>OY728119.1:2015474718-2025474718 GCA_963277665.1 Viscum album | reverse complement strand
ATACCATTCAGAATAAACATTATATAGATGAATAAATATGATAATCCCCAAATTCTATATCATGATAACCATGAATTAAAACATATTAATTTTATTCACATAATTTATCCTAACCTCTAAAATAATTTAAACATTCCCTCTGATACAAACTATAAGGACAAGGCCATAAAAATTACATAATTTAGAGTTTTAATTCAATAATGAATTATATTAAATAAATTAATCTATAATATTTAGAGAATATGTGGATTATTACCATAATATTACATGAATAACCATTACATGAAATGGTTGAAACTATTGGATCGAAATATAGATGAATGTGTATATGGGATGGAACAATACCAGAGGGGGTGAATTCTAACGAGCATGTACCCAGGTGGTAAAGCCTCTTACATGGAATCCAAAATACTGAAGATGGAATCCGAGCATGGATAAATTTTTAGTTACTATAGAAGTAATGTTGTAGGGCATTGTAGCAGTACTATAGCTGTGGTGGAATTGTAGATGCATTGACACTATATTGGTGGAGGCAATGTAGCATGAACTTTAGCGGTGGAGGTACAGTAGCAAGTACTATAGCAGACTGGTTAATGTAGCTATAGTATTCAATGATGGGACCTTTGGGCCAAATAATGGTCTTTGAATCCTTGTAATTAGGCTACTTGGTCTTGGGACTTTGGTCCACGTAATGGGTATCTGTCTACCCAAACAAAAAGTGGTATCTGCATTAATAATAAAATGGGGATTTGGACCCATCCTTTTAAAAAAACAAGATGGGTTATGATAGGTTTAATCATTATATTTAAACTCTTTAGAAATATGTTAGTCTAAGGTTTCATAAAATAATAAAATTCACAACCAATAAAAATAAACTTACCGGTCCAATATATGATGGAGATAATATGATATGATATGATAGGTTACTGAATGAACTATATTTGTTTTGAATACCATGATCAGAGTAAAACAAAATATAAGTGATTCTATTGTGCATCATTTTGAATCTCTTAATATAATATGTAATGAATTAATTATAATTGAATCAATAATAATAGAAAATAATATGAATAAAACGAGGTAATAATATAATTCCATTTCTATTACAAATAATAGTAGATTATTACACTGAATTTTCCCCAAAGAGTAGATAATCAATCCACCTTGGATTAAGGGATGTCTTACCCCCACTATAACAAGCCCTCGATCTGATGATTGGCATGTTTGTCTTCCTATCCCAGAAATCCCTCGATTAAAAAGCTAATTAGAACCAATGTCTTTCAAAAACATCAATGGCCATGCTAAATTGATCGGAAGCACGTATTCCTATCCCTATAAGACCAAAAGCGTGATCACAATGATTGATTCACATAGGGAAACAAAGAACTTATTAAAATACATGAACATGGAACAAGCTATTCACGTCTTGTATCTTCAGGGCATTCACATGATATAAGAGATAAGTAAAGCTCTCTTTCTAAAGAACTATGAAGATGGGAATTATTTTTGGTTTGGTTTAAATTGTCTCCTATTTATAGGCCTAATGATCCAATGGTTATATTTCAATGTAAAATTAAGAGGGACATGGACCCCGGAAATTAAAAGAATAAAAAAACATACACAACATCATTTTGATGAGTATTTTAATATCTCAGTAACATCATTTTAGTTAGAAAATAATAAGTTCAATGATATGAATCAATGAGTATGAGAAACCTGTTTACGATATTAGAGTGAGCCATGAGTAAGATACATAACTTGGTTACAATTCTTAACATTGTTTCAATGCATATCGTGGTTGTGATAAATATCATGATTATGATTTAAAACATCGTTTCAATTCTTAACATATATTAGAATCAAATCATGGTTATGATTCATATCATGGTTACAATACATAACATGGTTACAATTCATAACATGGTTATGATTCTATATATTCTTACTATTCATAGCATGGTTACAATTCATATCTTGGTTTCAATTCATAACATGAATACAATACAAAAACTAGTTATAATTCATAATATGAATATAATACATAAACTGGTGACAATAATTAGGCTTACAATGTATAATATAAATATGATATATAACCTAGTTATGATACATGATTATAATACAATACATATGCTAGTTACGATTCATGATTATGATGCATAATATGGATACGATACATAACCTAGTTACGATTATTGGTTATGAAAATAAAAAAATGTGGTTTTGATTGAAAACAATAAATATGTAATTACAATTTAGAACAACAGTATAAGTGGTTATGGTTGAAAAAAAAATCCATGTTTATGATTATAAAGTAACATTATATGATTATGATAAATTTTATATTGATAAATGTGATTACAATGAGAACAAAACATATATGAAAATGAAATGAAATTTGGGACTTCCAAAAAAATAGTGGGAAATTAGAAACACAATTTTACTCAACAATCTCCCCCTTTTTTGAATGCACAAAACAAGAAAAACTATAAATACATATCTCCCATGAGTTTATTAAATCTTTTAAAAGTAATAGTTAATAAAACTAATTACACCCTAGGTTAAAAATATCACTAAATATTGTATTATCATTAATTTATTTAGAGTTCTCCCCCTAAATATGGTATTCATAAAATTATTCTTTTCAAACCTATTATACCCCAATGTGATTTTCCTAAAGAAAAAGGGAACACATTCATTTACTACAAATGGTTAGAGAAGTAGAGTATTAAAAAATAGATATTACATGGAATGAATCAAGATTTTATTACTACAAGTGCTCAAAAAATAGTTTTCTCCTTTTTTCAAGAGGACGAACATCGAATGATTAATTTTCCAAAACTATTTTCTATCTTCTATCAGTTTTCCAATTTCTTCTTTCTGAGCCTTCATCCCCACATCATGCTCAACAATAATAATTTCATACTTTCAGAGCCTATCCTCTTGAAGTTGATAGATTGCTTCTTGAGCTTCGAACCTTTCTTCCTAGTAATTGAAATCATCAAGTCTGAGTCTATCAGCATTCTCTGGGATTAAAAGTCTATTTGATACTAGATCCACACCATTATATTCAATATCCAATTTTTCTATTAGACGATCAATATATTCTTATTCTATTCTTTTGTAGGTAATAGGTTTTTGAAATACATAAGGGTTTTCATTAAAATAAGCAACCAAATTTAGATAGATAGAATTGAGATAATTTCCTGGCTCACCAATTCATTTTCCTTGTCCAAATAATTCTTGATAACATCCTTAACTTTGTACTACCACTTGTATACTTGATTACAATCCTTGTTGTGTTCTATATAACATTCCATAAAAATCGTTAAATCTACTTCAAGATTTAGAAATATGTCAATAGGAATTTTGATTGATTTTGTTCTATCATTATAAATGTTTTAATGGATTTCATGCCGGGATTTTATTTTTGGAATAAACTATATCATAATTTCCAATGAGGACAAATCTTTTCGGATTTACTGAATTCCACTCAATGTTATTGTCCTTTTAAAATCCATATATTCAGTACATTTATGAAGATCACTGAAATGACTTTCCATGAAAATATAATGAGCTAGATGATTACTATTCCTATAAGATTATTACTCTTCTTTATCTGAAATCTGAATGAATTTCTTGAATTAATTCCTTTGAGATACTTCCTTAGATAGTTAAGGATCTGAAGATAAAATTTAAAATATGTATCTTTTAGGGATTTAACTGAATTGTTTTGGCTTCTTTTCGTCCTCATTATCTTCCATTTCGTCTTATTTTCAATATTCTCCTTCCCCTTCATCATATTTTTCTTTTTCATATTCTTGAATAAGACATTGTGTAACTGATTTTTAATATGCATGATTCTCCTTTATATTCCATACAATAACAATTTGAGTCTGAAAAAGTGGATCCCATATTACAATACAAGTTCTTTCATTCTCAGCTATTTTGATATGACAATAAATTTCAATAGCATTGGCCTCTTATTCTTCATTCTCTTATTTCTTTCTTCTTCTTTTAATGTTTCTTCTAATATTATTTTCAATTTCACGGCTTTAGCTAGATCCAATCCTTTTTGAGGATCCCCTTCTTTCCACTATTCCATATTCTTCTACCACTCTATGTTAACCTTATCAGATACAACCATTTGTTTCTATTACTTTTTTGGTTTTTCTGTCTTAATTACCATTCATTTTTTGAATATGATTTTGGGGGATTATTAGGATTTTCACTACCTTCAACAACTTCTTTTCCATTATCAGCTTCAATATCATTCTCAAATTTTTTCGATTTATGATTGAATTGTAACGTAAGTCTTCATAGCATATCCCTGATGATGAGATTCTACTTAAAATATTTTGAATCATAATTTATGGATACATTTCACATGCATGAACATTAATTTAAAAAAAATAATGAGAATGGTGGGAAACATGATCAGCTAAAAATCTATGGCTCAAAATTTAATCTTCCTAATTGTTTGGAAAATGAATCCCATCATATTGAACATTCACATATTCACCCAAATGAATATCACAAAAAATTGATACATTCAAAGTTTCCTTGTCACCCTTTCATAGTACTAATAATCCTTGTATCCAGAGGTTAATGAGTATATTATTTACTGATAAATGACTTACCTTTATTTTTTCCTGTTGAATCTCAAAAAGTGATTCTTCTCCTTGGATCTTATCAAAAGTCTCATCTAATTCTTGTAAATTATGGGAAGGACATAGGGGATCACCCTAAAAAGGAATTTATAAGAATGTAGTTTCCTATTTTATGGATGTTGTTTACTTCTTATAATAAATCATAAAGGAAATATCAATACCATTTTCTATCTCCATTGTTTTATAAAATTATAACACCTCATTATGATAAAAAAAATCATGGTATGGATCCAATAATTCAACAAAAAATGATTCCTAGCATTGGAAACATATTATCCTTTTCAAAGATGAATCAAAAGTCTTGTAAAAGTATTGAGAAACTATCCTTTCACATTAATAGTTCATGGAAGAGAAATATGTTGGAGAAATTTCTGTTAGTGATGATGTTGTTGACTCAATCATGAAAGACATTTTCCAACACTGAAATTGTTTCTGATTACACAAGATGAGTAGATCAATGGATAAAAACCTGAGGTAGAACTAACTATGAACCTTTCTGAGTAATTATATAGCGTCCTTAATTGAGAGAAAAAATAGTTTAGTTTGATGTGGGATAGGTAAGGACAAGTTATTTAAAAAGAAATTGACTGTCAGGATTATATCAAAGCGATCCAATAGTTAAGAATGACTTCAAACTCTTAAGGATTTTCTTAAATTAAAATTTTATTCAGAAAGAATCTGATTTAGAGTTAATGAAATAATAGAAAAGAAATTTTTTGAAACAAATAGTACACAACAATGTTTTAGAACATGTACAAATAAAAATATATGCATAGATATACTGGTTTTTTTAAATTTTTATTATAACAATAATACAATCAATACCGAAAAACATATGAGACATATTATAATTCAAAAATAGATAAAATAAGATTAACCTAGTACTGTTAATCCAGTACCGATAGAATATTCCAACACTGATAATCTGGTAGATATGGAATAATATAACACGGATAATCTAGTTATGATAACATGAAACCAATGATGATGAATCCAATAAATGTAAAACTGATAAATGTAAAACTGATATAGGTAGAACCAATAAATGTAAAATTGATAAATATAAAACCGATAAAATTAAAACTGATAAATGTAAAATTGATCTATATAAAACGTATAAAAGTAAAACTGATAAATGTAAAACTGATAAATATAAAACTGAAAAATGTAAAACCGGTAAATGTAAAACAAATAAATATAAAACTGATAAATTGAAAACTGATAAATGTAAAACTGATAAAGTTTAAACTGATAAAGGCTAAGCTGAAAAAGGGATAAATTTATAAAAAATGGAACTAAAAACAATCATGAAACCGATAAAAACATGAAACTGATAAAAAATTAAATTGATAAAAACATAAAACTAATAAAAACTATGTATACTCCCCCTTTGGATATGAGTAACATAGTGTAAGGAGGTGGATTTAACAAGAAATAGATGTGAATGCTTATATTAAAGTGATCATTCGTAGTTTTTGTTTAATGTATTGAAATCTATCAGAAGACAATGGAATTGTAAAAATATCAGCATGTTGGTCTTTCATTGTGATGAAATTTAAAAAAATATCACATTTTTTATGTGATCTCTATAAAGGTGATGCCTGCAATCTATGTGCTTTTCATGTGAATGATTTTTAGGGTTTTGTAAAGAGAAATGGTTCTAGTATTATATCATATTATTTGAGTTTGGAAAGAACTCATGCCTTATTTAGTGAGTGTTTGTTGCATCCTAAACAATTGGACAATAAATCTTCCATAACCTACATATTCATCTTCATGAGTGGAAAGTGCTACTGATTGTTTTATTTTCATGACCAATAAACTAATGAATCTCCATGGAAATGAAATGTTATAAATTTACTTTTTCTATCCATTCTACAACCACCAAATTAATCATCTAAAAACACTTTTTAAAACAAAATCATTTCTAGAAGAATAAAATATTCCTAAATCCATGGTTCCCTTTATGTAGGGAAAACATATTTTCATTACAGTTAAATGAGATATTATGGATTAGATTGATATCCCCTACATGAGAAAACAGAAAAAATTATGTCTGGACAACTAGTTTTTATGTATAAAAAACAACCTACAGTACCACTAAAATAGGTTTGATCTAATGGTTTCCCAACATCATCAAAATCAATTTATAATTTAGGTACCGATTGGAGTTATTATACTTTTATTGTTGTCATATAAATAATTTTTATATAAATCCTTGGTATCTTTTTTGTTTTTATATATAGGTTATTTCTGGTTTTTCAGAGATTTGACACCCTAAAAGGAATGTTTTTTCACCCATCATACACATTTCAAACTCGGATTTTATGAAATTTGAAAAAAGATTTATCTAAGGGTTTCTAATTTGATTCGAATATAATTTCATCAAAATATATTCCAATAATGAAAAAATACTTGTTTTTTATTTTTACTAAAAGAGTTTGATCAACTATAAATTTTTCATCATTTGTTTTAAAAATTTCGAAAAAGTCTATCATACTAAGCATTATGGGATTGTTTAAGTCCATATTTAACTTTGGTAACATTAAAAACATTATCATGGTGTTTTTAATCTAATAAACCGTGTGGGTTTTCAAAAAAAATTATTCCTTTACAAAACCATTTATAAAATAACATTTTACATCCATTTGAAATAGATTGGTATTAATGAATGCAACAAAGGATAATAGAATATGAATAGATTCATGTCTAGCTACCATTGAATTGGATTCTTCATAGTATATTACATATTGTCAATAATAACATTTAGAAACATGTATTTCTTTATTTCTTATAATTACTCCATTTTTATAACATTTGTTTCCGAAAACTCATTTTACTCCAATTACAGTTGTTAATTTAGGTATTTAAAAAAAGGTACATAGTCTTTTCCATTCAAATTAATATATTTCATCTTGCATTACCTTAATCCATTCCTCATCACCTAATACCTCATTAGAAGCTTTAGGTTAAAATTTTATTAGAAAAACAAGATTCTCTATTTCATTTATCAATGAATATCTAGTCCTTAAGGGTTGATTTACATCATCAATGACGTTTATAATGGGGTAATTCCTAATAAATAATTGATTTCTGTTTATTAAAACATGTTCACCAATATAAGGTTTAAATTATTCAAGGGGAAATACTTCAGAAACATTTTCTTTAGTATTTCATTTTTTAAAAGAGTTTAAAATAGAAATATGATAATTAGTTTGTGAAAACACTTCTATTGATGTAGGTATGTTTTGTTTGAAAAAATGTATATGATACATCCAATTTAACTAGCATTGTTTCCACAATAGTACAAGAGTTTTTATTCAAAACACTTTAATCCATATGGTTAGTGGAATAACAAAGAAATATTCTTTCATCGGATTTGGGTGTGAATTTATGTAGATTATCTTTAGTATTTAATATGAATACATTGCATCCAAATACACTAAAGTACAAAACATTAGGTTTCTGTCTAATCCAAAATTCCTAAAGTGTTTTATTAAAAAAATTATCGTTAAAACTCAATTAATATTTTAACATTCATTATATATAGCTTTATGCTAGAAATTATTATCAATTGAGTATTCACTCTACATGGTTATTTTCATTTTATGAAGAATAAGATTTCTTTTTTCAAGAACATCATTTTGATGAGGGGTTATTGAAGATTCAAATTTGTGAGTAATTTCTTTTGTAATTCCAAATGATTCAAAATCAGAATTTTGAAATTATCCACCATAATTACATAGAATAGTTATTAGTTGTAGGATTCCCTCATATTTAAAATGGGCTCTAAATTATTTGAAATACAAAAAGGCTTCAAATTTCTTTAATATAATATGGACCCATTTGAATATGGTGTAGTCATCAACTAAATTAAATAAATTGTATTGGCCTCCAATACTTCTAGTTTGTGAGGGACCAAAAATATCCATGTGAACGAAATGTAATTAATTAGAAGTTGAAACATAATTAATTGATTTATATCTATTTTTATATTGCATTCCATGTTGACATGGGTCAAAAACATTTGAATAATCATACATGGAATCTGGTAGATCATTAAAAAGGAATTTCTTTGAGAGTTTATAAATGTTCCTAAGGTTACAGTCTCCTAACCTTCTATGCCATAACTGATATTGGACTTCCATTGCACATAAGCAGGGTATGTATTTTCTTCTAAGGTCTTATATGTTATGTGTGTATACATTATCATGCATATGGGTAGAAAGAAAGAATTCATCCATGTAATATTGCACTAAACATTTTTCATTCCTAAAACTCACAAGGCACCCAAAATCACCTAATTGAATTATTGTTATATGTTTATACATAAGACCTTTGACAAACAAAACATTTGAAATTAAAAAATTTCCTAAAAGAACAATATTACCTTTACCAATGATCTTTCCTTGAGAAGTATCTCCAAATAGTTACACTTAAACATTTAATTTCAATTATCATTTCAAATAAATCCTTATTTTCAGTCACATGTCAAGAATAACCACTATCTATGTAATGGATGTTCTTGTTATTCTTATACATTTGGTTTCCTGTAATGGAAATAATTTGTTTTTTTTAACCCAAAGTTGTTTGGATCTAGAAATTCTAGATAAGAGTATTTCAAGAATCCTCATTTTTTTGAAAAAATGAGACTTATGAAATCCTAATTATTGATTTTAATAAATATAATAATTTATTTCCCAATTTCATCCACATTGAAACTTAGTATAGAATAGAGGACTTTAGGGAACAATATAAAAATGACTAAAAATTGGTATTGAATAAGTGTAACTAATTATAAAACTATTTCTTATTTGATGAATTAGTGAATAAATATTATCAAATTATTTTTCTCCCTATGTAAATTATAATAAAATATTATTTAGAGGGAACATAACATAATTTAGTGTGATGAATAAATTCTTATCCTCATAGTCAATAGTCTTAGAGATTGAGTTATCCACAAAAACATATTTTTTAGAAATATCATATTTAGGATCCATTGAATGGTTATCCTTCTTATAATTAACTTCTATAATGTTTATAGAAATATGTTATAAATCATTATTTTTCTAATAAATATAATTATAAAGATCTAATACTGATTTTGTTTGGATAGATATTATAGAATTTTAGTAATCATAATTTTTCTGGAGTTTCATATTATCATTATCATGTAATTTTGAAAATCTGGATACTTATTCAAAAGAAGTTATGTTTTCCTCAATTTAGGAAGATTCTTCATCTAAAGTATAATAATTTTTCTCATTATCTTATTTTAAATTTAAATATACCTTTGTATGATATTCTTTATTGTGTAACTTCTCTAAGAGATAATGATTTTCTGTAGGTATTATGGATAAAAGTCTAACATTATTTTAATAAATAGATTCTTATTTTGAAGATACGTCTGATGAATAAGCACCACTTCCTTTCCAAGTATCATTTTCATTCATGAATTTCATAGTTTTTGACTTTTAAATATTTTTCTTATTTCTTTAAAAAAAATTATACTTCTTATCTTTTAATTTATGAAATAGATAATTTGGTCTAATATGACCGGCTCTTTTATTTTCATAACCTACAACTTCTGAGTATTTATTTTCATTTGTATCTTTTTTGTGAAAGAGTTATGAATGTATTTTATTCCCAGAATCTTGTTCATCCATCGATAAAGATTGGGTAATTCATTCACAGATTGTTCACTATCACATAACTCAGATATAACAATATCATTCTAAGATTTGGATCATGTTACCTTTTCTAGTTTCATGGATTTGGATGTTGTAGTAAAAGCTACAATTCCGTTACCGTTCTTCTTTTTATTAAAATCGGTATGTCTCTTCATTCATCTCTCATGTTGTAAGAGAGTACCATATAATTCATCATGAGAAATTTGAGTAACATTCCTACTCTCATCAATAGCTATCCATTTTTATTCCATTTCATTTGGAATTATATATAATATTTTATAAAAAAAATTTCATCATCAATACACTCTTCACTCATTGATTGAAGACTATTGAAAATATTCATAAATCTATGTTACAATTTTCAAAAAGATCTCCATAGGGAAAAACAAAACAATGATATTCTACTCAGAGCATGGATCTTATTGTCCCTATTACTTTATATGTACCAAAATATGTTGTAAATCCCCATTCCCAGTTATCCAAAGTCAGATCATTATTACATAACATTGGAATGATCACATGGGATCAAATCCAGAATTACTGATTAGTTTAATAGACTTGGAATTACTAGATACATACATTAGTTTTACATTACATTCTGAAATAAAAAAACAATGTTGTGTATCCTTTTACCACACTCATATCCCTTAGCATATCCCTACATGTCAGTAATAATACACTTTTCGTATCCTATAAAAAAATACATTGAATGGGTTGAGCTCAAACAATCTGTAATGATAACAATATAGCAGATAATTTCATAAATAAGCATAAACATTTATGGAAATGTATAAGACTAAAACCCAACCCTTTTAAAAAATAATAATATGTAAAACATAAAGAAAAAAAATCCATTTACTAATTTACATGGATATTCTACTAGTCATATAATGACAGGTAATATCAATATCCAATTCCAAAATGATGGAATTCATAATTCTAGACATCTTAACCACATATTTTAGACCTTGTGCCAAGACTACATGTACTATTCTGTCAAGTCCCTATTCCAAGACACTAGATTGTCTCATGAGACCTACCGCTACATCTAGGTGCTATAGCGGGCTCCACCCATCACATACTATGACCGATGCATTCCTTATATGAAAAGGTTGAAACATAACATAAGAATTAGTGTTAAAACTAGATTACTAAATGTCAATGATTTATCTATAAAACCTGAATGGTAAAAAAAAATACACATCCATAGTCATACATATGATGACTCATACTATACAATAAATAACATTGTATTAAAATAAATAAACCTGAATCATGAATAATATCCAGAAATGATGTTGAAATAGTAGAAAATGATCAATAAAACACTTTGAGGGAAATATCCCTTTTTAGTAAATATTTAAAAGTCACACAATTTGAAAAGGAAGAAATGTAAAAGGCATTTTTTGATCAATGTTTCACATACCATTTCGAAACTTCTGAAAGGAATTAACATTTAAAAACATCCGTGTCCATACAAATAAATCCTTAAAATCATTTTGAAACATAGAACATAATGAGAATGATTTAGAAGAAAAAAATTCTAAATCATTTAAAATGATGTTTTAGATAAAGAGTCCCTTAAAAGAGTAATTTTTAGGATTATTTTATGAATCATGGGCATGGATAATAAATTTATCTTAGTAAAAACATGCACATAAACAATATCGGATAATAATGATATTAATGAATTAACCCTTACCTTGTAATTTTCCTTGGTCGAGGGTATGTTAACCTCCTATATAATTGTTAAATAATTTTTATTAAATTTTAAAATAACCAGATACATTAATATTATATTACATATGATCTTCTAAATTTTCTTCATTAATAATAATTTTGAAGTATCATTGTTTCGAGTGTTAACTGATTCATTTTACTTTATATGTTTTGGTTCATAAAATATGTTTTTTATGGATATGATGTATTTGATTTATATCTAGAATTAAATTATCTTCTTGAAAAATATTTTAAATCATAAAATTAAAATTACTCTTTAATTGTTATGATGGGAATAAATCTAATTACGTTCGTAGAGACGGTAATCCATAGAAACGCACGAGCGACAATGTCATTATGTTGGTGATAAAGTCATATTTAATTGGAATTTATATCATATAAACATAATCATTAACAATTTATATTTATTATTTACATAAATTATAATCATTATTATACCCATCAAAATAATGAATTTTTGAATAACAAACTACACAACGACATGGAGATGGTAAGTCGTACGTATAAATGTATGATGTCATTTTCATTCATAGGAAGCATAAAATAATGAATATGGTTGTACCATATTTATAATAACATAAATGTATGTATAAGGTAAAAAATTTATTACTTTGTTATGGAAACAATAATGAAATGGGATGTGGAAGAATAAAAGAACATTTAACGAGGCGATGAAATTATTACCTCTTTTTTGGGTGCTTCTTATTTATTTGATGAAAATGGCTCTTTAGGTTGACTTACTAATAAAAGTAAGGCCACTAAGATGAATTTAGGGTCATTTGGAGGATATTTGGGCAGGGCTTGGCCGATCTAAATGGCATTGGAGGTGTGATTTTGAGAGAAGGGGAAGTACCATTTTATAAGAGAGGTCTCGGTCACTTTAGTAAAAGATGGAAATATTATTTTATTATAAAATCATTTTCAGGTTCCAATGGATCAAAAATATTTATTTCGTGGATATGGTGGGTATGTGTCAAAAAAATCTCAACCAAAAGGTTTTATATAGGTTTATGTCATCATATTGACCTGATAATTTAGATTTAACTATTAGTTAAATAGTTTATCTTTTACCATGTATTCTTGTATTATTATAATAAATGGATAATAAAAAACTATAAAATGCCAAAAGATCAACATGTGGTTCATTATTGATATATCAATCTTTATCTAAGTCATTTTTATGAGCCTTATATTTTTAGGTTTATTATAACATTTAATAATATTTTATTTGTTTTAAAACTCATTTATGTCAATTTTGACACGATTTTTTATTTTGTATTTGTGAAAGTCATAACAAATTTATCACATTGAAAAAACATTATTTAATCAACCATAAAATTTTATATTAACCTTGAAAATTAATGTAATGCATCAAAAGTTTCAATTTACTTTTATTTGGATATTTATAATATCATTTATTTTAATATTTGATTAATAAAGTAATTATTGCATCTTCGTTGTGTCATAAATAACATTAATTACTTAATCTCTAAATTTTTTAAATAAAATAATATTATGTAGGAAATAGTTTTACCATTGTAATTTATATATATATTCTAATTTATCTAATGTATAACCCTACGTTAAAAATGTTTTAATATATGAAAATTTGAATTTAACACTTTTAACTCCTCTTTAAATAAAATAATATTAAATGCCATAATCTAATCCTTGTGGATCATTGAGGATAATATTTATTGTATATGGTTTATTTTGGTTTAAATACTCTCATAAAATAGATTTAGGATCTGTGTTAGGGTAATTATTAAATCATTTGTACCATTAATTACACTATTTACTTTTAACCGTGGTAAATAAAATTCCAAAGTTACTATTTAATAACAATTATTTTCATCATATTGAACAAAATTTTACATACTAATATTAGATGTGTCTCAATTCTTTTTGAAATTAAATTCATCAAACTGGTAAAATTTCATTTTATGCAAATTTGTAAATGTGCCTAGAAGGTGGATAAATGACGTTAAAGTGTTCAATACAATTTTATACGTCTAATTTTATTATAATATGACTCTAATGACTTAAATTGTAATAATATAGTTATTATTTATCTATTTTCATGTTAAATTAATTTAAATAAAATAAATAATTATTTAAATAAAAAGTTTATTTAAAACTATAATGGAGTGTTTTTCACTATTTATCAATAATTTAATGTTTTCAGAAAAATACCAAAAAATCTCCAAAAGATTTTTCTGATATTAAAAATTCAAAAAATATCTCCATTTTTCCAAATTAATAACATATTAGCTGCATTAATTAATATAAAATTAATTCTCGTTGACAAAACCAGAAGGTGGGTTTTTTAGAAGTAAAAATTATCAAAAGATTGATATGTGTTTATGTCCAATTTAAATGTAAAATTACATACAATGAATTGAATTATATTAAATGACAAAAATATATTATTATTATACATTTAATCCACTCAAATGTATAATTTAGCAACATAAATTATTTCAATTAATTTTTTTTAAAATTAAAATTTAGTGTTATCCACTATTCATCAAAATATACATGTTTTCAAAAAAGTACCAAAAATTTATCCAAACTAAAATTTTATGCCCTGTTTTCAAATAGGAATTTTTTTGTCAAATTTAATATATAAAATATTCAAATATTGGACTTAAAAAGGGTTCTCCATAAAAACACAGTAATATTTAATTTTTTGAAAGACATTTCATTATCTGAAAAAAGTGAATTTGTCTGTATATTATGTCTTAGAAACACAAAATATGAATATTAAAATTAAATAGTATATATATAAAATTCAAAATCTGGTTAGTACTATTCATAGCATCTTTTTAAATTTCTAGTTTGATAGGTCGTGATGCGCTTGAACTCTGTGTTTCATGTAGAGGTGATATTTAATTACATTAATGATACATCTTACTATGAAATCATTGGGGGTTACACTCTATCCTCCTTCAATAAATTTCCCCCTCCCAATTTGAATTTGTTCGTTGAAAATAAAATGTTGAAGATAGAAAATACCTTTGTGGATTACCCACAATGGAAATATTGTAACTAAAATTTAATCTGAATAAGAGGGAAAGGGAAATGAAAAGGTCATCACTAAATTAGGGAAAAAATAAAAGAACATTGGTGGAATTATAAACACATATTTGGAGGAAAAACATAAATATTTTGAGGGAGGGATTGAGGTCATCAATCACAAACCAGTGAACAAATAAATTTAAAATTTAGGACCTGAAAGACATAAAAATGTAAACAGTTTAACAAAACAGAAGGTATTATGATAAAAAAATTGGTTTTGATATCATTTCCCTAATTTTTAAGAATTATTTTATTTATAGAATAAAAAAAAAGAATTCATGAATATTATATTTCCATACATTCACAAATTTCTACCACAAAATCATTTTCTCTCTATAATAAAATTTAAATAAAAAATATTCTACTAAACATTATCATATAGGGATTCAAAAAAGAATGAATTTATAATTCATCTGTCATAACATTTAAATGAAATTACATTATACAAACCAGGTAATCCCATAGGCTAGTGGTAAGTGATGCACCTTTTTCTCCCTTCAGTTGCAGGTTTAAGTCCTGCAGCCTTGTCGGACGCGATGGGTTGTCACCCGACCTATAGGTTTTCCTTTTTTTTAAAAATACAATAATAATCTTAAGAAGGGTTTTTACCATAGACCATAGTATTCAATGACTTAATTCATCCATTCCAATCATTATACTTATCCTAAATACTTGTGTACAAAATCATAGTAATTTTTTAAGGATGGTCAACATAACATAATGAAGATCTCTTTTTTCCACATAATAACATTTGAGTACCTTCATCTTGTATTCTAATAAAACATGGTAACACCCTAAATTTGCATAAAACCATATTGATTTAATTGATGGTCCCTTATTCCTTATATAATATAATATGTATTCATTATATCCAAAATTTTGAATACTCCAACAAAGATGGAATAACCAAACCATTAATCAATTCCAAGGTATTCAAGAATATCCAATATAATTTATCCAAATCAACTATATCTTATTCCAAAATGTAACGACCTGTCCTTGGGGTCCATGTCCTGAATATCCCAAGTCCGCCTTCCATAGGACAGGGGCTGGCGACTAAAACCAAAGGCGAATCCCCGATAAAAAGGGAAGGCATTGCTTATAATCCAATAACACACACAATCTAAACACAAGAATTCGAAGAAAGAAGTAATAATATAGAAATGAAAGGTGTGCTGAATGTAAGTGGGTCAGTATACAAATCCAACTGAACAACAAGTACATGTAAAAGTAAAAAAGGGAAAAACAGCTCCTAGATCATCCACTGTGTAATCCTACCTGAAAGGTAGGTACATAACTCGAACAAGTTTCCCCTGAGGTACGTCTTGTCTAGTCCATCTCCGAGAAGCCTCTCATCCATCACCCTCAGCCTCGATCACTACTGACCGTTGTCTGCACAATACAAAACAAGGTGTGGGTGAAGCCCGTGCAGGGGTGAGTATAACAATACTCAGTAGGGGACCCCAAGACCCCAGAATGTCTCTCAGAATCCACTACGTATAAACCACAGTAGTAAGATACAATCTCGATGTATCAACCAATCCTACTTAGGTATATTCCCATACATATACCTAAGTTATCAATCACAGTGTGGCTCTAACTCTCGAGCCCAAGAACAACCCAATGTACAATTTATGTAAAGTCGATAACATTGGTGATAAAGATTAAAAGACAAGACTCAACTCAAAAAGGTATTAAACACATTAACAGGGGTAGAGATGATTAGATATAAACACTGAATCATCTCTTCTTACAAACCCACATAGGATCCTGTAAAAGAATCAGCTTTGTCGAACCCACGGAGGATCCCGGAACAGAAGTCATCGCTGTCAAACCCACTGAGGATCCTGATACAGAAGTCATCACTGTCGAACCGACAGAGGATCCTGGTACTGTATCGTCATTGTCTAACCCACAGAGGATCCTGGTACAGAAGTCATCAATGTCAAACCCACAGAGGATCCTAGTACAGTAGTAGGTCCACGTAGGATCCTATCATCTCAGTAGCAGCCATCCAGAGGGTTTCCGCACATAGAACGCCCGATTCTGCGAGGGTATTCTACTTGTGCCAAGTGTTGATACATAAAATTCCACGATTTTTTGAGTTCATGTATCTCATAGTTCGTTATTATCAAAAGGAAACCAACGTGACAGACGACACCTCAATCAGATTCCAGGTCTGTGTGTTATTGGGATTTCCATTTGAGGGGACTGGTTGGTTTTTAGGCTCAAAAAAACACAGTCGTACCCCAACTACGTCTAAACCTCACGTTGACTATGCCAAAATAATCATCTCACTCCCAAAAATTTCATTGTCGTAGGTAGTTCATCAATCAGACACCTGTAGCCCCATAAGAGGGTGAAAAGGTTTAAACTGGCCAAACGGGTCTTGGTCTGGTCCGACCCAGTCGGACCGACCTAGCCTGACCCTGTCCTTTCAGGGGTCTGACCTACTCCATGATTCGGACATGGTCTGAGGATACGACATGAGTTAAGGGGAAGATCTGACATAAAGAGGCAGCATGGCCCGACGGGTGGCCCAGCCTGAGGGTAGCATGGCTGAAGGCGGCCCGGCCGATGGCAGCCTGTCCTAGGGGCGGCCCGGCCAAGGGTAGCCCAACCATGGGAATCCCGACTGAGGGAGGCCCAGCCAGCTTGCTAGCCCGCGTGGACGACCAACCATGTAGAGGGGGGTTACACCCCCTACCTTCCGAAACAGCCAGCACATGGTCCGCTGACCTGGTAACTGCGGGACCCGATGGGTCTCGCCTTGTCTGTCTGGCCGAGCGTCCAGCCGGTTTTGGCTCTTGCGTGGCGCGACGGTGTCACACCACTTCACCGAACCCCGCCCTGGCCGCGGGTCCGCATCACCGGCGCGGGGCGATAATGCCACTCCCCTCCACCGTAGCCCACCCTGGCCGTTTCTTCCCAGCTTCGCTGGTGCGGCTCGATGGCACCGCGCCCCTCTACAGTGGCCCTATAATGCCCTCCGTGCGGCACGACGGTGTCTTGGCCAGTCATGGTCGCAGCTCCCCTTCCACGTAGCACGACGGGCCACATCCTCTTGGAAACCCTGTGGCCTTCCACCTCCGGTCTTCTTCGTGGTCGGCCCGATGTCAGCCACCATTTCTCTACCTCCATCGTCAGGACAATGAGAACAACAACAAAGGGGGTAAAGGGTTGGACCCCGTTTGTGCGGTCTGAGACCTCCTCGTTACAATGTTAAAAATCGGCATCATGAATCACAACAAACGACGAGGAAAGGAAGATATATCTCATACATAAAATAATTTGAATCCCCCTACCTTGATTGGATTCGTTAATGTCAGGAAACGTCCGAGAATGAAGCGTCTTCAGTGTTCCTCGCAGGCATCTCCTTCTATTTTGGCTTGGTTGATGATCGAAGATGGTATTCATCGTTATTCAGAGATGAGTAGCATTCCTCATTGAGAGGATGATGTTCATCCAAGAGTTCTTCCAAGCTCCACCAAAAAGGATCACCAACCAAAAAAATGTTTTATTCCAATCCATTATTTTATTGTTGGCAATAGAATTCAATGGAATTCAGAAGTTTTAAAAAATTAATTAATTATGGAATTAATTAATTTTTAGGTGTGTTGACACCATTAAGGGGATGTTCAAGAGTTTCCTTGATTTATGGGGAGCTAAAGGGGTTTAAAGGGAGGTTTTAGAGGAGTTAAAGGGTTCTGGTGGGCCCCACCAAAAAACATCCTCCCAAGAAAGGTTAGGGTTTGGTGGGCCCCACATCTAACCTCCACTTGGTGATTTTAACCACCAATAAAAAAATATGTTACACATATTTTTATTTAATTTTATTTAGAATCCCCAATAATTAACATCCATCTTTGTAAGAATGCAACTACGGTGAAGGTCTCACTAAGCAATCACCGATGTTGTGAGTTCAATGGTGCCCTCAGATTTCAATTCTAGGCACCAGTTCAAAAGATATAAAATCCCTCTCATTTGTTTACTTAACATACCCGAACAAAAATTCAGAAATTCATTTCGGGCACACCGGGCCTCAGAATCAAACACCATCAGAAACTACAGACTCGTAAAATTCCCTTGTATTTATGAAAAAACATTCCACTGAATTTCTTGGTCTTCACACAAAATCACTACATCTGTATCAATTCCATATTAAGGTTTATCTTTCTGTTATCCATGTTTTCTTTCAAAAATATGTAACATGATGTGGACTCACTTTTCATAGTACTATATAATATCAAATACTTAATGAGATAGTATTGCAGTACTATACTTATTTTTTCCATAATTCTTATAACCATTACATCATTGATACAACACTCAAAATACATAATTATTTAATAATAACATATGTACACTAATCATTCCCTATCAACTATGGTAGTATCATAACGTGATTATTAACCAATAGAATCATTTGGGGTATACTCTGATGATTGGGAAATTGATTCGTATAGTGACCCATCTTCTAACAGATGAAGAAATATAAATTTGATACATTTTTATTATCCATACAATCACGAACTTGGTGTCTTTTTTCCCCATACTTATAAAAAACACCCATTCCCTTGAGGCATTTACCATGGTTATTCTTTCCTCGGTTATCACATGTGAAAAAATCATTCTTTCCATTCTTCCCTCATTCCATATTTTTCCATTCCATCCTATTTTCTATTGATTCCCTTAAAAGGCATAGAACTCATTGAATTCATTACTTCTCTAAGTAACACATGATACTATTTCATTATATGTTGAGAATATGCTGGAAACTATTTCTCTTCTAAATGATGGCTCAAGACCATGAAAGATGTGATCCTTATGACTCTTTGGATCATGTGTATTACTCGATTTCTAATTACTTTTTCTGGGAACCATTTTTAATTGATTAAAAACACTGGGATAGATCATATCATACTATATAATTAAAAAACTAGAAATATTCTCAACATTTATTGAATATTTTCACACATCTAGTATCATTATCATAAACATGTTTTCCTTGGTGGCATATTTACTCATAAATCCATCATAATGGTTTGTAAATAAAATGTGATTCATCCAAAGAATATCCCCCGGGGGTGTTATAACCAAGAGTGATGCAAGGCCTATTGTTGTGTACCAGTATACCCTAGGTCAAGCCCGAAACTCCATGCCATTCTTTTCAATCCAAGCTATATTTGTGCCAGAGCCGCCTCTACCTGCTCGTATCTAGACAGGGACATATTTTCATGTAAAAACCACATAATATTTACACTCTAATTTTTTTGATGTTTTCTATACTAATCCTCAATGCATATCCTAAGGTAATATTCTAAAATCAGAGTTTTTTTCTAAATATAATTTCCTTAATTTGTAATAAACTTTTTATGGTACCAACAATAACGCCCTGACCCTGGATATCAAGAGTCGGTGCATTATTACATAACATTGGCATGATTAGAAGGGATAATATACTGAAATACCGATCAGTTTAGTAGCCTTGGATGTACTAGATACACACATAAGAATTATATTACCTTATAAAATTAAAAACCACAATGTTGTGTCTCATTTGAACACCCTCATATCCCTTAGCTTATCTCTAAAATTCATTCATAATAAACTTTATCGCTTCTTGGAAAAAATAAAACACATAAAGGGGTGAGTGTAGATGCTCATTAAGGATAATAATTAGGCCGAAACATTCATAAATAATCATAAACATATAAGGAAATGTATAAGACAATAAGAAAAGTCTTTTAATGATAAACTTCTTCTTAATATGGAAAACATAAATCTTATAATTATATTTATATATTCACATTGATATTTTACTAGTCAAATACTTACAGGTAATATCAATATCCATTTTCATAATGATGGATTTCATAATTTCATACATCATAACCATGTATTTGTGGCCTTTTACCAAGCCACTAGTTTGTGTCATGAGACCTACAGATGCATTGATGAGATATAGTGGGTTCCACACATCACTTAATAATACTAGTGCATTCCTCATATGAAAAGGTTGAAACATAACATAAAATTTTGTATTAAAACTATCTTACAAAATATCGATACTTTAACCATAAACCATGAATGATAAAAAACACATCCATAGTCAAACATATCATAATGTATTCAATACAATATAAAACATTTTAATAACATAAATAATACAACACCATTAATAATATCTAGTAAATGATGTTGTCATAGTTGAAAATGATTAGTAAAACTCCTTCAGAAAAATATCCCATTTTCATGTAATCGTATAAAAGTCACACAATTTAGAAAGTGAGACATTAAAAAGAAACTTTTGAACTAAAGTGTCTCATACCACTTTGAAACATTATAAAGGAATAAAAAATTTATTCATTCATGTCCATATAAATAAATACTTAAAACCATTTTTAAATCATTGAAATTAATGAGAATGATTTAAAAGAGTAAATATTTAAATAATTTAAAATGATGTTTTAGTTATAGATTCCGTAAAAAATAATACTTTTGAAAACAATTTTACTATACATGGACATGGATAATAAATATGTCCCAGTAAAAACTTGCACAGAAACAATCTCGAATAATAATGAGATTGACGAATAAACCTTTACATTGTAATTTTCCTTAATCGATGGAACATTAACCTCCCGTGTAATAGTATATTCTATTTATTAAATTATATAAGAACGACATACATAAATATTATATCTTATATGATCTTCTAATATTGTATTATTAATAACATTTCAATAGTATCATTGTTTCAGTTGTTAACTGAATTTTATTCCATTATATGTTTTGGTAAATAAATCATATTTTTTATAGATATGATATATTTTATTCATATCCATAATTATATTAAGTGGTTAATAATTATTTTATATCATAAAATTAAAATTATTCTTGAATGGTTATGATGGGAATGAATCTCATTGCATTCGTGGAGGCGATAATCCATATATATGAATGAGCGACAATATCATTCTATTGATGGTAGAATCATATGTAATTGGATGTTATATTACATATAATGAATCATTAACATTATATATATATTATTTACATCCATTATACTCACTATTATACCTATCAAAATAATGAGTGTTGAATAACAAACTACACCACGATGTGGAGACAGTAAGTCATACGTACGAACGTATGGTTACTTTTTAATTCATTGGATGGATAGATTAATGAATATGGTTATAACATATTCAAAATAACATCTATGTATGTATAATGTTTTGGATTTATTACTTTTTTATGGAAAAAACAATGTAATAGGATGTGGTAGAAGAAAGGAACTTTGGAATAGGTGATGAAATTAGGACCTCTTCTTCGGGTGCTTCCTTTTGATTTGATCAAAAGGGATCCATAGGCTGGATTCCTGATAAATGTAAGGAAGATAAGGTCAATTGAGGTTAGTTGGGAGGATATCTGATTAGGGTTCAACTGAACCAATGGGGTTTGGAGATGCAATCTTGAGCGAAGGGGAAGTACCCATTTATAAGAGAGGAGATGGTCCTTTTAGGAAAAGCTTCAAATATTATTTTATTATAAAATAATATTCTGTTTCTAATGGCTCCAAAAGCATTTATTTAGAGGATAATGATGGTATGGGTTGAAAAAATCTCATACAATAGGATTTATAATGGATAAGGTCACCATATTAAACATATCATTTTGACCTAAGTCTTAGAAAAATAGTTTACCTTTTAACTGTATTCTTGTATTATTATAATAAATAGTTAATAAACATAATATAAAAATCTAGGAGGATGACAAGTGGGTCACTTTTGACATATATAACCTTATATACGTCCTTTTGAAGAAATTTTGATTTTTAGGAATACTATACCATTTTATAATACTCTATATATATTAGAAACTCATTTGGGTCAATTTTGACACTATTTGGTATTTTGTTTTTGTGAAAGCCATAACAACTTAATCACTTCGACAAAAATTTATTTAATCAATAATAAAATGTAATTTTAACCTATAAAATTAGTTTAATGCTTAAAAAGTCTCAATTTACATTTATTTGGAAATTTATAATATCAATTATTTTAATCATTCATTAATAAGGTAATTATTACGTCTTCATTTTTTCACAAATAAATTTAATTATTTAATGTCTAAAAATTAGAATTAAAAAACCATTTTTTAGGAAATATTTATATATTTATAATTAATATTTATTGTATAATTTATCTTATATATAAACCTATATTAAGTTTTTTTGTAAATATGAACTTAACACTTTTTTCTCTTCTTTAAATAAAATAATAGTTGTTCTCCTAATCTAATTCATTTGGATCAAAGATGATCATATTTCATTCCAAACATTTATTTTTGTAAAAATACACTTATACAATAGATTTAGGCCATGTTTTAGGGTAATTATAATATGTTTTTACCTTTAATTACGTTACTTAATTTTTACCATGTAAAATATAATTCAAAAGTTACAATTCACCAAAAATTTATTTTATTATTTATTGAACCAAATTTTACTTAATAAAGTAAACTTTGTCTCTCATATTTTCTAAATTAATTTTATAGATGTGGTAAAATTATATTTTAGTAAAATTTGCAATTGTGCCTAGAATGTTGCTAAAAGACATTAAAAAGATCAAAAAAAGTTTATACATCTAATTTTATTATAAAATGACTCAAATGAATTAAATTGAAATATAATAGGTATTATGTGTATATTTTTACATAATATAAATATAAATAATGGTGTCTATTATTAAATATTCAAAACATATAATTTGACTTAATTATTCTAAAATTAATTAATGTTGGCAAACCATAAAGTGATATTTTTAGAAGTAAAAACTATTAGATGATTGATATGTGTTTTTGTATAATTTAAATGTAAAATTGTTTCAAATAACCTACATTATATTAAATGATAAAAATATATTCTAATGGTAGTTTAAAACCACAAAAATGTATAATTTAACACTGTGAATTATTTTGATTAAAAAATGTTTTTCTAATAAAAGTTTAATATTGATTACTATTCATCAAAATATGAATGTTATCAAAATAGTACCAAATTTTAAACCAAACCAAATTTTTATGACTTGTTTTTATTGAAAAGTTTTAATTTTTCAAATTGAATATCTAAAAGAGTCAAATATTGATTTAAAAATGGTTCTCCCTTAAAAGGCAGTAAAATTTCATTTTATGAAAGAATCATCATTTATTTGAAAAATTGAATTTGTCTGTATATTATATATAATAATAATAAAATATAAATTTTAAAATAATACAGGGTATATATATAATTCAAAATGTGGCTAGTATTATTAATAAACACTTTTTAAATGTATTTTTTTATAGGTCATGATGTGCTTGAATTCAGTGTTTCATGTAGAGAAAGCTATTGAATTACATTAAAGAGATAGCGTACTATGAAATCATGCATTGTTATATATTTGACATCCAATTTCTTCTAGATACAGTTGGATGATTCACATAATGATATCTATATATATATATATATATTCCTATTCATAGAACATAATAAAGTTCTTGGAACCTTGTAATTTATTTATATTGTTGTTTATCTTGGTTGGCGAAGGTTCTTACATCCTTATCTGGAATTTTTTAATCTCAAGCCAGCATCACAAAATTATCTACTCTGTTATTAAAAAAAATATTATTCATTTGATCTCATTAGTATTCATAATCATTCCCCTCAAAAATAGGTGGTCTATTTGGGTTTAGATTGTCAATTGGTCCAACATCCATTCCTTCTATCTTATAAAACAATAATTTTCCACTCCACACATTAGTGTAGTATATAAATATAAACAAAATACATGTAATAGAAATACATTTTTCATGTAGAAATAAATAATTCAAGTAAAACAAATTAAGGGAAACCTCCAATGATACCAATTTTTTCAATCAAAATATGTATTTTTGTGTATATGAGATGACATAATACAAGAGGGGGTGAATTTTATGATTAAAAACATTGTATTTAAACTCTAAAGAAAGAACATAGTTTATGAGGACACAAACTAATAAAATTAACATCCAATAAAAATGACCATACATGTCCTAGATCTGATGGATATGATATGATATGATATGATATGATATGATATGATAGGTTACTAAAATAATTTTGTTTGTATTGAATATAGGGATTAGAGTAAAACAAAATGTATGTGATTCTACTGTACAACATGTAGAAACCCATAACATAACATTTAATAAATGAATCTCAAAGGAATCAATTAAAATAAAAAATAATATGAATATAAATTGGAAGAAATACAATTCCCTTTCTATTACATATAGTAGCAGAGTATTACAATTCCTTTTCCCCAAAGAGTAGGGTTTCCTTTCACCATGGATGAAGGTCTATCTTACCACCACTTCAGCATGTCATCGATACGATGATTGGCATGACAATATTTCTATCCATGTAAGCCCTCGATAAAGAAGGTAAATGGATATTATATCATTCAAGCACATGAAATCCCTCAATACGATAATCATCATCATGTCCTTCAATCCTTAGAAGTCCTCAGTCGTTATCCAAATGATTAGACACACATTCAAAAACAATGAACATATTTAAATAAAAGAACTAAGAACATGTCCTTCACATATTCTATCTTCAGTATTTCGTAGAAAGAAATAGATAAGACAATATTTCTCTCTCTGTAGAACTTTTATGATGCAATATTTGTTTGGTTTGATTTGGACGACCTCTTGTTTATAGGCCTCATGTTCTGACGGTCTTATTTCCTCCAACGATCATTTTTTAATGAAAAATTCGGAGGGACATGGACACCTGGAATTATAACAGTCAAAACAAAAATAATACATGACATCATTTTGATGAGTATATGACTATCTCAATTATTTCATTTTAGTCAGAAAATAATTAGTGCAATGGTATGAAAAAAATGACAATGAGAAACATGTATATGATATTGGAGCAAGACATGTGTACAATGCATTAAATGAGTGTGATAAATAACTTGGATACAATGATTAAAAATGTCTCCATACATATCATTGTTATAATAATTAACATGGTTAAAATGCATAACATAGATAAGACTTGCATCATTGTTACGGTTCATATCGTTGTTACGATACATAACATGGTTACAATTATTTTTATGGTTACGATGCATAACATGAATATAATACAAAATCATGTTATGATGCATGATATGAATACGATACATAACCGAGTTATGATGCTTATAATTATGATTAATAATATAAATATGAATCATAACCTTGTTGTAATACATGATTATGATACAACACATAACATAGTTACAATGCATGATTATGTTGGATAATATAAATATGACACATAGCAAGGTTACGGTGATTGGTTATGAAAAAAATGTGGTTATGATCGAAAACAAATAGAATATAACTAAAAAGTATAGAAACAACATGTGTGGTTATGATGGAAAACAAAATATATGATTACAATTTAAAAAAACAGTAAATTCATACGGTATATGTGATTATGATAAATGTGATTATGATGACAATACAAAATATATGAAAATGATAAGTAAATAAACATTTTAGTACTTTAATTCTTATAAAAATTTTCATTTTTCAAAATAATATTTTAGGCTATAATAAAAATTATCATTATAGAGAAAAAAACATTTATTCCAAATAATTTTCTTAAAAATATCATAATAAATTGTAATGAAAAATAGTACTCATAAAGGATTCATTTAAATAATGAAAAACTATTTATTTTTTTCATAATGTTATATCTTTCTTCCAAAATATGTATCGATTATTTCCTTTAAACATGATCTCATTATCATACGTGGTAAAATATTTTCATACAAACCAGAGAAGGAATAAATAAATCATATTGGTAACTTTGGTCTTTATTTTCCATACAACTATTATAAATTGAATAACTAATACACTATAATTCAATAATAATTTACTATATAACCCAATACATTGGTGGGTATAATAGACCCACCCATCAATTTTTTATAACATAACCACATGTCATTGGTTTATCAATGCACTATATATCCTTGAATTATAATTAAACCAAATATACTCAATTTTTGATGTAAACAGTCATCATCGTAAATAATTACAAATAAAAATAACATAATCCTGAAGGATGATTGTTTAAATACTTATAATAATATTCAATACACCCGTAACAAAATCATTTCCAGATATCGAAATATCTGTTACATTTAAAACCCATTTTGAAAATACATTAAACGTAGGGAATGAGGGATTTGGTTTGATGAAAATATAGACTCTTATAAATGATTCCAAACATAAAATAATTCTTAAAATATAAATTGAAACCATTGACACCATATAGGTTAAAATATAATATTCATCTTCCTTTTATAAAATAAATCTAAACCTTCTTTATAAAATAAGTAAAAAATATACCTTTTTAAAAAAACATGAAAGTAATTCAAAAGGGACATAATTTTTCTTTTTTCGTTAATATATGACCATATAAATGTATCCATAAATTAATTTTAGGAATATTAACATGGAAAAGAAATATTTGTAAAATAAATTGTTACATCATTTAAAATGAGGTTTTTAAAGTAAAGTGCCCATTACCATGAACTCGAGTGTTTATCTGTGTTCTTAATCATAATAAATAATAAAACTATGTAAATTCTTTAAATTATTAAATAACCATTTTAATTTTTATTTTTTCCATTTATTTATTTATTTACGTGTCTCGTTTAATTACTAATCAATTAATTCAATATCATATGTTTTCATGATTTTCAGATCATTATACAAAATGGATTCATTAGGATAAAAATGGTATAAGAGTTTATTATTCCTTATAATAAAGAATAATAATATTTAAATAATTTTCATTATAATTCATCAATTATAATTTTATAACCAACCACGAAACCTGGTCATGAAAAATAAATTATACTACAATCTTGGAGATGGAAGGCCTAACATATTCTTGAGTAACATTTTCATTTTCAAATGACCAAGATGGAAATAATGTAAGTGTTATTTTATCATTAAAGAATGAAAATTATATAATAAATATAATATTATTTCATTACATACCATTATTTGTACCATCCATGTTATGTGTTAATGATGAACGAATCAGATCACTTCATAGAGGTGGTAATCCACACATATTCAATAATAATGTTGTCAATTATTAATAGAGAGAATTATAATAAATCAAATAATATATAATATTTATAAAATAAAAAAGAAGAAATTGATATCATAAATAAATATATATTAAATTAGTAATGATATCCATCCATGAGATGTAGTGATGGAAAACATATTTCTATGGTTTGTGAGGTGGTAGTCCTCTATACCCACGATTGATGGTTTAATTTCCAGTTTAATGGACTAGGAGATGAATATAGGTCTTGAAATTTACATAATAACATTCTAGTGAATTTAACATAATTATTTAATTATATAATAATTGTTAGAAAATATTTTAATCATGTTAAAGATGAAATAGAATGAAAATGCTCGGTTTATAACTATACCTCTTTTTCAAGTAACCTCTTTGTGATAATACCCAATGCCTTCATAGGATAGTTTTATAATCAATAAAAATACAATAGTACATGGATATGGATATAATTATGGTATTTTGGTATTCATTTTATAAACTGAAAGGATTTTTAGGTTTTCAGAAAAGAGTAGAGAATTCTCCCTTTAATATTAGAGGGGAGGGGAATTCATGGAATTTCATAAGTTAATAAATTCATAAAATTTAATTTCCATGTTAAAATGGGTATAAAATTGTATGATAATATTATTATGAGTCTAATTTTCTCAATCAATAATTATTTTACATGTTTAGGTGATGTCTTCACCCTAATATTTTGATCAAAACACCCTCCCCATGTAAACCCTTTTGTTTGTTACTGTGATATTAATATATTTTTACACAATTAATATCTTGAAAGATAATATAAAAGAAAAAATGACCCATAAAGGGAAAATGTATGATATTTTAAACCAATTATAATTCATTCTTCTGAATAAAATTTATTTATAAATTTTTTATCAATTAATAAAATATGGTTTATTATAAATTATTAGTAATGACATTTTTTTAACTATAAATTTAATTTGGCTTTCAAAACAATCTGCAATTTAAGTAATAAGAATATAATCCATTAAAAATTTCCATAATAAGTTATTTTTAACTATAAAATCATCATGATAACAATAATCACTCAATTGAAATCACTTTTATTTTTTAAAAAAACAATTAATTGATTTTAAAATCCTTTCACATGTACTAAGTCAATATTGTGTTAGAATTTAAAGTAATTACTTCATAACTAAAAGATAAAATTAAATAATAATTACTAAAAAATAATTAATATTTCAAAAAATTATTTATAACTAAACATAAGGTTTTTTATCCATGTTAAAAAATATATTTTAGATATTAAAAGCAAGAGAGGGACATTTTTGAATTCATCCTATACAAAAATATTAAAAAAGTCAAAATCAAAGAGAAAAGGAAAAAAGAATTTTTTTTTTATTTTTTATCATTATGGTTTAATATACAAAACCAATAAAATTTATGCAAGTATTTCGTTGAATTTTATCCATTTTCACATTAGTTATAACCGTAATTAACCCAATTCACTATTACCATGGTAACAAAAATTAGATATGGTTTATAATCATAATAACTAAAAATAATAGTGAAATATTAACCAAATATAGACCCCATAATTTCAAACATGTAATTAATTTTTCAATATTCAGTTTATAGAAGTGGTCTAATATAATTTAATATAAATCTTCTAAATTGTATCTAAATCAATTTTTTCAGAAAAATTCATTTATCATAAAAAAGTGTTTTATACTAAACTAATGAATAAAACCCATTCAAAAGGCCATAATATTATTTAATTCAAAATTCAAAATGAACTAATTAAAATCAAAGGAAAATCCAAAATAGAATTTGACTTTGTAAATACTTAGAAATAAATTAATATTTGTAATAAAAATAATTATTTTTCAATATTAAAAAAACAATCATTTTAGAAAATTATCAATAATTCATCCTAAAATAATTTTTAAATTATTAATTCACAAAATAAATTTACTCTTACATATTAAAATTTTATGATTCAAAAATTATAATTTTAAATAAAATTTACATTTAATAAGAATAATTTTATTTTGTTTTTATTTTAAATATAAAGAAAATTCTCATAGTGAAAATATATCTATAAAATATAATTAAATAATATTAATAATACATAAAAATTATTTATTCTAACATCAATTGAGCTATTACATTATGATCAAGGATTTTGTGGTAGAAATCAATATTGGATGAAGATGTTTTTGTGCAGTTTTACCATTGTGATGATATTGTGGACAATCCTATTGTGTGGAGTATCATATTTATCCCTTGGTTGGTGTCCTTTATTTTATTTATATTATAATCAACATCCAAATATATAAATATATAAGGAATGAAGTTTTGGGCAGTGATACTAGTTCTACTCTAGAGAGAAGGAAATATTAACTATGTATGTTTCTAGGAATATACTATATAAATTTATTCATCTGTTATTACAGTTATATTTATTTATTTCATTGGATATATGGGAATTTTCTCAGTGAATTAGTTGGGGGAGATTTGGTGTGTCATAATTTCACCAAGGTATGGCATCATGTTGTGGACTGGGCGTCAGCACTACAGCTGTATAACCACCCATTCTCATTATTTCACACATAAAAATAATTTATTACATAAAATAATCACTTGATTAAACATAGAAGATAGAGAGTTATAGTGTCTTTGGGGCTTAGGAACATTACATAAAAACATAAAACATGAAAGACACTTCTTTATTGAAAATTACTTTTACATGACCACACATATTCTTTCATACTTTGTATTGCATGTAATATACTAAGAAAATACATTAGAAAATGGTGAACAATAAAGCCTAGTAAGGGAGTAAAATAGGAATAACATGAGGGATACAATAAATTTTAGGTAATAGGTGTATCAATGGAGAATAAGAGAAATGTGAACATAAAGGCATGACATAACATGATTATCATAACAAGGAAATGTGACATAAACATTTAACATGACATTAGCATGATCCAAGGATCATTGAAGTTGGATCATGTATAAACACTCATTGACATCATTGGACATGAAGTATCATTATAATACTCTTTACCAAATGCAATGGAGTGCTATCAAGGTACACCATTCATAATCATTTCATTTCATGAATAGGTGTCCCACATGGATCATACACCATGGATTAATTAAAAATTATATCCTTTTAAATAAATAAGATATGTGGAATAAATAAATTTATTTCCTCAATAAACAAGTACACGTGCACAAAGGTGAATACCCTTGGTAGATAAATTGGTATCGTATTCACTAACATGATGATTTTGACATGGGAAAATTTGGTTTAACTTTGGTTGCCTAACAACGTCAAATAGAAATCATAAAAATGGATTGAATAGAGGGAATGGGGTTTCATATCGTTTATATTTGATATTGACCATACTAGGGTCATGGAAAAAATATCCCTAAATATGTAATGGAATTTAGATGCATAATATTAAATAATTTCACGAATGTAAATGAGGAGAGAAGAATCCCTTACAGAATTTATGCATAATAACGAGTGTAAATGGGAGGAATTAATGAGAGTTAACGGGGCCTCTTATCATTCAAAAATAAAGAGGGATGTATGGGGGAGGTACAAAATCATACCCCAAAATTTTTAATTTAAAATAATAGAACATAACAATATAATGAAATTTTTACAAAAATAAGAAAGGAAGAAATATCTTACTTGGATATGTGATCCCGAAGGCTTGGGATGGGCTTGATTGACGATTCATTGGAGGTTGGGGTGACTACAGTGTATTTAATTGTGGGGAGGGAAGGCGTTGGTCAAGATCTAATGATTTTTAGAGAATATTAAGTGAGATATTGGGTGGGTTTATATAGGAAATGAGAGAGAATTCATTATTATTTAGGTTTTGGACACCACACATTAAACTAATCAAAACCACAAACTAACCCCTGGTTATTTCCCATGGTCTTTTCCAAAGGGGAGTGAATTTTTTTTTATAATTCCAATCTCCGAAAATCTTAAAATATTAGGCTTTCTTATGTAAGGGTGAGTGACACTCTCAAGGAAAACATTTTAAAACGTTAAAATATATTATACGCATTGTAGGGTACATTAATGCTTTTAAAAATAAATCAAAAACACCAAATATCCAATTATATTAAAGGAAAAAAATATATTTTATGAAAATATAATTTATAGTGTTTTGTTAATTCACTATTGTGTCATTATGTTGTCATAATACAAACTATATAATAAAATGGTATTTAATTTTTATCCAAAAATTTGATTGCGTCAAAAAATAATTAAAAATTCACCATGGGATAATTTCTTCATGCATATTCTGAAAATAATATTCATTTTATCTAAATAATTTTATAAATATTTTAATCATTACTTTTTAGATAAAAATCAATATATATGGAAAATCCATTGTTTTGGACAAAAACGGATTTCAAACAATAATAAAAAATTACAATTTTATTCCAAAAAATTAGATGATCATTTATATTCAATAAAAATTAATTTATTAATAATATATTATTAAAATATGTTTTTATTAAAAAATACATTAATTAATCCTAATATTTTTTTAATTAAATATTAACTAAAAATAATATTTATGATTTAAAACCCATTTACAACATAACAATAATAAAAGGAATGTATATTCATTATATTATACAAAAGTAATGCACAAATTTGAAATGTTAATGTCTTCTTAAAAAACCCCTTATAACACACATATATGATCTAAGGGTAAGGTGGGAAATGGTAACAAACTCTTTTGGTTGCTTGAATAACTTCTCCTAGGTGGTAACCTCTATCAACATCCACTTCTCTCGTTGGTGGTTTCTTTCGAGCATAACATGTTGAATCTCGTCCAAGGATTGGTCTTGAGAGAAGCCTAGTGATGCCACCTCATTTCCACGTTTCGTCAAATGGGTCTCATTCTGATAAATTCTATTGTATAAGGCCATCTCATCATTTGTCTGAGTAAAATGGATTTGTTAAAGAACTATATTTATACTAATCATGAAATCACTATTCAATGACTATATTAGCCAAGGTCAAAATTCCTAAAGTTATTCAGAAATCCAAGAACATAAAACCATGGAAGTTCATATGTTTTATATAACCATTTTACATAATAATAAATTTAATTAGATTAATGTAATTTTTCATTAATAAATGTTTGGGTCATTACAATGTTCCCTAATTAATATATTTCATCCTCGAATTTTTTTTCGCACACTAAAACTGATGCGGCCAACTCTGCTTCATCACTTACTCCAATTCCAATGGTTTCTCTTCAAACTTGTGGTTTCTCAACAACACCTTGACGAGGGTCATTGTTTTATTTGGTATAACATTTTCCCTATGATCTATTATCTTCACAAACATTTCATCATAAGAGAGGTCATTCTCCAATATTACAACATCTGGATTGAGTACATGTGATTGGTCACATATGTACTTCTTCAATAGTGTTACCTAGAAAACATCATGTAAATGAGATAGGATTAGTGGGAGTTAAAATCAATAATCCACAGCTCCAATGTGAATATGGATCTCAAAATAGACGATGTAGCTTGGAATAAGATTTCCCTTATTCCCAAGTCTCATTACTCTCATCCAAAATGATATACAGGGGAATACCATGTCTCAAACATCAAAAACTAGATCTCATCAACGATTATCATCATTTCCCTTTTATTGACTCGGAGAAACATTAATGTGTTTTTGGATGGTCTTAACCTTCTCCCCAAATTCTTTAACCATTTCTGGACATAATTGTTTTTTCTCCCCAACTTCATCCCAACAATAGGGTGTTATGAACCTTTTCCCTTAAAGGGATTCATAAGGATAAAATTGGATTCTTAAGGGGAAACTGTTATTGTAAGAGAACTCAACCAAAGGATGATTTTGATCCTATCCTCCTTTAATTTCCATTGAGATTGCTCTTAGCTAGTCTTTATTTTTTGAGATTGTCTACTCAGATTGTCAATAATTTTAAGGATGATAAGTCATACTGAAGTTTGGAATAGTATTCAAATCATATTGAAGATTCTTCTAGCACCAAAAGGTGAATCATGGATCTCAATTGGATATAATAGATCGTGGAACTCCGGGCAGCCTTACCACTTCTATGATATATATTTGTGTCATTTGATCCAATGAGAAATCATCATGAATTTCAATGGTGTCTATAATCTTTATAACACAATCCACAACTACCCAGATATCATTGTTAACTTTGGAAAGTCTCCAAATGTCTTATTCCAAAGTCCATAGTGATGTTCTCCAATTTCAAGGCTGATATGGGTAATGGTTTCATCATCCCCTTTGAATTATTCCTCTCAGTATTCAATTAATAACATACCAAGCACTTTGATAGATTCATAGCGATCTCCTTCTTCATGTTATCCCACCAATAACGCTCTAATAGATCTCAATACATTTTTGTGTTTCTTGGGTGCATGGATAAATTTCAAGAATGTGAATTATCCAAATGTTGTTTCTTTAACTCCGGACACGATGGAACACATATTCAAGAACAAAATATCACTATTCCTTCTTCATTAACATTGAACACTGAGGATTTACCTGTATTGATAGTTTCTACTTTCTTCTAAATCCCTACACTATCATTTTGATCGTCTCTTAACTGTTCCAAATGAAATAGTTAAGAAATTATTTGTTAAAGGATGGATTTTTTCCCTTATTTATGATTCAAATTTCTATTTTATTCTAATCTAAGAATATTATATCCTTTTAAATTATCAACAATGATATAATCCCTGGGTTTTTTCTACATAGAACATCTGCAATCTTGTTCGCATTCACATGGTGGTATTGAATTGAGTCGTGATTATATTTGATAAGGTATAACCATCATCATTCGCATACCTTCAACTTTATCTATATGAATATATAATTGTGTATTTTTTATACATATATATTTTACACATCTTCCCAAATATGTAATGCCACAAAATTTTCCAAGATATGATTACTATATCCAACTATAAATCATGTCATGGATAGTTTTTCTCATGAAAATTCAATTTCCTTGAAGAAAATTCCATGAATTTTCCATTTTCATCAACACAGAGCCCGTGCCATTCTTCTAAGAATCACTAAAAATCAAAAAACGTTAGCCACTTGTGGGTACTATCAGCATGGGCATAGTGATAAAACTCCTTTTATAAACCTTAACGCTATCTTTTCATTCATTACTCCAAGAAAACATTAATTTATTCTGAGATAGATTGGTAAAAATGATGGAAAATTGTGAGAAATTTCTATCAAATCAATGATAATATTCAGCTAACCTCAGTATGCTACAAATATTTGTCATGGATTTTGGACTTTAATATCCCTCAATTGTAGTTGTTGTGGACAGATCCATAGGTACCCCTTTGTTTGTGATGATATAACCCATGAATGAGACCTCCCTTAACCAGAACTCACACTTTCCATAAATTGCATATAGATTCTCCTTTTGCAAATTCTTTTGAACAATGCTTAGATGCTTCTCATGCTCATCCTTGTTTTTGTAGTATATTAGAATACCATCTATAAGGAGTAGCTAATTTGTTTTGAGGTAATATCTAAAGAATATATTCATTAAGTCCATGTAGATGTCTAGAGAGTTAGATAATCTAAAAACAATTACTATGAATTCAATGTTCCAACATCTTGTATGAAAAGATGTATTGGGGATGTCCACCTTCTTCACAAGTACTTTGTAATATCCTGACTGCAAATCCACCTTTGAGATGTATTGTGTTCCCCATAGCTGATCGAACATGTCATTGATTTGTGGAATATTATACTTGTTCTTTATTATCATTTTTTTAAGCTCAAGATATTTAATGAAAATGTGCATTGACCCATCCTTATTCTCGATGAAGAGGACGGGTGCACCCCATGGTGAAGCACATGGTCATATAAAAACTTTATCCAGATTCCCTTGTAGTTGATTCGTCATCTCCTCAAGCTCTGTAACTGCAATTCTAAACAGAGTCTTTTATATTGGAAATTCCCTATGTTTGAGATCAAATGACAATTCAATATCTCTTCTATGAGGAAGACTATGGAATTCCCCATGAAAAATTTTAGTGAATAGTCTTATAGTGGAAATTTTATCAATGATGGTTTATTCCTTAGACTCAATCATTTTAGCTAGACATTCATGATCATAGGTGAGTAATATCCACACTTGAGATGATGGTGCTAATGAATACTCATATTTCTCCTTGCACTTGTATAGAATCAATGGTAAAATCACTATATAGAGTGTTATTTCCCTCTCACAAAAATTTATGAAGGCTCTATAAAAGTAAAACCAATCCATGCTAATAATTTCATCAAATTACACCAACGGGTATATGATGTGGTTCACCAGGAAGTTCAATCCACAAATCGTGATAGGGGAGGAGTTATATTCATGGGATATAATTATTTCCCCATTTTTCTTTCTCACCGACATCTCTACATAAATAATTTGGGGGTGGTGTTGGGTTTGTTCTATAAAAGTTTTAGGATATAAAATAATGTGTAGATCCAGAATCAAAAACTACATTCCATATTCTTGAATGAATAACTAGCGTACCTATCACCACTTTGTTTTCAGGTTTCTCATAAGTGGTATTGATGAAAAAATCTCTCCCTTTTTTCCTTGGAGATTTTTTGTTGCCTCCGATAACCCTTGGGATAGGGAACTGGTTTGAAAAGAGCCCTAGATCATTGCATTTGAAGCAATGAATAACACGTTGAGGGACTAATGGTGCATTATTTATCTTTATCAGAACCGAAGATTTTTATTTTCAGCAATTGATTTCTTGTTTCTTTTCTCTTTCACACCTAAATCATTTCCTCGTCCAATAAAAGAAATTTTTGGGGAGCTTCTTTCCCACCATTGGAAAGTGGGGTGCTGGAATTTCATAGCACCGTTGGATTTATCCATCAGACCTCCGGAATTAAAGTCCCACTTATTCTTCCTATCCCCATTATATCCCTAAGATTTTACCATCTCAATTTCATCATTTACGGCACAACAAACAATTTCCTCATAGCTCCCGAAGTCAATGATCACTTGGTCTTTCTACAGGTTAGGTTTTATCCCTCCAAAGAAGTGTCCAACCATGTATTTGGGGTTAATGACATATCTAGAGGAATATCATACTTGCCTTATGATTTTTTCCTCATATACTCTGAAGTATTAGTTGTATTTTTTCTTGAGGTAAAGGAAGTCCCTTTCCATCTTTAGTCTGGGGGTGAGAGGAAAATATGTATCGAAAAACATTTCCCAAATGTCATTATATTCTAATGCCACGATATCCTCCACATTCTTCATATTTTTGATTAATTTTTATCATTTATCAGCTTCACCATCCATATGATAAGCTTCAATAAGTACATTCTCTTGTTCAGAACATTAGGGGATTGAGAAAATCTTTTTAATCGAGTTGATCCATTTTCTGGAAATTGAGGGATCATATGATCCATTAAAAGTTGGAGTGCTTTGTCTCTTGAACTTCTATATTGGGAATAGTTCATTCTTTAGGGGGTGAGCATTCCTCTTGACCCATGTTTCTATTAAAAACATGAGTAAACTGAGAGAGTGTCATTACAAAATTCACAATTCCCACTCCCATCATATTGGGAATCTCATTAGAATAGTCATCTCATTGATCTTCACATTGGTTGTTAGCCCAAGTCCCCTTATTACAAGACAATGCTAGAATAAAAGAAATGTTAGTGGTATCACATAAAGGGTAATCCAATGAAAAAAATGGATGACTAATAAATTACTTTTATTTATTTAACTTATGAATTTATGGGCTTCAATCTATGTTTTCCATGATCTAATTCCAAACATATATTTTAAGGGGAATTTTTTTTATTCCCATAAAAATGGTTCTTACTAAGAATATTAATTTACCAAAGCATATCACTTGGGTGTGTCTTAACCAAGGGTACAGCATGGCCCATTTTCGTGCACCAGTTTCCATTCGAGTCTTGCTCAAAGGTGTGTTTTTAGGTTTTACCCCTAGATACATCTAGTCTAGAGCTACCTGTACCTTCTCGTATCTAGATAAGGATTTATTTTATTGATAAGCCACATACTCATAGTTACCAAAGAATATTGATGATTTTCTTATACATCATATCAACCCTAAGGCTTTCACTTGTGGTTTCTAATCATAATATTAAAAATAACTAAACAAATCCTCTTATACAAACTACAAAAAACATTCTTTCATTTCACACATAAACATAATTTATTACATAAAATATTCACTTGATTCAATATAGAATATTGAGATTTATAGTGTATTTAGTGAATAGGAATATTACAAAATAATATAAAACATGAAAATAATATTTTATTGAAAATATCTTTTACATGACCACACACATTCCATCGTAATTAACATTTTATGGGATAACATGAGGACAAAACTAAAAAATGGGTGAGATATAAAGACCAGTAAGGGAGTAAACAAGGAATTTCAGGACGAAAACAATACATGTTAGGAAATAGTTATATCAATGGGAAAAATAGAATCATGAACACAAAGGCATGGTATAACATGATTATCCTAACATTGATATGTGACATCAAAATTTAACATGATATCAGCATGAGAAAAGGCTCATTGAACATGAAGCATGAGTAAACCCTAATTGAACATAAATCTGAATGATTAAACCCTAATTCTAATTGACATATCATGATACTACTCTTTACAGAATCCATTGGAGCACAATCAAGGCACACCATTCTTAATCATTTCATTCCATGCATAAATGTGCCACATGGATCATACATCATGGATTCACTAAACATCATAATTTATTCCACGAATAGAAGATGTGGAATACATAAATGTAATTCCTCAATGAAAACTTACATTTTCAAATAGATGAATACCCTTTATAAATAAATTGGTATTTTATTAACTTACATGATGATTTTGGCATGAGAAATTTTAGAGAATCTTCTATAACATAATGACGTCAAATAGAAATAAAAAAAATGGGTATATGAGAGAGAAAGGGGTCTCAAATAAATTATATATTGAATTTACAATAACGGGGTCATGTCAAATAATATCCCCAAATATTTTTTGGAATTTATATACATTATATAATATAATTTTTTGAATGAAAATGAGGAAGGAGGAATCCCTTACAGAATTTCGATATAGTAATAGGTGTACATGAGAGGCATTAATGAGAGAGAAAGAGATTACTCATCGTTGAAACATAAATAGGGCAGTATGATGGATCTGATAAATCATAACCCTACATTTTTAATATAAAATAAAATGACATTACAACATAAATTAATTTGAAAAAAATTAAGAAAGGAAGAAAATCCATACTTGGAAGTTTGATCTGAACAGTTTGGGAGGGACTTGAGAGAGGATTATTGAGAGCATGGAGTGACTTGGGAGGTTTCAGAGTTAATAGGGTGGGGTTTGGTCATGATCCAAAGGTTTTTAGTGAAGTGGAAAACGGATCTTGGGATGGTTTATATAGGAAAAGAGAGGGAATTGGTTATTATTTAGGTTTTTTACACCACACATTAAACTATTCAAAACCTCAAACCATCCCATTACTTTTTTCATTGTTTTTTCCCAAATGGGAGTGGAAAATATTATTTTGTAATTATAATGTCCAAACTTCTTAATTTATTAGGATTTCTTATGTGGAGTTGAGATACACTCTCAAGGAAAATATTTTAAAATGTTAAAATATTTTATAAGCATTGGAGCTTCCAATAATGTTTTGTAAATGAAATCAAACACACCTATACTCCCATTATATTAATGTTAAATCAAATTTCATCTGAAAATAACATTTTTAGTATTTTATTACATCACTATTGGGTTATTAAGATTTCATAAAACACATTATATAATTAAATAGTATTTAATTTTTACCAAAAAAATTGACTTTTATGAAAATTATGAAATATTAAACATTAGATAATTTCGACGTTCTGATTCCAAAAATAAAAATCATTTCATCTAAATAAATTTCCAAATATTTGAATATTTACATTTAATATAAAAACCGACATTTATAAAAAATTCAAGGTTTTTGAAAAAAATGGCTTTCAAACATTAATAAAAATTAAAATATTATTTCTAAAAATTCTCTGATCAATTTTATTTAATAAATAATAATTCATTAATAATATTTTAATAAAATATTATTTATTTAAAAAATCCATTAATTCCCCAAAATATTTTTCTTAATAAAATATTACCAAAAAAAGAATATGAGCATTAAAAACCATTTACAAATTAAAAATAATAAAATGAATGAATATTCATTATTATATAAAATAATAACTCACAAAAAAAATATTGATATGGTCTTGTAAAATAACCCCTTATAACACCCACATATGACCCAATGCTAAGGTTCACAATGGTGACAAACTCTTTGTATGGCTCAGATTAAATTTCCCGAGTGGTAATATTTATAAACCTCAACATCTCCCATAAGTAGATCTGTTTGAGCATAACTTGTAAAATCTTAGCTTGGTATTGGTCAAGAGTGAATCACAATGATGCCACCTCCTTTACAATTTGGAAAATATGGGCCTTGTATGGAGTAATTCCACTGGATGAGGCCATCACATCCAGTTTCCAAGTACATTGGATTTCTTAATTACCTATATTTATATTAATCATGCGATCACTTTTTGACGAGTATATTAGCCACAGTCACAATTATTAACATTATTTTGAAATCCAAAAAACATAAAACCAAGGAATTGAATATTTTTTATATAACCATTTTACCTAATAAGACATTTAATTACATCAATATGAATTTTCATTAATATAATCTTGGGTCGTTACAAGCGGGCACCTGTCAGTTTTGATCAACTCTTTTTTAGGAGATAACAGGTAATTTTTTGAGTAATAGATTGATTGGTAACAATTTTAAATATAGATACACCATTTTTATGATGATTTATGCATATGTGGTTTCGTTATTGTTGTATTAAGAGTAAAATGTCACCGGGATAGATAGAGAAACATAGTAGATGGGGTAATGACCAGTAGGAATTGAGAATAAGAAATAGTATTAGCTTCTAATTGTTGGATCATATATAATGGGTTAACATTGAGGTATTATAAGGGAATATAATATGAATAGTGGGGTGTTTAAAATGACTTAAATCTTTTTTGTTTTTTGTTTTTCATATAAACTTTTAATTTTTAGCTACTGTATAAGGGTGTTTTGGGAATTAAGATTTGGATCCAATTTCTGGGAGTTAAAAGATCTCAATGAATATTTTTCTTTATGTATAGGCGTTTAGGATGTCTATTTGGTAATTGAGTGGAGGTTACATTTATTGGTAAAAATCATCCTTTTATATGATTACATCAAGGTGCCCTTTGGTTCTGGAAGAGGGTCAGAAACCCCTTGAGATTCATCGGGTGGTTGATGGAACCCCTCAAGGTGGCTATTATGGTACCATATACCCAATAAATCTTGAACGGGTACATATTGTTGTTATATGTGGTTGTGTATGTCTTCATATTCCCGTTATTTCAGTGGCCACCCCTTATTCAAACTTTAATGGTATTGCGAGAGGACATTTGGTTAGCCTCTCCTCCTCCTTTTCAACCCTTCTAAAAACTAGGGATTTGAGGATGATCATGAGACAATGTTTCCACACCAGATCTATGTGTCCCTCATATCTCTTCTTCACCATTCTTCTTCCTAATTTATTATCTGATTTGGCATGTATTTTTTAGATTATGATTATGATACTACTAATGTAGGGTGGAATCACACCAAAATGTTGGGACATCAGGGTGATGTGGCATGAGGATACCAAAAACGGTGGATGCATCATGTTTATTATAATTTCATTAGATGTAAATCAGCTAGATTATTTTTATATACATTTTTTCTAGTTTTTTTTAAATTGGATACTTTTTTAGTGACTTATGAAGAGTGTTTATTTCCTTGATGTGTTGGGAACATGTTGGGGGAGTTAGCATGTCATTTCTAAATGATACGACCAAAGAATCCCACTCATAGATATTTGTTGTATTATCTTTCATTTAATTAAATTTTAAAATTACTTATTTCTATTTATAATTAATTTCTCATATCATGTGGTATGATATATGGTCTCAAAATTGTATTGATACTTGGTATGTTTTTTAAAAGGATTAGTAATTTTTTTATGTATGGTAACTCTATTATGGTTGTAGGTTTTCACATTAATACATAACTATATGTTTTTCTACATGTTCATTACAAGAAGTTTCCCTAGTATTGGGTTTCAAATTCAATATTATGGGACATGTTGGTTTCATATTATGGTTTATTATTTGGTTAATCTTTTAAAAAGTGACTATAATGTTTCATGATTGTGTATGAAATATGATAGATTCCAAACATCTATAGCACTAATTGATGTAATATTTGGAATTTTTTAAAGGACCCCAAAATGTTCTTGGATTATGGAGTATGTGCTGGCTGTTATAGAGTGATTTTGAGTGAGTTGCTTATTTTCTTCCAAGTATATGTTCAATGGATAACATTTCCAGATGGTGTTGGGTCATGGGAATTATAAGATAAAGACTATATAAATAGCATTGGGAACTAAAATCACCTCGAGTAAGAGAAGTTAGATGATGTAAATTAGTCTACTATTTAGGGTAGGTTTTTAGTATTTTGATAACTTTGTAGTGGGATCATGGAAGAGGGCATTCACTCTCCATAGAGTTTTCCTAATAAAACATAATTGGAGTAAAATGTATTTATGAGATCATCTGAGTGTGTGAGTCTCGAGGGAGTATAATGGGAACATAAAATAGCTATAAACCACTAAAGGGAATCCATAATGTGATTGGATAGGGTATTCAATTTTAATATTATGGGTATACCATATTGGGCTTTGGTGAGTATGCATCTTTTACTAGAGGACAAAAAATAAATGGAAAGGGATCAAGCATCTAGTGAGAAACCAATATGTATGTATAGAATTTATTGTTGGGATAGAGTTTTGGATAGTTCATAGACTATGGGGGATTTTTTTTAAATAAACAATGGTGAGTCTTGTTAGTTATGTATGTCCAAATGGTCCAAAATTATCATGAGAGGTCTTATGGCCACAATTAAAAATTGTGATGGTTGTGTGTGAGGAGGTCTGTATGGGTGGGTGATATTGATTTATATGTCATACCCTCTAGGAAATAACAAGATTGGGATTTTAAGTCCTATTATGTTATAGAATGTGGAAAATTTCTACCTTATTTCTATTATTATTATACTCTTACCATTTCGTGCAGTGGTGATGAAACCTCACCCTGAGTTATTGGGTGGAGGGTTGAGATGGTATATTAGAAATGGTACAACATGTCATCACGAGGGAGTGGATGGAGGTATGAGATGAGATATGATATGAGGTATGATACCTCATCATTATTAAGATTCTGTAGGTATGAGATGATATATTTGAACTAGTATAACACATCACTCTGGGTGATAGTGTGGTGGTATGTGATGACGTATGATAAATAGTAAAAGGCCTTACCTAGAGAGAGAGGGATTCATGAGATATGATTTATACAATTGATTATGATACCATAAATGGAGTGGGGGAGTGATGTTATAAAATGTGGTATAATATGTGATGAGGAATATCAGCCTTAGTGAGAGAGTGTTGGCAAGATACATGATATGAGATTTGGACATGGCATAAGACCATGCCCTACGTGAGTGGGGAGTGGTGGAGACATAGGTTTTAGTCCCTTCCATAGGTGATGGGGATTGGGGTTGGGTTTAATTATGATACAACTTTTATAGAAAATATTGGCTGACGTTGGTGAGTTAAGGAATCATGGTGGGTCACTATTTCATTTGACGACTGTCCATGATTGCTTTCATGTTATATATTGCATCTTGATTTCCATTTTAATACATTCATAAATTGTATATGATGGAGAATATATGGTACATGTTTGGGTCATCTAGAATGATATGTGATCACACCCTACATGATAACCTCAATACACATGAGGATCTTATGTGTTTCCTTCAGGTGACTAGTTTTATTGGGAATCTGTTGAAGGAGATATATCATAAAGCCATATATTTATATTATAATAATATGACATAATTTTTATTGAATGAAAAATATAGTGTATGGTTTTATATAGATATATATGAAACTAAAATATAATCGTTATCATTTAAAATAATATTCCATATATGATATCATCAATGAACAATTTCATGGGATGAAACGGTATTGAGAAACTTTGTATGATGCATTCATGATCAGACTATGGTATTTAATCATGTATTTCAAGGAATGAATAAATTAGAGGATAATAATGTAGTGTCCCTAATTTCTTATTTAATTAATATCATTTGATGATTGTTTATGGTAGTTTAATTATGATTGAAAACCATCGCATATACTTGATGAAATCTTATCTACTTCCTAGGTATATTGAGTTACATGAAACCCTTATAGAAAAGATGAATCACATTTGAATGTCAGATGATTTTATTCAACCAATAAATGCACTATAAGTAGTGGATTTACTTTTTCATCCCTTTGTTATCTTTATCAAAACCATGTTATTGTTTTTAAAGACATTGTATATTCCCCATAATGTACGGTATATATTTTATTGTAGTTCTCTTCATTTAATTTTTTACATAGTTTCACAATATCTTGCATTGAGATCCTCAAAAAATAGATTTAATCACATTTGGTTAGTCATATAATTATTATTTGACTCTAAAAATGCCTTCACTGGTATGAAATATCCAAAATTCTTCAGATCTATGAAATATTTTATTGAAATGAGCAATAAATCATGAACAAAGCATCGTTTTTTGGTCTTACCAAAATCTAGAAAAATTATTAGTCCTTATTCAGCTGGGAAATGTAAAGGTAACCAAGGAATTACCCTTATGTAGAGTGGTTTTTTTGAGAGTTTATAAACTTACCCTTATGTAATATAATGGCTATATAAATGGATTTTTGTTTTTAAAAGGTTTACGTATTGCTTACTTGGCTCTTACCCTTAAGTTGTGATGTTTTTGTAAAATTCATACCCATATTATGAAGGACTACATATGGGTAACAAATTTATTACTTTTATAAAATGGTTTTCATAAAGGTAGTAACCTTAAACAGTGGTGCCTGAATACCTACCCTTATATAAAGAATTAATGTAATGGTAATTTCTTCTACATCCTTATGAAAAATGAGCCATGTATAGGTAAATTTTATATTAACTTTATGCATATAATTATATTTAATTTTACTAAATATATGTAGTGACTTACCTTTACACAATGTATTCCATATGGATTTTCTATGTGTAGAAAGATTTACCATTTTACAGTATTACTTATATGCGTAAGGGTAATCAGAAATATTTTTAAATTGATAAAAACATTAACAATGAAAATTGTTTAGTTAGTTTAATTTTTTTTCAAATCCTTGTAAAATGTATTCTGGGAATATATAATTTATAAATAATTTTATTATTAATTAATTATTTATATTTTTTTATAATTAATCTAAATAATTGGTTATGGAACATTTATATTCTTAAATATTAATAGATAATATTTTAAATAAAAATTATCCAAATTAAATTGATTGTATTATGATCTTGAAATAATTTTTCTTAATTACAAATCATAATAAATAAAATATAATGTATTATAAATTTTGAAATAATTCCAAATTAATTTTTTTTTCAAATTATGATTTTTTTGAAATAAATTATTCCGAATTATTCAATATCAAAGGGTTCCTTTTTTAATATTATTTAAAACACATCAATTTTTTTGAAGATTAATATGGTCAAGGATTAAATAAATAATAAAAGTAATATATTTATATTATGTAAAAAAGATTTAATAATTAAATTATAATGATTTTATAATTCAAACAATATCATATATTTAAAATGGAAATTCCATATAGTGATAAATATTAAATAGTTCATATTATAATAAATATAAAAAGTTCATATTCAAAATTATATAATGTCTATAATGTAAATTAGAAAATTACAACATATTATATTTTATATTTTATTTGTGAATTGTTACTATTTTTTCTCATGTTAAAATATTTTAATAGTTCATTTATTTAAAATTTAGTACATATTATACATGTAGATAAAAAAATTATGAAGAATGGTGTATTATTTAGATTAATTTTTAAATAGCTTATACATATTTCCCTGAATTATATACTAGTTATGATAATGAATTTATTTTTTTAACTACATTAACTGCAGGAAGTGTAAATTGTTACACATTAATATTATTTCAACATATTGATTTTGTGGAAAGTATAGTATTCCATACATTTTCACTAGAATAATGCACACATAAAGGTAATATCATTAGATAATAAGGATAGTATAAATCCCCTTCAAATATTGAGTGTGAATTCCTTCTAATTGGTATTTTTCAAGACCTTGATCATCCAATATGGTATGTCATTACAAAGATGTGTTCTCTTGTATTATATGGTATATGAAATGAAAGGATCAGGGACACCGGAACAACCTTTGGTCTTTCCAATGCTTAGTTCCCCCTAGATTGGATTTTTATCTTATTTTTTTAACTTGATTTGTATTACACTAGTATATAAAAACAAATACTATAAGGATACTAATGTAATAATGTTGACTTTATACATATGATGGATTCGAAAAATGGTTTTTTGGTCAAAAATACAAGAATAATATATTATATTAGTAGGATGATGTGTTAACTAAAAAACTATGTTGTGAGTGAAATTCCCAGGTGGACTCATTTATTATTGATGAATGGATCTTGGCCTACTAATTGATATAATGACCAAAATAGGCCATTATTTTGGTGTAATAAAATGCAACAAAACTACCTACTAAATGGATAATAAAAAATTATAGTCATCTGATTAATAATTCTATTTTAGATAATATTTTAATCGTTATCAAGTTAAAGATTTTAAATGATCATTGTAATGATAATATTAATGTATGTTACTCCAAATACTATTAACATGATAAATGTTATTAATAAATCTTATCGATTTAAGAAAATTTCTTAATGAAAATTCTATGTATCAAAATAGTTTCATCCTCACTAACTAAGTGTTGAAGTTGTTCAAAATGTGGATACAGATTATTATGGAAGCTTTGATTGAGTCATCTATGATTTCAAATGAATTATATGAAAAATGAGAAAATGAATCTTATTCACCATTAATGTATTAAATATGATTAGATATATCAATTATTTTATTCAAATATACCCCATATGATTATTTACATCAACTAATATTCAACTCGATTGAATATATTTATTAATCTGTGAGAATAAATGTTTCCATAATGGATTATTATTTTTATAAATAAAATATATTATTATGATAGATATATTATATCAACTATATGTATCTAAAGGTATTGAAAATAAATAGATGTTCATAAGATGAAAATAAGTTTAGTATAAATTTTATATCAATAGATAAGGAAAATAATATACATCATTGATAACATGGATAACTCAATAATGTATAAACTCATTTTAACATGTCTACTTTATATCATTTATCTATTTAAAAGAAGAAGATTTTTTTAAATAAAATTAGATATGGTGTTTTGTATACCCATTTTTATAATTTATTTATTTATATTACTTTCTTTAATGGATTTATAAAATTGGTTTGTTCTGATTAAGAAATTTATCCTATTTTCTTTAATGGAAAATGCATAAAAATAAAACAGGATTCAAATAATGTTACCTGATTTTCACAGTGTTTTGAGATTTTATATGAACAATCCATATGAAGTCTAGGTTCAAATAAAGTTACCTTATTTTCCCTTGGGTGGGAAGATATTTTTCTCTATAAAAAAGGAGTTTTTATTAAAAAAAATGTGATTAGTAATTTTATACACATGGGTTTTTATTGATATGTTTTTATAAAATATATTTTAGAATATGATTTTGATTAAAGTGATTATCTAGGATAATGTGTTTATACAGATGTTTTTTAAACTATATGGGAATATGATCCTTCCATTTAATAGTTCTATATTTTAAAAAAGTCTTATTTTCCTATAAAATTGCTCCAAACACATAGAATACAATATATGGTATAGGAATAATTGTATATTTTTAAAACATTCCTATTAAAAAGGAAATTAATGATATTTCCTAACAAAAAGGGTATTTTCTATCTTAGCATGATAATTTTCAAAGAGTACAATGTCATAGAGGATATTGGTTGTATATTTGATCTTAGGGTTGTTTAGAATCAATAAATAAACGATAAATCTAATGAGAAGTTAAATTATTTTCCACTAAATATCCTAAAATTTATAGAATAAGCGATGGAAATGAAAAATGTATTGTTTTTAATTTTTTTACTATCGATATTATAGATATCATTTTTTTGTAGGATTAAACATGTATAAAATTAGAATGGGTTTTCACTTAAAATATTAAAAGTGTTTAATATGTGTGACAATAAATAAAAATAAAGTGTTTCATTATTTTATAAGGAAAAATGAAAGATAAAACTTATTAAATGATTATTCAAGTCAAAATGTAAAATTTAATTAAATTTGATAATTTAATGGAATTTATGGTATGTCAATCAATACATATTTACCTGTGACATTTAGTTACTATATTAATGTTAGTTTAACTTTTTTCTAAAATAGATTAACAAGACATGTAAAAAACAATGAAGTAATTACATTATTTTAAGTAATAATTTTATAGAATATGGTTTCATAGATTATGATAAAAAATATTGAATGTGTTTTAAATAAAATTTTTTTTTCACATCGAAACATTTGATGTTGTGACGTTGAGAATTGTATTTGTGATCAAGAAGTTGAAAATTTCAGTATAGGATTTATAAGTCTCACAATTATTCAAATTATAATACTTATTAGATGTTTATGACTATAATGTTTATGGGGATTGTTTCATAATATGATCACAGAGAGATTTGACATGAATTTCATATGTTGTAATTGGTTGAAAAACCCAAGAAAGTGAAACAAGCATATGGATGATATGGAAATTTTACATATATTATATGTTAAAATAGTACTTATTTTAGTTTTGTTAAAAATTATTAATTGTTATTAAAAATATGACATGTATCATATTAAAAGTTAAATATCAATTTTATCATTATTTTATGATGGATTCATAAATGAATATATTGATAAACATTTCTTGTTTTGTAATGATAGTTGACCACTCAATATAGAAATTTGAGTTTATCCATAACTAATGTTTGTCAAGGAGTATTATAGGTTATGATGAAAACTTATGGTTAGTGTGAGTATGATTATTGTACAAATATATCGGATATTCTATGGAGCCACATAACAAAGAAAAATATACTTGGTGTGCATTCAATAACATACATTGTATACCACAAGGAGTTTCATAATGATGTTCTTGGTATTATAGGGGTACATGGTTCATATTTGAGTCTCCAATATCTAATGTTAGTGGGATAACTATCATCAAAATATGTATAATTTGATAAAATTTTTATCTAAGTCTATATAATGAATTAGATAATTTGATGGTGGTTGGGTATGTTGTTGATCATGATATCATTTTAAGCATATCCAAAATAAAATTTATACTCTCATGTGAAAATTATAAAACATAGGTCCACGATTGAGATTGACTATGGGAGTGTAAGACTAGACCTAGTAATTGTTTATCTATTTGTATAAGTTTCATTTTATGTAATTATCCCTAAAAATGAATTAAACATGATGTATCCATCGATTAGACTATTCAACAGTATGAGAATCAAGAAAAGATGTGTTTTTTATGGGATTGATGTTTTTTTCCCATTTAAAAATTATATCATGGTTAAAGAGAAAATAATAGAATATATTTTTTCATATCATGAAAATTGGAGGAAATAGTTTGTCATAACCCGACCCATCATGGTCTAACCAAGGACTACCCCAGTCCCACCTTTGATAGGCCAGGGGTTGGTGACTAGCACCGAGCTGGGATTTACATCGAATAGGAGGCATTACACAAATTTACCTGTATGCAGACACACATCTCCATGCCCACATAATGATGAAATGTAAAACAAGTTAATGAATGCATTCATAAATCAAATATCCCACAATAATTTCTGATAGTGAATCTACAATAATCAAAAAATGGGTTAAAAAAGACCAACAAAACAATAAAGTGTTTAACATTCTATAAGGTTGAGGACTAAGTGAAAAGTATAATCCCGACTAGACACCTCGTTCTGTCCAACACGATTAATACCCCAACAACTCCCATTCCTGTTGAGACCCGAAGCTTAAAGTACCTAGACATTACATTACTTTTGCGGAATACTTAGTACATTACAAAAACACACACACATGGACCGTAATAGTTTAGTGTCTTTGGAAAATCGGAATATAATCTTCTAATCGTGGTGAAATATCTTCAACATGTCCCATAAAGATCTTCCTTATTTTTACCTGAAACCTTTCTTTATATCCTGGGGAAAAGAAAACATAAAAGGGTGAGCTCAAATGCTCAGTAAGGGTAAACAAAAGAAATATCAATCACATCATATTCATAAGAACATAACTTTTAGAAATCTTAACCTGCAAAAGAGATCATAATTTCATAACATGGGATAAATCATAGTAGTGAAATGTAATCCCAATACTCATAACATAAAACATGAAACTTTCTGGCATACACACATAATCATAGAGAATAATTTCTTATTAGTCAATACTCATTGCCAAGACTATATTAGTGGACAAAGTCCATTTCTGAACCGAGTTCACTCCTCGTTTCAGTCCTGTTTCACTGAACCGGTATAACCTACCATTCCGGCCATGTCTATCTCATGAGATATAAAATCATTACCCAATGCTTTGGAGGGAGATATAGGTCCCACCCATCTCATAATAATACCATTCTTATGTGTGCCACAAAATCAGAAACCATACATCATAGCATAACCCATGTAATAAAAATGGGAATCTTAAACATCATGACATCATGAAACAATTCATATAAGATAAAGGATTTCATAAAAATATTTCAATCACAACAGAATAAAATAAATGTAATAATAGGGATAAAAACAGATTCCTATATTATCTTAAATGGAAATTAATTTTTATAAAACACTTGAGCTCCATTCTTGAGGAAAAAATCTTTTCTACTTCAAAAACTGTTTTCCTTTCTTAACATGTCATACAATTTTAATCTAAAAGAATTTGATTAAAAATAAACATGAAAACATGTAAGGGAATCTTCTTGGAAATAATGTTTTAAAAATCCATTCATGTTTTATAAGTTAAAAGAAAACATTCTTCTCGTACTTTTGTCGGAAAAGTCAAAAAAAAGTACCTCGTACGAAAGACAACAAAAGATTCTTTTCATATCTTTTACTAAAAACTCACCGAAGGGTAAACTTTGATATAAACTACTGTAGAAGTATATAAATATTACATATTGAGGAAACATGGATGTGGATGATAAAATACACCCTAGTAAATACCAATGTATAAACAATCTCGGATAAAAATGAGATTGCGATATTTCCCTTACCTTAGGTCCGATTTTCTTCGTAAGTGTCCAAACCTCCCCTTCTTTGAAGTTCTTCTTTGAGACCTCATTTTAGGTTACTAAAATAGGACTTTGAAGAAGAACAGAACCTCTAGGATGTTTCTAGGGATGTGGAGAGGAGAAATTGGCAGGGTTTGGCCGAGCTTGAAGGCTCAAATTGGTGTGAGGAAGAGGGAGGAGGAGGTGCCCTTTTATAAGGGAGGAGAGGGGCACCTATGGAATAACTAAAACTATTATTTTATTATAAAGTAAAATTCTGTTTTAAATAGATCCAAATTGATTCATTTAGAATATAAGGTGGGTATGGGTATAAATACTCTCATCCAATATAATTTATACAAGTTTAGGTTCCTATTTTAACCTTATCATTTAGATTTAACATTAAGTAAAATAATTTTACTTTTACCGTGTCTTCTTGTGTTCTTATACTATAAGGTTAATAAACTTACTATAAGAATCTAAACTAACCCCAAGTTGTTTATTATTAATATAAATAACCATATCTAAGTAATTTGGCCGAAACATATATTTTTAGGAATAATATAACAATTAATAATATAATATTTGTTTTAAAAACTATTTTATGTCAATTTTGACACTATTTTGTAAATGATTTTCTGTGAAAATCATAAAAGAATGATTATTTTTAAAAAAGTTAATTAAATCAATAATAACATGTCATATTAACCTATAAAATTATTTTATTTTATAAAAAGTCTGAAATTACATTTATTTGGGTATTTATAACATCAATTATGTCAATATTTTATTAATAAGATAATTACTGCATCATCTTTGTGTCATAAATAAATTAAATAATTTAATGCCTAAAAATTACAAATAAAATACCATTATTTAGGAACTCTTTTTATCTTTCTAATGACTATTTATAGTCAAATTCATCTTATGTATTACCCTATATTAAAAATGATTTACTTATTAAACGTTGATTTTAACTATTTTAACACTTCATTAAATAAATTAATAATAAATGTCCTAATCTAATCCAAGTGGTCCTAAATGGTCATATTTTATTCCTAAGGTAGTTTTTGGTCGAATTAAACTTATCCAATAGAATTAGGACATGTGTTAGGGTAATAATAATATCATTTTTACCCTTAATTACCCTATTTACATTTAACCGTGGTAAATAAAAGTAAAAAGTTACTATTCACCAAAAATTATTTTCATTTCATTGAACCACATTTTAATTACTGACATTAACCATGTCTCTCAATGTTTTGAAATTCCACTCACAGAAGCGGTAAAATTAAGTTTTATGAAAAATTCATTTTTTTAACTACCACTTAGTGGTTTCACTATTCATCAAAAAATGAAAGTTTCCAGAAAAATACTAAAAATTAGGCATAAGATATATTTGATATTATAAATTCAAAAATGATTTCTATTTTACAAAATTCAAAACATATCGGTTGCATTAATTAATTTAAAAATTAAAACCCCGTCGTCAAAACAAATAGCATGTTTTTAAGAGATAATAACTATCAAAATATTGACACTTGTTTATGTCTGTTTTAAATGTGAAATTACATTCAATGACAAACATTGTATTAAATTGTAAAAATATATTCTAAATATATTTTAAAACCACTCAAATTAATAATTTATCACTATTAATTATTTTGATTGAAAAAGTTGTTTTTAATTACAATTTAGTAAATTTCACTATTTATCAAAATATGAAAGTTATCCGAAAAGTACCAAAATTTCTCTCTAAGCTAATTTTGATATTCTGAATCCAAAAATGAAGTCCATTTTGAAAACTAAAATTTAAAAAACTGGTTATTACTGTTCATAACGGCTAGTTTAAATAATATTTTAATAGCATATCGTTGTTTAGTGAAACTCGGTATTGCGTACTACACACGCTATCGAGGAAGGTCACGATTGCGTGTAATGCAAGGCAAGTCAAGGATGTGTGTTGTGCAAGCTCATTTTGGTGTAGCGTATAACACAAGACATTAATGAAATTTAAAAAAACGTTTTTCATAAAATCTCAGGCTGTTACATTCTACCCCCCTAAAAATGAATTTCGCCCTCGAAATTCATCGGGGTTGTAAATGGTTTACTACTCGAATGTTTCATTAATAGAAACCCACATCGTAAAAAGGAATACCAAAACTTGGATTTAAAAACTAATGTATGAAATGTAACGGTTACCCAAATAAACTAATCACTAGTTTTCCACATAGGTGAAAATATGGATATGGAAGAGAAATCTAACCATCATGTTCTGATAGAGAGTGGTAGAGAACATGGCTATAGAAAATCCAGCAATCACAAAGCCATAAATTTGTGATAATCTAAGGTACCATCTGAATCATCGGATATAAGAGCACTCGGACAACATTTTTGGTTTTCAAGATCATTTTCATAAAGTTGATGAAATTGGAATTAGAAGAAATACTTTTGTGAATTTGGTATAGTCTCACTGTTGGTCGTTCTTTGGACAATTTCCACTTTATCTCTTAACGAAATGAAGTATAATTTTTCATTCATGATGTGATAGCAAATCATGTGATAGAATGATGGGTCATTCCATCTGTCTCAGACAAAAGGTTAGAAAGGTTATAAAAAAATACATAAGTCCATCTATAGTGATATTAATCATATATGGTTCCTAAAATGGACTTATACTTCATATATCATACTACTTAATATAATAAAACTAGTTTCTACTAAACAGGAAATTCTTGTAGGCCAGTGGTAGGCGATAAAGGCCAGTCGCACTTCAGTTGTGGGTTCGATTCCCACATCCTTGTCCGACGTGATGGGCTGTCGCCCGTCCTGCAGGTTGTCCTTTTTCTAAAGCTATATTACTATAACATCCCATCAACAATATCAAAAAAGTTTTATCCTTAAACAATACTAACTTATGTCCAACATAATCCATTCCAATCTTTAGGCTTATCTAAAATACTTCGGTCCAAGCTCATAGTATAAAGAAAATGATCACGTGAATGCCATCATTTATCCCCCATATATCATAAGATATATTTTGTTGGTCAAATTACAAACATGTGAATACCTTAATCATGTATTCTCTTGAATAATGAATATCCATTGAAACTTAGTGAAAACATGAATGCAGTTAAAAGTTAACACATTCCACATACCAAAATCCTCAAAATTCTATATCCTCAAACCATGATATCACTTAGTCCTTATATCAATCATGAGCTCATGAATACTATCAAACATATTAGATTCTCTTTATCCCTTCATTATGTCCATATCATCTGCTTTCCAAAAATATTTCAATCACTTTTCATGGGTACTGATGACATAAAATTATTGAAAATCACAATAGACCAATACATAAATATTCCAATATTCAACAATACTATATACGACATTATTTTGGAATCCCATTACATAAACACTTAATCATTCCACCACATCGTTGTTATATTCAACATCTCCAATGGTGACAGCATGTGAGTTCCCTTTGTCCCTTGCCTATTGTGGATTCTCATGTCGATCATCATTAACCCTTGGATTTTTGCATTGATTAGAATAATTCCCCATTTCATTGCACTTGAAGCATTGAAGTGTTGTTGGTGCGTTCTCTGCAGTCTTCTCTTTATTCACATCATTAGAAACCCTTTATCCAATACATCAACACTCATCTGCTCGATGAAATTATTTTCCACACTTAAAACATTTTATAGTCCCTTTGAGACAATCTCCACCATAATTCTTTACACACATTGAGCATAAGGAAACATTCATCTTCTTTTCACCATTATTCTGAGAATTCTCCTTGAACTCCATCTTTCGTTTCTTGTCCAAACTATGAGATGGATAAGTAACACCAAATTCCATTTCTACCTTGATAGCACAACGCACAATTTCTTCATAGGTACTGAAGTCTCTTATAGCTAGTTCCATTCGAAGATTTGGTTTTAATCCACTGAAGAATCGATCAACATTACTTTCAGGTTGGATGATAAATCCAACTTCATACCATGGAAGCCTTGTAAAATTCTCTCCGTATATACCAATAGATTCATCATCCTTTTGCTTTAGTTCAAGAAACTCCATCTCCATCATTGTCCGAAGAATACGAGGGAATTACTTAATGAAAAATAAGTTCTTGAACTCTTCCCATTCCATGGACTCAATTTCATCTCTTGGCCTCATATTCGTGATAAGATTCCACCATTGATCATCTTCACCATCAAAACGATATGATGCTAAGATGACATTATCATGTTCATAACATTGATGAACTGAAAATATCTTTTCAGTAGTAGTGATCCATTGTTCAGCAACAAGTGGATCAGAAGACCCACTGAAAGAAGGTGGACGTTGCCTCATGAAGGACTCAATAGAATATTGTTCCCTTCTCTACTCATTTGGAAGTCCAGAATGATTCATAGCTTGTGTAAGTATAGCAATAAGGTTTTCCACTCCATATCCCATAACATTTGTTTGTTCAGGAGGACAGTCATTGCATTGTCCATTGCATTGATCAACATGGTTCCTTCGGGTTCCAGCCATCGTCTAAAACCCAAAAGAATAGTGTGAGAGTCAAAAATCATGCTAGGGAAAACAACATAGTAAAGGTGGAGTACCCACAATATCTAACATATTAGGTTAAATTCTATGATCGTTACCGTAGTTCTAGGACTATACCCTATATGTATAATTATCCTTAGGGACATCCCAAAACATACCTTAGAAATATCTTTAGGGATTTCACTAACGTTTTTGCATCCTAGTTTCCAATGGTTGACTAAACCTTTGCTCTGATACCAACTATAGAGACCCGAATCTTAACGTACATAGACATTACATTACTTTTTCGGAATAATTAGTACATTACAAAAACACACACACAAGGACCATAATAGTTTAGTATATTTGGAAACTCGGAATATAATATTCTAATCGTGGTGGAAGATCTTCAAAATCTCCCATAAAGATCTTCCTTTTTTTACCTAAAACCTTTCATTATGTCCTGGAGAAAAGAAAACATAAAAGGGTGAGCTCAAATGCTCAGTAAGTGTAAACAAAAGAAATATCAATCACATCATATTCATAAGAACATAACTTTTGGAAATCTTAACCTGCAAAAGAGATCATAATTTCATAACATGTGATAAATCATAGTAGTGAAATGTAATCCCAATACTCATAACTTAAAACATGAAACTTTGTGGAATACACACATAATCATAGAGAATCATTTCTTATTAGTCAAGACTCATTTCCAAGACTATCTTAGTGGACACCGTCCATTTCTGAACCGAGTTCACTCCTCGTTTGAGTCCTGTTTCACTGAACCGGTATAACCTACCGTTCCAGCCATGTCTATCTCATGAGATATAAAATCATTACCCAATGCATTGGATGGAGATATAGGTCCCACCCATCTCATAATGATACCATTATTATGTGTGCCACAAAATCATAAATCATACATCATAGCATAACCCATGTAATAAAAATGGGAATCTTAAACATCATGAAATCATAAAACAATTCATATAAGATAAAGGATTTCATAAAAATATTTCAATCACAACATAATCAAATCAATGTAATAATAGGGATAGAAACATATTCCTATATTATCTTAGATGGAAAATAATTTTTATAAAACACTTGAACTCCATTCTTGAGGAAAATATCCTTTCTACTTCAAAAACATTTTTCCTTTCTTAACATGTCATACAATTTTAAACTAAAAGAAGTTGATTAAAAATAAACATGAAAACTTTTAAGGGAAGATTCTTTGAAATAATGTTTTAAAAATCCATTCATTCCGTATAAGTTGAAAGAAATCATTCTTCTCATACTTTTGTGAGAAAATTCAAAAAAGTACCTCATACGAAAAATGACAAAAGATTCCTTTCATATCTTTTACTAAAAACTCACCGAAGGGTAAACTTTGATATAAACTATTGTAGAAGGTTATAAATATTACATATTGCGGAAAAATCGATGTGGATGATAAAATACATCCCAGTAAATACCAGAGTATACACAATCTCGGATAAAAATGAGATTGTGATATTTCCCTTACCTTAGGTCTGATTTGCTTCGTAAGTGTCCAAACCTCCTCTTCTTTGAGTGCTTCTTTGAGACCTCCTTTTAGGGTACTAAAATAGGACTTTGAAAAAGACCAGAACCTCTAGGATGTTTCTAGGGAAGTGGATAAGTAAAATTGGCAGGGGTTGGCCGAGTTTGAAGGCTAAAAGTGGTGTAAGGAAGAGGGAGGAGGAGATGCCCTTTTATAAGCAAGGAGAGGGGCACCTTTGGAATAACTAAAACTATTATTTTATTATAAAGTCAAATTCAGTTTTAAATAGCTCCAAATTGATTAATTTCGAAGATAAGGTAGGGATGGGTCGAAATCCTCTCATCCAATAGAATTTAGACAAGTTTAGGTTCATATTTTAACCTTATCATTTAGATTTAACATTAAGTAAAATAATTTTACTTTTACCGTGTCTTCTTGTGTTCTTATACTATAAGGTTAATAAACTTACTATAAGAAGCCAAACGAACCCCAAGTTGTTTATTATTAATTTATATAACCTTATCTATGTCATTTGGCTGAGACTTAGATTTTTAGGAATAAAATAACAATTAATAATATAATATTTGTTTTAAAAACTATTATTTGTCAATTTTGACACTATTTTGTAATTGATTTTTGTGAAAATAAAAAAAGAATGGTTATTTAATACAAAGTTAATTAAATCAATAATAACATGTCATATTAACCCAGAAAATTAATTTATTTCATAAAAAGTCCGAAATTACGTTTATTTGGGTATTTATAACATCAATTATGTCAATATTTCATTAATAAGATAATTACTGCATCATCATTGTGTAATAAATAAATTAAATTATATAATGTCTAAAAATTACAAATAAAATACCATTATGTAGGAAATCTTTTTAGATTTCTAATGACTATTTATAGTCAAATTTATCTTATTTATATCCTTATATTAATAATGATTTACTTATTAAACTTTGATTTTAACTATTTTAACCCTTATTTAAATAAATTAATAATAGATGTCCTAATCTAATCCATGTGGGCCTAAATGGACATATTTTATTCCTAAGGTTGTCTTTGGTCGAATTACACTTATCCAATAGAATTAGGACATGTGTTAGGGTATTAATAATATCATTTTTACCCTTAATTCCCCTATTACTTTTAACCGTGGTAAAAAAAAGTAAAAATTTACTATTCAACAAAAAATATTTTCATCTCATTGAACCACATTTTACTTACTAACATTAACCGTGTTTCTCGGATTTTTGAAATTCCACTCACAGAAGCTGTAAAATTATGTTTTATGAAAAATTCATTTTTTTGAACTACCACTTAGTGGTTTCACTATTCATCAAAAAATGAATGTTTCCAGAAAAATAACAAAATTAGGCCTAATCTATATTTGATATTATAAATTCAAAAAAGATGTCTATTTTACCAAATTCAAAACATATTAGTTGCATTAATTAATTTAAAAATTAAATCCCGTCATCAAAACAAATAGCATGTTTTTAAGAGATAATAATTATCAAAAGATTGACACTTGTTTATTTCAGGTTTAAATGTGAAATTATATTCAATGACCAACATTGTATTAAAATGTAAAAATATATTCTAAATATATTTTAAACCCACTCAAATTAATAATTTATCACTATTAATTATTTCGATTGAAAAAGTTGTTTTTAATTACAATTTATTAAATTTCACTATTCATCAAAATATGAAAGTTATCCGAAAAGTACCAAAATTTCTCCCTAAGCTAATTTTGATATTCCGAATCCAAAAAAGAAGTAAATTTTGAAAACTAAAATTTAAAAAAGTGGTTATTACTATTCATAACAGCTAGTTTTAATAATATTTTAATAGCATATCGTTGTTTCGTGAAACTCAGTATTGCGTACTACACACGCTATCGAGAAAGGTAGCGATTGCGTGTAATGCAAGACAAGTCAAGGATGCGTGTTGTGAAAACTTCTTTTGGTGTAGCGTATAACACAAGACATTAATGAAATTAAAAAGAATATTTTTCATAAAATCTCGGGCTGTTACATTTCCTCCTATGACACCATCAAAAGGGCCTCCATATGCATATGACACAACATGTGCAGATAAATCACATGTCAAGGTGGGTATAACAATACCCAGTAGGACACCCCCAAAATGCTAAACACAAGACTCCAAGTATAATCAACTCAATAAAATATATAACATTGTAACATAAATACAAGTCGTATAAAAATAAACCAGATATACTCAGGTGAGACATCATACCATCAGGTGGTCATAACCAATTACCATCCATATAATTTTGTATGGAACATTTATCCCTCTAGGATAACTGACTCTAATTGCCTTAATATAAATAAATACACTCAATGAAGAGGTCAAGCTCATTTGGACCCCACCAAAAGATAACGTATTGATCTGAAAAGTATATGATTCAAAGAGAGGGGGTCACACCCAAAACCACTAGGGGATACAGCAAACCCAATCTGGATCAACCGCTTCATATGGGATCATATTTTAATGATTACCTAAACCCTACCTATGTGTCTTTCTAGATAGAGTATCATTGTCCTACTTATGGAGGTCATCCTAATTGCACAAACTCCATTATAGATTATTGAGGATCACACTCTTGCATCATGGAGGGACACACAAATCTATTTGGGACTCATTCTCTAGATAAAATTACAATATATTGATGGGGTATTAATTCTTCATTGGACCCTTGATGGAAGGACCGAGGGAATTCAATCAACCTATACATCTCATAACATGGAAAAACAATAGCCTCAGGAACTGTTGTTGGGACTACAAGGCATGTCCCAGGGGTACACTGTGTGTAATGCTATCCCATGTGTTTCCCCAGTGAAAATCCTCATACAACATGTAGTATCTATATACAAAATGTGTAGGACTAATACATTGCGGGTAGAGACACACAATTACCTAACTATGTCGCCCAATCATGTCCATGTACTAAATGCGTGTTTGTGTGACAATATTTTTTCACCTTTCTTTTCTATGTATAAGTACACAACTTGAAATCTGGCCATGTACTACTACACATGTCTATGTACTCATCAGAGTATATTCCAAGTTATCTGGGGAGGGTCACACACCGTATGATATGGTTCACATGCCGTGTGATCTTCATCTCCTTCTTGAAATCACATCCAATGCTAGTGGGGCCCCATATGTTGTGTAGAACCGAGGACATTCCTTATTTCATAAGATTTTCTATTTAGTAGTTCTTCTCCATCCATCCCCATGTTCCACTTGTGCCCCAATTTACACATGAAATTTCTCCGTAGATCCTTGATCAATGTCGACCACACTTTTCCCCATATAGCTCGCTAAAATCTAGACACAAAATACATCGAGAACTCACCACTGATGTCACTTTTCCCTGTGCTTCCTAGGAAGGATATGTAACTCTATATTCTCTCTCATCCATACCCATCCTACCCATCGCCCTGGTTGAATCCCCAATCCATAGCCTTCTGCATGTTTTTACCTATGGTATGGATCCGTTGCACCGAGGAATGGTCGGGAAACGATCCAGAACTGAGTATTTTTCAAAATGTTGTCCAAGGGATCTCCCATGATAATCAAACATATAAATTTCAGCATAAATCCATAAATCATAACAGTGAAGAATTAACATCATCCATTTCTTTTTTGGCCTGGATTCATTATTGTAAAAAATATCAATGAAGTTATATAATCAATGAATCAAATTAATATATTATATCATATGGAAATCAAATGACGATGCATGCATCATTTCCTATTCATTGAATTGACTTGTTTTCATTTGGGTATAATAAAGTTATGAAATTCAAAAAACAAAACAACCTACCTAGATATTGGATTGATAATTGACATGGAACAGGTGTGTTGTCTCTATTGACAAGATCCATTAACTCCACTAGTGCAATAATCAATGATTTGATCCCGATACATTGTTATATGATAATAAATTTCTCCATTAATGGCATCTAGGTCTCTAGTGTTTAGAGGAAAATCATGGGACAAAATCTATATTTATATAATAACATAAGAGAATATCACTATTTACAAGAAAAATAAAATAAATCATTAAATTAATTTATATTATTAATTCCATGCCCTGAATAAATTTTTCATAAATGACAAGTAATGAAAAATATTAGGGCATAAAAAAATACTATACCTTGGATTTAATAGTTCCCTAAAAATTTTTATTTGGGAATCCTTTTAGGAGTTATTCAATTTTATCAATAAAACATCACACATGTGCTATTTAATATATTACGATTATTAAATCATTTTTTTCTGGTACAATATGGCTCAGAATTAGAAGATGTCTCAGTTACTAGTCTCATAAATAATCCATATAATGTCAAAAAATAATACATGGAAAAAATAGGCTATTTCATTTTCCCCGTCTTGGGGTTTTACATCCCCAAAAATAATAAACATGGGATACTCAAATGGATGCGGGTACTGAGCATGAATATGAGCACACCACTCCCAAGTGATCTCCTGGAGACTCTCATGCTACCACCAGACACATTCTAAAGGAATAAATCTACAATGAAGGACCATATCCAGTTGATCATCGATCTCCATTAGGTACTCATAAAAGTAGTTATATCATTGATGTTCATCTCACCCTAGTCGATGACACATGATAGGTCATGTATAAACCTCCCTAGTAACGACACGTGGAAGAAACTGTGTACCCTTTCTAATAGAAGAGTTAAAACCAAGTGGTATTCCACCTCGCAAAATCTATTTAGTATCTATAAAGGGATGATGAACCTCGGAGATAGCTTACCGCTATGGAGAAATCTCTATATTTCTCATCAACCTGAAACCTGAATGAACAGATGGTCCTCTTTCCCAAACTCCAGTGGAATGTAACGCGTATTAGAATAATACTTATGATTGATCTTTATATTGTTCATCTACTCTTGGAATATTTGAACCTTCTATGTAGTAGCTTGCAACAACTTCGTTCCCAGGAGTGATGACTCTCTTGAGTCATTCCAACAAAGGGGTGACCTATAGTGTCATCTATAAAAAGCCTCGAAAGGTTCTATAACATTGGTGGAGTGGTAGAAATTGTTGTCTGAGAAATCCACCAATGGTCGATGATCCTCCCAACTATTGAAATCTATGGTTTCAAACTATCTCCTACACGTTGAGGCCTCCCATTCTCTTTATTGAAATCATCTCTTGGATAGCTTATAATTACCACGATTTGGTGGGTAGGTCAATGATCCCCTAGATGACATTTTGTCCCCTGGAAGTATCTAGTAAGACTATCATGAAGTTCATATATATCCCATCTGATGTACATTCTGTAACCTCAAGGGGTTGAGTTAATCATACATGATCTTAGTGAACATCCTTTACGTGCAGATATATAAGGCATCGAGAAACAAAATATAAAACTCCATTCTTTATATATGGACACCAAAACTATTTTCGGAGGTCCAGGTACATCTATTCAACGCCACGATGTACCACCAAATGTGATAATTGAAACTACCTTAGAACTACCTCATATAGTTCTACTAGGGTTACTCTGTGTCCTTTAAAATGAACAACATGCTCCCCACCATTTGAATATTTATTAGGAGCATTCCATGATGAAATATAATCATGTATGGTCTCAGAGAAGGTTTCATCCAGTTGTTTCTCCCTGACTAACTATATGAGTGGAGTGGTGGAAACCATCACCCGGAGGTAAGCTTCTCCATCTCCATGCATAAATGATAACTGAAATGAATCCAACTACTCTGATGCATCAGTGAGTAACTCCGAACTATATCTCTTGTTCGGAGAATTCACTACCACGTTCCACATCATGGAAGTATAGATTATCTCAAAGTAATATTATATGAGGAACTCTATCCATAATCTATATCTCAAGTTCGTATCCTTTGGAGAGAATATATTCTTCAGAATCGTGTTATTAATGTGGACGAAAAACCACACTCCCACCAATTAATTCGCCACAACATCAAAGCGAAGACTACATCCACTAACTCAAGATCATGGCATGCATAATTCTACTCATGTGGGATCATATAGATTGAATGATAGGAAATCACCACTTTCCTCTACATCAGGAAAAAAACAAACCCAGTTCGAGATGCATCATATAATACCACATACACGACGTCTTCCTCTGATAGCCTCAAGATGGAAGCACTCTTCAACCTCTACCTCAAATAATAAATGCACTCCTGACACTTTCCCATACCCACAAAAGTATTCCCATTCATTGTCAAGGTTATCCATGGTTCTTCCACTCTAGATTAATTAGGTACAAATCTCCGATAGTACCCTAGAAAACCAAGGAAAATTTGCACCTTGGTAACACTCTTGGGTGGCTCTGAGGAAAGCACTACCTCATCCTTCTTCAAATCCACTACAACTCCATCCTTTGAGATGATGGTTTCCCAAAAATGGACATCTCAAATCAAAAACTATCACTTCAAGAATTCCCATAATTTTTGTTCTTTGAAAGCGTGCCCATAACTATCCTTATGTGTCTCACGTGATCCGCCATAGACAATGAATACTCATTGATATCATTAATGATGACTGCCATGAATCAGTCTATGTATAGTGGAATGATCATGTTCATGAGTCCCATAAACACTGCTGAGGAATTCTTCATTCTAAACAGAATCACCATGTACTCAAAGGTACTATAATGGAATTTGAATCCCATCATTAGAATATCCTCATCATGAACTTTCATCTGGTGATGGCATGATATGTGGTAAATCATTGCAAACCATCACACCCCTTTCAACTAATCATAGTGGACACAAATCATCTGTAAAGGATACATGTTATTCGTGGCCACCTCATTTATGCCCCAAAATTCCAAAAATAACCTCCATCACTTTTCTTATTTCTTAGAAAACAGCACCAGGGCTACCCAGGGTGAAACAATGGGTCTAACGATGCCGTTACTCCACATGTCCCCAAAGTGTACCCTCATCTCTTGAATCTTTGTAGTAGCCATCTAACAACATGTGTAAATATCAGTGTCATCTGATGGTGTAGATTAATACAAATGTTTTTCTCCCTATGTGGAGGTAAACCTAGAATATAATCTTGAAGGACATCCTCATACTCTACCACCACTATTGGAAAATAGGGAATTATAACATCCAATGCACCAAGGGTTAGGCTAGCCAACTGAAAAGTAATTGGCTGCACCTGCTTATGTGTGAGCCAATACTATGCTTCCTAGATTTATTTTTTTACCAGAAAAGGTAAATTTGTTCCCATAACAATGGAAACACCATTATATTCACCCAAAATAGTCAATTGGTCATGAAATGGGATACCAAGTTCATACAAAAAATGACATCATAAGGCCCCAACCCCGCAACCATGTGATCCCAACAGTTACTCCCACCCCCAATATTTGGGTAACACTTTCCTCAACCATGTGTGATCATTGATTCTCCTCTAGTATGAGTCACCAAGAAGAAGGTTCGAGTCAAATGTTCAACCGGAATCACCGAGTCTCAAACAAGATTCTTGGAAAGAAAATAATGACTAACACATGTGTCTATAAAAACTATAGCTATAGAGGAAATCATGCATATAATACCTCATATCATCCCTATAACCTAAGGTGAATATGCCTATATAGTCTGTAGATGTCTTTTTCCCTATCCTCCAGCTCACTGAGCCTGGCATGGACCACATGCTGGTGGTGGTGGTAATAGGTCGAACCTTCAACCCCATCTTATAGCTCTACTTGTCCCTCTACCACGTCTGTCACCCTCTGGACCACCATGATCATGTACCTATATCTATATCATTGGTCCCTCAATAATCTCCTCGTCTCCTCTATTACTGGTTAGGAAATCTCATTTTAGATGTCCCGGATCATTTAAAGAGAAACATTGTATGTCCGTATAATGATTTGATCCGCCCTAGGAGCCATTTACCGTTGTCCCTGATAACTATGATCACCTACTAATGTTCCTGACCCATATAGATCATTATGACTATCATCAGATTCATGTTATTAAGGTCTCGGATACTAGGTTCCCACTGCTAGCTCCCATGACAGGTGTCACCACTCTTTGGAAACAGTCTACCAATTGGGCTCGCTCATGTACTCCAGCATAAGTAGAAATGATAAGGAATACAACTAAAGCCTTGATGTCTTGGAGTAATCCCTATTGGAATGTACATGACCTGAAGAACTAGTCATATAACATTTCTAGTGAGTGTTGAATGATATATTTAAGTATCAATGAATACTCTTCCAAGGTCATACGGCCCTACTACAGATGCATAATCTCATGAATGCTTCCTATCACTAAGTGACAAGATAGATATCCTCTTTGAAGATGTGCTCAGAGTATATATTATAAAGAGTGATATTATTATGTGACCAAGTCACCAAACTCCACAATCACCCCATAGAGTCCTGATGGAGATTTATGGAAAGGGATTCCATCTTAACAGAAGGAATCCTCGAAAGAAGAAAAACATGGGTGAATGCTTGTAGCCAATACTAAGCCATATCTGCGTCTGGATCATCCTAAAACATGGGAGGTCACTACCACTACAACTCTTGTGATGCACTCATCTGGAATGCATCCTCAACTGGTAGTATTGGTTTTTTCTTCTACTCAATAGGTGTTGGTAAATCAATTAAGAAACATTGAGGTGTTATCTCTAGTACATTCCCCTGTATTGATGCCTCATCACATGAAGATCATCCTCATGATCTCCTAATGGAATATTGGATGTCTTCACAAGTGGATGCATCCTATAAATAAAGAAATACAATGGTAAATAGAGTGTATCTGGGGAAATGAATAAAGAAGGACATTTAAAACACCACCATTTATATAGGATGAATGTAACATTGTTTTTTCCTACATCTAGTCATCTCATATACTATGTCAAAAAGTTGGTGATCAGAGTCCTGGTGTTTGGATACGTTAGTTTCCAAACCAAAAATTGATTCCATTTCCAAAAATCTGAACTTCAAATACTTAACATTGTCTCCCCAAACAAACCTCACAAACTCCCAATCCTAATGTGGAACCGACCAGCTCTAATACCACTCTGTAACTACCCAACACACTAGTTTATGAAGCATAACTACCTTAATTATATCTCAGATATCCTAGGGGAGGGTGACTATCACTTAGATGGAATTACCCATAAATGAGAGGAATTATCCTATAGTACCTATAAAAACACACACATCTTCATTCCCACAATATTCTGAAATGTAAAACAATAGAAAGAATGCATGCATACATCTAAGATCCCACAAAATTGTATTATATTGAATGTATTGTAAATATAAAAGGGGTAAAAAATTCCCAAACAAATCTATAATGAGTATATCCTACACTACAGGAGGGTACTATGTCAAAATTACACTTTTGGTAACCACCTTGGTCTACCCAGCTCCGGTTCTGCTCCACCCACTCCTTGTCTTCTTTAGACACCATCTAAATGGTCATCGTCTGTAGAAGTTGTAAAATGTGTTGGAAAATCCCGTGTAGTGGTGAGTATATAAATACTCATTAGGAAACCAAAATATACAATAAAATGAGGAACCATGTATATTTGACTCAATATAATATGTTATAATCTGTCACATATACAAGAAGTGAAATAAGAACCAAGATATACTCAAGAGTGACCACATTCCATCAGGAGGCATTAACCAACTACCAACCACATGATTCAGTTCGAATCAATTCTCTATTTTTGAGAACTCTCTCTTTGAGATATTATATCATTGTAGAATGAAAGGCTCTTTTGTGGGTTCTATCAAATGACTAATTATTTTTTGGTGTACTTGGGTGCCGCATAGTGGCTGACCAAGGTTATCTCTCCAAGGAGGAAGTAAATTAAAAAAACTTCTATAAGGTATTATATAGTTAAATTACAAGAGAATTAAGACACTGCTTTTGAAGATGGTTATTTTATCATTTATAAAACTAGATGACCATTTATGGAAGAAGAATTCATTTTTTTGTTTTTAATTTTGAAATGATGTTCAACTAAAAAGGCGCACCAAGATGATTTTTTAGAAAATATTATAAAATTTGATATAAATCTTACACTAAATATACATTTATTTATTAATAATAATAATTAAAAAAAATACCCACTTAATTATGATCCTATAATTTGTTAACTTCCAAACCCTACGATTGTAAACTTAACCACAAATATGAAATTATATATACCCTAGGCTAACTTTGGAACACATAATCACGACACCCTTCTTGGATAAATGTTCTAAGGTTAGATTATGGTCAATTGTTAATTGTAAAACATATCCATTCTATATATAAGGATTAATTGTGTTTAGTGATTATATTTTAATTCTACAAACCATTCATGTGTGGTCATGTATTACCGATTAGGATCGCACTCTCACAGTTCACACAACACTCGACCTCACTTGTTTTTGTGTTAATTTATCAATTTCATGCTTATTTTTCTCCTAATAAAAAAACTCAATCCATTAATCATATTATGTGAATAACAGTATCTCAATGATTCAATATTATTAAATTAATAGCATAAAATATAGATAGATCACTAAGAAATCTACTCTTCCATGAGCAGTGTAGTCATCATGGAGACGTTTTTCATGAGAAAATGATAGAAAGGGTCGAACCCAATATCATATAAACTCATGAATTCCAGACCAAAGTGTAATATAAGCATATGAAATTGGAAAAAAGATGATTAATTGAAGAAAAATTTATGGAAACAAACATGAGTGAAATGAAATACAAAGAGGAGGTGAGAGAGGGGAGCTTTTTGGGAAGATATGATTGCACAAGGCATTACTTCTTCAAGAAGTTTTAAGGGGCTCCCATGAGACACCCTTTTGGATAAACCTTACAAATTCCCAGCCTACCATTCCATGGAGTGAAAACACTAATTTATAGAGTAGTGGGTAGGCAAGGTTCAAAGTGGTTTCAAATGTGAATGAAGAATCTCGGCCGAATATTTTATGGAAATTTGAACCGCCCATTTGACCATCAAAATACACGAATAATCTATTATTACAGAAGGATAATTTGTGTTAAATTGGATTTTCTATATCCTCTACAAATATGGGCTCAATATATGGGTGGAAGTAAATTTTATGGAGAAAATAGAGAACTGTCGTCCTATTGGGCGAGTCCATCCCATCATTGACTTCATGGCCCATTTTCACCAACAAAATGAATGATTTAGCTGCAATGTCTTTAATGAAATTTTTATAAATTTAATTTATGTACACATTTAAAAAATATTAAGTTCAAATAATTCAAATAAATTTTTAATGTTGTAAATACTTTATTGAATTTTATAAGGGTAAAATTGGAATTTTTAGCAAATTTTTAAAATGAATGATCTAATCCCATAATATTCAAAAAATGAACATTGTCACAAAAATGTGAGAAAATTATATAATATATTATCAATAATATATTACCTAAAATTGTGTTTTATAAAATCCCCTACACTTAACATTTTGCACTCCCGGGAAAAACAACATATCATGTATTCTGAAAAATTATGTCAAGTAAACATCAATATCAAATTAAAACTAATTTTAAAACACATATAGTTGATATCCAAAAATTCGACACCAAGAAACAAAAGTTATCAATACTCAAAAAATATTATTTCATGTTCTCCATTTATAACATTCAATATATATCATTTAATATATTTTCACTTCATTTATCCTCTCATCCGAAAAACACTTACCTCGCTTGAATTGCCTCTTATCACACAAATGTTAATTTTTTAGCAATGTCGTTATCATAAAAACCTCATAAAAAGTTCACCATATGCCTGAGAAATTCCAAAATTTCCACCCAATGTGAATCATGGACATATTTTTATCATGTGGAATTTCTAGGGTTGTTATGTGGCTTCTTGTTAGTAGGATTTAGATGTCGAAAAATTATGAGGCGGCATGAGGAGGGCTTGATTATTTTTGAATAAAAATTTAAATAATATAATTTTCACATAAATATGGTCTCCTCCTCAATCACTATAGAATCAATTCATTTTTCTCATATTGAATAATAAAGGAATGTTCATACCATTTAACATGTCAATGGTAAAAAATTCAATCTTCTCAAACAAGATTTTCTTGAACGATCTAGATAGGAATAACTTTATCTCTCTATTAGAAGTTCCAGAAAGGAAAAGCCTCACATAACATGAGATTTCTAGAGAAGGAACAACATTAAATATAATGATTTTCTTTAGTAGTAAATTAATCTCTTCTAAATTTAATGTTTCTCTTAAAGTATCATAGAATGTGGTACCAAAACACAAAAAAAACATCCCCCACACATTAGTTCAAATAGATTATGAAATTTCACATCAAATGTTTGTTGGATAGGGAATCATGTATAGTAATGTGGATAATCCAAGAGGATGTTCATTGATTTTAAGGGCTACGAGGATTAAATGTTCATGGTATTCCAGTATAAAAAATATTCTTTGAAATAGGGGCTTTAATAGCGAATAAATTCATCAATCATTTAAATATAAGTACCTCAAACCCTCATGTTTTGACTAGACTAAACCAAATTATTTTTAAATTAATCATGGTTAGATTCTCTCAAGAAGTGAGGTAAATGTAAAGAATATGGAATGAATGGTTCATATGCCTCACTGGAATGTGATTTCAAATATAATGACAGTGATATGTTTCATGGGATTCAAAAATCAGGTTACATTTCATGAAATTACTATATATTTGAATTCGACACAATGTTATTATCACCATTACTTTAAACTTGGTTTCACTGGATTAATAGTTTCACATATTTATATGAATTTCAAAATGGTGATGTGAATCATTTCAGCTCAAAACTGTGAAAAACACCATAAAATTGAAAAATAAAAACATAAATTTTGAAAAACATGCAATTTGTTTTTTAAAATAATTGAAAAAAAGAAAATAATTGAAATTAAAAAACTAAAATGTACCCTCCCCCACACTTAAAATAATGACTTTTCATCATGGTGAACCCATGAGATTATATATGGACATGAAATTCATAATTTAAAACAGTACAAAGAATAATGAAGTGAAAGGATTAGAAATAGCCTAAAATGATTATGTGATGATGGCGGTCATGTAGGGTACTAAAATCCCTTGCATTAGTAGGAACTCCCTTAACGTATTTCTTCAAACATTTCCCAATGACTATAAAGATCCTTTCTGTGTCCTCTTGTATGATCTCGACTGTACGATAAGGAAAAACAATATTCATCACATAATGTCTGAACCACCAGGGACACAACTTACTAGGAAACAACTTTAGTCGTGAACTATAGTGAAGAACATTCTCTCAAAAAATAAACTACCTTTGTTGGATCATTCTATCATGGGATTATTTTGATCTTTCTTTGTAGAGGATTGAGTTCTCATATGAAGACAATATAATCTCCTAAAGCCCTTGAATTTGCATCTTCCTTTGGATTCTTGTCAGTGCCAAATCCATGTTTCATTTCATTGGATCCAAACTAGACCAATGATCAACTTCTATGGAAAGATGGCATGATTTACCAAAAACAATAAAAAATGGGGACACAATGATGGCAGTTTTGTATGTTGTATTATATACCCATAGTTCATTATTAAAGCACTTTCTCCAATCCTTCCTATTCGACATCACATTTTTAGACAATATTTGTTTCAAAACACCATTTGAAACCTCAATATGGCCCTTTGTGTGGGTGTGGTATGGTGTTTATGTTTTGTTCATAACCCCATACTTCTGATGTGGGGAAGACAAATTCTGATTGTAAAATTCTGCCGCTTGGTCACTATTGCTGGCCTTTGGTACTCCAAACCAACAAATAATCTATGTCTTGACAAAGTCCACTAAAACATGAGAATGATCATTCATGGTGGCTTTAGAATCAACCCATTTAATCACATAATCAAAAGAAACAAAAATATAAAGGAAACCAAGTGAACTTGTAAAGGAACCATAATATCAATGCCCCAAACATCAAAAATCTCACAGAATAGTATGGGTTGTTGGGGCATCTCATGTCTCGTAAAACATTTCACATTGTGTTGGGAATGAGAGAATGACTTATAAAACAGATGGGAATCATGGAATAATCTAGTCCAATATAATACAGAGTCCAAAACATTCATAGATGTATGTTGGGGTCCAATGTGACCACTATTAGCAATTGTGTGACATAATTGCAAAATAGACTCAAACTCATGATCAGGGACACAAATCCTAATAACTTGGTCACTGCACAGGCACAATAAGTAGGGATTATCCCACACATTAAATCTAAATACACTATTTAATTTTTGGACTTTATGTTTCTTTAAATGTGCATGGATTTTAGAGGGAATAAGGTAGTTATCTAAATCAGGATACCATGGATGCGTTCTTTAGATGGAGTAAAGATGCTCATCCCGGAATGGGTATCGAAATGGGACCTGGTTGAAGGTGTCATCCTCTAGTATGTGAACAAGTTTTCTCATGTGTTCTACCTCCAAGTTTTCTGAAACATTCTTTTCTTTTATCTCAATACAAAATTCATGAAGAAGGAGTATCCATCAGATAAGTCGAGGATTCACATCTGGCTTCTTCAAAAGGTACCAGAGAGTGGCATGGTAAGAAAAAATAACTACTTTAGATCCCAATAAGTATGAATGGAATTTATCTAATGATAATAGTACAAAAAACCATTTTCAGTGATTTTTTAGTTTGATTGTGTGGAATCTAGTGTTATCGATGAATATGAAATCACATGTGAACATCCCTCAAACCTTTGAGATAAGACATCTCCGACATAAAATTTGGGGGTGTCACACATAATATCAAAAGGAAACTCCCACCATGGGGGATGTATGATCGGTGGAGTGGTAAGACATTTATTTATCTCATCATAGGATGTCCTATTAGAATCATCAAACACAAAATCAGACACCATTTGAAGTAATCATGGCATAAGAAGAGAAATCAAAATAATATATTTGATGAAGCGCAGATAAAATAATGAATGCCCTAATAAAGATATAACATCACACACAAGTGAAGGATAGGGTAAGGATGAAATTATATCTACCTTAGATATAATAACCTCTATCCCATGTTTTGACATTACATGCCCAAAGGCAATTCCGTGCTCTACCGTGAAATGAATCTTTTCCAAGTTCGAGAATAGATTCATCTCAATACAATGATTGAACACATTTCCCAAAATACTTAGACCTTCATAAAATGAGGATCCATAAACTGTAAAATCATCAATAAATACCTCCATGCCGGTCTCAATAAAATCAGAAAAATACTCACCATGAATCATTGGAAGGTACATGGGGCATTGCAAAGTCCAAATGGAATCCTTCGGTAGGAAAATGTACCGAATGAACAATTAAATGTTGTATTATAATGATCCTCCAAAGCAATATGAACATTAATGTGTATCGAAAATCCATCCATGAATCAAAAAAAAAATTTCCCAGCTATTCTCTCAAGCATTTGATCAAAAAATGAGAGGGGGGGGGATAGTCCTTGTGAGTGGAATCATTTAGTTTCCTATAATAAATACACACGTGCCAACTATTTTGAATCCTCATCAGAACTAACTCTTCTCTCACATTTTAATAATAGTAACAACACTTTCATTAGGTACAACATGAATAAGAATTAACCACTGATAATCTGAAATTGGAATGATTAGACCTTCCTCGAGCAATTTCTGCACATCTCATTTACTACTTCCAGAATAGTTGGATTGAGACTCCTTTGATGATGCCTCATTAGTTTATCCCCATCCTCCCAAATAATATTATGCAAAAAAATGGATGGGATAATACTAGATTTTTCACCCAAGGTCCACCCAATTTCTCTGATTTTCTCCCTCAAATGTTTCAAATGTTTTTTTCATGTTGAAAAGAGATATAGTTAGAAATGATAACAGATAATCATTTACCACTCAATATGTATGAGTATTTGTTATTATGTGGAAATGGATTATCTTCCAATATAGTTGGTGAAGTATGGTTGGATATAGGAAGGAACTAAAATATGTGCTCAAAGAGCATCAATATCATAATAGACATTATAAAAATCAGATAATAGTTCCTCAAATCCATCATTGTAATCGACATCCATATCATAATCAGAGTTCACATGATCAAAATCAGAATATGAATCTATTTCAAAACCAAATCTAAGAAAATACTATTCAAAATAAAAGGGAGTGGAAGTTCTCTTATACATCAAACTAGAACCAATGATCATAATCTCCCAAAGAATAGTATAATCACATTCCATGGGTTTTTTATTTGGTGGATAAAAATGGGAGATAACAAAAGCAGAATGGTCCTCTGTGGGGTACTTCATGGAATCCATAATACTAAATATCATAACTTCATCTCCAAAATCCATGTAATTTTTATCCTCACTAACATATATGATTGTTTATTCAGTTTTGAGGAAGGGCCTACTTAAGAGAATTGGAGAATGATAAATTTCATGATCATCCTCCTTTTTAAGAACATAGATGTCTGATGGAATGATTATGTCTCATTCCCTAACAAGTACCTCCTCAAATACTCCCACTAGATATGTTTTAGCTCTATTCACCAGATGATCCACTACTCTGGTCAGATTCAACTCCCCAACCTATAAGGAAGATGATACATAGTGATTCATCACATTTATAGACAATCCTAAATCACATAAAGCATCATAAAAGTGAAACTACCGTATGGTGCATGGGATGGTGAATGTCCCAGGATCCTTGAACATTATGTTATTCACTATAGTTGGTGTAATGAGTGTTGACACATTCCATAAAAGTTTGATCCTCTCATTTCCCATGATCCATCTTCGATTGGTACAATGTTATTTATAGAATATCACATACCGTGGGAGTTTCTTAATGGCATCGATCAAGGGAATGTTTATCTCTACATGCATTAATGATTCCAAAACCTCTATTTCCATTGCCTCATCAGCCATCTTCATGGTTTGAACATCCTTATTTGTAATGGTATGGGGTTTAGTTGTAACATCCTTAATCATTTTCTTACCTTTATTTTTCTCCATGGGATTCTAATCTGTTGGTTTTTAATGGGGATTCTCTGTAGTTGTGGTGAATCCCAGTGGAATAGTAGGTACATATGTATCATTAATTTTCTTCCCACTACACAATGTGGTTTCACAAACATTCCCATTGGGTTTTGGAGGAGTTTGGGAATGCATATTTCCATTGTTTTTACATACCAGTCCATAGAGGGTAGTGGCAATCTGGCTCATTTTAGTATTCATCTCCCATAGTTCTGAACCTTGACTCCTCATCTCATTTTATTGATTAAGAACAATTTTTTTCAAAATATCGTCAGTATTAGAATCTACCATTGGTTGAGAGGTCCCATGTTGTTTTATTATTGATTCTTACTCTTCAAATCTTCTTTTGGGGTTGTTGGAATCCCTACATGTAAGGTGGAGGATGGTGGATGTTTTTTTGAATGGGGGGCCATTGATGTTGTTTACAGACATACCTCATGTCTGATTGATCCTTCAACCCTTAGTTGTTTTATGGAGAAATAGAATCAAAATTCTATTGGTAATATATTTGTTGTTGATGTAGAAAAGGTGTTCCAGGAAACACTGCTTCACAATCTTCAGTTTCTTGTATTTGGGGGAAACAATCAGTTGGGTGACTGGTCTCAGTCAAATTCCACAAGGCTTTGAAGGAAAGTGTTGGGATGTATTTAAAGCCTAATAAATTTGACTCAACATTGTTTTCAATTCATCGAACATAGTATCAATCAAATTACATTCAAGAGAATATGGACTTACCTGATTCACTCCGCTAATATGTGTTGTACATCAATCTCTAAATCATGGCACGTTTTTTTCCATCTTGTAGATCAACTCACGTGGGCTGCTAGTGTTTGGTCGATCAATTCCCTTCTAGCTGCGGCATCCACCATGCTTCTCTATTTAGGTGTGACTCTTTCACAGAAGTACTATATGAGAAGTTTCTCACTGATTTGCTGATGTGGGAATCTTGCGCACAACTTTGTGAATCGGTCCCAGTACATATACATTGACTCCCCTTATACATTCTTGATCCCTGATATCTCCTTATGAATGTAAGTGGTCCTTGATGCTGGTAAAAATCTTTTCATGAATAGGAATTTCAAATCCTTCCAACAAATTACATTTTCATGTTATAAATAATACATACAGTCCTTTGCATCTCTATCAAGTGAGAATGGGAATGCGCTTAGTATGATTTCATCTTCAGATACATTTCATAGTTTCAAAGTTGAGAAAACCACAATAAATTCATTTAAATGTTAATTTAGATCCTCACTATATAATATGTGAAATATTGGATGAAGGTGAATTTATAAATATTTCATATTACTGTCTGATTCAATATGTGGGTATGTAATGAAATTGGGTGGATAATTACTATTAGGTGCAGCAAATTCTCTTATTGTTATATTATGTTCATTTACATTATTTTGATCCATTGGTTCTTATTTAATGTATGACCTAAATTATTTTCCAATTTCAATGTTCATGGAGTGGAGGAATTCTTGAATTGGTTGAATATTGAAACATCCTGTAGACTGAGAATGTTTGATTCGAGCTCGAAGGCTATGTTCAATATACAGGTCTATATCTAAATGAACATAAATATTAGTTTGTGTCATAAATAAATGAAAGATAAAAAATAAATTAAGAAATGTGGACTATAATAAAAAGAAATAATGTTTGTGTTGGTATGATAAAAATAAAATAAAAGGGTAAGAGAAGAGAAAAAAACATGAGAAGGGGGAGAGAAGAAAGGAAGAGGGGAAGAAAATAATGAAATGAAAAATAAAATAAATACCTGTAATTGGTTGAATAAATTAATTACCTCCTCGATAATGGTGCCAATGTGAAATGTGTTTTTGTGGGTGCCCTCAAATGACTAATGGGTTTTTGGGGTACTTGGGTGTAGTAGAGTGGCTGACCAAGGTTGTCTCTTAATGGAGGAAATAAATGAAAACAAATTCTTAAAGGTAATTTAAAAATAAAATAAAAGATAATAAAAACACTACATGAAAGGATGGGTATTTTTTTTGTTTATAAAATTAGAATATGTTTTCTAGAATATCATTTCATTTTTTTGTTTTTAATTTTGAAATGATTTTTGATTAAAAAGATGCAGCATGAAAATGTTTTTTTAAGAGAATATTTTAAAAGGCATAATCGATCTAACTCTACCTCTTCATTTAATTAATAAAAATTATCATTTATATTAACAACCACATAATTATTCTCCCCTAATTGTTTAACCCTCGATCCCTACGAGTGTTAACATAACCACAAAGATGAAATTACATAAACCGTAGGCTAGCTTCCGAACACACAATCACATTATCCTTATTTGATTGATGTTATAAGGACATCATATGGTTAGAGTTTAATTAGATCACATATCCATTATGGAGATGGTTATTAATTGATTTTATAGATTATATTTGAACTCTACTAACTTATCATGTGTGGCCATTTATTACCGATTAAGATCGCGCTCTCACAATCCACACAATACTCAACCTCGCATGTTTGGTGTTAATTGTTCAATTTCATTCATTATTTCTTCAAATTTCAAAAAATCATTTCATGTATCATATTATGTTAATTATAGTAGCTCAATTATTCAAAATAATTTAATTATGATGGTAGAAGATAGATCGAACACTAAAGAAACTACTCTTACATGGGTGGTGTGGTGATCGTGTAGATATTTTGAATGAGCCAAAGATTGAAAGGGTTGAACCCAATATCATCTACACAAGTTAAATACAGCCAAAATAGAAAGATAATAATATGAAAAGGAAAAACATAGATGATTAATTGAATAAAAAATCATGATATTAGCCTGAACGCAATGAAATACAATGACTAGGTGGGAGAGGAGAGCAATTTTGGAAGATATGTTTGCACAAGGACTTAAATATTCCAAGAGTTGTGATGGGATACCAAGAGACACACATTCATCCAAAATATCCCTATTCATTGACCAACCATTATTATGAGTGAAAACACCAATTTATAGAGTAGCGTGGAGGCTATGTTCAAGGTTGATTCAAATTTAAATGGGGAATCTCGGACAAATATTTTATGCCAAATTACACATCCCATTAGACCATCCTTGCGCATGAACCATCAATTCATATAGAAGGATACTTTTTTGGAAATAGGGTTTTCAAACGCATATAAATATATAGGATCAATCCATGAGCATAAGTCGAATTAATGTTAGAAATAAAGACCCATGACCAATATGGAGAGTCCAACCCATCATTGACTTCATGGAACATTTCCACCATTCAAAAAGCTGGATGTAGCTCCAATGACCTGAATGATAGTTGTAGAAAATTATGTCAGGAAAATATCTAAAAAATATTAAATTCAAATAATTCAATTAAAATTATTTATCTTTGAAATACTATGGGTAATATTTAAATGGTAAAACTGGAATCTTCATCAAATTTTCAAATGAATGACCTAATCCCAAATATTACATAAATGAACATAGTTCCCCCAATTTGAGGAAATCATATCATTTATTATAAAAAATATTCAATAAAATTGTTTTTTATCATAGACACTTGACGAAGAGGAATAGATCATTTGGGTCTGGAAAGAAAAGAGAACATATTGCTCTGAGAAGACTATGATACACAAAGAGATGGTCACACCCAAAACCACAGGGGGACACCACGAACCCAACATGGATCATCCATCTACACATGAAATCATATGAGAATGTTTTAAAAAAACCTTAGGGATATATCGTACTAGATAGAGGATCAACATCCTACACTAGGAGGTCAAGATGATTCCACAAACTCTACTAGGGATTATAGACGATCACACACTAGTGTCACATAGGGACGCCATAACTCTATATATGAGTCAACCACTATTGGGTATTAAAATATTGTTATTTGGATGTAATTTCAAACTGTAACCTTGAGGAATGCGCCAATGAAACTCCCATAAAATATGTTGGTCAAAACTAGGAAAATGAAGAGCCCCAATCCTTCTTTTTTGGAGTACACAACAAGTCAAAGGGGGTAAACTATGTGTTCATCTATCCCATGTCTATCCCATGTGTAAATAATCACAAAAAATGTATTATTTATATTAATAGTGTTTAGTTTTAGTACATGAGGTGTAGAGAGACATGGTTCTTTTCACATGTCTCCTGCACTTGTATATTTAAAGAAGCCATGTCTATGTATAGGTCTGTGTATGCCATGATGTGTCCATGTCTATGTACAGGACGTTACATCTAGCCATGTACTATTACCAATGTCCATGTACACTCTGGAGTACAAGTTGAGTCATCCATGGATGGTCACATGCACTATGATAGGGGTCACATGCTTTGTGATTTTCATCTCCTTCCAGAAATTGTAGCTGTCACTGAAGGGGCCTCACAGGGAATGTAGTACTAAGTACATGTCATTTTGGATGAGAATTTTCAAATCTTTAGTTCTTCAATGTTCTTCCTTATACACCGCTTCCACCCCAATTTCCACCATAAATCTCTCCATAGATTCGATATCTACATTTACCTAACCTTTCCACTAGTATCTCTCTAGAATCCATCCATGAAATACATCTGGAAGTCACCTTTGATGTCTATTTTATATTCCCTTCCTAGGAAGGGTATGAAACCCATATTATCCTACTTTCATACCCGATCTACCAAAATACTTCATCAAATCATGTATCTTCATCCATATACACATTATGTACCCAAGGTTTGGATCCATTGTGCTAATGAATGGTTGCGAAATGATCCGGAACCATGAATTTATCGAATAGTTGGCCCATGAATTACCAACTATGATCATATGATGAAATTTATGGAGAAATCCATTAAACATTAAAGTGAGTAATGAACTTCATATGTAATTCATTTGACCCTGATTCATTATCTTATAAAATATGAATGAAGAGGGATAATCAACGAATCAAATGAAACACATATATCAATTTGAAATCTAATGTTGATGTGCGGGTCAATTATTGTTCATTGAATTGACCAGTGTTAATCCATGATTATGAAAAGGATTATATTAAAAAAACTACATACATTGAGTTTTTATAGATCATTGAGGAGGAACAGTTGCATTTTCACCATTGAAAATATCTTCAATCTCTGCTGGTGTGATGATCAATGATCTGATCAAGATACGTCATTATCTACCACGAATTCTCTACTACAGTGGAGTATATGTCTCTAGGGTTTAGAAGAAAACCATGAGACCACATCTACATCTGAATAATTAAATAGGAGAAGGACTTAGTGTCGATAAGGAATAAAAAATCATTCAGTTAACTTATTTTATTAATTTAAAGCCTTGGACATCATTAACAAAAATGACCAGCGCAGACCAATGTTAGGTCTATCCTAAGGTAAAAATTCTATTCTAAATTCAATGGTTACCTTATATTTATTATTTTAAAACCCATTTAATAGTTATCAAAATTTTCAAGGAAATCCATGTGCACATACTATTTATTTGATTAATATTTTTCAAACATTTGTTCCGAGCACACCAGGCTTCGTAATTTCATTCCATCTCAGCACCTGATCTGAAAAATAATCAATATAATATCTAAAAATAATACATTGGAAATAAATGACGTTAAATAGGAATATGGGTACATCTATTTTATGGATATCAAGTTGGATCCCTTTATATGTTGAGTAGTATTGATTCTTCGCTAGAAGTTACTCTATTATTACATATATGGATCCAAATATTCATATTTTTATCAATTCTATTAAGGTTAATGTGGTCACCAATTATAGTTGACTAAATGGGAATTTATGTTTACATAGAGAGTAACTATAAAAGTGTTTTATAGTTGACAAAAAAGTGTTTTCAATGGGAATTCAAAATGTACTACCTAAAATGTGATACGAGTGGTGTTAAAAATAGGTTTCCCAAAATATTTTGTAAAATATCCAAAAAAGAGTTATGAATATGATTTCATGATTTATTTAATATGATATAAACTATATGTAAATGGGAAGATGTATTTTAGGATTTATTTCTAGTGGTATATTTATATAGACATGCCCTAAGGGGATATTTTTATATGATATAATTTTGTGCCAATTTGTATTGCATAATTTTTTTTTGGATTTTCATGAAATGAATAGTGAATTATTTCATATAGTTGTATATGAAATGGAATAATAATGATTATCGTTCTATAAAATAATCCACTTAAGATATTATTAATGGGTCTCTTTATGAGATGAAATGATACCGAGAAAATTTATATGATTCATTCATGAACGATCCATGAAATTTATTCATATGTTTCAAATCTTATATAAATGTGGGGACAATCAAGGTAGGACATTGATTTGATACAAATCTATTATCATGTGATGGAAATTTATGGTAATTAAATTATTCATGGAAAATATTCCCACAAACAAGATTATCTATTATATACCTCATTCTTGTATTGAGGCACTAGAATACCAAAGAGAGAAGATAGATCACATCTGATCATTGGATGAATCTTTGAAACCCATGGATACACTAGGGATATGGGGTAGTTTGGATTCCCTTGGTGATCATTATAGAACTCATGCAATGGTGTGGGAATACATTGAAGAATTCCTATGGTGTGCGGTGAAAATATTTTTATAGTTTCCTAAATTTTAGTTTCTTATATAGTTTTTCATCAGATTTAATAGATATCCTAGGACATGGGGTTTAATCACTTCTATTTGATCTAATAATTTTTATTATACTTGAAAAAAAACTTCGTATAGAAACAATGTTGAATGGAGTGGATAGGTTTGTATATGGAGGGAATTGATTTTTATAGTTGAATATCCCCATGTATATATTTATACTTTATTATACAATTCATTCTGGTAAGTGACCACTGATGTATGTATATAAATTGAGAATGAGTGTCATTTATGTTATGGAATGTCTCTATTATATATTATTGATCGATGGTTGTTAGATTTAATTCATTTGTCTTAATATGATGCTTTATGTTATTATTTTGTTATTGATTGTGATTTCAAGTAATGATTCTAAAATTATAGTCTCACCACATTGGTTATAGACCCACATCTCTGGTCAATAGTCTCTAGTATACATACAGGTTAGCTTGAGGTCTTATGGAAATCCTTCTATAGTGTAATCTAATAAATTTTATCAACGTGTTACAATACATTATCAAGTGGAAAAATAAAAATTAATCTTTTCAAATATCATATATATCAAACCACCACTGTCATTTATTTTCAAATCTTTTTGTTGAAATGTTTCCCTATTGCAGTGACATACATAATTTTTTTGAAAACATAATTTAGTTATATAATAACATGCTTTGTCAAGGGTTGAAAAAGGTATTCTAATGAATGTATAACAAATATCATTAACATGTTCTCCCACTACAACATACATAAAAGTAAACTACAAATATAATATGTGTTATTTTGTAAATTAATTAGACACAAGATTAGTAAATCAAATATTAATTTGATCTATTCTAAACTCAAGTGTATGGTACCATAAAAATATAACCACACATCAATCGACATACACTATTAAAATGTTAAATATCCATATTTATAATTTTAAAATAAATTGAGGAAAATATCATTCCTTAAAATTCATTAATTATTTTAAATTCAATAAAATGTATAAAAATAAAATCTTTTTACACTCATAATATTTTTTAATATATATATATATATATATATATTTTTATTAAATGAATAAAAATTTAAAAATTTTATAAAATTTATTAAATCACAAATAATGTCATAGAAAAATGTTGAAAAAAATTATTATTAATGATTATAAAATAATAATTTTATATTAATGTAAATAAATTATTTTTTATTTTTTATTATGAAATAAATTTTCAATCATTTATTAAATTTCTGTATTATTTATTATTAATTATTTTAAAAATTAATTTTAAAATTTTAATCAAATAAATTTAAATATTTAATTTAATATTATAAATTACTAGAAAATGAGTTTCATGTATTGTTATTATTTTTATAAAATTATAGAAAAAAATTTATTTTTCTTCCATTTATTAAAAAAATTAAATGTGTGTTCTAAACATATAGATGATTAATTTATTTATCAATAATAGTGTTACCATAAAAATAATAGTAATAATGTTTATAGTTTCTATAATATTAAATGAAAATTTCATCGAAAACAAGATAAAATCATGTTTGGGTATTAGTTAATTTCCATTCGGACACAAAATATGGAAAATTCAGGCTATGATGGTACCTAATATATTTTTTATACTTTTTTTTCAAATGATAAAACAAAAGTTCAATTATTATTTTTTACTAATTTTTTAAAACTATAATGGTTTCATTAGTTTATATTAAAAAAATTATTACTATGTAATGGATTTTAAAACCAAACCCCTAGACACAATTTTAATAATAAAATGATAAAAAGTACAATGAATGGAATGATGTAGGTCAAACGAGACATAAAATTCCCACATTATTATAAAAGAATCTTAAAAAAGTAAGTCACTCCATAAAAATTAATATGGATCCCAAATTATTTTTATATATTCACCTTCCCTCTAGATGATGACCTCACTGCTATGTCTTGGTTCTTTTTGAGGCCTAATATTCTTCATCATATTAGAATTTAGAGAAGTCCTCCAGAGTGAAAAAAATAATGAATTTCCCAGATAGATCCAAAAGGTAAATCTATGGATTATTTTAGTATCTATCTTCAACATTTATTAATAAAAACATAATAACATTTATAGGGCGACTAAAACCAAATATATCAGGCTCAATCATAGAAAAAATGACATCACGTTGTAAAAAAACCCTTCTTCCACTACATTAATGAGGCCTTTAATGAACCTTTCTCTTTTATGGTCATATTATGTTTTGAATAAAGAGTTATTCAGCTGTTCAATATCGCATTCTTTATCTTCAACCTTTTGTAAACATACTTATTCATTTTTCAATAGGTCAATGAAGTGGGGTGGACAAACCAATCCCTGATCACTAGAGCCCGAGACTATTCCCCTTGAAAACGAGTTCCAAAATCAATATATACAACCATAGTAGAACCCAATATAGTCGACTCTGCATATTCATACTTTTTAATGATAGTTCAAGGTAGAATAAGGGTCCCTTGATATTCAATGATTTGTGAGGATTTCTGACAGGTGAAAAATCGGAAGCCTTTATCATTCATAGTAATGGTTTTATTTTTTTAAGAATTACTTTTGTGGATTCCCCTTATCGGGGAATGCATAGGATTATAATTGGATAAAATATTTTTATTTCCTAATATATCATTAGGAGAAGACCCCATATTTTGAGAGATAGAAGATGGGGAGTGAAATACATCTTTCTGTTTAACCTTCATATCAATTGGCATTAGTAGGTTCTTCTCAATATGGAGCTACTCATCATCTCCCTCTTGAGCAGTCGTTTCATGAACTGTCTCACCATCCTCATAGGAACTCCAATCACCAACACCATTTTCACCAATTATAACATTCATTAATGAAATATCCTCACCCCCTACATGATAAAAATGCACCTCCCCCTCCACTTATTTCCAAATGTCTACCCATAATTCAATAATATCCTATGTAGATTCACACCATGCTTCCTTCAAACCTTCAATTATAGTCATTACAACTACCAAAATAGCCCTATCTTGACATATATATCCTCCTTGAGAAGAATCATCCAAGGATATGGGTGCCTAATCAATATACATCCCAATTACAGTTTAAATGGTTCCCTTTCACGTACCTTCCAATATCTCAAGTACATTATTCTTACCCTTCCTTCAAGCTGACGAGGCATTCCCTCGTAGGGGAAAATAGAGGAAAAAGAATTTCTATGTTGTTCATAGTAATTTACCACCAGTAAACTCTCACGAAAAAAAAATGTTAGATTTTAAGTAGTGATTTTCTTATCAAAATCATCATCATATGTGAAAACAAATAATTAATTAAAAGGAATATATATCTTGTAAACATCAACATGAACTCTAAAAAATTTCAAAACGTGGCTTTCTTAGTCACCATGTCTATCTTAAATGGTATATCATTTTTCATTGTAATATAATGAAAGATCCTTATATTCTAAAGAATCCATTCAATATAAGAATTATCACCTGAAACTAGACATAAGTATTTCAAATTTAAAGGATATTAAATCTGATTGACCATTCCTAAAGGTGCACCATACCATGATTAAATGATTCATGACTAAACTACCAGGCCTTAAATTTGAGATCTTCCTTTGGAAACCGTATTTTATATAATCCATTTCCTAGGGGAATGCATCTCCATTCATCAAAACCTAAGATTGTAGATAGATACTTGACTAGTCCATCCATACTCTAGGGCTTCCCCTCTTTCAGAAGAACATGACACACAAGGATAGACTACTCACACATATACCTTTTCTCGATGATGGAATCACGATTTCAAAATACATGAAATATAGAACCCTTCTTGAAACATTTACTTGAATATGAATCCTACATAAATATGAAAGACTGTTTACTTGGGAGTTTGAATAGTTATCAATCTATCAATTGACATCTCAAAAATACTAATTATTAGAAATCACATCCACTGTAGGTATATACATCTTATTAGAAGTACTATTATAGGGAGTCGAGATCTTATGATCCCCTATTCCCAAAAGGATAAAATTTAGGTAGTATGAGATAGACAAACCAGTTGAGAAACCCTATGATCTAATTCTGAGTGGAGATTCTCCCCCAACCTGCTTGAGGCAATTTTTTATTATAATTTTTATATAAATTCACTGATAAAATTTATGGTTTTTATGTTTTTGACATTCTGTACAATAATATATGTGAAATACCTAATCAAATGAAAAAAACACATGTTCTATGTTATTTTTTTGTTCAAATGTAATATGCATCCTATTTGTAATATTCTTAATATTTTGATTGTTTATAATGAAAAAACATAAATTTTGTTAGTACATTTTATTAAATATTACATTTTATAATAAAACATTGTTTCTATATTTTCAATATAAATTTCATATAATATTTTGGAGAGAGTATATGTTTTATGTTTTTATTGTATTTTTAATAAATAATTTGTTATATTATTTCATTAAAAGAAACAACATATGTAAAATTTTATGTATTTATTTTTAGTATATCATGTTTTTTATAATTAAAAATTTTACTTTATTTTTCTTTTTTAATGAATATATATATATATATACATATAAGAGAATGTTTTTTTGTTATTTTAATTAATATATTTACATTAAATAAATTTCATAACATGTGACTCGTATTCATTATTAGTTTACTTTATGAGTAATACCCATATTCTATAGCAAAAAAACAAAAAAAATAATGATTTATTTATTACATTTTTTAATAGAAAATATGATATCTTAATTAGATTTTAAATATTTTATATAATTTCAATTATAAAAAATCATGTTATGTTTTTATTTTATGTTAATTTTGACTAGTCGATGTGTATTTTTTTAAAATTTATTATATGATTTTTCATCTGAAATGAATGTCAAAACATACTTTTTGTGTCATTGTTGATTTCATTTAAATATATATTTTATCATTAAAAACTTTGTTGTATTCTATATGTTATTTAACAGATATATTAAGAAAAAAATATTATATCATTGGAATTTAAAATCCTTTATTTATTTTTATTGAAGGAATATATATCAATATATTTTATTTAATTTGTTTTTTGTAATGTAACATGATTTATTTATTTATAATTGAATTTTCATATAAAATGAAGTAAAGGTTAATTGTTTTATATTTTTTATGGATTTTAATACAATGTTTGATTCTATATTTCTTTTATTGCTGACATAAAATGTAATGTTTCTACTGTATAATGAAAGTCGAGTGTTACGATGGATGTTTAATTTTTTTCCATTTAATCATGATGAATGTGTTACATAAACATTAAATGGAACATCAAAAATAATTTATAATTATTTATTTAAAATAAATAAATACATGGATTATTTTATTCATGTGTTGATTGTATCTTGTCATTGATGTCAGTAACACAATCACAAATCATGTTTGACAATTTCTTTTCATTTAGAATCAAATTGAGGATCCCTCTAGATCTATTTATCAATTCCCCATAAAACATGAAATAGTGTTATTAAACTCTTGGGTTCTTTTGTGAGATGAACCTGTTATTTATTCCATTCATCTTGATTATTACGAAGAATATCACATTTTCAATTTCCAATACTCAATGAATGGATGGAATATTCTATATAATTATATCTCTACACATTCATAGGATAAATATACAATTTAATTTTATTTCCATGTCATTATTTTTAATTATATGGGACTAATTCTAGACCAGACCCTTAGAGGAAATCTGATTTTGAGGCCTGATGAGGCTGGAATCGAATATTGACTATTTTTTTGTTCATTCAAATAAACGTGTGGGTGTGGTTTCTATATTTTAATATTATATTTGGATCAATAATTTGAGGTAACTGTTGATCTCAAAATGATGGGAATCACCATGAAATGATCTTTCATCAATAGGCAAGGGGCAATCAGAAAATATATTTTTCATACTTATTGAAATAAAAAAACAAAAAGGATAAATGTATTTTTATTTGATCTCTTCAACACTGAGCGGTGGAACGTCAACACTATGGAAACCTAGTAGAGCGAAAAATAAGTCATATTAAATTAATCACATTAATAAGGCTCTTAAATGGGAATCATAATGACACATTAATTGAAACGTAATAGATACATTGTTTCATTAATATAACAATGTAACTATATGATGATGCAGCATAATAAAAATGTTGTGACTCATATCTATTTTAATAAGATATTGTGTTAGAGAATCAGAGGTAGAATTTCTATAACAGACACCGAGTAAATTATCTCTTATGAAAAATGTTAGTGAATCACTAGTGACAATGACACACCTCGATGAATGGGAATAAATAACGACGAATTCATTCTCCTTCAACCCTTTGAATGATATCTAGAAACATGGGTAGCAGATCAAGAACAGAGATCAAAGGCGTGCATCCCTGCTCTTCGATGACCAACATCTATCTAATGTAGGGGTTACATTTTGTAATTTGAATACCCTGATCTACACTGTAAAATAATTAATGTGGATCAACCAATGAACAATTTGACATGAAAATCACATGTTATAAAGGGAGGGAACTTATTCTTGGGGTTTTCATAGGGATTGATTTGTATAGAATCATAATCCAATCCCCCCATGATTTAATGAAACTCTAATGTGGAGGGTGCAGGCTTACACAAACAAGGCCTGAGCCCTTCCCTATTTTTCTTTATTGTGTTTTCTTCATGGTTGTAACCCCGGATTTAAGGAAATAGAAATTTCAAAGTCATAACTGGAATGATGGAACCCCATGGATGATGGAGACACAGACGGTCTGAAGAAGGGACCACCGGAGTAGACTCTTGGGTTCGTAGAACATCCCCCTAGCATGTTGGTGATTGGTGGAAGCCCACAACGACCACTGAGTGTGGTTGACGACACATCACGCCCAGGTATAGCTGGTACGGGCCGAGATGGTGCAGTAGGACCACCTACAGCAGGCCGATAGCTGGCGGATGCAGGACACGGCCTACCAGCTGCATTAGGTGGAGAAATCCCTGACTTGACACAGGCACACTATCTATCGAGGACCGCATGAAGGACCATCTGGTAGTTGATTCCTATTGGACGCGTGTAACTAAACCAAATTCCCAGAGGGCATTGGGGATAGAGAATACTAGCATGTATTGCGGGCTGCGCTGGAGGGGTGTAAACAAGGGCACTGAGCATCCCGAGATGGAATTAATAGAGTCCACTTTTATAGGCCTAGCATGTAGAGTAAATCTAGGTTTTTGGGCGGCCCTGGTTGGGAACAAACCGACCCACCTATTGCGGGTCGGGCTAGATCAAACCGAGACACTGGGTGACATGGCGGGATGGACCCCCAATCCATCCAATCCATGTCCAGCAAGTCCCAATGGGCCAGGCCGGATCAGGTAGGCCCAAACCCAAACTATGTTTGGTCGGTTCGGTCAAACTAGTCTAGGTTATGCGGGGCCGCCGGGTTGGGTTGGGTGGACCGGGATTAGACCCAACCGGTCTATGTTCACTATAAATTCAATATATTTCAGACCATACATCTATTTGATGTGTTTTTTGTAGCATTAGAACCCATGAAATGAGGCAGTTTTGTGGCTTGCTCTAAGAGGAATTCACTGCAGATGAAATATGAACAATGAATTGAGGAGTTTATTCTCCGAGAATCAAGTGTGCTATGTGTGGGAATAATGCGATTGGATGATACCAAAAGACTAGGTACACGTGGGACCAACTATCTATGTAGGCCTAGAGGACTAGTGTCCATATGTAGATCAGCTCCAAGCCACCCTATGTGGATCAGATCCTAGTGTCCCTGTCTGGATTAGCTACTAGTGAACTTGAGTGGATCTTATCCAATCCAACCTTTGTGTATTAGATACTAGCATCATTATGTGGTTTTTCTATCAGTGAACCTATGTGTATTATCTCCAAGAGACCTTGTGTTTATCATTTTTATGTGTACATGTGTAGTCTAGAAATGATGACCTATGTGGGAAGTAGCTCTATTTGAAGCTACATAACTACGGTACTCATCAAGGATGAGTACATCAGTTGTATAAGGTGAACATTATTATGACTGATACTCTTATATTACATATATTTTATTATACCTGAGTGAGCCTTCGTGCTTCGTGATCATGCTTTGAGGATTTCTATGTGGATTTCTTTGTCGTCTTTCCTTTTTGATGTGGGTCTCCACTGAGAACTATGTGACTCACCCCTGCATATGATTTACTCACACATTTTTTTCTAGTGGAGATGATCAATGCATTGATAGAGGAATTGGTGTCTATGGACCCGGTGGTTCCGAGTGAGATCAGGTAGGCAGGGAGTACTTCTACTATTTCGGGTAGCTCTACTATTCTTACCAATCATCTGAGCATTCAGTGGACGAATTTACAGATATATTTTGTAATTTCTTGTTTAATGTTTTTTTTGGTTTTTTAATCTATCCCATTTGACCTACCTCTTATTCCTTTACTCTGTGGTTGTTTAGTGGGAGGAATGTTTTATTTCCTATATTTTGATACATGGTTGTGTTTTTATGTACAAGTACTCAGAAAAATGCCTCCCAATTGCAGTTTAATGCCATCAATGGTAGTTTACATCCCCAAGCCATTAAGAGGTTGTTTTGGGGGACTCACATCGGTGGCCCTATTGGAGAGGTCATGGCTAAGTGGTGTAAAATTTGGCTAGTTATAACTCAATTACCGGGAGTCTATTGTTTTGTTTATGGGAAACAATGTGAAATGTTTTGATTTTTAATTTCATATTTGAGGAGACTAATGTTGGTGTGATGGCTGAAATATCAATACAAAAGGCCCTTGAATTCCAATTTATTATTCTATAAATAAAAATAATGGTTGAATGAATCCTATAGCAATTGATTGTTTTCTCATGTACTTACTGAATCAGAGTCATCTCACGAGTTATAATCTACTGACTGTTGTACATCATGATGAATTTCTAGATGCCTAAATGTAGACAACCATCTAGTATTCTAATACATGACCGTGAGGACAACCAGATCAGTGGTGTGATGTTGGTTCAGGGACCAGTTCTAGAGATGGCACTGTTGGGTAGTGTTCATTGTTACCACCACCCATTGATTAGCTGTTACTATTGGAACTACCGGGGGAATACAAACACAGACATAGTTCCTTTTCTGAGATTCAGATACATAGACCTTTTAGGTTTGGGGGAGAGACAGATCCTCCAGTTGCTGAGGACTGACAAGAGGAGGTGATGCAAGTCTTCTTTTTTGAGAGTACACCACATGACCAGATGAAGATCCTAGAGGTGAGCCATCTACTGTGCTTGGTAGGGAGATGGTGGAGCTTGAATATTCAGAACCATTATTAGGATACCCACACCTAGGCTAACATCGAGAGGATTTTCCCATTGGAGGCCTTCGTTGTGAACATGTGCTCATTATGCATACAAGAGATGCTTCACCTACATTAGTGCATCACGTCAGAGGCTGAGTACTCTATAAGGTTTACATACTACTCTCTCTACACTATGGATATGGTACATGACCCTTTATTTAGGGACCATACATTTGAGGAGGGAATCTAATGAGAGATCATGGTGTCGATGATTCATCTCAACATTCCAACTCATACTAGAGTGATAGATGGAGCATTACTAGTAATGAAATTACTTATATAGGGGGAACCGACAGTGGGAGCTTCCACCAAGAGATAGGTGGCCGTGTTATCCATGACAGGTAGCTGATAGATAACGTAGAGTTCTAAACGTGCTAGTCCATCCATAGAAATACCCTAGGAAATAGGATCAGTGGTATGAGGCCACCACTGAAGCAAGGCTCAGTAGAGGAGTAGGGCATGCTACTCGTACGGCGAGAAATGAAATATGGATCCGGATTTCCTGGCCCACCACATAGAAAATATGTGGATGGTTGCTGGACCACCGAGGTAGAGACAGAGGTTTCTGAGGGGAGGTTTGTAGGGAAGCAGACATGGTAGAGGATTAGGTCGAGCAGCAGGCAGTGGGAAACGGTTTGAGGTACTACCACAACCACCCCTAGGTAGTCCACGATAGCCTCAAGGAGTACTTGGACATGGGATTGATCAACTTCAGCCAGCGGAAGCCTATGACCATGGCCATTAAAAGATGAAAATTGTTATGATCTATGTCTTATACACCTTATCTTTAGTTCTTATAGACATAGATTCCAGGAAATAATTCCTTTCCATGGACCTCATTCGATGCTCAGAGACTCCTATGGAGCTATTGGATCGATCCTTATGGTTAGAGACCCCAACAGGAGGGTATTAGACCATTAGAAATTAGTGTTTATAGCGTGAGCTTACTCTTGGAGGTGAGATCTTTTGCTGGGATCTCCTAGTAGTGGCGTCAAGGAATATTATTTCTTCTTAGATATGGACTATTTATCAATATTTCATGCTTAGATTGACTATCCTAGGCATATAGTGCATTGGGTATAAGATAATGGGACAAGGTTTTCAATCACTAGTGAGAAGGGAACTCTTGTAGTACATGACAGACTTTCTTGGGGGAGGGTGAAGCTGATCACTCACCAATGGGTTAGAATCACCCTCTATGTGGTGGATTAGGGGAGTCCTCACATTCATGAAGTTGTGTATGAGTATGAAGACGTCTTCCATGAAGATGTTATGGGTCTATCTCCTAACAAGGAGTTAGACTTCCACATCAACATGTACCTCGGGACGACACCGATATCCACATTAGCATTTTGTATGGTTCCCATGTAGCATTATGAGATGAGGGTACAACTAGAGGACTTTTAGAAGAAGGGCATCAAGAGGCCTAGATTTTCACCATGGGTGGCCACAGTGTTGTTTTCCAAGAAGGTAGGCTAATGCATGAGGATCTGTATGGACGTTCAATGCCGAAATAAGGTGACCATGAGAAATATATAACTACAGCCAAGGATTGATGACCTCTTTGATCTTATGAATGGAGACAGGTGGTTTTAAAAGATAGACCTGAGATCCTTCTATCACTAGCTTTGAGTACAGGATGAGGATGTACCAAAGAAAGCCATCTGATGCCAGTACTGCCACTACAGTTTCTTGGTGATATCAATCGTCATGACAAATTCACCAGAACTGTACATAGAATGCTCAAATATGCTCATTAAACATTATATCAATCATTTTTTTGTGGTCTTCTTTGATGACATCTTGGTTTCCTCGACGTCAAAATATGAGCCCTCTACACACCTAATAATAGTCTAGGATATAGTCAAAGAGCACCATATTTGTGGGAATCTCTCGAAGTGCTAGTTCTTGATTCGATATGCCAAATTTATAGGACACTTCATCTTAGTGTCTGGAGTTGTAGTGGATCTATAAAAGATCGATGTGGTTCATCCTTGGGAACCACCTAGGAGCATGAATGAGGTGCATAGTTTCTTAGGGTTGGTCTGATACTACTAGAGGTTCATGCTCAACTTTCCCTGAGTTTTATCACCATTATCAACATTTTCATGGAAGGGGAAACCCTTCATGTGGATGGATAATTTCAATCAGTGTTTCCATGATATGAGGAAAAGATGGACAAGTACCCCTATATTGAGATATCCATATGAAAGAATTGGATGTGTAATTTTCTGGGATGCATCAGGGACCATGTTTGGTTGTGTCCTGATGTAAGAGAAAGAAATTATCAAAAATGATTCATGGTATTTTGTGAAGAATGGGTATAACAACACGACCCATGACTTGGAGTTAGTAGTGGTCGTATTTTCTTTGTATATGTGGTGCAACTACATGATGGGTGAACAATTAATGTAAATTCCAACCACAATAGTACTAGGTATATCTTCTCCCATAAAGACCTAAACATGAGGTAGGAACTATGTCTAGAGTTATTCAAGGACTATGACATTGATATAGTCTATTCTCATGGGAAATTAAATGTGGTAGCAGAAGTTTTCAGTTGGGGATATGTTTTTTAGATGTTGAGTGAGGTGAAGGATCATCTATTCTTGATGAGGATATCCTTTGTTTATGATGATGTAGTATCTTACCTTCAATCGATTACTGTCATTCCACCACACATTGAGCAAGTTAGGGAGCCAGAGTTTGGGGATGCTGACTATGGGACCTGATAAGCACAATTACCCTCTGAAAAATCTCTAGATGGGTTGTCGATAGGTTGGGAGCACATCATCCTTTTTATAGGGAACACAGTAGTATTAGTGGAATTGTGAAGTGTTATTTTGAGGTAGTTGCATACCTCCCTCTTGGTCGTACATCTGTGGGTGACAATAAAGTACCAGGATCTCTAACATCAGTACCTTTTACTAGATATAAAGAAAATGGTAGCTGATTTTGTTTCATGCTGCCTCCATTGTTAGAAAATTAAGGATGAGTATTAGGTTTCTACAAGCCTCGCCCAACCACTTGAGGTACTAAAGTGGAAGTGGGATGGTGTCTCGAGGGACGTCGTGATGGGATTACCTGGAACGTCCAAGGGTCATGATTCTATCTGGGTGATCAAAGACTGACTCACCTACTCAGGTCACTTACTACCCATCTAGGAGTAGGGATCTATATGAGGAATGGGTTTCCTCTACATATAGGAGATAGTGTGGCTTCATGGGGTACATTTTATGATCTTATCAGATCATGAAGTTCTCATTACATCCTGATTTTGGAATGGATTATATGATGTGTTCAAGACTCAACTGCGTTTGAGCCCAACATTTCACACACAGATGGATGGTCAGACAGAGCGGACCATACACTCCATCGAGGACATCCTTCATGATTATGTCCTCCTTTTCTCATAGTTTGGAGGACCAGCTACCCCTGGTGGAGCATTCATATAAAAAATGTTATAACACCACCATTTTCATGGGAATATTCAAGGATTTGTTTGGGAAACCATGAAGATAACCTCTATACTGGAAAGACCTAGGTGAGTTAGCACTCATTGGTTGATTGATGCTACAAGATACCCTAGTGAAGGGAAGATCATTTTTAAGTAGATGAGGACTTTATAGAGAAGTAAAAAAATCTTAAGATGATCGGAGATAGAGCCCCTAACTGTTCGAGGGGGGAGACCATGTTTTCCTTCTGGTCTCATCACGAGGAGGATTACCAATATTAGGTATGTGTGGCATGTTATCTCCAAGGTTCATCAGACCATTCCAGATTATGAGAAGAGTTGGTGAGGTGGAATACCACCTAGATCTTCCCCCAAATATGAACCGTGTGCATGATGTTTTCCATGTCTCACATCTAAGTAGATACATTCATGATCTGTGGCATGTCATTGACTAGGGAGATCTATAAATTGATGATGGGGTGATATTTTCAAAGTTCTATGTGGAGAAAGTGGATAGACTGGAGAAGCTCCTTTTTGGATGGTCGATTCCACTGGTACACATTTGGTGGAAGAATGAGAATCTCTACAAGAGAACATGGTACTGGGAGGCTCAGATTTGAACAAAGTACCCCCCTTTGTTTGTTTATCCTTATTTTGGATTACGAGGATGTTAACAACAAAAATTGGGGGTAACAAAATTTCTCATAAATTCAATGTAATTATATTTCATAATATGGGATTAATTTGAGATTAGTAATTATAAAAGTTCCTAATCCAGAGTCCTTGTGCACTCGAAATAGAATATTAATCTTTTTTATACTCATTTATAGAAACATGTGAGTAGGATTATCTATCTTTTAAACCGGCACTCCGATCAAAAATATGATGGAAACTTTGATCTCATACTGAGAAGATTCCCCTAGAAAGGACCTAACATAGAGTTGAGAGGGTCAACCAGAAAATATTGTTTTCAGAATTTTCAGATGAAAAATTATAATAATTAAAAAGTTATTTTATTTATCTCACATCACCGTTGAGTGGCGGCACGTCAGCACTATGACAGCATTTACAAGGAAACAAATAGTTCCCATAAATGAATCCCATTAAAGAGGGTCTTAACATTGAGTCAAATCAATTCATTAACCTAAGAGTAAAAGATTTTTTGTTTCATTAATGAAATAGAATAACAACGCAATGATACAATGTAACGACGTGACGATGCAGTGTAACTGAAATGTTTCTATGAGTTACACATTTCATGAGATGATGGGTTGGACAATCAGGGCTAGAATTCCTCTAAAAGATTGTGAGGAAATTATATCCAATAAAGAACACTGGAAAATTGCTAGTGATAATGACACACCTTGAAGAGTGGGACTGACGAACGATGAATGAATTCTCCTTCTGCACTTCAAAGGATTACTTGCATTGTGGATGGTGGATAATGAATAGAGAAAAAAGGCATGGAAACCCACTCTTCTCCAACCAGATTCTATCCTAGGTAGGGTATACTTTTTTAATTTGATTTCCCCATTAATCATTATAAATCATGGAATGTGAAGTAACCAATGAAAATGTTGATCCACAGATCTCTTTCCCTTACGGGTTGGAGCTTATTCTCAGGGTTTTTCATCTAGAATAATTCTAATAGAAAAACAATATTATACCCCCATGTTTTAAAGAATCTAAAAGTTAGAGGGTGTGGGTCAACATTAACAAGGCATGTGCCCCTCTACCTGGTGCATTCCTATTTTTTCTTCATGGCTGATACATCAGATTGTCAATAAGGTAATCTTTGAGGATGTATAAGGGATTATGGCACCCCATAGAGGCCATAGAAATAGTTGGTCTTAAGAATGGGCCACTGGAGCAGACCGAGTGATCATTAGAACATCCTGCTGGCATGCCAAGATGATTTGATGAGGCAGGACACAGTCGGCTCGGCCTGCGGTGGTGTAGTATGTGTTGCTGGGTTTGGGTTGACAGTTGGAAGAGGTGGGATGCAGCTAACCGGTCGTGTCTAGTGGAAAATCCCACACCCTACATGCCTCGACTTCGAGATGAAACATGGTTCATCTAGGACATCATGTGGGACCAGGGGTAGTTGGCTACTACCAACCACATGCCACCAAACCGAATTCCCAGAAGGCATCCACGTATTAGAAGATAGGTCTGCCATGTTGACTGGGTTACGGGATACAAACCATGATGCTGAGTGGCCTTGGTTGGAAATAATCTTTCTCACATTTGTTGGCTGATCTGGTGGAATAATACTTTGTTGTTGGGCGGACTAGGCTGGAAATAATTTGGCCCGCCTGTTGCAGTCTAGGAAAGATATAACTGGGTCACTAGGCGACCTGGGGGTCCTGACCTTGAGTCAAACTAGGTAGGGTGCAGCAAGGCCCTGTTGGTCTAGCCCAATGGCGCGGACTGACTGGGCTGATTCCATCAAGGCCCTAAGGCCATGGCCCAGTGTCCAGGATAAACAAGGAATGCCCAGTACTGAAATGGGTCTAGTAAGGTTGTTCATACTGAGCTAGGGAATGTAGGTCCCCCTGGCATGGTCAGTCAGGTCGGTCTGATGGGGTCGGACTGGTCCCATACATAACCAATTTATGTTCACTAAAACATCATTATATGTCAGACCAAGTGTCTGTATGAAGAGATGTTTAAGGATATGGAAAGATCTCAATGAGGAAGTTATTTTGGAATGATATAAGGTGGATTTCATGGAATATGAAATTCTATGAAGGGCATGAAGAATGAATTATCCCAAAATCAAGTAATATACATTTGGGAATAATGCGGCTTGCAAATACCCGATGTCTGTTGACAAGAAGACGAATGTGAACCTGTAGGATTTGAGGATGACCAATCCTATATGGTTTAGCTCAAAGGGACCCTAAGTGGATCAGCTCCAACCTACCCTATATGGATAAGCAACCAGCTACCCTATGTAGATCTTCTCCAAGTGACCCTATGTGGATCAGCTACAAGTGTCCCTATGTAGATCTTCTAGAAGTGACCCTGTGTGGATAATCTCTAAGTGACATAGTGTGGATCAGCTATAAGTTTCCCTATGTGGACCAATAATGATGACCTACATGAGAAGTTTCTTCATGTGACCCATCAGACCCACTGTACTAATTATAGATGAGTACCTTAGTAGTCTAAAGCGTTCTGTGTTATGAATTATAGTCATTATTTCTTTTCATTAGATTATACCGGTGTGGCCTATTTTTCTTTGTGATCATGAATTTTTTTTGCCTTGTGGATTTATTTGTGGTCATACCTTTGTTGATTGGGGCCCCTCTTGAGTATTTTGTTACTCACCCCATGAATGGGTTTCCGCATTACTTGTTGTGTCTGGTGTAGATGATTGATGCCTTGATGATTGACGTGGTGTCCTAGGACCTGGTGGTGCCCAGTGAGATCAGGCAGCCGGGGCGTAATTCTACAGGTTCCAGAAGATACTCAATACATACCCATTTGGAGGGGTTTTAGCGGACGACATTTTATAGATCTTTTGTACTTTATTATTTTTAGTTTACCTTTTATTGGGTTTGTATTCTGACCCATTTGACCTAAATCTTGTTCATTAACTTTGTGGTTGTTTATTGGCATGCATGTTTACTGTTCTATTTTTTGGGATGTGGTTGTGTGTGTGTGTAGGTACTCATGAAAATCTACCCACTTAGGTTGACACCTTTAGAGCTAGTCGCCATCCTCTGGCCTTTGGGAGATGGGTTGTGGGGAGTCACAACATTGGACCCGGGGGACGGGTCCTGTCAATTTATGTTTATAATCATGGTTCATATCAATGTCACACATATGAGTTTTAATAAGTTAGGTAATCATTAAATGAATATGAATAAATAATTTTTTTTCAATTTAATCTAATCAAATGTTCTGATCAAAATTCGCATGGAAAATAGGATAATTATTAATTTAGTTAACAAGAAATATAAAAACACATTTTACAAATACCTTTTGGAAAAATAATTAAAAAAACTATCATAATTTTATATGTCACGTACTAATTCAATATTATTTTTTAAATAATTATTAATCTATTTAATTGTTAATATTTTACATTTCACATTTCATAATAGTGAATTATAATTTTTAAATATTTTAAGAAAACAAGATTGATATATTGTCATTCCATAAAAAAAAATATTTATATAAATGATATTAGAAATATATTCATAGGATCGTTAACTTAATCGGAATCCTCCCAAAAAAATATTGATCCTTGAAAAATAAAATATTCATTTGAAAAATAAAAAAATTATTTTATTCACCTTAAGTTGTGTTTATATATATATATATATTAACTTTCCTTGAGTTAAATATCAATTTAATGATATTCACTAAAAATTTGGATAAAAAATATTATATTTATTTAACATTTTTATTAATAAAAGAGTTATTGAATTAAACATAAATATTTAAAAATTCAATATATCATGATTGAATTTTACAATCAACACAACTTGAATAAATATTAGGGATAACGAAATTTACAAAACAAAATATCCACATAATTCTACATTTTGATCACAGAATATGAAAACTAGTGGAGGAGTTTGTATTATTTTTATAAAAATACATATTATACATTAAGTTTAAAAAATACCCATATTTTTTACTACCCATCCCACATCCCATTGTTCGTACCCACAAAAAAACATTTCACATACTTTCCCCCAACTTCACCATTCCTCAAATCCCACAATTCACATTATATTCCATGAAAACACCTTACCCCTATAATTCAATCACCCTATCCTTCATAACTTGTTAAATCTCAAACAGGTTCATTCAAACTCAAATTCCCATATATATGGGTGAATAATTTTTTCATAGACTATATTGAGCATGGATCTTGTGATGATGGGTAAATATTATCTGGAAATCTTTCATTTTCATTAGTCATTATATTCCCTCTTCTGAGTTTTTTATTCATCCGCACATGTTCAATCACCAAACATTTTTTATTATCATATATTTGTAATTATTCATATTAATGTCAAAATAATTATAAATGTACACTTCCATATTTTATTTTATAATATTAAATATTTTTTAGACAAACATGTATTTTTAATATAAAATTTTGAATTGGGAATCTGTTTTAATGTCTTATATTCATAAATTTTTTAGCATGTTTTATATGTGTTTATCTAATGTTATTTTAATAATGAAATTTCCTGTTATTATCATTTTTTCAGAGTTTATATTCGTGATTAACAAGGAAAAATTTATTCTGAATGTTGAAAATCACTAGGATGAATGATAAAATAAGGAATTTCATTTCATGAAATACTAATATTGGAATTATTAATTATGAAGTGTGATAAATCACTGTTAGTGTTAAAAAAAGATTAATGTTCAGAAATTCTATATTTATAAAAAATTTATATGACTGTGTGTTCGATAAAATATTCGCACTCAATAAAAATTTAATACATGTTTATGTTATTTTTAGGTTCGATGAACGGTTTTATCCGACAGTGGATGTTTATCAAAGGTATGTACATTTCAAATTATTTACATTAATATATTTTTAACATGTTCTTAATGCATTAAATATTATATATAAATTCTATGGTTAATGTATTTGGGGGAGATTCATTAAAAATTGATCATATATATGTTAGATACAAATGTTACATTGTGTAATTATTAGTGTGCCTTGTTCAATGAAAATGTAAAATTGTAAAAAGTTGAATCAATTTTAGTTGATGTCACCCAAATTTTTTATTAATCCAAATCATTAAGACATTTAATCCTATATCATAACAATGCACTTATTTTTTTAATATGATTTTGAGTGTAATCGTACAAAAATATTGTTTTGAAATGAAAATTTGAGGATTTCACATAGAAGTTACTAGTATATTGAGAGATTAATTTCATGAAATCTTTTTATAGTATATAATTTGTTGATTTTTGAATTTAAATGAATAATATTTTCAAATTTTAAATGATATGATTAGTTGTGTGTTTTATGGATGGATACAAAAATTCATTAAAATTGATCAAAATGGGATGTGAATATTAGAAAAAATAAACACTGTGCCATGAGAAAACCAATGTAGCATGACACCTTATTTCTATGTCTGAAATAGAGATTGAAAACTGGAAGAAAAACCCTTACACATCATGTTTTTCAATTACACTGTGTTAAATTCATTGATGCAGACTTGTGTTGAAATTCACGATGCCTTCTTCTATAGTGAAAATTTGAAGATTAAATTTTGTGTAATGATTGAAACATCCTATAATACCCCAAAAGACCAAGTTAGGATTCTTTTAAAGGGTTTTTAATATATAATCATAAATATTTGAACTTGAGGCCAGTAATTTAAGTTTTATAACTTCAATATTTCTCCCATGAATGGTAACTAAGGACCATAAAATTCTATAAATAAGATGTCAGGGCTCCACCCAAAAGATGAATTTGGAGAGACTATGTCAGACGCAATTTCGCCACTACAGACCTCTCCTTTAACCACCATTCTGTAGGATTTCGATTCTCTTCTTTTCTACACCCTATTATGTATAGCATGAAGGGAAGAATTTTTTTTGTTGTGGAATATTTGATGAACAAGGATTGAATATATGAGGTATTTTATAATTTAAGGTAATTCATGATGGGATTTCATATTTGTTCATTGATTCAATCATTCCCCTGATTTCATCTTGCATGACCATTGTGTGTTGGGATAGGGATTGGTTTCAATGTCATTCTTTCTTTGAGCATGAACATTTTCTATGTTAATTGAATTCATTTGATTAATAGGAGATCTATGGTTTAGACTTCCACCATGACCATTGGGTCTGTCTCTTCCCTATTTTTAAAATACAATTTTTGTAACCTATTATTTAAAATCTATAGTACCTAACCATGAGAAAAAGAGATCATTGGATGAAGATAATTTTTATGAAAATTATACATTTTGGGACCTGATTCTTTTGACAACAGAATAATTATTTAATTATTTTACACATTAGAGACCCATGAACCATGATTCATTACTTACTGACTACATTTAGATATTTTCTTATCCCATATTGATCAAGAATTCAATGATCACTATCCTAGAATAAATTTCTTTAAATCAGAATTATTTTGAATCTTATTTATTTTTTTATTATTTTTTTCAATGTTGTATCTATTGGTTTAACCTCGAACATTCCTTTTATATACTACCACGTAGTTTAGTGGATAGTCATTTTCTTGTTTATATGTTTCTAAATTTGGTAACCCAAAGAGAATTAATGATTCCCATGGGGTGATCATATATTAGTATAAAATTTGACTCCATTTCATTATATGAATATTTTTCTAAATTTTTACTTAAAATCTTCTTAAGATAGACCAATAGTTTATCACGATCTAAATAAATCATTAACGTCATCTGTGATCATTGATGGGGTGATGTGGAATGATAAAAAATTCATCTAATGAGATTAATGATGGTATGTAAAGGGAATATGTCATATCATTAACAGACCATCAAGAACTGAGATATAATGAAACAAATAGTTAGTGAAATATATGGGGTTCCATAGTAGTCATATATTTTAATATCGTGGATATTAAATAGACTAGGGGAAATCAGTCAAGGAGGAATAAAAAAGTGGGTAGCATCATTAAATGGGTGATTTGAAATGTTATTAATTACTAATGGTTTCTACCAATATACTTTCTTAGTAGGTGTTTTACCCATGTTTTATGTGGATGGGTTTCCCATTAGTTGTCCATTTAGTGGCACATTATTGATTATATAAACATATGATGAAAATGACAACACCTTATTGTTGGTATATTCAAATTTCCTGGGAGAAAAATATATTTATTTGAAATGGTATTTATACTTTATAAAAAAAATTCATGATTCTGTTAAAATGGGTTTTACATCTGAATGATATACTTCAACTTCTTATGTTATTAGATCAACATTTATGTAATATATACATACATATTGATTCCATCATGTGAATTAAAAGTTTTTCTCCAAAATTGAAATCTTTTTATAGTAATTAGAAAAGGAACCTAGGAAGATACATTGAAATTATATGATTCAATTTCATAATCTTTTTTAGAATATGAGTTAAATTTTTCTATTAATAATTATAGAACCATTATTATATAAACTTAATGAGTTATTGAAAATGATAGTTACATTTCATTGTGGGATATGTCATCATTTCCACACTATTTATGGGAGCATATCATAATAAATTTAGATGAATCATTTAATGCAGGGATTATAAAGGAGAGGAGAAAAAATATTTTTATATTGATTAATGAATATAATAAGAAACTAGTAAAAAAATTCCACTAATAACTACATGAAAACATGGAGATATGGATCACGTCCTAATGATGATGAAAAATGATGGAAAATGTGTTAATGGATGAAACGATGGAATATAACATTACAGAACTAATATGATCTTAGTTTGGAATGGTAATGTGGGTTTTGGTAAAAAAACTAGGTAAATGTGAATATACCTATAAAAAATATTAATTGAGTGGGATTTCATGTTCTTATACATGATATGAAATAAAAAATTAAATGGTAATTGGTATATTTTTTTGAATATTTTTATATGCTTAACACCCTAATAAATTTAAATTAATTATTTAATTTAAGATTGTGTTGGTTTTCAATAACATTATGTGATGTAAATATAATGTTTTATGATGATGGGATAATGTGAAGTTTTAGCCAATGAATTTAACCTCAATTTATGAAAAATGTCATGGAAATTTAGATTCAATTATTATGTTTTTACCATATGAAGACTCCTGGGAATCATACATCAGATGGAAAATAGGTTTGATGATGAAGTTATTCTATTATATAGAAACTGGTTTAAACATATAATGATTGTTATGTTGTTTATAATGTGAATTTTAATTGTTGATTATTGTGTGAATCACACTATCTAGAATATGATAAATGTTAATTATGTTAGTTGGATAAAGTTAATATTGGGAAAATAATTATTAAAGCAGTTAACAAATGAATAGTTGATAAAATAATTCATCCATGAGTTTGTTTAACTAAATTTTGATAAATTCAAGGTCAAAATAAACTCCAAGAATTTTTTTGGAGAATTTAATATTAAATATTGAATAACAATTTCCATGAAGCTTAATTAAATTATCAAATTTGAGTTTATATTTATTGTTATACTTTGGGAATCAGTTGCGGTGGACAGAATCTGCATTGAGCTCGATCTTTCACAACACGTCCTAGAGAAGCTGGTTTTGAAAGTGCATGGTTCATTGGAATGGACTCAAGAGATCTCTTACCTGGTGTTTCCCAGGTACTGCTCAGATTTCCATCTTCATGGGCACTCTTTACAGGTCTTTAGGAAATGTCTCTCGGCATCTTGTTGTCACACCCATCTTGGGTTTCCCGAGCCTCTTACCCAAGCATCCAGGACTTATTCATCGTGCACCTCTTCCAAGATTCACAATATGTGTCCCCTGAATGAAGAAAATGGTTCATTCATTTCTTTGGATGACTCTTTAGTTCTGTTTTCAGATCCCTCACCTATTTTTTTTACCTACCTCGAGTCTAGAGTAGCATCTCCCCTCTGGTATCTTTGTTTCCCAATGTCTTTCTACTAGTGATTTTGGCTTCTTACTATCTCTGCGAAGGCAGTATTCTTGAGCTTTTTATCAGATTGTCCAGACGGATTAAGGCTCCCACTATCTATGTTCCCCTTCTTTTAGAACTTCATTATTGTCCTGGCATGCAGGCGCAACCGAGTCTTGGTGCTTTGGTGCTGGATAAAGCTGTGGGGGGGAGCCAGTTCTCAGGATGTTCTTTCGTGACATCCAGATGTTGGGGAGACGAGTCCTCCAGTCTCAGTGCCCTACCCCCTGCCAAATGTTGTTGAAGCCAGAGTCTCACTTTCTACACCTCGTTTGCATCAGCCACCATCTGCATCGCCAGAACAGAGTCCTGGCATGTGTACTAGGTTTTGTTAGAAACGGAAACAGCTGCTAGACCAGTGCCCCTCATCTTATCCTCTCAACAATGGCCTTTCGTCTGGGGCCAAAGCCAGACGTTCTCATCTAAATGTTTAAGGTCCTCTTTTGGAATGCTCTAGGTCTACGGGCACACGCCAAATCTGATTTTCGTGCCAATGAAATCTCCAGCTACTCGGTGTCCTTACTGTCAGTACTGAACCCATGTTGGCTTCGAGGAAAATCCATTAGTATGCACTTCACTTCAAAACCCACGAATACCTTCCCATGAATCCTCAATTCTCTCAAATTTGGCTTTTCTATAAGGATCATATCAAAGTCGTGCTGCTTAGTGCTTCAGACCAATACCTAGCTACAAAGGTCTCCTTTGGTTCCCATGAGGTTTATTTTTCATTCATCTATGCCAAGTGCAATGCCATGGAGATATAATACCTTTGGTGGGACATGGAGAATCTCATCTCTAATAACATTCCATGGGTCGTCGGGGGCGATTTTAACATTATGGTAACCCGGTAGAAAAGCAGGGAGGTGGTGTGTTCCCCAAGAGTTCTTGTCAATCCTTTGTTATGTTTATGGCTAGAAGCGGCCTTCTAAATGTTGTCTTCGAAGGTGATCATTTCACTTGGTGTAATAACCAATGAGGTGGAAGGTACACCTGGTGCCACCTTGATGTGTTCTTTCTTAACGAAGCTTCAATTTCCATTTTATCCATCACTAATTTTTCTATCCTTGTACGGTGGCTCTCGAATCATTCCCCACTACTCCTCAGTTTGGGGTCCAGCTCCTTACAGGAAGTTCAACCCTAGTTCTCAAAGACATGGGCCAAGGACTATAGTTTCTTCGACCGGTTCCGTGACATTTGGTCGCTCACTTACCCAGGGAACCTATGGATCCCCCTCTTCAAGAAACTCGGGCGGCTTAAGACACAGCTTGGTAGCTAGAGGAGATCCATCTCTGGCCAAGATCGGGATATTCATAGTCTTAGTGGGGAGGTGGAGCGCATGGACACCTACCTTGAATAGGGATGGGATGAAGCTCTATTTAATGAGCTTAGATCCATAAAATATCTCTTATCTGAGATCGTCATGAGGAAGGATCGGTTGGCTAGAAAGAGTGCCAGGGTTCACTGGATCTATAAAAGTGATAGGAACAATGGGTTTTTTCATGCTTGTATCAATGAAAGAAGAATAGGTCACAGCCCTAAAATTCTCAAAGGGGACAGTTCCTTTTCAAGCGACCGGGATGTTATAGGAGAAATGATTCATAATAATCTCAATTATATTATGGATGGCACTAACTCTGAATTCCATACAGGCTATCCAAGGGGGTAGTAGAGTTTTTTGAGGATATCCCTGCATGTGTTTCCCAGGAGAATGATGAGAGCTTATGAAGAATTACCAATGATGAGGAGGTTAGTGAGGTGGTCTGGTCATTGAACCAGGATAGCGCGCCGGGGCCAGATGGCTTTCAAGGTTCCTTCTACAGGATTCCATGGGACATTGTTAAAGGGGACGTGATTCATGCACTGTAAAACTATTTTAGGGGAGGGAACTTGACGCTTGTTGCGTGCGCTACCAAGATGGACTTCCTCTTGAATGTTTGAAATCCCAAATCCATTGATCAGTATCGGCCTATCAGCATGTGTAACATCCCTTATAAGGTCCTCTCTAGTATCATCAAAAGGAGGATGGAAATGTACATGGACTCTTGGTTGGCCCCATAGAAGCATAGTTTTATCAAAGGCCGATCCATTTAGGGGGAAATTGGCCTCGCACATGAAATCACCAGTGAAATCAACAACAAGATCATTAGTTGCAACCTAATTGTAAAGTTGGACATGAGAATGGCCTTCGACCGGATGGAATGGAGCTTTGTTCTTAGGGTTTTGACTAGCATGGGTTTCTCTCACCGGACTAGAGACCTCCTATTCCACTGCATCAGTTCATCTTGGATCTTATCCTCGTTCATGGGGAAATAGTTTGGCTTCTTCAAGGCCTGTCACAGCCTCAGACAAGGTGACCCCCTCTACCCCACCATCATCATCATCTCTCAATATACTTTTAGTCACACTATCAACTAGGGTATCAGTGCTGGAAAGGTCACCCCTTATAATAATCTCAATAATTCTTTGAATATTTCGAACCTCATGTTTGATGATGACTCCATATTGTTCTGCAATGGTAGTAGAAGATCGGTGTAGGGAATACACAAAATTATTGAGGATTACTATCAGTGTATTGGATAGAAGGGTAATAGGGAGAAAATCTTGTATTACACTACCAAGAAGATCTCTAGGAGGAGGGAACTTAATCTTGATGCCGGTCTGAACATGAAGTGGGGGGAATTTCCCATGGAGTATCTTGGAGCTTCGGTCAATCCTTACTCTCCTAGATTCCATCATTTTGGTAATCTTTCCAACAAGATCGTGGGTCGTATGTTCAACTAGAAGAATATACTTCTTTCCTTCGACAGTCATTTTGCGCTTGTGAATCTTGTTCTTTTTTCCATCCCCATGCATGTTCTCTCCACCCTGAAGGTTCCTAAAGCCGTTATTTCCAATATGGAAATAATCATGGTATCCTTTTCTTGGGATGGGAAAATAGAGGGTCTTTTCCACTGGGAATCTAGGGACCGCATGTCGAGATCCATCCAGGAAGGTGGCATCAACTTGAGGAGTGTTCACATCACAAAGCAGGGGTTTCATGCTAAGTTCGCGTGGGATGCCTTGGTTGGCTATTCATTATGGGGAAGGTCTATGCATGCTCGTTATGGTCATGAATTGAATTTTCAGAGGCATCACCCCTCCTCACATTGGAATTTAGTTCACCCTAACATCGATCTATTATGTTGCCACTCGATGTGGATCGTGGGTAGAGGTGATTTGAAATTCTGGCTCCATGACAGGGGAACCGACCGACTGTGGTTCTGAGGCATCCTTGCTCCTTTAATTTCATTCCAAGAGGAATCTCGTTACCGTCTTCATCTCCAGGCAGTTTTTAATGATAGCCAACATGTTTCATTCAATAACATCGTGCCCAGCAAGGAGCTGGATGACCTGATATTCTATGAATCTCGTTCATGATCATTTTATATTAAGGACTTATGACGGCTGAGAGCGGATCCAAACAAGGGTAATCGATTGGGGGGAGATACTGTGGTGTAAGTAGGTTCCATCAAAGATCCATTTTTTTTCTTTGGTGGGTGTGTAACAATGCCTTTCCCACTGACAATAGGATTCAGTACCTCAGCATTAGCTTCGCCTCGCGGTGTTGGTGCTGCAACCATCCTCAACTTAAATTGGTCAGTCAACTTTTTCTAGGTAGTGAATTGGCATGGAAAATATATCTTTTTTCTGGGATCCCCTCTAGAGAACAACATGACACTGTTGTGCTCGACAACACTCTCTCCTCTTGGATCATGGGTTCGGGTGTGAAAGGGTCAGAGAGGCTTGGACGTGTGCTGATTATCCTGGTAGGGTGTTGGACAATTTGGAAGGCAAGGAATGATGCCCATCACTCCAACTCACCATGCATGCTCACCAGCATTGTTTTCATGATGAGGAACACCCTTCTAGAATTGGTTAGCCTTTGTAAGGGTTGCACTGATGCACCTTCAATCTGGAGGTTTAGGACATCTGCAGTCATTTCAAACCAGGTGACCACGCAGGGGCAGGGGCAGTGGGTGTGTTGCCTTCCTCTAAGAGAAAGCTTGAAACTCAACCTTGATGGATCTCTTCTTAATGGAATGATTCTAGGAGGAGGGGTTTTTTAGGACCGGAAGAGTTCCATAATTTCTGCATTTTTGGCCTTCTTTGTCGAGGGTGACATTCTTCTGGCGGAAGCAATAGCCATGGTCACCGGGATCGAATTATGTGAACAAAGGGGCATCAGCCTGGTAGAGGTGGAGACGAACTCCCTTACCCTTTTTAATGTTCATTTAAATAAGGTCAAGGGACCATGAATTATCACTTATTCCATCAGAAAATGAAACCTTATCTTGAGCTTAAGGACCGGTATTTCCCACATGTGGTGGTAGGGGTACATTGTGGAAGAATTCTTGGCCATTAAGGCTCCTTTAGATCAAGGCATTGCCTACTTCTTGATCCTAGGATCCTTTCCCCATGAGAGGGTCCATTTTATTATTAATGATGCTCTCAGACACCATTACATCCGGCCCCTGTGACTCTTCTTTTGTTTGGCCTTTAGGTCTCTTGATAATCAATAAAAAGTATATTTTCAGGTCAGGCTATCATCTTATCCACCACATAGAGTATTCATATCATTCTATCTAGTTTCACATCATTAATGTTAGAGTTTCATCATGAAATTCTATTAAAATATGAGTCAACTGATATAGAAGAATATGAGGACCTTGATTTCACTCAAATCAATGAATACTTGAACACAATATATAGTGACAAGAATAAATGTTTTCAATACATAATGAATTAATTATATTTTCCTGAACACTACATCTATGATGTTATAAATAAAGAGAAAATTCAGTTAAAACATTGAAATAATAAATGAAGATCAAATTTCAAATAGTTCAAGTAGATTGATCTTAATATCTTTCAATGAGGGTAGTAAATCATCTACAAACGAATTTTGGTATTGTCAAAACTATGTGATCAATTGTTGTAAATGATTATTTAGTCGACCATATTTTTAGGAAACACTAAGGAGTTGGGTTCAGTGTTATATAACATTTATAGATACATAGATGATATCATTCATATATTATTGAAATGAAATGGAGAATCAGATGTAGAAAAAGCTCTGTATTTATGAAAGGATTGTCTGATTTGGATTCCTTAAGGGATATTCATTTTAGTTACCATCTATTATCTGGAGGAGCATATGCAATACTTATTTGATCTATGTTCTTTCAATGATGCATCTTAATGTGTATAATATCATTCTATTTTATTAGTATGAAATTTATTCAAAAGATATAAATATCATTTACTATATATTTCATGACTATCATGTATTAATCTATGTATACAAGAATACAATATGGTGAGATGTGTGAATACTATAAACTGAGTTAGACTTCTGTGAAGAGAATTATATAAAATTAATGTTTTGTAAAAAATATTTTAATTTACTATATGTGATGATAATTTATAATATTTCTAAAAGATAAACCATGAATTGTGTGAACACTTCTATGGGGAAAAATTTTGTTTCTTGAATGGTTAAAATTTTTCAGTGTGGTATGAATGTGAATGATTATAAAAGATAAATTTGGTGAATTTTAAAAGTTACCCCCAACAGTTAAATAGAAATTTTAAATGGATTTTTTATCATTCGATTATTCACAATGTCATGGAAAAATCCATCTGGATGAGATTCATAAAATTTTGAGTTGATCATTATTATTATAGAGAATAGAACATGGTTGACTAGCATGCAATTGAATGATTAATTCATTTGTTGTAAATGACTTACTATTGCGGATCAAGATCATTCAATTGATATACATACATCCATGTGAAAAATGGAAATCATGTTTATAATTTCTTCTTAAGGTGAACAAGTGAATATTTGATACTACCATTATAATCCAAGCCCACTCATAGAAAATTTGATGGTGCAAGTGTAAAGAATACTTGATTTGTGATATATTTTCATATATCAATCATGATTAATACTATCCTCTTTAATATAGCAAAGACATGGTTTTAGGATGATGCCTAACTAGAAAACAATCAATCGATTACTATATTATTAGTGTAAAATCTATTTCTTATACAAGACCCAAATACATCAGGGATGTAGTCACCCACATTGGTGGGTGAAACATAAAAAATCATGTGATATGATTTATATAATTTATATCATTCATGTGGTTTGAATGTGTCTATGAATATAAAATATACATTCAGTCTAATAGGTGTAAATGATTTGATACAAAAGTTGATAAATTTTGAAAGGAAAATAATAATTAAATTTATTTTACACTAATCCTCCCCCTAGTGTGAATACACTACTAAAAAACAATCTTCTAATAGAACTAAACAGATTCATTATCAATTCTTTCAAAGACCTGATAATCTAGGCCTTGTTAAAAGCATACCTTTATCAACACTTGTATAAAGCGCTGATAAAATTTAGAAAAAAAGTTCTATTTTTTGTGTGCTAGTTTTTCTGAGTACCCCTTCCTCATTCCTACACCCCCATTTCTCATTTCTCTAGATAACCCCGTACCATTCATTAGTGCTACAGCACCCCCCACCAATTTCTTAGTCCAAGAGAGGCCTCAGAGACCCACAATCTCGCGAATTCGATCCCTGGAGCTCCTTCTGATAGGATAATAGCTTTACCACTACACTAAATTGATTTATTAGCTATTTCAAGAGTTTTATATTTATAAATATATATTTAAAAACTGTTTTTATTCATATATTTATTCAGAAAAAATATATGTATTTATTTATAAATATATATGTTTATATACATTTTTTTAATCATATATTTGATTATAAATATATATATTTACAAATATCTAAAATAATCATATATATAAACATATTTACTCATATAGTTTTATATATAAATATTTATTCCTGTTTATAGGTAAATAAAATGAATAATAATTTATTTTAAATTAAATGGAAAATAAATAAATATTTTTGTATGGTTCATATATTGAAAAATTCAATTTTTTAGTAAATATTTATTTATACAAATTATATATTATAAGTATATATAATTAAATATTCATATATTTAGTTATAAATAAAACTAAATTAATAAAATGATTACATTTCAAAACCATATTACCTATATAAACGTAATACATGGGAATAAATTCAATCCCCACTAAAAACAGATAAGAATACTCACTTAAAAATGTTAAAATACTATCGAATATAAGAAAAAGGTTATTACAGTTAATATTTCATTTTTGGTGGACATACTGACCTTTTGGACTCAAAAAAATATTAACAGATATTCACCTTTATCACTTAGACATATATTTTTTCACGGGCTTTGATTTGATTTGTAGTCGATCCCAAATGGAAACATGGATCAAAAGTTATGGTCGTTTGAATTTCAAGTTATGTTTCCAACTTATCATGCTATATTCATTAGTTGATTTAATTTTTATGTCATCCAATTATTATTAAATGGAAATTACTCAATATTAATTAGATCATTACTAATTAATTATATTTTTTAATTATTTTAAAATCCATTTTCACAAAATATCTAAAATATTTACAATAAATATGGGTTTAACATTAGTTATTTGTGGAAATTTCTCTGAAAATATTCAATTAAATCATCATTTTGTTATCATATCATGATTATATGAAGGTGGAGGAATCTATTGAGATCATTAGAATCAGATTAATCCATTAGTTAATGACTATATAGTAATTTTATTCGAACTAACTATCTTTTTTTGATCAAGTCATCAGTAAATCAATGAAATATTGTTTCCTTGGTGGATGTCTCCCCCTGACCATAGATTAGTATGGATTTGATATAGCATGTTGTATTTTTAGGATGTGGTTGAGGGGACCATGAAAATAGAAGTTGATTATTCTAGGTGACCTATGATGGGTGATACCTCAGTTATATCTAGTATGACTGATGGAACACCATAGGGAGTGGAATAGAATCTAGATGAATAGATTTTGAGAGTTTTGGTTGGATGGGGTTATTATTCATTGGTCCATATAATCCATCATGAGATGAAGAGACCAATTATGTTCTTTTAGTGTGGAAATCTAGGGAACTCTATGAAATTTTTCCTGTAGCCTATGAGTTCCCACCATAATTATGGCAGTTAAGGTCACATTCATATTTTCATTATGTTATTTTATTAGAAGAAATATTAAGCATATTTTGACTTGGGATTCAAGCCTAATTTTTGGTAGTCTCTTTGAGTGGTTTACTTTTTTATTTTTTGTAACATATAAATTTTTTGAGAAGGTTTTTGTAATATATTTCCCTTGTTTATTTATTGGATATTTCTTGTGGGATGTTTGTGTTTTGGGGATATACTAGTACTTATTGAAGGGATATTATTTCACATGGAAATTGTTTTTTGATATCTGGGGTCATGGGAATAGTTCTTAACTGGGAGAACATGGGACAAAATATGGCTCTATGATTTGGTATTTCGGACCAATGATTCTTTTTTTAGTGATCACATGGGTTCTTAATTTATTCTAAGGGATCATAATGAGATTATTTTCTATGGTTGAGGTCCTAGATTTCTAATATGGAGTGTGGTGACCCAATTATATATGTCATGTTAGTTATCAAATTATATTATATATATTGGTACCTGATTCATTTTTGTGGGTAATATTTCGAAGGATTCATTTATAGTACAACTTTGTGGTTGTTATGATTTTTTTGAGTAGTATTTCACTTGTCTGAACTATGAATAAATTTCTCATATGGTCATTTTTATGGGTGGATGATAGAAAATCAATGGGTATTTTTTATTAATAATGTTTTTATATGGTATTTTTTTCCTGAGAGAAATATTCCTTCATATCACCTATTTAATATAATTTTATGTGTTTGGGAGACCTATGATAGGTCTTTATTCTCTTAGAGATATTGGTTGTGTTGTTGTGGATTAAGCGATATGTGGAGATTTTTCAATAACAGATAATTTTTACCCCAATTATTTGTGGTTATATATGGGTTTAGATTGTTTTAATTTTCCACAGGACCTTATTTTAGTACTCTTATGACCCTCCCACCTCTTTTTTTTAAGTGTGGTGGTAATATTATTTTCAGATCTTATATTTTTGAATAATTTGTTATTTGGGAGAGTAGTTTCTCAATGGGGTAAATTCTAACACCCCAGTATAATTTTTATTTCATTAAAAACTATTTTTGGGATACATCATCTTTTTTTAAGTTTTAATTTGTTTTCTAGATGTTTTAAAACTTCAGGACTAATTTTTGAGTGGTGTGACCTCACCACACTACGGTATAATATCACCATGGGTGTGGTTATCATATTTATTTATATGTGATGGAAAATACCATCTAAAACAATCATGGGGATAAGTGATTTGGTTGGGGTGTTCACTATAGGAAACACCATGAACCAAAATGGACATGTCAGGTATCGTGATATCCATTTCGATTAGGGGGATTCACATCTGTAAAAAACAAGGTGACCATGTCATGGTGGAGGCATCTTTCAAGTTTTTGGGTACCAGAGGGAGAACTATATTGCGAAAAATCGCATGGGTAAAAGGATGAATATCTTCCCAAAATAGAAAATGGGGTCAAGACCTCATAATGGATCTCGGTGTATATGGACCTATGTTTAAACTAGATGAGGTGCACTATGGCATGGGGCATGGGTCCTCGTTGTGGAAGTTATTTGTGCATTTATTTTAAAAAAAGTTATATTCCAACATACCACCTATTTTGTTTTTATTTTCTAAATCAATTATCCTCTCCCATCTCATATGGCCAATGTCTATGGAGCACAAGGGAGATACATTTTTCCAATATCATTATTATTTTTCCTATGCATAATTATTTCCAACAGGTTTTCCACATTTACTTCTCATATTACCCTTATTTCCTTTCTCTTTCCATCACTCTTCCATTTTCCCCTGGGTTTTTCATTCTCCTTGAAACCCAAATCATTTTGGAAGTGCAGTTAGGGATTTTTATGATCATACATTGATATTATTGTCATTTATGGATTATTGGGGAGGGTTAATTACATCCTTTCCCATTATCCATCATAATATATTGACTCACCATATTGTTTAAGGTAGGTGTTTCTATGTTATTTATTTTTTTCCAAATTCATGAAGTTATTATTGTTTATAAATTAAATTGTTTATTTAAGTATATTGATATATTGATTTTATAATTAATTTTTAAATATGATTAATGAATTATATTCTTGGAATAAATGTTTTAACATTTTCATTGGGCCAAAATTTTTTAATATAATAATAAGGACATTCAAAATGGTTTGGTTGGAAATTATAGGGCTCGATCCCAATTTTTGATTTTATATAAGGGGAAACTTATTTAAATGAATTATAATAAAATTGGGTTGGTTACTATATAATTTATAAATTAAATTTCCCAATAATAATAAATGATAATAATTGAAAAAACATGGAATATAAAGTCATATTCCCTTAATGTCCCATTTGGGACTTTATAGAATGAGAGGCTTGATGATTGTGAGAGCCTCATTAGTACCCCTTATATAATTCCATTTATAGTATATTTACCTTATCGAATTTATTTCACTTTTTATTATTATTTGATGTGGATTTTTTTTGTTATGATGGTGTTAAAGGTTAGTGAGATTTATTCTTTATTCTTTATTAATTAAAATATTTATTTTTTCTTGATTGTTTCTCACCTCCACACTAGTTTTGTCAAGGCAACTCAGGTAGCTAAGTGGGAGAACATGTTTATTTTCTCTAATTGTTCAAAACACACATGTTCTTATGTCCCCTCTAGAATGACATTGGGCTATATGGGGATTGTCGTTGCTGATTTTAATGAAGACTAGTCTCGTGGCTTGGGATATAGTTTGGACAAAACATAGACCAATTGTTAGCCTAAAATTGTTACTTATTGGTAGATCCATCTCATTATAGAACCAAGTTATTTTCTTATGAAACAAGTCCTTTATTGGTGATTTAATATATCGTAGTCCCACATCATGTTTTCTAATTTCCTCTAGAAACATTTTTTCATATGGTAGATCCATGCGATGATTGAATTTATTATTATGCTCTCTTGTTATACACTTTTGTTATAGTGGTTCCTTTTTTATGCGATTATATTTTGATTTAGTTATGTTTTGGTTATATCTTAAATGGTTTTTAAAATTGGTTTTGAAATTTCATATTAAAACAATATATAAATTCTTCTTTTTAAAATGGATTTTGTAGAAAGGGTTTAAAAGTGAGGAAAATAAGGCCTTTTTTACAATTTCATAGTTCCTCATTTTAGTTTTTTATGTTTTTTAACATTATGTGTAGATACCATGTTATTTAATATAAACCTATAATACATTGTTCATTTGATAAAGTTTGACATTTGGTTTCTCTAATGTATTTATAATGAATAACCTTATTTTTTAATGAATTTCAAACTATTACTTATGAACTGTTTATTTAAAGGAATTTAAAAATATCATTGTTGACATCTTTGAACTATTGTTAGCATAGACCATACAAACTCACATATGGGAATTTATGAAATATCCATACTTTATACACATTCTAGGTTTCATTTCACTTTTAATATAAATCTATTGGGATGTTTATATTTAGATGGGATGTGGTGAGAATCATGTTTTATATGGAAGAGTTCATGTATTATTAAATGAGTTTTTGTTTTATCATTGGTTTATTACTCTATTAGCCAAGTTGAACATTATTTTATTTATATATTCCCTTATGCATCTCTTGTGATGTACTTGATTATTGAATTTCTTGTATGTTGATATGAATGACTTGGAATGGTTTTATTTGTTATTATTTTTTTGATACGTATTTTGTTTTTTTTACTTATTCTTATTCTGTATAGATGTTAAACATATAGATTCTCAATGATTGGTTGTTTGATTAATGATATTTTTTCTATTAACTCTAATTTATGGTTGAAATCATTCCCAATAGTGTATCGTGTGGGGAAAAAACACCAGATAGATTCCCATGAGGATCCGTAATGCATTTTAAAAATAGGGGTAGACCAGGTCAGGTGGCATCCTAGGTCATCTGAGATCATTTTGTTATACTTGGTGTGACTATATCAATTCTAATTATTAATGGGTAGTGATGATTTAATATAGAATTAATTTTAATGGTGAGAAGCTAGAACTGGCTTGAATTTTTTTATTTTAATTTTTGATATGGGTGCATGTTGTAAATATCATGTATATTTAATTTTAAAACCCCAGGGATGAAAAAATTGAGTTGATATCATATGATAAAGAAATTATGGATAACTTTGTTTTTTAAATTTGTCACATTTATAATATGCTTCAAGAATTTCTCATGTAACCATATAGTTTATTAATTTATGTAATGTTTCTAGAAATATTTGATACAAAACTTCATTATTGAAACATGGATTATATTTCTCTCAAATTAAATCTCTCAAGGAAATGGGAAAATAAATAAACTAAAATAATAAAAGTGGAAAATATGTGATGTTTTGTAGGAAATAATGTTCAATAATCTATAATATTCTATTATATTTAAACCATTCCATTTATTTTTATTAATACAAAGAAGAAATATAATAGCATTATAAATTAAGAATTAAATTTAGTTTTGAAAAAAAAAATCTAAAGGGGGGATTGAAGAACAAAAATAAATTTTTGATGTTCAGTTTGAGATTACTATTAGTTTTTTAGGTAAAGGAATGTTAATTTTTTATAAATATTAATAAACATAAACATGATCCTAATTTAGTTCTATATGGATTATGAAAATAATCATTGAAATGGAAGATTATTTAATGAATTGTATTCTATTATAATACTCATTGTAATCTTACATATGTATAAAATAAGTATCAAGATCAATAGTTTTTATTTTTTTGTAATAAACATAAACATTTTGAGATTGTTGAGCTAGTCATAATGTGAATGAAATTTTCTAATGATTGTTATAAGTACATTATAAACAAAATTATACATGTGATGTTTACTATCTATCTTAAGGGGATATTAATGAATTAAATATTAAAAGAGTTAGGTTTTTTGGTTAATGAAAAAAATCCTTACCTATTTTTGTTTTATGCATGATTTAATAAATTATTGTTGAAATATACATGGAGGTTGATTAAGAGAAATTGAAATTATTGATTTCATTAATGGTGTAGTGATGTTTCTTAAAATACTCAAAGTTCATTCAATTGATGTTTTTAGACATTGGGAATAAATTTTAAATAATATATATAATCCTATATTTTCCAAATGCATTTATAATCATTTGAGTTAATTTTATGTTATTATAATACCCCCAAAGAATATTTTAAATGTTCTTAATTGTGTTAAGGATACATTTAAAAATGTATTAAATAGTTTATTGTTTTTAAATAATAATATTAGTGGATAATTTTATATGAAATTTTTTGAATTATAATGCAAAGAACTACTCGAGTATCCTCTCATTGTAGAATACAACCAATCTAAATGATTTAACTATCATAGAGAATCTATGTAGGTGTAGAGAGATAATTCATGTCAATTAATGAATTAGGTGTAACAAATCTAGTTTTCCAAGTTGTAACCCTCGTATATTTATTTAAGTATCTCTAGATATTCATCCTTAGATTTGGCAAGGTGTTTCTGGTATCGCAAGGCCCTAGAATTAATTTATAAAAATATTAAATACGTTAATGAATATAAACACACATTTTTATAATTAATTGAATTACCATTAATAGAAAAACTCATTTGGAAAATACATTATATTGGTTGACTATAGAATGAGGGGTTCACCAAAGGTGCGACATATGTTTGGTCGGTGATGGACGTTCTATTGAAGTGTAGTTATTGGCAGTTGTGAAAAATAAATTAAATGATGAATTTATTAAATTTATTAAATTCATACACTTAAATCCTAAAGTATAAATTCATGGTTATGGTAAACACCCAAGGATAGCCGTGTAACCCTAGGAGATTATATAATAGGAGGAGATAACCATCATTAAAATTAACAAACTCTAGATCATGGATTGATGACCATTTATATCAGAATCATTGGGATGAGAAAAAAAATGTAACATAATCCTCGTTGACATCACTAGGGTAATGCCCCAATCCATATGGTCTGTTACTGTGTTAGAAATCCGATGATTGAGGTGTATAAGGGTAGTCCAATGTGTTTTTAGGAAATGTGATTCATTCCAACGGTGACACATTTCAACAGTTTTAAATCTGGTCCTAATTATGGTTGTAGCCCATTCGGGAGGTAGTTCATCTAGGTGGTAGCTCATTAATATGGTAGCTTGCTGGTGTTGACTCATCTGGTGGTGACTCGATGGCGGTGACTCACTTGTGGTATCTCGGCTAGTGGTGACTCACTCGTGGTGACACCTTAGCTTAGACACATATAGAAGTGAATTGTTGGTGGTGAATCCTCTAGCGGAAAATCATTGGTAGTTACACATTGGACATTACTCACCGAAAGTGACTCACTGGCATTGACTAATCTAGTGGTGATTCATCTGTTGGTGACTCTGTCAAAGACTAGTCTGGCGGTGACTTGTCTGGTGGTAAATCCATTTGTAGTGACACTTCTGATGATGAATCCTCCGGGTGGTGGCAGTGACACTACAACGGTTTTCCAAACTTCCATAGTTTTCTAGTTTTTCCAATTTTCACCTCTAACATCTTTCCTTGATATAAAATATTTTTAATTCCATATATAATAGTATTCCAAGCTATTTCAAATACTTTCATTCATATCATTAATTTAATAAAAGTATGTAGCCTGTGAAATGGTCAAAGGATGTGGTCTTGGTCAGTTATACCATTAACGACAGTTCAAACTGTATCGAATCCTCAGGTATCCGATGTGATATTTCTAGAGCCGATATATCCTTCCATTCATTATTTCAGTATGGCCTTCACTTGAGACTAATCAACCCCAATACCTTCTTCCCTGGAGTGTTTTCTAATAGATAGGTCAAGTTTCCCATGAGATCATCCTTATATACAGACACCATTGTTTTTGGTATAATAATGTAGTGTCAGTATTCTTTCTTCCATATACTATTTCCTTTGTATTTATTATATGTGTATTATACAGGATGGGAATATAAAAGTTCAACATTATGGAAAATTTTGATTCATGATTAAAAAATAAAATGAAATTGGTTTGAAGGCAATATAATGGGGTTGGGGAATGTGACGTATGACATCACCACTTTCACTTGATTTTATTTTTTCTGTTTTGATGTTTTGAGTAATATGAACTACTACAACTATGGCTTTTATCAGCGCTAAGAAAAGGCTTTTAACAGCGCTAAAAAAGTGTTGTTAATGCTAGCGAAGATAGGGGGTCCCCTTTATCAGTGCTCCAATAAGCACTGATAAATATCCCTTTTATCAGTGCTAAAAAAAGAGATGATTAAGGACCCATTAATCAGAATATTTTTTAGCACTGATTAATGGACCCTTTTATCAGTGCTGAAAAAAGATAAAAAATTTTAAAAAAATTATAAATTTTAAAAAAATTTAAAAAATTTAAAAAAAATCTGTTGATCGGAGGGGGATTTTTACAGCACTTTTCCCCCACCCCATTTATCAGTGCCCCCACCCCACCCACTCCCCCGCAATCCCCATCCATGATGCCCCACGTTTCATCAGCGCTTTGTAGACCCCTTTAACAGCACTATATCCCCCACCCCAAAATCACTCATGCACGCACCCTTACCTGCCTCTACCAGGTTTTGAACTCAAGAGCTCCCCCCATGCGTTCAAAGCCTTTACCACTCCTCTAATTTGATTTTTTCTCCAACTAGTGATATATCTATTTTTATAAATATAAAGTTATATTTATTCATGTATTAATATAAATTTATATAGGTGTATTAATATTTATATATAGTTATATTTATATATGTATATATTTATTTTATATTAATATAGATATATATATTTTGTTATATTTATATATGTATATATTTATATATTTATTCGTATATTAATATTAAGTTATATCTATTTATTTATATATATGTTGTTATAATTTTTTTACCATATATTTATTTGTATATTAATATATATTTATAAGATTATTTTTCAATAAATTTTATATATGTTTTGTTTTGTGTGTGTGTAAATAAATACATATATACAACACACACACACACACACACACACACATATATATATATATGTGTGTGTGTGTGTGTGTGACTGTGTTTCTATAAGTATAATTATACACATATATATATAAATATATGTGCATATACATATGTTAGAATATATATATATATATATATATATATATTATCAGAGTTTTAATATATAGACACACACACATTATATAGTTACATATATAGGTAGATTAATATATAGTTATATAAATATTGATATATTGGTATTTTAAATAAAATGGATATTAGTTATTATTTAGATAAAGAAAATATATTTTATATGTAAATATGTTTAATTATTTATTTAAAAAATTAATTTTTGTGTGTGAATATATTAAAAAAATAAGTAAATATTGTTATATATTTGATTATAAATAGTAGTGCATTATAAAAAACGATAAAATTTCAAATACATAATATCAATATTAATGTAATGCCTTAGAATAAATTCAGTCCCCGAAAAAAAAACCAATAATACCCCATTAAATGAGCCTAAAAATCCACAAAATGTTAAAAAATCGGAATTTCCAAACTAAAAACTCTGTTTTGGAGGTCTTCAGGGACATTTTTTTCACGGAAAATGAGACAGAGGATTTTCCTCTATCACAAGTGCGTAGAGCTCGGCGCGGGCTTCGATTTTAAATTTTGTAGAGCTTAAATGGTCACTTGGATCAAAAGTTATGGCTGCTTGACGTTTGAGTTGTGTTTTCAACATATATTGGGTCTTTTTTAATTTTTTTAATTTTTTTAGTATTCAAATTGTTATTAAATGAAAATTACTCCATAATAAATAGAAAATTATTAATTAATTTTTTTTAATTTTTTATAATCCATTTTCACTAAATATCTTATATATTATGTGTAACTGTATATTTGCACTTATCTAAAATATATTTAAAATTATATTAAAAAAATATATATTATATTTATATCAATATAACTATATCTATATATTTAAATATTAATATAAATTTTTTGATGATTTTTTTGGAAGAAGACCCTTTATCAGTGCTTTTAAAAAAAGTACTGATAAAGACCCCCTCCCCCTTATCAGTGCTCCTAAAAAAGCACTGATAAAGGGGTACCCTTTAACAACGATAAAAAAATCACTGTTAAAGGGGGGACCGTTATCAGTGCTAAAACAATGCGCTGATAAAGGGGTACTTTAACCAGCGCATTTTTTAGCGCTGATAAAGGAACCATTTATCAGTGCTCTTTTAGCGCTGATAAAAGTACACCCCCCCCCTTTATCAGCACTTTTTCATTAGCGATGATAAAGGCTAGCGCTGGGCTTGCCCAGTTTTGTGGTAGTGATGGGATAGATTACCCATTGAAAATTATGGTCATTTGGGGTTCATTGGTATGGTTTTAATGAAATGAATTATGGAATGCATGTTTTGTGGTCATTGACGTCATTTATTATGAAATTGGTTAACCAAAGACATTCAGTTAATAAAATGTATTCCCCGTGATCATATGTTTTATGTGATAACAAATTTAATCCATAAATTAAAATTAACTAATTTCTTTCTTTCTAAATATGAAAATATGTTTTGATTTGTTATGTGTTGTAATATGTCTGTGGACATGGTTGGGAGATGTGGGTTGGATTTGGTGATATGATGGATGGGATATGACTATGTTGATATATGTTGGGATAGTGGATGAGACATTTTATGCAGCAGGGATATAATTATGGTAAATGTGATGATGTTGTGTTGTGGGGCTATGGTGAAAGGTGAAATTGGTTTTTGCATGTTGCTTTTTTTTTCTTTTACTATGATACTTGATATGTGTTGGGCTATGATAGTGAACTCACTGGTATAGACAGATAAATGAATAACGATCGTTAATTGTAATCATTACATGATAATGATTTAAATAACATGTTTAAATGGATGGTTTGGTAATGAATAATATGTAAAATGGTTTTATATTAATTAAATACTAAAAACAAACTATAGGTTTTGTTTTTCTTGTATGGATTTAATCATTTAGTGGTGGATAAAAAATGGGGAAGTCATGAATAGTTCAATGTTTTGTTTGTAAACCCATTGGTTAAGCATGTGTGCCTTTAAATATATATATGTGTGTGTGTGTGCGTGTAAACCATGTATATTCCAATGATTTCAATATTCACCCCAACCTTGTTAAGAAATTCATGCCGAAATCCATATAGTCACAGGGGAGGGATTATTTTCCAACATCCTAGTGGGTTAATGGATGGCTAGCTGCCCACACTTCCCTTATCCCTCTTTCAGGAAATAGTGGCACATGGGTCTTCAAGTGAGTTGTGATATGGTGTCCCATGTTTCTTTGGGATGATTTATGTTGTTTTGTCTCAGGTTTCATAGGGTTGATATGTTCTTTTTGTCCCATGTGTGTGTGTGGGATTCTCTGTGTTGTAGTGGAACATGTGTGTGTAGTCCGGATGTATTATGGGATGTGTTCTAGGTGTTTGCGGAGACGATGTGGTTTGATATATTTTGAAGGGGAGGGATATTATTGATGTTTTCCATTAGTTTGTGAGAGCAGATAATCATTGGGATAGTGGTTCATTATTACCTATCATCGATGTGATTTATATTATATTATATTAGTTGGATACATTATATGGTGAGTGGGACATGGTTTGGTTATGATTATGATTATTCTATCTATTAGGCGTTGTTTGTTTTTTTCTATTTTCTCATGGGTGCAACATTATGCTCCTTCCAATTGTGCACCAGAGACATTGTTGTTCCTTCTGAAAATACTTGTATTATCACCCAGTGTATATAAAACTATTTTATGACTCTTGGTGGATTATGTAGACCATGTTGGGCATTACTTTCTCGGACATTGAGACAATTTCTATGTTGTTTCTCTAGTTTGTTTTACGGTATTTACTTTAGAGACTTTTGTTGTATCACATCTTTTTACTATTGCATTATGGGTTGGTTTTAGTTTTTCCTATAAATATTAGATGTAGTTTCTTTTGTTTTTTACATCATATCCCCTGATATTGTTTCTTTATAAATGGTTATACCACTCATATTGAGATAATTGCACACCCTTGGTGATAGTCTCCAACCCGGGGCCTGCTGGAGGTAGGACTCAGAGGTCATTATCTCCCTTTCATTATTTCTAGTTCAAGAGGTGTATCTTTGGAGGGTGTGGGTCGTGATATAGTGATATCTGTGGATGATGGTTGAGATATAGGGTGGAGTTTGGAGTTAGCCAATGTGAGCAATGCATGGGCTGGTATGGAAAAAGTGTCAGTTGACCTTGGTGTTTGACAAAGGACAAGGAGACCGGCTGAGACATGGGATTTTAGGTCCCCCATGACCCAATTCCAAGACTTCTATCTTATTTAATAACCATGTGAGATGGTACATCCTAGAGGGTAGATACATGAGAGTGTTATGTGTATCATAATGACTTGTGTTCATGTTTGAATTGGGTTGTTTGGGGAATGAGAAAATGGAAAAAATAAATTAAATTTATTAATGTTTATAAAAATATATTATAATCAAAATTCATACTTCTATGATTTCTAAGTCCTTATTTCTCTATTATCCATGACTCCCAATCATTGTCTGCATGTGGCTCAGGTCATGTAGGTTAAACTGGATATCATAGTTTAACATCGCAGGGTTGATCCGGTTGAGGATGATGATCAGTGGTAGAACATTTTTCTTACTTTTTAGAGGTAGGATTTGGAAAAGTATGATGGGATCATTTCTGATATGGAGAAATAAATTACGATAGCGGATCTAGAGGTCACATTCGATTTAATCGGAGTCTCGATGAGGTATAGGGTTCCATTGGTGATTTTTATGATGTGAGGATCTGCATGTCATCGCTGGATGTGTTACGTTGGTTGGAAGAGGGAGGTAGACGTATCATGGGGTGGCTTCAAGAAGGAGTTCTGTGCGGGGTTCCTTTTATCAATAATGGAGGATGAGAAGTGGGAAGAGCCACTATCCCTTCATTAAGGGAGTATGTATATATGGGATCCTGAGATCATGTTCAAGGACCATCTACGCTTTTCACCCGACCTATTTTCGGATGAGGAGTCTTGAGTGATGCATCATGAAGAGGCACTTGTAACAACCCGAGATTTAATGAGAATTATTATTTTTAATTTCGTTGATGACTTTTTTGTGTATGCGACACCAAAATTATCTTGTTCTATATGCAACACTGTATTATCTTGCAGTATATACAACACTAATCTTGGATCGTCTTACACACAATTTCATGTTCGTTGGATAGAAGTTATTTTACGCAACATTGAGTGTATATATATATATATTCAATGTATAAATGAAATGTTGTTGGATTATATTATACGCAACAAAAAAGGAATCCTTTCACTAAGCACAACCCTTACATGGCTTTCATTACACGCAACTGCGACCTTCCACAATAGCGTGTGTTATACGAAATACCAAGTTTCACTAAACGAGATATTATTATAATATTATTATGAACTAGCCGTTATGAATAGTAATACCCACTTTTTGAAATTTTATAAATTTTATCTTTCAAAATGGACTTCATTTTTTTATTTGGAATATCGAAATTATCCTAGGGTGAATTTTTGTTATTTTTCTGAAAACATTCAATTTTTGATGAATAGTGAAAACACTGGGTTACTATTTAAAAACCGAGTTTATATTTAAATAATTATTTATTTTATTTAAATTTATTTTTGGTCAAAATTTATACATAATACCTATATAAGTTCAATGTAATTCAATGCAGTCATTTTATAATAATTATATATATATATAAATTTTATTGAACTTTTCACCGTCTATTACCCACGTCCTAGGAGAATTTGAAAATTTATATAAAACATAATGTTAACGCTTTTGTGAGTGGAATTTAAAAAATCCGATAGAAATGGTTAATATAAAGAATTAAAATGTGGTTCAATAAGATTAAAATAATTTTTGGTTAATAGTAACGTTTTACTTTTATTTACCACAGTTAAAAGTAAATAGGGTAATTAAAGGTAAAAATGATATTATTAATAACCTAACACATGTCCTAATTATATTGCATAAATTTAATTCGACAAAAAACAACCTTATGAATAAAATATTACCCTTTGGGTTTACTTGGATTTGATTAGGAAACTTATTATTATTTTATTTAAAGAAGAGTTAAAATAGTTAAAATCAAAGTACAATAACTAAAACATTTTTAATACAAGGTTACACTTAAGATAAATTTGACTATAAATATTAATTAGAAAGATAAAAAATATTTCCTACATAATTGTATTTTATTTATAATTTTTATAAATTAAATACTTTAATTTAATTATGACACAATAATGATGCAATAATTACCTTATTAATGAAATATTAACATAATTAATGTTATAAATACCCAAATAAATGTAATTTGACACTTTTTATGAATTCCACTAATTTTATAGGTTAATATGACATGTTAGTATTTATTTAATTAACCATTTTAGAACTAATCATGCTGTAATGATTTTCACAAAAATCAATTCACAAATAGTGTCAAAATAGACATAAAATAGTTTTTTTAAAAAATATTATATAATTAATTGTTATTTTATTCCTAAAATATATGGTTCAGAAAAATGACTTAGATAAGTTTATATATATTTATAATTAACCATTTGGGGTTATTTTTGCTGGTTATAGTATGTTTATTAACCATATAGTGTAAAAAAAGAAGACAAGGTAAAAGTTAAATTATTTAACTTAGAGTTATATCTAAAAGATAAGGTTACAATATTAACCTAAACTTGTCTAAAACCTATTGGTTGATATTATTTAGACCCATAACCACATTATCATAGAACTAAATCAATTTGGAGCTATTATAAACCGAATACCACATTATTATAAAATAAAAGTTTAAGTTTTTCGAAAGGTTACCCTCTACACCCTTATAAAAAGGGCACCGCTTCCCTCTTCTCTTAACACCCTTTTGAGCCTTGAAGCTCGAAAACCCCCTCCAAATTTCTCTTCTCCACTTCCCTATAAACATTATTGAGGTTATGGTCTTCTAAAAAGACCAACTCTACTTTCTTAATAGGAATTCTAATGGAGGTGTGTCGAAGAAGAGGTAATCTCTTCTTCCGATTCTCTCAAGATTCTTTCTTCTTATTATTCCACTTCTTTAGTTTTATCATTATAAATTAACAAAATCAGTATTACATATATACTGATATGTTATTATAATTATGAAACAACCCTATTTCACCTTCTATCCATCCAACAAAAATTGAAATCACCACGCGTGCGTACGTACAGAATACCGTCTCCACGCCGTGGTGTAATCTGTTTTTGACCACCACCTTACTTGGATGGGTATAATGGTGTAAATAAATAACTATATATGATTATTGTAAAGATATATTGATTCTGAAATATTATACATACACTTCAATATAATTCCACGATCAATGGGAATGGTATAATCGATCGTGCGTACGCACAGACTACCGTCTCCACTATGCGATGAGATTCATTCTCCATATTAAACATTCATGAATGATTATAAAGTATATATAATATGTAATCATGAAATATATGACATAATAATGATACTGGATTTATGTATATATATATGTATGTCATCTACTTAATTCCATTCAATTCAATAAGGAAACGAAAACAACCTTCATGCGTACGCACGGCCTACCGTCTCCATGAACGGTGTATTTCATTCCATTTATCAATCTACCATATATATATATATGTATAAGATGAATAAATATTATATATAAATAATTTTATATATTCTTTAATTATGTAAATCAGGATATAATTAGTAATATCAAGAACAAAAAGTTGAAACACGAAACGATTTTACCCAAATCGCTACTTTTACATCGAATTTACAAAAGAACTGGTAATATAAAGTCACAAGTAAACCATATTTGATATAATAACAATGAATATGATTCTATAATAAGTCAATGAAATTATTTAAATCATTGTACTGGAGGATTAGATACGTACAAAGAATATCAGACCTAAGGTAAGGGATAACTATTCCAATCTCGCTCTTATCCGAGATTGTTTATTCATAAGTATTTGGGTTTTTTTATCATCCATGTCCCTATTTTCTAAAATTTATTCATGTATGTTTAATGGCCTTTTTACACATTTTTTAATTTTATGACATGTTATTAAAGGAATCTTACTTTTTTTACCACACGAGGAACTTTTTGACTTTTCCGACAAAAGTACAAGGACAATGTTATTTTTATCTTATACGGCGTGAACGGATTTTTACGGTTTCATAACGCCTCATTTTCAAGAAGATTACTCCACATGATTTGAGGATTATTTTCAATAAAATCCTTTTATTTTAAAATTTCAAGGCATTATATGAAAAGAAAATGATTTTGAAGAAGAAAGGATATTTTCCTTAAGAATTCATTTCAAGTGTTTTGTCAAAACTATTTTACATCTAAGATGAAATTATTTCATCTGTGTATGTTTCAAGTATAATGTCTCTATTATTTACATGTTTTAACATTTATTATGATGAAATTATATCCATTTGTTTTATATGGATTATGTTATGATGGGATGATGTTTATAAAACCCATTTTATTCTTTGGTTTATGATGAATGATTTAGGTTTATATTGTGGCACACTTAAGAATGACTTCATTATGAGATGGGTGGGACCTATACCTCATTCCAATGCATTGGGTAAGGATTTATATCTCATGAGATAGACATGGCTGAAATGGAAAGTTAATTCGGTTCAGTAATACATGACTGGAACGAGGAGTGAACTCGATTCCGAAAGGGACTTTGTCCACTAAGATGGTCTTGGCAGCAATGCCTTGACTACTATGGAAATCATATCATGTGCTTAATGGTTTCCACAATCACATTATTTATTCCCATGCTATTTTATCATGATTGATGTTCCTTTATGATATATTCCTTATATAATTCCACGATTTATGTCTTTTCTCAAGATTTTGATGTTTGGATTTTATGTTCAAGTTTTTGCATTCAAATGATTATGGATTGTTCAATGTTATCTATGTTTACCCTTACTGAGCATTTGAGCTCACCCTTTTTATGTTTTCTTTTCCCCAGGATATAAATAAAGGTTTTAGTTAAGAAAAAAATGGGAGAAGATATTTATGGGAGATGTTGATGATCTTTCACCACGATTAGTAGATTATGTTCTGAGTTTCCAAAGACGCTAAACTATTATGGTCCTTGAGTGTTGGTTTTTGTTATGTATTTATTATTCTGCAAAAATAATGTAATTTCCATGTACATTATGAATTGGGTCTCTATAGTTGGTATCAGAGGAAAGGGTTAGCAACCTTTGGAATCTAGGATGCGAAAACATTAGTGAAATCCCTACAGATATTTCTAAGGTATGTTTAGGGATTCCCCTAAGGTTAAGTATATGTATAGGTTATAGTACTAGAATTACGGAAACCATATTATAATTAAACCTAAGAAGTTAGATATTGAAGGTACTCCCTCTTTATTATGCTATTTTCCTAGCATGCGTTTTTCCTCTCACACTATTATTTTTGGGTTTTAGAAAATGGCTTGAAATAGGATGATTCAAGATAATGGAGGATATGATGGACAATGGCATGATATTCTTCATGAGCAACCAAATTAAATTGGATATGGAGGTCCAGATATATTTTTTATGTCTAATATTCAATCTCATAATATGATCAATAATATCAACTTTGGTAAGTTTCCTGACTCGACTAATAAGAGAAAGATGGACTTTAATGATGATCATAGAGGAAAGAATGTTCAATTTACCACAGGTAAATAATGTGGGAAGCGGCATCAAGGAAAATGTTTCAAAGGAACTAGAAAATTCTTTGTGTGTGGTAAATAAGGACACAAATCCAGAATGTGTAAAGAGAAAGGTTTAGTTAACACCATGGACAAGGATAATGGTACTGCTATAACATCAACAATGATTAAATGTTTTAAATGTGGAAGGTATAGGCATTATTAAAACCAATTCCCTAAGGGAAAGTATCATGAATAGAATCAGCATGGTCATATGTGTAGTATTTATGTTGATGATGATGAAGAGACTATAAATGATATGTGAGATGAAAGGATTGTACGTGCTCGGTCAATGGTTTAAGAAGGTAGTGGAATGATTTATTTTTATCAAGAGTTATGTTGTATAGGTAATGGTACTATGGAATAAAGACACATCTAAGGATTGTTACACTATTTTTTTTCCTAAAATAAGTGAAAGTATATGTTGAATGGTACCGATAACCATTAAAGGTTATTTAGATATTATTGGAAAGAAGATGAAATGCGCATAATGAATGGATAAGGAGAAAATAATATTTTTGATAGTATTCATGAGCTCATGATTGATATAAGGACTAAGTGATATCATGGATTGGCTATATATAATTTTTGGGATTTTGGAATGTAGAAAGAGTTAACTTTTGACAACATTCATGTTTTCACTAAGGTTCAATGGGTATTCATTTTCCAATAGAATACATGATTAAGGTATTAACATCTCTAGAATGTGACCAAAAAGATATATTTTATTATATATGGGGGATAAATTATGGTATTCACATTCTCGGTAGATGACATTTCTAGTAATTGTACACTTTTTACTATGAGCATGGACAGAAGTGTTTTGGATAATCCTAAAGATCGGAATGAATTAAGATACTATTGTTTAAAGTTAGAAATTTTTTCGATATTATTGCAGGAATGTAATAACAGTGTAGTTTTAGAAGGACAGCCCATAGGATGGGTGACAACCCATCTCGTCAGACAAGGCTTTGGGAATCGAACCCACAACTAAAGTGTGATAGGCCTTTATCGCCTACCACTATCCTACAGGAACTCCCTGGTTAGTAGAAACTAGTTTTATTTTATTATGCGCTATGATAGATGAAGTATAAGTCCATTTTTGAATCATATACGATTAATTTCACTATTGATGGACTTATATATATTTGATAACTTTTTCATTCCTTTTTTTTGAGACAGATGGAATGACCCGTCATTCTATCACATGATCTACTAACACTTCACGAATGACAAATTCAACTTCATTTCTTTAAGAGATGAAGTGGAAATTGTCCATGGAATGACCAACGGTGATATTGTAGCAAAATAAACAATGTATTTCTTCTAATTCAAATTTCTTCAAATTTAGAGAAATGATCTTGAAATCAAAAAATGGTGTCCTAGTGCCCTTATATCTGATGAATCAGATAGTACCTTAAATCATCACAATTTTATGTCTTTGTGACTGTTGGATTTTTCATAACCCTATTTTCTACCACTCACCATCGGAACATGACGGTTAGATTTCTCTTCCATATCCATATTTTCACATATGATCTCCTTTGTGGGAAAACAAGTGATGAGTTACATTGGGTATCCATTTTGTTTATAACTTTCATTTTTTAAATTTTGTTTTAGTATTCCTTTTTACGATGTGGGTTTCTATGAAAAAAACATTCAAGTTGTAAACCATTTAGAACCCCGAAGAATTTCGAGGGAGAAATTCATTTTAAGGGGGTAAGAAGTAACAAATCGAGATTTTATGAGAATTATTATATATAATTTCAATGTTGTCCTGTTTTTACATGACACCAAAATTATCTTATTCGATACGCAACACCATATTAGATTTCTGTATACACAACACTATTCTTGGATAGTGTTACACACAATTTCATGTTCGTTTGATAGAAGTTATTTTACGCAACATTGAGTGTGTGTATATATATATATATATTCAATGTGTAAATGAAATATGGTTGGATTCTATTATATGCCACAAAAATTGAATCCTTGCACTACACGCAACCCTGACTTGGATTTCATTACATGCAACTGCGACCTTCCACGATAGTGTGTGTTATACGCAATACCAAGTTTCACTAAACGAGATATTATAATAATATTATTATGAACAAGAATTTATGAATATTAATACCCAATTTTTGAAATTTTATAAATTTTATCTTTCAAAATGGACTTCTATTTTGGTTTTGGAATATCAAAATTATCCTAGGGTGAATTTTTGGTATTTTTCTAAAAACTTTAAATTTTTGATGATTCATGAAAACACTGGGTTACTATTTAAAAACCGAATTTTTATTTAAATACTTATTTATTTTATTTAAATTTATTTTAGGTTAAAATTTATACATAATACCTATATAAGATCATTTTAATTCATTGGAGTCATATTATAATAATTTTAGATATATAAAAATTTTATTGAATTTTTCACCGTCTTTTACCCACCTGCTAAGAGAATTTGAAAATTTACATAAAACATAATTTTACCACTTATATGATGGGAATTTATAAAATCCGAGATACACGATCAATATCAAGGAGTAAAATTTGGTTCAATAAGATAAAAATAATTTTTGGTTAATAGTAACTTTTTATTTTTTTTTTACCACGGTAAAAAGTAAATAGGGTAATTAAGGGTAAAAATCATATTATTAATAACCTAACACATGTCTTAATTATATTGGATAAGTTTAATTCGACCAAAAACAACCTTAAGAATAAAATTTACCCTTTGGTTCCACTTGGATTAGATTTGGACACTTATTATTATTTTATTTAAAGAAGAGTTAAAATAGTTAAAATCAAAGTATAATAAATAAAACATTTTTAATACAGGGTTATACATACGATACATTCAACTGAAAATATTCATTAGAAATATAAAAATATTTCCTACATAATGGTATATTATTTATAATTTTGAGACATTAAATTCTTTAATTTATTTTTGACACAATGATGATGCAATAATTACCTTTTTAATGAAATATTAACATAGTTGATGTTATAAATACCAAAATAAATGTAATTTGAGACTTTTTCTGAATTCCACTAATTTTATTGGTTAATATGACATGTTAGTATTTATTTAATTTAATTTTTTCTAACTGATCATTCTTGTTATGATTTTCATAATAATCAATTACCAAATAGTGTCAAAATTGACATAAGATAGCTTTTAAAAAAAATATTATATTATTAATTGTTATTTTATTGCTAAAAATATAATTTTCGGCCAAATGACATAGATAAAGTTATATATATTAATAATGAACCACTTGGGGTTCTTTTGGCAGGTTATAGAATCTTTATTAACCATATAGTGTAAAAAAACAAGGCACGGTAAAAGTTAAATTATTCAACTTAGAGTTAAATCTAAAAGATAAGGTTAAAATAGAAACCTAAACTTGTTTAAAACCTATTTTATGAGATTATTTCGACCCATACCCACATTAGATTCAAAATAAATCAATATGGAGCTATTATAAACCGAATATGTCTTTATTAAAAAAAATATTTTAACTTTTTCCAAAGGTGCCCCTCTCCTCCCTTACAAAAAGGGAACCCCTTCCCTCTTTTCTTCACACCCTTTTGAGCCTCGAATATTTGTCAAAAATGGCCCATTTATCTTCTCCAATTCCCTAGAAACATTCTGGAGGTTCTTCTCTTGTCAAAAGACCAAATCTACTTCCTTAAGAGGAATCATAAAGGAGCTGTGTCAAAGAAGAGGTAATATCTTCTTCGGATTCTCTCATGTTTCTTTCTTCTTATACATCATCTTCTTTAGTTGTTTCATTATAGAGTAATAACATTATTATTAAATATGTACTGATATGTTATTATAAATATTAAACAACTCTATTTCACCTTCTATCCATCCTACGGAAACCAAAATCACCGTGTGTGCGTACGTACAGAATACCGTCTCCACGCTGTGGTGTAATCTATTTTCGACCACCACCATACTTGGATGGGTATAATGGTGTAAATAAATAACTATATATGATTATTTTAATGTGATATTTATTTTGAAATATTATAAATACACTTCAATACAATTCCATGATCATGGGAATGGTATCATCGCTCATGCGTACGTACGGACTACAGTCTCCACGACGCAAGGAGATTAATTCTCCATGTTAACCATTCATGAATGATTATAATGTATATATAATAAGTAATCATGAAATATATGAAATAATAATGATACTGGATTTATGTATATATATATATATATGTGTATGTCATCTACTTAATTCCATTCAATTTAATAAGGAAACGAAAACAACGTTCATGCGTACGTACGGCCTACCATTTCCATGAACGGTGTATTTCATTCAATTTATCAATATATCATATATATATATGTATATCATGAATATATATTATATATAAATCATGTTTTACATTCTAGAATTATTTAAATCAGGATATAAGTAATAATATCAAGAACAACATGTCGAAACACGAAACGATTTTACCCAAATCGCTGCTTTTACATCGAATTTACAAAAGAATGGGTAACATAAAGTCATAAGTAAACCATGTATGATATCATAACAACGAATACGATTATGTAATAAGTCAATGGCTTTATTTAAATAATTTTACAGGAGGTTTGGATACATACAAATCATATCAGACCTAAGGTAAGGGATAACTATTCCAGTCTCACTCTTATTCGAGATTATTTATTCGAAAGTATTTATTGGGGTTTCTGTTATCATCCATGTCCTTGTTTTATAAAAAAAAATCATGTATGTTTAATGGAGTTTTTACCCATTTTTGAAATTTACCTCATGTTTTGAAAGGAATCTTACTTTTTTTTACCACACAAGGAACATTTTGACATTTCGGAAAAAAGTACAAGGAGATTTTTATTTTTAACTTATACGGCGTGAACGGATTTTTACGGTTTCATAACGCTTCATTTTCAAGAAGATTACTATAAAAGATTTCATTATTATTTTCAACAATATCCTTTTCATTTAAAATATCAAGTCATGTTTTGAGAAGAAAATGATTTTGAAGAAGAAAGGATATTTTCCTCAAGAATTCATTTCAAGTGTTTTGTCAAAACTAATTTACATCTAAGATGAAATTATTTCATATGTGTTTGTTTCATGTATAATGTCTATATGGTTTATAGGTTTTCACTTTTCTTATGTTGAAATGATATCTATTTTTTTTATATGGATTATGTTATGATTGGATGATGTTTATTAAAAACATTTTATTCTTTGAGTTATGATGAATGATTTAAGTTTATATACTGGGAAACGTAAGAATGATTTCATTATGAGATGGGTGGGGCCTATATATCCCTCCAATGTGTTGGGTAATGATTTATATCTAATGAGATAGACATGGCTGGAATGGTATGTTAATCCGGTTAAGTAATATAGAACTAGAACAAGGAGTGAACTCGATTCAGAAAGGGACTTCGTCGACTAAGATGGTCTTAGAACCAATGCCTTCGCAACTATGGAAATCATATCATGTGCTTAATGATTTCCAAAATCACATGTTTAATTCACATGCTATTTTATCATGATTGATGTTCCTTTTTGATATATTCCTTACATACTTCCATGATTTATGTATTTGATCAATATTTAGATGTTTAGATTTTATGATCACGTTTTTGCATTCAAATGATTATGGATTTTTCAATGTTATATATGTTTACCATTACTGAGCATTTGAGCCCACCCTATTTATGTTTTCTTTTCCCTAGGATATAAAGAACGGTTTTAGGTTAGAAAAAAGGGGGAAGATCTTTATAGGAGATGTTGAAGATCTTTCACCACGATTAGAAGATTATGTTCTGAGTTTCCAAAGACACTAAACTATTACGGTCCTTGAGTGTTGGTTTATTTATATTTTAATTATTCCACAAAAGTAATGTAATGTCTATGTACGTTATGCTTTGGGTCTCTACAACACTCCTTCCCTAGATCTAGTATGTAGTTACACATTTAAAATTTACAATGTACATGGAGGTTTAGAATAAAGAAGTGGTGATCATGTAGATGTAGTAAATAGAATGTTTTCATTATGAGGGGACCCATCATGGTTCCATAAAGAGAAGAGTGGTCGGTGGTGATCCATGGGTGTCGGGGAAAGTGAGGTTTTGAATGGTTGGGATTTGATTTAGTAGTATATCTTTTGACCCACTAATTTCCATTCCATTCTAGTGGGATTGGGATGAAGTGTTTTTTCTATGGGGTTCACGTCAATATTTGGGACAAGATCCTTGTGGTTTTTTTTATCTAAGTTTAGTCAAGGGAAACATGATCAACACCATCATCAATAAAAGTTAACAGTAATCCCAATACAACAGTTGGGGATGTAGGCTTATAGTCATTCTAGGGTAGATGGAGTAGGTAGAGGCTGATATTAGGAGCTTCCTTAAGCTCTGGGACCACAACTATTTCATGGTCTTGGAGGTTTCCTTCATCAAAGTGGTAGGGGAGCTAGGAGTGGTTAGCTTAAAATAGTGTAGGTAGCAGCACTACATGCACCATATATCGTTAGAGGTACGATATGTTTGTTTTTTTACACATTTTTGTGACCTATTAGATGTAAGATATTCTCACTCATTTGATTCACCTTCCCTAGTACATTCTCTATGAAAATATGTAGAGGGTATTGCCATGCCACTTGTGTTAACAAAGCTAGTTGGATGCCAAACATGGTTGTTTGATGTGTGTCGGTGCTGTATAATGATGATGGGGCCACATCAGTCATGTGTGGATCTTTTAATGCTTCATATGTATCCATAAAAAGTCATCCTTGGGATTAACTGGTGGTATTTTAGGTTTTCTATTGTTTACAACATTTGATGTAGTGTCATATTTTCGGATGTGGATGGTCAACTCAAGGTTTTTTTTTCTAAGAAGAGTTATTAGTTGGTATATTATTACATGGATAACCATTTTCCATTTAGGTTGATTCGTTAGTGGAATCAATGGAAATTGGGATTTTATAGGTTGTCATGTTCATCATGTAGCTCTAGGGAATTTTCCCTGATGACGTTGTGACACTAACCCCTCAACGTGAAAATTAGTTAGTGATAGTCATGCAGCCTTGTGATTCTCCAATTTTTATGGCTCCTTATATAATTATACCCCCTTAGTTGCAGTAGTTGAGGATCCATATAGATGATATGCTGCAGAATGTATTCATTTGGCTATTTCAATCACTATGGGTCACTCTATTGTTGTTCTCCAAGAAGGCAGATTGTATTATGAGGTTGTTCATAAACTACCGAAGGTTGAATAAGCTTGTAAATAAAAACCATTTCCCACATATGAGGATAAATTATATTTTCAACAATCTGAGAAGGGAAAGATGATTTTCTATGCTTGAACTGTGGTCCTCATATCACTAGTTAAGGGTGAAGGATGGTAATATCCTAAAGACTACCTTAAGATGCAATTTTGGGCACATAGAGCATGTATTTATGCCTTTTGGTGTTATGAATGCACTCCATGTTCATGGGGACAATGAGCATAGAATTTCATGAGTTCCTGTATTTCTATTCGGTTGTCTTCATCGATGATATAATTATCTACTCAAGGTCAAAGGAGGAGCCATCCAAAAGTATCCAAACTATCTTGCAAGTTCTTCATTGTCACCATCTCTATTGTTGGATTTCCAGGATTATGTTCTAGATATTAGAGGTCCATATAATCAGGCATCTGGTGTCTTAGTGGGTTGTGGCAATTGACATAATAAAGGTCGATGTAGTTGTGTCTTGCAGAGAACCCCTTGAAAATGGTTGATTTTCATTTCTTCCTTGGTATCACATGATATTATTGGATGTTTTCCTAATTTATCTCAAGTTTCAGCCTCATTTATAGAATTAAATAGTAAGTACCATGATTTTTTTTAGACCGAAAAATTCCTGGAAGAATTTTGTTACCTTAACAAGAAAATAGTTAGCACCCCAATTCTTCATCTGCAGGATGAAGGTGTAAATGTTTGGGGTGTTTTTTGATGATTCACTTCTATTCATGGGATTCATCCTGATGAATTAGAAGGTGGTGATCACTTGTGATTTTGGGAAGCCCTAAAGAACATTACTATTCGACCAATGATCTAGATCTGGAAACTATTATTATTTTTCATAAATTTTGGTGACATTAAAACATTCGGGGGCGATATTTTTTTTCACAGATCACATAATTTAAGGGAATATCATTTCCCCATGTGACTTGAATCTATGGTAGAGGAGGTCTATGTAGTTCATTTAGGGCTTCGATTTTTTATATCTCCTGCCAATCAAGAAAAGGGAATTTCATGACCTATACATTCCGTAGAAAGCCTCATGAGGATGTTCTTTGAGAGCCAACCAATTCATTGAGAGTGATGGTGGATTTGGTATCCCGACACCTAGATGCAAGTGTGGATGGTCATAGAGGCTATTTATATTAGATAAAAGTTCAATATTACCTAAGGAAGTTGGTTTGGGTTTCTCATTGGGGAGACTCAGAGGTATCTGTTATGTGTGATAATTTTTATTATGGTGATGCTCTGGAGGGTTGATTGGTGGATATTCAGAATCAGATGTTGTTCCAATGAAGGATATTTGTTACAATAGATATGGTTCTGTGATTTATTTTTTATTTCAATAGATCACATTTGGAGAAAGACCTATAAGTTTATAAAATGTACCATAACATGAGGATATAGTTTTGGTGGGCAGGGATTAAGCAGACAGTGGTGGATTTTATGTGAAGGTTCTTAGTTTTCTGGTAAGTAATGGTAGAGTATCATGTTTTAGGAGGTTTTTTTGTACAACTTGGATGTTCATGAGTGGTAATGGGATTACATCTTGACGGATTTCATCATAGGGTTACTGGGACCTGAGGGAGGTTGTGATGTAATCTAGGTGATCATGGATTGGTTGACGAAATCCGCTCACTTCTTAGAGATCAAATAGTCAGGTGCAGTGGTTGATTTGTCTAAGTGGTACATGGATTAGTTTGTTTGGTTTCATGGAGTTATGAGGTCCATTTTATTATATTTATATTCTCATTTTACATCCCTTATCTGGAGGGGATCAATAAATGTATTTTGAACCCAGTTACGCCTCACCATTTCCTTCCACCCTCAAATGGGCTGGTAAACAAAGTGGACTATCTAGATGTTGGTGGATATGATGCACAAGTTTTTCATAGACATTAGTGAATCAAGGGAAAAATAATTTCTTTATTCAATATTTCTTATATAAATAGCTACAACTCTTCCATTAGTATGGACCTGTTTGAAGCTTTTTATGGATTCTCATGTTCTTCTCCATTGTGTTGGACTCAATTTGGGGAGGTATCTATTCTTGGTACTAAAGAAGTTCATAGCATAAAAGAGAGTGTTCATTTGGTTTGGGAGAGGATGAATGTAATCTATGATCAGTAGAAGTATGATGTTGATCCCAGGAGGAGGCTTCTATAGTTATAGGTTGGATAAAACATGATCTGGATGGGATTCCCATGATGTGGGCAGTGGAGGTTTGATAAAGGATGTAAACTCCTTTCCTAGTTTTGATGGTCCCTTCGAGGTGTTAAGGCATGTTGGAGAGGTATATTACTGGTTGGAACATCCATATCTACTAGAATAAGTCTGTGATGTATTCCACATCTCTCATCCCCTTCGATATACAAATAACGACTCCCAATTCATTGACTCGGGAGAGTTTGACATTGAGGATGACACAACCATCATGGAGAATCCATCTGAGATCTAATTCCATCATGATAATGTTATTTGAGGATGAAACATTCCCTGTGATTGGTATTTATTGATATATTCTATCTTAGAGGAGAGTACGTGGGAGCCAGAGACGCATATGTGGGCCCAGTACCCGATATGTTATTTTATGTTTTACCTTCTCTTTCATTTTTTCCTTATGATGTGCTGTTTTGAAAGTGGTATTTAATGATATATATTGGTTTACCATTTATTTGATGTGTGATATGTGATATGTGATAATTTCACAACATGAGAAAAATGTAATACCTGACTAATAATTGATATTCATTAACTACAATATGATTAAACCCCTATTGACAAGTTGGTGTCACCTAGAGAAGAGAGTATCTGAAGATGGATATGTGATTTCTGAAATTTGTGTGTTTGGGATGGTGCATTTTTGTGGTTGTAAGTATTTTTTCAGAGAGTATTGATATTTTAGTTGTGATTTCATGGTTATGGAATGGTGAAATATACTTGTGGTTATTTTTTTTGGTAGTGATTCATTTGTAACAAGATCGTTGAGAGGTAACTTGAGGGATGGTTGTTTGGACCCATCATCTATTGTCATTCATTTTATTTTTAATTTATCAATGGAGATTATAGTTTTATAGGTATCTAATGTAACCAACCAAACCTTATGATCTATTACATTGTTATAAATATGATGTTCTAGTTGTTCATGTGTAGTCCAATGTGTTTTTGAGACACGTGAGTCATTCCAATGGTTTCTCAATTCATCATCTTTAAAAAGTTCTATATTTCTGATGGTATAACATTATGGTTTCATTCTTGTAATGGATGATCAGCGTGATTTCTCATCCTAGATATAAATCATTGTTAGTGACTCGTATGGTGGTGACTTGATGGTGGTGACTCATCTGGTAGTGACTCAAATGGCAGTGACCCACTAGAGGTTACACGTTTAGAGGGAACTCGATGGCGGGGACTCATCTTACGGTGACTCGTCTAGAAGTGACCAACGAGATATATATCATCTAACAATGACACACTGGAAGTGACTCCCTAGAGGTGACTCATATAGTCGTGAGTCATCTAGAATTGAATCATCATGGCTATTTCGGTGACTCATTTCAACAGTTCTCAAACTATGTAGAAATTTCTAATTTTTCTAGTTTTTTATTTTTTAGGTTGTTATTTGATAAAAAATCAATTTAATTCTATATTTAGATGGTCAGGATGCCATTTCAATTTAATTCAATCATATCATTAATTTTTTAAACATCTGAGGGTTTTTAATTGGCCCAAACGTGCGGTCTTGGTCAGATCCATGTTTATCAACATTTTAAACTATATCCAATCCCTCTGTCTCAAATCTAATCTATTAAAAGCTAAGATGTCCTCCTGTTTGTTATTTTGGTCTAGAATTCTCTTGATACTAAATATCCCCCAGAAGTTCTCCCTTGTATATTTTTACTATAGTTGGTTTCTGTTTCTCTAAAGAGATTCCTACTGTACGGCCACCTTAGTTTTTAGTGCAGCAAGGCAGTGTCAAACATCTTTCTTCTAGGTATAATTTCTTTTGTATTTCTTATTTGTGTATCATGTCGGATGGGTATATAAATTTTCATATTAGTGGATGTTCATGATTCTAAATTTTATAAAGATAATTTAATTTGTTTAAATTCAATATAAAGGGGATTGGGAATTTTATGTATGATCATGCATATTTTAGTGGGTTTTATTTGATCTCTTTTCATGTTATGAATTGCATGGGATAATTAAATGAAATAAAATTAGGGTCGTTGGGGGTCACTGATCTTGCTTATGATGATTAAAACTATGGAATGCATGTTTTGTAGTTTTTGATGTCAGTTCCTATGAAATTTGTTAACCACATACATTTGGTTAATAAAATGGATCCCCGTGATCATATGGATAAGGTGATAACACCATTAATCATTAATGTGAAATTAAATAAGGTATACCTTCCTAAATCTAAATTTATGTTTCGATCTGTTCTATGTTGTAATGTGTTTCTGGACATGATGGTGATCTATTAGTTGGATTCAATCATATGAATGATGTCATATGACTATATTATGATATGTGGGGGCAGTGGATGAGACGTTTTAGGCCATGACGATGTAAGGATTGTAGTAGTTCGGTTCTTGTGAAGTGGTGCTATGGTGGAATGTGTAATTGGTTTTGGATGTTAGTTTATTTCTTTTACTATGTTTCTTGATATTCTATTGATGAGATTTTTAAATGTATGGTATGGATGGTGAAATGAATAATGATCATGAACTTTAATTACCATATGATAATTATTTAAACAATATATTTAAAAGATTGGGTTCATAACAGAGAATCTGGATTATGGTTTCTTATTAATTAGTAATTGAAAATGAACTCTGGATTTTGTTTTTATTATATGTTGTTATACATTTTGTGGTTTTAGAAGAGTATGGAATTCATAGTAGGTTGGTGTTTTTTTATAAACACATAGGTTAGGCTTCTGTTCCATTATATATATATATATATGATTGTGTGTGTGTGTGTATGTATAAACATTTCATCTTCCTCTAATTGCTAAATAAACCTCACCATTGTCAATAAATATGTACCAAAGCACACATATTCATGTTTGGAGGATGTCTTTCCCAACATCCCATTAGGAGGATGGATGTATAGATACCTACTCTTCCCTACACCCACTTCTAGGCGATAGTGGCCTAGGTTTCTTTTGGTGAGTTGTGATAATATGGCCCAATTGTCTTTGGGATGAGTTTTGGTGTGTTTTCCCTTTTGTCTTCAGCATGACATGTATTGGGTTGGCCAATCTGCATGCGAACAGGATGTGATGTGATACATTTGGAAGAGGTTGGGGGGTAGGATGTCTTCTGTTGGGTTCTAAAAGAGGCTATTAAGTTGTAAAGTGGTGTCGGGTACCATATCATTGGTGTGATTTATATAATATTATGTTATATAACTTTGATGTTGTATTTGTTGAACATTCCTTTTAGAAGATCTGATTACAATTTTTTTACCTATTAGGTGTTTTTTGGTTTTACTATTTTGTCTTGGGTGAATTAGTATTCTCCTTCCACTTATTCCAGAGAGAATTTTGTTTTCTCACTGACTGTAACTATATGATCACCCTATGTATGTTAAACAGTTATTTGGATTCCAGGAGGATTATGTGGGCCATGATAGAAATTACTGTCTCAGACCTAGGGATAGTTAGTGTGTTTCTACTATTGTTTTTTTTGTTATTTACATTATAGACTTTTTTTTGTATAAATTCTATTTACACATGCATTTTGGGATGGTTTTGATTTTTCTTATATATATTTCATTGAGTTGATTTTGGTTGTGTCATAATATATTCTAATCCCGTTTTCTAATAAAGGTTAATTCATCTCATATTCTGAGAATTGTACCGCCTTGGTGGAAGTCTCCATCCTAGGGCATACTAGAGGTAGGACTCAGGGGTCATTATCTTCCTTTCACCATTGCCACCCTTGGTGGGGTATCTTTGTAAGGAGGGGGTCATGAAAACTATGGAATTTTTTCTTAAAAATAATGAAACCATTATCAACGTTGGTATATTAATTTATTATATTATATCCCCATTAATTTATTTCATTAATGGATTTGATATATCTGAAAATATTTCCCTATTTTCTCATCCAAAAAATAAAGCCCAATTTGTTTATCCATTGCATCAATTATTTTCAACATTTCTTTTTTCATCAATTATGATCATTTTTCGGGATCACAATTAACATTGATTTTCTCAGTTTATTATTGTTCCTCTCTCAATTTTGTTATTGACATTCTTCATTTTTGGCCCCTTGGTTCAATTATTTCACAATTTCTGATCGGTTTATGTGTAATCTGACATCCATATTTATGATGATTATGTGAATTAACTAGGTATTGAATGCTAGTATATGTATTGATGTGGAAAAAAGGATCATGGGTAATGGTTCCATGGATCAAAACACTAGTTTTATTGATTCGAGGAACCAAGGACCTCTCTACGCTGATTGGAAACCTAATTTCTGGACATTGTGGATCGAGAATCGAGGAACAAAGACATTTACCTTGGATATCAATAGATTGGAAAAGAATTCATGTAATATTTTTAATGGGATCAGTGAATGTGGGTATCCTTTAGAAAGAAAGTGATGATTATTGAAAATTCCCAACAACAAGCCATGTTTCTTTATTTCATTTTGAGATTAGGGTTTCAATGTGTGTTAATTGTTGCACACCATGTGTATGGGACTAGATGCCATGTGATACGATCCAGGTGGTCGAGTGTGTACGGAGTACACATCTGGGACACTAGGTAGTATCTCACACTATGTTCCCATAATCACATTCTGTGTAGAGAATCATGGCCCTCTGATATGTGTCTTGGGAAGAACATGCCCAGTTCCTCAAGAGGATATACACACCCTGCGTGTTAATGAAAACATTGTGTACTTTCCCAAATAACTATTACAGTTTATATCTCCTTCAAAAATCAAATTTAATCTCATGATTAATGAATTCTATGTATCATTATGAACAATATCTGAATATGAATTTTCTTTAATCATCATAGATATAACTTGAGGTTGTAAAAGTTGGATACTTTTTCCAAGTAATGCTTAGCAGATCTATAACACCCCAAGAATTTATGAAAAATATTTTTTTTTAATTTCATTGATGTTTTGTGTTGTACGTTACACTATATGGAGCATGCACTACACGCATTCCTAACTTGGCTTACATTACATGAAATCGCGACCTTCCACGATAGCGTGTGTTGTATGCAATACCAAGTTTCACTAAACAACTATATGTTATATAAACTAGGCGTTATTAATATTAATACCCACTTTTTTAAATTTTATAAATTTTTTCTTTCAAAATGGATTTCATGTTTGGATTCATAATATCGAAATTAGCCTTGGGTTAATTTTTGGTATTTTTCTGAAAACATTCAATTTTTAATGAATAGAGAAAACACTGGTTTAAAATATGAAAACCTACTTTTTATTTAAATAATTATTTATTTTATTTAAATTTATTTTTTAAAAAAATTGATATATAATACCTATATATGTTCAATATAAATCTTTTGAGTCATTTTATAATAATTTTAGATATATGAAAATTTTCTTGAACTTTTCACCGTCTTTTACCCACCTCCTAGGAGAATTTGAAAATTTACATAGAACATAAATTTACCTCTTCTGTGAGTGGAATTTCCAAAATCCGAGAGACACGATTAATATCAAGGAGTAAAATGTGGTTCAATAAGATAAAAATATTTTTTGGTGAATGGTAACTTTTAAATTTAATTTACCACGGTTAAAAGTAAATAGGGTAATTAAGGGTAAAAATGATATTGTTATTACCTTAACACATGTACTAATTCTACTGGATAAGTGTAATTTGACCAAAAACAACCTTATAAATAAAATATTATCCTTTAGGTCCACTTGGATTAGATTAGGAGATTTATTATTATTTTATTTAAAGAAGAGTTAAAATAGTTAAAATCAATGATTAATAACTAAACAATTTTTAATATAGTGTTATACATATCGTAAATTCAACTATAAATATTCATTAGAAAGATAAAAATATTTCCTACATAATTTTATTTTATTTATAATTTTTAAAAATTTAATTTATTTATGACACAATGATGATGCAGTAATTTCCTTATTAATGAAATATTAACATAATTCATGTAATAAATACCCAAATAAATGTAAATTGAGGATTTTTATGAATTCCACTAATTTTCTAGGCTACTATGACATGTTAGAATTTATTTAATTAACTTTGATCGAACTAATAATTCTGTTAAGATTTTCACAAAAATCAATTACCAAATAGTGTCAAAATGGACATAAAATAGTTTTTAAAACAAATATTATATTATTAATTATTATTTTATTCCTAAAAATCTACGATTCGGGAAAATGACTTAGATAAGGTTATATATATTAATAATTAACCACATGGGGTTTTTTTGTCTTGTTATAGTGTGATTATTAACCATATTGTGTAAGAAAATAAGAAGACACGGTAAAAGTTAAATTACATAACTTAGAGTTAAATCAAAATGATAAGGTTAAAATAGTAACCTAAACATGTCTAAATCCTATTGGTTGAGAGGATTTCGACCCATCCCCACTTTAGCTTCTAAATAATTCAATTTGGAGATATTATAAACCGAATATGACTTTATTATAAAATAATATTTTTAGTTTTTCCAAAGGTGCCCCTCTCCTCCCTTATAAAAGGGCACCCCTTATCTCTTATCATAACACCATTTTCAGCCTTGAAGCTCAGAAAACCAATTACAATTACTCTTCTCATCCTATATTGTTATATCATAGAGGTTCTGGTCTTCTTAAAAGACCAAATCCAGTGCCCTAAGAAGAAGTTTAAAAGAGGTGCGACGAGGAAGTGGAAATCTCTTCTACCGAATCTTTCACGTTTTTTTCTTCTACCACTTCCTCTTATTTAGTTGTTTAATTATAATGTAATAAAATAAGTATTAATTATACACTGATATTTTATTATAAATATTAAACAATCCTATTTAACCTTCTATCCATCCTATGGAAAACGAAATCACCGCACATGCGTGCGTATGGAATACAGTCTCCACGTCGTGGTGTAATCTGTTTTTCCACCCCCACCTTACTTGGATGGGTATAATGGTGTAAATAATAACTATATATAGTTATTATAACATAATAATTATTCTGTGATGTTATATCATCCACTTCAATTCAATTCAATAATGATGGGAATGATATCATCGCTCGTGCTTACATACAGATTACTATCTCCACGACGCGATAAGATTCATTCTCCATGTTAACCATTCAAGAATTATTATAAAGTATATATAATGAATATTAATGAAATATATGACATGATAAATCAAGTGGATTTATGTTTATATATATATTTCATATACTTACTTCTATTCAAGTCAACAAGGAAAGGACAACAACGTTCATGCGTACATACGACCTACTGTCTCCATGAACGGTGTATTTCATTTCATTTATATATCTATTATATATATATATATATTCTGATTATATATATGATATATAAATCATTATTTACCTTCTGTAAGTATGTAAATCAAGAAATAAGTAATAATAATATCAACAACAACAAGTCCAAACCCGTACGATAAATAAAATGATTTACCCAAAACGGTGCATTAACATGAAACTTACAAAAGAACGGGTAATATAAAGTCACAAGTGAACCATATATGATATCATAATAATGAATATGATTCTGTAATATTTCATGGAAAATATTTAAATCTTTATACATGAGGTTCAGATATGTATAAATCATGTCGGAGCTAAGGTAAGGGATAACTTTTCCAATCATGTATTTATCCGAGATTGATTAATTGTAAGTATTTACTGGGGTTATATTTATTATCCATGTCCAAGTTTTATAAAAATGGTTACTTGTATGTTTTAAGTCCTTTTTTCCCATTTTTTAATTTTACTACATGGTATTTAAGGAATATTTCTTTTGTTTACCATACAAGGTACTTTTTGACTTTTCTGGAAAAAGTTCGAGAAGAATGTTTTTTTAACATATACGGCATGAAAGAATTTTTACAATTTTATAAGACCTTATTTTGATGAATAATACTCTAAAATATTTCATGATTATTTACAGCAAAATATTTTTCTTTTAAAATTGCATGGCATTTTGTGAAAATAAAATGATTTTGAAGAAGAAAGGATATTTTCCTCAAGAATTCATTTCAAGTGTTTTTTTCAAAACAATTTTCCATCTAAGATGACATTATTTAGTATGATTTTGTTTCAAGAATAATTTATCTATTATTTAAATGTTTTTATTTTTTATATGATGAAATGATATCCATTTCTTTTATATGGATTATGTGATGATGGGATGATGTTTATGAAACCCATTTTATTCGTTTGGTTATTATGAATGATGTATGTTTATCTTGTGGAACAAGTAAGAATGAATTAATTTTGAGATGGGTGGGACCTATATCTCCCTCCAATGCATTGGGTAAAGATTTATATCTCATGAGATAGACATGGGTGGAACTTCAAATTAATCCAGTTCAGTGATACATGACTGGAACAAGGAGTGAACTCGATTCAGACAGGGATGTTTTCCACTAAGATTGTCTTGGAAGTAATTTCATGGATACTATAGAAATCATTAAATGTGCTTAATGGTTGCCACAATTAAATTTTTTATTCCAATGCAATTTTATCAGGATTTATGTTCCTTTATGACCTATTCCTTACGTACTGACAAGATTTATTTCACAACTCAATATTTTGATGTGTAAACATTATGTTCATGTTTTGAAGTTCAAATGTATATGGTTTGTTTTATTATCTCCATTAATACCCTTACTAAGAATTTGAGCCCACCCTTTATTTGTTTTCTTTTCCCAGGATACAATTAAAGGTTTTAGGTAAGAAAAAAAAAGTGAATATCTATATGGGAGATGTTGAAGTTCTTTCACCAAGATTAGAAGATTATATTCTGAGTTTCCAAAGAAAGTAAACTATTTCGGTCCTTTGGTATTTTTTGTCATGTAATATATATTACGGAAAAGTAATGTAATGTCCATGTATGTCAAGATTGGGTCACTACAGTTGGTATCAGAGGAAAGGTTTAGTTAACCATTGGAAACTAAGATGCAAAAAATTTAGTGAGATCCATAGTGATATTTCTAAGGTATGTCTAGGGATGTCCATAAGGTTAAGTATAATTATAGGTTATAGTCCTAGAATTATGGTAAAAATATTATAATTAACCCTAAGATGTTATTTATTGAAGGTACTCCCCCTTTATTATGTTGTTTTCCCTAGCATGATTTTTGCCTCCCACACAATTATTTTTGGGTTTTAGAAGATTGAAAGAACCCGAAGGAACTGTGTTGATCAATATAATGGACAATGCAATGATTGTCCTCCCGAACAACCAAATGTGATGGGAGATGGAGTTAAAAATATTATTGCAATACTTACACAAGCTGTGAATAATTTTGGATTTCCAAATGATCAGAGAAGGGAACAATATTCTATTGAGTCCTTGATGAGGGAACTTCCACCTTCTTTCAATGGGTCTTCTGATCCACTTGTTGCTGAACAATGGATCAGTACCATTGAAAAGTTAATTTCCATACTTCGCTGTTTGGAACATAATAAATTCATTGTAGCTATTTACAATTTAGAAGGTGAAGCAGACCAGTGGTAGACACTAATTACGAATACAAGGACCCACAATGAAATTAAATCCATGGAATGGGATGAGTTCAAGAACTTATTTTTCTATAAGTACTTCCCTCATATTATTTGAACAATGAAGGAAAAGGATTTCCTTTAGCATAAGAAAAATGATGATTAATCTGTTGGTATATACGTAGAGAATTTTACAAGGCTTGAAAGGTATGCATCTGGCTTGATCATCAAACCTGAAAGTAATGTTGATCGATTCTTTAGTTGTTTAAAATGAAGTATTCAAAGGGAATTAGCTATAAGAGACTTCAGTAACTATGAAGAAATTGTGGGTTGTTCTATTAAGGTAGAAATGGAGTTGGTGTTACATATCCATCTCATGGTTTTTACAAGAAATGAAAGATGGAGTTCAAGGAGAAATCGTATAATAATGGTGAAAAAAAGATGAATGTTTCTTTATTCTCAATGTGTGGAATGAAGCATGGTGGAGATTTTTTTAAAGGAACTAGAAATTTTTTTAAGTGTGTAAAAAAAGTTCATCAAGCAGTTGAGTGTCGAAGTATTGGTAAAAAGGTTTCTAATGACATGAATAGAGAAAAGACTACAGAGAACGCTCCACCAACACTTCAATGCATCAAGTGCAAGGAAATGTGGCATTATGTTAACCATTTCCCTATTCCAAGGGTTAATGATGATCGTGGTGAGAAACCTCTTATGGAAAAGGTCAAAGGGAAGTCACATGCTATCAATATTGGTGATGTTGATTATGACAACGATGTAGTGGAATGATTATGTGTTTATGTAATGGGATTCCAGAATAATGTTTTGGAATCTAATTTATAGTACTGTGGAATATTGGAATATCTATGAATTTGTTTATTATGGTTTTCAATAATTACATGGTACTGGTAACCATGAAAAGTAATTCAAATATTTTGGAAAGGAGATGATATGATAAGGAAAAAATGAAATTTTTAATTATATTAATGAGCTCATAAATGATATTATGACTAAGTGATATTATGGTTTGATTATATAGAATTTTTGGTATTTTGGTATGTGGAAAGAGTTAGCTTTTGACAACAATCATGTTTTTAGTAAGGTTCAATGGGTAATTATTTTTCAAGAGAATACATGATTAAGGTATTCACATGATTTTAATTTGACCAACAAGATATATCGTATGATATATGGGGGATAAATGATGGTATTCACATGCTCGACAGATGAAATTTCTAGTAATTGTTTTCGTTATACTATGAGCTTGGATAAAAGTATTTTGGACATGCCTAAATATTGGAATGGATTATGTTGGAAAAAACTTTTTATTGTTTGAGGCTATAACTTTTTTCGATATTATTGATGGAATGTTATAATAATGTAGTTTTAGAAAAAGGACAACCCATAGGATGAGCGACAACCTGTCGTGTCAGACAAGGCAGTGGGAATCAAACCCACAACTGAAGTGAAACTGGCCTTTATCGCCTACCACTGGCCTACAAGAAGATCCTGGTTAGTAGAAACTAGTTTTATTAATCTGTATGATAGATGAATTATAATTCCATTTTTGGAATCATATACGATTAACCTCACCATAGATGGACTTATGTATATTTGATAACTTTTGATAACCTTTTGTTTGAGACACATGAAATGACCCATCATTCTATCACATGATTTCCTAACACCTCACGAATGAAAAATTAAACTTCACTTCTTTAAGAGATAAAGTGGAAATTGTTCAAGGCACGAACAACGGTGAGATTATACCGAAATAATGTAGGTATTTCTTCTAATTAAAATTCTTTAACATTAGGAAAATGATCTTGAAAACCAAAAATGTTGTCCTAGTGCCCTAATATCTGATGAATCAGATGGTATCTTAGATAATCACAAATTTATGGTTTGTGATTGTTGGATTTTTCATAGCCATGTTCTCTACCACTCTCCATCAGAACATGATGTTAGATTTCTCTTCCATATCAATATTTTCACCTATGTTTTCCTATGTGGAAACCTAGTGATTAGTTAATTTGGGTGACCGTTACGTTTAATACTTTAGTTTTTAAAGACAAGTTTTGGTATTCCTTTTTACGATGTGGGTTTCTATTCAAGAAACATTAGAGTAGTAAACCATTTATAACCCCAATGAATTTCGAGGGAGAAATTCATTTTATGGGGGGTAGAATGTAACACCCCGAGATTTTATGAAAAATATGCTTTATAATTTCATTGATGTCTTTTGTTGTTCGCTACACCGAAGGATCTTGCACTACATGAATCCCTAACTTGGCATTCATTACACGCAATCACAACCTTCAAAGATAGCATGTGTTGTACGCCATACCGAGTTTCACTAAACAAAGTTATGTTATATAAACTCGCCGTTATGAATTGAAATGCCCACTTTTTGAAATTTAATAAATTTTATCATTCAAAATGGACTTCATTTTTGTATTTGGAATATCGAAATTAGCCTAGGGTGAATTTTTGGTATTTTTCTGAAAACATTCAATTTTTTATGAATAGTAAAAACACCGGGTTACTATTTAAAAACTGACATTTTATTTAAATAATTATTTATTATATTTAAATTTATTTCAGGTAAAAATTGATACATAATACCTATATAAGTTCAATGTAATTCATTTGAGTCATTTTATAATAATTATATATATATATATAAATTTTATTGATCTTTTCGCCGTCTTTTGCCCACCTCCTAGGAGAATTTGAAAATTTAGATAAAACATAATATTACTGCTTCTGTGAGTGTAATTTTGAAAATCCGAGAGACATGGTTAATATCAAGGAGTAAAATGTAGTTCAATAAGATAAAAATGATTTTTGGTGAATAGTAACTTTTTACTTTTAATTACCACGGGTAAAAGTAAATAGCGTAATTAATGGTAAAAATGATATTATTATTACCCTAACACAAGTCCTAATTTAATTGGAAAATAGTAATTCAACCAAAAACAACCATAGGAGTAAAATATTACCCTTTAGGTCGACATGGATTAGATTAGGAAATTTATTATTATTTTATTTAAAGAAGAGTTAAAATAGTTTAAATCAAAGTTTAATAACTAAAACATTTTTAATATAGGGTTATACATAAGAGAAATTTTACTATAAATATTCACTAGAAAGATAAAAATATTTCCTACATAATTTTATTTTATTTATAATATTTAATAATTTAATTTATTTATGATACAATGATGATGCAGTAATTACCTTATTAATGAAATATTAAGATAATTGATGTTATAAATACCCAAATAAAATTAATTTTAGACTTTTTATGAATTCCACTAATTTCATAAGATAATATGACATGTTAGTATTTATTTAATTAACTTTGATCGAACTAATCGTGTTGTTTTGATTTTCAAAAAATTCAATTACCAAATAGTGTCAAAATTGACATAAAATTGTTTTTAAATCAAATATTATATTATTAACTATTATTTTATTCATAAAAATATAAGGTTCGGCCAAATCACTTAGATAAGGTTATATATATTAATAATGAACCACTTGGGGGTTTTTTGGCTTTTTATAGTAAGTTTATTAACCATATAGTATAAGAAAACAAGAAGACACGGTAAAAGTTAAATTATTTAACTTAGAGTTAAATCTAAATGATAAGGTTATAATAGTAACATAAACATATCTAAAACCAATTGGATGAGTGGATTTCGAACCATCCCCACATTATCTTCGAAATAAATTAATTTGGAGCTATTATAAACCGAATATCACTTTATTATATAATAATATTATAAGTTTTTCCAAATATACCCCTCTCATCCCTTATAAAAGGGCACCTCTTCCTTCTTCTCTTCACACACTTTTGAGCCTTTAAGCTCAGACAACCCCTGCCAATTCCTCTTCCCAACCTATCTTGTTATATCATAGAGGTTCTAGTCTTCTCAAAAGACCAACTCTAGTGCACTAAGAAGAAGTTTAATGGAGGAGCGTCGAGGAAGAGGTAATCTCTTATACCGACTCTTTCAAGTTTCTTTCATATACTTCCTCTTCATTAGTTGTTTCATTATAAAGTAATAACATCATTATTACTTATAAAATTAAATGTTATTATAAATATGAAACAAACCAATTTCACCTTCTATCCATCCTTCAGAAAACAAAATCACCGCGTGTGCGTACGTATGAAATACCATCTCCACGCCGTGGTGTAATTTGTTTTTCCACCTCCACCATACATGGACGGGTATAAAGGTGTAAATAATAACTATATAGAGTTATTATAACATCATACTGATTCTGTGATTTTATATCATCCACTCCAATTCAATTTAATAATTTTGGGAATGATATCAATGCTCGTGTGTACGTACATATTACCGTCTCCACGACGTGATGAGATTCATTTCCCATGGTAACCATTCAAGAGTGATTATAAAGTATATATAATGAATATTAATGAAATATATGACATGATAAAGATAATGGATTTATGTATATATATATTTCATCTACTTACTTCCATTCATGTAAATAAGGAATGGAAAACAACGTTCACGAGTACGTACGGCCTACCGACTCCATAAATGGTGTATTTCATTTCATTTATATATCTTATATATATATATATATACTAAATATATATATGGTAAATAAATCATGATTTAAATTCTGGAAGTATATAAATCAAGATATATGTAATAATAATATCATGAACAACAAGTCAAAACACGTACGATAAATAAAACGATTTTACCCAAAACGTTACTTTAACATTAAACTTACAAAAGAACAGTTAATATAAAGTCATAAGTGAACCATATATGATAACATAACAGTGAATATGATTCTTTAATAAATCAATGACATTATTTAAATCATTATACATGAGGTTTGGATACATATGAAGCATATTGGACCTAAGGTAAGGGATAACTTTTCCAATATCGTTTTTATCCGAGATTATTTAATTATAAGTATTTACTGTGGTTATATTTATCATCCATGCCAAAGATTTATAAAAAATTTTCATGTATTTTTAAAGTCCCTTTTACCCATTTTTAAATTTTACTACATGGTATGTATGGAATCTTTCTTTTGTTTACCATACGAGGTACTTTTTGAATTTTCCGGCAAAAGTACGAGAAGAATGTTTTGTTTTTTATCTTATATGGCATGAACAAATTTTTACGATTTTATAACACCTTATATTAATGAATCATACTCTACGTGATTTCATGATTATTTTCAACAAAATCATTTTCTTTTAAAATTTCATTGCATTTAGTGAAAAGAAAATGATTTTGAAGAAGAAAGGATATTTTCCTCAATAATTAATTTCAAGTGTTTTGTAAAAAATAGTTTCCATCTAAGATGACATTATTTAGAATAATTTTTTTTTCAATTATAATGTCTCTATTATTTATATGGTTTTATTTATCTTATTATGAAATGATATCCATTTCTTTTATATGGATTATGTGATGATGGTATGATGTTTATGAAACCCATTTTATTCGTTGGGTTATTATGAATGATGTTTGTTTATTTTGTGGAAAAAGTAATAATGATTTCATTATGAGATGGGTGGGACCTATATCTCCCTCAAATGAATTGGGTAACGATTTATATCTCATGATATTTACATGAATAGAATGGAATGTTAATCCGGTTCAGTGATACAGAACTGGAACGAGGAGTGAACTCTATCCAGAAAGGGACTTTGTCCACTATGATGGTCTTTGCAGCAATGCCATGGATACTATGGAAATAATAACATGTTATTAATGGTTTCCACAATTAAATTTTTTATTCCCATGCTATTTTATCATGATTGATGTTCTTTTATAACCTATGCCTTTCTTACTGCCAATATTTATTTCACAACTCAAGATTTTGATGTGTAAAATTTATGTTCATGTTTGGAAGATCAAAGGTATATGGTTTGGTTTATTTTCTCCATGATTACCCTTACTAAGCATTTGATCTCAAACATTATATGTTTTCTTTTCCTAGGATATAATTAAAGGTTTTAAGTAAGAAATAAAGGGAAGATCTATATGGGATATGTTGACGATCTTTCACAACGATTAGAAGATTATATCCCATGTTTCCAAAGAAACTAAACTATTACAGTCTGTTGGTGTTTTTTCTATTAGGTATTAGGTATTCTGAAAAAGTAATGTAATGTAAATGTATGTCAAGATTGGGTCTCTACAAGATCATAGTGATTGGGTTTGTTCATAAGAAAGTTAGAAGTGTAATTATTCCTTAGAATAAATAGATCATGGGTCCTCCATATCATATACATAGTGTGAGTCGGTACTCCACAACACTACATAGTGCACGGGTAATCTATATATGGATTGGGACCCCCTGATCATCGAGATCAGAAAGGGACATGGTCCTACAATAGTTTCAATGCTCCGTCAGATATGGTACCAAATATTGAGGAGTAATTCCTCCATTGTGATTTATTTATGGTTTCATGCGGTACCTAAAATCGATGATGAGACCTTTCAAGATAAAAAAAGACTCATCAACCTTAGCTAAAATTAGTGATTGAGATTAATATACAATTTAGACCAGGGTTTCAGTATGAGAAGATATGATGTTTTGTTTTTTCCCTCTTTGACGTATAGGTTGAGATCACTCTATGTATTCTATTTCTTACCTCTTGGGTTTTAGTTTGTCATATTGTGTAAGTTTAAACTCATCACTACATGGATTTTCTAGCGTGTGTTGTGTCGTATTTAGATGACTGGAATATTGGATCTGGACATGGTGGAAAAGGTATTGGTGTAGCATAGCATTACTTGTGGGTAATTGACCATTATTTGTGTTTAGTCGTGAATGTTGTGAGTCGATAACTCTTCCGTAAAACCATTTTTCATATTTTTCCTAGTTGGGACATTTTTTTATCACTATTCGGTTTAATATTTTGCCTTTATTATTTTTTTTAACTATTATTCAATTTTAGGTTTTTATAAGAGGTTTTCACTTGCATTGTTTACTCTATAGAGGTGTTGGATTTATTATATCATTATACCCTTACATGTAGTCTTTGTGTTCATGTTCATATTTACATTAGGAAAAAGACTCTCAAGTCAAAAATAAGACTAGACAAAAACTTTTCACTAGCCCCTGGCCTATTTGTGGTGGGCTTGTGGTGTCAATATCAACTTACTATTGTCCCCAGTGGGGCCCTAGTTGGTAGCATTCTGAAATAGTTATACTAAATGAGGTTTTTTCTATGTATAGTGTTTGGAGTTTGTCGTGTCATGATTTTAGGTTATACAACATTGGTAAATGATGTTGAGGTTTTTCGATCTAACATCTTAGGTCTTAGAACCACGTGGTGGTGTGGTAGCTAATATATCCGTACATTAGGACATTGATTACCTATCAAATGTATCGAATTACTGAGGCACATGTAGTAGATAAAAAATAGTACATTCAGCGTATATGATAATTTTTTTGAATTCAATTTCTATCTTTATTCGGATCCCCAAATATTTCTATCTTACCATGATACATATTATTAATTTTGAAGATTCCTATGTAAAAAAACCTCTTTGCATTCTGAACAAGTTTGTGATGAGGGCCATTTGAGTGATGAGACCTCTGTATAGGGACCTATTCCTGTGGAGTTCCATCTAGGATAGCCTCGAGACATCAGCCCACTTGATGGGTAGCATGTGGAACCACCTCCAGTAGTACAGGGGGATGATCTTCTACATGTTGAGAAGATGATAACTCCAATATGTTAGAAAGTTCATGTGTGCATTCTTACCATGTTTCCCTAGTTCTAGTTAAGGACACAACCCATGTTTTTTTTGGTTTTGTAAAACCTCAGAAACCAAGGATTTGGATCGAGATAGTTTCATCAGTTCTCCAATTATTTTAGATCCTAATTAATCATATGGTTATGCTTGAAACTAAAATTATTGACGGAGAAGTAAGGTTATATTCTAGATTGATCACTCAGACCCATGATGAGCAGATTCTCTCATGGAAATACTTTTAGAGCCTGTTATGTGATGAGTATTAACCGTCACGATTGAATTATGATTGGAAATTTTATCTCCTTAAGAAATAATAGGTTTATATTTTAGATGATGATTATACATTTATTATTACCAATATCATATGGTAATGTCTATAGATATGGTGTTTGAATATTAATTCAATGCATAAATGTTTTAGTAGGGCCTCTATATGTGAAAATGTGCTAGTGTGGTCTCATTATGCACTCCATCAAATGATAGAGTATAGATGTGGCCCTTGGTGATTGATATATTTCTTGAAGAGGGGAATAATATAGGTTGTAATGGAATTGTACATCATGGGTATGCAAATTATAAAACAATAGGCAGCCAACAACCATCAGGGTTTTGAAGCATGTTGCATACTCATGCTCAGACTATGAAATAAGGATTTACAATACAATTATATTTTAGGAGACCAGTAATCATAGAGATGGGTGATGCTATTATTGTGATCGGTGAGGTCGAATAACTCATGATTACCAAATCCCTCAAGATGATGATGCTGGGAAGAGAGTGGATCGACCTACACGGTAGAGGAGCGACCCGGTCAAGGACCTTAGGGGTAGTGAAATTCATGGTGGTGGCGGGGTTAAGGACCTCCGGGGTGGCGTGGCTTTTGATTTCTCATTGTATTATGGTAATTGAAATTCTCTACCTACAGAGGCAAAATCAGTCCATATAGATATTTCTATTTTTAGGCATAGGATTCTTCACATCACCCAAATGGAGACCGACACCATGGTTATTCACAATGCATTTCATAGTAACAGTTTCTCTCCCTGATCTATGTTATACATAATCAAGAAATGTAAATAACTTCTTGACAGAAGCATCAGATTCACTCACATGTGGAGGAAAAATAACAAGGTGGCAGATCACAAGGCCTCTTTGGCGACCCCTAGCACCATGGTAATTTATCTTTTTCATGTTTATCATTTCAAACATGATGTGGTGAACTATTTGGGGTGATGCCCTTGGACTTCATTATTTCAGCCCCCCCGAGACACTTGATTTCTACAACTTTGTACTTGTTTGAACAATAAAAATGGAAACGTTGATGTTAAGGGATCTCCCACGATTGTTCTAGATGGCCCCTAGGGATGTGGTACAGGATGAATGGCTGGAGGAGCCCTATACGGATGATACTTATGCGTAGGAAGTCATTATGACCCATAACCAACACCACCTGGTGGCTCATACTAGGCTTTGAGGTATTGCGATAGACGACATGGTCTGTTACAGGTTATGGAGGAATATGACCATCCTACACATGATATGATTTGATGTGTGATATATTTTATCTCTAAATTATATGAAGTACTTACTGATATTGGAATTATTCAACATTTAATTTCCATATAGCTTAGGAAATATAATGAAATTTATATTGAGTCTTTTTTCTATCATCAATGGATATAGGTTCCTATAGGGGACAATTCATAAATTTAACACATTTTCAAGTATTGTGAGTTAACGCTAATTGGGGAACGTTTCTCATGGGACATATTGTTTTTTGTGATGAAACTATATGATTCCATCATGGGTATGGAATGTTTTTACAATTTTAATTCCTAGAAAAATGTTCATAGTAGGAGATTTAGATACCTATAAGATAATTAGATGAGGTTCTCCTTTAATTGTGGGAATGAACATTTGGAATATTGAGTAGGTCTCATGAATAGTAAATTGAAACCTACCACCCATCAATTAGATAATTTGGCACACAGTGTAGCTATATTTTCAAATATTTAGATTCTAGTGGTACTAGAGGATTATATGGATGTATTTTCCAAAGATATTTTGGAACTCCCTCCGAAGAATGAAATTTAATTCATCATAGTCTCTCACCTTGAAACATCATCGACATCTTCTATAGTATATCATATGGCGCTTAATAAGTATTTGTTGTAGAGGTTACAGTTGAAAGTCCTTCATGAAAAGGGATTTATTAAACCAAGTGTATTCCCCTTGGTGGCTCTAATGATATTCAATATAATGGCTAATGAGAGCATGACTTTATGTATTGATTACTATTGTCTAAACCATGTTGTAATTAAAAACCCATATCCATTTACAAGTACCGATGAACTCTTCTACCAATTGAATGGAAGACAATGGTTCTCAAATTTTTACCTCTAATTTGACTATGATCTATTGTGGCCCCAAGATGCTAAATTTTTAATGTCATAATTTTTATGTCAGTATAGGAATTATGTGTTCCTAGTGGTTACCTTCGGTGAAACAAATTCCCCAACTATTTTCATAGAACGTATCAACTGGATATTTTAACCATTATTATATTAATTTTTGGATATCATTTTCGATGAATTTATCATTTAAACTATGTTTGAGAAGGGGGATACATCGAATTTGAGAATGGCCCAAGAATTTCTATGGTACAATGAATTATATGTTAATCTCTTATAGTCCTAGTTTAGGTGGTGATATTATTAATTTATGGGGCATGTTATCATAGAGTATTGTGTATTAGTGGAATCAAGAAATATTGATTTAGTCCTCACATGGGAGGAACTTAAGGGAATCTCAGAGATGTGGAGTTTTCTTGATTTAGTAGGGCACTATGAATGTTTTTTTGTTGTATTTTCTAGGTTATTTTCCCCATTTAATAACTTCATGAGGAATGGTTGTCCATTTTCATAGACTGAGTTGTCACATAGAACATCTAGGAGCTAAGGTAGAGGTTTTCAAATGCTCTTATATTGATATTTCTAGTGGTATGAGTTAATTATACAGTTTTTTGTGGTTCCTCCAAATATAGGCTTAGATGCATGTTAATGTAGTGGTGGGTGTTTATTTGTTATGGGACTAGTTATTTGAGACCCAATTCGAATAACTGAATGACCCATGAATAGTTAGAAGATGTTTTATTTTCCTTGAATATATGCAGTCATTTATTTTTGGTGAATTGTTTTGTTTTTATTCTAACCACCAGAATCATAGTTACCTATTTACTCAGAGAAAACTCGACCTAAGACAAAGTCATTGGTTGGAGTATCTATAGGAATAATACACTGATATAGTCTACACTCTAGGGAAGGTAAATATGGTGTCTAATTACCTTAGCATAAAATTCTATTCTCACTTAGTGGAGGATGCTTCATAGTTGTTACCCTTGTTGCAGCTAAAATTTATTGGGAGAACATATGATGAAATCCATATGAAGTAAAGTAAGATAAAAGGTGTTTCCTATCATATTTAGGTTTGATTAGATTGAAAGTTGTTTTTGGATGGAATGGATGTTAAAATACATTCCATTGTAATTTAGATGATGTTGAAGATAATCATTATTATTTTATAATTCATGATGAAGTTATGATACAAGAAAGAGTTTGTGAAAGTTGAAATTTTCGTGAAGACAATTTTTTTTATCATGTTCATTGGGGTGATCACCATATTCATAATTGTTTTGTAATGACCTTGAAATTCTGTGGAAATTTTTTTCATATTCATTGGAATTTTATGAGTATGCAGTTCATGACGACGCACGATTCGGGGGACCAAAGTGCCCAGAATGATCCATAGATCTTTTTTAATCTTAAATTAATGTGTGTGTGCATTTTTTCTGAAAATGAGGAATATCTCATATATGGCTACTCTGATAAAAAATTCGAGGCCACCGTGACACTCAGAATGGAAGGTTAAACCTAGGCATGACTTATGTTTAGTCAGCACATTACTCTTGTGAGAAAACCCAAAAATGTCATAACCATAAATAAAATAATGATTATAACTCACAAACGGTAACTCGGATGAAAAATCTAAGACCAGCACTGAACTCATGAGGGTAGGCTTCCTTTAAGTAGATACTACCTTGGGTCGGCGAGGGCCACCGGAGAATGTTTTTTTTTCTGAAAATAAAATAATTAAGTGATAATTATTGTGTGGTACTATTCATAACTTCTAAATGTTAACTCAGATTTAAAATACGAGAGTACCATTGGGCTCATTGGGGCGTGTTTCACTTAGGCAAAGCCTAACCTCTATCGGCGCGGGTCGAGGGTGACTGATAGAAATTTTTCTAACTTTTTTTTTCTGGTACATTTAGTAGACATACGAGCAAGATTTTATGTATATTGAACCGGTGCTCGCAATTGAATTACGAGGACACCAATGAACTCACAACGCTGGTATTCGCTTAAGGAAAACTTTACCGCAGTTTCATTTTATCGAGAGAGGATGTTAATTTTGGGGATTCCTAATTAAAATAAATAAAAATATATGGAACATATTTTTATTTGAATTGGTGGTTAAAACCTCCCAGAGGAGGTTAGTGGTGGGGCCCACCACACCCTAACCTCCCGTGGGAGGATATTTTATAAGGTGGGGCCCAAATGAGCATCAACCCCCCTTAACCCTCCATTAACACTCCATTGTTAATTGAAACCTCTCTTCATTAAATGGAACTCTTCACCTCCTCTATGATTGAATTTGAACTATTCCTTAGCATTAATAAAATAATTTGGCTCATTTAATTAAACACATATTTGTATTGTTGTGAAAAAGAATTAATAGAGATCATCTATTATTTTTGTGGGGGAACTTTGGGAAAGATTTTCAGAGAACTCTTGGAAGAAAGAAATCCTCCTCACCGAAGAACACTCATCATCCCCAAAGAACAATGAAAACCATCCTTGATATTTGACTAAGCTAAAAGAGAGGGATCTGCCCGCGAAGAACGACGAAGACGCCGTCTTCGGTTACCTTCTTTCCTGATGTCGATGAAGTGACGTCCGCATTCCGCGCCTCCATCGTTCTTCACCGAAATCTAGGTAGGGGAATTTGTATTATTTTTAAATATGAGATTAAACCTTCATTCTTCATCGTTCAAGTTTCTAGTTTGGAAAGCCAAATGATATCGTATGACGAGGAGGGGTCGGACCACACGAACACAGCCCAACTCTCCCCTTTATCGCTTCCATTTGATAACGTTAGAGGTGGAGCCGAAAGATTGTGGTTCCTTCGCACCGCACCGGAAATGAACCGCTGCTAGGAATACCATGGTGGACGAAAGAGAGACCACATCCAGGAGGGACGTGACTGATCAAGAAGCACGGCGCCGTTGCACCATGTGGTGGAGCCGAAGGCCACGGTGGTGGTGGCGTAGTGCGTGTTATGCCGCACGAAGAGCAGATATGAAAAACATCATTGCGCCGCGGTTGTAGTGTGGAGGCGGTCGGTCGGGCCGACCATCGTGGAGCTACACCAGTGAGACCAGCCGGGTCCTTCGGCCCCTGAACCGGCACAGCACACCAGTTCTGTTCGACAAACCTGATGGGGCGTGACACCCCCTCCCTCGCGTGGCCGGCTGGGCCACCATGACTCGGGCCACCACGACTGGGCCACCCCATGGAAGGACCACCCCTCGTCCAAGCCACCCATGGCCGGGCCGCCCATGGTCGGGCAGGCCAAGGCCAGCCCGCCCATCCTCCAGGCCACCATTTGGCCAGGCTGCCTCTAGGCAGGGCTGCCTTCGGTCAGACCCCCTCGAGCCGGGCCGCCCTTCAGACCGGGCCATCTTTTCAGGATGCGGCATCCCCACAGCTCTGGTCGCTTCTTTGGACCAGGTTAGACCCGTGGACTGGGTCAGACGATTCTCTAGACCGAGTCGGACTGGGTCGATCTGAACGGGTCGGACCAGACCCGGACCCACTTTCTCCATTTACACCTTTTAGCCTGCATCTTGGGCTACGGGTGTCTGATCGATGAACCGTCTATGGCGATGGAATTCATGGTTCGAGATGATTCTTTTTTCATACTTGAATTGAGGTTCGGATGCAGTAGGGTTATGGTCAGGTTGGTTTGATCCTAAAAACCAACCGGTCCCCTGGAACAAAAATGACAATAACTATCAGACCGAGCGTCTGATTGAGCAGACCCACCCAGAATCGATCATGCTGTGTGCGGGAACCCTAGGGATGGATGCGATAGGGATTACTAGTTCATCCATGGGTTTGAAAATGGTGACTACTGTACCAGTATCTTTTGTGGGTTCGACAACGATGACTACTGTACCTGGATCATCTGTGGGTCTGACAGTTCTGACTTCTGTTTATGTATCCTGTGTGGGTCCAACAGAATAGCTCGTCCTATATCCTATGTGGGTCTGACATCATATCTGGTCCTGTATCCTGTTTGGGTCCTACAGCTTAGATGAATCAATGAATATCTGGTCCTGTATTCTCGGTGGTTCTGACAACTTTATATGAATCAGTGACTATATCTGTTCATCTCTATCAGTCTACAAAATATGTATAACTGTGTGAGATGAGTCATGTATCACAAACATTATCATCATGGGGTTTGAGTTTACTTCCTATGTGGAATGGTTTGTGCTTGGGTTCGAGATTTGGAGTCAGACTGTGATTGATAACATAGGTATATGAATGGGTGTATACCTACGTAGGGTTGGATGATACTTCGTGATTGTATCTTTCTTTATGATCTATCCTGGTTGGATATGGTGAGACGTTGAGGGTATCAAGGTCCCTACTGAGTATCGTTATACACACCACTGCATGGGCTATTCCTGAACCTCGTTGTGTTGGTTGTAGACAACAAACAACACTGATCGAGGTAGGGAGTTGAAAAGCTGGACGGTACCCGGAGGTGGATAACATGGCGAGATATACACAGAGTGGAAGGAAAGACATGCGATGATGAGAAGACCATCTATACCCACCCATCATGTGTGAATCCCGGAGGATAACTCAGTAGTTTCTATTTTACTTTACTACAGTTGTACTCGCTTTTCAGTTGTATTATACTTTACTGTTGGGCTTATATTTCTAGCCCCCTTTACTTTCAGCACCCTCTTTTGTATACAGTTTCACTTAGTGTTCTACTTCTCATTGCGTACTCTGTTGTTTTTGTTTACTAATAAAAAGGCAATGCCTTCCCAGTTTAGGGATTTACGCCTTTGGTGCTAGTCGCTAGCCCTTGGAATATGGAAGGCCGGCTTGGGGTAGTCACGATACGGGCCCCAGGGGAAGGGTTGTGACAAATTGGTATTAGAGGAGTAGGTTCTACCACATAACATAGTAATCTAATCTCTCTTACTGTGAAGCAATACTTTTAAGAGTATTGAGTGTGGTTTTCAGTCCAGGGAGTCCAGTGTTGGTGCGACGGCTGACGTATCCCTACACCAAGACCCTGACTTCTGATTTCCGACTCAATGCATGAAAACACTGATTGCGAGTGTGTTTTCAAGAGTCTAATTGTGAATTCTTTGATTCATCTCACCAGGTATAACTTATTGACTTTGGAGAACCGGTTCCTTATTTGGATTCCACTGCATAGACAACCAGCTAGGGTTTCTAAAAGAGTACACGATGACGGCATAAAGAGCGATGAGGCTCCGGTTTAGAGACCCCTTTCTATGTTGGCACTTTCGGGTGGTGTACTAGTAGCACCAATACACGTTGGGTAACAGATACCACCAGCCGCATTACTGGATGGTGCACGCTGACTGAGCATGTTTTAAGAGATCCAATAGTATAGGCCTTTAAGGTTTCGAGGAAAGACAGAATCCCACAAAACTGAGGGATGTCTGGAGGCGATGGCTTGAGTTTTCCACTTAGTTGATACACCAGTAGAGAAGATTGTGATCTTAGTTAGTAGACTTTTTCAGTGAGTGACCATGAGGATGGTCTGCATAGTGATGAGGCATCGGTATGTGGACTGTTACCCGAGGTAGTACCTCTGGGTAGGGTACAACAATATCACTGCCAGTTGGTCAGCAGTTGCAACCGGCACTACCGGTAGAGGACACCTGTAGGTTTAGTGCCTTACACGTGTTTCAGCACTAGATACCCCTCAGGTTCTGAGGTGATCCCGAATCACTGGTGGCTTAGGACTAGAATGGGGAGGTGGCTGAGAGTTTACTAGAGCTTATACATCTTCATCTAGATGACATGTCGGTAGCTGAGTATTCATCAAGGCGTACTGATCCTTTCGGGTACTCGATGAATACGATACAATCAGTGCATTGGAGCTCAGACCCCTGAGCAAGGTTTGTTTAAAGATATTTGTGCCAACACTTTTTCCCCTGTTCATTCCTACTCATGTTAGGGTTCTATAGATATCCTTTGTGGTTGAATGTTAATTGGCTGAGTAGATACATCTAATGAATGTTAGTAGTAGAAAAGCATGAAACTGGCGTCAGTCTCAGAGACATCGGCATGTGAGATGTTTCAGGAAGAAGAAGTGTTAAGGACAAGTGAATCTATAGGACATCAGACGTGGAAGTGGAGCTAGGAGAGCAATATGTGGTGCTGAACATTTCAACATGTTACAACCACCTACCTTTGTAGTCCCCACTAGGCTAAGGGAGTTGGAGGGAAGGGGATGAGAGTAGTTGCATGCGGTCAAGGAGTGTGTCCTAAGGGAAATATGAATGATTTAAGGTATGTTATGTGTCTATTACTAGTTTCCGTATCAATGAACATCGGTACCAATCATTCCTTCCTTCCATGAATCGTGTCCCAGAACTAGAGTTTCCTGTTAAACGGTTGACTTGACACTCACGTCTGGAGATACCTCTGGGAGGAGACTCGATAATCACACTTATGCCGACGGTGTGATCTAACTATTAAGGTGAGAGTTTCGGTTGGAACCTATTGGTGGAAACGTCAAGGCCTTACGACGATAGTTTGGGTATGGACTAGGCAAATATAGTTCATACACAAATTGAATGCATTAGGAAAAAATGTTTTGGTTTATCTACAATGATGGAATGGGGTTTTCCTTGTTCGCCGAAAAGGGGAACCCATGCAGCACATGTTAAACACATGGATAGGAGGGTGAAACCGATCTCTCTTGAGTCGCGCATACATACCCTCGTGGTAGAAGAAGTTTTGAGTTTTCAGTTCCAAAAAAGAGTGACAGAACATGGGGACACCTTTTCAAAGATGTCTCCAGGATTTCCTGCCAAAGGGGGAGGGAAGTCTTCTTTGGCTGGATACTACTGGAGGTTTGTACCAGACTTCTCCAGAATTGCAACACCACTATCATCCTTGATGAAGAAGGGGAAACCCTTCGTGTGGTCGGAAAGATTCCAACAGAGCTTTCAGGATCTGAGTCATCGGGTGACTAGTGCCCCCCCATATTATGGCTTTCGGAGGATGGCATAGGGTAAGTAGTCTATTGTGACACATTAGGGACCAGACTCAGATATGTCCCAATGCAGGAGCGAGAAGTGAGTGCATATGGTTCTCACCAGATGAGACAACACGAGAAGAACTATGCTACCCATGACTTGGAGTTTTCAACAGTGGTCTTCGCCTTGAAGATGTGGCGGCACTCTCTTATGGGCGAACATTTTACCATATAATCAGATTGCAAGAGTCTCTGGTATAACATTTCTCTTGATGAACTGAACCTAAGACAGTGATGTTGGCTCGAGTTCCTTCATGAATATGACTTCCAGATAGTCTATACTCCTAGGAAGGGGAATGTTGTAGCAGATGCACTCAGTTGGAGATCTGGTATACAACTTATAGGAGAAGCGACATAGCAACTCGCTTCTTTACAGATATCTTTTGTGGATTGAGATGGAGCATCATTCCTTTAGTGTCTTATAGTCACTCCCCCACTTCGTCAACAAGTCAGGGAGGCATAGTGTGGGGAAGTTGGCTGTGAGACGCGACGTTCTCAAATATCCCCAGGGCAGGCACCTAATGGATTTTCTGAAGGTGGGGAGAACGTCATTTTCGTCAGATGATGGACCATGGTACCAGATTCACTTTAGGAGGAAGTGTTGAGAGTGTTCCACACATATCCTCTGGCGGTACATCTAGGAGTAGAAAAGATGTATCAGGACCTCTGAAGAAAACACTGATGGCCATGTATGAATAAGGCAGTAGTAAAGTTTGTCTCATGATGCCTCACTTGTCAGCAAGTGAAGGCGGAGCACCAGGTACAAGCGGGATTTGTTCATCATTAGAGGTCCCAAGGTGGATGAGGGATGAGATATCCATGGACTTCATGACGGGTCTTCCATTTACATCCATGAGATGGAGACCTATGCATTTTGATGATGGAGACCACATCTTTCTATGGGTCTCACCTCGACAAGGTCTATGGAGTTTTGGCCAAGGCTGAAAGTTATCTCCAAGGTTAATCGGACCAGTCTAGGTTCCAGTGGAGATTGAGGAAATACTTGCATGATCCTTCCCCCATTATCGACCACGGGGAGTTAGATATTGATGATGGGTTGACATTCATAGAGGTTCAAGTGGAGACTGAGGATCGACCGGTTTGGGACCTACGTGGACTGTTGATACCTCTGGTGCGCATTCACTGGCATCACGAGAACCTCTAAGAGTGCACATGGGGGTAGGAGGCTCAGATGCATGCTCAGTACCCTCATTTGTTCATGTAGTGTGAGTTTTAGCTTATAGGTATGTAAATCCCAAAGGTGGGAGATCGTAAATACCCAGAATTTCCATGGGAATTTATTTCATAAATTCTTCGGAATTTTACGAGTCTGCAGTTTATGACGATGCAAGATTCTGAGACTCAGAGTGCCCAGAATGATCTGTCGATGTTTTTCTAAGATTAAATGAACGCGCATATGCAGTTTTCCAGAAAAAGTGTAATAAATATTCAATGGTTACTCGGATCATAAATTCGAGGCCACCTTTGTGCTCAGTGTGGAACGTTTACCCAAGGCGTGACTTAAGTTTAATCGGCGTGGGCCTCCTGTGAGAAAACCTGAAAAAGGAATATCCGTAAATAAAATAATAAAATAATGTTATTTTATTTTCAAATGATTATAACTCAAAAATGGTAACTCAGGTTAAGAATCTGAGACCACCGCTGAACTCATATGGGTATGCTACTTTTAAGCAGATACTAACATGAGTCGGCGAGGACCACAAGAGAAAGTTAGTTTTTTGCCACAAATAAAATAATTAAGTTACCATTATTTTATTGTAATATTCATAACATAAAAATGGTAACTTGGATTGAAAATCCAAGATTACGGTTGGTTTCGATGGGGAATGTTTCACTTAGGTAGAGCCTAACCTCGACCGGCGTGGGTCGATGGTGACTGATAATAACTTCCGGAACTTTTTTGTGGGTACGTTCATAAAATGTATGAGCGGGATTTTATATCTTTTGAACCGGGGCTCAGAATTGAAATATGGGGACACCGATGAACTCGCAGCGCCAATAATATCTTTAGAAGACCTTTACCGTAGTTTTATTTTATCGAGAGCGGAAGTTAATTTTGGGGATTTCTAATTAAATTCAATAAAAATATAGGGAAGATATTTTTATTCGAATTGGTGGTTAAAACCTCCAATAGGAGGTTAGAGGTGGGATCCACCACACCCTAACCTCCCTTGGGAGGATATTTTATAATTAGGGGCCCACACGAGCATCAAAGCCCCCTTTAAGCCCATTAAATATCTATTGATAATTGAAACCTCTCTTCATTAAATGGAACTCTTCACCTCCTCGAAGATTGAATTTGAACAATTCCTTAGGATTAATTAAATGAGTTGGCTCATTTAATTAAACACATCTTTGTGTTGTTGTGAAACAGAGTTAATAGAGATCTTATGTTATTTTTGTGGGGGATCTTTGGAAGAGCTTTGGGGAGAACACTTGGAATAATGACATCCTCATCTCCAATGAATTCTCCTCATCCCTGAAGAATGATGAACACAATACTAGATCATTGGCTACGTTAAAAGAGAAAGATCCGCCCGCGAAGTACTCTGACAACACCGTCCTCACTTACCATATTTACCGACATTGACGAGGTGATGCCTATCATCCGCAACTCCATCGTTGATCATTGTAATCAAGGTAGTTGAATTTGAATTATTTTTAAATATGAGATTAAATCTTCATTCTTCGTCGTACATGTTTCTGGTTTGGAAAGCCAAATGATATCGTATGAAGAGGAGGGTCTGGACCGCACGAACCCAGCATGAATCTCCCCTTTGTTGTTTCCATTTGATGATGTCGGAGGCAGAGCCTAAAGGGCGTAGTTCCATCGCACCGCGCATGAGAAGAACCGTGACCAGGAGGGCCGAGGCGGATGAAAGATGAATCACGACCGGGAGGGCCATGGTGGATTAAGAAGCGGGACGTCGTTGCGTCGTGCAGTGGATCCAAATGCTACGGCCAGTCAGGGCCACAGCGGTGGTGGCGTGGAGCGCGTTGAGCCACGTGGAGAGCAGCAAGAATGTGGCAACGCCATGCCATAGTGGAGTTGCAGAGGCATCCGGAAGGGCCGACCGCCATGTAGACGGACCAGCGGGACCAGCCAGGTCCTGCATCCCCTGAACCGGCGCAGCACGCTGGGTCCCTTGGCCCTTGAACCGCCGCAGCACGCCAGTTCTATTTGAAGAACCTGAGGGGGGCGTGGCACCCCCACCCTCGCATAGACGACTAGGCCTCCACGAGCCGGGCCACCCAAGGTCGGGCCACCCCTCGGTCAGGCTGCCCCTAGGTCGGGCCGCCTTCGGCTGGGCCGCCCTTCGGGACGGGCTGTCTCTTCAGGTCAGGCCATCCCCAAAGCTCGGATCGCTTCCTTGGACTAGGTCAGACCCACACACTGGGTCAGACACCGGTCCAGACCTAGTCAGGTCGGGTTGCTCTAATAGGGTCGAACCAGACCCTGACCGCTTTGGCCATTTACACCTTTTAACCCGTATCTTGGGCTACGAGTGTTCGCTCGACGAACCGTCTATGGTGATGGAATTATTGGAACGAGATGATTCTTTTGGAATACTTTACATGAAGTTCAGACGTAGTAGGGGTACAATCAGGTTGTTTTGAGCCTAAAAACAAACCGGGCCCCTAGAACAGAAATGCCAATAACTCTTAGATCGACCGTCTGATTGACGTGTCGTCTGTCGTGTTGGGTTCCTTATGATGATATGGAACTACATGATATATCAACTCAAGACTTTTTGTATTTGATGTATCGACACATGGGTCGAGGAGTGGACCCTCCCAGAACCGTGCGTACTATGTGTGGGAACCCTAGGGCTGGCTGCGACTGGGATTACCGGATCCTTCGCAGGTTCGACTGTTATGTATACTGTACAGTGATCCTCTATGGGTTAGATAGCAAAGACTATTGTACCGGGAACATCCGCCGGTTCGACAATGATGACTACTATACGAGGATCCTCCATGGGTCCTATGGTTCTGACTTCTGTTCCTGTATCTTGTGTGGGTCAGACAGAATAGCTGGTGATGTATCATGTGTGGGTCCGACAGTGTTGCTGGTCCTGTATCTTGTGTGGGTACGACTGCTTAGATGAATCAGTGAATAGATGGTCATGTATCCTATGTGGCTTTGACTTCTTTATGAATTAGAGACTACATCTGATCATCTCTATCACTCAACAAAAGATGTATTCCTGTGTGATCTTAGTCATGTCTTTCAACCATTATCATCGTGGTGTTTGACTTTACTTACTTTTTGTATTGGTTTGTGCTTTGGTTCGAGAGTTCAAGCCGGACTGTGATTGATAACATAGGTATATGTATGGGCATATACCTAAGTAGGGTTGGTTGATATTTCGTGACTGTATCTTTCTTTGTGGTTTTTCCTAGTTGGATATTGTGATACCTTGAGGGTCTTAGGGTCCCTACTGTGTATCGTTATACTCACCCCTGCATGGGTTATACCCTCAACACGTTGTGTTAGTTGCAAATGATGGACATTGCTAATTCGGGTATAGATTTTAAGAGTTTCATGGTACCCAGAGGTGGACCACTTGGCGAGACATACGCGGAGCAGAAAGACGGACTTGGGATGCAGAGGAGGCCATCTGTACCCACCCTTCAGGTGGGAATACCGGAGGATGACTTGGTAGTTTCTATTTTACTTTACTGCAATTATATAAGCTTTTGATTTTTATTGTACTTTATTATTGGGCATGTATTTCTGGCCCCTTTACTTTCAGCACCCTCTTTTGTATACAATTTCACTAAGTGTTCTACATCTCGTTGCGTACTCTGTTGTTTTTGTTTACTGTTATAAAGGCAATGCCTTCCACGTTTAGGGATTTACGCCTTTTATGCTAGTCACCAACCTCTTGTCTATGGAAGGCGGGCTTGGGGTAGTCACGATATGGGCCTCGGGGGACGGGTCGTGACATGTTTTAATTAAGGATGACTTGGATTATTATACTGATTATAAGAATGATTTTTTTAATATTGGTCAATCATTATTTTCATGATATAAATCTTCATAGGAGGAATAAAACTGATTTTTCATTATTATTTTGATAGTATCATTAAAAAATCAGATACAGGTGATATATATGAGGTAGAATTGATAGATGGAATTCGTTTGGACAATTGAAAAAAAATGAAGTGAATGTTTTTTTTGGAACCAATACAACTAATAATATCAGTGACCGATTATATATATCTATTCAACAATTTCATCAGGATAACGAGTTCACTATTTTATTGTGTCCTAGTGAATGGGTTCTTCGATTTACATCATTTTGACATGATGACAATCTCGTTTGTAAGGAAATGAAAAGTTATTGTCAAGGAGATCATGAAGGTATTATCCTAATTAATTGACTGATGATATTTTTCCAATAATCATAAGAATAATAAATTGGTTTTATCATTTGTTGAAGCGAAATATATTGATGAATTTTCTATCTTATTAAAAATAATGAAATCAAATTCTGTAATTAGAATCATAATGGTGGTTTTTTAAAAAGACTACAGCATTGAAGAAGTAAAATAGTGTTCTGAAAATCATGTTTATGTGATTATACAAAAGGTATTGAAGACGTCAATCAGATATCTATGATTTTAGGAATATTAAAGATTTATAAAATTTGGTGATGCGAGAAAACCATTTAACAATCTAGCTTAAATTTTTTTGTCATGTATATAAATGGAGAATAATAATTTGGGTTTTCAATGAAATTAATCATTCTGATAAGAGGATAGTGAAGCTCCTTAGTTTATGAACGAAGAATTTTCCCATTTTTGTTTTCTTGAATAGGATTTCAAGAGAGAAGAATGAAATTATAAGAGAGAGGATATGAATTTGATTTCCCATATTGGGAAACCATACATGGATTTCCAGACTGATGTATAATAAGTATGTTCAGATTTTTTTTTCATTTCGAATGCTGACAATGTTATATTTTCGTATTGAGCTATCAGACTTGGGAATCAGACATGAAAATTGTACAGACCATTATTATGAAGTCTATAATGTTATTACATTCTCTTTAGTAAGAATGTTATGAATTGTTTTTATTGTTTATGTTTTTATGAGTGTTGATCAGGAAACAAAAACATTAGTTTACATCATTTCGTTCTACTTAATGCACATGCACTATTCTAGAGAACATAGTGCCACATGAGTGTATGAAAATTATGTACATGTTGTATTCTATACAAAATGTTTTTTTCTTGTGGATTATGTGGTTTTGGATTATTTTTGAACCATAACATGGAAAATCTACTCATAATTAGTAATGAACATTGCAAATTCATATGTTTTAGTGGTTGTGTGTTTGATTTGTTTTCTTAAGAGAAGGAAATATTTTATAGGAGGTAATGATTGAATCTAACGTAAGGAAGCATAAAATAGAAAATATATAACATATTCACCCCTCCCCCTCTAAGTGATACATGAATCAAGGAATGATAAACTCAATTTATATCAGAGTCAATAGACCCCTTCATTTATTCATTGTCGGATTTTTGAAGAGATTATGTGATGGAGAATCTGAAATTTGTGTATGGAATGGCAATTCCGATCTTTGATGACAAAACTAACTTATCAATAAATATAGAATGATGACTTATCTTTTGTATCATCAGTTTGATTTCCTTAAAGATACAACATATGAATTTCATCATGTTGATGATAAGGTTCCACATAAACCTATCAATCATAAGAATCTAAATTATAATCAAAGAGATAAAAATTATTTAAACTCATAACTCTCTGATATTTACTTTTAAAGAGTGAAAGGTGTTTGATCTTACAAAAGTATCTACGAAAAGTTGAAAATAAATTAAGATGGAAATAAAAAATAAATTTATAAAAGCTGAAAATATCGATATTTAATTATAAAGATATCAATATTGGAGAATATTAATCATTTGGTGACATATTTACCTTGTTATATGAAATTTTGATCACTATTAAATGAATTGATGAAAATTTGGGAGATTCTATAATTGTTGAAATGATCTTAAGAACCCTTACTGATAAGTTTGATAAGAAATTTTCAACTTTGGAAGATATATATCATGATACTCTATCTATGTATGATAATCATATTACTCTCATTACTTGTGAAATGAGAAGAGAGAATTTTATAAATGGAAAAACAAAAAAGTAATAGAGAATGTTATTTCAAAAAATACAAGAATGAAATGTTTAATAACATTCCTTAGGAAGATACTATGGAATACTCCAAAATTAAAAATGAAATATGTAAACATATTACAGAAACTATATCATTGTTTTCAAAAAATGAGAGAAGAGGTATAGTTAATTATCAAGGGACACTTACCCTGATGCATTTTTAATGTGAAGATATTTGGCATTTTGCAGCTAATTTTACTCAGAGAATGAAATAAGAGGAGAGTGATGTAGAAGATTGAAGTTCGAGAAAATCATAGAATAAATAGGGTGACATGGGGATATACCTTTCCATAGGGAAATAAAAAAAATCTACAAATCCAAAAGAAAAAGTTTCGTATTTATAAATGACAAAAATGAATAACGTGATGTTGAATCTCTAAAATATTTTAAATAGATAGGGATAATTATTAAACTGAAATAGTGAATAATGAAGGGGTTAGATGTAGCAGTTTTGAATAAGGATAAGAAGATCAATTCAAAATTCATCTTAAATAATAATTCATTGAGTTTTAGAGAAAGGTATAAATAAAATAGATTGAAATTATTGGGCTAAATAAGTAATTAACCTAAAAAATAATCATGAAGGTGTTTTTGATGATAATTTCAAGATGATGAATCAGAATTATGAGTTGAATAAATCAATTGAGAGTGAAAAAATATAAATAGAATATACATGTAAAATTGAAGGCAAAATAAGAAATGATGTAAATCGTCCAATTAAAACGTTATAAAGATGAATAGAGATGCACAATTTTTAAAATACTATCTCCGATTTTGGTGAATGTTCTCAATTGGATAACACAGATAAGGATCAATAATCTTCTCCTTCAGTGGTAGAAAATAGAGTTGATATAATTCTGGATAAGAATAAAGACGGGAAGTTATGTTTGTGCCCAATGTTAACAAAGATAAAAAAGTAGAGGTTTCTAAAAATATAATTCAAAATATGATTCTAAACAATATATATATGTAAATGTTATTAGAAATTTTGTTTCTAAAAGATATGAAAAGAAAACCTAGTTGAGAAAGAAGTCACTGGTATAAAATAGAATAGTTTTTGGTCAAAATTTTCAGATAAAAATGTTTGAGAGAATCATACTCTCAATTTTGGTTGGTATGGAATCTACATAGTAAAATATTCATTCTGTGGATTCTATTAGTAATGTTTTGGATTAGGGTATAAAGAATATATGTGTTTGTTTAATTTAAAAAATTACCATTATTCCACAAATTAGAGATGAAAAATTTTGAGAGTGATTCGGTATCTTCAAAGAAGAATTATAAGAAATATATTCCGAAGAAACCTGAAAAGTATGGTGAGAAATATCAAGATATATTCTAACCTATGGAAAAAAATTAATTTTGAATAAACATTGGAATCCTTTCAAATGTACATCTTGTTTTTTCACTAGCACAACAAAACTATGATAAAATATTCAGATGCTGGAAGTAAAGAAAGATAATGGGAAAGAAAAATCTCTTGTTGTTGAACATGAATTTAAAGCTATAAGAGGAGAATGAAATTGGATTCCTGATAGTGTTAGTTCTACTCATATGACTAAAAACATAATTTTTTTGAAGAATTTTAAATACTTCAATTATGTAATAGTGAAATTCAACAATGATGAATCACTATGAATTGAAGGTATTATATCATCAATCACTAGGATAGAAAATATGAAATTTGTGAAATATTTATATGTTGATGGGTTGAAAGACAACATACTGATTGATTTATTTCATTGTAATGAGGGTACCCAATTTATCTTCATAAAATATTTGTTTTTATAAAAAAGTGTGGAATATGGAAATATAGTTATTTGAGGATAACATATAAAAGGAATTTTATTCCATGTTAGTGAAATAAAAAACTCTTGTTACTTGGATATGATGGATGAAAATAATTTTTGGAATAAAAGGCTATGATAATGTGTCAAAGAATCATGAGGAATTTATCAATTTGAAAGAGTGTCTAGGAAATTCTCGGTATGTCAAGAAGAATATATTGGTGTTTCACTTTTACAACCCCGTACTATTGTGCCTCAATGGTGGACGTAGATAGGTGCGGGGTGGTGCACACTCATTTATGTAATGTTCCCATGTATGCTTGACTCTTCTCACTTTCTTTATTTAATTTTATTAGGTCTGGCTTACACCAGCTCCTGGATTTTCTGGTATTGTTGTTTCACTATTTGTTCTAAAGTAAAAAATTACAAACTCAGTTCATAAGAAAGATGATATTTTTTTTAAAAATACAAGAATTTGTTCATTATGATAACTAAATTCCAATGATAAAGAAACAAAATACTTTATGTATGGAATTTATCACTTTATTTAAATCCTTTAATCACAATACTTTTTGTTATGCATAAAAAATATATGTCATATGATCTGAAAATGATTAAACGTTTTTTGAAGATATAAGAGGATGAATGTGAGTATTTAGTGAGGATGATTAGAAATGATAATGTTGGTGAGTGTAGAAACGAAGATATTGATTGATATATCATTAATAATATTATTATGCATGAGTTCAGTTCACTATATACTCCATAATAAAATGAAGTAACCGAAAGGAAGAAACAAGGTCTGGTAGAAATGGGGATAACTATGTTACTTGAAGATGGTATTTTATTTATAATTATAGGAATGCCTTGAGTACTATTGCGTATATTCAAAATTGATGTTTCTATTTTCCATGTTCCAATACATCTCTATATGAAATCTTTTATTGAAAAAATACATGTTTGAAACACTTTAGTTTTTTTGGGAGTCCATGCATCATAAATAATAAATGAGGAAACCTTGGAATGCTTGAGCATAGAGGTGAATATGATTTTTTTTGTTATTCATTGGAAGGAATATGATAAAAATCGTTGGACATAGAGGAATGAATATTTTTTGATTTTGATTATGTAAATGTTTTTGAAAATTACAATGAATATAAAATATTTCATGAATATAAGGAAAGTGAGTAGGATAAGGAACATTTTGTTAATAATTCTTATATGGATTCCGATAGTGGTAATCATACTCATGAAGAAGAATAAAACAAATATATTTCTGGCAGTGATGATGAAACTCTAATAACTCATCTTTTTCTTAGGAAGAGAGTGGAGGAAATGAACATTATTGATGGTCAATATCAAAATGTTAAAATAATGTAATCTTTATAAATTTTTAAGAACACATCATTGTATTCAAAAGTCAATAAAAATGATACGAATGATTCTTTAGAGTATGTAGAATGTCTTTAGTCTTTTAATAATGATTTGTATCAGATAGAAACGAATTATATATTGTAACTTTTACCCATCCTAGATAAAAAAAATTATCCGAACAAAGTGGGTTTTCTGAAATAAGTTGTTTTAAGATGGTTAAGTGATAAGGAAGAAATCATTATTAGAGTAATAATATTACTCAGAATTTTAAGGTGTTTATTTTTATTATACTTTTTTTCGGGTGGAATGGTTAATAAAAATTGAAATATTTATTACTATTTATGCACAAAAAATTTACAAAATGTTTCAAATTGATGTAATGTCATCATTTTTGGATGGGGATATCAGAGAGTATGTTTACATTTAACAACATTTTTTCATTGTTGTTGGGATAGATAAAATTTATGTATTCATAATGATGAAATACTTTTATGGGTTAAAACATGCTCCAAGAGCATGGTATTCCAAATTGTATATATTATTGAGGAAGATGATTATTTGAAAAGGAAGAGTTGATTACATTATTTACATCAAATAAATTCATGAGTTTTCCCACATAATAACTGTTTATATTCATGGAATTTTCATTTCTATGAATTATGATATATCAATTAAAAAAATTTAAATAGATGATTTTTTTGAGATATCCATAATGATATAAATGAAATATATTCTTGGGATAAAGATTATACAAAGGATAAAACATATTTTTCTTTCTCAAGAAATGTATGTTTATGAGATTATTAATAATTTTAGTATAGAAAATTAAAAACTAGTTTCCACACAAACTATAGTGGGAAAAAGTTATGTAATGATGGAAAAGGAAAGGAAGTTGATCATAAAGATTTTTGGAAGCTGATTGGACTATTTTCATATTTGACAACCTCATGACCCAAAATAGTTTATGTTTTTACCTTATGTTCAAGATATCAAAGTTCTCACAAACAATTAAATGCAATTTAGAAAATTAATATCAGATATATCAAAGTCAAGTCAAATTTGGGAATCTGGTATGATAACTCAGAATGTATTGACTTGTTTTGGTATTTAGATACTAATTGTGAGTGAAATGATGATGTCTAAAAATCCAAATCTAGTGGAGTTTTCATTCAATAAAAAAGTTGTGGTAATTTTAATATAATGAAACAAAAATCACTAACTCGTTGTATGGATGCATCTACGTATATTTTTTCAATTTAATATGCTACCCAACATATGTGGATGAAAACATTATTGTAAGACATACATGTCGAATTAAAATTACCTTTTCTCTTGGGATTTGAAATTAAAATTGTAATCAACATTAAAATGAATATGGTACAACATTATAATTAAATTTTTTTTTCATAATGTAACAATTTATCAACGAGCATGTGGTGAAGAATTTATTAATGTTGGAGTATTTAACTACATTCTTACAAGTTGTTTACAAATTCACAAAAACCATATCCAATGAAACCTTTTATAAATTGAGGTTTAACATGTGTTTCTAACCTCTTTATCATCATTTTTGAGTTATTTTTTGTCCCCTCCACCATATTATCATTGAATAATGTTTTAATGGGGGGTAATTGTTTCATAAATCTATCTATATTGAATCTTCCATAAAGGGGGTTTTATCGTAAGGTTGTTAATCCATCATGTATTTTTGTGAAAAATTCTAATTGTCTGTTGTTGTGGTTGTAGGAAACACAATTTTTGTAATCTAGGGAAGTATAATAAGTGAATTCATGTTGAGTAATAATGTTTGAGGTAGAATGTTGTGGATTTTTTTCATGAGTCCCTACATTTGGAAAACATTGTTTATTTCAATGATTCTTATTTTTAATAATTAGTTGGCTCCCCTAAGATTTGAATTTTTTATATGTAATCTATTTATTGAGGTTACAATGTTCTTAATTTATGTTCTATATAAGAAAATAAAATCCAATGTTGGTGATTTTTATGACTATGTAGGCTGGAGAATAGTTTTTGGATCTTAGAATAATTTTTTTATGTATGTTTTCTTTTGTTTTCAAATATGAAAAATAACCATGAATTATAAATCATGGGGATTGAACTCCGAATCATATTAAAATATATATAAAACCCCGACCCTCAAATACTAGAGTTAGTGAATTATTTCATATCATTGGAAGATCACAAAAGATCAAGTCTCGAAAGACCGATTATATTAATAGCCTTATAAGTACTAGATACATTCATATGTTTTACAATACATCACTAAATTGAAAACCACAAAAAAATTGTTTCCATAGACAACACCAATATCCCATAGAATATCCCTACAAGTAATTCATAATATACATCTTTACATGTTTCAGAAAATAAATCATAGAAATGGGTGAGCTTAGATGCTCAGTAAGGATAACAATATAGTAGAAACATTCATAAATACGCATAAACATTTAAGGAAATGTATAAGATTAAAAAAAAGCCTTTTAAACTTGAACTTAATAATAATTTGGAAAAGTTAAAATCAAATAATTCCATTTACTTATTCGCATGGGTATTCTACTAGTTGAATAATCACATGCAATATCAATAGACACTTTCGTAATGATGGAATGCATAATTTTGGACTTCATAACCACATAGTCAAGGTGCTATGCCAAGACTAAAATAAGAATTTGTCAAGGCCTTGTGCCAGGACACTAGTATGTCTCATTAGACCTACTGATGCATTGAGGAGATATAGAAGGCTCCACCTGTCACTTACTAAGTCCAATTCATTCCTCATATTAATAGTTTGAAACATATTATAAACATTCGTATTAAAACTAGCTTACTAAATTTCAATACTTTATCCAAAAACAATGAATTGTATATAAAATAGCACATCCAAATTCAAACAAGACTTATTCAATACAATATGGATGATTGTATTATAAAATACTAACCTCAATCAAAAATAATGAAGGATGTTGTCTTAGATCAAAATAATCATCAAAACTATTTGAGATAAATATCCCCCTTTTTATTGAAAACATTTAAAAGTCACACTATTTGACAAGAAGATGGTTAAAAATAGACTTTTTAATCAAAGTGTCCCATACCACTTTGAATCATTTAAATGGAATTTAAATTTTAAAACATTAATGACCATATAAACAAATCCTTAAAATCATTTTTAAAACGTTGACATTAATGAAAATGATTTATAATAATATATCTTTAAAACATTTCAAATGATATTTTAGTTAGAGTTCCAAACCAAAAGAGAGACAATTGAATACAAATAATTGTGGTAATAAAAACATTATAATATCATGAGAATAATTTTATTCATGATATAATATGTCAAAGTATAGTATATACACAAAACAAAAGTGAGTTGGCACATAACAACAATGAAGACTCAATAAGATGTATGTTAAGATGGAATCACTTATAAAGACCATATCATTAGGTTAAGGATGAATCAATGACATAATTATGTGTGAAAAATATAAATACACTCAATATGATTGGATATTCAGTGTAAATCAATCAGATGACATTCACACATATTCGGGTAAAAACACACCAATGAATTGGATGTTTAACTCAATGAATAGAGATTGAGTTAAAATTACTCAAATCATGTCCATACCAATTAATTGAGGATTTATCAATGGAGCTATTATGTGTCTCAAAATTATTTCCACATAAAGGTGATTGGAAATTAATACATAAGTAAATAAATAGTGAGTTCACACATAATATTGTAGTAAAGTAATCAAAAGTTTCCGTAAAACCGAATGAGTGGAAATTGTAATTTGAAATTCCCTTACCGATTTGATAACATACGAAACATACACCCCATGAAAGAAATATCATACAATGAAGATTTAAATAACCAAATATTAAATTATATTATAAAAGAAATATAATCAGGGGAAGTACATACTCCACACAAAAGGAAATAGTGGCCAATATAGAATGAATCTCATTTGAATAAAAGTGAGATGAAAAATTCTTACATCACTGTAATCAATCAAGTCGAATGAAAAAGAGATAATAACCACTAAATTAATCTCATAATACTATAAATAGAATCATTATAATATATATTAATTGTAAGTAAACAATACACCACCTATAATAAATAAGTGGTGAACAATGGAAATCTAACAAAATTAAAAGTGTGATAAGAAACCCCTTACATTGTACATTTCCATGGTCGAGGGTAGGTTAACATCCTATTTAATTGTAAAATAATTTTTATTAAATTATAAAAGAATCATAAACATTAATATTATATCATATATAATCTTTTAATATCGCTTCGTTAATAGTATATTATTATTATCGTCGTTTTAGGTGTTAAAAGATTAATTTCCATTTATATTCTTTATTATATGAGTCATATTCCATATGGATGTGATTTATCTTATTCACATCCTGAATGATACCAAGTCTCTAAACATTATTTTTAATCATCAAATGAAAATTATTCTTTAATGGATATGATTGGGAATGAACCTTATCGCGTTCGTGGAGATGGTAATCCATGCATACGCACGAGCGACAATATCATTATTTTGATATTAAAATAATATATAATTGGATTTTATATCATATATACAGAATCATTATCCTGTTATATTTATTATTTACATCAATTACACATCATTATTTTACCCATCCAAATAATAATGTATTCAATAACAATTACACCAAGACGTAGATACCGTAAGCCATACGTACGCATGTATGGTGACATATCATTCAAAGGATGGATAGAATAATGAATATGGTTGTACAATATTTATAATAACATTGCAGTATATAGAATATACTGGATTTGTTATTTTAGAATACAAATAACAATGAAATAGGTAGTGGAAGAAGAATTGATCATGAAAGAGGTGATGAAATATTTACCTCTTCTTCAGGTTATTTCATATGATTTGATCAAAAGGACTCCTTAGGATGGCTTTCTGACTAAATAAAATCCTCTAGGATGAAGGTGGACATATCATAGGTTATTTTTTCATGGTTTGGCTGAGCCAAATGGCTTTGAAGGTGTGAACTGGAGCGAAGGGGGAGTGCCCTTTTATAAGAGGGGTGAGGGGCACCATAAGAAAAGCTAAAAATGTTATTTAATAATAAAATAATTTTAGGTTTCTAGGGGCTCAAAAAATGGATTATTTAATGGATAAGGTTGGGATGGGTCGAAAACCACTCAAAAAGAAGGTTTTAGACAGGTTTGGGTCACGATATTATCCTTATCTCTTAGATATCACTCTTAGTTAAATAGTTTGACATTTACCATGTCTCTTTGTATTTTCAAATTACATGGTTAATAAACATACTTTATTCTTCCAAGATAACCCTAAGTGGTTCATTAATGATACACCTATCATTATATAAGTATTTTGGATGATCCTTAGATTTTTAGGAATATATTATTAGTTAATAATATAATATTTGTTTCAAAAACTCCTTTATGTCAATTTTGTCACTATTTGGTATTATGTTTTTTCTATATTCATAACAACATTATTACATTGAAAAAAATCATCTATCCAACCATAAAATGTCATATTAACGTATAAAATTAGTTTAATTCATAAAAAGTCTCAAATTACAATTATTTGGATATTTATAATATCAAATATTTTAATTTATCATTAATTAGGTAATTCGTGCATCATTATTGTGTCATAAATAAATTAAATTATTTAATTTATAAAAAATATAAATAAAATACAATTATGTAAGAAATAATTTTATATTTATAATTAATATTTATAATCGAATTTATATTATGTATAAAATTATATTAAAAATGGTATACTTATTAATCATTCAATTTAACACACTTAATTATTCTTGGAATTAAATTATAATATGTTTCATAATCTAATCCAAGTGGACTAAAGGATCATATATTATTCCTAAGGTTTTTTTGTCTAATTAAAATCATCCAATAGAATTGAGTCATGTGTTAGGGTAATAACTATATCATTTTTACGCTTAATTACCCTATTTAATTTTAACCACGGTAAATAAGTCAAAAGTTAATAATCACAAAAAATTATTTTTATCTTATTGAACCAAATTTTACTTACTGATATCAACCATGTCTCCCTGATTTTTTAAATTCAATTCACAAAAGCGCTAAAATAAAGTTTTATTCAAATTTTTGAATGCTCCTAGGAGGTGGGTAAAAGAAGGTTATAAAGTTCAATAAAAAATTTATATATCTAAATTTAATATAAACAAACTCCAATAAATTTCATTTAACTTATTTAGGTATTATGTATCTATTTTGACATAAAATAAATTTAAAAAAAATTATTTAAAAAAAATCAGTTTTAAACTATAACTCAATGTTTTTCACTATTCATAAAAAATTGAATGTTTTCCGAAAGATACCAAATATTCACCCTAAGCTAATTTTGATATTCCAAATCCAAAAATGAAGTTCATTTATAAAGATAAAATTTATAAAATTTCAAAAAGTTGGTATTACTATTCAGAACGACTAGTTTAATTGGTCACAGTGTGCTAGAATTTCGAAGTATCGTATAATGCATGCTATTGTATTATTCAAAGGGAAACGTATCGTGAAATCTTGGGGTGTTACATTATTCCACCCATTTGGAAATTTCATCCTTGAAACTTTTAAAATTAGGCTTGGGAACATAATTTAAAGTCCCACATCAGATAATGAGTCAATAAAACTATAACTTTAAAAGTAAGAAAGAGAAGTACAAAGGTCACCCGAGATAACCCATACTAGGATTCCATGTAGGAAAACATTCATATGAAAGATAAAATAAGTGTCAATTTTAGATAGAGAGGGATAGAAAACATGATCAGGACAAAGTTAACAATAAGGAAACTACAAACTTTTGATGGGACAAACGGTCATTAGTTTCCTAGTAGGAAAAGTAAACGAACAATGTTTTCTTTTTTTAAGTTACATTTCATAAAGATGAAGAATATATTAATGAGATTGACTATGAACATAAAGAGATATACTAACTTTTTTGTATAATTTCATTCCTTAATAAATTTATTCCACTAACTCATTTTTTTCAAATGATGAGTATTCATGATGAATTGGTAAAACTCGAAGAAATAGAATCAACTTTTAGAGAATGAAATGATCCAAAAAGGATAAAATATATATTTACCTTTTATTTAGAGATTAATCAAAACTAAAACGGTTAGTACAATATCAGATGATCCCCCAAAATGATATTCATTTAGACAATGAAACACTATTCTTAATTTCTAAAATTAAACCAACATTACCCCAAAGTTAAATAAATACCATAAAATAATCAATTTTCCTTAAAATCCTTCAATATAATCCAAACTAATTTTGAAACCTAAAACTTATAAGAATTTGGATATGTAGTCTTCCACGTTAAATTGTATCTCCAAATGACATCGACTACTCTTAAAGTAACATAATTAAAAGTAATTAACCTAATCACATATTCTCTATTATATATTATTCATTTCCATAAATAACCCAAATAACTATAAATCCACAATAAAAACATAGATAAAAATCCACAATTACTCCTCAAATGAAATCTCATAGTATTCTATTTTCCTTAGGCATATTGTGTTCCCAACAGAGCTAACGTCTTCCAGAATAACGTTTATCACAAAATTGTCAAATCATTTTTCTATACTAAGGGTATTCATTTGGTAATACATATGATAAAAAATCAACTTATTATTGATAAATAAAAACATTTAACTAAAAATATTTAGTCACACTAACCATTTACTTCACGTAGTCCAGTGGTAGGCGATAAATCCCTATCGCACTCTGGTTGTCAGTTTGATTCCCACATCTTTTTCGAATGTGATGGGTTGTCACATGGTCTACGTGTTTTCCTTTATCAAAAACTATATTTTATAATTTAAATTCCCTTAAATTTCAAAGAAATTTTTTTCTTAAAGTCTTTGAGATTTTACGAGTACGTAGTTTTTGACGGAACCTGATTCTGAGACCCGGTGTGCCCGAAATCAATTTCCGAAGTTTAGCTCGGGTGCGTTCAATGAACGAACGAGCGGTTTTTCTAACTTTTGAACCAATGCTCGGAATCGAAAACCGAGGGCTCCGATGAAACCGTAGCACCAATAATTTCTTAATAAGACATTTATTAGAGTTGTGTTTACTAGGTAAGAGTCGTTTAAAAAAAAGTTGATTAAGAGAAATAAAATTGTGCTACATATTTTATTTCACTTATAAGTGGTTAAACCCCATGTGTGGGAGTTGGGGTGTGACCAACTTAAATTCTAACTCCTCTTGTTAGGATAATAGTGAGGTGGGGCCCACACAAGCCCCACCCCTTCAATTTCCCTAACTCCTCTAAACCTCCCCTCTAAAATTATATGACTCTCCCTCACATTAATGTTTCCAACTTAGCACACTATTAATTTTGACAACTCAAAATTAATTAGGTGAATTCCACTTTTGAAGTTTTGAATTGTTCGCTTAAGTAAATAAAATAAGGAAAAGCCATATTTTATTTTTGTTTGGCTTTTTCTGTGCGATGAAAAGAATAGAGCCCATGTGTTGTTCCTTTAAAGAGCATCAACCATCCGCGAAGAACAACACTCTTCACCAAAGAATGCCGACACCGCAAGAAGATATTGACGCTTCAGTCCTTCTCCTCTCCACAGCCAGTGTGAGGCGTCAGTTCCTCTTTATACGTCCTCCGTTGATGTATACAGAGCCACACCTTGCGACTTTGTTTTCCACAATGCTATCTTCCGCAAACTACTTTGAGGTAGGGGTTGATTTTACATTCAAGAATATTTCGACGTTCATCGTTAATTTTGGCCGACTGTTATCAATATAACAGGAGGAGGTCGGACCACACGAACATGAAAAAACCTCTCCCCCCTTTTTTTGTTGATTTTCTTCATGGCTTGAAACAGAGGTGGAGTCGTTGCCCGCACGAGGCGAGAGAACTGCGGGCGGAGCGGGCCGCGACAGAGGAGCGCGACACCGTCGCGCTACACCGGAGCACCAGGATGCCGCAGTCGGGGTGGGCCGCGGCAAAGCGGTGCGGCGCCGACGCACCCCGCCGGACGGACAGGGGCAGCGGCCTTCAGCCGCGGCGGAGCACCAGGAGGCGGGACCCTCGTGGGTCCCGCGTGGCATAACTGGCCGGCCTTAATGGCCGCACGTTTCCAAGAAATCCGGGGTCCTGAGACCACCGACAGCCACCTATGGTAGACCCCACAGGGGTCCACCATTTCAAAAAAATAGGGGGGTTGCGCCCCCCCCCCCCCCCTCCGCATCCAGCTCGGCCTCGAGCTGAGCCGCGACCAAGGCTGGGCTGGACCGCCCGCGCTGGGCCGGACCGCCCGTGCCGAGCTGGGCCACCCACGCCCGGCCGGGCTGCCCCCGCTGGGCCGGGCCACGCCAGCCAGGCCGGACCCAGACCCGGGTCAGGTCGACCCAGTTCGGACCGACCTAGGGGTATCGGGCCGGGTCGGACCGGGCCCGAACCCCCTGATTTCTAAACATATCTGTTCAAACTCTCATAACATGGGATATAGACCTCAGATCAACACACCGTCAGTTGTGTAGAGATCCTCAGATCGGGACGTTTGTTTCAGTATATTACACTCAAGGTTTTGAAGAACATTGTGTATGGCTGGGTTGGTTCGAACACGACACCAACCGGTCCCTTGGAGCGGAAACGCATATAACATGAGATCCGGACATCCGATTGACATGACATTGACTATTTTGGATTTCTCTTAGTGAGATATTTCTTTTGGATTACTTCTCATGAGGTTTGGATGCAACTAAAGTATTTTCGGATTGGTTTTAACTTAAAAACCAACAGGGGCCCTTGGACGAATAAGCCAATAACTCTCATACCGGGTGTCTGATTGACGTTCCATTTGTCGCGTTGGGTTAATTTTAACGAGGAGGAAGTTTGTGATACATCAACTCTGGACTTTGTGACAATTGATGTATCGACCCCTTGGCTCATGGAGCAGACCCTCCTAGAATTGAGCGTGCTGTGTGTGGGAACCCTAGAGCTGGTTGTGACTACGATGTCGATGACGACTATACTAGGATCCTTCATGGGTTCGGCAGCGACGACGACCATACTGGAATCCTCCATGGGTTCGACAACGATGACTACTATTCTTGTATCTTATGTGGGTCTGGTAGTATTTTACTACTGTTCTTATATCCTATCTGGGTCCGGAAGTATTTGACTTTGTACTTGTATCCTATGTGGGTCCAGTAGAGTAGCGGGTCTTGTATCTTGTGTGGGTCCGACAATTTAGTTGGTCTTATATCATATATGGGTCTGACAGCTTAGATGTATCTGTGGCTACAACTAATCATCTCTATCATCTTACGAAGTGTATACCTGTGTGAGCTGAGTCTTAACTTATAATCATTATCATTAATATGATTGATGTGCTTTCCTGTATGGATTGGGTTGTGCTTTCCTGTGTGGATTTGGTTGTAAATTCCTATGTGTAATGGGTTATGTTTTCCTGTATGGACTGGGTTGTATTTGGGCTCATGTGCTGGAGTCACGATGGAATAGATGAATAAGGTATGTGTATGGGCATATACCTAAGTAGATTTGTTTGTTAATTCATGATTGTATCTTTCCCTTGTGGTTTATCCTTTGTGGATTCTAGGAGACCTTCGGGGGTATTGGGGTCCCTACTGTGTAGTGTATACTCACCCCTGCACATGCTATGCCCGCACTACATTGTGTTGGATGCAGAAGACGGACAACGCTGATCGAGGTGGGAGCTCTTGGAGATGGACGGTACCTGGAGGTGGATCACTGGACGGAATGTACATGGAGCAAACAGCCGGATCCGAGGAGCAGAGGAGACTATATTTACCCACCCTTCAGGAGGGATATCTAAAGGATGGTTCAAACTCACTTCTTTACTTTTTAGTTTCTATACTTTCATTTCAGTTGTACTTTACTTTCAGTTGGGTTTGTATTCACTCCCATTTACGTTTCAGCACATACTTTTGTACTCAGTTTACTTAGTGTTTACCCAGCTAGCATACACTGTGGTGTTTGTTTACTTTATAAAGGCAATTCCTTCCCTTTTTATTGAGATTTACGCCTTTAGATCTAGTCTGCAGCCCCTGCCATATGGAAGGTGGGCTTGGGGTAGTCACAGCACGAGCCTCGGGGACGGTTCATGACAAATTGGTATAAGAGGACTTTGGTTCTACCGCAGAACTCAGGACATAGATCTTTCATCTATGTGAAGAAATAGTGATAAGGGTATTGAGTGTGGTTATCAGTCCAGGGAGTCCAGTGTTGGTGCGGTGGCTGACGTATCCACACACCAGGACCATGTCTTCTGATTTCAGACTCAATGCACGAAAACCTTGATTGCATGAGTGTTTCAAAAGTTTTCATTGTGATTACTTTTTGTCAGCTCACCAGGTATACTGTATTGACCGTGGCACTCCTTTTTTCTTTCAGGATGGCCCTCTACGACAGCTAGCTAGGGTTCTGAGCGTTGTAAGAGATGGCAGCCCACCGAGTGACGAGGCCTCGGTGCAGGGCACTATTACAGTGGAGGCACCGGCGGTACCTCTACCCACCATGCCACCGATGCCACCAGCCCCAGTAGCTAAGAGTTCATGTCTCCTGAGTGCACTACATGAGTTTCAACGTCAGAGACCGCCCAGGTTCCACGGGGAGACAGACCCTCAGGAATCCGAGGATTGGCTGGAGGCTGTTGTACGAGTTTTCTGATTAGTAGGGACACCAGCTGACCTCATGGTGATCCTTGCAGCGAGTCTCTTGCATGCGATAGCAGGTAGATGGTGGAGCTTGATTCTCCAGGTGCACAATGAGGCATCTCTTCATTGGACAGACTTCAAGAGCCTCTTCCGCTCGGAGTTCGTTCTAACCACCCTCCGTGCGGTGTGCATTCAGGAGCTACTATAGCTACGGCAGGGCACCATGACAGTAGCCCTGTACTTGGCATGATTTACCAACCTCTCGCACTATTCCACAAGCATCATACGGGACCCATTCTTCCAAGCCCGAACCTTCTGAGCAGGGACTGGGGCATGAAATCAAGGCATCGATGATCTCCCTCAGCATTCCAACGCAGGCATGAGTATTGGAGTGAGCCCTTGTTTTATAGAGATTTCTTTATGAGCCTACACCAGCAGCAAGACCTGCCGCAGGGCGCCACGTAGCGGAGTCTTCTGCAGCTACCAGCCGACGGATGTCATAGGGGTCCAAGCAGACCAGACCATCATGCGGACGACCTCAGCATACTGGCTCAGTGGTGCAGGGAACACAGTGCAGAGCCAGCCTTCCTAGGAGCATACAATGTTATGCATGCGGTGGGCAGGGCCACATGGATCGTCACTGCCCAACCCTCCATGCAGAGGAGCACCATACGGTTGAGGGGAAACCCAAGTAGAGGCAAAGCTTCGACTGTGGCATTCCATAGGGAGCAGGCAGATGAGTCAGAGGAGTTGGCCGAGCGGCAGGTGGTGGATGACATTTTGATGCTCTACCACCACCACCATCACCAGGAGGTCCACACCGACCATAGGGAGCTGACAGATAGAGAAAGGACCAGCTCCAGGAATTGGAGTCCTACGACCACGACACACCATAGATGATTTTAGGTACTATATGTATTTATTCCACCCTTTCCACAGTTCTTATAGACACCAAAGCAAGTAATTATTTCATTGTCACTGCCCTTGATTGGAGCTCGGAGATTCTGACGGAGCCGTTGGCTCAATCATTACGGCTAGAGACTCCTACGGGAGCAGACTCGACGATTACACATTGGTGCCGGCAGTGTGATCTTACTCTAGGAGGCGAGAGCTTCGGCTGGGACCTTCTTGTAGTGGCGTTGAGGCCTCCCGACTTCATCTTGGGCATTGATTGGTTATCTACAGTTCATGCTCAGATAGACTGTATTAGGCGCAAGGTGCGGTGTGTCCCCACTGATGGGAGCAGGTTCACCTTCACCGGAGAGAAGGGAGACTTTGCAGCGCAGGATGGACTCACATAGAGAAGAGGACAGACGATCACTCATCAGTTGGCTAGCCTCATCCTAGGAGCAGTTGAAGTGCAGAGTTCGAGGTTTCCTGTCGTGGAGGATCAATATGCTGACATTTTTCCTGATGACGTTCCAGCACTATCTCCTCGCAAGGAGGTAGACTTCTACGTTGACATGTACCCCAAGACAGCCCCGATATCTACTCCAGCATATCAAATGCCTCCCGCTGAGCTTTGAGAGCTACGAGTACAGTTGGAGTACATTCAAGGCAAGGTATTCATCCGACCTAGTGTTTCACCCTAGGCTTCCCCGATTTTGTTCGCCAAGAAGGTGGTCGGGAGCTTGCGACTCTGTGTCGATTACCGTCGCCTAAACCAGGTGACCGTGATGACCAAGTATCCGCTTCTGAGGATTAAAGACCTCTTCGATTAGCTCAAGGGAGCACTATGGTTCTCGAATATAGATCTCAGTTTAGGCTATCATCATCTCAGAGTTCGAGATGAGGATGTGAAGAAGACGACTTTCAGGTGTCGGTATGGCCACTATGAGTTCTTGGTGATGCCTTTCGGCATAACCAACGCTCCAGAAGTTTTCATGAGTCTCATGAATAGGATCTTCCAGCCTTACCTCAATCGATTTGTCGTAGTCTTCATCGATGACATATTGATTTACTCGACCACGGAGGAGGAGCATGCCTACCACTTGCGGGTTGTACTGGACACACTCTGAGAGCACCTGATTTATGGTAAGCTCTCAAACTTTCAGTTCTGGATACGTGAGGTCTACTTCATGGGGCACATCATCTCTAAGGAGGGATTTGTGGTGGATCCTACGAAGATCAAGGCAGTACTAGCTAGGGAGCCACCCAAGAGCATGATAGAGGTGCGAAGATTCTTAGGTATAGCTGGGTACTATCAGAGATTTGTGCCAAACTTCTCCATATTTGCGGCACCACTTTCAGCATTGATGATGAAGGGGGAACCCTTCGTGTGGTCAGATAGTTGTTAGCAGAGCTTCCAGTAGCCGAGACAGAGATTGACCAGTGCACCCATCTTGAGGCTACCAGTGGAGGGAGTAGGGTACATAGTCTACTGCGATGCATCAGGGGTTGGACTCAGGTGTGTCGTTATGCGGGAGCGGGCAGTGATTGCCTATGGATCATGATAGTTGAGGCAACACGAGCAGAACTACGCTACCCATGACCTGGAGATAGCAACAGTGTTGTTCGCTCTGAAGATGTGGCAACACTATCAGATGGGAGAGGGCTTTATAGTCCACTCTGACCACCAGAGTCTCAGATACATCTTCTCGTAGAAGGACATGAACCCGAGATAGAGGAGATGGATCGAGTTCTTCTAGGACTGTGACTTGGAGATAGTCTATACTCCTGGGAAGGGGAATGTAGTAGCCGATTCTCTCAGTGGGAGGACAGGTATTCACCTACATGGAGAGGCGACATAGCATCTACCCGTGTCACAGATATCCTTCATGGATAGAGACGGGACAACTTTTTTATAGCTGCTCACAGTCACTACACCACTTCTTCAGCTGGCCAGAGAGGCACAATGTGGGGACGATGACTGTGAGACGCGACGTGAAGAGATATCCTCATGACAGACACCTGATGGATTCTATATAGGAGGAGAGCACGTCGTCCTTTTCAGAGGACATACCATGGTACCAGCTACTTTACAGGAGGAGGTTCTGAGAGTGTTTTACACTTCCCCATTAGCGGTACATCCAGGAGTAGCGATGATGTACCAGGATCTCATACGGTAGTACTGGTTGCTGGGTATGAAGAAGGTTGTGGCAGAGTTCGTTTCTCGATGCCTCACCTGTCAGCAGGTGAAGGTGGAGCACCAGGTAGCAGCAGGCTTGGAATAACCCTTGGAGGTCCCGGATTGGAAGTGGGATCAGATATCAATGGATTTCATGACTGGACTTCGACATACTTCTAGAGGACATGCCTCCATTTGGGTGATCATCGATCGGCTCACCAAGTTGGCCCACTTCTTACCCATCAGAGAGCAGGGATTAGTGGAGAGCTTGAGGCGTCTCAATGTTCTGGAGATCGTACGGCTTCATGGTGTGCCATCATCTATCGTCTCCTATAAAGATTCTTGTTTTACTTCCCAGCTTTGGAAGGGGTTACAGGAGGAATTTGGGACGCAGCTACGCCTGAGAACTGCCTTTCACCCTCAGACGGATGGTCAGATGGAGAGAACCATTCAGACGCTTGAGGAAATGCTCCGTTCATGTGTCCTCGACTTTGGTCGCAGTTTGGAGGATCACCTACCTTTGCAACAGCTACCACTCCACCATCAAGATGGCACCATATGAGGCATTTTATGATCGAACATGCAGACCACCTCTATGCTAGACAGACCCTGGGGAGTCAGCACTTGTGGGACCAGAGATGGTCCAGGCCACGATAGAGAAGGTACAAGTCATCCAGGAGAGGATGAGGATAGTTCAGAGCTGACAGAAGTCTTATGATGACAGGAGGCGTAGACCACTAGAGTTCGAGGATGGCAGCCGCGTTTTCTTATGGGTCTCACCTCGATGTGGATTATGGAGATTTGGCCGGGGTGGAAAGTTATCTCGGCGCTTCATCGAACCATTCTAGGTTCTCAGTCGGATAGGCGATGTGGCTTAGCGCCTGGTTTTACCACCTTAGTTGCACCGGGTGCACGACGTCTTCCACGTATCTCATCTGAGGAGATATGTGCACGACCCGACACATATCATCGACCATGGGGAATTGGACATTGATAACAGGGTGACTATTGCGAAGGTCTCGGTGGAGATCGAGGATCGACAGGAGCGGGACCTCTGTGGATGGTCGATACCTCTAGTGCACATCAGGTGGTAGCATGGGAACCTCCAGGAGAGCACATGAGAGCGGAAGGCTTAGATGTGTGCTCAGTACCCTCATTTGTTTCTGTAGTTTGTGATGTATCTTTACGGTGATGTAAATCCCTGAGGTGGGAGTAATTTAAAAACGCATAAATTTAAAGGAAATTTTTTTATTAAATTCTTTCGGATTTTATGAGTACACAGTTTTTGACAGCACATGATTCTGAGGTCCGGTGTGCCCGAAATCAATTTCTGAAGTTTATCTCGGGTATGTTCAGTGAAGGAACGAGCGGGTTATTCTAACTTTTGAACTGGTACTCGGAATTGAAATCCGGGGGCACCGATGAAACCAAAAATCCTGTAATTTATTAAGAAGACATTTATTAGAGTTGTGTTTACACGGGAAGAGTTGTTTAAAAAAAAGTTGATTAAGAGAAATAAAATTGTGTTACAAATTTTATTTCACTTATAAGTGTTCAAACCCCATGTGTGGGATTTGGGGTGGGACCCACTAAAATTATAAGTCCTCCTGTTAGGATAATAGTGAGGTGGGGCCTACACGAGCCCCACACCATAAATTTCCATAACTCCTATAAACCTCCCCTCTTAAATTAGGTTACTCTCCCACAGATTAATGATTCCAAATTAGCACACCATTAATTTTGACAACTCAAAATTAATTAGATGAATTCAACTATTGATGTTTTGAATTGTTTGAATATGAAAATAAAATAAGGAAATGGCTTATTTTATTTTATTTTTGGGATTTTTCTGTGTGAAGAAAAGGTGAGAACCCTTGTGTTGTTCCTTTGAAGAGCTTCAACCATCCGCGATGAACAACACACTTCGTCGAAGAACGCCGACACTGCAAGAAGAGATCGACGCGCCGTTCCTTCTTCTCTCTACAGTCGGTGTGAGACGTATTTTCCTCCTCGGATGTCCTCCATCGACATATATGGAGCCACACCCCACGACACTGTTTTCCGTGACGCTAGCTTCCATGAACTACTTTTAGGCAGGGGTTTATTTTACATTCAAGATTATTTCGACGTTCATCATTAATTTTGGTGGCCTGTTATCAGTATAATGGGAGGAGGTCTGACGGCATGAACACGGCCAAAGATCCTCCCTTTTTTTTATTTTCTTCATGGATTTAAATGGAGGCGGAGTCGTTGCCCACACGAGGTCGAGAGAATCGCGGCAGGAGCGGGCTGCGGCGGAGGAGCGTGGCGCCGTCACGCTGCACCGTTGAGGCCAAACGAGGCCGCGGACAAAACTGGGCCATGATGGAGGAGCGTGGTGCCGTCGGGCTATGCCGGAGCACTAAGAGGCCACGACCAGGGCTGGAAACGGTGGAGGGGCGTGGCGCTAACGCGCCGTGCCGGACTGACAGGGGGCGCGACCTTCGGTCGCTGCGGAGCAGCAGGAGGTGGCCGCCCAAGCCGGCAGCCGGCATTCAAGGAGGCGGGAACCCTACGGGTCCCACGTGGTGCAACCGGTTGGCCTTAATGGATGGCCATTTCCAAGAAAGCGGTGGGTTTGAAACCCCCGACATCCATGTAGGGCGGACCCCAGAGGGGTCCCCCGTTTTGTGAAAATAGGGGGGCGACGACCCCCCCCCCCCCCCCCTCCGCATCCAACTCAACCTCGAGCAGAGCCGAAGCCCACATCGGGCCGGACCGCCCATGATGGACCATGTCACGCTGGGCCAGACCAACCCAGGGGTATCGTGCTGGGTCAGACCGGCCCCGAACACCCTGATTTCCGGACAGATCCGTTTAAACTCCCATATCTTGGGCTACAGACCACCGATCGATGCACCGTTAGTTGTGTAGCAACCCTTGGATGGAGGCGGTCATTTCAATATATTAACATCAAGGTTTTGAATAACTTTGTGTACCACTGGGTTGTTTCGAACATGAAACCAACCGGGCCCTCGGAGCGGAAACACTTATAACATGAACTACGGATGTCTGATTGACGTGTTGTCGACTTTGTTGGCTTCTTCTTAGTGAGATGGTTATTTTGTATTACTACGCTCGAGGTTTTGACACATCTGGAGTATGTTCAGGTTGGTTTTAGTTTAAAACCCAACCGGGGCCCTAGGACGAATAAACAAATAACTCTCAGATCGGGTGTCCGATTGACGCGCCATCTGTCGCGTTGAGTTACTTTCGACGAGGATGAACTATGTGATACATCAACTCTGGACATCATGACAGTTGATGTATCGACCCCATGGATCATGGAGTGGACCCTCCTTGAATCGAGCCTGTTGTGTGTGGGAACCCTAGATATAGCTGCGACTGCGATGACGATGACGATTGTACTGGGATCCTCCGTGGGTTCGGCAGCGGCGATGACCGTACTGGAATCTTCCATGGGCTCGACGGCGATGACTACTGTTCTTGTATCCTATTTGGGTCCTGCAGTATTTGACTACTGTTCTTTTATCCTATGTGGGGCCGGCAGTATTTGACTCTGTACTTGTATCCTAGGTGGGTCTGGTAGAGTAGCTAGTCCTATATCCTTTATGGGTCCGACAGCTTAGCTGGTCTTGTATCCTATGTGGGTCCGACAGCTTAGATGAATCAGTGGCTGCAACTGATCATTTCTATCATCTTATGAAGTTTGTACCTGTGTGAGCTGAGTCTTAACTTACAATCATTATCATCAATATGATTTATGTGATTTCCTGTGTGGATTGGGTTGTGATTTCTTGTGTGGATTGGGTTGTGAATTCCTTTGTGGAAGGGGTTATGTTTTCCTGTATGGACTGGGTTGGATTTGGGATCGTGTGCTGGAGCTGAGTTGGAATAGATGACTTAGGTATATGTATGGGCATATACCTAAGTAGAGTCAGTTGTTACTTCATTATTGTATCTTTCCTTTGTGGTTTATCCTTCGTGGATTCTGGGAGACCACCGGGGGTCTCGGGGTCGCTACTAAGTAGCGTATACTCTCCCATGCACGGGCTATGCCCGCACTATGTTGTGTTAGATGCAGACGATAGAAATCACTGATCGAGGTGGGAGCTTGTTGAGTTGGACGGTACCTGGAGGTGGGTCACTGGACAGAACGAACACGGAGCGGACAGCTGGAGCCGAGGAGTATAGGAGACTACCTGTACCCACCCTTCAGGTGGGATTTCCAGAGGATGACTCAAACTCACTGCTTTACTTTTCAGTTGTTGAAATTTCATTTCAGTTGTACTTAACATTTTATTGGGTTTGTATTCTGGACCATTTACTTTTCAGCACTTACTTTTGTACTCAGTTTACATAGTGTTTACTCATCCTGCATACTCTGTGGTGTTTGTTTTCTTTATAAAGGAAATTCATTCCCTTTTTATCAAGATTTACGCCTTTGGTTCTAGTCACCATCCCATGTCCTATGGAAGGCGGGTTTGGGGTAGTCACGACATGGGCCCCGAGAACAGGTCATGATATATAACATTACCAAAATGAGATAAATTCCTCAAAATTACCATAACATTATTTAACCTCAAATGTTATCTCATACCTTTCATTTTCATTCCAAAATATAATAACATGAAATTTCCCCAAACCCAATGATCATATAAAACCAAATGGTTTTTTATAACTATATCCACAAGAGAAAAGATAATTATTACTCAAATATCATTTTTACATGAAAAACTGCAGGGTTACAAATACTAGAGAAAATTATTCCAATGTAATCCCCTCAACAAGGAGCATTAATACTTTTAAACATTTCAGCAACCATTTATTTCCACGTATCTTCTTCTTTGACCAAGAATGTATCCTATAGAATAGGGAATTTACCCAGGTAATGGCCAGGTCCGCTACATTTATGCCAAATGACTATAAATGGATTCTTGGGACTATTTTTATTTTCTTCTATAGAACTCTTCATTTTTCCTCAGAAATTATTTACTTTATGTCCTTATTTCCCATCCATAAATCATTTCTTTTTTCCCTTGAGAATCATTCCTGGGTGTCTCCTTCCACATTTCCTTCATGATGGAAATTGAGGATTCTATTCTCCATGGTCTCTACTACTGTAGATCTTATCATTCATCACATTTCTGTTCATTTATGAGTCCGAGAGTTGGTCAATATATATGTTGTTGATCATGTTTTTAGAAAACTAATTTTGCATGAACATGATATCTTTTACGCCTATCAACATTCCATTATTTTTCTCATTTCCACCACCGTTCCAACCTTTTACATCATGCTCAATTCTAAAATGACTTCCTTGGAATCCATCCAGTGACTAAAACTAGAAAGCATTGTGTGAGTAACAATAGTCATAAAATCATTTAGAGAATATCGTGACACCATATTTTAATTTGAAACACCTCAGAATTTACCAAGGTAATTTATTCCCATCATATATTAAAATCATTCAAATTAGTTTGTAATGAGAATGTAATTATCCTAAGCACATCCCCCAGGAGTTTCGTAGTGAAGAGTGCATCAAGGACCATTATCGTGCACCGGTTCTTATTCGAGTCAATCTCAAAGTGGTGTTTTCGGGTTTTACTCCTAGTTACATCTGTGCCAGAGCCGCCTCTACCTGCTCGTATCTAGGCAAGGATGTATTTCTTGGAAAAATGACAAAATCTATATAATACCTAAATTTTAGTAAATTCTTCTATACTAATCCTCAAAGTCTATCTTAGCTCTATGTGCGCTTATTAGAGTTTATCTAAATCTTGTTTTCAAGGATTTTACCTAACTTCCTATGATACTAACTATAACGCCCAGACCTTAGAAGCCCAGAGTTGGTGCATTATTACATATCATTGGCATGATCACCAAAAATCAAGTCTCTAAGGATCGATTAGTTTAGTAGCATTATAATTACAAGATACATTCATAAGTTTTACATTACATCATAAAATGGAAAACTACAAAAACATTGTTTCCATAGACAACACTGAGATCCCAATGAATATCCCTATAGGTTAGTCATAATATACATCTTCACATCTTGGGAAAAATAAAAAATAGAAAGGGGTGATCTCAGATTCTTAGTAAGGATAACAATATTGCAGAAACATTCATAAATATGGGTAAGCATTTAAGGTAATGTATAAGACTAAATAAAATCCTTTTAATCTTGAACTTTAGCATAATAAGGAAAAAATAATATAGAATAATTACATTTACTCATTCAAATGGATATTATACTAGTATAATAATCACATGTAATATCAATAGACACATTCATAATGATGGAATGCATAATGCCAGATTTCATAACCACATAGTCAAGGCCTTGTACCAGGACTACCAATAAGATTTTTCCAAGGCCCTGTGCCAAGACACTAGTTTGTCTCATGAGACATACCGATGCATTGAGGAGATGTAGCAGGACCCACCTGTCACTTACTAAGTCCAATGAATTCCTCATATGAAAAGGTTGAAACATAACATAATCATTCGTATTAAAACTAGCATACAAAATGTCAATACATTATCCACAAACCATGAATGGTATAAAAAATAGCACATCCATAGTCAAAAAAAACTCATTCAATACAATATCGAATATTGTATTGTAAAAAATTTACATCAATCGAAAATAATGAAGGATGTTGACAAAGATGAAGACAATAAACATAACTATTTAAGAGAAATAACCCCCTTTCTCTTGAAAACATTTAAAAGTCACACTATTTATCAAGAAGAAGTTTAAAAATAGATTTTTGAATCAAAGAGTCCAATACCACTTTGACACATTTAAAAGGAATCTTAAATTTAAAATTGTAATGACCATATAAATAAATCCTTAAAACCATTTTTAAAACATGGACATTAATGAGAAACATTTATAATAATAACTCTTTAAAACATTTAAAATGATACTTTCATTAGAGTTCGTATCCAAAATAGCGACACTTGAATAAAAATAATTGAGGTTATTAAAACATTATAATATCATGATAATAAAGGGATTCATGATATACTATGTCAATTTACACTATATACACCAAAAAAATGTGAGTTGGCACATAAAAACAATGAAGACTCAATAGAATGTAAGTTGAAATGAAATCCCTTATAAAGAAAATATCTTTAGTTTAAGAATAAATAAATGACATAATTATGGGTGAAAAATATAAATACAATAAATATGATTGGATATTCATTATAATTATATAAGAGGATATTCACACAAATTCTTGTAAAAACATCACCGTTGAATTGGATGTTTAACTCAATGAATACAGATTGAGTTAAAATTACTCTTATCAAGGTCATACCGATGACAAGAGGATTTATCAATGGAGTGATTATGTGTCTCAAAAGTATATACACAGAAAGGGGAGTGGAAATTTCCACATATGTAATTAAATAGTGATTTCACACCTAATATTGGAGTAATGTAATCAATGAAGTTTGCGTAAAACCGATTGAGTGGAAATTTTTTTTGAAATTCCCTTACAGATTTGGAAACATACGAAACATACACCCCAAGAAATAAGTATCAAAAAATGAAAATTTAAATATCCATACATTAATGTATATTACAAAAGGAATAACATCAGGTACATTACATACTCCACACAAATATAAATAGTAGCCAATATAGCATGAATCCCACAAGAATAAAAGTAAGATGAAAACCCCTTACATCATTGTAATCAATTGAGTCATATGAAAAAATGTTAATAAACATGAAATTAATATTATAATACCATTAATATAAATAGAATCATTATAATATATATCAATTTTAGGTGCACAATACACCATATGAAATAAATAAGTGGCGAACAATGGAAATCCCACAAAATTAAAAGTGAGATAAGAAACCTCGTACATTGTACATTTCCTTGTCCGGGGGTAGGATTAACTCTGGTATAATGGTGAAATAATTGTTATTAAATTATAAAATAATAATATAAATTAATATGATGTCATATATGATCTTTTAACATTGCTTTATTAATAATATCCTAGCATTATTGTCCTTTCGGTTGTTAACTGTTTCAGTTTCCTTTATATTCATTGTTATGTGATTCATATTTGTTATGTATGGGATGTATCCTATTCATATCCAGAATGATATCAAGTCTATAATTATTATTTTTAATCAAAAAATGAAAATTAGTCTTGAATGGATTGGATGGAGAATGAATCTTGTCGCGTTCGTGGAGACGGTAATCCGTACGTACGTACAAGAGACAACATCATTTTTTAATATTAAAATAATATATAATTGGATGGTATATCATATATACAGAATAATTGTCATGAATATTTATTATTTACATCAATTACACATCATTATTATACCCATCCAAATAATAATTTATTCAATAACAATTACACCACGACGTGGAGACGGTAAGTCGTACGTACACATTTATGGTGACATGTCATTTAAAGGATGGATAGAATAATGAATATGGTTGTACCATATTTATAATAAAATCACAGTATATTGAAGATACTGGAGTTATTATTTTAGAATGGAAATAACAAATAAATAAGATGTGTAAGAAGAAAGGAACTTGAAAGAGGTGATGAAATATTTACCTCTTCTTCATCTTCGTCCTTTTGATTTTATCAAAAGGGATCCATAGGATGGATTTCTGACTAAAGGATAGCCTCTATAATGAAGGGAATAATGTTTAGTGGATATTTGGTCAGGTTTTGGCTAATCCAAATGGCTTTGACGGTATGAATTATAGAGAAGTGGGATTTCCATTTTATAAGATGGGTGAGGGGATCATTTGGAAAAGCTAGTCATATTATTTTATAAAAAAACATTTTCGTTTTCTAATTACTCCAAAATGAATTATTTAATGTATAAAGTGGGGAGGGGTTGAAAAAAAACTCAACAAATAGGTTTTAGACATGTTTGGGTCACTATATTAACCTTATCTTTTATATTTGACTCTTAGTTATATATTTTGACATTTACCATGTCTCTTTGTATTTTTATATTATATGGTTAATAAACATACTATATACTTCCAAGAGAACCCAAAGTGGTTACTTAATGATGCACCTATCATTATAGAAGTATTTTTGCCGAACCTCAGATTTTTAGGAATATAATATCAATTAATAATATAATATTTGTTTTAAGAATTCATTTATATCAATTTTGACACTATTTGGTATTTTTTTCTAAATTCATAACAGAATTATTACTTCAAAATAAATTCATCAAACAAACTATTACATGTCATATGAACTTATAAAATTAGTGGAATTCATAAAATTTCTCAAATTACACTTATTTGGATATTTATAATATCAAATATTTTAATATTTCATTAATTACGTAATTACTACATCATGATTGTCAAATTAATAAATTAAATTGTTTAATGTCTAAAAAATATAAATAAAATTACATTATGTAGGAAATATTTTTATATTTTTAATTAATATTTATAATTTAATTTTTCTTATGGATACCCATATATTAAAAATGGCTTAATTATTAAGCTTTTAATTTAACACTTTTAACTCATCTTTGAATTAAATAATAATAAATGTATTAATCTAATCTAAGTGAACCTAAAGGATCATATTTTATTCCTAATGTTATTTTTGGTATAATTAAACTTATCCAATAGAATTAGGAAAGGTTTTAAGGTAATAATAATATCATTTTTATCCTTAATTACCCGATTTACTTTTAACCATGCTAAATAAAATTCAAAATATACTATTCACAAAAAATTATATTTAGCTTATTTGACAACATTTTAGTTATTGATATCAACCATGTCTCCAGAATATTTTAAATTCAATTCACAAAAGTGGTAAAATTATGTATTATTCAAATTCTCTAATGCTCCTAGGAGGTGGGTAAAAGACAGTTTAAAAGTACAATAAGATTTTTATATCTCAAAAATTATTATAATCTGACTCCAATGAATTAAATTGAACTTATATAGGTATTATGTATCTATTTTGATAGAAAATAAATTTAAATAAAATAAATAATTATTTAAATAAAAATTCGGTTATAAACTATAAATTAGTGTTTTTTCCCTATTCATCAAAAATTGAATGTTTTTAGAAAAGTACCAAAAATTTACCATAGAATAATTTCTATATTCGCAATCCAAAAATGAAGTCCATTTTTAATGTTAAAATTTATAATATTTTAAAAAGTTGGTATTACTATTCATAACAGCTAGTTTGATTGGTCGCGGTGTGTTAGAATCTCGAAGTTGTGTACAATCCAAACTATTACATTATTCAAAGGGAAACGTACTGTGGAAGCATGGGGTGTTACATTTTCCCCCATTTTGGAAAATGCGTCATTGTATTTTTTAAAATTGGGCATGGGAACATAATTGAAAGTCCCATATCAGAAAATGAGTCAATAAAACAATAACTTTAAAAGAAAGAAAGAGAAATACAAAGGTCACCCGAGATAACCCATAATAGGATTCCATGTTGGAAAACATGTATATGGATGATAAACTATGTGTAATGTTCTGATGGAGAGATATAGAAAACATGGTCAAGAGAAAGTTAACAACAAGAAAACCAAAAACTTGTAATGGGACAAATGGTCATTAGTTTCCCAGTAGGAAAAGTAAACCGACAACCTTTTTTATGTAACATTTCATAAATATGAGGAATTTATTTATGAGATTGAATAAGAACATAAAGTGATATTCTTACTTTTTAAGTAGAGTTTCATTCATTAATAAATTTCTACCACTAACTCATTTTTTTTCAAACGATGAGTATTCAAGATGACTTGGTCATACATGAAGAGCTAAAATCAACTTCTAGAAAATCACATAACCCACAAAGGATAAACTATATATTTACCTTGAATTTAGAGATTAATCAAAATCAAAATCGTTGGTACAAGATCAGATGATCCCCCTAAAGGATATTCCTTTAGAGAAATAAACACTATTCTTAATTTCTAAAATTAAACCAGCAGCACAACAAAGTTAAATAAATACCATTCCATAAAAAATTGTCCTTAAAATCCTTCATTACAATCAAAACTAATATTGAAACCCAAAACATATAATAATTTGGTTATGTAGTCTTCCATGTTAAATTGTATCTCCAAATGTCATCGACTACTCTTAAAGTCACATACATAAAAGTAATTAACTTAATAACATATTCTCTATTATAGGATAATAATTTCCATAAATAACCCAAATCACTATAAATCCCCCATACAAACAAAGATAAAAATACACTATTAATTCTCAAATTAAATCTCATAGTGTTTAATTTTCATTAGGCATATATTGTTCCCAACAGAGAGAATGTCATCCAAAATATCATTTATCAATTAATCAACAGATCATTTCTATTTACTAAGGGTATTCATTTGATAAAACATAAGATCCCAAATCACATTTTTATTGATCAATAAAATCATTTAACTAAAAATAATTTGTCTCGCTAACCAGGGACTTCACGTAGTTCAGTGGTAGGTGAAAAATCCCAATCACACTCTAGTTGTGGGTTCGATTCCCACATCATTGTCCGATATGATGGTTTGTCACATGGTATGCGTGTTGTCCTTTTTCAAAAACTATATTTTATAACATTACCAAAATGAGATAAATTCATCAAAATAATCATTACATATTTTGACCAAAAATGTTATCTCATACCTTTCATTTTCATTCCAATGTATAATAACTTGTAATTTCCTCAAACCCAATGATCATAAAAAACCAAATAGTTTTTTATAACTATATCCACAAGAGAAACGATAATTCTTCCTCAAATATCATTTTCACATGACAATCTATAGGGTTACATATAAAATAGAAAATTATTCCAAAGTAATCCCATCAACAATGAGCATTAATACTTTTAAACATCTCTCCAACTATTTATTTACACATAGCTTCTTCATTGACCATGAAAATATCCTATAGAATAGGGTATTTACTCGGGTATTGAACAGGACCCCTGCATTTACAGAAAATGACTGTAAATGGATTCTTGGAACAATTATTATTTTCTTCCATAGAACTCTTAATTTTTCCTTGGCAATTATTTACTTTATGTCCTTCTTTCCCACACGTAAAGCATTTCTTTGTTCCATTGAGAAACTTTACTGGGTGTCTCCTTCCACATTTCCTGCATGATGGAAGTTGGGGATTCTTTTCTCCATGGTATCCACTGCTAGAGCTATTTTCATTCATTTCCTTTCTCTTCATTGTTGAGTCCTGTATTTTGTTAATATATATGTTGAGGATCATATTTTTGGAAAATAGATTTGGCATGAACATGATATCTTTTACGCCTATCTACATTCCATTTTGTTGATAATTTACCCCACATTTCCCACCTTGTACATCATGTGCAATTCTACTATGACATCCTTGTTATCCAGCCATTTAATAAAACCAGAAAGCAGTGTGTGAGTAACAGTAGTAATAAAATCATTTATAGAATATCATGACAGAATATTTTCAATTTAAAACACCTCAGGATAAACCAAGGGTATTTATTATCATCTTATATTAAAATACTTCAAATTGGTTTGTAAATAAAAAGTAATTATCCAATGCATATCCCCTGGGATTGTCGTAACCAACAGTGCAGTAAGGCCCTTTATCGTGCACCAGTTCCCATTCGAATCTAGATCAAAGCAGTGTTTTGGGGGTTTAACCCTAGGTATATCTGTACCAGAGCTGCATTTACCTACTCGTATCCAGACAGGGATGTATTTCATGGATAACTCCAAATATCTCTACAATAACAGAATTTTAGGAAGCTCTACTATACTAATCATCAAAGTCTATCTTTGGGCTATGTGCTGTTATCAGATTTTATCTAAATCTAGTTTCCAAGGTTTGTAATAAACTTCCTATGATACCAACTATAACACCACGATCCCAGAATCCCAGAGTCGGTTCATTTTTACTTATCATTGGAATTATCACAAAAGAACAACTCTCGAAGGACAGATTAGATTAGTATCATTGGATGTACTAGATGCATTCATAAGTTTTAAATTACATCCTAAAATGGAAAGCTACAATAAAAATGTTTCCATAAACAACACTGAGATCCCATATAATATCCCTAAAGGTCAGTCATAATATACTTCTTTGCATCTTGGAAAAAATTAAACATAGAAAGGGGTAAGCTCAGATGCTCAGTAAGGATAACAATATAGTAGAAACATTCATAAATACACATTAACATTTAAGGAAATATATAAGACTAATTCAAAAGACTTTTAAACATGAACTTCAGCATTATATAGAAAAGATAAAATTTTCTAATCCCATGTAATTATTCACATGGATCTTCTACTAGTCGAATAATCACATGAAATATCAATATCCTCTTTCATAATGATGGAATGCATAATTCTAGACTTCATAACCACATAGTCAAGGCCTTGTGCCATGACTACAAATAAGATTTTGTCAAGGCATTGTGCGAAGACACTTGTTTGTCTCATGAGACCTACCGATGCATCGAGGAGCTATATTGGGCTCTACCCATAACTTACTAAGTCCAATTGATTCCTCATATGAAAAGTTTGAAACAACACATAATCATCCGTAATAAAACTATCATACGAAATGTCAATATATTATACACAAACCATGAATGGTATAAAAAATAGAACATCCAAATTCAGACAGAACTCATTAAATAAAATATAGAAGATTTTATTGTAACCGATTAACTTCAATTGAAAATAATGAAGGATTTTGAAATAAATGAAAATAATCATCAAAACTATTCGTGAGAAATATCCCCCTTTTTCTAGAAAACATTTAAAAGTCACACTATTTGTCAATAAGATGTTTAAAAATAGATTTTTGAATCAAAGTGTCCCATACCACATTGAATCATTTAAAATGAATTTCAATTTTAAAACTTTAATGTCCACATTAATAAATCCTTAAAACCATTTTTAAAATAAGGACATTAATGAGAACGATTTAAAATAATAAATCATTAAAACATTTAAAATGATATTTTAGTTATAGTTCCTAACCAAAATAGTGACACTTAAATATAAATAATTGAGGTAAGAAAAACAATATAATATCATGAGAATAAATGGATTCATGATATTCTATAGCAAAGTATACTATATACACCAAACAAAAGGGTGTCAGCGCATAACAACAAGGAAGACTCAATGGAATGTAAGTTGAGATGAAGTCCTTTATAAAGACCATATCCCTAGGTTAAGGATTAATCAATGAAATAATTATGTGTGAAAAATATAAATACACTCAATGTGATTGTATATTCATTGTAAGTCAATCATAGGACATTCACACATACTCTTGTAAAAACAACACGAATGAATTGGATGTTTACTCAATGAATAGAGATTGAGTTAAAATTACTCTAATCACGGTCATATCGATGACTTGAGGATTTATCAATAAAGTTATTATGTGTCTCAAAATTATAACCATGGAAAGTGGAGTGTAAATTACTACATAAGTAAATAAATAGTAATTTCACACCTAATCTTGGAGTAAAGTAACCAATGATGTTTGTATAAAACTGATGGAGTAGAAATTGAAATTTAAAATCCCCTTACCGATTTGGTAACATACTAAACATACACTCCAAGAAAGGTGTATCATAAAATGAAGATGTAAATACCCATACATTAATTTATATTACAAAAGGAAACAATCAGGGGAAATACATACTCTACACAATAGGAAATAGTGGCCAATATAACATGAATCTCATGGGAATAAAAGTGAGATGAAAAAACCATACTTCATTGTAATAAATCGAGTAATATGAAAAAAATTTAATAACCACCAAATTAATTATAGAATTACATGAATATAAAGGGAATGATGATAATATATATCAATTGTATGTACACAATACACCACATGCAATAAATAAGGGGAGAATAATGGATATCTCATGGAATTAAAAGTGAGATAAGAAACCCATTAAATTATACTTTTCCTTGGTCGAGGGTATGTTAACCTCCTGTATAATGGTGAAATAATTTTTATTAATTTATAAAAGAATCATATTCATTAATATGATATCATATATGATCTTTTAACATTGCTTTGTTAATAATATCTTACTATTATCATCGTTTCGGGTGTTAACAGATTCATTTTACTTCATATGCTTTGTTATGTGAGTCATATTAGTTATGGATGGGGGTATATTATTCATATAAAGAATGATATCAAGTATCTAAACATTATTTTTAATCATCAAATTGAAAATTAGTCTTTAATTGAGACGATGGGGAATGAATGTCATCATATTCGTGGAGACGGTAATCTGTGCGTACGCATGAGCGATAATATAATTCTTTTAGTATTAAAATAAAATATAATTGGATGGTATATCATATATAAAGAATAATTATCATGTTATATTTATTATTTAAATCAATTACACATCATTATTATACCCATCCAAATATTAATGTATTGAATAACAATTACACCAGGATGTGGAGACGGTAAGCCGTACGTACACATGTAAGGTGACATGTCATTAGAAGGATGGATAGATTAATGAATATGGTTATACCATAAATATTATAAAATCACAGTTTATAGAAGATAATGGAGTTATTATTTTATAAAGGAAATAACAAAGAAAGGGGAAGTGGAAGTAAAAAAGGAACTTGAATGAGGTGATGAAATATTTACCTCTTCTTCGGGTTCTTCCTTCTAATTTGACCAAAAGGGCTCTTTAAGTTAGATTTATAACTAATTCAAGGACTCTAGGATGAAATTAAGATAGTTTAGAGGGTATTTGGGCAGATTTTGGCCGAGCCAAAGGGCTTTGAAGGTGTGAATTTCAAATAAGGGTGAGTGCCCTTTTATAAGAGGGGTGAGGGGCACCATAGGAAAAGCAAGAAATATTATTTTAAAATAAACTCATTTTTGGTAAATAATGGCTAAAAAATGGATGAATTAAAGGATAAGGTGGGTATGGGTCAAACAACACTCAAACAATAGGTTTTAGAGAGGTTTGGGTCACTATATTAATATTTTCTTTTAGATTTAACTCTTAGTTAAATTATTTTACATTTTCCATGTTTCTTCGTATTTTTATAATATATGGTTAATAAACTTACTACATACATCCATGAGAATAATAAGTGGTTCATTAATGATAAACATATCATTATATAAGTATTTTGGCAGAACCTATGATTTTTAGAAATATAATTTCAATTAATAATATAATATTTTTTTTAAAAACTATTTTTTGTCAATTTTGACACTATTTGGTATATTTTTGCTAAATTTATAAGAGCATTATTACATCGAAATAAATTCATCTAAGAAACCCTAACTGGTCATATGTACCTATTAAATTATTGTAATTCATAAAATGTCTTAAATTACATTTATTTGGTAATTTATAATATCAAATATTTTAATATTTTATTAACCAGATAATTACTCCATCATCATTTTGTCATTAATAAATTAAAATATTTAATGTCTAAAAAATATAAATAAAATACCATAATTTAGGAAATATCTTTATCTTTATAATTAATATTTATAACCTAATTTATATTTTGTATAACCATATATTAAAAATGGATTAGTTATTAAGATATGAATTTAATACTTTTAACTCTTCTTCGGATTAAATAATAATAAATGTCCTAATCTAATCATAGTGGACCTAAAGGATCATATTTTATTCCTAAGGTTGTTTTTGGTACAATTACACTTATCCAATAGAATAATAACATGTGTTAGCGTAATAATAATACCATTTTTACCATTAATTACCCTATTTACTTTTAAATGTTGTAAAAAAAGTCAAAAGTTATTATTCTCCAAAAAATATTTTTATCTTATTGAACCAAATTTTACATACTGATATCAACCATTTCTCTTTAATTTTTGAATTTAAATTCATAGAAGTGGTAAAATTATGTTTTATTCAAATTTTCGAATGCTCCTAAGAGGTGGGTAAAAGACGGTTAAAAAGTTCAATAGAGTTTTTATGCATCTAAAATTATTATAAACTGATTCCAATGAATTACATTGAACATATATATTTATTATGTATCTATTTTTACCTAAAATAAATTTAAATAAAATAAATAATCATTTAAATTAAAAATCCTCTTCAAACTATAAGTTAGGGGTTTTCACTATTCATCAAAAATGAAATGTTTTCTCAAAAATACCAATAAATTAACCATAAGCTATTTTCAGTATTCTGAATCCAAAAATGAAGTTCATTTTGATTTATAAAATTTATAAAATTTAAAAAAGTGTGTATTACTCTTCATAACAGTTATTTTGATTGGTCGCGGTGTGTACGAATCTCGAAGTTGCATACAATGAAAGCTATTACATTATTCAAAGGGAATCGTGTCGTGGAATCTTGGGGTGTTACAATATTCCCCCCTTTTGAAAATTGCATCCTCACAATTTTTAAAATTGGTATTGGGAACATAATTGAAAGTCCCACATTGTAAAATGAGTCAATAATACTATCAGTTTGAAGCAAAGAAATAGAAGTACAATGGTCACCCAAGATAACCCATAATAGGATTTCATGTTGGAAAACATGAATATGGAAGACAAAATAAATGTTATGTTCTAATGGAGAGGGATAGAAAACATGATTAGGAGGAAATAACAACAATAAAACCACAAACATGTGATGAGACCAATAGACATTATTTTCCCAGTAGGAAAATTTAATGGACAACATTTTTTTGTTTTTAGTCACATTTCATAAATATTAGGAATTTATTTATGATATTCACTAAGAAAATAAAAAATATACTTACATTATACGTAGAGTTTCATTCCATATAAATTTATACCACTAACTAATTTTTTTCAAACGATGAGTACTCAAGATGACTTGGTCAAACTGGAAGAGCTAGAATCAACTTCAATAGAATCACATGATACAAAAAGTATAAACTATATATTTACCTTGTCTTTATAGATTAAAAAAACCAAGATGGTTAGTACAAGATAAGATGATCCACCAAAAGGATATTCCATTAGATAAAGAAACATTATTCTTAATTTCTAAAATTAAACCAACAATACACCAAAGTTAAGTAAACATCATTCCATAATCAATTGTCCTTAAAATCCTTCATTATAATCCAAACTAATATTGAAACCCTAAACTTATAAGAATTTGGTTATGTAGTATTCTGTGTTAAATTGTATCTCCAAATGACATCGACTACTCTTAAAGGCGCATACATAAAATTTATTAACCTAATCACATATTCTCTATTATTTCTTAAACATTTCCATAAATAACCCAAATCACTATAAAGATAAAATAAAAACATAGATAAAAACCCACCATTACTCCTCAAATGAAATCTCATAGTATTCTATTTTCATTAGGAATATATTGTTCCTGACAGAGTGAACGTCTTCCAAAATAACATTTATCACATAATCACAAAATAATTTTTGTATACTAAGGGTATTCATGTGGTAGGACATAAGATCCCAAATCAACATATTATCGATCAATAAAATCATTTATCTAAAAATAATTAGTCACACTAACCAGGGACATCACATAGTCCAGTGGTAGGTGATAAATTCCAATCGCACTCTTGTTTGGGTTCGATTCCCACAGCTTTGTTTGACATGAAGGGTTGTCACACAGTCTCTGTGTTTTCCTTTTTCAAAAACTAAATTTTATAACATTACCAAAATGAGATAAATTCCTCAAAATAACCATAACATAATTTAATCACAAATTTTATCTCATACCTTGTATTTCCTTTCCAAAATATAATAACTTTTAATTAACTCAAACCCAATTATTATATAAAAAAAAATGGTTTTTTATAAATATATCCACAAGAGAAAAGATAATTCTTCATCAAATATCATTTTAACATGAAAAACTGTAGGGTTACAAATACAATAGAAAATTATTCCAAAGTAATCCCACCAACAAGGAGCATTAATATTTTAAAACTTTTCTTTAACCATATATTTCCACAAAGATTCTTCATTTACCAAGAAAATATCCTATAAAATAGGTAATTTACTTTGTTCATGCCCATGTCCTTACATTTACAGAAAATGACTTTAAATTGATTCTTTGGACCATTTGTATTTTTTTTCCGTAGAACTCTTCATTTTTCCTCAATAATTCATTACTTTATGTCCTTATTTCCCACAAGTAATGAATTTCTTTGTTCCATTGAGACACTTTCTTGGGTGTCTCTTTCTAAATTTACTACAAGATGGAAATTGAGTATTATTTTCTCGAGGGTCTCTACTACTAGAGCATTTATCATTCTTCACCATTCTCTTATTTTTTGTGTCCTGGAGTTGGTTAATATATATATTTTTGATCATATTTTTTAAAACTAATTTGGATTGACCAAAATATCTTTTACTCCTATCAACATTACATTTTTTTGCTCATTTCCACCACCATTCCCACCATGCACATCATGCTCAAAGCTACTATGACTTCCTTGGAATCCAGTCATTGACTAAAACCAGAAAGCATTGTGGGAGTAACAGTAGTCATAAAATCATTTAGAGGATATCATGACACAATATTTTCAATTTGAAACACCTTATGATTAACCAAGGTAATTTATTCTCATATTATATTATAATCTTTCAAATATGTTTTTAAATAAAATGTAATTATCCTAAGCATATCCCCTAGGAGTTTCGTAACCCAGAGTGCAGCAAGGCCAGTTTTCGTGCACCAGTTCTGTTTCGATCATAGCTCAAATTAGTGTTTTTGGGTTTTACCCCTAGGTACATCTGTGTCAGAGCTGCCTGTACCTACTCGTATCCAGATCGAGATGCATTTCCTGGAAAACTTGCAAAATATATACAATACCAAAATTTTAGGAAGTTCATCTATACTATTCCTCAAAGTCTCTCTTAGGGATGTTTGATTTTATCAGAGTTTATCTAAATCTAGTTTCCAAGGATTTTCTAAACATCCTCTGATACCAACTATAACGCCCCGACCCAGAAGCCCAGAGTTGGTTCATTATTACGTATCATTAGCATGATCACAAAACATTATGTCTCAAAAGACCGATTAGTTTAGTAGCCTTGGAAGTACATGATAAATTAATAAGCTTTACATTACATTCTAAAATAGAAAACTACAACATCATTGTTTCCATAGATAACACTGAGATCCCATAGAATATCACTACAGGTCATTCATATATACTTATTCGCATCTTGGGAAAAATATAACATAGAAATGGGTGAGCACAGATGCTTAGTAAGTATAACAATATAGTGGAATATTTCATAAATACGCATAAACATTTAATTCAATGTATAAGACTATAAAAAAGACTGTTAATCTTGAACGTCAGAATAATATGGAAAATATAAAATCTAATAATTCCATTTACTTATTCACACAGATATTCTACTAGTCGTATAATCACATGAAATTTCAATAGACACTTTCATAATGATGGAATGCATAATGCCAGACATCATAACCACATAGTCAAGGCCTTGTGCCAAGACTACAAATATCATTTTTCAAGGCCTTGTGCCAAGACACTATTTTTTCTCATGAGACCTACCGATGCATCGAGGAGCTATAGTGGGCTCCACCCATCACTTTATAAGTCCAATTCATTCCTCATATGAAAATCTTGAAATAAAACATAATCATTCGTATTATAAATATTATATGAAATGTCAATACTTTATCCACAAACCATGAATGGTATAAAAAATATCTCATCCACAGTCAAACATAACTCATTCATTACAATATGGAAGATTTTATTGTAATAGATTAACCTCAATCAAAAATAAATAATGATGTTGACATATATGGAAATAATCATCAAAACTATTTCAGATAAATATCCCCCTTTTTCTTGAAAACATTTAAAAGTAACACTATTTGTCAAGAAGCTCTTTAAAAATATATTTTTGAATCAAATGGTCCCATACCACATTGAAACATTAAAAATGAATTTTAATTTTAAAACATTAATGTCCATATAAATAAATCCTTAAATCCATTTTCATAACAAGGACATTAATGAGAATGATTTAGAATAATAAATCATTAAAACATTTAAAATGATATTTTAGTTCGAGTTCCTAAAAAAAGAGACACATGAACACAAATTATTGAGGTAATCAAAATTTAATAATATCATGAGAAGAAATGGATTTATGATATAATAAGTCAAAGTATAGTATATACCCAAAACAAAAATGAGTTGTATTATGACAACAATGTATACTCAATGGAATGTAAGTTGAGATGAAATCCCTTATAAAGACCATATACTTAGGTTAAGGATAAATCAATGACATAATTGTGTTTGAAAAATAAAAATACACTCAATGTGATTTGATATTCAGTGTAAATCAATCAAAGGACATTCACACATATTCCTGTAAAAACAACACCAATGAATTGGATGTTTAACTCAATGAATAGAGATTGAGATAAAATTACTCTTAGCAAGTTCATATCGATGACATGAGTATTTATCAATGGAGAGATTGCATGTCTCAAAATAATATCCATAGAAAAGGGAGCTGAAATTACTACATATGTAAAAAAATAGTTATTTCACACATAATCATGGAGTAAAGTAATCAATGAAAATTGGGTGAAACCGAATGAGTGGAAATTGAAATTTGAAATTCCCTTACTGATTTGTTAACATAATAAAAATACACCCCATGAAATAATTATCATACAATTATGATTTAAATTCCCAGACTATAAATTATATTAAAAAAGGAATACAATCAGGGGTAGTACATACTCCACACAAAATGAAATAGTGTCCAATATAACATGAATCTAACAGGAATAAATGTAAGATGAAAAACCCTTATTTCATTGTAATCAATCGAGCTGTATGAAAAAAATTTTAATAACCTCCAAATGAATCTCTGAATAATATGAATATAATGATAGTCATGATAAAATATATCAATTTTATGTACACAATACACCACATGCAATAAATAAGTGGCGAACAATGGAAATCTCATGGAATTAAAAGTTAGATAAGAAACCAATTACATTTTAAATTTCCTTGGTCGAGGGTTGGTTAACCTCCTATATAATGTTGAAATAATTGTTATTATATTATAAAATAATAATATACATTAATATGATATCATATATGATCTTTTAACATTTTGTTGTTAATAATATCATAGTATTATCATCGTTTCGTGTGTTAACAAATTCTTTATCCTTAATATTCTTTGTTATGTGAGTCATATTTGTTATGGATGGTATGTAAATTATTCATATGCAGAATTATATAAAGTCTCTAAACATTATTTTTAATCATCAAATGAAAATTATTCTTGAATGGTTATGATGGGGAAGGAATCTCATCGCGTTCGTGGAGACGGTAATCCGTACGTACGCACGAGCGATAATATCATTCTTTTGATATGAAAATAATATATAATTGGATGGTATATCATATATAAAGAATCATTATCATTTTATATTTATTATTTAAATCAATTTCACATCATTTTTATAACCATCCAAATAATAATGTATTGAATAACGATTACACCACGACGTGGTGACAATAAGTCTTACGTACGCATGTAGGGTGACATGTCATTCAAAGGATGGATAGAATAATGAATATAGATGTTAAATAATTATAATAACATCGAATTATATATAATATACTTAATTTATTATTTTATAATGGAAATAACAAAGAAAGATGATGTGTACGAAGAAAGGAACTTAAAATAGGTGATGAAATATTTACCTCTTCTCTGGGTTATTCCTTTTTATTTGATCAAAAGGGATCCGTAGGTAGGATTTATAACTAATGGATGGCCTATAGGATTAAGGTAGGATAGTTGAGAGGGTATTTGGGTAGGTTTTGGATGATACAAATGGCTTTGAATGTGTGAATTAGAGAGAAGGGAGAGTGCCCTTTAATAAGAGGGGTGAGGGGCATCTTAGAAAAAGCTAGAAATATTATTTTATAATAAAATAATTCTCGGTTTCTAATGGCTCCAAAATATTGGTTTTAAAGGATAAGGTGGGTATGGGTAGAAAACCCCTCAACAAATATGTTTTAGACAGGTTTTTGGTCACTATATTAACCTTATCTTTAAGATTTAACTCTTAGTTAAATAGTTTGACATTTACCATGTCTCTTTGTATTTTTATATTATATGGTTAATAAACATAATATATACATCAAAAAGAACCCTACGTGGTTCATTAATGATACAACTATCATTATATAAGTATTTTGGCCGATCAGTGTATTTTTATGAATAGAATATCAATTAATAATATAATATTTGTTTTTAAAACTCTTTTTTGTGAATTTAGACAGCATTTGGTATTTAGTTTTTTCTAAATTCATAACAGCATTATTACTTTGAATAAAATTCATATAACCAACCCTAAAATGTCATATTAACCAATAAAATTAGTGTAATTCATAAAATGTCTCAAATTGCCTTTATTGGGATATTTATAAAAGCAAATATTTTAATATTTCATTAATTATTTAATTATTTCATCATCATTGTGTCATAAATAAATTAAATTATTTAATGTCTAGAAAATATAAATAAAATACTATTATGTTGGAAATGTTTTTATATTTCTAATGAAAATTTTTAATCTAATTTAACATATGTATAACCCAATATTAAAAATGGTTTAGTTATTAATCTTTTAATTTAATACTTTTACCTCTTCTTTTATTTAAATAATAATAAATGTTCTAATCTAATACATGTGTACCCAAAGGATAAAATTCTATTTATAAGGTTGTTTATGGTCTAATTACACTTATACAATAGAATTATAGAATGCGTTAGGGTAATAATAACATCATTTTTACCCTTAATTACCCTATTTACTTTTAACCGTGGTAAATAAAAGTCAAAAGTTATTGTTCACCAAAAGTTATTTTTATCTTATTGAATGACATTTTACTAATTGATATCAACCATGTCTCTCAGATTTTTGAAATTCAATTCACATAAGTTGTAAAATTATGTTTTATTCAAATTTTTGAATACTCCTAGGAGGTGGGTAAAACACGGTTAAAATGTTCAATAAAACTTTTATATATCTAAAATTATTATAAAATGACTTCAATGAATTAAATTGAACTTGTATAGGAATTATGTATCTATTTTAACCTCTAATAAATTTAAATAAAATAAATAATTATTTAAATAAAAATTTGGTTTTAAACTATAACTCAGTGTTTATGACTATTCATCAAAAATTGAATATTTTCAGAAAAAAACCAAAAAATTACCCTAAGTTAATTTCAATTTTCAAAATCCAAAAATGAAATCTATTTTGAATGAAAAAACTTATAGAATTTCAAAACGTGTGTATTACTATTCATAACTGCAATTTTGATTGGTCGTAGTGTGTTAGAATCTCGAAGATTCGTACAATGCAGGTTATTACATTATTCAAAGGGTAACGTACCGTGGAAGTTTGGGGTGTTACAAAAAAATCATTAAAGCTTATGAAACTCCATTAGAATGCGAAGTTTTTTTTAGAGTAAAGGATTATTGCACTCACAATGGGGCTATAATAAATGGAAAATCATTATAAGGCGCTTATTCATAGTATAAATGGTTCTAATATGAATTTGAAGATGATTTTATATTTTGAATTTCCTATATGTCATAATATTTTTAGATAATAGATTGTCAATTCCTTGTTGAGGAAATGGGGAGAAAAAGATCTACCAATTGTATTCAGGATTGACTGGAAATGAAGTTGTTGTTGGAAGATATGGATGTTATAATACATTCCATAGTAATTCAGAGTGTAACATCCTGCCACATATCATTACATTGAGAGGCTGGTGAGATGACACATGGCCTCAAGAAAAATACCCAAGATGCCAAAGTCTAGAAAATTTTTTTGAGGGGCTTCAATTACAAGTGGTGGATGATATACCATTTAAGAATAAAATCCATTGACCCAGCCAAACATAACCAAACAACATACTATATGATTCATGAATAAATAAATTTTAACTCATTCACTTAATTTGCATCAAAACCACAATAAATATTGATACAATGGATTAAAATAAACTATATATGTAAACATTGGAAGGACAACTAATAAAATCAAGATGAAAAAAAGAATCCATGATCCACCAGATCATTTCTCCAATCACCAAATAGACCATGTATCCCGAGGTGGTGCTAAATACATTTGATACATTACCTTTTCCCATGTCCCAGAAGATAGAATCTGCAAATGAACCAATGTTATAAATTATGGGTGGGTATAAAAATTCTTATTATTTTCTAAATTAAATCTTTACTCACACCATTAGGATACAAAATCTGTCCAAATTTATATGAAACCATTTATATAAAACAATTATTCAAAATAGTTTACAACACAATATAAAAAAATTCTAAATCCATTTGTAACCATGAGTAATCAAGTTATCCTTTCAAGTAGTTTTCCCAAAAGTCGCATATCCTTAAAATTAACCAATAAAGGCTTTAAACCCCATTTCATAATATAATTTATGAATACCCATTCTATTGATCACAACTCACACGCACACACTCATTAATTCTTCATTTAATAGGTGCATACTCATGGGCAGTATCTCATCCAATTACCTTGGGTCCCAAAGACTCACACCGACCTCCGAGGGTCACACACCAAGTAACCCAACGGTGCACTTCCCTTATTTAGGGTCAGGACGAACAATAACTCAAAAAACCCATATATTCTATAATCATTCCTATAAACCATTTCAAACCATTTTAATAAAACCAATCATTTATTGAAAAAAAAATAAACAAACCAATTCAAAACTCCCATTACATTTAAAAAATAATTCCTTTCATTGAAACCCATTATATTAAATATGTTTGTTATAATTCTAGCATAATACCATTTATAATATTCACTTTAAAATCATGAATCAAAAACATTATTCACAAGCACAAATTTTCCATATTTCCACAACCATCACAAAAATGGGATCAATCAACGATAACGTATCCAATTCAAAATAAAATCCACAAAACAAATTAATATGAATCCATGTCGATATGTTCTAAAAAGCTGATTGAAGGGTTAAACAACCTACCTCAACTGTTTTGAAGAATACTGAAAATGGATGATGAACACTCAAGAAACTGGGTTGATTCTCCATGAAATTTCCATAGATATCTTCACCAAAAAACAACGAGACCAAATATCAATACATTTGGCATCCAAAATAATTTATCTACAAATAATGATTTTAGATATGAGAATCCTAGTGGAGAGGAGAAGTTGATATTTGTTGATCCAAGGAACTTTGACAATAACGATGAATAATGAATTCATACCTCAAGAATATGGCATCAAATCACCATGGGAAGCCATCATACTGCCTCTCGATTGATGGTAGAACCTTTTCTAGCCATCAGATAAGAAAATACTGAGTTTGAGTCACTTTTTTTAAACAAAAAGAAGATTAATTGTAAAGATGATTTAATTCCACTTTTTAAAGAGGTGTTTTTTAACCCACACACAGTTTAGTTGCACAGTTAAGAAAACTGTGCGCTATCTATGCATTAGCTAATGCATTAAGAACATCATCAAAATACTTCCTTCAATGGTATCTATAAGCATGCACTAACTATTTTGATGATATTTCCTCTAACCTTCAACTGTGCACTATTTCACCTTGGATTTATTCATGGTTTAGACAAACCATGTGCATCATGTGTGCCATCCCATTAGCCAAAACAAACTACTTGAAGGATCCTGAAACTCTCCAAACATCCAAATTTATAAATTATATACAAAAAAAATTAGGGTTATATACCGGATATCGAGGAAACTACATTCCCCCCACAACTGTTTAGTCCGTCCAAAAAAATTTGAAAATTATACATACCCTAAAAGAGTTATAGCCAATCTTTTATCATTTCCTTCTCGTGTTACCAAGTCCCTTCCTAAATTGCTCATAAACCTCATCCCGGTTTACGAGGAATCAACAAGTGCATCCATGAGAAATGATATAAAATATATGTGGATATATATTTATGGGTACTATATAAGTACTATAGTAGGCACTGTCGTAGTTACTATATCAGGAACTGTTCTATACTGTAACACCCTAAATTGTTCATCCACCTGGGCCTTTAGGACACTAGTTTGGTCCTTACGTCCTGCAAGGAATTCAGGCCACCCAATCCCTTTTGTCCTGTTGTCTCTTAAGCCCTTCGTGCCACCTCAAGCCCTTCAGGTTACCCCAAGGCCTTCAGGCAACATGAATTGGAATATAAATATTCAAATTATAAAGGAAAATGATCACGATAAAGAATTAGAGAAGGGACGTTTCCCTGAGTAGAGTAAAATGGAATTAGAACACTATGAGTGTAGGACATTACCACCAAGACCAGGCTTGTGATGCTATGCACAAGATCGCTAACTGAACAGCCTTGCGAAGGTGGAGTGGTGATTTCATGAATTTTTATGGAGAGGGGAAGTTCCATGTTGACTTATCTGGTGGATTCCCCTAAGTCCTACAGGTCATGTAATTGACTCTTATGTCATCGGATATGGTAAGGTTTCCACATCACCCATTTAAATGAGGATTTTCAAAAATAAAAAAAATGATGGCCTTCGGGCCATTCAGGCAAGCCCCTTAATGAATCATACCATGTTGAAATAAAACCTAAATTAGACTGATTCTTTTTCCCCTAAATACATTATCCTTCCAATACAAAATCAAAATCGGTATATGTACTAATAAATAGTCTCGATCAAAGTTAATGTGATCCTATCTGATCAAATAGTTAGATCTGGATAATACTTTTTCAACTAAGATATGGTGAACAAGTTATGCATCGAATTAAACAATTGTGGAAATCATAACCGATATTCCACTCCTATGACATGTTTTATTATCTTTAAATGGACTATATATCGTGGATATAACATTCCATACATTCCAAAATTACAATTTCCAAGCCACATATAGATCCTTAAGAACACATGTTCAGTTACCTCAAATGAAAACAGACTTCGATGATGATCTGTGTATGATTTCTGATGAATCTGATCTTTCTCCATCCCAATCCTGATCAATTGAATCTCATCTATTGTTTCTTGGACAAGGCTTGTAATTCCTAGACACCAGAAGCCTAGACTCAGTGCATTTTTACATATCATTGGCATGATCATAAAAGATCATGTCTCGAAAGAATGGCTAGTTTAGGATCCTTGGAAGCACTAGATACATTCAGAATGTTTACATTACATCATAAAATGGAAAACTACAACAACATTGTCTCCATAGAAAACACTGGGATCCTGTAGACAATCCCTAGTGGTCAGTCATAATATAATTCTTTGCATCCTGGGAAAAAACATAGAAAGGGGTTAGCTCAGATTCTCAATAAGGATGACATTATAGCAGAAACATTCATAAATAAGCATAAACATTTTAGGCAGTGTATAAGACTAGAACAAAAGCCTTTTATACATGAACTTCAACATAATATGGCAACGATAAAATCAAATAGTTCCACTTACTTATTCACATGGTTATTCTATTTGTCTAATGATCACATGAAATATCAATAACCACTTTCATACTGATGGAATGCATAATTCCATACTATAAAAACAACATATTCAAGGCCTTGTGCCAAGACTACAAATAAGGTTTTGTCAAGTCCTTGTTCCAAGACACTAGTTTGTCTCATGAGACCTTCCGATGCATCGAGGAGCTATAGCGGGCTCCATCCACCACTTACTATGTCCAATGAATTCCTCCTATGAATAGGTTTAAAAATAACAGAAACATCCGTATTAAAAATAGCATATGTAATGACAATACTTTATCCAAAAACCATGAATGGCATAAAAATAGAACATCTAAAGTCAAACATAACTTATTCAATAAAATAAGGAAGATTTTATTGTAACAGATTAACCTCGATTGAGAATAATAAAGTATATTGACATAGATGAAAATAATAATCAAAACTATCTGAGAGAAATATCCCCCTTTTTCTTGAAATCATTTAAAAATCACACTATTTTTCAAGAATCAATTTAAAAATAGATTTTTTAATCAAACTGTCCCATAACACGTTGAAACTTATAAAAGGAATTTTAATTTTAAAATTTCATTGTCCATATAAATAAATCCTTAAAACATTTTTAAAACATGGACATTAATGTGAAATATTTAGAATAAAAAATCATTAAAACATTTAAAATGATATTTTAGTTTGAGTTCCTAACCAAAATATAGACACTTGAATACAAATAATTGAGGTAATCAAAACATTATAATTTCGTGACAATAATGGTATTTATGATATCCTCTGTCAAAGTACATTATATACACCATTTAAAAGTGGATTGGTGTATAACAAAAAAGAATTCTCAATGGAATGTAATTTGAGATAAAATATCTTATAAATATTGTATCCTTAGGTTAATGATAAATCAAAGACATAATTATGTGTGAAAAATATAAATACACTCAATATGATTGGATATTTACTGTAAATAAATTATAGGACATTCACACATATTCATGTAAAGACAACACTAATGATTTGGATATTTAACTCAACAAATTGAGATTGAGTTAAAATTACTCATAAAAAGTTCTTATCGAGGACTTGAGAAATTATAAATGGAGTTATTATGTGTATCAAAAGTATATCCATAGAATGGTGAGTGGAAACTATGAAATAAGAAAATGAATAGTGATTCCACACATAATCTTGGAGTAAAATAATCAATTAAGTACGCGTAAAGCCAAATGAATGGAAATTGAAATTTCAAATTCCCTTATCGATTGGGTAACTTACAAAACATAAACCCATGAAAGAAGGATCATAAAATGATGATGTAAATATCCATAAATTTAATTATATTACATATTTAATACAATCATGGGTAGTACACACAACACATGCAATAAATAATCCATGGACAATGAAAATCTCACAAAATTAAAAGTGAGATAAGAAACCCCTTACATTGTACATTTTCCTTGGTCGAGGGTAGTTTAACCTCCTGTATAATGGTGAAATAATTTTTATTGAATTATACAAGAATTATATACATTAATATGATGTCATATATAATCTTTTAACATTGATTTGTTAATAATATCAAAGTATTATCGTCGTTTCGGGTGTTAACGGATTCATTTACCATTATATTCCTTATTATGTGAGCCATATTTGTTATGGAAGGGATGTATATTAATTATATCCAGAATTATATCATGTATATAAACATTAATTTTAATCATCAAATGAACTTTATTCCTGAATGTATACGATGGTGAATGAATCTCATCGCGTTCATGGAGACGGTAATCCGTACGTACGCACGAGCAGCAATATCACATTTTTTATATTAAAATAATTTATAATTGGATGTTATATCATATATACAGAATAATTATAATGTTATATTTATTATTTACATTAATTATTGATCATTATTATAACCACCCAAATTATAATGTATTGAATAACAATTACACGACGACGTGGAGACAGTAATCCGTAAGTACCCACGTATGGTGACATGTCATTCAAAGGATGGATAGAATAATGAAGATGGATGTACCATATTTATAATAACTTCACATTATTTAGATGATACTGGAGTTATTATTTTAGAATAGAAATAACAAAAAAAAAGAAGTGGAAGAAGAAAAAACTTGTAAGAGGGTGGTGAAATTATTACCTCTTCTTCGGGTTCTTCCTTTTGATTTGATCAAAAGGGACATATAAGTTGGATTTCTGGCCATATGGGGGCCACTAGGATTAAGTTAGGGAAGTTGAGAGGATATTTGGTCAAGGATTGGATGAGCCAAAAGGCTTTGATAGTGTGAATTAGTGAGTTGGGGAATGCCCTTTTATAAGAAGGGTGATGGAACCATAGGAAAAGCTAGAAATATTATTTTATAATAAATTCATATTCTGTTTCTAATGGCTAAAAAGAGGAGTATTTAATGTTTATGTTTTGGATATGTCTAAAAACACTCAACCAATAGGTTTTATACAGGTTTGCGTCACTATATTAACATTATCTTTTTTATTTAACTCTTAGTTAAATATTTTGACATTTACCATGTCTCTTTTGTATTTTTATATTTTATAGTTAATAAAAATACATTATACTTCCAAGAGACCCTCAATTGGTCCATTAATGATACAAATATCATTATATAAGTCCATTGTCCGATCTATAGATTTTTAGGTATATAATATCAATTAATAATATAATATTTGTTTAAAAACTCATTTATGTCAATTTTGAAACTATTTAATATTTGATTTTTGCTAAAGTTTTAAAAGACTTTATTAATTAGAACCAAATTCATTTAAGAAATAAAAACATGTCATAATTACCAATAAAATTCGTGGATGTAATCAAAACTATAAAATTATATTTATTTTAACATTTATAATACCAATTATTTGATTCTTTCATTAATAAGACAAATATTGCATCATTATTGTGTCATAAATTAATTTAATTATTCTATGTCTAAAAATTATAAATAGAATACCATTATGTATGGAATATTTTTAAATTTCTATTGAATATTTATAGTTGAAAATATAACATATATAACCCCATGTAAAAAAATTTGTTAAAATATATATGGTTTTGTCATTTTTGTATTTACTTTAACTTAATTAATATAAAGTGTCATTATCCCTTACAAGTGGATCCATGGGGTTTACAAATCGACCAAAAGATTCCCATGGTTGGACATCTATCAGCCAATAGGGTTATGAAACGTTTTAGGGTAATTTTATTTTATTATGATATTATTTTTTAACCTTATTTATCGGATTAACCCATTAACCCTGGTAAATAAACTATTTCCTGATGTAATTATTCAAAATGTCTACAAAAATTTACCTGTTTACACAATTTGGACCTCCTGATTCTAAATATGTAATCCATTTTTCTAAATTTAAAATACAAAAGTGGCAGAAATTAATTTAAAATTAATTCTCGTTGTCAAAACAATGAGCGTGTTTTTTATGAAATAATAATTATCAAAATATTGACACTTTTTAATGTCTATTTTAAATGTAAAATTACATCCAATTACCAATATTGGGTTAAATAGTAAAAATATATTCTAATTATTCTTTAAAACCTATCAATAGTATAATTTATCAATATAAATTATTTCGATTAAAAAAATTGTTTTTAATTAATGTTCATTATTTTTCAACATTCATCAAATTTTGGATGTTTTCTAAAAAATGCCAAAAATTCACCATAGGATAATTTCAATTTTCCAAATCCAATATTGATGTCCATTTTGAACAATAAAATTTATAAAATTTCAAAAACTGATTATTACTATTCATAACGGCTAATTTGATTGAATGTGGTGTGTGTTAGAACTAGATGTTGCATACAACACACACTACTATATTATTCAAAGGGAATCGTACCATGGATGCTTGGGGTGTTATATTCTTCTATACTTTAAATAATTTTGTCCTCGAATTTTATTAAAATTTGGCTTGGGAATAAAATAGAAAGTCTGACACCTGAAAAATAGTTAATAAAACTATCACTTTAAAAGAAAGAAAGAGAAGTACAATGGTCACCCAAGATAACCCATAGTAGGATTCCATGTAGGAAAACATGGATTTGGATGATAAAATGAGTGTCATGTTCTGATAAAGAGGGATAGAAAACATGATCAGGAGAAATTTAACAATAACAAAACCACAAACTTCTGATGGGACAAATGGTCATTAGTCTCCTAGTAGGAAAAGTAAACAAACAACTACTTTTTTGTTTTATGTTACATTACATAAAGACGATGAATTAATTTATGAGATTGACTAAGAACATAAAGAGATATACTTACTTTTTAAGTAGAGTTTCATTATTTAATAAATTTATACCACTAAATCATTTTTTTAAACGATGAGTATTCAAGAAGACATAGTCACACTCGAAAGAGCTAAAATAAACTTCTATAGAATCACATGATCCATGAAGGATAAAGTGTATGTTTAATTTTTCCTTAGAGATTAATCTAAACCAAAACGGTTATTATAATATTTGATGTTCCCCCAAAAGGATATTCCATTAGAGAAAGAAACAATCATCATAGTTTCTCAATCTAAACCAACAATACCCCAAAGTTAAATAAATACCATTCAATAAACAATTGTCCTTAAAATCCTTCAATATAATCCAAACTAATATTGAAACCCAAAACTTAGAAGAATTTTGTTATTTAGTCATCCACATTAAATTGTCTCTCCAAATGACATCAACTACTCTTAAAGTCACATACCTAAAAGTAATTAACCTAATCACATATTCTAAATTATTGGTTAATCATTTACATAAATAACACAATCACTATAAATACAAAATCAAAACATAGATAAAAATCCACCATTACTCTTAAAATGAATCCCATAATATTCTAATTTCCTTGGGAATATAGTGTGCCCAAAAAAGCGACCATCTTCCAAAATAACATTTATCACTTAATTACCGAATCATTTTCTGATACTAGGGGTATTTATTTGATAACACATAAGATCTCAATTCAACTTATTATTGATCAATAAAATTGTCTAACTTAAACAATGTAATCACACTAACCAGGGACTTCACGTATTCCAGTGGTAGGTGATAAATCTCAATCGCCATATGGTTGTGGGTTCGATTCCCATATCTTTTTCTGATGCGACGGGTTGTCACACAGTCTGTCTGTTGTCCTTTTTCAAAAACGATATTTTGTAACATTACCAATATGAGATAAATTACTCAAAATAACCATAACATAATTTAACCACAAATGTTATCTCATACCTTGCATTTTCATCCCAAAATATAATAACTTGTAATTGCCTAAACCCCAATGATCATATAAAACAAAATGGTTATTTATAACTATATCCACAAGATAAAATCTATGTCTTCCTCAAATATCATTTTCATATGACAAACTGCAGGGTTAAAAATACAAGAGAAAATTATTCCAAAGTAATCTCATAAACAAGGAGTACTAATACTTTTAAAAATTTCTCCAACCATTTATTTCCACATAGATTCTTCTTTGACCAAGAAAATATCCTATAGTATAGGGATTTCACTCAGGGAATGGCCATGTCCTATACATTTTTCGAAAATGACTATAAATGGATTCTTGGGACCATTTTTCTTTTCTTCCATAGTAATCTTCATTTTTCCGTGGCAATTCTTCACTTTATGTCCTTCTTTCCCACACGTAATGCATTTCTTTGTTCCATTGAGACACTTTCCTGGGTGTGTCCTTCCACATTTCTTGCATGATGGAAATTGGGGATTTTTTCCTCCATGGTCTCCCTTGCTGGAGATCTTATCATTCATCACCTTTTTCTTCTTTGTTGAGTCTGGGAGTTGGTTAATATATATGTTTATGTTCATATTTTTGGAAAAATGATGTGGCATGAACACGATATCTTTTACACATATCAAAATTCCATTTTGTTGCTCATTTCCACCACCATTCCATCCTTGAACATCATTCTCAAGGTTACTACGACTTCCTTGAAATCTAGACACTGACTAAAACAAGAAATCATTGTATGAGTAACAGTGGTCATAAAATCATTTAGAGAATATCGTCACACCATATTCCAAAATTGAAACACATTAGGATTAATTAAGGTCATTTATTATCATATTATATTAAAATACTTCAAATCGGTTTGTAAATAAAATGTTAATTATCCTATTCATATCCCCAGGGAGTGTCGTAACCAATAGTGCAGCAAGGCCCATTATCGTTCACCAGTTCCCATTCGAGTCTATCTCAAAGTAGTGATTTCGGGGTTTACCCCTATGTACATCTGTGCCAGAGACACCTCTACCTACTCGAATCTAGACAGATATGTATTTCTTGGAAGACTCACAAAATCTATACAATACAAAAATTATGGGATGTTCTTCTATTCTAATCCTCAATGTCCATCTTAGGTCTATGTGCTATAATAATAGTTTATCTAAATCTAGTTTCGAAGGACTGTAATAAACATCCTCTGATACCAACTATAATGCCCCGACCCCAGAAGCACAGAGTCGCTATATTATTACGTATCATTGGCATGATCATAAAATATCATGTCTCGAAAGACCGATTTGTTTAGAATCTTTGGAAGCACTAGATACATTCATGAAGTTTTAATTACATAATAAAATGGAAAAATACAACAACATTGTATCCATAGACAAAACTGAGATCCCATAGACTATCCTTGGAGGTCAGCCATAATATACTTCTTTGCATCCTGGGAAAATAAAACATAGAAAGGGGTGAGATCATATGCTCAGTAAGGATAACATTATAGCGGAAACTTTCATAAATAAGAATAAACATTTAAGGTAGTGTATAAGACTAGAACAAAAAACTTTTAAACTTGATCATCAACATAATAAGGAAATGTCAAAATCAAATAATTCCATTTATGTATTCAGTTAGATATTCTACTAGTCTAATTATCACATGAAATATCAATAACGACTTCCATAATGATGTAATGGATAATTTCAGACTATCATAACCACATATTCAAGGCCTTGTGCCAAGACTACAATATGATTTTTTCAAGGCCTTGTGCCAAGACACTAATTTGTCTCATGAGACCTACACATGCATCGAGGAGATATAGAGGGTTCGACTCGTCCCATACTTAGTCCAATGCATTTCTCATATGAATAGGTTTAAACATAACATAAACATTAATATTAAAACTTACAAACATAATGTCAATACATTATCCACAAACCATGAGTGGAATAAAAATAGCACATCCACGGTAAAAAAACTCATTCAATAAAATATAGAAGATTGTATTATAACAGATTAAACTCAATTAAGAATAATTAAGGATATTGACATATATTAAAATAATCATCAAAACTATTAGAGAGAAATATCTTTCATTTTCTTGAAATCATTTAAAAGTCACACTATTTTTCAAGAATCCATTTAAAACTAGATTTTTGAATCAAAGCGTCCCTTTCCACATTGAAACTTTTAAATAGAATTTTAATTTTAAAACTTTAATGTCTATATTAATAAATCTTTAAAACCATTTTTAATACATGGACATTAATGGTAAACATTTAGAATAATAAATCTTTAAAACATTTAAAATGATATTTTAGTTAGTGTTCCTAACCAAAAGAGTGACACATGAATACAAATAATTGAGTTAATAAAAACAGTATAATATCATGAGAATAAAATTATTCATGATATACTATGTCAATGTATATTATATAATCCATATAAAAGTGATTTGGTGTATAACAATAAAGAAGTCTCGATGGAATGTAATTTGAGATGAAATCTCTTATAAAGATAGTATCCTTTGGTTTAGGATTAATCAATGACATAATTATGTGTGAAAAATCTAAATACAGTCAATATGATTGGATATTCAGTTTAAATCAATTAGAGTACATTCACACATATTCTTGTAAAGACAACACCAATGAATTGGATATTTAACTCAAAAAATGGAGATTCAGTTAAAATTACTCTTATCAAGTTCATATCGATGAATTGAGAAATTATCAATGGATTTATTATGTGTATAAAAAGTATATCCACACAAAGCAGAGTGGAAATTATGAAATAAGAAAATGAAAAGTGATTCCACACATAATCTTGGACTAAAATAATCAATGATGTATGTGTAAATCCGAATGAATAGAAATTGAAATTTTAAATTCCCTTATCAATTTGGTAACATAAAAAACATACACCCATGAAAGAAAGATCATACAATGATGATGTAAATATCCATAAATTTATGTATATTGCACAATGAATACAATCAGGGGTAGTACACACCCCACATGTAATAAATAAGTAGTGAACACTAGACATCTCACAGAATTAAATGTTAGATAAGAAACCTCTGACATTTTACTTTTTACTTGGTCGAGGGTAGGTTAACCTTATATATAATTGTGAAATAATTTTTATTGAATTATACAATAATTATATACATTATTATGATATCATATATTATCTTTTATCCTTTATTTGTAAATAATATCTTAGTATTATCCTCGTTTCCGGTGTTAACAGATTTCTTTTCCTATATATTCTTTGTTATGTGAGCCATATTTGTTATGGATGAGATTTAACATATTGATATCCAGAATTTTATCACATCTCTAAAAATTATTTTTAATCATCAAATGAAATTTGTTCTTGAATGGATACGATGGGGAATGAATCTCATGGCGTTCGTGGAGACGGTAATCCGTATGTACGCATGAGCGACAATATCACTCTTTTTATATTTAAATAATATATAATTGGATTATATATCATATATACAGAATAATTATAATGTTATAATTATTATTTATATGAATTACACATCATTATTATACCAATCCAAATAATTAATTATTGAATAACAATTACACCGTGACGTGGAGACGGTAATCCGTACGTACGCATGTATGGGGACATGTCATTCAAAGGATGGATAGAATAACGAAGACGGTTGTTCCATATTTATAATAACATCACATTATATAGATGATATTGGAGTTAATATTTGATAAAGAGAATAACCAACCAAGAAGAAGTGTAAGAAGAAAATAACATGAAAGAGGGTGGTGAAATTGTTACCACTTCTTCGGGTTCTTCCTTTTGATTTCATCAAAATGGCTCTTTAAGTTGGCTTTAATACCAATGGAGGGCCACTAAGACGAAGTGAGGGAAGTTGAGAGGATATTTGGGTAGGGTTTGGCCGATCCAAAATTCTTTGAAGGTGTGAATTAGTGAGTAGGTGGAGTGCCCTTTTATAAGAGGGGTGAGAGGCACCTTAGAAAAAACTAGAAATATTATTTTATAATAAATTTATATTCGGTTTCTAATGGTACCAAAGATGATTTTTTAAATTTTAAGGTGGTTATAGGTCTAAAACCACTCAACCGATAGGTTTTAGATAGGGTTGGGTCACTATATTAACTTTATCGTTTTGATTTAACTCTTAGATGAATATTTTGACATTTACCATGTCTCTTTGTATTTTTATATTATATAGTTAATAAACACACTATATACTTCCAAGAGACCCCCAAGGGGTCCATTAATTATACACCTATCATTATATAAGTCCATTGGCCGATCCGTAGATATTTTGGAATATAATATCAATTAATAATATAATATTTGTTTAAAAACTCATTTATGTCAATTTTGACACTATTTAATAATTGTTTTTTTGTTAAAGTAATAAAAACATTATTAATTCAAACCAAATTAATTTATGAAATCCCAAAATGTCATATTAACCAATAAAATTTGTGCATGTCATAAAAATGTTCAAATTATATTTATTATAACATTTATAATACCAATTATTTTATTCTTTCATTAATATGGAAAATACTGCATCATTATTGTGTCTTAAATAAATTTAAATATTCAATGTATAAAAATTACAAATAAAATTCCATTATGTAGGAAATAGTTTTATGTTTCTAATGAATATTTATAGTCCAAAATATAACATATATTACCCTATGTAAATTTTTTTTTCTAAAATATATATGCTTATGTCATTTTTGTATTTACTTTAACGTAATTAAAATAAAGTGTCATTATCACTTAAAAGTGGATCCATGGGGTCCCACAATCAATAAAAAGATTCCCATGGTAGAAAATGTATCAAAAAATAGGGTTAGGACTTGTTTTAGGGTAATTTAATATTATCATACTTTTATTTGTTTACCCTTATTTACCGGATTTACCTTTTAACCATGGTAAATAAAATATTTACCGATGTAATTATTCAATATGTTTATAAATAAAATTTACCTATTTACAAAATTTTGACCTCCTGATTCTAAATATGGAATCCATTTTCATAATTTCAAATCAAATAAGTGACATAAATTAATTTAATATTAATTACCTTTGTCAAAACAAAGAGCATGTTTTTTAAGAAATAATAACCATCAAAAGATGGAAACATATGTTTATGCCGAGTTTAAATGTGAAATTACATCCAATTAACAATATTGTTTTAAATGGTAAAAATATATTATAATTTTAATTTAGAACCTATAAATAGTATAATTTATCACTATAAATTATTTGGATTAAAAAAGCTATTTTTAATTATTGTTTAGTATTTTTCACTATTCATCAAAATTTGAATGTTTTCGAAAATAAACAAAAAATTCACCCTAGGATAATTTCTATATTCCAAATCCAAAAATGATGTCCATTTTTTAAGATAAAATTTATAAAATTTCAAAAATTTAGGTTTATTATTCATAACCGCTAGTTTGATTGGTTGTGGTGTGTGTTAGAACTCGAAGTTGCGTACAACACATGCTACTGTATTATTCAAAGGGAATAATACCATTGAAGCTTGGGGTTTTACAGGGCTCTACATAAATATTGATGTCTCACTTATTTCCACCCAAAAATGAGGATAAAAACCAGAATTCCCAAACAACACTTTAGACGGAGCCATATGTATTGAGTCATGAAAGTTGTTATTATATGAAAATTACACTAAGGATATATTATCTTCACATGAACCACTAAAATCCATTAGACATGCTCATAACCTGTATTCTGAAATTTGAATTTTCCATTCATCTTTCCCATCCTTCTTAAGAGGATACATCATACTAATAGTCAAATTAGTGGTATGGGAATTTTTTATAGATTTATAGAATCAAGACATGAACCTCACATCTATTTCTATGATGATCGAAAATAGAATTCCATGTCTCATAACCTTTTATCTAATATTGATTTTTTATAGATCATCCATCATATAAGATTAATGAATCAATATTAATTGAACATACATTGTAAGATGATCCACAATAAGTCATATTGAATCACATTTCTGGACCACTCTTAGGAGGACTGTAACAAAATACATGGTTATCTACTCCCATTTATACAATAGGATTGGTAAATAATTCAACATAAATTCCGGTCATTGATGTTGTTCATTAACTTTCTGAAAAGTTATGATCCTTGAAAGGAACTCTGCCATATTCCATTTTGATACCAATCAACCAAAACATCCCTTTCAATTCATTATACATATTATGTATTTCTATAAGTACAACCCAACTGGAATGGTGGTGAGCAAGAAGAAATTGTTCCTGACACGTCTTAAGTACAACCATCCAATTTCTCAACCACAAAACCAAACTCCCATGATGATTGCATCACTCAATGGTCTCCTCGCCATTGAGTTTTTAACTCATAACTAGGACATTTCTTTCAATTGTTCATGCCACTTTTTCCATATTTACCAAATTAGGCACCCTAGAAACTAAAAGGAAAACTACAAAACCATCTTAGTCTTCTCATTCCACATGCATGTTGGCTATAACCAACTTTAACTACTACTCATCTAATTATTCTTTTACCAACTGAGCATATGGATTTCTTCTTCATGAATCATCCACCAAATTACCTTTTCTTGGTGTATACATTAAGTCTAAGTTGAACATTCTGAGATATTTCATCCATCTCCTTTACCTTAGATTAAATTACCATTATGAGAAATATGATTCACACTGTTATGATCTAAAAACATAATAGATTTATCAACAATGAGATAATTATGATAATTCATCAAGGAATGGACAACTGTAGCTAATTCCGAATAATGTATTAAGTAATTATTCTCATGAACTCTGAAATACCATGAAATATATGAATTGAAGTGGTCTCTAGGAATAAGAACACATCACAAACCAGATCCTAAATAAAAACAGTACCCAACATACCTTGTTCCCAATTCCAAAAAAATCCAGATAGGATATGATGTAAGATAAACTTATATATCTAGAAAATACTTTTGTAATTCCAAAGTCCATTAGAATGGAACATTATTCATTGCATAATATGTTATAGCCAAAAATATTCAAGATAATTCATACACAAAGAGTCCTTAATAAGCAGTTATACTTTGAAAACTTAATATCTCAAGACATTCATTTAGGGTGGCTAAGATATAACATCTTTTATTTTTTTCATGATCCATTGAAACACATTTTTATGAAATTATTTTTATAATAATGTGTACCAAAATTAAGAAAAAATCACTCTTTGACAGTTTAAAATATAAAAAATGGCCTCTCAAGATTTCTAACACTATCCCAAAGTGTTCCTCTTACTCTTCCATTATTCTTGAATAGACTTATATATCTTCCACAAAACCCAAAAAAAGGAATATTGATATCACTAAAAAATTGGATTCATTAATGCCAAAAAGAATGTCGGTGTATTCATAAGATCCATGGGAATGAATTCTTTTTCATAGTGGACATATCTAATTCTAAAAGGTATCTATAGAATATCTTCCCTCCAAACTCTTAGTTTGTGATATCCTAATCAGAAGAAAATTTTAGAGAACCATTGGTATTCCACCATTTTAATAGGTAGACCATCAATGTGTGTAATTGGATACTGATTCATTATTAGAACTTTTTTATGGTTACAATAAACCACATACAACCTTATAGTTCCATCTGATTTCTTCAAGAACAAGATTGTTGCTTCCCATAGAGACGAATATGGCCAAATGAAACCTTTTCATTCCATCTATTCCAACCGCACTTTCAATTACATTAATTCAATTTTTTAGGCTATAAAATGGAAGGGAAATAAGACCGGTCCTTGGATGAATATTTGTCATAAAATCCATATCCCTTATAAGTGGTAACTCTATGAATGTTTCTATAGATACATCTTCAAATTGATCCCAAACAGCTGGAAAATTTTTATCATCAAGCACTTCAATGGATGTCAAATTCAAGACCTCCAACTGGTAAGAGATTATTCCCCCTCCTATTTCTAAAAAACATGTTTCACCTATCTTTTCAACCCTTTTTCATTGATGAGATGCTAAAAAAAGTTCTCAGTTGTGAAACTAATCATTCTACTATAATAGTCAATGTGGGACGTGATTGTGGTCAACCAATCAATGCCTATGATTAAATCATAGACATCCATCTCAAAACATGACGAGTACTATTTCATCTCAGATCCATAAATAGTTATAGAAAATTCTCCCCAAAAAGGCACAAAATTATTGTTCCCCAAGAAGATTTTGATGTTTTATCACAAAACGAATCATCTCGACTTTTAAATATAGAAAATCAACATCGCGTGAAGCAATGAAGGAGTGAGATGTATCAGAATCAAACAAACCATTCATAAGGGTTGAATTAAATACAGTCATTCATATCACCATAGATGCTCTAGCTTGATTAACCATAATCATCTAATTAGATCCATACAATTGATTCATTGACGCAATCTTCTTAATGGTTCCTTACTATGAATACCATTGTGGATGAGTCATTGTCTACCTAGTATCATCATTGATAGATCTTATTTTTAGAGGAGAATGATTATGTTGTCTTCATCGTGTTGAATTATATGTTTCTTGCAACACCTGATAAGTGTCTCAAACACCTGACCTCAGATCACTACAACAATAGCATTGAAGATGACCCATTGTTATATAGTTATGATATTATCTAGGTTTTTTCATACACTATCTCTCCTTTTTATCATGAAAACCACATTGGAAACATCCCACTTTTATCCTAGGTAATGGAGGAAGGTTCACTAATCTGACCATTTGATTTCAAGTCACTCTCGCACCTTGGAAGTAGGTATCCATCTTCTTCTTGGTCATATCATTAGAGTTCCCACAATTTCCTGAAGGTATCAACATACTTACTCCTCCCATTTCCCATGATAAATCACATTCATCCCGGTTGTCTCTTTTCACCATTTTTATATAATTCATAATAAAGAGCACCATAATCTTTCATCTAATCTCATGCCTTAGCCTCAATTCAAATATGAGTGCCTTTAATGATTCAATAACCACAACCTCTAGTTAAATGAACACTTAATTTACAAATATTTACATATATTCTGTGATAGAGATATTTTCTTGCTTTGTGTTATTTAAATCATACTTTTTCTAGATCATGAACGTGTGAGGATAGAATTGAACGTTGAACAATTCTTGAAAATTCTCCCAACTCAGGCCTTGATCTAGTTTTGCATACCAAACTACTTGTCACCACTAGAATGCAGCATCCTCGAGAATATACATTTCTAGTATGACTTTTATCTCCATAGGTGTGCTGATGGAATCAATAATATGATTCATCTAATTATTCCACACCTATGCTTTTCCAATTCCAAATTACCACTGAAAATGGAAGATTCTACTAGATGAACCGCATAGACTGATCCACAAGTCCTATCTCATCGCTCCAGTTTATCGAATCCATAGCCTGGATCTCTTTTATATTACTTTGAACTCATTCCTGGTTCAAATTTTGCTTATGTGAAACCACATTCTCCACCACTTTTTCCATATTTTTTCTAAAATGCCTACCCAATGTCATTTTCTACACTAATAAAACTCTATCATACTCACTCCCTAGTAACATATGGCTTACAATTTCAGATTATAAAACAATAACTATAATATTTTTTCCAAAATATAGCTTTTCCCAATTCAATCATTTTTTAAAAATCCATTCATTCATTTAAAAATCAAATCGTCTTAAAAATACATTAACCATGAATTTTCAAATTCTTTCATTTGAAAAAAATTTAAGCATTTAAAAAAAATAACACCTTTACCAAAAACCATAAACCATTACTCCAAATATGATATGAAATATTTTCTGGAAGTTATTCCTCTACAATTCATGTCATTCTTATCTCTTTGGCTAATCCCATGACAATGAGATTCCATATCATATAAGTGTCTCTAAAACACTTATGTACCCAACTCCCAAGTAACTAGATGTTCAAAATGAAAGGATTAGATACATTTTTCTATACTCAAAATTTCATGTCCTAAATATCCTACTACTTTATAGGATTCCTACCCAAGGAATGGATTAGAATGAATCTGAATACAAGTCCTAGAAACCGAAGAACAGTTGTTTGCGAATTCCCGAACAAGATGATACCATTTGTAACATCCTGTCACATCTCATTTTCTTGAGAGGGTGGTGAGATGATACATGGAGTTAAGATACATCTCCATGATGTTAATGGTAAAAAACCAACAAAGGTTTCCAATTACAAGTGGTGGATTATTTACCCTTTAGGAATTGAAACCCATAACCCAGAAAACCATAACCAACCAACTCAATATATGATTCTTGAATAAATGAAATACAACTCAATGACCTCATTTACATCAACCCTATACCAAAGTGTAATACATTGGAAGAAAAATAAAATATAAAAGTAAACATCATATGTAAAACTAGTAAACTCAATATTACAACAAGGCTGCGTGCTCTATAAGCTCCATGATCCAATTTCCAGACATCCTAATTATCACGAGGTGGTTCTAAAGACACATGATTATTTTACCTTTGAAAATGTACAATAATATTAAATCTAAAAATGAACCAATGATCCAAATAAGGGGTGATTAAAAACTCCTTTTCCATTCCGAAATTACTTCCTTACCCACAAAACTATGATAGAATTTTTTCCACATTTATATAAAACAATTTATAGAAATCAGTTCGGCAATATAATTTATAACACAATAAAAAAAATAGAAAACCATTTGTACCTGAGGGTAAACATGTTCTCTTTTGAAAAAAAATTCAATAAAGGTACCCTTCAATAAAATTAACAATGAAATTCATTAAAAACCATTTCTCAATATCATTTTTGAATACCCATTTCATGGTTCAAAACACATTCACACCCATGCATGCTTTGTTTGATAGTTCCATACTCGTGAGTGGCCTCTCAACCAATTTCCATGTGTACCAATGACACATACCCCTTGATATAGGGCCACACACCTTTTACTCTAATTTCACGTTTTACTTTTTTTGTGGGAATGTCATATTTGAACTCACACAACCCATATATTCCAAAACCATTCAAATAAACCAATACAAACTATAAGAACCCATATCTTCATTTCAGGTATGTCTTTCCTTTTCTGGTGTTTTTGAGAAAAATAATGTTTCTGGAATGTTTTGAAGTACATGCTGTGTAATCTTTTCCCGCTCGAATCCGTGTACTGGCCATGTCTGGGCCACACACACGCTGTATAGGGGTGACATGGAGGCCAATTTTGGTGGAGTACAGAGAGACCTAGTTCACACTGTGTACTCTAAATGTACATGACGTGTACTTTCATTTTTTCATTAAACGGACCAGGTTCGAGCCTGATCACCATAAACATCTTCTTATAGGTCATGTTTGTCCGAGAGCGCCAGGAATCCACAGATATTTTACGATCCACTGTTAATACATCCGCTCTCTGATTCAGTCATCGTTGATTGCGTTGAATCGTAGTGGCGGGTTCTCCATTCTTCTTGATCCTTGTTTTCCAATTCCTCCTCCTCCTCAAGTTATCGTAGTTTGAACGTTTTGATCATTTTCTTAGATCTACAACATTCAGTGGAGAATCAATCATCGTGGATCAAGTATATCGATCTACTAGGATTGAGGTAGGCGGTTTGTGCCTTACCGTTCAAATTAATTGAGTTTTATGTTCAAATTCCACCAATACCCGTGAATGGGGTATTGTGTCTTTACCTTTTTTCCCTTGTTCTTTGTCTGTCTTTCTTGTATGCTTGCATAGAGGTAAATTGATCATGTTAGAGGATGTTTTTTTGTTCTGGGATGTTTTTCCCATGAATTGTTCTATTTAAAACCTTTTGGGTCTCGTTTTCCTTTGGTTTTTAATCCTGTTTCCATGCATTCAGATTATAAGTTGGATTGAAATTCATAACACGTTGGTGGCCCTGTAGACTATTTAGCCAAGTAGCTCAATAGGTGTACTTTGGTTATCCAAGTAGCTCTATAGATGTAAATTGTCCTTATAGAATTATTATGCACTGATTGGCACGGGACTGAGAGAACCTCGTGCTATAGACTATAACGGATAGACCGAGTCAGCTTCCCAGAGAGTCTTAGATATTATAGACTATATGAGGGTAGACTGAGAGAGCTTCCTTGGAGAGTCTTGGACATTATAGACTATAGGGGATGGACCAAGAGAGATCCCAGAGAGTCTTGAATATTATATAATACAGGAGGGTAGACCGAGTGAGCTTTCACAGAGAGTCTTACCTTGATTGAATCTCTTTATGAACTTTCCCACTCTAGAGGGGGAATTGACAGAGTGAGCTTCCTTAGAGAGTTTGTGGTATACCTGAGGCTGTAAGAGGAATTGGCCGAGATAGCATCCTCAGAGAGCCTGTAGACCTTGGGGATAAGAGGGTTAGACCACTTGATCTTCTTTAGAGAGTCCCTGACTACCCTAGACTATAATGGTAATTGACCGAATGTGTTTCCCCAGAGAGTCTCATAAATTCGTATGACCAAACCAGAGCGGTTCAGATGAGTGCACTGCCCATATGGTTGTGGTACTTCATCGATAGGACCATAGGGGATGACTGCGAGTAATTCCCAGAGGGTTTACTTATTTTTAGCTATTGGCTTCACTGCTTTTGTTGGTTGTGGATTGATTACTGTTGTGTATCATCCTGCTTTACTGCTTACTATTTAATGCATACTACTTATTGTTGTTGGTTACTGCTTACTGTACTTTTACCTGCCATATACTTGCTGACTGTTAGGCACAGATCTTCGGGTGGTTGCCTACTTGGATTTTATCTCACACCCAGTTTGGCCCATGCTTTTGGGCCCAAGATGACTATGTTGTTGCAGTTATAGACAAGGGAAAGCGCCCTTCGACTTCTGGTACATGATTTCTTGGAGTAGGAGATCATAGAACCAGGCTTTGGCTTGCGATGATGAGGAGCCGTTTACTTTTCTTTTGTACTTGTTTTGGTACTGTGGTGTTTTCATCACTGTGACTTGTTTGGATTCTTTATTAGGGTTGTATCTTGCATCATTTCAAATATAAATATGTGCCCTAGTTTTTTGATTTAGTCTTCTGTTGTTTATTATTGTTGGTTATTCACTACTTCAGCTATTGCATGTTTATCTATTTCTTCAGTGTACTCTGCCAATGAGGGCATAATTTCCCCTCTATCACACCCAAGTCTCTCGCTGCTAGTAGGCAAACTCTAGCGGTTTGGGAAATGTTCTTGAGGCCATGTTGAGAATCGGCTCGGAGCCCCGGTTAGTGGTACCCGGGTCGTGACGTTACACAAACCATTTCAATAAAACTGTTCTTTTATTGATAACCATTAAGAAATCCAATTGAAAACACACATTCCATTTCAATAAAACAATTCCATTAATTTATAAACTTTCATAAAATAATTATTTTCTTCATTCTAGAAATATACCATTTCAAAACATCATTTTAAAATGATGAATCAAACACTTTATTCATTACCACCAATTTTCCATATTTCCCCAACCATCACCAAAATGGTTTTAAATCAATCATAAAGCACCCAATTAAAAATAAAATACATAAAAAATCAATATTAAATAATTCAATTCATTTATACTATGAAGAGAAGATATTGAATACACTTACCTCAATTGTTTTGATGGAAACCAAAAACTAATGAATATTGCTCAAGAAACCGGGTCGATTCTCCACGAAAACACCTTACATCTCTTCCACTAAAAACAAAGACAAAAAATATCAACATATATAGCATCCATAATCATATATATATCTATAAATGTTGTATATATGAGAATCTAAAAATAGTGTAAAGTAGATCTAATGAAACCCAACATGAATAGTGATGATCGATGACATACCATAAGAATCGGGCTTCAAATCACCAAAGGAAGTCTTCAGACTACCAATGGATCCATGGGAGATCCTCTTATGGCCTTATGAGAAGAAAAATACAGATTTAGGAAGTGTTTGAGAAACAATTAGTGGATTAATGGCAAGGTTGACTAATGTCCACTTTTTAATGATGTGGTTTTTAACCAACACACGGTTTGGTCACAAGGTTAGGAAAACTATACAGTAACTGTGAATTAGATAATCCCTCAATAATAGCCTCTCATGGCCTTCTAGATTTCTCCCCTTAACCATGTTCCACCAAACCCAAATCTACTGCCTCAAAACTACCACATCACACAGTTTCTCTTAGCTCAACCCCATAGTTTAGGCAAATTGTGTGCAACTTGTGCACCTTTCCTTAAGCCCCAAAACTCCATGAAAGATACCCAAACCTACCCAACCTACACCATCACACTTAATATACATAAAAATATCCATGTAATGGTGACATACTAGAAACCATAGGTAATAAATTGATGATGTTGAAGTTGATCTTTAATGTTTTCAAATTCATGAGGATTTCATGATATATGAAAGAGTTTATAGAAGAAAAATGTTTATTGAAGAAAATACTTTTCTTGTCTCAATTTCATTAGAATTAGATATCATAATCATTATTGTTTGATGTCTAGTTTAACTAGAGTATCATATTCATAAAAAGAATGATGTTTTTATTGATACTGGTCCATTGGAATCAACATGACACCGATCCTAATAGGAGAGATGACACAAATTTTTCTTTACTATTCTGTAAATATCATCATAAAATCTGATTCAATTGTTAAACCAAATAATGAATTTCTAGTTGGAATATGTTAGGACCACTGAATAAAAGAAGCTAATTTTTTTAGAGAACAATAAAAATAATAAAGTCAAAGACCAATATACAATATAGAAAACCATTTCATCCTAATAAAGTGTAGTGTATTTTGTTGTATCAAGATGAAAAGTAACCTTGAATTAGTTTGTTTTTTCAATTTGAAAAGTTAACATTGATGGAAATGAGAAGGTGTTTTAAAATATATCATTACAATTTTATTAGAAGTACATGATTGATGAAATGTTTCCAGAAATACTAATAAGAAGAAATATGTTTTTTTATTTGGTATAGAGAAACGTATCTATGAATATGATGTCTTTATTCCTATGAAGAAATCATATTTAGTAATCTGAATAATAATAATAATTTCACTGATGATTTTTTATAATGTATTAAGAATTATTGATAACAATGACAAATCTAAAAATCAAGGAGATTTGAACATTCTAAAAGGTGTTGAAGAAGTCCAAGAGAGATATGATATTTCTGGAAGATTAATGATTAAGGAAAATTATTGATGTGGGAAAACCATTTACGAATCACACTAAACCATTTTCACAGGTCTATAAAAGAAGAATACTTTTTGTATTATTTGACATGTATCATTCACAAAATCTAAGAGAAAAGATCCATAATTTATGAAAGAATATGTTTCCGGTATGTGTTTTCATGAAGATATTTTCTGGATAGAAGGAATTAAGGAGAATATAGAAGATCATAATTAGAGTTTCTATATTAAGAAAACAGACTGGGATTTCCAAATTGAAGAACCAGTAAGTTTAGATTTTTTTCCAGTTGTTTTCTGATAATGTTGTTTTTTCATATTGAGAACTATGGCTAGGAAATTAGATTGTGTTTTATTACGATGTATTGGAAGTTATTACCAACACCCGTGTTAGAATGGGCTGATTTGTTACTAATGTTTTAGTTTTTGTAAATGTTAATTCAGAAATAGGAAAATTTTATTACATCATTTTTTGAAATAAGATTCACATACATTACTATATTGAACATAGTTCTACAATAGTGTAAGGGAATATTATACAATTTTTATTCCACAAAAATTATTTTTAATGGATTTTGTGGTATTGTATTATTCTTAAACCATACCAAGGAGTAGATACACTTATTGAGTAGTGATACTTTTAAATTATAATATTCATGTGGTTGTGTATTTGATTTTATTTCAGTAGAAAAATAAATTTTTAACAATAAATTTGTTTTTTTATAATGTACGGAAACATAAATGAATAATATATATCACTATTTCACTCCCACCCCCTCTCATTGATGTATGAATCTTAGATGGGTAGTATCTAACATGATGTAGGATTGAGGGGAATATAATCTTCAATCAATTGTAGTTAATCCATTACTCATTCCTTGTGTGGGAGAGGATCATTTGGGTGACATCAAATATAATGTGTTTCCTGACCAAATATTCTATGTATATGAAGAAGATGTATTTTCTAAAAGAGGTTAACAATTCATCATTTACCTTGGATGGATGGTAGTTATGGTAGTGTTTCATTAGGATGTGACAAGGGAGTTTCATACCTCACACTTAGAAGTAATAAACATAGTGGAAAGGAATTACTAATACATTTGGAATTAGTTATGTGGTCTTGAATGATGTGGATTATATTCGTGAATGTTCTTCAATGCCTCACATGTCTACAGGTGAAGGCTAAACAACTGCTTCTAGTAGGTCCTCAACCTATTAAGATCTTATAATGGTAGTGGGATGACATATTTATTTCCATTGTTAGGTTGATTCCAAATATATCAAGAGGCCAATATGTTGTCTTGGTAATTATTTATTGACTTATTATGTTTTCACAATTCCATACCATACAAGGGTAGAGTTTAATTGATATTTGGAATTGTTTTCACATATTTTAAATCATCCCACTTCATGGGAACCATTGATAATTGTCTCGAAATGTGAATCTATATTCAATTCATAGTTATGGATAGTTTTTCATGTGGCATTCAATACCAATATTTTTATGAGAATCATGTTTGAACCTTGTGTGGATAGTCTAATAGATTGAAAAATCAAGGTTTTGTAATATAAGATGAGATCCCGTGAGTTTGATTTTAGTTATAGTTCTGGGGGATCACATGAAATTGTTGTATTTCACCTATAATAATAGCTACCACGCCACTTTATTCATGAAACCATTCAATGAATTGTATGAGAAAACATGATCTTCACCCTTATTCAAGTCTATGATTGGGGAGACATCTCATTTTGGACTAAAATAGGTGCATGAGATGAAAAAAAAATCAGGTAATCTACTAGGATGGGAGGATATATTAAATTCCTCATAAATTAAGGATATTGGCATTGTATACCCGTGTAGTTTTTTAGGGATACCATGTATTCCTAAGAGTCTCCCAATGATGAGAATTTCATAGATTTGATCAGGCTAGAAGACAATCCCTTGGTTTATTGGACCATTCCAGATTCAATGTAGGATTGAAAAAGATTCATATCACTTAGACTTACCCCCATGGTTGGACCTTGTACATTAACTCTCTTATGTTTCCCAGCTAAGGATATATGCGAATGACTTATATAATGTTATTGAATTGGGTGAGGATGAAATTGAGTATGGTTCCACCATCTTAGAGTAACTAGTGGAGATTAAGGATCAATATGAGAGGACTCTATGTGGGTGGACCATACCTTTAGTTTGCATGATTTAGAAGCATGGGAACAAAAAAGAGAGATCCTCGAAGCATGAAATAAATGTGAGGGCTCAGTAACACACATTTTTTTTGTAGATTTTATATTACAGAGTAAATATACATGAAGGTGAGGAGATATAACCACTCTTTTCATTCATATAATTATACTTATAATATTTATTTGTGTATCAATAGATTCTTTTTCTTCAATTATAGAATGTTGTATCATGTGCAGTAAGAACCTATTCTAAATCTATGAAAAATATTAATTATATTAAATTATGTGTGTATAAATTTTCAGAATTAATAGTATTCCCTTCGATAATGACCTCATTGGGAATACCTGAGACCATGATTAATTTCATAATATAGGTTTCACCATAGATGAAACACTAGTTTTTCCAACCATAGATGCTCTATTTAAGTCTTTTTCATGGAAGGTGTCCTAAATAAATTAAATGATTCGTTTATTTTTTTTATTAAATTATTAAACTATCCCCCTCCTTTATAAATTCTAATTTAACGAAAACCCATGGGTTATCCTCACAACCCTGAGAGACTAGAGAGGATGAGTAGAGAACCACAGTTGGTATTAACGATCTAATGATCATAGAATGATGACAACTGATCAAAAATGATCATGGGGAAATCAATGAATGCACTAAAATCTTCAATGACATCACAAGAGAACATATTCATTAATAACAATCAATATTTTCTTGAGGTAGGCCTTTTTATTTCTATGATTCCTTCCAGGATAATTGATTTCTAGCATATATTTGATATATATGATATTATTTCCCTATTTTTTCACATTGAACTATAAACACCATTGGTATTTTTCTATTTCTCCAACATTATTTAATTATTTTTCCTTTCATAAATTATTATCATTATCCAGGGTCACAATTCTTTATGATAATATCACTTTTTTATTGTTTCTGTCCCACATCTTTTCCTTAAGTTCCTCATAATTTTTCCATGGGGTAAATGATTTATCATTTCCTTACCAGTTCTAGCATAATTGATCCTCTATATTTATTTATTGTTTAATGAATGCCCATGGGATCAATGGCTAGATGACATATCAATGCATAATGAATGACCATTGATGATATTTTCTGGTAATATAAAACCATTTTAGTGATGGGTTCCCAAAAAGACATCTCTTTGGGGGACATGAAATCCATTTTTCTACTAAAGGTTAGGAATCACTAAATGGGGACGATTCCCTTGGATTTTGGAATATTGAGCAATGATAAATTTGGAAATTTGACGGTAATAATTAATGTGGGGTACCTTCAAGAATAATGTAAATATTTTATAAAAATCTCTACTATATGTGGTATATTCTAAAATAACACATGTCATGTTTATATGTTTCTTACAATGACTGATGTTTTGTTGTGATTTAAATATTACACATACAATTTGACACTACACAGGTAGCAGAGCCATGTGTGGGGAGTACACTATTGGGACCCTAAGTGGTAAGACACACCATGAAGTCATATGTATACACTATGTATAGGTACATCGATAGTCAAGCCATATCCAGGGAATATTATTCCATGGTCATCAGGAAGTTCCACGCATCATGTGTATTGATGAACACATCATGTGATTTTCCTATAATATACTACATTATATATATTCTTCTTCATAATTATTATTTAGTCCATTGATTTTTCCTTATATAAATAATTCCACATAAGACATGATGTTAGAATTTCTGTAAGAATTTGATATATGATGTGTGGTTATACAAGTTGTACTGTTCATACAATTGATTCTTAGAAAAAACCAAGGATCAATTTTGATCATCATAGTTATAGAGGGGTCAGTACAACCCTAACTCTCTTGGGTTTAGGTTCCCATATATTATATATAGGATGATTTTGTAATCACCAACACTACAATGGGAACAATTCCCCTATCTATGGAGTGGTTCTATCCCTTCATCACGATCCCATGGGAAGAGGATCCTCCACTAGAGACAATGCTCCCTCGATAATGGTATGTTGTAGTGGAGAGAGGGCCTTGTATTCATATTTTAGTGAGGTTGTGTGGGGGTGTTCAGAATCAGAGATGAGACCATTGGAGCTACAGAAAGACTCATTATCTGTAGCTAACTATGGATTTTGGGATTCAACTCTCTTTGATTGAGTTTTCAGTATTATCATATCAGATGTAGGGTGTCATTAACTTCATTTTATTCTGGTTTGATCTTGTTGTTATTTTCTATTACATATTTCTTACTTTTCAGAGTCATAATGATTATGTTTATACTCAACCATTTTTTTCCATTGGATGCACATTTCATTTCTAATGTTGATGATTTAAATATTGGAAAGGACCTTGGTTTTATATGTAAGAGTGGATCATAGTATTATATTATGGTTTTGACCATGTTTAGTGGTTAGTCACGATGATTTTGATCTGGGATATCTTCTATATTTCCATTCTTTAGTTTCTGTTGCATTAAGAACACTTATATCTGTGGGTATGTTTGTATTTTTTACCCCATACATTGGTTTTACCTTTCTAAACATTGATTGTTTTTTTGAGGTCATCACATGCATTATTTAATATTTAGAGGTTTAGATTATTATATATATGTACTATTACATGGATCTAGGTGTGTCTATTTGTTCTTGTAAATTAGGATAATTCTGAAAATTTCCATGATATTTCGACTCAACGGTTGTCATCATACATTTATATATTGTGGGAGGGCATGGGGTGTCACTCTCAGCTTATTTCCAGCCCTAAAAAGGGACTGGTGGGTCAGATCATGACATGAGTAGTTTTGGGAGATTCTATGGAACATATTCTTTGTGGGGAAGCATAGTGGATAGTGTTAATAGTAAATAGTGATTACATGGGGAAACATCATGATGGGTTCTTTGAGTTATAATTGAAACACTAACGCCCTCAACATGGGACTCACTAAATTCACATACTATTGAAATTATATAAAATGGGCACAATTGGTTAACATAAAATCATCTCTATTTTCTTCTCTACCATATATAGTTTCCGTGTCATATTCATTATTTTCACAATATGTGTGTTCCTATTTCAATGGAATTTGTTATTGAATGTTTATGTAATTAGATTGTGAGTTTATGATGATATTTAATTCACTCATAATAGTAAATAGTTGAACTCCAGTGGTGGTTCCTTACAAATAATGTATAACTAAATTATTTATTCTATATATTTTCATCTGTCTAATAAATTATCTTCAAAATAAATATATTTCCTAGGTAAATTAATTAGAGTAATAGAGGAGCTTTATATTCTGATTGATTTTGAAAATTAATGATATTAGAATGTGTAGATGGATGTAAGAAAACTACATTTATAATTTAGAAAGGTTGACTCCATGTTTTTCATTATCATAATTGATTATATGTATAAAGATATTTTTTGAAAGCTGTTAGGATTTTAGTGTTTTGGTTCATCACATATATGAATACCCAGACGATTGAATTTTAGAGTATCATAAAAATAATGAGAAATATATGAAGAGAATGCTCTTTATTCAAGAAAGTATTTAGTAACAATGATTCCTTATATGGTACTCATTCTGGTGACCGTCTCTTTTTTGAAGAATCTTATGTGATACTAACTTCTGTGATGTTCATATATTGATACCTATATATGATAATTATATCATGCACTTTAATTTTAATACAATTAAAACAGTATCACAAACAATATATTACATGAAGATGAGGTATCCATATAAGTACATAAGAAGGTAATATTTTGAACATTCTGGAAAACATGTATTGAGCTACACTTTAATGATGTTAATTTAACAAACTAAATGATTAATGAATAATATTTGAGTTTTATTGAATTAGTGATGGTGTATGATCTTACAGAAATATGAACCAAGTGTTGTGTGAAACACTTTTCTGGAGATGATTTTAATTTCATGTGAAATAAAAATTTGATTTTGTGGTTTGAATGTTAATGGTTCTGAAATATAATATTTATAAGTCAAATTTTTATAAAAAAATAGAACATTAACTGTGATTTAAATTAAATGTTTCATCCTCTGATTATTTGAAAATATAAAGAAGAAGATAGCTTAAAGAGATTTGATAACTTTTGAGTTATTCATTCTGAATATATAGAAGAGAATATGGATTACATAAATGTAGTTGAATTATTAATTTAATTTAATTTTAAGGCCTACTGTTGAGGGACAAGATCTTTTTTCTAATAGAGAGACATCCTAGTTTATAAAATAGAACATATTTAGTTGTTCATCATAATGAAAAATGGAGGAGACTGGAGGCTGCCAGTAAAATCCTTGACCACTCACGGTAAAGTAAATTGAGTTTATATATTGAACCATGGATATTTGTTGCATGTTTATCTATGTAATATATTGAATAATAAACTATGAGAAATTTGGAAGACGTGGTTTTATGATCGTACCTTTTCAAACCACTTGTAATTGATAAAAAACATTCAGTGGGGAATTTATGTCACATATAAGACCTGAACATAGAAAGGGTGTAGTTACCGATCATAGAGGTAGAATATTGTAAAATTTTCCTTGAGTTGTGATTCCTTTACATATTTCTTTCCATGTGGTGTTAATGTTTTTTTTGAAAATGTGAGATCTACTCATTCGAATAGGTGATATTTGTTTTATACCAAAGGGTTAAAAGTTTTAATAGAAATAAATCATTAAAATATGTCCACACTGATTCACCACCACACCCTATGTGACAACACCCATTCTTGGGGTACATCATAGCCAAAAAATAATCATCATTGAGTTATGAATGCAGTTGAAACCAATGAAATGGTATAGATAAATTCATTGGAATTTATTGATTATATGAATGAAATGTTTTCAAAAGCAATGAATACTTCTCTTTATCTTGGTATACTGTATCAACATTGTACTTAGTTGAAATTTCCAAATAATAGTATGCATCATTTTTCTCATATAAACAAGTTGGGAACACTTGAAAAGTGTGTATAAATCCTGATCCATGTTGATGTGGTGGATATGATAGGGTGTTGTTTTTTGGTGTTTGGTGAGTAAAATATGGTTCATTTTTATTTTAATTCATTTAATTTTAGTTAGTGGAGTTTTTCATTAATTACATTGATGATTAGGTGAGATTAATGTTTTATTATTATAAAAATAATTTTTTGGTGGTGTATTTAATAAGAGACATGCTAATAATTTTATAAATCATATTTCGAATATAGTGATTTTTATGGATAACTTTTAGATAAATTACGAAAGATTCATTATTTTTTCTATAGGAGAATAATTGTTTTCCCTGGTTGTATAAATGTTGGATTTTTCTATTTAAATCCTATTAATTTTAGTTTCAAATAGTTTTATGTTAATTACTATTATGATGAGGTCTAATTTATCAGTAGTGTTTCTAAATTCATTGACATATTTAAAAATATGTGTTTCATTCCAACATAATTCCCTAGTAATTAATTTTAGATGATAAAATTTCATTATTTTAACAATTACCTTCTAGATTTTAACTCGAATCATCTAAATTTAAGCATATTTATTCCATATTTTTTTTGTGAAATTTAAATTTAGAATGTCTACTTGATTTAAAATTCCACAATCTATAAACGTATGGTGTGGGAAAATGTTATTTAATTTTTAACATTATTTTATTTATAGAAGTAACACATGTTTTTTCTTGTCATAGTTAATAGGTTAATAAAAAAAATTACTATTGGGATTATATTTTGGTTGTGTTACATTGATCCTTTTAGTAAACAGTCATTATCTTTGTTTTCATGAATTATTGATCTTTCCATTAGTGTTATGTAAATATTTATATTTATAAAATGTTTCTTTGGAAAATGTTTTCATAGATAATTTCAATATTCCATAATTTTTTTGGTAATTAGTTTTCTTAAAACTCACTATTCTATTTGAATATCTATTAATAAAAATATTTAATATATTCATTTATAAATGTTAAATGTGTGGAAATGTATTTTAAAACTCTCATTGGGATTTCAATAACATTATTTTGAAACAATCATGATAATGTGTTGGGTACCAACTTCATTTTTAAACCAACCCATATGTTGGAAAATTATTGTTCAAATATTTTATAAAATTGTTATAAATAAAGAGGTATGTGAATCAATTTGAATGAAATTTATTTTTATGATCCTTCCATTTAAACATCAAATGGAATTTTTATTTTTTTTATGAAAATAATGATGTAATAAATAAGATGTATACTATATTTTTTTTAATCGCCATTCACATTACCATTTTTTTAAACATTTTTTATTACATATAATTTAAAAATTACACATAGTGTAAAATTCTAAAAAATATGTGTCCACACCTCAGTTCTAAATTTTAACACATTTATTTTATATTTTAACACCGAGTTTCAATATTTTACCACAATAGTTCATAAATTTAACAATTGTAGGATAATTAGTAGATAGTATAGTAAGTTAAAAAATTACATTATTTCCGTGAAATTATGGGATATTGGTGATGGAAATCATCTGTTTTCAAAAAATAATCTTATTGTTACCAATATTAGAGAATAATGTTAGAAATATAGCTATATATACCATGTTACTTCCCCATGTACAGTTCAAAATAAATGGATATAAAAATAATTAAACTAAACATGACTCACATTATTATATGCAACCAGTCACCCAAAAAATAAAAATAATTTTTGATGATTAAGGTTATTGTTTTTTTACTTTCTCATTAGTTGTATTGTGTAAATTTTGAAACAAATTGATCCAAAATATCATTACATGTATCCAGTGAAAGGATGTTCAATATTTATAGTGAAAATAAAAATCCAAACATTTAGATATTTGATATACCAATTAATTTTCAATCTTTGTCAGTATTTAAATATTTGAATCAAAATTTTTCATATAGTAATGTTTCCTACAAACATACTACCTAGAAAGGGTTAAATTTTGAGTAGTCTCCATTAAATTGAGGAAGAATGATTTTAAATACATAATTAATTCCTATTTTAACATAGATGAAATAAATCTTTGAATTATGTTTTCTCATATAACCATGTTCTAAAAAAATTAAGTGACCAAAAAATCAATCATGATTTATATATATAATACATATTTTCATTCTAAAAATCATACCAGTCAAAAATTTCTTCTATAATACATATCATATTCAAATCATGTATTCAACTAGATAGGACCACTAAAAATTCTAACCAACATTCATTTTTAGGATGGTTCACCCACCACAATTATAATTCAACCCCTTTCCATTGATGTTTATTCTAGAAACACATCACAAAAAAACCTAAATAATAGATAGACCCCCATATTTATAAAGAACATTAAAATACATGAATCTATATAATAAGTCATATCCTTCATGTTATCCCACTCATACAGTTATCCCATCAAATGAATTCCATAAAAATTATTGAAAAATAATAAAAATTAGATCTATTAGATAACATTAATAGATTTAGAAAATATTTTAGTAATTAATTTTTTTTAACAAATTTATTACAGTTAATAAAATTCATAGGCAATATTAAAATTTGAAATACAACATCACCCATTCCATGTAAGATGACACAACGTACTAAAAATTATGTTAACCAACATTAAAGTAATCTGATAAAATATATAAATAATATTATCATAAATACATCTATATACTCAATATATAATAAAAGTTATCTCACTCTTTCATATATTAGAACAAATGAATTCCATAGTCATTATTGAAAAATAATAAATATTAGGGCCATTTAATAACATTAATGGATTAAAAAAATATTATAGTTTGTAACCTATTTTACCAAAAAAAAATTGCAGCTAAACAAATTCATATAGAACATCATATTTTGATAGAGATGATCATCCAAGTCATGGATGATGACACATTAGACTAACAAGGTAGTCAAACTATATGAAATTGAACATATAAATTGTCTTACGACTCTCTAAAACATTAAATAATGTTATTAAACATAAAAATGAAGACCATAGATGGTTGATGTACAGTAAAGGCATGATGTTTTCAATATTCACTATTAGTGGATTTTATACCAATATAGTTAAGTACATTAAATTTCTTTTTAACTAAGTGCATGCTTTATAAAAATGAGTGATAGTTTAGTAACAATGAAAAAAATGAGACTATTCAATACTTTGTTATACCCAACATTATTATGCATCACATAGAGTGAAACATCAATTACATTACAATCCTCTTTGCAGATATGATTTTATCCTACAATAATAGGTGAAGAAAATATATGATACATAAAAGAAAAGTTTTTTACACATTTATATATTTCTGATATTATAACCATTATTATTGAATCAAATATGTGCATATCCACTACTACTCAAAAATTTTACCCAATTACAATTAAACTTGTTATAATGGTGACCATCTGTCATTCCAATATTTTGATTCATATTTTATTAATGGTTTTTATCGCATATTTTTTTTTATTAAAAATGTTATTGAAACCAAGCAGGTTTTGGATCCCCTCTATAGTGCCCCTGAATAAACACTCTACCTTAACCATATGGTAACTAAATTTTTCAACAATAAATCTACATAAAAAAATTCCTTAACTATAATAAAGAAATTTTATTACACTATAATTTTATAAAGTGTAAACATGATAAGAGTCCACTTCCCATTATTTTCATGATTCTTTCACAGGGTGGGTTGGTCATAAACCATTTTTAAGGTTGCATTGGCCTGTGAGGAGATATTGAATATACGGTGACCATTTTTCAATATTCATTCATTAGAACCTCCATTAAATAATTCCGTTAAATAATTCTCTTATCCCTAGTTCAAATTATTCTTTATCCACTTCCTTCTATGCTCCCCAATTCACTTCCATCATATCCCTATCTTTCTCACCATCTTCTATAGTCACCTATGATTCCTCATATTCCCCTTCATATACCTACATATATATCTCAAACCCCTAAACTTATTCTACCTCCTCGACAATATATATAATATACTATATATACTCCTCACAGGCTTCCCCTTCCTCTTCTTTCTCTCTTGCTCATCATCTAGTATGACTACATCAACATTATAGTGTTCCTAAAATAAGTTAAAATGAACTCTAATGATTTCGTGTAGGTTTTAATTGACACCTATCATGTATCCATCATATAATACCTTGAAATCATATAATATATAATAGTTAGAAATATGTTAATAATATGATCATATATTTTAACAACCAGATCCTATAACTAAATAATTTCTTCCAAAAATTTAAAATTGAGAGTCTATATTTTAACACTAATCATATAAAAGTTACCATTTGTGATAATTTGAAATTATATCTTAAAATACACAAATGATAAAATGTTATGTTTTATATAGGTTATCAAACAACCCAATTAGGAATTTTAATAGTAAATTGTTACACTATGACTCATAAGTTTTCTTTTTTATCATAAATTGTTTGAAAATTATAAAATTAAGCTTCTATATTTTAACACTAACATTCTAGATTTTTTAACTAACCTAATAGATTTTAATGGATGTATTAATAAATTAAGACATAAATAAAAGGGAGATAAAACAATAATTTATTGATGAAAAGGAAAACCACAATAAAAGTAAAACATTTCTGGAAAACATGAAGTCAACAGGAGTAAAAAATTTGTTGATTTTTAGTTACTCATTTTAACACATAGATTATATAAATTTAGAAAACGTGTTCAATATTTTGTAAATAACCTTAAATGTCTCAAAATTGAAAATAAAATAGTTTTTAAGGGTTGATAGAATAATGGGAATATAAGGACATAGAAATCAATGATTCCCTACTTATCATATTTACACCAAGTTTTTATAATATAACACCCAATGTAAAACATTGATTGAGAAGAAAATAGTTTAATATAATAATGAAATATGTAATAGAAAGAAAACATTGTGAAATTGGATAATGTGATAATAAAATATATAATGTTAATAAACAATCATTTCCCTCTTTTATCAAAAAAATTTAGAATTTAGAAAATGACTTCTATATTTTAATACTTTACTTCCTCAAATTGAAATTTTCTAGAGAAAGTAAGAAACCAACATGGTAAAATTTGTAATTCAATGAATATTGAAGACTAAAAAACAAATAATTTTAGTCACTCAGTTTACCCCTTAATTTATAAATTTCAATACACAACGTCCATATTTTAACAATATCCTTCAATATTTTCACACCGACCTTATATATTTTTATAGATGTTTGAAAAAACTAGATAAATGAATCAAAAATAATACATAAATAATTTTTCAGTGGGTAATAATTTTTAGTGAAGTACTTATTTGTATGATATAAATAATTTGTCAGTGGGTTTATTCATAATGGATTGTTTTTGTTCTAAATATTTTTCATATATGAAAAAATTGTTTTACAATGGGCATCTATTGTAATGAATATTGAATCTGAATTAAATAATCATTTTCATCCAAAATAGTGCAAATGACAGATTATTTGTGACAAATCATCCATAAAAAATAACCCATCACATAAAACTCACCATAAATACAATCCCCCTCTCAATTCTCAAACATTTTCATTTCTCAATATCTCAATATTCAAGAATTGTAGTTTTCTAAGAAAAAATGTTATATTTGAGAATCATGTTTTTGTAATCAAATCAACAGCAATAATGTAATTTTTAAATCTTTTTCTAAATAGTTAATAATTTGTTTTTATAATTTTTCAAATAATAGAATTTCATTATTAATTTCATTTATCTGTCTTCACTTATACTTTTATATATTATTAGTAATTATAATTCAATATATATTTCAAATTGTTTTATTCATTAAAATTTTAATTCATAAAATTACAGAATATTTAAAAAAAATTTCTAAAAAATAATGATAAATTAATAGTTCACTTCTTTAAATAATAATATTATTTTAAATTAAAAATTAAAAATATGACCTATTTTTTATAATAATAAAAATTATATAATAAAACAACAAAAAATACCAATAATTAAAAATAATTCATAAAATAATATTGAAAATAAGGAAAATAATGAAAAAATAGTTAAAATATTAAAAATTACTAAAAAATGGAAAACATTACAAAAGAGTTAGTAATAATTATTATATATTTTTGTAATAATTAGTAAAAAACAATTAAGAATTAGTAGTAAATTGGTAAAAAAATTTAAAAATAATAATAATTTGTAAAAATATAAAAAAATGTTCAAATTAATAAAAATTAGAACAAATTAGTAGAAATTGGTATAAATTAGTAATATTTAGTAGACAATGGTAATGATTAGTAATAATTAGTTGAAAATTATAATGATTCGTTGAAAATAGATAATATAGTAATAATTCGTATATTTATTAATAATTAATAGAAACATAAATAAGTAGTAATATTTAGTTGAAATGACTATATATTAGTGATAATTAGTATCTATTAGTAAATAATAGTAAGAAATTTGTATGTAATTACATTGAAATTATTAATAAACTAGAAGAAATTTGTAAAAATGATTAATTTTTAGTAGAAAATAGTAGTAATTAGTGTAATTTTGGATGATCCCTTTATAATTATACATTTTTATCAGATTAGTCAAAACTTATATGTCATGACCTGCCCCCTAGGTCCTATTTCATGACTACCCCATGCTCGCCTTCTATTGGCCAAGTGATGGAGACTAGCACCAATGGCATATTCCCTAAAACTGGGAAGGTGTTGCATTTATAACCTGTAAACTTAAGAAACCAAGGACACAACAAGATACAAACACCCACAAAAGTATAATAAAATATAGTTAGTACAGAAAGAAAAAGGGGAAAGAATTCAAGCCCAACTAGAAAGTAAAAGAAACTGTATGTAAAAATAAACTGGAATAGATCATGTGATCACCTGCTATGGTTCCTACCAGAAGCGTAGGTACAACTCTCGAATAGTCATCTCTACGGTATGCCTCTTCTAAGTTCCACCTCTAAGCTACCACTAGTCCTGGTAATGTCATCCTCAGTCAACACTATTCATTGTCGGCAATAAACAAAATGAGGTGCGGGCATAACCCGTGCATGGGTGAGTATAAAGATACTCAGTAGGGACCCCGAGACCCTGAAGGACTTGCAATATCCACCAAGGATAAACCAAAAATTATGTGAATCAGTAAAAACACTACATTGGTATATGCCCATACATATAACTATGTTATCATGTATACCCATCACAGTAATGAGAAAACACATTGTCCAACTCAAATCCCAAAGCTCAATTGTTCCATAATGGAAGGAATAACATGAAGGTTAGTACCACACATGTACGTCACAAAGAAGAATACCACCAAGGTATTAACATGAAGGGAAGTACCACACAGGTAATAAATCAGCTCACCCTAGGTATAACATAAGTACAATAATAGAGACAATTAGATGTAACTACTATATCATCTTACTATGTTAAGTGGCTCTACTGCTGCCCCCACATGATTTCTCGGTGCTGACCCACCTAGGATCACTTCGTGCAGACCCACAACGGATCGCTCGGTTCTAACCCACACAGGATCGCTTGGTGCTGACCTACACATGATCACTCGGTGCTGACCCACACAATATCTCTAGGTGCTGACCGACATAGGATCACTTGGTACTGACACAGACAGGATCACTATTTATTCTACACATAATAGCCAGCTACTAGGTTCCCACACTAGGCTTGGCCATCTTCGGGAGGGTCCAATCCTCAAGCCACTAATCGATTCTCCAACTACCATGAAGTACCATGAAGAAGTATCAAATATTAACCCCATGCCATAGGGGTGTCAAAGAAACAAACGGTGCGTCAATCAGATGTTGGGTCTGTGAGTTATTAGCCTTTTAGTCTCGAGGGCCTGGTCGGATTCATTGTCAATCCATCCCGACCATACCACAACTTTATCAAATACTTGAGAGGGGTATACTCAAAGGGATCGTCTCACCCAAGGGTTTCCAGTGCCATAGAAATTTCGTCAATTGAACATATGCTGCCAAAGTTATGGCCAAAAGAGCATAAAGTTCAAAGTTGGACTGGGTCTGGTCTGACCCGGTCGGGCCGACCTGGCCCAACCTGGCCTTGGCCGACCGACCCGATTCGGGTCGACCCGGCCTGATGGGTCTGGTCCGGCCTAGATTGATGGGCCCTGCCTGGCCATGCTGGGTAGCAGAGAGGTCGTGAGGTCGCAGCGAGGCCGCGGGGTGGCGCGGGGCCCATCAGGGCAGTGAGGCCATGGGGCCACGAGTTTTCACGGCTGGCTGCACTATACGGTCACGAACCATGGCTTCGCCGGTAGCCGGCTTGACCAGCTTCCCTCCATTTGTCACCATCGTCATGGCTAGCAGTGTTCCGGCCACTGTATATGTTCATTTCCATGGCACAAAGGTGATTTATTCCATCGTGAAGAACCCACCACTCAATAATAACAATGGAGGGGTCTGGCCATGTTTGATTGGCTCTACCCTCCGCATTAGAGTGGTAGCAGGTGGGTCAAAAAAATCATGAATGAATAATGTCAAACTCTAAAACCTCATGCAATTGATTATTCCAAAACCCTCAAAAGAAATAATACACAGATCAACAAGTTAGAGATTTGATCCGTGTTCATTGTTTTATAAGGGAAGAACATGGGAAATAGTAATCACACATAATTAAACCCAAACCATGGATATTTTTTGACGAAGGTCGCGAGGAAGGAGACTATTTCATTGGGGATAGACAGACATCAATGACATCAGTGTTTCCATGATCGTCAGTTCATTTTTGTTGAAGATGTTCCTCATTGGCATGAACTTTCTTCATTGGGGAGTGATCTCTTTATTGGGGAGAACTTTCTTCACTGGAGAGAATAATCCTCCAATAACTCTCCACTTTCCAACCCTTTCCTCCCAATTCCACCCAAAATGGAAATTATCTAATATGATGTATTCCATCAATAAAATTAATGGCACAAAATTAAATTGGCACCATTTATTATGACTAGGAAGGCATAATTAATTTAGAGGAAACCTAGCATCATCCCCCTCATAAAAGAGGGAGTTGAGAGGTTTCTCCCCCCTTAATAGGGGTCGGGTGGTCCCCACCCCTAAATTCAATATGGGGGTTAGTTGAAGTGGTCCCCACCTCTAAACATCCACATGGGAGGTTTAGGATTGGGTCGTCCGCACCACCATAACCCATGCTGAGGGGTTTCACTTAAAAAATAAAATTGATTTCATTTTTATTTATTTCATTCACTCACGAAAAACATAAAAACAATATCTCACTCTCGACCCACTACGGTCTATGTGATGGTCTCTTTAAGATAATACAGGTGCTATGAGTTTAATGGAGCCCTCCGATTTCAATTTCGTGCACCGATTTAAAATATACAAAAACCTTCTCGCACGTTTACTAAACGTACCATAAAAAATGTTATGAAATTCATTTTGGGAACACTGGGCCTCGGAATCACACACCATCAATTTTGGCGGACTCATAAAATTCCCATATAATAAAAAATTACCTAAAAATTTCGTGTCTTTACATTATCTCCACCTCAGGGCTTCATGCCCCTAGAATCCACATCACAAAAGTAAGAAAACAAGTGGGGATAATAAGAACGAATCTGAGCCTCCAGCTCCCATGTGCTCTCATGGAGGTTCTAGTGCTTCCAGCAAACATGCACTATAGGTATCGACTGCCTATGAATGACCCACTCATCTCGATCCTAAATATCAAATGGAACCTCTGAAAACGTCACCCCATTATTGATTTCTAGATCACCGAGGTTGATGACATGGGATGGGTTGTGCACATATCTCCTCAGCTGGGATAAATGGAAGACTTAATGAACCAAGTGCAACTGAGGTGGAAGAGCTAAGATGTAAGCCACCTATCTAACCCTACCGAGGACCTGGAAGGGTCTAATAAACCTCGAAGATAACATGCCTCCACAGAAAATTCTCCATAAACCTCATTAGGGTGAGACCCGTTGAAAGAAATGGTCGCCATCCTCGAAATCCAGAGGACTTCGTCTCATGTCAGTATTAGAATTTGGCCTACTCTATGCAGTCTATATCCAATGCAGGATGATCTGCACTTTCTCTGTGGTAGCCCGTACCATCTCTGTTCCCACTAGTGATGACTCCCATGGGTCTGTCCAGCACAAAGGTGATCTGTAAGGTCTCCCATAAAATGCCTCAAAAGGTTTTATTCTAATGGTGGAGTGATAGCTTTTTTTTGTATGAAACTCCACCAAAGGCAAGTGATCCCCCCAGCTGCGACCGAAGTCGAGGACACAAGCACACAACATGTCCTCGAGATTCAAAATGATCTGCTCTATCTGGCCATCCATTTTAGGATAGAAGGATATTCTCATACAAAGCTACATCCCGAAAGCCTTTTGAAACCCCTTCTATAACCGGGAAGTGAAACATTTATCACAATCAATGTTAATTGTCAAGGGTAGGAAGTGAGCCGACCTGGTGAGTCGGTCGACAATCACTCAAATCGAGTCATGACCCCTGGATGTATGTGGATGTCTTGTCACAATGTCCATGGATATCCCATCCAACATCCACTCTGGGACTTCTAATGGGTGAACCATGTCTGCTGGTACCTAATGCCCCGCCTTCACTTACTGACATGTGAGGCATCAAGAGACAAACTATAAAAATTATTTCATCATTCTGGGCCACCAGTGTTGTCGGCGGAGATCTTGGTATATCTTCTCCACTCCTAGATGTACCGCTAGAGGGGATGTGTGGAACTACCTCAACACTTCCTCCTGAAGTGACACTCGTACCATAGTACATTTTCTAAAGAGGATGATGTGCTCCCCACCATAAGAAAATCCATCAGGTGACTCTCCTATGAATATCTTTTCATGTCAAGTCTCGCAGTTAGTGTCCCCATGTTACGCCTCCTTGACTCACTGAAGAGGTGGAGGAGTGACTATAAGAGACTGAATGAAATCTTCTCCTTCTTGTTCCACAAAGGATATATTCAATGTGGCTAGTTGCCTCATCGCCTCACCTAGAATCCGTGAACCAGATCTTCTACGGAGTGAATCTCCTTCAACGTTCCAGTTCGTAGGAGTATAGACTATTTCGAAGTCACAGTCCTAGAGGAAATCAAGCCAACATCGCTGTCTCATATTCAGGTCATTCTATGAGAAGATATACCTGAGGCTCTTGTGATCAGAGTAGACTATAAAATGTTTTCCAATCAGACAGTGTCTCTATATCTTTATGGCGAAGACCACTACTTATAACTCCAGATCATGGGTAGCATAGTTCTCTTCATGTTGTCTCAGCTACTGAGAACCATATGAAATAATTTCTCACTCTTACATCAGGACACATCCGAGCCTGGCCCCTGATGCGTCGCAGTAGACTATGTACCCAACACCCTCCTCGAGAAGCCTCAAGAGGGGGTCCCATGTCAGCCTCTGCATGATCTCCTTATAACTCTTCTGGAATATCTCCGACCACAAGAAGGGTTTCCCCTTCTTCATGAATGCTGATAGTGGTGTTGCAAATATGGATAATTATGCCACAAATCTCTACTAGTATCCTGCCAAACCTATGAAACTTCATACCTCCATCACACTCCTAGGTGGCTCCCAAGAAAGTAACACCTCAATCTTCAATAGATCCACTGCAACTCTAGCCTCCAATATGACATGTACATGAAAGTAAACCTCTTGGATCTAGACCGAGCACTTCGAGAGCTTACCATAATGCTGGTTCTCTTGGAGTGTGTCTAGTACTACCTACAAATCATTGGAAAGCTTCTCCTCAGTATTCAAGTAGATCATAATTTCGTCGATAAAGACTCCTAAAAAGCGATCATGTAATGGATAAAAGATCCTATTCATGAGTCCCATAAACACTAATAGAGTGTTATTTACACAAAATGGAATAACTAAGAACTCGTAGTTGATGTAACGACATCTGAAAGCCGTCTTCTCCACATCCTCATCCCGTACTCTGAGATGGTGATAGCCAGATCTGAGTTCTATCTTTGAGAACCACCATGCTACCTTCAGCTGATCAGAGAGGTATTCAATACTGGGAAGTGGATATTTCTTATTCACTGTCACCTGGTTCAAGTGCTGATAGTAAAAAATAGTCTCAAGCTCTCATCCACCTTCTTGGAAAACAAAATTGGGGCTGCCCAAGGAGAAACTCTAGGCTGAATGAACCCTTTACCCTGTAAGTCGGCCAGCTATACCCGAAGCTCATGAAGCTCTGCAGGAGCCACCCGATATGCTGGTGTAGATATTAGTGTCGTTCCAAGCTACATGTCAATGTAAAAGTCCACCTCTCTATGAGGAGATAGACCCATAACATCATCAGAGAAGACATCCGTGTAGTGGTTGACCACTATAGGATATCTCGGACTCCCCACATCAACCGCTCTAAGGGTAATTCAAGAAAACTTATGTGTGATCGGCTACACTCTCCTCCAGGTATGTCCATAATATGCTACAAAGGCTCCCTTATCACCGGTAAAGGTAAACCGGGTACCATCCATGCGGACTCACCACACATTGAGCCTAACAGAGTCAATCTGATGATGGAAATTAGATAACTAGTCCATACCCAAGATGGCATCGTAAGGCCTCGACATTGCTACTAGGAGATCCCACCTGAAGCTCTCACCTCCTAGATTAAGCTCCCACTGTCGAAACTAGTTTGTAATCATCGAATCGGTTCCCGTAGGAGTCTCTAAATGTAAGGATCAAGCCAAATACTCTATCGGTATCTCCGAGCTCTGAACGAGGGTAGTGGAAATTAAATAATCAATGGAACCTTTGTCTATAAGTACTAAAAATATGGTGGAGTAGACAGAGATCGTACTCATATCATCTCTAGAGTGGTTTCATCATAGGCCTCAACTGTCTGGAGATGAGCTCGCCCCTATCCTCCTGATCCATGTGTTCGGGGTGGACCACCTGGTGGTGGTGGCGGTAACAACCTGAATCGATGACCACCACGAGATGCTTGGCCAGTTCCTATGCCACATCTGCCTTTTCCCTAGGGACCTCCTCGGCCAATCCTATGCATCTTCTTGGGCAGTCATTCTACTGTCTGGTGATCATCTGTGCAGTGGTTTGGATAGTCATGAGCCATGTGACCATGCCAAATGCATTCGTAACACTTTCCACTCCTGGAATGACAAGATCTACCTCATGTATCCCACACAATTGATCCTGAATCATGTGGTCATCCACCTGTATGTCTGGTCCTCTTGGACTTCTCTGTCATCTATCAGCTGCCAGCTGTAGAAGAATCTAGTACATGATGAATTGTAGTGGTTATTGCAGCTGGATACTGCTCAGTAAGGAAACTCTCCACTAAGAGGGCTCTCTTTAACACCCCCTCTTGCGTCAGGAACCTTTTTGACATCATCAAAGCTATGATCTCCCGCATGAGTCCCTACTCGAAGGTCCGGGCCCTGTAGAATGGGTCTCGCGCTATATTAGTTGAGTAGCGTGAGAGGTTAGTGAACCTCACTGAGTACTGAGCCAGAGTCATGCTTCCCTACTACAGATGAAGAAGCTATTGTATGTGCACTATGAGAAGAGTCGCTGGAACAAACTCTACCTGAAAAAAGCCTCTCGAAGTCTTCCCGGAGAAGCGTCAACTCGTCATGAGCCTGGAGAATCATGCTCCACCATCTGCCTGATGCTACCTGTAGAACACTGGTAGACATATCCCCATGAGATCGGCTAGAGTCCCTACTAGTCAGAAGACTCTCACCACGGCCTCCATCCCTTCCTTAGCCTCATGTGGGTCCATCTCTCCCCTGATCCTGGGTGGCCTCTGGCACTAGAAATCATTCAGTGCGCTCATTTGGTGGGAACCCTCGGCTTCTAGGGATGGTGGCATCGGTGGCCCAATGGGTAATGGAACCGTTGGTGCCTCCACTAGTGCCTCTTCTGGATGAGGGCCATGCACCGAGGTCTCATTGCATGGTGGGATCTCAGTGCGTACAGTATCTGGAACCCTAGCTGGCTATCTGCGTGGAGGAATCCTGAAAGAAACAGGTGCGCCACAATAAAAAAGTTATACCTAGTGAGATGACTAAAACAGATCAAAGAAAACTTTTGAAAATACACACACAATCAGGGTTTTTAATGCACTGAGTTAGAAATCAGATGTCAGAGTCCTAGTGTATGGTTACATCGGCCACCACACCAATACTAGGTTCCCTAAAATAATAACCACCCTCACTAAACATAACACTATTGTCGTTAAAAGAAATGTTTGATTCCTATGTTTTATGGTAGAACTGACTCCTCTAATATCAATTTGTCATGACCCATCCCCCAGGGACCATGTCGTGACTACCCCAAGCATGCCTTCCATTGACATGGGGCTGACAACTAGCACCAAAGGCGTATTCCCTAAAACCGGGAAGGTGTTAACTTTATAACCTATAAACCCACGCAACCAAGTATACAACAAGATATGAACACCCACAATAGTATAGTAAAATAGAGTGATTATAGTAAGAAAAAGGGGCCATAATACTTGCCCAACTGGAATGTACAAGAAACTGAAAGTACAAATAAACTAGAATAGATCTTGTGAACACCCAAAAAGTTTCCTACCTGAAGGGTAGTTAAAACTCTCGAATGGTCTTCATTGCGGTACGCATCGTCTAAGGTCCACCTCGGAGCTACCTCCGGTTTGGGTACTCTCGTCCTCAGTTAGTGATGTCTTCCATCTTCTCCAAACACAATGAGGTGAGGGCATAGCCCTTGAATTGGTGAGTATAATGATACTTAGTAGGGACCCCGATACCCTCAAGGTCTCACAAAATCCACCAGGGATAAACCAAAAATCATGTAAACCAGTGACAAACCTACTTAGGTATTTGCCCATACATATACCATTTTTTCATGTATACCCATATAAATCATGAGGTAACACAAAGTCCAAATCAAATCCCAAATCTCAACTATTCCACAAATGAAGTAATACCATGAAATTCAGTACCACACATGTATATCACATCGAAGAATACCACCAATGTATTACAATGAAGGGAAGTACCACATAAGTACGAACTCAGCTCGCACTAGGTATAACTTAAGTACAGTAGTAGAGATAGTCAGATGTAACTACTAAATCATATTGTTCTGTTAAGAGACTCTAATGCTGACCCACACAAGAACACTCGGTGCTAACCCACATAGGATCACTAGGGGATGACCGACACCAGATCGCTCGGTGCTGACCCACATAGGATCACGCAGTGTTGACCCACATAGGATCTCTCTATGCTGACCCACAAAGGATCTCTATGTGCTGACCCAGATAGGATTTCGTGGTACTAACCCAGACATGATCTCTATTCATTCTTCATGTTAGATCCAACTACTCGGTTCCCGCACCAGGATTCGTCATCTCTAGGAGGTTATAATACTCAAGCCACTGGTCGATACACCAACTTCCATGAAGTCCCATGAAGAAGTATCAAAAAGGACTGCCATGCCATAGGGGTCTCAACACAACAGATGATCTGGCAATCAGATGCCTAGTCTATTAGTAATTAGCCTTTTAGTCCCGAGGGCCTGGTTGGATTTTTGCTCGATCCAATCCGACCATACTCTAACATTATCCTAAACTATAGTGGGGTATACTCAAATAGAATGTCTTGCTCTAAGGATTCCATAGTTGCAGACAGTTTGTTAAATAGATGTTTGGAGTGAAAGTTATGGCCAAAAGAGCCTAAAGTTCGAAGTTGGCTCGGGTCTGGTCAAACCCGCATGTTCTGGCCCGGCCCACTGGGTCCATCCCTGCCCGCAGGGCCTGGCCTGGCCGCGCCGGGTGGTGCGGAGTCCACGAGGGTGGTGCGAGGCCTCGGGGGCAATGAGGGCGGTTCGAGGCTGCTGGGGGGAGGGGAGGTGAGGCTGCGGGGGCCATTGAGGCCGTGAGGGCGGCGCAAGGCCACAGGGGAGGGGGGCAGAGGGCCACTGGGGGAGGGGCTACGGAGGGCCGCGAAGCGGCGAATCCACAGGGCACCACAGAGGCCGCGTGGGAGGGAATGATGAGGGGCTGCGAAGGGCTGCTGGACAGAGAAATCACTGGGCGACGTGGAGTCCGCGAGGCGGTGAGGCCATGAGGTCGCGGAGGGCCGCCGACTATGAGCTCGCAAGACGGAAAGGCCACGAGGTCGTGAGGGGTTGCGGATGGCCATGTGGAGAAGGGGCATGCCAGGATTTCGCCGACAACCAGCTTGACTGACTGCCCTCCATTTTTCGCCTTCATCATGTCCGGCAGTGTTCCGACCACCGTATTCATTCGTCATCGTTGCACAAAGCTTCCTTCATCCATCGCGAAGAACGAAACATTAAAGAAGAACGATTTAGGGGTCGAGCCATAAATGTCAAACCCTAAAACATCCTCCAATTGAATATTCCCTAATCCATAAAAGAAAACATCTGTAGATCAACTAGTTAGAGAGTTGATCCACTTTCTTTGTTTTAGAAGGGAAGAACATGTGAAACAATAATCACACAAAATTAACCCACTAGCTCAGAGATTTGTTGATGGAGCTCATGAGGAATGAGACGATGTCTTTGGGGATAGGCGGACTTCAGTGACGTCTGAATTTCCCCGATCGTTAGTTTTTTGTCGTTGAAGACATTCCTCATTGGCATGACCATTCTTCGTCAGGGAGCATGTTCTTCATTTGGGAGCGCATTCTACATTGGAGAGAATAATCCTCCAATTGCTCTCCTCTTGCCAAACCCTTCCACCCAATTCCACCAAAATTGAAAAGTAGTAATATAATGTGTTACATCAATTTAATAGATGTCACAAAATTAAATTGGAATCTTTAATTTCGACTAGGTTGGAATTATTAATTTAGAGGAACCATGGGGTCACACATCCCATTAAAGAGGGAGTTGAGAGGTTTATACCCCATTAAAAGGGGTCGGGTGGTCCCCACCCCTAAATTAAAAATGAGGGTTAGTTCAGGTGTTCCCCACCTCTAAACATCTACATGGGAGGTTTAGCCTCTAGTGGTCCCCACCCACATAAACCATACTGAGGGGTTTTAACAAAAAAAATTAAAATGCTTACATTTTTCTTTATTTCATTCCTTCACAAAAACACACACAAATTGTCTTTCACTCTCAACCCACTAGGATCGAGTTGAAGGTATTTTTAAGTAAATACCAGTGCTTTGAGTTCAACGGTGCCATCAGATTCCAATTCATAGCCACGATTTAAATGTTACAAAAAACTGCTCGCACGTTTATTGAACGTACACGAAAAAAAGTTCAAAAATTCATTCCGAGCACACCGGGCCTCGAAATCACGTGCCGTCAATTTTTGCAAACTCATAAAATTCCAATGTATTATAAAAATACATGGAAATTCCTGGTCTTTACATAATATTTATTAATTATTGTTCATAATTTATTTCTTAGTCATTATATTCCATCATAGTAATCATAAATAATATTTCCTATGAATTTATCATATTTTATTATAATATAAAATATTATATGTGTTTCTACTAATATTTTATACATGATAATTATTTATTATTATCATATTAATCATAATATATATATCTTTTGATTATTTCTTTTATTTCTGCAATTGGAAAAAATAGTGATATTTTGTATATATTGTTAAAAATTTGAACATGTTAGTAATAATTAGTGAGAAATTAATAAGAATTTGTAAATAATTACTAATAATTAAAAATAAATTAATATAATTTATTAATAATTATATTACATTAGTAGTAATTAGTTGTAATTAATAATAATTGGTAAAAACTAGTAGTAATAGTGGATCATATGAGTAAAATTTTTCATTTTCTATCATATTAATCATAAAAAATATTTATTTTAAATTACAGATAAATTGTTCATCAAACATTCCATTATATTAGATTTATTGTATGTAATATTTCTTATGAAATTTCCATATTTTATTTTATTTTACTAAAAATTATACATTTTTTTATATTATCTAATTTTATAATATGCATCAGACCATCCCACTATAATCCTTCCGTTATATAAAATTAATCATAATTTATATTTCGTATTAATTAGAATTAATTGGAGTTAATTAGTGCTAATTAATATTAATTATAATTAATAAGTATTGATTAGTGTTAAAATATATATTATTCAAATTATTATTTAATAAATCTTTAAAACCTATGAGTAGACACCAATTTTTATTTTGAGATCATGATTGGATAAATCATCATAAAATCAAAAAATTAATGTTATAATTACTATATATATTATGGGTGTTGAAATTTTTATATCATTTTCATGGTCAAATATATATTTTATTTTACAAGGGATACTTATGTTTTTATGTAGGAAATGTGATCTCATGTGATTTGAAATGTTTGATAATGTCGGAGTTCATTTATCAATTTTCTGATTTATTAAATAATATTTTTCGGTATCAATTTAGATAATTAAAATCAAAAGAAGATATAAATTTTTCAATTATAGATCCATCATAGTTTCAAAATATAGAAAATTATGTTCTTGGACTTTCGTTTTAGAAAATAGAAACTTAGAATGAATATTCATATCCTAAATTGGAACCATTTCAATTTTATGAGTTTTCAAACTCATCAGAGGTGGCCTTATATCTTAAAAAGTAGATAATAATATTTGATGTTGTTTCAAAATATGTAACTATAAAATTAGAAAATAAAAAGCCAATGATATTTTATTGATCTAATATTTTATTTTGTTAATTTATTTTCCGGTAAGGGAATTACAATGTGTGAAAATTTCTATGAATGAATGAAGTAGGTATGTAATTTTTATCTATGTTATCAGAAGATCCAAGAATGATCCAATGATTCAATCTTATATTATGGTGAAAATGATTCTTTAATTAATTACCATACATGTATAAAATCAACATAAAATTAGGTATAAGAGATAAATTATACATTTATTTTGGTTACAAAATTGATTTATTTTATACTTACGCCTATATTATAGAAATTATTACTTCTCATAATACAACTGAATTGATAGAATGACATAGATTTTATATTTATATCATTAAAACCTTAACACGTCCTTGTGATAGTGATTCTGGGAAATACAATGATCATGTTCATTTGTTTATCATTTTAAAACATTTTAATGTGTATCTGGGTTATTTCTACTGGTGCTTTCTATCTACTTGGGGCTTATGAAAGTCAATATTCATGATAGAATGTCCGCATAACACCACAAAACATACCTCCCGAGATGTGATGAGGGAACCATAAATATATTTTGAATCAATAATTGTGTTCCATCCAAATTTAAATATTAATTATTATTTTAATCCACTAATTAATGAGATAAATTTATTATGGAGTTATTGTATGTCAACATATGTTGTAGTTTGAAAAACAAATATGATAATGATATATACATTAATTTGGACAATTAGGGGCTTTCTAGAATATGGGATGTTATCATAATAGAGTATGCATATTCCAAAATCTTGTCTATACTACATGGGTGACAATAAATCATTTATGATTTTCAATGGAATAAAACCATATTTTCAACTATTATCGAAATTTTCATCCTCTAGATCCTCATTTTGTAAGAAATATTTTCTTTTTCAATTGTTAGAATTAAAAGTTATAAACCTATAGAAGTTATATTAGGTATTCATGTAAAATCAACAGTCATCCCACACCTACTATTATATTTGTACCAACTATAAATCAATAATAATAGTGGGATTAAAAGATATCAAAATTGGATAAAGTATAGTATTATTTGGGATATTCCATATTGGTCAAATATTTTGGTACATCACGTGTTAAATGACATACATATTGAGAAGAATTATTTGGATATCATATTTTAATTCATGTTAGATAAACCTAGTAATATAAAATATAATTTAAAAGCTTAATTATATATTACCCAAATTCATAGGTTTGACAATGTTTGGTTATTGTAAAATAAAAGATTGTAGAATTTAATGAATTCAAAATAATCGTAGGCACTTTATAATTTATGTTATTATTTCACTAGTAGATTATAATTTTGAGGGTACTAAATGCATATACAGCTAATTTGACTCATTGTATTAGAAATTGTCATATTACTGGATTAAATAATTCAATATTTTTCTATCATTATGAAAAAATTATTGTTTATTGGCCAAATTGGATTATGTATTTCTTCAATTTGGGATGTGTTGAAAAAAAATTAACTTTTTTTCTAAGCAATTTTTAGGGAGATATAATTCCATAATGCACTAATTAAATTATAGTAATATATTTTCTTATTTTTTATAAATTAGGGAAATATTATGTCGGCATTCTTTCACATAACGAAATGTTAAATATTAAATTCAAAATATAAATTAAAATATGAATAATTAATGGTGTTCTAATGAATATACCCATGATATTTATTCAAGATAAAATGGAGTAAAATCTATGTTACAAATCATTATTTTACGGGATAGTTACGTAAGAACAATTACTTTATGAAATTTTAGATTTATGTTATTATTATTTTCAAACTAAATATCCACTATAACATAATTGATAAGGTCATATTCAGGGGAATCTATTAATTTCACAGATAATCAATTATCATTATTTATTCAGAATCATCTTTATTTGGTGGTGTTTATGAAATAAGGATTTCATAAGATGAAGAATAATGAGATCATATATATATATATATTCTTCTCAACAATAAATAAATGAAGGTGTTTGTATAGTAAGGAACATTATTACCAGTTTTAAAAATATTTTTTATAGGTAAAATTATATATATATTTTTTTTATTATATAATAAATGTATCCCAAGAATATCACATATAGATCTAGTGTTAAAAATGTATTTCTATATAATAGATTAGATAGAAACCAAACTTACCTAATATTAACCATTATAAATTAAAGGATTTGTCACATCCTAGATTTATCTATAGGTACAGACCTTTAAATTTTTGGTTTATATCCTTGATAAGGATCTTAATTTTAGGTCTATGAGTTTAAAGGAGGTCCGAGGGTGTTTGGGGATCATTTAAATCCTAGAGCACCGAAAATGGGGAAAAAGGTTTGGCCACAATGTTTTCCATACCGTGAAACCCAATTTGCATGGCCATGCAACCTATTATAGGTCTCAAATAGCGGGGAACACATGGTTTGTGCAATTTTAGTTAAACCATGAACCTAACTATGCAAGGTTCCCCAATAAAGTTGAACATTATGCATAGTTTGCACACCATTTTTCCAAATGTTTGGCCAAACCGTGCGAACACTACTATGTGGTAAATTTAAAAAAATTATTTTAACCCAGTTTTTTTCCTCCCACCTCTCTTAAATCGGGATATTCCCATCCTCTAGGTGCATGAACACCCCTGCTCTCCTCCTTTGGGGTTTTATGATATATCCTTCAATGGTGATTTATTTTCTTCAACATCAGAAGATATGGACTGATCATTATATTCTTTATCATCCACACTCACCAATTTCTAGGTTCCTTCCCTTTTCATAGTACTATCTTCATTTTACAGATCAGTTCCCTATTTTGGGTTTTTTAAATCTCTTGATTTCTTCTATTATAGGGACTACCTATCCTTGTTACCAATTATGAGGAGTATACCAACCATGAGGTAGGGTATCAACTCCGTTTTCTATCAATTTCACCAGGCTTTGGCATCATGTCATTGCTTTTCTAGCTGGATCCTTCCGGTAATGCCTTGGTATATCATATTAAACAAATCGAGGTATTTTCCATGCCTCTAATGACTATTTATTATGGATAATTTCATTTATATGGTGCTATCATTACCTTTTTCTATCCCAATGGTTTTTCCCAACCTATGCAGATTAATTTCAATTTTTTTTTAATGTTAATATTACTTTGGTTGTGTGTGGAACATTGGATAGAATCTATAAATTGGTAGTATTAATTAATTAACGCATTGACCCACGAATTTGTCCCCTTGAAAATGACTATGATTATTTCAAATTTTTTACATTGTATAATTCCATAATCCTTAACATTATTAGAGTTTAGTTGTCAAAATCACATACCTTTTTTTTAAATAGTCAAGCTTGTATTGTTAATTCATTATGTCTTATTGTAATTTCTTATGTGATTGATTTAAATTATTACTTTTAATTCCATGATCCATTTCATTGCCTTCTTTTATGACATGTACCTTGGGATTTATCCCACATCATATTTTTATCACCCTGTGCCATGGGTAAATAGTTTGATATGGAATGGTATGTTTGGTCAAGTTTGATAACTGGAGATATTGAAATTACATGGATGACATTCAAAGGGAGGAATTTTTATTCCATATTCATTTCTCATATTTCATTACATAAGAAATATTTTTATTCTTATTTTATTTTTTAATGCATTCTAATATATGAAATCCCTTGGTAAGCTTGTTATCTTGTGTTATTGATTTTCATGTGATAATGTGTACTTTGTTAAAGATTCCTCTTTGTAGTATATTCCTCACATAATTCTTGATATTGTTGAATGATTATTTCAATTCTATATTAATTTTTCCATTATTATTTTGATTGAATTGAATAGCTTGGTTAAATTGACGACATGTGGTTTTGAGATTAAAATTGCTTGCATAGGGTTATATTGTTATATTTCCTTGAGATATGTTTTGATTTTTAACTTGAATTTTTAAATTGCTATTGTTTCACTTGATGTGGACCGAGAGAGGACATGGGCCCCATTTTTATGGGAAACATGGATGCACTCACTATGTTCAATTGGTTACTACTTATCGCGCTGGGAGAAATGTTTTGTCTAGACATGTATGGGTTTCTTGGGTGGATTTCCCATACTTGTAAGCGAGGCCAATTCTCAAGGGCAATAACTGGGGATGGTCCCATTTGGAATGATATCTATAAATTTCTTGGGTGGTACATGTTTCCCTGTATGAGACTTTTGGAACAGGATTGGACACACTAACCATGAGTGATACAAGAGACTCCTTTTGGATTTACTTAGACCTACATAGTGGTATTGGATTACCAGATGTACTTGTTTTGGAAGTTGGAATTTTGTTAAAATCACCTTGGAAGGGAATGATAATCCACATTTTGATTTGATGGATTTTGTAAATTGTTTTTCTTATTCATCTGACGTGAATTTCCTAATTATTGTTAAGAGTTTATTCTGATTTTTTAATGAATAACTGATGATTTATTATAAATTTTGAAGTATGAAATTTGTAGTTTACCCCCACACAATTAAACACATTTGGTGATATTCCTACATGGCTCGTCTTTCTCACATTAGTACATATTTGTTTACTATGATTTCCATAGGTACCCCTTTTAGACATTTGATATAGGCCTAAGTAGTTGTTTTGGGATGGGTGCACATTTTGAAACTCATGGCAGGTTATTACATGTTTATTTATATTCTTCTCGTCAATTATTACCACTATCCCATTTTCCATTATTTATAAAATTAATTAAGAAGGCCTAGACACCATGGCTTTCGACCTACTGAGAACTATATATCAAACCCTTCTATGACAGCATTTGGAACCTGGGTATACATTATGATATTAGGATCTGATAAAGGGAATAGTGTTTATTCTGATGTCTAATTTTCATGATTCTGAAAATGATGTTGGGCGTAGAGGATTGAGTCTATAATCAACATACTATTGAAGATACATTTGGATCATTCATAGTTTTTTATTGCACATACTTTATTATTTTTATCCCCTGATCCCTAGATCCACTTATTTTATTTATATGCACAAAATTCAATTTTAATAATTGTATCCATCAATGATATTCTACTTCTTCATATTGTTTACTTATATTGTAGGGATCATTCCATTACATTGTTGTTGTTTTTTGTTATTATTATTCCTCTGCTATTTATTATTATTCATTACCATTATTCATACTCTAATAACTGAAGTAATAGTCTCCCCACAAATATAGTCTAGGACCATGATGGTAGTCAGAATCCTCTAGAATTCGTGGAGATGTAATTTAGAGAATACATCCCACCTTCTTTGGGTCCTTCTGAGTGGACCCCAGGGGGGATTCTACAAAGATATATTATATCTTAATTTTCCTTTTTTCATACAATTTTGAATTTCATAAGAGTTTTGGACATTGAGATTTAGATATGACCCAATGTATAGAGATAGCTAACCCATGTACAAGGGAAACCAAAATTTACTAGGTTGGGAATTACAGTTACTGATTATTCCATTTATGGTTGATATGAATGCACTTTTTGGGGACACACTTACTCTGTGCTTCTATTTATATTGATATGATCAGAATGATGTTTCTATTACTTCATACCTAATGAAATGAGGATGTTTCACTACATGCATCCTATTAGGCACTATAGATTTAAAATATCATGCATTATGAAATTCCATATTTTTATTCAATGTTCATTGCTTGGTTGCATGTGATTAATACTATTCTTAGGTGTTGTATCTTATAGTTCATGTTTCCATAAAAAGATAGAAATGTACCATTTTTATGGAGGAGCTTGATATGAATTGGGTTAAGTGGATGAATGATTTCAATTTATAATATTTATGACCCCTTACACATTAGAAGGATGGTCCACCTAATTTTATATAGTTATAGGGAATAATATCCATAAATGAATCATAAATAAATGGCCACATTATAAGTGATGTGAAACATTGATATGGACTTTACCTAGGAAATGTGTGGTATGTTTTGTCTTAATGATTATAATATGGTCTCTATGTTATTATCTAGACCATGGTATTAATGAAGTCTATCAGTTGTGTATGTTCAGAGTCAGGCCATGAACATGTCTCCCCTTTCACATTCCTATCTAAAATTCCATGTATTAGAGAGGGTTGTACTTTCCCTTTTTTACTGTTCTTTACCAACATTCCCTTTCTAATTTAATGATCTTTTCTGGGGTTCACTCTTTGAAATTATAGATTTATCCCACCATAATGTTCTCATGTTGTATTCCATGACTGTGACTATCATAACACTCTGAAAGTGCTGGACATGAACCACCCATTATACATCCAGTAGTGCCTCATGAGGCACCCCCTGTATGATCTTCCAATGAGTTCCATTGCTAAATTTGTGGATGGATTTCTCTAGTTTATTCAAACTATTCAGGGTATTTCCATGCCTACATTGACTATGGCAGAGCTTCTGTGGGATTTTCAATAACATCATTCTCCCACCTTCTTGGGGCATAGGGGTCCTCATCCTATATATTCATGGATAGAAGCTATGATAATAATAAAAGACCATCTTGAGACTCCACCAAAGTGGAGGGTCAAGATTTCTACCTATAGGCTTCGTGACTCCACCAGAAATTGGTGGGATGTCGTAACGTTGTTAGATAAATAGTGAAACATGGTTTGGGTAGACTTCCAAACGAATTTCTGGATCTCTTATTTCTGAAAACATTGGGAGATAATTGAGTTAAAGAGTTATTACATTTTTAGAAGGGCACTATGAAAATACTTGAGTAATTGACTCATTTAGATGTGCTTCGGTGTATTGATCGATCATTGATGGGTGCTGAATTGACTATTATGAGGCTCATTAAGGTAGGTCTTGGATATATTGTCCACTCACATGTGAAAATATGTTGATTGAAGACAATTATAGTGATTGTAAATCAGGCCATAATTAGGGGGATAAATCCTAGAGAAGCTAGTCCTATGAGCCAGGGTGGTTCATTTTAGAGATATATTGATCGTTCTTTAGGTAGTAGGACATGTAGACTTGAGGGTGCAGGTGGGTGTTGTTTCAGATAGGTGATTTATAATGAATGTTCTATTTTATTTCCCCAACACTGGAGACCAGGGCATAAGAAACCCCAATGAATATTGAAATCGATCGAATACCATGCTTCCGGTAGAATGGGTTACCTCTATCTTTTCATCCATTCCCTTCCCCCACAATCTTGTTGTAGGGTATCTCTACCTGTACATCCATTAGGTATAAGATCAGTAACCCAATGTCAAGATGGTAGTTGGTCATTTATTGGCTGATTAGGATGAGTTAGTAGTGGTCATGCATTTAGATATCTGGATCCAGAACATAAGCCTTTGTCATGTAGATCTATTAAGGCTTGTCTGGATGCATCTTTGGGTCATGGATCAATCCATATGTATGCAATACATCCAGCACAAGAGGAGTTGAATCATGGTCCATCTACGGTTAGAGGCACTATTCTGGTATCTTTTACATTATTTTATTACCTTCTTTATGCAGGTGTGTCACACTCTTTTATATCAACTATATTTGTGGAAATTTTTTTTCTCTATATAAAATACTTCTGTAGCGTTATGCCTCTTGATACTATTTTAGGGGTTGGAATATATGGAATAAATTAGTATGAGGAACTCCCCCTTGAGATAGGTTGGTATAGTTTCTTCAGGAACTTTTTTTTCCAAAAGATGACCAGATTTGACATAATTCTTGGTATGGGTACAATCATGTGTATTTTAAATTTCCATATGGATGTGAATATATAAACAATGGAGTATGTGATATCTTGGCTAGATCCATGTGAGATTGAATTTTTTTAGAGAAAACATAGCTAGAGAGTCTCATTATGAACGACCAGAGAACACATCTCATGGAATTCCCTCTGGTTCTGGATCGGTTTAGGGGTTTTTTCCTTTAAAATATCACAATATTACCTCCTAAGATAAAGGTTTAGATCACCATTGGGTGAATTTTCGGTGTGGCACTAATGTCCATTCCTCCATATAGGATGGAACCCATAGAGCTCTAGAAACTGATGAAGGATCTCTAAGTTCATTATTCTAAGGGATTTATCAGAACTAACACATTTCCAGGGGGTTCATATATTATTTTCTCCTAGATTTCATATGGTAACCAAAGATTGTTTGTTGAATATAGAAGAATGAATCAATATAAAATGATAAACAATTTCCATTTTCCTTATATCAATTGCCTCTTTGACATTCTCTAAGGAGAAAATATTTTCTCCAAGATCAAGCTGAGGTGGGAATATAATTCGATTCAGGTGAGACCACATATATACCATGTATATCATTCTCTAGATGTTTTGGCTTTTATGAGTATTTGGTTATGTCATTCAGTCTGAAAAACATGCCCGATGTATTTATAGATTTGAGGAATTAGGATTTCCGCCCATATATTGATTCCTTTTAGGTGGTCAATGTATATGAAATCATGGTGTACTCATGTACTAGACATGACCATGCCACCCATCTTGTGATCATGTACAGTACACTGAGAGAGAACCGGGCATATGTGAAGCTTAATAAGGTTCACTTCATGGGTCATATTATATCAAAGCCATGCATATCTTTTTACCATGATATGGTGATCACCATGGATTCCTAGGAACAATCCCAAAACATGATTTATATAGGAATATTATTAGGCCTTTAGGGCCCCCAAAATGTGTTTATCTAGGGATTCACAATATTATATGCTCATATTATAGCCATAAAAAAGATGGGTGTGTGGTTATTTTAGTCTAATTATTTTGGGAAAACTTTTTATGAGATAAAATGGAGACTCACATAAACTATGATTTTGATTATTCATATGTCGGGAAGAAGTTATATAGTCTATGTTGATGATTCATTTATTGGAATATGTGCATTTCTGATGCAAAGTGACCAATTCGTAGTATATGGATCTCGATAACAATGGTCACACAAGAGGAACTATCATATGCATGATTTAAATATATATGTTGTCGTTCATTTTCATTAATATTAGTGGAATTATCTTTTTGGAGATTGATTCATTTTCTAGAAGGTTCAACAAATCATGAAATATATATCCAAATAGTGGGACTTGAATTTGAGGCAGAATAAGTGGGTGGAATACATGAAGTCCATCAAATTTTACCTTTATTATACCCATGTTAAGGAAAATGTCATGGCTGAGGATTTGAGTTGGAGAAATTAGGAATAATCCATCAAGGTTGGAAAAAGTGATTGGAAGATGATGGATGTGTTTTCTGATTTACATTTGGAGGTTCAATAAGATCCTGACCAACTAGTTTTAGCAGCATTATCAGTGACAAAGTCTATTCTAGAATGTGTTCAATTTTGATTGGTATCATATTTATAGGGCCTCATTCTGATGGAGTGTATAATAGGAGAGACCAAACTATTGGATCAGTTGTTGAATTTATTGGGTCCCTACCCTACAATGGTCATTTATGGGTCTCTTCATATATATGAGAAGAGTTGATGAAGGAATCACATGCATCTTCATGGGATGTTCATCCATTGGTTACCAAGATGTATTAAAATATTCATCATCATTACTAGTGTCTTGGTATGCAACAGCATATAATATGGTTCATCACTCGGTGCTCCATGTATCAGTAGGAGAATTCAGAGCACCAGAACCATGCCAGAATTCTAAAATATCTATCCACTCTTAACTGGAAATGGACTGAAATAACCATGTATTTTGTGATAATATTTCAAATATCTTCTTGTGGTAGTAATTCAGTATGTGTGATTATGGTTAGGTTGGCCAAAGTTGATACCTTCTTACAAATCTGGGAGACCTAATCTGTTGATGAGTTTGGTAGAAATTATCATTGAGAGATTGTGTGACCTCTGGTTGTGGCCCATTCAATCATTTTTTTATTGAGATGATCAGTTCATTTGACATTTCTGGATAGCGTTGTAGAAGGAAATGGGTTCCCAAGTTCTCCTAGGTACTATATATCAGCCTCAGATCGATCGGAAGGATGGTCAGAAGATTCATGCATTAGGGGATATGCTACGAGAATGTATCATTGATTTTTTATGCTAATGGGAGAATACTATTCCTCTAGTTCAGTTTAAATATAATAATAACTTTCAGGAAACAATTTAGATGACTCCGTATGAGGATCTCAATTGTAGACAATGTCGTTTAACCATGTGTTGGCTAGATGAAGGGGAGGTATCTCTATTGGTTCCTCATCTTCTTCAGGATACATCAAGACAAATCCATTTGATATAGATGTGTATGGTGATAGCTCTATCTTAGAATAAGTCTTATATTGATAACCATGGTAGACCTCTTATAACGACCCACACTTTACATACATTGTTAATACTTCAAAATTGAAGCACTCTTATTACAACATATGACAAAACCACAAAGGACCGTATAGGTATAGTGTCTTTAGAAACTGGGAAACATAAACAACTGGTTCATAAATCTTCTACAGTGTCTCCCATTTATTTCATCATATCTAGGGTCCCTTTTAGCATATTCTACTTAATATCCATCTTCCTGACCTGGGGAAAAGAAATCATAAAAGGGTGAGCTCAAATGCTCAGCAAGGGCAAATAAAGGAAACAAAAATCATATCATATCTTTATGAAAATCAAAACCTGCAAAAGAGATCATAATATCTTAACATGAAATAATTCATAGAAGTGAAAATGAGATCCCCATAATCATAACATAAAACTTGAATCTTTGTGGCATGCACACATAATCATGGAAAATCATTTCTTGTTAGTCATGACTCATTGCCAAGACTATCTTAGAGGACAAAGTCCCTTTCTGAACCGAGTTCACTCCTCGTTTCAGTCCTGTATCACTGAACCGAAATAACCTTCCGTTCCAGCCATGTCTATCTCATGAGATATAAAATCATTACCCAATGCATTGGAGGGAGATATAGGTCCCACCCATCTTATAATGAATCCTTTCTTATGTGTGCCACATAATCATAAAACATACATCATCGCATAACACATATAATAAAAATGGGATTCTTGAAACATCATGACATCATAAATCAATTCATATATGATAAAGGAATTCATAAACATAATTCCATCACAACATAGTCAAACCAATGTAAAAATATGGATAGAAACAGAACCCTTTATTATCTTAGATGGAAAATAATTTTGATAAAACACTTGAATTGAATTCTTGAGGAAAATATCCTTTCTTCTTCAAAAACATTTTTCCTTTCATAACATGTCATACAACTTTAAAATAAAAGAAGTTGATTAAAAATAAACTTGAAAACTTGTAAAGGAAGCTTCTTTGAAGTAATGTTTTAAAAATCCATTCATGCCGTATAAGTTAAAAAAAACATTCTTCGTACTTTTGTCGGAAAAGTCAAAAAGTACCTCGTATGGAAAAACGACAAAAGATTCCTTTCATATTCTTTACTAAAAACTCACCTAAGGGTAAAATTTAATTTAAACTATTTCAAGTGGATGGAAACAATATTACATATTGAGGGAACATGGATGTGGATGATAAAATACACCCCAGTAAATATTTATGAATAAACAATCTCGGATAAAAATGAGATTGTGATATTTCCCTTACCTTAGGTCCGATTTGCTTTGTTCGTGTCCGAAGCTCCTGTATAATGGTTTAAATAATGTTATTGACTTATTCCAGAATCATACATATTGATATGAGATCATATATGGTCATATTATTAGCTTCTTGTTAGTAATATTTCATTGTTACTTGTTACTCGGGTCTTTATAACTTTTTGTTCTTATGCGTGTTTTGTCGAATAAATTCTTATTCTTATCTTTAGGTTATAGATAATTCATTTCCAGAATGGTATTAGTGTATTATATACCATATTCATTCATTCAATTCATTTATACAATCATTATGAAATGAAGATCATGTAGAACGAGTCGCATCACATCGTGGAGACGGTATTCTGTACGTACGCACGAGTGATGATATTGTTCCTATGATCGTGGAATTGTATTGGAGTATATATATATATTATTTCAGTATCAATATTACTTAATAATAATCATATATAGTTACTCATTACACCATTATACCCATCCTTGTAAGGTGATGGTGGAAAATAGATTACACCACGGTGTGGAGACGGTATTCCGTACGTACGCACGCGCGGTGATTTCATTTTTCCGTAGGATGGATAGAAGGTGAATTAGGGATGTTTCATATTTATAATAACATATCAGTATGTAAGTAATACTGATGTTATTACTTTATCATGAAACAACTAAATAAGAAGAAGTTGAAGACGAAAGAAATTGAAAAGATCGGTAATGGATATTACCTCTTCTTTGGAACGCCTCTTTGAATCCTCCACTTAGGGAACTAAGAGTGGTCTTTGGAGAAGACCAGGACCTCTAGGACTATTCTAGGTAAGTGGAGAGGGGAAAATGGCAGGGGTTGGCCGAGCTTGAGTGCTCAATTTGGTGTGAGGAGGAGGGGGATGAGGTGCCCTTTTATAAGGGAGGAGAGGGGCACCTTAGGAATATCTCAAAATATTATTTTATATAAAAGTCAAAATCGGTTTATAATGGTTACAAAGGGTCTTATTTCGAAGATAATGTGGGGAGGGGTCGAAATCCTATCAACCAATAGAATTTAGACAAGTTTAGGATATTATTTTAACCTTATCATTTAGATTTAACTCTAAGTTAAATAATTTAACTTTTATCATGTCTTTTTGTTTTCTTTCACTATATGGTTAATACACTTACAATAACATGCCAAACGAACCCAAAATTGATTATTATTAATATATATATCCTTATCTAAATCATTTGGCCGAACCTTAGATTTTTAGGAATACAATAACAATTAATAATATAATATTTGATTTAAAAACTATTTTGTGTCAATTTTGACACTATTTGATATATGATTTTTGGGAAAGTCATAACAGAATTAACTGTTCGAACCAAGTTGATTAAATCAACATTAATATATCATAGTAACCTAGAAAATTAGTGTAATTCATAAAAAGTCTCAAATTACATTTATTTTGGTGTTTATAACATCAATTATGTCAATATTTCATTAATAAGATAATTACTGCATCATCATTGTGTCATAAATAAATTAAATTATTTAATGTCTAAAAATTACAAATAAAATACCATCATGTAGGAAATCTTTTTATCTTTCTAATGAATATTTACAATCGAATTTATCTTATGTATAACCCCATATTAAAAATTTTTTAGTAAATATACTTTGATTTTAACTCTTTTAACCCTTCTTTAAATAAATTAATAATAAATGTCCTAATCTAATCCAAGTGGGCCTAAATGGTCATATTTTATTCCTAAGTTTGTTTTTGGTCGAGATAAACTTGTCCAATAGAATTAGGACATGTGTTAGGGTAATATTAATATCATATTTACCCTTAGTTACCCTATTTACTATTAACCGCGGTAAAAAAAGTAAAAAGTTACTATTCACCAAAAAATTATTTTCATCTCATTGAACCACATTTTAGTCCTTGATATTAACCGTGTCTCTCGGATTTTTGAAATTCCATTCACAGAAGCGGTAAAATTATGTTTTATGCAAAATTCAGTTTTTAACCTACCACTTAGTGGTTTCACTATTCATCAAAAATTGAAAGTTTTCAGAAAAATACCAAAATTTCACCCTAGGCTAATTTCGATATTCTGAGTCCAAAAATGAAGTCCATTTTGAAAAATAAAATTTATAAAATTTTAAAAAGTGGTTATTACTATTCATAACGGCTAGTTTTAATAGCATATTGTTGTTTAGTGAAACTCGGTATTGCGTACGACGCAAGCTATCGAGGAAGGTCGCGATTGCGTGCAAAGCAAGCCAAGAAAGTGTTGTGTAGAAAAAGATTCCTTTGATGATTTATATAACATAAAAGTCTCGGGTGTTACATTCTACCCCCCTTAAAAAGAATTTCGCCCTCGAAATTCGTCACTTTGCAACAAACAAATGAGGATACTTCTCCCTCATCATATCCTCAAGCTCCCATGTAGCTTCTTCAAGTTGGTGGTTTCTCCATAAAACTTTCACCAAGCGAGTGGTCTTGTTTCGTAGGACTTTTTCGCTACGATCCAGAATCTCTATCGGCTGTTCTTCATAAGAAAGATCTTGCTCCAGTGGTACAACTTCTGAGCTGAGTACATGTGAAGGATCTGGTATGTACTTTCTCAGGAGAGATACATGGAACACATCGTGAACTTGAGAGAGATTCGGTGGAAGCGCCAATCGGTAAGCTACCTTCCCAACACGATCCAGTATTTCAAAAGGACCGATATATCTAGGGCTCAACTTCCCCTTCTTTCCAAATCTCATAACCCTCTTCCAGGGAGATATTCGTAAGAACACTTTATCGCCCACTTCAAACTCTAGGTCTTTTCTTCGGTTGTCGGCATAACTTTTCTGTCGACTCTGAGCTGCTCTTATGTGTTGTTGAATAGATCTGACTTTTTCTACCATTTCATCAACGAGATCAGGTCCTAATAGCTTTCTTTCCCCAACTTCATCCCAGCAAGTTGGAGTCCTGCATTTCTTTCCATAGAGAGCTTCATAAGGAGCCATCTGAATACTGGAGTGAAAGCTATTATTATAAGAAAATTCCACCAAAGGTAGGTGTTGATCCCAACCTCCTTTGAAATCCATAGAGCAAGCTCTCAACATATCTTCTAGGGTTTGAATTGTTCTCTCAGACTGACCGTCTGTCTGGGGATGATAAGCAGTGCTGAAACTCAACTCTGTATCCAGAGTATGCTGAAGACTTCGCCAGAACTTCGAGGTAAATCTCGGATCTCGATCAGATACAATAGAAAGTGGTACTCCATGCAATCTTACCACATCCTTTACATATATTCTGGCAAGCTGATCTAGAGAGAAATCCTCTCTAATAGCAATGAAGTGTGCAGACTTTGTAAGACGATCAACTATGACCCAGATAGCATTATTGCCTTTGGATGTTTTAGGAAGTCCTGTGACAAAGTCCATAGTGATGTTTTCCCATTTCCATTCGGGTATGGGTAATGGTTGTAACATCCCCTTAGACTTCTGTCTCTCAGCTTTAACTTGTTGACAAACCAAGCATCGAGAGACATATTCAGCAACATCTCTTTTCATGCCATCCCACCAGAAGTACTCTTTCAGGTCCCTATACATCTTCGTGCTTCCAGGATGAATAGAGAATGAAGAACTATGAGCCTCATCCAGCAGCTCTTTCTTTAATTCGGGGATGGGAGGAACACAAACCCGATTCCTGAACTTTATTATCCCATCACAATCAAGGTTGAATTCAGGAACATTTCTCACCTTCTTTTGTAACTCGACATCTTCTTTCTGTGCCTCTTTAATCTTCACATGTATAGATGGTTGAACATTCATTTGAGAAAGATAAGATTTTTCCCCTTCCATTATAATTCCAAGATCCATCCTTTGTAAATCCATAAATATTGGATCTTTTGTGATCCTCATCATGGATAAACTAGCATGGTCTTGTCGACTTAATGCATCTGCCACCTTGTTTGCTTTCCCAGGGTGGTAATGGATTGAGCAGTCATAATCCTTAATCAGCTCCAACCATCTTCTTTGGCGCATATTCAACTCCTTTTGTGTGAAAATATACTTTAAACTTTTATGATCAGTATAAATATCACACCTTTCACCATAAAGGTAATGCCTCCAAATCTTTAATGCAAAGATTACCGCAGCCAACTCCAAATCATGTGTTGGGTAATTTTGCTCATGGATTTTCAACTGTCGTGAGGCATAAGCTATCACCATATCATTTTGCATAAGAACACACCCCAATCCCTTCTTGGATGCATCACTGTAGATCACAAACCTTTCTCCACTACAAGGCAGTGTGAGCACAGGTGCACTGGATAACCTTCTTTTCAACTCCTTGAAATTCTCTTCACATTCCTCTGTCCAGACAAACTTAACTACTTTCCGAGTCAACTTGGTGATTGGATTAGATAACCGTGAAAAATCTTTTACAAAACGTCGATAATATCCAGCCAAACCAAGAAAACTTCGGATCTCAGTTACTGTTGTTGGTCTTGACCATCTTTCGATAACCTCTGTTTTTGCTGGATCCACAGATATCCCCTCTTTTGAGATTATATGACCCAAAAATGCAACTTTTTGAAGCCAAAATTCACACTTGGTAAATTTGGCATAAAGCTTCTCTTTTCTCAGGGTCTTTAATATAATTCTCAAGTGATCTTCATGATCTTCCTTGCTCTTTGAATAGACAAGAATATCGTCTATAAAGACTACCACAAATTGATCAAGATAGTCTCTAAAGACTCTATTCATTAGATCCATGAAGATAGCAGGGGCATTAGTAAGACCAAATGGCATCACTATAAATTCATAGTGTCCATACCTTGTACGGAAAGCCGTCTTTGGTATATCCTCCCTTTTGACCCTTAATTGATGATACCCTGAACGAAGATCAATCTTGGAAAAGTATTGAGCTCCGCGTAGTTGGTCAAATAAGTCATCAATGCGTGGGAGAGGATATTTGTTCTTGATAGTGATCTTGTTAAGTTCTCGATAATCAATGCAGAGTCTCATTGATCCATCTTTCTTCTTAACAAATAGAACAGGTGCTCCCCAAGGTGACGCACTAGGGCGTATGAATCCCTTATCAAGATTATCTTGGAGTTGCTTCTTCAATTCCTGCAACTCAATTGGGGCCATTCTATAAGGTGTCTTTGAAATAGGCAAAGCACCCGGTACGAGTTCTATTGAAAACTCAACTTCACGATTTGGTGGAAGACCCGGCAATTCCTCCGGGGAGACATCATCAAACTCCCGTACAATGGGCATATTCTTAATCGTGAGTTTCTCACCAACCATTTGAGATAAATAACCTTCATTTAGTGGAATCAATACCCATAAGATGGAAGAAATTTCCACTGGAAGGTTATGTTCATCCAAGCATTGATAGACGATCGTAGGTTGATCTGGAATATGAAATGTGACTTCCCTTCTTTGGCAATTGATATGAGCTCCATGTAGAGAAAGCCAATCCATGCCAAGAATCACATCAAATTCCACTAAAGGAAGGATCACAAGATTTGCAGGAAGCACTTTCCCACAAACTTCGATCGGAGAAGAATTATAAACTTCTGATGCGATTGATGTGCCATTAGGTGTTGTCACAGCTAACTCAACATCTAATTGTTGAGGTAATACGGTGATACCCTTAGAAAATTTTTCAGAAATAAAAGAGTGGGTGGATCCAGAATCAAATAAAACATTTGCTACTTTAGAGTGGATGGTAAGTGTACCTTTCACCACATCGTTATCGTACTCCACATCGCTGATAGAAATTTCATGTGACTTTCCTTTGTCTTTAGCCTTAAGAGTTTGTTGACGTCGACCATCATCATCAACCCTTGGATTTGGGCATTGATTGGCATAATGCCCCATCTCCTTGCACTTGAAACACTGAAGTGTAGCAGGTTCATTCTGTGTATCCCTTCCTTTGTTTGCATCATTAGACATCTTCTTCCCATTATCACGGCATTCAAATTCCCGATGACCTTCCTTTCCACATTTAAAACATTTACTTGTCCCTTTAAGACAACTCCCTCCATGTTTCTTTCCACACTTTGAGCATAAGGGAAAGTTCATCTTCTTTTCCGTGTGCTCTTTAGATTTTTCTTTGAATTCCATCTTCCTCTTCTTATCAAACCCATGTGACTGATGGGTTACTCCAATCTCCATCTCGACTTTGAGAGCACATCGAACGATTTCTCCGTAGCTATTGAAGTCCCTTATGGCTAACGCCCTTCGAAGACTTGGTTTTAGGCCACTAAAGAATCGATCGATCTTACTCTCAGGTTGGATAATAATACCAGAAGCGTACCTTGCAAGTCTTGTAAAATTTGCTTCATAGGTACTAACAGATTCATCATCCCTTTGCTTCAGTTCAAGGAACTCTTTCTCCATCTTTGTTCGGAGAATACGAGGGAAGTACTTATTGAAAAATAAGTTCTTGAACTCGTCCCATTCCATAGACTCAATTTCATCCCTTTGCCTCGTATTCTTAACAAGATTCCACCATTGATCCGCATCTCCTTCCAAACGATACACTGCTAGGATGACTTTATCATGCTCAGAACATTGAAGAACTGAAAATATCTTTTCAGTAGTACTAATCCATTGTTCAGCAACTAATGGATCAGTAGACCCGCTGAAAGATGGTGGACGCTGCCTCATGAAGGATTCAACAGAATGTTGCTCCCTCCTTTGTTCGTTTGGAAATCCTGCATGATTCATAGCTTGAGAAAGTTGTGTGAGCATGGCTACAAGATTTTGCATTCCAGCTCCCATATCGTTTGGTTGCTCAGGGGGACAATCATTGCATTGCCCATCACATTCCGCATTAACACGGTTCCTTCGGGTTCCAGCCATTGACTAAAACCAAGAAGAATAGTGTGAGAAACACTAATTATAATAGGAAACCACATAATTCAAGAATAAAATTTTCATGCTTATGGTCTTATCCTAGGTTATTCATGGCCATTTCTAAGATTGTGTTCTATGCTTAGACTTATCCTTAGGGTTCTTACTAAGGCTTTCACATCCTAGTTTCCAAAGGTTGACTATACCTTTCCTCTGATACCAACTATAACGACCCACACTTTACATACATTGTTAATACTTCAAAATTGAAGCACTCTTATTACAACATATGACAAAACCACAAAGGACCGTATAGGTATAGTGTCTTTAGAAACTGGGAAACATAAACAACTGGTTCATAAATCTTCTACAGTGTCTCCCATTTATTTCATCATATCTAGGGTCCCTTTTAGCATATTCTACTTAATATCCATCTTCCTGACCTGGGGAAAAGAAATCATAAAAGGGTGAGCTCAAATGCTCAGCAAGGGAAAATAAAGGAAACAAAAATCATATCATATCTTTATGAAAATCAAAACCTGCAAAAGAGATCATAATATCTTAACATGAAATAAATCATAGAAGTGAAAATGAGATCCCCATAATCATAACATAAAACTTGAATCTTTGTGGCATGCACACATAATCATGTAAAATCATTTCTTGTTAGTCATGACTCATTGTCAAGACTATCTTAGTGGACAAAGTCCCTTTCTGAACCGAGTTCACTCCTCGTTTCAGTCCTGTATCACTGAACCGAAATAACCTTCCGTTCCAGCCATGTCTATCTCATGAGATATAAAATCATTACCCAATGCATTGGAGGGAGATATAGGTCCCACCCATCTTATAATGAATCCTTTCTTATGTGTGCCACATAATCATAAAACATACATCATCGCATAACACATATAACAAAAATGGGATTCTTGAAACATCATGACATCATAAATCAATTCATATATGATAAAGGAATTCATAAACATAATTCCATCACAACATAGTCAAACCAATGTAAAAATATGGATAGAAACAGAACCCTTTATTATCTTAGATGGAAAATAATTTTGATAAAACACTTGAATTGAATTCTTGAGGAAAATATCCTTTCTTCTTCAAAAACATTTTTCCTTTCATAACATGTCATACAACTTTAAAATAAAAGAAGTTGATTAAAAATAAACTTGAAAACTTGTAAAGGAAGCTTCTTTGAAGTAATGTTTTAAAAATCCATTCATGCCGTATAAGTTAAAAAAAACATTCTTCGTACTTTTTTCGGAAAAGTAAAAAAGTACCTCGTATGGAAAAACGACAAAAGATTCCTTTCATATTCTTTACTAAAAACTCACCTAATGGTAAAATTGAATTTAAACTATTTCAAGTGGATGGAAAAAATATTACATATTGAGGGAACATGGATGTGGATGATAAAATACACCCCAGTAAATATTTACGAATAAACAATCTCGGATAAAAATGAGATTCTGATATTTCCCTTACCTTAGGTCTGATTTGCTTTGTTCGTGTCCGAAGCTCCTGTATAATGGTTTAAATAATGTTATTGACTTATTCCAGAATCATACATATTGATATGAGATCATATATGGTCATATTATTAGCTTCTTGTTAGTAATATTTCATTGTTAATTGTTACTCGGGTCTTTATAACTTTTTGTTCTTATGCGTGTTTTGTCGAATAAATTCTTATTCTTATCTTTAGGTTATAGATAATTCATTTCCAGAATGGTATTAGTGTATTATATACCATATTCATTCATTCAATTCATTTATACAATCATTATGAAATGAAGATCATGTAGAACGAGTCGCATCACATCGTGGAGACGGTATTCTGTACGTACGCACGAGTGATGATATCGTTCCTATGATCGTGGAATTGTATTGGAGTATATATATATATTATTTCAGTATCAATATTACTTAATAATAATCATATATAGTTACTCATTACACCATTATACCCATCCTTGTAAGGTGATGGTGGAAAATAGATTACACCACGGCGTGGAGACGGTATTCCGTACGTACGCACGCGCGGTGATTTCATTTTTCCGTAGGATGGATAGAAGGTGAATTAGGGATGTTTCATATTTATAATAACATATCAGTATGTAAGTAATACTTATGTTATTACTTTATCATGAAACAACTAAATAAGAAGAAGTTGAAGACGAAAGAAATTGAAAAGATCGGTAATGGATATTACCTCTTCTTTGGAACGCCTCTTTGAATCCTCCACTTAGGGAACTAAGAGTGGTCTTTGGAGAAGACCAGGACCTCTAGGACTATTCTAGGGAAGTGGAGAGGGGAAAATGGCAGGGGTTGGCCGAGCTTGAGTGCTCAATTTGGTGTGAGGAGGAGGGGGATGAGGTGCCCTTTTATAAGGGAGGAGAGGGGAACCTTAGGAATATCTCAAAATATTATTTTATATAAAAGTCAAAATCGGTTTATAATGGTTCCAAAGGGTCTTATTTCGAAGATAAGGTGGGGAGGGGTCGAAATCCTATCAACCAATAGAATTTAGACAAGTTTAGGATATTATTTTAACCTTATCATTTAGATTTAACTCTAAGTTAAATAATTTAACTTTTATCATGTCTTTTTGTTTTCTTTCACTATATGGTTAATACACTTACAATAACATGCCAAACGAACCCAAAATTGTTTATTATTAATATATATATCCTTATCTAAATCATTTGGCCGAACCTTAGATTTTTAGGAATACAATAACAATTAATAATATAATATTTGATTTAAAAACTATTTTGTGTCAATTTTGACACTATTTGATATATGATTTTTGGGAAAGTCATAACAGAATTAAATGTTCGAACCAAGTTGATTAAATCAACATTAATATATCATAGTAACCTAGAAAATTAGTTTAATTCATAAAAAGTCTCAAATTACATTTATTTTGGTGTTTATAACATCAATTATGTCAATATTTCATTAATAAGATAATTACTGCATCATCATTGTGTCATAAATAAATTAAATTATTTAATGTTTAAAAATTACAAATAAAATACCATCATGTAGGAAATCTTTTTAGCTTTCTAATGAATATTTACAATCGAATTTATCTTATGTATAACCCCATATTAAAAATGTTTTAGTAAATATACTTTGATTTTAACTCTTTTAACCCTTCTTTAAATAAATTAATAATAAATGTCCTAATCTAATCCAAGTGGGCCTAAATGGTCATATTTTATTCCTAAGTTTGTTTTTGGTCGAGATAAACTTGTCCAATAGAATTAGGACATGTGTTAGGGTAATATTAATATCATATTTACCCTTAGTTACCCTATTTACTATTAACCGCGGTAAAAAAAGTAAAAAGTTACTATTCACCAAAAAATTATTTTCATCTCATTGAACCACATTTTAGTCCTTGATATTAACCGTGTCTCTCGGATTTTTGAAATTACATTCACAGAAGCGGTAAAATTATGTTTTATGCAAAATTCAGTTTTTAACCTACCACTTAGTGGTTTCACTATTCATCAAAAATTGAAAGTTTTCAGAAAAATACCAAAATTTCACCCTAGGCTAATTTCGATATTCTGAGTCCAAAAATGAAGTCCATTTTGAAAAATAAAATTTATAAAATTTTAAAAAGTGGTTATTACTATTCATAACGGCTAGTTTTAATAGCATATTGTTGTTTAGTGAAACTCGGTATTGCGTACGACGCAAGCTATCGAGGAAGGTCGCGATTGCGTGCAAAGCAAGCCAAGCAAGTGTTGTGTAGAAAAAGATTCCTTTGATGATTTATATAACATAAAAGTCTCGGGTGTTACACCTCTAGAGTTTATGGTGGGACATCAGGTCTTTCTATGACTAATTACTCATCTGGGAAAAAAAGAATCAATCGACAGGGAAAATTATCATTGAGATATGTCAATAAAATCATGATAGTAGAGTGCGTTACAGAAGTAGACAATCAATTAATATGACCATAGAGCTACCATTCTTTACATTATTTATTCCAAAATACTCATCATTGATAGTATCATCCAGACCCACCTCATTCATTTGATAATGATGATATTGAGCTAGAGATGGATGCATCCTTTCGAGAGAACCAACAATTGATTTTTTATTATAGCATGAATTTTATCTGTTGTAGGATGATTCGATTAGTCCATGTTATGTGGAAGCATATAGGTTTTCAGGATGATACATGGGTGTAGGAGGATGATGTACGTGCACAATGGAAGGAACTATTTTCAGATGATGACATTCCACTCTCAGAAGGGAAACTCGGGGATGAGTTGTTTTAAGGTGGGGAGGTAGTAACATACAGGTATAATATAAATGTACATACCATTAATATTAATGGTTTAATTACATAATTTGGTCTTTAATTGGGATCATAAGGAGTTAAATTAAATTCTGGGGGTGTCTATGGCATGTTTGAAGCCTAAATCATCATTAATGTGGAAAACAGGCTTGGGCTCATGGTTTTACAAACTGTATACTCTAGGGAGGGTATTGGTGTGGCTAGTAGTAGGTCTCAGACAATGGGAAAACCCATGGTTTTCTTATGGTTACTTAAATTGTGAGCCTAACCATGAAAGGTCCCCAATGAAGTAAAACCTTCCAAAACATTTTCTTATAGTTTGGCCAATATTGGACCACTTTTGTGTGGTTCAGTTTGAAGAAATATTTCAAACTCATTTTTGTTCCTCCCTCCTCTCTATGATCATGATTTTCTTCTCCTCTAGGTGAAATAACACCCTTCTTCTACTCATTAAGGGTTTTCTGATATATCTGTTAATAGTGATCTATTTCCTTCAATGTTGTAACCTATGGATTCCTCTCGATATGATCTCTTAACTGCACTCACCTCGTTCTTGGTTCATCCACATCTTATTGCACTATATTTATAAGAACAACATTTTCCCCATTTTGGGGGTTTTGTTAAATCTCTTTACTTTTTCAACTATAGGATGAATAAAGACTTGTTACTAGACATGTGATGTATTATGAAAATGAGATAGGGCATCAAATACATCATCACTCTTGGGTATTGTGGCATTGTTCAACTAGTTTGATCCTTCCAATGAATCCCTATTATAACATATTAAATTTACCAGGTTGTTTTTCAATGTTACCAATGACCATTTCATATAAAAAATTCATTTATAGGGCTTTTTCGTTTCCTTTTTATATCCCATCGTGTGTTCCCAACTTATGAAACATAATTATATCTTTTTTTAAATGTTAATATTACCTTGACTGTGTATGGAATTTTGGTTAGATGCTCTAAATTGGTAATATAAATTATGAATGTTAGTGAACCATGAATTTGACCCCTTGAAAATCTCTAGGCTTAATTATAATCATTTTTATAATGTATAATGACACAATCCATGACATGATTAGAGTTTCATTTTGGAAATAACATTCATTGTATTAACATACTGATTCTTAGGACAACAATTCCTTATGAATTATGGTAATTTCTCATTTAATTTATTTAAATGATTACATTTCATTCGATATTCCATTGATATCCATTATTCTACAACTTGTGCCTTGGGAATTATTCCACATCTTATTTTTATCACATTTTACAATGGGTAAATGTTTAAAATGGAATTGTATGTTTGGCCATGCTTGATAGATTGAAATATTCAAATTTCATGGATGGCATAAAATATGAGGTATATTGATTATATAATATTTTCTTATATTTCATTACATATGAATAATTATTTATTCTTACTCCAACTTTTAATGTCTTGAACTCTGTTAATTTACCTGGTATGCATGTTATATTGTGTTATTGATTTGAATGTGATGACATGACATTGTTTAAAGAAACGGCTTTGTAGCTTAGGCCGCATTCATTGACTTCCCTTACTAAATGATTATTCCCTTAAAATAATAAATTATACACTGCTATTTATATTGAATTACATCGCTTAGATTAATGGAAAGAGAGTGGTTTTGAGATAACAATTGTTGTCATGGGGTTATATACAAAAACATTTGTTAGAGGTATATTGATGTTTTCTAAATAACGTGCCTTGGATACATGTTCACTAGATTTGGGTTGGGAGATAACACGGGTATCATATTAAGGACTCCATGGATTTACTCGATCTGCTTGGTTGGTTACTACTAAACATGACCATAGTGATTATCTAGCTTTCATGGTATAGGCTCCCCAAGTTGATAATATATACTCATGAGTGAGGTTGGTTTCAATGGGGAGAAACAGAGGAAAGACTCGTTTGGAATGATGTACATGCCATGCCTCTATTGGTATTCAGTCCCTATAGTGAGATATTTAGCACTGTCTTAGAGTCACCAACCCTGAGTGATACAAGGGAATCCATATAGATATCCTAGGTTGGAATGATTAGTATTATATTAACGAATGTTCTAATTAGAACCATTGGGATTCTTGTTAGATATTATAGGATGGGCAGGAGACTCGACCACTTTATTTTATTCATTCATCTTATTATTTTTCTTATTCATATGAGATACATTTAATTATTATTTGTATGAGTTTGTTATAATTTTTTAAGGATTCTCTCATTCTTTAGTATCACTTTTGAATGATGAAATTTGTATTAGAACCCAATACAATTAACAATTTTGGGGGAGTTCTTCCATGGATTTTCATTTTCACTTTTGTACTTATTAGCATGTTATGATTAACACACGTACCCCTTTTTAGACATCTGGAATAGGCCCAACCAGGATGCTTGGGACATGTTCCCATTAAGGAACATGAACCATGTTAATACATGTATATTTATATATTATTCTGAAAAAATTATCTTTAGTATAATGTCTCTTATTTATAACATGAAATGGAAAGTCATTGACATCATGGTTTAATACCTACTGAGAATTATATATCACACCAATCTTGAGAACCATTTGGTAAACATGTAGAATTTAGGATAACAGGTGTGGATAATGGAAATCATAATACTTCCAATGTTTGATATTATTTCTACCAATGATGGAGTTGGGGCAGCGGACTGAGCCTTTCCTCGATAAGTTATTGTTTATATTTTTTGGATCTTTAATAGTTTTTGATAGAATTCAGTGTATTCCTAGTATCCCCAGATCCTTAGTACTATCTATTTTTTTAGATGGATGACATGAAATTATCATCATTGTATCCATTTTTAGTATCCTGATTCTTATAGTTGTTTAAACATATTGAATGGAATATTCATTTACATAAGTTTTTGTATTATTATTATTATTATTATTATTCATATTTTTACAAATATTATTTCCCATTGTTAATACTATGATCTATGAGGTAATAGTCTCCCCACACACTCACCATAGGTTGTCACTACTAGTCGACAGCCTCTGGCATTTAGGGAGATACACTTTATGTCATGTGCCCCACCATCTCGGGGCATTGTTGAGTGGCACCCAAGGTGGGATGCTATAATATTAATAACTATAATTGAGTCAGATTCATACTCAATATCAATAAGGATTATATATTTAGATAATTAGGTACAATCCCTATACATAATAAAAAATTTATTTCTCCTCAAAAATACATTTTTTTTCAATATACCATATTTTCTTATTCAATAAGAAGACTTCAAAATATATAACAATATTATCCCATTATGATACCTCTATAGAAAAAAATGTTATAATATAATTAATCATTACAAGGTGAAAATTGAAATATTATAATTGGTGATATCAGATGGTCAATAAGGGTAAAAGTTTGAGATATCAATCGATGATCATATGCAAGAATAACATAATAAAAATGGTATGATATCATGATCATATATTAAAAATTTTATACTCAATATATCATAGATATTAAAACATGAGTCATCAAATAAGGATATATAATTTCAAAATACATGATTCATTATAACGAGGGATCATCATTACTCAATAATGAGACATGACAATATTTTATTAGCATAATAATTTTTCATAAGAATTTAGTGGCTCCGTAGAAATTATAAAAAATGATATTCATATCTTGGGAATAATACATTTTTCATGTAATTACCTAAGTAGGATAATTCAGAAATTCTATTAAAAGCAACATATATTAGTTTACTTCATCATCTCTTAGAAGTTTATTATGACTACCACCACATAATTATTTTTTAACAATGACCTTTCTATGGAGTTCCTTAAATCCATCATCATTAACTAATAAATTAAAGGGGAATATTATTTTAGGTCCACACATCACATAATGAAATCCATAAATATATTTACCTCAATGTTAGAAAACATTCATCATATCATTGTAGAATTACCCTTGTAAAAATTATTTTAATAAAAATTTCCTAATAAAATAATAATTATAATCCATCTAGTCAATATAATTAGATGATATCATAAGATCATTTATTATATCGAGATAGATTAGTTAAACAAGAAGAAAGAAATATGTTTTAAGGAATCATATTAAAATCATTATAATCATAGGTGATCCAGAATATTGGATTAAATCAAAAAATAATATCCCCATTAATGTATAAAAATCCCTAAATGATGTTGACATAGATGGAAAATAAATTTAGAAGATTATTTGAACAATTCAATGTGATCATGGAAAATACCCTTTTCATTGACTATCTATAAAAATTTACAAATTACTAAAATATTTCGGAAAAATTTTATTTTTAAATAACCAAAGATAAATGTAATGGTTGATTCAGAAAAATGAATATATGGATTGTGGGAGAATTCATTTGTGTTGTAAAAGAAAAAAAACAGGATTTTGTTCACAGTTTTTGTAAAAAGACATAAATAACTAGTTTGAAATATATGAAAAACATACTTTTTAAAAACATTGTAAAGAAATTAAAATATGGTTAGAGATGACTTTCTGAAATCATTAAATCATAGAAATTAAAATTAATTAAAATATTTTAATGAATATTGTCATAGAAGAAAAATTTGTTTGACAAAAGTAGAAATAAGTTCATCTTATATTAAAAACATTTTCTCTATATTTTTTGGTTCCAAATATTGTCAAATAGAACTAATACATAAAACATCCAAAAATTCACATAGCATAATGAAATATATTGTGTTTCAAGGGCAAGATCTATATAATTTCTCTAAATTTTATTTAATATATATTATCCTAATAACAAATGGGATTGTAACATAAACCCTTTCCACATTCAAAACTTTTAAATCATCAACTCCATGAGAGAAAAAAATTGAAATGAAACTATAAATATAGTGACCCATGAAATTTACACATTTTATGAAAACATTATTAAACATAAATATATATTAATAAAACAGAAGGATCGTAAAGGCCTAGTTTTTTTTTGAAGAATTGGTTTTTAATACACAATAATTTTCATCTTTATTTTTTTTTCTATTGTGAGATTCTAAAATACATTCAATCTCTTAAACATTTATGGGATAACCTCATGGATAAATTAATAAAGGGATATCTAAAATCCTAATATGTGAATAAACATGATAAGTAACTGTAAAATATGATTCAATGGTTTAAATTTATATTATAATAGAGAAAAAATATGTAAACACATGGAATTATATCGTAAAGAACATGGTATTATAAAATACTACATACATAGTAAATTTTGAATCAAAATAAAAATGACAGAAAACAGGGTTAATTTCTACTTCATAAATGTTATAAAATAGAGAAAAATGTCTCATAACATTTTCACATTACTTCCTGATCCCATACATGATGCCTCCTAACACTAAAACATTTCCCAGTGAATTAGAGAATTATCCGGGCACACCCATCCTAACATATTCATGATAAATTTCTTCCAAATAAATTAAATAAATTATATGGAATAACATAACTATTACTAATGAATATAAAATCAGATTCATAATATTGATTCATGTAATATTTAACGGATATTTCATAATGAAGGAATTTATGAAATGATCTTAATGATTGTGTTAACCCATTAGAGGAAGGGATATTAAACATGTAATATATGTAAGATAAATAAATATAATAATAATATATATATATATATATACGCAAGAAATAAATAATATCACATATTTTTATCATTGATGAAAATAATATTGAAAAATATTAATGAAAAAATTAACATTTTAACATTGAGTAACATTTAACGGATGTTATATTTGATTTAAAATGATTTTAAAATATCACTCTGATAATATATTAAAGAAAAGTATTCTTTATATTTAAAAAATAAATATTTAAAATATAAAAAAAATTCAATTATTGTATAAAATTATTAAAAAATAATATTTCTAACATAAAGAAGAATATTTAATCAATTGATATTTCCTTATGAAAAATAATTCTAGTCATGTGGAATATGCTTAAAAGAATTATTCCTTCCACATTTTTGTCAAAAATGTCAAAAAGTACATTTTTTGGATAACTATAAGAATATTACTTATAAATTTATTTAAAAAAATCCAATTAATGGTAAAAATGAAATTAAAAAATCGTATTGAAACAGAATTTAAACATATTTTTATAAAATAATTATTTGGATGATATAAGATTTTTGATCAAATAGATAATTGAAGACAGGTTTTAAAAAAATTCTCAATAATTTTAAGTTAAAAAAAGAGGAAAAAAATATTATTTCCTGAAAACATCATTAATAACTAGAGTAGAATAAAATTAATCTGGATTATTAGAAAATGATCAAATAATTTCCTTCAATTTAAATTAAAGAATAATTAATCGTGATTAAAATGAGATTGTGACATAAACCCTTACATATAAGGCCCCATCCTTAAACCTTACTTAATCTTGAGTTATTACAAGATTACACATTAAGGATCTTTTCAGGTTTAGATTTTTAGAGAATTAGATCATAAAACTTGCATTACATTCCACATTTAAACAAATTGGTTACATAAAATATAGTATTCATTTTTCCCATCAACGGAAACATATTTAAAATAAAACATGGATCCTTTCTTGAAACATCATTGACACTATCATCATATCATGTACCCTTCCCTTGACCTGTGAAAAACATTTAAAAAAATTGGGATGAGCATAAAAAGCTCAGTAAGTGTTATAAAAATATGGAAAGGAAACACGAGTTCATGTATACATAAGAATGAAATCATACTTTACCCAAAAAAATAGTCACTTTAACATACCTCATCAAATCATGAATAAATCATAGAAATCATAAGAAATAAAGGTAACTTGAGGCATTCATAACATTCTTACGTAGGGAGTAACCCTCTTGGTTACGTTTGGAATACCCACCACAGTATATTCCCTAAATCTCTTCGGAAAAACCTTAATGTTTCACTCCTTCGCGTTACCCAATGCATTGGAGAGCTATATCGGGCTCACCCACCCTTAGTTTATCACGGAACCACCCATTTTCATAACAATGACCAAGAACCATAACATAAACTTATCACATAAAATATGAATAAAGGAAACATAACATTTCCACATTTCAATAACAATATAACATTTTAGTATATTGAAATAATGAATCCATTCAAAAAGAAACCATTTCCAAAACCATTTAAAACATTTAATAAAGAGAATTTTGAATCAAAGTGTCACATACCACCTTGAATATTTTAAAATTTTAAACCATTAATATCCATGTAAATAAATCCTTAAAACCATTTTGAAAACATGGATATTAATAAGAACAAATAATTAAAACATTTAATGTGATATTTTTGGTTAAAGGGGTTTTACCAAAATTAGAGACACTTGAATAAAATAATTGAGGAATAACATTTAGTCAGAACATTATAATATCTTGAGAATAAATGGATTCATGATATAATATTCCAAAGGACAGTATATACACCATATAAGAGTGAATTGGTGCATAACAACAATGAAGTCTCAATAGAAATGTCAAATGTGATGAAATCCCTTATAAAGAAGGTATACTTAAATTAAGGATAAATCAATCTCATAATTATGTGTGACAAAGATAAATACACCCAATATAAGTGGTTATTAAGTTTAAAACAATAAAAATTCATTCACACATATTCAAAAGATGACATATTAAATAACTACATGTTAAACCCAAAGAAATCGAAATTGTGTTAAAAAGTTCCCTTGGTAAAATTTGATAGCCTAACGGCATCACTTCAAAATTCAGAAAATGAGTTGATGAGAGATAAACAGGGCATATCATCACTTGTACATAAAATCTAAATCAATAAGGATATAAAAGAACATATCCCAACATAATATTATGTGAATTAAAAGACATAACAAAAGAAGTCTTTTAAAAAGTGGAGGGTGAAAGGTCCCCTTATCGAGTTGCGTAACTTTCAAAACGTACACCCCATGGAAGAAGGGTCATAAAACGAAGATGTAAATACCCATAAATGAAATTATACTAAAAAAATTGTATAATAATTTGCAGTACATACACCACTCAAAGGAAATTGTGGCAAATGTAGCATAAATCTCACGGGAATAAAAGTGAGATGAAATATCTCTTACGAAAACTCGGCAGCCTAACGGCACCACTTAAAACTTCCAAAATGGATTGATGAGAGGAAATAGGGTCTCTAATAATATTTACATAAAAATTAAAGTAATATTAATATAAAAGAACATCCCAATAACAAGAAATAGGAGCTTAAAAGGAATGACATAAAAGGGTGTACTTAAAAAGAAAGAGAGGAGTTGGATCTCTTACCTCAAGTCCAACTTGTCTTGTTCGTTTCTTTATATTCCTGAATAATAAACTTTGTTCAATTTATAATTTCCTAAGGACATCCTTTAAAAATTATTATTCAGTTTATATCACATATTATAATGTTATAATAATTGTTTAATAATGTTAGTTCATATCAGACGTTTTTGCCGATGTTTGGTACATGAGTCAAAAATGAACTTTTTTGAAAAGTGATTGTCCATGTAGTTATAAGTCAATAATTTCCAGAATAGTATTAATGGTTAAAATATCATATATATCTAGTACATATTCATTTTATACTATTCCATATCATTTGGAGATAAAAAACGAAAAGCACCGTTCATTGAGACGGTAGGTCGTACGTATGCATGAACGCTACTTTCATTTTTTCTTTGTCATATTAAAAGAATTAAAAATAAATGATATATATATATATATTATAATTAAAGTATAATATATATGTTATATAGGTCACATATGTTCATTAATTTCATTCTTTATACGTTCCATGTATTGCTTGTACGAGTCACATCACTTGAGGGGGCGGTAGTCCACACTTCCTCATATGAAATTATCGCATTTACACAACATGAAAAGAATAAAGTTATGGTTTAAATATAAAATACAGAAGAATATATTAAACATAAATACCATATATAAAATGCATTGACATCATAATGGCCACCATTAAAGGTGTTAAAAGAATTTGAACAATCATCGTTTCGTGAGGCAGAAAATCGTCAACCACAGAAACAGTATGTTCTTTAACCATTAGACGAAGGTGTGTGTAAGTGTAGCTCGAATACCTCTTATAAAGACATCATAGTTTATTTAAGATACTCGAGTTTTTACAAATGAAATGAATTAAAAGAGTTTAGGGGGTTGGAGAAGCAAAATAAAACAAAAGGGCACAAGTGAAGACATTACTATAAAATAGGGTAACTCCCTTTGGAATGAGCTCATAGGATTCCATGGGAAGCCTTCTACCCAATGTGAGGCTTAAAGGAGTTATAGAGGGATGTGGAGAGACAAAATGGGTAGGGGTTGGCCGAGACAAAGGCTTTTGATGTGTGGGTAAGGAGGTAGAGGTGGGGGCCTTTTATAAGAGGAGAGAAGGGGAACTCTTGGACGGTAAAGAAATGTTACTTTATTTTTGAATGAGTTTCGGATTTTAATGGTCCCACATTGATGTTTTTCGAGGTTAAGGTGATAAGGGTTCGAAATACACCCATCCAATAGGTTTTGGACATGTTTAGGTCATATATTTTACATTATCATTTCATTTTATTTAAATCCTTTATTAATGACGTAATCGCTGCATCATCATGATGTCATAAATAATTTAATATATTTAATGTCTAAACATTATAAAAAAATATCATGATGTAGGAAATTTTTTTAGATTTCTAATTAATATTTATAATCAAAAATCCGACTTGTTTAACCCCATATAAAAATTGGTTTAGTAAAACATATCATGTGTGTGTCATTTTCACTTTAACATTAAATAAAAAGGAATTTATGTCATTTTCCAACCGAAGTGGCTCCATGGGGTCCCCAAGTTGACCCATGGATTGTCTTGGTCGGCCATGACACATCCAATGAGGGTAGGACATGTGTCAAGCTCATCTCATATTATTAAAACATTATTTTTACCTTAAACTACAATAATTACCTCTAATCGCGATTAAAAACTTAATAAGTTACTATTCCACAAAAAATTATTTTAATCCCATTGAACCTCATTTTACTTCTTAATGACAACCATGTATGTCGGATTTTTTAAATTCAAAACACAATGATTACAAAATTTCATTTAAATGGAAAATCAGTTTTTATAAGTACCACTTAGTTGTTTCACTATTCATCAAAAATTGAAGTTTTTTCAGAAAATTACCAAAAGTTCACCCTAAGCTATATTTGATATTCCGAATTCAAAAATGATGTATATTTTACAAAATTAAAAACATATAAGTTACATTAATTATTTTAATAATTAATTCCCGCTGTCAAAATAATAGCTTGTTTTTATGAAACAAAATGTATCAAAAGATTGAAAATAGTTTAAGTCCGATTTCATAGTGAAATTAATTCCAATGTCCACCATTGGATTAAATGGTAAAAATATATATCTTATTTAACTTTAAAAGAAATTCAAAAGATTATATAACCATATAAATAAATTAGATAAAAAAGTGTTTTTGAATTAAAATACAACATTTTTTACTATTGATTAATAAAATGAACTTTATCAGAAAGATACCAAAAATTTACACAAAGTAAATTCCAATATCCCAATTATAAAGAAGAATTTTATTTTGTCAAATATAACATAAAATTTTCAAAAAGTGGATTTAAAAGAGGTTTTCCATCAAAAGGAGGTTAATCGACCTTTTAAAGAATATTAGAATGTTTACGCTTAAAATTGGATTCATTTGCATTTTTAATCCTCTAACATTTATTGTAAAAAGTAAAAATATTTGACAAAAATATATAATCACTTTGTAGTTAGTTCTATTCGTTACCTCCTTTACAACGTCTAGGCGTTAACTATTATTTAAAATAATATTATTTTATTATTTGAGTGCAACGTAAGATTCCCAAGAAACTCGTTGTTGCGTATTGGGTATGCCATCGAGCATAGAATCCCCTTTAAAGTAATATTAATATTTTATTCAAAAATATGGATAAAAATAAAAATGTCATATTATTTATTTACCTGGGGTGTTACATCCTTCCCCCATTTTGGGAATTGCATCCTTGCAATTTTAAAATTGAGCTTGGAAACATCCTTGAAAGTCCCACATCAGAACAAGAGTCGGTAAAACCATCAATTTAAAATAAAGAAAGATAAGTACAGAGGTCACCCAAGTTAACCCACACTAGGATTCCATGTAAAAAAACATGGACATGGAGGAGAAAACATAGGGTCATGTTCTGATGGAGAGTGATAGAAAACATGTTTGGGAGAAAGTTAACCACAAGAAAATCACAAACATGTGATGGGTTAAACGGTATTAGATTCCCCAATAGGAAAAGTTAATAGACAAAATTTTTGTTTTAAGTTACTTTTTATTGAGGAATTTATTCATAAGGAAACGTAATTACTTATCATGTTGACTTTCAAATTTTATTAGATTTCTTACACAAAATCATATTTTCTCCAAAAGACGAGAATTTAGGAAGACTTTTTCACTATAATCAACTTCTAGAGAATCACCTAATCCAAAAAAGAGAACTATATACTTCCCATGTCTTTAGAATTTAACCAAAACCGAAACCAAAATGGTTAGTTCAATATCAGATAATCCAGAAAAGGATAATCCTTTATAAAAATAAAATCTATTCTTAATCTCCAACATTTGTCCAACAACACTGAAAGTTCAACGAGGACCATTCGATAAACAATTTGTCCATAAAAATTTTCAAAGTAAACCAAACAACGATTGAAACCCAAATATTTGAAGGATTTAATCACAAAGTCTTCCAAGGTACAAATTAACTTTTATCTCCAAATAACATCAGTTGCTCTTAAATTCTCATATTGAAAAATAATTAACCTAATCACATATCCCCCATGATAGGTTAATCATTTCCATAGATAACCCAAAATTAACTTACTCTTGATTCCTAAAATCATCTAACTAAAAGAAAAAAAATTAGTCAAACTAACCGGGGACATCACGTAGTCCAGTGGTAAGCAATAAATACCAGTCACACTTTGGCTGTGGGTTCGATTCCTGCATCTTTGTCCGACGTGACGTGTTGTCACACGGTTTGCGTGTTGTCCTTTTTCCAGAACTATATAATTCTCAAATCATTCCCCAAAAAGAGATAAAATCATCAAAAATAACCATAACATAATTTAACCTAAATTTTATCTCATGCCTTTCACTTCCATCATAACATATAGTAACCCATAATTACCTCAAAAGTAAGTATAATATAAACCCAAATGGTTCTTAATAACTATGTCCACAAAAGAACAGATACCTATTCCATGAATAAAATTTTCATATATTAAACATCAGGGTTACACATACTATAAAAAGTCTTCTAATGTAACCCAATCATCAAAAGAGACTTAATACTCTTAAGAATTTCACCATAACTCTTGAAGCCCTTATATGTTGACTTCTTACTCACTCAACATTCTTCATGATCCATTAACCATTCGTTTCAAACTTATTCTGAAATACATCTTTCCTAAAAACAAAATCATTAATTGTATCCTAAGATTCCAAAATAGGAAAACAAAAGTTATGAAATAATCCATACCTTTGATTGGTCATTATCAGTTTCTTCATCCTCAATCGGAATGGCATTAGGTATTGGTAAACGAGTATTTGTAGTATCATGGTGATCCCATTCACGAAACTTCTTCATAGGACATGTGTTTTCATAATGACCATGCACACCATATTTAAAACATTCAATTCATCCCTCAGAAAGAAATTCTTTCCCTTTCCTCAAGTCAACTGGATGCTCCCTTTTTCCATGGAAGTTTCTTGCTTTATGACCTTCATTTCCACATCTATATGATATTTTTGTCCCTTTGAAACATTTTCCTAGGTGTTTCCTTCCACATCTTTGACACATAGGTTTTTGAACACACATACCATTATGATTATTACCTGTAGTACCGTAGGGATTTCTTTCATGCATATATGATTCCTTAGATAAATCACCAAGGTTTAGGTGGTCAATCATGACTCCAGATAGTTGGTTGAGGATAAAAAGAAGAGTTCTCAAAGCAACACCCATATCATTCAGTTGCTTTCTCAAAAAAATGTCAAAGTTTCCTTCACATCCACTATTACTTTGGTGCCTACTAGATCCAGCCATTTACTAAAACCAAAAAGGCCATTGTGAGTATATCAACAAAACCATCATGTACTAATGAGGAAGATAAACACTAAGATATACTTACTCATTCACTTTATCTAAAACTATGACTCTTTATGAAATCCTAACCATTATGTTAATGTCACTTATGCTTAAAGAGTACCCTAACCTCTAAAGTTATCAAAACACACCTCTGATACCAACTATAAGGCCCCATCCTTAAACCTTACTTAATCTGGAGTTATTACAAGATTACACATTGAGGATCTTTTCATGTTTAGAGTTCTAGAGAATTAGATCATAAAACTTTCATTACTTTCCACATTTAAACAAAGTGCATACATAAAAGATAGTATTCATTTTTCCCATCAACGAAAACATATTTAAAATAAAACATGGATCCTTTCTTGACACTTCCTTGACACTATCATCATATCATGTACCCTTCCATTGACTTGTGAAAAACATTTCAAAAAAATGGGATGAGAATAAAAATCTCAGTAAGGGTTATAAAAATATGTAAAGGAAACATGAGTTCATATGTACATAAGAATGAAATCATACTTTACCCATAAAACATAGGCACATTAACATACCTCATCAAATAATGAATAAATCATAGAAATCATAAGACATAAAGGTAACTTGAGAAATTCATAACATTCTTACATAGGGATTAACCCTCTTGGTTACGTTTGGAATACCCACCACAATATATTCCCTAAATCTCTTCAGAGAAACCTTAATGTTTCACTCCTTCCCGTTACCCAATGCGTTGGAGAGCTATATCGGGCTCACCCGCCCTTAGTTTGTCACGGAACCACCCGTTTTCATTACAATGCCCAAGAACCATAACATAAACGTATCACATAAAACATGCATAAAGGAAACATAATATTTACACATTTCAATCACAATATAACATTTTAGTATATTGAAATAATGAATCCATTCAAAAAGAAAAAATTTTCAAAACCATTTAAAACATTTAATAAAGTGATTTTTGAATCAAAGTGTCCCATACCACCTTGAAGCATTTTAAATTTTAAACCATTAATATCCATATAAATAAATCCTTAAAACCATTTTGAAAACATGGATATTAATAAGAACAAATAATTAAAATATTAAAAGTGATATTTTGGTTAAAGGGGTTTTACCAAAATTAGAGACACTTGAATATAATAATTGAGAATAACATTTAGTCAGAACATTATAATATCATGAGAATAAATGGATTCATGATATAATATTCCAAAGGACAGTATATATACCATATAAGATTGAATTGGTGCATAAAAACAATGAAGTCTCAATAGAAATTTCAAATGTGATGAAATCCCTTATAAAAAAGGTATCCTTAAATAAAGGATAAATCAATCTCGAAATTATGTGTGACAAATATAAATACAACCAATATAAGTGGATATTAAGTGTAAAACAATAAAAGGTCATTCAAACATATTCAAAATATGACATATTCAATATCTACATGTTGAACAAAAAGAAATTGAAATTGGGTTAAAATGTTACCTTGGTAAAATTCGACAGCCTAACGGCATCACATCAAATTCAGAAAATGAGTTGATGAGAGATAAAAAAGGGAATCTCATCACATGTACATAAAATCTAAATCAATAAGGATATAAAAGAAAATATCCCAACATAATATTATGTGAATTAAAAGACATAAAAAAGAAGTCTTTTAAAAAGTGGAGGGTGAAAGGTCCCCTTACCGAGTTGGGTAACTTTCGAAACGAACACCCCAGGGAATAAGGTCATACAACGAAGATGTGAATACCCATAAATGAAATTATACTAAAAAAAGTGTATAATAATGGGCAGTACATACACCACTCAATGGAAATTGTGGCAAATGTAGCATAAATCTCACGGGAATAAAAGTGAGATGCAAAATCCCTTACGAAAACTCGGCAGCCTAACTGCGCCACTTAAAACTTCCAAAATGGATTGATGAGAGTAAATATGGTCTCTCATCATATTAACATAAAAATTACAGTAACAGTAATATAAAATAACAACCCAATCATAAGATATATGAGCTTAAAATTAATGACATAAAAGGGTGTACTTAAAAAGAAAGAGAGGAGTAGGATCCCTTACATCAAGAACAACTTGTCTTGTTCGTTTCTTTATATTCCTGAATAATAAACTTTGGTCAATTTATAATTGCCTAAGTACATCCTTTAAAAATTATTATTCAGTTCATATCACATATTATAATGTTATAATAATTTTTTAATAATGTTAGTCCATATCAGACGTTTTTGCCGATGTTTGGTACATGAGTCAAAAATGAACTTGTTTGAAAAATGATTGTCCATGTAGTTATAAGTAAATAATTTCCAGAATATTATTAATGGTTAAAATATAATATATATCCAGCAAATATTAATTTTATACTATTCCATGTCATTTGGAGATAGAAAAACAAAAAGCATCGTTCATGGAGACGGTAGGCCGTAGGTACGCATGAACGCTACTTTGATTTTTTTTTCTTTTTCATATTAAAGGAATTAAAAATAAATGATATATATATATTATAATTCCAGTATAATATATATGTTATATAGGTCACATATGTTTATTAATTTCATTCTTTATACATTCTATGTATTTCATGTATGAGTCACATCACTTGAGGGGGCGGTAGTCCACACTTCCTCATATGAAATTATCACATTTACACAACATGAAAAGAATAAAGGTATGGTTTAAATATAAAATAAAGAATAATATATTAAAAAAATACCATATATAAAATACAGTGACATCATAATGTCCACCTTTAATGGTGTTAAATGAATATTGAACAATCATCGTTTCGTGAGGCAGAAAATCGCCAACCACAGAAACAGTATGTCCTTTAACCATTAGACGAATGTGTGTGTAAGTGTAGCTCTAATCCTTCGTATAAAAACATCCTAGTATATTGAAGATACTGGATTTTTTACAAAATAAATTAATAAAAAGAGTTTAGGGGTTTGGAGAAGCAAAATAAAACAAAAGGACACAAGTGAAGACATTACCTTAAAATCGGGTAACTCCCTTTGGTTTGAGCTCAAAGGCTTCCTTGGGAAGACATCTGCCCAAAGTGAGGCTTCAAAGAGTTAGATAGGGATGTGTAGAGACAAAATGGTCAGGTTTTGGTCGAGCCAAAGGCTTTTTAAGTGTGGGTATGGAGGTAGAGGTGGGGGCCTTTTATGAGAGGAGAGGAGGGGCACTCCTGGAAAGTAAAGAAATGTTACTTTATTTTAGAATGAGTTTTGGATTTTAATGGTCCCACAATGATGTGTTTCGAGGATAAGGTGATAAGGGTTCTAAATCCACCCATCCAATAGGTTTTGGACAAGTTTAGGACAATGATTTTACATTATCTTTTCATTTTATTTAAATCCTTTATTAATGAGGTAGTCGCTGCATCATCATGATGTCATAAATAATTTAATATATTTAATGTCTACAAATTATAAAAATATATAATTATGTAGGAAATCATTTTAGATTTATAATAAATATTTATAATCAAAAATTGGACTTGTATAACCCCATGTAAAAAATTTTTTAGTAAAAGATCTCATATGTGTGTCATTTTTACTTTAACATTAAATAAAAAGGTATTTTTGTAATTTTCCAACCAAGTGGCTCCATGGGGTCTCCAAGTTGATCCATGGATTTTCTCGGTCGTCCATGACACATACAATGAGGGTAGTACATGTTTCATGCTCATCTCATATTATTAAAACATTATTTTTACCTTAAACTACACTAATTACCTCTAATCGCGATTAAAAACTTAATAAGTTACTATTCACCAAAAAATTATTTTAATCCCATTGAACATCATTTTACTTCTTAATGACAACCATGTATATCGGATTTTTGAAATTCAAAACACACAGATGGAAAAATTTAATTTTAACAGAAAATCAGTTTTTATAAGTACCACTAAGTGGTTTCACTATTCATCAAAAATTGATGTTTTTCAGAAAAGTACCAAAAGATCACCCTAAGCAATATTTGATATTCTGAATTCAAAAATGATGTCTATTTTACAAAAATAAAAACATATAAGTTGCATTAATTAATTTAATAATTAATTCCCGCTGTCAAAACAATAGAATGTTTTTATGAAAAAAATGTATCAAAAGATTGAGACTAGTTTAAATCAAATTTCAAAGTGAAATTAATTCCAATGTCACCATTGTATTAAATGGTAAAAAAATATTCTAATTTAACTTTAAAACGAATTAAAAAGATATTATAATAATATAAATAAATTATAATAAAAATTGGTTTTGAATTAAAATACAACATTTTCACTATTCATTAAAAAAATGAACTTTATCAGAAAGATACCAAAAATTTACACAAAGTAAATTTTGATGTCCCGATTCTAAAGAAGTATTTTATTTTGTCAAATATAACAAAAAAATTTCAAAAAGTGGATTTAAAAGAGGTTCTCCATCAAAAGGCGGTTAATCGACCTTTTAAAGAATATTAGAATGTTTACGCTTAAAATGGGATTCATTTGCATTTTTAAACCTCTAACATTTATTGTAAAAAGTAAAAATATTTTACAAACATATATAATCACTTTGTAGTTAGTTTTGTTCATTCCCTCCATTAAAATGGCTAGGCGTTAACTACTATTTAAAATAATATTATTTTATTATTAGGGTGCAACGTATGATTCCCAAGAAACTCGTTGTTGCGTATTGGGTACGCCATCAAGCATAGAATCCCCTTTAAAGTAATATTAATATTTTATTCACAAATATGGATAAATATAAAAATTTCATATTCTTTATTTACCGGGGTTGTTACATTTCAGGTTATGTAAATTTTAAAACATAACATCCCAAGAATTAAATAGATAAATTGTAACATAAAATATAAGGATTTACGAAATATGAATGTTATATTATCGATAGGGGACATATATACACCATTAAATATAAATTAGTGGCATAAAATATTGTGTTCCTCTTGAAAGGATGTTTGAGATGAAACCCTTACAATGTTTATATAATTATTGTTAGTGTTATTAAATTGGTATATTGTTTGTTAAAAAAATATATCCACTAAAATACATGTTTAAATACAAAAAAATAAATAAATATAAAGTCATTACACACATAATGATGGAATAATTTAATAAGTGAAGTTGTCGTATAATCAAACTAATGGAAATTAAGTTAAAAAGTCCCTTACCTCATGATTCCCTCTAGTTGAGCACTGTTTAATATTTTATATATGGGTTTTAAAAAATTTATTAACTTATAAAAAATCATATTACTATTTATAATATCATATATAATCAATTTATAACATCTTTTTACTAGTTCATTAATTATCTTTCATTATCATTGTTTTTACGTGTTAATTTCCTTGTTTTCTATAGAATATGTAATCATGAATGTTATATATATTGAAAATAGGTTATAGATACATCATATAAAGAATGATATTAATTTTATGAAATTTTTTTTACTAAATAAATCATTACAATAAATATATATAATTTTAATCACTGATAAGGAATCACATCGCATTATTTATATAGTGGGTCGTACTTGCACACAAGAAATGTTATAATTTCCTTAAATGTTGAAAGGATTAATATGTGGACCATGTATTAATTTTATAGAATAAATATAATATAATATATATCACATATATTAATTGAATTTATCATTTGTTACCTTACATGTGAAGAGTTAGTGAAAAATTAATCACTTCGCTTCATGATGTCATAGTCTACGAAACATAAGAACAACGTTATCCTTTATTCAATGGATAGTAAGTTATGAAATTATTTGTTTTATTTATTTTATTGAATGAATAATGTTTAATTAATATCATAAATAAATATAAAATTAATCATTATTAAATTCAATATAAATCATATGTAAAAAATAAATCACATCGCTTTGTGAGGTGATAGTCTGCCGTACAAACAAACGATGTTATCACATTCTCCATGGAATGGATGTAAGTAGGTATATTATGAAATTGGCTTCTCATACATAAATATTAAATAATTTTATACAAATAATAAATAAATTACATAAAAATATGCCTGAGGTATTTAATTATTTAGTTTCTTTGGATACTATGTACACAATATTCTAATTTGGTAAAACAACATCTAAATCTCCCAAAATGACCATCCCCATTTATACTCTACACCAAAATACCCTATTATAAACATTATTTCATAACCATGGGAATGTAAATATAATATAGGATGGGCTAAAGTGCTTAGTAAAATAAAATAAGGGAGATACATAACCATAACATGAACACTAACTTATGAGAACATGATCATTACATTTGAAAACCATACCCTTCATATCAAAGATCAAAATATTGAGTCATGGCATAAATATTGGAAGTTAATAATAAATTAATCTCAAGAGAATAAATGATAATGGTACATGAGACAATAAAATTAAATTAAGACCTATATTTTTGGAATACACATAATGAAAAAATCTATCATGTCAAGGATAACTTCCAAGACGATGATAATTTGTTACGCCTAGAAAAAAACCTATGAACCAGTATCATCCTTCAGTTTATATCCTGTATAGGCTCTTTTAGACCAAGGATAACCTCTCATGTACCCTATTTTGGGGTTGGGATAACCTCACATGTAACCTTTAATCCCAAATAACATCATTATCTACCTTATTAATTTGAGGGATCCATCATATGATGAAAATAAAACTTACATATCCCACAAGATCATAAAAACTTCATCATATCAAAACCCATGAAAATAAATGGGTTAAATAATCATTTTATCATTTAATCCTAACAAAACTCAAAAAATAATTAGTATCTTTCATAATAATTCTATCATGGAATAACCTTTGGAAGAGAAATAGGTTTCATAAAAATTGTTTCATCATAAATAAAATCAATTTACATAAATAATAATAATAATTTCATTGGATCATGTCACCAGAAATGTATAAGTAACATCAAAGGATGTCATCTTAGATGGAAAATAATTTTGAAATATCATTATAAATTTATCTTTAGGAAGATTTATTTTCTTTGTAAATCATTCTTATAAACAAAGAAATATAATAATTTTTTGTAAATTTTTTAATATTTTTTAACAATATTAATGAATGCTTAAAACTCCTTTTAAATTTTTAGGAGGAAATAATAAATTCTTCTAGTAAACCCAATTTTTATAACATTAATTTTTTTGAGAATCATATTCATTGAAAATAACCTATAGAATATATAAATAGAGCTTTAATGAAAATAATGTCCATTGTTATAGGATATTCCTTTCATATCATAAATGTTAAAACAAAGATTACATGGAAACTTTTAGTAAAAGAAAATTGGGAATTGTTTAGAAAACAACATGAAGATTCCATCCATGATATTTGTCAATAATTATAAAAATTGTATGAAATTATTTAATAAATACTTTTAATAAATTTTAATTCAGATTAATTTGTTTTATAAAAACATGGTATAAAAAAATGTTTTCTGACCAAATTGGGAAATAATAATTATTTGAATTAAAAACATTATTTTAAATATTTTTGTACATAATTAGAGGTAAAATGAATATAAAACATGTATTCTAATGAAATATTAAATTTAGAAGAAATTTCATAACATTATTTATAGATTTTTTGTAATATTTCCTCATCATATATATAATCATAAATTGTCCTGATAAACTATGAGATTTTATCAAAAAACCCTAGCCACTTTGGTAACATTGAAACATTTTTCCTATGAAAGAATAAAATTAATTGAAACATAAAATATCAATAATATTACAATATTAATGATATAAAATTTAAAAATTTGGTTTTAAATTTACTTCATAAAATAATAAAAGTGTATATCATAGCAAATGTCCAAAAGAAGAAAAATTGAGACGAAAAACTCTAATATCTTTGCTAACATTTAAACTATAAACCAAATGAAATAGAGATAATAATTCATATATTTAAATCCCAATAATTATCAGTTTAATCATCATGAAATATATTTATGGGTTGTATATACAACCCATAAAATAAATAATTGTTGAATATGGAATTTTTCTCATAGGAGTATGATGTGAGACAAAAATCCCTTACAATATTAGTAATATTCTGAATCATAATCCCCAATAAAAAATAACAAAAAATTAAACCATAATTATCATGAATATATGAATATTATTTTTATATAATATTAATTGGTTATTATATACACCATATAAAAAACATGTGGTATCTTTTCATTTGTGTCATTGAAGTAAAAGAGACTCTAGAAATCCTTTAAGGAAAGTCCAAACATCCTTCGTAAATGTTTAAAACTCAAGTGTAATAAATATAATTTTATTATAATTATATAATAGAACAATAATTATATATTTCATACCATATATGAATCACATATGTCCTTTTTTCCCTGTTTATTTTCAATTCCATGTTAATGTAGTGTTTGATGCAACAATTACATTGTTTTTCGTGTAAATTGTGATTTTATGTTTTTGGTCCTCGTACTTTTCTCCTAGTTACATCATAATCAGAATGTAAACCAAGATAAAAATATCATATATATGAATTATACAATTATTTATAGTTATCTATAATATTTAAAGATTTAAAATGAAATATATCGTTCCTGGAGACGATAGGATGTACATACGCGTGAATGTTATTACTATTTCCCTGAAGGAATGAATGAAATAAAAGTTAATAATTTATTACCGTTAAAAAAATAGTTTTTAATATATATCAAAAAGTATTATTAAAACCATCTTTATTACCTTGTTTGTAAACTATTAATGAATCCCATCGCTTCATGAGAAAGTTGTCTACTGTACACACAAGCGACATTATCGTATTACCACATAATGGATAGTAAGAAGTTATCTATTATATAATAATAAAATAAGATTAATAATATCCTAAATATCTAAAATTAACATTTAAATGATCATTTTATACATCTCTGATATGTGATAATGAAAAAAATGACATTTATTTGCGTTTCAGTAGTCCGTCATTCACACAAATGTGGTCTTGACAATCCATTTAATGGACATGGAGAAGGTTTTCGTTTATTTACTAAAAATAAAAAAATATAATAATTGGTAATATATTGTTCTAAAAATATCATCCTTTTATAATAATAATCTAATTATTTTGATTAAGAAATAAATTAAAAATGCTTGTTTAAGAATGTTGCCTCTTAATCGGGTAACCTCCTTAAGTGTGCACCACAAGCCTTCCTAAGATGGATTTATGCCCAAACTATGTATTATTATATGAATTGAGAGAAATAATGAAGTAATTTTTTAGGTATTCTCTGAACTAATGTGTTTAGAATGTGTGAATAAAAGAAAATAGTGGTGGCCTATTAGAAGGGAAGTGAGTTACACACTTTTATTTTTTAAAAATAAATAAGTGTACCTGAATTTAACACATTAAATAAGGTCCCAAAATTAGAAAATACTGAACCTAGGAAAAATTAGGCATACATAATTTTTTCTAATGTGGTTTTAAATGTTTGTAGTCATTTATAATTGTTATCAGTTTAGTTTAACCCCCATTAAACTGATTTTTACATTAATCTTGTTAAATATTTTTTACTATTTTTACTAATAATTTTATTAAATAATTAAATTAAAATTATTATAAAATATAAAGTATTATGATTATAGGAATTGGATATATTTTTGGAAGTTCCATTCAGATAACTTTCTAAATTTAATTTAAAATTAACCCCCTTGTTGTGATGAGAAAGTAGTTTTTCAAAGATCAAATGTTCAAAAGTGTAAAGTGTTCATATATAAAAATTAACTATAAAAATGATTAAGATGAAATAAATTTAATTAAATTATATATAATTGAACTAATTTTACAATTAATTCCATCTCAAATTTTTTTTTATGGTTTTTAATATTTAAAATAAATAGAAACTCTTAACAAAAAATAGTATTTTTCATTATTCATTGAACAATTTACCTCCTCCAACAGTTCACCCAAAGATAATTTAAACATTTTAATTTAAAAAATGAACATTAATATGAATAAATTAATTTTATAATATATAAATTTATAAAATATAATAGGTAAAATGGATGGAAAAAATCTTTTTAGAAAAATACTATTTTTAAGCATCAAATTGGATTTATTTTTATACCTTTTCTTGAAAACACAAAAAATTAATGATAAAAATTTTATTGAATTTGTTATGTATAAATTGTATTAAAATGACTGACAAAAACAAATTTTTTTAATTTATTGAGGTAGAAAAAATTTCTGTTCAGAATAATAGTTTTCAAAACAAGATTACTTTTATTTTTTAAATGAATTATTTTCATTTCTAATTAATTAGTCACCAATGAATTCAGTATATATTAATTTTTAAACCACATATATCAATAATATTGTTATTCCAATTTATCCCCATCATTACAATGGATTTGTGAGTACTATAAATTTAAATAACAACATTTTAATAATATTATATGTTTTTAAAACATATTGTTGGGTGTATCAAATTATAAAATAAATATTGCATGTATTGAAAAATATAAAAATGATTAAATTTATTTGAAAAAAAATATTTCACAAAATAATAGGGTTTTATACACATAACAATTAAAATTAATTTCTCCCTACAAATTCTTTACTTTGGTACTAATAACTGAGGATATATTTTCCCCATTACATCTATTGTTTCCCCCATATCATATACAAGCTAGTGATTTCATCCCAAAACATTAAACAAATTAGTTGTGATGTTTCATATCATTTTCTATGTAGGATACATGATCCCAACTCTTTGTTCCTTATAAGAATATTCATTCTCTAGTGGTATGACCTTTGAGTTTAGTAAATGTGTTTAATCATGTATGTAATTCCTCAGTAGTAATACATGGAACACATAATGAACCTGATATTGGTTTGGTGCAATCACTAATCAATATTCTACCATCTTGATATGAAGAAGAATATAAAAGGGATATATATTACCAGGGATAATATTTTATTTTAATTGTAATCACCATTTCTTAATTTGGTTGCCCTTTGACCAATTTCCATATCATCTCTTACTCTAACAACATAAGATTATTTTTTTATGACTAAAGCACTAATGGATCACATGAACCATAATATAATGATAATTAATTCATTATATCTCTAGTTATAAAAAAATGGTTAAAATTATTTATCCAAAATGGATAAATCCACCTCTGGTGATGTAAATCATTAATCACTAAAACCAAATCCAAAATTCTAATTAAACCATTCCATAAATGGTAAACCTAATAAACCTTAAAAAAATTAATTTATGATAGTATATTTTTATAAATAAACATATCATTAATCCCATTATTATCTGAATTTATCTGATTATTTTCAAATAATAAATATTTGAATACCTTAGTCATATATTTTCTTGAATCTGGGAAATTACTAGAATTACCAATAATCCTTTATCGAAACATTCATAATTAATCATTCTTTGAATAAAATCATGAATTATTAAATATATTCCATAAATCCAATAATTTTTTAAACTCCACCAGTGATATCATAGAGAATTTTTCCAAAAATAATTAATCAATTATAAGGTCATCAGAATATTCCAAATTAATTTATTTATATCAATTATCTCTTTATCTAATCTAAAAACCAATTTATCTACATTAGGAACATATTATGGGTTATCATACCATTATAAAAACACCACAACTCAATTAAATAACATTTCTAGGTAATCAGCACCATTCATTATTATACAATAGAAGACAATTGAGTCTTTCTCAATGCTCCCTTTTCAGAGTTGTTACTGCTTAGTACCTCTGTGATAGGTCCAATCCACATTTATTTTCCTTACATGGATGTAATTTATTTGAATCCACTCCAACAGTCCTTTACCAAAATTCTAAAACATTTCTCTATACATTGAAACATCCTTATACTAATCCTTCGTCATATCCTTAAACGTATCCTTAGAAATATATCAACGAATATCACTAAAGTTTTATAATCGTATTTTCCAAAGGATAACTAATAACATATTCTAAAACCAATTTTAATGAAATATGGTTCGCATATATAAATATTAAATCTTTTTAGATGATGATTTTGTACATTACAAAAAACGCATACCCAAGGACTGTAATAGTTTTGTGTATTGGGATACTAGATAAAAAATATTTGGATTTCGTGAAAGATCATTAATATCTCTCATAAATATATTACCATTATCTACTCTCAATAAATATACCCTAATTAAAACACTTCATCATAACCTAGTTAAAGCATACATAGGAAACATTATGCATAAATGCTCATTAAAAGTAAATACAGGATATAGGTATGCATAACATGAACATTAGGGTATGATAACCTGAGTATAGAATTTTAAAACGACACCCTACCTCTCAAGGATCATAACCATTATTCATGGAATAAATATTGGATGTTCATATAACATGTATCATAATGGAATCAAAGAACATGATGCATGAGAGAATAAAATTGGAATAATACACAAATTTGTGGAATTTTCAAAATCATAGAATCTTTTATGTCATTTCTATCTACCAAGACATTAGAAACATGTTAGGATTTGTCTAAAAACTCATATACCTACTTCATTCTTGGGAGCGCCTCACGCGTACCCTCTTTCGATCTTTGGATGACCTCCCATGAAATATATTTTTTTTATGAGGATAACCTATAATGTACCTATTGATCAAATATAACATTAATCATTATGAAATTCATTGGAGGCAGAAATATGTCCCAACCACAATATATTTAAACTCATATGTTTGGATTCCACTATATCATAAAATATTCATTATATTAGAGCCCAAGAAAATAAATGTGTGTCATAATCATTTCATCATTTCATCATAACATATCCCATGGAAAAAGAATTATGGTATATAACAATTCAATGATGGTATAACCCATAGAAGAGACATGGTTTTCATAAAAATATTTTCATCACAAACATAAACCATTTAATGAAATATTGGGAATGAATTCGTTGAACAATATCCCTAGTATGATTTATGTAACATCAAAGGATGTCATCAGAGACAAAAAATAATTTTAATTGATCAATTAAAGCATTTCTCAAGGAATATAACTTTTTTTATAATAATGTTTTTAAATAGTTTTTAACAAATATTAGTAATCCTTATAATGATATATAAAATTGAAAACATATAAAGGAAGATTTAAAATAATGGGGGAAATAAATATTATGTAGTTAAAATGGATTTTTCAAAATTAATTTTTTTAAATCCTTTTTTATGCCAAAAATGAAAATTATGATAATGAGAAATTATTTTCATATTTTAAAAGAAAAAAGGATTTATTTAATATACTTTGAAAAATTAATATTAAAATTGTTTCGAAATTGAAATTAAAATTCCATTCAAAACATTTTATAAAAATTGAAACATGGGAAAAAATTTATTTAATAAATAATTTGAATAATTTTGAAAATATTTTTTGAAAACATTTTTACAAATCATTGATTTGTAAGAATAATGGTTTCAACCAAAGAGAGACATAAAGATGATTTTTCTTAAAACAATTATTTTTTAATAATTATCACATAAAGTGAGGAAAAAGTATGGAAAACATGTATTCTCATGAAAAACCCATATGCGAATAATATTCATGAGTTTATTAAGAGATGGATCATAAGATTTCATCTTCGTATTTATAATCATAAACAGTCCTAATAAACAATAAGATTGTATCATTAATGTCTTACCAATTTTGTAACACTGAATTGTAATCCCCATGAAAAAATAACATTCAATGGAACACACTATTTTATTAATATAATTATATTCTTGATATATCATTACAAATGTGTTTTATATGAACCCTATAAATGAAGATAGGTGCATAACATACTGTATCTCTAAAATGCATGGAATCATTCTAATAATCGAATTATACCGAATTTAGGTTCCAAATTGGGTGCCTTGCCTTATATTTGAATGTTTGTGGGATGCATATCTCCATCAAAAGTGGTTAGTTCTATTAATTTCTGGTTTTTTACATCTACATTATTCATGTTTTTTTTAGTCATGTTGTTGGTTTTAGAAGAATAAGAATGATCATGATGAGTGTCAATATTTTGTGTATCCTCTTTCAAGGGATCATTCAACACTTCTTGGTGTTGATGGTGCACGATCCTCCCTAATTCTTGTTCGAAATAAATTAGTTTCTCTAGTGAAGATCATATAATGATATAGTCCTAAAAAAGTTGATTACATAAATCATCATTATAAAATTGAGGATTAAAATAAGTACATGAATATTTATAAAAATAAAAAGTGTTTTTAGAAAAAACACATTCTAAAACCAAAGCGCTCTACAATAATAGTTCCAAAATTTATAAAAATTTCATGAAATGTCAAAATAATTATGTTTTTATTGTTGATTCATAATTTATGACAACCCCTATAGAATCTCTCAAAAATAACTTATTGGTTTAGAGTGTAAATTTTCATTATGTTCGTCAAAAACCAATTAGAATACAAGGTGGTTTAAATGGTGATTTTAAAATAAAATTACAAAATTTAAATAGATTAATAGTTGAAAAAAAGTGGAATTTGAGAAATATATTACATGTAAGTGATCTTTTCTATGTTTCTACACCAATTAAAATGACACCTGTAATTAATTAATTATTAGTTCTTGGTGGAATCAGTTTGTTACAGGTTACTAAAATCTTATGTACCCTCAATCCTCTAAAATGATTTAAATTAGGCTGAAACATGATATTAAAATTATGAATTGATGTTCCACACCATTATCATGCTTTATATAATGTCAAGGAAGACTAAAATAATAAAATATTTAGAAATAAGAGGATTATTATGTGGTCTAATACGAACAACAAAAGATACAAACCGAAAATTACACACTGATGTGTATGAAATAAATAGTGTTTCAATAAAATGCATTGAAAAATGTTAAGATACATGTAATGGAACAATTAAAAAACAATATATAATTTACATAAAAAGATAATTACATTTTATAACTCCCTCTACAAGGGTTTATCTCACTCACAATGATCACCCACCATTTAGCTCGACTTTGATAGGTGGAGGAAGCTTATATGGAACTCCAACATCATATCAGCTCTCCCTATGATTATATAGGGGTCAAAAAACTCCAAGTGGATTATATTAATCCATTGTGACTTCCAAATATCAAAACTTTTTCTCCTGGTTAAAAGTAAAAATTTAGTTCCCAAGGTACACTTTTATAGTCATGATGAGAGGTGGTTTTGGGAACAATGATTTTGATATACCCTGTGCAACATGGTTTTGGGTGGCAATAAATTCTTATCTCAGTTTTTTAAAAACTCTTAATTTGTTACCCCACCTCTTAAATATCTCCACCAAAACGTTCTCACCATTTATAAAACTTCAACCTCATAAATGGCCAAAATACATAACCAATGTTTTGAAATCGATCATATTTTGTTCCCTTGATTGATCACATTAGTTAGGCCACTAGATGGATGATTTAGCCTTGGGGATATCAGTATGAGTCATATCCCACTTATGTTTTGTATTACATTACAATATTTAAACCCATATTAATGCACGAATATTTCTAAACATGAAAAATAATATGCAGGTTATCATGGGATTCCATACAGTTTGGTCCATTTCTTTCTAATCCATTATGGATCCTCCAACTCACCTCCACCTTTAATTAATTTCTTAAAACAATTAAAACCATAATTTTAACAATAATATATTTTAAATAATAAAATAAATAATGAATTGAATTTTATTATTAAAATTTTAATTTAAAAAACAAAACCATTTTAACATAGTGCAGTATGGGTGAAATAAAATAGTTAATCATAGTGCGATCAAATACTTTTTAATGTTATTACACCAAGGTGAATCTTTTCAAAAACTACATACAAATTTATTATCTGGAAAGGAGGTGCATTACTGAATATCTCTCTCTATATACTTCAACAAGGTTGTAATAAATATTTCTATACTCATTATTAACCTAATACTAATTCTTATGGTTCTCGCTAAATTTGTATCATCCTAGATCTAATGGATAACTAAAACAGTCCTATGATACCAAATTTAGAATCCCATGACATTTAAAAAAATTATTACATGATTATTAAATATAAATATCCATTAATTCAACTAAATGATTGTAAATTATTATTGTCATTGGAAGACTGGGATCTAAATACATAAAACATGGAAACTATATATTATTTTCCATACTGAGCTCCTAAAATCAATTCGATCTCTTAAATATGAATGAGATAATAAGAATAATAAAACAAGAAATGGGTGAGATAAAAATCCCATTAACAGATTACACATGATAAGGAACATATTATTTAATTAATAGGTATTCCGTGATAAAAAAATATAAGGAACATTAGTAATTATATGTAATAATAACATAAAGAACATGGTATCATAAAATCATGGTAACTCTTGAAATGTGACATAAACACAAAACCTGATATAAATATGAATAATTGATAACCTTACTAGACAATATCACATAGGTAAAAAGTCCCAAAATGTATTATGTTGACTCCCTAATACCATACATGATGCCTCATGACACTAAATCATACCCAATGAATTACAGAGATATTCGAGTACACCCATCATACCAATTTTATGATCTATGTGTGCTACGTAAAGGAAATAAATAACAATGTGTAACATAATAATAACTAATACAATGAAAATGGGTTTCATAACCTCACTCCATGTTATATTATATAATAATTTCATAATTTAATAATTTTATAAATGATAAATAGTGGAATGGAGAATTAAATTAGTTTATATTTGAGAGAAATATATACACAATTTTTATGGAATCTATATATTGAATGGTTTTTTCATCGATGAAAATAATTTAAAAAAAACATTCTTTTGTAAAATATAATTTTTAAATTGGGTTACATCAATGGATGTCATCATATAAGGATAGTGGTTTTGAAATACCACTTTGACCATTTCATGAGAAAAATATACTTTCCATTTTAAAAATATTTATTTTATATAAAAATATATCTCAATTAATAATTTTTTGAAAAAATTACATTGGTAATTTAAGAAGGAATATTTAAATAATTGATTGGTCAAGATGGTGGAAGAGTTATGTCCATAATGGACATGTTACAAAAATATTCCTCTCATATTTTTGTTGCAAATTTCGAAATGTACCTTTTTCAGAAAATAATATGAATATTTATTTTAAAGCATATTATTAATATAAAATTAAGGGTAAAAATGACTTTAAATAATAATAGTAAAACATTAATGGGAATAGTTTTAGAAAACAATAATTTATTGATGAAATATTTTCAAATGAAGAGAGAAAATAAGTTATATTTTCATAAAAACATTTTATCAGTCATTTTAAGTACAGAAGAGAGGAAATTGTAATAATTCATGAAAATATCATGAAAAAAAATTGAATAAGAATATTTTATCGTTTTATTTTATAATTATTAAATAATTTCCTCTAATGGATATTCAAATATAAGAAATCCCAATTTTAATTTTATAGAAACATTAACCCTAAGTACTCTGGTCACATTTGAATCATAACATCCATTTACGAAGTATATGAATTAAAAACAAAAATATCATGATATATCTATGATTAATAATATTGTTTGTAATGTGTTAGTATATAAAAAATTAAAATGAAATTATCTGTATAAAAGAACATTTGTCTCTAAGAAGGATGTTTGAGATGAAACCCCTACAAATTTCATATCATTAATGTGATAGTTAATTAAATGGTGGATTATGTGTAAAACCTGTATAACCATAAAAATAATATATTTTATGAAACATAAATAAATATAAATTAATTTCAAATATAATTGTTTCATTATATAATCAATGAAGTATTTGTATAACCCAATTAATGGAAATTGAGTTAAGAAACACCATGAATCATGACTCTCTTTAGTTGAGAATCCTTCATCCTAATGTATAGTGGTTTTAAACATTTCATTAAATTATAATATATTATTATTATTATTATTAAAAATATATATTATCCATTTATAACATCTTATTATCATTTCATAATTATTTTTCTAATATAACTATTGATTTGGGTGTGAATTGACTTGTATTTCCTACACAATTCTTCATGAAAGTTCCAGATCTTGATTATCGGTTCTAGTTACATCATCTAATGAATTATTTTAATGATATGAATGTAATTTTTTCATTTTAAAAATCATTATCATCTTTGTTTAATTTTGAACAACGTGAACAAATATCATCACATTGTGGAGACGGATGGCCATACGTATGCATATGTGATGTTATTATTTCTTTAAGAAGAGAATCTATAAGGAAGTATATTGTGTTTTAATTTTATATAACAAATATCATATCATATAAATAACATATATGATTTAAATTTAGTTTTTTACCTTCAAGGTAATGTATTACTGAAAAATAAATCATATCACTTTGAGACGGTTTAGTCTGTCGTACACACGAACAACATTATAAATTATTCAAAGGATGGTAAGGTATAAATGTATATAATATATTTATTTTAAATAATTATTAATATTAAATGAATATAATATATCATAATTAAATTATAATTTATTTCCTTTTATGTATAAGGTATGTGAATAATGAATTACATCGCTTACTGAGGGGTTAGTCTGTCACACACACTAACGACATTATTCCATTCAATACGGAATGGAAAGTAAGAAGGAATATAATATATTATAATTAAAATAAAAATAAGAAGATCATAAATAACATATATATATATATATACATTAGATACATTAATATGTTCAACCATGAGAATTAGTGACAAAAAATGAATTACATCGCTTCGTGAGGCAGTCATCAACCGTACACATGATCAATAGTTATATCTCCCATTTGAGGGAGGGGAAATGGTTGCAGGTAATTACCTTAACATAGCTACATATAAGTACATTGAAGTTATTTATGATATTATATCTCCATGTATTAGTAATTATATAATTATCTTGAAGAATAAATAAAATAAAACACTTGGTTGGGGACATAACCTCTTCTTTGGACCACATTTTTGGTTTTCAGAAAACATTTTGCTAGGTCTCCTTTCTAACAAAAAAAGGATTACATAATGAGGGAATTGAATTAGGTAGTTTATTATGGTAGTTATTGTTAGAAACAATGTGTTATGTAACTATGGAATAGAGAGGATAGGAGTGGCCTTTTATATGTGGGGGAGAGGATACACATGGAATTTTTGAAAAGAAATCACCCCCCCATTTTTCTTATGAAATATGGATAAAAAATAGACCATTGTAGGACCTTATAATATTTTTGGAAAATATAAGAAAATAAAATAGGAATTATAATATTTATGGGTAATTGTTTACACTTATATAATTAGAAAAACCATTGGGTAAACTAATTTTTACCTCAACCACCATTGGTTTTTAATATTTTCACTATTCATTTGGGTTAAAAACTATGTTGAACGTATTGAATAATATAATTTATTCTTGTTAAAAATATGGAATCTATTTTTTCAAATTTAACTCACACATGTGGAATATTTAAATTTCAAATTAACCCCACACACATACCGAAAAAAAAGTATTTCAATAAATACATTTTTAAGGAAAAGTTGATCTCATATTAACTATATGAAAATTAATCAACGTTATATGAATATAAATTAATATTTATATATATAATATATAAATTCAATATAAATATTTCGTGATTTGGGGGTATTTTTATTTTTTTTGAAATTGAAAAAAATTATACACAATAAAACGGTTTTTAGAAAAAAATATGTTTTAAAGTCTAAAAATAATGTAACACAAAAATATAGTATAAATATTATTTAATTGCAATTTCTTAGTTTTATATAACTAAATATTAATTATTGTGATTATATATAAAATTATAATTATAATTTGAAATAATTTATCAAATGAAATGACAATTTTATAAAAATTGATATCTTCCACTATTCACAAACAAATTAATATTTTTCAAAAAATCCACAAATTTAACCTTATGTTAATATAAATATTATGATTTTATTGATTATTTATTTTTTCTGATAATTTTTAAAAAATTTATAAGAAAAATATTTTTAAATTATGTGCTCAAAGAACAAATAAACCATCATTTAGAAAATAAACATTTTTTCATAAAACATGATTTTGTATTTCATATGGTTCTTATTTTAGTTATAATCAATTAATAACCATTCAATTTATTTTATACATGTAAAATTGATCTAATTTTCATTCTTTAATTATTGATAATGTTACCCACTAACATAATGGCTAGGTTATAATGGCGCTGTTTAATTCCTACTTTTTCAATAAAGTGTCATTTATCATTTAAACCATATATCTCCTTTATTTCCAAACCTCTAAGAGATTACATTTATTTAAAAATATATATATTATTAAGTCATGATTTGTTACATTATCTTCAAATTTAGGTATTTCATTCCATACACACTATCAAATATAATTTTATTTTTATAAAATCTCATGGTTTAACAGTAAATAATATGAATCTAAATGGATTTATTGTATAACATGTCAAAGTTTAATTATATAAACCATATAAACTCAAATAGGATCATAGAATGAGACATGTCTTAGTTAAAAAATATTGAGATGAAGAACCCTTAATTTTTCTACTATCCGAATCAAAATTTAATGAATGAGAAAACCTTTGAAGGATTTGTGAATACCAATAATTTTCTGGAAAATCATAATCATATAAATTTATTGGATATATACAAACCACATAAAAGAAGAAAATGGTGTAATGTCTCATATAAATAATAGTGAGGTGAGAAACCCTTAAAATGATCATTAAATTTGAAATGAGAATCAATCAATGACATGATTTTTTGAAACAAATTTAAATACATGTAATACAAGTGTAAATATATTATCAAACAAGAAAATATTGTTACACACAAAATCATTTCACAATATAGTCAATAATGAAGTGATATAACACAATAAAAGGAAATTGTTTAAGAATCCCGTTACCTCATGTACTTTCATTCTTCTTATGCATTGAAACCTAATATATAATAAATATATATTTATTATAAAGACATTATAGAACCATATTCATATGTATATTACTATATATCATTCCATTATAATTTCTAGTTACCCTTTTATTAAAATTAAATTTTTAGTGGAAATTAATCTATTTAACAAGAATATTTCGGATCGATGGTTTCTATATTTTCACATTGGTCAAAGTTTAATCATATTTATAATTATAATAATTTAATAATATTAAAATTTATTCATTATATATACTTTAATAATGTTACATATTAGGTGGTGTTGAAAAATAAATCACATCACTTCATGGAAACAGTACTCTGTATTCACCCACCAGTGATGCTTCCACATTTAGACGAATGAAATTAATTAAAGTTAAATAATAATTCACCTTTATAAAAACAATATTATATAATAAATATTATATATATTATTTAAATATTTCTTTATTTCCATCCACGTAAACAATAAATTAAAAATAGATAACATCGCATCGTGGAGATGGTAGTAAACACTTATGCACAAACAACATTATCATTTTCCAAAGGATGGTAAGGTGATAAAGTATAAACCATAAATAAACAATATATTTATCATAATAACTAACCATAAAATATCATGATGGAAAATGAATATTGTCCCTAGGTGGAGGCGGTAGTCCACACATACACACGTGTGATACTTTCATTTTATTTTTAATGGAAAGACGTTGGAAAATGGTTGTTAATTAACCTAGAAGAGTGGAACTTTTGTAATAATTCAATTTTTTAAATCAGTATAAGGTATTATTCATGGTCAAGTGGTAAAAATGTACCCAAAATTAATATATATGATTTAATTTGGTTAAAATAAATTGATTCACATTTAGAAAAGTTTTTGGATACATTTTATGTATTTTATCCTAATTAAACGCCCAATAAAACTGATTTAACGATAACAACGACAACATAACTTTTACAATGATAACAAGATTATAAGAACAAGAATCATATATCCTTTTAAAAAAAATTTAACTACTGATTCCTAATATTCAATCCATTTTACACTTTTTATAATATATAGGTGACAAATATTTTTTTCGTATAAGTAAAAAACACATATAAAATAGTTTTTTTGGAAAATAAGTGATTTAAAAGTAATAATAATATCACATAAATATTGTAATAAGTTGATATAACTAAATTATTTTGTAAATAATAATAAATTTAATATTTTTATAACTTATTATCAACCAAAAAACTTATGTAACCTTCTAAATATTCTGTCAAATATAACGACACAAAAATGGTTTTATATTTGAATAAAATATAATTTAGATTCATAAAAGTCAGTCATGGGTCCCCAAATTCAAAATAATTTTTTAAGATAAACAATTTAACACCTTATAAATACATTGGGTCAATCACCACTCATACAATAGGATAAGTTAAATTGTGAAATTTAATTTAATGCTTTACTCGTAGTTTTAACCATGTTTTTCCCTTACCAATGTGATAAATCTTTTTCATGGATATTATTCATAATGGAAAAAAAATAAAATGGACCAATTTACCAAATTTAAACCAAATGATTCTAAATATATAATTAATTTTAATTAAATTAAATTCCCATAACAGGTTGAAATAAATTTTAATATAAATGTGAAAACCATAATGAAAAAAAGTTTTTATAAGAATTTGTTTTTAAGCCCAAGAAAACATATACTAAAATAATCTGTCATGATGATTCCTATATAATTAATTATACTTTTTATAGTTAACTTATACTTATGTTACATTAATGTCTAATTAGAATCATAATTTTACTATTATATTACTTTATTTAATAAAAATAAATGATAGTTCATTAAAAATCAATATTTTTTACTATAAACATAAAAATAAATATTTTCAAAAAAAAATTGTGCTAATATAATATTTAAATTATTATTTGAAAAAATAAATTCATCATTTTAAAAAAAATTATAAACAATGGTGGGAATTAATGATATTGTTCATGATAACATGAAATAAAAAACATTTCTTAAAAGAACATATTTTCTAAAAAAGAAATATTTTTTCACATTAATTTATTAATAATCATAATCAAATGAATTTTATTTCATTAAATTGAATATATAATCTAATTATTTCATTTAAATCATTTATCATTAATGTCTATGTTTTTAAAATTGATTATGTATTTTATTATATGATCATTAATGTTTTAAAATATTAATTTCATTAAAAACTATCATTTTTGTATGGGACTCTTTGATTCAAAAATATCTTTTAATTGTATTCCATTATAAATTGTGAGACATTGACATGATGTCACAAAAAAGGGGTATTTCACTCCAACTGTTTTACATATCATTTTCAATTATATCAACATCATTTAATGGATATTATTCTTGATTGAGGTTGATTTATTATAATAAAAACAACCATATTGATTTGAATGAGTTATGAAATGTTTTAATGTGGACGTGTTATTTTTATTTGATTCAGGGTTTATGGTGAATGTTTTGAAATTTTTTATTCTAGTATTAATACGAATGATTATTTTTTTTTGCTTCATTTTCATATAAGGAATGTATTGGACTTAGTATGTGATGGGTGGAGCCCGCTATACCTCCTCGGTGCTTCGGTAGGTCTCATAAGACAGTTATAAGTGGAATTGGCCAAGGCCTTTCCAAATATGATATATGGTTTTGGCCGAGGCCTTAATCATTTAAATACATCTTGTTCGAGGCCTTGAAAAAATGTTTCATAATGTCCCACATTATAGAATCTCTTGTTAGGAAAATATTATTGATGGTTCTTGTGTTTATTCGACTAGTAGAATACCAATGACTATGTTTTATTCTGGAATTATTTACTCAGATCATATTATTTCTATAAAATGTTCATTTTTATTATTTTTAATGACACGTGTTTTCAATTATTCACTATACCTGTTGTTTATGTAATCTTCATATATATTGCTTACTATTACTAAGCATTTTAGCTCACCCCTTTCCTATGTTTTATATTCCAAGTATTCCAAGAAGTGTTTTATGATTGATTTATAGGGTAAAGTTATGTGAAAATGGAATTTTAAAAGGATTATTTATGCTATGATGTATGTTAAAAAGTGTAATGTAACATTCATGTACATAATCTATTTTCCAATCCTGCTAAACTGATCAGTCCTTCAGGATGATATTAATTTTAATCATATCAATGTATTAAAATAATGAATTGACTCCAAGCTTCTAGAGTCGAGGTGTTACAGTTGGTATCAGAGGATATTTAGGAATAACATTAGAAAATTGATTTAGATAAACTATTATTAGGAAAAATTAACCAAATATAGACATTGAGGATTAGTATATAAGATCTTCCTATAATTTTGGTAATGTAATGATTTTTGATATTATCCATGAAATACATCCATGTCTAGATACGAGCAGGTAGAGGCGACACTGGAAAAAATGTACCTAGGAGTGAAAACACCGAAAAGGAGATTCGGTATTGACCCAGGGTATCCTGGTATAGGAAAAAGAGCCTTGATACACTCTGGGTTAGGACACTCTTGAGGGATATTCTTAGGATAATTCATATTTTTTTACAAGCCCTTATAAAGTATTTAGGAATAAATACTTCCTCAATGAATTTTTTTATGATTATAGAAAATATGCATAATATTTTCAATTTATGTCTGGTATTTTATAGGTTTGTAATTCTGCATTGTGATTCATAAACTAACCTAGTGTATACCAAAGTATAGAAATGGAACCCAGTAGAATGAATGAGAACTCCTGTAATACGCATGATACAAAGAGTATGAAGGATCCTATATATCATGGAATTAAGAAAAAATTTATAATGGAAATAGTCTCCCATGTATTGTCATCATATGAATAAATAATATCACGTGTTAATAAGATAAGTAAACAATTCTATGAGTCTTATTTATATTAAGGTACGAAAAAGAAGAAAAAGATGGTAGATAGAAAGATGGATAAAGTGATGTGGGTATGGAAGGATATTCCCATATGTGATAACTATGGAAGGAATCAACTTGGTAAATGTTTGAAGTTATTGGGAGTTTGATACATGAGTAGAGAAAAATGAAACTATGTACATGATTCAAAGTATAAGAAAAAAATTTCAAATATACAATGCTTCTTCTACAAGGTGTTGGTACACGACACAAATAAATATCCCAATCATCAGATTATATAGAAAATGATGTTGTTGGATAATAATCAAGTTGTCATATTAACATAGATGAAGAGTAATGGCTAGTGCTCTTATGTTGCTATTAAATAATTATGATATTTGAGTGTTGTATCTAGAATGTACTTGTTATAATAATTATGGATCATATAAGGATTGTACTATTTCATTATTTCATTAAGTATTTGAGATTGTGTGGTACCATGAAAAGTGAATCAATAGAAAGTTAAACATTTTGGAAAATACATGTTTGATGGAAAGATAAGCATTAATATGGTCATGATACTCGGGTATTGATTTTGGAATAATATATGATTGATTTTGAGAAATTATATTGGATATTATTGACTACCTTTGAACAAATTAATGATTTTTTTTATTTCATCAGTGTTGGTGGTTACAACATTTTTGGATTTAAGGAGTTTATCTAGTAATTTATGATTTAACTAAGAAATAAGGAAGTGTATACCTATTCAAATATGGTTTTATAGAAATTCATTTTATTACCACATTTTATGATAATACACGATGAAGGTATTCACATATATATTTTGTGACCTTCTTTATAAATTTTGAACTGTGTGTTCGGATAGAAGTATTATGGATAATATTAATGGTTGTAATAGATTATGTTTGATATTGGATACTATTGATAAGGTTAAATCAAATCTTATGAATATTTTTTATGGTCATAAAAAGGACAACACAGAAGTTAGGTGATAACCGGTCACGTCAAGCAAGGCCATGAGACTTGAACCCACAACTGAAGGGCGACAAGGGTACATCACCTTACCCAAGCATAGGTGATGTCCTAGTTTGCATAATGTAGTTTTTTAAATATTATTACAAATTAATTATAAATTAATTATTTTTGTAACACTATACGATTATGGTAAATAGACATTTTTGAATTCTATTATCTTTTAGAGTGAAAGATGAGTTTACGGTTGGAATTATTTGAAGGATGAAGCTCTACATGTCTTGTATATTTTTTTCACTCTTATTATATGAATAAATTAATTCATAAAATCTAGAGATGGGTTCTTAAAACCAGAAATGTTTTATCCTAATACCTTATGTTTTGTTGAACTGATGATATTTTAAATCATCATAGAATGATGGCTTTGAGGCCCTCAATTTTACACTTGTTTGTGATTTATGACCTCAATCCCTCCCTATAAATATTTACATTTTCCTCCAATTATGTCTCTATAATTTCCACCAATGTTCTCCTAATCGAGATGATAATTTTTGATGACTTTTATATTTCCCTTTACCTCTTATTAAGACTAAATTTCATTAACCCAATTTCTGATGTGGGTCTTCCACAAATGTATTTTTCTATTTTTAACCATTTATTTTGAATGAAAAATTTCACACAACGATGATGAAATTTATTAAAGGTGGAAATAATGTAACACCCCAATATTTCATAGTATGTTATCTGTTTAAAGAAATTCAATAACGTGTGATACACGCAACACCGTGTTCAAGCGCACCATGACCTAACAAACAAGCCGTTCAAAAAGAGGATATGAATAGTATTAACTGAATTTATAATTTTATATACACTATATTATTTTTAATCTATATTATGTGTTTCTAAGACATAAAATATGAAAAAATTCATTTTTTCAGATAAATGAATTATTGTACAAAAAATTCAAATTTACCACCTTTTAATGGAGAACCATTTTTAGAAACCAATATTTTACACTTTTATATATTCAATTTAATTAAAATAAATTATTAATTAGAATAGGGACATAAAAATTTAGTTTGGAAATTTTTTTGGTAATTTTCTAATAACTTTCATATTATGATGAGTAATAAAATATACTAATTTTTAATTGAGAACAATTTTTTTAATTGAAATAAATTATAGTCATAAATTATACATTTGAGTGATTCTCAAGTATTATTAGATTATATTTTTTATAATTTAAAATAATTTAGGTCATTGGATTTAATTTCACAATTAAACTGGACATAAACAAGTGTCAATATTTTGATAGTTATTATTTCTTAAAAGCACAATTATTGTTTTGACAATGAAGAATTAATTTTAAATTGCTTTTTTCCACTTCTGTGATTTGAATTAGGAAAAATGGATTCCATTTTTGAAACTATGAGATCCAAAGTTTGTAAATAGGGAACTTTTATTTGTAGATATTATGATTTTTTTACTTCAATAAATATTTTATTTACCATGGTTAAAGGGTAAATATGGTAAATAAGGGAAAACAAATATTATAATAATAATATTAAATTTCCCTAAAATGTGTATTATTCATAATTTCAGATACAGGTCCGACCATGGGAATCATATGGTCGATTTTGAGACCACATGGAGCCACATGAGAGTGATAATGACACTTTATATTAATTAATTTAAAGTGAAGACAAAAATGACATAAAAATATCTTTTAATAAAAAAAAATTTAGGTGGGATTATATAAGTTATCACTTCCAATATAAATATTAATTTGAAAGATAAAAATATTTCCTACATCAAGGTTTTTTTATAAATTTTATTCATCATATAAATAAAATTATTTATGACACGGTAATGATAGAGTATTTACCTCATTAAAGAATAATATAAATAAATGATATTATAAAAATTAAACAAAATAATAACCTATCCAATTATTATTGGATGATTTTATTTAGAACATGAGTCATCTTATCATCGACTTTATTGAGTTTTGGAAATTTATAAAGAGAAAATTATTATATAATAAAATAATATTTTCAAACATTCCAAAAGATCCCACCCCCCCTAATAAAAAGTTGTCACCACTAATCCATATCTCACACCTCTCAAGCCCCTAGGAATGTCAAAACACTTCCCAATTAAGCACCCTAAATCTCTCTAGTCCTCCTAGAAGGCATACCATATCCATATGTCACATCAAGGAAGCCTTTTGCATCAAACATAAATGGAGTTACCAGATTCAATAGTAACAACTCCTTTTAAGTTATTTTTTTTATTTTACATCTCCAACCCCCTAATCTCTCTTTATTCATTTATTTTATAACAAAACCTATATCCTAAATATAATATGTTTTTTATGAGATGTATTTGAAAAACACTTACACACACCTGCATCTAATGGGTGTAGAACATAATGTTTCTGTGGACGGAGAACTACTACGTCAAGACACGATGATTGTTCAATCTTCTACTACCACATCTTATGGTGGAAAGTATGATGGAACTGTAATTATATATGATATTTATCTTATTTATCTTATCTTTATTCTTCTGTAATAATATTTTATATCATACCTTTGTTGTTTTCATGTTTTTTATATAAGATAATTTCATTTGAGGATGTGCGGACTACCGCCCCCTCAATGTTATATGACTCATTCATACCATACATGAAACATATAAAAGATTATGTAAAAGAACATAAATAACATATATAAAAAATTATAACATACTGGAATAATTATATACCTATGTGTCATTTGGTTTTGGTTCCTTTTAAAATAAAAAAATTGAAGTAGCGTTCGAGCGTACGTACAGATTACCGTCTCCACAAAAACGATGAGATTCATTCCCCATTGTAACCATTCAGAAATACTATTAATTTGATTAATAATATATATATTTAAGAACATAATATAATTCTGTATATGAATAAAATACATCCTATCCATATTATAATTGACTTATGTAAAAAATCATAGAAAGGAAAACGAAACATCTATCACCAGAAACAATGAAACTACTAAAATATTATAAATAATGCAATATTATAAGATCATATATGATATCATATTTATATATGAAGTTATTTTATAACTTAATATCATTTATTCCACTATTTTATAAGAGGTCAACATACCCTCGACCACATAAAGTGAAAGGTGAGGGTTAATTCCTCAATCTCATTATTAGCCGAGATTTTTTATGTATATGTTTTTACTCAGAAATATTTATTATCCATGTCCATGTTTCATAAAATATTTTTCAAAAGGAATAAATTTTATGTTATTATTTAACAAAAACATAATATTAAATTTTTTAAATAATTATTCTTCTAAATCATTCTCATTAAGGTCCACTTTTCCAAAATGGTTTTAAGGATTTACTTATATAGACATGAATGTATTAAAAAGTTAATTACTTTAAAAAGTTTCAAAGTGGAATGGGACTCATTGATTAAGAAATATCATTTAAATTTATTCCTTTATAAATTGTGTGACATTTAAATGATTCATAAAAAAGGGGCAATTCACTCAAAGAGTTTTACTGATCTTTTTCAACTATATCAAAATACATTACTGAATATTATTCATGATAGAGGTTGAATTCTTATAATAAAATCTTCATATTGTATTGATGGAATTATGATATGTTTTACTATGTATGTCGTATTTTTATATGATTCATGGTTTATAGATAATGCATTTTCATTTCGTATGCAATTATTAAAACGAATTTTTATGTTATGTTTCAACATTTTCATATAAAAAATGTATTGGACTTAGTAAGTAACGGGTGGAACCCTCTCTAGCTCCTTGGTGAAACAGTATGTCTCATGAGAAAATTAGACTTTGAATTGGTTGATTCCTTTCCCAATTTAATATATAGATTTTGAGAAGGACATAATAATTTATATATGTCTTTGTTGAGGCTGTTACAAAATGGATCAAAATGTTGTGCATTATATATTCCCTCATCATGAAAATATTATTGATGGTTCATGTTGTTATTCTACTAGTAGAATACCAAGTACTATGTTTTAGTATGACATTATTTACTTAACTCATATTCATGCCATAAAGTATTCAAGTTCATTATTTGTAAAGGAATGTGTTTTCAATTATTCAACATGCCTAATGTTTATATTATCTTCCAATGAATTGCTTACTCTTAATGAGAATTTAAACTCACCCCTTTCTTATGTTTTATTTTCCCAATATTCCATGAATTGTTTTATGATTGATATATAGGGTCAATCTTAAAGAACAATGGTGTTCTCAAAGGAATATTTAGGTGGTGTTGTATGTTAGAATGTGTAATGAAACATTCATGTATTTAATTTATTTTCCATGATTGTTAAACTGATTGGTCCTTTGGGGCATGATTTCATGTAATCCTACCAATGTATTAAAAAAATGCACTGACTCCAGGCTTCTAGGGTTGGGGGTGTAGGACCCCAGGACACCATGAGAGGGGAGGGGTGAATCAGGGTGTCAACGTTTTCTTTTAAACGGATGGATCTAGTTCCCATGTTGGTAGGAACTAGTTTAACCTGTATGATGGATATGATAAGAAATCAAACATTCACATGCAAAGAGATGAAACATAACTTTTTTTACTTGGTTCACCACTATGGGATACGTTCAAGGAGCATATGGCCGAAGGTTTTCGGTCATACCAAATTCCACTTTTCTTCACTAGTTGTGGAATACAATGGTTTGGGAACAAAAACTATATCCCAGGCTCACTGCCTTTATAACTGTTTACGATTATCCCACTGTGTCCCTTACGTCACTCCCATTGACTCCCTCGGGCTCACTACCTTTGATGAAGTCTCAGTTAGTTTATTGACGTTAATTTCACTTCAATAGATTCATATTGAATTCCTTGCCTCTTCTTACATTGAGACTCTGCTTACATCAAAGTCCTGAAATGATGCTCTTGAACAAACTGAACCACTGATATGGATAATCAGAAAGTGAAAACAGGTTACATAGATGAAATCTTGTAGCACCTACCCTTTGCGCACAAGTTCACACTTTTGCGCACAATACATGATTTTTGTGAAGAAAAATATTTCTTGAAACTTCATATTTTTACGTGCATCCTATAATTTTTTTTTCATATCTATATTTTTCACACAGCTCGGACTTTTTTGCATAGCTCGGACATTTTCCCATAGCTTGGAAATTTTTGAACAACTTAGATTTTTTTGCATAGCTCGAAATTTGTCCTTCATGATGATTTTTTTTTGTAGCTCGGAATTTTCGTGCAACTTGAATTTTTTTTGAAACTCATCCTTTTTTTAGCAGGTCAAATTTTTTGTGAAACTCATCCTTTTTCAAGAAACTCTACATTTTTAATGCAACATACATTACATGAACCTTTTATGTCCATCAACACTCAAATCTTCTATAAGTATTCACCTGTATTGAATGAGGGGGGTTACATCTTATTTATAGGAATCTTTGATCACCGTGCTCAAATCCCTTTGTGGCTCAAAAAAACTCTTATTCGGCACGTAATATTTCATTCAGGTACCATTTTTTGCGCACATCACCATTTTTTTCACGTAGCCCATGCCTTTTCCATTTTTCAACGTATTGATTCCAAAACACTACTTGCACAAAAAATCTCACTCCACTATTTCTCACACCACACATTTTTTCACACAAAACTCAAATATTTCTCACATAGTCCAAATTTTTCATGTACCACTTCCTCTTTGCACACACCTCCTTTTACCAACAATACATGTCTTCATTTTCCTATTTTCAGGCCGAAAAATTTGGCAAACACTAGGAAACAATGCCACCTAAAATACTATTATCTACTTGAACTGTATGATCACTTTACTGGGAATTATTCTGAACATCCAATGAGGATTGACATGAAACACAAACCATACTCCAATTATTGCATAGAACATCCATGGTCCCAACATGGGCATTAAACCTTTAGTCAAATTTGAATGAACAACCACTACTGAATTAGAAAAAATAACCATTGCCACTACAAGTGATACTAGAAATAGTGGCCTTCCTACTGTAGTAGATTAATAAATGGATTCTATTATAAATGAATTATGTGGGTTACCACGTAAAAAATAAATCTATTTTCAATTCATTCACTCATTCAAAATATCCCTATTTCACTCTCAATATATAGAATGTATCTGAAATATTTGATGAAATTAAAATTCCAGCTAAAATAATTGGATAGTAAGGTCATTATAAATCATAGTGTCACTTTAGGATATACTAGTTTTATTCATAAATAAGTAAAACCTTTCACTCTAATTATGTGTTTAATATAATAAAATGAACCAATTTATGAAAACAATTGGCAACCCCTTAGTAATGTTGATGATCTATTTAGTCAATTAAAAGGTTCTGTGTTGTTCTTCAAGATTAATATAAAATTTGGATATCATTATCTCAAGGTATGAAAATATGATATTATGAAGGAAATAATTCATTATGCCCTTTGTGAATATGTATCAATTCCCTTTGTCCTATTTAATTCACTTATATTCTTCATGTCCATGATGAATTTTATGTTTTGTAGGATCCTCAATTCTTTTTATATTATTTTTGAAGATATTTTGGATCATTCTTGAAGTATGAATGACCATGAGGAGAACATGGAAATTGTACTAAGCATATTAACACTGATTATATGTAAAATATGTTAATTGTAAATTCTAGATACAAAAATTTAATTTCATTAGGAACATAATTTTTGGAAGAGGGAATATCAGTTGAACCTAGGAAGATTGAAGTAATCATCACTTTTCTCCCGCCAAATAATTTCATCGATATATGGTGTTTTCTGGAATTATAATGATATTATCCTCACATGGTTCAGGATCTCTCAAATAATTATTATCCTATGTCTAAATTGGTAGAAATGGTGTTCCATTAACATGCAAGGTTTATTTTTATAAATTCATTTTAGAGATCAATGTTAATCTAACATTACCAGCCATCCTACCCTTTCAAGAACCAGGTTATGTTTATGTGGTATTTTATGATTCATTTTGATCCTTTTTGTGTTCAATTCTCATACATGGAGAAAATTGTTTGTCCTATGGATTGAGTTAGTTTAAAACTTAAGAGAAGAACTATATTACACATGAAATTGAATTATATTCAATAGTACATGCCTTGAAAACATTTTATGATTCTCATTATAGATAATTTTTCATAGAATTCAATGATCATAAGAGTTTGAAACATATCATCTAATGGGGAGACGTGGACATGGGGAAATGAGGATGGATAAATTATCTCAAAATTGTTTACAATGACTTGTTGTCCACAAGTCATAAAGAAACAGTTTTGTGGATTATTTGAGTTCGAAGTCATATAATGATGTTTTTTGGGATTTATGTGACCAATGGTAGCTAATGAGAATTACTACTGACATGTATCTATGTAGAATATAATAAGATGAGATTTTCTATGCCAGCTAATCTTTTTCTTAACATGATGGAATTTTTCTAAGAGGATCAAATTTCATATATCGATTGGCTCACTATTAGGATGACCCAAATTGGTAGGGATACTCTTAATTTTTATATATGATTTAATCTCCTTTCTGTGCATTTAATACCGAATTACATTCCCCCAATTATTCTAGGAATTTTTTGTTTAATTAATAACCACATGAAATGGGATATTCATACAAGTATTTAGAAGTTTAAAAAGATGAAAAAATATAATTTCGGTTAGTAATGTATGAAATTTAATATTGAAAATTATGTTTTGAAATGTTTAACATGTTATTTGGTAAAGTATTAACATCAATTATTGGACGTTACGCAGTAATATATGCCTATACCTATATGGGAGTTAGAAAAGATCACCATAAAATTTTTTCACCAGTCTATTGAGGATGATTTTGAAGCATGATGCTATTTTGGTGATTCTGAATCAATTCCCCGTGATGTAACACATCCTCCAAATCATATAGTATAACAAGGTAAATTATTTTTCAATGATATATATAAGAGAAGTGGTAAAGTTACATGTAGTTTCAGTTTTGATCAACTCTAATATAGATACATGGATAACTTCCTGATTATAGTGATCATTGCAACAAGCCATAAAAACACTATTGACCATGATAATGACATATCATCCTCATTCATAAAACAAATTAGAATATATAATTTATAAATTTGAAGATATGATTAGAGGTTGTGTCTTGGAGTTTGGTGGTTCTTGGGAAGAAGCTATGTCTTTGGAAGAATTTTCCAATAATAATAGCTATAGGGAGATGAAAAATGGACATATTTAATGCATTATATGTTCTTCTTTATTTTAATCCACTATGAGGGATGTAAAAAAGAGAAACAACATTGAGTTGACCTAGTCTTGTTCATGAGGCTATGAAAAAGATCTAGATGATCTAAATGTGGGGGGCCATGACTCCAAGCTGATAAAAATCCTATGTATAACATCATTATTGGCCTTCATATTATAATTTGATTGAACATATATTATTGAATGTGTCACCAAGACTTTTCCATCGATGATTGGGAGAGTAAGGGAAGCTGGTCACAAGGTATATTATATCATTCGATATTTTAAAATTGATTGAAAACATTGCATATGTGTTAGAATTAATATCAATATTCAATGTTTCCCATAATTTCATGAAATTCTATTAACTAAAGAAGTATCGCCTGGATCTCATTCATGCGATCAGTTGGGGACATGTTACTCCTTAACCAAATGTGATGTCTATCCATGTAAAACTTTATATTATGGATAGAATAGATATGATCAACCATGTTATGTTATACCATTAACATATAAACTACGGAATCATGGTAATATAAATAGGAAACATAGTAATGATATAAGTTTATGTGGAAGAAGTGGCCAATCCTATTCTATACTTTTTAGGAAGAAAATACTAGTGATGTGGATTATGTAAAACCCCTATTTAGAGTTATTTACTTTTTTAATCATTATTAAAATGTATTGAATGATTCAGTAATGACTTGGGAAGGTTCTAGAAGGTATTGTAATATTTTTTTGAGTTTCATTGTTTGTTAATGATAAGTAATAACTATTCTCATGTGTAATGGAAATTGGGTAAGGTTATTGGGGATCATTGGGAAGGAACAAGGTTGGTGCATGGTTTAGAGGTGGAAGCACCTATAGTTTATGTCACCAAAAGTTTAAGACAGTTTAAACCAAAAGGGTGTATTATTTTTCATCATTATAGGAACTTTCCTAAAATCATACATCAATTTTAATCTATATAGATCATTAGAATATAGTAATAGTGAATGTGAGTAGTTTGTTAAGTTAGTAGAATCCTTTATGTGAATAGGTGATCATCTGTGAAGAAAGGTTTATGTGGATTTTTTACTGTGAATATCATATGTGATGGTAACTATAATTACTAGTTGGGAACTACTATAAATGAAAAGTGTGATTATATTTTTATTTACAAATTTTCAATGTAATATTTTATTATTTTCCTGAATAAATGTAATGAAACTCTCTCATGATGGAAAAGAAACATGTATGAACTATGTAATATATTATTTTTCTTGTGCCTTGCTTATTTTTTATAATTGAAATCAATATTTTTTATATGTGTTTTGGGGGGTTTAGGTTTTTTTGTTGTTAGTTGGGTGTAGCTAATTCAATGTTTAGAACATTATAGTGTGGGTTTCATTGAAGATATTTTTTTTCTATGTGGAATGGTTTCATGCTAGGTATTCTAGATGTTGATTGAAAAAAGATTTTGGACCAAAAAAATTTCATCAAACCTCATGGTTAGAGTGTTTCTAAATGACCAATCCACGGTGAAGGTGTTTCAAAGAACATTCTAGTAACATAATTCTATAATTTCCCTTGATGAAGAATATTGATAATTAATTCATTATATATTTATATATAGTGTACAAAATTATTGAGAGGTCACAATTTATGGTGGAATACTACTCAAGGAGTGTATGTTCTTAGTGGAGATGTTTGACAAAAATAATTTTTAGTTCTAAAATATACAAATAGATAATTTCCTTCAATAGAAATACCATGATATTCCATTGATTTGATACAATTTGTTAGTAATTATATTAAAAATTTGTGTGATGCTGGATAATAAATCACTTTGATTGAAGTGAATTTCTCTTTCTTATAACATATCATACAAAATTTGTGCACTGAAGACAATATCAGAACCCACGACGTCCCACTCTAATATATATGAGAATCCCATGGGGGTAAACAAGGTTTTCTTACCATGTATAATATTCATCTCTTGGATGTAGTAATGTAACCTAGCCACTAATATTATAAATTAAATCAATGAAAATATAATTAAGTTGAGCTCAATGATTGTAGGCTTCAAAGGCCTGATTTGGGCGAGGCTGTTACTCTCCAGTCCTTGAATAATGAGATATTATGGTGACCACATTGAGATACTATAGTTGAAAGGTAGACCTAAATTATATATATATTAGATACATTATCAAAAATGGTTATTTTTATTTTATATATACTTAGAAATGTTATAGAAATCTATACAATGTTGAAAGATGAGGATGCATCTCAAGATGAAAAGGTCACTATAATGGAAAATGAAGAATGAGGTACAATATGAGTATCTCAGTGGATAGATCTTCATTTTTTTGAAATTGTGAGATAAAATTTTATCTAAAGAAATATTATTGTGAAATGAGTGGGAAATCATAAATTAATGATTTTATTAGTGGTTTTTTGAATACTATATCTGAATATTAGTGCAGCTTTCTCGTAAATTTCATCAGTTTGTTTGGCTACTAGGTGACATACTACATATCTTCACTCTATTCTATATATTTGATAAGAAGTATGAAGAATTATACATCAAGAAGTTACTTTAATTTGCATATAATGGGAGATAAATTTCTTGTTATAGTGGGTATATGTGATGTTTTTGTCCATGTATGGAAGAAAGGATGCTTGATTTGAAGGATATATAGCACATCTTAGGACAATGGAATAACATGACTTCCATTGAAAAAAATGATGACGCCTTATTCTGTACTATATTATAGATGGTGAATGGAAAATGCCACTTGAATCCATGTTCATTTAAATATGATTGAAATATATGAGGCTCTATCTAACTGGTTCACTATATGGAGTGATGCATGCTGAATAAGTATCTCTATGAGGTTATGTCATGACTGCCTATTTTAACTCAATGATAATGGGATGGATATCCTTAGTGTAGTGGCTTGGATCCATGTGGATCAACCCCTTTCTTTTTTTGAGGCATGTGGGGCATGGATGAAGCTTGGAGGATGTCTGTAGGTGTTTAGGTGCTAAGAGCATGACGTAGGGAGCACCCATGGTGTGAAAGTCATATGGACACCAGCTAGAAATATTTCACAACCTGAAATTGGGTTTCACACAATGTAATATTTTAAGGTGAAAAAAATAAAAAAAATATCATTAGTAGATGGTTTTTTTATGGAATCTGATCCTGAGGAATTACATGATAGGAAAGGGGATTTCACATTGATTAATTCCTCATTGTTGTTATGTTTTAATTGTTTTACAACCATATCAATTTTTTATACCCTATGGATAAAGTTGATATCTCTTGACTCCAGGATACCCGACAACCCCTCCTTCAACATTATGAAGATTCCTTCATCACAGAATAATTCCTAGCTCCCTCCTTCAATCCATAGTAAACCATCTTAAATCTAGTGTGGGTTATACCTATGTTCTTGTGTAATGATTGATTTTTTTTCCTCCTATTTATCTTCTCTATTGATGGCACATGATCTCCCATGTTTCTAATAGTTTTTCATCCATTTTTGGTTGGTACAGTAGTGCTACGACATCCTCATGTGGATGCAGTTGTTGCAGGAGAGTTGATCAGGATCTATTGTGTTGAACTATTCTCGTGAAATGAATTTTGAAGACCGTTTTATGTATCAGAATCGGGAATTCTATATTTATTAATGTGAAACATAATTTAAATATGATTTAGCCCCATTCGATCGTAATTCAACTAAACTAATTAAATAATTTAACCGGATTAAATAATATGTATCAATCACAGAGAGATGGTTTTGACTAATACCATTACAAAGGCTTTCCTCTTGATTTTTGAGACTGTGTGATATCAATGCCTCTCTTGGTTTAGTTTGTTGTTCTTGAGGGAAATTGGTAAGGAATATAATGTTGTAATTAATTGATAATTAATTCGATAATTGGTTAAAGAGATAAATTTAATAAATTTTGTGGTCATTGTTATAATTTTATGTTAATAAAATTGATGAAGATATACAAGTTTAATTAAATTGGTTGATAAACCGGATCCATTTAAATTCTTATTGATTAATTAATTAAAGGAATGTTAAATTAATTGATTAATTAATATGTGATATCTTATGATAGCTTGTTGTTTAGTATTCTCATACTTGGAATCTTTGAATAATGAATCCATTAATTCAAGATAGAGTAAGAACTAGTTATCTAATAAGGATAATTATTTTGTAATTCATATGTTTCCTCCTTGATATTAAAGTACATGTAAATTATGCATTGTAGACATGATATATCATTATATGTAAAGGATGAATGACTTGATTTAGGGATTAGAGCTCGGTTGGTTGTTTTTTTCCTACTGTTTATGATGTGATGTGAGCCTTGGATGGCTGATCCAGAAGGGGTGTTGTGGTTTTTCTGGGTAGGGAGGCTCGAATTTGATGAGATCCTAGGATAGCGGTGCTTGGAGGGCAGTTGTGGTATGTGGGTCAAGGAGGCTTGGTTTTTGCAGAAGTCATTGATGCCTAGATTGGATATATACAATAAATATTTTATGTCTAGTTTTGTAAGACACTAGAGATGATAAAACAGGTTGTATTTAGGTTTACTCATAGTTATGAAAACTAGATTCATGTTTGAATATATTATTTTTTTAGCTGATTTACATTCCACATTTTGTTGATGCGGATGGTTTTCGATACATTACTTCTAAGAGATGAAAATAAACATGGGATTTCTAGTTTCTCTCTATGTTTTGCTTCTCTATGTTTGATGTTTCCTTGATTCTACCATAGGTGGAAAATACTCAACGTTTTCTTCATCAACTCGTCATGTTGAGCCCCTTGTGTTTCGTATCATTGAAATTTTTTCTAGGATTCCTAGAAATATGGAAACCATTAATGATACTTAAAAAAGGAATAAATGTTTAACCTAAGGGGTTGGAGGTAGTTGGGATGCAATTAATAGGTTATTAGTATGAGAAACCATTGACTCGTTTAGATTATGCATAGAGGGTGTAAATCTTTGTTTATATTCAAATGAAATGAAATGTTGAAATGACAACTGTAAATTAACGGTTATATATTTAATTAACATGGGATTAAACTGACAGAGGATAATAAAGAAACGTAATTTAACTCTTTAAATGGTTGTGTGTGTATATGATATCTAGTCTTAGTAGTGGATGTTGGGAGTTTAATAGGTGTTTGTTTCAGTTGAATATAAGAATATGTTATACCCATAGTGTATTTTTGAGCTATATTATATCCTATATTTTTTGTGTTTCTTTATGCTACTCCACACTGTCGGTTAGGGAATCTGACAGCCTATGGATTCTGATCCCTGTGGGTGTCTTCCACAACATCCATGTGGGATGGTGGATGGGTGTCTACAACCTTAGGACCCTTTGTATTCTCTTGATAGTTTCTTGTGATAGTATACATGATGATTAGTTATCCTCATATACATGTGTAGAGGTCTGGAAAGGCTTATGTTTATTCACACACATATATTCTTTATGTTGTATTCTAAAAGGTACTATAGGTATAATGTTTGTGGGATATAATGGATTGGGGGTCCTTACACGGTGTATGGGATTTAATGGCTTGATGTATAATACCCGATGATTGATACACATTATACTGGATTTGGTGGCTCTCACAAAATACCTGGTTACTTTTGGTTATGAAGACATGGTGGTGTATTTCACAAGGTTCATGTTTTAGTTCTTCACCCAGTTTTCTTCAGGCTATCCTTTTTGGAGAGAGATGCTCACGACAAGTGACATTGGGGAAAAGTGGTAAACTAATGCAGAAGAGGTAGTAGGGTACCCTTTACAACATTTATTTTATAATGTTCTCTTGGATTCCATACATCGTGAGAGTATCCCTTATGAGGATGGGAACTTAGTATACATGTTTAGGTGATGAGTTACATTTGTTTGTTACTCACTATGATTTAGAATTCTTTCATTACCATTTACATTAGAGGCTCTGGGGGTGATCCTATAGAGTATACAGATATACACACCCTACACATATATGAACTATTTACAGGTTAATTTGAGATGTTTGGGTATCAGGAAAGTATCTACTATCTTGTGGGTTATAAGAGTTGTTTGGACTTCACAGTCATTTTCTTATTTACATTCTTTGGGAACATGAGTTTTTTCCTTTTATTTTTAGTAGTGCTTGCATGAAGTTACATTTATGAACATAGGATTATTTTAAATATTAATATGATTATGGGTTGGTTGGTGTCTATCCTATCTTTCACTTCTACATGTGTTTCTTATAGTGGATAATGTATCCCATATGTATGTTTATTATACCATCAATTCTAGTCTCCAACTTGGTACCTAATAGATATTGGACTCATGGTTCACTATCTGTTTTCTCATATTTTGAGCACAGAATGGGTAAACATTGTAATAAGGTGTCAAGAAAATATTGTATTAGAGGCATGGTTGACAAATAGGATGGATTTTTGAGTTTCGCACAAGTGGGGTTGCATGGTTTCGTAGGGAAACATTGTTATCTATGTTTAGAAAACTTTATAAATATTGGAGACCATTTGAGAGATGATTATTTAGGTCATGTTGTGATTTAATTCATGGATAATTTTTCTTATTGTGGATACCAAACAAAGAGATGATGGTTATAGGGTATTGACCTGGGAAATAATCATGAATAATTATTCATTGTGCATGTGTTTTATTGGGTAGACCTTTAGATAAGTTAACCTAAAATGTATAAATAAAAAATTATTTAATATAAAAGTATTTCATATTCCATGGATAGGATCTCAAATTGTTTGTTCTTCGGTAGGTATGTCTCTAGGTCAACATCCTCATCAGGTTAGCACAAAATATTTTCAGCATGTTCTGCTAAGGAATCATCATATATTGGAGGTTGACAATGAACAAACATGGATGACGACACTCTAAGATTTTCAACGCTATATTTGGCTGAGGTATGAGGGCACCATTTTAGATGCAGTAGCAGAAGATAGGTTTGAGGAGGTTAAGATGACCTTCTATTTGACCCATGCTTGGATGGAAAACTAGCAGTCATTGGCTATAATGATGTTACGTGGGGAAGTGAGACAATGGTGGTTCTTATTCCACAGATATAATGAGGATTCAATATTCTCAATGGGGGATTTCTGATACCAGTTTAGTATCGAGTTTTTGTCTTCAACGGATAAGGCAACAAGTCACCATTTTATGCATACACTTCATCACTAGATCTCTAGCATTCGAGAGACAATGATCCATTACTATAATTTATTGTGATAGGCTTCAACCATGTTTTTAAATGAGGTGGCTTGGGAATGACCTTTTGAGAAGTCATTGTATTCAGAGATCTAGTGGTAGGTCGTCATATTTATGATAAAGATGTATCTTATGGTGTTGGGGATAGTGGAGGTCATCAATAGGATTTTAGAATAAATTGGATCGTCATGATATGTGTGTCATCAGTATTCCTCATAAAGCATAGATGGGGTCTAGGGTTCCCAATTGTCAATATAGATGAACTTCTGATAATCTGGGGGTTATTCACAGTCCCCAAATTCTTATTTCTCTTGATGAAGTGGCACTCAGATGTAACTCCTGACCCCATATTTCCTTATCAAGTGAATTATTTTAATACATTTTCATGATTACAAGGAATATAATTCATAAAGACAAATCAGTTTTTTTTGTCTTGGAAAATAGATTATATATAAGAAATTTACATTACATTTTCTAATATAAAACAGATCATTGCTGGTGCTGTGTGAATTTCATTAACACCCTAACATAACCATGTATATAAATAAAAAAAACTTCTTGAATCGAAGTAAAATAAAACTAATTGAATGGGTGATCATAGATGATTAGTAAGGGTGTGGAATATAGTAGGTGGTATCACAAATAATCATAAGATTTTATGGAAAGGTAAAAATCTAAAACACAATCCTTTTAAAAAATTATATCCAGCACAACAAGGAATTAATATGTCATATAATTCCATTTAAACATTCACATGGATATTCTAGTAGTTGAATAAGAACATGTAAAATTAATAACTAATCTCATAACGAGTGAATATATAATGTCGGACATCATAGCTACTACAACAAGGCCTCATTCCAAGAACATAAACAAATATTATTTAAAGGCCATGTTCCCAGACACTAGTTTGTCTCATGAGACATGTAGATGAATCAAGGGGCTACATTAGGCCAATGACATCACATAATAAGTCCAATACATTCCTCTTATAGATATGGATAAACATAACCTAAACAATAGTTTTAAAACTATAAAATGAAATGGTAATAATTTAACCATAAACCATAAATAGTATAAACATAGATCATCCACCGTGTAATATATCATAAACACTTCAATATAATATGGAGGATTGTATCATAACAAGTCAAACTTTAATTATCATAAAATCCAATAAAAATATGATTAAATAGATGAAAATAATTTAATAAATTCATTAAAACACTTCTAGGGAAATACATATTTCAAATTTGATAACACAAAAAGATTCACAATTTATAAATGTAGATATTTAAAATATATTTTTGAATAAATTTTTCCTATACCAATATTAAACTATTTAATGTATTTAACATTTTAAAACATTAGTGTCTATGTAAATAAATCTGTAAAACCATTTTGAAAACATAGAAATTAATGATAAATATTTAGAAAAATAAATATTTTGAACCTTTAAAATGATGATTTAATTAAGGTGACCCTTAAATAAAACTATAAATATAATCCTTTTGAAACACATTTTATGAAACATGGACATTTATGATAAAAATGTCCCATTAAATACTTACACATAAACAATCTCTCATAATAAAGAGATTGTGAAATTGACCCTTACCACATACATTCCATTAGTCGAGGGTGAGTTATCTACATATATAATTGTTAATGAATTTTATTAAATTATACCAGGACTATATCCATACTTATTATATCATATATTAGTCATTTATGACTTTATACTACCCATTTAATAATAATATCCATGTTAATGCAACGTTTCAGATAATAATCTATTTCTTTATCATACGTGTTAAGGCATGTTATTTTTTGTCATTTTACTAAGATAATAAACTTATTAAATCTAGAATGTAAAACATTATTTATATATCATATATATTCTTTATATAAATATATGTAATAGATAGATAAATAAAATTGAACACACTATTAATGGAGACGGTAGGCTGCATGTATGCATGAACACGGTTTCAATTTTTTATCATATTGAATGGAAGTAATTTAATGATATATATATATATCATCCTAGAAGAATTATTATGTGATATATTTTACACTTATTAATAATATTTATTCTTATAATAATTCTTGGATGATGAACGTGGAAGATGAGTCTCATCACATTATGGAAACGGTAAGCCATACAAATGCACAGGTGATGGATTAAATTCATTAACCATTAAATGGTATGGAATTGTTTGGAATAAAAATTTTGAATAAATAAATCATGTCATATTTGTTATTAAAAAGCATTATATTCATCTTTATACCCATATAAATAAATTTTACTTGAAAAAGAATTTACACCACGGTGTGGATACGGTAAGTCATATGCACACATGCATGGGGATATTCATTTTCATAGTATTGTTATAAGGTAGAATATGGTTCTGTAAGAATTAAAATAACATCTCATCATGAATTAGATACTATAGATATTATTTTAGCAACTAAATAAAAAATAAAGAGGAAGTATAAGAAGAAAAGAACATTGAAATAGGCGATAAACATTTTCCTCTTTTCAGGTGTCTCCTTCTTTTTTGTACAATAGGACTCATTGGGATAGATTTATACCCTATGTGTAGCCTCTAAGGTGATATAAGGGATATTGGTTTTGGAAATGGGAAGAGTATGGTGGGGAACATGGGGTTTGGAGGGGTGAATTATAGAGGACCAGAAGTGTCCTTTTATAAGAGGCGTGAGGGGCACTTTTAGAAGATTGTAAAAGATTTATTTATTATCTATTGATTTTCGGTTTCTATTGGTAAAAACTGAATTAATTAGATAATAATATTCAGATGGATCTAAATCTTTTCGACTTTTAGATTTTAGACATGTTCAGGTTACAAAGATAACCTTATCTCATAGACTTAATAATTAGTGAAATAGTTTAACCCTTACCATGTCTTCTTATATTTTTACACTACATAGTTAAAATAGATACAATAAATATCCCAGAAAACCTCATGTGGATAATTCATTAAGAATTTAAAACTATCTATGTACTTTGGATGAATCATATATTTGTAGGACTATTATATCATTTAAAAATATAGTTCTTGTTTTCCAAACTAATTTATGTCAATTTTGACACGATTTAATAATTGATTTTTGTTAAAGTCAAAACAACATGATTCCATAAAAAAGCACTAACACATCCCTAAAATGTCATAGACCTTTATAAAAATCATTTATGGAATGAAATATTTACGATGATATTTATTATAATGTCTATAATATCATCTAATTCATTCTTTTATTAATAAGGTAATCATTTCCTCATAATTCTGTAAAAAATAAATTTTTCTTTTTAATGTCTAAAATATATAAATAAAATACAATTATATTGGAATTTTTTTAGATTTTTAATTAAAATTTATATTGGAAGATATTTCTTATATAACCTATATTTTAAAGAGTAATACTTATTAATAACATGACTGTGATAGAATCTTTTGACTACCATGCATGAGAGGATTTTTCTTTTTAATTAAATAAACTTCCATGAGATTCATTAAATTGTCTTCCATGAAAATCATTGTATATTTAATTAAACAATACTACAAGATAATATTTAAAATGGATTTCATGGGAATATTTTTTCACTTAATTTAATAAGCTTATATGAGAATCAATATAATAGCTTCCATGGGAAGCTTTATACTTTTAATTAATCAAGATTATATGATAACCTATATAAAAAATTATAGGGGAAGATTTATCTATTTAGTTAAACAAACATATATGAGAAGAATTAAACTATCTTATCCTATTATGACAGATTTTAGGGTTGTTTTATATTATTATAATATTAATTTTACCATAAATATACCTTTTTTACCATAGACTGTGGTTAATAATACTCAAAAGTAATTATTTACCAATTTTTTCTTGATATAGTTAGACTAAATTTTCCACCCTAATTACAACCATTTATGTCATATTTTGGATTTTTAGTTCACATAAATAGTAAATTTATGTCTAATTATAATTTGGAAATCTATGTAGAATGTAGAAAAAAAGTCATTAAAAACGTTCAACGGAAATATATATTGAATTAAATTATATAAAATGATTTTAATGAACTAAATTGGGTTAATATATGTAGTATTTATCTATTTTTACTTTCAAATTAATTAAAATTAAAATAATTATTTAAATAAAAATCCGGTTTATTAACTATAATGAAGTGTTTTCACTCTTCATCCAAAATTGAATGTTTTCAAAACAAAAACAAAAAATTCCCATAATGCAAATATTGATATTCCAAATTGAAAAATGAGGTCTATATTACCAAATTAAATTTCTATGAGTGTCTAAAATTAAATTTTATATTTTTCACAAAAGAACATAAAATGTAGTTCCATTTAAAAAATCATTTCTAAACATATCACTATATTGCCGAAATATATACATTTCATTATAAATATGTTTTATTTGTTTGAAAAATTATTAATAATATTTAATAAAAATTTATCACTATTTATATTAATATATTTAGTGGATATGTTATAAATATACCATCATAAATAATTATAATAATAAATTTTTGTTTCACTATTACGTGTAAGGAAAACTATGTCTATGTTACTTGAAACACAATATATTGAAGATAAAGTTCTATGAAATCATGGGGCGTTACACTTTCTCCTATTGAAATAAATTACAACCTCAAAATTATGAATTCTACATTAAAAATTGATATTTGATAATAGAATGTACCTTTGTGGGTAACCCACACCGGAAATAGGGTTTATAAAATATACTCTTAATAAGAGGGTATGGGAAATGAAAAATTCAACAAACAATTGGCCTTTCTAATAGTATATTATTATTGGTAAGTAAATATACATACATGGAGGGAATAAATAAATATTTATATGGAGAGATTGAGGTCATCAAGCACATACTAGTGAATAATAAATGGAAAATTTAGGGCCTCAAAGCCATAAATCTATGAGAAATTAAAATACAATCGGTTCAACAAACATTAATGTAATAGGATAACACAATGTTTATTTATACATTTTCTTATAGTATAGGGAATAAATTACACTCTGTATATGATCTCAATAAAACATAGTGGATTTCATTTCCTATCAAATGCATAAAATCATGATTTGGTTGTTATTTGATCAATTTTCACTTCATCCCTTACACTTGGAAATAAATATTCAAAATGAATTTCTCATGCCTAAAGCACATTTAATTTATCATAAGGCCTTCATGTATTTCCTTAATCTTGAAAATTTTTACTAAAATAAAATAGTATATCCCAAAATATCCAATATATCATACATTATACTCAAACAATAATTTCCATTGTTTATCATTCACAATTCCATCCATTAGACTCGACCAAAATACATTCTTCAAAATTCACCATCCAAAAAGGACTCTAAAGTTACAAAAATAATATTCCCCAAACAATTCAATGAATATCTATTTTTCACACATGTAATATTGTATCTCGTTTAAATCCTTAATAAAATCTCATAGGGTTCAAATTCCTTAAAGAAATGGTACTTCAGTACAATCCTTATATATCTCATGAATCATATAACCATAGAACCACTGACGTATTATTTCATGAATACAAATTCAAAATAACCCCAATCATTCCACTTCATTCCAAAACCATTAACTACGATTCAACATTTTATTCCTTAACACCTTCCTTATCTCATTTTTCTTTTGTAATGTCTTCATAATCAGTAATGAAACTATTAATTGTATAACATTACTGATTCTATCTATTGGCCAAAACTTAGAGCACAAAGTGAGAAACACTAATAATGGTGATATAATCATGAAGAATAATTTATAGGATATATAAATGATTCCATATTCTTTTCAATCCATAAGTCCATATGATTATGTAAGGTCATCCATTACCAAATCTAATGGATGATATCATATACTTGGACTTATCCTAAAAGTCTATCTTAGAGTTATTATCCTAAATCTATGATCTATAAATTTAATTTCCATGGTTTTTAGTAAACATCCCATGATACCAACAGTAATTTCCAAGACTCTAGTTTCCCAGATCCAGTGCACTATTTTAATACATTTTCATTATTACAAGGAATCAATTCCTAAAGGACCGATCAGTTTAGACATATTGGAAAATATATTTTATAAATGAACATTAAATTAAAATTTCTAACATAAAATATAGTATAGACAATAATTTTAGAATTCCATTATTCCCCTAGATTAACCCTATAAATCAATCATAAAACACTTCTTGGCATCTGGGGAAAATAAAACATAAGAAACGGGTGAGCACTTATGCTCAGTAAGGATAAACAATATAGCTGAATATATCACAAATAAGAATAAAATTTTATGGAAATGTAAAAAACTAAATGAAAATAATTTTAAAACATTATCTTCACCACAATAAGGCAATAATAATTCCAGTTATATGTTTTAAATATTTAATTAGATATTCTAGTAGTCTAATAATAACTTGTACAAACAATAAAAAATCTCATTATAAGGGAATTAATAATGTCTATCATCATCACTACTATGTTAAGACCTCATTCCATGACCGTAAAAAATATTATATCAATGAATTTTCCAAAGACACTAGTTTGTCTAATGAGACCTACTGATTTATTGAGGGGCTATAAAGGGGCCCACCCATCACTTACTATGTATAATGCATTCCTCTTATAAAAAGGGTGAAACATAACATAAGAATTATAATTAAAACTATAATAAAAAATATTAATACATTATCCATAGACCATCAATGGTTTTAAAAAGTACATCCATAGTCAAATATATTTTAAAAACATCAACACAACATGGATTATTTTATCATAATATGTCAACCATAAAAAATTATAAAATCCAACAATGGATGTTGATACAGATAAAAAATCATTTAACTAATTCATTAAAAATCTTTGAGAGAAACATCCCTTTGTAATTTGAAAGCATAAAATGTTTTACAATTTATAATATAAGTCATTTATATGATATTATTGAATAAAAGTGTCACATACCACTTTGAAACGTTTTAAATGAAGTATCATTTTATAACATTCATGTCCATATAAATAATTCCATAAACCCATTTTGAAAACAAGGAAATTAACGAGATAGATTTCAAAAAATAAATTTTTAGAACATTTAAGATGATGTTTTTTCTAATGATTCCCTTATATAAAATAATAAAAGGAAACCTTTTGAAACCCATAGTATGAAACATGTACATGGGTTATAAATATGTCCCCATATATACTTATGCAGAAACAATCTTAGATAATAATGAAATTGTGAAATTAACTCTAAGATTATACTTTCCATTAGTCATTGGTGAGTTATACTCCTATATAATGGTTAATCAAAAAATTGTTACATTATAAGCAGACCATTTCCATATTTTTGATATCATATATTATTCATTAATGACTTTATATAACACATTTATTAATAATTTCCATGTTATAGAAACCTTTCATATAACAACCACATTCTTTATCATACATGTATTGATATGTTATTTTTTATCACATTACATATATCGTAATTTTACTATTTCTAGAATGTCAGAAATGATTTTTATTTCATATATATTCTGTATATAAATATATATAATGGATAGAAAAATAAAATGTTACACACCATTCATGGAGACGGTAGGTCATACGTACTCATGAACGTTGTTTAAATTTTCATATCATATTGAATGGAAGAAAGTGATTGAAATATTTGTATATAAATATAATCCTGGTGGAATTATTATTTCACATATTTAATAATTATTAGTTATATTTATTCTTTTAATAATTCTTGGATGGTGAATATGGAAGAAGAGTCTCATAGCGTCCTGGGGACGGTAAGTTGTACGTACGCACAGACTACAATATCTATTCCTTAATGGTAAAATGGTATGGAATTAGATTAAATGTGAATTTTAAAGAAACAATATTATTTTATATTTATTATTTAAATCAATTATATTTTTCTTTATACGCATAAAGATAAACTGTATGTTAATACAAATTTACAGCACAGGGTAGACATAATAAGTCGTGCATACACTTGTGTGGTGATATTGATTCTTATAGGATGTGTAAATGGAGGAATATTATCTTCCAATAATTATAATAACATATCAGAATATATAAGGTACTAGAGTTATTATTTAAGTACGGAAATAACATAGAATGAATACGTTGTAGCAGAAATATCATTAAAAGAGGTGATAACACAATTACATCTTTTAAGGTGTCTCCTTCTGATTTTTAGAAAATGACACCATACGATGGATTTATGCCCTAATTTTATCCTCTAGGATGATATAAGGGATCTTGGAAGTGTAAATGGGTAGTTTTTGGCCATGTAAAATGGGTTTGTTGGTGTAAATTAAACATAAGGATAAGTGTCCTTTTATAAGAGTTGTGAGTTGCACTTTTGAAGATCATAAAATATTGATTTATTTTAAATTTATTTTCGGTTTCTAATAGTACCAATTTATTTAATTTGTGTATTGTATATTTATTTTTCGAAATCTTCTTAAACATTATATCTTAGACATGTTTAGGTCACAAATTTAACCTTATATTTTAGATTTAAACCGTAGTAAAAATGTTTAACTCTTACCATGTCATCTGGTATTTTTACAATACCTGGTTAAAATATTTACAACAAAAGTAAAAGAGAACCTCATGTGGATCATTAATTAAAATTTTAACACTCTCTAGGTCAGTTGGATTAATATTAAATTTTATGACTATTGAATCATTTATTAAAATAGTGCATGTTTTAAATACTAATTTATGTAAATTTTGACACTATTTAGTAATTAATTTTTTAAGTCATAAAAACTTGATTCATTCTAAAATTTGAATGAAATAGTCCAATAAATACTAATTTAAATATTTATGATATCATTTATTTGTGTTTTTTAGTAATAAGGTATCCATTGCATCATCATTTTTTCATAAATAAATAAATTTATTTATTGACTTAAATTTATAAGTAATATAACATGATGTTGGTAATATTTTTATATTTATAATCACTATTTATAGTTGCATAGATCATGTATATAGCCCATATTAATGAAAAAAAATATTGAAAACATGAGTCTGTGAGAATCTCTGAACTAGATTTCATGGGAAGCATTGTACTTTAAATTAAAGAATCATCCATGATTTGTATTAAAATAGATGGCATTGGAATCCAGGTATATTATTTAAATAATATTACAAGATAAGCACTAAAATGGCTTCCCTGAGAATATTTGTTCACTTAATTTAACAAGCTTCTATGTGAATCTTTATAATATCTTCCATGGGATGAATTATAATTTTAATTAAATATTCTTCTATGAGAATATTTATACCAGCTTTAGTGGTATTCCATATCCAGATAATTATAAAATATTCTATGAGAAACTTTAAACTAGCTCATCTAATTATGACATTTGTTAGGGTAATATTATATTATTATAATATTTGTTTTCCAGAAATTACCTTATTTACTATAAACTGTGTTAAATAACACTGATAAGTTACGATTCAAAAAATATTATTTTGATCCTATTGGACAACATTTTCACCCTGATTAGATCCATGTCTTTCATATTTTCATGATTCAAGTCATAGAAGTAGTAGCATTACATTTAATGAAAATTTGAAAATGTTCCAAGATGGCGGGTAAAAAGATGATAAAAAAGATCAGTGAATTTTTATATCTAATTATATTATAAAAAGTGTTTCCAATGACCTAAATTGGGTTAATATATGAACTATATATCATATTTTATATTAAAACCAATTTAAAATAATATAATTATTTCAATTAGAAAGTTAGTTTTATAACAATAATACAATATTTTACACTATTCATAAAAAATTGATTGCTTTCAGGAATTTACAATGAAATCACCTTTATTTAATTTGGATATTCTGAATTCAAAAATGAAGTCTGTTTTATCAAATTTCATTTCTAATAGTTTATAAAATTAATTTTACTATTTTTCTCAAAAGGACATAATATGAAGTTATATTAATAAACTGGTATTTCAAAATATATAACTATTTTAAAAAAACATATATATTTCATTACAGATATGATTTTTTTTGTGAAAGAAATATAATTAACCTAAAAAAATTATTTAATACTACTTATATAAATATATATCTAATTGATAAGTTATCAATATATAGTCTGGAATAATTATAATACTAAAGTGTTGTTTCACTCTTGTGTGTAATGCAAGGTAAGTCAATGTTACGTGCAACACAAGAGATTAAATATAAAATTATTTGAAATATTTGGGTCTTACATTAGACATATCCCAATGGATTAAACTCTTGTTTTTATTATGAAGGATGAGGTTATTAGTGTCATGGGTTCCTCGCATTTTGGAGAATTCAGTGTGTGCCAGACGTTCCACTTCAGGTTTCTCTGTTGAGGAATTTCGATCCAAGGCAATAGCATCAGGATGCACAAGTTTTAGATTAGCAGAGAGAATATTAGATAGGAAGACGACAACCTCAGGATGCTTCTCGTCCTCATAAAGCAGAGCTTATCCATGGAGGTGGTCATCAACATGAGTAAAGAGGTCCTAGAGGAGGTGATAGCCATCTTCATGCTTTAGCATTCCCAGTTTCAGGTGATCCAAACATCGTTTGAGGTATGATTTTCTTGTCTTCTATATATGTTCATGCCTTGTTTGATTCCGGAGTCTCACACTCCTTCATATCACCTTTCATTTTCCATGATTTGGTAATTATGGTAGATATACTTACAGTGGACTTGGCGTTGACAACACAAGTTGGAGGTTGGGATGAATTGTTTGAAGTATGTAAAGATTGTGAGCTAATGTTGGAGAAACACCAATCATGGGGAGATTTACTATATTTATAGATATAACCATAGATATAATCCTCAACATGGATTGGTTGTATTTGTTGTATAAATCATCGATTGATATAGGAGGACAATTGTGTTCCTCGATGCAGATGGCGAGCTAGTAGTGGGTTTTGGTGAGTGAGACCCATGTATGGGTCAGAGGATTGTTCCTTCCTTATCATCCATGACGGATTAGCTGATTTTGGGTTCATTATATGTTATGAAGTTGGAATTTTTCATGGATCGTAGGAGCATACCATGATGACTTCGCAGAAAAGGTTATAGTGTAACCCTCTCTTTGAGAGGTTGAGATTGGGATAAACTGCATCTATGTGTGTATCCAATCATGATGTATCTATATAGGATGGAACCTTTTGTGTTTTGAGAGCTATTTATATATCATGATGGTATATTGTAGTGTGGTTTTTTATATAGAGTGTCTCATAGTGGGGTGCACCAAATGTGTTCACGAATTGGGCTGACAATAGTTTTTGGTAGTGTATCGATTATCATTTCTTGAACCCAGTGATTTTCAATAACCACAATCCTCTTCCATAGACATATGATTTATTCGATCAAATAAAGTGAGAAAGTTTGTTATCAAATATTTATTTGCAATTAGGGTATCATCATATGTGTGTGAAGAATGAAGATATTTAAAAGATACATTCTGTTTTTGTAATGGGATTAATGATTTCATTGTGATTTGTTTACGTGTGAAAAATTGTCTAGTTATTTTCTTGGGTTCAATTAATGATGTGTTATATGAGTTCCAACAAATTTTTATGGTGGTTTTCATCTACGACATCATTGTGTACTCATTATCTGAAGATGTTATCCAAAGCATATATGTGCCATTTTGGGAGTTCGTTGTCAACAACATCAATTTGAGAATCTAATGAATTTGGAGTTATTGGCTATAGAATTCTGTATCATTGATTATTTTGTATCCCATTACTGATTATATTTGGATCCAACAAAGTTAGAATCATTAATATTATTTGAATCCCCCAATACAATAGCAGAAGTGTGATGTTTCCTTAGTATTGCATGCACTTTTTGGAGGTTCATTGCGGATTTCCCTTAGGATGTGACTCCTATGACATCATTGACTATAATGTATTAGGTGTTCTTTTGGACTGAATATTTTCATATGTATTTTTAATACCTTATGCAGAATTTGCTCAATGTTCCAATTCATTTCCCTCAAATAGAAGGAGTTTAGTTTGCGGTTTTCTTGGACTCATCACGTCTTGGGTCAGGTTGTGTTCTTATGACGTAGAGATAGGTCATTTATTATGGGTCTTGGTAGTTTCATCCCCATGAAAATAGTTATTCCACACACATTCATGAGTTGGTAGTAGTGGTGTTTGCCCAAAATATGTGGAGACATTACCACATCGGTGAGAATTTTGAAGACTTCATCAAACATAATAGCCTGACATATATTCTCTTAGATAATGACGTGAACCTATTTCAATGTTGGTAGATAGAGTTATTACAATATTATGACTTAAAGATTTAATATAAACCTATAAAGGGAAATTCTATGAATGATGCTCTGAGTAGGATGGTGTACAGTGGTGCAGTGCATGAATCAGGTGATTCCAAGAGGGTTATGGAAGAACATTTATATTTTATCTAAGATTTGGGAGATTTCATGGGAATAGGTTTCCTTTTTTAGATGATGGTACAACCATATCTGGTGTATTAGGTGGAAGAATCCTGGTATGGGGATCATGAGGTTTTGGTTTGGAGAGACCAAGTTGTTTGTGGTAGGCGCGTTGATTGTTCGTCTGAAGATGAACAAAACTGAGTGTTGGTTTAAGGATTCATTTTCATTAATTTAGTGATGTGTGATATGGTTCATAGAGAGTTACATAGTTCACACTTATAATTACATACAATCATGAGGAAATATGTACCAAGCCTTTAAGGGTAAGTTTTGGTGGCCTGGGTTGAATCATACGGTTACAGAGTTTCTGACTCAATGATTTGTTTCCCATAATGTGAATGTTGGTCACCATGTTCCCTGTGGTTTTTTACATCCATTATATATTCCTCATTGGAATTTGGAATACATATAAATGGGAATTGTTCTAGGTTTATCTTGTTCTTAGGGAGGCTATGGAACTATATGGTTGTTAGTGGACCATATAATGAAATTCTTCCACCTTATAGCGATTAAGGAGTCGATCTCTATGGAAGTTTTGTCGAGGAAGTATCTGGAGGTGGTGGTGAGACTCCATACAGTCCTGAGGATGATCATTTACGATTGAGATTATCATTTTATTTACTATGTGTGGAGAGGTATGAATTTTTTTTGTTAATATCTATGCCTTAGCACTAATTTTCATCCGTAGATTGATAGTCAGACAAAGGTGACCATCCAAAATCATGATGAAATTTGGTGTTCTTTTGTCCTGAATTTTGGAGGTTCATGGATGAGGTACCTTCCCTTGGTGTTGTTCAAATAAAACAATATTTTTCCCTACACCATATTCATGAATCCATTAAACCCTTTTATTATTGACCATCCCATTCTCTGGATTGCTGGATTGGGGATGGAGAGTCAGTAATTCTCAGGCCAGAACTGGTACAGAACATAACAGATATAGTTCAAGTGGTTCATGGGAGTATGAGGGAATAATAGGATCATTATAAATCCCATTCCAATTAATGGAGTATACAACTTTATTTCCCTCGAAATTAGGGAATGACTACCTTGATTGGAGGTTCAAACATTTCGATCGGTTTCTAATGGGTTTTTTTCGCAGAACCGGAAACATCCAATGATTCCACATCCATTTGGACCTACTTTCCAAAGGTAGGAGCTCAATAGTTTGTGGGCTGATGAAGCTTAGGAATTTGCATTGGTCAAGAGGATGGGAGTTCGGACTCGTCACACCTTTTTTAGGGTAATTTTTGTCTACTCCGGGACTCTCTTTATAGATTTAAGTTATGTTCATGAATCCTTATTACGTTACAAAGTATAAAATGTGATTTCCTTCAGATCTGACAATCAATGATTATATATGTAAGAAATTTAGTGAATATTTTATATGTATTTGAGGTTCTTCATCGATAGAGAATCATTCGTATTTTTTTAGAGATTATTGATCAATGGTATCCTTCGACACATTTATATAGAAGTCTCTTGGTCATTATGATGACCATGATGGTTTTAAAGCCACTCAGTGGGGCACTTGATGTTTATTGTCATTCTGAAGGACATGGATTATTTCAGAGTTGGGATCGAACCTGCAGAGGGGATACCTACGTATCCTTTGTTTAGAAAAGGAATCAGAACCCACGTAGTTCAAGTAAGGGAGTATGATGTTTTTGATTGATGGATCAAAGAAGGATGTAATAATTACATTTACACTCTATACTCATGTGAGTCATGCTCGGTGTGAGAAACAAGAGGTATTGGTAAAAATTAAAAAATTGTGCCATGAAAGATGAAATCATATGAAATAATGTGGGACTTATGTATGTATGACTGCCCAGATAAATGAAGATTAGGATTTACTTTAGGAAAGAAATCCAGGAATGGGGTCCATAAAGTTATATGAGCTTCATGAAGATTTGAATACTCTAACTTGGGGCTTACTCCTGAAAAGGAGGCCCAAATTAGGATATGACATATGATTGGTTTTTACTCCTGAGAAGGAATCCTGGATAAAAGGTAAATTAGGACTGGTTAAGAGGAATTAAGACTATGGAATACTCTTGAAAAGGAATCTCAGGTTAAGAGACATGAAAAAATAAGGGACTTGGGGCTTACTCCTGAAGAGGATGCCCATATTTGAGACTGGGGCTTACTCCTGAAAATGAGGCCTAGGTTAATGGAGTTATGACTGGGGCTTACTCTTGAAAAGGATGCCCATATTTGAGACTGAGGCTTACTCCTGAAAAGGTATCCCAGGTTAAGAGAATTATGGTTGGGGCATACTCCTAAAGAGGATGCCCATATTAGGGGACTGGGGCTTACTCTTGAAAAGGAGGCCCATGTTAATGATTTCTCTCATCGTAAAGGATATGGTTGAATGAAATAAATCTCAATCTTTAGTGAGATAAATATGTGTAAATCACTAGGTTTTGAGAGATATTCCACAGAATTCCTTTCAAATAAGGAATTCAAATGAAGAAATCATGCCACGAATGGATTTCAAGAGTGTATTGAAGACTGAATCTTGAATAGGAGAGGTGGAATGGCTTAAGAGGGGTAAAATGGGAAAGAAGGGAACCAAAAAAGGCAGGGGCATGCAAGTCCTAGTAGGCGTGTAAAGACAGTAAAATTCAAGGGAATTTTTTTTTCTTAATTTTCTTTGGATTTTTACAAGAGCGCGGTTTCAGACGGCACCTGATTCCGAGGCCCGGAGTGCCCGGAATTAATTTCCGAAGTTTGGCTCGGGTACGTTCAGTGAACGAACGAGCGAGAATTCCTAACTTTTGATCCGGTGCTCGGAATTGAAATCCGAGGGCACCGATGAACTCGCAGCGCCGATATTCGCTTAAAGAGACCCTTTCGGGAGTTGCGTTTGTTGCGGGACGAAAGTTAGTTTTTGGGAGAATTATAAAAAGTTGAATAAAAAAATGTGGATTCTTTTTATTTCACTTTTGTAGGTTAACTCCTCTCAAAAGGAGTTGGGGGTGGGACCCACACCCACTTAACCTACTTTGAGAGGATTAAGTGTGGTGGGACCCACACGAACCTAAACCTCTCAACTTCCCCCTTAAACTCCCCTCTCTCCCTCTTAATTGTTTGTAAACTTAACATCAAATTAATTACACATGACATGTTAATTAATTAAGTGTTATGTTTGAATTTTGAAGTTTTGAATTCCTAGGCTTGGTAAATAAAATAAGGAGAGACCTTATTTTATTTTGTTAGCCAACTTGTGTGGATTTCATTTGAGAGCTCCTCCTCCATCTTCTTCATCTTGACGAAGAACGTTCATCTTGACGAAGAACGCTCAAACTCCGACGAAGAACGACGCCTCTCTTCTTCGTCCTCGGTGTCAACAAGAGGGAACGCCGCATCCTCCTCGGGCCTTCTTCGTCGGCAAACGAAGATCCGCCAACAACGTGTCGCATCGGACGTAACTCTTCGTCAACGGATTTGACGAACGACGACCGCGACGCCCGACTTCCGCGACGCCGTCTTCCGCGGAACGTAGAAGATTCTTTGAATCTCAAACCAGAGGTAGGGGATGTTATTTATTGATTATTTTATTCCATTCTTGAATCATGGATTTTAGCATGACTAAACGTGAGGCTTTTGGATTTTCTTTAGTTATGTTATTATTTAACGTGAGGGGGGTCGGACCGCATGAACACGGCCGAACCCCCCCTCCTTAGTTCTCGTTTTATTCATGCGGGTGGAAGCAAGTGGCGTGGTGCCGTCGCACCACGCGGATGAACATGTTTATATTTTTCCGCAACGCCGCCGCGCTACGCCAAGGAGAGTCTTCAAGAACGCGACGCCGTCGCGCCGTGTTGGAAGGATTCATGGCACGACGAAAGGGGCGCGGTGTCGTCGCACCGCGCCGGACGACGAACACCGCGGCCGGTTCCGGGCCGCGGCGGGACGAGAAGACCGCGACCGGTTCCGGGCCGCGGCGGGAGAGGAGACCGGCGGCCGGGCCGCCGGCGTCGGAAGTCGAGGGCGGGACCGGAATTTCCGGTCCCGTTGGTAAAAACCGGCCGGCCAGCTGGCCGGCCGGATATCATAAAAACCGGGGGAATAAATCCCCCGGCCGGTTCAACAAACCCCCCTCTTAATGAGGGGGGGGGGGCGGTTCAATTAAAGAGGGGGGGCAACAGCCCCCCGGTTTTATCAAGCCGGCCCCCACTTGCGGGGGCCGTTTTTTTTTTTGGCAAAGGCACGGCTCAAGGCCGTGCCGCCTTGAAGAAAAACGCGGGGCATAGCCCCGCGTGCCAACCACGTGCGGCGCCCTGCGCCGCCGCCGCGGCCCGCCGCCGCCGCCACCACGGCCCGCCGCCGCGCCGCCGCGCCGCCGCCCGCCGCCGCCGTCCGCCGCCGCCGTCCGCCGCCACCGGCCGCCGCGCCGCCCAGGGGGGGGGGGGGGGGGGGGTCGGGCCGGGTCGGCCCGGACCCGGACCCCCCGTTTCGGACCAGATTCGGTTTTTGGCTCATAACTTGAGCCTCGGACCTCCGAATGACGAACCGTCTGCGGCAACGCGATCCTTGGATCGAGACGGTCGTTTCGGTATATCGCACTCAAGGTTTCGGTTTACTTTGAGTTCGGCCGGGTTGGTTCGTTCACGAAACCAACCGGGCCTTCGGAGCGGAAACGCTCATATCTTGAGCTACGGACGTCCGATTGACGTGCCGTCAGTCGCGTAGTGTTCCTCTTAGTGAGACGGATCTTTTGGCATACTCCGCCCGAGGTTTGGACGCAGGTGGAGTACGGTCGGGTTGGTTTTGCCTTAAAAACCAACCGGGCCCCGGAGACGAAAATGCCAATAACTCTCAGACCGGGCGTCCGAACGACGCGTCGTCTGTTGCGTTGAGTTCCTTTTGACGATACGGAACTTTTGGATACATCAACTTGGTCTTCGTGACAGTTGATGTATCAGCCTCTCGGCTCGTGGAGCGGACCCTCCGTACGAGCTTGCTGTGTGCGGGAACCCTAGTGCGGGCTGCGACTGTTCTACTGCTACGACTGCTATTGTGACTGCGACGACGACAGTACAGAGATCCTGTGTGGATTCGACGACGACAGTACAGAGATCCTGTGTGGATTCGACGACGACGACTACAGCACTCAGCGATCCTACGTGGATCAGTGCTACAGGTTCTGGGTGAGCCCGATCCTGTGTGGGTCCTTGCGCTCAGCGGTTCTGTGTGAGCCAGCGCCTACAGGTTCTGTGTGAGCCCGATCCTGTGTGGGTCTTTGCGGGGGTTAGTTACCTATCGATCCTTCATGGGTCCGACGACTTAGATGGATCAGTGATCATCTTTATCGTCCTTGAAGAAGTATACCTGTGTGAGCTGAATCCTGTTGCTTTCCTGTGTGGATTTTGTTGTGCAATCCTGTGTGGATTATGTTCTGCTTTCCTATGTGGAATACGTATACTTTCCTGCGTGGACTGAGTTGTACTTGGGCTCGGAGGTTGGAGCGTATTTGAATTGATGACTTAGGTATATGTATGGGCATATACCTAAGCAGTGTCGGTTGATACTTCGTGATTGTACTTTTCTTCGTGGTTTATCCTTTGTGGATTTTGAGAGACCTTTAGGGGTCTCGGGGTCCCTACTGAGTAGCTTATACTCACCCCTGCACGGGCTTTGCCCGCACTACATTGTGTTGGTTGCAGACGACGGACAGCGTTGACCTTAGCTGAGGCTTGCACAGCGGGACGGTACCCGGAGGTGGACCACTGGGCGGGACGTGCTCGGAGCGGACGGCGGGACCCGTGGAGCAGAGGAGCTATCTGTACCCACCCTTCAGGTGGGATTTCCAGTGGACAGCTCGGAGTAGCGGCTTTTACTTTTCAGTTGCTGTTTTCCCCTTTTTGAGTTGTACTTTACTTTCAGTTTGGGTTTGTATTCTGGCCCATTTACTTTTCCGCACTTTCAGTTGTACTCTGCTTGTTTAGTGTTTACTTTCCGTTTGTTTACTCTGTAGTGTGTGTTACTTTTCAAAGGCAATGCCTTCCCTTTTTACCGGGAATTACGCCTTGGTGCTAGTCGCCAGCCCCTGGCCTATGGAAGGCGGGCTTGGGGTAGTCACGACACAGACCCCGAGGGCGGGTCGTGACAAATTGGTATCAAAGGAGTTCGGTTCTACCGCGAACTCTGATCTTTTCTATGTGAAGCAATAATGTTTAGCGTATTGAGTGTGGTTATCAGTCCAGGGAGTCCAGTGTTGGTGCGGCGGCCGACGTATCCGTACACCAGGACCCTGACTTCTGATTTCCGACTTAATGCACGAAAACATTGATTGCGTGTGTGTTTCAAAGTTTTCTTTGTGATTACTTGTGTCAGCTCACCGGGTATACTGATCTGCTTAATGAAAGTCTCATGTTTTCTTTGTGATTACTTAATTCAGCTCACCAGGTATACTGTTCTGACTATGGTGCTCTTGTTCTCCTTTTCAGGATGGCCCCACGACGGCAGCCAGCTAGGGTTCCGAGAGTCGAGCGAGACGACAGCCCACCGAGCGACGAGGCCTCGGTGCAGGGCCCTTTTCCAGTAGTGGCACCGGCGGTAGCTTTACCCGCCGAGCCCCCGATGCTTCCAGCAGCAGCCGCTGACGATGCACGTCGCCTCAGCGCACTGCATGAGTTTCAGCGCCAGCAACCGCCCAGGTTTCGCGGGGAGACGGATCCCCAGGCAGCAGAGGACTGGCTGGAGGGAGTGGTTCGAGTGTTTAGGCTAGTGAGGACACCAGCAGACCTCATGGTGATCCTCGCTGCGAGCCTACTATACGCAGCAGCTGGACGATGGTGGAGCTTGATGCTCCAGGTGCACGATGAGGCATCTCTACTTTGGACGGACTTCGAGAGTCTCTTCCGCTCTGAGTTCATCCCGGCCACCCTTCGAGCGGTGCGCATCCAGGAGCTTCTACAGCTGCGGCAGGGCAGCATGACGGTCGCCCAGTACTCGGCGAGGTTTACCGATCTCTCGCGCTACTCGACCGACATGGTACGTGACCCATTCTTCCGGGCCCGGACCTTCGAGCAGGGTTTGAGACACGAGATCAGGGCATCGCTGATCTCCCTCAGCATACCGACTCAGACAGGAGTACTGGAGCGGGCTCTTCTGATCGAGAGCTTCCTTGCTGAGTCTACACTAGCACAGCGACCCGCCGCAGGGCGGCACGTGGCAGAGTCATCTGCAGCAGGCAGTCGACGGATGACTCAGGGGTCCAGACAGACCAGACCTTCAGGCCGACGATCTCAGGGCACTGTCTCAGCAGTGCGGGGCACACAGCACGGAGCCAGTCTTCCGAGAGGCAGACAGTGCTACTCGTGCGGCGGGCAGGGCCACATGGCTCGCGACTGCCCGACCCGCCGTACCGAGGAGCAGCAGTCAGTTGATGGACCACCGAGGCAGAGGCAGAGGGTTGACCGTGGCGGTCTGCAGGGAGGAGGCGGACGAGGCAGAGGAGCTGGACGAGCAACTGGTGGTGGCCGACGCTTTGAGGCTCTACCACCACCACCACCAGGAGGTCCACCCCGACCACAGGGAGCTGGCGGACAGCGACAGGCACAGCTCCAGGCAGCAGAGGCCTACGACCACGGCGCACCCGATATGATTCGAGGTACTATCTGTGTCTATTCCACCCTTGCTGCAGTTCTTATAGACACAGGAGCGAGTCACTCTTTCATAGCCACTGCCCTTGTTCGGAGCTCGGAGATTCCGACAGAGCCGTTGGCTCGATCCTTACGGCTAGAGACTCCTACAGGAGCAGACTCGACGATTACGCACTGGTGCCGGCAGTGTGAGCTTACTCTAGGAGGCGAGAGCTTCGGCTGGGATCTTCTTGTAGCAGCGTCGAGGCCTTACGACGTCATCTTGGGCATGGATTGGCTGTCTACGGTCCATGCACAGATTGACTGTTTTAGGCGCAAGGTGCGATGTGTACGCACCGACGGGAGCAGGTTCACCTTCACCGGCGAGAAGGGAGCCTTTGCAGCACAGGATGGACTTCCGCGGAGGAGAGGACAGCCCATTTCTCATCAGTTGGCTAGCCTTATCCTTGGAGCAGTTGACGTGCGGAGTCCTGGTTTTCCTGCAGTGGTGGATCAGTTTGCGGACGTTTTTCCCGACGACGTTCCAGGGCTACCTCCTCGCAGAGAGGTAGACTTTTATATTGACTTGTACCCCGGGACAGCCCCGATATCCACTCCAGCATATCGGATGGCCCCCGCCGAGCTTCGAGAGCTACGGGTACATTTGGAGGACTTGCAGGGCAAGGGGTTCATCCGACCCAGTGTTTCACCCTGGGCTTCCCCGATTTTGTTCGCCAAGAAGGCGGACGGGAGCTTGCGACTTTGTGTTGACTATCGTCGCCTGAACCAGGTGACAGTGAGGAACAAGTATCCGCTACCGAGGATTGATGACCTCTTTGATCAGCTCAAGGGAGCACGGTGGTTCTCGAAGATAGACCTCAGGTCAGGCTATCATCAGCTCAGAGTCAGAGACGAGGATATGCAGAAGACGGCCTTCAGATGTCGGTATGGCCACTATGAGTTCTTGGTTATGCCTTTCGGTGTAACCAATGCTCCAGCAGTGTTCATGGCTCTCATGAACAGGATCTTTCAGCCATACCTCGATCGGTTTGTCGTGGTCTTCATCGACGACATCCTGATTTACTCTACGACAGAGGAGGAGCACGCCTATCACTTGCGAGTTGTTCTTGACACACTCCGAGAGCACCAGCTTTATGGTAAGCTCTCGAAGTGCCAGTTCTGGATACGTGAGGTCCACTTTTTGGGACACGTTATCTCTGAGGCAGGAGTTGCAGTGGATCCCGCGAAGATTGAGGCTGTGTTAGCATGGGAACCACCCAGGAGCGTGACTGAGGTTCGGAGTTTCTTGGGACTAGCTGGATACTATCGGAGATTCGTTCCAGACTTCTCTAGAATTGCAGCATCACTCACAGCTTTGACGAAGAAGGGAAAACCCTTCGTGTGGTCAGACAGATGTCAGCAGAGCTTCCAGGAGCTGAGGCAGAGATTGACTAGCGCACCTATCTTGAGGTTGCCTGAGGAGGGAGTAGGGTACGTGGTCTACTGCGATGCATCAGGGACCGGACTCGGATGTGTTCTGATGCAGGAGCGGGCAGTGATCGCCTATAGATCACGACAGTTGAGACCGCATGAGAAGAACTACGCTACCCATGACCTGGAGTTAGCAGCAGTGGTCTTCGCTCTGAAGACATGGCGACATTATCTGATGGGCGAGCGCTTTACAGTCTTTTCCGATCATCAGAGTCTCAGGTATATCTTCTCGCAGAAGGATCTGAACCTGAGACAGCGACGATGGCTCGAGTTCCTCCAGGACTATGACTTTGAGATAGTCTATACTCCTGGGAAGGGGAACATAGTAGCCGATGCCCTCAGCAGGAGGACGGGCATTCAGCTACTCGAGGAGGCGACGGAGCAGCTAGCCTCTTTGCAGATATGCTTCGTGGATAGAGATGGAGCAGCCTTTCTTCAGTCTCTCACAGTCACTCCTCCACTACTGCAGCGAGTCAGGGAGGCACAGCGCGGGGACACTGACTGCGAGACACGGCGTGCACAGATATCCTCGGGACAGGCACCTGATGGTTTCTCCCTTGGAGCAGAGCACGACATCCTTTTCAGAGGACGTGCCATGGTACCAGTCACATTGCGAGAGGAAGTGCTGAGGGAGTTTCACACTTCTCCTTTAGCGGTACATCCTGGAGTGGCGAAGATGTACCAGGACCTCAGACGACAGCACTGGTGGCCGGGCATGAAGAAAGCTGTAGCAGAGTTCGTTTCTCGATGCCTTACCTGTCAGCAGGTGAAGGCAGAGCATCAGGTACCAGCAGGCTTGGTACAGCCCTTGGAGGTTCCGGAGTGGAAGTGGGACGGCATATCTATGGACTTCGTGACTGGACTTCCACGCACTTCCAGAGGTCACGAATCCATCTGGGTGATTGTTGACCGACTCACCAAGTCGGCACACTTCTTACCCATCAGAGAGCAGGGCTCGGTGGAGAGCTTGGGACGTCTCTACGTTCAGGAGATTGTGCGGCTCCACGGCGTGCCATCATCTATCGTTTCTGATCGTGATGCCCGCTTTACTTCCCGGCTTTGGAAGGGGTTGCAGGAGGCGTTCGGGACGCAGCTACGTCTTAGCACAGCTTTTCACCCTCAGATGGATGGTCAGACGGAGAGGACCATTCAGACTCTCGAGGACATGCTCCGTGCATGTGTCCTTGACTTTGGTCGTAGCTGGGAGGACCACCTACCTTTGGTGGAGTTCGCATACAACAACAGCTATCACTCCACCATCGGGATGGCACCGTACGAGGCATTGTACGGCCGACCATGTAGATCTCCTTTGTGCTGGACAGACCCAGGGGAGTCAGCACTAGTGGGACCGGAGATGGTCCAGGCCACGACAGAGAAGGTCCAGGTCATCCAGGAGCGGATGAGGACAGCTCAGAGCCGGCAGAAGTCATACGCTGACAGGAGGCGGAGGCCACTGGAGTTCGAGGATGGCGACCACGTCTTCTTGCGGGTCTCACCTCGACGTGGTATTCGGAGATTTGGCCGAGGCGGCAAGTTATCTCCGCGCTTCATCGGACCTTTCCAGATTCTCAGCAGGATTGGCGAGGTGGCTTATCGCCTGGCTCTACCACCTCAGTTGCACCGGGTGCACGACGTCTTCCACGTATATCAGCTGAGGAGATACGTGCACGACCCGACGCACATCATTGACCATGGGGAGCTTGACGTTGACGATGGGGCGACTTTTACGGAGGTTCCGGTGGAGATAGAGGATCGACAGGAGCGGGTCCTACGTGGGCGATCGATTCCTCTTGTGCGCATCAGATGGCAGCACGGGAATCTCCAGGAGAGCACATGGGAGCGGGAGGCTCAGATGCGTACTCAGTACCCTCATTTGTTCCCCTAGTTTTTGATGTATCTTTACGGGGACGTAAAGCCCTGAGGTGGGAGTAATGTAAAGACCGTAAAATTCAAGGGAAATTTTTTTTTCTTAATTTTCGTTGGATTTTTACAAGAGCGCGGTTTCAGACGGTACCTGATTCCGAGGCCCGGAGTGCCCGGAATTAATTTCCGAAGTTTGGCTCGGGTACGTTCAGTGAACGAACGAGCGAGAATTCCTATCTTTTGATCCGGTGCTCGGAATTGAAATCTGAGGGCACCGATGAACTCGCAGCGCCGATATTCGCTTAAATAGACCCTTTCGGGAGTTGCGTTTGTTGCGGGACGAAAGTTAGTTTTTGGGAGAATTATAAAAAGTTGAATAAAAAAATGTGGATTCTTTTTATTTCACTTTTGTAGGTTAACTCCTCTCAAAAGGAGTTGGGGGTGGGACCCACACCCACTTAACCTACTTTGAGAGGATTAAGTGTGGTGGGACCCACACGAACCTAAACCTCTCAACTTCCCCCTTAAACTCCCCTCTCTCCCTCTTAATTGTTTGTAAACTTAACATCAAATTAATTACACATGACATGTTAATTAATTAAGTGTTATGTTTGAATTTTGAAGTTTTGAATTCCTAGGCTTGGTAAATAAAATAAGGAGAGACCTTATTTTATTTTGTTAGCCAACTTGTGTGGATTTCATTTGAGAGCTCCTCCTCCATCTTCTTCATCTTGACGAAGAACGTTCATCTTGACGAAGAACGCTCAAACTCCGACGAAAACGACGCCTCTCTTCTTCGTCCTCGGTGTCAACAAGAGGGAACGCCGCATCCTCCTCGGGCCTTCTTCGTCGGCAAACGAAGATCCGCCAACAACGTGTCGCATCGGACGTAACTCTTCGTCAACGGATTTGACGAACGACGACCGCGACGCCCGACTTCCGCGACGCCGTCTTCCGCGGAACGTAGAAGATTCTTTGAATCTCAAACCAGAGGTAGGGGATGTTATTTATTGATTGTTTTATTCCATTCTTGAATCATGGATTTTAGCATGACTAAACGTGAGGCTTTTGGATTTTCTTTAGTTATGTTATTATTTAACGTGAGGGGGGTCGGACCGCATGAACACGGCCGAACCCCCCCTCCTTAGTTCTCGTTTTATTCATGCGGGTGGAAGCAAGTGGCGTGGTGCCGTCGCACCACGCGGATGAACATGTTTATATTTTTCCGCAACGCCGCCGCGCTACACCAAGGAGAGTCTTCAAGAACGCGACGCCGTCGCGCCGTGTTGGAAGGATTCATGGCACGGCGAAAGGGGCGCGGTGCCGTCGCACCGCGCCGGACGACGAACACCGCGGCCGGTTCCGGGCCGCGGCGGGACGAGAAGACCGCGGCCGGTTCCGGGCCGCGGCGGGAGAGGAGACCGGCGGCCGGGCCGCCGGCGTCGGAAGTCGAGGGCGGGACCGGAAATTCCGGTCCCGTTGGTAAAAACCGGCCGGCCAGCTGGCCGGCCGGATATCATAAAAACCGGGGGAATAAATCCCCCGGCCGGTTCAACAAACCCCCCTCTTAATGAGGGGGGGGGGGGTTCAATTAAAGAGGGGGGGCAACAGCCCCCCGGTTTTATGAAGCCGGCCCCCACTTGCGGGGGCCGTTTTTTTTGGCAAAGGCACGGCTCAAGGCCGTGCCTCCTTGAAGAAAAACGCGGGGCATAGCCCCGCGTGCCAACCACGTGCGGCGCCCGGCGCCGCCGCCGCGGCCCGCCGCCGCCGCCGCGGCCCGCCGCCGCCGCCTCCGCGGCCCGCCGCCGCGCCGCCGCGCCGCCGCCCGCCGCCACCGTCCGCCGCCGCCGTCCGCCGCCACCGGCCGCCGCGCCGCCCAGGGGGGGGGGGGGGTCGGGCCGGGTCGGCCCGGACCCGGACCCCCCGTTTCGGACCAGATTCGGTTTTTGGCTCATAACTTGAGCCTCAGACCTCCGAATGACGAACCGTCTACGGCAACGCGATCCTTGGATCGAGACGGTCGTTTCGGTATATCGCACTCAAGGTTTCGGTTTACTTTGAGTTCGGCCGGGTTGGTTCGTTCACGAAACCAACCGGGCCTTCGGAGCGGAAACGCTCATATCTTGAGCTACGGACGTCCGATTGACGTGCCGTCAGTTGTGTAGTGTTCCTCTTAGTGAGACGGATCTTTTGGCATACTCCGCCCGAGGTTTGGACGCAGGTGGAGTACGGTCGGGTTGGTTTTTCCTTAAAAACCAACCGGGCCCCGGAGACGAAAATGCCAATAACTCTCAGACCGGGCGTCCGAACGACGCGCCGTCTGTTGCGTTGAGTTCCTTTTGACGATACGGAACTTTTGGATACATCAACTTGGTCTTCGTGACAGTTGATGTATCAGCCTCTCGGCTCGTGGAGCGGACCCTCCGTACGAGCTTGCTGTGTGCGGGAACCCTAGTGCTGGCTGCGACTGTTCTACTGCTACGACTGCTACTGTGACTGCGACGATGACAGTACAGAGATCCTGTGTGGATTCGACGACGACAGTACAGAGATCCTGTGTGGATTCGACGACGACGACTACAGCACTCAGCGATCCTACGTGGATCAGTGCTACAGGTTCTGGGTGAGCCCGATCCTGTGTGGGTCCTTGCGCTCAGCGGTTCTGTGTGAGCCAGCGCCAACAGGTTCTGTGTGAGCCCGATCCTGTGTGGGTCTTTGCGGGGGTTAGTTACCTATCGATCCTTCGTGGGTCCGACGACTTAGATGGATCAGTGATCATCTTTATAATCCTTGAAGAAGTATACCTGTGTGAGCTGAATCCTGTTGCTTTCCTGTGTGGATTTTGTTGTGCAATCCTGTGTGGATTATGTTCTGCTTTCCTATGTGGAATACGTATACTTTCATGCGTGGACTGAGTTGTACTTGGGCTCGGAGGTTGGAGCATATTTGAATTGATGACTTAGGTATATGTATGGGCATATACCTAAGTAGTGTCGGTTGATACTTCGTGATTGTACTTTTCTTCGTGGTTTATCCTTTGTGGATTTTGAGAGACCTTTAGGGGTCTCGGGGTCCCTACTGAGTAGCTTATACTCACCCCTGCACGGGCTTTGCCCGCACTACGTTGTGTTGGTTGCAGACGACGGACAGCGTTGACCTTAGCTGAGGCTTGCACAGCGGGACGGTACCCGGAGGTGGACCACTGGGCGGGACGTGCTCGGAGCGGACGGCGGGACCCGTGGAGCAGAGGAGCTATCTGTACCCACCCTTCAGGTGGGATTTCCAGTGGACAGCTCGGAGTAGCGGCTTTTACTTTTCAGTTGCTGTTTTCCCCTTTTTGAGTTGTACTTTACTTTCAGTTTGGGTTTGTATTCTGGCCCATTTACTTTTCCGCACTTTCAGTTGTACTCTGCTTGTTTAGTGTTTACTTTCCGTTTGTTTACTCTGTAGTGTGTGTTACTTTTCAAAGGCAATGCCTTCCCTTTTTACCGGGAATTACGCCTTGGTGCTAGTCGCCAGCCCCTGGCCTATGGAAGGCGGGCTTGGGGTAGTCACGACACAGACCCCGAGGGCGGGTCGTGACAAGGCGCACAGGTACTGCATAGGCGCACAAGTCCTAGTCGCGCAGGTATACCTGCGCGACTCATGGGTACTTGCATGATGGTTAACCAGTAGGGTAATACTTGAGAGACTCTTGGTTAAAGCCTTTAGAATCATATTGAGGTTCTTCCAGAATTGTGGCTCGCAAGTTCTATTGAAGGAGTTAGGCGGCGCGCAAGTGTGGCCATTTCCCCTAATGGCTGGCCACTCAGGCGCGCAAGTGTTAATGAGTTTCAACACTTAAGACTTCCTGCCCCTCTTTAGATCTTCCGTTCTAGATAAGAAATTACCTTAGAAGTGTTTCAGATGATTTGATAATAGACTAGGGCACCGGGAGATCAAATATGAGTTTCGGAAGAAAAAAATTCCCTTCGAAATGGGGGGCCCACAGGGTCTATTTATAGGTTGATGAAGACCCGGGCGGTCTTCCTTTAGGGTGCTCAAGACACTTTTGCGGCCCTTAGGCGTCGTGCAAGTACACTTGCGTGATAGTGATGAATCTTGCGCGACACATGTGCATTTGATCCCTTGTTCATGCCTTTGTCAATATTTTATGTTTTCTTCAAAGGATGAATCAATTTATGCTAATTTATTTCCATTTCCATTTGTTTAGACAGTGTGAAGAAAATGGAGCGTCAACAAAATTCCCCCCCTCAGATTTGGATCCGAAAGAAATAAGGATTTGACTTTGAGGAAAATGAGAAAACCAAAAGAAAGGTGGCGCCCAAGTCTTTCAATGCGCAACAATTGGCGCACAGGTTCTTGCCATGCAGGGATGGAGCACACTGGATGGAGCACGCAGGTGAGCCTCCTGGCCTATATATTCGTAGTCCTTTTCCATGCATCGCATCTTTTCCGGATTCTCGAGCTCTCACTGCAAAGGTCCCCTTCGCCGCAAAAGTTGCTCATTTTCCACTGTTTCTTTGTTTTCGCGCTGTTGTCAAGGTAATAGGACTTGCGCGGTGATACTTGCACGCCAAAAACTTGTGCAACACATTAACACTTGCGTGACACATCCATACTTGCGCGCCTTAATGCCTTGGCCATTTTTTCTGAAATTTCTTCTCAAATATTATGAAAAATCAACTTACATAAATGTTTATTTTATTCAACTTTCGTGCAGAATCAATGGCTCTTAGACCCGGAATAGTTGATGAACTGGATAGCAAGTGGATTGTTGATATGATGAACATCATTGGCCACGATTATTATACTGTCAAAGATAGAACTCTTCCGAATTTGGCTAAGTATCTAAAGAAATATCTTCTAGACTTTCCTCAAATCACTTATCTGCATTTGTATGGCTATGGTCATCTGCGAGAAGTCACTATTCCAGAAGCAAAAAACTATCTTCCATTTTCGTGGTTTCTGAATTACACCAACATTGCTTCAGCAAATATCTCAGGATGAGGAGTATTTCTAAATGCTGGAATAGTGGAGAAGGCCTATATGATGCATCATATACCTTGTACACCAGATCTGACAGATCATACACCTGAGCTGCAACAACATTGTCATCCTTCAATCTTCTGAAATGCTCAGATGGATTGATCCAAAGGCTGGAAGAAAATTTGGGACATCCTTCCTAGGGGAGGCGTGAAGCCAACCTGGATGTCGGCATACTGGGTGCGACAAACCTGTGCATAGTATGTCGAGGATCTGAAGGGAGCTCCAATATACGAATCTTTCTGGGTTGGGAAAAAATAAGTTTATAGGCATGATAATTTCATGTCAGAGATACTCAGACACTGGATCCCAACAACTAATTATTTCCATCCGACTCATGGAGAAGTAGGTATCAGTCTGTGGGATGTCCACAAGATCTCAGGGGCTCCAATTTTGGGTGATATGTATGATGAATTCATTCCACCCAAGGTGACTTTGAATGATTCCGAGAAAACTCCTCCTTTAGATCGGGAATTATTTAAGATCTTCCACAGACTCAATAGTTCAGAGACCTCATTAACTCATTCTAGAAAGGATATTCATCCGGAGGAGTGGATGAATGTATTTATTATTGAGAAGAAAGAGAAGGATCCAAAGGAGAAGAAGACGAAGGAGAAAGGATCCAAGAAAAATAAATCCGAGGATAATAGGCCCAAACGTCCTACCACCAGCCCAAAACCTGAGAAGATGGGTACTCTTGGAACATTATGGAAAACACTAGAAGCAGGAGTGTTCGGAAAGTGGGGATATGAGGTGAATCAATAGATCCCAAAGAAGACTCGTTTGGCGGGCCTCTAGGAAATGTGTCACAACGTGTATCTCTTGCCGGTCACGGATTTGAAGGGAGGCGTTAGGCCAGGGACCTTCATCATTGCGGAAAAGTTGGCTGATGGAAAAATGGTTGGGTTGGATACCCCCATGTTAGTAAATATTCTCAAGAGATTACATCATGTATTAATGGGTAAATCTCCTTTAAAAATAGTGGGACCATTCCACGTTTTATGGGGATGGATCGCCACTCACATCGGGACTTATAATGTACAGAATGGATTACAAATACCTAGAAGTTCTTTTAGGCCATTAGTGCAAGCATTCTCTAGAGTTGCTCTATTAGATGTTAATGCCTATGACATTATAGTGAGGCTGAGCATGTTTAAGGAATTCAACTTCTTTCCCTATGGAAATCTACCAACCGGGCTGTTTGTTGATGATGGAACAAACCGCTTGGATTTGAGGGAATACATGCTAGCTTGCCGGGATGGTGTGCTAGTTGCTAGGATTGATGGAGAAATTATATACGAGGCCTATGATCCATATATATTTCCAAGTCAATTCAAATTTCTGCAACATATTGATGTATCTCCTCCAGTACATGTCAGGTTAGAGCAACATCTGATGGTTGCTTGGAAACTATGGCTTCTGACATCAAAGGAGATGACTGGGCCGGTATTTGATCTTCTAGTTGAAAAAGCGGCACATAACTTGACTATATATTATACCGAGAACTGGATACCATTATACCCAAAATGGGTATTGAATCACCTAGTTTATCGGGTGGGGAAAATGAAGATGGTTGTAGAGAAAGAAACCCTTCCTCATGAAGGTGATGCTTCCCCACCTGAAGCTGATTCAGCGGATTCTTCCTCTAGAACTGATTCACCGGATTCCCATGATGGGGATGATGAGGCACAACCAGTGGAAAAGCAATTTCGTGCCCGATATAATCCTCTGACCAGAATTAAAATACACACTCCATCAACTCCTGGTGAGTTACTTCATTGTGATAATTTAATCAATGCTACTTTATAATGTAATAAGTCTTATTTTCTTATTCTCTATATGTTGTTGCAGGAGCTGGGAAGAAATTAAAGTCAATGATTGTAGGAACTTCCTCGCATCCTTCATATCTAAGACCAGAGGCTTTCCAGTTGTGGCAGGTTTTATATTGTGGTACTGAGACCGCCTGGCTGGATTTGTGTGAGGGCCTACAACTACCTGGAATAGGAAATCTTCTAGATTCTACAGATATCCAATACGAGGATAACCCCAATGAAGTGCGGGCTTACATAAGAGAGATGGAGATGCTCATATATTCCAATGCTGAATTTGTTCCTATCACTAGGCGGGTGAGGGAAATGATTGATCGTGGTTCCACTAAGGGGGGTGGGTGTTCTAGAGAATAGGAGTGGTAGGATTATGTGGTTTCTGAAGATGTAAGTTTTATTTCCTTATTTTCTTTGCAAATTTATTCTAGTCGAAGATTTGTTACTTAAGGAAATCATTTTCTTCATCTTACAGCTCGCAAAGAAAGGAACTGAGGTTCCTTCACCACAATATAGCCCTGGTGGTACTGCCATCGGGGATGCTGCTGATTCTCCTCACAAACCAGGTGAGATATCTCCAGGACAGAAGCCCATGAATGAGTCGTTGGACATAGCCTTCCATTCTCCAATTAAAGTGCCAATAAGGGAGACCACCGATACTCCCAAAAAACCAAATAAGCAAAGGCAACGAAAGAGGAAGACCATAGCTAAACGCTTCATTAGCAGTCGCAAGTCTTTCGGATAATCATGATTCTATACACATGAACACATGGTTACTCATATCTCTGGGGATTGCAGGGGATTCTTCAATTTCCCCTTGAGGGAAAGGACTGATCCTCCTTCAAAGACCACAGAGGGTGCTGTGGAACAATCACAGTTACAAGCTGACTTGGCTCCTCCTGGAGAAGAGCTAGCATCTATTTCCTGTATCCCTCCTGCTACTGTTGCAAGAAGAGAAGAACCTGTTTCTGGTAAGTCAACAATGCTTCATAAAAATGTTGAACGAAACACCGATTTACTTCCATTGTGTGATACTTCATGTTCAACTCCTGCATTAGAGCTTCTGGAGACTGTTGCAATTGATGCTGTGATTTTACCCAAAGATGATGTCCAGGGTCTGGGGTTGCAGGACGTAAGTTGTCAAGAAGACACATCAAACGCTCCCACTGGTGAGACTAACCAGGATTCTGAAATATCATTGGATTAAATGATGAATCATGGCATGTCTTTCGATGAATTTTATGATCATGATAATATTTCATGTGATTTAGAAGGCCATGGGCATGAGTGTTATCCTTCGCCCAGTAAATTTTCTTATAATTTACACTTCTAATCATGACTAAAAATGATATGCAGTTCCATCCATAGAAACTGCTGAACTGCCAATGCCTGAAGAGGGTGTGGACATTGATGTCAACCCTACCATTGCAGAAACATTATCTCAAGTAGATCTAAACCCAGTAACCCCTCCTGACACCCATCTTGAAGATCCTGTTGAGACTGGGAAATATGGGGAGGAGTCTTCTCAGGTTGTTGACCCACCATTAGGTAAGGGATAACAATATTTGTGATTGTACTTAATTTACAAGACAATCGATTATTTTTTTATCCTTTGAAGCAAACCAAAGCTTTCAATTAATCTTGAAAGGCCATCAACTGTAGTGGAAAGATTTGGAGGTGAGGCCTCAGCCTCTTCCCCAATGGGAATTGAAAGTGAAGAAGCACAGGTCAAGGAGGGAGGAGCAGAATTGGGCACTTCCTTAAGTGCATTAATCCCAGATTACATGCCCCCCTGTGATGATGATGTTGAATTTTACCCAGAGGTGCTTAAAGCATTCAGCTTTTCACGACGCAAGTCATGGAACAACATATGGAAAGTCATATATGAGGTTCCTTTAGAAGAGCTATCATCAAAGATCCCTCGATTGTCATCCCATTTTTTCATGCTAGGACTTGCCGGTTTTGGATAAGAAAAGATCAATGCCACGGTGAAACATGACATCTTCAGGAGGGAGTAGGAGAAAAATTGTCTAGAAGATTTGACCAGGGTGAAACATTCAGTTAACATTGGAGAATTTGAGCATGCGGTATCCCAAGATCAGGATGATTACACTGCCAAGATGAAGGATCTGAAGTATAAAATCAAAGAAAAAGTCGTCCAGTAGGTGCAACTCCAGAAACAGTTAGATGCTCTTACTGGGGAACTTGACCAACTCAATAATTCACTGGAGGGAGTTCAAATGAATGGTATGAAGACCATTTCGGATGCCAAGAAATCACTCCATCGGGCTGAAAAGAGTGATGTTGGTCGAGTGCATGAGCTTAAAGTAGCTACTGATGAAGCTCGAGATGCGGTTCATCAATTGAAGACTTATGTTGAAAGTCTTTTGTAATTCCTTGGAAAAGAGAAGAGACTCCAATCTATGGATGTCCTTTTAATTCTTGTGCATCAATGAAAAACAATTTCACCTTCAACCATTTGTACCTGCATTCTCTTTTTCTACATGATTTATATTTTACCTAAGACAATGGTCTGAGTATGCATAGTATGATTTTTACTAGGATTAATGAAAATAACCCTACAAACTTCGAACCTTTTAGTTGCTCAATATTACCTAAATCAGACAAAATGTTTGTTTAGTGAGCTTGGAACTAGACTTTTATTCAGAGTTCCTTTGTATTTTGTGGGCAGTTTAATTCCATGCACGTCAGACATAAAAAGGCTACTGTTTAAGGTCGAAATAGCTTTGACCCAAGGAATTAGAATTGACTCAATTCGTTGAAAATTCATCTGAAAACATAGTACCATACTCAAGTATGAGGGAAAAATATGTAAACTACGACTTAAGAATATTTGAATCTAAGGAATGATATGAAAAAGATATAAAAGGAATTAGAATAAGTAGTTCCCAAGAATGAAGATACCATTATTTAACAAACACGTTAGGGGGTTTAATTACGCAGGGCCACTTAAGGGAATTGGATGCATAGTTAAATAAAATAGTATCTATTGGCTAACAAGTCCGTTATGTAGACTTTTTATGCAAGGCCACCTATGGGAATGTGCTACATTGTCAGGCAAAAGAACTCTTAAAAATTTACTTTCCTAGTGCTAAAAGACAGTGAATGTTTATGGAGATTCAAATTTTCCAAAGTATATAGTTTGCTGTATGGAAAGAGGTACTTGATTATGGAGAATATATTTCAAAACAAGATTATCAAAGAACTGAATAGATATCACTCCTATGATGGTCTGACCCAAACGTAGGGAAGGATAATATAAACCATAGACTTGAATACTTTTCAAATCATGAAAAAAGATATGGGGAAAATATGATAAGGAAGTCTATTTTTGTGGATCCCTACATACTTTCATTTAAGACAAATAAGGACAAAAGAGGCATTCGTCCCAATAATGAAGTTACCACTATCCAAAAAACCCGTTAAGGGGTTGAATTATGCAGGGCCACCTAAGGGCATTGGCTGCATAGTCAAATAATAGTTTCTTTTTGCTGACAAATCTGTTATGTAGACTGTTTATGGAAGGCCGCCTATGGGCACGTGCTGCATAGTCAGGAAAAAGAACTCTCGAATGTTTGACATTTTTGTGACTATACGTCATGAAAAGGGTTGTGATGATCTGAAAATATTTAAGGTTAGGATTATGACACATAAAGATGGGTATTTTCCAATGTATACAGAGATACACAGATCAATGCTAACCATAATCATGATGTTGCTGGGTCTTGAATTGAAATGTTGGAATTCACTACGTATCCCATAAGGATTAGAATCATGCCATACATAGTTCTTAAACTACAGTTTAACGTCATGTGGGAAAAAAGTATTAGAGATCTTAGTTTAGGGTCATAGAGCTTGGACCATTATAATAAATAAACAGTGTGTGTTTTCATGGGAATGTTTTAGCCAAGGGACTGAAATTGGAATTTGGGGTTAGGCCCAAAGACTTGGGGCTGGATTCGGGGGACACCCGAACGTTACTAAATATCCCATAAGGATGGGAATCAAGCCCACATAGTTCTAGAAATATCCTTTGTACAAATATGGTTTGTACATGTGAAGGGTGAAAGGGGACTTTAGTACAGTGATGGTTTAACCCAAGATAAAAGGTTTGGGAATTTCCATATATGCATGTAGTATTTTAAATGAAACATGAATGAAAATCAATGTAAATAATGATTCCCTCTCAAGTGAGGGAATCAAAGAATATTGTTGTTTATTTTCATACTGGACAAAAGTGTTGTATAGTTTAACATTGTATAAAAAGGACGAAAGTGAACCTATGTAAAGATATTGATTCTAGTGGTGGTTTCACGAATCAACATCATATGAGATGAAGGTGAACCAATGTGAAGAGATTGATTTTGGGCTTGAACCTTGGGAGGTTGCATACGTACCCATCCGGGAAGGCAAGGATCAAAGTCCGCGTAGTTCAATTAAAGAATGAATTAATGATCAAGTTGTTCTTGGGGAAAATGACCTAAAAATTGTTGTTGGGACTTACACATGGTTAGCGGCCCAGAGAGAGTGTTATGGTTGAGGTTTCCTCTAATCTCACATGAGTCATACTCGGTGCGAGAAAAAAGAGGTAGCAACAACCTTAATGATACACAGTTTAACGTCATGTAGGATGTATGAAGGGACTATGCAGTTTAAAGTCTTGCAGTTTGGACTATTGGTGCTGCAAAGTTTAATGTCATATAGTAGGGACAATGTACAGTTTAATGTCATGTAAGACGTATCAAGGACTTTCTGTACAATTTAGCTTAATGTAGTTAGGACGATGGGGACAATATAGTTCAACGTCATGTTGGATGAAAGGGGGACTGTGCAGTTTAATGTCTTGCAGTGAGGACAAAAGCGTACACCATTTAACGTCATGTTGGACGCATTGGGGACTTTTTTACCCACAGTTTAACGTCATGTTGGACGAAAAATGGACGATACAGTTTAGCGTCATGTTGGACGAAAGTGAGAATAGTTTAAGGTCATATGCATAGATCGTGGATGGTGCAGATTAATGTCATGATGGACGATGGTGTAGTTTAGGGTCATACAGGACCTTTGATGATTATGTAGTTTAAAGTTGTTCTGTACTTAAGGGACTTTTATACAGTTTAGAATCATGTAGTTAGGACGTTACAGTTTAACGTCGTGTGGGAAGAAAGTACGAATAGTTTAAGTTCATATGTATGGACCGTTGATGATGCAGTTCAATGTCTTGCTGGACAGTGGTGCAGTTTAAGGTCATATCGGACCATTTAATAAACTTTTTCACAGTATAACATCATGTGGGACGAAACTAAAAATAGTTTATGGTCATATGTATGGACCTTTGATGATGAAGTTTAACGTCTTGCTAGACAGTGGTGCAGTTTAAGGTCATACCGGACCACGTTGGGGATGTATTTTGTGTATATACAAAATACTTCTTAAAAAATCTGGCATTGGTTGGAGTAGTGATGAGTTCTCCATCCATCGAGATTAATTAATAAGCTCCATTGGAGTAGACCCTATGTATTCAGTAAGGTCCTTCCCATTTTGGCTCAAGCTTGGGAGGTTTCTTTCCTGGTATCAATGGAGTTCTTAGAACTAATACCAATTCACCCTGAGTGAATGAACGAAGACGAAATTTTTTGTTAAAAGCTCGTTCTATTCGATTCTGATAGACATCCAAGTGGTGAAAAGTGCAAAATATTTTCTCATCTAACCGTTCAAATTCATTCAATCACTTTTGAGATTTTTCATCTGTAGATGACTGATCACAAATGGCTACATTGAGTGAAGGTAATTGAACTTCAATGGGAAAGACGGCTTCCATTCCATATACCAGTGAATATGGAGTAGACCGAGTTGTAGTGCGGGTGGTAGTCCAATAATCCCATAAAGCATGAAAGAGTTTATCAGGACAAGACCTCTTATCTTTATCCACCATCTTTTGCAGTATATTTGAATGAGTCTTGTTAAAGGATTCTATCTACCATTTGGCCACTGCATGATACCAAGATGAATGGTTGGATTTGATGTTGTATTCTTGATACAACTTCTTCACCTCATATGAACAAAAGTTGGTGCCATTGTCCGTCAATATGGTATGAGGGACACCAAATCTAGTAATGATGTTAGACTTGATGAAGCTAACAACGCATTTAGAACTGACTTCCTTGAGAGGTATTTCCTCTTCCCATTTGGAAATGAAGCCAATAGCAGTAAGAATGTAATTAAATTGCTTGGTCTAAGCCAAAGGATAAGGTCCCACCACATCCATTCCCCATGTGGCAAATGTCCATGATTATTTAGTTGTATGAAGCAAATCTGGATGTTGATGAATAAAGTTGTCATGTACTTGGCATGAATGACACTTCTTTGTGAAATCAACACAATCTTGTATCATTGAAGGCCAAAATTATCTAAGCCTTTGAATCTGATCAGAGAGTCTATGTCTAGACTGGTGGGCACCATAGACTCCTGCATGCACATATTTCATGACATCCATTGTCTCTTCACTATCAATGCATCTGAAGAGAACTCAATCAAGGCTATGTTTGTAATCAATTTTCTCTAGGTGATTTGGGCTATCTTAAAGAGTTAACTTGACCACACGTCGCTGGATTTGTTATTTCTCGAATCTATTAGGTGGAAGTGTTCCATTTTGGTGGTATTCCCTGATAGGTGACATCCATCCTTTAGTATGACCATATGGTTCAGGAATGGGACTAATTTCATTAATTTCTTCTGTTCTGATTCGAACATAAGGTGAAATTGCACGACGGTGGGAAATACTGATGGTTGTCTCATCCTGATTTGGATCTGCCAGAGCTGTGGTAATATTATCCAGTGCATCAGCTTGAAAATTTTGTGATCTTGGGACATAATAAAATGTCAGTTCCAAAGGGAATTCCTTTATTAACTCTCTGATGTAATCATACAAAGGGATTAGTTCTTCTTTTCTGATGTAATAATCTCCATTGAATTGTTTGATTACCTGGTCTGAATCACCTTTCACCATTAAGTGATTCACTTGTTCTTGAAGCGCTAATCCAAGCCTGTAGTGAGAGCTTGGTATTCTGCTTCATTATTGGTACCACCTTCCCACAATATGAAGGAATAAGGTAACACTGCCTTTTCTGGAGAAATGAGCACAATTCCTAATCCAACTTTTTTGAATTTAGGATTTTCCATTTTCCTCCCTGTTGGAATAATGGAAGCACCATAAAAATACATTTCCCATGCCTAAGGACGTTCTTGAATAGAGAATACTTCCTTATCAGGGAGTTTAATATCTTAAGATGTGTCTTCCACTAAAGGGTGTTCAGCCAGGAAATCAGCCAGAGATTGGCCCTTTATCACCTTTTGAGACACATACTATATGTCGAATTGCTGCAAAATAACTGCCCACCTTACCGGCCGTCCTGTAAGCAATGGACGACTAAGGATGAATTTGAGCAGGTTATTGCGAGATACCAATTGGACCTCGTGATGTTGCAGGTAGGGTCTCAACTTTTGAACTGAAATGATTAATTCCAGGCAGCACTTCTCAATACTTGAATACCGGGTTTCTACATCAAGCATAGTTTGACTGAGATAGTAGATGCTATTTTCATTTCTAGCATAATTCTTTTGAGTAAGAAAAGAACCCAATGATCACTCTAGAGATGTCACGTAGAGGATAATTTTTCTTCCTTCAATAGGTGGCATGAGTACCGGTGGACTCAAGAGGTATTTCTTGAGAATATAGAATGCTTCTTGACATTCTTCATTCCACTAGTAAGTGACTCCCTTCTTCATCAATTTGGTGAAGGGTAAACTTTTTCCTGCCAAATTGGTGATGAAACGCCGAATATAGGCTATGTTTTCTTGAAGTCATCTTAATTATTTCAAATTTCAAGGAGGTGACATACCAAGGATTGAGTTGGTCTTCTCAGGATTGACTTCAATACCACGATGGCGTACAACAATGCCGAGAAATTTTCCTGAGGTTACCCCAAAAGCACATTTTAAGGGGTTCATCTTCAAATAATGTTGTCGAAGCTTGCGGAATATGACTTCCAAGTCTGCCAAGTGATTAGAACGTTGCTTGGAATTAACCACCAAATCATCTACATATCATTCAACAAACTTCCCTAATAAGGGTTTTAAGATATGATGCATGGAACGCTGATATGTTGCACCTGCATTATTTATGCCAAAGGGAATTACCCGGTAGCAAAACACACCCTGAGGGGCTCTGAAGGCTATGGATGCATCGTCTTCTAGGGCCATTCACATCTGATTATATCCGGAATATCCATCCATGAAGGAAAGTGATTCATAGCCAGCTGTTGCATCAATTAAAAGTTCTGTAATCAGAACTGGGAAATCATCCTTAGGAAAATGCCAATTAAGAACTCTGAAATCAATGCAAACTCTAATTTTTCCGTTCTTCATCTTTACAGGGACAATATTAGCCAGCCCCTTGGGATATTGAACATCTCTGACAATGTTAGCTTTGATAAGCTTATCCACTTCAACTTCAATTTTGGAAGCATAAGATTGCCGTGTTCTTCTCGCGAGTTGTTTAAATAATCGATGATCTTTTGATAAACCCAAATGATGAGTATCAACATCAGGATCAAGCCCGAGAATTTCTGTATAGTTCCAAGAAAATATATCTCTATTTTTCTTTTGAAAAGAAATATACATCTCTTTTTCTTCAAGAGTCATGGCCGCACTGATTAAACTGGGATGTGGGTCTTCTTTTGTACCCAGATTAATTTCTTTGAATTCATCCATAGTGGTAGAGATACCCTCTTCGAATGCTGGAGGAGCATCTCTGAGATCTTTCTCTTCTTTTTCATCATGTGTTATTTCTTCCGTTTCGATTTTCATAGTAGATGATAAAGCAGGATTTTCATGATCAGAAGAGATGTAAAAATTTGCACATCTTGGAGAAGAAGCTTCCATTTCTGAAATGATTGATGATGAAGGGTCTTCTTTTGGTAATAAGGAGGAGATGATGTATTGAGAATTGACATCATTATTCACCTCCGATGTTGCTATAACTTCTTCTGGCCTGATTGGTGATGTATAGATTTGTTGGATTTCAGCAGATGAAATGAAGACATCACCATTTTTTCTTTCATCACTGCTTGATGGGTTACCAATTTCTCCCATGTTGTCTGGCTTGATTGCCTTAATTGACATTATGGATCTTTCCATAAGAGTAGTTTGATTTGGGTCAATCTTTTCAATTTTACTGATATGCAACACATAATCTATACTCACATGTGTAAATGGATTTACTGGAATCTTCTCCAGACTATATGGATCATTAACTATGGTAATCTCCTTTGTTGTGGATTTCTCCCTTCCCTTCATGTGATAAAATTCTTCCTCAATGTATTGAGACTCACATGTCTTCAACAGGGCCTTATCACCATACAATTTCCCAACTTGACCATAAAAAAAATTTGAGACATTGTTGGTATGATGAAGGGATAGTCGCATGTTGAAGTAGCTAGGATCTTACAAGAAAGATGTTGAAGCCTGAGTCTTGATCAACAACCATGAAATCTGAATTGGATATAAGACCTCCAAACTAAGTTCAGAGTGTAACTTCGCCCAGTGGTCCTTGTTCATTTTTATCATATCCTTGTAACATCATTGTTGAAGGAGATAAATCAGATTCTGTGAGGCCCAATCGACGAAGTGTGCGAATGGGCCTGAGGTTGACTCCTGAACCATTTTCAATGAAAGATCTTCGAACATCTACGCCATTGACCTTTCCAGGTAAGTACAAAGGTCTAATATACCCATGCACAACATCATCTTCATCTTTATTAGTAAAAGATGTTACTGCATGGAATTTTGTAGGATTATTCTCTATGTGATAGACATCAGCACAAACAATTTCAGTTTCAAACTCCTGAGGACTTGACAAGCCTCGATGAGTGCTTCCCGAAGTTCTTTTGAAAGATTCATAGTATCATGATTTTATAAATTGGCTGGTACTTAGGCCAAGTGTTTCAAAACATCATACTTTTGATCAAGAGGTCTGCATTTCCCAATAGGAATATGTGGTTTAGCAGGTACCTTCGAATCAGATTCTTTGGAAGTTGATGCACCTTCTAATGGGATAGGAGGGGGCAATATTCCTGGTTTTTGAAGATTCGACTGATTAGATCCATTTACTTGTTTAGAGGATGAAGATGGAACCTTCAACTAGTCTTCAAAAATAACTGTGCCAGGACTGATTTTTCTATTTGTAGAAGAACATGCTTGTTCTTGCTCAGCTCACTAAAGGGCTCTACCCAGAGTTTCTACTGCGTACACAGTTCTAGCAGGGGTAGAATTGGAATAGTTGCTTCTGAAATATCCACGTATTCTCCTGTATCCTGAGCCTCTGGAACTTCCTCTGATTCCCCTATTTGATACAGGGAATTCAGGCTCATAGAAATCAAAACTGCGACTGCCATATGGATCTGTTAATTGAATCTTATTAACAGAACTGGATATTAACACTTCGTCTGATGAAGACTTTGCCTGATTAGCCTGTTTAGGCTGTGCCGTTTGGTGGGGTGGTGCCCGTGGATTTGAAGTAGATGACATGAAGCCTGCCAGAGTCAAATACAACTTAGGCTTTGACACATACTCATCTTCTTCTGATTCTTTTTATTTCTTTGAATCATGTCATTTCTTTGAGGACTTTCCCTCTGATGGAGAGGGTTTTTCCGCAACATTCATCGAAGAAGACACAATCGGTTTCTTTAATTGTGTTCGAGAAAGAGTATCAGTTTGGTTGATTGTCTTTCTGACAATCCAATCATTATACTTATGGGCATTTTTGATTTTGACTTCTTGCCATTCGCCTTCCTCTTCTATAACTATAGCAGTGACACATGCTACCTGGAGTCTAACTTGTCCTGAGTCGACCATCTTTTGCATCAGGTCTTTGAAGACAAAACACTCTTGGATGAGATGCTCCAACATTTGATGATAGGGGAAATAATTAGGATGGTCTTCAACTCCTTCCTTGTTTTTCCTCTTGGTCTTTGTTAGTTGAACCAGATTATTTTCCAGAGCCGAAATGAAGTAACCAGGAACATGTTCATTTCAGAAAGAGTACGTGTTTCTCTTAAAATCCTCAAATTACTTTTGTCTTTGATCTCTTTGTTCATCTGGAAGAAAAGGCCTTTTTTGTTGGCGCTCAGGTGGTGGAGACCTTCGATAAGATTAAGGTATTTAGGTAGAAATAGGTATGGGTGCTTGTTTAAGCATAACTGTAGTGGTTTCTACTTTACCCATTCTCCTTCCTGGAGATGATGGAATTACACGAGATTTAGCATTATCCTTTATAAGGGAATATTCAATGTGTTGAGTGATTGAAGTACGGTCTCAAAACCCTCCTATGTATTTCACAGGGATTAACGGCGTGCGTAATTCATCATGCAGATTTTTCACACAGATTGGAAACAATTCCTCTTGAGGAAGTGCTAAGCTTATGGAATATGTTAATACCTTACAGTGAGCATTGAAATATGATACCCTTTCATTATCTCTTTTCTTACAGTTTTTAAGATCAAAAACTCTTGTCTTTGGAAAAGTTGAGCTAAACTGAAGAAGGAATTTTTGGTGAAGATCCTCCCATCTGGTAATTGACCAGGATTGCAAGCTTGTATACCAGACAAAGGCTAGTCATTGCGCGGTCTGTACGAAGCATCTGAGTTTTACTGCTTATTGCTACTCCGGAGTTCCCATCATAGGATCACAATAAGACACGTAGTGCGTCAAATTCTATTCAGGGTCTCCTGATCAATTGAAAATAGGGAATACATGGTTTCCAAAACTGGATGGAGGAGATATTGAATCTAGCCATTCAGGGTAAACATTCTTTTCCGGTTGAGCTTGCGCACATTTCCCTTCCATAGTTTCTAACAAAGCTATTAATGACTCAGTAGTAGTTAATAAATTTTGAGAAACATCTGGTTGAACATGGACTTGGGTAGGTGCAAATACTGGAGCTCGGATAGATGTGGTGGCTGGTGCTGCAACTGATGGAAACACTGCAAACTGTTGTTGAACATGACCCGTATGATTAGGCCTATGAGGGTGTACTAATAGAGGATGATATTCTTGATCCATCTCAGTAACTGCAACAAATTCCCTTGGATAACTGACTCCAGCACGCTCAGGAAGATGACTACCCTAAAGAATTCTTGCATTCAACCTCTTTAATTTCTTCATTTCTTCCTCCTGTTGTACAAACCATTGCTCAAGTGAGAGAGATTGGCCTTCTCCAGAGGAAGGATATGTAACCTGATTCTTTCCTCTCCCTTTGATGGATCCTTTTTGGAGAGGGGTAAGTGGGTTACTCGAAGGATTAACTAGGTTCTGAGTAATCCTTTGATTTCGTGTACGCACACTATCTTAATTTGTGTCGGTGCGTACATCTTCTTAAGTAGGACCCTCTTCATCTGAGTCCCCTAAGTGAACCTCATTTGTTGGATCAGAAACAACAACATTGATGACATTGATTGATGCAGAACGCATCGCATCCCTTCAATCAGCATTTCTGTGATATTTTCTTTTTCCATGTCTTTGATGAGACATTTCCTTTTGTTGATTCGATCCCTCAGGAAATTCATGACGAACCATAATTTGGAGGGAATCTCCTGATAATTTGGCTATTCGTTCCTCTTGAGGATTCTTCCCCAATTGTGAAAATACTGACTTTCTCTGAGGAGGGGATTGATGATTTGAAAAATTCCCCAGTCCGGTGGACTGGGGCTGTTCCTACTGTTCCCGCTCAATTCCTCGAATCATATTTTTTGATTCTGATGGTTGGTTTAAAAGTGTCCCCGGTTTAGCAAGCTGGGATAGATCTTGACATGCTATGTCTGAGACTTTCTTAAAATCTCTCCTGATCTTGCAAACATTAGTCTGGAAATGAGTTGGATTCATTAACTAGTATCCACTTTTATCACCTGGTTCAAAAGACTATTGGATGATTTCTGTAAATTCTGTCACATGATGATGTGATTTCTCCATACGAGAGGATTTTTCAATATTCTTGTTTGCTTGATGCATGAGTAATTCAAAAACATGTTCTCTGTTTTCTTGATTTTGAGAGGAACTAGTTGAAGCTTGTTCTTGGGAAAGCTTTTGATTACAAACAAAGCCCACTGACTGTGGCCGGCCATGGGAAATAACATTGAATGAGACCATTTTCGGTGGGCTTTGCTGAATGGAGAGCACCATGAAATGCAGTTCTACATTAACACCCCATCCTCTTACATGAATACCAGATGGGGCATTGGTAATTAACTAACGCAATCTACTTAGTGTGCCAAGGCATGAATGTTGAAGGGCTCTCTGTTTCTTTTCATCCTTCGTATATCGAGAGACTGATAGAGATTCCAAATCAATTTGACGTTGTAACCCTTTTATTATCTTAAGATTATTTTCATATTCCTCATAAGATAATACTTTCTTTTTCTGCTGATAAAGAGTTCTCCATATGTTGATACTAATATCATTAATTTCATCTTCCGTCATCATTTCTGGAATGTCATACTAAGAGTAATCCAGAGGCCAAAACATGACTGGAACTTTACCTTTCTCTAGTTCTTTTCTCATGTTTAGCATTTCCTCTTTATCATTCAATGAATATTCTTCACCTGATTTGACCAGAGTTGGTGTTTCCTTATTGCTTCATTGGATTCAACAAGATTGGTAGAGAAATCATTGATCACACTAGAAGATACATGACTTAGGGGTGGCTTGGAGAATGACCTACACCCTGGGCTATCTTATAATTGAGAAAGTATTTCACCTGATAGAGATTAAGCATCAGACATGACTGGTATCACATTTTCATGTTCCTCAAGATAAGCGGGCTTTCTCAGCACTACATTGTCCACTGGAGCATTTTCCGGGAAATGTGCATCACTACTGCGGAGAGGAATTTCGCAGCGAAGTTCATCATCATGGGGAGGACCACCATAATAGGTTATATAAAAAGATTAAATCTCTTGCTCCTTGGTCTTCTAACCACACAGATAGTTCCTGTGGCTCTCATATGAAGATGAAACTTCGATATCGAGTGAATTTTCATGAAGCAAGCCTTCATGAGGAAGTGACTATTGAAGACCTTCAGAATTAATGTTCCCACTATTAGGAAATGATGGAGTAGAATCTTGAATTCCAACAGATAACTGTCTGAGGGCTTCAAGAACTCCAGCATCGAGCGTGGCCTTGTTACAGATTGGCTCTTGATCTCCTGACTATGCTGGGTGGGTATTTTTCTTAGACGCCTTCTTACTTTACTGGGAAACCACTTGTTGACGAAAGTGGTTGATCTGAGCAGGTGTATGTGACTGATCAGGAAATATGGCCAGGTTAGGCTGACGATCTCCACTCAAATTAGGTGTATGTGCCTGACTTGGTTATCCGTATGATATGGGGGAGTATTCCCCACAACCCTCTTGGACTGGAACAGATGTGTGTGTCTGTTCCGGAGTGAATTTTATATGTTTCACTCCACTAGTAGGGATAGATTTATGTGTCTTTCCCTGAGATGTTGCTGAAGCTGTTATAATATCCTGGAAATCATCCAGAATATGAGCAGGGATTTGTTTATTCTATTTCACCATTGATAGAATATTCATGGTGACTTCAACTACCGGAACGGGGATATAAGTCCATTCCATGCTTGGAGTTGGTGTATGTCCATGCTCATTTCCTCCTTTTCCTGTCAGTGAATCCTGACAGTACTCACGTGTGGGGGTAGAGAGATGAGTCTGCCTCCTGTTTGTTGCCGGAGATTTCTGACTGACTTATCTGAATGCTACCAAGCAAGACTGTTGGTAGACTTGATTAATACAAGAAGGTTTATGTGCCTGCTGATTGCACTTCACCAAACGTGATTGACAAGCTCCATCATATGTAGTCAGACGAGCCTGCTGACTAGAAGATGATGTATAAATAGGTGTATGTTCCTGTTTATAGTACTCTGCCGAAATTGCCTGGCGGGATTGGCATGATGCTGCCAGACGAGTCTACTGGACAGTGGAATTAAAATGGGCAGGTGTATGTGTCTGCTCGTTTCTTTCCACCAAGATAGGTTGGTGGACTTCTCCAGAGATGGAAGAGATGAGAACATGCTCACTGTTGAATGGATTCTGCCTCTAGCGATTCATCTTTCCTGCTCGGGTTCGAGGAACCTGAGCCGAACGCCTGGAGTCGGTACCCTCCTCATGTTGAGGCCGCACTGCCGCACGAGTCTGGCAGTGATTTTTGGTGGGAACCCTCGGTAAGGACTCCTGTCTACTTGAATTAAGGCCATGTGGGACCTACTCATTCACCTACTCAGAATAAGGGAGCGAATGGTGACTGTGTGCCGGGGATAATGACCCGAAACGGTTGGATACGGTAGTTAGCACTGCCTTCTTCTTGATCACTAGTCGTCGTTGTCTGGATGAACGTTGTGAGTTGTTCACTTGGAGGTATTGTCAGGCAGCCATCAGAGTTGGGATGGTACCATGTTGACGGTACTCCATAACCAGCACATTTGATACCCAGTGTTGAAGATGCTGAGTAGGTGATGTCCTCCTCAGAGCGGACGACGATCCAGTAGGAGTAGCAGCTATGGCATTTGCAGCAGTTGTATTCACAGGTGTGAATTTGAGAGCATCCATTCTAAAAATGCAGAAGATCTTGGAAAAGAGTGCATGTTTGATATAACAGACGTAATAAAGATAAATTCATCCACTACATCTTTTGGACGAGCACATATGTCAATGATTGTTTTTGTTGGCCCACACATTGCGTTTTAAATAGGGGCTTGACAAATAGGTAAAACATCATTTTAACTTGGTTAAGGATTCACGCCGGGTTCACCATTTATTGATTCCCTCGGAATTAGGGGAGTGACCGCCTTGATGGGATGTCCAAACATTCTGATCAGTTTCTAATGGGTTTTTTTGTAGAACCGGAAACATCCAATGATTCCACATCCATTTGGACCTACTTTCCAAAGGTAGGCGCTCATTAGTTTGTGGACTGATGAGGCTTAGAAATTTTCATTGGTCGAGAGGATGGGAGGTTTGACTCATCACACCTTTTTGAGGGGAATTTTTGTCTACTCTCGGACTCTCGTTATAGATTTAAGTTATGTTTGTTAATCCTTATTACATTACCAAGTATAAAATGAGCTTTCCTACAGATCTGACAATCAAGGATTATATATGTAGGAAATTTAGAGAATCATTTATTTGTATTTCTGGTTCTTCATCGATAGAGAATAATCCATATTTATTTAGAGATTCTTGATCAATGGTATCCTTCAACACATTTTTATAGAAGTCTCTTGGTCATTATGATGACCATGCTGATTTTAAAGACACTTAGTGGGGCACTTGATGTTTATTGTCATTCATAAGGACATGGATTATTTCAGAGTTGGGATCGACCCCGCAGATGGGCTACCTATGTATCCTTTGTTTAGAAAAGGAATCAGAACCCACATAGTTCGTGTAAGGGAGTATGATGTTTATGATTGATGGCTCAAAGAAGGATGTCATAATTTCTTTTACACTCTAATCTCACATGAGTCATGCTCGGTGTGAGAAACAAGAGGTATTGGTAAAAATTAAACAATTTTTCCATGAAAGATGCAATCATAAGAAATAATGTGGGGCTTATGTATGTATGACTGCCCAGATAAATGAAGATTAGGATTTACATCAGGTAATAAATCTAGGAACATGGTCCATAAAGGTATATGTGATTCATGGAGATTTGAATACTCTAACTTGGGGGCTTACTCCTGAAAATGAGGCCCAAATTAGGATAAGACTTATGATTGGGTTTTACTCCTATGAAGGAATCCCAGATCAAAGGTAAATTAGGACTGGTTAAGAGGAATTAAGAATAGGGCTTACTCCTGAAAAGGAGGCCTAGGTTAAGAGACGTGAAAAAATAAGGGACATAGGGCTTACTCCTGAAGAGGATTCCCATATTTGAGACTGAGGCTTACTTTTGAAAAGGAGGCCCATGTTAATGGAGTTATGACTGGGGCTTACTCCTGAAAAGGATGACCATATTTGAGACTAAGGCTTACTCTTGAAAAGGAGGCCCAGGATAAGAGAATTATGGTTACGGCATACTCCTAAAGAGGATGCCCATATTAGGGGACTGGGGCTTACTCCTGAAAATGAGGCCCAGGTTAATGAGTTCTCTCATCGTAAAGGATGAGTTTGAATGAATGAAATCTCAATCTTTAGTGACATAAAGATGTGTAAATCACTAGGTTTTGAGTGATATTCCATAGAATTCCATTCAGATAAGGATGTCAAATCAATAGGTCATGCCATAAATGGCTTTGAAGAGTGTCTTGAAGACTGAATCTTGAATAGGAGAGGTGGAATGGCTTAAGAGGGGTAAAATGGGCAAGAAGGGCACCCAAAAAGGAAGGGGGTGCAAGTCCTAGCAGGCACGCAGGTACTACATGGGTGCACAAGTCCTGGTCGTGCAGGTAAACCTGTGCGACACATGGGTACTTGCGTTATGGTTAACCAGTAGGGTAATACTTGAACGACTCTTGGTTAAAGCCTTTAGATTCATCTTTTGGTTCTTCCAGAATAGTGGCGCGCAAGTTCTATTGACGGAGTTAGGCGGCACGCATGTGTCTCCATTTCCCTTAAGGGCTGTCCTCTCAGGCACACATGTGTTGAGGAGTTTCAACACTTAGGCCTTCATCCCCCTCTTTATATCTTTCGTTCTAGGTAATAAATTATCATAGAAGTGTTTCAGAAGCATTGAGAAGAGACTAGGGCGCCAGGAGATCAAATCTGAGTTTCTGAAAAAAAAATTCCTTCAAAATGGGGGGCCCACATGGTCTATTTATAGGATGATGAATACCCAGGCGGTTATCCTTTATTACACGAAAGTCACTTGCGCTACCCTTAGGAATCGCGCATGTCCTCTTGTGTGACAGTGATGAAACTTGCGCGGCACATGTTCTTTTGATCCCTTGTTCATGCCTTTGTCCATTTTTTATGTTTTCTTCAAAGGATGAATCAATTTGTGATAAGTCATTTTCCATTCCATTCATTTGGACAATGTGATGAAAAAGGAGCTTCAACACACTTGTGTTTGAAATTTTTGATCATGTGTTCCATAAGGTGGTACTCTTTCTTGGTAAGTGAAGGTTTGGTTGTGGGAGTAAAATTTCTCCCCGGTTTGTTGGTCCTTTAAATTTGATGGCACGTTTTGTATATTTGGTGTATCATATTTTGATCCCCTCATAGTTGATCTAGATATATGATGTTTTTTGTTTTTCTTAGATCCATCATTATCTTCATGACAACTCTCACATCATCAATTTGGGTGAGATCGATGTTGGAAATGATATGACCTTCGAGGAGTGGATTGTAGAGACATAGGGCCACTAAGAGAAGGTGTGGTGTGGGTTTTTATCCCCTTAGTTAATGTCTTGTGGTGTCAAAATGGAATGGAGGATATTAATAAGTAATATGAGACATAGATACACTCTCAATACCCCAATCTGTTTGATGTTTAAATATTATCTTATAACGTTGCTAATTTAATGGTTGTAGGCCCTTAATGATCGTGAGATTTCATTATCTTGTTTATTATTTGTTATTTCTCACTTTTGAGAGGTATCTCCCTCGGAAGAGTGTTTTGGATCAGGTTTTGGAGGTTTCTTAGTTTTTTGCTTGTTCCTCTAGTGAGGGGGTAAGGTCCTTTGGTGGAAAAATATTCTTTTTCTATCTCAGGGGGTGGCTATTTGGATGACCCTTTTTCTGTTTCCTATATGTTTTGTTTTTAAATATTGGGGATGAGAATATATCTTTTGTTATCTAATGTAAGTCCCATTATCAACATAGATAGAACATTTTCATGTTTCTGAGGCCTTTTGAGCATTAAGGTGGAATGATGGAATTCTGGAGGAGTTCGGGTGCTAACAGGTCAAAGTAGGAAGCTTTAACTGTGTGAAAGTTGGTTTTATATCGTGTAGAAATATTTCAAAATGTGAAAGATGGTATTAGACTGTGTAACATTTTTGGGTTTGAAGAATAAAATAAAATTAATATTTATGGGTTTTATAAAGAAAAATGACCTCGAGGCATTACACGATGCGAGAGGGGATTACACGTCACGTAATCTCCGTTGTTGTAATGTTTTAGGTGTTTTACATCCACTCAGGTTTGTCAAACCCTATGGAAGAAATAAAGAGCTATAAATTTAATACAGTGATATTAATTAAAAATTTAAAGATATTTATTACAAAATATATCAAAGCAATGGTAGGACCATATATGTATAATGTCTTTAGAAACTGGGAAACCTAAATAAATGGATCATAAGGCATCTTAATTCTATCCCAATTGTTTCATCGTAACTAGACCCCTTTATAAAATATCTTATATTACAAACTTCTTCATGACCTGTGGGAAAGAAACATATTAACGGGTGAGCTCAAATTCTTTGTATGGGAAAAAAGGAGATATCAATCATATCACAATCATCAGACATGAGATCATAACGTTTGATAATCTTATCTTGCCTATGAAATATCATGATATCATGCTATGATATAAATCATAAATGATCATAAGATAAATTAACAAAATCCCAAATATCATAACATAAGACTTGAATTTTTTTGGCATACACATAAGCATTTATAATCATTTAATAGCAATTAGGGATCATTGTCAAGACCATCATAGTTGAAAAAGTACATTACAGAACTGAGTTCACTCCTAATTTGGGAAATGTACTACTAAACTGATATCATTTCCCATTCCATCCATGTCAATCACATGAGATATAAATCTTTACCCAATTAATTGAATGTATATATACGTCCCCCACCCCAATATCATAATTAAATTATTCTTATGTGTTCCACAAGAAAAAAATCATTCATCATAACCCAAGAAATAAAATTGGTTTCTATAAACATCATTCCACCATAAGATCATCAATTTTAAAAAATATATTTCATTAATATATTTCCATAATAAACAAAAAAACTATAAGATCAATAAGGATATTATACTTGAAAAAAAACCCTATTATAAAATACCATCATTGATGGAAAATAATTTTGATATAACACTTGAAATTCATTCTTGAGGGGAATATCATTTCTTCTTCATAGATGTTTTCAATTCTCAAAATTATGCACAATATTAAAAGAAAATATTTTATTTTAAAATAAATATTAAATAATCTAAAGGAGTATTCATGGAAATAAGGTGTCTAGAAAAAGTAAAAACTGTTTGTGCAATATAAGATAAAAAACATTCTCCTCATACTTTTTCAGGAAATGTCCAAAAGTACCTCGTATTGAAAACAAAAAAAGATTCAATATATACCATCTAATTAAATATAACCAATGTGTAATATTTACTCCAAATAATTTTATATGAATAGAAATAATAATTTGTAATACTCAAATAAGAAACATGGATATGGTTAATAAATATACCCTAATAAATACATACATATAATCAATCTCTAATAATAATGAGATTGGAAAAATATTCCATACCTAAGGTTCAATTTCATTTGTATGTATATGAACCTCTTGTATAATGATTTAAATAATGTAATTAAAATATTTCATATTCATAGTTTTTTAAGATATCATATATGACTATATTAGCATCATTTTGTCAGTAACATTATTACTCGCCCATTAGGTGTTAACTTCTTTACATTCTCATGCATGTTTTGTCTGATATATCCTTATTCCTATTATTATGTTATATTTATATCATTTTCTTAATTACATTGGTATAATAAATATCATATGTATTCATTATTTTCATTTATATAATCATTCATGAATTAAGATCTTGTTGAATGAATCACATCACATCGTGGAGAGAGTAAGTCGCACGTACACACGAGCGATAATATCATTTACCATAATTCTCGAATGGTATTGAATTTGATGTGTATAATATTTTGCAATAAATATTATTTTATAAAATTTATATATATTAATTATTTGGATCGTTATCTATATCCAAGTAAGGTGGTGGTAAAAATAGATTGCACTATGACATGGAAATGGTAAGCTGTACGTACGCACACATGATATATTCATTTTTGGTAGGATGGATAGAAGGTGGAAGATTGTTTTTTAATAATAATAATAATAAAATCTAAAAAAATAAATGATACTTTATTTATTACTTAATAATGAAATAAATCAAGAAGAGGGTGTAGATGATAAAAGAAGTTTGAAAGAATCGGTTGAGTAGATTCCCTTTGCTTCAACATGCTCCTTCAAAATCTCCTCTTAAATCACAATATATGGTCTTTGGATAATACTAGAATGTATATAATATTATTAGGGAAGATGATAATGGAAAATGGGTGGGTATATAAGATATTTTTATCTCATTGAGTTGTGAAAAAAGGAGTAAATCATTCCACTACCGTTACATATATAGTGGGAAGATGATCAAGATAGAAATCTACTCTAATAGTAGTGAACTATTCTGATTTCATTAACTGTTCAACTATAACCCATATAGAATTATGGAAATTAGATGTTTTGGGATGTCTGATGACAATTTCCATAGTGATGTTTTCCCATTTTCATTTCTGTATGGGTAATGGTTGTAACATCCCCTTAGGATTTTATTTATCAGCCTTAACTTGCTCCCAAACCAAGCACTATGAGAAATAATTGATAAAATATCTTTTATTCCATCACAGAAGAAATAATCTTCCAGGTCCTTGAATATCTCTATGCGTCTAGGATAAATAGATAATGAATAATTATGAGCCTCATCCAATATCTCCTTCTTTAATTATGGTATGGGTGGAATACAAATCTCGTTCCTGATCATTATTATTCTATAATAATCATGGTTGAATTCAGAAACCTTTATCACCAAATTTTGTTGCTCTACATCTTCTTTATACACATCCTTAATTTTAACTTGTATAGATTATTGAACATTCATTTGAGAAATATATGATTTCCCCCTTCCTTTAAAATTACTTGATCCATCATTGTAAAATAAAAAATAGATTAGATCATTTTTTATCCTCAATATGGATTGGCTAGCTTGGTCCATTCAACTCAATATATATGACACATTTTTCTCTTTCCTAGGGCATTCATTTATTGAGTATTCATAATATTTTATCAACTCCAATCATCATCATTGAAGCATATTCATCTCCTTCTGTGTAAAATTATACATTAATGTTTTATGATCGTTATAATTATCACATCATTAACAATATAGATAATGTTTCCATATCACCAGTGAAAATATTATGGTAGCTAACTCTAAATCTAGAGTTCTGAAATTTTTCTAATGTATTTTTAGTTGTCGTGATCCATAAGAAATCACCATATAATTTTTCTAGAGAAGAAAACTGATACCCTTCCTGGACGCATCACTATAGATTACAAAATATTCTCCACTACATTATAGTGTGAGCATAGGTTCACTGGCTAACCTTCTTTTTATATCTTTGAAATTTTCGTTACATTCCCCTGTACACACATAATTAACTCTTTTTCGAGTCCACTTAGTGAGTGGATTAGATAATCATGAAATATTTTTAACCAAACGTCGATAATATCTATCCAAACCAAGAATAATTCATATCACAGTTTCCATTGATGGTATTGGCCAACATTCAACATAAACTATTTTTTTGGATCCATAGATATACCCTATCTTGAGATTATATGACCCAAAAATGAATGTTTTAGAAGAAAAAATTGACACTTGGTAAATTATGTATAAAGATTTTCATTTCCCCGGGTCTTTAGTACAATTCTCAATGGATATTCATGTTATTCGTAGATCTTAGAATAAATAATAATATATTATATAAATACAAGAAAAAACTTATCAAGATATTATTTAAATATTATTCAGTATATCCCTAATGATAATAGGGGAATTAGTAATACCAAAAGGCATCAATATAAATTCATAGTGTCCCTACATTGTACGGAATGTGGTCATTAATATATCCTCCTTTTTCACCCTTATATCATGATTTCCTAAATGAAGATTAATCATGGAAAAGTATTAAGCTCCATGTAGTTGGTCAAATAAGTCATCATTGTGGGTAAGATGATATTTTTTCTTAATAGTGATCATATTACATTCTTGATATTAGATGTAGAGTATCATTGATCTGTCTTTCTTCTTATCAAATAATATAGGTGTTCCCAAGGTGACTCACTAGGGAATATAAATAATTTTTTATTATTATCAAGAGTTTCTTCTGTAATTACTTTAACACAATAGGGGCCATTCAATAAGGTTTCATTGAAATATTAATATTACTAAATATGATTTCTATAAGAAATTCAACCTCACGATTTTGTGGAAGTCTTGAATATTATTTCTTAAAGATACCATCAAACTATTGTAAAAGGGGTGTATTCTTAATTGTGAGTCTCTCTATAACCATTTGAGATATATAACATTTACATAGTGGAATCAAGACCCATAATTTGGAATAAATTACTAATGGAAAGTCATTTTTATCCTTATAACAATTAATGATCATATATTGATTCACAATATGTAATGAGACTTCCCTTCCTTGGAAATGTATATGATATCCATTTATAGAAATCTCGTCCATTCTATGAACCACATCATATTACACTACTGGATGGATCATAAGATTTATAGGAAGCACAATTCCAAAAACATCAACCGAAGAAGAATTATAAAATATTTATGTGATTGATGGGACATTAGGAGGTGTCACAACTAACCACATATCTAATTCTTGAGGTAATACAATGATACCCATAGAAATGCATCAGATATAATATAGTAGGTGGATTTAGAATCAAACTAAAAAAATTCCACTTTAGAGTGGATGGTATGTGTACCCTTCAACAATTCATTTTCGTACACCACATCGCAGATAGTGATCACATGTTCCATGCCTTGGTCTTTGGACATAAGAGTTTTCTGACAATGATTATCATCAATAAACTTTGTATTTGGGAATTGATTGGCATAATTCCCCATTTCCTTTCAATTGTTACATTTAAGTGTCAATGGTGCATTCTATGTATCTGTTTCTTTATTCAGACCGTTAGAAATATTTTTCCCATCACATCAACATTCAACTACTCGATGACCATCAATCCCACAGTAAAAACATTTTCTATTCCCCTTAAGACAATATACTTCCTGTTTATTTCCACACATTGAGAATAATGGAAAACTCATATTCATTTACATGTGGTCTTTTTATTTTCTCTTTTATTCCATATTTTTCTTATTATCAGACCTGTAGGATTGATGGGTTACTCTGACCTCCATCTCAACCTTGAGATCAAATCAAATGATTTTATCATAGCTATTGGCATACAGTATGGAAATTCCCTTCATAGACTTTGTTTTAATCTACTAATGAATCGATCAATTTTATTCTCTGGTTGGATAATAATTCCAGAATAATACCTTGCAGGTATTGTAAAATTAGCTTAGAAGGTAGCAATGGATTTATCATCATTATTCTTACGATCAATGAAATTCTTATCCATTTTGTTCAAATATTATGAGGAAATTATTTATATAAAAATATGTTCTTGAACTCATCCCATTCTATTGATTCAATTTCTTCTCTTTTCCTCATATTCCTGATAAGGGTCCACAATTGATCGGATTCAACTTTGAAATGATAGAATGATATGATGACTTTATATTGTTCTGAACATTTGAGAACTAAAAATATATTTTCAGTGGTACTGATCCTTTTTTCATCCACTAATGGATCAGAAGACTCAGTGAAAGTATTTGGATGATGCCTCACGAAGGAATCAACAAATTATTTTTCCCTCATTTCCTCATTGGGATGTACTACTTGATTTATAGCTTGAGAAAGTTGTTTGAACATAGCTATATGATTTTTCATTCTAGATCCCATAACATTTGGTTTATTATGAAGAAAATTATTGCTTTTCCAATCACATTATGCATTAAATTGGTTCCTCTAGGTTCTATCCGTTGAATAAAACTAGGAAGCATATTTTGAGATACACTAATCAAAATTGGAAAACACATAATCAAAAATAAAATTTCAATTTAGGAAACTTTAGATTCTATCTTTTTGTTGTTCATGGTAATTTATTAAACACAATGATTGTATCATATACGTCAACATATCCTCATGGTTATTAAGAATTTATTCACATCCTAGTTACCAATGTTTAACTATACATTTCGTATGATTCCAACTATAATGACCCATACTTTATATAAATTGATTTTACATAAAAATTGACATATATTCATTAAAAATATTACAAATACATGAAATTACAGTATAGGCATAGTATATTTAGAAACATGGAAAAATAAACAATTGGTTCAGAAGACATATTCATTATCTCTCACTTATTTCATCATAACTAGACCCCTTCTTGACTTATAGTGCATAACACCCTTATTCATGACCTGGGGAAAAGAAATATATTAAAGGGTGAGATAATATAATCAGTATGTTTAAAAAAAGGATGTATCAATCATATCAACATAATAATACATAATAATGTAGCATATGAAAATCGTATCCTTGAAATGAATGATTTTGATATCATGTTGTGGGATAAATAAGAAAAGTTCATAAGAATCAATAAAACATTTACCAAAATTCTTAACATAAGACAAAAAATTTCTTGTTATGAACATAAGAATAGAAAATCATTTAATATTAGTCAAGGATCATTTTCGAGACCAACATAGTGGATAAAGTCCATCACGGAACTGAGTTCACCCCTCATTGCAGCCTTGTACAACTAAATTGATATCATTTCCCATTACAACCATGTATTTCTCATGCGATATAATATTTACCCAATGAATTGGAGGGAGATATAGGTCCCACCTATCTCATAATTAAATCATTCTTATGTGGTCCATAATAACATAAGTCATTCATCCTAACCCATGGATTAAAATGGATTTCATTAAACATCATTAAACAATAACCTAATCCATTTCAAATTAGTGGATTTTATTAATATCATTACATCTTAAACACAATAAAACCATTAGAAAAATAATTGTATATACTTGAATCATATCCCAATTATATTATTTTATCATTGCTGGAAAATAAATTTGATATAAAAAATTAAATTAAATTTTTTTTAAAATATCATTTCTTCATTAATTTTTTTCTTTTGTCAATATGTTTTAGAATATTGAAAGAAAATAACTTATTTAAAATAATAATTAAATCATGTTATTTATGATTCATGTAAATAGGTAATTATGAAAATTTAAAAAAATTTAATTCCATATATGATAAAAAACAATTCTTCCCAAACTTTTCTTGGGAAAGACAAAAAGTACCGCATATAAAAAACGAGAAAAGATTCCTTTCATACAATTTAATAAAAATTATCCAATTCGTATAATGGAATATAATAATTTTTATAATAATAGTTTTAATATTTAGGATTAAATAATTATTAATCATTTCAATGAATGATTTATATACCCTATTAAATACTTGCGTATAAAAAATCTCAGATAGTAATTATATTTTAAAATTATCCCTCAACTTAGGTCTAGTTTCCTTTGTTTTTATCTAATCCTCCTATATTTTAATTTTAATTATTTCATTGACTTATTTCATAATACTATTCATTTCAATGATATCTTATATGGTCATATTATCATCTTTTTTTGTGACATTTTTACTTGTCTATCAGGTGTTAACATTATTATTTTCTTAAACATGTTTGTTTAGATAAATATTTCCTCCAATTATTAGTTAATAGTTATATAAGTTGAAAAATTATATTATTATAATATTTATAATATTGATTCATTACACTCATTTACATATTCATGCTTCAATGTAGATCATGTTTAATGAATCATATCACATAGTGGAGACGGTAGGTCGTACGTGCGAACGAGAAATGATATCATTCCAACATCTATTGAATGGTATTAAAGTGGATGGTGTATAATATTTCATAATGAATATAATCATATAATTATAAAATATATTTATTACATCCATCATTATAACCATCCAATTATGGTGGTGGGGAAAAACAAATTACACCACGTTGTGGAGACGGTAAGTCATATGCACGCATGTGTGGTGATTTCATTTTACATAGGATAGAGAGAAGGTATAAAATGATGTTTTAATAATCATAATAACATATAAATATATAATTTATACTTAATATATTAAATTATAACTAAATAAAACATGATGGGAAAGTAAACGTATAAAGATGATTTAAATAATCGATTGAAGATATTACTTCTTCTACAATGTGCTTCCTATAAATATCCCCTAAAATAAATTGAGGTGGTATTTGGAGAAGAAAATAACCTATATAATGTAAATAGGAAATATTAGTATGGAAACGATTAGGGGATATCCAAAATTTATGGCTCAATTAGTTATTAAGAAATGAAGGAGGAGGTCCCCTTTTCTAATTGATGTGATAAAACATTCAGAAACTCTAAGACCATTAATTTTTAATAAACTCAAAACACATCCAAAAACATATTAAATGACATAATTTCTAGGATTAAATGAGATAAAGTTTCAATATCATGAACCAAAAAATTTTAGATATGTATTTCTATCAATTTAAACCTTCTCATTTTATTTAACACTTTGTTATTCTATTTAATTTTAACTAGAGTAACAATTATTTAAATATTAAAATGGTGTGATATTTAGTTATTTGAAGTAAATTAGAACATAAATAAATTCATATTAACATTTTATACCATATATGAATTATTCTATATTTTTTAAAAAATATATTATATTTGAATAATTTTATACAACATTATTTTGATAAACAATCAACAATGTAAGTTTTTACACTATTCAATTCATTTATACTAAATAATAATAATATAAGAAGTTTACATCGAAATAATTTTTTTATATTCCTAAGAGTAATAGGTCATCGATAAATTTCATTGGACATATTAATTATCTAATATTTTTATTATTATCTTAATTTTAATAATATTTATTTGAAATTCCCCTTAAAAAAATGTGTACTACAATAGTTTTGTGTAATAATTTAATATGATTATTTGTAAAATAAATAATAATTATAAAATAATATGACAATGATAAATCCTCTAGATATTATAATTATACTTATAATAGAATATATCTTCTGTTTCATCCAGCATTAAAAATATTATACTTATTAAAACATAATTGTGACAAGTTTATCATCACATTAAATATAATAATATAAGTGTCATAATTTAATCTATATAGATCCAAATCGTCAAAAAAATCAACCATTGGTTGTTTACTCTCCTAATATACTCTATAAACAATATGGGTTTTCATGTTTTTGGGTAATTTAATGGTCAATATCACTTGAATAATAATTATTTTATTGATTTCCCATAAATTCAATTGATTTACATCATTAAAGTATATGTCATTAAGGTAATTATTTATTTCCTAAAAATTAAAAATAAATTATCATCATAAATAAAAACATGTTATCTTTAAAATTAGAATTTATAATCAAATTTATCTTCTGTATAACCATATATTAAATACTTTCTAGATATTAAAATATGAGTGATACATATTTAACATTCCATTAAATAAACTAAATTAAATGTCATAATCTCATCCAAAGGGATTAAAATATATACTATTTTGACTCATTGAAGTATTAGGTTGAAAAAAATTCATCGAATTATATTTGGACGAGTCTTAGGGTAATTTTATAATAATATTCTTACCCTTAATTAATCTATTTACACTTTTACTGTATTAATAAAAATTTCTGATGTTACTATTTATAATTCTAAAAAATAAAAGAAATTTTTGTACATAATTTAGATCTACTGAATCAAAATAAGGAATTAATTTTAAAAAATTCATAAATATAGATGTTTCGCTAATTATTTTATATTTTATCTCATTGTCAGAATGTGAGAATGAGATTTAAAGGGTAAAACATTACAAAAGTTTGAAATGTTTTTACATGTATATTAATTGTAAAATTAATGCTAATGATATAAATCATATTGAATTATAAAAAAAATACTCTAATTAAACTTTAAAACAATTAAATAATATAATTTTATTTTATAAATTATTTCAATGAAAAATGTTGTTTTCATTTATAAATTAATATATTTTTTCTATTCATCAAAACCCAAATGTTATCATAAATATATAAAAAATTAATCAAATGTAATTACTTATATCTTTATTCTAATAAAAAATTTTAGTTTTTCATATAAAAATTAATAATGGGTCAAAATATTAATTTAAAAGGGGTTCTATATTAAAAGGTGGAAATTTACCCTTTTGAAAAATATAGGCTTTTATATATCGAATAGGGTTTATTCATACCTTATGAAAAAAATATTTATTGTAGGAAAATTAAAAAATATATTATTACCTATATAACATATATATTTATTTAATTTCATTTGCTAATAGTAATTCAATAAATTTATTAAAACAAAATAACAAATATATAATGAATTGGTATTGATCACATAGCGATGTTGTTGCCTTATACTATGATAACATTTTTCTTCTTGTTTTTATATAAGTTAAGTATATATGCCTTCATTAGATTAGCAAGTTGTTCTTGATGGAAATTGGAAAAGAACGCGTATCCAGAATTAATTGATAATTAATTGTATAGTTAGTAAAATAGGCATGTTTAATGAATATGGTTGTTACTATTATAATTTTTATGTTAATGAAATTGATGTAGATATGCATGTATAATTTAATTAGTTAACTAACCAGAAGCTTGTCGGAGCTTGTGGATAATGTAATTAAAGGCATGTTAATTTAATTTTTTATTTAATTTGTGAAATCTTGTGATAGCTTGTTGTTTGGGATGCTGGAATATAGGACATGTGCATAATGAATCAGTTCATACATGATATAATACGAACTAGTCGTATGATAAAGATAACATCATTGTAGGGAATGAGATGCCTACTTTATTATAAATTTCATGTTCTTTAATATCTAGATCAGTGAGAGATCATTATGTGTGAAGGTGGAATGGGTTGATTCGGGGCCCAGAGTTGAGTGGAATGTAGTTTCATACTTATTGTGATCTGACGTGGGCCTAGGATGGCTGGTCATGGAGGGTTGTTGTGGTTTTTTAGCTCATGGAGGACCAAATGCAATGTGATCCTGGGATGGTTGAGCCTGAAGGGCTGTTTTGGAATGTGGGGTAGGGAGGCCTGGTTTTTTATAGTATTTTATGCCTAGAGTGGAAAGATGCAATGATTTATTCATGTGATGTCTGGGTGGACACCAAAGATTAAGAAACGGGTCGATACTGAGCTTAATCATTGATATTAAAGATGGATTCTTTCTTGAATCTGTTGCATGTTTATTTGCATTAATTTACCTTCTTCTGAAGGAATATGTTTTTGGATACTCCCCTTCTATGATATGTGAAGATTCACGGGGCATTCCATGTCCTTTATGTGTTCTTATTCACATGGTGGGGTGATTCTACAATCCTATCACAAGAGGAAGAGCCTCAACGGGTAGTTCATCTACTCACCATGTTGAGGACCTTATTGTGGTTAGTATAGAACATTTTTCTATAGTACCTAGAAATATATTAAGTGGTATTGATTGTTAAATAAAAGAAAAATTGTTTAACCCATGGGGTTGGATCCTACTGGTAAGAAATGATGAGGTTATAATTATGAGAAACCAAGAGTAGAGTTTGTTTATTCCTTGATGACATAGATCTTTGTTCAGATGTAAATGAAATAAAACTCGTAAATGATAATGGTTAATTAATGGGTAAATAATTAATTAATGTAATGTGGAACTGATAAAAGCTCATAATGTTAGTTCATATATCTCATTAAATGGTTGTGTGCCAATAGTATATCTATTCGTATTTGTGGAAGTTGCGAGTCTGAGAGATGTTAGCTACAGTTGATTCTAAGACATGGTTATGCCCATAGTGTTTTTGTGAGATATATTAAACCCTGAAATTTTGGGTATCTATACGCCTTTCCACCATGTCAGTTACGGAAACTAATATCCCATAGATTTTGATCCCTATTGGTGTTTTTTTCAGCATCTCTGTGGCAAGATGGATGGCTAACTGCCCCCATTGGCACCACTCTCTTCTCGTGGTAGTTACATGAACCAGAATGCATGGAAGTCAGTTTTTCCCATATCTTTTTCATAGAGGGGTGTAATGGTGTGTGGTTATTCAAACAAATATATTCTTGATATAGTTTCCTAAATTCTATTATAGTTATAATGTGAATGAGATGTGATGGCTTGAGGATCCTCACTCGGTTTATGGGCTGTAATGGCTTGTGGTACATTACTCGATGTATGATATATGTTATGAGGGTTGTGGTCACTACAATAAACTACCTAGTTACTTTTTGTTATGGGGACTCTATGGTGTGTTTCATGAGGTACACTTTGTGGTGCTTCTCCCAAGTGACTTTGGGAAAGTATTTTTTGATAGAGATGCTCAGGGCATGTGACGCTGTGGAAAATCATAAAATTGCTGGGGAATTGGTAGCGGGGTACCCATGAAATTATGTATTATATAATATTATCTTGTATGTGATACATGTTTAGAGTAGCCATGGTGAGGATGAGAAATTAGTATACATTTATAATCTCTCTATCCATATATAAGCTATTTTTAGGTCAGTTGGAGTACGCTGGAGATCAAGATGGTTACTACTATATTGTGGTTTTGATGAACTATTTGGTATTTGTGGTCATTTTTTTCATTACTTTATTTTGGTACTTGATGTTTTTCATCACCTTTGTAGAAGGTCCTCCATGAAATTACATTTTTGTACAAGGGATTATTTTATATTGCAGTTTGAGCATGGGTTGGTTGGTCGATGTCTTATCTCTCTCTTCTCTATGTGTTCTTTATGGAGGGTAATGTCTCCCATATGTATTTTAATTAAAACCTCGATCCTAGTTTCCATCTCGGGGCCTACTATAGGTGGGACTCGGGGGGGGATCACTATATATATTTTCCCATTGTTGGCATAGGAGGGGTTCATGTTATGTGGAGGGTTCATGAACCATACTACTAAAGGATTGTGGTTTTCTAGAAGAATGATTTCTGAAATGTTCAAGTATTTCATCTTCTAAGAGTAATATACGATTTTTTCAAACAAAAAATAAAACTACAAAGTAAAATATGTTAGAGGTAGATCATATATTTGTTTGTGGGGATATAACTAGTGAATTATAATGTGGTATCACTTTTCAATGTTACTATCATTGAAAATTCCACATTAAATGTGTAGGTGTACATTCTATGAAAATATTTTAAATGTTTTAAACATTCATATAATGTAGTGAAATGGGGGACAAAGGTTTCAAATGATAATAAAATTTTGTACAGTCATACAATTATTGGGAATGCAAATGCAGATAGCTTTAAAGGTTATAACAGATAATGGGGATTAGATGTAAGAAGATCATTCCAAGAAATACATAAATTTTTTTGACTAAAATATGATTAATAAGAGTCTATTTTGATGTATTTAAAATTTTTATGGCATATTTAATGTTAGGGAATGTTCAAGGTAAGACGTGGGATGTTTTTGGAAGTTCTTCGATGGTTTTGGAAGTTGTTTTGTTGGTTCACTATTTGATCATGTTTAGTATAAACCATTCTCAAGTCATTAAAAAACAATGAGAGTATTTTTGGGTTCTTTAGGTAGGAACAAGGTTGGTGCATATTTTGGAAAAACCATATGTATAGCCATGTTACATTTAATTTTTTAGGATATAGCTGATTTTAAAAGTTAGTTCATTATTTGAAAAACAATATGGACTAACCATGTGATGGAAAATAAATTTTACTAAAGTCATGTTTTTCACCCAAAACATACGAGAAAAAATTCTTATTTAAACTTTTCTCATATGATCTTGAACCATTGTGACCATCTAGGTTAATTTTTACTATCTTCTACATTTGTAAATTGTAAATTACAGTTATTAAATAATTATACCCCAGAAATCAATGGTTAGAACACTATTCTTAAATTCTATAATATATCTACTCATTTTATCATGAATGAAACTATAGATTGGGGGTTCCATGGCTAGATCTATGGTATTAGACATTCTTTAGTGGGATATTCTTTTTATTTTTCTTGGGAATGAAATAACGAACCTAGAAATGAATATTTTGTTGAAATTGTTTGTGCCAACCATATTCAAGATATGTGATTTTCCCCTCATTAAACATTTATTGGAATGAAAGGGATATTATGATTCATTAATGAATTATATTCACATATAAATTATTTTACTATGATTAAACTCTAATATATATTCTCTTACATGTGGGGTCTTGAAATATGGGTTTTGGGAATCACCCACATCATTCTTGAAAAATTGATTAATGGGATTTTCAAAGAATGTTATTTTTTGACTCTTGTTCTTTTCATAGTAGGGTTGAATTTATTATTCTTAAAGTGGTAAAAATCATGTTTAAAATTAACCCCATAATAATGGGACACTAAATGATAGCATGGTGAAGGGATGACTCAATGATAATGAATATTGGGAGGTTTAGTTCATGCATGCACATGTGTCTGAGATTGAGAAACAGTAGTTGGTTATTCTAAAATGAAATTAATAAATTTAATTTTATCTTGAAATTAATATATACCTATTGTAATATTTTTTTTTGGAAAATATATTCATATTGTGTTTGAATATTGTGGAATCTATATTTTATTCTTTTGACATTATTCCTATCTATTTTAGAATACTATGTGCCTACATGATTATATTTTTAGTGCCATGTGGGAAATTATCTTGTGATTTCCTAATATGTATGATGACTCAACCCTTACATATTCACATATGTCGATATCTATATGGTTTTTAATGGAATATGAAAGTGTAAGGCTTCTTACTTGACCAAATGTAATCTTTTATTTCATCTTCATAGTTGGAGGAGTTTATTATTCAGAGTGGTTCACATCACAGTATAGAGACATACTTCCTTGGTGTTAGATTATTCTAATGCTTTGGAGTCTTATTATTTGTTTTCATTAAAAAATTCCATTATTACTTTGAAAATGTTCTTTATTGCATCATTGATAATTTTTGGGTTTCTTCACATGCATCATTTATATCGATGTCCATGGTATTATATATTATTCCTTTATTATGTGAAGGTTGTGTGTGTTCATAAATAAGATAAATCATTCCCTTCATGCATATTTAATTTTTAAAACCACTTCATTTATATCCATATTTTGGAGTTTGGGTAATGTTAACTAAGGTTAGTATCACCTCTTACCCAGCACAAGCCAATGGGTTGGGAGGGGTTTTTACAAATGGTATAAATTTGGTTAGTCTATCAATTGGGATGGTATAAAAAAGATAGGGTGTGTTGGGACTTGAAATAAATAAATAAAATATTTAGATAACATTTTTTGGCTAAAATTCATGTTACCAGGGTAGTGTGGGTAAAAAAAGTGTTTTAACTACATCTACGTGCACTATCAACTCATATTCATGGGTTTATAAGGTGAGTGTTAGGTACCATAAATCATTAAATAGACTTCCTTCTAGAATGAAATTCTCCACAAGAATAATTTTTTTTTCTATTTTATTATGACTATTTAACTCATATATAAAATATAACCATGAATTTAAAAAATATTACATTTCATAAATTCTATTTTTTGGATTAGTTTATAGAAATGAATATACCACAAATAAGGAGAATGAGAATCCAATGAGAAGGAGATTATGAGAATGGGGTTCCACACAAAAAATAAATGAACTATCATTTGGTTTAGATTATTTTTAAATACTTTCAGTTTATTTACAAGGGATATAGTATGGAGGAATCTTATTATGTGAATATATATGTATGATCCCTAAAGAATAACCCACTTGTTTTCGCGGTGATTCTCGACCTGAGAAAATAGAGTTGTAATTGAGAAGGATAACTAGAATCTTCAACATTGTGGGAACTCTAGATGAAATGATGGTCAATATGGAAATTTTTATGATTAATAAAATGTCGATTTCATGGTTAGAAGATGTTTTTCAAGATAATTTGGATCGATATTTCACTTGGAAAGGAATTGTGGAAATTTTCAACAACATTTTTTTCACACAACTTCCAAATAGTGAAAAAAATGGCATCATTTAGCTAGAATAAGGAAGTATGATAGTGAATGAATATACTCCTAAATTCAATTACATTGTTCCTTATTCCCTGAAAGTAGCTGCTATTGAGATTTTGAATGCTAAAATCATTGACATGGGTCTCTGAGAAAAAGATTGTCCTAAGGTGGTAATGTTCTGTATTCATAAATATATAAAAATTGTAAATAAGTATATAGTTAGAGAAATATATCGTCAATGAAATAAAAGTGTATGTGACACCTTATTACATTTGATTGTTATTTGTAACATAATTATGGGAAATAAATTTAAGAGTTAGGGTAACTCATATGATAATGAGGAAATAAAAATTAAATTACTAGATCGGTCATTTTTTCACTATGTAAAAAATGAACCGGGATGTTTCCAGAGAGACACACTTACACATAAAAATAAGTAATTTAAATAACCTTCATGGAATTTCCACTACTGTAGATATAAATTGAATCTCGACATGTATTATCATAATAATATAAAATCTATAGGTGGAGATAGATCATCTCATCCTTGTGATTTGAATGATCAAATGTAATAATCCAATAATAATAGTTCTCATCCAAAAAAATTGGTAAAAATGAATACCTAATGGAAAGGTTCATATAATTAGTCGAAGCCTTGATGGGATGTAAGAGATATCCTATGGCTATTGATAAAATTCTATATGGAGTGGATCTTTCTATCGTGGTCAGGAAACTAGGACCCTCCATAATATGAGGTACCATCCTTCTAAAATCGACTCTTACATATGTCTTTTTTATATTGGATCATAAAATTAATTTCTTACATATTATGTTTTAAAAAAATTGGTATTAAACATAGAAATGATGCTTCACACCATGAGTATCATGACACCCCTCAGAAAACATGTGAATAGATGATTCAAGTGCCTAACATATACCATTATAATTGTTGTGAAACATTTTCTCTTTCATTTCTACTCTTATTGGTAGATGTATTCTATCTAATCTCTTTAAAGGACTAGTTTTTGTAATTTAATGCTAATATTGATTTTTAATCTCAGTAGGTGGAATTCAAAACCCTATATGTAACTCCTCATATATTCAATTGGAATTGGTACATAAATGATGGTAGAGGGAGAAATTTAGTCTATGTAGATATTTCCATATCTTTTAAGCTAGTTGAAATAATCCTAGGAGCGACAAATGAGACTTGAAATAGAACTCTTCCTACTATAGTAGATTGATAAAAGAATTTATTTTCAAATTATTTCGTGTGGTTACCACCCGATTATGAATTAAATTTCCAATCTATATAATCCATGGAATAAGTCCTTCTTCACTGTAACTATATATAATAGATCTAATAGAGATTCATGAATTAAATAACTTACTAGAAGAATTAGAAAGTAACAGATTCATCATATATACTAAATAAATATAGGATACACATGTTTTAATCATGAAGGAGGTGGATGACTCCCTATTTTTATGTGTAGACTATCCAAAACTGAATCTAGTTATGATAAAAAATTGGTACCCCATTGCTTTAATATATGATCTATTAAATGAGATAATTGGTGATAAAAATTTCTGTAAGATTGATGTCTGATCAGGATATCGTCATCTCAGAGAATGAAAAGGGGATATTTTGTGTCTCATAGTCTTGATTTGTTATGTTTATTAAAGATATATCACCATTCTCTATGTTGTATAGATTTCATCTGTAGTATTCATGGTCATAATGAATCATATCTTCCACAGGTACCTCAACTCTAATATTACAGTATTTTTTAGGATATTTGGGTTTATTCTTGAAGAAATAATGACCATGATGAAAACATAGAAATTATAAAGATCACATTACATGATAACTGACTATATGCCAAATTTTATAACTGTGACTTAAAGATAAAATAATTTAGTTTCCTTAACAACATAATTTATGAAGAGGGAATATCATTTGACCCTAGTAAAATTGGAATTTTTTTCTATTCGAATCCACTAATGAATGAATTCTATATTTGAATATTTTTTGGATTAGAAGAATACTATCTTCTATTTGTTCAAGATTTCTCAAATCTTTCTTCTCATTTGATAAATCATATTGGAAAGGGTGTTTCATTAAAAAGGAATGCTAAATGTTAGAGATGATTTCTAGATCATAAATATCATCTAACCTCGACACTGATTCTAATAGTTCTTGAAGTATTTCAGGTTTATGTTGTATTTGAGGATGCATCTAGATTAGATAAGGGTTGTATTATCTTGCAGGAATATCTTATTATGGCATGTGCTTCGAGGTATTTTGGAACTCATTGGAAGAACAATCAGACACATGTCCAAAAATTATATTCATTTGTCCATGCCATAAAAACATGGATGCATAAACTATTTTGTTAACAATTCATTGTCTTATCATTTTATAAGGGGTTTAAAAAATATTCTCTCAATGATACTTGAACATCAAGAAGTTAGTATGGATAAATTATCTCTATATGTTTGCCATGATTTGGATTGAAAACCTAAGAATGAAAATTATGAGGAATATTTTTTTTAGTTTGAAGTCTTATAAAAAATCATGGAGGCTCATAATCAACTGAAACAGATGAACATTATTTCTAACATAGATAATGACCATGTTGAACAAAAGGAGAATGATGTTTTAAAACCTTTTAATGTTATTCCTAACATGATGGAAATTTTCAAAGGGGATAAAATTTTAAATCCTAAATACATCACAATTATATCAAACCTAAATTGTATGGAGACTTTTATTGAATAGACCGATTATGAAAACACATTGTTAAACTTTTAGAACCAAATTATGGCCCCCTCGTATTTCAAGGAATAACTTCATCTAGTGTATCAACTTTCAAGGTGATCTATTAATATGAGTATTTTTAAGAAGTACATGGTGATGAATGATAATTTTTGGTGGTTAGTCATGAAACACCAAATTTTACATTATGTATTAAAATTTCTGACTTATTAGAATGAAATGTGTAACATCCCCCACTAGGTAGCCATTATCACAGTTCCCTCTACCTGGTCACCACATAACCTCAATCAGGTCACCTTGTATGCCCGAGGCTGCCAACAAGTACTGATGGTCAAATGTGATATATGGGGATATAATACCCTCTTTTTTAGTGTATTCCATAGTAGATAAAAATAAGAAAAAAAGGACACAGAATATCTAATAAACATGAATTTTTATAAATTTCCCAGAAATGGGTAAAATCCCACAACCAAATAATAAATATGCCATGTTATTTCATAGAATTACATGTATAAGGAAAACCAATATAATGAAAACTGATGAATCTTCAACATAGGACATGATTCTATGTATAAATCCATCAAAGATGTACACATCGTGCATAAATTTACCCTATATTATAGGGATCATTCACTTTTCCTCACCTCCAACCATGAAATCTACTTATGTAACCAATGGTTGCACGAGCTGGTTGTGAGTACAAATCAGTAGTCCACCACCAATGGTGTATACAAAATATCCCGTATAAATAAATATTGTATTCACGTACTAAAATAACATAAAGATAAATAAATTATAAATCAGGTTTCATTAGTTAAATGTAATCACAAAAAATTTTAAATACCTTAATCCATGGGTTAGGGAGTTCATTTTTAACACAATGGACAAAGACGATCAACTACAATACATAAGGGAACAAGTCATGTTCCCTGTCACTCTAGGGAAAATGTCTCACAATAAATTAAATCACACTTACCATAGAGCTTCAATCCATGTAGTCTTATCCAATGAAACTGTTAGGGCCATAGATCCATTGTCTGAATCCATAACATAGGAATTCTTTGGGTGGAATTTAAAACATCAATCCAGCCTGGCCCAAGGAATAAAACCTCATATAAATACCCCACATACTAGGTATCATTGTGCATATTCTTCATTAACCATTTAAGACATACACCATATCATCAACTAAACTCATTGAACTCATATACCATTTTCAATTCATATCTCATTAAATAGACAAATCAGCATCAAGAATTAACATATTAAAACAATTAACATTTACAAGTAATAACATATTTACATATTTCCATTTCAAACCATTAGTCATTTATCACATTCACTATAATTCATTTATCATATTCATAATATTCTTAATAACTCTTTGATCCATTTCATCAATTAGAACCTAATGACCATAAATAACCTTATTATAATTGAATCTAAAATATCAACACTATTATCATGTGATGTAATTCATCACCAATCAATTTTTATCATTATCCATACAATTTTCCATATTCTGAATGATGTCACACCTCAATGGAGGCCCTATAATCGGTTCAATCCACCTCAATGCCTCCCAAAGGGATCATGAGGGGTTCAATTCATCAGATGGCCAACCAATTTAACAAATATTACCAAATTAATCAAATGAAAAATAAGGAATCAGAAAATCACAAGGACGTACACATAATAAAAACATCAAGACAATGGGATATAAATTGTAGCCCAGCTACCTCGATTTCAAAGGAAAACACTTTTCGTAAAAATTACCATTGACTCGTATTCAAAGACCCTTCAACTCCCAAACCCAGGATCCAATGAGAAAAGTGGTATTTTGTTATTTTGAAAAATTAGAATGATTATACAAGTCCTATTTCTAGAAAGATAATGAAGAGGAGTATCATACTCACTCAATGCATCAATTGACATCCAACGACGCGCCAAACCTCCTAGATTTGAATGTGATCGATCCTTAGGAAGCTTGGTGCATTTTGGTTCATCACTAGGGTTTTTAGAGGAATAATAGAGAAAAATGATGAGTTATAAAACATAATTCATGAGAGTAATAAAATAGTAAAAACAATAATTTTAAGGGTAACATGGTTTGGTTATATGGTTGGACAAACTGTGCACCAACCATGTACAACCATCTATATAAGAGAGGGATAGGATGCATGGTAACCTGGGAATCATGCACAGTTTGAAAACCCATACAATGAAAATGTTGAATGGATCTACCCAATAAAACATAAGTTTACATTCCCCATTGCATGGTATCCCCCATTCCCCACTACTCCATGTAAGCATAGTTAGGGTTTATAGTTACTACTAACCTTGTTCCAACCATTAAACATGAATTGAATAATCCGATTCTCCCTTATTTTGTGTCCCAAACCCTTGGAACATCTTCAAGCCTCCAAATAAACTCAAGAAACATTTATTTGAAAAAAAATAAAGAGTCTTAAACCAAAAATTAAACAAGAACACATCTCAAGGATGTTTATGATTTTATAACATCATCTTCTAATAACAATTCATCTTGAATATTATCTTTCCAAGCATCACAGATCCTCCATTGTGAAATCATCGAGAAACTAGGCCCATGTAATGATAGAAAAAAATTAATTATAAAAATTCCTCTTGGTATATATAAACGTATTCTTATGGTTAGGTAAAACGTATTCACACATTTGGTTTTATTTGTTTAATTTTAAAATACAATTATGAATTGTGATAATTTCTAATACATCTTTTGAACAATGACCACATGATTAGTACAAATACAGGGATTAAAAATCCAAATTACTCAGGCAAAGGATGTGATGGCCTCATCTAGTATACATTCTCCATACAATGCCAATTTGTCGGAGCTTAGAAAGGAGGAGGAGCCATTGGTATTTTCTCTTGACCAATCCCTAGCTGAGCTTCAACACAAGAATCTTAAATGGAATCGACTACAGAGAAGAGACAGTTGATAGAGATTACCACCTGAGAAATGTTATCTAATCCACACCAAGAGTTTGTCACCATCATGCACATTACCCTTTGGTATTAAGAGAGTGTTATAAGGGGTTATGTAACAAGACCATAGCACTATTATTATGTTCAATATTTTTAATATAATAATGTATATACATTAATTTTATTATAATTTCATAGTAAATAGTTTTTAATGCACAAATAGTTTTTTTAGTTTATATTCAACTTAAAAAGCCATTTTGATAAATTAATGGATTTTTGAATTAAATAATATTTTAAAAATATTTTCATTTTTAAATTACTTTTATTAAGTATAAAGGATCCTATATTTTTTATGAATACAATTGTTATTTTTATTATGGTTTGAAATGCGTTTGTTCCAAAACCCAAGAATTATCGATAAATATCAATTTTTATTTTAAATGTAAAAATTCACATCTATAGAAAATTATTTGGTTAAAATGAATAATATTTTTCGAATAAAAACCACAATATTATCCAATGGGTAATTTTTCATAATTTTTTGAGACAGTTGATTTTTTGGGATAAAATTAAATACCGTTTAAATATAAAATGAGTTTTGTGACATCATAAATCCCAAATAGTGATTTAAAAAAAACTATAAACATTAGGTTTGGCCAATATTTGTTTTATAGTTAGAATAATATTATTTTAGGTTTGTTTAATATATTTTACAAAGCCTTAGTGGACAATCCATGACTTATAATACATTATAGCTTCTGAAATTGATTTCCTTGAGAGTGTGACTCCCCTCCACATAAGAAACCCTATAAATTTTATAAATTCACCAATTGGAAATATAAATTATTATTTTCCTGCCCCATTGGGAAAAAACGGCACAATCCAGGAGCTGGTTTGTGGTTTTGATTAGTTTATTGGGTTCTGTCCAAAACCTAAATAATAGAGAATTCCCCCTCTTTTCCTATATAATCCCACCAATGATCCCACTTCCTCTTCACTCAATGCCATTTATTTTCATCCAAAATCTTCTATACTCTCTCCAAAATCATCTCGAGGCATGATAAGATCCCTATAATCCTCTCTCAAGTAGGTCCCATGCTTTTGGAATCACACTTCCAAGCAAGGGATTCCTTTCTTTCTCTTTTTATCCATGTTTCTTTATATTATTATGCCCTATTATATTCATTTATAAAAGATGGAGTATGATTTTGATCCTCCCCTATAAATTCCACTTTATTTTTTAATTATGTGATACCCCTTTCACTCTCATCTATTCCATCCATGTATACCTGTTACCCTGTAAGAATTCCGTAAGGAATTTCTCTCTCCTCATTTACATTCAAGTAATTATTTGGAATCATGAATATAAATTCCTTTACAATTGTTGGGACATGTATCTATATGACTCACATACTTTCAATTTCATTTAAATATGATGAGACACCCATTTATCTCTCATCAACCGTTTTTATGAGTTCTTAAGTCTCGCTGTTACGGTGTCAAAATTGCAACGCGATTTTCTAAGCCGGAGTCATTGTGTAGTGAATTCCATGCCCATTTCAATATCAAGGGTATTCACCTTCATTAAAAATTAATTATTGTTTAAATATTTTAATTTTATAATTCCACACTAATTTATAATGGAATAAATGATAGTGTTTTATGAATCCATGTTTTTTGATCAACGTGGGACACTTCTGGATGAAATGAAATGATTAAGAAGGGTGCACCCTAATATCCTGAATGTCCCGAAGCCCTTCATTTTTATTGTTTTTTTGATAACCCCCCTTTCATGGGATGAATGGGAACCCTTACAAGGCCCGTAGGCTCAGAGATTATATGGCTCGTAGGCTTAGGAGATTACATGACCTGAAGGTCTTAGGGAATTCAACCAGACTATCTACAATGAACTACCCCTCCCTAGTATCTACATCTTGATAGTATCTCTCAAAATTTTCATGACCATATGGCTAGGCTTATTGTGCAAGCCTAGGCTGGTACCGATGGCATAACCATACCCTCTCATTCTGACAATCCATTTGGCTCTGCTCTGGTGAGTGCACCTTCTCTGAATCCTCTTCTAGGGCTGCTCCTTTTTTGTAATGTGTCTGGGGCCTATATTCATGTGCCCCAAAGGCCTTGGGGTGGCCCTAAGGCCATAATGTGGCCTGAATGCCTTGATAATCAACTAGCCCGAAGGCCTTGGGTGGCCTGAATGCTTTGCAGGACCCAAGGACCAAACCGGTGGCCCGATGGGCAAGATGGATGAATAGTTCTCACAGCTACATTACCAAATAATACCTATTACAGTACTACTACAGTACCTTCTACAGTGATTCTACAGTACCTGGAAATATTCCACCACCTGGATTTGATCTCCGGTCTCTTGGATGCACCTAGTGATTTCTCACCAACTCGGCTGAGGCTCATGTGCAAGGGTGCACTCTAATAGCGCTCCAGTGCATTGGGTAAAATATAGTATCATGATACATCATGTGAAATGATTGATGACTAATTCTAATTCATGTGATACGTGGGTTTACTTGGGCATCATGTGCAATGAGGGTTTACTCATGCTCCATTTGAAAAGAGCCTTGGCTCGTGCGAATTCAATGTGAAGTGTTGTTTCCACATTTCCTTGTTATGATTATCATGTTTTATCAAGCCCTTATGTTCATATTTCTCTTTTTCTCCATTGATATGAATATTTACTAACATTTATTTTATTCCTCATGTTATTCAATGGTTTCTCTATTATTGTGATTTATAGCTCACCCCTTTATTATGTATGTCTTCTGCTTATCCCATTTAGTGTTAAGTACGAGGGAATTTTGTGGTCATGTAAAGGATGTTGTTAATAAAGTAGGTGTATTTCATGTTTTAGGTTGTTATGTAATGCTCATAATCCACAAATATACTAGACCTATTGTTCTTCTATGTTTTATTTAGTGAAATTACATGTAATAAAGTATGCTTATGTGCGATATAGAATAAAGGTTTTCATAGTTGGTATCGTAGGATAAGGTTAATTTTTTGGGATTAGAACTGGAAACCCTACTGAAAGACTTTGGGATAAGACTATGTATAATAAAAAAATACCTAAATTTTGGTGAGTATTGAGCATGTGGATTATCAAGAAAATACATCACTGTCTACATACGAGCAGTTAGAGGTTACTCTGGCACATATGTATCATGGAGTGAAAATTATGACCAGGAGTTCTGGGCTTGACCAAGGGTATCTTGCTACACGGCAATGAGCCTTGCTACACTCTTGGTTACAACAATCCGTAGGGAGTTGTTTTTGTAAATTAACAAGAATAGTATGAACCATTATTAAGGTAATATTAAAAAAATTCCTTTAAGAATACATGTAATATAGTATATCATGGATAACATATATTGAAGCCTTTATATTCACAAGTAAAGGAAATAATTTAATTTATACATCATCCATTTTTATCTTTTCATTATCCTTTATCTGTTTCCCATACTTTTCCTTTTATTACATCCAATGGATGGTAATAGGAGGACTCAGTCTAACAACCGATGTGAAGATCAATACGATGAATGTTCTAATGATAACCCCATTCTGATGGGAGAATGAATCATGAAATTTTTCATGATACTCTCTCAGTTAACTAATGATTTGAATAGAAACATGGGTCAAGAGGAACATTCAACCCCCCCCCCCCCCAAGAATGAACAAGTCTCTATTGAGAGATTCATAAGACAAAGACTGCCTACTTTAAATGGATAATCTGATCCCTCAATGGCCAAAACATTGATCAAAACCATTGAAAAGATCATATCCATCTTCAATGTTCCAAAAATGTAATGGTTCTCCTGAATTTTTAATTTATGGAGAGTTAAGAAGATCAACGGTGGACATTAATAAAAAATACAAAGCCTAAGGAGGAGTTCAAGGTGTTGGAATGAAAGGATTTCCAGAAGAAGTGTTTTGATAAATATTTTCCGCGCACCCTCTGGATTAATATGGAAAGGGACATCATTGTGATCATGCACAAATATTGAGAATCCATCAATGTGTACAGGGAAAACATCACAAGGCGTGCAGGATATGCCTCTGGCATTGTTGTTACCCATGAATGCAAGGTTTACCACTTATTTGGTGGGCTGAAACCTAACCTATGGAAGGCCCTAGCAATCCGTGTCTTCAAAAGCTATTAGGAAATTGTTCGGTGATCCCTCATGGTCGAAATAGAGATCGGTTAATCTCAGGGGTATCATGGGGATAAGAAGCATAAGGTGGAATTCAATTATACCGGTTTGTTGAACAAATCCAACGATGATAAGAAAATACAAAACCCCACTAGCCCAAGGTGCGGAAAGAAGAACCCCAGAAATTGTTTGAAGGGGATGATGAAATGATATAGTTATGGAAGAGAAGGACACCTAGAAGTGAACTGTCGAGAAGATAAACACGTTACTGTGACAGTGGGGAGTAATTATCTATTCGACTCTCAACGTGATGTTCATTGCATCAAATACAATGAACCAGAGAACCTTGAATGACGATAACCTATGCCAAGTGTTTTTGGAGGAATCCAACAACCTCCGAGGTAGAAAATGAGAGAATTTTCCATTATTATCGCCGAAGTGAACCCCAAAAACAAAGTGGTGACATGTACTCTAGTTATTAATTCAAGAATATTTAACGTACATTTTGATTATATTTGTACGCATTATTTTATATCCCGAAGGTTTATTAGAACAATCCCAACACCAACAAAAATCATGGATGTAAAGATGCCACTGAGTATGATAAATGGGCCAATCATTACATACCATGAATATAACTCCTCCCTTATCATAATTTCTGGATTGAACTTCATGTAAAATTTCATCATACTTTCTCTGGTGGAATTTTTATAAATTTTTAGCATGGATTGGATTTCCTTATATAGAGACCACATAAATTTCCGTGAGAGGGAAATCACTCTCCATGTGGAGAATCGACCCCTGATTGTATACAAGTTCAACGAGGTGGATGAATCTTCTTTAGTTACATCATATCAATAATAGATATTATTTCCCTATGAGAATTTATATCTGGCTCAGATTATTGAGTCTAAGGATGAAACCATCCTTGAAGACATGAAAATTGTGAGGGAATTCACTGTAGTGTTTCTTGAGGAATTTTCTGGTCTCCCTCCTAGATGAGATGTTGAAGTCTCAATTCAAATTATACCTGGGGTATTTGCATTATCCAATAATATGTATAGAAAGGATATTGTGGATCTTGAGGAGCTTAAGAAACAACTATAGGAGAATCTGAATAAAGGGTTTAGACGCCCATGTGCTTCACCATGGGGTGAACCAGTCCTCTTCTTCAAGAATAAAGATGGGTCAATGCACCATTTCATTGATTATCATGATCTCAATAAAATCACGATAAAGAACAAGTTAATTCTTCCACTAATTTACGGCTTGTTCGATCTTATTCGTGGTGAAAAATACCTATCCAAGGTAAATTTTTGGTTGGGATATTATCAAGTAAGGGTGATGATGGAAGATATCCCCATGAATACTTTTCATTCAAGATATTAGCACTATTAGTTCATGGTAATTCCTTTCAAACTCCCAAATGCTTCAGAAATCTTGATGGGATTGATGAATGGAATATTTAGAGATTACCTCGGAAAATTTGGGGTACTATTTAGAGATGATATTCTAATATAATATAAAACCATGAAGGATCATAACGAGCATCCAAAAACTATACTGAAGATATTGAGGATGGATAAACACTATGAAAAGAACAGTAAGTGTGGGTTCTGTTTGAAGTAGGTCCCATTCATGGTTAATATCACAAGAAGAAATGGGTTATTAGTGGATAACTAAAAGATAAAAACAATTGAGGGATATACGAGGCCATCATTTGAAACAGATGTACGAAGCTTCTTGGGTACAACTGGATATTATCGTTGATTTGTGAGAAATTTCATACGATTGTCCAAAACTCATACCAAGCTAACTTGGAAGAAAGGAACGTAAGCGTCGATTGATGAATGATAAGAGAGATTCAATGAGTTGAAAAGGTGGATTTTTTACTATGCATGTGCTAACATTACCCACAAGTGGATAACGTTTTGTGGTATTTAGTGATGTATCAAAGAATGGACATGGTTTTGGGTTGATGCAGTGTCAGGACTCGTCCCCGGGGGCCCGCATCGTGACTACCCCATGCCTGCCTTCCATAGGTCAGGGGCTGGCAACAAGCACCAAAGGCGTAATTCCCTTGAACTGGGAAGGCATTTCGTTTATAAAATATAAACACATACAACCAGAGAACAAGATGAATAAAACACTATGTAAAGCAGAACAACAAGTGTGCTGAAAGTACAAAGGGGCCGGAAATACAATCCCAACGGAGTGGTATAGTTACAACTGAAAGAAAATACAACTGAAATGACAAACAGCTGAATGGTGAAGCAGATCATGGATTGTTCTCTGGGTTCCTACATGAATTATAGTTATATATGTCCTCCTCAGCACACCACGTCTATAGGTACGCTCTGTGTGCCATCACACCTAGAGTCCACCTCCGGGTACCATCCAGTCCTCGTACACTCTACCTCGGTCAGCGTTGTTCGTCATCTACATCCATCACAATGAGGTGTGGGCATAGCCTGTGCATGGGTGAGTATAACGATACTCAGTAGGGACCTTGAGACCCTCAAGGTCTCATTAAATTCCAACAAGGGTAAACCAAATGGAAAGATCTCAACAGATAACCTTTTCTTAGGTATATGCCCATACATATACCTATGTTATTAAATAAACCATCTCAATCATGAGGAAAACACAAAGGTCATTGACTCAACCAACACAATTATACTAGTCATGAAGATGGGTGGAGATGATTATATGAATCCTCTGAATCATCTCCTCTACCAAACCCACATAGTATCCTTGAATAGAAGTCGTCGCTGACGAACCCATGTAGGATCCATGTACAGTCGTCACCACTGCTGAACCCATGGAGGATCCAAGTACAATAGTCTTCGCTGCCGAACCCACGGAGGATCCAAGTACAGTCATCAGCACTGTCGAACCCATGTAGGATCCAAGTACAGTAGTAAACATCATCGAACCCACGGAGGATTCTAGCATGGTAGTTGTCGTAGTCGCAGCCAGCTCTAGGGTTCTTGCACACAGCCTGCTTGATTCTGAGATGGTCTGCTCCTCGAGACAAGGGTTCGATACTTCAACTGTCACGAAGTCCATAGTTTATGAATCCCGATGTTCCGTCTCGTCAAAAGGAATATAACGCGATAGATGGCGCGTCAATCAGATGCCCGGTCAGAGAGTTATTATCATTTTTGCTCCGGGGGCCCGGTTGGAAACACACTCGTTCCAAACCTGACCATTTTCCAAAGTTATACAAAACTCACTTGTAGTATCACAAAAGGAACACCACATCACGAGGGTCCCAATGCCATAGACAGCGCGTCGATCAGACGCGCGATCTTCGAGTTATTCACCCTTAAGTTAAAACGGGCCCGACCCCAAAAGCCCAGTGGGCTTGCGAGTCAGGTCAACCCAGTTTTGGAGGGTCTAAAACGGAATGTTTGTCAGACCGGCCCGATGAAACGTGCGGCCCAGCCTGGCACGAGATGGCGCCGCTTGGCCCGACAGGGTGCGGCCCGACCATGACTCAGCCCTAGGGGGCCGAGTGGTCCGAGGTGGGGGGCGCGGCCCCCCGACTGCCCGAACCGGCGGTGCTGCCCTACCTAACAGGTCATCCAAAGCCGACTGCACTTCTTGGCGCAAGTGTCCCGCATGGGGAGGGCCATGGTTCATCCGACATGGCACCCTCCTGGCTTCGCGGCTATCCTCCGCCCGGCTGGCCGATGGGCCGACCGGTTCTTCCACCGAAGAGGCCTACGGAACACGGGTCGCGGTCTTCCATAGCGATGCGTCATGGGGCACCGTGGTTCCTCTTTTCAGTCCGGACGACTATGGATGGTCGGTTCATCCTCGGTCTCGCAGTCCGTGGTTGCTGGCCACAGTTCATCTGCACGCGGTCGGCGCATGACCACCGCTTCTCCCGTCATCGCCTCTTCCCATGCACCTCAATCGCAAAAAAGGAGACTACAGAGGGTCGTCGGGCCATGTGTGTTTGGCCCATGCCCTCCGCGTTAAGTGGTAGAAATTGGCCAAGTATAAACAAGGTTTCACAATAAAAAAAGAACAATTTTATTCAAATAAAATGGAAGTAATCCTCCCTATCTTGGAAAAGCTTCACGGTAGTCGAGCATCGTGGATGACGATATCGATTCTTTCATCATTGTTGTGTACCCATAGAAGAAGTGGCATCTCCTCTCTTGTCACTGGGAAAAGAAAAGAAGGCATGTCATCATCCTTCGTGGATTTGGCGTTCTTCATCAAAGAGACTGTAGTTCCCCGTTGAAGGCGTTCTTCGTCGAGGAGGGTGGTGTTATTCTATATTTCTCCAGAGCTCCCCCAACATCCAACAAAACAAGTGCGACCATAAAATAATAGCTATGCTATTATTTTATTCACAAAAATAATTCAAAATTCAAACAACTTAATATAATTAATTAAAGAGTTAGAAATCATTGATTAACATGTGTTGGGAAACATTAAAGGGTGAGAGAGGGAGAGGAAGAGTTCTCATAATAAAGGGGGGTTGTCACATTAATGGAAGGGAAATCAATTGGGGAGTTCGAAGTGAGTTATGGGAGATGAAAGGTTGTGGCTCGTGTGGGACCCACCTCTAAAATATCCACACATTGGAAGTTAGGTGGGTGTGGGCCTAACCAATAACTTCCCATGTGAGAAAATAACATCCAAAGATATATAAAATTATTCTAAACAGTTTTATTTATCTTCTTAATTAAACCCCAATTTTTAACATTAAAGATGCACAAAACGCAACTACGGTATAGGTCCCCATAAGCAATTACTGGCGCTGCGAGTTCATCGTTGTCCTCAAATTTCATTTCCGACTACTAGTTAATAATATAGAAAAACTCGCACGTACGTTTACTGAACGTACACGAAAAAATCATCAGAAATTGATTCCGGGCACACCAGGCCTCGGAATAAAGTGCCTTCAGAAACCACTGACTCACAAAATTCCAAATTATTTAAGAAAAAAATTTCATTGAAATTTTCGGGTCTTTAAATTACACCTTCCTCAGGGATTTACATCCCAATAAAGCTACAACATACTCTACGGAAACAAAAGGGGTACTGAGAATGCATATCCTCAACTGAGATACGTGGATGACGTCGTGCACCCGGTGCAACTGAGATGGATTGGCTAGGAGGTAGGCCACCTCGCCTACTCAGCTGATGAAGTGGAGGACTGACTGTAAGCGATTGAAGTTAGGTTGCACCATCTCTATACACAAATGACATATGTATGGTAGCCAGCTGCTCTATAGCTTCTCCTTATAGCTGAATACCAGTCCTCCTGCTGAGTGCATCTGCTACTACATTCCCCTTCCCTAGAGTATATACTATCTTGAAGTCATAGTCATGTGGGAACTTATTCCATCACAGATGTCTCAGGTTCAAATTCATCTAAAAGAAGACACACCTGAGACTATTGAGATTAGGGTAAACTGCAAACCGTTCCTTCAATGAACTTTGGGTGAGACTAGCCAATTGTAAGAATTTGTCTTCACCCAACATTCCAATGTTCTATGAGAGCTTATATGATTTCTCCTTTGCCGAAAAGGGAAATTCGGTCTCATCCACTGGATGAACCACGTCCATTGCCTAATACAGTCAATACTGACATGAACAGTACAATTCATGTCATGAATGACGTCCTAAGGCCTTGAAGCTACTACCAAAAGATCCAACCATTACTCTCGCCTCCAAGGGTCGAGACACACTATCGGCATCAGTGTGTGGTCACTGGGACTCCTCCAGTAGGAATCTCAAACGTCAGGGTCAAGTGAACAGTTTAAACCAGAATCTCTTAGTACACAAAAAGTAAGGAATGAAAACGTCACAATGACATGTGTCTTTTACTACTACAGCTCAACGTACAAAGACACAAAACAACCATAAAAACCAACAACATGGAAACTAGAAGCACCAAGAAAAAAGGCATCCATGCCTGGAACTAGTCCTGCTCCTGTCCACCTACTTCTGGAGCTCCATTGTCATATGATTCAGCTGCCTGATGTTGTGCTCTCCCCTATCCACTTGTTCCCTATAGTCGGGGTGGACCTCCTGGTGGTGGTGGTGGAAACACCTCGAAGCGTCGTCCACCACCAGCTGCATGGCCCGCTCCTTGCGGTCTGTCATGATCAATCCTTTGCCTCCACCTGGTCGGTCCTGCATCTATCTACTGATCATATGCATGGTGGGTCGGACAGTCACGTGCCATGTGACCAAGCCCACTGAAGGAGTAACACTATTCGTTCCTGGTATGTCTGGCTTTGTCACCACCCAGGGTGCCCTGCACAACTGATCCTGAGTCGTGTGGTCAACAACCTGTAGGTCGAGTCCTCTTAGTCCTCTACGTCATCTGCCTACTTCTAGCTGTAGAAGACTCCGCTGCATGTTAACTAGTGGTGGGTTTCTCTGTTAGAGATTTCTCAGAAAGGAAACTCTCCACAATGAGGGCTCAATCCAACACCCATGTCTGCGTTGGGATGCTGTGAGAAAAAAATATAGGCCTAATCTCTCGCCTGATCCCCTGCTCGAAGGTTCGGGCCCTAAAGAATATGTCATGTACCATATATGCGGAGTAGCATGAGAGGTCTTTCAACGTCGCTGAGTATTGTGATACTATCATGTTTCCCTAATACAGGTGCAGTAGCTCCAGTATACGCACCGCTCTAAGGGTGACTGGATCATACTCCACCCGGAACAGTCTCTCGAAGCCTTTCGATAGAAGTGTCACCTCATCATTCATCTGGAGCATCAGGATCCACCATCTGCCTGCTGCTGCCTGATGGAGGCTGGCAGCAAGAATCACCTTGAAGTCTGCAAGTGTCCCTATCAGTCTGAAGACTCTCTTCATAGCCTCCAGCCAATCCTCATCTGCCTACGGGTCTGTCTCTCCCCATAACCTGGGTGGCCTCTAGCGCTTGAACTCGTGCAATGCGCTCAAGTGGCATGCATTGCCTGTTGTTGGGGCTTGTGGAATCGGTGGCACAAAGGGTTGTAGTACCGCTGGTGCCTCAACTAGATGAGGGCCCTGTATTGAGGCCTCTTCGCTCGGCGGCTTGTCAGTACATACAACTCTCAGGGCTCTACCGGTTCGTCCATGAGGAGTCATCCTGAATGAAACAGATGCGACACAGTCATAGACTATACCTGGTGAGCTGACCTGGTTTGATCTGACTAAAATGATACTTTTGAGAACACACAAGCAATTAGTGTTTTCGTTCACTAAGTCGGAAATTGGATGTCAGGGTCCTGGTGTATAGATACATCGGCTGCCCGCACCAACACTGGACTCCCTGAACTGAAAACCACACTTAGTACCCTTAACAATATTGCATCACATAAAGAAATATCAGAGTCCTATGTTCTTCAGTAGAAATGATCCCTCTGATATCAATTTTTCATGACCCATCCCCCGGGGCCCGCATCGTGACTTCCCCAAGATCTCCTTCAATAGGCCAAGGGCTGGTGACTAGCACCAAATGTGTAATTCCCTAGAACATGGAAGGAATTGCCTTTATAAATCATAAACACACATAACCAGTGAACAAGCAGAAGCAAACACTAACTAAAGCATAATAACAAGTGTGATGAAAGTACAAAGGGGCCAGAAATACAAGCCCAATAGAAAAGTACAGCTACAACTGAATGAAAATACAACTGAAAAGACAACTAGATGAATGGTGAAGCAGCTCCTGGATCGTTCATTGGGTTCCAACCTGAATGGTAGGTATAGATGTCCTCCACAACACACAAAATCTATTGGTTTGATCTTTTTGCTGTCATGCATATTGTCCACCTTCGGGTACCGTCCAGTCCTCGTGCACTCTGCCTCGGTCAGTGCTGTCTATTGTCTGTATCCAACAAAACGAGGTGCAGGGATAGCCCGTGCAGGGGTGAGTATATCAATACTCATTAGGGACCCCGAGACCCTCAAGGTCTCACAAAATTCCAAAAAGGATAAAAAACAATGAAATATCTCAACAGATAACCTTTACATAGGTATATGCCCATACATATACCTAAGTTATCAAGTAACCCATCTCAATCATGAGTAAAACACAAAGGTCATTGACTCAGCCCACACATGTATACTACTCAAAAAGAATGGTGGAGATGATTATATGTAACCTCTGAATCATCTCCTCTGCCGAACCCACGTAGGATCCTAGTACAGAAGTCGGTGCTGCTGAACCCATGTAGGATCCAAGTAGAGTCGCCAATACTGCCGAACCCAGGGAGGGCCCAAGTACAATTGTCATCACTGCCGAACCCACGAAGGAACCATGTACAGTTTTCATCACTTCCGAACCCACGGAGGATCCAAGTACAGTAGTCATCGTCATCAAACCCACATAGGATCACATCACTGTAGTCGTCGTAGTCGTCGTAGTCGCAGCCAGCTCTAGGGTTCCCGCACACAACACACTCGATTCTAGGAGGGTCTGATCCTCGAGTCTAGGGGTCGATACATCAACGTTCACGAAGTCCATAGTTGATGTATCCCAAAGTTCCGTCTCGTCAAAAGGAATCTAATGCAACAGACGACGCATCAATCAGATGCCCGGTCAGAGAGTTATTATCATTTTTTCTCCAGGGGGGCCGGTAGGAAACACGCTCGTTCCAAACCCGACCATTTCCCATAGATATCCAAAACTCATTTAGAGTATCGAAAACGGACCGCCACAGAAAGAGGGTCTCAGGGCTGCAGAAGGCGCGTCGATCGGATGCACGGTCTTCGAGTTATTCACCCGTAAGTGAGAACGAACCATGCCCGTTATGCCCAGTGGGCCGGCGGGACGGGTCAACCCAGTTATGGTGGATCCGACCCAGCAGGGGTGTCAGACCAGAACCAAGAAAATGCACGGTTCGTCCCGAGGGGGCGCGGGGCGTGGCCCAGCACGACCGTGGCTCGGCCCTGCGTGGAGTGGCCAGGTCGCGGCTCTGCCTGAGGGGCCCGAGCAGTCCGAGGTGGGGGTGGGGCCCCCTGGCTGCCTGAACCGGCGGTGCCAAGAGGCACCGCCCTACCAAACTGGCCAGCCTTCTTGGAACAAGCGGCCCACACAGGGTGTTCCACGGTTCGTCCGTAGTGGTGCCCTCCCAGCGTCGCGACACTCTTCCACCCGGCCGGACGGTTCCTCCACGGAAGCAGCCCGCTGAACGCGGGCCGTGGTCTTCCACATCGCGGCCCCGTGGGGCGCCGCGGTTCCTCCCTTCGGTCCGGCCGGCTTTGGCCGGTCAGTTCTTCCTCGGTCTAACGACCCACGGTTCTTCCGCACGCGGCTGGTGCACGACTGCCGCTTCTCCCATTATCGCCTCTTCCAACGCGCCTAAATCGCAAACAAGGAGACTACAGAGGGTCGTTGGGCAGTGTGCATTCAGCCCATACCCTCTGTATTAAGCGGTAGCAATTATCCAAGGATAAACAAGGATTCATGAAGAACGAAGAACAATTTTATTCAAATAAAATTTAAGCAATCTTCCCTCTGTGGGAAAAGCATCATGGTAGTCGAGCGTCATGGATGATGATATCGATTTCTTCGTCGTCGAAGTGTACATGAAGAAGAAGTGGAAACTCCTCTCTTGTCATGGAGAAAAGAAAAGAAGGCGTGTCATCGTCCTTTGTGGATTTGGCATTCTTCGTCGAAGAGAGTGTTGTTCTCTGTCGAATGCATTCTTCATCGAAGAGGGTGGTGTTCTTCCCTATTTCTCCAGAGTTCCCCCAAATATCAACACAACAAGTTCCACCATAATATAATAGATAATCTATTATTTTATTCACACAATTAATTCAAAATCCAAACTACTTAATTTAATTAATTCAAGAGTTATAATTCATTGATTAACATGTGTTGGAAAAAATTAAAGAGGGAGAGAGGGAGATGAAGAGTTTTCATAATTAGGGGGGGTTGTCTCATTAAAGGAAGGGAAATCAATTAGGATGTTTGAAGAGAGTTATGGGAGATGAAAGGTTGGGGCTCGTGTGGGCCCCACCTCTCAATTATCCACACATGGGAAGTTAGGTGGGTGTGGTCCCCACCAATAACATCCCATGGGAGAAAATAACATTCATATATATTTAAAATTGTTCTAAACAAATTTTATTTATCTTCTTAATTAAACCCCAATTTTTAACATTCATCCCGCATTAAATGCAACTGCGGTAAAGGTCCGCATAATCAATTGTCGGTGCTACGAGTTCATTGGTGTCCTCGGATTTCAATTCTGAGCACCAGTTCAAAATATAGAAAAACCCGCACATACGATTACTGAACGTACCTGAATAGAACTTTAGTAATTGATTCCAGGCACACCAGGCCTCAGAATCAAGTTCCGTGAGAAACCATAGACTCGAAAAATTCGAAAGTATTTAAGAAAAAGTATTCCATGAAATTTTCGGGTCTTTACATACAGAATGATAATGTGATATCCTACACCTCAAGGCAGCTGAAAATCCGTGATCAAAACTATCCCACACATGATCTACATTTGGTGGATGTGATCTTTGTGTTGAAAATCTGGCGACACTATCTCTATTGGGAGAAGTGTGAGATATAAACTGATCATAAGAGCCTCAAATATATATTCATACAGAAATAGCATAATATGCACCAATGAAGATGGATAGAAGTCATCACGGATTATGACTACTCATTCCATTAACATCATGGGAAAGAGAACAAGGTGGCAGATGCTCTATGTCGAAAGGCTCTAGTGATTCAATCATTGATGAGAATTGAGTTGGATCCAATGTTCATATATTTGGAGAGGATGTTCATGGGAGTCATTAATGTATGAACATCATCAATTCTTTCTCAAAGGATTTATCATCCATCCCTCTTGGGGAAAATAAAGGATGCTCAAAGAAAGGATGTAGAAATTTTGAAAAGGGTGGAAGCTATCGGAAATGGGAAATCATCCGAGTTCATGGTTGACAAGGATGGAATTGGGAGATTTTGGTCATGATTATCTGTACCATCCGATCCATAGATAAAAATGATCTTTTTAATAATGCACATAGATCAACCTTTTCTATTCATTAGGGGAGTACAAATATATATCGAGATCTCCAAGAAAACATTTGGCGGGACAACCTGAAAAGAGAGATTACTGAATATACGTCAAAGAGCATGGTATTTCAGAAAATTAAGGCTGGGAAGAAAAAGGATAAGGGGATTTTTCATCCACTACCTATACCAACATGGAAGTGGTATGCAATTACCATGAACATTGTCACTGGACTTCCACGTACATCAAGAGGAAACAAGTTTATATGTGTCATTCTGGATCATCTTATGAAGAAAACTAACATTATCATGATTCGAGAGGACTTTTCATAGGATCAACTTGAATAGAGATATATCAAAGAAGTGGTAAGTCTACATGGAGTACCACTATCTATTGTATCTGATCATGAAATGAGATTCACCTCAAAGTTCTAGAAAAGTATCCAACATGATCTAAGCACTAAACTAAGCTTTAGTGTGCCCTATCATCCTCAAACTGATGGCTAATATGAGTAAACTATTCAGACACTCGATGATATGTTATGATCATGTACTATAAACTTCAAATGAGGGTGGGACCAATATATTCAAATGGTTTAAATATCCTACAATAATAGTTTCCACTCGATCAACTGAATAGAACCATGTGAACCCCTTTATGTAAAAAGGTACATAACACTGAAGTGTTGGGATGAAGTTGGTGATCGTGAGCTTCTAAGAACTAAAATGGACGTAGAAATGGTGGAGAAGGTGAAAACCATTCAGCAGCATATCATGGTAGCCCAAAGTCGGCAGAAGAGTTATATAGATAACTATCGATGAGAAAATTAGTCCAATGTTGAATACAAGATGTTTATATGCATATCTCTATAGAAGAAGGTTGTGATTTTCAGAAAGAAGGGGATTTTATGTCCTAAGTACATCGGTCCCTTCACGATTCTTGATCGTATCGGGGTTGTGGCCTATCGACTAGCTCTTACACCTACCATCGCCAAAGTACATGATGTCATTCATGTATCCCTCTTATGGAAGTACATTATGGACCCTTCACATGTACTCTCTAAAGTGGTAGTATAGCTAGAGGATTATATTTCTTTGGAGGAGAAACTAGTGAGGATCTAAGATCGAAGATAAAAATATCTACAAAATAAGACAATTCCCCTCATCAATGTGTTGTGGGAAAAAAACATGTTTATTTATGAAATGGGGGAATTAGAGGAAGTGATGAAGCAGAGTTACCCACATCTGTTTTAGTGTGGAAAAAGGAAATTTCTAGGTTTAATTTCTGAAGGGGGGAAGATTGAAACGTCCCAAAAAAATTCATTAATGAAAATTACTCTTGGCCTATTTAAATTTCTTCTTATAGTTATGTAATATGTATGCACTGATTTGGTTATATGTTTTGAATTTTAAAATACTATTATGAAATGTGATCATTGCTAATACAGTCGTTTAGCAGTTATCACATGATTAGTATAAATATACGGCTTTAAAAATCCAATTTACTCAAACAAAGGAAGTGATGTCATAATCTAATAGACATTCCACGTATGAAGCCCATTTATCAGAGCTTGTAAATGTGGTGGAATCATTGAGATTCTCTCTTGACCAAGAAATAGGTGAGCTTCAACATGTGATTCTTGAATGAAACCACATACGGGAGAAGTGGAAATTGACAGATATTACCAACCAAGAGATGTTATACGAGCCACCCCAAGAGTATGTCATCAGTACACACCTTACCCAAAGGTCATATGAGGGTGTTATAAGGTGATATGTAACAAGACCATACAACTTTTATTTTGTGCATTATTTTTTTATATAATAATGAATATACATTTATTTAGTAATTTTTACATTGTAAGTAGTTTTTAAATCACAAATAGTATTATTAGTTAACATTCAAGTAAGAAATCTATTTTTATAAATTAATGGATTTTTGAATTAAAAAATATTTTAATAAAATATTATTATTAGAAAATTACTTTTATTGTGTATAGATGATAGAATAATGGTTCTAAATAAAATTATAATATTTATTAATGTTTGAAAGAAGATTTTTTCAAAACCCAAGAATTTTTTATAAATGTCAGTTTCTATTTTAAAAGTAAAATTAAACATATATAGAAAATTAATTAATTAAAATGAATTTTATTTTTGGAATCAGGATTATTGACGCACGCCTGAGGTAGGTTGTGGCCAAAAAATTATTTCTTAAGTTAAAATGTAGTAATGTGGTTGACCTAGGATGTCTCCCGAAGAGGAGTGCACACAAAACGGGTTGTCACATTAAAATGGGGGTAAAAATGTTGTGAAAGGAAATTCAAAATTCAAACGATTGATAAACTATGAAATTAAAAGGGTGATTAGGTCATGGTCGTTTTTTAATTATAATGCTATCCTTATTCAATTTAATTCAAACCTCTTCTTCATAGTTGATTAAAGTGAGTTTCCGTAATCATTTCCTCTCACTTTCTTGGTGAAATTATTATTGTAAGAGAAAACATTACCAAGATCTTGGTTTGGTCAACTCTCCTTCCATGTGTAAAATAGTTGTATTTAATATCCTTAATTTAAATGGTCAATACCCAATCGGGTTTTGTTTATCCCAAACAATCAAGAAGATTCCCTACACCTTTTACACGTACTGACGATGGTTGAGTACTTCACTACTAATTCCTAGTTTATTCCATCGTATATAAACCAGAAATTAGTGGAGGGAGATATTGATTATTTTACCAAGGAAAAACAAATAATGGAATTAATATTAAAGAATGATCGAACTTGATAATAAAATCCTCTATAAGAAATTGAAAACAACTTTGAAGAAGAATGAAATTTATTCAATTGCGTCCAAAAACTCAAGCATTACAATGTAGAAAACCAACTCTTCTCCAATCACTCCAAAAGTTTACCAAACCATGTTAAGGGTAATAGAGTTGAATGGGTAATAAGAATGCATTACAAAAGTATGAAAAATAAAATAAAAAAAAGATAAAGCTGAAAAGTTCTCCTTCTTGGTGTTCCAGAAGAAATGGGGTGGATAATGGATGATTTGAGAGGGTGGAGCTCTCCTACTTTTATATCCAGAATGTTTCCCCCGAATGATGACGTGTTGTAGCCCCATTAAATGACATCTTCACACGTTGATCCCTTCTTGAATGCTGTTCATAATTCCTTTTTCCGTGTTACCTCAATAGCTCAGCGGATTTGGACATGTATGCCGAGAGTTATGGCCGTTTTACTATGAGCATTTATTTTGTCCAGTCAGACTCTCCAAAACGACATCTTCCGGATTAGGGTGATTTAATGACCCCATAAACGGCCAATTCACTCGGTGCTTCCTTCATAAATGATGCTCCAAAACCTCTTTCACATCCACCCACCGAATCTCACAACATGTGGTCCCACCATGGATGAGTTATGTATCCCACACCATAACTAGGAAGAACTGAAAACAGGTTTCTTTCGCCCACTTATGAGATTCTTTGGATCTTTCATATGGTCGATTCAGCTTTTAGTCAAAAAATTGTAAATGACGCCCTTGATGTGTAGAATCTGGAAGAGAAATAATATTTAAATTTGGATTAGTGTAGATATTGTTATGTTCAAACTACAGAAATAATTTAAAACTATTAAAAATCCAAAATGCCCAATTTTTACTATTTAGTTCAAAATAACACCATTATCATAAAAATGAAACAATTCAACTTAGAGGAATAATTTTGTGGGTTTAAAATAATTGTATTCAATATAAATTAATTGAAAATATTTTCTCTATCAATTCCCCCACACTTCACACTTGGACTCATGGACAGGTAAAAATCAAATCAAATCAAATCCAAAACACATATCAATGAGATCTATCAAATAAATTCCAATAAAAAGAGATATCATGCCTCATAAAAAACAATTATTTAAATTTCTCCATTTTAGATTTTAATATATTTCCATTTAATTTCATATCCCATGCACACAAAACACCTACCTCACATGAATTTTCTCTCATCTTACAAATGTAAAGGCTGAACAAGGCTTTTCTCATCCAAACTCACAAAAGAGTCACCATAGGTTTGATAAATTCCTAATTCTCCACCCGTTGTGAGTCAAGGGCATGTGTTTCTCATGAGGACTTTTCAGGGTTGTTGTGTGGCTTCCGGTTGGTAGGATTTAGATGTTAAAAGTTCTGAGGCTGAAAAAAGAAAGGCTTGGCTCTTATTTAATCAAAATTTCAAGATTCTAATTTTTTCACTCAAATATGGTTTCCTTCACTTCCCATTTGTTAAAAATTGGCTCCATCATCATTCAATAATCTCATAAGCAACCATTTCAATCTTTTCAATCATGAATTGTTTTTAAAGCTCCAGGTAGGCACATCTTTCTTCTTACATTGGAAGCTCCAGAAAGGCACAACTTCTCTTGTCATAAAAGCTTCAGAAAAGGCACAGCCTTCAACAGAATAATTTTTCATCATCACACACATATCTTCCACAATTTATTTTCCACCCAATGTATATCCAAATAAGGTTGTACACCACCAGACATCTTCTCCCACACTTAAGTTCAACTAGATCATGAAATTTTACTTCAAGAGCATGTAGGATAGGGAAAATTGGATTGTAATGTGGCTAAACTAACAGGAAATTCATGGATACTAGTGGTTAAAATGAAGGATAAATGTAAAGGTGGGCCATAATGAAAAGTATTATTTTGAAAAGGGGGATTCAAACCAAATAAGTTCCTCAATCATTTAAAACACACGTACCCCAACCCTCATGTTTTGAAAGGAATAAATCAAATTCTGGTTAAAGCAAGCATAGTCTGGTTATCTCAACAAATGAGGTGAATGAAAATAATATGACAAAAATGGTTCATAAGCCTCACAGGAAAGTGATTTCAAAGATATAGACAGTGAAATATGGAATGGTATTCAAAAATCAGTGTACTTTTCATGAAATTCCAAAAAAATTGAACATGAATCAAATTCATTTCTGCATTCATTTATGCTGAGTTTCATAAAATAGATTGGTTCACTGATTGACATGGGTTTCAAAAATGGTATTGATAATATTTTCACCTGAAAAGATTCTGAAACTAAGCAAAAATTGAAAAATAAACGCACAAAAAATTTAAAATACACAATTTTTTAATTTTTTTTGAAAACAAACATCAAATAAAAATCATATACTACAAAGGTTCCCCCCCCCCCACACTTAACTGATGGAGTGTCCTCGATGAATTCAAGTGGATTTAACATGTAAGTAGATTTCTGATTGAATCACAACAGAAAGAAAGTGAGAAAGAGAGGTAAAACCTGACTTATTAGCAATGCAACGTTGAGTTTAACTCCTAAGTGTTGCTCTTTGAAAAACTAAAAAAAGTAAAAAACAAAACATAAGAAATTTATTAAAGGAAATGAAAAAAGAAATTGAATAAGAGAAAAAAGGATAAATCTTGGTATAATCCCCCAAGTGGGCCCTAGGTTTTGACTGCCTCCAGAGGGGCAGTTCTAATAAGTTATCCCCAATCTGATGGTGGGTGAGGTTTCTTTCTCATGAACCAACAAAAACTTTTCTTTCCAGGATGAACTTATTACTTTTTCTTTGGGAATCCATTGATAAAATTCACCAATTCCACCATCATTATAATGAGATAAAACATGCATGGTGGGGTTTGGACAATTAATGAGTCCTCCTCTTTCGTGGGTTCCGCATGAACAACATCTTCTTTATTATCCAGTGGTTGCTAAAGGTATGATAAATCTGGGGAAAAATCAAACGTAATGTCAGAGTTTAATTCTATTTGGAAAAAATTAAAGCATGAAGAATAAATATCAAATTCTTCCCTTTCAAAGAAAGTAACTTGTGTCTCATTTTACTCCAGAAAATCCACATTGATCTTCTCATGTTCTCCCTCCATTATTTTTTCAACGGGTTTGGGGAGCTCTAGATGTTCCTCCATGGATGACTTTTCTCTTTCATCTTCTTCCTCCAAGGAAATACATGTGTTGGCTGAGTCTAAAAAATTTAAAAAAGTGGAGGTAATACTAAATTTACTTTAAAAAAAATAAAAAGATAATGAGTTTATGAAAATATTGACTCCCTTATCTTGTTTGGCATCAATTGGTTCTTCAATTGGAGGTGCTTCTTGAAGTTGAATTTCCCTAGATAGAGGTAGGCAGTCAGACTCCTCTATCTTCTCTTCACATTTCACTGATTTGTGGGTTTCTTCCTTCAATGTTGTTGAATCATCTACATTATAAGTAATAGTTAGCTCAAGAAGTTCCTCACACTCATTCTAGAAGTTATCCAGATCTTTTTGATCTCCCATATGTATTTCAATTTCTAAATCTTCTTCATCAATCTCATCCAACATTGATTGAGATGGGTTCAATGGATCTTATTTTAATTTCATCAATGCTTCCATGGGTTCTTCAAATTGAAGGATTTGTGGGGATACTTCTTCGATCAATTTTCCTAGTTCTGGTTCTGGTTCGGGCTCCATTCGTTGTTGATCCTCAGATTCATGTACTTGTTCCAAAATCCATTGTATTGAGGTCTCTAGGTTTTGAACTGTTTGACTAATTATTTCAAATTGGGATTCAATATCCTTGTGAACTTTTTCTTCTTGGTGTTGTACATTGATTATGTCTTGATAAAATTCCAGAAAATACTCCTGAAGTTCAATTAATTCTCTGGCCAATCCCTCCAAGACTGGGTATTCGGGGTTCACTTTAAGGTTTTCAATGTGATCCTTGAATTCATCCTCTGTGATGATTTGGATTCATGCTCCCCGAATTTGTTTAGCCTATAAATAAACCTTATAATCTATAGACCAAGGTGATTCAATAATTGGTTCTCTCACTGGTTGGTAATTTTTCCATGAATTAATGAAATAATCATTTGAAAACAACATGGAAAAAGGTTTTTTTTAATTGAAAAAGTCAAATATTTACAATTAGTTTGTGGCACTACCTCCCTGGAAATGGCGCCAAGTTTGACACACGACTGTCGTAGGGCATGGCAAAAAAATTATTTTCTATGTTAAAATGTAGTAATGTGGTTGACCTAGGATGTCTCCCGAAGAGGAGTGCACAGAAAACAGGTTGTCACTTTAAAACGGGGGTAAAAATGTTGTGAAAGGAAATTTGAAATTAAAATGATTGAAAAAATATGAAATTAAAAGGGTGATTCCGTCAGGGTCATTTTACTAATTATAATTCAATCCATGTTCAATTTAATTCAAACCTCTTCTTCTTAGTTGATTAAAGTGAGTTTCCACAATCGTTTCCTCTCACTTCCTTGGTGAAATTATTATTGTGAGAGAAAACCGTACCAAGATCTTGGTTTGGTCAACTCTCCTTCCATGTGTAAATTGGTTGTATTGAATATCCTTAATTTAAATGGGAAATTCCCGATCGGGTTTTGTTTATCCCAAAAAAAAGAACATTCACTACACCTTTTATACGTGCTGACGATCGTCAAGTACTTCACTACTAATTCCGGGTTTATTCCATCGTATATAAACTAGAAATTAGTGGAGGGAGATATTGATTATTTTACCAAGGAAAAAATAAATAACGGAATTAATATTCAAGAGTGATCAAACATGATAATAAAATCCGCTATAAGAAATTGAATACAACTTTCAAGAATAAATAAATTTATTCAATTGTGTCCAAGAACTCAAGCATTACAATGTAGAAAACCAACCCTTCTCCAATCACTCCAAATGTTTACCCCACCATGGTAAGGGTAATCGAGTTCAATGGGGAAGAAGAAGGCATTACAAAACTATGAAAAAGAAAATAAATAAAAGAAAATCTGAAAAGTTCCTCTTCTTGGTGTCCCAGAAGGAATGGGGTGGAGAATGGATGATTTGAGAGGGTGGAGCTCTCCTCCTTTAATAGCCTGAATGTTTCCCCCTAATGTTGATGCATTTTATTCCCATTAAATTACATCTTCACGCATTGAGACCTTCTTGAATGTTGTTCATAATTCCAATGGCCGTGTTCCCTCAAAATCTCAGCGGATGTGGACATGTAATTCGAGAGTTATGGCCATCTTACTATGAGCATTTATTCTGTCCAGTCAGACTCTCCAAAACATCATCCTCCGGATTAGGGTGATTTAATGACCCCATAAACGGTAACATAACTCGGTTCTTCCTTCATAAAAGATTCCTAAAAAATCCTTGCTCATTCACCCACCGAATGTCACAACATGTGGGCCAACCATGGATGAGTTATGGATCCCACCCCAAAACTAGGAAGAACTGAAAACAATTTTCTTTCGCCCACTTATGATCTTCTTTTGAGCTTCCATATGGTCGATTAAGCTTTTAGTCCAAAAATAGTAACTGAATCCATGAATGTTTAGAATCTGGAACAGAAATAATTTTTCAATTTGGATCATTGTACATAATGCTAGGCTCAAACTACAGAAATAATTTAAAACTGTGAAAAATCCAAAATGTCCAATTTTTACTATTCAGCTCAAAATAACACCATAATCATAAAAATGAAACAATTCAACATAGAGGAACACTTTTTTGGGTTTAAAATAATGATATTCAATATAAATTAATTGAAAATATTTTCTCTATCAATGATGAAATTATGCAATGGTAAATTTTTCATAATTTCTAAGATATTTGATTTTTTTTGTAAAAATTAAATACCATTTAAATGGATAATGTGTTTTATGACATCATAAAGACCCAATAGTGATGTAATAAATTACTAGAAATATTATTTTTAGAAAACATATATTTTTATATTAAAATAATTTGATTTTAGCTTTGTTAGTTTTATTTTACAATGCTTTAGTGGACACTACAAGACTTATAAAACATTTTATCTTTTTTAATTGATTTCCATTAGAGTGTGACTCACCTCCACATAAGCAATCCTATTTTTTTAATATGCTCATATTTTGCTCATATAAAATACTGTTTTCCAATCCCATTTGGAAAAACCATGGTCAGGTTTTTAGTATTGATTAGATTAACGTGTGATGTTCCAATACTAAATAACAATGAATTCCCACTCCATTCCTATATAAACCCACCCAAGATCCCACTTCCTCTTCGCTAAATACCTTTTGAGTTAATCCTACTTCTTCCCTCATCTCTCTACAATACTCCCAACATTCTCCATTTTCCCAATAAGCCTCTATCAATCCTCTGGCATGCTTTTGGGATCACACTTCCAAGTAAGAGATTTCTTTTTTTCTTGTTTTAGGAAAGTTTTTTAATATTGTAAAGCCCTTTTATTTTCAATAATAGATGTCAGGTTATGATTTTTATCCTCCCATATAATTTCCTATTTATTTTTGAATGATGAGATACCCCTTTTTATCTCATCGATTCCTTCCATGTATACTAATCACCATGCCAAAATTCATTAAGGAATTTATCTCTCCTCATTTACATTTAATTAATTCTTTGGTATCATGATTCTAAATTCCATTAAAATTTGTGGGACATGTATCTTTATAAACCTATTAGTGCCCATTTCTTGTTAATATTATGAGACCCCCCTTTCAATATCATCAACCATTTTTATGAGTTTGTATGTCATGTCGTTACGTTGCTGAAATTGCACCACAATTTTCTAAGACAAAGCCATTATGTAGAGAAGGCCATACCCATTTCACTATCAAGGGTATTCACCTTTATGAAAATTTACAAATTTTGTAAAGTGATTCATTTATGAATTCCACAATCAAATGGAATATTTGATGATGTATAATGAATCCATGTATTATGATCCATGTGGCACACTTATGCATTAAATGAAATGATGAATAAAGGTGTACCATAATAGCGATCCAATACATTGGATAAAGTATAGTATGATGATATGTCATGTGCCATGAGTGTTGACTCATGCTAATTCATGAACAATGAGGGTTTACTCATACTTCATGTGCAATGAGGGTTCACTCATGCTCCATGTGAAATGTTCCATGGCTCGTGCTAATTCTATTTTAACTATTGTTGCCATATTTCTATGTTATGACTATCATGATTTATCAGGTAGTTATGTTCATATTTCTCTGGTGCACCATTGATATACCAATTAACTAACATGTATTGTATTCACTAGGTTATTCCATTTGTATTCCACTAATGGTATTTATATCTCACCTCTTTATTGTACACGTCCTCATGTTATCCAATGAAATGTTAAGTACGAATGAATGTTGGGGTCATGTAAATGATGATTTCAATAAAGATGTCGAATTTCATGTTTTATGTTGTTATGTATTAATAATAAGCCCATAAGACACTATACCTCTCGATCTTTTATGATTTATTAAGTAAATTTCATGTATAAATTATGTTTCATAGCCCGCATATCTATCTGCGTATCCCAGGTTTTTTACAAGACATTACTATACATCAATAACACAAAAAACGACAGAATATTCTTGACAACAACACATTTCCACTATGATCAAAATTTTGAACCATATGATACTCAAAGGATGCATCATCCTCAAGTACAACATCATCAACATCAATCACATCAGATGAGTTAGGGAGAAACTACTAATGTTGTTACACATGAACAACATTCTCCTTTCCACAATACCGCTATGGATGAGCCAATCCGTATTTCACCAGTACAATCCTCTCCACATTTCAAATTTCCCCATATACATGGGTGTCGCCTTACACAATTTTTGAATACGATGTTAAACCATCCACAACAACACTCAAAGAATAAAAATATCACCCACCAAGTACTCAAGAGCTCTACTTTACTGATCCACATACCACTTATGAGTACTCAGAGATGTAGTTATTCATTTCTGAATCAACTGATCCTATTTCAACATTTATTACACAAGACAAAGCCCCAATATCTCTGTTTCACTAGCCTCCATCCAACATAATGGAGATCTACACGGGCTACCATAGATCCACCCATACAGTTCTATCTGGATTGTATCCTTGTAATTATTATTGTCGGAAAACACAACATGTTCCATGTGATTCTCCCTTGATCCACCAAATTACAAGAAACATTTCCTAAAAAATTCCTCTAACCCATGAATATTATGATCTGAATCATTATCTTTTCTACAGGTGAAAACCTATATTCAATAACACCAACGTACGAAGCACATTTATTAACCCCTTTCTGAAGTGTGAAGTAGACCATGGATTACATACTAAAACTACAGTTCATGGAACCCCATGAAGTATTATTATCTCTTGAACACACAAATCCACCATCAGAACAAAAATTATTGTCTCTCATATCAGTAGGAAATGTGCCACCTCAGTCAACTAATCCATAAATATTCACATAATTCATATTATGTTTCATTGGAAGAAAAACCACTAAATTCATCATTATATCATCCAATTTCTACTTTGGAATAGAAAATAGATATAAAAACCCACCTGGTCATGAATGGTTTTCCTTTGACTTCAGAATAGTGAATCATTTCATCATGTAAAATGAAACCACATTTTTCATATTTGGAAACCAATTCTTTCTATGAAGATCATGATGTATTTTTTTAATATAGGGTACACCACAAACTTATATGCATGAAATTAAGACATTAAGTCCTAGATAATACATTTTGGCATTACAACACAACCAAGAAAATAACCAATCCAATCAACACAAATATTCCAATTAGTAGGTGAATACCCGCCTTCAAGACATTCCCTCAAATCGAAGAATATTGGATCCTCATACTACCTCTCCATGATTCAGCTCAGAATGGTAGTCTCACCAAAAAAGTATGCAAGGATCATCTTCCCTTGTCCATCTTGCACCTGCAGATGCATCTCATCAAACAAATCCATCATCCTCCAATTTGAACTAGATTTATGAAATTTTTCGTTGTGAGTATTTTGGACCATGGAATCAATGACAATATTTCACTTTCTTAATGTGTAGACCAATTCAAAATCAATGGATTACATGTACTAAAACCACATTCTTCTCTAAAGATTCAAATTTCACATAGAGAATATGAAAATAAGGATTTTGTGATGAGAATACACTATAAAATACTCTCCAAACAAGTAATTCCACTAAAATATTATGGCATAAACCACTACTAACAACTGAAGATCATTAGTAGGATAAAAATTTCTCCTGAGGCCTTAACATTCATGACCCATATGCCATAAGTCAATCATCCTACCCAAAAATATCCCCAAGACAATTATCAGATGCATCCCAAAAAAATTTATACTCCTTAACTAGCTCAGGTATGATTATAATCGATTAGGTAGTTAGCCCCTCCTTTAACTCCTTGAAATCATTATCTCGTGATCTGAACCATTCAAACATGATTCCCATCCTGGTCATGTTCGTGATTGGTGCTTCCAAATGGGAAATGTATTTGATGAATCTTAAATAATATCTTGATAAAAAGAGAATACATAAAGCATCAAAGACATTCTTGGGCAGATATTGAGATACAATAGTTTGTACCTTATTCAGTTCAACAAACTCCCCTTTCTCAGAGATTATAAGACCCATGAAATTTATCATCTCAATGATGAATCAACTCTTGGATAGTGTAGAATATAGACTAGGATCTCTATGATTACTCATGACAAAGTCAAAATGATTGGAATGATCAACATGAGTTTAGAGTACATAAATATATCATCCACAAATAAAACATCAACTTTATCCATGTAATGGTGAAATATTCAGTTCATTAGGGCCAAAAACATTGGGGGTGCATTAGTTAACCAAAAAATTATAACAAAAGACTCATATAACTAATACATACTACTAAATGCAGTTTGTAGTATATCAAAAGGTTTTAACAATAGCTTATGATACCCCAATACCAAATCAATTATGGAGAACAATTAAGATCCTCTCAAATAGTCAAAAATATAATAAATTCAGGGAAGTGGGTATCGATTCGTAACTATCATCTAATTCAACACCATATAATCAACACACAACTACAAGGATCCATCAGTCCTTTTGATAAACAACATTGGTGATCCACAAGGCGATGTAAATACACTAATATAACCCTTATTCTCATAATCCTTTGACTGAGTATTAAGTTCTTTTAGTTATGTTGGTGACATTCTATATGGTGGAATATAAATTGGATTTGATTCTGAATATAACTCTATCACGGAATCAACATCTCTCTTGGGTGTCACCCTAGATAAGTACTTCGGAAAGACATCCTGAATCTGATCCACCATAGGTAGAAATAAAATATACTCATTTCCCCATCACCAATGATAAGTCAAAATACTTGGGTTATGAGTTCCCCCAACTATTTACTGACTATACATACACAACCATATTGGATTTTCCATTGTAAACGGTTCAGGTAATTTTCTATAACAACAGACATGAACATTAACCTATAGAAGTGACAATCGATATGGTCCTAGTATATTACTAGCCAATACACCCCCAAAATATAATCAAAACCTAAAATTTCAAGCATAAACAAGTACCTCGAGAAATGGTACCCACAAAACTCAAGGGAAAACTCCTTACATTGCTAGATATTCTATGATTTCACCCCTAATAGTGTGTCAATCAGTATAATTCTACATATATGTTCCACTGCTAGGTTCAAAACAGTCACAAAATTGTAAAATATAAAATAATTGGAGGAACACGTATAAAACTATAAATAAAAGAAGCTACAAGAATTGTACCTCAAATTGATGATAGCCAGGGCTAGTGACTATAGTAGCAAGATTAACGGCAAGAAGCTGGAGTGTCCCTCCACCCTAGGATCTCATCTGATTTCCTAATGCAGCACTACATATTAAAATGGATCCTATCATACTAAAGTACCATCTTCACTACCCCAAATGATATAACCAGTGGAGCTCCAACATCCTACCTGGTATGGGGTAACTGACCCCATTCCCAAACTTTTCACTTGACTCCATCCCCCATCATCACCCAAATGTTAAGTGTTCCAACAGAACCGTTATAAATGTCACATCCTCCCACATGATTAATACTCAACTGGTGATCTAAAACACTGACCTCACACATGTCATTCCCGACTACACTTATAGCTTAAAACTAGATCACTCCCATGAGAGTTTGGTTCCCGTTTCTAACTAAACATTCAAACACCACCCTTCTAAAAACTATCAAAACATTTATTCCAACCCTTGGATGTCTCACCAATGTATCTCCCAAATAGAACTGCATATCCACCACCCGAATCCTCCTTGATATTTCTTTCTAAATAAGGGTATGATCCACCACCATAGAAATCCTCTTTACGAAAAATATATTCACCTATGAATTAATCTCATGTCTAATTCCATCCTGGAAATGATCATTATAGCTACTTCATCCACTGCTAATACTAGAAAAATGTGTTGTGGTTTTGTGAAGTTTGCAGCATAACCCATCACTCTCATATTACCATGTGTCATACACATAAACTCTACCACATTCTTCTACATCAAGATGTTCAGATAGAAATGTTCTAAAAACATTTTTTGTAAACTTTTTCACCACATTCCCTCTACCTATTTTGTATAAACCAAGATGTCCCACCAAATCTTTTTACTCTCTCTCAAAAATTAATCTTCTATCGTGAATTTTTTATTTGGTGGGTTCTAATTGTGATCGTGAATTATGTGGATGGACTCTATCCAAATCTCAGTTACCTCAAGTCCACCCTATCGTGTAAAAAATGTAGGGTGTTGGTGTTGAAACTCTCTAAACAACACAAACATAATCGTAACACCCTATCATGGCTCTTGTTGGTCGGAGTAGATTACTCAAGAGGGGGGTATTGAGTATCTATAAAAAATTTTCTATTTAAAAAGGTGTTCTTAAAAATATTTCCCATTCAATTTAAATACCGACCAGTTAATCAATGTAATATGGTTATAAATGTTTGACTGCTTATATTACTTCTTATGATATTTATTTTTTTGGAGTAATAATAATAGTTATTAATATTAATTTTGAAGCTATTTTACTAAGACAATGAAATTATATCTTCTTTCCAAGATTAACTATAAATTTAAGTTTCAGTGATTTCTGAATTATACAGTTAGGCAGTAAAATAGAGAAAACTAAAAATAAGCAGGACAACGGATATACAATAAGTGGTTTAATCTGAAGCTGATACCTAATCCACTCCATTTAGTGATCACCTGCCAACAAGTATTTTAAATATATAAACTTGATCCACACCTTGGATCTAGGTTAAACAAAAGTACACATGACTTTCAATGTCCCAAAAGGACCTCTTATACAGTTCTTCGTGGGTACTAACTACAAGGCCAAACATGTACCTCTTCCACACTTATCTGTGGGTACAAACAATAGTAAAAGAATGTTTTAGTAAGGATATATTATATCCTTTAGTTTGATGTAGGAGAAAGAGTGTGATATTATTCAGAAACATACACTACTCGACTATTAATAAAAATATACACAACAGAGTAGAATGATTGAGATAGGTTTAGAAGGTTTTTGAGTGTAAGTCATTGCATCTCTTGACTACTGAAATGAAGACGATACAGAACCCAGGTCCTCGTCTGGAAAATAGAGTGTTGTAAGTAAGACATATACATCTTGTGTTCTTCATGATGTTTGATAGTTTTAAGATGTTCTTGGGATTCTAGTATTCTTCGTGTGTTCTTCAGTAGGATTAGGTTTCTTGATCCAATTCATAGGAATGTATTCTGTTGTAATGCTCATTCCCACCAGCTTCTTCTTTTGTATCGTGTTTTTCCTACATTCTTTTGTGCCAGTTGTTTCCGAGATTCACTATTAATTTTATCTAGGAGTGCATGTGATGGATCTGATGGGTTTCATGTATTATGCACCTCATACCTTGTACTATCCGATGATATGTCTACAAAGAAACATTAATTATGTCACTACGTTAAAATCATCAAATATGACCGTTTGATATTAAATTGAAAGATGAAAAAAATATATTTGGAAACTGTGTCACAGTATGTCATGGAAACGGTGTCTGGATGCCACGATGTCTTGTTCATGGTGTCTCATAGTCATAGTGTCTCATGGGCATGGTGTCTCATGGTCACTGTTTCTCATGGTCATAGTGTCTGATTTTCACGATGTCTATTATTTCACATTGTTTGATTGTCACTATGTCTTGTTCATGGTGTCTTAATATAACAGTGTATTGTTCACAATGTCTTGATATTACAGTGTCTAGTTCAAAATGTCGGGAGAATACGATGTCTTGTTCACATTGTCTGCTTCACGGTGTCTGAATGTTCATGATGACTGCCTCACAATGTCTGTTACCTTTTTCCAAAAAGACATAACCAGTGGCAAACTCATGGTGTCTCAGACTTTTCAAAATAACTATATTTAGAATTAATACATGATGATCATATAATGGATTAGACATAACCATTTGTTAAATAAGGTATTGTAAAAGTAAATGAAGGATAGTAAAAAGTAATTAAATTAAATATAGATCAATTAAGATCTTGAATGGTTCTTCTTAAATCCTGAAAATTCATAAACAATATTATACATGATTTGATATACTTTACAGTATTTAACCTGGTTGAATAGAATTTATAATTATTAAATCATGATTATTACATGAGGAGTCCAACAATATCCCCCTTTTTGATGATCAAAAATCAAGTAGATTTTACCTGTATATTTGATTGAACTATAGATATAGAGACAAATGTTTAACATATAGGGATTTATCCCACTTTTTTGGGTTATAAAAAATATGGAATAATAGAAGTAATGAAAAGTGCACATTTAATTAATGAAAATAAGATCCAGTACAATCAGAAAGGAGAAAAACAAAAGAAACATCATTCCTATCAAAAAGATGTAATCATTGTTCTTCTTCAAGGTATAGCTTTCTCTTTTCCTTTAGCAGCAGTAGCAGAATAGGAAGCTATAGGAGTTGAAGTGGAGGTAGAATAAGGGAGTGTGGTGGATGATAGTGAATGAAAAGGAAGACCTTAAAAAACAAAGGGAGCTAGAGTAGGTGCAGTAGAAGACTGAGGTAGTTATTGATCAAGGATCACAGGATAATCTGACTCCATGTTTGGCGGATAGACATAGTACTGGAGACTAGGGTAGAGCTGAAGGTAAGAAATCCAGGTATTAGAGGTGAACCCACAGGAGAAACAATGGTTGTACTCTATACATGAAGGTAAGGCCTCAGAAGCTTAATGAAACCATCAATGATCTCACCATCATAATATACAGATATCTAAAAATCATACTTGTTTTCCATAAACGTATCCAATAATTGAGTGAACTCTCTGATCTTTTATATGTGAGTCTTGAAAACTTCAGTTACAGGTGGAATCCGATGATTGGCCACAAGATAATTGAAATGATTATTCATGTCAGTCATGGAGAAGATTCTATTGATGTAGAAATCCATATTATTTGAAATCTCTTGCTGAGCATAATTAGAAATTTTATAATGGATTTGGACCAGGTCAAAAACATTGTCACTATTCTTGATAACAGCAGGGAGAGAATCTTTATTGAAGCCACCAGCCACATTCAAAAGCTCTTCTTTGACCACTGTTCTAAGAAGATCACTGTCTAATGAGGATTGAGAGGATTGGCCCGAGGCTTTAGAAACATTGATTGTTTTGGTGAGATATTTCAGTTGATTCAGAACATTATGAAGACACCCCATATACTCATCAGTGAGGTTGTTAAGATTTACAACAACCTCTCTCATCTATTTCAAAATCTATTTGTTCCTTCCATAATCCATTACAGTGAAGGAAACTAAGTGTGGATGAATCTCAGAGACAACATTCTATTGGGTTTTAGGAACAACAAGTTCCATAGGATGTGAAATATTATTTGATCTCAAATGTATCACTTCCTTCATGTATTCAATCATACCTATTATGGTCTTCACTTCATATCTATGTTGTTTGTTCTCAACTCTTACTTCCTGAATCTCATGAAGAATTTTAGGTTGTATTTGAACAATAACATTCTCCAACAATAATGAGGCATCATTATCACATAGATCAGTCACAAGAGCGGGATGTGAATTTATAACTTTTTCAACACTAGACAAATTGGTAGCAAAAATTCCATTAGATCATTCTTACTTACAGAGGATGGTTGTTCTGATGAAGGTTCAGAAACAGGGACTGTTACGGTTTCATGTTCCTTTGTAGGGGTGATATTAGAGACTAATTTCAACTAGAACCAATATGAAAGGTCAAGGACTTTTTTTGAGACTTGATGAAAGTCATCCACATCATAGAATCTGGGAAACATATATCAAGTGCTTACATGGCTTGGATCAACCATATTTGGAGCTTCGATAAGTTCCAGATTTGGCGGTTGCTCCCCCTCAACAGTTTCATCCTTCTCAGGATTGAGAGGCTTAGGATCTTGATCTAATTACACAAACTCATCCCATATTTCTTCTCTCATTTCATATCTAACCAACTAAAAATCTACCTCCATCCTTTTCTCATCTGAAGGAATGATTTCAGGAATAGATTTTTCCTATTGGAGTTCGTCAAGGCCAACCGCTAGCATTGCAAGTATCTCTTCAACAATAGTTTCTTCCCTGGAATTCTTTTCAGTTTCATTGGCAATAGATTCCATTTCAAACTCAGGTTGATCTCCTAGAGTAACAACATCTATAAGAGTAGGTAACTCTTCTTCATGAACTTCATGAGGAACAGGAGTATTGTGTTCCTAAACAGAAACAGTTTCCCTAGGAGGCACAACATCCTCTTCTTCTTCATCAGAAGAAAATTATTCAACAACCTCATCGGGTTCCAAACTAGGATCAGAAATGTCTCTTAGTCTTGAGGGATGTTCCAAAAGATTGAATTTTTCATAAATTATATCATTTTCTTCTACCCATTACTTTTTCCTAGGGTTCAAATTTATCTTCATCCTCATGATAGTGACTTTTGAAAGGAAATACTCACAATCCTTTATAATTTCCTCATTAGGTCCAACCATACCTTTGGAAAGAAGCATGGTTGAGATAAACAAAGAGTAAAATTGGGAGGTTAAGTTGGATGTGGCTTTGATCAGTTCTCAGATGTGATGAATGATATACTTGCGAAGGTTGATCTATGCCCATTTTTCCTAAGGTGGATTAGAAACACATCATGATATTTCAAAATAGCAAAATCACCTATTTTGGGGCTAACCAGATTCTACATAAACATGAAAAGAATACTTGATTCTCCATCAAGTTTAGCTTCAATGGCCCTCCTTTTGGTTCCATTTCATGTTAAGGCCTTCAAATCATCCACGAGATCATAGAATTTGGCTGAAGGTGGAGGTCCTCTCTGATAATCCTCGCTGATACCTTCATGAGGTATCCTAAGGCATGTAGCCCCTAACCTGGAAGAGAATGAGTATTTTTTCCATTGATCCATTTTCCCAAAACATATCCATCTTCAAAATCAAAGGTGAGCTGAATATATTGATAAAACTGAGCCACTAACATAGGATAGAAATTTTTATCTTCCTTCAAAAACAACCCTATCCAACCTTTCTCTTTTAATACTTTCAGAACTAGATACTTACACAACAGAATCCATTTGGGGAAAAGTTTTTACATAGGTAAGACAACATGGTTTTCCAGATTTGAGTTTAGAGGACCATCGGGTGCTAGCCTGGGTGTAATTTTCTTCTTCTTTGTGCTACGTTTCTCAGGTGTCAGTGATGAATGTAGTTTCATCCGGAGCATCCACCGAAGATTATAGAGAGAGATAGAGAGGGTTTTAGGTTTGAAGAAGGATTCGAAATGAGTGAATAGAAGAAATCCCAAGTGACGAATCAAGTTATTCTTTATTTTATCATTTAGGAATACCAAACATCGCAAATGTAAATATGTTGGAAAACAAAAAATGTGAAATGAATAATTACTGCGATACAATTTTTAATTCATAACTAAATATTAAAGAGAATATATACAGTGAGACATATCGGGTCTTTACAGTGACACATGGAATTAATGTTATTGTGAGACAGAAAATGAGTGTTACAGTGAGACAATAATATAATGATATAGTAACTGAGCATTATGGTGAGACAGTAACTAATCATTATAGTGAGACAGTAACTGTCAAAAAGTAGTCATGATGCACTAGCAGTGAGACCATAATCATGAACGAGTACGATATTACCTTATGATTTATCATGCCTAATTCGTGTAGGATGTTCTCTATTCTTTCATTATTTAATGATTTGGTAAATATATCAATAAGGTGATACTCAATACCAATGAATTCCAAAGTGATGTATTACATAAATATGATTTGTCCAAGAATGTTAAACATGATTTTTTGAAATGTTAATAGCACTGTGTTGTCACAGTTAATAGGTACATGCCTGAATTGACATCCATAATCTAGTAATGTGTGTTTTATCCACAAAATTTGTGCACAACAACTGCCAGCAGCTATGTATTCAGCTTCTTTAGTATAAAATGCAATCGAATTTTGATTCATACTACACCATGATAATAGTGACTTGCCAAACAAGTGACATGTTCCAGAGGTTCTTTTTCTAATTAACTTACAACCATGGAAGTCAGAATCAGAATAACTAACTAATTCAAATGAATTTCCTCTAGTAGAGAAAAATCCTTGATTGGGTGTATGCTTGAGGTATTTGAAAATTATCTTCACAACATTTAAATGGGATTCTTTAGGATTTTCTTGAAAACGAGCACAATGCACAATCTAAACATAATATAAGGTCGACTAAAATTTAAGTACATTAAACATCCATAAAATCCTCTATAAGTTTTTTGATCAATAGATTTTACATCATTATCAAGATCCAACATACATGTGGTACTCATAGGAGTGTTAATAGATTTAGTGCTATCCAATCAAAAACTTTTTAAAAGATCACTAGTATATTTACATTGAGTTAATATAATACCATCACTATTTTGAAATAATTAATATCCGAGATGAATTTTAGTTCTCCCATTAAAATCATTTCAAATTAATTTTTCATAATTTTAGAAAAAAAACACATAAATAATTTCTTGAGGATCCAAAGATTAAGACATCTACAGATACTTGAAATAATAAAACTACATTAGAATTTGATTTTATAAAAAGGGTAGGATCAACTATTCCTTTTGTAAAACCTTTGGAAATAAGATCTGTACTCAGCCTATCATACCTGGCTCTTGGAGCTTGTTTAAAATATATAAAGCTTTTGATAATTTAAAAATATGATCTGGAAAATGGGGGGTTATAATACCAGGGGTTGTTCAACAAAGATATCCTCAACAATATACACATTTAATAATGAACTCTTAATATCCATTTTATATAGTTTGAAATTTAGTTGAGCAGCATAGGCAAGTAGGATTCTGATGGATTCAATTCTAGATACTGGTGTAAAGGTTTCCTCATAGTAAATTCCTTTTTCCTGACTATAGCCTTGAGCAACCAAAGTAGCCTTATTTCTAACCATGTTACCAGCCTCATCTACCTTATTTCTAAACACCCATTTAGTGCCTATGGTGAATGTTTCCTTAGGTGTTTCAACAAGATTCCAAACATTATTTCATTCAAAATGATTAAGTTCTTCTTTCATAGCCATCACCAAAAATTCATCATTGATATCATCATTAATGTTTTTAGGTTACAGTAATGACAAGAAGACTTGATGTTCAACCTGATTTCTAAGAGAATATCTAGTTTGAGTTCCGTTCTCTAGGTATCATACAACAACAATAAAGGGATGGTTCTTAAGAGTTATAAAAACTCTAGTAAAAGAGGGACTAGTGATTTTAGGATCATCAGACCATTCAGGTTCTATGGAATGTTCTGAACTAGATGTTTTGACTGATTATTTCACAGACATGTTTGATAATTTTGGATTAATGTTCAGATTCAATTGATCATTCTCCAGGTTGTCTTGAGAGGTTTTAGGTTCATGTGAATCTATTTATTAAAATTAGACATGGAATGACTCTTCCACCCATTTAGTTATTTTATGGAACACTATATAGGCTTTACTAGACATGGAATATCCTAAAAAGATATCTTCATCACTTTTGGATGAAAATTGTTCATGATTTCCTTAGTATTATGAATATTGAATTTACAACCAAAAACATTAAAGTTGTTAACATTTTATTTTATATAGTTCCATAACTCATAAGGAGTCCTTTTAAGAATATTCCTAATGTAACACCCCAAGCTTCCACGGTATGCTTCCATTTGAATAATAACGTATAATTTTTTGTACGCAACTTTGAGTTCTAACACACACCACAACCAATCAAACTAGCCGTTATGAATAGTAATACCCAATTTTAGAAATTTTATAAATTTTACCATTCTAAATAGACATAATTTTTGGATTCGGAATTTTGAAATTATCCTATGGTGAATTTTTTGTATTTTTTAGAAAACATTAAAATTTTGATGAATAGTGAAAATTACAAAACATTAATTAAAAACATCTTTTTTAATACTAATAATTTATAGTTGTAAATTATACTATTGAGAGGTTTTAAAGTATAATTAGAATATATTTTTACCATTTAATCTAATATTGGTAATTCGATGTAATTTCACATTTAAACTAGACACAAACAAGTGTTAATCTTTTGATAGTTATTATTTCTTAAAAAACACACTCTTTGTTTTGACAACAGAAATTAATTTTAAATTAATTTTTTCAACTAATATGTTTTCAATTTAGAAAAAAGGATTCCATATTTAATATCAAGAGGTCAAAATTATGTAAATAGGTAACTTTTATTTTTTTACATTTTGAATAATTACTTCGGTAAATATTTTATTTATCATGGTTAAAGGGTAAATCCTTTAACTAAGGGTAGAAAAATTATATTATAAAAATATTAAATTATCCTAAATTGTGTCCTAACGCTAATGGTTGATAAATTTATGACTAGGGGCATCTTTGGGTCGATTTTTGGACCCCATGGAGCCACTTGTAAGTGATAATGACACATTATATTAATTAAGTAAATGTAAATAAAAAATGACATAAGAATATGTCTTTTAGAAAAAAAAAATTACATAGGGTTATATATGTTATATTTTCAACTATAAATATTTATTATTAATATAAAAAGATTTCTTACATAATATTATTTTATTTGTAATTTTTATAAATTGGATAATTAAATTTATTTTTGACACAATAATTATACAGTATTTTCCTTATTAATGAAAGAATCAATTAATTGGTATTATAAATGTTAAAATAAAAATAATTTGAATGTTTTGATGACATACAGGAATTTTATTAGTTAATATGACATGTTAGAATTTATTAAATGAATTTGGTTCGAATTAATAATGTTTTTACGACTTTAACAGAAATCAATTATTAAATATTGTCTAAATTGACATAAATGAGTTTTGAAACAATTATTATATTATTAATTGATATTATATTCCTAAAAATATAAGGTTTGGGAAAAAGACTTATATAATTATAGTTGTATAATTAATGGACCACTTGGTGGTTGGATGAAGGTATATAGTATGTTTATCATCTATATACTATAAAAATACAAAGAGACATGGTAAATGTCAAACTATTTAACTAAGAGTCAAATAAAAAAGATAATGTTAATATAGTGACCCAAAACTATCTAAAACCTATTGGTTGAGTGGTTTTAGTCCTATACTAACATTAAACATAAAATAAGCCACTTTTTAGCCATTTCAAACCGAATTTGTTTTTATTATAAAATAATATTTTAGCTTTTCCAACGGTGCCCCTCACCCATCTTATAATATGGCACTCCCACAACTCACTAATACACACCTTAAAAGCATTTTGGCTCAGCCAAATCCTACCCAAATATCTGACCAACTTCCCTCACTTCATCCTAGATTTCCTCCTTTTGTCATAAAGCCAAATTATGGAGCCCCTTTTATCAAAACAAAAGGAAGAACCCGATGAAGAGGTAATAATTTCACCACCCTCTTTCAAGTTCTTTTCTTCTTCCACTTCTTTTTTTGTTATTTCCATAATAAAATAATAACTCTAGTATAATTTATATACTATGAAGTTATTACAAATATTGTACATCCATATTCATTATTTTATCAATCCTTTGAAAGACATGTCACCATAGGTGCGTACGTACGGATTAGCGTCTCCACGTCGCGGTATAATTGTTATTTAATACTTTATTATTTGGATGAGTATAATAATGATATGTAATTAATTTAAATAGTAAATATAACATGATAATGAATCTTTATATATGATATAAATTCCAATTATATATATTTTAATATCAAAAAATTGATATTGTTGCTCGTGCGTATGTACGGATTACCGTCTCCATGAATACGATGCGATTTATTCCCCATCGTATCCATTGAAGACTAAATTTCATTTGACGAATAAAAATAATTTCTAGAGGCATGATATAATTCTGGATATGAATAATATACATCCCGTCCATAACAAATATGGCTCACATAACAAATAATATAATGGTAAATGAACCTATTAATACCCGAAATGATGATAATACTAAGATATTATTAACAAATCAATGTTAAAAGATCATATATGATATCATATTAATGTATATAATTATTTTATAATTCAATAAAAATTACTTCACCATTATACAGAAGGTTAACCTGTAACAACCCGATCTTTTATGATAAGTATTCTCTTTAATTTATTTGATGTCAGGTGTTTTATGCTAAAACAATATTATCTTGTGCTATACTCCACACTGTATTAGCTTGAAGTACACAAAACACTATTCTTAGATTGTGTTACACACAATTTCAAGTTCGTTTTATAATAGTCATTCTACGCAACATTGAGTGTATATTTATATATATATATTCAATTTATAAATGAAATATGGTTGGATTCTGTTATACAAAATAATAAATGAGTCTTGCATGACACGCAACCCTGACTTATCTTGCATTAATCGCAATCACGACCTTCCTCGATAGCGTGTGTTGTACGCAATACCGGGTTTTACTAAACAACGATATATTATTATAATATTATTATGAACTAGCCGTTATGAATATTATTAACTAAATTTTGAATTTTATAACATTATTATTAATCTTAAACATTTTCTAGAACATGGTATAAGAACAAAATAAATTTTTCGGGTAAAATATGTATTTTTCAAAAAATGCAGTATTGCCGCCTTTTGATGGCGCACCCACTTTAATTCTAGTTGTTGACATGTTTGTATGTTCAATTTGACAAAATAAAATTCTTCTTTTTAATCAGGATATAAATATTTACATTCGATAAAGTGTTGATATTATTCTGATAACTTTCATATTTTAATGAATAGTAAAAACACACTATATTTTAATTAAAAACAACTTTTTTCCTCGTAATAATTTATATGGTTAAATTATAATATTAAGTGTTTTTAAATTATAAATATAATATATTTTTACCAGTTAATATAATGTATGTCATTAGCATTGATTTTACATTGAATTCGTAGGTTAAATCAATTCAATCTTTTGCAATGTTTTAAATAAAAACACGTTTTCATTCGACAACGGGATTAATTTTAATTTATTTTATGAAACTTTTGTGTATTGAATTTAAAAAAATTGCATTCCATATTTGGAATCAGTGGGTCCAAATTATGTTAATAGGATACTTTTTATTTTTGGGGATTATGAATAGTAACTACGGTAAATTTTATTTACCATAGTTAAAGATAAATCTGGTAATTAAGGGTAAATATAATATTATAAAATTACCCTAACACATGTCAACATTTTATTGGATGGATGAAGTTATACCCATATCACCTAAGGGTCGGATTAGATTCATTTTATAGACTTTTGACCATGAAAATAAATTAAATATTATTAAAACCAAAGAAAGTGACAACATGTCACTCTCTTAAATCTGATAAGTATAATAATTTTAATTTCGTGATAAACATCATAAAACATCGAACATTAATAGTCTCCAGAAAGCTAATAAAATTATATACATCATGATAATTTATTTATAATTTTTTGGGATTAAATAATTGTCATTAATAGTGATACATTAATGATGCAGAAATTATTTATTTAGTAAAAAATCATTAATATAGTTTTTATTGAAATAGTAATACATATCAAAATGCCCAAAAATCTGCACAAAACTTATTATTAGTGTATATCTAAACCCTAATCATCCACCGGCCAAATTTTTGACCATTTAGATCCTTATTAAGGGAATTATGACACTTATATTATTTTATTTTAAATGATGCCAAAGTTGTCACCTTCATAATTTAATATATATAACAATCTAAATATTGTGATTTTAAGATGATAAATTCTAGTAAAAGTATGATTGTAAAATTTAATAGATTTATCTTCATCATAGGATTTTATTTTTAATTTTATGCAACAAATAAGTATATTAAATAATTATACAAAAATGTTGTAGTAATTATTTTATTAAGAAATAAACCAAATAAATGGTTTTTAAAAATATTAAAATATCTATTATATGAACTATTTAATGTGCTCCACTATTTTTATAGATACATATGACCTTTTATGAATCTATTAAATATTTTAGTTCGAACATTTCTTCTGTATATATTTTATTTATATTCAAATAAATGAATAGTGTCAAAATTGACAATATTGTTATTTTATAAAAATAACATATTATAAAATTTTTTAAAAATGAAAAAGATATTTAAAAATTATAAATATAAATTTATATGGTAGAATATTATGTAAAGTATCCAATTATGGACAATTCACAACAAATAAGTAATTGATGTTTATAATTTTAAATTTAGAATGTTATTACCATAAATAAAATTAAATTGATTAAATAAGGATAAATCAAGTTGATAATGTTTAAAATAAATTCCAAACATGTCTAAATTTGATTGGTTGATGAGATTAAAAACCTATCCCATCTAATATTTGGATATGATTTATTTTTGGAGGTTTGTAATTGGGGTTATATTTATTATAAATTAATATTTTTAAGAATTCCAAAGGTTCCCCACTCCTCCCTTATAAAAGGGCACCTCCTCCCTCTCATCCTCACATCAATTTGAGCCTTCAATCTCGGCCAAAACCTGCCAATTTCACTTCCCCACTTCCCTATAAACATCGTAGAGGTCCTGGTCTTCTTCAAATACCAATTTTAGTACCCTAAGTGGAGGTCTCAAAGAGGCGCTTCAAAGAAGAGGTAATATCCGTTACCGATTCTTTCAACTTTATTTCTTCTTCAACTTCTTCTTTTTTAGTTGTTTCATTATGAGATAATAAAATCAGTATCACTCATATACTGATATGTTATTATAAGTATGATACAACCATATTTCACCATCTATTCATTTTACGGAAAACGAAATCACCGCGAATGCGTACGAACGGAATACAGTCTCCACGCCGTGGTGTAATCTAATTTCCACCACCACCTTACATGGATGGGTATAATGGTGAAAGTAATGAATATATATTATTATTATAAAGTGATATGGATTATTTAATATTATACATACACTTTATTACAATTACACGATCATGGGAATGATATCATCGCTCGTTCGTACGTACGGAATACCGTCTCCACGACGCGATGAGATTCACTCTCCAGGATAACCATTCAAGAATGATTATAAAGTATATATAATAAGTAATCATGAAATATATGACATAATAATGGTACTGGATTTATGTGTATATATATTTATTTCATCAACTTAATTCCATTCAACTCAATAAGGAAACGAAAACATTGTTCATGCGTACGTACGACCTACCGTCTCCATGAACAGTGTATTTATTTACATTTATCTATCCATTATATATATGTATATTATGACTATATATTATATATAAATCATGTTTTATATTCTGTATGTAAGTAATCATTATCTATGTAATCATATGAATAATTACAAGTCAAAAGAAGGACGACAACTGAAACGATTTTACCCAAAACGCTCTTTAACATGGAAATTACAAAAGAACGGGTAATATAAAGTCATAAGTGAACCATATATTATATCATAACAATTAATATGATTCTGTAATAAGTAAATAACATTATTTAAATCATTATACAGGAGGTTTGGATACATACGAAGCAAATCGGACCTAAGGTAAGGGATAATTTTGCAAATCTCATTTTTATCCAAGATTGCTTATTCATAAGTATGTACTGGGGTTATTTCTATCATCCATGTGCATGTTTTATAAAAGTGTTTTCATGTATGTTTAAAGTCCTTTTTACCCATTTTTGACTTTAACTACATTGTATGTATGGAATCTTACTATTACGAGGTACTTTTTGACTTTTCCGGCAAAAGTACGAGAAGAATGTATTTTTAACTTATACGGAACGAACCGATTTTTACGGTTTTATAATGCCTTATTATCATGACGATTACTTAAAAATATTTCATAACTATATTCAAAAAAATAATTTTCTTTTAAAATTTCATGACATTTTGTGAAAAGAAAATGATTTTGAAGAAAAAATGATATTTTCCTCAAGAATTCATTTCAAGTGTTTTATCAAAACCATTTTTCATCTAAGAAGACATTATTTCATATGGGTGTTTTTCAAGTATAATGTCTCTATGATATATATGGTTTCAGTTTTCTTATGATATCCATTTATTTTATATGTATTATGTTATGATGGGATGATGTTTATGAATCCAATTTTATTTATTGGGTTATTATGAATGATGAATGTTTATTTTTTGGCACAAGTAAGAATGATTTCATTATGAGATGGGTGGGACCTATATCTCCCTCCAATGCATTGGGTAACGATTTATATCTCATGACATAGACATGGATGGAGCGATAAGTTGACCTGGTTTAGTATTACAGGAATCGAACGAGGAGTGAACTCGATTCAGAAAGGGACTTTGTCCACTAAGATGGTCTTGGAAGCAATACCTTGGCTACTATGGAAATCATTACATGTGCTTAATGGATTCCACAATTACATGTTTTATTCCCATTCTATTTTATCATGATTTATGTTCCAATATGATCTATGCCTTACGTACATCCATGTTTTATATCATTGCTCAAGCTTTTGATGTTTAAACATTATGTTCATGTTTTTAAGTTCAAATGTATATGATTTGTTTTATTTTATCCACGCTTAACCTTACTGAGCATTTGATCTCACCCTTTATATGATTTATTTTCCCGAGGATATAAAAAAAGGTTTTAGGTAAAAAGACAAAAGGGGAAGATCTTTATGGGAGATGTTGAAGATCTTTCACCACGATTAGAAGATTATGTTCCATGTTTCCAAAGACACTAAACTATTATGGTCCTTGTGTGTCTGTTTTTGTTATGTATTAAGTATTCCGCAAAAGTAATGTAATGTACATGTACATCAAGCTTCGGGCCTCTACAATTGTTATCAGAGGAAAGGTTTTAGTCAACCTTTGAAAAATAGGATGCAAAAACTTTTGTGAGATCCCTAGAGATATTTCTAAGGTATGTCTAGGGATGTCCCTAATGATAAGTATACGTAGAGGATATAGTCCTAGAACTATGGTAACAATATTAGAATTTAAGCTAAGATGTTAGATATTCAGGGTGCTTCCCCTTTACTACGTTATTTTCCCTAGCATGATTTTTGCCTCTCACACTATTCTTTTTGGGTTTTAGAAATTGGCTGGAAACAAGAAGATTCATGATAATGGAGGATATTATGGACAATGGAATTATATTCTTTATGTGAAACCAAATGAAACGGGATTTGGAAGTCCAAACATCGTTATTATTCCTAATCATAAATCTCATAATATGATAAATAATCTCAACTTTTGTATGTTTCCCGACTCAGATAATAATAGAACGATGGAGTTTCATGATGGTCATATAGGAAAGAAATTACAATTTCACCTATGTAAATCATGTGGGAAGAGGCATCAAGGAGAATGTTTCAAGGGAAATAGAAGATGCTTTGGGAGTGGAAAAGAAGGACACAAACCAGCAAGTGCAAAGGAAAAGGTTTAGTTAACACCATGGATGGGGACAATGGTATTTCTTTGACATCAAAAATGGTTAAATGTTTTAAATGTGGAATGCATGGGCATTATGCAAACCAATTCCCTAAGGGAAAGTCTCATGAAGAGAATCAGTACGGTCGTATGGGTAGTATTTATGTTGATGATGATGAGGATCCTACAAATGATATGTAAGATGAAAGAATTGTTGATGTTTAATCAATGGTTTTAGAAGGTAGTGGAATAATTACATGTTTATCAAGTGTAATGTTTTATAAGTAATCTCATTGTACTATGGAATAAAGAGACATATAAGGATTGTTACACTATTATATTTCCTTAAGTTTTGAAAGTGTATGATTAATGGTAACAGTAACCATGAAAGGTTATTCAGATATTTTTGGAATGTAGATGATATGCGCATAATGATGGAATAATGAGAAAATTAAATGGTTGATAGTATTCCTAAGATCATGACTAATATAAGGAGAAGGTTATATCATGGTTTGAATATATAGAATTTTTTGATTTTGGTATGTGGAAAGAGTTAACTTTAGACAGCATTTATGTTTTCACTATGGTTTAATGGGTATTCATTTTTCAAGAGAATACATGATTAAGGTATTCGCATGATTGGAATGTAACTAACAAGATATATGGGGGATAAATGATGGTATTCACATTCTTGGTTGATGATATTTTAAGTAATCTTTTTCTTTATACTATGAGCATGGACCGAAGTATTGTAGATAAGCCTACAGATTGGAATGGATTATGTTGGACATAAGTTAGTATTGTTTAAGGATAGAACTTTTTTCGATATTATTGATCGGATGTTATAGTAATGTAGTTTTAGAAATATGAAAACCTGTAGGATGGGTGACAACCCATCACGTCGGACAAGGCTGTGGGTATTGAACCCACAACCGAAGTGTGACTGGCCTTTATCGCCAACAACTGGCCAACAGGAAGACCCTGTTTAGTAGAAACTAGTTTTATTATATTAAGCAGTATGATATATGAAGTATAAGTCCATTTTAGGAACCATATATGATTAATCTCACTATCGATGGACTTATGTATTTTTGATAACATTTATAACCTTTTTTGAGACAGATGGAATGACCCATCATTCTATCACATGATCTGCTAACACTTTACGAATGAAAAATTCAACTTCATTTCTTTAAAAGATGAAGTGGACGTTGTCCAAAGAACGACCAACGGTGAGACTGCAAAAATCACGAAAATATTTCTTCTAATTAAAAATTTTCAACATTAGGGAAATGATATTGAAAACCAAAAAATTTGTCCTAGTGCTCTTATATCCGATGAATCAGATGGTACCTTAGATCATCACAAATTTATGGCTTTGTGATTGATGGCTTTTTTATAGCCATATTCTCTACCACTCTCCATCAGAACATGATGGTTAGATTTTTCTTCCATATCCATATTTTCACCTATATTCTCCTATATGGAAACCCAGTGATGAGTTACATTGGGTAATCGTTATGTTTCATACTTTATTTTTTAAAAATATGTTTCAGTATTCCTTTTTACGATGTGGGTTTCTATGAATAGTAAACGATTTATAACCTTGACGAATTTCGAGGGTGAAATTCATTTTAAGGGGGGTAGAATGTAACAAACCGATATTTTATGATAAGTATTATCTTTAATTTATTTGATGTCACGTGTTTTATGCTACAACAAGATTATCTTTTTCTACATGCCACACTGTATTATCTTCAAGTATACACAACACTATTCTTAGATTGTGTTAAACACAATTTCATGTTCGTTTTATAATAGTCATTCTACGCAACATTGAATGTATATATATATATATTAAATGTATAAATGAAATATGGTTGGATTCTGTAATACGAAATAATAAAGGAGTCTTTCACAACACGAACCCTGACTTGTCTTGCATTACACGCAATCACGACCTTCCTCGATAGCGTGTGTTGTACGCAATACCGGGTTTTACTAAAAAATGATATATTTTTATAATATTATTATAAACTAGCCGTTATGAATAGTATTAACTAAATTTTGAATTTTATAACATTATTATTCATCTTAAATATTTTCTAAAACATGGTATAAGAACAAAATAAATTTTTCGAGTAAAATATATATTTTTCAAAAAATGCAGTTTTGCCGCCTTTTGATGGCGCACCCACATTAAATCTAGTTGTTGAACAGTTTATAAGTTCAATTTGAAAAAATGAAATTCTTAATTTGAATCAGGATATTATTATCTACATTGGATAATGTTTTGATATTTTTCTGATAACTTTCATATTTTAATGAATAGTAAAAACATGATATATTTTAATTAAAAACAACTTTTTTCATCATAATAATTAATATGGTTAAATTATAATATTGAGTGGTTTTAAAGTATAAATAGAATGTATGTTTACCATTTAATATAATTTATTTCATTATCATTGATTTTACATTTAATTCGTAGATTAAATCAATTCAATCTTTTGCAATGTTTTAAACAAAAACCTGTTTTCATTCGACAACGGGATTAATTTTAATTTAATTTCTGCAACTTCTGTGTATTGAATTAAAAAAAATGGATTACATATTTGGAATCATTGGATCCAAATTCTATTAATAGGCTACTTTTTATTTTTGGAAATTATTAATAGTAACTACGGTAAATTTTATTTACCACAATTAAAGGTAAATCAGGTAATTAAGGGTAAATATAATATTATAAAATTACCATAACACATGCCAAAATTCTATTGGATGGCTAAAAGTATTCCCATATCACCTACGGGTCCTATTAGATGCATTTTATGGACTTTTGATCATAAAAATAATGTAATTATTATTAAAACCAAAGAAAGTGACAACATGTCACTCTCTTAAATCTTATAAGTATAATAATTTTAATTTAGTGAAAAACATCATAAAACTTCGAACATGAATAGTCTCCAGAAAGCTAATAAAATTATCTACATTATTATTATTTATTTATAATTTTTTGGGGTTAAATAATTGTCTTTAATAGTGATACATTAATGATGCAGAAATTATTTATTTATTGAAAAATCAATAATATAGTTTTTATTTAAAAATAGTAATACATATTAAAAGGCCCAAAAACATGCACAAAACTTATTATAAGTGTCTATATAAACCCTAATCGTCCACTAGCAGAATTTTTGAATATTTAGATCCTTATAAAGCCAAATATGAAACTTATACTATTTTATTTTAAGTGATGCCAAAGTTGTCACCTTCATAATTTAATAAATATAACAATATAAATATTGTGATTTTAATATGATACATTCGAGTAAAAGTATTATTGTGAAAGGTAATAGATTTATCTTCATCATATGATTTTATTGTTAATTTTATGAAACAAATAAGTATATTAAATAATTATACAAAAATGTTGTAGTAATTATTTTATTAAGATACAATCCAAATAAATGGTTTTAAAAAGTATTAAAATAACTATTATATGAACTATTTAATGTGCTCCACTAATTTTCTAGATACATATGACCTTTTATGAATCTATTATATATTTTAGTTCTAACATATCTTCTATATATATTTTATTTAAATTCAAATAAATGAATAGTGTCAAAATTGACACTATTGTTATTTTATAAAAATAACATATTATAAAATTTTTTAAAAATCAGAAAAATATTTAAAAATTATAAATTTAAATTTATATAGTAGAAAATGTTTTAAATTATCCAATTATGGATAATTCACAAAAAATAAGTAATTGTTTGTTATAATTTAAAATTTAGTGTGTTATTACCATAAATAAAATTAAATTGATTAAATAAGGATAAATCAGGTTGATAATGTTTAAAATAAATTCCTAACATGTCTAAATTTTATTGGTTGATGATATTAAAACCATATCCCATCTAATATTCGGATATGAGTCATTTTTGGAGGTTTTTAAATGGGGTTAGATTTATTATAATTTAATATTTTTAAGAATTCCAAAGGTGCCCCTCTCCTCCCTTATAAAAGGGCACCTCCTGCCTCTCCTCCTCCCAACAATTTGATCCTTCAGGATCAGAATAACCCAGAACATTCCACTTTCCCACTACCCTATAAACATCCTAGAGGTCCTGGTCTTCTTCAATGACCAATTTTAGTGCCCTAAGAGAAGGACTCAAAGAGGCGCTTCAAAGAAGAGGTAATGTCCGTTACCGATTCTTTCAACATTATTTCTTCTTCCACTTATTATTTTTTAGTTGTTTCATTATTAGGTAATAACATCAGTATCACTCATATAATGATATGTTATTATAAGTATGAAACAACCATATTTCACCATCTATCCATCCTACGGAAAACGAAATCACCGTGCGTGCGTACGTACGGAATACCGTCTCCACGCCATGGTGTAAACTAATTTCCACCACCACCTTACATGGATGGGTAAAATTGTGAAGGTAATGAATATATATGATTATTTTAAAGTCATATTGATTATTTAATATTATACATACACTTTAATACAATTCCATGATCATGGGAATGATATCATCGCTCGTGCGTACGTACGGAATACCGTCTCCACGACGCGATGAGATTCACTCTCCATGATAACCATTCAAGAATGATAATAAAGTATATATAATAAGTAATAATGAAATATCTGAAATAATAATGGTACTGGATTTATGTATATATATATTTTTGTCATCTACTTAATTCCATTCAATTCAATAATGAAACGAAAACAACGTTTATGCGTACGTACGACCTACCATGTCCATGAACGGTTTATTTCTTTCCATTTATCGATCCATTATATATATGTATATTCTGAATATATTATATATAAATCATGTTTTAAATTCTGGATGTAAGTAATCATGATCTAATTAATCATATGAATAATTACAAGTCAAAACACGGGCGACAAATGAAAAGATTTTACCCAAAACGCTCTTTAACATGGAATTTACAAAAGAACTGGTAATATAAAGTCATAAGTGAACCATATATGATATCATAACAATTAATATGATTCGGTAATAAGTCAATAATATTATTTAAATAATTATACAGGAGGTTCAGACAATTTCGAAGCAAATCGAACCAAAGGTAAGGGATAATTTTGCAAATCACATTTTTATCCGAGATTGCTTATTCGTAAGTATTTACCGGGGTTATTTCTATCATCCACGTCTATGTTTTATAAAAGTGTTATAATGTATGTTTAAAGTCATTTTTACCCATTTTTGACTTTTACTACATGGTATTTATGGAATCTTACTATTACGAGGTACTTTTTGACTTTTCCGGAAAAAGTATGAGAAGAATGTTTTTTTAACTTATAAGGAACAAACAGATTTTTAGAGTTTTATAAAGCCTTATTTTCATAATGATTCCTCCAAAATATTTCATGAATAATTTTAACAAAATCCTTTTCTTTTAAAATTTCATGACATTTTTTGAAAAGAAAATGATTTTGAAGAAAAAATGATATTTTCTTCAAGAATTCATTTCAAGTGTTTTATCAAAACCATTTTTCATCTAAGATGACATTATTTCATATGTGTATGTTTCAAGCATAATGTATCTATGATTTATATGGTTTCAGTTTTCTTATGATATCCATTTCTTTTATATGGATTATGTGATGATGGGATGATGTTTATGAAACCGATTTTATTTGTTGGGTTATTATGAATGATGTCTGTTTATTTTGTGGCACAAGTAAGAATGATTTCATTATGAGATTAGTGGGACCTATATATCCCTCAAATTCATTGGGTAAAGATTTATATCTCATTAGATAGACATGGCTGGAACGGTAAGTTAATCTGGTTCAGTATTACAGAACTGGAAAGAGGAGTGAACTCGATTCAAAAAGTGACTTTGTCCACTAAGATGGTCTTGGCAGCAATGTTGTGGCTACTATAGAAATCATTACATGTGATTAATGGATGCCACGATTACATGTTTTATTCCCATGCTATTTTATCATGATTTATGTTCCAATATGATCTATGCCTTACGTACTTCCATGTTTTATGCCATTGCTCAAGCTTTTGATGTTGAAACATTATGTTCATGTTTTTAAGATCAAATGTATATGATTTGTTTTACTTTACCCATGCTTACCCATACTGAGCATTTGAGCTCACCCATTATACGTTTTCTTTTCCCCATGATATAAATAATGGTTTTAGGTAAGAAAACAAAAGGGGAATATCTTTATGGGAGATGTTGAAGATATTTCACCACGATTAGAAGATTACGTTCCATGTTTCCAAAGACACTAAACTATTACGGTCCTTTTGTGTCTGTTTTTGTTATGTATTACGTACTCCGCAAAAAATAATGTAATGTCCATGTACGTCATGATTCGGGCCTCTACAGTTGGTATCAGAGGAAAGGTTTAGTCAACATTGGGAAACTAAGATGAAAAAATGTTAGTGAGATCCCTAGAGATATTTCTAAGGTATGTCTAAGGATAAGTATACGTATAGGATATAGTCCTAGAACTACGGTAACGATCATAGAGTTTAACCTAAGATGTTAGATATTCAGGGTGCTTCCCTTTTACTATGTTATTTTCCCTAACATGATTTTTTCCTCTCACACTATTCATTTTGGGTTTTAGAAATTGGATGGAAACAGGAAGATTCATGATAATGGAGGATATGACGGACAATGGAATGATATTCTTCATGAGAAACCAAATGAAATGGGATTTGGAAGTCCAAACATCCTTATTATGCCTAATCATCAATCTCATTATATGATCAATTATCTCAACTTTGGTATGTTTCCCGACTCAGATAATAAGAGAAAGATGGAGTTTCATGATGATCATATAGGAAAGAATGTTCAACTTCCCCTATGTAAATCATGTGGGAAGAGGCATCAAGGAGAATGTTTCAAGAGAACTGGAATATGCTTTTGGTGTGGAAAAGAATGACACAACGCCAGTAAGTGAAATGGAAAAGGTTCAGTTAACACCATGGATGAGGATAATGGTATTGCTACGACCTCAAAAATGGTTAAATGTTTTAAATTTGGAATTTATTGGAATTATACAAACCAATGCCCTAAGAGAAAGTCTCCTGAAGAGAATCAATACGGTCGTATGGGTAGTATTTGTGTTGATGATGATGAAGAGACTATAAATGACATGTAAGATGAAAGAATTGTTGAATTTTAGTCAATGGATTAAGAAGGTAGTGGAATGATTACATGTTTATCAAGTGTAATTTTGTATAAGTAATCTCATGGTACTATGGAATAAAGAGACATCTATGGATTGTTACACTGTTGTATTTCCTTATGTTTTGAAAGTGTCTGATTAATGGTACCAGTAACCATGAATGGTTATTCAGATATTTTTCGAAAGTAGATGATATGCGCATAATGAAGGGATAAGGAGAAAATTAAATGTTTTATAGTATTCATGAGATCGTGACTGATATAAGGAGAAGGTTATATCATGGTTTGAATATATAGAATTTTTGGATTTTGGTATTTGGAAAGAGTTATCTTTTGATATCATTTATGTTTTCACTAAGGTTTAATGGTTATTCATTTTACATGAGATTACATGATTAAGGTATTCGCATGATTGGAATGTGACCAACATGATATATGGGGGATAAATGATGGAATTCACATTCTTGGTTGATGATATTTTAAGTAATCGTTTTCTTTATACTATGAGCTTGGACCGAAGTATTGTAGATATGCCTAAAGATTGGAATGGATTATGTTGGACATAAGTTTTTATTGTTTAAGGATAGAACTTTTTTTGATATTATTGATCGGATGTTATAGTAATGTAGTTTTAGAAATAGGACAACCTACAGGACGGGTGACAACCCATCGTGTCGGGCAAGGCTGTGGAAATCGAACCCACAACCAAAGTGCGACTAGTCTTTATCGCCTACCACTGGCCTACAGGAAGTCCATGTTTAGTAGAAACTAGTTTTATTATATTAAGTAGTACGATATATGAAGTATAAGTCCATTTTAGGAACCATATATGATTAATCTCACTATAGATAGACTTATGTATTTTTGATAACTTTTATAAATTTTTTTTGAGACAGATGGAATGACCCATCATTCTATCTCATGATCTGCTAACACTTCACGAATAACCAATTCAAATTCATTTCTTTAAAATATGAAGTGGATGTTGTCCAACGAACGACCTACGGTGAGACTATACCAGAATCAAAAAATTATTTCTTCTAATTCAAAATTTTAAACTTTAGGGAAATGATATTGAAAACAAAAAATTTTGTCCTAGTGCTCTTATATCTGATGAATCAGATGGTACCTTAGATCATCACAATTTTATGGCTTTGTGATTGATGGATTTTTCATAGCCATGTTCTCTACCACTCTCCATCAGAACTGGATGGTTAGATTTTTCTTCCATATCCATATTTTCACCCATGTTCTCCTATATGGAAACCCAGTGATGAGTTAATTTGTGTAATCGTTATGTTTCATACTTTAGTTTTTGAAATTAAGTTTCAGTGTTCCTTTTTACGATGTGGGTTTCTATGAATAGTAAACGATTTATAACCTCGATGAATTTCGAGGGCGAAATTCATTTTAAGGGGGGTATAATGTAACAACCAGAGATTTTATGATAACTAGTCTATTTATTTTATTTGATGTAATTATTTTTATGCTACAACAATATTATCTTATGCTATACGCCACACTGTATTATCTTGAAGTATACACAACAATATTCTCAGATTGTGTTACACACAATTTCAAGTTCGTTTTATAATAGTCATTCGACGCAACATTGAGTGTATATATATATATATATATATTCAATGTATAAATGAAATATGGTTGGATTCTTTTATATGAAATAATAAAGGAGTCTTGCACAACACACAACCCTGACTTGTCTTGCATTACACGCAATCGCGACCTTACTCGATAGCGTGTGTTGTATGCAATACCGGGTTTTACTAAACAACGATATATTGTTATAATATTATTATGAACTAGCTGTTCTGAATATTATTAACTAAATTTTGAATTTTATAACATTATTATTCATCTCAAATATTTTCTAGAACACGGTATAAGAACCAAATAAATTTTTTGGGTAAAATATGTATTTTTAAAAAAATGCAGTTTTCCCGCCTTTTGATCGCGCACCCACTTTAAATCTAGTTTTTCACATGTTTATAAGTTAAATTTGACAGAATAAAATTCTTCTTTTGAATCAGGATATAAAAATTTAAATTGGATAAAGTTTTGATATTTTTCTGATAACTTTCATATTTTAATTAATATTAAAAACACGCTATATTTTAATTAAAAACAACTTTTTTCATCAAAATAATTTATATGGTTAAATTATAATATTTAGTGGTTTAATGTATAAATAGAATATATTTTTACCATTTAATATAATGTATGTCATTAGCATTGATTTTACATTGAATTCGTAGGTTAAATCAATTCAATCTTTTGCAATGTTTTAAACAAAAACCCGTTTTCATTCGACAATGGGATTAATTTTAATTTAATTTCAGCAACATCTGTGTACTGAATTTAAAAAATTGGATTCCATATTTGGAATCAGTGGGTCCAAATTATGTTAATAGGCTACTTTTTATTTTTGGGAATTATGAATAGTAACTACGGTAAATTTTATTTACCATAGTTAAAGATAAATCGGGTAATTAAGGGTAAATATAATATTATAAAATAACCCTAACACATGTCAAAATTCTCTTGGATGGCTAAAAGAATATCCATAGCACCTAAGGGTCATATTAGATTCATTTTATGGACTTTTGGCCATGAAAATAAATTAATTGTTATTAAAACCAAAGAAAGTGACAACATGTCACTCTCTTAAATCTTATAAGTAAAATAATTTTAATTTAGTGATAAACATCATAAAACTTCAAACATGAATAGTATCCAGAAATCTAATAAAATTATCTACATCATTATCATTTATTTATAATTTTTTGGGATTAAATAATTGTCATTAATAGTGATACATTAATGATGCAGAAATTATTTATTTAGTGAAAATCAATAATATAGTTTTTATTCAAATAGTATTACGTATCAAAAGGCCCCAAAATCAGTACAAAACTTATTGTTAGTGTATATATAAACCCTAACCATCCACTGGCCGAATTTTTGACCATTTGGATCCTTATTAAGGCAATTATGACACTTATATTATTTTATTTTAAATGATACCAAAGTTGTCACCTTCATAATTTAATAAATATAACAATATAAATATTGTGCTTTTAAGATGATAAATTAAAGTAAAAGTATTATTATGAAAGGTAATAGATTTATCTTCATCATAAGATTTTATTATTAATTTTATGCAACAAATAAGTATATTAAATAATTATAAAAAAATGTTGTATTAATTATTTTATTAAGAGATAATCCAAATAAATGGTTTTGAAAAATAATAAAATAACTATTATATGAACTATTTAATGTGTTCCACTAATTTTATAGACACATATGACCTTTTATGAATCTATTAATTATTTTATTTCGAACATATATTATGTATATATTTTATTTAAATTCAAATAAATGAATAGTGTCAAAATTGACACTATTGATATTTTATAAAAATAACATATTATAAAATTGTTTAAAAATCACAAATATATTTAAAAATTATAAATTTAAATTTATATGTTAGAAACTGTTGTAAAGTATCCAATTATGGACAATTTACAGCAAATAAGTAATTTTTTATTATAATTTAAATTTAGAATGTTATTACCACAAATAAAATTAAATTTATTAAATACGGATAAATCAAGTTGATAATGATTAAAATAAATTCCGAACATTTCTAAATTTGATTGGTTGATGATATTAAAACCCTATCCCATCTAATATTAGGATATGAGTCATTTTTGGTGGTTTTTAAGTGGGGTTAGATTTATTATAAATTAATATTTTTGAGAATTCCCATGGTGCCCCTCTCCACCCTTATAAAAGGGAACCTCCTCCCTCTCCTCCTCGCAGTAATTTGAGCCTTCAAGCATGGAAAACCCCTGCCCATTTCACTTCCGAACTTCCCTATAAACATCCTAGAGGTTCTTGTATTCTTCAAATACCAAATTTAGTGCCCTAAGAGGACGTCTCAAAGAGGCGCTTCAAAGAAGAGGTAATGTCCGTTACCGATTCTTTCAACTTTATTTCTTCTTCCACTTATTCTTTTTTAGTTGTTTCATTATGAGGTAATAACATCATTATCACTCATATACTGATATGTTATTATAAGTACGAAACAACCATATTTCACCATCTATCCATCCTACGTAAAACAAAATCATCGCACGTGCGTACGTACGGAATACCGTCTCCACGCCGTGGTGTAATCTAATTTCCACCACCACCTTACATGGATTGGTATAATGGTGAAAGTAAGGAATATATATGAATATTTTAATGTGATATTTATTCTTTAATATTATAAATACACTTTAATACAATTCCACGATCATGGGAACGATATCATCGCTAGTACGTACGGAATACCGTCTCCACGACCCGATGAGATTCACTCTCCATGATAACCATTCAAGAATGATTATAATGTATATATATTAAGTAATAATGAAATATATGACATAATAATGGTACTTGATTTATTTATATATATATATTTATGTCATCTACTTAATTCCATTCAATTCAATAAGGAAACGAATACAGTGTTCATGCGTATGTACGGCCTACCGTCTCCATGAACGGTGTATTTTTTTCCATTTATCAATCCATTATATATATGTATATTCTGAATATATATTATATATAAATCATGTTTTACATTCTGGATGTAAGTAATCCTGATCTTAGTAATCATATGAATAATTACAAGTCAAAACACGGTCGACAAATGAAACGATTTTACCCAAAATGCTCTTTAACATTGAATTTACAAAAGAACGGTTAATATAAAGTCATAAGTGAACCATATATGATATAATAACAATTAATATTATTCTTTAATAAGTCAATAACATTATTTAAATCATTATACAGGAGTTTCGGAAACTTATGAAGAAAATCAGACCTAAGGTAAGGGATAATTTTGCAACTCTCATTTTTATCCGAGATTGCTTATTTGTAAGTATTTACTAGGGTTATTTCTATCATCCATGTCCATGTTTTATAAAAATGTATTCATGTATTTTTATAGTCCTTTTTACCCATTTTTGACTTTTACTACATGGTATGTATGAAATCTTACTATTACGAGGTACTTTTTGACTTTTCAGGAAAAAGAACGAGAAGAATGTTTTTTTAACTTATACAGAACGAAAGGATTTTTATGGTTTTATAATGCCATATTTTCATGAAGATTACTCCAAAATATTTCATTACTATTTTCAAAAAAAATCCTTTTCTTTTAAAATTTCTTGAAATTTTGTGAAAAGAAAATGATTTTGAAAAAAAGTATATTTTCCTCAAGAATTCATTTCAACTGTTTTATCAAAACCATTTTTAATCTAAGATGACATTATTTCATATGTGTATGTTTCAAGAATAATGTCTCTATGATTTACATGGTTTCAGTTTTCTTATGATGTCCATTTCTTTTATATGTATTATGTGATGATGGGATGATGTTTATGAAATTTATTTTATTTATTGGGTTATAATTAATGATGTATGTTTATTTTGTGGCACAAGTAAGAATGATTTCATTATGAGATGGGTGGGACCTATATCCCCCTCCAATGCATTGGGTAAAGATTTATATCTCATGAGATAGACATGGCTGGAATGGTAAGTTAATCTGGTTCAGTATTACAGGACTGGAATGAGGAGTGAACTCGATTCAGAAAGGGACATTGTCTACTAAGATGGTCTTGGCAGCAATGCCTTGGATACAATGGAAATCATTACATGTGATTAATGGATGACACAATTACATGTTTTATTCCCATGATATTTTGTCATGATTTATGTTCCAATATGATCTATGCCTTACGTACTTCCATGTTTTATGTCATTGCTCAAGCTTTTGATGTTTAAACATTATGTTCATGTTTTTAAGTTCAAATGTATATGATTTGTTTTATTTTATCCATGCTTACCCTTACTCAGAATTTGAGGTCACCCATTATATGTTTTCTTTTCCCCAGGATATAAAAAAAGGTTTTAGGTAATAAAACAAAAAGGGAAGATCTTTATGGGAGATGTTGAACATCTTTCACCACGATTAGAAGATTACATTCCAAGTTTCCAAAGACGCTAAACTATTACGGTCCTTGTGTGTCTGTTTTTGTTATATATTAAGTATTCCGCAAAAGTAATGTAATTTCCATGTATGTCAAGCTTCGGGTCTCTACATAACCTACCCTCTACCAAGGAAAAATTAAAAAGTTAGGGGTTTCTTTTCTCACTTTTAATTTTGTGAGATTTCCATTATTCACCACTTATTTATTTCATGTGGTGTGTGCAGTACCCATGATTGTATTAATTGTGTAATATAATTAAATTTATGGATATTGACATCATAATTGTATGATCCATCATTCATGGGTGTGTGTTTCGTAAGTTACCAAATCAAAAAGGGAATTTGAAATTTCAATTTCCATTCATTCGGCTTTACACATACTTCATTGATTATTTTACTCCAAGATTATCTGTGTAATCACTATTCATTTTCTTACTTCATAATTTCCACTCCCCGTTATGTTGATATAATTTTGATACACATAATAACTCCATTGATAATTTCTCAAGTCATCGATATGAACTTGATAATAGTAATTTTAACTCAATCTCTATTTGTTGAGTTCAATATCCAATTCATTGGTGTTGTCTTTACAAGAATATGTATGAATGTACTCTGATTCATTTACATTGAATATCCAATCATATTGAGTGTATTTATATTTTTCACACATATTTATGTCATTGATTTATCCTTAACTTAAGGATACATCCTTTATAAGAGATTTCATCTCAAATTACATTCCATTGAGACTTATTTTTTGTTATACACCAAATCACTTTTATATGGGGTATATAATGTACATTGACATAGTATATCATGAATAACATTATTCTAATGATGTTACAATGTTTTTTTTTCCTCAATTATTTGTATTCAACTGTCTCTCTTTTGGTTACGATCTCTAACTAAAATATCATTTTAAATGTTTTGAAGATTTATTATTCTAAATCATTCTCATTAATGTCGGTGTTATAAAAATGGTTTTAATGATTTATTTATATAGAACTTTATGTTTTAAAATTAAAATTACTTTTAAAAGTTTCAATGTGTTATGGGACACTTTGATTCAAAAAACTATTTTTAAATGGGTTCATGACATATACTGTGGCTTTTAAATGATTTTAGTAAAAGGGGGGTATTTATCTCTAATATTTTTTATCATTATTTTCATCTATGTCAATATCCTTCATTATTATCAATTGAGGTTAATGTATTACAATATAATAATCCATATTGTATTTAATGAGTTATGTTTGATTATGGATGTGCTATTTTTATTCCATTCATGGTTTGAGGATAAAGTATTGACATTACGTATGCTAGTTTTAATACGAATGTTTATGTTATGTTTAAACTTTTTTATATGAGGAATGAATTGGAAATAGTAAGTGATAGGTGGATCCCACTATAAGTCTCTATGCATCGATATCTCTTTTGCGACAATCTAGTGTCTTGGCACAAGGCCGTAAAAAATCTTATTTGTAGTCTTGGCACAAGGCCTTGAATATGTGGTTATGATAGTCTGGAATTTTGCAATCCATCATTATGAAATTAGTTATTGATATTGAATGTGATCATTTGACTAGTAGAATATCCATGTGAATATGTAAATGGATTTATTTTATTTTATCTTTTCCATATTATGCAGAAGTTCACATTTAAAAGTCTTTTGTTCTAGTCATATACACTGCCTTAAATGTTTCTGCTTATTTATGAAAGCTTCCAATATAATGTTATCCTTACTGAGAATCTGAGATCACCACTTTCAATTTTTTATTTTCACAAGATGCAAAGAAGTATATTATGACTGACCTCCGGGGATAGTCTATTGGATCTCAGTGTTGTCTATGGATACACTGTTGTTGTAGTTTTACATTTTATGATGTAATGTATACCTTGTGAATTCATCTAGTGCATCCATGGCTACTAAACTAATCGGGGATTCGATACATGATCTTTTATGATCATTCCAATTATATGTAATAATGCACCAACTCTGGGCTTCTGGGGTTGGGGAGTTATAGTTGGTATTAGAGGAAGTTTAGTACAAACCTTGGAAACAAGATTTATATAAACTCTGATTAGGGAAAATAGACCTAAGATAGACTTTGAGGATTAGTATATAAGAATTTCCAAGAATTTTGGTATTGTAGAGATTTTGTGAGTTTTCCGAGCAATACATCCCTCTCTATAAACGAGGAGGTAGAGGCGGATCTAGAACAAATGTACATAGGGGTAAAACCTGAAAACACCCCTTCTATCTAGAATCGAACAGAAAATGGTGCACGGAAATGGGCCTGAATACACTCTTGGTTATGACACTCCTGATGGATATGCTTAGGATAATTTAAATTTTCTTTACAAACCGATTTGTAGTATTTTAATATAGGCTGAGAATAAATGACCTTGGCTAATCCTAATGTGTTTCAAATTGAGAATATGGTGTCATGATATTTTAAAAATGATTTTAAGACTACTGTTACCCACACAATGATTTCTGGTTTTAGTTCATTGGTGGATTCCAAGGAAGTCATAGTAACATTGACAATTAAGTACAATGTTGGAACAGTGGTGGAAATGATTAATAAAATGGAATGTTGATAGGCGTAAAAGATATCGTGTTTATTCCAAATCAGTTTTCCAAAAATATGATCAATAACATATATATTAACCAACTCCCAGACTCTAAATAATGATAAAAGTGATTAATGATAAGATCTCCTATAGTGGAGACCATGTAGAAAAGAATCCTCAATTTCCATCATGCATGAAATGTGGAAGGAGAAACCCAGGAAAGTGTCTCAATGGAACAAAGAAATGATTTACATGTGGGAAAGAATGTCATAAAGTGAATAATTGCCAAGGAAAAATTAAGAGTACTATGGAAGAAAATAAAAATGGTCCCAAGAATCCATTTATAGTCATTTGACGTAATTGTAGGGGACCTTGCCATTACCCGAGTGAATTCCCTATTATATAGGATATTTTCTATGACAGAGAAGAAGCTATGTGGAAATAAATGGTTGGAGAAATTTTTAAAAGTACCATTACAACTTGTTGATGGGATTAATTTTGAATAATTTTCTCTTGTATTTGTAACCCTGTAGTTTTTCATGTAAAAATGAGGAAGAATTATCTTTTCTCTTGTGGATATAGTTATAAACAACCATTTAGTTTTATATGATCATTGGGTTTGAGGAAATTACAGGTTATTATATTTTGGGATGAAAATGAATGGTATGAGATTACATCTGTGGATAAATTATGTTATTGTTATTTTGTGGAATTTATATCATTTTGGTAATGTTATAAAATACAGTTTTTGAAATAAGTCAACACAGATACCGTGTGACAACCCATCACGTCAGACAAAGATGTGGGAATCGAACCCACAACCAAATTGTGATAGGGATTTATCGCCTACCACTAGACTACGTGAAGTACCTGGTTAGAATGACTAATTATTTTTATTTAAATTATTTTATTGATAAATAATAAGTTGATTTGGGATATTATGTCTTATCAAATGAATACCCTTAGTATAGGAAAATTCTTCGGTGAATAAGTGATAAATGTTATTTTGAAAGATGTTCGCTTTGTTAAGAACACTATATTCCCAAGGAAAATAGAATACTATGGGATTTTATTTGAGTAGTAATTTTGGATTTTTATCTTCGTTTTTATTGTGGATTTATATTGATTTCGGTTATTTATTGAAATTATTAAAAAACAATAGAGAATATGTGATTAGGTTAATCAATTTTAAGTATGTTACTTTAAGAGTAGTTGATGTCATTTTCAGATACAATTTAACATGGAAGACTATATAACCAAATTTTTCAATTTTTTGTTTTTAAATATTAGTTTGGATTATATTGATGTATTTTGAGGACAATGTTTTATTGAATTAGATTTATTTAACTTTGGGGTATTGTTGGTTTTTTTTAGAAATTAAGATTAGTGTTTTTTTAATGGAATATCCTTTTAGGGGATCATCAGATCTTATACTGACCATTTTGGTTATGATTAATTTCTAATGACAAGGTAAATATATATTTTATCCTTTGTATATCATGTGATTCTATAGATGATTATTCGAGATCTTCTAGTGTGACCATGTCTTCTTGAATACTCATCGTTTAAAAAAATGAGTTAGTTGTAGAAATTTATTAAAGAATGAAACTCTACATAAAAAGTGAGTATATCTCTTTATGTTCTTATTCAATATAATAAATTAATTCCTTATCTTTATGTAATATAACTTAATAAAAAAAATGTTTTCCGTTTACTTTTCATACTGGGTACTAATGACCATTTCTCCCATCACACGTTTGTGGTTTTCATGTTGCTAACTTTCTCCTAATCATGTATTCTATCTCTCCCCATCAGAACTTGACACTTAGTGTATCATCCATATCCGTGTTTTCCTATATGGAATCCTAGTATGGGTTATCATGGGTGACCTTTGTACATCTCTCTCTTTCTTTTAAAGTGATAATTTTATTTACTATATTTCCGATGTGGGACTTTCCGTTGTATTCCCATTCCTAATTTTAAAAAATTCCGAGGATAAAATTATTTGAAGGAGGATAGAATGTAACACCCCAAGCTTCCATGGTACACTACCCTTTGAATAATATAGTAGCGTCTCTTGTACGCAACTTCGAGTTCTAACACACAACACAACCAATCAAACTAGCAATTATGAATAGTAATACCCGATTTTTGAAATTTTATAAATTTTATCATTCAAATTGGAAATCATTTTTTGATTCATTATATAATAATTATACTAGGGTGAATTTGTTTTATTTTTTTGAAAACATTCATATTTTGATGAATAATTAAAAATACTAAACATTAATTAAAAACAACTTTTTTAATCCAAATAATTTATACTGATAAAATATACTATTGAGTGGTTATAAAGTATAATTAGAATTTATTTTAACATTTAATTCAATATTGGTAATTGGATGTAATTTCACAATTAAAAAAGACATAAATAAGTGTCAATCTTTTTATAATTATTATTTCTTATATAACACGCTCTTTGTTTTGACCACGAGAATTAATTTTAAATTAATTTCTGCCACTTCTATGTTTTGAATTTTGAAAAATGGATTCCATATTTAGAATCAGGAGGTGAAAATTTTTTAAATAGTTAAATTTTATTTTTAGACATTTTGAATAATTATTTTGGTAAATATTTTATTTACCATGGTTAAAGGGTAAATCCGTTAAATATGGGTAAAAATAATATTATAATAACATTAAATTACCATAAAACGTGTCATAAACCTATTGGTTGATACATGTCCAACCATTGGCATCTTTGGGTTGATTTTGGGACCCCACAGAGCCACTTGTAAGTGACAGTGACACTTTATATTAATTATCTTAAAGTAAATACAAAAATGATATAATCATATATCTTTTAGAAAAACAGTTTTTACATAGGGTTATATATGTTATATTTTCGACTATAAATATTCATTAGGAACATAAAACTATTTTCTAAATAAAAGTATTTTATTTATAAAATTTTGACTTTGAATAATTAATTTTTTTTATGAAACAATAACGATGCAGTATTTTCCTTACTAATGAATGAATCAAATAATTGGTATTATAAATGTTAAAATAAATATAATTTTAACTTTTTGATTACATAAAATAATTCTATTGGTTAATATGAAATGTTAGGATTTCTTAAATTAATTTTTATCCAATTAATAATGTTATTAAGACTTTAACTAAAATCCATTATTAAATAGTGTCAAAATTGACATAAATGAGTTTTCAAACAAATATTATATCATTAATTGATATTCTATTATAAAAAATATAAGGATTAGAAAAAGGACTTATATAATGATAGTGTTATTTTTAATGGACCACTTTTCAGTATCTTTTAAGTATATCAAATGTTTATTAACTATATAATATAAAAATATAAAGAGACATGGTAAATGTCAAACTATTTAACTAAGAGTTAAATCAAAACGATAATGTTAAAATAGTAACCCAAACATGTCTAAAACCAACTTTTTGAGTGTTTTTTGATATATACCCACCTTAAAATTTATTTAATCTACTTTGTATCCATTATAAACCTAATATAAATTTATATAAAATAATATTTCTAGCTTTTCTTAAGGTGCCCCTCACCCCTCTTATAAAGGGGAACTCCCCCTAATCACTATTTCACACCTTCAAATTCTTTTATCTTGGCCAAACCCTGACAAAATATCCTCTCAACTTCTCTCAATTCAACCTAGAGGCACTCCATTGGTCCGAAATCCATCTTATGGATACCTTTTGATCAAATCAAATGGAAGAACCCGAAGAAGAGGTAATAATTTCACCACCCTCTTTCAAGTTCTTTTCTTCTAAAACTTATTTTTTTGTTATTTCCATTATAAAATAATAACTACAGTATAATATATATACAATGAAGTTATTATAAATCTGGTACAACCATCTTCATTATTTTATCCATCGTTTGAAAGACATGTTTCCATACAGGTGTACGTACGGATTACCCTCTCCACGTCGTGGTGTAATTGTTATTCAATACATTATTATTTGGATTGGTATAATAATGATGTTTAATTAATGTAAATAATAAATATAACATGATAATGATTCTGTATATATGATATATCGTCCGATTATATATTATTTTAATATAAAAAGAGTGATATTGTCGCCCGTGCATACTTACGGATTACCGTCTTCATGAACACAATGATATTCATTACACATCATATCAATTCAAGACTAAATTTCTTTTGTTGATTAAAAATAATGTTTAGAGGCATGATATCATTCTTTATATGAATAATATACATCGCACCGATAACAAATATGGCTCACATAATAATGAATATAAAGGATAATGAATCTGTTAACACCCGAAACGACAATAATACTAAGATATTATTAAAAAATCAATGTTAAAAGATCATATATGATATCATGTTAATGTATATAATTATTTTATAATTCAATATAAATTATTTCACCATTATACAGGGGGTTATCCTACCCTCAACCATGGAAAAAGTACAAATTAAGAGGTTTATTATCTCACTTTTAATTCCGTGAGATTTCCATTGTTCACCGCTTATTTATTTCATGTAGTGTGTGTACTACCGATGATTGTATTCATTGTGTAATATAATTGAATTTATTGATATTTTCATCATCATTGTACGATCCTTATTTCATGGGTGTATGATTCGTAAGTTACCAAATCGATAAGGGAATTCGAAATTTCAATTTCCATTCATTCGGCTTTACGCAAACTTCATTGATTATTTTACTGCAAGATTATGTGTGGAATCACTATTAATTTTCTTATTTCATAATTTCCACTCCCCTTTCTGTGGATATACATTTGATAAACATAATCACTCCATTTATAATTTCTCAAGTCATCGATATGAACTTGATAAGAGTAATTTTCACTCAATCTCCATTTGTTGAGTTAAATATCCAATTCATTGGTGTTGCCTTTACAAGAATATATGTGAATGTCCTCTGATTGATTTACACTGAATATCCAATAATATTGAGTGTTTTTATATTTTTTACACATAATTATGTAGTTGATTTATCCTCAACCTAAGGATATGTTCTTTATATGCAATTTCATCTCAAATTACATTCCATTGAGACTTCTTTGTTGTTATGCACCAAATAAATTTTATATTGTGTATATAATGTAATTTGACATAGTATATCATGAATACCTTTATTCAAATGATATTAAAAAGTTTTGATTACCTCAATTATTTGTATTTAAGTGTATCTCTATTGGTTAGGAACTCTAACTAAAATATCATTTTAAATGTTTTAATGATTTATTATTATAAATATTTCTCATTAATACCCATGTTTTAAAAATGGTTTTTAGTATTTATTTATATAAACATTGTAGTTTTAAAATTAATTTTTATTAAAAGTTTCAAAGTGGTATGGGACACTTTGATTCCGAAATATGTTTTTAAATTGCTTCTTGACAAATAGTGTGACTTTTAAATGATTTCAAGAAATAGGCGATATTTCCCTCTAATAGTTTTGATGATTATTTTCATCTATGTCAATATCCTTCATTATTCATGATTGAGGTTAATCTGTTTGAATAAAATCATCCATATTGTATTGAATGAGTTATGTTTGACTGTGGATGTGATAATTTTAATTCTATTCATCATTTGTGGATAAAGTATTGACATTACGTACGCTAGTTTTAATACGAATTATTATGTTATGTTTAAACCTTTTCATATGAGTAATGAATTGGACTTAGTAAGAGATTGGTGGATCCCACTATAGCTCCTCAATGTATTGGTAGGTCTCATTAGACAAACTAGTGTTTTGGCATACGCCCTTGTCAAAATCTTTTTTTTAGTTTTGGCACAAGGCCTTGACTATGTGGTTATGATAGTCTGGCATTATAAATTCCATCATAATGAATGTAGTTATTGATATGGCATGTGATCATTAAACTAGTAGAATATCCATGTGAATATGTAAATGGAATTATTTTATTTTATCCTTGCCATATTATACTGAAGTTCATGTTTAAAAGGCTTTTGGTCTAGTATCATACACTACCTTAAATGTTTATGATAATTTATGAAAGTTTCTTCTATAATGTTATCCTCACTGAGCATCTGATCTCACCCCTTTCTTTGTTTTATATTCCCAGGATTCAAAGAAGCATATTATGACTAACCTCCTGAGATAGTATATGGGATCTCAGTGTTGTCTATGGAGACAATGTTGTTGTAGTTTTCAATTTTATTATGTAATGTTAACCTTATAAATGTATCTAGTGCTTCCAAGGATACTAAACTAATATACCTTTTCAGAATTGATATTTTATGATCATGCCAATGATATGTAATAATGCACCAAATCTGGGCTTCTAGGGTCGGGGCGTTACATCTGATCAATACTCTGTTGATTATGTAGAATGTTGTATTGACACCTTCAGCCCAAAAATAAATCGGCCGGTCATATTCAATAAGAATTGTTTTAGAATTCTCTTGTCAGGTTCTATTTATTATTTCTATAACTCCATTTTGCTGAGGTTTTCTATGTGCATATAAATTGTGATTATAATAATTTTGTGAGAAACAGGATTCAAACGCTTGTTTTTCAAACTCATGGCGATGAACACTTCTAAAGGATTTAATTCTATGTCCACTAAGACTTTATAAAGACATGGCATATTCAGTATAATAAGATATAGATTCAATCTTTTGATCCATAAAGAAGGCCCAAGTATATCTATAAAAGTCATCTAAATGAACATAAACATAGTCCTTCCCATTTAAACATGAAACTCTAGATGGTCCAAATAAATCCATGCGAACCAGTTAGAGAGGATGATAAGTTGAAACTTCTTTCTTTGGTTTGAAGGAAACATTGTGTTGTTTTCCCTTTTTACAGGGATTACATACTTTGTCATTTAGAAACTCAAGTTTGGGTAATTCTTTAACTAGGACTTTTCTATTTATCTTTATAAGGGAGTGAACATTACAGTGTCATTGTCTCCTATTCTTGATCCAAGAATATTTATTAAAAACACTTAAGCATGAATAATTTTGAGATTCTAAGTAATCTAAGTTAATAGAGTAATCATTTTCAGTTCATAATGAAGAAAATACTAATTCTTATTTAAAATTAAACACATTGCAAGAATTTTCTTCAAATATAACATGAAACCCATCTTCCCATAAATGTGTGATACTGAGAAGATTGTATTTTAATCCATCAATAAAAAATACTTTCAAAATCACTATTGAGTTAGTGTTACCGATTTGGCTGAGGCCAATAATCCCTCCTTAGGAATTGTCACCAAATGTGACATGTCCTCCATCTATTTTGATTAGGTTCTTGAAGTATGAGTAGTCTCCTATCTTGTGCCTTGAACTTCCACTATCCATGTAACATAGACCTTTATTTGAACTCTTTTAGAAGATTTCCTACAAAATGATTAGGCAAAAAAAGATTATGGTACCCATATTTGTTTGTGTCCAGTAATATTAGTAATAAGTGCTTTGGGAACCCATATTTTCCTCATAGATTTCTTATAAGCATTAAGTAATATATTTGAAAAATAAACACTATTTGGTCTGGAAAAACATAAAACAACAGATAATGTAACATAGCTTGAATTAGATGATTTGTGTCTAAAATTAGAAGTAAAACTGTATACCCTAGATTTAGAAACAAACATTGTTCTATCAAGGTTTCTTTTTCCATGTTGATAACAAATTATAGTGTTGTATTTAGGACATCAGTTTTTCATAGAATCTGGCTAAGGGTATTTTTCCCATTGGAATGGTTTTCTAGGTCCTTCTTTAATTACTCATTAGAAATTTTTAATTCATTAATTTCATTGACCAGTTGATCATTTTTCTGTTTTTCAGTTCTGAGTTCTAATTTAAAAGTCATATTATGAGAATGCAATTTACTCAATTTTTTATATTTGACTTTTAGTTCATTGCATGCTTCTCTAAGCATGTTACATTATTCAAACATGTCTTCATTAGTCATGTTCTCAGAGTCACTCTCATCTCCAGAATAGTATAAATCATATATATAGGAGTACGGTGTTACCTCAGATGTGTTTGTCATAAAACACATATTGGATTTGTTAGCCTGTTCATCATGTCATGTATCTGAGTCGCTTGAACTGTCTTTAGAGGCACTATAGGTTTTGTTTAATTCCTTTTTATATCTCTTGTCCTTGTCCTCATATCTCTTTTTTCACTTGAGCTTTGGATAATAAAACATTATATGTCCCTTGTGCTTATATTCATAGCAGACAATTTCATCATCCTTGTCAGTTCTTTTCTAGACCTTCTATTAACACCCCAGGCTTCCACGGTACACTTGTCATTGAATAATACAGTAGCGTGTGTTGTACGCAACGTCGAGTTCTTACACACACCACAACCAATCAAACTACCCGTTATGAATAGTAATAACCACTTTTTGAAATTTTAAAAATTTTACCTTTGAAAATGGACTTCATTTTTTGATTCGGAATATCAAAATTAGCCTAGGGTGTATTGTTGGAATTTTTCTGAAAACATTCAATTTTTGATGAATAGTGAAAAACACAGAGTTATTGGTTAAAATTGACTTTTTATTTAAATAATTATTTATTTTAGTTAAATTTAATTATTGTCAAAATAGATAAATAATACCTATATAAGTTCAATTTAATTAATTAGATTTTGTTTAGAATAATTTTAGATATATGAAAATTTTATTGAACTTTTCAACGTCTTTTACCCACCTCTTATGAGAATTTGGAAATTCACAGAAAACATAGTTTTACCTCTTCTGTGAGTGGAATTTCGAAAATCCAAGAGACACGGTTAATATCATGGAGTAAAATGTGGATCAATGGGATGATAATAAATTTTGGTGAATAGTAACTTTTTACTTTTATTTACCACGGTTAAAAGTAAAGAGGGTAATTTATGGTAAAAATGATATTCAAATTACACTAACACAAGACCTAATTCTATTGGAAAATGTATCTCAACCAAAAAAAACCTTAGGAATAAAATATTATCATTTATGTCCAGGTGGATTATATTAGGGCATTTATTATTATTTAATTCAAATAAGATTTAAAAGAGATACAATCAATGTTTAATAACTATAACATTTTTAATATAGGGTTATATATAAGATAATTTTGATGAAAAATATTCTTTAGAAAGCTAAAAATATTTACATCATAATGGTATTTTATTTATAATTTTTAGACATGAAATAATTTAATTTATTTATGATACAATGGTGATGCAGTAATTACCTAATTAATGAAATATTAAAATAATTGATATTATAAATATCAAAATAAATGTAATTTGAGACTTTTTATGAATTACACTAATTTCATAGGTTATTATGACATATTAGGATCGGTTAAATAATTTTTTTTTTGAAGTAATAATGCTGTGATGAAATTATCAAAAACAAAATACCCAATAGTGTCAAAATCGACATAAGAGAGTTTTTAAAACAAATGTTATAGTATCAATTGAAATTATATTCCTAAAAATCTAAGGATCAGACAGAGGACTTATATAATGATAGATGTATCATTAATTGACCACTTTTCTGTCTCTTGGATGTATATAGTATGTTTATTAACTATATAATATAAAAATACAAAGAGACATGGTAAATGTCAAACTATTTAACAAAGAGTTAAATCTAAATGATAAGGTTACTATAGTGACCCAAACCTATCTAAAATATGATGGTTGAGGGTTTTTAGACCCCTCCCAACCTTAGACTTTGAATAATACACTTTGGATCCATTAGAAAGCGAATATCATTTTATAATAAATTAATATTTTAAGTTGTTCCTAAAGAGCCCCTCCTTCCCTTTATAAAAGGGAACCACTTATAACCAATTACACACACCTCTCAAGCATTTTGGCTCGTCCAAAATCTACCCAATTAAGCTCCCAACATCTCTATCCTCTTCCTAGAAGCCTTACCTTAGGCATAAGGTACGTCAAGAGTCCTTTTTGGTTCAAACCAAAGGGAGTTACCCATATTAAAGGTATCGATTTCTCTTTTCTTATTTTCATTTATTTTACTTCTCCAACCCCTAAAATATTCTTATTATTTTATTTTTTAACAAAAATAGTATCCTAAATATACTAAGATATTTTTATGAGAGTTATTTTAACTACACTTACACACACCTCCATCTAATTGGTGAAGAACATAATGTTTTTGTGGATGGAAACCAAACCCCTCACAAAATGATGATTGTTCAATTATCTCCTACCACCTCTCATGGTGGCCATTATGAGGGAACTATAATTAAATATGATATTTATGATATTTATTTTATATATATGCTTCTGTAATTACATTTTATAGCATACCATTATTTGTTTCATGTTGTATATATATATATATGATAATTTCATTTGAGGAAGTGCGGACTACCGCCCCCTCAAAGTGATATGGCTCGTTCATACCATACATGGAATGTATAGAGGATAGTATTAATGAACATAAGTAACATATATAAGATATTATATTATACTGGAATAATAATATACCTATGATTCATTTGGTTTTTATTTCTTTTAAAATGAAAAATGAAATGTAAGTAGCGTTCATGCATACGTACGGACTACCGTCTCCACGAACACAATGAGATTCATTCCCCATCATATCCTTTCATGTATAATTACCATTTTATGATTATAAATAATGTTTATGGAATTTATATAATTATTTATATGAAAAATATACAAACTATCTATAACAAACAATACTTATGTAACAAAACATATAAATGATAACGAGTACGTTAACACCCAAAACGACGATAATACTACGATATTATTAACAAATCAATGTTAAAAGGTCAAATATGATATCATATTAATGTATATGATTCTTGTATAATTAAATAACAATTATTTCACCATTATAAAGGAGTATAAACTACCCACGACCAAGGAAAAACTACAAATTAAGGGGTTTCTTATCTCACTTTTAATTCTTTGAGATTTTCATTGTTCACCACTTATTTATTGCATGTGGTATGTGTACTGCCCATGTTTTTATTCATTGTGTAATATACATTAATTAATCTATATTTAAACCATCATTTTATGATCCTTCTTTCATGGGTGTATGTATCGTATGTTACCAAATCGATAAGGGAATTTGAAATTTCCATTTCCATTCATTAAGCTTTATGCATACTTCATTGATTATTTTACTCCAAGATTTTATGTAGAATCACTATTAATTTATTTATGTCATAATTTCCACTCCACTTTCTGTGCATATACTTTTGAATCACATAATCACTCAATTTATAATTTCTCATGTCATCTATACGAACATGATAAGAGTAATTTTATCTCAATCTCCATTTGTAGTGTTAAATATCCAATTAATTGGTGATGTCTTTACAAGAATATATTTGAATTTCCTATGATTGATTTTCAATGAATATCCAATCATATTGATTGTATTTATATTTTTCAAAAATAATTATGCAATTGATTTATCCTTAACCTAAGGAAATGACCTTTATAAGAAGTTTCATCTCAAATTACATTCCATTGAGACTCCTTTGTTGTTATATACCAAATCACTTTTATATGGTGTATATAATGTACTTTGACATAGTATATCATGAATCCCTTTATTCTCCTGATATTACAATGTTTTTGTTACCTAGGTTATTTTTATTCAAGTGTCCCTCCTTTGGTTATAAACTCTAACTAATATATCATTTTTAAAAGCTTTGAAGATTTATTCTTCTAAATCATTCTCATTAATATCCATGTTTTAAAAATGGTTTTAAGGATTTATTTATATGGACATTATGGTTTTGAAATAAAAATTACTTTTAAAACATTCAATGTGGTATGGGAAACATTGATTCAAAAATATATTTTTAAAAGGATTCTTGACAAATAGAGTGACTTTTAAGTGATTTCAAGAAAATGGTGGATATTTCTCTCTAATATTTTTGATGATTATTTTCATCTATGTCAATATCCTTCATTATTATCGATTGAGGTTAATCTGATAGAATACAATCTTCCATATTGTATCGAATTAGTTATGTTTGACTGTGGATGTGCTATTTTTATACCATTCATGGTTTGTGGATAATGTTTTTGCATTTTGTAAGCTAGTTTTAATACGAATGTTTATTTTATGTTTCAAACTTATCATATGAGGAATTCTTTGGACTTAGTATGTGACGGGTGGAGCCCGATATAGCTCCGTGATGCATCGGTAGATGTCATTAGACAGACTAGTGTCTTGGAACAAGGCTTTGACAAAATATTATTTGTATTCTTGGCATGATGCCTTGACTACGTGGTTATGATAGTCTGGCATTATACATTCCATCATTATGAACGTGGTTATTGATATTTCATGTGGTTATTCGACTAGTAGAATATCAATGTTAATATGTAAATGGAATTATTTTATTTTATCTCTACCATATAATGTTTAAGTTCATGTTTAAAAAGATTTTGTTTTAGTTATACATTTCCTTAAATGTTTATCCTTATTTATAAAAGTTTTCGTTATATTGTTATCCTAACATATCATCTGAGATCACTCCTTTCAATATTTTATTTTTCCCAGGATGTGAAGAATTAATTTATGAATGACCTATAGGGATATTATGAGGGGATATGAAGTCAAGATGTTGTTGTAGTTTTTTTACTTGATGATGTAATGTATGACTTATGAATATATCTAGTATTTCCAAGACTACTAAATTAATCGGTGTTTTGAGACATGATCTTTTGTGATCATTACAATGATATGTAATAATGTAACGACTCTGGGTAACTGGGGTTGGGGCGTTACAGTTGGTAATAGAGGACGTTTTGTAGAAACCTTGGAAAGTAGATTTAGATAAACTATGATTAGAGAACATAGCCATAAGATAGACATTGAGGATTAGTATATAAGAACTTCCTAGAATTTTGATATTGTATATATTTTTTGAGTTTTCCAAGAAATACATCCCTGTCTGGATACGATCAGGTAAAGGTGGCTCTGGCACAGATGTACCTAGTGGTAAACACCAAAAATACCGCTTTGAGCTAGACTCGAATGGGAACTGGTGTATGACAACGGGCCTTGCTGCACTCTTGGTTACGACACTCCCAGAGGATATTCTTAGGATAATTTACATTTTCTATACAAACCGATTTGATGTATTTTAATATAAGATGAGAATAAATAACCTTGGTTAATCCTAAGTTGTTTCAAATTGTGAATATGGTGTCATGATATTCCCTAAATGAGTTTATGACTACTGTTACTCACACAATACTTTCTGGATATAGTCAATGGCTGGAGTCCAAGGAAGTCATAGTATCTTTGATAATGATGTACATGGTGGGTAAGGTGAAAGAAATGAGCAACAAAATGGAATGTTCATAGGTGAAAAGTTATCGTGTTCAAGCCAAATCAGTTTTCCAAAAATATGATCAACAACATATATATTAACCAACTCCTAAAATCACCAAAGAAGATAAAGGTGATGAATGATAAGAGCTCTATTAGTGGAGACCATGGAGAAAAGAATCCTAAATTTTGATCATGCAGGAAATGTGGAAGGATACACCCAGGAAAGTGTCTCAATAGAACAGTGAAATTCTTTACGTGTGGGATATAAGGACACAATGTGAAGAGTTGCTGAGGAAAAATGAAGAATACTATTAATGAAAATAAAAATGGTCCCCAAAATAAATTTACAGTCCTTTTCCATAAATTTAGGGGACCTGGCCATTACTCAAGTGAATTCCCTATTCTATATTATATATTCTTGGTCAATGAAGAATGTATGTGGAAATAAATTGTTGTAGAAATGTTTAAAAGTATCAGTGCTCCTTGTTGATGGGATTACTTTGGAATAATTTTCTCTTGTATTTGTAACCATGCAGTTTTCCATGTGAGACTGATATTTGAGGAATACATATCATTTCCCTTGTGGATATGGTTATAAATAGCAATTTGGTTTTTTATGATCATTGGGTTTGAGGAAATTACAACTTATTATATTTTGGGATGAAAATGCAAGGTATGAGATAACATTTCTTGTTAAAATTATGTTATGTTAATTTTGATGAATTCATCTCATTTTGTTAATGTTATAAAATATAGTTTTCGAAAAAGGACAACACACAGACTATGGGACAACCCGTCGCATCGGACAAAGCTGTGGGTATCAAATCCACAACCAAAGTGCTATTGGTATTTATCACCTACCACGGGACTACGTGAATTCCCGGGTTAGTTTGACTAATTATTTTTAGTTAAATGATTTTATTGATCAATAGTATGTTTATTTGAGTTCTTATGTGTTATTAAATGAATACCATTAGTATAGAAAAACAATTTGGTGATTAAGTGGTAAATGTTATTTTGGATGATGTTCACTTTGTTGGAAACACGATATGCCCAAAAAAATAGAATACTATGGGATTTCCTTTGAGTAGTAATGGTAGATTTTTATCTACATTTTTATTGTGGATTTATATTGATTTGGTTTATTTATGGAAATGATTAACCTATAATAGAGAATATGTTGTTAGGTTAATTACTTTTAAGTACGCTACTTTATGAGTATTTGATGTCATTTGGAGATACAATTTAACGTGGAAGACTATATAACCAAATTCTTCTATATTTTGTGTTTCAATATTAGTTTGGATTATATTGAATTATTTTAAGGACAATTGTTTATTAAATGGTATTTATTTAACTTTGGGGTATTGCTGGTTTAATTTTTGAAATTAATATTAGTGTTTCTTTATCTAAAGGAATATCCTTTTGGGGGATCATCAGATATTGTACTAACCGTTTTTGTTTTGATTAATCTCTAAAGACAAGGTAAATATATAGTTTATCCTTTGTGGATCATGTGATTCTATAGAAGATTAATATAACTCTTCCTGTGTGACCAAGTCTTCTTGAATACTCATCGTTTAAAAAAATGAGTTAGTAGTGGAAATTTATTAAATAATGAAGCTCTGCATAAAAATTAATTATATCTATTTATTTTCATAGTCAATATCATAAATTAATTCCTCATATTTTTGTAATGTAACATAAAAAAATATTGTCTGTATGCTTTTCCTACTGGGAAACTAATGATCGTTTGTCCCATCACAAGTTTTTGAGTTTCTTGTTGTTAACTTTCTCCTGATCGTGTTTTTTATCCTTCTCCATCATAACTTGACACATAGTTTATCTTCTATATCCATGTTTTCTTAAATAGAATCCTAGTATCAGTTATCTTGGGTGACATTTTTACTTCTCTTTATTTCATTTAAGGTGATAGTTTTATTGACTCTTTTTCCGATGTGGTACTTTCCATTATATTCCGAAGCCCAATTTTAAAAATTTCAAGGAAGAAATTATTTGAAGGAGGGGATAATGTAACACCCCAAGCTTCCACGGTACGCTTCTCTTTGAATAATACAACAGTGTGTGTTGTACGCAACTTCGAGTTCTAACACACACCACAACCTATCAAGCTTGCCATTATGAATAATAATACCCTCTTTTTGTAATTTTGTAAATATTATCATTTAAAATGGACTTCATTTTTGGATTTTGAATATCGAAATTTGCCTTGGGTGAATTTTTGGTATTTTTCGGAAAACATTAAATTTTTGATAAATAGTGAAAAACACTGAGTTATTAGATAAAACCGACTTTTTATTTAAATAATTATTTATTTAATTTAAATTTAATTAAGGTAAAAATAGATAAATAATACCTATATATGTTAAATTTAATTCATTAGATTTAGTTTAGAATAATTTAAGATATATAAAAATTTTATTGAACTTTTCACTGACTTTTACCCTTCTCCTAGGAGAATTTGAAAATCCACATAAAACTTAATTTTAACGCTTCTGTGAGTGGAATTTCAAAAATCAGAGAGACATGGTTAATATCAAGTATTAAAATGTGGTTTAATGAGATGTAAATAAATTTTGGTGAATAGTAACTTTTACTTTTATTTACCACAGTTAAAAGTAAATAGGGTAATTAAGTGTAAAAATGATATTAATATTACCCTAACACAAATCCTAATTCTATTGGACATGTGTATCTCGACCAAAAACAACCTTTGGAATAAAATATTATCATATAGGTCCGCTTGTATTAGATTAGGACATTTATTATAATTTTATTCAAAGAAGAGTTAAAAGAGATAAAATCAAAGTGTAATAACTAAAACATTTTTATTATAAGGTTATACATAAGATAAATTCGATTATAAATATTCAATTGAAACCTAAAAGTATTTCCTAAATTAAGGTATTCCATTTATAATTTTATACATTATATAATTTAATTTATTTATGACACAATGGTGTTGCAGTAATTACCTAATTAATGAAATATTAAAATAATTGACATTATAAATATCAAAATAAATGTAATTTGAGAATATTTAAGAATTACAATATTTTTATTGGTTAATATCACATATTAGGATTGGATATATAAATTTTTTTCGAAGTAATAATGATGTTATGAAATTATCAAAAACAAAATACCCAATAGTGTCATAATTGACGTACAAGAGTTTTTAAAACAAATATTATATTATTAATTGATATTCTATTCATAAAAATCTATGGTTTGGCCCAAGGACTTATATAATGATATTTTTATCATTAATGGACCACATTGGGGTCTCTTGGAAGTATATAGTATGTTTATTAACTATATAATAATAAAATAAAAAGAGACATGGTAAATGTCAAACTATTTAACTAAGAGTTAAATCAAAAGGATAATTTTATTATTGTGACCCAATCCTATCCAAAATATATTTTTTGAGTGGTTTTCGACCCATCCCCACCTTATACTTCTAATAATGCACTTTAGAGCCATTAGAAACCTAATATGAATTTATTATAAATTAATACTTTAAGTCTTTCCTAAAGAGCCCCTCCCCCCTTATAAAAGGACACCACTTCTAACCAATTACTCACACCTCTCAAGCCTTTTTCCTAGTCCAAACTCCACCCAATTAATCTCCCTACATCCCTCTTCTCCACCTTGAAGCCTTACATTATACAGAAGGAACTTAAAGGGTCATTTTTGGTCAATCCAAAGGGAGTTACCCAAATTAAAGGTAACGATTTCTCATCGCTTTTTTTCTTTTATTTTACTTCTCCAACCCCTATACTCTTCTTATTATTTTCTTTTGTAATAGAAACAGTATCCTAAATATACTAGGATATTGTTATGATAATTATTCTAACTAAACATACACACACATCCATATAATGGGTGAAGAACATAATGTTTCTGTGGTTGGAAACCAAACACCTCATGAAATGATGATTGTTCAATTATCTCCTACCGCCTCTCATGATGGCCATTATGATGGAACTATAATTAAATATGATATTAATTATATATATTTTATATATAATCTTCTTTAATTCCATTTTATAGCATACCATTTTTCATTTCATGTTGTATATATATACGATAATTTCATTTGAGGAAGTGCGGACTACAGCCCCCTCAAAGTGACATGACTCGTTAATACCATACATGGAACATATAAAGGATGGTATTAATGAACATAAGTAACATATATAAGATATTATATTATAATAGAATAAAAATATACCGATTTATCATTTTTTTTTGATTCCTTTAAAATGAAAATTGAAATGGAAGTAGCGTTCGTGCGTACGTACGGACTACCGTCTCCATGAACGTGATGAGATTCAATCCCCATCGTATCTATTCAAGTATAATTCTCATTTTATGATTAAAAATAATGTTTTCGGACTTTATATCATTCTTTATATGAATAAGACACAACCTATACATAACAAACACAACTTATGTAACAAAACATATAAAATAAACAGAGTAAGTTAACACCTGAAACGACGATAATACTAAGATGTTATTAACAAAGAAATGTTAAAACATAATATATGATATCATATTAATTTATATTATTCTTTTATAATTAAATAAAGATTATTTAACCATTATATAGGAGTCTAAACTACCCTCAACCAAGGAAAAAGTACAAAGTAAGGGGTTTCTTATCTCACTTTTAATTCTGTGAGATTTTCATTATTCACCAGTAATTTATTGCATGTCGTGTGTGTACTTCCCATGATTGTATTAATGGTGTAATATATGTTAATTCATGGATATTTACATCATCGTTTTATAATCCTCCTTTCATGGTTGTATGTTTTGTATGTTACAAAATTGATATGGGAATTTGAAATTTCAATTTCCATTCATTCGGCTTTACGCATACTTCATTGATTATTTTACTCCAAGATTCTGTGTGGAATCACTATTAATTTTCTTATGTCATATTTTCCACTCCCCTTTCCGTGGATATATTATTGATACACATAATCACTCCATTTATAATTTCTAAAGTCATATATATGAACTTGATAGGAGTAATTTTAACTCAATCTTCAGTTGTTGATTTAAATATCCAATTAATTGGTGTTGTCTTTACAAGAATATGTGTGAATGTTCTTTAATTGAATTACACTGAATATCCAATCATATTGAGTGTATTTATATTTTTCACACATAATTATTCCATTTATTTATCCTTATCCTAACGATACGCTCTTTATAAGAAGTTTCATCTCAAATTACATTCCATTGAGACTCCATTATTGTTATATACCAAATCACTTTTATATGGTGTATATAATGTACTTTGACATAGTATATCATGAATCCCTTTATTCTCCTGATATTACAATGTTTTTGTTACCTAGGTTATTTTTATTCAAGTGTCCCTCCTTTGTTTAGAAACTCTAACTAATATATAATTTTTAAATGTTTTGAATATTTATTCTTCTAAATAATTCTCATTAATGTCCATGTTTTAAAAATGATTTTAAGGATTTATTTATATGGAAATTAAGGAATTAAAATTAAAATTACATTTTAATGTTTCAAAGTGGTATGTGAGACATTGATTGAAAAATATGTTTTCAAAAGTATTCTTTACAAATAGTGTGAATTTTAAATGATTTCAAGAAAAAGGGGGATATTTATCTCTAATAGTTTTGTTGATTATTTCCATCCATGTCAATATCCTTCGTCATTATCTATTGAAGTTAATCTGATACAATACAATCTTCCATAATGTATCCAATGAGTTATGTTTGACTGTGGATGAGCTATTTTTATACCATTCATGGTTTATGAATAAAGTATTGACATTTTGTATTCTAGTTTTAATATAAATGTTTATGTTATGATTCAATATTTTCATATGAGGAATGAATTGGACTTAGTAAATGACGGGTGGAGCCCGATATAGCTTCTCGATGCATCGGTAGGTCTCATGAGACAATCTAGAGTCTTGGCATAAGGCCTTGACAAAATCTTATTTGTAGTCTTGGCACGAGGCCTTGACTATGTGGTTATGATAGCCTGGAATTATGTATTCCATCATTATGAAAGTGGTTATTGATATTGCATGTGGTTATTTGACTAGTAGAATATCCATGAGAATAAGTAAATGGAAATATTTTATTTTATCTTTTCCATATTATGTTGAAGTTCATGTTTAAAAGGCTTTTGTTTTGGTTATACATTGCCTTAAATTTTTATGCTTATTTATGAATTTTTTCGCTATATTTTTATCCATACTGAGCATCTGAGCTCACTCCTTTCAATGTTTTATTATTTCCAAGATGTTAAGAAGTAATTTATGAATTACCTACATGGATAGTACGAGGGGATATGAAGACAATATGTTTTTGTAGTTTTTTGAATGTAGGATGTAATGTAAGACTTATGAATATATCTAGTGTTTTCAAGACTACTAAACTAATCGGGAATTCAATACTTGATCTTTTGTGATCATTCCAATGATATGTAATAATGCACCGACTCTGGGTAACTAGGGTCGGGGCATTACACTTCTTCCAATTTGTTTTTTGGTCATATTTTCCCTTGATGTTAGGCTCCTAGAAAACGTTCTTCTTATTGTAAAATGTTTTAAATATTCTGGCTAATTGAGCCACCTCCTCATCACTATCGAGTGATGATTGTTCACTTCTGAAACTTCTAATAGAAGCATTCATATTCCCTTTGTCTTTTTGTTTAGAGGTGGTGGTCTAGAATGAAGACAGTTTTCCTTTTTGGTTCATCCTCATCCTCCTTGTAGACTTTCATATCTTCATCATACATCATCAGTTCCTCAATGAGTTCTTTTTCAGGTAGCTTGATGATGTCGCATGATTCTCTAATAGAGATAGAGGGTCCCCTGCATCTATCAGGAAGACATCTGACAATTCTCCTTATATGTTCCCTATCAGTGACTTCTCTTCCCAGCGAGATCATTGTGTTGAAAGTCTCATTGAACATAAGATACATGTCAGAAATAGCCTCACCAGGTTTCATCATAACATTATGATATTTGATATTGTATGTATTATGTCTCATTTCTATTACACTAGATGTTCCTTCGTGTGAGATAGACAGGGTATCCCAAATCTAATGGGCAGTTTTACAAGTAGAAATTATATTGAATACCTCATCTCCTAAGGAGCAGTATAAAGCATTCATTGCTTTGTTATTTTTATTGTAGGTCGTTTTGTTATGTTCATCCCATGTGATTCTATCAGTAGAAGGATTCTTATATTCATCTATAAAGGAGGACCAAATTACAAAACTCATACTCTCTAAATGCATTTTCATTTTCATTTTCCATTGAGCATAGTTGGATCCAGTAAATAATGGTGGTCTGCTGGTTGCAACACCTTCGAATCTATTATCCATAATAACAGAATAGTTTTAAAGATCTAGAACTGTAGAGTTGACATAAATTTAAAGATCCTTAATGTACAAATACATTCACAACTGAATAATAATAAACAAATTCTTAATAAATAGCCTTTGAAACCAAATGTTGGTCAGAGTAGGATACTCAAGAGGGGGTTGAATTGAGTATCTATAAAAAATTCTATTTAAAAAGGTGTTCATAAAACAAATTCTCCTTCAAGTTAAATACAACAAAATTAATCAATGTAATACAATTATAAAGGATTGATTGTTTAAATAACTTCATAGAAGATTAATTATTTCTCAGTAATAATAATAATTATTAATATTACTTTTGAGACTATTTTACTAAGACAATGAAATTATAACATCTTTCCAATATTAACAATCAATGTATGTTTAGTGATTTTTTGAATTATACAGTTTAGAAGTAAAAGAGACAAAACTAAAAATATGTAGCACAATGGATATAAAACAAGTGTTTTAGTCTCAAGCTGAGACAAAATACACTCCACTTCGTGATCACATGACACCAACGAGTTTATATAAATAAAATTCATCCACACCATAGATTGGGGTTAAACAATAGTACACATGACTATCCAGGTCACACAAGGACCTCTTCCACAGTTTGTTGTGGGTACAATCTATCAGGCCACACAGGGACCTCTTCCACACTCATCTATGGGTATACACAAGAGTAAAAGAATGTTTGAGTAAGGATATATTGTATCCTTCATTTTGAAGTAGGAGACATAGTGTGTTATTATACAGAAACACGCACTGCTCGAAAGTTAATAAAAAGGTACACAATAGTGCAGAACGATTGAGATAGGATTAGAAGTGCTATGAGTGTTATTATTTGCATCTATGGAATTCTGAAATAAAGCAGTTTCAGAACTCATGTCCTCATCTGGAAAATAGAGTGTCGTAATACAAAAATATCTTTCTTGTGTTCTTCATGATGTTTGACAGTGTGAAGATGTTCTCGGGATTTCAGTATTCTTCATGTCTTTTTCAGAAGAATCGTGTTGCATGAGCCAATTCATAAGAAAGTATTCTGTTGTAATGCTCACGCCCACCATCTTGTTCTTTTGTATCGTGTTTTTCCTACAATATTTTCTTCCACTTGTTATCGGGCCGCACGACTATTTGTATCTAGGAATGAATGTGTTGTAATAGAGGGGTATCATGTATTCTGCACCTCGTATATTGCACTGTCTGATGATATGTCTGCAATGAAACATTAATAATTTCAGTGAACAATAATATTCAAATATGATCATTAGATATTAAATTTAAAGACAAAAAATATATTAGGAAATGACGTCACAGTAAGACTTGGAAATGGTGTCTAGAAGTCACTGTGTCTTGTTCATGGTGTCTCATTATCATGGTGTCTCAGGGTCACGATGTCTCATGGTCACAGTGTCACAGGGTCACGATGTCTGATTATCACACTACCTGATCCTTCATGGCGTCTGATTGTCACAGTGTCTTGTACATGGTGTCTGGATATTAGAATGCCCTTTTCACGGTGTCTGCTTTAGGGGGTCTGAATGTTCACGGTGTTGGATACACGATGTCTGATTCACTTTTCCAAAATGAATTAACCAGTGGTAGACTCACAGTGTCTCAGACTATTCAAAATATCTATATTCAGACTTAATAAATGATTATGATATAATAGATTTGACTTAATCATTTATTAAAGAAGTTATTATAAAAGTAAATAAACAATAATATAAATTAATTAAACTAAATATCGAGACTTTAAGATCTTGAATGGTTCTTCTTAAATCATATGAATAATTCAACAATAGTAAAAATGATTTGATATAATTTACAGGATTTATCCAGGTTGAATAGGATTTTTGATAATTAAAACATGATTAGTATATGAGGAGTCCAACAGTTCTCACTCCATCCTCTTCATAAAACAAGAAAAGATATCATGAAACTTATTTTCTTTTATGTTACTCTGGATCACAAGTGATTATTCCTTCACATCTGGATGAGTGTCCTTTGTGATATCCTCCTGTCACCATATAAGAACATGTCATCATGGTGGAATATTCCTATAATTAAATAACCCCATTTCAGAACAAATAACATAGAACATATATAATTTTCACAATGGAAGGCTCTACACTCTCCACAAATAACTAATTCTTTATAAACTATCCCAACGATTACAGTCACACTGGTAGCACTACCCTCATCTGTCCCTTCAATGGGTCATCATCAACATGGGGTAAACTAATTAATGTTGTAAAAAGAATTAATTAGACACCCTTTTTAACTACAACCACATTCACAACACAAACATTCTAATTTAGGAACCTGCATATATTTTACAAATCATTACAACCATATATTTTAATCCCATTTATAACTACTTATAAGAAACTATTGATTATTCATTCCATTAATACCTTTTCATTTACTCACATTCATAATCCTTATTAGATATCAATATTTTTCTAATTTTCAAAGAAAAATGAAATGAATTTCATCCTTCGTGTCGGACACATATTCCCCACGTGTTCCTACCATGATGCATGCAACATATATCCATATGTTCATAATATGAAGCCTAAATTATTAGCCTCCATCCATTTCGACCATGAGACAAATATCATAAAATAGTCATGTCACAAAAAAATTGCATAACTCAATGGGAAAATCATTCAAATTTAATAGCACACGTAAAGAACAACAATCAAACCCCATGGTACATGGGTTTTCCCACATTCATGGGTAAGTTAATCCCATGAATGAGATCATTTCCAAGACCCCAACACATCCTTATCTCTTGTAAACCTTCCCATAAGAGTAAGTAAATAGAAAAGAACCCCTCTAGTAAAAATATTTAACCTCACCAACCTAGTATCCACTAGCACGGTACCCCAATCCAGGTCACTCGTAACGCCTCAACCCTAGTTACCTTTATTTGGTGCACTATTACTTAACATTGGAATGATACATGGAATCATGTCCTGAAATACCAATTAGTTCAGTAGCCATAGAAGTACTAGATAGATTCATAAGTTTTTCATAACATTACAAAATGAAAAACAACAACAACATTTTCTCCATTGACCCTATTCAGATCCCTTATCCTATCCTAGCAGGTAAGTCATAATAAACTTTTGGCATCCTAGGAATAATAAAACATCGAAAGGGGTGACCCCATATGGTCAGTAAATATAACAATATAGCGTAAAAGTTCATAAATAAACATAAACATTTAAGGCATTTTAATTGACTAAAACATAAGCCTTTTAAACGTAATCTTATTCATAATATGACTAATATAAATTAAAAAATTCCATTTACTTGTTCACATGTATATTATACTAGTTGAATAATCACATTCAATATCAATATCCACTTTCATAATGATGGAATTCATAATTCTATACATCATAACCACATCGTCAAGGCCTTATTCCAGGACAACAAATAAGATTTTGTCATGGCCCTGTGCCAAGACACTTGTTTGTCTCATGAGACCCTCGATTCATTGAGAATCTATAGAAGGCTCCACCCATCATTACTATGTCCAATTCATTCCTCATAGGAAGTGGTTTAAACATAACATAAACATTCATATTCAAACTATCATACGAAATGTCAATAATTTATCTATAAACCATGAATGGTATAAAAATAACACATCCATAGTTGAACATATCACAAAACCTTCAATTCAATATTGAAGATTTCTATCATAACAAATCAAAGTCTATAAAGAATAATATCCCATAAAGAATTTTGATATAGACAAAAATGATTAGTAAAAATCATTCAGATAAAAACCACTTTTTCATGAAATCATTAAAAATTCACATAAATTATAATGTAATTCATTTAAAATATTGTTTTGAATAAAAGTTCTTCATACCACATTGAAACATTTGAAAGGAATTAACAGTTTAAAACGTTCATGTAATTATAAATAAATTTTTAAAACCATTTTGAAAACATTGACATTAATGAGAAAGTTTTAGAAGAAAATATCTAAAAAAAATTAAAATGATATTTTAGTTCGAGTTTCTAAAAAATGATAGGTGATTGAATACAAATAGTTGATGAAATAAAAACATTATAATATCATGAGAATAAAGGGATTCATGATATACTATGTCAAAGTATAGTATAAACACCAAATAAAAGTGAATTGGATCATAATAACAAATAATTTTCAATGGAATGTAAGTTGAGATGAATTACTTTATAAGGACCATATTATTTGGTTAAGAATATATCGATGACATAATTATGTGTGAAAAATATAAATACAGTCAATATTATTGGATATTCACTGTAAATCAATCAGAGTACATTCACACATATTCATGTAAAAACAACACCAATGCCTTGGATGTTTAACTCAATGAATAATAATTAAATTAAAATAACTCTTACCAATTTTATATCGATGAATTTACAATATATCAATGGAGTTATTATGATTATGAAAATTATATCCATATAAATAAATGTGTAAATTACTATATATGTAAATTAATAGTGATTTCAAACATAATTATGGAGTATAGTAATCAATGAAGTTTGCGTAAAACCGAATGAGTGGAAATTGAAATTTGAAATTCTCTTACCAATTCGGTAACATATGAAACATACACCCATTGGAAGAAATATCATCCAATTATTATGTAAATACCCATAAATTAAAGTATATTATGAAAAAAATACAATCATGGTCAGTACATACACCACACAAAAGGTGATAGTGGAAAATATTACATGAATCACATGTGAATAAAAGTGAGATGAAAACCCCTTAAATTGTACATTTCCTTGTTCAAGGGTTCATTAACTTCCTATATGATAGTTAAATTTTTTAAATTAAATTATTAAAAAACTATATAAATAAATATGATATCATATATGATCCTCTAATATTACTTTGTTAATAATATTTTAGTAGTATCATCATTTTGGGTGTTAACTCATCTGTTTTCCATTATATGATCAGTTACGTAATCAATTTTTGTTATAGATAAGATGTATTTTATTCATATACAAAATTATATTAAGTTATTAGACATTTATTTATTCCTAAAATGTGTATTATTCTTGAATTATTATGATGGGGAATTAATCTCATCGCGTTCATAGAGATGGTAATGCGTACATACGCATGAGCGAAAATATCATTACATTGATGGATAAATCATATATAATTTAATGTTAAATAATATAAAAATAATAATTATAATGTTATATTTAATATTTACATCAGTTATACTCATTATTATACCCATAAAAATAATCAATATTTTGAATAACAAACTACACCACGACGTGGAGACGTTAAGCCGTACGTACACATGTATGGTGAATTTGGAATTCATATGATGAATAGAATAATAAATGCGGGTGTAAAATTTTTATAATAAAATAGAACTATATTTAATATAGTCTAGTTATTATTTTATAATGGAAACAAAAAATAAAGAGGAAGTGGAAGAAGAAAAGAACTTGAAAGAGGCGATGAAATATTTACATCCTTTTCGGGTTCTTCCTTTTGATTTGATCAAATGGGCTACATAGGTTGGCTTTATGGCCAATTAAAGGCCGCTAGGATAAAGGGATAATAGTTTGGAGGATATTTGGGAAAGGGAGGCAGAGCCAAATGGATATGGAGGTGTTAAATTAAGATAAGGGGATGTACCCTATAATAAGAGTGGTGAGGGTCACTTTAAAAAAGCTTGAAATATTATTTTATAATAATATCATTTTCGGTTTATAATGGATTAAAAATGATTTACTTCTAGGATAAGGTGGGTATGGGTCTAAAACCTCTAAAACAATAGGTTTTAGATAGGTTTAGTTCATCATATTAACCTTTTCTTTTAGATTTAACTCTTAGTCAAAAAGATTAACATTTACCATGACTCTTTGTATTTTTATATTATATGGTTAATAAACTATCTATAACCATCCAGGAGAACCCCAATTGGTTCATTATTAATATATATAACCTTATATATGTACTTTTTCAGAATCATATATTTTTAGAAATATTATATCAATTAATAATATAGTATATTTTTTTTAAAAAAAAACTCAATTATGTCAATTTTGACACTATTTGGTATTTGGTTTTTGTAAAAATTATAACATCATGATTACATAAAATAAATTATTTAATAAACTCTAGAAAGTCATATTAACCTATAAAATTTTTGGAACTTATCAAAAGTCTGAAATTACATTTGTTTAGATATTTATAATATCAATTAATTTAATCCTTCATTAATAAGGTAATTACAACATCATCATTGTGTCATAAATAAATTTAATTATATATTATCTTAAAATTATAAATAAAATAAAATTATTTAGGAAATTATTTTATCTTTCTAATGAATATTTATAGTATAATTTATCTTATAGATAACCCAATATTTACAATGTTTTAGTTATTAATCTTTGAATATAATTCTTTTAACACTTTTTTAAATAAAACAATAATAAATGATTTAATCTAATACTAGATGACCAAAGAGGAGCATATATTATTCCTAAGGATGTTTTGGATCAAATTAAACTTATCTAATAGAATCATGAAATGTGTTAGGGTAATTATATTATCATTTTTACCATTAGTTACCCTATTTACTTTTAACTATGGTAAATAAATGTCAAAAGATACTATTCAAAAAAAATATTTTCATCTTTTTGAACCACATTTTACATACTGATGTCAATAGTGTCTCTCAGATTTCTTAAATTCAACTCATAGAAGTGGTAAAATTATGTTTAATGAAATTTTGTAAATGCTCTTAGAAGGTGGGTAAAAGATGGTAAAAAGTTCAATAAAATATTTTACATCTAATTTTATTATAAAATGACTCCAATAAATTAAATTGAAAATATATAGGTATTATATATATATTTTGACCTCAAAAAAATCTAAATAAAATAAATAATTATTTAAATAAAAATTCGGTTTTAAACTATAATGTAGTGTTTTTCAATATAAATCAAAAATTGAATGTTTCCCGAAAAATACCAAAATTTTACCCTAAGATATTTTTGATTTTCAAAATTAAAAAATGAATTCTATTTTACTAATTTAAAAACATAGAATTAGCATTAAATAATTTAAAATTAAATCATTTTGTCAAAAAAGAAAAGTGTTTTTTAAAAAAGTAAAAATTATCAAAAAATTTGACAAGTGTTTATGTCAAATTTAAATGGGAAATTTTTTATAATGACCTGCATTGTATTAAATGATAAAAAAAATAATCTAATTATAATTCTAAACCATTCTATTGAATTATTTAACAATATAAATTATTTCTATTAATAAAGTTGTTTTCAATTAAAATTTACTATTTTTCAGTATTCATCAAAATATGAAATTTATCAGAGAAGTACCAAAAACATAACCAAATTATTTTTATGTCCTGATTCTAAATAAGAATTTAATTTCATTAAATTGAATACATAAAAGTTTCAAATATTTGTTTTAAAAACGGTTTTCCATTAAAAGGTGGTAAAATTGAATTTTTTAAAAATACTTCTTTTTTCTAAAAAATAAATTTTTTCTTAAATTATATCTAAAAAACACATTATATGTATTCTAAAATTATATAGAGTATATGAAATTCAATATTCAGTGAATAATATACATAATTTCCCTTTGAACGACTAGTTTGGTAAGTTATGGTGGGCTAAAACTTGGTGATGCATTTAGACTAAGCTATTGAATTACATTAAAGAAAATAACTTACTATGAAATCTTGGGGTGTAACATTCTTACCCTCTTTTGGGTATTTAATCCTCTTAATTTTAAAATTGTCATTGGAAACTTCATTTAATGTCCCACATCATAAAAAGAGTCAATAAAACTATCACTTTAAAAGAAAGAAAGAGAAGTACAAAAGTCACCCGGGATGGCACATACTAGGATTCGATGTTGGAAAACACGGATATAGAAGATAAACTAACTGTCAATTCTGATGAAGATTGATAGAAAGCATGATCAGGGGAAATCTAACAACAAGAATGCCACAAACTTGTGATGGGATAAATGGTCCTTAGTTTCCCAGTAGAAAAAGTAAATGGGCAATGTTTTTTTATTGGTTTAAGTTCAATTTCATAATGTTGAGGAATCTATTTATGAGATTGTATAATAACATAAAGTGATATACTTAATTATTGAGAAAATTTTTATCTTTTAATATATTTCTACAACTAACTCAATTTTTTTTCAAATGATGAGTATTCATGATGACTTGGTCACTCCTGAAGCACTAGAATCAACTTATAGAGAATCACATTATCACATAGGATAAATTATATATTTCCCTTATCTGTAGAGATTAACCCAAACCAAAATGGTTAGTATAAGATCATATGATTCCCGAAAAGGATAATCCTTTAGAGAAAAAATATTAATCTCTATTTCTACAATTAAACCAACAATACCAAAATTTCAATAAATACCATTCAATAAAAAATTGTCCTCAAAATCTAATGATATAATCCAAAACTAAAATTGAAACCCAAAACATAGAAGAATTTGATTATATATTCTTCCAGATTAAATTTTATATCCAAATAACATCGAATACTCTTAAAGTCATATACTTAAATGTGAAAACCTAATAACATATTCAATATGATAGGTTAATAATTTTTGTAAATAACATAAATTGCTATAAATCCACAATAAAAACATAGAGAATAATCAACCATTACTCCTCAAATTAAATCCTATAGTATTCTATTTTCCATAAGCATATACTGTTCCCAACAGAGCGAACATCTTCCAAAATAACATTTATCATTAAATTGCCATATCATTTTCCTATAATAATGTTATCTATTTGATTAGACATAAGATCCGAAATCAACTTATTAGTTATCAATAATATCATTTAACTAAAAATAATTAGTCACACTAACCCGAGACTTCATGTAGTCCAGTGGTAAGAGACAAATCCCAATCCCACTCTGGTTGTGGGTTCGATTCCCGCTACTTTTTCCGATGCGACGGTTTGTCACACGGTCTGTGTATTGTCTTATTTTAAAAACTATATTTTATAACATTCCCAAAATGAGATAAATTCCTCAATATATATGTTGTTGATCATATTTTTGGGAAAATGATTCTGCATTAACATGATATCTTTTAAACCTATCAACATTCCATTTAGTTTCTCATTTCAACTAATTTTCCCACCTTGTACATCATGTTCAGTGTTACTATGTCTTCCTTATAATCCCCCCATTGACTAATAGAATAAAGCATTATGTGAGTCATAAAATCATTTGGAGAATATCATAACACCTTATATTCAATCTAAAACACCTTATAATTTACCAAAAAATTTTATTCTTATATTATATTAAAATCTATCAAATCAATTTGTCATGAACATGTGAATTATCCAATGAATATGCCCTAGGAGTGTCGTAACCAATAGTGTAGAATGGCCCGTTTTCGGGTACCAGGATACACCGGGTCAAGCCCGATACTCCTTATCAGAGTTTTCACTTCTAGGTAAATCTATTCTAGAGCCTCCTCTAACTGCTCATATCCAGACATGGATGTATTTATTGGAAAACCCACATAATATTTACAGTAACAATTTTTTTGGATATTCGTATATACTATTCCGAAAATTCTATCTTAGGTTAGTGTTTTCTAATTACAGTTTTTCTAAATATAGCTTCCATGATTTGTACTAAAATTCCTCTAATACCAACTGTAATGCCCCTACCCTTGTTACCCAAGACCAGTGCATTATTACATAACATTGGCATGATACAAGGAATCATGTCCCGAAAGACCGATCAGTTTGGTATCCTTGACAGTATTAGATAAATTTATAATATTTACATTATATTACATAGTAAAAAAAACAACAACATTATCTCTATTGACTACATTTATATCCCTTATACTATCCCTAAAGGTAAGTCATAATATACTTCTTCAAATCCTAGGAAAAATAAAACATATAAAGGGGTGATCTCAGTTGCTCGGTAAGGATAAAAATACAATGGAAACTTTCGTAAATACACATAATAATTTAAGGCAATGTAAAAGACTAAAAAATAATCCTTTTAAACATTAACACATTGATATAATTTCCAATATAAATCAAATAATTCCATTTAGGTATTCACATGGATATTATACTAGTCAAATAATCACATGCAATATCAATTTCTGCTTTCATAGTGATGGAATGCATAATTCCATACTTCATAACCACATAGTCAAGGCCTTGTGCCAAGAATACAAATACGATTTTGTCAAGTACATGTGCCAAGACACTATATTGTCTCATGAGACCTTCCGATGCATTGAGGAGATATAGAGGGCTCCAACCATCACTTATTAAGTCCAATGTATTCTTCTTATGAAAAGGTGTAAGCATAACATAAACATTTCTATTAAAACTATCATATAAAATGTCAATGCTTCATTCATAAACCATTAATGGTATAAAAATAACACATCCACAATCGAACATATAACAAAACCTTCAATAAAATATGGAATATTTGTATCGTAATAAAACATCAATCAACAACAATATCCTGTAAAGAATGTTGAAATAGTAGAAAAAGATCTGTAAAAATCCTTGAGAGAAATATCCCATTTTAATGAAATCATTTAAAAGTCACATAATTTATAAAGGAATTCATTTTAAATATAGTTTTGAATCAAAATATATCATACCACCTTGAAACTTGTGAATTTAATTTAAATTTTAAAACATTCATGTCTATATAAATATTTCCTTAATGCCATTTTGAAAACAAGGATATTAATGAAAACGTTTTAGAACAAAAAAATCATTAAAACATTTAAAAAGATAATTTAGTTCGAGTTCCTAGCCAAATGAGAGATGCTTGAATACATATAAATGAGGAAATAAAAACATTATAATATAATGAGATTAAAGGGATTCATTATATACTTTTTCAAGGTACAGTATATACACCAAATAAAAGTGAATTGGAGGATAACAACAAATAAGTCTCAATGGAATGTAAGTTGAGATGATTTACTTTATAAAGACAGTATCCTTAGGTTAATGATAAATAAAAGAAATAATTATTTGTGAAAAATATAAATACAATAAATATTATTGGATATATAGTGTAAATAAATAAGAGGAAATTCACAGATATTCTTGTAAAAACAACACCAATGACTTGGATGTTTAACTCAATGAATAAAAATTGAGTTAAAATTACTCTTATCAAGTTTATATCGATGAATTGAGAATGTATCAATAGAGTGATTATGTTTATAAAATTTATATCCACACATATGTGAGTGGAAATTACAACATAAGTAGATAAATAGTTATTTCACACATAATCTTGGAGTATATCAATCAACGAAGTATGCGTAAAACCGAATGAGTAGAAAATGAAATTTGAAATTCCATTAGCAATTTGGTAACTTATAGAAAATTCACCCCATGGAAGAAGGGTAATCCACTTATGATTTAAATAAATATAAATTAATTTATATTATTCAAAAAATACAATCATGGGAATCACAAACACCACACAAAAGGTAATTGTGACAAATATAGCATGAATCTCATGGGAATAAAAGTGAAATGAACACCCAATACCATGTACTTTTCCTCGGTAGAGGGTATGTTAACCTCCTGAATAATAGATAAATAATTTTTAATAAATTATACAAGTATAATATACATAAATATGATATCATATATGATCATGTAATATTTAATTGTTATTAATATTTTAGTAGTATCATCGTTTTGGGAGTTAACTGGTATGTTTTCCGTTAGATGCTCGGTTACATAAGCCTTTTTTGTTATGGATATGATGTATTTTATTCATATCCAAAATTATATTAAGTTCTTATACATTTTTTTAATCATTAAAATAATTATTCTCGAATTATTACAATGGGGAATGAATAACATCGCGTTCGTGGAGACGGTAATATGTACGTATGCACGAGCGACAATATCATTATATTTGATGGTGAAATCATATGTAATTGGATGGTATATCATATATAAAGAATAATGAACATGTTTTATTTATTATTTACATCATTTATACTAATTATTATACCAGTCCAAATAATTAAGTGTTTGAATAACACACTACACCACGGCGTGAAGAGGGTAAGCCGTACGTACACACGTTTTGTGACTTTGTCGTTCATATGATTAATAGAATAATAAATATTCTTGTACCATTTTTATAATAAAATAACTTTATATATAAGATACTGGAGTTGTTATTATAGAGTGGAATCATTAATTAAATAGGAAGTGGAAGATGAAAAAAATGAAAGCGGTGTTGAAATATTTACCTCTCTTTCGGGTTCTTCCTTTTTATTTGATCTAAAGGGCTCCATAAGTTGGCTTTCTAACCAAAGGAAGGCCTCTAGGATGGAGGAATGAATGTGTGGAGGATATTTGTGATGGGGTTGGTTGAGAAAAATGGTTTGGGAGGTGTGAAATTAAGATAATGGGAATTACAATTTTATAAGAGAGGTGAGGGTCACTTTAAGCAAAGATTGAAATATTATTTTATAATAAAATAATTTTAGATTTATAATGGCCCAAAAATGATTTATTTCGACGATAAGGTAGGGATGGTTTGAAAACTATTCAACCAATTTATTTTATACAGGTTTAGGGCACTATATTAATTTTATCTTTTAGATCTAACTCATGGTTAAATAGTTTGACAATTACCATGTCTCTTTGTATTTTTATATTATATGGTTATTAAACATACTATAACAAGACAAGATAACCCCAAGTGGTTCATTGTTAATATATATAACATTATATATGTCCTTTTGACTAACCTAATATTTTTATGAATATTATAACAATTAATGATGAAGTATTTTTTTAAAACTCAATTATGTCAATTTTGACACTATGTTGTATTTGGTTTTAGTGAAAATCATAAAAGAATTATTACATCGAAAAAAATTATTTAATCAACTCTAACATGCCATATGGCCATATAAAATTATTGTAATTCATAAAAAATCAAAAATTACATTTATTTATATATTTATAATATCAATTATTTTAATCTTTCATTAATAATGTAATTACTGCATCCTCATTGTGTCATAAGTAAATTTAATTATTCAACGTCTAAAAATTAAAAAAAATACCACTATGTAATAAATATCATTATATTTCTAATAATTATTTATAGTCAAATTTATCTTATGTATAACTCAATATTAAAAATGTTTTTTTATTAAACATAGAATTTAACTCTTTTTACTCTTCTTTAAATAGAATAATAATAAATGTTCTAATCTAATCCACGTGGATAAACTAGGATTTTATTTTATTCAAACATTTGTTTTTGGTAAAATTTCAGTGATCCAATATAATGAGGACATGTGTTAGGGTAATTATACTATCATTTTTCCCCTTAATTACAAGATTTAATTTTAACCGTGGTAAATAAACTCAAAAGTCACTATTCACCAAATATTATTTTAATCATATTGAAAAAAATTTCTTATGTAAACCATGGATTTTATATTTTTGAAATACAACTCACAGAATCAGTAAAATTGAGTTTTATGCAAATTAGTAAATGCTCCTAGAAGGTGGGTGACAGACGATAAAATGTTCAATAAAATTTAATACATCAAATTTTATTATAAAATACATCCAATGAATTAAATTGAACTTATATAGGTATTATATATTTATTTTTACTTAATATAAGTTTATATAAAATAAATAATTATTTAAATAAAATGTCGGTTTCAAACTATAACACAATCTTTTTCAATATTCATAAAAAATTGTTTGTTTTCATAAAAATACCAAAAATTTACCCTAAGCTAAATTCTTTATTCCAAATTCAAAAATGGATTTTATTTTACTAAATTCAAAACATAGAAGTTGCATTAATTAATTTAAAAATAATTTCCATTGTCAAAACTGAAAAGCGAATTTTTTAAAGTAAAAACTATCAACAGATTGACTTGTGTTTATGTAAAATTTAAATGTGAATTTATTTATAATGACCTAAATTGTATTAAATTATAAAAATATATCTAATTATACATAAAACCATTAAAATTAATAATTTAATACTATAAATTATTTTTATTAAAAATGTTTTTTTCAATTAAAATTTATTATTTTTCAGTATTCATCAAAATATGAATGTTATCAGAAAAATATCAAAAATTTATACAAAGTAAATTTTTATGTCCCGATTCTAATGAAGAAATTATTATCATTAAATTGAATACATAAAAGTGGTAAATATTATTTTTAAAAAGGTTTTTCCAATAAAATGTGGTAAAATTTCATTTTATGAAAAATATTACTTTTATATGAAAATATGAATTTGTTCTTATATTATGTCTAAGAAACAAAAAATAAGGATTATAAAATTATATAGAGAATATAAAATTCTAAATTCAGTTAATACTATTCATAACTTCTTTTTGAACGTCTAGTTTGGTATGTCGTGGTGTGTTCAAACTCGGTGCTACGTATAGTGCAAGCTATTGAATTACATTAATGAAAATAACATACAATGAAATATTGGGGTGTTACATAACTACATGACATTTGGAATGCATCCCTATATTCCAAATCCTACTCACAAATAGTGAGGGTCTAATGTGTTATGTGGGGAGATAGTACCATCTTTATAAATGTATTCCACAATAGTTAATAATGAGAAATAATGGAAATAGAATAACCAAAAACATGAATTTTAAAAAAATCCCCAAATATGGGTACAATCCCAAAACAAAATAAAAAATATGTCATGTCATTTAATAGTGTGATGTGCATGGAAACAAAAAACAAATAGAAACTAAAGATTCACTAAATAAATTCCTGACTCCAAGTCGGTATCCTATATCCATATAAATATCATTCCCAAACCAACACTATATCATATGGTCCATTCCCTTGTCTTGAAAAAAACCCATGAATTCTTCTTAGGTGATCAACGGATGCTTGAGATTTGTTGTATTACCACTCTATAAACAATAACCAATGGTGTCTACAAAATATCTACTCTAAACAGATAGTTTATGCATGTACTAGAAGATTACCAAGATAAAAAAAGTTAAATCCGGTGTTATTGGTTATCTATATTCACTAAAACCATTTATATCATTTAATCCATGGGTTAGAAAATTCATTTATAACATAATGGCCAACGCCGATCAAATACTATGCATAATGGGATAAGTAAAGTCACACATCACACTAGGGAATCCAATACACAATAATTTACATCAGACATAGCTTAGAGCCTTAGTCCAATTACTATCATCTAGTGAAACCATTTGGAGCCCAGAGCCTCAGTCTATCTCTCAATCAGTGCACTCTAGTGGTGGGGTTTGGAGTCTCAGTCCAACCCGACCCATGGGTATGGAACCTGAATTCAACACCCCAACTACCACCAAGCCATGCACACATTCTTATTTGACCATTTTCCTCATATATCATATCAAAAATCAAGTTTATTGAACACACATACCATTTACAATTAATAACTCATTTAATACATAAATATTATTCATGCAATAACCCATTAACTCAATTACCATTAATATGTCTTAACACAATTACATATTTCCATTTCAAACCATGAGTCATTTATTCCATTAACATTAATTCATTAAACACACTCACAATATTCCAAACAAATCCTTATGCAAATTCAACATCGAGGCCAAAAAACCATTATTACCTTTTTCATAATTCAATCCAAAAAATTAACATTCTTAACATGCGATCTACTTCATGAAAAATAAATTTTTATGCTTATCATTACCATTTTCCTTGTTTAGAGTGAGGGAACCCCCCCAAGGGGATCATGGGCATTCAATTCAGTATTTTTCTAACAAATTTAGAAAATATTACCAAAGGAGTCAAATCACCAACAAAAATGACCCATATCACAAGCACATTAACAGAAAACAATCATCAAGAATATGATATATATATATATAACTTATAGTCCACCTAAATCAATTCTAAAGTAAAACACTCAATTTACCCTATCCATTGATTCGAATTCAAACACCCTTTGAAGCCACAACCCAGGATCCAATGGAATAATTGGATTTTGAGGATTTAAAATAAAAATAGAGCTATATGATCATTAATCAAACGAATAAAATGGTAATGAGTATTTTACTCACCCGAAGCATTAATCCACAACCAATGTTTCTCTTAATAACCAAGAAATGATGGAGGATGATCATTGGAATCTTGGGGTGTTTTGGTTCCTCGCTAGTGATAATAGAGGTTGAATAGAGAAAAAAATGAGATATAACACACAAGAACTAAGAGGGAAAATTGTAAAACAATATTTTAAGGGGTGTATATTTTGGCCACATGGTTGGCCAAACAATGTTCCAATCATGAACAACACTTAGTCAAAGAGGGGGCTATGCAACATGGTTTGCAAGGATTCCCACAAATCATAAAAAAAATGTGATGACAATGATGACATACTCTATACAATACCACATGGGTTTTCATACCTCCATACATATTTTCCTTATAACTATTCACCCCTTCTCCAGGAATGCACAATTATGGTACATAGTTACACTAATTCTGTTCCAAACAAGTATTGTGTACATAACGAACCTATTTTCCCTTCTTTCATGTCCCAAACCATCAAAACAACCTTATGCCTACTCATAAAATCATGAATCTTTTATTTAAAAAAAATTAAGATACATAAGCCAAAACATAATCCATAATGTACCTAATGTAAATATGGGATCATACATAATGGTTGAGATTCAATAACCATATGGTATGTTTTAATCTATACTTATAACTATATATTAGTGGGAAATCATCACCATGGACATTTTAAGTGGTCAACCATGGAACCTTTCGAAACAAGATTCTATTTGGGTGATTATGGATTGATTCATTTATTATAAATATTAATCACTAATATAGAGTCCAATATAGTAGAGGATTGCGAAAATACATATATTTGATATGTGGTCAAGCTACATGGAGTTCTTGTTCGAATCGTCTTTTCAAAATATTGTTGATTCACTTATTGATTATATAAATCATTGAAATAGACTCTTGGATCCTAATTGTCCATGAGGAAGACATATCACTCTCAAATGGATGGGAAATCATAATTAATAATTAAGAGGTATGATGATATGCTCAAAGATAGTGTTAGGGATCTTTGTAGATCATTGAAAGATCAGACGACTTTAGTGTAATTCGCCTATAATAACAGCTATCAAACAAATATAAATATGTCCCTATTCAATAAAATATATTTTTTTCCATTTCATTCTCTACAATGTTGTTTTTGAAATTTGAGAAACCACAGTAATTGGACGTATTATTTTCCATGAGACTATGGAGAAGATCAAGATGATCTTGATGTCGATGTCCATGAATCATAACTAACAAAAATATTATCTAGATCATTCTCATGTAATATCGATCCTTTTAGGATAGTGATCATGTAATCATCAAATTTTCACAGAGATACATCTATTAATTCTTGGGAAATAAGTGGGAGTTAGTGTTGTCCTATATAATCACTAGATGAAGACTCATGGGGGGTGGATTGAGTTCTTTAAAAAAAATTACAGAAAGCTTCCACTTTAAGTATTATTATTAAAATTATTTTTTAATGGATATAGGAATTGGAAAAATTAAAATAATTTAAATATATTGATAAAAATATATTTATAGTGGTTTGTGGAATAGAAATCCCATATTCCACTACACTGACACTCTACTCCTAGGATTTGGCGATTTTTACTAAAACGAAATTTTTTCATGAGGCTCCCATTTTATTGAATGTAGTTGTAACTCAATATAGTGGTCCATGAGATTTTAACAAGTATCACCTATTAAAAGATCTATCAAAATTATAAAAACAAACTCAATCACCTAGTTTAATCAAAATAGAAATTATAAAACCATTGAAGATACGATTGCATCACTCTGTTCAAAGCAGTAACTGACAGTAGTTGACGATTCTTCCTAAGAGTGCAATTTTATTCAATGTATAGCTCATGATTATCTTGATTGAACCTGATATAATAGATTTGAATATCATGAACAATTTGGTTTGATGTTATCTATGTAAAGTATTTCATAGTATTCATATATATTTTCATGTTTGTGTATGCGACTATCTATCTCCTATTCTTTCTTCACACAGTGGCTAACTAATCCCATGATATCTCATTTTCAACATAAGAATTATATATTAAAAATGGCCATGTGGGAAAAAATATTTCATGATAAGATCGCCTATTATGGATATACATCCAATCCATCTAAATATAGAAATTAAATCTCTAGTAGTGATATTGAATATACTCTCGTTCTTCGGATCATTCCATTCATAGAAAAGTGAATACTATGCAGGTTGAGTTCTTCATTATATATATTATACTTTTTTTGATAGACATAAATTAATTATATGAATTATCAATATATTATCAAATTAATGATGAAAACACACTAAAACATTATAATATATTCAATTGGAAGAACTATTAATTAGAAGGTAATTTCCCAAGAGACCACATAAGATCAAATAGGGTTCTGATCTAAATTGAGCATTAGCTAAATATTCAGTATAATAAAAATAGTTTACAGTGATGAAAAAATTTCTTATTCAACTTTTTCTGGATTAAATAATATAATGCTTTATGAAAATTATTTTTTTAACATAATTCATTCTCATATTTTCATTCAGACTGAAATCATTTGACATGGGAAACTTATATATTATTTTCGTTGGATAATGTCTTACGTAGTATGCTAAAATATCAAATTTTTCTGATTCTTAGTCGACATAAGAAATTATTTAGATATAATAATATAGATTATATTTATAAGGATTAAATACATTACTCATCATAAGAAAAAAAACATGCACAAAAAACATAATAAAAATTCATTTTTAAAATTATACTCATAAAGACTTAAGATAAACATGTTTGAATAAAAGTATTCTTTTTTTGAATAATAAAAATACAAAAAACTAAGGTATACTGGAACAAAATGATCTATCTAAAAATATACCCATTTTTTATGATTAAAAACCACAAGAGAGGGAGAACAAAAATTTCATGAAATAAAATTTTATCTTTTAATACTTTTCCTGTAAGATAATCCCATCTGAATTATAAACTATTCATTTGTGTTCGTATTTTTTAAAAAAAATACATTCTTCTTCTCCAAAGAGTAATAAATATATTAAAATAAATTTCCCTATTAACTTTTTCTTCTTGATTTTTTCTGAAATAAACTCTTCTACCCCTTTTTGAAATAACAATGATAAACATTTTATAGTCTTCTACATTTAAATTTTATATTCCATAATTTCTCCTCTAGATTTTTTGGATATAAAAAAGTAGTACAATGAATAATAAAATAAATATTTCACATGATAAATAGTAAAAATTAAATGTTCCGAATGATTAATAGAATATGGAATTGATTTATTTCAAAGAGTAGTTGGGATCACTATGAAAATGAGGAAAATCATATATAAATAGTAAACTGATACTAAAACATGTCAATCACATTGATAAAAAGTTAAACCAATATAAATTTAAAATATATATAATTTGTAGTATATGAATTTTAAATATCTTCATTGAATATTGATTAATAAAAAAAAATAAACAATGAATCATTCAAATGTAAATTAAAAAAAAATCCAAACATTTTAAATGATGCCATAAAATTGGGCAAGGTACAATTTTTTTTAATTTGCTCAAACAATGAGGAATATACAATGTAAATTGTAGATAGAGAACATATAATCTGATGATATAGACATTATTTTTCAGAGGTGGTTTCTTGAAAGATAATGTTTTATTTGGGATAATGAGGACAAAGGTAGAGGAGCACCAAATGTTTCACCATGTACATCACCCAACATTTGTAGAGGTTTGCCAAGACCTACTCGATCTCCATTATCTATTATTAATAGTGTCGATTAAATTCTCAAATAATCTTCTTATGCTCATACCAAATAAAATTTATCTTCATAGGTAAAGGATATTTTAGAAGAATGTTCATGTAATGTTAAAGATACTTTTTTAGCAACCCATAGGTTATACATTTAAATGATTTTAGAGGGGTAAATAATTTCCAGTAAACAATATGAAGTGGATAGATAGAGATCAATAATTGGAGGTCCTAGATACCTTATTCCATGAATATAAAATATTGAATCTGAAAAATAAATGATCCTTTTTACCCCATTATTCTTGCTGTTGTCCAAAAGGGTTGTGAATCCATTCAATATAAACTAGGAAAATTTCCATCAATATATTTCATATCTCCATTCTTGTCACAACTTACTATAATATTATTTAAGAATTAAAAATGGTTTTCTAACATGAAAACAGTATAGTCAAATTATTTTCAACTATTAGATAGTTTTATTCAAAAAGGTTCTATAATAATCATCTTCTACAATTTCGTTATATTCATTGGAATATGATTTCAAACTATTTATCAATAATACATATACATATTCAACTTTATTTTCTATTAAATAAAAATTGTTAGATTAATATAAATAAAACTCATATAGACCTATGATATAATTCATATTCCTTTCATCACTTGGATTTAATTTCCTTGAAATTCCGATGTTTTAGAATTCAATATAGATCTAATTTCATTGGTTGGATTTAAAACTAATTCAAGAGCATCTGTAAGAATAACTGATAACCATTTCAATTATTCTATCAATATTTTATGAATGAATATAGAAAAATATGTTTAGATAATTTCACAATTTAAGGAATCATGTGTTGCAGGTATTATATCCATAGATTGAGATTATTTCATCATCTTTGACTGTATATCTGAACTGTTTGCAATTCCTACATTGGACTCCCTTGATAACTTTTCAACAATAAATTAAGGCAACATAATTACCTATTTACAATGTTAATTTGATGAAATTTGATCATTTATATTCCTTTAATTAATTACTAAACTCATTTAATTGATATTTTATTGATTCTACATAATACAATAACTTCGATTATCTCTCATGAGCTTCCATAGAGACACATCATGCAATATTTGTAAATTCATAATTTCCCCCTTCCTAAACAGTTGGATAATGTATTTACCATTTCCATTCCAATATATATTAACAAAATAATTATCCTTTTGGATTAATGGGCACCTCTTTAATGTAATGATATTTTTGATATTCGGGTTTACCAACCCTTGTTGTGGCCAATTTTTAAATATCTTTATCATGGGAAACTATAATAAGAGAGGGTATATTATTAGTCTTATTGAAATGGTCATATCATATCTAATAAAAAAAATCAGTGATTTCATAATCTTTCATTTATTTATTTATTTTTATTGGTATATAAATATGGGTAGGAGGTATATTACCATGATGAGTAGTTTTTTCAGCTGATTGAAAGTCAACTAGGAATTTTATTCACCTCCTATTGAGAGTTTTTCATAATATATGATTTATCTTATTTCAACACTAATCATTGGAAATTATTCTACAAATTTTCTTTGCTCCATACAAGATGACTCCCCCTGAGTGAATGCACATTCTACTATTGAAATTGAGGTTAATGGAACTAAATTATTTAATGAATAATAACAACATGTACCAATTTTTCCTAAAAAAACATCCAGTTGATATTTTTAATCACTGAAAATGTCTTGAAATATTCACATCCAAGAAAACCCCTGTATTTTGAAAAATTTTTGTCAATATCCTTCAAAAATGTTAGAAAGTTAAGGACATTTTCAAACTGTGGAACATTTATGGAAAAATATATCATTCCAAATTAATATGTTTTTATAGCATAAAAATATAAGGAAAAGTAATTTCTTGAAATATAATTTTCCCAAAATAAAAATTTCATTGTGATATCCCATTATATATAAACAGTTTAATCTATTTTAATTCAGGCTCTAATTCATTCACTAGCTTTATTTCAATGTTTTCTATTCCAAAAAAATACTTCATTGTCTCTAGAGGAGTTACTACATCCACCAGAACTATGCAGGTTTTGAAAAATGCATATACCTCATGAGGAATCATGACATTTCTTGCCGATTGAGCATAGATTATCTAGAGGTTCTTATAGTTTTCTATTTAAGTAACTAGATCTTCATCACAACCAATGTTAAAAACTACTGATTCACAAACCTCACAAACTTACATTTTGAATACAATCAATGTTCTCATTTTTTCAAACACATGCACCCATCCTAAATAATTATGGGCCTTTTGATCATTATATATGTCCTGTAAATCTAGTCGAAATAATTTTCTATTCCACTCAAAATGTATCATGAGATCCCTTTTCACTTCATTTTTCTTGATGAGGCACCTTCGGGTATCTTAGTTTTTTCCTTTAAAAATGGTTTTGGAGGGTTTAATGGTTATGTTAATGAATGGTTGGGTATAGGGTAATAGTTTTCAATGGTTTTGGAAGTTTCTTTGCATGTAGATTTTATTATCTTTTCATTTAATTTGTTTTTATTGATGGGTTTTTTAGTCATGTGTAGAGTTATTATTACCAAAACTAGGGGATTTGGCCTATTCAATAAGACTAATTATGAAAAAAACTATGAATAATAAATAAAATAATTTCTGTGGATTATTTACATAGAATATAAAATTAAACTATAAAATAAAATTATGTAAGACTAAATATTCTTAATTATTGTGTAATAAAAAGGAATATGTGATAAAATGATTATTTAGTGAAAATATTTTATAAATGATTTTTTGGGAAAAAAAATTCAAAAGATATATCATTATATTGTGCATTATATATTAATAAATTATGTATTAAATTAATCTGCTACATTTATGAATGGTTTATCATATTAAATAAAATTTTATAGAACTTGTGTTATCAAATTTTATTTTTATTCAATTAAAATTAAATCCAAAATCAGTTAAGGTGTTTTTCTGCTACATCACTTGTGAAAAACAACTTCCTACTATAAAATATTTGGATTTTTATGTTGATATTTCAGTAGTGTTTTTCTAACATTACTAATATATGATGGAAAATTATAGGTACCTGAGGATCTTTTTCTATTAATCCTTCATCTATAAAAATCCTCATCTCAGTATTAAATAAAATTGAAATCATAATCTTTTGGAAATATAATAGAGAGATTCATACATCATTTTAAATATCTATGAATTTTTTGGGAGCCTTTAAATGTGATTATTTTGGATTATATTGCAATATTTCATAACTAAATAATAGAAACATAATATATGTACTACATATAGTAAGCTTTAACAAGTTTTTAATCATTCCACTACACAGCTTGTTATCAATTGGGTTTTTGGTTTCATCCATATCATGTTTAATATTGCATCTCATAGTATATGTGTAATTCTAAATATATTCAATTCCAAAGAATTTATATAAATGAAGAATGTATTTTAATTTGTTAAAAAAATTTCCAAAATATTTTTGATAGATTTTAAATCCAATAAAATAATTTAACTCACCCATCTTTCTATCAAATTCATCATCCATATTTTTTAAAAAAATCATTGCATTTATTTTTATTCGTTAAAAAAATTACATATTCCATATATGATTTAAGTAAGAAACATATATGATGATGATATTTTATTGAATAACATAGGGTATTTCATTGCTATTATAAAACCATTTGATATTAGAAAAAAATATCATATATGTCTCTACAGATATGTAGTACATTTAAAAGGTGAATTTCGAAATTCATGGTCATCTTATATAAGAGTATGTTCTACATAAACTACCTCTATTAGAAATCCATTTTGAAAAAAAATTAACATCAATATAGTATTATTTAAAATTCCTCTAATATGCATATTGTAGAAGGATTATAATATCTTAAATACTAGCTACTGAAGAAAAGGTTTATTAATAATATATTACTTATTCGTGATTATATCCTTTAGAATGTAATGATGCTTTCATTATAGTTTCTACATCATGATCATATTGATTATTTTTTATAACCCATTTTTTACCAATTATAGTATAGTTAGAGGGTCTTTGAACTATTTTTTAAAAAAAATTTATTTTAAATTTATTTAACTATTCCAACACAACTATCAAACATCCTATATCTAATATGGAATCATATACTCATTTAGGTCTTTTTTGGAACAAAAAAATGTTAATTATTATATGTTTCTTATATATATTCTATTTCTTACACCTTTATCTAAACTTCTTATAACCATTTCAAGAGTATTTATGTTATGGTTTCTTGGTATTCTATTCAATTCATTTTTGGTTCGCTAATATCAATCCTTTCTAGATTTTTACATAATTAATCATGTTTAAAACTATCATACATATTGTTGGTAATGGGTGGTCCAAGTCTCATATCCTTGTGTGAATAAGGTTTTTCCTCAGTTTGAGTTATTTTGTGATTAAAGGGACCAGTTTTATCTAACATAAAATGTGTTTTTTATTTTACAATCCTTTACATTTTTCAAAACTCAATATGATTTTAAGTAGTAGAGAAACCTAGAAATATACCTCTATCGGCCTTTGGATCAAACGTTCCAAGATCATCTGTGGTGGTTATGATATAAGACTTGCATCGAAACTTATTGATGTATACTACCTTCAGTGTTCTATTATTCCACAACTCATATAGTGTTTCCGTTAAAATATGTCTTATTAGAACTATGTTAATGACATAACATGTTGTGTTAATAGCCGGAACCCATAAGTGAGTTGTCCTGTGATATTCACATAAGATAGTCCTAGAAATATCATGTAAAATCTTATTCCACATTTAAATAACGTCATTCTATTTTGTTTAGAAGGGGTAGAGAGACTATGTTTAATTACATTGTATGAGAAATTAGAATTAAATTTTTGATTCTCAATTTCAATTCCATGATCACTTCATGAAGACCGGATTTTAGTATCCTTTTAATATTTCACATGTTTTTAGAAATGAATAAAAATAGATATTGATTCATTCTTAAAATTGAATAATTAAACCCTATTTAAATCTCATGAAATCATCAACAATAATATTTTCAAATTATTTACTGGAAAGACATCCAATTATTGTATATACGAGCATATACATATTGATATGTTTAAGAGGTTTTGATGTAAAAACATATTTAAATGGTTTTAACGATGCCTTTTTTATATTTCATATTTTAAGATCATCACGTAGATTAGTTTTTCTAATTTAACATTCGAAAAGTTATATATAATTTTTTTATTTGACATCTTTTGAGGGAACAAACAATACAATGTCTAAGAATTCAATGACAAATCCATGATTCATTAATTTAAAATTAAAAATTGTACATTTTTTCCACATAAGTAATTATGATCTAATAAGTATACATTATCCATTGTAGGCTCCTTAATCTCAGTAATTTATCTTCAAAAACTAAAATATAATTGTTAGAAAAATATGAAAAATTTATATCATCACATTTTTTATGGATACATGTATCGTTATTCTTTAATCCTTTACTGTAATGAATTTTTTTTATGAGAATGGACTGTATATATCCAACCGATCTAATTCCAACTATTCTTCCATTTGTATTGTCACGAAATATGGCATATCATTCATAAAGAGAGTGAATGTTTAAGAAATAACCAGTCAAAGGTGTTGAACAACGACTATCTATAAACAATTATATACTGTTTTTAACATGTCCAGTTCCCTACAATGAAAAATCAAACTGTAGAATTATTTGGTAACGAAACTCTGTTTGGTCTAGTAATGTTAGCTATAAAATACAATGGTGTACAATTTTTTTTGTTTTTTGAAAAAATTATTACTTGTTTCAATTTTTTTAATAAAATCATTTTTAATTTAACCGAATTGAATATTTTTCAAATTAAAATTATCCCCATAATGTTCTACTTCTCAACAATTAATGTAGGTAACTTTGGAAGGGTTTTTATTTTTGAAAATGGGGGAAATATATTTTATTGAATTTATAATTGTCCAATTTAATTACAAATCCAATATTCCCTTTCTTATGTTGATTTTGACAAGGAATTTTGTTATGTTAATTTTCACCTCAAATAATGAAATATGTAGCATCCATAAAATTTTTAAATTCCTTCATTATATTACCTATTATTTTATCATGTTCAGTATTAGAAATAATATATTTTTCCAATTGATGTTTCAAATCAAAAATAGGTTTATTTAGGTTCATATCTTCATTAATGATATAATTATAATAATTTATTAGGGTATATGTATTCATTTTTAAGCATTCATTCACTACCTCCTACATGGTACAATATTCATTTAATTATTCATATGATTTGTCTTCAATTATTGATTCAAATTTATGCTCATTATAATAGTAAGAATGTACAACCTTTTAATGTTTCTTAAATCATATATTGGATTTTTATATTGAGCATTGGATTCTGATTTTTATGATGATGCACATTTACCAGAATCTTAAGAAGCACTCCATGGGGCCTTCATAGCATTCATGGATTTTTTATTATATCCAATGCAACACCTTGAGATTTTGTGAGAAGTATTTTTTAAATTTATTGGATGTCTTGTGTTGTATGCTACACCACGATTATCTTGCATTATACACAATACCATATTAGCTTGCAGTATATGTAACACTATTCTTGGCTCATGTTACACACAATTTCATGTTCGTTTTGTGGAAATTATTATACGCAACATTAAGAATAGATTTTGTTTAATGTATAAATGAAATAAGTTTTGATTATTTTATACGCAACACCAAACAGAGATTTCACTACACACAGCCCTTACTTGGATTTCATTACATGCAATCAAGATATTCTTCGATAGCGTGTGTATTAAGTAATACCAAGTTTCACTAAACGTGATATTATTATATTATTATTATGAACTAGACGTTGAGAATAGTAATACCAACTTTTTTAAATTTTATAAATTTTATCTTTCAAAATGGAATTCATTTTTGGATTCGGAATATCGAAATTAGCCTAGGGTGAATTTTTGGTAGTTTTCTGAAAACTTTCAATTTATGATGAATAGTGAAAACACTAGGTTACTATTTAAAAACTGACTTTTTCTTTAAATATTTATTTATTTTATTTAAATTTATATTATGTCAAAATTGATACATAATACCTATATAAGTTCAATTCAATTAATTTGAGTCAATTTATAATAATTTTAGATATATAAAAATTTTATTGACCGTTTTACCTTCTTTTACCCACCTCATAGGAGAATTTGAAAATTTACATAAAACATAATTTTACCGCTTTTGTGAGTGGAATTTCGAAAATCCGAGAGACACGGTTAATATCAAGGATTAAAATGTGGTTCAATAAGATAAAAATAATTTTTGGTGAATAGTAACTTTTTACTTTTATTTACCACGGTTAAAAGTAAATAGGTAATTAAGGGTAAAAATTATATTATTATTACCCTAACACATGTCCTATTTCTATTGGATAAGTGTAATTCGACCAAAAACAACCTTAGGAATAAAATATTACCCTTTAGGTCCACATAGATTAGATTTGGACAGTTATTATTATTTAATTTAAAGTAGAGTTACAATAGTTAAAATCAATGTTTAATATCTAAAAAATTTTAAATATAGGGTTATATATAAGATAAATTCGACTATAAATATTAATTAGAAATATAAACAATATCCTACATAATTTTACTTTATTTTTAATTTTTAGACATTAATTAAATCAATTAATTTTTGACACAATGATGATGCAATAATTACATTATTAATGATAGATTAACATAATTGATGTTTTAAATACCCAAGTAAATGTAATTTGAGACTTTTTATAAATTACAATAATTTTTATGTTAATATGAAATGTTATTATTGATTTAATTAACTTTTTTTAACTAATCATGCCGTTATTATTTTCACAAAAATTAATTACCAAATAGTGTCAAAATTGACATAAAATAGTTTTTAAAACAAATATTATATTATTAATTGTTATTCTATTCCTAAAAATCATAGACTCGGCCAAATGACTTATTTAATGTTATATATATTAATAATGAACCACTTTGGGTTCGTTTGGCTTGTTATTGTATGTTTATTAACCATATAGTGTAAGAAAACAAGAAGACACGGTAAAAGTTAAATTATTTAACTTATAGTTAAATCTAAATGATAATTTTAAAATAGTTACGTAACTTGTCTAAAACCTATTGGTTGAAAGGATTTAGACCCATACCCACATTAGATTCGAAATAAATGAATTTTAAGCTATTATAAACCAAATATGACATTATTATAAAATAATATTTTATGTTTTTCCAAAGGTGCATCTCTCCTCCCTTATAAAAAGGGCACCCCTTCCCTCTTCTCTTCACACCATTTTGAGCCTTTAATCTCGTCCAAACACTGACAATTCATCTTATAAACCTCTATATTTATATCATAGAGGTTCCGGGCTTCTCAAAATACCAACTCCAGTTCCCTATGGAGAAGATTGAATGATGTGCGTCGAGGAAGATGTAATCTCTTTTACCGACTCTTGCATGTTTCTTTCTTCTTCTATGTCATCTTCTTTAGTTGTATCATTATAAATTAATAACATAAATATTAATTATATAATTATATGTTTTATAAATATGAAACAACCCTATTTCATCTTCTATCCATCCTACGGAAAACGAAATCACCGTGCGTGTACGTACGGAATACCGTCTCTGTGTCGTGGTGTAATTAGTTTTTCCACCACCACCATACTTGGATGGGTATAATGGTGTAAATAATAAAAATATATTATTATTATAAAATCATACTGATTCTAAGATATTATTTCATCCACTCCAATTCCATTCAATAAATATGGGAACGATATCATCGCTCGTGCGTGCGTATGGATTACCGTCTCCAAGACGCGATGAGATTCATTTTCCATGTTAACAATTCAAAATGATTATAAAATAAATATATTAAGTAATAATTAAATATATGACATAATAATTCTACTGTATTTATGTACAGAAATATGTATGTCATATACTTAATTCCATTCAATTCAATAAGTAAACGAAAAACAGCGTTCATGCGTACGTACGGCCTACCGTCTGCATGAACGGTGTATTTCTTTCAATTTATCGATCTATTATATATATGTATATTCTGAATATGTATTATATATAAATCATGTTTTACATTCTGGAATTATGTAAATCAGGATATAAGTAATAATATCATGAACAACAAGTCAAAACACGTACGATAAATGAAACTAGTTTACCCAAAACACTACTTTAACATGAATTTACAATAGAACGGGTAATATAAAATCATAAGTGAGACATATTTGATATCATAACATTGAATATGATTCTTTAATAATTAAATGAAATTATTTAAAGTATTATAAATGAGGTTCGGATACATATGAAGCATATGAGACATAAGGTAGGGGATAATTATTCCAATTTCATTCTTATCCGATATTGTTTATTTGTAAGTATTTACTAGGGTTATGTTTATTATCCATGTCCATATGTTCTCAAAATTTTCTCATAAAATTTTCACTTTTATTCCATGTATTTTTAAATTCATTTTTACCCTTTTTTACTTTTACCACATCGTATGGAAGGAATCTTTCTTTTATTTACCATACAAGGTACTTTTTTGACTTTTCCGACAAAAGTAAGAGGAGAATGTTTTTTAACTTATAAGGCATGAACAGATTTTTACGGTTTTATAATGCCTAATTTTCATTAATATTACTCTACAATATTTCATGAATATTTTCAACAAATTCATTTTCTTTTAAAATTGGATGTCATTTTGTGAAAAGAAAATTATTTTGAAGAAGAAAAAATATTTTCCTCAAGAATTCATTTCAACTGTTTTGTCATAACTATTTCACGTCTAAGATGAAATTATTTCATATGTGTTTGTTTCAAGTATAATGTCTCTATGATTTACATGGTTTCACTTTTCTTATGATGAAATTATATCCATTTGTTTTATATGGATTTTGTTATGATGGGATGATGTTTATGAAACCCATTTTATTCTTTGGGTTATGATGAAAGATTTATGATTATATTGTAGAATAAGTAAGAATGATTTCATTATGAGTGGGTGGGACCTATACCTCCCTCAAATTCATTGGGTAATGATTTATATCTCATGAGATAGAGATGGATGGAATGATAAGTTAATCTGGTTCAGTGATACATCACTAGAACGAGGAGTGAACTCGATTCAGAAAGGGACTTTGTCCACTATTATGGTCTTGGCAGCAATGCCTTGGATTCTACGGAAATCATATCATGTGATTAATGGTTTTCCAAAATTACATGTTTTATTTCCATTCTATTTTATCATGATTAATGTTTCTTTATGATCTACACCTTACGTACTGCCATGTTTTATGTCATTGCTCAAGATTTGATGTTTAAATATTATGTTCATGTTTTGAATTTCAAATTTATATGGTATGTTTTATTTTATCCTTTCTTACCCTTATGATTTTAGCTCACCCTTTATATGTTTTCATTTCCCCAAGATATAAATAAATGTTTTTAGGTAAGAAAAAAATGGGAAGATGTTTCACCATGATAAGAATATTATATTCCAAGTTTCCAAAGACACTAATCTATTATGGTCCTTGTGTGTTTGTTTTTGTTATGTATTATATATTATGAAAAAGTAATGTAATGTCTATGTACATCAAGCTTTGGGTCTCTATAGTTGGTATCAGAGGAAATGTTTAGTTAACCATTGGAAACAATGATGTGAAAACGTTAGTGAGATCCCTAGAGATATTTATAATTTATGTCTAGGGATGTCTATAACGTTATGTATAAGTATAGGTTATAGTCCTAGAATTATGGTAACAATCTTATAATTAACCCTAAGATGTTATATATTGAATGTACTCCCCCTTTATTATGTTGTTTTCCCTAGCACGATGTTTTCCTCTCATAGTATTCTTTTTGGGATTTTGACGATGGATGGAACCCGAAGGAACTGTGTTGATCAATGTAATGGAAAATGTAATGATTTTCCTCAAGAACAAACCAATGTTGTGGTATATGGAGATAAAAATCTTATTTCTATATAAACACAAGCGATGTATCATTCTAGACATCCAAATGATCAGAGAACGGAACAATATTCTATTGAGTCCTTCATGAGGCAACGTCCACCTTCTTTCTGTGGGTCTTCTAATCCACTTGTTGCTGAACAATGGATTAGTATCATTGGAAAGAAATTTTCCATACTTCGTTGTTCAGAACATGAAAATTCATTCTAGCTATTTACCGTTTAGAAGGTGAAGCAGATCAATGGTGGACTCTAATTAAGAATACGAGGCCCTGAGATGAAATTGAATCCATAGAATGGGATGAGTTCAAGAACATATTTTTCAATATGTACTTCTATCATATTCTTCGAACAAATATGAAAAAGGATTTCCTTGAGCTTATGAAAAAGGATGATGAATCTTTTGGTATATACGAAGCGAATTTTACAATGTTTGCAAGGTATGCATCTGGCTTTATCATCCAACCTAATAGTAAAGTTGATCGATTCTTCAGTAGCTTATAACCAAGTATTCTAAGGGCATTAGCTATAAGAGACTTTAGTAGCTATGAAGAAATTGTGTGTTGTGCTATCAAGGTAGAAATGGAAGTTGGTGTTACATATCCATCTCATGGTTTTGAAAAGAAATGAAAGATGGAGTTCAAGGAGAAATCTCATAATAATGGTGAAAAGAAGATGAATGTTTCTTTATGCTCAAAGTGTGGAAAGAAGCATGGTGGAGATTGTCATAAAGGGACTAGAAAAATTTTTAAGAGTGGAAAAGGTCATTGAGAATCTGAGTGTTGAAGTAATGGAAAAAAGGGTTTCTAATGATGTGAATAAAGAAAAGACTGCAGAGAATGCACCACCAACACTTCAATGCTTCAAGTGCAAGTAAATGAGGCATTATGCTAATCAATGCCCTAATCCAAGGGTTAATGATGTTCAATGTGAGCAACCTATTAAGTCAATAGATAAATGTATGTCACATGCAATCATTATTTGTGATGTTGAGTATGAAAATTATGTTGTGTAATGATTAAGTGTTTATGTAATGAGATTTCAAAATAGTATCCTGGAATCTCAATTATGGTATCGTGGAATTTGTGAATATCTATTTATTGGTATTCAATCATTATATGGTACTGGTAACCATGAAAAGCGATTGAAATATATTTGTAAAGAAGATGATATGTGCATAATGAAGGGATAAAGAAAAAAATGAAATGAACTCATGACTGATATAAGGACAAAGTTATATCATGGTTTGAGGATATAGAAATTTTGGGATTTTGGTATGTGGATAGTGTTAAATTTTGACAGCATTTATGTTTTCAATAAGGGTCAATGGGTATTCATTTTTCAAGATAATAGATGATAAAGGTATTTACATGTTTGTAATTTGACCAACAAGATATATCGTACGATATGTAGGGGATAAATGATGGTATTTACATGCTCGACAGATGACATTTCTAGTAATTGTTTCCCTTATACTGTGAGATTGGACAGATGTAATTTGGATAAGTCTAAAGATTGGAATGGATTATGTCAGACATCAGACAGTATTTTTTGATGCTAGAACATTTTGTTATGTTATAATAGTATAGTTTTAGAAAATGGACAAACCCGTAAGACGGGTGACAACCCATCCCATCAGACAAGGTTGCGGGAATTGAACACACAACCGAAGTGCGACAGGCCTTTATCGCATACCACTGGCCTACAAGAAGTCCCTGGTTAGTAGAAACTAGTTTTATTTTATTAAGAGCTATGACAGTTGAAGTATAAGTCCATTTTTGGAACCATATACGACTAATCTCTCCCTAGATGGACTTATGTATATAACTTTTTCTAACCATATGTTTGAAATAGATGGAATGACATTTCATTCTATCGCATGATCTACAAATAATTCACAGAAGAAAAATTCATCTTCATTTCTTTAAGAGATGAAGTGGAAATTGTTCAAGGAATAAACAATAGTAAGATTGTACCAAAATCAAGTAAGTATTTATTTTAATTCAAAAAATATTCAACAATAGAGAAATAATCTTGAAAACCAAAAATGTTTTCCCAGTTTCCTCATTTCTGAGCTATCAGATGGTACCTTAAATCATAAAAAATTTATGGCCTTGTGATTGTTGGATTTTTCATAGCCATCTCTCTACCACACTCCATCAGAACTTCATGGTTAGATTTTTCTTCCATATCCATATTTCCACCTATGTTCTCCTATGTGGAAACCCGGTGATTAGTTAATTTGGGTAACCATTTTGTTTCATAATTTAGTTTTCAATGTTATGTTTTGGTATTCCTTTTTCAATGTGAGTTTATATTAAATAAACATTCATGTAGTAAACCATTTATAACCCCGACGATTTTTGAGGGAGAAATACATTTTAAGGGGGGTAGAATTTAACACCCCGAGATTTTATGAGAAGTATTCATTTTAATTTATTTGATACCTTGTGTTGTATGCTACACCAAGATTATCTTGTTCTATACAAAAAACCGTATTAGCTTGCAGTATACGCAACACTTTTCTTCGCTCGTGTTATATACAATTTCATGTTCGTTTTGTGGAAATTATTCTACGCAACATTAAGTATATATTTTGTTTAATGTATAAATGAAATATGATTTTATTACGATATAGGCAACACCAAACAGATCTTTCACTACATGCAACCCTAACATGGCTTTCATTACACGCAATGAAGACCTTCTTTGATAGCATGTGTAGTACGCAATACCAAGTTGCACAAAACGAGATATTATAATAATATTATTATGAAATAGTCGTTATGAATAGTAATACCCACTTTTCGAAATTTTATAAATTTTATCGTTCAAAATGAACTTCAATTTTGGATTCGGAATATCGAAATTAGCCTAGGGTAAAATTTTGGTATTTTTCTGAAAACATACAATTATTGATGAAAAGTGAAAACACTGGGATACTATTTAAAAATCGACTTTTTATTTAAACAAATATTTATTTTATTTAAATTTATTTTAGATCAAAATTGATACCAAATAATTAAATATGTTCAATGTAATTCATTTGAGTCAATTTATAATAATTTTAGATATATAAACATTTTATTGAACTTTTCACCGTCTTTTACCCAACTCCTATGAGAATTTAAAATTTTACAAAAAACATAATTTTACCACTTTTGTGAGTGTAATTTCGAAAATCCGAGAGACCCAATTAATATCATGGAGTAATATGTGGTTCAATAAGACAAAAATAAATTTTGGTGAATAGTAGCATTTTACTTTTATTTACCATGGTTAAAAGTAAATACTGTAATTAAGGGTAAAAGTGATATTATTATTACCCTAACACATGTCCTATTTCAACTGGATTGGTGTAATTCGACCAATAAAAACCTTAGTAATAAAATATTACCCTTTAGGTCCACAAGGATTACATTTGGACAATTATTATTATTTTATTTAAAGTAGAGTCAAAATAGTTAAAATCATGTTTAATAACTATAACATTTTTAATATGGGTTTATAAATAAGATAAAGTCGACTATAAATATTAATTAGAAAGCTAAAACAATTTCCTGTATAATTATATTTTATTTATAATTTTTAGAAATTAAATAATTCAATTAATTTATGACACAATGATGATGCAGTAATTACCTTATTTACGAAATATTAACAGAATTGATGTTATAAATACCCAAATAAATGTAAATTGAGACTTTTAATAAATTACAATAATTTTTAGGTTAATATAAAATGTTATTATTTATTTAATTAACTTTTTAAAACTAATAATGCTGTTATAATTTTCAAAAAATTCAATTACCAAATAGTGTCAAAATTGAGATAAAATACATTTTAGAAAAAATATTATATTATTAATTTTTATTCTATTCCTAAAAATCTAGCGTTAGGACAAATTACTTAGATAAAGTTATATATATTAATAATTAACCACTTTGGGTTCGTTTGGCTTGTTATTGTATGTTTATTAACCATATAGTGTAAGAAAACAAGAAGACACGGTAAAAGTTAAATTATTTAACTTATAGATAAATCTAAATGATAAGCTTAAAATAGAAACCTAAACTTGTCTAAAACCTATTGGTTGAGAGGATTTCGACCCATCCCCACTATATATTCGAAATAAATCAATTTCAATATATTCTAAACTTAATATGACATTATTATAAAATAATATTTTATGTTTTTCCAAAGGTTCCCCTCTCACCCCTTATAAAAAAGGCACCCCTTCCCTCTTATCTTCACACCTTTTTGAGCCTTTAATCTCGTCAAAACCCTGACAATTCCTCTTCTCAAACTCTCTATTTATATCATAGAGGTTCTGGTCTTCTAAAAATACCAACTCTAGTTCCCTATGCAAAAGTTTAAAGGAGGTGCGTCGAGGAAGAGGTAATCTCTTCTACCGATTCTTTCATGTTTCTTTCCACTTCTACATCCTATTAATTTGTTGATTCTTTATAACATAATAACATAAATATTACATATATAATTATATGTTATTATAAAAATTATACAACCCTATTTCATCTTCTATCCATCCTACAGAAAACGAAATTTCTGTGCGTGTGTACGTACGGAATACCGTCTCTACGCCATAATGTAATTAGTTTTTCCACCACCAACTTAATTGGATGGGTATAATGGTGTAAAGAATAAAAATATATTATTATTATAAAATAATACTAATTCTAAGATATTATATCATCCACTACAATTCAATTCAATAAATATGGGAACGATATCATCGCCCGTGCGTACGTACGGATTACCGTCTCCAAGACACGATGAGATTCATTTTCCATGTTAACAATTCAAAATGATTATAAAGTATATATAATAAGTAATCATGAAGTATATGACATAATAATGCTACTGGATTTATGTATATAAATATTTATTTCATCTACTTAATTCCATTCAATTCAATAAGTAAACGAAAAACAGCGTTCATGCGTACGTACGACCTACTGTCTCCATGAACGGTGTATTTCATTCAATTTATCAATCTATTATATATATGTATATTATGAATATATATTTTATATAAATAATGTTTTACATTATGGAATTATTTAAATCAGGATATATGTTATAATATCAAGAACAAAAAGTCGAAACAAGTACGATAAATGAAACGAGTTTACCCAAAACACTACTTTAACATGAATTTACAAAAGAATGAGTAATATAAAGTAATAAGTGAGCCATATATGATATCATAGAATTTAATATGATTCTGTAATAAGTCAATGAAATTATTTAAATCATTATACCAGAGGTTCAGATACATACAAATCATATCATACATAAGGTAAAGGATAATTATTCCAATCTCATTCTTATATGAGATTATTTATTCATAACTATTTATCGGGGTTATGTTTATTATCCTTGTCTATATGTTCTAAAAATGATTTCATAAAATGTTTACTTTTCTTTCATTTATGATTAAATTCATTTTTACACTTTTTTACTTTTACCACATCGTATTGAAGGAATCTTTCTTTTGATTACCATATGATGTACATTTTAATTTTCCGATAAAAGTACAATGAGAATGTTTTTTTAACTTATATGACTTGAACGGATTTTTACAGTTTTATAACGCCACATTTTCATTAAGAATACTCTACAATATTTCATGACTATTTTCAACAAAATTATTTTTCATTTAAAATTTCATGTCATTTTGTGAAAAGAAAATGATTTTGAAGAAGAAAGGATATTTTCCTCAAGAATTAATTTCAAGCATTTTGTCAAAACTATTTTACATATAAGATGAAATTATTTCATATGTGTATGTTTCAAGTATAATATCTCTATTATTTACTTGTTTTCATATTTCTTATGATGAAATGATATCCATTTGTTTTATATGGAATATGTTATGATGGGAAGACGTTAATGAAACCCATTTTATTCGTTGGGTTATGATGAATGATTTATGTTTATTTTTTTGGCACAAGTAAGTATGATTTCATTATGAGATAGGTGGGACCTATATCTCCTCAAATTCATTGAGTAATGATTTATATCTCATGAGATAGACATGGCTAGAACGGTAAGTTAATCTGGTTCAGTGATACATGACTGGAATGAGGAGTGAACTCGAATCAGAAAGGGACTTTGTCCACTTGGATGGTCTTTGCAGCTACTGCTTAGCTACTATGGAAATCATATCATGTGCTTAATGGTTTTCCACAATTATAGGTTTTATTCCCATTTTATTTTATCATTATTAATTTTTCTTTATGATCTAAACCTTACGTACTTCCATGTTTTATGTCATTGCTCAAGATTTGATGTTTAAATATTATGTTCATGTTTTGAAGTTAAAATGTATATGGTTTGTTTTATTTTCTCCATTCATACCCTTACTGAGAATTTGAACTCACCCTTTATATGTTTTATTTTCCCCATGATATAAAGAAAGGATTTTAGGAAATAAAAAGAAGGGAGGATCTTTATGGGAGATGTTGAAAATCTTTCACCAAGATTAGAAGTTTATATTCTGAGTTTCCAAATTCACTAAACTATTACGGTCCTTGTTTGTTTGTTATTATTATGTATTAGACATTCCGAAAATGTAATGTAATTTCCATGTACATCACGCTTTGGGTCTCTACATCCAACCTTCATAAATAACATATTTTCATTGTTCTTGTTTTATTTAATTTAATGGAATTAAATATTGATATGTCTTAACTTTTTGCACTCATATTTTCTAAAATCCTTACAATTATAACTTTTATTCCTATGTTTTTTCAAGGGTATTTAAAAACTCGTTCTCTCATTAAATAATTTCTTGAATTTCATGAAATCATGGAAAGCTCGTCATTTGATCTAGAATTTGTTGAGGAATATTATTCTTCAGATTCGTAAAAAATTTATGTTCATTTGTTCATCCAATTATCCTCAGAAGTAGAAACCTTCAAGCCATCAATGTTATTCTTGGTCCTATTATTATCTTTATATTCATTCTCTATTTTAGCTACAAAGACCATGAATGTTCCAATGGGTTATTTTATCATGAAGTTCATGAATTATTTAGATTTTCTGATAGAAACAAATATTCCAATCCACATTGGTGGTAATACTCTGATAACATCAAATTCATTGTGTGCTCTACGATAGGTCTTCCTATAGTAGTAATGTTGTTCACAATCTCAGTTATCATTCCATTCAGTTGAGTAATGGTCTCTCCTTTATCCATGTTGAATTTATTGATCTTAAGCATAGTTTTATAATATCTAATTTCCTTTTCAATGTTAGTATCTTCATATGAAACTGTTATAGCAGTCCCCATTTCTTGTATTGCTTGATAGTTAGAAACTATGTTGAACACATTGATCTCAAACCATATATTATATCATTGATAGCTTTTCTGTTCTCATTATAATTTCAATTTGATGTATAATCCCATGTTTCAGTTATTTTAGTCTAAATTTCATAGGTCATTAATACTTTGAGATAATATTTATAACCATTATTATTCAAATAATCGGTCATGCAAGCTTTACCACAACCATAATTGTATCCATTCATGTATGAAGCTCTAACCATTATCATCAATTCTCATTTTTTTACCATATATGAAATTTGAAGATGGATATTTCAACATCAAACATTGAAATCTATGAACTCAAGAGTCAAATGATATAATACCATTTTTACCTATATAATGGCTAGTTAAACAATAAATTTTGGGGTGAATTGATTTCTGAAAAATTTCATTAATGAAAACCACAATGTTCTCATATGATTGTTCCAATACTTTTCCTTGAAAGACATTTTTAGTAGAAATATAATCATTAATGAAAGTGATTGAACACAAGATATATACAGTGGGTAAGGGAATATAACTAACATAATCCACTCCACATACACTCTAATCCATGTGTTTGGTGTTTTTTACAAAAAAACCAATTTACCAGGGGATCCCCGTAGAGTACAAGAATCTATAATTTAATATAATGATCCAAAATTTATCAACCAATATCTAAATTTACATTACCTAACCTCAATTTAAAAACACACACATACAATGAGTGTAAAAAATTGAAATTGAATTAACTTTTGATGATATGACTGCAGTACATAGCCCAAGAAGAAAATTAATGTAGTTAATGATTCATCCTGGAAATTTAAATGTCTTCAAGTTATAGATATAGATGATATATAGATATAATAATAGAACATATATGAAAATAATGAAAAATTAGGTTTGATATTTTCTATGTTCATTCATTTATAGTATTCATATGTATGTGCATGTCTATATATGTGTCTATCTATCTCCTTTTCATTTTTCAGACAGTGACTAAATGAGCCTATAATATCTCATTTTGAACATAAGAATAAGATTATCCTAATGGTCTAGTGAGACACATTGTGATCTTGATATGATAGGATATTATATATATAAAACTAGTCCTATCAAATATTATTATTAATTTTACAGGAGTGATTTTAATAATCTCTTCAATCATCATTTCATTCTATTCAGGAAAAATAGAAATACTATGAAGATCATTTTTTTCATTAAAATGGATAATCCCTTTTCTAATATGCATAAAATAATCAAGTGAATAATCATGAGATATGGAATATAATACTAAAAAATGGATAAGATTTTATAAGATGTTTAACTCTATGGAAAGTTCATTATATGATAATTTATAAAGAGGCTTCATAAGATGAAGGTGTAAACTATACAAAATTGAATATAATAAAAATCTTAATTATTAGACAAATACTTTATTATAATGAATAAATTATCATCCCCATGTTCATTTGGCTATAAAAATTTAAGAATTTATGATTATCCTTTTTATAAGATAAAATATTGTCATATTTTCATTCTAACTAGTAGAATTTAACATGAGAAACTTGATCATTATCTTCAAAAGATAATGTCTTACATGTTAACATAGACATTCAACACATTCTGATTATTAGTTGATAGAATATATTCTTCAATTCTATTAATATAAATTACATTGATAACTATTAAATAATATACCCAATTTAATATCTACACATTGAGAAATAGAATAAGATAAATTATTTTTTGAAAATATAATCTGAAACACATAAGAGAAACATGTTAAAATAAAACTCATAATTTTATGACTCATCAAAAACATAAAATAGAGATGGGTTTGAACTATATAATATTTTCCACAGTTAACCACATGGTATGTTGAACTATATGATATTATTGAATAGATTACAGATTTTACATATCGTTTAGTCTTTCTACCATTATTCATTGTTTTCTATAGTGTCTTCCACATCCATCAATTGAAGAACTATCTCCCAAATCCCATTCATGTGATTAGATGACACTATGTTACTCTTGAACAATATGCGATGTTTATCCATTTACCATTTTGGATTTTAGATTCACAATAACTGTTTTTATGTGGAAAAGTATACAATTATTTTGGATACAATGATGCATTGGTAATATCAATAGGAAACACGAGAAATAGATAAGTTTATTTGGGATTAGTGTCCATACCTATTCTATATTTCTAATGATGAAGAGCCTAATAGTAGAGAGTATTTAACACAACTAGTTTGATATATTATATTTTTATGGAATATATAAAGTTATGGAATATTCAAGGTAAGACTTGGGTTGCTTCATAAATATTGTCAACGTTATTTGAATCCTTTTTGAGGTTCATGGTTTGTGAATTGTTATTAGAAAATTGTACTCAACTATCAAGAAAATTATGAGAGGTTTTCTGGGATCACTTGATATAGATACAAATGGGAAATAGTTGGGATAAAATGTGGTGATAATTTCACAACATTTAATTCTTTGATACATATCAGATTTATACAATTATCGCATGATTTTTCAACATTTGTGGACCGATGATGCAATGGGAAATAAAATTTTGTAATGTAGGAATTTTAACATAATTTTTTTACAAAACCTATAATATATTTTATTAGATCATGGGTTCAAAATCCCTTTTGGCCCTTTCTGTTATTTTAATCAATATATAACCTATGAACTATTTTTTCATTAATTCATCGACTCTTGGACCTTGTAAATCAAAGATAAGAACTCGATTATTCCCATATATTCTAGATCTAGTCATTTACTCTTAAAATAAGAAATACTAGTGTTTTTATTCCCATATCAATGTTATCGAACAAGATTTAATGGAATTTTATTATGATTTATTCGAGGGATGGAAGAATGAGCTGATTTTTTTCGATTTGAGGGAGAGCTATTACGCAAAACATATAAAATGTTTGTGTTTATTCCTTCTTTAAACTTTTATTGGAATGATAAGGCTCCTAGTTATATATGAAAAACTATCTCCTACATTTAAATTATTATACACTACTAAAACCCTATTGTATTTTACCATACTGGGTGGATCCAGAAATATTTTTTCTTCGAATCACCGACAACATTCTTCAAAAAGTTAATATATTGGGTTTTAAATGAATGATGGGTTTTTAATTTCTTTATTAACCTAGACGGGTTATGTGTTTTTATGTTTATATGGGATGGATTATAGTTCAATGTTTCATTATCAAATAAGGAAGCTAGGGAAATATTAGAGTCATAAGTATAATAATTTTTTGGGTCACCAAGAAATGGTTTTGTGAAAGGATGACTCACAACTCATGTGTATAGGGAGTTCCAGTTCATGAACGTACCTATGTGTGTGAGTATCAACACATGGGTGGGTTGTAGAAAAATGAATTTAATGAACTTCTTCTTCTCTTGAAAGTAAAACATCTTTTTTTATATTGTTTTTAGAAAAACTATTAATTTTCTTTATTAAACATTATGGAAGATGATTTATTTTATTTTAAAAATATATTATCAAATTTATAACCCATTGATATAAAATATTAATTTTCTTAAAATCCAATAGAAAAGTGTCTTGGAGGGTTTCAACTGGGTATGAATACTCACCCCCTACAGATTCACTTTGGTTCATATGTTGATGTTGTTTATAATATATAGTATAGGGGAATGATTATTACTTCAATAAAGGCACTCATTGATATATTTGACATAGTTGGTGTTTATAGATATTTGGATTAATTTATTCCTTGGACTAGAGTGGTTGCACAGTGGTTCCAAATGCATTTACTAAATTGAATATGTACTATTTCTTTTCTTTACACTCTTCGATTCTTACTCGGATATTGGTTTTGTTGCATCATTGATTAATGTTTAGTTTTTTCACATGATTCATTTATGTATATGTCCCTGGTTTTATTTATTTTACCCTTATTATGTAAAGGTTATGTGTGTGTGTTCATAAATATGGTAAATAATTCCCCCTTGTATATATAATGATTAAACCATTGGAACTTATTTTCCATCTTTTTTTGTCCATGGAATGTCACCTATGGTTTGTAGCACCTATAACACATCGGTAGCCAGTGGGTAGGGATGGAATGTTACCATTGTCCATTTAAATGAAGAATAAAACACTCAAGTAATAGAAATTAGAGTTAGTTCAGATATATTTTTGGGGGCCATCTCTTGTGAATTCTCATGGGGGTCACTAGTCAATGATTCTTTCATTGGTGATGCCACTAGAAAATTGTTGGTGTACATTCTAAGGTCCAAATTCAATTTCATTATAACTTTAATTTGGTCAAGGTAAATGGTGGAGGAAGTTATCAGATAGAAATCTAGGTGAATCAAATTTGAAAATAATGACAAATATAGAAGAAAATAGTTATAGAGGTTCTAGTGGTGGAAATGGATTTTATTTGAGAAAAACATTCAAGAAGCTTCATGAATAATAGTTTCAAAAAAGATGAATGTCACTTTGGTGGAAAAATAAATGACTTTTTTATTTTACATTGGTTTCCCAAGGGTTTCCTGGTTGGACGATATTGGTTTTTGGGATATATAATAGATAATATTCCATCATCACTAATTAAAAAACATCTAGATATTTGTCAGTCTAGAAGAAAGGTACATTTCATCCACCAAAAACAATTCATACCTCTCACTGATTTACATGATGTATTCTTGGAATGTGAAAATATGAGGTCTTTGTCTTGATATCATTACAATATTTTTATAGGCCCAAAGCATGACGTACATGGACATTACATTACTTTTGTGGAATACATAGTACATAACAAAAACACACACACAAGGACCGTAATTGTTTAGTGTCTTTGGAAACTCAGAACATAATCTTCTAATCATGGTGAAAGATCTTCAACATCTCTCATAAAGATCTTCCCTTTTTTTTACCTAAAACCATTCTTTATATCCTGGGGAAAAGAAAACATAAAAGGGTGATATCAAATGCCCAGTAAGGGTAAACAAAAGAAATATCAATCACATCATATTCATAAGAACCTAACATTTTGGAAATCTTAACCTGCAAAAGAGATCATAATATCATAACATGGGGTAAATAATAGTAGTGAAATGTAATCCCAATAATCATAACATAAAACATGAAACTTTGTGTCATATACACATAATCATAGAGAATCATTTCTTATTAGTCAAGACTCATTTCCAATACTATCTTAGTGACAAAGTCCATTTCTGAACCGAGTTCATTCCTCGTTTTAGTCCTGTTTCACTGAACCGGTATAACCTGCCGTTCCAGCCATTTTTATCTAATGAGATATAAAATCTTTACCCAATGCATTGGAGGGAGATATATGTCCCACCCATCTCATAATGATACCATTCTTATGTGTTCCACAAAATCATAAACCATACATCATAGCATAACCCATGTAATAAAAATGGGAATCTTAAACATCATGACATCATAAAAAAATTCATATAAGATAAAGAAATTAATAAAAATATATCCATCACAACATAATCATATCAATGTAATAATAGGGATATAAACAGAACCCTATATTATCTTAGATGTAAAATAATTTTGATAAAACACTTGAACTCCATTCTTGAGGAAAATATCCTTTATACTTCAAAAACATTTTCCTTTCTTAACATGTCATACAATTTTAAACTAAAATAAGTTGATTAAAAATAAACTTGAAAACTTGTAAAGTAATCTTCTTGGAAATAATTTTTTAAAATTCCATTCATTCTGTATATGTTAAAAAAACATTCTTCCCGTACTTTTGTCAGAAAAGTCAAAAAGTACCTCGTACGAAAAACGACAAAAGATTCCTTTTATATTATTTACTAAAAACTCACCGAAGGGTATAATTGGATTTAAAAAATTTTAGGTGGATGGAAACAATATTACATATTGTGGAATCATGGAAATACACCCCAGTAAATACCAAAGTATAAACAATCTCGGATAAAATGAGATTGTGATATTTTCCCTTACCTTAGATCCGATTTTCTTCAGAAGTGTCCGAACCTCCTGTATAATGATTTAAATAATGTCATTGAATTATTCCAGAATCATACACATTGTTATGATATAATATATTGTTCACTTATGACTTTATATTACCCGTTCTTTTGTAAATTCCATGTTAAAGATCATTTTGGGTAAAATTGTTTCATTTGTCGTCTGTGTTTTGACTTGTAATTATTCATATGATTACATAGATCATGATTACTTAATTCCACAATATAAAACATGATTTATATATAATATATATTCAGAATATAAATATATAAAATAAATCAGTAAATGGAAAAAAATACACCGTTCATGGAGACGGTAGGCCGTACATATACATGAACGCTGTTTTCGTTTCCTTGTTGAGTTGAATGGAATTAAGTAGATGAAATACATATATATACACATTAATCCAGTATCATTATTATGTCATATATTTCATGATTACTTATTATATATACTTTATAATCATTCATGAATGGTTAATGTGGAGAATGAATCTCATCGCGTCGTGGAGACGGTAGTCCGTACGTACGCCCGAGCGATGATATCGTTCTCCTGATCGTGGGACTGTATTGGAGTGTATGTATACTATTTCAGAATCAATATCACTTTATAATAGCCATATATAGTTATTATTTACACCATTATACACATCCAAGTAAGGTGGTGGTGGAAATTAGATTACACCACAGCGTGGAGACGGTATTCCGTACGTACGCACGCGCGGTGATTTCATTTTCCGTAGGATGGATAGATGGTGAAATAGGGTTGTTTAATACTTATAATAACATATAATTATATTAGTGATACTTATGTTATAACTTCATAATGAAACAAAATAATAAGAAGAATTGGAAGAAGAAATAAAGTTGAAAGAATCAGTAACGGACATTACCTCTTCTTTGAAGCGCCTCTTTGAGTCCTCTTCTTAGGGAACTAAAATTGGTCCTTGAAGAAGACCAGGACCTCTAGGATGTTTCTAAGGAAGTGGATAAGTGAATTTGGCAGGGGTTGGCCGAGAATGAAGGCTCAAAGTGGTGTGAGGAAGAGGGGGAGGAGGTGCCTTTTTATAAGGGAGGAGAGGGGCACCTTTGGAATAACAAAAAATACTATTTTATTATAAAGCCAAATTCGGTTTTAAATATCTCCAAATTTATTTATTTCGAAGCTAAGGTGGGTATGGGTCGAAATCCTCTCATACAATAAAATTTAGACAAGTTTATGTCATTATACTAACCTTATCTTTTATTTTTAACTCTTAGTTAATTAGTTTGACTTTAACGATGTCACTTTGTATTTTTATATTATATAGTTAATAAACTTACCATATACATCCAAGCGACCCCCAAGTGGTCCATTAATGATACACCTATCTTGATATAAATATCTTGGCCGAACATTAGATTTTTAGGAATAAAATAACAATCAATAATATAATATTTGTTTTAAAAACTATTTTATGTAAATTTTGACACTATTCAATAGTTGATTTTTGTGAAACTCATAACAGAACTATTACTTCTAAAAAAGTTAATTAAATAATTACTAACATGTCCTATTAACCTAGAAAATTAGTTTATTTCATTAAAAGTCTCAAATTATATTTATTTCGGTATTCAAAATATCAATTATGTTAATTTTTCATTATTTTGGTAATTACTACATCATCATTGTGTCATAAATAAATTAAATTATTTAATGTCTAAAAAATATAAATAAAATATCATTATGTAGGAATGCATTTTCGATTTATAATGAATATTTACAATCTAAAATACAACATATATAACCCTATGTGAATTTTTTTTTTCTAAAATATATATGCTTGTGTCATTTTTGTATTCTTTTTAACTTAATTAAAATAAAGTGTCCCTATCACTTACAAGTGGCACCATGGGGTCCCAAAATTGACCCAAATATCCGCATGGTAGAACATGAATCAACCAATAAGTTTATAACACGTTTTTGGGTAATTTTTTTATTATTATAATATTATTTTCTAACCCTTATTTACCGGATTTACCCTTTAACAATAGTAAATAAAATATTTACCGAAGTAATTATTCAAAATGTCTAAAAATAAAAGTTACCTATTTACACATTTTGACCATCCTGATTCCAAATATGGAATCTATTTTTCCAAATTCAAAACACAGAAGTGGCATAAATTAATTTAAAATTAATTCCCGCTGTCAAAACAAAAAGCGTGTTTTTAAGATATAATAACTATCAAAAGATTGATATTTGTTTATGATCGGTTTAATTGGAAAGTTATGTCCAATGACCAAAATTGAATTAAATGGTAAAAATATATTCTAAATATACTTTAAAACCACCCAAATTCATAATTTATCACTATTAATTATTTTTATTAAGAAAGTTGTTTTTAATTAAAATTTAGTAATTTTCACTATTCATCAAAATATGAATGTTATCCGAAAAGTACCAAAATTTCACCTTAGGCTAAATTCGATACTTCGAATCCAAAAATGAATTCCAATTTGAGAGATAAAATTTATAAAATTTTAAAAGGTGGTTATTACTATTCATAACGGCTAGTTTTAATAATATTTTAATAGCATATCATTGTTTAGTGAAACTCGGTATTGCGTACTACACACGCTATCGAGGAAGGTCGTGATTGCGTGTAATGCAAGGCATGTCAAGGATACGTGTTGTGAAAGCTTCTTTTGGTGTAGTATACAACATAAGGAATTAATGAAATTAAAAAGAATATTTTTCCTAAAATCTCAGCGTGTTACATTATTGGTTATGGTGATGAAGAGTTTTGTTTTTGACTCTCGGAAAATGACTCTCGGAATGTAATCAAAATTCAAAATGGGGTCTTTGTCTTGATATCATTACATTATTTTCTGCAATTTTTGTGTTGAATTATGAAAAATGGAATCCATATTTTCATTCATTGGGTCAAAATTATTTTAATCGTTTGATTTTATTGTTTTAGATATTATGAATATTAACTAAAGTATTTTTTATTTACCATAGTCACAGTTAAATTTGGTAAGTTAGGGAAGCTTACAATATGATAAAGATAATTAAAATACCCTGAAACCTTATAAAATTTTATTGGATAAAATAAAGACTACCAATATCACATATGGGTAGGAATTGTTTAATTTTATGGACTTCTCCTTGAATGTAATATATTTATAATTAAAACAAATGAAAATGAAAAAATGTCACTCTTATATATCATGTATGTATAATATTTTTAATATACTGATAAACATGATAACACATTTAAAATAAATAGTCTCTAAAATATAATTAAATTATCTACATCATGTTACTATATTTATAATTTTTGGGAGATTATATAATAACCATTAATGATGACACAATACTGATGTAGAAATTATTATTTTTTGATAAAAATATCAACTAAATGGCTTTACAAAATTGAAAATAAATTTCTTATAAACAAATTAATGCGATAAAATAATGTTTAAGTTGACTATGACATTTTATTAGAGCATTAAATTAATTTTTTGAATTTATCTTCTGTGTTTATTTTTTTTAAGTCAAATAGATGAATAGTGTAAAAAATTAAACTGTGTATATTTTCCAAAAATAAAAAATTATTATATTCATTAAATGTCACCAAAATCATTAAAAACATACATGGTAAAAATAATATGGTCAAAATATTCATTATATATATAATTATGTAATTTTACAACACATAAGTAAATATTTATAACCATTTCATATTTAGAATATTATTTCCATAAATAAAATTAAATAGATTAAATATGGATAAATCAAAATGATATAGATTTAAATTAAATAAAAAAATGCCTAAACTTTATTGGTTGAGTGTATTTAGATCCATACTAATATTATATTCAAAATTAATTTTTTTGAGTATTATTAAAAGAAAATGTGTTTTTGATAAAATTATATTTCGGGACATTCCAATAGTTCCTCTCCCCTCTCTAATAAAAGGGCACCTCTCCTTCACTTTTAACCACACCTCCAATGAAATTTGGATCAGCCAAACCAAACCAAATTATCCTACCAACATTATTAACTTTATTTTATGTCCCATACATTGGGAATAAAGCCATCTTATGGAGTCCTTTTGTGCATACAAAAAGGTGACACTTGAAAAAGAGGTATGTGTTTTATCACCTCATAAAAAAAATTCTTCTTCTACTTACTTATCATATGTATTTCACATGTAAATATAATAATCCAAGTTTCTTATGCATTATTATATTTTGTTATAATTATGTAATAACCTTATACCACCTTTTTTCATCCTATGAATAATAGTATCACCATGCGTGCATAATTACGACTCACCATCTCTACACTGTGGTGTAATTTCTTATTCAATTGTATATAATTTGGAAGTGTATAATGATTCATATATTGGATTTAAATAATTAATATATCATTATAAATATTCAATATAATTAATATACCATCTTATTCAATACCATTTGACAATCAAGTGAATGATATTGTCGCTCGCGCGTGTGTAGAGCCTACCGTCTCCACGATGCTATGAGATTAATTATTCTCATTAACCTTTAAAGAATGATTATAAGGTATATATAATAAATAGTCATGAAATATATGAAATATTAAAGATACTAGAATTATATATATATATATATATATATGTCATTTAATTTCTTTCATTCAATTCAAGAAGAAAAAAGAAACAACGATCATGCCTACGTACGACCTATAGTCTCCCAAAATAGTGTATTCTATTTATTTTATCTATCTTTTATATAAATTTCTATAAAAAATATTTATGATATATAAATAATTGATTACATTTTGTAACTATGTAAATAATTATCTAATTAATAAGATTAATACTAACCAGTCAAAACACGTATGATAAATAAAACAATTATTACCCAAAATGATTCTTTAACAAGGAATTGATAAAAAACGGGTAATATAAAGTCATATGTGATTCATATATGATATCATAAATATTACTGTATTTATATAAAAAGTAAATAATATGTTTAAACTATCTATAACAGAGTTTCAGACACATATGAAAGAAATCAGACCTAATGTAAGGGATAATTTTGCATTCTCATTTTTATCCGAGATTATGTGTATGTAAGTATTTATAGGGATGTATTTATCATCAATGTACATGTATTCTAAAAATGTTTTCATAAATTTTTTACTATTCTTCTATATATGTTTAATGTCATTTTTATCCTTTTTTCTAATTCATGGTATGGATGGAATCATTCTTTTGTTTAACATACATTGTACTTTATGAATTTTCATGAAAATGTATGATGAGAATGTTTTTACCTTATACATAAAGAATTTATTTTTTAGGGTTTCATGAAGACTTACGTCCAAGAATATTAATTTAAAAAATTTCATGTATATTTTTAGATAAATTAATTTCTTTTAAATTTTCATGGAATCTTTAGAAATAGAAAATTTTATATGAAAAATGATATTTTTCATCAATAATTATGTTGAAGTGTTTTATCAAAATAATTTTCCATATAAGATGATGCAATTAAATAGGATTTTGTTTCTATCTGTATTGTTACTAATATTCTATTTTGTTAATTTTGGAATGTTATTTTATATGGATTATGTTTTGATAATATTATGGTTACGAAACTAATTTGATTCTTTGGGGTATTCTATAATGAATGCTATATATTTTGTGGCACCTATAGGATTTATTTCATTATGAGATGGGTCGGACATATATCTCCATCCAATGAATTGAGTGAAGATTTATATCTCATGAGATATTCATGAATCTAATGGTAAATAATTCATTTTATGAATACAGTTCTTGATTGAAAAGTAATTCTGGTTCAGTAATACATGGCTAGAACGAAAAGAAAACCGGTTCAGTAATGGACCTTGTTCACTATGATGGTCTTGGATGAAATGCCTTTTAATCAATGGAAATAATATTATCTGATTATTTATTTTCTAAAACCCCATGTTTTATGAAAATGCTATTTTATCATGGTAAATGATCCTTTATGATATATGACATAGGTACAAGCAAGATTTATTTCATTTCAAACTATTTTAATATTAAAAATCAATGTTCATGTTTTTACATTTTTATGATTATTTTTTGTTTGATGTTCTTCATTATTACCCTTACTGATCATTTTACCTCACCATTTTTTTGTTCTCTCTTCCCCATGATATAAAGAATGGGTTTAGGTAGGAAAAATAAAGGGGAAGATCTTTATGGGAGATGTTGTAGATCTTTCACAATGTTTGAGGATTATGTTCTATGTTTCAAAAGACACTAAACTAATATAGTATTTGGGAGTATATTTGCATAATGTATTATGTATTCTAGAAAAGAAATGTTATGTCCATTTATGTCAATCATGGGATAATATATTTTGTATCAGCATGATGATTTAGATAACCATTGGAAACCAAGATGCAAAAGCTTTAGTGAGATATCTAGAGATATTTCAATGGTATGTCTAGGGATGTATCTTAGGGTAAGTCCAACTATAGTTTAAAATCCAAGAATTATGATAGCAGTCTTGAATAACCTATTATTGAACCTATTATATTAGAGAATGATGGTAACCCCCTTGATTATGTTGATTTCCTAGTATGATATTTTCCCCTAAAAATGTTATTTTTTGGTTTTAGAGATTTGATGGAAACTAAATTTTCCATATTAGTGATCAATGCATATGGAAATGGAATGATTGTTATCCTAAATAGAAAAATGTTATGGGAAATCGAATAAAAAAACTTGTTTATAGGACCACATATCATTAAAGGATCCCAAATGACCAATGGTGGGAATAACATTCACTTGAATTATTATTAAGTCGACATCCACCTTATTTTAGTGGAATGATCGATCCACTAGTTATAGAAAAACGGATTTGTACCATCAAAAAATATTTTTTCATTTTTTGTTTTTTAGAATGAGAAAAGTATAATTTGGGCACTTATAACATGGAAGGTAAAAGAATATGTGGTGTAACATTATTAAGAATATGATCAAAAATGATAAAATTGACTCCATGGATTAGGCTGAGTTCAAGAATTTATTTTCCAGTATGTTCCTTCCTATTATTCATATTTCAAAAATGGAGATTATAGTTTCTCAACTATCTCATGGTTTTGATATTAAAAGAAGGATAAAATTAAAAGGAAACAACAATGATTACATAGGAAAGAAGATTATATTTTCTTTCTGCTCATAGGGTCATAGAACACATAGAGGTATTTATCATAATGGGACTGATAAATGTTTTATGTGTAAGAAAGAAGGTCATTGATCATTTTACTAATGATGTAATGGGAATAAAAAGAATGCTCCAAAGAGTAAACCTATAACAAATTAGGGTTAAATGTGCAAGGAGATGGGGCATTATTCTAACCAATAACCTAATCCAAGTGTTAGGAATGATTATCGATTAAAATATCTTCTTTAGGATAAATATAATTCCAAATCACATGAGATCAAAATTGGTGATGTTGAGTATGCCAACGAAGTGGGGGATTGATTATGTGTTTATATAATGGGATTCCTAAATAGTGTTTTAGTATATTTTTAATAGTATTACGAAATATTAGAATATATATATATTTGTCAATTTTGGTTTCCCATATGTTAATGGTATCTCTAAACATAAAAAGTCATTGAAATATTTTTAGAAGGGACATGATATTGGCATAATGAATGGATGAGGAGATAATGAGATGGTTTATGTTATTAATGAGCTAATGACTAATATAAGGAGAAAGTTATATCATTGCTTGAGTATATAATTTTTTTTGGAATTTTGGTGAGTTTAAAGTGTTATTTTTGATAGAATTAAAGATATCACTATGGTTCTATGGTAATTGATGTTATTACCATGTTTCACATGAATACATGATTAAGGTATTCACATGTTTGGAATGTGAAAACCATAAACTACCTTATGTTATTTAGGAGATAAATGATATGTAAATTTATTTCACCTCTATATAATTTTTTATAATTTCAGTTTTTGGAAGGATTTTAATGTTATCAATTTATGGGTAGTATATGTTATACTCTGGTTGAGGTTTGTTAGATTAATTTATTATCTCACTATATGTGGACTTATGCATTTTTGACTACATGTGATAACAATTTTTTGAGATAGATGGAATGATATATAATTCTATTTCCTTATCTTCTAACAATTCATGAATGACACATTCAACTTCACTTCATTAAATAATAGATGAAGTGGAAATTGTTCAAGGCATGAAAAAATGTGATATTGTAAAAAATGATGTAATATTTATTCTCATGCTAATATTTTCAACTATAGAAAAAGGATTTTGGGAACCAGAAATTTTGTCTCAGTAACTTTTTATCCAATGAATCGGATTGTCCCTTAAATCATCACTAGTTTATGGATTTCTTATTGTTAACCTTCTACAACTATGTTCTCTATCACCAACCATCAGAACATGATAGTTATATTTCTCTTCCATATACATGTTTTCACTTCCCACCTCTGTTCTCAGATGTGGAAACCCTGTGATGATTTACTTTGGGTAACCATTATGATTCTAAATATATTTTTTAAAATGATGTTTTAGAATTACTTTTTTATGATGTGGGTTTCATTGAATGCAACTATCATGTAGTAAACATTTTATAACCCTAACAATTTTTAGGGATAAATTTATTTTAAGTGAGTAATAATATAACACACATAAATTTTATGAGATATATTCATTTTCATTTCATTTATGACATGTTTTGTGTGCTACACCAATATTATCTTGTGATATACGCAACACTGTGTTAGCTTGTAGTGTACACAATACAATAAATGGCTTGTGTTACACACAATTTCATTTTCATTTGATAGAATAAATTTCACGCAACACTGAGTATAGATTTTTTTAATTTTATAAATGAACTACGTATGAATTATGATTTTTTAACACCAATTTAAAATAGCGCTAAACACAACAACGACTTGGCTTGAATTACACGCAAGAGTGACCTTCCACGATTACATGTGTTGTACGCAATACTGAGTTTCACTAAACAATTATATATTATCAAACCATTATATAATATATCCATTATAAATATAATTAACCAAAATTTTAATTTTATATTACATTAAAATTCCTATAATGAATTTTCTATAACATGATATAAGAAGAAATTAACTTTTTCAGACAAAAGAAGTATTTTCCAAAAAATTCAAATTTTCCACATTTTGATGGCGCACTAATTTTAAATATAATTTTTAACACTTTTTTATCTTTTATTTGATAAAATAAATGTCTTCTTTGAGATAAGGTCATAATTTTTTAACAAAGATAAATATTTTGTATTTTTCTGATTAATATTAATATTTTGATGAATAATGAAAAATACTGCATTTTAATTCAAAATTGCATATTCGCCTAATTTATTTATATAGATAGATTATATTTTTAAATATTTTTACGGTTTAATTTTTTTATTATTTATCATTTAATTTATTTTTTTTCATTTTATGTAATATATTTTTTAAATTAGACATAAACAAATGATAATATTTTTATAATTTTTTTTAAAACCCCACTTTTTGGTATTGACAATAAGAATAAATTTTAAATTTATTTTTAACAATTATGTGTTTTTTGTTATGAAAATTTGAATCCATATATGTAATCATTGGGTCCAACATATCTTAATTGGTTATTTTTTTTGGATATTATGAATAGTAACTAAAATAATTTTTATATGCCTTAGTAAAAGGTAAATCAGTTAAATTAGGGTAATAAAAATATGTTATAGTTACTAAATTTTCCGTAAAACTTTCCAAAATCCTATTATATAAAATAATTCATCAATATCACTTATGGGTTAGAATTGATTCATTTAATGGACTTTTTTCCAGGAAAGTGATGTAATTATAATTAAATTAAAAGATTTTGACAACATGTCACTCTCACATATCTTATAAGTATAATAAATTTAATAAAGTGATAAATATTATAAAACATAAAATATAAATAAGATATGGAAAATATTGAAATTATCTACATCATGATAGTTTATTTATAATTTTTAGTGATCAGATTATTTCCATTAATGATGACACAATAGTGATGTAGAAACTATTTTATTAGTAGAAATATCAAATAAATAGTTTAAAAAATATTAAATTAAAACTCATAGGAAAAAATTAATGAAATAAAAAATTTATCTTACTATGACATGTTAGGAGTGTATTAAATATTTTCGTTTTCATTTATCTGTTCTATGGATTGTATTTAAATTCAAATAAATTAAAACATTCAAATTAACACTATAGATATCTTATAAAAACAACATCTTATTAAATAATTTAAAAATCACATAATTAAATAAAAATTTACAATGTGAAAATTATATGATCTACAATGTAATAACCTATCCGATTATGGAAAATTGACTATAGATAAGTAAATATGTATAACCATTTAATATTTAGAATATTATTACCTTAAATAAAATTAAATATAAAAAATAAAGATAAATCAAAATGATAAGTTTTAAAATAAAATCAAAACAGGTCTAAATTTGATTGTTTTAATGGATTTTTACCCCTTATCATATTTCCATCTAAATAAAAGAGTTTTGGAGCATTATAAACCTAAAATGCCTTATTAATAAATTAATATTAATAGACTTTAAAAATATTCCCCTCCCCTCTCTTATAAAAGCACACATATCCTTCTCTTTTAATCACACTCCCAATACCATTTGTATCATCCAAAAACATCCCAACTCTCCTAACAACTTCCCACACATAGTCTTAGAGGCTACCCTTTGTTCAGAAATCCATCTTAATAAGTCCTCTTTTGAATCCCAATAAGAGATACTCGAAAACTAGGTTATTGTTTTATCAACTCTTTCAATGTTATTTTCAACTTCTTTGTCTTCATATTATATTTTTTCCATATTCAAACAATATTTATTGTATATTATTATTTTTGATATGTTATTATAATAATGGTACAACCATATACCTCCATTTATCCATCCTACTAATAATAATATCAATATGTGTGTATACATATGGCTTACTGTCTCTACATCGTGCTGTAATTTATTATTCCACAATACATAATTTGGATGGGTATAATGATGAGTATAATTTATTTAAATAATGAATATAACTTGATAATTATTCTATATAATTAATATAGCATCCCATTCCTGACCATTTAACAATCAAGTGAATTATATCATCGCTCGTGCATAAGTACGGCCTACCGTCTCCACGACATGATAAGATTCATTCTCCACATAAACCATAGAACAAGGATTATAAATTATATATAACAAATAATAATGAAGTATATAAAAATAATAATTATACTGTAAATATATATATATATTTCCTTTATTTGATTCCATTCAATTCAATAAGAAATCAGAAAAAATGCTCATGCATACGTACAACCTACCGTCTCCATGAACAATATATTCCATTTTATTTATCAATATATTATATATATATATATATCAGAAATGAATTTTAATCATATATAAATCATGTGTTACTTTATTTTTGTAATTAAATCATGATCTAAATTATATTATTATGAATAACAAGTCAACACACATATGATAAATCAAAGGAGTATTACCAAAATGAGGCATGAAAATGGAATTGATAAATAAAACGGTAATATAATGTCATATGTGAATCATATCTGATTTCATAAATATTATTATGGTAATTTCACATGTTAATAAAATTTTTAAACCCCCTATATATGAGTTTTGAACAATTATTGAAGAAATTAGATGTATGGTAATTGATAATTTTGTAATAACATTTTTATCTTAGATTTTTTATATGTAGGTATTTAATGTGGATGTATTTATCATCCATATCCTTGTTTTATAAAAATGTTTTATAAAATTTTTAATTTTATTTTGTGTATGTTTGATTTCATTTTTTCCAATTTTTTTATTTTACTGCATAGTATGGAAGGAATCTTAATTTTAGTTTAACATACAATGTACTTGTTCACTTTTCTGAAAAAAGTACATAGATAATTTATTTAACTTATACATCATGATTTGATTTTTTATGGATTAATGATGTCATAATTCAATGAATCATCCTCTACACTAATTTATGTTTAGTTTTGATTAAATTATTTTCTTTTAATAGTTCATGGAATTTTGGGAAAAGTGAATGTTTTTTTTGAATAAATGATATATTCCTCAAGAATTATGTTCATTTGTTATATCAAACTTATTTTACATCTATGACGATACTATTAAATGGGGTTGTGTTTCTATCCCAATTATTACAATGAATTTTTCTAATTATGGAATAATATTTGATATAAATTATATTATGATGGAATGATGTAAAAGAAAAAAAATTAATTTTTTTGGGTTATTCTATGCTAAATTAATATATTTTGTCACACATGTAAGAATTATTTCCATATGAGAGGGGTGGGACATATATCTCCCACCAATCCATTTTCAAAAAGATTAATATCTCAGGATACAGACATGAATTAAATGACAAGTAAATCAAATTTTGTAATATAGGGCTGGAACGACAAGTAAATTTTGTTCAGTAAAACATGGCTGCAATGACATGTCAACTAGATTCACTTATATACTTTATCCACTATGATGGTCTTGGATGAAATTACATGGGTACTATAAAACTTATATTTTTTTCTTATTTATTTTCCACAACCCCATGAGTTTTTCTAGTTCTTTTTTGTCATGTTTAATGTTCGTTATGATCTATGACTTTTGTACTGCGAAGATTTATTTCATGAATCGTGATTTTGATGATCAAAATTCATGTTTAAATTTTCAAATTCTTGTGTTTATATTTTGTTTTATGTAATTCATGTTTACCCTTACTGGGAATTTTATATCACCCTTTTTTTCATTTCACAGAGATATATAAAAAGAATTTAGGTAGGAAATCTAAAGGGGAAGGTAATTATGGGAATTTATTATGACCATTCACCATGTTAGATGATTAGGATCCATGTTTCCATTGACAGTAAACTAATAATGTATTTGGGAGTATATTTTTGAAATTTATTATTTCTCGTGAAAAATAAATGTAAAGTCTGTGTACATTATTCTTCAATCGCTATAGATATTGCACATCAAAATAGGATTTCTCTTGGTTGGATGGTGTGGATTGTTTGTGGCTTACATAATGAGACTACCCAGATGATTCTATGAGATTAAATGATATGTATTGGGATTAAAAACTGAGATATCCTGTATGGATGGAATGATCTCACGATTAATGGTGTGATGTGGTTGAGTGGATGATTGGGGATTACACATATGAGCTACCCTAATGAAGGGCACGATCTCATCAGGATGTGGTGGACTGGGTATGAATGAGGATAGATGTCAATGATGTGGATGAAATGGATGGAATGGATGGGTTATTGAGGGTGTTGGGATTGAACCTTAGGGAGGCTTAATACGTATTCTAGTTAGTTAGAAATCAATGTTCATTTAGTTTTGGTATAGGGAATGGGGAATACACCTAATGCGGATTCCCAAAGAATAGAGGGGGATTAGTGTCCAGATCCCACTTGGATTTGACTACTTAGGGAGAAACGGGGTGGATGGTGAATGTTTATTGATTGATCACGATGCAATATATTGGTTTATCTGGGGGATGTATACTGTAAATGGATGGGATCACAGCATGAGGTTACATCCCTATGGGGATCACCTAGGATTACTAGGTTGATCGATAAGGACGCCATATGAGAGATGACTAAGGGTGGTGTGTCCCATAAAAGCGAATATGTCAAACCGTAAAGGGGTCCACCTCTAGGAGTGAGTCACTGAGGATTTCCATATGGATTGATTAAAACACCCTATAGGATCATACACATGGTGGTGTGTCCTATAGTGGGAAGTATTAACATGGTGAATACTGGTCTAGACACAACTAGTCGTGGATTAGAGACAATGACCTACTATGAGGGGGGCACCAGGGTTTACCATTGGTTGGGATTGAACCTCAAGGAGGCATCCTACACTGCCTATTGAAAATATAGAGATCAATTCCCACATAGTTTTAATGCTCTATGAATATTAACATCAAATAGTAAGGAAGATGAACTTGTAATTTAACATCATATGGTGATAATGATGATTATGTAGATTAACATCCTATGGTGGGGATGAGAGTGAAGCCATGTGATTATGATGTTTTCATGCCTGAACATCAGTTAGGTATTCTATGTATCCTAGTTTGTTGTGAATAAATGTACATGTAGCTATGAAAGAGATATTGGGACTTATATATTAGTAGGAGGCCTGATAAAAATGGTACATGTGGTTGGGGATTACATATATAAGCATCCCATATGATGGGGTTAGATGGGGCTTACACTAGGATAAATGCCCATGGGAGATGTTGGGGATTACACATTAGAGTATCTCATGTGGTTATGGTATGAAATTATGAGTAAGAACGCTCCATGAACATGGACATGCATTGTGGTCACTACAAACCTCTTGGACCATGTGAGTAATGCTTTCTGTGAGAATAAAGAGGAAGTGGAAGATGTGATAGTAATTTCACAAGATATTAGGAAACAATAGATGACTAAGGGCTTATGTGTGGAAGTTTCATGGGTGCCTCTATATAGATGCAATGGTGGATATGTCTTATACATGCATGTTTCCCATGTACTGCTATGGAACAACAATGGTGGATGGGGATTTGACATAGAAATTTCCCATGTTTTTTCCTCATGTAAGGTCATGGGGGCATCCCATGTTCATTTCATGAGGTAGGATTTAGTATAACATCATGTGAATAATTGAGGGGTGTGAAGATTATTCTATGAGGTTCTTGTTCATTATTTTTCATGTCAAACCATGAGCTAATGTTGACATAATGATTGGTCAAGGGAATATGGTTTGTGGATTAAAAATTTGGAGGATACACGTAGTTGATGTCTTATTTTCATCTCATGATGAGGAATATTATTCTCATTATATAAGGCATACTATTAATGAGTGATAGGGTATGTTACTGTTTAAATTCATGTAGTGAGGACTATTAACATCTTATGCTTGAGGTATTGGGCTTCTCTTTTTATAATAAAAGGAATATTCTGTTTTTCATATAGGGTTTACTACAGTTTAAATTCATTTTGTGAGGATTATTTGGTTGAACATGCGTAAAATTTGTTGTTGTGGGACTTACGTATGATAATCCCTTCTTGGTTCAACCCGAAAATTGATTTAGGTATTGGTTTCAAGAGATGCTTGAGGAATGGTTCGAATAAATTTACTCGAGGAATGAATGATGATAATCTCAAATTGTAATATCATTAAGGAACCATAAGAAGTTGCTTGACTCAAGGTTTTTATAGAGAGTGTAGAGGAGTATCTCGAATCATGGTATTCCATGGGTGGAGGGGTGGAATACGGGGAATGAAAAGTGTGTGTGTGGAGGGGTGGAATATTTTAATGGGTTCCAACACTGTAGGAATTACCTCGCAATATTGAGGAGAACATTGTTTGTGGGACTATTAGTCTTAATTATGATCAAACCTGTCTTATAGGGAACAACACCTTAGATGTCGAGTGATAGCTAACGGTGTGAAAAAATGTTACATTACCAAAAATGTTGGAGAATACATCTCATGAGAGACCCAATATACATTGAATTTTCAGGTCATAAAAATGATGATGATGAACGCACTGTTTAATGTACTATGGTGAGTATGATTCATGGTATATCGAAATTCCATGTTATTAGGATGTGTCTTGTAGTTTAAAGTCATACTACCTTGACCATCGTCAATAATTTAATGTTATTTTTTTACGAACTATGCTAAGGATAGGGGATAAATTTTGGAATGAGTTCAGAGGATAGCTACAAAGACAAAATGTTTTGGTGTCACTATCTATCCCATAAGGATGGGAATTATTATTTACGTAGTTATGATGAATTTTTACTGTTTAAAGTCGTATGATCTAGGATTATAGTGGATGAAAGGAATTTTAGGTGGATAGGAGTGTCATGTTCATATGGGAAACCAGAAGTGAATGAGGACCCTGTAGGCTTACACAACACAACATATTACAAAGAATACCATGTATTGGCTCTTAGTTTTATGTCATTGAGTTTGGACCCCTATGATTGTACAACCTGTTCATGTGGGTAAAACCCCTACTGAAACACTTAATCCCACTTAGATGATTCTCGATGTGGGAATCAATTAATGTAGATTATTTAAAACACACATAAAAGTACACTAAAAGGGAATGAATGATTTAGGTTATGTATGTCCCAACAATGCATAAATACACAGTCAACACTCACAGTTTCATAGAGCGGTATCACCATAGTTATTGGAGTTCCACCAGGATGTGAGGAGGTTGAAAATGTGAATCACATTGCCTGATATCTGGGACATAATGATGGTGTAATGAGGATAGAGGATATCTACTAACCATATTTTACAACACAACATCCTTATCATGTTAATTATGAGGGGGATAGACAGATGATGGTTGATTTTAGACCATGTTCCAAATGTGAAAGATTTAATGAAATGCCATCCAAAGTATTCTGGGGAATTGAAAAAGGATGCTATGTGATCCATGTGTCTAGACACCATGGTGTTAGGGGGTCACTTGAAATGTAGAAGTTGATGGATAATAAAATAAATGGACACATGAGGAATGGATATGGAATGAGAGAATATACATGAAGAATTAATCACCCTAGGTTCTACACAATAGCGCATCCGAGCACATTAACCAGTCATATAATGAAAATGGATTCAAATATATTCTTAGAGAGATAGATATCCATTGGTTATTTTTGGATATGAAATGGTAGATGACCAATTTGAGATACAGAGGATGAGGGGATGTTTAAAACAAATAAAATGTTTGATGTACCTATGGATGGTCCTAGAGACACAATGTTCGGGATTTAGTACATATCCCATATGGATGGTAATCATGTTAAATATAGTTCACTAATTACATGAAGTTTAATTTAAAATAGTGAGGAATGTGTTGCAACGACATTTATTATTCTGGTACTAGGTCATTGGGTGTAATTTAGTTTAACTTCATGTGACTGGGAAGTTCAGGGTAGTACCTCCAAATGAATACATATGACATGGAAATTATAACCTGATGGGAATGAGGACCAAGGAAATCCATGTAGTACCATTTTTTTCAGGGAAGACCTATTTATGGGCCTGAAAACAATGTTCCTAGGCATTCATATATATCCCATTAGGATGGAAATCATGTCGGACGGTGTTCTAGAACATATAATGCTAGAAGACCTACATTGGAAGTGATACTCTTTGATATGGAGGATGAAGCATACCATAAGTATCATGGGGCTTCCTAATCATTTTTAGGTTAGGGTTGGAGTTTAAAGTCATGTGTTGGGGATGTTGGATCTATGTTGGGGATCATAGAATTGAAACCAAAAGGATTATACTTCCAATGTAGAAATATTTAGAATGGTGTCATGAAGCTACTCAGAATGATTTATCACCAAGGAGGCCCACACTACATCAAAAGTTTCTAATAAGTACTAGCATAGACACAAATGCTTCAATTCAAAGACTATTGGGTACTTCTCCAATGGATAAATGTATCATGGAATCGTGAAAAGACTAGAATTAATGAAGACCAAGGAGGTTCATATCTATTCCAAATACACATAAAGGGTAATGCAAACAATATATATTTTTGATGCTTGGTCTTGAAATCCCAATTTATGGTCATAGTGTTCTGGAAATTAGAAAGATAAAAGGGCCAAACAGTTTGAATAACCTGGGGTCGAACCCGAAGAAAAAATGTTTTGGTGTTTCTACGTATCCAAAAAGGATGGAGATCAAGAAAAATGTATTTTATGAATTACCTATTTTTTAACATCACACGTTAAGGGCGCAAGTGCACCTTCCATTTATGGTCATACTGAAAAGACCATCAATGCTATGTAGATTAATTTCACGAAGTTAGGATGAATCAGGTTCATAGTTTAACGTCATATAACTGAATCCATTATCTCCTAGATTATGGCCATCGTTTTTGGACTACAGACATGGGTGTATCAGATGAAAAATCATGGTATGGATGGGTGATAATCCTAATTTGAGTGGGGCCTAGGAGGCCTAATAGCACCCAAGACATACATGGAAGGGTGAAGACCCATGAGATAGACTTCAAGACAAAATTTTTGGTTATTCCAAAATATCCCATAAGTAAGGGATTAAAGAAACACATAGTTAATAAATGTTTTTCAGCGTAACATCATGTTGTAAGGACATAGGTGATGGGCAGTTTTAGGCCCTGCTGCTCAGACAGGTGAATAGTCTAACATTGTGTGGGAAGGGATCACATGCCGTTTAATGTCATGTGGTGGAGACGTTATAGAATATTTTAACATTATGTTATAGGGAGGGATCTGGTTTTGAGTTGAAGGTTGTCGAATATAAACTATTATCCCTTAGTTTATGGTCATAGAGTTTGGACGATAGAGGTGGGTATCACATATGCATATTTTTACTGTGGAGGAGTGACAATACCAATGTGAATGCGGACTAGGAGGCTGAACGCCAAACCATATATCCTTGAGAGAACATGGGTATAGTTTAAATTCTTGATTCTGTGACTTGGGTTCCCAATTTAAGGTCATGTTGCAGGGATGTACGAAATATAGATTAAGGTCAAGTTGTACGGACTGTATCTGATTCTTAGTTTAAAGTCACATAAATCAAACAATAACATCATAAATTTTAATGTCATGTAGCTAAGATGATTATTCTCAGCGCATTCATATCCAACATCTCAAACAGTGGGAATTTTCCTTTTATGTTCATACAGAAAGGAACAACAATGTTGTTAACTTTCGCATCGTGCATCTAGGATTATGGTGGTTATATGTAGTTCAACGTCTATAAGCTAGGATGTGGAATTATGTACAGTTTCACATCATGTTGTAAGGATGATGTTTCATGTTCATTAACATGATGCAGTGAGGATGATGAATTCTCTATGGTTCAAACATATTAGTACACATCCTATCAAAATTAATAGTTCCATATGATTCATGATCAACGTAGGAAACAAGAAGTAGTAATATGATATTTTGATAACATGGGAGAGCAATGAAGGATCCTAGAGGAGACTAGTCGAGAATATCCCAACTACACTTCCCTATTACTCAATGTTCATGGATTCACATAGTGGTCTAACCAATATTGTTGAAGTTCCACAAAAAAATAAGAATGATGGAAGATGTGAATCATATTTTCCAGGATTTGGATCACAATGAGGGTGTCATGATGATGGAGGATAAATAAAAACCATATTTGAAACACATAATCCATATAGTGTTACAAATAATGGTTAAAAACAAATGAGGGACTCCTGCTTACCATGTTTGATATGCAGGAACTATATCAAAATGTCATCCAATGTCTTTCAGACCATTAGCCCTGGATGGTAGGTGTAACACCCCAGGATTTTATGAAAAATATTCCTTTTAATTTCATTAATGCCTTGTGTTGTACGCTACACCAAAAGGAGCTTGCACAACATGCATCCTTGACTTGCCTTGCATTACACACAATCCCGACCTTCCTCGATAGAGTGTGTAGTACGCAATACCGAGTTTCACTAAACAATGATATGTTATTAAAATATTATTAAAACTAGCTATTATGAATAGTAATAAACACCTTTTAAAATTATAGAAAATTTATCTCTCAAAATGGACTTCATTTTTGTATTCGGAGTATCGAATTTAGCCTAAGGTGAATGTTTGGTACTTTTCGGATAACTTTCATATTTTGATGCATAGTGAAAATTACTAAATTTTAATTAAAAACAACTTTTTTAATCAAAATAATTAATAGTGATAAATTATAAATTTGAGTGGCTTCGATGTATATTTGGAATATATTTTTACCATTTATTACAATGTTGGAAATTGGACATAATTTCTCAATTAAACCGAACATAAACTAGTATCAACCTTTTGATAGTTATTATATCTTAAAAACACGCTTTTTTGTTTTGACAGCGGGAATTAATTTTAAATTAATTTCTGCCACTTCTGTGTTTTGAATTTGGAAAAATAGAATCCATATTTGGAATCAGGATGTTCAAATTATGTAAATAGGTAACATTTATTTTTAGACATTTTGAATAATTACTTCGGTAAATATTTTATTTACCATGGTTAAAGGGAAAATCCGGTAAATAAGGGTTAAAAAAATTATAATAATAATAAAATTACCCTAAAACTTTTGATAACCTTATTTTTTGATACATGTTCGACCATGGTAATATTTGGGTCAATTTTTGGACCCCATGGTGCCACTTGTAAGTGATAGGGACACTTTATTTTAATTAAGTTAAAATGAATACAAAAATGACACAAGCATATATCTTTTAGAAAATCAATTTTTACATAAGGTTATATATGTTGGATGTTCGATTTCAAATATTAATTAGAAAGCTAAAACTATTTCCAACATAATAATATTTTGTATATAATTTTTAGACATTAAATAATTTATTTTATTTATCACACAATGATGATGCAGTAATTACCATAATAGTGAAAAATTAACATTTTTTATATTATAAATACCCAAATAAATATAATTTGAGATATTTAATGAATTACACTAATTTTCTAGGTTAATAGGACATTTTAGTAATGATTTAATTTAATTTTTTCAAAGTAATAATTCTGTTATGAGTTTCACAAAAATCAACTATTGAATAGTGTCAAACTTGACATAAAATAGTTTTTAAAACAAATAATATATTATAGATTTTTATTTTATTCCTAAAAATATATTTTTCGGCCAAGATACTTATATAAATATATTTGTATCATTAATGGACCAATTTGGGGTCTCTTGGATGTATATGGTAAGTTTATTAACTATATAATATAAAAATACAAAGTGACATGGTAAATGCCAATCTAATTAACTACGAGTTAAAAGTAAAGGATATGGTTATTATAATGCCCTAAACTTGTCTAAATTATATTTTATGAGAGGATTTCGACCCATCCCCACCATAGATTTGAAATAAATCAATTTGGAGATATTTAAAACCGAATTTGTCTTTATAATAAAATAATATTTTTAGTTATTCCAAAGGTGCCCCTCTCCTCCCTTATAAAAGGGTACATCCTCCCCCTCTTCCTCCCAACACTTTGGGACTTAAAACTCTGACAACCCCTGCCAAATCATCTTCTACACTTTTCTAGAAACATCCTAGAGATCCTGGTCTTCTTCAAAGACCAATTTGAGTGCCCTAAGAAGAGGACACAAAGAGGCGCTTCAAAGAAGAGGTAATGTCCGTTACCGATTCTTTCAACTTTATTTCTTCCACTTATTCTTCATAAGTTTTTTCATTATGAAGTAATGAAATAAGTATCTCTCATATACTGATATGTTATTATAAGTATGAAACAACCCTATTTCACCATCTATCCATCCTACGAAAAACGAAATCATTGTCCGTGCGTACGTACGGAATACCGTCTCCGCACCGTGGTGTAATCTATTTTCCACCACCACCTTACTCGGATGGGTATAATGGATTAAATAATAAATATATATGATTATTTTAAAGTGATATTGATTCTGAAATAGTATACATACACTCCAATACAGTCCCACGATCATGAGAACGATATCATTGCTCGTGCGTACGTACGGACTACCGTCTTCATGACGCGAATAGATTCATTCTCCACGTTAACCATTCATGAATGATTATAAAGTATATATACTAAGTAATCATGAAATATATGAAATAATAATGATACTGGATTTATGTGTATATATATGTATGTCATCTACTTAATTCCATTCAACTAAATAAGGAAACGAAAACAGCGTTCAAGCGTACGTACGACCTACCGTCTCCATGAACGGTGTATTTCTTTCCATATACTGATTTATTATATATTTGTATATTCTGAATATATATTATATATAAATCATGTTTTATATTCTGGAATTAATTAATCATTATCTAAGTAATCATATGATGAATTACCAGTCAAAACACAGACGACAAATGAAACAATTTTACCCAAAACGCTCTTTAACATGGAATTTACAAAACAACAGGTAATATAAAGTCATAAGTTAACCATTTATGATATCATAACAATGATTATGATTCTGGAATTAGTCAATGACATTATTTAAATAATTATACAGGAGGTTCGGACACTTACGAAGCAAATCAGACCTAAGGTAAGGGAAAATATCACAATATCATTTTATCCGAGATTTTTTTTACTTTGGTATTTACTGGGGTGTATTTTATCATCCACATACATGATTCCTAAATATGTGATATTGTTTCCATCCACCTAGAATTTTTTAAATCCAATTTTACCCTTCAGTGAGTTTTTAGTAAAAGATATAAAAGGAATCTTTTGTCGTTTTTTTACGAGGTACTTTTTGACTTTCCCGACAAAAGTACGGGAAGAATGTTTTTTATAACATATACGGCATGAATGGATTTTTAAAAAATTATTTCCAAGAATCCTACTTTACAAGTTTTCATGTTTATTTTAATTTACTTCGTTTAGTTGAAAATTTTATGACATGTTAAGAAAGGAAAATGTTTTTGAAGTAGAAAGGATATTTTCCTCAAGAATAGAGTTCAAGTGTTTTATCAAAATTATTTTCCGTATAAGATAATATAGGGTTATGTTTATATCCCTATTATTACAATGATATTATTATGTTGGGATGGATATATTTTTATGAATTCCCTTATCTTATATGAATTGTTTTATGATGTCATGATGTTTAAGATTCCCATTTTTATTACATGGGTTATGCTATGATGTATGGTTTATGATTTTGTGGCACACATAAGAATGGTATCATTATGAGATGGGTGGGACCTATATATCCCTCCAATTAATTGGGTAAATATATTATATCTCATGATATAGACATGGCTGGAACTACAGGTTAAACCTGTTCAGTGAAACAGGACTGAAACGAGGAATGAACTCGGTTCAGAAATGGACTTTGTCCTCTAAGATAGTCCTGGAAATGAGTCTTGACTAATAAGAAATGATTCTCTATGATTATGTGTGTACACCACAAAGTTTCATGTTTTAAGTTAGTATTATTGGGATTACATTTCACTACTATGATTTATCCTATGTTATGATATTATGATCTCTTTTGCAGGTTAAGATTTCCAAAATGTTATGTTATTATGAATATGATGTGATTGATTTTTCTTTTGTTTACCCTTACTGAGAATTTTAGCTCACCCTTTTATGTATTCTTTTCCCCAGGATATAAAGAAAGGTTTTAGGTAAGAACAAAAAAGGGAATATATTTATGGGAGATGTTGAAGATCTTTCACCATGATTAGAAGATTAAGTTCCGAGTTTCCAAAGACACTAAACAATTACGGTACATGTGTGTGTGTTTTTGTTATATACTAAGTATTCTGCAAAAGTAATGTAATGTCCATGTACATCAAGCTTTGGGCCTCTACAGTAGGTGTGAATTATGGAATGACACCATGCCATTAGGGGGTCCCTTCAGATGTTAAGAGGATGGGGTTCTAAATAAAGGGATGTTGTGAAGCATGGAAATGGATATGGAAAATATCTATTTAGATTCGAATAATAGTTGTTCTATGCCACAATTCATTTAAACACATCAATATGGTGTATTGGTAGGAGGCAGTTTAACCCATTTGTAAATATGAGGGTCCTTAGGTAGTTCATCAATGTGGAATGGTAATGGACCAATTCCCAATAGTGAGTGTTATCTCATATAGGATGACATGGAATTACATAGTTTTACATCATGATATAGGGACAATGATCAATCACATGATTTTCATAAGAGGCATATTGTGTTCTCAACTTAGGGTATGTATGTAGTTTATCATCATGTGCTAAGGATGATAGAAATGTAGTTTAACATCATAAGATAAAGATGTTATATCATATATATTAATTTAATGAGACTAGGAAAATAAGTGGATACTTTTTAATGTTGAATATCATTGGCCACCGTTTCAATGGATTTAGGTCTCTTTGATTTGTCAAAAATTTCATACGGTTTAACAACATGTGATGAAGCAGTTGATTGTATTATAGTTTATCATCATGATACTAGGATGCTGGTTTTGATGTTGTTTATCATTATGCAACAATGATATTAAACCAAATGTATTTTGGAGGTAGAGGGATGGCCATGTAAACCCCATTATTATTGTTTTTTGGTCCCTAAGGATGAGGGTGAATCAAAACATTATATTACATGAAATTCCCCCTGTGTATGTGTGGATATTCCCCAAGCGTGAGCTGGGATATGCTATGGTGAACATTCCATGAACTGGTGTTGAGACTGTATAGAGGAACTATATTATTAGTGGTACAATGTGTTGTAGGGAGAGTTGACTCAACATGCTTTAGTTGGTTTCAGTCTAAATCCTTGTCATATTAGAACCCATGTTCATATAGTGATTAGGAGACATGTAGATCCCGAACGGTTGCAGGGGGCACATAAGCTGTTGAAGTGAGGTTGATTGTCGCATGGGTAATAGAATGCAATCATTTTGGTGGGGTGATAATGACTTGGAGGCAAGGAATTCTTGAGCATTGGTATGAAAGGGTTATAAATCCCAAATGGAGTGGAAGCCTAGATATTTGGTATGAGAGGTCGATGGATTCTAGATGGAATGGAATCCTAGAGTGTCATTATGATGGGGTGATGGAGCCCAAAATTCAGAGAATCCTAGAGCATCAATACAATTTGGTGAGGGACCTCAAAGGCCGTGGAAGCCTATATCATCAATACGATAGGGAGATGGATACCAAAAAGCATGGATGATTTGTACTTAAACATAAGAGCATCCCATATGAATGGATTGTTCTCACTGGGATTTGGAATCCTAGGTTAATATCAAGACAGATTTCAATGAAGTGGGATAAATAAATGAAATTCATGGGTTGTTGACAGTGTTGGGATTGGACATAAGGGAGGATTTCTACATATCGTAGTTAGATATAAATCAATGTTTGTCTAGTTTTTGAATGGGGGTTGTGTATTTCACCTAAGAAGTAGGACAAAATAATGGATGTGGATGAGTCGAAAGATCGTACCAAGACATGGTGGCCCTGGAACAATCATGGTGGATGATGAATGATGGTGGATGGATCAAGACACCACATAGAGGTGGATCCTTGGGGGATGTGTCCAACAATGGTAATTTGTCACATAATGAGGGTGTTTCTTAAGGGGAGAACCTAGGTTTACTAGTTGGATAGATCATAATGCCCTATTAGACCAGACCTAGGGTCGTGATTCCCACAATGAGAAGATGAAACACCATGATGGGGTGAATCTCTATGGGGGAGCCACCAAGGATAACAATATGGATGGATCAGAACTCCCCATGAGAGGATACCCATGGTGTTGTGTCCCATAAAGGGAAGGTGTCACAATATGAAGGGTGATCTGGAAACCACTGGGGGTGGGCCATAGAGGGTTCACCCCTATTATGGGGCAGTAGGGTTTACCGTTGGTTTGGATTGAACCATGTGGAGGTGTCCTACATACCCTGTTTAGAATATAGGGATCAAAACCCACATTGTCATGAAGCTTCATGCAATTTAACATCATGCGGTAAGGATGATGAACTTTCATTTTTAGTTCATATGTTGAGGATGATGAAAACATTGTTTAACATCATACGACAAGGTAAATAGTGAACGTATGTGATTATCATGGTGTTGGGATTGAAACATTGGGTGGTTTCTTATGTATCCTAGTTGGTTGGAAATCAAATTCCATTGACTTCTGAAATGAATGTTGAGGAATATACCTAAGGTTGAGGTACAGTCAAAATGGGACTTGTGGTAGGGGATTACAAATAGAATCTTTCCAGATGAAAGGGGACATGTTGGGATTACAAAAGGATGGATTCCCATTGGACATGATAGGGCTTACACATTGGAGTAGCTCGTGTGGTTGTGGTTGGGACATACGTATAAGAATTTCATTGGAGGGAGGATAAATGTGGTGGTCACTACTAACCTATAAGCCCATGCGATTCATGATAAAATTTAGAAACAGGAGGAACAAGTAGACTTGACTTTCCTATCCTGATAGATGTTGCAATGAGAGATGATGTGAGGATTTCAAATGGAGGATTCTCGTGTACTGCTATGTAGCATCAATGATGGATGAGACTTATGCTTTCACGATTACCATGTGCCATAGTGGATCAGAAATGGTGGATGGTGATAACGTGTGAAAGCTTCCCATGGTTAATATTCATGTTAGTTTGTGAGTGAATACGATGAACATTGCATGTGGTAGGATTTGGTTTAATTTTGTGTGAATGGATGATGTTTGTGTGGATTATGCAAGGATATTCCCATTATGTATTCCTCATTTCAGACCATGTGGACATTATGAAACGATTATTGGTCGAGGGACTATGGTTTGTGGAATAAACATTAGGAGGATACCTATATTGGATGTCTGATGTTCATCTCATGATGAGGAATCGTATACATGACATAAATGGCATCCTATTAATGAGTGATAGTGTATTATACTGTTTGAAGTCATGTAGTGAGGAATGTGGTCATATCATGATTGATGTATAAGGCATATATTTTTTTGACCAAGAGGAACCTATATTTTCAAATAGTATGTACTATAGTTTAATGTTGTTTAGTGAGGAATATTATAAGGAAGATGACTAAAAATGGCTGGTGTGGGACTTACACAAGACAAGCCCTTTCTGGTGCAACCTGACTTTGGAGCTAGGACATGGTTTCCGGAGATTCTTGGGGAATGGATTGACTCATGTTACATAAGTAATTAAGGATGATAATATCAAATCATAATATAGGAATGGGAAAAATAGGTGTAGTTCAATTCAAGGTGTTTCTAGAGATTGTGGAGGAGTATCTCAAATTATTATATTCCATGGGTGGAATTGTGGGCTGCAAAAGGGCGAAATAAATAATTTCATTAAGCCAGAACGAATTATCATGGTGAGAATATCAAATTTTTATGGGGGTTAGTGATGGTAGTGAGAGGATCATGATGAGGGCTCATGAATATTGCTAGATAGTAATCTTAAATGGGGGTATGTGGGTTGATCCCCTATGGTATGGACCGGTAGGTGCAGGCCTGGACACTATTAGGCATAATATAGGATGCTCGCAATATGGGTTGCACAAAATATGGGGAATCACGTCACCATTTTGTGCAATAATGGATTGTCATTCACAAGACCATGGTTGTGTGCAAAATATGGGTTGGGTGCAAGAGGAGTCTACACTCACCTGCCTTCGGAAAAAACAAGGTTGGGAGAGGATAAACCAGCTGTGGGCCCACTGAATTGGGGACCCAAATGGAAACTATCACTCAAGATCTAATACCCCAAGGTTTCCATCTTTTTTTATGCCACGTAAGATCAGTCTTATGTGAAGTAGAGTGGGGTCAACCTTAGAATAATCAACTGGAAGAAGGGGTGAACTTCTACATATAGGTGAGGCTTTCTGTGGTGGTGGAGAAGATTTTAGGCATAGAATATGTATTTTACATGACCTTCTAAAGCCGCATGCACAATGGGTATTTTGATGTAGCATTGGGAACATAAGAGGATTGTGCATAGAGTAGTTTTTATATGCATGTTTCCATTTCGTGCACGTACACCTTAGTTCTTGTTAGAAAATCCATACATTGTCCAAAAATAATCCTTGTTGTCTGTTTTTAGAAGCCTGAATTTGAATGACCATAAATTTTTATCCAAAACGTTGTTTGGGCTCCACAACCATTCAAATCGTAGCATGTGAAATGATATATGCTATTGGATCATGTGCGGTTCCATCAGTTCCATTCATTGAATTCATTTTCCAATTATGATTGTTATTATGAAGAATGACATGATTATTACTTAGGACACATTAAAATTGATGATTATGTTGAAAAATTAACCATCTTATGATTTAGATTTCGTTGTATTAATTTTTTAATTAAAGATATGGAGGCATTATATTTATGGAGAAAAGTGTGATATATATAATAATCATAAAAATTGAATGTATATATTCACATAGAATGAGTTGTATATGAACCACAGAATATGGTTATAGATGAATAAATATTTTTACTGCATAATATACGAACTCCATGAGAAAAAGAACAAGGTGTCCAATGCATTTAGTCAAAATAATCATCTAGATTATCCATGATGAGTATAAAAAATGATCCAATATTTTTATATTTTAAAATAATGGATCTGGATATATTAAAGAAAGGGGAAATCTTATCTATATCAATTAAATGTTCAACCATCTATCCGAGTGAATATTAAAGTGGTATTGAATGATGATTTAGAGTTGTAGAAGAAGGTTGTAAATTTTCCTAAGATTAACTAGGATCATGATGGAATTATATGTTTTAAGAATTGCGCATATGTTCTATCCAAAAAAACATGAAGAATGAGTTTTTAGAAGAACCTCATAGTTAGGTATCCTCTATTCATTAGGGAAGTATGATTATGTGTAGATATTGGAAGGTGTATTTACTTTGGGATGAAATGAAGAGATATATCACTTTTTTTTCTCGGTGTGTGGTATGTCACAATGTTAAGGTTGAATGAAAAGGGTCTATGGGGGTGTTACATATACTATTCATAACAGAATTGAAATGGGAAACATCACCATGGATTTTTTATTGGAATCAACAAAACATCATAATGGAATAATGGTATATGGGTTGTAGATGATCATCTTACTAAGACATCACACTTCATCACTATTAGTGAAGAATTATACCTGGATAATAATTCCAGGATATACATTATGAAATTAATGTGTTTGAATGGAGTATCAACATCTATTATGTATAATCATGATCTTTTTTTACCTAAATGTTCTAATGATTTTTTTCAACAAACTCTTGATTTGGAGTTGATTTTTAATAATGAGTGTCATACTTTGATAGGAAGTCAGTCTGAGAGGACAATTAAAACCATGTATGTCATGTTGTGGTATTTTTTATTAGATTTCAAATTTTATTGGGATAAAAACCTTCTTCTTGTTGAGTTTTCTTACATTAATATATTTCACTCAAACATTTGGAAGTCTCCTTGTGAATCCCTCTATGGAAATAATTGTTGATATCCAAGGTAATGGAATGAAGTTAGTGAAAGAAATCTATTCGGACGTCTGGTAGTTCAAGAAAAGATAGATAAGGTTAAATCCAATCAAAAAAATTCAAGGCTCCTCAAAATCGATAAAAATAGTATGATTATAATCATCAATGGGATCTAGAATTTTATTTTGTTGAAAATATATTTTAGGAATTTATTCATGGAAAAAATTTCTGTGATTCGTGAAGAAATAGAAACCAATCCTTAGGTATATGGGTCCCTTGGAAATTCATGACCTTATCAAGATGGTAACCAAATAGTTGGAACATCCAACAACCATCTCTCAAGTCCATGATTTGTTCTATGTATCTATCATTATAATGTATATACATTACCCTTCATATGTACTAAACATAGAGTTCATACCATTTTAGTGTGATGTTTATTACGAAGAACTACCAATAGATATTACGGATCATAATGCCAAATTTTTACAAAACAAATACAACTAACCCTTTCAAGAATGTATGGTGAATCTGATAATTTGGGGAAGCTATTTGTAAATTGAATGTATGATGAGAAAGCGGTATACATATTTTTTTGTATTATATTGATGAATTTTGATGGATAAATTCATTTTAAGGGTGGTTTAATGTAACACTGTATGTTTTTATGAATTAATTTTTTTTGAATAAAATATTTTTTTTATATATCGTGTTACACTCAACACCATGTTAATCATTCACCACATATAACACATGTAGCTTACATTATACATGATAGCGAGTTTTAACAAAACTGTGATATATTATTAGCATTATTATTTAAATGAGACTGTTATAACTTAATAGTTAAACATAAAAAGATTAATTTTAATAAAAACATATTAAATATTATTTATAATGGATTTATATAAATTAAACTTACTGATAAAAAAGAACTTAACTTCTAGTAACATCTAAATATTTTTGGAAAATTCTATTTTCTCAAAACACGATTTCTATTTATTTTTCTAATAAATAATAAAATAATTTAATTTTGGAATTGTAGAAATTTAATTTGATAAAATACGTTTTATTTTTGAAATCATCATGTCAAAATAATATTACGGTGAATTATTTGTATTTTTCTAAAAATTTTCATTTTTTGATGGATATTGAAAAATACTGAATTTAAATTGAAAAATGCATTTTCAAAATTTTTAATAGAGTTAATTTGAATTCTAAATTTGATTAAAAATAATTTTATTTATTTTATTCACTAATTAATCCAATTATTTCATTTCAGTCAATTTTATATTAAATGTTTATATTAACACTATGTAAACTATTGGACATTTTCTCTTTAAAAACTCACGTTCCCATCTCATTTGTTGGATTAATTTTAAATTCGATCATACCAATTAAGTGAATTAAAATTCAAAAAAATGTTTTCAATATTTGGAATAATAATAATTTCTATTATCTTGTAATTTCATCGTGATTTTTGAGAAGAATAAATATTATAAATATTTTAAATTATTTATCATTGTTAAGAAAAAAATGGTTTTATTGGGGGTGAAGCTTCAATGTCAATGGTTACAAGTAACCCAAACATTTTATAAAGCACATTTTATGACCCTATTTAGACCTTATATATTATACTATCAATAATGGTCAATTTTTTTACCTTATATCATAATAAAACAAGGGTACACCTTTTTCATTTCAATAGATATAAGTGTGCCACTCACTTCATTTATAAAAGGCTACACATTATCATCTCCTCTTCATATATTAAAAGCATTTATTATAAGAAAATACCTATGAAAATAAATTCCCAAATGCACTTTCATCATCTTAGAAGCCTTATTTCAGACATAAATCTTTCCTAGCAAACCTCTTGGTGAAAATATAAAGATGATACTCCTAGAAGATGCACTGTTCATCAATGGGTATATCTATTTAATTTCTTTCTCCACCTATTTAAATTATAAATATATCTTTATGATATAAATAATTTAGTATATTCCATATACTAAGATGTTTTTATATTAATTTTATGACCTAAAACCATCACAAATTCCATCAAATGGGTTCTAAAATCATCATTTATGTGCACAGTAGACTACCACCTCACAAACCGATGTCAATCATTATTCCATTACCACCATCAACGATGGGAATAGTGATTGATTTATTATGTATATACTATATTAATTATAATATTATACTTTTGGAATTATTATATCACACATAACTTCATGATTTCCATTTTGAGGAAAAGTGATAGAATAGCTTGTATGTACGACATACTACTCCCTCACAAAGTGATGAGATTCATTCAAAATTTATAATTAATGTAATAAGGATGGTTTTAATGAAAAAATGTTTTATATATTAACTAAAAAAGATTATATAATGATAATATATCATTTAACTTTCACAAATTCATTCTATCAAGAAAATTGAAACAACATCGATGTGTGTATACAACCTACCACCTCCATAAACCGCGTATTTAATTTTCTATAACTATATTTCATAGATTACTCTAAATACATATATCAAAAATATATATTATATTTATATCATTCTGGAAATTTTATAGATCATTAATCATTGATCAATTTAATAGGATCAAAAATAATAAATCAAAACTGACAAGAAAAACAAAGAAGCCAATGCCTAAAACATTAATTTAATACGGAATTTTTAGTAAACATATAAAAAAGGTCATAAGTTTATCTAATATGATATATATATATATATATATATTTGTGTAAGGTTATATAATTTTATTATAATAAATAAATATATATATTACTATAGTTTTTTATGTGTATGAATGAATTCAATACTTATAGTAATGGATTTCTAGTCCCTCTTTTATTTCTGGGAGACATATGAAAATTCACCACTCGTCTATTCTATAGGTTGTATAAGATCACCATTTGACATTCTATATCATTAATATAATTATTTTAATTATATTCAATGTTTCATTTGATGTTATTATTTATTCGGTATTATGATTCAAAATATTTCCAATGTGATAAAGGGATTTTGTCTCAATTTTCATTTTTGAGACGTACACACAATAATTCTCTCATGATGTGTATAAATATCCATTTTGACATGTAATATATTGAATATATATATCATCATCATATTTTAAGTCACATTTACTGTTACTCAATAATATTTATTATGATTGAATGTTACAAATGTTATAATGATTTTATGTTACAATCTCAACATTTATTGATATTGTTTATAATTATGTTTTAATGATAAAAAATTATTATCCACATATAAAGAAACTCTTGAATTTTATAATCCTATAGTTATTCATTATATTAATAGTAGAACTTTTCCACTCTTTTGTATATAGAATAATTGAGAATTTTTTATGAAAATAAAACTTGACCTCTCTCTTCGATTAGAAATCTATTTTCTATCTAAAAAATGTTTTCCAAAAAAAATTCAAACAGTTTTACAATTAGCCAATTTTTTTAAAATACATTTTTACCCATGGTTGAATTTTTAAAAAATAAATGACTCTTCATGAAATTTTCTTATCATTTATCATTTATCTTTTACAAACAATGTGAATGTAATAATTGTTTAAACACATGTGGAATTAATGAATGTTCCCATTGTAATGACCATTATTCTATTTGAATATTAAATTATAGGATTTTAAGGTTACATTACTCTAAAATTATTTTCACATTGTTATATGTTAGAACATATTTTTTGGAAATTAGAAATGGTATTATCTTTATGAATAATTTTAATTGATTTTTAAAACATATTTATAATCTATAGAAGTTATTTTCAATGAAATAAACCTTCAAATAACATTTTAATTATGTAAATAAAATAATTTTTTTTGTTTGAATGGGAACCTCACAGATCCACCACACCAAATAACTTACACCCTTTCCTAATTAAAAATTAAAAATAAGTGACACATTTAAATTCAACCAACACATAAAAATTTAAAAAAACATTCTAAATTCACCACACCTAAATATCATCATGAAATGTGGTCCAAATGTAGATATAAGACCTATGAACTAGTCATAAACATCATCATCCATACCACATCGCTGGTGAGGACAGAACAGAAGATAAAAAACAAAGCTATTTCGAACCACAAACATCCTGAGATGCATCAACCAACAACAACCACTAGAAGCATAAACTAATGATGTTGACTTAAAAAAATTCCATCACAAATAGAACCAACACCAACCATCCATTGAAATTAAAAAAATAGTGATGAAAGCACCAAATTAAAGAAACAAACATGGATATTGGTACCACTATCATTATTTTGGATGAACCACCTGAAACGTTAGTCATCGAACCAACCGGATGTTCAGGAATGCAGCGTGATAAGAAAACAAAAAGGAACCTGATGAATGGTTGTGATATCAACACACAATCGACCATATAATCACCACCAACCAAAGCCATTGTAAGGTCCACCACACCAATCCTAAGAGAGTATGATCGATGGATACCGATTACAAAGTATTTTTTGAGGTGGGATAGTGCCCCAATGTCTAACCAAAACAAAAACCAGGAACTATAATCACCACCAAATTGAACTTCATGACAATATAGGATGGATATAGTTGTGGGTCACACACCTAGGAAACCTCAACTTTCTCAACTTTCACATCCCAAACCACCCAAAAGGATCTAATAAACCAATCAATGATGGGTTAAGAAATTTGGTAATTAGGCTACAAGATCAGATGAAGAACCATAGATGACATCCTTAGAGGCCAACAACCGTAGATGAAATCCAACCACGCATGTCATTAAATAAAGTGAATTAAATTGTACCAATGAGGGAAGACCATAAAAATTAAATAATGAAGAGGTAATGGGGAGGAATGGGGAATATGGAACTGAGGACAATACACAAACATCCCCCATTAAAAATGTCATGGGAGGAGAAACCCTATCCTGATAGGGGAAGCAGAGACACTGCTCAGAGGTAATACTCTATTTAAAAAAAAATCAAATGGTTTTATTTTTTTTAAATTATATTCAATGAAAATTTACTTTCCTCAAAAAAATTCTTAAATGAAATTTAAAAATGATTTTCCATCTAATATGACATCCATATATGTGACCTATGATTTATTGTGTATATGAACCAAGTATTTAATTCTTATTATTTATTTGAATATTTTATTATATCTTGATTTTATGGAAGTGAATTTCTTTTCTATAGACTATACCATCATAGAATTCTTATGAGAGATTATTCTTTTTCATGGGAAATTCAAAGAAGAAATGATTAAATTACAATGAAACCTGTATCATTTCCACTAGTTATTATATGATGAAATGTTTATGAATCCTGTTACATTTAATTGGTTATGATATAAAAAATGTTGTATGATATTGTGGCCCATATATTTATGATTTTCATTATTAGATAGGCGGTACCTATATCTCCCACCAATGTATTGGGTAATGATTAATTTTATCTAAACACAAAGGGTATACTGGAGTCTATCCCAATCCGGAAAATGGATATATGGTAGGTCATCCAATAAACAAAGTAGGTACACGGGTGGTTATACCAACCCTAACATGTTATTACTGCATTTTATTTTATCCTAGTCATAAGAAATTTATTCTTATATGTGTGAGGCAATATATATCGTATGCCAATGTTATTATCTCAAGGATTATATTCTTTTATTTCTCTATGATCCATTTATTATTAACTACCAATCATTATTTCATGACTCAATATTGTGAACATTGATATTCATCATATGGGTTTCAAATGTTATGATCATGTTATCATACCCTTATATTCATATTATTCTTATGTATCTTTCTTTTTTATACTTATTAAGAATTTATTCTCATCCTTTCTAATGTTTTTGTTCTCTGGGATATGAAGAAATGTATTATGTGTGATACGTCTATGAAGGGTACTATTTATGAAGATCATAGTGGGAGATGATGTAGTTTACCTATATATGATTTTTTTGTGTTTCAATGTTTTTAAAGACACTAAACTATTAAATTCTTCTGGAATATGTTTGTTTAATGTAATAAATTTTCATAAGAAATAATTTAATACCAATGTATGACCATTTTGTTCACATTATTACCACATTTTCTTGATCTATATTTCATTTAATACCAAGAAGGTACTTGTCTATAAACAACCAAATCTATGGATTTATACATGAAAATTCAATTTCTATCAATGTTCTATAGATATCTTCTTTATAAATTAGGATTGAGAAAAATCATATATTTAATATTGAATTAATGACATACCAATATTGAATCAAATGATACAATATGGGATAATACATGTATAAAAAAATTCTTGATATGTTAATTGAATGTAAAAAATACAATTGGTCCTAGGGAACCAACTCCAAAAGGATCCCACATAATATAGAGCTAATTAATAATAACTATTTACCTTATAGGTCTCATATTATATTCATTATTTTATTAAGGTTTATTTTTAGTCCATGGATATATCAGATTATCGTCTATAGATAATTTTCTTCTTTTATTTCACCTTATTGAGTGAAATATGAAATGAGATTATATCCCCATGTATATATCTCTTCATATCTATCATAAACATTAAATATTGTCTAGTATCATTGTCATTATTTATTTATTATTTTAATTAAAATAATACTTATCTTTTTTGGTATAATTCCAAGAACAATAAAAAATTGATACATATTTATATTACTTTATAAGTACATAAAAATCTATAACATACTAATAATTTTTTTATATGGATACTTCCATCATTAATGAGCCTCTATTTCTCATTTATATATCATAATTATGATACCAAATCAAATTAGAAAGACTAGTTGTGTGCCCCCCCCCCTAAATTTCTAGTTTTCCTTTTTCTCTAAGTAACAAGAACTTATCCCTTTGACATTATGAAGTACTATTTAATTTTCTTGATTGTCACATTATGTAGTTGCCCTATATTTATATATCTTCTTCCCTTCATTAATTATCCTAGGGAAATATCAAAAATGATATATACTATGTCGTACATTAAAAATACCATTTTTAAAGCATATGGATTTTTACTCATCATCTTTAATCTCCTATTTTATCTTAACACTTCATCATAGAGAGATTTACGTCTTGTGACATAGGAAATAGTTCAATATTGAAATGTTTGGTCTTTTATTATTTATACCTTGTTAATATATATACATTGACTTGGTATAGGAAACCCCATTGATCTATTTGAGTAGATTTTCTTCCCTAGAACGTAGATTATTAATCTAGGCCATTCATTGGAGAAATAATTTTTCAACTTATTCTTGACTAACTATATAACTAATATCTTATTTACATAAATAATATTCCATTTACATATATTATTAAGAAAAAATTACAACTCCCATTGACCATTTATATAAAAACATATTTATTATCTTCATTTATGATAAGTGTTTTTTATCTAATAACAATCCATTATACATGGTAATAAGAAAACATTATCTCATCGGTTCTTTAAAATCCATAATTATATTATGTTTTATGTTTTCCCCTGAAACAAATTCTCTCACTATGTCTTATGGAGTTCTTGTTTATTTTACAACTCGTTTGAATCTTGATCCTTGGATTCTACAAACTATAACTTTCTCCCACAATCTCAAATAGATATGTGATCCCCACTTGTAGAAATATAGTCATTTAATTGACTATCAATTTCCTATCTCAGTGATAGTAATATCCTTGGTGGTATATGATATTAAACTAAAATACACATTTTTTTTCTTGAAGTATGTTTTTTAAAAAATAATACATAACAAATTGTTTCCATTAAACACAAGAATTTATATCATAATGGAATTATTTTATATTAAAAAAATTGTGACATTCATTTTTCAATATAGTTGGGAGTTTGATACATGTAAATGTTTTTATTTGAAAATTATTTCTAAAATGATATAACATAATATATATAAGATTTCTCCTTTTCAATTTTACTTTTACTAACACTATGAATTTGTTGTGTATAATGAAATGTGTGTTTAGGAATAACTTCACTCATTATTATTCTGATTAATGAATTATTTGATAAAAAATTCTTAACCACACCCATTTAATGCATATCCTATATTTTTAAAATTATACCCTTTACATCACTTATTTCTCATTAAATATCATAATGAAATCAATGATGTAAATGAATTTATATAAATCATTTACATTAAATTGTCTACACATATTTCAAAAATAATTCTAAAATCATTAGGGATCCTTTAATACTCTAAGGATATTAATTTATTATGTTGTATAAGAAATCTTTTCAAATACCTAATATATTTATATCATAATAGTAGGATGACCCTAGTTGGTATACACATTGAAATTTGAATCTAGTTTTTCTGGACCAATATTTATATTTTCATAACCAAGTATTATTAGATATGTATTTTTTATATTCATCATAAAATTAGATTGTATGATATATGTGATTCAAGAAAAATTAAACTATTATTCATGTCTGATATATCATAAAATTATTTATTTTAAAATTTAAATAAAACCTCATTGTGTTGAAACATGACACATAGATTATGTTTTTGTAACATCCAATACATAAAAATATCTTTCAAATAAAATAATATTTTAATGTAGAAATTTTAAATTCATGATCTTTTTTGGAGGATGTTTGTATCAAGATCAATAAGAAACTTAAATGTCTACTTTATTCAGCTAATCTCTATAAACATTCTTCAATCATGTATTTGGATTCAAATGTGTGAGTAAAAATTGTATCTAATACCCATAATGTAAAAAAAATAGTACATGTAAAGATAAATATTTCTAATGTATACGGTTGTATTTACTTATTATTCAATTCATTTATGATAGTAATCAAAAGAAATTTCTTACCACATGAAGATAAAATAGCATCTTATTTGATTATACCCCTCTCAATTGTTTCTTTCATATAATGATGTTATTAATGTGCCTTAGGAATTATAATTTCCATTAGCCTTTTTAATCTTTAATTCACCTTGCTTATGATAGAGATAAATAGTTATCATTTTAACGTTCTTATTATCTTTGGTGCACTTATCCATAGGATAATAAAGATATATTTATATATAGTTCATTTTTTAACACCCAATAAAACCTGAGTAATTTGATGATAATAATGAGATAATGAGATGTATTGAAATATTTTTATTTAAAATAAATCCCAACATTATCAATTTATCAATGTAATTTATCATTTAGATCACATGGGTACTGGTTTGGATTACAAATAATATATTACACATGTTTTTTGTACTGATAATGTCTTTTATTTATTTCCCTAATTTCACCTTATAAACTTCTAAAAGTTGAGGCAAAATGGTAAAAACATTTATAACCTCTTGATACTTCCAAAACTCACTAAATATTTACAAGGTCATTTTAATGTAATCATCAACTCCATTATCCATGTGTCTCACGTAAACAATCTTTTCACTCGAACTCTCTTCATGGGAGGGCTTATCATGTAATGGGGAATATAACAAAAGAAAAATGCTTTCATGTTGTAGTATAATGTGAATGCACCAAAAAAAATCGTTGAATTTTTTATTGATTAGGGCATGCCCAATATATAAATTTGATCATAATTAAAATGTGGTATTACTTTCCAATTTTTCTATATGATAAAATAGACTTGGTAAATTATCTTGATTACCATTTTGGGCATAATTAATCATTTAGCTACATATTCTACTATTTTTTAAACTATATATATCATTCATTTTTGGATTTGGAATATCCATTAAATATGAGATTCTTGTGTAAAGGATGCATAATTTTCTTCTCATAACCATGTCTATGGATTTTCGAATTATTCAATGGTATTTTTTTTCCATTACACATTACAGCTACATTAACTCGCATTTCCTTAATATGTCGAGTGGAAACCTCAATCCAAAAACCATATACCTATATTTACTTAAAACGTTCCTATGAATTGTATTATGTAGATTATGGAAATTACTATTAATAGAAATATGGTTAATTCAATCCATAATCTGTATTAAGACTCCCATATAATTGTTAGATCCTTCAACAATGTCTATACTAACACATTGAACTATGGTATCATCCTAACACGAATAATGGAATGTGATAAAGGTTAATAAATTTTCAGAACATCAGAATAATTATTTTTATTTAATTATTAAAATTATTTTTAAAAATTTATTTGAAATTTACATAAAAAATTAACCATGTCTGATAAAATATTTTGTGAATTTTTTAAATAATATATACCTATATAAAACAACATTATCTTATCCTGTGTAAACTTGTAACATATTTTATGTTAATAATTATATAAAAAATCAACTATATAAGATAAAATAAAACATATACACATTCTTATAATTTATCAAGAATGATTATTAAATTATTTATAATATGTAATTTGGTTAAATTAATACAATAAATAAATCATTCATAACAAATATAAATTAACTATCATGCGCTAATAAAATAAAATAAATTCATGAAATTATAATTATGTTAATATACTAGTTCCTTTAATGAGTGGTGAAAACCAAGCTATATCTTAGGATAAATAGCTCATTTATCATTATCTTGTCTCAAGTTACAACATTCACCATTCTCCTCTAAATCACTTTCTGTTTGGAATCATCTTTAATTCATAAACTGAACTACCATGTTGGCTAATATGTTTCATTACCATTGTATAATCATATAGAAGTTATGAGAACTAGTGTTTAGGTAATTTCATTGAATATTTAAACGTAGGCATGAATACACTTATACAGTTTTTATATGGAGGGATGATACACATATAATCAAAATTAAAGTAATAATAATTATTAAAACTTTAAAATCATGCAATAATTAGATTAAGATAAATAAATAAATACAAATATACAAAATTAAGTCAATATCATGATCATTCAATGGGTGATTAATATTTTCAATGGATATAAGATTTAAATAAATCATGATGGAAATTAAAATGCATTTTAAAAGAATGAAATTAATAGATTAATTTTATTTATTTTTTCGATTCCTCTAATGGTATTCAAGAGTCCTTATAAATAATATAATTTATTTATATATTTTTGGGAATTGTAATGATATATATAAATGGAATAACATGGGGGAGGTGTTGGTCAGACGCCTCCCCAAATTAATTTTAAGTGGGTATATACCCCCTCCATAGTATGATTTTTTTAAAATGTTATATATAAAAATACTATTTATACAATATATATAATTAATTTTCATATATATATAATAAATTAACTACTCTATATACAAATATGAAACCCTCTAAAAAATGGTCGAAAACCCAATACATTCATTTTAAATATCTTATTTAATGTTTATAAAATTATTAAAGGAATAATTATGTTATTGTAATTTGAAAACATGTTTAGGGAGATCTATTCTTGATCATGAAAACATTGATTCACACATGATCTTGTCTATTATAAAAAAACATGGATTTTTATATGGTTTTTAATAAATCAATCACAGTAATAATTTTAAAATAACGTGACCACTCCGATATCTTTTGATTATTTTGGGGCACAATGCCAGTAATGAAAAGCAATACCCATTTAAAAAATTGTCCACTAAAATTGATGAAATGTTCCATCAATCATTATTATGATCATCACACATAATTTTTAATTAATTAATTAAATAAAATAAATACCTAGTTTATTTAATTTATGATTATATTCCAAGTCATTATTGTTGTCACTCACCTAATTACCAATTTTATTTTATTTTTCCGTTTCATTTAGAATCTATACAAATATACCTTTATATGTATCCAACTATGCTCCCTTAATCTTTGAATTATGTTATTTAACTCATGGGACCTAGTATAACAATAACAAGTTCGTTAAATATTTCACTATGATTGTTATGAAGGATCTTTTATTTTCAACCTCTAAAACATAATAAACAGAGGAAGTATTCTGTTTGATTATCTCTCGGTAATAAGAGAGGAGAAGTACTTGAGAATCACATTCCATAGCCATGGAATTAATTTAAATTTTTTATTAATTTTTTCAAAATTAAATGAATATGTGTAAACTATATTCATCTAATTTAATCAGAATAAATATTCCATGACTACTTTCTCTTAAATAATAATTTTAATATTATTTTAATTGGCATTATATATAAACCATTTTTCACTTATCACATGAATAATAATATAAAACAACTATTATTATTTTTCATGACATATACTATTTCAATATAATTTCATATATAAATAAATAATTATTTAATTGATATTAAAATCCATTATTAATTTCTCCACACATAAATAAAGCCCTATCATTTTAGGAAATCAATAATGATCTAATATAATTACATAAAAATATAATTTTAATTTTAATAATTTGAAAAATATAATTATCAAATCATTGTGATGCACCAACAATTTAGGCCCCCTATTAAGTAGATGTTAACACACATTTTTCTTATTACAACCTTTTATTATTTTATTTTATATTTTTTCCCTCTCACATAGAGATATTTAGATGGTGGATTAGTTTTTTCCATTTTTTGAGATTTTCCCAAATACTAGTTGTCATTTGTAAGACACTTTTACCATATGATTATTATTCATGATATGTTCTCTATATTTTGTGGGATCTCTATTTGTTTCTCAAACATTGACTCATTTCTCCCTGTTTCGTGCAATAAGATGGTATCAAAGAGAGTTCATTCTTCATTTTTCATAATATAAAACCTTATTATTCATAAAATCCTAGACTTTAGATATCCATCCATGCTCATATACCATTCTTATGAGTTTATAACTTCATGAATATAGTTAATTATCCTTACCCATACCTATGATCCATAACAATGATTTTATTTTCCCTTATCTACTTAGGCGCATTAGTATCTCACACCACAATTGAAAACATCATTTCTAGTTATTCCCCCTCTAACTCTTCATTGAACCACCTTATTTATTTCACATTCAGTTATATATAGTCTAGCTACTGATGTGAATTGAAAAAAAGAGATAAATTTATCCTTTTATATTCTCCACAATACACATGCTAGGATTTCTATATAACCTATGTGGAAACTCCCATGACTTCAACAAATATCACTATGATTTTAGGCATAAGATATGTTCATTATACTGCTAAGATGAACATACACAATAGTCATGTTACTCTTACACAAGAATGTGCTCTAAAAAAATCCTAGGATCCATATGCACCTCATGTGCCCCATGATTGTTCACAGGAGCTCCCTCAAGGATTAAGGTATTCTCAAAACTATATTTATAAATTAGAAATCACACAAATGATGATGGGTGGTGTAATGAACTAATGTTTTTTTCAATGGAATTTCCTTCTTATAATTATGTATTATAAAATTAACACATAATAATATATATATATAACAATGAAAAAATTTTAAATTATGAATGGGTGAAATAAATGGTATCTCTAGAAGTTAAGTAACATATACTAATGGAAAATTAACTTGACCTTTAGAATAGTAATGTGACCCATAAAAATATTAAACAAGGTAATGTAATAGTAACCTCCCCAATTAATGTATTAACAATATTTTCCCATATTATATGTTTAAATATGATATAATTATATCATACTATAAGTAAATACATTTTTTTAAATTAATTTTTCAATGTTTTATAAAAGTAGTTTAAATATAAAAATATTCATTATTAATATAAATTATGATTCCAAAAAAAATTAAATTTCAAATAATTAGGAAATTATTTTCTAAAAAATTGAGTTTATTTTTGAATTGTACACATCAAAAAATGTTTCGGGTTATTTTTTTCTAAAATAATTAAATTTTTGGTTAATACTGAAATACGATAATTTACATTATGTGTAAATAAATTAATTTTTGAGTCTTACATGAGTCATGGATGATGTAAGTGAGAATATTATAGAATTAAAATGAAAACATTACTGTGTTTTGTCTCAATAATAATCAATATATCTTGTCTTGAGAAAAATAATAAAATATTGAATAAAATAATGAGAAAACAACCCCTCCTCCACTATAAATACCACCCTCACCACCTCTTCTCCTCACACCTCTCAAACCCTGTGCCTCTTCCAAATATTGATGAAATATCATCAAATGATGCTCCCTAATATCCAATAGATCATGGTATCATTAAAATTTAAAAACCTCTTCTCTATATTGGTTCTCATTGAGGATAAATTCAAAATGTAAGTTCCTCTTTCAGATTCTTTTATTTTCATTTCAAGTTCCTTCCTTTTCTTTTTCTCTCTTAAAATACCCTCCCCCTATGACATGATAACTCCAGTACCATAGATGAAATGGAAATATGTTATTCTAATGTAATAATTCAACATTATCTCAACTTCCCCCTCCACTTATTCTAAGAATTTATACATCATCCGAAATGTGTTAATTTATCCAATTCATGGACGATGACGTTTTAAATTTCCATTATCATCTTCAAGGTCTATTCATGAGGCAATAATTATTTTTTAAATAGATTATAATATAGTCAATTTATCTTATTTATCGTCTTAGAATACATTTTTTACAAATTATATTAATTGATTACAAAAAATGAGTTCTTTGTGATCGAAAAACTGGCAAAATATACCCAAACGATTATCATTAACTATTTATTTAAGGATACATCTTCATGTCATAATACCAAATGAAAAATATAACGTTAAAAAATAATATATCATTAATAAATTATAGGTTCAATTATGGATAATTACCCCTTATTCACAGGACCCTTCATTCATGTATACAATTAAACCGGTCATGAAAACCAAGGAAACTATATTCTCCCATGAAATGAATTTGAATCTCTTAACACATAAAATAGGCCATAAATTGACTTAATAATTATATAATAAATAATATTCATGTAGAAGAGGTTATATAATTATTAATTAATGAATCTAATTGTATTATTTAGTACATTAAGATCATGTGAAGGGCACCATTAAACTTAAGGTAAGGGAATCTACCCTACCCTCCATTATTCCATCTGGTTATTCATTCTCTCTCATTATCCAAATTAAATGCTCTATTATTTTCATGTTGATATACTATATTTTTTGTATATATTCAAAACTCATGAATAAATATCTATTCAAAATTATTTTTTGGGGATATAAATGTTTTTAAAAAGGATCACTAATCAATTCTTTCTGACAAGGAAGCCTGGTTTAAAGGAACTTCCTAAATTCTTATCAATTGTTAGGTGAACTCTATAATATGTTTGAGACAACATATATTTTCTAAAATCTCTATTATTATTATTAAAAAAATCTTGGTTAACTTATTGTTTATAAAAATGAATAATCCACATTCTGTTTTAAAACCTATTTAATATTATCCTTAAACCACACTAAAATGTTTTAATTATAGACATTCGTAAATACTCTATTTACATGTTATCATTTCAGTTTGACATCAAATTTCAGGATATATGCATATTTTACCTTATAAATTTCCATTTATGTTCTAAATCCATTATTTCATGGAATCTTTTATGATATTTTCATTTTTAATGACTTCTAACATTATTATGATACCAATACCGTTCCATCGGTAAACATTATGTTATGTTTTATTACCTATGTATGATTCCATATGTGGAATGAATATTCATGATAATGTTATTATGGGTTACCCTGGTTAGTTCTCCAATTAATAGGGTAATGTTTAGTCACATGAGATGTTATGTCAAATGGGCTTGGTGTTTTTACTTGACCCGTGATTTGTATGAAACGGTCTTGCTTTTTAGCCTAGACTCATACTACACTATGTGCAAAGAGCCCTGACTTGTTCATGTGTTATGTTACTGCCACATTATTAGGATTGAATGATATTATTATCACTTTATTTATATGTTAGGATTCCATATGTCATGTTCCATTCCTTTTTATACCATTATGTTAAGCCTTCTAATCCATGTGCTAGGATTTATTATTGTGATTAATCAATAAACAGGGTTTTTCGCTCATCCCTTAATTCATATTGTCCCCAGGTTATTCTATGATGATGTTTGAGAATAATAGAAGTTATGAGATCAATGTGTAGATTATAGAAAATATGTTTTATAATATTTAATAATGTAGATAATCATCTATGACACTAGACTTTATGATCATTGGCTTCTAATCTGATGTTGAATTATGCATTAAATCATGTAATGATATGTGTAAAAGGTTTGGGACTATATAGTTGATATCAGAGGAAGGTATAGTTATTTTTTGAGATTAGGTGGAGAGCACTTTAGTATTAACCTAAGGGATTACACTATCTATAAGAAAACATCACTAAATTTTGGTATGTATAGGGTAAGTGCTTTAATGAAAAAATATGTCCATGATGGACTACTACAACTGGATGTGGTTCTGGAAGAGATGTATCTTGAAGCAACAACTCTAAGTAGGTGTTTTAATCCTGACGTAGGGTAACCTAGTACATGATAATGGGCCTTACTGTGATCTGGGTTTCTCACACATGGGGGGGGGTAATCTTTGGTTAATTTGTAATCTCATTATGAACTGTTATTAAGGGAATGCAATCCCAAAAGAATATATGATAGGAAACAAATCATGTAAAACATAGACTGAAACATAGAGAATCACAAGTTAGGATATAATTTTCCTTTCAAAGTTTATCCTTCTATGTTTAATGTATCCTTTTTATTTATTATTTATGTATTAAATCCCCTAATTGAACATTCTTTTTGTATGTTAATCATGGTAAATTGATGAACATGTTGCAACAATCAATGTTTTAGGGATTGTGATAACTACCATAATGAAATGAAAAATTATATAGTAACGGGTGATCAAAGCATTATTATAGTATTTTATCAACTAGATCAAGTTATGAATAATAATTTGAATCATGTGGAACACTATACTTCATGAAGGAAATATAATATTGTAATTAAATCCTTCAAACAAAAAATTTTATCCATGTATGATGGGGATTCAGATCCCCTCCTCAAGGAACAACATATTAATTCTGTTGAAATGATATTCTCTCTCCTTTAGTTCTCAAAAGAATATAAATTCATGTTGGCATTGTATTTTTTGATGGGGAAGATGATCAGTGGTGGAAACAGAAATAAATATGAAGTCGATGGAGGAAATGGATTCCATGTATTTTGATACATTCAATAAAATTATTTTCCATAAACTTTTCCACAAATCCTGCATCTAATGATGGAAAGAGAGTTCCTATGACATAATCATAAGGAAGATGAGTCTGTCAGGGAATATGAAGAAAACATCACAAGGCTTCTATGATACAACTCCAGCTTTTTCATAATGACCGATTGAATTGTGGATCACTTCATTAGTAGACTAATGATGAGTCTATGAAAAGAGTTGGTGATTTGTGACATCAACATTTATAAATTTTTTTTGATTGTGACCTCAATGTTGGAATTTAGAATAAATAATCTTAATGGTCTCATGGGCCTAGTGATAAAATGATGAAAATGGAGTCTAATATGGGTGGTTTAGAAAATAAAACCGATGATGTAAAGAAGATAGGACATCCCACATGTCAAAATTGTGGGAAAAAGCATCCTGGGAATTTCCAAAAAAACAATGAATTTTCTTCAAATGTAGAAGATATAGCTATGAACTGCTGAACAAATATGAAGAATTCCACTAATTCCAAAGAAGAAAAGGAATTTTCATATTAATACTAATCCGTTAGTGTCATGTTACAACTTCAAGGGATAATGTTATTATGTGAACCATTTTGATACGACAAGGGTTGTTGGAGGCAATCATCATCAACCTCCAAGGCAACAAAGACCGGCTTATTCCGTCACTACTACAATGGTGGATCTAGACAATGATGTGGTGAAAGTTATGCTGTTTATTCATCTATGAATAGTGATATTTATATTTGATTATGGTTTTACACATTCATTAACATATTTAATGTTTACTTCACCTTTTCAAACACCAACTCAAAATATATATGTTGTGTTATCTTCGAGAAAAAATAATGGAAAAATTATTGCGTCTTTGGTTTATAACTCCTCCCAGGTAAACTATAGTAATCATAACCTACATGAAAATCATTTAATACTCCCATAAGTAGTGATTAAGATATTTTGGGGTGGATTGGATATATTTATATAAAGCCGACATCCACTGTTGGGCATGAGATATCACTCATCACTTCCCATAGAATCCTCTAATCTGATACAAGTATAAAGAGGATGATGAAACTCTATTAGAATAATAATCACATGTTTGTATATTATTTCCTTATAAGAATGAATACTTTTATAAAATGATTGATACAATGAATAGAATCTTTTTTGAAGACATTCCCATTTTGAGGGATTACCCCCAATGTATTCCTAAAAGAATTTATTATTCTTCCTCCTCATCAAGCAGTTGAGTTATCAATTTAGATTATTCCAATATCTCTAAAATATCCAAGACACCTTATTAGATGTCCACTGTACAGATGGAAGATCTGAAGATTCTATTATAGGAGAATATGGAGAAGGGTTTTGTATTCACAAGAGCTTTTTCATGGGGTTCACTAGTCCCCTTTGTTAGGAAGAAGGATATATCAATGAACATCAACATTCTTTATCATGAGCTCAACAAAATCATGATAAATAATAATTATACCCTTTCATAGATTGATGTCTTATTAGATCAACTATGTTGGTTGAGTTATTTCTCTATGATGAGCCTTCAGTCGGGATATCACCAATTAAAGGTGATGATGAAATACATTCTCATGATGATAGTTTTAATGCAGCATAGACACTAAAAGTTCATACTAATACCCCTTGAACTCACTAATTCCCAAAAAAAATCATGGATTTAAAGAATAATGTTTTAATGGATTATCTCAACATATTTTCCATTGTATTTATTGATAATAATCTGATATAATACAAGATCAAGGAGGAACATGATGAGTTTCTGAATACTATGCTAAATAGATCACAAAGGGAGAACTATATACAAGGAAAATAAAAAAATGAGTTCTATATAGAGGAAGTATCGTTATTGGGGAATGTTATCACCAGAAAAGGGATATCATTAGACCTTCCCGGACAATGTAAATCAATGAGTTTTCCTAGCCAACATCAATTATGGGTGTTCGTAATTTCCATATCATAGTTGGGTATTAAAGAATATTTTTTAAGAATATCTAATGATTTTCAAAACCAATGACCAATATAACATAGAAATGAGTGAAGATTTTTTGGGCTAAAAAATGTGTGGAATGATTTTAGGAGCTCAAAAGCGGCTTATCACTATGCCATTACTCAAACTCCTAACATGTGAAAAAATCTTGGTGGTGAGAAGTGACTCTTGAAATAAAGGCCTTTGCTCCGTTTTAATGAAAAATTCTAAATTGATAGCATAAACATCATGGGTGTTGAAAATCCATGGAAAAAATCATATGCATGATATGGAGTTAGGAATTATGATACATTCATTGAAAATATAAAACAAATATCTGTATGTGGAGAAGTGTGAAATATATAATGATCACAACAGTCTTAAAAATATATTCACACTTAAGGTTCTTAATATACACCAGCAAGGATGGTCAGATTTCATCAATTATTATCACTGATCCGTACACTAACATCCTTGTAAGGAAAATAAGGTATCATATTCTCTATGTAGAAATGATCATGAATCATTATCAATATTGAGAATTCATAAGGATCCAATATTCGTATATGAAAAAAAGATTGTCATGGGAATAATTGAAGGTGGAACATCATCAATCCTTAAAATTATTGCTCAACCATCCCTCATGGAGAAAATAAATGATGCTTAATGAGAAGATATTGAAATTTGGAAAATGGTGGAAGCTATTTGAAATGGGAAATCAACTGAGTTCAATATTTATAAGGAAGGAGTTGATAGTTATGGGATATAATTTTGTGCACCATCCAATCCGTAGATAAGGAATTATCTTCTAAATTATGCAAATAACTCAACATTCTCTATCACCATCGGAGAAAAAATTTGATCCGATATCCCAGTGATAATTATTAGTGGTACTATATGAAAATGAGATTGAAAAATATACATCAATTTTCCTAGTATGTCAATGAGTGATGTCTAATAGACAATTTTATATGGGTATAATGCCACTAGTACCCATACCAACCTGGAATTAGGAGAACTTTACCATTGACATTTCAACTAGACATCGGAGGACAACTAGATGAAAAAATTTTATATGGGTTATTATTGATCGTCTTAAAATGATATCTTACATTATCTTAATTCAAGAGGATTTACCACTAAATCAGAATGAATGGATATATATCAAATAGTTTGTAAGTTTGCATGGATTACCACTATCAATTGAGTCTGATCAAGATCATAGATTCACCAAAATGTTATTGAAATGTCTCCACCATGATCTAAACAATATGTTGAACTTCTATATGACCTATCATCATCAAACTGATGGCCAATAAAAGCAAACTATTTAGAAACTGTAACACATGTTGAGACCGTGGTTTATAGACATCAAGGGAAGATTGGACCAACGTCTACCTCTGGTTGAGTTCTCTTATAAACATAGTTTCCACTCAAAAAATCCAAAAATCTCCATATGAATCATGTTAGAGGAAAATGTGCAGAACACTAACATTATGGGATGAGGTCCATGAATCAATATTTCTAGCACCTGAAATGGTAGATAAAATGGTGGAGACATTGAATACCATTCAGTGGGAAATCAATGAAGCCCAATGTGGATAGAAGAGTTGTGCAGACAGTCATCGATGTGACCACGAGTTTATGGTCGGATACGTGGTATTCCTCTATGTAACTCTATGGAAGATGATCAAGAGATTCAGGATGAAAGGGCAGATGTGTCCTAGTTTCATTATCCCCAACAAGATCCTTGATCATGTTGAAGAAGTGGCATATCGTTTAGATCTTCCAGAAATTATGTCTCAAGTGGATGATGTATTCCATGTGTCACTCTAAAAAAGTACATATTGGATCCTTCACATGTACAGACTTCAGAGGTGGTACAGTTGGAGAATGATATTTCTTACATGGATCAGCAAGTGGAGAGTTGGGATCATAGAGATAAAGTTCTATGCAACAAGACTACACTCATGGTCAGTGTACTATGGTGGAACTATATGTATGAATTGGAATCATGGAAATCTAAGGAAGCGATGATGGAGAAGTACCCACACATTTTTTATCCTATAATATAAAACAAAATTTCAAGAATAAAATTTCATAATGGGGGAGGAATGTAACGACCCAATATTTTATCAATTGAATTCTCATATTATAACTATTTCTTATAGTATAATCACATAAAATTATATATAGAACACCTTACAAAAAGTATAAATTATGAATGATTGAAATAAGATGTATCTTTTGATTTTAAAGAGCACATACTAATGATATAGAAACGTGACCTTTAGAATATTAATGTGACCATTATGAATAGTAAACTAACCAATGTAATAGTAACCACACTAAAAAAGGTATATATAGAATTTATCCCTCATATATGTTACAATAAGATATAATTATATCATAGTGTAAGTAAATAAATTTATAAAAAATTATTAATTAGTGTTCGTCTTTTTATAAGTCATAAATATTTAATTACAATTTTATGACTAACATAATAATTTAAAAAATAATCATAAAATGTGTTCCTAAAATAATTTTTTTCTTCCATATGATTATGAGGTAATTTTATGAGATCATACTAAATTTTTCAATGTGATATAAAAGTAGTTTAAATTTTAAAAGTAGTTTTTTATTGTGAATTTTGATTTTAATGAAAATTTTAATTTCTCATATTTAAAATATTATTGTTTAAAAATGGATTTCATTTTTCAATTATACATGTTGAAAAATTCCATAGATTAATTTTAGGTAATTCTCTATAATACATGATTTATTTGGGAATATTGAAATACATAAATTTATAATATATGTAACTAAATAAATTTTTGAGTCATGCTTGAGTCATGGATGATGTAAGTGACCTTTTTGACAATTAAAATGCTGCCATTAATTTATTTAGTTTCAAAATTCATAACAATTTCTTTTCTTGAAAAAAATAATAATATATTGAACAAAATAATGAGAAAACACCCCTACCCCGCTATAAATACAACCCCTCAACCCCTCTTTTCTTCACGTATTTCAATCCATGTGCCTTGTCTAAATTCTTCTCAAATAAAATTAAAATCCCCTAACCCAATTCAATGATATCCTGGTCTCATAAAAAGTCCCAAACCCTTTCCCTACGGTGGGTCTCATGGAATATAATGTTAAGAGGTAAATTCATATTTTAGAATCTTTTAATTTCTTTTCATGGTCTATTTGGTTCATTCCCTCTCCTAAACTTCTCTCATCTAAATTTTATTATGAATCATGTACCTTACATATGCTATAATGTTTTTATTCTAATGGAATAATTCATCATCATCACTTCTTCTCCCTCATTTTATACAAAAAATGAAATCATCATCTAAGATGTGTTAATTTGTCACATTCCAGGATAAAGAAGTTTCCAATCTCATTTACCTTCATTAGAGGATGGTCATGAGACCATTTTTATGGTTGGAAAAATTATAATATATTCATTATATATTATTTAATGTTCTATAATCATTTTGAACTCACGATATTAAATTATTACACAAAATGAGTTCGTTGTTATAGAAAAACCTCCAAAATAAACCCAAATGAGCGTAACTAACTATCTCTCAAATGATCCATAATCATGCCACAAAAAAATATAATAAAAAAGTACGATGATTATATCATCTATAACATAAAGGTTCAATTCTACATAATTTACACCACTTTACATGACCTGTCATACATGTATATAAGTAATCCGATCATGAAAACCAAGGAAAACTCATGCTCCCAATCAATGAAATGTAATCACATAACCCATAAAAAGGGAATAAGTGAAAATAATTATGTTATAATTAATCCCACTATGGTATAAGTGGTTATATAAATATTTATCAACAAGTCCAATTTTATTATCCATGAAATTAAGTTAGAGTGAAGGACACCTTCATACATAAGGTAAGGGATTCTACCCAAACATTCAGTATTCCATTAGGTTATTATTTCAATCCATTTAACTAAATTGAATTCACAACTATTTTTAATTTAATCATCTAAATTTATGGAATATGATGTAAAATTATGTTTCAAATCCATTCCTCCTTCTTTTTCCAGGATATACATGTCTTTAAAAAGGATTCATCCTCAATTCTTCCTGATAAGAAAGCCCGATTAAAGGGAACATTCAGAATTCTTACCCTCTATTAAGTGAAACAATAATATATCTTAATCCATAATATATTTTATTAAATAACAAATTTTAGTGTGAAAGGATTGTTGGTTCACCCAGGGTTTTTAAAAAAAATATTATTCCTCCTTCTATTTTAAAAGCTCTTTAATATTTTCCTTAAACCACACTAAAATGTTTTTATTATAGAGATTCTTAAATACTACTTTTGCATGTTAGAAAGTCCGTTTGACATCACATATCATGATAAATGAATATTTTTCATTATGAGTGTCTATCAATGTTCTATATCCATTACTTCATCGACACTTTGATGATATTACCAATTGTAATGCCTTATGAAAATATTATAATACCCATTTACTTCCATGGGTAACCTTTAAGTTATGTTTTATTACCAATGTATGATTCTATATGTAGAATTCTTATTCATGAACATGTTATGATGGGAGTTTATAAATAGTTCTCCATTGAATTTGGAAATCTTTTGACTAATTAGACGTTATTTGAAATTGTCTTGGGGGTTAGACATCACTCAGGATTCATATGCAGTGGCCTTGGTGGTTAGCCTAATATCGTGATCCTCTATGTGCAATGATACTTGACTTTTTCTATTATCGTGTTTTATTTTGCATCCACGTTATTATGATTCCATGACTATATGATCCCATGTTTTAGATGTTATAATTCCTTATATATTGTTACATTCTTTTTTATACCATTATTCCATGCCTTATAACACATCTATTAAAATATATTCTTATAAGTACTCCCTTAATCAAATTTTTATCTCATCCCTTTGTTCATGTTATCCACATGTTATCCTATGTAGATGTTTGAGCATAATGGAATTTTTGATAACAATATGTATATTAAATTAAGTATATTTTTATGATTTTTAATTATGTACCTAACCCTCAAAGACACTATACATTAAAATCCATGGATTGTAATATGATGCTTAATTATGAATAAAATCATGTAAAAATTTGTATAAAAGGATTGGCTATCTATAGATGGAACACAAAAAACTCATTGATGATGAAAAGGTAATATTTTTAGTAACGGATATTCAATGAATGTGATGGATCAAACCCAATATTTATCCATTGCTAGAAGTATTTTATCCCACCAATGTTTATATGCTACCAACTACAATTTAATAGGGGTTAAGAGTTTCAACCCAATGTACCCAATGATCTTCCTTCAAGGATTACAATGCTAATAATATTTAATCCACACATATTTCAATTCAACCATAAGATAATATATATCTATAAGAACTCATGTACAACTGATTTTGATGTGGAGGAGTCTAATTCAGCATCAATTTTGGGTCCCTCCAGTGTATCTATTAACAGCCTCTGGAAATTTTGAGTCCTTTTATTATTTTATTTAATTATATTTTTTCATTTGTATCATGGATTATTTAAGGTAGAATTAATATTTTTAAATTTATTTCGGGTTTCAACCAATAAATTTTCTTTTAGTTTTCTTTTTTAAGCTGATTTTTTTGTAATATTAAAATAATTAGAAAATTATATATATTTTTTCTGTCATCCTTGTGTTCCAACAAAGTTTCTTATGTATGGACTTGTTTTTACCAACTTAGTTACATCACATTAAAATTATCAAAAGCCTCTCATGGAATTATTGAATCGGGAAAAATAAAATATCCATTCAATAAAATAATAAAAATATTTTATTCCCATAACATGTGAATAAGCATTTTTTTATATTTATTTTGGCACAAATTGATTAAAATTTTTATTTAAATATGTTCAATAAACATAAAAATAAATAAATAATATATCCATTATCCTATGGATAAATAATATGTGATTAAATTCAACTCACATTTTCTAAACATATATTTCTTGTTATTGAATTTTATGATCAATGTAAATTGAGTAAATATTAATTTTCTAGAATTAAATAATTTTATTCATAAACATAAATTAAAAAATGATAATGAGATTCAAAATACACATAGTTTGTAACCCTCTAGGACCCTTTTCAATTATCAATAGGTGGAACGTAGCATAATTATAATATTGACATTTAATCCTACATCAGGACACCAATAGAGAGATAAGATAGTATTGGGACTACAATAACCATCCTATAAATGCTACAATATAATATAGTCCCATTATCCACTAATATCTCATCATAAAGGATGCATAAAAATTCTATCACCTCTACTTCTTGATCTATATTACTTTAAAATTTTGAAATGAACATGTCTATAAACTACCATGGAGATTGATTTAGACCATATAATATTATTTCAATCAAAGGGATAAAAATACCAGTTTCCTAAATATGGAGTGGAAAAATCCTATCTTGATCATTAAATTAATTTCATTCCAATTAGGATGAAACTGACACAGGATAACTTTCTAGTGTTAAATAAACAATTGTCTTCATTATGCATTAATTTTTGTGAGTCATTATACACATTAATAAGGATATCAATTCCATGGTCCAACACACAACCATCTAGATATGAATAACAAGTTACTAATATGATTTGTTGTGTTCTTATTGGTCGTTATGTCTTCATGACCTCGTTTCTTAGAGACCACCAAATGATTAATTCATGAGAACAATTTTCAAAGCTTACATTCCCGAAACACTAAATAATCAAATATAAAATGGTTCTTTTTTAGGTTTATATATTTAGACCATTTGAAATATCTATAAAAATATTATCATGGAATCTCAATGTTCTCATTATAGTAGGGAACTTCTATAACTTAAGAATCTAATAATTACTCTAAGGAAATATCCATATATATTCTTATAGAAATAAACTCCTATATTTGATAATATATATATATAATAAATACATTATCTTGTTATTGAGAATACAGAGGATATTTTATTACTGGAAATCGATTATAATAATATGTATCATATTGATATTTTTTTACTTTTTTTATTTAAATATATTTTTTATATTATTATCATTATATTTTTTTAAGGCATGTGTCATAATATGAGTTTCATGTTCCTTATTTGGAATATTTTTTATTATATTATATCATTAAAGATACCAATTTTTCAGTTTTTTCATATATGTAGGAGAACACATTTTTTTCCTTTAATAATAAATATTGATTTATAAACATTATTAGTTTTCTAAATATAACATGTAAATAACATATGGAATTCCTTGTTAGTTTTTTTTTTGTAATATAACATCTTATTTTTAGTTTTCTATTATTATTAATGATAATAAATATTTTTCGATAAGTTTTTGATACTTTTTTGTAAAACACATAATTTTTTTCCTTCTTTTTATGTAATGTTATATTTCCTCCTAGTCCATTAATTTATGTTTTTTAGAGTTCAAATAGTTCATAGGAGGCTCAAATAATGTTTCTAGAGGTTTGGTGGATAATGGTGGGAAGCATAGTGATTGCACGTCATTTAATCATTCCAATGAATTTGAATATTAGTCTTACAGATTTTCATGGAGTTTTAAAGACATGTAAATATTGTATATGGCATGGAGAAGAGTTTCACAATGTGTATTATTTCAAGGATTGAAAAATTACATTAATTCCAAGGGTGACTATTATTTCGGTCTAAGTTGGCCTCGAGGGATTACATGACATGAAAGAGTATTACACATCATGTAATACCATGCTATAGTAAAATTTTAATAATTTTTATATCTTCTCGAGTTACTAATCCCTTCAATTGTAGTAATTTTCTATCATCCCTAGGCAACCCAGTGACCCCTCTCAGACGTTGTGATGGTTCCTTGAACAAGGATTAAATCCATGCTTTTCTCCATAAATCTGTAGTGATTTGGAAACAATTTACGGCATACTCTCCCTCCATTGTTTCAGTTTATAATGGTTTTACTCTCTTTTCCTCTCATTATTATTACAATATAATATTGGGTGTTATTCCACACTTATAATGTATTATTCTATATTTTTCAACAATGGGGTTGGTGCCGCTACATCCTCGGGTTGATACATATATTCTGGGAGGCGTAATTGGAGGACTGTTACATGATCTATTTCCATGAAAGAATATTGAAACCTTTTATGTAGATATATTCCTTAATTTATTTTTAATTATGTTCCATATGGGATGGAACTACTCTTGTTTTCATATAGATCATATTTTTTCCACACTAATCTATGATAAGAACTGTGTAAAGTAGTTAAAAGGATTAGAGGGATATGTTGCACATGTTTTCCTAGATTCGATATTATTGTGATATTATAAATTATATGGACTTGGAACCCCATTTATATTTGTGTTCATTTGCGGTCCTTGTTTAGGAACTAAATAAGTTTCCTGCTGGTTGGATCCTATATAACATTTGTATACGAAAATTGGTAAATCTTGTATACATGGTTAATAAATGGATACCCCCAGATTTTCCAATTTTAATTAAAATCCAAGAATTAACAAGTTGAATTAAATAAGTAATTCCTCATGAAATATATAATGGTTTTACTCTTTTGTATGTTGGGTGTTTTTTTGTAGGATAGTGTGGTTGTTTGTGCCGGATAAATGGAATCAGATTTGGAATTATTGTGAGGTGTGAATATGGTTCAGTTTGTGTTGTTGGTTGGTTTGGGCACTACAGTGGATGAAATTGTAAAGAATACAACAACATGATTTTGTAATGGAATATGGGGTGTATAGATTGATTGATTATGGAATTGATGAAATGTTTTTTATTGCAGGGCTGTGATCGGGTTATGTGGTGATGTTTTGTTGTGTTACTTTTGATGTGTTGTGATTGGTCGCTGCCCGTAGAGTAGTGGAATAAAAGAATAAATAATTGGTTAATATATTTTCAAACTAGATTAGGATGTTCTGGTTAACCGAATGGAAAACTGCGTTCTTAATAATTAATAGTAATGATTAATTATGTTGGATCGAAATTGAAAGGAGGTTTTGGATTCAAGTATGGTGTTGTGTATTTAGAGGCACTAGCATGGTTGATAGTGTTGTGACATGGTATTTTCATAGAAAGAAAATATTGGGAATGAGTGTTTGGTATCATATTTTTATAAACATATATTTTCCCCTTGTAATATCTATATGCAACCCACCCTAGATTAGCACTATGTGCTAAACACCCCCATCATCACGGGGTAGGATGTCTTTTCAAAACATCCTAGTGGGAGGATTGTTGGCGGGCCACCATCCCTTTCCTTACCCCTCTCCCAAGTTGTGATATCCCAAGATTATGTGGGTAGGTTTTGGTTTGGGCGGCCTTGGTGTTTTCAGATAAGTTGTTTTTCACTTGTGTCATTTGGATGAGATGAGTTGGGCTTTACCAGGTGTCTTTGGGGCAGGATGTGATGTGTCTCATGGCTCGGGTGATTGGATGTGGTGTCATTGTGGGGATCAGGTGCCTATGGGTGGGGTGTGATGTGGAACGTAGTCCAGGTCACTGGATGAGGTGTGGTTAATGGGAATAGGTTTTAGTGGATAGGTTGTGATGTGGATTGTGGATCAGGTGACTGAATGAGGTATGGTTTTCTGGGCCTAGGTTTTAATGGGTGGGATGTGATGTTTCTCACAGACTGGGACAGGAGATGAGGTTGCAGTTGGAGAGGAATAGGAGTGTGTGTGTGGATTATGAAGTTGTTCATTCAAAAGTGGTGGGAGAACGAGGATGTTTTCTATTTTGCATGAGTGTCTAAACAAGAGGGATGTGGTGTGGGGTACAAAAATCATTTATGTGCATAATATATTATGTTAATTTATTTGGGTTATTTTTTGAGAATTTCTTGGTGAGTACTATGATGGTTAGTATAAATGTCATGTGTCTTTTGGTTCATCTTTTTTCTCATATGGGCATTAGTTTTCTCCCTTTAGTTTATGCACGAGAGACTTAGGTTTTTCCAACATAAAATATTTATATACTGACCCTACAAAAATTTTTTTTCCCTGGTTTCCAAATTTATTTTGTGGACTGTGTCTAGCATTACTAACTCGGGATATGGTATAGTTGTTGAGTCACTGTTTCAGACTTATTTTGGTATATACTTGGGTGTTTTATTACACTTGTAACAGTTTTCTTTTAAACATGATTTTTGGATGGATTTTGGTTTACATTTATGTGTTTGTGTGTGTGTGTGTCTGTGTCTTGGAGTTATTTTGTTATGAATCATCTTATCTCTGAATCATGATCTACTAGAAAGTTCAATTCATTCCATTTCTTTTGGGATTGTATACCCTTGGTGGTATTCACCAACCCATGGCGTACATGAGGCAACACATTAGGGTCACTATCTTTTTTTCTTCACAGCCATCCCAAAAGGGATATCTTGGTAGGGAGGGGTTCATGTTGTAATGTTATAAGAGATGATGGTTGAGTGATAGTATGGAGTTAGGGGTTAGTAAAAGTGATGGTTTCATTGGTTGTTTTAGGAATAGTGTTTGATAATCTTGGTGTGTGTAATAGGCTAGGGAAGACGGTCTATGAGATGGGATTTTATGGCCCCATGTGATTCGATGCAAGGACTCTAAAACTACTGAATGACCATGTGTGGATACACCAGTTATAGAGTAGGGACCCTAGGAAAGTTACATTCACCGTAATGCCATATGTTCTTTTCTGAATTGGGAGTCTTTGGAAATTTGGAATGAATGGTAATAAATTATCTAAAATGAGTAGACATGAATCGTAAATAAAATTCCATACTATTCAGGCTTGTTAATTCCTTGATTACCTTTCCTATATGGCACTAGGTCACCATTCATGTATTTTTTGGGTACTTTAGGTTCAATATACAAGTTTTATTGATCAAAAGAGGGTATATTAAGTGGAGAAGGAAGACCAGTTGAATAGCATGTCATGTTATTTCTAGCGGCATGCTTTAGAAAATTATGCGGGAAATGTGTTGGACATGGATACATAGAGATTGATTTAGGATATTGATATCAATTTCATCGTTATCTTGGCCCAAACAGAGTAATATATTATTTTTCTTGTATGTCTGGTGTGAAGATATTCACATCCATGGTGGATGTTGTACCTTGGAGAAAGGAAGGCGTCTGAAATTCTATGGTTCTATTTTGAGAAACCTTTCTGAGTAGCATTCCTTTCAACGACCATGAATGATGAAAAGAGGTATGAGTAACTCACCCTCCAGTAGGGGAGTATGTTAGCACGTGAGCTGGGGATGAATTTTTAGGTTCACCTACAATTTTTCTCAGATCCATTTCTAAATGAGTTGTCCCATGTGTGATGCTTAGAAAAGGATCTCAGTCCATCGATCAAGTATGTGGTTACTCCCTCTGCATTATTGACATATGTTGAGGTCCTGAAAAAGGAGGAGTTGATCTAGAGGATTAATATGCAAGGATGGATTCTATGAGAGTGGATCCATTAGGTTTATTTCTGAGGTAGAGTCACCAATGGTAGGTCTCAAGTTCCAGGAAAATTCTCATTAAGACTAGAAGTGATTCGACCCCAACAAGTTCCTTTTTGACCAACTGGTCCTTGTGTTTTTTCAATAGGCTTGGGCATATGGGTTTCTTTATGGAGTCTGTGGTTATCATCAAAATCAGAGTCTAGTGTCCATTTTAGGTTAGAATGTTGGATGTGGGAATTTTTGGTGATATCCTCTGCAATAGTAAGCAGTTAGGTCATTTTAGCAGTAGAGACAGCAGGCATATTGACCCCTAAAGGGAGATGGAGCAGTTAGGGACTGGCCACAGGATGTCCCTCACGGACCTCGTCCCGAGAATAGTCATGGAGATGATTTTCAGCATAGGGTAAGAGGATCTAGGGATGTTCAGATTCACTCAGTAGAATAAATAGTTCCGATAGGACCAGAGACTGTTAGACGTATGATCTATTTATTTTGTACCCTCAAATATTCTCTATTTTATTTGGGATCATGACACTTCTTTATTTCACTTTCCCTAGACCATGCTTTGTGGCTAGACATTGAGAGGGTTTCTGTGCCCTTGGTGTCGTGTATGACATTCTATGGTTAGAACAGCTAGTTGGATGTGTTCTAGGGATTTAAACTGGTGACGGGACAACATCAGTCTAGTGGGGATCTTTAATTGCTACATATGACGCCATACCATATCATTATCATCATCAAAATGTTGTATAATGTTCTTGATTTTATCGACAAATCCAGAGGGTAGTTATATTTTTATATTTTAATGTCTAGTGTGTAGTTTTAATTTGAGAGTGGGGTTTTCAGGTGGGAAGTCAGTGATTAGAGCCTATTCTTTCCAATATAGATGAGTTGGTAGTGGAATTAGTAGAAATTGGGATGGTAGAGGTTACCTATGTTATTGGGAACTTATTGGATGTTTTTCCAATGAGGTTTCTACACTACCCCTTGATATCATGCTGAGTGAGATATTGACCTATATCGTGGTGCATCCCAAATTTCAATGGATCCTTATCGGATGGCACATTATGAGTTGTGAGAGTCTAGGATTCAGATATATGATCTAATGAAAAAGGACTTTATCTGGCCTAGTGTGACATCATTAGGTGATTTAGTATTTATGAAAAAGAAGAAGGATATTAGTCTGAGGATTCATATAGACAACCGGAGATTAAATCTAGTAGATTTCATGAATGTTTACCCTCATCCAAGGATATATGATTTTTTCGACCAACTGAGATGTGATCGTTTGTTTTCTAAGACCTATCTATCTTCTGGTTGCAACATGTTGATGGCGAAGTAGGGTGATATCTTGAAGACTGCATTCAGGTGCAAGTATGGGAACCTCAAGTTCGTTGTCATGACATTCGATGTAATGGATTCATCTACATTGTTCATGGGTCTCATGAACTCCATTTTTCATGAGTTTCTAGACTTTTTCATCGCCATGTTCCTCAATGAAATCATGATCTACATGAAGTCATAATAGGAACATGTTGAGCATATCAATATTATCATAGAGGTTCTTCGAGGCTACCAAATATGTAGAATGTTATCCAAGTATAATGTCTGGACTTGATAGGTAACCTTCCGTAGCCATGTGGTGTCACAAAAGGGCAGGGCATGGGACCCGTTGAAGGTTGATGATGTTGTTTCTTAGGTGGAACCTAATAATTTTATTGATGTTTATAGTTTTTGGGTTTTCATAGGCTATTATCAGATTTTCTACTTGATTTATCTAGATTTGTTGGTCCATTGAAAGCATTTATTATGAAGAGACAATATTTTTTGGGGAGTGAGAGTCACCAACTAATGTTCAGCAAACATAAGGGGAAGTTTCTTAGTGCTCCAATGGACTTGTTTCCAGAGGAATTATTTATGTTCGATGTGTTTTGTAATTATTCACATATGGTCTTGGGATTCATATTGAGGTTGCAAATATTAGTAATATTTTATGGTTCCTGGCATTTACATCCCCAAAAGTGCAACTATGCCAATTAGAATGTAGAGCTAGCAGTGGTCAGGCTTATGATGACGCTATGACGACATTACCTCATTGGGGAGAACATTGTTCCCTTCATGGGTCACAATTGTGAGGAGTATATATTTTCCCAGCATTATTTGTACTTGTGGTAGTGAAACTGGATAGAGTTTCTTCAAGACTGTGATTTTGAGGTCGTCAACACCTTAGGAAGGGGAAATGTTGTGGATGATGCTTTGAGTATTATGTAATAGAAGAAGGTTTTTCAGAAGTCTGCATATTCATGGAATGCGATAGAGGAGTTTGAATCCTCTCACTTAATGTAACTGTAGAAGGTTATAGATGTTATTTTGTTCATTTGATAATGAAATTATTTCTGATGTAGTAGGTAGAGGAGTCTTAGCTGGGAGACTCAGAGACAGAGGTGATGTGTGATCTTGTTGGCCATGTGATTCTCTGGAAGGATTGTCAGAGGATGGTCATAAGAAGATGTTGTTTTAGGGGAAGTTGTTTGTTTTAATGGGTATTTGTGAGGGAGTCCTCTTTGAGATTTATATCTCAACCTTGGAAGTAAATCCTGGAATTTTTGAGATATACCATGGCTTGATGAAACAATTTTGGTGTTCAAGTATTGAATGTGAAATGGCGGAGTTTGTAGAAATGTACATAGTTTTTTAGAAGGTGGGAGCTGATCATCATGTTCCCAATGTTTTTTAGGCCATGTATTTCCCCTATTGAATTGGGATGACATCTCAAGGGATTTCATTACAAAGTCACTATAACAACCCAAATTTTTATTAATGAAAATTCACCTTGAACTAATTATATGTATTATTATGTAAAATATTTATATAAAACTTATTCACATCCATGTATTTTTTTTGAATTTCTTAAATAATTTTATCAATTGTAACCATTTCCAGTGTAGTCTTTGAATAGTGATCACTTTATTATTATAAATATAATACATTAATAAATCCAATTTACCTAGTCAAACGATGTGATGGCCTCATCTAGTATAAATTCTCCATACGAATCTCATTTGTTGGATCTCGGATAGGAGGTATCAACATTGGGATTCTCTCTTGACCAATCCCAAGTAGAGATTCAACTGATTATTCTTAAAAAGAATCTATTACATGAGAAGTGTATGTTAATAGATATTCCCACTCGAGCGATGTTATCCATGCCGCCCAAGAGTTTGTCACCATCGCACTCCTAAAACTGACGTCTAATGTAGGTGATATAAGGGGTTATGTAACATGACCCTAGCATTATGATTATGTGATTTATTTTTTCTATAACGAATATTCTTTTATATCATTATTGTTGCAATGTAAATTGTTTTTAAATAAAAATTAGTTTTATAGTAAATATTCAATTAAGAAAACTATTTTGATGAATTAAAGGATTTTTGAATTAAATAATATTTTAAATAAATTTTATTATAACTCAATATCTTTTTATTAGATATAAATTATCATATAATTCTTTATGAATACAATTATAATTTTTATTAAGGTTTGAAAATAATTATTGTCAAAACCCAAGAATTTACAATAAGGGTCTATTTTTATTTTATAATTGAAAATGAACATATCTATAAAATTAATTTTATTTTTGGAATTTGGATGTAAAAATTATCCAATGGTTAAATTTTCTTAATTTTCTAAGACAGAAAAATATTTGGGTAAAAATTAAATACTATTAAAATATATATTGTGTTTTTATGACATCTTAATTACAAAATAGTGATGTAATAAAATACTAAAAAAGGTTTTTTCGGCCATTATATTTTTTACCTTTTAAATTATGTAATTTTATATATGTTTTATTTATTTTACAAGGCCATAGTGGGCCCTCCATACATATAAAGAAATTTAAAATTATAAAATGATTTCCTTAAGAGTGTGACACACCACCACATAAGAAAGCCTGTTATTTTAAAAACTTCGGAAATTGGACTTATAAAATAATGATTTCCACTTTTCAAGGTAAATAAACACGGGAAACAACCATTGTTGGGTTTGTGGTTTTGGTTAGTTTAATGTGTAGTGTCCAAAACTTAAAAAATAAATAATTCATTCTCCTTTCCTATATAATCCCACTCAACCCCCCATTTATCTTCACTCAAACCATTTGAGACTAGACTAAACCCTAGCCAAATATATATAGAATCCCCCAATGGTTTCCCAATATACCATAATGCCTCTCTCAATCCTCTCCCAAGCCTTTGGGATCACAATTCTAAGTAAGGGATTTCTTCCATTCTCATATTTGTCCAAATTTATTTATATTTTTATACCCTTTTATTTTCAATTAAAAATGTTGGGGTATTATATCACACATCCCCCATACGGACCTCCTTATTTTTAATGATTATATGTGTATTTCTCTCTCATTAATACATCCCAGTTACACCCGTTACAATCCCAAAAATTGCGTTACAAATTTATCTCTTCTCAATTAATTTCAAGCAATTTTTTACATTATGAATCTAAATTCCAAAACATATGATGAAATAACATGTTTAATGATCCCCTTACTATCCATTTCTTTTATAAATTATTAAATTCACATTTCTCTCTCATCAACCCAATTTACAATTTCTAGTTGTTGTCTTTATGTTGCCAAAGTTACACCAATATTTCGATACCAAATTCATTGTGTATTTGAATACCATACCTATTTCTCTATCAAGGGTATCAACCATTATTCACGTGTACTTATTGATTGAGGCAATACATTTATGTATTCCACATCTCTTATTCATGGAATAAATAATGAAATTTCATGAATCCATGTTTTATGATCTATGTGGGTCATATATATATAAAATTAAACGATTAAGAAGGGTGGGCCCTGATAGCGCTTCAATGCATTGGGTAAATATTAGTATCGTGATACTTCATGATCAATGAGGGTTTACTCATGCTCCATGAGTAATGATCCTTGGATCATGCTAATATCATGTTAAATGTTGTTTCCACATGTCAATGTTATGATAATCATGGAATATCACGACTTTCTGATAATGTTTCTCTTATGCTTCATTGAAATGCCTTTGTCCTAACATGTATTTTTTTCTTGATGTCATTCATTGTTTACTCCCTTAGTGGGCTTTATAGTCCACCCATTTCAAGTCTATTTCCACAGGTTATCGCATGCAATGCTATGTATGAGGGAATGTTGTCGTCTTTTAATATCAGATTTCAATATATATGTTGTATTTTTATGTCCTAAGTTTTCATGTAGTGTCAATAATTTCCCAAAAAAATATACTATTCAATACAAAGAGTTGTCTTAATTTCATGTATATGGAAGAAATCTTATTTAAGTGTGTAATAAATAGTAGATTTGTTATAGTTTTTATCATATGATAGGTTTGGTTATATTTGGGATTTGGACTAAAAACCCTAGTGAAAGCCTTAGATATAAGACTATGTATAACAAAAACATCCCTAAAATTTTGTGAGTATATATTATGGGGGTTTTCATGAATACATATCCATATATGTATACGGTCATGTTGAGCTGGCTTTGGAAAAGATGTATCTATGCGGTAAAACCAGAAAACACCGCTTTGTGCTAGACTCAAATGGGAATTGGTGCACAGCAATGTGCCTTTCTGTACTCTTGGAAACAAAACTCCCAGGGGATACACATTGGTAAATTCATAGGCTTAGTATGAGCCATTATTATTGAAATAATGAATTCCCCTAAAAATTTATGTTGGGAAGTAGATCATGGATAACATATATTGAAGCCGAAAAATTCATAAGTTATGAAAATTCATGTAATTAATAATATACCCCTTTTTATTTTTAGATCCCCATTTATTTACTACTAATTATATTCATTTATTCATAACTTTTTTATACTCCCTTTATTAAATTTCATGTAAAAGTGAATAATTTGTGTGAGATACTCATGTTTTATTACTAAATATTATTTTATCATTATTTTAAGTAGTCCAATTAAGTAATTTTAAAAGTTTAATTATAACTCTCACCCTTCATATTCAAATTTCATGGTTCATATTTTTTATGCTTCCTCATTCAATATCAAATAGTTCATTAGAATGTATCATAGTCCAGTTTTCCATTTGAATGGTCATATTGACCACAAAAGAAGGGTTATAGAATCTACGAAGACTATAGACTGGCCATGAAGATTTAATTATTGGTCTCAATCTAGTGGTCCAAAATATTGGATTCGCCTCCAATGTTATGCGAAAAAAGAATTTAATCTTTGATAAAAATTTCAAGACCCAAATCCTCAAAAAACGGTCCCAAGTGACGAATTTAAATCCATCCCACCATTCTGCCTGGGAATTGAATTTAGCACACTATTATAAGTTTTTATCTAGATATAGACATCCAATCTAGATGATATTTTTCATTGTGAAATGGACGATATAGGCAACCAAAGTTTGTGAATAAATGTTTCGGATATGAGGGAATATTGTTGTCAAAAAAACATTCACATTATTGACATTGTAAAAGCATTGATAGAAATGGATGGTTTAGAGGTGTTAATTAAAACTACCATAACATTGTCTCCATAAGTCAAACTAACTTAAAATTTTTATAGTGGACTGAAAAAATTATTATCTACTCCTTTGAAAAAGAATATTTCTCCATATTATGATTTCTAAATAAGAAAATTGGCGATACTATTATAGTGGTTGTTTTGGAATGCAAAAAATCCACTTCTTTTGGATATAAATACATCCTCTACCTCTCCATGAAAAGGTTAACCTTTTAGAATAAAGGAGCTTACATTGGCATGACCAATTCCCTTCCTAAGCATTTGGAGGACGTTTAATAATCTTGTTTTCACTTGAAATACTCTTCCACCTCTCATTTTTTATTTAATTTTGTGTTCTTTTTTTGTAATCTCATAAAAGTTTGTTTAGTAATTCATTTTTAATTCATTTTTATTTCTAATTATCTATTTTAATCAACTACCCTATGTTATTAAATTTTATACTCTTAAAATAGATTAAATCAAGTTTAATTCCATTCTCTTATGCAGATTCCTCATTCAGTCTAAATTTCGTTTCAAATTAACATAACCATTGGTGTGTGTGTTCGACACACAACTCTTAACTTATACTATTCCATTTGTTCTATTTATAATACGTCAACATAGACATTATGTCTAGATTATTAAAAAAACTAATGGATAAGTAAATCTACCATTGTGGTGAGTCATAATATGGGGATTTGATGTTATTGAGGGCTTTTTCATGATGAATATTCATCAAATTAACATTGTGTATGTTAAACATAAAATTTTGCGGATTAAAGACATATTTTTTTGACATATGGATTCAATGGTTTATTTAAACCATAAATGAACTTTCATAAACATGTAATGATTTACATTACAACCATATGTTATGTTACGTCTTGGATTAAACCCATTTCACATGTGAATTTCAATCAACGTGAACTTGTTACATGGGTGTTAATTTAATGCAATATAAATAAAAGCATTAAGATATCACTATCTTATATCCATAAGAATGAAATCACCCAAATCATAATAAAATGGTTAAATCAAACATCATCCATAAATTATATCTTATTCTATGAAATAAACAATCAATATACAATTTATTAAAATCAATTGACTATAAAAAGAATCATCAACAAGTATTCGACCTGACTAATACTATTCACATTAGTAGAGCATCAGAACCTTGATCGGTCGATATGTGACAATAGGTTGCACTTAAAATGATGTCATTTCTGGGGATGGTGCATTTAGTAGTCATTAGATTTTTTAATTGTAATAAAACAAATAAAAAAAACAAAATCTGACAAAAAAAATTGAAAAAAAAACACCAAGAAAAGCCACCTTCTCATAAAAAGGATGAACTGAATAACCACAACGAAAAAAAATATTCTTCCACATTCCTAAAAAATATATGAATTCCCCATAAGCATCCAAAAAATCCCTCAGATTTTTTTGACCGTTAAATTGAGAAAACACTTCTCCAACTTAGTGGGGACATTAGGGATAACAAAATCAGTACAGAAATAGTCCTTATACAAACAACTGAATTAAATACGGTTAATCCTAGGGAACAAACCCTTAAGGAAATTTATTCCCTTGATATGAATTACCAACCCATTGTTATTCAGTATCAACACCTAGAGGCTGTATTTGAACTCAAATCGGGTTTCATTCATCATCTCCCTCATTTAGACGGGCTGGTCGGTGAGGATCCATATCTTCATCTTAGAGAGTTGCCAGTGGTATGATCTACCATAAAGCCTCAAGGGTTTTATAAGGAACAAATAAAACTATGAGCATTCCCTTTCTCCATAGCTGATACTTCCATTTCATGGATCTACTACCTCTCTCCTAGTTCTATAGACACATGGAATGACATGAAATGACTTTTCATAGAAACCACTTTCCTTCTTCTTGTACTGCTTCTATCCAAATCGAAATAAGTGGTATTCATAAATTCCTAAATGAATCACTCCATGAATACCTGGAGATGTTCATAAATCTTGTGGAATCATGTACACACCACAAAATCCCTGACCACCCCTTGATCCAATACTTTTATGAGGGGTTATTGGCTATAGAGTGTAATTTAATTGAAGCCTCAAGTGGAGGTTCTCTTGTTGATAAAACTCATGTAGCTGCAACAAACCTCTTAAGAAAAATGGAATAAAGCAGAAAAAAATTATGTACATGAGAACATGATCATGTCAAACAAGACCAAGATATTCAATTGATATATCCAAACAAGATGACAGAGTGGATGAGTGAAGTTACGGGTCTTCTGTGACAACTAGTTGTTGCTGTCAAATCCCCAACCACATTTTCTCCACAATCATTGTTCCATAGACCTATCAAGAACTATGTAATCTGCAGCTCCCCATCTCATCCAACTGACCCTTGTACACACCTTCATATAGTTCCCTCTGATTCATAACGAACAACAGAGCTCAATGATACATATACTCAAAGGTACACCAACCCTAAACAATTAGGTCCATTCATTAGAATCTTCTTCCGACCCCACTATGAGCCCTTATTTTCTACATTTAACCATGTATTGAGGTACAATAATCCCATTTCTACTCCCCCTCAATTCCATTCTCAAAAGAAAAACCAATTCCAATAAGTTCAAGGTGTTCGTAACATAAGCATCCTTACCCTTTTGTTCCTCGACCTCAAAGGATCAATACTCACCATGATCCTCATGGATTCCACTATCCTAATGAGATATCCCAATTTCCAAACCAATACAATTGATATCCCAAGAACCAAAATCAAGGCAATCCCAATTTGGGAAAAGCATCTTCCTCCATGAAACCATGGGAATGTGTAGTGGAAGATCTTTCCTTATTCACCCATACTAGCCTTAAAAATATTGAAACCCAAATTGGTTAACTTTCATCCCACCTAAAACAACAAAAAAAATCAAATTACACCCAACTCCAAACTTATCCATTACCAAACCCCATGGGTAATGTAAGTGAAATTGCATGTAGATCAGGAATGAAAATTTCCTTGCCTCGTGATGATTCCTCCAACTCCACTTTAAATGTTGACCATGAAAATGAAGAGAAAAAGAAATAAAAATAGGAACCTGAAGCCATTCCAACACCTCCTTCCATTCCACATAGGAATTCAATTCATTTTGTCCAATCTATTTATTAGATAATGATTTCTTATGAACCTGATCCTAAAACAATCAATATTTTAAATGTGTTGAAGTCAATATTCCACTCTTAGATTCCTTAAAACAAATCACTATATATTCCACTATTCGTAAGGAATTGTGCACCAATAAATGGAAACATAGGACCATTGAAAATGTTTCAAAAAATTAGTCTATTCCTATAATTTGAAATGATCTAGGGACAATTACGATTACATGATAAATTAGAAGTTCCAACATTGATGATACACTCATAGACCAAGGAGCCTCGTTAATTATCTTTCCCAAATCCATATTATCCAACCATGGTCTAGGTACCTTACATCCAAGGGGTGTTATCATTCAATTGGAAAATTGAAGCACTACCAATCTTGAGGGAATAATCGAAGCTGTCCTTGTTAGTGTGAATGATCATATCTTCCATGTTGTTTCTATGTCCTTGACATGGAAGGTGAGAATAAATCTTCTCAATCTCCCCTAATTCTAGGATGATAATTCCTAATGACAGTAAGAACCAAGATTCATGTCCATTCAGGAATCATTTCCATGGAATTTGGTGACCAAATGATCAAGTTCATATTTTTCCAAACCACGTGATACCCATCATTGGATTACACTGCATTCTCAATCAATGATTCTGAGGGCATTTTTGAGGGTCAATTGAACCTTATTCCATCATGATCATCATGTTTTAATGAGAGGGGAGATTTTTAAATTTGTACATTGAATAACCAGCTCATATATGGGGTTGGGATATTGACATCTCATTCTTAGAATCCATCAATCTATAAGATCATGAATATTCTCCTGAATCTCACATCAAATTTAATATCTACTACTCCACAATGGAATGTATTAAGGAATATGTATCAAAAACAACAAAAATCCCATCCTCCATTCCTGAGTTGTATTTCCCTCAAATGAAATATTAGACAAATATGAAACCTCATCCAACACACCTGAAATATGCATTCCATTTATATGATCACTCTTATCATAACATTTTCTCTACTAAACATACTAAAACTGAGGAGTCCAAACATCTTCACATGTTAGAGGAAAACCAAAATGCCTTACGTTGGTCCCTAGATGACATACCAGGAATCAACCCTACCCTTTTCATGCATCACATCCAAATTGAGGAATAATCCAAACTAATTAGACTACCACAAAGAACACTCATTACACTCATACTTGAGGTAGTTAGAAATGAGGTCACAAAGATTCTTGAATCTAGTATTATCTACCCAATTTCTGATAGTGAATGTGTTAGTCCAATAAAAGTTGTACCAAAGATGGGTGGGATAACTATTGTCAAAAATTAAATTGGGTAGGTAGTCACAACACATCTAAAGACCAAATGTCGTGCAAGAATTGACTATATGAAATTTATTGTTGAAATAGTAAAAGATCACTACTCTCATAAATTCCATTATCAAATTCTAGAACTGTTAGCTTGAAATTCATACTATTTCTTACTTAATAGATACACCGGCTACATACAAATCCCAATATCACATCAATTCCAAGAAAATACTACATTCATTTTCCACTTTAAAATATATTCTTATAGGAGTGTACCTTTTTTCCATTTCAATGCTCCTAAAACATTCCAGAAGTTTATAATGAGTATCATTTACAAAATTATTGTACACTACATGGAAGTCTTCAGGGATGACTTCACCATTTATGGTTATTCATTTGAATCCCTCTTGAATTTAGTCTCTCTAGTCCTTAAAAATTTTATCATGTCTAACCTTGCATAAAATTTTGAAAAATGTAACTTTATAGTTTCTAAGGGGATTTTTCTAGAGCACATAGTTTCACAAGAGGTTATTTATGTCAATCCTACCAAAATTTGAGTGATCCAATAACAACATGAGCCCACATATATTTGATACATTTATTAAATCCTTGGTTATGATGGTTTCTATCGGTGATTCATCCATAAATTAAGTTGAATTTCTGTCATACTCACTTTGTTTCTCCAAACTGATGTCAATTTCCATTTCTATAATGTGTGCAAGAGAGCCTTTTTTGAACTCAAAACCGCTCTTATATCTTCCCCGATAATCGAACCACCATATTGGTCATTACCATTTGAGTTGATGTGTGATGCTTCTAAGAGAGTCTTTGAGGCGGTTCATGGTCATTGAAGATAATAATTCCTCATGTAATCTATTATACCTCAAAAAATTTGGATGAAACTCCATATTACTACACTATGACAGAAATGAAACATTTATTAGTGGTTTTTTCCTTAGATAAATTCAGGACCTATCTCTTAGGTTCCAAAATAATAATCTTTACAGAACACTCTACTATAAAATTCTTACACCAGAAAAGTGATTACAAACCGAGGATAATAAGAAGGATCCAAATTCTACATGAGTTTAAAATTTAAATCAAAGATAGACCAGCAAAAGAAAACCATGTGGTCGATCACCTATGAAGAATTTCAAATTTATATCATTTAGAAATCATTAATCCTAAATTCACTATTGATCACAATTCTTCTCTCACTTCAAAGTCACCATGGTATGTCCTTATTGTATATTAGATGGTTTATGGGGTTTTTCCTGAAATGTTTTCAAATGAACAAAAATTGATTTTGGAATGTGGTTCAATATATTATTTTGGTGATGATAATAAACTATTGAAAACAATGGATGACATGGTAATTAAGAGATATGTTGATGAAGATGACAATTCCTCCATCTTATAATTCTATCACTCACTTCCCAGAGGTTGTCACTTTGGACAACAAAGGACCTCCCAAAAACTCCTAGACTCTGGATTCTTCTTTCCTCCACTCTTTAAATACTCACATGATTTCTTTTAATCATGTCCCACTTTCCAAGACATTGAAAATGTTTCAAAATGAATTGAAATTCCCCAAAAACCAATAATCATAAGTGAGATATTTGATGTATGGGGAATCGATTTCATTGGACAATTCCCCCTTCAAATGGATTCTCATACATAATTATTATAGTTTATTATGTTTATAGGTGGGTCATGGCCAAACCCACTATAAAGGATAACTCACATAATGTTAGTGTGTTCCTAAAATCCCAAATCTTTCATGGATGTGGAACTCCCTGTGCCTTAATCAGTGACTTAGGAACCCATTTTTGTAATTGAACCATGGAATATCATTTGAAAAAGAATGTGGTTTTACATTAAACATAAACTATGTGTCACTCCTAAACAAATGGAATTGCTGACCTTTCTAATAGATAATTAAAAAAGAGTACGTTAGGGAATTGTAATGCCCACCAGAAAAGACTAGCCTGACATAGTTGGTGAGGTTAATTTGGATTATCGAACTCCCTATAAAACACATATTGGGATGTATCCATTTAGGATAGTTTTTTGTAAATATGGTTATTTACTAGTTCAAAACCATCATAAGTAATTTTTGTCTATGTAGACTTGTTATTTTGATTGTGAAAAATTTGGTGAAGAAATATTGTTTCAATTGATTTAACGGAGGAGCTTAGACTTGATTCATATGAGAATTATAATATCTATAATGAAATATCCAAGGAATTCCATGACACACACATCCTAATAATGGTATTCCATGAAGGAGAAAAGGTACTGCTCTTCAATTATTTATTTCAGCTTCAACCAGGTATGCTTAATTCACATTGGGATGGTAATTTTATTATTAATAATGTTTACCCATTTGGTGTTGTGTAAGTACCATAACCCTCTTTAAAAATGACATTCACACATTATGGTCTCCGGTTAAGCATCATCATGAGAGGTCACACATCCCAAGAACCACCTAGACATCCATTAGATTTGAAACTTCATCCAACCCACCCCCGATTTGAGATGGAAACCCACAAAATCCAAACAAGGGGGCACTTCTTTCCCATTAACTCCTCTCTATATCTCTCTATCATTATTATTGTTCCACTAACATTAATCTTTTTACAAAATTATTCTTAAAAACTCTTTTTCACTTTTGTGTTAGTGTTTATTTGAAAAAAAATTAAATAAAAAAACAGACAAAAAATGAATAAAATATTCATACTTACCCCCTTTCTAGTTTTGAAAAAATTTCCAACCATTTTACAGAGTAAAAAAGACATGTTTTGATCTCAATTTTTTTTCCTCATTATATTTGATATATAATACTGTGTCAAAAAATTTAATGCTCAATTTTTTATTTAAAAAATTATTTTCCCCATCCATGAGGAACAATGTTAGCTTTTATACCAATGCTACCTATGTATATATTTTCAGAATGTGTATTTTTTCACACATGATTGTCTTTCTTGAGTTTATAGACCTTTGATATGAATTTCCTACTTTTCTGTGAATTAATATTATAGAGGAATTTTCTTAACCACATGAAGATCATAATATTCAAATAGCCTCTCATTTCCCTTACATTATTACTCATTTTGAATAAACCATTATTCCTATGAAAACTTTTTCATTAATAGACACATTACAGGGTGAATACCATGTCCCACCCAACATCTACAGGGATTTACATTTCATAATTTATTTAAATTTAAATTTGGGGGAATGCATTTCATTTTGGGTATAATTTTCTTAATATTTCATCATGTTATCATTTGATTGAGGGAAAGAATCCATTTTAGTACGGTTATGAGATTTTCATTTACTGTGCCTTGGGAATGTATATATTTTTATTACATCTTTTAAAAAATTTTATGGAAATGTGTCCAAAAAAATCTATTTAAAAATAAAAAAAATGAATGCATAGTTTCTTAGGAGGGTCCAAATTTTTCACTTATTCGACCTTCGATATCGTTATAACTATTAAAATTAGTGACATGTGGAGATCAATCATGTGTCTGGATATGAGTGTGAGTTCTTTTTCATGTTCCACACATGAAAAAAAATCCAAAGAAATATGAAAATAAAAAAGGAACACTTTAATTATATATTCTTATGTCATTGGGATAAGTTCTTTGTTATGTAAAAATTTCAACTTCTCATCCCCTTAAATTTTCATCCTCTTTTGTTACATCATGCCCTTATAAATATTTTTTTTCATTTCATTCCATGTTTCATTTAAAAAAATAATGCATTTTTTACCCATTCTGATGATTTACCCTTCTTCTCCTCTCTCTTGGAAATTATAATCCTACCGTCCCTAATCCATATAAAATCCCCATAAAAATTTATCTTCATTTTTGTAATCTTTTGGATATGGAATGGAAGCTGAGATCTCTTTCAAACACTTATATTTTCACATTTTTGTTCATAAAAGAGTGAACCTCCCATAAATAAATTTTAATCATCTTGATAAGTGGGAGTTTGGAGTGAAAAAATTTTCTATTTCTAAATATGAGCATGAATATTTTATTGTTTTTGAAATATTATTTCAGTAAAAATTTGTAGAAAATTCAATGTGGATGAGGGAAATGGTCTAAACCTCCCCTGATTGGGGAAAACAAAATAATAATATTAATTGGCTAGTGAGAATGATTTAGTTACGTATTTTGTAGAACATGAGGTCATTCAAATGAATATGTTTGGGGGAGTTTATTTTATTCATTTATTCATAACCTTTTTGTATAGTCATTTTAGTAAATTTCATGTAAAAGTGCATAATGTTTGTGAGATGCTCATGTTTTAAAACAAAATTTAGTTTTTTTCATTATTTTTTGTAGTCCCATTGAGTCAGTTAACTATTATAATTTTAACACTCATCCTACATATCCAAATCTCATGGTTCTTATTTTATAGGATTCCTAATTCATAATCCAACAGTTCATTAAACTTGATCATAGGAAAATTATACCATTTGAATGGTCATTTGGTCCACCCAAGAAGGCCCACAGAATCTGTGAAGAAAATAGACCAACCATAAAGATTGCATTACTGTAAAAATCCAGAAGTCCAAAAGATTTGACTATCTGCCAAAGGTTGGGGGAAAATAAAATTCTTTTTGTAAAAAAATTTCAAGGCCCAAATCCAAAATAAAGGGGCCCAACTGGGGAATTTTAATCCTTCCATCCATTCTGTCTGGGAATTGAAATCAGCACACCATTATTGATTTTTCTCCTAATATATACATCCAGTCGAGCTGATTTTTCACAGTGAGAAATGGATGATATATGTGGCCTACTTTTGTGAAGAAGGTGTTCCGATTTGAGGGAATCATCATGTCAATAAACCCATTCCAATTATGTCCTTTGAAAAACAATGGATAAAAATGGACAATTTGGAATTGTTTATTACAAATACCATAACATTGGATCTATGTGTCAACATGCCTCCAAATATTTAGAGTCTACTTAAAACATTATTATCTGAAACTTTTAATAATAGGATTTATCCAGATTAAGAGTTCTAAAATATCAAATGGTCGATCCATTTTTTGGGGTAGTTTTGGAAAGAAAAAAATGCACTTCCTTGGGAAATAAATACTCCCCCCTCCTATCAATGCAAAGGGTTGGTATTTTAGAAGATATAATCATGAATTGGAATGACCAAAGTCATGAATATGTCTTGGAGGACCTTACATACTCATGTTTTCACTTGATAATCTCTTCCTCCTCTCAATGTATTTATTTACTTTTGTGATTTCTTTGTTTGTAATCTCATAAGTGTTTGAGTAGTAATTCTTTTATAAATCATTATTATTTTTAATTATCTATTTTATTCAACCAAAATAGGTTAATAAATGGTAATGTTCTAAAAATAAAATAAATAATGTTGAATTATAATCATTTCTTTTGCTTCCTCAATCAATATAAATTTATTTTTTAATTAACTTCATCATTCGGGTGTGTGTTCAACGCACAAATCATGTCTTATCCCATCATTTTTATTCAATTTATAGTACATATAAATAGACATTAAAACTATATTATTAACAAAAATAATGGATGGGTAAATCTACCATTGGGCTAAGTTATAATTTGTGGATGTTATGTGATGTATAGATTTTTCTCAATGAATAATATTAAAATTAACATTGTGTTTATTAAACATAAAATTTTGGTGATTAATGAAATATTTTGATTAAAGTATGGATTACATGGAATATTGGAACCATAAATACACTATAATATACATGTAATGATTGATGTGAGAACTGTAGGTTATGTTAAGGCTTAGATTTAATCCTTAACACTTAGGAAATCCAATCAACATCTACTTGTAATGTGGGTGTTAAATTAATACAATATTATGAAAAGCATAAGGATACCAGAAGCTTAACCCCAGAATGATGAACTCACCCAAATCATTATAAAATTGTTAAATCAAACATAATCCATAATTTATTTAATAAGCTATAAAAACAATCCCAAATAAAAATACAATTAATTAAAAATAACAAATTATAAAACACATCAACGACGAGGATTTGACCCGAGTGCTGCAGTACACATTAACAGAGAATCAGAACTCTGCTTAGTCGATAGGTGACAATCGATGATGCTTCATTTATACCTAGAATTAATTTTAAACTATCCAATGGCTGGTTATAGGATGACTCAGGCCGACAACCAATGCGAAGATCAATGTGATGACTGTTCTAATGATATGTTTAATATGATGGGAGGAAAAATCACAAGCATTTTCATGATACTCCCTAATTTAACATATGTTTTAAATAGAAACATGCGTGTAGAGGAACATAAAACCCCCCAAATAATGAACATGATAAAATCGAGGGCTTCATGAGACAAAGGCCTCCTATATTTTATGGATCATATAATCCCTAAATCATTGAACAATGGATCAACTACATTGAAAATATTTTCTCCATCCCTCAATGTTTTGAACAAGAGAATTTTATTCTATATTCTTATAATATAGAGGGTGAGGCTGGTCAATGGTGTACATTTATAAATAATATAAACTCTGAGGAAGTGATCGAGGCATCAGAATGGAATTATTATCAGAAAATGTTTGTTGTTAAATATTTTCTTCACACCCTTCGACATTATATTGAAAGGGACTTCATTTCCCTCAATAAAATAAGATGATGAATCCATTAGGGAGTATAAGGAAAACATCACAAGGCTTGCATGATACACCTCCATAATTATCTCTACCCATGAATGCAAGGTTTACCACTTCTTTGGTGGGATAAAACCTATCCTACAGAATTCCTTAGTGATCTATAACTTCAATGGATATGTGGAAATTTTCTGATGGGCCCTCAAAGAGGAAATGGGATTTGGTGAATATGAGGGGTATCATGGGGATACGAAGTGTATGTTGGACATTAATTCTTTAGATCTGATTGATAAATACAAGGGTGATAAGAAATTCAAAAAACCCACTTTCCAATGGTGCAAAAAATACACCTTAAGAATTCCCTGAAGGGGATGAAAAAATGATTTTGATGTGGAAGTGTAGGGAACCTAGCCATTAAATAATGAAAATAAACCCCCTCTATGAAAACCAAGGAGAGGAACACTCCATTCCACCCTCAATCCATTGTTCATTGTTTCAACTATAATGAACCCTGGCACTTTGAAAACTAGTTCTGTAAGCCAAGGGTTTTTTTATGCAACCTACAACCACAAAGGCATCAATGGCGATCTTTTTTCCATCACTACCGCCGAACCGAATCCCAACAAAAAAACTAGTGACACATACGCTAGTTATTAATTCAAGAATAGGTTATGTTGGTTTTTATTATCATTCCACACATTTTTGTATATCCTGAATGTTTAGTAGAACAATCCCATCACCACCAAAAATCATTGAAGTAAAGATGCAGGTGAGAACCGAAAAATGGGAAATTATTGCATCACATGAATAAAAATCTTATCCTATCATAATCTAGGAAATGAACTTTCCGGTAAGCCATTTAATTCTCTATCTAGTGGAATTTGATGCAATTATTTTCATTAATTTTATTTCTATATATAGAGCCAAAAAAATTTCTCAGAGAGGAAAATCACTCTCCGTATGGAGAATTGACCCCCATGTTTTGTATAAGAGAAAAGAATAGGATTAATCTTATTTATAACCATCATCTCAAGCATGGATATTACTTTCCCTTGAGAACATGTATCTTTTTCAAACGATTGAGTCTTAGGAAGCAACCATCCTTGATGAAATTCCTATTTTTAGGGAATTCTCTGAAGTGTTTCCCAATGAATTGGCCAGTCTTCCTCCGAGAAGAGATGTTGAATTCTTAATTGATCTTATACACAGGACATTTATATTATCCAAGAATCTATATAGAATGGATATTATGGAGCTTGAGGTGAAAAAGAAACAAATACAGGTGGATTTGGATAAAGGGTTTATATGCCAATGTTCTTCAACATTGGGTGGAAAATTCCCCTTCATCATGAAGAAGAATGGGTCAATGTGCCTTGTCATTGATTATCATGATCTCTTCAAAATAATGATAAAAGAAAAACTATCCTATTACATGTATTGATGAATTATTTTTCAGTTATGTGGAGAAAAATACTTCTCCAATGTGGATTTTTGGTCAACTTATTACCATGTAAGGGTGATGAAGGAGGATGTCCCCAAGACTGCTTTTCATACAAGATACGGGCACTATGAATTCATAGTAATGCCTTTCAGACATGATAATGCTAAAAAAATATTCATTTAAATGATGAATATAGTATTTAGATATTTCATTGAATAATATGTGGTATTCATTAAATATGATGTTCTAATATACTACAAAACCTGGGAGGAGCATGAGGAGCATTTAAGAATTGTACTAGAGTCCATAATAAGGGAGAAGCTATATGAAAAGTACATCAATTTTTAGTTCTAGATGAAATAAATCTCATTCATGGGTCATATAATCCCAAGAAATGAGGAATATGAGGATCCATCCATGACAGTTTCAATTGAGGTATGGTCGAGGCCAACATCGTTGACAGATATCAATAGCATATAGGGGTTATTTGAATATTATCACTGATTTTTGAGACATTTCACTCAATTTTCAAACCCACATTACAAGCTCACATGGAAGGGAATCATGTTTTATTGAAGTGATGAATATAAATATAGATTTATGGATTTGAAAAGGAGGCTTATCACCACACCCATGCTCACACTACCCAAAACGGGTGTAATTTTTGTAGTAGTCAGTTATTCTTTGAAGAAGGGCATCGGATGAGTGTTGATTAAAATGGAAAATTAATTTCTTGTGCTTCAAGGCAATTGAATGTTCATGAGAAAAACTATCCAAAAAAATGATCTGGAGTGGGCTACAGTTATTGTGAATTAAAAATTTTTGGTACAATTAACACTTTGGGGACAAGTGTTAAATATATACAGATCACAAAAGCCTCAAGTATATATTCATGTATAAATAGTTGAACATGAGCTAACAAATATGGTTAGAGATGATCTAATACTATGAATTCTCAATCCATTACCACCCTGATAAAGAGAACATGGTGGTAGATGCTCTAAGTAGAAAGGACCCTATAATTCTATCATTGATGAGATTTGAAAAATATCTAATCTTAATAGATTTGATGGAGATGGACATGGAAATCATCAATAGGGGAACAAAATCAATACATTCACAAATTATTTATCAGTCATATCTTTAGGAATGGTTAAAGGATGATCAAAATAGTGATGTGGGAATAAATAAGAAATTGGTAACTATCAAAAAAGGTAAATCTATATATATCAATGTTAATGAAAAAGAAATAGTGAAATTTCAGATAATACTATGTGTTAAATCATATTCAGAGTTAAATACATATCTTTTAGATGATGCACATAGTTAAAATTTATCCGCTCACTCAGAAAAAAATTATTTATCATGATCTCTGAGATAATTATTGGTGGGATAACAAGAATATGGAGATCAATTTGTATACCTCAATGAACCTCATATTTCAGCAAGTGAAGGATAAGTGGAATATGTCTAAGGGGATGATGCAAACATTACCCATACATCCATGGAAATGGGAGAACATCACAATGGACATTTTCCCCAAACATTTGAAGATGTAAAATGGAAAAATTGTTATTTGAGTTGTTGTGGATCATCTTACAGAGACCGAAAACATCATTTCAATTTGATAAGATTTATCATCAGATCAACTAGTAGAGATATACATTAGAGAAGTGGTAAGGATGCATGGAGTACCACTATCAATTATATCCTATTGAGAGCCAAGATTCACCTCTATGTTATGCAAGAATATCTAACAAGCATTGAATTATTTTCTGAACTTCAGTATGACTTATCATCATAAAACTGTTGTCCAATATAATCAGACTATTAATACACTTGAGGACATGTTGATTGCATGCTCCACGGTATTCAATGGATTATGGGATCAACATCTACCTCAGTTTAAGTTATCATACAATAAAAATTTCAACAAAAGCATACCAAGGGGTCCTTTTGATGCCCTTTATTGGAAGAGGTGTAGAAAACCGAGATGTTGGGATGAAGTTGCGAAGAAAAAACTATTAGGTCTAAAAATGTTTGAATAAATGGTGGAGATGGTTAAGACGATCTAGCATCAAATTAAAACTACAAAGAGTCCACAAAAGTGTTTTGCTGATAATCATCAATGAGACCTAGGGTTTGATGATGCAGACATGGTATTCCTCTCCATATCTCTGTGGAAGAATGTCATTATATTTGGTAAGAATGTAATGCTTATTTCGAGGTTCATCATCCCTTTTTGGATCATTGATCGCATTGGAGCAGTGGCCTATCAACTTTCACTACCACTGAACCATTCTCATGTTCATGATGTATTCAATGTATCACTCTTGAGGAATTAAATATCTAATCCATCGCATGTAATCAATCAAATTTTGGTACCATTGGAGAATAAACACTCCTAATAAGAGAAGAAAATGAAGATCTTAGATTGTGGGGACAAAGATATATGAATTATGACATTTCCCCTTGTCAAGGTGTTGTGCAGAAAACAAAAGTTTGATGTAGAAACATGGGAATCAGAGGAATTGATTAAGTAGCATTAAACTAATCTACTTTAGTGTGGGAAAAGATAATTTTGAGAGCCAAATTAATTTAGCGGGGAAAATTGTAACATCCCAAACTTTTATTAATTAATATTCCTCTTCTTCTAATTAAATGTCTTAATATGTAAAATGGATATATAAAACATATGAAACTCCATGGTTTTGTGTTTTTGGTTTTTTAAAATACCATTATGAATTGTTAGCATTGATAATATAGTCATTGAAGAATGATCAAATTATTAATATAAATATAAGTTTTTAACAAATTCAATTTACTCATGAAAAAGAAGTGATGACCTCATCTAGTAGAAATGCTCAATATGATGCCCATTTTTCAAAGCTCGGAAAGAACATAGCATCATTGGGATTCATTATTGACCAATCCTAAGATTATCTTCAACACGTTAATCTTGAATGGAATTTCATATAGGAGAGGTTGAATTTAATAGAGACTACACCTTGAGTGATGTTATGTGAGCCACCACAAGAGTCTATCACCATCACACAACTTAACCTTAAGACTTTTGTGGGTGTTATAATGTGTTATTTAACAATTCAGTAGCACTATGATTATGTGATTTATTTTTTGAATAAAAAATGTACATTCATTTCATTATTTTTACTCTGTAAATGGGTTTCAATGAAGAAATAGTATTTTCAGATAAAATTAAAATAAAAAATAAATTTTTTGAATTAATGTATTATTGAATTAAGTAATATTTTAATAAAATATTATTATTACTAAATTTATTTTTATAAAATATAAATGATCATATAATTTTCTTGAATAAAACTTGTAATATTTATTAAGGATTGAGAACTATTTTTCTCCAAAACCTTGAATTCTCAATAAATAACCGTATTTATTTTAAATGTGAAAATGCACAAAGTGAAAAAATTATTTATATAAAATGAATATTTTATTGGACTCAAGATGTCAAAATTATCTGACAGTGAATTTTTCATAATTTTTTAAGGTAGTCAAATATTTGGGTAAAAATACATACCGATTAAATATATAATGTGTTTTTTGAAATCATAGTGACCCAATAGTGCTTTAATAAAATAATCTAAAATGGATTTTTGAAAAATATATGTTTTACCTTTAAAATAAATTGACTTTATATTTGTTTGATTTATTTTAAAAATCCCGTGTTGACCCACCAAGACATAGAAAACATTTTTTCATTTTAAAACGTTTTTCTTGAGAGTGTGACTCTTCTCATAATAAGAAAGCCTAAAATATTAATATTTTCGGCCATTGTACTCACAGAGTAATTATTTCTAATCCCATTTGGGATAATACAAGGGAAAAACATTGGGTTGTTTGCGGTTTTGATTAGTATAATGTGTAGTGTCCAAAACCTAAATAATAAAGAATTTTTTCTCATTTCCGATATAAACCCACTCAACGTCCCATTCCACTTCACTCAAATCATTTTTATCTCAACAAAACCATTAACCCCTCTCTCTAGAATCGTCCCAACGTTCCCTAAGCTCCCATTAAGCCTCTCTCAAGCCTCTCCCAAGAATTTTTTATCACACACCCATTTAAGTGATTTCTTCCTTTCTCATTTTTTTCCAAATTTTCTTTTGTTGTTAAACCATTTTATTTTAAATTAAAATTTTTTTGGTATAATTTCACACATCCCCCAGACATCACTTTTTATGTTTGAATGATTATATACCTCTTTCTATCTCACCAATTCCACCCATTACACTTGGTACGATGCCAAAATTCTGTTAGAAATTTATCTCTTCAAAATTATATTCATGAACATATTTTACATTATTAATATAAATTCAATTACATATGTTTGGATATTATGTTCAATAACACCCATACTATATATTTTATGTATAAATTATAAGAGATCCATTTATCTCTCATCATCCCATTTATGATTTCTTTTTGACATCGTTATGTTGCCGAAGTTACACCAAAATTTCTGTTCCAAAATCATAGTGTAAGTCAATACCTTACCCATTTCACTATATATGTTATTCACATTTAAATACATGTAAATGTTGATGGATGAATTACATTTTTGTATTCCACATCTCTTAATCGTTTAATAATTTATGATTTTAATTGAATCCATGGTGTATGATCTATGGGGCACACTTATGCATGAAATGAAATGATTATGAAGTGTACGTCCTGATAGATCTCCAATTAATTGTGAAAAGATTAGTATCATGATATGTTAAGTGAAATAATGGGTTTACACATGATAATTCATGTGAAATTCTAGTTCACTCATGCTCCATGTGAGATGATCTTTGTCTCATGCTAATATCATCTTAAATGTAGTTTCCACATCTCCATGTTATGATAATCATACTATATCATGTCTTTATGTTAATGATTCTCGTATTCTCCATTGATATGGCTCTTTCTTAATATATATTGTATTCTTCATTCCATTCCTTATATACACCCTTAATAGGCTTTGTAACTCACAATCTTCACATGTATTTACTCATGTTATCCCTTGCAATTCTAAGTACGAGTGAATGTTGTGGTCATGTAAATGAAGTTTTCAATAAAGATGTTGTATTTTAAAGTCTTACATTTCATTTTAATGTCCCTAATTTCCCACGACACTATACCTATTGATCCTCATATTTGTCTTAAGTTCAGGTTTATATAATAAATCATTTTATAAATGTGTAATAAAGATAAGGGTTGTTATAGTCACCCATTTCTCAGGGAGGTTATGATGCTATATAGGTAGTAGTGGACCCTCTAATGAAATCATCCCACTTCATAGAGATTAATTATTCAAGAAATGTAAATAAATATTCTGAGAGGTAAGTGGATGAGGTGGTGATGTTTCATGGAGTTACAATGAACATTTCCTCACATCAAGACACACATTTTACCTCATGATTCTGGAGGGGACTGTAGCATGATTTTGGCACCCAGTTATGCCTCAGCACTGCCATCCACCCCAAAAATATGGGTATATATAATTGAATATCTAGACACCGAATGATATTCTAGGATCAAGGATTTTGGAATTTGGTTGATTATGTTCATGAAACATACCCTTGGTAGATTTTTCATATAATAATAGTTATCAATCTTCAATTGGCATGGATCTATTAAAATTGTTGAAAGAAGACATTTTCATTAAACCATTTGTTTGATAGAGGTTGGGGAGGGAGTTGTTCTTGGTCCAAAGGTAGTATCGGTCTCAAAAGATATGGTTAATCTCATTCATGAGTGGATTAAAGTATTGTAGAACTGGAAAAAGATTAATGTCAATCATAGAAGGGTGCCCGTGGAGTTTGTGTTTGGGGACCACGTGTTCATAATGGTTTCCTATTGAAGTGGGCATCAGAGGTTTGGTTTATGGAGTAAAAGTTCTCCATGGAATGCTGGACCCTTTGAGGTGTTTGGGTGAGTTGGTGAGGTGGAATACATGTTTTCATTTCTATTACAGTTGGAGAGGATCTATAATTTTTCTAACATCTCTTACCCAATTTGGTATCTTCATAAAGACTCCCATGACCAGGATTAGGAAGAGTTGGATATCAAGGACACTTTTATGTAATTTGAGTGACGATTAGTGATTTAGGATCATTAAGAGAATGTGTTTTATGGACAAAAAATTAATTTGGTTCACATGTTATGGAGACGTGGGGTACTAGTTGGAAGGACATGGGAGAGGGAAATGAAGATGCATGCCCAGTACATGTATTTCTGTTAGGTTTTGGATTATTCTTCTTTTTTTTAAATGTAATGTTTGAGCTTTGTTTTATGAGGTGAGTTATTTTCATTGGTATTGTTATGTGTGGTATATTGTGTGATAATGTCCTGACATGTGAAAATGGGTACACCTAATTCGTAATCTAGACACATTTATTATGATGTGATTAAACTCAATTGGTAAATTCAGTGTTTTCCATAGTGGATAGTATCTCGACATGGAGGATGGAATTCCCCGATTTGAGTATTATGGAAGTGTGGTTGTTGTTAATATTTGGTGTGCCTTGTTGTTATTGGATAGAAGCTACTAAAGGATAAGTACTTGGATGTGGTTATATACACTCAACCTCTAGAACAATACACATTGGTTTATCTTTTAACGATAATGTGTTTGGTTGTTAGTGGTATTTCAAATATAGAAATATCCTTGATAGGTATCTTGTAGGGTGGTTGTTCAGACCCCACATTCTTTTAGGCATTGTTTTGTATTCTTAAGGTATCTAATGTTATATTATGTGTCCTCCCAGTCCATTACCATGAGGTTTTTTGTATTTTGATTTGTTCCGAGGTGGCTCAGTTAGACTTTGGAGAGGTTCGGTTTTTAAAGGCTAGAATTTGGTTGATAATTGGTCATGTAATCACATTAAACAATGTCAATATCTATCTTATGACTTGTTTTTGGGTTTTCCCATAGTTATGATATTGCACATGGTGTAAATAAGGGTTTCAAAGTGTGTAAAAGTTTCTAGTTTGAAAAATAAAAAAAAATTAATGTCGATGGGTTTTTTGGTGGAAGTCAACCTCGATTGACTAAATGGCACGAAAGGGTATTAAAATGCAAGTAATTCCTCACTAAAGTAACATTTTAAATGTTATTCCTGCTGCTTGGATTAGAAAAACCTATGGATTTAGCATTTTTCTTTCAACCCTATTCAGCATAGTGACCTGTCTCCAATGTTTTTTTGGGTTCCTTTACTAAGTATGATATCCTAGTTTATCTCTTTGGATCCATAGTTATCCGACCTCAATATAAGTTGTGTTCTTCCTCCATTCACAATAATTATATCAGTTTGTCCTCTCTTTTTTCTCCCATTCTTCTTTCTATGTAATGGTGTGTGTTCTTCGTCACTTATAATGTGTACATATTTGATTGTCATTTGTTCGGTGGTGCCACTACATCCTCAGGTGGATACAGAACCTCAATAATGGTTAAATAGAGTATTGTTATGTGATCTATTTCTGTGTAATGAATTTTGACACCTTAGGGGTAGTGAAATTCTTTTATTCCCCATTGATTGTGTATCATGTGGGGGGATGTACTCTTTTTTTCTACAGATCATAGTTATGCCATAGTAATCAATAGAAATATCAAGGTAACTTAATTGAAAGGGGTACAGTGATCTGAAGAACATGTTTATTTGGCATTGGTATTATTTTGATGTTGTGAATTATATGGGATAAATGACCCACTAAAAACTGTGGTTGTTTTTGGTACTTGTTTTCATACACAAAATGATTCATAATGGTTTGTTCTTGTTGATCATTTTTATATTGAATTGTTTAAATCTCATACACAATGCTAATAAATTAAAGCCCTTGGATTTCCTCATTCTTGTGAGAACCCCTGAACAAAAAAGTGGAATTAAATAAGGGATGCATCGTTAAATAAAGAATTTTGTCATGATTTTGTATGTCGGTTTTTGTGTTTTGTGCAGTAGTGTGGTCATTTCTGTGGGATAGATGGAATGTAAAGTGTTTAAGGTTTGATATGTAGAAAAATTCACATTTGTGTTGTGGGTTTCTTTTGGTGGTGTGGTGGATGAACATGTAGATGCTACATCAAGATGAACGTGTAATGGAATCTAAGGTTTAGAGATTGATTGATTGGGGAATGGATGAGAAATATTGCACAACGGGGTTGCGATCGGGCTATGTGATGATGTATTGTTTTGTAGCTTTTTGTGAGTTGTTATTTGTTGCTTCACTTGTGCATGAGAGACTTATGTTTTTTCTACTAACTATTTATATATACTCACCATACATAAATAAAACAATTTTCAGGTTTCCAAGAGGATTATGTGGACTGTGGTGGGTATTACTGGCTTGGGATATTGGACAGTTGCTGATTCACTGCTTTATCATGCTTTCTATACTTACATTAGAGTTTTATTACACAAGTAATAGTTATATTTTAAATGACCATATGGGACAGAATTTGGTTTTCTAATATATATATATATATATACACCCACATATATATGTCTTGGAGTTGTTTTGGGATGTATCACCTTACCTCAAGATCATTTTTTTACTAAAACAGTCAATGCCTCCAATTTTTTTGGATATTTTATACACTTTTTTCTTATCAACACCCCGAGGCCTACTGGTGGTAGGAATCGAGGTTCCTTTGACCCTGTATTCATTTCTTGCCTAGTAGTTGTATCATTAGAGGGATGGTTTGTGACATTTTATCATTTTTTATTGATATTATAACTCATGCTATTTTTTTGTTATATTCTGTTATTGTTTCTTAAATTTGCCTTTTTTTTCTAAAAAAATATTATATAGTTCATTTCATGTTTTTTTTATTATATGATCCTTTCATTCATAAATTTGATATAATTAATTTTTTTTGTTGCTAATCTTTATAATTGTTAAATCATACTTTTAAAAATTAGTGATTTAAATTTCAATGTTCATTCTAATTAAAGAAATTCATATTTTTAATTTTTTATATTAAAAAATATTTATAAATGTTACTATTATCTTATAATATTTTCTATTTTTTTATAAATACAATGAGGTTCCAATTATGAAATCAATAGTATAGAATCAATTAAAGCGCAAAACCTATTTAAAAATATCATAGTCCATTGATGATAAAATATAACTATAATGAAAACAAATATACAATCATAAATTAATGATAAAATAATAAAGACAATAAAATAATTATAATTTAATAAATGGAGAGGGTTTTTATTATAGTTTCAAGTAATCATATATACTTTCCATTTGAAGATATTATCAATAACCTATGTTGATCTCTATTCCCATTTCATATATATTGGTGAATATTAATTCATCATGGATAAATCATATGAAAAGTTAAACATGTGAATAATTTTTCATATAAATATTTTGTGCCATGAATTAATTTCATTGTAATTCTTATTTATAGGTAATGACATCAACTACAAATAAAAAAACCCCATGGATTTCCTCAATTTCATGGAATCTTATTTATCATTCACATAACACCCCTAAGTGAAAAATAAATGAAGTAATAATAATTTAATTTCATACTAATTTTATAAAACATTATTAAAAATATTTTCATGAAAACTCAATGAGAACCCCTGATGAAATGAAAAATAGTGAAACATTTCTAACTATATTTTATTAAACATTAATATTCAATGTATTCCTTGCATCCCAAATGTTTAAATAAATTGACCCAACCATACAATTTGTAATTAATTTTTTAATAGTATTGTAAGATCATCATGTGGCATAATTCTTTGGAAATACATCTTACAATTCTTTTAAATCTCAAGGGTAAAAAATAATTTTTGTGACATGTGTTTTCTTCCTTTAACTTTTATATACATGCTTTTTTACATGTGTTATAAAAACATTATCCAAGTGTAAAGGAGAGTTACGTAATTATTTATAGTCATTCCATAATTATTAATCATATTATGAATAATTGATCTCATCCAAACACATTTGAAATCTATATTATGAATTGGAACCAACTAAACATGATTTGATAAATTCGTGTAAATTAAATTTCATATGAAACAACATCATATATATCCTAAACTATATATGAATACATATAAAATCTGAGAACTATATTAACATTATTTATAAAAATATCCTACATGAACCTCCCTAAAAATAGGTTTTTTTAATTTTGAAATATGTAATCATTTATAAATTTTGAATATCAATGTGTAGGAAGGATAATTACCTTACATAAAATTTATTAAAGTTTCATATTATCTATAATATATATATATATATGCACATTTATGTGTATATAATTAAGGTAAAAATTAAATATTCATTTATTTTTAATCCTTTTGGGAAAAAAATGTTTTTTGTATCCCCTGATATATGAAATACACCACTCTTAAAGGAATGATATTTAATTATCCATTAAGGTCATTTTCATGAATACATAAAATATTTAAAAAATTTATTAATTCATATTTTTATGATTAATTTTAAAATAAAAAGTAATTACTTATAATTCAATAATTGAATATTCTTTTACATTTAAAAAACATTGTATGATTACTGATTTTATTCAAAACAACTATATAAATATGATGAATAATTAAAATTAATCACTGTAAACAAACCATGAGATAGTAAAATGAATTTTATATTCATTATCCTAAAAATGTTTATATGATATATGTGTTATTCTATTCAACCAATTTATGAGTTTCTCTAATGGATTGGGACATTCACAATTTTTAGTATAATTTTGGATTTTTGAACCCTTCTGGGATCCATATATTATTTTTGTACTCAATATTACCCCACAAAAAATCAATGACCACATATATTGGATATAATAAAAATATGTATATAAATAAAGTCATATATAATGAAATTTCATTAAAAATATTATTTTTATTCATTAGTCATTATAGTTTTGATAAATAATTTTAAATTTTAAATTTTGAACATATCACATATTGCATTATTTTTTATGGAAAATTATTTTGAAGTATATAACTCTCCAAATAAATTGATACAATATGTTATAAAATTAGTTAAAATATGAAATATATAGGTAATAATAATTAAAGAGATCTGATAATTTATCTGACACCCATGCCACTTATGGGAGAATATTTGAAAAATGTAATTTTGTTAATATATTATGTTTCCTCTCGGGGGGATTTATTTAGTGCTTTCACTCGTGATGCGAAATGGTTTTATATAATCAATCCAACCCCAATATTAGCGTATATAATCAATATATAATATTATTATGTTTCAATAAATTATACCTAAATTATTCAAATAGTTTTCTAATAATAATATAAATAATTATCTTAAATGATTTATATAAGATATTTGATGTTTAATATTTATTTTAACCAATATAAAAACATATGATATTTATTCCCTAGTAAATAATATTACATGTAACCATTTCATATATGTGTGTTTCAAAATAAATTATAACCATTTCATTGTACGGGGATGTCATGACCCCCCCCCCCCCCCACTAGCACCTCAGGGGTTGATAATGAAGAGAATGCGTAACCCCCTGATTCCTTCCTTCAGTAGTCATCATGTTTCAAACTATCAAAAAGGGTATAAATGCACATATTGAGAGTCATTCCCCTCTAATATCCCTATATAATAACATAAACCCCCCAACCAATACATCATACTATGAAAATAAATAAACCAAAAAACATTACAATAAATATAAAACAATTCATGAATATCAAAACCATTACAAACATATCCATGTGAAAAAAAATACCAAAAGAAACTCTTGTTGAAAGAACCATTGAAACCGAATATCTAAGCTTGTATTATCCATATTGATCACCAAATACCTCTTAGAAACATAAATGATTATTTATATATAAGTATTGTGGGAAAAATATTGTATACTTAGAGGGATCATAACCAAGGTCTTCCATGAAAATTTGGGAAGAGTATACTAATGATATCATAGACAAACAATAAAACTAAACAATCATATACGTTTCAACTAGACCCCCCCGGAATCACTAGGATATCTCATCCAATAACACATACAATAGTACTTAAGTAATATCTTCATAATGTAGATAATGATATCCCAAAATAATTCCCAAAAAATTTGTCTCTCTTGACTACACTACTATAAAAATAGGCTATAGACCCAGAACTATAGCCCTAATCATCAAAAATTGTGGCAAATGGTTTTTATACCATGTCAATATCCACAGTTTTATATAAAACTATCTCTATATGGTCTACATTCAAAGGAAGAATCCATGGTTTCACTAAAATAGAGTTAGAGGTTTTTTTGAGATCTATATTCACGGTTTGGGTAAAACATGGCTATAGGTTCATTTTATAATGGAAATAGCCATTTTTTGGGTAAAATCCTAGGTATTGGGTCATTTTCCTTGGGATATAGCCACAGTTTTGGTAAATTGTGGCTATAAGGTCTTTTTCTTAGGGTTATAACCATGGTTTTGGAAAAACTGTTGGAGTATTTTTGTCATAGTCTATATCCACATTTTGTGTAAACCCATAGCTATATATTAATATTTTAATTTTATATACCCACGATTCCGCAAAAATGTGGCTATAGGTCTCCTACAATTGTGCAGGAGGAAAATTAACCAGAGAAAAAATAGTGGGAAAGGTTATTTCCAGGGTTTATATGCATTAATGATTGTTTATAATAATATATATAACAATATATATATATATATACACCCAAATGCATTTGTGGTGTAGTGTAAAGATGGACGATGCACACATCGGAGGTACAGAGATCGAATCTGGAAGGGCACAATTTATTTTTGGGCTATATCCACGGTTGAAAATTGTGGCTAAAACCTAACTGCCACGGTGGACATCTTGGGGGGCTATATCCACGGTTTGTAAAACGTGGAAATATGGCTATAGCCATGGTTTTATAGTGTGGCTATAGCCCAATAAAACCCTAGCTATAGCTTTTAGCTATAGCCACAACAATACATTCCACGACCACACGGAATCATTGATATAGATTATAACCATGGTTTTGACCTTTATAGACACCATTTTTAACTGTGGTTATAGCCTGATATTCCAGTATTGTAATGAGAATAAATTTTTTACTCCCACCCCTTCCATATACACAAATAATATCACTATCCAAATATCATTCCTCATCACACCAACTACATATCTTGTCTCATGGTACCAACCACATATCTATTATCACGTAACACAGGTAGCAGGGTATCATGAATGTGTCGTACATCAACCTTATGTCCTCATCCATCCACACATGACCCCAACCAAATATCTTGTTATCCATTACAGGTATCACCATATTCTAATGTTGAAGGGGGTAGGGGAAAGGGGGTTTTCAATCATATGTATCCCCCCCCATCCATGATGTCATGGAAAACACCCCCTAGCATCTCTGGATATCATTTAGGTTTTTTGAATCGGGTGGGGTGTGTAGAAAAGTGGTAAAGAATACCATTAAATAGAAGTATCACAAAATCATACACCTATGGGTACACACATGAAACACCACCAAAATATCTCTTGGGACACTACTGATATAACTCCACAAAGTGTTACATATAATTCCAAAAAGCCAACACACAATCATCCTGAAAAGGCCAGTACCTAGGTCCTACTCTATATTTTTAATTTAAAAATCAACCCCATGATTTATTCATTTAGTTATTAGTTTAAATTTTCACCAAAGAAATCAATTTCCAAAAATAAATTAATGTATGTCAACAATATTATTCTATTTTCACCAAAACACTATCAATAAACCATCATGTCAAACCACTAAATATCAACTACAGCCACCAATCTGCATACAAACAAGTCCACTAAGCCAAGTCCACCAAAAAGTACACAACCATGGCTACCGAGGTACAAAAATAAAGTCAAACATGAAATATGAATGTTTTGAATAGACATTAAAAATTCCATATTTAATTATTTAACTATTTAATGGGTATTATCAAATAAGGCATTAATACAATGAATAATTCTATAATAATTTCATAGAATGAAGAAAAAACAAAAAAACCATGTAGAAAACACAATATATAGTAAATATAATGAGGCGACCTAAAAAAATTTGATCGTAAAGTCCCAAACAATAATTTAATTCCCAACAAGAAATATTAATCATCATTAACATATGATAATCCCGATTATAATAACATAATATCTAGGATTCTTAAATAATTCTTACTAATATTATTAAAGTAGTTTAACATCAGATATGTTATTATTATTATTTTATTAAATAATAGTTAGGAAATTGTATGAAATTATCTATTTTATTCTATTTAATAATCTCTCGAATAATAATTATAATTATTCTTTATGTGAATTTTTTTTGAAATAATGGCTCCCAACATGTGATAATTGGTTTTAATCTCTTCTATATAGTTTCCATTATTAATTTTTTTGAAAAAATATAACGAAAACCCCTTAAGGACATTTGTATCACACCATTCCATTTCAATTTTTTCACTCTATATTATTATCATTATGATTCCATTTCATACCACCTATTCAGAGGAAATAAAAGTCATGATAATCCCAAAAATTCAAATTCAATGGGATAGAACTCAAATCCACTACCTCTTGGAATCTTCACATGCAATAGCCCCAAAATGGGGGGGGGGGTGTTGGTGTGTAAAATTCATAAAACATGGGAAGGGATCTAGTCAATTTTCTGAAGACCCTATATATTGAAATGGAAATTCATCAATATTTCGGGCATGAAGGGGAACTACAGAATCTCAAACAAGGGTGAATATTTTATTTTTAACAATAAAAAAAACACATCCATAGTTATTCTTGGAAAACTCATCAAAATTTTCAATTTATTTATCCTTTCAACTAGTTTTATTTTAATTCCTATAAAAGATTCATTTAAATATATGAAATTTAAGAAATATATACACAATTCATGTGACATTTTAAATTAATATTTTTAGTTATAAAACCCTTTAAATTCATGAATATGATTTGTAGGAGAATAACCAGAAGAAAAATTATATTTCTATAATTAAACTTTTTCCTAGATGTAGGATACACATATTGTGTAACAGAACATTTTGTCACCCATACAAACCATATGTTCATGAAAAACATTATTTAAAAATATGTTTGTGTAAGGGTAATAAATTTTACCTTAACATGATCATTTCTATTTAAGATATTCCTTTTCACAAGAAAAAAGTTACCTTGGAATGGGATTTATAAACATGTGGTTTCCCTTATTGGATAAAAAACATTCCTTAATACAATATAGGAGAAACCACTTGACCTTATCAAAAAAAGGAAAATGATTTCTTACCCTTACATGATCATTATAATTTCAAAATACCCACACACAGTCTTAAGGAAATACAGATAACCTTTATTCATTATTTGGAAACTAAGTCTGTCAAAACCCTCTCTCTAATGAAACCTTAATGAGGAGAGCGTGATAATGAAACCAAATTCATATCTATAGTAGGCCTCAGGTTAGAGACTATCAGTCGAGGTATAAAAACCTCTCTTATAGGAGGCATTACCCATTATAATAATGTAGGATCGAGAGATAATATGAACCAGCAACAATAAACTCCACAAAATAAAATAAAATTAAACCAAACCATCCCATAATGCCTGAATAAATAAAACAGATTCATAGAAATGTATCGAAAGTAAATACTAAAAGAAACAAAGCTAGAGAAGGAACAAAAAAAACTTCCAATGGACTAAGCTGGTATTGTCCAACACGGTTCATGAATTCATCGTAGATGCCTAAAAATACATTTATATTAATAGTGTGGGCATACATGTATACTGAGTTGGAAAAAAATGTCACTCTTTCACATGTGTAAAGACAATACTAATTCACCCATGAGAAAAAAAATAGTATAAAAAAATCACCTATATTGTTATACTAATAAAAACCCCAACATCTCCAACCTGTGGTCACAAAATTACACATATAATTAAAATATGATAATATGAATCATATTGATTAAGGGTACCATGCATCTCATTCCTATTTATTTTATTATCTAACACCCCAACAAACATATGTATTGGATTTCCCACCTCTTCATAATAACAGAAAAACACATCAAAAAACATCCCACTCACCGACACCTAGGCCTTCAAATCACCTAACATCTCCAAACCATGGTAGTAGGGTATCATTAACATGAAGGACCTAAACCTCATGCCCTCCTCCTACTATGCATGACCACCACCAAACTCCATATCATCACATCTCTCCCAAAAACACCTAGGCCATCACATATCGTCACATCACCACTCGATTGTTGAACATTAAAATTATGGTCATCACAACCTATGCATGTCCATCTCATATCCTAGAAGGGAAATCGGGTAAGGGAAAGTATCCATCCATGCATCCTCTCGCAAGAATGTTGTTAAAATAACCCTTGTGCGACTATTTGGGTGTTGGAACATAGTACTAGATGATGGTGGAGTGCATATAGATATCCAAAGAACATACAAGGTATATAAATACAAAGTTTTAGAACAGAAGTCTCATCCTAAGGGTTCTTATTGGAACAAAATAGATCACAGTTTCCTCCACATCCACTACTGAAACTAAAAGCACCACCACCACCTGAAAAACATAATCCATATTTCAATTTCAAATTTTTGATTAACATTAAGTAATTTTCTTGATTTTACAAAACCAACTCGTTTCGTTGAGATAGTAAAAAAAAATTATTTATTAAACATTCATTATCATTCCCTTTCGTATCATTATAATAAATTTAATCCCATTGCTACAAGAAAAACTAACATAACTAACCACCATCGTAACCCTACTACAGAACCACACCACTGCTACCACTACATCCTCATTTCATATCACATATACTGTGTTGCACTACATCTTTATGACCAATCCAAAAAAAAACTCAATCCAAACACATACTAAGTCACCCCATAATGTTTTCTAGATTAGGAATATTGTATTTTAATAAATTCAACTTATTTAATTATGGGTGTTATCCCACAATCCATAAGATCCTAGATAATCCAATTCATTACACAATTATACATGATTATACAATTTTGGTTTACGTTTTTCCAAAGATCATACAAAATGAATTCCACAATTCACAACATAACAGTACAAGCACGGACCCACAACAACCATGATTTTCATCTGGGTTTAAGAACATATAATTTACAATATCAAAACAACAACAGAAATTCGATAAGATCATTCTCCACATTCCCCTACCCATTTTGATTTATTTTTTAACCATTGATTTATCTTTAATAATTAGGATGCAACCTTATTCAGAAGAGATAATAATAAAAATTCGATCACTTATGATACATGTATTGATATGTGATGGAATTCCTAGATAGAAGAAGAGGATTTACCCAAACATTCTGCACCAAAATAGGGGTGCATGTATAGGTGAAAACAACATTGGGGAATCATGATCCAAATATAGGAATTAGGCTCCACAACACCATGGGAAGAATGATTTTAAACAACCCATATCAATAGAAATAAATGGAAAATGAAAAATGTAACGTTCTCTTTTTTGAAATGATTAAATCAAAGACCCACGAGATTCAATATAATTTAGATTAGACATTAACGGAAGATCTCATCAAATCCATGGATTTTAAAATTTTAAATGGTCTTTAATATTTTTAGAAATTGAAGATATTATTAATTCACTTGGAAATGTATTTAAAAATAATTAATTAATGAATTAAATAAAAAATTGTGCAGAAAATATGTGAAAATAGAAAAACTATAAATTTAGGAAAATCATGAATCATTGTTCACTACCACTGATTGGGTTACCTTCCACCTGAAATGACCGACCACTAGAAATGACATATCACTAGAATGAACCACCGGAAGAAATGACCCACTGCCTCAAACAACCCACCGCCAAAAACGACCTACCCCCAGAATAAGCTTATCATAGAGTGACCTACTACCAAAAATGGCCTACCATCAGGACCGGCCTACTACTAGAATGACCTAATAAATAAATGGAATTTTCTAGAATTATGTACTGCCAGAATGACCTACCCCATACATATACAACCAATATAAATAACATACCCCCAAAAAACCTACCAGTAGACTGAACTACCACAAGAAATGACCTATCTCTAGAAATTAAATATCTCTATAATGAACCACTAGTAAAAATTACATACTTGTATAATGAACTAAAACTATAATTTTTACCGCAAGAAATGTATTACAACCATAATTTATTTCAATCCCTACTGCTCCCCTTTTTCCTCCGAAACACTTAAAAACTTCTCCCTTCATTCAAATAACTCCTTGGGACTTTCCCCAGATATCTCAACCACCAAATTTCCTACAATGTAACAGGTAGTAATGTCTAGTACATTACATTAGAAACCTCTCAAAATATTTTCACCCTAAAGATTTCAAATCCAAACGAGAAGTAACGAGAAAAATGGTCCCAAATACCACCCCTCGAGATACCACTCGAGGATATCATTACATATAAAAGGATACCTCCAAACAAACCTACTAACCCTATCTCCCAGAACAGGTGAGAAAAATTGTACTACCCTCAAGAAAATTAGAATTAGGGAATTCCATCTTTCATCCTAAGATACTATCTGTTCTTGACGGATATATATTTCATGTACTGTTTGAATGGAATTGTAGTATAATATGTTTTTATTAAGAGTATGGTATTATCATTTCACATTTCATAACTCTATAACACATAAAAAAGAACACAAAACATTGGGGTAAAACAAGATATCTCATAAACACCAAGGTCTGAACCATTCATCATAAAGAAAAATTAATAAATCATAATATAAAAAGAACTCTTGGTATTGTGAATGCATCCTTTTCTCATGATCCCATTTACATTCCTCTAGGTCAACATGCCTTCACCTCACATGAATCATGGGAATGTGCCATCCTCACAAAAACATCTATAAATGGTATATGTTCTCCATTGGTTTCTCCATGAATGTCTCATCATCCTCGATACACAACTCTCCTTAGTTAATGACATGAGACTCATCATGAATATACCAACATATATATGTGTAATATAATATATCATATATCTATTCCATATTTTGTGGATGCGGAAACCCGTAAGACATTTCTCCAATGTGCCAAAAATCCGTGAAAGGACCCGCTAACTAGGGTGAGATCTTATTCCCTTTGTTGATCCAATCTTTCCCACTTCCCTATGAAACCTTCATGAACATGTGGTCCCCACCCTGAAACTCACATGACCTACTACTATGACTGGTATACGATTGATTTCATTCTTATGTGGCTGTTATCTTTTCGTGATCAAACTAAACCTTCTGTTACATGCTCTGCACCACATTGTGTCCAACAATTGCTGACTCCCCAACCACTACCCATCATAAAAGAGTATGGCATGGACACCAAACAAATGGATCAAACCGGGGCATTCCATTAGATGAGTGTTAGTTGTAATTATAAGAAAACTCAACCAAGGGTAGGTGTCTTTCCCATGATCTACTAAAGTCCAGGATGCATGCACACAGTAGATCCTATAACATCTGGATAGTCTCCTCTTTCTGCACATCCATTTGAGGGTGGAATGAGGTGATGAGGTGTAACTAGGTGCCAAAATCATGCTAAAATACCCTCTAGACTCATGAAGTAAAATATTTGGCCTCATCCAACATTATTGACCTTGATACTATATGAATCCACACCACATCATCCATATACCATTTTTCTAAACCATCCATTGTGATTTACTCCTTGGTTACTAGGAATTGAGAATATTTTTTCAATCGATCCAGAATTACTCAGATAGCATCACAACCTCCCTGGTATCGAGGTAATCCTATGAATAAATCAATCAAAATTTCATCCTATTTATATTTTGGAACATACAAGGGATTTCGAAAACCTCCAATAACATGATGCTCGGGAATTACCTGCTAGAAAACTAGACACTAATCCACTAACTCTTCTATTACATATTTTATCGAAGCCTACCAAAACATGGTCCGCAATCCATGGTACATCTTAGAAACTCATTCATGTACCACTAATGGTTAGATAATAAACACATGATGAATACCCCATGAATCATTACCGGAATAAACAACCCCCCCCCAAACCAATTTGTTCTAAGCATACTCTGACCATCAATCTGGGGAATCAACAATGCTAGAAAATTCGTGAATCACGTCTACATGTGAGTCTCCACATTGAGACTCCTCCAAATGATGCATCAATTAATACTAAACCATATTCTAAAACAAACAGCATCTAACATCATTCATCCTTTTATCAATTTTTATGGATGAGAATTCCTCCATCACTCTCCAAGCATCTAAAAACTCCCAAAACAACATCCTTCTGTGAATTTAATCTAAAAGCTTCTGACACAAAATTCATTATTTTAGAGGTGTAGGAGATCTAAAATTCATAGTAATAGAGAAAAATCATCCAACTCCAATGTCATTGATTCATATCACAATGAGAAATGGAATACATCATACTGTTGTTATTCTTGAAAGCCATAATGTTCTCTACAATGAGGTAATATCTACACAACTTCAGTGAAAAATCGACAAGTACAAGATCTAAATCATGGGTGGAATAGTTACACTATTGAGGAAATAACTACCTTAATCCATAAGAGATTATTTCCTTATATTTAATCAAGATTCCCCCTATGCCCATATGGGACACATCACATAAAACCACGATCATTAAACCATAAAAAAAAATGGATCACTAGAGCGCTGACTATCATTCCTTTCAGCTAACCAAACACTACATAGAACTAATAAATCTACCCAAAATCCTGGTAATTACATGTTAGTGCTATAAATGGGTCTATAAAGCAATAGAAATTAGTCACAAACCATTGAAAATATCCTACGATACCAAGGAAGCAATAAACCTCTTCCATATTATTTTGGTGATTCCTAAGAAAATGATACCTTAAACATTGATGGGTCCACTATCACACCCTGTTGATGTGCCTCATTAAAAGGAAATACACCTATCATTTCTAATACATACACGTGGAGAAATTCCCCTAGAGTTGGTTTTGATGGTGATCCTATAAAGCAGATTTGAGATGTGGTACATGATCCTTATATGCCCATTAGTAGATCATGATTTTATTGATGAAAATAATGAAGAACCGGTCCAAGAACTCACAGAATACAGTATTTATAATCCACATGAACATAGTAGTTATATTCACAAAACTAAAAGTCATTACCATGAACTCAAAGTTCCCACACCTATATATAAAGGCCTTATTTTGGATATCACAATCCTTCAACGATAACTAGTGATATCCTTATCACAAATTGATCTTGGAGAACCAAATAGATCCCCTCAATTAGGGAACAATATAATTTATCCATGGAAGAAGATATTAATTCATGATCATCACCTAGTTCGACCACTAATAGTTTATACACAACCTTATACATCCATCTGCCTTCTTAGAGAGTAACACCATAGCACCCCATGGTTATTAAATAGGCTAGATGAAACCCCTATACATTAAATCAACTATCAAAATACTCAACTCCTACAACTCAGAAGGATCCATCCAATAGGGAGCAAGAAAAATTGTTTATTAACTAGGATTCATGTACATCTCTATCTCAACACTATGTCAAGGTTTCATGTCACATCCTCCTTCATGAAAACATCCATGAACAACTTAAAACCTTGGGTATCTCCTCTATCCTTCTGTCTACTGATTACATAGAAAACTCTTCCACCAATGAATCAGGGGGGTCAAAAAATTGAATGACAACCTATAAACCCCTCTCTTGAATGAAATACACTCATTTTACATATACATAGGTGAACATGATTCACTAAATAAGATTTCAATAACATCATCCACAGAATACAACAATTCAATTATAAGGATGAAATCATATAGCTACATTTGCATTCAAAAACGATCCACACACAACTAATGTTACCTCATTATCAAGGCACAACACATACCCACACAAAACATGATTTTTTTGGCCACTGACTGGAATATTCAACATTTGGGGAATAGGTGGACTTTCAATATCTATCAACATAGCGTTGACAAGGGAGGGTTTAGAGAAAGAATATAAAGATTATGAATGAAACAAGGAAGAAATGAGGCTACAAAATAAACTGAGTGTACCCAGAATGATCACTAGCCACTCTAGTATTGATTTCATAAATACATGTAATGAACCACACCAAGATCCTATGCCTCCCTGTTGATGGCCACCACCATGACCATGCCCGGGTCAAGGTCCCTAATGGTGAGTAACATCCTAATTTCAACCTCTTCGACCACATACACTCTCTCCTTATAATAAGAATGATGCCCCTACTACTAGAAAAAACATACCGATAAATGATACTGAGACTCACATAAATCCTATCCATGTCTACCATACTAATATTGAGAATCCAACAAAAACTAATCCTGATAATGACCATTAACCCCACAAAAATACCCCACTCTGAAGCCCCTAGGAAGAGTACAGAAATCACTCCCACCAGATGGAAGGTATGAAATATACAAAATTCAACTCAAAGGTGGCTAAAACCATGAAGGTCCAAGCACCTGATACCTACAACTAATAAATGAAAACCATAAGGAACCCTTCTAGTTCCATGCTCAATATAATCCACATTGTCAGTGACTTCTATAAATCTCCTATACCTTATTTTGATCCTCCAGGAATGTTGGAAATGTAATAGGTGTAACTAGATACTAGAATGAAGGATGTGGTTCCTTATCATGATACCTTTCTAAGGACTCCTCATATTGGAAAATATGTAGGTAAAAGCATTTAAGGTCCTTCATAATTATCCCGAGGCCCTGAACAGAAATACTCCCCAACTAATGGAAGATCAGATCCTACCTCTTTACAACCTTCATGGTTGATGAAAGGAATTTTTCCTAGAACTCCTTCGAAAATTCAACCCATTAAAATCTTCCTCCTTCTCACCGAAGTAAAAAAAATCAACAAATGATGAACAAATCCTCAAATTTTACAAAATACCAAGGAGATCCATTACTTCATTGGGGACTACATCAAATAAAAAGTGTTCTAATGATCCCATATCCATCCCACTATATGCACATTGAAAATGCTTCCCTGATAATTACCAAAACCATGATGCTGAAAAGATCACAACATTATCTACCATTAATTATTGTCCTTAGCTAGAGCAACCCTTCGACAATCAACTATGTCATCATGTAGAACCTCCACTAAATAATCTACTTCTAGAAGATCACCAGGATCCATAGATTAAATATAAACAATGATTTCCTATTTCAAAGTGTGTGGAGTTTTATAATTATTCATGAAAATTCACATTATTCATTATAACCTTCTCAAAACAACTTCATTGAAACAAGAATATAAGTCATCATGATTTGTGTACCTCTCCTAGGCCTCTACCATGCTAATAGATTGACATCACTTGGTCATTCCATAAGACAATATTTTGTTCACATGATCACAAGGCCCCCTAAAATCTCATTACATATTCAGTCACCTAGGTATATGCCACACACCAATGTAATCTAGCACCATTTCCATACCAAACTATGTTATCCTCATAATTCCTAACTCCATACTTCATTATATCGTTAAATATATCATTTTATACAACTCTTACATGACCCCTCCCTCTAAAGATAGCATAATGGGGAGAGAGAGATAATGAACACCGAGTCCCACCTCATGTAAACCCCAAGTTGGAGACTAGAACCAATGGTGTAAAAATATCATGTATAAGAGGCATTTACCTTTATAATAATGTAGGGATATGAGATATGATGAATTATCCAAAATAAACTGCATGAAATAATATAAAATAAAAACATGCCATACTATTATGTATTTATAAATAAAACTAATACATTGAGATTTCTACAAAGTAGAAAAAAAAGAAACAAAGCTAGAGCAGTGACACCACAACAATCCAAAGGTCCAATAAAGTAATTTACAGTACATTCCATGAATTCATCATGGAAACCTGAAAACAATTATATATATAGGGTCAGAATATATGTATAATCATTAGGAAAATAACATTTTCTCATGCACTTGTGAAAGGAGCATACTAATACACTTGGGAGAAAACATGTGCATAACCAAACAACACTTATATATGTATACTAACAAAAACCTCAACCACAATAAGGATTATTTAATAAATACTGAATACAAGTATAATAACATTATATAATGCATATTCACTATCAGAATCCTACACCATTTTCCAATTGACTTTCCACCCTTACACCCCAGCTTCATACGTCCAGACACTCCCACCTCTATCGAATAACATCACAAAAAATCATATCACATCCTACCAAAAGACAAATTGTTCATCCCATCACATCACATATCATAAACCATGTTTTTTGGTTTGATGAACATTAAGGACATAAGCCTTGTGACATTATCCTGCAACACTTGACCCCCACTGCAATCCATCTCACCACATCTTTCATGAAAACACGCATACCATCACATAACTTCACATAAAAAATCAATCGGCACAGTTTTGATTTCTGGACATCACAACATATGCATGGCTTTCACATATCCTGGAAGAGGGAGTAGGGTTGAGTGGGTATCCATCAATCCATCCTCCCACTGGGTTGTTGGATAAAATACCCCCTATATTACATTGCGGGTGTCGGTACATAGTGATGGACAAGGGTTGGGTACATATAAAAAACACAAAACTAAATATGTTATATAGATATAGGATTACTAAACACAATCCTCTTCCTAATGGTTAACAAACGCACAAAACAAGTCTTGGGAACCTCCATATCCACTTACAAAACTAAAACCATACCCTCATCAGAAAAAAAGTTTCCATGGTTCATATTTTAATTTTTTAAATCTCATTAATCTAGTTTCCATATTTTTCATTACTGACCCATATCATTGTGACAGTTACCTTTAATTAATATATTTGATATTCATTACCATCCAATTTCATAAAATTATCATGCATTTAATTACATTACTACCTGGGAAGCTAACATAATCGACCACCATCACAACACTACTGCACAACCACACCACCACTACCATAACAACCATACTATATATCACATCCACCACCCTCACAAACATAAAAACATATCCACCACCTGTGATCTAAAAATTGTTATCTAATAGAAAACACAAAACACTATCCACAATCATATTACACCCAACACATATAGTTTTATTGATTGGGAATAGGATCATTCATTCAATTCAACTTTTTAATTTATTGGCAAGATCTAATAATCCTTAAGATCCTTGGGCATCTAATTCATTACCCCATGGAATGTGATTAACCGATTATTGATTAATAGTGGTAAAAAATTGCTAAAAATGAATTCAATAATTCACATAATAATAGTTTAATCAAGGACGCCCATTGACCACAATATTCAGCTGGCATTAAGGCCTTACAATTCACAATATCAAATCAACAACCACAATTTTGTAAATCATGATTAACATTAAACTTCTCCTTTTGATTTTATTTAAAACATTTTTTTATATTTAATAATAAATATGAAAACATATTCATAAGATATAATAATAATAATACCATGCCTCGTAATACATGTAAATAGAAATGAAGTAATTTCATCCTGAAAAAATAATATTTTCCCAAACATGATGCACCAAAATATAGGTGAACACAGATGTGGAAACAACATTGGGGAATCTCGATTATATTACAGAAATAGGGATCTATGATTCCAATGTAAGAAGGGTTTTTAAACACCCATCTCAAAAGAATGCATGTTTTAAAGAATTAATTAATACTCTCCGCTTTTGAGAGATTAGATAGAAGACATGTGGGATTAGATATGGTTTAGATTGGTCATTAAAGGAAAATATCATGAAAAAACCACATTGAAAACATCTAAAAGGACTCTATAATTTTTTAAATTTTGATATATGATTAATTCCATGTGAATCAAATACAAAATATATTATTTACGAAATTAATCACAATTTCCATAACAAAAGATGAAAAATGGAAAAAACTTTAAATTTATAAAAAAAACATCCAACAATTTTACTTGCCACCACTAGGGTGACATACCTACAGAAATTACCTACCACAAGAAATTGTTGACTGCCAAAATGAACCAGCACTAAAAATGACCCAGCAGTAGAATAACTAATCTCTAGAATGACATACCATCAGAAATGAACTACTTATAGAAGGGACCATTCACCAGAATAACCTACCTCCAGAATATCCTACCTCTAGAATGAACTACCACTAAAAATACCTACCATTATAATTTACCTACCACCAAAAATGAACTACCTCATAAAATGACATACCACTATAAATGACCTACCATGATAAATTACTTCCTATCCAAATGACATACCACCAAAATTGACCTACCACCAGAAAGGAACAACCACAGGAATGAATCACCTATAGAAATAACATAACAATATATTAAACTTCATATATAATGAACTAACTCTAGATATTACCTACCACTTAAATTTTCCTTCATCCAATAAAACATCACTTTTCCCTCCAAAACACCATCAAAATCCTCTCTTCCATCTCCAAACACCTACAGACTTCCCCAAGACATCTCAACCACTAGATTTCCAAAACGTAATGGATTAGAAGGACGAGGGTGTTATAATGCCTTACCATAACACATCCTTTAGATAAAACCATGCTACATTTACAAAACACATAAAAATAGTATTTTACCTTCACACAACCCATAAAAACCTTTGTCTTCCATTAAATATATTCTCATTTGAGCCCTTATGTAGGTATAAACTGATTTAACTATACGTTATGAGGTTTTTTACATAGGGTATGTAAAATTTTGAATATTTTATATTTTCAATTAACCAAACTAATTAATATATAAGTAAACAATGCATTTGAAATTCCAAAAATTATAATACAACTCTAAAGTTAATTAAATTTCATTAAAAACTCCCAAATTAATTTCGAAATATAATTTTTACAACATTTAAATGACCTTCATAATTTGAAAAATAATTTTAAAACACTAATTAAGATATAAAAAAGTTATTTGAAATATTAAACGCCCTATAATGACAATGTAGGTCTAAGGGATGTTCTAATACTTTACAGTAGATACCTCTTAAACAATTATCATCCTTGTGAATTAAAACAAATCCCATGATGGAGAGAATAAATAGGTTCCAAACAAACTTCTCGTGAGATGACATTAAAGGAACAAAACACAGCCAGATGATCAAGGCATAAAACGTGCGACATCAATTCACATGGTTAATCATCTAGGGAGATACCTATAATATAAGAGTGAATTAACAACAATATTTAAAACATAACGTAAGGCCATGAACTAAAATATTTCACCCAAAACCAATTTTTTTAATTATACCACATGAATCACATTAAATCCACAATGACATCCATAAAACACTTCCCCAATATTACATATATTTCAATCACATTTTTATCATTCACTTTTCATGACATAAGTCATACCTACATGATATCATCACCCAATTCCATATTTATAAATTTTTTCCCATAATCAGATTTAGATAACTAGCATTTTTATCAGAGTAATAATACATAATCACAATAGTAGGAAAAAAATAAGAAAAATAACTTCATTGTGATTTTAAACAACATGGCGGTGCACTCTAGTTTAATTATTTTATTATATAAAACAATTTCTATTAGTAGGTCTCTATTATAACTATTTATGGTTCATAAAACATATTGCAATAAAACATAACAACAATTCAAGGTAATCATATACTAAATAAAATATCCTAGACCATTTTTAATTTAACATTGTTTATTTAAAAGAAACATTCATATCTAATATTCAAGTGATTTTACATTTCCATGTTTCCAAATAACAATATGCACATGCATTATCTTTATGAGTCATTCATTTAATGCTTAAATTAAATATAATTTATTCATTGTGACACATAGGAGTATGCATTCTGATTAAAAACTATATTATAATTACGATCATTCTTCATGTTGGTCATTCTCAACTAAGAATATTTATTCATTTAACATCAAAGAAAACATGATTTCATGGAGCATAAGGGATGATAAGATTTTACTTTAATAATTTATCACAACATGCTCAAGGTATGTAGAATGAATTATATAATCCCTCAATTTTAACTTATTTGAGATTTCCATAGCATTATACACGATCTCATTGTGTTGATGTCTATATTTAATCATCATGTCTCATGAGAATCCATAGAATAAACAACTCACTATTAAGAACATATATCATTATTTTAAAAAATATACATAGAACAGTAACTATGTAATTTCATTTATAACTTTAATATTTTAGAATCATAATATTTTATCCATTTATAGAAATAGGTAACATGTTCATTCATCTGAATGTTCTCAAATTTCAATGTTTCATTACAAAGAATTGTGACAATCTACCATAAATTTCACAAGTAAATAAAAAATTTCCATCCTTATTATAAATTCCAAACATAGACATATAACATATCATGGCCTGAAAACTCAAATGGAATTAATATTAGTAAGTCTAATAACATTTCATTTCAGTCTATAAACATAGAATATATTAAATAAAACATGTTTTAAAAGGGATTTTACTACAAATTTTACCAATAGGGATAATTCAATAATATTTTATCATCATATAAGCATTTTTATCACAATCATTATTCAATATTCAAATTTTTAACAATAAAAGGATAAATAGATTAATATAATCCTTCCTATATGTATTTCATAGAAATTATGATCTTCTAAGAATAATTCGTCATTAATTAAAAAACATTCACAAACTACTCATATCAATTCGAAATAATATTTCAAATTAAAAAAATTCAAAAAATTTGAATAATTTAAAACTAACATGTAATTTTAGTATAGAAAACTATGCATCACATCATTTCATGATATTTAGAAAATCGCATTCTAACTAGTACACATGAATTTTAATTTTTTTTATCATAGTTCTGAAACTACATCATTTCCATAAACATATCACAGATAAACGGTATAATTATATTCACAATTCAAATCAAAAATTAATCAAAGATAATGATTCAGACACACTTGAGGGAAACATAAATGCACCCATAAATTTTGAATCACTTATTATTATTGATCAAATTATTCTTTGAAACATATTTATAAAAAACTATAAAAGAAATAAAATTTATTTTTAATGTTATATTCTCAATAATAATTCATAAATGTCTTATATAATATCTATTACAAGTCAACTCCTAAAATAATTATAACAATTATTAAAGAGAACTGGATACAAATTGGAAAAATATGTACATCATGATTAAAAAATTCAAGGAGTAATTAATAATTATATAATCCTACATCCTCAAAATATTGTTTTCTTTTTCAAGTTAATATCAATGTGCATAACATGAGAACTAGATAATCCAAATCATTACAAAATAATCTTCATATAACAATGGGTCAAAATAATGTACTTTAGATTGCTTAATGATCCTCATTTTTTTTAACATACCCTAAATATTAAAAAACACATTAAAAATAAAATACTACAAAATATTTCATTAGAAGTGAAATAAATGCCCTTTATCAGTGATAGAGAAGTACTGACTATCGAAGTAAGATTAAAAGACATTATCTTTTATCAGAGATAAAAAGGGGATGGTAAAGGGGTCCTCTATTACTACTAATAAATTATCCTTTTATCTGTTCTTTTATTTAGTACTAATAAAGAGAAACATTATAAGTGTTTCTAGAATAACTAATAAAGGACACATTTGTTTTAATATTCATAATAAATGATAAGGGAGGAATTTATCTGTGCTTCCAAAATTGCTGATATGGGACCCATTTATCAGGACTTTAAAATTCCCAAATTTAGGGGTATACTGTAGTGTGCTATAACTGTAAATTGTAACACCAGTGCAATGTGATATAACTATACACCACAAACCCAAAAACACCACCAGATATCAAAAAATCCATTTACTAGTAAATAGTTTATATTAAATGAAATTTAAAACACAAATACAACAAAAAATACAATATTATAGACATTTAAATCATTTTTTATATAATTACATAAGTAAATATTTTTACATATATTCAAAAACATAAATTATCCTTTTTCTTTTGATCCTTAAACCAACTCATGTTATTTTAAAACAATCCACCCCAACTCATGACATAGAATTCCCCTGAATAATAAAACAATTCTTATCATAGTAACAATATAAAGAAATAAAATAATAGAAAATGTTAATTTTAAACTAAACATTCAATGGTACCTAGATTATTGTGTAATGGATTGAGTTGTGGTTGATTTATACACGTCACACCATTTATAGTTAACATTATGGAATTATATATATTAAATTAGTTAAATATGTATATGAAAAATCTCCACGGGCATAGCCTAGTGGTTATGTGAGTGAAACTTTTGAATTAAAGTATTGATTTTAAACTGATAACAGAAACTTTCAATCATAATAAGAACATTGTATATTGGATTATGGTGTTGTTAAATCCTACACATCACTAAGGACTTTTTTATCATTTTTGTAATGTATAAAAACCATACAAATTCATTTTCATAGTTTTCAGTTTGTTAGTTCACATTTTATTAAAATTAATGTCATTTTTAAATAAAAAGAAAAACATGCAGTCATACCGGTCACACTATGCCTCAGATTGAGGTGTGGTTGATTTGTACGCATCAGAAATGACTTATTGATAGTTGAACTAATGTATAAAAATAATGTAAATTCGTTTTCATAGTTTTGAGTTGTTTTGTTATCCATTTTACTAAAATTGAAGTTTATTTAAAATCTAAAGACACAAGGGGAGTCATATCAGTCACACCATGGGTCACATCGTGGTTCTTCTTATTCCTACACTTATCAAATTATTTAACAATAATTTTCCTAAATAAAAAAAATTATGAATTGGTTTTCTTGGTTTTGAGTATGTCACATTTCGTTTTTACCAAAATGTAATTTTAAACATAAAACACGCACTTTGACTCATTTTAATCACATTGTGTATTAGTTTGATGTGAGACACATTACTGCACATCAAAAATGACTTATGAATAATTTTAATAAATTATCCTGAAAATCTAAGCATGTTTGATTAGTTTTCATGGAGTGGTTATTTTTGAACAAAAATGTCAATTTTAAACTCATAACAGACACTTTGAGTCATATCAGGCACATCGTGTATCATATTCAGTTACAGCTGATTCCTACATGTAATAAATTACATATGGATCATTTTAGTAAATTTTTTAAAATATGAATGTGTTTTCATTTTTTTAGTGAGTCATTTTTCCATTTTTCTAAAATTAATATCAATTATAAATAAAAATACTCACATCGGGTCATAATAGTCACAACATGCATCATATTGTTGTGAGACTGATTCATACCCATCTAAAATGAAAAATTGATTGCATTCTTGAATTATAAAAACAATATGATGGAGTTTACATGGTTTTGTGTATGTCAACTATCCTTTTTGATAATATTGATGTCAATTTAAATTAAAAGATGCACTTGGTGTCATACCATTTATAATATGTGCCAGATTGAGATGGAAATTATTCATACACATCTAAAATGACCTTTGGATCATTTTTATAATGTACCAGATAGTATGAATGTGTTTTCTTGGTTTTGAGTACATCACTTGACTTTCTTTTACTAAAATGTCATTTCAAACTAGAAACGAACACATCATCTCATAACAATAAGGTCATGTATTTATTTGATGTGAGACCAAATTGTGTACATCACCAATTATATAAAAATCATTTTCCTAAATATTCACAAAATCCAATCATGTTTGATTAGTTTTTAGTGAGTTGACCTTTTTAAACTAAAGTATCAATATTAAACTGATAGCCAACACCTTGTGTAATAAAAGGAACATCATGCATCAGATTTTGGTTTGGTAAATTTATAGACATCACAAATGATGTGTGGATCATTTTGGTAAATTATAAAAAAAATATGGATGTGGTTTCTCATTTTTTAGTAGGTCAGTTGTCCATTTTACTAAAATTTATGTTAATTTTAAATAAAGAGGAACTTTGAGTCATACCAGTCACACTATGCATCACATTTTGGTGAAGATAATTCCTACACATATCAAATGACTTATGGATCATTTTCCTAAAATATAAAAATAATCTGACTCAATTATCAGAATTTTGAGTATGTCACTTTCCTTTAACACTAAAATGGGAAACACCCACTTTGAACCAAAATGATGACTTCATGTATTATTTTCATGTGAGACTAATTTATACACATAAAAAATGACTTATTAATCATTTTCTTTAATTATAAATAAATTATGATCATTGTTTATTAGTTTTTAATGGCTGACACTTTTTTGACTAAAAATTTCAATCCTAAACTGATAACTGACACTTTGAGTCATATAGGAAATATCATGTACTATGATGATATATTTATGAATTCTACATGTAAAAAATGACATATTGATAATTTTTTATAAAGTATCAAAATTATCTAAAGGTGTTTTCATAGTTTGAAGTAGGTTATTTTTCCATTTTTCAAAAATTGATTTCAATTTTAAATAAATAGACACATTTGGAGTCATACTTGTTACAAAATACATTGGATTGGGGTGAAGTCAATTCCTAAATATCTCAAATGGCATGTGGATCGTTTTCATAAATTATCAAAATAATATGAATGTGTTTTCTCAATTTTGACTACATTTCATTTATTTTATAATAACATTTTGGTTTAAACTGGAAACACACAACTTGACTATGACCTATCACAGGATACGATTATAGTCATCCCAATCATACCATGCATTGGATTGAGGTTTAGTCCATTCCTAAGTTTCAGAAATAAAATTTGAATCATTTTCATAATGTACCAAGAAAATATGAATGTGTTTTCTCAATTTTTCATACATTACTTTCCTTTTTTACTAAAATGTTATTTTAAACATGAAATACACACTTTTACTACTATAGGAAAATCTACGTATCTTGAGACATCCATTTGAATTGGGACAATGTAAATATTTTAGAATGTGATGAATCACTCTAAATGGATGGTGAAAAATAATTATTCCCTTTTTTGTATGAAAAATGTACTGGTGGATAACTAATTAATCAGGTTAACCATGAGGATTCTAACATCAATCATAACATTACGATCAAGAACCTAATAGAAAACATAGAAAGGGTACTGGATGATGTTTCAATTATTTTTAATAAGAATGAATTTGTTAACCAAAACGATTATTTGATTTTGGTGGGATCTACAAATGGTTGGCTAGACTCAAAATTCTTTTATAAGAATCTAATTGATGGTGAGAAACAGTGGATTGAGAAATTGAACAAAAAATGGATGACACACTCACGTTTTACACTCCTATAGAGGCTACATCTCAATAGGATACTAGGGGATATAAATCTACAATGTGTCAGTGTCCCCTTATTCTCTTGATGTCCCCTATGTACACAACACATAGAAGACATTGATCATCATTTCATGAGCTTCAAGGCTACCACCTCTCTTTGGATGGGAGTGAAACAGATTTTTGGTGCCCATATTTTCTACACTAATTCTGTCCAAACTCACCTCACATAATTATTTAGCACTACCCACTCAAAGAAGCTTCTTGTGTGGTTTCATGTGGAATCTGCTGAAACTGTCCACGTTATATGAAGTAGCTGAAATTCCACATAGTAGAAAGAGTCACGCTTCAATTCAGACCACGACTAGGGATCAGTTATTGCAATGGTTCTTGCTGGGAACAACCTACATGTAGAAAATTGCAATAATCTCACTAAGGATTGGGTGGTCCTAAAGCGGTTGAACATCAGTGGAAACTACCTGACCCATCGTCAGAAATTGGATGTCTTCTGGTTACCCCCATATGCAGGATGGGTCAAATGCAATATAGATGGAGCCTCAAGTGGTAACCCATGTCCCTCTAGATATGGTGTCATCTATAGGTATGGGAATGGGGATTCTATTGAATTGTTGTATGACACATGTGGTAATGAAACATCGCTTGAATAGGAGGTGATGGGGCTTATCATGGTGGTTGAGTTCATTATCCGAAGGAATTGGTATAATGTATGGTTTTAATGCAACTCCAACACACTCTTTCAAGCATTATGAATGGGGCAGAGACACCTATCATTGAGTATGGCTACTAAATGGGCGAATTTCATTGACAAGAATTCTACATTTCACTATTTTATTACACATACCTTTCGGGAGGACAACTATATTTTGATGGGATAGAAAACAAAGGGGTAAATGTGGAAGGATTTCAACCATTGATTACTCCATTTGATGATATGGTTCCTATTCTTCTCTAGGGAAAATTTAAATTTCCTTTATCTAACCTTCTGTAACTTTTTTTCTGCATCCAATAAAAGGGCCTCCACACTCACTTTTCTCAAAAACATTATCAATTTAAAACTAATAATAGATAAATTGAAACATACAGAAAATATCATTTATTAGATTGTGATGAATATTATTCATACATATCAAAAATTACATATGGATTATTTCTGTAAAGTATCAAAACAATAAAAATTTGTTTTTATGGTTTTTAGTAGGTAAGTTGTCCATTTTTCTAAAATTGATATTAATTTTAAATAAAAGAATGTACATGGAGTCATACCGGTCACACCATGTATCAGATTAATGTGTGATGATTCCTACATGTCTAAAATGATATATTGATCATTTACATAATGTATTAAAATAATATTAATGCATTTTATTGGTTTTGAATCTGTCAATTTTTTTTATTAAAATGTCATTTTAAAATAAAAACATGAACTTTGGCTGATACTGATCACATCGTTTATTAGTTTGAGATGAGACTGATTCCTACACATAAAAAATGACTTATGAATTGTTTTCCTAAATCATTAAGAATATATGAGAGTGTTTTTTCAAATTTCAGTAAGAGACACTTTATGAATTAAAATTTCAATTTATAACTGATAACTAACACTTTGAGTCTTACTGGGAACATCATGTATCAGATTGTGGTGTCGCTGATTTTGACATGTTAAAAATGAATTATGGGTTATTTTTATAATGTATCAAAGAAATTATATTTTTTTTCAATTTTTGTTAGGTTCATCTTCCATTTTACAAAAAATGATGTCAATTTTAAATATAAAAGATACAGTTAGAACCATTTTGTTCATGACATTCATAAGATTGAGGTGAGACTGAACTCATCTCTGAAAATGGACCATACTCTCTTATGAGACTAAATAAACTACAAGAACATTGATTCATGTTTAAACTAGGATACCTATGGAGCCTTTTTCAGGTCCCAAACTCACTGGATATACTCCAGAGGAATCCAACCCCAATTCCCTTAATTTGGGCATCCTCCTTAAGAAAAAGCCCCAAATTAATCTCTAAATCATCAAGGTGTCCATTTTAGGAATTAAGCCTATAATCTTCTCTCTCAAAGGACCATGATATCCAATGAGACTTATCGAACTATGTGGGATATTATTACAATTCATATGGGCTATGTAGGAAGCCTCCAGGAGGTTCAAACCCAACACTTCAACTCAATCTTGTTCTCCTTGGGCTATATTCCCAAGAGGGTCTGATCTTCCTTAGAAACCCATATCCTTTACAAGTTCCTTCAACCACATTACCATGATTCCCACACTATGTTTTTATCAAGAACCTTTCTCTTAGAGGTCCTTATCACAAGATATTAATTGTTATGATGTGTCCTATTAAGAGGCATTGAACTACGAGGGTTATGATTCCTTTCAGAAGGATACATAGGTATCCCACACTCTCCTTGTTCTTGTTGAGCCCGCTGATGGGATCTTCCCCATGTTTCTGAAACATATATGGTTCGAGCATGGGTAGAGTTAAATTCGTGGTTTCTAGGATTCCCATGTCTTCCCCTATATTATTGACCTTGGTATCTTCCTCTTCTTCCCCAATTAGGTACAAAGAATTCTAGATCATTAAAATCAGAATCACCATTGGAATTTGGATATATTAAATGGATAACATTAATAGAACCAAGTATCAATTATTCATCTGACGAATATTCTGGTTGACAGTTTAATTATGGTTGTGCCGTTTGGAGGGGTGGTGCATGTGCTTCTGAAATACATGTCATAAAATCATCCAGGGTCATGGACAACATTGGCCTTGATACGAGCCTGTCTTCTTCTGACTGATCTTTGCCTTTATAATCACTTTTGTTCTTTAAGGAATGACCTTTTGAGGAAGCTGGTTTTTCTATGGTAGGAGTTGATGAAAACAAAATCGGTTGTTTCAAATTTTTCTGCAAAATTTCATGAGTCCAGGTCATCATTTTTCTGATCATCCAATCATCATATTTCTCCACATTTTTCTATTTATCTCTTCCCATTCACCTTCTTCTTATGTATCAGTAGCTGTAACACATGCTACATGAGTTTATGAACTCTTCAGTTTTACTTGTCCAAAGTCTACCATATTTTTCACAAGGTCATTGTAAACAAAACACTATTGAATGGGGTGTCCCATTCTCTGGTGAAAGGGACAATAATTAGGAAGATCTTCATCTATATATTTATTTGGCTTCTTCATCCTCTGAAACTGAACCAAATTTTTTTCTAAGGCTGATATGATGTAGAAAATAACTTGTTCATTCTTGAAAGAATAATGTTTATTCATTAATTTATCAAACAGTTTCCGACTTTGATCTCCATGATCATCTTGATGAGGTGGCTATTTCTACAGATGCTCAGGAGGCGAAACCCTTCCATATGATGAAGGTCTTGATGAAAAAGCAGTTACAGGTGCCCGTTTGAGTGTGACTGTAGCATCTTCTGCCTTTCCTATCATCCTCCCTAGAGCTGATAGAATTACACTTGCTTTAGCCATAGTATCTATAATAGAGTCATCTATATGTTGAGTGATTGATATATGGTCTTGAAAACCTCCTTTTATTTCACAGGGATAAATGGTGTGTGTAGTTCATCATGTATAATTTCCACACAAATTGGTAGAAACTCATCTTGAGGGAGTTCTAGACTTGTAGAATATGTTATTCCTTTCTATTGTGCAATGAAATATAAAACTATTTCATTCTAGATTTTTTACAATTTTTAAGATAAAAAACTATCATCTTTGGTAGCATTGGGGTAAATTGAAGTAGGAATTTCTGACAGAGAACTTCTCATCTATTAATTGATCCTGACTGTAAACTTGTATACCATACAAAAGATGGTCATTGTAATGACTCCACAATAAAACTAAGTTTAAATGCTTATTGTTGTTGAGAATTTCCCATCATGGGATCAAAGAAATAAAAAAATGTGTTAATTGTTGTTCTAGATCACCTGAACCATTAATGATTGGGAATGTGGCACTCACATATTTTGGTGGGGGAGGAATTCCATCCACCCATTCAAGGTAATATCTCTATTCTGGCTGAACCGGTGCACGTTGTTCTTCCATAGCTTCCAATAAAGTAGTTATTGACTCAATTGTGTTGATAAGCATTTGGGGAACATCCAAATGAGCTGTAACATCTGTAGGTATAGAAACTGAAGCATGAGTTTGTGCAACTACCGAAAAAAGAACTGATGGTGGTACTGATATTTTCCTTGGATAACCCACCGAAATCGGCCGATCAGGATGTATGTGGTCATTCCTTGATTGTGTACCCAGTGGAAATAATTCATTATCAACTTATTTAGTTAATAAAAATCCTCTTTATAGAGGAGATCATACTGTATTTTCAAGTTGAGGATCTGTCTGTGGAGTACGTCTAGAAGAAATGTTGTTTTGAAGTAACTCTAAATTGAGTCTTTTCAACTCCTTCATTTTGTATTATTACAAAGAAAATCACTTTTCAAGCGAAAGAGATTGACCATCTTTAGTGGAATAATGAGATTCAGTCTAACTTTTTTCCTCTCCCCTTGTTAGATTCATTTCAGATAAGGGGGAGTTGGTTATTATAAGTCATACCTAGATTTTGGGTAAGCCTATGATTTCGGGTCTGCAAAACATCTTCACTTGCCTTAGTGTGTATCGTATTATAGACAAGAAATTCATCTTCTGATTCCCTTGAACTAGACTGATTTTTTGGAGGATTGAAGCACTGTTGTTAATGACATTTATTTATATGTAATTCCTTGATGACATTATATCAGTATTTTGGTGTGATTGTCTTCTTTGTGTCTTTCACGAGACCTCATTCTCCTAAATGATGAATTCTATGGAACTGTTTTGCAGACAGTAACCAGAATGGATTTTTTGGATTGTTCATTTGTACGCTTTCTTTGTGGAATCTTCCTTAACCTAGAGAAAAATAACTTCTGTTAAGGAGGGTATTGCAGATCTGAAAAGTATCCCATCCATACAGGTGACAGTTGTTCCTATTCATATTCTTCAAACCATTGTCCTTTGTTTAATGAATTTGATGGTATAATTTAATGAGCCCCCACCCTTGCATGATGGGGTGATTCAGGAACTTCTACGGCTGAAATTTGTGCAACTACTGTTCTGATTTTTCGGATTTTTGTTCGGTCATTAGCTGGGTTCATCACCCGACAACCATTTAAATAACCGGTCTTAGAAGATCACCACGCTATTTTAGACATTTTCAATCTCTGATGCCTAACATCCTCTAAATAGGATTCCTGTTCAGGATTCAAGGATGCTTGATGTAAAAGTAACTCAAAAACTTCTTTTCATTGGGCCTGATTTAGAGGAGAAATGATTTAGGCCTATTCTTGAGCGTACATCATATTACATACAAAATCTATTGATTGTGGTTGACCATGGAAAATAACATTGCATGTGACCCAATTTGGCATACTTTGATGATTTTGGAGTGTAGTGAAAAGAAATTCTCTATATGCACCCCATCCTCTGATACAAGCAATATATGGGGAATCAGAAATTAACTAGTGTAGTCTTTTTAGAGCTTTGATACCTGCACACTGAAGGATTCTCTCCTATTTTTCTACAATTTTATGTAGGGAAAATATATAGGGGCCAATTCAATTTGGTTTTGAAACCCTTATATTACCTAAAAATTATTTTGATATTCATCATGTGGCAATACATCAGATTGCAAATGACGAAGAGTGTTCCCTAAGTTGAGGCGAATATAATGAATAAAATATTCTGTCATCAATTCTAGTATGACATACTAAGAATTTTTCAATGGAAAGAACATTACTGTTATTTCTCGTTTACCTAATTGTTTCCTCGTGTTTAACACATATTCACCATTTTTCAATAGATGTTTCTCCACTTGGACTCACCAAATTCGATGCTCTATATTAGAAGAAAAATGACCTAAGTGAGGTTCGATGAATTACCATTATGTTAAGATGTATTCTGGTTGAGAAAGTGTTTCCCCTGTAAATGAAAAGTCATTAGACATTACTGGCCATGTGGTTTCAAGTTCCTCGAGATATGAGGGATTTCTCATCTCTAGATTGTCAATTATGGAATTGTCTTGACAATAAGAAATACTACTAGAGAGAGTACATTCGTAGTGAATGACATCATGGGGAGGATCACCATGATGGACTAAAACATGAGATAAATCTTCATTCTATGTTGTCTTTTGGCCACATAGAGGGTTGCCTTAGATATTATCCGAAGATTTGCACTTTGGATTGACCGAATTTTCATCAATCAATCCTTCATGATGAACTATTTGATAGGAAACTTCATAATTACCACTACCACTTCCATAATTTGGTAATGAGAGGGTAGGATCTTGAGCTGCAATAGATAATTGACTAAGGGATTTATGAACATCAGTTGTAAGAGGATCCATATTATAGCTTGACTCTTGATTTTCCAATTGTTCTTGGTATGAATTTATTTTGGATGTTCTCTTCTACTTAGTTGTGGCCACTTACGGGGAAACGTGGTTATCATGGGAAATTTTATGTGCCTACCCTGGAGTGGTTACCAAAATAGATCGACTACCTCCAATTGGAAAGGGTGTATGTTCCTGATTCTGTTGTCCATGTGGTGTGGGGGATTATGCCCCATGACCCTCCTTGACTCGAATAGAGGTATGTATATGCACTGGGATGTCATGTAGATGTGTCATCACATGTGTGGGGATGAATTTATGTGTCTTTTCCTATGATACTGTGGAAGTAGCTGTTAAAATATTATATCATGGATCTACAATATGGGTAGGGATATGCATATACCCTTTCATCATTGATAAGATGTGTTTGGTGACTTCAACAGAAAAAATGAGAATATATGTCCATTTAGTATCTGGAGTAGGTGTACGTTACTTCTTCTGTCCCCATTTTCCTATCAATTGATATTTACAGTTTTCATTCATGGAGGAAGAGAGTTGGTTATGCCCCAAATGTTTCATCAGATCTATCCAACTGACTTCTTCGGGTGCTAAAAAACTAGACCATTGGAAGTCTTGATGAACATTGATAGGTGTATGTGCCTGCAAGTTGTTTTTATTCAGTCATGGTTGATATAATTCCTTCCATAATGGAAGAAGATACTGCTAATAGAATTGTTGATTGTAAATAGGTGTATGTAACCATTCACTAGTTTCCATCCAATTAGATTGGCAGGATTTTTAAAATTCATCTAGAAAAGCCCGCTGACTGGATGATGACTTGTAGAAAGCTGTATGTTTTTTTTCACGATAATACACCTGGATTATCTGGTGGGATTTATGGGATGTTGTCAGATGATTCTACTGAGAAGAAAAATTAGGATGGACAGGTGTATGTGCCCGCTCGTTGTTTTCCATCAAGTAAAATTGATGGACTTCTCCAGAGGAGGCAAAGGTGAGAACATACTCCCTGTTGACCGGACGTTGTCCCTGGAGGTTCTTCTGTCATGCCTGTGTCTGAGAGGCATTTCCCAAATGTCTAGAGGCAACACACCCATCATGTTGCGGGTACACTACCACATGATTCTGGTAGCGACTGCTGGTGGGAGTCCTCAGGAAGGACTCCTGCATTATAGAATTGTGGCTTTGAGTATCCTATGGATCCACATCCTTGTAGTATAGGAGGGATTGATTATTGTATTCCTGGGATAAGGAATCGAAACAGTTGGAAATTGTGGGTGGAACCATTTTCTTTTTGAGAATTGGTCATTGTTGGCCAGATGATCGAGGATTGTTATGAACATGGAGGGCCTTTTAAGGAGCTTGGAAAGTATGGACTGTATAGTAGTGGTGATATTCTTTTTCCAGCAAATTAGAAACGCATCACTGAAGATGCTAGGTTGGTGATGACATCCTTCTTGTAGATGAACGTCTACTCTGAACAATGGTCGGGATATTCAAAGACGTTGTCTTAGAGATATCCATTTTATGGAATGAAGGGAATTTTTAGAAGAAAACTGAAAATAACAACCTTCATTAATGTAACAACTTTTTATATGGATACATGCATGACTGATTCCTTTTCCTTGCCATCAATTTTCAATTGATAGGGGCCTAACAATTGGGTAACATTGTTAACATGTTTAATGATTCACATCAGGTTCACCATTATTGTTTTTTAGTTACTTGAAACATGTGTTCTAGTTTTAAGAAACACTATTTCAAGTCAGTTTCCATTGGATTTATTTATGGAAGTGGAAACATCAAATAATTATTTATCCAAAGAGGAACTTCTTTCTAATGGAAGGTGTTCAATAAGTTTGAACATTTTGATACTTAAGAATGTGCATTGGTCGAGAGGATGGTAGGTCAGACTCATCATACCCATTTTGGGGATAATTATTGTCTACTATAGGACTCTCTTTGTGAATTTAAAATATTTTTAGGAATCCTTATTAATTAACCACGAATATCATATATATCCCTTGGAATTTACAATCCTTTATTGACATGTGTAAAATTTAGAATCATCAGTATGCATTGAAGGTTCTTCATTAATGGAAATACCCATATGTATTTGAGGTTTTCTACCAATGGTATCCTCTAGTTTACTGATTAGATATTCTTTTAATCATCATTGTGAAGATACAGGTTTTTAAGCCACTCTTAGGGGAACTGTGAATTTTATTGTCATCCATGGGGATGAATGTATATTTTCATCCTGGGATCATGCCCATAAAATGGGCTACCTACGTATCCTTGTGATGGGAATCAGAACCCTTGTAGTTCAGTGCCTCTTAAAAGGACACATCAATCCTTTTATGGTCATGTGATAAGGTCCTATAAGCAAAAGGTGAATGGTCAAAATATAATGTAGGACTTATGATGTAACAACATAAGGATCATGGAAAAGATATGGGTTTCTATGTCAGATCAGACAATATTGGGAATATAGCCCAATGAGACTAGGTTTGACATGAAGTGTTGAGTTTAAACTGCAAGGATTCTTCCTACATAGCCCATATTGATGGGAATCAAATCCCACATAGTATGATAAGCCTCATAGGAGAGTATGGTCTTTTGAGAGAGATGATTTTAGGATTACTTCTTGAAAAGGATGCATGTATGATTTAGAGGTTATTTTGGGGCTTATTCCAAAGGAGGATACCCAGATTAAGGGAATTAGTGAAGGTTTTTGTGGAGGATATCTTGTGAGATCAGTCCCTGAAAAAGTATTCCAACATTTCCTGGTTTAAACAAGAATCATATTTCACATTGTTTATTCAGTCTCATAGAAGAGTATGGTACTTTTAGAGAGATTTTTTAGGATTAGTTCTTGAAAATGTGGCCTTGATGATTTGAAGGATAATTTGGGGCTTATTATTAAAGAGGATTCCCAAATTAAGGGAATTAGGGTTGTAGTCATGAGGAGGATATATAATGAGATCAGACACTAAAAAAATACTTAATATATATCCTGTTTTTATCATGAATCAGAGTTTTAGTAGGTCATTAAATTGTGCAAATGTTGTGACCGTGACAAATCTATATGCCCATGTGAGTCATGCTCGGTGTGAGAAACCAGAGGATGTCAAAGATTCAATAAAGGACTTCACATTTTCAAATCCTTCCTCCACTACATGTGGAAGAGGGAGCGTCCACCATGGATGAGGGTGAGGCGACCTGGAAAGAGGGCAAGGCGGCATGCCCTCACTCTATTCTCTTCACATTGGACAAGGGTCCAAATGGAAGGAAGAAATAATGAAATTTAGGGGCTCACACCAGGATGGATGTCCATTTGAGGTTTAACCTGGCATAGGAGTTAGGTGATGAGGTTTGAGGAGTCTCATGAGGAGTGTATCGACTCAAGGTACACGAGGAATCCATAATGATGTCCAAAATCTTAACATGTGAAAGGAACCAAGATGAGTGAGTCAGCTCTAGGAACATCATTGAGTGTGGAGGATTATAACAAACCATGGTAATTGAAGGGTGGAAGTAGGGCAAATAATGGTGCAATGAAAAATGTAGCCGACCAGACCTGAAGATTTTGTGCTGAAACTGTCCATATTTCATAGGGGTCAGTAATGGAAGTGCATGGACCGACCCAAAGGGCCGGGACCACAGCCCGACATTGAACCCATGCAGGGGTGCGGGGGTGCATTCGCCGCGGTATGGACTGATAGAGTCACACAGGATCTTCTCCACGGTTCATCTAGTAGGTGAACCGCACATGTTCTCCAAATAGGTGCGCTGCACAGGTTCTCCGCACAGGTTCCCTGTACAGGTGTAGCTTACAGGTGCTCCACGCAGGTGTTATGCATAGGTGCAGCGTGCAGGTGCTCTGCGAAGGTAATCCGTGAAGGGGTGTAAAAAATCATTTTCCACATAGGTCCTCTGCATAGGTCGTTCGTTTATGTCTTTCATGTAACACCCCGACCCCAGTTACCCTGAGTCGGTGAATTATTACATAACATTGGAATGATACAAGGAAATCATATCTTGAACGACCGATCATTTTTGTAGCTTTGAAAAAACTAGATACATTCATAAGGTCAACATTACAACTTTAAAAGAAAAACAACACTAAATTATTCCATTAGAAACATCGAGGCTTCCTAGATTATGCCTGCAAGTCACTCATAACTAACTTCTTCACTTCTCGGGAAAAATAAAACACAGAAAGGGGTGAGATCATATGGTCAGTAAGGATAACAATATAGCATAAACTTTCATGAATAATCATAAACATTTAAGGAAATTTATAACTAAAACAATAACCATTTAAACTTGAACTTCATCAATATATGGTAAAAATAAAATAAAATTAAATAATTCCATTTACAAATTCACATGGATATTCTACTAGTCAAATAATAACATTAAATATCAATAACCACTTTTATAATGATAGAATTCATAATTCCATACTATCATAACCACATATTAAAGGCCTTAGGCCAAGGCTATAAATAAGATTTTGTCAAGGCCTTGTGCCAAGACAGTAGCATGTCTCATAAGACATACCAACGCATCAAGGAGCTAGATTGGGCTCCACTAGTAACTTACTAAGTCCAATTCATTCTCATATGAATTGTTTGAAACATAACTTAAATATTCATATTAAAACTATCATACAAAATGTCAATACTTTATCCACAAACAACGAATGGTATAAAAATAACACATCCACATTCAAACATAACACATTCAATACAATATGGAAGATTGTATTGTAATATATTAACCTCAATAGAGGACAATGAAGGATATTGACATAGATCAAAATAATCATCAAAACTATTTGAGAGAAATATCCACTTTTTTTGGAAAACATTTAAAGTCACACTATTTTTCAAGAAGCCATTTGAAAATTGATTTTTGAGTCAAAGTTTCCCATACCACTTTGATACTTTTAAAAGGAATTTTAATTTATAAACATTAATGTCAGTATAAATAGATCCCTAAAACATTTTTAAAACATGGACATTAATGAGAATTATTTAGAATAATAAATCTTTAAAACATTTAAAATGATATTTTAATTAGAGTTACTAACCAAAAGAGAGACACTTTGATACAAATAATTGAGATAATAAAAACATTATAATATCATGAGAATATAGGGATTCATGATATACTATGTCAATGTACATTTTATACACCATATAAAAGTGAATTGGTGTATAACAACAAAGAAGTCTCAATGGAATGTAAATTGAGAAGAAATATCTTATAAAGTCTATATCCTTAGGTTAAGGATAAATCGATGACATAATTATGTGTGAAAAATATAAATACACTCAATATGACTGGATATTCAGTGTGAATAAATCCTAGGACATTCACACATATTCTTGTAAAAACAACAATAATGAATTGGATGTTTAACTCACTAAATGGAGATTGAGTTACAACTACTCTTATCAAGTTCGTATCGACGACTTGAGAATATATCATTTGAGTTATTATGTTTATCAAAATTATATCCACAGAAAGGAGAGTGGAAGTTATGACATAATGAAAGGAATAGTGATTCCACACATAATCTTGGAGTAAAATAATAACTGAAGTATGCATAATACTGAATGATTGGAAATTGAAATTTCAAATTCCCTTATCGATTTGGTAACTTACAAAACATTAACCCATGAAAGAATAATCATTAAATGATGATTTATATATCCATTAATTAAAGTATATTAAACAATGAATACAATCATGGGCAGTACACACACCACATGCAATAAATAAGTGGTGAACAATGGAAATCTCATGGGATTAAAAGTGAGATAAGAAACCCCTTACTTTGTAATTTTTCCTTGGTCGATGGTAGGTTAAACTCCTATATAATGGTGAATTAATTGTTATTTAATTATACATGAATAATATAAATTAATATGATGTCATATATGATCTTTTAACATTTATTTGTTAATAATATCTTAGTATTATCGTCGTTTTGGCTGTTAACAGATTTGTTTTCCTTTATACTCATTGTTATGTGAGCCATATTTTTTATGGAAGGGATGTATCTTATTCATATCCAGAATGATTTCATGTCTCTAACCATTATTTTTAATCATAAAATGAAATTTAGTTTTGAATGGATATGATGTGGAATGAATCTCATTGCGTTCATGGAGACGGTAATCCGTACGTACGCCCGAGCGACAAAATCATTCTTTTCATATTAAAATAATATATAATTGTATGGTATATAATATATAAAGAATTAATATCATGTTATATTTTATTATTTTAATGAATTTCACAACATTTTTATATCCATCCAAATAATAATATATTGAATAACAATTACACCATGACGTGGAGATGGTAATTCGTACGTACGCACATATGGTGACATGTCATTAAAAGGATCAATAGAATAATGATTATGGTTGTAACATATTTATAATAACATAAAAGTATATAGATGATACTGGATTAATTATTTTATACTAGAAATAACAATGAAAGAATAAGTGGATGAAGAAACTAAATTCAAAGAGGGTGGTGAAATTATGACATCTTCTTTGGGATCTTCCATTCGATATGATCAGAAGTTCTCCTTAAGATGAATTTCTGACCAAAGTAGGGTCTCTATTATTAATTGAGGTAAGTTGAGAGGATATTTGTGTAGGGTTTGGCCGAGTCAAAAGGCTTTGAAGGTGTGAATTTGAGAGAAGGGTAAGTTCCCTTTTATAATAGGGGTGAGGGGCACCTTCAGAAAAACTTAAAATATTATTTTATTACAAAATATTTTTCGGTTTACAATGGATCCAAATTAGATTATTTAAAGGAAATGGTGGGGATGGGTCGCAATCCACTCATCTAATAGGTTTTTTATAGGTTTGGGTCACTATATTTACCTTAACGTTTAGATTTAACTCTTATTTAAATAGTTTGACATTTACCATGTCTCCTTGTAATTTTATATTAAATGTTTAATAAACATACTATATACATTCAAGAAAACCAAAAGTGGTTCATTAATGATACAACTACCATTATATAATACATTAGGCCTATCCTTAGATTTTTAGGAATATAATATCAATTAATCATATAATATTTTATTTAAAAACTGTTTTTTGTAAATTTTGACACTATTTGGTATCTTGTTTTTTTATAAATTCATAACAGAATTATTACTTCTAAAACAATTCATCTAACCAACCCTAATATGTTATATTTACCTAAATAATTAGTATAATTCCTTAAATGTCTTAAATTACATTTATTTTGATATTTATAATATCAATTATTTTAATATTTCATTAATTATGTAATTACAACATCATCATTGTGTCATTAATAAATTAAATTATTTATCATCTAAAAAATATAAATAAAATACCATTATGTATTAAATATTATTATCCTTATAATTAATATTTATAGTCGAATTTATTTTATTTTTATCCCTATATTAAAAATGATTTAGTTATTAAACTTTTATTATAACTCTTTTAACTCTTCTTTGAATTAAATAATAATAAATGTCCTAATATAATCCATGTGGAGAAAAGAGGTTCATATTTAATTCCTAAGGGTGTTTCTGGTTGAATTATACATATCCAATTGAATTAGGAAATGTGTATGGGTATTAATAATTTCATTCTTACCCTTAATTACCCTATTTACTTTTAATCATGGTAAATAAAAGTAAAAAGTTACTATTCACCAAAAATTATTATTATCATTGACCTCATTTTAATCCTTGATATTAACCATGTCTCTTGGATTTTATAAATTCAATTGGAAGAAGCTGTAAAATTATGTTTTATGTGAATTTACAAATTCTCCTAGGAGGTGTGTAAAAGATGGTGGAAAGTTCAATAAAATTGTATATATATAATATTATTACAAAATGACTCCAATGAATTACACTGAACATATATGGGTATTATGTATCTATTTTTACCTAAAATAAATTTAAATAAAATAAACAATTATTTATCTAAAAATTTGGTTTTAAACTATAACTCAGTGTTTTCCAATATTCATCAAAAATTAAAATTCTTCAGAAACATGCCAAAAATTCACCCTATGCTAATTTTGATATTATAAATTCAAAAATGATGTATATTTTACCACATTAAAAATATAGAGATTTAATTTATTAGTTTAAAATTAATTCATGTTGTCCAAATCAAAATGTGTATTTCTATGAAATAATAACTACCAAAAGATTGACATTTTTTATGTCCAATTTCAAAGTGAAATTACTTCCAATGACAAATATTTTATTAAATGGTAAAAATATAATCTGAATATACATCCAAAACATTCATATTTACTGTTGAACAATATAAATTAATTTGATTATAACAGATGTTTTCAGTTAAAATATATTATTTTTCTCTATGCACCAAAATATGAATGATATGAGAAAAACACCAAAAATATATTGAAACTAAATTATTATGTCCCGATCCCAAAGAATATGTTTATTTTTTAAAATTTAATATATAAAAGTTTCAAATATTAGATTTAAAAAGGGTTCTCCATTAAATGGTGGTAAAATTTCATTTCTTAAAAAATAATTTTTTTATCTAGATTTTTCCCCTTACATTATGTCTAAGAAACGTACAATATGGATTCTAAAATTTGAAGGGTTATATAAAGTTCAAAATTCTATTAATCATATTCATAACCGCTTTTTAACGGCTAGTATGGTAAGTCGTGGTGCGCTTGAACCCGATGTTGTGTGTAGTGTACGTTGTTGAATTACATGGAAGAACTAACATACTATGAAATCTTGGGGTGTTACATTATTCCATCCTTCAATAAATTGATTCCTAAGAACTTTTAAAATTTGGCTTGGGAATATAATAGATAGTCCTACATTGGAAAAGAAGTCAATAATCCTATCACTTTAAAAGATAGAAAGAGAAGTACAAAGGTCACCCAAGATAACCCATATTAAGATTACATGTAGGGAAACATGGATATCGAAGATAAACTAAGTATCAAGTTATGATGGAGAGAGAGATAAAACATGATAAGGAGAAAGTTAACCGTATAAAAACCTCAATCTTGTTATGGGACAAACGGTCATTAGTTTCCCAGTAGGAAAAGTAAACAGACAATATTTTGTTTTGTTTAATGTTCCATTTCATAAAGATGGGGATTTAATTTATGAGATTGACTAAGAACATAATGAGATATATTTACTTTTTAAGTAGAGTTTCATTCATAGTAAATTTCTACCACGAACTCATTTTTAAAACAATGAGTATTCAAGAAGACTTGGTCACACCGGAAGAGTGTTAATAAACGTCTATTGAATCACATGATCCATGAAGGATAAACTATATATATACCTTGTCTTTAGAGATTAATCAAAACCAAATGGTTAGTACAATATCTAATGATCCCCCAAAAGGATATTACATTAGAAAAATAAACACTAACCTTAATTTCTAAAATTAATCCAACAATAACCCAAAGTTAAATAAATACCATTCAATAAAAAATTGTCCTTAAAATACATCAATATAATCCAAAATAATAATGAAACACAAAACATATATGAATTTGGTTATGTAGTCTTCCATGTTAAATTGTATCTCCAAATGACATCAACTACACTTAGAGTCAAAAACATAAAAGTAATTAACCTAATCACATATTCTCTATTATAGGTTATTCATTTACATAAATAACCCAAATCACTATAAATAATCAATAAAAACATAGATAAATATCAACTATTACTCAAATTTAATCCCATAGTATTATGTTTTCCATGGGCATATAGTGTTCCAAAAAAAGCCAACATCATCCAAAATAACATTTATCACTTAATCACCAAATCATTTTCCTATAATAAATTTATTAATTTGACCAGAAATAAGATCCCAAATAAACTTATTATTGATCAATAAAAAAATTTAACTATAAATAATTAGTCACATTAACTAGGGACATCACGTAGTCCAGTGGTAGGTGATAAATCCCAATCCCACTCTGGTTGTGGGTTTGAATCCCACAGCTTTTTCCGATGCGACGGGTTGTCAGACGGTCTGCGTGTTGTCCTTTTTCAAAAACTATACATTATAACATTAACAAAAGGAGATAAATTCCTCAAAATAACCATAACATAATTTAACCAAAAATGTTATCTCATACCATGCATCTTCATCCCAAAATATAATAACTTGTAATTTCCTCAAACCCAATGATCATATAAAACCAAATTGTTATTTATAACTATATCCACAAGAGAAAAGATAAGTCTTCTTCAAATATATTTTTCACATAACAAACTGTAGGGTTACGAATACAAGAGAAAATTATTCCAATGTAGTCCCATCAACATGGAGCACTAGTACTTTTAAAAATTTCCCAAACCATTTATTTCCACATAGTTAATTCTTTGACCAAGAAATTATTCTATATTATAGGGAATTCACTCGAGTAATGGAAATGTCCCCTACATTTACGAAAAATGACTATAAATTGATTATTGGGATTATTTTTATTTTCTTTCATAGTACTCTTAATTTTTCCTTGGAAATTATTCACTTTATGTCCTTCATTCCCACACGTAAAGCATTTCATTATTCCATTGAGAAACTTTCTTGGGCATCTCCTTCTACATTTCTTGCATGATAGAAATTGAGAATTCTTTTCTCCATGGTCTCCACTACTGGAGATCTTGTCATTCATCCCTTTTATCTTCATTATTGAGTCTGTAAATAGGTTAATATATATTTTGGTGATCATATTTTTGTAAAACGTATTTGGCATGAACATGATATCTTTTACACCTATCAACGTTTCAATTTGTTTCACTTTTCCACCACCATTCCCACCTTGTACATCATTCTAAAATTTACTATGACATCCTTGGAATCCACCCATTAACTAATACCCGAAAGCATTGTGTGAGTAACAGTAGTTATGAAATCATTTAGAGAACATCATGACACCAAATTTTCAATTTGAAACACCTTAGGATTAACCAAGGTCATTTATTCTCATATTATATTAAAATAATTAAAATCGGTTTGTAAGGAAAATGTAAATTATCCTAATCATATCCCCCGGGAGTGTCGTAATCAAGACTGCATTAAGGCCCATTATCGTGCACCAGTTCCTATTCAAGTCTAGATCAAAGAGGTGTTTTCAGGTCTTACCCCTAGGTACATCTGTTCCAGAGCCTCCTCTACCTGCTCATATCCAAATAAGGATGTATTTCAGGGAAAACTCACAAAATTTCTACACTACAAAAAAATGGGAAGTTCATCTATACTAATCCTCAAATTATATCTTAGTCCTATGTGCTCTAATCAGATTTTATCTAAATCAAGCATTAAAGGTTTGTACTAAACTTCCTCTAATAACAACTGTAACGCCCCGACCCTAGTTACCTATAGTCGGTGCATTATTACATAACATTGGCATGATAGAAGTAAATCATGTCATGAAAGACCTATCAGTTTAACATCCTTGGATATACTAGATATATTCATAAGGATAACACTACAACTTGAAAAGAAAAACAACACTAAATTATTCCTTTGGAAACATCCAAGCTTCCTATATTATCAATACAAGTCACTCATAACTATCTTCTTCACATCTTGGGAAAAATAAAACATAGAAAGGGGTGAGATGAGATTCTTAGTAAGGATAACAATATAGTGGAAATATTTATAAATAATCATAAACATTTAAGGAAATTAATAATTAAAACAAAATCCTTTTAAACGTGATCTTCAGCAAAATATGGTAATAAAAAATTAAAATGAAATAATTCCATTTACTTATTCACGTGTATATTATACTAGTCGAATAATCCCATCAAATATCAATAAATAATTTCATTATGATGGAATTCATTATTGCCAGACTATCATAACCACAAAGTCAAGGCCTTGTGCCAAGACTACAAAGAAGATTTTGTCACGAACTTGTTCTAAGACACCAGTTTGTCTCATAGGACCTACCGATGCACTGAAGATCTATAGAGGGCTCCACCCATCACTTACTAAGTACAATTCATACCTCATATGAAAAGATTGAAACATAACATAAACATTCGTATTAAAACTAGCAGATGAAATGTCAATACATTATCCACATACCATGAATGGTATAAAAATTAAACATCCACAGTCAAAAATGACTCATTCAATAAAATATGGAAGATTTTATTGAAATATATTAGCCTCAATAAATAATAATGAAGTATATTGAAATAGATGAAAATAATCATCAAAACAGTTTGAGAGAAATAGTCTCCTTTTTCTTGAAAACATTTAAAAGTCACACTATTTGTCAAGAAGCCATTTGAAAATAGATTTTTGAATCAAAGTGTCCCATACAACATTGAAACTTTTAAAAAGAATTATAATTTTAAAACATTAATTTCCATACAATTAAATACTTAAAAACATTTTTAAAACATAGACAGTAATGAGAAAGATTTAGAATAAAAAATCATTCAAACATTTAAAATGATATTTTAGTTAGAGTTCATAAAAAAAGAGAGACACTTGAATACATATAATTGATGTTATAAAAACTTTATAATATCCTTAGAATATATGTATTCATGATATACTATGTCAAAGTACATTATATACAACATATAAATTGGAATTTGTGTATAACAACAAAGAAGTCTAAATGGAATGTAAATTGAGATGAAATCTCTTATAAAACCATATCCTTAGGTTATGGATAAATCAATGACCTAATTATGTGTGGAAAATATAAATACACTCAATGTGATTGGATATTCAGTGTAAATCTATCAGAGGATATTCACACAAATTCTAGTAAAAATAACACCAATGAATTGGATGTTTAACTCAACAAATGGAAATTGAGTTACAATTACTCTTATCATGTTCATATCGATGACTTGAGAATCTATCAATGGATTGATTATGTGTATAAAAAGTATATCCACAGAATTGGGAGTTGAAATTATGACATAAGCAAACAAATAGTGATTCCACACATAATCATGGAGTAAAATAATCACTGAAGTATGTGTAAAGCCGAATGAGTGGAAATTGAAATCTCAAATTTCCTTCTAGATTTGGTAACTTACGAAACATACAACCATGAAAGAATAATCATTCAATGATGATTTATATATCCATAAATTAAGGTATATTACACAATGAATACAATCATGGACAGTACACACACCACATGCAATAAATAAGTTGTGAACAATGGAAATATCATGGAATTATAAGTGAGATAAAAAACCCCTTACTTTGTACTTTTTCCTTAATCGATGGTATGTTAACATCAATTGAAATGGTGAAATAATTATCATTTAGTTATTAAATAATCTTATACATTAATATTATATCATATATGATCTTTTAACATTTATTTGTTAATAATATCTTACTATTATTGTCATTTCGGGTGTTAATGGATTCATTTTACTTTGTATTATTTATTATGTGAGCCATAATTTTTATGTATGGGATTTATATTATTCATATCCAAAATGATATCATGTGTCTAAAAATTATTTTTAATCTTCAAATGAAATTTAGTGTTGAATGGATATTATGGGTAATGAATCTCATCGTGTTCATGGAGAAGGTAATCTGTACGTACACACGAGCGACAATATCAATCTTTTCATATTAAAATAATATATAATTGGATGTTATATCATATATAAATAATCAATATAATGTTATGTTTTATTATTTACATCAATTACACATCATTATTATACCCATCCAAATAATTATGTGTTGAATAACAATTACACCACGACATGGAGACGGTAATCCGCATGTACGCACGTATGGTGACATTTCATTCAAAGGATGGATATAATAATGAATATGACTACACAAAATTTATAATAACATCAAATTATTTAGAATATATTGTATTTATTATTTTATAATGGATATAACAAAGAATGAAGAAGTGTAAAAAGAAAAGAACTTGAAAGAGGGTGGTGAAATTATTACTTCTTCTTCGGGTTTTTTCTACTAATTTGATCAAAAGGGCTGCTTAAGTTGTCTTTCTGACCAAAGGAATGCCTCTAGGATGAATTGAGGGATTTTTAGAGGATATTTGGGCAGGGTTAGGCCGTGAAAAAAGGCTTTGAAGGTGTGAATTTGAGAGAAGAGGAAGTTCCTGTTTATAAGAGGGGTGAGGGGGACCTTAGAAAAAATGTAAAGTATTATTTTATAATAAACTCATTTGAGGATTATAATGGATCCAAAGTAGATTATTTAAAGGATAAGGTGGTATGGGTCGAAAAACACTCAACCAATAGGTTTTATACAGGTTTGGTTCATTATATTAACCTTACCTTTTAGATTTAACTATTAGTTAAATAGTTTGACATTTACCATGTCTCTTTGTATTTTTATATTATATCATTAATAAACATACTATATAATTCAAGATGAAAAAAAGTGGTTCATTAATGATACACCTATTATTATATAAGTCCTTTGTCCAATCCTTATATTTTTAAGAATAGAATATCAATTAATATTATAATATTTGATTTAAAAACACTTTTATGTCAATATTTACACTATTTGGAATTTTGTTTTTTCTAAATTCATAAAAGCATTATTAGTTTGAATCCAATTCATATAACCAACCCTAATAGTTCATATTAACCTATAAAATAATTTGAATTCATAAAAATTATAAAATTACATTTATGTGGATATATATAATATCAATTATTTTATTATATCATGAATTAGGTAACTGCTGCATAATCATTGTCTCATTAATAAATTAAATTATTTAATGTCTAAAAATATAAATAAAATATGATAATTTAGTAAATTGTTTTATATTTCTATTGAATATTTTTAGTCGAATTTATCTTATGTGTAACCCTATATTAAAAATGTTTTAGTTATTAAACATTGATTTTAAGTCTTTTAACTCTTCTTTGAATTAAACAATAATAAATGTCCTAATATAATCCATGTGAACCAAAGAGGAACATATTTTACTTATAAGGTTGTTTTTGGTCGAATTATACTTAGAAAATAGAATTAGGAAATGTGTAAGGGAAATAATAATATCATTTTTACCGTTAATTGCCCAATTTACTTTTAACGGTGGTAAACAAAAGTAAAAAGATAGTATTCACCAAATATTATTTTTGTCTTCTTAAACCACATTTTACTCCTTGATATTAACCGTGTCTCTCGTATTTTCAAAATTCAACTCACAGAAGTGGTAAAATTATGTTTTATGTGAATTTATAAATTCTCATAGGTGGTGGGTAAAAGATGGCGAAAAGTTCAATAAACTTTTATCTATATAACATTATTAAAAAATGAATCCAATGAATTACATTGAACTTATATGGGTAATATGTGTCTATTTTTACCAAAAATAAAATAAAATAAAATAAATAATTATTTAAAAAAAATTCAGTTTTAAACTATAACTTAGTGTTTTCACTTTTCATCAAAAATTAAAAGTTCTCCGAAACACTTCAAAAATTCACCCTAAGATAATTCTGATATTATGAATTCAAAAATATAGTCTATTTTACCAAATTAAAAACATAAAAATTGGATTTATTAGTTTAAAATTAATTCTCGTTGTCAAAACCAAAAAGCGTATTTTTATGAAATAATAAATACCAAAAGTTTAACATTTGTCTGTGTCCAATTTCAAACTGAAATTACTTCCAATGACCAAAATTGGATTAAATGGTAAAAATATAATCTAAATATACATCCTAACCCTTAATATATATATTTGAACACTATAAATTATTTTGATAAAAAAGTTGTTTTCAGTTAACATATATTAATTTTCACTATTCACCCAAATATGAAAGTTATCAGAAAAACACCAAAAAATTATTGAAACTAAATTCTTATGTCTAAATCCCAATTAAGAAGTTTATTTTTTCAAATTTAATATAAAAAAGATTAAATATTTTATTTAAAAACGATTTTCCATTAAAAGGCTCTAAAATTTCAAATTTTCAAAAATACTTATTTTATCTAAAAAAAATCAATTTTTCCTCAAATTATATCTAAAAAACTCATAATATGGATTCAAAAATTATAAGGGTTATATAAAGTTCAAAATTATGTTAATACTATTCATAACCTCTTTTAAACGGCTAGTTTGGTATGTCATGTTGCGCTTGAACTCAATGTTACGTGTAGTGTAAGTTATTTAATTACTTTGAAGTACTAATGTACTATTAAATCATGGGGTGTTAAATTCCATGTAGGTCCTCGGTGTACATCCCTTTGTGAAATTTAATCATCTTCCAAGTTCCATAACTTTTGATCTGAAGTCAGTTTGGGCTCCACGACTAGTCAAATCGAAGTACTGCAAGAGATCTAAACTTCTAGAGATAGTAAATACACCATTTTTTCTCTGAAGAAACTCAAAAATTATATTTAATGTGTCGTATCCTATTCATCATTGATCTTGGGAATCCATTGACTACTCCTGGATGCTGAATCATTCAACTTTTCCATCGGTATAGAGTTGTATTTTGGCACATAGAAGTCAGTATTGCATCTTCTTCCTTCACATTGAAAACATATTTTCTCATTCATTACATTTTTTGTCTATTTGAGAATCATATATTCACTCAACAGAAAAGTAAATGAAAACAAATTTCAAGTTGTCTACATTATTAGATAAAAATGATAATGTAAATAACCTAAAAATAGTAGATATAATTATGCAAAAATTAATGAAATTTGTATATATTTATCCCTTTTATAACATTTTAATGAATTCCAAATTCATTTCATTATTTTTATTTTCTCAGTTGTTGGATTTATATACCATCTCTCATGAGCATGAGAAGATTCAAGAAAACCACCCTAACTAAAATAAATGTATCCACCAATATAAGAAAATAATTATTATATGAATAATAATAAACAATAAATAAAAAATAAATATGAAACAATACATTAACTCTATGGATGATGGATCTTCTATGAAAAGATCATGATTAACATTGTGATTTAGCAGAGGTTCTTTCATTACTATTCCTGTATAGAAAATAGATGGAGCATGAGCGAAATTTATAAAATAAACACTTTAGGGGTGAAACGTATTTGGGGGAGAAGATGTATGACATTTTTTTTGTGCCAAGTGGAATGAAAGATAGACCAACAAACCCAACTAAAAAAAAGATTTCACCTTAATAAGAAAACAATTATTATGTAAGAAATTAAAAATATAAATATATAAAAATAGATATGGAAAAATAAATTAATTCTATGTACACTGATTTTCCCATGCATACATTAAGATTACAATTATCATTGAGTAAAGAAAATGTATTTTCTCTTCCTCTAAATGCAAGAAATATGGAAAAAAATTCTAAAATAAAAAACTCCATGTAGAATAATTAAAATTAAAAAATTGTTCCATTAAATAATTTTTCAGTAAAATAGAGAGAGTATATCATTAAAATAACATTAGATATTTCCAAGGGTTTTCCTTCTTTATTTTTTTTCTTCCAGGGGATTGGTAACATCATCATCAATTGGAGAAATATTCTACATGAGTAGTTATGCATTTAATTTAATTTATGTTAATGTAGTTGAGAACTTATAAAAATATGAGGAAAAAATACTATATTAAAAAACTCTTTTACCTTAACATTGAACTCTCATTATTTTTTAAAGGTTTTAGGGGTTTGACTCCTCTATCGAGATTGAAAATACCCTCTTTATGGTCTGCTATAGCATAAAATACCTTATTTACATTGGGACTGAAACGAAATTTTTGTGATCATCAAATGAATTTGTCATCCTTGAATGAATTTTCATCATACCTTACATTTGGTTTAGTCTCTAGTGGGACAATAGACAAATTATTTTTGGCAGAATCTAAGGAAAAAAATACTGGCTCAACTTGTGATTATATTAATAACGGCTCATCTTTTCCACCATCCATAGAGAATTCACCTTTACAAAGACCATTTCATCAAATTTCACTGTACAGATATTGTCACCCCATTTTCTATGGAAAATTAGCACTTGAATTGTTGTAAAATACAACTCATATAACTGTTGAATAATAAAAAAATATGATATATTTTTTCTAAATTAAATTTATATTTTTATAACCATATATGTTCATCGCTTCATCTTGAAGTGTAACACCACTATTTTTCACTATACTACACTTATCGTGTTATTTTGTATAGAAAGTCCAACCATTGGTTACAAAACTAATGTATGATATAAAAGTTTCATTTGTTCCCCATCATATACATTGAAGTTTTTTAGTAATTGAATTTTTATTTTCAAATAACTCTTTATAAATTTGATATCAGAACCATCCTATAAACTATTGAATATATGTATTTTATATCCATCCTTCATTCCTTAATGGATTCAAATATCTTAGACTTTATTTGTTGACATCAATGTATTGATCATGATTTTTCCAATATGTAAAATTCAATGGTTTTATTTCTCCCACAACATCAAGGTGATTGTAACAACATCTCTCCCAAAATATCCCTTCACCCATATGGTGTTTGTTATGATGAGACTTTGGGAGACTTATGATGTCCACATATGATAGGTAATATATAAAAAATTTAAAATCTTCTTAAACAATATATCATTATGAAATAAATTATTTTGGATGAATTTAATTCTTAACATAACATTTAAAAATCTCTATATACCAATCTTTGGATAAATCCATCTATATTGTATAGAAACACATAGTTTAACCTCTCTAACCAAGTGAACCATCAGGTGGAACATTATATCAAATAATGATGCTGAAAAAAATCACTAACTCACATAATATTACAAAAAACTCCTTATTCTTGAATGTAATATTTTTTTGGTCATTAAAATTACAATGTATTTCACTAAATAGGAAAGAGATTCTGGTTAATGTATATTTTATTTTTTGAGACATAATCCAATAGAAAGAAACTGATATAAAATATTGCATCAAAACATGAAATTCATGTGATTTTAGTCCTTATAACATCAAATTATTCATTGACATGAAATTATTGAAATTTGATGAATACCCCAGTGGAACCTTTACACTATTAAGAAAAAGTTAAAATTGAAAATTTCCCTTTTTGGTAAGAGTGTAAGCTATTAGTGAAAGAAAATTCATCATTTTACACTTTACAAGTGACAAATCACCCCTTATCCCCATTTCAATCATGCCCAAAAATCCATGATTATATATTTAATTTTTTTAACTGCATTTATTAAAATGACAATTACACTATCAAATATATATATTTTTCTACATTCCTGAAATCAAGAAAATTTATGACATAACAAAAATTCCAATACATTAATTCAAATTAAATTGATCACTTCTTCCAAAATGATTTTGTATAGTTTTTCAAAAATGGTTCACTAAAAATTGTAACAATATATTTTAATTTATTGTATAGTTGATTTCCCATTACTATTGATGGGGTTGTACATTTTATGATATTCTAATCAAATGTTGTCATCCAAGATTTATATTTATGTCATTGAGGTAAAAATTTCTGATGACCTAAAAACATATTATTTGTGGAATGTTTCAACCAAACTAAGAATGTGAGTTTTTAAAAAATTGAAAACCCTAACATTCCTTTAATATTATAGCCTGATAAATTTCCAAAAGAAGGGAAGTCATTGATCATCGTTTACAACATGTCCCTCAATGTGAATTCATTATTTCATTTAGCATCATATATTCTAACACCTATTACCGACATAAATTTCTGATCATTAATCAATTGATCCAAGTAGACATCAATATCATTACATTGTTTCTTTGGTCCTGATAATGCCGAGACAGTATAATGCATTTTCCCTTCATTAGTAACCATGGATGAAAGAAATAATTTTCCAACATGGTAGGTAATGTACTGTGAGTACTTCTCTATACAACAAAAAAATTCATTCTATCTATATATAATTCTAGAAAAATGTTTCTAGAATTTACCAATCCATGTATAATTGATAACCAACTATTATACACCGTAAGAAAATAAAAACCAAACAAAAAATAAAAATTTTCTTAAAAAATATGGGGTGATGTAAAGTAATGCATGTGGGGATATCTAGTTTTGTAACTTAAGGATTCCATTTCATGAATTATAATGTGATTAGATCATGAAATTTAATTACAAAGGAATATAGAACAAGATTTGTAGAATTTAACTGGGTAATAATAAATTTTTTTCTTGATAGGAATAAAGTAAAAAAAGAATGGACATATGAGCTTGAAATTTTTTGAAGACACACATTTGAGGAATTAATAGCATGGAAGACACATGACATGTTTATCTATAATTAGTATCATTAATCTCAATAGATTTTTATTTATAATATTTTTGAGGAAACAACTTTAAAAATAATTTTGTTTTACTTCTTGATGAGGTTCTCATATTTTTCTATATTTCCACAATGGTTTAGGAAATATCAACATGCATATCTTCTCACAATTATCTGGAATACAAGACATGCAAATTTTCAAAAGAGTGCCTAAGTGTATCTGTGGGGGAGTTAATAAAACAATTTTTTGCGATTTTTTATTATAAATGAAATTATTTCCTCACATTAAGGTAAATATGTATATTTTTGGAATTTTTGGTATTTGAACATTCATTTTAAAATTTGATGGAAATTCCAATTTTGACCGTTTAAAGTTAACTATAGTATATTGAATATAAATATTTTTTTAATGGGTTATTTGAGCTTAAAATTATATTACATAATTATTCAATAAATGGTATACAACTATTATTCAGATCATATATGCTAGATATTTCATTTTATAGGATAATAGGCCATTAAGACAATATTGAACTAGACTAATCAAATTGAAAACCACTTCACAGTTTAAGAAATATCACCTATATCAAGAGTTTGATTTGGATAAAATTTAGAATATATATAGGGGAACCAATTACATAAAAATAATCCTTCCAGAAGGTTAAATGATTGTGATTTCCTTCAAGTCACACATTGCCTTGGGAAGGGACGTTTGTGACAAAATGTCTTATGTGACATCCCAAGGACACCAAAAGATAGAAATGAATGATAAGGACTTCAATGAAAATTTAGGGATGATTTTACCTTTGAAATATAAAATAACCAAAAAATAAAAACAAAAACAAAATGAACTTCTATATAATGCATGGGAAAAAAACTCAAAAAAACTGAACCAACCACCATATTAAATTACATAAAGAAACCAAAATAAAAAATTAATTGGACCAAATAGTCCACAAAACTCAAAACTCCAAAGTAAAAACTACCAGTAACACCACATCCACTCTATGATATTACTTTCTAGTCCCATTTAATGTATCATGAAGCATCAAAAAAGATATGAGATACATTTCCTTTACTTATGTCTCGATAGATAATGTCTAAAAATGAAAAATAGTGCCCATGAAGCTGGTGAGTCTAAAAATGTTAGGATTCTTCCAAGGACATTAACCTCTTGTAACTAGGAAAAAAATGATAAAACAATTTATAAAATATTTTCAAATAGGAAAAAATCATATCAAATACCTAAACCTATTTTCCATAATAATTATCATCCAAGACATCAAATCATTTCTCAGTTTTTTTAGAATTTCCTCTCCCATGTCCACACACACACTCAAGCGTGGTGTTACCATTGATGGTGTAACATGACATCTATACTCTATCTCTTCGATGGTGGTACTTCACAACCATTTTCCATCCCATTAAACTCATTCCGAACCATTTATTCCAACATTATGCCAATAAACATGTCAAAAAAATTCATTACCTACCATTTCACTTAAAAAATTTCCCATATTTTAATGAATTTCCAAAAATAACATTACATGTGTCAAAACATAACCATGATATTTAAAAAAAATTTCAAAATTATAAACATGGAGATTTAATAAAACTAATCAATCTTCCACAATTTCCAAGCCAATACCAAAATAATATTTTCATGAAGAATCACACAATTATTTTACCACAATTTCATGTAAATAAAATTAATTTAAAACTAGTCCTTTATGATAAAAATCATGTGGAGTTAATAGAAAATCCATGTACCTCACAAATGTTGGAAAAAAAAGAAACCTCATAATAAAACATTGATATATAATCTCAATAAACATTCTATTCACTAGATCTAACATGATTTCATCCTAAATGACTCATAGTCCATAGATATATCTACACTATATTAAAAATATGGTTCTTAGAGTTATAATATCATTCAATATAATAATAAATTTTATGAATAGAAACATTATAACAAATTTAGGCCTCCAATGCACTTTAATTTTCTTAAGAATCGCTCCAAGATCGAAGGGGGTCATCCTTAATGTCTTAGGAGTAATTTAAAATTGTGTTGTTGGAGGATTATGGGAAAATGAATTTTTAAGGATACAATTTGTATTAGATTCACCTATAAAGGAGTTCTAATTTTATATCATATGTTATATATCTCGGGTGGGGAAATTTTGTGCCAAATGTGTGTTGTTAGAGTGTAAAGGCCATACTCTCACCTGGTTAGCTCATATGGTTAAAAAACTATACCAAAACCATTCATTTACCAATGATTAAAGTTGAATGGATTCTCATGGGAATTGAAATAGTTTATACGAATTGTGTGCCAACCATATTATTACCTAGTGCCCACTATTTTACCTTCCATGGTTTCTTGGAGTTGTTGTATAATTTCTACTAACCATGAAAAAAACATTCATCCCCATAAACAAATTCAAAACAACAATTGACAACACAAAACCCCTCATAAACTACCAAAAATTAACCAGAGATTTATATAGACTCAATATACATTAGTAAATGATCATTTTCATAAAACTATGGGTGATAAATTGTCATGACCCGACCCTATTCGAGCATCAATCTATAACTACCCCAATCTAGCCTCTTTAGTCCAGTGGTTGGCGACCTATGTTAGTGGCATAAATGATATTTTGTGGCATTGTAATATGTACATGAATCCACATAGACCTAAATTTAGATTAAACCAAGTAGATGAATAAGAGTAAAAGCTGGAAAACACAATCGAAACAACAATTCATTTAAATCCTCTAGACAATATGAGAGTATCATAGTGTAAATTGAAATTTAAAGGGAAAAAATACATGCCAATATAGAAATATGTCCCAAAATGAAAATACGGAATGTTAAACACTGAGAGGCCCCAAATCCTTGTCTCTAGGGTATAACCACTATTCATGGTCTAATGTACGAGGTATCCCTAAGCTCCTCTAATATCACCATCAACCAATATGTCATCTGTATAAGACATGACATGTTTGGAAGAAGCCCATGTAGGGATGAGTATCTACATAACCAATAGGATGAACGGAAAGTTGATGGGGGATAATTAAGAGATAAAATAGGAATAGAAAAATTGTATATAGTAAACAAGATGCAGCTCAACCTAAGAAAGAAAATGAGTAACCTCATCCAAGTACAGGTGGATCAACAAGGTGTATAGATTAACTAAAAATTGTGTCCTTACCACCAATACTAGGATTGTAAATTCATCCGATCATAATAACATTAACATGGAAATCATGTGAAATGACCTCTGCATATTCAAAATCCATGTTCGGATTATAACCATATTAAAAGGTATGGATAATGTAATATTTATATTTTCTCAGTCAAAACAATCCAAAAAGAGAGAGAAATGAGATCTCCATCTCACATCTCAACCAACTAAAAAGAGTCACCACCTATTCCAAAATTCCATCAATGATTCCAACAATCTCACACATCATTTTAGAAGTAACGAATGGAAGTCCCACACCTTTACACTATCTCTCACTTGTGAGGTGGCACAAACTCTATGTACTGGAACCAGTCCCTTGTGCATCAGGGGGATCAACATTATAATTATTTTTATTTGACTAGTTCCCAATATAGTGAGGGGTTACACTATAGTGATACAAGAACCTAAACCATATATGGTATAGGGGTTCCACTTGGGAGGTAGAGGACCCACTCCTATGATGATGGGGTGTTCCACTCAATAGGTCGAGGGTATATCCCCTAGTGTGATGGGGGGTTCCACTCTGGTCGTATAGGACCCATGTTATATCTAATAGGAGGATAAAATCATAAGTTAAATTATCCACCCTATAGAATATGGGGTTCCACCCTATAGGTCCATGACCTACTCCCATAGGGAACATTGGGTTCCAGCCTACTCATCAAGGACTTGCGCCCTATCTAATAGGGGGTTCCACTTGGATGGTTGAGTACCTATACCCAATATGTTGTTGGGTAAAGCTCTATAAGTCAATGAAACACTCCCTGGTGTTATATGGGGTCCCAAAATTAACATCAAGTAATCGAATCATGTCCAATAGGGGGTTCCACTTCATTGTTGGAGGACTCGATCCCACGTTTCTAGGGGGTTTCACTCTATATAAATCCTCTCATGATCCAAAATAATTATTATCATCATCGGGCATCACCTCAATATTATACATTCCAATAAAACTTCACATCATATCTCAAAAGCCTCAACTCATGTCACCATCTTATTCTATATGAAAAAACACTCCGGATTGCCTACTTATGGGAAAAAATCCGAGTCTAAATAAAGGATATATGAGATATTGATGTTTTCTAAAATGGAATCAAGGTGTACATTGAGTGTATAAGGCCTAAGAATGTGTTTTCCCACTCTTCAATTTGTCATATTCCTCACTAGTACATGGTCCCCATACCAAGTATAAATAATCATCATAAAGGTGTACTACACAACATGTACAATATTCATGGGGTCGGGCCATGTCCTTATTGTCGTGTTTGTGTTCTTTGGAATACGAATGTGTGTCTGGCTGTGTATATTTACATGAGTACATGGTGTGCCTATGGATAAGTCTTCCAACACGGGGTCCTTCCCATGTACTCTGTCACATGGATTGTCCTCCCACGGAAGTTGTACAAAGCATGTTGGTGGGACACATGTCGTGTAATCCTTGAAATCCTCTGACACCCTAGACATTGTAGCTAGGTCCCAAGGCATCTTGTGTTCATTGAATTACATGGAATGTTCTAGGGTGTTTCCAGATTGTTATATACACTCTATATTTTTCTAATATAGATTTTTATTATCAATTCTGACCTTGTTTCCTCATTAAATTAGTGGATTTATTCTAGATCTATCATTTCCACACATGTGGTGGCTAGAAATTTATTTTTGTTGATCTTTGTAGGATCATCACACATCGGGCATGCCTTTGATTCATCGACCATCGAGGGATGGATCGATAATATTCATAATGATCACCAAAATCTTATAATTGATCTTTAAACACACATGATTCATCAATACATCTTTGGTATATTGGTTTGTCATGATTATGGGGCTCTGATTGAGCTTAGTACTGCCCGACAACATGGAACCAGGACCGTAAGGTCCTACCAATGAAGAACATAAAGTAATTCTAGGAGAAAGGTATTAGAAAAAACATTTAACCATTGTTATTCATGTTTTATTGGTTAACAATCAAGAACATGGATATCTATGTTAGTTAAAAATAACCAATTAAATTCCAATACATGGGTGCATGCATGGACAACAATTTGCATAGATTTAAAAACGGGATTGATATTCTCAATCAATTTAATCAATTAGTGTGTAAACCCCATTTTGAAAAGGCATTCATAGACATTGGATCATTTATCATAAAATAATATTTCCACTAGTTAATGGAAGAATTAATTTCATTCATTTCATCCTTGTATACTCTGATCCTGTATTTTATCATCACTTTAGTGTTTTCTCCAGTGAAAGGAGGGGAAGAACCTATGGAATCATCCTATGGGTTTATACATCTAATCATAGAGGATTATCCATATATAAATTATTATATAAGTTTCTCTATGTTAAATATAGAAAATAAACTAAAATTTATTTATTTATTTATCCACTGATCATACTGTCAATTGGTGAGATATCGTAACAACTAATTATGCCATATTTTTGGTCATGTCGATGGTGAAAATTGTGTTCTGGAAAAAACTGTGGTCTCATATTTTGGATCAAAAATTCATTTTAAGAGATATTCTATTTTTATTAAAAAAACTACAAGTTTTTAAAGTAATATTTGTTTAATATTTTTGTAAAATTAATTTCGGGCACATTGGGCTTCATAATCACACATCCTATTAGCACCTGGCTCTAGAAATATATATATAAATACATCAAAGTCTTATAAGGAAAAAATATTCACGACATCATTCCCTCCATAAATATTTTTGTCCTTAAAATAAAAACTTAAAATCATGTTTTGATACTACACCTGAATCTTTCTATCTCAGTCCCAAGAGCTCTCCGGCATGTTCCCGTGTTGTCACAACGCAAAAACCAAGGGGGTGGTATATCTAAGATTTTTCCTCTCCTGTCAATCCTTTATCACAATCGGGTGATCCACAATGGTGTACCCATCATTGATTTCCATCTGTCCCCATTAGAAGATGTGTGTAGAGGTATTCATGTATCTTCACTATTGGGACATGTGGAAGGAATCATATAAAGGCTCTATGAGTTGGGTTACGGAAAGGTGGTAAGGAAGATCTTCGACCCTCTACCTAATCCGGAATGGCCAGATGAACTTCAAGGATAGCATTCCTACATAACCATAACTCTACAATTATCATCATGGAGAGACTCTCTGGAAAACATCGACTCCCTACTAAAACTCGAAGGGCTGGCAGAAACAATTTATTTAATATTTTTGTCTTCACTAGGACATCCTCATCCGCTCAATTATGACATAGGCCTTCTCTGTTGTCTCCTACACCATATATATTCCCACAAGATATGTATTTTCACTCTATATCCTACCCAAGGAATACCTGAAGGGTATCTCTTACAAGGCCTCAAAAGGAACTTTTTTTATTGTTGAAGGGTATATTTTATTATACATCAACTCTATTAAGGGAGTGTAATCCTCCCAAATTTAGCCAAATTCAAACACGCAATATCTCAGCATATCCGGCAAAACCAAGATAGTGAACTAAGTTTTCCCATCCATCTGGGGGGAAGGGCTATACTCATCCTTATTTAGGTCCCAAATTCCACCTACATGACTCTCTATAATCATCCAATAAATTGTGCATCATGATAAGAGATAATCGTCGATGTCACCCCATCAAGGATAACAATATCTCATGTGTACAACTACCCCAAAATATCCATTCCACTCTAATCCCTAATAGTAAGTATGTTTTCCAACTGCATGATTTAGTCAACTATGACCCATATGGAATCACGACCCTTCTCTATCTTTGGAATACCTATAACAAATTCCATGGATAATCTGTCCTAATTCTACTCTAAGATCCCAAGGGCCTGCAACAAAACTATAAAAGTTTTTTCTCATCCTTCACCAGATAATAGGTGAGGCAAAAAGGGATGAACTCAGCAACATATCATCTCATTACAGACCCCCAAAATTATTATTTATGATCTCTATACATCTTTCACAAACCAAAAAGTACAGTTAGGGGAGAAGTGTATAACTCACACAACACCTCCACCCTCATCATGATTGGGGCCAAATTTCATCCAGTGAAAAGTATGATATGTTCCCTACTTAAGAATATTTATATGGTGAATCCCTTATGGATATTTGGTCATGTAAGATCTCATAGTTGAAGTCACCTAGTTAGGACTCTCTCACATTCTTGAGAAGAGGGAGAGTCAACACTTTCAACTCTAGAAATGTTGTACCCTCGTCCACCAGGGTCAACTATAAGGGAACCAACTGCTCAGAATCCTCCTTCTTTAACAGATATTGGGACATCCAACTAAGTTTCTTTTCTACTATATTTTATTTTCCAAGAGTATATAATATCTCGATGTCATAGTCCTATAGGAACTCTTACAAGAACTGATATCTTAGGTTCAAGTATCTCCATGTGAAGATGTACCTGGGGCACTGATAGTAAGAGTAAACTAAAAATCACTATTATAGAAGATAGTTCCCCCACATCCTCTGGGAAAAGTCTATAAATTCCAGTTATAGGTCATGAGTTTCATTTTTCTACTCACAGGGTCTCAACTGCCTTGACACATTTGTAATAACTACCTATCACTTCATCAATACACAGCAGAGCCCAACTCTTGAGGCATAGAAATACAATACGTACTCCATGCCCTCCTCTAGTTGTCTCAAAACAATTAGAATTGTAATCCTCATCATAAACTCCTTGAATTCCACATTGAACAACTCATCCAAGGGAAAGGGATTCCATTTCTACATCATGGAGGTCAAAGGGTATTCAATTATATTGAAGTATTCCATAAACCTCCTATAGTACCACACTAAAAAATGAAAATTATACACCTCAAACATGATCATAGGTGTATCCAAAGAAATAATTGTATTGATATTCACTGAGTCAATGGATAAACTATTCTCAAAAATAATATTCCCTTTAATGTGAATCTCATAAATCCGGAATTATATCTTTTAGGGATTAATATAATATTACTGATCTCAAAGAAAATATAGAACCATCCTCAAGTACTCTGCATGATCCTCTAATAATGAAAATTTGATGAATATGTTGTCAATGAAGATGACCAAAAGTTATCCCACTTTCAACTTTAAGTTTTGGTTTATCAAAGCCATAATCACAATTGGGGAATTTTTCACACCAAAGGGAATCACAGGGTACTCATAGAGGACCACCCCACCCTCACTGGGGAGATCCTTGATCATGGTTTTGCCTCTTCCATGGGGGTCTTTCAGTTATCTCCTAGTGCTCCTAATAATTTCTGGTTGGATAGTCTCATATGATGTGACCTCACCCATAAAAAACATAGCATTGGACCTCTTTGGGCCACCCGGGTTCCCTATGTTTCCTAGGACCATGTTTCTGATTCTGATAAAGGGGATGTATCATGTGTTGAGATCATCTCTCCTAGTTCCTTTTAGATATTGTAGAAGACTTATCAATATGATTCCCACTTCCAGCTGCATTTTTCTAGTGTCCCTTTTTCTGGAACCTCGCTATCACTAGATCCCACACCAACACAATGATATAGGTGGTGATGCACAAGGAAACCATGTTGGAATTGATCTCTCTATGGAGTCCATGCTCAAACATCCACTATCTATTATAGAAACACCATATCTAGTCAAGGGATTATAGTATATGGACTGTGAACCTTACTACATACTCAGATAGTATTATCCCTCACTACTATAGCTCTAGAATTTATTATTTTGAAATGAACATAAGAATGTGGGATAGTATATGTGGAATATTTGAATCATTTTGGGACATTATAACGTATAATTAGTGAGAATCTAGGTAAAAAGGATACACCAAATCAACGGTCCTACATAGAAATTCTAGATGCTAGTGAAACCACATAATCTTTTGGTGTCTAGATGAGTTGAGAAAAAGAACAACCAAATCATTCCAATACTCTTCTGCCTAAGGATCAGGCTCATCATTGTGCCTTAGCAGCCTCTCACACTAGAACTCATAGCACGCACCAAACCTATGTTCATCCCCAGTCTTCTCTTCATGGATGATCTACTATTCTAAAAGTGGAGTTGCGACTACCTACCCACCTAGAGGAAGAAGTTAAGGGGATATACCCTGAACTGAGGCCACATCGCTCATCGGATCATCATCATGATCTAGAACTAGTTTCCCGGCTAGAAATCATTGTGAATTCATCATGAAAGTTAATTAGGACATATCATAATAAAATGATAATATATATATATTTATATATATAACAATTGGGGGCTAACTCAAGAAGTAAATTCAAAGACATAATTCTATATAATGCACATACCATTTATCCTTTCAACCAATGTCTCAATTATCTGAGCGGAAAAGCATGTAGTAATGGTCATGGTGAATGAATACATTAGCCACCTTCACCATCACCAGATTACTTGGACTAAAATCTTCACTCGAGAAAAAAATGAAAATGTTTCCCAAATCCCAACCAAATACTCATAAGGGTGATTCTCCAAACACTTTCTCAAGGATCGAACCACAACTGATACCAATCTATAATGACTCGACCCTAATCGAGGCCCGATATGAAACTACCCCATGCCTGCATCTATTAGCCTAGATCATGAATCCAACTTTTAAGGCATAACTAACATTGTGATCCCTTTTCCTAAGTACACTTATTAACACAAATATCCATCTCGATGCATAAGATTAGAGGAACAAGAGTAAAAGTTTAAAAACAATATGGAAACAACCATGCATGTAATAACATTAGACATTACAATAGTATGATAGGGTAAACTGATAATTAAAGGGTAAAATACACACCCAAGTATAAATATGTCCCAATGTGAAAAAACTGGAAAGTAAAACACTAAAAGATCCTATATCGAAATCTTTATGTTGTGATCATTGTTTTTCGTCCAAATTACCAGGGAACCCTAATATCCTATAATGTCAACAATGATATGCCTATTGTCTGCATAAGACATGACACATGCTAGAAATACTATACAAGGGTGAGTTTCTACATACACAATAAGATGTCCTCAAAGATGGATGGAGAGTAAAAAAATGTACAAAAGGAATAGAAAGATAGTAGATAGTAAACATGATGAAAAAACCCAATAAATAGAATATGTAATCCCATCCATGAACATAGATCTCAACATAGTGTATTGTTGAAACTCACTTTGACTATTTTCCACCCCTAGTAGGAATGTAAACTCTTCAAACCACGAGAAGTTAAACATGGAGATCATGTGGCATACCCTAGAAACCTTTGATGCCCATGATAAAAGAGAAAACAATTCAACAGTATGGATATAAATTTATATATATATATAAATATATATATTCTTAATAAAAAATACCAAACTAGGGAGAAATGGTATCTCTATATCATAGATCAGAATAAGAAAAAGTGTCTCTAATAGTTCAAAAAATCCATCAACAATGCCCATAATCTCACACATCTACTCAGAAGAAACCATGTAGAGGCCCACACCGCACCACTATTCTATAGTACCAATGGGGGAAAACTACATGTAAAATACCAATTCCTTAGTTTTAATATCCCAAATTTTTAATAAATATCATTTAATTATATTTTAAAAATAAATGATATTTATGTTTAGTGTCTTATAAATAAGGTGCATAGTTAATGGAAAACATATACAATAATTCTAATAAACTAGAAAGGATTCTTAATTTACTAATTCTAATTCAAATTACTACATATAATCACCTGAAGAAATACATCAATGTAATGGGTGAGCAGATGACCCAGTACGGAAAACAACAGAAACCGTTTACATTTGAACATGAGTGATATCAATAAGAACATTGGGAATTTCATAATGGAATGATAAAGAGGAATATAATAATAACCATAACATGAAAAATTACTGATAAATGTGTCTATAACATTTAATTTATACACTCATAATAATATCATCGTGGTCCATCCCCAATGTATCATAAAAATTAACATAGTTATTCACCTAGGAATAGTAAAAATATTCATCTCTAGAGATAAATTTCTTTACCCAATGCATTGGTGAGATATCAGGGGCAACCCTAAATATATATATATTTTATTTTGATCCAAATATATCTGAATAAAACATTTCATAATTATCACATATAGAATAAAATAAGTGGGTTTCATATCAAATTTGTGATGTTTTGATAAGTGTTTAAAAGAAACATCATTATGTCATTTATAACCCATAGAAATAGAATAATGGATTTTTTTATTTCCATTAAATAAGAAAATATAATTTTTATTTCATTATTAATACCCATAGAAATGAAATTTATTTTGGTATTCACATAAAAAAATGTATTTCTTTAGAAAAATAGAGATATTTTGAGATGACAATTCTGCAGCATAATGACTATTAAATATGGATATAGAAAACATTAAAAAGTGAAGGTATAAGTGTATTCCATCCATAAATGAATAGGATTATGGTGGTGCTATGTAGTTCAACGTCTATAAGCTTGGACGTGGAATTATGTGCAGTTTCACGTCATATTGTAAGGATGATGTTTCATGTTCTTCAACTTCATGCAGTGAGGATGATGAATTCTCTATGGTTAAACCATATTAGTACACATCCTTTCAAAATTAATAGTTCCATATCATAAATTATCAATGTGGGAAACAATAAGTAGTGATACTATTTTTTGATAACATGGGAGAACACTGAAGGATCATGGAGGAGACTAGTCGAGAATATCTCAACAACACTTCTTTATTGCTCAACGTTAATGGGTTCACAATGTGGTGTAACCAATATTGTTGAAGATCCACATAAAAATAATAATTATTAAATATGTGAATCACATTTTCCATGATTTGGATCACAATGAGGGTGTCATGATGATGGAGGATAAATAAAAACCCTATTTGAATCACAGAATCCATATAGTGTTACCATGAATGGTGACAAACAAATGAGGGACTCCTGCTGACCATGTTTGAAATGCATGCACTATATCAAAATGTCATCCAATGTCTTTCATACCATTGTCCCTGGATGGTAGGTGCACCTTATGTAAAGACACCATACCATCAGGGGGTCCCTTCAGATGTTAAGAGGATAGGGATCCAAATAAACGGATGTTGTGAAGCATGGAAATGGATATGGACAATATCTATTTAGATTCCAATAATTATTGTTCTCTTCCACAATTCATTTAAACACATCAATAGGGTGTATTGGTAGGAGGCAGTTTAACCCATTTTGAAATATGAGGGACCTTAGGTAGTTTATCATTGTGGAATGGTAATGGAACAATTTTAAATAGTGAGTGTTATCTCATATAGGATCACATTGAATTACATAGTTTTACATCATGATATGGGGACAATGATCCATCACATGATTTTCATAAGAGGCATATTGTGTTCTTCGCACAGGGTAAGGATATAGTTTATCATCATGTTCTAAGGACGATAGAAATGTAGTTTAACATCATAAGATAAATATGTTATATCATATATATTAATTTCATGTGACTAGGAAAATATGTGGATATTTTTTAATGATGAGTATCATTGAACATCGTTTCTATGGTTTTAGGTCTCTTAGATTTGACAAAAATGTCATACATTTTAACAACATGTGATGAAGTTGTTGATTGTATTGTAGTTTATCATCATGTGACTAGGATGGTGGTTGTGATGTAATTTATCATTATGCAACTATGATATTAAAACAAATGTATTTTGGTGGTAGAGGGATGGCCATCTCAACCCCATTATGATTTTTTGGGGTCCCTTAGGATGAGGGGGAATAAAAAAATTATATTACATGAAATTCCCCATATGTATGTGTGGATATTGTCCAAGCGTTAGATGGGATATGCTATGGTGAACCTTCCATGAACTGGAGTTGAGACTGTATGGAGAAACTATATGATTAGTGCCATAATATGTTTTAGGGAGAGTCGACTCAACATGCTTTAGTTGGTTTCGGTCTCAATCCTTGTCATATGAGCAACCATCTTCATATAGTGATTAGGAGACATGTAGATCCTGAAGGGTGGTAGGGGGCACGTGAGCTGTTGAGGTGAGGTCGACTGTCCCATGGATAATAGAATGCAATCATTTTGGTGGGGTGATAATGACTTGGAGGCAAGGAAGCCTTGAGAATTGGTACGAAAGGGTTATAGATCCCAAATGGAGTGGAAGCATGGATCTTTGGTATGAGAGGTCGATGGAGTCGAGATGGCATGGAAACCTAGAGTGTCAATATGATGGGGTGATGGAGCCCTAAATTCATAGAGTCCTAGAGCGTCAATACAATTGGGCATCGGACCTGAAAGGCCGTGGAAGCCTATAGAATCAATATGATAGGGCGATGGATCCCAAAAATCATGGATGATTGGTACATACACATAAGTGTTTCCCATATGAATGGATTATTCTCACTGGTATTTGGAAGACCAGTTAAATATCAAGATAGGTGTCAATGAAGTGGGATAAATAGATGGGATGCATGGGTTATTGACAGAGTTGGGATTGAACGTAAGAGAGGCTTTCTACATATCCTAGTTAGAAATGAATCAATGTTCGTTTAGTTTTGGGATGGGGGTTTTGGCTTGCACCTAAGAAGGAGGACAAAATAATGGATGTGGATGAGTCAAAATATCCTAAAACGACATGGTGGCCCTGGAACAATCATGGTGGATGATGAATGATTGTGGATGGAGCAAGACACCACATAGAGGTGGATCCTTGGGGGATGTGTCCAAAAATGGTAATGTGTCACATCATGAGGGTATTTATTAAGGGGGAGAACGTAGGTTTACTAGTTGTATAGATCATATTTCCCTATTAGAGCAGACCTTGGGTGGTGATTCCCATAATGAGAAGATGACACACCCTGAATGGGTGAATCTCTATAGGGGATCCATCATGGATTACAATATGGACGGATCATAACTCCCCATGAGAACATACCCATTGTGTTGTGTCCCATAAAGGGAAGGTGTCACAGTGTGAAGGGTGATCTGGAAACCACTGGTGGTGGGTCATAGAGGGTGCACCCCTATGATGAGGCACTAGGGTTTACCATTAGTTTGGATTGAACCATGTGGAGTTGTCCTACATACACTGTTTAGAAGATAGGGATCAAAACCCACAATGTCCTGAAGTGTCATGCAGTTTAACATAAAGCGGTAAGGATGATTAACATGGATTTTAGGTTCATATGGTGGGTATGATGAAAACGTAGTTTAACATCATACAACGAGGTAAATAGTGAACCTATGTGATTATCATGGTGTTGGGATTGAAACATAGGGTGGTTTCTTATGTATCCCAATTGGATGGGAATCAAATTCCATATAGTTCTAAAAGGAACGTTGAGGAATATACCAATGGTTGAGGTACAATCATAATTGGACTTGTGGTAGGGGATTACACATAGAATCTTCCCAGATGAAAGGGGACATGTTGGGATTACCAAAAGATGGATTACCATTGGACATGCCAGGGCATACACAATGGAGTACCTCATGTGGTTGTGGTTGGGACATATGTATAATAATTTCATTGGAGGGAGGATATGTGTGGTGGTTACTACTAACCTCTATGCCCATGTGATTCATGATCACTGTTAGAAATAGGAGGAACAAGTAGACTTAACTTTCCTGTCCTGAGAGATGTTGCAATGAGAGACGAAGTGAGGATTTCAAATGGAAGATGCCCGAGTACTGCTATGTAGTGGAAATGATGGATGGGACTTATGCTTTCAAAATTACCATGTGCCACTATGGATCAGAAATGGTGGATGGTGAAAACGTGTGAAAGCTTCCCATGTGTCATATTCATGTTAGTTCTTGAGTGAATACCATGAACATTGTATGTGGTATGATTTGGTTTAATGTTGTGTGAATGGATGATGTTTGTGGGGATTATGCAATGAGATTTCCATTATGTATTCCTCATTTCAGACCATGTGTACATTATGACACGATTATTGGTTGAGGGACTATGGTTTTGGGCATAAACATTAGGAGGATACCTATATTGGATGTCTGATTTTCATATCATGATGAGGAATCTTATACTTGACGTATATGGAATCCTTTTAATGAGTGATAGTGTATGATATTGTTTGAAGTATTTTAGTGAGGAATGTTGGCATATTGTGATTGATGCATAAGGCATATATTATTTTTAGCAATAGGAACCTATATTTTCATATAGTATGTACAATAGTTTAAGGTTGTGTAGTGAGGAATATTAGGAGGAAGATGACTAGAAATATCTGGTGTGGGACTTACACAAGAGAAGCCCTTTCTGGTGAAACCTGAAATTGGAGCTATGACATGGTTTGAAGAGATTCTTGGGGAATGGATTGACTCATGTTACATAAGGAATGAAGGATGATAATCTCAAATTGTAATATAGGAATGGGACAAATAGGTGTACTTAAATTCAAGGTGATTCTAGAGAGTGTGGAGGAGTATCTCAAATTATTATATTCCATGGGTGGAATTGTGGGCTGCAAAAGGGAGCAATAAATAATGTCATTATGCAAGACTGAATGATCTTGGTGCGAATATCAAATTTTTATGGGGGTTAGTGATGGTAGCAAGGGGATCATGATGAAGGCTCATGACTATTTCCTGATAGTGATCTTAAATGGGGTTATGGGGGTTGATCCCCTATGGTAAGGATCAGTAGGTGTAGGACTGGACACTTTTAGAAATTATTTAGGATGCACGCAATATGGGTTTCTAAAATTATGGGGAATCACATCACTATTGTGTGAAATAATGGATTCTCATTCACAAGACCATGGTTCTGTGAAAAATATGGGTTGGGTGAAAGAGGAGTCTATGCTCACTTGCATTCAGAAAAACATGGTTGGGAGAGGATAAACCGACTATGGGCCCACTGAATGGGGGAACCAAATGGGACCTAGAAGTCAAGATCTTATACCCCAAGGGTTCTATATTTTTTTATGCCACGTATGATCTGTCTTACGTGCAGAAGAGTGGGGGTAAACATTAGAAGAATCAACTGGAAGAAGGGGTTTCACTTCTATATATAGTTGAGGCCTTCTGTGGTGGTGGAGAATATTTTAGGCATAGAATATGTATTCTACATGACCTTCTAAATCCACATGAATAATGGGTATTTTTATGTAGCACTGGGAACATAAGAAGAATGTGCATGGAGCAGTTTTTGTATGCATGTTTCCATTTCGTGCACGTACACCTTACTTCTTGTTAGAAAATCCATACATTGTCCAAAAATAATCCTTGTTGTCTATTTGTATAAGCCTGAATTTGAATGACCATAAATGTTTTTCAATAACAGTATTTGGGCTCCATAACCATTCAAATCGTAGCATGTGAAATGATATATTCTTTTGTATCATGTGTGGTTCTATCAGATCCATTCATTGAATTCAATTTCCAATTCCAATTGTTATTATAAATAATGACATGGTTATTGCTTAACACACATTAAAATTGATGATTATGTTGAAAAATTAACCATCTTATGATTTATATTTCGAAGTATTAATTTTTTAATTAATGATATAGAGACATTATATTTATAGAGAAAATTGTGATATATATAATAGTCATAACAATTGAATGTATATATTCACATAGAATGAGTTGGATATGAACCACATAATATTGTTATAGATGAAGAAATATTTTTACTGCATAATGTACTAACTCTCTGAGAAAGTGAACCAGGTGGCCAAGGCATTAAGTAAAAAGAATCATGTAGATTATCTATGATGGGTATAAAAAATGATCCAATATTTTTATATTTTTAAATAATGGATCTAGATATATTGAAGAAAGGGGAAATATTATAATTATCAATTAAATCTTCAACCATCTATCCAAGTGAATATTAAAGTGGTATTGAATGATGATTTAGAGTTGTAGAAGAAGGTTGTAAATTTTTATTAGATTAACCAGGATCATGATGGAATTATTAGTTTTAGGAATTGAACATATGTTCTATCCAAAAAAACAAGAAGACATAGTTTTTAGAAGAGAATCATAGTTAGTTATCCTCTATTCATTAGGGGAGTATGAATATGTGTAGATATTGGAAGTTTTATTTACTTTGGGATGTAATGAAGAGATATATCACAATTTTTTCTTCTCGGTGTGCGGTATGTAACAAAGTTATGGTTGAATGAAAATGGTCTAAGGGGGTGTTACATCCATTATTCATACCGGAATGGAAATTGGAAACATCACCATGGATTTTTTTTTGGAATCAACAAAACATCGTAATGGCTTAATGGTATATGGGTTGTAGACGATCATCATAATAAGACATCAAACATCACCACTATTAGGAAGAATTATACCTGGATAATAATTCCAGGATATACATTATGAAATTAGTGTGTTTGAATGGAGTATCAACATATATTGTGTCTAATAATGATCTTTTGTTTACCTAAATGTTCTAATGAATTTTTCAAAAAACTCTTGATTTGGAGTTTAGTTTTAACAATGAGTGTCATCCTTTGATATGAAGTCTGTCTGAGAGAACAATTAAAAGCATGTATGTCATGTTGTGATATTTTTCATTAGATTTCAAATGTGATTGGGATAAAAACCTTCCTCTAGTTGAGTTTTCATACAATAATATATTTCACTCAATAATTTGGAAGTCTCGTTTTGAATCTCTCTATGGAAATAATTGATGATATCCAAGGTAATGGAATGAAATTAGAGAAATAAAGCTATTGGGACGTCAGGTAGTTCAAGAAAAGAATGATAAGGTTAAATCCTTTCAAAAACAATTCAAGGCTCCTAAAAATCAACAAAAAAATATGATTATAATCCTCAATGAGATATAGAATTTTATTTTGTTGAAAATTATTTTATATGAATTTATTCATGGAAAACATTTCTGTGATTCGTGATGAAATAGAAACCAATCATTAGGTATATTGGTCCCTTTAAAATTCCTGACCATATAGAGATGGTAACCAAATAGTTAGAACATCCAATAACCATATCTCAAGTCCATGATATTTTTTATGTATCTATCATGAGAAAGTACATACATTACCCTTCATATGTACTAAACTTAGAGTTCATACCATTTCAGCATGATATTTCTTATGAAGAACTACCAATAGAGATTACAGATCATAATGTGAAATTTCTAGAAAAAAAATTCCGCTAACCATTTCAAGATTGTATGGTGCAACCGATAATTTGAGGAATCTATTTGGAAATTGATGGTATTATGAGAAAGCAGTATACATATTTTTTTGTATCAGATTGATGAATTTTGAAGGATAAATTATTTTAAGGGGGTGTAATGTAAGACTGTAAGTTTTTATGAATTAATTTTTTTAATAAACTATTTTTTTGATATATCGTGTTACTCTCAACACCACGTTAAGAATTCACCACACATAACACATGTATCTTACATTATACATGATTGTGATTTTTAACAAAATCGTGATATATTATTAGCATAATTATTTAAATGAGACTATTATAACATAATAGTTAAACATAAAAAGATTAATTTTAATTGAAACTTATTAAATATTTTTTATAATGGATTTATATTAATAAAACTTATTGATAAAAAAGAACTTAACTTCCAGTAACGTCTAATTTTTTTTGAAAATTCTATTTTCTCAAAAAATGATTTCTATTTAGTTTTCTAATAAATAATAAAATAATTTTATTTCGGAATTTTAGAAATTTAATTTGATAAAATATGATTTATTTTTGAAATAATCATGTCAAAATAATGTTACAATGATTTATTTGTATTTTTCTATCATTTTTTGATGGATATTGAAAAATACGGAATTTTAATTGAAAAATGAATTTTTTTAATAGAGTTGGTTTAAATTCTAAATTGGTCTAAAAATAATGTTATTTAATTAATTCATTAATTAATCCAATTATTTCATTGTAGTCAATTTTATATTAAATGTTTATATAAACACTATGTAAACTATTGGGCATTTTCTCTTTAAAAACTCACTTTCTCATCTCATTTGTTGGATTAATTTTAAATTAGATCATACCAATTAGGTGAATTATAATTCAAAAAAACGTATTAAATATTTGGAATAATACTAATTTATATTCTCTTGTAATTTCGTCTTAATTTTTGACAAAAATAAATATTATAGATATTATAAATTATTTATCATTGTTAAGAAAAAATGGTTTTATTGGCAGTGAAGCTTCAAAGATAATGGTTAAAAGTAACCCAAACATTTTGTAAAACACATTTTAGGACCTTATTTAGAAATTTTATTTTATAGAATCAATAATGGTAAAATTTTGAACCTTGGATCATCATAAATCATGGGTACTCCTTTTTCATTTCAAATAGTCATAAGTGTGCCACTCATATCATTTATAAAAGGCCACACCTTATCATCTCTTCTTCATATATTAAAATCATTTTTTTAGAAAATACCTATGAAAATAAATTCCCATATTACCTTTTATAATCTTATAATCCTTATTTCAGATATAAATCTTTTCTATGAAATCTCTTGGTGAAAACAAAAAGAGGATACTCATAGAATATGCAATGTTCATCAATGGGTATATCTATTTAATTTATTTCTCCACCTATTTAAATTATAATTTTATCTTTATAATATATATAATTTATTATATTTAATATATTTAGATGTATTTATATTAATTATTTGACCTAAAACGATCAAAAATTCCATCAAATGGGTTCATAAATCATAATTCATGTGCACTACAGACTACAACCTCACAAACCGATGTCAATAATTATTCAATTACCACCATCAACGATGAGAATAGTGATTGATTTATTATTTATATACTATATTAATGATATTATTATAATTTTAGAATTATTATATCACACATAACCACATGATTTCCATTTTGTGGAAAAATGATAGAATAACTTGTATGTACGGTATACTACTCCCTCACAAAGTGGTGAGATTCATTCAAAATTTATAAGTAATATAATAAGGATTGTTTTAGTGAATTTTTTTATATATGTTCTAAAAATAATTCTATAATTATAATATATCATATACCTTGCCCAAATTAAATCTATCATGAAAATAGAAACAACATTGATGCGTGCATACAACCTACCACCTCTATAAACCGTGTATTTCATTTTATATAACTATATTTTATAGATTACTCTAAATGAATATATTTAAAATATATATGATATTTATATAATTCTTGAAATTTTATATATCATTAAAAATTAATCAATGTAATAGGATCAAATACAATAAATCTAAACTGACATGAAAAACAAAGAAGCCAATGACTAAAACATTAATGTAATATAGAATTGTTACTAAACATATAATAAAAAGTCATAAGTTAATATAAAATGATACAATATATATATATATATATATATATATATTTGTGTGTGTGTGTGTGTTTAAGGTTATATAATTTAATTATAATAACAATATATATATTTTATTATAGTTTTTTATGTGTATGAAAGAATTCAATACTTACAGTAATGGATTTCTAGTCTCTCTTTTATTTCTGGGAGACATATGAAAATTCACCACTTGTTTATTTTGTAGGGTGTATAGGATCACCATTTGACCTTCTATATCATTAATATAATTATTTTAATTATATTTAATGTTTCACTTGATGTTAATATTTATTGGGTATTATGATTCAAAATATTTCCAATGTTATAATGGGGTATTGTCTTAATTTTCTTTTTTGAGACGTACACACCTAAATTCTCTGATGATGTGTATAAATATCCATTTTTACATGTAATATCTTGAATATATATGTAATCATGATATTGTAAGTCACATTTAATTTTACTAAATAATATTTATTATGCTTGAATGTTACAAATGTTATAATTATTTTATGTTACAATCTCAGCATTTATTGAGATTGTTTATAATTGTGTTTCTAATGATAAAAAATTATTATCCACATATAAAGAAACTCATGAATTTTATTATCCTATAGTTATTCATTATATTAATAGTACATATTTTCCACTCTTTGGTATATAAAATAATTGAGAATTTTTTTATGAAAATAAAAAATGACCTCTCTCTTTGATTTGAAATATATTTTCCATCTAAAAAACTTTTTTCCAATAAAAATTGATACAATTTTACAATTATGAATTTTTTTAAAATACATTTTTTCCCATGGTTTAATTTTTATAAAATAAAGGAATCTTCATCAAAATTCATTATCATTTATCATTTTTCTTCTACAAATAATGTGAATGTAATCATTGTTTAAACATCTGTGGAATTAATGAGTGTTCCCATCATCATAACCATTTATCTATTTGAATATTACATTATATGATATTAAGGTTACATTCCAATAAAATTATTTTCACAATGTTTTATTTTTGAACAATTTTTTTTGGAAATATGAAATGGTATTATCTTCATGAATCGTTTTAATTGATTTTTAAAACATCTTTATAATCTATCAATGTTATTTTAAATGAATTAACCCTTCCAAATAACATTTTAATTTTGTAAATAAAATAATTTTTTTGTTTGAATGGGAACCTCAAAGATCCACCCCACCAAATAATTTACACCATTTCATAATTAAAAATTAAAAATAAGTTACACTTTAAAATTCATCCCACACATTTTAATTTAAAAAACAATCTATATTCACCACACCTAAATATCATCATGGAATGTGGTCCAACTCGAGATAGAAGACCTATAAACTAGTCATAAACATCATCATCCATACCACATCGCTGGTGAGGACAGAATTGAAGATAAAAAACATATCTATTTCGAACCACAAACATCATGAGACACATCAACCAACAACAACCACTGCAGGCATTGACTAATGAAGTAGACATCCAAAATTCCATCACAAATGGACCCAACACTAGCCATCCATTTAAATTAAAAATAATAGAATAGTGATCAAAAGAACCAAGTGAGAAAACCATACATGGATATTGGTACCACTATCATTATTTTGGATGAAACACCTGAAACGTTAATCATCGAACCAACTCGAACTTTAGGAATGCAGCGTGATATGAAAACCAAAAGGAACTTGATGAATGGTCATGATAGAAAGACACTATCGACCATATAATCATCACCAACCAAATCCTTTGTAAGGTCCACCACACCAAACCTAATAGAGTATGATCAATTGATAAAGATTCCAGTGAATTTTTTTGAGGTGGGATAGGTCCCCAATATCTAACCAAAACCAAAACCAGGAACTAGAATCAATACCAAAGTGAACTTCATGACATGGGAGGATAGATATTGTTGTGGGCCACACCCCTGGGAAACCACAATGTTCTTAACATGCACATCCCAAACCACCCAAAAGGAACTACCACACCAATCTAAATGGGTTAAGAAAAGTGGTAATTAGGGTACAAGATCAGATGAAGAACCAGAGAGGACATCCTTAAAGACCAACAACCATATATGAAATCCAACAACGCATTTCATTAAATAAATGGAATTAAAGGGTACCAAAGTGGGAAGGCCATAAAAAGTAAATAACGAAGAGGGAATGGGGAGGAATAGGGAATATGGAACTTAGGACAATACACAAATGTCCCCCCTTAAAAATGTCATGGGAGGAGAAACCCTAACCTGATAGGGGAAGACGAGACATTTCTCATAGGTCATAATCTATTTAAGAAAAAGATATTTTAAAATGGTGTTATGTTTTTTGAAAATTATTTTCATTAAAAATTTAATTTCCTCAAAAAAATTCTTAAATGAAATTTAAAATGATTTTCCATCTAATATTGAATCCATAGATGTAACCTATGATTTTTGTGGATATGAACCAAGCATTTACTTATTATTATTTATATGAATGATTTATTATATCTTGATGTTTTGGAAATTAAATTATTTTCCATAGATTATACCATGATAGAATTCTTATGAGAGATTATTCTATTTCATGGTAAATACAAAGAATAAATGATTAAATTATTATGAAACCTATATCTTTTCCATTGGTTATTTTATGGTGAAATGTTTATAAATCCTGTTAAATTTCATAGGATATGATATAAAAAATAATTTTTGATATTGTGGCCCATATATGTATGATTTACATTATGAGATAGATGGTACCTATATCTCTCACCAATGAATTGGGTAATGATTAATTTTATCTAAACTCAAAGGGTATACTGGAGGCTATTCGAATCCTAAAAATGGATATATGGGAGATCATATAATGACCAAAGTAGGTACATGGGTGGTTATTCAAAACCTAACATGTTATCAATGCATTTTAGTTTATCCTAGACATAAGAAATTTATTCTTATATGTGTGAGACAATATATATCATATGAAAATGTTATGCCCTCAAGGATAATGTTATTTGATTTCTCTATGATCCATTTATAATTAACTACCTGTCATTATTTTGTGACTCAATATTGTGAACATTTATTTGTAGCATATGGGTTTCAAATGTTATAACCATGTTCTCATACCCATATATTAATATTATTCTTATGTATCTTTTGTTATTATACTTATAAAGAATTTATGCTCAACCTTTCTTATGTTTTTGTTCTTTGGGATATGAAGAAATGTATTATGTGTGATACATCTATGAAGGGTACTATTTATGATGATCATAGTGGGAGATGATGTAGTTTACCAATATATGTGTTTTTTGTGTTTCAATGTTTTCAAATACACTAAACTATTACTTTCTTTTGGCATACGTTTTTGTAATTTAATAAATGTTCATAAGAAATAATTTAATACAAATGTATGATCATCCTAGTTGAATTTATCATCACATTTTATTGATCTATATTTCGTTTAATACCTAGAAGGAACTTGTCTATAAACTACCAGATCTATGGATTAATACATGAAAATTCAATTTCTATCAATGTTTTAGAGATAGGTTTTTTCTAAATTATGACTGAAAAAAATCATATCTTTAATATTTAATTAATGACATTCCAATATTGAAACAAATGATACAGTGTGTGATAATACATGTATAAAAAATTCGTGATTAGTTAATTGAATGTAAAGAAAGACAATTCCTCCCAGGGAACCAACTCCAAAAGGATCGCACATAATCTAGAGCTAATTAATAATAACTATTTACCTTATAAGTCTCATATTATATTCATTATTTTACTAAGGAATATTTTTAGTCCATGGATATATCACATTATCCTCTTTAGATAGTTTTCATCTCTTATTTCACCTTATTGAGTAAAATATGAAATGAGATTAAATCCCCATGTATATATCTCTTCATATCTATCATAAACATTAAATATTGTCTAGTATCATTGTCATTATTTATTTATGAATTTAATTGAAATAATACTTTTATTTTTTGGTATAATTCCAAGAACCATAAAAAATTTCTATATATATATATATATTACTTTTTAACTGCATAAAAATATATAACATACTCATAATTTTTAGATATGGATACATCCGTCATTTATGATCATCTATTTCTCATTTATATATCAAAATTAGGATACCAAATCAAATTAGAAAGACTAGTTGTGTGACCCCCTAAATTTATAGTTTTCCTTCTTCTCTAAGTACCAAGAACTTATCCCTTTGACATTATGAAGTAATATTTAATTTTTCTTATTGTCACATTATACAGTTCCACTATATTTATTTAGCTTCTTCCCTTCATGAATTTTTCATAAATAAATATCAAACATGATATATACTATACCGTACATGAAGAATACCATTTTTGAAGCATATGGATTTTCACTCATCATCTTTAACCTCCTCTTTTATATTAACACATCGTCATGGAGATATTTACATCTTGTGACATAGGAAAAAGTTCAATATTGAAATTTTTCGTCTTTTATTTTTTATACCTTGTTATTATGTATACTTTGACTTGGTGTAAGAAACCCCATAGATCAATTTGAGTAAATTTTATTCTCAAGAATGTAGATTATTATTACAGGCCATTCATTGGAGAAATAATTTTTCAACTTATTCTTGACTAACTATAAAAATAATATCTTATTTACATTAATAATATTCCATTTATATATATTATTAAGAAAAATTTACAACTCACATTGACCATCTATATAAAAACATATTTATTATCTTCATTTATGATAGGCGTTTTTATCTAATAACAATTCATTATACATGGTAATAAGAAACAATTGTCTCTTCAGTTCTATAAAATCCTTAATAATATTATGTTTTATGTTGTTCCCCTGAAACAAATTCTCCCGCTATGTCTTGTAGTGTTTTTGTTTACTTTACAACTCATTTGAATCTTGATCCTTCGATTCTTGAAACTATAACATTCTCCCACAATCTCAAATAGATATCTGATCCCCACTTGTAGATATATAGTCATTTAATGGACTATCAATTTTCTTTCTCAGTTATAGTAATATCCTTGGCGATATATGATAATAAACTAAAATACAAATTGTTTTTTCTTGAAGTATGTTTTTATAAAAATAATACATTACAAATTGTTTTCATTAAACACATGAATTTCTATCAGAATGGAATATTTTATATTAAAAACAATGTAACATCCATTTTTCAATATAGTTGGTATTTTGATACATGTAAATGTTTTTATTTGAAAATTATTTCTAAAATGACACAACATAATACATATAAGATATCTCTTTTTCAATTTTACTTTTACTAACACTATGACTTTTTTGTGTATAATTAAATGTGAGTTTTGGAATAACTCCACTCATTATTATTCTGATCAATGAATTATTTGAAAAAATATTCATATCCTAACCCACCTAAATCATATCCTATATTTTTACAATTATACCCTTTACATCACTTTTTTCTCATTAAATATCTTAATGGAATCAGTGATGTAAATGAATTTATATAAATCTTTTACATTAAATTTTCTACATATATTTGAAAAATAATTCTAAAATCATTAGGGATCCATTATTACTCTAAGGTTTTTTATTTATTAAATTGTATAAGAAATCATTTAAAATACCTAATATTTTTATATCATAATATTATCAGCACCCTATTTGGTATACACATTGAAATTTTAATCTTGTTTTTCTGGACCATTTTTTATATTTTCATGACCAAGTATTATTAGATACTTATTTTTTATATTCATCATAAATTTCGATCATATGATATATGTGATTCAAGTAAAATTAATCTATTATTCAGGAATGAAATATCATAAAAATATTTATTTTAAATTGAAATAAAACCTCATTGTGTTGAAACATGACACATAGATTATGTTTTTGTAACATCCATTACATAAAAATAGATTTCAAATAAAATAATATTTTAATGTAGAAATATTAAATTCATGATATCTTTTAGAAGATGATTGAATCAAGATCAATAAGAAACTTAAATGTCTACTTCATTCATCTAATCTCTAGAAACATTCATCATTCATGTATTTGGATTCAAATGTGTGATTAAAATTTTTATCTAATACCCATTAAGTAAAAAAACTATTACATGTAAAGATAAATATTTACAAAGTATAAGATTTTATTTACTTATTATTAAATCCATTTATGATACTAATAAAAATAAATTTATTACAAAATGAAGAAAAAATATCATCTTATTTGGTTCTACCCCTCTCAATTGTTTCTTTAATAGAATGATGTTATGAATGTGCCTTAGGAATTTTAATTTCCATTAGACTTTCTAACCATTAATTCACCTTTCTTATGATAGAGACAAATAATTATCATTTTAAATCTCTTATTATATTTGGTGCCCTTATCCGAAGGATAATGAAGATGTTTTTATATATTGTTCATTTTGTAATACCCAATAAAACCTGAGTATTTCGATGATAATAATGAGATAATGAAATGTATTGAAATATTTTTAATGAAAATAAATCCCAACATTATCAATTGATCAATGTAATTTATCATTTAGAGCACATGGGGACTGGTTTGGATTACAAATTATATCATACACATGTTTTTTGTACTGATGATCTCTTTTATTTATTTTTCTAATTTCTCCTTATATAACTTCTAAAAGTTGAGGCAACATGGTAAAAACTTATATATCCTCATGTTACTTACAAAACTAACTAAATATTTATGAGGTCATTTTAATGTAATCATCAATTCCATTATCCATGTGTCTCATGTAATCAATCTTTTCACTCTAGCTCTCTTCATGTGAGGGCTCATCATGTAATGGGGAATCTAACAAAAACAAAATCCTTTCATATTGTAGTATAATGTGAAATCACCAAAACAACTCTTGGAAATTTGTACTGATTAGGGCATGCACATTATATAAATTTTATCATAATTAAAATGTGGTATTACTTGCCAATTTTTCTACATGATAAAATAGACTTGGTAACTTATCTTGATTACCATTTATGGAATAATTAATGATTTAATTACATATTCTAGTATTTTTGAAACTATATATATCATTCATTTTTTGATTTTTAATATCCATTCAATATGATATTCTTGTGTAAAGGATGCATAATTTTCTTCTCATAACCAAGTCTATGGATTTTCAAATTATTCAATGGTATTTTTGATTGCATTACAGTTTACAGTTACATTAACTCGTAGTTCCTTAATATGTCGAGTGGAAACCTCAATCCAAAAACCCTATACCTAGATTTCCTTACCACATTCCTAATAATTGTATTATGTAGACTATGGACATAACTATTAATAGGAATATGGTTAATTCAATCCATAATCTATATTATGACTCCCCTATAATTGTTAGATCATTCAAATATGCCTATACTGACACATTGAACTATGGAATCATCCTAACTCGAATAATGCAATGTGATAAAAGTTAATATATTTTCAAAACATAAGAATAGATATATTTATTTAATTCATCAAATTATTTTTAAAAATTTATTTGTAATTTACATAAAAAATTAACCTTGTGTGATAAAATATTTTGTGTATTTTTTTAAATAATATATACTTATATAAAATAACATTATGTTATCCCATGTATACTTGTAACAGATTTTATGTTAAAAATTATATAAAAAATCAACTATATAGGATAAAATAAAACATATACACATTATTATAATTTATCTAGAATGATTTTTAAATTATTTATAATATGTAATGGGGTCAAATTAATAAAAATAAATAAATCTTACATAACAAAAAAATTATCTATCATGCGTTAATAAAATAAAATAAATTCATGAAATCATCATGAAGATAATTTACTAGTTCCTATAATGAGTGGTGAACACCAACCTATATCCTAGGTTAAATAGCTCATTTATCATAATCTTGTATCAAGTTACAACATTTACCATTCTCCTCTAAGTCACTTTTCATTTGGATTCGGCTTTAATTCATAAACTGAACTACCATGTTGGGTAATATTTTTCATTACCATTGTGTACTCACATGAAAGTTAAGAGAACTAGTGTTTAGGTAATTTCATTAAATATTTAAATGTATGGGTGAATACACTTATACAATTTTTATATGGAGGGACGACACACATATAATCAAAATGAAATTAATTATAATTATTAAAAATTTAAAATCATGCAATAAATAAATTAAGATAAATAAATGAATACAATTATACAAAATTCAGTCAATATCATGATCATTCAATGGGTGATAAATATTTTCAATGGATAAAAGATTTAAATAAATCATGATGGAAATTAAAATGCATTTTAAAAGATTGAAATTAATAGATTAATTTTATTTATTTTTTCGATTCCATTAATTGTCCTCAAGAACCCTTATAAATCATATAATTTATTTATCCAATTTGTTAATTTTTATGATATATATATATAAAGGGAATAACATGAGGGAGGTGTTGGTCAGATTCCTCCCCAAATGAATTTTAAGGGGGTATATACCCCCTCCATAGTATGATTTTTTTAAAATGTTATATATAAAAATACTATTTATATAATATATATAATTTATATTCATATATATATAATAAATCAACTAATCTATACAGAAATATGAAACCCTCTAAAAAATGGTTGAAACCCCAATACATTCATCTTAAATATCTAATTTACGGTTTAAAAAAATATTAATGGAATAATCATGTAATTGTAATTTTAAAACATGTTAATGTTGATCTATTATTGATCATGCAAACATCGATTCACACATGATCTTGTCTATTATAAAAAAACATGGATTTTTATATGGTTTTTATAAAATCAATCACAGTTGTAATTATAAAATAATGTGACAACTGCGATATCTTTTGATTGATTTGGGGCATAATGCCAGTAATGAGAAGCAATAACCATTTAAAAACGTTTCCACTAAAATTGATGCAATGTTCCATCAATCATTATTATGATCATAACATATATTTTTTAATTAATTACTTAAATAAAATAAATACCTTTTTTATTTAATTTATGATTATATTCCAAGTCATTATTGTTTTCACTGACCTAATTACCTATTTTATTTTATTTTTCCATTTCATTTATAATCCATACAAAGATCCCCTTATATGTATCCAAATATGCTCCCTGAATCTTTGAATTATGTTATTTAAATGATGGGACATAGTATAATATTAACAAGTTTGTTAAATATTTCACTAAGATTGTTATGATGGATATTTTATTTTCACCCTCTAAAACATACGAAACTGGGGGAAGATTCTGTTCGATTATCTCTCTGTAGTAAGAGAGGAGAAGTACTTGAGAATCACATGCCATATCCATGACATTCATTTTAATTTTTTATAAATTAGTTCAAAATTAAATGAATATGTGTAAACTATATTCATCTAATTTAATCATAATAAATATTCCATGTCTACATTCTCTTAAAGAATAATTTAAATATTATTTTAATTGGGATTATATATAAACCATTTTTTACTTATCACATGAATAATAATATAAAAAAACTATTATTATTTTTCGTGATATATACTTTTTCAATATAATTTCTTATATAAATAAATAATTTTTTAAATGCTATTAAAATCCATTATTTATTTCACCACACATAAATAAAGCCCTATCATTTTAGGAAATCCATAATGATCTAATTTAATTACATAAATATAAAACTATCATTTTAATAATTTGAAAAAAATAATTAACATATCATTGTGATGCACCACCAATTTAGGCCCCCTATTAAGTAGATTTTAACACGCATTATTCCTTTTACAACCTTTTATTATTTTATTTTATTTTTTTCCCTCTCACAAAGATATATTTTGATGGTGGATTAGTTTTTTTCATTTATTTGGGATTTTAACAAATTCATGTTGCCATTTGTAAGACACTTTTACCATATTATTAATATTCAAGATATGTTCTCTATATTTTGGGTGATCTCTCTTTGTTTCCCATACATTGACTCACTTATCCATGTTTTTTGTAATAAGAAGATATCAAAGAGAGTCCATTATTCATTTTTTACAATATAAAACCTTATTATTCCTAAAATCCTAGAATTTAGATAGCCATCCATGCTCATATACTATTCCTATGAGTTTTAAATTTCTAGAATATAGTGAATTATCCTTTCCCATGCCTAGGATCCATAACAATGATTCTATTTTATCATATCTACTTAAGTGAATCAGTATGTCACACCACCATTGAACACATCATTTCTAGTTGTTCCCCCACTAACTCTTCAATGAACCACCTTATTTATTTCTCATTCAGTTATCTATAGTCTAGCTACTGATGTGAATATAAAAAATACGAATAAAAAATAAAAAGAGATAAATTCATCCCTTTATATTCTCCGCAATACAGGTGCTAGAATTCCCATATGACCTATGTGGAAACTCCCATGACTTCCACAAATATCACTATGATTTTAGGCCTAAGATATGTTCATTATACTGCTAAGACGAACATACACAATAGTCATGTTCCTCTTACACAAGAATGTTCTCTCAAAAAATCCTAGGATCCATATGCACCTCATGTGCCCAATGATTGTTCACATGAGCTCCCTCAGAGATTAATGTATTCTAAAAAATATATTTATTAATTGGAAATCACTCAAATGATGATGGGTGGTGTAATGATCCAATTTTTTTCAATGGAATTTCCTTCTTATAATTGTGTATTATAATATTATCACATAATAATATATGTATAAAACAATGAAAATTTTATAAATTATGAATGGGTGAAATAAAAGGTATCTCTAGAAGTTAAGGAACATATACTGATGGAAAATTAACTTGACCATTAGATTAGTAATGTGACCCATATAAATATTAATCCAGCTAATGTAATAGTAACCTCCCAATTAAAGTATTAATAAACATTTTCCAACTTTTATGTTTAAATATGATATAATTATATCATACTATTAGTAAATACATTTTATAAGAAATTTTAAGTTAAGTGTTTGTATTTTTATAAGTTGTAAAAATATACTTACTATTTCATGAATAATCTTTAATTTTAAAAGAAATTTATTTTTCATAAACTGAATCCAAAAAATAATATTTTGTTGTCTTATGATTATATGATACTTTTTTTATAACTAAATTAATTTTTCAATGGGTTATAAAAGTAGTTTTAATTTAAAAAATATCATTATTCATATAAATTATCATTCTAATTATAAATTAAATTTCAAATAATTATTAAATTATTTTCTAAAAAATTCAGTTTATTTTTGAATTATACACATCAAAAAATGTTTCAGGTGATTTTTTTCTAAAATAATTAAATTTATGGTTAATACTAAAATATGATAGTTTACATTATATGTAAATAAGTTAATTTTTTATTCTTACTTGAGTCATGGATGATGTAAGTGAGAATTTGATAGAGTTAAAATGAAAAAATTACTATGATTATTCTCAATAAAAATCAATATATCTTGTCTTGAGAAAAATAATAAAATATTGAAAAAAATAATGAGAAAACAACTCCTCCACCACTATAAATACCACCCTCGCCACCTCTTCTCCTAACACCTCTCAAACCCTATTCCTTTTCCGAATTTTGATGAAATATCATCCAATGATTCTCCCAATTATCCCATAGATATTGGTATCATTAAAATATTAAAACATATTCCCTATATTGGTTCTAATTGAGGATAATTTCAAGATGTAAGTTCCTCTTTCAGATTCATTTATTTTAATTTCAGGTTCCTTCTTTTTCTTTTTCTAACACCAAATACCCTCCCCATATGGAATGATAACTCCAGTACCATATATGTACGGGATATATGTTATTCTAATGTAATAATTCAAAATTATATCAACTTCTCCCTCCACATATTCTAAAAATTAATACATCATCCGAAATGTGTTAATTTATCCAATTCATGGACAATGAACTTTTAAATATCTATTACCATCATCAAGGTCTATTCATGAGACCATATTTATGGTTCAAATAGATTTTAATAGATTTAATTTATCTTATTTATAGTCCTAGAATAATTTTTTTACCAATTATATTAATTGATAACATAAAATGTTTTTGTTGTGATCGAAAAACCGAAAAAATAAACCCAAACAATTATCATTAAGTATTTATTTAATGATTAATCTTCATGTAATAATACCAAATGAAATAATATAACTTTAAAAAATATAATATAATTAATAACTTATAGGTTTAATTATGGATAATTACCACTACTTTACATGACCCTTCATACAGGTATACAATTAAAATGATCATGAAAAACAAGGAAACGCTATACCCCCAAGAAATGAAATTAAATCTCTTAACCCATAAAATAGGCCATAAATTGATTAATAATGTTATAATAAATAGTATTCATGTAGAAGAGGTTATACAATTATTAATTAATGAATCTAATTGGATTATTTAGTGCATTAATATCATATGAAGGACACCTTCAGACTTAGGATAAGGGAATCTGCCCTACCCTCCATTATTTCATATGGTTATTCATTCTCTCTCATTACCCAAATCAAATGATCTATTATATTCATGTTAATATACTATATTTTTTGTATATCTTCCAAAATCATGAATAAATATCTATTCAGAATTCTTTTTTGGGGATATAAATGTTTTTAAATGGTTCACTAATCAATTCTTTCTGAGAAGCAAGCCTAATTTACGGGATCTTCCGGAATTATTATCAATTGTTATGCACACTCTATAATATGTTTCGAGAAAACATATATTTTCTAAAATCCATATTATTATTATTAAAAAATTCTTGGTTAACTTGTGGTTTTATAAAAATGAATAATCCACATTCTGTTTTAATACCTCTTTAATATTATCCTTAAACCACACTAAAAGTTTTTAATTATAAACATTCATAAATACTCTATTTAGATGTTATAATTTCAGTTTGACAACACATATTGATATATATGAAAATTTTACCTTATAAATTTCCATTTATGTTTTAAATCCATTATTTCATCGAATATTTTATGATATTCGCATTTTTAATGACTTCTAACATTATAATGACACCAATACCATTCCAACGGTAACCTTTATGTTATATTTTATTACCTATGTATGATTCCATATGTGGAAATAATATTCATGATAATGTTATAATGGGTTATCCTAGATAGTTCTCCAATTAATTCGGTAATGTTTAGTCACATGAGATGTTATGTCAAATGGTCTTGGTGGTTTTCCTTGACACAAGCTCTGTATGAAACGGTCCTACTTTTTATCCTAGACTCTTACTAACATATGTGCAACGATCCCTGACTTGTTCATGTGTTATTTTTCTTCCACATTATTAGGATTCCATGATATTATTATCACTTTATCTATATGATATGATTCTATATATTATCTTCCATGTCTTTTTATACCATTATATCAAGACTTCTAATCCATGTGCTAATATTTATTATTGTGATTAATCAATAAACAGGGATTTTAACTCATCCATTAATTCATGTTGTCCCCAGGTTATTCTATGATGATGTTTGAGAATAATAGAAGTTAGGATATCAATGTCGAGATTATACAAACTATGTTTTATAATGTTTAATTATTTATATAATCCACTAAGACACTAGACTTTTTGATCATTCGCTTCTAATATGAGGTTTAATTATGCATTAAATCATGTAATGATATGTGTAAAAGGTTGGGGTCACTATAGTTGATATTAGAGGAAGGTATAGTTATTTTTGGAGTTTAGTTGTATAGAACTTTATTGTTAACCTATGGGATTAAAAAATCTATAAGAAATCATCACTAAATTTTGGTATGTATAGGGTAAGTGCTTTAATGAGAAAATATGTCCATGACTGGTTACTACAAGTGCATGTGGTTCTGGAATAGATGTGTCTAGAAGCAACAACTCTTAGTAGGTGTTCTAAGCCTGACGTGGGGTAACCTAGTACATGATAATGGGCCTTACTGTGATCTAGGTTTCTCACACTCGGGGGTGGGGGTGGGGGTATGCTTTGGTTAATTTTTAATCTCATTACGAACTGTTTTGAAGGGAAAAATCCCAAAAGAATATATGTTAGGAGAAAAATCATTTATAATATAGACTGAAACATAGGGAATCACAAGTTATGATATAATTTTCCATTCAAATTTTATCCTTCTATGTTTAATGTTTCCTTTTTATTTTTTTAGTTATATATTAAATCCCCATAATTGAACATTTTGGTGTATGATAATCATAGGAAATTGAAGAACATGTGCCAACAATCAATGTTATAGGGATTGTGATAACTACCCTAATGAAATGAAAAATTAGATAGTAACGGGTGATCAAAGCATTATGATTGTATTTTATCAACTAGATCATGTTATGAATAATAACTTCAATCATGTATAACACTGTACTTCATGAAGGAAATAGAATATTGTAATCAAATCCTTCAAACAAAAAATTCCATCCATCTTTGATGGGTATTCTGATCCCCTCCTCATGGAACAATAGATTAATTCTATTGAAATGATATTATCGGTATTTTAGTTCTCAGAAGAATATAAATTCATGTTGGCATTGTATTTTTTGATGGGGAAGAATATTAGTGGTGGAAACTGAAAAATATATGAAGTCGAAGGAGGAAATGGATTCCAAATATTTGGATACATTCAATAAAATTATTTTCCATAAAATTTTCCACAAACCCTCCATCTAATGATGGAAAGAGAGTTCCTATTACATAATCATAAGGAAGATGAGTCTATCATGGAATATAAAGAAAACAACACAAGGATTGTAAGAAACACCTCTAGATTTTTCATAAGGACCGAAAGAATTGTGGATCACTTCCTTAATAGACTAATGATGACTCTTTGAAAAGAGTTGGTGATTTGTGACATCGAAATTTATAAAGAGATTGTCGATTGTGACCTCAATGTTGTAATTTAGAATAAGGAATCTCAATGGTCTCATGGGCCTAGTGATAAAATGATGAAAATGGAGTCTAATATGGATGGTTTAGAAAATAAAACCCAGGATGGAAAGAAGATGGGACATCCCACATGTAAAAATTGTGGGAAGAAGCATCCTCGTAATTTCCAAAAAAACAAGGAATTTTCTTCAAATGTAGAAGATATATCTATGAACTGCTGAACAGATATAAAGAATTACACTAATGTCAAAGAAAAAATGAATTTTCAAATTAATACTAAGCCATTAGTGAAGTGTTACAACATCAAGGGACAATGTAATTATGTTAACCATTTTGATAAGATAAGGGTTGTTGGAGGAAATCATCATCAACCTCCAGGGCAACAAGGACGGGCTTATTCCATCACTACTACAATGGTGGATCCAGACAATGATGTGGTGATAGTTATGATATTTATTCATCTATGAATAGTGATATTTCTATTTGATTATGGTTTTAAACATTCATTCATATCTTTAATGTTTAGTACACATATTCAAATAGAAACTCAAAATATAGATGTTGTGTTATCTTCGAGGGAAAATAATGGAAAAATTATTACGTTTGTGGTTTATAACTCCTCCTAGGTAAAATATTTTTGACTTAACCTCCGTGAAAATTATTTCATACTCCCATTATTAGTGATTAAGGATATTTTGGGTGTGTATTGGATATATTTATATAAATCTAACATCCACTATTGGGAATGAGAGATCTGTCTTTAATTCCCATAGCATCCTCTAATCTGATACAAGTATATAGAGGACAATGAATCTCTATTAGAATCATAATCTCAAGTTTGGATATAATTTCTTTATTGGAAATAATACCTTTATAAAATGATTGATACAATGAATAGAATATTTGATGAAGACATTCCCATTTAGAGGGATTACCCCAATGTATTCCTAACAGAGTTTCTTGTTCTTCCTCCTCATCAAGCGGTTGAGTTATCAATTGAGATTATTCCAATATCTCTACCAATATCCATGACAACTTTTTTGATGGCCACTATAGAGATGGAAGAGCTGAAGATGCTATTATAAGAGAATCTGGAGAAGGGTTTTGTATTCACAAGATCTTTTTCATGGGGTGCACTAGTCCCCTTCGTTAAAAAGAAGGATATATCAATGCTCCTCAACATTTTTTATCATGATCTCAATAAAATCATTATAATGAATAATTATACCATTTCATATATAGATGTCTTGTTAGATAAGCTATGTTGGTTGAGTTATTTCTCTAATATGAGCCTTCAGTCAGGATGTCACCAATTAAGGGTGATGAAGAAATACATTCTCATGACAACATCTTGAATGTGGTATGGACACTATGAGTTCGTACTGATACCCTTTGGACTCACTTATTCTCAAAAAAAGATCATGGATTTAAATAATAGAGTAATCTTGGATTATCTCAACAAATGTTTCATAGTTTTATTGATAATAATCTGATATAATACAAGATCAAGGAGGAACATGAGAATCATCTGTATACTATGCTATAGACATCACAAAGGGAGAACTATATGAAAAGAAAAGAAAAAAATGAGTTCTATATGGAAGAAGTATCATTATTGGGGCATGTTATCACCAGAAAAAGGATATGATTGGAACCATCCTAGACAACATAAGTCAATGATTTGGCCAAGCCAACATCAATTATGGGTATTCGTAATTTCCTTATCATAGTTGGGTAATAAAGAAGATTATTGAATAACATATAATGATTTTCAAACCCAATGACCAATATAACATATAAAAGTGTAATGATTTTTTGGGCTCAAGAATGTGAGGAATGATTTTTGGATCTCAAAAGTAGCTTAACACTGTGCCATTACTCAAACTCCCGACATGAGGAAAACTCTTTGTTGTGAGATGTGATTCTTGAAATAAATGAATTGGCTCCATTTTAATGAATAATGCTAAATTGATATCCTACACTTCATGGGTGTTGAAAATCCATTGAAAAAAAATCCCATGCATGATATGGAGTTGGGAACTATGATATTTTCATTGAAACTATAAAACAAATATCTATATGTCGAGAAGTGTGCGATATATAATTATCACAACAGTCATAAAAATATATTCACACTTAAGGTTCTTAATATACACCAGCAAGGATGGTCAGATTTCATCATGGATTATAACTAATTCGTCCAATACCATCCTTATAAGGAAAATAAGGTATCATTTGCTCTATATAGAAATGATCATGAATCATTATCATTATTAAGAATTCAGAAGGGTCTGATATTCTTATATGAAAAAAATTTGGACATGGGAATAATTGATTGTGGAACATCATCAATCATTAAAATTATTTCTCAATAATCCCTCATGGAGAAAATAAATGATTCTTAATGAAATGATTTAGAAATTTGGAATATTGTGGAAGCTATTTGAAATTGGAAATCCTCTGAGTTCAATATTTATGAGGAAGGAGTTGTTAGTTATGGGTCACAATAATGTGTACCATCCAATCCGTATATAAAGATGTATCTTCTAAATGATGCATGTAACTCAACCTTCTATATCACGCTCTGAGAAAAAATTTGTTCCAAGATCTCAGTGAGAATTATTAGTTGTACTATATGAAAGGTGATTGAAAAATATAAATCAATGTTCCTAATATGTCAACAAGTGAAGTCTAATAGAAAAATGTATATGGAGATAATGCCACCAGCACCCATACCAACATGGAATTAAGAGAACATTACCATGGACATTTCAACTAGACATCCAAGGACAACTACATGAAACAATTTTATATGGGATATTATGGATCGTCTTAAAATGATATACCACTTTAGCTTAATTCAAGATGATTTACCACTACATCAACATAAATAGACATATATCAAATAGATGGTAAGGTTTCATGGATTACCACTATCAATTGACTCTGATCAAGATCATAATTTCACCAAAATGTTCTAGAAAAGCCTCCACCATGATCTACACTCTATGTTGAACATATATATGACCTATCATCTTCAAACTGATGGCCAATATAAGAGAACTATTCATAAACTATAATACATGTTGAGACCATGTATTATAGACTTCAACGGACGATTGGACGAACATCTACTTCTGGTTGAGTTCTCTAATAACAATAGTTTCCACTCAAAAATCCAAATAGCTCCATATGAATCTCTTTAGAGGAAAATGTGCAGAACACTAACATTATGGTATGAGGTCCATAATTCAATATTTCTAGCACCTGAAATGGTTGATAAAATGGTGGAGACGTTGAATACCACTCAGTGGCACATCAAGGAAGCCCAATGTGTATAGAAGAGTTGTGCAGACTATCATCGATGTGACCACAAGTTTATGGTCTGATACGTTGTATTCCTCTATGTGTCTCTATGGAAGAGGATCAAGAGATTAGAGAAGAAAGGGAAGTAATGTCCTAGTTTCATCATCCCCATCAAGATCCTTGATCATGTTGAAGCAGTGGCCTATCAGCTAGAACTTCCACCAACTATGTATCAAGTGGATGATTTGTTCAACGTATCACTCTTAAGAAAGAACATACTGGATTCTTCACATGTATAGACTTCAGAGGTGGTACAGTTGGAGAATGATCTTTCTTACATGGACCAGCAAGTGGAGATCTGGGATCATAGAGATAAATTTCTATGAAACAAGACTACACACTTAGTCAGTGTACTATGGTGGAACTATAAGTACGAAGTGGAATCCTGTAAATTGAAGGAAGTGGTGAAGGAGAAGTACCCACACATTTTTTCATCCTAGAATATAAAACAAAATTTCATGATTAAAATTTCATAAGGGGGGAGGAATGTAGCGACCCAATATTTTATCAATTGAATTTTCATATTATAACTATTTCTTATAGTATAATCACATAAAATTACATATAGAACACATTACAAAAATTATAAATTATGAATGATTGAAATAAGATGTATCTTTTGATGTTAAGGAGTACATACTGATGAAATAGAAACGCAACCTTTAGAACATTAATGTGACCCATATGAATAGTAAACTAACCAATGTAATAGTAACCTCACCAACAAAAGTATATATAAAATTTATCACTCATATATATTCCAATAATATATAATTATATCATAGTGTAAGTAAATAAATATTTAAAAAATTATTAATTAGTGTTGGTATTTTTATAAGTCATAAATATTTAATTACAATTTTATGAATAACATAATAATTTTAAAAAAATATTTTCATAAAATGTGTTCCTAAAATAATTTTGTATGCCGTATGTTTATAAGGTAATTTTCTGATACCATAATATATTTTTCAAAGTGATATAAATGTAGTTTTAACTTAAAAAGTAGTTTTTCCTTGTAAATTTTCATTTTAATTAACATTTTATTTTCCCATATTTAAAATATTATTTTTGTAAAATGGATTTCATTTTTGAAATATACATGTATAAAAATTCCTTAGAATTTTTTTTGGTAATTTTCTAAAATGCAAGATTTATTTGGGAATAGTGAAATACATAAATTTACAATATATGTAAATAAATGAATTTTTGAGTCATGCATGGCTCATGGACGATGTAAGTGACATTTTTTTACAATTAAAATGCATCCATTACATTATTTAGTTTCAAAATTCATAACATTTTCTTTTCTTGAAAAAAATAATAATATATTGAAAAAAAATAATGAGAAAACACCCCTACCCCACTATAATTACAAACCCTCTCCCCCTCTTATCCTCACATCTCTCAATCTATGTGCCTTGTCTAAATTCTACTAAAATATAATTCAAATACCCTAACCCAATTCAATGATCTCATGGTCTCATAAAAAGACCAAAACCTTTTCCCTACGGAGGGTCTCAAGGAATATAAATTCAAGAGGTAAATTCATATTTCAGAATCTTTTAATTTCTTTTCAAGGTCTGTTTTATTCTTTCTCTCTCCTAAACTTCTCACATCCAAATTGTATTATGAATCATATACATTATATATTCTATAATTTTTTTATTCTAATGTAATAATTCATCATCATCTCTTCTTCTCCCACCTTTTATACAAAAATTGAAATCATCATCCAAGATGTGTTAATTTGTCAGATTCTAGGATGAAGAAGTTTCAAATCTCATTTACCTTCATTAAGGGATGGTCCTGAGACCATTTTTATGGTTGAACCAAATTATAATATATATTTTATATATTATTTAATATTATATAATCATTTTTAACTCACGATATTAATTTATTACACAAAATAAGTTCGTTGTTGTAGAACAACCAACAAAATAAACCAAAACGAGCATGACTAACTACTTATCAAATGATCCATCATCATGTCACAAAAACGAAAAAAATATAATAAAAAAATTATGATGATTATATCATTAATAACATAAAGGTTAAATTCTACATAATTAACCCCACTTTACACGACCTGTCATACATGTATATAAGTAATCCGATCATGATAACCAAGGAAAACTCATGCTCCCAATCAATGAAATTTAATACCTTAACCCATAAAAATGGAATAAATGAACATAATTAAGTTATAATTAATCCCACTATGGTATAAGTGGTTATATAAATATTTATTAATGAGTCCAATTTTTTTATCGATGAAATTAAGTTAGAGTGAAGGACAACTTCGTACTTAAGATAAGGGATTCTACCCAAACCTTCAGTATTCCTTTAGGTTATTATTACAATCCATTAAACTAAAATGAATTATCTACTATTAATATTTTAGTCATCTAAATTTAGGGTATATGACGCAAAATAATGTTCCAAGATCCATTCCTCCTACTTTTTCCAGGATATACATGTCTTTAAAAAGGATTCCTCTTCAATTCCTCCTAATAAGAATGCCTGATTTAAGGGAACCTTTACATTATGTTTGATTACCTATGTATGATTACATATGTGGAATGGTTATTCATGAACATGTTATGATGGGTGTTCCTAAATAGTTCTCCATTTAATTGGGAAAGCTTTTGTCTAATTAGATGTTATGTGAAATGGTCTTGGGGGTTATACATCACATAGGATTCATATGAAATGGCCTTGGTGGTTAGCCTAAACACGTGATCCTCTATGTGAAAAGATACCTGACTTTTTCTATTGTCTTGTTTTATTTTTCATCCAAGTTATTATGATTCCATGACTATATGATCCCATGATTTATATGTTATAATTCCTTATATATTGTTCCATGCCTTTTTATACCATTATGTCATTCCTTATAATACATCTATTAAAATATAATCTGATAAGTATTCCCTTAATCATATATTTAGCTCATCCCTTTGTTCATGTTATCACCATGTTATCCTATATAGATGTTTGGGCATAATGGAATTTACAAGAACAATATGGAGATTAAATTAAATATATTTTTATGATGCTTAATTATGTACCGAACCCTTAAAAACAGTAGACATTAAAATCATTGGATTGTAATATGATGCTTAATTATGAATAAAATCAAGTAAAAATTTGTATAAAAGGATTGGGTATCTATATATGGAACACAAAAAACTCATTGATGATGAAAAGGTAATATTTTTAGTAATCAATATTCAGTGAATATTGTGGATCAAACCCAATCATTATCCATTGTAGAAGTATTTCATCCCACCAAAGTTTATGTGCTATCAATGACCATTGAATAGGGGTTAAGAATTTCAACCCAATGTGCCCAATGAGCTTACTTAAAGGTTTATAATGCTAATAATATTTATTCCACACATATTTCAATTCAACTATATGACAATATATATCTAGTAGAACTCAAGTACAAGTCATTTTGCAGTGGAGGAGTCTAATTCAGCATTAATTTTGGGTCCCTCAAGTGCAGCTCTTAGCAGCCTCAGGAAAGTTTGAGTCCTTTTATTATTTTATTTAATTATATTTTTTCATTTGTATCATGGATGATTTAAGGTAGAATTAATATTTTTAAATTTATTTCAGTTTTTAACCAATAAATAGTCTCTTAGTTTTCTTTTATAAGATGATGTTTTCGTATTATTAAAATAATTAGAAAATTATATATATTTTTGATGTCATCCATGTGTTTCTACAAAGTTTGTTATGTAAGGACTTGTTTTCCCCTACTATGTTACATTGCATTAAAATGATCAAAATCCTATCATGGAATTATTGAACCGGGAAAAATAAAATATCCATTCAATAAAATAATATAAATATTTTATTCCCATAACATGTGAATAAACATTTATTTATATGTATATTGACACAAATTGAATAGAATTTTTATTTAAATATGGTCAATAAACATCAAAATAAATAAATAATATATCCATTATCCTATGGATACATAATATGTGATTAAATTCAACTCACATGTTTTAAACATAGATATCTTGTTATTGAATTTTATGATCAATGTAATTTTAGTAAATATTATTTTTCTAGCCCAGAATAATTTTATTCTTAAACATAAATTAAAAAAATGATAATGAGATTCAAAATAAACATAGTTTGTAAACCTATAGGACCCTTTTCAAATATCAACAGGTGGAACGTACCATAATTATAATATTGATATGTAATAAAACATCATGACACCAATAGAGAGATAAGATATAATTGAGACTACAATTACCTTCATAAAAATGCTACTATATAATATATTCCCTTTATCAAATAATATCTCATCATAAATGATGCATTACAATTTTATCATCTCTATTTCATGATCTATATTTATTTAAAATTTTAAATGAACATGTCTATAAACTACCATGTACATTGATTTAGAGAATATAATATTATTTCAATCAAAGGGATAAGAATATCAATTTCCTAAATATGGAGCAGATAAAACCTATCTTGATCAGTAAATTAATTTCATTCCAATCAGGATGAAACTGACAGAAGATAATTTTCCAGTGTTAAATACACAATGGTCTTCATTAGGCATTAATTTATTTGAGTCATTATACACATTAATAAGGATATCTATTCCATGGTCCAACACACAACAATCTAGATATGAATAACTAGTGACTAATATGATTTTTGGAGTTCTTATTGGTCGTTATCTCCTCATGAACTCATTTCTTAGAGACCACCAAGTGATTAATTCTTGAGAACAATTTTCAAAGCTTACAATTCTCGAACACTGAATAATAAAATATAAAATGGTTCTTGTTAGGATTATATATTTAGACCAAATGAAATATCTTTAAAAATATCATCATGGAATCTCATTGATCTCATTATAGTAGGGAACTTCTATAACCTAGGAATCGATTAATTAATCTACGGTAATTTCCATATAGATTATTGTAGAAGTAAACTCCTTTATTTGATAATATATATATAATAAATACATTTTATTTTAATTGATAATACAGAGGATATTTTATTATTTGAAATCGACTATAATAATATGTATCATATTGATATTTTTTTAACTTTTTTTACATCAATATATTTTTATATGATTATCATTAGATTTTTTTAAGACATGTGTCATAGTATGAGTTTCATGTTCCTTAGTTGGAATATTTTTTATTATTTTATATCATTAAAGCTACCAATTTTTCAGTTTTTTCATACATATAGTAGAACACATTTTTTCCTTTAATAATAAATTTTGATTTATAGACATTATTAGTTTTCTAAATATAACATGTCAAAAACATACAGAATTCCTTGTTAGTTTAAATTTTTTTTTGTAATATAACATCTTCTTTTTTATTTTCTATTATTATTAATGATAATAAATATTTTTCGATAAGTTTTTGATACTTTTTGTAAAACACATAATTTTTTTCATCTTTTTATGTAATGTTCTATTCCCTTCTAGTCCATTAATTTATTTTTTTTATAGTTCTAATAGTTCATAAGAGGCTCAGATAGAGTTTCTAGAGGTTTGGATGATAATGGTGGGAAGCATGCTGATTACACGTCATGTAATCATTCCAATCAATTGGAAAATCAGTTTTACGGATTTTCATGGAGTTTTCAAGATGTATAAATATTGTATATGGTGTGAAGAAGAGTTTCAAAGTGTGTAATATTTAGAGGATTGAAAAATAACATAAATTTGAATGGTGACTATTTTTTCGGTGTAAGTTGGCCTCGAGGAATTACATGACATGAAAGAGTATTACACATCATGTAATACAATTCTACAGTAAAATTTTAATAATTTTTATATCTTCTCGAGTTACTAAACCCTACAACTATTGTAATTTTCTATCATCCCTAGGCATCCCAAGGACCCCTCTCAAATGTTGTGATGGTTCCTTTAACAAGGATTAAATCCATTCTTTTATCCTTAAATCTATAGTGATTTGGAAATAATTTATGGCGTCCTCTCCCTCCATTGTTTCAGTTTATACTAGTTTGCCGCTCATTTCCTCCCATTATTTTTACAATATAATATTGGGTGTTCTTCCACACATATAATGTATTCATCTATATTTTTCAACTGTGGGGTGGTGCTGCTGCATCCTCAAGTGGATACATATATTCTAGGAGGGGTAATTAGAGGACCGTTACATGATCTATTTCCATGAAAAGAATACTGAAACCTTTGAGGTAGATATATTCGTTCATTTAATTTTAATTATGTTCCATATTTGAGGGATCTAATCTTGTTTTCATATGGATCGCATTTGTTCCACACTAATCTATGATAAGAACCATGTAAAGTAATTGAAAGGAGTAGTGGGATATGTTGCACATGTTTTTCTAGTTTCGATATTATTGTAATCTTGTGAATTGTATGGACTTGGCACCCCATTGATATTTGTGGTCATTGGTGGTACTTCTTTAGTAATATACAAGTTTCCTGATGGTTGGATCCTATATACCATTTCTATATGGAAATGGGTAAATCATGTAAACTTGGGTTATAAATGGATGCCCCTAGATTTCCTAATTTTAATGAAAACCCATGAATTAACAAGTTGAATTAAAGAAGGAATTCCTCATGAAATATATAATTATTTTATTCATATATATGTTGGTTTTTTTGTAGGATAGTGTGGTTGTGTGTGCAGGATAGATGGAATCAGATGTGGAATTATTGTGAGGTGTGAATATGATCTGTTTTGTGTTGTTGGTTGGTTTGGGCATTACAGTGGATGAAATTGTAAATAATACATCAACATTATTGTGTAATGGAATATGGGGTGGAGAGATTGATTGATTGTGGAATTGATGAGAAGTGTTTTATAGCAGGGCTGTGATCGGGTTGTGTGGTGATGTGTTGTTTTGTTGTTGTGTTACTTTTGGTGTGTGGTGCTTGGTTTCTGCCCGTATAATAGTGGAATAAATGAATAAATAATTGGTTAATATATTTTAAAACTAGATTAGGATGATCTGGTTAACGGAGTGGAAAAATGAGTTCTGAATAATTAATAGTAATGATTAATTATGTTGTATCGAAATTGAATGGAGGTTTTGGATTCAAGTGTGGTGTGGTGTTGTGTTTTTTCAATAGTCTTTGGAATAGGTGCTTCTTTTATGGAGTCTGTGGTTATCTTAAAAATTAGAGTATAGTTTCCATTTGAGATTAGAATGGTGGATGTGGGATGTTTTGGTGCAATCCTCAACAATAGTAAGTAGTTAGGTCATTTTAGCAGTAGGGACAGCAGGAATATGGTCCCCTGAAGTGAGATGGAGCAGTTAGGGACTGGCTACAGGATGTCCCTCATGGACCTCGTCCCAAGAGTAGTCATGGACACGGTTGTCAGAATAGGGGAAGAGGAGCTAGGGATGGTCATATTCACAAAGTAGAATTAATAGTTCTAATAGGAACAGAGACAGTTAGACGTACGATCTGTTTATTTTGTACCCTCCCATATTCTCTATTTGATTTGGGATCATCACACTTCTTTATTTCACCTTCTTTATACCATTCATTGTGGCTAGACATAATGAGGATTTTTGTGCCCTTGGTGTTGTGTATGGCATTCTATGGTTAGAACAGCTTGTTGGATGTGTTCAAGGGATTGAAACTGGTGATGAGACCACATCAGTCCGGTGGGGATCTTTAATTGCTACATATGACGCCATACCATATCATTATCACCATCATAAGGTTGTATAATGTTCTTGATTTTATCGACAAATCTAGAGGGTAGTTATATTTTCATATTTGTATGTCCAGTGTGTAGTTTTAATTGGAGAGTGGGGTTGTCAGGTGAGAAGTCAGTGATTAGAGCCTATTATTACCAATATGGATGACCTGGCAGTGGAATCAGTAGACATTGGGATGGTAGAGGTTACCCATGTTGTTGAGAACTTCCTGGATGTTTTTCAAATGAGGTTGTGACACTACCCCTCAATATCATGCTGAGTACGAGATAGACATATATATTTGTGCTTCACAATTTTCAATGGATTCTTATCGGATGGCACATTATGAATTGCGAGAGTTTAGGATTCAGATATGTGATCTAATGAAAAAGGCCTTTATCTGGCCTAGTGTGACATCATGGGGTGATCTAGTATATATGAAAAAGAAGGAGGTTGGTAGTCTAAGGCTTTTTATAGACAACCAAAGTTTTAATCTAGTAGATTCCATGAACATTTACCCTCATCCAAGGATATATGATTTTTTTGACCAACTGAGATGTGATCATTGGTTTTCTAAGACATATCAACCATCTGGTTGCAACATGTTGATGGTGAAGTAGGGGGATATCTTGAATACTGCATTCTGGTGTAAGTATGGGAACCTCAAGTTTGTGGTCATGCCATTCGATTTTATGGATGCATTGACATTGTTCATGGGTCTCATGAACTACATTTTCAATGAGTTTCTAGACACGTTCTTCACCATGTTCATCGATGAAATCATGATCTACTTGAAGTCATAGTAGGAACATGTTGAGCATCTCAATACTATCATATAGGTTCTTCGAGGAAACCAAATATGTAGAATGTTATCCTAATATAATTTCTAGAATTGATAGGTACCCTTCCATAGCCATGTGGTGTCACAGAAGGGCAGGACATGGGACCCGTTGAAGGATGAAGAAGTTGGTTCTTGGGTGGAACCTAATAATGTTGTTGATTTTCATAGTTTTTGAGTTATCATAGGCTATTATCAAGTGTTTTACTTGATTTATCTATCTTTGTTGCTCCATTGAAAGCACTGATTATGAAGAGCCAAAATTTTTTGGGGAGTGAGAGTTTCCACCTAATGTTCAACAAACTTAAGGGGAAGTTGGTTAGTTCTCCAATGCTCTTGTTTCCAGAGGAATTATTGATGTTTGATTTGTTTTTTAATTATTCACATCTAGGCCTGGGATTCATATTGATGTTGCAAAAAGTAGTAATATCTTATGGGTTTGGGCATTTACATCCCCAAAAGAGTAAATATGCCAACCAGAATCTGGAGCTAGCAGTGGTTAGGCTTATGGTGACGCTATGACGACATTACCTCATTGGGTAGAACATTGTGCTCTTATTAGGTCACAATTGTGAGGGGTATATATTTTCCCAGCAATATATGAACATGCGGTAGTGAAACTGGATAGGGTTTCTTCAAGACTATGATTTTGATATCTTCAACACCTTATGAAGGAGAAACGATGTGGATGATTCTTTGAGTAGGAAGTACTAGAAAGAGGTTTTTCAGGAGTCTGTAGATGCAAGGAAGGAAATGGAGGATTTTGAATCTTATCACTTAATGTAACTGTAGAAGGTTATAGAAGTTATTTTATTGATTTGATAATGAAATTATTTTTGGTGCAGCTGGTAGAGGAGTCTTAGTGGGGAGACTCAGAGATAGTGGTGATGTGTGATCGTGTTGGCCATGGTGTTGCTTTGGAAGGATTGTCAGAGGATGGTAAGAAGCTGATTTTTTTAGGGGAAGTTGTTTGTATTAATGGGTATTCGTGAGGGAGTCCTCTGTGAGATTCATATCTCACCCTTGGAAGTACATCAAGAAATTTTTATGATGTACCATGGCTTGAGGACACAATTCTTTGGTTATAGTATTAAATGTGAAATGACAGAGTTTGTTGAAATGTACATAGTTTTTTAGTAGGTGGTAGCTGATCATCGTGTTCCCAATGGTTTTTTGTAGACCATGTATTTCCCCAAGTATAATTGGGATGAAATCTCAAGGGATTTCTTTTCAAGGACACTATAACAACCCTAATTTTTATTAATGAAAATTCACCTTGAACTAATTAAATGTATTATTATGTAAAATAGGTATATAAAACATATTCACATCCATGTATTTATTGTTTTCGTATTTCTAATATACTTTTATGAATTGTAAACATTTCTAGTGTAGTCTTTGAACATTGATCACATCATTATTATAAATATAATACATTAATAAATCCAATTTACATTGTCAAAGGATGTGATGGCCTCATCTAGTAGAAATTATCCATACAAATCTCATTTGTTGGAGCTCAGATAGGAGTTATCAACATTGGGATTCTCTCTTGACCAAGACCATGTAGAGCTTCAACTGATTATTCTTAAGCAAAGTCTCTTACATGAGAAGTGGATGTTAATAGAGATTCCCACTCGAGCGATGTTATCCATGCTGCCCAAGATTTTTTCACCATCGCACTCCTAAAATTGAGGTCTAATGTAGGTGATATAAGGGGTTATGTAAAAGGATTCTATCATTATGATTATGTGATTTATTTTTTCTATAACTAATATTCATTCATATCATTATTGTTACAATATAAATGGTTTTTAAATAAAAATTAGATTTATAGTAAATAATCAATTAAGAAAACTATTTTAATGAATTAATTGATTTTTGAATTAAATAATATTTTAAATAAATTTTATTATAATTAAATATCTTTTTATTAATTACAAAATATTGTATAATTTTTTATTAATAAGATTATAATTTTTATTAATGATGGAAAATTGTTTTTTTTCAAAACCCAATAATTTACAATAAATGTATATTTTTATTTTATAATTGAAAATGAAAATATCTATAAAATTAATTTTACTTTTGGAATTAGGATATTAAAATTTTCCAATGGTTACTTTTTCTTAATTTTCTAAGATAGACAAATTTTTGGGTAAAAATTAAATACTATTAAAATATATAATGTATTTTCATGATATCTTAATTACCCAATAGTGATGTAATAAAATACTACAAAAGGTTTTTTCTGCCAATATATTTTTTAACTTTAATATTATGTGATTTTATATTTGTTTTATTTAATTACAAGGTCATAGTGGGCCTCCAATACATATAAAGAATTTAAAAATTATAAAATGATTTCCTTGAGAGTGTGACTCACCCCCACATAAGAAAGCCTATTATTTTAATATGTTCGGCCATTGGACTTATAAAATAATTATTTCTACTTTTCATTGTAAACAAACATGGGAAACCCCATTGTAGGGTGTGTGGTTTTGATTAGTTTAATGTGTAGTGTCAAAATAAGGAAAAGCTTTAGGATATCAGAAGCTTGAATCCGTAAGAATGAAATCACCACCATCATAATAAAATGGTTAAATCAAACATCATCCATAAATTATATCATATTCTATGAATGAAACAATCAAAATTCAATTAATTAAAATAAATTGACTATAAAAAGAATCATCAACAAGCATTCGACCTGACTACTACTATACTCATTAGTAGAGCGTCAGAACCTTGAAAGGTCGATATGTGGGAATAGGCTTCATTTCAAATGGTGTAGTTTCTGGGGATGGTTCATTTAGTAGTCATTAGATTTCTGTAATTGTAATAAAACAAATAAAAAAAACAAAATCTGAAAAAAAATGAAAAAAACACCAAGATAACCCACATTCTCATAAAAAGGATAAACAGAATAACCACAAAGAAAAAATATTCTTCCACATTCTTAAAAACAATATGAATTCCTCATCAGCATCCAAAAAATCTCTCAGATTTTTTTGACCCTTAAATTGAGAAAACTCTTCGCCATATTAGGGGGAACATTAGGGATAACCAAATCAGTAAAGAACTAGTCCTTATACAAACAATTCAATTACATATGGTTAATACTAGGTAACAAACCCTTAAGGAAATTTATTCCCTTGATATGAATTACCATCCCATTGGTATTATGTATCAACACCTAAAGGCTGGATTTGAACTCAAATCGGGTTTGATTCATCATCTTCCTCATTTACACGTGCTGGTCGGTGAGGATCCACATCTTCATCTTAAAGAGTTCCAAGTGGTATGATCTACCATAAAGCCTCAGTGGTTTTATAAGTAACAAATCAATCTATGATAATTCCTTTTCTCCCAAGCTGATAATGCCATCTCATGGATCTAATACCTCTCTCGTAGTTCCATAAACACATGGAATGAAATTAAATGACTTTTCATATCAAACCATTTCCCGCTTCTTGTACTGCTTCTATCCAAATGGAAATAAGTGGTATTCATCAATTCCTAAATGAGTCACTCCATGAATACTAGTAGATGTTCAAAAATCTTGTTGTACCGTGTACACACCACAAAATCCCTGACCAACCCATGATCCAATACTTTTATGAGGGGTTATTGTCTATGGAGAGTAATATAATTGAATCCTCATGTGGAGGTTATCTTGATGATAAAACTCATATAGATGCAACAAACCTCTTAATGAAAATGGAAGAAATCCCACAAAAATTACGTATTCGAGAACATGATCAAGTCATAAAAGCCCAAGATAGTCAATTGATAGATCCGAAAAGATGACAGATTGGACGAGTGAACTTATGAGTCTTCTACGACAACTAGTTGTGGTTGTCAAAGCCCCAAACTCATTTTATTCACAATATTTGTTCCATGGACCTATCAAGAACTATGTAATCTATAGGTCCATGTCTCATCCAACTGACCCATGTACACACCTTCAAATGGATCCCTCTGATTCATACATAACAATAGATCATAATGATATAGATAATCAGTGGTACACCAACCATAAACAATTAGGCCAGTTCATTAGAATCTTCTTCCGACCCCACTATGAGACCTTAACTTCTACTATTAACCATGTATTGAGGTAATGTAATCCCATTTCTTATACCCCTCAATTCCATTCTCAAAATCAAAACCAATTCCAAAAAGTTCAAGGTGTTCGTAACATCAACATCATTACCCTTTTTTCCATCAAACTCAAAGGATCAATCCTCACCTTGATCCTCCTGGATTCAACTATCCTAATGAAACATCCTAATTTCCAATCCAATCCAATTGCATTCCCAATAACCTAAATCAAGGTAATCCCAATTCAGGATAAGCCTCTTCCTCCAAGAAACCATGGGAATGTGGAGTGGAAGATCTTTGTTTCTTCACACATACTTGCCTTAAAAATATTGAAACCCAAATTGGTCAACTTTCATCCCACCTAAGATAACAACAACAATCAAATTATACCCAACACCCAACTTATCCATTACCCAACCCCGAGGGTAATGTAAGTGCAATTGAACATAGATCGGGAATGAAAATTTCATTTCCTTGTGATGATTCCTCCAACTCCACTTTAAATGTTGACCATGAAAATGAAAAAAAAATAAATAAAAATAGGAACTTGAAGCCATTCTATCACATCCTTCCATTCCACATAAGAATCCAATTCATTTTCTCTAGTCTTTTTATCAGATAATGATGTCCTTTGATCCTGATCATAAAACAGTCAACATTTTAAATGTGTTGAAATCAACATTCCCCTATTATATTCCTTAAAACAAATCCCTTTATATTCCACGATTCGTAAGGAATTTTGCACGAATAAATATAAACATAGAACCTTAGAAAATTTTTCAAAAAATTAGTCTATTCCTATAAACTGAAATGATCCAGGGACCATTACGGTTCCATGATATATTAGATGTTCCAACATTGATGATACACTCATATACCTAGGAGCCTAAATAATTATCTTTCCCAAATCCATCTTCTCCAACCATGGTCTATGTACCTTACATCCAAGGGGTGTTTTCATTAAATTGGAAAATTGAAGCACTACCAATCGTGAGGGAATAATCGAGGATGTCCTTGTTCTTGTGAATGATCTTATCTTGCATGTTGATTTCTATTTCCATGACATGGATGGTGAGAAAAACTCTTCTCGATCTCCCCTAATTCTAGGATGACCTTTCCTAATGACAGAAAGAACCAAGATTCATGTCCATTCAGGAATCATTTCCATGGAATTTGGTGACCAAATGATAAAGTTCATATTTTTCCAATCCATGTGATACCCATTATTGGATCACACTACATTCTCAATCAATCCTTCTGAGGACATTTTTGGGTCAATTGAACATTATTCCATCATGATCATCATGTTTTAATGAGAGGGGATATTTTGAAATTTGTACATTTGATAACCAGCTCATAAATGGGGATATTGATGTTGACATCTCATTCTTAGACTCTATCAATCTATAGGATCGTGAAAATTATCTTGAATCTCACATCAACTCTAATATCTACTACTCCAAAATGGAATGTATTAAGGAATATGTATAAAAAACAACTGAAATCCCTTCCTCCATTCTTGAGTTGTTTTTCCCTCAAATGAAATATGAGACTAATATGAAACATTTTCCTACACACCTAAAATATGCATTCCATTTCCATGATCACTCTTATCATATCATTGACTCTACTTATCGTATTAAAACTGAGGAGTCCAAACATGTTCACTTGTTAGAGGAAAACCAAAACGCCTTAGGTTAGTCCCTAGATTACAAAACAGGAATCAACCCTACGCTTTTCATGCACCACATCCAAATTGAGGAATAATCCAAACTAATTAGACTACCACAAATTACACTCAATACACTCATACGTGAGGTAGTTAGAAATGAGGTCACAAATATTCTTGAATCTGGTATTATCTACCCAATTTATGATAGTTAATGGGTTAGTCCAATTCAAGTTATACCAAATATGGGTGGGATTACTATTAACAAAAATGAACATGGGTAGGTAGTCAAAACTCTTCTAAAGATCAAATGTCGTGTGTGCATCGACTATAATAAATTGATTGTTGAAAAAGTAAAAGATCGCTACCCTCTTAAATTCTATTATCAAATTCTAGAACTGTTAGCTTGAAAGTCACACTATTTCTTACTTAATAGATACACCAGCTACATCCAAATCCCAATCTCACCTCAAGGCCAATGAAATAATACATTCACTTTCCACATTAAAATATATTCTTATAAGAGTGTTCTTTTTTTCCATTTCAATGCTCCTACAATATTACAGAAGGGTATAATGAGTATCTTTTACAAAATAATTGTACATTACATGGAAGTCTTCATGGATGACATTACCATTTATGGTGATTCATATGAATCCCTCTTGAATTCAGTCTCTCGAGTCCTGAAAAAGTGTCTCATGTCTAACCTTGCATAGATTTTTTAAAAAATCAACCTCATAGTTTCTAATGGGATTTTTCTGGAGCAAATAGTTTCACAAGAGGGTATTGAAGTCAATCCTACCAAAATTTTAGTGATCCAATGACTTCTTGAGCCCACATCTATTTGAGACATTTCTTCATTCCATGGTTATGATGGGTTCTATTGGAGATTCATCCATAAATTAAGAACGATTTCCCACCTAATCACTTTGTTTCTCCAAACTGATGTCAATTTCCAAATATATAATTTTTGCAAGAGAGCCTTTGTTGAACTCAAAACTGCTCTTACATCTTCCCCGATAATCCAACCCCCATATTGGTCATTATCCTTTGAGATGATGTGTGATGCTTCTGAGAGATCCATTGAGGATGTTCATGGTCATATAAGATAATAATTCCTCATGTAATATATTATACCTCAAAAAAATTGGATGAAATTCCATATTACTACACCGTGACAGAAAATAAACATTTAGTAGTGGTTTTTTCATTAGATAAATTCATTCCCTATCTCTTAGGTTCCAAAATAATTATCTTTATAGATCCCTCTGCTATAAAATTCTTACAAAAGAAAAGTGATTCCAAACCGAGGATAATATGATGGATCCAAATGCTACATGAGTTTGACATTTAAATCAAAGATAGACCAGCAAAGGAAAACCATGTGGATGATCACCTATGAAGAATTTCAAATTTATATCATTTAGAAATCATTAATCCTAAATTTAAAATTGATCGCCTTTTGTTATCTCACTTCAAAGTCACCATGGTATGTCCACATTGTATATTACATGGTTTATTGGGTTTTTCCTGAAATTTTTTCAAAAGAAGAAAATTGAATTTGGAATGTGGTTCAACATATTATTTGCTGATGATAATAAACTATTGAAAAAATGGCTGACATGGTAATTAAGAGATATGTTGATGAAGATGAAAATTCCTCCATCTTATAATTCTATCACTTTCATCCTAGAGGTTGTCACTTTGGACAACAAAGGACCTCCCAAAAAGTCCCAGACTCTAGATTCTTCTTTCCTTCACTCTTTAAAAAATCACATGAGTTATTTTAATCATGTCCCACTTTCCAAAAGATTGGAAAATTTTCAAAAAGAAATGAAATTACCTAAAAACCATTAATCATATGTGAGATATTTTATGTATGGGAAATCGATTTCATTGGAAAATTCCCCCTTCAAATGGATTCTCATACATAATTATTACTGTTGATTATGTTTCTAGGTGGGTAATGGAAAAACCCACTATAAAGGATAACTCACATAATGATAGTGTGTTCCTAAAATCCCAAATCATTCATGGATGTCGAACTCCCCGTGCCTTGATCAATGACTTAGGAACCCAATTTTGCAATTGAACCATGGAATATAATTTGAAAAAGAATTGGGTTGTACATTAAACTTCAACTATGTGTCACCCCTAATAAAATGTAATTGCTGAACATTCTAATAGAGAAGTAAAAAAGAGTACGTGAGGGAATTGTAATGCCCACTAGAAAAGACTAGCCTGACATACATAGTGAGGCTCATTTGGCTTATTGAACTACCTATAAAACACATATTGGGATGTATACATTTAGGATAATTTTTTTTTAAATATGGTTATTTACTTGTTCAAATCCATCATAAGTAATTTTTGGATATGTAGATTTGTTATTTTGATTGTGAAAAATCTGGTGAAGAAATATTGTTTCAATTGATTGAACGGGAGGTGCTTGGACTTGATTTTTATGAGAATTATAATATATATAATAAAACATCCAAGGCAGTCCATGAAAAACACATCCTAATACAGATTATCCATGAAGGCAAAAAGGTACTGCTCATCAATTATTTATTTCGGATTCACCCAGGTATGCTTAATTCACATTGGGATGGTAATTTTATTATTACTATTGTTTACCCATTTGGTGTGGTGTATGTACAAGAACCCTCTTCAAAAATGACATTCATACATTATCGTCACCTGTTAAAGCAACACCATGAGAGGTCACACATCCCAAGAACCACATAGACATCCATTAGGTCCATAACATCCACCGACCCACCACCAGTTTGAGATGACAAAACACCAAATCCAAATAAGGGGGCACATCTTTCCCATTAACTCCTCTCATTATCTCCCTATCATTCTTATTCTTTCACTCACATTTATTTTTTTACAACATTATTCTAAAAACCTCTTTTTCACTTTTGTGATGGTGTGTATTTGAAAAAAAAACTAAAAATAAACAAAGAAACAGACAAAAAACGAATAAAATAGTCGTACTCACTGAATTTCTAGTTTTGAAACATTTTCCAACCATTTTACAGAGTATAAAAGACATGTTTTGATCTCAAAAGTTTTTTCCTCATTACTTTGGACAAAAAATACTGTGTCAAAAAAATAAATGCTCAATTTTTTATTTAAAAAATGATTTTCCCCAACCGTGAGGAACAATGTTAGCTTTTGTACCAATGTTACCTATGTACATATTTTCAAAATGAGTGTTTTTTCACCCCTAATTTTATTTCTTGAGTTTATGGACCTTCGATATGAATTTCCTACTTTTCTGTGCATTAATATGATATAGGCATTTTTTTAAACACATGAGAATCACAATAGTCAAATAGCTTCCCATTTACCTTACATTGTTCCTCATTTTGAATATCCCTTCATTCCTATGAAAACATTTTCCTTAATAGCCACATTACAGGGCCAATAACATGTCCCGCCCAATATCTACATGGATTTACATTACATAATTTATTTAAATTTAAATTTGGAGGAATGCATTTAATATGGGGTATCATTTTTTTAATCTTTAATCATATTATCATTTTATTGAGGGAAATAATCCATTTTAGTGTGGGGATGTGATTTTCATTTAGTGTGTCTTGGGAATGTATATATGTTTGTTACATCTTGTGAAAATTTTATGGAAATGTGTCCAAAAAATGAAAAAAATAATCTATTTAAAAATAAATAAATGAATGAGTTGTTTCTTGGGAGGGTCAAAATTGACACTTCTTCGACCTTTGATCTTGTGATAACTGTTAAAATTAGTGACATGAGGATATGAATCATGTGTCTGGATATGAGTGTGAGATCATTTTCATGTTCCACACTCGAAAAAAATTCCAAATAAATATGAAAAGAAAAAAATAACACTTTAATTATATATTCTTATATCGTTGGTATAAGTTCTGTGTAATTTAAAAATTTCAACTTCACATCCCCTTAAATTTTCATTCTCCTTTGTTACGTCATTCCCTTATAAATATTTGTTTTCATTTCATTAATCTTTCATTTAAAAAAATTATACATTTTTTTACCCATTCTGATGATTTACCCTTCTTCTCCTCTCTCTTGGAAATTATAATCATGTCATGCATTATCCATAGAAAATCCCATCAAAAATTTCTCTTGATTATTGTAAACTTTTGGATATGGAATGGAAAATATGATCTCTTTCAAACTATAAGATTTTCAATTTTTTTCAATTAAAGTGTGAACCACCCATAAATAAATCTTTATCATCTCGATAGGAGGGAGTTTGGAGTGCAAAAATTTTTTATTTCCAAATTTTAGCAAGATAATTGTATTGTATTTAAAATATTATTTCAGTTACAATTTGTGGTAAAATTCAATTTTGATGAGGGAAATGGTCTAAATCTCCCCTGATTGGGAGGAAAATGTTAATATTAGTTGGATATTGAGAATGATTTAGTTACGCATTTTTTATAACATGAGGACATTCAAACGACTATGTGTGGGGGAGTTGATTTTATTCATTTATTTATAACTTTTTGTATAATCGTTTTAGTAAATTTCATGTAAAAGTGTATAATGTTTGCGAGATGCTCATGTTTTAATACTTAATTTAGATTTTTTAATTATTTGTTGTAGTACTATTGAGTCAGTTTACAATTATAATTTTGACTCTAATCCTACTTATCCAAATTTAATGGTTCTAATTTATTAGGATTCCTAATTAATTATCTAACAGTTCATTAAACTTGATCTTTGGCCAATTATACAATTTTAATGGTCATTTGGACAACCCAAGAAGGCCCACAAAATCTGTCAAGAAAATAGACCAGCTATAAAGATTGCATTACTAGAACAATCCAAAATTCAAAAAGATTTGATTATTCACCAAAGGTTGTGGGAAAATAAAATTCATTTCTTATAAAAAGTTCAAGGACCAATTAGAAAATGAAGGGGCCCAACTGGGGAATTTAAATCCTTCTATCCATTCTGTCCGGGAATTGAAATCAGCACAATATTATTGATTTTTCTCCTAATATATACATCCAGTCCAGCAGATTTTTTACAATGATAAATGGATGATATATGTGGCCTACTTTTGTTAAAAATGTGTTTGGATTTGAGGGAATATTCATGTTAAAAAACCCATTCCAATTATGTTCTTTGAAAATGTATGTATAGAAATGGACAATTTAGAATTGTTTATTAAAAATAGCATAGCATTGGATCTATAAGTCCACATGGCTCCAAATATTTAGAGTCAACTGAAAAAATTATTATCTGAAACTTTTAAGAAGGGGATTTATCCAGATTTGGAGTTCTAAAATATCAAATGGGCGATCTATTTGGAGGGGTAGTTTTCGAATGAAAACAATGCACTTCCTTTGTCCATAAATACTTCCCCCTCCTATCCATACAAATGGTTGGTATTTCAGAACATATAATCATGAATTGGAATGAATAAAGCCTTGAAAATGTCATGGATGACCTTACATACTCATCTTTTCACTTGATAAGAGCTTCCTCCTCTCTATGTATTTATTGACTTTTGGGATCTTCTTTGTTTTTAATCTCATAAGTGTTTGAGTAGTAATTCTTTTATAAATCAATATTAGTTCTCATTTTCTCTTTTATTAAACCAAACTATGTTATAAATTTTATGGTTCTTAAAATAAATTAAATAATGTAGAATTATAATCTCTTCTTTTGCTTCCTCAATCAAACTAAATTTAGTTTTTAATTAACATCATCATTTGTGTGTGTGTTCCACGCACAAATCTTATCTAATCCCTTCATTTTTTTTCACATTATAGTACATATAAATAGACATTAAAACTATATTATTAAAAAAACTAATGGATTGGTAAATCTACCATTGGGGTGAGTTGTAATTTGTGGATGTTAAGTGATTTATATATTTTTCGCGATGAATAATATTTTAATTAACATTGTGTATTCTAAACATAATATTTTTGTGATTAATTAAATATTTTGATTATTTTATGGATTCCATGGAATATTGGAACCATAAATAGACTATAATATACATGTAATGGTTGATGTGAGAACTGTAGGTTATGTTAAGACTTGGATTAAAGCCTTAACACTTCGGAAATCCAATCAACTTCTACTTGTAATGTTGGTGTTAAATTAATGCAATATAATGAAAAGCATAAGGATATCAGTAGCTTATCCCCATAATTATGAAATCACCCAAATCATTATCAAATTGTTAAATCAAACATAATCCATAACTTATTTCATAAGCTATAAAAAACCCCAAATAAAAATACAATTAATTTAAAATAATCAATTATAAAACATATCATCGATGAGGATTTGACCCGAGTGCTGCAATACACAATAGTAGAGAATCAGAACTCTTCTTAGTCGATAGGAGAAAATCTACCATGCTTCATTTATACCTAGAATTTATTTTAAAATATCCAATTGACAGTTATAGGATGACTCGGGCCAACAACCAATGTGATGATCAATGTGGTGATTATTCCAATGAGATACCTAATCTGATGGGAGAAAAAATCACAAACATTTTCATGATACCCTCTAATTTAACTCATGTTTTTAGTATAAAAATTGGTGTAGAGGAACATAAAACCCCCAAATAATGAACATGATGAAATCGAAGGATTCATGAGAAAAATGCCTCCTACATTTTATGGATCATCTGATCCCTCAATCATTGAACAATGGATCAACTACATTGAAAAGATATTCTCCGTCCCTTGATGTTATGAACAAGATAATTTTCTTCTATATTATTGTCATATAGAGGATGAAGCTGGTCAATGGTGTACATTTATAATAAAATATGAACTCTGAGGAAGTTATCGAGGCATTAGAATGGAATTATTATCGGAAAATGTTTGTTGATAAATATTTTTTGCACACCCATCGACTTAAGATTGAAAGGGACCTCGTTTCCCTCATGAGAAGAAGATGATGAATCCATCAGGGAGTGTAAGGAAAACATCACAAGGCTTGCATGATATGCCTCCATCATTATCTATACCCATGAATGCAAGGTTGACAACTTCCTTGGTGGGATAAAACATATCCTACAGAATTCCCTAGCGATCCATAACTTCAATATCTATGAGGAAATTGTCTGATGGGCACTCAAAAAAGAAATTGAGAATGGTGAATATCAGGGGTATCATGGGGATACGAGGTGTATGTTGGACCTTAATTCTGGAGTTCTGATTGATAAATACAAGGGTGATAAGAAATTCCAAAAACCCCACTTTCCAATGGTGCAAAAAAATACACCTTAAGAATTCCCTAAAGGGGATCAGAAAATGCATTTGATGTGGAAGAGTAGGGAACCTAGCCATTAACTAATGAAAATAAAACCCCTATATGAAAACTATAGAGAGGAACTCTCCATTCGACCCTCAATACATTGTTCAATGTTTCAACTAAAATGAACCATGGAACATTACAAACCATCTCCCTATGCCAAGGGTTTTTAGATGCAACATACAACCACCAAGGCAGCTAGGGTGATCTTTTTTCCATCACTACCACAGAAGCGAATCCCAACAAAAAACTGGTGACATGTATGCTAGTTATTAATTCAAAAATAGATTACATAGGTTTTTATTCTCATTCTAAAAATTTTTCTATATCTTGAATGATTAGTAGAACAATACCATCACCAACAAAAATCATTGAAGTAAAGATGCCTTTGAGAACTGAAAAATGGGAAATTATTGCATCACATGAATATAACTCTTCTCCTATCATAATCTATGAAATGAAATTTCCAGAAAACCTTTTCATTCTCCCTCTAGTGGAGATTGATGTAATTATTTTCATGGATTTTATTTATATATATATATCCAAAAAAAATCTGTGAGAGGAAAATCACTCTCCATATAGAAAATTGACCCCCTATTTTGTATAAGTGAAAAGAGGAGGATTAATATTATTTATAACCATCATCTCATGAATGGATATTACTATCCCTTGAGAACATGTATATTGTTCAAACGATTGAGTCTATGGAAGAAAACATCCTTGAATACATTCCTATTGTGAAGGAATTCTCTAAAGTGTTTCCCAATGAATTGGCTAGTCTTCCTCCTAGAAGAGATGTTGAATTCTTAATTGATATTATACCTATGACATTTCTATTATCCAAGAATCCATATAGAATGTATATTATTGAGTTTGAGGTGAAAAGGAAACAATTATAGTAGAATCTGTAAAAAGGGTTTATATGCCAATGTGCTTCAACATGGGGTGGACATGTCCCCTTCATCATGATGAATAATGCGTCAATGCGCCTTTTCATTGATTATCGTGAGCTCATCAAAATCATGATAAAGGACAAGTATCATATTCCATGTATTGAAGAATTATTTGATCAGCTATGCGGAGAACAATACTTCTCCAATTTAAATTTTTGGTCAATGTATTTCCATGTAAGGGTGAAGAAGGAGGATGTCCCCAAGAATGATTTTCGTACCAGATATGGGCACTATGAATTCATAGTAATGCCTTTCGGACACACTAATTCTCCAGAAATATTCACTTACTTGATGAATAGTGTATTTATAGATTACCTCGAAATATTTGTGGTATTCATTAAATATTATATTCTAATATACTCCAAAACCTAGGAGGAGCATGAGGAGCATCTAATAATTGTACTAGAGTCCTTGAGAAAGGAGAAGTTATATGAAAAGTACATCAAGATTCAGTTCCAGTTGAAATAAGTCTCATTCATGGGTCATATCATCCCAAGAAATGAGGTATATGAGGATCCCTCCATGAAAGTTTCAATTGAGGGATGGTCGAGGCCAAAATCGGTGATAGATATCAATAGCATCTGGGGGTTATCTGGATATTATCACCGATTTGTGAGAAATTTCACTCAATTTTCAAACCCTCATACCAAGATCACATGTAAGGGAATAAGGTTTTATTGAAGTGATGAATACGAATATAGATTTATGGATTTTAAAAGGAGGCTTATCACTACACCCATGCTCACACTACCCAAAACGGGTGTAATTTTTGTAGTATTCAGTGATTCATTGAAGAAGGGAATCAGATGAGTGTTGATTAAAAACGAAAATTCATTTCTCGTGCTTCAAGGAAATTGAATGTTCATGAGGAAATCTATCCAAAAAATGATCTGGAGTGGGCTACAGTTATTGTCATTTTAAAATTTTTGGTGCAATTACCACATTGGGGATAAGTGTTAAATTTATATGAATCACAAAATCCTCAAGTATATATTCATGTAGAAATAGTTGAACATGTGCCAACAAATATGGTTAGATATGATCAAATACTATGAATTCTCAATCCATTACCACTCAGATAAAGAGAACATGGTAGTAGATGCTCTATGTTGAAAGGACCATGTAATTATATCATTGATGAGAATTGAAAAATATCTAATATTCATAGATTTGATGGATATGGACATGGGAATCATAAATAGGGGAACATCATCAATTCAATCACAAATTATTTATCAGTCAAAACATTAGGTAAGGTTAAAGGATGATCAAAAAAATGATGTGGGAATAAATAAGAAAGTGGAAACTATCAAAAAAGGTAAATCTACATAGTTCAATGTTAATGAAAAATAAATTGAGAAATTTTGTATAAGACTATGTGTTACATCATATACAGAGTTAAATACAATTATTTTAGATGATGCACATAGTTAAAATTTATCCGCTCACTCAAAAAAAATTATTTTTCATGATCTATAAGATCATTATTGGTGGGATAACAAGAATATGGAGATCGATTTCTATACCTCAATGTACCTCGTATTTCAGCAAGTGAGGGCTATGTGGAATAAGTCTAAGGGGATGATGCAACCACTACCCATACCAACATTGAAATGGGAGAACATCACCATGGACTTTTCCCCCAAATATTTGAAGACATAAAATTGAAAAATTGTTATTTGGGTTGCTGTGGATCGTCTTACAAATACTAAAAACATCATTTCAATTAGAGAAGAATTATCACCGGATTAACTGGTAGAGATATACATTAGAGAAGTGGTAAGGATTCATAGAGTACCATTATCGATTGTATCCGATTGAGATCCATGATTCACCTCTATTTTATGGAAGAATCTCCATCAAGATCTGTATTCTTTGCTGAACTTCAGTGTGACATATCATCATAAAACAGATGTCCAATCTAATCGGTCCATTCAAACACTTGAGAACATGTTTATTGCATGCTCAATGGTGTTCAATGGATTATGGGATCAACATATTCCACTGTTTAAGTAATGATACCATAATAATTTCCACTCAAGAATACCAAGGGGTAATTATGATGCCCTTTATGGGAAGAGGTGAAGAACACTGAGATGTTGGGATGAAGTTGCGGAGAAAAAACTACTAGTTCTAGAAATTTTTTAATAAATGGTGGAGATGATTAAGACCATCCAACGTCACATTAAAACTACTAAGAGTCCACAAAAGTGTAATGCTGAAAATCATCGATGAGACATAGGGTTTGATGTTGGAGACATGGTATTCCTCTACATATCTTTGTGGAAGAATATTATTATATTTGGTAAGAATTTAATGCTTATTTCTAGGTACATCGACCCTTTTGGATCATTGATTGCATTGGAGGAGTGGCCTATCAACTAACACTCCCACCGAACCATTCTCAAGTTCATGATGTATTACATGTATCACTATTGAGGAAGTAAATATATAACCCATCGCATGTAGTAAATCAAATGTTGGTACCATTGGAGAATGAACTATCATATTATGTGAAGCTGGTGAAGATCTTAGATCGTGGGGAAAAATATCTACGAAATAATACATTTCCCCTCATCAAGGTGTTGTGCAGAAAACACATGTTTAAGGTAGATACATGGGAATCAAAGGAAGTGATGAAGCAGCGTTAAACTAATCTATTTTAGTGTGGGAAAAGATAATTTTGTGAGAAAAATTAATTTATGGGGGAATATTGTAACAAACCAATCTTTAATTAATGAAAATTCCTCTTTTTCTAATTAAATATTTTATTATGTAAAATGGATATATAAAACAAATGAAACTCTATGGTTTTGTGTTTTTGGTTTTTTAAAATACCATTATTAATTGTTGACTTTGATAATATATTCATTGAATAATGATCACATTATTAGTATAAATATAATTTTTTAACAAATTCAATTTACTCAGGGAAAAGAAGTGATGACCTCATCTAGTAGAACTGCTCAATACGATGCCCATTTTTCAAAGCTCAGAAAGAAGGTAACATCATTGGGATTCATTATTGACCAATACTAAGATGAACTTCAACACGTTAATCTTGAATGGAATTTCCTATGGGAGAGGTGGAAGTTAATATAGATTACCACTTGAGTGATGTTATGTGAGCCACCCCAAGAGTCTGTCACCATCGCACAACTTACCCTTAAGTCATATGTGGGTGTTATAATGTGTTATTTAATAATACAATAGTATTATGATTATGTGTTTTATTTTTTGAATAAAAAATATACATTCATTTAATTATTTTTACATTGTAAATGGTTTTCAATGAAGAGATAGAATTTTTTGATAAAATTAAATTAAGAAAGAAATTTTGATGAATAAATTTATTATTGAATTAAATAATATTTTAATAAAATATTATTATTACTAAATTTATTTCTATAAAATATAAATTATTATATAATTTTCTTGAATACAAATTATAATTTTTTCTAAGGATTGAAAACCATTTTTGTCCAAAACATTAAATTCTCAATAAATAACAGTTTTTATTTTAAAAGTGATAATGCACATGGTGAAAAAATTACTTATATAAAATGTATATTTTTTTGGACTCAAGATGTCAGAATTATCCAATGGTGATTTTTTTATAAATTTTTTAGGCAATAAAATATTTGGGTAAAAATAAATACCGATGAAATATATAATGTGTTTTATGAAATCATAATGACCCAATAGTGTTGTAATGAATTAATATAAAATGTATATTTGAAAAATATATGTTTTTACTTTAAAATAATTTTATTTTATATTTGTTTGATTTATTTTAAAAATCCTTTGTGGACCCACCAAGACTTAGAAAAATTTTTATAATTTTAAAATGATTTCCTTGAGAGTGTGACTAAACTCCTAATAATAAAGCCTAAAATATTAATATTTTCAGCCATTGTTCTCATAGAGTAATTATTTCTACTCCCATTTCGAAAAAAATGGGAAAAAAATTGGGTGGTTTGTGGTTTTTATTAGTATAATGTGTAGTGTCCAAAATCTAAATAATAAATAATTTTTTCTCATTTCCGATATAAACCAACTCAACATCCCATTCCACTTCATTGAAAGCATTTTTATCTCAACCAAACCCTGAACCCATCTATATATAATCATCCTAAAGTTCCCAATGCACCCATGAAGCCTCTCTCAAGCCTCTCCCAAGCATACTGTATCACACATCCATTTAATTGATTTCTTCCTTTCACATTTTTTTCAAAATTTTATTTTATGGTTATACCCTTTTATTTTAAATTAAAAATTTTGTGGTATAATTTCACACATCCCCCAGACATCAATTTTTATGTTTGAATGATTAGATACCTCTTTCTATCTCACTAATGCCTCTCACTACACCTGTTAGGATGCCAAAATTCCGTTAGAAATTTATCTCTTTAAAATTATATTCATTAACTTATTTTAGATTATTCATATAAATTCCATTACATATGTTTGGATATTATGTTAAATAACCCTCATACATTACATTTTATGTGTAAATTATAAGAGATCCATTTATCTCTCATCATAAAATTTATCATTTATTTTTGACATCGTTATGCTATCGAAGTTACACAAAAATTTCCATGCCAAAATCATAGTGTAAGTCAATACCTTACCCATTTGACTTTATAAGGTATTCACATTTATATACATGTAAATGTTGATGGATGAATTATATTTTTGTTTTCCACATCTCTTAATCTTTTAATAATTTATTATGTTTAATGAATCCATGGTGTATGATCTATGGGGCACACTTATGCATGAAATGGAATGATTAAGAAGTGTGTGTCCTGATAGCTCTCCAATTAATTTGGAAAAGATTAGTGTCATGATATGTTAAGTGAAATAAATTTTTACAAATGATAATTAATGTGAAATTCGAGTTCACTCATGCTCCATGTGCAATGAGATTTGGAACAAGCTAATATCATCTTAAATTTAGTTTCCACATCTCCATGTTATGATAATCATACTATATCATGTCATTATGTTAATGATTCTTGTATTCTCCATTGATATGTATCTTTCCTAATATATATTTTATTCTTCATTCCATTCCTTATATACACCCTTAATATTCATTATAACTCACAATTTTCACATGTAATTACTCAGGTTATCCCATGCAATTATATGTACGAGGGAATGTTGTGGTCATGAAAAGGATGTTTTCAATAAAGATGTTTTATTTTAATGTCTTACATTTCAGTTTAATGTACCTAATTTCCCAAGACACTATACCTATTGATACTCATAGTTCTCTTAAGTTAAAGTTTATGTAATAAATCATTTTTTAAATGTGTAATAAAGATAAGGGTTGTTATAGTAACCCATTTTTCAGGGTGATTATGATGATATCTGTGTAGTAGTGGATCCTCTAATGAAATCAGCCCACTTCATAGAGATTAATTATTCAGGAAATGTAAATACATTGGCTGATAGGTATGTAGATGAGGTGTTGATGTTTCATGGAGTTACAATGAACATTGTCTCACATCGAGACACACATTTTACCTCATGAATCGGGAGGGGACTGCAACATAATTTTGGCACCCAGTTATGCCTCATCACTTCCATCCACCCCCAAAAAAATGGGTATATAAAATTGAATATCTAGACACCTGATGATATTCTACAATCAGGGATCTTGGAATTTGGTGGATTATGTGCGTGAAACATACCCTTGGTAGATTTTTCTTATAATAATAGTTATCACTCTTCCATGGCATGGATATATTATAATCATTGTATAGAAGTCATTTTCATTAAACCATTTGTTTGATAGAGGTTGGGGAGGGAGATATTATTCGTCCTAAGGTAGTATCGATCTCGATAGATATGGTTTATCTCATTCATAAGTGGATTAAAGTATTTTAGAACCGAAAAAAGTTTTATGTCGATCACAGAAGGGTGCCCTTGGAGTTTGTGGTTGGGGAACACGTGTTCATAAAGGTTTATTATAGAAGTGGGCAGCATATGTTTGATTGATGGAGTAAATTTTCTCCATGGAATGTTGGACCCTTTGATGTGTTTGGGTGATTTGGTGAGGTGGAATACATGTTTTCAATTCTATTACAGTTGGAGAGGATCTATGATTTTTCCGACATATCTATCCCATTTTCGTATCATCATGAAGACTCCCACGTCCTTGATTAGGAAGAGTTGGATATCAAGGGAAATTTGATGTAAATTGTGTGACCATTAGAGATCCAGGATCATTAAGAGAATGTGTTTTATGGACAAAAAATTAATTTGGTTCACATGTTATGGAGACATGGGTTCCTAGTTGGAAGGACCTTGGAGAGAGAAATGATGATGCATGCCTAGTACGTGTATTTCTTTTGGGTTTTGGATTATTCGTCTTTTTTTGAAATGTAATGTTTGAGCTTTGTTTTATGAGGTGAGTTATTTTCATTGGTAGTGTTATGTGTGGTGTGTTGTGTGATAATGTACTAGCATGTGAAAGTGGGAACACCTAATTCGTTATCTAGACACAATTATTATGATGTGATTAAACTCAATTGGGAAATTCAGTGTTGTCCATAGTGAATAGTATCTTGACATCGAGGATTTAATTCCCCGATTTTCATATTATGGATGTGTGGTTGTTGATAATATTTGGTGTGCCTTGTTGTTATTTGGTAGAATCTACTAAAGGAATAGTTCTTAGATGTGGGGATTTACACTCAACCTCTATAACAACACAGGGTGGTTTATCTTTTTACATTAATGTGTTTGGTTGTTAGTGGCATTTCAAATATATAAATATCCTTGATAGGTATCTTGTAGGGTGGATGTTCAGACCCCACATTCTTTTAGGCTTGGTTTTGGATTCTTGAGGTATCTAAGGTAATGTTATGTTTCCTCCCAATCCATTACCATGTGGTTTTTTGTAGTTTGATGTGTTCAGAGGTGGCTTAGTTGGAATTTGGAGAGGATCGGTTTATAAAGTCTATATGTTGGGTGATAATTGGTCATGTAATCACATTATATGATGTCAATGTCTATCGTATGACTTGTATTTGAGTTTTCACATAGTCATGATATTGCACATGGTGTAAATAAGGGTTTCATAGTGTGTAAAATTTTCTAGTTTGAAAAATAAAAAAAATTGAATGTCGTTGGTTTTTTTGGTGGATGTCAACCTCAATTGACTAAATGGAATGAAAGGGTATTAAAACACAAGTAATACCTCGCTACAGTTACTTTTTAAACGTTTTTCAACTGCTTGGATTAGCAAACCCTATGGATTTAGCAACTTTCTTTCAACCCTATTCAGCTTGGTGACCCCTCTCCAATGTTTTTTGGGTTCCTTCACTAAGTATTATTTCGTAGTTTATCTCTTTTGATCCCTAGTGATATTACATCAATATAAGTTATTTTCTTCTTCCATTCATAAGAATTATATCGGTTCGACATATATTTTTCTCCCATTCTTCTTTCTATGTTATGGTGGGTGTTCTTTGTCATTTATAATGTGTACTTATTTGGTTGTCATTGGTTCGGTGCTACCACTGCATCCTCAGGTGGATACAGATCCTCAAGAATTGGTAATCAGAGGATTGTTATGTGATCTGTGTCTATGTAATGAATTTTGACACCTTCGGGATTGTGACATACTTTCATTCCATTTTGATTATGTATCATGTGGGGGATATACTCTTTTTTTTCCTACAGATCATAGTTGTGCCATAGTAATTAAAGAAAATAACTAGGTAAATAAATTGAAGGGGTACAGTGATCTGAAGCACATGTTTATTTGGCAATGGTATTATTTTGATTTTGTGAATTATATGAGATAAATGACCCACTAAAAATTGTGGTTGTTTTTGGTACTTTTTTTCATACACAAAATTTTTCATAATGGTTTGTTCCTATTGAACATTTTTATATTGAAATGTTTAAATCACATACACAAGGCTAATAAATTAAATCCCTTGTATTTACTCATTCTTGTGGGAACCACTGAACAAAAAAGTGGAATTAAATAAGGGATGCATCGTTAAATCAATAATTTTGTCATGAAATTGTATGTCAGTTTATGTGTTTTGTGGGATTGTGTGGTAATGTTTTTGGGATTGATGGAATGTGAAGTGTTTATGGTTTGATATGTAGACAAAATTACATTTGTGTTGTGGGTTTCTTTTGGTGGTGTGGTGGATGAACATGTAGATGCTACATCAACATGACCGTGTAATGGAATCTAAGGTTTATAGATTGATTTATTGTGGAATGGATGAGAAGTGTTTCACAACGGGGTTGCAATCGGGCTGTGTGGTGTTGTATTGTTCTGTATCTTGTTGTGTGTTGTTATTTGTTGCTTCACTTGTGAATGAGAGACTTAGGTTTTTCATACTAATTATTTATATATACTCACCATACATAAATAAAAAAAATTCAGGTTCCCAAGAGGATTATGTGGACTGTGGTGGGTATTACAAGCTCGGGATGTGGGACAATTGATGAGTCACTGAATTATCATGCATTCTATACTTACATTGGAGTTTTATTACACTAGTAATAGTTATATTTGAAATGACCAAATGGTATGTAATTTGGTTTTATAATATATACATATACACACACATACATATGTCTTGGAGTTATTTTGGGATGTATCACGTTACCTCAAGATCATTTTTTACTAAAAAGTTCAATGCCTCCAATTATATGGGAGATTTTATACACTTGTTTCTTATCAACACCCCAGGGCCTACTGGTGGTAGGACTCGTGGTTCATTATCTCCCTTTATTCATTTCTATCCTAGTAGGTGTATCATTAAAGGGATGGGTCGTGACATTTTAATATTTTTAATGATATTATAACTCATTCTACTTTTTTGTTATATTCACTGTTTGTTTCTTAAATCTTTCTTTTTTTCTAAAAAATAATTATATAGTTCATTTCATGATTTTTTGTTATATGATCCTTTCATTCATAAATTTGATATAATATTTTTTTTGATTCTAATCCTGATAATTGTTAAATAAAACTTTTAAATTTCATTAATTTAAATGTAAATGTTCATTCTAATTGATGCAAGCCATATTTTTAAATTTTTATATTAAAAAATATTTATAAATGTTACTATAGTCTTATTATTTTTTTATTTTTTTATAGATTCAATGGGGTTCCCATTATGAAATCAAGAGTATAGAATCAATTAAAGCCCAAACCCTATTTAATAATATCACAATCTTTTGATGATAAAATATAACAATAATGAAAAAAAGTGTAAAATCATAAATTAATGATAAAATAATATAGATAATAAAATAATTAGAATTTAATAGATGGAGAGGGTTTTTATTATAATTTCAAGTAATCATATATACTAGCCATATGAAGATATTATCAATCACTTAGGATTATCTCTATTCCCATTTCATATATATTTGTGAATGTTAACTCCTTGTGGATAAATGATATTAAAAGTTGAACATGTGAATAATTTGTCATATAAATATTTTTTCCATGAATTAATTCCATTGTAATCCTTATTTATAGGTAATGACATCAACTACAAATAAAAACAAAAAACACCTTGGATTTCATCAATTTCATGGAATATTATTTATCCTTCACATAAAACCCCTAAGGGAAAAATAAATTAAGTAAGAATAATTTAATTTCATACTAATTTTATGAAACCTTATTAAAAAACATTTCAAGAAAACACAATGGGAAACCCATGATGAAATGTAAAATAGTGAAATATTTCTAACTATCTTTTATAAAACATTAAAATTCAATGTATTCCTTGCATCCAAAATTTTTAAATCAATTTATCCAACCATACAGTTTGTAATTAATTTTTGAATAGTATTATAAGATCATCATGTGGCATAATTTTTTGGAAATACATCTTACAATTCTTTTAAATCTCAAGTGTAAAATATAATTTTTGTGATATGTGTTTTTTCCTTTATCTATTATATACCTTATTTTTTACATGTGTTATAAAAACATAATCCTAGTGTAAAGGATAGTTATGTAACTATTTATAGTCATTCCATAATTATTTTTCATATTATGAATAACTGATCTCAACCTAACAAATTTGAAATCGATATTATGAAGTTAAACCAACTAAACATGGTTTGAAAAATTCGTGTAAATTAAATGATATATGAAACAACATCACATATATGATCCACTATATATGAATACATATAAAATTTGAGAACTATATTAAATTAATTTTAAAAATATCCTACATGAACCTGTCTAAAAAATAGTTTTTTTAAATTTTTATATATGTAATCATTTATACACATTAAATATCAATGTGTAGGGAGTATAATTACCTTACATCAAATTTGTTAAGGTCTCATATTATCTATAATATATATATGCACATTTATGTGTACATAATTAAGGTGTAAATTAAAAATTCATTAATATTTAATCATTTAGGGAAAAAAATGTTCATTTTTATAACCTCATATTTATAATATAACACTCTTAAAGGAGAGATATTTAATTATCCATTAAGTTTATTTTCATGAATACCAAAAATCATTAAAAAATTTATTACTTCATCATTTTATGATTAATTTTAAAATAAAAGTGAATTACTTGTAATTCAATAATTGAATATTATTTTACTTTTAAAAACACTATATGATTACTGATTTTATTCAAAACAACTATATAAATATGATGAATAATTAAAATTAATCACTGTATACAAACCGTGAGACAGTAAAATGAATTTTATATTCATTATCCTAAAAAAATTTATATAATATATGTATTATTCTATTCAATCAATTTATGAGTTTCTCTAAATGATTGGGATATTCATAATTTTTAATATAATTTTGGATTTTTGAACCCTTTTGGGATCTATATATTATTTTTTCACTCAATATTACCCCACAAAAAATCAATGACCACATATATTGGATATAATAAAAATATGTATATAAAGAAAATCATATATAATAAAATTTCTATAACAATATGATTTTTATTCATCAGTCTTTATAGTTTTGATAAATAATTTAAATCATTAAATTTTCAACATATCACATATTGCCTACTTTTTTAAGGAAAATTATTTTGAAGTATACAACTCTCCAAATAAATTGATATCAATATGTTATAAAATTAGTTAAAATATGAAATATATAAGTAATAATAATTAAAGAGATCTCATAATTTATCTGACACCCATGCCACTTATGGGACAATATTTGAAAAATGTAATTTTGTTAATATATTATGTTTCCCCTTGGGGGGGATTTATTTGGTGCTTCCACTCGTGATGGGAAATGGTTTTATATAATCAATCCAACCCCAATATTAATGTATATAATAAATATATAATATTATTGAGTTTTAATATATTATACGTAAATTATTCAAATAGTTTTCTAATAATAATATATAAAATTATGTTTAATGATTTTATATAATATATTTGATGGTTAATATTTATTTTAACCAACATAAAAACATATGATATTTATTCCCTAGTAAATAATATTACATGTGACCATTTCATATATGTGTGTTTCAAAAAAAATTATAAATATTTCATTGTATGGGGATGTCACGACCCCCCCCCCCCCCCCACCCACTATCACCCCCCATGGGCTGATAAAGAAGAGAATGAGTAACCCCCTGATTCCTACCATCAGTAGGCCTCAAGTTGCAGACTATCAGAACGGCCATATATGCACATATTGAGAGTCATTACATTCTAGTAACCCTATATAATAACATAATCCCCAACCAATAAATCATACTATGAAAACAAATAAACCAAAAAACACTACAATAAATATACCACATTTCATGAATATCAAAACCATTACAAAAATATCTATGTGAAAACAATACTAAAAGAAAGTCTTGTTGAAACAACCATAGAAACCCAAGCTCTAAGCCTGTATTATCCAGATAGATCACCAAATACCTCTTATAAACATAAATGATTATTTATATATAAGTAGTGTTGGAAAAATATTGTATACTTAAAGGGATCATAACCAAGGTCTGCCATGAAAATGTGGGAAGAGTATACTAATGATATCGTAATGAAACAACAATTCTAACCAATTATATATGTTTCAACTAGATCCCCACCCGGAATCATCGGTACATCTCATCCAATAACACATACAATAGTATTTAAGTAATATCATCATAATGTAGATAGTGATATCCCAAAAACAAATTCCCAGAAATTTGTTTCTCTTGCCTACAGTACTAGAAAAATGTGCTATAGCCACAGAACTATAGCCCTAATTTTCAAAATTTGGGGCAATAATTTTTTATACCATGTCAATAGCCACAGTTTTATATACAACTATCGCTATATGGTCTACATTCAAAGGAAAAAACCATGGTTTGACTAAACAAGGACTAGAATATTTTTTGACATCTATAGCCATGGTTTGGGTAAAACATGTCTATAAATACATTTTATATTGTCTATAGACATGGTTTGGGTAAAATCCTAGGTATTGGGTCAATTTACATGGGCTATATCCACATTTTTGGTAAATTGTGGTTATAAGGTCTTTTTATTAGGGCTATAACCATGGTTTTGGTAAAAGTGTGGATATAGAGTATTTTTTTCATGGTCTATATCCACATTTTGTGTAAAACCATGGATATATAGTAATTTTTTCATTTTATATACACATGATTCCTGAAAATTGTGGCTATAGGTCTCCCACAATTGCGCAGGAGGAAAATTAACCAGCAAAAAAATGGTGGGAAGGGTTATTTACAGGGTTTATATGATATAATGATTGTTTATAATAATCTATATAACAATATATATAAATATATACACACCCAAAGGCATTTGTAGAGTTTTGGAAACATGGATGGTTCACACAGAGGAGGTACAAAGATCGAATCTAGATAGACACAATTTATTTTTGGGCTATATCCATGGTTGAAAATTGTGGCTAAAGCCTAACTACCACGGTGGACATCTAGGGGGGCTATATCCACGGTTTTTAAAACCGTGGAAATAAGGATATAGACATGGTTTTCAATCGTGGATATAGCCCAATAAAACACTGGATATAGCTTTTAGCTATATCCACAACAATACATTCCAGGACCACACGGGATCATGGATATAGATTATATCCATGGCTTTGACCTCTATAGACACCATTTTTAACTATGGATATAGCCTAATATTCCAGTACTGTAATGAGAATAAATCATTTACTCTCATCCCTTCCATATACACTAATATTATCACTATCCAAATATCATGCCTCATGGCACCAACTACATATCATGTCTCATGGCACCAACCACATATCTATTATCATGTAACACAGGTAGTAGGGTATCATTAATGTGTCATACATCAACCTTATTTCCTCATCCTGCCACACATGACCCCCACCAAATATCTCGTAATCCATTAAAGGTATCACCATATGCTAATGTTGAAGGGGGTATGGGAAAGGGGGTTGTCAACCATATGTATCCACCTCATCCATAATGTCATGGAAAACACCCCCTAGGGTCTTTGGGTATCATTTAGGTTTTCTGAATCGGGTGGGGTGTGTATAAAAGTGGTAAAGAATACCATTAAATATAAGTATCAAAAAATCTTATACCTATGGGTACACACTATAAACACCACCAAAAAAACTCTTGGGACACCACTAATATAACTCCACCAAGTGTTACCTGTAATTCCTAAAACCCAACACATAATCATCCTGAAAAGGATAGTACCTGGTTTCTACTCTACATTTTTAATTTAAAAATCAACCCCATGATTTATTCATTTAGTTATTAGTTTAAATTATCACCAAAGAAATAAATTTCCAAAAATAAATTAATGTATGTCAATAATATTATTCTATTTTCACCAAAACACTATCAATAAACTTTCATGTCAAACCACTAAATAACTACTAAGGCCACCAAGCTGCATACAATCAAGGCCACTAAGCCAAGTCCACCAAGAAGTACACAACCAATGATACCAAGGTACAAAAATAATGTCAAACATGAAATATGAATGTTTAGAATATACATTTAAAATAATATATTTAATTATTTAACTATTTAAAGGGTGTTCTCAAATAAGGCATTAATATAATGAATAATTCCATAATAAATTCATAGAATGAAGAAAAAACAAAAAAACATCCTTGTAGAAAACACAATATATAGTAAATATAAGGAGGCAATCTAAAAAAAATTTGATCATAAAGTCCCAAACAATAATTTAATTCCGAACAAGAAATATTAATCATCATTAACATATGATAATCCCGATTATAATAACATAATATCTAGGATTCTAAAATAATTCTCACTAATATTATTAAATCTTTTTAACATCATAAATGTTATTATTATTATTTTATAAAATAATAATTATGAAAATATTTGAAATTATCTATTTTAGTCTATTAAATAATATCTCAAATAATAATTATAATTATTCCATATTTGAAAATTTTTACAAATAATGTCTCCCAACATTTTATAATTGGTTTTAATATCTCCTATATAATTTCCACTATTAATTCTTTTGAAAAAATATAACGAAAACCCCTTATGTACATTTGTATCACACCATTCCATTTCAATTTTTTCACTCTGGATTATTATCATTATGATTCCAGTTCATACCACCTATTCAAAGGAAATAAAATGCATGACAATCCCAAAAATTCACATTGAATGGGATAGAACTAAAATCCATACCTCTTGGAATTTTCACATGAAATATCCCCTGAATGTGGGGGGGGGGGGATTTTGGTGTGTACAATTCTAAAAACATGGGAAGGGCTCTATTCAATTCTCTGAAGACTCTATATATTGAAATAGAAATTCTTCCATTTCTTGGGCATGAAGGGGAACTCCAGAATCTCAAATGAGGGTGAATATTTGATTTTTAACCATAACAAAAACACATCCATATTTATTCTCATAAAACACATCAAATTTTCCAATTTATTTTTCATTTCAACAAGTATTATTTTAATTCCTATAAAAGACTCATTTAAATATATGAAATTCATGAAATATTTAAAAAATTCATGTGACATTTTAAATTAATTTTGTTTTATTTTAAAACCCTTTAAATTCATGAATATGATTTTTATGAGAATAACCAGAGGAAAATTTATATTTCTATAATTAAATTGTTTCCTACATATAAGATACACATATTGCGTAATGGATTATTTTGTCACCCATACACACTATATGTTCATAAATACCAATCTTTAAAAATATGTTTGTGTAAGGGTAATACATTTTACCTTAACATGGTCTTTTCAATTTAAAATATACCTTTTCATAAGACAAAAGTTACATTGGAATGGTATTTATAAAAATTTGGTTTCCCTTATATGATAAAAAAACATACCTTCATAAAATATAGGATAAACCATTTGAACTTATGAAAAAAAGAAAATGATTTCTTACCCTTACATGATCATTAGGATTTCAAAATACCCATATATATTCTTCAAGAAATACATATAACCTTTATTCATTATTTGGAACCTAATTATGTCACAACCCTATCTCTAATGAAACCTTAATGAGGGTATATTGATAATGAAACCAAATTCATATCTCCATTGAGCCCCAGGTTAGAGACTCACAATGAAGGAATAAAAACCTCTCTTATAGGAGGAATTACCCAATATAATAATATAGGATCCAGAGATAATATGAACCAACAATAATAAACTCCACAAAATAAAATAAAATAAAACCAAACCATCCCACAATGCCTAAATAAATAAAACTAATACATAGAAATGTATCGAATGTAAATACAAAAAACAAACAAAGCTAGAGAAGGAAAAAAGAAATTGCCCAATGGTCTATGATGGTATTGTCCAACACGGTTCACGAATTCATCTTAGAGACCTAAAAATACATTTATATTCATAGTGTGGGCATACATGTATACATAGTAGGAAAAAAATTCACTCTTTCACATGGGAAAAGTGAATACTAATGCACCCATGAGAAAAAAAAATAGTATAAACATAAATCACCTATATTGGTATACTAACAAAAACCCCAACCTCTCTAACTCGTGGTCACAAAATAACACATCCAATTATAATAAGATGATATGAATCATATTTATTAAGGGTACCATGCATCTCATTGCTATTTATTTTATTCTCTCACACCCCAACAAACATATGTATTAGCGTTCCCACCTCTTCTGAATAACAGCACAACACATCACAAAACGTCCCACCCACCGACACCTAGACCATCAAATCACATCACATCTCCAAACAATGGTAGTAGGGTATCACGAACATGAAGTAAATAAACCTCATGCTATCCTCCTACTACGCATGCCCACCACCATAATCCATCTCACCACATCTCTCCCGAAAACACCTAGTCTATCACATTTCATCAAATCACCACTCGATAGTTGAACTTTTCAATTATGGTCAACACAACCTATTAATTTCCATCTAATATCCTAGAAGAGAATTCGGGTAAGGGAAATTATCCATCCATGCAACCTCTCGGAAGAATTTTGTTAAATATAACCCTTGTGCGACTATTTGGGTGCTGGAAAATAGTACCCGGTGATGGTGGAGTGAATATAGAACTCCAAAAAACTTAAAAGGTATAAAAATATATATTTTTAGCACAAAATTCTAATACTAAGGGTTCTTATTAGAACAAAATAGCTCACAATTTCCTCCACATCCACTACTGAAACTAAAAGCACCACCCCCGCCTGAAAAACATAATCCATATTTCAATTTTCAGTTTTTAATTAACATTATGTAATTTTCTTGAATTTACAATACCAACTCATTTCATTGACATAGTAAACAAAAAATTTATCTTTTAAACAATCATTATCATTACATTTCATATAATTTTAATAAATTTAATCCCATTACTACATGAAAAACTAACATAACTAACCACCACCGCAACCCTATGGCATAACCACACCACTGCTACCACTGCATCCTCATTTCTTATCACATCGACTGTGTTGCCCCATAAATTTAGGAAAAATCCTAAAAAAACAATACAAAAACATACTGAGTCACCCCCAAAGTGTTTTCTAGATTAGGAATAGTGTATTTTAATAAATTCCACTAATTTAATTATGGGTGTTATCACACAAGCCATACGATCCTAGATAATCCAATTCATTACAAAATTATACATGATTATCCGATTATGGTTTACGTTTTTCCAAAAATCACACAAAAAGAATTCCACAATTCACATCATAATAGCACAAGCATGGATCCACAATGACCATGATTTTCATCTGGGTTAAAGCACATACAATTTACAATATCAAAACAACAACAACAATTCTAAAAGATAATTCTTCACATTCCCCTACCCATTTTGATTTAATTTTTAAACCATTGATTTTTCATTACTAATATGTATGCAACCTTATTCATAAGAGATAACAATAAAAAATCCATCGCTCATGATACATGTATTGATAAGTGATGGAATTTCTATCTAGAAGAAGAGGATTTACCCAAACATTCTGCAACAGAAGTGGGGTGCATGTATAGGTGAAAACCACATTGGGGAATCATGATCCATATATAGAAATTAAGCTCCACAACTACAAGGGAAGAAGGATTTTACACTACCCATATCAATAGAAATAAATGGAAATGGACAGTGTAACGTTCTCTTCTTTGAAATGATTAAATCAAAGACCCACGAGATTCGATATAGTTTAGATTTGACATTAAAGGAAGATCTCGGCAAATCCATGGATTTTAAAATTTTAAAAGGACTCCAATATTTTTAGAAATTGAAGATATTATTATTTCTCTTAGAAATGTATTTAAAATCATTAATTAATGCATTAAATCCAAAATTATGCAGAAAATATGTCAAAATAAAAAAACTATAAATTTAGGAAAATCATGAATCATTGTTCACTACCACTGTATGGGTTACCTACCACCTGAAATGACCCACCACTAGAAATGACCTACCACTAGAATGAACAACCTACAGAAATGACCCACTCCCTCAAATGACCCACCGCCAAAAATGACCTACCCCCAGAATAAGCTACTCATAGAGTGACATACTACCAAAAATGACCTACCATCAGAACCGACCACTTACTGGAATAAACTAATAAAGAAATGGCCTTCTTCTAGAATTATGTACTTCCAGAATAACCTACACCAATAAATATACAACCACTATAAATAAAATACCCTCAAAAAACCTACCAGAAGACTAAACTACCAAAAAATGACCTATCTCCAAAAATTAATTATCTCTAGAATGAACCACAACTAAAATTTACATACTGGTAGAATGATCTACAACTATAATTTTTACCACAAGAATTTTATTACAACCATAATTTATTTCAGTCCATTCTACTCCCCTTTTCCCTATAAAACACTTAAAAACTACTTCCTTCATTCAAATATCACCTTGGGACTTTCCCCAGATATCTCAAACACCAAATTTCCCACAATTTATCAGGTACTAAAGTCTAGTACATTACATTAGAAAACTCTCAAAATATTATCAACATTAAGATTTCAAAACCAAATGAGAAGTAACGCGAAAAATGGTCCAAAATACCACCCCTCGAGATACCACTCGAGGATATCATTACATCTAAAAGGATACCTCCAAACAAACCTACTAACCCAAACTCCCACAACAGGTGAGAAAAATTGTACTACCCTCAAGAACATTAGAATTAGGGAATTTCATCTTCCATCCTAAGATACTATCTATTCTTGGAGGATCTATCTTTCCCGAACTATATCAATGGCATTTAAGTATAATGTGTTTTAGTTATGAGTAAGGTATTATCATTTAACATTTCATAACTCTATCACAAATCAAAAAGAACCCAAAACATCCGGGGTAAAACAAGATATCTCATAATCAACAAGGTCTGAACCATACATCATAAAGAAAAAGTAATAGATCATAAAATAAAAAAGAACTCTTGGTATTGGTCATCCATAATTTTCTCATGATCCCATTTACATTCCTCTATAACAACATGCCTTCACCTCACATGAATATTGGGAATGGGCCATCCTCACAAAAATTAAATAAATGGTATATGTTCTCCATTGGTTTCTCCATGAATGTCTCATCATCGTCGATACATAGCTCTCCTTAGTTAATGACATGAGAATCACCATGAATATACCAACAATGATATGTGTAATAGAATATTTCATATATCTAGTCCATATTTTGTGGATGCAGAAACCAGTAAGACACATCGCCAATGTGCCAAAGCACCTTGAAGGGATCCACTGACTAGGGTGAGATCTTATTCCCTTTGTTGATCTAATCTTTCCCACTTCCATGTGAAACCTTCATGAACAAGTGGTCCCCACCCTGAAACTGCCATGACCTACTCCTATGACTGGTATATGATTGATTTCATTCATATGTGTCTTTTTTCCTTTCTTGATCAAACTAATCCTTCTATTTCATGATCTGCACCACATTGTGTCCAAAAATTTCTGACTCCCCAACCACTGCCCATCATAAAAGAGTATGGAATGGACACCAATAAAATGACTCAAACCAGACCATTCCATTAGATGAGTGATATTTATTATTATAAAAAAACTCAACCAAGGGTAGGTGTCTTTACCATGATCGAACAAAGTCAAATATTCATGCACACAACAGATCCTATAACATCTGGATGGTCTCCTCTTTCTACCCATCCATTTGAGTGCGGAATGTGGCGACGAGGTGTAACTAGGTGCCAAAATCGTGCTAAAATACCATCTAGACTCATCAGGTAAAATATTTGGCCTCATCCAACATTATTGACCTCGAGACTCTAAGAAGCCACACCACATCATCCATATACCATTTTTCTAAACCATCAATTGTGATTTACTCTTTGATTATTAAGAGTTGAGAATATTTTTTCAACCAATCCATAATTACTCAGATAGCATCACAACCTCCCTGATCTCATGGTAATCCTATGAATAAATCAATCACAATTTCATCCTATTTCTATTTGGGAACATACAAGTGATATCAAAGACCTCCAATAACCCTATTCATAGGCATTACCTGCTAGAAAACTTGACACTAATCCACAAACTCATCTATTACCTATTTCATCCAAGCCTACCAAAACTATGTCCTCAATCCATGGTACATCTTGGAAACTCATTGATGTACCACTAATGGAGATATAATAAACACATAAAGAATACCACATGCATCATTACTGGAACAAACGACCACCCTAAAAAACCAATTTTTTCTATGCATCCTCTGACCTTCAATCTAGAGCATCAACAATGCTAGAAAATTCGTGAATCACATCTACATGTGAGTCTCCACATTGAGAATCCTCCAAATGATGAATCAATGAATACTACACCATCTTTTAAAACAAAAAACAACTAACTTCATTCATCCTTGTATCAATTTTTATGGATGAAACTTCCTCCAACACTCTCCAAGCATCTAAAAACTCCAAAAACAACATCCTTCTGTGAATTTAATCTGAAAGATTCTGACACAAAATTCATTATTTTAGAGGTGTAGGAGATCTAAAATTCATAGTAATATAGAAACATCATCCACCTCCACTATAATTGATTCATATCACAACGAGAAATGATAGACCTCATACTCTTGTTATTCTTGAAGACCATAATGTTCTCTATAATGTGGTAATATCTACAGAAATTCAGTGAAAAATCAACAATTACAAGATCTAAATCATGGGTGGAATAGTTACACTCTTGAGGAAATAAATACCATAATCCATAAGAGATCATTTAATTATATTTAATCAAGATTCATCCTATGCCCATATGGGGCAGATCACATAAAACCACGATCATTACACCTTCATCAAAAAAATGGATCACTAGAGCGCTGACTATCTTCCCTTGCAGGTAACCAAACACTACCTGGAACTAATAAATCTAGCCAAAATCCTGGTAATTACTTGTTAGTGCTATAAATGGGTCTATAACACAAGAAAAATTAGTCACAAAACATTGACAATATCATACGATACCAAGGAAGCGACAAACCTCGTCAATATTATTGGGTGCTTCCTATGAAAATGTTGCCTTAAGCATTGATGGGTCCACTACCACACCATGTTGATGTGCCTCATTACAAATAAATACACCTATCATGTCTAATACATACACATGGGAAAATTCCCCTAGAGTTAGTGTTGATGGTGAACGTATAAAACAGATTTGAGATGTGCTACATGATCCTTATATGAACATGAGTAGATCAAGATTTCATTGATGAAAATAATGATGAACCGGTCCAAGAACCCACAGAATATAGTATCCATAATCCCCATGAACATAGTAGTTATATTCACAACACTAAAAGTCATTACCATGAACTAATATTTCCCACACCTATATCTAGAGGCCATATTTTGGATATCACCATCCTTCACCGATAACTAGTGATATCCATATTTCATATTGATCTTGGAGAACCAAATAGATCCTCTTAATTGGGTAACAGGATAATGTTTCCTTGGAAGAAGATATTAATTCATGATCATCACCTAGTTCAACCACTAGTAGTTTATACACAACCTTATACGTTCATTCACCTTCTTAGAGAGTAACACTAGAGCATACCATGGTTATTAAATAGGCTACATGAAACCCCTATATATCAAATCATCTATCAAAATCCTCAACTCCTACAACTCAGAAAGATCCATCCAATACGGAGCATTCCAAATTTAAGATTAACTAGGATTCATGTACATCTCAATCTCAACACCGTGTTAAGGGTTCATGTCACATCCTCCTTCATGAAAACATCCATGAACTACCTAAAAATCTTGGGTGCCTCATCTATCCTTGTGTCTACAAATTACATATACAACTCTTCCACCAATGAATCAGGTGGCTCAAAACATTGAATGACCACCTATAAACCCCTCTCTTGAATGAAATACACTCATTTTACATATGCATATGTGAACATGAGTCAACTCAAGAATATTTCAATAACATCTTCCACAGAATACAACAATTTAATTCTAAGGATGAAATCATATGGCAACATTTGCAGTCATAAAAGATCCACACACAACTAATGTTTCCTCATCATCAGTGCACAACACATACTCACACAAAACATGATTTTTTGGTCACTGACTAGAATATTAAACATTTTGGGAATAGGTAGCCTCTCTATATCTATCGACATAGCGTGGACAAGGGAGGGTTTAGTGAAAGACTATGATGATTCTGAATGAAACAATGAATAAATAAGGCTACAAAATAAACTGAGTGTACCCAGAATGATCTCTATCCACTCTAGTATTTATTTCGTCAATACCTGTAATGAACCTCGACATGATCTTGTGCCTCTATTCTGATGGCAACCACCATGACCATGTCCGGGTCAAGGTCCCTAATAGTGAGGAACATCCTAATTTCAACCTCTCTGACCACATACACTCTCTACTTAGAATAAGCATGATGCCCCTAATATTAGAATAAACATACCAGTAACTGATACTGAGACTCGCATAAATCTTATCCAGGTCTACCATAATATTATTGAGAATTCAATAAAAACTAATCCTGATAATGACAATTAACCCCACAAAAATACCCCACTCTGAAGTCCATAGGAAGAGTACAGAAATCACTCCCCCCAGATGGAAGGAATGAAATATACTAAATTCAACTCAATGGTGGCCAAAACCATGAAGGTCCTATCACCTGAGACCTACCACTAATAAATGAAAACCATGAGGAACCCTTCTAGTTCTATGCTCACTATAATCCACCTTTTCATTGAATCCTATAAATCACCTCTACCTTATTTTGAACCTCCAGGAATGTTGGAAATGTAATAGGAGTAAGTAGATACTAGAATGAATGGTGTGGTCCCTTCTCAAGATACCTTTCTCAGGCCACCTAATCTGGGAAAATATGTAGGTAAAAGCATTTAAGGTCCTTTAAAATTATTCCAAGGCCATGAACAGACATACTCCCCAACTAAAGGGAGAGCAGATCTTACCTCTTTACAACCTTCATGGTTGGTGAAAGGAATTTTTCCTATAACTCCTTCTAAAACTCAACCCATTAAAATCTTCCTCCTTCTTCTCGCCTAAGTAAAAAATCAACAAATGATGAAAAATTCCTCATATTTGACAAAATACCAAGAGGGACCAATACTTAATTGGGGACTATATCAAATTAAAAGTGTTCTAATGATCCTCTAGCCATCCCACTATAAGCACATTGAATATGCTTCCCTGATAATTACCAAAACCATGATGCTGAAAAGATCACAACATTATCTACCATTAATCATCGTCCTAAGCTAGAGCAACCCTTTGTAAATAAACTATGTCATCATATTCAACCGCCACTAAATAATCTACTTCTAGAAGATCACCAGGATCCATATATTAAATATAAACATTGATTTCCTTGGTCCAATAGTGTGGAGTTTTATAATTATACATTAAAATTCACATTATTCATTATAACCATCTCAAAACAACTTCATTGAAAAAAAATACAAGTCATCATGATTCACGTACCTCTCCTAGGCCTCTACCATGAAAATAGGTTGAAATAAATTGGTCATTACATAATCCTATATTTTGTGTGCATGATCACAAGGCCCCCTAAAATCTTATTACCTATTTAGTCACCCAGGTATATGACACACAGCAAGGTAAACTAGCACCATTTCCATACCAAACCATGTTATCCCCATAATTCCTAACTCCAGACTTCATTCTATATTTAAAAATATCATTTTATACAACTATTTCATGACCCCTACCTCTAAAGACACCATAATGGGGGGAGAGAGATAATGAACCCTGAGTCCCACCTCATGTAAACTCCAAGTTGGATACTAGCAACAAGGGTGTAAAAATATCATGTATAAGAGGAATTTCCCTTTATAATAATGTTGGGATATAAGATATGATGAATTATCCAAAATAAACGGCATGACATAATATAAAATAAAACCATGCCATACCATAATGTATTTATAATGAAAACTAATAAATACAAATTTCTACAATGTAAATACAAAAAAAAGAAACAAAGCTACAACAGTAACACCACAACTATCCAAAGGTCCAATAATGTAATTTATAATACATTCCATGAAGTCCTCATAGAAACTTGGAAACAATTATATATATAGTGTGAGAATATATGTCTAATCATTAGGAAAACAATATTTTCTCATGCACTTGTGAAAAGAGAATACTAATACGCTTGTGAAAAAACATGTGCATAATCAAACACCACTTATATAGGTATACTAACAAAAACCTCAACCCCACTAAGGATTATTTAATAAATACTGAATACAAGTATAATAACATTTTATAACACATATTCACTATTGTAATCCTACACCATGTTCCAATTGACTTTCCACTCTTACACCCCAGCGTCACAAGTCCAGGCACTCCCACCTCTTTCGAATAACATCACGAAACATCATATCACATCCTACCAAAAGACACTTTGTTCATCCCATCAAATCACATATCATAAACAAGGTTTTATGATATGATGAACATGAAGGACATCAGCCTTGTTCCATTATCCTACAATTCTTGTCCCCCATTGTAATCCATCTCCACACATATTTCCCAAACACACTCGTACCATCACATAACTTCACATCAAAAATAAATCGGGACAGTTTTTATTTCTGGCCATCACAACATATGCATGACATTCACATATCCTGGAAGAGGGAGTAGGGTAGAGTGGGTATCCATCAATCCATCCTCCCACTAGGTTGTTGTATAAAATACCCCCTATATTACATTGCGGGTGTCGGTACATAGTGATCGACGAGGGCTGGGTACATATAAAAATCACAAAACTATATATGTTATATAGATATAGGATTACTAAACACAATCCTCTTCCAAATAGTTAACAAACGCACAAAACAAGTCTTGGGAACCTCCATATTCACTTCCAAAACTAAAACCATACCCCCATAAGAAAAACAGATGCCACAGTTCATATTTTAATTTTTTTAGTCTCATTAATCTAGTTTCCATATTTTTCATTACCGACCCCTATCATTGTGACAGTTACCTTTAATTATTGTCTTTGATATTAATTACCATATAATTTCATAATATTATCATGCATTTAATTACATTACTAATTGGGAAACTAACATAATCGACCACCATCACAGCCCTACTGCACAACCACACCACCACTACCATAACATCCTTACTATATATCACATCCACCACCCTCACAAACATAAAAACATATCCACCACCAGTGATATACATATTTGTATCTAATAGAAAACAAAAAACACAATCCATAGTCATATTTCACCCAAAACATATCATTTTCTTGATTTGTAATATGATCTTTCATTCAATTCAACTTTTTAATTTATGGGCATTATCAAATAATCCATAAGATCATTGGGAATCTAATTCATTTCACCATTTAATGTGATGAACCAATTATTGATTAAGATTGGTAAAAATTTTATAAAAATGCATTCAATAATTCACATAATAATAGTTCAATCATGGACCCCCAATGACAACAATTTTCAGCTGGCATTAAGGCCTTACAATTCACAATATCAAATCAACAACCACTTTGTTGTAATATCATGATTCACATTACACTTCTCCTTTTGATTTTAATTAAAACATTTTTTTATATTTCATAATAAATATGAAAACATATTCATAAGAGATAATAATAATAATACCATCCCTCATGATACATGGAAATATAAATGAAGTAATTTCTTCTTGAAGAAAGATTATTTTCCCAAACATGATGCACCAAAATATGGGTGAACACATAATTGGAATCCTCTTTGGGGAATCTCGATTCTATTATAGAAATAGGGATCTATGATTCCAATGTTAGAGGGGTTTGTAAACACCCATCTCAACAGAAATCATGTATAAAAGAATGAATGAATACCCTCCACTTTTGAGAGATTAGATCGAAGACAGGTGGGATTAGATATCGTTTAGATTGGTCATTAAAGAAAAATCTCATCAAAAAACACATTGGAAACATCTTAGAAGACTCCATAATTTTTAGAATTTTGATATATGATTAATCCCATGTGTAACAAATTAAAAATCTATTAGTTAAAGAATTAAACCCAATTTTCATCAAAAAAGATGAAAAATGGAAGAAATTTAAATTTATAAAAAAACATCCAATAATTTTCCTTACCACCACTAGGGTTAAATACCTACAGAAATGACCTACCACACAAAATGATTAACTGAAAAAATTAACCAGCACTAAAAATGACCCAAGGGTAGAATAAATAATCTCTAGAATGTCATAACATCAGAAATGACATACTTCTATAAGGGATCATCCACCAGAATAACATACCTCTAGAATATCCTACCTCTAGAATGAACCACCACGAAAATATACCTACCACTATAATTTCCCTACCACCAAAAATGAACTACCTCCAGAATTGACTTACCAATATAAATGACCTACCATGATAAATGACTTGCTATCCAAATGACGTAACAATAAAATTGACCTACCACCAGAAAGGAACAACCTCAAGAATGAATCACCTCTAGAAATAACCTAAATAGAATAAACTTCATATATAAGGAACTAACTCCAGATATTACCTACCACTTAAATTTTCTTTCATCCAATTAAACATCACTTTTCTATCCAAAACATCATAACAATCCTATCTTCCTTCTCCAAATACCTATGGACTTCCCCAAGACATCACAACCACTAGCTTTCTCAAACGTAATGGATTAGAAGGCTGAGGGTGTTATAATGCCTTACTGTAATACACCCTTTAGAAAAAACCATGCTACATTTACATAACACATAAAAATAATATTTTACTTTTATGGAACCCATAAAAACCTTTTTCTTCCAATAAATATATTCCCATTTGAGCCCTTATGTATGTATAAACATATTTAACTATACATTATGAGTTTTTCGTACATAAGGGTATATAAAATTTTGAATATTATATATTTTCAATTAACCAAACTAATTAATATATCAGTAAACGATGCATTAGAAATTAAAAAATTATCATAACACTCTAAAATTAATTAAATTTCATTAAAAACTCCAAAATTAATTTCAAAATATATTTTTTACAACATTTTAATGACCTTCATAATTTGAAAAATAATTTTAAACCACTAATTAAGATATAAAAATGTTATTTGAAATATCAAACACCCCATAACCACAATGTAGATATTAGGGATATTATAATCATTTAAATTAGATACCTCTTAATCAATTATCATCCTTGATAATTAATACAAATCCCATTATGGAGAGAAGAAATAGTGTCCCTACCACCTTCTCATGATATGCCTTTAAAGGAATAAAACACATCCAGATGATCAAGGCATAAAACGAGAAACATCCATTCACATGGTCACAATTCTTGGGTGATACCTATAAAATAAGTGTGAACTAATATCAATATTTAAAATATAACTTAAGGCCACAAACTAAAATATTTCACCCAAAACCAATTTTTTTAATTATACCACATGAATCACATTAAATTTACATTGACATAAATAAATCACCTCACCAACATTACATATATTTCAATCACATTTTAATCATTCACTTTTCATGACTTATGTCATCCCTACACGATATCGTCACCCAATTCCATATTTATAAATTGTTTCCCAAAATCAGACTTAGATAACTAGAATTTTTTTGTCAGAGTAATAATACATAATCACAATAGTAGGAAAAAAAGAGGAAAAAATCACTTCACAGTGATTTTAAACAACATGGCGGTGCACTCTAGGTTAATTATTTTATTATATAAAACACTTTCTATTAGTAGGTCTCTATTATAAATATTTATGGTTCATAAAATATATTTCAATAAAACAGAGCAACACTTTATGGTAATCATTTACTATATAAAATATCCTAGACCATTTTTAATTTCATATCGTTTATTTAAAAAAAAATCATATATAATACATAAATGATTTTACGTTGGAATGTTTCAAAATAACAATATGAACATGTATTATCATTATGAGTCATTCATTTAATTCTTAAATTAAATATTATTTATTAATTGTGACACATAGGAGTATTCATTATGGTTAAAAAACTATATTGTAATTATGATCAATAATTATGTTGGCCATTCTCAACTAAGAATCTTTATTCATTTAACATCAATGAAAACATGATTTCATGGAATATAAGGGATGATAAGATTTTACAATAATAATTTATCACAATATGTTAAAGGTATGTAGAATGAATTATATAATCCCTCAATATTAACCTAATTGAGATTTCCATGTCATTATACATGATCTCATTGTAATGATGTCTATATTTACTCTTCATGTCACTTGTGAGTCCATAGAATAAACAACTTACTATTAAACACATATATCATTATTTTAAAAAATATACATGGAACAATAACTAGGTCATTTCATTTATAACAGTAATATTTTTGAATAATAAAATTTTATCGATTCATAGATATAGCTAACATGGTCATTCATGTGAATGTTCTGAAATTTCAATGTTTTATCCCAAAGCATTGTGACAGTCTACCATAAATTTCACAAGTAAAAAAAAATTCCATCCTTACTATAAATTCCTAACACAGACATATAACATATCATGGCATGAAAACTCAAATGGAATTCAATTTAGTAAGTATAAAAACAATTCATTTATGTCTATAATCATAGAATATATTAAAGAAAAAATGTTTTAAAAGAGAATGAACTAGAAATTTAACCAATAAGGACAATTTAATAATATTTTAGCCTCATATAAGCATTTTTATCAAAAAATTATTCATTACTCAAATTTTTAACAATAACAGGATAAATATATTAATAAAATCTTTCCTTTATGTATTTCATGGAAATTATGATATTTTAATAATAATTCATCATTAATTAAAAAACATTCACATACTACTCATATCAATTCTAAATAACATTTCAAGTTAAAAAATTCATAAAACTTGAATAATTTAAAACTAACATGTAATATTAGTAAAGAAAACTATGCATCACATCATTTCATGATACTTAGGAAACCACATTCTAACTTGTATGGATGAATTTTAAATTTTTTTATCATAGTTTATAAAGTACATCATTTCCATAAACTTATCACAGATAAATAGTATAATTATATTCAAAATTCAAATCATAAATTAAAAAATGATAATGATTCAGACACACTTGAAGGAAACATAAATGCACCCATAAACTATTAATCACATAACATTCTTGATCAAATTATTCTTTGAAACAAATTTATAAAAAATTTAAAAGAAATAAAATAAATTTTTAATGTTATATTCTCAATAATCATTCATTAATGTCCTAAATAATACCTATTACAATACCACTCCAAAAACTATTATAGCAATTAATAAAGAGAACTGGTTACAAATTGGAAACTAGGTACATTAGGATTGAATAAATTCAAGGATTCATTAATAAATATATAATCCTATAACCTCAAAAGATTGTTATCTTTTTCAAGTTAATATAATTTTTCATAACATGAGAACTATATAATCGAAATCAATACACAATAATCTTCATATGACAATGGGTCGAAATAATGTACTTAACATTGTTTAATGATCCTCATCGTTTTTAACATACCCACAATATTAAAAAACACATTAAAAATAAAATACTACAAAATAATCCTTTAAAAGTGAAAAAATGCCCTTTATTAGTGATAGGGAAGTGCTGACTATCGATTTAAGATTAAAAGACATTATCTTTTTTCAGTGCTAAAAAGGGGATGGTAAATGGGTCCTCTATTTCTACTAATAAATTATCCTTTTATGTGTGCTTTAATTTTGTACTAATAAAGAGAAAAATTATAAGTGTTTCTAAAATAACTAATAAAGGATACTTTTTTATAACATTCAAAAGAAATGATAAGGGAGGAATTTATCAGTGCTTCCAAAAATGCTTATATGTGACCCATTTATCATGACTTTAAAATTCCCTAATAAAGGGGCATACTGTAGTGTGCTATAACTGTAAATTGTAACACCAGTGAAATGTGATCTAACTATACACCAAAACCCCAAAAACACCTCTGGATATCAAAAAAGTCATGTACTAGTAAATAATTTATATTAAATGAAATTTACAACACAAATACAACAAAAAATACAATATTATAGACATTTAAATCATTTTTTATATAATTACATATGTAAATATTTTTACATATATAAAAAAATGATCCTTTTCTTTTGATCCTTATCAGAACTCATGCTATTTCAAAACAATCTACCCCAACTCATGGAAAAGAATGCACCTGTATAATAAAACAATTCTTATGATAGTAATAATATAAAAAAATAATAGAAAATCTTAATTTTAAACTAAACATTCAATCGTACTTAGATTACTGTGTATTGGATTATGTTTTGGTTGATTCATGCACGTCCCACCATTTATAGTTCATATTAAGGAATTATTTATATGTAAATTAATTAAATAAGTATAAGAAAAATCTCCACAGGCATAGCCTAGTGGTTACGTGAGTGACACTTTTGAATTAAAATGTTGATTTTAAAATGATAACAGAAACATTCAATAATAATAACATTTCATATCGGATTATGGTGTTGTTAATTCTTACACATCACTAAGGACTTCTCTATCATTTTTGTAATGTATAAAAACCATAAAAATGCATTTTCTTATTTTTCAGTTAGTTAGTTTCCCATTTTATTAAAATTAATGAAAATTTTATATAAAAAGACAAACATGGAGTCATACCGGTCACACCATGCATCCGATGGAGCTGTGGTTAATTTCTACACATCAGAAATGACTTATTTATAGTTGAACTAATGTATCAAAAAAATGTAATTCTGTTTTCTAAGTTTTCAGTTGTTTTGTTATCCATTTTACTAAAATTGAAGTGTATTTGAAATAAAAAGACACAAGCGGAGTCATATCGGTCACACCATGGGTCACATTGTGGTTCTTCTTATTCCTACACATCTCAAATTAATTATGGATTATTTTCCTAAATAATAAAAAAATATGAATTTGTTTTCCTGGTTTTGAGTATGTCACTTTTCATTTTTACCAAAATGTAACTTTAAACTTAAAACACACAATTTGACTCATTTTAACCATATTGTGTATCGGTTTGATGTGAGACACATTACAACATATAAAAAATTAATTATGAATAATTTTAATAAATTATCCTGAAAATATAATCATGTTTGATTTGTTTTCAAGGAGTGGTTATTTTTGAACAAAAATTTCAATTTTGAACTCATAACAGACAATTTGAGTCATATCGGGCATATCGTGTATCATATTCAGTTACGACTGATTCCTATATGTAAAAAATTACTTATGGATCATTTTAGTATTTTTTTTAAAATATGAATGTGTTTTCATTGTTTTCATTTAGTCATTTGTCCATTTTACTAAAATTGATATCAATTCTAAATAAAAATACTCACTTCGGGTCATACCGATCACAACATGCATCATATTTTGGTGTGAATGATTCATACCCATCTAAAATGACCAATTCATTTCTTTCTTAATGTATCAAAAAAATACGATGGTGTTTACATGGTTTTGTGTACGTCAGCTATCCATTTTTATAAAATTGATTTCAATTTAAATTAAAAGATACACATGGTGTCATACCATGTATAACTTGTGCCATATTAAGATGGAAATGATTCCTACACATCTAAAATGACCATTGGATAAATTTTATAATGTACCAAAATATTATGAAGATGTTTTCTTGGTTATGAGTATGTCACATGACTTCTTTTTACTAAAATTTCATTTGAAACTAGAAACACACACATCAACTCATACCAATAAGGTCATGTATTTATTTGATGTGAGACCAAATTGTGTACATCACCAATTAAATATAAATCAATTTCCTAAATATTAACAAAATCCAATCATGTTTGACTAGTTTTTAGTGATTTGAACTTTTTAAACTAAGTATCAATATTAAACTGATAACTAACACATTCTGTAATAAAATGGAACATCATGTATCAGATTGTTTTTTGGTAAATTCCTAAACATCAAAAATGATGTATAGATCATTTTGGAAAATTATAAAAAAAATATGGATGTGGTTTCTAATTTTTGAGAAAGTAAGTTGTCCATTTTACTAAAATTTATGTTAATTTAAAATAAAAAGAGGAACGTTGAGCCATACCAGTTACACCATACATCACATTGTGGTGATGTTAATTCCTACACATCTCAAATGACTGATGAATCATTTTCATAAAATATAAAAATAATCTGACTCCATTTTCATAGTTTTGAGTACGTTAGTTTCCTTTTTCACTAAAATGTCATTCTAAATGGAAACACCCACTTTGAACCAAACTGATGACTTCATGTATTATTTTTATGGGAGAGTAATTCATACACATAAAAAATAACTTATTATTCATTTTATTTATTTATAAATAAATTATGATAATTGTTTATTAGTTTTTAATGATTTCCACTTTTTGACTAAAAAATTCAATCTTAAACTGATAACTACCACTTTGAGTCATATAGGGAATAACGTGTATTATGTTGAGATATTTATGATTCCTACGGGTAAAAAATTACTTATATATAATTTTTTAAAAAGTATCAAAATTATCTAAAAGTGTTTTCTTAGTTTGGAGTAGGATCGTTTTCAATTTTTCTAAAATTGATGTCAATTTTAAATAAATAGACACATTTGGAGTCATATGTGACACACCAAGCATTGGATTGGGGTGAAGTAAATTATTAAATATCTCAAATGACATGTGGATCTTTTTTATAAATTATCAAAATAATATTAATGTGTTTTCTAAATTTTGACTACGTTACTTTTATTTTATACTAAAATTTTTGTTTAAACTGGAAACACACACTTTGACTACGACCTATCACAGGACACAATTAGAGTCATATCAATCACACCATGCATTGGATTGAGTTTTGGTCCATTCCTAAGTTTCACAATTATCTTTTGTATCATTTTCATAATGTATCAAGACAATATGAAGGTGTTTTCTCAATTTTTCATTCGTCACTTCTCTTTTTACTGAAATGTTATTTTAAACGTGAAATACACACATTTAATACTATAAGAAAAGCTACGTATATTGAGATATCCATTTCGATTGGGATAAATTAAATATTTTAGAAAGTGATGAATCACTCCAAATGGATGTTGAAAAATAATTATTCCTTTTTTGGGTATGAAAACTGTACTAGTGGACAACTCATTAATCAGGGTAACCATGTGGATTCTAACATCAATCATAACAATACGATCAAGAACCTACTAGAAATCATAGAAATGGTACTGGATGATGTTTTCATTATTTTTAATAAAAATGAATTTGTTAACCAAAAAGTTTATTTTATTTGGGAGGGATCTACAAATGGTTGGATAGACTTAATTTTTTTATATAATAATCTAATTGATGGTGAGAAATAATGGATTGAGAAATTGAACAAAAAATGGATGACACACTCACGGTTTATGCTTCTATAGTGGTTAGATCTCAACAGGACACTAGGGGATGTGAATATACAATGTGTCAGTGTCACCTTGTTCTCTTGATGTCCCCTATATACACAACACCTAAAAGATGTTGATCATCATTTCATGAGCTGCAAGGCTACCACCACTCTTTGGATGGGAGTACAATAGATTTTTGGTGCCAATATTTTCTACACTAATTCTGTCCAAACGCACCTCGCATAATTATTTAGCGCTACCCACTCCAAGTAGATTCTTGTGTGGTTTTAAGTGGCATGTGCTGAAACTGTCCACAATATATGAAATAGATGAAATTACACATAGTTTAAAGAGTCACGCTTCAATTCAGACCACAACCAGGGATCAATTATTGCAATGGTTCTTGCTGGGAACAACCTACATGTAGAAAATTGCAGTAACCTCACTAAGGATAGGGTGGTCCTAAAGCGGTTGAACATCAGTGGAAACTACCTGACCCATCTTCATAAATTGGATGTCTACTGGTTACCCCCATATGCAGGATGGGTAAAATGCAATATAGATAGAGCTTCAAGCAGTAACCCAGGCCCCTTAGGAAACGGTGTCATCTTTAGGGATGGGAATGGGGATTCCCTTGAATTCTTGTACGACACATGTGGGAATGAAAAATCACTTGAATAGGAGGTGATGGGGCTTATCATGGTGGTTGAGGATATTATCTAAAGGAATTGGTATAATGTATGGTTTTAATGCAACTCCACCACACTCGTTCAGGCATTTAGAATGGGACAGAGACACCTACCATTGAGGATGCATACTAAATGGGATAATTTCATTTACAAGCATTCCACATTGCACTATTTTATTACACATACCTTCCGAGAGGAAAACTATATTGTGATGGGTTGGAAAACAATGGGGAAAATGTGGAAGGATTTCATCACTTGATTACTCCAGCTGATCATAAGGTTTCTATTCTTCTCTAGAGAAAATATAAATTTCCTTCATCTAACCTTCTGTAACTTGTTTTCTTCTTCCAATACAAGGGCCACCACACTCTATTTTCTAAAAAACAAGATCATTTTTAAACTGATAATAGATAAATTGAAACATAAAGAGAACATAATTTATTAGATTGAGGTGAATATTATTAATACATATCAAAAATTATTTAAGGATTATTTCTATAAAGTATAAAAATAATATAACTTTTTTTTTCATGGTTTTGAGTAGGTTAGTTGCCATTTTTCTAAAATTGATGTCAATTTTAAATAAAAGTATGTACTGGGAGTCATATCAGTCACACCATGTATAAGATTAATGTGTGATGATTCCTAAATGTCTAAAATGATATATTGATCGTTTAAATAATGTATAAAAATAATATTAATGGATTATATTGGTTTTGAATATGTCTATCTTTTTATAAAAATGTCATTTTAAACCAAAAACATGCACTTTGGCTCATTCTGATCACATCGTGTATTAGATTGAGATGAGACTGATTGCTGCATATAAAAAATGACTTATGAATTGATTTCCTAAATCATCAAGAATATTTGAGAGTTTTTCTTCAACTTTCACTGAGAGACACTTTTTGAATTAAAATTTCAATTTATAATAGATAACTAACACTTTGAGTCATACTGGGAACATCGTGTATCAGATTGAGGTGCTGATTATTTTGACATGTTAAAAATGAATTATTGGTAATTTTTGTAATGTATCAATGAAATTATAAATTGTTTTTTCAATTTTTATTAGGTTCATCTTCCATTTTCCAAAAAATGATGACAATTTTAAATATAAATGATACAGTTAGAAAAATATTGTTCACGACATGCATAAGATTGAGGTACAACTGAAATCATCTCTCAAAAAGGACCATACACTCTTAAGAGACTAAATGAACTATGAGAACTCTGGTTCCTTTTTAAACCAGGATACAAAGGGAGCCATTTTCAGGTCCCAAAATCACTAGATATCCTCCATAGGAATCCAACCCTCATTCCCTCTATTCAGGCATCCTCCTTAAGAATAAGCGCCAAATTAATCTCTAAATCGTCAAGTCATCCTTTTCAGGAAGTAATCCTATACTCTTGTCTCTAAAAGGACCATACTCTCTAATGAGACTTGTCTAACTATGTGGGATTTTATTCCAATTCATATGGGCTGTGTAGGAAGCCTCAATGAGGTTCAAACCCAACACTTATACTCAATATTTTTCTCCTTGGGCTATATTCCCAACAGGGTCTGATCTTACAGAGAAACTCATATCCTTTCAATGTTCCTTCAGCCACTTTAGCATAATTTCCACACTATGTTTTGACCAAGAACATTTCTCTTATAGGTCCTTATCACATGATCTTAAAAGATATGATGTGTCCTATTAAGTGGCACTGAAATATGAGGGTACTGATTCCTTTCAGAAGGATAAATAGGTAGAATATACTCTCCTTTTTCTTGTTGAGCCCGTTGAAGGTCTCTTCCCCATGTTTTTGAAACATATATGGTTTGAGAATGGGTAGAGTTAAAATGGTGGTTTCTATAATTCCCATATCTTCCCCTATATCCTCGACCTTGGAATCTTCCTCTTCATCCCTAATGAGGTACAAGGAATTCCAGATCATGAAAATATGAATCACCTTTGGCATTTGGATCTATTAAATGGATATGATTAATAGAACCAAGTATAAATTCTTCATCTGAAGAATATTCTTATTGAAAGTTTAATTCTGGTCATGCTATTTGGCAGGTTGGTACCTGTGATTTTGAAATAGATGGCATAAAATCTTCCAGGGTCATGGAAAACATTGGCCTTGATACGAGCTTGTCTTCTTCTGATTGATCTTTGTTTTATAATCACTTTGGTTCTTTAAGGAATGACCTTTTGATGAAGATGTTTTTCCTATGGTAGGAGTGGATGTAAAAAAATCGGTTGTTTCAACTATGTCTACAAAATGTCATGAGTCCGGTTCATCATTTTTCTGATCATCCAATCATAATATTTCTCTACATTTTTAATGATTATCTCTTCTCATTCACCGTCTTCCTCTATATCAGTTGCAGTACACACATGCTACTTGAGCTGATGAACACTTATGTTTTATATTTCCAGAGTCTACAATCTTTTTCACAAGGTCTTTTCAAACAAAACACTCTTGAATGGGGAGTCCCAACTTCTAGATAAAGGGACAATAATTAGGAAGATCTTCATCTCTATCTTTATTTGGCTTCGTCAGCCTTTGAAACTGATCCAAATTTTTTTCTAAGGCTGATATAAAGTTGAAAATAACTTGTTCATTCTTGAAAGAATAATGTTTATTCATTAATTTATCAAAATATGTCCGCCTTTTATCTCTTTGATCATCTTCATGAGGTGTCCATTTCTACAGATGCTCAGGAGGCGGAACCCTTCTATATGATGAAGGTCTTTAAGTAAAAGTAGTTACAGGTTTCCATTTGAGTGTGATAGTAGCATCTTCTGCCTTTCCTATCCTCTTCCCTAGAGATGATTGAATTACACATGTTTTAGCATTAATATCTATAATAGAGTCATCTATATGTTGAGCAATTGATGTATGGTTTTAAAACCCTCATGTGTATTTCACAGGGATAAATGGTTTGTGTAGTTCATTACGTATATTTTCCACACAAATTCGTTGCAACTCGTCTTCAGGGAGTGCTAGACTTGTAGAATATGTTATTCCTTTCCATCGTGCAATAAAATATAAAACTCTTTCATTATATATTTTTTACAATTTGTAAGATAAAAAACTATAATCTTTGGTAGCGTTGGGGTAAATTGAAGAATGAATATTTGATAGAGAACATCACATCTAGAAATTGACCCTGATTGTAAACTTGTATAACATACAAAATATGGTCTTTGTAATGAATCCATAAAACAACTATGTTTAAATACTTATTGTTGTTGAGAAGTTCCCATAATGGGATAAACGAAAGAAACAAAATGTGTTAATTGTTGTTCTGGATCACCTGATCCATTAATTATTGGGAATGTAGCATTCACAGAATATGGTGGGGGAGAATTGCATCCACCCATTCAAGGTAAGCTCTATATTCTGACGGAACTGGTGCACGTCGTTCTTCCATAGCTTTTAGTCAAGTATTTATTCCCTCAATTGTGTTCATAAGCATTTTGGGAACATCCAAATGAGCTGGAGAGTCTTTAGGTATAGAAACTGAAGCATGGTCTTGTTCAACGACCGAAAAAAGCACTAATGGTGGTACTGATATCTGCCTTGGTAAACCCACCTAAATAGGCCTATCAGGATGTGTATGGTCATGCCTTGATTGTGTAACCTGTGGAGGGAATTCATTATCAGCTTATTTAGTTACTAAAAATCCCCTTTATGGTGTAGCTCATACTGGATTTTCATGTTGAGGATCTATCTAAAGAGTATGTCTAGAAGAAATTTTGATTCGAAGTAACTCGGAATTGAGTCCTTTAAACTCATTCATTTTCTCTTCTTGCAGTGAAAATCACTCTTCAAGCAAAATATATTGACCTTATTCAATGTAATAATGAGATTCAATATAAATTTTTCCTCTCCCCTTGTTAGATTCATTTCAGATAAGGGGGGGTGGTTATTTGAAGTCATAACTAGATTTTGGGTAATCCTCTGATTTCGGGTCTGCACACAATCTTCATTTGCCTCGGTGTGTACGGTATTATAGGAAAGAACATCATCTTCTGATTCCCCTGAACTGGACTTATTTTTTGGAGGATCTGATGTAATGGTGTTAATGACATTTATTGATAAGTAATACCTTGATGGAATTCTATCAGTATTTTTGTGAGATCACCTTCTTTGGGTCTTTCATTAGACCTCATTATCCTATATGATAAATTCTCAGGAACTATTTGGCAGACAGTAACCTAAATGGATTTTTTGGATAGTTCTTTTGAAAGCTTTTTTGTGGCTTCATCCCTAACCTGGTGGAAACTAAATTCCATTATGGAGGGGATTGCAGTTGTGAAAAATCCCCCAGCCCTACAGGTGTGGGATGTTCCTGTTATTATTCTTCATACTATTGAACTTTGTTGAATTAATTTGATGGTATAATTTAATGAGCCCCCATCCTTGCAAGATGGGGTGATTCAAGAACTTCTACGGCTGAAATTTGTGCAACTACTATTCTGATTTTTCGGATTTTTGTTCGAACATTACGTGAGTGAATCATATGATAACCATTTTAATAACCAATCTTAGAAGATCACCATGCTATTTTAGACATTTTCATTCCTTGATGCCTGACATTCCTTAAATAGGATGCATGTTCAAGATTCTAGGATGCTTGATGTAAAAGTAACTCAACAACTTCTTTTCATTGGGCCTGATTCTGGGGAGAAATGATTTATGCCTATTCTTGAGCATACATCCGATTACATACAAAATATATTGATTGTAGCTGACTGTAGGAAATAACATTGCATCAGACCAAATTTTGCAGACTTTGATGATTTTGGAGTGTAGTGAAATTCAATGCTCTATATGCACCCCATCCTCTGATACAAGCACTATTTTGTGAATCATAAATTAACTAGTGTAGACTTTTTAGAGCTTTGAGACCTGAACGTAGAAGGATTCTATTATTTTTTTCTACCATTGTATGTTGGGAAACATATATAGGGGCCACTTCAATTTGGCTTTGCAACCCTTCTATTACCTTAAAATGATTTTGATATTCATCATGTGGCAATACTTCAGATTTCAAATGACGAAGAGTGTTCCATAGGATGAGGCGAATATCATGAATACAATCTTCTGTCATCAATTCTAGTATTTCATACTATGAATTTTTCAATGGCTAGAACGTGACTATTATTTTTCATTTAGTTAATTGTTTCCTCGTGTTTAACACATATTAATCATCTTTTAATAGATGTTTCTCCACTTGGTCTCACCAAATTCGATGCTCTATATTAGAAGAAAAATGACCCAAGTGAGGTTCAAAGAATGACCATTTTATTAAGATGTCTTCTGGTTGAGAAAGTGTTTCTCCTATAAATGAAAAGGCATTAGACATTTCTAGACATGTGTTTTCAAGTGCCTCAAAATAGTAGGGCTTTCTCATCGCTAGATTGCCAATTATGGAATTTTCTGGACAATGCAAAATACTACTAAAGAGAGTACATTCGTAGTGAATTTATTCATGGGGAGGATCACCAGGATGGATTAAAATTTGGGATAAATCTCCATGCTCCGTTGTCTTTTGGACACATAGAGGGTTTCATTAGATATCATCCAGAGATTGGCACTTTGGATTGACAGAATTTTCATCAATCAAGCCTTCATGATGAACTATTTGACAACAAACATTATAATTACCACTACCACTCCCATAATTTGGTAATGAGAGGGTAGGATCATGATCTGCAATAGATAAATGTCTAAGGGATTTATGAACATCAGTAGTAAGAGGATCCAAATTACAGCATGACACTTGATTTTCCAACAGTGCTTGGAAATAATTCTTTTTGGGTGTTCTCTTCTACTTAGTTGTGGCCACTTGTGGGGAAAAGTGGTTATCATGGGAAATTTTATGTGCTTACCCTAGAGTGGTTACCAAAATGGTCGATTACCTCTAATTGGAAATGGTGTATGTTCCTGATTCTTTTGTCCATGTGATATGGGGGAGTATTCCCCTTGACCCTCTTTGACTCGAATAGATGTATGTATATGCATTGGGATGTCATGTCGATGTGTCATCCCATGTGTGGGGACGGATTTATGTGTCTTTTCCCCTAATACTGCGTAAGTAGCCATTAAAATATTATAGCATGCATCTACAATATGGGTAGGGATATGCATCTTCCCTTTCATCATTGATAAGATGTGTTTGGTGAATTAAACGGACGGAACAAGAATATATGTCCAATCAGTATCTAGAGTAGGTCTATGTGCCTTCTTCTGTCCCCCTTTTCCTGTCAATTGATATTTACAGTACTCATTCATGTGGGAATCGAGTTGTTTATTCCCCAAATGTTTCATCAGAGCTATCCAACTGACTTCTCTGGGTGCTACCAAACGAGTCCGTTTGAAGGCTTGATGAACTTTGGAAGGTGTATGTGCCTGCAATTTGTTTTTCTTCAATCATGTTTGATAGAATTCCTTCAATAATGGTAGAAGATACTGTTAATAGAATTGTTTATTGTAAATAGGTGAATGTTACCGTTTACTAGTTACCACCCCATTAGATTGGTGGGATTTTTTAAATTCATCTAGACAAGCCTGCGGATTGGCTGATGACCTGTAAGAAGCTGTATGTTCTTGTTCATGATACTAGACCAGGTTTATCTGGTGGTTTTTGTGGGATGTTGTCAAATTATTCTACTGAGAAGAAAAATTAGGACGGACGGGTGTATGTACATGCTCATTCTTTTCCATGAAGTAAAATTGATGGACATCTCCGGAGGAGGCAAAGGTGAGAACATACTCCATATTGACCGGATGTTGTCCATGGACATTCTTCTGGATTTCCTGGGTCTGTGAGTCCTTGGCCAAATGTCCAGAGGCAATACACCCATCATGTTGGGGGTACACTATAACATGATTCTGGCGGCGACTACTATTGGGAGTCCTTATGAATGAATCCTGCATTATATAATTGGGGCTTTGAGTATCCTCGTGATCCATATCCTCATAGTATGGGAGGTATTGATTGTTTTGTTCCTAGGATAAGGACTCAAAATGGTTGGAAATGGTGGGTGGCACCATTTTCTTGTTGATCATTAGTCATCGTTGGCCAGATGATCGAGGATTGTTATGAACATGGAGGGCCTTTCATGCAACGTGGAATGTTTGGATTGTACAATAGTGGTGATATTCTTTTTCCAGTAGATTAGAGACCCATCATTGAAGATTCTAGGTTGGTGATGACATCCTTCTTGCAGATGAATGTCTAGGTTGAGTAGTAGTCGGGATATATATCCATTTTTTTGGAATGAAGGGAATTCTGAAAAGGAAACTGATAATAACATCCTTCATTAAAGTAACATTTTTTTATACGGAAACATTCATGACTGATTCCTTTTCATTTCCATCAATTATTAATTAATATGGGCCTAACAGGTGATTAATATTGTTAACATGGTTAATGATTCACATTGGATTGACCATTATTGTCTTGTATTTCCTTGAAACATGTGTTCTAGTTTTGAGAATCTCTATTTCAAGGCAGTTTCCATTGGATTTATTTATGGAAGTGGAAACATACAATATTTCTTTATCCAAAGAGGACCTTCTTTCCAATGGTAGGTGTTCAATAAGTTTGAACACTATTATACTTAAGAATGTGCATTAGTCAAGAGGATGGGAGGTCGGACTCATCATACACATTTTGGGGATAATTATTGTCTACTATAGGACTCTCTTTGTGAATTTAAGATATCTTTAGGAATCATTATTAATTAACCAAGAATATCATATGTATCGCTTGGAATTTGCAGTCATTTATTGACATGTGTTAAATTAAGAATCATCAGTATGCATTCATGGTTCTTCATTAATGGTAATACCCATATGTATTTGAGGTTTTCAATCAATGGTATCCTCTAGTATATTGATTAGATATTCTTTTAATTATCATTGTTATGATACCGGTTTTTAATCCACTCTATGGGGCACTGTGGATGTTATTATCATCCAGGGAGATGAATGTTTATTTTCATCTTCAAACTGTGCTTGTAAAATGGGCTACCTATGTATCCTTATGAAGTGAATCAGAACCCTCGTAGTTCGGTGCCTCTTAAAAGGACACATCAAACCTTTGATGTTCATGTGATAAGGGCATAGAAGAAAAAGGTGCATGGTCAAAACATAGTGGAGGACTTATGATGTTACAGCATAAGGAACATGGTTATGATATGAGTTTCTATGTTAGATCAGACCATGTTTGGAATATATCCCAATGAGATTAGGGTTGACATGAAGTGTTGAGTTTGAACTACAAGGATACTTCCTACATAGCCCATATGGAAGGGAATCAAAGCCCACATAGTATGATAAGACTCATAGGAGAGTATGGTCTTTTGAGGGAGATGATTTTAGGATTACTTCTTGAAAAGTATTACTAGATGATTTAGTGGTTATATTGGGGATTATTCCAAATGAGGATACCTAGATTAAGGGAATTTGTGTAGGTTTTTTGGGGAGGATATCTTGTGAGCTTAATCCCTGAAAAAGGATTCCATCATATCCTGGTTTAAACAAGAATTTGATTTCTCATAGTGCATTCAGCCGTAAAGAAGAGTATGGTACTCTGAGAGAGTTTTTTTAGGATTACTTCTTGAAAATGATTCAGTGATGATTTGGAGGATAATTTGGGGCTTATTCTTAAAGAGGATTCCCAAAATTAAGGAATTGGGGTTGGATTCATGAGGAGGATATCTAGTGAGATCAGACCCTAAAAAAGAATTTCTAGGTATTTTGGTTTGAACATGAATCAGAGTTCTTGTAGTTCATTATATTGTGCAGATGTTGTGACCGTGACAAATCTCTATCCCCAAGTGAGTCATTATCGGTGTGAGAAACCAAAGGATGTCAAAGACTTAATAATGGAATTCACATTTTTAAATTCGTCTTCTACTACATGTGGAAGAGGGCGCGTCCACCATGGATGAGGGCGAGGCGACCTGACAAGAGGGAGAGGTGACATGCCTTCCCTGTGTTCTCTTCTCATTGGACAAGGGTCCAAAAGGAAGGATGGAAGAATAAAAATTAGGGGTTCACACTAGGATATCTACCCTTTTGAGGTTGAACCTTGCATAAGAGATAGGTGAAGAGGTTTGAGGAGTTTCATGAGGGGTGTATCGACTCAAGGTACTCGAGGAATCCATAATGAAGTCGAAACTCTTAACATATGAAAGGAACCAAGAGGAGTCAATAAACTCAAGGAACTTCATTGAGTATGGAGGATTATAAAAAACCATGGTAATTGAAGGGTGGAAGTCGGGCCAGATAAACATGCTATGAAAAATGTTGTTGACCAGACCTGAAAAGTTTGTGGTGCAACTGTACATATTTTATAGGTGTCAGTGACGGAAGTGCAGGGACCGACCTAAAGGGACGGGACCATAGCCTGACACTGAACCTATGCAGGGTTGCAGGGGTGATACTATCATAGAATGTACCGACAGAGTCACATAGGATCTTATCCACGGTTCATCTCACAGGTGAAACGCGTAAGTGCTCCACATAGTTGCACTACGCAGTTGCTCCGCACAGGTTCCCCGCACAGGTGTAGCTTACAGGTGCTCCGCGCATGTGTTACGCGTAGGTGCAGCGTGTTGGTGCTCCGCGATGGTAATACACGAAGGTGCAGTATGTAGGTACTCTACACAGCCCCATATTTTCTAGACCCTAATTGGAATTTGAACCACTTTCCACCATTAATTCCCTCTTCTCTCATGTTTTATGGAGGTACCTGAGAAAATTTGGGGAATCACGGATAAATACCTAATAAATGGTAGCATTGGGACTTCATCCAAAATTCTCTATGTTTAAAATGTGGATTCCAAAGGCTCTATATATAGGCAAGGAGGATAAAGCTGTCAAAGAGATGTTGCTCGTGTATGTCCTTCGTGCCACACCGTCGTGCATGTACTCTATGCAGAGGTGTAAAAAATCATTTTCCACATAGGTCCTCTGCGTAGGTCCTTATTTTAGGTCTTCCATATAATGCCCCAACCCCAGTTACCTAGAGTCGGTTCATTATTACATAATATTGGCACGATAAAAGGAAATAATATCCCAAAATACCGATCATTTTTATAGCCTTCGAAATACTAGATACATTCATAAGGTCAACATTACAACTTGAAAAGAAAAAAACTAAATTATTCTATTAAAAACATCCAAAATACCTAGATTATGCCTAAAATTCACTCATAACTAACTTCTTCACATCGTAGGAAAAATAAAACATAGAAAGGGGTGAGCTCAGATGGTCAGTAAGGATAAAAATATCGCGGAAACGTCCATAAATAAGCTTAAACATTTAAGTCAATTTATAACTAAAACAATATCCTTTTAAACTTGAACACCATCATTATATGGTAAAAATAAAATAAAATGAAATAATTCCATTTACATATTCACATGGATATTCTACTAGTAAAATAATAACATTCAATATCAATAACCACTTTCATAATGATGAAATTCATAATTACATACTATCATAACCACATATTCAAGGCCTTGGGCCAAGACTACAAATAAGATTTTGTCAAGGGCTTGTGAAATGACACTAGTTTGTCTCATGAGACCAACTGATGCATCGAGGAGCTATATCAGGCTCCACCTGTCACTTACTAAGTCCAATTCATTCCCATACGAAAAGTTTGAAACCTAACATAAACATTCATATTAAAACTAGCATACGAAATGTCAATACTTTATCCACAAACAACGAATGGTATAAAAATAACACATACACATTCAAACATAACTCATTCAATACAATATAGAATATTTTATTGTAATAGATTAACCTAAAATGAGGATAATGAAGGATATTTACATTGGTAAAAATAATCATCAAAACTATTTGAGAGAAATATCCCCTTTTTTCTGGAAAATAATTAAAAGTCACACTATTTTTCAATAAGCCATTTAAAAATTGATTTTTGAGTCAAAGCATCCCATAACACATTGAAAATTTTAAAAGGAATTTTAATTTATAAACATTAATTTCAATATAAATATATACTTAAAAACATTTTCAAAACATGTTCATTAATGAGAATTATTTAGAATAATAAATATTTAAAACATTTAAAATGATATTTTAGTTAGAGTTACTCACCAAAAAAAGAGACACATTGATAAAACTAATTGAGATAATAAAAACATTATAATATCATGAGAATAAAGGGATTCATGATATACTATGTCAAAGTGCATTTTATATACACCATATAAAAGTGAATTGGTGTATAACAACAAAGAAGTATCAATGGAATATAAATTGAGATGAAATATCTTATAAAGATCGTATCCTTAGGTTAAGGATAAATCAACGACATAATTATGTGTGACAAATATAAATACACTCACTATGATTGGATATTCAGTGTAAATAAATCATAGGACATTCACACATATTCTTGTGAAAACAACACCAATGAATGGGATGTTTAACTCAATAAATGGAGATTGAGTTACAATTACTCTTATAAAGTTCATATCGATGACTTGAGAATCTATAATTTGAGTGATTATGTGTATCAAATGTATATCCACATAATGGGGAGTGTAAATTATGATATAATCAAATGAATAGTGATTCCACACATAATTTTGGAGTAAAATAATCACTGAAGTATGTGTAATGCTGAATGATTGGAAATTGAAATTTCAAATTCCCTTATCAATTTACTAACTTACGAAACATGAACCCATGAAAGAATAAATATAAAATTATTATTCATATATCCATTAATAAAATTATATTACATAATGAATACAATCATGGGCAGTAGACACACCACATGCAATAAATAAGTGGTGAACAATGGAAATCTCATGGATTTAAAAGTGAGATACGAAACCCCTTACTTTATACTTTTTCCTTTCACGATGGCAGGTTAATCTCCTGTATAATGGTTAAGTAATTGTTATTTAATTATACAAGAATCATATAAATTAATATGATATCATATATGATCTTATAACATTGATCTGTTAATAATATCTTAGTATTATCATCGTTTTGGCTATTAACAGATTCCTTTTCCTTTATATTATATGTTATGTGAGCCATATTTTTTATGGATTGGATGTATCTTATTCATATCCAGAATGATATCATGTCCCTAGACATTATCTTTAATCATGAAATGAAATTTATTTTTGAATGGATATGATATGGATTGAATCTCATTGTGTTCAAAGAGACTGTAATCCGTATGTATGCACGAGTGATAATATAATTCTTTTCATATTAAAATGAAATATAATTGGATTTTATATCATATATACAGAATAAATATCATGTTATATTTTATTATTTACATGAATTACACATTGTTATTATACCCATCCAAATAATAATGTATTGAATAACAATTATACCACGACGTGGAGATGGTAATCCATACGTACGCACGTATGGTGACATGTCATTCAATGGATGGATAGAATAATGATTATGGATGTACCATATTTATAATAACATAAAATGATATAGAAGATCCTAGATTAATTATTTTATAATGGAAATAAAAAAGGAAGAAGATGTGGAAGAAGAAAATAACTTGAAAGAGGGTGGTGATATTATTACATCTTCTTCAGGTTCTTCCTTTTGATATGATCAGAAGTGATCCTTAAGATGGATTTATGACCAAAGTAGGGCCTCTATGATTAAGTGATGGAAGTTTATAGGATATTTTGGTAGGGTTTGACCATGAAAAAAGGCTTTTATGGTGTGAATTTGAGAGAAGGGTACATTCCCTTTTATAATAGGGGTGAGGGACACCTTCAGAAAAACATAAAATATTATTTTATTACAAACTAATTTTTGGTTTCTAATGGCTCCATATTAGATTATTTAAATGAAGAGGTGGGTATTGGTATAAATCCACTCATCCAATAGGTTTTGGACTTGTTTGGGTCACTATATTTACCTTAACGTTTAGATTTAGCTCTTAGTTAAATGTTTTGACATTTACCATGTCTCCTTTGATTTTATATTATATGGTTAATAAACATACTATATACATTCAAGAAAAAACAAATTGGTTTATTAATGATACACCTACCATTATATATGTCGTTCGGGATAACATTATATTTTTAGGAATAGAATATCAATTAATAATATAATATTTGATTTAAAAACTCTTTTTTGTCAATTTTAACACTATTTGGTATTTAGTTTTTGATAAATTAATAACATCATTATTACATCGAAAAAATTTCATTTAACCAACCGCAATATGTCATATTAAACTTAACAAATTTTTTAATTAATAAAATGTCTTAAATTGCATTTATTTTGATATTTATAATATCAATTATTTTAATGTTTCATTAATTAGGTAATTACAGCATCATCATTCTGTCATTAATAAATTAAATTATTTAATGTCTAAAAAATATAAATAAAATAAAATTATGTAGGAAATATTTTTATATTTATAATGAGTATTTATAGTCGAATTTATTTTATTTTTATCACTATATTAAAAATGATTTAGTTATTAAACATTGATTTTAACTCTTTTAACTCTTATTTGAATTAAATAATAATAAATGTCATAATATAATCTAAGTGGACCAAAGAGGTTAATATTTAATTCCTAAGGGTGTTTTTGGTCAAATTATACTTGTCCAATATAATTAGGACATGTGTATGGGTAATAATAATATCATTTTTACCCTTAATTACACTATTTACTTTTAACCGTGGTAAATAAAAGTAAAATCATACTATTCACCAAAAAAAAAATTTTATCATTGGACCACATGTTACTCCTTGATATTAACTGTGTCTCTCGGATTTTGGAAATTCAACTCACAAAAGTGGTAAAATTATGTTTTATGTGAATTTACAAATTCTCCTAGGAGCTGTGTAAAAGACGGTGAAAAGTTCAAAAACAATTTATATATCTAATATTATTAAAAAATGACTCCAATGAATTACATTGAACTTATATGGGTATTATGTATCTATTTTTACCTAAAATATAATTTAATAAAATAAACAGTTATTTAAAAAAATTTGGTTTTGAACTATAACCAAGTGTTTTTCACTATTCATCCAAAATTAAAATTATTCCAAAACATGCCAAAAATTAAACCTAAGCTAATTTTGATGTTATAAATTCGAAAATGAAGTCTATTATAACAATTTAAAAACATATAAATTGCATTTATTAGTTTAAAATTAATTCATGTTGTCAAAATCAAAAAGCATGTTTTTATGAAATAATAACTACCGAAAGATTGAAATTTGTTTATGTCCAATTTCAAATTAAAATTACTTCCAATGACAAACATAGGATTAAATGGAAAAAATATAATATAAATATACATTCAAACCATTCATATGTACTATTTAACACTATAAATATTTTTGATTAAAACAGATGTTTTCAGTTAAAATATATTATTTTTCACCATTCACCAAAAGATGGAAGTTATCAGAAAAACACCATAATTTTATTGAATCTAAATTCTTATGTAACGCCCTGACCCCAGCTACCCAGAGTCGGTGCCTTACTTCGTAACATTGGCATGATCACAAAAGATCATGTCTCGAAAGACCGAATAGTTTAGTAGCCTTGGAAACACTAGACACATTCATAAGTCTTTCATTACATCAAAAAGTAAACAAACTACAATAACATGGTCATCATAGTCCACACTCATATCCTCACTGACTATTCTTGCAAGTCAGTCATAAAACACTTCTTCACATCCTGGAAAATATTAAAACATTGAAAGGGGTGAGCTCAGATGCTCAGTAAGGATAACAATATTGCGGAAGCTTTTATAAGAAAACATAAGCATTTAAGGCAATGTATAACTAAAAAAAAGCCTTATTGAACTTGAACCTCAGCATAATATGGAAAAAGTAAAATAAAATAATTCCATTACTTACTCACATGGATATTCTACTAGACGAATAATCACATGAAATATCAATAACCACATTCATAATGAGGGAATGTATAATGCCAGACATTCTGAAACACTTTGTCAAGGCCTCGGCCAAGACGTCTAAAATGATTAAGGCCTTGGCCAAAACCATAAATCAAATTGGGAAAGGGCCTCGGCCAATTCCACATCTAGTTGTCTCATGAGACCTACCGATGCATCGAGGAGCTATAGCGGGCTCCACCCGTCACATATTAAGTCCAATACATTCCTCATATGGATAGGTTTAAAATAACATAAATATTCGTATTAAAACTAGCATACGAAATGTCAACAATTCCTCCATAAACTATGTATGGTATAAAATAACACATCCACAGTAAAATATTTCAAAATATGTTCAATGGAAGTTTTGTATCATAAATCAATTTCAATTAAACTTAAAACCCATCAAAGGATGTTGACATGGATGAAATCAAAGCTATTTGAGAGAAATATCTCTCCTTTTTGAAATCATTTAAAAGTCCCATAATTATAAAATAATACATTTACCTTGAAAATATTCTTATAAGCTTGTTAGGGAAGCTTCGACGAAGTTATAATGGCAGAAAATAGCCGCACCCGCCGTATAAGTAAAAAAACATTCTTACCTTAAATTTGTCAAAAATGTCAAAAAGTACATTATTTGGAAAACGGCGGTAAGATTCTTTTCAAAAACGTATAAGGGTATAAATGACTTTAACCCATTTTCCATTTAATAGTAAAAATTTTTTGAAAGACATTTTTAAGAAACATGGATGTATATGATAACGAGGTCCCAGTAGATAATTATGTATAAACAACCTTGGATAATGAAGAGGTTGTGAAGTAAACCCTTAACTTGTACTTTTCCTTGGTTGGGGTAGGTTAACCTCATGTATAATGGTGAAATAATTGTTATTAAATCATACAAGAATCATATACATTCATATGATATCATATATGATCTTTTAACATTTCTTTGTTAACAATATCTTAGATTTATCGTTGTTTCGGGTGTTAACTTACTCGTTTTCTTTTATATTTTTTGTTACGTAAGTCGTGTTTTTCATGGATAGGTTGTATATTATTCACATCCAGAATGATATCATGTCCTTAAACATTATTTTTAAATCATAAAATGATAATTATACTTGAATGGATACGACGGAGAATGAATCTCATCGCGTTCGTGGAGATGGTAGTCCGTACGTACGCACGAGCGACAATATCATTATTTTGATATTAAAATAATATATGATTGGATAGTGTATCATATATACAGAATTATTATCATATTATATTTATTATTTACATGAATTACATATCATTATTATACCCATCTAAATAATAATATATTGAATAACAATTACACCATGACGTGGAGACGGTAAGTCGTACGTACGCACGCATGGTGACATGTCATTCAAATGATGGGTAGAATACTGAATATGGTTGTTCCATATTTATAATAACATCACAGTATATAGAAGATACTGGAGGTATAATTTTATAATTGAAATAATAAACAAAGAGGGAGTGGAAGAAGAAAGAAACTTGAAAGAGGGTGATGAAAATGTTACCTCTTCTTCGGGTTATTCCTTTTTATTTGATCAAAAGGACTCCATAGGATGGCTTTCTGACTAAAGTAAAGCTTCTAGGATGAAGGGAGAGAAGTTGGGAGAGTATTTGGGCAGTGTTTGGCCGAACCAAAAGGATTGGAAGTGTGAATAAGGTGGTAGAGGTGGGGGCCTTTTATAAGAGGAGAGGAGGGGCTCTTTTGGAAAGATTGAAATGATACATTATTACACAATGCTTTTCGGATTATAAAGGTCCCACGCTTATATAATTCGTGGCTAAGGTGATAAGGGTTCTAAATATCCTCATCCAATAGGCTTTGGACAAGTGTAATCCTTGGAATTTGCATTATCTTCTCATTTTATTTAAATCGTTAAATAATGAGGTCATCGCTGCATCATAATAATGTCATAAATAATTTAATTTATTTAATGTCTAAAAATTATAAAAGAAACTACTATGATGTAGGAAATATTTTTATATTTCTAATGAATATTTATAGTCAAAATTTGGATCTGTGTAACCCCATATAAAAACTGTTTTAGTAAAACAACTCATGTTTGTGTCAATTTAATTTTAACATTAAATAAATATATATTAATGTCATTTTCCATCTAAAGTGGATCCATGGGGTCCCCAAGTTGACCCATGGGTTGTCTTGGTCGGACATGACTCATCCAATAGGAGTAGGACAAGTTTCATGATCATCTCATATTATTAAAACATTATTTGTACCTTAAACTACACTAATTACCTCTAATCGCAATTAAGAACATAAAAGTTACTATTCACCAAAAAATTATTTTAATCTCACTGAACAACATTTTACTTCTTAATGACAACCATGTATGTTGGATTTTTGAAAATCAAATCACAGATGTGGTAATATTTCATTTAAACGAAAAATCAGTTATTTAACTACCACTTAGTGGTTTCACTATTCATCAAAAATTGAAGTTTTTCAGAACAAGGACAAAATTTCACCCTATGCTATAATTGATATTCCGAATTCAAAAATGATGTCTATTTTAAAAAATTCCAAACATATAAGTTGCATTAATTAATTTTATAATTAATTCCCACTGTCACAACAAATAGCGTGTTTTTAAGAAACAATTTATATCAAAAGATTGGCAATTGTTTATGTCCAATTTCAATGTTAAATTAATTCTAATGACCACCATTGGATAAAATGGTAAAAATATATTCTAATTACACTTTAAAACCACTAAATAGTATAATTTATCACAATAAATTATTTTGATTAAAAAAGTTGTTTTAAGTATTTTTCACTATTCATAAAAAAATTGGAAGTTCTCAGAAAGTTACAAAAAATTCATCTTAGGATAATTTCGATATTACGAATTCAAAAATGAAGTCCATTTTGAAATATAAAATTTCTATACTTTTAAAAAGTGGTTATTACTATTCATAACGGCTACTTTGATTAGTCGCGGTGTTTTAGAACTCGAAGTTGCGTACAATGCAAGCTATTGCATTATTGAATGAGAAGCGTATCGTGGAAGCTCGGGGTGTTACATTCTCCCCTCCTTCAATAAATTGCGTCCTCACAATTTGAAATTTTTCTTGGAAAATTAACGGTTGAAAAGAGAAAATACCTTTGAGGAAAACCCACATCGGAAATATGATTAATAAAATTTAGCCTTAATAAGAGGGAAAGGGAAATGAAAAAGTCACCACCCAATTATGATCTCGATTAGGAGAACATTGGTGGCAATTAAAGACATATAATTGGAGGAAAAACGTAAATATTTGTAGGGAGTGATTGAGGTCATCAATCACAATCAACTGTCAAATTGAGGGACTCAAATCCTTCAATCTATGTTGATTTAAAATATCATCAGTTCAACAAGACATAAGGTATTAGGATAACACATTTTTTTAATATACCTTTACTAAAGTTTAAGAATTAATTTATTCATTGAATAAGAGATAGGTATATATATATTTATGCTTGACAATTAGTGTTTCAACCTTCAACTCATCTTTCACTCAAAAAGATAATAGAACTCAAAAATATTATACTTATCCTAATTGTATAAGGTTCCAAATGTTAACACATACCATTTAGATTAGTAAAATTATTTTGTAATAACCAGGGACATCTTGTAGGATAGTGGTAGTAAATAAAGGCCTGTCGCACTATGATTGTGGGTTCGATTCCTGCAGCTTTGTCCAACGCGATGGGTTATGCCCCACCCTGCAGGTTGTCCTTTTCCTAAAACTATAGTATCATAATATTCCAAAAATAATCTTCATAAATTCTTTAACCTTAAACAATACTATCCATGGTTTAACTTAATCCATTCCAACCATAATAGTTATCCAAAATACCTTCGTCCAGACTTTCTCTAAAAGGTCTCTAAATTCCAAAATCAATTGTAACATCAGATTCCTCAAACAAAGAAAAGTTTCTCTTATTGTCACATACTAAAAATATGATTACCTTAATAATATTACCTTAATCAAAAAGTACTGCAGTATAATCTTTATATATATCACATTATTCTTATAACCAGAATATAATCCTTGAGTCCAAAAGCACCAATACATTAATTATTCCGCTTCAACTGTAGTCACAGCATAAGATTGTCCTTGATCCCTTGGCCTTTTCTGAGGTAAGTTTCCTTGACGCTTAGGACATTCATTTGCATAATGCCCCATTTCCCTAAAATTGTAGCATTCAACTTTGACAACCTCTTTCTTTCCCTTGCAATCACGAGCCTGGTGACCCTTTTCTCCACATTTATAACAAACTCCCATTCCTTTTAGGCACGTACCAGGGTGATTCTTCCCACAATTATCACATAATGGAAAATCCTTCTTTCCCTTTTCCCCTTTATCTGTCTATTGTTCCACCGTTCTCTTCTTCTCTTGCTTTACTTTGTTGTCATAAGACTTAGAGAATTCCTTTTCTGTCTTGATAGCACACGAGACAATATCTTTGTATGATGAGAAGGATTGTGACACTAAAGCTCGACGGAGAAATGGTTTTAACCCATCAAAGAAATGATAAATATTACTCCTTGGGTTACGTATATAATCGGCAGCATGCCTCGCTAACCTTGTAAAGTTGGCCTCATACTTTGCGACATTCTCATCCTCCTTCTGCCTCAAACTCAGAAATTGCCTTTCCATATCCACTCGATGGTCTCGAGGAAAGTATTTTTCTAAGAACAACTCTTTGAACTCCTGCCATTACATGTTTGTCAATTCGTCATCTTCCTTTGTGTTTTGAATTAGTGACCACCATTGATCGGCATCTCTAGTGAGGCGGTAAACTGCCATGACAACTTTCTCCCTTTCACTACTCCCCAAGGCATGGAATATTTTCTCTAAGGAATTTATCCATTGCTCAGCTACTATAGGATTTGTACTCCCATTGAAGGTTGGTGGTTGTTTCCTCATGAAACGGTCTAGCATTGATCCTCCACGTTGCAGATCAAGGTGCTCCATACGAGTAAGGTTGTTATTCATAACCTGCGTGAGTTGTCCCAGTACGGTGAGAAGCTGATCAGCACCAGTTGTATCACTATCTCCACCATAATTATCCTGAGCAGGAGGGTAATCCCTACACGGAGTGCGTGCATTGATACAGATTCCATTCCTTCCACTAGGCGCCATTTCTAAATAATGGCATAAACTAGATTAGTTCATGAATCAAAATACATAATTCCATACTTGTAAAACACTTAACATAAATTGAACTAATTATGGATATAATCCATAATTATAAAAAAGTTTTCTTTGAGGAAGTATATACTCGTAACCCTTCATAGTGGTTTGTAAATAGAATGGGAATTATCATAAGCATATCCCCCGAGAGTGTCGTAACCAAGAGTGCAGCAAGGCCCGTTGTCGTGCACCAGTTCCCGTTCGAGTCTAGCTCAAAGCGGTGTTTTCGGGTTTTACCCCTAGGTACATTGGTGCCAGAGCCTCCTCAACCTGCTCGTATCCATACATGGATGTATTGCTCGGAAAACTCACAAAATCTCTACAATACCAAAATTTTTAGGAAGTTCTTCTATACTAATCCTCAAATTTCATCTTATGTCTACGTGCTCTAATCAGAGTTTGTCTAAATCTAGCTTCCAAGGTTAGTACTAAACTGTCTCTGATACCAACTGTAACGCCCCGACCCCAGCTACCCAGAGTCGGTGCATTACTTCGTAACATTGGCATGATCACAAAAGATCAAGTCTCGAAACACCAAATAGTTTAGTAGCCTTGGAAACACTAGATACATTCATAAGTCTTTCATTACATCAAAAAGTAAACAAACTACAATAACATGGTCTTCATAGTCCACACTCATATCCTCACTGACTATTCTTGCAAGTCAGTCATAAAACACTTCTTCACATCCTGAAAAATATTAAAACAAAGGGGTGAGCTCAGATGCTCAGTAAGGATAACAATATTGCGGAAGCTTTTATAAGAAAACATAAGCATTTAAGGCAATGTATAACTAAAACAAAAGCCTTATTGAACTTGAACCTCATCATAATATGGCAAAAGTAAATAAAATAATGCCATTACTTACTCACATGGATATTCTACTAGACGAATAATCACATGAAATATCAATAACCACTTTCATAATGAGGGAATGTATAATGCCAGACATTCTGAAACACTTTGTCAAGGCCTCGGCCAAGACGTCTAAAATGATTAAGGCCTCGGCCAAAACCATAAATCAAATTGGGAAAGTGCCTCAGCCATTTCCACGTCTAGTTGTCTCATGAGACCTACCGATGCATCGAGGAGCTATAGCAGGCTCCACCCGTCACATATTATGTCCAATACATTCATCATATGAATAGGTTTAAACATAACATAAATATTCGTATTAAAACTAGCATACGAAATGTCAACAATTCCTCCATAAACTATGGATGGTATAAAATAACACATCCACAGTCAAATATTTCACAAAATGTTCAATGGAAGTTTTGTATCATAAATCAATTTCAATTAAACTTAAAATCCATCAAAGGATGTTGACATGGATGAAATCAAAGCTATTTGAGAGAAATATCTCTCCTTTTTGAAATCATTTAAAAGTACCATAATTATAAAATAATACATTTACCTTGAAAATATTCTTATAAGCTTGTTAGGGAAGCTTCGACGAAGTTATAATGGTGGAAAATAGTCGCACCCGCCGTATAAGTAAAAAAACATTCGTACCTTAAATTTGTCAAAAAGGTCAAAAAGTACATAGTTTGGAAAACGACGGTAAGATTCATTTCAAAAACGTATAAGGGTATAAATGACTTTAACCCATTTTCCATTTAATAGTAAAAATGTTTTGAATGACATTTTTAAGAAACATGGATGTGGATGATAACGAGGTCCCAGTAGATAATTATGTATAAACAACCTTGGATAATGAAGAGGTTGTGAAGTAAACCCTTACCTTGTACTTTTCCTTGGTTGGGGTAGGATAACCTCCTGTATAATGGTGAAATAATTGTTATTAAATCATACAAGAATCATATACATTCATATAATATCATATATGATCTTTTAACATTGCTTTGTTAACAATATCTTAGATTTATCGTTGTTTCGGGTGTTAACTTACTCGTTTTCTTTTATATGTTTTGTTACGTATGCTGTGTTTTTCATGGATAGGTTGTATCTTATTCATATCCAGAATGATATCATGTCCTTAAACATTATTTTTAAATCATCAAATGATAATTGTACTTGAATGGATACGACGGAGAATGAATCTCATCGCGTTCGTGGAGACGGTAGTCCGTACGTACGCACGAGCGACAATATCATTATTTTGATATTAAAATAATATATAATTGGATAGTGTATCATATACACATAATCATTATCATGTTATATTTATTATTTACATTAATTAAATATCATTATTATACCCATCTAAATAATAATATATTGAATAACAATTACAGCACGACGTGGAGACGGTAAGCCGTACGTACGCACGTATAGTGACATGTCATTCAAATGATGGGTAGAATACTGAATATGGTTGTTCAATATTTATAATAACATCACAGTATATAGAATATACTGGAGTTATAATTTTATAATTGAAATAATAAACATAGAGGGAGTGGAAGAAGAAAGAAACTTGAAAGAGGGTGATGAAAATGTTACCTCTTCTTCGGGTTCTTCCTTTTTATTTGATCAAAAGGAATCCTTAATATGGCTATATGACTAAAGTAAAGCTTCTAGGATGAAGGGAGAGAAGTTGGGAGAGTATTTGGGCAGAGGTTGGCCGAACCAAAAGGCTTGGAAGTGTAAATAAGGCGGTAGAGGTGGGGGACTTTTATAAGAGGAGAGGAGAGGCTCTTTTGGAATGATTGAAATGTTACGTTATTACACAATGCTTTTCGGATTATAAAGGTCCCAAACTTATATAATTCGTGGATAAGGTGATAAGGGTTCGAAATACCTTCATCCAATAGGCTTTGGACAATGTAAGCCTTTGATTTTGCATTATCTTCTCATTTTATTTAAATCGTTAAATAATGAGGTCATCGCTGCATCATAATGATGTCATAAATAATTTAATTTATTTAATGTCCAAAAATTATAAAAAAATACTATGATGTAGGAACGCTTTTTATCTTTCTAATGAATATTTATAGTCAAAATTTGGATCTGTGTAACCCCACTTAAAAACTGTTTTTGTAAAACAACCCATGTTTGTGTCAATTTAATTTTAACATTAAATAAATATATATTAATGTCATTTTCCAACTAAAGTGGCTCCATGGAGTCCCCAAGTTGACCCATGGGTTGTCTTGGTCGTCCATGACTCATCCAATAGGATTATGACAAGTTTCATGCTCATCTCATATTATTAAAACATTATTTGTACCTTAAACTACACTAATTACCTCTAATCGCAATTAAGAACTTAAAAGTTACTATTCACCAAAAAATTATTTTATTCTCACTGAACCACATTTTACTTCTTAATGACAACCATGTATGTAGGATTTTTGAAAATCAAATCATTGAAGTGGTAATATTTCATTTAACCGAAAAATCAGTTATTTAACTACCACTTAGTGGTTTCACTATTTATCAAAAATTGAAGTTTTTCAGAACAAGGCCAAAATTTCACCCTAAGATATAATTGATATTCCAAATTAAAAAATGATGTATATTTTACAAAATTCCAAACATATAAGTTTCATTAATTAATTTTATAATTAATTCCCGCTATCATAACAAATAGCGTGTTTTTAAGAAACAATTTATATCAAAAGATTGGCAATTGTTTATGTCCAATTTCAATGTTAAATTAATTCTAATGACCACCAATGGATAAAATGGTAAAGATATATTCTAATTATACTTTAAAACCACTAAATAGTATAATTTATCACAATAAATTATTTTGATTAAAAAATTTGTTTTAAGTATTTTTCATTATTCATAAAAAAATTGGAAGTTCTCAGAAAGTTACAAAAAATTCATCTTAGGATAATTTTGATATTAAGAATTCAAAAATGAAGTCCATTTTAAAATATAAAATTTCTATAATTTTAAAAAGTGGTTATTACTATTCATAATGGCTACTTTGATTAGACGCGGTGTTTTAGAACTCGAAGTTGCGTACAATGCAAGCTATTGCATTATTGAATGAGAAGCGTATCGTGGAAGCTCGGGGTGTTACATCTTATGTCCCGATCCCAAATAATAAGTTTATTTTATAAAATTTAATATATAAATGTTTCAAATATTGGATTTAAAAAGGGTTCTCAATTAAATTGTGGTAAAAATTCATTTTTTAAAAAATACTTCTTTTATCTGAAAAAAAATTATTTTCCATTACATTATGTCTAAGAAACTCACAATATGGATTATAAAATTATAAGGGTTATATAAAGTTCAAAATTATATTAATACTATTGATAACTGCTTTTGAACAACTTGTTTGGTAAGTCGTGGCGCGCTAGAACATGATATTGTGTGTAGTGTAAGTTATTGAATTACATGGAAGAACTAACGTACTATGAAATCATGGGGTGTGACATTCTTCTATCCTTCAATAAATTGAATCCTCACAATTTTTAAAATTTGTCTTAGGAATATAATAGAATGTCCCACAATGAAAAAAGAGTCAATAAGACTATCACTTTAAATGATAGAAAGAGAAGTATAAAGGTCACCCAAGATAACCTATACTAAAATTACTTGTTGGAAAACATGTATATATTAGAAAAACTAAGTGTCATGTTTTGATGGAGAGGGAAAAAAACATGATCATGAATAAATTAACCATAATAAAACCACAATCATGTGATAGGACAAATGGTCCTTATTTTCCCAGTGGGAAAAGTAAACGGAGAACAGTTTTTTTGTTTTATGTTCCATTTCATAAAGATAAGGAATTAATTTATGAAATTTATTAAGAACATAAAGAGATATACTTACTTTTTAAGTAGAGTTTCATTCTTTAGTAAATTTCTAACAGTAACTCATTTTTTAAAATGATGAGTATTCAAGAAGACTTGTTCACACCGGAAGAGCTATAATAAAATTCTATAGAATCACAAGATCCATGATGGATAAACTATATATTTACCTTGCCTTTGTAGATTAATCAGATCCAAAATGGATAGAACATGATCTGATGATCCCCTAAAAGGACATTCCTTTAATGAAATAAACAATAACCATAATTTCTAAAATTAATCCAACAATAGCCCAAAGTTAAATAAATACCATTCAATAAAAAATTGTCCTTAAAATCCTTTATTATAATCCAAACTAATATTGAAACCCAAATTTAGATGATTTTTGTTAGGTAGTCTTCCATGTTAAATTGGATCTCTAAATGACTTCAACTACTCTTAAAGTCATAAACATAAATGTAATTAACCTAATCACATATTATCTATTATAGGTTATTCATTTCCATAGATAACCCAAATCACTATAAATCTGCAATAAAAACAAAGATAAAAATCAACTATTACTGCTCAAATGAAATCCCATAGTATTCTATTTTCATTGGGCATGTAGTGTTCCAAACAAAGAGAACATCTTCCAAAATAACATTTATCACTTCATCACCAATTAATTTTCCTATACTAAGGGTATTAATTTGACCAGAAATAAGATCCCAAATAAACTTATTACTGATTAATAAAATCATTTAACTATAAATAATTAGTCACAATAACTAGGGAATCACATAGTCTAGTGGTAGGCAATAAATCCCAATCCCACTCTAGATTATGGTTCAATTCCCACAGCTTTGTCTGATGCGACGGGTTCTCACACGGTGTTCATGTTGTCTTTTTTCAAAAAAAATATATTATAACATTACCAAACTGAGATAAATTCCTCAAAATAATCAGAACATTATTTAACCACAAATGTTATCTCATACCTTTCATTTTCATCCCCAAATATAATAACTTTTAATTGACTCAAACTCAATGATCATATAAAACCAAATGGTTATTTATAACTATATCCACAAGAGAAATGATAAGTCTTCCTCAAATACCATTTTCACATGACAAACTTCAAGGTTAAAAATACAAGAGAAAATTATTCCAATGTAATCCCATCAACATGGAGCACTATTACTTTTAAAAATTTCCCCAACCATTTATTTCCACATAGCTTCTTCTTTGACCAAGAAAATATACTATATTATAGGGAAATCACTCGAGTAATGGATAGGTCCCCTATATTTACAACAAATGACTGTAAATTGATTATTGGGACTATTTTTATTTTCTTCCAACGTACTCATAATTTTTCCTTGGAAATTGTTCACTTTATGTCCTTCATTCCCGTACGTAAAGAATTTCATTGATCCATTGAGACACTTTCTTGGGTGTCTCCTTCCACATTTCTTGTAAGATGGAAATTGAGAATTCTTTTCTCCATGGTCTCCACTAATGGAGCTCTTATCATTTATCCCATTTCTCTTCTTTGTTTATTCTGGAAATAGGTTAATATATATTTTGTTGATCATATTTTTGGAAAACTGATTGGGCATGAACATGATATCTTTTATGCCTATCAACATTTCATTTTGTTTCACATTTCAACCACCTTTTCCACCTTGTACATCATTCTAAAAGTTACTATGACTTCCTTGAAATCCATCCATTGACTAAAACCAGAAAGCATTGTGTGAGTAACAGTAGTCATAAAATCATTTAGAGAATATCATGACACCATATTTTCAATTTGAAAAACATTAGGATTAACCATGTTCATTTATTCTCATATTATATTAAAATACTTCAAATCGGTTTGTAAAGAAAATGTAAATTATCCTAAGCATATCCCCCGGGTGTGTCATAATCCAGAGTTCAGTAAGGCCCTTTTTCGTGCACCAGTTCCATTTCGATTATATCTCAAAGCGGTGTTTTCAGGTTTTACCCCTAGGTACATCTATTCCAGAGCCATCTCTACCAGCTCGTATCCAAATAAGGGTGTATCTCATGGAAAAATCACAAAATATCAAAAATACCAAAATTATGGGAAGTTATTATACACTAATCATCAAATTCTATATTAGGGCTATGTTCTCTAATCAGAGTTTATCTAATTCTAGCTTCAAAGGTTTGTACTAAACTTCCTGTGTTACCAACTATAACACCCCGACCCCAGTTACCCAGAGTCGGTGCATTATTACATAACATTGGAATGTTACAAGGAAATCATTTCCTGAAAGACCGATCAGTTTAGTAGCCTTATAAATACTAGATACATTCAGAAGGTCAACACGACAACATGAAAAAAAACATTAAATTATTCAATTAGAAACATCCATGCTTCCTATATTATTACTGTAAGTCACTCTTAAATAACATCTTCACATCATGGGAAAAATAAAACATAGAAAGGGGTGAGCTCAGATGCTTAGTAAGGATAACAATATAGTAGAATCTTTCATAAATAATCATAAACATTTAAGACAATGCATAACTAAAACAAAAGCCTTTTAAACATGAACTTCAGCATAATATGGTAAAAAATTAAAATGAAATAATTCCATTTACTTATTCACATGTATATTATACTAGTCGAATAATATCATGCAATATCAATAAACACTTTCATTATGATGGAATTCATAATGCCAGACTATCATAACCACATAGTCAAGGAATTGTTCCAAGACTATAAATATGATTTTGTCAAAGACTTGTGCCAAGATAGTAGCCAGTCTCAGTGGACATACCTATTCATCGAGGATCTATGGAGGGCTTCTCCCATCACTTACTAATCCCAATGCATTCATCATATGAAATGTTTGAAACAAAACATAATAATTCATATCAAAACTAGCATAAGAAATGTCTATACTTTATCCACATACCGTGAATGGTATAAAAATAACATATCCACAGTCAAACATAACTCATTAAATACAATATTGAGGATTTTATTATAATAGATTATCCTCAATAGAGAATAATGATGGATATTTACATATATGAAAATAATCATCAATACTTTTTGAGAGAAATATCCGCATTTTTCTTGAAAACATTTAAAAGTCACATTATTTTTCAAGAATCAATTTCAAAATAGATTTTTGAATCAATGTGTCCCATACCACATTGAAACATTTAATAAGAATATTAATTTTAAAACATTTATGTATATATAATTAAATCCATAAAAACCTTTTAAAATAATGGACATTAATGAAAATGATTTAGAATAATAATTCTTTAAAACATTTAAAATGATATTTTAGATACAGTTCATAAAAAAATAGAGACACTTGAATAAAAATAATTTATGAAATAAAAAATTTGTAATATATTGAGAATAAAGGGCCTCATCATATACTATGTAAAAGTACATTATATACACCATATAAATGGGAATTGGTTTTTAACAACATAGAAGTCTCAATAGAATTTAAATTGAGAAGAATTATCTTATAAAGACTATATCCTTAGGTTAAGGATAAATTAACAAAATAATTATGTGTGAAAAATATAAATACACTCAATATGATTGGATATTTTGTGTAAATCAATTAGAGGACATTCACACATATTCAAGTAAAAACAACACCAATGAATTGAATGTTTAACTCAATAAATGGAAATTGAGTTACAATTACCCTTATCAAGTTCATATCGATTTCTTGAGAATCTATCAATGGAGTGCTTATGTGTATCAAAATATATCCACAGAATGGGGAGTGGAAATTTTGACATAAGAAAATGAATAGTGAATCCACAGATAATCTTGGAGTAAAATAATTACTGATGTATGCGTAAATCCGAATGAGTGGAAATTGAAATCTCAAATTCCCTTATCGATTTGGTAACTTACGAAACATACACCCATGAAAGAAGGATCATACAATTATGATTTAGATATCCATAAATCAAAGTATATTACGCAATGAATACAATCATGTACAGTACACACACCAAATGTAATAAATAATTGGTGAACAATGGAAATCTCATGGAATTATAAGTGAGATACAAAACCCCTTACTTTGTAATTTTTCTTTAATCGAGGGTATGTTGACCTCAAGTAAAATGGTGACATAATTTTTATTTAATTATTATATATTCATATACATTAATATGATATCATATATGATCTTTTAACATTGATTTGTTAATAATCTCTTAGTATTATCGTCGTTTCGGGTGTTAACGGATTAATTTTCCTATATATTATTTATTATGATAGCAATACTTTTTATGTATGGGATGTATATTATTCATATCCAGAATTATATAAAGTCTTTGATCATTATTTTTAATCTTGAAACGAAATTTATTCTTGAATGGATATGATGGGGAATGAATCTCATCGCGTTCGTGGATAAGGTAATCTGTACGTACGTACGAGTGACAATATGGTTCTTTTCTTATTAAAATAATATATAATTGGATGGCATATCATATATAAATAATCAATATCATGTTATGTTTTATTATTTAAATCAATTACACATCATCATTATACCCATCCAAATAATAATGTATTGAATATCTATTACACCACGACGTGGAGATGGTAATCCGTACGTACGCACGTATGGTGACATGTCAATTAAAGGATGGATATAATAATGAATATGGATGTACCAAATTTATAATAACATAAAAGTATATATAATATATTGTATTTACTATTTTATAATGTATTTATCAAAGAAATAAGATGTGGAAAAAGAAAAGAACTTGAAAGAGGGTGGTGAAATTATTACCGCTTCTTCGGGTTCTTTCTATTGATTTGATCGAAATGGATACTTAAGATGGATTTGTGACCAAAGTAGGTCCACTAGGATGAATTTAGGAAAGTGTAGGGGATATTTGTGCAGGGGTTGGCCGATTAGAAAGGCTTTGATGGTGTGAATTTGAGAAAAGAGTAAGTGCCATTTTATAAGAGGGGTGAGGGGCACCTTAGGAAAAACATAAACAATTATTTTATAATAAACTCATTTACGGTTTCTAATGGATCAAAATAGGATTATTTAAAGGATAAGGTGGGTATGGGTCGATAACCACTCAACCAATAGGTTTTCGACAGGTTTGGGTCACTATATGAATATTACCTTTTAGATTTAACTCTTAGTTAACTTGTTTGACATTAACCATGTCTCTTTGTATTTTTAGATTACATTGCTAATAAACATACTATATATTTACAAGACAACCACAGGTGGTTCATTAATGATACACCTTTGATTATATAAGTCCTTCTACCAAACCTTATATTTTTAGGAATAGAATATAAATTAATAACAAAATATTTGAATTAAAAACTATTTTATGTCAATTTTGACACTATTTGGTATTTTGTTTTTTCTAAATTCATAAAAGCATTATTACATCTAAACCAGTTCATCTAACCACCTCTAATAGGTATTAGTAACCAATAAAATATTTTTAATTCATAAAAATTCTAAAATTTCAATTTTTTGGATATTTATAATATCAATTATTTTAATATTTCATTAATTAGGTAATTGCTGCATCATCCTTGTCTCATTAATAAATTAACTTATTTAATGTCTAAAAAATATAAATAAAATACTATTATTTATTAAATCTTACTTTCTTTATATTGGATATTTATAGTGGAATTTATCTTATGTGTAACCTTATATTGAAAATATTTTAGTTATTAAACTTTGATTTTAACTCTTTTAACTCTTCTTTGAATTAAACAATAATAAATGTCGTAATCTAATCCAAGTGGACCAAATTGGTTAATATTTTATTGATAAGGTTTCTTTCTGTCTAATTATACTTAGAAAATAGAATTAGGACATGTTTAATGGAAATAATAATATCATTTGTACCCCTAATTACCCTATTTACTTTTAACTATGATAAATAAAAGTAAAAAGATATTATTCACCAAAAATTATTTTTGTCTTATTGAACCACATTTTACTCATTGATATTAACCGTGTCTCTCAGATTTTCGAAATTCAACTCACAGAAGTGGTAAAATTAAGTTTTTTGTGAATTTATAAATTCTCCTAGGTGGTGGGTAAAAATGGAGAAAAGTTCAATAAAATTTTATCTATATAATATTATTACAAAATTACTCCAATGATTTATATTGAAATTATATAGGTATTATGTATCTATTTTTACCTAAAATAAATTTAAATAATTTAAATAATTATTTAAATAAAAATTCGGTTTTAAACTATAACTCAGTGTTTTTCACTATTCATCAAAAATTAAAAGTTTCCAGAAACATACCAATAATTCACCCTAAGATAATTTTGATATTATGAATTCAAAAATAAATTATATTTTACCAAATTAAAAACATATAAATTTCATTTATTAGTTTAAAATTAATTCCCGTTGTCAAAAACAAAAAGTGTATTTTTTTGAAATAATAAATACCAAAAGATTGACATTTGTCTGTGTCCAATTTCAAAGTGAAATTACTTCCAATGACCAAAATTGGATTAAATGGTAAAAATATAATATAAATATACATCCTAACCATTCATATTTATATTTTAACACTATAAATTATTTTGATTAAAAAATTTGTTTTCAGTTAAAATATATTATTTATCACTATTCACCCAAAATTGTAAGTTATCAGAAAAACACCAAATATTTATTGATACTAAATTATTATGTCCCTATCCAAAATAAGAAGTTTATTTTATCAAATTGAATATAAAAAAGTTCCAAATACTAGATTTAAAAAGGGGTTTCCATTAAAAGGCTTTAAAATTTCATTTTTTGAAAAATACTTCTTTTATCTAAAAAATTAATTTGTCCTCAAATTATGTCTAAGAAACTCATAATATCTATTCAAAAATTATAAGGGTTATATAAAGTTCAAAATTCTGTTAATACTATTCATAACCACTATTAAACGGCTAGTTTGGTATGTTGTGGTGCGCTTGAACTCGATGTTGTGTGTAGTGTAAGATTGTTAATTACATTGAATAAATAATGTAATATTAAATCATGGGGTGTTACATTCCACATAGGTCCTCTGTGTACCTCCCTTTGTGAAATTTAATCATCTTACAAGTTCCATAACATTTGATCTGAGTCAGTTTGGGATCCATTACCAATCCAATCAAAGGACTGGAAGAGATCTACAATTCTTGAGATTGTAAATACACCATGTTTTCTCTGAAGAAACTCAAAAATTATATTTAATGTGTCATATCCATTTCATAATCGATCTTGGGAATTTATTTCTAACTCCTAGATGCTGAATCATTCCACTTATCCATCGGAATGGATTTTTATTTTGGCACATAGAAATTAGTCTTGCATCATCTTCATTCATAGTGAAAGCATATTTTCTCACACATTACATTTTTTGACTATTTGAGAATCATATATTCAATCTACGGAAAAGTGCATGAAAACAAATTTCAAGGTGTATATATTATTAGATAAAAATGATAATGTAATTAACATAAAAATAGTAGATATAATGATGCAAAAAATAATGAAATTTGTATATATTTATCCCTTTTATAACGTTTTAATGAATTCCAAATTAATTTCATTATTTTTATTTTCTCAGTTGTTGGATTGATATACCATCTCTCGTGAACATGATCTTATTCAAAAAAACCATCCCAACTCAAATAAAAGTGTCCAACAATATAAGAAAATAATTATTATATTAATAATAATAAACAATAAATAAAAAATAAATATGAAACAATTGATTAACTCTATGGGTAATGGATCTTCTATGAAAACATCATGATTAACATTGTGATTTAGCAGAGGTAGTTTCATTTCTATTGCTGTATATATAATAGATGGAACCTGAAAAAAATTTAGAAAATAAACACTTTAGCGGTGAAAAATATTTTGGGAAGAAGAAGTATGGCATGTTTTTTGTGCCGAATGGACTGAAAGATATACCAACAAGACCAACTAAAACAAAATATTACACCTTCATAAGAAAACAATTATAATGTGAGAAATTAAAAATATAAATAAATTAAAAATATATATGGAAAAATAAATTAATTCTATGTACACTGATTTTACTGTGCATACATCAAGATTACCATTATCATTGAGTAGAGACAATGTAGTTTCTCTTCCTCTAAATGCATGAAATGTGGACAAAAATATTCTAAAATAAAAAAATCTATGTAGAATAATTCTAATTAAAAAATTCTTCCATTAAATAAATTTTCAGTAAAATAGAGAGAGTATATCATTAAAATAACATTACATATTTCCAAAGGTTTTCCATATTTATTTTTTGTTCTTTTAGGGGATTGTTAACATCATCATCAATTGTAGAATTATTCTACATGAGTAGTCATGCATTTAATTTAATTTATGTTAACGCAGTTGAGAACATTTAATACTATGAGGAAAAAGTACAATATTAAAAAACTTTTTTACCTTAACATTGAACTCTTATTATTTTTTTAAAGGATATAGGGGTTTCAGACCTCTATCAAGATTGAAAATACCCTCTTTATGGTATTCTATAGAATACAATACCTTATCTATATTGGAAGTAACATGAAATTATTGTGATCTCCTAATGAATTTTTCATCCTTGAATGAATTTTTATCATACCTTACATTTTTTTAGGCTCTAGTGGGACAATAAACAAATCATTTTTGTTTGGATCTGAGGAAAAAACACTTGCTCAACATGTGATTATATTATTAATGTCACATCTTTTCCCCCTTCCACAGAGAATTCACCTTTACAAAGACCATTTCATCAACATTCATTGTATTGATACTGTCATCCCATTTTCTATGGAAAATTAGCACTCGAATTGATGTAAAATACAACTCATATAACTGTTGAATAATGAAAAAATATGATATATTTTTTCTAAATTGAATTTCTATTCTTATAACCATATATGTTCATCGCTTCATCTTGAAGTATAACACCACTATTTTTCATCATACTATACACATCGTGTTATTTTGTATAGAACTTCCAACCATTGGTTACAAAACTACTGTATGATATAAAATTTTCATTTTTTCCCCATCATATACATTGATGGTTTTCAGTAATTGAATTTTTATTTTCAAATAACTCTTTATAAATTTTATCTCAGAACCATCCTAAAAACTATCAATTATCTGTATTTGATATCCTTCCTTCAGCCCTTAATGGATTCAAATATCTAAGACTTTATTTGTTGACATCAATGTATTGATCAAAATTTTTTCTATTATGTAAAATTCAAAGGATTGATTTCTCCCACACAATCAAGGTGATTGTAACAACATCTCTCCCAAAAAATCCCTTCACCCATATGGTGTTTTCTATGATGAGACTTTGGGAGACTGATGATGTCCACATATGATATGTAATATATAAATAATTTTATAGCTTCTTCAACAATATATCATTATGAAATAAATTCTTTTGGATGAATTTGATTCTTAACGTCACATTTACAAGTCATTATATACCAATATATTTGATAAATCCATCTATATTGTATAGAAACACATAGTTGAACCTCTCTAACCAAGTGAACCATCGGGTGGAACATTATATCAAATAATGATTCTAGAAAAAATCACTAACTCACATAATATTACTAAAAACTCCTTATTCATGAATGTAATATTTTTCTGGCCATTAACATTACAATGTATGGCACTAAAAAGGAAAGAGATTCTTGTTAATGTATATTGTATGTTTTGAGACAGAATGCAATAGAAAGAAACTGATATAAAATATTTCATCAAAACATCAAATTCATGTAATTTTAGTCCTTATAACATCAAATTTTTCATGTACAAGAAATTATTGATATTTGATGAATTACCTAGTGGAACCTTTACACTATTAAGAAAAGGTTAAAATTGAAAATTTTCCTTTTTGGATAGAGTGTAGGCTATTAGAGAAAGAAAATTCAGAATTTTACACTTTACCAGTGAAAACTCTTCCCCTATTCCCATTTAAATCATGCCCAAAAATCCATGATTATATAATTAATTTTTCTAAGTGTATTTATAAAAATTTCAATTACACTATCAAATATATATTTTTATACATTCATGAAATCAGAAATATTTCTGACATACCAAAAATTCCAATATATTAATTCAAATGAAATTGATCTCTTCTTCCAAAATGATTTTATATGGTTTTTCAAAAATGGTTTACTGAAAATTATGTCAATATATTTAAATTTATTTGTATAGTTTATTTCCCATTACTATTGATGGGGTTGTAACATTTATGATATTCAAATCAAATGTTGTCATCCAAGATTGATATATATGTCATTGAGGTAAAACTTTATGATGACCTAAAAACATAGTCTTTGTGGAATGTTTCAACCAAACTAGGCATGTGAGTTTTTCACAAATGTGACACCCAAACATTCCTTTTAATATTATAGCCTGATAATTTTAGAAAAGAAGGGAAGTCCTTGATCATCCTTTACAACATGTCCCTCAATGTGAATTCATTAATTAATTGAGCATCATATATTGTAACACCTATAACCTACATAAATTTATGATCATTAATAAATTTATCCAAGTAGACATCAATATCATTACATTGTTTCTTTGGTCCTAATATACGCCGAGATAGCATAATGCATTTTCCTTTCATGAATAACCATGGATGAAAGATATAATTTACCAACATGATAGGTCATGTACTCTGAGTAATTCTCTATAAAACAAAAATATTCATTCTATCTATATATAACGCTATAAATTTTTTTATATAATTTACCAATGCATGTATACTTGAAAACCAAATATTATACACCCAAAAAAAATAAAAACCAAACCAAAAAATAAAAAAATTCTTAAAACATACGGGGTGATGAATAGTAATTCATGTGTGGATATATAGTTTTGTAACATAAGGATTCCATTTCATGAATTTTAATGTTATTCGATCATGAAATTTAATTACAAAGTAATATAGAACAAGATTAGTGGAATTTAACTAGGTAATAATAAATTATTTTTTTGACAGGAATATACTGAATAACAAATGGACATATGAGCTTGATTTGTTTTGAACACACACATTTGAGGAAATAATAGCACGGTAGAAACATAACATGTTTATCTATAATTATTATCATTAATCTCAATAGATTTTTATTTATAATTTTTTTGATGAAACCACATTAAAATTAATTATGTTTTACTTCTTGATGAGGTTCTCATTTATTTCTATATTTCCACTATGGTTTAGGAAATATCAACATTCATATCTTCTTAGAATTCTCTAGAATACAAGACATGTGAATTTTCATAAGAGTGCATAAGGGTAACAGTGGGGGAGTCAATAAAACAAATTTTTATAGAAATTTTTTATTATAAATGAAATTATTTCCTCACATTAAGTTAAATATGAATATTTTTTTTGGAATTTTTGGTATTAGAACATTCATTTTGAAATTGGATGGAAATTCCAATTTTTACCCTTTAAAGTAAACTGTAGTATATTGAATATAAATATTTTTTAAATGGGTTATTTGAGCTTAATATTATATAACCGAATTATTCAATCAATGGGATACAACTATTATTTAGATCATCTATGATAGATATTTCATTTGTTAGGATAATAGGCCATTAAGACAATGTTGAACTAGAATCATGAAATTGAAAACCACTTCACCATTTAGGATGTATCATCTATATCAAGAGTTTGATTTGGATAAAATTTAGAATATATATAAGGGAACAAATTATATAAAAATAATCCTTCTAGAAGGACAAATGATTTGTGACATCCTTCAAGTCACCCATTTCCTTGGGATGAGATGTTGGTGACGTAATGTCTTATATGACATCCCTATGACACCAAATGATGGAAACGAATGATAAGGGATTCAATGAAATTTTGGGGATGATGTTACCTTTGAAATATAAAATAACCTAAAACACAAAAACAAAAACCAAATGAACTTCAATATAATTAATGGGAAAGAATAAAACTAAAAAAAAACAAACCAACCACCATATTTAATTAGATGATGAAACCAAAAGAAAAACTTAATGGGACAAAATAGTCCACAAAACTCAATACTCCAACGTTACAAGTACCAGTAACAACCCATCCACACTAAGATATTACTTTGTTGTCCCAAGTACGTTATCATGAACCATCAAAAAAGATATGAGATACATTTCCTTTACCTATGTCTCAATAGATAATGTATACAAATGAAAAATAGTTCCCAAGAATCTGGGGAGTCTAAACATTTTGGGTTTCTTCCATGGAGATTACCCTCAGGTAACTAAGAATAAACATGATAAATCATTTTATAAAACATTTTAAAATAGGAAAAAATTATATCAACTCCCTAAACCTATTTTCCAAAAAAAAATTCATCCAAGACTTCAAATCATTTCTCATTTGTTTTGGAAATTCCTCTTCCATGTCCACACACACAACCACACACACACTCAAGTGTGGTGTAACCATTGATGGTGTAACTTGAAATCTATACACTATCCCATCGATGGTGGTAATTCAAAACCATTTTCCATTCTATTAAACACATGTCGAACCACTTATTCCAACATTAAGCCAATAAACATGTCAAAACATTCTTTGCCTACCATTTCACTTAAAATATTTCCCATATTTTAATGAATTTCCAAAAATCTCATTACATGTGTCGTAAACATAACCATGATTTTAAAAAATATAATTTCAAAATTATAAACATGGAGTTTTAATAAAACTAATCAACCTTCCACAATTTCCAATCCAATACCAAAATAATATTTTCATGAAGAATAACACCATGATTTAACCACCATTTCATGAAAATAAAATTAATTTAAAACTAGTCCTTTATGATAAAAATCATGTGGAGTTGATAGAAAACCCATGTACCTCCCAAATGTTTGAAAAAACAAGAAAAATCATAAAAAATTGATATATAATCCTAATACCCATTCTATTCACTATATCCAACTTGATTTCATCCTAAATTACTCATAATCCATATATATATCTATACTATATTAAAAATATGGTTCAAAGAGTTATAATATAATTTAATATAATACTAAAGTGTTTGAATTACAACATTCTAACAAATTTTGGCCTCCAATGCACTTTTATTTTCTTAAGAATCACTCCAATATCAAAGGGGGTCGTCTCTAATGCCATAGGAGTAATTTGAAATTGAGTTATGGGAGGATTATGAGAAAATGAATTTTGAAGGATATAATTCGTATTAGATAAACTTTTAAAGGAGTTCCAGATGTATGTCGTATGTTATATCTTGTGGTTGGGGAAATTGTGTGCCAAATGACTATTGTTAGAGTCTAAAGGCCATACTCTCACCTGGATAGCTCACATGGTTAAAAAAATATACCACAACCAGTCATTTACCAATGATTAAAGTTGGATGAATTCTCTTGGGCATTGAAATAGTTTATGTGAATAGTGTTCTAACCATATTTTTACATAGTGTCCACTATTTTACCTTCCATGGTTTCTTGGAGATTCTGTATGATTTCTAATAACCATGAAAAGAACATTCATCCCCATAAAAAAAAGTCAAAATAACAAATGACAACACAAAACCAATCATAACCTCCCAAAAATTAACCAGAGACTTATATAGACTCAATATACATTATTAAATGATCATTTTCCTAATACTATCGGTGATAAATTGTCATGAGCCGACCTAATTCAGGCCTCAATCTGTAACTACCCCATTCCATCCTCTATAGTCCAGGGGTTGGCGACCTCGGTCAGTGGCATAACTAATATAGGGTGGCATTTTAATAAGTACATGAATCCACATAGACCTAAATATAGATGAAAACATGTAGATGAATAAGGGTAAAATATGGAAAACACAATTGGAACAAGATTTTATGTAAAACCTCTAGAAAATACGAGAGTATCGCAGTGTAAATTGAAATGTAAAGGGAAAAAATACATGCAAAACTAGAAATATGTCCCAACATAAAAATACTGAATGTTAAAAACTGAGAGGCCCTAACTCTTTGTCTCTAGGGTATAACCGCTATTCTTGGTCCAATGTACCAGGTATCCTTAAGCTCCTCTAATGTCACCACCAACCAATATGTCATCTGCATAAGACATGACATGTATGGGAAAAGCCCATGTAGGGATGAGTATCTACATAACCAATAGGATGAACGGAAAGTAGATGGGGGAGAATTAAGAGATAAAATAGGAATAGAAAAATTGTATATAGTAAACAAGATGCATCTCAACCTAAGAAAGAAAATGAGTAACCTCATCCAAGTACAGGGGGATCAACAAGGTGTGAAGATGAACTAAAAATTGTGTCCTTACCACCAATAATAGGATAGTAAATTCATCTGATCATAATAAGATTAACATTGAAATCATGTGGAATGCCCTCCGCATATTCACAACCCATGTTTGGATACTAACCATATTAAAAGGTATGGATAATGTTATATTTATATTATCTCAATAAAAAGATTCCAAAAAGAGAGAGAAATGAGATCTCCATATCACATCTCAACCAACTAAAAAGAGTCACCACCTGTTCCAAAAGTCCATCAACGATTCCAACAATCTCACACATCATCTTAGAAGTAACCAAGTGAAGGCCCACACCTTTCCACTACCTCTCACATGTGAGGGGGCATAAAATCTAAGTATTGGAACCAGCCCCTAGTACATCAGGGGGATCAACATTATAATTATTTTTATAAGACAAGTTCCCAAGATAGTTGGGGGTTCCACTATAGTGATAAAATAACCCAGACCCTATATGATATAGGGGATCCACTCGGGTGGTAGAGGACCCACTCCCATGCTGATGGGGTGTTCCACTCAATAAGTTGAGGACCTATTCCCTAGTGTGATAGGGGGTTCCACTCTGGTCATATAGGACCCATGCTATATCTAATAGGGGGATAAACTAAAAAGGTAAATTATCCACCCTAATGAATATAGGGATTCCACTCTATAGGTCAAGGGCCTACTCCCATATGGAACATTGGGTTCCACTCTGCTCATCAATGACTTGAGCTCTATCTAATAGGGGGTTCCACATGGATGGTAGAGTACCTAAACCCAAAATGTTGGGGGTTAAAGCTCTATAAGTCAATGAACCACACCCTGGTGTGATAGGGGGTCCCACAATTGACATCAAGGACTCGAATCATGTCTAATATGGGGTTCCATTTCAATGTTAGAGGACTCGATCCCAAGCTGCTGGGGGGTTTCACTCTATATAAATCCTCTCGGGATCCAACATAATCACTATCTTCACCAGGCATCACCTCAATATTATACATTAAAATAAAATTTCACATCATATCTCAAAAGCCTCAACTGATGTCACCATCGTATTCTATATGAAAAAACACTCGGGATTTCCTACTCATGGGAAACAATCCGAGTCTAAATAAAGGAATTATGAGATATTGAAGTTTTCTAAAATGGAAATAAGGTGTACATTGAGTGTATAGGGCCTACAGAATGTGTTTTCCCACTCTTCTATTTGGTCCTATGTAACGCCCCGACCCCAGTTACCCAGAGTTGGTGCATTATTACATAACATTGGCATGATCACAAAAATATCAAATCTTGAAAGACCGATTGGTTTAGTAGCCTTGGAAACACTAGATATATTTATAAGTCTTACATTACATCATAAAGTGAAAAACTACTACAACAACATATTGTCTCCATATTCCACACTCATATCCCCACATAATATCCCTACAGGTCATTCATAATTTACTTCTTCACTTCTTGGGAAAAATAAAACATAGAAAAGGGGTGAGCTCAAATGCCCAGTAAGGATAACAATATAGCGGAAACTTTCATAAATAAGAATAAAAATTTAAGGCAATGTATAACTAAAACAAAAGCTTTTTAAACTTGAACTTCAACATATTATGGAAAATGTAAAATGAAATAATGCTATTTACTTATTCACATGGATATTCTACTAATCGAATAATCACATGTAATATCAGTAACCACTTTCATAATGATGGAATGCATAATGTTGAACTTTAATTTCTTTGTCAAGGCCTCATCCCAAGACCTAGGGGCTAAGTGTAACCGGAACCCTACCCGGAGTGCCTCTAATAACCGGACACCAACCCGGAGTGCCTCTAATAACCAGACACCAACCCGGAGTTCCTCTAATAACCGGAGACCAAAACGGAGTTCCTCTAATAACCGGAGACCAATCCGGAGGGCTTACTTTTACCGGTCCCCAACCCGGAACATACTTGTCTAACACATTCATCTGAATGAAAGGTTGAAATATAACATAAACATTCAGATTAAAAATAACTTATGAAATGTCAATACATTAAAAAAACCATGAGTGACCTAAGAATAGATTCTCCACAGTAAAAAGTATCACAAAACCTTCAATAAAATATGAATGTTTTGTATCATAATAAATCAACTTCAAATAAGCTTGAAATTCATCAAAGGATGTTGACATAGATGAAATCAAAACTATGTTAGAGAAATATCTCTTTTTTTGAAATCATTTTAAAAGTAACATAATTATAAAATAATACAATCAATTTGAAAATATTCTTATAAGCTTGTAAGGGAAGCTTTGACGATTTTATAACGGCGGTAAATAGCCGCACCCGTCGTATAAGTTAAAAAAACATTCTTACCATAAATTTGTCGAAAAGGATAAAAGTGCCTTTTTTGGAAAATGACGGAAAGATTCCATTCGAAACACATAAGGGTATAAAGTACTTTAACCCATATTCTTGTAAATAGTAAAAATGTTTTGAAATACATTATTAAGAAACATGGTTGTGAATAATAAAGAGATCCCAGTAGATTATTACGTATAAACAACCTCGGATAATGAAGAGATTGTGAAATAACCCTTACCTTGTACTTTTCCTTCATTGGGGAAGGTTAACCTCCTATATAATGGTGAAATAAATGTTATTAAATTATACAAGAATCATATATATTAATATGATATCATATATGATCTTTTAACATTGATTTTTTAATAATATCTTTTAATTATCGTCGTTTCGGGTGTTAACTTACTCATTTTATTTTATATGTTTTGTTACATAAGCTGTGTTTGTTATCGATAGGTTGTATCTTATTAATATCCAGAATTATATCAAGTCCTTAAAAATCATTTTTAAATCATCAAATGATAATTATACTTTAATGGATATGATGGAGAATGAATCTCATCGCGTTCGTGGAGACGGTAGTCCGTACGTATGCACGAGTGACAATATCATTATTTTGATATTAAAATAATATATAAATGAATGGTATATAATATATAAAGAATCATTAACATGTTATATTTATTATTTACATGAGTTACACATCATTATTATACCCATCCAAATAATAATATATCAATTACACCACGACGTGGAGATGGTAAGCCGTACGTACGCATGTATGGTGACATGTTATTCAAAGGGTGGATAGAATACTGAATATGGTTGTACCATATTTATAATAACATCACAGTATATATAATATACTGGATTTATTATTTTAGAATGGTAATAACAAATAAAGAAGAAGTGGAAGAAGAGAAGAACATGAAAAGGGGTGGTGAAAACATTACCTCTTCTTCAGGTTCTTCCTTTTGATTTGATCAAAAGGGGTCCTTAAGTTGGATTTATGATCAAAATAAGGCAACTAGGTTGCAGTGAGGGAAGTTGGGAGAGTATTTGGGCAGAGTTTGGCCGAACCAAAAGGCTTTGAAGGTGTGAAGAAAATAAAAGGAGGAGTACCCTTTTATAAGAGGGGTGAGGGGAACCTTTGGAAAAGCTAGAATTATTTGTTTATAATAAATTCATATTCGGTTTCTAATGGCACCAAAGTTATTATTTAAATTTTAAGGTAGGGATGGGTCTAAAACAACTCAACCAATAGAATTTATACAGGTCTGGGTACTTATATTAACCTTATCTTTAAGTATTAACTCTAAGTTAATTAGTTTCACTTTTACAATGTCTCTTTGTATTTTTATATAATATGGTTAATAAACATACTATATACATCCAAGAGACCTCCAAGTGGTCCATTAATGATGAACCTATCATGATATAAGTCTCTTGGACGAACCGTATATTTTTAGGAATTTAATATCAATTAATAATATAATATTTGTTTTAAGAACTCTTTTATGTAAATTTTGACAGTATTCAATAGTTGATTTTTTTGAAACTCATAACAGAATTATTACTTCCAAAAAAGTTAATTAAATCAATAATAATATGTCATATTATCCTAGAAAAGTATTTTAATTCATTAAAAGTCTCAAATTATATTTATTTGGGTATTTATAATATCAATTATTTTAAATTTTCACTATTATGGTAATTACTGCATCATCATTGTGTCATAATAAAATTAAATTATTTAAAGTCTAAAAATTATAAATAAAATATAATTCTATAGTAAATATATTTAGCTTTCTAATGAATATTTATAGTCTAAAATCCAACATATATAACCCTATGTAATAATTGTTTTTCTAAATGATATATGCTTGTGTCATTTTTGTATTCATTTTAACTTAATTAAAATAAAATGTCCCTATCACCTACAAGTGGCTCCATTGGGTCCCAAAATCGCCCCAAAGATGCCTATGGTCGAACATGTATCAACCAATAAGGTTAGGACACGTTTTAGGGAAATTTAGTAATATTATAATATTATTTTTAACCCTTATTTACCGGATTTACCCTTAACCATGGTAAATAAAATATTTACCACAGTAATTATTCAAAATGTTTAAAAATAAATGTTACCTATTTACACAATTTGAACATCCTGATTCCAAATATGGAATCAATTTTTCCAAATTCAAAACACAGAAGTGGCAGAAATTAATTTAAAATTAATTCCCGTTGTTAAAACAAAAAGCGTGTTTTTAAGAGGTAATAACTATCAAAAGATTGACACTTATTTATGTTCGGTTTAATTTTAAAAGTATGTCCAATGAACAACATTGTATTAAATGGTAAAAATTTATTCTAAATATACTTTAAAACCTCTCAAATTCATAATTTATCACAATTAATCATTTTGATTAAAAAAGTTGTTTTTAATTAAAATTTATTAATTTTCACTATTCATCAAAATATTAAAGTTATCCGAAAAGTCCCAAAAGTTCACCTTAGGATAAATTAGAGATTCCGAATCCAAAAATGAAGTCCATTTTGAAATATAAAAAATATATAATTTCAAAAAGTAGGTATTACTATTCATAACGGCTAGTTTGATTGGTTATGGTGTGTTAGAACTCGGTGTTGCGTACAACACACGCTAGCGTACCGTGGAAGCTTGGGATGTTTCATTTTAATTTTTTGATCTCCCCATTTAGTCAAAAAGTTTAAAATATTGTATTTAAAAAGGGTTCACTACTAAAAGTTGGTAAAAGTGCAATACTGAAAATGAATTTGTTCTTACATTATGTCTAAGAAACTCATAATATGGATTCTAAAATTATAAGGATTATATAAAGTTTAAAATTTAGTTAACACTATTAATAACCTCTTTTGAATGACTTTTTTGGTATGTCATGATGCGATTGAACTTGGTGTTGCATTTAGTGAATGTTATTGAATTATTTTGAAGAAATAACACACTATTAAATCTTGGGGTGTTACATTCTCCCCTCCTTCAATAAATTGCATCCTCGCAATTTGAAATTGTTCTTCAAAAATAAATGGTTGAAAATAGAAAATATCTTTGTGGAAAAACCCACATCGGAAATTAGGTTACTAAAATTTAGTCTTAATATGAGTAAAAGAGAAATGAAAGGGTCACCACCAAATTATGATCTCTATTATAATAACATTGGTGGCAATTAGAGACATATAATTGGAGGAAAAACGTAAATATTTATAGGTAGTGATTGAGGTCATCAATAAAAACAAGTATAAAAATAAGGTCCTTAAATTCATCAATCAATGATGATTTGAAATACCATCGGTTCAACAAATCATAGGGTATTGGGATAACACATTTTTGACGTTTCAAAATATCTTAGTTGAAATCCCGCATCGAAAAATGAATTAATGAGGCCTCTATTTAAAATAAAGAGTGGAAAGTATGAAGATTACCGGAAATAACACATACTAGGGTTCCATGTAGGAAAATATGGATATGGAAGAGAAAGCTGACCATCAATTATCTGATAGAGAGTGGTAGAGAACATGGCTATGAAAAGGCCAACAATCCCGAAGCCATAAATTAGTAATGATTTAAGGTACCATCTAGGGCAACATTTTTGTTCTAAGATTCTTTTCTTAATGTTGAGGAATTTATTTATGAGATTGGATAAGATCATAAGGATATATACATACTTTATAATTAGAGTTTTATCCATTAATAAATTTCTACCACAAACTCATCTTTCACTCTAAAAGATAATAGAATGTAAAAAAATTCTATTTATACTATTCGTACAGGGTTCCAAAATAAGCGAATTTATAATTTATCTACCAGATCATTTAATAAAAACTACATTATTTAATCCAAGACATCTCTTGGGCCAGTGGTAAGTGATACACCCTTGTCGCCCTTCGGTTACGGGTTTAAGTCTCGCGGCCTTGCCGGTCACGACGGGTTGCCGCCTAACCTCCAGGTTGTCCTGTTATGGCAATCCAAAATTAATCTCAAACTAGAATCTAGCCAAAATACTTCTCACAGTCCAACATTTATGATGAAGGTAAACATAATGTAGATCCTTTTTACCCCGTAATAGCATATTAATACCTTCATCATGTATTCATTTAAAACACTAAAACATCCCGAATTACCATAATCCTTATTGAATACATTCATGCTCCCTTATTCAATATAGAATGCAGGATATACTTCATCAATACAAAAATGTTTTAAACCCCAACGATGATGAAATATACAAATCATTAATCAGCTTCAAGGTAGTCAAGAATATCCAAATCAATCATGTATTATTGTAAAATCACTACCTCAATATCAGAACCATATTATGGTTTATCTCTCTCTCAACCATATATTTTCCAAATATTTAACCTGCTATTGAGTCACTTTTATATGTTCTACATAATATCAAGTCCTTAATGAAATAGTACTTCAGTAAAATTCTTATATAGTCCATAATTATTATAACAAGTACGTTGTTGATACAACACTCAAATGACATAATCAACATAAGAACTCTAATCATTCCTCTTCATCTGTGGTAGTATCATAACTTGATTATTATCCAATAGCATCATTTGCGGCATAGTCTGATGACTGGGACATAGGTTCGCGTAGTGTCCAAACTCCTTGAAAATGAAGCATTGTACATTTGAAAATATTTTCTTACCCTTGCAGTCACATACTTTGTGCCCTTTTCCTCTACACTTATAACAAACTCCCATTCCTTTCAGGCAACTTCCAAGGTGTTTCTTCCCACAGTTATCACATATGGGAAAATTCTTCTTTTCCCTCTCCCCTTTATCCATCTTTCCCTCTTCTATCCTTTTCTTCTCTTGATTCCCTTCAAATCCATAGGACTCAGTAAACTCTTTACTTATCTTATCAACACATGATATTATTTCTTCATATGATGATAATACATTGGAGACTATTTCTCTTATAAATTCTGGCTTAAAACCATGAAAGATATGATCCTTCCTTCTCTTTGGATCATGTGCATTGCTGGAGTTCTCATTCCTTCTACTGGGTGCCATTTCTAAACAATGGAATACACTAGATTAGTTTATGAATAACAATACCTAATCCCAAACTTGTAAAACACATAACATAAATTTAATAGTTTATGGATATAATCCATAATCATAAAAATGTCTTCTTTGAGGAAGTATATACTCATAAACCCTTCATAATAGTTTGTAATGAAAATGAGAATTATCCTAAGCATATCCCCCGGGAGTGTCATAACCACGAGTGCAGCAAGGCCCGTTGTCGTGCACCAGTTCCCGTTCGAGTCTAGCTCAAAGAGGTGTTTTCGGGTTTTACCCCTAGGTACATATGTGCCAGAGCCGCCTCTACCTGCTCTTATCCAGACAGGGATGTATTGCTCGGAAAACTCAAAAAATTTCTAAAATACCAAAATTCTAGGAAGTTCTTCTATACTAATCCTCAAAGTTCATCTTAGGTCTACGTGCTCTAATCAGAGTTTATCTAAATCTAGCTTCCAAGGATTGTACTAAACTTTTTCTGATACCAACTGTAACACCCCGACCCCAGTTACCCAGAGTTGGGGCATTATTACATAACATTGGCATGATCACAAGAAAGATCAAATCTCAAAAGACCGATTGGTTTAGTAGCTTTGGAAACACTAGATATAATCACAAGTCTTACATTACATAATAAAGTGAAAAACTACTACAACAACATATTGTCTCCATATTCCACACTCATATCCCCACATAATATCCTTGCAGGTCATTCATAATTTACTTCTTCACTTCCTGGGAAAAATAAAACATAGAAAAGGGGTGAGCTCAAATGCCCAGTAAAGATAACAATATAGCATAAACTTTCATAAATAAGAATAAACATTTAAGGCAATGTATAACTAAAACAAAAGCTTTTTAAACTTGAACTTCAACATAGTATGGAAAAAGTAAAATGAAATAATGCCATTTACTTATTCACATGGATATTCTACTAATCAAATAATCACATGTAATATCTGTAACCACTTTCATAATGTTGGAATGCATAATGCTGTACATTAATTTCTTTGTCAAGGCCTCGTCCCAAGACCTAGGGGATAACTGTAATCGGAACCCAACCCGGAGTGCCTCTAATAACCGGACACCAAACCGGGGTGCCTCTAATAACCGGACACCAACCCGGAGTTCCTCTAACAACTGGAGAACAAACCGGAGTTCCTCTAATAACCAGAGACCAAACCGGAGGGCTTACTTTTACCGGTCCCCAACCCAGAACATACATGTCTAACACATTCATCTGAATGAAAGGATGAAATATAACATAAACATTCAGATTTAAAATAAATTATGAAATGTCAATAATTTAAAAAAAACCATGATTGACATAAGAATACCTTATCCACAGTAAAAAATATCACAAAACCTTCATTAAAATATGGATGTTTTGTATCATAATAAATCAACTTCAAATAAGCTTAAAAGTCATCAAAGGATGTTGACATAGATGAAATCAAAACTATTTTAGAGAAATATTTCTTTTTTTTAAATCATTTTAAAAGTAACATAATTATAAAATAATACATTCAATTTGAAAATATTCTTATAAGCTTGTAAGGGAAGCTTTGACGATTTTATTACGGCGGTAAATAGCCGCACCCGCCGTATAAGTTAAAAAAAACATTCTTACCTTAAATTTGTCGAAAAGGTTAAAAGTGCATTGTTTGGAAAATGACGGAATGATTACTTTCGAAACACATAAGGGTATAAATGACTTTAACCCATATTCTTGTAAATAGTAAAAATGTTTTGAAATACATTATTAAGAAACATGGATGTGGATAATAAAGATATCCCAGTAGATTATTACGTATAAACAACCTCGGATAATGAAGAGATTGTGAAATAACCCTTACCTTGTACTATTCCTTGGTTGGGGTAGGTTACCCTCCTGTATAATGGTGAAATAATTTTTATTAAATTATACAAGAATCATATATATTAATATGATATCATATATGATCTTTTAACATTGATTTGTTAATAATATCTTTTAATTATCGTCGTTTCTGGTGTTAACTTACTCATTTTATTTTATATGTTTTGTTACATAAGACGTGTTTGTTATCGATTGGTTGTATCTTATTCACATCCAGAATGATATCAAGTCCTTGAACATAATTTTTATATCATCAAATGATAATTATACTTTAATGGATATGATGGAGAATGAATCTCATCGCGTTCGTGGAGACGGTAGTCCGTACGTACGCACGAGCAACAATATCATTCTTTTGATATTAAAATAATATATAAATGGATGGTATATAATATATACAGAATCATTAACATGTTATATTTATTATTAACATGAGTTACACATCATTATTATACCCATCCAAATAATAATATATCAATTACACCACGACGTGGAGACGGTAAGCCGTACGTACGCATGTATGGTGACATGTTATTCAAATGGTGGATAGAATACTGAATATGGTTGTACCATATTTATAATAAAATCATAGTATATATAAGATACTGGAGTTATTATTTTAGAATGGTAATAAAAAAAAAAGAAGAAGTTGAAGAAGAAAAGAACTTGAAAAGGGGTGGTGAAAACATTACCTCTTCTTCAGGTTCTTCCTTTTGATTTGATCAAAAGGGGTCTCTAAGTTGGATTTAGGATCAAAATAATCCCTCTAGGTTGTATTGAGAGAAGTTGGGAGAGTATTTGGGTAGAGTTTGGCAGAACCAAAAGGCTTTGAAGGTGTGAAGAAAAGAGAAGAAGGAGTGCCCTTTTATAAGAGGGGTGAGGGGCACCTTTGGAAAAGCTAGAAATATTAGTTTATAATAAATTCATATTTGGTTTCTAATGGCTCCAAAGTTTATTATTTAAATTTTAAGGTGGGTATGGGTCTAAAACAACTCAAACTATAGAATTTAGAATGTTTTGGTTACTTATATTAACCTTATCTTTATGTATTAACTCTAAGTTAATTAGTTTCACTTTTACAATGTCTCTTTGTATTTTTATATAATATGGTTAATAAACTTACTATATACATCCAATAGACCCCCAATTTGTCCTTTAATGATGAAGCTATCATGATATAAGTCTCTTGGCCGAACCTTATATTTTTAGAAATTTAATATCAATTAATAATATAATATTTGTTTTAAGAACTGTTTTATGTCAATTTTGACACTATTCAATAGTTGATTTTTGTGAAACTCATAACAGAATTATTACTTCGAAAAAAGTTAATTAAATCAATAATAATATGTCATATTATCCTAGAAAATTATTTTAATTCATTAAAAGTCTCAAATTATATTTATTTGGGTATTTATAATATCAATTATTTTAAATTTTCACTATTATGGGAATTACTGCATCATCATTGTGTCATAAATAAATTAATTTATATAAAGTCTAAAAATTATAAATAAAATATAATTATGTAGTAAATATTTTTATCTTTCTAATGAATATTTATAGTCTAAAATACAACATACATAACCCTATGTAATAATTGTTTTTCTAAAAGATATAGGCTTGTGTCATTTTTGTATTCATTTTAACTTAATTAAAATAAAATGTCCCTATCACCTACAAGTCGATCCATGGGGTCCCAAAATCGACCCAAATATGACTATGGTCGAACATGTATCAACCAATATGGTTAGAACACGTTTTAGGGTAATTTAGTATTATTATAATATTATTTTTTAACCCTTATTTACCGGATTTACCCTTAACCATGGTAAATAAAATATTTACCACAATAATTATTCAAAATGTTTAAAAATAAATGTTACCTATTTACACAATTTGAACATCCTGATTCCAAATATGTAATCCATTTTTCCAAATTCAAAACACATAAGTGGCAGAAATTAATTTAAAATTAATTCCCGTTGTTAAAACAAAAAGCGTGTTTTTAAGAGGTAATAACTATCAAAAGATTGACACTTGTTTATGTTCGGTTTAATTGTAAAAGTATGTCCAATGACCAAAATTGTATTAAATGGTAAAAATATATTCTAAATATACTTTAAAACCTCTCAAATTCTTAATTTATCACTATTAATTATTTTTATTAAAAAAGTTGTTTTTAATTAAAATTTAGTAATTTGCACTATTCATCAAAATATTAAAGTTATCCGAAAAGTAACAAAATTTCACCTTAGGATAAATTCGATATTCCGAATCCAAAAATGAAGTCCATTTTGAAATATAAAATATATATAATTTCAAAAAGTAGGTAATACTATTCATAACGGCTAGTTTCATTGGTTATGGTGTGTTAGAACTCGGTGTTGCGTACAACACACGCTAGCGTACCATGGAAGCTTGGGATGTTTCATTTTAAATTTTTGATGTCCCCATTTACTCAAAAAGTTTAAAATATTGTATTTAAAAAGTGTTCACTATTAAAATTTGGTAAAAGTGCAATACTGAAAATGAATTTGTTCTTACATTATGTCTAAGAAACTCATAATATGGATTCTAAAATTATAAGGATTATATAAAGTTTAAAATTTAGTTAACACTATTAATAACCTCTTTTGAATGGCTTGTTTGGTAAGTCATGATGCGATTGAACTTGGTGTTGCGTGTAGTGAATGTTATTGAATTATTTTGAAGAAATAACACACTATAAAATCTTGGGGTGTTACATCCTATGCATGACTAGTACATGGTCCCCATACCAAGTATAAATAATGATCATAAAGGAGTACTACAAAACATGAACAAGCTTCCTGGGGTCGGGCCATGTCCTTATCGTCGTGTTTGTGTTCTTTGGTACATGACTATGTGTCTGGATGTGTACATTTACACGAGTACATGGTGTGCCTATGGCCATGTCTTCCAACATGGGGTCCATCCCATGCACTATGTCACATGGATTTTCCTCTCAGGGAAGTTTTACATGGCATGTTGGAGGGATACATGTCGTGTAATCCATGAAATCCTCTGACACCCTAGCCATTGTATCCAGGGCCCATGGCATCTTGTGTTCTTTGAATTACATGGAATGTTTTATGGTTTTTCTAGATTGTTATATACACTCTATATGTTTCTAATATAGATTTTTATTATAAATTCTAACCATTTTTCATCATGAAATTAGGTGATTTATTCTAGATCTATCATTTCTAGACATGTGGTGGCTAGAAATTTATTTTTGTTAATCTTTTTAGGATCATCACACATCTGACATGCCTTGGATTCATCGACCATCTATGGATGGATATATAATATTCATAATGATCAGAAAAATACTATAATCGATCTGTAGACACACATGATTCATCAATACATCTCTGGTATATTGTTTTGTTATGATTATGGGGGTCTGATTTAGCTTAGTACCACCCGACAACATGGAACCAGGACCGTAGGGTCATACCAATGAAAAACATAAATTAATTCTAGGAGAAAGGTATTAGAAAAAACATTTAACCATTGTTATCCATGTTTTATTGGTTAACAATCACGAACATGAATATCTAAGTAAGAATAAAATAACCAATTAAATTCCAATACATGGGTGCAATCTTGGACCACAATTTTCATAGATTTAAAAAGGGGATTGATATTCTCAATAAATTTAATCAATAAGTGTGTAGAACCCATTTTGAAAAGTCTTTCATAGACATTGGATCATTTATCATAAAATAATATGTCCACTAGTTAATGGAAGAATTCATTTCATTCATTTCATCCTTGTCTACTCTGATCCTGTATTTTATCATCATTTCAGAGTTTTCCCCAGAGAAAGGAGGGGAAGAACCACTAGAATCATCATTGGGGTTTATACATCTAAGCATATAGGATTATCCAAATAAAAATTCTGATATAAGTTTCTTTATGTTAAATAAATAAAATTAAATAAAATGTATTTATTTATTTATCGACTGACCATACTGTCAATTGGTGAGATATCATAACGACTAGCTCTGCCCTATTTTTGGTCATGTCTAGGGTAAAAATTGAGTTCATGAAAAAACTGTGGTCTCAAATTTTGGATCAAAAATTTATTTAAACATATATTCTATTTTTATTAAAAAACTAAATGTTGATAAAGTAAGATATATTTAATATTTTTGTAAAATTAATTCTGGGCACATTGGGATTCATCATCACACGTCGCATTAGGACCAGGCTCTAGAAATAAATATATAAATATTTCCAATTATTCTAAGGAAAAAATATTCACTACATCATTCCCTAAATAAATATTTTTTTCGTTAAAATAAAAACTAAAAAACAAAATTGTAAATTGAGCCTGCATCTTTCTATCACAGTCCCAAGAGCATTCTTGCATGTTCCCATGTTTTCACAACACAAAAACTAAGGGGGTGGTATATCTAAGAATTTTACTCTCCTATCAATCCTTTATCACAATCAGGTTATCCAAAAAAGTGTCCCCATTAGTGATTTCCATATATCCCCATTAGATGAAGTGTGTATAGGTATTCATGTATCTCCTCTGTTGGGACATGAGGAAGGCATCATATAAAGGCTATATGTGTTGGGTTACGGAAAGGTGGTAAGGAAGATCTCCAAACCTCTAAATAATCTGGAATGGCCAGATGAACTTCAAGGATAACATTCCTACATAACCATACCTCCACAATTATCATCATGGAGAGACTATGGAAAACGTCGACTACCTACTAAAACTCTAAGGGCCTGCAGAAACAATCTATTTAATATTTTTGTCTTCTCTTGGACATCCTCATCCACTCAATGATGACATGGACCTTCTCTGTTGTCACCTACCCCATATATAGTCCCACAAGAGATGTATTTTCAATCTCTATCCTACCCAAATGTTACCTGGAGGGTATCTCATTCAATCCCTAAAAAGTATCTTTGTGGATTGTAAAAGGGTTTGTTTTATTATAAATCAACTCTATTATGGGACTCTGATCCTCCCAACATCATCCATATTCTAACATGCAATATCTCAACAAATCCTCCAAAACCAAGATAGTGAACTCAGTTTTCCCATCCATCTGGGGGAAGGTATACACTCATCCTTATTTTGGTCCCAAATTCCACCTACATGACTCTCTATAATCATCCCATAAATTTTGCGCCATGATAGTAGACAATCATCGATGTCACCCCATTAAGGAGAATGATATCTCATGTGTACAACTACCCCAAAATATCCACCAAACTCTAATCCCTAATAGTAACTATGTTTTCCAACTGCATGATTTAGTCAAATATGACCCCGATGGAATCATGACTCTTTTCTATCTTTGGAATACCTATAAAAAATTTCATGGATAATCTGTCCCAATTCCACTCTATGATCCCAAGGGGCTACAACAAAACTGAAAAATTTGGTGCTCTTCCTTCACCAGATAATAGGTGAGGAAACAAGAGATGAACTCAGGAACACATCATCTCATTCCAGACCACTAAAATTATTATTGATGGTCTCTATAAATCTTTCACACAACAAGATGTAAAGTTAGGGGAGAAGTTTATAACGCTCACAACACCACCACACTCATCATGATTGGGCCCAAAGTTTATCCACTGAAATGTATGACATGTTACCTACTTAAGAATATTTATATGGTGAATCCCTCATGGATATATGGTCATGTAAGATCTCACAGTTGATGTCACCTAGTTAGGACTCTCTCACATGCTTGAGAAGAGGGGGAGTCAACATTATCAACAGTAGAAAAGTTGTACCCTCCTCCACCAGGGTCAACTATAAGGGAACCTACTGCTCAGAATCCTCCTTCTTTAAGAGATATCGGGACATCCAACTAAGTGTATTTTCTACAATATTTTCTTTCCCAAGAGTATATATATATCTTAATGTCATAGTCCTGTAGGAACTCTTACAAGATATGATGTCTCATGTTCAAGTCTCTCTATGTGAAGATGTACCTGGGATACTGATAGTTAGAGAAAACTAAAAAGCACTATTATAGAAGATAGTTCCTCCACATCCTCTGGGAAAAGTCTATCAATTCCAGTTATAGGTCATGAGTTTCATTTTTCTACTCACAGGGTCTCAACATCATTCACAGATTTTTAATAACTACCTATCACTGCATCAAGACACAGTTGAGACCAACTCTTGAGGCATAGAAATACAATACATACTCCATGACATCATCTAGATGTCTCAAAACAAGTGGAATTTTAATCCTCATTATCAAATCCTTGAATTCCCCATTGAAAAAATCATCCAAGGTAAAGGGATTCCAATTATACATCATGGAGGTCAAAGGGTCTTCAATTATAAAGAAGTATTCCATAAACCTCTTATAGTACCACACTAATCTATGAAAACAATGCACCTCAAAAATGATCGTAGGTGTCTCCCAAAAAATAATTGTATTGATATTCACTGAGTCTATGGATAAAAAATTCTCAAAAATGATATTCCCTTTAATGTGAATCTCATAAATCCAGAATTAGAACTTTTAGAGATTAATATAATATTAGTGATCTCAAAGAAAATATAGATCCATCCTCAAGTGATCTACATGATCCTCCTCTAATGAAAATTAGATGAATATGTTGTCAATGAAGATGACCAAAAATTGGCCCACTTTCAACTAGAAGACCTGGTTTATCAAAGCCATAATCACAGTTGGGGAATTCATCACACCAAAGGGAAATCCAAGGTAATCATAGTGGACCAACCCACACTCAATGGGGAGATACTTGATCATGGTTATGCCACTACCATGGTGGAAATTCCGTTATCTTCTAGAACACCTCAACATTTCTGGTTGGATAGTCTCATATGATGTGACCTAACCCATTAAAAACATAGCATTGGACCTATTTGGGCCACCCGGGTTCCGTATGTTTCCTAGGACCATGTTTCTGATTCTGATCTAGGGGATGTATCATGTGTTGAGATAATGTCTCCTTGTTCCTTTTAGATACTACAGAAGACTTAGCTATATGATTCCCACTTCCAGATGCATCTGTCTGGTGTCCCTCTGTCTAGAACCTCACTATCACTAGATCCCACTCCAACACATTGATATAGATGGTGATGCACAAGGGAACTATGCTGGAATTGATCTCTCTATGGAGTCCCTTGTCAAACATCCACTATCTAACGTAGACACACTATATCTAGTCAAGGGAGTATAGTGTATGGACTGTGAACCTTACTTCTTACTCATACATTATTATCCCTCACTTCTATAGCTCTAGAAATATTTATTCTGAAATGAACATAAGAATGTGGGATAGTACTTGTGGAATATTTGCATCATTTTGGGACATTATAAAGTCGAATTAGCGGGAATCTAGGTAAAAAGGTTACACCAAATCCAAGGTCCTACATAGAAATTCTAGATGATAGTGAAACCACATAATCTGTTGGTGTCTGGATGAGTTGAGAAAAGAATAACGAACTCATTCCAATACTCTTCTGCCTAATGATCAAGCTCACCGTGGAGCCTTATCAGCCTCTCTCACTAGAACTCGTAGCTTGCGCTAAACTTATGTTAATCCTTAGTATTCTCTTCATGGATGATCTACTATTCAAAAAGTGGAGGTGTCGACTACATACCCACCTAGAGGAAGAGGTTAAGGGGATATACCCTGAACTGAGGCCTCATCGCTCATCAGATCGTCATCATGTTCTAGAACTAGTTTCCCGGCTGGCAAGCATTGTTAATTCATCATGAAATTTAATTAGGGCATATCATAATCAAATGAGAATATATATATATATATATATATGTATGTATATGTATATGTATATATATATATATATGTGTATGTATATGTATATATATATATAAAAAATTGGTGTTGACTCAAGAAGTGAATTGATAGACATAATTCTATATAATGCACGTACCATTTATCCTTTCAACCAATGTATCAATTATCCAAGTGGACAAGCATGTAGTCATGGTCATGGTGAATGGATACATTAGCCACCTACACCATCACCAAATTACCAGGACCTAAATATTCACTCGAGAAACAATGAAACTGTTTCCCAAATCCCAACCAAATACTCATAAGGGTGATACTGCAAACACTTTCTCAAGGATCGAACCACCTCTGATACCTATCTATCATGAACCGACCCTAATGATGGCCCGATATGCAACTACCCCATACCTGAATCTATTATCCATGAGCATGAATCCAATTTTTAAGGATTAACTAACATTGTGATACATTTTTCTAAGTACACTTATTAACATACATATCCATCTTGATGCATAAGAGTATAGGAACAAGAGTAAAAGTTCAAAAACAATAGGGAAACAACAATTCATGTAATACCATTAGACATTACATGAGTATTATAGGGTAAAATGAAAATGAAAGGGTAAAATACACACCAAACTTGAAATATGAACCAATGTGAAAAAATTAGAAAGTAAAACTCTAAGAGATCCTATATCCCAATCTTTATGTTGTGACCATTGTATGTTGTCCAAATTACTAGGTATCCATAATATCCTATAATGTCACCGATGATATGCCTATTTTCTGCATATGACATGACACATGCTATAAATACTATACAAGGTTGAGTATCTACATACACAATAAGATGACCTCAATGATGGATGGAGAGTAAAAACATGTAAAAAAGGAATAGAAAGATAGTAGATAGTAAATATAGTGAAACTCAGCCCAATAAATAGAATGAGTAACCACATCCATGAAAATAGAGCTCAACATAGTGTTTTGGTGAAATTCACTTTGACTATTTTCCTCCCCTAGTAGGAATGTAAACTCTTCAAACCATGAGAATCTAAACATGGAGAGCAAGTGGCATACCCTAGACACGTTCAATACCCATGATAAAAGAGTATAAAATTCAACAGTATGGTTATAAATGTATATATATATATTCTTAGTAAAAAAATACCAAAATAGGGAGAAACGAGATCTCTATATCATAGATCAACATAACAAAAAGAGTCTCCAATAGTTCCAAAAGTCCATCAATAATGCCCAGAATCTCACAAATCTACTAAGAAGAAACCATGTAGAGGCCCACACCTCACCACTATTTCACACTACCAATGGGGTAAAAAATCCAAGTAAAATACCTATTCCTTAGTTATAACATCACACATTTTTATTAAATATCATTGAAATATATTTAAAAATAGATGATATTTATATTCAGTGTCTTATAAATAAGGTGCATAGTTTATGAAAAACAAATAAAATTATTCTAATAAACTCGAAAGTATTATTAATTTTCCAATTCTAATTCAAATTACTACATATAATCACCTGAGTAAATACATCAATTTAATGGGTGAGAAGATGACCCAGTAAGGAAAACAACTAAAACCCTTTACATTTTAACATGAGTGATATCAATAAGAACATTGGGAATTTCATAAAGGAATTATAAATAGGCATATAATAATAACCATAACATGAAAAATAACTGATAAATGTGTCTATAAAATTTAATTTATACACTCATAATAATATCACTATGGTCCATCCTCAATGTGTCATAAAAAATAACATGGTTATTCACCTAGGAATAGAAAAACATGTCATATCTAGAGATTAATTTCTTTACCCAATGCATTGTTGATCTATCGGAGATAACCCTAAATATGTATATATTTTATTTTGAGCCAAATATATCTGAATAAAACATTTCATAATTATCACATATAGAATAAAATACGTGGGTTTCGTATCAAATTTGTGACATTTTGAGTGTTTAAAAGAAACATCATTATGTCATTTATAACCCATAGAAATAGAAAAAGGGATTTGTGTATGTAAATTAAATAAGAAAATATAATTTTTATGTCATTAATAATAACCTTAGAAATGAAATTTGTTTCGGTATTCACATAATTTTTTTTATTTCTTTAGAAAAATATATAGATTTTGAGATGAGAATTCTACAGCTTAACGACTATTCAATATGGATTTAGAAAACATTAAATATAGAAGGGATAAAGGTATTACATCTATAAATGACTCATAATACATTATAGGAGATTATAAAATGAAAAAAATAACTTGTAATGAGAACTTGAAGGAAATACCACATAGAAGAGAACATAAATGGAAATAGAGAAGTATAGAATTTCCGTACAATAATTCGGTAGCCTAAAGACGTCTCATAAAATTCAAAAAATTAGTTGATGAGATTGGAAAGGGTATCTCATTATTTGGACATAAAATGTATAAAATTAAGTATATATAATAACATACCCCATCATAACAAATTGGAAACTAAAATACATAACCAAAATGAAGTCTTCACTAAAAGAAGTGGGTGAAAGGTTCCCTTACCTTGAAGAGTAAGTTAAAAAACTAAAAGGATGCGACATTCAGAGGCATGAGGGAACCCTTTGAGGACTCCTTTGGATTTAAAAGTGCCATAAATTCGTTGTTGGGAAATTTGGAATGAAAGTAATAAAGGAAAAGGATGGTATTTATAGCAATATTGAATGGATATTTTTTTAAATTCCAATGGACACCTCATTAGTGTTATATTAAAAACCATGGGGTTTTCCATGGTATTTTCTAATGGTGTTGGCCACATGGGACACCTTATAATATATTTAAATCGAATTTAGTTGACCTAATTTTTAAATTACATATTACGTCATTATTATATCATGAAACACACTAAAAACCAAAAAAACTATATTTTTTACTTTTCACTAAAAAACCAACCATTTTATAAAATTCTCATAAAATAACCCTAAACTAGTATTGATGTTATGAATTCAAAAATGAACACAATTTTATGAAAATAATTTTCTAAATATGATATATTTAATTTTTAGAAAAAATCAATTTTTACTTGAAAAAAAATTAATACATAACTAATAATTTTTAAAACAATTATTTTCTTACGCTATTATTTCACATAACCATTGAAGATGCCGAAATTAGTTTTAAACTTTCTTAAGTGAGATGACTATTCCATTGGTAACCTTTCTATTCACAAGTGTAATATTACTATTCATAATTAATTTTTTACAAAAAAAATTAATTTGAACTTATTAGACTCTAAATTTCATACTGATCACAACTATATATGTTAGTTTTTAGAAAAAATTTCCACATTATTAATTATTTAAAGTATAAAAAATATATTAAAGTAATATTTTTTTATATTCATCAATAATATGAAACTTCTAACACTTAATCCTATATTAATTTTGACATTTGAAATTCAAAAAGGATAATTATTTCACCCAAATATGAAATAAAAATTTTATTTATTAAATGGATTACACAAAGTAAATAAGACCTCATTACATAGTCACTTATAAAACATGCATAGTACCTAATTGTATGGTGTGTAATGGTGATAGAATCTTAGGGTTGCTCGGATAACATTACCTGAGTGGTGATTTATATTATCCGGAAATTATCTCGTAGGTGATTTTGTTCAATATACACATGTTGAATCTTATCATCGTAATTTTATAGATAAAATCCTACGGATGATACCTCATTTCCACGCTCTGATGTATGGGCTTCTTATGACCCAAATCTACTGGATGAGGCCATCGACTCCACTTTACGTATTAATTATCCATGACCACTTGTATTTATAAACTATAATCAATATGTTAAGAGTTTAGTTTCCATCTTTCATATAAACCAATGGTCATAATTTACCAATGGTTATATAATGGTAAAAACCCAAATTCCTCATGTCAATTATACTCACTTCACTAACAAAATGATATAGTTTTGTTAAGTAAAAAATAAAATTTCAAACAAAATCAGGAAACAAAATATTTTTCAAAAGTTTGGGTCATTACATTCTTCCCCACATAAGAAGTTTGATCCCTTAAATTTCATCTCGTACCCTCAGAAGTAAAATGTTGTGGGTACTTCTACCTCATTGAATCCTCTGGTTCCAACATGGCTTCATAATATTTGTGTTTCCTCCACAACACTTTATCAGGGTGGGTAGTCTAGTTGTGTAGAACCCTGTCTCGATGATCCATTTCTCTATTGGATGATCCTCACAAGAGAGGTCAGGTTCTAGTTGTACCACTTATGGATTTTGTAAATGTGAAGGGTCACTTATGTACATACTCAATAAGGATACATGGAATACATCATGAACTTGTGCTAGATTTGGTGGCTGTGAAAACTGTTAGGCCACTACTCCCATGCGATCACAAATTTCATAGGGGAGAATGTACTTAAGGCTGAGCTTCCCTTTCTACCCAAAAAACATTACTCTCTTCAAAGGTGAGTATCGAAGAAATAATTTATCACCAACATAAAAATACATGTCCCTTCGACGGTTTTCACCATAGTTATTCTACTAACGCCAAGTAGTCTTAATGTGATGTTGGATGGAATGAATCGTTTCTATCATCACTTTTAAAAGATCCATAACATAGATATTTCTATAAATATATTCATCCAAAAAATTAGGAGTTCTACATTTCTTCCCATATATATTTATAGGGATCCATTTAAATGCTTGAGTGGAAACTATTTTTGCATGAGAACTCAACAATTGAGAGATGTTGAACCAATACAACCTTAAATTCCATTTAGTATATTCTTAGTATGTCCTTGAGTGTTTGAAAAGTCCATTTATAATGTCCATCAGTTTTTGGGTGATAGGTCGTACTGAAATTCAATTTGGCACACATAACATGTTGATGTGTTCAATAAAATTATGATTTCATCCTTCGATCAAAATCAGTTATGATAGAAAGTGGAACTCCATACAACCTTACCACTTCATTCATGTAAATCAGGGTATATTGATCGAGAGAGAAATCTTCTTGAATAAATATAAAATTGGATTTATTGGTGAGACGGTCTACTATAACCCATATCACAATGTATCTTTTGGAAGTTCTTGTGAGATAAGGGAAAATTTCCACAGTGATATTGTCCCACTTCCATACTTGTATAGGTAGTGGTTATAATACCAATTTAGGAAGTTTTTTCTCTACCTTCACTTACTGACATACCAAGAACCTTTTAGGGTATTATTCAATCTCCCTTTTTATATTATCCCACTAATAATGATCCCAAATGGACCTATAAATTTTCATGATTCCAAGATGTATAGATAACAGAGATCTATGTGCATCATCCGTTAGAAACTTATTTATTTCTAGAATACATGGAACAAAAAGTCTCATTTGAAATTTTAGTACACATTACTCAGGAAACCTCAAATCCTTTACAACCTCAAATTTCTTCTGTAACAAAAGATCTTCTTTTTGAGTATTCTTGATCTTCTTTAGTAATGATGGTTGATAAATCATTTGGGATAGGTTTGATGATTTCCCTTCCATTAAAATTCCCATTTCAAACATCACTAGGTACTGGATCATGGGATATCTTTGAATCCTCATCATGTATAGAACCATAAGGTCGTTCCTACCTAATGCATCAGTGACTTTGTTTTCTCTTCCAGGAAGATAATAAATTGAAAAATCATTGTATTTAATATGTTCCAACCATCTCCATCATCTCATGTTCTATTCCTTATGTGTGAAAATATACTTCCAAATTTGTTGGTCTACGTTACTAGAACTCATCTCCCAATAAGGATAGTGCCTCTATACCTTTAGAAAAAAACAACCACTGCAGGCTCCAGCTCATTCATAGGATAGTTCTACTCATGAGACATCAACAATCAAGATTCATAATAAATCACCCTGTAATTTTTCACGATGACTCACCCAAGAACATTCAACGATGCATTGCTAAAATTAATGAATCCTTCTCCACTTAAGAGAAGACTTAACATGGGTGTAGTAACCAATCTCTTATTCATAACTTGGAAACATTCCACAAACGTATTTGTCCATATGATCTCGACCAATTTTTGAGTAAACATGATTAATGGATTAGAAATTAATGAAATTTTTTTCATAAACATCCTATAACATCTTTCTAATCCTTGGAAACATTGAATCACAATTATTTTTTATATTGAGGTCACTCCTCTACAACCTTTTACATTGTAGGGTCAATTGTGATTCCTTCATCGGTAATAATGTTCCCCAAGAATACAACTTATTGTAACCAAAATTCACATTTGTGAAACTTCCCAAAAAGTCTCTCCTTCTGTAGTGTTTAAAAATAACCCTTTGATGATCCTCATGCTCCTCAAAACTTTTGGAATATATTAGAATATCATCAATAAAACCAACCACAATGTTATCATGGTAGTCTTTATAGAATATATTCCTCAAATCTATAAAAGTATTAGGAGCATTATTCATGCCAAATGGAATATTAACAAACTCATAATGCCCATATTTTTATTAGAAGGTTGTTCTGGGAATATCTTCTTTCTTTACGCTCAATTGATGATAACCAGATCAAAGATAAATATTGGGAAATAATTGATCCCCACATAGTTGGTCAAATAAGTCATCAATTCCTAGAGGATGGTATTTGTTCATCACCATGATCTCATTCATATATTTAGAATCAATGGATAAATACATTGATACATACCTCTTCAACAAAGGGGGAATAAGTGCTACCCAAGGAGACACACTCAGTCAGACAAACCCCTCCTAAAAAATATTATGGAGTTGTTTCATTAATACCTCCAATTACACATTTTCCATCTTATATGGGTAATTTGATATCAGATGAGATCCATGTATGAGTTCAATAGAGAACTCTTCCTCTCTTTATGGTGGAGTCTGGATAACTCCTCACGAAATACTTCAATTTATTCCTGGACGATTGAAACATTTACTATCCTTATACTCTCATTTCCTTCTTCTTCTTTATCAATCAATTTTTGATAGAAGACCATATGAGGTGCTTCTAGACAAGGATCATGTAAATAAATCTCTCCTTGTAATATAATTGTAGGTTTCCCTTTCAAGACTACTGAGATTTCCTTTCCTCTTCATTTGATATTAGAATTATACATTGAAAACTAGTCAATATCAAGAATAATTTCAAATTCCATCATGGGAAATACTACAAATTTTTTATAATATTAATCTCACAAATGTAAATAATAGTTTTTCTAAACACTGATGATGCTTGGATAATCCCGAAATTAGTTTTGACTAATAACTCTACTTTTAAAATTTTTGGGGTTCATTCTAAATACTTTGCAAACATAGAGGGAAAAAAATAATTCATAGAACAAGAATCAATAAATGTACTTACTAGTCTGAGATTGCAACAAGAGTACCTCCTACCACATAATTTAGAGCTTCCAAATCAACTGTTGTGATGGAAAATTAATGGCCATGCTCCCTTGGCCTAAGGTGAGGCTAATGTTGATTCCCCTCCACTACCCTCGGATTTGGGGAGTTATTGAAAATGTCCTGATGTTTTCGACACTTAATGAATTGGACTTCAGGTAAGGCATGCAACATATTCCTATTATCGTTACTGTTGGGAAGCTGAGGAATCTCTTCACTATGACAATTCATTGTTATATTTCCTTCTTTTCCACACTTTTAACACATACTGCTTATGAGGAGTCATTTCCATGAATGACTCTTCCCACATTTATTACATGTGGGATGTTGAACATTCATTCCTCCTCCCCCCGATCAAATCTTCTCCCAATTCATGGATCTATTGATAACTTTTTTTATGGGATTTATGAGACTATTGCATCCCACCAAACATCAGTTCGACATTCATAGCACACCACATAATCTCTTCATAGATGTCATAATATAGATGGATAGATTCTTCCTAAATGAGGTCTTAGTCCACCAATTAATCTATAAATCATCCCATTAGGATCCATCAAAATGCATGAGGTGTAACAATAATGTCTTTTGATGTTAATCTTGTAGATTCCAATAGATTCTTTCTTCTAATTATCCATCTTGAGAAACCCATCTTAATTTTTTTCTCATCGAATGAGGGAAATTCTTATTGATGAAGTTCCCCCTGAACTCTTACATCTCCATATCTACAACATAATCTTTTAGACTCATGCTTTTAATCATTTTCCATCACTTTTCATCTTCCCCTCAGTGCAGTGACAAACCTGGGTGACCATTTCTTATTCTTAACAGCATAGTACAGAAAGGATCTTCTCAATAGAGCTGATCCACTATTCAGCAATCAATGGGTTGATAGATCCACCAAATGTTTGTTGTCTTTGACACCTAAAGAACTCAAAAGAAATTTTTACCTTCATGGGGAAATCGGCTACTTCACTTAATTCATGTTATTTCCCATAACTCGAGTCTGTTGGTTTATCATTCTAATGAATGTTTCCATTCCCGCTTCCATCGGAGGGATGTCAGTGCATGTTCCATTGTGTTCACTATTTGATGGGTTCCTCCTATTTCCTGCCATTTTTAAATGATTAAATACATAGTGAAAAGATTAGTTATTTTATGAATTTTTTAACAAAAAAGGGTTTTATGACATAAAACGTCATGTTTAAACATATTATTCTTTAAAAAAAATTACATTTCTCTATAAATCCTTCATAATTATTAATAAAATTCATGTTGTTAACCGAACATATCCCATGGGCATGTTAAAATAGGAGTGCATCAAGGCCCACTGTTATGCACTAGTTCCCTTTTGAGTCTAGCTGAAGGTTGTGTTCTTGGGTTTTACCCCTAGATACAAAGGTGTCAAATCCACATCCACATGTCGGTATCCAGAGAGGGATTTATATGTTCAAAAAAACTTACTTAATATTTAACCAAAATACTACGTTGTTTTCTTATCTTTATACATTTTTATAGGGTTATTCTTGATGTTTTAATATCCTAATTTTCACAAATAACTAAAATATCCTCTAATACCAATATAACATCCCTCCTTTTATTACATAACATTTCATTACATTTTAAAAATATAGGATTTTTATGTTTAGTGTCTTGGAAATAAGGTACATTATTTATAAAACCATATAACATTCAACTAATCCACTTGATAGGCTTCCTCATTTTTTCATCCTATGTAAAATTACTACATCTCATATCATGAGGACGCACATCAAATGAAATGGGGAGCAGGAGGTCCAGTAAGGAAAACAAGTGAAACGGTTTACATGTGAACATGAGTGATATCAATAAGAACATGGGGAATATAATAATGGAATGATAAATTTACATATCATAATAATAATAATAATTACTGAAAATTTTTATGAAAATGTTTCTAAAACATTTAATTTATACATTCATAATCATATCACCAAGGTTCATTTCCATGGTGTCAAAAAATATTCAACGTCGTTCACAAGTTATCGTAAAAATTTTCATCTCTAGAGAGTCATTTCATTACCCAATGCATTGGAGTGCTATAAGGGTGAAACCGTAATATGTATTTATTTACAAGGGATACACATAGATCTAATAAAAAATTTAATAATTAACCCAAATATAATAAAAGAATTGGGTTTCTTATCAAAACCTTGTCGTTTTAAAAATTGTTTTAAAAAGAATCATTATGACATTTGCAACCCATGGAAAGGGAATTATGGTTTTATGTATGTCAATTACATAATCAAATATATCATTTTAAGTATTCATAAATACCCCAGGAAATGATATAGATTTTTCTATTCACATAAATAAAATATGTTAATTTCTTGAGAAAAAACGATATATTTTGAGATGAAAATTCTACGGCATAACAGTGATACAATATGGTTTTAGAAAACATTAACAATTGAGAAGACACTATAATTCCATAAATAAATGAATTATAATAATATATTATAGGTAAAAAATAAAATTTAAATAAGAACACAGTATGTAAACTTCAATGACTTGCCACATAGAAGAGAACATAGATTGAAAAAGAGAAGATGAGAATTTCCATACAAAAATTTGGCAGTCTAACGACGTCACAAAAAAATCGGAAAATTAGAAGGACTCCTTTAGAGGTAAAAAGACCATAGATTGGTTGAATATTAATTTGGAATGAATGTAATGAACAAAAGGGTTGGTAATTATAGAAATAGTGAGGGGATACTTTATTAATTTCCCAGGGACACCTCGTTGGTGATATTTGCAAAACCATGGGCTCTCCCATGGTACTTTCCCACAGTTTTGGCCACTTGGTACACCTAAAATAATATTTAAATCCAAATTATTTGACCAATATTTTAAATTACATATTATATCATTATGATGACACAAAACAAACCATAGACTAAAAAACTGTATTTTTACTATTCACCAAAAAACAAAACATTTTATAAAAATATCATAAATTCACCATAAACTAACAATGATGTTAGGATTTAAAAAATGAAATCCAATTTTTGAAAACTAATTATATAAATATGAGATTTATAATTTTTATTTAAAATAACTGTTTACCAGTAAAAATACTAATACTTAACTAATTATTTCTGAAACAGTTATTTTTAACTACTATTATATCACATTACCATTCAAGATGCTGAAATTATTTTTATACAATATAAACTATTATTAATATTATTTTGGTCACATTAGTATTCATAAGATTAATATTACTATTCATAATTTATTATTCACTAAAAATTATGTTCATCTTCTTAGACTATAAATTTCTTACTAACCACAATTGAATCTTCCATTTTTTCAAAATCATTAAAAATTATTAATTAATCAATGTATAAAAAATATTTTAAAATACCCTTTTTTTATAAATAACATGAAATATCAAATAAATTATCCAATACTTATTTTGAAACATCAAATTCAAAAAGGATAGTTATTTTTTCCTAATGAGAAATAATATTTTTTTTATTCAATTGATTACAAAAAATAGAAAAGGCTTTGTTACAAATCCCTTTATAACACCTTAATAGAATCTAAGAGTATGGTGTCAAAGGGTTATAGAATCTTGGGTCATCTCAGACAAAATTTGCCGAGTGGTGATTTCTATCAGTATGAACCTCTACCTTAGGAAATTCCGTTAAAAATGTACTTGTTTAAGCTCATCTTGGGCTTGGTCCAGAGCACTGCCAAGTGACACTACCTCCCACCCAATCACTGACATATTGGCCTTGAATGACCCGAGAGAAATGGATGAGTCAATAGACTTATCTTTTTTGTATTAATGAACCTTGATCACTTGTATTTATAAACAATAATCATAACGATATGAGATTAGTTTCCAACAACCATATAGACAAACGATCATAATTAACCAATGGTTAAATAATGGTGAAAACCCAAAGGTATATTTCAATTATAATCAATTCATTACTAAATGGATATATGTTTTTGAGTACAAAATAAAATAACACAGAAATTTACAACACGATATGTTGTTCAAATGTTTAGGTTGTTCCACTAGTTCATTAGTGGGGTACCACTCTATATGTATCTTAAAAGGACCCTTTCCCTAGATGGTGGGGGGGTGTTCAACTCTAGTGTCATATGGAATTACCCCTACATAATAGGTTTGTTCTATATAGAATGTAGAGGAAACACGCCTAAGATGATTGGGGGTCCCACTATGTATGTTGAGGACTCATGCCCTAGTGTGATACGTGGCCTCTAATCTAGTCATTGACGACCCATGCCCTATCCGATATGGGTTTCTACAGGGAAGTTATTAGAAACACATTCAAAATGATGGGGTGTTCCACCCAATATGTCAAGTATGTACGCCCTTGTGTGAAATTAGGGTTCCAATTTTGTCATCAAGGACTTTCACTCTATTCGGTAGTGGGATAAAATGGGATTTAGAGGATCCACGACCAAGATGCTGGGAGCTTCCATTATATAGGTTGATGACCCACACCCTGGCGTGACATGGGGATTCCACCCTTTTCATCATGTTCGAATTCCTTATTCGATAAGAGGGTTCCACTCAAATGGTATAGGACATGTTCCCATGCTGTTGGGGATTGTACTCTATACAAATCCTCTGGTGATCCCACCTGATCATTGACATCATCACACATAACCTCAATACCTTCCAGCAATATAAATCATTACGTCACATATCAAAAGACACACCTGATGGAATCATATCATTCTATGCAGAAAAAATATCAGGATAGGCTACTCATTGTCCTAAATTTGAGTCCAAATGAAAGAGATACAAGAGGTTGAAGATTCCGAAAAAGTAACGAAGAGGTATATGGAATTTAGAGGTCCCACATGTCATGTTTTCCTAATCTTATTCCCAACTTTGTCCCATGATATAAAAAAACAACATCCATGTTGAAATACAAATCCAACTGGTGGAAAATATATAATTTCCATGATACCTAAGATCGTGATATGTAATTATGGCTGCATTTATGTACATCGATACACATTCATGTACCAATCCATGTCCATGTACTCGAATACACAACATTCCAATAACACTGTCTTCCACCACGAGATCCTACCGAGGTTCTTTTCCACATGGATCGTCCACCCAGGGAAGTGGTACATGGATTGTAGGAGGGCTACACATTGTTTCATCCTTATAATCCATTGAAACCCTAGCACAAACAATATGGGGATGACGTGTCATATGTTTTTCGAACTACATGGAGTATAGTTTTGGTTTTTTTTCTGATTCATATATCCAATATTTTTGTTTTGAATACATATGGATCACTTTAATAATGACCTAATTTCTGCTATAAATTATTGGATATTTTCTGGTCAATCGTTTGTGTCCACTTTGTGGTTAGAAATTAGTTTTTTTTGATCTTTGGAGGATCATCACACATCCTATGAAGCTCATTTTCATCCATCATTGATGGTTTGATATGAAATAATAAAAAAGTTCACAAAATTACAATTAAATATCTGTGAAAACCCCATATTCTTCAATCCATCCCCCATAAGTTGTTTCTTCACAATTTTATGGGCCTGATCGGGCCAGGTACTACCTAGTAACATCGAACCAAGATAGCAGGTTCCCATTAGAGAAGAACAAAAATAAATTTTAGGATAAACACACAAGAATATATGTTTAACAATATTTTTCCTATAATTCTTTTCAAATGATAAAGAATAGATATTTCCAATTTAGAAAACAAGAATCACTAATTAAATTCGAATACATGGGCTCAGGCTCAGGCCACATGTAGCATAAATCAATAAAGGGGATTAATACAATCAATTATTATTATAAATAAGGTTATAAACCATGAATTGAAGAGTTCCTCTTAAATATTTAATCGTTCATCATCAATGAATAGAGTCACTATTAAATATTGGATGTTGATATGTGTCTTGAATCTTGATCTACTCTAATCCAGCGTTTCATCGTCATCCATGGGGAATCCCCAAAGGATGGAAGGGAAAAAGCTATAGAATCCAACTATGGTTTATGAAGCTAACCCTATAGGATTTTACATTGCGATATTCGTATAAAGATTTTAATTGGTTAAAAAAATAATTAATTTACTTCATTATTTAATTTATCCATTGAACCTATAGTCAATAGATTAGATATCCGAATGCCCCACTCCAACCAGTTTTAGGTCATTCATAGATTAAACATCACGCTCCAAACTCGACCGTAGTCTCATTTTTTGATCAAAGATTTTTTCAATGAGTTATTATATTAAATTTAAGAAACTATGAATGGACAATATAAAATATATTTAATATTTTTATAAAATTAATTTCAGGCACACTACGCCTTGTAATTGAACATCGTCTCAGCTACTAGCGCTAAATATATATATATATAATTATATAAGATTCATAGAAGGAAAAAAATGGGTCTCTACATAAATTATCCCCATCATTGGTCTTTCTGTCCTTGGAATGTAGAAAAGCATTTTTTTGAAGAGTATGATCCATTTCCCCGCCATTTCTTTCTCATTCTCCCATGTTTCTTCTTAAATGTGACAATGTTTCCATAAAACCCACAGTAGAATTATTATTTTGTAATGAAATATCTTCTCTTTACTATACATAATTCATACATCCACATGAATAATAATAGAATATTACTCTATGAAAACATGATCCCATCGAATCACAATGTTTGAATCAGGTTGGTACTTCTTCAATTGAGATACATGAAGCATATAATGCACTGAATTTAACCGTGGTGGAAAAAACAACTAATATTATTTCTCACTATATCACTCAAGTATCTCAAAAGGGACTATTCATTGAAGATATAACATTCTCTACTTACGAATATGATGATGACCAAGCCTAGTATATATTATCAAGAAAACATGATCACATACCTCAATTGGCCACAATTATCAATGATTATCCACATATGATTTATGAAGAATCTAAAAAATTTTCATTCTCATTATAATCAACTTAATCTTCTCTATTGTCTCTTTCACTAGGTTGGTTCCAATTAGTGAATTCTCATTGATTTCCACTCAAAAATTGGAGAATGAAAAGGACACCCATATAATCCTTCAAAGGGTGCAATGTGTATCAATACCTAGTGACTATTATATGATAACACCACTAAAAATAAATTAACTTCCCATAAGACACCAAAATCTATCACAAAATCCCAAATCAGGTCCTCTAAGGTTTAGATTGTCCATTTAGTAGGGTTATCCATTTGGGGATGATAAGATATACTCATATTCAACTGTTATCCAAGGGATCACTTAACGGAATTCCAAATATTATGTGTAATCTTGGGGTATCTTTCGGATAAAATCAAGATTGGAATGTCATGCATTATTAAAAATTCATGAATATAGATATTTTTGAATATTATTACACAAATTTAGTTTCATATAAATTAATGAATTTATCCAACATTGTTAAGTGATCCACAATCATCCATATAGCATCATGATTCTGAACCATACTCGGAAGAACTCTTACAAAATCCATGGTTAACTGCTCCCATTTCCACATGGGAATAGGTAAAGACAAGAACATACCTATTGTTTATTGGTACACCACCATTACCTACTAATAGGATATTCATTTTGAGACCTAATTCACAACATATCTTTTCATGGCTTGTCACCAAATATATTTATTCAACACGTTATACAAATTTTTCAATCTTAGGATGAACATCACATGTAGAAAGGTTGTAAGAACTGACAATTTGTTCCTGTTAAGCCAAGTTATGACCACTCGATTTCCAAAAAAAATGAATTACTATCCATATTCCATCTCTCAATGGTCTCCCCACCATTGAGATTTTATCTCATTGAATCACATTCATGATCATATGTATGATCATTTTAAACTTTCCCAACCAAATTAGGAACTAAATAAATCATAAAGAAAATTGCAACAACCCCTTAATCTAATCATTATAGATGCATATCTGCTAAGACTGACAATATTATTCATTGGTCTAAATCCTCATTTTCCAAATTTTCATATGAATTCCAATTCAATTCATCAACTATAGAGTTCCCTTTAATCTGTGTATACAAAAAGATAATGTCAAAGATGCTTTGATACACTATCCAACTTCTCATCCTTAAATTCAAATGTCTTTGGGGTAAAATGTGTTTCAAACTCTTATAATCCAACAACACTATGAATTTCTCAATAAAGAAGAAGTTATTCTATGTCTTCAATGAAAATACCATGGTATGTAATTCTAATTCATGTGTTGGGTAGTTATTATTATGAAACTATATTTTTCTGGAACCGTAATAAATATCATGGTCTCCCTACATAAGAAAACATCCCAAAACATATCCTCATGCATCATAATAGATTGTGTATACCTATATAGACATTAGAGTGATGAGGATAGATGTTGATTTATGTTTCAGAATAATTTTTAATAATATTTATGAAATTTATTGTTCCATTGTAAAGGGACAATATTCATTATCAAAGCTATAAATGGTGATTCCAAGTATGAGAAATAACATAGAATGAATTTTTAGTATCCTGCTAATCCAAAGAAACTATGTATCTCAAAGACATTCATCAGTGGTTTTTAAGAGGTAAATACTTCTATATTTTGAGGATTTATTGAAAAGGGTTTTATGAAATTACATGGCCAAGGAAATATAACTCTTGTATCAGTAATTCATATATTGATAAATTGGAATAAAAAAAATTCTCTCACAAGATGTCCAAAACACTATCCTAGTGTTTATCATGATCCACCTTAGTTCAATAATACACAACTATATCATCAACAAACACCACAACAATGTAATCTTTATAACTTTGAACGATTAAATTTATTAATTCCATAAATAGAACAACTGAATTTGTAACAACAAAATTAATAATAACATATTCATTATTCCTTTATCTACTAATGAATGTTTTCATATGAATATCCCCTTTCCAAACTCACAATATGTGATATCCTGAATGTAAGTCAATTTTTGATATCCATGGGGATCCATAATATTCATTGATCAGATCAATAATAATTTGAAGAGTATACTAATAATTTATCATAAAATGGTTGAAATTTTAATAATCCAGACAAATCATAACAGACTGATTGACATTATTTACAATAGTATTGGGGTTGTCCACAAAGATGATTTCAGTTAAATGAACTATTTTATTTCCAACTCTTCCAATAGAGCGTTTAGTTCAATTAATTTTGTTGGGCTATTTGATAATATAAAAGTGATATAGGAATGGTCCCTAGTATTAGATCTATCATAAAATCAACTGCTCTTTTGGGTGAAAATTGGAAGACATTTAGAGGAAAAATATCAGGATATTGATTGACAACTTTTGAAAAAATATATATCCTATATCATTATCAGATTTGAAGCTAAAGACTTCCAAATAATAAGAGATGGTTCAAACCACTAGTGTCCAAAGTCCTTCAATACCATCCTTTACACCTCGTCTTCTCCAATGATATGGTCTACACCATCCAAGGATGTGAAACTAGACATTTTGAAATAAAAGTTTTTGTGGACCTTGAAAGAAGAAAACCAATCCATACCCAAAATAAAATCGTGGGGATACATCTCAAGCATAGATAAATCCCAAATCAATTCACCCCATCGATTTTTTTGGAATAATAATTATACATAAAGACTCAACACACTATTTTTTCTAAGATAAGTTTTTAATTTCAAAATTAGAGGCATCATATCTGTAATACCCCAACCTTCCACGGTACGCTTCCCTTTGAATAATACAGTAGCGCGTGTTGTACACAACTTTCACTTCTAACACACACAACAACCAATCAAACTAGTTTTTTTGAAGAGTAATAACTACTTAATAAAATTTTATAAATTTTATCATTTAATATAGACATCATTTTTGGATTAAGAATATCAAAATTAGCCTAGGGTGGATTTTTGGTATTATTTAGAAAACATTCAAATTTTGATGAATAGTGAAACATACTAAACAATAATTAAAAAAAACATTTTTAATCCAAATAATTTATATTGATAAATTATAACATTGATAGGTTATAAAGTATCATTAAAATATATTTTTACCATTTAATCCACTATTGGTAATTGGATGTAATTTCACATTTAAACTGGGCATAAACAAGTGTTAATCTTTTGGTAGATTTTATTTCATAAAAAACACATTCTTGGTTTTGACAATGGGAATTAATTTAAATTTAATTTCTGCCACTTCTATGATTTTAATGTTGAAAAATGGATTCCAAATATAGAATCAGTACTTCCAAATTGTGTAAATAACTTGCTTTTATTTTTAGAGCTTTTGAATAATTACTTCGGTAAATATTTTATTTACCATGGTTAAAGGGTAAATCCGATAAATAAGGGTTAAAAAAATATTATTATAAGAATATTAAATTACCCTAAAACGTTTCCTAATATTATTGGTTGATACATTTCCAACCATATGCATCTTTGGGTCGATTTTAGGACCCCATGGAGCCACATTTAAGTGATAATGACACTTTATATTAATTATGATAAAGCAAATACAAAAATTACATAAGCATATATCTTTTAGAAAAACAATGTTTACATAGGATTATATATGTTATATTTTTGACTATAAATATTCCGTATAAATCTAAAACTATTCTCTACATAATTGTATTTTATTTATAATTTTTAGGAATTGAATAATTAAATTTATATATGACAAGATAATGATGCAGTATTTTCTGTATTAATGAAAGAATCAAATAATTGGTATTATAAATGATAAAATAAATATAATATGAAAGTTATGATGACATAAACGAATTTTATTGGGTACTATCAGATGTTATTATTTCTTAAACATATTTGGTTCGAATTAATAATGTTTTAATGACTTTAACAAAAATAAATTTTTAAATAGTGTCAAAATTGACAAAAATGAGTTTTTAAACTAATATTATATTATTAATTGATATTATATTCCTAAAAATCTAATATTCGGCCAAAAGACTTATATAATGATAGGTGTATATTTAATGGACCACTTGGGGGTCTCTTGTAAGTATATAGTAATTTTATTAACTATATAATATAAAAATACATAGAGACATGGTATATGTCAAACTATTTAACTAAGAGTTAAATCAAAAAGATAAAGTTAATATAATGACCCAAACCCATCTAAACCTATTGGTTGAGTGGTTTTCGACCTATCCCAACCTTAACCTTTAAATAATCCACTTTGGAGACAGAAGAAACTAAATATGAATTTATTATAAAATAATATTTCTATCTTTTCCTAAGGTGCCCCTCACCCCTCTTATAAAAGGGAACTCCCCCTACTCACTAATTCACACCTTCAAAGCCTTTTGTCTTGGCCAAACCCTGGAAAACTATCCTCTCCACTTCCCTCAATTAATCCTAGATGCACTCCTTTGGTCATTAATCCATATTAAGGAGCCCTTTTGATCAAATAATAATGAAGAACCCGAAGAAGAGGTAATAATTTCACCACCATCTTTCAAGTTATTTTCTTCTTCCACTTCATATTTTTTTTGTTATTTACATTCTAAAATAATTAGTCCTATATCATAAATATACTGTGAAGTTATTATAAATATGGTACAACCAGCTTGATTATTCTATCCATCCTTTTAATGACATGTCACAATACGTGTGTACGTATGGATTACTGTCTCCACGTCGTGGTATAATTGTTATTCAATAATTTGTTATTTGGATGGGTATAATAATTATGTGTAATTCATGTAAATAATAAATATAACATGATAATGATTCTATATATATGATATAACATCCAATTATATATTATTTTAATATCAAAAGAGTGATATTATCGCTCGTGCGTACGTACGGATTACCGTCTCCACGAACACGATGAGATTCATTCCCCATCATATCCATTCAAGAATAAATTTCGTTTGATGATTAAAAATAATGTTTAGAGACATGATATCTTTCTGTATATGAAAAAGGTCAATCTGATACACAACATATATGGGTCACATAACAATTAATATAAATAAAAATGAATCTGTTAACACCCGAAACGACGATAATACTAGGATATTATTAACAAATAAATGTTTAAAGATAATATATGATATAATATTAATGTATATAATTCAAGTATAATTCAATAAATGTTATTTCACCATTCAATAGGAGGTTAACCCATCCTTGACCATGGAAAAATTTCAATGTAAGGGGTTTCTTATCTCACTTTTAATTCCGTGAGATTTCCATTGTTCACCTCTTATTTATTGCATGTTGTGTGAGTACTACCCATGATGATATTCATCATGTAATATACATAAATTTATTGATATTTACATCATCATTGTACGATCCTTCTTTCATGGGTGTATGTTTCGTATGTTACCAAATCGATAAGGGAATTTTAAATTTCAATTTTAATTCATTTGGCTTTACGCATACTTCATTGATTATTTTACACCAAGATTATGTGTGGAATCACTATTAATTTTATTATGTCATAATTTCCACTCCCCTTTCTGTGGATATACTTTTGATACACATAATCACTCCATTTATAATTTCTCAAGTCATCGATATGAAATTGATAAGAGTAATTTTAACTCAATATACATTTGTTGTGTTAAATATCCAATTCATTGATGTTTTCTTTACAAGAATATGTGTTAATGTACTCTGATTTATTTAAACTGAAAATTCAATAATATTGAGTGTATTTATATTTTTCACACATAATTGTGTCGTTGATTTATCCTTAACCAATGCATACGATTTTTATTAGAGATTTCATCTCAAATTACATTCCATTGAGACTTCTTTGTTGTTATACACCAAATCACATTTATATGGTGTATATAATGTACTTTGACATAGTATATAATGAATACCATTATTCTTATTATATTAAAATGTTTTTATTACCTCAATTATTTATATTCAATTGTCTGTATTTTGGTTGGGAACTCTAACTAAAATATCATTTTAAATTTTTTAAATTTTTGTTATTCTAAATCATTCTCATTAATGTCCATGTATTAAAAATGGTTTTAAGGATTTTTTTATAGGGAAATTGAAGATTTAAAATTTAAATTCCGTTTAAAAGTTTCAAAGTGGTATGGGAAACATTGTTTCAAAATTCTATTTTTAAATGGCTTCGTGACAAATAGTGTGACATTAAAATTATTTCAAGAAAAGGGGGATATTTCTCTCTAATAGTTTTGAGGATTATTTTCATCTATGTCAATATCAATCATTATTATTGATTGAGGTTAATTGGTTACAATAAAATATTCCATATTGTATTGAATGAGTTATGTTTGACTGTGGATGTGCTATTCTTATTCAATTCATGGTTTGTGGATAATGTATTGACATTACGTATGCTAGTTTTAATACTAATGTTTATGTTATGTTTAAACCTATTAATATAAGGAATGAATTGGACTTAGTATGTGACTGGTGGAGCCCTCTATAGCTCATCGATGCATCAGTAGGTCTCATGAGACAAACTAGTGTCTCGGCACTAGGCCTTGAAAAAATCTTATTTGTAGTCTTGGCATAAGGCCTTGACTATGTGGTTATGATAGTCTAGAATTATGCATTCCATCATTATGAAAGTGGTTATTTATATTGTGTGTGATCAATAGACTATTAGAATATCCATTTGAATAATTAAATGGATTTATTTGATTTTAACTTTGCAATATTATGCTGAATTTCACGTTTAAAAGGCTTTTGTTCTGGTCTTATACACTGCCTTAAATTTTTATGCTTATTTATGAAATTTTCCACTATAATTTCATCCTTACAGAACGTCTGAGCTCACCCCTTTCAATGTTTTATTTTCCTAGGATGCAAAGAAGTATATAATGACTGACTTCTAGGGATAGAATTTGGGATCTCAAGGTTGTCTATGGAGACAATGTTGTTGTAGTTTTATATTTTATGATGTAATGTAAACCTTATAAATATATCTATTGCTTCTAAAGCTACTAATCTAATTGGTCTTTGGAGACTTGATCATTTATGATCATTCCAATGATACATAATAATTCACAGACTCCGGGCTTCTGGGGTTAGGGCGTTACAGTTGGTATCAGATGAAGTTCAGTACAAACCATGGAAACTAGATTTAGATAAACTCTGATTAGATCACATAGACCTAAGATGGACTTTGAAGATTGGTATAGAAGAACATCCTTGAATTTTGGTATTGTATAGATTTTGTGAGTTTTCCGAAATATACATCACTTCCTAGATATGAGCAGTTAGAGACAGCTCTCGCACAGATATACCTTGGGGTAAAATCCAAAAACACTAATTTGAGCTAGACTCGAACGGGAAATGGTGCATGACAATAGGCCTTGCTGCACTCTTGGTTATAACACTCCCAAGAGATATTCTTAGGATAATTTACATTTTCTTTAGAAAATGATTTGAATTATTTTAATATAAGATGATAATAAATGATCTTGGTCAATCATAAGGTGTATCAAATTGAGAATATGGTGTCATGATATTATCTAAATGATTTTATGAATACTGTTACTCACATAATCCTTTCTAGTTTTTGTCAATGGTTGGATTCCAAGGAAGTCATAGTAACATTGAGAATTATGTACAAGGTGGGAATGATGGTGGAACTGAGCAACAAAATGGAATGTTGATAGGCGAAAAAGATATCGTGTTCATGCCAAATTAGTTTTCCAAAAATATGATCAATAACATATATATTAACCGACTCTCGTACACAAAAATGAAGAGAAAGGTGATGAATGATAAGATCTCCAGCTGTGGAGACCATGTAGAAAAGAATCCTCAATTTCTGTTATTAAAGAAATGTAGAAGGAGACATCAATGAAAGTGTCTCAATGGAACAAATAAATGATTTAAGTGTAGGAAAGAAGGAAATAAAATGAATAATTGCGGAGGAAAAATGAAGGGTACTATGGAAGAAAATAAAAATGGTTCCAAGAATCCATTTACAGTCATTTTCTGTAAATGTAGGGGACCTAGACATTACCCGAGTGAATGCCCTATTCGATAGGATATTTTCTTGGTCATAGAAGAATCTATGTGTAAATATGTCATTGAAAAAAATTTTAAAAGTACTAGTACTCCTTTTTGATGGGATTACTTTGGAATAATTTTCTCTTTTATTTGTAACCCTGAAGATTTTCTTGTGAAAATGATATTTGAAGAAGACTTATCTTTTCTCTTGTGGATCTAGTTATAAATAACCATTTGGTTTTATATGATCATTGGTATTGTAGAAATTACAATTTATTATATTTTGGGATGAAAATGAAATGTATGATATAACATTTGTGGTTAAATTATGTTATTGTTATTTTGAGGAATTTATCTCATATTTTAATTTTATAAAATATAGATTTTGAAAAAAGACAACATATAGACTGTGTGACAACCTGTCGCTTCAGAAAAAGCAGTGGGAATTGAACCCACAACCAATGTGATATTGGGATTTATTTCCTACCACTGGACTACATGAAGTCCCTAGATAGTGTGACTAATTATTATAAGGTAAATTATTTTATTAATCAATAATAAGTTGATTTGGGATCTTATGTCTTATCAAATGAATACCCATAGTATAGGAAAATGATTTTGTGATTAAGTGATAAATGGTATTTTGGAAGATGTTCTCTTTTTTGGGAACAATATATGCCCAAGAAAAATAGAATACTATGGGATTTAATTTGACGAGTAATGGTGGATTTTTATCTATGTTTTTATAGTGGATTTTTAGTTATTTGGGTTATTTATTGGAATGATTAACCAGTAATAGATAATATGTGATTAGGTAAATTACTTTTATGTATGTGACTTTAAGAGTAGTTGATTTCATTTGGAGAAACAATTCTTGTGGAAGACTATATTGCCAAATTCTTCTATTTTTTGGGTTTCAATATTCGTTTTGATTATATAGATGGATTTTAAGGAAATTTTTTTACTAAATGGTATTTATTTTACTTTGGGGTATTGTTGGTTTAGTTTTAGAAACAATGATTAGTGTTTCTTTCTCTAAAGGAATATCCCTTTTGGGGATAATTAGATCTTATACTAACCATTTTGGTTTTGATTAATCTCTAATGACAAGGTAAATATATAGTTTATCCTTCGTGGATCATGTGATTCTATAGAAGTTTATTCTAGCTCTTCAAGTGGGACCATGTCTTCTTGAATACGCATCATTTAAAAAAACCGGTTAGTGGTAGAAATTTATTAAAGAATGAATCTATACTTAAAAATAATGTATATATCTTTATGTTCTTAGTCAATATCATAAATGAATTCCTCATCTTTATGTAATGTATCTTAAAACAAAAAAAATGTTGTCCATTTAATTTTCCTACTAGGATACTAATGACCATTTGTCATATCACAAGTTTGTGGTTTTCTTATTGTTAAATTTCTCCTGATCATGTTTTTTATCGCTCTCCATTAGAACATGACAATTTTTTTATCATCCATATCCATGTTTTCCTACATGGAATCCTAGTATGAGTTATCTTGGGTAACCTTTGTACTTCTCTTTCTTTCTTTTAAAGTGATAGTTTTATTGACTCTTTTTTTGATGTGGGACATTCCATTATATTCCCAAGACCAATTTTAAAAAATGTCAATGAAAAAATTATAGGAATGAAGGGAGAATGTAACACCCCAAATTTCTAGGGTACACTTCTCTTTGAATAATACATAAGTGTGTGTTGTACGCAACTTTGAGTTCTAACACACACCACAACCAATCAAACTAGCTGTTATGAATAGTAATACCTACTTTTTGAAATTTTATAATTTTTATCTTTCAAAGTGGACAGAATTTTTGGATTTGGAATATCGAAATTAACTGGGGGTGAATTTTTGGTATTTTTTAGAAAACATTCAAATTTTGATGAATAGTGAAAAATCGTAAACAGTAATTAAAAACAACTCTTTTAATACAAATAATTTAAAGTGATAAATTATACTATTTAGAGGTTTCAAATAATAATTAGAATATATTTTTAACATTTAATCCAATAATGGTAATTGGATGTAATTTCACATTTAAAGTAGACATAAACAAGTGTCAATCTTTTAATAGTTAATATTTCTTAAAAAAACACTCTCTTTGTTTTGACAACGGGAATTAATTTTAAATTAATTTCTGACACTTATGTTCTTTGAACATAGAAATATTTATTCTATATTTATAATCAGGAGGTCCAAATTTTGTAAACAGGTAAATTTTTTTTTAGACATTTTGAATAATTACATCCGTAAATTTTGTATTTACCATGGCTAAAGTGTAAATACGGTAAACAAGGGTAAAACAGTAATATTATAATAATATTAAATTACCCTAAAATATTTCCTAACCCTATTGTTTGATACATGTCTAACTATGGGAATCATTGGGTCGATTTTGGGACCCCATGGAGCCACTTTTCATTGATATTGACACATTATATTAATTAATTTAATGTAAATACAAAAATGACATAAACATATAATTTTTAGAAAAACCATTTTTACATAGGGTTATATAAGTTATATTTTTTACTATAAATATTCATTAAAAATATACAAAGATATCCTACATAATGGTATTTTATTTATAATTTTTAGTCATTGAATAATTAAATTTATTTACGAAACAATAATGATACAATATTTTCCTTATTAATTAAAGAATCAAATAATTGGTATTATAAATGTTAAAATGAATATAATCTGAAAGTTATGATGACATACAAGAATTTCATTGGTTAATATGACATGTGATTATTTTTTAAATGAATTTGGTTCGAATTAATAATGATTTTAAGACTTTAACAAAAATCAATTATTAAATAGTGTCAAAATTGACATAAATTTGTTTTTAAACAAATATTATATTATTAATTGATATTATATTGCTAAAAATCTCAGCTTCGGCCAAAGGACTTATATAATGATAGTTTTATCATTAATGGGCCACTTTGGTTTCTCTTGGAAATATATAGTATGTGTATTAATTATATAATATAAAAATACAAAGAGACATGGTAAATGTCAAACTCTTTAACTAAGAGTTAAATAAAAAGATAAAGTTAATATACTGACCCAAACCTGTCTAAAACCTATTGGTTGAGTGGTTTTAGATATATCCCCACCTTAAACATTAAATAACCAAATTTGTATCCATTAGAAACTGAATATAAATTTATTATAATATAATATTTCTAGCTTCTCCTAAGGTGCCCCTCACCCCTCTTATAAAAGGCCACTGGCCCTACTCACTAATTTACACCGTCAAAGCCTTTTGGATCGGACAAAACATGACCATATAACCTCTCAACTTCCTTAACTTCATCATTGAGGCCCTCCTTTGGTCAGAATGAAAACATAAGGAGCCCTTTTGATCAAATCAAAAGGAAGAACCTGAAGAAGAGATGCTAATTTCACCACCCTCTTTCAAGTTCTTTTCTTCTTCCACTTCTTTTTTTTGTTATTTCCATTCAAAAATAATAACTCCTATATCATCTATATACTGTGAAGATATTATAAATATGGTACAACTATCTACATTATTCTATCCATCCTTTGAATGACATGTCACCATACGTGCATACGTACGGATTACAGTCTCCACGTCGTGATGTAATTGTTATTCAATTCATTATTATTTGGATCGGTATAATAATGATGTTTAATTCATGTAAATAATAAACATGACATGATAATGATTATTTACATATGATATACCATCCAATTAAATATTTTTTTAATATCAAAATTGTGATATTGTCGCTCGTGCGTACGTACGGATTATCGTTTCCAAGAACGCGATGAGATTCATTCCCCATCGTATCCATTAAAGACTAAATTTCATTTGATGATTAAAGATAATTTTTAGAGACATGATATAATTCTGGATATAAATAAGTGAAATCTCATCCATAACAAATATGGCTCACTTAACAAATAATATAAAGGAAAATGAATCTGTTAACACCCGAAACGACGATAATACAAAGTTATTATTAACAAATCAATGTTATAAGATCATATATGATATCATATTAATGTATATAATTTTTGAATAATTCAATAAAAATTATTTCAACATTATACAGGAGGTTAACCTACCCTCTACCAAGGAAAAAGTACCAAGTAAGGGGTTTCTTATCACACTTTTAATTCTCTAAGATTTCCATTTTTTCACCGCTTATTTATTGCATGTGTTGTGTGTACTACCCATGATTGTATTAATAGTGTAATATACTTAAATTTATTTATACATACTTCATCATTGTATGATCCTTCATTCATTGGTGCATGTTTCTTATGTTACCAAATCGATAAGGGAATCTGAAATTTAAACTTCCATTCATTCGACTTTACACATAAATAATTGATAATTTTACTACAAGATTATGTGTGGAATAACTATTCATTTTCTTTTGTCATAATTTCCGCTACCCTTTTTGTGGGTATAATTTTGATACACATAATCACTCCATTGATAATTTCTCAAGTCATCTATATGAACGTGATAAGAGTAATTTTAACTCAATCTCCATTTGTTGAGTTTAATATCCAATTAATTGGTGTTGTCATTACAAGAATATGTGTGAATGTCCTCTGATTGATTTACACTGAATATCCAATCATATTGAGTGTATTTATATTTTTCACACATAATTATGTCATTTATTTATCCTTAACCTAATGATACGGTCTTTATAATAGATTTCATCTCAAATTACATTCCATTGAGACTTATTTGTTGTTATAAACCAAATCACCTTTATATGTTGTATATAATGTACGTTGACATAGTATATCATGAATACCTTTATTCTCATGATATTAAAAAGTTTGGATTACCTCAATTATTTGTATTCATTTTTCTTTCTTTTGGTTAGGAACTCAAACTAAAATATCATTTTAAATGTTTTAAAGATTTATTATTCTAAATATTTCTCATTAATGTCCATGTAATAAAAATGGTTTTAAAGATTTATTTATATGGACATTGAAGTTTTTAAATTAAAATTCCTTTTAAAAGTATCAAAGTGGTAAGGGACACTTTTATTCAGAAATCTATTTTTAAATGGCATCTTATCAAATATTGTGACTTTTAAACGATTTCATAAAAAATGGGGATATTTCTCTCTAAACGTTTTGATGATTATTTTCATCTATGTCAGTATCCTTCATTATTCTTGATTGAGGTAAATATTTTACAATTCAATCTGCCATATAGTATTGAATGAGTTATGTTTGACTGTGGATTTTCTATTTTTATTCCATTCATGGTTTGTGGATAAATAATTGACATTATGTATGATAGTTTTAATACGAATGTTTATATTATGGTTAAAACTGTTCATCTGGGGAATGCAATGGACTTAGTAAGTGATGGGTGGAGCTCTCTATAAATCCTCAATGCATCGGGAGGTCTCATGAGACAAACACGTGTCTTGGAACAAGGCCATGACAAAATATTATTTGTAGTCTTGGCACAAGGCCTTAACTATGTGGTTATGATAGTCTGGCATTAAGCATTCCATCATTATAAAAGTGGTTATTGATATCCCATTTGATTATTTGACTAGTAGAATATCCATGTGAATAAGTAAATGATATTATTTGATTTTATCCTTCCCATATTCTACTGAAGTTCATTTTTAAAAGGCTTTTGTAATAGTCTTATACACTGTCTTAAATGTTTATGCTTATTTGTGAAAGTTTCCTCTATAATGTTATCCTTACTAAGAATTTGAGCTCACCCCTTTCTAGGTTTTATTTTCCCTTGATGCAAATAAATATATTATGAATAACCTCAAAGGATAGTCTATGGGATATTATTGTTTTCTATGGAGAAAATGTTGTTGTAGTTTTTCCTTTTATGATGTAATGTAAACCTTATGAATGCATCTAGTGATTCCAAGGCTACTAAACTAATCTGTCATTCAAGACGTGATCTTTTATGATCAAGACTGTAATAATGTACCTACTCTGGGCTTCTGGGGTCGGGGCATTACAATATCTAAATGATAACCCATATTATCCACAACATGATAAGGAATAGACTTCTGTGACCGTCCAATTTCAAAAAAAATATCATTAATGGAGAATTAAAAATTGTTATATCACGCACCATTGAAGGACTATTATTATCATCAATAATCATTTTATGAACATCATATATATTATGAATTTTTGAACTTTTATCTTTGATACCTTATTGGGATTACACTAGTTGATGAATCATGGTGTTTAATGAATCACCTAATCTCACTTTATTCTGATAATGAAAGTGATTGTACTGCACAAATCACATCAAATAAAAAGATTCTTTGGAATAATGTGATGCTTTTCTAGCACCTAACCTTAGAGAACTGTGAAAATGGCACTGAAGATGTTCCATATTGAAAAAATTGTGACATGATCTTCGTGGTGTCTCACCATCTTTCTTGATGTGATTCAGTGAACCACACTAAAAACATTCTGACATACTTTTGGGTTGAGGAGGATGATTTACTGATCCCCTAGTCTGATTCTAATGTGTCCCAACACTCTAGAAGTAGGTTTCCCTATTACACTTATTACTTGTATTATTGTTCCCATATATTTCCATAAGAATAAACATAATACCTCCAACCATATTTCCCATGATATCCATTTCTCCTACAGTCACTCTATTTACCATCTCAATATAACCAGTTAAACAATGAAGGACAATCTTTTAATTAATGTCCAGCATCAAACCTGCTTCAAAATTTTGTTCCTTCAACGATGAACTTACATAAATATATGTAGAAAATCATACCAAATTCATAAATTTAGTTGCATACTCTGTCTCCAAGATATTAATATTCTTTAAACTGAATTGGTTTGTTGTTCTAGAATTTTTATATGTGTGAGGATAAAATTTCTTATTAAATAGTTTTTCCAATTCCCACATGTCATAACATGTTACAATTTATCTGGAACTAATAATTCTCACCATTAGAATTCCAAATCCTCTAGAATATATGATTCAAACATAACTTTTAATTCATCTTGTGTCCCAAGGAAATCAAATATTTAATTCCCCATAATCAATCTGACATCTGCTTTATCTAGCTCAAAATCTACCCTAAAAAAATATAGGTGGATTCTACATTAGGAATTGAACTAAATGGTCGAATTTCCACAGTTTATCATTTCTATTACCCATATCCATGTCTTGGAAAAACATGGAAATAATTTTGACAAACTAGTTGATAACATGTGGCTTAGGTGGAACTACATTCTCAGCAACCTCTTTTGGTATGTTTTTATAAGGCCTACCATGTTCAATTAATTTTGAAAACAAAAATTCCATTAAATTTCATCCATTATAATATTAAGTCTTATAAATTTAAAATTTATAAATATTACAATTGATCTTTCCTCAATTCATATATTTTCAATATTTTAACCAATTAATAAAACATTGATCCATGATTATCAAATAAAAACCAGTTTCTCACTTTCAAAAATAGCTCTTTCTATAATTTAATAAAATATTTTAGTAGAAATGAAAAATTCAGTACTATTAAGAAGAATTACTGTCAATTGATTTCACAAAACGCTTATAGGCTAAACCCATGATGATGAGGTGACAACTCCTACAAAACATTCCTAAAACAAAAATTTACCCAAACATAATAATAACTATATGTTTAACAAAAATAGTTTTACTACACCTTTTTATAATTTTAATTTCATGTTCCTCCCATCCAACTCTTACTAGTATTCCAAGAGATTGACTGATACTATTTACAAATATAGGATCAAAAAAACTGAAACCATTTCCTATGTTAAGAGACGATCAATAATGATACCATTTGGTCCAAAAATATATATTTACTGACCAAGAATTATACAATTGGTTATTACTATGATTAAACAAACAAATACCATTTGTGTCTTCAAGCTGCACTCCCATTGTCTTGGGAAGAGGTCGTGGTGTTATAGAGTGAGATCCATAATACACCAAAGTATGGAAATGAATGCCAATATGTTAATGTAGATTTAGGTGATTACATTACCCATGAAATATAAATCATCAAAACCATGTTAATATTAACCAAAACATCCTCTATATAATGCACGAGTGTAGAATAAAACACAAAACATAACCAAACGAACACTCATATTAGAGTACACGAGGAATGAAAAATGCTTACTCAAGAGGACCAATGAGTTCACAAAACTAAAAAAAGTAATAATAAATAGAAACAATCCACCTAATCCACCCTCAAACTCCATATACCAAGACACTATATCATGAAACATCACTAAATTACTAAGATACATTTCCTTTACTTGTGTCTCAATAGATGAAAACTGCAAACACACTAATGTTTCCAAACAGGGGATGATTCTAAACTCAAAAGGTTTTCCCCAATGGCATGACAACTCACACCACAAGGATGAAACACTATATCACATTTTACAAAATATTTTAATTCTTTAATAATATTTCATATCAAATTTAGAAAAACATTTTCCAATGAATGAATCAATATATTATTTAAACCATTTCTCCTTTGATATGGAATATCCATTTCCAATTCATCACACAGACACTCATGTTTAGTGTTTCCCTTGATGGTCTAAATTCAACACCTCTTCCTAGATTTTAAATATTTCCTCATCTACGTTTTTAATCCATGTCCTAGACCTCCCATTTAGACAAAAAGGAAACAACCTTAACCTCAACTCCTCCTCACTAAGATCTCGTAGAGGAAACTGCTTGCAGAACAATAAAAATCACTGATAAACTCTAATGATTCTTCTGCTGGAAGACCATTAAATTATGTAAGTTGAGAAAGATAAGATTTTTTGATCTCATCGACCCTATAACTATGGGACAATTTGATGCAGGATGGATTATTTGAAACAGTAGGAATTTGAAACTCCCTAAGTATAGGTATCTCATGGGCAAGAACTAAGGGTTGTGGCCCATTGACATTTTGATTTTCAACAATGTTATCCAAATTCTCCATTTCATGTTTATTATGTATTCTATGTGTATAAAATTTCTTTTTGAGTTCTTGAATAGGCATTTCATGTTGTGACATAGAAGCTCTAGTGTGCTACACTTTCAACAACAAGATTTTCTTGATATTTTTGTATGATTTTAAGTTTCGTAATTTTTTTGTTTCCTATTTTATTGATTATTTTTCTTGGTCACATGTGCCCTCCCTAGAAACTGTGCCAATATTTGGCCACACGGTTGTTGATTACATGAAAATTTAAAAATTATAATCAGTACAAACTACTAGTACTGTGGTAAGAAGTGTGCCAAAAAATAGGGAAGAACTTACCTTGTGATATAACAATTAAAACATAAAAAAAATAGAACAATAATAATAACATTATGCAAACAATGAAACAAAAATTGATAGTGGGTTAGAAAATGAAGGCGAGATGGAGAAATGTATGGCTTGGAGAGAGAACAAATAGTAATGATGATTTTAGGGTCCTCAAACTGATTTGAACTAATTAAAAAGATATTATCTGCTTCTCCATTGTTTAATTCAATTACCCTGTGCATAGAAAAATGGTGCTAATCCATTGATTTTCAACTTCAGTATTTTCACACAGCTCTATTAACTTCCTTGACTCTCGATCTTTCGATCTCGACCCTTGGAAAAATATTCTTAAATTGGAGAAGTGAAGCATTGACCTTTTAATATTTTCGGTACTTGAATCAATGATCCACGGTGAAATGATTCTCTACCACACCTGTCAGATGTTAGGTAATTTGAAATGATAGTCAAAATAAACTGAAGATAACACCTAGCAATGAAATTGCACTGAGAAATCAAACTAACAAAACCTGACGGATAGATGGACAATCAGTTCTCTACAGACTGATTCTCCTAATCTATTTAACTACATATTAAAATAGTAAAACAGATATATAAAGAGATAATGAATTAAGAAACTTCTCCCACAAGATTTATCCTCTCTCTAGTAACTACTTCGATGATGATCTCTTAGTCCATGTATGTCTACCTCCGTTTTGGTGATGAGATGGATCTAGGGTTGATTGCGATGAAAAAATGGATGATCGCCCTATGAAATGAAGTTCGTTGATGCATCTGCTCCGCTCTCATTTCCTTGATGGATCTCCGGATATCCAGATAGAAGCATGGATGCTCGCCCCTAAGGGCTGAGGATATGGAATTCTCCTCACCCACTCTCTTTGGATCTGGTCCACAAATATGTCTCACGATGAAAGCTGATGACCCAGTCAAAGTATCTGGATCCACGCCCGAGGTGTTCACTAGTCCTCTTTTAAGCAGTAAATCCACGTGGTGCATCTTCACCATGCTTGTCACCAGATCCAAGTCCTCCAAGGATAATCATTAATTTAACAAATTATTATTATACACTATGACATAATAATAATTTTATATTATTATTGTTTTTCATAAATATGTTTTTCTTATATAATAATGAATCCCAAAATGAACATTTTTTAACAGATAGATCCATTCCATTTTTAACGAAACCAAACCCCCAAATGGATTAATCAAAATGATCAATCTATTACCATGTTTCATAAATTAATATATATACAATATAAAAATATTTTATAATTTTTTTAGGATTGTATGATTTTATGAAAACTTCTTTTTATGTAATATAGACATCTTTAACCAATTTCACATTCACTAAATTAGTCCAATTTAAAAAATATCATAATCATGAATGGATTATATTAAAATAATTAAATTTTTTATTTTAGTATTTCGATTACTGAAATGGTTTCATCATAGATTATTCTTGTTTTCACCAAAAGCATTTACATCCAACTGTTTCCATATATATTTACATTATCATCTATGTTTGTCATTTTATTCGATAAAATTTATAACCAATAGTTTTAATATCTGGTCATGGGTCTACCAAATTCCATACTTTAATTTTGGTTTGTGGAATAATATTTATAATTAATATCATCCTTCAACATAACATTTTAATTATCATTTACAACTTCATTTTTTCAGGATGCTAATTATCACAAGGGATAATTTATTAGTAGATACAGTGATATGAAAAATTATATATATTTTTCTCTAACAATCCATTTGATTAATGTAGTGTTGATTTGATGTGAAAATATTCACATTACCCAATTTATTTTATATTTTTTTCGCATAAAAACACTTTTTTAAAAAATTCTTTAAATTTAAGACATTTAATCTCTCTAGCACAATTTCAACTAAGAATATATATTTTTATTTATATAGTGCATTTAAATACAATTGAAATTATATATGATATATTATATTGGTATTATATTTCAATCTATTAAAAATATAACATAAATATCATCTTTATACCATGTGATGAATTTATATCATTTTTTATTATCTTAAAAAAATATTTGAAACCCTATACACATATATGAGATAGTGTGTGATTATTCCAATAAAATAACTCATATTAAATCCCTTCTAACACGTTATTTATTATTAATTTTAGTGTATTTGTCATATTTTTCTATGTGTTTTCCCAAAGTATAATGGAAGTGTTACATGACTCATAACCACTCTCACCATGCCAGGAATGGTTTAAGTCATCCTTTCACAACCACGATTTCACTAACACAAATATTGACTAGTTGGTTTGGAGACAATCATATAATTAATTATGTAATATATGAAAAAATTGTTAAGATAATCTCCAATATAGAATAAGTAATGTTTTTTAATATTTTTTAAAATATTATTCTCATATTCATCTTGATTTTCGGTAAACATAAGATACTATTTTAACCAATAACTCATTATTGTACATAAATATTTATTATAATTTCAACAGTAAATATGATGAAGAATGAATTCCATTATCTTTAAAATAAATTATATTGTTATTATAAATATTTATAACTCAATTAATGATGTTTCATATCTCATTCATTAAAATAAATAAAAATTATTTCGATATTTATCATTATCTACATATATGATATGCATCGAATGAATTTCACTTAAAAGATAAGAAATTACATATTTTATTTTTTATTAAAATTATATTTCTTTACTAAAATTATAATGAATTTCGATGTATTGGTGGGAAATTGATGTTGTCAACAATATATTTTATTGATTTTTTAATACTATGTTTCATGTTCATGTATTTATTAAGAATTTTTATGATGGGGAATTCTATAAAACATTATATTCTTATAAAACATAAAAATCATATTTAAATACATAAAATATAACCCATAGTTTCTATAATAAAGCCCTAGATATTTTTTTTATATAAACTATAATTTTAACAATTTACTAATATAATAAAAATTTATTTTTTAATGTGATTTTATGTTCTTCTACAAAACTACTTGATGATCCACTTCACCATTAATAACATAAAAATATAATTGGTTGATATAATTTATTAGAAATAGGGAATATAAAATATATATACAATTTAAAACTTATATAAATGTAAATATTAAATGTATTTACAAATAACTATTCATATGCCTTTTCCAACACCTTCTTCCTCATAACACAATTTTTATTCCAGTGACTCAACTTAGAACATGAAATTAATATATTCTACATTTCAAAACATTCATTATGTATTTTTCTCATCATATATTTTTCTCCCACATACTCTTGGATATTAACATAATCATTATAATCACATCCCTTAAATTAAACTTATTTTTCAAGAATAACTAAATAAATTGTATTCATCACAATAATATCATCTCTAAAAAATGACCAGAAGTTCATGTATTGAATTATTCATTTTATTCAGGTTATAATTAAAAAAATATGTTTTCATGTTATGTTTTAATGATTTAAATATAATATATGTGGACTTTCCATTTTTTACCTGATTTTTTAGTACACTAATAGCATTAAATACCCAATCATAAAGAATTTATTTTAGAAATATTACTTTCTCACACTTATCTTTCTAGTAAAGTGTGAATTGTAAATCATATACCTCTCCAACCTCAATCTCTCATGATGTGAATCATTTTGATGAAAACTAATTTTTATATGTTCTCTTTTCCTCATTCATTATTTCTTTTTAAATGGTTGTAGACATAACATTATTCATTTGAAATATAAGAAAAAATCAATGATTCTCTTATTGGATTATCTCATAAACCAACCCAGGTGACCCCAAAACTATGAACCGAAGATAAACATTGAAATATCCAAGTCATGTTTTTGATCACTTACCATATCAAATGTTATCTAGTGATACTGTTTCAACTAGTGAAACCAAGAAACTTTAACATGTATTCTATGTAAAATTATAGAATTACCCATCCATATATTGGACTCAATTGAAGGGTAAATATTTTGTTACAAATAAGATGAAAAATCAAATATAATACCAAATAAAATGAAAGTGACCTCATTTGAAAATTCTAATATAAAAGAATCCAAAAATTGAAATCATAACCAAAAAGATATCATTATCCATGTAATACTTTGGTCACGTTCTCCATCCCAAAGTGACCATAACACTACATAACCCCAAATTTAGAAACCCAAATTTATATCAACTAAAATTAAATGCATAATATAAGTATACACCGAATGGTGTGAACTAATTTTTAGTGAAACCAAGCCTAGTATGATGTCACCAGTGAAATTGTGTAATAGATTCCAAATTAAATTATGAATACACAAGATTAATATATAATTTGAATATAGATTTTCTGTACATTTGAATTTAATTTCCAATATAACATCTATAAATACTATATAAATTCATTCTTAGTTTTCTTTACATTAAATACATCACCTTAAAAATTCTATTATAAATAATCGTTTATAAAAAAATATTTTAAATCAACTTTTAAACCCCTTTATAAATTAATCTTTTGAATTATCCATAGAAAAACACAACATAATCAAGTAAAATTTAAAAATATTAAAACAAATAATTGAAGAATATTATTAAAAATATAATAAATTAAAAAATAACATAATGTGACTTATAATATATTAAACCTAGGAAACAAAAATGAATGACCCAAATGGAGTCATATTTATTTATGAGAAACATAGTAATTCAGATGTTATGAAAATTCCTAGAGTTTACCGACACATGAGACCAACTAGAGTCCTATGATGTGTCCAAAAAGCACTTTCCACTAACCTATCATGCTTCTATAATCATTAGTGGTACAACCTATGAAGTATTATCTAATAAAATAGTATAAAATGTATGGGTGACATTATCGAGTGTATAAAAAATATACACCTCTCATTCAATACCTAGTGTACTAGTGAATGTAACAATATGATGTGATTATTCAATCAATCTATACATATATCACTAGGAATAAAAAATAAATCTTCCTCACCTATAACATTATCCAAAAAAGAAAATCCCAACAGTATCATCCGCTATAATGATATGATATATTACCCATTGGGGTAACAAATGCAAGTTAATCAATGGGAGAAGAGTACCTCACATACATTCCCTGTAAATCCATCTAAATGTGAAAAAATGACTCACTAAAAATAGGCATGGGATAACTAGATATCTTTTTCCCCTATGAAATACAGTTTTAAACTATTTTTTTAAAAATTGACTGATATATTTAATTTTATTATTTTTATAAATTAGATACCTTTAATATATGAAATATTAATGAAATAAACCCTACCCTTATCAAGTTAAAAATAATAATGGTGCCAGATAACCGTAAAAATGTAATAAAATTAATTATATTATAATCTTTTGAAAACCACTTGGAATTTATAAATAATTTTAGAAAACAAAAAACATGGTGTCTCTATTTATACCAAGTGACAAAAATATTACAACGAAATTTATAAATCCAGTTGAAAAACATATATATATATATATATATTTGAATTAATAAATTATTTTTAAATATTATGAATCAATTAACATCTGAGGGTTGGAAAAACAAAAAAAATACCTTAGTTCAATGGAATTTATTTTTTAAATTATATCCTTTTATGCAGGATTATCTAATTATAGAATATGATTCTAGAGAAATACATATCTAAAAACCCACACAAGAATAATATAATCATAACTATAAGTATGTTTCTAATATACTCGAGTGTTTATAAGAGAAGAATAAATCAAGCAATGGAGAGATATTGTTAAGATAGAATAATAAATAGAAAAAATTAAATATTTTTCAAGATAAATACTTTTGAAAATGTGATGGGAGTGAATTTTAATATAAGGTGTTTGATTGGGAAACCATGGTCTTTATTACACATGCCTCGGTTGAATATGAGTGGGATAATGCGGGTAAAAATGGGGTTTTTTAAGTTAAAGTGTGTCTTCACCCTCAAAGTGTATAGTCAAATATGGTATACATCAGTTTCCATAAAATTAGGACATTATGTTATTCAGGGAGTCCTTATTCTGCTATTTTCAGGGGAGCTTAGTATTTTGGGAATGAAATTTTATGAGATATTCAACCCCTCACCACAATATTCTATAACTTCATATCCATTCCATGTCTTAGAGACTGTTATGCAAGTCATTAAATAGTTTCTTAGTCCAATTTTAATTGTATCCTAGGTAAATCATTCTTTCACAACTCTATTATAGCTATTTCCCTAATTGAAGCTTTGGGTTTGAGAAAAAAATCAATATAAAATCCTATGTTTCTCCCAATAACCTGTAGGATATATAATAAAAAATAAGGCCAATAGAAGATCGGGAGACTATAAAATGGTTAATAATATCCATCAAAATTTGTTATGAATTATTGATAATACCAATAAATAGAATAAATGAAAATTATATCAACTATATGCTATAAAGAAATTCATTCCATATCAATTAAATGTAATTAATGGACCCCCATTCAAGAAGTTTAGCAATATAAAAGAACAATATGAAATGATAAATAATTAAATATTAGTATTCATTTAACTATCTATATTCTATCTTAGAACCAGGATCATATCCTATGTGTATGCTCCTCAACATTATATCACTGGGAACATTCCCTTCACCAGATCCATTATCAAATAGTTTACATGAACACCACGATACCAATAACGGAGTGAGTATGAACCTTTTTTGAAATCGCCAATTCTTTATTATCAAATTATTACATGTATATATATGTGTATTATATGCCTAAGAGTAAATGTGGACATAATAATACTTCCAATCATGCACCGATAAAACATGTGATGACCATGCCACTTTGATACTTGTTCATTCCTACATCAGTTCCATGATGAAAGTGTTTTATAGTAGTACCTCATAACAAGAAAATTATATTTAACACCAGCTTCCATTATCGGAATACCACACACCAAATGCTAAGGTAAAGTATATATTACATTAAGTACAATCACGTTCCAGCATTAAGGGATAAATCAACCACTTCCTTTGTGGGAATTTTGTTTCCTTGGTTCCTGGTTACATGCTTAAATATAATGGTATGAACACATGGAACACTAATATAATTAACAACCACTCATATCCAATGAAAACCCCCATTAGTATATATTACTCCAAAATTTGGATAATCTTCCAAAGGTGACATGGCATTACCCTATGCATGGAATGGCGAGGCACATAACACCCTATGTAATCCATCACCAATTAGTATTGTGGTCAATGATCCACATCCAATAAGACTTCTAATACTGTATAGACCACTTTACAACTATCTAGTGAAAGTGATGTTTCAAGGGGTTTTTACAAAACCACATAAACGGAATTCCATAAATATAAATTAAAATTATATAAAATTAATTCCACAGGACATGGTATATTAATATATTTACAAAGGACACAAAAATTAATAAACAAATCATACAATGAAACCATTTCAAGAAAATGTATCAATAGTCATAGACAAACACGTGTGGTTATCATAAAATAGGGGTATCATATGATATACATGTGTACAATAGAAACACGTGAAATATTTCCATACCAGGACCAAGATAGTAATTAAATCATACCTCATGATTTTATTTGTAAACATCAACATCTGTTAAGTGATTTGTCGTGGAAACTATGTTTGAAATTTTTTTGAACAATTCTGCATGCCATGAGTTCCTTGAACCGATTCTAATCCAATATGACAGGTGTTATAGAATAGGGATTAACGAATATGAAATACAATGTTAAATATAATACTCACCAAAAAATATTTACCATCAATGATAGTCTTTGAGTATGGTTAAATGAAGGAATCTATCTTCACTCACCCAATTCATGTTTAGAAACATCATTTCTCAATCATACATGGGTTGATTCAAAAGAAGGGGTGAGAAATGAGATATAATAGGATAATGGTTCTCCAAGATAAGAACCTTATCACATATAATATTAATCAAATCACCCAAGGAACTTATTTAGAGAATTTAGAATTCAGCTAAATTCAATGAACAATCAACAGAAGGGGGATTATTTAATTAATAGTGGGAGAAATCTTCAAAATATTAAATTCAAGACCCCATATTTAAGATCGTATTCATATTCCCACTGAAATGGTCTTGATCCAGGGATGAATTTTGAAATTTCATCCATTTAAAAACCAGTCATACTGCCATGAATTCCATAACCAAGGCCTCCAACTTCAATTTGGGCTTTGAATCTTCCACTAAAAAGACTTGTTCCTACAGAATTTCACCTTATCCTAGGTGGGTTTACTTATGCAATCCAAATTTTTCAAGGTGCAGGAACCCTAGATATGGCCTATATCATCACACCCAAAACGCCACACCCATGAAAATTTCATAATCATCTTTATTTTTCACAAAAACCACCACTGTATTGACTATTATAATGGTATTGCCCAAATTAAAAATAACGGTCTTCAAACAAATAAAAACATCTTAAAATCCCAAAATCCATTAACCAAATGTGGAATATATAAAATAATAAAATGGAATGGATGGGTAGAACATTTTACATATGTGGATCAAATGTTCTAATAATTAACCCCCCCCCATCATGGAATTCCCAACCCCAAGATGAACCTCTTGCAGTAGTACTCCTATAGTTCCAGACATTGAGTTCAAAAGTTAAACTACCTCTCCAATGATTCATCATAAATCTATCCTTGCAACCATTAAACAAAAAAATATAAAACCATATTCCTACATAAACAGTTTTTTATTGGTTATATGAAACACACCTATCACTCTATAAATGAGTAACCATGTTTCTACTTAGTGTCGACACATTTTATCACGTGTTCATGATTGGATATGTACCTCTAATGTTGGGTGATTTGAACAAAATCATTCATACCTAAATAATGTGGAGGAAGGTCCATTCTATATGAAAATTCATAAAATGAATTGATTATCTCATATGGTCTAACAAAACAACAACAACTACTTCTGTTTCATTCACAAATTATGATTCCCCAAACAAGGAGACTCACAAATGAAAACTCATCCCCTAGTATTGAAATCCAAATATTTTATCCTATGTTCATCATAAAAATACTAATTTATGTGATCTGTAACCAATTGGTTACTAATTTACTAATATTCCTTATAGGGATCATGCACTATACAAGGTACAAATCTACTATTTGAATCTTGTTCCCATGAATCCTCCTAAGTCTATCATTGCATCCAAAAAATAAAAAAGTAGCACCATATCCCCACATAACAACTTCATTCAAGGTCATATGATACCCACATAGAAATATACAAATGAGGCACCAAGTTATAGCTCACTATCCACAATGTTTATAACATGTTCATGATTGTATGTATTTCTCTGATTCTTAGTAATGTCGAACACATCATTCATACCTCAATAATGTTACATAAGGATTATTCTATAGGAAAATTCATTCATATATTTGATGATCGCAAATGGTCCCACCAAATGGAACCCAAACATTTTCTTAATTCACAAATGATTACACCCTAAAAAAGGTGACTTAAACATGAAAACTCAACCCCTAGTAGTTAACTCCAAATATAATCTCCTACGGTCACCATATGATAGCTAATTTCTCTAATCAATAACCGACTGGTTACTACTTTACTAAACACCCTCAAATGGATCTTCTACTATACATGGCTGAAAACAACAATATCACCCATGTTGTTCCAACATAGTGGTGAGTGGAACAATTATAAATATATGGATAAATAAGACCTCTATTAATTAAATCTAGAATGATTTCACTGTACACGAAATATATTAATTATATTTTCTCATTACATGCTCCAAAAAAGTCTATAATGCATTCCCAAAGAAAAACCATAATGATAGTGATCATCCTCTCCAATTTTCGAATTGTAAATGGATTATTTGTTGCAATCAGCTTTAACTATTCCCCAAATCCAACTACAAGCTTTTTAAAAACCATGATGTCAAACTCTCTTCTCATTTAGATATTATTCATAATTGATCTCCAAGAAAGTATTAAATCTATCATTCATACAACATCCAAAACCCATTTACCTATGTTGAATATCGAAAAAGAACGATATGTGTCACTTTTTCCGACCTATTGAAAATCATTTTAATGATATAACAACTACTCAAGGTCTAGGTTAACCACTCAATTTTGTGCATCATCACATCATCCCAATTTTACATACGCAATTGATGTGTCTTTAGTAAACCACTGTGATGATAATTCTAAAACATTATCCTCTGATATAAAAGGAGTCATAAGATAAAACTATTGATTTCAATCTTCATTCCAAGACAATAAAACTACTGTCAGATGTTATGGTACATCTTCATCGACCCATTATTATAAACCCAATGTGCACCATGAGAGTGTTTCACTGGTTATTCCCTTATGGATATTGGAACTGATAACCTCTCAGGAATATTGATAACATATTAATTATCTGGGTACACCTCGGAATTGGATCATCTCTTGTAATGAATTTCTACATCACTATACATTCATGATCCAAATCATGAATAATCATCCAAAGGTCAACAATTGAAGATGTGATAACAGAAGTCATAGTTTTCTAACCATCATGATATAAAATTCTTACATAAGTCACTAGTTTATAAAACTCACTACATATTATTCATTATATGATATCCACTCTATAAAATGCGTTATATCTACAATTTGTTTACAAATAGAACATTCAATAAAATAAAATTTCCTTCTAGAATAAGATATCTTAGTGTAATATTCCCCTATATACTCAAAAAGCCTATTTTTTAGATTGTGATCACATTTAGAGAATATATATTTCAATATCTCGTGACAAATGTAGCTGTAAAATATATCACCTATGAGATAGTGCTTCCTAGACTTCTAATCATACACCAAATCTTGCAAATGTATGTCCTTCATTAGTTAATTACTCTCATGGATTAAAATTGACCTGATCCAAAGGAAAAAATAGGTCACTCTACATTTGAACAACCCCTACACCAACACCCACATCACCATGGAATATTACATTACAAATCATAAGCATTCAAAATTTCATAATCAATTATATTTTCATCCTTATATTGATCTAAAGGAAGACCTCTTTGTGTTGGTAAAACAAATCAAACTTCTGCCCCTTCTTGTCTACCTATGTCATCGGTGTTTCCAAATTGGATAAGTCTTGGATGATGTGTCAATATTATAAACCAAGACTAAGGAAATAGTTATTCTATATCTCATACATAATATGTTCCCTAGGAATTATAGACTATACCATCTCAAGGTCCACTAAAACCCTTGGATCAGAAATTAATGTGAATGAAATGCTCCAACTAAATCTAGATTTTACAAGTTAGTATTAATGCACTTTCATGGCATCTGGCATTAATTTATAATGAAATAATGGATATTAAGATATAGTTCAAAAACACGACGATTACATAGTCACGATATGGATGGAAAATCATTTCCATGTTTTCAATGAAAATCAGCATAGATGTTTTCAACCCAAAGGCTGATAAGATACTCATATAGTCCAAATCTACTCCTAAACATTTTATTGAAAATATAATCACTTCTAACATGAAACCAAATGTAGTTTGAATGAAAATTGATCATGGATAACAACTGGGATCCCAAAATATAATTTAAGAAATCATATATCTTGGTTAAAAGATATACATTCTTCACCATTACCAGATTCAGCATCCTAATGTCCATATATTTCCATTTACTATCAGTTGTATTCTTGGAAAAAGAACATTGGATCAATTGATAGAGATGGACTCAGATTGATAATTCCATTAATCTATATGTACTGTATGTAAACATGAAAATATATCAACTTTTTTGTTATCATATAAGTATTTGTAATCGATATAGGTAAAAATGTATGAATATTCTCAGTACGAAACATAATTACTCTATTTGTAAGAAGGCCATAGAAGTATTTTTTGCAAAATTACCATGATAATGATCTAATATTTGAGAAAAGAAACATTGGCATAATTTTGATGTGTATACAAGATCCAATACCACTAATTGTTTGATAATTTAACTAATCTGACAATGGTCATGTACCATCATACTTACCCCAATATCCCACACATTGGTCAACACATAGCTCTCTCTTATATGCATTTCAAAAGCCACACATCTCTGATAATAGTTTATTTTAGATCAATAACAAGTTAACCATTTAATTTTGAATACCACCTAGAAACATGTCATCTATAGTATCATCATGTCCCAGAGATTTTTGTTTCTTGTAAAAATTATAGGACTCTTAGGAGACCTCTAGAGATGGTCTAGTTTTTTCCACAGGGGTGTGTCAAGACAGACATAATAAAATGATTACATAATAGATTAATCTATGTTAATGATGAATTGAGATGTTATGATAGAATGGAAATCTCTAATATCCAATAATATAATAGAGAACATAGAGGATATCATAATAATACCACTAACTATTGAACATACCACTCTATAGGTTGATGAAACCGCATCCATCAAGAAAATAATGGATGTAAACATATCATGATTTTTCGAAGTCAATAATATTTGTGGTGTCTCTATATACTATAGAGGGTTGTTTCCTATACCTTATAATATGGTCCTCATGTTTGGAAGTACCTTATAAGGTAAAAATAACCGATGATGTTCCATATTTTCACATTAGTGAAATCATTCAGGTTACCTTTCACATGATGTACAAAAATATTCAGTATTCACACAATAGTCGAAAAATCTCAATAATTATAACATAAAGAGCTCCATGGAATCATTATTGTACACAACATAGAAAGGTAATATCATTACCTCCTCATACATCATATTCCTATAACCATAACGTTCAAAATATGTCTCACTACGATTAATGATCATCATCACACTATAAACTAGAATAAAACATGAAATAATGTTGTTATTTGTATCCTTCTCAACTATAAGGGAATTATAACGAACCTATGCATATTTAATTCTGTAAAATCCCTTTACCATAAATATAATTTCTAGATAAACATTTATATCAATCATCTTAGCCTTCTTCATATCATTCCAAGTGTAAAATTAAAAAAATAATTGTATTTATAGGAAACAAGATCGGAATTTAGAATCTAACAACATCCCATTTTTATGATCTTTAAAATTATGATATTGATCCTGCCTCAAAGTTTTTTGGATGAAAAATTTGAATAATCGTTTTTAAAAGGCCTCCCAATTTAGAACCTCATGCCTACTTGCATGTCCTATCAATCACCACCAAATCCTATAAGATCCTTGTTCAATAAAGGATCTGAAATTAACCTTCCAATCCCTGGATGTATACACTAGGTCAATGATTCCCTACATGATATCATTACATTCCACCAAATCCTATGGACCACTATTTCTCTTGAATATTTCTACATGGCGTAGTTGAAAGTTATGAGAATTGTCGAATTTCATCATCAATTTGCCTATGGGTTGGGGAAGCGTCAACACATAAAAAAATGCATTAGTGTGGTACAATTCTATGAAGAATCCTTATACATTTAATTTTTCAGAATAATCATTCCATATTAAACAGAAGAAGCCTGGTATCTCTGAGGTTGGATTTTTTTAAGAAATTTCAAATGAAAATTTGGAAACCTATAAAACATATTTATGAGAAAATAATTTTTTAAATGGAAGAAAACGACATTTCTATTAGAATAAATATCCTAGGAGATACCAATAGACATGGTATAACCCCCTGAGTTCCATCAATGTATTCAGACTAGTCCTTCATGCCTGCATGTTAGTCACTATCATATATATAAAAAAATAATAGTTTCATGTTAAAAAATAATAATTAAACAAATATTTATAAACAGTAAATTAAAATAGATGCATCACACAATATATACTACTAGTATCACAAAATAATGAGAAAAATCATTGAAAAAAATTAGTGAACAAATATACAACACACAACTAGTAAGTATTTGAAATGTGATCCTATGTTCATAATCATGATTCTTGAATGAAACCAAATAAAATAAATTAGTAACTTCAACAAAAACTCAGTAACTTATAAGTATATTTCAAAGGATCATCTAGTAAAATGTACACTCATCTACTTGACATCCATAAAAACTATCTCTATTCAACTATAAACCAAAATTACGGATATTATGAATCCATCGTCCTTTCAGAAAACTTTGTAATGCCCCAAATTTAACCTCTGGGTTTGAGATAACGTCGAACATAACCTCATGAATTCCTCATTATATTAAATTGGATAGTGACTAGCACTAAATTTGTATAGTATTGGGGGGAGTATTCACCCTTATATATCATAGTTTTCACTTGTAATTTGAAAAAATGATAAACCAAATTAATATAAAAGTTGAAAAATTACAAGAATATATGCTGTAAAACATTTCATACTATGTCATACATAAGAAATCACTGATCCTCCATCATGGTAAGCCAAAAAAAATTATAGAAAAAATTTAAATGATAAATAATAATAATAATTTACTGAAAAAAATATAATGTCTTTCTCAATACCTCATCTATATGTCAATACTATACTCCTCAGTAGCCTATCATTTGGATCTGTCTCTTTGTTATATCCCTAGTCATGATGACTTCAAACATCCCAAGACTCACATGAAGGGTTTTTTGAAAATACCAGTAGAAACTAACAAATATGTCTTTATCATAAGTGTAAATGTATATAGAAGTGTATGAATGTTTTAAATGGGAATATACAAATGAACAGACAAAGAATCACATACGGAGTAAACATACACTATCTAATATTCCATGATCCACAACCGTACCTATTGTGACACTATTCCAGAAATGTGTAATATAACTTCCATAGAAATATAGATAATTTCTAGTAAATCTAACATGCATTAGGGAAAACTTGTAAAAATATATTTAAGAGAAAAATCAATTTTCTTTAAGGAGAAGAATATCCCACCGTTATGCAATAAATATATACTCTCCTTTATGTGAATTTCATACACATTACTCATAGTTACATATTTTCCTATATAGGTATAGGGACTTATAAAATTTAAATATTGTAAATTCTCTATAATGAAAATATATTCCTCCTTAGTAGTTCACATAAGAAAATATGAACACTAATCTAAAGGGTATATGGTATTTACTCTTGAGATTGATGACAAGGTTTTGTCCATCCTATATACAGGATCATCAATGAGCCACATCCTAAATGCTCCTCTCTATTGAGTTCGCTAGTACAATTAGTTCCACCTATCAACCTAAAACTCGAACAATGATTCTACCAACCATGAGAAAAATCAAAAATAATTTATAAAAAAATAAGGAATAATTTTTCTATGCAATTCCAAAATCAATAAAATATTAAACATGTAATAAATGGAATAGAAATGAATGAGAAACCATACTATATAACCTTGTAATGTACATGTATTAGTAGCCACACACCCACACATGTGTGATCAACACCAAACATGTGTCTCATGAACATCACTTGAACACAAATCAAATATAATAAATAATTCAATAATTGGCCTATAGAGGTAGGGTAATCCAACCTAAAGCTTTTTGATGTCAACATCATGGTTCATCAATTACATTTTTCATCGACACCATGTCTACACACCAAATGGAACATGATCACTTGAAAATAATTCAGATAACTAATCAAAAATTAAATATATATGGATTATTTTATGTGGATCAGGAATGAATCCATTCAACTATATAATTAATAATAAATTGGATAAAATTACAATCAATGACAATTTCAGGTCCAATAAAAGGAAGGGGAAATTATTTTCTCTCACAAGGTTTTTTTTAGAAAATATAAGCATCGAACATTTAAGGCATGATTAACCATATATGGGGAGAAAATGTAGATGAGAAGATAATGATTCTCTAAGGTAGGATTCCCTTCCTAATAATGTTATATCAACTCACACTATGTTCATCCATGATGAATTTATAATTCAGATGGATCGAATTAAAAATCAATGAAATGGGGAAAATTGATTATTAGAGGAAGGAATCAACATAAACCATATAAAAGACCACACTTTTAGGACCGAAATCTTTTTCAAATTTTAACAATTAGGGTCCAAGAAATAATTAATTGATATTATGTGTTTCAAAACATGTCTACGTAGCATAAAATCATCCCCCATGCAAGGGGGATTCAATGATGCTGCTCGTATGGGTTGTGCTTATATCATGTTGATATATCTCATGTCATTATACATCACCACAGTCTCCACAATGGTGGTGGAGATGTATCCCAAGCTACAGACCATAGAATCCCCCCTTTCACTCTACTCTAATGGATACTCCCTAACAACCACAATTTCCCCTACTCATATTTTATAGGGGCCACCATAGTTGTGGTGTGGCCTGTTTTGCATTGAAATGCCTTTGAGGAAAAAAAACATATAAAAATCCAAAAATCCTTCACCAAAACCTAATACATCTTGTTTACTCATAATAAATGGGTGGAAAAATTATTTTTATTACATGAATTGTTTTTATAATAAATCCCAATTATTACCCATACTAAAAACAAAAGCCAACCTTACCCAACACCCCGCCATGGTGAAGACCATCCTTTATGGTGTACCCTTCTTCTTCAACCATCATTAAAATGAAAAAAAATACAATATATAATTCCCATCAACCTCATCATACACACATTGTTATGGTTCCACATGTGCGATATTGTGGCCCACCCTATTGACTATTAGAAACACCCTAATGAACCAATAACCTTGAATAACTCATCTGATTAACTATGGTTGTCCATATAATACCTACTCATAGATTTCCTCTACCTTAATTCAAATTTTAGCCATGATTCAATTTTCCTCTCCATAACATAACCACCTTTTTTCCAAAAAATCTCATAGGATAGAGGTATTCCATGATGTGGCATAATGTAAACCCATCCTAAAACTCTCTCAATATTTTGAAACAAACCAAAAAACCATATAATCACATAAAAAGATAAATATAAGACAAAATTAAATAATATAAAATCAACTAGCGATATTTTGATTTGTATACTCTCCCCGCTATACCACTCTCTTACCCATGAATGTACTATGTTCAAGAAGAATGAATTTAGGATAAAACGTCCACAATAACTCATCACAATAGATGGGTCAGCTAGGACCCTAATAGAAAATGAACAAATAAAGGATTCTAGTGAACATAACCGACCTCTCAAATTTGACGAGTCAAAGCAATAGGACCACCAAAAATATTAATAAAAAATAACAACTAAAAAGAATGAACCCTAAGGAGATTGAAATTGTGTATATGATTCCCATTCATTATGAATTAATATGAAAATAAAGAATCAAATAACTAAATCACCTAAATACCTAGAATCAAAAAACTATAACATCACCAAAAAGTTCAAATTCCAAACATACCCACAGATCCACAAGACAGCATCAAAAACAATAAATACTGAATAAAATAATTATAAACAGAAAATAAAAACAACTCCTGAAAACTAACATCCCCTATGAAATGAAAACCTAAAGAGATCAATAAATTATATAATTAAAATAATTACCTAAATCTACTAGATTAATAAAATGGAATTAAACACACCATACCTCCACCAAAAACAACTTGGGATAGAGACCATGGGTCACTAAATATGACTAGTAAAATAATACTTCCAACCATAATGATCAACCCACAATGAACCAAATAATTTAAACCTTACACGAACATGTGACCAATATCACTAAGGCTCAACTTGTCCACATTAATGAATCCAATACCTAAAAAGTGCCTTTGTAAAAACCACTAATAATACAAAGTTAAAAAGGGTCATATCATAAACACTTATGAAAACTATAAACCCCTAAGAATAAGAGACAAAATAACTGAATTCCATTACTATCCCCAAAAAACAACCCATATGTCTCTAAGGCATGCTAGATGATAATTCAGAAATAAACAAAAATATATCTAGGATATTACCACTCAAAAATATATCATAATATAGGCTTCCCTTATTAATATCATGACATAAAAATATCTATATTTCATAAATATTTACAATAATATAATAAATTCATTAAATCATAAAAATTTAATTATAATTCATTCATTATGAACAGTGGATATATCACTTTTTCCATCCAGATAGTCTACCCTGACATATCCTTCACACCCATCATGGGCTCAAACATCCATTTATTTATATCCAATAAAATATTCCTTCTAATTTGAACCAAAACATCGTCAATGACATCGCCTAACGTAGCTCAATAAAATGCCTCTACATTATATGAAATCCCCTTATGATTGGGAAGTCAAATATGGAGTCTAATAAATACGATTAATTATTCTCTACCACCTAACCTTATTTATTTATAGATTCAACACATAGAGAATCAAATCATTTTAAAAAAATAAAAATCTTGAATATCATCCAAAATAATGTCAATTTCACTCTTATTTAATGAAACATTTTTAGGAATATTAAAAATAACATTAAATAAAGACTACATTAGACCATCTATGAAAAATCAGATAAAAAAGGACATCAAAAGACGAAATATTTTCAATACACTTCTCTAAAATTCATTTAGTAATAAAATTTACACATTTTTCAAAAAAAATATTTTATAAAACAATGAATACTTTAAAATATTTCATTACATTTTATCTTTTTAAATTGAATTATTTAAAAAAAACATGAATTTTTATATTAAATAATATTCAATTAATAAAAACCCCCACTTAGGTCAAAATATGTTTTAATTTTAGTTCAAACCCATTCACCATTTAAAAATACATCTTCTGTCAAAAACCAAGAAAATTAGTATATATGATTTTAAAAACCACTAAATTTCATTAAAATAAACATTTTATGTAAATTTGTGTATTATTATAAATAAAAACACATTTCTCTATTTAATCCATTTATTTTTAATTTCATTACTATTTATGAAAGCAAAATATTTTACATATTTCATTACAAAATCTAAAACTTCTAATACAATTAATGAAATGAATGTAATTTTTTCAGATTAGACTCAATTATTGACACCCATCCATGAAAATGATTCATATAATGCAGTTTACATATACGAAATAGATCTCCCAACATGATCATAAGTAGGAGAACACAGAAAAATTCAACCATAATTCTATACAAAAACATTGGCACATCACAACTACCAACTTTTTCCTTTTCCACTAATCATGAATCAGAATTGAAATAGAATAAAGGGGTCTAAATAATATAACATTTGTGATGTGTTACCATTCATAACATGTCTTTATAGTTGGCGGGCCTTGTTCCAATCATTCCACACTTCCCAAAATATTTCTAAAATAAAGAAGATGTTTACTACATTATTTTTTATGTCTTGGATGATAACATTGTGACTATTATTAGTTTTTGTTCCATCCAATAAATAATGGGATACCCCCAAGGAAAATAAATAAATTCTAGTGAGGATTAATATTCAATTATATCATATCTGAATCAATTTTATCTACTCATGAAATATTAAAAAAGAATAATCCATTCCCAACCACCCTTGTAAACTCATCGTTTGGTGTAAATATAATATGTATAAGAACATTTCCACACCATATACATAGTCATTGATAATAACAAAAATCCATAAACTACATAGAAATTCCACTAATAGAAGATTGGTATGGGTAATTCTATAATTCTATCATGATTCAACATCATTTACCCTTAATTCGTTCAAATGAGAAAAATTGTGACATAAATGAGGAATATTACCAATATCCCAAGGATATAATATTTTACCATAGTATCAATACTAATAACGTAAGAATGATTTCACCCTTAGAAATAAAGTAATAATAATACAGATTAGACTAATAAATATAGCTTGACCAATTTGTATATCGTCCACCCATGAAAAATACAATGGTCATTACATATTAGATAAAAAACAAAAAATGAGTACATAGTATAAATAAAATAAGGAATCCATAAGCTAAAAATAATGAACATCAAATAGATAAACCATAAGAGATCTAGACCTTCATGTTTGATAAAATTGCATTCAAGAAATAAAACTCAAAACCAACTACTACCATCAATCTTGTAATCCCATAGTCATGATTTGCAGCCGAAAATCAAAACTGCCCCACACAACCCAAAATGACAAAAATTTAATCCCTGAAACCTAAAAAAAGATAGAGCAACAATTATATAACAGAAATATTATTTTATGGGGGATGAAAAATCATCCCAATTATGATATCACTATGGATTTTAAATCATCAATGATGATTTTGTTACACTTTTGAAACTTATATAAAACCCAAAATATTGAATTCTAGGGGTTTTAGTGTTGATATATGTGCCTAGAGCTAATAAAATAACCTTCATATTTACAAATAGTAAATAAGTCTATAACCACCAAATTCAAAACACCTCTATGATTTTCCAAGAAAAATTGCATTGGACGGAGGTAGGTACCAACATGGATTCCTAGGGATATGGCGTGGCCTATTGTAAAAATAGCCTTCAATTACATTGATTTCAATAACCCATTAAAACCATTTAAGTACCCAGTTTCTTCCTTAGAATTAAAAAATATCTTATTTTGTAGTAAAAAACATTAAGGTGTGACATTTTTTATCTTTTTCACTCACTCCAAGGGAAATGAAATTAGGATGCTAGGACTTCAATAGATATAAGATCATCAATTAAAATAACAAAGTCTAAAATTTCATTTATCATTTCAATATTCTTCATCTAGTAATGCGGTTTTTTTAAATATACAATGATTTGGTTACTGTTAATTGGCGGTGTTACATTCAAATTCAACTATGAAATTATAATTTTGTAAATTAGTAATTTTATAATGATTGTTGATAATTTATTAATTATTTAATTTTTAATATTATTTTTATCCAACTATTTTATTCAAATCCAGACAACTAAATACTAGTATATTTTGAAATATATTGTTCTATTAATGTTTTCAATTGAATTTATTCTAAGAACCTCTATTCATAATCTATGATATGGATAAACTAATACATAGAAAATTCATTTATAGGATTTTAGTTGGATGATTATATTAACATAATGATCCTTGACATATAGAGTGGATTACCACCTCTTGTAAATAAAAAACAAGGATTTACATAACATTTTCCTAATATATTTTCACCATGACAAATATGGATAATTCATTAATGAAATCCGTGGTTTTATAAACCCAGAAATTTTATCTTAACTTAATAAAATAATGTGGAACCATAAACCATATAAAAGTTTCTTCCAAAATAAAGGAATAATTTTAATTAAGGTGATATAGAGAATTTTGAGACTTGTTAATATTTTTTATCGATTTTAAATCATTTATTTTCGTGGTGATTGATATCATGTTCTATTTTTTAATATTATTAATTAAAATATTTGAATTATTTTAAAAAAATTGATGATGAATTATTAGAAATGATTAATTTTATATATGAATTATTTTTACAACATGATTTTTATCCAAAACCATCCATGAAATATTATTAAATTAAATTAATTATGCATTATAAAATAAAGAATTTGGGAATTAATCCTAAGATGTTTTTATTACCTAATCAATCATATAGATGATGGATAAACTAAGGCAATATGGGAACACCATTATATATATAATAACATTAGTCTTGAATACCATATCCCTCCCATTTATATTCTAATTTATTGAACCTTGCTGGTTTTTTTTAGGAATCAAATAATGTTTGGCTATTCATTATTTATTTATTCCCACATGAATGTGAGGGGAAGAAATGATACAAATTTATATTTAGTAATATAATATTTATATTTAGGTCTATATACAAAATAAATATGGATGGAAGAATAACATAATATTAGATGATATTATATAATTATAAATTACTAACAATATATTGATAATTATAAGTAAAATAAAATAAAATTTAATGCATTTATACAGGGATTAGTGGTAACAATGGATAAGTACCCATGCATAGATATTTAGAAAAATAATAAGTCATTTATAATAACTAGAGGTGATTACAAAATATAATCTTGTACATCACAATATATTTAGAGAGATATTATTGTGGGAGGTAACATATGAAAACATTAAAATTACTAAGTATTTTTTATTCTTAGTCATGTGATGAGAATCACCAATATAGATGTTTGTAATATAATGAAATCTATTCCCCTCGCATATTAATTTTTTTTATTATTAAAATTATATATTAAGGTCATTCATTATTTGATTTTAAAACTATTTTTATCATTATGATGGTTGTGAATCCCTTTAATCAAATCACAATTATTTTGAATGAAATATATCTTACTATCCAAATTGGAATTGAATGATTTATTGAATAATAGAAGGGTTCAATATCATAATGTTGGAAATTATTATGTATATATTACTATAATAAAATATAATGAAACATACTAAAAATTTTAATCAATAATTCATCACGAAAAATTCTATATATGAATGAATAATTTTGGTGAAATGATTGCTCAATCATTCATGTCACTCTGACCAGTTTCCGATGTTACTAGTGTTTCATGACTTGAAGATTCATACCATAAATACATTTAGATCATTCATATGTGACACATTATTCTATTGGTTCATAATTCCATAAAACATATGTGATAACATTGATTGTATATTTCATTTATGATATACATATGATTGTGGGAATAACACTATATCAATTTGATAAAATAAGTAGATTTGGTTTTATTTTCCATTTACTTTCCCCTTAATCTTATGAGATTTATTTAATTGAAAAATTTCTTTTTATGAACATAAAATACTATTACTGGTCATAAATAGGTTCAAAAAGGAATATTAAACACTCCTTATTTCCAATTTAGTCCCAAAATAGTGAAAACATATTAAACTAACCCTTTATTCCACAAATATGTTGCATCAATTGTTATTAAATCCATGAATAATTTATCACCCACTATTAACTCACTCTCGTATCACATATTGAATTAAAATCCATCAAATCTTCTTAATTATCTTGAATATGTTTATAAACCATAAATAGAAAATATAATATAGAAATAAATATTTCCCATATTCGATTTCATGGGATAATTAAATTATAATAACCTTAAGAAACCAATTAAATTCTTAAAATTGAATAAATATGATTTAATTTCTTATTCATTCAGACATGAACATTAAATTTCCCATAGATGTTGTCATGAACTAAGTAAAACGGGGATTAAAATGCATGTACCCCATCCAACCTCCATAGGCCAGGGGATGGAGAATAACACCAAATTCATAACTAAAGCATGGATGCCTTTTCCTAAATACTTGTATGAACACACATAACTATCTTGATGAAAAATTTAATAGAAAAAATTAGAAATAAAGGAAAAATACAAGGGAAAAACCATGCTTTTAAAACATCTAGACAATACAATAATATTTTTTTGTAAAATGAATAGTATAGATGAAAAATACAAGGAAAAAGAGAATGTTGTCACAACCTGAAAAAACTGGAAAGTAAAATGACCAGAGATCCCAACTCCTAATCTCCAAGATGTGACCATTGTATACAGTCCAAAGTTATAGGTATCTCTAATCTCATATATAGTAAACAAAGACCTACCTATCGTCTGCATAAGCCACAAAATGTGTGCGAAATTCCCATGTAGAGGTGAGTATATATATAACTAGTATGACTCACCGAATGTTAGTGAGCTGGGATTAAGAGGTACAATCAGAATAGAAAGAAAGTAGATAATTAATAGAATAAAATCAACATATATAAAGACATTGAGCAACATTGAATAAGAATAAAAGGACCAACATGGTGTGTAGATGAACTATATGTCCAGCCATTTCCATCCACAGAAGCAGAGTAACCTTGTCCAACCACAATAATCAAAAGGAAAGAAGTACATGGAATACCCCACACACCATCACAACCAATGATAAGATAATAACCAATTCGAAAAATATGGATACAGATATCTATATGTGATCTATTAGAAGAAGTCTAAATTATTGAGATGGGTATCTCAATATCACCGAACATCCTAGGTAAGGAGTCTCCAATAGTTACAGAAGTCCAAAAAAGATGCCCAACATCTAAAGCATCTGCCTAGAAAAAAATATCCAAATCAAGAACTATCATGTCACTATTACACACATTCAAGGGGTTATGATCTCTATATATATGACCCATTCCCATGTAAAATGGAAGGGCTCCACGGAGTGGATAGATAGAGGACCCATACCATTTTATAAAAGGTGTGTTCTACTCAAATAGTCGAATGAGAACCCTTGCTGATTCTGAAATGAGGGTTCCACTCCAATTGTTATTATAAGAGTCATACCCAACGTAACGAAACAATGATTTATTAATGGAAATTACCTTATTATAATTATGTCATAAAAAACAACACAATGAACTACTAAATACTATGTGACCATTAAATGTAATATTGTCACTACTAATATTTGAAATTCCAAAATACGAGAGAAATTTTTTCAATTAGTAAGATGTTTGGAGTCCAATATGATAGAATAAATTTTTAAGGAATATAATCTAACCCATATGAATAGTAATATCTCCCTTAATAATATTAATATTACCCTTATGAATATAAACTGACCAATTAAATTGTAACCTTACCAATGAATGTATAAATAAAATTTATCCATCTTATAAGTTACATTATGATAGTGTTGGTATTTTTATAAGTCTTAAATATTTAATTAAAAATTTATAATTAATTCAGTACATAAATAAGAAAATTTATTTTCATAAAATGTATTCATAAATTATTTTTGAGAAGTCTTATGATTATATAATAATTTTATGACACCATTGTTAATTTTTCTGAGTATTATAAAATCAGCTGTAATTTAAAAATATGTATTTTTCATGTAATTAAGGATTTTATTCTAAAATTAATATTCATATACTTAAAATAATATTTATATAAAATTGAGCCCAATTTTTTATTTTAGACATCAAAAATAATTTTGGTGATTTTTTTGTAATTTTGGAAATACATGAATTTTGATGAATAATAAAATATGATAATTTATGATAAGTGTTAAAACCTGAATTTCGGCATCAATAATGAGTCATAGATGATGTAAATGGATACTGTATTGAACTCACATGAACATATTACTATTTTTGTCATGGAATCATCAATATTTTGTGTATTATGGGGAAATATTAAACCAATGATTAAAATATTTAGACCACCCCCCCCCCCCACTCTACAAACCACCCATACTCCCCTCTTCTATTAACTCCTATAATGCCTTGTGATTTTCCTAAATCTAGCCCAAATATCTCCCCAAGATCCTCACCAACATCTATAACCCCTTGGTCTCTTCAAAGATCAAATCCTCTCCCATTAAGAGGCTCTCAAGAAAGATTTGTTTAAGAGGTAATTTCTACTTCTCGATTCTTTTATTTTGCTTTCAAGTTCCTTGGTTTAATTTTCTTTCCCTACCTATCCTCATCCAAATGTAATGATAACTAAAGTAACGTATATGTTCTATAATGTTTTTATGATAATATAATAAGTTATTATCCTCTCTCTTTTTCCCTTCATTTATAAATGTAGTAAAAACACCATCAGATATGTGATAATTAACACATTCATGGATGATGGGTTTTCAATTTCTATTTCCATCATCATTTATAGTCATAAAACAATTATTATAGACAAAGAAGACTATAATATATTTATTATTTCTCATATATGGTTCTAGAATCTTTTTACACTCATGGATTTAATTTATAAAACAAAATATGTTTGTTGTGATCAAAAACTACCAATTAACCCAAAAAGTGATCACTAATGTTTTATACAATGATTCTTCTTCATTCCAAGTACCCAATTAAATTTACAACCATGTAAACTTATGGATTTTCCTAAATAATTTTTAAGTCTAATTCTAGAAATCCATCCCCATTTTACGTTATTATTCATTCATGTATATTAGTAAACAAATCATGAAACAAATGGACCTGAACAATGTAATTGAACCTCGTATCCAATCCAAAAGGATATGAATGAAATAAAAAATTATATACTAAATCAAATAAATGTAAAATATTTTTGTAATTTTTTAATTAATGAATGTAATTTTATTATTAATTACATTAATATCAAGTATATAAAACCATCAGACTTATGGTATGGGTTTTTACCCAAACATCCATGAATCCTTTGGCTTCTTCTTAATCACTTTTTACCTAAATGAAATCCTATATATTGATTATTTAAATATTTTAATTTATTTTTATATTTCCAAACTAATGTATCAAGATCTATTAATCATTCTCTTTTGAGGGTATACATACATTTAAGTGATTATAACCTCAATACTTCCTGATAAGCAAACCAGTTTTAGGGGAACTTCCTGAATTCTTACCTAATTTCAATTACACCATATGATCAATTTTTAAGAGACAATTATATCCATAAAAACACTATTTTAATCCTGAAAAACTTCAAATTTCACATTTTTATTGATATAAAATATTACACCCTTTTATTTTTTAAATGATCTTTGATATTTTCATTAAACACCACTATAATTAGTTAATTTAAAAGTTTCTTAAAAACTCTTTTACATGGAATCAATTAAATTTAGAATAAATTATCATATTATATGCCTATTATACCTTAATAATTTCTATTATTGACCTATTTTGGGTTTTCAGGGACACTTTAATGATACAAAAATTCATTGGGCTTTATGACATGATTATGATAACCATTTATTTATTTGGGTACCCTTATGATTTTGTACGATTGAATAAGTATGATTATTTATGTAGAATGATTTTTCAGGAACAAGTAATGATGGTTGTGACTATATAGAACTAAAATTCCTTTAGTAAAGTTGAGTATCCTCAGATGTTATGAGCAATGGTCTTGGCGGTTAGCCTTAAATCATGCAACCATGTGCAATGCTCTTGGTGGTAAACATTAACTTGTGATCCTCTATGAATAGTGATCCAAGACTCATGTTAAAGTCTTTTTTTATGATTCTAAAACATTATTATTACTCTATGATTATATTACTCCATGTTTCAATGTTATTAATTCACGTGTTCATTGCCTTTTTATATCATTATTTCCGGCCTTCTAACCCATTTGCTAAAGCTTTATTACAATGCCTTTCCGATTATTGGGATTTTAGCTCATCTCTTTGATCATGTTTTCCCTAGGATAACCATTGAAGATATATGAACACAATGGATGTTAGGATCCCTTTATTGAGATAAAATAAATAAAAAGTTTATTTTGTCCCATTATTTTAGTTTTATGTACCTAGTCTTCAAATACAGTAGACATCACAATCCTGGGCTAGTAATATGATATTTTATTATGGTTAAAAACATGAAATGATATGGGTAAAAGTATATGGTTTATATAGTTGGTATAATAGGATTTTATAGTTAGTTTTAGAGATAATTAATAACGATCCTTTGTAATAACCTTCAGGTTGACAATAAGTATAAGAAAATATAGCAGTATTTAGCTAAGTATAGTGTTAGTGGTTTATCCAACAAAAACATCCATATATGGTTAAAAATAGGTAGAGGTGGATCTGGAATATATGTATTTAGGGTTAATACTTGAAAACACAACTTGGAACTAGACATTAACTGGAACTGGTGCACAACAATGGGCTTTTTTTACTATTGGTTTGACACTCACGGGGGATAAGATTTGGTAAATTCATCAACTCATTACGAACTGTTATTATGGAATTAAAAAAATCTCACAAATAAATACATTTTATGAATTAAGTCATGGATAACCTACAATTAAACCAAGGGAATCACAAGTTATAACATACTTTTCCATTAAGAGAATTTCATATTATGGTTAAAGATTCATTATGTATGATTATTAGCTAAGTATTCAAGCCCTCTAATATTTAGTTATTTTTCATATTCAAAGGTGAGAAATACGTGACCATGTGACAAAAATAAATGCGATAGGTAATTTGATGATTTATATAGTCATATAAAAAATTTAATGGTATTGGGTTCTCCAAACATCATAACATTACTTTCTCAACTAGATCATGTTATGATTAATAACATAAATCAAATAGAACACCAACCTCCCCAATGGTAGCATCAACATGTCATTGAATACTTCATGAGTAAAATGCCTCCCATGTTTTGTGGATACTTTGATACTCACCTTGCGGAATAGTGGATTAATTCCATTGAAAATATATTCATTTCCATCCAGTTCTATGAAGATGATAAATTCATACCTACGGTTTATCATTTAAATGGGGATGATGATTAGTGATAGAAAATGATCAAAAATATGATGTCCCAAGAGGAAATTGATTCCTTGGATTGAGAATAATTCAATAAAATGTTTTTCAATAAATACATTCCAAAAAACCTCCACCTCATGATGGAAGGAGAGTTACTTGAACTCAAGCAGAAGGATGATGACTCCATCTGGGCATACAAAGCAAACATTAAAAGGAATTGAAGATACCCCACTATCATTATCTTGATCATCTAAAGCAAGCTGGATCACATATTTAGATTAATAAAGATGAGTCTACCAAAATTGATGGTTATTCATGACCATCAATGTAATTAGGAGATTATTTATAGTTCCCTTAATGTTGAAATAGATATCGATGTCTCCCATTGGTCTCATGTCCCCAGTGATCAAAAGTGTAATATGGAGTCAAATATGGGAGGTTTAAAAAATAAATACCATGATAGAAAGAAGATAAAACATCCCACATGTAAAAAAGAGGGAAGAAGCATCCTAGGAACTATCTAACATTGAACCCGAATTACATAAAATTTGGAATAATGGGACATCTAGATAAAATTGATGATGGGATATGAAGAATCCCACAAATGTGGAAGAAGAATAGAAATTTAATGTCAACAATCAGCTAATAGTGTAGTGTTACAACTGCAAAAAGATTGGAAATTATGAGAACAATTACCCTATGTAAAGGGTATTTTTAGGAAATCAATAACATCCTCCAATGCAACAAGGAAGGGATTATTCTATAACTACTGCTGATGTGGAGATGGAAAATGATGTTGTTATAGGTATTCTAGTTATTCATTAAAGAATAAAAAACATACTATTTTATTCTAGTAATAAAAATTATTTAATATCTTACAAGTTTAGTTGAACTATTCAAACAACCCCTCAAAATTTTCTGGTTAATTTAACAGTGAGAACAATGAATTGGGAAATTATTGTATCCATGGTTTACAACTACTCCCTTGTAAATGTTTGTGGACTGAACCTCCCCAAAAATATTATCATACTTCCTTTAGTGTATTTTGATGTTATCTTGGGCATGTATTGGATGTCATTATACAAACACGACATCAACTATATGGAAATGTACATCACTCATCATATCCCCAAGCATCCTCAAATTCTTTACAAGTGTAAGGTGAACGATGAGTCTCCATTAGAATCATTGTATCATTTTTGGATATTACTACCTTATGATTAAGCATATCAAGCTCAAATTATTTATACAAAGTAGATGATACTTCTCAAATATATTCACATCGTGAGGGTTTACATGGATGTATTCCATGAATATTTGAATGTTATTCCTACTAATTGAGTGGTTGAGTTTACAATTGATATTATTCATGAATCCCAACCAATATCAAAGAAACCTTATAGAATATCAACTATAAAGATAGAAGAGCTGAATAAGATGTTATATGAGAATTTGAAGAAGGGTTTTATACACCCAAGTGCTTTACCATGGGGTATGCCCATCCTCTTCATCATGTAAAAGGATAGATCAATGCACCTATAGAATGATTATTTTGAGATATATAAAATCATGATAAAGAAAAAGTCTCCCCCCTCATTTTTATATGACTTTTAGATCAAATTTGGGGGGATTGTTATTTCTCTATGGTGGACCATCTGATGGGATATGACCAATTAAAGGTGAGGAAGAAATATATTCCCATGAGTGCCTTTAGAATGTGGTATGGACACTATGAGTTCATAGTTTCTCCCTTCAAACTCAATAATTCTACATTAATATTAATTGATTTAATGGATTGAGTCTTTATAGATTACCTCAAAAAATATGCGGTAGTCTTTATCAATGATATTCTGATATACTCATAGAGCAAGGAGGAACACGATGATAATTTGAATGTAGGGATAATGTTATTGAAAAGTGTTAACCTATATGCAAAGTACAATGAATTTGAGTTTTATATAGAGGAAGTACCATTCATGGGGCATGTTATCACCATAAAATGGATATTCGTGGACCCTTCCAAGATAATGAAAATTGAAAAGTGGATCATTCCAACATCTTAAATGGAGATCCGCATATTCCTTGGTCTTTATGGGTATTATTGATGGTTTTTTAATAACGTCTTTCAATTTTCAAACCCAATTACCATGATGACCCACAATGGAGTGATGTTATTCTGGACCCAATAATGTTTATACAACGTTAATGAGTTGAAAAATAATCTTGTCACTATTTCAATACTCACAACCACAATTAGTAGAGAAGTGTTTGTTTTGTATAGTGATGATTCAAAAAATGACTTGGGAGGTTTTTTAATGAAATATGAAAAAGTGATATCATTATTGTCATGTAAGTTGAAAATATATGAGAAAAAAATTGTACGCAAGATCTAGAGGATGCAGCTATGATCTCTGCAATGAAAATATGGAGGCATTATCTCTATAGGGAGAAGTGTGAGATATATAATTATCAAAAGAGTCTAAAATATATAATCACATAAAAATATCTTTATATTCTCTAGTTTAGATAGTTATAACTCATCAAGGATTATGATTTCTCAATCCACTACTATTATAAAAATGAAAAAGGTAGAAAATGCTATATGTAGAAAGGTTCCTATATCATTATCAATGATGAGAATTGAATAGGTTCCTATCCTCATAGATTTGTACATGACTGAATTTGGAATCATTAAGGGATGAAAATAAACATTCCACATCTCAAATTATTGCTCAACCTCCCCTCATATAGAAAATAATGGTTGATCAATGAAAATATGTGGAAATTCAAAAAAGGGTGGAAGCCATTAAAAATGGGAAATCCTATGAGATATTGATTAATGTGGAAGGTTTTATAGGATTTTTTTTGTGATTATGTATAGAATACAATCCATATATAATGAAGGATATTTTAAATGACACACATAACTCAACCTTCTCTATTCACCCAGGGATCAAAAAGATGTATCTAGATCTCTGAAAGAACCTTTGGTGGGATAATATGTGGAATGAGATTGTTTTTTATAAATCAATGCGGTTGGTATGTCAACAAGTGAATGTGAAAGACATAATTCTATGTCGATGACGAAACCACTACCCGTAACATCATGGAAGTGGGAGAATATCACCATGGACATTGTCACAAGACATCCAAGGACATCTGGAGGAAACAATGCTATATGGGGAATTATGGATAGTCTTAAAAAATAAATAACAATTTATCAAAATTTTAGAGGACTTATCCTTGCAATAACTTCCATAAATATATATCAAAGATGTGGTAAGGCTGCATGGAGTACCATAATATTTTGAGTCTGCTAGAGATCTGAGATTCACCTTAGTGTTCTAGAAAAGTCTCCAAAACGCTCTAAGCACTGAACTGAACATCAACACGACATAACAACTTCAAACTAATGTCCAATCTGAGTGAACTATTCAGACACTAGAATACATGTTGAGAGTGTGTTCTATGGGCATCAAAGAATGGTGGGACCAACATCTTCAACTGGTTGAATTCTCATACAATAACAGTTTCCACTCCAGCATCTGAATGGCACCATATAAACCCTTTATGGGAAAAGGTGAAGATCAATTGAATGCTAGGATAAATTTAGTGAGAATAAACTTCTAGGACCTAAAATGGTTGATGAAATGGTGGATGTGGTGAAAATAAATCAGCATCACATTATGGAAGCCCAAAGTTGATAGAAGAGTCATGCGAACAATCATAGACGGGACCATGAGTTCAATGTTGGAGACATGGTATTCCTCCTCATATCTACATGGAATAACCTCATGAGGTTTGGGAAGAAAGGAAAGCTAATTCATAGGTTCATCAACCCCTTTTAGATTCTTGATTATGTTGGGGATGTGGCCTATCGATTGAAACTTACACCTACCATGTCTAAAGTACATGATATCTTCCATGTAACGTGATTTAAAAATTACATACTAGATCCTTTAAATGAACTCTTTTCAGAGATGGTATATTTGGAAAATGATATTTCTTTCAAGGATAATCTTGTGAAGATATTGGATCATAGAGACAAATTTTTAAAGGAATAGACCACTCACCTGGTCAATGTAATATATTAGAACCATATGTATGGAGAGGGAACATGGGAACTGTAGGAGGAAATGAAGGAATAGTACTTGAACCTATTTAAGGATTAGAATGTAAAATGATATTTCATGGGTGAAATTTCATAAGGGGGAAGAATGTAATGACCCATTGTTTTATAAATGGAAATTACATTCTTTTAATTATTTCATGAAATCTTAACTCAATGAACTACTATGTACTATGCGAAATTTAAACATAATATTGTCATTATTGTGTGTTGAGTTTAAAAAGTATGACATACACGAGCTTGGTATTCCCTCTTGTGTACCGTCTTGTTTTTTGTAATATCATCCCCTATAATGTACCCTCTTGTTTCGAGCTTGGTATTCCCTCATATGTACCCTCTTTTTCAGTTTTTGGAAATTCTATATTGTATCCTCTTGTATCATTCTTGGTATTCTCTCACATTTACCCACATGTTTCAAGCATCGGTACCCTCTCGTGCACCTGATTCTTTCAGACATCAGATTCCCTCCTGCGTACACACTTTTTTGCTTTTGGCATTCCCTCTCACTATAAGGACCCAGCCTTATTACATACATAATGTTGAATTTAATCCAGAAATAACGTTCTTTTATATTGAATATTTTTTCTAGTTTAGAGCTTCAGAGAATTAAGATAGTACATTCATCACATTACACATTATTACAGAGCAGATACCATAAAAAATGATTCCATTTTTTCAGAATATAAAACATTACAACTTAAATCAAGACGCCTTGAAAATTCTTCAACCTTTAATGTGTCTTCCTTCCATGTATTACACATCCATTAACCTATGAAAATTCATTTAAGAACTTGTGATGAGCACAAAATCTCAGTAAGGTATGGAAAAGAGGTAAAAATCAAGTTAGTCCATGAATACTCATAACATATGAAAACATTTTCAAAAGACAAGATTTTCAACCATATATACATACTTCATGTAACATAAAATTCAAAAAAGATCAAAAAACATGAGAACATAAATATAATCATAAAGTTATCTTGGGGAATTACTTATATAATCTTGTAACCATTCTTGGCTATTTTACAATCTGTAACCCTCATGACTACCTTACATTGTGTGACCATCGTAGTTACACTTGGAGTAACCATACAGCTTACCTTCAACTTAATCATACCCAATGCATTAGAGGGGAATATTGTTCCCTAAATTCATCATAAATAATTCCCCAGAACCAAAACATAATCATACAACATGAATACTTACAAAAAAGCATTAATTGGGAATTTCGTAAAATCAAATTTAAAAAGAGGATTTTTAATGGAAATACCCTTATAAATATCATAAAATTGAAGAGAGACATAATATAGTGGATGGAGTATATATATATACTATAACTACACATAATTAACATAATATAAATAGAACCAATCTCACCATCAATTAAAATGGCACATAAATAATGACGTAGAAGGTTAACCCAAAGAATCATAATCAGGTTAAGAATTCCCTTACCTCAGGTTTGTATTATATCAAACTTGTTTAATCCTTCTGTATAATGGTTAAAATAGTTTTATTAATATTTTACAGAAACAGTTATATGTTAATAACATCTTATATGATCATTTCATAACATCATTTCACCCTTAATTGTTAGTATTTTTTCCTTTGCACTGTTTTTGGGTGAGTTCTGAAAATGACTTCCATGATTGGTTCATGATGGACAATCTGGTTGATTGGAAGTGAAAATCCAGAATTGGAATGGAGCAGTATTTACATATATCTAGTAACATAAATTATTCCAGTCATCATTATTAATTCTAACATGAGGATGATTCATAAGTTAGAACATTAATGATGTTTGTTTAGATCATTTTAGTTGTTATTTGATAATGACAACCCCATTTTTTCTTATAAATTAGAATGATGAGTAAAAAAGAATTCTAGAACCATGGGTGATTCACAAAAAATATATTATAACCTAGTTCAACCATATAAATTTTTTCATGACCAGACATGAAAGAATTAATGGAAATTGAAATCAGATTGTCCAAGATGTTGATAAATCGACACAAACTGACAATGTTTTTATTCTTTAAATAAGTCGTCTTGGAGAATAATAATGATGAGTATTTTTCCATAAAAATGATAAAATATAGAATATGAATTATTTCTGGAGATTCCATGCCTCTTATGTAAGGAGATATGAAGAAAGAATAAGAAAAGAACTCAAAATAAAAGAATAATTGTGAAGTCGCTTACCAAAATATTGCAGCCTAATGGATACGCAACATGGTTTTAGAAAATATTAAAAAGAGAGGGGCCAAGGTTCACCCATCCAAAAAAATCATAATATAGATTATATAAAGAATAATATGAATATAGTAAAATGATATGGAAACATGAATGTTATACAACATAAAAGAGATCTTGAAAGGGAAAATAATGAAATTGAGAATTTTCGGACCTTGTATAGTAACCCTTAAAACATGAATTTTGGGTCGTTGGGGGGTTGAGGAAACCTTGGGAGGACTTCTATGATGGTAAGGAGGCCAGAAATTCGTTGAGGGATAATTGGGAATGAATTCAACAAAGGGAAGAGTTGGTATTTATAGGAAAAGTGAGGGATTATTTTAATAATTTTCAAGGGACACATCATGAGTGGTGTTTGAAAAACCATTGGCATTCCCATGGTATTTGACATTTGTATAAGACACTTGGGACACCACACATCATATTTAACTATTCACAAGTCAACCAGATTTATGACATCATTATTATATCATTAATGATGTCATTAATACACCGAAACTAAAAACCGTATTTTTTACTATTAATCGAAAAATATATTGTTTCTGATGAATTCCCAAAATACAACCTGACAATTTATCGATGTTTAGATTTCAAAAATGAATTCCTTTTTTTGAAAATAATTTTCTAAATATTATTAGTTTAATTTTTAAATAAAATCTTACTTAATTCATAAATTAATAGTTCTAATTCTAAAACTATTTCTTTATCACAATGAAAAATTAACCAAGTTATTATTGTCTTCTAACCTTAAGAAAATAAAATAATAATAATATTTACTATTCATTAGGGTCATATCACTATTCATATTACTATTCATAAGGGTATGTTACTGTTCACCAAAAAAAATTTCTTCCAATAGAATCTAAATAACATATTGAACACAATTGTAGATGAAAATTTCTTGAAATTCAAAACATAGAAGTGGAAAAATTATGATAAAAGGATTGTTATAAATATCTACTTAAAACAAAGTTCCATACATTTCTATTTATTTTTAGAAAAACTTGGGGTGTTTAATTAAACCCACCTTCTTGAAATTTTTTCCTCGCAATTTTATTTACTTATTAAAAAACTGAGGGTATTTTTCTCTCATAGCATTTTCAGACTCCCATATCGCTTATATAACCATATGGTTTCTCCACAAAACCTTTACCTGGTGGATTAACTTATTCCACAATACATGTTCCCTTCGATCAAGAATCAGAAACAGTTTCTCTTTATAAGAAAGGTTATCTTCCAGTTGAACTGCTTCTGGGCACAAGACATGTGATGAATCTAGAACATACTTTCTAAACATCGAAACATGAAAAAAATTGTGTACTTGAAACAAACTCGAAGGCAAAGCTATGTGGTATACAACTGTTTTAACTTTCTCTATGATTTCAAGGGACCTATGAACCATGGACATAGCTTTACTTTCTTACGGAAATGCATCAAAATTTCCCAAGGAGAGACATTAAGGAAAAAATTGATCACCTACCTCAAAATAGAAGTCTTTCCTTCTATTATCTGTATTACCTTTCTGCCTTCTCTGATATGTCCTCATGTATTTCTAGATCATCCTCACTTTCTCACCCACTTCTTCAACCAATTTTGGCCCCATCATCTTTCATTCACCAACTTCATCCCAAAATGATGTAGTCCGACATCGGTTTCCATACAAGGCCTCAAAAGGTGCCATCTGAATACTCGAATGAAAATTGTTATTATAAGAAAAATCAACTAAAGAAATATGTTGATCCCAACTTCCCTGATAGTCTATTGAACAAGCTCGAAGAGTATCCTCTAATGTTTGAATCATTCGTTCTGACTGCCCATCTGATTGAGGATAAAATTTTTACAGAATTTTAACTTTGTGCCCAACGACTTATGAAGTCCCTTCCAAATGTTAGATGTGGACTTGGGATCTTATTCGGATACAATGGAAAGAGGAACTCCATGTAACCTGACAATATCCTTGAGGTAAAATTGAGAAATCTGATCCAAATTCATTTTATCTCGAATAGAAATAAAATGTGCAGATTTTTTCAGCTGATCAACAATAAACCAAATCACATTATTACGTCGATAAGTATTTGGTAGTCCCACTACAAAGTAGATGGATTAATTCTCTCATTTCCACTCTGGCATGGGCAAAGGCTGAAGAATCCCCTTCGATAACTGTCGCTCCACTTTAACCTTTTCACATGTCAAACATTTGATGGTAAAATAAAAAATATCTCTTATCATTCAATCCCACCAATAATACTCCCGAAGGTCTCTATACATCTTAGTACTGCCAGGATGAACAAAAATTGGAGAACTATGAGTTTCACACAACAATTCATTCTTCAACTGAGAATCACAAGGCACACACAACCATTTACCAAATCTTAAAACACAATCTTTATCAAGATTAAATTCTAGAAACTTACCCATTTTAAGCAATTCTACCTTTTTTTTAGCTCACGATCTTCCTTTTGCACCTACTTAATTCAGTCCAACAACGAAGACTGCAATGAAACCTAAAACAAAATAGTGGTATTCCCTAAACCAATAACTTCTAAGCCAAAATTCATCAAATCATTAATCAAGGGATCGTGTTCCAAACATAGCATGATTAATGATGCATGATGTTTCCTAAATAAGGAATCCACTACTTTTTTTGCTTTTCTAGGATGGTAATTGATCATGCAGTCATAATCCTTTATCAGTTCTGTCCATCTTCTCTACCTCATGTTTAATTCCTTCTCAGTGAATACATACTTTATACTTTTAATGTCAGTATATATTTGAAATTTGGTTCCGTATAAATGATGCCTCCATATTTTCAATGAAAAAACCACAGTTGGAAATTCCAAATCATGTGTGGGATAATTTAGCTCATGAGGCATAAGTTGTCTCGAAGCATAGGCAATTACCTGATCATTCTGCATCAAAACACAACCAAGTGCCTTCAAAGAAGCATCATTGTAGACGAAAAACTCATTATTCCATGATGGTAAGGCAAAAAATGGAGCATTTACCAATCTCTTCATCAGTTCCAGTAAACAAACATCACATTCCACAATCCAAAGAAATTTAACCCCTTTCTATGTTAACTTAGTTATCGGGCTAGATAATCGTGAAATGTTCTTAACAAACCATCAGTAATAACTTGCTAAGCCCAGAAAACTATGAATCTCTCTAACATTTATGGGTCTTGGCCATTCATCAACTACTTTTTTTTGGCAGGATCAACTGATATTACATCCTTATTTACAATGTTCCCATGAAAAGAAATCTGTTGCAACCAAAAATCACACTTGCAGAATTTTCCATACAATTTCTTTTCTTTCAATGTTTTCAAAACATCCATTTGATGTTTTTCATCCTCCTCGTTATTTTTAGAATATACCAGAATGTCATCAATAAATACAACCACAATATTATCCATGAATTCATTAAATACTCTATTCATATGATTCATGAATAAAATAGGTGAATTATTTAATCCAAATGTCATAACAAAAAATTCATAATGCTCATATCTAGTAAGAAAGGTTTTTTTTGGGAAGTCATCCTCTTTCACCTTCAGTTGATGGTATCTGGATCTCGTTTCAATCATGGAAAAGTACTGATCTCCATGGAGCTGATCAAAAAAGTCATCAATATGAGGAAAATGATACTTGTTTTTAATGGTGATGTTATTCAAAGCTCAATAATCAATGAAAAGTGTCATGGAAGCATCATTATTTTTAACAAAAAAAACATGGTCTCTCCATGGTGATGTGCTAGGATGAATGAAGCCTCTTTAAAGAAAATCCTGCAACTGATATTTCAATTCAAGAAGTTCTATTAGAGCCTTATGATATGGGGGTTTTTAAATTGGCTTAGCATAAGAAACTAAGTCAATTGTGAATTTGACTTCTCGATCTGGTATAACACTAGGTAACTCATCAGGAAAAATATCAAGGACTTCATTTACCACTGGAACATCATTAATTTGAATAGTTCCCTTTTTTAACAAATATAAGCAAGATTAAATTCATTTCCATCATTCAATAGTTTCTCAGATTATTGATAAGTTATCAATTGTATGGGTTAATTCCTGTATTCAAACTGAAACAATTTCTGAAAAACAACTTCTTTTGATCTACAGTCAATCTTAGGATGATAATCAGAAAGCCAGTCTATCCCCAGAATAACATTAAACTCGACTAAGGGTAAAACAACATGGTTTTCAGGAAATGTCTTTCCACTAACCACAATCGAAAGATTCTTATAATTCCTCTTTAATATAACATTCCCCAGGTCTTTTAACAACATGTTCAGGTCTCATTTGTTGAGGTGATATTTCCAATTTACCAAAACATTTCTCAGAGATGAAGGAATGTGTAGACCCCGTATAAAAAAACATTAACAAAATATAAGTGAACAAACAAAGTACCTGATACAAATTCATTGGATGTCCCAACATCTTCTGACATAGTCGCAAAGGATCTCACTAAAACTTTCTTCTTGTAGTATGGCATATTTGAATCATTCGGATCACTCTTTGGGTATACGTTTGAATAGTGACCCATCTTACAATATTTTAGACACGTTATAGTTTTCTTATCCGGATTACTCTTAGGAACATTTTAATTTCAATGTCGGGCCATATGTCCAAACTTACCACGTTTAAAACACCTCCCAGTTTTTATAAGACATTCCACTGGGTTTTTCTTTCCACACATTCCACAAACTGGAAATTGGATTTTCTTACCATCAGATTTCTTGGGTTGATTCTTACCCATTGCTTTCCAACTATACCTCTTCTTCTCTTTGATTCCAAAATGCAGATGATCATTAGAAAACTCCATCCTACCCTCTCAGCACATCAAACAAGTTTCTCATAACTTTTAAATTCATGGGAGGCCAACGCCCTTCAATACCTTGACATCAATTCTGAGTAAAAGCTGTTGATTTTGATATCAAGATCTAGAATATGATTTGGAGAATACCTCCCCAGTTGAGTGAAGTTCTCTTCATACAGAGCCACTGAATATTCATTCTATTTCAATTCAAGGAATTTCTTCTCCAATCTAAGTCGAACAACCTTAGGAAAGTATTTTTCAAGGAAAATACTTTTAAATTCATCCCACTCTAATGGATAAAAATCCTCTCTACCCCTGATATTCCTTACCATTGACCACCACTGATCATCTTCCCCTTCAAAACGATAAATGGAAAGACTTAACTTTTGATTATCTGAACATACCATAACATCAAATATCTTTTCAAGGGCCTTGATCCATCCTTCAGCTGTTACTGGGTATGAAGATCCATTGAATGCATGAGGATGTTGTCTCGTAAAATGTTCCACCACTGTCATGTTCCATTGTAGAACCGCTATTGGTTCTCTTTCATAAATACCACAACCATTTATTACCTACGTTAGCTGAGCCATTACTATCACAAACTACTCATTTCCAATCCCTACCATTCCGGGCTGTATTTCCGGATGGATGTCATTCTTTCAGTGCCTCTCCTCTTCAGCATCCCTATTCCTTCTGCGAACAACCTTTCTGAAAAAACATGTCATAGATAAAGAAACATGTTAATATTTAAATGCTATAATATTTCAAATTAAACATATAGTGAAAATCATTTATGGTATTTTATTAACATCACCCTAACCCCTAATGTTATCTAAACCATCCTCTGATACCAACTATATGGACACTTCCTTATTACATACATGATCTTGAATTTATTCAAGAAAACACATCCTTTTACATTGAAGAAAATTTCATGTTTAGTGCTTTAGAGAATTATTAATGTACATTCATGACATTACACACTATTACATAGGGTATACCATAAAAAAGTATCCATTTTTTCCAAAATATAAAACATTAAAACTTAAAACAAGACTCCTTGAAAATTCATCAACATTTAATGTGAATTCCTTCCTTGTATTACACATCCATTAACATATGAAAAATCCTTTAAAAACTTGGTATGAGCCCAAAATCTATGTAAGGTATGGAAATGAAGTAAAAATCATGTTAGTCAATGAATTCTCATAACGTATGACAACATTTTCAAAAGACATGATTTTCACCCATATATACTAACATCGTGTAACATGAGATTTACACAAGATAAAAAAAATGAGAGCATAAATATAATCATAAAGGTGTATTTGTTCATTAAATACATAATCTTGTAACCATTCTTGGCTACCATATAATCTGTAACCCTCAAGACTACCTTACTAGGTGTAACCATTGCAGTTACACTTGGAGTAACCATACGACCAAAAACATAATCATACCCAATGCATTTGAGGGAAATATAGGTCCCAAAATTCATCATAAATAATTCCCAAGAACCAAAAAATAATCATACAACTTGAATAACTACATAAAAGCGGTACTTTGGAAATTTGTAAAACCGAATTTAAAAAGAGGATTTTTAAAGAAAAGCCCCTTATAAATATCATAAAATTGAAGAGAGAATTAATAGAGTTGATTTAGTATGTATATATACTATAAATACACATAATGAAACATAATATAAACAGAACCCATCACACAATAAATTTAAATGGAACATAAATAATGAAGTAGAAGGTTAACCCAAAGAATTGTAATCGGGTTATTAATTCCCTTACCTCGGGTTTGTCTTACATAAAACATGTTTAAACCTCCTGTATAATTGTTAAAAGAGTGTTATATATATTTTATATAAATATTTCTTTGTTTACAATATCTTATATGATCATTTCATAACATCATTTCACCCTTAATTGTTAGTATTTTTCCCTTTGCACTGTTTTTGGGTGAGTTCTTAACATGATTTCCATGATTGGTTCATGATGGACATTCTTGTTGATTGGAAGTGAAGCACCAGAATTGGAATGTAGTAGTATTTAAATATATCCAGTAACATAAATTATTTCATTCATCATTTTTAATTCTTACATGAGGCATATTCATATGTTAGAACATTAATTCTGTTTGTTTAGATTATTTTAGTGGTTATTTGATAATAACAACCCTATTTTGTCTAATAAATTAGAATGATGAGTAAAAAAGAATTACAGAACCATGGGTGAGTAATAAAACATATATTATAACCTGTTTCAACCATATAAATTGTTTCATGACCATACTTGAAAGAATTAATGAAAACTGAAATCACATCGGCCATGATGTCGATTATTCGACACAAACAGACTAGGTTTTTATTCATTAAATAAGTCAGAGAGGAGAATAATAATGATGAGTAATTATCCATAAACATTATAACATATAGAATATACATGATATATGGAGATTACAATCCTCTTTTGTATGGAGATATGAATAAAGAATAAGGAAAGAACTCAAAATAAAAGAATTATTGTGAAGTCACATACAAAAATTCAGAAGCCTAATGGCTACACAACATGGTTTTTGAAAATATTAAAAAAAAGAGGGGACAAGGGTCACACATCCAAAAATGATACATAATATAGATTATATGAAGAATAATAAGAAAATAACAACATGGTATGGAAACTTGAATGTTATACCGCATAAAAGTGAACTTGATAGGAAATAAAAGAAATTGAGAATTTTCTTACCTTGTAGAGTAACCATTAGAACATAGAGGTTGGGAACTTGGGGGCTTGAATAAACCTTGTGAGGACTACTATTAAGGTAAGTAGGCCAGAGATTCATTGAGGGAGAATTGGGAATGAATTCAATGAAGGGATGAGATGGTATTTATAGGAAAATTGAGGGATTATTTTAATAATTTTCATGGGACACCTCATGAATGGTATTTGCAAAACCATGGGATTTACTATGGTATTTTCCCATGGTATAGGCCACTTGGTACACCTCACATCTTATTTAACTATACAAAAGTCGACCAGATTTATGAAGTCATTATTATATCATTAATAATGTCATTAATACAAAGAAACTAAAAACTGTATTTTTTATTATTCACCGAAAAATCAATTGTTTCAGAAAAATTCCCAAAATTCACCCTAAACATTTATCAACGTGTATATTTCAAAAATGAAGCCAATTTTTTGGAAAATAATTTTCTAAATATAATAAATTTAATGTTTAAATAAAATCATACTTAATTCAAAAATTAACAGTTCTAATTCTATAACTACTTTTTTATCACAATGAAAAATTAACAAAGATGTTATTATCTTCTAGGATTAAGAAAATAAAATTTACTATTAATTAGAGTCATATCACTATTCATATTACTATTCATATAGGTCTGTTACTAGTAACTAGAAAAATTTGGTTCTAATAGACTCTAAATAACATACTAAACACAATTGTATATGACAGTTTCTTGAAATTCAAAACATAGAAGTGGAAAAATTATGTTAAAAAGGCCAGTTAAAAATATCAACTTAAAACAACGTTCCATGAATTTCTGTTTATTTTATGAAACACTTGGGGTGTTACACTCATATACCCTCTTAAATTGGGCTTGGTATTCCCTCATGTATATCCTCTTGTTTCAGTATTCATATTTCCTCTCATGTAACATCTTATTTCATGCAATGTATTCCCTCCTATGTACCCTCTTATTTTGGTATTTAGATGACTTCCCATGTTTCATATTCTTTCAGGCATGGGATTCCCTCCCATGTACTCACTTTTTTGGGTTATCTATTCCATCCCACATACCCTTTTTTTGTCTTATGATTCCTTTTTGTTTCCATATTGGGATGCCCTCTCATGTACCCTCTTGATCTCATCAAACATTTATAATTACCCAATGAATTGTAGATAGATAACAGTACCAACCCTCACATAATGAAATCATATATGCATGGGCCACAAGATAGTGAAACATTTATAATATAATGACTAATAAAAAGATATTGGTTTCATCAAAATCATATCATAACTCATGAAATTAAAAGGGTGTCATAAATATTACATCATATCATTACATATAAAAAAGATATAGGTATCACAATCATTTCATCTAATCACAACCCATGAAAAAAAGTTGTTTTCAAAACCATATATCATGTGTAAAAGAAACGGGTTTCATAGGAATCATGCTATAGAAACATAAACCATTCATGAAATAATATAAACTGTATTCTTAGATCATGCCCCCAATAAATATTATATTATATCAAATTATTCCACCATAGAAGGAGATGGATTTTGAAAGATCAAATAGATCATTTTATAATGAAAATAACCATCCATTGAAATTAAAATTTTCAAACATCAAACATATTATTAATCATTTTCATTAAATATAACATTAAATCATATTAATGAATCATTGAAACAAATTAAAAAATTTATTGAAGAAAATATCAATTCTAATTTGAAAAATGATTTTTGAATCAAAAAAACATTTAAAAATAAATTTATTTAAAAGATCCTTGATTTAATTTTGAAAAACATTTTCCATGAAATTACATAATGGATGATTAAAAAAATTAAACATTTTTGTTTGAAAATACCTTGAAAACTAATAATGAAATATTGAATTTTTTTTTAAACCCGCTTCTTAGATAAACACTTTAAAATAAAAACATATCAAGAATTGTAGGAAAAAAACTCATTAAAATGAACTTGTAAATAGAAAAATAAACCCTCATGGAAATGGTTTTCATGAAGATGGGTAAGTCCATACATTCTGAACATTCCTTTTCCACCATAATTTATTTTGAAATGTTCCTTGATCGGAAAACATTTGAGAAGATTCATTTTAAAAATGTTTTTTATAAATTATAAAAATGAGAAAAAATGTACTTTATATATCATATGATAATGTTAAAATATTTTTTGAAAACATTTTTAGAATACATTTCTTTGAGAGAACACGTATTTTGGAATGAATGCGAATATAAATTCACATTTTCCTAAAAATTATTAATTATCATAAGTACCAAAGAGTGAAAAATTGATCCCATACATGGAGATATATTTGATAACGAATAGGATATGATAATTAATGGGGTTTATTGACATATGGATCATAATATGTCATTAATTTATGCATAATCATAAACAATTTGAATAAATGATGAGATTATAAAAATAAATTGTTACCACTTTGATAACATTGAATCACAATCCCCATGAGATAATAACATTATATGAAACATATAACACCCTGAAAATAATTATATTCATCTAATAACATGTAAACTATTTTTATATAAAACTATTATAAAAATATAGGTTCACAGCATGGCATGTGTCTAAAATAAGGCAAATTGATAAAAAAACTACTTTACAGATTTTGTATCTTTTGATCCTTAAACCAAATGAAATGTTGATAATAAAATGTATATTTAAATACCCATAAATATTATTATATGTATCATAGAATAAATAATTTGGAATTATATACACCTCCCAAAAGAAAAAAGTGGTAAACATCTCCTGTATCATAGGGTTATAAAACATGAGATGAGAAAACCCTTACCTTAAGCCTTTAATTTCTTCGTACCAATAAAATTAATTAATATAATAAATATATGTTTATTAAATTTTTTCCCCAGAAACAAATTGCTATATATAATACCTTATATGATTCATTTATTTTCATATATTACCCATTTATTAATATTTCAATTTTAAATCAATGTTTTGGTTTATATCCAGTTTGTTTTAGTGTAAGTTCTCCAAATTCTTATTCTTGATACTCATAATTAGATAATGATTCACTTATTTAGAAAATGTAAACCATGACATATATATCATATAAATGTTTTATATACATATTTATACTAATATATATATATATATATATATATATATTTATAAAATTTTATACCCCATTCAGGGAGATTGTAGGTCTTACATACGCATGAACATTGTTTCAGTTTTATTTTTATATTGAAAGGGATAAATTATATGAAATATACATATATATATATGTTGTCATTAAAATATAATTATTGTGTAATATATATCATATAATTTTACTGAACTCATTATTAATACATTCCTTGTAAAGTGTTAATGAATCACAACAGTTTGAGGAGGTGGTAGTCCATAGGTCCACAATCAAAGTCGTCGTATTTACAAAAAATTGAAATCATGAAGTTATGTGTTATATAATAATTAATTAACCATAAATACTTCATAATTATCATATATATATATATATATAATATAAAAATATTTTTCTCATCATAATTATCATCCATGAAAAGTGGTAGAGGACAAAAAAACAATATCTTTTTTGATGTGGTAATTTTCCATACACAAGAATGATAAATTAACAAACCATTAGCTGGATGTGTGTATTGGTTTAGTTAAAATCCTTATAATTTAAATGATATTTGTATATTTTGGATTATGAGGTTATTATATAATAGTGTAATAAGAAGAGTTTATGGGGCTGAGTATGAAAATTAATCAAAATAACTATAGGACGGATGTTACCTCTCTATCAGTAAAAAGTTTTGGTTCTCACCAAATGGCATTATTGGAAGGATTTATTCCCAATATAATTATTCTAAAATTAATTTAGGGAATTTGAGAAGATATTTTTGAAGATTTTGACATAGAAAAAGGGGTTTATAAGTTTCAATAGGATGGAGGGTGTGTTCCTTTTTATTGTTGAGGTGGAGTAACATTTTTGTGTTTTTTGAAATGAGATTTCCACACATGTTTTTCCCATGTAAAGAGGAAACAGTAATGGTCCAAATATGAAGGAAAAATTATAGGGTCAAAATATAAACATCAAATATCTTTTGTATTGGATTATGGGTCATTTTGAGCCTTATGATTTTGTTTATTATTTTGAAGCTTATTTTTCTCTTAATCATTGTAATTAATTTTAATCATGTTCAAAAATATTTTATGTCAACTTGTGTACCGAAAATGAGTTCAAAATAGGAAAATTTTTTGACATTGAAACAAACTCCTCATTGTCTTGATCAGAACCCATTCAGAAGGGTGGAAATTTTTTGGTCTTAAAAATCACAATTTAAAAAATATGATAATATAAATAATTTTAAAAAGGATAATAAAAAATACAAAAAAAATATTGAAGAAAATTTTCATGTGGTGATGCTGTGGAGGTTCATTGACCACCACTCCACATCAAATTCTAAAACATTGTTATGATCCTAGAGAAAGAATTAGTTTGTGGGGGGAGACCGAATAATGGTACTCTAGAATGTAATGAAATTCATTTGTAGGGTCGGATGGTGATTTCTTCCCCCACAAAAAATCATTCCCATGGAATGAAATATGTCATGGAATGGGATGGTACCCCCATCCCTCAAAAATGAAAACACATTCTTTGAAGGGATGGATGGAGATTCCCACCACTGAAAAGGACTTCCCATGAAAAAGAAATTATTTTTGGGATACAGATTCTTCTTTGGGATCCCAAAAAAATAATCCACATAGCCCACCATGGATGACCATCCATGCTGGTATATCATCCCTCTATTCCTATATAAATAATCCCTAAGGAAAACTCCGAGGAGAAGAGGAAAAAAATTGACATCGCTGGTGGATAGGCCAAAGTAGTTTAAAAAAATGGATCTTTCTATTCCTAGTAGGTAAATGTATTCCACATATAGTTAAGGAGGAAATAGTAAAAAATTCTGCCATTCATGGTCATATAACCCCTTGTGAATACCACTATATGGTTCATAAATAGATACCCATTCATGGTCTAGTACATCTCATATAAAAATGATATATAGAGGATGCCAACACCATATTGAAAAATTATACACTAAATGAACCCAAACCCACATAGTAAATATTTATATGGGAGTAACTTGATCCCACATAGTGAATCTCTATGTTGGTGGACCCTTATTCAGCATACCATCATGCTACACGGGTAGAACCCTTTTCTCTATAGTATGATGCTACGGAGGCGATACCCTCACCCGCATAGAAACATGCTACACGGATGGATCCCCATCCCACATAAGATCATACTATATAGAGTGGGGCCTCATAGTTTGTCTTGTTCATTATCTCCCATAACTCTTATTTATCATATCATCATTCCCCATATTGTCCCCTCAGTGAACCAAGATAATAACATTTGTACAAGGCCCCTTCTAAATTAACCTGACATGTATGATTAGATCATTAGGCACATCAGAATACCCTCTAGATAATATATACACGTGTTAAGTGGAGTCGTGTGTGTATCCTATGCAATAATGTAGACCTTATGAATTTATTTCGGTCAATATTCGAATTATAATGCAGGTTCAAAACATTTTTTGATCATTTGAACCTCCCCATTCTAGGAATTTAGGGGAACCACTAGCCTTTCCCTTTCATTATGGATATTACCAGACATTCCTCACTCCCCCGGGTACCAGAAGGGAATCACTCCAAGATTAATCCCATAATATTTCTTATACGAGGTGACACTCTTTCTCCTCATTACAATCCTAGGACATATTGGGATGTGTCACTAGATAAGACTATTATGGATACCAAAATAAATGATGATGCAATCCCTTATAACCCCCACTCCCTTTCATCTGCAAACCCCATCCATAAAAGGAAAGTGTTGATAATGTGATACTTGTATCTAAAACTTCTTCTTGTTTCTCAAACAGAGCATGAATCAATTTGGTATAGAGGATAGTGGTAATCATGAAATCAACATGATCTCAAACCATCAAATGGGACTCCAATGAGGAATAATCCACAATCATAATCATTTTGACCTTTACTATAGATGTAATCCCCAATATTCATTCAAATTTTCCTCTTATGTGGTATAAACCCCAATCATATTCACATGACACATCACTATAGATATAATCCCCATTCACCATTCACACAAGACTCATATGCATTATGATCCCAGAAACCATGACTCAACTTTGAAAGGGGCATATTCTCAAGGAAGTAGTTCCTCGATGGCCCCCCATGAGTATATCACCAACCATAATCACTCAATTAGGAATTCCCATAGTTTTAGCTACTAATGTACAAAACTATATGGTATTTCATTAACAACTAACTAGGATACGTATGAAGCCTAATCAAGGTCCAAAACCAACTATAAAGTTACCTTGATGTTCCCTAGATGACAATTCTAGTAGTTTTACATCCCCAGGAAGATTACATCACTTCTGGGTACCCCAGTACTCCTCAGTGTAAGCCCCACACAAATATTTAAATATGCACCTTTTGACTAGATTATTAGTCCTCATCTTTCTAAACTGCATGGTTTGGTCTATGACACATGACATTAAAACATGATGTGTCTGGTTAAATGGAACTGAACTATATGGGAAATGATAGCTCTCACAACGATACATAAGAAGGCCATCTCATGGTTTCTATCTGGACAACAAAACAACGTTAATCTCCTTGGATGATGATAAACTTCATTGTGCCTCACAAATGTGGATTAAACTATAATTGTCTTGACACACAATCCTAGAATCTCTAATACACCAATTATAGAATATAATTAATGGAAAACCACATATACAAACAAATATCCCTATCAATAGAGAACCCTGAATAATTATAAATGATTTTAGACACATACTTATTCACAATGGATTGTTAACACAAGGTGATCAACATAAACTTGCATGAGAATGATCAAAGAATTAAGAGACAAATATTAAATCTATAAGAGTGCCCCAAAATACTAAATAGTTCCCCCAAATGTTTTTTATTACATAGACATCTCATCATATCAAACAATGTGAGTTTTTAAGTGTCATTGGACATGTTTCCAAATAAACACCTTCCATTGGAAAGAAGGTCCATGAATCATCATTAATAAAAGAGAAATTGAGAGTTTCTAGCTCTATGAACCAATCCTATTCGAAAACATTCAATACAGATGAACCTGATGTTAGTGATTACACAAAATTACACCCCTTCCAATCAATCATCAAGTGAAAATAGGTTTCTTCAGGAAAAACCATATACCATTTTAACATGTTGTGTTTACCATGAGAGATACATTATTAACTCGGTAAATACTGATAAATAAATATCCTTTATTTAATATATAAATTTGATAATTGAAATTTTTTATGAACTAAATAAACTAGTTTTATATAAGAAATTATTTGGACCAGCAATACATGGGTTTGGGACATGTTAATGTCAGTACATCGATGCATAGAAAGTCTCTTACGATGAATTGGTTAGAGTGATCCTGATAATAGGACTTCACTATATATGTTATGAATTATATTGAGGATAGATATTGATTGTAAAGGTATCATGATCCTAGGAAACATGATGTCTGATAATTAATAATTTACATTATTCATTATTAAGTTATTTCTTTTCTGAATAATTTCACTATGAAAAAAACATCTTTCGGTGCATTTCCTTATCATTTGGCTGATTAAATGGATTAATTTTTTAGTTATTTACATTGCCACATTAATTTTTCATTATCAATTTATTTTCTGGGAAAATGTGTTCAGTTATTTATCATGAGAAATTGATCATTCCATATACCAAAATTGAAATGGCATATGTGTTTAGTTATTTACCTTTCCATATATATTATTTTCATTGATTAATTAGTGATTTCAATGCGTTGAACCATTAATGAGAATTTGACATCAACAAAAAATTTTCCCTTTTCCTAGTAGTTACACATAGCTTACTACGACTAGTATTTATGGATATTCCAGAAGGGAAAAAATTAATTAATTTTTTGAGGAAAAATTATTGTAATATGTGTATTGATTTATAATACATGACTCATGTATGTGTCAAAATTACAAAGACTACTAAACTATTTGTACCTTTGTGATGTTCTTTCCTCATATAAAATTCTAATGTACAGGTATCGGGAACTGGCTCCAGGCAACTTTGGTTGTGGTCGTTATAGTTGTTCTTGAAAAAATTCCTAGAACAATCACGATTTTCTTTGAAAATTTGGAAAATATTGTGTGTACTCCAAAATACAACACATTGTGTTGTACCATCCCTTGGTCATAGTGTTGATATGTAGTCAAAAATAGCAGACACCAAGGGAAATGTATCATATTCCTTTTGAACTCTGGATATTGTAACATCCTGGGTCTAGAATCCACTCAACTGATGCCTCGTACCTATTTGGACACATCGCCTCAAGTGTCAAGTCCCATCCCCCGGGTCCCGTGTCATGACTACCCCAAGCCCTCCTTCCATAGGTAAGGGGCTGGCGATTAGCACTGAAAGGATTTTTCCAAAATAACCGGGAAGACATTACCTTTAAAACATGTAATCACATGCAACCAAGCACACAACATGATATGAAGACATGTAAACTATATAGTAAGAAGAATGTGTACAGTATGAAAAGGGGGCTAGAATACAAGACCAAATAGAATGTACAGGAAAACTGAAATATACAAGGAAACTGAAACAACTCCTTTGAACTCCTTCCAAGGACCCCACCTAAAGGGTATGTTCAACTCTCGAATGGTCTTCTATGCAGTACGCCTTGTCTAATATCCACCCCCGAGCTACCTCCAGTCCTGGTATTATCGTCCTCATTCAGTGATGTCCATCATCTTCACCAAACCCAACAACGTGGGGGAGAAGCCCGTATAGGGCTGAGTGTAACGATACTCAATAAGGGCACCAAGAACCTCGATGGTCTCACAAAAACCACAAAGGATAACCATAATGCATGAAGACATCTGAAAATCCTATTTAGGTATATTCCCATACATATACCAATGTCATCATGTATACCCATCTCATTCATTAGGAAATAAATGGCCCAAATCTTAGCCAAAGTGAATCTATTCCACGTAGGAAATAATACAACAATGGTAACACCACAAAGGTAAGTACAGTGAAGGTAACACCACAAAAAAGAATACCATGATGGTATCACCATGAATGTTAGAACCAAAAAGGTATGCCACAAAGAAGAATACCACAAAGTCATCTCCACAAAGGTAAGTACCACAAAATTACGCAACATAGAAGAATACCACAAAGTATTACCACAACGGTACGGACACATTTCACACTAGGTATAACATAGGTAGAGTAGTAAAGATTATTATATGTAACTACTGAATCATCTTACACTGTTAATAGGAAGACCCACGATGGATCCTAAATCATTAGACCCACGTAGGATCTTAAATCATCAGACCCACGTAGGATCATAGTACAGTAGACCCACATAGGATCCTAGTAAATCAGACCCACAAAGTATCCTAGAGTAGTCCCACAAGGATTCCTAGAGTAGGTCTATATGGGATCCTTAAAATCATACCCACGAAGGATCCCAAATGACATACACAAATAGGATCCCTTTCTCACGTTACAACCACCTACAGGGTTCCCGCACAAAGCTCGCTTGATTTCAGGAGAGTCCTCTCTTCAAGACAAATGTCGATACTCAAAAATCCACGAAGTCCCATGAAGAAGTATCCCAATGGACAGCCACATAAAATGGATCTCAACACAACATATGGTGCGTCAATTGGACACCCAATCTGTATGTTATTACCCTTTTAGTCCCAGGGGCCCTGATGGATTTTTTCGCTAACCAACCCAGTAGTACCCCAAACAGTATCCAAACCATGGGTGGGGAATACCAAATGGACCCACTTAATCTAATGTTTTCAATTCCGCAAACTATTTGTCAAACGGATGCTTCTAGAAAAAGAAGTGGCCAAAAAAGTGGAAAGTGTCACAACTGGTCTGGGTCTGGTCTGACCCGGTCAGACCGACCATGTAGATACCCGAAGCTTGACGTACATGGATATTACATTACTTTTTCGGAATACATAATACATAACTAGAACCAACACTCAAGGACCATAATAGTTTAGTGTCATTGGAAACTCATAACACAATATTCTAATCGTGGTGAAAGATCTTCAACATATCCCATAAAGATCTTCCCCTTTTTGTTTTCTTAACCAAAATCCTTGGTAAAAGATAACATATAAAAGGGTGAGCTAAAATGCTCAGTAAGGGTAAGCATGGATAAAATAAAACAAATCATATAAATTTGATCTTAAATACATGAACATAATATTTAAACATCAAGATCTTGAGAAATGACATAAAACATGGTAGTACGTAAGGCATAGATCATAAAGAAACATTAATCCTAATAAAATAGCATGAGAATAAAACATGTAATTTTGATAACCATTAATAACATGTTATGATTTTCATATTAGCTACCGAATTGTTGCCAAGACCATCTTAGTGGATAAAGTCCCTTTCTGAATCGAGTTCACTCCTCGTTCCAATCCTGTATCACTCAACCTGATTAACTTACCGTTCTAGCCATGTCTATCTCATGAGATATAAATCATTATCCATTGCATTAGAGGGAGATATAGGTCCCACCCATATCATAGTGAAATCATTCTTAATTGTTCCACAACATAAGCATAAATAAATCATCATAACCCAATGAATAAAAATGGGTTTCATAAACCTCATCCCATCATATCATAATCCTTATAAAACAGATGGTTATCATTTCATCATAATAAAAGTGAAACCATGTAAATCATAGAGATATTATTCTTGAAACATACACATATGAAATAATTTCATCCTAGATAGAAAATGGTATTGATACAACACATGAAAAGAATTCTTGATGAAAATATCCTTTCTTCATAAAAACTATTTTATTTTCACTAAATACCAAAAAATTATAAAAGAAAGGTATTTTGTTGAAAAGAATCATGAAATATTATAGAGTAAGCTCCATTAAAATATGGAGATATGAAACCGTAAAAATATCTTCATGCTGTATAAGTTCAAATAATATTCTCCTCGTACTTTTGTCGGAAAATATAAAAAGTTCCTCGTATGGTAAACAAAAAAAAGATTCCTTCTTTAACACAAAGTAAAAGTCAACGGGGTAAACATGAAATTAAAAATACATGGAAGAATATTAAACACTTTATGAAAAACATTTTATGGGCATGGATGAAAAATATAACCCAAGTAAATACTTGTGTATAAGAAATCTCAAATAAAAATGAGATTTGCAAAATTAACCCTTACCTTAGGTCTGATATGCTTCATACGTATCCGAACCTCCTGTATAAAGATTTAAAAATTTTCATTAACTTATTATAGAATCAAATTCATTGTTTTTATATCATATATGGTTCAATTTTGACCTTTTATTACCCTTTCTTTTGTAAATTCCACGTTAAAGTAGCGTTTTGGGTAAAATCGTTTTATTTATCGTACTTGTTTGGACTTGTTGTTCTTGATATTATTATTAATTATATCATGATATACATACATCCAGAATGTAAATGTTGATTTATATATCATATGTATTCAGTATATATATAATAGTTAAATAAATGAAGTGAAATACACCGTTCATGGAGACGGTAGGTCGTACGTATGCATGAACGGTGTTTTCCTTTCATTGTTGACTTGAATGGAAGTAAGTTGATGACATATATATATACATAAATAAAGTATCTTCATCATGTAATATATTTCATTTTTATTCATTATATATACTTTATAATCATTCTTGAATGGTTATCATGGAGAATGAATCTCATCACGTCATGGAGACGGTAATTTGTACGTACGCAAGTGCGATGAAATCGTTACCCTAATTATTGAATTGAATTGGATTGGATGAAATAATATCTCATAATAACTATGGTGTTATAATAACCATATATAGTTATTATTTACACCATTATACCCATCCATGTAATGTTGTGGTGGAAAAACAGATTACAGCACGGCGTGGAGACGGTATTCCATACGTATGCACGCGCGGTGATTTTGTTTTACGTAGGATGGATAGAAGTTTAAAAGGGGTTGTTTCATCTATATAATGAAATATAAGTATATTATTGATACTTGTGTTGTTACTTTATAATGAAACAACTAATGAATAATATTTTTAAGAAGAAATAAAACATGAAAGAATCAATAAAATAGATTACCTCTTCCTCGACCCACCTCCGTTAAACTTCTTCTTAGGCCACTAGAGTTGGTGTTTTGAGAATACAAGAACCTCTATGATATAACTATAGAGTTTGAGAAGAGTAATTGGTAGGGTTTGGATGATCTTAAAGTCTCCAAAGGGTGTGAAGAGAATAGGTAAGGGGTGGCCTTTTATAAAGGAGGAGAGGGGCACCTTAGGAAAACATAAAATATTATTTTATAATAAAGTCATATTAGGTTTTAATTAGCTCCATATTGATTTATTTTTAATCTAGGGTGGGTATGGGTCTAAATAATTTCGTCCAATAGGTTTTATATATGTTTAGGTTACTATTTTTACCTTATCATTTAGATTTAACTCTAAGTTACATAATTTAACCTTTATCGTGTCTTCTTGTTCTCTTACACTATATGGTTAATAAACATACTATAACAAGACAAAAAAACCCAAGTGGTTCATTATTAATATATATAACCTTATCTAAGTCATTTTTCTGAACCTAAGATTTTTATGAATATAATAAAATTAATAATATAATATTTGTTTTAAAAACTATTTTATGTCAATTTTGAAGCTATTTGGTAATTGATTTTTTAAAAATCATAAAAACATGATTAGTTTGAAAAAGGTTAATTTAATAAATATTGGAATGTCCTATTAACCTATAAAATTAGTTGGATTCATAAAAAGTCTCAAATTACATTTCTTTGGGCATTTATAACATCAATTATGTTAATATTTCATTAATAAGGTAATTACTGCATCATCATTGTATCATAAATAAATTAAATTATATAATGTCTAAAAATTATAAATAAAATACCATTATGTAGGAAATATTTTTAACTTCCTAATGAATATTTATAGTCTAATTTATCTTATTTATAACCCTATATTAAAAATGTTTTAGTTATTAAACATTGATTTTAACTATTTTAATTCTTCTTTAAATAAAATAAAAATAAATGTCCTAATCTAATCCAAGTGGACCTAAAGGGTAATATTTTAATCTTAAGGTTGTTTTTGGTCGAATTACACTTATAAAATAGAATTATGACATGTTTTAGGGTAATAATAATAACATTTTTACCCTTAATTACCCTATTTACTTTTATCCTTGGTAAATAAAAGTAAAAATTTACTATTCACCAAAAATTATTTTTATCTCATTGAACCACATTTTATTCCTTGATATTAACCATGTCTCTTAGATTTGTGAAATTCCACTCACATAAGCGGTAAGATTATGTTTTATGTAAATTTTCAAACTCTCCTAGGAGGTGGCTAAAAGACGGTGAAAAATTCTATAAAAATTTTTTATGTCTAAAATTATTATAAAATGACAGCAATGAATTACATTGAACATATATAGGTATTATGTATAAGTTTTGACCAAAAATAAATTTAAATAAAATAAATAACTATTTATATAAAAATTTGGTGTTTAAATAGTAACCGAGTGTTTTCACTATTCGTCAAAATTGAACGATTTCATAAAAATAGCTAGAATTCACCCTAGGCTAATTTCGATATTCCGAATCCAAAAATGAATAAAATTCTGAAAAATAAAATTTCAAAAAGTTGGTATTTATATTAATAATGGACAGTTTATATATCATATCATTGTTTTGTGAAAGTCGGTATTGCGTACAACACACACTATCAGGGAAGGTCGTGATTGGGTGTAATGCAAGCCAAGTCAGGGTTGCATGTAGTGAAAGATTCTTTTATTGTTGTGTATAATAAAATCCAACCATATTGCATTTATACATTTAATATATATATATATACACACACACACTCAATTTTGCGTACAATAACTTCAAACAAACTTGAAATTGTGTGTAACACAATCCAAGAATAGTGTTGCGTATACTGCAAGTTAAACTAGTGTTGCGTATAGCGTAAGATAATTTTGGTGTAGCATACAACACAAGACATCAAATAAATTAAAAATAATACTTCTCATAAAATCTCAGGGAGTTACATTCTACCCCCCTTAAAATGAATTTCTCCATCGAAATTCTTCGGGGTTATAAATGGTTTAGTAATCAAAAGTTTTAAAAGAAACCCACATTGTAATAATAAATACCAAAACATAATTTTAAAAAGGGATGTTAGAATCATAACAGTCCCCCAAAGTACCTCAGCACTGGGTTTCCACATAAGAAAACATAGTTGAAAATATGGATATGGAAGAGAAATATAACCATCAACTTCTGATGAAGAGTGGTAGAGGACATGGCTATGAAAAAGCCAACAATCACAAAGCCATAAATTTTTGATGATCTAAGGAACCATCTGATTCATCAGATATAAGGGAACTAGGACAACATTTTTGGTTTTCAAGATCATTTCCCCAAAGATGAATAATTTTAATTAGATGAAATACTTACTTTATTTCGGTATTATATCACCGGTGTTCATGCCTTGAACAATTTCCACTTCATCTCTTAATGAAATGAAGTTGAATTTGTCTTTCGTGAAGTTTTAGTAGATCATGTGATAGAAAGATAGGTTATTCCATCTGTCTCAAACATAAGTTAGCAAACGTTATATACATAAGTACATCTATGGTGATATTAATTAGATATTGTTCCAAAATGGACTTATACTTCATCTATCAACCTTCATAATAAAATAAAACTAGTTTCTACTCACCATGGGACTTCCTGTACGTTATTGGTAGGCGATAAAGGCATGTCGCACTTCAGTTGTGGGTTCTATTCCCACATCCTTGTCCGATGTGACGGTTTGTCACCTGTCCTATGGGTTGTCCTTTTTCTAAAACTACATTTTTATAACATTCCATAAATAATATCTAAAAAAAAGTTCTAACCTTAAACAATACTATCTGATGTCTGACATAATCCATTTTAGTCTTTAGACTTATCCAAAATACATCTGTCCAATATCATAGTATAAAGAAAACGATTACTAGAAATTTCATTAACCAATCATGTGATTTCCACCATTTATCCCCCATATAACATAAGATATATCTTGTTGATCGCATTCCAAACATGTATTCTTTTGAAACATGAATTAGCATAGAACCTTAGTGAAAACATGAGCACTATCAAATGTTAACTCTTTCCACATACCGAAATCCCAAAAATTCTATATACTCAAACCATGATATAACTTAGTTCTTATATCAATCATGATCTCATTAATAATATCAAACATTTTATTATCTCCTTATCCCTTCTTTATGCGCATATTACGTGCTTTCCAAAAATATCTGAATAACCTTTCATAGTTATCGGTACCATTCAACATATACTTTCAAAACTAAAGCAAAGGAAATAGTGCAACTATCCTTAGACTTTTCATTATTCCATAGTACCAAACAATATTCTTGATAAACATACAATCATTACACTGCCTTCTTAAACCACTTACTGAGCTTCATCATTTCTTCCATCTCATATATCATTTGTATTTTCTTCATCATCATCCACATAAATACTACCCATATGACCATGCTGATTCTCTTCATGAGATTTTCCCTTAGGGAATTGGTTTGCACAATGCCCGTACATTCCACATTTAAAACACTTAACCATTGTTGATGTCTTAGCAATACCATTATCTTTGTCCATGGTGTTAACTGAACCTTTTTGTTTACAATTACTAGCTTTGTGTCCTTCTTTTCCACACCCAAAGCATCCTCTATTTCCTTTGAAACATTCTCTATGATGCCTCTTCCCCAAGATTTACATGAGGGAAATTGAATTTTCCTTCCTCTATGATCATGATGAAACTCCATCTTTCCCTTATTAGAAGAGTCGGGAAACTTACCAACGTTGAGATTATTGCTCATATTATGAGATTTTTTATTAGGCACAATAATGATATGTGGAATTCCAGATCCAATTTCATTTGGTTTCTCATGCAGAATATCATTCCATTGTCCATAATATCCTCCATTATCGTGAATCTTCCTGTTTCCAGCCATTTTATCAAATCCAAAAAGAATAGTGTGAGAGGCCAAAATCATAATCAAAGGGGATTAACATTAATATATATCATCTTATGTTTAATTCTAATATCGTTTCCATAATTCTATGACTATAACCTATACTTATACATAACCTTAGGGACATCCCTAGACATACCTTACAAATATCTATATGGATCTCACTTATGTTTTCGCATCCTAGTTTCCAAAGGTTAACAAATCCTTTCCTCTGATACCAAATATAGAGACCTGAAACTTGAAGTACAAGGAAATTACATTACTTTTGTGAAATACATAATACATAACAAGAACCAACACTCATGGACTGTAATATTTTAGTGTCTTTGGAAACTCAGAACAAAATATTCTAATCGTGGTGAAAGATCTTCAACATCTCAAATAAAGATCCTCCCCATTTTGTTTTCATACCAAAAAACATTCTTTAAATCCCGGGGAAAAGAAAACATATAAATGGGTGATCTCAAATGCTCAGCAAGGGTAAACATGGAGAAAATAAAACAAATCATATATATTTTAACATAAATACATGAACATAATGTTTAATCATCAAGATCTTGAGAAATGACATAAAACATGGAAGTACGTAAGGCATAGATCATAAAGAAACATTAATCCTGATAAAATAGCATGAGAATAAAACATGTAATTGCGGCAACCATTAAGCACATGTTATGATTTCCATAGTAGCCAAGGTATTTTTTTCCAAAACCATCTTAGTGGACAAAGTCCCTTTCTGAATCGATTTCACTCCTCGTTCAAGTCCTGTATCACTGAACCTGATTAACATACCATTCCAGCCATGTATATATCATGAGATATAAATCAATACCCAATGCATTGGAGGGAGATATAGGTCCCACCCATTTCATAGTGAAATCATTCTTACTTGTGCCACAACATAAGCCTAAATCATTCATCATAACCCAAAGAATAAAAATGGGTTTCATAAACATAATACCATCATTACATAATCCATATAAAACAAATGGATATCATTTCATCATAAGAAAAGTGAAATCATGTAAATTATAGAGATATAATACTTGAAACATACACATATGAAATAATTTCATCTTTGATGGAAAATGGTTTTGATAAAACACTTGAAAATAATTCTTGATGAAAATATCCTTTCTTCTTAAAAATCATTTTATTTTCACAAAATGCCACACAATTTTAAAATAAAAGGATTTTGTTGAAAAAAACCATTAAATATTGTAGAGTATGCTTCATGAAAATAAGGTGATATGAAACCGTAAAAATCCATTCATGTTGTATAAGTTAAAACAACACTCTCCTCGTACTTTTGTTATAAAAGTCAAAAGGTTCCTCGTATGGTAAACAAAAGAATGATTCCTCCCATAACACAAAGTAAAAGTCAACGTGGGGTAAAAATTATCATTAAAATTACATGTATGAATATTAAACACTTTATGAAAAACATTTTATGGGGATGGATAAAAAATATAACCCCATCAAATACTTACGTATAAGCAATCTCGAATAAAAATGAGATTTGCAAAATTATCCCTTACCTTATGTCCAATATACTTCTTACATATCAGAACCTCATGTATAATGATTTAAATAATTTCATTTACTTACTAAATAATCGTATTCATTGTTTTTATATCATATATGGTTCACTTATGACTTTATATTACCCGTTCTTTTGTAAATTCCACGTTAAAGCAGCGTTTTGGGTAAAATCGTTTTATTTATCGTACTTGTTTGGGCCTGTTGTTATTGATATTATTATTAATTATATAATTATTTAAATATTTCAAGAATTTAAATAATGATTTATATATCCTATATATTCAGTATATATATATATAATAGAAAGGTAAATGAAGTGAAATACACCATTCATGGAGACGGTAGGCCGTACGTACGCATGAACGTTGTTTTCCTTTCCTTATTGACTTGAATGGAAGTAAGTAGATGACATATATATATATATATATCCAATAGCTCTATCAAGCCATATATTTATTTTTATTCATCATATATACTTTATAATCATTCTTGATTGTTTATCATAGAGAATGAATCTCATCACGTCGTGGAGACGGTAATCCGTACATACGCACGAGCGATGATATCATTCACATAATTATTGAATTGAATTGGAGTACATGATATAATATCTCAGAATAATTATGATTTTATAATAACTATATATAGTTATTAATTACACCATTATACCCATCCATGTAATGTGGTGGTGGAAAAACTTATTACACCACGGCGTGGAGACGGTATTCCGTACGTACGCACGCGCCGTGATTTTGTTTTCCATAGGATGTATAGAAGGTGAAATGAGGTCATTGAATATTTATAATAACATATCAGTATATTTTTGATACTGATGTTGTTACTTTATAATGAAACAACTAAATAAGAAGAAGTTGAAGAAGAAAGAAAACATGAAAGAATCGATATAAGAGATTACCTCTTCCTCGACGCACCTCTTTTAAACATCTTCTTAGAGAACTAGAGTTGGTATTTTGGGAATACCATAACCTCTATGATATAACTAGAGAGGTTTAGAAGAGTAATTGTCAGGGGTTGGTAGAGATTCAAGGCTTAAAAGGGTGTGAAGAGAAGAGGGAAGGGGTGCCCTTTTTATAAGGGAGGAGAGGGGAACCATAGGAAAACTTAAAATATTATTTTATAATAAATTCATATTCAGATTTTAATAGCTCCAAATTTATTTATTTCGAATCTAAGGTGGGTATGGGTCGACCTAATCTCAACCAATAGGTTTTAGACATGTTTAGGTTACTATTGTAACCTTATCATTTAGATTTAACTCTAAGTTACATAATTTAACATTTACCGTGTCATCTTGTTTTCTTACACTATATTGTTAATAAACATACTATAACAAGCCAAAAGAACCCCAAAGTGGTTAAGTATTAATATATATAGCCTTATATATGTCATTTTTCCGAACACTAGAATTTTAGGAATATAATTACAGTTAATAATATAATATTTGTTTTAAAAACTATTATATGTCATTTTTTCCACTATTTGGTAATTGATTTTTGTGAAACTTATAACAACGTTATTATTTTAAAAAAAAGTTTATTTAATCAATAATAACATGTCATATTAACCTCTAAAATTAGTTTAATTCATAAAAAGTCTCATATTTCATTTATTTGGGCATTTATAACATCAATTATGTTAATGTTTCATTAATAAGGTAATTACTGCATCGTCATTGTGTCATTACTAAATTACATTATATAATGTTTAAAAATTATAAATAAAATAATATTATGTAGGAAATTTTTTTATCCTTCTAATGAATTTTTATAGTCGAATTTATATTATGTATTATTTTATATTAAAAATGTTTTAGTTATTAAACATTGATTTTTAATATTTTAATTCTTCTTTAAATAAAATAATAATAAATGTCCTAATCTAATCCAAGTGGACCTAAATGGTAATATTATATTCCTAAGGTTTTTTTGGTCGAATTCCACTTATCCAATAGAATTAGGACATGTTTTAGGGTAATAATAATATCAATTTTACCCTTAATTATATTATTTACATTTAACCGTGTTAAATAAAAATAAAACGTTACTATTCAAAAAAAATTATTTTTATCTTATTGAACAACATTTAACTCCTTGATATTAACTGTGTCTCTTGGATTTTCGAAATTACACTCACAGAAGCTGTAAAATTAAGTTTTATTTAAATTTTCAAACTCTCATAGGAGGTGGGTAAAAGATGGTGAAAAGTTCAATAAAATTTTTATATGTCTAAAATTATTAGAAAATAACTCCAATGAATTACCTTGAAATTATATAGGTATTATGTATCAACTTTGACATAAAATAAATTTAAATAAAATAAATAATTATTTATATAAAAATTCGGTTTTTAATTAGTAACCAACTGTTTTCACTATTTTTCAAAAATTGAAAGTTTTCAGAAAAATACAAAAAATTCACCCTAGGCTAATTTCGATATTCCAAATCCAAAAATTAAGTCCATTTTGAAAAATAAAATTTCAAAAAGTGGGTATTACTAATCATAATGGCTTGTTTATATAACATATCGCTGTTTAGTGAAACTCGGTAATGCGTACAACACACGCTATTGGGGAAGGTCGTGATTGCGTGTAATGAAAGCCAAGTCAGGGTTGCGTGTAGTGCAAGATACTTTTGTTTTTGCATATAATAGAATCCATCCATATTGCATTTATACATTGAATATATATATATATATATACACACACTCAATTTTGCTTACAATAACTTCAAACGAACATGAAATTGTGTGTAACACTATCCAAGAATAGTGATGCATATACTGTAAGATAAAACGGTGTTGCGTATAGTGCAAGATAATCTTGTTGTAGCATACAACATAAGACATCAAATAAATTAAAAAGAATACTTCTCATAAAATTTTGGGGTGTTATTGACCCGACCCGAACCGGCATGACCCGGGATCGGCCCGGGGTCTGACCTGGCATGTTGGGTCTGGTCGGGCCCACTAGTGCGGCCCACTGGCTGTGGCTTGTCGGACGACCAGCCTCCTCCTCATGCGGTGGTCGCACGTCGTGCCATCTCTGATGGCCGACGGCAAGACGGTCGCCCATACATCAGCACCACGACCTCACGCCATGGCCAGTGGATGCCGGTCAGCGCGGATCTACACCGCTGCCTACCCATCATGTGGTTGTCCTAATTCAGTTGCTACCCTTTCCCAGCTGCAACTGACAGACCGTGTCCTCTCGTCGGCATCACGGTAGCGCTACCCGCCGTTCCTGATCCCCACCGGTGTCGGTCGACGAAACGGTCGCCGATGACGTTCTTCAGGTGACTGGGCGTGACTCAGTGGCTCGTTCATCATTCCATAGACATAATCACTCATCTTGGGATGTCACCATTGATTTAAAACCACCATAAAAATCACAGAGGTTAAAGAGAGGTCAAGTCGTGTTCTTTTGGCCCGCACCATCCATTTAGAACAGTAGAAAGTGGCTTATTCTGTAACACCCCAAGATTTTATGGAAAATATTCTTTTAATTTCATTAATTTCTTGTGTTGTATTCTACACCAAGATTACCTTGCGCTATACGCAACACCGTATTAGCTTGCAGTATACGCAACACTATTCTTGGATCGTGTTACACACAATTTTGATAATAGTTATTCTACGAAACATTGAGTATATATATATATATATATTCAATATATAAATGAAATATGGTTGGATTCTGTTATACGAAACAACTAAGGATTCATTCACAACACGCAACCCTGACTTGGCTTGCATTACACGCAATCATGACCTTCCTTGATAGCGTGTGTTGTACGCAATACTGGGTTTTAATAAAAAATGATATATTATTATAATATTGTCATGAACTAGCCGTTATGAATAGTATTAACTAAATTTTTAATTTTATAACATTATTATTCATCTTACACATTTTCTAGAACATGGTATAAGAAAAAAATAAAATTTTCAGGTAAAATAAGTATTTTTTTAAAAATGCAGCTTTGCCGCCTTTTGATGGCGCACCCAATTTAAATCTAGTTTTTTACATGTTTATATGTTCAATTTGACAAAATAAAATTATTCTTTTGAATCAGGATATAAAAATTTACATTAGATAATGTTTTAATATTTTTCCGATAACTTTCATATTTTAATGAATAGTAAAAACACGCTATATTTTAATTAAAAACAATTGTTTTCATCGTAATATCTTATGTGGTTAAATTATAATATTTAATGGTTTTAAAGTATAAATAGAATATATTTTTACCATTTAATATAATGTATGTCATTAGAATTGATTTTACCTTGAATTCATAGGTTAAAACAATTCAATCTTTTGCAATGTTTTAAAGAAAACCCCGTTTTCGTTCGACAATGGGATTAATTTTAATTTAATTTCTGCATCTTTTGTGTATTGAATTTGGAAAAATGGATTCCGTATTTGGAATCAGTGGGTCCAAAATATGTTAATAAGCTACTTTTTATTTTCGGGCATTGTGAATCGTAACTACGGTAAATTTTATTTATTATAGTTAAAGGTAAATCGGGCAATTAAGGGTAAATATAAGAATATAAAATTACCCTAACACTTGGAAAAATCATATTGGATGGCTAATAATAGACCCATATAACCTAAGGGTCGGATTAGATTAATTTTATGGACTTTATTCCATGAAAATAATTTAATTATTATTAAAACCAAATAATGTGACAACATGTCACTTTCTTAAATCTTATAAGTATAATAATTTTAATTTAGTAATAAACATAATGAAACTTTGAACATGAATAGTCTCCAGAAAGCTAATACAAATATCTACATCATAAGAATTTATTTAAAAATTTTAGGTATTAAATAATTATCATTTATTATGACACAAAGATGATACAGTAATTGTCTTATTAATGAAATATTGACATAATTGATGTTATAAATTCCCAAATAAATGTAATTTGAGACTTTTTATGACATAAATTATTTTTATAGGTTAATATGACATGTTATTGTTGATATAGGTAACTTTTTTATAACATATCATTCTGTTATAAATTTCATAAAAATCATGTACCAAATAGTGTCAAAATTGACATAAATTAGTTTTTAAAACAAATATTATATTATTAATTGTTATTTTATTTCTAAAAATCTACGGTTCGGAAAAATGACTTAGATAATGTTATATATATTAATAATAAACAACTTGGGGTTCGTTTGGCTTCTTATAGTAAGTTTATTAACCTTATAGTATAAGAACACAAGAAGACACGGTAAAAGTAAAATTATTTAACTTAATATTAAATCTAAATGATAAGGTTAAAATAGGAACCTAAACTTGTCTAAATTATATTGGATGAGAGGATTTAGACCCATCCCCACCTTATCCTAGAAATAAAACAAGTTGGAGATATTTAAAACCAAACTTGACTTTATAATAAAATAATATTTTTAGTTATTCCAAAGGTGCCCCTCTCCTCCCTTATAAAAGGGAACCTCCTCCCTCTCTTCCTCACACAACTTTGAGCCTTCAAGATCGGCCAAACCCTGCCAAAATCTCTTCTCCACTTCCCTAGAAACATCCTAGAGGTTCTGGTCTTCCTCAAAGACCAATTTTAGTGCCCTAAGAGGAGGTCTCAAAGAGGCGCTTCAAAGAAGAGGTAATTTCCGATACCGATTCTTTCACCTTTATTTCTTCGTCCACTTCTTCTTCCTAGGTTGTTTCATTATTAAGTAATAACATCATTATCACTTATATACTGATATGTTATTATAAGTATGAAACAATCCTCTTTCACCATCTATCCATCCTACGGAAAACGAAATCACCGCGCGTGCGTACGTACGGAATACCGTCTCCACGCCATGGTGAAATCTATTTTCCACCACCACCTTACTTGGATTGGTATAATGGTGTAAATAATAACTATATATTATTATTTTAAAGTGATATTGATTCTTAAATAGTATACATACACTCCAATACATTCCCACGATCATGAGAACGATACCATCGCTCTCCCATACGTACGGACTTCCGTCTCCACGACGCGATGATATTCATTCTCCACTTTAACAATTAATGAATGATTATAAAGTATATATAATAAGTAATCATGAAATATATGACATAATAATGATACTGGATTTATGTGTATATATATGTATGTCATCTACTTAATTCCGTTCAACTCAATAAGGAAACGAGAATAGCGTTCATGCGTACGTACGGCCTACCGTCTCCATGAACGGTGTATTTCTTTCCATTTACTGATTTATTATATATATGTATATTCTGAATATATATATATAAATCATGTTTTATATTCTGGAATTAAGTAATCATGATCTAAGTACTCATATGAATAATTACAAGTCAAAACACGGACGACAAATGAAACAATTTTACCCAAAACGCTCTTTAACATGGAATTTACAAAGAACGGGTAATATAAAGTCATAAGTGAACCATATATTATATCATAAAAATGAATATGATTCTTTAATAAGTCAATGAAATTATTTAAATCATTATACAGGAGGTTCGGACACTTATGAAGCAAATCGGACTTAAGGTAAGGGAAATATCACAATCTCATTTTTATCCGAGATTGTTTATACTTTAGTATTTACTGGGCTGTATTTTATCATCCACATCCATGTTTCCTTAATATGTAATAATATTTCCATTCACCTACAATTGTTTAAATCCTATTTTACCCTTCGGTGAGTTTTTAGTAAAAGATATGAATGGAATATTTTGTCGTTTTTCATACGAGGTACTTTTTTATCTTTTCCAACAAAAGTATGAAAAGAATGTTTTCTTTTAACTTATACGACATGAATGGATTTTTAAAAAATTATTTCCAAGAAGCTTTCTTTACAAGTTTTCAAGTTTATTTTTAATCAACTACTTTTAGTTTAAAATTCTATGACATGTTAAGAAAGGAAAATTATTTTTGAAATAGAAAGGATATTTTCCTCAAGAATGAAGTTCATGTGTTTTATCAAAATTATTTTCCATCTAAGATAATAATGGGTTCTATTTTTATCCCTATTATTACATTGATTTGATTATGTTGGAAATATTTTTATCATATATGAATTGTTTTATGATTTCACTATGTTTAAGATTCCCATTTTTACTACATGGTTTATGCAATGATGTGTGATTTTTGATTTTGTGGCACACATAAGAATGGTATCATTATGAGATGGGTGGGACCTATATCTCCCTCCAATGCATTGGGTAAAGATTTTATATCTCATGAGATAGACATGGCTGGAAAGGTAGGTTATACCGGTTTAGTGAAACAGGACTGAAACGAGGGTGACTCGGTTCAGAAAGTGACTTTGTCCACTAAGATAGTCTTGGAAATGAGTCTTGACTAATAGGAAATGATTCTCTATGATTATGTGTGTATGCCACAAAGTTTAATGTTTTATGTTATGATTATTGTGATTAAATTTCACTGCCATGATTTATCCCATGTTATGAAATTATGATCTCTTTTGCAGGTTAAGATTTTCAAAAGTTATGTGCTTGTGTATACGATGTGATTGATATTTCTTTTGTTTACCCTTACTGAGCATTTGAGCTCACCCTTTTATGTTTACTTTTCCCCAGGATATAAAGAAAGGTTTTAGGTATAACAAAAGGAAGATCTTTACGGGAGATGTTGAAGATCTTTCACCAGGATTAGAATATTATATTCCGAGTTTCCAAATACACTAAACTATTATGATCCTTATGTGTGTGTTTTTGTTATGTACTAAGTATTCTGAAAATGTAATGTAATGTCCAGGTACGTCAGGATTCGGGTCTCTACAGTTGGTATCAGAGGAAAGGTTTAGTCAACCTTTGGAAACTAGGATGCGAGAACTTTAGTGAGATCCCTAGATATATTTCTAAGGTATATATAGGGATGTGCCTAAGGTTAAGTTTACGTATAGGTTATAGTACTAGAATTATGCTAACGATAATATAATTAAACCTAAGATGTTAGTTATTGAAGGTACTCCCCCATTATTATGTTGTTTTCCCTAGCATGACTTTTTCCTCTCACGCTATTCTTTTTGGGTTTTAGACGATGGATGGAACCCGAAGGAACCGTGTTGATCAATGCAATGGAAAATGCAATGATTTCCCTCCTGAACAAACAAATGTTATGTGAGATGGAGTGAAAAATCGTATTGCTATACTTACACAAGCTATGAATCATTATGGACTTCCAAATGATCAGAGAAGGGAACAATATTCTATTGAGTACTTCATGAGGCAACGTCCACCTTCTTTCAGTGGGTCTTCTGATCCGCTTGTTTCTGAACTATAGCATCCCGCCTTTTTATCACATAAACTTTCATTACATTTTACAAAACCGAGGATCTTTAAGGTCTAGTGTCTTGGAAACCAGGAACAAAAATACATGAAAGCAACATAAATCATTCTTCTTAAACACTTGAAAGGCTTCTCCTTACGTTCACCCTAGGTTCATTACTGCATCTCATAACCTGGGGACATACATCAAAATAAAGGGTGAGCAGGAGGACCAGTAAGGGAAACAAGAGGAACATTTTACATGTGAACTTGATATACTTCAATAAGGACATGAAAAGAACTTTAAGGCATGAGAAAGAAATCATGAGGCATTTCATAATAAAAATAACATTTTTCATAACATGAATATGTGGCTACATCATTTAACATAGACAATCATGAACATATCACCAAGGTCCATCCACAAGGTGTCATTTGAAAATTACCAAGGTTATTCACCAAGGTATCATGAAAATTGTAATCTCTAGTGGTTACATCATTACACAATGCATTGGAGCGCTATCGGGGCGAACCCTTAAATTTTACTTTATTATCATTGATCCACATATATCATCATCAAACATTTCATAAATAACCCACATAACATAAAATAAATGGGTTTCATTTCATAATCATAACGTTTTAAAAACTGCTTTAAAGACATGATCTTTACGTCACTTTAAACCCACGGAAAGGGAAAGCGGGTCTCATGTATGTAAATCCCAGAATTTAAAATGGAAAATTTTGATATATATGTGAATACCCTTGTAGAAATAAGAGCATTGAGTATTCACTTTATAACATAAAATAATTTTTGAGAAAAGAGAGAGGCATTTTGAGGGGAAAATTCTGCAGCATAACAGCTAAGTTTCGGGGTTTTAGAAAACATTGAAATGAGAGGGGACATGGGTCACCCAATCATAAATGATCCATAAAACAGTAGGGTGAAAGAATAAGAAGGAAATATAGACATGGTAAAGAAATTTTAGGGACATACCATTTGAAATAAAAAAACATGGAAGGAAAAAAAAGATTAGATTTCTCTTATGAAAATTCGGCAGCCTTACGGCGTCACTTAACTTCAAAAGAAAATGATTTGACAAGATCAAATAGGGTCCCTCATCATATGATCATAAGAGATCAGTATGATAGATATAGAGATCATACCCCAAAATAATAAAAAGGAACTTGAAAGACTTGACATTAAAATCGAACTTGAAAAATGAGAAGGGTGAAAGAATCCCTTAAAAATTCGGCAGCCTAACGGCGTCACTTAAACTTTCATAAAACGAAATGATGAGAGTAAGAGGGGATATCTCATCATATAAACATGAAAGGGCAGTAAGAGGAATATAAAATATAATCCTCTCACATAAAAACATGGAGCATAATAGGAATGACATAAAAGAGATTACATGAAAAGAAAGAGAGGGGTCGGATCCCTTACCTTAAAATGTAACACTTAAACCTCAATGGTTGGGACCTTGAGGGCTTGGGGGCTCCTTGGGAGGACTCCTTGGGAGGTAATGAGACCAGAAATTCGTTGGGGAAGAGTGAGGAGTCGAAATAGATGAGAGGATGGGTTGGTATTTATAGGGAAAGTGAGGGGACAAGGCATTAATGGCCAAGGGACACCTCACATGTGCTTTTCTCAAACCCATGTGCTCTCCCTTGGAATTTATCATGGAGTTAGGCCACATGGGGCCCCCAAAACAATAATGCATCACCCTTGGCCGGCCAACCCTTAAAAGATCCCATGACATCATCATGACACAGTTATGATGTCATTAAACATACAGAAATCCTAAAACTGTATTTTTACTATTCACTGAAAATTCAACTTTCTCAGAAAAATCCCAAAATTTCACCTTAACCAAATATAAATTCTCTGATTTCAAAAATGAACTCCATTTTATAAAAATAATTTTCTAAGTATTTTTAATTTATTTTTTAAATAAATACACTATTCACCGAAAATTCATTATTTTTAGAAAAATCCCCAAAAATTTCCATAACATAATATCGGTGCTCTGAGTTCAAAAATGAAATCCATTTTATAAAAATAATTTTCTAAATATTTTTAATTACATTTTTAATTAAAAAACACTATTCACCCGAAAAAACTAATACTTGAATAATAATTTATGAAACCATTATTTAACCATTTTATTGAATCACATTACTTAATCAAGGTTCCTAGATTATTTTAAAACTTTCTTTAAGTGAGATTACTAATCCATTTGGTCATATTACTAATCCTAAGCGTAAAATCACTATTCACAATTTACTATTCATCAAAAATCAAGTTGATCTTATTAGACTCTAAATTTCGTACTGGACATAATTGTAGAAGACCATTTTTTGAAAATCATTACAAATTTTAAATTATTTAAGGTTTACATAAACTTTTTTTTAAATATCCTTTTGAAAATTTATCAAAAATATGCATACTATTTTTATCAGGTCATTTTAAAATTCATAAACTTCATCATAAGAAGAAATCCCAATTTTTATTTAAAACAAGGATTACACAAGGCAGTTACGGTCTCATTACATAGCCCCTTATAATACCTGCATAGGACCTAAGAGTAAGGTGTGCTAGGGTGATAGAATCTTGGGGAGGCTCAGTCAACATTGCCCGAGTAGTAATTTCTATCAGTTTGAACTTCTCGCGAAGGCGATTCCGTTCTAGCTTCACATGATGATGTTCGGCTTGGATTTGGTCCAGAGCAAAGCCCAATGGTGCTACCTCCTTCCCAAGCTCTGTTAGATGGGCTTTGATCGGTCCAAGACTACTAGGTGACGCCATCAAATCTTCTTTCTATAATAACTAACCAAGATTACTTATATTTAGAGACAATAATCAAAACATTTTGTTCACAGCGGTCATATTGACCGATGGTCATATAACAGTCAAAACCCACTGGTCTCATTTTAATTATAATCATGTTTATCACATAAAACATTTTTGTTGAGTATAAAAATAAAATAAAATAACACATGAAATTAGGAAACAAGATTTATTCAAAATTTCGGGTCGTTACAATCTTCCCCCCTTAAGAAATTGCATCCTCGCAATTTTTAAAATTGGGTTTTGAAATTTCATTGAAAGTCCCACATCGGAAAAAGATTCAGTAACACCATTACTTTAAAAGAAAGAAAAGGAAGTACAAAGGCCACCCAAGTTTACTCATACTAGGATTCCATGTAGAAAACATGGACATGGAGGAGAAAAAAAAATGGTCACGTTATAAAGGAGAGTGATAGAAAACATGATTAGGAGGAAGTTAACCACCAGAAAATCCCAAAATTATGATGTGTGTAAGAAGTCTTTGATTACCCAGTAGGAAACGTAAACCAACAATGTTTTTGTTTTACGTTCCTTTTCATAACTTTGAGGAATTCATTTACAATATAGAACAAAAACATAAGGAAATATATCTATCTTCATGTAGAGTTTCGTACTTTAAAAAGTTTATACCAAAACTAATTTTTTCTCCAAACGATGAGCATTCAAAACTACTTGGTCTCATCAAAACACAGGAATCATCTTCTAGAGAATCACATAATCCACAAAAGATCAACTATCTATTTCTTCTATCTTTAAACATTTTCCCAAAAAAATAGAAAGGTTAAGGTAAAACAACTCTTCAAAAAGAATCCCATAGGAATGGAAACTACTTTTAAATCTTCAAAGTTCCATGGTACTACCCAAATTTCATCATAGTCCATTCCATAAATAACGGTCCTTAAAATTCCTTAAAATAAACCAAACTAAGATTGAAACCCAAATAAAAGAAGGATTTGATAACATAGTCTTCCAAAATAAACTTCATTGTTCATCTCCAAGTAACATCAACCACTCCTAACATCTTATAACAAAAGTATCTAACCTAAACATATTTATCCCAAGATAGGTTAATAATTCCCATAAGTAACCTAAATTACTATAAGTCCTCTTTAAATTCATAGATTATTCAAATATAAGTCAACCTTACTCCTCAATGAAAATACCGTTGTAATCTATTTACCTCGATCATATAGGGTCCCCAAAATAGTGAACGTCTTCCAAAATAAAAATCATATTTTAATCCCCTAATCATCTCTGTCATATTAATACGGAAATCGTAGCATTTCCTATCTCATTGGTTGTTGAGACATGTTCTTCCATTTCCAGCCATTAACTAAGAAAAGAAACTATAATTAGGGGCTTAAATACTTAGCCAATAATCATGAAAAGAAACTTAAAGCATATAAGCATAACTTGTAGTTGAAAAGTATACCCTAACATGTGATCCCCTAGGTTCCCATCTAGGTTATCCATGATCATATATTCTTATGTGAATCTTTATTTTATTTTATCTTTGTTCCTTTCACAATGGTTCATACCAAGCTTATGAATTTACCAAAGCATATCCCCCGGGAGTGTCGTAACCAAGAGTGCAGCAAGGCTCATTGTCGTGTACCATTTCCCGTTCGATTCTAGCTCAAAGCGGTGTTTTGGGGTTTTACCCCTATGTAGATATGTGCCAGAGCCACCTCTACCTGCTCGTATCCAGACAGGGATGTATTTGCTTGGCAACCCCTTACTCAATACTCACCAAAATACCAGGAAGATTTCCAATATTTTAATTTTTTTATAGGATTCTTCCTAAAGTTTTCATATCCTAATTTCCATAAATAACTAAACCATCCTTTGATACCAACTATAGCATCCCGCCTTTTTATCACATAAACATTCATTACATTTTACAAAACCGAGGATCTTTAAGGTCTAGTGTCTTGGAAACCAGGAACAAAAATACATGAAAACAACATAAATCATTCTTCTTAAACATTTTAAAGGCTTCTCCTTAAGTTCAACCCAGGTTCATTACTGCATCTCATAACCTGGGGACATACATCAAAAGAAAGGGTGAGCAGGAGGCCCAGTAAGGGAAATAAGAGGAACATTTTACATGTGAACTTGATATACTTCAATAAGGACATGAAAAGAACTTTAAGGCATGAGAAAAAAATCATGAGGCATTTCATAATAAAAATAACATTTTTCATAACTTGAAGATGTGGCTACATCATTTAACATAGACAATCATGAACATATCACCAAGGTCCATCCCCAAGGTTTCATTTGAAAATTACCAAGGTTATTCACCAAGGTATCGTGAAAATTGTAATCTCTATTGGTTACATCATTACCCAATGCATTGGAGTGCTATCAGGGAGCTGTAACGACCCGAAATTTTGAATAAATCTTGTTTCCTAATTTCATGTGTTATTTTTTTTTTACTCAAAAAAATGTTTTAAATAAAATGAGACCATTGGTTTTTGAGTGTTATATGACCATCGGTCAATATGACCACCGTGAACAAAATGTTTTGATTATTGTCTCTAAATTTAAGTAATCTTGGTTAATTATTATAGAAAGAAGATTTGATGGCCTCACCTAGTAGCCTTGGGCCGATCGAAGCCCATCTAACAGAGATTGGGAAGGAGGTAGCACCATTGGGCTTTGCTCTGGACCAAATCCAAGCCGAACATCATCATGTGAAGCTAGAACGGAATCGCCTTCGCGAGAAGTTCAAACTGATAGAAATTACTACTCGGGCAATGTTGACTGAGCCGCCCCAAAATTATATCACCCTAGCACACCTTAATCTTAGGTCCTATGATGGTATTATAAGGGGTTATGTAACGAGACCGTAATTGCCTTGTGTAATCCTTTTTTTTAAATAAAAATTTGGATTTCTTCTTATGATGATGTTTTTGAATTTTCAAATGACCGGATAAATATTGTATGCATATTTTTGATGAATTTTAGAAAAAGGATATTTTAAAAATGGTTGTGTAAACCTTAAATAATTAAAAATGTGTAATGATTTTCGAAAAATGGTCTTCTACAATTATGTTCAGTACGAAATTTAGAGTCTAATAAGATCAACTTAATTTTTGATGAATAGTAAATTATGAATAGTGATTTTACGCTTAGGATTAGTAATGTGACCAAATGGATTAGTAATTTTCACTCAAAGAAAGTTTTAATATAATTTAGACACCTTGATTAAGTAATGTGATTCAATAAAATGGTTAAATAACGGTTTCATAAATTATTATTCAAGTATTAGTTTTTTCGGATGAATAGTGTTTTTAATTAAAAATTTAATTAAAAATATTTAGAAAATTATTTTTATAAAAAGGACTTTATTTTTGAACTCAGAGCATCGATATTATGTTAAGGTAATTTTTGGGGATTTTTCTGAAAAAAATGAATTTTCGGTGAATAGTGTATTTATTTAAAAATATAATTAAAAATATTTAGAAAATTATTTTTATAAAATGGATTTCATTTTTGAAATCAGAGCATTGATATTTGGTTAAGGTGAAATTTTGGGGTTATTCTGAGAAAGTTGAATTTTCAGTGAATAGTAAAAATACAGTTTTAGGGTTTCGGTATGTTTAATGACATCATAATGGTGTCATGATGATGTCATGAGCTCTTTTGAGGGTTGGCCGGCCAAGGGTGATGAATTATTGTTGTGGGGGCCCCATTTGGCCTAACTCCATGATAAATGCCAAGGGAGAGCACATGGGTTTGAGAAAAGCACATGTGAGGTGTCCTTTGGCCATTAATGCCTTGTCCCCTCACTTTCCCTATAAATACCAAGCCCTCCTCTCATCCATTCGACTCCCCACTCATTCCCAACGAATTTCTGGTGTCATTACCTCCCAAGGAGTCCTCCCAAGGTGCCCCCAAGCCCTCAAGGTCCCAACCTTTGAGGTTTAAGAGTTACATTTTAAGGTAAGGGATCCGACCCCTCTCTTTCTTTTCAAGTGATCTCTTTTATGTCATTCCTTTTATGCTCCATGTTCTTATTTTGGAGGATGTTCTTTTATACTCCTCTTACTGCCATTTTTATGTTCATATGATGAAAGACCCCCTCTTACTCTCATCATTTCGTTTTAAGAAAGTTTAAGTGGCGCCGTTAGGCTGCCGAATTTTCAAGGGATTCATTCACCTCTCTCTTTTTCAAAGTTCTACTTTCATGTCAATTCTTTCAAGTTCATTTTAATTATGTTGGGGTATGATCTCTGTATCTATCATACTGGACTCTTATGTTCATATGATGAGAGACCCCATTTGATCTCTTCAATTCAGTATTTTGATGTTTTAAGTGGCGCCGTTAGGCTGCCGAATTTTTAAGTGGTTCTTCACCCTTCTCGTTTTGAAGTTCTACTTTCATGTCAATTATTTCAAGTTCCTTTCTATTATGTTGGGGTATGATCTCTATATCTATCATACTGGACTCTATTTGACCTTGTCAATTCAATTTTGTTGAAGTTTAAGTGACGCTGTTAGGCTGCCGAATTTCCATAAGAGAAATCTAATTTTTGTCTTCCTTCCATGATTTCCATTTCAAATGGTATGTCCTTAAAATTTCATTACCATGTACATATATCCTTCTTATTCTCTCCCCCTACTGTTTTATGGATCATTTATGAGTGGGTGACCCATTTCCCCTCTCTTTTCAATGTTTTCTAAAACCTTGTAACATAGCCGTTATGCTGCAGAATTTTTCGTCTCAAAATGCCTCTCTCTTTTCTCAAAAATTATTTTATGTTATAAAGTGAATACTCAAAGCTCTTATTTCTACAAAGGTATTCACATATATATCAAAATGTTCCATTTTAAATTCTGGGATTTACATACATGAGACCCGATTTCCCTTTCCGTGGGTTTAAAGTGACGTAAAGATCATGTCTTTAAAGCAGTTTTTAAAACGTTATGATTATGAAATGAAACCCATTTATTTTATGCTATGTGGGTTATTTATGAAATGTTTGATGATGATATATGTGGCTCACATGATAATAAAGGCAAATTTAAGGGTGCGCCCTGATAGCGCTCCAATGCATTGGGTAATGATGTAACCACTAGAGATTACAATTTTCACGATACCTTGGTGAATAACCTTGGTAATTTTCAAATGACACCTTGGGGATGGACCTTGGTGATATGTTCATGATTGTCTATGTTAAATGATGTAGCCACATCTTCAAGTTATGAAAAATGTTATTTTTATTATGAAATGCCTCATGATTTCTTCCTCATGCCTTAAAGTTCTTTTCATGTCCTTATTGAAGTATCTCATGTTCACATGTAAAATGTTCCTCTTGTTTCCCTTACTGGCCCTTCTGCTCACCCTTTCTTTTGATGTATGTCCCCAGGTTATGAGATGCAGTAATGAACCTAGAATGAACATAAGGAGACGCCTTGCAAGTGTTTAAGAAGAATGTTTTATGTTTTTTTTATGTATTATGATCCTTGTTTCCAAGACACTAAACCTTAACGATCCTCAGATTTGTGTAATGTAATGAAAGTTTTTGTTATAAAATGGTGGGATGTTATAGTTGGTATCAAAGGATGGTTTAGTTATTTGTGTAAATTAGGATATGAAAACTCTAGGAGGAACCCTATAGAAAAGTTTAATATAGGAAATCTTCCTGGTATTTTGGTGAGTATTGAGTAAGGGGTTGCCAAGCAAATACATCCCTGTCTGGATACGAGCAGGTAGAGGTGGCTCTGGCACAGATGTACATAGGGGTAAAACCCGAAAACACCGCTTTGAGCTAGACTCGAACGGGAACTGGTACACGACAACGGGCCTTGCTGCACTCTTGGTTACGACACTCCCGGGGGATATGCTTTGGTAAATTCATAAGCTTGGTATGAACCATTATTAAAGGAACAAAGATAAAATAAAATAAAGATTCACATAAGAATATATGATCATGGATAACCTAGATGGGAACCTAGGGGATCACAAGTTAGGGTATAGTTTTCTTCTAAAAGTTATCCTTATATGCTTTCAGTTCCTTTTCATGATTATTAGCTAAGTACTTAAGCCCCTAATTATGCTTTCCCTTCTTAGTTAATGGTGGGAAATGGAAGAACATGCTCCGACAACCAATGTGATAGGAAATGCGACGATTTTCGTATTAATATGACAGGGATGATTAGGGGTTTAAAATATGATTATTATTTTGGAAGACGTTCATTATTTTGGGAACCATATTTGATAGAGGTAAATAGGTTTCTATGGTAGTTTCATTGAGGAGTAAGGTTGACTTATATTTTGAAGAATTGATGAATTTAAGGTAGACTTATAGTAATTTAGGTTACTTTTGGGAATGATTAACCTATCTTGGGTAAAATATGTTTAGGTTAGCTACTTTTGTTATAAGATGTTAGGAGTGGTTGATGTTGTCTGGAGATGAACAATGAAGTTGTTTTGGAAGACTATGTTATCAAATCCTTCTTGTATTTGGGTTTCAATCTTAGTTTGGTTTGTTTTGAGGAATTTTAAGGACCGTTATTTATGGAATGGTCTATGATGAACTTTGGGTAGTACCATGGAACTTTGATGATTTAAAAGTAGATTCCATTCCTATGGGATTCTTTCTTTTTGAAGAGTTGTTTTACCTCAACCTTCCTGTTTTTGGGATAATGTTTAAAGATAGAAGAAATAGATAGTTAATCTTTTGTAGATTATGTGATTCTATAGAAGATGATTCTTGTGCTTTTATGAGACCAAGTGTTTTTGAATTCTCATCATTTGGAGAAAAGATTAGTGTTGGTAGGGACTTGTTAAAGGATGAAACTCTACATGAAGGTAGGTATATTTTCTTATGTTTTTGTTCTATGTAGTAAATGAAAACCTCAAAATTATGAAAAGAAACATAAAACAAAAATGTTGTTGGTTTACGTTTCCTACTAGGTAATCAAAGACCGTTTACACACATCATAAGTTTGGGATTTTCTCATGGTTAACTTTCTCCTAATCATGTTCTCTATCACTCTCTCTCAGAACTGACCCTTTGTTTTTTCCTCCATGTCCATGTTTTCCTACATGGAACCCGAGTGTGGGTTAACTCGGGTGGCCTTTGTACTTCCTTTTTTTTCTTTTAAAGTAATGGTGTTACTGACTCTTTTTCCGATGTGGGACTTTCAATGAAATTTCAAAACCCAATTTAAAAAAAAAAATTGCGAGGACGCAATTTCTTAAGGGGGGAAGATTGTAACGACCCGAAATTTTGAATAAATCTTGTTTCCTAATTTCATGTGATATTTTTTTTTTACTCAAAAAAATGTTTTAAATAAAATGAGACCATTGGTTTTTGAGTGTTATATGACCATCGGTCAATATGACCACCGTGAACAAAATGTTTTGATTATTGTCTCTAAATTTAAGTAATCTTGGTTAATTATTATAGAAAGAAGATTTGATGGCCTCACCTAGTAGCCTTGGTCCGATCGAAGCCCATCTAACAGAGATTGGGAAGGAGGTAGCACCATTGGGCTTTGCTCTGGACCAAATCCAAGCCGAACTTCATCATGTGAAGCTAGAACGGAATCGCCTTCGCGAGAAGTTCAAACTGATAGAAATTACTACTCGGGCAATGTTGACTGAGCCGCCCCAAAATTCTATCACCCTAGCACACCTTACTCTTAGGTCCTATGCTGGTATTATAAGGGGTTATGTAATGAGACCGTAATTGCCTTGTGTAATCCTTTTTTTTAAATAAAAATTTGGATTTCTTCTTATGATGATGTTTTTGAATTTTCAAATGACCGGATAAATATTGTATGCATATTTTTGATGAATTTTAGAAAAAGGATATTTTAAAAATGGTTGTGTAAACCTTAAATAATTAAAAATGTGTAATGATTTTCGAAAAATGGTCTTCTACAATTATGTTCAGTACGAAATTTAGAGTCTAATAAGATCAACTTAATTTTTGATGAATAGTAAATTATGAATAGTGATTTTACGCTTAGGATTAGTAATGTGACCAAATGGATTAGTAATTTTCACTCAAAGAAAGTTTTAATATAATTTAGACACCTTGATGAAGTAATGTGATTCAATAAAATGGTTAAATAACGGTTTCATAAATTATTATTCAAGTATTAGTTTTTTCGGATGAATAGTGTTTTTAATTAAAAATTTAATTAAAAATATTTAGAAAATTATTTTTATAAAAAGGACTTTATTTTTGAACTCAGAGCATCGATATTATGTTAAGGTAATTTTTGGGGATTTTTCTGAAAAAAAATGAATTTTCGGTGAATAGTGTATTTATTTAAAAATATAATTAAAAATATTTAGAAAATTATTTTTATAAAATGGATTTCATTTTTGAAATCAGAGCATTGATATTTGGTTAAGGTGAAATTTTGGGGTTATTCTGAGAAAGTTGAATTTTCAGTGAATAGTAAAAATACAGTTTTAGGGTTTCGGTATGTTTAATGACATCATAATGGTGTCATGATGATGTCATGAGATCTTTTGAGGGTTGGCCGGCCAAGGGTGATGAATTATTGTTGTGGGGGCCCCATTTGGCCTAACTCCATGATAAATGCCAAGGGAGAGCACATGGGTTTGAGAAAAGCACATGTGAGGTGTCCTTTGGCCATTAATGCCTTGTCCCCTCACTTTCCCTATAAATACCAAGCCCTCCTCTCATCCATTCGACTCCCCACTCATTCCCAACGAATTTCTGGTGTCATTACCTCCCAAGGAGTCCTCCCAAGGTGCCCCCAAGCCCTCAAGGTCCCAACCTTTGAGGTTTAAGAGTTACATTTTAAGGTAAGGGATCCGACCCCTCTCTTTCTTTTCAAGTGATCTCTTTTATGTCATTCCTTTTATGCTCCATGTTCTTATTTTGGAGGATGTTCTTTTATACTCCTCTTACTGCCATTTTTATGTTCATATGATGAAAGACCCCCTCTTACTCTCATCATTTCGTTTTAAGAAAGTTTAAGTGGCGCCGTTAGGCTGCCGAATTTTCAAGGGATTCATTCACCTCTCTCTTTTTCAAAGTTCTACTTTCATGTCAATTCTTTCAAGTTCATTTTAATTATGTTGGGGTATGATCTCTATATCTATCATACTGGACTCTTATGTTCATATGATGAGAGACCCCATTTGATCTCTTCAATTCAGTATTTTGATGTTTTAAGTGGCGCCGTTAGGCTGCCGAATTTTTAAGTGGTTCTTCACCCTTCTCGTTTTGAAGTTCTACTTTCATGTCAATTCTTTCAAGTTCCTTTCTATTATGTTGGGGTATGATCTCTATATCTATCATACTGGACTCTATTTGACCTTGTCAATTCAATTTTGTTGAAGTTTAAGTGACGCCGTTAGGCTGCCGAATTTCCATAAGAGAAATCTAATTTTTGTCTTCCTTCCATGATTTCCATTTCAAATGGTATGTCCTTAAAATTTCATTACCATGTACATATATCCTTCTTATTCTCTCCCCCTACTGTTTTATGGATCATTTATGAGTGGGTGACCCATTTCCCCTCTCTTTTCAATGTTTTCTAAAACCTTGTAACATAGCCGTTATGCTGCAGAATTTTTCGTCTCAAAATGCCTCTCTCTTTTCTCAAAAATTATTTTATGTTATAAAGTGAATACTCAAAGCTCTTATTTCTACAAAGGTATTCACATATATATCAAAATGTTCCATTTTAAATTCTGGGATTTACATACATGAGACCCGATTTCCCTTTCTGTGGGTTTAAAGTGACGTAAAGATCATGTCTTTAAAGCAGTTTTTAAAACGTTATGATTATGAAATGAAACCCATTTATTTTATGCTATGTGGGTTATTTATGAAATGTTTGATGATGATATATGTGGATCACATGATAATAAAGGCAAATTTAAGGGTGCGCCCTGATAGCGCTCCAATGCATTGGGTAATGATGTAACCACTAGAGATTACAATTTTCACGATACCTTGGTGAATAACCTTGGTAATTTTCAAATGACACCTTGGGGATGGACCTTGGTGATATGTTCATGATTATCTATGTTAAATGATGTAGCCACATCTTCAAGTTATGAAAAATGTTATTTTTATTATGAAATGCCTCATGATTTCTTCCTCATGCCTTAAAGTTCTTTTCATGTCCTTATTGAAGTATCTCATGTTCACATGTAAAATGTTCCTCTTGTTTCCCTTACTGGGCCTTCTGCTCACCCTTTCTTTTGATGTATGTCCCCAGGTTATGAGATGCAGTAATGAACCTAGAATGAACATAAGGAGACGCCTTGCAAGTGTTTAAGAAGAATGTTTTATGTTTTTTTTTATGTATTATGATCCTTGTTTCCAAGACACTAAACCTTAACGATCCTCAGATTTGTGTAATGTAATGAAAGTTTTTGTTATAAAATGGCGGGATGTTATAGGAGCACCCTTAAATTTGCCTTTATTATCATGTGAGACACATATATCATCATCAAACATTTCATAAATAACCCACATAGCATAAAATAAATGGGTTTCATTTCATAATCATAACGTTTTAAAAACTGCTTTAAAGATATGATCTTTACGTCACTTTAAACCCACGGAAAGGGAAAGAGGGTCTCATGTATGTAAATCCCAGAATTTAAAATGGAACATTTTGATATATATGTGAATACCCTTGTAGAAATAAGAGCTTTGAGTATTCACTTTATAACATAAAATAATTTTTGAGAAAAGAGAGAGGCATTTTTAGGGGAAAATTCTGCAGCATAACGGCTAAGTTTCGGGGTTTTAGAAAACATTGAAATGAGAGAAGACATGGGTCACCCACTCATAAATGATCCATAAAACAGTAGGGTGAAAGAATAAGAAGGACATATAGACATGGTAAAGAAATTTTAGGGACATACCATTTGAAATAAAAAAACATGGAAGGAGAAAAAAGATTAGATTTCTCTTATGAAAATTCGGCAGGCTTACGACGTCACTTAACTTCAAAAGAAAATGATTTGACAAGATCAAATAGGGTCCCTCATAATATGATCATAAGAGATCAGTATGATAGATATAGAGATCATACCCCAACATAATAAAAAGGAACTTGAAAGAGTTGACATGAAAATCGAACTTGAAAAATGAGAAGGGTGAAAGAATCCCTTAAAAATTCGGCAGCCTAACGGCGTCACTTAAACTTTCATAAAACGAAATGATGAGAGTAAGAGGGGATCTCTCATCATATAAACATGAAAGGGCAGTAAGAGGAATATAATAGAACATCCTATCACATAAAAACATGGAGCATAATAGGAATGACATAAAAGAGATTACATGAAAAGAAAGAGAGGGGTCGGATCCCTTTCCTTAAAATGTAACTCTTAAACCTCAAAGGTTGGGACCTTGAGGGCTTGGGGGCACCTTGGGAGGACTCCTTGGGAGGTACTGAGACCAGAAATGCGTTGGGGAAGAGTGAGGAGTCTAAATAGATGAGAGGATGGGTTGGTATTTATAGGGAAAGTGAGGGGACAAGGCATTAATGGCCAAGGGACACCTCACATGTGTTTTTCTCAAACCCATGTGCTCTCCCTTGGAATTTATCATGGAGTTAGGCCACATGGGGCCCCCAAAACAATAATTCATCACCCTTGGCCGGCCAACCCTTAAAAGATCCCATGACATCATCATGACACAGTTATGATGTCATTAAACATACCGAAATCCTAAAACTGTATTTTTACTATTCACTGAAAATTCAACTTTCTCAGAAAAATCCCAAAATTTCACCTTAACCAAATATCAATGCTCTGATTTCAAAAATGAACTCCATTTTATAAAAATAATTTTCTAAGTATTTTTAATTTATTTTTTAAATAAATACACTATTCACCGAAAATTCATTATTTTTAGAAAAAACCCCAAAAATTTCCATAACATAATATCGGTGCTCTGAGTTCAAAAATGAAATCCATTTTATAAAAATAATTTTCTAAATATTTTTAATTTAATTTTTAATTAAAAAACACTATTCACCCGAAAAAACTAATACATGAATAATAATTTATGAAACCGTTATTTAATCATTTTATTGAATCACATTACTTAATCAAGGTGCCTAGATTATTTTAAAACTTTCTTTAAGTGAGATTACTAATCCATTTGGTCATATTACTAATCCTAAGCGTAAAATCACTATTCACAATTTACTATTCATCAAAAATCAAGTTGATCTTATTAGACTCTAAATTTCTTACTGGACATAATTGTAGAAGACCATTTTTTGAAAATCATTACACATTTTAAATTATTTAAGGTTTACATAAACATTTTTTTTAAATATCCTTTTGAAAATTCATCAAAAATATGCATACTATTTTTATCCGGTCATCTGAAAATTCATAAACTTCATCATAAGAAGAAATCCCAATTTTTATTTAAAACAAGGATTACACAAGGCAGTTACGGTCTCATTACATAGCCCCTTATAATACCTGCATAGGACCTAAGAGTAAGGTGTGCTAGGGTGATAGAATCTTGGGGAGGCTCAGTCAACATTGCCCGAGTAGTAATTTCTATCAGTTTGAACTTCTCACGAAGGCGATTCCGTTCTAGCTTCACATGATGAAGTTCGGCTTGGATTTGGTCTAGAGAAAAGCCCAATGGTGTTACCTCCTTCCCAAGCTCTGTTAGATGGGCTTCGATCGGTCCAAGACTACTAGGTGACGCCATCAAATCTTATTTCTATAATAATTAACCAAGATTACTTATATTTAGAGACAATAATCAAAACATTTTGTTCACGGCGGTCATATTGACCGATGGTCATATAACAGTCAAAACCCACTGGTCTCATTTTAATTATAATCATGTTTATCACATAAAACATTTTTTTAGTATAAAAATAAAATAAAATAACACATGAAATTAGGAAACAAGATTTATTCAAAATTTCGGGTCGTTACATGAACAATGGATCAGTACCACTGAAAAGATATTTTTAGTTCTTCAATGTTCTGAACATGATAAAGTCATCTTAGGAGTATATAGTTTGGAAGGTGAAGCTGATCAATGGTGGAATCTTATCAAGAATACGAGGCCAAGAGATGAAATTGAGTCCATGGAATGGGACGAGTTCATGAACTTGTTTTTCAGTAAGTACTTCCCTCGTATTCTTCGAACAAAGATGGAAAAAGGATTTTCCTGAGCTGAAGGAGAAGGATGATGAATCTGTTGGTATATAAGAAGCGAATTTTACAATACTTGCAAGGTATGCATCTGGCATTATCATCCAACCTGAATGTAAAGTTGATCGATTTTTCAGTGGCTTAAAACCAGGTCTTCAAAGGGCATTAGCTATAAGAGACTTCAGTAGCTATGAAGAAATTGTGCGTTGTGCTATGAAGGTAGAAATGGAAGTTGGTGTTACATATCCATCTCATGGTTTTGAAATGAAATGAATGATAAAGTTCAAGGAGAAATCTCAGAATAATGGTGAAAAGAAAATGAATGTTTCCTTATGCACAATGTGTGGAAAGAAGCATGGTGGAGATTTTCTTAAAGGGACTAGAAAATGTTTTAAGTGTGGAAAAGAAGGTCATCGAGCAGCTGAGTGTCGAAGTAATGGAAAAAGGGTTTCTAATGATGTGAATAAAGAAAACACTGCAGAGAACGCACCGCCAACACTTCAATGCTTCAAGTGCAAGGAAATGGGGCATTATGCTAATAAATTCCCTAATACAAGGGTTAGTGATGATCAACATGAGCAACCACTTAAGGCAAAGGACAAAGGGATGTCACATTCGATCACTATTGGCGATGTTGAATATGAAAAAGATGTGGTGGAATGATTAAGTGTTAATGTAATGGGATTCCAAAATAATGTTGTATCATAAAGTATTGGAATAAATATGTGTTGGTCTAATGTGGTATTCAAAGTGATTGAGATATTTTTGGAAATAAGATGATATGCGAAAACGAGAAAATGAAATGTTTAACAGTATTAATGATCTCATGATTGATATAAAAACTAAGTGATGTCATGGTTTGAGTATATAGAATTTTGATGATTTAGGTATGTGAAAAGTGTTAACTTTTAACTGCATTCATGTTTTCACTAAGGTTCAATGGGTATTCATTCTTCATGAGAATACATGATTAAGGTATTCACATGTTTGTAATTTGACCAAAAAGATATATATTATGATATATGGGGTATAAATGATGGCATTCACGTGATTGTTCTTTGACATTTCAAGTAATCATTTTCTTTATACTATGAGCTTGGACCGAAGTACTTTAGATAATCCTAAAGATTAGAATGGATTATGTTGGACATAAGTTAGGATAAAATGTTTTTCGATATTATTGATGAGATGTTATAGTAATATAGTTTTAGAAAAAAGACAACCTGCAGGACGGTCGACAGCCCATCAAATCGGACAAGGCTGTGGGAATCGAACCCACAACCGAATTGCGACTGGCCTTTATCGCCTACCACTGGCCTACAGGAAGTCCCTGATTAGTATAAACTAGTTTTATTTTATTAAGCGGTATGATATATGAAGTATAAGTTAATTTTTGGAACCATATACGATTAATCTAACCATATGATGGACTTATAAATTTTTCTAACCTTTTGTTTGAAAGAGATGGAATGACCCATCATTCAATCACATGTTCTGATAACACATCACGGATAACAAATTCAACTTCATTTCTTTAAGAGATGAAGTGGAAATTGTTCAAAGCATTAACAACAGTGATATTGTACCAAAATCAAGTAAGTATTTCTTCTAATTCAATTTTTTCAACATTAGGGAAATGATATTGAAAACCAAAAATGATGTTCTAGTGATCTTATATCTGATGAATCAGATGGTACCCTAGATCATCACAAATTTATGGCTTTGCGATTGTTGGCTTTTTCATAGCCATGTTCTCTACCACTCTCCATCAGAACTTGATGGTTAGAGTTTTCTTCCATATCCATATTTTCACCTATGTTCTCCTACGTGGAAACCCAGTGATGAGTTAATTTGGGTAACTGTTACATTTCATACTTTAGTTTTTAAAGCCATATTTTCGTATTCCTTTTTACGATGTGGGTTTCTATTAAACAAACATTCGAGTAGTAAACCATTTATAAACCCGACGAATTTCGAGGGAGAAATTCATTTTAAGGGGGGTAGAATGTAACACCACAAGATTTTATGAAAAATATTCTTTTAATTTCATTAATGTCTTGTGTTGTATTCTACACCAAGATTACCTTGCGCTATACGCAACACCGTATTAGCTTGCAGTATACGCAACACTATTCTTGGATCATGTTACACACAATTTTGATAATAGTTATTCTACGCAACATTGAGTATATATATATATATTTATATTTAATGTATAAATGAAATATGGTTGGATTCTGTTATACGAAACAACTAAGGAATCATTCACAACACGCAACCCTGACTTGGCTTGCATTACACGCAATCACGACCTTCTTCGATAGCGTGTGTTGTACGCAATACCAGGTTTTAATAAATAATGATATATTATTATAATATTGTCATGAACTAGCCGTTATGAATAGTATTAACTAAATTTTGAATTTTATAACATTATTATTCATCTTACACATTTTCTAGAACATTGTATAAGAACAAAAAAAAAATTTCGGGTAAAATAAGTATTTTTCAAAAAATGCCGTTTTGTCGCCTTTTGATGGAGCACCCACTTTAAATCTAGTTTTTTAAATGTCTATATGTTCAATTTGACAAAATAAAATTCTTCTTTTGAATCAGGATATAAAAATTTACATTAGATAAAGTTTTGATATTTTTCCGATAACTTTCATATTTTAATGAATAGTAAAAACACGCTATATTTTAATTAAAAACGACTTTTTTCATCGTAATATCTTATGTGGTAAAATTATAATATTTAATGGTTTTAAAGTAAATATATTTTATTTTTACCATTTAATATAATTTATGTCATTAGCATTGATTTTAAAATGAATTCGTAGGTTAAAACAATTCAATCTTTTGCAATGTTTTAAAGAAAACCCCGTTTTCTTTCGACAAGGGGATTAATTTTAATTTAATTTCTGCATATTTTGTGTATTGAATTTGGAAAAATGGATTCCATATTTGGAATCAGTGGGTCTAAAATATGTTAATAAGCTACTTTTTATTTTTGGTCATTGTGAATTGTAACTACGGTAAATTTTATTTACTATAGTTAAAGGTAAATCGGGTAATTAAGGGTAAATATAAGATTATACAATTACCCTAACACTTGTAAAAATCCTATTGGATGGCTAAAATTAGACCCATATAACCTAAGGGTCGGATTTGATTCATTTTATGGACTTTTTTCCATGAAAATAATTTAATTATTATTAAAACCAAAGAATGTGACAACATGTCACTTTCTTAAATATTATAAGTATAATAATTTTAATTTAGTAATAAACTTCATTAAACTTCGAACATTAATAGTCTCCAAAAATCTAATACAAATATCTACATCATATGAATTTATTTAGTATTTTTAGGGATTAAATAATTATCATTAATTATGACACAAAGATGATGCAGTAATTGTCTTATTAATGAAATATTGACATAATTGATGTTATAAATGCCCAAATAAATGTCATTTGAGACTTTTTATGACATAAATTAATTTTCTAGGTTAATATGACATGTTATTGTTGATATATGTAACTTTTTTAGAACATATCATTCTGTTATAAATTTCATAAAAATCATGTACCAAATAGTGTCAAAATTGACATAAATTAGTTTTTAAAACAAATATTATATTATTATTTGTTATTTTATTCCTAAAAAACTAAGGTTCGGAAGAATGACTTAGCTAAGGTTATATATATTAATTATAAACAACTTGGGGTTCTTTTGGCTTCTTATATTAAGTTTATTAACCGTATAGTATAAGAACACAAGAAGACACGGTAAAAGTAAAATTATTTAACTTAATGTTAAATCTAAATGATAAGGTTAAAATAGGAACCTAAACTTGTCTAAATTCTATTTTATGATAGGATTTCGACCCATCCCCACCTTATCTTCGAAATAAATCAATTTTGAGCTATTTAAAACCGAACATGACTTTATAATAAAATAATATTTTTTGTTATTCCAAAGGTGCCGCTCTCCTCCCTTATAAAAGGGCACCTTCTCCCTCTCTTCCTCACACAACTTTGAGCCTTCAAGCTCGGCCAACCCCTTCCAAAATATCTTCTCCACTTCCCTAGAAACATCCTAGAGGTTCTGGTCTTCCTAAAAGACCAATTTTAGTGCCCTAAGAGGAGGTCTCAAAGAGGCGCTTCAAAGAAGAGGTAATTTCCGTTACCGATTCTTTCACATTTATTTGTTCATCCAATTCTTCTTCTTAGGTTGTTTCATTATGATTTAATAACATAAGTATCACTAATATACTGATATGTTATTATAAGTATGAAACAATCCTATTTCACCATCTATCCATCCTACGGAAAACGAAATCACCGTGCGTGCGTACGTACGGAATACCGTCTCCACGCCGTGGTGAAATCTATTTTCCACCACCACCTTACTTGGATGGGTGTAATGGTGTAAATAATAACTATATATTATTATTTTAAAGTGATATTGATTCTGAAATAGTATACATACACTCCAATACAGTCCCACGATCATGAGAACGATATCATCGCTCGTGCATTCGTACGGACTACCGTCTCCACGACGCGATGAGATTCATTCTCCACTTTAACCATTCATGAATGATTGTAAAGTATATATAATAAGTAATCATGATATATATGAAATAATAATGATACTGGATTTATGTGTATATATATGTATTTCATCTACTTAATTCCGTTCAACTCAATAAGGAAACGAAAATAGCGTTCATGCGTACGTACGGCCTACCGTCTCCATGAACGGTGTATTTCTTTCCATTTACTGATTTATTATATATATATGTATATTATTAATATATATATATATAAATCATGTTTTATATTCTGGAATTAGGTAATCATGATCTAAGTAATCATATGAATAACTACAAGTCAAAACACGGACGACAAATGAAACAATTTTACCCAAAACGCTCATTAACATGGAATTTACAAACGAACGGGTAATATAATGTCATTAGTGAACCATATATGATATCATAACAATGAATATGATTCTTTAATAAGTCAATGACATTATTTAAATCATTGTACAGTAGGTTCGGACACTTACGAAGCAAATCGGACTTAAGGTAAGGGAAATATCACAATCTCATTTTTATCCGAGATTGTTTATACTTTAGTATTTACTGGGGTGTATTTTATCATCCACATACATTTTTCCTCAATATGTTATATTATGTCCATTCACCTACAATTTTTTAAATCCTATTTTACCCATCGGTGAGTTTTTAGTAAATGATATGAAAGGAATCTTTTTTCATTTTTCATACGAGGTACTTTTTTTGTCTTTTCCGACAAAAGTACGAAAAGAATGTTTTCTTTTTACTTATACGCCATGAATGGATTTTTAAAACATTATTTCCAGGAATCTTCCTTTACAAGTTTTCAAGTTTATTTTTAATCAACTACTTTTAGTTTAAAATTGTATGACATGTTAAGAAAGGAAATGTATTTTTGAAATAGAAAGGATATTTTCCTCAAGAATGAAGTTCAAGTGTTTTATCAAAATTATTTTCCATCTAAGATAATAATGGGTTCTCTTTTTATCCCTATTATTACATTGATTTGATTATGTTGGAAATATTTTTATCTTATATGAATTTTTTTATGATGTCATGATGTTTATGATTCCCATTTTTACTACATGGGTTATGCAATGATGTATGATTTATGATTTTGTGGCACACATAATAATGGTATCATTATGAGATGGGTGGGACCTATATCTCCCTCCAATTCATTGGGTAAAGATTTTATATCTCATGATATTGACATGGCTGGAATGGTAGGTTATACCGGTTTAGTGAAACAGGACTGAAACGAGGGTGACTCGGTTCATAAAGGGACTTTGTCCACTAAGATAGTCTTTAAAATGAGTCTTGACTAATAAGAAATGATTCTCTATGATTATGTGTGTATGCCACAAAGTTTAATGTTTTATGTTATGATTATTCTGATTACATTTCACTGCCATGATTTATCCCATGTTATGAAATTATAAACTCTTTTGCAAGTTAAGATTTCCAAAAGTTATGTGCTTGTGTATATGATGTGATTGATATTTCTTTTGTTTACCCTTACTGAGAATTTGAGCTCACCCTTTTATGTTTACTTTTCCCCAGGATATAAACAAAGGTTTTAGGTATAAAAAATGAAGATCTTTATGGGAGATGTTGAAGATATTTCACTAGGATTAGAATATTATATTCCGACTTTCCAAATACACTAAACTATTATGATCCTTGTGTGTGTGTTTTTGTTATGTACTAAGTATTCTGCAAATTTAATGTAAGGTCCATGTACGTCAGGCTTCGGGTCTCTACATATTCTTTCTCCAATCATGAAGAATGTCGAGAACAGGTAAGGGTGTATTTAAAACAACAATAAACTCTTCCTCTATATCTCTTTGGAAGATGATGCATGGAATATGATGAAGAGTTTTCCAGCGATCATCACTTCCACATCCTGCTTCCGAAGTCGGGCTCGTGCGTCATCCTTGTTCTTGATTCTAAAGCATGTTCTTCGTTGGAGAAGGCATTCTTCATTTAGAGAAAATGTTTCTTCAAAGTTCAATAAGGCACTCTCCCAATTATCCTTTTCCAAACAATCCTCTCAATGGTAATGAGGATCTAATATAATATATATAAGTTTTATAATTTAATTCCACATTAGAACAATTAAAGTCGACACATTTAATTAATTATTATTGTCTCAATTAATTAAATGGATAGTTGGATGTTTTTTCCCCATTAATAGGGGTGCAGGTGGTCCCCAACATTAATTTAATATTAAGATATTTTTATGCTCGGGTGGTCCCCACCACTGCACATCCCATTGGGAAGATAAAAATAAAATGTAAGTTTTTTCTTTATTATATTTTTATTTGAACTAAAACATGAAAACTAACATTCCCCCTTGTCCTACTACGGTCGAGGTGAAAGACACCTTAAGAGAATAATTGCACTGCGAGTTCAATGGTGCCATTTGATTTCAATATTGAGCACCGGTTCAAATGTTAAAAACAGTCTCACAAGTTTACAGAACTTACCTAATAAATTTCAGAAATTCATTCCGGGCACATCGGGCCTTGGAATCACGCACCGTCAATTTTCACATACTTGTAAAATTAATATATAATTAAAAAAATTACATGGAATTTCCTGGTCATTACATTCTCCCCACCATAGAGATTTACATCCCCGAAAGACACGTTACAAAAACTAGGAAAACATGTGGGGTACTGAGCACGAATCGGAGCCTCCCGCTCCCACGTGCTCTCCTGGAAGTTCCCGTGTTTCCAATGTACACAATCGAAGGGTATCGATCACCCATGAAGTACTCTCCCCTGTCGATACTCAATCACCACTAGAACCTCTATAAATGTCACCCCATTTTCGATGTCCATCTTTCTCCAGTTAATGATGTGTGAAGGGTACTACACATAATTCCTAAGTTGGGATATGTGGAAGTTGGCGTGCACCCGTTGCAACTGAGGGGATGAAATAAGAATTAAGCCACCTTGCCCAGTCGGCTTGGGACTAGAAAGGGTCCAATAAACCTTGTAGATAACTTGCTACCCCTGCCAAATCTCTGAAATCCTCATCAGGGTGGGACCTGTATAAAGACATGGTCACCATCCTAGAAATCTACAGGTCCCCATCTCCTGTCAGCATAATACTTTTTCCCTCTCTATGCAGTCTTCATCCGCTCCTAGATGATCTTCACCTTCTCTATGGTATCCAGTACCATATCTAGTCCCATGAGTACTGACTCCCCTAGGTCAGTCCAGCACAAAGGCGATCTGCAAGCTCAGTCGTACAATTCCTAAAAAGGTTCCATCCCAATGGTGGAGTGATTTTTTTTGTTGTAAAAGAAATCCACCAAGGGCAAGTGATCCTCCCAGCTGCAACTGAAGTCAAGGATGCAAGAACGTAGCATATCCTCCAGGGTCTGAATGGTCTGCTGAGTCTGGCCATCTGTCTATGGATCGAAGGCGGTGCTTAAATGAATTTTTGTTCTGAAATCCTCTTGAAACCCATTCCAAATCTAAGAATTGAATCGTGTATCATGATCGGAGACAATCATTGAGGGTACTCCATGTAGACGTACAATCACCTGCACATGGAGGTGTCATATGCTATCTACTGAACCCTTCTCTTTGATTGGTAGGAAGTGGGCCAACTTGGTGAGTCAGCTGATGATCACCCAGATAGAATCATGACCCCTGGATGTACGTAGAAGTCTGGTCATGATTTCCATGGATACCTCATCCCACATCCACTCTGGGACCTCTAAAGGCTGAAATAAGCCTACTAGTACCTGATACTCCACCTTCACTTGCTGACAAGTGAGGCACCGAGAGAAAAACTATGCTACTAATTTCTTCATTCCCATCCGCCATTGTTGTTGTGAGATATCCCGGTACATCTTCACCACTCCTGGATGTACCGCTAGAGTGAATGTGTGGATCTCCCCAACACTTCCTCTTGAAGTGACACGGGTACCATCGTACGTCCTCCAAAGAGGATGACATGCTCCCCACCATCAGAAAATCCATCAAGGGTCTGTCATGAGGATATCTGAGAACATCAAGGCAATTAGTCGATGTCCCCAAGCTATGCCACCCAAATTCACTGAAGGATTGTGTGAGTGACAGCCAAAGACTAGAGGTAAGCTGGTCCATCTCTATCCATGAATGATATCTATAGCGTGACTACCTTATCTAATGGCTCACTCAGCAGCTGCTGACCAAACCTTCTGATGAGGGCATCTTCTATCATGTTCCCCTTTCTATGAGTAAATATTATCTCAAAGTCATGGTCTTGGAGGAACTCTAGACAACATCATTGTCTCAACTTCTGAAAGCTCTGCTGACACTTCTCTTTCCACAGGAAAGGATCCCCCTTATTCATCAAAGCTAACAAGGATGCCGCTACCCTGGAGAAGTCTGGTCCAATAATATGGTACTACCCAGCCAATCCATAAGTCCCACTCCCTACTGGGAGGTAATACAGGAAACTTATTTTGAAAAGATACCCCCATGCTTTGTTACACTTCATTGAAACTGAAAACTAAAAACTCCTACAACCACGAGGGTAAGTCTGGCCAACTCAAGAGTGATTGGATGCACACTCTTACGCTTGAGTTGATCCTATGCTGCAAGGGTTTCCTTTTTCACTGACCACGGAAAACCCCCATTCCAACTTTGTAGAGAAACTAAAACCTTTTTTTTCTAATATAGTAAATCTGAGTATGAACTGTGGATGTCCAGTACATACCCAAAAAAATGTTGTAAGGCCACGATGCTTCCACCTAGAGGTTCCAAACAAAACTCTCTCTTCAAGGGTTAGATCACACCGTCGGCGTAAGTGTGAATATAAAGTCTCCACCCAAAGGTTTCTCTAGACTTGAGGGTCAAGTCAATGGCTTAACCAGAAACTCTAGGTCTTGATAATGATTCATGGAAAGAAGGAATGATTTGTACCTATGTCTATTTATATGACAACTAGTAGAAGACACAGACTGTATCTCGAATCATTCATAGAGCCCTTGGGTCACACTCCTGGATAGAATACAGCTAATCCCTTACCCTGTTCTCCAAATTCCTAACCCTGGGGAGGTACAATAAAAGGGGGTGGTTGTAACTTTTCAAAATGTACACCACCTCATGCTGCTCTCCATGCTATGCCTCCATGTTTACTTCCCTATAGATTCATCTATTCCTAACACTTTGTTTTCACAAAAAAATTTACACCCACAAGTCTCTGAGACTAGTGCCAATTTCCTACTTTCCCACTTCTAACATTCATTGGCTGTATCCGCTCATCTAAATAACATTCAACCACAAAGGTTCACTCTAGCACACTAACATAAGTATGAATGCATTGAGGAAATGTGTTGGCTTAGATGTCCTGAAATACAGCTCGCTCAGATGTTTGGCCCCTCAATACTGATTATATCGTATTCATTGAGTAACCGGAATGGTCGGTATGCCCCAATGAATACTCAGCTACTGACATGTCATCCTGCTGAAGCTGTAGATGATCTAGGGAACTCTCAGCCACCTCCTCAAGCCAGTCCTTAGTCGCCTGCTAGTCAGGATTGCCTCGGATCCTGAGGTGTATCTGATGTTGAATCACGTGGAAGGCTCTAATCCTACATGTGTACTCTACTGGTACTGTCGGTTGTAACTACTGACCAACATGCAGTGATATAGCTGACACACTACCTGAAGGAACCATCTTGGGAAACGGTCCATGAACCAAATACTCATCACTATGCATACCATCCTCATGGTCACTCTCTGGAAAAGACTAATAGCTATGATCACTATCATCTCTAATGGTGTCTCATGTAGAAGGAAAAATCTACAAATTGCCTCCAACCAGCCCTCAGTTGCGTGGGAATCTACCTCGCCTCGAAACCTCAAATGCCACTACTGTTGGAACTCGTACAATGCGCTCAGTAGGCGTGCACCCTCTGCTGGTGGGGCTGGTGGAAATGGTTTTCCCACGGGCAGTGGTGCTGCTGGTACACCACTTGAAGGCTCCCATGCCTAAAGGGGGGCCCTACATCGGAGCCTTCTCACTCAGTGGGCCATCATCATGTACTCTCTCAGGATTCCTAGCTAGATTTCTACGCGGTGACATCCTAATAAGGAACAGGTGTTCCATGGTCATTATGTTATACTTGATGAGCTGACTCCAATGAATCCACGGAAAAGAATTTCCAAAACACACACAATCAGTGTTTTCATGCATTGAGTCGGAAATCAGAATTCATTGTCTTGGAGTATGGATATGTCGGCCACCACACAAACATTGGACTCCCCGAACTGAAAACCACACTCAAAACACTTAACACGATTTCTACACACAGAAATGATCGGATTCCTACTTCTTTGGTAGAACTGACTCCTCTAATACCAATTTTTCACGACCCGTCCCTTGGGGCCCATTCCGTGACTACCGCAAGCCCGCTTTCCATAGACCAGGGGATGGCCACTAGCTCTGAAAGGCATATTCCCTAAAAACCAGTAAGGCATTACCTTTATAACCTCTAAACACACACAACCAAGCACACATCAAGATACAAACACAAGTAAACTATATAGTAAAAATAGTGTGTACAGTACGAAAAGGGGGCCATAATACAAGACCAACTGGAAAGTACATGTAAGTTGAAAAGTACTAGAAAACTGAAATAGCTCCTGTGAACATCCACCAGGGTCCCTACCTGAAGGGTAGGTAAAACTCTCGAATGGTCGGCTCTGTGATATGCCTTGTCTAATTTCCACCTCCGAGCTACCTCCAATGTGGGTACTCTCTTCCTCAGTCAACGTTGTTATTCGTCTTCACCAAACTCAACAAGGTGTGGGCATAATCCATGTAGGGGTGAGTACAATGATACTCGGAAGGGACCCCAAGACCATCAAAGGTCTCACAAAACCCACAAAGGTTAACCATAAAGCACAAAAGCATCTGACAACCCTACTTTGGTATATTCCAATACATATAACTACGTTATCAAGTATACCCGTCTCATCCATGAGGAAACACAAGGCCCAACTCTTATCCAAAGTAGAACTGCTCCACGTAGGAAAGAATAACGTGAAGGTAACACCACAAAGGTAAGTACCATGAAGGTAACACCACACTAAAGAATACAATGAATGTATCTCCATTAAGTTAAGTACAACCAAGGTATGCCACCCAGATGAATACCACAAAGGTTTCACCACGAAGGTAAGTACCATAAAGGTATGCCACACAGAAGAATACCGCAAAGGTATTAGCACGAAGGTAAGGACTTGTCTCAAACCTTTTATAACATAGGTAATGTAGTAAAGATGATTATATGTTACTAATGAGTCATATTACTCTATTAAGAGGTAGACCCATGTAGGATCCAAAATTATCAGCCCACATAGGATCCAAAATCATCAGACCGACGTAGGATGCTAGTACAGCAGACCCATGTAGGATCCTAGTAAAGAAGACCCACAAAGGATCATAGAGTTCTCCCACATGGACTTCTAGAGAATATCAATGTGGGATACTCAAACATAGTCCCTCGAAGGATCCCAAAGCACAGACCAACATTGGATCCCTTTTTCACGTTATAGCCATTTACAGGGTTCTCGTACTAAGCTCACATGATTCCGAGGGGGTCTTCTCATCAATCCACAATTCTATACTCAATATTCCACTAATTCCCATGATGAAGTATCCCAAAGTACTAACACATAAAAGGGTTATCAAAAAATATATGGTGCGTCAATCGGATATCTGGTCAGTAAGTTATTAGCCTTTTAGTCTTGAGTCCCCGGTTGGATTCATGCTCGATCCAACTCCACTATACCCCCAACATTATACAAAACTAAAGTGGGGTATAACAAAACGAACATCTCAATACAAGGTTTCCAGTTCCACAGATGGTTCATCAAAAGGACGCTCGTAGCTCACGATATGGCCGAAAAAGATGAAAGGGTCGTAACTGGTCTTGGTATAGTCCGACCTAGTTTGACTAACCAGGCCCATCGGTCGCGGCTGGACGCAGCCCGCCAGATGGCCGACCTCCTCCACCTGGCATGATCGTGCACCGTGCATTTCTGGGGGACTACATCGAGCCGGACGCCCCTCCATTGACACAGCAACGTCGCACCACGGACCTTGCACACCGGTTGGCACAGATGCACGCTGCCGCCTCCCCATTGCACGGTCGGCCTCTGCAGGCCGCTGCCCTTTCTCTTCCATAGCCAACAGGCCAAGTCCCTTCTCTAGTGGCGAGGTATCACCGACGCCTTCGTCACGACTGGCCAGAGTACCGTCCGCCGTTCCCAAGCCCCACAATTCTCGGTCGCCAGCACGGTTGACAATGTCGTTCTTCGGGTCACCGGGTGCACCCATGTGGATCGTTCTTCATTCTGTAGACATCCGAACTCATCTTGGGGCATCATCATGGATTTAAAGCCACCTAAAAATCACATAGGTTGTGAAGATGTTGGGACGTGTTCTTTTGGCCTGCACCCTCCTCATTAGAATAGTAGTAAGTGGCTTATTTATTTTTGAATCATGAAGAACATCATGAATGGGCATGGGGTGGTATTTAAAATAACAATAAACCCTACATCGATTGCTCATTGGAAGATGACATAAGGAAGAAGACGAAGAGGGTTCCAATGATTGTCGCTTCCACAACACACATCCATAGTCGGGCTCTTGCGTTGTCCTCATTCTTGATTATGAAGAACGTTATTTGTGGGAGAGGATGTTATTCATTTGGTGGAAATGTTTATCAAATGTACTCCAAGGATCTCCCCCAATTTTTCATTGAAAACCAATCCTCTCAAAGGTAATGGGGAGCCAATATAATAGAAATAAGTTTAACAATTTAATTCCATGTTGACATAATTAATGTTGACATGTTTAATTAATTGTAGTTGGCTCAATTAATTAAATGGAGTGCTGAAAGGTTTTCCCCCATTAAGAGGGGTTTGGGTGGTCCCCACACTTAATTTAAAATTATGATGTTTTTAAGCTCCAATGGTCCCCACCACTGCACATCCGAATCGGAGGCTAAAAATAAAATAAAAGTTTGTTCTTTATTTTTTTTTTCAATGAAAAACACGAAAACTAACATTCACCCTCATCCAACTAGGACTGAGGTGAATGTTTCCTTATGCAAATATTGATACAGTGAGTTCAACGGTGCCCTCAGATTTCAATTCTGTGCACCGGTTCGAAAGTTACAAAAACCTGCTCACACATTTTCTAAACATACCTAAAACAAAGTTAATAAATTCATTCTGAGCACACCGGGCCTCGGAATCACACACTTTCAATTTTCACGGACTCGTAAAATTCCTATATAATTAAAAAACATTCCATGTAATTTCCGGGTCTTTAAATCAAGTGAATTTCCCAAAATGCTAGAGGATACTGATTAGCAGTGATGGCCTTTGGTGTGATACTGGGGAATCTATGACCTCATTTATAGAGTGTAACACTACAGAATAATTAATGAAAATAGGTGAGGCAGTATACAACATGAAATAAAAATACACAACTGAAGACTAAATGATAAAGATAAAAAATAGACATAAAATATAAAAATGATTCAGCATGTCACATGTTATTATAAAAAAAGTGAAATTAGAATACATTTCAGTCATGTACAATACAATACCAAATTACAGTAAAATAAAATGAAACTCAGAAGCATCACAAGACATGGCTTGGTCTCATGCTCTCCTTCTCTTAAGAAGAAATCAATTACCTAAAGAAGGGGTCTTGACCTTATTGACACCTATAAGAATATAGTCTATATTGGCCCAAAAACATGACCCAAACAGGGTGTGAGAGATAACTACAAGTAGGAAACCACCGAAGGTCTGTTCCAATCGGTGGCTGAGTATATGAAATAGTAGTGTACAAAAGTGAAATGTAGTAAAGTGGCAACGTAAACAATCCTACATGTACTGGAATTTATTTACATTCATTTCATGTTCCATATTCAATTTATATTCCTTGAACTATATAAGTCCTGGGGTCCGGGATAATCATTCCAATAACTTATATAATGTAAACACAATAGATAGCTCAATAGGCTATCTAAACAAATGAAGTGAAAACTGAATCCAACCTTGTGCTTTGGCTTGGTAGACGCATCATAAGTCATTTCATTTAAATAAGTCTCAGGGCCAAGCCCATTGTATAATAATTTCATCATATTAAAATCAAGGACAACCCTGGTGTATCATCATTTAAATATTTTATAATCTAGGACAGACCCAGTGTATTAGCATTTCATCATATTATAATTAGGGACATGCCCGGTGTATTATCAATTCAGCATAGTAAACAACACATGTAAATTACACTATTATATGGTTATCAAGATAAAATTTCATGTGGGAAATTCACATAAGAAACAACACATGTAATATACACCATTACACGGTTTTCATTAATCAAATCACATGGGAACATTTTATTTATCAAGCAACACATGCTCATTAATCTATGGCATGGATTTAGCTGTTAAGAAAACATGTGGGAATATTTATATAACAAGGCTAAAATGTGAATTAAAATATCACAAAGCATAATAAAAAATATTTATACTGAAAAAATATAATAAAAAAACTTCATATTAGACAACACTTTAAAGGGGAAACAAAGGAATGTATGTTGGCATCCTCATCCAAACTACTAAACAATGGTCATCTAAGGGGAACACACCCATGGGGTGGCCCTTAATCAAACCAAAACATCTAAAACATGGTACAATTAATTTATCCAATTACCTAATTGTTGATAGATATTAATATGTGTTAAATTCTCCACCAAGACGCACCCTAAACCTGGGATCACAACACTCTGGCACATATAAACAACCCAAAATTTGACAAAATGAAAAAGACCACCTACCTAGTCCTTGTGTGACTCTCATCATCCAACATCAGCTTCCAATTAAATATATAATAAAGAAGATCTATGAAACAGGGAGAAAATATAATACTTTAATAACTCAGTCATGATATGAAATAGGAAGGAACAAATCTAGAGTAATCATGAGCATACCAATTGGGTTCCAATACTTCTGATGGTGATTAAATCAGAGTCTAGATGAATATTTGGGAGGATCGTGTCTATAAGTCCCTTTATATGGTGTGTAAACTATTTTATAGTTCATTTGGAAGTTGTTTTCAACTAAATTACTGTCCTGAACCTGCCGATGTGACTACACGGCCTGTACTAATATGTACATGGAATGTGTTTGGTTATTTATATATTTCTTGTAGACATTACAAAACACCCAGTGTTCCCATTATACAAGGCCAAACTACACATACTGTCCTAAGAAGTATGTGGCATGTAACCCTAAATCCGTCTGTGTGAATGTATTATTCCAGTACTTTTCTAGTTTCCCCTTATTTTCTCAAAAACAACTCAAATTAAAAAAAAATAAAAGAAAACTATACATCAAATTAAGAACCGGGCTCTTACGATCTTCCCCCTTAAGGAAATTTTTCCCTGAAATTCCATTACAATGGTGGTGAATAAATTCCTATGAATAACTCCGGTGACTGAGCACATACGTTGAACTCCTTCTACCAATTCCCGTCGCTGTTTTGCTATCATAGCACACACACGAGAGGAACTGACTTCCCTTGTAGAACCTTCTTTCTCCTGTTAACTATATAAATCAGATGCTCCTCAAAGGATGCATCATACTGATGCTCACCCTCCGCTTGCTGAAAAACATGAGATGTGTCTCAGTGATAGTGGTGTAGCTGAGATACATGGAAGACGTCATTCATGGATCTTTACCATTGAGGATACTACAACAGATAGGAAACCAAACTGGCTGTCACAAGAATCTTGAATGAACCAACATATCTCAATGATTGAATACCTTGTCTCATGATCATCTTGTTTCCCAATCTCAGTGCAACATGGAGGAAAACTCGATCCCTGACCTAGAACTCTAATGGACATCTATGAAAATCTACGTATGATTTTTGCTAATAATTTTTAGTATCCATCCATTTCTGATTCAACTATACCTTCTCAATGGATTTTTGGATAATAAGTTGTCCCAGTACAACTGCCACATATTCCCATATCCAACATAGTGGTGATCGACATTGTCCCCCACACAAGAACTCATATGTTTCCATCAAAATAGAATCCTATAAGGTGTTAATATAGGTGAACTCAAAAAGGGGTTTATGTTTCTCCGAAGATCCCCCAAAGTCCAAGACACAATCACATAACATGTCCTATAGCACCTGTGTTGTATGATCTGAATAGCCATTGATCTGAGGGTGCTATATTGTGCTCAGAAGAAACTGTATATCCAGCACCCTCTAAAAAATATTCCAGAAATGAGAAGTAGTTTAGACATCGATCTTTGAAATGATAGAATGAGGGACCCCATGAAGGCATACCACCTCTCGGATATAATGCTTTTAGAGATCATGAACACTAAATTTTCCCTTGATCAGTATGAAACGAGGAACCTTCATGATCCCATCAACTACAACCCACACAACATTGTTTCCACTAATAGACCTTGATAACCCCATCAAAAAATCTATTGTGACATCATCTCAATTACACTTAGGAGTGGATAGCTTCTTTAAAAGCCTAATAGACCACTGATGTTATGGATTCACCTATTAACAGGTAGAACATCTCATAAAAAATTCAGTGACTTATGGCTTCATACCTAACCACCAGTACTAAAAGCACATGTCACATTAGATCATGGTGACTCTATGATGAACTACCCAAGCTGAAGCATAAAACTCCTACATCATCACCTCGCATATATCCCGTGGAAGCCACACATGTCCATGGATACCTATCATATCATCATCTCCTATCATCCATCCAAGAGGAGCCTCCTCATCTTCCACACTCTCCCATAGACCATGGCCTTCGGAATCTGATTGTTTCCCTAACCTCACTCCTTCCTGTAGTAACTATCTATCCCCAAAAACCACCACACCTCAAAAAAATTATTCGGTTTCTCCCAAGTAACTACATATCTTTGTTTCTACTGATACTCCAATATTCGAGATTACGTGACCGAGGATGTGAATTTGATCCATCTGAAAGTGGAAATTGGCGTGGTTAAAATATAACTGATTCTTTTTTAGTGCATTCAAAATGATCTCATGGTGTTTGGTATGGTTTGGTCAATTGTGAGAATACATCAAGATATAATCAATGAAAACCAAAACAAAATGATCTAGGAATGGATGGATCAATATGTTCATCAACTCCTAGAAAACTGCTAGCACGTTCGTGAGACCAAACGGAAAAACCAAGTACACATAAGGACTATACCAGTTACGAAAGTTTGTACGATGTATATATGCAATTGAACACATACCTGTTGATTGCATTACCATTGGTCAATCTTCGAGAACAATCGATCTCAAATATGATCGAACATGTCATCTATTTATGGCAAGGTATATCCGTTTTTATCTTTCAAATGGTTCGGTTTTGGATAGTCCATGCATAGCCTAAGTGCATCATCTGCCTTTTTTGTGAAAAGTTTATGTGAACCCCAAGGTGAAGTAATGGGTTGGATAAAAACCTTAAACCCTAGTTCTTCCATCCAGCACATGAGATCTTTTAAATCCATCATAGCCATCTTGTACGGAAGAATGGATACCGATGTAGCTCTGGGCACTAGGTCGATAGTGAAATCCACCTCTCTGACTGGAGGTAGGCCTGAGAAGTTATCCAAAAAATGTCCCCTAAATTATCATCCACTGGAGGGATAACTACTAGATATGTTTCATGGACATTGATATATAATCTCGAAATATGGGCTATCACCCACCCAAACCACCTAGACATCCCATTTTCCCTTATATAGTAATGACCTCTATTAGGGGATGTAGAACTCACCCTCATGTGATAGGAGTCAATAAAGGTTTGAAGGGAGACCAACCAGTCTATTCTGAGAATGAAATTGAATCCTATCATCTCTAAGACATAGAGGTTCCATAGACAGTGACACCCACCAATCTCAATGGGGAACTCCATACACTAACGCACATCTACCATTCTAATTCCCAACCAAGTTTCTACTGTCATAACATCAGTATATGTATAAACATAGAGACCAAGGTTTTCCACAATATCCATTGATATAAGACCATGTGTAGAACCAGTATAATAAAGTGAAGAAAATAAAATAGAGGTGACTAGGATAGTACCTATAACCATAGAAGGTCCAGGATTTGGCTCCATCGGGGTCTATTTCACTACACAAGTCTGAAATGCACCATGGCCCTAAGACACTTCTTGGCTACCCTAAGCTGATCTGCCCTGAAATCACTGAGGTCCTAGGGTTTGGCTACAACAACCCTGACCAAAGCCTCGGCCAGAACAGCTTGACATATTCTAGTTACCTAACTGGTAAGAATTTGTTAACCCCATTCTTGAATGTGGAGTTTGTGTATACCCTCTAACACTAGATACCAGTGGAAACATCCTACAGAACCACTATAAATGGGCCATTTTGCCTCAGGCTTTGAAATCGGCCTGGTCAATGTTGCACTAAGGATTTGTATGGAAAATCCTTCCACCCTCTTAGCACCTCACCTGGCTACCTAAAGATAAATGTTTTTCAAATACTATAACTATGATAAAACTCCAAACAACGCTTATTATTGCTTGTAGATGGAACACCAGATCTCAGTGCTGAACTGCCCTGTCTCGCACCCCCAGATTCTCATAGGTTGTTCCCATTAAACAGTTCATGATTCACAATATCATAGATAGATGGTAACTTGAATTCATTCACATGTGACCAGATGTCGAACCTAAAACCATCATCAAATCTTCAATCTTTCGATACGTTATATCCCATTATAATAGGTTCGAATCACTAATGCTCAGTAAACATGGATGAATAGTCCATAACTGATAGTGTGCCCTGCACTAGGTGTATGAACTCCCAATTTGGGTCCACCATCAGTGTCGTGGGGAAATAATAATCATATATGGAAAACTGAAAGTATTCACATGTCATATCCCAATGACGCCCTACCAGAGTGATAATGTCCCACTCTCTCTTGGAGGAATCACGAAGCATATATGTCACATGCTTGACCCTCATCTAGAGAGGCATCTACAGATGCTCTAAGATAGTCATCACTAATTTCATCCATGATTACACATCCATTGGTCCACCGTACTCAAAAAACGTAGGTGACTTCTGCTACTAGAAGATACACATTAGCTCTTCTATAGATGTGACATCCTATGGTGCTCCCTGAAAGGTCTGCATAATCCCCACAAAACTTTCTTAGAACTGTGCATTTGCACCTGCGTCTAGTATAACAGCTAGTGCTATAGTTGGCTTAATTGGTGGATCCATTTTTATCCCATGGCCTACCATTACGGTAGTATGATCATCACAACTCTCCTGGCATACAACTCACGTTCATCATGACTCCATGACTATACAAGGTTAGGAACATTCCTTATTTCAAAATCATAATCTATGATTACCATTCAAGAGTTCAAAAACATAATAGTAAAAGACCCTCAATGTTTGGAAAAGAGGGACTACATGGTGTGTAAAAACAATACAAAACGTTTAAACTTACCCTATCACATGTCCATGTTCTACTGCCGACTTGGGTGTGTATCAAATCTAGGTACACAATGTGGTCCACACGCACATGATGCGTACAAAAGTTTGTACTCCTGGCTATGTACTCCCACATGGCTAGGTCCCCATAGTTTATTCATGGGGAGGCTACACAACAAGTTTTGATCAAAACTAAATAGCCATGTTTCCTCTCACATGGCATGTTACATGGTTATATACTATATGGAATGCACATGTGATACACAATTTCTACATCTTAAAACTTGTAATAACTTTTTACCTGAACATATAGAACACCCGACATTTTAGGCTAAACTACAAGCTTCCTATAATTTTTTTAGGATATAAACTCCATACTTCTTAAAAACCCTTGTTCATCAGAAGAAACAACCACTGGGATGCCAAATTCAAATCTGTGAGGGCCGATACTCCCCATGAATCAATGTTTTCCATCCAAGTAGAGCATATCCAAAATAAAGTACATTTACCATCTAAACCCCATTGGTGTGTCATTTCCCAATTTATAAGGGAATGTAATCCATATGGATTAAAAGATGACAGTACTCCATTATCTACTACACCCAACTAAAACAAAATCTAGCACAAGAATCACATTAACTATCACAACAGTATGCTATATCTAATGCATCCATGATATCATGAAAAAAATGCTTGTCATTCGATTCTAAAAAATGTCTATATGACTCATGAGATGACACTCTCATATCATTGGGTTGTAACTGAAATAGAAAAAAAATTCAATCAATATTAAATCAGAAATCAAGTGTGTCACCCAACGGTGAAATCAAATCAATTGTAATAATTTCCAAACAAGAAAAATTACTGTAATCAAGGTAACATTAATTTTATATATACAAGGGTTAGTTAATCCTGAGAACAACCTGTGAACAACTACGTATAACTTCCTTTACTAGTATATTGGCTCCAAATATAAAGGAAATTTAGAAAATAATATTATATTGATACCAATATGTAATTTCATGGGTCCAGAAGCCACTCAGGTGGTGCCTCGTACCCGTTTGGACCCAAAGCCTCAAGAACATTTCCTCAAACGTTAGAGGCTACCAACTAGCAGTGAGGGCCTAGGGTTTGATAGTGGGAAAACTATGACCTTAGTGATAGAGTGTAACATAGATGAATAAATAATAACAACAACATAAGTAGTAAACAACATCCAATAAATGTATACATCTGAAGACTAAAAGATAAAGATTTCTAGAAGGCATATAATATCAAAATGATATAGTATGTCACATGTTCTATGAAAAAAATCTAAATAGGTTGAACTAAAATCAAGTAAAATATGTTACCAATGTATGGAAAAACAAATTGATACATTGAATCATATTATGACATGGATTGTTCCCACACTCTCCGGCACTTAAGTAGCAATCATGTGTCCAAAAATGGGGTCTTCCCTTTATCGACACATGCGTTAATATAGCCAGTTTGTTCCCAAAAAGCATGACACATAAAGGGTGTTAGAAATATAGCCTAGTAGGAAACCATTGAAGATCTATTCGAATCTATTTGTGAGTATATGAAACAGTAGTGTACAATTTTGAAAATGAAGTATACTTGCAGGTACTCAAAAGTAAACAATCCTGCAGTTACTGACATTCATTTACATTCATTTAAAGTTATTTAATGGTATCAAATTAATTGAATTATATAGTCCCCAGGGTCCCGCCTAATCCCATCAATCCCTTATATATTGTTAACATAATAGATACCACAACATGTTATAATAAAAATTAAGTGAATCATGAATCCAAGCATATTCTCTGGAAAGGCAGACACATCATAAGTCATTCCACTTCAACATTTCTCTAGGCCAAGACCAATGTATAAGATTTTGAGCATATTAATACTAGGGAAAAGCCAAGTGTATTATAATTCCATCATATTATAATCATGGGAAATCCTAGTGTCTTTGAATTTCGTCATATTATAATCTTGGGCATTCCAGGTGTATCACCAATTCAGCATAGTAAATGACACATGTAAATTACATTACTATATGGTTAATAATACATCATCTCACATGAAAATTTCACATAATAAACAAAATATTCAATCTTATTTATTATATGGTTTTTAGTAATCAAATCACATGGTCACTTTTCACTTATCAAGATACACATGATTATTAAACTATAGAATGGATTTAGCTATTGAGAACTCATGTGGGAAAATTTATATGACAATACTAACATGTTATTTAAACTATCACCAATCATAAAAACATATTCACATGAAAAAAATGTACAACACCAATTCAATTTTAGACAAACCATCATAGATAAAACCAAGGAATGGCCATTGACATCCTCAACCAAATAGCTAAACAATGATCATCCATGGGATAAAACACCAACGTAGTCTCCCTTAATCAATCGAAAAGAGAAAACACATGCTTCAATTAATTTATCCAATTTCCTAGTTGTCATTAGGTATTAACCCGGGAAAAATTCACAATGAAGAGACACCCAAAAAATGGTGTGTGATAATACAATAAATATAAACAACCTGAAAACTGATAAAACAACACAAGACCACTTACCTAATCCTCGTGTGACTCTCCACATCCAACATTATAATCTAATTCAAGATAGAATGAAGAAGATCTTTGAAACAAGGATAAACTCTAAATCATAAATTACTCATTCATGAGATGGAATATAAAGGAACGACTCAAGATTAATCAAGATCTTCTATATTGGGTTTCAATGATTTGAACAATGACTGAATCGGAGTGTGGAAAATGATTTAGTAGGAAATTAAAGGTTCAGAGATGCTGTTTGTGCTACCCGGAGAGACCCTTCTATCCAGAATGTTATAGGAAACCTGTTGCCTATTTTTAGGCTAAAACAAAAAAAGACACGACATGTATGTCCATATAATTTTCTTGTACATTATTTTATTATTCATTTGGTTGCTGTTTTTTTCAAACATACCTTCCATGACCTATAGACATGACTAAACGACATGTACAGATAAGTACACAACATGTAGTTGGGTTTTACACTCTTTCTTACTGACATTCCCACACACCACATATTCACATTATACATAGCCATACTAAATGGCATGTACTGAGAAGTACATGGCCTGTAACCTTGAATCAGCCCACATGATAGTATGATTCTAGTATTAGTCATGTTTTCCTTTGTTTTCTAAAAAAAACTCAAAGGGGAAAATAATAAAAGAAAATTGTACCTTAATGTATGAACTGGGTTCTTATTGGATGAGGCTCGATATGTACCATAATGGTATATGTACACGAAGAAGGCGAGATACATGGGAACAACCTAAGTACAAGTACGCAACCCAGTACATGGACATGACTATGTAAATGGGCACAAACAGAGAACATTGGAATGACCTAAAGTACATGGGAATAAGCTAGTGTATATGATCTCAGGTAGGTGGTATATACCAATTTCCGGTCTGATCTATAAACATTGTGCAATTCAAGTACATGTTTTGAAAATTGGGAAAGTTATGTCATGTGAGATAGTGAGAGATGAGAAAACCTATGGAAGACAATACATTCCATATACTCCCAATACATTATATGTAATTTTTCCATAGTAGGTTGGGGCCCAAATATTCATCATTGAATATCAGTTTTAGTTGGGTTATGTTCATTGGTTCATTTCCAAGAGTGTTTAGTGAGGCATTATGTCTTAAGAATAAAATTTGATCCCCACTATGAGAATAGTGTTTCATATAGTTAGGTAATCCACAATTGTGATCCTATATCATTTCATAACCTTTACTATTTGGGGTTTGATGAGTCCTAATCACCAACTTACTTGGAGAAATTATTCCCTACTTTAGAAGTAATTTCGGGTAGGGTTTGGTATACCCTAGAGGCCCTTGGTGAGATCCCCTACCTATGTATCTTGATTGTTGGACATCCATTGAGTACTTATTTGGTAAGGCCCGTTGAACATGGCCTCCTTAAATAGATCCATCATTTCTAGCATGGTGCATGGAGTTATTTATTATTAATAAGTATTACCTTGAGAACTCGTGCACAATCATGTTGAAAAAAGTGTGGTTGATAACTCTTTGAGACTTTTTATTTGGTTCTGAGTATATTAAGGTGTTATTATTTCTCTATGTCATATTATAGTTAACATTACAACAATATGATGATATAAAAACTCATCTTATGCATTGTGTTTAGTGATTTTGGGGGTTCTTGATAAATATTTTTACACTCACCCATGCATTAGCTCTACCTACACATGTCATGTATTTTGAAGATAAAATTCCATTTGGAAATGTGAAAGGAGAGGATGGAGAAAGTAGAGAGTAATGGTTTAGAAAGACCATGATTCATTACAGCTATGGAATTTCATAGAAGTACCCTCCTTATTATTAGTTTTGATAGTTTTATTAGTTTTGGTATTTTTTTTATTTGTACATTTATGATTTCTTGTACTTTTTTCATATTGTAATGTGTTATAGTGGTTATGATTTCAATTTTTTATTTTTTTTATATTTCATCATTTTATGGGTATTTAATGATATGGGTATTTTTATAGGTACCTTAGGATAAGGATTTTCATGTGTGTGAAATATATACCACTAGTCACCAACCCCCATCTTACTGGAGGAAGGCTTAGGGTGTCACACTCAACTTACTGCTCACTCAGAGGGCCATGGTGGGTGAGGTTATAAAAATTAAAAAATAATCTATGAGAAATTATAATTAAAACTATATATTTGAAGATATAAAAATATATAAGAATATAAGCTGGATAGAGGACAATTCTGCATGAACATGAATATGTTGAATAATTTTAATTTTTAATACTTCCAAAAAAATCATTTTTATCAACTTCTTATTTTATCACATAGAAATTCCAGGTTAGTTGATCCGGATGCATATGCTCGGGAGGTGAAATTTCATGTAGTGATAGTCTGGGATGATTATGTCTAATACCTTAAAGTAAGATAATGTTTTGAATACTACGGGACATGTAAGGGTTCCCCTTTAACCCTAAATAGTGGGATTATCAAAAAATGAATAAACATTGATAGTCCTTGGGCCATTCAAGAACATATAAATTCCATTGAAACATCATTCCAGATGAGTTTTTGATTCAAATTCTTAAAAAGAGTGGAATATTTTTTCTGTATTATGTATGATTTTTTCTTAATATTCAATTTTGTTAGGTCTCATTGGATTCGTCACATTAATTTTACTATCATAGCTACATTGAAATAAATACCAAGTGTTTTATGCCTTAAAATCAATCATCACCTCTCATCAATTTAAATTCCCCCCGAGGTAGATGAACATCACATAAAACTTCATATTTTTTTTGCAACATTTTATATGTCATGTTTTTTCATAACCTTAAATATTATCTATTTATGTGTTTTATTTGATATTATATTAGGATTCAAAATAATTTTATAAAACAATACAAATTTACAGATCTACCATTGATATTCCTATAATATTAATCTCTTGAAGAAATGTAAACATTAAACTTTGAAGAAATGTAATTATTTCTATGATCATTTTTAAAATATTTATATATTTTATAAATTCACCATGTCCTTGAATACCTCTAACAACCTTGAAAATATTGTTGAAAAATCTATCAACATTATAATTATGGAATATTTTCAAATAATACAATATATTATGTATCCCATGAAACATATACCTATAAACCATGATTTCACCATTTTATTTGATGTATCATTTTCCTCTCATGGTCTTTTCAAAAGTTAAACACATTACCTTTATTAAAATAGTGTTTCATAGAGCTCCATATAAGGTATTTTTGGATTTTAAATTTATATTGATCATAATTCTATTAATTGTTTTCATGGAATATTATAACATTCCACTTACTTGTATCCAATGTAATTTATCATATATTATAACTACACTAAATGAAAATAAATTCAATCCCACATATTCATCTAGATCTAGAAATTATAACCATCCGACATGTGTACACTTTTTTCATTAGAAGTTCTCCGCCTTGTGGTAAACATTAGATGAAAATTTTATTTCCATTAATATGTTGATCTGATAGAACATTTATAATGGGGTGAAATTAAAACTCTAAAAGGTGAAGTGAGTGTATATTTTATCACATCATGTTTGATCATATTACAAAATTGCAAGAAACTCATTCAACCTATAAATTTTAATCATTCTACAACCAATATCATAAGTATAGATATTAAAATAAGGAAAAACTAATTTACATGGTACACCAATAAAATATATAACAATAGATCACATACTGATGACATGTAATTGTGATTGAATCTAATAATTATTTATAATTTTATTTGTGAAATTATTTCGTCAATTCCATTCTATTCTTGGATCAATTCATTTAAAAATTAATTTCATGGAAAATAATGTGACCTCACTAGGGACACACTTATTGATTCACCCTTTTCTTACTGCTTTGGGGAGATGTATTATGCATTTATCACCTCACTGGTGACTTTTTTAAGATAATGAATTATTACTATGATGTAATATATGAAATCAAGAATAAGATTATTTATTGAACACTATGATATTTATCTGTTAGTTGTCACCAATATTGCATCCATGTTATTCCTTAAATCAGCCTTTTCTGTAAGTATTTACTTTGTTGCAATGAATTACTTCTACAAATTTTTCTATGATTAACAATATGTTTTCATTAAAAAAATTATACTTATACATTTTTTCATCTTTATATAAAAAAATATTAATTTTAATTTATTCGGTATTACATTAATACATATATTTTCCACAATTGAATCATCTTTTCTTGATAAAATATGCCAACTGCAGTGATGCAGTTAATGATTTCATAAAATCATTTAATTGTTCTAAAAACCTAATGAGGATATTAGAAATATATTTACTAAGAAATAACCATTGGATATTTTTTTCATAAATACTTATTACTTTTCCGATCAAATAGAATCACTTCCAAAAAAACTCTCTTTACGTAAATTATTTATGATGACCCCAATGATTTTGACTTCCATATCAAACGAGAATATCTGCTATATTTTTTATAATTATTTTATATCCACATAATGTTCATTGATTACAGGATTAATATAATCATTCATTTATTTTCTAATTATTGATTTCCTCTAAGGCTTTTATACATTATTTTGTAGACCAGATATCATGAAACTTCAATGTAAAAATCCTTCTATTATTATAGATTTTTATATACTTCATTAATGATTCTAAAAATTCCTTAAACAACACCATTTCCTATAAAATCACATGAACATAAATTCTATAGACATTAAAAAAATATTCCACTTTACACCTGATAATCGCATAATATTATAACACTACAACTAGATTTTTATTACAAGAATTCCCTGATAAGGATAATAACTTTTGTAAACCATATCTCCTTGACATTAACCTCTTTATTCAATAATTAAATATAACCCACAAGAGGATTGAAAAGAAACACAAGGTACCAAATATATTTATCAGCTAGGTGATTTTATCCTTTTCTTTGTATAATTATTCTGAGTACGTGTAAAATTAGTTTATCCACAATTAGGAATATCCTTGTATATTGATTCAATATCCCATTTTATTTCCTTATTTTTATAGGATATTTTTCATATAGACTAACGGTTTTACAAATCCTTAATCAATTTAATTATGTGTTATATTCATCTCTCATGAGGAAGTACATAACTTCTCCCATGTGTGTAATGAATTCAATGGTGCTATAATTAGAGTATGATGTCTGCTACAAATAATAACACGTGATGATATTAGACTATAGAGGGAATTATCTATGTAATAAGATAAATAATCCATTTGAAAAACTTTATTGAAACCATAATGATGTATATAAAACATGGGAACCTAGGGATGAACTAGGCCAAATGTACCCTCATATATTCTTAGATGACTACATGAGTTTATATTTTAAAGATAAACATTCTAATGTGGTGTATTTTTATCTATCCAAATATTTATATAAGGATATTTTATTATGAATAAACATGTCTATAATATTTAAGAATATATTTCAATATATACACATAAACATAAAAATAAAAATAATCCATACCTTCTATCATTAATTTAGAACATTATATTTTGAGAGTAACTATGGTATATACAATGAAAAATAGCCAAACTCAATAATAATAATAATAATAAATAGAGAACAAAATTTAATATATTTTTGATGTCTTAAAATTATTCCACCAATGAAAAATAATTTCAATGAGAATAGAAATATTAGTAATAAAATCAACATTTTTAATATAAAAAATATAAAGCCTAGAGTGGAATTGAATTGAATGATGAATGAATAAAATAAAATATATTTATAAAAATTATTCATCCAATATCACTATTTTGAATAATAACATAATAGTCCAAAATTGTTACCAGACTAATATAAATAACAAATTTTCCATAAAATAGTATCATGAGATGTAAATAGTATTTACCTTGAATAAAATATTTGAATAAAAATATTCTACTTTTATAAAATTTATATTCATATTTTAATCTCAATGATAGTATATGTTCATTTTTCATAATCTGTATTTTAATGTGTTTTATAAAGGAAATATTTTTTATGATAAAAATTAAACATTCCATATTGATAAAATTATGTTCATCAAATGACTAACATTTTTAGACTAAAAAATCAACATTTCCTTTTGGTAAAATTTTCATAATTTTTTCAATAACATAAAATTATGATAAAAAAGTATAAATACATTTAAAAATAATAATAATTATTTACATAGTAATTTTATTTAATAATGAACTAATTAATTATAAAATTGGAATTTATCCGAAAATTTATTTAGTAAGTTAAAATAACTATTTCAATAAAATAAAATAATCTATGTATGATAATATATAATTTGAAGAGTCTATAATTATAATGTATCCCATTTATATTATTTTCATTTTTCAAATTTTCATTTTTTAGAAACTAATGAATTAAGTGTATAAATTATTTAAAATTCCTTAAAACATTTATTTTGAATCAAATGTAGTTTATAATGATTGGTATACTTCTATTCCTTATTTTAATTTGGAAATAATTATTTATTAAATATATTATACTAAACAAACCTCCCACCACATTAAAAATATTAACTCGCCATTAAATATGAAAATCAAATAACATACATATATATAATCCAATTATATACCAAAATCTATCCTCCTTTGTCCCATTAGAGACATAGTAATTTTTGGTGTGTTTTAACCCCAAACCCTCAAGGAATTTGTTTTATAGTAAACTGCTAAAACACCAAAAAACATATTACCCCAAAACATCTCCTTTAATTTATATTTATACATTATAATATTGAAATTTTATATTATTTTATAAATTTCTAAACTATTAAATTTATATGTGTATAAACTATTAATTTTATAATAATTGTGCATAATTATATAAAATATTTGGAGGATATATGATATCCCTTTAATTTATTTATTTTCATGACCCATTAAATATTTGAAAGATCTACATTTGAGGTTTTATTAATTAATTTTTTTATCACTAGAAAAAAATTTATTAGTTAATGATATATTTTAAATTTTAAATTATATCTTAATATATTTTATTCTTGAGGAATTAATTTAAGAAAAAATTAATTACAATGAATCAAAACGAAAAAACTAATTTGAAAATTGTTAAATTAAAAGAAAACAATGAAGATCCGACTTTCTGTTAGGATTGTATTTTTTGTCAACTAATTTTAATTTTGGGGAATTTTGATCAATGAGATAAGAAGTTATTTGTGTTTTTAGTACCATGATTTGGTAAAAATGTTAATTTATCTTTCATAAAGTCTCTAAGTCTTCATATTTGAAGAAATACGTGAATGTTTGGAATACATTGAGTTTTAAGGTGATGCCTCAAAAATTTATTGTGTTTCATTATATGACATTAAATGTCATGTTTGAACACTTCTCCTAGTTAATTATAACTATTACTTGGTAATTTGTATTTCCAAAAAATCATAAGTTGTTTGGAGAACATATGATGTAATCCTATTGAAGGAACGGGGCAGAAAAGATAGTTCCAATAGTTTTTAGGTATGATTTGATAGAAAGATGTTACTAGAATACAAGGAAGTTAAAAAAATATTCTTGGTAAATCTGACAATGCTAAAGATGATCTATCAATGGATAAATATCACGAGGGATGGGGTATATGATGAATGAAATTGAGTGGTTTTATATTGAATAATGTTATGATAGAATTTTATTGAAGCATTCAATGATGTAATAATTTGTGTTTATTGATAAATTTTGAGGATTGTGAATTAGTATGGTTGATGTAGTTGGAGAATATTTTTAAGGTGGCATTGTTTCCTAGTGTTTTCAAATTTTTTTGGTCCCCAAAATTGTTAGTTTTTTAAGGAAATTGAACGGTTTTTCTGTAATGTATTTCACGAAGAACAGTTTGTGAACCACATATGTGTAATATATAATTGAAAATGAAAATAAAAAAGGTATGGATTCTATATAGTAGCACAATTTGGACCATGAATCATGCTACATTGACTCTATAGGGAAAATAGTTCATAAAAGGATCATAGTTTGTGGGACGATCACAGTTATCAGTAGTTTCACAGTTCACCGGAGTTGCGTTATTTTAGAAATGATGTTGTGATTATGGCTACCACAATGGATAATGTTTGTGGATGAAATCACTCTTCATTAAAGATAAATGTGACATGTTGAGTGCATAATAGTTCACAATGATGGTTGTACCACATATATGTTTTGGTTAATTTAGATTTGGGTGTTTTTAGTGATTTATTTTCATGTATAAAATACACCAATAAAACCATTTTGTAGAGATAACTTCATTAGAAAATATCATCCTTGGTTGGAAAATTTTGGTAAGTCCAAAAGAGTTTAGGAAAAAGATTCTTCGAACATGGAATTAGTCTCTGAATGAAGAGACAGTCCACAGAAGGGACGGATATCTTTGGTAGTAGGGGTATTCCATGGAAGATAAGACAATACATGGATGAGAAGATAATTTTGGAAGAAGGAACGGTCAATGGAAGGAAAGGATGTCCATGAAAGGAATTTTTTCCATGAAGAAATGGCTGTCTATGAAGGGAAGGTAGTCCACAGAGCATAGGTAGTCCGTGAGGTATCAACCATCAGCGAAGTAATAAATATTTTAGGGGGAAAACCGTGAAGAACTCGAACCACATGGTGAAACATATACCTTGGTTCAAGGTACTTTGTGGAGTATATATGAATGTTCATAAAGTAGAAATACATTGTTTACACCCTCCTAATGCTTTGGGATGAATATGATCTATGGACACTCAACATGTGGTAAACTCCCTTGATTTTAGTTATTTTTGAAGAAATTTTCTATGTGCCAGTTTATAGGTATAATACCCCACTGTGATTCACAAATTAAAATCATGTATATACTCGATTAGTACTGAATGGCCAAAGAGGAGAAAACATGCATTGTTTTCATTGTGTGAAAAAGAAACAGATGTACATCTATGTTCATATTTGATAAAATATGAAGATATATAAATGGGTACACTCATGTGTTGGTATTGAGTGTCAAAAATTATAAGAAGACACTTACTACTCAATTGCACATTATTGTGTGTCCATAAATAATAGAGTGTTCCCACATAAATATTGAATATTTTTAAGGGAAGATTAATTTTGATAAGGTAAATTTGTTCTGATCTTAATTGATTCAATAATGAAAATGCGTGTTTATAATTACATGATGAAGAAAAAGATATCTCAGTGTAGTTGGCCTTGCACTAGAGAAGCAATAAAAAAGAAAATAAGTTGATTTGGTGACCAAAAAGATATCAGCTTTTTTTAAAATGTAGTGTTCTTGTCAATGACCAAAACAAAAAAATTATTATTAAATTTCAAGAAGATAAAGAAGTCTAAAAGAAGGCTTTCTGTTTACAATTTGGATCATAAATATCTAGTGTTCATCAATATAAAACACATTTATATTATTGTGACTTATAGAAGATGGATATTCTGTAGCTATCATGTGTTCTACCGGTAATTGATAAGATGAGTTTCTTGAATGTGGTTGTTGACGTAAAAAAGTGATGATGAAGGTTGTGGAAGAACAAAGGAGACAAGTGACATCATATAGGACAAAATGGTGGAGGAATTTCCTGGTGTTTCAAACCCTCTTCAATAAGGATAAGACTATCTTGGGAGGAAGAATAATGATACATTCAACTGTTGTAAGACTAGAAATATTAGATTTCTTTCAATGTGCTGCACGAACTCATTATTGGATTTTTTATATAGCGCTATATGATTTTAAGTAAATATCATTCTCACTATATTCCATACAGAATATTGTTTTCTAGTGGACTTTTTGGTTAGGATAATTTCTAACCATTTTAAAGATATAGATACTCTTGTTGAGTATTTAAAATTGTAATAATATTATGTTTTACATTTATTGATTTCATATACATTCATGATACAAGTAAAATAATGGAATTAAGAACCTAATAGTTCTATGAATTATATAGATAAAATGTAAAAATTATATTAAAAAATCCCCAACACTTGTTTACCCCCTCTAAGTGTTAAGCATATCCAAAACTAGTCCATACAAACTATAGTATTAGTAACCAAATTATATAATTTTTTTTAAATGGAAATTCACCAAAATATAAATATTATATTATTTTTTGTTTTCTTTAGTAATAATTTTAGTACATGGTCAATATATAGTGATCTTGAATATAATAAATTTGATTATATACATTGAATGTTATTACTAGATGATAGAGAATGATAGTAAAATAAAATGACTTCATTATAATATTAAAAGAATTGTAAATTACCTTATAATATTTATTTACTTATTCTGATGATATTTTAATTGATCTTATGGTTTTCATAATTCAATCATCTGGGTGATGCCTTTAAATATTAACCATTGCATTGTGGTTTAACAGAGAAGGGAAATTTCATTTAAATGATCCATTAATTTTAGTTTCAATAATAGATCATTGTGATTAGATATTTAACTTGTATTTTTCGTTTACTGTTTTTTAGGAAGAGATTTTTTGAGCCTTTCCTTATGAATATTTGTTCTTATAAAGATATTTTAATATTTTCTTGTAATTTTTAGGTTTTTAATAAAATTTATCTAGATTGTTGTGATGCTAGGATGTATTATCTATTCATCATGTCAAGAACCATATTTTTTGTGATGAATTTTCTAGATATTATGATGTCAATGACTATTTTTATGGTTCATTATTGGTGTTTCTAGTTTTTTTTGTACTTTATATTCCAATATTGGAATGAGGATATCATGATTATAGTAAAGCCACTCTTCCCACAATGTGTTGAATTAAATAACTCCTTAATTAATGGTTTTTTCCATTTAATAACATACTTCATAGGTGTAATTGGATAAAACCCCACAAATATATATTTTTTCTGAGTTATATTTTTTTAGAATTTTAATTTCCTCTATCATTATATCAGTTCTATTGAATATTTTATCTCCACAATAATTTCCTACCATGATTTGTGATTTTATAATAATTTATATCTTTTAACAAACTAATAAATTTTGGGGATCAATATATAATGGTTTATATGTTATTCCAATTGACCCTATTATATAGTATACATACAATAATTTAAATGAACATATTTAATGACAAATCCTACAAATCTTTTTCATGGGTCTTTTCATGCATTACTTACATTGACATGTTTTATGGAGAATGTACATTTTAATTTAATATGCATGGAATTTTTTTGATTATATTGGAAAATATAAATCCTCAACTACACCCAAAATTTATTTGTATTGATAGTTACTATTTTTGTGAATACTCAAATAGTTCTACATAAACAATTGGAAAGGAAAATTTTATATTATGTCAAATATCAAAAATATTCAATAAAAAATGTTTATACATTTAGTCAGGGTGAAATTTTGGAGTATAAATTAAATCATACAGTCTAATACATGTTTTTTATTCTATGAATTAGATTTTATATATTAAAGTATTTTAAAATATAATTCATAATAGATTATAGATGATGTAGTAAATTACTCATCTAAGAACCTCCAATGTTTTGGATGAATATAAAGAGATATTGAGGGCATATTATCAGGGATTAATTTTATACCTGGAGAGTATGTAGTGTAGATGCATTTTAGTGTAAGGATATTTTTAAATGGGATTTAATCTCTTGAAAATAAGGAGTATTATATGTTAAGTTGGTGTTGAATATTACTTATATAATTTTTAAGGGGAGGAAATAAAAGTGGAATACAATATATGAATCTATCAACCATAAAAACATAAACCAAGAGGATATTATGGGTACCATAATAAAATATTCGAATTCAGTAAAGAGATATTCAAAAAAAGGGAAAAGAATTATGTTCATTGATGTTTATTCATTTTCAAGAAATTTTACTTTTTATGTTCTATATTGTGAATCTAATACTTCAAAATATACTACTACTAAAAATAAACTAACAAATCATTTAAAGAGTTCTAACTATGAAGATTGTGTGGAGGAAGCAACTTAGCTAATAGTATGAATGATCAATATTATTGGAATGAATACTACTTTTTATTAATATAGAAAGACTATAATGTCATGAATGAATGTAAAGAAACACATGTTATGAAATATTAGGAACTCAAGAAGTCTATTCATATTAATCTATAAAATTAAAAATTTAAGAGGAATGAAATAAAATCAATGAAATCATTTAATAATAGATGAAATAGGGGATTGAATTCCATCGATACATGGATTGAAACCAGTGTAGATACTACTTTTAATTATTCTTCATAAGAACATGATTATTGTTATTCAATTTTTGGATTTAAAATGAATATTTATAATAATGAAAATTGTTTCAATGTTATAGTAACTTCTAAATACCAATAATATTTAAATTAGAAGTGTAACTTTCTCAGTCCTTGATATGATGAAATTTATATAACTTCTCTAGAAGATGAAAAATTTTCTTCCTCAAAATGTGAGGAAAATATTGTTATGATTGGTAAAATGACTATATATGCGAATCTCATGGAATGGAAAAAAACTATGCTGTTGAATGATGATGATTGTGTGAGGAAATATTTTTTAAACACTTCATATGATTTCAAAACATAATTCTAATATTTCTAATCATATATTTGAATACCATTGAAAATATAGTTTCAGTTTAATAACTAATGATAAAATTTTCTTTTTGATACTAAAATATGAATTTTCTATTTTATTAAAATGTTTTTATTATTTAAATTATTATGGGGAGAATTTTTATATGCTATAAAAAATAGTTAAAATCCCTTAGAACATCATCGAATATAGGTTTTAAATTTGGAAACTCAAATTTTATTTATAATTAATGTTTTCCAAAATATGTTCCATTTCATAATAACTTCAAAAGATATTGTCATTGAAAAAATCCATGCTACTTAAATAGAGTTTAATATTTTTTATTTCACAATTATTTTATCTTGAAAAATATTCTAACTAACCAAAATATAAAATTAAATTAAATTGTTGTTCTTAAGGTTTTATTAAACAATGTAAATAGTTCGAGAAATTCTTGGGTACCAATAACCTACTTTTTTGAATAATGAGAAAAAAGTTGAGAAACAGTATACAATAAAAATGGACCATGGACAATGATGGTTCCTAAAATATGATAGGATATGGTTCTATCTTCTTAAACATTAAAATTTGTAACAATTAATAATATGTATTTTATTACATTTCTCAAGGTGAAATTATAAAAATTTGTGATATCCCATTTCATGGTAAAATTATAATTTCAATTTATTATTATTTTAAAAAATATTTCCAAATAATTATTAATATTTTTTATTTATGTGATGAGGTATACCTTGTAAATAATATGATAGATAAGTACATATTTCAATGTTTAAAATGAATATTTATTCAATATTGAAAGAGGCATGATAATGTAAACACATTAGACCTATAAGACCATAGATACCAAATTATACCTTTTTAAAGTTAAATTAATCATTTATCATGGAATTTTTATATAAAATTACGACACTAAAACCATAGGTTTTTGGGTAATCATTATAGGAAATTTCATACAAGGGGACTGATAGAATATTACATCAACTTCACCAAAATTTTGGATACATATAAATTTTATAAGACATGTAACACTATTAGTAATTTTTTTAAGAAGTCCCATACTCCAAACCATTTTAGTTAATACACATGTAATTATTTATTCCTGAAAAATTGTGTGTATTGGAGAAAATAACATTTTGAATTTATCAGTCTCTTATTTAACTAGATAAACATGGGTCTATTTTGACACATAAAATTTTAATTTTTGAAAAAACAATTCATTATTCTATACAAAATTAGGAAACAATATCATAGATTATTATTCAGAGTGATGATGGTACAAAATTAGTAAAAGTTTGTTTTGAAATATTTTGTAATAGTAAAGGTATTAATCATAAATTATTATCATACAAAACACTTCAACAAAAAGTTTTGGTTGAATGAATACATATAATAAATTTTGAAATTACTCATACCATGTTGAGCGAATTTTATATTTCTATGATTTTTTAGTCTGAATATTTGAGATCTACTTTCGATAATATAAATAGTGCTTTAAATCAACCATTTTATATAAAACTTTTTATGAGTTATGGATTTTAAGATAAATCAAACTATCATTATTTGGAGTCTTTTGTGCAATATTGTTATTCAAAATTTAAATGATCATCTCCACCAATTGTTCAACAAGGATACTAAATATATTAATCTAGGATATTATATATTTAGTAAGGATTATAATTTGAGTAATAAATAAAATAATGTTAATGTGAAAATAGTTCATGTAAAATTTGATGAATCACATATTTTTTATTTTACAAATTTTATGGATGTGAATTCTCCGGATACTAATTAGTAAATTTATTTTTTAGTAAAATATTAAGAAAAATAATATCTATTAATCTCATTAGAATTTATACCAAAATGTCAATAATTTTTAAAATTAAATATTATTAATGATATACAATCCATAGGTGAAGAACAATATTCTCTTTTATATTGAAAATATTTATTTTTATGAAATTTTCATACTAATTTTATAGTTGCTGATGTATATTAACCATCCAAAACTCATAGTTCTATATTAAATGAATTTTAGCATCATGAAATCCAATCAAAATTTGATCCTAAAATGATAGAAGATTATTTGGGTGATAAATGTTAAAAAAATTATATTCCAATTAGTCTTAAAAAAATTTAATGGAATAATATTTGGAATTTTTTCAGTTTCCTAAAGACATCTGAAAATATAAATAAAAAATATCTTTCTAAATACGTGTGATAAAAAATTAATAGTTACACAGAATAAAATAAGGAATATTTCTATGGGTAATTTATTGGAAGACAAAATAGATTATGATGATAAATTTAAATTTATTTCAATAATTGGTTCTAGGTAATCATAATTAGTGTTTATAGCGTGATTGAAGATTAATTTATTTTAAATCTATGTTAAATATTTTTTTGTAGATCTGTTTTGGACGAAGTTTCTATTAAACAACCATTTATATTATGGTTATAATTTTTTTTTAATTTATATAAACATAGAAAATAATAATATAAATAAAAAACACAAGATATTGGAATGATATATTAAAAATATTCTTAATTGAAAAAAAAATTACTACATATTTAGACACAAATATTTTTATCAACTCTTAAAAGAACTCAGTATTGTTGAAATATATGTTGTTGAAATCATAGATTCATCAACTCAGAAATATCATTTTGAATGATTCGCAAGACTTATGAAAAGTGGGATTGAGATAAAAATCATGGGTGAACATAAGATTTTTACATGGTTTCAAAATTTATGAAAAATCTATAAGGAAAAACTGTAACTCATCATAAATATATAAGATATTTATTAATATTTCTGGTTCTGACTAAGATTCTAGTATAAGTACACAAATAATAACATCTATTAAACTTGATCAAAATAGATATAAGAAACCATTCTACCAAAACCATTATAGTTATATGGTTAGATGTTTTCTCTACCAAATATCTAATAAACCTAATAACATTTTTTCTTTTATGATTGTGTGGGATAATTATGGAAAATTTAACAAAATCAAATTTAAAATTAGTTTACTACATTCTATTTTTTCAAATAGGTAGTTTGTAACATAACCTATTTTTTTCGAAAAACATTTATAACTAAAAGTTGAAAAATGATGATTTAAGAAGTTGTAGGGCGTGTAGAATGAATAATTATAACATATTTCATTTTCTTTGTAATGATTTTTTAATATTTTATTATGTAGAAAAACATAGTATCACATTCCCCTAGTGAATAAAAATAATTATGAAATGAAAATTTCTTTTTCTCAATAATTGTAGAAAAACCACAGACTCAAATATTTTTATTTGAGTTTGTGACACCAATGTGTCATGGTTAAATTATCTTTCATATTAATTTATGTTAATTTGGTTTAACTTATGTTTCCATAAAGTTTCAACTAAAAAAATAAAATAATATGGAATTTTTCATTCAATAATTAATTTTAAATAACTATTTAGTTTAAACCATGATGTTACACTTATATAGAAAGATATAAAATTCACTTTTGTATATGGTGTGTTTTATAGGGCATTTTATGGTTAGGAACAAAATGTTTCAAAAATAGGTAAACCTGTGTGGGACATTTTAGGCTTTATGTAGTAGGGCTTGAATTATTAATAAATAAATAAACCCCTATGGAAAGCATATGAGATATTATAATGTTTTAACTATTCAATTTAAAATAGTAAAAATATAAATTTTCAAACTTTTAAAAGTCCTATTGAGTATATTTGTGAGGTGTTTGGCCTTTGAGTTCTATCCACACCATTGGTGCGCTGTTTGGAAAACCATGATTCTATGAAATACAATCATCTAAGATTTTATTAAAATTAAAAACATCTATATTCTCAACAATGAGTTTTTATGATCTATCAATCTTTTCAAATATTTCATCCATTTATATTATTAAGGAATGTATGGAGAGTTCATCTTCTAATCATCCTTCAATATTTGGGATATTTTTCTTCACATTTCAAGCTGATAAGCTCTCCTTTCATCCCATTTTCTCCCTCCCCCCTGTTCACCTTCCCTATTCCTGAGTTTTTATCTATCCTATTAACCCTATTAATAAAATATTTTTATATTTGGGATCATGGGTTATATGAATGATGTGACCTTGGGTGGTTTGGGGTTAAAAATTATGGATCTTCACTCACCAATGTGTTCTCCCTATAATAAAATGTGTCTTGGTTATAATTCCACTTGAATATAGTTTGTGTCTCTCTATCCATCCTTTATAATACATGTTATGAATGTTTTTTGTGTCTTAAAGTACTATAATATGATATTATTATCATATTTTCCCCTTTAGTAGGGTTTATTTTTTTTCCAATGGATGTCTCAACAGAAATATACTTGGGGGAGTACCCATGTTTCTATTTCCAAATGATTTATGTTTTTCGAACTAATTCTTATGGAATTATATGTGTTTGATATACCCTTATGGGATTCTAAATAGATCCCAATGTATATAAAAATATTATATGGAATTAGGTCCCACACTATGTTCTATTCAAATTTCTCAAAAGGATTTTATAAATGGCATTAAATGTTTTGAGTAAATGGTTGATCCATGTCCAATTTTATTAATGTATATTTCATGTTTTAAAGGAATTTTTTGAAAAACTATGTGATTTAACCTTTAATTATAAAAATGTATTGATTCTTTGTGGCCTAATTGTTTCCAAAAACGTATACAAATATGAATTTTGTTTATTGAAGGGTTGTTTGTATGGTTGATTTCAAAAAAATTGGTTTATTATTTTAAAATGGATTGGTTTAGATTGTTTGGGTCATCCAAATGATAATTAAAGAGGATTTTTATTAATGGTTTTTAATTTACAATTAATCGTTTTTAATTGGTGTATAAATGGTTTCGGATCTAAATATTGTATGTAGATGGTCAATTACAATATGGGGATGAATTTTAATTTTAAAACCATTACATTTTTTTACTTTAAGGAAAAATATGTTCAACAATGTTAAAAAAGGTAAATTCACACTCATGTAAATAGTTTAATGTGAAAATCATGCTTTTGGTTCTCAAAATATGGTTCTAGAAAAGAAACGTATGAAAAGTTTACTCAGGGGAATATTATAACTTAAAGCGTATAGAATCTCTATTATCTAAGATAATAATGATAGAAGAATGTATAATAATGTTACACATTCTGCATTTTTTAAAATGTAGTGGAAATAATTACATGAATGAGAGCAAGTAACATATAAGAAATCTATTGTCCCAAAGAGTGGGGTGTCCAATAGAATTAGATAATGGTCCCTTGATTTATACATTTAAGAAAGTATATCTTACCTACCCAAAGGTAAGCCCTCAATAGGAATATTGGAATCTATCTTTCTATCCCTGAAAGCCCTCGATCTTTAAGGTATTCGGTGCCTCTGTCTTCCTATCCCTGGAAGTCCTCGAACATTAAGTTTGTCCACACCTCTCTCATCATATCCCCAGAAGTAGTCAAACATTAAGGTAGTTGGAAAATCTATCTTCCAACACTTGGTAGCCCTAAATTGTACTCAATAATAATCAGAGTCCCAAGAAGCAAGCTGATCAATATTTTTGGAAACTCACAAAGCATTAGAGTCTATCTCTTTATAAATCACTTCACAGCATGTAATCTCTTGAATGCTGAAACATTAATGATTTTATTCAAATGAGTTCCTATTTATAGTCACAACTCTAATGGTTGGATCCCTCCTCTAATGTTTATATTTTTCCTTGAATCTCTGAGAGACCTAAATATTTTTCACTCAAACAATGGTTAGTTATAAATAGATCTCATGACATCATTTTGTAGTATGTGTAAGGCAAAGGAAATTAAATTAAAAAATATATTTTTCAGAGACTAGGGAAAAATAGATTTTGGAGTCTAACCAAATATATATTCAAAGACTATAATACATAGATACGTGGATTCTATTCTATAAAGAAATCGAAATCTGAATTTTATAGGTTCTGGAGTCTAAATTCCAATGAATTTGGTATCTAAATTATGAGGAATTTGAGGTCTGAATTCTGAGGAATTCAATGTCTAAATTATAAAGAATTCAAAGTCGGAATTCTAAGGAAGTTGGTGTCTGAATTATCAAGAATTGTGAATCTGAATTTCATGGAATTCATAATTTGAATTTCAGATAAATTTAGAATCATTATTTAAGAGATTTAAGAGTCATAATTTCAGAAAATTCGGAGTCTTAATATCAGAGAATACAGAATATGAATTTCAAAGAATTTGGAATGAGAATTTCAGATAATTAAGTGTCTAAATATAAAAAAATTAAATTTCTAAATCTCATAGAATTCATTGTCATAATTTCATAGAATTGGGATTCTAAATTTTAGAGAATTTGGAGTATGGATTTTATGGAATTCGGAATCTGAATTTTAGAGAATTCAGAGTCTGAAATTTAGAGAATTTAGAGTATGAACTTCAAATAATTCAGAATCGTAATTTCTGAGAATTTAGAATCTTAATTTCAATAAATTTGGATTCTACATTTTAGAAAATTAGTACTTTTAATTTCAGGTAATTAGGAGTCTGAATTTTAGATAATTTAGATTCCAAATTTTATAGTATTTGATGTTTGAATTTTAGAGAATTCAGAATCTGAATTTCAGTGAATTCGGAGTCGGAATTTTAGTTAATTTGGAATCTGAAAATAGAACACTATATATCCAAGGAACTATAATATTCTAAGGTTTTCTATAAGAGTCTAAATTTTTTACATAGTAATAAAATTATTTTGTTATAGAAATACATTAGAATTAAACAATGAAATCAAAGGTAAGGATAAACATTTCCTAAGAGAAAGGAAATTTTCAATAAGAATATAATCCATAGGGAAATATGACTTTCCTTAAGATAAAGTGTTTGTGATTTTAAAAACATAGAGTAACGGAAAATTCATAAGGACATCTTATTAACTCCACAATCTCCCCCTTTTTTAGAAATCACAAACATCATTACGAAAAATAATATAAGAACTAATAATTTTGATTTATGATCTTAAAATAAAAACTTATCTCACTTTACTAATGAATCTAGGTGAATATGAATAACTCTCCCTTAGGTATTTAAATCCTAAAAGATCTTATTCTTGACATCCTAAAAGATATTTTTGTTTTTCTTGCATATGGAAATATTCATTGAGTAAACTCTCCCTTTCATATAGAATTCACTTATTTACTTAGTATTCCTTTTAATCATTCCTTTCTCCCCATTAGTGATTTTCAAAAAAGAATAAAGAGATGGGAATAAAATATGGTACCAGAAATATTATAACTATATAAAATAACCAAATGAATTAATTTTTTTTTATTATGATAGGAAACAATTCATAGAAGGAATGTACAACAAAAGATCAGATTTGAATGGATAAAAATCATCATTATTTTTCCGTCAGTATAAACTTCTTCATAATGGTATTCATTTTTTATGTTCTATGATCTTCTTAAATGAACATGAGCATCTATTCTTGATCCTCATTTTTCATCTTTAGATCTTTGATCTTTTCATGTTGTGATTTCAGGATTTCTTCCTAAGACATTAAAATCTCATATTTCCTACTGAACATTACTTCTACATAAATTCTAAGATCTCTTTCCCTATTTAAATTCATTACATCTGAGTTGAGGTTCCAAATTAAATCTTATACTTCTTGCTTCTAAGGTTCTTGTTCTAGGTTCATCTTTTGTAAGAAACATTTCATAAGATCCTTCATCATCACATCTCCTCTATCAAAAGCATCCTTTATGAAATCCTGAAATCCATCAAGAATTCTTAGATCATCAATTATTTTCCCTTACTACTATGTAATCTCATTAAAATACCTCCTGTGAGCATCATAACTGATATAAATGGTTTTGAAATTAGCCTCCTGCATGATAAATGTTTCCATGAGAATGCTTACATATTCTGTCTTCTGATTAAAAGAGTTTTCATGCAGATGATACATCAAGTGAATACTCAGAAATAAGGGAATAATGTCAACTAATTTCATCAATTATTAAATGAAAATTCTTGACCCATGGAAGATGATTACGAATCAGGTTACCTTATAGGTGAGGATTCATTATCTATCTCGACATCCTTTCTTTTTTATGAACCACCAACTACTTTCTTAGGTAGTACCACATTCTTTGGTTTATCAACTATCACTTGTTTTCCTATTTCATCTCTAGAAATTGTCTCCGTGGATTTTGGGGATTCAATTTCACTATCTGGCACTTGAAAAATTCTATCGTTATCAACATTTTCCTTCTCAGAATCTGCAAAAAGATCATATGGACAAACAAGATCATTATTGCTTCATTCATCATCAGATGGTTTATTCACTTATTAATAACCCTCGTCTTCTTTTCTAAGGGAACCTCATTTTGAATATTCTTCCTAGGAAGTGTGGGGAGACAAATTTTTAGAAGTGATTTCCTTCTAATGATATTCATAAACATTACTTATCACATCATTATTGTGATCTCCTTCTTCCTATTCTCCTTCTGCCACTTCTTCTTCTTGAACAAATTCATTATCTTCATATTCAGGTTTCGGAGTTACGATATTTTTTCTAGATTCACTGGAACTGTTTCTTTAAAAAAGGATTTTTGCACTTGAATATGTTTGGAAGCTTTCGTAGTATCCCTGAGAAGATCAAGAATGATTTATGCCTCAGACATCTTCTTATTTTTCTTCTTCTACGTTTCATTTATTTAAAATTACTTATCAACCTTAATTTTCAATTATTTTGCCTCAGGAGGTTATAGGATAAAGCTAGTATCTTCATCCTTCAAATTCAACTTCTCTTTACTCTACATGGATACCACTTCATTAGTATAGGTTATTTTCTTCTTTGACTTTGGGGGTGCTTATTGAGTTTCATGAACTATAGGTTTTTCAAGTACTACTATTTCCTTAAGAATTATTTTCATCTGATCCTTCTTGGAAGTCTATAATACTTCTAGAATCTTGGATTAGGTCTCAATTTGTCTTTTTGATAAGTCATAAAATTCTCTCGGTTTTCTATTAAATCCATCCTTTATCCTCCTTAGGGTATCATCACATTACAACAAAACCATGATGGTTCTTAGCTTAGAACTGGATGGTATTTTTGAACAAATCTTGTAAAAAGACTATAATCATGGATATGATTGCTGGATACATGATAATTTGATATTTTAGGGTCCTTTTATTGATCTTTTTAATATTCATCATGATATATTATATCAAATTTATCATCCAAAAATTTATTAGAAAATCCATAACATATATATCAAACTACTTCAGGGTGTCCCATTTTATCGGAATGAGAAATCCTTGAAAAATTAATTCAAGGATCCTAAGATTCACAGAGATAAGGTTGAATTTTGGTTTTTTAACTCATGTCATGCCAATGCACTCTATCACATTCTAATTCTAAAAACTTCTTGAGTCATCAGGAAATTAATTAGTACAAAAAATAGCTTCACCCTCATGAAGAATTCCAATAATGATAGAAGCCATACTAAAGGAAAGGTAATAGGTTTTCCTATAACATTTGAAAACAAATTATCTCTCCCTCCTTCATTAAAAAAATATACAAAATAATAAAAATCTACAAGAAACTCTAGATAAACTAAATCGTGTCCTTTTGGTATGGCTATGCACAATCTTTCCCATCCATTTAGCTTCATATTTTTCGTAATGAGAGAATAAAACATAGAAAAGAACATAGGATCTTCTAACCTCTCTTTGAAAGTATTCCATTCTAAAATTTACTTAATTGATGACATTTTAATCGGAGATAATACTTTCAAAGACATTCAGGGTTATGAAAAACCAAAAATGGTGAATGACCCTTATGTAGAGACGCATAGATTAGGAACGAAAATGCTGGAAATCAAATGTGGGACAACCAATTGGGGGCCATTATATAGGCATTGAAGTGACATTTAATATTCAAATAATGATCCGATGGTTGAAACACACACAATTAGATCTGACAGTTGAGATGAAAGCTGAAGAGAGATTCGATAGGTTCTTATCTTTTGCAGTTTTTAGGATAACAATTCAGATTTAAGGAAATTGAATATGATAATTTTTCTTCAAACAAGATAAAAATACCAACAAGTAAAATATTAAATTACAAGAAGCATAGTACGTAAATATAACATTCATATTTCTATGAATCAATCATTAAATAAAAATATTTTTCTTTAGATATTTTAGATTCTAGAAAATTTTATTTTTGAAAATTTTTAGATTCGAGAATTTAGAAAAGGAAAGGAAATTTTTGAAACAAAAATTTTTGTGAGTTCCATAATTTCATTACATGAAATTTGGTTACCCAAAAAAATGGCTAAAAAATGTTTTATTAAAAAATATATTTATTATAGAAAATTTGAATAATAAAAAATGTTGGTTACTAAATAAATGTTTTTAAACAAGTAAATGTACTCCCCCTATGAGAAGGTGTTACATAATGTGATGAGATATGTTTCAACTAAAAGTTAATATGGAATATTACCTTATGTTTATCATTCCTAAAAATTGTTTAAATGTATTAAAATTTATCAGTGGCCAATGATTTTGTGAAATAATCATCTAGTTGATATTTCATTTCTCATAAATTGATGAATGACATTTCCTTTCAGTGTGTGATTTCTAAGAAAGTAATTCAAAATATCTGTGTGTTTTTCAGGACAGTGATGTGCATGGTTTTTTTAGGAAAATGGAACTAGTATTATCACAGAATATATTGGTTTTGTTAATACTGTACCATAGTCTGTGATTTTGTGTTGCATCCCCAAAACTTTTGCACAACAACTTCCAGATGAAACATATTCAGATTTATTAGTAGAAAGTGTTTCTATGTGTTTCTTCTTGCATGAAAAAAGAACTAATGAATCTTCTATGAAATGAAAAGTTCCTGATGTTCTTTTTCTATCCATTCTATATCCACCAAAATCAGCATCTTAAAAAAATTAAAACAAAATCAATTCCAGAGGAATAGAAAAGTGCTAAATCCATGGTACTGTTTAAATACAAAAAATTATTTTCACAACTTTTAAATGATATTCCTTTGGATTTTATTGATAACATGAATAAAAATCATACTGGAAACATTATTTCTGGATGCCAGTAGTCATGTATAGTAAAAATCATATCATACCTCTAAATGATGTTTGATCTACTGGTTTCCTAGCTTCATCTTTATCTACATAATTTGAGGTATCAATTAAAGTACATATACTTTTAAAGTTGTCATATCCATACGTTTTAAGGTTATCGTCAATATATATATGTTTTTATATATAAGTTCTTTCTAGTTTTTGAGAATTTTGAAATCCTAGGAAAAATGTTAACTCACCCCTCAAACTCATTTCAAAGTCAAATTTCATTATATTGACAAATTAATTAGTTAAAGATTACTAATTTAAACCAAATATAATGTCATCAATATAAATTTTAACAATCAAAAATTTTTTCTTATCATCCATTATAAAAATATTTGTATTAGTAGTTATCTTATTATAATTTTTTGCAACAAAAATCATGTAAGTTCATCATACCTATCTCTTGGGTCTTGTTTCAATCCACATAAAGCTTTGGTAAGTTTGAACGCATGTTCAGGATGGTTTGTTTCTTCCGAACTAGTACGTTGTTCAACATAAACATCCTCTTTAACATATCCATTTATAAAGGTACACTTTACATCCATTAGAGAAGGTTTGAAGTAAAATAATACTATAAAGGCTAGTCAAATGAAAATAGATCCAATACTAGATAATTTAGCAATGGTTTCATCAAAGTCAATTCCATCTTGTTGATTATATCCATTAGAAACTAATATAGAATTATTTACTACTATGATTCAATTTACATCACATTTATTTATGAAAATCCATTTTATTCCAATTACAGACGTTCTCGAAGGCCTTTCCACCAAGGTCTAGACATTGTTCCATTCAAATTCATTTAGCTCATCTTGTGTGGCTTTAATCCAATTAACAACACATAACGATCCATATGTTCTTTTTTATTATAATTGGGAATTAAATGCTAGATGTTCTACATCATTTATTAAGGAAGATCAAGTCCTTATATGTTGATTTACACCCATAATGATACTATTACTTTGATGATTTTTACGAAACAACTGATTTCAGTTTTGTTAAACCTATTCATCAACATATGGTAGAAAATCTTCTAGATAAATTATTTTGAAATATTTTTTTGAGAATTTTCAATATTAAAATAATTTTCTATTAAATGTTGATAATTAGTTTCTTAAAACACATACACGGATGTAGGTTGGTGTAGTTTAATAACCAAAGGATCTGTTTCATCAAAATTAACATGAACTATTTCTTCAACAGTACTAGTATTTTTATTAAAAACCTTATAAGTATTAGAAGTAGTAGAGTTGCATAAGAAAATTAATTCATCATATTTTGGATCAATTTTATATAATTTATCTTTAGTATTCAAGATAAATACTTTAAAACAAAATAAATTGAAGTAATAAAGTCTAGGTCTTCTAAAGTTTAATAATTCATAATTTGTTTTGTTAAGAAAGGGTCTGATTAAAAATCGATTTATAGTATAACAGGATGTACATACAGATTCGGCCAAAAAATGTTTAGTAATAGAATATTCACTCAATATGGTTCTTGTTATTTCATGATGAATTTAATTTCTTCTTTCAACCACACTAATCTTTTGAAAAAATTTTGGAGCTATGAAAATATGAGTAATGCTCCTTTCACTAAAAAATGATTCAAATCTGAATTTTTCAATCTGCCTCCATGATCACTATGAATAGATAAAAATTAAAGTTTTTTCTCAATTATAGGCATGCTCCTCCTCTATTACAGAGTAAATTAGGTTTTTTTTATGAAGACTACCACAAAGTGATTCAGTTATGGCTGGAAGATCATGTTCATGAGTCCCATGAACACTACTAGGGAGTTAATCACACTCAATGGCATAACCATGAACTCATAGTGGCCATACGGACATCTGATGGTCGTCTTCTGCACATCCTTGTCTCATACCCTGAGCTGGTGATAGCATGATCTATGGTCTATCTTCGAAAACCATCGTGTTCCCTTCGGCCGATTAAAGAGATCGTCAATCCTCGATAGTGGGTTCCTGTTATTCATGGTCACCAACTTCAGGCACCAATAATCCACATAGAGTATCAAACTACCATAATCCTTCATGGAGAACAAAATTAGGGCTGCCCAATGTGAAACACTGGGCCTAATGAAAACCATGCTCGGTAAGTCCTCCAGCTGTACTCGTAGCTCTCGAAGCTCTATAACAGCCATCTGATATGCGGGTTTAGATATCGGTGTTATCCGAGGGTACAAGTCGATAAAAATCTTCCAATATGTGAGGAGGTATACCTGAAACATAATCAGGGAAAACATCAGTGTATTAGTCCACCACTACAGGATATCTCAGACTCTCAACATCAACCACACCGTGTGTAAGGCTAGTCAACTTATGTGTGATCGATTGCACCCTCCTCCGGGTCTGTCTGTACTATGTTGTAGTGTATCGATTATCACCGATGAAGGAAAACCTAGTATCATCTTTGTGGACACACCACACATTGCACCTAATATAGTTGATATGAGCATTAACTGTAGATAACCACTCCATACCCGAGATGATGTCGTACAATCTCGACGTCGCTACATAAAGATCCTAGCCAAATCTCTAGCCTCCATGAGTAAGCTGACAATTCCGCCACCAATGTGTCATCGTCCAATCCTCTCCTGTATGAGCTTCTATCCATAAATATCAAGAAAACAGCTCCACCGGAATCTCCGAGCTCCGAACGAGGGCTATGGAAATAAAATAGTGTCTGACACCTATGTCTATAAGTACTGCAACTAATGTGGAGTAGACAAATATCATACCTTGATTCATCTACAGAGAGTCGTGGTCATAGGCCACATCTACCTGGAGCTGAGTTCGTCACTGTCCACCCACTCCCTATGGTCAGGGTGGACTACCTCGTGGTAGTTGTGTTAGTAACTTGTAACACTGCCCACTGCCTGCTACACTACCATCTCTTCTACCACATCCGCCTCTTGCCTACAGACCTCCTTAATAAAATCTTCGCCTATGCACAGGTGGTCCATCGACTGTCTTATGGTCATCCATAAGGTGAGTCAGGTAGTCGCAAACAATGGGACCGTACCCACTGCATGAGTAAAACTACTTGTTTCTCGCCTATCCTACTCTGTCTCGAGAGCCTCCCACAAATGACCTTGTATTTTGTATCCATCCACCTGTAGGTTTTTTCCTTTTAGACCATTGATTCATATGTTTTTTACCAGCTTCAGATGACTACACTACATGACGTCTAATGGTGGTTCTCGCTACTGGTGACTTCTCAGCAACGAAACCCTCCACTAACAGTGCTCCCTCAAACACCCCCTCCTGCATCGGGATGTTGTGAGAGATCATTGAAGTTATAATCTCTCGTCTGAGACCCTTCTCAAAGGTACGAGCCCTATATAAAGGTCCCTACACCATGTTAGTGGAGTAGTGTGAATGTTCGGTGAACCTCATTAAATATTGAGACACATTCATGCTACCCTATTGCAAGTGGAGAAGCTCATGTATACACATAGATTGTAAAGTCGCTGGGGAAAAATCAACCCAAAAAATGCTCTCGAAGTCCACCCAGATGAGAGATACCTCATCATGAAAATGGATCATCAAGCTCGACCCTCTTCCCACAGCTGCCTGAAGATGATTGGCGGAAAGGATCACCATGAGATAAGCTGGTGTCCCTACTAGTCGAAAAACTCTAACCACAACCTCCATCCTGTCCTCAGTGGCCTATGGATCCATCTCGTCATGGAAATTTGGTGGCATCTAGCCCTAAATCTCGTGAAATTCACTCAATAGGCGTGACTCTCTACTGCAGGGGATGGTGGCATCGGTTTCCAAATGGGTAGTGGTGGTGCTGGTACACCACCCGACGGTATAGCATCCATAAGGGGGACCTGAATCGAAGCCTCGTCGCTTGGTGTGTTTTCATAATATACTCTACCTAGAAACCTGGTTGGTAGTCTGCATGGAGGCATCAAAAAAAGAAATAGGTGTGCCACGGTCATTAAGTTATACCTGGTTATCATACTCAATGTGATCCCAAAGAAAACATTTCAAAAACACACACGAAAACAGTTTTTTCATGTACTAATTTCGAAATAAAAATTCATGGTCCTGGTGTATGGATACGTCGGCCGCCACACAAACACTGGATTCCATAAACTAAAAAACACATTGAAAACACTTTACACTGTTTCCGATTAAAAAATCAATGTTCAAGTTATTCAGTAGAACTAACTCCTCTGATAACAATTTGTCACGACCCGTCCCCCAGGGCCCATGTCATGACAACCCCAATTCCTCCTTCCATAGGCCAGGGGTTGGTGACTAGCACCATAATGGCATATCCCTAAAACCAGGAAGGAATTTCCTTTAAAACAATAAACTCACACAAACCAAGCACCCAACAAAACACAATCACAAACTAATCAGTGTAGTAAACATGGTGTGTATATAAGTAAATGGGACAGAATACAAGCCTAACTGGAATGTACAAGTAAAACTGGAAACAACTCCTAGGAATACCTACGAAGGATCCTTCCTGAAGGTTAGGTACATCTCTTGTATGGTCGTCTCTATGGTACGTCTCGTCTAATAGTCCATCTCTTAGTAGCCTCCAATCATGGCACCCTAATCCTCGATCAATGATGTCTGAAATCGGTAGAAGACATAGAAAGGTGCAGGCGTATCCCATGAGGGGGTGAGTATAACAATACACAGTAGGGACACTGAGACACTCGACGGTCTCCCAAAATCCAAAAAGGATAAACCACATAGAAATACCTCAATCTCAAAGCACGAAGCAATAGTCATCAACACTACTTAGGTATATGACCATACATATAACTATGTTATTAATATATACTCATCTCACACATCAGGAAAGAATACCTCAAAGGTAACACAACAAAGGTAGAAGTACCACACAGGTAACACCACGGCGTTATAAGTACCACACATGTAACACCACAATGTTAAGTACCATAATGGTAACACCACAAAGGTAAGTACCACAATGGTAACACCACATAGAAGATAATCATGAAGTTATCATCTCCCAGATGTGTACCAAAAAGGTAAATACTCATCTCAAACTAGGTATAACTTAATTACGAAAGTATAAATGATTAGTTGTATTGCTATATCATCTTACGTCATCGAGAATCTCTACAATTAACCCACATAGGATCGAAGATGACCCACACGTGATCTAAAAAATGACCCACACAAGATCTGAAGATGACCCCCACAGGATCGGTATGTGCTGACCCAGATAGGATCATTGATCACTGACCCGCACATGATCCGATGATGACCCACACAAGATCTGGAGATTCTTCAATTATAGCCAACAAAAGGGTTCCCACACTAATAATTCTCAATTCCGGGAGGTTTCTTTTCTCAATCCATAGTTTCACACATAAACATCCATGAACGCCCATGATAAAGTATCTCAAAGGACCACCACGTCGTAAGGGCCCCAACGGAATTGATGGTGTGTCAATCAGATACTCGGTCTGTAATTTATTAGTGTTTTCGGTCTGAGGGCCCGGTTGCATTCAGGTTCAATCCAACCTGGAGTTACTCTAACATTATCAAAAACTCATGTGGAGTATACCAAAAGTTCGGTCTGGATCCAAGGATCCTGGTTCCACTGATGGTTCATCAAACAAACTCTTGATTCTCACGATATAGCAAAAAGGAATATCTAGATCCAGATGGGCCCGGGTTTGGTCTGATCTGGTCGGACCAACCCAACCTAACCCAGTTCGGATCCAGACTGGTTAGGTTAGGCCATGGTGGGCTTGGCCTGCTGGTTCGTTGTCCAGTCTGGCCCAAAAATGTGGTGGCCCGGCTCACTGGGCGCTGCCCACTCGGTGCGGCCATATTGGCTGGGTGCATTCAGCTCTGCTGGGTGCGATCCGCCATGGTGGGGACCGCCCTAGTCGTATCGAGGGTGGGGGGAGGCGCCCCTCGGTATTTCGAATGGTCTATTGGACCATTTGTCTTTGTCCAACCCGGAGGCACCCAATGGCACCGCCTGCTGGCTTGTGGGACCCATCATAGGGGTCACGCTTGGTGTTATGTGTTTGGCCGGATGACCGTCTGACTCTCCTCCCAGCGGTGCAGCAGTGCCGCTATCCTCGTGTGGCCATCCGAGGGCAGGCCATTCTCCGGGTGCACCGTTGTGGCCCCTCTCCTCTACCATAGGCGCAGATGCGTGCCGCCATGCCTCCACATGGTCGACCGACATGTTGGACGACATCTCTTTCTCTACCGTGGCTGACAGGTCCTGACCTCCTTCACAATCAGAAGTGTAGATGCCTACCGCCCTAGTTCCACATGGCTATAAGGGGTGTCGGTCATCGTCCTCCTCCACTTCATGCTTGAACTATGGTCGACCAGTTGTCGGCCACCCTCCTCTTCTCCGGGTCAGCAAAGCTCCGTTCTATGCCTGAAAAATATAACATTCACATATTTTTTATCCTTTGTTCAAAATATCTAAGCCCATATGTCAAGATCAACAAAACATTATGTTTTAGCATGATTAATTTGGAAGTAAAGAATGTAAAGAGAACGGAAGAAGAATAAATAGAAAAGATCATGGTATTTTGGCGGATTGATGGCTGTGTTTTTTTGTCCAAAATTGATAAGAATTAATATTATGATGAATTAAAAAAACGATAATTATCATATCTCAAAATAAACCCTTTACCTTAGTCTGTCGTTGAAGTTGGCATGATGAAGAAGAAGACGAAGTTGGAATTCGTCGCTCCTACAACATGCTCCTGATTCGAGCTCATGAGTCATCCTTGTCGGAGGTTCGTTCTTCATTGGAGGTTTTTCTTCGTTGGTGGATGATATTCCAAAGGCTCTCCCAATTCTCCTTTATGCTAATGATCCCCCACCATGAGAGGTGTGGAGCCAACATTAATTGAGAAATGTGCATTAATTAAATTAATGTAGGCACATTAATTGGGAGAAATCTAAGGGTTTCCTCACAATAAAGGGGAGTTTGAGTGGTCCCCAACACTAAGGCTTAAAAATATGGTTTCAAGAAAGAAAAATAAAAAGTAATTTATTTTATTTTTCTTCTCACACAAAATCCACAAAACTATATTCCACCCTCGACCTACTACGATCGAGGTGAAGGTCTCCATAAGAGAATATCAGTGATGCGAGTTCAACAGTGTCCTTAGATTTCTATTCCGAGCATCAGTTCAAATGTTACAAAACATCGCTCACACGTTCACAGAACGTACCAGAAAAAACGTTTTAAATTCATTCTGGGCACACTGGGCCTCAGAATCATGCGTCGTCAATTTTTCCGGACTTGTAATATTTTGATATATTTTAAACAAAATACCTAGATAAATCTTGGTCATTATAGTCTTCATGTCCAACCCATTATTTTTCCACCATTTATTCCACTACTATAGTAGTGGTTAAATGATGATTTATTACTGAATAATCATAATTGTCTGTGGTGACCAGATTCTAGCCATTAAATCTGATCATGAATTTACTCATTCACACCACGTCATCTGAGTACAAAAACCCATGAATGGGGGATCTCTAAATCTGAACTCAATTCACCTATGATTATCCCACATTGTCATTACATTACTATCACCTAATCAACCATAAAAAACTATGGTGACAGTCGATTTTCCAATAAAAATTACCATGAAATTATCATCCACCAGGTATTGGTCGAACTCCCTACCAAAGATAATACCAACGTCGAAAATGAACATAATGGGAGAATAAATGAATGGACAAAATAAGTGGAATGAACCGTAGTAATTATTTGAGATATTCTTAATTAATGTCCCTTAGTTTGGAAAATGGATAACTATGAAGAAGTAATCAAATAATTTCATTTCCTAAACATAAGAAGATAAACTGATTTACTCTAATCATCCATTATTTTGAAAATCAATATTATGAGAAGGATTGAATCATTTTTTACATGGGATAAAAAATGGTCATAAATGCAAAAAAAACATTCTACATCATGTTTTCATCAATCAATAATATATAATGGTTGCATGTTGTAGAAATTGGTGAGATCCAAAAGCATTGATGGGGGCACCAATTGCCGATCCACGATCTGTCATCAACTATAAGAGAGTCATCCTCCAACGGCCTTCTCTCAATCCTTAGAGTTATAAAAATAACCCTAGAAATGATTTATAATAATGATTATATAGGATATCATTAGTCATAGGATTTAATTATAATAATTATATTGTGAAATTTACTAATTTAATTCTTATTCATCCCACGATGGAGATTAATCTAGACATCGGACACACGAAATGATTATGTCACGCCTAGGGTAAAACCCAAATTAAGGATTCAATGGAGGTTGTATATTTTGGATTCAACAATATGGATAATAGGTATTCCATTATATCTAAAAAACATCATTTGACCAATATAATATATATTTTATTTTTATTATATCATTATTGAGCCTCCTTAGGCCTTATAATCCCATACTAACTCAGTTCCCAACATCCAAAATATTATATAAAATATATTGAAGTCTTTGAACAAAAAATTAGATTCATTATAAAAATGAATATATATAATATATCACTGATCATCCTCAAGTATTAGAGTGATACCATCACTCATCATCCACATGTTGTTCATTCCCTATTTACATCTAACATAGGTCTAGCTTCAAGGATTTCATGCTCGTACCCTATGATCATGTCCATCATTGTCACTACAGTATATATAAAATCCCATTTAATGGGAAACCATATTATGATAGTTCATCGGTCTTTGAAATTATATAAAAATATCACCAGAGGCAACATAATATATCATATAATATTGAAGAACACACATGTATGTTGGGAAGAACATATCATCATATACATATAATTGTAATATAAAATAAAAATTATCATCATAAAACATGGAAAAAAATAAAGGGTTATTCTCACAGTAATAAGAATCATAATGGGGTCTCGAAGTCTACACATAAATCCATATGTGATCACTATCAATTATGGTCAACAATCTATTATAATATAGGTATCACAACAATGCAAAAAAGAGTTCACATATAAGCAATGCAATATGGGTCATCATGAATCATAAAATATATACATGTGGTTAAAAGAGAACATGTTTTATTAGGATATCAAGGAATATTTATGGAATTAATCACACACATGGTCTCATGAGATACTCACACATGTACTACACTACCCAATGTGCCCATGTAATTAAATGAACTCTATAGTGATCAATTCATGACCATCAGTAGCTGGAAAAATCCAGTGTCGAAGGTCCTATCATAGCCCTTGTAACTGCATCCATTTATATAATTCATACTATCATAAATTAATTATGTCCCAATTTTCATTTTAATTTAATAATTTTTCACTGTCCCATTAATTATTTTGTATTTCATGATAATTAGTTAATTAATCAATACATGTTTATAACATAATTTTGAATTAAAGATATTTAACATAAGGTAGATAATGAGATATTATATGTAAATAACCATTCAATTTTTTGGGTAAAGCAATAAATAATAACAAACATAAAGAGTCAACTCAATGTCATGTAAGGGTTGAAAACATTTTATGAGTTTCCCAAATCAATAAGACCTCTCACAGTCACGATATATTTATTATAATATCAATTAATTCCAATTAATTAAATATTATGAGCTTAAAATTAATCCAAAAATTACAGGAAAAAATAATTAATGGATAAGGAATAATTTTTGAGAGAATTATTAGATATCACCACATAGTCATAACCATGACCAACCATCTTTGTATGGTCCATAATTCACTTCAAAATTCATTCTATGAAAAATCCCAATCATGTGGAAATAATGAAAAATAAAATTAAATATAATTAAATTTTACCCTTTATAAGAATCCAAAAAAATATGTACCTTATATTCAATTTCTTCTATTTTATATCAAGAAAATCCCATCATAACTAAGATTCTAAGATGATCAAAAACCCAAATTGAAATCCATGTTTTGTTGGAAAATTCAACATAAATTGTCCCAATACCATAGAAATAACTATCAACATACAAAACCTCACCATAAAACCCATAAACGATAAATTTTCATAATCCTGAGATATCCTCTAGCCAGGAAAATCCCAAACTCCATCAATATTGGAAAATTCAATCAAGATCCATTGGAATATTCTTTTGATTCTCTATTTGATGATAAGGAACTGATCAATAATGTATGTAGATGATCTTGTGAAAGGATATACCAAAATTATTATGACATCAAAGAATGGAAAATTATTAAAAATACCTAGAAAATAATTTAGGACAGATGATACCATGTTATAGTTGTGTTGGAGGAAGAAAGATGATGTGATTATAGAAGAATTGAAGGATATCACCTTGATTTTCCATCAGATTGCAACAGTATCCACCATAGATAAAGAGTAGGACATGTAGGGAGGATGATTGGAAAATATGACTATATGAATGTATAAAAATTTAATTCCATGACAACTATAGTGGGATTCAGTGGTAAAAGGATAAAAATCACACTACTATAAACCATGCCCAGTGTGCCCCTCTGGTGAGCCAGTTCGGGACCACACGGTAGTTATTACCCTGTCAACATGTCTATGTAATATCATCTGATGGCTGATGACACTTTTTGGGTAGTATGCTCATTTCCTTCCACATCAATGAGATAGAGCATGATCAATGGATAACCGATGAGACCAACATGATAGTGAGGGCCCTCCTAACCCCATTGGTGATCCAGTGAAACTACTATAGCCCAGTGGTCCTATCTAATCTGAAAACCATCATTTGAGTTCCAATTCACCCTTAATTTATACATTTATGTCCAAAAAACTTCTTATGTATGTTTATAATATATCGACTTAAACCGACTAACACTATAACTAATAGATATACCTATCATTACATTGTCTCATGTGTGCCTTGAAGTGTGCCAGAGGATACTGACTAGCATGGGGGGATTAATTATGGTACAGTGGAGATAATATACTATTATAATCAAAGTTTCATTAGAGTATAATAGATTATAAATGAATCAAATTATTACGGAATAATTATATCTACCGATAGGGCAACAAAATCGTAATGTAAATATTGGTAAAATGGCCAACACCGAATATGTAGCCATGACTGTATTTCTAAATGATTCTACCTAAATGAAGGATGTATGAATAGAACAAAAACACAAGAATAATCTAATGAACCTTAACCTACAATCATGCTGATTTTCTAGGGACCCCAGTGTATTGTAATCCCAAACACGATGTGAGATATACCAAATAGTACACCAAAAATGTTGTATAAATAGTAATCTAATTATTAAATATAGTTTACATGAGTATGCGGGTACAAAAAATAAGAAGGAAATATGTAAATTATAGTAATCATGTATGATCCGGTTCCTCATGGACATCTGGCAAACCATACCAGCTTGTTCCTACGATATAATTTCTATGAATATAAGTGTGTGTGTGTGTGTTTGTGTATATATATATATAATGATTCATAAAATAATTTTCACCAAAAATTAAGGAACATTTATATCCATATTTATGGATACATAGTATTAGCCAGGACCTGCAACGTAACTCAGGCATCCAGGCATAATAATAATAATACTGACAATAAAAAAACTCGTGATAATAAATTATGTTTTTTCATTTAGGTTGATCAATATAAATATATTTCTCCATGCTGAGAATAATAAATAATATAGGAATCCATGCCATGTATGATAAATATAACGAGGAGGTTTATACATATCTTCCTAATATAGGGGGTGTGGAGCATCATTCCCAACAACCCAAGTGATGTGGATTCTATGAAAACATACTCGACCAAAGGGGATGACAAGCTAGGGAAAACAACCTTACTCATGCATTCTTAATGATTAAGTTGAATAAGGTCATCTTGCATTTCCTATGGGCCCTTATCCCATTGGTCCATAAAGAGGCATCTATCATCACTCAAGGAAAATTTGGTCATTTTTAATATAATTTATTTAAAATTTACTAATAGTCCATGTGTTTGTCCATTCAATTAACACATTTCAATTATAAATAATATGGAATTCCATACCTATAATCAGGCCTTATTATAAATCATCTATAATGGAGGAGGGATATGTATATATTCAAGTAACATCACAAGTCAAGAATACTTAAAGATAGGTCCAAGAATATTTTTCATTTAAATTATAAAATACTAAGGGCCATGTACTAATTCATGTCATTTATCACTTCAATTATCACTACATAATTACTCAATTTTATTAATGTAATTGGTCAAACACATAAGTTATTTTACTATAACACGAGGTTAGGATATAATTCTATTTTTATATAATTTGAATTTATAATTTCATTAAAAATATGTTTGTTCATTACATCTAAAAAGATTACCATGATTGGTATAGACAATGTACAATAAATTAATCATTTATGTTTAAATTCATAAGGGTATCATAATTTCCCAGGAAAAGCCTAATCCATGGGAATCTAGATGATACCCATAAGGGGTAGTTCATATTAAGGTATAATACCACTAATTGTTCAATTTAAATCATAAAAAATAATTAAATCATGGAATTGGGATCTTCATAATCAATTTCATATTTATTAGGTGATGCAAAGAATGTTCTTCATGTGGAAGAATGTTGTAATTTATAAATGGTGAGACTTTATGGGAAAAATATATATAACACCTACCTTACACCAAGGAAATTATACATGTCCAATATCAATTCCTTATATAGTCCAGTTCATGAGAAATAGAATAAATGTAAAAACACATAGAAAATATAAAGAATTTTCTTGCACAAATATAGATCTAAATATGTGGAAATAAACTGAAAATAAGGATGTATGAGTCATAAACCCACCAATAAACTTCCATTATGATGAAATAAAATCACAAAATGGAGGTTAGATGATGAATATCTCTTATTTACTAGAGGATGAGAGGAGGATCTCCATCGGTGGGTTGATGTGCATTGGTTGGAGGAGAATTATAGGAGGAATAAGGAACTATGGAGTCATGGGAAAACATTATATTCTCCCCTTCAATGTGATTCATCATTTGGATAAAAGGTTGACCATATCATGTATAAGAGCCATCCATTATAACATTACATAACATTGAATTAAATGAATAATTCACATTGAGGATCATTTCAGGTTTATAGTTTTAGAGAATTAGGCCATAACTATTACATAACAACTTGAATATTACAAGTAGACACTACTACTCAGTATCCATTTTTTCATAAAATAAAAACTCTTAAAAAGAATCACGCCTAGTTACATATTTAAGACAACATAACTTTTCCATGATCCCATCCTTGACTCTATTCATCTTTATGTCCTGTGGAAAACATTTCAAAACCATGGGATGATCATAAAAATCTCAGTAAGGGTTATAAAATAAGAAAGGAAAACATTATCCCATCAATAAATACAAATCAATGAATGAATACTTTTCAATCATAACATACATTATGAAATCATAAGATTTACGAATAACACACAAAAATCATAAATCATAAAGGTTAATTATGGAATCCATATCAAAATTAAATTGTATCTATCATAGCTACATAATGTGTTACACTTGGAATACCAATCACGGTATATTCCCTAAATCTCTTAGTAGAAACATCATGTTTACCTCTTTCATGTTACCCAATGCATTGGAGAGCTATCTCGGGCTCACCCGCCCTAGGTTTATCGCGGAACCACTCATATATGTAAACAATTCCCAATAACCAAAAAATTTTCATAACATATAACACATGTTTAAAGGAAATATAACATTTCCACATTCCAATATATCAAATCAATATATTGAAATAAACATTGTTTTATCAAATCATTTTCAAAACCATTTAAAATGAGATTTTTGAATCAATCTGTCACATACCACTTTGAAGCTTTTAAATGAATTATCATTTGAAAACATTAATGTCTATATAAATAAATCCTAAAACCCATTTTGAAAACATGGACATTATTGAGAAATATTTATAAGAACAATTCATTAAAACATTTAAAATGATATTTTAGTTGAAGAGTTTTATAACAAAAAGGGAGACGCTTGAATAAAAATAATTGGAGGATAACATTTAATCAAAAGATTATAATATCATGAGAATATAGGGATTCATGATAAAATATTTCAAAGGACATTATATACACCATATACGTGTGAATTCGTGCATAACAACAATGAAGTATCAATGGAAATGTAAATTGAGATAAAATCCCTTATAAAGATGGTATCCTTAAATTAAGGATAAATCAATCACATAATTATGTGTGAAAAATATAAATACAACCAATTTAAGTGGATATTATGTGTACAAAAATAATAGGTCATTCACGCATATTCATAGGATGAAATATTCAATAATTACAAGCTGAACCCGAAGAATTCAAATTGGGTTAAGAAGTTCCCTTGTAAAAATTCTACAGCCTAACGGCGACACATTAAAATTCAGAAGATGATTTGATGAGAAAAAAAGGGTATCTCATTACTTGTACAGAATTTTTATATCAATAAGGATATATAAGAAGATATCTAAACAAAATAAGATGTAAATTAAAAGACATATCAAATAGACGTCTTTTAAATAGAGGAGGGTCAATGGTTCCCTAACTGATTTGGTAACATACAAAACATATGACACATGAAGTAAGGTTCATACAGTGAAGATGTAAATACTCATAAATGAAATTATATTACACAAAGAGTAAAATCATGGAAAGTACATACACCACACAAAAGGAAATAGTGGAAAATATAGCATGAATCTCATGGGAATAAAAAGTTAGATGAAACCCATTTACCATGTTGTAATCAACTGAGTCGTATGAACAAAAGTTAATAAGCACAAAATTAATCACAGAATACCATGAATATAAATAGAATCATGATAATAAATATCAAATGGCAGTACCGAATACACCACATGCAATAAATAAGTGGCGAATAATTGAAATATCACGGAATTAAAAGTTAGATAAGAAAACCCCTTACAATAATTCGACAGCCTAACAACGCCACATATGAATTATTAAAATGATTTGATGAGAGTAAGATGGGGTCTCTCATCATATGAAAATGCAAATTAATGTATGGTGAATATAAATGAACATCATCCAACAGAAAAACATGGAACATAAATGAAAAGACATAAAAGAGAGTACTTGAAAAGAAAGAGAGAAGTCGGATCCCTTACCAAGTGTCCGACTTGACTTGGTCTTTCTTTAATATCCTGATTAATAAACTAAAGTTAATTTATACTTTCTTAATAACCTTTTTTAGGTTTATTATTCCTTTTATATCACTTATTATCATGTTATAAATATTATGTAATCATTTCAAGTTAATAATGTAAATTTTGTCAATATTTGGTAATTGAGTAAAAAATTAACACCTTAAGTAAACAATGCCCAATAACCATAAATCTCTTGGGAGAAACATCACATTTACCACTGTCATATCACCCAATGCATTGGAGAGCAATCTCGGGCTCACCCGCCTAAAGTTTATAACGGAACCACTCGTATAAGTAAACAATTCCCAATAACCATAACATAATCATAACAAATAACACATGTATAAAGGAAAATAACATTTCCACATTCCATTATATAAAATCAAGATATTGAAATAATCAATGTTTTATCAAATCATTTTCAAAATGATTTAAAAAGAGATTTTTGAATCAAAGTGTCTCATACCACTTTGAAGCTTTTAAATGAATTATTGTACGAAAAAATTAAGGTCCATATAAATAAATCTTAAAACCCATTTTGAAAACATCTAAATTAATGAGAAATATTTATAAGAATAAATCCTTAAAACATTTAAAATGATATTTTAATTGAAGAGTTTTTTAACAAAAAGGGAGACGCTTGAATACAAATAATTGAAGGATAAATTTTAATCAGAACATTATAATATAATGAGAATAAAGGAATTCATTTTATAATATTTAAAAGGACATTATATACACCATATAAGAGTTAATTGGTGCATAACAACAATGAAGTCTCAAGGGAAATGTAAATTGAGATTAAATCCCTTATAAAGATGGTATCCTTAAATTAAGGATAAATAAATCACATAATTATGTGTGAAAAATATAAATACAACCAATTTAAGTGGATATTATGTTTAAAACAATCATAGGTCATTCAAAAATATTCAAAGGATGACATATTCAAGAAGTACATGTTGAACCCAAATAATTGAAATTGGGTTAAGAAGTTCCCTTGTAAATAGTAGACAGCATAACAACGTCACATTAAAATTCAGAAGATGATTTGATGAGAAAAAATGGTATCTCATCACTTTTACTTAAATTTTATATCAATGAGGATATGGAAGAACATATCCCAACATATTAAGATGTAAATTAAAAGACATAACAAAAAATAAGTCTTTTAAATAGAGGAGGGTCAAAGGTTCCCATACCGATTTGGTAACTTACAAAACATATGCCACGTGAAAGAAGCTTCATATAATGAAGATGTAAATACTCAGAAATTGATTTATATTACAAAAATAGTACAATAATGTTAAGTACATACACCACACAAAATTAAATAGTGGAAAATATAGCATGAATCTCATGGGAATAAAAAGTGAGATGAAACCCTTTACCACATTGTAATCAATTGAGTCGTATGACCAAAATATAATAAGCACCAAATGAATCACAAAATTCAATGAATATAAATATAATAATGATAATAAATATTAAATTTCAGTACAAAATACACCACATTCAATAAATAAGTGGAGAACAGTTGAAATCTCACGGAATTAAATTGAGATAAGAAAATCCCTTACAAAAATTTGGCAGCCTAACGGCGCCACGTAAAAATTATTAAAATGAATTGATGAGAGTAATATGGGGTATCTAATATTATTAAATTACAAATTAATGTGTGGTTAATATAAAAGAACATCATCCACCATAAGAATATGGTGCATAAAATAAATGACATAAAAGAGATTACTTGAAAAGAAAGAGAGAAGTCGGATCCCTTACCTCGTGTCTGACATGACTCGGTTGTTCTTTAATAACATGAATAATAAACAAATTTTAATTTATAGATTCTTAAGAACCTTTTTCAAGTTTAGTATTCCTTTTATATCACTTATTATCATGTTATAAATATTATGTAATCTTTTCATGTTAATAATGTTCATTTTGTCGATATTTGGTACTTGAGTCAAAAATGAACACCATATATTTACAAGATGTACATATGATCAATAGTTAATTATATCCATAATGAAATTAATTATTTAAATATCATATATTTCATATAAATCCATTATATACATGTATTTATAATATTACATAACATTTGGAGGTAAGAAATGAAATGCACTATTCCTGTAGACGGTTAGTCGTACGTACGCATAAACGCTACTTCTATTTCTATTTCTTTTTTTAATGGAATTAAAAACATAATGATACACAGTTATATTATAATTCCAGTATAATATCATATACAATATTATTAACTCCATCTTTTATATGTCCCACATAAGGCATTAACGAGTCATGTCACTTTGAGGGGGCGGTAGTCTGTACATCCTCTAATTAGATTATCATTTTTACCCACTATGGAATCCATAAAGAAGTGATATAAATGAGAATTAAAGAAGAATAAGGAAATAATAAACATAATATATATCATATATAAATAATTTTCCATCATAATGGCCACCATGGGAGGCGGTAAGAGGTAATTGAACAATCATCGTTTCGTGAGGCGTTAGTTTTCCATCCACAGAAACATTATGTTCTTGACCCATTAGATGGAGGTGTGTGTAAGTGTAGTTCGAATACATATTATAACAACATACTAGTATATTTAGGATAATGTTTTTGTTACAAAGGAAATTAATAAAATGAGTTTAGTGGTTGGAGAAGTAAAATAAAAGATAACAAATTAAGAGAAACTATTACCTTTAATTTGGGTAAATCCAATTGGTTTGAACCAAATGACTTATTTAAGTGCCGTATACCTATGTTAAGGCTTATAGGTGGAGGAGAGGGCTGTATGGAGCTTAATTGGGATGAGTTTGGACGAGACAAATGTCTTTAGAGGTGTGAGTAATTGGTTATATGTGGTCACCTTTTATAAGGGAGAGGAGGTGATCTTTTGGAATGTGTGAAAATATTATTTTGTTATAAACATATATTCCATTTCAAAACGTCCAGAAATCATTAGAGTATAATATAAGATGACTCATGGTCGAAATAAAATCATCCAATAAGAATTGGATATGTTTTGGATGTCATTTTAATATATATAATCTTATTTATTTAAATGATTTATTAATGAGGTAAACACTGCATCATTATTGTGTCATGAATAATTTTATTTATTCAATGTTTAAAATTTTTAAATAAAATACTATAATGTAAGAAATCATTTAATATTTCCAATGAATATATATATATCCAAACATATTACTTTTATAATAGTATATAAAAATTAATTTACTAAACGATTTTTGTTTATGTCATTTTTTCCTTTACATTAAATTAATTAATCTAAAGTGTGATTATCATTTATAAGTGCCTCAATTGGGTCCCAAAACCTACCCAAGGATGACTATGGTCGTCCTTGACTCAAAAAATAATGTTAGGACAAGTGTTAAGGTAATTTGGAATTATTATAATATTCTTTTTACCTTGAATTACCCTATTTACCTTTAACCACGATAAATAAAGGCCAATAGTCAATATTCACCAAAAATTATTTTCATCTTAATGAATAACATATTACTTATTTATAACAACCATGCATGTCAGAGTTTTGAAATTAAATTCACATAAGTGGTAAAATTTCATTTAAATGAAAAAGTCAGTTTTTAAACTACCACAAAGTCGTTTCACTATTCATAAAAAAGATGATGTTTTTCAGAAAAATACCAAAAATGAAGCCTAAACTATATTTGATATTCCAAATTAAAAAATGATTTCTATTTTACCTAATTCAAAACAAAAAAGTTTCATTAATTAATTTTAAAATTAATTCACGTTGTTAAAATAAATAGCGTGTATTTAAGAAACAATAACTATTAAAAGATTGACACTTGTTTATGTCCAATTTCAAAGTGAAATTAATTCCAATGACCAACATTAGATTAAGTGGTAAAAATATATTCTAACTAAACTTTAAAAAAAATTGAAAAGGTAATCTATCCATATAAATAAATTATATTAAAACAAACATTTGAATTAAAATACAATATTTACACTATTCATTAAAAAATAAACTTTTTCAGAAAAATTCCAAAAATTAACACAATGTAAATTTTGATGCCCCCATTCTAAAAAAGGATTTTATTTGGTCATATAGAAAGTATTAAAGTGACCAAAACTATATTTAAAAAGTTTTCTCCATTAAAAGGCAGTAAATCGAACTTTTAATGTAAATTATGCTTAAAATTAGATTCAGTCACATTTTAAGCCTCTAACATTTATTGGATAAATGTAATTACATTTAACAAACATGTATAATAATATTGTATTTAGTTTTGTTCATTCCTTCCAATACAAAATCTAGGAGTTAACAACCATTTAAAATAATAATATTATATTATTATTGTGAAACATAAGATTTCAAATAATCATATTGTTGCGTATCGGGTACGCTATTGAACATAGCATCCCCTTTAATGTAAAATTAATATTTAATTCACAAATATTAAAAAATATGAAAAGTTTCTTATTCCATATTTATCTGGGATGTAACATCATGTGTCAACCATGCATAAGATATTTTCTAAGAATGGGGATTACAAGGTTCTTTGATATGATTGTGAAACTATCCACAAACCATGAATCTATCTTATGTTAAGTGAACTACAACAATTACATGGTCATTGAGTCTAGTTTTCATAGTAGGAAAACAATTTGAAACACCCTTAACCCCTCTAAATAGGATGTATGGTTTCTATGGGAGGGAGACACTATTTCATAAAAATCATTCACCCTTATGATTTTCTCTCGATTTTTTGTATTTGAAGCCCGGCTCTCTTGATACTCTTCCAAACTCTTGAGACACAACTCAGTCCTTAAACCATGTTTAAAAACCATAACTTCATTTTTTTCCAAATCCATATTTATATTATAAATCTTGGTTTATTGAACTAACCATCCACCAAATGGTAAAATTCGTATTCCCTTAGAAAATTTCACCCAGTCTAAAAGATGTGATTTTATAACCTCCCCACAAAGTCACAGTATCCCGACCGTTGGAATTATCCATGATAATATGCCCCTATAATTCTAATCAAACCCTAGGAATTATATTTATATTTAATAAAGTATTCATCTATATTTTCAAGAAAATAATTGTCCAACAAGAAGTTCACTCACATCATCCTAATTATGTTCCAGAGGTGGTTCCTTATTGACAGTATGAAACAAAAATAAAAGTCCCAGGCCCAAATACCCTTGCAAAAAGTCATTCAACAACCATATGGATTATATTGTTGATATGGTTCCAAAGAAAAATATATATTCCAGTGAACAATTGTACACAAATACTTGGATTGATCATGCTCATCAAAAATTTTAACTGGATTATAGTGAGGTCCCTAGGAAAAAAAATCCATTATGTTGTCATTTTCCATCATGAATGTGGATGTAAGCCCTGATCTAGTACACTAGGATCATTACACTTTCAAACATCCCATCTGGTCTTGACTGATGTCTAGGGTAACATCAAAATCATAAATTGGGGTCTATGTAGATCATCCAAGGTAATCTATACTCTGGCTATCACATGTGAGATGTTGGTACAATGCATAAATAATCACATCAAACCACTGATTGAGACCAATTGAAGTCGACTCAGTAAATAAAGCTGGTGATGTGATATGATATAATGAATTATGACATGCGAATCAAGGATTCACTCATGAATAACCATACCTCCATAAACAACCATGCTTCCAAAGTGTAACTCCAATGATGTCTATTTATTGAAAAAGAATGGAGTTTTTTATTATCTCATTATTGAAAAAATGATCTCTTGGTGTATCCTGGATGATATCATCATAGGGGAAATTATTGTCAATATGAAATGTGTACATATATAGGATTTAAATGATTTCCAAAAATTCCCAAAACATTTCTGCTACATCAAAAAAGACATTAGTAAATTTCTGAACCAACTATAACCCAACTATGATAATGAACACTCTTTTTAACCACATCAGACTAACTATGTTGAAGAACCTCAAAATCACCTATCGATGCATCATCATATTGTTGCTGTAGTTCTCTCACTATCGAGGAGTCCCAAAATTACACCAGCATTCCACTAGTATCCATCCAGGACCAAATATGTTTTCAAAGTATGTGTACACAACCAAAAAATTCATCTTCATACCTCCTTATGAGCACCAATATGTTTCTATCTTATATTTCTCGTGAGTTTTTAAATTAAGTATTGACAATCGTTGAATGGACCTCCTAGGTCATGTTCCTTATAATTGGGAGGAAACACTTTCCCACTATCGATATGACACTCCCCACCAAATGAGTGTTTTTATTCGTACATTACAGGATATGGGAATATCATCCCGTTACACATTCTACATTGAACACTAATCACAGGTCCTTGATATTGAAATAAAATATTTCACCAAGTTCTTAATTCAATGGTAAAAATTCAATCCACTAGTAGGAATGTTATATAATATTTACATTATAATTACACATTAAATCCCTTAGAAGTTACATCCATATGTGCTATCAAATTAGGCTTAAAATCCAAAATAACATAACAACATCTCAAAACACCTGTTACTCTTAGAAATTCATCCGGATGATTGTGAGGAGTCTGATTTTGTATATTTTCCTGGACAATATACTCTTGATATGACCTATGAGTCAAGAATAATATCACAAGATTAAAATCAGTACCACTAAAATCATACAGTATGATGTACTATCATAACAACTGTATGGGTGCCATTTGTATTCGGGCCTACTAAATTGAGATTCTATAAGAATGGTGATGCATCCTTGGTATTACCCATAGTCTTACCAACCTTATTTATTCTTTTATCGAATTTCCTATAAAAATAACTATCTTAGAGTTATATTATCCAATAAGACTGTAAAATAGGTTGATGAACAACAAATTCATCCATCATAGTAGAAGAAAATAAGGGGCACACTACCCAATAAGTGGTCAACCATGTCATAGGCTTGTCAAAACTTCTAAAATTGGGATTTACTTGATTACCACATAGAGGGTTCAAACACCACATGTCCACCCATCAAAATAAGATTCATTTTACAAAATAACAGTCCTACTTGGGACTGACGACACCCAAATGACACCACATGCCTCAAAATGATTCAAAATAATTTAACAAGGATTGTATGTTCTTAGGTAACTTATTACCATGGGGTATCCCCTTACTAAATAATAATTCATCTATCCAACTACGAGATTATACAAGTATAGGTTGTAACACCCCAAGCTTCCACGGTATGTTTCCCCTTGAATAATATAGTAGCGTGTGTTGTACGCAACTTTGAGTTCTAACACACACCACAACCAATCAAACAATCCATTATGTATAGTAATACCCACTTTTTGAAATTTTATAAAATTTATCTTTCAAAATGGAGATAATTTCTGGATTCGGAATATAGAAATTATCCAAGGGTTATTTTTTTGTATTTTTTATAAAACATTAAAATTTTGATGAATAGTGAAAAATACTAAACATTAATTAAAAAATCTTTTTTAATCCAAATAGTTTATAGTGATAAATAAAAATATTCAAGAATTTTAAAGTATAATTAGAAATATATTTTTACCATTTAATCCAATATTGGTAATTGGATGTGATTTCACTTTTAAAGTAGACATAAACAAATGTCAACCTTTTGATACTTATTATTTCTTAAAAACACGCTCTTTGTTTTGACAATGAGAATTAATTTTAAATTACTTTTTGCCACTTATGTGTTTTGAATTTAGAAAAATGGATTCCATATTTAAAATTAGGAGGTCCAAAATGTGTCAATAGGTAACTTTTATTTTTAGACATTTTGAATAATTACTTCGGTAAATATTATATTTACCATGGTTAAAGGGTAAATCCCGTAAATATGGGTACAAAAATAATATTATAATAATATTAAATTACCCTAAAACGTGTCAAAATTATATTGGATGATACATGTCCAACCATGGGAATATTTGGGTCGATTTAGGGACCCCATTGATCCACTTGTAAGTGATAATGACAATTTATATTAACTTAGTTAAAGTAAATACAAAAATGACAGAAGCATATATCTTTTAGAAAATAAATTTTGAAATAGGGTTATATATGTTATACTTTCAACTAAAAATATTCTTTATAAAAATAAAAATATTTATTTCATAATGGTATTTTATTTATAATTTTATGACATTGAATAATTAAATATATTTATTACACAATTATGATGCAATATTTTCTTCATTAATGAAAGAATCAAATAATGGGTATTATAAATGTTAAAATAAATATAATTTGAATGTTTTGATGATATCCACTAATTTTATTGATTAATATGACATGTTATGATTTCTTAAAATATTTTTTTCCTAATTAATAAAGTTTTTAGGAATTTGACAAAAATCAATTATTAAATAGTGTCATAATTGACATAATTGAGTTTTTAAACAAATATTATATTATTAATTGATAATCTATTCCTAAAAATATAAGGTTTATCCAAAGGACTGATAAAATTATAGGTGTATAATTAATGGGCCACTTGGGGGTAACTTGGAAGTGTATAGTATTTTTATTAACTATATAATATAAAAATCCAAAGAGACATGGTAAATGTCAAACTATTTAACTAAGAGTAAAATAAAAAAGATAAAGTTAATATAGTGACCTAAACCTATCTAAAACATATTGGTTGAGTATTTTTTGTCCTACACCAACTTAATCTTTACATAATCCACTTTGGAGCCATTATAAACCGAATATTAATTTATTATAAAATAATATTTCTTGCTTTTCCTAAGGTGCCCCTCACCCCTCTTATAAAAGGGAACTCCTCCTAATCACTAATTCACACCTTCAAAGCCTTTTTGATCGACTAATCCCTACCCAAAAATCCTCTCAACTTCCTTCAAATCATCGTTGATTCCCTACATTGGTCATAAATCCAACTTAAGGAGCCCTTTTGATCAAATTAAAAAGAAGAACCCGAAGAAGAGATAATAATTTCACCACCTTCTTTCAAATTACTTTCTTCTTCAACTTCTTATTTTTTTCCATTATAAAATAACAAATCCAGTATCATCTATATACTATTAAGTTATTGTAAATATGGTACAACCATATTCATTATTCTTTTCATCCTTTGAATGACAAGTCACCATATGTGCATATGTACAGATTACCGTCTCCACGTCGTGGTGTAATTGTTATTCAATACGTTATTATTTGGATGGGTATAATAATGATGTGTAATTCATATAAATAATAAATATAACATGATAATTATTATGTATATATAATATACCATCCAATTATATATTATTTTAATATCAAAAAAGTGATATTATCGCTCATGCGAACGTACGGATTACTGTCTCCACAAATGCAATGAGATTCATTCCCCATCGTATCCATTCAAGACTAAATTTCATTTGATGATTAACAATAATGTTTCAAGATATGATATAAATCTGTATAAGAATAATACACATCTCATACATAAGAAATATGTGTCACAAAACAAAGAATATAAAGGAAAATGAATCCGTTGACACCCGAAATGACGATAATACTAAGATATTATTATCAAATCAATGTTAAAAGATCATATATGATATAATATTAATGTATATAATTGTTGTATAATTCAATAAAAATTATTTCATCATTATAAAGTATGTTAACCTACCCTCAACCAAGGAAAAAGTACAAAGTAAGGGGTTTCTTATCTCAATTTTTATTTCTGTGAGATTTCCATTGTTCACCGCTTATTTATTGCATGTGGTGTGTATACTACCCATGATTGTATTCATTGTGTAATATATGTAAATTTATGGATATTTACATCATTATTGTATGATCCTTCTTTCATGGGTTTATGTTTTGTATGTTACCAAATCGATAAGGTAATTTGAAATTTCAATTTCCATTCATTCGGCTTTAGACTTACATCGTTGATTATTTAAATCCAAGATTATGTGTGGAATCACTATTAATTTATCTATGTCATAATTCCCACTCCCCATTCTGTGGATATACTTTTTATACACATAATCACTACATTTATAAATTCTCAAGTCATCGATATGAACTTGATAAGAGTAATTTTAACTCAATCTCCATTTGTTGAGTTAAATATCAAATTCATTAGTGTTGACATTACAAGATTATGTATGAATGTCCTCTGATTGATTTACAATGAATATCAAATCATATTTAGTGTATTTATATTTTTCACACATAATTATGTCATTGACTTATCATTAACCTAAGGATACGATCTTTATAAGAGATTTCATCTCAAATTACATTCCATTGAGACTTATTTGTTGTTATACACCAACTCACTTTTATATGGTATATGTATTGTACTTTGACATAGTATATCATGAGTATCTTTATTCTCATGATATTATAAAGTTTTGATTACCTCAATTATTTGTATTCATGTTTCTCTCTTTTGGTTATGAACTCTAACTAAAATATCATTTTAAATGTTTTAATGATTTATTATTCTAAATCATTATTATTAATGTCCATGTTTTGAAAATATTTTTAAGGATTTATTTATATAGAAATTGAAGTTTTAAAATTAAAATTCCTTTTAAATGTTTCAAAGTTGTATGGGACACTTTGATTCAAAAATCTATTTTTAAATGGCTTCATGACAAATAGTGTAACTTTAAAATGATTTCAAGAAAAAGGGTGATATTTATCTCTAATAGTTTTGATGATTATGTTCATCTATATCAATATCCTTCATTATTCTCGATTGAGGTTAATTTGTTACAATACAATCTTCCATATTGTATTAAATGAGTTATGTTTGACTGTGGATGTGCTATTTTTATTCCATTCATGATTTGTGTATAATGTATTGACATTACATGTGATAGTTTTAATAAGAATGTTTATTTTATGTTTAAACCTGTTCATATGAGGAATGCATTGGACTTAGTAAGTGATGGGTGGAGCCCTCTATAGCTCCTTGATGCATCGGTAGGTCTCATTAGACAAACTAGTGTCTTGGCACAAGGCCTTGACAAAATCTTATTTGTAGTATTGGAACAAGGCCTTGACTACGTGGTTATGATAGTTTGGCATTATGCATTCCATCATTATGAAAGTGGTTATTGATATTTCATGTGATCATTTGACTAGTTAAATATCCATGCGAATAAGTAAATGAAATTATTTGATTTTATCTTTGCCATAATATGATGAAGTTTGGGTTTTTAAGGCTTTTGTTCTAGTCTTATACACTGCCTTAAATTTTTATGCTTATTTATGAAAGTTTCCGCTCTAATGTTATCCTTACTGAGCATTTGAGATCACCGATTTCAATGTTTTATTTTCCCAGGATGCAAAGAAGTATATTATAACTGACCTCCAGGGATATTATATAGGATATCAGTGTTGTCTATGGAGACAATGATGTTGTAGTTTTCCATTTTATGATGTAATGTAAACCTTATCAATGTATCTAGTGCTTCCGAGGATATTAAACTAATCGGTCTTTCGAGGCTTGATCTTTTATGATCATGCCAATGATATTTAATAATGCACCAACTCTGGGATTTTACGGTTGAGGCATTACATTTGGTATGACAGGAAGTATAGTACAAACCTTGGAAACTAGATTTAGATAAACTCTAATTAGAGCACACATGGCTAATATGGACTTTGAGGATTAGTATAGATGAACTTCCTAATATTTTTGTATTGTAGTTATTTTAGGATTTTTTTTGATCAAAACATCCCAGTTTGGATACGAACAGGTAAAGGTATCTCTAGAACAGATGTACCTAGGGGTAAAACCCATAAACACCGCTCTGAGCTAGACTCGAATGAGAACTGGTGTACGACGACGGGCTTTGGTACACTCTTGGTTACAACACTCCCGGGGGATATGCTTAGGATAATTTACATTTACTTTACAATCTGATTTGAAGTATTTTAATATAATATGATAATAAATGACCTTGTTTAATCCTAAGGTGTTTCAAATTGAGAATATGGTGTCATGATATTCTCTAAATGATTTTATAACTACTGTTACTCACACAATGCTTTCTGATTTTAATCAATGGATGGATAACAAGGAAGTCATAGGAACATTGAGAATGATGTACATGGTGGGAATAGTGGTGGAAATGGGCAACAAAATGGAATGTTGATAGGCTTAAAAGATATCATGTTCATGCCAAATTAGTTTTCCAAAAATATGATCAATAACATATGTATTAACCAACTACATGACTCAAAAAAGAAGAGAAAGGTGATGAATGATAAGATCTTCTGCAGTTGAGACCATGGAGAAATGAATCCTCAATTTCTATCACGCAAAAAATGTGGAAGGACAATCCTATGAAAGTGTCACAATGGATCAAAAAAATGATTTACGTGTGGGAAGGAAGGACATAAAGTGAAGAATTGCAGATTAAAAATGAAGTTTACTATGGAAGAAAATAAAAATGGTCCCAAGAATCCATTTATAGTCATTTTCCATAAATGTAGGGGACCTGGCCATTACCCATGTGAATTACCTATTCTATAGGATATTTTCTCGCTCAAATAAGCAGCTATTTGGAGATAAATGGTTGGAAAATTTTTTAAAGTATTTGTACTCCTTGTTGTGGGATTACTTTGGAATATTTTTCTCTTGTATTTTTAACCCTGCAGTTTGTCATGTGAAAATGATATTTGAGGAAGACATATCTTTTATCATGTGGATATATTTATAAATAACCATTTGGTTTTATATGATCATTGGGTTTGAGGAAATTACAAGTTATTATATTTTGGGATAAAAATTCACGGTATGAGATAACATTTTTGGTTATATTATGTTATGGTTATTTTGAGGAATTTATCTCATTTGGGTAATGTAATAAAATATATTTTTTTCATAAACTAAAACACAAAGACCGTGTGACAACCTGTTGCATCAGAAAAAGTTGTGGGAATCGAACCCACAACCAATGTGAGATTGGGATTTATCACCAACCACTGGACTACGTAAAGTCCCTGGTTAGTGTGACTAATTATTTTTAGCTAAATGATTTTATAGATCAATAATAAGTTGATTTGGGATCTTATGTCTTATCAAATGAATACCATTATTATTGGAAAATGTTTCGGTGATTAAGTGATAAATGTTATTTTGAAAGATGTTCACTTTGTTGGGAACACTATATGTCCATGGAAATTAGAATACTCTGGGATTTCATTTGGGGAGTAATGGTGGATTTTATGTATTTTTTTATTGTGGATTTATATTGATTTGGGTTATTTATGGAAATTATTAACCAATAATATATAATGTTTGATTAGGTTAATTGGTTTTAGGTATGTGACTTTAAGAGTATTTTATGTCATTTGGAGATACAATTTAATGTGGAAGACTACATAACCAAATTCTTCTATGTTTTGGGTTTCAATTTTATTTTGGATTATATTGAAGGATTTTAAGGACTATTGTTTATTTAATGGTATTTATTTATCTTTGGGGTATTGTTGGTTTAGTTTTAGAAATTAAGATTAGAGTTTCTTTCTCTAACGGAATATCCTTTTGGGGGATCATTAGAGCTTATACTAACCGTTTTGTTTATGATTAATCTCTAATGACAAGGTAAATATATATTTTATCCTTCATGGATCATGTGATTCTATAGAAGTTTATTCTATCTATTCCAGTGTGACCATGTCTTCTTGAACACTCATCGTTTAAAAAAATTAGTTAGCGGTAAAAATTTATTAAAGAATGAAGCTCAACATAAAAATTAAGTATATCTCTTTATGTTCTTAGTCAATCTCTTAAATTAATTCCTCATCTTTATGTAATGTAACATAAAAAAACATGTTGTCCATTTACTTTTCCTACTGGGAGTCTAATGACCGTTTGTCCCATCACAAGTTTGTGGTTTTCTTATTGTTAACTTTTTCCAGATCATGTTTTCTATCCGTCTGCATTAGAACATGACACATAGTTTATCATCCATATCCATGTTTTCCTATATGGAATCCTTGTATGAGTTATTTAGGGTGACCTTTGAACTTCTCTTTCATTCTTTTAAAGATACAGTTTTATTGACTCTTTTTCCTATGGGGGAATTTCCATTATATTCCCAAGCCCAATTTTAAAAAATTTCGAGGATGAAATTATTTGAAGTAGGGGAGAATGTAACACCCCATGTGTCCATGGTACACAGCCTTGTGAATAATAGAGTAGTGTGTGTTGTACGCAACTTCGAGTTCTAACACACAACACAACAAATCAAACTAGCTGTGCTGAATAGTAATACCCACTTTTTGAAATTTTATAAATTTTATCATTCAAAATGGACATCATTTTTGGATTCGTAATATCGAAATTATCCTAGGGTTATTTTTCTGTATTTTTCCAAAACCATTAAAATTTTTATTATTAGTGAAAATATTAAACATTAATTAAAACAACTTTGTTAATACAAATAATTTATTGTGATAAATAATACTATAGAGAGGTTTTAAAGTATAATTAGAATATATTTTTACCTTTTAATCCAATATTGGTAATTTGATTTAATTTCACATTTAAACTAGACATAAAAAAATTTCAATCATTTGATAGTTATTATTTCTTAAAAAACACGCTATTTGTTTTGACAACGATAATTAATATTAATTAATTTCTACCACTTCTGTGTTTTGAATTTAGAAAAAGGGATTCCATATGTAGAATAAGGAGGCCCAAATTGTGTGAATCGGTAACTTTTTTTAGACATTTTAAATAATTACTTCGGTAAATATTTTATTTACCATGGTTAAAAGGTAAATCCTGTAAATAAGGATAAAAAATAATATTATAATAATACTAAATTACCCTAAAACGTGTCCTACCCCTATTGGATGATACATGTCCGACCATGGGTATCTTTGGGTCGATTTTGGGAATCCATGGAGCCACTTGTAAGTTATAATGACACTTTATATTAATTAAGTTATAGTAAATACAAAAATGACATAATCATATATCTTTTTGAAAAACAATTTTTTCATAAGTTTATATATGTTATTATTTTTACTATAAAAATTCATTAGAAATATAAAAATATTTCCTACATAATGGTATTTTATTTATCATTTTTAAACATTGAATAATTAAATTTATTTATGACACAATAATGATGCAGTATCTTCCTTATTAATGAAGGAATCAAATAATTGGTATTATAAATGTTAAAATAAATATAATTTGAACGTTTTGATGACGTCCACCAATATTATTGGTACATATGATATTTTTAGATTGCTTAAATTAATTTGGTTCGAAATAATAAATTTTTAAGACTTTAACAAAAATCTATTATTAAATAGTGTCAAAATTGACATAGATGAGCTTTTAAAAAAATATTATATTATTAATTGATATTCTATTCCAAAAAATATATGGTTCTTCCAACGGAAATATATAATGATTGGTGTATCATTAATGGACCACTTGGGTGTCTATTGGAAGTAGATATTATGTTTATTAACTATATAATATAAAAATACAAAGAGACGTGGTAAATGTCAATCTTTTTAACGAAGAGTTAAATCAAAATTATAAAGTTAATATAGTGACCGAAAACTGTCTAAAACCTATTGGTTTCATGGTTATCGACCTATCCCCACCTTAAAATTTAAATAATCCACTTTGTAGCCATTAAAAACCGAATATGAATTCATTAAAAAATAATATTTCCAGCTTTTCCTAAGGTGACCCTCACCCCTCTTATAAAAGGAAATTCCCTCTACTCCATAATTAACACCTTCAAATCCTTTTATCTTGGCCAAACCCGGACCAAATATCATCTAAACATCCATCAATTCATCCAAGAGGGCCTCCTTTTGTCAGAAATGTATCTTAAAGATCCCTTTCAATCAAATCAAAAGGAAGAACCCGATGAAGAGGTAACAATTTCACCACCCTCTTTCATGTTCTTTTCTTCTTCCACTTCTTATTTTTTTATTATTTCCATTGTAAAATAATAAATATAGTATCATCTATATAAAATTAATTTATTATAAATTTTGTAAATCATTCTTCACTATTCTATTCATCCTTTGAATCACATGTCACCGTATGTGTGTACGTACGGATTACCGTCTCCACGTCATGGTGTATTTGTTATTCAATACTTTATTATTTGGATAGGTATAATAATGACGTGTAATTCATGTAAATAAAAAATATAAATGATAATTATTCTATATATATAATATACCATCAAATTATATATTATTTTAATATCAAAAGAGTGATATTGTCACACGTGCGTACATACGGATTATCGACTCCATGAACGCGATGAGATTAAATCCCCATCGTATCCATTTAAGACTAAATTTCATTTTATGATTAAAAAAATGTTTAGAGACATGATATAAATCTGTATATGAATAAGATACATCCCATCCATAACAAATATGGCTCACATAACAAATAATATAAAGAAAAATGAATCTGTTAACACCAGAAATAACGATAATAATAAGGTATTATTAACAAATCAATGATAAAAGATCATATATGATATCATATTAATGAATATAATTCTTGTATAATTCAATAACAATTACTTCAATATTATAAAATAGGTTAACCTACCCTTGACCAAAGAAAAAAGTGCAAATTAAGGGGTTTCTTAACCCACATTTAATTCCGTGAGATTTCCATTGTTCACCGCTTATTTATTGCATGTGGTGTGTGCACTACCCATGATTGTATTTATTGTGTAATATACATAAATTTATGGATATTTACATCATCATTTTACTATCCTTCTTTCATGGGTGTATGTTTCGTAATTTACCAAATTGATAAGGGAATTTGAAATTTCAATTTCCATTTATCCGGCTTTACACATTCTTCATTGATTATTTTACTCCAATATTATGTGTGGAAACACTATTAATTTTCTTATGTCATAATTTACACTACCCTTTCTGTGATATACATTGGGTACACATAATCACTCAAATGATAATTTCTCAAGTCATCGATATGAACTTGATAAGAGTAATTTTATCTCAATTTGCATTTGTTGAGTTAAGTATCCAATTCATTGGTGTTGTCTTTACAAGAATATGTGTTAATGTACTCTAATTTATATACACTGAATATCCAATAATATGGAGTTTATTTATATTTTTCACACATTATTATGTCTTTGATTTATCATTAACCTAAGGATACGATCTTTATAAGATATTTCATCTCAAATTACATTCCATTGAGACTTCATTGTTGTTATAAAATAAATCACTTTTATATGGGGTATATAATGTACTTTGACATAGTATATCATGAATACCTTTATTCTCATGACATTAATAAGTTTTTATTACCTCAATTATTTATATTCATGTGTCTCTCTTTTGGTTAGGAACTCTAACTATAATATCATTTTAAATTTTTTATAGATTTATTATTCTAAATCTTTCTTATTAATGTCAATGTTTTAAAAAAATTAAGGATTTATTTATATGGAAATTGAAGTTTCAAAATTAAAATTCCTTTTAAACATTTCAAAGTTTAATGGGGCACTTTGATTCAAAAATCTATTTTTAAATGGCTTCTTCACAAATAGTGTGACTTTTAAATGATTTCAAGAAAAAGGGGGATATTTCTCTCTAATTGTTATGATGATTATTTTCATCTATGTCAATATCTTTCATTATTCATGATTGAGGTTAGTCAATTACAATGCATTCTTCTATATTGTATTGAATGAGTTATGTTTGACTCTAGATGTGTTAATTTCATTCCATTCATAGTTTGTGGATAAATTATTGACATTACGTATGCTAGTTTTAATTCGAATGTCTATGTTATGTTTAAACCTGTTCTTATGAGGAATGCATTGGACTTAGTATGTGATGGGTGGAGCCCACTATAGTTCCTCGAGGCATCGGTAGGTCTCATGAGACAGACTAGTGTCTTGGAAAAAGGCCTTGAAAAAATCATATTTGTAGTCTTGGTACAAGGCCTTAACTTTTTGGTTATGATAGTCTGGCATTATGAATTCCATCATTGTGAAAGTGGTTATTGATATTGCATGTGATCATTCGACTAGCAGAATATCCATGTGAATAAGTAAATAGAATTATTTTTTTTATCTTTTCCATATTAAACTGAAGTTCAAGTTTAAAAGGATTTGTTCTAGTCTTATAAATTGTCTTAAAGTTTTATGCTTATTTATGAAAGTTTCCTCTATAATGTTATCCTTACTAAGTATCTGAGCTCACCCATTTATATGTTTTATTTTCCCAGGATGCAAAGAATTATATTATGACTAACATCCAGGGATAGTCTATTGGATCTCAGTGTTGCCTATGGAGACAATGTTGTTGTAGTTTTCAATTTTATGATGTAATGTAAACCTTATAAATATATATAGTGCATCAAGGCTGCTAAACTAACCGGTCTTTCTAGACATGATATTTTATTATCATTCTAATTATACGTAATAATGCACCGACTCTGGGCTTCTAGTGTCGGGGCATTACATAGGTCACTAGTCCATACTAATTTCATATATTTTTCATATAAACTTTGAAAAGATAATGAGGCATATGAGAAATAGTTGAATTCTCATTCTATTGAAAGCTCAAGAAAACACATTAACTAACCATACATAAGGGTTAGACTAAAAATTACACATAAGGGTTAAATTCATGGAATGAAAATAATTATCATTTAGTTCCTTAAAATTTTAAATAATCAAATTTTTAATATGGTCGTGTACCTATCATAAAGTAGAATTTATAGGGAATTAATTTAACTAAAAACTCATTTCATAAGAATGTTAAACAAAATTCCATTTTGGCATTATTATTCTATAGACATCATGAAATAGGTTTTTGAAATATATATCATACATTCATTTTTAACATCATATAATGATTCATAAGAATTCACAAACAATGTTTTCAATGAAAAATATTAATTATAATCTACAGTGGAAAACAACATTTGGGTTGAAATTGGTATATTAATTAACACCTCATATATGTACTAATACAAAGTACATAATATGTATTATTTAAATAAAATACGGAATATTTCAAGTAAGATTCCACCATACATCTAGATGTAAACCCATTTAAGTGTTTGAAAACACATTACATAACCATCCATGTATAACATAAATACACCCCCACTAGGTTAAGCACTATGGCATATAAAAAGGGAGACCTTCAAGGGTCCTGTCTTATCCAATGTGAATCCCAAAATCATAGAACTTAATTTTTAATTTTAACAATTGCAAGCACCCTATGTTTTTTATCTCGTAAAAATCATTCCCCAACAAACCAACTTGTTTCCAGTTCTTCATTTTTGAATTTTATCACAGATGTCTTCAGAACCATGTGATAGAGGGGAAATACATTATTTAGGAAATTGATTCATGTATCTTCATAAATTTAATAGTTATTTTATTTATAGTATTATATTTTTAAATCATGTTCCTTCATAATGGTTTGATTATATTGATGTCCATTTTCACATTTATAATGCACTCATACAGTTTATAAATTGAAACTTTTGATCCATTTAATCAATCACAAGATGTCTTATCCTATTCAAACAATTTTACATGGATCAAAGATGTCAGGATTGGTCAATTAATGTGTTAATATTAATATATGTAGAAAAACACCATTTAGGAAGATGCTTATAGTTTAATAGTCTATTTTTATATCAAAATAATTACTACACATTTTATAAAAAGATTTATATACAGTGAAAGATGAAAATTATTTACCTAACCATGTTATGAAAAAAACATTCTAAATAGTAATGAATGTGGAACAATAATCACATAAACATTCTCCATGATAAGAATGATAAATAATTAATACTTCATGTTACTCTAAAGAGTATTTAATTTTAATACCTATGAATGTATAAAAAAGAATGTAACAAAAATACCAAACATGGTATATAAAAAACATGCTACTAAATACACAAGAAACATAAATAAATATAAAATATCCTGTAAATTTAATTCACATGGAAAGGAATATGCATGGAATGTGAATATTTTTATGCTAAATGCAATTCATGAAATGTTACTTCCATTGCATTCAAGGGAATGGGTAAAATAACATAAATTAGTAATCACAAAAAAGTATACAAATCGATCAAGTTGAAATAATAATAAACTATAGAAATGAACAAAAGGGAGAAAAAAACCTCCCAAGACCCTCGGACTTTCCCTAATTCATGGTTCCTAAAATTATAAAATTATTACCTTTAAAACCTTAACATAGAATCCTTGAATTTCCAAACAAAAATATATAAGAATAGTATTTTTTTCAAAAGTGGTTATACATGAAAAAAATGTTACATTATTATAAAAAATTTTACTATATTAGCATAAATTGAAATATTAATTCATGAAATCTATTTTATTTAATAGAGTAATATTTGGTAATTTTATTTTTAGGAACAAAGAGGTCCCATTTTGTGTAAGAATATATATACATCCTCTAAAATTCCAAATATTCATAGTAAATATGGTGTGTAAAATTAATTCCAGAGGAAGATATAGTGTTTATTATCCCCCTATTATTTTATTATTGATCTTCCTTGTTGAAATTATTCACATAATTTAATTTATGTAATGATATTAAAAAATATAGTTTATTCAAAAATATTTGATTTATGTGTTTGAAAAATAGAATACATAATCATTATTAAAAAATTAATATCAAAACTAATATAATAGAAAAGAAAATATCATAAATAAAATTCACATCAATTATTCATAAAATATCATAACAAAAAAAACATTATTTACATATTTCAATCAACAACATATAATCCATATCTTATAATATTTTTTCACCTTGTCACATGACATATAGATCAAGTATTTTTTAAAAATATGAAACCAAATATTAATAAAAAACAAAATGTCTCAATTTCTACCATATTTATAAAATAATGACGTATTCCTATTTCAAAAATTTCACAATCCCTTAATAGAAGAAATATAAAATTCATGAAATAACCATCTTTTATATCAGTATATCCACCATTGTAGGACTATTATTTTAAAAAGGCATATAGTAAAACAAAAAAATATTTTTTTTAAAGAGTGTATACAATTTAATGAACCTGAAAATTAATAAAATGGTTCATAGAACATTACTATAACTTGATTAATAACTAATTTTACAGTATTATTAACAATTGGGAGTGTTCCACAACAAATGGTTGAGATCAAAAGCATTTTCCTGCAATATATTAATAGAATCACCATCCTATAAAATAGAAATGTACTTCTCCATTATAAAACATGTTTTATCAAATAGAAATATTATATATAGATATATTCTATATGTTTATTCGACATAATATTTACGAAAACCAATGTAAGCGTTTCTCTAAACATTAAGATCAATTTGGGAAATAGTTACACTGTTGAATTCATTATAATATTCCAAAATAATCATCCCATCATGTCATATCTTAAATTATTTAAAATCCTTTGGTTCAATATATTAATGGAATTACATATCCAGTATTAAATTAACCTATAGTAAATCATCATGAATATGAAATTCTTTCTTTTAGATAGATCATGAAATATCATACTTGTAGTGTTATATGGTTATGATATAATAGTTCTCTTGAGATTATTTTGAACTAAATGATATATTTCATTCGTGGATTCCTATTTAATATATCCTACACATGATAAGGGCAGAATTCCCTTTTCCTATTAATTATATTCCTAAATAAAAATATGACACATAAAATTTTAATGATAAATTTTCCCATTATGGAGATCTTCCATTAAAAATGGATATATCAAAATTTCTAAAAATTACTCATCACAGTCATTCATCTTAAAAACATGTATTATTTTATCCTTTAAATTATACAGCTCATTTATAGTTTTAGTAATATTAAATTATTATATAATATATTTATTACATTATTATTGGAACAAAACATAATTCAAATGAGAAAATATTTATTAAAAAATAGTGACAATAATAGCTTAAAATTGATTTTATTCCTAAACACAGAATCTATATAAGTTTTCATGGTTTTGAGAGTCATTTCTATAATTATACAAGAAATTTCATCGTTCAAAAAAATCCCACATTTCAAAAATATTATAGTTTTTAGGGTTTCTATAAACAATAATTACACTTAAACCACTAATAAATATCAAATAATCACAACCAAAAATTAAATCATTTAAATATTTATATTAAATAATAATTTTTCTCTTTTTATTTTCAAAATTTTATGTTATCTAATAAAAATTCATTTAAAATAATAAATATATATTATACAATGTAAAAGTTAGTCTTAGGATTTTCACAACATGGTTTCCCTATAATTTTATGGTCGTAAATATAATAAATTCTTCATATTCAACTATTATAGTGATATTATAATCATATTAGAAATGAATGAATTCATTAATAAAATTTGTGCAATGATCTGCCAAAATGTTAATAAATAATATAATAATATTTGTGTGTACACTTTTTCACATGGATAAAGATGAAAAAAAGGAAATAACATAAAGAGGGGAAATGAATTTAAATTAATAAGTATAATGATTGTAAAGTCATCTAGATATAGTTCTCCCTTGTACCTCAAATTACTATCATCGCCTATGTAATTGTGCACCAGCCTATGTGATAAGCCTCTTTACCAGAATGTATGATCGTCCTGAGAGAGTCACATGAGCAACATGGACTCTTCACCAAGGGTCCTATATTTCCTATAAATATAACAACGGGGTATTCGTTTTTATGGTTGAAAAGTCATGAAGGATGACTAAAGCATCATACTTCGTAGTCCTTCACTTAACTCCTCTCAAAACCATCTAGGTAGATTTATAATACCTAAAGGGTATGACATTAAAGGGGGGTAGAGAAACTAGCATCCTACCTGGTTCTAAAAAAACAATACTTATACGAGGCGTTCCCTCAACTTCTGGTTAATGAACGCTAGGGTGAGGACACTTTCATTAATAAAGGACTTGTTGTATCCACCTCTATGAACACCTGTAGAGAACCTTGAAGGCTAAATCATGGTCTCTCTGTAGTGATGTTTCCCTTGTGGTCCACCACCCATGGTGCTCCCAGTTCGTCCAGGACAATAAACTCAAGGAACCCCTTGAGTGGTCCTCCTTGGATAGACATAACCCCCTTCCCGCAGAATCTACTCACCATGCCTTATTTAAATCCATACATTGGTGGCCCTCTCAATATTTGGATCCCTTTTTTAGGGGGATCAATTTTAATCCTCCACCAAAACCTATCGACAAGCGCAGTCATGGAAATTCACGCACTATTGTGCCCCACATTTGGATTATTATTCCTATGGTAAGAGGTTTACTGTGCATTTTGGGTTGGTTGGTTAGTGTCTTCAAGGTTCATGTTAGTGTGTATCCTTATGGTCACAAGAACTCTTACCTAAGGGATAAAGTTATGTAGTTCTTGGTCTTGAGATATGGGGTTATGACCATGTAATACCCATCTATTATCTAAGAAATGGAGCCTCCAATTCTTACCAGGAAGGTTGTGGATCATGATTGATTTTCCATTAAATATGGAATGGGATCCTCCTCCCTCTACATGGAACTAATTTTGGTGAATCCCTCCAAGATTACAACCATATTATATTTTGTAGGAGGTTTCACTGTTTATCCTTTCTACCTCATGGCCACAGGGTTGGAGAGGGGATGGGAACCCATACCCTCTACCCTCTATACAGTTGGTTTCCATCCTCACTATCCTCACCCTGGACCCATTCTAGGGTAATGTAATGAGTTGGGAGTGTTTTACAACCATCCTCTTCGACCATTGCTCTGGGATATAGGATATGGGAACATTAAACACCACATCCCTCTTTGTTTTGTATTTTTCACTATGTCCACATGCAGATAAAATTAGATCATGTGGTATCTTAGATTTTCTTCATCATCTTGTTTCTCACACCTTGTGTGACTCCGTTAGGGTTAGAGGTTAATAGTGATCCTGAAATTTGTACAATCCTTTCCCTAGATTGTTAAATGGGAAGTGTGATTCTTATAACAATCAGAATACGTAGGATTCCCACATCGGTCCTAATCTCAGTTTGTATCCTCTATAAGACTAAGAACTGATTATATTACCCTTAATCTAGAAAACCTTCATATGTGTAAGCCCTAAAATAAGCCTCCAAATCGCCATAAGTTTACAATCATCGTGGTCCCTTCTCAATAGAAATACATTTTAGGAATAATCCCGAAATTATCCTCCCAAAGGTTCATACTCCCCTATGAGACCATACCAATTACGTGGGATTTGATTCCTGTTCATGTGGTATTTGTAGGAGGCCTCCATGGGGTCCAAACCCAACATCTTAAATTGACCATATTATTGGTCGGTAACTTTCTTAGTAGGGTTAAATTCATCATGGAAATTCATACCCCTTTCAGGATCCGTAGGCTAGTTTGGTTGAAGACCCATACCAAACATTTACTAGACACCTTCCACCTAGTCATACTTTCTACAAGATGTCATATTTTCTAGTTAGGTCATAATCACATGACTTTAATTGTTTTATGTGTCCCATTAAGATGAACCAAACTAATTTTTTTTTATTCCTTTCACAAGGATATGTAAGAAGACCATTTTTGGTTTGATCCTAATAAAAAATAATATTTTATTTCCCAGGTTCACAATAAACATTAGATTTCCACACTGGGTGGCTAGAAAATTGTCATCATCATAATAATGACCAATGAATCTCTATGTCATACATGAGAGGATACAATCAACGGGGAACCACATATACATATAGATTTAAAAATTGATTAAGAACCATAGATACATATATATGATTCTACATTAAATACATATTAATAACTGATTTCTATTTCAAGGGAAAGTTATTTCATAATTGGGAATTAAGAAAGGATTCATGAAAAATTATTAAATTTATAAGAGTGTCCAAGAGTAGTAAATATTTCGCTCAACCGGGTGTGATGAGCCCGACCTCCCATCCTCTCAACCGATGTGAGATCTTCAGTATCATAGATCAAAATACCTAATGAGTGCTTGGATTTGTAAAGAAGGTATTTTTTTATATAAATCCATTGGGTGATTTTAGTTCCATGAACAACTTTAGTGGGACCCGTTTGGAAATAGTGAACCTATGATGAATGATTTTAGAAAACTAAAATCCCTAAAATCAATCATTGGGAAACCAAATATCCATGGTAGAAACAAAAAATGGTGAACCTCACATGATTCCTTAACCAATATTATATTAGAACCCACCTACCAGGCCACTTCCTATAGATAAAATAAGTCTAGAAATGGAAATGAATCACATATGTTTTCCTTGAATTGAGATGCAGATTTGATGGGGTTTTTTGTTTTTCAATCATATTAGTATTTACTCTCACGAAACCATTCAATACAATGTAATAATTATAGCTTTTACTAATGACTACTTGGGTTACTTCTCAGACCAGATCTTAATATATGTAGAGGATTTTATCAAGAACCCTAAATACTCAACTCTCGGTCTCAAATTAAATCCTCCCGTAATGCATAAAAATGGTACAATCCCAGTCCCAAAGGCCTTCCAACAAGCCCCACAGTTTGTGAATCCCCATTTATCATTCATTTAACGATGAACTATGATCCAAATGAAGATAGTTTTGACCACAATATTCAACCCTTTCATGAGGTTATACCCAAAAGGTAACAACTTATCCCTCACATAACTCTAGGAAGTGGATTAAGAGGCCACATATGACCTCATATTAACGAAACATGGGTCATCATCAATATAACCTTCCTGTAATCTCCAATTCCAACATACTGTGGTGGTGTACCATCATCATGATGAGGTTTTTATACTCAGTTGTCGGTCCCATGACCTTCTAATATGAGCCTATAAGGCAGCCTACAAGAGATTTAATCTTTCCAATAGGGAGAATGGTCATACCTTATCTCCCTCGAGAGAATCCTACCAACCCAATTTATTGGTAAATTGATAGTGGGAATATACACCCATTCCCCTCCATTCAATTATCCAACAGACTCATATGGATTAATTTAATGAAGCATGTCAACCAAATATTATTTTATACAACAAGAATGAACGCATGCCTATTTGTTCCCAACAAGACTGCTAGCAGAATCATCCGTAATAATTTAAAGAATCCTACGAACCATGTTTCATGTAAATCCATGCACATGGACACTCATTATTGTATTAACAAAGACTGTAAGTAGTCTCATTTGGTAATATTCTGAGATGTTAGTCAGAATTTCCTAATGACCAAGAGGGGGAAGACCCAACTCTCTAGCACCACACCATAGTACTATCAATATCCACCATTTGTAAAGGGAGGAAAAGATCATGTACATACACCTACTACAAATATATAATGGGATTATATGCCTATTTATATAGCTAAAGACATCAATCATATCGTAGATATGGTGAAAGGGAATATGAAAATAGCTACCCATATCTTAGTGACATTGCATGACATCATAATAGTGATGGCTAGAGGTATTGAAGAATGGAAACATAACTATATACCCAAAAGTGGGGGTTCTCATCAGCACGACACCCTAGTAAATACACATAACTCAAATCCCATCTAGGAGGGTCATGGGGAAAACTCAACCATAATATATGGACAACAGGATTAGGAACTGACACAAACTCCAACCAGAAATAATCATCCTATCACAATGGACATTCCATGGTAGACCCAAAAACCATCCCATGACATCCACTTCACCAAGAAAGTATCCTCAATGTCTCATAAAAAGGAATATATGAAAAATCCTCCTCAAAAATGATTTTAAAATCAAGATCCAACAAACGATCCCATACTTCTTAATGCTAGAGTTATTGAAGCCCTAGGATGGTTATATGTGGTATGCCAAGACCATATCATCTAGATACCGAAATACAGGACTAGTAGCAGTAACTTTGAAGGTTTTCCTTGGAAAATTCACCATGAATTCCTTCTTCCTGTATATGACCATGTCAATCTTGAGAGCCCGTCTCCAGTTGAGAGTCACATAATCCCATCGTGTGTTTAAAAGATCAAGAAGTGAGAGGGTCATATAATTTCTATAATCTACTATGTTGTTCGTCTCCAAGATGGACTTTTTTGGTTAAAGTTATCTCTAATTTAGAGATTCACAATGTCAAGAAAATTATCCAATTTCCAATGTTGTGATGTGTGATCCCTCCTATAATGATGTAATTTCAAAAAACAAGGGTAATCATGTTTGATGCCTTGTCATTAAAGGATGAAATCCTTGCTCTACCAGATGACATCCCATGGTGTTTTCAATTCTATAAACATTGTTGGGATTGTTTGTCTTCTAACATATAAAAAGAAATCACAACTAATCTCACTTGTTATAATAAATTTGTAGGGGATCATCCACTTTGGTCAGACTAGATATAGGAACATCTTGAAAATTTGGAGGAATAAAAGTTAAAAATAGAAACTTTTGGCTAAAGATGACATAGTAAACTTGTATTGGTCTTTTTCTGGCACTAAATATAGAATTATTGAGGTATTTTGGGTTGATTGTATGCATGAAAGTTTCCTCAAAATATGGAAAAATCTTCATCACTTAAAAGAAAAAATATTACAAGATAAATAGTATCAAATTCAATTCATGTTAATATAACAGTTGCAATAAAAAATTGACATGGCATCACTACTAGCTTCAAAGCATCAAATGATCAAAAATAGTAAGGTTCCCTTCAACAAGCATTCCTTATATTATTATTGAGGTTGTACCAACTTATCAAAGATACATCATCTAGTGTTCATATCAGATGATGGGGTGAACACATAGAATTTATTTTCCATTCACTACCTAACAACCAAACCATATGGAAGGTAATAATTGCAAATGGTTCTAAATTATAGAAAATTGGGCCCTGACCAACCTTCACCAATTTCAGGGCCAGAAGAAATCCAACTCTTTAGATACTATTATGTCAAGCATATGAGAAAAAAATAAAACCACATTCCTAGAGGTTTTTAACTATTAGATAGTGAAAATTTCAGAAATAATAAAATAAACATCAGAAACAAGAAATATGTGTGTGTTCTAAATGATTCACACATCTCATGTTCAAAACAAATATCTGAAAAGAAGTAGGGAATACCTAGAAATATCAACCATGGAAGTTTATGAACAACACCAGCCCATAGTTCTATGGTATTTTTTAACCCAACCCTTAGGGGGTAAATCAGGAAAGAAGTATTGTGAAATTGGAATGGGAATTTCCCCATAACTTAGTGCTGGACGATTTTTTAACTCAATAACCCCATCCTCCATGGGAATCGATCTTCTTCCAGTTATGACAAATGGGGCTAAGCATATCCTATAAATTTTCACCATACCATGACCCAATTTTATCTCATGGAACCTACATGACATAATTACATGGGAATTCCCATTGAGATACATTCCACCAAAGAAATCCTTTAAAATTAGAAAAAGGAGATGTTAAGGCCTCATGGAGGGCATATGAGAAGAGAGTATCTAAAATAAATAGATAGAATTCAAAAAACTAATTTCAAATCAATGAATGTCATCAACACCACCCTTGTAGATTCCATATAACATGAGGCCATTTTGGATGAGCCCGAAGGAAAAATATTGGTTCATGACATTTTCCACACTGAAAAAGTTGAAGGAGGAGTGCATACCCAAAAATAGAGGTTTTCCCTAAATTTTAGTACCCCCTCAAAGAATCCACCATTACCTCCTCAGAAGTTACCCAATATGGAATATTTTAAGGGTTAAATCTTACTTCATCTCCCTTATATAGATGTTATATAACATTCAATGGAGGAAGGGTTAACTAAGCATGAGGAAGAGATTAAACAATTGGGGAGACTAAATGCAAAATTATACTGAATAAGTATTCATGCTAGACATTTTCATCAAATAGATCATCTACTTTCACATCCTGATAGCACACCACAGTAAAGAGTGTTTTTTGTAACAGTTAAATAAAATATGTAACATCCTCCCAATGTGGTCTACCAACCACCAATATAATTGGATCCTTGATTAGAAAATTGAGCATTTAATCCATTGAGTGCACAACTAGAGAAGGTTCTATGATATATATATATGCTCGACCCTATTGGATACCCCTTACATATAAAAAAAATTCTTCCATAAATGAACCTATCATCTTGCACATGTATTCTAGATCCATCTACCACATCACTATACGATATAGCTCAACCAAACATTCCCTGAATGGTTATGAATATTGTTGAGTCACTTAAGGCTTCATTTGAAGCCATGGAGATATGATGTCCACCAATACTGATAGAAAATAATCCTTACCCTGAATGGTTAGATCAACCTCTTCTTCAACCAATCATTTGGAATAACACATTTCCAATATTCAACATCATTGGAGATTTATAGCATCACATGAAACATTTAAACTCTCACTATTATCCTATGAAATGTACCCATGAACAAAAATAGGTGGTAAAACATAGTTTATTTCTACAATATCTATGAGGACCAGCCTTCAAGTGGTACAATATTTTTCAATCTCGATCAATCACCATATGAGAAGAAATTTTTCAGAATATCCTTTTCCATTTTTCCTCAACAATATAAAATAAAAAAGACTTAGATATCATGAACCCCAAACTATGTTATAATGAAAGGGTCTCAAATTTTATCATTCAGTGCAATGGATTAACATATTACATAAACCAACCACTCCCGTAAGAATATTTTCCCACCTATTTAGGGAATAATAGTGAAGCATTGTGCACACTATTGTTCACTATGAAATAAATATGACGGTTTTAGAGCGTTCTTAAAATTCATAGCAGGTTGAAAACTCAATCAGTGAGACCAAATATAAGGCCTAAGGGATTAAATAAAATCAGGGAAATAGAACAGAAAAATAAGAGGCTACCACAATTATATGTAATCATTCCCTTGTACCTACTAACACTTCAAAGACTGCATAGTATCATATAGATCAACCTCTTGAGCATCAGCAACAACTCTCACCTCATCAGGATGTTGAGAGAGACCAAAGGAGAAAAAGATTAAGGAGATGAAAAATAAAGTTATTTCTTCTCAAAAAAACCATGTCCCCAGCTACATCATCTCAACATCGGAAAATAATATGGTCACATTTTTGAACCCTCTTAAGCTCATAAAATAAGGAAATGAATATCTCCAAATGTATTTCACATTCCATAAAATGTTGGGAAACCACATCTAGTATTTTTTTCATTCAAAGAACTCCTAAAAATTATGGAGGACTCAAGGAACATGAAGGTGACAAATTCAAATACATTTGTGGTATATGCTTCTACCATCAATCCAGAGTGGTAAAATTAATGGAATGATGTTAAGTGAAAAAGTTCACTATATTTCGGTGATTAGATGGTCAGGAAAAAATTAAATCTGAGTCATTCTATTATCTGAACATTGTTGAAACATCCAACTATGTCATTGACCACCATCACTGTAATGCATAGAAATTCAATGACTTCTCAGTCCCCTAAATTATATTCCACCAAAAAATTTCATGTAATGAAGGTTAAGTAGAAAAAAATATGAATATGAGATTATTTCAAGGCCTAAGTTTTCCCTGTACTTAGTAGACTTTATCCTAGTAGTCGAAAAAATGGGAACTGTCCTACCGGATTGCTCAATGTGATTTTTCTAGCCATATCAAATCTTAATCAGATGAGGAGTTTATTTTAAATTCCAATTATGTTATTCACTTAAAAGATCCCTTCACACATTAAAATATTTATTTTGAACCCAAATTACCCACACTTTATTGAGTAAATGGGGTAATTGGACATAAAAACCAAAGGTATAGTAGAATACATGATCTTTTCTAAAGTCAATACTTCAACCATTCCCCTTATGGAACCATCTATGGGGATGATACTCCCAGTAGATCTCTCTAGAGAGATTAAGATGAACAAAAAAATTCATCCATGTCTTATAGTATTCCCCAAGAAAAATTAATCATGGATGATAAAATAGAGGATATTTTATCACCCGATCAACCCCAATGTGTAGGGAGACACAAATGACTTAATCCACGAGGAGTGGAATTAATTTTAACTCATAATCCAAGGGATGGTCCATATACATCGGGAATATCATCTCTTAATGATTATGTGCCTGAACTTCCCCATGTGGAAAATATATTTCATTGGACCAGAAGTATGTTGTTTTGATGAAACTGGCCCAATTACCAACTATGTTATCAATCATGGATGCCCTAAGTCTATAAAAAGATCTCTAAGAAGCACTTATTGAGTCCTTTTCAATCTTCCAGTAGATTGAGGTCATGTTCTCATCTTTTAAAGTATTTAACATAGAGAATAATCCTGCATAATTACATTTGAACATATCTTTCACTATCTAGGATGAGGATTCTATCGTAAAAGGACACGTTAGGATATTTTACACCTCTTCTAGGATAAATGGTATCGATATAAAATGAGTGTGTATTGACAAAGGGTTAGGTGTTCACATCATTATGGTTTAAAAAATTCACCAATTGGTTCAGAATGAATCTCAAATATCTCACAACACTTTAATGTTATAGGTTTATGAAAATAATGATCATGAACCACTTGGAGAGATCACAGTCAGAACACTGTTTAGGGATCTCGTGTCCTACTAAGAGTTCCTTGTTGTTTAGAAGCATAAAATGTTCAATTAACTATGAGGATCATCATGGATGAATCCACATGTGTTCATTCATTCCATATACCACCAATTCCACAAATAATGTTTCAATGTTAAAATATGGACATTTCATGGTGACCAATCCTCATTCAAAACATGTGCATCGTAATACATGGACTCATGGGTTCGACCACAAGGGATGTAAATAATATGTGGTTACTAATGTCACTCAGATTAATTCCCCAAATGGTATAGAGATGATGTCAAATATTACTTTTATGAGTCTTATTACTGAATATGTGTTTTACATCAATCAAATCAATGGGGTGGCCCTAAATTCAAACACTCAATTTTGTATATTTTATAAATTCAGACATGACATTTGATGCCAATAATATGGGATAAGTTTTCAACACCTTAGTAATAATGAAATCCTAAATGGAAAATTCATCATTCCTCCCCTATGATTCAACAAATCCGTATTTCATTAGATAGAATCAAAGAATCTTTCCCAAAAATTGAAGAAGAAAATTATTCTCACTCTCAATCCATCACCTTCCACTTAGATGATCCAAAAAGGCCATGCGACATTGATTAAGCTTGGAATTTCATCTTTATCTTGTTGATGTCGAAATGATGAATCATACCATAACATATAGATTCTTTCATCATCACCAATCTCACATGAGGAGGATAAATATGTAAAACTAACAACTGATAATGAATAGGAATACCTCAAAGACTCCCTCCACCATTTGAGGAAGGTATCTCTACCACCGTTAATGAACCAAGGGAGAAAAATTTGGGTAAAAAAAATGTTCATGACCCATACTAGTTAGCAAGTCCATGAATTCCAAATAATAGGAGGTATATACTTCCTTTGTGAAGAATTATGACATGTTTTCTTAAACTACACAAAGAATTCATGTCTTGAGCCACAAGTGTCCACTATTCACTGGGGTTTTTAGAAGATCAACGAGGATATAAAAAGGTGTCGAGAAAGACACATCCATCTCACACCTCCAAAAAAGAGTATGAAGTGGGAATGTTCCTTAATTTTGAATTCATTTGAGGGGTGATGTATCTAAAATGGTATGAAAATATTTTCCCAATGATTCAAAAAATAAGAGAAATTTTTTTTCATCAATTTCAAAGATATCAATTGGAATTGTCTCAAATATGACATCTCATTCCTAATCACAAACCTCCTGATTGATGTAACAACTATTTATCAAGTCCTATCCTTCATGAATGGATACACCATGTACAAATAATGATGTATATCCCCAAAAGACGAGTAAGCCAAAAATTTAGGGGACCCCCAAGGTGTATTCCTATATAAGGTAATTCCAATTGGATTAAAGAATGTCAATTCTACATACCAACATGATACAAATTTCATCTCCCAACGCATTTTTTGGTTATAATTTAATACTATGTTGATTATTTAGTGGAAAATTCCTAATAAATATCTTACCACTAGGATGGCCTGGATACCATATTTTGTAAGCTTCCACAACATTTCCTGAATATAAACCCCATGAAATGGGATTCTACGGTAATCCTAAGAATATTTTTTAGATTTCTTGTATGACATCATGAAATCAATGTGGATCCGGAGAAAATAAATCTATCTATGGAATTTCTCCTACTAGAATCGTGTAAGAGTTGAGAGGAATTCAAGGAAACATGTCCTACATTCGGTGCTTTATATCTAACCTAGCTGGAACATGTTTTCTCATCACCAAACTGATGTAGAAGGAGGTTAAATATCATTAGATTAGAAATTTCCAATAATCATTTGATAAACTCTAGAAATACCTCATAATTATAATAGTATTAATTCCACCTATAGAATGAAATCCACTGGTTCTGTATGTGAAATCCTCTGATTTATAATTTGGCACCTTTCATTCACAAAATAATGATGCTGAAATGGAAGAAATCACTTATTATCTCAGTAAAACAATGATCTATGATGAGACTCATTTTTTATATATCAATAAAATATTCATCATATTAGACATTGTGATTCACTAAATGTTCCCAATAATGATAATTGTATCACTAAGAGGGGGGTGAATCAGTGGTAATTTTTTATGTTTCATTAAAACAACATTTTCCTCTTGTTAATGATTTAAATTATCTGTTTAAAATCAATCAAAAAAATATCCCTAGTAACAAAATAATTTAAATGGTTCTCTATTAAATAATAATAGATATGTTCTTATTATGGTTTGTATGTAATCCAATACCATAAAATAAACTAGAAATAATTTTTTGTATTTCAAAATTAGGATATATAATTACACTCATGTAGGACTATGTAAAAAATTATAATAGTGTGTGTGAACCATCTTAGAACAAAAAAGGTAATACATGGTTTTTGTAACAACACATGTAATCGGTACTTCTTTTCAACTTCACAAATGTAATCCTTTTAATATAATTCAACACTTTATTACCTAGAAGATATTAAGAACTCACTAGACTATATTAACGAATGATCAGTCTAAATTTCTCAATATGTTTTTCTAAATCTGATTCCTCCAAGTATGATTCCCCTCTATACAATTATTCTCAGTTGGATTCTCTCAACCAAATTATTCTGATTCTTATTCTTCCTGGTATGATTCTTCTCAGTATTATTCTTTCAAGACAATTATTTAGAGTCTGATTCTTAATAATATGACTCCTTAATAAAAATGATATACCACCACCAATGTACAATTGAGACAAATCGTAACATCTTCTTCCTCACTCTAGAAATCCACAATATTGAAATTCAGATTTACTAATCTGTCCCAATATGAGGATCATCCAAATATGATTCACAAAATGTGTATAGTAATCTGCTAAATTCGATAATCACTGAATATGATAATCAGTCGAACACATCATTATGATCATGCCTCATTTCCTTTCACTTATTTCATCGAAACTTCCTCAACAAAGGCTTAATATGAAACCATATTCTTCTTTGTAAAGACACTCTCAGCATCTCCCCCTTCTGTGGTGAATAGTAAATTAGTCATAAAAAATTTATGATATGCATTTCAACTTTTATAGGTGACCCATAATTGATTTTGGCGAGAATCCAGAAATACTTCATGCTCGAAAAAATTCACTAAAATATCAATTTTCTCTTAACTTTATAGTAAATTTAGGACATTTTCAAAAAATCTTGTATCTTCTAAATTCCTCAACAAACATAATATTTCCATTGGATTTCACTTCAATCAGTTGTCTTATTTCAAAATATGAGTCTAATTTTCTTATTTCTATTTCTTTAAAAAAAATATTTATAAATTGAATGTATAAATTTATGATGAATTGGATACCACACTGAATGTTTAATACAATCATTTTTTGTAACTACCATATCACCCTAGATGGAACATTCAAAAAACTCATTCATCCCTATTCTTGAACAACTTTTACATCACCACCATTTTCCTTGACCCACATGAAAATTCACTTGAAAAGAAATCTAAGTGACTCAAATCTTATCCCACCTGATAAATAAATTTGAAAACAGATCATAGTTCATCAATATCTTCCTTCAAAAATTCATTCATCCATCAGAAATGGTTAAATACATTGTTTTTTCGTTAAATATTTCATCGGATTCCATCCAAATCCTTTTCGATAGGTCTTTTTGAAAAATAATTCTACCTAAGTGTGATGGATTGATACAAAAAACCTTTAATTCCATAAAAACATCCTTTTCTAACTCATTTTGAGTACGATTGTCTGGATTATGATTTTTATCTGTATGATTTTTTGTATATTATCATCCTAATAATGATAATTATGGATATGATAATTATAGGTAATATCATTTTATGTATGATTATTCAGTGAACGATCATTCTTATTATGATACTCACCTTCATTTTTCTCCTCTTCCTCCTAGATAAGATTATATTGGGTATGATTCCTTTTCAATCAACATCACCTCTTTCCGCTCTTCTACAAAAACACTATATCTTGGTACAATTTGGAATACATCTTTTCCTTTTTCTTTCATCAATTTTATTTCATATGATTTATAATCAACTTATGTTTTAATTGAAATACAAATTATCAAATCATCATCACATTAAATTTATTTTAGTCATACAGACTCTAATTCATCCATTACAATAACTGCCTTCACTCATGATCTAAAATGGATATGATGACCACTTACTAAAAGTAATTTATATTTTTAATGAAACTAATACTTTCAAACATATTCTTCTCATTACAATGGACAATGTGAGTCTGATTATTTATAAAATATGAGTCTTATTATTTTGAAAACATGAGTTCAATTATTTTGAAAAAATTATTCAAAATGAGTTTTTTTAAATACAATTAGAGGTGATTTCATTTATTAAAAAACATTCGTAAAAATAAAAGACAAAACTTGAAAACAATCACATTCCTCATCATCTTGTTCATAAAAATATCCCATGTGGGATATTATTTTCAAACAAGTTTCATAAATCACTAAACATTATATTCTCAATGTATGTATTACTTTTAAATTATTCTAAGCCTACTTGAGAAAACTCATTGTAGGAAAAAAGAATCACTGATATAAAAACCATGATACCAAAAAGATGTGATTATGATAAATATCTTCTCCTGTCTTCCTAAAATTTCTTTCTCTTTTTTTATTTTTCCTGGAAAACAATAAAAATATATTCCTACTACCACTCTAAAAAATTGTTAGACTAGTTCACACACAAAACAATGCTCAATTAATATCATACCCATAACTGATTCTTTTTACATGAATTAGGATATATTATTGAAACAATTCATCCCCCTGACAATAATATCCAATGTTAAGGTGAAACATGGGACATAAACAAATACCTCATCCCTATTGAAAAATAGGTTTGACACCTATGTTCAACATTATTTTATAGTATGATTACCTTGGTGAATGTTTTTTGAAAATGTAAAACGATTTTCTTATGTGGGAACATATTCCATATTCAATTCATTATTCCCCACTTTCAATTTGATAAAATGATATTTGATATCAATATACATTGAATGTGATTATTTGCATGGATTCATGGTGAGATTCATTATACATTGATTATCACAACCAAAGATCAAGGGTAACTTCACTTCAATAATAAAATCGTCCAATAGAGTTTTCATCCACAATAGTTGAGTAGTGTCTTGATAGGAAGAAACATACTATGCTTCATCTATAATTATTGTTACTAAATTCTATTTATTTTAATTCCAACTAAAAATTTTATTTCCCATAAATATTTCTCCACAAGATGTGGATCTTATATATTCAAATTTTCCAACCCAATCAATATCTGAATACCTAAAAAAATCCATACTATATGATCTATCATGACTAATTCAAAAATCAGTTCTTCCTTTAATGTATGTAAGAAATATTTCTACATCAATTAAATGTTATTCTTTTAGAGTACTCCTAAATGTTTCCCATAGTGAAATAACATAAACAATGTCAGGTCTTGAAGATGTCAAATATAACAGTAATCCAACCAACATTAGAAATATTTTCTCATGAACATTTTTTAATTATCTACCATTAGAAAACATTTCCCCACTGATATCAGTGTGTAAATGGGTTTTTAGTTTTCCATACCAAATCTCCAAAACTTTTCCTTACCATACATTTGTTGAGAAAGAAAAATGTGTTATTTCTTTTTTTGTATTTCTAACCCAATAAAGTATTTCATTTCCACCAATATGGACACATTAAAAACCTACTTCATTTTGTTATTAAAGATTTAACAACTTCATTAATCATTCCTATAAATGAAATTTCATCAACATATACAATTAAAATGCCAAAAAAATTGTGATTTATTTTAGGTTTTTAATGATATCCACTCTTCCTTTCAAAATTATCATCTTCAATAATTATGCATCTAATTTAGAATACAACGACCTTAGAGTTTGTTTTATCCCAAACAGAGATTTCTTCAATCTTCACACATAACATTCATCATTCCAAATAATAAAACCATAAGGTAGTTTAATGTGAAAATCATCATTAAGATCACCATTCTAGAATTCAGATTTGACATCCATTTGAATGATCTTGTAACCTCATTTTACAGTGATAGAAATAAATATTTTAATTTTTTCCAAACCTGAAACTGGAGAAACTGTTTCGTCAAAATAATTTCCTTCATCTTTTGAATAACCTTTGAAAACCAATCATGACTTGTTTTTTATCACTTCACCTTCTTCATTCAACTTCATTTCAAAACCACAATTTGTGCCAATAATTATTTTGTTTTCAGGATTCGGTATGATTTCCCTTGTATTTTTCTTTTCAGTCGGATCTATGACATAATTCACGAACAAACCCAATTATAGATACTAAAAATCTTCCTTTACATCATTCAACTATATTTTTCAATAAAAATAAGAATGAGTAATGTAATTGTTTTTTGTTCATGTTCAAACATTCAAATTTTCATCACCAATAATGTTTTTATCCTCTACTTATTTTCTCATCCATGGATGATATTTTCAAATATCTTTCTCATTAATAGAAATAGTTGATTCAGTTTCTCCTTCTTGGCTACGAATAAATTTATCTATATCCTTTCCAAGAAAATACTTCAACTTTCCAATCTTCCTTATATACCTGGGTGTGTTTTTCTTTACCTAATTTTTCAATTACATTCACATAAAATGAATCAAATATTCTTCATTTTTCTTTTTTGAAACAACTATTTCCTCTTCCCTCTAGATAATAACCAATAAAAATTCCATCATCACCATTGTTCTAAAACATTATGATGTCTACCCTTTTCTTCATTATAATAAATGGACTCTCAAAAACTCTTAAGTGTATCAAACATATAATTTTTTCATTAAATAATTCATATGGATTCATAACCAGTTGAGGCCTTTAGAAATGATTGTTCTAAGTAAAAACATAAGTAATAAAGAATTTCCAAAGAAAGTAATAAGAAAACCCATGTTTAAGTAACAATTTTTTTCTCATTTCCACAAAAATAATACTTTAACTATCAGAAACCCAATTTTATTGGGGAGGGTATTGTTAACTATACTCATTCTGATTTCCATTCTTATAATGATAACTCTCGAATTCCTCACTTCTATATTCCCCACTAGTGCCTATTTTTAACCTTTTCACTGAATACTCACATTGATTTTAAAATTTCCTTGTAAAAATATTTTAAATTTTGATAGAATATGTGTAACATCCCAAGCATCCATGGTATGCTTCCCTTTGAATAATACATTAGAATGTGTTGTATGCAACTTCGAGTTCTAACACACACCACAACCAATCAAACTAGCTGTTATGAATAGTAATACCCACTTTTTGAAATATTATAAATTTTATCTTAAAAAATGGACATTATTTTTGTATTCAGAATATCAAAATTATCCTAGGGTGAATTTTTTGTATTTTTTAGAAAACATTCAAATTTTGATGAATAGTGAAAAATAATTTACATTAATAAAAAAAACATTTTTTATCCAAATTATTTATAGTGATAAATTATAATATTGAGAGGTTTTAAAGTATAATTAGAATATATTTGTACCATTTAATCCAATATATTTAATTGGATGTAATTTCACATTTAAACTAGGAATAAAAAAGTGTCAATCTTTTGATAGTTATTATTTCTTAAAAAACTTGTTCTTTGTTTTGACAACAAGAATTAATTTTAAATTAATTTCTACCACTTCTGTGTTTTGAATTTATAAAAATGGATTCCATATTTAGAATCATGATTTAAAAATTGTGTAAATAGGTAACTTTTATTTTTAGAAATTTTGAATAATTACTTCGATAAATATTTTATTTACCATGGTCAAAGGGTAAATCCGGTAAAAAAGGGTAAACAAATAATATTATAATGATAATAAATTTTCATAAAAAGTTTCGTAACCCTATTTGTTGATACATGTCCGACCATGGTCATATTTGGGTCGATTTTGGGACCCCATGGAGCCACTTGTATGTGATAATTACACTTTATATTAATTATGTTAAAGTAAATACAAAGATGACATAAGAATATATTTTTTAGCAAAACAATTTTTACATAGAGAAATATATGTTATATTTTAGAATATAAGTATTCATTAGAAAGGTAAAATTATTTCCTACATAATGGTATTTTATTTATAATATTTAGATATTTAATAATTAAATTTATTTATGACACAATAATGATGCAATATTTTTTTCATTAATAAAACATCAAATAATTGGTATTATAAATGTTAAAATAAATATAATTTGAAAGTTTTGATGACATCCACGAGTTTTATTGGTTAAAATGACATGTTATAATTGCGTAAATGAATTTGGTTTGAAATAATAAAGTTTTTATGCCTTAAAAAATCAGTTATTAAATAGTGTCAAAATTGATATAAATGAGTTTTTAAAACAAATATTATATTATTAATTGACATTCTATTCCTAGAAACTCTATGTTTCGGCCCAAGGACTTATATAATGATAGGTTAATCATTAATAGACAACTTTGGTGTCTCATTGAAGTATATATTATGTTTATTAACTATATAATATAACAATACAAAGAGTCATGGCAAATGTCAAACTATTTAACTAAGAGTTAAATGAAAAAGATAAAGTTAATATAGTGAACTAAACCTATCTAAAACCTATTGGTTGAGTGGTGTTTGACCTATCACCACCATAAAAATTAATTAATACACGTTTTAGACATTAGAAACCAAATATTAATTTATTATAAAATAATTTTTCTATCTTTTCCTAAGGTGCCCCCCTCCCCTCTTATAAAAAGGAACTCCACCTACTCATTAATTCACACATTCAAGGCCTATTGGATCAGCCAAACACTGCCAAAATATCCTCTCAACTTCTCTAAATTCATCTTAGAGGCCCTCTATTGGTCATAATTCCAACTTAAGGATCCCTTTTGATAAAATCAAAAGGAAGAACCCGAAGAAGAGGTAATAATTTCACCACCCACTTTCATGTTCTTTTCTTCTTCTACTTCTTCTTTTTGTTATTTCCATTCTTAAATAATAACTCCAGTGTCATATATATACTGTCAAGTTATTATAAATATGGTACAGCCATCTTCATTATTCTATCAATCCTTTGACTGACATGTCACCATACGTGCATTCGTACGAAGTACCATCTCCACGTCATGGTGTAATTGTTATTCAATAATTTATTATTTGGATGGGTATAATAATGATGTGTAATTAATGTAAATAATAAATATAACATGATAATTATTCTTTATATATGATCTACCATCCAATTATATATTATTTTAATATTAAAAGAGTGATATTGTCACTTGTGCGTACATACGGATTACAGTCTCCACGAACGCGATGAGATTCATTCCCCATTGTATCCATTCAAGACTGAATTTCATTTGATGATTAAAAATAATGTTTAGGGATATGATATAATTCTAGATATGAATAAGATACATCCCATCCATAACAAATAGATATCACATAATAAAGAATATAAAGGAAAATGAATCTGTTGACACCCAAAATGATGATAATACTACGATATTATTAACAAATCAATGTTAGAAGATCATATATGATATCGAATTGATGTATATAATTCTTGTATAATTCAATAACAACTATTTCACCATTATACAGGAGTTTAACCTACCCTCGACCAATGAAAAAGTACAAAGTAATGGGTTTCTTATCTCACTTTTAATTCTGTGATATTTCCATTGTCCACTACTTATTTATTGCATGTGGTGTGCGTACTTTCCATTATTGTATCCATTGTGTAATATACTTTAATTTATGGATATTTAAATTATCATTGTATGATCCTTATTTCGTGTGTGTATGTTTCGTATGTTACCAAATCGATAAGGGAATTGAAATTTCAATTTCCACTCATTTGGCATTACGAATACTTAATTTATTATTTTACTCCAAGATTATGTGTGGAATCACTATTCATTTTCTTATGTCATAATTTCCACTCCCCTTTCTGTGTATATACTTTTGATACACATAATCACTCCATTGATAATTTCTCAAGTCATCGATATGAACTTGATAAGAGTAATTTTAACTAAATCTCCATTTGTTGAGGTAAATATCCAATTCATTGGGGTTGTTTTTACAAGAATATGTGTGAATTTACTCTGATTGATTTACACTGAATATCCAATCATAATGAATGTATTTATATTTTTCACACATAATTATGCCATTGATTTATCATTAACCTAAGGATACAGTCTTTATAAGAGAATTCATCTCAATTTATACTCCATTGAGACTTCTTTGTTGTTATACACCAAATAACTTTTATATGGTGTATATAATGTACATTGAGATAGTATATCATCAATACCTTTATTATCATGATATTAAAAAGTTTTTATTACATCAATTATTTTTATTCAAGTGTCCCTCTATTGGTTAGGAACTCTAACTAAAATAACTTTTTAAATGTTTTAAATATTTATTATTCTAAATTTTTCTCATTAATGTCCATCATTTAAAAATGGTTTTAAGGATTTATTTTTATGGACATTGATATTTTAAAATTAAAATTACTTTTAAAAGCTTCAAATTGGAATGGGACACTTTGATTCAATAATCTATTTTAAAATGGCTTCTTGACAAATAGTGTGACTTTTAAATGATTTCAATAAAAAGGGGGATATTTGTCTCTATTAGTTTTGATGATTATTTTCATGTATGTCAATATCCTTCATTATTCTTGATTGAGGTTAACCAATTATAATACAATCTTCCATATTTTATTGAATGAGTTATGATTGACTGTGGAAGTGATATTTTTATTCCATTCATGGTTTGTGGATAAAGTATTGACATTACATTTCCTAGTTTTAATACGAATGTTTATGTTATGTTTAAAAATGTTCATATGAAGAATGCATTGGACTTATTAAATTATGAGTGGAGCCTGCTATAGCTCATCGATGAATCAGTAGGTCTCATTAGAAAAACTAGTATCTTGGCACAAGGCCTTGAAAAAATCATATTTCTAGTCTTGGCACAAGGCCTTGACTATGTGGTTATGATAGTATGGAATTATGCATTCCATCATTATGAATGTGGTTGTCGATTTTTCTTGTGATCATTCGACTAGTGGAATATCCATTTGAATAAGTAAATGGAATTATTTGATTTTATCATTGCCATATTATGTTGAAGTTCATGTTTAAAAGGCTTTTTTCTAGTCTTATACCCTACCTTAAATGTTTTTTCTTATTTATGGATGTTTCCGCTATAATTTTATCATTACTGAGAATCTGAGCACACCCCTTTCTATGTTTTATTTTCCTAGGATACAAACAAGTATATTATGACTGACCTCCAGGTATAGTCTATGGGATATCAGTGTTTTCTATGGAGAAAATTTTGTTGTAGTTTTCCATTTTATGATGTATTGTAAACCTTTTGACAGTATCTAGTACTTACAAGGCTACTAAACTAATTGGTATTTTCAGAGTTGTTCTTTTATGATCATGCCAATGATACATAATAATGCACTGACATTGGGCTTTGGGGGTCAGGGTGTTACAGTTGGTATCCGAGGATGTTTAGTACAATCCTGGTAAACTAGATTTAGATGAACACTGATTAGAGTACATAGATCTAAGATGGAATTTGAGGATTAGAATAGAAGAACATCCTAGAATTTTGGTATTGTAGAGATTTTTTTTGTTTTCTGAGCAATACATCCCTTTCTAGATACGAGCAGGTAGAGGCGGCTCTGGAACAGATATACCTACGGGTAAAACCCGAAAACACCGTAATGAGCTAGACTCAAATGGGAACTGGTGCACGACAACGGGACTTGCTGTACTCTTGGTTACGACATTCATGGGGGATATTCTTAGTATAATTTACATTTTCATTATAAACCAATTTCAATTATTCTCATATAAGATGATAATAAATAACCATGTTTAATCCTAAGGTGTTTCAAAATTGAGAATATGGTGTCATGATACTCTCTAAATGATTTTATGACTACTATTACTCACACAATGAATTCTGGTTTTCGTCAATGGATAGATTCCAAGGAAGTAATAGTAACTTTTAGAATGATGTAAAAGGTGGGAATAATGGTGTAAATGATAAACAAAATAGAATGTTGATAGGCGTAAAAGATATCGTGTTCATGACAAATTAGTTTTCCAAAAATATGATCAATAACATATATATTAACCAACTTCTGGACTCAAAAAAGAAGAGAATGGTGATGAATGATAAGAGCTACATCAGTGGAGACCATAGAGAAAAAAATCCCCAATTTACATCTTGCAAGAAATGTGGAAGGAGACACCCATGAAAGTTTCTCAATGGAACAAATAAATTCTTTACGTGAGGGGAAGAAGGACATAAAGTGAAGAATTTACAAGGATAAATGAAGATTATTATGGCCAAAAATAAAAATGGTCCCAAGAATCCATTTACTGTTGTTTTGTGTAAATGTAGGGGACCTGGCCATTACCCGAGTGAATGCCTGATCCTATTGGATATTATCTTGGTCAAAGAAGAATCTATGTTAAAATAAATTGATGGAGAAATTTTTAAAAGTACAAGTACTCCTTGTTGATGGGATTACTTTTGAATAATTTCTCTTCTATTAGTAACCCTGCAGTTTTTCATGTGAAAATGATATTCGATGAAGACATATCTTTTCTCCTGTGGATATATTTATAAATAACAATTTGGTTTTATATATTCCTTGTGTTTGAGGTAATTACAAGTTGGTATATTTTGGGATGGAAATGCAAGGTTTGAGATAAAATTTGTGGTTAAATTATGTTATAGTTGTTTTGAGGAATTTATCTCTTTTGTTTAATGTTATAAAATATATTTTTTGATAAAGGAAAACACGCAGACCGTGTGACCACCCATCGCATCAGAAAAATCTGTAGGAATCGAACCCACAACCGAAGTGCTATTGGGATTTATCACCTACCACTAGACTTTGTGAAGTCCCTGGTTTGTGTGACTAATTATTTTTAGTTAAATAATTTTATTGATCAATAATAAGTTGATTTTGGTATCTTATGTATTATCAAATTAATACCCTTAGTATCGGTAAATTATTTGGTGATTAAGTGATAAATGTTATTTTGGAAAATGTTCGCTTTGATGGGAACACTATATGCCCAAGGAAAATAGAATACTATGGGATTTCATATGAGGAGTAATGGTGTATTTTTATCTATGTTTTTATTGTGGATTTATAGTGATTTGGGTTATTTATGGAAATGATTAACCAGTAATTGAGAATATGTGATTAGGATAATTAATTTTCAGTATGTGACTTTAAGAGTAGTTGATGTCATTTAGAGAAAAAATTTAACGTGGACGACTACATAACCAAATTCTACTATTTATTGGGTTTCAATATTAGTTTGGATTGCATTGAAGGATTTTAAGGACAATTTTTTTTGAATGGTATTTATCTATGGGGTATTGTTGGTTTACATTTAGAAATTAAGATTAGTGTTTCTTTCTCTAATGGAATATCCTTTTGGTGGATCATAAAATCTTATACTAACCATTTTGGTTTTGATTAATCTCTAAAGACAAGGTAAATATATAGTTTATCCTTTATGGATCATGTGATTCTATAGAAGTTTATTCTATCTCTTCTAGTGTTTCCATTTCTTCTTGAATACTCATCAATTAAAAAAATGAGTCAGTGGTAGGAATTTTATAAAGAATGAAACTCTACTTAAAAATTGAGTATATATCATTATTTTCTTAGTCAATATCATAAATTAATTCCACATATTTATGTAATGTTACTTAAAACAAAAAATGTTGTCTTTTTACTTTTCCTACTGGGAGACTAATGGTTGTTTGTCCCATCCCAAGTTTGTAGTTTTCTTGTTTTTAACTTTATCCTGATCATTTTTTCTACCCTATCCATCTGAACATGACACTTAGGTTATCATCCATATCCATGTTATCCAACATGGATTCCTAGTATGGGATATCTTGGGTTACCTTTTTTACTTCTCTTTCGTTCTTTTAAAGAGATAGTTTTATTGACTCTTTTTCAGATGTGGGACATTCCATTATATTCCCATTCCCAATTTAAAAAAAAATTGAGGATGAAATTATTTGTAGGAGGGGTGAATGTAACACCCCATGCTTCCTCGATATGCTTCCCTTTGAATAATACGGTAGCATGTGTTGTATGCAACTTCGAGTTCTATCACACACCTCAACCAATCAAACTAGAAATTATGAATAGTAATACCCACTTTTGAAATTTTATAAATTTTATCCTTCAAAATGGACATCATTTTTGGATTTTTAATATTGATATTAGCCTACGGTGATGTTTTCATATTTTTTAGAAAACATTCAAATTTTGATGAATAGTGAAAAATAAAAAACATTGATTAAAAACAAGTTTTTTAATCCAAATAATTTATAGTGATAAATTATAAAATTTAGAGGTTTTGAAGTATTATTAGAATATATTTTTACTATTTAATCCAATATTTGTAATTTTATGTAATTTTACATTTAAACTAGACATAAACAAGTGTAAATCTTTTGATAGTTATTATTTCATAAAAAACATGCTCTTTGTTTTGAAAATGGGACTTAATTTTAAATTAATTTCTTCCAATTTTGGGTTTTGAATTTAGAAAAATTGATTCAAAATTTAAAATCTGGATGTCCAACTTTTTTAAATAGGTAACTTTTATTTTTATTCATTTTGAATAATTACTTTGGTAAATATTTTATTTACCATGTTTAAACGGTAAATCCTGTAAATAAGGGTAAAAGAATAATAATATAATAATACATAATTACCTTAATATGTGTATAATCCCTATTGGTTGATACATTTCCGACCATGGGCATCTTTTGGTCGATTTTGGGACCCCATGGAGCCACTTGTAAGTGATAATGACACTTTATATTAATTAAGTTAATGTAATTACAAAGATGACAAAACCATATATCATTTAGAAAAAACAATTTTTACATAGGGATATGTATGTTATATTATTTACTATAAATATTAATTTGAAACATAAAAGTATTTAGTACATACTGGTATTTTATTTATAATTTTTTAACATTGAATAATTAAATTTATTTTGAACACAATAATGAGGAATTATTTTCCTTATTAATGAAAGAATCAAATAATTGGTATTATAAAATTTAAGATAATTTTAATTTGATGGTTTTGATGACATCCACGAATCGTATTGATTAATATGAAATGTTTTAATTTCTTAAATGAATTTTTTTCTAATTAATAAAGTTTTTATGACTTAAAAAATCAATTATTAAATAGTGTCAAAATTGACATAAATAAGTTTTTAAAACAAATATTATATTATTAATTGATATTCTATTCCTAAAAAATCTAAGGTTAATCCAAAGGACTTATACAATTATAGGTGTATCATTAATGGACCACATGGGGGTCTCTTGTAAGTATATAGTATTTTTATTAACTATATAATATAAAAATACAAAGAGACATGGTAAATGTAAAACTATTTAACTAAGAGTTAAATTAAAAAGATAATGTTAATATAGTGACCCAAACCTGTCTAAAACCTATTGTTTGAGTGTGTTTAGACCTATCCCCACTAAAAATTTAAATAATCAACTCTGGATCCATTATAAACCTAATATTAATTTATTATAAAATAATATTTCAATATTTTCCTAAGGTTCCCCTCACCCCTCTTATAAAAGGGCACTCACCCTACTCACTAATTCACGCCTTAAAGGCCTTTTGGATCTGACAAAACATGCCCTAATATCCTCTAAAAATCCCTCACTTTATCCTAGAGGCCCTCATTTTATCTTAAAGCCATCTTACATAGACCTTTTGATCAAATCAAAAGGAAGAACCCGAATAAGAGGTAATAATTTCACCACCCTCTTTCAAGTTCTTTTCTTCTTCCACTTCTTCTTTTTGTAAATTACATTTTAATGTAATATTCCAAGTATCATATATATACTTTTATGTTATTATAAATATGGTACAGCCATCTTCATTATTCTATCCACCCTTTGAATGATGTGTCACCATACGTGCGTATGTACGGATTACAGTCTCCACGTCTTGGTGTAATTGTTATTCAATACTTTATTATTTGGATGGGTATAATAATGATGTTTAATTCATGTAAATAATAAATATAACATTATAATTATTATTTATATATTATATACCATCCAATTATATATTATTTTAGTATCAAAAAATGGATATTGTCGCTCGGGCGTACGTACAGATTACCGTCTCCACGAACGCGACGAGATTCATTCCCCATCGTATCCATTATAGACTAAATTCCATTTGATGATTAAAAATAATGTTTAGAGATATGATATAATTCTATATATGAATAAGATACATCCTAGCCATAAAAAATATGGCTCACATAATAAAGAATATAAAGGAAAATGAATTCGTTAACACCAAAAACGACGATAATAGTAAGATATTATTAACAAATCAATGTTAACAGATCATATATGATCTCAAATTAAATATATAATTCTTGTATAATTCAATAAAAATTATTTCACCATTATAAAGGAAGCTAACAAACCCTTGACCAAGGAAAAAGTACAATGTAAGGGGTTTCTTATCTCACTTTTAATTCCGTGAGATTTCCATTGTTCACCACTAATTTATTTCATGTGGTGGGTGAACTGCCCATGATTATATACATTGTGTAATGTACTTTAATTTATGGACATTTACATCATCATTGCATGATCCTTCTTTCATGGGTGCATGTTTCATAAGTTACGAAATCGATAAGGGAATTTTGAATTTCAATTTCCAATCACTCGACTTTACGCATACTTTGATGAGTATTTTACTCCATGATTATGTGTGGAATCACTATTCATTTTCTTATGTCATAATTTCCATTCCCATTTCTGTGGATATACTATTGATACACATAATCAATCCATTGATAATTTCTCATGTCATCGATATGAACTTGATAAGATTAATTTTAACACAATCTCCATTTGTTGAGTTAAATATCCAATTAATTGGTGTTGTTTTTACAAGAATATGTGTGAATGTACTATGAGTGATTTAAACATAATATCCAATCATATTGAGTGTATTTATATTTTTCACACAAAATTTTGTCATTAATTTATCCTTAACCTATGGATACAGTCTTTATAAGATATTTCATCGCAATTTATATTCCTTTGAGACTTCTTTGTTGTTATACACCAAAGAACTTTTATGTGGTGTATATAATGTAATTTGACATAGTATATCATGAATACGTTTATTCTCATAATATTAGAACTTTTTTATTACCTCAATTATTTGTATTCAAGTGTCTCTCTTTTTGTTAGGAACTCTAACTAAAATATCATTTTAAATGTTTTAATGATTTATTATTCTAAATCATTCTCATTAAATTATATGTTTTAAAAATGGTTTTAAGGATTTATTTATTGATGTTTTAAAATTAAAATTACTTTTAAAGGTTTCAAAGTGGCATGGGACACTTTTATTAAAAAAATCTTTTTTTAAATGGCTTCTTGACAAATAGTGTCACTTTTAAATGATTTCAATAAAAACGAGGTTATTTCCCAATAATAGTTTTCATGATTATTTTTATATATTTCAATATAATTCATTATTCTCGATTGAGGTTAATCAGTTACAATGTAATCTTCCATATTGTATTGAATGAGTTATGTTTGACTATAGATGTGATATTTTAATTCCATTCATGGTTTTTAGAGAATGTATTGACATTACGTATGCTAGTTTTAATATGAATGTTTATGTTATGTTTAAACCTATTCATATTTGGAATGAATTGGACTTAGTAAGTGAAAGGTGGAGCCTGATATAACTCCTCGATGCGTTTTTTGGTCTCATTAGAAAAACTAGTGTCTTGGATCAAGGCCTTGACAAAATCTTATTTGTAGTCTTGGAAGAAGGGCTTGACTATGTGGTTATGATAGTATGGTATTATGCATTACATCATTATGAATGTGGTTATTGATATTTCATGTCATCATTCGACTAGTAGAATATCAATGTGAATAAGTAAATGGCATTATTTGATTTTATATTTGGAATATTCTGCTAAAGTTCAAATTTAAAAGGCTTTTGTTCTAGTCTTATACCCTGCCTTAAATGTTTATGCTTATTTATGAAAGTTTCCACTACAATGTTATCCTTACAGAGCATCTGAGCACACCTCATTCTATGTTTTATTTTCCCAGAATGCAAATATGTATATTATGACTGACCTCCAGAGATAGTCTATGGGATATCAGTGTTGTCTATGGAGACAATGTTGTTGTAGTTTTCCATTTTATGATGTAATGTAAACCTTATAAATGTATATAGTACTTCCAAGGCTACTAAAATAATTAGTCTTTCGAGACATGATCTTTTATGATCATGCCAATGATATGTAATAATGCACCGACTCTGGGCTTCTGTGGTCGAGGCGTTGCAATATGACTTAAGTTATATATATATAACATAAGTAATTTGGGTAAAATAATTTATTAATATTATTTTTTACTTATAAACATTTTGATTGTATTCACATTGGCCCGTAAATATTAAAATATATCCATTCAAGGGGTTGTTATTAAAAAGTATCAACATTATTATGCACTGTGTTTGTAATCATACCTTTCTGTCATATATTTTAACACTGATGCCTTATTATTGGAAAATCATGAATATATCTGACAATATCCCTTTTAAATAACTTTCTTGTGTTTCTTTGACACATGTGTCTAAGTATTTTATGCTATAATTGATTCTTTTCCACCATACTCATGAACCATGAGTATTGTATTTCTCCAATCTGAAACAAATATCCTTTTGTACATTGGACTCTTGTAATAATCATTCCATATTCCTCACTTTTATTTACAAACCCTTTTTTTTAAGATAAATTTGTTACCATCGTCAATAAGTTGTGAATCACTTAACAAATTATGTTTTATCTCTTCAATTTGGAAATATTTCTTAGACATCATCTTTTTTCCAATGATGGGTGATCTGACCCCTATTATTATTAGGGATTCATCATTTCCAAATCCAAATGTTCCTTATTTAAAATCATCCACACTCTTAAAAAATTTTAATGACCATATCATTTGATAATAAAACACACTATCAAGGACCCATGTTCATTCACCATTTGTAATGTTCAATCTGGTTTCAACAACACGAGCTTTTTCTTCTTCTTTTTCTTTCTAAATATTCATCTTCTGATAATTGTTATAAATATTTTGTTATGAAGGTAACAAAAAATGGCATCATTTTTTTTAATAAAGGTTTATCTCAACATTAAAAATTATTTTCTATGGGTTTGATCCTATTTTAATTCATTAATCTTAATTTTTAGGTTTCCTAAAAACAATCTTCTCAGACATCTTATTTTAAGGGAATTTTATCCCCCTCAAAAATTGTCTTTCATAACTTATAGAATAATATTATTATTTTATATTAATCCAAAACACATTTTCAACACATATAAATCCACCACAATAATTGAATTAGATAACAAATGAATATTTTCATCTAAAACATCCATACTGGTGGAAATATTCAATATGTTTCTCATCTACATTCTTCTATTTCATTTCAATGCAACCAACCTTTCTACTTTCAATCTGAGTCTTCCTTTTATTTTCTCATTTAACGGACAAAAAATTATTGGAATCTTTTTGGGATTCATAATTTTCAATAACACTTTTAGACTTAGTGGTTTTTATGACTTTCAAATTCCCAATTTTTCTGGTCATGGCCACAAATATATCATTCCCATAATTCTTCTTTTTATAAAAAATTACATATTTCCTTTCAATACATGAATCTAACTTTTTTTGAACATTCTCGGGTTTCCGATTGTTATAAAATTCTCTAACTTTGGTGATATAGATTCTGAACATTGTATTTGTTAATTCATATTTAATTATCTTTTGTTGAAAATGTTCCTATTCTTCTTCTTTTACACTCAACTTTACATCGAGATGCTCAATCCAATTATTTTCTTCCTTGATAGATTTCTTCAAATCATAAATATCTTTTAAGATATTAACTTTCCCATAAACAAAACCTTGTTTTTTTCTTTTCAAATATCATTCATATTCCAAATTTTTTTATTTTCAATTATTCAAAAATTTCCCAATATTTAATTAAATTATTCTTTCAAATGAAATTCAAGTTTAGTTTCTTCATATTTAGAACTACTAATTCTGATTTTTTTCATCATTCATTGTTATAAAAAAAATTCTTTTCAATACCATACTCAACTAATTTTCAGAATTCAATGTCACTGCCTTCTTCATCTTAATCATTAGGCAAGAAACTTATTCTCCATGATTTGATGAATTTTATTTATTTCCATGTGGAATTCAATTTTCCTTGATCTCCCTATTTATTCTATGATCTTCTTGACTATTATTCATCATTATACTTACGAAAATTTCAGTAAAAGTGACCAATGCCTCCACATTCAAAACATTTGAAATTATGATTCTCCTTTTTTTCCTATTCATATTTTATGATTTTTTGAAAACATTGGTAAAATATCATCATGATTTTTACACATTTTTAAGGTCAGAATCACCAGCATCATCTTAAATTAGAATATTCTTTAACTATTAATCGTAGAATCATTGAGACACATTTATCTATATAGAATTTTTTTATTTTACTGGCGTTATCTCTTTTCATATTATAAGAGATGAGAGGGATATGCAAGAAATCAAGAGATAATGATTCAGAATCCCTGTATTCTGAAGAAGAAACATTTTCATCAATATTTTTGGGAATGAATCTCAATATCTTTTCAAAAACTATAGAATCATAAATATTTCTACCAGGTACTCAAAATGTAATTTTATGTGGTAAATATGTCAACAAAAAATTCCTATATACAGAATGTCAAATCTTTATATTTTGATCTCCAAATTTGTAACACTTCATTCTTCACTTTGGTAATGTCTTCGTATATGTTTTTCAATTGATCCCATATACCATTGTCTATAGAAACTCATTTCACTCTTATGAATTCACTTTTAGAATGGGGTGATAATATATAATTTATGGCCCTTCTATTATTCTTTTTATTCATTATATCAATAGATGTAAGAGGTGTGTTAAAATCAACAGGAGGAACCCCTTTTTTTTAATTCAAGAACATTTTATCCAATAGACATTTGATAAGGTAGCATTATATCATTCTATATATCAGAATTATTTCCATAGAATAAGGGAATACCTTTACTATTCACATAATTCTAATTATCCATGAGCGAAGAATAAGTAAAATAAACCTTTGACTCCAATACAACTTGAAAGTTCCTTGTGAGAATAATTATGTCATTGAGAGGGGGAGAGGGTGATTCATTGATACTTTTTCATTTTTGTTTCATTGAAACATCTATCACCTCCTATTAAGGATTGCAATTTCCTATTGAAAACCATTCAAACACACATCCATATGAACTTAATAATTTACAAGGTTCATTATTCAATAAGTATATCAATGTCCACGGTATAGTTTAGAAGTAATAAAACACCCCATAATACACTATTAATAAAACCTTGGTTTATAATGAGTAGAATATACCCTTAAACTCATGTATCACTATATAAAAAATTACAATAGTGTGTGTGAACCCTCTTAGAACAACTAGGGTGGTACAATGATTTCCTAAAAACACATATTACATGTGAATCATTTGAACATCACAAATGTATTCTTGGTAAAACCTTTCTTCACATTCTTACCCAGATGATGGTAAAAACGTCCCAGAATTTGATAAGTAAAACACATTCTGGATTTTCATGTAGATTTATCACACTACAAATCCTAGGATTATGATTCTAACTAATATGATTCTTCTTAGAAAAATTCTATCAACCCTATTCACCCAATTCTATATTTTTCCAAGATGATTTTTCTTGGTATGATTATATCATCTTGATTCATCTAATCCCAATTATTCTTGATAAGAATGATCAATAAAAAAGGACGTAGAACCATATGAGTACAATTGAGAAAAAATAGAAATTCTTCTTCCTTAGTCATGAAATCACCAATACAAAAATCGTGAATTGATAATATATCCTCATACGATGATCAGACGAATATGGCTGACAAGACGAGTAGGATAATCAGTAGAATAAGATAATCATCTAAAAATATTTTTGTGATCTTGTCTACTATCTAATCACTAATTTGGTTGAAACATCCTCAAAAGAGGCTCGTTATTAAAACTTATTCTTCTCTCTACAAAAACTATGACCCCCACTCTCTTATGTGATGAATGGTACATCAGTCATCTTAAATGTACAATTTAATTTTCTCCTTTTTTAGGTGACCCCTAAAAGGTTTTGGTGGATATCCAAAAATCATTCCCTCTCGAACAGATTCAACCAAATCAGTATTGACCCTTAAATTTTGACCGGACTTATGAATTTTTCAATGCTTATAGAATCATTTTTATTATTCTAAAAACATTATCACATCATTGGACATTCATTTCAATATCTAGTGAAATTTATATTTTTGAGTCTAATTTCCTCAATATGATTCTTCAAAACAAATCTCTGTATGAATTGAATTTATAAATGTATAAAGAACTGGATACCACTCTGAATATTAAATACAACCATTCTTTTGATTTATAATCTCCCCCTTGAAGGTAAATTCAACAAACTCATTCATCTCTAATCGAAAACCACAATTAATTCTTTGACTTTTATCGTGACATTCTTGGAATTAACTTGAAAATCAATCAATGTGATTCAAATCTTGACCCACTTCATGATGAAATTTTTAATCAAATTAGAGTTCATATATCTCTTCCATCAGCAATTCATTAAACCATATTAAATTGTAGAATACATTATTTATTGTTCTCTGTCATTATGATTTTCATAGGCTTCAACTCAAATATTTTTCCTTCAGTCATTTTTGAAAAAAAAATGCTATGGTATGATTGACTGATACCAACAACCTTCAATTCCACTAACTAGATTTCTCTTCCCACTCAGTCTCTCTACGATTACACATAGTTTGATCATTATAAGTAAAATATCAGAGATATGATCGTACTAATAACGATCATTCTAGATACAATCATTATATTTAAAATCATTTTGAGGATGATCGTTCTAGGTATGATCATTTTGAGGGTGATATTAAACTTTATTTTACTTCTCTTCCACTTGGATACGATTGTTATAGGTATGGTTCCTTTTTAATCAATAGAATCTCATTCTTATCTTCCTTTTAGATATCGTAAATATGTGTATAATTTGGAATACCAATTTTCCCATTTCAGTAATCAATATTACACCACATATTCTCTAATTTACTTAGGATTTTGGTGAAGAAAATTAGAAATGAATAATCCCATTTAAATTATAATAATCATTAATACTACTATTATCCCAATATGATCACATCTTCCATTCTAGATCCTAGATAAATATGATGGTAATTTACTTAAAGAAACATTTATTTTCAATGCAACTAATTTTTTTAAACACATTTTTCTCATTATGATAAACAAAAGGAGTCTAAAACTTTTGAAAATGCGAGTATGATTCTTTTGAATACCCATATTTGATTCTTTTGAAAACAATAGTCTATATGATTTTTGCCGAAAACAAACTGACGTGATTTCCTTTATTCAAAAAAAATATCTTCAAAAGAAAATAAAACACTTGAATACAATCACCTTCCTCAATATATTAGTCCTAACATTCAAAAGATGAGGCACTATATTCATCACCACGAGGTCTACTTAGTTTCTCATAATTACCCTCTAAAATTTATCCCTGGTCTTTCTATACTAACAAAACATCTATCATGATGGGCAGTTTTTCTACACGAGTTCAATATATATTTCATGCCACATAATGTTGGGAAAGGTCTATACATGGAATATTTCCTTGCCGATCACCCATCAGTAGAATAGATTTTATAAAATACTAAACATCATGATGAAGATATATTATATATTGATGTAATCATCAAAATATGGGAAATTTATTTTTAGGGTCATCTAGAATCCCAATAGTGAGGATAATGGAAGACTCTACACTCAAAAAAAAGTGTGGTTAATGATAATGCTAATATATCAAGTTAAAATATTGTTACTGCACTCCTTCCTATTTTGAGACAGTAGTACCAAAAATGATGTCGAATATGAAACACTCGTTGTATTTTAAAAATTGTTGCTTCAATTATTAGTAAACCACATGAAGGTTAAAGGTGACTCAGAGTTGGTAATCAATCAGATTAATCAGGATTAAACTATCATAAATGAGGAGAAAATACCCTTATGGGATTATGTATAAATATTATTTGAATAATTCCCCTAAGAAAAAACATTGACTCCCATCCCATGATCATATAATTACTAGTTTGATTACTAAAAAATGAATCCATTGCTATGGAATGTCCAATATGGGACAAAGAATTCTTCATCATTTCCAATTTTTGAATGGTCTCACATTCTATTCAAATCAGAACATAAAATAGTAATGATGTTATCCCCATCCATGAGACATATAGTTCTTCCATGGGGTGGATGACACCCACAATAGGATTTATTCATGATAGAGTGTGCCCACTAGATAGAAATGAGGCACATAAAATCCAATGGTGAGTAATAAACTTCACTCTTTATGTTGGCCCAAATCACCATAATGTCCATTAAAAGTGAGGTTCTAATTGAGTCATTTTCATATGAATTGATGGGGAAGAGACTATGATGATCAGGGAAGAAGTTTATGATGGAGCTTGTGGTACACACTAGTCAGTATACAGGCTTTCTAATCAAATTTGGAAATATGGTTATTTTTTTTCCTTCGATGATGAAAGATTGTACAAAATATACGAACAGGTTTCATTATTTCCATGTGCATGAAAAATTCATCCATAAACCCATATAGTTGATACATACATCCAAATATTCATGGACTTCTTAATATGGGGAATTGATGTAGTGGCCCATAGACCCACCCATGTCCTAGTAGTTAAATTACATCCATAATGCTACCGAATACTACTCAAAATTGGATGAGGCAATACCTCACAAATAAGTGTGGGTGAAAATAATTTTCAACTTCATAAAATCCTACATCATTACCATATTCGGTCTCCCTAATACAATAATGACATACAATTAAACAAAATTATGTTATATTGAGGTAGAAAAGCTATACCAGGAGTATATTGCCAAATCCGACCATTCTACATGCTATCAGGCAGTGGCTAATGTAAACATAGAGTATTTCAATATGAAAATTTCTAGAATACTCCAAAAGTAGGTGGATAATGATAATAAATATTTTATTAAAATCCCCGTCATTCATTATGGGCTTACTAGACTTCTAATAATACTTCTATATGAATGACCCTATAATCATTGGTATCTGATTCATAAGTATTCCTTCCCATTAAGGATCATTTTCCATCTCTCTATGGTTCCATCTGAAATTACCTAGCTATAAATGAGATGTCCCAGAAATGACTGAATGAATTGGAAAATTGGATTGAATGATATTTCATACCTTCCACCATATAGAGGTCTACAATGATTATATAGAGTGATAATTCAACAAAATGTTTTCCTATGTTGATTCATCAAAGGATAATCAACTCTGGCCTTTAAGAACCTAGTGATAGAAAACAAATCCTCCAAATATTAATCCAATGTAGGGTGGACCTGACTCTATTTATAAGGTTCACTCTAAGAGAGCCTATTTTTTTGATCTCAATGGATGGGGATATCATTAAAACTTCAACAAATACAATGTTCCTGAAGATATATTTCATGTAATCACATGAAATTCATCATAGTTACAGGATGTGAAATAACATTACACCACATTCTTCCAAGCTTCATTACATTAAACTGAATAAAACCATAATCATTCTAGTTACAGGATATTAAACTATTGAGTGACACATTCATCCTAGCTACATGATGTTAAAATTCATAGTTCCACATTCATACTAGATTCATGGAATTAAACTACATTGTTCCATATTAATTAATGCTTCAAGATGTAAAACTACATAGTTCCATTTTCATCTTATCATCATGAAATTAAACTACGTAGAACCACATTCATCGTATATATACAATGTTAAAATACATGGTTCAGTATTCTTCCTAAATATATGATCTCAAACTACATAGTTCCATATACATCTATGTTGCATGATATTAAACTATATAGTGGGTCTTTGTCACGTGACATTACAAGGCATGATGTAATATTTGTGTTTTATATTGCTAAATTATGGGGTGTCATCTTCCATGTTCAATGATAATAAATTGTACAACCTAATGTCCAAGTAATATGACTTAATACTAAAAGACACAAATTTTCAATATCGCATGGTATAAAATAACATGGTTAATGTTCTTTTAATTATATTTTAAGAAACCCCCAATATACCATGAGTTGATATATCCTTCATGATCACTTAAAAATGGGCCTTCATCTAAACTGTTTGTCCCAATCATATCCTTCTAACCCCTCACCAGGATGAGATTACCTCTGTACATACTTGAAGGAAAAAATCTGGTCATCTCCCATGATGAAGTTCTCTATAGATCATCACCACTCCATAATGACATTTTCAATCCTTTTACAGGTACGAGCCCCAAAATTATCACATTCTTATTGGAAGATAGTAATGTGAACATCCATTCTACCCATTTCATTACATTAAACTATATGATCTTTAGAAGAACTGCGACTGGCTAGATTCACATTCTGGTGAGGTATAAGTGATTCTAGGGTCTCCAATCTTGGGTCATGCTGTGACCACAAGGAAACATTTCCATTTCCCTATGTATGAACCAGATCTGTTGATGGATATTTTCTAGAACATATGGATTGATTCTCATTACAATATGGGTACAATGAAACAAATACATCATGTTTAGGGCATTGAAATCAATATTAAAAATATTTAAATCCCCCTTCCCCATTTCAGTATACAATTAGTGTGTGGAACCATGATCAAAAACTATGTGTGGATTGATTGTTGATAAAATATGATTTGTATTGATGACCATATATCTAATCTCAGATCCATATATAATTGAACCACAAAATCCACTTTAATCCTTCAGTATGAAATCAAATATACATAAGGAATAATTTTTTGTAACTACATTTTGCTTGATTCTTTTTTCATGTATGGTACATAGTGACACCATGGTATTATACCATGGCCGAATTAAAAATTTTATTTTCCATTTAAATCAGCTCATCTTCATCCCTAAAACATGATTTTAAGCATCATGGTATCTAAATGACTACATGTATCTTGATTCTCATCATGAATACATATGTAGAGATGCTTGGATCATATCTCTAGGACCAGCCACTACATCATCTCAATTCTCTTATCATTCACTTGTCTTACCCTTGTAGTATAGAAGAAATATTTTCCCAATATTGTTTCTCACATTGATCAAAGATCAAATGGTATAGGAATTTGGTAATGGAGTTCCCTTCATGAGAATGTAATATCAATTCACATTTGGGTTACCATGGTTCTGGCCGCAAGACCTCCAATGTCAAACTTGATGTCCTCATCACTTGTTGATAAACTACAAGATATTATATAAAACTATGTGTGTATTTATTCTTTCCATAATAAGATATATAGTGATTTATATTCCTTATATCCATGTCCCATCCAAGGGGTAATGAAAAATTCCTTCTCTTTGTTTATAAACAATGTTATATCCATGAGCTCATAATTTTGGACCCTTCATTAGGAGGACGTCCAATGAAACAAATATGTCCCCTTGTACATATTAGTATGATCTATTCATGTTACTTCTACCTGATGTAAAATAGTGGTACAAACACACCTTTAATTATCATCCACATCCCTTCCACATGTTATACTAACAATATTGAATATTTTCATATCTTCATAATATTTATGTTGCTTCTGGTGGTTGACTATATCATACATTGGAGTTGTATTTCCTATCTTTGTTGAAATAAAACCTAGAAATATTTCACAAAAACATCCCACAATATGGGTTGAGCATCCAAAGGATCCCACTAATTGACTATGCAATACACTCTCTAGTTGGACTTGAATAAAACAGCCCACAAAAATGGGTTTCAAAAATAGCGGTAACATAACCCACGGGTGAAGACTCATATTTCCTCATGATAATTGGAAAATATATGTTGAAACCAATTATTAGTAATAGTATCAAGTCCTCACTCATACATATATCATATTCCCTTTCTCCTGATCTAAGAACCCCCATGATGGTGTTTTATAATTTTATCATTCAAGACTAAATTATTCCAAATCGACCATTGTATGAAAGGCCATGCATCCGAATAATTTCCATGGTCATAGATATATGACCTAAAACTACATGAACAATAATACCATACCCTTGGAATAGAACTACATAGGAAACCTCTTTTCCCCATTCATAGTAATTTTTTAATTGAAATACCCCTTTTGTGTTCAATTACATTCCTACCTCAAAACAAACTCTATTCCTAGGGAAGTATGACTCTATACAAACATCCATAATCTTTTTTTTTGTGATAGAATAATGGAGTTATTGAATAATTATTTGTCTAAATATTCTCTAATATACCCCAAATTATTTTGAATAATCTTCCCACAAATTATACAGAATATCATCCACAGTATACACCTAATGTCTATATAGTTCATGCCCAAGTAATCTTTTAATAAAACAGACCATAAAAATGTATTTTTCTATCGATGGTAATTTCAACATCATGAGACACCTCCTCTATCATCATAATACCTTTTCCCATATCATTATTCATATATGGATATCTCAATGTTATTGCGTGCAATGTTCTCCTGCTACACCTGAATATGGAAACCCATTTTTGGAAATTTTACTAAGAATGGGAGAACCATAACCCTATCATTCAAAGATAAATACCTTAAATTATAGAACCTAATTCCCTTGTTGTAAAAATTTAAACATTACAAATCATTCTTCATTGTATGGCTTTAAACTTCATAAGAATCATGTCCTCATTGTAAAACATTTAATTGCCTAGCATCTTGTACTAGCAATACAACATTAAACTGAATAGTATCATGGCCTCACTGTATGAATTTAAACTAAATTGAATAAAATAATCATTAAATGAATTTAAACTAAATAGTAAATGTCATATTATCATAAAATAAAACTACACGATACATTCACCTTTTTATAAAATAGGCCTTCACTGTCATTAACCATTTAACAAAATAAACCCTCCAGTACTTAACCCAAATTCAATTAGTAGCGGTTTCCTATTCATGGCTACTATGAGTATAGAAATTCCCCTCATTCTCAGAGACCTCCCTTTGTAAAAAACCACCCTTCGTGGACCTGAGATATCTGAATCTTAAACTTCGACCATCATAAATATAATGTCATAAATCCTAAGAAACTTTTACCCCAACTATGTTTTAATACTCCCCAGTTTGAATTTCATATGTCACCAAAAAATTTAAGGACATGATAACCATATGATATAACATTATGACTATGATTGATGCACCACTATTGGACTTTCATAAAATGACTAACATGGGTTTTTTATACGTTTTAACTTCATCTCTTGAGATACCTATTATATTACAAAATATCATGGTTTAGATCCATGAACTACTAAACTGTCAATCAAGATTTTATGCTGGATATATGATGAATTAAATATCATTCTTACCCATAGGCCTAGTTTGGTTCATTAATTTAAATCAATCTATTCAAATATGATTGACTGAAAACATTAGCATCATTTTTTCAGCATTTATGACATTAAACATCCCATATAATAATCCAAAAAATTGGTGAGGTTGAAAACCCAAAAATAACGGTCTTAGAAAAATTCCATTCCTTCCCTATCATGTCTCCTTGATCATGAGCGTAGGGAAAAAATTAATATATTAAATACATAAAGTTTTTAGTGTTTTTCCTACAATACTAGAAATAGTAAATCTATTATCATTAGGCCCCATGGAATGAAAACAAATCAGAGCATTTATTCCATATCGTCAATGTAGTAAGAACTAACTAGTACCAAGAATGACTTGTCGTGTAAATAATTTTCAATATAACATTATGATCATTGAAGAAGGATAGGGGTTAAGACATAGGTGATTGGAAACAAAATTATTTTCATTTATGGAAACAAATCTTTGGGGAACATCTACAAGATATAGTCTCGTTATCACAAATAACAAGATACAATCAACATAACACTTTGTTTAATATCCTCCCTTAAATCATTATACGGCTATTTATTCATAGTTAATCAAACACGTTTGTTCTACTTATCCTGGTGATGTTCTTTCTTTACAGCCTAAATCGATGTTGACCCTTTAGTCCGGTATTCATCCAATTATTGTTGGAGTTTTCAGTTCCCCCTAAGAAGCATCCAATTATTAATGAAGGTGAGACTCTTGAATGGTTTTCAAATTAATTTGTTTCTTACATTCCACCAGCTACATGGTATGGTTAGCCTTTTCTTGGGAAATTATGGCCTCAAGATCATCATCATTGATGTGAATACTATTATTTGTGAGGTCATGTTGATGCTCATTCACTTACTCCCATTTGAAAATGATCAACATTACAGCAACATGATTTATGTGATATAACAATCCTTCTTACCCCATCATACCAAATAGGAAAAACAGTCCTTAGATTCCAAATGGATGCTCCTCAAGAGGTGTCACATTGAATATTTTCCATATATCAAGCCAGGAAATATGATGTGTGATATAGAGTGAATTCTAAAATTCTAAATTCAACTCAATGATGCTATTAGAGGGAGGAACATACTCCATGATTAGTTCACTTATGGAAGTATCATTTCCCATTCTCTCCTAAACAATAATGGTTTCTTTTTTGATTACTAGATGCACTATCATAGATGATTCAACCTCATACCCAACTACATATGTTTATGGCACTAAAAAATGACCATGAATCATCATTATCTTCAAAAAAGATAATTGTTTAATGAAATAGGTATTTATTAGATTCCAGTGGCACTAACCCAGTATCTGGTTAGTAGATGAGGCATATTTCTCCTTAGATTCTCAAATATTAAAAGTTTTAGCTAGAACCTCTTTAATAGTGGAACTCTCTTGGGTCTACAGAGGAGTCTCCAAATAAGGCTTAGGAAGACTCTCCATTTCAAGGTCCCCATAATTTGACTACCCCTCAATAATGGTACTATGACGTACTTGATTGTTTGGTTATTGTGTCATCATTGAGACATTCTCTATGGATAGAAAAACACATTCGAATTGGTAATGATTAGATAAACGGGAATAATAAAACTGGTTTTATAGGAAGTAAATACTCACATACATTAAAACCCCTATTTGGTGACTCAAATTCTTCTACATGATTAGGAATATTAATATTTTACCATATTTTTTGAATGTTCAAACCTAGGATTATCATGGAATCAATTGACATCCTCGACTTTATGGTAATCTCAACCATTGAGATGATCAGAAAATTTTTCTTCTGAATTAATATAGAATCCTTCCACGACAACATGAGACCCTAAACAGCTTCCTCGTTGACATTGGCAGGGACTATATTAGTAATTTCAAGGTTTTTTGGTGCTTGAGATGAACCTAGAATATCATAATAGAAAGTATGTGACCATCCTGAATAAAATATAATGTTCCTTTTGAGATTACCACATTCCCAGTCTCTATCCAAGACTATAGGAATGGTGACAATAGTAACTAATGTATCGTCAACTATTAGCATTTCTTCTGTTAAGAGAGTTGAATCACTAGTAGGGATCAATGCTTTATCCAAAGTGCCCTCTTCTAGTCTTGGAGTTTCGTTTTTAATTACCATTAGAGAATATAGGGAAGGAGTTCCAATTGTCAAAAAAATTATTATTGTTTTTTCCAATATATGACCGAGCATAACATTACATTACAAGATTTCCACTACTCTCAAGACATTTAGCCACGGATTTCACCCTTCATTGTTCCGTATTTATCATTGTTTTTTACATAGGAGGACTAACATCATCCTCCTCAATGGAATTTATTAAAACAAGCAATGGGAGTTCCCCCTCTATCTCATCCTCCATTATTTTCTTACGTATGTATATTTCTATTGTTTTGGGAGATGATTCATTAACCCCAAGAGAGGTGCAAGCTGGTCCATATCTTAGATGGGGAAACATAGTCGTTTTCCCCTTGGCCCACTACAAATCAAAATGATATTCCTCTAAAAATAATTCTTCATTTCTGATAAAATAATTGATGAACAATGATTAGTTAATAAAAGGAGAATGTACACAGAAGAAGAATGGTCAACCCATTTAGCAGTTCCTCCACTCATCATATCCTGCAAGTATCGTGTTACACAAATCTAGTATTCAGTGGAATAAATTGGAGTCTCCAACTCTTTGGAATAAATTCACACCTTAGTGGGATTTTCCTCAATGTAATGATTGGGTTTCTCACAGGAATCTCTAATACCATGAATCTTCAACCCATCATGAAGGAGTTCCTATATGATTTCAAAATCCGAAGAGGTGTCTTTCTAGAGTTTCACTCCCTCCATTCATATGAATCTTGAATCCATCATAGTCTTCATGGAATATGACCTAAAAAATTTAATTTTATAGTATTAATGACCATATATTTCATAGATGGATGACATAAAAATAAAACATGGGTCTCTTCATGGTAAGGGTGACTGGAACATTCAGCGAAATCTCAGCTGGTTTATCACTTCTATTTTTCGCTAGTGGACTGAACCTTACATGACATCATTTGAATGAATTTTCGACCTCTTCATACATATCCTCCAAATAGGATGATGTATCCCTTGGTGTGGAGAGGAATATTCCATTCGAGAGGAATCATTTTTCCATTCATTTCAATGCTTAGCAGATGTTCTATTGATGATTGATGAATAGCTCCTGTTGAATCCCCTTGAGGTTATGATGTAATCAAGGCCAGATCATACTAAGAGTCCAATCCACTAGTTGCACACATTGGATGTAGGTTGATAACTACATGAGTCAACTCCATGCATGTAAGCACCCACATCTATCGGGATACCAATAGATTCATTTTTGGCATGAATGTGCATTGTAGGAGATGGATTAATTTTTTATTGGCATTTAACATGTAATAAAAATATATAGAGAGAAAATCCATCACATATAACTACAATGTCAAAAAGAGTCACCAGCACAACATCCATGATGGCCTAATAAATGGTCTTATCTCATCACAAGCCTTCCCACCATCACTGAATCTCCTAGTACATGGCTCCCCATACATGAAGAGATTAATCTCTTAAAATAGGCTTATCCTCAATAGGATTTCCCTAGGTTTCATGGACAGGTGTGGGCTACCATAAATAGCTCGAACATATGGCTAGAATGGGTTGTTAGGGACATCGATGACACTCCACATAGTATTGGTTTTGAAGTGTAAAGTTACCCATCCCCCCAACGCCTAAAATGATTCTATAATTCTGAATTGAGGATTACCTACATCAACATGCTGAAGGATTTAGTAAATTTGACCAAGAAAGGGATTTACAACCACACAACGTATAATGCCCGGACCCCAGAATCCCAGAGTCGGTGCATTCACTACTAAAAATATGCCTTTTATCAGTGCTAAAAATGGCCATTAACAGCACTAGAAAAGCACTGTTAAATCCAACGAAGATAAATGGGGAGTCCCCTTTATCAGTGCTCCAAAAAGCACTGATAAAGACCAATTTTATCAGTAATAAAAAAATCACTGATAAAAGGGGTATTTTATCAGCGCTAAAACAAAGTGTTTAAAAAGGGTCCTTTATCAGCGCTTTGTTTTAGCACTGATAAAAGACCCCTTTATTAGCGCTTCTTTTATCAGTGCTTTCGTTTTAACACTGATAAAGGACCCCTTTTATCAGCTCTTTTAATAAATCACTATTAAAAGGTAAAAAAATTAAAAAATTTATAAAATTTAAAAAAACTAAAAAAAATTAAAATTAACTGCCAATCGGGGAGGATTTTATAGTGCTCGAGATCCCCCTTTTACAATGCTTTTCTACCAACCTAAAATTCCCCACGCACCCCCTCCACCCATTATCAACTGTTTCTCCCATATTCCCCCATGCGCGCACACCCTTGCCTCCACCAGGATTTGAACTCGAGACCTCCCCCTTGTGCGCCGAATCCCTTACCACTCCTCTATTTTGATTTGTTTTCCATTTCATGATATCTCTCTATATATAAATATTTATATTTAGTTATATTTATTCGTATGGTAATATATATTTATACTAATATATATATAGTTATATTAATATATATATAGTTATATTAATATATATATATATATATTTAGTTATATTTATTTGTATAGTAATATATCTTTAAATTAATATATATATAGTTATATTAATATATATATAGTAATATTAATATACGTATATATAGTTATATTAATATATATATTTATAGTGGTATTAATATATATATATAGTGATATTAATATATATATTTATAGTAATATTAATATATATATATATATATATGTAGTTATATTAACATATATATATATAGTTAGATTAATATATATATATATATAGTTAGATTAATATATAGGTATATAAATATTCATATATTTTTATTTTAAATAAAATGGAAATTTTTTATTATTTAGATAAATCTAATATATTTTTTATGTAAATATATTTTATTATTTAAATTTATAATGAATTTTTTATGTGTGGATATATAAAAAATATGTAGATATCATTATATATTGGATTATAAATAGAAGTTAATTATAAAAAATATGCATTTTAAAAGAAATAATATCAATATTAATGTAATACCTTGAAATAAATTCAGTCCCCACCAAAAAAATCCAATAATATCCCCTTAAACGAGGCTGAAAATCCACAAAATGTTAAAAATTCGGGGTACCCCGACTAAAAACACAGTTTTGGAGGCCTTCTGGGCCTCTTTTGGCCTTGGAAAACCAATGACCGGGGTCTCCCAAGTCACAATGACGTAGAGCTCGTCACAAGATTTTATTTGATATGTGGTAGAGCTCAAACGGACAAACACATCAAAAGTTATGGTCATTTGAAGATCAAGTTGTGTCTTCAACATATTTTGGATACTTTTTAAATTTATTTAGTCTTCAAATTATTATTAAATTACTATTACTCCATAATAATTAGAAAATTATTAATTATAAAATATTTTGTTAATTTTTTATAATCACTTTTCACTAAATATCTTATATATTAAGTATATTAAGTGTAAATTTATATTTATTCTTTTCCAAAAAATATTTAATAAATATATATTTTATTTATATCAATATAATTATATTTATATATTTAAATATAAATATATTATTTTTAATTATTTTTTTTTGAAGTCGGCCCTTTATCGGCACTTTTAAAATCACCGATAAAGGCCCCCTTTATCAGCCCTACTAAAAAAGCTCTTATAAAGGGGATCCCTTTATCAGCACTAAAAAAGTACCGATAAAGGGGTCCCTTTATCAGCACTAAAAAAGCGCTGATAAAGGGGTGCTTTTATCAGCGATTTTTTTAGTGCGGATAACGGGACCCTTTATCTGCTCTTTTTAGCGCCTATAATGGTACCCCCATTTATCCGCACTTTTTCATTAGCACTGATAAATGATAGCACTGGGAAAAACTGTTTTGTGGTAGTGATTATTACGTATCATTGGCATGATCATAAAAGATCAAGTCTTGAAAGACCGAGTAGTTTAGTAACCTTGGATGCACTAGATACATTCATATGGTTTACAGTACATCCTAAAATGGAAAACTACACCAAAATTGTCTCCATAGACAACACTGACATCCCATAGACTATCCCTAGAGGTCAGTCATAATATACTTATTTGTGTCCTGGGAAAATAAAACATAGAAATGGTTGAGTTCAGATGCTCAGTATGGATACAATTATAGCGGAAACCTTCATAAATAAGCATAAACATTTATGGCAGTGGACAAGACTAGAACAAAAGCCTTTTAAACTTTAACTTTATCATACTATAGAAAAGATAAAATCAAATAATTCCATTTACTTATTCACATGGATATTCTACTAGTCGAATGATCACATGAAATATCAATAACCACATTCATAATGATGGAATGCATAATGCCAGACTATCATAACCACTTAGTCAAGGCCTTGTGCCAAGACTACAAATAAGATTTTGTCAAGGCCTTCTGCCAAGATAGTAGTTTGTCTCATGAGACCTCCCGATGCATCGAGGAGCTATAGTGGGATCCACCCGTCACTTACTAAGTCCAATGCACTTCTCATATGAAAAATTTTAAACATAACAGAAACATTCATATTAAAAGTAGAATACGTAATGTGAATACTTTATCCACAAACAATTAATGGAATTAAAATAACACATCCACAGTCCAACATAAATCATTCAATAGAATATGGAAGATTGTGTTGTAACATATTAACCACAATCATGAATAATGAAGGATATTGACATAGAGGAAAATAATCATCAAAAATATTAGAGAGAAATATCCCCCTTTTTCTTGAAATCATTTAAAAGTCACACTACTTGTCAAGAAACCATTTGAAAATATATTTTTGAATCAAATTTTCCCATACTAGTTTGAAACTTTATAAAGGAATTTTAATTTTAAAACTTCAATTTCTATATAAATAAATCCTTAAAACCATTTTTAAAACATTGAAATTAATAAGAAAGATTTAGAATAATAAATATTTAAAACATTTAAAGTGATCTTTTAGTCAGTGTTCCTAACCAAAAGAGAGACACATGAATAAAAATAATTCATGTAATAAAAACTTTTTAATATCTTGAGAATAAAGGTATTCATGATATACTTTGTCAAAGTACATTATATACACCATATAAAAGTGATTTGGTGTATAACAACAAAGAAGCCTCAATGGAATGTAATTTGAGATGAAATCTCATATAAAGACCATATCCTTAGGTTAAGGATAAATCAACGACATAATTATTTGTGAAAAATATAAATACACTCAATATGATTGTATATTCACTGTAAATAAATCAGAGTAAGTTCATACATATTCTTGTAAAGACAACACCAATGAATTGGATATTTAACTCAACAAATGAAGATTGAGTTAAAATTACTGTTATCAAGTTCATATCGATGACTGGGGAATTTATCAATGGAGTTATTATGTGTATCAACAGTATATCCACAGAAATGGGACTGAAAATTATGACATAAGAAAATGAATGGTGATTCCACACATAATCTTGGAGTAAAATAATAAATGAAGTATGCGTAAAGCCGAATGAATGGAAATTGAAATTTCAAATTACCATGTCGATTTTGTAAATTATGAGACATAAACCCATGAAAAAAGGATCATAAAATGATGACGTAAATATCCATAAATTTGAGTATATTACACAATGAATACAATCATGGGTAGTACACACGCCACATGCAATAAATAAGTGGTGAATAAGGGAAATCTCAAGGAATTAAAAGTGAGATAAGAAACCACTTACTTTGTAATTTTTCCTTGCTAGAGGGTAGGTTAACATCATTTATAATGGTAAAATAATTGTTATTGAATTATACAAAAATTATATACATTAATATGATATCATATATTATCTTTTAGAATTTATTTGTTAATAATATCTTAGTATTATTGTCGTTTCGGGTGTTAACAGGTTAATTTTCCTTTATATTATTTGTTATGTGAGCCATATATGTTATGCATGGGATGTAACTTATTAATATACAGAATGATATCATGTCTATAAACATTATTTTTAATCATCAAATAAAATTTATTCTTGAATGTATATGATGGTGAATGAATCTCATCGCGTTTGTGGAGACTGTAATCCGTACGTATGCATTAGCGACAATATCACTCTTTTGATATTAAAATAATATATAATTAGATGGTATATAAAATATAAAGAATTATTTTCATGTTATATTTATTATTTACATGAATTACACATCATTATTATACCCATCCAAATAATATAGTATTGAATAACAATTACACCACGACGTGGAGACGGTAATCCTTACGTACGCACGTATGGTGACATGTCATTCAAAGGATGGATAGAATAATGAAAATGGATGTACCATATTTATAATAACTTTATAGTATGTATATGATAATAGATTTATTATTTTAAAATGTAAATAACAAAAATAGAAGAAGTGGAAGAAGAAAAGAACTTGAAAGAGTAAGGTGAAATTATTACCTCTTCTTCGGGTTCATTCTATTGATTTGATAAAAAGAGATCCTTAAGTTGGATTTTTAACAAAATGAGGGCCTATAGGATGACTTGATGGAAGTTGAGAGGATATTTGGTCAGGGTTTGTCGAAGCCAAAAGCCTCTGATGGTGTGAATTAATGAGTTGGGGGAGTGCCCTTTTATAAGAGGGGTGAGGGGAACCTTAGGAAAAGCTAGAAATATTATTTTATAATAAATTCATATTCAGTTTATAATGTCTCAAAAGATAATTATTTAAATTTTAATGTGTGGATAGGTATAAAAATACTCAACCAATAGGTTTTAGAAAGATTTGGGTCACTATATTAACTTTATCTTTTTTATTTAACTATTAGTTAAATAGTTTGACATTTACCATGTCTCTTTGTATTTTTATATTATATAGTTAATAAACATACTATATACTTCTAATAAACCCCCAAGTGGCACTTTAATGATAAACCCATCATTATATAAGTCCTTTGGCCGAACCCTATATTTTTAGGAATATAATATCAATTAACAATATAATATTTGTTTAAAATCTCATTTATGTCAATTTTGACGCTATTTAATAATTTATTTTTGATAAAGACTTAAAAAATTTATTAATTCTACCAGAATTAATTTAGTCAATTCTAAAATGTCGTAATAACCAATAAAATTCATGGATGTAATCAAAACAATCAAATTATATTTATTTTAACATTTATAATACCAATTATTTGATTCTTTCATTAATAAGGAAAATAATGCATCATTATTGTGTCATACATAAATTTAATTTTTCAATGTCTAAAAATTATAAATAAAATACCATTATTTTGGATATTGTTTTATATTTATAATTAATATTTATAGTCTAAAATATAAAATACATAACCCTATTTAAAAGATTAACAATTATTTATGTCTAGTTTAAATGTGAAATTACATCCAATTACCAATATTAAATTAAATGGTAAAAATATATTCTAATTATACTTTAAAACCTCTCAATAGTGTAATTTGTCACTATAAATTGTTTGGATTAATTTTTTTAATATATGTTTAGTATTTTTCACTATTCATCAAAATTTGAATGTTTTCTAAAAAATACCAAAAATTCACCCAAGGATAATTTCGATATTACAAATCAAAAAATGATGTCCATTTTGAAAGATATAATTTAGAAAATTTAAAAAAGTGGCTATTACCATTCATAATGGCTTGATTGATTAGATGTGGTGTGTGTTAGAACCTGAAGTTGAGTACAACACACGCTACTATATTATTCAAAAGGAAGTGTACCGTGGAAGCTTAGCGTGTTAAATTATCCCCTCCTTTAAATAATTTCTTTATCAAAATATTTTTAATATTGGGCTTGGGAATATAATGGAATGTTCCACATCAAAAAAAGAGTCAGTAAAACTATAACTTTAAAAGAAATAAGGAGAATTACAAAGGTCACCCAAGATATCCCATACTAGGATTCCATGTAAGAAAACATGGATATGCATGATAAAATAAGTGTCATGTTCTGATGGAGAGGGATAGAAAACATGGTCAGGGGAAAGTTAACAACAAGAAAACTACTAACTTGTGATGGTACAAATGGTCATTATTCAGCCAGTAGGAAAAGTAAATGAACATCATTTTTTAGTTTAAAGTTAGATTACATAAAGATGATGAATTAATTTATTATATTGAATAAGAACATAAATAGATGTACTTACTTATTATGTATAGTTTCATTCATTAATAAATTTCTACCACTAACTCATTTCTATAAATGATGAGTATTCAAGAATACATGGTCACCCTAGAAGAGCTATAATAAATTTATATAGAATCACATGATCCAAAAAGGATAAACTATATATTTACCTTATCATTAGAGATTAATCAAAACCAAAATGGTTAGAGTAAGATATGGTGATCCCCCAAAAGGATATTCCATTAGAGAAAGAAACACTAATCCTAATTTCTAAAACTAAACCAACAATACCCCAAAGTTAAATAAATACCATTCAATAAAAAATTATCCTTAAAATCCTTCAATATAATCCAAACTAATATTGAAACCAAAAACTCAGAAGAATTTGGTTATTTAGTCCTCCACGTTAAATTGTATCGCCAAATGACATCAACTACTCTTAAAGTCACATACTTAAAAGTAATTAACCTAATAACATATTCTCTATTATTGGTAAATAATTTCTATAAATAACCCTAAATCACTATAAATTGACAATAAAACATAGATAGAAATCCTCCATTACTCCTTAAATGAAATCCCATTGTATTCTATTTTCCTTGGGCATATAGTATTTCCAACAAAGAAAATATCATCGAAAATAACATTTATCACTTAATCACCAAATAATTTTTCTATACTAAGGGTATTCATTTTATAATACATAAGTTCCCAAATGAACTTATTATTTATCAATAAAATCATTTAACTATAAATATTTAGTCAAACTAACCAGGGAATTCATGTAGTCCAGTGGTAGGCGATAAATCCCAGTCTCACTTTGGTTGTGGATTCGATTACCACAGCTTTGCTCGACACGATGGGTTGTCACATGGTCTGCGTGTTGTCATTTTTCAAATACTATATTTTATATCATTACATAAATGATATAAATTCCACAAAATAACCATAACATTATTTAAACACAAATGTTATATCATACCTTGCATTTTCATCCCAAAATATAATAACTTGTAATTTCCTCAAACCCAATGATCATATAAAACCAAATGGTTATTTATAACTATATCCACAAGAGAAAAGATAATTCTCCCTCAAATATCATTTTCACATGAAAAATTGTAGGGTTACAAATACAAGAGAAAATTATTCCAAAGTAATCCAATCAACAAGGAGTACTATTATATTTAAAAATTTCTCCAAACATTTATTTCCACATAGCTTCTTATTTGGCCATGAATATATCCTATAGAATAAGGTATTATCTCGGGTAATGGCCAGGTCCCCTACATTTACGAAAAATGACTATAATTGGATTCTTGTGACCATTTTTATTTTCTTCCATAGTAATCTTCATTTTTCCTCGACAATTATTCACATTATATCCTTCTTTACCACACGTAAAGCATTTATTTGTTCCATTCAGACACTTTCCTAGGTGTCTCCTTCTACATTTCATGCAAGATGGAAATTGAGGATTCATTTCTCCATGGTCTCCACTGCTGGAGATCTTATCATTCATCACCTTTCTCTTCTTTGTTGAGTCTAGGAGTTGGTTAATATATATGTTATTGATAATATTTTCGGAAAACTGATTTGGATTGAACACAATATATTTTACTCCAATAAACATTCCATTTTATTGCTCATTTCCACCACCATTACCACCCTGTACATCATTGTCAATGTTACTATTACTTCCTTGGAATCCAGCCATTGACTAAAACCAGAAAGCATTGTGCGAGTAACATTAGTCATAAAATCATTTAGGTAATATCATGATATCATATTCTATATTTGAAATACCTTAGGATTAACCAAGGTAATTTATTCTCATCTTACTTTAAAATACATCAAATTGTTTTGTAAAGAAACTATAAATTATCCTAAGCATATACACCGGGATTGTCGTACCAAGAGTGCAGCAAAGCCCATTGTCATGCACCGGTTCCCATTCGAGTCTATATCAAAGTGATGTTTTCGGGTATTACCCCTAGGTACATCTGTGCAAAAGCTTCCTCTACGTGATCGTATCCAGACAGGGATATATTGTTTGAAAAACTCCTAAAATCTCTACAATACATAAAATCTAGGAATATCTTCTATACTAATCCTCAATGTGCATCTTAGGTCTGTGTGCTCTAATTAGAGTTTATCTAAATCTAGTTTCCACGGTTTGTACTAATCTTCCTATGATACCAACTGTAACGCCCCGACCCTAGAAGCCCAAAGTCGGTGCATTATTACATATCATTGGAATGATCATAAAAGATCATGTCTTAAAAGATTGATTAGTTTAGTATCCTTGGAAGCACTAGATACATTCATAAGGTTTACATTACATCATAAAATAGAAAACTACAACAACATTGTCTCCATAGACAACACTGAGATCCCATAGACTATCCTCAGAGGTCAGTCATAATATACTTCTTTGCATACTGGGAAAATAAAACATAGAAAGCGGTGAGCTCAGATGCTCATTAAGGATAACCTTAGAGTGGAAACATTCATAAATAAGCATAAACATTTAAGGCAGTGTATAAGACAAGAACGAAAGCCTTTTAAACATGAACATCATCATAAATGGAAAATGTAAAATCAAATAATGCCACTTAATTGTTAACATGGATATTATACTAGTTTAAGGATCACATGAAATATCAATAACCGCTTTTATAATGATGGAATGCATCACTCCATACTATCATAAACACATAGTCAAGGCCTTGTTCCAAGACTAAAAAAATATTTTGTCAATGACTAGTTCCAAGACAGTAGCTTGTCTCATGAGACCTACCAATGCATCCAAGAGCTATAGTGGGCTCCACCCATCAATTACTAAGACTAATGCATTATTCATATGAACAGGTTTAAACATAACATAAACATTCGTATTAAAACTATCATATGGAATGTCAATACTTTATCCACAAACCATGAATGCAATAAAAATTGAAAATCCACAGTCAAACCTAACTCATTCAATACAATATGGAATGTTTTATTGTAACAGATTAACCTCAATCGAGAATAATGAAGGATATTGACATAGATGAAAAAATTCATCAAAAAAATTAGAGAGAAATATCCCCATTTTTCTAGAATCATTTAAATGTCACACTATTTGTCAAGAAGCCATTTACAAATATATTATTGAATCAAAGATTCCCATACCACCTTGAAAAATTTAAAATGAATTTTAATTTTAAAACTTCAATGTACATATAAATAAATCCTTAAAACCATTTTTAAAACATGGACATTAATAAGAAAAATTTAGTATAATTCATTATAAAAACATTTAAAATGATATTTTAGTTAGAGTTCCTAACCAAAAGAGAGACACGTCAATAAAAATAATTGAGGTAATAAAATCTTTTTAATGTCATGAGAATAAAGGTATTAATTATATTCTATGTTAAAGTACATTATATACACCATATAACAGTGATTTGTAGTATAACAACAAAGAAGTCTCAAGGGAATGTAATTTGAGATGAAATAACTTATAAAGATAGTATCCTTAGGTTATGGATAAATCAACAACATAAATATGTGTGACAAATATAAATACACTAAATATGATTGGATATTTAGTGTAAATCAATCAGAGGACATTCACATATATTCTTGTAAAGACAAATCTAATGAATTGGAAATTTAACTCAACAAATGGAGATTGAGTTAAAATTACTATTATCAAGTTCATATCGATGACTTGAGAAATTATCAATGGAGTGATTATTTGTATCAAAAGTATATCCATAGAAAGGGAAGTGGAAATTATGACATAAGGGATTGAATAGTGATTCCACACATAATCTGGGAGTAACATAATCAATGAAGTATGCGTAAATTCGAATGAATGGAAATTGTAATTTCAAATTCCCTTATCAATTTGGTAACTTATGAAACATACACCCATGAAAGAAGGATTGTACAATGATGTTGAAAATATCCATAAACTAAAGTATATTACACAATTAATACAATCAAGGGTAGTACACACCCCACATGAAATAAATAAGCTCTGAACAATGGAAATCCCACGGAATTAAAAGTGAGATAAGAAACCCCTTACTTTGTACTTTTTTGTGGTTGAGGGTAGTTTAACCTCCTGTGTAATGGTGAAATAATTTTTATTGAATTATTCAATAATTATATACATTAATATAATATCATATATGATTTTTGAACATTTATTGGTTAATAATATCTTAGTATTATCGTCGTTTCAGGTGTTAACTGATTCATTTTACTTTATATTCTTTGTTATGTGATCCATATTTGTTATAGATGGTATGTATTTTATTCATATATAGAATTATATCATGTCTCTAAATATTATTTTTAATCATCATATGAAATTTATTCTTGAATAGATACTAAGGGGAATGAATCTCATTGCGTTTGTGGAGATGGTAATCTGTACGTACGCACGAGCGACAAAAACACTCTTTTGATATTAAAATAATATATAATTGGATGATATATAATATATACAGAATAATTATCATATTATATTTATTATTTACATGAATTACACTTCATTATTATACCCATCCAAATAATAATGTATTGAATAACAATTACACCACGACGTAGAGATGGTAATCCATACATACGCATGTACGGCGACATGTCATTCAAAGGACGGATAGAATAATGAAGATGGTTGTACCATATTTATAATAACATCACAGTATATAGATGATACTGGAGTTATTATTTTATAATTGAAATAAAAAAAAAAGAAGTTGAAGAAGAATTGAACATGAAATTGGGTTGTGAAATTATTACATCTTCTTTAGATTCCAACTTTTGATTTCCTCAAAAAGGATCCTTATGTTGGCTTTATGAAAACATGATTTCCCCTAGGATGAATTGAGGGAAGTTGAGAGGATATGGGGTAAGGGATTAGCTGAGACAAAAGGCTTTGAAGTTTTGAATGAGTGAGTAGGGGGAGTGCCTTCTATAAGAGGGGTGAGGGACACCTTAGGAAAAGCTAGAAATATTATTTTATAATAAATTCATATTCGGTTTCAAATGGCCCAAAAGTGGATTATTTAAATTTTAAGGTGGGGATAGGTCGAAAACCACTCAAATAATAGGTTTTATACAGGTTTTTATCACTGTATTAACTTTAGATTTTTTATTTAACTATTAGATAAATAGTTTGACATTTACCATGTCTCTTTGTATTTTCTATATTATATAGTTAATAATCATACTATATACTTCCTAGAGACCCCCAAGTGGTCCATTAATGATACACCTATCATTATATAAGTCCTTTGGCCGAACCTTAGAATTTTAGGAATAGAATATCAGTAAATAATATAATATTTGTTTAAAAATCCATTTTGTCAATTTTGACACTATTTAATAATTGATTTTTGTTAAAGTCTTAAAAACATTATTAATTTGAACCAAATTAATTTAAGAAATACTAAAATGTCATATAAATCAATAAAATTTGTTTATGTCATCAAAACATTCAAATTATATTTATTTTAACCTTCTTAATACCAATTATTTGATTCTTTCATTAATAAGGAAAATACTGCATCATTATTTGTCATAAATAAATTTAATTATTCAATGTATAAAAATTATAAATAAAATAATATTATGTAGGAAATCATTTTATATTTCTGTATTTATAGTCGAAAATTTAACATATATAACCCTATGTAAAAATTGATTTGCTGAAAGATATATGCTTATGTGATTTTTGTATTTACTTTATCTTAATTAATATAAAGTTTCATTATCACTTACAAGTGGCTCCATGGGGTCCCAAAATCGACTCAAAGATGCCCATGGTCGGAAATGTATCAACCAATAGGGTTAGGACCTATTTTATGTAAATTTAATATTATTATAATATTATTTTTTAACCTTATTTACCGGATTTACCATTTAACCATGGTAAATAAAATATTTAACGAAGTAATTTTTCAAAATTTCAAAAAAATAAAAGTTACCTATTTACACAATTTGGGCCTCCTGATTCTAAATATGGAATCCATTTTTCGTTATTCAAAACATAAAATTGAAAGAAATTAATTTGAAATTAATTCCCTTTGTCAAAACAAAGAGCGTGTTTTTAATAAATAATAACTATCAAAATATTGACACTTGTTTATATCTAGTTTAAATGTAAAATTAAATCCAATTACCAACATGGGATTAAATCATAAAAATATATTCTAATTATACTTTAAAACCTCTCGATATTATAATTTATAACTATAAATTATTTGGATTAAAAAGTAGTTTTTAATTAATGTTAATTATATTTCACTATTCATCAAAATTTGAATGTTTTCTAAAAAATACCAAAAATTCACACTAGGATAATTTCAATATTCTGAATCCAAAATTTATGTCCATCTTGAATGATAAAATTTATAAAATTTCAAAAAGTTAGTATTAGTATTCATAACAGCTTGTTTGATTGGTTGTGGTGTGTGTTAGAACTGAATGTTTCATAAAACACATGCTATTGTATTATTCCAAGGGAAGCATACCGTGGAAACTTGGGGTGTTACAAATACAAATTTTCCACCAATTGGAAACTATGAATAATTATTTTGGTATGATGCCGCCTTTTGAATTGTGTGTGTGGTGTAGGTAAGCACTTAGCTACATGGATAGAAAGCATGTGAGACATGTCTTCATAGGAACACTGAACCTAGGATTATACCCACAATTGTTGTACTCCCCATTTTCCAAAGTGTTCAAGGATGTAATAAGAGCAGTTAGATTTTCCATATTTGGTGATTCAATTAATCATTTACTAGTGGGGCCCTTCCCCTTGAGTTCTAGGAATGTACTAATCCACACATAGGGGTTGATATCCTGCTCATATGGGGATCATCCTCCATAATTTCAATATCCATTTTTAGTAGCACATGCGATAGAGGTGGAATCCTTCCAACCTCACCCGATCATTCCCCTATAGTGTTGAATTCTTCATACATTCCTCCAATAATGTTGGACCCCATTGATCTTATGGACACCCCACAAACTAATGTCGACCGCCCCTGCATTTGGTGGAAAGGGTCAGTATGTGGGATCCATTGGCTTATCAAGTCAAGAATGAATTTTGTAATTCTATATGCATAATTCTACCATTCACACATGGCCTCATAAATTTTAACATCATTATTATAATTTTTGAACATTGAACATGTTTGGTATACCGAATAAACCCACATCCATAGAGGCATTACACTCCCTCCCAGGTGAAAGTCCTAATAATTCTTCTAAACATTTGTCTGATCGGTCAGGGAATCACAGATGATAGATGAATAATAGTATAGATTCAAGTCTGGTGTGTGAGGATTCAGATCTGGAGCACAGTAGATATGGTGTATGACACAAGTTATGGATGATGACACAACATTAACATATACACCCATGCTGGAAATCTTATTAGTTGTGAAATTCATGTTGTCGTGAAACCAGAAGACTAGAGTATAATTCTTCAAATATGGTATCAAGGCATCATTCATATGACCATGTCCATATAGTAACAATATTACTACTCATTGGTAAATCACAAAGTTATTTCATCACATGAATCTCCAAATAGAGGAGAGATTCATTACAAACATCATAGTGGTTATGACGTAAAATTTTAATCATCTTTTCATGGATCCTTCCATAACATTCGTCAGAAACATTAGTCTTTTTATAATCCATTGAAACAGCCAATATTTTTTATTTTTTCTTTAACATGTTTATTTCATGAAAAATATTAATGAAATGATGAAAATTTGGAAAAGGGTTGAACTAGGGCAAGTGCGTTGCATAGGGGCGTCTTCAAAATTCCTCACGCAAATGCCTCACATTAGAAATTGCTCAATGTCCATATACTAGTCACATTAAATGGAATGATCATCACATATATAGCTTCATACCATATCTGAACGAATGAGGCCTTTAGTGAAAAGAGGTTCAATGGAGGGTCTACATAGGAGACTGGCATGATGAGACCTGAAAGTACAAAGTTGAGAAGGTTGAACATCAAAATGAGGACCCGATTTATATATGCTGAAGACTAAAATTGAATAATTCATACATTATCTGACTACATGATAAAATAAATTGGATTACTAATGAAGAAAACCTATGTGAATTCCCTGCACGAACCATCCACCATTTTTATCCCTTTATCCTAGGATCAGACAATATTCTTTTGATCGTATCCAATCTGGAGGGTGGGATGTTTGATAAAACTATGATTCATCACATGGATGAAATGTAAATAAAGTATCATACCATATAGATAGGAAAAATTAGAGAAATCAAGAATTTTGAGGATCATAAAGGCCTCCAAAGGATGTTCTCCTGGGTAACCTAAAACATTGTATTTGTATAGATACCAGCATACAAAGATGGGTGATTGAAATGTGTCCCATCCTACATGATTTGTCCTAAGTGATACTTTTGAGTGAGATAGAACCTTCACATGGGGTCCAATATTTTCTAATAAATAAGACTATGGGGTCTTTATTTGTATGAAAGGATATTTTTGAGGTCCAAATGAAGCTCTTCTCACCCTTTTACTTTTCTCAACCCTTCTAAAACATTATAGGTAGCGTTCAAAATACTGAAGGGGTGGTGATTAATAGGAATAGAAATAATAAATTACTATGAAAGTTTTAAATAAACTATACCTACATGGGGTATTCTCTCACAATTTGGTTAACAAACACTATTGGGATGTCCCTTTCATTAACCAAGGACCTGTTTGGGACCCCACTAGGAACACCTATGGAAACACTTGAATGTTTGAGAAAGGTATATCCCTTGTGTAGTATTCAAGGTGTTATATCACCCATGGTGCTACCAGTTCTCCCAGACCTTTCTTGTTTAAGTACCGCTTTTTAATGCCTTCTCGGTTTGCCCTAAACTCTAGTTTATGTGAGCCTCTCATCATGCCTTCTTCAAAGACATCCATGGAAGTACCTCTCCACATGTGGATCAATTTAGACCAATAGTGTCCTATATACCATGAGAGGGGGGTGAAACAGGGTTTGGATATTGTTTTTCTAAATTCATCTTACCCCACTGGATCTTGACCTCTTTATTACAAGGGTCACTTTCTTTGCACTTGTGTGTTTATTATGATTACTTCATTTCTTGTTTATATGATTATGTTGCTTTGAATGTAATGCAGGGAAGCAAGCAGGAAGACACAAATATTTTTACTTTGTTCACCCCCTCTAGGCTACATCCAAAGAGCATACACTGGCAATTTTCTGATGTACCAAATCCACTAAAGATCACTACTTTTCTCATGGTTCGGGATAGATCACTTCAATTCACAAGATCACTTCCTTTACAATGATTAGGGTCAGCTCACTACTTTTCCAAGGGTCACATTCTATTTCTCTCGCCCTGGCTCACTGCCGGTGAAGAGGATCACCTTCTTCCTCTTCCTTTGCTCACTGGTCTAGAAAGGATCCACTCAAAGTTTATTGACCATTAGGTCTTTCATTATCACTAATAAATACATCCTCCATTTTATATAGATGCTCTTTTGAAGTCCAACATTCACCCGTACATGAATCTCACCCTGCACCAAAGGTATCAGGCAATCTTCCAACTTTCACGCAGTCCTGAATCACTGCCGTGCATCAACCATACCTAGCTCCCTTCTCTAAGATGGTGCACCAGTCTCGTCATGCAAGTCAAAACTAGTGTGAAATTCAACCTCAACAACTTGTGTGACATAAGCTTCTTCAACTCTAAACATGCGCGACGCACACCCTTTTACGCCCAAACCAATTTTGGCAGGAAACTGACAAATTTTTCGCTTCTTCAAATATGGCGCTCAAGTCTCACCAAAACACACGCGCAACACCCCCTTACTCAACAAAAAACATGAAAGACTCACTTCCTTACTCGCACGAACCACCTTGGGTGCACAACTATCACCTGGCGCGAAACTCCTACTTACGCGACCACACACCACTTGCTCGACCACCACACATGCGCGACGAGAGCTCTGATTTTTCTAAGTGTTGATCTCTACACAGAATGAGGAGGGGTCGTCCTGTATTTGAAGGCTTTTGGACACCCTGCGCGATGACGCACATGTCTCCCCTCAGCACACATGTTTTGACACGCACGTCTCTGCTGTGTAACTCACTTGCGTGACCAACTCTAAAACGGGGGAACCCTTTATTACTTTCATATATTTTGATGTACTGATCTTGAAAAAAAAATATGTGGTCAAGTTTATTCCCCCTCAATTACACGACACGCAAGTCCCTTTTCCAAAAAACACTTTTATCTATTTGTTGATTTTCAAGCCCAATAAAATAGGGAAACAGTAGAAAATGGCGCCACCTTTTATCTGCTCTTTTTGTACCACCTCCACATCATTCACTCCTTTTTCGACGTTCTTGAATCAAACATTGATCATTAACCGCATCTCATGAACTCGACATGCTACCATGAAATCATTTTTGTCAAAAACATTGTATGTCATGGTTTTCTTTGTCTACAATCACAGCATAGATGTCCACTTTGTCAACAAACACAATCACCTCAAAAAATCTTCAATGATACCATGAGGGATTTTCCCCCAAAAATCTTCCCCTTTGGGTTTGTTGAAAACTTTTCAATAAAATGATACATCGTTAATTATTCATCCACAATTCGACTATTGCTATTTTGATAGCGATCAAGGATTTACTCAACACATACTCTAAGCCCACATGAGTAATGCTCGGCGTGAGAAACAATAGTAAATTAAAAGTTCATCAATGAATCACTTCATCTCTAACACCCACTATTGACAACAAACTGATACCAATTTTTAGAAAACTTCATACCATATCCCAACACCAATCTTCTGTTTTCATCATGATCCACAGTTGTCGTGATACCTATTCTTTGATCGATCACTTCTAGCATCATCAAATTTAAAACGCTCCCCCTATCTGCTCATAGCTTTAACTCTTGTCAGCTGAAAATCCTGTTTATCCCTATTACCTGTGTTGTCCAAGCTAACCTCTATCTAAGAACTTTGAACCAGATTCAACTCCCCCTATCTGGCTGCTCCACCGGTCATCTTCTCCCCATATCGTTCATGATATCTCAAATAAATACACAGTCTCCCCCTTGAATAATCACTATTTTCTCCCCCTTTGTCAACGAACCCAAAGGTCACTACTTTGTAGTTTGTAATAGAGTAGAGAACACATATCAGAACATTAGGGAAAAACACATCATACCTGGGGTAGAGTTGGGTGTTCCACATCTACACTATTTCAAGTGTGGGGAGTTGACTGAACTCCCAGATCCAGTCAATTCCTCTCAAAAGCTTCCTTGGGTAAGGCCTTGTCATAATATCTGCAACTTGTAGCTCTGTTGGAACATACTCCAACATCACAAGCCGTTGCTCCACCTTATCCTTGATGAAATGATATTTGATCTCAATGTGATCTTTCCTTGAATGATGGATGAGATTTTTTCTAATATTGATATCACTTGAGTTATCGAACTGGATTCTGATCTATGAATTCACTTCAACTCCCATGTCTTCAAGTTACTGATTAATCAAAAATAACTATGTGGAAGCTTGAGTGGCCACAATATACTCTTCTTCTTCCATGATTAATGAAATTCAATTATTATTATTACTTAACCAAGCAATACATAGTCCACCAAGATAGAATGCACATCCAGACGTTGATTTCCTATCATCTGCTGAACGGGCCCAATCGGTATCAGTATATCCCAATAACTCTATCTGTGATTTGTCATTATATGTCAAGATGAAGTCCATTGTTCCCTTGATATACCGAAGTATTATTTTCACTACAAGCATGTGGCTTTCCTTGGGATTACTATGATATCTCACTTCATGGAATGTGGTGAATACAATATCTGGTCTTGTTATTGTTAGGTACAGTAAACTGCCGATAATCAGCCTGTATTCAATGATATTAACAACCCTACCACTGTCATCTATTGATAGTTTCATCTGGGTAGAAACTAGAGTCTTCATCTACTTAGAATTCTCTATTCCAAACATTCTCATAACCTCCTTGGTGTATTTGGATTGAGAAATAAAAGATCCATTATATCCATGTGTCACCAAATATAATGTCATAGACATAAACAAGGACCATCATCCTTTGATTATTGTTGTTGTTGATGTAGGTATTGTAATCAATTCCACCACGTTGAAATCCAAGCTTCTTTAAATTCTGATCCAGCTTTGAGTATCATGCTCTTGGTGCTTGTTTCAACCGATATAGTGCTTTCGTCAACTGAAAAACATTATTCTCATCTTCATGAATGATAAAACCATCTGGCTGCTCAATGTACAACTCTTCTTCCAAAAAACCCTTCAGAAATTCAGATTTGACGTCCATCTGGAACACTTTAAACTTTTTTTGCACTGCAATGGCTAAAAATAATCGGATTTTCTCCAGCCTTGCAACCGGTGAAAATTTCTCATCAAAATCAACCACTTCTTATCCCCCATTGTTATTTTCCTCCTCATCGCATTCATTAGGAAATTTCTCACTTTTTCACTATTCAGTGGCATCATTTCTCTCAACAACTTTTCTGAGCTTCTTGTGGAATCATTATTAATAATCTCTCATAGATTCGTGGTATCCTAAAAATAGTCAGCTGATACCACATTGTAAGAGCAAAATAATTAAGCATAAAATGATTGATTATTGATGCTTCTCCATAATATGTCTTCCCTCTATAGACAACACCTGAGATGATTCATCCAATTATTGCATTGATGGATCTTGCATCATATTTTGTTATTGAATAATCCCCCTCTGTTATGTAATACTTCCCAAGGTTAGGTCCACCTTTTAGACCTATAAACATTCTTCCTCTCCTGCATCATCTATTCTCATCTTCCACATGTAATTTAGCCATTATCAAAATCTCTAAGCCTACTGAGTTGGAACTCTATGTAAGAAACAAGAGACAAAGTTAATAACACAAGCACTTATTATTGTGATCTGTTGTTACCTTTATCCTTCAACTTTGGTACCTGATTTGAGACAATCGAAACTCAGAAGCATATCACTTCTCCACTTTTCATCTTTAGATGCCACTTCCCCTTGGACCGTATCTCCCTAAAACCAGAAACACTTGAATAATCAGTTAAGAAAATTTATATACATAGGGAGAGGGTTATTTATTCCAGACTCCTCAAGATGAGGATTGAAATTGATCCTGATGGGTCAAACCTTTGATTTGTTCCTTCCAGATCATCACACTCCTTCCTATCTTCTTCTAGATTCCTATCCTATTTTAACTGCTCTAGCCATATGACTAAGCATTTATCACCTGCATGGTGAGTCTTTTTTTGATATGATGATTTTATAGGCCTGGACTTTTTCACCATTTGGGGTTTAAACCCACTAGTACACATTTACATCTTTTATGTTCCACCAAAATTATATTTCCCTTGATTTATTCTCTGAGTAGAAATATCTTTTCTTGTGATCATCCCTATATCCTTCCTCCATTGTAGGGATCTTCCTCTTTCCTCCACTTCTTTTTGTGGCACACGACTTTCAAATTTTTCAATGAATTCATTGATTATTTTTCTTTTTGTCATATTTCTGAGTCACCACACTATTTTTCATTAGTGGTAGGTCCTCCACTGAATGTAAATTCTTCTTACTCAAGACTATAGAGTTTCCAACTTTTTTCTTCCAGATTTGTTCATGTTTTTTCCTAGAGGACGGTTGTGAGTGTTACTGATACATATTTCATTCAACTTCATGTGATTTCCCTGAGGCTCTATTCCTATTCTCCAACTTACCACTTTGTCTCCCAATGTAAGATTTCACTTTATACATCACTGGATTCAATAATCTCTTTCTGGGCTCCTTTTCCTTTCTCGCATTCTTCTTACTTCAATATATTTCCAAATTCCCATGATTAGAACATATGAAACATCTTCCATTAAAGTCATAACTTATTTTGTCATCTCTCAACTGAGATATTTATGTGGCTTGAGTTCCACTTCTGACATTGACCTTCTGAGATTCCTGACATATACTCATTGTGTGTCCCTTTATTCCATAGTAATATCATCTGATAAATGTTTTCCTCTGAGAGTCTCTTCTCTCTGATTTTTCATGACACTTCATCTTATTCTCAGATTTTGTACATTTTCTATTTTCACAATACGAAATTTATTTCTCAGCCTCTGAACAAAAAAATTGATGTGTGTCCATGAATCCCAGAGAAATAGTACACGTTGTCACTACATCTTATAAATGTCCTATTAGGTCTTTCTCCAGCACCTACATTATTTTCTCCACTTCTGGAATTATTCACAGCTCTCTTTCTACCATGCATGGGAGGGGATTCATCAAATCCAATACCGGTATTTCCCAAACTATATGGTCTCTAAGGTGAGAAAATATTTTGTTGTTTCTATTCAAAAATAGCATATGTGTTCTTCATTTTTTCATCACTTGTCAAAGGATAATCAAATAGTAAGTGCAATGCATCCTTCATTTTAGACTTTCCTTTGGTATTGGATTTCTCAACGTCCTTCTTTACTGATTCTAGCTCTTCTTCCAACATTTGAATCTTCATATTCCTTGATTCATGTTGGACATCATTTTCTCATTTGAGAAGATTCCTTCTACACATCTCATCTTCCAATTCACGTGTTAACATATCCACCATATCTCTCTACTCATTTACTTTCAATTTTTCTTATGCAACAGAATCATAATAACATGCATTATCTTGTTGTAGTCTTTGATTATTCTAAACTAGCTCAAATTGCTTTGTAGCAAGATCAACATTTCTGGATTTCAAAATATGAATTTCATCTATGTCCAGATTCTTTCCCTTAACATCAGCTTTGATCTTTTAACTCTTTATATATAGCTTTTGCAGTGCTTCTTCTTGAGAATCATTCTTCTCCCATAGATCAGTGGCCACATCAATAAGCCTTTGATTTCATTATCTAAGCTTTTTAACCTCAATTTCCAATTCTTGAATCTTGATTTCATTATATTTCATCTATTTATCCAATTTCTAATCCAGTTCCTTTTCCTTGTGGACAACTTCTACTTTTCGAATTGTTGGTGTTTCTTCATCATCAGTGGTTCAAAAATCACTAGGAATATCAGGTTCTTCACTCATTATTTTAGAATCATTGAATGAGAAAGTATTTTCACAGTATGATTCGTCCAAACCATTCTTCTCTTAACTACATGATTCCGTTAACTGAATCACACTCTTTCCATTAACACTTCTACACTGGAAAACTTCACCATAATTTTGCTTCTTCTTTGAATATCTTCCCTTTTCCATGGAATACCAATATAAGAGGAGACTGATACTTTAACCACACAGATCGACTACACCACGTTGGAGAAAAAAAATCTGATAAAATCATCCTTCACTCTGATAAGATTTTTTAGGACCAATAGGGGACTATATACCCTGAGAGGGGGGGGGGGGTGGGGGTGAATCAGGGTATGAATATTCTTTTTCTAAATTCATCCTACCCCACTGGATCTTGACCTCTTTATTAAAAGGGCCAATTTTTTTAACTTGTGAGTTTATTATGATTACTTATTTTCTTTTTTATATGATAATGATGATTTAAATGTAATTATCGGAAGAAATTTGGTTGACATATATATTTTTACTTGGTTCACCCTCACTGCGATACGTTCAAGGAGTACACACCGGAGATTTTCCGATGTACCAAATCCACTAAAGCTCACTGATTTTTACAAGGATTGGAATAGATCACTTCTATTCCCATGAACACTGCATTTACAATGATTAGGGTCATCTCACAGCTTTCCCAAGTGTCACTCCCTGTTTCTCTCTCTCTGGATCACTGCCGGTGAAGAGGATCACTATCTTTCTATTCTTTTTCTCCCTGCTCTAGAAAGGATCCACTCGTTGTTTATAGACATATAGATCTCTTCTTTGTCACTAATTAATACATCCTCTGTTGTATATAGATTCTCGGTTGAAGTCCAACTTTCACCCGTAGATGAATCTCACTTTTCACCGAAGGTATCGGGAAATCTTCCAGCTTTCACGCAGCCCTGAATCATTATTGTGCCTCAACCATATCTGGATCCCTTCTCTATGTCGGCGCACAAGTCGTGGCGCGCAATTCAAAACTGGCGCACAAGTCCACCTCAACCACTTGTGCGGCCCAAGCTTCTGAAACTCTAAACTTGCGCGACGCACACCCTTTTACGCCCAAACCAATTTTGGCATGCATCTAACAACTTTAGTGCTTCTTCAAATCTATCACGCAAGTCTCACCAAACCACTTGGACGAAACCCCCTTATTCAACAAAAAAATTGCGCGACTCACTTCCTTACTCTCCCAAACCACATTGGTCACCCAACGATAACCTGACACGCAACTCCTACTTGCACGAGTACACACCACTTGCGAAACAACCACACCTATGCGATAGGAGCTCTGATTTTTCTAATTGTTGAACTCTACACTGAGTGAGGAGTGTTCGGCCTGTATTTATATGAATTTGGACACCCTGTACTAAGGAACACAAGTCTACCCTCGGAACGCAAGTTTCGGCTCACAAGTCTCTTCCACGAAACACACTTGCGCGACCAACTCTAAAATATGGGAGCCCCTCATCCCTTTGCTATATTTTGATGAACTGATATTGAAAAACATTAGGCGTGCATGTTTCTTCTCCATCAATTACACAGCGTGAATGTCCCTTTTCCAAAACCACTTTTCTCTATTTGTCGATTTTCAGGCCCAATAAAATTGGAAAACACTTGAAAACGGCACCACCTTGTATCTGCTCTTTTTGTACTGCCTCTAGATCATCCATTACATTGTCGACATTTTTGAATTAAACATTGATCGTTAACCACATCTCTTCAACTCGACATGCCACCATGGAATCCCCTTTGTCAACAAATTTGTATGTCATTGTTCGCTTTTTCAACAATCACATCACAAATGTACACTTTGTTAACAAACACAATCACCTCAAAAATGCTTCAATGATACCTTGAGTGATTTTTTCCCAACAGGATCCCGTGTCTAAGAGAGATCATGTTGAAGCATCCAATAATACATATAGACTTCCATAAACATGGAATGTGTCACACCATAGTGTCCCCTATTTGGGGGTGTATTCCTAGGGTCGTAGATTTCCTACACTTGTGTTCTTGGCTAGACAAGGTCATCAGGGTGTGTGTGAGTGTGTATATCTACGATCATGATAACCCTTACCCCATGGAAATTGTGAAGGAGTTCCTAGTATTGGGAACTATAGATAGGACCATATCCAACCAATACTATATCTAATACCTTGAACCACCAATTCCAATAAGAGAGTCTGAGTATTACACTATGTTTTTTTATTAAATATGGAATGAGATCCTCCTCCATCTCTATGGAATGGATTTTATGGAATCCCTCCTCGAGTAAGCCCCTGTCCATTATTGTAGAAGGTTTCACTCTTAATCCTCTATGCCTCTTGGCAATTGGGTCCAAGAGGGGATGGGACCCTGTGCCCTCTCCCATCCCTCCTTATACTTTCCCTCACCAGTCTGGAAAACCTAGACCCATTATTGGGTAAATTTAAAATATGGAAGTTTTGTACCCTCATCCTCTACCACCATCATCCTATGGTAGAGGATATGGGTACACTCAACTCCCCCTCACTCTAAATTTGTGCTTTGTCTGCATGTACACATGTAGATATATCTAGAACATTTGGTATCACAGAATATATGCTTACTCTTTTTTCTCACACAAAGCATGACTCGTAACAGATTATATGTTAATCGAGATCATTTAATATTAATTATCAATTCCATTTATTTGCCTATGATAACTCTAATTAGTGTTACAACCATGATATGTAGGACACCCAATAAGGGATAGATCTCAAAAGGAATCCTCCTCAAGAGTTATATGCAATCATATTACCCTTATTTTGGGAATGATTTTTTTGGATTAAACCCCAAAACAATCTTCTAAATCACCATTAATTGATAATAATCGTGGTCACTTCTCAATAGGAATCCTTTTTATGAATAGTAACCAACATCACCTCGAAGGGAAATACTCCCCTAAGAGACCAACTAAAATTCAAGGTATATGATTCCCATTCATGAGGGATATGAAGGATGTCTCCATGAGGTCGAAAAACAACATCTTACTTTGAACCTATTCTCTTTGAGTCACATTAATTGTAGGGTTTAATTCAAAATAAAAATTCATATCCGTTCAAGATTCTACTAAATACTTTGGAATAAGTCCCACTCCAATATTGACAAGGTACCTTCCTCTAATATATCCATTCCATATGACATTAAACTATACAGTTAATTCTATTTCATTAGACCATAAAAGGTATGATGTGTCCCATTATGTAGAACTGAACTTCATGGGATAATGAATACATTCTAAGGTTATGTAGGAATCATGTTTATGGGTTTGATCCCAACATGAAAACAAAAAACTTCTCCATGGATGATAATACACTCTAGGATTCACCGTTCAGTGGCTAGAAAACCAGAATTTTCATAGTAACGACCAGGGAATATCTAAGTCGTACATGAGAGGATACCATCAATGGAACATCACATATAAAAAGATATGTATCTATTTATGAACAACCAAAGATACATATAAATCATTATATATTTCATACATGTTAATAATTTATCTCTAATTTATGGAAACCCCACTTCATACTTGGGAATTAATAAAAATTTAATGAACATATCTTAAATCAATAAGGGAGCTGCTGAGTGGGAAATAATTCCCCCCTAAAAGGGTATGATGAGACTGAACTCCCATCCTCTCAAATAATTTGAGTTCTTATTCCTTGTAGGTCAAAATCCTTAATGATTTAAAACCTTTAGAATGTATGTACTTTTGGATATAGAACCATTGGTTGTTTTCAGTTCCATAATTAATCTTGATGGAAACTATTTCGAAATTGTGAACCTAAGATGAATGATTTAAGAATACTCAAACCCCTACAATGATTCATTGGGAGACCAACCCTTTGAGGGGAAAACCAAATGTCTCTTTACATATCATTATTATACGCAATTGGAACCCATATTTAGGATGAAACATTCAATAGAATTTGGGGGTGTTAATAATATATATACAATCTGTAAACCATTTTCCATAATTCAAATAAAGTATTATTAAATAAATAAAGATTAAATATGTGAGTCAATTATTTAATGGTTTATATATCCAAATTAAAAGATATATAAACAAATTCATAGTCTCATCAGCTGAAATCATTAGATTTAATGACACCAAGGGTTGTTATACTCATATTATCATATATATAAATAAGAAATAATTTCATTAGTAATTTATCTATGATTTAAAAAACTATCATGTTTTATTCATATTTCCATCAACCTTTTTGAAATTATGTATAGCTCAAGACCTTCTAATATTGTTCACTTCTTTGAAGTCACGTGAAAAATATCACCTTTCTTAAGGTTTTAGTTTATAGGAGAAACATTAACATCTATAATATATCCTTATTGAATAGACCTAATGATTTCAAACTCACCATGATCTTTTTCAATATGATTATTTTGGGTTTAGAAGAGTTAATCAACTCAATATTTCTATATAATATACCATTATCACTTATTATTACACCTTAATTAAGTTTTACATGTGGATCACCATCAAAATATACTCATTATACAATCCTCCATAATAATATATAGCTTATAATAATAATAATAATAATAATTAATAATAAAAATAAAAATCACCAGTAGTTATGATAGAATTAATAATAATAACATATAAGAATGAAAACTCTATAATATAATGTAAATTTAGACACATTTAATAAAATATAAAAAATTTAAAACTATATATTTACAATGATCTCTCTTTGTTAGCCTAGGGATAATTATGAGAGTTTCATTAACCAAAGAAGAAAAAAATTGATAAATATTTGTAAATACATCGAATAATATATTTGAATGATTAAAAAATTATTAAATAATAGAAAATATAGAGAAAATAAAATTCATCTATTGAGACCATTGTGAGTAAAACCTCTATGAAATATAACATTTTAATTGAAATCTTACACTATTAAAAAATAATGACTATTATAAAATATATCTATCTATTTCAATAATAATTATATCTCCAAAACTATAATAACATCCTTAATTTGATACTTGTGTATTTTATATTGAACACAATAGAATTAATAGATTCTATTGAACCTTCCACTTGAATTTTTATAACCCCCATGACTCTATCGGCATAATAATTATTAGATGTGACAAATACCTAACAATGTTGACTATTACTAGGCTATGTGATGTTCCAATAATAGAATAATATAGTTTTATATCATTTTTCAGAAATATAAATAATAACAGGTGATTTTCCACACAAACATAACCCATGAGTTTTATGAAGAAAGATTAGTAATATAATATAAATTCTGAAACAAAATTATATACACTTATTCTATAAAACATAAAAAAATTATTCCTTATAGATTTGTAACAGACCCATTAATTATTTATTATTCCAAAAGATTATTCGACTTCCTTGTAATATTTTTACACCTAATATTCATCGTACTCCAGATTCCATTAAATGTTGACATTGAAATAAAGGTTACCCAAAAACCGTTTTTCTATGTAATCAATAGAAAAAAATTAATGAGTACAAAATATTTAATGATTATTAACTATAAAATTAAATTATAACATTATAGTGATTTAAATATGTAATTAAAATAGTAATAATGATGCAACATGAATTTATAAACAAATCTATCATATATTCATTAAGGTATCAACATCAATTTCCAAAAAAACATGAATCATAACATAATTAAGTGGAAAATATATAATCCAATTATATCATTATCATGTGTTAAGACTATCTACCAATACATCATAACATGGTAGACAATTACAACATTCAATTTTCTATAAGAAAGATATCATGAGATGTTGATCGTTTACATTCCATTAATTTTTTATATAATTTCAAGACTACCTATCACATAATAATATATCCATTCATTAGTGTAGAAATGGAATTGTAAAAAAATACAAGATCTATTAATAGGAACGGAAATGATTAAATTTTAAGGACATAATGATTAATAAATAAATTATTTATGAGGCTTATAAATAATCCAAATAGTGAATATTAATGTTTCTAATAATGTAAATAAAATGTAAAAATCGATCAAATAAAACGTATAGGGTGTTGAAATAGTGTCATATTAAAGATAATTCATATAAATTAATAAATTATCATATTGGAAAGAACAAAACATTTTTATTCAAATCAGTCATTTTATTATAATATGAATCTAGTCAAAAAAGTAAAAAATAAATAAATGTGCAGTTTAACATTGAATTTGAAATATGATTAAAATAAATTAATTATATATTAAAATAAAATAGAATTTGTGAGATACAAAAAGGTTTTATCAATGAATGTTATTAAATGCTATTAGTGATGATTATTTAATATTAGTTTTATAATTTAAACAAATTTGAAGATGAGTCCCATTAATATTTTTACATTTCAACAGAATTCGTAAATATATTAAATAATAAAATTTGATGGAAGAAGAACGGAAGTATATTCTATCCGAAGAACACTACTTATAAACAATGTAAATAAATCTAAAAAATAATAATCCAAATTGGATTTCTCATTGGTTGGTGTCCCAAAACACACAAAACAAATTATTAAAATAAAAGGATGTTTAAATGTGAAATCATTTGTTGAAATGAATTTTTGAAAATAATTAGTCCACAAAAATAAAATATATGAAAAGGTGAGATTAGGATATAGAACAGTTGATAAACAAAATGAAATTGTATTTCATCAATAATTTATATTATCTTCCTTTAAAAGTAATAGAATATTTATTATATGTACCGCACACAATTTAATGTTTAATTTAATGTGATGAAATATTAAAATAATATTATTAAAATATGAATTTTATAACCGATCTATTTAATTTGGAATCATGAATAAGAGTAGATGAAATATGAAATAATTATTAATTTTTTTTCAAAAAAAAAATCAATTATCCTTCCAACATTGATTATTATATTGATAAAACATAATATAAAATAATTTAAAGGTAGAAGAGATATTTTTATAAAAAAATTAACTACAAAATGTATTTTTATCTCAATAAATTATACTAGTAAATATTAATTAATAATTAGTAGAAATATATTTGAAAATGTGTCAAATTAAATAACTTAATTATCATCCAATGGTTGTTACTAGGAAAGGAAAGATAAAATTTTCATTTAATGATATGAGAATAATTTTTTTAAAAAAATGGTTTTAAGTATATTATGTGTGTATATGATAATTTGTTTATAAAAAATTTAAAATTATTATTTTGGAAAAAAAAGATGTTATCAATATAATTATTTCAAAATATAATTTGGCTGAGTTTTTTGTATTTTTTCCACAATGATTAATTGGTTCGTTAATAGTGAAAATACACTTTTTTGCAAAACTATTATTTATTTTCATTAAATTATGCTATTAAAAATCCAAATTTATTTTTTCCCATTTATTTCAATAAAATTCTTATTTTATTAAATATTATTCAACTAATTCTTTAGGAATCTATATTTTATTTTATTTCTCTATAAAAACATTTTTATTCTTAAAAAATCATTTTTCAAAAAAAAATATTTTTCATTTTGTTTTCCATAATAAATTAAAATTAATTTATATTAGTTTAGTGAGTTTATTATTATAAAATTTATTTCATATTTGAAATTATGATATTTCAATATGGTCTAAACATTAATTTCAATTTTAGTCATAATGTATTGTAACCATGGTAAAATATATTTATCACGAAAAAGTGTATAACAAGATAATTATGTTTGATATTATGTGATATAGTCAAAAAATATTATATCTGAATTGGTGGATGAGTATTTTAAGACCCTTAAATTATTCTCGTTTAATTTTATGCATTTTTTATCAAAATTACTTATTTATGACTTAAATTTTAAATTAATTATATTATATTTAGAAAAGTGTTTGTTTCTCTCATTTAATGATTTATATAATTTGGAATGGTATGGGTAAGAGTAAATATACATAATTAATGAAAATAAGGATACTGTTACCATGTTATCATTATTATAGAAAAAAATAGAAAAAAGTATAAATAAACTTCGTCTAAACAACGTGGATGATAAAGAATCCTAATATGATAATATATGGACCACATTTCCTAAAAATTATTAAAATGGGCTTTAGTGTGGAAAGATAATCTGGTGTATATATTAAATGAAAATAAAAATATATATAGAAAAATCACGTGGAGTCCATCTCCATACCACTAAAAACAAAAAGGATTTACTCCTCTACTAAATTCAATGAGCCCCTTTCCCTTATGTAGATCCATATACATGATTATAATACATGCATTGAGATTATTATACAGGTTTTGAGTAATAATACAATGTTTTACACAACCAATTCATACTTAATATGTGTTCGTAGGTATACCTGATGTACGCCATGATGAAAAATATTTTTCAGTAAATCATAAAAAATAATATACCATGCAATAGTGTTATAAAAAATCCATCATGATCAAAACATTTACCTTACATGGCCTTAGGATTTAAGGACAATCAATTATATTAGATTTTATCAAGAATAGACCACAAGGATGGGGATAATGATGTATAGTATCTATAAAGAATCAATTCAAAATGCCTCTCTACATCCACATGGCATCAAGAAAACATGTGATATAGAATAAAAAAGTCCACTATGAGTGTAACAACCCATTGTTTTTAAATGTGAATTACCATCTTAAAATATGTCATAAAATCACATGAAAACACAATATAATGAACTATTATTTACTAAGTGACCTTTAAATATAATTTTGTCACTTCTGTGTTTGGAATTTTGAAAATCTGACATACACTGTTGCAATTAGTAAATTATTTGGAGTCAAATAAGAAAAACATAATTATTAGTGAATATTAATCTACCCTTATTAATACTTATATACCATAATTAATAGTAACCTTTCCAAGGATAAAATATAAATAATATTCAAGTTGAAAGTATGATATACATATATTTTAGAAAAAGTAAATGGCCCTTTTAAAAAAAATTGATACTAAATTATGATTTTAATTAAATATTAAAATAATAATATTTAACAAATATATTTTTGAAAAATGGAATTCATTTTGGGATTCTAAAAGTTGAAAAATGGTATGGGTGGATTTTTGGGAATTTTCTAAAATACATGAATTTTTGATGAATAGTGAAATACCATAATTTCCAAAATAAACAAAATATGCTAATTATAGAGTCATGCATGATTTTATACTGATATAAGACCAATTGATTTGGGTTCACATGATATAATTAATATTATTGGTCAAGGAATACTCATTATTCCTTGTCTTGTGGGGAAATAATAAACTAATGAATTTTATATTGAGAAACCTCTATCCCCTCCACTGTAAATACAACCCTTCACACCATCATTTACACACATATCTAAAGAATCTATTCTTGTCTAATATCTCCCCAATAAACTTCCCTATCCTCTTACCCTCTTCCAAGTGCTTCCGGTCTCATCAAATGACCAAACCTAGGTCCCTTAAGGAGGATCTCAAGAGGAGGATTCGATATGTAATTTTCTATCCTATTTTCTTTAATTTCCTTTCAATTTCATGTTATTTTTTAATTATCTTCCCTCCTTTATTCATCCAAATGGTATGGAATCTTCAGTATAATATATATACTAGAATATTATAATACTAATGAGATATTATCCCACCCAACCCCCTTCCCCACATCATTTTATTTTATAAAAGAAAAAGTTGTTGAGGAGGTGTTTATCTATCAACTTCAAGAACAACATGATTTTTTTTTCATTTCTACATTGAGATCTGGTCATGAAACCATTTTTATGGATGAAAAAAAATATTTTATATGTATTATTTCCTATTTGATGTTATGGAACAATCTTATGTACATATTACTAAATGATTAATCAAAACAAGTTCATTGTTTTCAAAAACAACCGCCCAAATTAACTCCAACAATCATCATTTAATTCTTATCTAATGATTCATCCAAATAGTATATAATATAATTAATTATAATATCATTTAAACTATTTGATGATAATTAATAATATGTTATATCAATTTTCGATGATTACCCATGTTCTACCCGAGCATCAATTTAAGAATACAAGTCAACCGCTCAAGAAAACCCATGAAAACAAACATTCCCGGACAATATTTTTAAACTCTATAACTCATACAAAGGAAAATAAAATAACTTAATGAAACCATAATAAACCATATTCATGTACTAAAGGTTCTGTAATTGTTAACTAATGAATCTAATGTGGTTATACAGAACATTAAAGCGAAATAAGCGTTCTGATATAAGGTAAGGGGAAATTCTCAAACCCAACTATCATCCATCGAGTTCTCCAACTTTCATTATTTTTTGGTATGGTTACTAATTAAAAATCATTTCTTCATAATTTTATTTCATTTTATGGTATATAAATGTTTATCACCGGTGTTCATGTTTAACACCATGTTTTCCAAAATGATTCTTCTTTAAAGAATACACATTTTACATCTCTTTCAAAGTTGATGGTTCCTGTAACATGTATGTTTTACCTATTTCTTTTGGGAACCCATTGTTTTTCACTGGGTTATTATGAGATGAAACCCATTACTTTTCATGAGTTAGTATTGTTCATTTTTCATATATGTTCATTGTGGAATTCATGATAAATGAAAATGTTATTTTGTGTTGGGTACGCTCAGAATTTATATTGTGCAATACGAATCTTTCAATGTGACGGGTGTGCCCGGAATTTTGCAGTGCTCCAATAAATTGGGTAAAGTGATGAATCTCATGAGTTAATGTGAAATTATGTGTTAACAAGATGATATATTTGTTCACAATTATGTGTTCTAGTTAACCACTAAGATATAAAGTTTCATTTTTATGCATTCCCACATTTCAAGTCTCTTAATAATGCTTCCTCTCATTTTCATGATCCTTTTACTATGATATGGTTTCTCCCCCATTGTTATGTTGTTCTTATATATCATCTTACTAGGCTTTTAGATCACCCCATTCGATGTTTCTATTTAGGTGACTACTTGTACTGAAGCGAGGACAAGTGAAAAGAAAATATAGAGAAGAAGGAATTAAATTAATGTTTATGATTGATCATGTAATTGTTATGTATGGTCCTAGTTTTCCCAAGAAAGTAAACCTTTGTTTCCTCTATGTGAAATAATATTATGTTGTTTGTCATTAAAATTATTTAATATTAGTATAAGAAAAGTATGGTTTGCTATAGTTTGTATCAAAGGAAAGGTTTAGTTAATTTTGGAATTAGGATTAGTGAACCCTAGGGAAAACCTCCACCACAAGACTAAGTAAAAATATTCACACAATAATATTAACATAGGGATCCCATAAGTTATGCTTTTAGTGCAAATTGATCAAAATAGTATGTTATTCCTGACTTGTTGAATTATTTTCTGTTCTATCCTTTTTTATTTTAGAAAATGGTGGGAACCCAGACAAATCCGGACAACAACTTGTGCGATGGACAATGCAATAATTTCCCGAATGAGACACCCAATGATTTGGGAGGTGGAGTTTTTAACATCATGGAGATTCTTACCCAACTATCTCAGGTTATGAACAATAACCATAATAATGGGTAGCATCCTCCTTCACCAAAGAGGGATCAAATGGATATCAAATGTTTTATGAGTCAATGACCACTGACATTGAGTGGATCTTTAGATCCACTAGTTGTGGAGTAGTGGGTCAATTCCAGGGAGACGAATTTTTTTGTTCATCACTATTCTGAGATGGAGTAGGTGACTCTAGCCGTATATCATCTAGATGGAGAGGATGATCAATGTGGGGCCTTGATTATGAACACCAATCCAAGGTATCAAATTGAGGAGATGGAATGAGAAGACATTAAGATAATGTTTCTTAACAATTATTTCCCATGAACAGATAACACAATGATAGAGAGAGAATTCATTGAACTCAATCAAACAGAAGGAGAATCAGTCAAAACCTATGAAGTGAATTTCACAAAGCTTGGATGGTATGCTTTGGGTTTTGTTGTCAACAATGATAGAAAAATATGTGGATTATTTAGTGGATTAAAACTACACCATCAAAATGATCTTGCAATTAGAGACTTTTGGAGTTATGAATAAGTTTGTCGGTGTGCTCTCAAAGTGGAGATGGAGTTAGAAGAATGGTCCCATGGATATGGTGATATGAAAAGAAATATGGAGTTTCAATCTGAAGGATCTAATGACAATTGTGGGAAGAAAGCTCCGTGACCCAGATGACAAAAAAAGTGTGAAGATTCACCATGGGAATTGCATCAATGGGACGGTGAAGTGCTTCAAATGGTGAAAGAAGGAAACCATGCACAAGAGTGTCTAAAAGAAATCAAAAGGAAGGAGAATATAGTCGAAGAAATGAGAGAACCACCCATGGTTCATTGCTAAAACTATAAGGATATAGGGTAATATGAAATCCAATGTACTAAACCTCAAGTTCTCGAGGGTCATTAGTATCAATAGCCACCAAATACCAAGGAAAAAGGTAAGGATTATGCCATCACTAATTAAAAAGTAGAGCAAGATAACGAAGTTGTACAAGGTACACTTCCTATTCAATCAAGAATGGAAAAAAGACTTATTTTATTCTGGTTCTACGCATTCCTTTATATCATGAATGATTTATAGAACTACAAAATTGAAGACATGAATCCTTGAAGTGGAGATATTTTTAAATACATCAAGTCATGCAATCATTGCAACACAAGTGTTCGAAAACTCTCTAGTTGGTGTGTGTGGGCAGATTCTTCCAGTGAATCATGTAATACTTCCCTTGATTGAAGTCAACACTATAATGGGGATGTATTGGATCTCATTAATTAGTGCACATATCAGATATTGGGAAATATAATATATTTTCATATTTCAATCCATCCCATGATCCTTTAAAAATTCAAGGAAGATCATGAATGTCCTTTAAAAAATCCTTCAACTGTGTGGGTGTTGAATCCCAATAAAGAAGAGTACCTCTCCCAAATGGTTGGGTCGAAGGAAAGTGCCAACCATATGGAAATGACAATTGTGAGGGAATACTGTGTTGTATTTCCTAAAGAGATACCCGAACACCACCATAATTATGAGGTAGAGTAATCAATATAACTCAAACTCGTAGATACTCCTATCTGAAAGTGTCCCTATAGGATGGATTCTATCGAACAAGTTGAGTTAAAGAAGCAGTTTCAAGAGCCTCTGGACAAAGGGTTCATACACCCTAGTGCACCACCTTGGGGTGTTCTAGGGATATTTGTGAAGAAGGATTGAACATTGCGACTGTGTATCAGTTATTGGGAACTCAAAAAGGTCACAATAAAAAACAAGTATCCTCTTCCAAGGATTGGCGACTTGTTTGACCAGTTTAGAGGAGCTCAATAATTCTCAAAGGTGGATATTCATTCTGGATATCATCAAATAAAAGTGTATAAGGGTGATATTTAGAAGACTGCCTTCCAAAAAAGGTATGGGAAGTCTGATTTTTTGGTGATGCCCATTGGACTTACTAATTCCCCTATAATCTTCATGGATTTGATGAATATAGTCTCTAAACATTACCTACAAAAATATGTGGTAGTGTTTATTTTTGACATTCTCATATACTCCAAGAGCAAGGAGTAACATGATGAACATCTAAGACATGTGTTGCTGACATTAAGAAAGGATAATTTGTATTCCAAGTTCAGTAATATTGAATTTTGGTTAAATCTAGTCACTTTCTTAGTAAATGTGGTCACATGTTATGGAATTTCTATGGACCCTTAAAAATAGGCGATTGAGGAATTTCCTAGGCCTTCTAGTGTCACAAAAATCTGTAGTTTTCTAGGAATAGCTGGGTAATACCGACATTTTATGCGAAATTTATAATTATTATCATGCCAACTAACTAATTTAACAAGGAAAGGGGTAATGTATATATGGATGGATGAATGTGAGGGAAGCTTCAAGGAGATAAAGAGAAGTCTAATCAAAGTACCTATACTCACACTACCGAAAAGTGGATAATGTTTTGTGATATACAGTGATTCTTCAAAGAAAGTCTTGTGTTGTGTACTCATGAAAAATGATAATGTGATCGCCTACACATCATTTTTGTTGATGTTACATGAGCAGAACTACCCAATGCATGATCTAGAGCTAGCAATCCTGATATTTGCATTGAAAATCTGGAGGCACAACCTTTATGCAGAGAAGTGTGACATATACACTGACCACCAGAGCCTAAATTATAATTTCCCAAAAGGACATCAACATGTGTCAAAGGAGATGGTTAAAACATCTAAAGGATTATGATTACTATATTCTCTATCATCCTGGAAAGGTGAACAAGGTAGCTGATGATCTAAGATGAAAATAACCTGCTACAATATCCATGTTATAGACTAAAAAAGACCCGATCTTCTTTGATATAAAAATTATGGATTTAGGAATCATAAGGGCATGGGATACATCCTACCTTTCCCAAATGATTTTGCAACCATCCACATAAGAGGATTAATGAAGCAAAAAAGGGATGATGTGGTGGTACAAAAGAGGGTGAATGCGGTAAAGGAAGTGAAGTTTCAAGAGTTCCATATCAATGATGACAGTATAATTCAGTTTGGAATGTGGATTTTTCTACCTTCATCACCCAAGATAAATAAGTATCTATTTGAAAATTACTATATCTCAAAATTCTCTTTCTATATAGGGAGTACCAAGATGTACCATGATCTATGAGAAAACTTCTAGAGGGATAACATGAAAAAGAAGATAGTAGAATCTATCTCAAGGTGCTTGGTATGTCAACATGTTAAAGAAGAGCGACCAAAGTCCAAAGGGTTGATTCAACCATTACCTATACACATGTGGAAATGGGAGAATGTTACTATGGACTTTATCAAAGGTCTCCGAACGATGTCGAGTGGAAATAATGCAATATGTGTTGTGGTTGACCGACTCACCAAAACATCCCATTTTATCACTAATATGGAAGACCTATTGCTTAAACAAAATGGAATGTTATATATGGAGGACTTGGGGAGAATGAATGGAGTTCCACTCTTGAATGACATTGATCGTTTCCCATGGTTCACATCTTAATTATGGATGACCGTTCAACATTCATTGAGTACTGAATTAAATTTTAACATGGCATATCAGCCCTAAACTGATGACCAATCTGAAATGACTATTCAGACACATAAAGATTCGTTATGAGCATGCTCTCTAGAATTCAAAGGTAGAAGAGATCATCATCTCCCAATGGATGAGTTCACATACAACAATATCTTCCACTGATGTATTCAGATGGTTCCATATAAACCATTTTATGGAAAGTGATGTAGAACTCCAACCTGTTGGAATGAAGTTGGAGTAAGAAAGCTACATTGATACGATATTGTGCAAGAGATGAAGGACACGGTTAAAGTCACCCAGAAAAACATCAATGTTGCTGAATGTTGGAAAACGATCTGCACTGACAATCATCGAAGGGACTTGGAGTTCGACGTTGGTGATAAATTCTTCCTTTAGAATATCTCCACGGAAGAGAGTCACGAGGTTTGGAAATAAAGGGAAGCTAAGACCAAGGTACATTGGCCCCTTTGAGATCCTTGATTGCATAAGAGTTGTGGCATATCAGCTTTCACTTCCACAGAATATGGATCATGCTCAAGATGTGTTTCACATATCAATCCTGAGGAAGAATATACCTGATCCCTCAAATGTACTGAACCTTGAGGTGGTATAGTTGGAAGATGATCTCTTATATGGGGAGTAGCCGGTATAGATTTTGGACAAGAGTGATAATATTCTACACAAAAAAACAACCAACATTGTCAATGGGTTGTGGAGGAACCATAAGTTTGATGAAGCTACATGGGAATCAGAGTAGGTGATGAAGAAGAAGTACCCTCACCTGTTTATGTAAAGTGAAATTTTGACGGCCAAATTTCATAAGGGTTAAAGAATGTAATAACCCAATATTTTTCAATGGGAATCCACTTCTTATAAATATGTCATAAAATCACATGAAAACACACAATAATGAACAAATATATGCTAAGTGACCTTTAAACATAAGTTTTTCACTTCTGTGTTTGGAATTTCAAAATATAGACATACACTGATGCAATTAGTACGTTATTTTCAATCCAACAAGAAAAACATAATTTTTGTTAAATAATAAGATACCGTTATGAATAGCGATAACCATAATGAATAGAAAAATTAACTAAGATAATATTTAAATAATATTCTAGTTGAATGTATGATATACCTATATTTTAGAATAAGTAAATGATTGTACTAGAAATGGTTTTTGATAATAAATTATGATTTTAATTAACTATTAAAATAATAATATTTAGAAAATTATTTTTTAAAATTGGAGTTCATTTTTTGATTCTATACGTTGAAAAATGGTTAGGGTGATGTTTTTGTGATTTTTCGGAAATACATGAATTTCTAATGAATAGTGAAATACCATAATTTACAAAATAAGCTAAATAATAAAAATATAGAGTCATTCATGATATATTGATGATTTAAGTCCAATTGTATAGTCTTCACATGATAAATATATTTTTTTGGTCATGGAAGTCTCATAATTCCTTGTCTTGCGGGGAAATAATAAACTAATGAATTTTATATTGAGAAAGCCCCTCTCCCGTCCACTATCAATACCACCATTGACACCCTCATTTCCTCACACCTCTCATGATTCATTCCATATCTAAACCATTCCCAATCATCATCCTTATCCCCTTCCCCACATCCAAGATTGTTTGGTTTCATTAAAAGACCAAGCCTAGGTACCCAATGTAGGATCTCAAGAAGAGGATTCAAGAGGTAATTTCCCTTCCTCTTACCTTTTATTATCATTCAATTTCAAGTTATTTTATTATTATATCCCCACATATCTTCATACACATGGTATGGTAACTATAGTATCATAAATATAAAGGAATTTAATAACACTAGTGTGATATTATACCATCAAACCACCTTTCCCATATCCTTTTATTTTATAAATGAAAATGTTGTCTATGAGGTGTTAATATATCACCATCATGAATGACGTGTTTTATTTTTCCATTTCTACATTCAGATCGTTCCATGAAAACATTTTTATGGTTTAAATATAATATTTATATGTATTACTTCATTTTATATGTTCAATAAATAAATTATGTACATGTTACTAAATGAGTAATCAAAACAAGTTCGTTGTGGTCGAAGAACAGCCCAAATTAACTCAAACAATCACCATTTATTTATTATCTAATGATTCATCCAGAAAGTATATAATATAATAAATTATAATATCATTTAATCTCTTATAATATAATTAATAATATTTAATATCATTTATTGATGTTTACCAATGTTTTACCCAAACATCAATTTATAAATACAAGTGAGCCTCTTAAGAAAAACCAATAAAACAAACATCCCTGAACAAAATATGTTCATCATATGTTCTCCCTATATCACTCTTTTTCTTGATATGATTACTCCTTAAAAATAATTAGTTCATTGTCATATTTACTTTTCTAGGATATATATAATTTTCACTGGTTTTTATGTTGAAAAAAATGTTTTCCAAAAGAACTATTCTTTTAAGAACACACCTATTACTTCTCATTCAAGGTTGATGGTTCATGTAACATGTATGTTATTAACCCTTTATTTAGAGAACATAATGTTTATGAATGTGTTATTATCTATTGAGACCCATTCCTTTTCATGGGTTATTTATGTTCATTTTTTATATATTTTTATTGTGGCATGCATGAGAAATGATAATGTTATGATGTGACAGGTGCACCTAGAATTTATATAGCACAATATGAATTTTTCAATATGACGGGTGGGCCCAGAATTATACATCACTCCAATGCATTGTGTAATGTGATAAATCTCATGAGTTAATTTAAAATTATGTTTTCACATGATCCTAGCTTTGTTGAAAAGAATCTATGGTAGATAACCTCTAAGACATGATGTTTCATTTTTATGCATCACCACATTTCACGTCTCTTATTAATGTTTCCTCACATGTTCTTGATCCATTGAATATGTTATGGTTTTTCTCACCCATTGTTATATTTTTCATATATATCCTCTTTCTGGGATTCTAGCTCAAACCTTTTTATGTATATACTCAGGTGAGTACTTTTACTAATGAGATGTCAAGTGAAAATAAGAAGCTATAGAAGGAGTTAAATAAATTTTTATGCTTGATGTTGTAATTCTTGTGTATTATCCTTGTTTTCCCAAGACACTAACCCTTTGTATCATCTATGTGTAATAGTATAATGTCTTTATCATTAAAATTATGTAATTGTATTATAAGAAAAGGTTGGGTGACTATAATGAGACATGTCACTCAACATCCACATAACATCGAGTTATCATGTCCCTCTACAACCACCAGTTCAACATCCCCATAACTTCTTTTATTGTGAACTACCCCTTTTAATGGATAATCATTTGATGATCCACCTATTCCAGCGACAAAAGAATGCCCAAAAAATCAAATTAATAAATATAAAAACAATGATAATATAAATGAAATATAAGGAATGACATCAAGAGAAAGCGATTTCACTATATTTAAACATGTGATCAACATATAACATGATATCAAACTATATAAGAACACTTAGGTATTCATGCATCATTGACGAGTCTCACAAACTATGCACACTCCAACATGTGATCAATATAATGCATGGTCAAACAATAAATTCCATCACAATATAATATCAAGGAAAAAAGTGCAAAAAATCTCCCACAATGAAAGTAACTACCTACCTCAACCTCTTTGATGAAGTACTCCAATATTAATTGAATAACTAAATCTTGAATCCAATTTCACACCCAAAGAGAAATTGCTCACATGTCAAAGATTATTCTATATTGTTCTAGTTCATCATGAAGCATGTTATAAAATATACATGAGGATATTCAAATCTATGAAGGTGACTTCTATAATTTCAAACTTCACAATGGCCGTTAATGAAACTAGATTTGAGATATGTTGGATATGGAGATAAAAATTAATTTGATACATTATAAATCAAGGAACATATCTTGAATTCTTTATCAATTGAATAAGGGAACATCAATTTTTGTCAAAAAATATCAATATATAATAAATCCATCGATTGAATGAATATACATGATGAGATTAAAGAAGTATAAGGTCTCAATATGATTGATCCGAGATAGAATTCCTAGATTCATCCACCCTTTGTGAGATATCTAGATTTGGTCAAACGGGTTTCATTTACACATCAAATCCAACACAAAATATAAAAAAGGTTTATCTAAGTCACAATATATCATGAAAATACATAATTATATTTTCAATATATTATATACATATCATCAATATTAAATAAATAATTGGTCTAGGAAGAATAATTATAACCACAAAAACATGAAATTCGTATAGATGAATTTTGGTGAAGATTTGGTCACGAGCCATCATCAAATAAACAAATATTAAAATTATCTATAAATAAATGAATAATTCATAACTTAATCCACTAATAATAAATTGATCTATCATAGATCCAAAAACATAACTCAAGAAAGTCGTGTAATTTTGTGTGGATATATAGATAACTTAGCATTATAGAATCACCATGTTATTTTAACAATGAAAGTCCCAGGAATGTTGATTGGGATAGATCATGAGTCAATGTATGATGTATCTAATTAAAAATATGGGGATAGGGATGAATATATGTATTAGAGGGTGGGACATCCCAAAGACAGTTGTTAATTAGAGGTATGTGCCATATAATTATTTAGTGTCATAGTTGGGACTAATGAATGTGAATAAATGGTTCAATGGTCTCTTCCACACCTGTGTTGACTCATTCATTATGGTTTTTAATGATATTCTCATTTACTCAAAAACCCCATGGAATTATTCCACACATCTCAAGATAGTATGGAGTACACATATAGAAGATCACATTTATAATAAGCTATAAAAATTCAACTTTTTTGTTTTAGGAGGATAATTTTTTGGGGTACGTGGTTTCTGAGACTGAAATATTAGTGGTCTTAGAGATTGAATATGAGATGATTTCTTATAGACATGATTTTAGTCTGTTTGAGATTAGGATATTTTTTTAACAATTTACTGTCAAAATTTTATCTGGAACATCACTCATTTATCACCTCCCATAGAAGCACTAAAAAATAATGGGGTATATTTTAAGTTATTGGAATAGTTTGTGGAGGATTTTATTAAGAAAAAGTGGAGGCTAAATATAGATAAATGATTTATTCATCAGAATACTTAGTTGGATATTCTATTTATTGAGATGAATGAGGTGTTTTTTTGGGGGATATATCGATGTAGAGGGATTAGTTAGCATCTTATGGTCTTTTTCATCTACAACCCCCTGATTGAAACTATCCTACCCATGGATTTGATCTTGAAGATGTGGTATTTTCTTTGAAGTTTTAGAAACATTATCATCTTGGTGAGAGGGTTTATTTCTACATTCACCTAAGAGGTTATATAAGATATTTACATATCATGACTAAAATTTGAGGAGAACGCACTGGTTAGAGTTCCTAAATATAATTTATTTTGAAATGAAATATTCACTAGTAAATGGTGACATTATTGTAAATGATCATAGATATAATGTGTAGGTAGATCAGGATCATGATGAATTCCCATAAAAGGAGTAGTGGTTCCTAAAGGGAATACTAGTATATATGAGGATGATTTCTTTTGAGGACCATGTATTGATTTTGTGTTCCCCATTAGTGACAATTTATTCATTAGTATATTGGGTAATGGATAGACAAAAATTCAAACCAGAGTGTGTTGTTATTTAGAAACAACTTGTATGTAGTGACACAATTTATTTGTGGTATTTTCATAATGATGACAAGATAAAAGTACCTAAAGAGTTTATTCCTATGATATCAACTTGGAAGAGTTAATGAGAGACTTCCATACCTCTAAGTTGGAAGTTCTTCCTTCAGTGTCAATCATGCAACATGACATGAAGTTATAGTTTTCGTGGATTTGGATGAATAGGTGAATTGATGGATTCATGTCAAAATTCCTTACATGTATATTATAGTAACCTATCACTAGATTTCTAATAGATTTCAACATCCACTTATCTCGCCCATGTGGATATGTGATGAAGTCACAATGGAATTATCACACAGTTCACATGTAGCAACCTGATATTTTATGAATATTTTTTCCAAATTATTTAAAAAATATAGATATCTAGTTATGTATACAAAAACAACTTATGGTATTTCATTCACAAGAAATCGCAATCTTTGAAGTGGATTGGGAGGAATAGGTGAATTGATGGATTCATTTCACAATTCCTTACATGTATATTATAGTAACCTATCACTAGATTCCTAATGGATTTCTACATCCACTTATCTCGCCCATGTGGATGTGTGATGAAGTCATAATGGAATTATCACACAGTTCACATGTAGCAACCTGATATTTTATGAATTTTTTTTCCAAATTATTTTAAATATATAGATATCTAGTTTTTTATACAAAAACAAAATATGGTATTTCATTCACAAGACATCACAATCTTTGAAAACGTGCATAGCATGCTATATTGAGCTTCCAAAAACTATTAAATTATATTATTTTAGACATAGCCATTATAAACTATCCATTAAATATGTGGGTATTTACAATAATAACTACTTTGTTCAATATAAATATAAATATACATTTATTTTTTAATTATTATTAATTATTCAGTTAATTTATTGTAAAGTAATTATATTCATCAAAAATATGTTTTTATCATTTTTTTTATTTTTATGAAAAAATATTGTAATTAATTTGTATATATTTTATAAAATTTATTTAAAAAATTATTTACCTTTCTAAAATCATCACATCAAAATTTAATCATGGGGATATTTTTGTATATTTCAGAAAATAGTGAATTTTTTGTGAATAGTGAAAAATACCAATTTTTTCAAAATCTATAATTTATATCAAATATATTAAGTAATTTAACTACTCCAAATATATTTTGAAGGAACATAATTATTATTTATTTATTTATAATACACATAATTACTTTGTTATCAACATTGTACTGTATTTTATTATGATATTATTTTATGGTTTAAAAAAATGGATTTCATTAAAACTATTTTAAAGTGCATAATGATTCTCTATTTAATTTAATTAAAATAATCCATAATTAGTAATGTTTTAAATTTGAATTATGGGTTATTTATCATTAAAATTTAAATGATATTAGTAAAATTATTTTTTAGATACATAATTAACAATAAATTATCTTTTGCTCAAAAAAATACATATCTTGAAACCCTTCTTTTTTGTGTCTGTGCGCTTTTTTTAAAATAAAAAAATACGAATTATATAATTTTCTTTGATAAAACTATTTTAAATTTTGAAATCATAATTTTAGAACTATATTAGGGTGGACTTTTTAGAATATTCCGAAACCATTATTTTTTTTTGAAGAGTGAAAAATACATGTGTTTATTAGAAAACAACATTTTTATTTAAATAATTTGTAAAGATAAAGTATATTATAAAATTGTAATAAAGTTAAATTAGTTAATATATATTTTTTTAATACAATTTATATCATTTTAATCAATTTCGGATTAATATTATATATAGAATATCTATAAACATGTTAACATTTTCTTTCTGAACACTCGTATCCTTGCCACATCTCTAGGATTAATTTCGAATAAACATTTAACACTTCTATAATATGAATTTGATAAAATGGATTAAATATTGTTAATCATAGTTGTATATATTATTTAATAATTTCCACTTAATTGTTTTCCATAATTAATTGTGAAAAATCTAATTATTATTTTAAGCGATTATGCTAAAAATTGGTGGGGGTTAAACGAAAAACAGTAAGGTATAAAATGACCAAAAACATTTTTAAAACTCATTATTTGGAAATATTTCATCCTTATAACTTATATTATCCATAATTTTCAAATAGTAGAGAGTTTGTTAATGAAAAAACATGAGTGATATTCTTTCTTTCAAAACAATAATAGTGTTCCACTCACCTTACTTACAAAAAGCCAAAAGATATGCTCTCCACATCAAAACATAATCAATTTTTGTTTGGAAATGACCTTAAATAATAAATTAAATACTCCCTCCAATAATCCCATAATTCTTATATTTAGAATTAATATGACCCATGATGGATTTTTTTGTGATCCCAAGGATGATACCCGATGAAGAGGTGACATTCATCGCCAAACATTTTTTTTATTTCTTCCTCAAAATCATTAATGTAACGACCCGAAATTTTAAATAAATCTTGTTTCCTAATTTTATGTGTTATTTTATTTCATTTTTATACTCAACAAAAATGTTTCATTTGATAACATGAGTATAATTAAAATGAGACTGTTGGGTTTTGATTGTTATTTGACCATTGGTCAATATGACCACTGTAAACTAAAAGTTTTGACTATTGTCTCTAAATTCAAGAAATCTTGGTTAATTAATATAGAAAGAATATTCGATGGCCTCACCCAGTAGTCTTGGACCGATCGAAGCCCATCTAACAGAACATGGGAAGGATGTAGCACCACTGGGCTTTGCTCTGGACCAAACCCAAGCTGAACTTCATTGTGTGAAGCTAGAACGGGATCGCCTTCGCGAGAAGTTCAAACTGATAGAAATTACTACTCGTGCGATGTTGGCCGAGCCTCCCTCAGATTCTCTCACCTTAGCACACCTTACACTTAGGTCCTATGCTGGTGTGATAAGGGGCTATGTAAGGAGACCGTAACTGCCTTGTGTAATCCTTTGTTTTAAATAAAAATTGGGATTTCTTCTTATGATGAAGTTTATGAATTTTCAAATGACCGGATAAATATAATATGCATATTTTTGATGAATTTTAGAAAAAAGATATTTTAAAAATGGTTGTGTAAACCTTAAATAATAAAAAATGTGTAATGATTTTCGAAAAATGGTCTTGTACAATTATGTTCTGTACGAAATTTAGAGACTAATAAGATCAACTTAATTTTTGATGAATAATAAATTATGAATAGTGATTTTATGATTAGGATTAGTAATGTGTCCAAATGGATTAGTAATCTCACTTAAAGAAAGTATTAATATAATCTAGGCACCTTGATTAAGTAATGTGATTCAATAAAATGGTTAAATAACGGTTTCATAAATTATTATTCATGTATTAGTATTTTCGGGTGAATAGTGGTTTTTAATTAAAAATTAAATTAAAAATATCTAGAAAATTATTTTTATAAAATGGATTTCATTTTTGAACTCAGAGCACCGATATTATGTTATGGTAATTTTTGGGGTTTTTTCTGAAAAAATGAATTTTCGGTGAATAGTGTATTTATTTAAAAATAAATTTAAAAATATTTTGAAAATTATTTTTATAAAATGGAGTTAATTTTTGAAATCAGAGCATTGATATTTGGTTAGTGTGAAATTTTGTGATTTTTTTGAGAAAGTTGAATTTTCAGTGAATAGTAAAAATGCAGTTTTAGGGTTTCGGTATGTTTAATGACATCATAGCTATGTCATGATGATGTCATGAGATATTTTAAGGGTTGGCCGGCCAAGGGTGATGAATTATTGTTTTGTGGGCCCCATGTGGCCTAACTCCATGGTAAATGCCAAGGGAGAGCACATGGGTTTGAGAAAAGCACATGTGAGGTGTCCCTTGGCCATTAATGCCTTGTCCCCTCACATTCCCTATAAATACCAAGCCCTCATCTAATCCATTCGACTCCCCACTCTTCCCCAACGAATTTCTGGTGTCATTAACTCCCAAGTAGTCCTCCCAAGGTGCCCCAAGCCCTCAAGGTCCAAACCATTGAGTTTCAAGAGTCACGTTTTAAGGTAAGGGATCTGACCTCTCTCTTTCATTTCAAGTAATCTCTTTGATATCATTGTTTTTATGATCCATGTTCTTATGTTGAAGAATGTTCTTTTATACTCCTCTTACTGACCTTTTCATTTTAATATAATGAGATATCCCCTCTTACTCTCATTATTTCATTTTGTGAAGTTTTAAGTGGCGCCGTTAGGCTGCCGAAATTTTTGTAACGGATTCTTTCTCCCTTCTCATTTTTCAAGATCTATTTTCATGTAATGTATTTCAAGTTACTCTTTATTATGTTGGGGTATGATCTCTAAATTTGTCATACTGATATTTTATGATCATATGATGAGATACCCCATTTCATCTCTTCAATTCAGTATTTTGAAGTTTTAAGTGGCGCTGTTAGGCTGCCGAATTTTTAACTGGGTCTTCACCATTCTGGTTTTGAAGTTCTACTTTCATGTCAATTCTTTCAAGTTCCTTTTTTTTATGTTGGGGTATTATCTCTATATATATCATACGGGAATCTTATGTTCATATGATGAGAGACCCCATTTGATCTCTTCAATTCAGTATTTTGATGTTTTAAGTGGCGTCGTTAGGCTGCCGAATTTTTAAGTGGTTCTTCACCCTTCTCATTTTGAAGTTATACTTTCATGTCAATTCTATCAAGTTCCTTTTTTTTATTTTGGGGTATGATCTCTATATCTATCATACTGGACTCTTATGTTCATATGATGAGATACCCCATTTGATCTCTTCAATTGAGTATTTTGATGTTTTAAGTGGCGTCGTTAGGCTGCCAAATTTTTAAGTGGTTCTTCACCCTTCTCGTTTTGAAGTTCTACTTTCATGTCAATTATTTTAAGTTCATTCTTGTTATGTTGGGGAATTATCTCTATATCTATCATACTTAACTCTTATTTTCACATTATGAGAGACCCTATTTGATCTTTTCAAATCATTTTTGTTGAAGTTTAAGTAACGTCGTTAGGCTGCCGAACTTTCATAAGAGAAATCTATTTTTTTTCTTCCATCCATGTTTTTCATTTCAAATGGTATGTCCTTGAAATTTCATTACCATGATCATGTATCCTTATTCTGTCCATCTACTATTTTATGGGTCATTTATGAATGTTTGACCCATTTTACCTCTCTTTTTAATGTCTTCTAAAACCTCTTAACATAGCCGTTATGCTGCAGAATTTCCATCTCAAAATGTCTCTCTTTTTTTTTCTAATGTTCATTTATATTATTAAGTGAATATTCAAAGCTCATTCATCTAAAGGGGTATTCACATATATACCAAATGTTCTATTTTAAATTCTGGGATTTACATACATGAGACCCACCATCCTTTTCTGTGGGTTTTAAAGTGATGTAAAGATCATGTCTTTAAAGCAATTTTTAAAACGTTATGATTATGAAATGAAACCCATTTATTTTATGCTATATGGGTTATTTATGAAATTTTTTATGATGATATATGTGTCTCACATGATAATAAAGGAAAATTTAACGGTGCGCCCTGATAGCGCTCCAATGCATTGGGTAATGATGTAACCACAAGAGATTACAATTTTCACGATACCTTGGTGAATAACCTTGGTAATTTTCAAATGACACCTTGGGGATGGACCTTGGTGATATGTTCATGATTATCTATGTTAAATGATGTAGCCACATCTTCAAGTTATGAAAATGTTATTTTTATTATGATATGCCACATGATTTTTTTTATCATGCCTTAAAGTTCTTGTTCATGACATAGTTGATGTATCTCAAGTTCACATGTTAAATGTTTCCCTTGTTTCCCTTACTGGGCCTTCTGCTCACCCTTTCTTTTGATGTATGCTCCCAGTTTATGTGATGCAGTAATGAACCTAGGATGAACATTAGGAGAATCCTTTCATGTGTTTTAGAAGAATGTTTTATGTTTTCATGTTTTAAGTTCCTGGTTTCCAAGACACTAAACCTTAAAGATCCTCAGTTTTGTATAATGTAATGAAAGTTTATGTGATAAAAAGGTGGGATGCTATAGTTGGTATCAAAGGATGGTTTAGTTATTTTTGGAAATTAGGATATGAAAAATCTAGGAAGAACCCTATAGAAAATTTTAAATATAGGAAATCTTCCTGGTATTTTGGTGAGTATTGAGTAAGGGGTTTCCAAGCAAATACATCCCTATCTGGATACGAGCAGGTAGAGGTGGCTCTGGCACAGATGTACATAGGGGTAAAACCCGAAAACACCGCTTTGACCTAGACTCGAACGGGAACTGTTACACGACAACGGGCCTTGCTGCACTGTTGGTTACGACACTCCCGGGGGATATGCTTTGGTAAATTCATAAGCTTAGTATGAACCATTATTAAAGGAACAAGGATAAAACAAAACAAGGATTCACATAAGAATATATGATCATGGATAGCCTAGATTGGAGCCTAGGGGATCACAAGTTATGATATACTTTTATTCTACATGTTTATCCTTTTATGCTTAAAGTTTTCTTTTCATGATTATTAGCTAAGTAAATAAGCCCTTAATTATAGATTCTTTTCTTATTTAATGGCGGGAAATGGAAGAACATGTCCCAAAAACCAATGTGATAGGAAATGCGACGATTGTCATATTAATATGACAGAGGTTATTAGGGGATTAAAAGATGATTATTATTTTTGAATACGTTCACTATTTTAGGGACCCTATATGATCGAGGTAAATAGATTACTATGGTATTTTCATTGAGGAGTAAGGTTGACTTATATTTTGAAGAATAGATAAATTTATGGTGGACTTATAGTAATTTAGGCTACTTTTGGGAATGATTAACCTATCTTGGGTAAAATATGTTTAGTTTAGATGTTAGGAGTGGTTGATGTTGTTTGGAGATGAACAATGAAGTTTATTTTGGAAGACTATGTTATCAAATCCTTCTTGTATTTGGGTTTCAATCTTAGTTTGTTTTATTTTGAGGAATTTTAAGGAACGTTATTTATGCGATGGTCTATGATGAACTTTCGGTAGTACCATGGAGCTTTGAAGATTTAAAATTAGTTTCCATTCCTATGGGATTCTTCCTTTTTGAAGAGTTTTTTAACCTTACCCTTTCTGTTTTTGATAATGTTTAAAGATAGAAAAAATAGATAGTTAATATTTTGGGGATTATGTGATTCTCTAGAATATGATTCTTGTGTTTTGATGAGACCAAGTAGTTTTGAGTGCTCATCGTTTGGGAGAAAAGAATAGTTTTGGTAGAAACTTATTAAAAGGTGAAACTCTACATGAAGGTAGATATATTTCCTTATGTTCTTGTTCTATGTTGTAACTAAATTCCTCAAAATTATGAAAAGGAACGTAAAACAAAAACGTTGTTGGTTTACGTTTCCTACTACGTAATCAATGATCGTTTACACACATCATAATTTTGGGATTTTCTTATGGTTAACTTTCTCCTAATCATGTTCTCTGTCACTCTCCCTCAGAACATGACCCTTTGTTTTCTCCTCCATGTCCATATTTTCCTACATGGAATCCTAGTGTGGGCTAACTCGGGTGACCTTCGTACTTCCCTTTCTTTCTTTTAAAGTAATATTTTTACTGACTCCTTTTCCGATGTGGGACTTTCAATGAAATTTCAAAACCTAATTTAAAAAAAAATTGCGAGGACGCAATTTCTTAAGGGGGGAAGATTGTAACGACCCGAAATTTAAAATAAATCTTGTTTCCTAATTTTATGTGTTATTTTATTTTATTTTTATACTGAACAAAAATGTTTCATTTGATAACATGAGTATAATTAAAATGAGACTGTTGGGTTTTGGTTGTTATTTGACCATTGGTCAATATGACCACTGGAAACTAAACGTTTTGACTATTGTCTCTAAATACAAGCAATCTTGGTTAATTAATATAGAAAGAAGATTTGATGGCCTCACCCAGTAGTCTTGGACCGATCGAAGCCCATCTAACAGAACTTGGGAAGGAGGTAGCACCACTGGGATTTGTTCTGGACCAAACGCAAGCTGAACTTCATCGTGTGAAGCTATAACGGGATCGCCTTCGCGAGAAGTTCAAACTGATAGAAATTACTACTCGTGCGATGTTGGTCGAGCCTCCCTCGGATTCTCTCACCTTAGCACACCTTACACTTAGGTCCTATGCTGGTGTGATAAGGGGCTATGTAAGGAGACCGTAACTGCCTTGTGTAATACTTTGTTTTAAATAAAAATCGGTATTTCTTCTTATGATGAAGTTTATGAATTTTTAAATGACCGGATAAATATAATATGCATATTTTTGATGAATTTTAGAAAAATGATATTTTAAAAATGGTTGTGTAAACCTTAAATAATTAAAAATGTGTAATGATTTTCGAAAAATGGTCTTCTAAAATTATGTTCAGTACGAAATTTAGAGACTAATAAGATCAACTTAATTTTTGCTGAATAGTAAATTATGAATAGTGATTTTATGATTAGGATTAGTAATGTGTCCAAATGGATTAGTAATCTCGCTTAAAGAAAGTATTAATATAATCTAGGCACCTTGATTAAGTAATGTGATTCAATAAAATGGTTAAATAACGGTTTCATAAATTATTATTCCAGTATTAGTTTTTTCGGGTGAATATTTTTTTTCATTAAAAATTAAATTAAAAATATTTAGAAAATTATTTTTATAAAATGGATTTCATTTTTGAACTTAGAGCACCGATATTATGTAATGGTAATTTTTGGGGTTTTTTCTGAAAAATTGAATTTTCGGTGAATAGTGTATTTATTTAAAAATAAATTTAAAAATATTTAGAAAATTATTTTTATAAAATGGAGTTCATTTTTGAAATCAGAGCATTGATATTTGGTTAGTGTGAAATTTTGGGATTTTTCTGAGAAAGTTGAATTTTCAGTGAATAGTAAAAATGCAGTTTTAGGGTTTCGGTATGTTTAATGACATCATAGTTGTGTCATGATGATTTCATGAGATATTTTAAGGGTTGGCCGGCCAAGGGTGATGAATTATTGTTTTTTGGGCCCCATGTGGCCTAACTCCATGGTAAATGCCAAGGGAGAGCAAATGGGTTTGAGAAAAGCACATGTGAGGTGTCCCTTGGCCATTAATGCCTTGTCCCCTCACTTTCCCTATAAATACCAAGCCCTCATCTAATCCATTAGACTCCCCACTCTTCCCCAACGAATTTATGGTCTAATTACCTCCCAAGGAGTCCTCCCAAGGTGCCCCCAAGCCCTCAAGGTCCAAACCTTTGAGTTTCAAGAGTCACGTTTTAAGGTAAGGGATCCGACCTCTCTCTTTCATTTCAAGTAATCTCTTTGATGTCATTCCTTTTATGCTCCATGTTCTTATGTTGAAGGATGTTCTTTTATACTCCTATTACTGCCCTTTTCATGTTAATATAATGATAGATCCCCTCTTACTCTCATTATTTCATTTTGTGATGTTTTAAGTGGCGCCGTTAGGCTGCCGAAATTTTTGTAACAGATTCTTTCTCCCTTCTCATTTTTCAAGATCTATTTTCATGTAAAGTATTTCAAGTTCCTTTTTATTATGTTGGGGTATGATCTCTAAATTTATCATACTGATCTTTTATGATCATATGATGAGAGACCCCATTTGATCTCTTCAATTCAGTATTTTGAAGTTTTAAGTGGCGTCGTTAGGCTGCCGAATTTTTAAGTGGTTCTTCACCATTCTCGTTTTGAAGTTCTACTTTCATGTCAATTTTTTCAAGTTCCTTTTTTTATGTTGGGGTATGATATCTATATATGTCATACTGTACTCTTATGTTCATATGATTAGATACCCCATTTGATCTCTTCAATTCAGTATTTTGAAGTTTTAAGTGGCGTCGTTAGGCTGCCGAATTTTTAAGTGGTTCTTCACCTTTCTTGTTTTGATGTTCTACTTTCATGTCAATTCTTTCAAGTTCCTTTTTTTATGTTGGGGTATGATATATATATCTATCATACTAGACTAGTATGTTCATATGATGAGATACCCTATTTGATCTCTTCAATTCAGTATTTTGAAGTTTTATGTGGCGCCGTTAGGCTGCCGAATTTTTAAGTGGTTCTTCACCCTTCTCGTTTTGAAGTTCTACTTTCATGTCAATTCTTTTAAGTTCATTCTTGTTATTTTGGGGCACTATCTCTATATCTATCATACTGGACTCTTATGTTCACACGATGAGAGACCCTATTTGATCTTTTCAAATCATTTTTGTTGATGTTTATGTAACGCCGTTAGGCTGCCGAACTTTCATAAAAGAAATCTAATTTTTGTCTTCCATCCATGTTTTTCATTTCAAATGGTATGTACTTGAAATTTCATTACCATGATCATGTATCCTTCTTATTCTGTCCATCTACTATTTTATGGGTGATTTATGAATGTTTGACCCATTTTACCTCTCTTTTTAATTTCTTCTAAAACCTCTTAACATAGTCATTATGCTGCAGAATTTCCGTCTCAAAATGTCTCTCTTTTTTTGTAAAGTTCATTTATATTATTAAGTGAATACTCAAAGCACTTTATTCTAAAGGGGTATTCACATATATACCAAATGTTCTATTTTAAATTCTGGTATTTACATACATGAGACCCACCTTCCTTTTCTGTGGGTTTTAAAGTGATGTAAAGATCATGTCTTTAAAGCAGTTTTTAAAATGATATATTTATGAAATGAAACCCATTTATTTTATGCTATATGGGTTATTTATGAAATTTTTTATGATGATATATGTGGATCACATGATAATAAAGGCAAATTTAAGGGTGCGCCCTGATAGCGCTCCAATGCATTGGGTAATGATGTAACCACTAGAGATTACAATTTTCACGATACCTTGGTGAATAACCTTGGTAATTTTCAAATGACACCTTGGGGATGGACCTTGGTGATATGTTCATGATTTTCTATGTTAAATTATGTAGCCACATCATCAAGTTATGAAAATGTTATTTTTATTATGATATTCCACATGATTTTTTTGTCATGCCTTAAAGTTCTTGTTCATGACATAGTTGATGTATCTCAAGTTCACATGTTAAATGTTTCCATTGTTTCCCTTACTGGGCCTTCTGCTCACCCTTTCTTTTGATGTGTGCTCCCAGGTTATGTGATGCGGTAATGAATCTAGGATGAACATGAGGAGAAGCCTTTCAAGTGTTTTAGAAGAAATTTTTATGTTTTCATGTTTTAAGTTCCTGGTTTCCAAGACACTAAACCTTAAAGATCCTCAGTTTTGTATAATGTAATGAAAGTTTATGTGATAAAAAGGCGGAATGCTATAATTAACATAATATTAAACCATGATTATATAATAAATTCAATATAATTCATGTAATTTTATGTTTTAATGTTAATTTAATAAAATACTACCATCTCCAATTCCATAAAAGGGATCGTTAAATCAATGTTCGTGTGTACGGCGGACTTGCAACTTGGGAACTGATGTCGATTATTTTTTCATTAAATCCTACGACTAATGAATATAATGATAAATTTATTGGTTACATATTATATTAATTATATTCTTATTCTTATAAATTTATTGTATATTGCTGATATTAATTCATTAATTTTTTTTGGAATATGATAATGTAACTCGTGCGTACGGTGGATTACTGCTTGACGATGTGATATAATTCATTCATGTTCTGCATAGAAGTTAATAAAGAGGGATTAAAAAATATTTTATATATTGGATATAAAATTTAATTTTTAGTGATAATATATCATTTACCATTTTTTCTTTCACTACATATAGAAAATGGATGCAACCATCAAGCATATGTACAACCTATTGTCTCCATTAACATTGTATTTCATTATATACATCTATATTTTATTGATTTATTTATATAGATATATATAAATATATAATATATATATCATTATTAAAATCCAAGATATTATCCAAACCCTGGTAACGGTAAGAGGAAAAAAAATCAAAACATATATGATAAACATAGTGTTAATTACCTGAAACACAACATTAACATTGTATTGATAATAATATGGTGATTAAAGATGACAAGAAAATAATATATGTTATGCAATATAAATATATATAATATTTATATCATAAAATCATCTTTATTGAATATGAGGTTTGAATGTGTACAATAGATGTCAAGACAAGTGGTAATGAATTTCCCTCTAACTTTTGTTTTTCTATGAGTCAAAATCCATATTCACCCCGTGTTTCTATTATATGGTGTATATAAATCCCATTAATATAATTTATGATCGTTTTATTGAAATATATGGTGATTTATACATTCATTTTCAGATATCTATTTCATGGGGTTTACAACTCCAATGTTAGAATTTTGGTATGGGATTCCTAATTTCTCTTTCATTTCTAGGAGGCATATGAAACTTCCCCACTTGTTTATTTTGGGAAGTGTATGTACTAAATATTTGTCATTATATGTCAGGAATATCATTATTTTAGTTATATTTAATGATTTATTTTATGATATTATTTAATTAGTATTATATATTAAAATATTACTAAATATGTAAGGGATTTTTCGATCAATTTTATATATTGGAGGAAAATATTATATCATGCATCTAAATTCATTCAATACGTATATATATAGCCCCTTTAACATGTAATAGCTCGATTTTTTTATCATCATGATATTTTATGTTCCATATTATTTTATTATTTCATTGGGATTATAATTCAATGACACAAAAGTGGAAATTATTATAAGTTGCAATCTCATCATTTATCAGGATTATTTGTAATTGGGTTTATGATAATAAACTCTTATGACCTATCTCTCAAAAAATTATTCAATTTTAATATCCTATGTTTATTGATTATATTTTCATGTAATGGAAACATTTTTACAATATTTATAGTTTAATATTATTTAGTTTGTATTAAGAAGATAGGAATGAATTTATATCTTCAGTTAGAATTTTGTTTCTCCATAAACCATGTTTTCTAAAAATGTTTTCAAAAAACATTTATTATAATCCAATTTTTTTGAAATAAATTTTTACCCACATGTGTCATTTTATAATATATTTTTTAAATTAAACCTTATTTTTTCATTTAAAAAATATCTTCTAGATTTTACAGAAATTGTGAATAGAATATTTATTTGACCCTTTATGGTATAAATGAAAAATTTTATCATCATGACCTATAATTACATAAAACATTCTTTTATAATTTTCAAGGAAATTTTTAAATAAAATTATTTTCAAATTGTCTTATGTTTAAAAAATTATATTAGAATTGAAAAAGATATTTTCCTCAAGAAATTTTTTCAATGTTTTCTAAAACCACCTTTATATGTTTTCAATGATACATTTAATCTAAAGTATTTTCAAAACATTTTAGGTTTTAAATATTTTTTACAATGTGGGTAGTATATTTTCCTAAATTTATTTATTAAATTATTTTTTATTTTTTTATAAGATTTCAATGTTATTATCAAGGGAAAGGATTTTAAATTTTTAATTATTTCTTCAAACTAGAAATTATAATTTCCTTAAAAAATGTTTTAAATGATTTATAAACCTTCCTGGATAATAATTCAAGGATATTTTCAGTGATAAATATTTTCAGATTATTAGGTTTTAAGAATAGTTTCTAAAATAGGAAATTATAATTTCTTTAATATATTTTGTAGAATATTGTTCAAAATTATTTTCTTTATAATATGAAATATGTTATGTTACATATGCCTTACTAGGGATATAATCCAATGATACCACTATTATTCTTTCTCAAAAAATTTTATGTTTAAAAAGAAATTTTTTTTATGGAAATCACTTCTCTTCAATTGGTTATACCATATATAATTCTTATAGACCCCACTTATATTCCATGGGTTATTCTATGATTAATTGATGAAATGATTATGAATCTTTTCTATTTTTCATATATTATGATATGATGAATTTATTAAGAAACACGTTTCATTTTATGGTTTACGATATGAATAATGTTTTATGATTATATGGAATAAATAAATATGTGTCTCAATAAGTATTTTGTGGGACCTATATCTCCCTATATGAATTGGGTAAGGATTTATATTTCATGAGATAGACATGACTAGAATGGGAATTAAACCTAATTCAATCAGGGATTTTGTTCACTATGATATTCTTGATAGTGGACATTGAATGCTATTATGGTTTGGGGTGTGAACCCATTCCATTATGATATCCTTGGAAATATCCTTAACTTCTATGGAAATTATTTTCTATACATTTGTGTGTCCAAAAAATCTAGGTTTTATTACAATGTTATTCTCTCATGGCTCATGTTATTTGATTCTCTTAATATTTATGTCTTATGAATTGCCAACATTTATTCCCCAACTCATTAATTTAAACTATGATATGTAGGGTACATTTCTCATATATTATTCTCATATTCTCTTACACTTATTACCATGTTGTGTTTACTTATTTTTCGTGTTTACACTTACTGAGACTCTATACTCCCCCATTCATATCTCTACATTCCCCAAGAAATAAATAAAAGTATTTTGGAGTGTTTGTATATGAATAATACTAAATGGGAGTATCATTTTGAGAAAAATTGAATATAATTCCCCATGATAGAATATTGTATTCCATAATTTTTAAATCACTAAACTATTTTAGTCCTCATGTGTGTGATTTTGTAATTTATTGAATATTCATCTACAAATATGTTATATCCATGTATGAGTAGCCTGAATCACTATCGTGTGTAACAAAGTAAAGGATTATTTAAACTATGGATACTAGGATGATAAATATTTAGTGATATCCTAAAGGATATTTACAATGATATTTCTAGGTATGTCTCGTGAATAAAGAGATGACCACCAATTAGATATAGTACTCTATATGACACCCTTCACTTTACCTAATCTTTAAAAATTAGAATCTAAAAATAGTAAACGTATGTAAAGTCAGTTGAATTCATAAAGACGTGTAGGATTTCACCAAAAAATCATTATAAATGCTAAATCCTTGAACCTATTAGCTCTATATTAAAAAAACTAGTTTATAAGTTACATAAAAATTGAAATCATTTTTTAAAATAGACAAAAAATTTCATAAAACTGCCCATATTCTAATACACAAGAAATATTATAAGTAAATTTTATATAACATAAAAAAAGAAAAACATTCCACTGATACAACATATGAAAACTATGAGAGAAACAATACATAAAATGTAGCATCTTGTAAAAAAATTACAAGATAGGTTCTAGCCTATAGGAATACATATTAAGACGCACTAAGGAACACTATTAACAAAGAAATGTATAACTTGATTCCAATTGATATCTTGTCCCTCCATAGTATGTCAATATAATGAAAATAACCACTAGTGTTTCCATATACACTAAGGATACATATGTCAATTTCTCGATGCAGATAGGGCCCCCATTGTGCTTTATTTTCCATAATACATTTTAAAACAATGAATTATGTTTATAATTTATTTTCAAATAGATTAAAACCTACTACATTGTATGAAAATCCATTATAGTTTTAAAATATCAACTGAACCCTTTTATCAAATATTTAGTGTGAAAAACATTTTAAAATAAATTATCTTTTAAAACCAAATATCACAGGAAAAAAAATTCATTGATATCATATAAAAATATTTCATCAACCACATAAAATTAATTTATAAGAAATTCAAGAATTATATTAATTGAAATAATTTTATATATATAGAAATCTAAAGTATTGAGGTAAGCTAGTCACTATCAAGAATTCAGATTAAAAATGAGTAAATAGGGTTCTCATGAGCTTAGATCCATAACAAATATCACTAAACCTCTATCAAACACATTATATTATGAATCCAAAATCCAATAAAATTATTTTGAGATAATGGTAGGATATATCAAGTGAAAATTTTACATGAGGATAGAATTCCAACTAAAAAATGAAACATATATTGAAGATATCTATCTTCAATGATAGAAAACAAATAAGGAAGAATGGGGGAGCCTCTATATCATTGGGTGAATTTCAGTAAAACCCTACCAAATACTATGAGGGTATTAGATATAAAAATGAATCAAGGTAAAATTGGTACATTGTTTTATTTTAATAGATAGGATCGGGGCACCCAGTTATGCAAAATGATTTTTCAAACTATGAAAAAACTATGTGTGGCCTTTTTCCCTTTGAAAAATAAGGTACGCAATTACATGTGATGAGAATCAGGGTTTCTAAATACTTTTATAAATCCCCATAATACCTCAATAAAATCACACAGACACTCCCACAATTTTAGAAAATACTATTCAAGCATTGTGACACTTCTATAAAATCTTCTAGACATCAGTATGATAAATTTGGTGAGATGAATGATTTGACTAATTGTATTAGAGCCCTACCTCAATGTTCCATAATTCATGTTTATAAGATATTTAGTAATAATGATGTTACAAAACAATGTGTCTAACATGTTTTATCCAAAAATAAAAGTTTTCAAACCCCAACTCTGAGAGTCCTCCAGAAAGAGCAAAAGTATACACCAACACCAAACTAACACATACTTGTGACACATAGGAAGTCACAATTATTCTGACTATAAAAGACTTATAATCATAGAATTTTTTCATGATTTTGATGTAATAAAAATAGATGGACACTGTTACCTCAAAAACAATTAATGCTCCTAGAACTTGTGTATATCCCATCCACATTCCCATAATACATGGACTAGGGAAATTGTTTTACCATGCACTACCTTTTCAGGAAAGTCCATCATCTAAACTGGTTATACAACCATGGATGTGTCTAGTTCAAGATCTCCATCATACAATTAAATCACGTGGTAATGTCATGGTTTACATATTCCTTTTTGGGTTACATGAATAAAATTTTGAATCGACTTCAAATAATATTGAATGAACAACCTAGAAGATTCCATTATTTTTTCTCCATGATCGCAACAGGGATAACAAACCTCTATAAAAACATAACATACCTAACAAATTGATGGCTCAAAAGAGACTAAAAACTATGAAATAGGCATAATCAGTAACTTGATACAATTAAGGACATGTTGGATGGTCTACATGTGATTTATGATGATTTGATGTAGCACATAACGTCTAGTATGTCAGATCAACATTATTCATGTTCACTTGATGACGGATCAAACCAAACAAGGAATAATCTATTAACTATTACCAAAACATATAAGATATATATGGATACAAATAAAATTATTCGAACATATCTATTTTAATCAAATAATGATAACTATTTTTCTTAAAATTTTTATTCGAGGATGATTCTCTTCCCATGAACACAAAAATCAATCATCCACACCCTAGAAATTTCCTTATGTTTCTAAATAACATGTTCCTTATGTAGATCCATTTTTTGATGATATATTGTGGGAAATATCAATTAGTAAAACATGAAATCTTTCAAACCATACGAATATTGGTAAATAATCATTGTTTCCGTAATAGAAACAACTACAGAAGGGACCCCAGATAGCCTCACAACCTATCATACATAAATGTTCCCAAGCTTCTCCACATTCATCACCTACTTTAAAGGGAAGAAATGAGCCTATTTATTAATTAATTAAATGATCCCCAAAATTAAATCCTTCTCACTATGATTATTTAGTAAAAAAATTTAATTCTACAAAAATATAGTCACATATCTATATCAGAATGGAAAAAGGATGCAGCCATACAACTTTTCATTTTTGACTCACCTTAATTCTCAAAATAGTATAGCCCCATGACATAAATCTTGAAATCGACCACTTCATACTCTGACAAAAGTACTAACTTTTCAAAACATCATACAACTTGGTAGTCTCAGGGTGTATAGACCAACTTGACCAGTTTCTATTATCAATCAATTTTGGAAATAGATATTTAGGAATAACCGACCTACCATGGAAATACTAAGTTCCCACAGAAGGTAGTGACAAATCACCTAAGGTCTCCCAACCCATAATGATTTAAATAATGTAATGGAAATATGTTTCTAACACATTTTTGTGTGGAATATTGTCATCAAATGATGATTTGACCTTTATCAAAGTAATGAAGGTATTCCCACAAACCTCCACCACTAAAAATCTCATATTAATGAATAAACTCATTAGATACCATTACTGTACTTGTTCCATCTGTTATTGTGTCATTATTTTTCTACTAAATGACTAAACCAACATATTTCCTTGTCTATAATTATTAGTATAATTAAAAATGAACAGATAAAGATACACAATGTGTAATCTCTATTAAAAATTCAGATAACTCTAATTTAAAATTCAATTATGTATCCTATGATCTAAATATACCCTAAACCACTCCCCAAAATGATTTTATTGACTTGTTTACAAATAATGTATAACAACATTCAATTCATGTTCAAGGGTAGGTTTTTTCTTCTCATGGGGATGTAGCTATGAATACCCATAGGACACCACTGGTTACCCATGATTAAATACACACCCTAATCATGTACATGAAGTATCTTATAAAACATTATAATATGAATTCAATTATAGAAAAATAGAATGGGATCCATGGTCAACCTCTTCTTTAGTTCCCAAAACTAACTCTATCATTTGTTGTTCCACTCAAAACTAATATTCTTATTGGTTAAATAAGTCATTTGATATTTAATCTTAGATAAGTAATGAACAAATTTATTTTAATAACCAGTTAGGCTTATGAATCTCTTAATCTCATACACATTTTTGGGTTACTCACAAGAAATTATAGCTCAAACTTATTTAGGATCCACTAATATGCCCCTCTCAGATATTGTATGGCCTATAAACCTCAGATATTATATCCAAAATTAAATTTTTAATCATTACAGTAAAAGAGAAGTTCTTTCAAAATTCTCATGAAGATATGAAATTTTTTCATGTTCTCTCTTGTGACTTGAAATACACTAAAATTTCATTTAAAAAAACAAAAATGAAATATTCTGAGAACCAATAAAAAATATATTTCATTAATTTCAAAAATACTACAAGACCATTAGTGGGAATGAATTTCAGTACCAGAAACTGAAAATTATCATAATGGATCCAAAACACTATATTAGTTATATCCAGTTATTGTACTCTCAAATGGTGATACCCCAACCAAAGTTCATTATTTTAAAACAAACAAGCCCCACTGAGTTTATTGAAGAGATCATAAATTATCGGTACGGGGTATTGGTTTATAATAGTAACTTGAATTAGATCTCGATAATCAATATAATGTATGAGACTTCTATCTGCCTTTATAGAGATGGAAGAAGAAAAAATCCAGGTTGACATTCTAGGTTAAATGAATCAATTGACCTCAAAATATTTTATCCAGAACTTATGTTCCTCTAACTCAACATGTTCTATATGATACAGTGGCATTGAAATGGGTATTATAGAATGGAACATTTCAACACTGAACATGGCCTATCCCCATGGTTGTATCCTATAAAAATCCATAGGAAATGACTCATGATACACTATCACCACTTCAAGAAATAATCTTCTCAAGTTAGAATAAAGCAGTCATGTAAAATATCCAAAAAAAATTGTGAAATCATTTTATAATAAATATAAACAAGCCCATCCCTCCCTAATTTGGTATATGACTCACCCTAAAACAAATGATAAACTACACTAGGATAATAAAATATATTTCAAGATGAATATAATCAATATAAACCTTAACATTGATTACTCCTTCCATGACCACATAAAGGTCCATAATATCATGGTTAAGAACCAATAAATACCTCACCACCTCATGGTCATCCATCAACACATGAAACATGAGACACAGAAAAAAAATTTCAGACCTATTTCATTTTGGAGTGGTAGGATACGACATAAATTTCATAATTTTAGAATTCAATATCGACATATCAATGATCATTAACAATATAAATGAATGTTTTTCACCTGTATTGGAAATATATACTTCCATATATCTTCCTAGATCCCTTTTATCCATCCCATTTCCCCCTTATCCTGAGTATGAATCCCAAAACCCTGGAAACATCATAACAAACCAGTGAACCCTTGGTTTGAGGGGATCCAACTATACTTCCCTTGGATATCATTCAACAAAAATTCCTATAATACTAGATTGTTATAGTGACCCAATATTTTCATAAATATATTTTATCTAAACTTTGATGAAATTAATTACATTACAAAACAATATCTTGAGGATCATAATGTAATAGTGGATTTGGAAACTAGGAATCTTACTAATTTATTCATAATAGTTATATATAGGCTCCCACATAAATCCAATTTACTAGAACCCTATGTATACATATCAAAAGTAATACTTATCATCATGAAATGTGGAAGTTAAATATAGGAAATAGTGAGCATGGAATCCCAAAAGGGTAATCATGGGAAATAATTTAACAAAAAGTGATAACAAGGATAATATAACTTGGGAAAACTTTTGAAAAAGATACCCTAAATACCAAAGATGAAAAGTATTAGTCATGAAATAATGATTAGTATTAAATATGACATGAATAATAAGGAAATATAATAACATGGGACATATGATCATAACTGTAGAGAAATAGTTTTTTTCCTTGTAGGACATTATACTATATTTATATATATATATATATATATTCAGAGACCTGTGTTAAGACACTGTTTGATTCTAAGGCCCGATGTGACCAGGATATATATTCTAAAAATATTAAAATTATAAAATACTATGTTTATAAAAATTTTAAAATAAAATGGGTTAACTATAAAAATTATCTTGGATAAGAAAACAGATACTATAGTTGAGTCTGTAATGGGATGTTTGTCCTAGTTGTGACCTAAAATAAGTGGATGCGAAACATTTAGATAAAACATCCTTTTTCAATATGTTCAAGGGAATAATTAATTAATTAAATTAATTAATTAATTCATTTGACAACCCTAATTTAATATATATACATATTTATGGATAATCCTCCATGTTTAGTCTCATAAAAATTGGGAGGATCCAGAGTGCTCTTATCCTCCTTCTATTGGTGAATCGCATTTAATGGTGAAAAATCTGTGGATTAGTTCTGATTGATGCGCATCGAACAAAATGAATCTTCTAAATGATAATAGGGTTAATTATTCAATGAATAACGATCCAATATCTAGGTAGGAATATTCAATTCATGGATTACACCCTTACTAAATAAATATATTTAATACAATAATTTTATTTAAGATCTTCTCTAATTGGTGAACTGTGCACGTGCTCGAAAAATAAAATTATACTAATTATTCATTGGATTTATAACCTCACATATCCCAATCTCGGTCATTTTCAATGAATTCTTGGAAATGATCAATAATCCTTTTTATACCATATTTCCCAAATTTATTATTATTGTTTTCCATTGGGAAATGGGGTTATGGGGATATGGGTTGATGTTACCAGGTGGTACTGAGTTCGATCAGACCCCTAGATTCAAAGAAGAATCACATGTGGTGAATGGAATGTTGAATATGGGATAAAAGGAGGAATTTTAGGATGTTTTTGAACTATTCATTTAGTAAGGATCCAAATAATAAATGGTGAAGTTATTGGGTATATGCGAGACAGAAAAGTTCATGTGGGAATAAACGGAATCTGATATTTGGCCATTGTATTTCTATTATCCAATAGACATAGTAATATCATCCATTGTATAGAATAAATTAGGCCATATATTACGAATAAATATTTTATTTGAGGATCGTAGACAATATCAATATTTTTGTAAAATTGTGACTACACCTTGGGTAGTTTAATGAACACATGGTGTATAGCCCCAATGCTACGACAACAATGGTTTTAAAAAATATAATGATATAACAACATGTATCCCTCCTCTATTCCATGTACCTCTTCCTTGGGTGGATGATCTATTATTGGAATACATGGGGAAGTCTCTATGCTGGGGACACAACCAGGTGCACACCTAGTATCGAATTATGTGAAGATTTCCAGGCATATGGTCATGTACTGAATTATATGGACAATGTCTGTGTGTATTGGCAGGGACCCTGGGTGGCTTAGACACACCATGTAGACTCTCCACACACCATCAATGGTCCCATGAGTTGAGTATCCATGTACATTCAGGTACATTATTAGGTGATTGGGTGGGAACACATGTTGTGTCGGTCCCCTCACACATTGTGTACCCCATTGTTCTATTTGGATTAAACAAAAATGTTACGTATATAATATGTTTGGACTTATATTTTTTCAATGGTTATCCTATCCTAATTGTATTTTTTTGTATAATTTTATGGTTCCTTTTTTCAAATTTTGTATTTTATTTGAGAAGTTCTATGCTTGGCACTTGTCTATGTAGTGGATGATGACAGTAGTGATTGGGGAGGCTCACCAAAGGCTTCTAGAATGGAACCCCCATTTGAATTGGTGAGATTGATATATATTTTAATAGGAAAACCCCTATAATATAAGTAATTGGTCCTTATGAAACCATAGTTGAACCCCCCTTTCATCATTGTTTGGGTACTCGACCCATAGAGTGGAACCCCATCATATTGGGTGTGTGTCCTCTAGAGATCAAGTGGAGCCCTCTTATCATATTGGGAGTGGGTCCTTAAGAAACCATAGTGGAAAACATATTCACATAAGGGTGTGGGTCATTAACCTATGGATTGGAATCCCTCTTCATCATGGGAATGGTTCCTACAACTATCGATTGGAACCCCTATCATATAATTCACAGGCCCTCACGTCACTATAATAGAGCCCCCTAGAGGAAATAGGCCATGGTTCCTCGACCTATAAACTAGAATCCACATTAACTAGGGTTCAAATCCTATTCGTATATATAAAAAGTGGATCCTCCCCCCCCCCAACAAACTATAGTGTATGTCCTCTACTTGGATATTGTGCCCCCTTGGTTGTTCGACACAGTGGAGATGTGTGGGTCAACACAATGTAACATCTGGGAGGATACATCAGATACTATGAATCATTGATGAAAATTTGAAACTATTTATGACTATTTTCTTCGGATGGGATGAGAGATGCAGATCCCCATTCTATATCATTTTTTATTCATTTAACAAGATTATTTACATATATTTGTGCCCATGTTGAAGGATTTTACTACCGTCTTTATATGGGTGGAAAAAACACAATGTGTAATCCACCTAAATTACATGTTGCGCTCTGTGTGATTAGATGAGGTTTTCTACATGATTTGGGATGAGTTCTATAGTATTTGAAATAAATTACTTTTTTTCCTATTATTTATGCCCCATTCAAATTTCATTTTGTTCTGTTGGGTATGTATATACTCAACCCTAAATTTTCTTTTAGGGAATGTTCTATGTCTTATGCATATGACAGACAGGTTGGTGTAAATATCATAAAAGAATAAGTATAATTGGTGCATTGTATCATGTGTATTGATTATAGAATGGATATCATGACCATGTATCTTTCAGTTGTTTACTTTCCAATTTTTTCTAGTTTTCATGTAATTCTGGTTGGGCATTTATTTTCCCCATTAATTTGAAGTTTTCAACATCATACACCAATAAACCCTAGAGGTTTTTCATTCGGGGTTTACATTATTTATGTAGCATCATTTTATTTTTATTCTTATGCACATATGCATTTTTTTTGACATGTTTTATCATACAGGTACATTAAGAAAAGGCATCACATTTAGGATATTCCTTTCAAATCATGTTTCCACCCCTAGCCTATAGAGGTGTGATTGGAGTAGTTATGACTTGATCATTGATTATTCATGGGTCATGATAGATTGGTATAAAAGAATTTCATTCCATGAAATGGTTTTTGGTATAGTCCCCTTAAAAGAATTTAGATGGGATTTAGGGAAACAGTTTCAAAGTACCTTAAGTGAATCTCTTAGTTAATGATTACTAGTTATTGTTTGTGCACATGATGTATCCATTCATAATGATATTAAATTCATACATGTAGACTCGGTATACTGAGGCTTTGGATGTAGGGATCAATGGGACATACATAATAAATGATTGAGTCTCTGACTACAATTATTGAGTCAATACTCATTGTATATATATATATATATTCACTTTTGATCATGATATTTTGTGAAAAAAATTTCAGGATGCCTCTTCCATGACAACCATCCAGGATACCTATTCTGGATCATGAAAAAAATGGAATGAGCGATGAGACCGTAGTTAATGGTTAATCCCATGAGATTGTTCCTCTAGGAGGATAGGTAGTACCACCCCCACCTATTGAAAATTATATCATACCCACACGTATGGATGATGATGTGCTTATGCTTCGTTCACCCCATGAGTTAGAGCACTAGAGGTTGCTAAGGTCATGCGATGAGACAGAAACTTGGGACATATAAGATTGACTAGATTATGTGGATCATATATTAAATTTTATCTAGAAACTAATGGATCATGTGGTTTCACTAGTAATTATCCTTTTCTACATAGCATATATTTATTGGTGGAATCTTATTACCTAGATACATGATAAGTCGACATTTTCATGGAATGACTTCCTGCATCTCTTTTATGAGGAGTACTACCTATCCTGTTTGTTCTTGGTCAAGATTATGGATCTTATCTAGCTTCCTTAGGTAGGGATTACTGTTTCAATGTACACATAATGTCTCAAAAACCATACATGGTACACCCACAACATTATTATGGATGTCTACTTCTCATCACATATGTTTGAGTCGGGACTTCATAGTGAGATATATACCAGTGTGGTGACCTTCTGTATCCCCACTTATGATGGGTTATTAGATCAGGAAATGGGGTTACAAATATTACTATTATAAGGATTCCATGTAGCTTGATTAAGAACTAGTAATTATAGGGTTGAGTTGTTTCCATCAACAAGAAGGTGTCAGTTGATAGGATATCATTACTGGATACTTCCCCGTGATCAGGTTCATGTACATTCTCTAGGGTATCACAATGTACAATGGAATCCCACATGGGGGAGGTTCTATTATTTCGATGGGATAGGTCACATAGAACATGATTTCCTGACTGTATGTGTTAAGGATCTCAGGATGATAGCAGAAGGTATTTCATGGTAGAGGTAGTTCCATGATCAGGGATCAACTAAGAGAGGAATGGGTGGTTCCTATGGAGTTGCAGATGGAAGAGGACCATGAGGGGATATGGGTGGTGGAAAAATCGTTGGCATCCTTCAACCACATCCTAAAAGTGGCCCACTTCAGGCTCTGGGGGGTTGCAGTCGGGGCTATGGATAAGTAAAATCTATAGATTATTATGACCCCAGGGTATATGAGATGACCACAACAATGAACTATGATTATTCTACTATTTCATTAGTATTAGTAGAAATTAGGGAAATTAAATCTTTTATCTCCTTAATACCTATGTGATATTTGGGGATCCCAGTAGCTTCATACTGTGAATCCTACAGTTAATTATACTTTTTTATCTTTTATTTACTAGTAGATAGAGATATCATTTTATCGATAGTGGTTCTTGTGGGGCCTTTTGGTCATCAATATGGAACCCTATGGCATCATATTGGGTATGGAATGGTTATCCTTTATCCTAGGATAAATTGACTTTCATTGTATATGATTCAAAATAAATAAATTTTAGAGGAAACTATTCTTCTTTGTGGGTGAAATAGATTTCATGGGGGGATAAGGGGTTTTGTGATCTTGTGGTTGTATCTCATCTCCCATGTGTTTGATAGTATATCCCTTACTACAGTATTTAAGTAAAGAATCTAGATTCATTTAGTCATGTATAATTTTGTGGATGTACATCCTTAGTAAGTTCCAATACAACCAATGAGGTGGGATATTGAGTTTTATATCGAATTACATCTTGACACCAATCACATATCATTTATAGTAGATCAGATGGACCCTACCAAGGATTCTGATATATTGTAGTAGTTAGAGGACCTTCGAGAGAAGGGTTTCATCAAGCCTGGTGTGTCCCCTAGGAAACTCCGGTGTTTTTCATGAAAAATAATGATGTTATCTTGTGTGTTTATATAGATTATCATCACCTAAACCTGGCCACATTTATGAATAAGTACCCATTATCAACTGTTGAAGAACTCTTTCATCAATTGTGAGAAACTAGATGGTTATAGAAACTCAATTTAAGGTCCATCTACAACCATTTTAGGGTTAGAGTGTATGAAACATCAATACTATAATTACAAAATTTCTATGGAAAAAATTAATTATTAGTGACCCCCATTTTTGTGATGAATTCCCCTACCCTGTTTATGGATTTGGTGAACAAGATCTTCCAACCATACATGGACCATTTTATTTTTTTATTCATTGGAGACATACTCATACACTCTTCATTAGTGTAGGTGAATGTAAATAAATTAATTATGGTACTATATTTACTTGGGTATAACCATCATTATTGAAAGATCTCAAATTTCATATTTTACATTCATGCGATTCACATTCTAGGGAATGCCATTTATGATCATGGTTTAGCTTTGGAAACAGTAAATATTGATGCGTTGATTTCTAGGGAGCCACCGAAGACTGTGTCATTGGTGAAAAGATTTTTTAGATTGGTGGGGTACTACATGAGGTTTGAAGAAGACTTATCTAGGATTACATTCACTTTAACCATTTAGACATGGAAAGGTAAGCCTTTTATGAAGACTACGGAGTGATATAGATCCTTCAAATAGTTGATGTTGAGGATAAATAGTGCCCCTATTTTGAGACTTCCTGAGGAGGGAATGGAGTATATAGTGTATTGGTATTCCATTAGAGTTGGGCTCAACTGCATATGGATATAGTGGTAGGTAATTATCACATACGGGTTGAGGTAGTTCATACCCCATGAGAATAACTATACAACTTATGACCTAGATTTTTTAGTTGTTTTCTTTGACTTGAGGATATAGAGTAACTATCATTTGGGAGAATTATTTTTGATTTACCTAGACCATTAGAGTATCAGGTATTTCTACATGTTGAAAAACTAGTACATGAGATATAGATACTATTTTGAGTTCATGTTGACATTGAATTTCAAATAGTCTATACACCATGGAAGGGATGGAAGTTGTAGATTCCCATTATAGGAACTCCCCAGATTGTTTGGTGAAGGAGGATTCTGAGAAATTGGCTTCATTGTAGTGGAACCTCATTATGTAATAAGTTGTATCATATCTTCACTAGATAGTGTTTAATCCTATGTTAATCATGTTTATGATAGAGTCTAATCAAGGATACATTTACTAAAAGATCATGCATGACCGGAAAACCAAAAGAGATTTTCCAAATGGGTATTCTAATGGAGGTAATCAAACCATCCATTCATAGGGATGTTCGGTGGTCCCATTCATGATGTGGGATGAGGTGATGCAATAATTATAGAATTTTCCGTTAGCTATACATCCATGTGTGGGTAAGATGTTCAAATTCTATTAGTGGATGTTTTGGTAATCCAACATGAGATTGATTGTGGATGACTTCATATCCTAGTTCCTCACATTTTAGTAAGTGAATGTTGAGATCTAGGTTCCAGACGTTTTTTATATCCCATTGTGAACCCAAAGTTAATGTTTGATGGAACATCCATTGACATTGTGATGGGGATTATATATAATGTGAAGGGTCTTCATTCCATCCTTGTGATATTGGTCATATTGATGAATTTTTCACACTTATATGCTAACAGGGAGAAGATTTTGATGAAGTGTTTAGGTGATATGTACATCTGGGAGATTGTTTTCCTTAATGGGGTTCCATTAACTATTATCACTGATCATTATGTGATTTTCACATCATGATTTTGGAGAGGCCTACAAAAGAAATTTGAGGCCTAGATGTGGATGATTACATCCATTAACCCCTAGAATGATTGTCATATTCTACGTACCATCCATGTGTTGGTGGATACATAGAGTTCCATTATGTTATATATTTTCGAGAGTTTGTAGGACCATGTTCTCATGGTAGAGTTTTCATATAACAATAGAAACCTGTCTAACATCAGCATGGAACTTTTCAAGGACTTGTATTAGAAACCTAGTAGTTCATCCTTTTGTTTCAAAAAGATTGGATGAAATATCTTGTGCGAATAGAGATGATGTAGTTGTGTATGGATAAGGTCTAGGATATCCCTGAGCGAATGAGAATGACCCATAGAATGCATTAATTTTATGTAGATCTATATTTCAAACCCTTCTAGTTTGATCATGGATGCAAAAGATTTATGAGAGTATCCCCACAATGAGAATCATGGAGGTTATTTTAGGGAGGTAAGCTATCGCAAATGTTCAGCAGTCTATTCTAGATCATGTAGCGGATTATAAAGATTTCTAACCACCTTTCCATACCCCCACAGTTGGAGCGGGTGCATATCATCTTTTATGTTTCATAGCATTGTAGATATGTTCAAGATTGCTTGCACGTCATTGACTGGGGTGAGAAGGAAATTGAGGATAAGGCCACTTTTGTAGAGAGATCAATAGTGATTGAGGATTCGATGGATAGGAACTGTCCTTGAAGCTCCATCCCAATAATTCACATTTTTTGGCAGTAAGGGAATGTTTAAGAGAGATCTCAAGAGCGGGAGATCCAGATGCTAGATTAGTATCCTATGTTGTTTCTTCAGTAATTTTTTTGGGGATGAAAATATTGTATGATGGAATGATGTATAGATCCATTTTCCTGATGTATGACTTTGTAATGATTCTATATATATTTGGAGCTTAGAGATGAGACAACTTGTGAGTATATGGGCCAGTTACCCCATAATTAATTTAAAAAAAATATTAAATATATATTATATTACCTTCTCATGGTTTATTAATTATAATGTCCTAACATTTAATGGAAATATCAAATAAGTAAAATGAGAAAACGTTTGATTTCAAAATCTAATGTTTACCCCATGTGGTAATTAAATATGTCAGTGTTGGGTTTTAGATAAAACAGTCATTGTATGTATGTTTGGTGGATTAATAAATTAACTCAATTGACCGAAACTAATTTCCAAAAAAACAATTATTGAATAATCCTCTAGGTTTAGTTTTATAATCCCCATGGTGATTTAAATTGATCATATCCTCATTCTGATGGCAAATCACATATGGTGATAATGAATATCTGTATCAAAAAAGATCAAAGTATATAATATTAAAATACACCTATAAATAATTATCTGGTGAAATTTTTTAGGAATAATGATCCAATAATAATTTTGTAAATGTCAATTCAAGGATTTGACCTTCATTTACAAAGTTGATTCAGAAAAATAATTACTTCTATGATTTTCACCAATTTTGGAACTTTACATGCACCACTATGATGAAATTGTATTTTTTATTAAATTTCCTTCTAACCATGGATATCATGTTCTTTATCATTGTCCAAGATGAATTTGAAATTATTTATAACCCTTTTATAGAATCCACCACAAATTTCATAATTCCCTTTTCCATTAAGCTTTGAGGAAAACGATCAATATTATAGGATGATACCGAGACTGATCGGATGCTCAGAATCACATTAGAATCATGGTCAGGTAACAAAACATTGAATCAGGGAAAGAAATGTAGGCTTTGCATGATGCGGGTGACCGATTCATTGATTTGGGATACAAATAATCTACAATGAAGGAACCCGATATTAATGAGGTGATCTTTTTTGTTTTAAAATTACTAGAGTTTCATTTCTAGCTATCTAATTTCTAGAATCCACTAGCTGGAGTTAGATATAACTTTTTTCAGAGGAAATGAAGTAGGATATAATGCAAGAAATATTGGATCTATGTCATGAAGACAACATATAGATTTATGGAAAAATATCAACTACGCGTCATGTAGTTTGGGGAACACACTGTCTGTAGCCCTTATGATGCGGAGGCGGGGTTATGCCTAAATATAAGGGTGGAACAACATGTAGCACTACTACATGTCAGGTATCACAACACAAGGCGGATGAAACATGTTTTGGAACACACCGTCAAGACCCCACATGGGAGGGCACAATCTGTTGCACGCTATGTACTGAATTACATGGGCATGGTTAGGCGCATGGTCATGTAATGAAGTTCATTGATGAGGATACGGTGCATGTTTGGGGACCTATGATGGCTCATAAAGTCCTTTCAGACACTATAAGCATCATGTATTATCAAATGGGTTGATAATTCAAGTACCTCTTGGGGAGATGTTAGGTCATGGATTAAGACTAGACACTATGTAGGTCCCCTCACACATCATGTACCCCTTGGTTCCATTTTTAGGAAACATTTTTACTCTCATATATTTTTCATTTGGACATATATTATGTATAGCTAGTAGTCGATCCTGATTTTTTGTCACCTAAAACAAGATGGTTCCCTCAATTATGGGTTTTTGGATATGATTTGAGATGTTCCAAGTGTCGATCTTATTTAGGAGATGCTTGCCAATGACATTGATGATGAAGGATCACCATAGACGTCGAGTGTTTAACACCCCATCATCTTGGGCATCGGTCTATACCTATCAAAGGGAACCCCAATTTGATAGAACATATATTCCCATGAAACTAAATTTGAATCCCCTAATCAAATCAAGGAAATACTCCTCGACCAATAGAGTGGAACCCCACATCATCATGGGTTTGGACCCTCTACCTATTGAGTAGAACCCCTAATAGAATAAGGCATAGGTCCTACTGACACTAGAATGGAACCCCATGGGCGGATCAATGAATGATTCCCTGACCTATATAGTGTAATTCCCATCATTTTGGGCATGGGTAATATACCTACAGAGTGTAGCCCCCTATTAGATATGGTGTTGGTCCTTGTGACACTGTATTGTAACTCCCCAGATGAAATAGGTTGTGGGTCTTCAACCTATATAGTGGACCCCCCCCCCCAATCCTTATGGGTGTGGGTCCTCTATGAATACCTATAGAGTGGTACCCCACTAATGTTCTAGGGCATGGTTCCTCTACAAAGACATTGTTCCCGGCAGCTGTATAGAATAGTGGGAAGGCTTGGGTCTCTACACAGTTATTTTTGGGTAGACAAGTGAGATGTGTGGGAATCACTGATGTAATTTTAGATCTATTAGAGACTATTTTACATGTATTTTATGGGAGATGGAGATACATTTCTCTCTCATTTTGGGTTATTTTTTATCGAATATATAAATTTATATGTTTCCATGTGGATGGATTTCACAACTCTCCTACTGTATGTGGCAAAGATAGAACATGTATTCAACCTACATAACATGATGAGAATCCTATGGTTGGATGCGGTTTCATTATTTCTATGGGTTCATATTCTCATTGTTTACTATCTATTCCTTCTATGTCTCTTATATCTCCCCCTTTAAAATTTTGGGGAGTCCTTCTGGGTATGCATATTCTCACACATTCATTAGATCTTCCTACACGTATCATGTCTTATGAAGATGAAGGCTTAGTTTGTATTGAATTTAGACGAACTTAGTGGTACTTGGTTCCGTAGATCACATAAAATGATTATAGCTTCGATATCAAAAATTGGGCTCCCTCAATGTTTTACATTCCAGTTTTTTCAGGCTGGGACATCATTATAGTTAGTCCTTTATTTTTCCCATTTAATTTTTAGTTTTCACTATTGTACTCTTATATGCCCTGTTGGGTTTTCATGGTTGATTTTTATTTTTGTTGTTTCATATTTTTATTATTATTCATATACACTTCTGAATTATGATGGATGGGTGTGTTTTTGAAATTATGCTAGTAAATTGAATCACATTTAGGATATTTCTTTCGAAACATTTTTCCACCCCTTTGCTTATGGAGGTGGGTTGGGGTAGTTTCTACTCCAGCCTCGTTAGGGTGAGGTCGGGAAAATATAATTTTCTTAGTAAATGGAATTTTTTCATACACATAAGTATTGAAAATAATTTCCATAGTAGTAAAGCCTCAACCATCACATAATGAAAATAATAAACTTCTAATGCAAAATATAATAAAACATTCATCATCTTAGAACCCAAGAAAAGAAATTGGATTCATAAATAATCCACATATTTGAACCAATGAAAAGAAATGAGTTTCATAAATATTTGATTACTGCATAACGTATGGGAATGAATTGGGTCTCATAAACATATTTTTATCATAAACACAAACCATCCAAAGAATAAATATATACGGTATCACTAGATTATATTTCGGGAAATGATTATGTAACCTAAATGGATGCCATCGTGGATGGAAAATGATTTTCAAATGAAATTTCTTGGAAGATGTTTTTTAGAGAATATCCTTAATAAATTGAAGACAAAATTAAAACAAAAAAAATATTGCAAAAAAATTTATACGCATGTGACTATTGAATCATATAAAAGAATTTTTAAACATTGTTTCAAATATATCATAAGGATAATTTTCTTTCTACTATAAATATTATTTTAAAACCTAAAATATTATAAAAATCTATTTATTTAGTAATAAAATTTGAAAATTATGAACGATAATTTAAAACATTGGGTATTAATGAACTTAATAAAATACAATTCAGGTACTAAACTTTAAATCAAATATTCCTTTCATATTTTTAACCAAAGCTAAGATTACCTTCTTTAGAAAAAGATAAGAGGGGTAGTTTTAAAAAAAATTAAAGACAAAAATGGGTAATAATTTATTCAATAACCCATTTTTAGAATATAAAAAAAGAGAAACAATTTTACAAAAATGTGGATTTGAATGAAAATGTAGTTTTCAATAGAGAGAAATATAGTCAGTTTTCCTTAAAAACATTATTTTGGTATCTTGAGAATAAAAAGATATAAAAATTAAGGGATAGAAATTATTTCATGGAATGAGAATAAGAGTAAAATTTATGATGTTGTTAATAAATACATCATAACATTTTATCATCCAAAGAATATTCATAAACAATCCAAATAAATAATGTGATTATAACATCAGAACATAACAACTTTGGAATCATGTTAATTTTTGAACCAATTATGTAATTACATAAAACTAAAATTTTCATATCATTTAAATGAGTAAATTAATTATATAACATTTATATGGGTTAGTATATACACCTCATATATGTAGTCTGATGAACAATGTGACTTATGCCCAAAAAAGGCAATCTGAGACAAAACAAATCCCTTACCGCATTGGAATCATTAAAACCCTAAGCCCCATGATGAAGAGGTACTAAGATGATATGTGAATGAAAATAATTAATATTATAATAATAATAAAATACATTAATTGTTTTCATGTAAACCGAATAAAAGAAAAGCATGGTGAATAGTAAATTTGACTCATATAAAATAAAAGTGAGATGGAGATCCCTGGATTTTAGTATCCACTTACTTCATACGTGGTCAAACCACATATAAAAAATATAACATTTTATAAATCAAATATATAAAAAATTTATTTTCCATACAATATATGATTTAAATATGACCTTTTAATTCTCATTAATTAACAATTCATTTTTAAATCAGGTTTCAGGTTGTATTTTCATTATTTATCGTGTAAATTTTCATTTGTTATTTTTTCACATACATTGGAGATGGATCCATAACCTACAAAATTATAACCTTGATATAAATATCCGAAATATTTTTTATAAATTTATTAATAGTAATAATTAAATCATAGAGATAAAAAATGTAATACATTATTTATAGAGACGATGGGATGTAGCTACGCCTGGCCATTAATTACATTATTTTGACGAATGAATTGAAATAAAGGTAAATATTATATTATTATTCTAGGATCAATATTAAATAATACATATCCTATATGTAAAAAACAATTCCTTAATTATCCTCCATTAAAATTGTTAGTGAAAAAAAATTCTAACTTCTTAAGGCGGTAGTCCGTCATACACCTGAATGAGATTATCATATCACACTCAAAATAGAAAGTACATAGGTATATGTGATATAATAAAACTATAAGTATAAATATGTTAAAAATATAATATATATTTATTTAATATATCATTACTACAATAAATGTAAAATAAAAAAAAGAACACATCACATTGTTTTAAGAGGTGGTAGTCCGTCGTACACACCCACGGTGTTATAGTTTTCCAAAAGGCTAGAAGGTAAGAATTAAAATGTGCATTTATAGTTCTCGAAGTATACTAATTTCATAAATATTTAATATAAACAATAAACCAATCATTAGATCTATCTTTTAGAGGTGGTGATGGAAAATTAAAAATGTTATTTCACAAGGCGGTAGTTCACAACAAAAACGAATGATGGATTTATATCCCATTTGACGGAATTGGAAATGGGTAAATTATATAAAATTAAGATAATAAAATATAATTATATATTATATTATATTTTTATTGTTTTAAAAAATATGTAGAATTAGTTAAGGTTTTAGAAGAATAAGTAAAAAACTCATTATAAAAAACAATGCTTCTTTTTTGGGAAACCTTGTTTAGTTTAACCTACTCCCTTCATATATTGGAATTATGATCTTACGAAGGCTTATAGTATTCAAGGATATAATTTTGGAATAAATTTTGGAAATATTTTTTCAAATAAAGGTTTTTGTGAGTGTGAAGAGGAGAGGAGAGTGGATGACCTTTTATAAGTGAGGAGAGTGGCATAGTTGTAATTTTTGAAAAGAAATATTGTTATAAAGTTTTCAAAAGAAAAAATTATAAAAAATGTAAAATTATATAAATTTTGTTGTGACAATATCTAAATATGACTATAAAATTGGGGTTTATAGGTTTATATATCATTTTATACCTTATCATTTTAGGATAACCCTTAGTAAACTTGTTTTATCTTTAACAATAATAATAAATTTTTACCATTTTTACTATTCATTATCATAAAAATTAAATTAAAATATTAGATAATATAATTTCTACAATTAAAAATATTGAAGCCATTTTTCCAAAATTCATTTACATAATGAAAATAATTTATTTTAAAATTTATCATGTACTCGTGATAAAAACTATGTTTTCCAATAACAAATGTTTCAAAAATCATAAAAGTTTTTATATAAAATTTATATTTAAATAGATTAAAATGAAAAAAATGATTAATATATATATATATATAATTGAAATAATTTTACTTATAACATCATATTAAAATAATATTTATAATCTAAATACATTGATTTAAATGATATATTTTTAATAAAAATAAATTTTTTTCACAATTTGGGGAAAACTTTATCCTTTTATAAAATTATCAAAAAACACCACAAGAAAATTATGATTTAATTATTTCATAAAATAAGTTCATTTTTAATATAAATATTATAAAATTTGGAATGAATAATTTTAAAATATGTGCATGAAAATAAATGAAACTATTTTTAAAAAATTTAATGTATAAAAAATAAAATTGGATTCATCATTATGTATTTTTAAGAGACAAATTCAGTGAATTTAAGAAGTTTTATGGAATATAAAATATATACATTTCATTATAATGACTCAAAAAAATTTATTTATATAAATTATTGAGTTAATATGACTTTGTGCAGAGAAAAATATTTTATAAATAAATTTTTCATTTTCAATTGTTCTTATTTTCATTTATAATTAATTAGTCACCTTAGTATTCATTTTATATACATGTATAAAACAATTTTTTTCATAATTTAGTTAATAATAATCATAAATTCAATTATAATTGTACGGTTATTACAATGTTATTAAATAGTAAAATTTTAATAGTATGTCTCTTTTCATTAAAACTAAATTTTTGGAAGCAATGAAAGCTATCTAAAAAATTCAAATATTTTGAAAAAACTATTTCACAAAATATTAGGGTGTTAAAATTTCCCACATTAGTGAGGTGTCCTAGGATCATTATTATAGATTTTGTTGGTTCGATTATGCCTCCTAAACATATAGAAAACTTATGGTTTCTATTATAATGACGTCGTTGAAACTAGTCATTAAGAAAACATGGTCCCCTAATTCTTCCTTGTCTTTTAAAAAGATACACATTTTACATCACTTGTATTAACTAAATATCCACCTAAAACCATTTTAATTGATATTTTCACCTCATCTATTAAATGGTTTTCTACTACCTTCACAAATGTCCAAAGTCATAAGAGAATCTGTGTTGACTGAATATCATCCCTCGGAACCATATCAATCCTCTGAGACATAAGTTAATATTTTATAACTAGACTAAGAGATAAATGAACCTAACCAATGAAATGGGTGAAATAATTCAAAATAGAACACTCCCCTCCCACTAAAGTCAGAAATAACTAATTATTTTATGTAAAAATTAATTTAATATAAAACTACTAGTTAAAGATATTCTTGATATTGGTCCAAGTAATGTGCTCAAGTAACATATCATGAAAGATAGAGTCTCAACACATACATTATAGTCCTTCCAGAATTTATCTGGAAAGCCCACCTTAATTTCCTATTTTTTTTAAAAATATGATATCATTTCCACATGTTTGATCCACTCCATAGATTACTAGGTCCATTTATCCCCATGGAAGATGTATGTGTTCTAATTAGTGAATTGCAAGAATTTATCCGCCTTCCAACCCTAGATTCCAAAAACCACTTATCCATCATTCTAAATAGTATGCATAAAATATATCACAAAAGAAGATTCTAATTTAGGGTTTCTTGGATGAAATTATCATAGAACATCCTCTCAAGGACAAAAAATTACTTTTCTATGAGGAATTTTCCAGTGAACAAAATATACAATAATAAATTATATTAAAATAAATTCATGAATCTAAATACCAAAATTATGGATAATGATTAATGAATTTTAAAGGAAGTAATTTAAATAATTGATCTATATTATTAATGAAACCAAACATGTTAAAATGGATTAGATTCCATTAAAAAATCCCAAATAAATTTCATTAAAATAACCACAAACCCCAAGTCCTATGCTTTGAGAAATCGATGTCCACCATGGGTAACCGTAGTTTAGTAATAGGAGTTAGTCGTCCAAGAACCCTCCCACAATTTCTACCTTAATTAGGATGTTCATAAATCTTATCTGCCATAGACCCTGACCACACACATGTGTGTCTTAGCACTTCCATCTAAGTAATTTATTTGATAACATTATCTAATGAACCAAACCAGGTCGACATAACAAATCACCTGATAAGGCCCTCCACAATGGTGTAGATCAATAAAATATCCAAACAATTATCAGAAATTATCAAAAGTTTATATTAAAATAGAGTATAATGTTGAAGAATAGTATATATCCATAATACATACAAATAAAATCCCCAATTTTATGCCAATAAATAAACAAGGAAAGAAAAACATTACTCTCTATGTGACAATCCTTCCCACCAATCCTTATCATGAATAAGGCAATGAAAACCATAAGACGTTGGATAACTACAATAAACCCTTCCCTATACCTGAGTCCTATAAAATAGAATAAACCAATTACCCATTGGAAAGAAAGGTTATGATCCTAAATCTGAGTATAATTTAACAAATGAATATATAAAATATCTAATACCATGAAACCATTAGTTAGTTTTTTAAAACAAAAAATTTTTTTAATCCATTTCCAAGTAGAATTTATTTTGTAAAACATCATTTATTTTTCATAAAATTATCATGATTCATATAAATTAGGTTTTTGACATGTATATGTCTGATTTTAAAAAATCATAAAAACCATAGTTGGAAACATCATAAGATAAACATATGAAGGACAAAGATGAAATTTACAATATTTTATAAAAAACACAAATACTTTAGGCTATAGTCAATGGGAATATTTAAAAATACAAATGAAGTAACACTAATAAATAATCATTTTAAAAAATAACGTCTTCTAATATCATGTCATTCTACATTTTGTCGATATGAATAAAAAACCCCTAGGGGTGTAACACACACTAAGGATGAATATTTCTATTTCCAATCCACCTAAGTTTATCAATGTGTATATTTTCAAAAATCCATTTCATAACCATTATCATGATATATAAAATATTTTCATTGAGATACTAAACTACACTAATTTTGGAAAATCCATTTTATATTCCAAATCACAGTTGGGGTCATTCATCGAACATGTTTTTCCAATATGTCTATTTCATAATAAAAACCCACTTAAAATTTTTCATTGTTGGAAAAAAATACACTCATATAAAATAATTCATTTTCATTAAAACCCAAATAAATTTACAAGAAAATTTACTATGTCTAGACTTTAGACCATATTATGGAAAAAGTACCTAAAACCCAAGGCAAACTAGCCTCCATCAAGAAAAGATATTTTAAATGAGTGTATCATGTCCTCAAAACCATATATTCATAAGAAACAAAACAAAACCACTACCAAATCACATTTATGTAAACAATATCCTAGTTTGGTTCCATGATCAAGGGAAAATAGTTAAATTCCAATTAAATAATGTTTTTTATCAGTATCCATCGTTAGTCCATATTTTTTAATAGACCATGTGTCAAATATGTGAAGCCTCTACCTCATTGGAAAATGAGGTGCACAGTTACATAGGATGATCCACACAGTATGGGAAACATTGATTAACTCATTCGATACACCTGGAAAACCACCCATACACATGTATGGATTGGGAAACCCATGCTTAGGATATTCAAAACCAACGAAAAATAACCTATATAACTACATTGTTCATTTGGAGATCCATAAGGTTGACTAACCATGATAAAACTATAAATAACTATTATTACCTCATTTTTTCATACATTATGGTTACCACATTGTTTGTACTAACAATGAACTTAAACCATTAACCGTTCACATTTTCCCCAAAAGTATATTAATTGAAGATCAAACTCTTGTAATCTATGATAATATAAAAGGATAAACCACTATCAAAATAAAGCATACTTGTGACCTAGAGGGTTACAAAATTTACAAACTCACAATTGATCACTATGAAACACATTTGAATAATAAATGCCCTAAAAATAATAATATTAATGAAACAAGTGTATAAAAGTGACCCAATGGTAAGGGAAACTCTACATCCATCTTGTTTATAATTAATCCACTATTCATCAAATTATTAAATCTAGAATCTTATTTCATACCCATCGACTCACCATCTACTTGTCACGGATGAAGACCATGTGACTCCCCCGAGCGGGGTTGTCCGTCTCCCCTAAGCAGCACTGTCCTTGATGACGCGTTCCTTCTGGATCCCACCACTGCGAGGCTGCTGTCGTCGAACGTTCCCTTCAGCCCAAGGATCATATCTGTGGTGGTGTGCATAGTCTTCTAGAGGATACAACCTCATGGCTCCCATTTTTCTGGCATCCTTGGTGTTTTATATTGATATCTATGTTGGAAAACCTCATTGGTCATTAATTATCCTTCGATGGGGCGATAACTATGTGAAACTAGTTATGGTTTCATATATTCTCCTCAAATGTTTTGGTCATAGGTTTCTCTAAGCCTCTTACTTTATAAATCCCCTGGATCAGCATTTGGAACTTTGTTAATGAAGCCTCTTTTATTGACCTCCATCCCTTGTTGGTTCTGTATGTGGGAATCTATATTCTAGATTGCCGGTGGTCCTGCTCCGGAATTGTTTTTCCATATGTTGCATGCGGCTTTTGCTTCAGATCTATTGTTCGTTATCCCTCTTCTTCCTTATTGAATTTTTCCTTCGTGCACGACCCCATAATGGTGTGGCTCAGTGGTTTCATGGAATTTTGGGATGGTGTTTGTTGGTTATAGTAACGGTAGCCAGATCTTCAGGTATGCATCTCATTTTAATTGTTCGGTTTACACATAGCCATAAAGTAATGGCCATGTGTTTTTGAGGTGTTTTCTAGATGGGATTGGTAATGGAAAAGATTCTTTTACGATCCCATATATTTATTATTGTAATGGATTGGTGGTTCTCACTTAGCCTCAATGTGATTATGTACTCACGAGTTCTCATAGAGCCAAAAAGTTTTTTGTAAAAATCAAAAAAATGAATTTTCAATCAGTATCTAATTTGATGTATTGCTTTGTTTTTTAATTTTTATAAAAACATGTAAAACAAAATTGTTAATAAAATTTTTTCTGGGAAGATTTAATGAGCACCTGGCTAGGCTATACCTGGTAGCTAGTGGGACTCACTATTTGATGGTTCATGTGTGCAAAAAACTACAGACCTGTTATAAAAAAACTATTTATCAATCTGTTTTTTACTTACACAAAAAAATACAAGACTCTGCACATCTATTTATATATCCATTTCCAAAGTCAATATACATAAACCGACCTCTAAATCGCAATAAAAATTAATAACCTAAAGATAAATGGTTAATTTTTATAACCATAAAACTTATAGTACATTAAATAATGTATAGTTAATAAAAATGGTTGAATTGTGACATCCAATTTTATCTTGATCAAGAAGATTAAACTTGCTATTTTTTTAATTATTTAATAAAAAAAATCATGGAAATAATCTTCTAACATGATTTCAGGGTGAATTGAAATTTACTCATAAATCAGGTATTTTACAAAAAATATATTTTCCAGGAATTATTTATACCTATAAAAAATAAAAAAAATTCCACCTATAGATTATTACTATGATAAAATGCATTCCAAATTTATACTCCCCATGTACAAAAAAATTCTACTGCCCTATTTTTTTCTTTATGATTATCTTATCATCGTAAAAATTTATGTTATAGTTATTTAGGTTAAATTAGTTCTAAAGGGGGTTTTATAAGCATATATGGATTAAACATCATACAAAAATGTCAGCATTTGATTATGTGAGTTTATTTTGAACCTGACATATCATATTTATGAATATATGGTTACATGGTTAAATATTTAATTTGAAAAATACAATATACAAATTTTAAACATTGAATAATTATAAGACTGTCACATCCATCAGCTATAAAAGTGTACCACATTTCCTATCATCTTCAAACCTCTTGATACTAAAATAATAAATAGTACATACAAAAATCCATTCTTAAATTAAATAGACACATCCATGATCACATTATCTTCTCATTAGACAATTCTATGAAGTCATAAGGTGTAATCCAAATGAGGTGTATTTAAGAAGTGGTACTCACCAAACTCAACTATTCCAACGCTTATCTCCTCTTATAGGTCATATAATTTTTCTATAACAATCATATTATTATGAATATAGAATCATAAAAATATTTTTATGTTGTAAAAATTATTGGAAAACTTGTTCCTATCTCATTACCAGCCATTGGAAAATGATAACATCGCTCATTGTTATATGTTGACTAAAACATCTAGGATGCGATGTGATTTTTTTATTTCCTCATAAAATGGATTTTCATGAGGATATATTTAATTAATATATGAGATATTTAGGGATTGATTATTATTCTATAATAGTTAATTATTATTTACATATATTTTATTCCATCTATTTACTTGTGGAAGCATCACTCTTGCCAATGTAAAGACTACGGTCTCCATTGAGTGATTTAGATCCTTTTTATCACCTCCCTAATTCTTCCATTATAAAAACATATATAATTAATAAATATGATAATTATATCAGGATTCATAATTTGAATTGGGTTATAAACTGACCACAGTAAAAGTATAGGAACCATTGAACCACAGAGTGCATGGAAAACATAATTATTTTCATAAAAATATTAATTTTGATGAATAAATTATTAGTAAAATGATAATTGTAAATTATAAAGGAATGATACATACTATATAATGTATTAATATGTTTTTTCAATATTTATATAATAACTAATTATTTATTATGCCAGATTTTTGAATGAATATAAATCATGAAGAGACTTAATGTACATGTTTTTGTCATAATCTCATTTCTCTTTGTAATTTTCAATGTTATTTTTGTATTCATAGAAATTATATGGATCTCATAATATCAAAACAATATATTTTCATCTCCTCTAGTTATTTATGGAATTTTAATTTTATAGAACCATGTTTTTTCTCCTTATTAATGAAACTGAATGAGAATATATTTTTAATAAAAACACGCCATATATTCTCAATATTCAATGAAATTTTATTTAATGTAATTTTTTATTAAATTTTGATTAATAATGTTATTTTTATGATGAAAATATTTTGTGAAGTCATTTTAAATAATATTTTATTATCCTTTTAAAATCATAAAAATTGAATTTTTGTAATTTGTTCGGAAGTATTTTTTATGGATTTTTACAAAATATTGCAGAAGGAATCTTTTTTTATTGATTAAATCAAAAAAACATTCCTGTCAACATCTCTATTCACTTCATTAAATATTTCATCAAAATATTAAATGGTTATTTATAATGATATTAGTTTCATAAATATTCAGGGATTTTTTTTTATTTTTAATGATACGAAAAGAAAATAATATGTTCATTATTTTCCAATAAATGTTGAAATTATATTTTATAGGTATATTTCATCCATGTAGATATATTTTAAAGACTATTATGATTCCTTGGTGATGAGATATTAAGATTATATACAGTATTTTTATATAGATGATATATGATGATTTAGGGATAGTTCTATGAAACCTGTTTCATTACTACGTGTTAATTATGTTATGAAAAATGTAAGATACTATTTTTTAATATTAAGTATGGATCCTTCCAACTTAGGTAAAAAATTATTTTATTTTTATATTTTTCATAAACATCAAAATTGTTCCTTTATTATGTCCTGTTTATTTTTTTGAATAAGTTAGTAGAGGGACGGAGGTTGACTGCAGAACCTATTCATGAGGTGAATTTTTCTGGACAAACCTCATACATGTTGCGAATTTTTTTGCTAGGATTGGGAAACCTCTAAGGAATTAATTACATGAATTATATTAAAAAAATTAATATATAATTTATAATTTTTTAATAAATTTTTAATAAACTTGTTTTCCCTACCAACCATCATTTGGAAAAATAGTTCCCACCTGAGAGATTCCACTTCACCTCATACCTCAGATTTTAGGTAACTTCCTCATCTAGACATTGATCGATCCTTCATTTATATACATGGATCCCTCTTGGAAATATATTTGATATAATTTTTCATTTTCATAGTTTTTCTTTCCATCTTTTGTCCTATTTTGGAACGACATTATATGCCCTATTTTCTGGTCTCTTTTTCAGTTTATCCATTTCATCACATTCCACGATAAAGAAACTGTTGATAATAGAAGATTAATCATCTAACACAATAATGAAGGTGGTAAAGTGATCACCCATAATGTTTTTCTACATTATATTAGGTTTTTTGATTCAACACATGGTATTTTCCATATCTTTCTATAAAAATACACATAATCATTCATAAATTTATCATCCTTTCGGGAAATAACGTTTTTCGTAAAAAATTTATTGGGATAAGTCCCCATCTGGTAATTAAAAAATTTAATGTTTCCTTTTGGTTCAACCCTTTAATATTATAAAATCTATAGTGACCAAAATATCCTTCATTTAGTCTTATATTTACTCTTAAATGTAATAACAAGAATAAATTAAATGGGATTTGGATGGTATGACTGTGTGACATATTTTAATATAAATAATTATTATAACCTTAATAAAGTGAAAGACTAATGAACTATATAATATTTATTGTTTACAGAAAACAACAATTTTACATTTATACATATGATACTTAGTTGTGGTATTCCACCTATTATGATACTTGGGAATAGAATCCCATATACATGTGATACTAGGGTATAGAATCCACACAATCATGAAACATGGGCCAAGTGTCCCATATACCTATGATACTCATGAATGGAATCACACATACCCAAGAAACATGATCTTGGTGTCTCTTATATTATGATACTTTTTTCATGGAATCCCATATTCATGTGACTCTATTGACTAAACATGGACACATAAGTAACACCTATATTCCTAACTAGTACTGTATATATATATGACTATAAAAATAATTACATACATAGTGAATATATATATATATATATGTATACGTACATGGTGAATTATATTCATAGGTTTCCTAGGATGGTTTGAAATATGTTGTGTCATCATGGCGTCCTTCGGGAACTAGATCGGACCCCTTACTATTTACATTACTAGTTTACCATTATTATATTTGCACAATACGCCTATTATATTAAATAGATAGATATCTCTAGAGACAGTTGGTTGTTTCCAATTAAGTATATATATTCCATATTCGGGAGACCATTTGGTACCTATTAAAAATTCATGGATACTTGTAGGGAAAAGTATAAGCACCTCATCTTGGTTTCATGATTGATTATAGCATGGGATATTAAAAGTGTGGGACCAATAGTTGTATATTTAAGTTATTGCATATCCTTTTAGCCATTTTTTCTTTTGATATAAATTTATGTATGTGTTCCTAAATTAAGTATAGCACCATGAGATAATCATTATTTTTTATAAGGTGCCACTTTTAACATGATGTATTATTACTATCTTGATGATTTACATACACATCCCTATTTGTATTATTATACTTCTATTATTTATTTTTATCTCACCACTCTGATACCCAAACATGATTGGGTATAGTCTCCCCACTAAACCATTAGAGACCCTATAAGGCCCATGCCTTAAACCTTACTTAATCTTGAGTTATTACAAGAATACACATTGAGGATCTTTTCGGGTTTAGAGTTTTAGAGAATTAGATCATAAAACATGCATTACATTCCACATATAAACAAAGTGGTTACATGAAGATAGTACTCTTCATTCCCATCAATGGAAACATATTTAAAATAAAACATGGATTATTTCTTGACACTTCCTTGACACTATCATCATATCATGTACATTTCCCTTGACTTGTGAAAAACATTTCAAAAAAACATGGGATGAGCATAAAATGTAACACCCCAAGATTTTATGAAAAATATTCTTTTAATTTCATTAATGTCTTGTGTTGTATTCTACACCAAGATTACCTTGCTCTATACGCAACACCGTATTAGCTTGCAGTATACGCAACACTATTCTTGGATCGTGTTACACACAATTTTGATAATAGTTATTCTACGCAACATTGAGTATATATATATATATATTCAATGTATAAATGAGATATGGTTGGCTTCTGTTATACGAAACAACTAAGGATTCTTTCACAACACGCAACCCTGACTTGGCTTGCATTACACGCAATCACGACCTTCCTCGATAGCGTGTGTTGTACCCAATACCGGGTTTTAATAAACAATGATATATTATTATAATATTGTCATGAACTAGCCTTTATAAATATTATTAACTAAATTTTGAATTTTATAACATTATTATTCATCTTACACATTTTCTAGAACATGGTATAAGAACAAAATATATTTTTCGGGTAAAATAAGTATTTTTCAAAAAATGCAGTTTTTCCACCTTTTGATGGCGCACCCACTTTAAATATAGTTTTTGACATGTTTATATGTTCAATTTGACAAAATAAAATTCTTCTTTTGAATCAGGATATAAAAATTTACATGAGATAATGTTTTGATATTTTTCCGATAAATTTCATATTTTAATGAATAGTAAAAACACGCTATATTTTAATTAAAAACAACTTTTTTCATCGTAATATCTTATGTGGTTAAATTATAATATTTAATGGTTTTAAAGTATAAATAGAATATATTTTTACCATTTAATATAAACTATATCATTAGCATTTATTTTACCTTGAATTCGTAGGTTAAAACAATTCAATCTTTTGCAATGTTTTAAAGAAAAAACCTTTTTCTTTCGACAATGGGATTAATTTTAATTTAATTTCTGCATCTTTTGTGTATTGAATTTGGAAAAATGGATTCCATATTTGGAATCAGTGGGTCCAAAATATGTTAATAAGCTACTTATTATTTTTGGGAATTGTGAATAGTAACTACGATAAATTTTATTTATTATAGTCAAAGGTAAATCGGGTAATTAAGGGTAAATATAAGACTATAAAATTATCCTAACACTTGGAAAAATCATATTGGATGGCTAAAAGTAGACCCATATAACCTAAGGGTCGGATTAGATTCATTTTATGGACTTTTTTCCATGAACATAATTTAATTATTATTAAAACCAAAGAATGTGACAACATGTCACTTTCTTAAATCTTATAAGTATAATAATTTTAATTTAGTAATAAACTTCATGAAACATCGAAAATTAATAGTCACCAGAGAGATAATACAATTATCTACATCATAGGTATTTATTTAGAATTTTTAGGGATTAAATATTTATCATTTATTATGACACGAAGATGATGTAGTAATTGTCTTATTAATGAAATATTGACATAATTGATGTTATAAATGCCCAAATAAATGTAATTTGAGACTTTTTATGACATACATTAATTTTCTAGGTTAAGATGACATGTTATTGTTGATATATGTAAATTTTTCAAACATATAATTCTGTTATAAATTTCATAAAAATCATGTACCAAAGAGTGTCAAAATTGACATAAATTAGTTTTTAAAACAAATATTATATTATTAATTTTTATGTTATTCATAAAAATCTATGGTTCATCCAAATGACTTATATAAGGTTATATATATTAATAATAAACAACTTGGGGTTCGTTTGGCTTCTTATAGTATGTTTATTAACCTAATAGTATAAGAACACAAGAAGACACGGTAAAAGTTAAATTATTTAACTTAGAGTTAAATTATTTAACTTAGAGTTAAATCTAATTGATAAGGTTAAAATAATAACCTAAACTTGTCTAAATCCTATTTTATGAGAGGATTTCGACCCATCCCCAACTTATCCTTGAAATAAATCAATTTGGAGCTATTTAAAACCGAACTTGACTTTATAATAAAAAAATAATTTTAGTTATTCCAAAGGTGCCCCTCTCCTCCCTTATAAAAGGGCACATCCTCCCTCTCTTCCTCACACAACTTTGAGCCTTCAAGATTGGCAAACCCCTGCCAAATTCGCTTCTGCACTTCCATAGAAACATCCTAGAGGTTCTGGTACTCTTAAAAGACCAATTTTAGTGCCCTAAGAGGAGGTCTCAAAGAGGCGCTTCAAAGAAGAGGTAATTTCCGTTACCGAATCTTTCATCTTTATTTCTTCTTCCACTCCTTCTTATTAGGTTGTTTCATTATGAAGTAATAACATAAGTATCACTCATATACTGAAATGTTATTAGAATTATGAAACAACCCTATTTCACCATCTATCCATCCTACGGAAAATGAAATCACCGCACGTGCGTACGTAGGGAATATCATCTCCACGCCGTGGTGTCATCTATTTTCCACCACCACCTTACTTGGATGGGTATAATGGTGTAAATAATGACTATATATGACTATTATAAAGTGATATTGATTCTTAAATAGTATACATAAACTCCAATACAATTCCACGATCATAGGAACGATATCATCACTTGGGTGTACGTACGGAATACCGTCTCCACGATGTGATGCAACTCGTTCTACATGATCTTAATTTCATAATGATTATATAAATGAATTGAATGAATTTATATGAAATATATTACACTAATACCATTTTGTAAATGAGGTATCTATAACCTAAAGAAAAGAATAAGAATTTATTCGACAAAACACGCATAAGAACAAAAAGTTATAAACACCCGAATAACAAGTAGCAATGAAATATTACTACTAAGAAGCTAAGGATATGACCATATATGATATCATAAAAATAAGTATGATTCTGGAATAAGTCTATAACATTATTTAAATCATTATACAAGAGGTTCGGACACTTACAAAGCAAGTCAGACCTAAGGTAAGGTAAATATCACAATCTCATTTTTATCCGAGATTGTTTATACTTTGGTATTTACTGGGGTGTATTTTATCATCCACATCCATGTTTCCTCAATATGTAATATTTATATCATTATACAATAGTTTATATCGAATTTTACACTTCGGTGAGTTTTTTGTAAAAGATATGAAAGGAATCCTTTGTCGTTTTTCGTAAGATGTACTTTTTGACTTTTCCGACAAAAGTACGAGAAGAATGTTTTTTTAACTTATACGGCAAGAATGGACTTTTAAAACATTATTTCCAAGAAGCTTCCTTTTCATGTTTTCATGTTTATTTTTAATCAACTTCTTTTAGTTTAAAATTGTATGACATGTTAAGAAAGGAAAAATGTTTTTGAAGTAGAAAGGATATTTTCTTCCAGAATGGAGTTCAAGTGTTTTATCAAAATAATTTTCCATCTAAGATAATATAGGGATCTGTTTCTATCCCTATTATTACATTTATTTGATTATATTGTGATGGAATTATTTTTATGAATTCCTTTATCTTATATGAATTGTTTGATGATGTCATGATGTTTAAGATTCCCATTTTTATTACATGGGTTATGCAATGATGTATGATTTATGATTTTGTGGCACACATAAGAATGGTATCATTATGAGATGGGTGGGACCTATATATCCCTCCAATGCATTGGGTAAAGATTTTATATCTCATGAGATAGACATGGCTGGAATGGTAGGTTATATCGGTTCAGTGAAAGATGACTGAAACGAGGGTGACTCGGTTCAGAAAGGGACTTTTTCCACTAAGATAGTCTTGGCAATGAGTCTTGACTAATAAGAAATTATTCTCTATTATTATGTGTGTATGACACCAAGATTAATTTTTTAAGTTAAGATTATTGTGATTACATTTCACTGCCATGAGTTATCCCAGGTTATGAAATTATGATCTCTTTTACAGGTTAATATTTCCAAAAGTTATGTGCTTATGTATATAATGTGATTGATATTTATTTTGTTTAACCTTACTGAGAATTTCAGCTCACCCTTTTATGTTTTCTTTTCCCCAGGATATAAAGAAAAGTTTTAGGTATAAAAAAAGGAAGATCTTTATGGGAGATGTTGAAGATCTTTCACCAGGATTAGAAGATTATATTTCGAGTTTCCAAAGACACTAAACTATTACGATCCTTGTGTGTGTGTTTTTGTTATGTACTAAGTATTCCGCAAAATAAATGTAATGTCCATGTACATCAAGCTTCAGGTCTCTACAGTTGGTATCAGAGGAAGGGTTTAGTCAACCTTTGAAAACTAGGATGCGAGAACTTTAGTGAGATCCCTAGAGATATTTCTATGGTATTTCTAGGGATGTCCCTAAGGTTAAGTATACGTATAGGTTATAGTACTAGAATTACGCTAACGATCATAGAATTAAACCTAAGATGTTAGATATTGTAGGTAATCCCCCTTTATTATGTTGTTTTCCCTAGCATGATTTTTTCCTCTCACACTATTATTTTTGGGTTTTAGACGATGGCTGGAACCCGAAGGAACCGTGTTGATCAATGCAATGATTGCCCTACTGAACAAACAAATGTTATGGGAGATGGAATGAAAAATATTATTGCTATACTTACAAAAGTTATGAATCATTCTGGACTTCCAAATGAGCAGAGAAGGGAACAATATTATATTGAGTCCTTCATGAGGCAACATCCACCTTCTTTCAGTGGGTCTTCCGATCCACTTGTTGTTGAACAATGGATCAGTACCACTGAAAAGATATTTTCAGTTCTTCAATGTTCTGAAAATGATAAAGTCATCTTAGCAGTATATTGTTTGGAAGGTGAAGCTGATCAATGGTGGAATCTTATCAAGAATACGAGGCCAAGAGATGAAATTGAGTACATGGAATGGGACGAGTTCAAGAATTTGTTTTTCAGTAATTACTTCCCTCGTATTCTTCGAACAAATATAGAAAAGGAGTTTCTCGAGCTGAAGCAGAAGGATGATGAATCTATTGGTATATACGAAGCGAATTTTACAAGACTTGAAAGGTATGAATCTGGCATTATCATCCAACCTGAACTAAAGTAGATTGATTTTTCAGTGGCTTAAAACCAAGTCTTCGAAGGGAATTAGCTATAAGAGACTTCAGTAGCTATGAAGAAATTGTGCGTTGTGCTATGAAGGTAGAAATGGAAGTTGGTGTTACATATCCATATCATGGTTTTGAAAAGAAACGAAAGATGGAGTTCATGGAGAAATCTCAGAATAATGGTGAAAAGAAGATGAATGTTTCCTTATGCAAAAAGTGTGGAAAGAAGCATGGTGGAGATTGTCTTAAAGCGACTAGAAAATGTTTTAAGTGTGGAAAATAAGGTCATCGAGCATCTGAGTGTCGAAGTAATGGAAAAAGGGTTTCTAATGATGTGAATAAAGCAGAAACTGCAGAGAATGCACCACCAACACTTCAATGCTTCAAGTGCAAGGAAATGGGGCATTATGCTTATAAATGCCCTAATCAAAGGGTTATTGATGATCAACATGAGCAACCACTTAAGGCAAAGGTCAAAGGGAAGTCACATGCGATCACTATTGGCGATGTTGAATATGACAACGATGTGGTGGAATGATTAAGTGTTTATGTAATGAGATTCCAAAATAGTGTTGTATATATTACCGTGGAATATTGGAATATTTATGTATTGGTCTATTGTGGTTTTCAATAATTTTATGGTACCAGTAACCATGGAAAGTGATTGAGATATTTTTGGAAAAACAATGATATGCACATAATGAAGGGAAAACGAGAAAATGAAATATTTGACAGTATTCATGAGCTCATGATTGATATAAGGACTAATTGATGTCATGGTTTGAGTATATATAATTTTTAAGATTTTGGTATGTGAAAAGTGTTAACTTTTAACTGCATTCATGTTTTCACTAAGGTTCAATGGGTATTCATTCTTCAAGAGAATACATGATTAAGGTATTCACATGTTTGTAATTTGACCAACAAGATATATCTTATGATATATGGGGGATAAATGATGGCATTCACTTAATCATTTTCTTTAAACTATGAGCTTGGACCGAAGTATTTTAGATAAGACTAAAGATTAGAATGGATTATGTTGGACATAAGTTAGGATAAAACATTTTTCGATATTGTTGATGGGATGTTATAGTAATATAGTTTTAGAAAAAAAAGACAACCTACAGGATGGGCGACAGCCCATCGCGTCGGACAAGGCTGTGGGAATCGAACCCACAACCGAAGTGCGACTGGCCTTTATCAACTACCACTGCCCTACAAGAAGTCCCTGGTTAGTATAAACTAGTTGTATTTTATTAAGCGGTATGATATATGAAGTATAAGTTCATTTTTGGAACCATATATGATTAATCTAGCCATAATATGGACTTATAACTTTTTCTAACCTTTTGTTTGAAAGAGATGGAATGACCCATCATTCTATCACATGATCTGCTATAACATCACGAATAACAAATTAAACTTCATTTCTATAAGATATGAAGTGGAAATTGTTCAAAGCACGAACAACAGTGAGATTGTACCAAAATCAAGTAAGTATTTCTTATAATTCAAAATTTTCAACATTAGGGAAATGATATTGAAAACCAATAATGTTGTTCTAGTGATCTTATATCTGATGAATCAGATGGTACCCTAGATCATCACAAATTTATGGCTTTGCGATTGTTGGCTTTTTCATAGCCATGTTCTCTACCACTCTCCATCAGAACTTGATGGTTATATTTTTCTTCCATATCCATATTTTCACCTATGTTCTCCTACGTGGAAACCCAGTGATGAGTTAATTTGGGTAACCGTTACATTTCATATTTTAGTTTTTAAAGCCATATTTTTTGTAATCCTCTTTACGATGTGGGTTTCTATTAAACAAACTTTCGAGTAGTAAACTATTTATAACCCCGACAAATTTCGAGGGTGAAATTCATTTTAAGGGGGGTAGAATGTAACACCCCAATATTTTATGAAAAATATTCTTTTAATTTCATTAATGTCTTGTGTTGTATTTTACACCAAGATTACCTTGCGCTATACGCAACACCGTATTAGCTTGCCGTATACGCAACACTGTTCTTGGATCGTGTTACACAAAATTTTGGTAATAGTTATTCTACGCAACATTGAGTATATATATATATATATATTCAATGTATAAATGAAATATGGTTGGATTCTGTTATACGAAACAACTAAGGATTCTTTCACAACACGCAACCCTGACTTGGCTTGCATTACACGCAATCACGACCTTCCTCGATAGCGTGTGTTGTACGCACTACCGGGTTTTAATAAATAATGATATATTATTATAATATTGTCATGAACTAGCCGTTATGAATAGTATTAACTAAATTTTGAATTTTATTACATTATTATTCATCTTACACATTTTCAAGAACATGGTATAAGAACAAAATAAATTTTTCGGGTAAAATAAGTATTTTTAAAAAAATGCAGTTTTGACGCCTTTTGATGGCGCACCCACTTTAAATCTAGTTTTTGACGTGTTTATATGTTCAATTTGACAAAATAAAATTCTTATTTTGAATCAAGATATAAAAATTTACATTTGATAAAGTTTTGATATTTTTCTGATAACTTTCATATTTTAATGAATAGTAAAAGCGCGCTATATTTTAATTAAAAACAACTTTTTTCATCGTAATATCTTATGTAGATAAATTATAATATTTAATGGTTTTAAAGTATAAATATAATATATTTTTACCATTTAATATAATTTATGTCATTAGCATTGATTTTACCTTGAATTCGTAGGTTAAAACAATTCAATCTTTTGCAATGTTTTAAAGAAAAACCCGTTTTCTTTCGACAACGAGATTAATTTTAATTTAATTTCTGCATCTTTTTTGTATTGAATTTGTAAAAATGGATTCCATATTTGGAATCAGTGGGTCCAAAATATGTTAATTAGCTACTTTTTATTTTTGGGCATTGTGAATAGTAACTACGGTAAATTTTATTTACTATTGTTAAAGGTAAATCGGGTAATTAAGGGTAAATAAAAGATTATAAAATTACCCTAAAACTTGGAAAAATCCTATTGGATGGCTAAAAGTAGACCCATATAACCTAAGGGTCGGATTAGATTCATTTTAGGGACTTTTTCCCATGAAAATAATTTAATTATTATTAAAACCAAAGAATGTGACAACATGTCACTTTCTTAAATCTTATAAGTATAATAATTTTAATTTAGTAATAAACTTCATGAAACTGCAAAAATGAATAGTCTCCAGAAAGCTAATACAATTATCTACATCATAGGAATTTATTCAGAATTTTTAGGGATTAAATAATTATCATTTATTATGACACAAAGATGATGCAGTAATTTTCTTATTAATGACATATTGACATAATTGATGTTATAAATGCCCAAATAAATGTAATTTGAGACTTTTTATGACATACATTAATTTTATAGGTTAATATGACATTTTATTGGTGATATAGGTAACTTGTTTCTAACATATCATTATGTTAAAAATTTCATAAAAATCATGTACCAAATAGTGTCAAAATTGACATAAATTAGTTTTTAAAACAAATATTATATTATTAATTGTTATTTTATTCCTAAAAATCTACGGTTCGACCAAATGACTTAGATAAGGTTATATATATTAATAATAAACAACTTGGGGTTCTTTTTGCTTCTTATAGTATGTTTATTAACCTTATAGTATAATAACACAAGAAGACACGGTAAAAGTTAAATTATTTAACTTAGAGTTAAATCTAATTGATAAGGTTAAAATAATAACCTAAACTTGTCTAAATCTTATTGTATGAGAGTATTTCGACCCATCCCCACCTTAGCCTCTAAATAAATCAATTTTGATCTATTTAAAACCGAACTTGACTTTATAAAAAAAAATTAGTTATTCCAAAGGTGACCCTCTCCTCCCTTATAAAAGGGCACCTCCCCCCTATCTTCCTCACACAACTTTGAGCCTTCAAGCTCGGCCAACCCCTGCCGAATTCTCTTATCCACTTCCCTAGAAACATCCTATATGTTCTGTTCTTCCTAAAAGTCGAATTTTAGTGCCCTAAGAGGAGGTATCAAAGAGGCGCTTCAAAGAAGAGGTAATTTCTGTTACCGATTCTTTCATCTTTATTTCTTCTTCCACTCCTTCTTCTTAGGTTGTTTCATTATTAAGTAATAACATCAGTATCACTCATATACTGATATTTTATTATAATTATGAAACAACCCTATTTCACCATCTATCCATCCTACGGAAAACGAAATCACCGCGCGTGCGTACATACAGAATACTATCTCCACGCCGTGGTGTAATCTATTTTCGACCACCACCTTACTTGGATGGGTATAATGGTGTAAATAATGACTATATATGACTATTATAAAGTGATATTGATTCTGAAATAGTATACATATACTCCAATACAATTTCGCGATCATAGGAACAATATCATCACTCGTGCATACGTACGGAATACCATCTCCACGATGTGATGCGACTCGTTCTACATGATCTTCATTTCATAATGATTATATAAATGAATTGAATGAATGAATATGATATATATTACACTAATATCATTATGGAAATGAGGTATCTATAACCTAATGAAAAGAATAAGAATTTATTCGACAAAACAAGCATAAGAACAAAAAGTTATAAACACCCGAATAACAAGTAGCAATGAAATATTACTACTAAGAAGCTAAGAATATGACCATATATGATATCATAAAAATAAGTATGATTCAGGAATAAGTCAATAACATTATTTAAATCATTATACATGAGTTTTGGACACTTACAAATCCAGACGGACCTATGGTAAGGGAAATATCACAATCTCATTTTTATCCGAGATTGTTTATACTTTGGTATTTACTAGGGTGTATTTTATCATCCACATCCATGTTTCGTCAATATGTAATATTTATATCTTTCTACAATAGTTTATATCCAATTTTACCCTTAGGTGAGTTTTTTGTAAAAGATATGAAAGGAATCTTTTGTCGTTTTTCATACGATGTACTTTTTGACTTTTCCGACAAAAGTACGAGAAAAATGTTTTTTTAACTTATACGGCATGAATGGATTTTTAAAAAATTATTTCCAAGAAGATTATTTTTCAAGTTTTCAAGTTTATTTTTAATCAACTTCTTTTAGTTTAAAATTGTATGACATGTTAAGAAAGGAAAAATGTTTTTGAAGTAGAAAGGATATTTTTCTCAAGAATGGAGTTCAAGTGTTTTATCAAAATTATTTTCCATCTAAGATAATATAGGGTTCTGTTTCTATCCCTATTATTACATTTATTTTATTATGTTGTGATGGAATTATTTTTATGTATTCCTTTATCTTATATTAATTTTTTGATGATGTCATGATGTTTAAGATTCCCATTTTTATTACATGGGTTATGCAATGATGTATGATTTTTGATTTTGTGTCACACATAAGAATGGTATCATTATGAGATGGGTGGGACCTATATATCCCACCAATGCATTGGGTAAATATTTTATATCTCATGAGATAGACATGGCTGGAATGGTAGGTTATACCGGTTCAGTGAAACATGACTGAAATGAGGGTGACTCGGTTCAGAAAGGGACTTTGTCCACAAAGATAGTCTTGGCAATGAGTCTTGACTAATAATAAATGATTCTCTATGATTATGTGTGTATGCCACAAAGCTTAATGTTTTATGTCATGATTATTGTCATTACATTTCCCTGCCATGAGTTATCCCAGGTTATGAAATTATGATCTCTTTTATAGGTTAAGATTTCCAAAAGTTATGTGCTTATATATATAATGTGATTGATATTTCTTTTGTTTACCCTTACTGAGCATTTGAGCTCACCCTTTTATGTTTTCTTTTCCCCAGGATATAAAGAAAAGTTTTAGGTATAAAAAAAGGAAGATCTTTATGGGAGATGTTGAAGATCTTTCACCAGGATTAGAAGATTATATTCTGAGTTTCCAAAGACACTAAACTATTACTATCCTTGTGTGTGTGTTTTTGTTATGTACTAAGTATTCCGCAAAATAAATGTAATGTCCATGTACGTCAAGCTTCAGGTCTCTATATAAAAAGCTCAGTAAGGGATATAAAAATATGGAAAGGAAACATGGGTACATATATACATAAGAATGAGATCACACTTTACCCATAAAACATAATCACTTTAACATACCTCATAAAATCATGAATAAATCCTAGAAATCATAAGACATGAAGGTAACTTGAGGCATTCATAACATTCTTATGTAGGGAGTAACCCTCTTGGTTATGTTTGGAATACCCATCACAGTATATTCCCTAAATCTCTTTGGAGAAACCTTAACGTTTAACTCCTTCGCGTTACCCAATTAATCGGAGAACTATACCGGGCTCACCCGCCCTTAGTTTGTCACAGAACCACTCTTCTTCATAATAATTCCCAAGAACCTCAACATAATCGTATCACATAAAACATGAATAAAGGAAACATAAAATTTCCACCTTTCAATAACAAGATATCAATACCACACATTGATATAAAAACATTATGAAAACCATTTTCAATACCAAAACAAAAGAATAGTAAAACATTGTATTTATTTTTCTTTTAAAAAAAAGGTATGGCTTGTAGAGGAAGCCAAAACTCAAATAATGGTCACGGCGGCAGAGAAGTCGTTGTCGCCGCATACGTAGGACACAAAAAATACCTTTTGTCATTTAGTAAAACGCTTCATATAAAAAAGATTCCTTTTGGATAAAGGTAAAAGTCAAAGGGGTTTATACACCGTATAAAATAATGTTGTGTATAAAACAAAATATGCCTCAATGAAAGGAGATTGAGACAAAGTCCCATACCTCGGGTCCAACTGGACTCGATCATTCTTTAATGTCCTGAATAATAAACTTGAGTTAATTTCTACTTCTTTAAGTACCTTTTTCAAGTTCATTATTCCTTTTATATCACTTATTCCCATGTAATGGACACTATGTAATTATTTAAGTTTATAATGGTCGTTTTAACGATCATTGGTACTTGAGTCAAAAAAAACCCTTTATAATTACATGTTGTTCATGTATCCATTATATCCAGAATTATAATCATTATGTATATATCATATATATCCAGTATATACATGCATTTATAATATTACATAATCATTTAGAGGTAATAAATGAAATGCACCCTTCATGGAGACAGTAAGCCGTACGTACGCATGAACGCTACTTTCATTTCTATTTCGTATTTTATAGAATGGAATCATAATGATATAAAGGTATATTATACTTCCAGTATAATATCATATATAATATCATAGTTCCATCCTTTATACGTCCCACATATGGTATTTAACGAATCAAATCACTTTGAGGGGGCGGTAGTCCGCACTTCCTTAAATGAAGATATCACGTTTACCCATAATGGAAACCATAAAGGTATGACCAAAAAGAAAAAAAACAGAAGCTTAAAGAAAACATAAAAATATTATATATCATATATAAATATAGTGACTTATTAATGGACACCTTGGAAGGTGTTAATAGAATGTTGAACAATAATCCTTTTGGGAGGCATAAATTCACCATCCACAGAAACAGTATGTTCGTTAACCATTAGATGTAGGTGTGTGTAAGTGTAGCTCGAATCCATATTATAAAAACATCCTAGTATATTTCGGATACTGGATTTGTTACAAAATAAAATAATAAAAAGAGTTTAGGGGGTTGGAGAAGCAAAATAATACAAAAGGACTCAAAAGAAGACATTACCTTAAAATCGGGTAACTCCCTTTGGTTTGAGCACAATGGCTTCCTTGGGAAGACTTCTGCCCAAAGTGAGGCTTCAAGGAATAATATAGGGAAGTGTAGAGACAAAATGGGCAGGGGTCGGCCGAGCCAAAAGCTTTGGGAGTGTGGGTAAGGAGGTAGAGGTGGGGGCCTTTTATAATAGGAGAGGAGGGGCACTCTTGGAAAGTAAAGATAAGTTACTTTATTTTAAAATAAGTATCGGATTAAAAAGTTCCCACATTGATATAATTCGATGATAAGGTGATAAGGGTTCTAAATCCACTCATCCAATTGGTTTTGTCCATGTGTAGGTTTTAGATTTTACATTAGCATTCCATTTTATTTAAATCGTTAAATAATGAGGTCATCGCTGCATCATCATGATGTCATAAATAATTTAATTTATTTAATGTCTAAAAATTATAAAGAAAAATAATATGATGTAGGAAATCTTTTTAACTTTCTAATAAATTTTATAGTAAATAATATGACTTGTATAACCCCATATAAAGACTGTTTTAGTAACATAACTCATGTTTGTGTCATTTTTTACTTTAACATTAAATAAAAAGTTATTTATGTCATTTCCCAAACAATGTGGCTCCATGGGGTCCCCAAGTTGACTCATGGCTTGTATTGGTCGTCCATGACACATCCAATGAGGGTTGGACATGAGTCAAGCTCATATCATACTATTAAAACATTATTTTTACCTTAAACTACACTAATTACCTCTAATCGCGATTAAAAACTTAATAAGTTACTATTCACCAAAAAATTATTATAATCTCATTGAACCACATTTTACTTCTTAATGACAACCATGTATGTCGTATTTTTTAAATTAAAAACACAAAGATGGAAAATTTTCATTTAAACTAAAAATCAGTTTTTATAAGTACCACTTAGTGGTTTCACTATTCATCAAAAATATAAGTTCTTCAGAAAATTACCAAAAATTGACCCTAAGCTGTATTTGATACTCCGAATTCAAAAATGAAGTCTATTTTAAAAAATTCAAAACATATAAGTCACATTAATTAATTTAATAATTAACACCCGCTGTCATGACAAATAGCGTGTTTTTATGAAACAATAAGTATCAAAAGATTGACACCAGTTTAAGTCCAATATCAAAGTGAAATTGAATCCAATGACCACCATTGGATTAAATGGTAAAAATATATTCTAATTTCACTTCAAAACCAATTCAAAAGATAATCTAATCATATAAATAAATAAGATTAAAAAGCATTTTTGATGTAAAATGCAGTCTTTTTTACTATTCATTAAAAAAATGAACATTGTCTGAAAAATACAAAAAATTCACACAAAGTAAATTTTGATGTCCCAATCATAAAGAATAAGTTTATTTTGACAAACATAGCTTATAAAATTGTCAAAAGATAGATTTAAAAATGTTTTTCCATCAAAAGGAAGTAAAACAATCTTTTAAAAAATATTAGTGTATTCCATGCTTAAGATTGGATTTATTTTCATTTTAAGCCTCTAAAACACTATCTAATTCATTAATAGAAATAGATAAAAATATCTATCATTCATTACTTACTTAGGATGTTACATCCTTCCCCCCTTTGGAAAATTGCGTCCCCGCAATTTATTTACTTATCAAATAAATGGGGGTACTTATCCCTCATTGCATTTTCAGATTACCATGTTGCCGCTTCCATCGTGTGGTTTTTCCACAAAACCTTTACCTGATTAATCACCTTATTCCGTAACACTTGCTCCCTGTGGTCAAGAATCTGGACCGGTTGTTCCTCATAAGATAGGTTCTCTTCCAGCTGAACTACCTCTGGACTCAAAACATGAGATGGATCTGGTACATAATTTCTCAACATCGAAACGTGAAAAAAAATTGTGTACCTGAGATAAACTCGGAGGTAAAGCCACCGGGTATGCAACTGATCCAACTCTCTCCAGAATGTCATATGGTCCAATAAACCTTGGACTCAGCTTTCCTTTCTTACCAAATCTCATCACACTTTTCCAAGGAGAAACCTTGAGAAAAACATGATCACCTACCTCGAAAGATAGATCCTTCCTCCGGTTATCCGCATAACTCTTCTGCCTGTTCTGATATGTTCTCATGTTCTTCTGAATCAGCTGAACTTTTTCTACCATCTCTTCTACCAATTCTGGTCCCATCAACTTCCTTTCACCCACTTCATCCCAGAAAGCTGGAGTTCGACACTGCTTCCCATATAATGCCTAAAATGGTGACATATGTATACTGGAATGAAAACTGTTATTATATGAAAATTCAACCAAAGAATGATGTTGGTCCCAACTTCCCTGATAATCCATCGAAAACGCTTGTAGCATATCCTCCAAGGTCTAAATTGTTCGTTTCGACTGCCCATCTGATTGAGGATGAAAATCTGTACTAAAATTTAATTCAGTACCCAACGACTTCTGAAGGCCCTTCCAAAAGTTAGAAGTGAACCTGGGATCACGGTCAGATACATTTGAGAGAGGAACTCCATGTAACCTGACTATCTCTTTAAAATACAAACGGGAAAGTTGATATAGGGAAAAAGTATCTCGTATAGCAAGGAAATGAGCAGATTTAGTCAAGCGATCAATAATAACCCAGATTGCATTATTACCTTGAGATGTCTTCGGTAATCCCACAACAAAGTCCATGGATATATTCTCCCATTTCCACTCTGGCACTGGTAAAGGTTGAAGCATCCCTTTCAGTAACTGCCTCTCTGCTTTAACCTGTTGACATGTCAAACACTTCACTGTAAAATCAGCAATATCTCTTTTCATTCCATCCCACTAGTAATACTCCTGCAGATCTCTATACATCTTAGTACTGCCAGGATGAACTGAAAACGGAGAACTATGAGCTTCACATAACAACTCTCTCTTCAACTTTGAATCACAAGTCACACACAATCTCTTCCCAAATCTGAAAACTCAATCATTATCAATGTTGAATTCAGGAAACTTACCTTTCTGAACCAACTCTGCCTTTTTCTGGAACTCACTGTCTTGCTTCTGTGCTTGCTTGATTCTATCTGATAGAGATGATCTCACTGATACCTGAAACAAAATTGAAGAACATCCTTCACCCACAACTTCTATGCCAAATTTCATCAAATCCTTAACCAAAGGATCACGTTCCAAACGCAACATTGCTAATAAAGCATTACATTTTCGACTCAAAGCATCAGCCACTTTATTTTCTTTTCCTGGATGGTAATGAATTGTACAATAATAATCCTTGATTAATTCTAACCATCTCCTTTGTCTCATGTTCAATTCTTTCTAAGTGAATATATACTTTAAACTTTTGTGATCGGTATATATTTCACACATTACTACATACAAATGATGCCTACAAATTTTTAAAGCAAAAACAACAGCAGCTAATTCCAAATCATGTGTAGGGTAATTTACATCATGAGTTTTCAACTGTCGTGAAGGATAAGCAATTACCTGATCATTCTGCATTATGACGCAACCAAGTCCTTTCAATGAAGCATCACTATATATAACAAACTCACCATTCCTGGAAGGTAGTGCCAAAACTGGAGCATTCACCAATCTTCTTTTCAATTCCTGAAAACAATCATCACATTCTTTTGTCCAGATAAACTTAACACCCTTCCGAGTTAGCTTAGTCATTGGAGTAGATAACCATGAAAAATTTCTAACAAACCATCGGTAATAGCCTTCCAAACCAAGGAATCTACGAATCTCAGTTACATTTGTGGGTCTTGGCCAGTCTTCCACAACTTTTGTTTTTGCAGGATCAATAGTTATCCCATCTTTAGAAACAATGTGACCAAGGAAAGAAATTTTTTGCAACCAAAACTCACACTTGCTGAATTTCCCATACAATTTCTTTTCTTTTATGGTTTGCAATATAACCCTTAAATGTCTTCCATGCTCTTCTTTACTTTTAGAAGACACCAAAATACCATCAATAAAAACAACCACAAACTTATCCAAGAACTCATAGAAAATTTTATTCATTAAGTCCATGAATACAGCAGGTGCATTGGATAGCCCAAAAGACATTACTAAAAATTCATAGTGGCCATATCTTGTACAGAACACGGTCTTCGTAACATCTTCTTCCTTTACCATCAGCTGATGGTACCCCGATCTGAAGTCAATCTTTGAAAAATACTGAGCTCCCTGGAGCTGATCAAACAAATCATCAATATGAGGAAAAGGATATTTTTTCATAATAGTGATATTGTTTAAGGCTCTATAATCAATGAAAAGTCTCATTGAACCATCTTTCTTTTTAACAAACAAGACAGGAGCACCCCATGGTGATGTGCTGGGTCGAATGAAACCTTTCTCTAATAAATCTTGCAATTTATCCTTCAACTCTAAAAGTTCAATTTGAGCCATTCGATAAGGGGGTTTTGAAATTGTCTTAGCATCAGGAACTAAGTCAACAGTAAATTCAACTTCCCGATCTGGTATTATTCCAGGAAACTCATCAGGAAAAACATCAGGATACTCATTTACCACTGGACATCATTAATCTGAACAGTTCCTTTATTTTCAATGATGTGTGCAAGGTAACATTCATTTCTATCTTTTACAAGTTTCTCGGCCTCTTGATAGGTTATCAACAGTAAGGGTTCATTCTTGTACACAAACTGAAAGTCTTTCTGAAAAGAAACTTCTTTAGCTCTACAGTCAATCTTAGCATGGTAAATAGAGATCCAATCCATACCCAAGATAACATCGAACTCTACTAGAGGTATTACAATAAGGTTTGCAAGTAGGTTCTTTCCACAGATAAGGATAGGAAGATTCTTATAAATTATTTTTGCCTCAACATTCCCCCCAGGTGTTTTTACCAAAAGTTCAGGAGTCATTTCTTTAGATGGTATTCCCATTTTACTAGAAAAGGTTTCAGATATGAAAGAATGTGTAGACCCCGAATCAAACAACACACTGGCATAATCTGAAAAAACAAACAAAGTACCTGATACAACTTCATTTGATGGCCCGACATCTACTGAAGTAGTTGCAAAGGATTTCACCACCCCTTTCTGCTTGTAGTCTAACTACTTCACATCACTCAAGCTCTTTTTCGTACACTCGTTTGCATAGTGACCCATCTCATTGCACTTATAACATTTCACTAACTGTAAATCAAATTTGGTATTACCTTCACCTTGATCCTTTTCAGTGAAATCACGAGCCTTATGTCCCATCTTACCACATCGGTAGCACTTTCCAGAATTCAGAAGACATTCCCCACCATGACTTTTGCCACATTTATCACAAATTGGAAACATAGTTTTCTTACCATCAGACTTTTTTGAATAATTCTTACCTTTCTCCTACCACCTCGGCCTCTTCTTCTGTTGGTTGTTATAGAACACTTGATCATCAGCAAAATTCATTTCTACCTTCTCAGCACATCGAACAAGATTTTCATAACTTTTAAACTCACGAGAAGCTAATGCCCTTCGATATTTTGGCTTTAATCCTGAGTAAAAACAATTGATATTACTATCAAGGTCTCGGATAAAATTTAGAGCATACCTTGCCAATCGAGTGAACCTTTCTTCACAGGTATCCACTGAGTCTTCCTCTTGCCTCAATTCCAAGAATTTATTTTCCATCCTAAGTCGAACAGCCTTAGTAAAATACTTCTCAAGAAACATACCTTTGAATTCATCCCAGTCAAGAGCATCAATCTCATCGGCGTCCCTGATATTTTTAACCATAGACCACCACTGATCTACCTCACCCTCCAAACGGTAAATAACAAGACTAACCTTTTGATTGTCTGAACACCCCATGACATCAAAAATCTTCTCCAGTGCTTTAATCCACCCTTCAGCTAGCGCAGGGTCAGATGATCCTCTAAATGATGGGGGATGTTGCCTCATGAAATGTTCCACCACTGACATGTTCCTCTGCCGTTGATCTGGCTGATCTCTCGTATGGATACCACCGCCATTTATCGCTTGAGTAAACTGCGCCATTACTGCAACAAACTGTTCAGTTCCAATTCCGACCATCTCAGGATGCTGATTCGGAAGGTTATTTCCTTTTATATGCCTTCCTAGCACTGCTTCCTTGTTTCCTCTGCGGAAAACCATTCTGAACAAACATGTCTTAGATGAAGCAACATTGTAATATTCAAATGCTATATCATTTCAAAAAAAAATATTTTTGGATAATCATTTAATAGAATTCTAACTCTTAAAGTTATCTAAACCGATCTCTGATACCAACTATAAGGCCCCAGCCTTAAACCTTACTTAATCTTGAGTTATTACAAGATTACACATTGAGGATCTTTTCGGGTTTAGAGTTTTAGAGAATTAGACCATAAAACTTGCATTTCATTCCACATATAAACAAAGTGGTTACATAAAGATATTATTCTTCATTCCCATCAATGGAAACATATTTAAAATAAAACATGGATTATTTCTTGACACTTCCTTGACACTATCATCATATCATGTAACATTCCCTTGACCTGTGAAAAACATTTCAAAAAAACTTGGGATGAGCATAAAAAGCTCAGTAAGGGATATAAAAATATGGAAAGGAAACATGGGTACATATATACATAACAATTAGATCATACTTTACCCATAAAACATAAGCACTTTAACATACCTCATAAAATCATGAATAAATCATAGAAATCATAAGACATAAAGGTAACTTAAGGCATTCATAACATTATTATGTAGGGAGTAACCCTCTTGGTTACGTTTGGAATACCCATCATAGTATATTCCATAAATCTCTTCGGAGAAACCTTAACGTTTCACTCATTCGCGTTACCCAATGAATTCGAGATCTATATCGGGCTCACCCACCCTTAGTTTATCACGGAACCACCCGTCTTCATAATAATGACCAAGAACCTCAACATAATCGTATCACATAAAACATGCATAAAGGAAACATAAAATTTCCACCTTTCAATCACAAGATATAAATACAACACATTGATATAAAAACATTATGAAAACCATTTTCAATACCAAAACAAAAGAAAAGTAAAACAGGGTATTTATTTTTCTTTTAAAAAAAAGGTATGGCTTGTAGAGGAAGCCGAAACTCAAATAATGGTCACGGCGGCGGATAAGTCGTTGTCGTTGCATACGTACGACAAAAAAAATTCCCTTTTGTCATTTAGTAAAATGATTCGTATAAAAATGATTCCTTTTGTATAAACGTAAAAGTAAAAGGGGTTTATACACCGTATAAAAGAAGGTTGTGTATAAAACAAAATATGCCTCAATGAAAGGAGATTGAGACGAAGTCTCATACCTCGGGTCCGACTTGACTCGATCATTCTTTAATGTCCTGAATAATAAACATGAGTTAATTTCTACTTCTTTAAGAACCTTTTCCAAGTTCATTATTCCATTTATATCACTTATTTCCATGTCATGAACACTATGTAATTATATAAGTTAATAACGGTCATTTTAACGATCATTGGTACTTGAGTCAAAAATAAACCCTTTATAATTACATGTTGTTCATGTATCCATTATATCCAGAATTATAATCATTATTTATATATCATATATATCCAGTATATACATGCATTTATAATATTACATAATCATTTATAGGTAAGAAATGAAATGCACCGTTCATGGAGACGGTAAGCCATATGTACGCATGAACGCTACCTTCATTTCTATTTTGTATTTTGTAGAATGGAATCATAATGATATAAAGGTATATTATAATTCCATTATAATATCATATATAATATCATAGTTCCATCCTTTATACGTCCCACATATGGTATTTAACGAATCAAATCACTTTGAGGGGGTGGTCGTCCGCAATTCCTTAAATGAAGATATCGCGTTTACCCATAATGGAAACCCTAAAGGTATGACCAAAAAGAAAAAAAACAGAAGCTTAAGGAAAACATAAACATATTATATATCATATATAAATATAGTGACATCTTAATGGCCACCTTTGAAGGTGTTAAATGAATGTTGAACAATCATCGTTTCGGGAGGCATAAATTCACCATCCACGGAAACAGTATGTTCGTTAACCACTAGATGTAGGTGTGTGTAAGTGTATCTCGAATAAATATTATAAAAACATCCTAGTATATTGAGTATACTGGAGTTTTAACAAAATAAATGAATAAAAAGAGTTTAGGGGGTTGGAGAAGCAAAATAAAACAAAAGGACTCAAAAGAAGACATTACCTTAAAATCGGGTAACTCCCTTTGGTTTGAGCTCAAAGGCTTCCTTGGGAAGACTTTTGCCCAAAATGAGGCTTCAAGGAGTAAGAGAGGTAAGTGTAGAGACAAAATGGGCATGGGTTGGCCGAGACAAAGGCTTTGGGAGTGTGGTTAAGGAGGTAGAGGTGGGGGCCTTTTATAAGAGGAGAGGAGGGGAACTCTTGGAAAGTAAAGATAAGTTACTTTATTTTAAAATGTGTTTCGGATTCAAAAGGTCCCACATTGATATAATTCGATGATAAGGTTATAAGGGTTAGAAATCCACTCATCCAATTGGGTTTGGCCATGTGTAGGTTTTAGATTTTACATTAACTTTCCATTTTATTTAAATCGTTAAATAATGAGGTCATCACTTCATCATCATGATATCATTAATAATTTAATTTATTTAATGTCTAAAAATTATAAAAAATATACTATGATGTAGGAAATCGTTTTATCATTCTAATTAATATTTATAGTCAAAAATATGACTTGTATAACCCCATATAAATATTGTTTTAGTAACATAACTCATGTTTGTGTCATTTTTACTTTAACATGAAATAAATAGTTATTTATGTCATTTCCCAACCAAAGTGGCTCCATGGGGTCCCCAAGTTGACCCATGGCTTTTCTTGGTCGTCCATGACACATCCAATGAGGGTAGGACATGTTTCAAGCTCATCTCGTACTATTAAAATATTATTTTTACCTTAAACTACACTAATTACCTCTAATCGCGATTAAAAACTTAATAAGTTACTATTCACCAAAAAATTATTATAGTCTCATTGAACCACATTTTACTTCATAATGACAACCATGTATGTCGGATTTTTGAAATTCAAAACACAAAGATGGAAAATTTTCATTTAAACGAAAAATCAGTTTTTATAAGTACCACTTAGTGGTTTCACTATTCATAAAAAATTTATGTTTTTCAGAAAATTACCAAAAATTCACCCTAAGATATATTTGATACTCCGAATTAAAAAATGAAGTATATTTTACAAAATTCAAAACATATAAGTCACATTAATTAATTTAATAATTAATTCCCGCTGTCCTGACAAATAGCGTGTTTTTATGAAACAATAAGTATCAAAAGATTGAAACCAGTTTAAGTCCAATTTCAAAGTGAAATTGATTCCAATGACCACCATTGGATTAAATGGTAAAAATATATTCTAATTTCACTTCAAAACCAATTCAAAAGATAATCTAATCATATAAATAAATTAGATTAAAAAGCAGTTTTGATGTAAAATGCAGTATTTTTCACTATTCATTAAAAAAATGAACATTGTATGAAAAATACCAAAAATTCACACAAAGTAATTTTTGATGTCCCAATAATAAAGAATAAGTTTATTTTGATAAACATAGATTATAATATTGTCAAAAGATAGATTTAAAATGGTTTTCTATCAAAAGGCAGTAAAACAATCTTTTAAAAAATATTAGTGTATTCCATGCTTAAGATTGGATTTATTTTAATTTTAAGCCTCTAAAACACTATCTAATTCATTAATAGACATAGATAAAAATATCTATTATTCATTACTTACTTGGGATGTTACAGAACCATTATGCATCTCCTAAACGATTGGTATACTGAGATGTGTGCTTGAGAACATTTATCCACTGGTTCTGTTACTATTATCATGTTAGTTTCATTCAGAAATCACAAAGTGGTATCAATGTTGATTTTCTATTGCTTTTTTATTTTTTGATAGAATAAATGATGTTTTAAGTGTCCAAATTAGTTAATTATAGACTACTATGATGTAGTTATCCCATGTATACAAAAAACACAAATTACTATCGTTGGGAATTACTATTTTTTATCCAGCTTCTTATAGTTTATTTGATTCCACAATTCGGTGACACAAAATATATGTGATGTTTACTATTATTGTTGTTGTTAATTTCTGTTTACACGTGGACCAATATTTTACAGAATTTTTGGATCATGAAAAATCATTTGAATATGTAGATTCACACACCCTTCATTATTCCATGCCATATATGTGAATCTCATTTCTTTTTATGATTGAGATTTCATTGATTTCCTTGGATATTATATATATATAGAATTTTTCTATTGTTTCTTACTAGGGAATGAGAAACATAATTGGTCAATTAAAGTTATTATATTGACCTAACAGGTTTTTCTTATATAGTATTATATGAACAACATATATAGTCAATTATGGGATTGAATACCATGGACTATTGGTCACATATGCTGGAACATGATTATGTTTTTCATTAAATGGATTCCATTTTTATATTTATATGTTGTATGGGACATTATAAAATTTTATGGGAAATCTATATAATTCAACCATTAAAAAATCTATAAAAATCAGTATGATATTAAATTATTGTAATGTTTTTAATTAAACATTCATCGTGAAATGTGTATTGTAATTGTAACATGAAGTTTTTTTTAAACTATAACAAAAAATTAAAGTCTTTATTCCCAGCCTACTAACATATAGAAGAAAATAGGACACTAACCTCATCACATTGGTGAGAAGTAGCCTATGTCCTTTTAATTTTTATGAACTCTACATCTCCCATACATGACTTTTGAAGTAGGAAGAGGAGTGTTACTTCTATATTGGAAGTATTTGAACTTATTACGTTATTATAAATATATCTTATGCCATTATAAAATCATTTATGATGAATTTTAATAGAATTTTTAAAGATATTCCTCCATGAAATCCTCGATTCATAGACCCGGTGGGTGGTGATTAACAATCTCTTTATTTAGTGGGACATAAGCCACTAGTAATAATTCCATTAGTGCCACATGTGTCACCTTCTCATTTTTCCGACATAGTTTATGACACCCTGTTTCAAGAGGCATTATTATGTCTTTAGAAAACTGTTCAGTGAGCCCCATGAACTACCCGAAATGTGGTGGATTTTATGAGAGAAAACTAAAAGTGACCTCCTCCCACATTCACAGTTGATGGTGGTACTCATGTGGTAGATTCATGTCTATATATCACACTTATAGTCAATGATCACATTAAGAAACTCCCTAAGAGGTTAGTGAATATTGATAAGTATATGATTTCTATATTCTCATAATAGTTTATGGGATGTTATAAACCTCACTAATCATCATCCAGTTATGTTCTTAGAAAGGTTTCAGATAGTTTTTTATGACTATATCATTTCTCAGACAGTAATAGCTGACTGGGGTAGAGAGTTTATGCACCAATAGTATGGTTATTTGTTTGTGATGGACTATTATTCAAGGCTCATTGATCTATAAAATTTTTTACCAACACTTATTATTACATCATTGGTGATAGTGAAACATTTTGATGATGGGTCAATATATTCCATCTGATAACTTTTTAATTTCATTCCATTGATCATTATTTCAAAAAAATATAAACCATTATCTCATCACCAAGAATATAATGTTGGAATATTATGGTGTGGTCTAGGGTTCTTCATAACTGAGATAGGGATGTGTTTTGACATGGGGATTGAAAAATATATTTAAGACTACAAGTGGGGGGAAATGAAAGCTAGATTGAATCCATTGATATTTATGTTGTTTTCCCCTGTACGAAAATATATGGTATAAGAAGCCCTAGTTTCCCAAATACTTCATCGTGTACTGAAGCTGTTGTAGGATTGGGAATATTTAACATTTTGGCAGAACCATCCCATATGTTACTTGTGGGAGAGGATCCATATCATTTCTTCCTTCAGGATAGAAATTTTCAACACATCTCAAAGAAACTATATCAACAAATATCGAACATTTCAGCATAGGAGGGGGTCATGGTCATGGACACTAGGCTTCTGATGTATAGTTCAAGGTGAGAGGACCTGCTCAGGGTAGTCAGGGTGTATCTCAGGTCCACATATCATTCCATATATTTTTAGTGAAAAAACAATCATAGAATAATGATGTAAATATTTTTAAATTTATATATACTATTATTGTAGCCTCTACAATAGTTTATTCCGGATTAGATTGGTGAAATTTTCCTTCATTCTCATCAGGGGAAATTTTAGAGAGTCTCAAAATGGAATTCAAGACAATGGTCGGTTGATGACCCTTGAAAATAATTTGGGTATATGTTTAGTGACTGTACACCACTATACGTACATCACACTTAATATAGGTAGATGAAATATTCTATTGAACCTCTACATCCTCAATATTGAAGGTTTCTACATAAATATTAAGAGGGTCTTGTTGGTTCTTTACCATAACTATATGGATTTCTCTCATTATAGGTTGTCAATTACATCTCTTTTTTTTGGTATTTTTATAGTTAATGTTGGATGGGATGTTCATGTGACACAAGATAGACCAGATCTTTATGGGGTGAGTGGAGTGAAAATAAGGATTACAAGACTTTTTTAAATGATTAATGAGTACATGAAGCTAATTTCCCTACCTTACTAGACATTACTAACTTTAGAGATGTATTTACTAAGGACATTTCTAGGATACCTTCTAAATTAGAGGTGTATTTTTTTACCAAGCTAGTTAACAATGATTCACCGATATCCATTCAACCTTATATGATAAATACTACTATGTTTCCGGAGCTAATTAATAATATAGAGGAATTTGATGCTAGGTGTATTATAAAACCCAACACATGGTTCACCAATCCTTTTCACCATGAAGTAAATTTCTACAGCTAGAATATTTGTGTACTTTTAGTTATTTGAACAATATTATGGTTATGAACTGGTATCCACTACCTCATATTGGCAACCTCTTCAATTAGATCCAAGGAGTATGTTTTTTTCTTCAACATTGATTTGAAGTCATGATTCCATAATGTATGAGTTAGTCAATAAAAAATACCTTGTAAATTGTTTTGTAGAAGGTATGGTTTTTATAAAAATAGTCTCATTCCATTGAATCCCATGAAAGTGCCAAAAAAATTATTTATTTTATGAATCGGGGATTCAACCTACATCTGGTACTTTTTTGGTTGTCTTCATAGAAAACATCATTATATTATCATGCACATTAAATGACAATGTGAAATATTTTGAGATTGTGTATAATACACTAAGTGATAACCCAATTAATGATTGGATAAAAAATGAAACTTTTTCATCAAAAAATTATTCTTCTTGGGTTACATAATCTTAGAGGATGGAGTATCTATTGACTGAGGGAAATTGAGTTCTATATTATAATTGGAGAATTCCAAGAATGTTTTTGAAATATAGGGTTTCTTGGGATTGGGTGGATATTATAGGATCTTTGTTATAGAAATTTAATGCCTACAAGTATCTTATACATTCTTCACTACAGAGGGTGTGAAATTCATATTGTTAGAAGACTATGAGAAAAACATTTAAAAGAAGAAATGATAACTCACTTCAGTGCCAATTATGAATCTACCATATCCAAGAAGAGGATATATTTTATTATGTGATGCATCAAGTATTAGGAGTATAATTGTTATAATTTAGGAGAATAGATTCATTTTATATGAGTTTCATTCTTTATGGACTCCTGAAAAAATTACCAAATGCATGATCTCAAGATAGTTGTTGTTGTTCAGGCCACGTTTTGTAAGGGTCATTACTTATTGGAAGAAAGGTTTTTGTTTTTTATGGACCTTAAAATCCTCAAGAATATATTTCCATATCATTACTTCAACCTTAAAGAGATAAGGTTGGATGAATACCATCAGTACATCAACATTGTGCTTTTCTATAAAAATTTTTAGGGAAATATAGTTATTGTTTCTTTGAGGTAGATGACTAATATAAATGTTGTTCAATAATCCATTATTTAATAGTGTTTAATGGATATGATTTTTAAGTTGAATATTGAGGTCTATGAGAGTCATAAGATTACATTCCATACATCCATTGTAGAAACGTCAAAACATCTCGATAGGGTGAAAAGGAGGAAGTGAATTGACCTAGAGGTCTTCGTCTTAAGGGAGATAATTTGAAGTGTAGATCAATTATTGTGTTTTTATATTGATGGAGATGAATCATACTTTTTCACGGGCCTGTATGTGTGCCTTTAAAAATTTGAGATGAACTGATGTGAGACTCAAAAACTTCATAGTGGTTAGTATATGTAGTTATTTTTAAGGACTATGATATATAAGCTACTAGTATTGGTGGGAAAGGATGAAACTTCATATCCTGGGTTTTATCACTAGGTGTTCCTCCTGTTAGGAGGAGCAACTGGAGGACCAATTTCCTAATCGATGGTTACATCTATTACTATTCAAGTAATAAAAATTGGAAGATGTTTCTATGTATATTTTGATCCACTTTCATAGTCTCATTTAGTTAGTATCATCGTTGGGGTAGTCTTGGACATGATAATGAAGGCCTACCATTTTATTCCTATCAAGGATACCATCTTGGTGAATTATCTTGGTATACTGTTTGTCCATGAGATTATACACCAACCTGAGGTCCCACTTATCACCATTTTAGATATGTATTCTACTTTTACATTGAGGTTCTAATAGGGGTTATAGAAGGATCTAAGGGTACTTGTGCTTCTAAGAACAACCATTCACCCACATACTGATGATAAATCTAAATGGACAATATAAATAATAGAGGACATGATTCGACCATGTGTGATAAATTTTGGTGGTTATAGGGAGAAAAATATAACTATTATAGAGTTTCCTAAAATAAAATATTTATATGTACTATAGATATGTCTCTTTATGAGTCTTTATTCATTAGTCCATTCCAATATCCTCTGAGATGGCTATTTGTAGTGGATTTTGTGCTAATAGAAAACATATCATTTGGAATACTTTAAAGAATATAAAAATAATCAGCAATCATATGAAAACTAATCCTTTTAGTTGTAAATTTTATTACAATCATTTTCAGGGATCTCTATAATTCATCAGTGGGCATCCGGTTTTGTTACTTTCTTTACCAAGACAATGATATAGTCTAATTTGTAGGCTGGTCATACTATCAGCTCATTATGCTAGTCCTTTAATTATATTAGAGAGAGTTTGGATAGTAATCTATTGTATTTCTCATACTCAGAGGTACTGATCCATGAATTTTTTCATTCAAATATCTTAACTTTTCTATTGTAATGATAACCCATTTAACACATTTGATTGATGGGATTTTGAATTAGAGGATGTTGGGTTTTTAAAGAGTATCCTATTCATATCATTGTTTGGATCATAGAGTCACTATGTGAAAGGTATATACCTTTATCATGGAACCTATGTTAGGATTTACATGTACAATATGAGACTTAGGAATGGGATACTGATGTATATACATAGTGGCCAGAATTGTTCTCCGATGAACTTTTACAACTATTATAAGGGAAACTTGGGGAATATTTGTTTTTAGGGGGAGATTGTAAGATCATAATTTTTTATATCATGTGTGGATCTATAAAATTTTTAGGATTCCTCATTATGTTTTTTGTTTTTTCTTAGACTCATAAACAACACATTTAGGTGAGTTGGTTTGTTTTTTGGGAATAATGTATTAGAGGGCTGGAGGCTGGCTACATAACCAATTTCATGATGTTAGTAAAATTCATGTTATTAATACATTTCATGTCATTAATTGGATTATAAAAAACATTTAAACACTATGAAATGGTTTTTCATAGAGGGGGAAACCCCAATGAATTAACGGTGTCAACTACATTGTCTTCGTTTATATATCATGGCATCTCTTTTTAAAAGGTGTAGAGCCCTTATTTTTTTCAACCCTTATTATTTTTTCATGGGATAGATTCCTCTTCAATTACTACAAATTATTTGATGTCACATCATCATATATGATTTTATTAATCCATCATTCATCAAATAGGATTCATCTCAGTTTGATATTTGATCTGCTTCATTATTTTCTCAGTTTACCTCATTTTCATCAGTAGAATTTTAGTGTGAGTATATATTCAATATTTTCATTTTGTTTGTCTTCCTATATATTCCCTATAATTATAAGAAGAATCAGAATCTAATACAAGATGGTTTCTCATCTACATCCATATGTTATGTGTTTTATATATTATACATTATATCTTGTTGCTTTATGTTATGTGTTGTGATGTCACACACCATATTTTCCAGTTGCTTCTATAAAAAATCAGTTAACATTTTTTGAATTTATATTCCATTATAGAAATGACATAATCCCATAATATTTGTATTTAGATTGGTCTCCATTGTCTAATTTCACCCCTTAATGTGTTCGAATTGAATTCCCCTTTGATATTATAAATTATTATGTCCCCAAACCATCTTCCATGTGGTTTTTTATGACTTCTAAATGTAATAAATAGAATATATTAAATGGAAAGTTGGTTATACTAGCACATTAGATGTTTTAGTAGAAATAATGGTTAAAACCTTGTTAAATTGTAATTCTACGGAACTATAAACAATTTATCTAATATTATAAAATCATATTTCACTATTTATACTTGTGACACATGGGAGAGGCTTCCCTACAACTATGATACTCAGGAATGGAGTACCATATACCATGATACTTTTGCAAGATTTCTATACATTTATGATAATAATTCATTGCATCCCATATACCTATGATTAACATGCATAATATCCCTATTTTTATGATAATCTGTCATGGATTCACATATACCTATGATACTCAGGCATAACATCCCTTATATAAATGTACATGGGAATGTCATCACATATGCATCTGATACTCATTCATGGAGTCCCCTACCACTTTAAGTGACTCTAGTGACAATACAAGGATTCTTGGGTTTGGTATCGGGTCCTAGATATCACTACATATCTTTGTATATAGGTATAATCCTCATTACAAGATTAGTTCACATATATATAAATATGTATCCACGGCGAAATATGTTAAGAGGTTTCCAGACATAGGCCAACGTAGGTAGTGTCATTCCGATGTCCTTCAGGAACTATATTTATCCCTTTTAAGAATATATTACTAAATTTACAATATTATATATAAATAGTATAGAAATTATCTGACTAGGATGGAATTTTATTGAAATAGTTGGTGGTGTTCTACTATGTATATCTGACACCTTGTTTAGTCCAACATATGGTACCCGAATAGACATAATGGATATAGGTTGGAAAAATGATAAGTGTCTGGTCTTCCTCGATTTTTTAATTATAGCATTGGTGATTGTGAATATAGAACCTAGCCATGGCTCATGATGCTATTTGATATCCTTGTTGTCTTTTTTTTATTATTTAAATATTTATTAACATGTGCACATATTTTTTCTAGATCTATGACATGCTCATAATTATTCTTATAGGTGCACTTCTAATTTGATGTATTATTACTGTTAAGATGATTTAACGATATAGCTCTATTTTTCTTGTTATCATTCCACTATTTATTCATTATCTCACCACTATGATACTTTTAAATGAGAGGGTATTGTCACCCCACTATATCTTCAGAGACCCTTAAACTAGTTAATAGTCCATGGTATTTGGATAGATGTACTATATTTCATGTGGCCACCAGTTTGGCAATTGTGATCAAGTGAGTTGGTCGAAGAAATTATGTGATATATTTATAAATATTTCTTTTTTTCATGGGTTATTGTGTGATGAAATGATGGAATGAATCCCATTTAGTTTCCATATGGTACTATATGATTAATTGAATAATGTATTATGATACTTTTGGAGACATACATGTGGTGTTAAATATTTCATTGGTGGTTACATTTTAAACCATAAATGTGTGCTTACATTATAAAAAATGGATATGTTCTTGTATTATAAAAAATATAATGATGTAAATGTTATAGCCCTCTAATGCATTCACTAACAAATGATATCATTTGAGATAATATTGACTATATTGTGGAGTGAACTCAGTTCAATAAAGTACTCCATTCAATATTATAGTATTGGGTGTAAACCATGACATATAAAATAATCGAATGGGGAGTGAACACAATCCAATATTATAGTCTCGGATGTGCGGATTGACTAAGAAAAAGATTTTCTATTTTTATGTTGATTTAAAAAACCATTATATTTTACTTAAGATATTTCCAAATTGATAATAATTGATTTTTGATTATTTATCAAACTTATTAATACTATATTTAATTTTGAAAAATTCAAATACCATGATTCATGATAAATGATCTTTGACTTATTTGGTATTAATTTCTTGAGTTATAACTAGTCATATACATATTCTTATGATAAATTATTATCATTTATTTATATCTTATATATTATAACTTAGTAATATTATGACCTCAAACATTCTTATGTTTACTTTATACTAGTTTTCAAGAAAATTTTTGAGAGGGTATGTCTAATAAATGTGATACGTGAGAAGAAAATTGATAGAGATAATGAATAACTTTCATGAAATAAGGTGATTTTTCATCTAGTCACCAAAGAAGAAAAATATTGGTTTTGGGGTATTTGTTTGAGATATATATTATATTAATATAAAATAATGTAATATTTATGTATGATATGATCACAACACCATAGTTAGTAATATTTTAGGTTTTTGTTATTTTTAGAGAAAAATATTTTAAATTGTTTGGAAAACATTGGGGATATTTCTATATATATGATAACATTTTAAATATTTTATAAAGTAAAAATTGTGAGGTTCTGTAAGAAAATAAATATTTATATTGATACAAGGAATTTGATATGGTTATGTCATAGATTCACCTATGGGTAAAAACTCTGAGGTAGGTGTATTCGATGTTAATGAAATCAAAAATGGTTCACAATCGGTTGGATAATGACAACACACATGTCTAGACACTCTTGGGGGGTTTGATTCGAGTTAACTAAACTATTTATTATAAACCATAATAATGATGGAGAGTAAAAAAATTATTCCAACTGATGATAATACATAGTGAAATAATATTAATACAATGTTTCATGGGTTGAAAGAAGGTGTATAATTTTGTCACATCATAATAATGATTTTCGTCAATGAACAAAATTTTATAAATACAATTTACCTTGTGATTCAATTAAATGCTCTCTAATGGTTATAGAAACACATGAGATTATTTGTTTTTATTTTATAAAATCATTTTTAAAAGACTATAAATAACCATTAATATTAGTAAATTTTGATTTGAATAGTGATCATGTGATTAGTATAAATATAGGGCAATAATAAATACAATTGAACTGGGAAAAGAATAAATGAACTAAACCAGCAGGATCATACCCAATAAAGACCATTTATTTGATATTCTTAGGTAGAAACCATCACTTGGATTTCCACTTGACCAAACCCATGTTGAGATAAAATAATTAAATCCAGATAAAACCCATTTACAATAGAATTTAAAGCTCATTGAGATCTCAACCCAGACCATGTATGTTAAACAACCCTATGAAAATCTCACAATCACACACCATACCAGTATGTTGTCTTATAATGTATTAAAGTGATCTATATCGACAAACATATAATATAAATATTTAAATTTTATTTTTAGTATTATAATGATTATATTTTATTCTTATTTATGTTACATTATAAATTTTTTTATATCCAACCGATAAAACATATCTCGTATTTTTTTTAAATGAAATTTCAAATAAGAAATAAATTTTGGATGAATTAATATTTTTTAGAAATTAATTTTAGTTTATTAAAATAAATTGAATAAATAAATTTTATTAAATATAAATGATAATTTAATTTTTATAAAGTCAAATGTAATTTTTATAGCGGTTCAAAAACATTTATTGTTGAAAAACCTAGAATTAATCAATAAATGATTTTTCTTTCATAAAAGTGAAAATTAAAATATTTCAAAATATTATTTTCTTACAATAAATATTATTTTTGGAATCATCATGTCAAAATTATCCAAAAATTGTATTTTCATTATTTTTTGAGATAGATACATTTTCAGGAAAAAATTAATTATGGAATAAATATGCATTGGGTATTTTGACATGATAATTACCAAAAATTGATATAATAAGTGATATAAAGGGTATCCATGAAAAAATAAAACATATCAATTAAAATAATGTGATATTGAGGTTATTTAATAAATTAAATAAAGATTTATGAGTCCTCAAAAAACTATATTATATTTTAATATTTTAAAATCTTTTCTTTATGAACATGACTCACTTCTACATCACTGGGGGATATATTTTATTTAGTTTTCCCATTATACATATAAAATAATTAAATCCACATTTCTTTGGATTAATCCATCTGTAATGACCATGTGTATTTTTATTTATTTTTATAACATTATTATATTGTGTCCAAAACCTATGTAAGGAAAATAATAAAGAACTACGCGCTCTTTTATTATATTATCTCACCAAAACTCCAACTAATATTCACTAAAAAAACCATGGATCACATTATTCATATTCCATGCACTCTATATATTCATCAAAAGGTTCCCCTGGTCAATTATGAATCTCTCTTGAAGCATTAGTAATCCCCATCTCTAGGTAAGGTGTCCTCTCTTTCTCTTTTTCATTCTAGGAAGTCATTTAGGTAATGAAAGTTTTTCAGAATCAAATTATTGGGTAGTGATTTATGAATATCCCTATTACTTTTATTTTTTAAAAATAATGAGGGACCCATATCACTCTCATTATACCATTTGATGAATTTTTTTTCACATTCATCATGATATCGAAATTATCTTGTGTATTTTTCATGACAAGTGTTTATTTAAGAAGACTCATTTTCTTATGCCGATAAATTCTCAAATTTTTAGGATGGTTTGTTTTTTATGTATATCTTATGCATAAATATTGACTTAAAATTCATGGGATACCCCATATCTCTCATTTTACTATATTATGAATCTAAATATACGACCATTACACTTCCAAATTGTCATTATGATTTCCATACCGTATATTTGTGAGGTGTATAACCCAACCCATGTCTAGTCATGGGTACTTACCTAATTAAAACAATACATATTTTATTTGGTAAATAAATATATGTAACCCAAAATTCCTAATAATTATATTAAATATCATGAAAAAGTTTCTTATATTATATTATCTATTCGGTACATGTATTCATGTACATGGTATGATTATTATGGGTGTACCAATATAGGGATCCAATGCATTGGGTAATGTTTTAGTCTCATTAGATGTCATGTATGGTGCCTGTGAGATTATCCAAAGCACATTTTTTTTTATTTCTTGGTATTTAACCATGAAATATTCTTATGATTTCTTGTTTAATGTTCCTACCACATTCCAAGGATGTCACATTATTTAGGTTCAAAATTCTCACTCTTTTTATATCTCATTGATTTTTTTTTTCTAAAATATAATATTTTCATCATAATATGATTTTTTTATTCCCGTACTGGGTATTATAGCTCACCCCTTTTCTTATTTATGTCCATAGGATTCCCCATGAAATTTTAAGAACATTTTAATATTATTAGCATGTTAAGGAAGTTTTTAATAATGTCGATACACCACATTTTTTTAATGTTGTTATATAAGGAATATAAATACCCAAAGAAATAATACGTATCAATATTAATGGTTATATTATGTGTATTCTATTGTAATAAATCATGAATGAATGTGTAATAAAGACAAGTGTAGTCCAAAGTGTTATTAGAGGAATGTTTTTTTATTTTTGGGATTTGGATTATGAATCCCATGTGAAAGCCTTAGTGATTGGACAAAACATTAGAATACATACATAAATTTTGGTAATGTATATAGTAAGTGGTTTAAATGAAAATATATCTTCTTCTAGATAATAAAATTGGATGATTAATTAGAAAATATGTAACTATGGGAATCAGTTAAAATCAACTTATTTAGATTGGATCTGTATGGAAATGGGTCATGACAATGGGTCTTACTGCACAAAGGGTTCAACACTATTGGGGTATATTATTTGGAATATTATGAAGCCCATTTGAATTCATTACTAAAATAAAAAAATCATAATACATTATATTAGGAAATTGATAATTGATAATGTAGATTGAAGCCTATAAATTCATATTCTATGGAGATACATTTCATTTTAAATTTATCCCTTTAATATTTTTGGATTATTTTTAATGTATTTTTTGATTTAAAAGTACTCATCCATAATTATTCCCTTAATTATAGAAAATGACCAAAAATAAGAGGAATCGAATAAAAAAATGTGATGGTAAATGTGATGAACGACCAAATGAGGTACCTAAAACGATATGGTCTCATGTAAGAGATCATATGATTATGATAAAAAATAATTAAAAAACCTAATTACCAAATCACACATTGTTAAATATCCAAACACATCAATGAAGTGGAGGTGGGTATATCATGATAGTTCATCTCATAGATGTGATAAGGGAATGAAGACCCAATTTCCACTGTTAAAACACTGTGGAAAGAGGCATAATAGAAAATGTGACAATGGGACTGAGAGAATTTTAAATGTTGAAAATAGGTCATAATGTTCCAATTTCCTTGGAAAATTTAAAAACATGATGTATATAAATAATGTTCAATTTATGTTTCCATATACAATTCCTTGTCTTAAATTTGAAGATGTTGGGAATTATTAAATCTTATTGTTTATTCCAATGGGTATAAAGAATGATCAGCATCATCAATATTCAAGAACAAGGAAACAAGGAATTTACTATCCTAAGATGGATCAATATTATTGAATTACATTCAACATCTACATAAGAATACTGTATTTCATATTGTATTAATATTTATTTTATATTTTCATATCTGGTATGTTTTTTATGAACATCGAGTCACCACCATAAATTATTTGATATCATCTAGTAAAACTTCTATGATTATTGTATTTCACGTTAAGGAATGTGGGATTGTTTTTCTTGAAAATCTTATCAGTGTACCATTATTGTAATTTGATGTTAACCATGTTATGGAATTTTTTCATTCTTTTAAGTCCAATATAAATTTCAATAAGAAATAAATTACTCTTTGTATCAGGAATCATCTTATTATTCTATGCCAGTAAAAGGAGGAGGATAAATCTTCTTCAGTCTCGGGATATTAAGCATGAATATTATTTCTCGACAAGTAAGTGTATTTAGCTAAATTGATTGATTAAAAAGAAAATTTTATCCCTGATAACATTCCCATTTGAGGGAATACAACAATTTGTTTCCAAAATAATTTCCTTATCTTCCTCACAGTGAAGAGATTGAATTTTCATTCGAGCTTCTAATTAGTTATTTCCCAATGTCAAAGAAACCATATAATATAGATATTGTGGAACATGATGATATAAATAAACAACAGCAATATATTCTAGAAAACGAGTTCATATTCACAAATGCGACCATAGGCTTAACTATTCCTCTTTTTCAATAAGATGGAGGGGTCAATACACCTTGTCATTGATTATTGTGATCTCAACAAAATCATGATAAACAATATGTATCCTCTACCATGGATTGATGTCTTGTTAGATCATATTCATGGAGCCTAATACATTAGTATTTTGGATCTTTAGTTAGGGTAATGTCATGTAATGGTAAAGAATAAGGATATCCCCATGACTATATTCCATACACATTACAATCACTACATATTCATAGTAATTCAATTTAGATTCACTAATTCTCTAAAAATAATTATGTAGTTTATGAATATAGTCTTTATAGGTTACCTCAGCCAATTTTTTATTGTATATATATAACATTGTTATATATACTCTTAATTTAAGGAGGGATATGGGATAATACATGGAATGTTCCCAAAACCATATGTTAGGATGATCATTAAGAAAACTATAGAATATATGGATTTTCGTTTAATTAATTATCATTCTTGGGGAGTGTTATCACATGAAATGGGTAATTTGTGGATTATTTGAAGATATAATCAATATATGGATGGTTAATTATAACATCTATGATATATATTCATAATTTCCTTGAACTTGATGGTTATTATTGTTGATTTTTGAGAAATTTATGATGATTTTGAAACCCACTAACTAAGATAACTCATATGGGAGTCATGTTTTTTTGGAATAATGAATGTGAAGATAGATTCACAAAGAAAAAAATGAGGATTATCACTACACCTATACTGATGCTACTCCAAATTTTTAAATGTTCCATGGTATACAAATATTCTTTGAAAAAGATCATAGGCTATCTAATATTACAAAATGAATTTTTTTTATCATTTTCCTCAAGAGAAATACATTATCATAAAAAAATTCCCAACAAATTATCTTGTGTTAGACTTGGTAATCTTCACAATGAAAATATGTCTACATTATCTCACTAATAAAATTGTGAAATATATATGAATATTAATAGTATCAATTATATATTTATATTAAATGATATGAATATGAACCAATAAATAGGGTAAGAATTTATTAAGGAATAAGGCATTTCAATCCACAACCATCATATGAAACAAAATAAAGTGGGATATTCTCTAGGTAAAAATGATATAAATATATCATTATTATTTAGATTTGAGAAGGATATGATCTTATTAGACATGAAAATGATGGACATGGGAATCCTAGAGGAAGTAAAATAATAATTAAATTCCCATATTATTTCTCAACAATCATTTAAAGAAAATATAATGGATTCTCAAAGAGATGCTGAAGAAATTCAGAATAATGTAGAAGCTATAGGAAAAGGGAAATGCTCAATGTTAAAAATTAATTAAGAAGGATTTGTAAGATTGGGTTCAGGACTATATATATCATAACATCTGGAGTTAAAAAATTATATATTGGGTAAATCACATAGCTTGAACTTCTCCATCCATCCATGGACCAGGAATAAGTGTTGATATCTCGAAGATCTCTATTGGTGGGATAATATGTTGAGGAATATTATATAATATATATTATAGTGTATTTTATGTAAATTCTAAAAGAATACAATATATGGTGATGATTCAAAAATTACCAATACCTGTAAGGAAATAGAAAAAGGAAACCATGGACATTGTAACTAGACTTATAAAGACATCAATAGGAGATAGTGTTATATGGGTTTTTTGGTGTTTTTTTTAAAAACTACCCACTTCATTAAAATATGAGGTTAATTGTAACCTAACTAACTTACAAAGATATACATTTGAGAATTCTTGATGTTACATGTAACAATTATATTGATTGTAAGTGATATATACCCAAGATTTACAACCATTTTTGGCAGATTCACCAACATGCCCAAAATAAAGATTTGAACTTCTATAAGACTTATCACCCTCAAAAATTTCCCAATCTGATAGTACTATCTAAAAACATGGGGACATGTTAAAAGAATTCTCAATGGAATTCAAAGGGGGATGGGATCAACATCATACTATGGTCATGTTATCATATAGTAAGATTTTATACTCATGAAATCAAATGGATCCCTATGATACCCTTTATGTGAAAGGAAAAGAACACCTACTTACTAAGATATACATGGGGAAAATAAACTTATGGGTCCCAAAAAGTTAACAGAAATTGTGGAAAAGGTCAAGATATTTCTGTAAGAAATCAAAACTGCTCAAAGTTGCTAGATGATCTCTGATAAGAATTTTTTATTATAGATGGATTTTCATGTTTTATATAACGAATTCGACTACATATATCTATGTAATAAATTCATGATATTTGGGAAGAAGGGTAATAATAGTCCAAGATACATCAGTCCCTTTGAGATCATTGATCTCATTGGAGGAATATCATATTGAAAACACCTCCCTACTAACATATCCAATGAACATAATGTGTTCTACTTACCCATCCTAAAGATATACATACCAGACACCTTACAAGTTCTATAACCATAAGGTGTCACCGTTAGATAAGAATCATTTATTTGGAGAGAATCTGTTGATGATCTTATATGATAGAGATGAAATTAAATGAAATAATCCAATTCACCTTGTTAGAGTGCTAGTAGAAACCAAAATTTTGTAGAAACATCATTGGAACTCGAGGAGGTGATGAAATAGATTACAAAAATATGTGTGTGAAATGAAAATTAGGAGGGGGAAATTTATGAAGGGGGGAAGAATAGAATGACCCTAAATTTAAAAAATAAAACTCATTTTGAGATATAATTAAAATCCTTATTATTTTTATTGAAAAAACATTCACTTAATTGGATTTATTATACCATAAAATATTTAAAATACCATTTCAAAATGTTATCATTGAAAAAATAGCCATTGAATAGTGATCATATTATTTTTATAAATAATGTGTTATAATAAATCCATCTAACATAGATAAATAATTTAATGGCCTCAACCACCATGAAAGTACCTTATGAAGCCGATTTATCTATACCTCCATGGGTGATATCATCATAGGAATTTTACCTTGAACAAGAGAAAGCCATGATCTAATAAATAAATCAGGATAGAACTGATTGCTAAAATATTTCATGCAATGATTTCAAGGACCAAACTATGTACACCAAACCACCGTGTGAGAATCTCTTCATCTCACACCTTTCAATTAGGGACTTTTATAGTTTCATAAATGTCAATTTATCTATACCCAAATTTTATATTTTTTATATTTTATTTTCAATATAATATTAAATATATATACCTATTATTTTTATTACATTATAAATGTTTTTTATTTTAATGTGATAAAACAAAAAACTGAATTTTTATAATAAAAAATTACAATTAAGACCTTATTTATTGATGAATTATTGAAATTTAAAAATATAAGATAATTTAATAATATTTTTCAACAAAATATTTTCTATTTAATTTGATTGATAATATAATTTTTATGAAATAAAATGTAACTTTTATTACAATTTGAAAATTTTTATTTTCAAAAAAAAACCAAGCATTTCTCATTAAATGACAATTATTTTTTAGAAAACTGAAAATTCAAATATTCGAATAATTTATTTTTATAAAATAATTGTTATTTTTTGAATTATCATGTCGATGGTATACAATATTTAACTTTTTCTAATTTACTGTGGCATTTGAATTTTTTAGTACATATTAAATACCGTATAAATATATTGTGTGTATTTTGACACCATAATGACCCAAAAGTGTTGTAACAAATGAAATAAAAGGTATACATGACCAAATATATCATTACACTATAAATTAATATATGTGATTAATTTCATAAATCATTTACATATCCTCTAAAACATATATCATATTTTATGGTTCTAAAATCATATCTTTATGAACATGAATCACATCTACATCACCTTAGGTAATATATTAATGGGTCACAAGTATAATATATTGACACAAAATCCACATTTTAATAAACCCTGTGTGGTTTTTTTTCCTATGATAATATTATTATATAGACTCCAAATCAAATGTTTTGGTAATAATAAAGAACTCCCCTCACTTTTCCTATATTAACCCACCCAATATCCCAATCCAATTTACTCAAAAACCGTGGAGCAATCCATTAATCTACCATCCCCTCTATAGGTTCTTCCCAATGTTCCCCAATATCTCATTATTCTCTACCCATGATTTTGGAATCACCCACTTAATGTAAGGGATCCTCTCTTTCTCCACACTATTCAATCGCCTTATATATAATGATTTTTTTCAATTACTATTGTTGTGACATGATTTTTATATATCACAATTACATCCATTTTTATGTCAAAATTATGGTAGGACTCATAACCAATTATTAATCCATTTTATAATTGTTTTTATACTATTGTTATGTTGTGGAAATTATCCTGTGATTTTTGAAGGAAATTTTTTTATTCATGATACCTCATTTTCTTATGAAAATTAATGAAAAAATATTATTTTTCAATTCTGTTTTTATAGATACATTGTCCTTTCATTTTGATATCCAATCCATGATATTTCCAGTCATCTCTCAATGGGAAATTTTATGAATATTTATGTACTAGTATTATTTTGCCTAAATATTACTGAGATTTTACATGTCATATATTTTTGAGGTGTATACCCACTCCCATTTACACTCTAGGGTACTCACCTCAATGATCCTATAATAAATTTATTTGAGAAATCTATGTTAGTAACCAAAAATCTTTATTATTTTCATTAAATGTGATTAAATATTTTTCCTATGATATATGATCAATGCAACACAATTATTCATATTAATGATCTGATTATGATGGGGGTGCCCCAATAGTGTTCCAATTCATTGGGTAATGTTTTAGTCTCATGAGATAAAATGTATGATTCATTAGAGATTAACCTAAGAAAATTATGTTTTTATAATTTGGTGGTTATCCTTGAAATATGGTTATGATGTTAGGTTTAAATTTGAATCCACATTATTGTGTTTTCTTTATAATGTCATGCTACATCATGCCTCATTGTTTATGTTTATAATTTTTCCTCTATCTATTCCCCTTTGAAAAAATATTTTCTAACATTTAATACATTATTAATGTTGTAATCTAGCAATTACCAAACTGGGTTTTATATCTCACCCCTTTCTTATAAATTCCACCAGGTTACCCTATGAAGTTTTATGAATGATAGAATATTATCATCATCTTAAGGATTTGTTCAATAATTCCAACATACTACCTGTTTTTAATTTTGTTATTTAATCTACCTAATTACCCATAGACATTATAATTCTATATCATCTAAGATTAAATATGTGTATTAAAATGTAATAAATAAAGATTCAAAGTTTGACAAATACATGTGTTTTCATATTTTCATTGTCGTATGATTATTTACTCAGACTGACTGAAAATGAATATTTTATAATCAAGAAACTGTTATGGGAAATTAAGAAACCACATGTTCCAATATTACAATCAAAAAACAACCATAACAGAGAAAAACCTAGAAACTGGAACTGTCACTCCCTAGAAATTACACTGTAAAGATAAGCCATCACAAAAGCAAGACGTCTGGATAACTGTCTCATGCATAGGAGCACGGGAACAGAACCGATGGAATAACCATAACCTCTCAATCATCCCAATCCAAATGGCATGCATTAATAAAGTCTTCCTTCTCTAATCCCCATCTGAATCCGATGCAAAAACCACCATAAAATGAACAAATTCATGGACCAAAGGCATATATCCCTAACCAGTAAAACTCACAAAACAACCCACCAAAACATCATATTAAAAAATGTTATTAAAAAGAAACATGATCATACGAGAGTCAATTTCCCTAAAAAAATTCTAGTAAATAGAAGAAACATGGTTACCTGGAACCTCCATCATTCGCTGTTCAAAATTTGAAGCCAACTGATCCTAGGACTGAATGAATTTCTCGATGTTAATCAATCCTTTATTGAAAACCACACTATAATTAGATCATGTTTGTCGATACATGAGTATTTCTCCTTGTTAAGAGTCACCCTTAGTGATTTCCCCATCATTTTAGCATCCACCTATTCCATTTCTTTGAGGAGTATCTCCTGATCATCTACTTCTTCTTCATATCATAATAGTAACTCAAATGGTTCAATTCCCTGGTGCCCTGGACTCTAGTTTCTAAGAATCATAGTTTCCATATTTTTGTTTTTGGAATTTTTCACAGACTGAGTCTCCATAGGAGGTGGTAAGAAGGATTATTTGTTACTCCACTTCCTCCTCTTAAGACTCTATTAGATTTTCGAGAATAGTGCTCTATCTACTGAGAGCTCCGGTTCACTTTCATTAGTATCCTTCCCAGATAACCTATCATCATGAACATAGAAGGATAGATCCGAACTCAATCAATCCTCAGAAATACCTTCAAAGTTTTTACTCAAGAGGACAGGGGTCAGGTTCAAATAAGCTGAACACCCATGATTTTTAGTTCTGGTCGAATTAACCACTTCATCATCAGCCTCATGTATCCCCTTATACACCTCACCACTGCCTATCTATAAAGCCTCAGTGTAAGGAGTTACAGATGCAACCTTGTCCCCACAAACCTCCTGCACCATAACCGTAGTATACCAATTCGATTGGTTGTACATTTGATCAGCCACAAGTAGTACCACACCATCAACCCTTGGCTCATTAATGGAAGGTACTTCCAGGTCCGATTCAGCCTGCAGGAAACCTCATAGACTTGGATGTTAACCTGAGAAACTGAGGTCTTCATCACCATATCTGTTCCAGAAATTCCCTCAGGATTGCATTCCATAAAGAATTATTGAGCTACAAGTCCTCCATTTTTCATAACACCTGAGGTCCCTGAACTCCCCCTATATACCCTTTGGAGAATGACCCAAGCCATCCTCCTTACGATCCTTTGGAACATTACCCATACCTCTAACCTACATCCACCCCCTGGACTGGACTCCCAGACAACAAACCTCCCTTGAGTGGCCTGATATCTTGCACACTGAGAAGATGTCTATCCCAATTACCCTTCCCCTCCATATAATAGACCCCAAATGGAACAAATATGATGATATCACCTAATTATTATAGGAAAAGCATAAATCAATCTATTTTTCATACATTACATGCTTCTTACACCTATATTCCTTATAGATTGAAATCTAGACATAATCAAACGGAGTTTGGGATGGGTCCACATCCATGAAACTCGTGGGTTGATATGGTGATAAACTACCTATGTATGACTATCAGAGCATAGAAATCTACCGAACAGATTTTTGATCATCCAAATAATGTATGGGTGTGGATATAGGATCATAATATTTGTAAATCTTACCCAAACCATAGCTGAAGGCAGATCCCACTTCATGTGGAATTCAAAAGTCCAACGAAAAAGGAAGAGTCGAAAAATGCCAACACTATGGGGGGCGCTCTACCATGCTCTGATGAGGTCCTCCTCAGAATAAAATTGGATCACGATATGCTGGTTGTTGATCAAACCCAATTTCTCCCTATCATGAAGATCCCAAGAGGTAAAGACAAACCTATCAAAGAATCAACTGAATGTCTCCTCTGTCTAAACTGATTCACTAGTATTAGGTTCAAGAGCACTCTATTTTTTGCGAATTATAATTAAGAGAGTATAATGGTGTATTTAAAAGGGATATATATCCCAAATGGTTTGGTAGAAACGTAACATTGATGATATTCCTATAGTTCTAGTGTATAGTGATGTGTTTCCTACAAAAATTTCTTATCTTCACCTGAATCGTATTTTTTAGTTTTCAATACATCTTGTACCTGGTGCTACACCTATTTCACTAAATCTATATGGAAGGTCCTATATTGAGTTATTCAAATTAATGATGAAACTATAAGGGATTGTAGATAATTAATTCATTTGTCATAGTAATAGAACATGGGGTAAACCAATTATTTTTTTTAAAATGATGATATGTAAATGTGTCATTTAATTAACTACCAGGAACATAAAAAAATACAAATTTAGAAAACTATCCTACACACCATATAGAATATCTACTCGATAAATTCTGAGGATCTAAATACTTTTCCTTTTGTGATCATCGATGTGGATATCATCAGCTATGGGTCAAGAAAGAGGATATGTACAAGATATTATTATGTGTGTGGTATGGTCGATATGAATAAACATTACTTCCATTTGGAGTTAAAAATTTTCCTACTATCATACTAGATTTAATTAATAATTCTATCAGATAATACCTTTATGACATTGTGGTGGACATTATGAACTATAATCTTATACATTCAAAGATCAAGGAAGAGTGTAATGATAATTTTATGATTCTACTGATGTCCTTGACGAAGGAGAAACTATATGGTAACACTACCAAGTGTGTAGTTTGGTAACATAATGTCTCATTCCTTGTAAGAGAACTCTCAAGAGATGGAATTTTTTTAGACACTCCAAAAATATATTTTTTTGAAAAATGGCTTGGAAAAAATATGGTAACCATGAGATATAGTTTTATTTTCATGGAGAAATAATGCAGATGCTTTGTGAGAAATATCTAATGGATATAAAATAAACTAAATATGATGAAATTAATTGGGTCCATGTTTCTTTAGACAAATTAATGTGTAGAAAATTTCATGTAACTGAAGAAAAGGTTGTTGAGTACATCAACAGTCACAGTACCTTATAGTCGATAAGGGTTTCTCTTCTACATTGATTCATCAATGAAGGGAGTAGGATTTTTTAGCATAAAAAGGGACACGGTGATACCTTTTTCCATACACAAATTGATAATTTAGGATAAAAATTACACAACTAATGATTTCAGGGTAGTTGTAGTATTTTTTGGATTAAAAATATAGATGAATTATCTTTATAGAGAAATGTGTGATATATATATATATACTAATCATAAATGATTGATGTATATATTCATGTATGAATATTTTAATATATAGTGAATTATATCATTTTATTTGATTAAATGTTATAATTTCTCAACATACTACCACTGTAGGATGGAAAAAAGATTGTTCATTCTCAATGTTGGAAAGACCATGCTAGTATTTCCATGATGAGGATCGAAACTGATCAATTTTTTTTGGATTTATAGAAGATAGAAAATGAAATCCAAAAGCAATTAGACAAATAATAATGTTCTCATATGAACGTTCAACCATACATCCATATGAGGATTTAATAGGTGTAAAAGGAGGGTGTTGAACCCCATTACATGTAAAATATTAATAACTAGATTTTATCTCATTCAATTGGAAAACTTACACACTGATAAATATTATATTATAGTCTTTTAAATAAATATTTATTAATGGAGAAAATCTAGAAGGCACATTCTCATAAGAATTTATTGAATTAATGAATTAATGAATTATTATTTCACTACATATGATTCTTTCAATAAAAAAATTAATAAATAATCTATGCATAGTCTGATGAAATATAAATTTTTTTAATTTTCAATTAGATAAAAAATTACTTATTTAATAAGTTTTTGTGATTTATTTATTGTATAAAAATAATGAAATAAATGATATATATTTTCTTCATTATAAAATTCTATTGAGAAAAAATATTTATTTGATATTAATGAAAATGGATAAACCCTAAAAAAATAATACATCATGTTTTAGAGAATATTATTTATTCTTGTTGTTAAATGAATAAAATAAAAAAAATATTAATGGAATCAATTTTTCTATGTACCTATAGTCCCCTTATATAGTGTTAATTGGAAGGATTTATTAAATTATATGATTATTATATAGTAATTTGTAATGGTACCCTTAGATAATATAGATATTTCATAATGAAAAAAATTCCCATGAACATTGAATGTGTAATATAAACCGTTTATCATAATATCTCATGAAGATGATTGCACACCAATATTCTCAACCAATTTGCTTGATATGAATTTTTTTGAATTTCTGAAATGAACATGTTCATATTCCCCAAAAAAATTAAATATTTTGTTTCTATTATAGTTAAAATGTGGTAATATCAACATCTATATATATATATATGGGATAAATCCTTTCTTAACATATTCATTGATAAAAAATTATTCTTGATGCACCTGACATACCCAACCACACAAAGAACATATGTCATCATGGTTTCTAAATATACTTATAAGTCTGTAATTCATGAAATCAATTAATAATAATGTTAATGTGCAAGTATCATTACACACACTGTCAAATATGAAAATATTATAATATGAAAACCTATGGAATTCGTACTGGTATGTCTATTCTACTAATCTTTCAACTTAGAGATTATAAATTGTGAACTCCATTAGTTGAGTCCTCATCCACATATGAGTACTAGAACTATATATTTTACATACTATGTGTCACATCATATAATTTTTTCTAACCATATAAAAATATTTAAAAATATGATTATAGTATTTTTAAAGTTGTAATTATATAAGAAACTGCTGTAACCTTTTACGATGTGACATATACTTGAGGAAAATTTTACATTGTAGTTACATAGAACAATTAATTATATATAATAAGATATTTTTTATATTCACTTATTGAAATATATAATCAATATAAATTATAAAAAAATTGGTTTTGAACACCAAATATAGTAGATAAAATTATCAACCACTATGAGTTAACATTGATGATTTAATTTCCCTAATTTTAGGCTAATAATAAATAGTAAAATATATTTTAAATGATATAGAGAATTTAAAAAAATGTGATCTAATAAAATCTTCTATATACTAACCACATATAACCTCCCACATATATTAATATTTTAGTATCAATCCATAAATGAAATAAATATTGATTCCTCAAGTATCTTGCAATAATAATTCAGGTAAGCAATCATATTATAAGGAAGTTCAATCATAACATGTCCTAAATTATAACACATTTAGTTCATAATATAACATTTTAGGTTTGAATTACATTAATTATGGTTAAATAGTGTTTAATTTAATTATTATATTTATATTCTTCTTAAAATATTACCCAAAAATTACTAAAACCTTCTTAGATACCAATTAAGTTTCCATGAGAAAATCATACCTATATATCGTATAATAATACATATTACTTATTACATATAATTAAAAAACACACCACATAACTTATAAGTCATGTGACATTGGACTTCGGATACCTAAAAACCTATTTTACAACTATTTATAATCATATATCACTGATATTCACCGAATATGATACCCTTATGGACAAGTCATATGAAATAAATTTCTCCATAACTAATGTAAAATGAAATATAAGAATGATGAATCTCATATTCTCAGTAATGGGTGATCCAAATAGATATCAATAAAAGATCATAATTATGCCTAGGATGAATATGTGTCTTTGAAATTATAGTCCTGGAACATGAAAATAAAAAATGTAAATCATAAAAAAAAATCATGATTTATGAATTCTAAATATTTACATAAATCATTGGGAATAATATGATACATGATATATATATATATAGGTGTCAAAACATTGGTAATTTGAATATGATATATGTACATTATATACATAATGATTTTAAAATAAAAAAATCATGGATATTATCAAAAATCTCAATGTTAACCACTAAGATAGTCTTATCATAGAGGACCAAGATAACCATATAACACCCTTAATCCATTATACCAGAGAAAATGTAAATTTTATTATAATGTCATATAATAATAATATTACATTACACATGATTCAATATTTTATCGGTCTCATGAACTATATATATAAATGAACAATACATTGCTTATGAATTATTGTATACATCAAAAGAATATACAAAAATGTAATTATTTCTCATATTATGCCCTTAGGTTGCATATAGTAATATTCATGGTTCCAGGGTAAAATTGAAAATATATAAATTGGTGATATTATATGATCAGTAAGGGGTAACATATAGGGGAATATAACATGTATGAAGAAAACTAATCAGAACAAATACATAAATTATTCCATATTGATGAATATATACAGGTAAAAAATCCCTTCATGGAAAAATAAATGATAAAAAAACCATAAAGATAATAGAAATTCAAAATTAAAGTCATTAGAAAAATATTTTTGATTATTTTTTCAAATAAATATTATCTAAATTGAAAGTACGCACTAATTAACCATTCATAGTTGTCAAATTCGACCTACCAATGAACTAGGGGGATATATAATTCTTGACCCCAAACATCATATAAATATCCAATTTATTAGATCATATAATAAATTCCCATGGAATAATGTTAATTAATTCAAAACATTAGAATACATAGACCAAATTACAGATAAATCTTCTCTTATAATATTTTTCTATATATAATATATTTATTACCTAGTCATGAATAACATTTTACCCAGAAATTGAATTAAAAAGGAACAATGGGTGAATAACCTTTAATTATATATGGTGTAACTAAGGATTCAAAAAATTCAAATAAAAAACCTTGTCAAGTAAAGAATATATAATTTGACAAGTTAGGATCATGAAGTGACTATGATGATCAAACTTTTTATGAAATAATATACGTGTATTTATGGAGATATTAGGACACTATAGAGAGATGGAGTACATAATTTATATAAAATATATTTAAATACTTAATTATAGTCATTAAATAACATGTTAATCATCCAAAAATTTTCCTCATGGAGTGTAATTCAAGACGTGCGGTTTGAACCAATAATAGTGCACCATGTAAAGATTGAATTAGTACATGCAAATATATTTTTAGGTTTTTCACACCAAGGTGCATCTATTATAGATCCAACATCAACTTTATTGTATTATGGAAATAATTTTTTATTGGAAAAAGTAGTAACACATTACATTATAAATTTTTATGATGGTTTTAAGAATATGGAAATATTTAACCACAATAACATTTTATGAATGTATTATAAGGAGTCAGAATAGTGATATAACATTGATAATATAATATATTACAAATATAATATATTCATAACAAAATTTACCATTACAATTAAAAGTAAATTTAAATAATGACACAATTAATGAAAGATATGAGGATATGACCCTTACTCTAACAAATTAACGTCTTAGGAAACAATTATAATGACTGGTAATAACTAACATATCATTAATAAAAAAAATATGATAATATCATTTAATTTTATTCCTGAAATTTTATGAATATTATTTTAAATTATATTAAAACCAAAGGAATTCAATTGAAAAGTATGGTGTTGGATTAAAACCCATTACCTTTACTGGTTTGTTCTTAAAGATTGAGATGAGAACCCTAGGTTATTAGAGAGTCCATATAGAGACTTTTGATATATAAATTGAGATTAGATTCATGAAAAAATTCATTTAAGTGAAGATTTATTGGATAATTTTGGGGTATATTGATAGAAAATTGAGAATAATTTATTAATTTCTAATCAGAGGCCTTGAAAATATTGGTTGTGGAATATAAAAATCCAATGGCACATCGATGGTTTTAGTTAGTGACTTCTAGAATTTATGGAATGATTCATATTATTTTTTAACATTTTAGAAAAGAATACCATTATTTTTTATTTATTTGGAAATATTAATATAATTTATTCAAAACATATTGTTTTATAATCATTAATTTTAGTAATAGACTTTGTAACGTTATTTAATTGTTTCTAAAGTCATTTTAATTCAATAAAATAATAATACTTAAATAAATAAACTCTTTTTATTCTTTTATTCACCCATATTAAATATTATTTCCCCTTCACTGTCACGACCCGACCCCACTCGGGCTCGAGCCACAACTACACCAAGCCTGCCTCCATAGGCCAGTGGCTGGCGACCAGCACCGAAGGCTCAACAACTCGGGGAGGCTTTTGCCTAAGTACTTGTACACACACATGAAACACACTCAATGAGAAAGTTCAGAGTAAAAAAGAAAATAAAAGTACCAACTGCTATAAATAAACCACAAAGTGCATCGACCTCTAAAAGTACAAAGTAAAATATGAAGGTACACTGAAAAGAAAAGGGTCAAAACACACGTGAAACTAGGAGAGTGCCACAACCCAGCAATAGGTAAACAAAAGGAAAACAGCTGGAAGGGTTCCCCACCTAGAACCCGACTATGACCACCGCACGCGGTCCAATCTCCCGAACTCCTATACTCTACTGAAGTCACGACCAACCTGTCTGTCGTCTCCAAGGGCACACCATGTTTTGGCAATGCCCAAGTAGGGGTCAGTATAAAAATACTCAGTAGGATACCCTGAAGGCTCGAGGGAGAAACAAAGGAGGTACCGAAGGGTGAGAAGTAGATCGAACTGGGGAAAGTAGAGGAGTAAAACTGAACGTGCAGTGAAGAGTCCAGCTCAACCCAACAAGAGAAAGGAAGTAGACTCATCCAAACACAAGGAGCTGGAAAAGGTGAGAAGATGAACTTCTAGTCAAGTCTTCACTACCTATAGCAGGAGAGTAGACTCGTCCAACCATGGGAAGCTAGACACGGAAAGCACATGGCAAACCCTGTGTGTCTTCGCCTCTCCTGGAGGGAGAGTAACCAAGCCCAAGAAGTGGGTACTGGAATAAGGTATATACATATTCATATTCTCAATCAAGAAGCCCAAACAAGATCGTAAGGGGATATCCATCCCATAGCTCATCCCAAGAAAGTGAGTCGCTATCAGTCCCAGAAGTTACACCATCAATGCCAAGCATCCCGCACGTCTGCCCGAACTACAAGTCAAGGGCTCAATCACCGCACCTCAACACTATCCGCTTTGGGTAGCACTAACTCACCCACAGGGTTTTAGGTTTCATCATATGGATGCATCTTGGTGGGGAAAGCACCTCTCGTACTTGAGAGTTCTGGGGGTACGTCAAACCACACCTTGTCACTGCCCCACAGTCGAGAGGTCTCCTCAAAGTCGACCGGCGACCCCCTGCCCAGCCCCGCTAGAGGGTCCCTGGAAGTCGACGGGTTCCCACTATAGGGAGACCCGAAAATAGCTTACGACTGCCACATTGACCAGTCCCGTAAAAGGGTAATCCACTGGAGGGCGACCCAGCTAACGTTGGTGACGGGACCACTGCCTAGGCCAGCTGGAGGTAACCCGGTATCGGGGACCACTGCCCAGCTCAGCTAGAGGTAAGCCCAACATCGGGGACCACTGCCCAGCCCTGGTAGAGGTAAGCCTGACATCGTGGACCACTGCCCAGCCCCGCTGGAGGTAAGCCCGACATCGGGGACCACTGCCCAGCCCTGCTGGAGGTAAACATGGAACTTGTCTGGCCATCCCTGCTGGATGGTACTTCTAGGTGAACCCTGATGTACTAACCATCCCTACTGGATGGTAACCCAGTGGCGAGCCCTACTCAAAACAACCTCAGCCCTGTTCGTAACAACCTCAACCCTGCTGGAAACAACCTCCTAGGTAGAGGATCGGTGCCCGTGTAAAGTGTTGGTCACACCGAATCCACAAGAACTATTCCAGGGAACACGGAGCAATGGGAGAAACTCCCTAGGCCTCTCAGGGCGATCATGCTCCAATCCGCTGATTCACTGTCGAAGTGGATTGAGACAACACATCCCAGAAAGTGGGGAAACACCCACGCTGTACGGGAACATGTGGTCGTAGATGGTGCCACAGTCTGGTGAAAGGGCACAGTACTAAAACCCCTCACAGCTAAAGAAACAGATGAAGAAACCATCTTTGTTTCTAAACCATCGAGAACAAAACCAGGGGGAGACCACTAAACCTTGATGGTCAAACAAACGATCACAGAGGGACCCTCTACGTCACAAGAGTTCAAAGTACGTAAAGCAGAACATAACACACACGTGGGGACCACATGACGTGTGGCCCCATCTCAACCCCGACCAAGCGCATAAACATTCTCAGGTACCAACAACAACATGTACCTCCCAGCACTCCCGTATACTCTTAGAGTATACCACGTCTCCAGCCCAAAGGCTAACGTGCTCCTGGAACCCAATGTCAACGTGAAGGCGTGACGTAACAACTCCAATATAAAACCTCAACAACTGAGGAACAATCAACCACATCTCTTTAAACACAAACCTCACTCTCCCAGGAGTGCACACAATCACACGCCAAAGGTCCGTTACAAACACAGTAGAAGAACCGCCACCGAGGAACCTTCCATATTTCCACATTTAATAAGATTGTTTAAGAGGCTCCACAAAACCAAACGGAACGTACCATTGTAATCCTCGTGAAAAAACACGTGAGATAGACTACGTACTCGCCTCAAATGTATATTCGATGGAAAAGTCGTCCAACACCGACTCATGTCTGAATGGCGTCCCGTGACCCCGAGCCCCGGCCTCGAAAACAGTCGGCTGCATCGCACCACTACGATCCCCTCAGGAAAACACGTCAAAATGACTGCTCACTTGAGCACAGTAGATATCTGGAGAAAAAGATGCATTTCGGCGCACAACACACAAGCAATGCTACATGGGACCCAGATCCCGGTCCCAAAACACAATGGACGGATCACACTGTTGCGATCCTCTCGAAAAATTTCACAAGATGAACTATTCACTTGTCCAAAACGGTCACCCGGTGATAGAGATGGAAAATCACAGTCAACGCCCAAACGACCCTCGTGGGGTCCGCACTATCATGCCGAATTAGAGCGGGTGGATTGCACCATTGCAATCCCCTTGAAAAAACATCCGGAATTGACTGCTCACACGCCCCAAACAGGCGCCTGATGAGGAAGTCTCTAAACGATGCTCGCAGCTCAAAAGATGGGTCGTGGGGCCCGTACCTCAACTCCAACTTCAATGCCTGAAAACCACCCTATAATGCTTCGCCCCAGCTCCAGGGTCCCAATGCCACTAACGGCACTCAAAACAGATGTCAGACGCATCCGCGCCGTCCAAAAAAAGATTCCCGGAAAAACGCCCGCCACTTAACAGTCATGCCTGGCCCCCGAGCCCCTCATTTTGGGAATTAAAAATTCCTGAAACCATCTCAAAAAGATCGTATCAATTTAAGGGACGCGTCGCCGCAGACGGTTCCTAAAGCGGACGCCATTTATGATATGAAAATAATTTTCATAATAATAATAATAATATTATTATTATTATTGTAAATCATTTTTCTTTTTTTTTCTTTTTTTCTTAAAAAAAACCAGACCGGCCATTCAGCCGGTCTTCTTCTGCCCACAGGACCCGCAGCATTCGGGTCCTTGTCTCCCACAAGACCGGCCAGTCGGCCAGTCCTCATTGACACACCAGCAGGAGCTGCGGGTCCTGCTTCCTCCATCCGCCGGAGGCCCTGCCTCGGCTCCCCCGCCCCCCTCGACCATGGTGCCGCTCCAGATGCCAGCCTCCGCTCCATCGCGACGCCCCGCGGACCAGTGCCTCTGACGGCCTCTGCTCCACCGTGATGCCCCACGGACCAGTGCCTCCCCCGGCCTCCGCTCCACCATGATGCCCTGCGGCCGACACCCTCTACACCTGGCCGACCTCGGTTGAAGACCCACCTAAGAATCCGCCTGTGCCGCTACTTGAGCCGAAGCCACCCGCTAGACCACCTAAACCGGCCAGAATAACTCAAAAACCCACAACCATTGACGGACGCTCCCGGACTCATCAGAACACGGATCTTCAAACCCAAATGTGTGTCGGGAAGCTCAGAAAGATTACTACGCATATTTGGGCTTTGTTTTCAAATTTGATAGCAATTCAATGCTAAAATTCAACTTGGAAGTAGAGTTTGGAAATGAAAACGCAAAACTGAAAACTCCTACCTTGTTGGGCTTCGCCCGACGCTTCCCGCCGCACTTCTCCGGATCTGCCGCGCCTCGCCGGAGATGGTGGAGGAGAGGAGGTCTCCATTATTGAAATCCTTCCACCAGGAGGTGCCAAAGGAAGGGGAGGAGGAGAGGGTTTGCTTAAATATAGAATTAAATTAATAAACAAATAAATTAATTTAATCTCTAAATTTTAACCCGCATCCAAAACTTTCAACGAGGTCGAGGTTAAGCCTCACATAGGGTAAAAACCACCTCCTGATCACTGCGCCGGTCTTGGAATTTTATTCCGAGCATCCGTTTGAATGTTATTAATCCTGACACCAGTGGATGCCAAATTACAAAAACTCCCCCAGGGCTATTTTTCACAGACGGCCCGCACCCGTGAAACATATATCCCTCCTAGGGTAAATGGGATGCTCTGAACTAAACGGTGCCCTCATTTTTCCAATCTGATCCACCGTTTAAGAGATACCTATGTTAATCCTTTAAACGAATAAATTAATTATTTAATTTATCTATTCCACGCTCTGATAGCGAGCGAGGGGTCCAAAAATCCCGCGCCGATGTGTTTTCTATCATTACAAGGTTAAAAATCCCATTCCGGACCTATCCATACACTCGAATCTCTGATATGATTCATCGTTTAAGAGTTATCCCATTTATTTGGCATGTCCAGTGTGAATGCCCTGAAATTTTTTTTCCGGCCACACCGGGGCTCGGAATCACACGCCGTCTGAAGGGGCTGCTCTGGAATAACTTCACAAAATATTCCAAAGTATTTTGCAGCAAAAATTGGATTCTTCTATCATTCTTTCCTTCAAGATTTTCATCCCCAAAAAGCAAACCAGGGAACAACTTGGGGTAATAAGCCGACACCTGGCTCTCCCGTACCCAAAAGAACTCTTGCACAGCTCTGCGCCACCGCACACAGACCAAAGGATTTGATCTGTTCATGCGAGGTCTTCCCTCGCCGATGTCGTTCATAGGAGCACACACACCTCTTCTTGGGCGAGTCACTTGGGAGACTCCATGCACCCAAACCAGCCTTTGGGGTTAGGTAAAGGTGGTAGGGAACCTCGTCATCCCTCTGCACGGTCTCAAATGGTCTGAAGGACCTCGGGGGTAGCTCACGTCCCCGACCAAACCTCTACGTTGCATGCTGCGACTGGAATCACCACCCACACCTGGAACAAGGCCCAATGATTCCCTCCTTCAGAATATCCATATGGTGAAACACCCAAGGATATCTGGTCACACAAGGTTCCACAGTCGATGTCCCACAACCAAGGCTCTCTTACATGCTCGAAAGGCGAAAGAGTCGACACCATCGACTAGAGAAAAAAGGTCCCATGACTTTTACCTTTCCATCACAGGGTTACATCCAACGCCCTGCGTCACCCTAGTAACACCTCAAACAAGGAGCAGGGGGAAAAGCATTCCACACACAGAGTCTAACTATTCTACTACAAAAAGTAGAAGAGTTGTAGAGAATACCTCTTATCACCTCATACTCTGTAGGATCATAGATATTCAAGGCTTGTGGCTGTCTGTGGTCCCAAATGTCAGCTCCTGGAGCCTGACGTGGACCGCCTAGTGGTGATGGAAAGATCTCGTAATGTCATCCCCCACTACCAGCTCCTCCCGCTCCTCTGCTACCACCACCTCTCTGGGAACTACTCTAATCATGGCACTGCCTCTGTCGTGGTGGCGCACCTGCTGCCTGCTCTAAGCTCTCTGCATTCCTAGTTGGGCAGTCCCGTGCGAGGTGACCTCACCCATCGCAAGCATAGAACCGACTCTCTTAGGGCGGCACTGGTGCCCTCCGGAGCCACTGTGGTGTACGACCACACCCCTGAGTCCGGTTGTCAGAAATCCACCTTTGTTGAGGTTCTTCTTGCCGACGCCCGCTAGCTGTTGCATACGTCTCGGCTCCAACGTGCCTGCTGCCACCCCCAACTCCAGAATGTGACAGGAAGCTCTCTGTCACCAGCGCCTTCTCTAGAACCCCAACATATGTGTAAATTCCCAAGGGTACAATTACAGCACGAATCTCTCGGCGGAGACCCTGCACAAACTTCTCGCTCCGATGTTGTCGTCATGGACCAAGTCCAGGTAAAAGCGTGCACGATCTATGAAACTAGCCCTGTACACGGCCATCGTCATCCCTCCCTACTGAAACTGCAGGAGATCCTGAATCTGAATAGAGCGCAAGCAAGAGAGGACAAACTCTTCACGGAACAACAACTGGAAGTTACCCCCTGAAAGTGACAACTAGTCAAGAAACTGATTCACCAGACTCCACCAACGCCTAGCTTCTCCACGAAAAAGGATGGTTGCCAAAGCCACTCTCTGATCTGCTGGCGTCTGCACAATACTAAAAAGGTGAACCATTTCCTCGATCCAAACCTCTACTTCCTTAGGTTCTCGCTCACCACTGAACCTCAGTGGTCTCTGCCACTAGAACTCACGGAGCGCACTCAACCTGCACTCAAGCTCAGCCTACTCTACTGAAACCGTCTGCTACTCAACAGGTGGGGGTTCTACTACTAGCCCACCCGGAGAAAGGGTCTCACATGATTGGTCATGGACTATTACATCATAGCTCAAAGGGTCGTCGTCACGCACCAAAGCTAGTATCTTGGTTGGATGTCTTCACGGAGACATCCTGAATATTATCAAGGAGTGTCACGGTCAGATGAGCATATATGTATATAATAGTAACAACAACGATGGGGATATGGCTCAAGAAGGACAGTCAAATACTCAATCCTATGTGATGCACAAACCAATTTTCCATACAACAAGTGTCTTAGCATGCCGAGATGACAAGTGGGTTATCAAGGTCCTGGTGAATGGATACATCGGCCGCCGCACCATCACTGTACTCCCTAGCCTGAGAGCCGCTATCGAGACACATTAACACTGTTTCCCTATATCCCAACCAATTCCTTTTATTTTAGGGACGTCCGAACAACATACCAAGAAATGAACCACCTCTGATACCACTATGTCACGACCCGACCTTACCCGGGATCGAGCCGCAACTACCCCAAGCCCGCCTCCATAGGCCAGGGGCTGGCGACCAGCGCCGGAGGCTCAACAACTCAGGGAGCCCTTTTCCTAAGTACCAGTACACACACACGTAACACACTCAATGAAAAAGTGCTGAGTAAAAAAGAAAAGAAAAGTAACAACTGCTATAAATAAACCACAGAGTGCATCGACCTCTGAAAGTACAAAGTAAAAACTGAAGGTACACTGAAATGAAAAGGGGAAAAACACGTGCCCAACCAGGAAATTGCCACAATCCCGAAAATAGGTAAACAAAAGGAAAACAGCTGGAAGGGTCCCCCACCTAGAACCTGACTACGACCACCAGACGCGGTCCAAGCTCCCGAAAGCCTATGCTCACGATCAACCTTTCTGTCGTCTACAAGGACACACCATGTTCAGGAAAATCCCAAGTAGGGGTGATTATAAAAATACATAGTAGGATACACCGAATGCTCGAGGTAGAAACAAAGGAGGTACCAATGGTGAGTAGTAGATCTAACAGGGGAAAGTAGAGAAGTACAACAGAAAGTGCAGTGAAGAGTCTAGCTCAACGCAACCAGAGAAATGAAGTAGACTTGTCCAATCACAAGGAGCTGGAAACAGTGAGAATACGAACTTCTAGTCGAGTCTTCGCTACCTATAGCAGGAGCGTAGACTCATCCAACCACGAGAAGCTATACATAGAAAGCACGTGGCATACCCCGCGCGTCTTCGCCTCTCCTGGAGGGAGAGTAACCAAGCCCAAGAAGTGGGTACTAGAAAAAGGTATGTACATATTCATATGCTCAATCAAGAAGCCCGAACAAGATCATAAGGGGATCTCCATTCCGTAGCTTATTCTATGAAAGTGAGTCACCAACAGTCCCAGAAGTTACACCATCGATGCCAAGCATCTAACACGTATACCCCTGAACTACATGTCAAGGGCTCAATCACCGCACCTCGACACTATCTGCTTTGGGTGGAACTGAATCACCCTCATGGTTTTAGGTTGCGTCACAAGGACGCTTCTCGGTGGGGAAAGCGGCCCTCGTACTTGAGATTTATGGGGGTATGTCAAACCACACCTCGTCACTACCCCGTAGTCAAGAGGTCTCCTCAATGTTGATAGGTGACCCCCTGCCCAGCCCCGCTGGAGGGTCCCTGGAAGTCAACGGGTTCCCACTATAGGGAGACCTGGAAAGAGTCGACGGGTTCCACATTTCCCAGTCAGTAAAAGGGTAATCCACTAGAGGGAAACCAAGCTAAAGTCGGTGACGGGACCACTGCCCAGCCCAGCTGGAGGTAACCCGACATCGGGGACTACTGCCCAACCCAGCTGGAGGTAAGCCCAACATCGGGGACCACTGCCCAGCACCGCTAGAGGTATGCTCGGCATTGGGGACCACTGCCCAGCCCCGCTGGAGGTAAGCCCGGTTTCGGGGACCACTGCCCAGCCCTGCTTGAGGTAAACCCAGATCTGCTCTGGCCATCCCTGCTGGATGGTACTGCTAGGTGAACACTGCTGTACTGGCCATCCCTGCAGGATGGTAACCCACTGGAGAGCCCTACTCGAAACAACCTCAGCCCTGCAGGTGACAACCTCATCCCTGCTAGAAACAACCTCCTTGGTAGAGGATCTGGTCACACCGAATCCACAAGAACTCTACCAGGGAACACAGAGTAACGAGAGAAACTCCCCAGGCCTATCAGGGCGATCACACTCTAATCTGCTGAGTCACCGTTGAAGCGGACTGAGACAACAGATCCCAAAAAGTGGGGAAACACCCACTCTGTATGGGAACATGTGGTTGTAGACGGTGTCGCAGTTCGGTGAAAGGGCACGGTACTGAAACCCCTCACAACTGAAGAAACATAGGAACAACCCATATCTACTGGCCAAACCATCAAGAACAAAACCAGGGGGAGACCACTCAACCCTGATGGTCAAACAAACGAGCACAGAGGGACCCTCTACATCGCGAGAGGTCAAATTACGTAAAGCTGAACACAACACGCACGTGGGTCCCACACAACGTGTGGCCCCAGATCAACCTTGACCAATCGCACAAACATTATCAAGTACCAACATCCACATGTACCTCCCAGCCCTCTCGTATACTCCTAGAGTATACCACGTCGCCAACCCAAAGGCTAACGTGCACCTAGCACACAACGTCAACGTGAAGGCGTGACGTAACAACTCCAACCTGTAACCTCAACAGCTGAGGCACAGTCAACCACATATCTTTAAACACCAAACTCACTCTCCCAGGAGTGCGCACGATCACACGCCAAAGGTCCGCTACAAACACGGTAGAAGAACTGCCACTAGGGCACCTTCCATATTTCCACATTTAATAAGATTGCGTACGTGGCTCCGCACAACCATAAGGATTGTATCGTTGTAATCCTGGTAGAAAAACACGCGAGATAGACTACTTACTCGCCTCAAACAGAAATTCGATATAAAAGTTGTCCAACACCACCTCACACCCGAACGGCATCCCGTGACCCCAAGCCCCGGCCCTGAAAACAGTTGGGCGCATCACACCACTACGATCCCCTAGGGAAAGAACGTCAAAAAGACTGCTCACTTGAGCGCAGCAGATATCTTGTGAAAAAGACGTATTCCAGCTCACCGCACACGAGCTATTCTATGTGGGAACCGCATCCCAGTCCCAAAGCACAACGAACGGATCACACCGTTGCGATACTCTCGAAATCATACACAAGATGGACTATTCACTTGTCCAAAACAGTCACTCGGGGATAGAGATGGAAAATCACAGTCAACGCCCAAACGACCCCTCGCGGGGTCCGCACTATTGGGCCGAATTAGAGCAGGTGGATTGCGCCATTGAAATCCCCTTGGAAAAACATCCAGAATTCACTGCTCACACACCTCGAACGGGCGCCAGATGAGAAAGTCGTTAAACGCCGCTCGCAGCTCAAAAGACGGGCTGTGGAGCCCACACCTCAACTCCGGCTTCAACCCCCCGAATCCACCATAGAAATCTTCGCCCCAGCGCCAGGGTCCCAATGCCGCTGACGATGCTCAAAATGGATGTCAGACGCGTCCGCGCTGTCCAAAACAAGATTCCTGAAAAAACGCCCATCCACTTAACCTTCATGTCGCACCCCCGAGCCTCTCATTATGGGAATTAAAAATTCCCGAAATCATCTCAAAAATTTTGTCTCAGTTTAAGGGACGCGTCGCCGCAGACGGTGCCCAAATCGGACGCCATTTATGATAAGAAAATCCTTTTCATAATAATAATATTAATATTATTATTATTATTATAAACCTTTGGTCTTTTTTTTCTTTTATATTAAATACCAGACCGATAATTCGGCCGGTCTTCTTCTTCCCATAGGACCCGCAGCATGCAGGTCCTTGTCTCCCAATAGATGGGCCAGTCGGCCAGTCCTCGTTGACACACCAGCTGGACCTGCGGTTCCTGCTTCCTCTGTCCGCCTGAGGCCCTGCCTCGTCTCCCCCCCTCGACCACGGGGTCTTGCCGGATGTCGGCCCCCACTCTACTACGATGCCCCGCGGACCAGCGCCTCCGCCGGCCTCCGCTCCTCCATGACGCCTCACGTACCAGCACCTCTACCGGCCTCCACTCCCCAGTGATGCCCCGTGGCCGAAGCCCTCAGCACCAGGCCAACCTCCGCTGAAGACCCACCTGAGAATCCTCCTGCGCCGCTGCCTGAGTCGAAGCCAGCCGGCGTACCACCTAAACAGGCCGGAACAACTCAAAAACCAGCAACCTTCGACGGACGCCCCCGGACTCGTTGGAACTTGGATTTTCAAACCAAAATGTGCATCAGGAAGCCTAGAAAGATTACTACGCATACGTGGGATTTGTTTCCAAATTCGACATTAATTCAATGCTAATAGTCAACTTTTAAATAGAGTTCGGAAATGAAAACGCAAAACCGAAAACTCCTGCCTTGTTGGGCTTCACCTGACTCTTCCCACCGCGCCTTGCTGGATCTACCGCGCCTCACCGGAGTCGGTGGAGGAGAGGAGGTCTCCTTTATTGAACTCCTTCCTCCAAGAGGTGCCAAAGAAAGGGGAGGAGGAGAGGGTTTTCTTGGATAGAGAATTAAATTAATAAAAAAAATTAATTATTTAAATCCCTAAATTTTAACCCGCATCTAAAACTCTCGACAGGGTCGAGGTTAAGCCTCCCCTAGGGTAAACATCACCTCCTGAGCACAACGGAGGTCTAGGAATTTGATTCCGAGCTTCCGTTTGAATGTTATTAAACTCGACACCCTAGGCTTCCGAATTACGAAAATGCCCCCGGGGCCATTTTTCACAGACGACCCGTGCCTGTGAAACTAATACCCCTCCTTGGGTAAAAGGCATGCTCTGAACTCAACGGTGCCCTCATTTTTCCAATCCGAGCCACAATTTAAGAGATAATTGTGTTAAGCCGTTAAACGAATAAATTAATTATTTAATTTATCTGTTTCACACTCCGATAGTGAGTGAGGGGTCCAAACGTCTCGCGCCGACATGTTTTATATCGTTCCTTGGGTAAACACCCCATTCTGAATCCATCCGTACACTTGGATCTCTGATATGAATCACCGTTCAGTAGTAATCCCATTTATTTGGCGTTTCCAGTGTGAACGCACTGGAAATTTAATTCTGGCCACAACTGGGCTCAGATTCGCATGCCGTCTGAAGGCGCTGCTCTGGAATAACATCGCAAAATATTTCAAAGTCGTTCGCAGTAAAAACTGGGTTCTTACATTGACATCATGATCACGTCTTAATTCTTACAATATATTCTAACCATAATTTACAATTAAGTGAATAATTCTAATGACTCATAAAATTATAAACAAATCAATAATAGTTAATAAATATTTTTAAATTCAAAATTAAAATCCATTATTATCTAAGTAGATATACATATACATGTATTTATATTTTAATAATTTTTGAAAAAGCCTCATAAATTTGAGTAGCTTTCATTTGTTTCCAAAATTATATATAATCTTTTTTGTTTTTTTAATTTTGATACCTATATATAAAATTACATTAAAGATGATAAATAATAATTATTTTTTATTTTTTATTTTTTATTTTATTATTAAATAGTTTTATTCATGTAATTATATACTTATATTTATAATGGGTTTAAACGATAATATTCCCAACAGTCTCATTCCAACAATTATATTTTTCCAATCATCATATTCCAAGAGTTATTTTACGACATATATACACATTTCATGCATGCACATAATATCATTGAAATAGTTATCCTATTTCTATTACTAGTTATATTAAATTTATTATAGTTTTATTTCTAATCACAATGATGCTCATAAATGTTTCCTTCCTTTCCAAGTATAACCCACTAGATGAAATGATTACATTATGGCTGTTATTTTTACAAGTTTTATAATACATGTTTTAGCTTTTAATATGGATGTAATTATTATGTTTTGTAATTTGTAATAATGTGTAGTATTTTTATGATAAAATAATATAATTAATTAGTTTTTATGTTTTTTGTGTTTTATTTATTATAAATGAATGTAGATTATTGTAATGTGCATTTGAGGCGAGATACATTAATTAAAAAATGGTAAAGAATAGTTTCCACTGTATCATTGGAAAACTATTTTACACATAAATACCTTTTAAAATAAAGATATAATAACCATTTTTACACCAAAATAATGTCGAGTGGTGAGTATTAAAATAGTAGTGATTACATTGGGGTTTTCAACCAATGTTGATTTGGTAGTGAACGCTACTATCTTGATATTCTACCCTAATTGATTCCCCAAAAACCTATTTTATTGAAATTATACATGGGATTATTCAATGAAGAACCCTAGTGATTCTACCTCCTTCAAATTCCTCAATAAATGAACTTCATACGGGATTTTTCTACTAGTAGAATCCAAGGTTTCTCTCTTATTTTATAAATAAACCATGTGATATCATTAATATATCCTAATCATTACAATCAAGTTATAAAAGCTACATTATCATTGGTATTAAGAAACATTTATCACATTTATCAATTATTATAATTCTAACCATTGTAATGATAAATGTTTATAGTTCGTAATGGTCATATTTACTAACTATAATTTTAATCCCAAAATAAAAATTATTATTTTTAATATATCAATTATTATCCTTGGACTATTATCCATTTGTAGTATTCTTAATATATCTATGATGTTTACTAGATAATATGGTCAAAGGGAAATATTATTTTACTTATTTTTCATTTTTTATTGCTGTTGACGCTCCTTTCGTCACAGAATCTAAAAATCGGAAAAGGGGAATACCTGAGTTCAAAGTGATTCAACCTTGGAAGAAAATATCAAAAATTGACAAAGGCATGAACAAAGGATCAACAGCAGCTGCACCGCGCAAGTTATATCACTGTCGCGCAAGTGGACTTGCACGATGCACCTTGGTGCGCAAGTGACTTGCGCGACCTAAGTGATAACCGCCCGGTAACCGCCCGAGGTCTTCTCCTGCCTATAAATAGACCCTGTGGGCCCCCCATTCGAGAGGATCTTTTTCCAGAAACTCGGATTGAAGCTCCCGACGCCCAAGTCTCTTCTCAAAGCTTCCGGAACACTTCTAAAGGTAATTTCATACCTAGAATGGAAGATTTAAAGAGAAGAAGGAAGGTCTATGTGTTGAAACTAATCAAAACTTGCGCGCCGCCTTATTCCTTCAATAGAACTCGCACGTCCCTTTTCTGGAAGAACCTCAAGAGGATTATAAATTGATTTATAAAGAGTCGCTCAAATATTCTAATGATGTTTGACAATCACGCAAGTACCCCTCATGTCGCGCAATTATGCTTGCGCGACCAATACTTGCACGCCACCGCAATACTTGCGCGCCTTTCAAGACTTGCGCGCCACTACCTTTTTGGGTGCCAATCTTGCCCATTTTACCCCTCTTAAGCCATCACACCTTTCTTTTTCAAGATTTAGTCTTCAAGACACTCTTCAAAGCCATTTATGGCATGATTTCTTGATTTGAATTCCTTATATGAAAGGAATTATGTGGAATATCTCTCAAAACCTAGTGATCTAAATATCCTTATGTCACTAAATATGGAGAGTTCATTCATTCAACCTTATCCTTTAAGATGAGAGAATCCTTAACTTGGGTCTCCTTTTCAGGAATAATCCCCAGTTATAAGTCCTATAACTTGGGCATCTTCCTCAGGAGTAAGTCCCGAATTCTTAAAGTTCCCAAACAGTGGCATCCTCCTCAGGAGTAAGCCCCAAACCTTAATTCCTTAACTTGGGCATCCTCCTCAGGAGTAAGCCCCAATCTCATATATGGGCATCCTCCTTAAGAATAAGCCCCGAGTCCTGTAACTTGGGCATCATCCTCAGGAATAAGCCCCAAACCTTAATCCCTAACCTGGGTCTCCTTTTTCAAGTATAAAACCCAGTTATAATCTTGGGCTTCCTTTTCAGGATTAAGCCCCAAGTCCCCTAATTTCTCTTTAACCAGTCCTAATTTACCCTTGATTTGGGTTTCCTTTTCAGGAGTAAAACCCAATCATAATTCTCCTCCTAACTTGGGAATCCTCCTTAGGAGTAAGCCCCAATATTAGAGTATTCAAATTTCCATGAAGTACATATACCTTTATGGACCCTGTTCATGGATTTTCTCCCTAAAAGTGAATCCTAAATCATCATCTATCTGGGAAGTCATACATACATAAGCCCCAAACCATTTCTTATGATTGAATCTTTCATGGCACAATTGTCTAAATTTTACTAATACCTCTTGTTTATCACACCGAGCATGACTCACGTGAGCTTAGAGTGTAAAAGTAATTGTGACATCCTGCTTTGAGCCATCAATCATAAACATCATACCCTTATTCGAACTACGTGGGTTCTGATTCCTTTTTCAAAACAAAGGATACGTAGGTAGCCCATCTATGGGTTCGATCCCAACTCTGAAGTAATTCATTGTCCTTCTGAATGACGATAAAAATCAAGTTCCCCACTGAGTGTCTTTAAAACCAGCCTGATCATCGTAATGACCAAGAAAATTTTATATAAATGTTTTGAAGGATACCATTGACCAAGAATCTCTAAATAGATACAGATGATTCTCTATTGATGAAGAACCTCGAATACATATAAAATATTCTCTAAATTTCTTACATATTTAATCATTGATTGTTAAACTGAAGGAAATCTCATTTTATACTTGGTAATGTAATAAGGATTCACGAACATAACTTAAATCTATAAAGAGAGTCCCGGAGTAGACAATAATTCCCCTCAAAAAGGTTTGATGAGTCCGACCTCCCATCCTCTCGACCAATGAAAATTCCTAAGCCTCATTAGCCCACAAGCTAATGAGCACCTACCTTTGGAAAGTAGGTCCAAACAGATGTGGAATCATTGGATGTTTCCAGTTCTACGAACAAACCCATTAGAAACCGATAGGAACGTTTGAATCTCCCATCCAGGAGGTCATCCCCGGATTCCAAGTGAAACAAAAAATGGTGAACCCGACGTGAATCCTTAACCAAGTTAAAGTGATGCTCTTCTTATTTGTTAGGCCCCTTGGGACAACAAAGTAATCATTGACATGTGCTCATCCAAAAGATGCAGTGGTTGGATTCATCTTGATTATGTCTGTTATATGGAACATGCACTCTTTTCTCAAGATCTTCTGCAAAATGGCTTTCCTTAAATTCACCCCTGTGAATACTACTACTGTAAACACCTCTACTGTGAGGTCTACTACTGTGAAAACCAACGCTGCTACTCCTGCTGGAACGTCGTCCGCTCTGAGGATGACATCACCAACTCAGCATCTGCAACGCTGGGTTTCTAATGCACTGGTTAAGGAGTACCGTCGCAATGGTACTATCCCAACTCTGGAGGCCTCTCATAAAGCCCTCTAAGTTAACAACTCTAACTGGTCGTCCGGACAACGGCGGCCAATGATCAAGAAGCAGACGGTGCTGACTACCGTCTCCAACCGTTTCGGGTCGTTATCCCCAGAACGCAATTTCCATTCACTCCCTTACTCTGAGGAAGTGAATGATCAGGTCCCGCAGGGCCTTAATTCAAAAAGACATGAGTCCTTCCCGAGGTATGCCATAAACAATCACCACCAGACTCACGTGGTAGTGCACCCTCAACATGATGAGGGTACCTACTCCAGGCATTCAGCTCAGGTTCCTCGAACCTGAGCAGGCAAGATGAACCGCCAGAGATGGAATCCGGTTAACAATAGGTAGGTTGTCATCCCTGCCATCTCTGGAGAAGTACACCAACCTAAATTGGTGGAAAACAATGAGCAGACACACACACCTATCTGTTTTAATTCCGCTATCCAGCAGAATCGTCTGGTAGCATCAAGCCAATCCCGCCAGGCAAATCCGGCGGAGTACTATAGGCAGGAAGATACACCTTCTTATACATCACCAGTTAGTCAGCAGGCTTGTCTGACTACATATGATGGATCTCATCAACCGCATTTGGCGAAGTGTAATCAGCAGGCACATACACCTGCTAATACTAATCAAGCCTACCAACAGTCTCGCTTGGTAGCGCACGGAGAAGTCAGTCAGAAAGCCCCAACGACAAACAGGAGGTAGACTCAACTCTCTACCTCCAGACTTGAGTACTGTCAGGATTCACTGACAGGAAAAGGAGGACAGGAGAAGGCACATACACCTACTCCAAACCCGGAATGGACGTATATCCTCGTTCCGGCAGCTGAAGTCACCAAACATATTTTATCAATGGTGAAAGAGTAGAAGCAAATTCCTGCTCATATTCTGGATGCTTGCCAGGAGATCATAATAGCTTCAGCATCATCTCAGGGACAGACACATAAATCTATCCCTAGTAGTGGAGTGACACATCAACGATTCACTCCGGAACAGACACACACATCTGTTCCAGTCCAAGAGGGTTATGGGGCATACTCCCCCATATCATACAGACAACCAAGTCAGGCACATACACCTGATTTGAGTGAATATCATCAGCCTAACCTGACCATCTTTCCTGATCAGGCATATACACCTGCTCAGAGAAACCACTTTCGTCAACAAGTGGTTTCTAAACTGAGTAAGAAGGCATCTAAGAAAAAGATCTGCCCAGCACAGTCAGAAGATCAAAGGCCAATCTATAACAAGGCATTGCTCGATGCTGGAGTTCTTGAAGCCCTCAGACATTTATCTTTCGGAATTCAAGATTCTACTCCCTCAGTTCCCAATAATGGGAACATTAATTCTGAAGGTCTTCAACAGACACTTTATCATGAAGACTTGCTTCATGAAAATTCGGTCAATATTGAAGTTTCTTCTTCAGATGAGAGCCACAGGAACCCTCTGTGTGGTTAGAAGACCAAGGAGCAAGAGATCTCATCTTTTGCTATAACCCATTATGGTGGTCCTCCCCATGATGATGAATTTCGCTGCGAAAGTCCTCTCTACAGTAGTGATTCACATTTCCTGGAAAATACTCCAGTGGACAATGTAGTGCCGAGAAAGCCCTCTTATCTTGAGGCACTTGCAAATGCGAAACCAGTCATGTCTGATGCTTTATTGCTAACAAGTGAAATACTTTCTCAATCAGAAGATATCCCAGGGTGTAGGTCATTATCCAAACCACCCCTAAGTCATGCATCTTCTACTTTAACCAATGATCTCTCTACCAATCTTGTTGAATCCGATGAAGCAACAAGGAAACACCAACTCTGGTCAAAACAGGTAGAAGAATCTTCATTTAATGATAAAGAGGAAATGCTGAACATGAGGAAAAAACTGGAAAAAGGTGAAGTACCAGTCATGTTTTGTCCTTTGGCTGACTCCCAGTACGACATTTCAAAGGTGTTGACGGATGATGGAATCCATGATATTCATCTCAACATATGGAAAACACTTTGTCAATTAAAGAAGAAGGTATTATCTTATGATGAATATGACAATCATCTTAAGATACTAGAAGGGCTACAACGTCATATTGATTTAGCATCTCTATCAGTCTCTCGGTATCCGAAGGTTTAAAAACAACAGACAAACCTTCAACGTTCATGCCTTGGCGCACTAAGAAAACTGCGTCAGTTAATTTCCAATGCTCCATCTGATGTTCATATCAGAGGATGGGGTGTTCACGGAGCACTACATTTCACAGTGCCTTCCAGTCAGCAAAGCCCGCCGAAAATGGTCTCATGCAATGTTATTGCCCATGGCCGGCCACAGTCAATGGGCTTTGTTCATAATCAAAAGCTTGCTCAAGAACAGGCTTCAACTAATTCCTCTCAAAATAAAGCATATAGAGAACAAGTTGTTGAATTGCTCCTACATCAAGAAGGAGAGAATATTTCACAAGCCTCTCGTATGGAGCAAACACGTCATCAAATGAAAGAAGTCTCAGAAATCATCCAACGGTCTGTTAAACCAGGTGATAAAAGTGGATACAGTTTAATGCATCCAGCTAATTTCCAAACTAAGATTCTCAATATCAAGAGATCTTTTAAGAAGATCTCAGACGTAGCATGTCAAGAGCCACCCCAGCTTGTCAGACTGGGGACTTCTCTAACCTAACCCTCAGAGTCAACAAATGGGATTCAAGGAGTTGAGCGGAATCAGCAGGAACATCCCCAGTTCTCGAGACTGGGGACTCTTTCAAATCATCAATCCCCTCCTCAGAGAATGTCGGTCTTTTCTTGATTGGGGAAGAAGCCCCAAGAGGAATGAAGAGCCAAATTATCAGGAGATTCCCTCCAAGTTATAGCTCGTCAAGAAGTTCCTAAAAGATTGAATCAACAAAAGGCATTGTCTCATCAAAGACATGAAAGAAGACAATATCACAGAAATTTTGATAGAAGAGATGTGATGAATTATGCATCAATCAATGTCATCAATGCCGTTGTTGTTAATTCACCAGAGGAAACTTACTCAGGGGACTCAGATGAAGAGCGTCCTGCTCAATAAAATGTACGCACCGATACAAATGAAGAAGGTGTACGTACACGAAGTCAAAGGATTACTCAGAACCTAGGTAATCCACTTCCCTCCCTCCAAAAGGTATCCAACAAAGGGAAGGGAAAGAATCAGGTTACATATCCTTCCTCTATAGAAGGTCAATCGATCTCATTAGAGAAAAGGTTTGCACAACAAGAGGAAGAAATGAAAGAATTAAGAAGGTTGAATACAAAACTAATTCAGAGTAGTCTTCTTCTTAAGAATGCTGAAGTCCGACAACCGAAGGAATTTGTTGCAGTTACTGAGATGGATCAAGAATATCCTCCATTATCAGTACACCCTCAGAGGTCTAATCCTTCGGGTCAAGCGCAACAACGGTTCGCAGTGCTCCCATCAGTTGCAGCACCAACCACCACGTCTGTCCAAGCTCCATTCATTGCACCTACCAAAAACCAAGTTCAACCTGATGTTTCTCAAAAGTTAATAACTACTATTGAGTTATTAACAGCTCGGTTAGAAACTATGGAAGGGAAACGGGCGCAAGTTCAACCTGAAAAGGAAGTTTACCCTGAATGGGTAAATTCAATTTATCCTCCATCCAGTTTTGGAAACCCTGTTTTCCCTCCATTCAATGGATCAGGAGACCATGAACAACATTTGACGCATTACGTGTCTTGTTGTGATCCTATGATGGGAACTCTAGAGCAGCAAGAAGCAGTGAAACTCAGATGCTTCGTGCGAACCTTGCAAGGACCAGCTTTTGTCTGGTATACAAGCCTGCAATCTCGGTCAATCATCGGATGGGAGGATCTTCGTCCAAAATTCCTTCTTCAGTTCAGCTCAACATTGCCAAAAACGACAGTTTTCGATCTTACAAACTGAAAGCAAAGGGAGAATGAAAGAGTCTCTGATTTCATTGCTCGCTGGAAGGGATTAACGTATTCCCTGAGTTTAGCACTCCCTCAGGAAGAGCTGTTTCCAATCTCTGTGGCAAATTTGCGTGAAGAATTACGAACGCCATTGATCCCTGTGAAATACACAGGAGGGTTTCGAGACCTTACATCAATCGCTCAACAGATTGAAGATTCCCTTATACAGGCTAAGGTTAAATCTCGTGTAATTGCATTAGCTCCAGGAAGAAGAATGGGTAAAGTAGAAAATGCTACAGTTATGCTTAAACAAGCACCTGTACCTATATCTACTTCAAAACCTTCATCTTCTCGAAGGAATCCACCTCCTGAACGCCAACAACAAAGGCCGTTTCGTCCAAATTGTCAAAGAGATCAACGACGAAAACAATTTGAGGATATGAAGAGTAAAACATACTCTTTCCGAAATGATCAAGTTCCTGGTTACTTCATTTCAGCTCTGGAAAATAATTTGGTTCAATTACTAGTTCCCAAGAGGCCAAACAAGGAAGGAGATGAAGACCGTCCCAATTATTGTCCCTTTCATCAAATGTTGGGTCATCCCATCAAGGAGTGTTTTTTTTAAAGACCTCCTGCAAAAGATGGTCGACTTGGGACAAGTCAAATTGTAGGGTTCTTCATCTCATGTAGCGTGTGTTACCGCTACGGATCCAGAGGAAGGAGGCGAGTGGCAGGAAGTCAGAAGCAAAACTGCGCAAAAATATGATGATTGGATGGTCAGAAAGTCAATCAATCGGACCCACGCAATTTTGCGAACACAATTGAAGAAGCCAGTTGTGTCTCCTACAAAAGATACAGTGAAGCCTCCATCAAAAGACAAATCCTCAAAAGTGCAGCGCAATTCAAAGAAGAAAGAGGAATCAGAAGAAGATGAGTATGTATCGAGGCCTAAGTTGTCTTTGACTCTGGCAGATTTCATGCCATCTACTTCAAAGCCACGGGCACCGCCCCATCAAACGGCACAGCCTAAACAGGCTAGTCAGGCAGGGTCTTTATCAGATGAAGAGTTAATCTTCGGTTCTATTAATATGATTCAATTAACAGATCCATATTCCAGTATTGATGAGCCTGAATTCCCTGTATCAAATAAGGGAATCCGAGGAAGTTCTAGAGGTTCAGGATACAGAGGAAGACATGGATCTTTTTGAAGCCACTACTCCAATTCTACCCCTGCTAGCACTGTGTATGCAGCAGAAACTCGTGGTAGAGCCCTTCAACGAGCTCAAAAAGAACAAGCAAGTTCTTCTGCCAATGGCCAACTCAGTTTTGGCACAGTTATTTTGGAAGACCGATTAAAGGTTCCATCTTCTTTATCTCAGCAAGTAAATGGATCTAATCAGTCTAATCTTCCAAAACCATGGATGTTGCCAACTTCTATCCCAATACAAGATGCATCAGCTTCCAAAGAATCTGCTTCCAAGGATTTTGAAGCTGAAATTGCTGCAGTTGAAGTCTATCACATAGAGAATAATCCTGTAGAATTCAATGCAGTGATATCTTTTACTGATAAAGATGAAGATGATGTTGTGCATGGGCACATAAAACCTATCTATTTATCTGGAAAAGTCAATAGTGTAGATATCCTAAGAGTTTTCATTGACAATGGTTTAGGATTCAACCTCATGCCCATTCGTACACTTCGTCGATTGGTCCTCACGGAATATGATTTATCTCCTTCTACCATGATGTTACAAGGATATGATAAAAATGAACAATAACCACTGGGCGATGTTACACTCAGATCCCAGTTTAGGGATCTTGTATCCAATTCGGATTTCATGATTGTTGATCAGGACTCAACTTTCAACGTCTTGCTTGGAAGACCCTGGCTACATCAGCATGCAGCTATTCCTTCATCATACCATCAATGTCTCAAATACTGTTTCAATGGTCAAGTTGGAACATTGTATGGTGATAAGACCACGTTCAAGACATGTGAGTCTCAATACATTGAGGCGGAATTTTAGCACATTAAGGGAAGATAAAAATCTACAATGAAGGAAATTACCAAAATTAATGCTCCATATGGTTTGGAGAAAATTACAATAAATCCATTTACACATGTGAGTATAGATTATGTGTTACCTATCTGTCAAATTGAAAAAATAGGCCCAAATCAAAATACTCTTATGGAAAGATCCATAATGTCAGTTACGGCAATCGAGCCAGACAACATGGGAGAAATTGGTAACCTACCAAACAGTGATGAAAGCCTAAGTGGTGACGTTTTCATTTCATCTGTTGAAGTCCAACAAGTCTATACTTCTCCAATCAGTCCAGAAGAAGTTATAGCAACACCAGAGGTGAATAATGATGTCGATTCTCAATCCATCATCTCCTCTTTATTTCCCAAAGAAGTCCCTTTATCATCAATAGGGTCAGAAATGGAAGATTCTTCTTCAAAATGTGAAAATTTTGATATCTCCTATGATCATGAAAATTTCGTTTTGTCATCTACTATGCAAGTAGAAACGGAAGAAATAACACATGATGAAGTGGAAGAGGAAGTTCTTAGAGATGCTCCTCCATCATTTGAAGAGGGTATCTCTACCACTGTGGATGAACTCAGAGAAATAAATCTGGGTACAGAGGAAGATCCACGCCCCACTTCAATTAGTGCGGCCATGACCCTTGAAGAGAAAGAGATGTATATTTTTTTCTAAAGCAAGATGAAGATATTTTTGCTTGGAATTATACATAACTGCCTGGGCTTGATCCTGATATTGCTACTCATCATTTGGGTTTACCAAAAGAACATCGATGATTTAATCAACCCGTGAGAAGAACACACCCAACCTATGATTCCAAAATTGAAGCTGAATTGGATAAGCTGATCAAAGCTAACTTCGTCAGAGAAGTTCAACATCCCAAGTGGTTGGCTAATATTGTCCCTGTAAAGAAAAAGTATGGACAAATTAGGGTTTGCATCGATTTCAGAGAACTTAATCGGTATTGTCCTAAAGATGATTTCCTAGTTCCGATTACAGAACTCTTAATTGATGTGACGGCTGGTTATGAAGTACTTTCCTTCATGGATGGATATTCCGGATATAATCAGATCCTAATGGCCCCAGAAGATGAGGAACCTACAGCCTTCAGAGCCCCTCAAGGTGTGTTTTGTTACCGGGTGATGCCCTTTGGTTTAAAGAATGCAGGTGCAACATATCAACGCGCCATGCAGCGTATCTTCAAACCTTTCTTAGGGAATTTTTTTTAATTCTATGTAGACGATTTGGTGGTTAAATCCAAAAAACGTTCTAATCACTTGTCTAATTTGGAAGTCATATTCCACAAGCTTCGACAACATAATTTGAAGATGAACCCCTTAAAATGTGCTTTTGGGGTAACCTCAGGAAAATTCCTCGGCTTTGTTGTACGCCATCGTGGTATTGAAGTCGATCCTGAGAAGACCAAATCAATCCTTGGTATGTCACCTCCTCAGAATTTGAAATAATTATGAGGACTTCACGGAAACTTATCATATATTCGGCGTTTCATCGCCAATTTGGCAGGAAAAAGTTTACCCTTTACCAAATTATTGAAAAAAGGTGTCACTTACCAGTGGACTGAAGAATGTCAAGAAGCATTTGTTGTTCTCAAGAAATACCTCTTGATTCCACCAGTACTCATTCCACCTGTTGAAGGAAGACCACTTATCCTCTATGTGACAGCTCTAGAGCGATCATTGGGGGCCTTTCTTGCTCAAAAGAATGATGCTGGGAATGAAAATAGCCTCTACTATCTCAGTAGAACTATGCTTGAAGAAGAAACCCGGTATTCAAGTATTGAGAAGTGATGCCTTGCATTAATCTTTGCAGTTCAGAAACTGAGACACTACTTAAAACATCACGAGGTCCAATTGGTATCTTGCAATAATCAGCTCAAATTCATCCTTAGTCGTCCAATGCTTACAGGACGTCTAGCAAGGTGGGCAGTTATTTTGCAACAGTTCGACATTCAGTATGTGTCTCAAAAGGCAATAAAGGGTCAAGCTCTGGCTGATTTCCTGGCTGAACATCCTTCCATGGAAGACACGTCTTCAGATATTGAACTCCCTGATGAGGAAGTTTTCTCTATTCAAGAGAATTCTCAAACATGGGAAATGTATTTTGATGGTGCTTCCAGAAGTCCAACAGGGAAGAAAATGGAAAATCCAAAATTCAACAATGTTGGTTTAGGAATTGTACTCATTTCTCCAGATAAGGCATTGTTACCTTATAATTTTCTATTGTGGGAAGGTGGTAATAATAATGAAGCTGAATACCAAGCTCTCATTACAGGCTTGGAGTTAGCGCTCCAAGAACAAGTGAATCACTTAAAGGTGAAAGGTGATTCAGACCTGGTAATCAAACAAGTCAATGGGGATTATGCCACCAGAAAAGAAGAATTAATCCATTTGTATGATTACTTCAGAGAGTTAATGGCGAAATTCGCTTCAGAACCGACATTTTCTTATGTCCCAAGATCACAAAATGCTCAAGCTGATGCACTGGCTAATATAGCCAAAACTCTAGAAGATCCAAATCGGGATGAAACAACCATCAGTATTGACCACCGTCGTGCAATTTCACCTTATGTTCGAGCCAGAATAGAGGAAATTAATGAAATTAGTCCCATTCCTGAACCGTATAGTCATACTACAGGATGGATGACACCTATCAGGGAATACCTTCAAAATGTAACACTTCCACCTGATAGAGCCGAGAAAGAACAAATTCGGCGATGTGTGGTCAATTTTACTCTTTATGATAGCCCAAACCACCTAGAGAAAATTCTCTACAAACATGGTTTTGATGGAGTTCTCTTCATATGCATTGATGGTGAAGAGACAATGGGTGTCATGAAAGAAGTGAATTCAGGAGTATGTGGCGCCCACCAATCTGGACATAGATTGTCTGATCAAATTCGAAGGCTTGGATACTTTTTTCCTTCAATGATACAAGATTGTGTTGATTTCACAAAGAAGTGTCATTCTTGTCAAGTATATGCCAACTTTATTCATCAACCTACAGAGTTGCTTCATACAACTAAATACTCATGGCCATTTGCCACATGGGGAATGGATGTGGTGGGACCTTACCCTTCAGCTACGGCCAAGCAGTTTAAGTACATTCTTACTGCTACTGATTTCTTTTCCAAATGGGCAGAAGCAGTACCTCTCCACAAAGTCTTTTCTAAATGCATTGTTAGCTTCATCTTGTCTAACATCATTACTAGATTTGGTGTCCCTCATACCATATTGATGGACAACGGCACCAACTTTTGTTCTTCTGAGGTGAAGAAATTGTATCAAGAATACAACATTAAATCCAACCATTCATCTAGGTATCATGCGGCAGACAATGGACAAATAGAATCCTTTAACAAGACTCTTTCAAATATAATGCAAAAGATTGTGGATAAAGATAAGAGGTCATGGCCTGATAAACTCTTTCATGATTTATGGGCTTATCGGACTACCACCCGCAATGCAATGCAGTCAACTCCAAATTCGTTGGTATATGGAACAGAAGTAGTCTTGCCAATTGAAGTTCAATTTCCCTCACTTAGAGTAGCCATTTGTGATCAGTTATCTACAGATGAGAAAACCCAAAATCGATTGAATGAATTGGAACAGTTAAATGAGAAAACATTGTGCACTTTGCACCACTTTGAAATCTATCAGAATCGAATAGCACGAGCTTTTAACAAAAAAGTTCATCTTCGTTCATTCATTCAGGGAGAATTGGTATTAGTTCTCAGAACTCCAATGATACCAGGAAGGAAACCTCCCAAGCTTGAGCCAAAATGGGAAGGACCTTATTCAATACATAGGGTCTACTCCAATAGAGCTTATTCATTAATATCAATGGATGGAGAACTCATCACGACTCCAACCAATGGCAGATTTCTGAAGAAATATTTTGTATAAACACAAAATATGGTCCCTAGAACCAAGACTCTTACAATTGGTTCATACATCACTAGTCCAGTATGACTTTAAACTACATCATCATCCATGGTCCAGTATGACCTTAAACTGCAACTTTCGTCCAACATGACGTTAAACTGTATAAAAGCACCAAGATGTCCCCGCAAAATGACACTAAACTGTGCAACACCATTTCTTCCTTGCTATATGACATTAAAATATACATCAATGGTCCAGTATGATCTTAAACAGCAACTTTGTCCCACACGACGTTAAACTATGAAAAAGTCCCTTACGTCTAGCAAGACGTTAAACTGTGACGTCCTAACTACATGACGCTAAACTGTATAAAAGTCCCTTACGTCCGGAAAGATGTTAAACTATATAATCTCTAAGGTCCAGCATGACATTAAACTGCACCATTCACGGTCCATGCATATGACCATAAACCATTTGCACTTTCATCCGACATGACGTTAAAATGGTACACTCTTTTGTCCTTACTGCATGACATTAAACTGCACAATACCCCTTTCGTCCAATATGACGTTAAACTGTATTGTCCCCATCGTCCTAACTACATGACGCTAAAATGTACATAAAATCCTTGATATGTCCTACATGACATTAAACTGTTATTTTGTCCCTGCTACATGACACTAAACTGTGCAACACCAATAGTCCTAACTACAAGACTTTAAACTGCATAGTCCCTTGATATGTCTTACATGAAATTAAACTGTGCATCGTTAAGGTTGTTTTTATCTCTTGTTTCTCACACCGAGAATGACTCACGTGAGCTTAGAGCAAACCTCAACCATAACACTCTCTTTGGGCCCCTAATCATGTGTACGTCCCAACAACATTTTTTATTAGATCATTGTCCCCAAGAACAACGTGATCATTAATTCATTCTTTAATTGAACTACACGGACTTTGATCCTTGCCCTCCAGGCTGGGTATGTAGGCAACCTCCCAGGGTTCAAGCCCAAAAACAATCTCTTCACATCGGTTCACCATCATCTCATATGATGTTGATTCATAAAACCGCACCTAGAATCAATATCTTTACATTGATTCACTTTTGTCCTTGTTATATGACGTTAAACTATGAAACACTTTTGTCCGGTACGACAATAAACTAAAATATTCTTTGATTTCCACATTTGAGAGAGAACTATTATTGACATTGATTTTTCAATCATGGTTTTCATTTTCAAAAGACTACGTGCATACATGGTAATGCCTAAACTTTTTATCTTAGGTTAAACCATCATTGCACTAAAGTCCACTTTCACCCTTCACATGTACGAACCAAATTTGTACAAAGGGTAGTTCTAGAACTACGTGGACTTGATTCCCATCCCTATGGGATACGTAGGAACATTCGAGTATCCCTCGAATCCAGTCCCAAGCCTTTTGGGCCTAACCCCAAATTTCACTTTCAGTCCCTTTGCTGAAAAGTCCTCATGAAAACACACACGGTGTATTCATTATTATGGTCCGAATTCTATGACCCTAGACTAAGATCACTCATACTTTCGTCCTACACGAAGTTAAACTGCATTTCAAGAACTACTTATGGCTTGATTCGCATTCTTATGAGATACGTAGTGAAGTCCAAAATTTCAATTCAGGACCCAGCCACAACATGATTATGGTTATCATTGACCTATGTATCTCTATATACATTAGAAAATACCCATATTTATGTGTTATAATCCTAACCTTAAATATTTTCAGATCTTCATAACCCTTTTCATGACTTCTAGTCACAAAAATGTCAAACTTCTGAGAATTCTTTTGCCAAACTATGCAGCACGTGCCCATAGGTGGCCTTGCATAAACATTCCACATAACAGACTTGTTAGCCAAAAGATACTATTTTATTTAACTATGCACCCAATTCCCTTAGGTGGCCCTGTATAATTCAACCCCCTAATGGGTTTGTTAAATGATGGTAACTTCATTCTTGGGAAGAATGCCTCTTTTGTCCTTATTTGTCTTAAACGACAGTATGTAGGGATCCGCAAAAAATAGCCATCCTTAACATATTTGTCCCATATCCTTTTTCATGATTTGAAAGTATTCAAGTCTATGGTTTATTCTTCTTCCCTACGTTTGGGTCAGACCTTCGTAGGAGTGATATTCATCCAGTTCTTCGATAATCTTGTCTGAAAATATTTTCTCCATATTCAAGTACCTCTTTCCATACAAAAAACTCTATACTTTAGAAAATTTGAATCTCCATAAACTTTCACTGGATTTTAGCACTAGGAAAGTAAATTTTTGAGAGTTCTTTCGCCTGGCTATGCAGCACGTGCCCACATGTGGCCTTGCATAAACAGTCCACATAATAGACTTGTCAGCCGAAAGATACTATTTATTTGACCATGCAGCCAATGCCCATAGGTGGCCCTGCATATTTCAGCCCCCTAACGGGTTTTTTAAATAATATTAACTTCATTCTTGGAAACTACTTCTTCTAATGCCTTTTAGCTCTTTTTTCATATCATTCCACATATTCAAATATTCTTAAGACATAGTTTACATATTTTCTCTCATACTTGAGTATGGTAATATGTTTTCAGATAAATTGTCAAGGAATTGAATCAATTTTAATCCATTTTGGTCAAAGCTATTTCGACCTTAAACATTAGCCCCTTTATGTCTGGCGTGCATGACTTTAAACTGCCCACAAAAAGACAAAGGAACTCTGAATAAAAGTCAAGTTCCATCTCACTAAACATACATTCTGTATGATTTAGGTAATATTGAGCAATTAAAAGATTCAATGTTTTTAGGGTTATTTGTAATAATCCTAGTAAAAATCAAAATATGCTTACTAAGCCCATTGGCTTAAGTAAATTTGAAGCTGGTAATGAAATAATGCAAGTACAAATGATTGAAGAATAAAGTGTCTTTCATTGATACACAAGAGTTAGAAGGACATCCACAGACTGGAGTCTCTTCTCTTTTTCAAGAATTACAAGAGGCTTTAAACATAGCACTTCATTTGATTTACGGCATCCCGAGCTTCATCAGCAACCACATGGAATTCATTCATTCAGCTGGATACAATAAGAGATGCAGTGATACCAGCTCCTCTTGGAACAATTGTAAAATGATGTTCTTGAGTGTGGTTTGAGAAAATTTTCTGCTGATCAAACAGTGACTCTATTTCTATCCAAGAGACTTGGAAGATTGATGCATGGATTTGAGAATGGAGCATTGGAAGTAAAGATCCATTTGGAGAGAGTACTCTTTTCAGATATTTCTCTAATACCATGTTTGTCTTCTCTCCACCAATCGGTAGTGGAAAACATTTCATCCCATGGGTTTTCCATTTTCATATCTGCAAGGAAATAACATGGAAGAAGAATATGAAAGTTCACACCATTGATGTTGCTCTTAATGCACAGCATAACCGAAATGAAGGAGTAGCAGCGCAGCTGCATTTCAGGTGTATAGTTCTTTGTATCTGGAACATTGACTCCTTGCAGGTGACCATGACCATATAGAGGCAGGTAGATGCTCTGTGGGAAATTAAGATGATATTTCTTTAAGTACTTAGCCAAATCTGGGAGACTACTGTTGCAGATATCATAGTAATCATGGCCAACAATGTTCATCATGTCATCAATCCGCTTGCTAGCCAGTTCATCAGCCATTCCAATTCCCTTGGGAACCACTGAATATGCACAAAAGATGAATAAACTAACTCTTAAATGGAAAAATTGGCTAAGGCATTAAGGCGCGCAAGTCTAAAACATGGCGCGCAAGTGTTCATATAACGCGCTAGTTTTTGACGTGCGAGTGTAAACCGTGCAAGTACAAATACCTTTACAATAGCGCGACATCAAGGAAAACATTGGAAAACAGAGCACCTTGCGCGGCTAAGATAACCTGGCGACGAGAGCTCGAGAAGGTATGAAGTCCGGAAAGCCGGATGCTTGTACAGAGGTGAGGCCATGTATTTATAGGCCAGGAGGCCTATCTGCGCGCCGTACCCAGTGCGCTCAAGCCCTGCGCGACGCAAACTTGCGCGCCGCCCTCTTTGCCCTGAAGACTTGCGCGCCCCCTTTTCCATGGATTGATTCGATTTCCTCAGAGTCAAATCCTCATTTCTCTCCGGATCCAACTCTGAGGGGGGACTTTTGTTGATGCTCCTTTTGTCACAGAATCCAAAAATCAGAAAAGGGGAATACCTGAGCGCAAAGTGATTCAACCTTTGAAGAAAATATCAAAAATCGACAAAGGAATGAACAAAGGATCAACAGCAACTGCACCGCGCAAGGTATATCACTGTCGCGCAAGTGGACTTGCGCGACGCACCTTAGCGCGCAAGTGACTTGCGCGACCTAAGTGATAACCTCCCGGTAACCGCCCGGGGTCTGCTCCTGCCTATAAATAGACCCTGTGGGCCCCCCATTCGAGAGGATCTTTTTCAAGAAACTCGGATTGAATCTCCCGATTCCCAAGTCTCTTCTCAAAGCTTCCGGAACACTTCTAAAGGTAATTTCTTACCTAGAACAGATGATTTAAAGAGAAGAAGGAAGGCCTAAGTGTTGAAACTCATCAACACTTGAACGCCGCCTTATTCCTTGAATAGAACTCATGCGTCCCTTTTCTGGAAGAACCTCAAGAGGATTCTAAAGGGATTTATAAAGAGTCGCTCAAATATTCTAATGATGTTTGAGAATCGTGCAAGTACCCCTCATGTCGCGCAAGTATGCTTGCGCGACCAATACTTGCACGCCTTTCAAGACTTGCACACCCCTACCTTTTTGGGTGCCCATCTTGCCCATTTTACCCCTCTTAATCCATCACACCTTTCCTTTTCAAGATTCAGTCTTCAAGACACTCTTCAAATCCATTTATGGCATGATTTCTTGATTTGACTTCCTTATCTGAAAGGAATTCTGTGGAATATCTCTCAAAACCTAGTGATTTAAATATCCTTATGTCACTAAATATGGAGAGTTCATTCATTCAACCTTATACTTTAAGATGAGAGAATCCTTAACTTGGGTCTCCTTTTCAGGAATAATCCCCAGTTATAAGTCCTTTAACTTGGGAATCATCCTTAGGAGTAAGTTCCAAATTCTTAAAGTTCCCAAACTTGGGCATCCTCCTTAGGAGTAAGCCCCAAACCTTAATTCTTTAACTTGGGCATCCTCCTCAGGAGTAAGCCCCAATATCAAATATGGGCATCCTCCTTAGGAATAAGCCCCGAGTCCTGTAACTTGGTCATCCTCCTCTGGAATAAGCCCCAAACCTTAATCCCTAACCTGGGTCTCCTTTTTCAAGTATAAAACCCAGTTATAATCTTGGGCTTCCTTTTCAAGAATAAGCCCCAAGTCCCCTAATTTCTCTTTAACCAGTCCTAATTTTCCCTTGATTTGGGTTTCCTTTTCAGGAGTAAAACCCAATCATAAGTATCCTCCTAACTTGGGCATCCTCCTTAGGAGTAAGCCCCAAGATTAGAGTATTCAAATATCCATGAAGCACATATACCTTTATGGACCCTGTTCATCGATTTTCTCCCTAAAAGTGAATCCTAAATCTTCATCTATCTGGGCAGTCATACATACATAATCCCCAAACCATTTCTTATGATTGCATCTTTCATGGTACAATTGTCTAAATTTTACTAATAACTCTTGTTTCTCACACCGAGCATGACTCATGTGAGCTTAGAGTGTAAAAGTAATTGTGACATCCTGCTTTGAGCCATCAATCATAAACATCATACCCTTATTCAAACTACGTGGGTTCTGATTCCTTTTTCAAAACAAAGGATACGTAGGTATCCCATCTATGGGTTCGATCCCAACTCTGATGTAATTCATTGTCCTTCTGAATGACGATAAACTTCAAGTGCCCCACTGAGTGGCTTTAAAACCATCCTGGTCATCATAATGACCAAGAGACTTTTATATAAATGTTTTGAAGTATACCATTGACCAAGAATCTCTAAATAGATACAGATGAGTCTCTATTGATGAAGAACCTCGAATACATATAAAAGATTCTCTAAATTTCTTACATATTTAATCATTGATTGTTAAACTGAAGGAAAGCTCATTTTATACTTGGTAATGTAATAAGGATTCACGAACATAACTTAAATCTATAAAGAGAGTCCCAGAGTAGACAATAATTCCCCTCAAAAAGGTGTGATGAGTCCAACCTCCCATCCTCTCGACCAATGCAAATTCCTAAGCCTCATTAGCCCACAAGCTAATGAGCGCCTACCTTTGGAAAGTAGGTCCAAACGGATGTGGAATCATTGGATGTTTTCGGTTCTACGAACAAACCCGTTAGAAACCGATCGGAACATTTGAATCTCCCATCCAGGAGGTCATCCCCGGATTCCGTGTGAAACAATTTCCTACTATAAATTATATCACTGATTAAATTTTATACCTTAGATTGGTAATTAAATTCTATGCAATATGTTATATTCATTCCATTCTAAAAATTTATTTGCTGTTAAATTATACCATATTAAATTAATTTCAACCACATAATTTTAATTTATTTGAACATCAAAAAATTGAAGATGGTATGCTGGATATATTCATGTCTCATGATATATGTTCAAATGTTAAATATATTTATATTCTAAAATACTTTGGAATTCAACTTTTACCACATAATTCACATATTTGAAGATTCATTCCTCAAGAAATTTAAAATTATAATTTGACATATATATAAAATAAATGTTATATATTATTTCCCATTATATTATTTTAATCTAAATATTAAAATTTAATGGTTGGAAAGATAATTATTGAACAAATTAATATAAAAAATAGACATACATCTCTTATTCTTTGAAACGGTTATTTCAATCTAAGAATCATTTGGTTCTACTGGATAAAAATATAACACATTCTATTCAACATAGAATTAATTTATTTTATCCTTTTATTATCAATAATGTAATCCCTAAAATTAGTAAACCCTCGTTTACAGTAACAATTCTCTTTATTTAGAGAAAAAAATTCATTAAAGAATATGCTCCCAAAAATGGACTTCTTCAATATTCCACAGACATAATAAAATAAAAAATAATTCCTTATATATATTAATCATATATAATCCAAAAAAAATATTATTTCTTTTTAAATAGTACCATCAATTTTCATTTTGGAAAATTATTCTTAGTCTACAAGGTTATTTATAATAAACAATTTATATTCTGAAAAAAATTAACAAATGGTCCTGATTAACCAAAATTACCAAAAAATAAAATCTCATAAACATAGAAAGGTTTATCTATAAGTCAATCATGTATTCATCCTAAAATATAATAAATCTCCAAAAAATATCATTTAGCCCCATAATCATATAATACATCACAAAGTGTATTTATAACATTGATTAAACGACCAAACTAATCTTGTTAACCAAATATGGGATCCAAAAATCTTAAAATATCCCATAATTTTATAATATCAAATCATATAAATTATCTACATTAATATAGGGTTTATTAAAAATTTGAGGTTCCTACGGCTTTAAGTGATCCTACATTATTACACCTTAATGATGTGTAGTTTGTTATTCCATATAGAAAATGGTATTTGACATATCCTATGTTAAATAAATTAATATTTAACTAATATTCAATTATATAACCCCAATATAATTTATTTAATTAAGACGGAAACCATGAAACTGATTATAGGTGTTTTCATGATATTAATTATACAATATTTAGAGAAAATAAGATATATTTATTTATTCCATTAAAACAACCATGAATTATAAATAATTGTATATAAATAGTATTCATTTATTATAAAGTCATTCTTTGAAATCAAGAAACATTTCCAGAAAATATTAAGTGTTTATCTTCTATAACTATGTTCTTATAAATCTTGCTTATGATTTTTATATTAAACATGCTCTGATGCCAACTTTAAACACTAAAACTAGAAACCTAGAGAAGGTGGAAATTTTATTTCAAACATATTGAATACATAGATAAAAATTCTATGATCTATTATTCAAAAAATTTTAGGACGTAGATACATATATATATATTATATTACATGGTATACATATGATAAAACTTCCAAATACCAGATGATTTATTTATTTCTTCTTGAAAGTCATTTTTTTCACACATAACAATCATTATGATTTTCTAGAGAATTAGAAAACGACATAAAGTTTGATCTTAGATGATTGATAAGTGGATTATTAATGTGGAATAAAACATGGAAAATGAAATATAATGGGATCATATAATCAATAGATACCATATTAATGAAAAGATATAATTAAAATAATCTAAAGATTAAAATGTAAAAAAATATTTCTTAATAATAAAACATTTGAGTGGGTTTGAATGTATGATATCAGAAATTATAAACATATTATCCAGAACTAATGAAAAAAATATCATATGTAAAGGGAAAACACATTCCCATTAACATATTGTAGTTTTCATACAAGGATATCTAGTGAGTTAATGGGATATATAATTCTTGAACCCACTCTTCCCGTCAAATTTCAATTCATTCTACCCCAAAATAAACCGGTTAAAAATATTTTTCCAGATAGAAAAACAAATGAATATTTATAATTACTTACCATTGATTCATATCATATAATATTTTATCCATATACTAAAAGATAAGAAGGTGTCAAAAATTGTTGTCCATATTCACTAGATTTATAAGTATTAATATGTGAATAACAGTAAATTATATCTTCACTAACAAAGAATTCAAAATATTTAAATATTCAACCTTAACAAGTGAAGAATATATAATTTTTTCCGTTTGGTATTTTTAATGATGAAAATAGTCATTGTATTTTGGTAATATAATAAATGTATTTGAAATAAAATGATACCATTGTAGAGATACAATGTACATACTTAAAATAAATATATTTAAATAAATTATTATTATTTTGAATAATAATTTTAATTATACAATGAGTATCCCATAGGATTGAAAAACACGGGGAGCGGTTTGGCTAACTTTTCATGTACCATGTGAAAATCACATTTTCACCCCACTAGCCTTATTGGTTCAATACCCACGACTAATCTATGAAAAATCCTATATACATGTGGTTATATTTAATGCCAATATTTCATTTTTTCTAAACATACTAACACTTTAATAAAATTTACAAGAATTTATGGACATTTGAATGTATGAGAATGTTAACTGTATATGAGTGCATTATAATAAGAAAGAATGGTTATCTCTCATTGATCATAAATTAAACAATTCTTATAAATGATGAAAACTAATATATCACATTTAAATGAAAATTAATTGGTTATAATAACACAATTATTGAATGATTAGTGGTTATGGACTGTTACTATGTCAAAATAATGGATTTTTAAATTGTTATAATAATATTTCATAAGTTATATAGAATTAATAATATATCAAAGGTATGATAATAATATTGAATTACAAGAATGAAAGTATAATAACAAAATTTGAAATATATTATAAAAAATATAGAAATTGAAAGGGAATGTTTAAGAATGGAAATATGATAGAAAACATGACAGGATATTAAAGTTAAAAAGGATTTTTAGTGATGAGGAATTGGATAATGGGTGGGTATTTATTGTAATATATGGTAATTTTTATAGGTAATTATAAATATAGTCATTATAAATGTAGGTTTTTTAAAATGAAAATATGGTTTACTCTTGGTTTTAGTTCATGGTGTTAGACATTCAAAACATGGATTTTTTATATTATAATATTTTTTGAACAAATATCACTTATTTTATATTACTCTTGTCCATGGTAATAATTTTTTTTAAAATTTTTTTTCTTGAAACAATTATATACATTCTAATCTTTGGGAATTAATTTATATATTTGTAAGATCATTTTAATTCACTAAATTAATATATAATGAATAAAATTTTTTTTGGAATAACTTATATAAATTATTATATCACTATTATATCCTGATCATGTCAAAATACTTACCTTATATGGCTACTATATTTTTCAATTTAATAAAAACATTATTAACTCATAATATTAAAAAATATTCACCTTTGGATAATTTCATCATGATGATACTAAAATTTAAATTCATATTTGTGAATATAATTTTATATTGTGAGTATTTCGATAAATTATTTAAACACATGGCGTCTTTTAAAATAATGAATTTAGATATTCTTGTTTTAACAAAAAAATACCTTTTATTTCATATTATTTCCAATATATTGACTTTTATACATTTATAATAACATTCATTAGTAAATATATATTATTATTTGTTAATAAGGTAATTATTGTTAAATGGTTTTATAAATTTTATTGTATACCATTATGTATAATAATAATAATAATACTATTCGAATAGTCATATTCCAATGGTCAATTTCTTCAAAAGTTCATATTCCATCAACCATATTTCATTACATATTTAATATAAGTTTTATTAGATAAAAACATTCTTATAATTCTCCAAGATCATATACCAATATTTTTAGATTTATTGTTGTTTTCATCAAAATTGTAATTTTCCTTGTTTTCTTATTATTCATTTCATATTTTGATCCAATATAGTTCAATATCAAGTTGTTTTTGTATATTTTAAAACATTTTACCGTATTGTGGTTATATTTTCTTACCAAAAACAAAAATTTTATTTTATAATTTTAAGTAATATTATGATGGAATAAAATAAAATATATGTTTTTAGGATTTATGTGCCTATTTATTATAGTGTAATATAGGGTATTGCAATGTTCATTAAAAGTTTGATACAATAAATAAAAATAGAAATAATGAAACCAAAATTTCATTACTATAAGAATTTATGCTTTAAGAATACTTAACCATTATATACATTAACACATTATCTCTCTAACATAAGAATTAATGGTAAGCTCTATAGTGGTGGTGAATTTATTGGATGCTTAGTTAACCTTGATCTTTTAGTGATCTCTATTAGCATGGTCTTCTTCTATATGTGATTATTTTTAAACATCTATTGTTGACTTTTTATTAATTTTGGGTGAATGCGGAACCCCAATTACGTGCATCAATCCAAACATTTGATAACTGGACTTCATAGTGTATTTTCCTACTATTTTAATACATGGTTTTACCCTTCCATTACAATTGACAATTGTAATTACATGTATTATATGCTAATAATAAAAAAAAACATTATAATGGTATAATTACTAATGGTCATAACAACCAATGGTCGTAGGGACCAAAATTCATACTTCCTAATTATCATAATAAAAACGATAATAATTATCAATTTCTATAATGCTTGTATAAAATTTCTTCAAATTAAATCACCAAAAAAATATTATTTAAATATATTTATTATATAAATTCTAATATTCTTCATTTTTATATTCTTACTATAACTATGATTTTTATTGAATAATATTATTTATGTGACAAATATATTATACATGGACAAATTATTACTATATAATTTTCATTGTTAGCTATATTGTCCAAAGAAAATAATACCTTTCATTTCAACTGATTTACAAATTAATATGTAATTTCCATTCTATAAAAGAATCATCTTTGGTGTTTCAAATTCATACCCATAACATTTTGGACCTGGACTAACCCCTTATTCACTATATTACTTTTGACTTTGGTGGACCATCAATGCCACATCCTGACCTCATGAGATATTAAACATTACCCAATTCTTTTAAGAGATATATAATACCCACCCAACACATATTGATATTCCATATATTTTTATTGTATATGATAATAAAAAATATTATAAATCACTCATTTCATAAATAACCAATGTGGAAAAAAGGTTTTACATGCAAATATTAGCTATAAATAGTAAAATATCATCAAGAGAAAAAATGGTATGTGGAATCATTTAATCATATCCTGAATAAAGTATATGACACAATAATGTATATTGACAGAGATGGACAAAAATTTATAGGAATAAAAAAAGAGACAATAAGAAAATATGAATACCTTATATTCACATTTTTAATAATAATTATTTTAATAGAAAATTATTTATAATGAATGGAATAGATATTACAATTTAAAACCATGAAAACATAAATTGGATTGATCAAAAAAATAACTAAAAATTATAATGGGAAAATCATTCATTTAGAAGAAATTTTAAAAAAGTGATTTTTGTAATTATGGAATTAATATCGCTGAAAATTGAAAATGTCCCATATAGAAATGAAAAAAAAATATTTCCATTAGAAATTTATAATGAAATATAGTGTAAATAGAAAATTGAAATTATAACTCATATATATATATATATATATATTGAAATCCCGAAATTTATATTAATAATATGGATATGAAGGATAAATATTAATGACAAAATGAAGATATATGATCGGTTTTACATAAAATCTACGTTTACGTGAAATTATAAAACAAAGGGAGTTGAAAAGCTATAAGGATACGTAAAATCTAGAAAGTTCCTTAGGATAGTAAAATATAAGGGGTTTATAGAGTGAAATAACATATAGTTTTTTTAAAAGGAGATATTGTAATAGAAAATATCTATTTCAATTTGAGATTAGAAAAAAACCTTTTGACTTACTGACTTTGGAATAAAAGACCAATGAAATATAGAAACTAAGATTTATTTGGAGATCATACGAAATTCATTGGATGAATGAAAAGAAATCATTCATAGAGTAGTATATTTGTTTCAAAAAAAACTATGTGGTGAATATTTGGAATATGTTAGTGATTGGAAAATTGAGAAGTGAAACCCCAACTATATATTAGTTATTTATTCTTTATTTTTATAATTAGAGGGAAATATTTTTTATAGTTTTTAGGATGTTTCATAACTGATATGTCAATCCTAGCTCATTTGTAAAAATATTATCCTCCCAATATTAATGAAGGTATTAGATCCATTTTTATTCAGTTATTTATTTTTATAATGTTATTTTTATTAAATTAATGTGTAAGGTTCATGAGAATGGATTCCCGGATGAGCATGTTTCTGAAAATTAATCGATATAAAAAGTGAAATTATAAAGAAATTTCATTTTATGAATCACGCATACTTAACCAATGTATTGAAATAAATGATTCCTTGATTTCTTATATTACTAATACTAATATTTTGATACATACACATGATGAACGTCCTGATTTTGGTATACCATCATTCATGTTGGTGGTTGAACCAACTCGAATACGAACCTGGTATACTATTGAATGATTAAGAGTTTATAGTTATATAGAAGTAATATCATTTTAAAAGAGGCGTAATATTTTTAATGTATTATATATAATTTTTATAATGAAATCTGAATGAGTTTATATGATAAGGTAATTTAAGAGTTTATAGAAGAACTTTAATGGTTACATTGATGAGCATACTCTTTCTTGACACGACTCACTTCAGATTGAATGATTTATAAAAAATTTATGGATCAAAATTATACCTAATTTATAAGAATTAATTGAGAGAGATAAAATTTTTATTTATTAAAGGGATAAATTAATTGTTTGAGTGGTATGGAAAATGTAATAAATATATCCTTTTATTGGAGATTTTTGAGAGGCATTTCACCAAATACCCTATCACCTGTTAGTAATGTATTAATTTTTCAAGAAATCAAATATGTAGTCAAAAAATAATGGATTTGGATCATTCAAAAAATAATCAAAAAAATTAATAGGGAATTATATACAAATATATGTTTTTTCATTTCTATTATTTTATCCCCTTCACCTCATTTTGAAAAAAAACATCATAACATAAATATTAGAATGGAAACTATTTTTCAATTTCTAAACATGAAAATTACCCTAAAACCTATTTTTAATGTTTCGATGATAAATATGTGACTCTATTTAATATAATTTAATTTTTTTATATTCCAAAAATTTTTAAATTAAAAAATAAACTATATTGTGAAATTACATTAAAAATTAAAATGAATTTTAGGAATTAATGTGTTTTAAACATTTATTTAAATCATTTTATATATAAATAAGCTTTCGTATATTTATTGAATATATTAATTTTTTATTAGATTTATCCTTTAATATATCACATTTTAAATTGTTAATATAATTATGCACAACACTAAAATTTTTATTGTAAATAATATCACCATTTTAACAAAACATAACATTAATAAAATCTACTTCTAGTTAATAATTTATCATCTAAATATTAAATTTTAATTATTTTAATTAAATAACCATATGAAATAATTATTTTAACAAATAATCAAATATATGGAAAAAATTAAAATATTCTTATTAAATACATTATTCTTATAGTATTTCTGAATTCTTTATTACTTGTTAATTATATTAATTTTAATTTGATACTTATAGTTATATAACATCAATGTACCTATTGGGAACAATTATATACCAGAAATATATATTGAAGGACCTTATATCAAATAACTATATGAATTATGACCATATTTACAATGGCCACATATTCAATGACCATGTGTCCAATGGACACTTGTCCAATGAACATATGTACAATAGTTATATGTCCAATGACCATATTAAAATATAATATAAAGACTTACATTTTTATTTATAATCACACATCCTATTCATGTATTTCATTCTAAACATATTCATTTATATTTCAATTATTTTTCATTCATTCAATAATTTTAATCAACGTGATGATCTTCTATGCAAACCATAAGGATAAATGTATCATTTTAACAACGTCTTTATTTAATTATTGTTTTATTGATTTTTTAGTCTTCGAAATGTATTTTCATATATTAATATAATTATTTGTTAATATATGTCTTTCATTTTAATATTTTATCAAAATTCAATATATCGAGCGATATTTTATTTCACTGTTCCATATATTAAAATAATAAATACAAATAGTTTTTTAAATGGAAATTAAAACTAAAATATTTTGATTTTACATGACTAGATCAATATTTTTTGACTGATTTGGATCTAAAAATATTATTTTAAATAAGGGATTTTTATATGAGATAGTTATCTATAATAAGTTATTGGATGGTCATGTATACATCTTTCAATGCTAATGGTATGTACCGTAAATCCTATGATAAAAAATCCCAAAAATAAATACTACATGTGCCTTTATTACAATTACCATGATATATGTGTGGTTTCGTGGATATATCATCTCAGGACTAGTCATATATTCCATTTCCATGCATGAATCTTCCCTGATGATGGTATCTTTTTTACTTCATGTTTGGTTTTCCCATGGTCATGTGTTGTATATAAAAATTTTATATTAGCATTTTTATAAGACCATAATAACAATGAGATCCCATATCAAATAATAATTTTCATCCATTTAGCTATAATGTATCATATGTATAATCCAAATTTTCACAAATACTCTCTATCATGAAATATGTCTTTCATAATCATTATCACTATAAAATAAATAATGATACTCAAATTTTCACTATGGGAGTAATAATAAATTTTATCTCTATTAAAATCTGTCAAAATGTATATTCCCCTCATAATTTCTACGGTTTTCAATATTATAGTCTATTATTTAATGAAATTATTATTTTAAAAATTTTGTGTGTCAAGATTACTGTTACCTTCGGATTCATAGTTATTCCTTAACAATATATCCCTTGAACAACCATAAATTTTCACCAAATTCGTTGTTTCAAAAACTATGATGTTGAATGTCATGTCCCAAACTATAATATTTCTATAAAGATATGGGATTTAATCTAATTTAGGATTGGATATCACCAAGCCCTTATGGGTAAACAAACATACATAACTTTTTGTTCATTGTCATGTGAACATAAAATAAAAAATATTTTCTTTTCAATGTTATATTAAAATAAAAATAATCCCTGATATATATAAGTTATAAAAATTTAAATATTGTTAAGTCAAGCCAAACCCATACTTGAATATTCTTTGTTAACCAAAGAAACTTTTAATACCTTACTTTAAAAACCAACACCAATGATCAAATGTTTGATGTCTTTGTAAAGTATATAAATATCTATATAAACCCACAGAAAATACTCATTTCATCTACAATGATTATCCTCACATATAATTCTCATATATATATATCCTTTCATAGAAATTCATCCTGAAATGGGGAAACATTAAAAATCGTGAGATAAAATGCGTAAAATTGGTCAAATAATTATAATGAAACATTTATAATAAACCATTTGATCATGAGTGATATATAATAATTATATAACTATATTTACTGTTTGAGTCAACGAAAATAACATTTTATAATAAATAAATAGGATTATATTTAATCACTTGTATTCATGGAATAAAGAATCTATTATCCTATTATCATAACATCATTTGATTTGATAATCAATCTAAAACATGACATTATAACAATATGTCAAAGATAATTCCTAAGAAACATTACTACGTGGTGAAAGTCTCATAGTGTATTGGATTTAATATCCCGCCCCATACATATCAAGTCCTGATATATAAAACATTACCCAATGAATTGGTTGGATATATAATTCTTGTCCAACTGATCACATTATTATATGACATGAATATTTCTTCAACGAAAGGAAATCATAAAGAAATACATCAATAATCATAACATGGTAAAATCATTTCATTAAAATGGTTATTCAATTAAATTTCATAATTTTATACCAAAATACATTTTAGTCAAAATAATAAACTATGAAGTATTTACATTGTATATATAATGGGTAAATAGTTTAGTCAATAAATGTTCCATTTAATCGATTTATGGGTATTGAGATGAACCAACATTAATATAAATAATAAATACACTTTATTTACAAAGAAAAATAATTACAAGAAAATTTAATTTTTTACATAGCTGATGATAATGAAATATGATGGATGTGATAGTTCATTTTCCTTATTAATATTTCATTTCTACCAAACTCATTTACATAAAATTATGGACATGAAGGAGGAAAATAAGGCTAAAAATAGTTAAAGATAAATAGAGAACATAACAAAATGATAAAATATGGTAAGAATATATAACTCCATAAGATTTTAATATATTATTACCTTTCAATATGTCAATGTGCTCAATCTATTTCCCCATTTGCAACATCAAACATGGAAAAATAGAAAATTTATTTTGTGAATATATATATATATATATATATATATTAAATCATATATAATGAATTAGTGGGAAAAAATAAGATTAACCAAATTATGTAATATATTTTTAAAGTAAATGAAACATATTTTTATTATGGATTAAATTCAATTATTTTACCTCAAATATCAAATAAGATCATTTATCATTTATAATGGAAATTTTCTAAAAAATATATTTGATGTCATATTTATTTTTTTCAACAAATATTTTTAGTATTAATAAATAATTTTTTATGTTAATAATTGTTTTACACGAATCTAGTTGGTAAATTATATGAAATAATGATAACACGTTGTATTTGAAAATTTCCTTTTCCAAAAGTTTTTTTTATTATATTTATCATTTTATTAGAAAAATGATTTTATAAATTTTATAAATTTATATTTATAAAATGAAAATAAATTTTTATTTTGAGCATAAATATTTATTATTATTTGTTTTAGGGGTTTCATTGAAATAATTGTTTTTAGTTAAATACTAAAAAAATTGATTTTATTGATGTCATATCTTTTATATCACACTGGAATTTCGAAACCTTTTATATATATATATATAATATATTTTTAGGACTTATAATAAATATTTTAAAAGTAATATTTTAAATTTATAATTCACAAGAATATTATTTTAAAAACGCATCGACTTCTTTACATAAATTTATACATAGGTAAATTAGGTTTTGTATTTATTTTAATATAATGTAAATCCTAAATCAATAATAACATTATTATTAATATCATTATTGTCAAAAACACTCATAATGTTTTCCTATAAAGAGACATTATGCTTTAAAATATCTTTTTTTAAATATGTTTTTACATTGTAAATGTCCTAACATTAAAATTAATTTCTGAAATGTTGTAATTTTATATGATTAAATTGATATAGAATTATAGATTTTCATATTAGTATTATTAATTAATTAAAATATAATTTTTAAAGTTAAAAATTATACACCAAGTTTAATTTCAATTACAACATTAATGGTGGAAATGTTACTTTGGAATTGTTTCCATAAAACCTTATAATTTTCTTCACATAAACTATATTGATATATTTTAAATGTTGAATATAATTTTTTTTAAAATTATTTACAAATATATTAATAGTCATTTAATGGATATTCCTTAAAAATATAAATTATGAAAACCTCCATAAAATTAACCTTTTATTCAAAATGTGTTACATATATATAAAATGTTTTAATATCAAAGTATATTATCTGTATTTTTGAAATTTAATTGGATTAAATGTAGAATATATTTATGTTCATAACCTAAAAACTAGGTAATTATTTTTACCATTAATATTTAATAAGATGCAATATTTCTTAGTTAAAAAATAGTTACTATAGTAAATGATACATTGGGTTAATTATAAAAGTAAAAAATGAAAGACTTAAATCACTCATACCCTTTCCAAAATGAATATATGAGAGGCTTTTCAAAATTATATTTTCCCATACCACCTATTAATACAATTTTTATTCACCCAACCTTGAATTGTTTTATGTAATTATTGAAAAAATAGAAGTGGTTTGAAAAGAACTATTTTACTTACATAGAAAAGGACAGAACATCTTCCCATTCAATAAAATATACCAGGACCCAAACCCATGAATCTTGTGTTGAGATCATTAACATAACATTTCTGGATGTGATTCTGATAATTATGAAAAAAAAATTTCCATAAAAAAATTTCAACATCAAATGGAAAAAATGATTCACTTACACTCTAGATGACCTTTTATGTTTACATTTTTTGAGAATTAGGAAAAACATCTGGCCTCAAATTTCCGATCAACATAGATTGACAAAAAATGACTTCATAATTGAACATCATCTCATGTTATATGAAGATTTACGAGTTTCCCATTATGTTATCAATATCATACTTGTGAAATACTTTATAGATATAAATTTCACAACATCATTCTTTAAAACCTTAGGAAAAAGAAACATAATAATTTTGAACTCAGTTGCTCTATATTCTTAAACATAAGAATTAACAATTAAATTTAATGTACAAAAATAATAGTGCTTAAGGGTATGCTGACAGAATAAAATTTCATGATAAAAACATAAATGAACTCATACCCATCAAAACCTGGATCAACCAATATGAAAACATTAGAAAGGGGAGATTCCAAGTAATCAATGACCATGAGCCATTTAATATGAATCTTGATCATTAGAAATGTTATAAACCCATATAATGCATAAGTAAAAAATATTTTTATATTGGATCATAATATCATTGAACCCTTATAGAGGCTATACAAAAACCTTATAAATTGGAATCACCGTAGTACTGACTTCAAATATAATTCTACATTGAAAGAAATCATTACCAAATGCATCCAAGTACTATATAACTGTAGCCATCATATACTCTATATTTGGCTCACTCTATGATATCTAGGTTCACCAATAATTTATAATTTCCATGAACCAAATACATTGATAATTTTTTGAGAACTCATTGAAACATCCATTCTTCATTTTAGAACATGATTATCCTATGAAAAGGAAACATGTTTCTCTAATATCTCATTAAGACACGATTTATATATGGAAATGAAATGAGATCAAAAATAATACATTTGAAACACTATTAACCTAATGAAAATAAATGGGTTCCAAATGAAAATCCTTGAAACATGATTTACCATGGACCTGAATTGGGTTAAATGACAATCTCATCGAAACATTATTAACCATTGTAAAATAAATGGGTTAAATAAAAATATCATTAAGACCGAAATAATCCATAGAAATAATGAATAAAGAATGAATAAATACAAAATATCCCTATATAGGACAAGTAAAAAAAGGGTTTTTGATGTTGATGAATTTTAATTTCCATAAATGATAATTGAAATCATTGTTGAGAAAAATAATCATTAAACATTCCAATGTGTCACGTACCACATTGAAACATTTGAATCATTTAACCCATGAATGGAATACCATTAAATAAAAGTTATAATTTCATTATAATAATTACATCCATGATATAACTTGTCAAAGAGTTATTATAGTCACCTTATAAAGGAAGATATATCTTTATCATAACAAACATTATAAAGAAATAAAATTATGAGAAAAATCCATTACCAATTTAGTAACATTGAAATATTAAAACACATGAAATAATCATCATTAAATAAAACATATAGTATCATGATAAATAATGAGATTCATTATATACCATGTTGATGGTTCTAGAAATACACTTTATAAAATAATAATGGTGCCTAACATCAAGATATTCCTTAATGAATAGTGATTGAGATGAAGTCCCTTATTACTTGAGTAACTTTTTAATCATGAAATCCATGAAACAAATAAAAAAATTTAAAATTGTAATATCATTATATAAATTAAAATCATGTTATAAAATTTCATAGGGAAGTGGATACACCATATAAATTTAATGAGGTTCATAATAACAACTATGTCTCAATAGAATGTAAATTGAGACAAAAACTTTTACACCTATAGAAATATCTGAATTAGAAACCCCAAATGTAATAATTATAAAATTAAACATTTATATACCATGAAAATAAAATAATTATAGATATAATACATCAAAATGGATAGTATATACACTACAGAAAATATATAAGTTGTGATTATGGAATATTCCCCTTTGAAGTAAATGTGACATTAAAATCTCTCAAAACTATTGTAACTGTCTAATTGTAATCCACAAAAGTAATAATCATAAAATTAAACATTTAAATACCATGAATATAAAATATTTCACGATATAATATATCAAAAAAGTTGGTAGATACACCACACAAAATTAATATTTTTTGATTAGGTTGTATGACTCATGAATGTAAAAGTGAGACGATAATCCTTTACATTCAGTCAGACTTATCTTCAGTGTATTGTATATTCATGAATAATAAACTTATGATAATTATATATGTTATTATTTCACTTTATAGGTATATTTTTATTTTATTTCACATATAAACAAGTTATATACAATTACATAATCAATAATGTTAAGTGGGATGATTTGACCATATTCAGCTTATGTGTCAAAACTGAAATTGATAGGTAAACATAGGAAAATGAGGTCATTATTTAAACATATTCAGAGTAATAAAAAAGCCATAATTATCATATTTTTATATATAAACTATACTTTTAAAATAAATCAGAAATAATTTTTTTGATAAATAAACTAATATTACAATCATGGAGACGGTTGGACGTACGATCGCATGAGTAACATTCTCATTTTCACAAATCATTATGGAAAGAAAGAATGTAAAATTATTATCCATATAAATAAAATTTTATAATAATTACCATTTTATTTAATCATATATACATATATATAAAATTATTGTGATATAAACGGAATTTCATGGCATCGTGCAGGTATTAGTCCGTAAATCCTAGAATGACGTTATAAATTTTAATTGTTTGAAAAGTGTTATAAATAAAATGAAATTTTTTTATTAAATAAATTTAATTTATATAAAATATTTTTATTAAAACAATCTTTAATTCTTACCATATAATGTGTGAATGTATCACATCACTTTGATAAGACTTGAGTCCACGTATCCACAGATTATGTTATCATATTCACACAAAATGGAAGGCATAAAGTAATTTGTTATATAAAAATTACATAATTATTAAGGATAAATATACATTATATATATAATATAAAAATATTTTTCCATCATAATTTCCAATGATGAGATTTGGTAATGGAAAAAAATGAATGACAACGTTTCACGAGGTGGGAATTCACTATACACACTAATTGTATGTTTCTTACCCATTTGATGGAAGTGTGTGTTGGTGTAAGAATAAATATTAAAATAAAAAAATCTCAATATACTTATGATAATTATTTTATTATATAATCATTATGTGAGAATAATTTAATGAGTGAAGAAATAAAAAAAACATAAATACATGTTAAATAATGTTACCTATTATTTGGGTAACTTCTTCTGGTTAGCACAAAAGGGATTCATTTGTTGGATTTCATCCCATTATGAGGAGTATAGGGTGAGGGTATAGATGTTTAGAATTTTTTCTCGAATATTTTTAATGATATAAATGGATTTATTGGTGTAAAAAATGGGGGAGTTTGAGGGCCTTTTATAATTGAGGTGGAGTGTCATTCTTGTGAATATAAAACGTTGAACACTATTTTGAGGTTTCCCTTATATAATGTGCCTAAAATAATGATAATAATTCAATAAACTTTGTTATATGGTTTAATAGTTTCCATAAAATGGGTTTTTAGACGTTTTTTTATGTCATTTTTCCCTATAAGATTAACATTTAACCACTACCTATACTCATTTTAAACTTAATCACTATAACAATTTTTAATTACAATAACGAATATTTTTGGTAAAAAAATATGATGACATTATTATAAATTATAAATTATTTATATTCCAATAATTGAATCCATTTTTCCAAATTCTAATCAATTATTTTTTATACATTATTTTAAAATAAATCTTTTAGATGGGAGAACAAATTAGGTTTTTAAAGTGATAATGTTCAAACATTTTCTATGTTTTATATCTAATATCACTATGAAAATTATTAACATTTTCTAAATTAGATTAATTATATAATATTAATCAATTTATTCATTTGAAACAATTATAAATATAATTTAACACCATAAACTGTTAATATGAAAATGGATTTTTCAATTAAAATTTAGTGTCATTCACTATTCATCAAAATAAGAATGTTCTCAAAAAATACCAAATATTCACCCAAATTAAATTATTATATCAGTCATTGAAAATTGAATATTAATTTATAAATTAAAAATTATTAATATTACAAAAATATAGATTTGAAATAGTTAATCCATTAATATGATGTAAACCCACCCTTTAATAATATACATCTTTTTATGCTTAAAATTGGTTTCATTCATATCTTAACACAATGAAAATTATTTTATGTATTTAAAAACATTTAATTAAACATATAAAATATATCTTTTATTTATATCTTTCAATAATAGTTAAAAAAATTAACTCATTAATATAAAACTCTATTATAATTATAAAAATGGTTTTCATAAGAACACATCCTTTATAATCAATTAGTTATTATTTTCATTTATAATTAATTAGTAACCAATGATTTAATTATATAAACATATATAAACTATGATTTAATAATTTATTTAATCATATTCATTTTCTCCATTAAAATGTGAAGGTGATAACTATTTTTTTTATAAATAATAATAATAAGATATTGTTTTCCAGTAAGACTCGCCCATGCGTGTTAAAAATTCCTAAAAGGGACAAGATGTTTCATGCAATGAAAGATAAAAAAGGTGTTGTGTGTGGTGAAATATAAACTATTTTTTATTCATTGAATTATATAATTTATATTTATTAGAAATAATATATTTTAAAAATATATAATGTTACAACCTACACCCATTTAAATGAATTTTTCCATCAAAATTGTAATTAGTTATCATAAGATTAATTTTTTTATAATCACTTTATTGAAACCCAAATAATTCAATGGGTTAGTAAAGCATATTATTAAAAAGGGAAGGTGGGAAACAAAAAATTTACTTGAGTTTATGAATAACTAGAATTCATCATTGGGATAACATTAAAGTGAAATTAAAAGAATGATTTGGAACGAAAACTAATTATCATGGACTAATAGTGGTTGATTGAGAATTTAGTCAATAGGAAGTTGTTTATGAAAAAAACAAAAAACAAAATAGCTATTTAAAAGGTCATTGATATCATTAGAAAATATATTAAAAATATAATGTTTTATTTCATGATATTTTATCCTAATTATGAAATATTTATATCAACATCTAGAATAAAAATGTAAACAAATATTCTTAATTGAAATGTGAATATAATCCTTTACCAAAATCTCTTATTTTCCTCAAGATGATGAGTATTCAAGATTACTTATTTTCACCAATAAATAATTATATTCAAATTTTAAATAACACATAACCATAAATGTGATAATCAAGATATTACACAAATATTTAGACATTTACCAAAACCAAAATTGTTAGAACATGGTATGATAATTCACAAAATGATTAAACCATGATATGATAAATTAATATTAAAAATAAACACCCAAAATTGAATCTAAATTATTCTATAATTAAATATCCAAAATCTATCCTGACGTTACATGAATTTTTTTGAAACCCAACGATTAAAATTATTTTATCATATATCCATAGAATATTAAACAACCATTTTCCTCCAAAATATTCCCATATGTTTTTGTAATAAACATAATCATTAAATGAAAAAATTAAATCCATCCAGGAAATAATGTTGGAAAGTCGTAGTGTGTAAAACTCTTATCATCCTTCGGTCATGGGTTTAGAACCCACAACATTTGTGTATGTGATGGGTTGTCACTAAAAATATGGGTTTTATTTTTCTCATTAAACAGGAAAAGAAATTTCCCCCTTAAACCACTTAATTTTGACACTAGGGGTTAAAAATACCTCATCCAAAAAAGCATCTCCAAAAAGCACTTTATGATCTCACCTACTAAGACCTCATTGGGGATGTATAATAATTTGAACTTATGATAATCCCTAAAATTATAGACCTATGATGGTATGGAGAACAATTAATATAAACTCACATTAAAACATTCTACTCTCCAAAGTTATATAAATCTACCTATGATTCCAATAATAACAACTTAGGACCCGCACTCCCAAATCCTATGCTGAAATCCATAAAATTACATTTTTGGTTATGATTCAAATAATTATGACCGTATTTTTTCCATAAAAACCATATAACATCAAATGAAGAACATGGATCAATTATATTCTTTAGACCTTTTAAATTTATAGTTTTAGTGAATTAGGAAAAACAATTAGCTCAATGATTCACGTCAACTTGGAATCATAAAAAACTAGTTGATAAGGATCCACATCAACTTTTATTATACCATAAATTTGTTATTTCACATTTTTTTCATCAACAACATCCTTGTAAAATCCTTTATGGACATAATTATTTCAATATAATTCATTAAAACCTAATTAAAAGGATATATATAATATGAGTGAGGTCTGGCGATTAGTAGGCTGAACACAAGAATTTACAATTAAATGTCATCAATGAGTGTATGATTGCATAAGGGTGTAATGGAATAATCAAATTGAATAATTGAATCCTAAAAGAAATCATAAACATCAAAATGTTCATCCTTAAATATGAAAACATGGAAAAGGTAAAAGTCATCATAATCAATAATCATGATCCAGGTGATATCAATCTAAATCGTTAGAAAATTATAAACTCATAGAAAGAATTAGTAAACCATTATGGTATCTTGAAACATTATCCCATTAAGCCCTTACATAACCCTCACTGAACCCTTAAAATTTTGAATAACCATATGACCTACATTAAATATAAATCTCTGGGAAAAATAATCATCGTTAAATTCATTAGAGCACTATTTTGGTGCAGATATCTAATAATCTATATCGGACTCACCTGGTGTGTTTCAAACCAAACCGAGTCACCATCGGACCTCGCTCTTGACCCAATCCGCGATAATGCCCCAAGGGGATTACTGATCCTCATGAGCTAGCACATGTACCTGGATATCAAAATTACAACATGGAAATGATTTAACTGATTTCATAATAATAAAAAACTAATAAGTTGAATATACCAAAACTGAAAACTGAAATCCAAACATGGCATGACCAACATTTCGTATTTAAAGATTACATTTAGAACAAATACCACCAAGGAATATAACAAGAAGGAACTAAAACTTCTCCCAAACCTCCAGGAAACAAGAGAGACTCAACCTCAATCCACCACCACCGAGATCTACAAGGAGATACCACTAGGGACCCAAAACATCGAACACTACCCACCTTTCCTAAACCTGAAGCAAATAGACAACATGAAATACCTACACCCATTGGTGTATCCAAGTTGTGAGATAATGACCAGTATGATGCCACCCAAATATAAGGATATCATTCCATAATATTTAAAAGATAATATAAATTACTCATTTATGTGAAATAAATTAAAACATTTTTAATAAAGACATTAATTTTACAAATATATTAAAAATGAACACTTTGATGGAAAACCATTTCATAAGTATTAGATTAAATGAAAAATGAAATCTAATAATGGTAAACACACACAAGTGTTCTTCGTATACCGATAGAACGAACCAAATCATATATGATTTATAGCTCCATGGGTATATTCTGTAGGCCAACTAGCTCATGTGGGTTTCTAGAGACCTTGCATCTTGATGAAATGAGGTATAGAAACCATGCAAACCTTTATTCTCATACACGAGCCATGAGTAAAGGTTATCCCCATAACGGTAGTGGTCACCAATCATCGCCCATATGTTTAGTTAGTTTTTTTATTATCAATCACTCCAAGTGAAACCATGTTATAGCCACCTTGTAACACTTGTATGATCATCCTCATCTATCCACCTACTTACTTGGGATTCCCCAATTCACAAATAACATTCTAGGATTTTTAAATTATACCACCTTCAATAAGAAAACTACAATAATTTAAATTTGATCACTAATTTTCATAAAAAACCAATTTTAAATGTTACTCATACCAAAACCACATATCAATGAATTTATCATTATTTGAACAATTCATATATTTCCCCTTTATACAAAACACAAGACCAACACTCTATTGATCAACCAATTCCATTGGATAATCCCCTTGTAAAATCAAATGAAAACCATTTTATTTTTAAAACACGGTATTCATTAATTAAATTATTTAAAATTCCAATTCAAAGGTGCAGAACAAGCTCAACATGCCAGAATAAAACATTTTTCCTTCAAAAATCCATTTTTAACATACTCGCACCAGAATCACTTAAGAAAACATGATTCACACCTTTCAAAAAAATCATAAATCATTTCCCTAATTCCTCAACCCAAAACACTCACACAAATATAGCCAATTTCTTTTAAAAAATGAATAACTAAAATATAAGCATGAAAACCCCCATCAAAACATATTTTCATCACTAACATAGTTTCATAAAACATTTACAAAATTTAATAGAGTCTACCGAGAAGTAAAATAAGTATTTACATCTAAAATACACCTGTTTTCATGAAAAAAAATCTTTTCTAGACCAATTTCTCATAAAATTAGAACAAGAATCATTTTTATACACCTAAATCAAATTTCAAGGTTCTCAATAAAAAATCCATCATGAAAAATTAATATATATTGTTTCAAAAATCATCATTAATCAGACTTTACATGCCATTGACAACTAATTTAATACTTCCATGAATTTCCACAATAAGACATAGATAATGGACATTGTAGTTTCCTTTTCAAAATTAATTTTATCATACCGACATGCCATAATATAACCAAAACATATTTCACGTTGCACAGTTTATCTATAGAATTGTCTAAAATTAATTAAACAAATAAATTAAATCACATAAAAATTATAGGGCATGTAACCACCTACCTTTGATGTTAAATACCCTATAATTGGTTCCAATTATCCTATCACACATCAATATCCCCCCCCAAGAAAACCTAATTAAACCCTATTTCACACGATTGAACAAAAATACCTAATATTAAAACCGTAATTTGAAACCCTAACATATGGAAATATGGAAACCCCAATGAACAAGAACTGAAACCCTAAAAATGAGGAAAAATGGTATACTAATGTATATCGTGACAGTTAGAAGGTCTTTTGGAGGTTTCTTCACCTGTATGGGATTTCAAAAGGGGATTTGAGCACTGAGGGTTATGGGAGGTGAGCTTCACACCGAGGGGTCCCATTAGGGGAGAAAGGTAGTGTGAGGGCATCATAAGGGGTGTGGGGTGCCGAAGAAAGGGAGACCGGTGAGTCATGGTTGTCAGAGGAGAGAGGAGAGGGGGTTTCTTCCATGGGGGATGGCAGCACACATGCTAGGGGGAAACGGGGGGAGACAGTATAGAGAGTGAGAAGGAGAAGAGAATGAGGGAAGGGAAATGAAAATAAAAAAATCAAAAGAAAAGAAAGGAGAAAAAAATAAATAGAATACCTAAAAATTCTAAATAATTACAATAATAATAATAATATGAAAAGTAATAATAATTTTATTATTAATTTTAATAATAATAATAATATATGTAACAATAATTATTTTCTTAATAACAATAACATGAATAAGGATATTAATTATAATATTTATATTCCAACACTAATAATAATATCAATAATATCTATACTAATAATAATATTATTATTATTATTATTAAAATTCTATAAATTATATCTTAACATTTCCCTTATTTTATTTTTTTCTCTTTTGAATGCATTATTATTCATAAAGATTGAAAACTGCACGGTTTCCGCAAATGGATCATGTGACCATGCCCAAACCATGTGGTGGATTCTGCCCATACTAAAAGTGACTACACTGGTACCTAGGCTTACTGAATGGCTTCTCCTAAATAGAAAATGTCTACACACCGGCCTTACCTCCCCCACCCATCATTCCAATATATAAAAATTTAAAATGGGTCCCGACTAGAACCAGTACCATGGATAAAATAAAAAACTGGGGGTGACATAGTGCTATATATGAACACCTATCATTTATAATTTTCAAGAACTGAAAACATATAGAAAATATACAAACATGTTGAGACAACCATTATTCCTTTTGTAACATGATTAAACCATTTAAAGGTCACATGTTCCAGTACAATCACTTTGGAACATGATTAATACATGGATACTAAATGGTTTCCAAAAGAATAACTTCAATGAATTATAAACCCATGGAAAAGAAATTGGTTCCAAAAATAATTTGTTTGATTCAAGATTAAACTATGGAAAATAAATTTATTTCATAAGAATCTCTTTAAAGTAAGACTAATCCCTGGAATTGAAATGGGTTGAATAACAATCTATTTGAAACAAACATAATTAATCTAATAAATTAATGATGATAGAATAAATAAAAAATATCTCTAGTGTAGGATAAGTAATTTTTTTTGAATTTTATAAATGTAAATGAACTTAAATGTTCTTTAAAAACATTCTTATGGATAAAAATATTTAAACATTCCAAAGCATCCAATACCACCATGAAATGTTTGAGTCATTAAAACCATTAAGGGAATAACCCTAAATTAAACATATAATATCATGAGAATAATGATATAAATGATATACCCTATAACAAAGCTAGTATATACACCTTATAAAATAATATGAGTGTATAACAAAAAAAATGTCACAGAGAACGCAAATTGTGGCAACAATACATTGCTGCATTGGTAACTCTGAAATCATAAACCTCATTAAACAATAATCTGTAAATTAACTATATAATATAATAATAAATAATTATATTCATGATATAAAATTTCAAAGGGTTTGTACATTTTCCTTTTAAAACATTAAAGGTACATAACATCATGATATTCCTCAATAATAGGAGATTGAGATGAAGTCTCTTATTTAATGAGTAACTTTTGAGTAATGATATCCATAAAAGAATAATATTATGTGAATCCATGAATATAATGAAAAAAATAAACTTATGATATAATAATTCATATAGAATTAGACAAACTATATAAAAGTATCATGGTTCATAATAAAAAATATGAATCAATGGAATGTAAATTGAAAAGAATTCACATACAAATGTACAAACATCTGAATAAAAATTAACAAATGTAATAATAATAATATTAAAAATTTATATACCATGAATAGAAAATAATTCATAATATAATACATGGAAAGGGGTAATATATACACACACAACAAAATAAGTGTTCAATATGGTGTATGCCTAATGGAAGTGATTGTGAATAAAGAATCCCTTACAACAATGGTAACAACTTAATTAAAAACCCCACAAGTAATAATAATCAATTAAAAACATCAATAACATTATGATAAAATATTTCATTATAAAATATATCAAATAGTATAGTAGATACACCATAATTAATAAATATGTAGTGATTATGAAGCATGCCTTACAAAAGTATAATTGAGACAAGAATCTATTTCCTTGAGTCTGATTTGTTATGTTTTCTCACCATCTTCCAAAATAAATAACGTATTTTAATTATTTATTTCTTCATAACTCTATAAAAGTTTATTATTAGATTTATTTAACTTATAATCCTGTTATATAACATTATATAATCAATAATGTTTATGTTATATGTATTCACCATATTCATCTTGTGTGTCCAAACTAACAATAATAGGTGGACTATGGTAAATAATGTAATTATTTACACATCCCTAGAATAATAACCGTTATATATTTATAATATTTATAAATAAATTATAATTTCAAAACTAATCATGAATTATTTATATGAAAACTAAAAAAATGTTACCATCATGGAAATGGTAGGTCATATATATGCATGATTAATTTTCAGGTCATGTATTATAAAAACTATTTGTCCATCATAATCACCAACCATGATAGGTGGTAAATGAAAAATGGAATGAAATCATTTTGGGAGGTGATAATTCTTATTACACAGGAACAATAAGTTAGTTACCAATTAAAAGGAAGTGTGTATAGGTCTCAGTCAAGTCATTGACATAAAAAAATTATGATTATATTTATTATAATTATTTTATTTTATAATAATGGAATAATAATAATTGAATTGGTGTAGAATTAAATAAAACATAAATACCTATTGAATATCGTTACCACATTTTCATGTAACTCCTTTTAGTTGTCACTAAATTCATTCCATAGATGAATTTATACCCAAGGTTAGGACTTTAGTATAAGGGGAGGGATTTTGGGATCTTATTTGGGATGTTTTTAGATGATCCAATAGGATTTATAGGTGTGAACAATGAAGGGAGGGTGTGTTTCTTTTTATAGTTTACAGAGAGTAAATATCTTCTAAATTAAAAAAGTTATAATTTATTGAGATTTATACCTTATATATTGTGCATAAATTATAATCACAATTATATCCAAGATGTTATATGATCGAATAATGACCAAAAATTGGAATTGGACATCTATCTTTGTATTTTATGGAGCATAAATTAATTTAACATTAATCTCATATGCGGGAAGACAAAGCGAGTTTTTGTAGTGTAAATGTTCAAAAGTTTTCAATGTTTTTATATCTTAAATATGTATGAAAAAAATAAAATTACATAAAGAGTATTGAATTAAATAAAATTTATTTAATTATACTTTAATACAAAAGTTAATTTTCCACCATAAATTAATTAGTTAAAAATGAAAATATCAATTAAAATTCATTATCATTCAATATTCATCAAAATATAAATGTTCGTAGAAAAATAAAAAAAAGTAAAAAAATTAAATTTTTATATTACTCATTAAAAATAAGCCTATTTTTTAAAATAATAATTATAAAAGTTATAAAAAATATTATATAAAATAGGTTCACAATAGAAAGCCGGTAAATCTGCCATTTAAAAATTTACAGTTTTTTTGCTTAAAATTGGGATAATTTTTATCTTAAACCTATCAAACATATTGGATGAAATTAAAAATAAAATTATTAAACATATAAAATATAAATTCCATTATTTTATTTCTGTAATAGGTGAGAATTTAATTTATTAATATTGAACATCATTTTGGTCATAAAAAAGTTTTCCCAAAAACTCATCCTTTATATTCAATTGGACTTTATTTTGATTAATATTAAATTGGTAACAAATAAATTCATTTTATTATTATGTGTAAACTATTATTTACTAATTTACATTATCATACTCATTTTCAGCATTCCAACAACTAGGTGATAATAATGTTGTTATAAATAATATTAATAATATATTATTGTCTATCAAGACTCGACCTTGTGTATAACAAAATTATACAAAGGTAATTGATGTTTCATTCAGCAAAATATAAACTTGGTGCTGTATGTGATGAAATATAATATTTTTAATTCCTTAAAATAAATTTTATTATAGAATTAAAATTTATTTGAAATAAGATATTTTATAAAACATTAGGATGTTACATTAAAATATACACTTAACCTTAAAATTAATCCTTGATAATATACAAATTTTCTCCCACTATAATACAATACCACTTCCTTAATCTCATATTCGAACTAATTTATCCTATTCCCTTAAATTTTGAGGAGTATTCAAAGGAATTATCTATTCTCTACAATAATTTTGACCCCCTTCTTATGTTTTCCTTCTATATCTTAAGCATCAAAATATCTTGTCACAATTACAATATGATGGATTAAGAATAATAAGTATAATAATATGTTGTTAATAAAAATGGTACAACCTATAGTTATTATTTCCCATCTTCATAGAAAAATATATTGTTAACCAAGCATTTTGTGGATTACCACCTCCATGATGTAATGATTTTCATTTTCCATATGTATTATCATTCATTATCACAATCAATTAAAATTGGAATCTCTAAATTAAAAAGATATAACAAATTTATTCTTCTACTATAATTATATTTTACACATCCTTAACCATACTCTCCTATAAACATATAATGAGTTGTTTTTTGGGTGGGTTTAATCACTAACTAGAATAATACAATAAAAATATATCATAGATTTCCATGTGAATAAAAAACCTAATATAATTGACTGTTAATAATAAATTAAACAATGGGTTCCCCCTTTTTTAAGGAATATAATTTTTTACTATTCTGAAATATATTATTCAAACACCAAAATCAATAAAATAATCTCACACCACTTCAAACATCAAGCCAACAGAATGAAATACTAAATAAAAATAAATAGTATATAATAACAAAATTAATATTTTAAATTAGATATATCTAAATATTGTTCATAAAAAGGTACATAATAAATTAAATTGTATTATTTGGGTTGTTAAGTGCTTATAAAAAATGGATCTAGAATAATGTTAGGGTTTCATCTCAAAATCTCCCTCATTAAGACACTTTTTATTTTGTAAACATAATTACATTTAAATAGTGTGTATACATATTATTATATATATACTATCATTAATTCTCTTTATTCAATTTATTTTAAATTTAAATTAAATATATATCTCTTCTATGCATTTTAAATTTCAATTTTTCTTCAGCCATAATGGTTTGGGAGAACCATATTTTCATCCGATGATTTAAAAAAAAAATTATTGAAAATATTGTTTGAAGTATTATTTATTCTTCACAATTAATATATTTTATGGTATTTTCACCTTCATTTTTAGGGATCAATAAATTTTTCATTACGAATACACAATAAAATGACTCTTATAACCAAGATAATTCTTCTTTTAATGGATTCATTGTCCCAATTTCTGATTCTTGAGACATCCATATTTTTATTTTACAATTTAGTTCATATGGTATATAAAAATACCATTTTTTATATTTAATCATGAATATTTCTTTATTTATGATATTTTAAGTGGAATTTAATTTCTTATATTTTTTTAGGGTTTGATTGAAATGTACCTCAATCGATAATATTTCAATTTCAAACGTCATTTGAAAACCAAGACCTCCCAAATTTTACAACCCATATAGGAAATTCATATATTTTTTATATCTATGATGACATTAATTTAAATACCCTATAGTTATCTTTTTCTTATTTATTTTAACTTTACCTTATTCTAAATTTGATTCATTATAATTTATTATTTTTTTATGTTTTCTAAAAAATAATTTTAGAAATATATAAAAAATAAATTTTATTTTAGGAATATATTTTATTGATATCCAAATATATTTATTTTATTGTTTAATTTTTCCTTTTCATATTTTTTACAGCACTCACAAATGTTTGAAAAGAATATATATTTAACATTTTCCAGAATTGGTCATTTAAAAAAATAATGATAATGTGATTTATGTGAACACATATTTTCACCATCTTTATAATTTTATATGATAAATAACATATTATATTTTTGTTTTTATTAAAAAAATTATACACCTTCCTTTATTAAAATATTTATATTCAAATAAATATTTTCAAATGGGTAATGGTTGTTTCTTATTTGAAAATATCTTTTTCAAAAACTCCTAAAAATTGATGTTAATCTTATAAATATATCTTAGACATGTCTTATACTTGGCCAATGATATTGTTCAATTGTTTTTTCCACATTCTATATAGATAATTATTAATAATAATATGTTATTTTCTTTCATATATATGATCCATTATATACTTTGTCATTCATAATATTATTTTTAGATTAACCAAAATGTATCATCAAAGGTATTCTACTGTGAATGCTCTATATTTCATTCATATAAATTAAGGATGTTCAAATATATTTAATCTATCAATTTATTTGGGGAAATTATTGAAAACCCATATTACCATTATCTATAAGGTGTAAATAATATGTTATTTTTTATCATGATTCAGTGGAATTTACATTGAATGTTCCATGATTTCATTGGAATCACTTTAATTTTCAATGGGTTTATCATTTTAGTATTTTTTATGGAGTTCTGAATGACTTATATGTTTGATTGAATTTTGAAAGGATATGAAATATATTTTGCATCCATTGTATTTCTGATGTTGTTAATGAAACCAATTTTCTCTTTCTTGGGTACCTTATGGTATGGTGAATAGTTGTTGTCATATTTTACACATATATTGAAATTATGATGGTTGGTGTCATATATCACCTTCAAATACATTGTTTATGATTTTATATGTCATAATATAACTATGGGAATTCATTAAGCGAAACTCACTACATTTTTGGAATTTAGTGGTTAATTCTTTCTCTGTTAATTCAATTGGGTAGGTATGCCTACATTATTAATGGAATAATGTGGTGATGAAATCCCCATAATAAAATTTTTACCAATGATTATGGTTATGACATAATACTATGACACCTTTCGTTACATACTTTGTTATATTTCATGACAATTCCATAATTTTATTCTTATTTTTTTCCTGTGTTACAATCTCCTGGATCATGTTTATTAACTCATGTTTTCACAAAATTTTGATTCATGTTTTATATTATACTATGACTTATGATCTATGCATCATTATGAGTCAAATTATTATATATTCATATTATAGGCATATTCACATATTATTCTTAATTTTAATCATTATTTTTGTTATTTATTTTTCCTTATACTATGTATTTGATCTCTCCCATACCTTTCGTTTCTATTTCCCTAGGTTTTGAATAATTGTATTACATTTGATGTTTCTATAAGTGTATCTTTTTTTATATGATTTGTTTTATATGTTGAAGAATTTTATATGTGAATATTATCCTTATATAGTGGGTGAAATATCCTTTTGACATGTAGAGCATGTAACACCAAGATTCATACCCTCTTTCTTGGCCAATAAATCCAAACAACATCATGTGTCTCCCAATATGTAAGATGTTGATGACTTTATTTGAGGGAAAAGAGGAACATAATGGGGGTTATTCCTTTATAACCAGGTGAAAATTAATGTATATATATGACGTGATAAAAATTTAGTGAACAAATGATGTATAAATATATATACCATCAAATTAAAAGTATCAAAAAAATGAATGAAACTATGAAACATCATTTTGGAATATCTGAAACATAAAATAAAACAATTAAATTGATCACTAGAGGTGTTGGATCAGTGTAAGAGGTACATCTACTATAAATATTATAGAATGTATCCAACACGAAGTCTGTCATACAATGTCGGCATCCTTTTTCGAAATATTCTCAATCATCCACTATAAGGTCACATCCCTTAAATAGATCCCAATACAGTAAATCTATAATCATGTTAAAATGATTTAGTATGGTATGAGTATGAAATGTAGAAGGAAAAAACTCTTAACCCATTAAAAGTTAATAAGATATACCATTAAATACCGTGAAAGTAAAAAAATAACAATTATAATTTAAGAATATCTGAAAATGACAAAAATATAATACTGGTCCTCAATGACCAACTACACCTACTTTAACTCCATTTCATTAGAAATGTTGTCCATCCTACCGAAACATCCAAATCAATGGGATATTCCAAACCCATGTCTAATAAATCCCTCTTCTATTAAAAACCCTTGATGATGATGTACAAGTGTATGATACATATCCCTAGGGGGATAATCTATATATGTCAATGATTATGCCAAAATGAAATGAAAAATGAAAACACATGCAATATAATATCAAAATGTTCGATCAAACATCACATCAAATATAGTAAGTTTCATAAATAATACAATCCATATGTGGTCAAATTTAACACCCCAAGCTTCCACAGTACATTTCCTTTGAATAATACAAAAACTTCTGTTACACACAAATTCAAGTTCAAAAACACCCCAACCAATAAAACTAACAGTTAAGAATAGTAATACCCACTTTATAAAATATTATAAATTTTATTTTTCAAAAATGAACTTCATTATAGGATTCAGAATATCAAAATTAGCTTAGAGTGAATTTTTGGTATTTTTCTAAAAACATTAAATTTTTTTTGAATATTGAAAACACTGAATTATTGTTTTAAACCGAATTTTTATTTAAATAAATATTTATTTTATTTAAATTTATTATAAATCAAAATAGATACATAATACCTATATATTTTCAATGCAATTAATTTTAGTCATTTTATATCATGTTTAGATATATAAAAATTTTATCAAACATTTTACCATCTTTTACTCACCTCCTAGGAGCATTTACAAATTTGCATAAAACCTAATTTTACTGCTTCTGTGAGTTGAATTTCAAAAATATAAGAGACACTGTTAATATTAGTAATTAAAATTTTGTTCAATAAGACGAAAATAATTTTTGGCTAATAGTAACTTTTGACTTTTATTTACCAAGGGTAAAAGTAAATGGGGTAATTATGGGTAAAAATTATATCATAATTACCCTCAAACATGTCATAATTAAATTAGATTAGTATAAAACGACCAAAAAAATCTTAGTAATAAAATATGATCCTCTTTTGTCAAATTAGATTAGATTATGACATTTATTATTATTTTATATAAAAATGAGTTAAAATATTTAAATTCAACGTTTAATAACTAAACCATTTTTAATATAGGGTTACACAAAATATAAATTTGACTATAAATATTTCATAGAAAGGTAAAAATATTTTCCATATAATGGTATTTTTTTTTTAATTTTTAGACATTATATAATTTAATTTAATTATGTCACAATGATGGTGCGGTAATTACCTTATGAATGAAATATTTAAATAATTGTTTTTAAAAATATCCAAATTAATGTAAATTGAGGATTCTGATGAATTCCAATAATTTTATAGGTTAATAATACATGTCATTGTTGGTTTAATAAATTTTATTTTAAGTGATAATGTTTTTATGGATTTCAAAAAAATAAATTACAAAATAATGTAAAAACTGACATAATGGTTTTTTTAAAACAAATACTATATTATTAATTGATATAATATTCCTAAAAATATAAGGTTTGGAAAAATTACTTACATAAGGTTATATATATATATTAATAATAAACCCCATGGTGTTCTCTTGTCATCTTATGGTATGTTTATTAACCATATAAAATAAATATACAAGATTCATGGTAAATGTTAAAAAACATTACTAAGAGTTAAATATAAAAGATAAGGTTAATATGATGGCCTAAACCTGTCTAAAACCTATTGGTTGAGAGTTTTTAGACCCATCCCCACCTTAGACTCGAAATAAATCATTTTGGGTCCAATAGAAACCGAAAATTATTTTATTATTAAATAATATTTCAAGCCTTTCCTAAAGTGACCCTCACCTCTCTTATAAAAGGGAACTTCCCATTTTATTAATTTCACACCTCCAAAGCCTTTTGGCTCGGCCAAACCCTTCCCAAATATCCATATAACATTCCTACCATAATCATAGAGGCCTTACTTTGGTTATAAAACCATCTTATGGATCCATTTTGATCAAATCAAAAGGAAGAACCCGAAAAAGAGATAAAGATTTCATCACCTCTTTCAAGTTCTTTTCTTCTTCCACATCCTCGTTCATTGTTTTTTACATTATAAAAGTATAACTTTAGTGTCTTCTATATAATTTTATGTTATTATAAAAATGTTAAATCCATATTTATTATTCTATCCATCATATTAATGACTATGTCACCATACGTGCGTACGTACGGCTTACCGTCTCCACGTCATGGTGTAATTTGTTATTCAAACACATCATTATTTGTATGGGTATAATAATGAGTATAAATGATATAAATAATAAATATATCTTGTTAATGATTATTTATTTATGATATAACATCAAATTACTTACAATTTCTTCCTCAATATAATGATATTGTTGCTCGTGCGTGCGTACGTATTACCGTCTCCACGAACATGATGAGATACATTCCCCACATAATCATTCTAGAATAATTTTCATTTAATGATTCAAAATAATGTTTACGAACATAATATCATTATGTATAGTAATTAAATACATTCTATTAATTACAAAAATGTCTTACGTAACCAATCATAATAAGGAGAACGAGTCAGTTAACTCTCAAAATGATGATACTACAAAAATATTATTAACAAAGAATTTTTATAAGATTATATATGATATCGTATTTACGTATATGGTTCTTTTATGATTTAATAACAATGATTTAATTATTATACAGGAGGTTAACAAACCTAATCTATGAATAAGAACAAGGTAATGGTTAATTCTGTAATCTCTTTACTTATCTGAGGTTGTTGATACGTAAGAATCTACTGGGACCTCTTTATCATCCACATCCGTGTTTTCTTAAAAATGTAATTCAATTTTTTTTCCTAATTACTAGAATATGGGTTAAACTCATTTATTCCATGATTTTACTCTATATTTTTTTAAATTAATCTTTATATCACTTCCACACAAGGTAATTTATGACCTTTTCGACAATATTAAGGTAAAAATGTGTTTTTTTAACTTTTATGGGGGGGTGCGGTTATTCTCTACCGTTATTACAACTTTGAAGCTTCCCTTAAAAGCTTATAATAATATCGTAAATGAAAAAGTTTTCTATTATAATTATATGACTTTTTAATGGTTTCAAAATTGAAAGATGTATTTCTTTAAAAAAAAGATTTCATTTCATCTATGTCAACATCCTTTGATGGATTTTAAACTTGTTTGAAGTTGATTTATTATGATACAAATGTTACATATTGTATTGAAGGTTTTCTGATATTTCTGACTATTGATGTGTTATTTTTGTTCCATTCATTCTTTCAGGATAAATTATTTCCATTTCCTTTCCTAGTGTTAAAATGAATGTTTATGTTATGCTTAAACCTTTTCATATGAGAAATGCATTGGACATAGTAAGTGACTGGTGGAGCCCACTATAACTCATTGATGAATCGGTTGATCTCATGAGACAAACTAGTGTCTTGGCCCAAGTCCTGGATAAAATATTATTATTTGTCTTGGAACATCTCCTTGACTGTGTGGTTATGAAGTCTGGCATTATGCATTCCATAATTATGAAAGTGGCTATTAATATTTCATGTGATTATTCGACTAGTAGAATATCCATGTGAATAATTAAATGACATTATTTGATTTTATCTTTTCCATATTATACTGAAGTTTAATTTTAAAAGGCTTTTTTAGTCATATACGTTGCCTTAAATGTTAATACTTATTTATGAAAGTTTCCACTATATTGGTATCCTTACTGAGCATCTGAGCACACCCCTTTCAATGTTTTCTTTTTTCTAGGATGTGAAGAAGTATTTTATGGTTGACCTATAGGGATAGTCTAAGTATATATGTTTTTTCAAAAGAGTATACAATTTTGTTGATGTTTTTATTTCATGATGTAATGTGAAACATAATTATTTATCTAGTACTTCCAAGGCTACTAAACTGAATCGTCTTTCTAGAATTGATCCCTTGTGATCCTGCCAATGTTATGTAATAATGAATCAAATATGGTTAAATGGGGTCGAGGCATTATATTTGGTATCAACTGATGTTTAGTTCAAACCATGGAAGCTAGATTTAGAAAAATTATGATTAGAGAACATTACCCTAAGATAGAATTTGGGGATTAGTATAGAATAACATCCTAGAATTTTGGTACTATATATATTTTGTGTGTTTTCCTAGAAATACATCCCTTTTTGGTTATGACCAGGTAGAGGTAGCTCTAAAACATATATACCTAGGGGTAAAACCTAAAAACACCACATTGTTCTTGACTTGAATGGGAACGGGTGCACAACAATGGGCCCTGGTGCACTCTTGGTTACGACACTCTTAGTGGATATGATTAGAATAATTCTCATTTTCAATAAAAACCATTATTATGGGTTTGTGAGTATATACTTCTTCAAATAATACAATTTTATGATTATGGATTATGTCCATAAACTGTTCAATTTATGCTATGTGTTTTACTAGTTTGGAATTATGTATTGTGATTCATAAACTAATCTAGTATATGTCATTATTTAGAAATTGCACCTAGTGGATGGAATGTAAATAATATCAAAGCATATAATCCATGTAGGGATTTTCATCCTAGTCAAGATAATTATGGTGGAGCTGGTGAAAAAACCGGCGCTGGTTAGCTTATCGCCATACTGGGACAATTCACATAGGTTATGAATGATAACCATACCCGTATAGAGCACCCTGATTCACAACATGGAGGATCAATTTTTGACCTCTTCATGAGGAAAAAACAACCAAAATTCAATGGGAGTACAAATCCATTTGTATATGAACAAAGGATAAATTCCTTATAGAAAATATTTCATGCTTGGGGAGTAGTGAAAGGGAAAAATTTGTCATGTTTGTTTATCACCTCATGTGAGAAGTAGATCAATGGTGGTAATCGATTCAAAAAACAAAAGAAGATGATGAAGTATTATATATGTAATGGAGGGATTTTAAAGATATTTTCTTAGAAAAATATTTTCCTCGTGACCATCGAGTGGATATGGAAAAGAAATTTTTGAGTCTGAGACAAAAGGAGGATGAGAATGTCACAAAATATGTGGCTAACATTATAAGGTTTGAAAGGCATGCTGAAAAAAAATGTAACCCAAGGAGTAATATTGATCAATTATATTATGGGTTAAAACCATTTCCTTAATGAGAATTAGTCTCACAATCCTTATAATCATATGATGATATTGTCTCATGTGTTATAAATATAGAAAAATAATTCCTTAAGTCTTATGACTTTAATGAAAAGCAGGAGAAGAAAATATCGGCAGAACACTCTGGAAAATTGAAAAAAGGGAATAATGGAAAAGCTGAATATCCATCCTGTGGTAAATGTGGGAAGAAACACCTTGGTACATGCCTGAAAGGAATGAGAGTCTGTTACAAGTGTGGTGAAAAAGGCCACCAATCTTGTGATTGCTAGGGGAAGAAAGAGGTTGTCAATGTTGAATGCTACAATTATAGAGAAAAGGGGCATTATACAAATTAATCTCTTAATTTCCAAGGAAACGTACCCCAAAAAATGCACAGGGAGCAAGGCCAAGATTATGTGATCACTACAGCTAAGGTCGAAGCTCCGAAAGACATAGTGGGAGTTAATTTAATAGTTTACTCAAGTTTATCCATTTCTTTTTTTGATTCTAGATCATCAAATTATTTCATTTCTTCCCAGTTTCCTAAGAAAATTAGATATTTCCAATTTGACTTAACAAGGGTGTTGTTAGTCAAAACACCAAAGGGATGTATCATCATAATAGAGTTTTGTGAATTAGTTCTTATTAGGGATGTAAATGTTCTTTATCTACTGATCTCATTATCGTACCCACGAATGAATATGATATAATCCTAGGAATGTATTGGCATTTAGCCCCTAATATGAAAATTTGTTATAAAAAGAAGGAGGTTACAATTTTTGATAATAAGGAGTACCATATCGTTAGAGCAAAAATGTCACCTCCTGATTCTTATCTAGATCGACCCCCAGTTGATATAATAAATTCAACAATTGGGTAGGAAGAGAATGAAATATCTAAGGGTGAGAAAAAGAATGTTCCCATAGAGGATATACCAATTTTACAAGAACATTTTTATGTTTTTCCATAGGATTTACCTGGACATCCTCCCAAATGAAAAATTGAGTTTTCCATTGATTTCATTCATGGTTCAAGGCCCACATCTAAGACACCCTATAGAATGGACACTGTGGAATTAGTGGAACTAAATATACAACTAGATTAATTTAGTAATAAGGGATTTATTCTCCCTTGTATTTCTCCATGGGGATTCCCTGTCCTTTTTGTTAATAAGAAAGGAAGAACTATAATTTTGTGAATGACTACTGGGAGATCAATTTTATACAAATAAAGAAAAGGTATCACCTACCACTCATTGATTTTTTAATTTGACCAACTTTATGGAGCTCTATATTTTTCAAATATTTAACATTGATCTGGATATTATCAATTGTGTGTGAATAAGGAAGACATTATGATAATAGCATTTTGAACCAGGTACGAGCATTACGAGTTTATAGTAATTCCTTTTAGATTTACTAATGCACCAACTGTCTTCATGGAGATAATGAGTGGAGTTTTAAACGAATATCCTGATGAAATTTTAGTGGTATTTATTGATGATATCTTGGTATAATCCAAAAGATATGAAGGTCATGAAAATCACGTGAACATTATTCTAAAGACTCTTAGAAAAACGAATTATATGGGAAGTTTAGGAACTGTGAATTACTTCTTTTGGAGATTTATTTTGTTCGCCATGTTTTCTCTAAGGATGTAATCTCTATTAATCCTTCAAAGGCCAAGGAAATCCAATAATGGCAAGCACCGATGAGTATAACTGAGGTACACATTATTATTAGTTTAGCATGTTATTATCAACATTTTGACTAGAAGTTTTCCCAGTTGCCTAACCCATTTACCCAGCTCACATGAAAAGGGGTCATTTTTTTAGGACAAAAGAGTGTGAAATAACGTTTCAACGAACTGAAGAGAAGAGTTGTCAATGATCCTATATTGACTCTACCATCGGGGAATGATGGGTTTTTTATTTATAGTAATTCTTCAAAGAAATGAATTTTTTGTGTCCTTATGAAGAATGATATATTTATTGCCCATGCATCATGACAGCTATAATTTAATGAGAAAAACTATCCTACTCTTGATCTTGAGTTAGCAGCTGTAATATTTTCTCTCAAAATATAGAGACACTATCGATATGGTGAAGAATGTGATATTTATACTGATCAAAAGAGTTTGAAGTATATTTTCTCATAGCAAGAACTCAACATGAGGCAAATATGGCGTCTTGAACTAATCAAGGATTATGATTTCACTATACACTATAGCCTGGGGAAGGAAAATAAGCAGGCAGATGCTTTGAGTAAAAAGAATCATGAAGTTTTGAACAATATGAGAGTTGAAAGGGATCCTATTTTCATGGATCTAGTAATGATTGATATTGGAATAACCATAGAAGGTGAAACATCAATAGTTTTTCAAATGGTTTCCAACCCATCTTTAATTGAGAGGATAAAGAGTTCTCATACTTGTGATGAGGAGTTTCGATAGAAGACTAAATCTGTGAATGTTGGGATATTGAGTGACTTCAAATATGAAGATGGATTTTTTAAATTTGGGAAGAGACATTGTGTTCTTAACATACCTGATCTAAAAAGAGAATTGTTGGATGATGCACATACCTCCAATTTCACTATACACCCTAATAGAACTATGATGTATAGAGAATTGAAAGAACGTTTTTGGTGGGACAACATGAAGAGAGTGATTGTGGATTTTGTGTCACGGTGTATGGTTTGTCAACAAGTGAATGTTGGAAGACAACATCGTAGAGGAGTCTTGCAACCTCTTCCCATTCCTGAGTGGAAATGGGATGATATTACGATAGACCTTGTCATGGGGCTTCCACATACTCCTAGAACGATTAATGAAATATGGGTCATTATTGATCATAATAACAAGTCAGCACATATTCTTTCTATAAGAGAAGCTTTTCCTCTTGAACATCTGGAAAGATTGTATATTAATGAAGTTGTAAGACTCCATGGTGTACCTCTATCAATTGTTTCTGATCGCGATCCTCGTTTTACATCATGATTATAGAAAATTCTTCAGAAAGGCCAGGATACAAAACATCGTTTGATCACTTCCTACCACCCTCAAACCGATGTACAATAAGAATAAACTATTCAATCCTTAGAAGACATGTTGAGATCTTTCTCACATTACTTTAAAAGTATGTGGGATCAAAATTTACCTCTGGTAGAATTTTTTATAACAATATCTTCCATTCAAGTATACAGATGGCACCATATGAAGCGTTATATGGAATGAGATGTCTCACACCAACTTTTTGGGATGATATTGGTGAAAGAAAACTCATAGGCTGATAACTTGTCGAGGAAACGATGGAAAAGGTGAAGGTTATCAAACCCCACATCAAAGCAGCTCAAAGTAGGCAGAAGAGCTATGCCGATAACTAAAGGAAGGATTTGGAATTTAAGGTAGGATATCATGTTTTCATGATGGTATCTCCATGGAAGGGTGTTATACATTTTGGTAAGAAGGGTAAATTGAGTCCGACATACATAGGAACTTTAAGATTTTTAGAACAAAATGGGGTTGTAGCTTTCCATTTAGAAATACTGCCAAGTCATTTCAAAGTTCTCAATGTATTCCATGTATAACTATTGAGAAAATACATGCCTGACCAAACACATGTACTCACATATGATGAAATTGAACTGGAGCAAGATCTGTCTTATTGTGAAGAGCATGTCATGATTCTTGACACAAGAGAACAAGTGCTGAGAAACCAGAAGACTGGTCTGGTAAAAGTTCTATGGAGAAACCATAAGATGGAAGAGGAAATGTGGAAATCCAAGGAATTTATGATGACAAACCATCTGAATATTTTATGCAGTAATATTCTAGAAATTTTAAGGATGAAATTATTTTGAAGAGGGCAGAATGTAACACCCCAAGCTTCCACTGTACGTTTCCTTTGAATAATTCAATAATTTCTATTACATGAAAATTCGAGTTCAAACACATCACAACCAATCAAACTAACCATTATGAATAGTAATACCGACTTTCTTAAATTTAACAAATTTTATCTTTCAAAATGGACTTCATTTTTGGATTCGAATATCGAAATTAGATTAGGGTGAATTTTTATTATTTTTCTGAAAACATTCAATTTTTTATGAATTGTGAAAAACACCGAGTTATTGTTGAAAACCGACTTTTTATTCAAATTATTATTTATTTTATTTAAATTTATTTTTGGTCAAAATAGAAACATAATACCTATATATGTTCAATTTAATTCATTTGAATCATTTTATAATAAGATTATATGTAAAAAAATATCAAGCTTTTTACAGTCTTTTACCCACATTCTAGGAGCATTTGCAAATTTTCATAAAACAAATTTTTATAGATTCAATAAGTTTAAATCAAAAATCCACGAGACACAGTTAATATCAGTAAGTCAAATGTGGTTCAAAAATATAAAAATAATTTTTGGTGAATAGTAACCTTTGAATTTTATTTACCAAGCTAAAAAGTAAATAGGGTAATTAAGGGTAAAAATGATATAATAATTACACTAAAATATGTCCTAATTCTATTGGATAAGTATAATTTGACCAAAAACAACCTTAGGAATAAAATATTATCCTCTTTGGTCCACATGGATTAGATTAGTACATTTATTATTATTTTATTTAATGATGAATTAAATGACTAAAATTCAAGGTTTAAACACAATAAAGATTCAACTATAAATATTCATTAGAAATATAAAAATATTTTCTACATAATGGTATTTTATTTACAAATTTTAGGTATTAAATAATTTAATTTACATAGGACACAATGATGATGCTGTAATTACCTTATTTATGAAATATTGAAATAATTGATGTTATAAATATCCAAATAAATGTAAATTAATACTTATGATGAATTAAACTAATTTTCTAGGTTAATATGACATGTTAGGGTTGGTTAAATAAATTTTATTTTAAGGGATAGAGTTTTTATGGAATTTAAAAAAATCAAATACTAAATAGTGGAAAAACTGACATAATTTAGTTTTTAAAACAAATAATATATTATAAATTGATATAATATTATTTGAATTCTAAGGATAGTCTAGAGGACTTAGATAAGGTTATATATATTAATAATTAACCACATAGAGTATTTTTGGTTTGATATAGTATTTTTATTATCCATATAATAAAAAAAATACAAAGAGCCATGGTAAATGTCAAACAATTTAACTAAGAGTTAAATATACAAGATACGGTTAAAATAATGACCTAAACCTGTATAAAACCTATTAGTTGATAGGTTTGTGAGCGATTCCCGCCTTATTCTCAAAATAATTATTTTTGGAGCCATTATAAACCAAAAATTATTTTATTATAAAATAATATTTTAAGCTTTTCCTAAAGTGGCCCTCACCTCTCTTATAAAAGGGCACTTCCCCTTCTCTTAATTTCACACCTCCAAAGCCTTTTGGCTCAGCCAAACCCTGCCAAAATATCCTCACAAATTTTCTACCTTCATCCTAGAGGCCTTCCTTGGGTCAGAAAGCCATCCAATGGATAGCTTTTGGTCAAATCAAATGGAAGAACCTGAAAAAAAGGTCAATATATAATTACCTATTGCAAGTTCTTTGATTCTTGCACTTCTTCTTTCATTTTTGTTTCTATTATAAAATAATAACTCCAGTATCTTATATATACTATGATGCTGTTATAAAAATTTTAATACCATATTCATTATTCAATCCATCATATAAATGACAAAGTCACCATACGTGTGTACGTACTGCTTACCATCTCCATGTCATGGTGTAGATTTTTATTCAAACACTTCATTATCTAGATGGGTATACTAATTATTATATATGAGGTAAATAATATTCATAAAATGTTAATGATTTGGTATATATGATATAACATCCAATTAAATACGATTTCTCTGACAATATAATGATATAGTCGCACGTGCATACATACGAATTATGGTCTCCACAAACGCGATGAGATTCATTCCTCATCATAATCAATCAAGAATAATTTTAATTTTATGATTCAAAATTATTTTTATAAAAATAATATAATTATGTATATGAATAAAATACATAATATTAATTACAAACATGGATTATGTTACTAAGTATATAAAGGAAAATGAATCAGTTAACACCTGAAATGAGGATAGTACTAAAATTTTATTAACATAGCAATATTAGAAGATCATATATGATATCATATATACGTATATGTTTCTTGTATAATTTAATAACAATGATTTAACTGTTATACAGGAGGTTAAAATACCCTCAACCAATGAAAAGTACAAGGTAAGGGGTAATTCTATAATCTCTTTACTTATCTGAGGTTGTTAATACGTAATTATCTACTAGGACCTCTTTATCATCCAAATCTGTGTTTTCATAAAAATTTAATTCAAACAATTTTCAGAATTTACTATAATATGGGTTAAATTAATTTATACCCTTATTTTACTGTATATTTTTTGATAGGAATCATTCCATTGTTATCCGAACAAGGTACTTTATGACCTTTTCGACAATATTAATGTAAGAATGTTTTTTTAACTTATACAGCAGCTGCGGTTATTATCTACCATTATTATGTCATTGAATCTTCCCTTACAATAATATAAGAATATTTTCCAAGTAAATGATTTCTTTTATAATTACATTAATTATAGTTGGTTTCAATATAGAAAGTGGTATTTCTTTAAAAAAAATTCATTTCATATATGCCAACAGCCTTTGATATATTTTAAATGTGTTTGAAGTTGATGTATTTTCATACCAATCTTCCATATTGTATTAAAGGTTTGGTGATATGATAAACTATTGATGTGTTATTTTTGTACCATTCTTGGTTTATGGATAATGTTTTGACATTTCATATGCTAGTTATAATACAAATGATTATGTTTTTTTAAACCTTTTTATATGAGGAATACATTGGACGTAGTAAGTGATGGGTGGAGCTTGCTATAGATCCTCGATATATCGGTAGGTCTCATGAGACAAAGTAGTGTCCTAAAATAAGACCTTGAAAAAATCGTATTTGTAGTCTTGGCACAAGTCCTTGACTATGTTGTTATGAAGTCTGGAATTATGCATTTCATCATTATGAAAGTGGCTATTGATATTTCATGTGATTATTCGACTAGTAGAATATACATGTAAATAAGTAAATGGAATTATTTGATTTCATCATTGACATATTATGTTGTTTTTTATGTTTAAAAGACTTTTTTGTCTTATATATTTCCTTAAATGTTTATTCAAATTTATGAAAGTTTCTACTATATTGTAATCCTTACTGAGCATTTGAGCTCCCCCTTTCTATGAGTTATTTTTTCTAGGATGTGAAGAAGTATTTTATAGTTGACATGTAGGGATAGGCTAAGTATAAAAGTGTGTTCAAAAGGGGGGAAACATTTTTTGATGTTTTTATTTCATGATGTAATGTAAAACATAAGAATGTGTGTATTACTTAAAAATATACTAAACTGATTTGCCTTTTGGGATTTCATCCCTTGTGATCATGCCAATGTTATGTATCAATGCACCGACTATGGGTAACTAGGGTCAAGGCGTTACATCCAACATCAATATCATATCTCAAAAGGCTACATAGACACACATATTGTGATCAAGAATCAAACAGATGTCTAAGGGGGGTGCACAAACACACCAATATCATGTAAAGAACCTATATAATTAGGAACTAATCTCAACAACATCAGACATTTTGTGAAACAACAATTGATGACAAGGTTTTTCATCTATGAAAAAATGAGTAATCCAAATACTAGACTTATTTCAAATATAATATAATTAGAAATATAGGGTCATGATCAAAGGCCAAATACCCAAAATTTAGGATAAGTTCAAATAGAAGCGAGATTATATTCTATTGACAATAGTTTTTTTTTCAAATGAAATTATGAGGTTATTTACTTGAATACTATTTTAGATTCTACACATGATCAACAATTAACTTTTGAGAGAATCATTTAAACCCAATATCTAATATAAAATCAAGGAAACATGATTTTTGATCTGTATTAAGAGAAGAGTTATATTGAACAAGGATTTTCATACAAATATATTATATCTTTTTCAATGAATATTCAATACATTACATGAACACTCGAATGAGAACTAAAATAGTTTAGTAACTTTGGGAAATATGTATGAAACATTCTAATTTGGGGAAATATCATCAACATCTAACATAAATATCACCCCCTTTAGTACTCTTCCTAAAAATTCCATACCTAAAGTCATTATTCATAACCCTGGGAAAGGCTAAATAAGAAAGAGTGACCTCATATGCCTAATAAGGGAAATAAAACAAGATAACAATGTAACATGAGAATATGGGTATAATGACCCATGTATAAGATGTGAATACCATAACTTTCATATGATATATCAAAATATTGAGTCATGGAATAGATAATTAAAGTTCATGAAACACGAATCATAAGGAAATCATAACCCATTATCCATGAGAGTATAAAATTGGAATAACATATATATTTTTGGATTATAATTAATTATAGAATATATTACTTCATGGATACCCATCAAGACATTTAAAAAATGTTAGGGTCGTGATAACCACAAGTTTACCTACATTTTCATTGGGATTACCTCCTGTATACGTTCATTCATGCTTGGTATAAAGCTCCATGTACCCTAATGTGGGATTGGTATAACCTCATGCTTACCCTCTCTTGTGATCAGGATAACCTCCCATGAACACTCTTTCAAAAATATATAACATTAATAATTACCCAATGCATTTGAAGAAGTTATAGGTCCAATCGATAACATACACATCTGTTTTATAAGACCATAAAACAATAATCATTTCAAATCTAATGAAAATAAATAGGTTTTATAAACATTTATTCATAGAATAACCTAGGGAAAAGAAACATGTTCAAAATTATTTTTTCATTGCATCATAAAATATCCATTATAAAAAAAGAGACTTTTAGAAGAATTATATCATGGTATAACCAATGGAAAAAGGATTAGGTTATATAATAGTTTTAATAAGTTGTAAACCATTTATGTAAAAAAGGTTTCATACTCACTATGTCATCATAAATAAAAAAACAAGGGAATGAATAATTATGGTATCATTTGATAACATTCCTAGTAAAACATAAGTAAACTCAAAGGATATCATCATAGATGGTGAATGATTTTGGATGGAAAATAACTTGGAACACTTCATGAGAAAATTATACTTCCCACTATGAAAAAGCATTTAAATCACACATCATTTTCAAAATAATTTAAATGAAATAGATCTTTAAATCTAATAAAAGAATATTAAAAGTTCATTTAAAAATATTACTAAGGAAAATAACCATGATACAATAAAACAATTTAGAACATAAACCATTTAGAAAATAATTTTATTACGAAATATCAATTAAAAATTATAATGTAATAATTAAATAAATTAATGGTCAAGATGGTGGGAAATTGTTTTCATCCAATACCTGATAAAACAAATATTCCTTTCAAATTTTGGTATAAGGAAAATCAGAATTATTCAAGGAAGAATATGAAGATGAGTTTGAAAAATTTTTATAAAAAATTAAAACATTCGTTTAAAATTAATTTGATAAATAATTTTGATAATTTTATAAAAAATTGAAATTATTTTTAGAAATCATGTTTTTAGATAAAAAATAGGTTTTCGACCGACGAGATAAATAAAGAAGACATTTCCTAAAAACATTCCTTTGAAACCATGATAATAAATAAATTATTTATATTAATTTTAAAAGAGTTATTATTTACACATTATAAAAGATTATATGTCCTATCATAACATATTTCTCAAGGAAAGTAAATTTAGAAAAAAATCCCGTACAGCTTTGATAATGTTTAAACTATAAACCACAAGAAAGAGAGATAATAAAATGGATTGGTAGATAAAAATTATATTAATGAGAATATTTATAAAATAAATTATTAAGATTTATATTCCCCACCTAAAATAAATTGGTGGTGAATACGACATGTGTCACACCTAAGTAAAAAAATGTGACGGAAATCCCCTACCTTACATATTAACTTCCCCCATACATGTTTGAATATCATGAATTAAAAATAAAAGTTTATAATACATATATTAAATAAAGATAATATATATATATATATATATAATACCATATATGATTCACTTATGACATTATCTTCCCCTTTTATAAAAAATTCCATGATAAAATATCATTTTGGGAAATAACTGCTTTGTTTTCGGGTATGTTTGTATTTTATCTTTTTTAGACGTTCTCATAAGTTAATGGTTCCATCACCTATATAATTTTAAATACAATATAAATATAAATATATTAATTATACAATTATTTATATTTTTCCATAAAATCTTGTGGAAAAATGAATTACAACATTCATGGAGATGGGAGGTTGTATGTATGCATGAACCTTAATTCCATTTTGTCGATGGAAAGAAAGAAATAATAAATAATGGATTATAATTATAGAATAATTTTTATTATATATATACCACAAGTTTTTTTAAAATAATTCATATTATATTTCATATAAAGTGTGAACGAATCATATCAATTCTCTTAGTCGTACTCTAACATATACACGTACGACGTTATTGTATTCCCATAGAATGGATTATAAGAATAAAAATTTAATATTATTATTCCAAAAATATTATAATATCATAAATAACATATATATAAACAAAAAATACATCATTATATCAATTTATGAGAGGTGGTAATGGAAAAATGAATTATATTAGTTCACAAGGTGGTATACCACTATACGCAAAAATTATGATATCAAAAAAAATTATAGAAGAGATTATGGTTATAGGTCATTAACATAAAAAAAAATATTTTTAATATTACGATTTTATTATATAACAATGATTTAATAATAATTTATGGTGTTGGAGGAATAAAAAATTAGAAATGATCATTCAAGAATATTGACCCTTCTTCGGGTAACCACATTAAGTTTTAAACAAAAACCATCACATACTATATTTATTCCCAAAAAATGATTATATAATAATATTATAGATGTGGGATGTTATTTGGGTACTTATTGGTTGGTAAAAATATGTTTTTATTTGTGACTCAGATAGTGCAGTGGGTGGCCTTTTATAAGTGAGGTGAGTGGAAAACTTGTAATTTTTGAAAGGAAAATTGAATACCCATGACGTTCACAATTAAAAAAACTAAAAAATGGGAAATTATATATATTATAATATTTAATTTCTAAATATGAATATAAAATGGGTTTTATTCAAGTTTTGGGTAAATTTTCACCCTTATCATTTTAGTTTAACCCCCAATAAAACCATTTTACCTTAACTACAACAAATAGTTTTTATTGTTCTAATTACTCATTATGGTCACCATTACAAGGAAAATTTTAGATTATATTAATTATTCTAAATCTATATATGTTATAAATGATTCCAAATCCAATTAATATCATTTAAAATTTATAATTTAAAATTAATCCTAAAATGCGACAATAAATCATTTTCTCAAAGAAAAAATGATTAGAAGATTAAAATGTTTTTTAAAAAAATTAAATATTAAAATGATTCAATTATAATTAATTGGATTAATTGATATATATTTTTTACTAATTTTACTATTAAATCTATCTAATTTTTTGAGTTTTAAATTCATTAAAATAAATGAAATTATTAATGAAAACTGGATATGTCACATTTCATCAAAAGATTATTATTTTCAAAAAAATTGAAAAAAACACCCTGGTATAATTATTACATAATGATTTCAAAAATTATTTTTACATTAACAAATTAATTTTATTAAATTTTTAAAAAATTATTTCATTATTATTTATAAAATTTAATATAAAAATGTTTTAGAAAAAATAGTATTTTTGAGTCATATAATGGAATTACAAAAATTTATGTATTTTTTATCAAAATGTTTCCATTATATAAAGTTATCATACATAATATTTATAATTTTTCTAATCCATTTCAGGCCTCTATGTTTAATTGCTTGTAAATAATGGTCATGTTGGAATAATAAAATTAATAGTCTATCGTGGTTCGTTATAACATAGTGTGGAATGTCGTAGAATCTATCAATGAAATGTTAACTTATTCAAAAATTAAAATTACATAATAACTCTGGATGTCACCTTCTATCCGCATTAATATTATTTTAGTCCTCCAAATTTGTCACTCTAATAAAAAAAATGAGGATACTTATAACTTATCACATCATTAGGTTCTATATAGCTTCTTTAAATTGGTGGTTTCACAACAAAAGATTGACTAGGTGAGTGGTCATGTGTCATAGAAAATTCACTATATAATCTATAATATAAATGGGTTATTTCACAAATTAAATATCATGATCCAATGTTATTACCTATGATTTTAGTAAATATGATGGATAAGGTTTGTACTTCATCAAAAGATTTTCATGGACCACATCATGCACATGAGAGGGGTTTGGTGGAAGTGTCATCTGATAGGATATTGTTCAAATATGATCAAGATTGTAAAAGGGACCAATATAACTAGGTCTTATTTTTCCCTATTATCAAAATCTCATTACCTTATTTCATGGATAAATTATTAGAAAATACATCACACAAACATTAAATTATTGATCACATCAACGATTGTTAGCATAACATTTCTAAAGATATTGAGCTACATTCATGTGTTACTAAATTGAAAAAATTATCTCTTCCATTTATATAGTTATATCAGGTCTGAATATCTCTATTTCTCCATATTCATTACTATACCTTGGATCCCTATACTTCTCTCCATAACGGTATTTATAAAGATCCTTATGTTTGTTCATGTGAAAGATATTATTCTATGATAACTCAACTAGACGAATGTGTTGATCCCAAACAGCATTGAAATCAGTAGAATAAGATCTTAGTGTATCCTATATGGGATGAATTATCCACTTTGACTAAACACATACCTGAAGATGAAATTTCGTACAGACACATAACTATTTAACTAGATAATGTTGAAGACTTAACCAGAATATTTAAAAATACCTCATATCCTGATCGGAAACAATTGAATGAGGTACTCCATGAAAACATACCACTAACTTAATGTAAATTTAGGAAAATTGTTCCAGTGATAATGTTTCATTCATATAAATGAACCATGATTAGTTTTTATGGTGATTGACAAGAACCAATATAGTATTATTCGATTTAGATGTTTTTGGGAGTGCAATAACAGAATCCAGGGTGATGTTTTCCCATTTTCATTCTGTTATCCGTAATGAATGTAACATCCCTATATACTTTTTTCTCTCAACCTTTACATGATGAAATATAAATCACTAAGATACTTACTCGTAGATATCTATCTTCATACAATGCCACATGAAATACTCTTTGAAATCATTTTACATCTTCATACTTCCATGATGAAATGAGAAAAAACTTGGAGCTTCCTCTAAAATATCATCTTCATATCTACTGTTGATGAAACACGTACATGATTATACAAACATCTCATTCAATCATGATAATTGGTAAACTCAAGTAAATTTATAACCTTGTTTTATAGGTCTACATCTCCTTTCATTGCCTCTATTACCGTCCCACTGATAGATGATTGAACATTTAGTGGATAAAGATAAGATTTATCCCATTACATCATAATTTGAAAATCACCCCTTTTAAAATATAGAAATGTTTATCTTTTATGATCATCATCCTGGATCCTCTTTCATGATCCTTTAGACTCAAATAATTGTCCACTTTGTTCACTTTATTAGGTTGGTAATGTACTGAGTAGTCATTATCATCAATCACCTCTAAAAATCTTTTCTAACACATATTCAACTACTTTTATGAAAATTTATTCATTAAACTTTTGTGAATGATATATATATATCACCATTTTCATAGTAAAGATAATAACTCTATTTCAACCCTGAATAAATTACCATTAATGTCAAAAAAATATGAGTTTTTAATTTTTTTCACGAATCCTCAATTTTCTAGACACATAAGCTATAACCATGTCATTTTTTATGAGAATGAATCCTAGTCCATTATTGGATACATCCTTATATAATATAAACCCTTCCCCAATACAAGGTAATGTATGAATTGGTGAACTAATTAATATTATCTTTAATTCCTTCAATGTTTCCTCACATTCAACTATCCAGATGTACCTTTGTCCCATCTAAGTAAACATGGTGATAATAAATATTTTTCATGAGAAATGTTCCACAAACAATTGATAATTCCCATCGAATCCAAGAAAACTCTAGTTATCAATCACAATGGTTGGTATAGGAAATAACTAAATATCATCCATCATGGATAGATCTACCGATATAATGTCTCTTGAGATTTTGTCACCAAAAAATGAATACTTATTCAACAAAAATTTACTCTATAAATTTTACTAATATTTTCTCTTCTCTTAGGGTATCCAGTACACCACTCATGTAATATTCATTCTCTTCCATTATCTATAAATATATAATATTATCTTCTATAAATAATGTAAAAAACATATCAATGGACATTTTTAATGGTTCTTTTCATTATATATATAAAGGTAGTGAGGGGATTTTTAAGACTGAATGACATCACTATATATTCATAATGTACATAAATTGTATGTAATTTAGTCATGGGTATATCCTCCTTTGTCACCATCCATTGATGATATCCAAAATAAAGGTTATTCTAGAAAAATTATTGATCTATGTGTAGTTGATAAAATATTTCATCAATATGGGGTATAAGATACGTGTTTTGATATTAATCCTGTACAGTTCTTGATAATAAATGCATATTCTCGTAGATAAAACTTCCCTTTTAACAAAAAAAATTATTCAACCCAAGGTGATAGAAATGGCCAAATGAATCCCTTTTCTAGGATCTTCTATTGTGTCTTTTTCAATATCTACACCTCAATCAAGCCTATTATATAGGGATTCTTTAAAATTTGTGTCTCCCAGGTATTGAATTCTATTAATAACTCTGCTGCACATTTTGGTCTAAGTTTAGAGAAATATTTTAGAAATACATAAAAAAATCTCCCCCAAAATAGGTGTATCATGGATGTTGAGTTTATCCCCAACCATCTGATATAAACCCCCCTCTAGAATAGGAATAAAAACCTATTTAATGGTTTTCATTTAAATCAAATGATCACATTTATCATTGAATTAATTTGAAATCATAGTTTGCTCTATAATGTCAATCTTGACATACCTTCCTCAGTAATGTTTTTGGGATTTTTTTATACAAACTCAATTTGTACCTAATAAAACATCAAATTCAACAAGATAATGAATCCAAATATTTTTAGGAGGCACATTCCCATATTCTTAAATTTGATACATATCATATACTTGAGATAAGATCATTATACAACTATGGGTTTTCACTTATAATGCAATGTCTCTTCATGTGGGTGGCATCTCTATACCTTTAGAAATTTCCTCTCATATAATATAATGGGTTGATATGATATCAAATAAGGCAACATTTATATAGCTGATGGTAAGTTCACCGTTCATAAAATTATTATCATAACCCTCAATAGATATAGTTATCACATGTTATTTTCCTTTTTCCCATAGCTTAAAAGGCTTCTGACATCAAACATTGTCATCAACCGTTAGAATTGGGGACATTCTAGTAAAATTTCTAAACTCATTGCAATTTAAAAACTATATTTTTTGTTTCGAATTATATTGGCCATTCTAATTATTCGTATCTGTAGGTAACTACTTCCAAACACTTTAAAATCATTCCTCTTAATGGCATTATTTTCCACACATAAATCTCTTAGTATACCACTTAAGAAAAGTTCTACCAGGTTTCCTTAGATACATCAGTCATGAGGGAATTATCATAATCCTCCTACATTATTTTTTTCTATCCCAAGAGTTCCATTTTTCCCTTCTTATCCAATCCATGTGATTAATACGTCACTAAAATCCATATTTTCTCCTTTATAGAAAAAAGAATGATTTATTCATAACTACTAAAGTCTATTATTTCAAATTCTCTTCAGAGACATGTTTTTATGAAAATGAACTACTGATGACCATACTTTCATGATGGATGATAACTCTATATTCCTATCTCACATGGCATGTAAAATTTTCCACATGAGTATCAGAAGACTCATTATCCATTTTCATTATCTCATGGAACTCCTACTCCATTTTTGTTTGAATAATATTTGGGATTTTCTTAATGATAATTAATTTGTATAGTCTTTCACAATCCATGGTGTCAATTTCATCATTGTCCCTTATATTATATAATACATTCCACCATTTATCAAGTTCTCCTTCCAAATGATAGACATCCAAAATGACTTTTTCATGATCCAAACATGAGAGAATGGTAGAATATATTTTAAGTGGTATTGATCTATTTCTCCACCACTAGTGGATCAAAGGATCCACTATTAGAAGGTATAAATTTCCTCATGAATGACAGAGTAGAACAATATTTCCACCTTTTATCATTTAGATGTTCAGTATGATTTAGTTTAAGAGAATATTGTTTGATCCTAATAATGATATTTTATATTAGAGCTCCCATGTCATTTAGTTTCTTAAGCGGGAAATCATTTAATTTTCCATCACACTTATCTCAAATAGGATTCAATCAGGTTCCATCCATTAAACCAAAATGAATAGTGTATGAAAAATAATTATAATGGGGAATCTCATATTAATGAAAACTCACTTATTGGTTGTTGAAATCCTGATACATTCTTTTTAATCTATGAGACCATATGTTTATCGTAGTCTGTTCATAGTCATCTTCTATTTAAGTCATTCAATATTGTTTGTAAAGATTTATTGAATTTATAAATCTTATCCCCAAGGAGTATAAAACCATGTGTGTACCAAGGTGCATTTTAATGTCACATATAGCAATCGGGTCCATCTCATTTAGCCCTTTTAAGAGTTGTTACCCCATGTTTCCTCTGTTCTAGATCCACACCCAATTGTACTATCCAACTAGTGTTGTAATTTCTTACAAACCAGTCATCCTTTCCATTAACCAGATGCTATGACATTTTCCAATATGTTGACTCATCCTCAGACATATCCTTAAAAAAATACATAATGATATCTTTAGACATATACGAAGGGTTCTCATTAAATATTAATCATACCTTATCGAAAAGGTTTTCTAAAACATTCCTCTAATACCAAGTATAGAGACATGGGGTTTTCATATATTGATATTTCATTTTTCAATGGTTATTCAATATATTATATTGAAACATTGTTGAGGACCATAATCGTTTATTATCATTGGATACTAGGTGAAAAAATTCTAATTTTGTGAAAGATTATCAACATCTCTCACAAAGATCTCCCTCTTTAGTAAACATTATAAACATACCCTACATAAAAACGTTCTTCATAAACCGGTGAAAGGAAACATAAGAAAGGGTGATATCATATTCTCAATAATGGTAAACATGGGATATAACAATATAAAAAGATCATATGGTTTTTTTAACATAAGAATAACATGTTAAAACCATAACCGACATATCAATGACTATAATATTGTTTCATGGAATAAATATTGGATGTTTATAAAATGTGACTCATAAGACAATTAAAGAACACGGTACATGATAGAATGATAATGGCATCATACATAGATTTTTTGAATATATATATACATAGAAGATATTATGTCAAGGAAACCCACAAATACCTTCATAACATATTAGGTTTAGCCTAAACTCCTCATTACCTAATTTGATAATGGTATAACCACCCATGTACCCTCTTGAAGGCGTGGTGTGACATCTTGTGTACCCTATTCTGGGATATGGGTACCCTCTAATGTAACCTATTTTAGGATTTGGATGGCCTCCTAGGAACCCTCTTTTAGGGTTGAGAAAACCTCTCAAGTACCCAATTTTTTGGATTATATAACATTAGTCGTTACCAAATGAAATCGAGGAAGATATTAGTCCCACACATTACATAATGATAATAATAAACATGTGTTCCAAAAGATCAATAACATTCATCATATCAAAACCATGTAAAAGAAATGGGTTTGATAATCTTATGATCACAATATAACATATGAAGAAGAAACAAGTGAATAGTCATTTCACTATATTATCACACCTTAATCCATGGAAAAATTATCATGTTTAATAAGAATTATATCTTGGAATAACCCATGAAAAAGTGGATTTAATTATAATTGTATCATGGAAAAAAATGTGTATTGGAAATGGATTTCATAAAATCATTATATTATAGACAAACACCGTTCATTTAAATAAAAATAATGGTATCCTTCGATAATATACCTTATAAAGAATAAGTAACCTTAATGGATGTAATCATATATGGTGAGTGATTTTGGAATAAAAGTTACATGGAATTTTCTTTACTGAAAATATGTTTTCCTCATTAAAAAAATTTTATACAGCAAAACGTTTTAAATAAAATTAATAGAAAATAAAATTTTAAACATATAATGTATGCTTTAAAAATCATTTAAAACATTTTTTGATGAAAATATCCCTTCTTATTTAAAAAAGTTATAAAAAAATAAATCCTTTTGAAAATTAATTTCATTGGAAATAACATAAAAAATATAATGTAAAATTCGAATCATATAATGCTCTTGGTGGAGAGAAATTTATTTCATTTCATACATGTTAAAAAAATTATTCCATTCACAATTTTAATAAAAATCAAATAGGTGTTGTTTAGAAAATAAAATAAAGGCTACATTCAAAAAAATTGTATAAATTTATAAAATGGGTAAAAATTTCGTTATTAAATTATTTTTATATTTTTATAAACATTTTTTGAATCCTTTTTATAAAACATGGTTCTATAAGAAAAATGATTTTTTAAACGAAGACAAAAATAATGATGATAATTCTTGAATAAATTGTTGTAAACTCATGTGTACATAATGAGATGAAAATTAAAAAGAAAAATGTATTCTCATGAAATTACTAGAGGAGAATAGAATTCATGATATTCTTAATATATGGATAAAAATATTAAATTATCGTAAACATAATCATAAATAATCATGATAAACAATGATATTGAAAAATAAAAGCATTATAGCTTTGGTCATTTTGAAATATAAGCCGCATCAAGGAATGGAACTAAATAAAAACGTGAATATACTGAGTATAAATAAAATTCATGAAAATACATGTTGATGGGTCTGTATACACACCTAGAAAAAGAAGATTGGTTTATAATATAACATATGTCTCAAGGAATGAAAATTTAGATAGAAACTTGTTACCTATGTCGTAACATTTGAACCGTGATCCCAATTAAATAGAGATAAAAAAATGTATATTTAGATACCAATAATTTAGAGGAGAATAAAAATAAAATAAATTTATGGGATGTAAATATTTCATATAAAATATCTATGTGGTGAATATAGCATGTGTCTCAAACAATTGAAATGTGAGAAAGAAAGCCCATACCTTTAGTATCAACTTCCTTCGTAAACATTTGAACCTACTTTTAAATAAATATAATATTATTATACATATATTATATGAATATAAAAACATATATATATATATATATATCATACTGAATAATATTTACTTATGACCTTTTATTACCCGATTATTTACAATTACATGTTAATGTCATGCTTCGAGCAATAACTGCTTTGTAATTCATTATGTTTTGATTTTTAATTTTTTGTATCTATTATATAATCATTTTTACATCATCTCCAGAATTTTAATCATGATATAAATATAATATATATTCAAAATATATTTCTTTATAGTTACCCATAAATTTTTGATATCGATTATGAAATACATCATTCATTGAGTTGGTAAGCCGTACAGAAACATTAATTTTGTTTCCATTTTCTTGAAGGAAATAAATTTAGAAAGGTATTGAGTAGATTAACATTACATAATATCTTTTATTTCACACACACACACACACACATATATATATATATATCATATTTTCATTGTACGAATCATTATTACCTTCCATATAAAGCGTTAATGAATCACATTGCATCACGAGATGATTGTCCTCTGTACACATAAACAACGTTATCTTAATCCGAATGAATGGAATGTAAGAAGTCACATGTTATATAATGATTAAAAAAGTATAATAAAAAATAAATATTATATATATATAATATTATGGTCATTATATAAATATTTGAGAAGTGATAATGGAGAAAACAATAACATCAGTTCACTTGGTGGAAGTCCAATATACACAAGAATGATGATTTATTTACCCTTTTGAAGGAAGGGGAGATGATTATAAATAATTACCATAACATAAATAAATTATTATATGTAATATAATATGTTTATTATATCATATTTCATTAGTAATAATTTTAATACACGGGGGATGATATAAAGTAAAAACACTCGTTGAAGAACATTACCTCTTCTTCGCATAACTTCTGTATATTTACATAAAAGCCATTCTTAGGTAGGATACATGACCAAAATAAGGATTATATTAATATAGAATAAAATTTAGTATGTTTTTTTGTTTGGTATTTTCTGATCTAAAGTGTTCTGTAAGTGTGAAGAAGAGAAGACAGAGGTTGTCATTTTATAAGAATGGAGAGCGGTACACTTGTAATTTTTGAAATGAAAAAGGAGTACCCTTGTATTTCACATTCATAAAGGTTCAAAAATTATCAATTATAGATACCAGGATATAAAAGGTTTATATAAATCCTGAAAATTGATTTTTAAATATTTAGGTTATTTTAAACACCAATCATTATAGTTTCATCCAAGTAAACACATTATTACCATAATTATAATAAATAATTATTAATATTTTTAATATTCATTTTTTCAAAAATTAAGTTGAGCATATTAAATAATATAAATTTTAAATATTAAAAGTATTTAATCCTTTTTTTATATACTATTCATATATTTGGAAAATTTTAATTGAAAATCAATCCCACAAAGGAGATGATAAAGAGGGTTTTTGAAGATATGATGTTTAAATGCTTAAAATGTTTTTATATGAAAACTCAGTAAAACAATGATTAGGAGCCAAATTGGATTAATTTATATAATTGAACTATTGATACTTAAAAAACCATATAAACAAATTGGATGTTTTTTAATTCATTAAAATATATAATAATATTTAATAAAAATAAGTATTATCACTATTCATCAAAAAATTAATATTTTGAAAAAAATGAAAGAAAATCATCCAAAATAATTTTGAAATGAAGACTTAAAATGGAATTTTATTTTATCAAATTTTTTTTCTAAATATTTCAAATATTAATATCGTAATTGTTTAAAAATGAATTTTTTTATAAAAAATTGTATTTTCAAAAAATATAATGATTTTAACAAAAATTTAGTACATTTTTAATAAAATTATTTATATATTAAATATATATTTTTAATATTTTATTATTTATTTTTACTATTAGTTCCACCAATATTAATGGGTTGTTAATAATGATAATTTTTAAATAGTAATATTAATAATATTTTCATGTTTCGTTGAAACTCAGTGTTGTATGTAATGAAAGCTATTAAAGAAATTTGATTTATTAAAAAAATAAAATTTGATAGAAATATAATATTCTACAAGAGAATTGATCAATATTAGGTTTGATCTTACCATATTAGAATTATAGGATCAAACTCATGTCCTGAAATCAAACATTGTAGATGAAAAGAGATCAGGGAGTACAAAACAAACTAGAGAGAGTTCAAAGGTTGATGGGTTTGAAGAGGCCATGAAAAAATAACAAAAATTGAGAAGGGATAGGTCTTTGAAAAAAATAATCAAAAGATAGTGTTTCCACTAGGCACCTAACCATTCCACTAGCTATCCATTGGGATCTTTAGTATTCTTGCAGATTCATTTGACTCCACCAACTTTTTGGTGGAGATATTATAGCTTTTCAAGCAATAAAATCTACATGGCCTTGGATCCATTTCAATTTTTACATCCCAAAGATATCTAAACCATATCAAATAATATAAAAAGTATTCAAAATGAAACTTACAAATGAAAATATATAAACCGTTAAAAGGGGTTTCCTAATTATCTCCTCCAAATACATCTGATCCTCGAGAAGTATCCCTAATGGTTTTGATGAACAAAGAGCCCACTTTTCTAGAATGCATTTCTTCGGATCCCATTTTTGTTCCTAAAAAATTCCATTCTATAATAGAAATAGAATATGACGAATAAAAGTTCCTCACAACACCTTCTAACCATATTCTATAATCCGAATCAGTCTCTCTATAAAATACACATTCTATTCCCACACAATATCATCAAATTGATAACATGAATAGGATCATTCTTTTACCTTTGAATTTGGGAAATTAGGAAGACATTATACACATCATGGTACTATGTGGGATTATCTAATATTTAGGACACCAACAATATGCATTAGATAATCTAGAAAAGACCCAACAGATTTTGGTTCCAAATTAATATACTTCCTCAAACACCTTTTCCACAATCGAGGGGACACCCTCAAGAAATCCTTATCGCTCAATAAAATCCATGGGTTATATCATTTGTTAAAAATTAAATAATTTCAATTCTTTATTTATAAAAAATAATTTTATAATCAATTTCACCTTCTCTATGTTCTCCTTCCTTATTCTAGTATTGTGTTGAATGACATGGTCATCTATACCTAGCCTAAAACGGGCTCATATTAATCCCAGAATAATGGATATGATTATAAGAAAACTCAAATAGATCCAAGTGATCACCCTAATACCCAAAGAAATATATAATAAATACCTAAATAATATCCTCAAATTTCTATATTGTTCCCTTTAACGTCCAATCAATATAACAATTTATAGACATAAAAATATTCAACTGAGTCATGTCACATTGTAAAAAATGATACCAAATTGTGATGTAAACCATGCATATCTTTCAGGTACCATTACAGATGGAACCACATTAATCCAAACTATATACAAAACTTTGACCTTTTCTAGTTTATCTAATGAGTTAGTCTCCCATATCGGGGAGAAGTGAGAGACCTTGGTCAACTATTCTATTATAACCCAAATCGTTTTTCAAACTTGATGGTTTATGTGAAACCCCATCATGAATCTTATATAAATGTTATCCCACTTCAATATAATTACCAAAAGAGGATAGATAAACCCTCCTCATCTACGATGATCGTCTATAATCCTTTTAAAATTCAGTAAATGGGATACAAATCATTCAGCGCCACTCTTCATTCCAAGACAGTAAAACTTCCATCTAGTATTATGATACATTTTAGTCAACCCTAGGTTCACTACCAACTATGAATAATGAGAGTCATTAAAGATATAATCTATTATAGATAAAAGAACCACCACCCTGTAATAACAATAAGTAAACCACATCAATTTAAGATCCATCCTAGAGTAAAACCATTTTTATAAACCCCTTATGCTTCACAACCCACTCAGAATCATGGTCCTGACTAGTCTTGACTCTCTCCACAAAATAAAACATAATCATTGGGTGTGGACAAACAATTATCCCTCAATCCATGGATATCCTAACCTTCCAATAAACCAATAAATCTATGATCTTTCACCATTTACATGACATATTATTTTATTATTCTTTTTTCTTCTTACATAACCCGTTAGTAGCTACGATTCCTTCCCCAAGAGTATACTTCCACTTAATTTCAAATTTTTATATGTAAAAACACCTCCAATGAAGACCCTTTCCATTATGGGGTAAAATATTTCCTATAATATCGTGGCCCAAGTATATGAATACTTTCACAATGAAGATGTACTTTATCAAGTAATTCAATGCATGAACCACAACTATGAAATCCTAGTAATGGGTATGATAATACTGTTGGTGGGGTCACATATAAAGAGGCACATAAGAAACACCCTTATTAATCTGAATCAGAATAAATTCAAATCCAAAACCATATGGAACCAAATATACTACATTCTTAAATCAAGGATCAGAAATAAATAGAATTAGAGATGATTTCAATACATTTTTGAACTCTATAAGTCCTTTTCATACTGGTATATCTATTAAAACATGACTCCCTTCTCTGTAAGAATGGGAAAGGGTTCCGTCAAGGAGAAAATCACTAAATGGAACTCCTAGAGTACAAAAAAAACCCATGGAATCAATTACTATTAATGATATTCCCCTATTTTGACTATTATATAAATTAATCTACCTTCTCCAAAACAACTGATATTCCTTCTTATGAAACCATGTTCCTTATAATGTATTCATTATGTATCCAAAATTTACACATAAAATACTTAACGTAATGCTTATATAAAAAATTATTCTCAATAAGAAATCTAGTGGTCAATAATGACATTACATTATATTCGAATATATTAATATATCATCAACGAACAGTGATGAATGTGTCAAATAATTGGTAAAAGATCATGGTCACAGGTGACACGATCCCTTCTTGATCAGTTTATTTTCCAGAAGTCCAAATAATACACTCATACAACAGATGATGACTCGTAAACCCTATACTCAATATCGATTCTTCTATGAACAAAAGATAAAGGTAGAAATAATGAGATAAATATTTAAAAACCATTACGATCCACTCAATTGATCAATCATGTTGTCAATTCAGGGAACTGGGTACCATCTTTTCATTGTGATTTGATTTAACTTCTTATAGTCTATAAAAAGCTAAATAATATCATCCATATTATTAATGAAAAACAATATAGAATCCTAATAGATTTTTTTGGTATGATGAATCTCTTTGCTTGAATATCATCATGTTATATATTTATCTCTTTCAACTTATCTATTTCCATGTGATATGATTTAATTGATATTGGTCACACACATGGATTGATATTAGTATCAATTTCAAGTCCAATATGTGGATGTAACCCAAATTAATAGTGTAGGATGATATCTTTTTACAGGTCTTCCATAGGAGGAAAAATTGAGGGAGACAATTTATGGTGAACTACAATAATCATTCCGACCACCTATACTGAAAATATTTCTCTCAGATGCGGATTTGATCCCACTCTACCTTCCTAGATTTCTCATTATTTAGGAAACATTAACCTCACCCTTTTTCCACCATAAATGTCACTCACCGCTGTTGAAAATTTATTTTTACATGGGTGTTGTCCATCAGATCCACGGAAAGGCTCTAATCAAAAATTGACATCTCTAAAATTGTGATTCTCCACAAATGCATGAATTTAGAAACCCACACAAGAAGTTTTTGGAATATATGAATACAATTCTAATTCTTTCCTATGAGTGTATACATTGATAAAAGATAAAAAAAGGAAAATAATAGGTAAGTCCATCCCAGCAACTAGATGAGAAGATATAACCAAATGGGATGCACCTGTCCAAAATAAAGAAACATATAATATAGATGAAATGACAGTTCTCTAAAAAAAATTGTAGATCCCTCTCTATATGAAACTAAAGTAATATTAACTATATAATCTCTGTAATAAACTACTCCATGAAACCCCATAAGATCATGAGTCACCTGATTCACCAATACCATTGGGGTCTACTAATTCTACTGATGTCATACACCCACAAGATATCGTTATATTTCTATGTAAATATGTGAATCCTTAAATTATAATTTCTTTAGATGACCAACCATTACATAATAGTGGCATGTCCTGAAATATAAAAGATAGTCTATAAGATAATTTTCTTTCCTCCAACAATTATAGAACCAATCAGAGTTATTTAAAACAAAGGGAGTTGTGGAGCCTCCCCTTTACACGTAAATTTTAATTTCTCCATAATGTTACTCATCTTACATTATTTTCTTAATTATAGAAGAATAAATTATAATTTCACTAGATAATATGTCAATCAGTCCAATAGTAAATGGGATAATACCTATAACTTTGTACTGACAAATTGTTTTCCCAATCAAATATACCTTATGAATAATTTATGTATAGCTATTAGATCAAAATTCCTAACATTGAGTTTTAGATTAGGATGATGGATCATCTTTATCTTAATGACATTATATACCTTGTTCCCTATTAGAATTTGATAAAATAAAAAAATCTCCCTGAAAAGAATTAAATAGGAGGAAATGAAAATCATCTCCTACTCGATATTGATGGAATCTTGAGCACATGATGACTTTATCCAAACATGTTATAACTCCAAGAATAATTGGTCATTTAGAATCACCCATTTTATCCCTTCATCTCTACCAATTAAAAGCATAATGTCTTGTCATTTTCTAGTAACAACTTATATCATAAAGGTCACAGGATTCACTTTTTGATCTTATGGGGTCTTCATAAGCACAAATATACTCTCGATGGATTTTATTTATTCCTTATTATCCTAGGTGTTCTAGTTCCTTATGTGGATGGGGGATGCTAGATATGGATGTCATGAGAATAATCGATAATTGTTCCTACACCAATTTGGGTTCCTCTACCCTGAACTGGTACTACCCGAAAGAGTCGTAGATGAATCGACATAATAGGATAAATATATGGGGAAAACAAAGGAACATACTAAATTTCATTATTGGGCATAATATATTGGAAAACTATCATTTCATGATTTCTTCAAGGTTAAATTTTACAAAATTTCATGTCAATACAAAGAGAAATACACCTTCTAATACATGAAGTCCAATAACAAATTATAGGAATAAACAACGATTTACAACAATGAACTTCTTAAAAGGATGTACATAAGAAAAAAATAATAACTATAACACCTCATGATTTTATGAAATATTTTTATTCAAATAAATTTATATCATTTGATACTTTTTGTTACATGGAATGATGATTCTAAATGAACTAAGATATAACATATTATTATTTTTTCAGAAAATATTTTCCTAGTTGTTGGATTTTCAGGTAGGAATATGACAAAATAAATTATAATAAATGTGTGCTTCACACATGTCGAAAATAAATTCATTGGTTGTCTATTGATTATAAATTACAAAAAATCATTTGAATGTAAAGGAAATATTTTTCTGGAAAAGTGATTTTATGGAAAAAAAAATTATTTTAACGTAATAAATTAAATTATTCAATATTATTGAATGATTTTAATGAAAACTATATATTATATTTTTAGTCATGTTATTTTTCATTCATCTAAAAGTTTTTAATGTATGGGGAAAAAATAATCTGATTTTGTGCTTAAAATGTTTTTTCTTTCTAAAAAGTGGATTCATCCTGATTCAATCAAATAATTTAAAATAATGTTTTTGAACTTTTAAAAAATTTATTTTAAAAACATTAATTGATTTTTTCCATATTCATATCATAATTATCAAAAATATAATATTTTAAAATTTTATGAAAATATATGTTTTAAAATGAATATGGAAAAAAATATTATTTTTAATTTCCATTTCATCTAAAAAATTTAAAAGATACATTTTTTTAAAAATGATTTTAAATTTTAAATTAGTTCTAATATATTTTTATAAATAAAATTTATTTATTTTTAATCAAATTTTTAGTAAATTTTGACATAAAATATTTTTTTACTTAGGAAAATATTTTCAATGGAAAAATGCTATTTCATTGTGATTTTTGATTTAATATTAAATTAATTTCTTCTAATTTTATGAATTTTATTTGATAAAATGTATTCATATTTTTAATTAGAATAAATAATATTAATTAATAAGTTTAAACTAATTTTTTTCATAATAAACAGTATGCACAGTAGAAATATGATACTCTAGTTATGATTAGAAAGGTTTATTAGGGTTAAATATAAAATAAAAGGGTTAAATGACCTAAAAACTAATATAAATTATATATTATCATATTATATCATTCATACATCATTTATCGTTCATTAATGATATATTTTGGATCCATAATCCCTTGATATTAACTTGTCATTATAGAAAAACATTGAATATTTCCAAGTGTTCCACTCAACTAAATTTTAAAATGGAAACCTGATGAACCATTTTCATGTGAGCTTTCAAAAATAATTATAACTATGGGAAGAACAAGGGGTGACCTATTTCATTCTCTTGAAGAGATTTTATGGTTTTTTCAACCACTAATTCTAATTCACTTTTTTTATAATTCTATTATTGGATCAAAATATGAATAAAGATGCTCAATTAGAATAGGGGGTGAACTATATGTTTAAAAACATTCATGTTTAACCTTAAGGAAAACAATTTTAATAAGGTTAAACAAGGTAAATTCATAATACATCTTTTAGTTTTACAATCATTCAACTTTCTGTTAATGTGGTTCCAAAAATGCAACATAATGAATGTTTACTGCCAAATGATTCTACCTTAAAGCATATATAATGTTACTTATCAGAGTATACAAAAGAACAAGAAATGATAAGAAGGTTATACTTTCTTCCTTTATCAAAATAAAATGGAAATAAACATGAAACAAAACATGTAATTAGTATGGTATATTTTAACCCAAAAAAGAAGGGTATCCAACAACCTTTGATAAAGGTCCATTTATTTTTATTTTCCATAATGTCTATCTTACGCACACTAAGGTAATCCTTCGATAGGTATATCAGAATTTTCCTTGCTACCCCCACAAGCCCTCAATCATTAAGGTATTCAGATCCTCTATATTATTATTGGTGGAAGTCCAAGAACATTAAGGTAATGGGCACCTCTATTTTCTTATCCCCAAAAGTCCTCATTTTTATAGAGAAACAATCGGATTCACACGAAGCATGTTTAACAAGATGCTCAGTACAAACAAGGTATGAGAGTCTCTCTCTCTCTAAATTACTTCAACAATAAGCAATATCTTGAGTGATCAACAGATATATCACATATTGATCTCGTTCAAATGTGCTCTTATTTATAGGAACATCTCCAATGGTCAGCTCCCTCCCCCAACGGTCATATTATTTATTGAACATTTGAGAGACCTACACCTGTTTCACTCAAATAATGGTTAGTTAGAAATAGAATATACGACATCGTTTCATAACTATAAGAAGTGTAAGAAAAATAAGGTTTCATAACCATATCTAATTTTCAGAGTCTACATAAAAATAAATTTTAGAGTCTATCCAAATAATAATTTGGAGAATATAAATCAGGAATATTCATATTATATTTTCCAATGAATTCGAAACTCGAACTCTATAGATTTCCAAGTCGAAATTCCATTGAATTCTAAGTCAGAGTTCAGAGGAATTTAGAGTCTGAGTTTTGAGGAATTGGGAGTCTGAATTTCTAATAATTCAGAGTCTGAATTTCATATAATTTAGAGTATGAATTTCAGAGAATTTGGTGTTTTAATTTCAGAGAATTCATATCTTAATTTCATAGAATCTGGAGTCTGGATTTTAGAGAATTGGGAGAATGAATTTCATAGAATTCAGTATCTGAAATTCATATAATTTAGAGTCTAAATTTCAGAGAATTCAGAGTCTAAATTTCATAGAATTTCGAGTCTGAATATCAGATAATTTAGAACCAGAATTCGGAACTTCAAAACAGTATACTCTATATCTATTCATTTAAAGGATTCCTAGATTTTTATATTTTAAACAGATTTGAATAAAATGAGTTATATTTATAGAAACTATAAAAACACATTGAAATCATAAATAAGGATAAAATTTATTTGGGGAAAGAAAATTTTCCTTATTAAGATAATTGTTAGGGAAGATTTAATTTTCCTTAAAATACAGTGTTTGTGATTTTCAAAACATAAAAGAATGGAAAAGTCAAAAAGAAAACATATAGACTCTATAATCTCCCCCTTTTTGAAAAGTACAAACATCCTTATCAAAAAGAATAAAATGATATAGAATTTTTATGGATTTGAAAATAAAATCTTATCTCCCTTTACTTATTAATAATGGTGAATACGACTAACTACCCCTTAGGTTTTGAAATCCCTATAGAGAGTATTCGTGATGTCCTTAAATTTTTTTTCTTCTTCCTGAATAATAAAAACTTCTTTGATGGATCCCCCCCATAGATAGAATAACCTTACATAGGGAATTCACTTCCTTACTTAGTATACCTTTTATCATTCCTTTCTCCACATTTTTATTTTCAAAACATAATAAAGTGAATGAAAAAGAAAATGGTACCTGAAGAAATAGTACTATATAAAAAAACATGATAATTAACCAAAATTTCTTCTCATGGACAAAATATATACAAAGAACCAAATATAACCAAACATCATATTTGGGAAAATATTATCCTTCTTTCTCTTGTGGAAATAAATTTATTACGATGGTTTTCATCTTCTTTATCTCCTTGTGATCTTCTTCCACAAGCTTGAGCAGTTAATCCGGATCTTCATTTTTCTTCTCTAAGGATTTTATCATTTCTTCCTGACCCTTAAGAATATCTGCATGAGCCATTAAGACTTCTTCTTTATTAAATATCTTTTCTTCAAACTCACTTCTGAGATCCCTTTCCCTCTTAAAATTAATAGCCACTGAATTAAGATTCCCATTAAAGTCCTTGACTGCTTTCTTCTAGGTTTTATGTTTGAGGGTTAGATTTTCCTCAAAATTATTAGTAAGGTCTTTAAACATCACAGATTCGGTGTCGAAAGCATTGTTCTTTTTATCTTGATATTCATCCAAGGCTCTCAGGTTTTAGATTTTCTTCCTCGACCAATTTGTAATCATCTTGTTTGATCTGTTATGATCTTCATAAGAAAGGAATAATGATTTGAAATCCACCTCAAGTCTAACAAAATTATCCATAATCATGGACACCTAATATGATTTCTAGTTTATCGAATGCTGAAGCATCTAGAATCTTGAATCAATACTCGTAATTAAGGAAATGTTATCATCCAACGTCTTCAATGATTGTACCACAAAATAATGTCCAAATGTGGACGATTCTGAATCCGAGTGTTGGGTTGGTGGGGATTCTTTTTCTATCTCTTTAGATTTCCCTTAAATGAAGCACCAAAATATTTCTTGTTAAGAACATATTTCCAAGGATTATGAACAAACACCTGATTTCCCTTTTCAGATCTTAGAATGACCTCTTCTACTTTGGGAGACTCATACACTCTATCAGATAACTGAACAATCTTTTCTTAATCAAGGTTTTCTTTCTCCACACCTGCCCAAAGAACTTCTAGATGAATAAATTCATGGTTTTAACTCTCTTTTTCAAATAGTTTATTCACTTTTTCCTGTCCTTTTTCTTCTTTTCTAGGTGTAGCATGTTTTGATGATTCTGCTTTAGAATTTTGGATTGACAGTTTCTTATATGGACTATCCTTCTCATGATATTCATCTACATGCATTATCATGTCATATATATCAACACATCCTTCTTATTATTATTATTCTACTTCTCCCACTTCTTCTTCTTGAACTATTTCTTCCTCAAAATATGTTTCTAAAATCATCATCTTCTTTCCTCAAGTCACTAGGATTGATTCTTTCAAAAATTATTTTGGTACTTGAATATGTTCAGAGGCTTCCTCAGTAGCCTTAAGAATGGAATGAACTATCTCAGCTACATAAATTTTGTTCCTCTTCTTCTTTTCCTTTTCATGCATCTCATGATTTTCAACAGCCTTCAACTTCAATGATTTTTCCTCAATATGGTTCAGGCCAAAACCAGGCTCCCCTTCATTATTATTCTTCTTGTCCTCTCTCCACTTAGAAACCACTTCATCTGGATAAGTCTTTTTCTTCTTTGGCTTTGGTGGTGCGGATTGAGTTTCCTTAGTAGAAGAAGTTTTTTTCATCCCATTCCAGTTCCTTCACCTTTCACTTCTTTCCACCCTTCTTGGAAGTTTTATCTACTTCCCGCTTCTTAAATAGATCTTTTATTTCATCTTAAATCAAATCATAGAACTCTCCAGATTATCCAGAAAAAACAAATTTCATTCTCCTTAGAGTATCATCACTCAACAACATTACATTGAAATTCCTTGGCTTATATATTCAAGGTATTTTGAATGAATTAAGACAATGGACTATAATATTTGAGAGAATGGCCAGATACAAGATGATTTGAGACATAAAATTTCCAATTTTTATATTCTCAATTGTGACCAATACATACTTCGCGAAATTTATCTTCTTGAGGTTCCCCAGGAAATCCATAATATAGATGTCACTTTACTTTAAGGAATGCTTATCCCATTTTCTCAGGAAAATAAAACATTGAACCAATAATTAATGAATCTGGAAGTTTTTAAATTGATGAACAATATTCAAAGTCTTCACTTATTTCAAGATAATGCATTCTAAAGCCTTTTCCTTCTCAAATGAGCCCGATACATCTAGTAATTTATAGGTGCAAAATTCAGCTTCACCCTCAATTGGAATTCCAATTAAACAAAAGGAATTTGTGTAGGAAAGGGGGTAGATCATTCCATATTAATGAATGAAAACTTATCTCTCCCTACATCATTGAAGAAACATACTGATTCATAAAATTCAACAAAAAACTCCGAATAAATAGGTTCTTGTGCCTACGGTTTAGATACACAAAGTCTCTCCCATCCATTCAGCTTGATATTAATTGAAATGATATAATAATAATTAGAAAATAAATTCAGATCGTCTAACCTCTCTCTATATATCAGCCATTTGATGATTTCCTTCACAGATGACATTTATTTTTGAAAAGAAGTTTATACAGAAATTAAAAATTGAGAAAAACCTTGAGGATTTTGAATTACCTTAAGTAGATCATTAGGGTTTCAACACGCCATAGCATTGATGATTTCCATGGAAAAAAACATTGGGGGTCATTATAAAGGTGTTGGAGGCAACATTTCACCTTCTATGATTGACCCAATGGTTGAAATAATCTTGACCATATCTAAAGATTGAGAAGATAGCTGAAGTTGGTATTTGGAAGGTTCTGATCTTTTGAGGTTTTTGAGATAAAAATTAGAATTTAATGAAAACTGAATCCAAAAAAAATCAATCAAAATTAAAATACCATCATTTTAAAAGATGATTATGAAAATTTATGAAAGAAAACAAAACATTCGGATTGATGGGATAATTATCCATAATGAGAAAAATTCTTCTTCAAGAACTTTATATTTTGATAAAAATATCATTAGAAAAATATTGATTACAAAAATTTTGATTACAAAAATTTTGATAATGAAAATTTTGATTCTGAAGATTTTGATTACGATAATTTGGATTAATAAAATGATGATTAAGAAAAAAAATTCAAAACTTTTGATTAAGAAAATTTTGATTATGATAATATTGATTATGAAAAAGTTGATTACCAAAATCTTGATTATGAAAATTTTGATTACAAAAATTTTGATTACAAATTTTTTAAATAATAAGAAAATGTACTCCCCCTATAGAAAAAGTTTCTTATTATAAGGATATATATTCTAACCAAAATTTAATATGGAAGACTACCTTACCGTTATCATTCCTAAATTTTTTTTATTGTATTCAAATCATTTAGAGGGTAAGGATTTTGCGAAAATATCAGAAAGTTGATCATACGTTTCGATAAAATGAAGAATGAAAAATCCTATTTGTTTGTCATCCATAAGAAAGTGATTCCTCATATCTATGTATTTTCCAAGTGATTTATGTTTATGGTTTTTACATAATGCTATGGAACTAGTATTTTCACTCAATATTAGTGTTTTGATAAAACTCATACCACAGACTGTGATTGTGTGTTGTATCCATAACACTTGAGCACAATAACTTCCATCTGCTACATACTCAGCTTCATTAGTAGAAAGTGCTACTGAGTGTTTCTTTATTAATGATCTAAAAATTAATGAATCATCTATGAAATTAAAAGTTTCAAATGTACATATCATATCCATTCTACATCCACCAAAGACAACATCTGAATTTTTTTTAAAGAAAAATCATTTCTTGAAGTATAAAAAGAGTCCTAAATCCATGGTTCCATAAAAGTAGTGAAAAATTATTTCCACTTACCTTAATAGAGATTCCTTAGGATTGGATTGATATCTTGGACATAAGCATACTGAAAAAATTATTTCTGGATGACTAGATATCAATTATAGTAGACTTCCTATCACACATCTAAATGATATTTGATCTACTAGTTTCCCTATATCAACAAGATCATGTAAATTTTCGTTACATGTGGGAGTACATATACTCTTAGTGTTGTCATACCCATACTATTTAAGAATATATTTAATATAATTGTATTGGGATATAGAAGTTACTTCTAGTTTTATAGTTATTTGAAAACCTAGGAAAATTTCATCTCACCCATAAAACTCATTTTGATCTCAGAATTCATTAAATTCAAAAATGAATCAGTTTATGATTCCTGAGTTGAACCAAATATGAATTCATCAACATAAATTTGAACAATAAAAATAATTTTCTTACCATTCTTTATAAAAATGGTTTGATAATCATTTTCATTAACATTACTTTTTTTAACAACAATCATGTAACACTATCATACCAGGCTCTATGGTCTTGTTTTTGTCCATATAAGGCTTTGGTAAGATTGAAAACATGTTTAGGATGTTTTATGTCTTCAAAACTAGGAGTTTGTTCTTCAAAAACATCCTCTTGAACATAGCATTAAGGAAATCACATTTTATATCCATTTTAAAATTATTAAAGTTAAAGAATGCTAAAAAGGAAAATAGAATACGAATACATACAAGTATAGCTACTAGAGTATAGGTTTCATCATAGTCTACACCTTATTGTTGATTATATCCATTAGCAACTAATCTAGCCTTATTTCTCAATATGAAGTCGTTTTCATCACATTTATTTCTGAAGACCCATTTTACTCCAACTACATAAGTTTCTTTAGGTATTTCATCCAGGCTCTGGATTTTATTCCATTCAAATTAATTTGGCTCATCTTGCATGGATTTAATCCAATTATCATCCCCTAAAGATTCATCAGTGGTTTTTGGTTCTCATTGAGAATGAAATTATAGATGTTATATTTCATTTATTAAATAACCTCTCGTCCTTACATGTTTATTTACATCATCAATGATACTATCACTGGGATGATTCCTAAGAAACAACTCATTTTTGTTTTGTAAATCATGTTCATCACCATATGGTTAGAAATCCTTGGGGGTCAACGCTTCAGAAACATTTTCTTGAAACTTTTCCTAATAAAAAGGATCTTCTATCAAGGGTTGAAAATCATTTTTTGAAAATAAAACCGAAATTGTAGTTTGAGGTTATTTAAAAAAAGGATCAGTTTCATAAAATTTAACATGTATTGTTTCTTCAATAATACATGTATTTTTATTAAAAACTCTATAAGCCTTATATGTTTTGGAGTAGCCTAAGTAAATTCTATCATGAAATTTGGGTGATAATTTATGTAAATTATCTTTAGTATTCAAAATTAATACTTTTCAACCAAATACTTTGAAGTATGAAAGTCTAGGTTTTCTACCAACCCACAATTTTTAGGGGGTTTTATTAAAAAAGGACTAATCAAAAGTCTGTTTATAGTATATCAATAAATACTTACAGATTCAGCCCAAAAATTCTTACCTATCAAATATTCACTCAACATGGTTCTAGTTATCTCTTGAAGAATTATATTTCTTACATCAACAATACCATAATGTTGAATATTTCATGGAACTGATAAGTTTTGAGTAATTCCTTTTTTACAACAAAAAGTTTCAAAATTGGAATTTTGTAATTCTAATCTATAATCACTATAAATAATTATCAATTGAAGGTTTTTCTCATTTTAATCATGAGCTCTATAAATTTTGAAATAATAAATGGCTTCATATTGTTTTCTAAAAAATTGACCCATATAAATCTAGTATAATCATTGACTATGAAAAATACATAATATATTACACCAATGCATCCAGTTTGTGTTGGATCAAAAATATCCATATGCACTTACTGTAATGAAACAGTAGTTGAGACTTCACCGATTTATTTTAAACATGATTTATATTACTTTCCATATTGACCAAAATAACAGATGTTTGATGAATCATATCTAATATCTGGTAGATCCTTTACATGTCTTTTCTTAGAGTGTTTACATAGGTTCCTAAGGTTACAATGTCCTAAAATCTTATGTCATAACCATGATTGATCTTCCATTGCACTAAGGCAAGGTAGGTCTTGGATCCTAAGGTCTTCTATGATTAGTGTGTATACATTCTCTTGTCTATCAGAAGAAATAATAAACCCTTCCTTGGAATTGTGCACTAATAACTTATCATTATTAAAATTCAAAAGGTAACATTTATCACATAATTAAATTATTCTAATGATAATGTGCTTATGACCCATAACAAATAAAAGATTTAAAATCAATGTTTTTTCAAGAATAATAATGTTATGTATACAAATAATTTATCCCAGAGCATTATCTCCAGAAGTTAGTTTTATTCCTTTCAACTTGAAAATATTTTAAAATAAGTTTTTGTTACCAGACATTTTTTTGGAACATCCACTATCCATGTTTCATGTATTGTTGTTGGTATTATCATTGTTTTCAATGTAATAAGAGTGTTAGACTTTTGGAATCCAAATTTTCTTGGATCTAGAAATTTCAGAAAGCCAGATTTTAGGAATAACGTTTTCTTAGAAAAATAAGATTTTTGAAAACCTAAAGATTGAGTTTTGTTTAAAGAAAAAGAATTTTCCCAATGTCTACCACACTTAAATTTAGTATATAATGGATCACTTTTAGGAACAAAATAGTTATTACTAAATTATTTCTTATAATGAGTGTAACCAAATACATAACAATTTCTTAGAGGTCAAATTTGGGAATACATTTTGTCAATGTTTTCCTTACCAGAGGTAAAGTTGGTGAAAAACATCCACATGGAAAATACTTCCGACATCAATTTAATATCCATGTTTTCATCCTAAACATATAAGTTTTAGAACTAGAGTTAGTTTCTAAAATAATTTTCATAGAAATTACATTTTCAAGATCCTTAGAAATTTTAACCTTTTCAGAATGTAATTCATCATGGTTTTTTGGAAATACTTTTAAAATAAAAAATTTTCTTATCAAGATATTTATAAAGATATGATTCTAAATTAGTTAAAATAAAAATTATATAATTTTTCTTATCAATCCTTTTTTGTGTTTAGAATTTTCATTCTCAATAAGTTTAGAAAACGTAGAAGCTTCTTCATAAGTAGGTAATAGAATATCTTCATTATAATTAGATTCTTCATTTTATGATTTATAGTATTAAATTTAGTATAATTTTCATTCAATGATACATTTGTGAAAGATTATGCATTGTTTACCTTGGCAATTTGACAAATATATTCAATGGGTAGTCTAGCTAATAGACCTGGATTCTTCAGATCATAAGATTCATTATCTGATGATTCATTATAAGAGTAACTGCCATTGGAACTCCAGGTGTCATTGGATTTCCAACCATTATTATATTTATCCTCCAAGTACTTATTTCCATTCTTCTAAGAATTCTTTTCTTTTCTATCCTTTTTTTGACGCATAGGACAGTCCGACATGATATGCCTGGTTCTCTTGAATTCATATCATGTGACTTCCAATTCATTCTTGTCTTTTCATTATTTAATTTTATATCTATAGATAAATTCATTATTTCTAACTATCGTGTTCATCCTTTGAGAAACATTATCTATTTCATTCTCATTGTGTTCACTTTCACTAGATTCTGATAAAACAGAGATGATCTTAGACATCACTTTTGTAACCCTTTTAGGAGTCTTGGATTTAGTAGTTGTAAAGGCTACACATTCATTAACATTTTTATTCTTATTTATATCATCATATCTTTTCATTATTGTCTCATGTTGAATAAGAGTTCCAAAAATAACATGAAGCGTGATTTGAGAAACATTTTTATTCTCATCAATTACAGTTCTCTTTGATTCCCACTCATTAGGACTGGTGCCTATTATTTCATTCACAAGTGCCTCATCATCTAATCCTTCTCAACCATTGATTGTTAACTTCTAACAATCTTCATAAACCTTTGTTGTACATTGCATACTGGTTCTCCATAAGCAAATAAAAATCCATGATATTTTGTTCTAAGAAAAGATCTTCTAGTTTCTATAACTTCAGATGTACCAAAATGAGTAACCTACAATTTCTTCTAGATATAGATTGAAGATTCACAAGAAGAAATATGAATATATATATTTCTGGTCAAGGAACACAATAAATTATTGGGGACCTTGTAGTTTCAATGATATTATGACTCATCTTGATTGGTGAAATTTCATACATCCTTCTCAGGAATCTTGTAATCTCCAATCAGCATAACAAAATTATGCACATTGGTATTAATAACCAAAGTATTCAAATGATCTCTCCAATATTCATAATCATTCTTGTCAAATATAGGTGGTTTAGTAGGTTTTAGAATTTCAATTGAACCAATATTCAGTCCTTCCATCTTAATGAATATATATTTCCACATAAACTCATTAATTGAAAATGTTTGTAAATAGGGATGAAAATCCTAAGCCAGGAAAATATTTAGAACAATGAAAACTTGAGAATGAAAACATATATGTGATTTTAAGTATTTTAGATACATCCTCTGATGCCAATTGTATGATAGAAATATGAATGTAGATGCTCAATTACAAGAGGGGTGAATTGTAAGTCTAAAAACATTCATTTCTAACATTAAGGAAAACTATGTTTAACAAGGTTAAACAAGGTAAATTCATAATACCACTTTTAGTTATACAAAATTTCTAGGTTCTAGAAATGTGGTTCCAAAAATGAAACATAAGGAATTTTTACAAGTAAATGATTCTAACTTAAAGCATATAGAATCCTACTTATCATAATATACAAAAGAACAAGAAAGTATTATAATGTTATACTTTCTTCCTTTATCAAAATATAGTGGAAATAAACATGAAACAAAAAAAGTAACAATTATGTAATCTTTTAACCTGAATAGTAGTGTATCCAACAACATTGGATAATGGTCCCTTGATTTATAGTTTCAAGAATGTGTGTCTTACCCACACTAGGGAAAGCCATCGATATAAATATCAGAATCAGTTCTGTTATCCCCACAAAGCCATTGAACTTTGAGGTAGTCGGAACATCTATCTTCATATCCATGGAAGTCCTATAACTATATGTTAGTTGGAACCTATGTCTTCCTATCCCTGTAAGTCCTTGATTGTACACAGTAATAATCACAGTTTCACGAAACAAGCTGAACAAGTTGTTCAGTACGCACAATTCATGAGAGTATCTCTCTCTAGAAATAACATCAATAGCATGAAATCAGTAGAGTGATAAATAGGTATATCACATATTAAGCTCGTTTAAATGAGCTCTTATTTATAGGAAATTCTCCAACAGTCGGCTCCCTCCTCCAATGGTCATATTTTTCCTTGAATTTTGGACGGACCAATACATGTGTCACTCAAACAAAGGTTAGTTAGAAACATAATATTCGACATCACTTCATAACTATAATGAGTATAAGAAAAATGATGTTGCTTAACTAAATATAACACTTTAGAGTCTAAGGAAAAATAATTTTCAGATTCTAACCAAATAATCAATTAAATACTATAAATCTAGAATATTCAGATTCTATTTTCTGAAGAATTTGGAACATGAATTCTATAGATTTCAGAGTATGAATTCCAATGATTTTGGAGTTTTAATTCAATGGAATTTAGATTCTAAATTTTGTGAAATTCAGAGTCTAAATTATGAGGAATGTGGATTCTGAATTTCCATGATTTCAGAGTCTGAATTTCATAGAATTTGGAGTATGAATTTCAATGAATTCAGAGTCTCGATTTCTGAGAATTTATAGTCTGAATTTTAAAAATTCTTAGACTTAATTTCAGAGAATTCGAAATATAAATTTCATAGAATTTGGATTATGAATTTAAAATAATTGATAGTTCAAATTTTATAAAATTCTGACTCTGATTTTCAGTGAATTTATATTCTTAATTTCAATGAATTCTGTGTTGGAATTTCAATTAATTCGCTACCTGAATTCGTAACCTGAAAACAGTATACTATATATCTATGTATTTATAATATTTTTAGTTTTTGAGATGTGAAACTAATTACAATAAAGTGAGTTATATATAGAAAAACTATAAAAATAAAAATGAAAACATAAGTAATGATAAAATTTCCTTGCGGCGGAAAAACTTTCTTTATTAAGATAATTATTATGGAAGATATAATTTCTCTTAAGATAGAGTGTTTGTGATTTTAAAAACATAGAGGAATGAAAAAGTAATAAATAAACCATATTAACTCAACATTTCTCATTTATAAGATAAAACAAAATTAAATTCTGGTTTGAGAAATGAGAATGCTAGATAATGGAAATTAAACATTCAACGCATAATGCAGATATAATGAATGCCGAAAAAATGATGTTTGATAGAAAAGAGATATTCCAAAGAGAATAACCTAGATTGAACCTTCATCATATCATTAGATGTTTCAAATTTAATTAATAAACACACTCCATCATATGTGTTAATATCCTCTTCTATATGGGGTTGTGAATACAAAATGCTCTCAACGATCGCTGAGAGACTGTTTATCCACCTCCCCAATTGAGGTAAAATATTATTGAATAGAAATGTAAGCCTCAGGTGGAAAGTGGAGACAGAAAGGCACTATACCCACTAATATCCCCATTGACCTAACTCTAATAAAATATGAAACAACTAAAATGAATGTGCAATGACTTGGGTTCAACTCTTGATTGGTCACCCTGGATGTTCCTTGGGTAAGTTACTCATGATCACGAGTGTAAGAGATCACAGTAGAGAAGAGTGGGGTGGAATGACAAAATATTAAAAATGATAATGAGATGAAGAAAAATATATAAATATATAAATAATTCATAATAATATTAAAATTTAAAGAAACTACAATACAATAAAAAATTTCCACACGGAAGTGCCATTCCATTGAGAAGGGGTGAGGATACATATTTATAAGGAGAATATGTGAAATAATTCTCTCCAAAATCATCCTCCAAATATTTCAACATGGGTGTCCCATTAAATGGCAGAATTGGAAATAGATTGATTCATAAAATATGTTCCATAATGTCTCGTCTATTCACCCTTAATATATTATCTTTATTGGCCATCGAATGTAGGTGTTATGGCCTCTTTAATCGGAGACATTTAATCTATCCATTTGATTGGCCAAATTCCAATTCTTCAACTCCCATAGCCATTATGACTTTGAAACCTATCGATTCACTTATTCCATCCTTAATAAATATTATTACACTTGTAATTTATCATCCCTCAAAAAAATATCAGCCATTTTTAATGCAATTTCTGGATGTTACAAATTAATTAAGAAATAGAATCGTTTCTTCTTATTGATAAGTTACATCATACACCTATTTGGAGCCTTCAAATAATTCATTAATAAGAATATTGTGACTTTAAATTCATCATGGATGCAGATCATTGAATTATATGTCAATTAAAGCTAAAACCATCTCATTTGTACGTGGGTTGACTGATTTATGTATTCGTTACATAGGTGGGGTCCATGCTGTCCGCACGGAAAATTTCCCATATTAAATGATTTTGTCGGGCCTCTAAATGATCGAATTAGTCATTACTCCTGAATACAAAGGTGTAGAAAATAATACGGGTATTTCATAAAAAAATGATGACACAATTTGGAATAATAATGTAAATTGTATAACCAAAATACCCATATAAAAATAATCTTTCAAATATCCAGATATAACCATTTTTTCATTTGAACTCAAAATACCACTAAAATATTAAAATGTGACAATTGCTCATAAAATAACTCTATTGTGGGATTATAAACAATGATTTACAGTTTATCATTTATGAAAATGTGAGTTTCATCACTCCCCCCACACATAAACATTTCACTCATGGGCATTCCTCTTACATTCAAATCAATATCCACACAACAATCAAAAATGAGAAAGTATCGATGATCTTATCCCAAATAGAATTCCATAATGTATCATCTATGAAACAAAATTCTCTCTTATTTTAACTACATAATTAAAATTTGGTCAACCTCATAAATAAATACATGACCCAATCAAAACCAACTTCATATTGTATTTTATATCACTCTACACTCAAGGTAAATTGAATCTAGATTTGTGGTCATGCTTAGAAAACACATGTATCACTATAGTCTTGTGAAAATTCTTATTTCTCTAATTTTCGAAACATGAAAATTAATTCCATCATGAGGGATTTAATTAAAGGATCAAATTATTTTGTGGATTAGGGTGGTTTGAAATACGATGAAAAAAAGTTTCAGGTCAGAAAGTGAAGGTTGGACTCTTAAGTACATTACATGATTAATTAACGTGTAAACACAACAAATTCCTCTCTCAATCCCACTTGAAAATGTGAAAAACAAAACCACCCCTATTCTATAACATGGTACATGAGACAATAAGTGATTATAATGAATCATATCATCTATGTTCTCACTTTTTTTTAATTCTCCATAAAGGCACATCCTTATTTTCTTTTTCGTTTTTTCATTTTATTTTTCATAGAGGATGAGTCGAAAATTGAATGAATTGAATGAATTAAAATTAATTAACTTTTATTTTTGAGAGGTACATGAGTCATAAAAGAATGTACTATGAGTAATTCAAGCTCATCTCTACTTTTTTATGATGGAGAAATGGATGAAAAAAATAAATCATAATGAAATTAAGACACATGCCCAATTCTCTTGTTATCCACTACCCAGAATATTGACACACACCTCGCACCACCCATATATGATACACATCCCAATGAACACACATGAAAGGACCTTCCCCCACACTCAAACATGAAATATCCAAGCAAAAAATACTGAAAGTGTGGGTAGGTAAGAAAAAAATGCCTTGTAATGTGGCTTAAACATATAAGGAAATTCATGGAATCTAAGGGATTTCGAAGGAAAAAGGTAAAGGTGGGTATCAAGATAAAATGTGGCTACCCAAAGAGATGCCCTAATAATTTCAAATACCTTTCAATAAATCCAATACTTCAAAAGAGAAAAATCACTAATTCTAGTTCTCAATAAAAAATTATGTTTCCCTCAAGAAATTTTGGGTATTATGAAAAATATGTTAAAGTATATTAGAATAACTCATAGCATTGGAAAAGTATTATAAGTCAATTTTTCAATGGAATGGATTTCCAAAATTAGTCAAACTCATAAATATGATTAAAAATCAGTTTCAAGTGAAAATAATTCCCATCAATAATCATTTAATATATACTATTTCAAAAATAATTTCAATTATTTTAAAATCAATTGATGTCTAAAAAGTGATAAGAATATTCATTAAAGCTCAAAAATAGAAAAAATATGATAAACAGATAATGAAAAACACATAAGTATAACTATGTAGTTTTAAACTCCCACACAGATAAATTTTACTACCCCACATTTCATCTCAACAAAATATAAATATAAACGCGGAAAAGCTAAATAAATGAATGATACAACCTGACATTATTTTTGAATTGGATTCCTTGAGTAACGCTCCTAGAAACTACCACTTTAATAACACAAGAATGTAATGAAAATAAATAAGATAAATAAATAAAAATAAAGATAAATTTAATAGAAAAAGAGATATTTCTTGGTTTAGACCACCCAACGGGTGTTAGGTTTTTACTACCCTTAGTCTGGCAGTTTTAGTGGATTATCCCTACTCAGAAGGCTGGTGTGAATTCTTTGAAATGATCCACTACATGTGAGTTTTTTTGATTTAAATGGTTAAACACTAAATGTGGAGATCCCCAATTAATATAAGATAGTTCCCAACCATAATAAAATAATTAATAGAGAAATTAAGGTCTAGAGTGGGAGGGAAAATAAGATAGGGGTTCTCCCTATTGACTTCTCTAGTATCATCCTCTATATGTTATTTAAATTTATTTTGAGGAGATTGTTACACCAACACATTCTTGTCTAAATATTATTAAATCACCACCACATGGGTATATGTTTCATTAAAATCCAAGGTCTTCTCCATTTATGTTGTATCATAAATTTCAATGAAAGAGAAATCAGAAAACAATTCATATTGAATAATATTAAAACATGAATAATTGATAACGAAATCTTCCCTTAAAAATAATTCAGCTCGGTAATTGATCTCTTCATGTAGAAATATTGGAATATCAATCTCATCAGGTTCATTATCTTCCAAAACAAGAGATAGGTAGAAATTTTCTGATTCTTCATTGTCAAGGATGGTAAGATCATGTTTCAAGTTATCTTTAACGAATATATTTGAGGATTCTTCCAAAAAATGCTGATCTCCCATCAGTGCATTAGCTGTAATATATACATTCGGGACCTCCTCGAGAAATGGTTTTGTGTGGGATGATATGATTAATTCCTTTAGTATCTCCTTCTCACTGTACTCATGTTCTTTAACAAAAAAATTATTGGTGAAATCTCTTCCACCACTCGTTATGGTTCAGGTTTTTCCATAGGTTTGTATTTGTCCTAGGATGTGCATACATATTTAGCAATAAATTCTATTTGACTAACCCGTTTTTTTTCTTTATCACCAATCCATTGAAAATGATCTTCAATATCATTGAAAACATTATCTATAACATGATTTTGTTCAGTCTATGAATTATAATTTGAATTGAAAGACATCATGAACAAAGAGTTTTTTTAAAGTTATTTATTTATTTATTATTTTTTGGGTTTTTTTTTAATTAATGAAAAAATATTTTAAAAGTGTTAATAAAAAGAGTGAATGAAAATCACTTGACACCCTAGAAACGACACCAATTTGATGAAGCGTTTTCATGCGTGCTCTCAAAAATATTTATAACTAAGTGCAGCATAGGGGATAACCGAGGTTATTCTCTTGAGGATCTATTGTGGTTGTCGAATAACTACTTGTAATTCAATTTTTTATATTTCTATTATTTATAAGAGAAAACTAAGAGAAATTGTGGTTTGAGAAATTACAATTCAAGATAAATGAAATTAAACATGTAGATCATAATGCAGACATAATGAATGTAGTTAGAATGATGTTAAATAGAAAAGAGAGATTCCTAAGAGAATCAACCAGATTGAACGTTCATCGTCTCATTATTAGATTCAAATTTAATTAACAAACACACTCCATAATATGTGTTAATATTATCTTCTATATTTGGTTGTGAATATACCATGCTCTCAACGATCATTGTGAGACTGCACATCCACCTCCTCGATCGATGGAAAATATTATAGAAAATAATGTTAATCCTTGGGTAGCAAGTGGATACATAATGGAACAATACCCACTAAGACCCCCCTTTACCTAACTCTAAAAAAATTAGAAAAAATTAACATGAATGTGCAATGATTTGGGTTCAACAGTTGATTTATCAACTATTACATTCCTCGGGTTAGTTAATCAGGATCACGAGTTTAAGAGATCTCATTGGAGAAGATTGTGGTAAAAAGAAAAAAATATAAAAACGATCATGATATAAAGAATAATATAAAAATATATTAATGATTCATAATAATATTACAATAGAAATAAACTAAAAATTTTAAAATTTTCACACCGAAGTGCCAATACCTTGAGAAGGGGTGAGGATACATATTTATAGGGGGGGTGAAATAATTCTCTCCAAAGTCATCCAGTAAATGTTTCCACATGGAAGTCCCATTAAATGGCTGAATTGGTAACATGTTGATTCATAAAAGATGTTCTATAATGTGTACTCCATTCACCATAAAAATATGACCTTTATTAGCCTCTGTGTGTAGGTGTTATTATTGCTTTAATAAGAGACATTTAATATATCGATTTGAATGGACAATTTTCAATTCTTCAAACTTTCATGCCATTATGACTCTGAAAAATGTCGATTCACTCCTTTCATCCTTAGTTAAGGTTTTTTCATATGTAATTTTTCGTCCCTCCACAAAATATGAGACATTCGGAATTCATGGTCATGATGTTATTAATTAATTACGCTATGGAACTGTTTCTGCCTGTTGGTACCTTTAATCTTCCACATGTTTGTAGCTTTCAAATAATGCTTTAATGCCCATATTTTGACTTTCAATTCATAATGGACTCGGGTAATCGAATCATATATCATCTAGAGCAGGATCCAAATCATTTGGAGGTGTTTAGATCGATTTATGTGTCCATTACAGAGGTGGGTTCCAGACTGTTTACACAAACCATTTCCCATAATAAATGATTTTTTCGGGCCTCTAAATTCACAAATCAATCATTACTCCTGAAGAAAAAGATTTAGAAAATAAATCATGTATTGTAACAAAAAGTAATCACACAATTTAAAATAATAATTTAAATATTATGACCAAAATTCCATGATCATAAAAATAACTCAAATTTCTAGATTTAACCATTATCTCATTTGACCTCAAAATACTACTAAAACCTAAAAATGTGACAATCGATCATACAAAAACACTAAGGTTGGATTAGAAAAAATGGTTTAAATTATAAGATGTATGTAAATGTGTGATTCATCAAACCCCCTCTCCTCTACTCTATTTTATTCAAGTGAAATCGTTTTTTGGCCAATACAAACTCAAATACAATTTTTACATGACTCCCCTAACATTTTTTCATTATATTTTTTTAGAAAACTATCCTCAGAAGGCTTTTGAAATAATCCTAAATAGAATTTCAAAGCAATCAGAATAGTTTTTAATTGTGTGTTTTGATTTCACTTCTTCTACCTGATTCAAATATCATTCAAATATGATGAAATATTAAAAAAATATCTTCCATATATTGTGATTCTATAATATTAGTTTCACAACTTATATTAATCTCTTCTTTTATCAAATGGTAAATTGAACCATCGATTGTTTTTTTTTTCAAACTATAACCTCCAGAACTAATGTAATTTTTTTTCCATCACCACCTACCAAGGAAAAATAAAATTTGGATTTATTATATGATTATATATTTTATTTTTGAAAAATTATAATTATGGATTTACAATGTCACATATACTTATTTACCTTGAAATCTATTAAATAACAATAATGACCCACGTGTGTATGTTTGGACTATCACCTCCACAAAGTGATGTGATTCATTTTTCATATTTTCATTAAATTAATGATAATAAAGGTACATGTAATGAATATATATGATATATATAATATAAAAATTATTATATTATTTTTAATTAATATATACCATTATTTCATTAAATCATTTTAAAAAGTGAATACATTATTTAAGTGTATGTGTGTCTAACCCATCTCCATGAACAATGTAGTACATTTTTCTATGTCTATCCATTATTGATGAATCTAAATAGATATATATATATATATAATGATTATATAATATATTAATATCATTATTAACATTATCGAGATTATTTAACCTTGATCAAAATATATGTAAAAAAACAACCAAACCAAAATACACATGAAAAATTAATCAATTATCACAGAGAATAGTGATTTTAATAAATAATTTAAAATAAACCTAAGATAAATGGTTATAAGTATATCCAATATTGTATAAAATGTTATAATTATTCTATAATATTTTTATAATATACCAATATTTATTATAAATGATGTTTGAATGTGTACGAATAAATTCAAGACATGACGTAGGGGATTTTCGTTTCAATTTTATTTCTATAGGACTCATGAAACATTCATTAATTGTTTCTTTTGGGTGGTTTGTATAATCCCCACAAATTTATTTTATGATGATTTATATGATAATATTTTCTAATTAAATATCTAAATACCGTTCCTTCTTTAATGGGGATTATGATTTAAAAGTTACCAAAATGGTAAGGAATTTATGTTTCAATCTTAATTACGATTATTTATGATTGAATTTATATTAAGTGAATAATATGATCCTTTTATTATAAAAACAATTTATTATTGAAGTCATATTGTCATTTCTTAGGAAAAAATTTCATTTCATTTTCGTCTCATTAATTACTATAGATCCTAAAATAACATTTTATGGAAAAGTTAATTTACTTCTTTGATTAAAATTTCATTCCATTCAATGTTTTTGTTTTCTAAAAAAATAAAATATAATTTTTATAATATTTAATGTTTTATTAATTTAATTTTAATGCATGTTTTCCCTTTTCGAAATGGTACAAAATTAATATTCATTTCACTTTCTAAATTATGATGTTTTAACTATTTACCAGAAATTTGAAAGGAATATTAATTTTATCATATGTGAAAGGAAAATAAGTGCCATCCATGATGACCATTAAATTAATTAAAGGGTATTTTAAAATTTTCTATAGTTGTTTTCAATGAATTTTTTCCCCAATATTATAGAAATTTTTTTATTTGTAAAAATTTATTTTAAAATATAATGTGTATATTACATACAAATATTTTTAATGCCATTTTTGTTGTATTTCTATTCATCATCAAAAAATGGATGTTACTTATGCTTTACAAGTGATATGATCCAATAGTTCTAGATATATTATTTTTTAGGATAGTTTATGTTCATGGTTATGAGATGTTTATGAACCCCGTTTATTTTCCATGTGTAATTCAATGATGCATTGTTGAAATGTTTATATAAACAGTTTTTCTTTAAATGGTTATGATATAATGAAATGATGAATTTTTAATGAACTTATGGATCACATATGTAAGGGTTTCATTATATGATAGGTAGACCAAGAATTAGTTATCCCCATAATTAAAAGGGTAACTTATTGAATCTCATGAGACAATTATGGGAAACAAGTAATTGTGTAATGGGAAAAAAGTTGACGTTCTTGAAACAATTTTGTAAAAAAGTAAATGTTTGTAATCCCATATGGGAAACAAGTCCACTTTTCCTGATCCTCTGTGTAAAAAAAATAAATGTTCATGATTTTTTATGGGAAACAAGTTAGTATTCATAATCCTCCATGGAAAAAAAAATATAGATTCTTAATCTATTATGATTTGAGGGTCTCATTAGTTAACATTTAAAAATGTAATGGTTTATATACTAATGATGGTTCCACACTTTTATGATATGAACATGTTTCCTGTAACTGGTTTAGGATTATTTCTCCCTTTTATGATTCATTTGTTTTGTAAGGATACTACTTTGTTCCATCACCCATGTTCATAATCATTGAAATATTATGTACAAACATTGTATGTTATATTAATGATCTTAGACCCCTATTCCTAACTTATTATTTGATAAGGTAATCAATTTATATATCCTATATTTTCACTTACTAAACATTTGATCTTACAAATTATTATATATCCTTTCCCCTAGATATGAATAATGGTTTTATGTAGTTTATTTCAATGAAGAGTACTAAATGGGGAAATATTTTTCTAATATGTATAATATCATTCATGAAATAATATGATTTTTATCTAGTATAAAAGGAATATAAACTTTGACGGTCCATGGGTTTATAATTGTGAAATTATTTGAATATTAATCTAAACATATGATATATTTATGTACAAAATCTTGGATTCATTACAATCGTTAACATAGAAGTGTTTTGGTCTGTATTTAAATAATACTGTTAGAATAATATAGTGAAAACTTAGGGGATAAGTTTATGTACATGATACTTCCTAATGATTTTTTATAGATAGATTATGTGGTTTTCAACGCAATAAATCCATATCCAGATACTTGAAGTGGATGTTGTCTTGGTACAAAGGGATTTTGGGTCTACAACCTTGAAATGAGTTCATTGATTGTATCATTTCCATAATTCTTTTCCCAGTGAGTGAATTGTTACTACACACCTGGCTTGACACTCATGGGGGGATTTGGTTGGGTTAATTCACTATATCATTATAAAACATTATTATGGATTTTGAGAGATGATGATAATGGATGACCAAGGCTAAAGCTATTGTGTCTTAGATTCAAATGATTGTGCGATGATTTACAGATCCCATAAATGACTATGTGGTTTCCCACTATGATTATTGTTTCTCATACAATGATTTGTTTTTTGTTTTATATAATGTATTGAATAATGGGGAATCATGTTCACACTAATTGTGATGGACAATGAAGTGATTAATGAAATAAAAAATGGAATATGAATTGAGATAAATAAATTTTGAAAATTCATAATCAATTATTTTAATATTTGGTTAAAAAATTACAGATTTTCTAACCCAAAAACTCACCAAATATGAAAAGGATAGAGTGTCTATGAGATCAGATACTATAGACTATATATATATATGAATACTTAATTTCCATCATCTATGAAATGAGAAATTATACACCTTGAGGAACATCTCAAAACAATGGAAAGATGCTTTTTGTGCTGATATAAAGTATATAGAATAATAATTTCTACGAAGATGAATTTATCATGTGTGGGGAACATGATAATTAATTGGTTCAATTCCCTAATCAAAGGGTTTACTTGTAGACCAAGGAATGATCTATTCAATGAAAACCATTAAAGAGGAAGTATTGATGTTTTTATAAGTTAGGATTTGATAATTATGTTTTATAGGTGTCATATCAAAGGTATTTTGATTATAAAAATCATGAAATATATAAGGGTTCTTCATCAATAGTTTTATTTAAGTATTTAAAATCAGATGATTAAGGATATTGATGACCTTGAAAAGTGATTAAAAGGTAATGTAATATTAAATATAAAACAAAATATTGGGGTAATGGTAACCATTAATATATCTCTAATGTTTAAATAGTAATTAATTTTTTGGATAAAGGTATGATTTATCATGATGAAGTAAATCAAATATTATGTATCATAATGAAAATAAATAATTATTTTCTAAAGTATTTATTTATTATGGTGTTTACTTCATTTTTAGATTCTTGTAATATATTTTATAACATACAATTTTTTTATGTAATATGGAAATAGTTATTTATTGAATAATTTACCCTTTCATTGAGATTTTATGCTGATAATGGTATTCAATTTTTTGGTATGGTCCTTTAATATTTACTATATAATGTCCATGGGTTTAATGTAAAGTAAAATTTCGAAATTGGGTTACCTTTTTTAAGCATTGGAATTTTTAATTTCATTAGTGGTATTTCAGGGGAATTAAAAGATAAATATATATTAAAGGTATTAATGTTAACTTTGGGTTCTACTTTTGAGGTTTTAAAGATTAATGTATTATATTGGATAAATTGTGCTAACCATTTTGGTTTTCATAAATATTTAGAGACATGAATAAAGACTCTTAATTATTTTAGGGATATCATAATCAATTAAAATATAATATTAGTTGTTTAAGAAAAATTCACATTGGTTATTCATTCCATGGAGTATTAAATGAATTTGAAATTAATTGAAGCATTATCAAAGGATGAAGTTGTTCTAATGAAATAAAATAGATATCATGTAAGTATATATGTTGGTTTTCTAAAACCTAATAGTAAAAAGAATACATCAGATATTGGAAAAGGATCTTAAAATAAAAATCTAAACTTTTACCATCATTTTTTATGAATCAAGGTCCTTTTAACAAATAACATATTTGTCTCTTTTTGGTCATTGGAATTCTATTAACCATGTTCTCTATCACTCTCTATTAGACCACAGGTGTAATTTCTTCCCTCTATGTTCGCATTTCCACTTCCCATTAATGTTATACTAGTTTGAAACATAGATTTGTGTTATTATATGTGACCATTTTTTTCTCATACCCTATATCTAAGTGAACGTTTTATTAACCCTTTTTATTTAATGGGTTTTAAAAAAAGGTATTTAAATATATCAAAATAATGATTTGTGATACAATGTACACATTGCATAGATGCAATGTATTACAATGTGTGGGAGAGAATGTAACATCGTGATATTTTATGAAATATTATTTTAAAGAAATATATAGTTTATTAAATAGATTTTGTAACATGTATGGCCTAGTTTAAATGACCCCTGATATTCTATGTTATTATTTAATGTGATAGTAATCACCTAGTAATTTCATTGGAAAATATGAGTAACACAAAATAAATTATGAATAATCTGTGGTTTATAAATTTATAAAATAAATTCATTGGTTATCAACTAATTATAAATGTAACTAAAAATCACATGAATGTAAAAGAGATATTTTAATAAAAATATATTTGTATTCACGCATAGAGTTTCTATCAAAATAAATTCAAATAGACAATATTTATTATTGATTTTAATAAAAAAATTATTTTATATATTAAATAAAATATTTTATCATTCATATAACATTTTTTCTAGTCATGGGATATGAATAATCCCTTTTTTATGCTTGAAAATGAATTTCTTCGAAAAAAATGGTTTTGTCTCACTCTATATAATTTTTCAAGATTAATTCTTCCCAATTTTAGAAAATATATTTTTTATATTTAAAAATATTTTTTAAATAAAAATGTAAAGATTAAATTTCATTTAATTTAAATAATTTTTTGAAAAGGATAAATTTTTTAATGGAGTGAAAAATACTGATTTTTATTAAAATTCTCTTCTAGTTTAAAGAATATACAATATTCCATTTTTTTAAAAGGTTATAAAAGTAATATTACTTTAGTTATATTATTATTCATCAAATTTATGTTAATGAAATAATTTTATGATGAATTTTTCTAAAACATATTTTATACTTTAGAAATCAGTTTTCCTTAATGACTACATTTTTCATCATGATTATGGTTTTAATATTAAATTAAATTTCACTAATTATATGAATTGAATTTGATAAAATATATTCAATATTAGAAATAAAAATAATTAAAATTATTTGGTATGATAAAATTAATTTATGTTTATAATTTAAATAAAGAACAATAAATATCTATTTCTGTGATTAAGGATAAAACAGGTTAACGAGGGGTTAAATTAGAAAAATAAGTGTTAAAATGACACAAATATTTTTATTATAGATATTCAAAAAACATATATAAACTTTATGTTATATATAATTTGTGAATGATCAGTTTTGGATTCATTTTCTTTATAAGGTTACTTCACATTATTGTAAAACATTAAAAAATTCAAGTATACCAATCACCTAAATAAAAAAATGAAACCTCATATCCTCTCTAATAGATGCATAATGAATCTTTTGGTTTATAAAATACCTAACCAACTCCCTTCTGTAAATCCCTACCCATAAACAGTAGTACCTAGTTTGATCATAAATGTATCGACCCCACACTAGAGACACTCGAGCCAATGTGTACTTCCATTACATTGGCAAGATTACAAGGTATAAAATCCCGAAGGACCGAAATGTTTAGTAGCCTTGGTAAACTGGATACATACATGAATCTTGTATTAAAAATGAATACACTAATGACAATATAATTTTTTTATTTAGAGTATAATATTATTACATCTAGTATATCCCTTCATATCTTCGTTGTACACCTCCTAGATTCATATGGAAAGGTATAAAAATGAGGGTGATCTCAAATGATAATTAAAGGTATGGTATAGTGGAAGAAATCATGAATAAATGGGAATAATAATTATGGAATACAAAATAACTAAAAATGAATTTAATTAAATTAGAAAACTAAGAAGTAATTTCATAAACAACATAGCAAGATAATAACTAGAAACACATGCCATTCAAATAACTATATAAAGAAAAATCAATACGACATGGTAAGAAACTAAAACAAATATCATTTAATCAAGGAAATAATAATAAAATTTATCTATAGATATGTCGATGAAAAGACACATAGATAAATAATAACTAAATCAAAATGAAGGAAATGCTTAATTATTGGACCTCGTGTCTAAAGAACACAAAATCCTCAATAATCAAGATCTATCATCTAGAGAGTTTAAAACTATGGGTACAAACCTATATATTATTCTTGGAAATAAACTCTAAGGTTTTGTCTCCACTTTAATTAATCTTATGAGACTATCTATTCATCGATGGGATTTCATCAACTAGTACCTAACCTTATGGCTTTCCTTGAATGGTCCCCAACTCATGTCTTTCATGTCCCAAGCATTCTATCTATTGAATATACAACATGCCTTATCAAATATTTGTTTTGTATAATGGATAATGATTTAACATTACTTCCAAAAATAGTATAATTAATATCAAAGTAAAAAAAAGTTTTTGAAAATGGAATTTAGTTTACGAAATAATCATACCCAGGAAAAATGATATGGATATTTTTGGGAAATTCAATTTCAAAATCCTTCATAGGAAATTTAATATTTCTCGTGCAATAAAAGGAATCAAGGAAGTGAATGTGAAATAAATCCTTGAAAAAATGAATTTTAGATCATCCAAAGGAAGAATAATTATGATATGAATAGAGATATTTCAAGTGGATTAAAAATAATGGGGTTTTTTAACTAATGAAGATAAATGTCATAAAATATCTTTTTAAAATATTTTAATGGAAAATATCATTTTTTCAAAACCTTTTCGAAAAACCTTTTCTCTAAAAATAATTTTTTTAAAAAAGTATCTAAAAAGTAATCAGTCATACATGAAATTAAAGCTTTAATGATTTGATGGCAGATAAATCCATACATGTCATATAAGGTAAAAAGAAAATTCAGTTTGTGTTGTAATAAGGATTAAAAAATGATTTGTTTGGAAAGTGACATGAATATTCCTCTGAAAACATTGGTAAAATAAATATGTGTTAAAATATATTTACTAAAATCATATTAGAAAGGTTAAAAATGTTAAAACATGTTTTTGAAAATATGTTTTTTTGAATAAAATAGTTTTTTCGATTATAGAGAGAAATGATGTTAGGTTTTTTTAAAAATAGATTTTTTAAAACATTTTGTGTACCAAAGATTGGGAAAATGGTACTAAAAACTGAAAAGGGTCATGATAAAAATTCCTAAGAAAATGAATGGTTCTATTGAATAGTGGAAACATACATTCTTTTAATGGAAATTATAGTGTAAATAAATTCAAAAAAATGGTTTTTTAGAAAACCCTTGAAAATATTATAATTTTAAAGTGACAATCAATCAATGAGTGGATTATGTTCATTAACTATAAATCCACATAAAGAAGTTTAAATAAATCAATAGATATCCAAATTCATTATACACATAATCATAGAATATTAATGATATTAAGGAATTAATATATCCCAATTAATATAAATTGGGTTACAAAATTATTTTCCACTTGGAAAACATTTTACTAAAATTCCCTAAGAATAAATAATTCAAATAGAAACGTAGAATACCACGACGAATGAATGAATCATAATATTATATAACAATGTGGAAGAATTTACACCATATATATGATATTAGGTACAATAATAATAAAGTTATTATTTCTAGAGAAATTAAACAACCAATCAAGGAAGTGAGATTTCAAAGATAAACATTAAAAAATTTCTCAAAGATATTAATATTTAAACATCCCAAAGTGACTCAAAACACTTTTCAACATTAAAATAATATTCTATAAGAAGTAATAACCTTAAATTAAACATATAATATCATGAGAATGTGCATATTTATAATATATCATTTAAAAGGGTAACATATACACCATATAGAAGAAACTAAGTTCATAACAGAAAATATGCCTCAATAGAATGTAAATTGAGATGAAATATCTTACAATACATTTATATTCAAGTAAAACTACATTAATATCATGTATAATGTGTCTAATCATGTCACTAAATTATAACAAAACCATAAAAAAATTTATAATTTCATATATCAAAATTTTCTAATATATTAATAATTGTTTGTTAATAATCATTCATTATTTTCACTATTTCGGGTGTTAATTTCTTTGTTTCTCAAGTATGTTTTAAATTTTTACATGTTGTTCCTATTACTATGATTTTTATTTCACAATCCATCAAATTTAAAACATAATGTTAATATCCAATAAATATGATATATATTTATTTATAATATTCCATAATGTTTGGTGATAAGAAACTAAATGCACCATTCATGGGGACGGTACATCATATATATGCATGAGCACCACTTTCTTTTCTTTTTCATATTATGAGAATGAAAAAGTAAATGATATATATGAATACTATTATTCTATTATCGTATATATGTTATATATTACATAGTTTTATTAAAACCATCTTTTATAATTTCTATCTATATTGTGAATGAATCACATCACTTTGTGGGGGCAGTATTCAGCACTTCCACAATAGATTTTATCTCATTTACGAAAAATAGAATGAAAAATGGTATGTGATATATAAAATTTAAATAAGAATAACCAAATTATAAAGATAATATATTTCCTTCATAAATATTTTTTCCATCATAATACCCCTCATGAAATGTGGTAAAGAAATAATAAGCAATCATTGTTTCGTGAGGCGGTATTTTTTCATACACATAAACTGTAAGTTCATCACCCATTGTTTAGATGCGTGTGTAACTATTGGTCTAAATAATAAAAAATATATAATTATATTTATTATACTATTTTTTTTATATAATCGTGAAATAAGTATTATTGAATGTGTGTAAATGTAATTAAAACTGAATAGCTTAAGGAAGGATGTTGTCTCTTATTCGGGTATCTCATTTTAGTTTTCCCCAAGGGGTTTCCTTGGATGGATTTCTATAAAACCCCAAGATTTTTATGTGATAGATTCTTTTTAATTTCATTGATCTGTTGTGTTATACTCTACATCAAGATTATCTGGTAGTATACACAACACTGCCTTAGTTTTTGGTATTTGTAATGCTATGCTTGGCTTTTGTTACAGAGAATTTAATGTTCCAATGACATAATTCATTTCACACAAGACTGTGTATATATGAACAACAAAATTTTTGTTTTTTTACCTTATAGAAAATATATTAAAATGGTGGGAATTAAAATTATTAACGTGTTAATGAAATTAATGTTCACACATGTATTTAATTAATTATTTTAAAAATAATTATTTGTAAAAGATAATAAAACCTCTTTCAATTAAAAGGAAATGTTTTTTTTGAAAACAATTTAATTGGAAATAAGTATGTTTTTAAAATAATAAAATAAATACATGTAGATTTTTTAATGAAAAATATGTGTCATAAATTAAATATAATGTTCAAATCATATCATATATGTTTTATATGCATGATAAAAGAACAAATTTAAATTTTGGGTTAAAAAAAGTATTAATGAAACATTTTTACCACTTTTAAATAGAAAACCATTTTTGAAATTTTTTTAAACATTAATTATTTCTTTTTAAAAAAATAAGCATCTTCTTTGTAATCAGTACATCTAAATTTACTTTAGTTGAATGTTTTGTAATTTTTCTGAGAACATTCATATTTTAATTAATACTATAAAATACTACATGTTAAATCAAAACTGCATTTTATTCTATTATAATAGTATTTATAGAATATATTTTTAATTGGTTTTAAATTATATTTATATTATGTTTTTTCTTCATTTTATCCATTTTTTTCATGAGATATAATTTCACATTGAAATTTGATATAAACACATGTCAATCATTTAGAGGTTTTTATATAAATACTTATTTTCTCTCCCTGACAACGAAAATTAATTTTAATTTAATTACTATAATTTATGTGTTTTGAATTTGGAAACAGTGATTCTATATTTGGAATCAGTTGTTCAAAATTATATAAATTGGTCTCTTTTATTTTTTTGGATATTATGAATAGTAACTTTGGTAAATTTTTTTACCATGGTTAAAGGTAAATTAAGTAAATTAGTGAAAAAAATAATATGATAAAGATATAAAAATTACCCTAAAACCTGAAAAAAATAAAATTGTATGAATTAAAGTCTAACCTTAAACCCTAAGGATCAAAATTTGTTCTTTTAATAGATTTTGTTCCATGAAAGTGATGTAATTATTATTTATACAAAAGAAAGAGAAAACATGTCACTCTATTGTAACTTATATGTATAAAAATTGTAATTTAGTGATAAAAAAGATGAAACAAACAAAATAAGTATTCTCCAGAAATATATGAAATTATATACCTCATGTTAATTTATTTATAATTTTTATAGATTAAATAATTACCATAATTGTTGACACAATAGTGATACAGTAAAAACTTTTTAATAGAAATATGAAATAAATGATATTATAAATATTAAAATAAATATTATATGACATCATTTATGCCCCACACTAATTTTTAGGGGACTATGAAATTTTATAATTCTATTTTTTAATAATTTATCTCTCTGTATGAATTTTATTTAAAATCAATGAAATGAATAGTGTAATATTGAAACTTGATATTTTATAAAAATATTAATTTAACAAATTGTTTAAAAATCTGATGAAATATTTAAAAATCACAAAGTGTATATGATAAGGTCTAAAAAACAATTAAATATCCAATTATGGAAAATTTACCCCATATAAGTAAAATTTATAATCACTTAATACGTAAAATTATGTTACAACAATTAAAATTAAAAGAGAATAATTTATGGTAACTGGAAAATATAAGGTTTAAAATAAAATTGACACATGTCTAAAAATTATTTTATGGGAGGATTTTTAAAAATATCCATCATATCTTAGACATATTTCAATATAGATTATTTTTTATTATAAAATTAATTGATATTAATTTAATATTTTAAGAATTTACCAGGGTGCCCCTCACCATAATTATAAAAGGGAACCTCCTCCCCCACCATTTCACTTCAATTTGAACATTAATGATAATCCATACCTTACAATTTTCCCTTATAAACTTTTTTTCACATTATAGAGGTTTTTTTATTCTAAAATGACCAACTATATTTCTATTAAGATAATATTTAGAGGAAGCACGTCAATGAAGAGGTAATCACTTCTACCGATTCTTTCAAACTTATTTCCTCTTATGCATCCTCTTTATTAGTTTTTTAATTATAAATTAATTAAAAATATATCACTAATATACTGATATATTATTATAATTGGGGAACAACCATATTCCACCTTCTATCCAACCTACAAAAAAGGAAATCACCAGGCATGCGTACGTACAGCTTACCAACTCCTACCGTGGTGTAATCTATTTTTCAACACTGTCTTACTTGGATGGATATAATGATAGAAATAATAACTATATATTAATATTACAACATGATATTTATTATATATAAACATATATACCATCCAATTCCATACCAATTCACAATTATCAGAATGATATCATTGCTGATGCAAACGTACGACATATCGTCTCCCCTATGGGATGTGATTCATTCTACAAGATATACATTAAAAATTGATTATATAAAAGTATAGAATTAATAAATAATATATTTATTATGTTATTATCATTTTCGTAATGATATATATATATATATAACCTATGAATGGTAAATAGAACTTATTTGGAAAAACATGAAAAATAAAATGAAGTCGTTTATACCCGAATAATGAGTAATAATGAAATATTATTAACAAAAAGATGATAATATGATCACATATGATATCAAATAAATGAATATGATTCAGGAATAATTAAAGGACATCATTTAAATAATTATGCATGATGTTTATATACACACCAAGGATAGTAGACCTAAGTTGAGGGATTATTGTTTCTCACATTTATTTTTGCGGTACATATGCCTTATAACCCTCTTTTGTCATTGGTGTGGTGTTTATTCTCCCCATGAATGTTTTGTGGTTATTATAATGTAGGATATGATATAGAAAAATGAATATCATTATCTTTATTTAATGAGGCATAATATTTGACTGATTATAATTGGAATGTGATAATTTCACAATCTCGTTATTATTCGATATTTTTTTTACATAATTATTTATGAGGTTTATTTATCATCCATGTCATTGAATTATAAATTTTTTTTTATAATATGATTAAAATTATCCTATGTATTTTTGAAGTCATTTTTAACCATTTTTAACTTTTATTACATGGTTTGTAAGGAATCTTTCTTCCATATTCCATATGAGGTTTTTTTTACATTTATGCAGAAAAAGTATGAGAAGAATGTTTTTTAACTTATACAACATGAATAGATTTTTACTCTTTCATAACACTTTATTTGAATGAAGATTACATTATATGATTTGAAGTTTATTTCCAAAGAAATTGTTTTCTTTTAAATTTCCATGGTGTTTTTCGAATGGAAAGTTTTTTTAAGAAGAAATGATATTCTCCTCATGAAATAATTTCATGTGTTTTATAAAAATTATTTTCCATCTATGGTTAAGGATATTTTTGATGTATATTATCCTTATATTTTTTATGGCTGGTTATTTTTATGATTTAATGAAATTTATTAATACCATTTGGTTTAAATGGATTATTTTGTTATGGAATGATGTTTTAGAAACCCATTTTTTACATTAGGTGATGTTATGATGAATGTTTTATGTTTTTGTGGAAAACACATGTATGTTTTTCAGTATGTGATAGTTGGGAACTATACCTACCTCCAATTCATTGCGTAATGATTTATATCTCATGATATAGACATGAATTTAATGGGAAGTAATTCTGGTTTAATAATACATGAAAAGAATGTGTAGTAAATCAGATTCAGTAATAGAGGTCTGAAATGGAATGTAATCCCAATTCAGTAACAGAATTAGTCCACTATGATGGTCAGTGTAATGAACCATGGCTAATTTGGAAATTATTTTCTATGCTTATGTGTTTCCAATAGTTCTTGTTTTATTCCAATTCTATGTTATCATGTTTAATGTTCCTTTATTATTTATTCCTTACCTACTACAAATATTTATTTTAAGACTCAAGATTTGGATATTCAAATTACATGGTCATCTTTTAACATTATTATGATTATTGTTTCCATTTTTTCCCTTCATGAGAATTTTATCTCACCCTATTTATGTTTTTCTTTCCCCTATTATATAAATAAAGGATTTTGGTAGGAACACTAAAGGGGAAGATCATTATTGTAGATGTTTATGATCTTTCACCAAGTTAGAAGAATGTGCTCTGAGTTTCCGAAGACACTAAAATAATGTAATTACCCGACACTAGAATCCCAGAGTTGGTGCATTATTTTAAGAAATAGACATGATTACAAGGAATCACGTCCTGAATGACCGATCAGTTTAGCATTCATAGAAAATATATTGCATACATGAATGTTAAATTACACATTAGAAAATAAAACAAAACATAAATGATCCTTTGAGAATGACATTAATCCCATATCATAACCCTTATTATCAATCATAATACACTTCTTCAAATGCTGGGAAAATTAAAACATCGAAATGGGTGACCTCATATGCTTAGTAAGGATAATAATATGGTGTAAATATTTATAAATAAACATAAACATTTAAGGGAATGTATAAGACAAAAACAAAAGCCTTTTAAACCTAAAATTCATCGTAATATGGGAAAATAAATCAAATAAATCCATTTACGTATTCACATTGATATTCTACTAGTCGAATAATCACATGTAATATCAATATCCAATTTCATAATGTTGGAATGAATAATTCCATACTTCATGACCACATATTTAAGTCTTTGGGCCAAGACTACAAATAAAATTTTTCCAAGTCATTATTCAAAGACACTAGTATGTCTCATGAGACCTACTGATGCATCTAGGAGCTACATCTGGCCCCACCCATCACTTACTAAGTCCAATTAATTCCTCATATGAAAATTTTTAATCATAACATAAACATTCATATTAAAACTAGTTTATGAAATGTCAATATTTTATCAATAAACCATGAATGGTATAAAAATAACACATCCGCAGTCAAACATATCAAAAAAACTTCAATATAATATAGAATATTTATATCATAATAAATCAAGTTCAAATAAGTTTAAAATCAATCAAAGGATGTTGACACAGATGGAAGGGATTTGTAAAACTCTTTGAGAGAAATATCCCTTTTTCATAAAAACATTTTAAAGTCACACAATTTAGAAAGGAAAAATTTTAAAGACGTTCTTGAATCAATGTGTCCCATACCACTTTGAAACTTTTTAAAGTAACTAACATTTTAAAAAAATTCGTGACCATATAAATAAATCGTTAAAAACCATTTTGAGAACACGAACATTAATGAGAATGATTTAGAGGAATAAATTTTTAAAACATTTAAAATGATGATCTACATAAAGAGTCCCTTCCATAAAACCTTAAAATATTGTGGTTTAAAATATTCTTATGAACCACATATGTGGATGAAAAATAGGTCCTAGTAGATACTCACGTAAAAACAACCTCAGATAATGAAGAGATTATATAATTAACCCTTACCTTGAACTTTCCAATAGATGAGGGTATGTTTAACCTCCTTTAAACTGACCACAGTATGTAATTAAATTATACCAGAACCGCATTCATATTTATTATATTATACATGATTCATTTATTACTTTATACTATCTATTTAACAATGATTTCGATGTAAAATTAACGTTTCGGGTAATAATCGATGTCTTTATTGTACGTGTTTTACCTTGTTATTCTTGATCGTGTCACATAGATCCAGATTTATATACTTCCAAAATATATAAAATGATTTATACATATAATATATATATATATATCATAAATGTGTATAATAGATAGATATATGAAATTTAAACACCATTTATGTAGATGTTACGTCGTACATACGCATAAACGTTGTTTCCGTTTTCATATCGTATTGAACAGAAGTAAGTGAATAAGATATGTGTAAGTAAATAATTATATATAAATATATATCTTGTAACATTATCATTTCATATATTACATACTTCTTAATAATGTGTATTTTTATAATCATCATTGAATGGTGGACGAGAAAATGAATCTCATCACGTCGTGGAGACGGTAATCCGTACGTATGCATGAGCGATAATATCATTATTTTGATGGTAAATTCATATATAATTGGATGGTATATCATATATAATAAATAATTAACATGTTATATTTATTTTTAAGTCAGTCATACTCAATATTATACCCATCCAAAAAATTAAGTTTTTGAATAACAAACTACACCACTACGTGGAGAATGTAAGCAATACGTACGCACATATGGTGACTTTTTCATTTATAGGGTGGATAGAATAACGAATATCATTGTACCGTATTTATATTAACATCATATTATATATAAGATACAGGGTTTATTATTTTATAATGGAGACAACAAAGAATGATGACGTGCAAGATGAAAAGAACTTGGAAGAGGTGATTAAATATTTACCTCTTCTTCGGGTTCATCGTTTTGATTTGATCACAATAGCTCTATAGGTTGGATTTATAATCAATTTAAGGCCTCTAAGATGATGGTATGAATGTTTCGAGGATATTTGTGGTGGTTTAGGCCATGACAAATCACTTTGGAAGTGTGAAATTAAGAGAATGGGAAATGCCCTTTTATAAGGGGGTGACTGTCAGTTTACGAAAAGATTAAAATATTAATTTATTATAGAATAATTTTAGTTATATAATGGCTAAACAATTATGTATTTAGAGCCTTAGGTGGTTATGGATGGAAATCATCTCAACCAATTGGTTTTATTCATGTTTATGTTACCATTTTAACCATATCCTTTTTATTTAACTCTTAGCTGAATAGTTTAACTTTTACCATGTCTTCCTATATTCTTACACTATATGGTTAATAAACATACATTAAACTTCCAAAATAAACTGAAGGGGTCAATTAATGACATATATAATATTATTTAAGCCCTTTGGACTATCCTTATATTTTTTGGAATATTATATCAACCAGTTATATAGGATTTGTTTTAAAACCATATTTATGTCAATTTTGACACTATTTAGTATTTTGTTTTTTTAAAGTAATCCCACTTGATTAATTCAAAAAAAATAAAATTAATCAATAATAGCATGTCATATTATCCTATAAAATTCTTTTATGGCTTCAAAATTTCAATTTATATTTATTTTAATATTTGCAATAGCATTTATTTAATTGTTTTATTAATAACAAAAATACTGCATCATTATTGTATCAGAAATAAATAAATATATTTTGTGTCTAAAAATTAAAAATAAAATATAATAATGAATTATATTTTTTTATCTTTAAAATTAATATTTATAGTAAAATATATCAATTAAATAACTCCATATAAAAATGTTTTACAAAAAGATACATGCTTTTGTTAATTTTCCCTTAACATTAGATTAATTTATATAAAATGTCATTAACATTTCCACGTAGCTCCATGGGGGTCCTAAAATCAAACTAAGGATTCCCATGGTCGTATATGTATCATAAAATATGGTTAGGAAACTTTTTAGGGTAATTTAATATTATATTAATATTATTGGTGTACCCATATTTATCGGATTTAACTTTAAACTATAGTAAATAAAATATTTACCGAAATAATTACTCATAATGTATAAAAATAAAAGTTACCTATTTACACAATTTGGACCTCATGATTAAAAATCTTGAATCTATTTTTTCAAATTCAAAGGGTAGAAGTGGTAGAAATTAATTTAAAATTAATTGTCTTTGTCAAAACAATAAGTGTGTTTTTAGTAAATAATAATTATCAAAAGATTGACACTTGTTTATGTCCAATTTAAATGTGAAATTACATCCAATAACATAAATTATATAAAATGATAAAAATATAATCCAATTATACTTAAAAACCATTCAAATATATTATTTCTCTCTATAAATTATTTCGATTAACAAAGTGGTTTTTAATTAAATTTTAGTATTTATTCACTATTCATAAAAATATTAAAGTTATTTGAAAAGTACCAAAAATTTATCCAAACTAAATTTTTATGTCTCTATTTTAAAGAATAATTTAATTTCACTAAATTTTATATATAAAAGTGTAATATAATTTGTTTAAAAAGGGCTCTCCCTTAAAAGGCATAAAACTACATTTTTTGAAAAATACCTCTTTTATCATAAAAATTGAATTATTCATAAATTATATTTAAGAAACACAAAATATGAATGTTAAAATTATATAGTATATATAAATATAAAATGTGTTTAATACTATTCATAAAATCTTTTTATGAATGGCTAGTTTGGTAAGTCGTGGTGTGCTCAAACTCAGTAGTGTGTGTAGCAGAAGTTGTTGAAATACTTTGAGGGATAACATACCATGAAATATTGGGGTGTAACATTATCACATCCTTCAATGAATTTCGTGCTCGAAATTTAAAAAAAAATTGAAAATAAAAGGTTAAAATAGAAAAATAATATTGATGAAACCCCACATCGGGAATTGGGTTAATAAAATATAGTCTTCAAAAGAGGGAAAGGGAAATTAAAAAGTCACCGCAAAATTATGATCTCAATTATTCTAACCTTGGTGGAAATTAGAGAGACATAATTTGAAGGAAAATTTAAATATTTATAGGGAGTGACTGAGGTCATCAATCACAAACAAGTGTAAAATTGAGGACCTCAAAGCCATCAATCAATGAGGATTTAAAATATCGTTGGTCAACAAAACATAAGGTATTAGGATAACACATTTTTGGATTTAAGATACCTTCCCTAAAGGTTATAAATTAATTTATTCATAAAATGAGAGGTAAAAAATATACTTGACAAGTATAGTTTCATCCTACAACTAATTCCTACCACAAACCCATCTTTCACTCCAAAATATAATATAATTCAAAAATATTCTCTTTATCCTAATTATATAGAGTTCTAAAAATAATGAATTATTAATTCATTTTTAAGACTATTTAAAGAAAACTACATTATAAAAACCAGTACATCATGTATGCTAGTGGTAGGTGATCCACCCTGTCGCCCTTCAGTTGTGCGTTCAGTCTCACATCCTTGCGGAATGTGACAGGTTGTCGCCCGACCTCTGGGTTGTCCTGTTTATAACACTACAAAAATAATATTAAGAAATGAGTTAACCTTAATAATAGTATCTGATGTCAAACATAATCCATTCAAACCATTATACTTACCCAAAAGTCTTCTGTCAAAACTAACAGTCCCAAATTTATATGGAAGGTAAACACAATGAAGTTTCTTTTTATCACGTAACAACATGTGAACACCTTTATCATTTATTCTTTTAAAACACGGTAGCACTCTGAATTACCATAAAATCATATTGATTACATTAATAATACCTTATTCCTTATTGAATACTAGATATACTCCATAAATCCAAAAATGTTATCAACTCCAACAACGATGGAATATACAAATCATTAATCGGTTTCAAGCTACTCAAGAATATCCAATATAATTTATCAAAATTAATCATAAATTATTCCAAAATCACTACCTAGAAATAAAAACCATATTATGTTTTATCTTTCTCTCAACCATATATTTTCCAAAAAAACCTCATATAGAGTCACTTTTCTTGGTTCCACACAATCTCAGGTCCTTAATGAAATATTACTGAATTACAGTCCATATATACTATATAATTCTTATAACATGTACATAATTAATACAATACTCAAATGACACAATAATTTAATAACAACATAATAACTCTAATCCTTCATATTCATCTTTGGTAGTATCATAACTTTATTATTATACAATAGTATCATTTGAGGTATACTATAATGATTTCGACATTTATTCACATAGTGTCCCTACTCCTTTTAGATGAAGTATTGTACATTTGAAACCTTTTTCTTACCCTTTCCATAAAGTACATGGTGTCCTTTTTCTCTACACATATAACAAAATCATATTCCATTCAATCATTTCCAAGGTGATTATCTCCATCGTTATCTCTATGGGAAAATCCTTCTTTCCCCTCTTCCCTTTATCCATCTTTCTGTCTTCCATCTTTTTCTACTCTTGCTTCCCTTTAAAGCCATAGGACTCAAAGAATTTGTATTACTTGTATTATTAACTCATGATACTACTTATTCATATGATTAGAATACATGGGAGATGTAACACCCCGAGCTTCCATGATAAGCTTCTCATTTAATAATGCAATAGCTTGCATGGTACACAAGTTCGAGTTCTAACACACCGCGACTAATCAAAGTAGCTGTTATGAATAGTAATAACCACTTTTTAAAATTATAGAAATTTTATATTTCAAAATGGACTTCATTTTTGTATTAGTAATATCGAAATTATCATAAGTTTAATTTTTTGCACCTTTCTGAGAACTTCCAATATTTTATGAATAATGATAAATACTTAAAACAACTTTTTTAATCAAAATAATTTATTGTGATAAATTATACTATTTAGTGGTTTCAAAGTATAATTAGAATATATTTTTACCATTTTACCCAATGGTGGTCATTAGAATTAATTTAACATTGAAATTGGACATAAACAATTGCCAATCTTTTGATATAAATTGTTTCTTAAAAACACGCTATTTGTTGTGACAGCAGGAATTGATTATAAAATTAATTAGTGCAACTTATATGTTTGGAATTTTGTAAAATAGACATCATTTTTGAATTCGGAATATCAATTATAGCTTAGGGTGAAATTTTGGCATTGTTGAGAAAAACTTCAATTTTTGATGAATAGTGAAACCACTAAGTGGTAGTTAAATAACTGATTTTTCGTTTAAATGAAATATTACCACATCTGTGATTTGATTTTCAAAAATCCGACATACATGGTTGTCATTAAGAAGTAAAATGTGGTTCAATGAGATTAAAATAATTTTTGGTGAATAGTAATTTTTAAGTTCTTAATCGCGATTAGAGGTAATTAGTGTAGTTTAAGGTACAAATAATGTTTTAATAATATGAGATGAGCATGACACTTGTCTTACTCCTATTGGATGAGTCATGGCCGACCAAGACAACCCATGGGTCAACTTGGGGACCCCATGGAGCCACTTTAGTTGGAAAATGACATTAATATATATTTATTTAATGTTAAAATTAAATTGACACAAACATGAGTTATTTTACTAAAATAGTTTTTAAGCGGGGTTACACAAGTACAAATTTTTACTATAAATATTAATTAGAAAGCTAAAACTATTTCCTACATCATAGTATTTTTTTTATAATTTTTAGTCATTAAATAAATTAAATTATTTATGACATCATTATGATGCAGCGATGACCTCATTATTTAACGATTTAAATAAAATGAGAAGATAATGCAAAATCCAAGGCTTACACTTGTCCAAAGCCTATTGGATGAGGATATTTCGAAACCTTATCACCTTAGACTCGAATTATATAAGTGTGGGACCTTTAGAATCCGAAAAGCATTGTGTAATAATGTAACATTTCAATCTTTCCAAAAGAGCCCCTCCTCTCCACTTATAAAAGGCCCCCACCTCTCCCACCTCATTTACACTTTCATGCCATTTGGCTCGGACAACCTCTACCCAAATACTCTCCCAACATCCCCCTCTTACTCCTAGAAGCCTCACTTTGGGCAGAACTCTTCCCAAGGAAGCCTTTGGCTCAAATCAAAAAGAGTTACCTGATTTTGAGGTAATGTCTTCTCTAATGTTGTTTTGTTTTATTTTTCTTCTCCAACCCCCTAAACTCTTTTTATTCATTTCTTTTGTAACAACACCAGTATACTCAATATACTAGGATTTTTCTATAACAAGGATTCGATCTACACTTACACACACCTACATCTAATGGTTAAAGAACATACGGTTTCTGTGGATGGCGAATTTCTGCCTCACGAAACGATGATTGTTCAACACTCATATAACACCTTCAAAGGTGGCCATTAAGATGTCACTATATTTATATATGATATATAATGTGTTTATGTTTTACTTATGCTTTTGTATTTATCATTTATTTAATACTTTATGATTTCCATTATGGGTAAAACGCGATAATTTCATTTTAGGAAGTGCGGACTACCGCCCCCTCAAAGTGATTTGAATCGTTAATGCCATATGTGGGATGTATAAAGGATGGAGTAAATGGTATTATACACTATATTATACTGGAATTATATTATACATTTATATCATTATGATTTAGTTCCATTAAATATGAAATTGAAATGAAAGTAGCGTTCATGCGTACGTACGGCTTACCGTCTCCATGAACGGTGCATTTCATTTCTTACCTCTAAATGTTACGTAATATTATAAATGAATGTATATACTGGATATATAAGATATATATGACATCTAAATCATGAATATAATTCTGGATATAATGGATATTCTACCACATGAACAACTTGTAATTATAAGAAGTTTATTGTTGACTCAAGTTACCAAAGATCGACAAAACGACCATTATTAACTTAAATAATTACATAATGTTCATAAAATTGTAATAAGTGATATAAAAAGGATATTGAAATTTAAAATGGTTCTTAATAAGGTATATATTAACTCTAGTTTATTATTCAGGAGGTTAAAGAACGGTTGAGTCAAGTCAGACACGAGGTAAGGGAATTTCTTAACCCAACATCCATTATTTGGGTTAATCTCCTACTTTCAAATTATGTCATGATATTATTATGTATTATTTTGTATTTTTACTTTCTTTATGTGTACCTATAGTGAATACACATAATAGATCTATTTTATTTTAAAAATGATCTTTTTAAGGACTTCGTCTCAATCTCCTTTCATTGAGGCATATTTTGTTTTATACACAACTTTCTTTTATACGGTGTATAAACCCATTTGACTTTTACGTTTATTTAAAATGAATCTTTTTTATACGAAGCGTTTTGCTAAATGACAGAAGGGAATGTTTTTCTTTCCGTACTTATGCGGCGACAACGACTTCTCCGCCGCCGTGACCATTATTTGAGTTTCGGCTTCCTCTACAAGCCACCATTTTTGTGAAAAATAAATACAAAGTTTTAACTTTCTTTTATTTTGGTATTGAAAATGGTTTTGAAAGAGTTTTTATTATATCAATGTGTTGTGTTGATATATTGTGATTGAAATGTGGAAATGTTATGTTTCCTTTATGAATGTTTTATGTGATACGATTGTGTTATGGTTTATGATATGTTTAAACCTATTCATATGAGTAATTCATTGGACTTAATAAGTGACGGGTGGAGCCCGCTATAGCTCCTCGATGCATCGGCAGGTCTCATGAGACAAACTACTGTCTTGGCACGAGGCCTTGACAAAATCTTATTTGTGGTCTTGGCAAGAGGCCTTGACTACGTGGTTATGATAGTCTGGCATTATGCATTCCATCATTATGAAAGTGGTTATTGATATTGCATGTGATTATTCGACCAGTAGAATATCCATGTGAAGAAGTGAATGGCATTATCTCATTTTACTTTTGCCATATTATGTTGATGTTCAAGTTTAAAAGGCCTTTGTTTTAGTTATACATTGCCTTAAATTTTTATGTTTATTTATGAAAGCTTCCGCAATATTGTTATCCTTACTGAGCATCTGAGCTCACCCCTTTCAATGTTTTAATATTTTCCAGGATGTGAAGAAGTATTTTAGGAATGACCTGCAGGGATAGTCAGAAGAGGATATGAGTGTGGACTATGAAGACCATGTTATTGTAGTTTGTTTACATTTTGATGTAATGAAAGACTTATGAATGTATCTAGTGTTTCCAAGGCTACTAAACTAATTGGTCTTTCGAGACTTGATCTTTTGTGATCATGCCAATGTTAAGAAGTAATGCACCGACTCTGGGTAGCTGGGGTCGGGGCGTTACAGTTGGTATCATAGGCATTTTAGTACTAACCTTGGAAGCTAGATTTAGATAAACTCTGATTAGAGCACATAGCCCAGAGATAGGCTTTGAGGATTCGTATAGAAGAACTTCCTAGAATTTTGTTATTGTAGAGATTTTGTGAGTTTTCTGAGCAATACATCCCTGTCTGGATACGAGCAGGTAGAGGAAGCTCTGGCACAGATGTACTTAGGGGTAAAACCTGAAAATGCCGCTTTGAGCTAGACTCGAACGGGAACTGGTGAATGACAACGGGCCTTGCTGCACTCTTGGTTACGACACTCCCGGGGGATATGCTTTCGATAATTCTCATTTTCTTTATAAACCACTATGAAGGGTTATGAGTATATACTTCCTAAAAGAAAACATTTTTTATGATTATGGATTATATCCATAAATAGTTCTATTTATTATATGTGTTTTCAAGTTTGTTATTATGTATTTCGATTCATAAACTAACCTAGTTTATGGCATTGTATAGAAATGGTGCCCAGTAGAAGGAATGTGAACTCCATCAATACGTATGATCCAAAGAGTAAGAAGGATCATATCTTTCATGGTATTAAGCCAACATTTATAAGGGAAATATTCTCCCATGTGTTATCAACATATGAAGAAATAGTATCATGTGTTAATAAGATAAGTAGAGAATTCTCTGAGTCTTATGGATTTGAAGGGATGAAAGAGAAGAAAAGGATGGAAGAGATAATGATGAATAAAGGGACAAGGGAAAAGAAGAATTTTCCAATATGTGATAATTGTGGGAAGAAACACCTTGGAATTTGCCTAAAGGGAATGGGAGTTTGTTATAAGTGTGGAGAAAAAGGACACCAAGTGCGTGACTGCAAGGGTAAGAAAAAGGTTTCAATTGTACAATGCTTCATCTGCAAGGAGTGGGGACACTACGCAAACCAATGTTCAAATCATCAGAGTATGCCCCAAATGATGTTATTGGATAATAATAAAGTTATGATACTACCACAGATGAGGAGGAATGATTAGAGTTCTTATGTTGTTATTAAAGAATTTTGTAATTTGAGTGTTGTATTAATTATGTACTGGTTATAATAATTATGGAGTATATAAGGATTGTACTGCAGTACTATTTCATCTAGGACTTGATATTGTGTGGAACCAAGAAAAGTGACTCCACAGTAGGTTAAATTTTTGGAAAATATATGGTTGAGAGAAAGATAAACCATAATATGGTTCTGATACCGAGAAAGTGATTTTGGAATAAGACGTGATTGATTTGGATAAATTATATTGGATATTCTTAACTTCCTTGAAACTGATTGATGATTTGTATACATTTTTTTTGATAGGAGGAGTATATCTAGTATTCTATAAGGAATAAGGGATCATGGTAATTCAGTATTTTTAAGAAGAATACATGATGAAGGTGTTCACATGTTGTTACATGGTTAAAAGGATCTTCATTATGTTTACCTTCCTTATAAAATTTGGGCTGTGAGCTGGACAGAAGTATTTTGGATAACTATAAAGGTTGGAATGGATTAATTTGATCTTTGGATAGTATTGTTTAAGGTTAAAAAAAATTATGAAGATTATTTTTGGAATATTATAATACTATAGTTTTAGGAAAAGGACAACCTGCAGGGTGGGGAATAACCTGACGCGTCGGACAAAGCTGCAGGAATTGAACCCACAACCATAGTGCGACAAGCCTTTATTTCCTACCACTAGCCTACAGTAAGTCCCTGGTTGTTACAAAATAATTTTACTAATCTAAATGGTATGTGTTAACATTTGGAACCTTATACAATTAGGATAAGTAAAATATTTTTGGGTTCTATTATCTTTTTGAGCGAAAGGTGAGTTGAAGGTTGAAACTCTAATTGTCAAGCATAAATATATATATATACCTATCTGTTATTCAATGAATAAATTAATTCTTAAACTTTAGTAAAGGGATATTAAAATAAAAAAATGTGTTACCCTAATACCTTATGTCTTGTTGAACTGATGATATTTTAAATCAACATAGATTGAAGGCTTTGAGGCCCTCAATTTGACAGTTCATTGTGATTGATGACCTCAATCACTCCCTACAAATATTTACGTTTTTCCTCCAATTATATGTCTCTAATTGCCACCAATGTTTTCATTATCGAAATCATAATTTGGTGGTGACTTTCTTATTTCCATTTCCCTCTTATTAAGGATAAATTTTATTAACCTTATTTCCGATGTGGGTTTTCCACAAAGGTATTTTATCTTTTAAACCTTTTATTTTCAAAGAAAAATTTCAAATTGTGAGGACGCAATTTATTGAAGGAGGGGAGAATGTAACACCCCGAGCTTCCATGATACGCTTCTCATTTAATAATGCAATAGCTTGCATGGTACGCAAGTTCGAGTTCTAACACACCGCGACTAATCAAAGTAGCTGTTATGAATAGTAATAACCACTTTTTAAAATTATAGAAATTTTTAATTTCAAAATGGACTTCATTTTTGTATTCGTAATATCGAAATTATCCTAAGTTTAATTTTTTGCAACTTTCTGAGAAATTCCAATATTTTATGAATAGTGATAAATACTTAAAACAACTTTTTTAATCAAAATAATTTATTGTGATAAATTATACTATTTAGTGGTTTCAAAGTATAATTATAATATATTTTTACCATTTAATCCAATGGTGGTCATTAGAATTAATTTAACATTGAAATTGGACATAAACAATTGCCAATCTTTTGATATAAATTGTTTCTTAAAAACACGCTATTTGTTGTGACAGCGGGAATATATTATAAAATTAATTAATGCAACTTATATTTTTGGAATTTTGTAAAATAGACATCATTTTTGAATTCAGAATATCAATTATATCTTAGGGTGAAATTTTGGCATTGTTCAGAAAAACTTCAATTTTTGATGAATAGTGAAACCACTAAGTGGTAGTTAAATAACTGATTTTTCGTTTAAATGAAATATTACCACTTCTGTGATTTGATTTTCAAAAATCCGACATACATGGTTGTCATTAAGAAGTAAAATGTGGTTCAATGTGATTAAAATAATTTTTGGTGAATAGTAACTTTTAAGTTCTTGATCGCGATTAGAGGTAATTAGTGTAGTTTAAGGTACAAATAATGTTTTAATAATATGAGATGAGCATGAAACTTGTCCTACTCCTATTGGATGAGTCATGGGCGACCAAGACAAACCATGGGTCAACTTGGGGACCCCATGGAGCCACTTTAGTTGGAAAGTGACATTAATATATATTTATTTAATGTTAAAATTAAATTGACACAAACATGAGTTATTTTACTAAAATAGTTTTTAAGTGGGGTTACACAAGTCCAAATTTTGACTATAAATATTCATTAGAAAGATAAAGAGATTTCCTACATCATAGTAGTTTTTTTATAATTTTTAGACATTAAATAAATTAAATTATTTATGACATCATTATGATCCAGCGATGACCTCATTATTTAACGATTTAAATAAAATGAGAAGATAATGCAAAATACAAGGATTACACTTGTCCAAAGCCTATTGGATGAGGAGATTTAGAAAACTTATCACCTTAGACTCGAATTATATAACTGTGGGACCTATAGAATCCTAAAAGCATTGTGTAATAATGTAACATTTCAATCTTTCGAAAAGAGCCCTTCCTCTCCACTTATAAAAGGCCCCCACCTCTCCCACCTCATTTACACTTTCAAGCCATTTGGCTCGGCCAACCTCTGCCCAAATACTCTCCCAACTTCCCCCTATTACTCCTAGAAGCCTCACTGTGGGCAGAACTCTTCCCAAGGAAGCCTTTGGCTCAAATCAAAAAGAGTTACCCGATTTTGAGGTAATGTCTTCTCTAATGTTGTTTTGTTTTATTTTTCTTCTCCAACCCCCTAAACTCTTTTTATTCATTTCTTTTGTAACAACACCAGTATCCTCAATATACTAGGATTTTGTTATAAGAAGTATTCGAGCTACACTTACACACACCTACATCTAATGGTTAAAGAACATACGGTTTCTGTGGATGGAGAATTTCTGCCTCACGAAACGATGATTGTTCAACACTCATATAGCACCTTCAAAGGTGGCCATTAAGATGTCACTATATTTATATATGATATATAATGTGTTTATGTTTTACTTATTCTTTTGTATTTCTCATTTATGGCATACTTTATGATTTCCATTATGGGTAAAACGCGATAATTTCATTTTAGGAAGTGCGGACTACCGCCCCCTCAAAGTGATTTGAATCGTTAATGCCATATGTGGGATGTATAAAGGATGGAGTAAATGGTATTATACACTATATTATACTGGAATTATATTATACATTTATATCATTATGATTTAGTTCCATTAAATATGAAATTGAAATGAAAGTAGTGTTCATGCGTACGTACGGCTTACCGTCTCCATGAATGGTGCATTTCATTTCTTACCTCTAAATGTTACGTAATATTATAAATGAATGTATATACTGGATATATAAGATATATATGACCTCTAAATCATGAATATAATTCTGGATATAATGGATATTCTACCACATGAACAACTTGTAATTATAAGAAGTTTATTGTTGACTCAAGTTACCAAAGATCGACAAAACGACCATTATTAACTTAAATAATTACATAATGTTCATAACATTGTAATAAGTGATATAAAAAGGATAATGAAATTTAAAATGGTTCTTAATAAGTTATATATTAACTCTAGTTTATTATTCAGGAGGTTAAAGAATGGTTGAGTCAAGTCATACACGAGGTAAGGGAATTTCTTAACCCAACATCCATTCTTTGGGTTAATCTCCTACTTTCAAATTATGTCATGATATTATTATGTATTATTTTGTATTTTTACTTTCTTTATGTGTACCTATAGTGAATACACATAATAGATCTATTTTATTTTAAAAATGATCTTTTTAAGGACTTCGTCTCAATCTCCTTTCATTGAAGCATTTTTTTTATAAACAACTTTCTTTTATACGGTGTATAAACCCCTTTGACTTTTACGTTTATTCAAAAGGAATATTTTTTATACGAATCATTTTGCTAAACGACAGAAGGGAATGTTTTTCTTTCCATACTTATGCGGCGACAACGAATTCTCCGCCGCCGTGACCATTATTTGAGTTTCGGCTTCCTCTACAAGCCATCATTTTTGTGAAAAATAAATACAAAGTTTTAACTTTCTTTTATTTTGGTATTGAAAATGGTTTTGAAAGAGTTTTTATTATATCAATGTGTTGTGTTGATATCTTGTGATTGAAATGTGGAAATGTTATGTTTCCTTTATGCATGTTTTATGTGATACGATTATGTTATGGTTTATTATATGTTTAAACTTATTCATATGAGGAATGCATTGGACTTAATAAGTGACGGGTGGAGCCCGCTATAGCTCCTCGATGCATCGGCATGTCTCATGAGACAAACTAGTGTCTTGGCACGAGGCCTTGACAAAATCTTATTTGTGGTCTTGGCACGAGGCCTTGACTACGTGGTTATGATAGTCTGAATTATGCATTCCATCATTATGAAAGTGGTTATTGATATTGCATGTGATTATTCGACCAGTAGAATATCCATGTGAAGAAGTGAATGGCATTATCTCATTTTACTTTTGCCATATTATGTTGATGTTCAAGTTTAAAAGGCTTTTGTTTTAGTTATACATTGCCTTAAATTTTTATGTTTATTTATGAAATATTCCGCAATATTTTTATCCTTACTGAGCATCTGAGCTCACCCCTTTCAATGTTTTAATATTTTCCAGGATGTGAACAAGTATTTTAGGAATGACCTCCAGGGATAGTCAGAAGAGGATATGAGTGTGGACTATGAAGACCATGTTATTGTAGTTTGTTTACTTTTTGATGTAATGAAAGACTTATGAATGTATCTAGTGTTTCCAAGGCTACTAAACTAATCGTTCATTCGAGACTTGATCTTTTGTGATCATGCCAATGTTACGAAGTAATGCACCGACTCTGGGTAGCTGGGGTCGGGGCGTTACAGGAGACTATTTCCATTTTATATGTTGACTTAATACCATGAAATATGTGATCCTTCTTAATCCTTAGTTCATGAGTATTGATGGAATTATCATTCCTTCTACTAGGCACCATTTCAAAAAAATGGAATACTCTAGGTTTGTATATGAATCACGATGAAAAATCATAAACATGTAAAATACCAAACATAAATCAAAAAGATTATGCCTACAATATATAATCATAAAATTTTTTCATTGAGTAAGTATTACTCATAAATCATTGATAATGGCTTGTAATGAAAATGTGAATTATCCTATGAATATCCCTCTGGAGTGTCGTAACCAATAGTACAGCAAGGCCTGTTTTCGTGTACCAAGATACCCTAGGTGAATCCCAAAACCCCTTGTCGGATTTTTCACTCCAAGGTACATCTATGTCAGAGCCACCTCTACCTGCTCGTATCCAGATAAGGGATGTATTACATGGAAAATACACAAAATATATACATTAACAAAATTCTAGAAGTTCTTCTATACTAATCCCCAAAGTCTATCTTTGGGTACTGTTCTATAATCAGAGTTCATCTAAATCTATTTGCAATGTTATTACTAAACATCCTCTCATACCAACTGTAATTCCACGACCACAGAATCCCAGAGTCGGTGCATTATTTTAATACGTTGGCATCTTTACAAAGAATCATGTCCTGAAAGACTAATCAGTTTCCCATTCTTGGAAAATGGACTATATACATGATCATTACATTACACATTATAAATTAAAACACAACATAAATCATCCTTTGAGAATTCAATTAATCTGATAGCTTAACCCTGCTTATCAATAATAATACACTTCTTGGAATCTTGGAAAAAATAAAACATAGAAAAGGGTGAGCTCTGATGTTCAATAAGGATAAAACTATTGTGCAAACCTTCATAAATAAACATAAACAGTTACGGAAATGTATAATACTAAAACAAAATCCTTTTAAACTTAAAAATATACATAATATGGCCAAGATAATTCAAATAATTCCATTAACTAATTCACATGGATATTCTACTAGTCAAATAATCACATGAAATATCAATATCTGCATTCATAATTTTAGAATGCATAATGCCAAACTTTCTAACTACATAGTCAAGGCCTTATGCCAAGACTAAAAATAATATTTTTTCAAGGCCTTGTGCCAGGACACTAGTTTGACTCATGAGACCTACTGATACATTGAGGAGCTATAGCGGGATTGACCTGTCACATAGAAAGTCCAATGAATTCCTCATAAGAAGAGGTTTAAACATAATATAAACATTTATATTAAAACTACATACAAAATGTCAATACTTTATACATAAACCACGAATGGTATAAAAATAACACATCCACAGTCAAAAATATCACAAAACCATCAATATAATATAGATGATTTCTATCATAATAAATCAACTTCAAACAATTTTAAAATCCATCAAAGGATGTTGACATATATGAAAATGATTTGTAAAACTCTATGAGAGAAATATCCCTTTTTCATAAAAACATTTAAAAGACCCACAATTTAGAACGGAAGAAATTTAAAGAATTTTTTTTGTAAAAGTGTCCCATACCAAATTCCAACATTTGAAAGGAATTACATTTTATAAACATTCATGTCCATATAAATAAATCCTTCAAACCATTTTGAAAGCATGGACATTAATGAGAATGATTTAAAAGAATAAATATTTAAACCATTTAAAATGATGATCAAGTTAAAGGGTTCCTTCTATAAACCCTTAAAATATTAATTTTGAAAATATATTTATGAAACATAGATGTGGATGATAAGTAGGTCCTGGTAGATACTCATGTAAAAACTACCTCGGATAAAGAAGATATTGTAGAATATACCCTTACCTTGCACTTTCCTTTGGTCGAGAGTACATTTAGCCTCCTGTATAATGACCATATTATGTTATTAAATTATAGAAAAAACATATTAATATTTATTATTTATTACATGATTCATTTATGACTTTATACTATCCATTTAACAATGATTTCCATGTTAAATTAACATTTCTGGTAATAATCGCTTTCTTTATCGTACAAGTTTTATCTTGTTATTCTTGATCTTATCACATAGATCATCATTTTAATACTTACATAATGTAAAAAATTATTTATATATCATATATATATATAGAATAAAAATATGTATAAAATATTGATATATGAAATTGATAACACCGTTTTTAGAGACAGTAGGTCGTACGTACGCATAAACGTTGTTTCCCTTTTCATATCGTATTGAATAGAAGTAAGTGAATGAGATATATGTAAGTACATGATTATATATATCCTGTTGTGTTATTACGTAATATATTACATTATTTTTAATAATATGTATTTTTATAATCTTTGTTAAATGGTGAATGTGAAAATGAATCTCATCGCTTCATGGAGACGGTAATCTGGACTTACGCACGAGCAACAATATCATTATTTTGATGGTGAAATAATATATAATTGGATAGTATACCATATATAAAGAATAATTAAAATGTTATATTTATTATTTAAATCAGTTATACTCGTTTTTATACCCATGCAAATAATGATGTTTTTGAATAATGAACTACACCACGACGTGGAGACAATTAGTTGTACGTACGCACGTGTGGTGACTTTTTCATTTATAGGATGGATAGAATACTGAATATAGTTGTAAAATATTTATAATACAATCACATTATATATATGAGTCTATAGTTATTATTTTAGAATGGAAACAACAAAAATGGGGAAGTGGAAGAAGAAAAGAACTTGATAGAGGTGATGAAATATTTACCTCTTCTTCGGGTTCATCCTTTTGATTGGATCAAAAGGGCTCCTTTGGTTGGCTTTGTGACCAAAGGAATTCCTCTAGGATAAAAATTGGAAATTTTTTATGATATTTGGGCATGGTTTGGCCAATGAAAATGACATTGGAGGTGTGAAAGTAAGAGATGTGGAAGTGCCTTTTTATAAGGGGGGTGAGGGTCACTTTAGGAAAAGATTAAAATATTAATTTATTTTACAATCATATTCAGTTTATAATGGCTAAAAATAAATTTATTTAACTCCATATGTGGTTATTGGTCGAAAAAATCTCAACAAATAGGTTTTAGGCAAGTTTAGCTTACCATTTTAATCTTATCTTTTAGATTTACCTCCTAGTGTAATAGTTTAACTTTTATTGTGTCTTCTTGTATTCTTACACTATATGGTTAATAAACATACAATAAACTTCCAATAGAACCTAAAGTGGTTCATTAATGACAATTAAAACGTTATTTATTCATTTTCTCCAAACATTAGATTTTTGGTAATATTATATCAACCATTAATATATTATTTGTTTTAAAAACTAATTTATGTCAATATTGACACTATTTAGTATTTGGTTTTTCTGAAAGTCGTCACAACATGATTACTTCAAACCAAATAGATTGAATCATTAATAAAATGTCATATTAAACTATAAAATTCGTGTATGGCATAATAAAGTTCAAATTATATTTATTTTATTATTTACAATATCATTTTTTTAATTATCTTATTAATAAAGAAAATATTGCATCATTATTGTGTCACGAATAAATATTTTTTTTATGTCTAAAAATTATAAATAAAATATCATAATGTAGGAAATATTTTGATATTTTAAATTATTATTTATAGTCAAAGAGATCATTTATATAGAACCATATAAAAATGATTTACTAAAAGATAAATGCTTTTGTTATTTTTGTCTTTATATTAGATTAATTAATATAAAATGCCATTATCACTTCCAAGTGGCTCCATGGGGTCCTAAAATCGACCAAAGGATACCCATGGTCAGACATGTGTCATAAAATAGGGTTAGTACACATGTTATAATAATTTAATATTATTCTAATACTATTTCATTACCCATATTTATTGGATTTCTCTTTTAACCATGGTAAATAAAATATTTACCAAAGTAATTATTCATAATGCATAAAAAGAAAAGTTACCTATTTACAAAATTTGGACCACCGGATTCAAACTATTGAATTCATTTCTCTAAATTCAAAACACAGAAGTGGAAGAGATTATTTTAAAATTAATTCATATTGCCAAAATAAAACGCGTTTTTTAAGAAATAATAACTACCAAAAGATTGACAATTGTTTATGTCAAATTTAAATGTGAAATTACATAAAATGACCTAAATTATATTAAATGATAAAAATATAATCTAATTATATATAAAAACCTTTAAAATTTATAATTTAACATTATAAATTATTCCGATTAAAAAAACATGTTTTTATTTAAAATTTAGTTTTTTTAACTATTCATCAAAATTTGAAAGTTATCAAAAAAGTGCCAATTTTTTTTTGAAACTATATTTTTATGTCCCTCTTCTAAAGATGAATCTAATTTCACTAAATTGAATATATAGAAGTGTGAAATATTGGATTTAAAAAGGGTTCCCCATTAAAAGGCATAAAACTGCATTTTTTTAAAAAAATACCTCTTTTATCTTAAAATTTGATTTCTTCATATATTATCTCTAAAAAACACAAAATATTAATTTTAAAATTATATTGGATATATAAAATTTAAAATTTTTTTAGTTCAATTCATAACCTCTTTTTTTGAATGGCTAGTTTGGTAATTCATGGTGCTCTCGAACTCGGGGTTGTGGGTAGCGTAAGTGATTGAAATACATTGTAGAGATAACATACCATGATATCATGGGGTTTTATTATCTCCCCTCCTTCAAAATTGTTTCCTTGAAATTTGAAATTGTTTTTTGAACAAAAAATGTTAAAATAGAAAAATACCTCTGTCGAAAACCCACATAGGAAATTGGGTTAATAAAATTTAGTCTTAATAAGAGGGAAAGGGAAATGAAAAAGTAACCACCAAATTATGATCTCAATTAAAAGAACATTGGTGTAAATTAGAGACACGTAATTGGAGGAAAACGTAAATATATATAGGGAGTAATTGAGGTCATAAATCACAAACAAGTGTAAAATTGGCGGCCTCAAAGCCATCAATCTGCTATGATTTAAAATATCATTGGTTCAACAAAACATAAGGTATTATGATAGCACATTTTTGGTTTTATGATTCATCCCCTAAAGTTTAAGAATTAATTTATTCATAGAATAAAAGGAAAAAATATACTTTACAAGTAGAGTTTCACCCTTCATCTAATTCCTACCAGAAACTCATCTTTCACTCTAAAAGATATTAGATTTCAAAAATATTCTATTTATCCAAATTGTACAAGATTAAAAAAATAATGAATTTATAATTCTTTTGTCAGACTATTTAAGAAAACTACATTATACAAACTAGGACATCACATATGACAGTGGTAGGTGATCCACCCTTGTTGACCTTCGGTTGTGGGTTCAAGTCTCATAACCTTGTCGGGCGCAATGGTTTGTCGCCCAACCTCTGGGTTTTCCTTTTTATAACAACTCCAAAATATTATTAACAAATAATTTAAAATTATTCATTGTATCCAATGTCAAACAAAATCCAGTCAAACCTTTTAGAATTAAACAAAATACTTCTATCCAAATTTACAGTCCAAAATTTATATGGAAGGAAAACGCAATGGATATTATTTTTGTCATGTAATAACATGTGAATAACTTCATCATTTATTTTTTTAAACACAGTAACTCCCTAAATTACCATAAACCCATATTGATTTAATTTATGCTGCCTCATTACTTATCGAATACTGGATATAAAACTTATATCCAAAAAACATTTCAACTCCAATAATGATGGAATATACAAATCATTAATCAGTTTCAAGGTAGTCAAGAATATCCAAAATAATTTATCCAAATTAATCATAAATATTTCCAAAATAACTACCTTAGTATCATAACCATATTATGGTTTATCTTTCTCTCAACTATATATTTTTCAAAAAAATTAAACCTGGTATTGAGTTAATTTTCTGGGTTCCACACAATATCAAGTCCATAATGAAATAGTACAGTAGTAAAATCCATATATACTCTATAACTCTTATAACATGTAAATCATTAATCCAATACTCAAATGACACAATACTTTAATAACAACATAATAACTTTAATCATTCCTTTTCATCATTGGTAGTATCATGACTTTATTATTATCCAATAGTAGCATTTGGGGTATACTCTAATGATTTGGACATTGATTCACGTGGTGTCCCAACTCCTTGCAGATGAGGCATTGTACAATTGAAATATTTTTCTTACCCATGCAATCATGTACTTAGTTTCCTTTTGTCCACACTTATAACAAACTCCCATTCCCTTCAATCATTTACCAAGGTGATTCTTTCCACATTTATCACATATGGGAAAATAGTTCTTTCCCCTCTTCCCTTTATCGATCTTTCTCTCTTCCATCCTTTTCTTCTCTTGGTTCCCTTTAAAGTCGTAGGACTCGATGAATTTTTTTACTTATCTTATTAACATGTGATATTATTTCTCCATATGATTACAATACATGGGAGACTATATCCCTTTTAAATGTTGGCATAATACCATGGAGGATATGATCCTTCTCAATCTTTCGATCATGTGTGTTGATGGAATTATCATTACTTCTACTAGGCACCATTTCTAAACTTTGGCATACACTAGGTTAGTTTATGAATCGCAATGCATAATTCCATACTTGTAAAATACCTAACATAAATATAAAAGATTATTCATATATTATGTAATCATAAAATTTTTTCTTCGAATAATTATTTATCTTAAATCATTCATAATGGATTATAATGAAAATGTGAATTATTATAAGCATATCCCTTGAAAGCGTCATAACCAAGACTGCATCAAGGCTCATTTCCATATACTAGGATACCCCGAATCAAGCCCAAAACTCCTGTTCGGAGTTTTCAATCCTAGGTACATTTATGCCAGAGCTTCCTCTACCTGCTCATATCTAGAGAGGGTTTGTATTGCATATAAAATACAAAAAAACATTACATTACCAAAATTATAGGAAGTTATTCTATACTAGTCCTCAAAGTCTATCTTAGGGTAATGTTACCTATTTAGAGTTCATCTAAATATATTTCCATGGTTATTGTAAAATATCCTCTGATACCAAATGTAACAACCCAACCCCATAATCCCAGAGTTAGTTCATTATTTTAATACATTAGAATGATTATAAGGAATCAAGTCCCGAAATACCGATCAGTTTGGCAGTCTTGGAAAATATATTACATTCATGAATGTTATGTTACACATTAGAAAATAAAACACAACATAATTGATCCTTTGAGAATTCCATTAATCCCATAGATTAACCCTACTTATCAATAATAGTACAATTCTTTGAATCCTGGGAAAAATGAAACATAGAAAGGGGTGAGCGCAGATGCTCAATAAGGATAACACTATAGCGGAAACATTCATAAATAAACATAAACATTTAAGGAAATGTATAAGACAAAAACAAAAGCCTTTTAAACATAAACAGCAGTATAATATGGAAAAGATAAATCAAATAATTCCATTTACTTATTCACATGGATATTGAACTAGTCGAATAATCACATGTAATATCAATATCCAATTTCATAATGTTAGAATCCATAATGCTGGACTTCATAACCACATAGTCAAGGCCTTCTGCCAAGACTATAAATAAGATTTTGTCAAGCCTTGGTCAAAGACACTAGTTTGTCTCATTAGACCTGCCTATTAATCAAGGAACTATAGTGGGCTCCACCCGTCACTTATTAAATCCAGTGCATTCCTCATATTAAAAGTTTTAAACAAATTATAAACATTCGTATTAAAACTAGCATAACAAATTTCAATACATTTTCTATAAAACATGAATGGTATAAAAATAACATGTCCACATTAAAACATGTCACAAAACCTTCAATATAATATGGAATATTTGTATCACAAAAAATCAACTTTAATCAAGTTTAAAATTCATCAAAGGATGTTGACATAGATGAAAATGATTTGTAAAACTCTATGAGAGAAATATCCCTTTTTCATAAAAACATTTAAAAGTAACAAAATTTTGAAAGAATAAATTTAAATAAATTTTTGAATAGAAGTGCCCCATACCACTTTGAAAATTCTGAAAGGAATTAACAATTTAAAAACATTCATGTCCATATAAATAAATCCTTAAAAACCATTTTGAAAACATTGACATTAGTGAGAATGATTTAGAAGAATAAATATTAAATCCATTTAAAATGATTATATAGTTAAAGAGTTAATTCCATAAAACCCTATAATATTCATTTTAAAAATATTTTTATGAAACATGGATATGGATGATAAATAGGTCCCAGTAGATACTCTTGTAAAAACAACCTCGGATAATGAAGAGATTGTTGAATTTACCATTACCATGCACTTTCCTTTGGTCGAGGGTATATTTAACCTCCTGTATAATGACCATAGTATGTTATTAAATTAATCTCGAATGATATTTATATTAATTATATCATACATGATTCATTTCTGACTTTATAATATCAATTTAAGAATGATTTCCATGTTAAATTAACATTTTCGGTAATAATCGCATTCTTTATCATATGCATTTTAACTTGTTATTCTTGATCGTATCACATAGATCATGATTTAAATACTTCCACAATATAAATCATGATTTATATATCATATATATATAATATAAATTTATATATTATATAGATATATGAAATGGAACACACACTTTATTGAGATAGTAAGCCATACGTACGCATTAATGTTGTTCCTGTTTTCTTATCGTATTGAACAAAAGTAAGTGAATAAGATATATGTAACTACATGATTATATATATCATGTTTATTTATTATTTCATATATTAAATTCTTATTAATAATATGTATTTTTATAATCTTTGCTGAATGGTGAACATGAAAATGAATATCATCGCTTCGTGGAGACGGTAATCCGGACGTACGCACGAGTGACAATATCATTCTTTTGATGGTGAAATCGTATATAATTGGATTTTATATCATATATAAAGAATAATTAACATGTTATATTTATTATTTAAATTAGTTATACTAATTCTTATACCCATCCAAATAATGATGTTTCTGAATAACAAACTATACCACGACGGGGAGAGGGTAAGCCGTTTGTATGCACGTATGGTGACTTTTTCATTTATAGGATGGATAGAGTAACAAATATTGTTGTACCATAATTATAATAAAATAATAGTGTATAGAAGATTTTGGATTTATAATTTTATAATGGAAACAACAAAAAATTGGAAGTGGAAGATCAAATGAATTTGGAAGAGGGGATGAAATATTTACCTCTTCTTCATGTTCTTCCTTTTGATTTGATCAAAAGGTCTCCATAGGTTAGATTTATGACCAAATTAAGGACAAAGAGATGAAGGGATGAAATTTTTGGGGGATATTTGGCTGCTTTTCGTTGAGCCAAATGGCTTTGGATGGGTGAAATTAATATAAGGGGAAGTTCCCTTTTATAAGGGGGTGACAGTCACTTTAGGAAAAGACAGAAATATTAATTTATTATACAATCATATTCGGCTTATAATGGATAAAAATGAATTTATTTAGATCCTTAAGAGGTTAGGGGTCGAAAAAATCTCATCCAATAGGGTTCAGACAAGTTTAGGTTGACATTTTAACCTTATCCTTTATATTTAACTCTTTGTTAAATAGTTTAACTTTTACCATATATTATTGTACTCTTACACTATATGGTTAATAAACATACTATAAACATCCAAGATAACCTAATGTGGATCATTAATGAGATATATAATATTATTTAATCCCTTTGGCTGATCCTTATATTTTTGGGATATTATATCAACCACTAATATAGTATTTATTTTAAAAACTAATTTATTTCAATTTTAACACTATTTAATATTTTGTTTTTTGAATGTCATCACAACATGATTAATTCTAATAAAATAAATTTAATAAATAATAAAATGTAATATTCCCCAATAAAATTCTTTTATGTCATCAAAAATTGAAAATTATATTAATTTTAATATTAACAATATCATTTAATAAATTATTTTATTAATAATGTAAATACCTCATCATTATTGTGTCACAAATAAATATATTTATTATATGTATTAAAATTAAAAATAAAATACCATAATTTAGGAAATCCTTTTAGGTTTAAAATGAAAATGTATAGTCAAATAGATAAATTATATGACCCCATATAAAAATGTTTTACTAAAAGATACATGCTTTTGTTATTTTTGTCTTTACTTTAGAATAATTAATATAAAATGTCATTATCACTACCTAGTGGCTCCATGAGGTCCTAAAAACGACCAAAGTATAGCTATGGTCGGACATTTATCATAAAATAGGGTTGTGACACGTGCTTGGGTAATTTAATTTTATTTTAGTATTTTTTTTATTACACATATTTACTAGATTTACCTTTTAACCTTGGTAAATAAATTATTTCCTGAAGTAATTATTTGTAATTTCTAAAAATAAAAGTTACTAATTTACCCAATTTTGGCCTCCAAATTCCAAATATGGAATCCATTTTTCCAAATTCAAAACACAGAAGTTTCATAAATTAATTTAAAATTATTTCTCATTTTCAAAACAAAAAATATTTTTTTAAGAAATAAATACTATCCAAATATTGACACTTATTTATGTCCAATTTAAACATGAAATTACATTTAATGGCCTAAATTATATTAAATGATAAAAAAATAATCTAATGAATCATAAAAACCATTAAAATTAACAATTTAAAACTATAAATTATTTCAATTATAATGTTTTTTTAATTAAAATATAGTAATTTTTCACTATTCATCAAAATATATAAGTTTTCAGAAAAGTACCAAAAAATAATCCAAACTAAATTTTAACGTCCCTATAATAAATATGAATTTAATTTCAGTAAATTGAATATATACATGTTTCAAATATTATTTTTAAGAAGAGTATTCCATTAAAATGCATAAGTCTAAGTATACGATACAATCCTAGGGTTTTTGTGATAATCATGCCTAACCTAGGGTTGAACTGAAGATATAATTAATTGAAATAATATAAGTAGTTTACAGAACTTTTTTTATAATATCTAATATGTATTTCTCACATTTTTCTTTCTCATCTTAGTCAATCAACATGAGAACATAGAACATAGTTATCCTTTGAATGTTTCAGATATGGAGATTATGAGAAATATTACGATCGATCTCCTATATGGATTTATCATGAAGATAGTCATGACTAAAAAACAATAAATGGTCAAATTATTGAGGATAAAGAGATTTTAAATGTCATCTAAAAGGTATGTGATGTCCCTCTAGTATTGTTTAGATTAAATCTATAAATTTTTAGGTTCAGAAAGCGTAGGACATGATTTATAATTTATGAAATATGGAGATGATGGATCCTATATAGTGGTTTAGGAATAAAGTTGGATGATTGAGTTTTATATGTTTCAAAAATTAAATATTATGTTATCTGAATCATGAAATATATAATCGTTCTCAGAATAAGTTTTTAATTATGTATTGGAAATGATATGTAGAATAGTTCTATGGATAAGAAAGGTGATTTAAGGGTAATATGCTATACTTTGAGAACATGTGATTAAGATACAGATGACCCTTAATATTTCCCTTTTGTTAATATAATGATGATTTGATAAAGATATGTTGGTTTTAAACAATTAAATTGTATGATGCTAGTTTCTGGGGAACTAATTAAATTGTTTTTTTGAAAAGAGGATTATGATATCATGTATTAAGTATAAAACAATTTGGGTCTTAAGGAATATATCAAATATGTTTTTGAATAAGGAATCATGCATTTTTTCAATAAACATATCTAATAATTCATGTTGTTAATATGACTCAAGAGAATATATGAAGAAGGTTTTCACAATTTTGGAATGTGACCAACCATGGAAAACTTAAGATTTATGGGGTATAAATGTTAAAGAGATTTAGGGAACCTTTTTCTATAGTTTTTGATTTTCATCTTTTAGAAGGGTTAAAAGGTTATCAATTTTTGATTGATTAATTTATACATCGGATCATGTTTGTTAGAATAATGTATTACCTCACCATATATAGACATATTCATGTTTGATAACATATGATAACCATTTTCTTATATGGATATATGGAATAACATATCGTTAAATTTATGGATCACATGATCTTTTAACACTTTTGGAATGAAAAATTCCACATCATTTCATTAAATATGTGATTAAGTGGACATTGTTTAAGACACAACCAATGATGAGATTGTACTATGATCATGTAATTATTTCATCTCATATTCTTAAACTTAAGGAATAGGATCTTGAAAACCCAAAATGTTTTCCTAGTACCTTCTTATATGATGAATCATATTTTCCCTTAAATCATCACATTTTTAATGATTTCAGATTTTTAAATTTCTCCTAACATTTTTCTCTATCAATCTATATTTGAACGTGATGGATGGATTTTCTCTTCTATATCAATGTTTTCACTTCTCACTTATGTTATTATATGTTCAATACTAGTGATGATTTGGTTTGTGTAACCCTTCTGTTTCAATCCTTCTTTTTAAAAAAATAGCATTTCATTTTATGACGTGGATTTCTATGATATAATCATTCATGTATTAAACATTTTGAAACACTGAATAATTTCACGGGCGAAATTCTTTGGGGTAGGGGTAGAATGCAACACCTCAAGATTGTTTTGAGATAGATTATTTTTAATTTACATAATATCTTGTGTAATATTCTACAACAATATTATTTTCCACTTTAAACACTAGTGTCTTATCTTGCATTATACGTAACACTATTCTTGTTTTGTGTTACACAAAATTTCAATTCCTTTTGATATAATTCATTTTACGCATGACATATTGAAAGTGAACAACAAATTTTTATTTTGTTACCTTATAACATATCTATTAAAATGGTGGGATGAAAAGTATAAAATGATTTTTATATTATTTTTTACACGTGTATTTAATTAATAAATTTCTGAAAATTTATTTATAAATTAAAATAAAACCATTTATAATTAAAATGAAATGTATTAGTGAAAAACTGTTTAAATGAAACTAAGTGAGTTTATTCAATAATAAAATCACTATTTAATTATTTTATTAATGTAATATATTTTTAATATATTCAATTTAATAATTGAATTTTATAATAGCTTTTATATATGTATTATATTAGAACAAATTCAATTTTTCAGGTAAAATATGTATTTTTCCAAAAAAATTATGTTTTACCCCCTTTTGACGGAGAACCTATTTTAAATATTCTTTTTTAAACATTTATAATTTCATTATAAAATAATAAATTTCATTTGATGTGGTGTATATAAATTTACTTTTTCCGGGAATTTTTTTTTTCTAGAGAAAATTCATATTTTAATGAAAATTGAAAGATACTATATTTTAATTCAAAACTGCATTTTCATCTAATTTATTTGTATTAATATATTATCTTCTGATTTGGATTTAAATTATATTTAGATTAATTTTTTAACATTTATTCTAATTTTGGTCATTGGAAGTCAGTTCACATTGAAATTTTATATAAATACATGTCAATCTTTTGGTGATTTTTACTTGAAAACCCCTGTTTTCTCCCTGTGACAACAAGAATTAATTTTAAATTAATTACAGAATTATTTTTTTGATTTTATAAATATGGATTCCATATTTGGATTCCTTAGGTTCAAATTATGTGAATACATCACTTTTATTTCATTGGACATTATGAATGGTATCTTTGGTAATTATTATTTACCACAGTTAATGATAAATCACGTAAATTATGGTAACAAATAATATTATAAGGATACTAAAACATCTCTATCACCAACCAAAATTCCATTGGATTAATTAAAGTATACCCTTAACACCTAAATATCCAATTTTTTTCATTTAGTCGGATTTTTTCAAAAGTAGTGATGTAATTATTGTTTAATCAAAAGAAAGTGACAAAATGTCACTCTCTTATATCTTATGTGCATAAAACATTTAAAATTGTAATAAACATGATGTTACAATGAACATATTTATTATAAATAAATTAAATTAAATTATCTATATCATATTAATTTATTTTTAATTCTTTGAGATTATGTAATTACAAAAAATATTGACACATCAGTGATAGAGTAATTGTTTTATTAAGGGACATATAAATTAAAATATATTATAAATATTAAGATAAATATTATATGCCATAATTTCTTCCATAAAAGATATTTTAGTTAAATGTGATATTTATAAGTCTATAAAACGATTTGGTTCGAATTTATCTCTCTGTATGAATTATATTTAAACTCAATGAAATGATTAGGGTTAAATTTGACACTATTGATATTTTATAAAATTAATATTTTATTAATCTATTTAAAAACATAAAAAAATATTTTAAAATCATAAACTGAATAATATAAGGTCTAAAAGTTTTTCAAGAATCCAATTATTTGATTTTGACCCCATATAAGTAAAGTTTATAACCACTTAGTACTTAAAGTGTTCTTACAATAATTAAAATTAAAAGAGAATAAATTAGGGTAACCTAAAAAGATATGGTTTAAAATAAAATCAATACATGACTGAAAATTATTGTATTAGAGGATCTATAACTATACTAATATTATCTTTGACATATTTCAGTCTTGAATCTTTTGGATTAAAAAATTATTTTATATTAATTTAATATATTTTTTATTTTCTAATTGTTCCCCTCATTTCAATTATAAAAGGTCACCTCCTCCCTCACCACTTCGCATAAATTTGAGCATTAAATCTAAGAAATACCCATAAATTTTCCATTATAAACTACCTTATTCACATTGTAGAGTTTATTCCATTCTCAATAGACCCTCTCTAGTTCATTTAAGAGGAGATTTAGAGGAACCGCATCGAGTTAGAGGTAATCTATTCTACCGATTCTTTAAAAAAATTCTTCTTCTACTTCTTCTTAATTTGTTGTTTAGTTATAACGAAACAACATAAATATCACTAATATACATATATATTATTATAATTAAGAAACACCCATATTACACCTACTATCCCTCTTATGAAATATTAAATCACCATGTGTGCGTACTTAAGGATTTCTATCTTCACACCATGGGGTAATATTATTTTTCACTATTACCTTACTTTTATTGATATAATGATGGAAATAATAACTATATATTATTATTATGACATCATATTGAGTATTTTAAAATATATATACCATCCACTTCCATATCAATTCATAATTATCAGAATGATATCATCGCTCGTGTGTAGGTACGCCCTACCATCTCCACGATGCGATTCGATTCATTATACAATATATCTATTAAAAACCAACTATATAAATGTAAATATTTAATTAAAAGGATATTTTATTATATTAAAATAAATTTTTTAGGTTTTAAATTTGACATAATAAGGACAACCAAAACTTATTCGTCGAAATAAGCATATGAAAATGAAGTAGTTTATTCTAGAATAACGAGTAATAATGAAATTTTATTACAAAATAGATGGTAAAATGATCATATATGATATATTAAAAATGAATATGATTCATTAATTTGTCTATGACATTATTTTAACCACTATAAATGAGGTTTAGAAATCAAATATGCATAATAGACCAAATGTAAGGGACTATTTTGTCTCACTTTTATTTCTATTAGACATATGCCATGTACACCACCTATTTCTTTTGTGTAGTGTTTATACTTCCCATGAAGGTTTTATGATTATTTTTATGACGGTTATGATATTTAAAAATTAATATAATTTTTTTTTATTCCTAGGATTAAACTTATTATAATTGGTAAGGGATGATTTCTCATTATCATTTTTATTTGAGATTGTTTTTTCGTAATTATTTACTTGGGTATATTTATCATCCATGTACATGTATTCTAATAATTTTATCATAATATGTTTAATATTCTCCTGTGTATTTCAAATGTTATTATTAACCATTTATTACTCATACTACATGGTTTGTACGGAATTGTTCTTTCTTTTTAGATATGATGTACGTTTTGACTTTTCAAGAAAAAGTACAAGAAGAATGTTTTTTAACATATACAACATGAATATATTTTAACGCTTTCATAATGCATTATTTTTATCAATCAACCATTATAAATTTTCTGGTTACTTTCAAAAATATAATTTCTTTTGAAAATTGTGTGTTGTTATAGGGAGAGAAATTTTTTTGAAAAAGAAATGATATTTTCCTCAAAATTTAATTTCAGTTGTTTTATCTAAATTATTTTCCATATATGATTAAGTATATTTATTAGGTATACTATTTAAATTTTTATTATGACTAATAATGTTTATTATGGAATGAAATTTATTAAATACATTTTCTTACAAAGATTATGTCATTATGGAATTATGTATAAGAAACCAATTTTATTCCTTAGGTTATGATAAGATGAATGTTTTATGTTTTTTTGGCACACATTTGTATGGTTTTCATTATGTGATGGGTGGGACCTAAATCTCCCTTCAATGTATTAGGTAAAGATTAATGGCTTCTATGATAAACTTGAATGGAACAACAAGTAAATACGGTTCAGTAATACAGAGTTTGTGTGACAATTAAATCTAGTTCAGTAATATAGGGCTAAAACAGTATGTAAACCCATTTTAGTAAAGGAATTCGCCCACTATGACTATCTTGGTAATGATACTTGCATAATATGGAAATTATTTTCTATTATTTTGTGTTCTCTATAAGATCGTTTTTTTTCGATGCTATGTTATAGTGGTTAATTTTACATTATAATTTAAGCCTTAGGTACTCCCAAGATTTATTTTATGACTCAACATTTGATATTCAAATTATATGTCCATGTTTTTTATTTCATATGTTTATGGTTTCCATGTTTTCCCTTATTGTGATTAGAGCTCATCCTATTTTTGTTTTTCATTCCCCCAGGAAATAAAAAATGGGTTTCATTAGGAAAACAAAAGGGGATGTTATTTGTGGGAGATATTGAAGATATTTCTCTATGTTCGAATAAAGTGTTTTGAGTTTAGAAAGACACTAAACCTATATGTTCTTGGAGTCTTTATTTTTTTAATGTATTAATTTTTCACAAAAAAAATGTAATTGCCATGTATATTAAACATGAATTATTACACTTTCTGAGGAAGGTGAGGTTTCTAGATTTTTGGGAGGTTGGTTTAGAAGATATTTTGTAAGATATTGGTCGATCAAATGTGGTATTAGATGTGTGAGGATGTGGGAGGGTAGGAGGCATTTTATGTTGGAGGATGCACCGTACTCTGGTAAATTTTGGAAAATGGAATTACACCCATGTTTTACCCATTAAAAGTGGATCCAATAAAAGACTAAAGTTGAAAAATTAGTGTATAGGTTAAAAAAATTTCCATAAAATTTCCTTTGGAAATGATTCTAGGTCATTTTGGACCTTATGAATTAGTTTTTGTCCCTTATTAAGATTATTTTTCTCTTAATCATTGTAACTAATTTTAACAACATTCACTCATATATTTTCTAAAAAAATTATTTATTATTATTAGAAATTATAAATTATGATTATTCCAAATTCAAATAAAAATGTTGCATAAGTTAATTTAAATTTAATATCATAGTTGGGACAAAAATTCATATTTATAAATTAAAAATGTCCAAAAGATTACAACTTTTTTGTTCCAATTTAAAAGTAATATCGTTTCAAATTAACTATATTGTATTAATAGGTAAAAATTTAATGTAATTAAACGTTATAAAAATTAAATGTATAATTTATCATAATAAATAAATCGAACGAAAAAAATAGTTTTCAATAAAAAATCATTATTTTCACAATTCATTAAAAATGAAACTTCACATAGAAATACCATGAATTTACCCAAATAAATTTTTTTTTATTTATTTCATATATTAATATTATTTTTAAATATAATTTTATATAAGTTCCAAAAGTTGAATTTAAAATAGGCTCACCATTAAAATACGGTAATAATTTCTTAATAAAAATATTGATTTTATGAGTAATATTGGGTTTGTTCATATCTCATAACATTCAAATATATTGGTTGAATATAAAAAATAATTGAATAAATATATATAATATATATATTACATTAATATCACTCAAAAATTATAAGTAAATTAATTTCTTAGGATAAAGAGCTTTGTGATCACAAAAATAGTTTTCCATAAAACCATTCCATTTATATTAAAAAAAATTATTATCATTTCTAATTAATTTTTATTGAATTCATAATATATACTATGAAAACCAAAAAATTCATAATTTTTTCAATAAAATCCATGACCTTTATTTTAATTTCTATGTTAAACCTTATAATATAATATATTAATAATATATTATTGTTCGGAAAAACTCGATCTTCCATGTAACACAAGCCTTTGAAGAAGATCATTATTGCATGAAATGTATGTTAACTTAGTGTATTCTTCATTTCAAGCTATAAAATATATTTAATATATTTAATATATTAAACATATTACAAATTCTTGGGGTATTATATTCACTTATGCTGGTGGTGATGCATGTTATTGATGCTATCAAATACAATATTCCAATTTTAAATTTTTTTCGGTGTGCTAAATTCTCCCCACCTTAATTAAATTGCATCTAACCAATTTAAACTTGATAATGGTGATATATTATTAAATATTTTCAATATTTTAAATTCCACATCATGAAAAGGGTTCATAATAAATCTTCTAGAAAAGAAAGAATGTAATGTGAAAAAGTCCAATAAAATAACCTATAAATGGGTCTCTAGGTAAGAGAACATTACGTCCAAGCAGTGATATGTAATCTAATTAAAAGACAAAATATTTATAGTGAGTGATTGAGGTCATCTATCCCAAAAATGTAAATTCTTAATTGAATTTTTAGAGTCTTAATGTCCAAAATCTGTGTTGATTTATAAAACTGTAGGTTCATCGGAAATTAATGTATAAGTATAACATTGTTTTGATTATTTTCATAATTTTGGGTAATTATTTTAAAATCTAATAAAATAAGGAAATTTACATGCCTGATGTGATTCTATAAACACAATTTTATCATTTGGTTAGGCTTCGATCAATTTCAATTCATCTGTTACTTCTGGAAATGGATATCCCAAAATTAACATTGATTCCAAAATCACTAAAATAAACATTAAACACATCAAAAGGCACATAAAGAGTGTCAAGTCATACTATTTTTCTCTAAATATTTTCCAAGACCAATATGGTTAAGAAATTAATATATAAAGCTAATAAAGTTACATTAATTATTCATAATTAATATTTATTGGTCAAATTATTTTTCTAAAATAATGAAAATTTTACCAAAACATCATGTAGTCCAGTGAGAGATGTGAAACCCTTATCGTCATTCAGTCATGGGTTCATGTCATGCAGCATTTCCAAACATGATGGGTTAACACCCAAAATATAGGATTTCCTTTTTAAAAACATATCAATTTAATTTTAAAAACAAATATGATGGATAACATTGAAATTTAATCATTTAATAGACATTAGTTTTCATTATAACCCTAATAAATAAATACTTTATCCATTTATTTCTATAAAGGTCCTTCCTTAGTCTAGGTTTTATCAATAATATGATTTTGTGTATTATTAAATAATTACACATTATATTCAATATAAAACTCCATAGTTTTAACAAAGTTTATTCGTTGTCAAAGTTATTCATAATGGTTTATAAATTAAATGTGAATTATCCTAAGAATATCTCCTATGAGTGTAAAACTTGGTTTGCAGTCGGACTCCTTATACAATACCAGGTTATGCCATGTTAGGCCCAACACACCTTTTCGAAGTTGTTACTACTTGGTACATAAGTGCTAGAATCACATATAGTTATATTATCTAGAGAGATATGTACTTCTAATAAGACCCATATAATCTCTAATTTACTAAAATTATAGGGTGTTCTTTTATACTTATCAAAAAAAATTACCATAGTGTTATGTTCTCTAATTTAGTTTTTTCTAAATCTATTTCCCAAGGTTAATACTAAACTTCCTATGATACCATCAATATAGACCCAAACCCATATAACCTATAGTGGGTGTCTAATACCATTACATCAATATGATAACCAAGAATCAAATACTTAAGGACAGAAGAGTTTCATAGTTTTGGTGAATATTACATGAACATAAATTTTGTATTACAAATGAATACAAAAATTATAACATTGTTTTTCTAGGATAACATTATTCCATCTATTATATCCTTATATATAATTCATAGCCAACTTCATGGATTCCTATGGAAATGAAAAAAATAAGGGTGCCCTAAAATGCTTTGTAAGGGTAATGTATAGTGGAAGAAATAAAGAATAAATGATAATAATTATTATTTAATTATAAAAAGTAAAACACACAAATACCATGAAATAAAAAAAATAAGGAAGTGTATAATAAATATGTCTAGGTAATAGCTGAAAATACATTCTATTAAAATAACTAGATGAAGAAAAATCAATATGGAATGGTAAGAAATGGAAACACATGCCATTTAATAAAAGAAATTATAATGAAATGGATAAATAGATATGTCGATGAAAATTATTATGGATAAATTATAATTAAAAAAATTAATTAAATGCTTAATTATTGGACGTCATGTCTAAGGCACATGAAAGCCTAAACTATCAAGATATATCACCCATATAGATTAAAACTAAGGGTAGAAACCCTTTTATTCATCTTGGAAACAAACTATAAGGGATTTTCCCCATATAATTTCATCTCATAAGACTACTAATGTTTCAAGGGTCTTTCATAAACCAGTCCCCAACCTGAAGGACATACGTTAAATGGTATTCAACCCATGTCTTTCTTATCCCTAGTATTCCTCATATCGAATAAAAATATACATTATCCAATATTGAAATTTTTATATGGTTTATACAATAATCATATTCATGAAAAATAATGTGGATATTTAGGGTAAATTCATTTTCAAAATCCTTCATTGGAAATAAAATATTTCAAATGGACAAAAAGAATCAGGGATGTGATTGTGAAAACTATCGAGCGCCAAATCTATTATAAATAATCTAGAGGAAAATAATGTTGGTATCAGTAAAACATATACCATGTTGACTAAAATCAATATACAATAATCATTCATTAATAGAAATACTATAATAATATCTTTTAAAAACATTTTTGATCAAAATATCCTTGTATTTTTAAAAAAAAATTCAAAAATATTTTCATTGAAAATCAGTCTCCAAAACATTTAACATAAAAGTAAAATTCTAAATTTGAAAATTAAGATTAAAATAAAATATATTAGGTAAATTAATACATGTTTTATAAGGAAAAAACATTAATTTTTTATAGTAAAAATTTTGGAAATATGATTTTTTTAGAAAGAAACAAGAGGATTATTTTGAATGCATTGGTAAAAGAAAAAAAGGGTAAAAATTATTTAATAAAATAATTTTGGAATGCATAGAAAAAAATTTTAATTTTTTTTTTAGAAAACTAGGTTTTTATAATAAAATAGGTTCTTTATCAAAAGAGATGAATAATGATAGCTTTTCTTATATCTACATTCCCTCAGACATTTTGAGTATCAAAATGTGGGAAATTGGTACTAATACTTGAAAATTGTCAGGAATTAGCATACAATAAGAAAATGAATGTTTTTATATAAAATAGATAAAATAATTTCCCATGATGGAAATTCAATTATAAATAATACTTAATAAAATGTGATTATAAAGTAAACCCTTGAAAAGATTATAAAATTTATGTGAGAATCATTCAATGAGTGGATTAGGGGTATTAAATATAAATCCACATAAATAAGTGGAAATTAATAGATATATATTCAAATTCATTATAAAAATAATCATAGGTTGTTAATAACAAATAAGAATTAATATAACTACATGAATATATATTTATCTCAAGAATATAAAATATATAAGATAAATATAAAAAATAGGTTGAATATATATATATTAAATTAATATCAATCATTAATTTTAATTAATTTAATTTATTATTATTAAATATATTTTTGATAATAAAAATATTTTTCCTTAAAAATATTCCCTTTTTATTTAATTGGATGTTATATTGATTTACAATTAATTTGTAACCAATGAATTTATTTTACATGTTTCATAAAACACACATATTCATAAGTTAGTCAGTAAAACTCTTAACATATAATTTACTAGCTAGGTTTTGTCTTATTATGTGGAATTTTAGAAAAATATTATTGTTCAGTAAAACTCAGTCTTGAATATAACACAATCTATTAAGGAAACTAGTTGGTGTGTGTGAGGTACACTAAAGCAATGTCGTGTGTATTGAATGATATAAAATATATTGAATTTATATAAAATATTATATATATTAAAATTTCTTAGTATATTATATTCCATTATGTGACTGGTGTTCTGTTTCATATATGTTATTGAATATAATGTTCCTATGTCAATGTTTCAGGTCATCACAATAAAACTGACCATGTAAGGCCTTATGTATAAACTGAAATAGGTTTTCTAAAGAAGTGGTATAGTTATTATCCAATATTTTCTATTTTACTTATTTTTCTAATTATGTTGAGTATTCTTCCAATATTATGAAATAATAAAATAAGTATATTCCATATTCTGATCTATTTTTTAGATTAATAGAATAACATATACATATCACATAATTTAATCAATGGGAGATGGAACTTTCAGTAGTGTGTGTCAAGGACTACCGCATCCCTAACTGATGTAATTCATTTCCCATCACCAGAACCAAAATATGGATAAAATTATGTGATTAATATTTGTTTTTTATAAAATAATTATCTGTCTATAATTATAATATAATATCTACCTTCTTACCTTCCTATCTATTAAAATATGAAAACATCTCTTGTACTTATGTGTGGACTTCCTCCTCCACAAAGCGATGTGATTTCATATTTTTTCTTATTTAAATTGATATTAATATCGATAGAATTAATTATATTCTATGTAATAGATTATATAAAAATTATTCTGTAAATGTTAATTAATATTTAAATTTATTTCATTCGATTTTTGGAAATGTGAGAACTGTATTTATGCATGCAAACAACTTACCCACTCCATGAACAGTGTAAATCATTTTTCTATGTTTAACCTTTTTGGATGACTCTATTTAAAATGAATATATATATATATATATATATATCATTTTTACTATTCTAGATTGGATGGAACTATGATAATTTTTCAAAATAAGAAACTAATGAACTAAAATATATACAATGAGGAAGCAATTATCACTCAAAATACTGCATTTAATAAATAATTTTCAATAAACATGAGATAAACTTTTATAAGTAAATAATATATGGTATCATCAATACGATTATGGTTCAATAATTAATTTATAATATAGATATATTTATTATATAGTTACATTTAACATGTATAGAGAATGTTTACACATGAGATAAGGGATTCTCATCTCTCTTTTATTTTTGTGGGAAAAATTCCAAATTCACCACTTTTTTATTTTATATAGTTTATATTCATCCCATAGATGTATTATATGTTGATTATTATGAATATTTTAGTGATTTACATATAAATATATGGTTCTTTCTTAGATGTATCTTATGATTCAAAAGGTACCAAAGGGGGAATAAAATTATGTTTCAATCATATTTTAGTTCGGATTTTTTATGATTGATTTTCCATTGTGGAAAATATTTTACCCTTATATGATAATAAATTTTTATTCTCCAATATTTATTTATATATATTATATATTTTCCATCAATTTTAATCTATTTAACAACTTAATATACCTAAATAATTTTATTCATAAAAATTTACAATATATTATTGATCAATAATTTGTTCTCTTTCATGTCTCTATTTTCAAAAAAAATCAAGATTTTTTTATACTATCCCATAATTGTTTAATGTATTTTTTACTCAAGTAATAATTTTTAAAAATGGTTTAAATCAAATATTCATGACCTTTATGAATTGGGTAATTTTTTATTTTAACCAAAAATGTGAAGGAAATCATTGTCTTAAAATATATTCCATAAAAAGATTTTCGCACAATCATGACTACTAAAGTATTTAAATATTCCTTCACATATTTCCATATTTCATTGAAAATAATATAAATTACTAGAATATTTTTTAAATATTTATATATTTAGTAATTTATTTAAAAATAGACAGTTTATTTTCCTCATGATTTTATAATGATCTTTATATGGTATTTCTATTCATCAATCACAACAACCTTTGGTGTCTCTTATGTTTTACAAGGGATATGATCCAGTGGTACCATCCATATTCCTTTTTGGATTTTTTATTATTATGATGATTTTATTTTTAAGAAACCCATTATTTTCCATTGGTAATTCATTGATAGATTAATGAAATGTTTATGAAAACCATTTTCTTTGAATTGGTTATGAAATGATGATGTTATGAATGTTTAATGATCTTTTGTAACATATATGTAATATTTTAATTATGTTATATGTGGGTCTAAAATTATATATTTCTCTAATGAATTGGTTAAATTATTGTATCTCATGATATAATTTTTGTAAACTAATAGATGTTCTTGATCTGCTATTGGAAATAAGCATGTGCGCATAACCTACAATGGGAAACATATAACACCACAGTATTTTCTTAAATATTTTTTTTTTAATTTATTCATAATTTTATATATGTTCATTACATAAAATACTTAGTTTATCTTTTGTTACATTCAAAACATTGTTTAAATAAAACATTTAATACTATTAGAACATTAGTATTTAAAATCATATTTATCTCCTAAACATTGGAATGGTGAGTCTGAATTTGGATAAAAATTATGATAAAATGTGGTATAAAAATTAATATAAAATTTACACTTTGGTATGAACTTATCTATAAACGAAAATAAAAACAATATGAAAATAATGGGAATCATTTTATGAAAAAACTATTTTTATGGAAACAACAACGTTTTCAATCAATAAATTTTAAAAACCCAATGATTGATTTCAAAAAATTATATTATATATTAAGTAAATTATTTAATAGTAATTTATGTGTATTCAATATAATTGATAAGAATAAATCCAATTTTATGCTGAAAATTTGAATTTTTTTAAAATCAGTTTTGTCTCCCTTTTGTGAACTTGTTTTAAAACAAAATTTTCACCCTTTGAGAAAAATTATTTAAATATTTTATTTAAATTTTCAAAATTATTTTTTTAATATTAACTAATGTTGATTTTTTTTAAATTTTAAGTAAATATTGTTTTTCGTTGAATATTTAAAATACAGTATTTTAATGAAAATACCTTTTTAAATTATTTATAAAGTATAATTTTATTTTAAATTGGTTTAATATAAAAATTATACTAAAATATATCTATTAATCCAATTTTTTCATTTCAATATTTTTATATTGAATTTTTACATAAAAATATCATAAAATTTTGAAAAACAATTCATACAAACACTGCAATCAAATCACATCTGCGAGATTAATTTAAAATGAAATTTTTTCATTAATGTAAATTTTATTTCTAAAAATTTATTCCATATTTGTAATTATAATTTTTTAGATTATATAATAAGGTAAAATTATTTTTTCACCAAATTGATAGGGAAAATAGTAAATATTAATTATTTTGGTTAACGTAAACATGGGTTTGTTGGGGGTGAACTGAATAGATAAGGGTTTTAGTGGCCAAAAAACATTTCAAAATGTTTTTAATAGTAATATTATGACCCTAGGAAGTATAATTCTAGATAATAATGAATTGTTCTTCCATCATTCATGATAGAAACAAGGGAACACCTTTTAAATTTTTAAAAATTTCATGTGTTCTGCCCACTTCACATATAAAAAACCACCCACCATCTTATCCACTTCACCCAATAAAAACCTTTTGTGTTGGCCAATACCCACAAAACTATGTTCCAAATTACCTAATATCATCCTAGAATCCTTATTTTAGTCATAAAGTCTTCCAATAAAGGCTTTTGGTGCAATCAAAAGAAAATTACTCAAAGAAGAGGCAATGTTATTCAATGAGTGTTTTTATTTTATTTATTCCTCCACCAACATAAATTTTTATTAATCCCATATGATATACAATCATGAGTGTATTACATATAATGATATTATTTTATGACAATTTAATGACTAGAAACCATCTACCCTTCCATAAAATTGGTTACGAAATCATCATTCGTGTGTACAGTGGTCTACCACCTCACGAACCAATGTCATGCTTTTATCTATTTCCACCACTCACCGTTTCTTATAGTTATAAATATAAATTATATGTATAATATTTCTAATATAATTATAACTATTTAATAATTATATCCTATATAATATTTTTTTCTTCTCTTTTTGTAGGGTATATAATGAAACTCTTGTGTGTACACTGATCCACCACCTTATGAGGTGATGAGATTTTTTTCACAAATGCTTTACATGAAAAAATACTATGTGTAAATTTAAGTAATATATGTGATATAAATGAAATAATTATGATATTAGTGGAATTTATATCATTATAAAGAGATAATATATCATTTTCCTTATTACCTTATCTCTCATAGATCGATGATGACGTCATTCATGTACATGTGGACTACCGCATTCACAAAGTGATATGAATCTTTCTTTTCATCACCACACTACATTGATGATATTTATAATTATATTTAATGAAATAATTTTTTATATATTTTTTAATTAAAAATGATATAATATTACATACCTCATTTCCAAAATGATAGCTGAAAATTGGAAATGTTAATCATACGTAGGTACGACCTCACACCTCATTGATTGTAACATGCATCATTTTAAAAAAAATCATGATTGGTATTAAAAGTAAAATATTTTTAAAAATATTATAATTCTTTCTCAATTATTATTTTGAATACTATTTAACCATGATCGATGTAATAGTGCTGAAAATAAAAAATTAAAGCATATATAAATAACAAGTAAAATACTAACTGAAATGTGATCTTAACCTAGAATTATTAATAAATGAGTAATAATTGATCACAAGTTAATAATATATTGTATAATAGATAAACTTATTTTCCAAAAATAGAAATATAATATTAATATATTTATTATATAAGAGTGTTAAATTTTTATGAAGGAAGTTGATACTGAAGGTAAGGGATCTCTAGTATCTCATTTATTTCTGGGAGACATGAAAATTCATCACTCATTTCTTTTGTGTGGTGTATTTACTTCCCCTTTTATATTTTATATCTTGAATCCTATTATTTTAATTAATATTAATGTTTAATTTTATTTTATTATTTTTTTGGTTTGTAGGACAAAAAAGATTTCAAAAGTGATAAGGGATTTTTATTATCTATTTTAATTCTAAAATACATGCACAAATTAACCACTAAATTATTTTTTATGTTTTTTATACCAAAATAATGTAATTTTTTACCATAAATATACTCATATAAATGAAATAAAATATTTCATTTTATTTAATTACAAATTGGGGATTATAATTCAAAATATTTCTAAAGAGGTAAAGGATTACCATTTCACTTTTCAGTTCTGTGAGATACATGCATCATTCACCAATTATTTTTATATATTGTGAATATACTATACATTAATGTATTTTATATTAAATATCATTAAAATTATAGTTATTTACATATACATTTTATAATATCTCTTCCCTGGTGTTTATGATTCAACAGATACCCATACGGTAAGAAGTTATTTTAACAATTTAATTTTTTTGAGACATATGTTATATAACACCCCATGCTTCCACGGTATCATCCCTTTGAATAATACAGTAGTGTGTGTTGTACGCAACTTCGAGTTCTAACACACACCACAACCAATCAAACTAGCCATTATGAATAGTAATACCCACTTTTTGAAATTTTATAAATTTTATATTTTAAAATGGACATCATTTTTGGATTTAGAATATCAAAATTATCCTAGGGTAAATTTTTTGTATATTTTAGAAAAACGTCAAATTTTAATGAATAGTGAAAATATGAAACATTAATTAAAAACAACTTTTTTATTCCGAAAAATTTACAGTGATAAATTATACTATTGAGAGGTTTTAAAGTATAATTAGAATATATTTTTACTATTTAATCCACTATTGAAAATTGGACGGAATTTCACATTTCAACTAGACAAAAACAAGTGTCACTCTTTTGATAGTTATTATTTCTTAAAAAACACGCTCTTTGTTTTGACAACAGGAATTAATTTTAAATTAATTTCTGCCACTTTTATGTTTTGAATTTATACAATGGGATTCCATATTTAGAACATTAGGTCCAAATTGTGTAAATAGATAACTTTTATTTTTAGTCATTTTGAATAATTATCTCAGTAAATATTTTATTTATCGTGGTTAAAGTGTAAATTTGGTAAATAAGGGTAAACAAATAATTATATAATAATATTAAATTACTATAAAACGTGTCCTAACCCTATTCGTTGATACATTTCTGACCATGGGCATATTTGGGTAGATTTTGGGACCCCATGGAGCCAGTTGTATGTGACAATGACACATTATATTAATTAAGTTAAAGTAAATACAAAAATGACATAAGCATATATCTTTTAGCAAAACAATTTTTACCTAGAGATATATATATTATATTATATTTTAGACTATAAATATTTATTGAAAATATAAAAAGATTTCCTACATAATGGTATTTTATTTATAATTTTTAGACATTATATAATTAAATTTATTTATGACACAATACTGATGCAGTATTTTTCTTATTAATGAAAGAATCAAATAATTGGTATTATAAATGTAAAATAAAATTAAATTGAAAGTTTTGATGAAATACACTAATTTTATTGGTTACTAGGAAATGTTAGGATTGATTAAATTAATTTGGTATTATTTAATAATGTTGTTATGACTTTAACAAAAATCAATTATTGAATAGTGTCAAAATTGACATAAATTCATTTTAAAGAAATATTATATTATAAATTGATACTCTACTCCTAAAAATCTATGGTTTGGCCAAATGACTTATATAATGATATTTTTATCATTAATGGACCACTTGCGGGTCTCTTGGAAGTATATAGTATGTTTATTAACTATATAATATAAAAATAAAAGAGACATGGTAAATGTCAAACTATTTAACTAATAGTTAAATAAAAAAGATAAAGTTAATATAGTGACCCAAAACTATCTAAAACTGATTGGTTGAGGGGTTTGCGACCTATCCCCACCTTAAATGTTAAATATTCCACATTGGAGCCATTAGGAACCAAATATGAATTTATTATAAAATAATATTTCAAACGTTTCCTAAGGTTCCCCACACCCCTCTTATAAAAAGGAACTCCCCCTACTCACTAATTTACACCTTCGAAGCCTTTTTGATCGGTTAACCCCTGCCCAAATATTTTATAAACATCCCTAACTTCATCCTATAGTCCCTCCTTTTGTCAGATAGCCACCTTAAAGAGCCCTTTTTATCAAATCAAAAGGAAGAACCCGAAGAAGAGGTAATAATATCACCACCCTCTTTCAAGTTCATTTCTTCTTCCACTTCTTCTTTTTTTTGTTATTTACATTCTAAAATAATAAATCTAGTATAATCTATATTTAAATGAAGTTATTATAAATTTGGTACATCCATATTCATTATTCAATCCATCCTTTGATGACATGTCACCATACGTGCGTACGTACATATTACCGTCTCCACGTCATGGTGTAATTGTTATTCAATACTTTATTATTTGGATGGGTATTATAATGATGTGTAATTCATGTAAATAATAAATATAACATGATAAAAATTCTTTATATATTTATATACCATCAAATTAAATATTATTTTAATATCAAAAAGGTGATATTGTCGCTCGAGCGTACGTACGGATTACCATCCCCGCGAATGCGATGAGATTCATTCCCCATTGTATCCATTCAAGACTAAATTTCATTTTATGATTAAAAATAATGTTCAGAGACATGATTTAATTATATATATGAATAAGATACATCCCATCCATAACAAATATGGCTCACATAACAAAGAATATAAAGGAAAATGAATCCATTAACACCCAAAACGACGATAATACTTAGATATTATTAAAAAAAATTTAAAAGATCATATATGATATCATATTAATTTATATAATTCTTGTATAATTAAATAAAAATTATTTAACCATTATACAGTAGGTTAACCTACCCTTGAAAAAGGAAAAAGTACAAAGTAAGGGGTTTCTTGTCTCACTTTTAATTCCGGGAGATTTCCATTGTTCCCCGCTTATTTATTGCATGTGGCATGTGTACTACCCATGATTGTATTCATTGTGTAATATACTTAAATTTATGGATATTTACATCATCATTGTATGATCCTTCTTACATGGGTGTATGTTTCATATGTTACCAAATCGATAAGGGAATTTGAAATTTCTATTTCTATTCATTCAGCTTTATGCATACTTAATTGATTATTTTACTCCATGATTATGTGTGGAATAACTATTAATTTTCTTATAACATAATTTCCACTCCCCTTTCTGTGGATATACTTTTGATACACATAATCACTCCATTGATAATTTCTCAAGTCATCGATACGAACTTGATAAGAGTAATTTTAACTCAATCTCAATTTTTTTACTTAAATATCCAATTAATTGTTGTTATCTTTCCAAGAATATGTGTGAATGTCCTCTGACTGATTTACACTGTATATATAATCATATTTATTGTATTTATATTTTTCACACATAATTATTTCGTTGATTTATAATTAACCTAAGGATATAGTCTTTATAATATATTTCTTCTCAAATTATATTTCATTGAGACTTCATTGTTGTTATACACCAAATAACTTTTATATGGTTTATATTATGTACTTTGAAATAGTCTATCATGAATAACATTATTCTCATGATATGAATATTTTATAATTACCACAATTATTTTTATTCAAGTGTCTCTATTTTGATTAGGAACTCTATCTAAAATATCAATTTAAATGTTTTACAGATTTATTATTCTAAATATTTCTCATTAGTGTCCATGTTTTAAAAATGATTTTAATGATTTATTTATATGGATATTTATGCTTTAAAATTAAAATTAATTTTAAAAGCTTCGAAGTGGTATGGGACACTTTGATTCAAAAATGTAATTTTAAAAGGATTGTTGACAAATAGTGTGACTTTTAAATGATTTCAAGAAAAAGGGAGATATTTATCTCTAATAGTTTTGATGATTATTTTCATTTATGTCAATATCCTCGATTATTCTTGATTGAGGATAATCTGTTACAATACAATCTTTCATATTGTGTTGAATGAGTTATGTTTGACTGTGGATGTGCTATTTTTATTCCATTCATGGTTTGTGGATAAATTATGGACATTACGTATGCTAGTTTTAGTACGAATATTTATGTTATGTTTAAACCTATTAATATGAGGAATGTATTGGACATAGTAAGTGATGGGTGGAGCCCTCTATAGCTACTCGATGCTTCGGTAGGTCTCATGAAACAAACTAGTTTCTTGGCACCAGGCCTTTACGAAATCTTATTTGTAGTCTTGGCACAAGGCCTTAACTATGTTGTTATGATATTCTGGAATTATGCATTCCATCATTATGAATGTGGTTATTGATATTTCATGTGATTATTAGACTAGTAGTATATCCATGTGAATAAGTAAATGGAATTATTTGATTTTATCTTTTCCATATTATGCTGAAGTTTATGTTTAAAAGTCTTTTGTTATAGTCTTATACACTACCTTAAATGATTATGCTTATTCATGAATGTTTCCTCTATAATAATATCCTTACTGTGTATCTAAGATCACCCCTTTCTATGATTTATTTTCCCAGGATACAAAGATTTATATTATGAATGACCTCTAGGGATAGTCTATGGGATCTCAGTGTTGTCTATGGAGACAATTTTATTGTAGTTTTCCATTTTTTTATGTAATGTAAACCTTATGAATGTATCTAGTGAATCTAAGGCTACTAAACTAATCAGCCTTTTGAGACTTTATCTTTTATGATCATTCCAATGATACATAATAATGCCCAAACACTGGGCTTCTAGGGTCAGGGTGTTACAGTTTGTATCAGAGGAAGCTTAGTACAAACCTTGGAAACTAGATTTAGATAGTCTCTGATTAGATCACATAGACCTAAGATGGACATTGAGGATTAGTATAGAATAACTTTCTAGATTTTTGGTATTGTAGATATTTTGTGAGTTTTCCAAGAAATACATCCTTTTCTGGATACGATCAGGTAGAGGCAGCTCTAGCACAGATGTACCTAGGGGTAAAACCCGAAAACACCGCTTTGAGCTAGACTCGAATGGGAACTGGGGCACGACAACGGTCCTTGCTCCACTCTTGGTTACGACACTCCCGGGGGATATGCTTAGGATAATTTACATTTTCTTTACAAACCGATTTGAAGTATTTTAATATAAGATGATAATAAATGAACTTGGTTAATCCTAATGTGTTTCAAATTGAGAATATGGTGTCATGATATTCTATAGATGATTTTATGACTACTGTTACTCACACAATGCTTTCTGGTTTTAGTCAATGGCTGAATTCCAAGGAAGACATAGTAACTTTTAGAATGATGTACAAGGTGGGAAAAGTGGGTTAAATGAGAAAAAAATGGAATTTTGATAGGTGTAAAAGTTATCGTGTTCATGCCCAATCAGTTTTCAAAAAATATGATCAATAACCTATATATTCACCAACTCCCAGACTCAACAAAGAAGAGAAAAGTGATGAATGATAAGATCTACAGAAGTGGAGACCATGGAGAAATGAATCCTCAATTTCCATCATTCAATAAATGTGGAAAGAAAAACCCAAGAAATTGTGTCAATCAAACAAATAAATGCTTTACGTGTGGGAAAGAAGGACATAAATTGAATAATTGCCTAAGAAAAATGAAGAGTTCAATGGAAGAAAATAAAAATGGTCCCAAGAATCCCTTTACAGTTATTTTCCATAAATTTAGGGGACCTAGCCATTACCTGAGTGAATTCCCTATTCTATAGGATATTTTCTTGGTCAAATAAGAAGATATGTGGAAATAAACGGTTGGAAAATTTTTAAAAGTACTAGTACTCCTTGTTGATGGGATTACATTGGAATAATTTTCTCTTTTTTTTAACCCTACAGTTTGTCATGTGAAAATGATATTTGAGGAAGACTTTTTTTTCTCTTGTGGATATATTTATAAATAACCATTTTTTTATATGATCATTTAGTTTGAGGCAATTAAATTTTATTATACTTTTGGATGGAAATTCAAGTTATGAGATAACATTTGTTGTTAAATTATGTTATGGTCATTTTGTTGAATTTATCTCATTTTGTTAATGTTATAAAATATAGTTTTTGAGAAAGGACAACATGTAGACCGTATGACAACATGTTGCATCGGACAAAGCTGTGGGAATCAAACCCACAACCAATGTGCGATTGGGATTTATCACCAACCACTGGACAATGTGAAGTCCCTGGTTAGTGTGACTAATTATTTTTAGTTAAATTATTTCATTTATCAATAATAAGTTGATTTGGGATCTTATGTCTTATCAAATAAATACCCTTAGCATAGGAAAATGATTCATTGATTAAGTGATAAATGTTATTTTGGAAGATATTCACATTGTTGGGAACATTATATGCCCAAGGATAATAGAATACTATTGGGTTTCATTTGAGGAGTAATGGTGGATTTTTATATATGTTTTATTGTGGATTTATAATGATTTGGGTTATTTATGGAAATGATTAACCAATAACAGAGAATATGTGATTAGGTTAATTACTATTAAGTATGTTTCTTTTGGAGTATTTGATGTCATTTGGAGATAAAATTTAACATGGAAGACAAAAAAACCAAATTCTTCTACGTTTTGGGTTTCAATATTAGTTTGGATTAATTTTAATGATTTTAGGGACAATTGTTTACTGAATGGTATTTATTTTACTTCAGGATATTTTTGGTTTAGTTTTATAAATTAAGATTAGTGTTTCATTCTCTAATGAAATATCCTTTTGGGGGATCATCAGATCTTATACTAATAGTTTTGGTTTTGAATAATATCTAATGACAACGTAAATATATATTTTATCCTTCGTGGATCATGTGATTCAATAGATGTTTATTCTAGATCTTCCAGTGTGACCATATCTTCTTGAATAATCACCGTTTAAAAAATGAGTTAGTTGTATAAATTTATTAAAGAATGAAACTATAATTAAAGATTAATTATATCTCTTTTTGTTCTTAGTCAACCTCATAAATTAATTCTTCATCTTTATGTAATTTAACTTAAAACAAACAAAATTGTATGTTTACTTTTTCTACTAGAAGACTAATGGCTGTTTGTCCCATCACAAGTTTGGGGTTTTCTTATTGTTAACTTTCTCCTGATCATGTTTCCAATCCCTCTCCAGGTGAACTTTACACTTATTTTATCATCCATATCCATTTTTTCTAACATGGAATCCTAGTATGGGTTATCTTGGGTGGCCTTTGTACTTATCTTTTTTTCTTTTAAAGTGATAGTTTTATTGACTCTTTTTCTGATGTGGGACTTTCCATTATATTCGGAAGCCCAATTTTAAAAAATTTCAAGGTTGAAATTATTTGAAGGAGGGTAGAATGTAACACCCCAAGCTTCCACAGTACGTTTCCCTTTGAATAATATTGTAGCGTGTGTTGTACGCAACATTGAGTTCTAACACACACCACAGCCAATCAAACTAGCCGTTATGAACAGTAATACCCACTTATTGAAATTTTATAAAATTTATCGTTAAAAATGGACATCATTTTTGGATTTGGAATATCGAAATTATACTATGTTGAGTTTTTAGTATTTTTTTAAAAACATTCAAATTTTGATGAATAGTGAAAAATACTAAACATTAATTAAAAACAATATTTTTAATCCAATTAATTTATAGTGATAGAATATAATATTGAGTGGTATTAAAGTATAATTAGCATATATTCTTACTGTTTAATAAAATATTAGTAATTGGATATAATTTTACATTTAAACTAGACATAAACAAGTGTCAATATTTTCATAGTTATTATTTCTTAAAAAACACGCTCTTTGTTTTGACAACCGGAATTAGTTTTTAATTAATTTCATCAACTTTTGTGTTTGAATTTAGAAAAATTGATTCAATATTTATAATTAGGAGGAATAAATTTTGTAAATAGGTATCTTTTATTTTTATACATTTTGAATAATTACCTCGGTAAATATTTTATTTAGCATTGTTAAAGGGTAAATTCAATAAATTAGGGTAAAAAAATAATATTATAATAATAATAAGTTACCCTAAAACGTGTCCTAACCCTATTGGTTGATACCTATCCGACCATGGGCATCTTTGGGTAGATTTTGGGACCCCATTTAGAAACTAGTAATTGATAATGACACTTTATATTAATTAAGATAAAGTAAATCCAAAAATGATTTAAGCATATATATTTTAGCAAAAAAAAATACATAGGGTTATATATGTTATATTTTAGACTATAAATATTTATTATAAAGAAAAAGAATATTTCATTCATAATGGTATTTTATTTATAATTTTTAGAAATTGACTAATTAAATTTATTTATGACACAATAATGATGTAATATTTTCCTTATTAATGAAGGAATCAAATTATCATTATTATAAATGATAAAATAAATAAAATTTGAAAGTTATGATGACATCCAAGATTTTTAATGGTTAATATGACATGTTAGGATTCGAAAAATTAATTTGGTTTGAATTAATAAAGTTTTTATGACTAACAAAAATCAATTATTAAATAGTTTCAAAATTGACATAAATGAGTTTTTAAACAAATATTATATTATTAATTGATATTCTAATCATAAAAATCAATGTTTCGTCCAAAGGACTTATATAATGATGGTTGTATCATTAATATACCACTATGGGGTCTCATCGAAGTATATAGTAAGTTTATTAACTATATAATATAAAAATAGAAAGAGACATGGTAAATGTCAAACTATTTAACTAAGAGTTAAATCAAAACGATAAAGTTAATATAGTGACCCAAACCTATCTAAAACCTATTGGTTGAGTGGTTTTTGACCTATCCCCACATTAACCTTTAAATAAACCACTTTATATCGATTATAAACCGAATATGAATTTATTATAAAATAATATTTCCTGCTTTTCCTAAGGTGCCCCTCACCCCTCTTATAAAAGAGCACTCCCCTCCCCCCTACTCACTAATTCACACCTTCAAAGCCATTTGGATAGGCCAAAACCTATCAATATATCCTCTAAACTTCCCTCACTTCATCCTAGAGGCCCTCCTTTGGTCAGAAATCCAACTTAAGTATCCCTTTAGATCAAATAAAAAGGACGAACCCAAAAAAGAGGTTATAATTTCACCACCCTCTTTCAAGTTCTTTTCTTCATCCACCTCTTCATTTTTTGTTTTTTCCATTCTAAAATAATAAATCCAGTTTCATACATATTTAATGTAAATTTATTATAAAAATTGTACCTCCATATTAATTATTTTTTCCATCCTTTGAATGACATGTCACCATACGTGCGTACGTATGGATTACCGTCTCCACGTCGTGGTGTAATTGTTATTCAATACTTTATTATCTGAAAGGGTATAATAATAATGTGTAATTAATGTAAATAATAAATATAACATGATAATTATTTTGTACATATGATATAAAATCCAATTATTTATTATTTTAATATCAAAAGACTGATATTGTTGCTCGTGCGTACGTACGGATTACCGTCTCCACCAACGCGATGAGATTCATTCCCCATTGTATCAATTCAAGACTAAATTTCATTTTATGATTAAAAATAATGCTTATAGACATGATATAATTATGGATATTCATAATATAAAACCCATACATAACAAATATGGCACACATAACAATGAATATAAAGGAAAATGAATCCGTTTACACCCGAAATGCTGATAATACTAAGATATTTTTAACAAATCAATGTTAAAAGATCATATATAATATCATATTAATGTATATAATACTTTTATAATTAATTAAAAATTATTTCACCATTATACATGAGGTTAACCTGCCCTCAACCAAGGAAAAAGTACAAAGTAAGGGGTTTTTTATCTCACTTTTAATTCTGTGAGATTTCCTATATTCACCACTTATTTATTGAATGTGGTGTGTATACTACCCATGATTGTATTAATTATGTAATATACATAAATTTATGGATATTTACATCATCATTGTATGGTCCTTCTTTCACGGGTGTATTTTTCATAAGTAACCAAATCGATAAGGTAATTTGAAATTTCAATTTCCATTCATTTGGCATTACACATACTTCATTGATTATTTTTGTCCAAGATTATGTGTGGAATCACTATTCATTTGATTATGTCATACTTTACACTCCCCTTTCTGTGGATATACTTTTTATACACATAATCACTCCATTTATAATTTCTCAAGTCATCGATATGAACACGATAAGAGTAATTTTAACTCAATCTCCATTTGTTGAGTTAAATATCCAATTCTTTGGTGTTGTCTTTACAAGAATATGTGTGAATGTACTCTAATTGATTTACATTGAATATCCAATCATATTGAGTGTATTTATATTTTTCACGTATAAAAATGTCGTTGATTTATCCTTAAACTAAGGATACGGTCTTTATAAGATATTTCATCTCTAATTACATTCCATTAAGACTTCATTGTTGTTATACACCAAATCACTTCTATATGTTGTATATAATGTACTTTGACATAGTATATCATGAATACATTTATTCTCATGATATCAAAATGTTTTAATTACCTCAATTATTTGAATTCAAGTGTCTCTCTTTTGGTTTGGAACTCCAACTAAAATATCATTTTAAATGATTAAAAAATTTATTATTCTAAATCTTTCTCATTAATGTCCATATTTTAAAAATGGTTTAAAGGATTTATTTATATAGACATTGATGTTTTAAAATTAAAATTCCATGTAAAAGTTTCAAAGTGGTATGGGACACTTTGATTCAAAAATCTATTTTTAAATGTCTTCTTGACAAATAGTGTGACTTTTAAATGATTTCATAAAAAAGGGGGATATTTCTCTCTAAAAGTTTTGATGATTATTATAATATATTTCAATATCCTTCATTATTCTCAATTGAGGTTAATTTGTTACAATAAAATCATCCATATTGTATTGAATGAGTTATGTTTGACTGTGGATGTTCTATTTCTATTCCATTCGTGGTTTGTGGATAATGTAATGACATTATGAATGCTAGTTTTAATACAAATATTTATGTTATGTTTAAACTTGTTCATATGAGGAATGCATTGGACTTAGTCAGTGATGGGTATAGCCCACTATAGCTTCTCGATTCATTGGTAGGTCTCATGATACAAACTTCTGTCTTGGCACAAGGCCTTGACACAATCTTATTTGTAGTCTTGGCATAAGGCCTTGACTATGTGGTTATGATAGTCTGGAATTATGAATTCCATCATAATGAAAGTGTTTATTAATATTGCATGTGATATTTAGATGAGTAGAATATACATTGAATAAGTAAATGGAATTATCTGATTTTATCTTTGCCATATTATGCTGAAGTTCATGTTTAAAAGGATGTTGTTCTGGTCTTATACATTGCCTTAAATTTTTATGCTTATTTATGAATGTTTCAGCTATAATGTAATCCTTACTGAGCATCTGATCTCACCCATTTATATGTTTTATTTTCCCAGGATGCAAAGAATTATATTATGACTAACTTCCAGGGATAGTCTATGGGATCTCAGTCTTGTCTATGGAGACAATGTTGTTGTAGTTTTCCATTTTATGATGTAATGTAAACCTTATGAATGTATCTAGTGCTTCCAAGGCTACTAAACTAATCGGCCATTCGAGACTTGATCTTTTATTATCATTCAAATGATACATAAAATTCCACCGACTCTGGGATTTTGGGTTTAGGGCGTTACAAGTTATGTGACAAACCTATATTCATTATATGAAATATATATAGCCAATATGACATGAAATATCATTAATTTATTTATTATCATTATATTTTATGTTTCATTTAATTATATTCTTTCATTGGTATTATGATTCAAATTTACCATAGTGGAAAGGTTGTAATGTTATAATCTCATCATTTTTCAGGATTTCTCAGGATTATACTTCCACTGACTAAATATTTTTACGTACCTGTCAATAAATTTATTTATTTTGTTTTCCTATACATATTTCAAGAGAATAAACGTTTTCTATTAATTTCATAGTCTTTATATACTCAATAGTTCAAAATAATGTATTTAAGAAAATAATTCTTTATTTCTCTCTCCGGTCGAAAACCCTTTTTCATCCAAACCCGTATTTTGTAATGTTTGTAGGTTTTTTAAAAAATTTCAAATTATTTATAAAATAAATTTTTACCCATTTTTTACTTTAAAAAAATATGTGAATAATCATGTTGATTTTTAAAAAATTCCTATTTGGATTTTACTAAAAATGTGAATGTAATCATTGATTTAACTTGAAAAACAGGAACCCAATTTTCTCATTCATAACCAGTATTTTCATTGAATATTTATTAATAATATATAAATTTTATTTTCAGATGAATGATTTATCAATACAATTTAGGTTTTTTTAAAATATGGTTTTCAAAGTGGAAATGATATTTTCCTCAAGAAATGATTAAAATTATTTTTAAAATAATCCATTATAAAATTTAAAAGTTATTTTAAAATAAAATTATCTCTAGAGTATATTATAAAATTCTATTTTTTAAATGTTTTTTTCATTGAAAAGTAATTTTTTTCCATGAAATTTTCCAAATGAACTTTTTTCAATTATTCTCTATCTATGATGATACCCATTTATGTAACTTATTATTTTTCTGGTATATGAACAAAGGATTCTATTCCTCTTCTTTCTATGAATGTTTTTTCATGAAAACCTTTTTAAGAAACCCTTATCCATTCCATGGATTATACCATGATAAAATTATTATGAAACCTTCTTCTTTTTCCAAGGGTTATGTTTTGATGAAATGATGAACTGATTTTGTGAAATGTCTCTTTTCCACAAGTTATGATATGAGTAAATGTTTATAAAAACCAATTAATTTGAAGGTTTATTATATGACGCATGTTCTATGATATTATAAATCACATACATATGATTTTCATTATGTTATTGGTGGGACCTGTACCTCCCTCCAATTCATTAGTGAGTGATTTAAATCTCATGAGGTGGATAAGACTGGAATTGATATTGAACTATGTTCATTTAAGGACCTTATCCACTATTATGGTCTTGAAAATGAACCTTGACTACTATGCAAATTTATGGAGTGAAATCATTCAACTAGTATAGCATTAGTAGTAAGCCTTGACTAATGTGGAAAATATTTTCTATGCATATGTTTATTACGAAATTCTATTCTATATTCTAATGTGATTCTCTCATAAATCATACTATTTGATTCCATTATGATTTATTTCTTATGAAATATCAATATTTATTTCAGGACTCTAGATTATGATATTTTATATTGAGGGTATGGTTATCAAATTTAATAATCATGTACTCATTCTCTTATCTTCATGATATGCATACATTTATCTATTATTTACCCTTACTAATAATATGATCCCACCCATTATTATTTTTCACTTACCTAGGTTACGAAGAAAGGTTTTATGTATGGTATGTATGTGATGTTTATTGAAGTAGAAGATAGTTATTGGAGATTTTGAATATAACACATCAAATTATAATATTTTATACCTAGTACCAAAATTCACTAAACTCGTATATACCTTATGCATGGGTTATTGTAATGTATTTAATATTCATCTAATATGATGAAATATCAATGTTAGAAAACTATGAATATCTATAATTGGTATCAAAGGAAAATTTTAGTTATAATTTTTATACTATAATGAGAAAATATTAATGAGACATATATGGACATTTCGAAGGATATTTCAAGGGATGTATCTAATGACATGATTAAGGATGATTCAAAATATAATTAAATTTTATGGATTTTTTGTAAAGGATAGAGTATGTTTATTCTAATAAATTGAAAACTTATATGGATACTAATAGTAGATGTGGCTTGAGAAAATAGTTACCTAAGGGTCATAAATCAAAAAGGGAAAATTGATGTGGACTCTATCATCACCTGATGTGTGACAGCAGGCCTTTCAAAACATCAAGTTTGACACTACCAAGTGTTATCCTTTTGAAATTAAAAAATATTTTCAAACCATAAAGAAGTAAATAAATATATTATGACTATGAATGACCTTGGATAAACCTATGGTTTCATGATTTATACATCCTAAAATTGATTGTTCATTATTATGTGGTTCCCGTTTATGATTAGTGTTTTTCAATCAATGATTTTTTATTTAGTCAATGGATTGAACCCAAAAAAAATTTCCTTAATGCTGAATTTGATAGAAAATGAAATAATTTTACTCTTAAGAATATAAATTTTATTATATCATGAATGAAAAATATCTTTAACATGATCGCACAACTTTTTCAAGCTATCAATCATACTTGACACCCAAACATACAAAGGAGGGGAAAACTTTTTTTGAGTCCTTCATGAGGCATTTCCCATTATATTTCAATAGGACTTTAATCGATAAGTTTTTAATAAATAGATCTGAACAGAATAAAATATATTTTAAATCAACCCATATTCAGAGCATGATAATGACATTTTGTTTTTCTTCTATTTAGAAGGTAAAACGGATTAATGGTGAACTCTCATCAAGAATTGAAGGGAACATGATGAACTTGAATCCATGGATTGAAAAATTTTAAAGGACTTATTTTTCAATATTTATATTCCATGTATTTTTCATTTGAATATGTAACACCCCAACCCCAGTTACCCAGTGTCGATAAATTGTTACCTAACATTGGAATGATCACAAGATATCATGTTTTTAAAGACCAATTAGTTTAGCATCCTTTGAAGTACTAGATACATACATAAGTTTTACATTACATATTAAAAACTATAGAAATGTGTCCCCTTTGAGCACACTCATATCCCTTAACCTATCACTATAGGTCAAGAATAATATACATCTTCACAACCCGGGAAAAAGAAAACATAATAAATGGGGGAGCTCAGATGATCAGTAATGATAACAATAGAGTAGAAACTATCATAAATATTCATAAACATTTAAGGAAATGTATAAGCCTAAAACACAAGCCTTTTAATACTAAACTTCTACATATTTTGGAAAAGATAAATCAAATAGCGACTTATAATTATTCACATGGATATTCTACTAGTCGAATTATCACATGTAATATCAATAGATTATTTCATAATGATGAAGTGTATAATGTCGTACATCCTAACCACATAGTTAAGGACTTGTTCCCAAACTACAAATAATGATTATGTCAAGTCCTTCTGCCAAGACACTAGTTTGGCTAATGAGGCGTATCGATGCATCAAGGAACTTTAGTAGGATCCACCCAAAAATTACTAATTCCAATGCATTACTCATATGAAATGGATAAAACATAATCTAAACATTCGAATAATAACTATCATATGAAATGTCAATATTTTTACCACAAACCCTGAATGGAATAAAAATATCACATCCACAATCAAACATAAATAATTCAATAAAATATGAAAGATTGTATTATAATTAATCAACTTCAATGAAGAATAATGAAGGATATTGACATAGATGAAAATAATCAGTTCAACTATTTGAGGGAAATATCCCATTTTCTTGAAAACATTTAAAAGTCTCACTATTTAGCAAGAAGTTGTTAAAAATAGTTTTTTGAATCAAAGTGTCCCATACCACTTAGAAACATTAAAAGGAATTTTAATTACAAAACATTCATGTATATATAAATAAATCCTCAGAACCATTTTCAAAACATGGACATCAAAAATAATAATTTAGAAGAATACATATTTAAAATATTTAAAATGATATTTTAGTTAGAGTTCCAAACAAACTGAGAGACACTTGAATACAAATAATTGAGGTAATAAAAAAATTATAATATAATGAGAATAAAGGGATTCATGATATACTATGTCAAAGTACAGTATGTAAACCATATAAAAGTGAGTAGGCGCATAATATTAAAGAGGACTCAATTGAATGTAAATTTAGATAAAATCCATTATAAATAATATATCCTTAGGTTATGGGTAAATAAATGACTTGATTGTGTGTGATAAATAATAATAAACTAAATATGATTAGATATTCTGTGTAAATCAATTAGATGATATTCAGACATATTCTTGTAAAAACAACACCAATGACTTTGATGTTAAACTCAATGAATGAAAATTGTGTTAAAATTAAACTCCTCATGTTCATATCAATAACATGAGAATTTATCAATGGATTTATTATGTTTATCAAAGTTATATCCACACAACGGTGAGTGGAAATTTCTACATAAATAAATAAATAGTGATTTCAAACATAATCATGGTGTAAAATAATCATTGAAGTTAGTGTAAAAACCAATGAGTAAAAAATGAAATTAAAAATTCTCTTACCGATTTGGTAACCTAAGAAACATACACTCCATGAATGAAGGATCATAAAATTAAGATTCAAAAATTAATAAATTAATGTATATTACACAAATAAAACAATCCTTAGAAATTCATACACTACACAAAAGGAAATAGTGGCAATATATCACGAATCTCACAGGAATAAAAAGTGGGATGAAAACCCCTTATGTTGTACTTTTACTTAGTAGAGGGAATGTTAACATACTATATAATGGTGAAATAATTGTTATTAAATTATACATGAACCACATACATAAATATTATATCATGTTTGATCTTCTACTATTGTTTTGTAAATAATATTTCAGTATAACCATTGTTTCGAGTGTTAACTGGTTCGTTTTCCATTATATGTTTTGTTACGTAAGTCATGATTGATATAGATATAATGTATTTCATTCATATAATGAATTATATTATGTTCATAAAATTATTTGTAATCATAAAATGAAAATTATTCTTGAATGGTTATGTTGAGTAATAAATCTAATCGCGTTCGGGGACACAGTAATTTATACGTACGCATGAGCGACAATACCATTCAATTGATGGTGAAATAATTTATAATTTTAAGTTATATAATATTAAATGAATCACTGACATGTTATATTTATTATTTATATAAATTATACTCATTATTATACCCATCCAAATGATGATGTTTTGAAAAGAAAACTACACCACGACCTGGAGATGGTAAGCCGTACGTACGCACGTATGGTGACTTTTTTATTCATAAGATGGATAGAATAATGAATATGGTTGTACAATATTTATAATAAGATCATAGTATGTATAAGGAACTGGAGTTATTATTTTTTTATAGAAACAAAAAATAAAGAGGAAGTGAAATAATAAAATAACTTTCAGAGAGGTGATGAAATATTACCTCTTCTTCGAGTGCTTCCTTTTGATTTAAAAAAATGGATCCTTAGCTCGGATTTTGATCTATGTAATACCACTAGGATGAAGTGAGTGTAGTTGGGAGGATATTTGAGTAGGTTTCTTCCCAGCCAAATGGATTTGGAGGTGTGATTTTGGGAGAAGGAAAAGTACCCTTTAATAATATAGGTGAGGGTCACTTTAGGAAAAGCATGAAATATTATTTTATTATAAAATCATATTGGGTTTAAAATGGATCCAAAAGAATGTAATTCTAGGAAAAGGTGGGAATTAGTCTAAAAAATCTCAACTAATAGTTTTTATACAGGTTTTTCTCGCCATATTAACCTTATCTTTTTTTATTTAATTCTTAGATAAATAGATTAACTTTCACCATGTATTCTTATATTATAATAATAAATGGTTAATAAACATACTATATATATTCAAGATAACCCCAAGTGGTTCATTATTGAAAAATAAAACCTTATATATGTCTTTTGGATGAACCTTATGTTTTTAGTAAGATTATGTCATTTAATAATATAGTATTTCTCTTAAAAACTCATTTTAGTCTATTTTGACACTATTTAGTATTTGGTTTTTGTAAAAGCCATAACAACATTATCACTTATATTAAACATTATTTAATCAACCCTAACATTTCCTGTTAACGTAGAAAATTCATGGAATACATCAAAAGTCTCATTTTAAAAATATATTAATAAATATAATATCTATTATTTTAATCACTCAATAATAAGATTATTATGACATCATAATTATGTCATAAATAAATTTAATTATTTATTTTCCAAAAATATAAATAAAATACCCTGATGTATGAAATATATTTATCTTTCTAAATAATATTTAATTTATAATTTATTATATTTAACACATTATATTAAAAATGGTTTAGTTTTTAAACTTTGAATTTAACAATTTTAACTCTTTTTGAAATAAAATAAAAATAAAGGTCCTAATCTAATCTATGTAGACCAAAATGATCATAGTTTATTCCTAAGGTTTATTTTGGTCTAAATACAATTATAAAATAGAATTAGAACATGTTTTAGGGTAATTACAATATCATTTTTACCTTTCATTATCCTATTTACTTTCAACCGTGGTAATAAAATTCTAAAGATACTATTCACCAAAAACATTTTTCATCCAATGGAACCACATTTTACTTTCTGATATGAACTGTGTCTCCTATATTTTTGAAATTCAATTCACAGAAGAGGTTAAATTATGTTTTATGCATATTTGGAAAAGTTCTTAGAATGTTAGTAATGATAGTAAAATGTTCAACACAAATTTATATATCAAATCTAATTAAAAATTGACTTCAATGAATTACATTGTACCAATATAGGTATTATGTATCTATTTTTATTTGAAAAAAAAATTAAAAATAAAAATAATTAATTAAATAAAAAATTCAACTTTAAACAATAATGCAATTTTTTTCACTATTTATCTAAAATTGAATGTTTTTTGAAAAATTACAAAAAAATCACCCAATGCTAATTTAGATAATCTAAATTGAAAAATGATGTCTATTTTACCAAATTAATAACATTGATGTTGTATTAATTTATTTTAAAAAATATTCTTATTGTCAGAACCATAAAGCATATTTTTTTAGAAGTAAAAACTATCAAAAAAATGATATGTGTTTATGTCGAATTTAAATGTAAGATTATTTCCAAGGACCAACATTGGAAGAAATGATTAAAATATAATCTAATTATACTTAATAACCATTAAAATGTATAATTTAACACTATAAATTATTTGGATTTTAAAAAGTTGTTTTCAATTAATATTTAGTATTCTTCACTATTCATAAAAATATTAAAGTTATCAGAAAAGAACCAAAAATTTATCCAAACTAAATTTTTATTTACCTCTTCAAAATAATAATTTTATTTAGTCAAATTGAAAATATAAAAGTGTCAAATATTGGATTTAAAAAGGGTTCCCTTTTAAATGGCAGTAAAATTTCTTTTTTGGAAAAATACTTCTTTTATCTGAAAAATGTATTTGTTCTTATATTATGTCTAATAAACGCATAATATGAATGTTAAAATTATATGGTGTATATAAAATTCAAATTTTGGTTATTACTATTCATAACCGCTTTTTAAACGGCTAGTTTGATAGGTCGTGGTGTGATTGAACTCAGTGTTGTGTACTTCAGACACTATCATATTATTCAAAGAGAAACATATCTTGGAAGCATGGGGTATTACATTCTTCAATCCTTCAATAAATTTCATCCTCAAAATTTGAAATAGTTCTTTAGAAATAGAAGGTTATGAAATGAAAGATACCTTTGTTGAAAACCCACATCATAAATAGGGTTAATAAAATAGAGACTTAACAAGAGGGAAAGGAAAATGAAAAAATCACCACCAAATTAGGATTTCGAATAGGATAACATTGGGAGAAATTATAATTTGAGAAAAACCTAAATATTTATATGGATTGATTGAGGTCATAAATCAAAAACAATTGATTGGAAAATTCTGGGTATCAGAGCCATAAATTTATGATGATTTAAAATATTATTAGTTAAACAAAACATATTGTATTAAGTTAACACATTTTGGTATTAAGATATTTTCCCTAAAGATTAAGAATTATTTTATTTATATAATAAGAAAAAGAATAGTTGATAATTAGAGTTCCATCCATAACCTAATTTCTACCACAAACTCATATTTAACTCCAAAAGATAAGTATTCAAGATGACTTGGTCACAACTGAAGTGCTAGAATCCAATTCTAGATAATCACATAATCTAAAAAAGATGAAATATATATTTACATTTTCATTATACATTTACTAAAACCAAAAATGGTTAGTACAAGATCATATGATCCCTAAAAAGAACAATCCTATATATAAAGAAATACTACTCTTAGTCTCCAAAATTAAAGAAACAATATCCAATGTTCAACAATAAAAAACAATTGTCCTTAAAATTATTCAAAATAAAAAAAACTATGTTTGAAATGAAAAACTATGAAGGATTTGATCACATAGTATTCCATGATAAATCTTAACATTTATCTCCAAATAACATCGATTAATCTTAAAGGAACATAATTGAATATAATTAACCAAATCACATATTCTCTATGATAGTTTAAAAAAATTTCTTAAATAACATATATCTCTTTATGTCAACAATATAATATAAATTCTTCCAAAAAATCCACCATTACTCCTCAAATGAAATACCATAGTATTCTACTTTCCTTAGGCATACAGTGTTCCAAAAAGAGCGAACGTATTCCAAAATATCACTTACCACTTAATCACCCAATCAATTTCCTACACTAAGGATAAATAATAAGTTCCCTAAATCAATATATTCTTGTTCCATAAAATGATTTAAATAAAAATAATTAATCATACTAACCATGTACATTACGTAGTCTAGTGGTATGTGATAAATCATAGTCACACTTTAGTTGTGGGTTCGATTCCCACATATTTTTCCAAAGCGATGGGTTGTCACATAGTCAACGGTTTGTCCATTTTCAAAAACAATATAATTTTATAACATTCCCAAAAATGAGAAAAATTCCTATAAAATAACTATAACATATTATAACTGTAAATGTTATCTCATACCTTTAATTTTATTCCCAAAAATTACTAACCTGTAATTGGATAAAATTCTAGGATCATATAAACCCAAATGGTTCTTTATCACTATATCCAAAGAATAAATGATAATTCTTCTTCAAATAGAATTTTTTCATAACAAACTGCAGGGTTACACATACAAGATAAAAGTCTTCCAATGTAATCCCATCAACAATGAGCATTAATAATTTTAAAAAATATATATAAATTTATTTCCACATAGGTTTTTCTTTGACTTAGAGATTATCCTAAAGAATAGTACACTGAATTGAGTAATTCCTAGGTCCTCTACAAATATGGAATATAGCTGTAAATGGATTCTTAAGATCATTTTTATTTTTATCAATAGTACCCTTCATTTTTACTCGATAATTATTTACCATATGTCCCCCTTTACCACACATAAAGCATTTATTTGTTCCATTGAGACACTTTCCTTTGTGTCTCCTTACACATTTCCTACATGATGTAAAATTAGTTTTATTTTCTCCATGTTCTCCACTATTGGAGCTCTAATCATTCTCCACCTTTCTCTTCTTTATTCAGTTTGGGAGTTGCTTAATTTATATGTTGTTGATCATATTTTTTGAATATTGATTTGGCATATACAGGACATCTTTTACACCTATCAACATTCAATTTTGTTTCTCATTTCCACCACAGTTACCACCTTGTACATCTTATTCAATATTACTATGAATTCCTTGGAATCCAACCATTGACTAAAATCAAAAAGTAGAGTGTGATTATCAATATTTATAAAATCATTTAGAGAATATCAAGACCACTTATTTTCAATATAAAACACTGTAGGATTAATCAAGGATATTTATTCTAATTTTATATTAAACTCCTTCAAATTGGTTTTTAATGAAAATGGGAATTATCCTAACCATATCCCCAAGGAGTGTCGTAACCAAGAGTGCATAAAGGAATGTTGTTGTGTACTTGGATACCCCGGGTCAAGCCTGAAACTTCATGTTTGGGTTTTCACCCCTAGGTACATCTATGCTAGAGCCACCTCTACCTCATTGTATCTAGACAGAGTTTTATTTCAGGGAATATACACAAAATCTCTACAAATCCAAAATACTAAGAAGTTCATCTAATGCAACACTCAATGAAAATATTACGGTAATGTTCTCTAATCAGATTTTTTCTAAATCTAGATTCCAATGTTTGTACTAAACATCATATGACACCAACTGTAATGCCTCGACCCCAGTTACCCAGAGGAAATTCATTATTACATAATATTGGAATGACTACAAGAGATCAAGTCTTTAAAGACTTATTTTTTTAGTAGCCTTGGATGTACTAGATACATACATAATTTTTACACTACATCATAATAAAAATAAGAACAATGTGTCCCCTCATAACACACATATATACCATAACCTATCCCTATGGTTCATGAATAATATACTTATCTCCATCCTGGGAAAAACAATACATAAGAAAGGGGTTAGCTCAAACTCTTAGTAAGGATAACAATATAGTGAAAACTATCATAAATAAGCATTAACATTTAGGGAAATGTATAAGACTAAAATACAAGCCTCTTAAACATAATCTTCAGCATTATATGGAGAAGATAAATCAAAAAGTGTCATTTACGTATTCACATGGATATTATAGTTGTTTAATAATCACATGTAATATCAATATCTAATTACATAACAATGGAATGAATAATGTTGGACATTATAAACACATCGTCAAGGCCCCGTTCCAAGACGACAAATAAATATTTTCTCAAGGACTTGTGCCAAGGGACTAGTTTCTCTAATGAGACCTACCGATGCATCAACGAGGTATAGCGGTCTCCACCTGTCACTTACTATGTCCAATGCATTCCTCATATGAAAATGATGAAACTTAATTAATCATTAGTATTAAAACTAGAATACAAAATGTCAATATTTTAACCACAAACCATGAATGGTATAAAAATAGAACATCCAAAGTCAATCATAAATCAATCAATAAAATATGGAAGAATTTATTATAATAAATCAACCTCAATAAAGAATAATGACAGATATTGACATAGATAAAAATAATCAGTAAAACTAATTGACAGAAATATCCCCTTTTTCTTGAAATCATTTAAATATATCACTATTTATCAAGAAGCTGTTAAAAATAGATTTTTGAATCAAAGAGTCCCACACCACTTTGAAACTTTGAAAATAATTTTAATTAAAAGTCATTTGTATCCATATAAATAAATCATTAAAACCATTTTTAAAACATGGACATAATTGAGAAATATTTATGAGAATAAGTACTTAAAATATTTAAAATGATATTTTAGTTAGAGTTCCTAACCAAATGAGAGACACTTGAATAAAAATTATTTAGGTAATAAAAACCATATAATATCATAAGAATAACGTCATTCATGATATACTATGTCAAATATAGTATGTACCCCATATAAATTTGAATTTGTGCATAACAACAAATAGGTCTCAGTGGAATATAAATTGAGATAAAATCCTATATAAAGGAAATATACTTAGGATAAGGATATATCAATGACATAATTATGTGTGAAAAATATAAATGCAATCAATATGATTGGATATTCAGTGTAAATCAATCCGAGGTTATTCACATGTATTCTTGTAAAAACAACACCAATGACGTGGTTGTTTAACTCAATAAACAAAAATTGAGTTAAGATTACTCTTTTCACATTTATATTGATGACTTGAGAATTTCCCAATCGTGTGATTATGTGAATCAAAAGTATATCCACACAAAGGGGAGTGTAAATTACTACATAAATAAATAAATATTTATTTCATACATAATCTTGGAGTAAAATAATCAATGAAGTTTGTGTAAAACACAACGAGTGGAAATCGAAATTAGAAATTCCCTTATCAATTTGGAAACAAACGAAACATACACCCCATGAAATAAGGATCATACAATAAAGATGTGAATACCAATGAAGTATAGTGTATTACCCAAATAATACAATCATGGGAAATACATACACCACACAAATGGAAATAGTGGCAATATAGCACGAATCTCATTGGAGTAAAAAGTGAGTTGAAAACCCCTTACCTTGTACATTACCATAGAATATGGTAGTTTAAACTCATGTATAATGGTTAAATCATTGTTATGAAATTATAAAAGAACCAAATATATAAATATGATATCATATATAATCTTCTAATATTTATTTGTTAAAAATATTTCAGTAGTATCATTGTTTCAGGTGTTAACTGATTCTTTTTCCTTTTTATGTTTTGTTACGTAAGTCATGTTTGATATGGATAGGATGTATTTGATTCATATAAATAATGATATTAAGTTCTTAAACATTATTTTTAATCATAAAATGAAAATTATTCTTGAATGGTTATGATGGGGAATGAATCTCATCATGTTCGTTGAGACGGTAATCTATACGTATGTACGAGAGAAAATACCATTCAATTATGGGTGAAATAGTATGTAATTTTATAGTATATAATATGTAAAAAATCATTAACATGTCATATTTATTATTTACATCAATTATACTAAATATTATACCCATCCAAATGATGAATTTTTGAATAAAAACCCACACCATAACGTGGAGATGGTAAGCCGTACGTACGCACGTATAGTGACATTGTCAATCATAGGAAGGATAGAATAATGTATATGGTTGTACCAAATTTATAAAAATATCACAGTATTTATAAGGTACAGGATTAAATATTTTGGTATGGAAGATATAAAGAAATATGAAGTGCAAGAAGAAAAGAACTTTGAAAGAGGTGATGAAATTATTACCTCTTCATCAGGTGATTTCTTTTGATTTGATCAAAATGGATCCTTAATTAGTCTTATGATCTAATTAAGGACTCTAGTTTTATTTTAGGGTAGTTGGGAGGATATTTTTACATGGTTTTTCAGAGCCAAATGGATTTAGAGGTGTGATTTTGAGAGAATGGAGAGTACCTTTTTACAAGAGAGGTGAGGTCCACTTTAAAAAAAATCCTGAAATATTTTATTATCAGACAATCATATTATATTTATAATGGATCCAAAAAGATTTATTTTGAGGATAGTGTGGTTATTAGTAGAAAACCTCTCAACCAATAGGTTTTAGATTGGTTTAGGTCACCATATTAACCTTCTATTTTAGATTTAACTCTTAGTTAAATTGTTTAACTTTCACCATGTATTTCGGTATTTTTATAATAAATGTTTAATAAAAGTGCAATAAAAATCCAAGAGAACCTCAAGTATTTAATTATTTATATATATAACCTTATATATTTCTTTTATAATAACCATTGATTTTTTGGAATTTTATATCAATTAATAGTATAATATTTGTTTTAAAAACTAATTTATGTCAATTTTGACACAATTTATTATTTTGTTTTGTGAAAGTCATAAAAATAGTATCACTTAGAAAAAAAATATATTTAATTGACCATAAAATTTCATATTAACCTATAAAATTCATGTAAAACTTCAAAAGTCTCAATTTAAAATTATACTAATATTTATAATATCAATTATTTTAATCATTCAATAATAAGGTAATCACTACATCATATTTGTATCATAAATAAATGTAATTATTTAATGTCTAAAAATTATAAATAAAATATCATTATGTATGAAATTTTTTTAGCTTTCAAGTGAATATTTATAGTCGATTTTATCATATGTATAACCCTATATTAATGATGGACTAGTTGTTGAAATTTTAATTTAACACTTGTAACTTTTCTTTAAATAAAATAATAATAAATTTCTTAATCTAATCCATGTAGACCATAAGGATCATATTTTATTCTTAGGGATGATTTTGGTAAAAATACACTTATCCAACAGAATTATCACATGTTTTAGGGTATTTATAAAATAATTTTTACCTTTATACCCTATTTACTTTTAACCGTGGTCAAAAAAATTGAAAAGTTACTATTCACCAAAAATTATTTTCATCCAATTGAACAACATTTTACATTATGATGTCAACTGTGTCTCTTTGATTACTGAAATTAAATTCACAGATGTGGTAAAATCATGTTTTATGCAAATTTTCAAATGTTCCAAGAAGGTGACTAAAGGCGGTAAAAAGTGAAATAAAATTTAATATATCTAATATTAGTATAAAATTACTTCAACAAATTAAATTGGACAAATATAGGTATTATTTATCTATTTTTTTAAATAAATTTAAATTAAAAATAATTATTAAAATAAAATTTCACCTTTAAACAATAACGCAGTTTTTTTCTATTCATCAGAAATTAAACGTTTTTAGAAAAATACCAAAAATTGAACCAAATATAATTTTTATATTCCAAATTAAAAAATGTTTTCTATTTTACCAAACTCAAAACATAGAAGTTTGATTAATTAATTTACAAAATATATTCTTGTTATCAAAATTAGAAAGCGACTTTTTGAGGAGTAAAAACTATCAAAAGATCGATATGTGTTTATGTCCAATTTTAAAGTAAAACTACTTCCAATGACTAAAATTTGATTAAAGGATAAAAATATCATCTAATTATACTTCAAAATCATTAAAATGTACAATTTTACATTATAAATTATAATGATTAAAAAATATGTTTTCAATTAAAATTTAGTATTTTTCACTAGACATCAAAATGAGAATATTATCCGAAAAGTGATGAAAATTTATCCAAACTCTGTTTTTATGTCCTGATTCTAATATAGAAGTTTATTTTGTCAAATTTAATATATAAAATTGTCAAATATTAGATTTAAGAAGTGATATCCATTAAAAGGTGATAAAAATTCATTTTTGAAAGATGCTTCTATTATCTAAAAAATGAATTTGTTCTTATATTGCATCTAAGAAACACATAATATGGATGTTAAAATAATATGGTGTATATAAAATTAGATATTTGTTTATAACTATTCATAATATCTTTTTAAAGGTTGTTTTGATATGTCATGGTGTGTGTAAACTCGTTGTTGCGTACTTCGAACACTATCATATTATTCTAAGAGAAACGTACCATATAAGCTTGGGGTGTTAAAAAATATGTATAAAGACTTCCATTAGATAGAACGAAAATTATGATGAATCAATGGCACCTACAAGGAAAATTTTATAAGGCTTGTGAAGTGTAATTATGGTATTTTTATCCTACCTGAATATTCGGTTGATCAATTCTTTAGTTGCATAAAAGCAATTCTCCAATGAAAATTAACCATAATGAAAATAAATATTCATGAAGAGATTGTTTGATGATATATCAGGATAGAAATAGAGGTTAGAGTTACATATCAATCTCATTATTTTTGTAAAAATAGAAAATGGAATTTAGCATAAAATCGAAAAACCATAGAGAAAAGAATTTGAGATTTTCATTATGCTCAATGTATGGGATGAATAAAATAAAAAACTGTCTAAATAGAACTATTAAATTTCATATATGTATAGATTAAAAGTTAACTATTAAAATGAATTCTAAAGTATAGTTATAAAGTTAACTAATGATGAAAATAGATAGAAGGATGCACAAAATGCACCACCCACACTCTATTGTTTAAAATATATACAGTATGGGAATTATGGAATTAAATACCAAAATACAAGGGATAATGAGGCTGATAAACTACAATAAACTTTCATGACCAAGGAAAAATGGAAATATTATGGAATCATGATATTTGAATTGAATCATAATAATTATGTAACTCATATACTCTACTCCCTAGTATGGAATTTCATTTGTCATATTTTTTGAATGTGAAATGTAGATATATTGTTTTTCATCATTTAGTGAAATTTGATGTTATTTTGAGAATTTATTATCTCCATCAACATGGATTTTGGAATAATTAAATTACATAAGATATTCTATTAGAATAAGTATGAATCCATGATTCCAATTGACATTTTTTGTACAAGATAACATCTTATTTAATGAATGAATGTTCAATTAACATTTGAAAGAATATATTTCTCCAAGTAATATTATCATCAGATTTATGGATACAAGTATGAGTTTATGAGTTTTATGTTGATCATAAGATTAATTTCATTGAAACCCTTTTTGTGGGTTATATAATGATTGTTTTTTGAAGATTATGGTTATTTTAAGGGACATTTATTTCAATACAAACCAATGGTTTTGTATATGTTATAGTTATGAAGTTAAATAAGGAGTAATTAAATTACACTTTGTGTAAATATAATTAATTGTATAGGGAAACAATAGGTTTTATCTTAACATTAATTTTTAGGTAAATATTTATTGTATTTTAAGACCTCACCAAGTTCACACACTTTATTTCTACCAGATAAAATATTTTTACTAGAACTTTTTGCTAATATATTCATTAAGGTGGTAGTTAGGTTGCGTGGGTAACACAATCCTTTTTATCTAATAGGGATATGATGTTTACATAGAATTTTTGGTTATGTATTTAGTATGATATTGATATACTATGGACATCAACGGTGGTTAGTGTTAACACATTTCTCAAGTTGTTTTTTGTAAAATAAAATAATCCACCCAATAATTTAGATGTATCCTTATGATGACATTAATAAATATATTTCAAGGACTCTAATTGTAAAACAGCATATTTTTTCTTGTATACCCCTCTTTGAGTTTTTCATTAGATCATGGTTGTCAAGGCTTGTTTGGGGAAAGTGAAATTTTTTTAGGGAAATTGAACTGTATTTTAGGGATTTATTTTTATTTTAATTAATGGAATATTATTATAATCTTGTTAAATGGGATTAAAAGTGTTTTCTATGGATTTTGAAGGTGTTATAGGTGTTTCTGGAACATTCATAGAATCTATTATGAAAATTCTTCACTGTAAAAATACACGCCGTGTATATATTACATGACGTGTAACTTCGTCTAGTAACATATAATGGGATGGTTCATGACATTGAGTGCTTACATGTCGTAAAAAAATCATGCCATTTAAATACTGATCAGGATAAATATTAACCTGAGGCTATGTGTTTTTTGACATATCTCATTAATTAAGATATACACAACATGAATGGTTTAAACGCCTTGTAATTACCATGCCCATCATTTTTAAATTTATTTTGCATATGATTATTTGACTATTTCAACAAATACATTCTTCATATAATCCCTATGAATATTTATACATGATTATGGAGTCTCTTATTCTATTTTGAACTTCCTCCGTTAATATCCAGTCACTAGTCGGTTTTTCTAATAATGTATCCCTTCTTCACCATCATTCCATGTTGTGGTAGTAGAAATATTTTGACAGTATGATTGTTTGTGGTTTTATCAAGACATGGATTGAGATCAGTTCTTCAAGTGATCTTATGTGACATTTTCCTTATTTTAATTTGTTGTTGGATGTATTTTCATTAATTGAAACCTAATGTTAGGGGATATAAACCTTGCCCAATGTTCTATTTAATTGTCAATTATATGAATTATCGTGGTTTGGGATAATGTAATGTCCTATATAATTAATTTATTCATTGTCAAATTATAAATCATGTATTGAAATGCTTATTGGATTCCTTTGGGGTCAACTGTTGGTCTGACCTAGCATATGGAAAGCCACTAGGTGAGAAACCCTTTCATAAAATAACTTTCCTAATTATATAATGTGATTTTTGTATGGAATGAGAACTTAGGGGGCCTCTTGATATAGAATCCTGAGCTAATTTCTTATTTCCTATTTATATGACTGTTGATCATTTGATATGTAATTAAAAGTGTAATTCAATGACAAATGGAAATTCACATAATTATATATTAAAAATTATGATGTGATAATGTGATATCCTTATTGTTAAGACTTGTTTGGTCCCATGTTGTAAAACTTGTATTGAGTAGTCTTTGCTAAGTCCCTTGTTTTAATGCATATATTATGCAATCTAGGCCTAGTCCCATGATGTATTGCTTATATTGAGAGTACTTTTCCCATTCCCATTTTTTAATTATTGTATTGAGTAAGATCAGCCCAATCCCATGTTGTAACTCTTATAATGAGTGGGATCGTCCTATTCCCTTGCTATAATTATTACATTGATAGGGCTCTACCAAATTTGATGTTCACATTCTTATATTGAGTCTGATGTAGCCATTCTAATTATGAAATGATTATATTGAAATCGTGGCCTATATGTATTCCATTATTTCATGGATATATTGATATGGATAGCATCATTGTGTTATAAGTTTAGATACTTTCTAAAATAGTCCCAATGTAGGGTGATTGATGTATTATATTAATTGATTAATTAATAAATTTGTTTTTCACTTTAGTTCATGCACTTATTATTAGAATGGTCATGTATAAACATGGTGGTACCAACCTATTAATTTTTAATAAAACCCTATTCTAGGTGACATTTTGTACCCATGAATATTATATGGATATAGGTTTCGACAATTTCAAGGGACCTGATTGATTATTCTTTTGTTGTATGTTGGGTGAGATGGAGTATGAAGATGAGTCCGAAATTGTGATCATGATCAGGAACTTTTGATTTTATTTAATGTTAGTCGATTATATTATTTAAATTGTTTGTAGTTTTAAATTTATGTATATATCATCATATAATTACATTATTCATTGTTACTGGTTTGTTGGTTCTTCCTTTTATTTCCTAGTTGTATTATATATTATTTATTTTTTTTTTGTTGTAACTTCGATATTTATTATTAATGATTAATCTTATATTTTTAACTCTATAATAGTTGTTATACTCTCCCCGATATACATATCATACCCCCACTATAATTTTTTAGCCATTAGTATATGGGGATGAATTCTTGAGGTCTAGAAGCTAACCCGAGTTTCCCATGTGAGAGACTACTATATCAAGGCTTGTTACAAAGTGGTATCAGAGGAACATGTTTTTTCGTTCTATTTATATAATTTTTTGTAAAACTATAATGGATATTGTGATGTGTAAAGACATGGTAATGAGATTTTGTATGGGAGTATCTAACTCATGTACTGGGGAATAATCGAGTTCCAAGGGATGATATTGTTGTCCATAATTTTTTCTTGTTATAGTTGATGTTATTATACCCCAGGTGATTCAGATTTTGTGATATGTTATAACATCTTGAGATTTATTATTTGGTCATGTTATGGTGATAGATGAGTATGCATGAATCATAATAGGAACATATTGATATATCTTAACGTTCATTTTTCATGATAGGGACAAATTTATTATAAGTGATATATTTTCTATAAAAAAAATTAAATGAGATACCTGATATATTTGATAATTTTAAAGAAAGTGAACTATTATGTCATGTTAAAACACGTTCAATCCATGTTTATAGTGGCCATAAGTTAGTGGATCATTGATGTTTTCACCAATTTATGTTGAATTTTTTTTGCTTGTTTTTTAAGGAGTGTGTTTTTCTTTTAGAGAAAATTCCACATTATAATCTTCGATTTGAGCATCATGAGAGTGGAAATTAGTACACTAAAAACATAGATGAACCGAAGAATACTATGGATCCTCATGATAATATGGATTTCAAACGTAGAAAAAACATTAATGAGGGTCAAGATAACCATGGAAAGGAGATTATTTGCATCATGTATTCAATTTGGGAGTAGACAAGAGATTATCAGCACTAGAGACCTTCCAAATTCACTAGGGAGGATCTCCCCTTGGATGTAGAGTTCAAGACTGAGTTAGTATAGACAATCTTGAAGATTCTTAAGCCACTCATATATATTATTCTAGCGATTTTTTTTCATATTCTCAGTCTCACTACCAAACGTTGCTGGGGTATTCTTTATTAGTCTAGGAATTATTATGAGATATCATGTAAGAACATCAATCTGATGTTATTGGGCCACTTCTATCTAGATATGTTTATGGATTTCATGTATTGTGAGTTCATGAAACAAACACTGGAGATAATTTCATTGATAGACTACATTGAATTTTTCACCAACCAGTACTGATTTATTATATCTTTAGTAGTCATTGAGATCTCGAGGGTGAGGAATTTTCATAAAGGGATTCACAATGAGGCCAATTTTTATGTGAATTTTTTTCTTCTGAGTATATTTTCAGACTGATAAATTTTTCACTCATTGAGGATGGGAATTTGTTAATGAATCTAGGTAGTGGTCAGTTTATTTCATCAGGGTGAAGTGGATGCTCTTCTTCTGGTGGAAATTAGTTCCACTATTATAGTTTTCAACAATTACATTGTGTTCAGTAGAAATCCATCTTAGGGTCATGTTTAATTTTAGCTGATAATTGGGCTATAATTGGTGTTAGAGTCTTTACCCAACTTTGGATTTCCGTTCTTGTGGAAGGATAGTACATCATTAAAGGTTTTTTCAGAAATTCTCAAAGCAGAGTTGTGGAAGGGGATCAGGATAGGTAACATTGTCTATAATGGACTCGTTTAATCCTTAAAATAAAGGTATAAGGAGTTCAATAGTATCTCAACATTGAGGTAAGGGATGTAGTTTTCTTCCCAGTAATGAAAAAACTAGGTAGAGAAAATTGCTAAAGGGATTCAGGCTAGAGAATGGGGTAGAGGGACTGGTCAACTACACATTATAGAGACTACTACGATAATTATGGATGTTTGATCTTACACTGTTAGAGGTGCAATTATTATATCATATAACCTTTCTTGAGTTTTTTATCAACAAGATCATCACATTTATTTTTATCTTATCTACTTGAAAATGTTTTGGGATTGGTTGTTGAACACTTTGACATTTCTTTAACCATTGATACACATATGGTAATGTGGTCAGAGAGTATTAAAAAATTATATGTTCTCATGTATTCCTATGAGGTATATTTGTTTCAGTTTATATGATTTCTTATAGCATAATGTGAATAACAATTCATGTCATGTGTGTATCACGGATATCTAGGTATTATTTATAGTTTAGAACCCAACTTTTGGAGAAAAACTATTGGGTCTCATGGTTATGAGAATCCATGTTATCACTACCGCATGGTTTAATTAAACTATGAAGTGCTAAAAAGAGGGATCTCAGAGTGACAGGGTTTGAGGAAACTATGTGAATAGAAGTTCACGGCTGTGAAAAAACTACAATGTTTATATCAGTGGGTTTTTTCAATATTTGTACACGTTTTAAAAAACCCTACACAATAAACATAGGAAATGGTATTTTTTGTAAAATGACCATTTTTCAGAAATAAACTATTAAAACCGAAAACCCTTGTTCTCCCTTCATTTATAGTAAACATTTCCTATGGATGAGAGCTCCTTTGATGAAAAAATCATAGCATTTCAACCGTTCTTCCATCTAAGCTCAAAATAAAGCACTGATCATCTCATTGGATTTATTTCAGTGAGTAATGATTTCCTTTTGTATTGTACTTAATTTAACATTAGATTGATAGAGTTATTTAGGTGCAATCTAATATGCCCTATTTCCATGGTTTTTTTCTGTTCTTCATTTTTCTCTATATCAAAGTTGAATCAGGAGGCAATACTAGATGAGCACTCTACTATAGTCATATTTTTGGTGGTCTATACCTTTCCCTTTTTGTTTGGTTATTTATTTTTACTGTTTTCATTGTTACACAATGTTGATTTTACGTTAGTATGCCACAAATGAATTGATTTCAATGATTAAATGAATGGGAACCTCTTTAGATTTCATGTGATTAGCTTCGATATATGGGGAGGTTGTTTCCCCAACTAAGGCCACCCATGGGGTATCCCCTTTCCTTTTCCTATAGATAATACCACCCATGGGGCCTGTGTTCGATATTTAATATTTAGTGTATGCACATGAATAATTGAATTGATAAAGAGATAGTGTTCCTCCCTTTCAATGTTATACATGACGTGGATAGTATAGTTGTTTAAATTTGAATATTAATATGACTGGGTAAACTCATTGATTTTGGATTATTATGAATTTATGAATGAAACATGGTGAATTAAGATGGTTTTAGATTCCAGGTTTATCATAATATGTATCGTGATCTATTATATTTCATGTATGATAACTCCAATGATGTGGATAGTGGTTTTGGATTCCTTGGATGAGATTGTTCCTTGAGTCTTGATTCTATGGGATACCTTAGTCCTTACTACCCCTTAGAACCGTCTTTTTTAGGATCACAGTGGACATAGCCTATGGACATTCTCTTTGAACCCCAAACCATGCATAACAGAGTTTCCATCAAGTGGCTTCTGGGACTCGATGAGTATGTATTGGTTCACTATACCTTAGATCCATCCCCGAGGGGATTGAAAATTATAATTATAGGGCTCGACCATGTTAAATGTGACATTATTGATAATATGGCATATTCATGGTTGATATGACATTAAACATTATATGGTGTGGTCATGGATGATATGGAATATCATTTATATGGAATGGTTGAGGTTTTTATTTCAATTTTCTTTACAGCTTCCTTGTTGTAAGTGCTTGACCTGTGTTTTTCTGGGATCCTAGATTGGCTAAAGAGTTTCATTTTTCTGCTTTTATACATATGATAGGAACTACATTCATTTATATTATACTTGTTATATAAATTGTACACTACATTGGTTGTTTTTTACCACCCAAAAATTATTATAGACATTGTTGTCGGAGGCCTACTGATATCTTATTTCACACCCTATCTCTAACAGTCATTTATCACTCATATAGAATATGTGGATGTAGGTAGGGATCATGGTAAGATCCCATAGTATAATTATTGACATTGTGCAACGATTAGGATAAGGGGAGCATAGGACTGATCTGAGGCTCGTGATGCTATATTGAGATAATTATTTTTTTTATCATTTTTTATTTGATACATATATTGTATTGATGCTTGTGTACCGATTTTTCTACTTTTAGACACATAAAATGACATATAATCTTGTATATGAGATTATATTTGACATTTTTGTGAATATTATTATTTGGTTGTTTTTCTCCCATTTATTTATTATTGTACTTACACTAAGGGTGGTGATTGGTCCAATGGTCTAAATGTTTATTCTTATTACTTATTAATTGTTATATTTCAACCAAACACTATTTTAAAATCTAGTAATGAGGGAATATTATCCCCATGGATACACCCTAGGACCTCACTACTAGTTAGAATCTAATGGTGTTTAGGGAGATGCGCTTGAGGTTCTGTGGCCAACCGTGTTCGGGGAACCGTTTAGTGGATTCTGGGTTTGGGACATTACAATGTGGTATTAGGTCTTTATATTTCCGGTTTTATTACAATTTTTTATAAAATAAAAAGGTATATGATGGAATATAAATTTTTTCATGATCTATGCCATGGAGTATCTAACCTACGTATAGGAAAAATCAAAATTTTCACAAATCAAAATTTTTTTTCTAGATTTTGACAGTTATAGTTTATTTGATTCCACCACTGAGTGATGAACTTGAATTTTGATTTTTTATATTAATATGATTGCTGAACTTTTTTACCATTACAAGATGAGATGTCGGTAGTCATGTCATTAGTCATTTTAGGAACCTGCTAGAATTGACATCCCCAGAATTAAGCCATGTCGTATAGGGTGCATTTCTTTTGGGATATATCTGGTGTTAAGATAGATGATTTATAAAGAGACAAGTGAAAATAAAATAATAACAATGATTTTTTGCCTTAAAATAAAAAAAAGTGTTTCGCTTATTAGGATACAACATAATTTCTAATAAACCAATTATTTGGTGTTGAGTCATGGACAATGATTCTCATGGACCGGAACATGTTATGGTATAGATTTGGAAGACTCCATATTTCGGCTCATGAGGAATATGCGCCCTTGTAGATCTGAAGTGGTGAACCAATTAGTTAGTCCTTATAAAATTAAATACATATTTAATATGAATTAAAATGGAAATTGACTTTGTTGAAATAGAGAACTCAAAATTAAACATAATTATGAGTTGAAGGTAGCCAGAAACTCTAGTAACTTTTATGGTTGTTTCTTTTTACCAATCATAAATTTAGGATAAGGCTCTATCATATTACATGGTTATAGGAAGGTTTTAACCTATTCTATTCTTTTATCATTAAAAATTTATATCAATATTTCATGATTCATGTGTTCATAATTGTAGAGAAAACCCACAATGATGCCATACAGTCTTACACTGGTATGGTGGTGACGACCATTCTTTGGAGGTAGTGGTCCATGGGATACTAGCGGATCCTCTGGAAATGATAGCTGAGGTACCAAGAATTTTACTGTAATGAGGTACTGATGAACATTTCAATGGGAATTTCACATGCATTAGGTATACATTTCATGGAGAACTAGATCCTTCGTTGTCTATAGTGGAGCGGACATGTGTGTTCCAACAGTAGCATCCAACCATGTTTTTGGGAGATGGTGGTCCATAGGATGCTATACTCTGGATTGAGACTAATATATCAATATTCAATAATCTAGGGACATATTATGAGAGGAGAGTGAATATCATGGCATACATTTTTAGGGATCATAAAAGTGATTATGGGATGTTTTGAACCTAGCTGACAGACTACAAGAGATTGGTTGGAGGGATTTCAAAACCTGGTTCTATTGTTACTTTTTCATCATGACTCTAAGAGAAATGAGTGCTACTCATTTAATGTGTTTTGGGCTGTTCTAGATTATTTTTTTGGATTATGAATCACTCTTTATAGAGTTGTATCATTATACATTAATACATATCATTAATGTGCCATCAATGGTGAGATGCATGAAAGAAGGTCTCAAGAATGTCATTTGATCTTAGGTCAACATGTTTAATATGAAATCTATAACTATGATAGTAAACCATGTGATAATTAAATTGTAGAACTTGATGGAGGATGGGGGTTTCGAGAAGAGAAATATATTCTCTCATCTGAGTGGTTTGAATTTGAGTTTTAGGAAGCAATGTTTTGAGGCTTTCCATGAGATTACTACCAACCTGAACACTATTTATAGTAGTGCATTTTAAAGTCATTGGTTTGGAAGATGGTTAAATGTTATAAATATTTGTGGTCATGACCCCATGAAGTGATCATATTTAGAAGGATTGGACATGTGTAACATTTTTTACAGGACCATTCATCTAGAAGTTAGTGTATGGGGGTCCTCTCTGACTCCAGGTTTAGTAGAAGGTCACATAGCTCTATATTAGATGAGGAGTTAGAGCAATAATGATTATTTCAAAAGACGAGGTGGTGGTAATTGTTGAGGAATCCAAGAACAAATTGTATTGAGAGAGTAGAGTGGTCATGCTCTAGGTTGTGAGGTCATTTCATAAGGCCATGGTTCATGCCAAATATATTTTATTTAACATACAACCAAGGAGCATAATTTAAGGTCATATACAATGATTTTTTTGATTTAACAATCCTCTACTCTTGAATTTTCACTTCTCATATAGGTCCATCTAATGGTTTCAAATATGAACCTATACTAGAGATACTTGGGATCATGGTTCATTTTTCAATGGAATTTATGAATCATGATTCCCAGTTGGGTATCACAACATAAATTATACATTACTATAGTGAGTTACCCCTTGATATTGGTGTGTGTCACTTCATATGGGATCTTTTTTACTTGAGATGATTGAGTTTTATGTCATACGCATTATGGATTGTCTAGTTTATTATCAATATTATTTTGATTTAAATTATCACAGGGTGACGTTCACATCACTAGACGGTGGGTTCATTATTCACTATGATGAATGTGATGTATAGGGAAGACGATATGGACCAGATCATCCTAGGAAGGGAGGAATGAAAGATCATATCTCTATTTTCTGTCCAGATGATCAAGGATCCTATCAAGAATATTTCCCTCTAGTGGATGATTGTTTCATATACTTCATTCCAAAAAATGGGTTTCCACCAGAGAGAGAGGTGGAGTTCCCCATTGAGATACAATGATATTCATTCCTTTTAATAGGGATTATATGACAACATAATAGGAGTCCAAGCTGTTGTGAGAGGATTTGGATACAAAGGGGTTTATATGAGCCCATTCTTTTCTAGGGGGTTTGCTCGTCTATTTAGTGAAAATGATGGATGGTTTCCTTAGGCTATGTGTGGATTATTAAGAACTGGTATCCCTTAAATAGATAGATGATATATTTGATCATCTTTGAGGAGATATCATGGTCTTAAAAATTGATTTCATTTTTTCTTATCAAAATAAATTTATTTGACCTGCATACATAACTCGAAAAAAAATTCAAGGTAGGTATGTTCTATATGAGTATCTAGTTATGTCGTTCAATATCACAGACGTTCCTTCAATTTTCATGGTGCTGATGAACAATTTTTTCCATCCTTATATGGATTATTTTGTGCTATTTTTTGTGGATTATAACTTGGGGTATTCTAACAATTGAAATGACCATGTCATCCATCATGATATCATTTTGGATACACTAAGAGAGATATAGTTATATAATATGACCATCATGTTCCACTTTAAGATGGATAAGATTCACTTCTATAGTTATATTATCTTAGAGATAAGGGTACCAGTTAACCCACAGAAGGTTAGAGTTTTAGTTTCCTAGGAGAATCCTAAGAATGTCTTTGATATGTAGAGATTCCTGGGGATAGATTTATATTAAAATCATTTCATATAGGACTTTTCATGCAGATCATAGTCATTAATGGGATTGACTTTGAAGGGGGTGAGGTTTTTATGGACTGATAACCATGAGACAACCATTCAACATCTGAAAGGGAGATTAACTTTAGTACCATTCCTGATTCTTCCAAATTTGAGTAGGTGCTAAGAAGTGTATTATAATTAATCATATATTAGGATATGAGATGTTATGATGTACAGTTATTGATTTGTGGTGTAAGAGTCTTGGAATTTGAGGACACACGAGAGGAATTACTCAACGCACGACTTGGAGTTAGCTACATCTATTCATGCTTTTCACTATTGGATTCACTCTTTACTATGAGGGAAATTTTTGGTGAACATGGAAATAAAAATATTCAAATGTATATTTATCTAATGTGATTTGGATATGATGTAGTGAATGTAGGTTGTGTACCTAGTGAATTTTGATTTCAATCTTGCCTATATGCCTGCAAAAGGTAATTTAGGGGCCAATGCACTAAGCAGGATGACTCTGATATAGGTAGTTCAAGAGGAAAATATTAAGTGGTAACATATTGATTATCTTTCATTGATAAATTTGGATTTTCATCATAGTCATGGGAATACTTTTATTTAATCATTTACAATGACCTCTACCCAACTATATAGAGTGAGTATATGGAAGCTATTAAATTTTGAAGGCCTAGTCTAATGGGAGAGTGTGGTAGGTGAGGACCCCCATTATTGTTGGACATTGGGTGAGGATGATATCTTATAAATCCATGATCATGTGTGGGTTCTAGTAGACATTAGTGAAGAATTAAGGTGAATTTTTCAAGCCTCATCTTGGGATGTGAACTGTGAAGTTACCAAGATTTATCCTCACTTGTGTCTTTTGTACTGGTGGTTGGGTACTAAATGTGAGGTAGTCGATTTAGTTATGTTGTACTCCACCTATCAATATGTGAAGGAGGATGATAAGTGACCTGTCATAAATTTACAACAGTTACCCGTTGTTATGTGGAAATGAGGAGATGTTGCAATGGATTTTGTTAGGGGTTTGTTGATTTCACCTCTTGTAAGTGATGCCATGTGGGTTGTTGTTGAAAGGATCAAAATGGTTTCACATTTACTATTAATCAGGGAGACCATCAGCGTTGACAAGCTTCATTGGTTGTAAATATGTGGGAACAAAGGCTTCATTGGGTTCCATGTTCTATAATTTCATATAGGGATTCCCAATTAACATATCATTTCTTGAAGAGTTTTCATAGTGTTCTTGGTACATAGGTGATTAAAAGAACAACATACTAACCCCAAAATGATTTCCAGTTAGACTGTATGATTTTGGAACTTGAGGACATTCTAAGATCATGAATCCTAGATTATGGGGGATCCTAGGAAAGGAATATACCCCAACTTGAGTTTTCATATAATAATAACAGTTATCAGGATACTATACTATTGGAACCATATGAGGATTTTTATGGTAGGTCATTTTGACCACACATGTGCTTTTTATTGGAAGTCTATGTTGTGTTTCTCAAACCGTGTCTCATTAATGAGTCTTCTGAGTAGGTAAAGTTGATATGATATATGTTAGACACTACATAATATCAACAACAATCATACACTAATCACCATATATGACCTCTATAGTTCAAGGTTAGGGATTAGGTCTCTCTACATATGTCACTGAGGTAGGGACATAGAAAGATTATTTTATAGTGTAATATTTCACATACATATGTCAGACCATTCATGATTTTTCAGAGATTTGGGTTAGTATCCAATCATTTATAGTTACATCAGAGGTATTGATACAAGAATAATTTTATCAATGTGTCTCTATTGTAAAATTATCTATCTGATCCATCTGACACTCTTAATTCAGATGATGTGGATTTATAGGTAGATGTGTCCATCTAGGAGAATCCTATTTATATTTTTGATAGGATCACAAAGGGTCAATATTTTTGGTCAGCTCCTCTAGTGTGGGATCTATCATATCATGACCGTTTATAAGATGATACTTGGAAGTGGGAGGTCAACGTATGTGATCAATGGCTTGTGTTATTCTTAGATGATTCTTGACCAACCTTAGAATGGAAATTCAAGGAAAATTTTTTTTAAGGGGAAAGATTATAATATTTCGAGTTTTAATATGAGGTATGTGTCTTTGGTTTTTGAATTTACATACTTTTTATGGCCTAATTTCAGTACCCTTTGAGTTCAAGGGTTTATTGGGGGGGTTTGGGTTATGTTCGGAGCTCAAAAACCAACTTTTGAAAAAAAAAATTGGGCATCATGGTTAGGAGAAACCATGAGACCTATGATACATAGAATAATGAAATAGTGTGGTTGTGGAAGGAGGATTAAAAAAATTTCACTATTTGAGGAAACCATATGGAGGTAGATTCATGGTCTTGTAAAAACTATAGAGTTTTTCAAGAGGGCTTTTTCACAGTTTGTGAACATTTAGGAAGATGGTTCACACTAACAATGTCCCCTTTTATTTTTAGAAAAAATAACCAATTTTTACATAAAAGTATTAAAACATTACACCCTTCTTCAACAATTATTTCCAGAAGGAAAATATTACGGAGGAGAGATCCTTTAAAGGCTAAATCAAAGTTTTTTCCACAGTTCATTTTTCTATGCTTTGAAATGATTGTCGATTGTCTCATTGAATTCATGATTTTGAGTAATCTATTCCTTTTTTCATTATTAAATTAACATTATATTAATGGATTTATTTATGTTAAAGATAATAATCCATATTTCTAATCTTTCCACATATTCTTCATTTTGTCCTAATTTATGTCGAATCAAGGGATGATACGATATGAGAACTCAACGATAAACCATCAGTAGTTAGTCTACAGATTTTTATTCTGGTTTGAGACTTTATAATACTTTTATTATTTTGTGAAAAGAAATTTTTGTTGGAACCTCTTAATTGAATTTAATTCCATGATTAAATAAATTGGAAACTCTTGGTTCCCTGGAGATAATTTGAGATATTTTGAGGTTGATTACTCATCCTAGGACACCTAGGGGGTGTGACCATGCTATTTCTTACTAATTATACCACCCATGGGGTTTGTGCTTTATCTGTCCTAGTATTGGGGATTCAAAAATTAATTGAAAAAAGAAATTGAGTTGAATTTAATTTAATTTAATTTAATTGATTGATCATGAGATGTTTTTCCACCTTTTTAAATGTTATACATGATGTGAACTATTTTGTTTCTTAAATGTGAATTATTATATGAGTGGGTAAACTCATGGATTGTGTATTCTTGTGAATTGAATAATTAAATATGATTAATTTAGATGGTATTGGATAACATGGATGGTATATCTTGGATAATTATTCAACTTGATTCCATTGATGACACATCCCTAGATCTTAATTGTGGTAGTGTATGCCTTGGATGATAATTCACTATGGGTTTTAAATTATCAAGATTCCCTGGGACATATTAACCCTTATATGGAACATGATTGGGCTTACAGTGGACATGGTTTATGGACATACTCCTTAGACCCCAAAACAATTCTTTCTGAGTTTCCATCAAAATTCTCTCAATACTCGATGAGGATGCATTGGTTTTTTATACCTTGGATGTACCCCTAAGGGGAATGAAACTTCTAATTATATGACTCGACCGTGGTAAATGTGAAATTATTTATTATACAGAGTGTTCATGGTTGATATGACATTAAAGGTTATATAGAATGGTTAGGGATGATATAATATACGGTGTATATAGCATGCTCAATGTTGTTATTTCAGTTTTCTTCAAACGTACGTTGTTATAGGATCTCGATTAATGTTTTGTAGGGAGCCACTTTTGGCTAGAAATTTACACTTTACATTTTTTTAAAATTACATGGGAACTTGTTTCAATTATATTATACGTATAATATACATTATCCACTTCATATATTGTATTTCACATCCTATACCTCTTATATATGATTCTATTGGTGGCCTACTATGATTTAATCTCACACCCTCTCTCATGTCCTCGTTGGGTACCCAAACCAATTTGAAGGTCTCGTGGTTCAATAGCAAACATTGACGTATGAGGAAGATAATTTTGGTGATGATAGTTGCAGCCAACATTCAGTGGACAGCTAGGACCATTTCCAAGTGAAAGGTCCCCACAAGCCAAGAAGGAAGACGTGGAAAAAAAGAAAGCGTGATCATGGAAATGCATTGCGGTCTAGGGAAAAACCCATGGGACGCAAAGACTATTATCGCTTACCTAAACTGATAGAAACTGGTTCGGCTAAGAAAAGTGGATGTAAGGAAAGAAAAGACCCACAAGGAGGGGAAAGAAGAGATCAAAGTAGATAACCAAGTGTGATGGAAGAAGAGGTAGGGGAAGGTATGAGGATCATATTCCACTCCAAGGAAGGAATAACTGAAAACGTACCTCGGCCCTACGCTTTAGATGAAGATATTCTAATGATTTATGAAAGAATGTTGTAGGTTGAGTCTATTTAAGAGATAGAGGCGTGGATAGACAAACAAGACCAAATAATCTCTCGAGGATTCAACCAAGGCAAAATCACCCTAGAAGAATTCATCCAGAAAATGGATAGATTGGTTTCTCACCTCGAAGAACTCATCAAGGAGAATCCAGACACCCAGGTCAGTACTCTGCACTGGGAATTATATAGAGTGTCTAATTTAAATAATCTTAGACTGGTGTTTAAAAATCTTGTGATCTCTTTTAGCACGTAATGGTCCTTGTTTTGAGAACTATGGTTTCCCACTTTCCCTTAACTTGGCTGAATAATAAAAAAATTATATTTGAAATGATACATGTATTATATTGATTCTTTCATACATATTTTGGATGATTTGTAGACACATGAAAAGACATATCATATTATATGTGATATTAATTCTAGAAATATAGTAAATATATGTATTTGTATTCTTACCTCTTATTCAGTTATTATCTTCCTCCTTCTAAAAATGTTACAGTTCTAGTGGTCTTAGTGTATATTCCCCCTACATATTCATTGTTATATTGATTCCACAATTTGAGTCAAATGATTATACATACATTTTCAACTTTGTTAATGAGGGCATAGTCTCCCCATGGATACACCCTAGGCCCTTTCTATGAGTCATAAGCCCTTGGAATTTAGGGAGATGCACTTGAGTCCATGTGGAAAAATGAGCTCAGGGCACCATTTAGTGGAATACAGGTCTTTGATATTAGCGTTTCATGGTGTTTTCTCAAGAGATTAGTAGTTATCGTTTCCTGTGGGATCCTTTTATAATGGGTATTACATGTTTCTATTTTATTCTTGGAATCAAACTATTAGTCATATACTAGGTTCATATTAATGGTTATCAAAGGACATTAACCTTTCTGTCTCCATAAGAAGGGAGTTATTATTACCAAGGTGAGTGGGGCCTTTAGGTTGGATATGAATTACCAATTCAGTGAAGATTAGATTGATTCATGGATAATATAGAAAGTATTATTCTAGAAGATAGTGGAATGTAGTGGGATTCTTTTCCTCCAGTGGAATACTATTTTCATGATGTTTTCATGATGAGTTTTAGGGATTAACACCAAAGAAATAGATCAATTTCATGAATGAGATGGTGTTAAAATAAAATCCAATTTCTATCTCATCATATATAATTCCACTGTAAAAGCTTCAGGATTTGATAATACAGTTGGAGCATATATAATCCAATGGTCTTGTATGGCCTAGTACATCTTCATGGGGTTCTACATTTCTTTTCTCCATATTGGTTGATGGAAAGTTTCACTTGTCTGTGGATTAGCAAGGACTGAACGAGATGATGGTCATGAAATAGTATCCTCTTCTATTCACAGATAATATCTTCGATCAGCTGAGAGCTTCTAAGATCTTCTACTAGATCAATTTAAGATTAAGATACCACCATTTTAGGGTGATAAAATCAAACATACCTTATATTACTTTTAGGATACTATATCACCTACATGAGTTCATAGTGATGTTGTTTTGTATGACCACGCACCGGTGGTATTCCGGGAATTGATTATTTAGATCATTTGTCCTTTTCAAGACCAGTCTGTGGTGGTTTTTTCGATGAAATCATAGTGTACTCCCTGTTATAGGATGATCATGTACAATAACCTGATATTTTGTTGAGTATATTAAGAGATATTTAGCTTCATGCCAAGCTATCTGACTGATGATTACAGATTGATAATGTGACCTTCATTTTCCATGTTATCTCACATCCATGACTGTAAGTATACCAAATGAAAGTTGAAACTATGGTATCATGGGGGGTGACACAAAATGTCTTCAAGATTATGAGTTTTTTTGGGTTTAATGGGTTATTATAGATGTTTTATTGAGGACTTCTCTGGTCCAGAAGAACTGGTGTTAGGGAAAAAATAAGGGAGTTAATTTTTTAGCATAATCATGCAAGATAGATTTCATGAAGTTGAATATCATGTTGAATTCATAAAATATCCTCTCTTTACCTATGTTGGGTAAATGTTATATCATTTATTGTCATACCTTTGAAGTTTGAAACAAATTAGTTATGATGAAGGAGTATGGATTTGTTTCTTAGGGACCTAGAAAAATGATACCACATGAGATGAATTACCCAAATCATGATTTAGAGTTTTTTGTGGTACATGTCCTTTGATTTTGGTGACACTATGTTCTAGGAGAGTTACATTTGGTGTATACGTACCAAAAGCGCATTAGGTACATATTTTCTTTGAGGGACATTATCCTCTAGTGGAAGAGGAGGCTCTTGAATCTAGAGTATTTTGACATCCATCTAGATTATACACCTAGAAAGGAAAATTTCACTGCTAATGGTTTGATAAAGAAGGTGTAGACATAGGTAGTGTGGGATTCTGGTGATTAATGGAAGACAATAGAACTCTTTGTAGACATGTGTCTAGATATTCAAGAGTCTCGAGGAAGAGTTTTTATGATATTGACATCTACTAAACCTTTTCTTTTATATTCAATTAAGATAGAGTACTAATAATATTTTGAGGGCCTAATTCTAAAAGACATTTTATATAGTAAGGATAAAACACTAATATATCCTCTTATTAATGGAAATTATATTATTTTCTATGGTCGAGTATGGGTTCATATAGTCTTCCTCATAGATATGGTTATAGTGTTTTAGGAATCTAGATGGATTTTATATCCCAGTATGAAAATAATGTATCATCATATCCATATATTGTTCTGGTGTTTATGAATGAAGAAGGAAGAAGAAAGATTTTTGGTGGTTTATTATATCTGTTAGGAGGTGAAAACTACATATCCATGTTCAGTTGGGTTGTTGCATCCATTTTCCATTACTAAGAAGAAATGGTGTAATATCACTATGTATTATTAATAGGATAACCCATAAAAACAAGTAATAATGATGCATTATGGGAAATTATGGATTGATAGAAAAAGGTATCCCACTTCTTACCTATCACGGAAACCATCAAATTCAATGATCTTGGTAGTCTATATGTGCACAAGATAGTTCAGTTTCATTATTTTCTAAAGCATATTGTTTCAGAACTAGATCTTTATTTTAATTTTTTTGTAATTACATGGACTTCTAAAGACTCTCAGATCACAAACTCTTTTGATAAAAACCTATCATCTTTAAACTGACGGTAAATCTATGTAGGCTATTCAGGTTTTCAAGGATATGTTATGAGATTATTTTGTAGATTTTGGTGGTTCGTGGTAGTGTAATATGGAATATTTTGACTTCCAATATAATTAAAAATTATATTTATTTATTTAAATGGACCCTTACGAGTAGTTGTATGGATGGTGATGTTGTTTTTCTTATAGATAATTAGACATGGGTGAGTCAATAATATTTAGGCCAAGTCTCATATAGCAGTCTTCTAAGAAGGTTTAGATTTTTATGAATAGGTTAGTGACCACACATAGTAGGCATGAATTGTAATCTACCCATCAGAGACATCCTCTGGATTTTGATGTTGGTCATCGTGTTTTAATTTGGGTGTCTCCTAAGATGAAAAAATGCCATATCAAGCAACAGGAAAATCTGGTGCCTAGGTTTTTTGGGCTATTGTAGATAGTGGATAGGGTCGGTTTAGAGTCATACCAATTATCCCATCCACAACATTATAGTTCCATGAACAACATGTTTCATTTGTCATATCTTTAGAGATATTATTCAGAACCTTATCATGTGTTATATTTCAAGGACATCAAGCATTGGGTTAGTGATTCCTTTGATTAGAATACTATATAGACTATAGAAATTAGAGATATGTATCTCTAGGGTAGGTTTATACCACTTTGTTGAGTGAAGTAGAAACATGGTAATGTTCAGGAAGATGCCTAGGAGAGGGAGTTTAATATGTGATCATAACAGATCAATTTGTTCAATGAGAACCCCTAGAAATATTTAGAGCATCTTGAAATGAAGTTCTGATCTAGTGGTAAGGTTTTAAGATCCCTTATTTTTCTTGGTACATCTCACATTGAGTTTTTCATTGTATTTTAATGGCTGAGACTTGTTTGGAGACAGAGAACCTTTGTTTGGGGAAAATGACCAGAATTTTAGGGATGTATATTTATTTTAATAATTTGATTCTATTTATAAACATGTTAAATGGGATTACAAGGGTTTTACATGAGTCTGTAAAGGTTTATTTTTTATTTGGGTACTTTTATAGAATCTAGAATGAAAAACTTTCATGAGAAAATTACACGTCATATACATATTGCATGATTTACAACTGATTCTTGACACATGTCATGAAATGGTTCATGATGTGAAGTAGTACACACTATGATACAAATTAATATTATTTAAATATTTATTGGGTTAATTATTAACCCAAGGAAATGGGTCTTTCTATGTATCTCCTTAATTGGTAAGTACAAGATGTGAATGGTTTATAGGTTGAGAAATTCTCAGGCCAAGTAGTTTTAAGCCTATTGTACATATGATTCTTGGACAGTTTCAGAGATTCTATTCCTCATCATGAACATATTATGATTTCTGTGTGATTATTGAGTATCCTATTTTGTTCCAAACATCTATATTTTACATATTATCCCTAGTGAGTGTTTTACGTAGGTATCACTTCTCTTCTGACGTTGTATATTGTGGAGGTGGAAATATTTAAACTGTGGTATTCATTCCATGTTTTTATCTTGACCTAGTTTAATCTAGATTCTTCTTGTAATATTATATTTATTCTTTCTATTCAATATTTTTAATTGGATATAATTTCATTGATTTAATGATAAATGTAGGGGGTCTAAACCTAACCCTTTGTTCATTTTAATTGAGAAGTATGTAAAATATTATGGATTGTGCCAAAATCACATGTGCTATAACTAATTATTTAATTCAGGAATGGTAAATCAGGATTGAATGGTTGGTAAGAATCTGTTGGGTTCAAATACTTATGAGACATAGCTTTTTTTAACCCATTTTGTGAGAAAAAAATTGAATAATAAGAAAATTTCTAATGGTTCATTATGTGTTTAGAATAACATGATACTTTAGGTGATTTATTGATATAGAATCACTATGTAATGGATTATTTTATATCAATATGACTACTTATCATTTGAGATAGGGATTATAGTTTAATTGAAAGACTAGTCATAATTTTCATAACTAACCATAAGGTATAAGATGTGATATTGTGATATTTATGTTGTAATTACTTGTTGAATCACCTGCAATAATGATTATATTTATCAGGCTCACGCAGTCCCTTTTTTTAATCCTTATATTGAGTGGTCTCGGTCTAATCCCATGATACAATTAATATATTGAGTGGGCATGGCCCAGTCCCATGCTGTAATTCTTATTTTGATCAATCTCGGCCCAATCCCATGTTGTAATGATTATATTGAACAAGATCATCCTAGTCCCATGTTATAATAATTAATTTGAATGTGATATTCATATTCTGGTGTTTTAATTATTATATTGAGTGGTCTATACCCATTACCATACTTAAATATCTTTTATAGAGGGCTTTCCCTAGATATCCGTAGCATTTTCATGTATTTATGGATATTGTTTCGATGGTTGTGTTAGATTCTCAATGTCATTCTAACATGGTGAGAAAGAAGTTTGATTAATGTATTATATTAATTGACTAATTAATACACATACTTATCATTTTATATCATACACATATTATCAATATGGTTTTGTTTAGAAATAGTGGTTTCGACCTATTTATTTTTACTCACACCCTATTTGGGAAACCATTTGGTACCCATGAAGATTAAATGGATGCAGGCCTGGAAAAGGGAAGGAGACATTATTGATGATTCTACTATTTCATGATAGATGAGATGGATTTTGGATATGGGTCTAACATGGTATTAAAGACCATACTCTTTTGAGTTTATTATGTATTATATAATTATTTTATTTGTATTTTATTTAGTTTCACATTTAGATTCAGAGGAGCTTATCATCATATGATTCATTATATTAGATTATTGGTTCCTCCTTTTATTTATGTATTATATTATATATTTTTTATGAATTCATCGGTTAAAATAACATTTATTATTATTGATTATTCCACTATATTCTCCATTGTACCTAGAGGTATAGTCTATCCACTATACATATAACACCCTTCATGCTAATTAAAAGCCTTTTGAATATGGGGAGGGACACTTTAGGATTAATAACTAATATTATTTGGCCATATGAGAAAGTTCTAGATTTGGGGATGTTACACCAAAGTATAGGAATGAAGATGTAGAATGAAGTCTATTGGGACCTATGAAAGCTAATGAGATATAAAAGAAGGTTTTTGGTATTCTGCAATATGTAATGAGAGAAAATCAGTACCAAAAATGTTATACTAATAATTATTGATTCATTATAGAATATGATGTTTGTTTGGAGGTATTTATAAGGATTTCAATACGAAAAAAATAAGCTAAAACTAATCCCTAGGTATATCAGTTCGTTTAAAATACTTGATCATATCAATACAATGACTTAAAATTTTGTTTTTCTATCAAACCTCTTTCATGTTCATAATGAGTTCTATGTACCACTCTTGAGGAACTAAATACATGATTCTTTATATGAACTGAACATGGAGGTTTTACTACCAAAAAATGATATTTATTATAAGGAATAATCAGTTCAGATTATGGATCATATTCAGAATGTTATATGAAAAAAGGCCACTCTCTTAGTTAATGTTCTATGGTGAAATAGCTATATTTAATAAGCTTGCTATATGGGAAACTGAAAATGTAATGAGGTATATGTATCCATAGTTATCGGTACCAATGTGATGAATTTTGAGGGTTAAATTCCTTATAAGGGAGTATAATATAACACTGCATGATTTTTTTAAAATATTTTTTTAACATAAATTTAGTCATTTTGATATTTATCACTACATGAAACACTAATTTTATCATGGTTTACAATAAACACTATGTTTAACCAGGACATGAAAAACTATTAAAATATTATTATCTAAAATGATAGTTATCTCATAGCCATTGGAAATATTGGTATGAATAGGATTAACTAAATTCTCCAAAATATATGTTTTTATAGGTATAAAACAAGAATTATTTGGTGACTAATTAATTGAAAATAAAAATTGAAATAATTTGAAAATAAAGGAAATATTTTTTTGAAAAACAATTTTTTTGAAAAAATACATTTTAAACATCAATAAATTAAAAAAACATTACTGGATAATGATTTTGTTGAAATGTATAAAGATTATATTGAATCAACTATTTATCATTCAGTTTTTGTTTTTTTCTGTACAGGAGATAAGAATAAGTAAAATTTTATCCTTAAAACCCATATTTTTCAAAAAATCTAGTTTTGTCACATTTCGACCACATATTTAAAAATTAATTTTTTAATATTTTAGATAAATTATTTTAAAAAATAACGTTCAATTTTAAAATCCTCATGTAATCATTAGCTATGGATTGATTTTTGTAATTCTTTGAATAATTTTATTTTTTGATGAATTGGGAAACATATTGACTTTTTATTGGAAACTAACATTATATTTAAATTATTAATTAAGTGAAATTATATATTAATATTTTTTAAATTAAAATTATTTATATTATATATATATATATATATTATTCCAATTTATGTCATCTGAATTATTTTCATATTTAATTTTGATATAAAAACATTATAAAATGTTGATCATTTTCTATTTCAGAATCTTCTTTCTCATCCCTTCTAAAGGGTAAAATTTTAATTCAATTTATGTAATAATATGAATTCAATTTGGATAAATGTATTACATGTTTTTAATTATAATAATTTATATTATCTAATAATTTCATCTTGTTTTTTACCAAAATAAATAATGAAAATAGTAAAAAATAATTACGGTGGTTTAGGAAAATAATGGGTTTACCCACAAATAAAATAGAAATATAAGGGATAAAGTGACATATTAACATTTATAAAATCAATATCATTGAAATAATTAGATCCTATAATGTCTAATTTCTAATAATACAATATTTTGGAGCCTTTTTCTGGAAAAACAAGTTGGTAATCGTTCCACTCACCTCATTTATAAAAGGTTTCCCCCTCTCCACTCTACTTCACAAATTAAAAACATTATGATAGTCTTTACCTACCCAATTCACTTACCATGTTCCCTCCTATTATCATAAAAAAAATTTATAAATAAATCATATGAAGGATTTTGGTTTAAACCTAATGAGGTTACCTGAAGAAGTGGTAATATTCTTCAATGACTGTTTGTATTTTATTTCATCATCCACCACATTTAATTGTTTTTAAAACATGGTGATATAATAAAATCAGTATCATAATGATACTAATATGTTTTTTGGTTTAAATATTTACATACAACCACCTCCACTTCCGTAAAATGTGTAACAAAAACATCGTTTTTGTGTATGATTAACGACCACCTCGCAAACTGATGTCATTGATTTTTTCATTAACAGGTCTCATGGTATTGTATGAGTATGAAACTAAAGTATATATATGGTATATATAACATAATTATAAATAATTATTCATTATATAATATATTCCATTTTACATTCCATTCTTAGGGGATATGATAATGTTTCTTGTGTGTCCAGAATTCTACCGCCTTACGAAGCAATGAGATTCATTTTTCCCCAATGCTTTACAGGGAAAATAATAAAGATGATGTTAATTAATATATGTGGTATAAATTAAATAATCATGATACTGATGATATATTTATCATTATTAATAGATTATATATGATTCTATTTTTTACATTTTTACCCATTGAAAGATGATAATGTCATTCGTGTATGTGTGGACTACCACCTTCATAAAGGGATGTGAATCTCTTATTTCATGACCACAACACATGGATGATGTAAATAAGTATATATAATGAAATAATATTTTATTTAATATATTAATATCCTTATATAATTATTAACTATTTCTTAAATTATATCATTAATTATCTTTTAAAAATTGAAATTTTATCACACAAGCATACAGCATGTTGTCTCATTGATTGTATTGTACTTCATTTCTGAAAAACATAATTCATGTTTGGTATTAAAATTCTATTTTTTTTATAAATAGTAAAATTATTTCATCATTTTCATTCTAGATATTATGTATCCATGATCAATTTAAGAGGACCAGAAATAACAAATCATAACATTTATTAAAAATATAGTTGTTATTACCTAAATGTGATTTCAAAAAAATGGAAATAAATAGGTAAAAAATTGTAATAGGTAAATAATATATGGTTTTTATAAATAATTATTATAATAAAATATATTTATAATAAATTTTTATTAATGGTATTGTAGTTTCCAATTTGTATGAAGGAAGTCGAGACAGAACTTATGGGATTTCTGGTTTCTCATTCATTTTTTGGAGACATTTGGAAATTCACCAATACTTTATTTTATGTGGTGTGTATACTCCCAAAAAAACATTATAAATTTTATTTTTTATTTTCATAATATTTAATTTTATATTTGATGATATAATTTATTGGATTTTATTTTTGAAAAAATTACAAAAATGGTGAGGGATATAGATTCACCCTTTTAATTTTGAGACAAATGAAATTTCACTAATCATTTCATTGATGTGGTCCGTATACTTCCCAATTTAAATTTTATATCATGAGCTTAATATTTTTATATATATCCACTATTTCAGTTTATATTGTTTATTTATTGTGGGTTATGATTCAAATGATTACTAAAGGGGTAAGGGATTTACATCTCACTTTTCACTTTTAGGATATACATGTGATATTCACCACTTGTTTCTTATATGTGTTTTATATAAATTTTGTGAATGTATTTTATATTAATTTTCATTAATAATATGTGTATTTATATTTTCATTTGACTATTTCTATTTATTGGGGCTTATGGTTCTAAAGATACACAAGGAGAAAGTGATCTTTGTCATAATGTCCCTTTTTTGAGACATATGTTTTGTTATGTACCAATCTTCTTTTTGAGGTGTATAAACAGCCCCATGGACATGTAATATCGTGAATTTAATTATTAAGATGATATTTAATGTTTCATTTAATTTTATTCTTTCATGTAACTTATTATTCAATGTTTCCAATGATATAATTTTTTTAATATTATACTCTCATTATTTATCAATATTTCCCGTGTTTATGCTTTCAGTGATTAAATATTATGATATACCTATAAATAAAATCATTTATTGTATTATCCTTTAGTTATTTATAGATAATAAATGTTTTTCATTAATTTTACACTCTTTATATTCTTAGGATTTTGTAATATTTTATTTTATTAAAAATCATATTTATTTAAATTTTCAATTGGAAAAACCTTTTAATTATAAAACAAATTATTATAATAATATTTTTAATTTTTTGAAAATTTCTAAAATGATTTAGTAATGAAATTTTTACTCTTGATGGGATTTTTTCAAAAATCTTAAAAAAATCTTCATTTCATTTTCTACACAATTATTATTTTGATTTTAACAAGACTTGTTGCGGAATCTTGGTATCTATGTGTATGACATTAATGGAATTTATGTTATCTTGATAATGATTTTATTTAAATATTACTTTATAAATTAACACTTTTATATTAAAAGGAATGGTTTTCAAAAAACTGATTATGTTTATTTAATTATTTTTTAATTGAAATGTTATTTTCTTTAGTTAATGTGTTAGTTGATTTTTAGAACCTTGCATTATATGTTTCGAAATTATTTTCAAATAAAATTATTTATAGAATATGTTTCTATTTTATATTTTTAAAATGTTTTTCAATTGGAAATTTATATTCCTCATGAAATGTTCCATGTGTTCATTCAAAATCAATTTCCATATATGATGATACCCTTTGATGTAACTTATGATTTTTTGGGGATATTAACCAAGGATATCATTATTTTACTTTCTCTTCACGTTTGATCATGAAATTTTGTTTTTGAAAACAATTTCTCTTATATGGGTTATACCATGATAAATACGTTATGAAACCCACTTCTTTTTTCATAATATATACTATTATTAAATGATTAATGACTATGAAACCTAGTTCTTTTCAATAAGATTTGATATGATGAAATGTTTGGGACATGTATTTCATTTCTTAGGTTATGATATGATGAATTTTTTATGAACTTGTGTTCCCAAAATGTATGATATTCATTATTTTATGTTTTTGATCTATATCATCCTTCATTTTTTTGGGTAAATATTTAAATCTCATTAGTAATATTGGACTAGAAGATGGAGTGAACCCGGTTTAGTAAAGGACCTTTTTATCTATGATGGTCTTGGGAGTGAACCTAGACTACTATAATAGTTTTTAGAGTGAAACCATTACACTATTGTAGACTTGGATGTCATCTTTTAATTCTATAGAAATGATTTTCAATGCTTATGTCTATGTCATAATTCCATGTCTTATGCTCATTTTATGCTCTCATTATAATTCCCCATAATTTTGTGAAATATTTGTCCAATTTAATTTAATATTTTTGATATTATTAATTTCACACAAATATAAATATATCTTTTCCTATATATGATTTTTATACTAAACCAATTTAACCGTGCACTACACGCAACATCATCACAGATTGTGTTACATGCAATAATAAGTTTCAATGAAACATCATTTTATTGTTATAATTATTTATATATAAAAATTATAGCCTATTTTTTAGATTGTAGGGTATTAATAGGATAAAATGAATTATTAAATATTTTTTACACATGTATATATAATTATTTAACTAGTTAATTATGAATGAATGTAAACCCCTTTTTAAAAATAAAGGAAATTTTTTCCTGAAAAACTATTTGAATGTTCACAAGTGTGTTTTATACCAATAAATATAAAAAATAACTCTTTATGGATTATATTAATGAAATATATTTATAATATATTAAATATAATTTTTAAAATTCATTATATTTGTTTTTTGGATATGATATAAGAACAAATCCAATTTTTCACATAAAACTATTTTTTTCTAAGAAGGTAGTTTTTTCCTTTTGATGGCGCACTAGTAAAAAATACAGTTTTTGAAATATTTCTAAATTATTTTTGAAAAAGGAAAATTCTAATTTGGAATATAGATATCAAACAAATTGTTTTATTTTTCTTATTTTTCTGATAAGTTTCATGTTTTGACAAATAATGAAAAATATTGAACAATAATTGAAAATAGATTTTTCATTACAATAATTTATAATGTTAAATTATATTTTTGATTGGTTTTAGTGTATATTTAGATCAATTTGTTATCATTTAATCCAATTAAGGTCATTTGAATCCATTTCACATTGAAATTCTATATAAAAACATTTAAATCTTCTAAAAGTTTTCACATTAAAACATGTTTTCTCATTCCATCAATGGTATTAATTTCAAATTAATTTATCAATTTTTTTAAAATTTTCATAAATGGTTTATTTATTTTTAATCATACGTTAATAATTTATTAAATAGGCTTATTTTATTTCTATACAACATAAATAGTAACTTTATTAATTTTTATTACCATGGTTAAGGGTTAAACTTATAATTAAGGGTAAAAATAATATTATATATATTATGAAATCACAGTTGCGCTAGAAAAAATTTAATAGATGTAGTTAAGTCGACCCTTAATACTTTATATTATATATTTAATAATTTAATGGACACTTTTCCATGAATAGGATTTGGATATTATTAAAATCAATGGGATTGAGAAAATGTCACATAATTACTTTTAATAATTATAATATATTTTAAATGTGATTAAATATAGTGTATTCTCAAAAAAAATATTATTCTAAGATATAAAATTGTAATCTAAATCATGGTATTTTATTTTATAATTTTAGTGAAAAAATAATTTCCACTTTTACATTTATGATGCAGTGATTATTCAATTAATAAAACAATCAATTAAAAGATATTATAAATATTAAAATAAATGGTTTTATATTTAATTAATGTGATAAACGAATTTGTATATATGAATATGATATTTTATGGGTGTATAGAATGAATTTTTCTAAGTTATCATGATGTATTAATTTTTTTAATGTTAATTAAATAATTACTGACAAAAGTGACACTAATGATATTTTATGAAAATAATATTTTTTAAAATTAGTTAAAAATCATAAAAATCTTAAATGAGGAAAAATTGGAAGTTATATGGTCTATAATTTCATAAATATTACATTAATCTTCTATTTGAAACATTATAATTAAAAAATACATCCTCTTAATATAGAAAAGTTGATCATTGTAGTTAATATTATTATATGTTAATTAAGGGTTACTCAAAAAAGATAATACTTAAAATAACACCAAAACTGATCTAAAATATATATTTTTATGATATAACAACCTTATCAGATATTTTATTCTAATATATGTATATTTGTATATAATTTTATTGAGATTTATTTTATTATAAATTATACTTTCAGAAATTCCATAAGTTCCCCTTCCCTCTAAAATAAATAAACACCTATTCTTCTCTTTTATTCACCCATCAAAACCTATTTTTTGGTCAAAATGGGTAAACAAAATCCTCCAAAATTCCATATATTATTCCTATAATCCTTAATTTTTTCATGGATCAAAAAAATGGAGTAATTTTTGTGAAAATCAAAATGGGATACCCAAAGAAGAGGTAACATTCATTAACAAACATTTTTTTGTTTCTCCCATAAACCCATTCAATTATTTTTATTTAATTTTTATATAATAATATAAATATATTAAATTTTGTGAGATGTTTATATTTTAATGGTCTGATCTACACTCACACTCACTTCCATAAAAAGTGATTCACAATCATTGTTCCTGTGTACATCAGACTACAACCACATGAACGGATGTCTTTTGTTCTTCCATTTCCACCTTCCAGGGTTAAACAAATGATGGAATTAATTTTTATATGATATATATGGTATTTATTAATTATTTATTCCTATTTAATTATTATATAACACATACCATCATGGATTAAATTTTCTTATGTGGTATAATTTCGGTTGAGGACGTGTGGACTACCACCTCCTCAGAGAGATGTGATTTGTTCACAATTTACATGGAAGTTTTTAGGATGGGTTTAATTAATTTATATAATATATATATAATAATAATAATACAATAATTATATTATAAATATACGTATAATTGATTTAAATTATTTTTTTTAATGCGATAATAAAATATAAATAGTGTTCTTATAAACGTATGACCTACCGTCTCCAGAAACAGTGTATTTAATTTTTATGTATTTTATAGATTATTATAAATACTTATATACTGAATATGTATTATATTTGTTTCATTTTTTCATTATTTAGAGGATGAAATAATAATATAGGTAAGATGAAAACAATATTAGAAATCAAAACTCATGAAAAAAAAAATAAACAAAGTGGAAATTACATGAAGCATATCATTAACATATAATTGTTAATAAATGGGTAATATAAAGTCATAAAAAATCTTATATTCTATTATATAGAATAATATGGTTATATAATTATTTATAATAAAATTATATTTATTAAATAGAATTTTTGTATTATTACGATGAGAGTCAGTACATAAGTTAAGGGATTTCTTTCTCACTTTTATTTTCATTTGGCACAAGCCTTGTATACTACATGTTTGTTTTTTTTGTTATATGTACAATCCATTAATGTATTTTATGAGTATTATTTTTAATATTAGGCTATTTTTGTGTCTATATAATTTTCATTCTCTTATGGGTCTATTGAATCTACTAATTTTAATGTGATAATATATTATTTCACAATCTCATCAATAACCAGGATTTTATTATTATAAAACTTCACTCTAGAATTTGTATCTTCCATGTTAATGTTTTCTAAAAAAATTATTTCAAAAATATTTAAAATATTCTCCTATAAATATTATATGTTATTTTTACCCACGTTATAATTTTTATGAAATGGTTTGAAAAATATATTATTCCCAGTATTTAAAGAATGAAATTTATGAATTTTCCAAAAAAAATATACTGAAGGAATGTTTTTTTATATGACATGAATGGAATTTTCCACCTTCATGTTTCCTAAATTCTCTGAAAACCCCATAAAATATTAAAAGTTTATTTTTTGAGAAATTTTTTTCTTTTAAAATTGTCTATCATTTTAAATAAAAAAAATTTCAAAGAGGAATAGATATTTTCACCAAGAATTACTTTCAAGGGATATTTGAGGATTTGTTTCATCTATGATAACATTAATTGATGTTACTTATGTGTTTTTATGTTTATAATGTATTTATACTTATTAATTTTGATTCCTATTTAGGATTTATGTTCTGTTGAAATGTTTATAAAACCCATTTCATTTTTTGTGTTCTGATAATATGTGTGTTCTTGTGGAACCCATATGTATTGCTTTCACGATGTGATGGGTGGGACCTATATCTCCCTCAAGTTCATTATTTAAATATGGATAACTCATGAGGTATATATTTTATGTGAAAACCTAATTTCATGTTTAGGATTCTATGTGTGGACATGATTTTAATGTCCCAAATTTTATCTGTTGACCTGGTTTCCATGTCCATATATTTAAGTACCAGCCTAATTTTATTTCCTTCATTTAATGAGTGAACCTATTACTATTTATACATGTTCAAAAATTTATAATTCTATGTTTACGCAATTATTTCATGACTTATTTCAATTTTATGATCTCATGTATTACTTTCATTTATTCCTTTATAAATCATGTGTTATGAACTGCCAATATTTATTCCATGACTCATGTATATGATATTTAATATATAGGTAATGATTTTAATTTTCATGATTATATTATCAAAACCATTTGTTCTTATTATACTTAAATATCTTTTTTCCCTTAATGAGCATCTCAGATCACCTTTTCTTAGGTTTTCATTCCCCATGTAACTATTAATGGTTTATGGATGAAATGATAAAGGGAAATATCTTTGTGGGAAACATTAAAGATCATTCCACAGACGAGAATTATGTGTTCCATGTTTCCAAAGGTAATAAAAAATATGGTATTTGGACGTGTGTTTTTGAAATGTATGTGTATTCTATGAAAATAATGTAATGTAGATGTATGAAAATAATAGGTAATTATAGTTGGTATCAGAGAAATGATTTATTCAACCTTTGGAAACATTGATGAGAAAAAACTAGTGAGATCCCTAGAGAAGGATCTATGAATATTTATAGGATGTATCTATGGATAACCCAAAGGTGATATATATTTAAAATTATGTGTCCTGATTTTAGCATTCTAGAAGGGATTTTTCAGGATTATGTTCTTTTCTTCTATGGTTTGTGTAGATAAAATTAGGCTTTCTAGTCTTAGTAAATAGTTTGAACATGAAGGTACAAGGTTAACATTGAATGTTTCAAATATATAATGTAAAGGAGTTATGAGAATAGATATCCGAAGTGGAAAACATAGGAAGATAATTAGGATGGTTTTATGAGTATTTGTTATACAAATGACGATAAAGATACTAAAAATGAAATTTGAATGGTATGGGACTTTATAACCGTATTGTTTACATTAAACCTAAAAAAAGATAATATTGAGGTTAATGAACCATAATATGTTATTCATATTTAATGTTCTAATAAATAATAAGATAATGTATCCAATGTAATCGTATAATAATTATTTTGGATGATTGAATTTTATATTTTATGGAATTCAAATATTAAGTTATGTGAACCATGAAATATATAAGTATTTTCAGTATACGTTTTTCTTTTGGGATTGAAAAGGATTTGTTGAATGGTGCTGAAGAGTTGGTGGAAATTTTATATTCATGGAAAACAAAATATAATGGAAAGGATTGACCATAATATGTTCCAAATGTTGAGATAATGATGTTTGGATAAAAATATGATATATATGAATAAGTTAATTGGATTGTAATGATTACCTAGTATCTGATTATGTATTTGTTGAAAAAAGTGTTTTATGCTATCTTGGATGGTGTTTACAACAGTTTTGAACTTAATGAATATATCCAATAATATTTTTAATAAGAAAGAATGTATGTTTTCAATAAATTTTTTTTTGTAATTTAGTTTTTTACCATGTCTTAAGAGTGTACATGATGATGGTATTCACGTGTTTGGTATATGAAAAATAATATATTCTTAATGATATATTGGGGATCAATTATAAGCTGATTTTGAGAAATTTAGTGAAATTCCTTCTGATGTTTTGGAATTTCATTCCTTAGAATGATTATAAGGTTATCCATTTAGGAAATGGTTAATGTTAAAATTCAAATGATGTTTTATATATAAATGTATTATTTTATCATTTGAGGATTTAGGCCAATAGAATACCTTGTGCTAACAGTTTTATTTTGTTAAAAATAGATGGATTGACCTATAATTTTATTTATGGATCTCTTTGTCATCTACTACATCAAGAATAAAACAATTCATCTTAATTTCATAAAATAAGGTATGAAGTAAAAAATTTATGAAGGCACAATAAATGGTGAGATTGTGTTTAAATAAAGTATATATTCTCATGAAAAGTATTCAGATTTAGGAAAAGGGTCTTGAACTAAAATGGGGTCATGTTATCATCATTTTGTATTATTTCACATACCTTTTTCAAGATTTATTGGGTTATTGCTTTGTGATTTTTATCCTTCTTCTAACCATGTTTTCTATCACTATCAATTTGAACATGATAGTTAGATTTTTCTTCCATGTCCATGTTTTCATTTCCAACATATTTTATCTTATATGAAATAATAGTAATGAGTTACATTAGGTAACCTTTATTCTTACAACTATCCATTTGTAATGGGAGTTTTTTATTCATTTTCTTGTTTTGGTATTATTAAATTAGTATTCATTTCATAAACCAAATGAATTTTGAGTGGAAATTCATTTTAAAGGCGGGATGTAACACCCTAAGATTTTGTGAAATAATTTATCAAGTTAATTTATTTGTTTCAATATTTTTTATTTCATTAAATAGTAAATATATCGAGTGTTATTATTTTATTTTCTGAACCACCATGTTAATATTTCACTACATTGAACGTCATCCAAGATTGCATTATATGCCATAACATGTTTCTAAGAAACCTTATTTTATTATTATAATTATTTAAATAAGGAAATTATAAACTTTTTTTTAGAATATAGGGTATTAATAGTATTAACTAAATTATGAAAAACTATTTATAGAAGTATATATAATTCTTTGACCAATTAATTTTTAATTAATGTAAACACCTTTTAAAATAAATGGAAATGTATTTTTTGAAATACTATTTAATTGTGCATAAGTGTGTTTTATAACAATAAATAGAAAAATAAATCTGGTAGGATTATATTTGTGAAATATATTTTTAATAGGTTAAATATAATGTATAACAATTATCTTATGTTTTTTCTAGACATCAGATAAGAGAAAATCCAATTGTACGCATAAAAGAAGTATTTTTCTAAAAAGGAAGTTTTTCCACCTATTTATAGAGCACTTGCTAAAAATAAGGTTATTTTAACTTATATAATATCCTTTTAAAAAATAATATATTTCTTTGAATTAGTTATATAATAATTTACTCTGGTTTTATTTTTTGTATTTTGCTGATAGGTTTCAAGTTCTTATGAATTGTGAAAATAATGAATTCTAATTGAAAACAAATTTTTAATCAAAATAATTTATTGTATTAAATTATATTACGGATTTTTATTAATGTATAATTAGATAAATATTTAATTAAATTATTCGATGAAGGTAAATTTATTTTTTTTACTTTTATTTTGGATATCAAAAACTTTAATCATTTGAGTTTTTTCACATTAAAACTCCATTATCTCTTTCCATAAATCATATTAATTTTCAATTGATTTTAATTAATATTGTGTTTTGAAATTTGAAAATTTAATTTCTTATTTTGAATTATGATTTAAAAATTTATTAAACAATTCCCCTTTTTCTGCACTATATGAATAATAACTTTTGTAAATTTATAACCACAGTTAATTGTAAAATGGATAATTATGGGTAAAATTTTATTATAAATATTATAAAATTTTCCTAAAATTTTAAAAAAATGTTATTTGATGAATTTTATTCAACCTTTAACACACACGATTCTAAATTTAACAATTTAATAGGCAATTTTAACTGATAATGACTTAGATATTATTAAAATCAAAGACAATGACAAAATATCACACTTTTACTTTTAATATTGTATAATATATTTAATATGTGGTTAAATATAATATATGATGAACTATTTATATTATTATAAAAGATAAAAAGTTTATCTACATCATGATACTTTATTTTTAAAATTTCAGTAAATAAATAATTTTCGTATTTATTTATAGAATGATGATGCAGAAATAATTCAATTAATGAAATACTCAATTAAATGATATTATAAATATTAAAAGAAATATAATTTCCATCATTAATTTTATACTTGATTTTTATTGGAAAATATTAGATTTTTGGGGTGTATTAAATTTATTTATTTAATGTTATCTTTCTTGACCGGTTTTCATAAAATCAATATACCAAATGGTGTCAAATTTGACACTAATAATATTTTATGAAAATAATAATTTATTAAATTATATATAAATCATATAAATCCTAAATAAGAAAAAAAATTATTTTATATGGTCAAAAATATCATTAACTGTCCATTTATTCTCTAATTTACCCTTTATAAGTAAACATTACATTGTCTTAATATAGAGAAATTTGTTAACGTAATTAATTTTTAATTTAGTTAATTAAGGGTTAATAGAAATTATAAGGTTTAAAATAATAATAAACTTGGATAAAATCTATTTTTTTATGAGATTAAAAACTTATAATTTATTATGTTCTAAAAAATTACATTTTCATGTATTTTGGTTGAGATTTAATTTCTTATAAATTAATCATTTTATTAATTTCAAAAGTTCCCCTTCCCTGTCTTATAATAATGAACCTTAAAAGTTTTTGTTTTATTTACTAAAAATAAAAATTATGGAGGACTGGTAACCATGCATTAAAACAGTAACCTAATTAAAAAATTCTGGTTTTAAAAATTCAATCTCTAATCAACCAATGTTCAAAATTTGAAATTAATCAAAGTTGGCATCCATAAATCTAGTAGCTTCTTGTGCCCGCTTCCATCACATCCATATGTCTATTTTTTAGAAATCTCCAAACATAGATCTATAATAAATTACTATTATGTGTAATTTAAATTAAATCCTCTATCCCCGATCATCATTAAATCACCACTTATGATTCTATCATCACCCCACTACCACCGGAGCCAGTAACAGGAAAAATTAAAATGAGAAGTAGAGAAATAACAATTGACCTGATGTCGCTATGTAAATCATCACCATCACCTTCAAATTCACCTTCACCATCATCGTCTTAAAAAATATACAATACTCACTCATATTTTTATCACTTCAACCTCTTCATCCAAATTCCATAAACAAAAATCACTGAAACTATAAACTGCTTCACTCTTCCAGAGCCCAATGATATCACTGTAAAAACCAAAAGGGGATACCCAAAGAGAATGTAATCTTCATCAAAAAATGTTTTATTATTTCATCCTTGAACCCTTTAAATTATTTTTATTTCCTTTTTTTATAATATCCAAATTATCCTCAATATAATGATATTTTTTTTTATTATGGATTATACCAACACTCATACACACTTCCATTAAATGGGATGCACAATCATCCTTCGTGTGTACTACAGAGTACAGCCTCACAAACCTATGTCATTTGTTTATCCATTTCAACCATTAAAAATTCTGAATAATGATCAAATTTATTTTTTATATATGATATATATTATATTTATGATGTATTTAATCTTATTTAATTATTATATAACACATAACTTCATGCTTTTTATTTTTTGTAAGTATGAAAACTTCCTTTGTGGATGTGTGCACTACTCCCTCCTCTAAGTGGTGTGATTCATTCAAAATATTAATGGAATATATTAATGATGATTTTAGTAAAATTATATGATATATAAGACATAATAATTATACTTAAATTTTATTATATATATACATATATATATTGTTTACTTTCATTCATTAAATATGATAAAAAATGGAAATATTGTTTATGTGTACGTATGGACAACAGTCTCCATGGATGGTGTATTTAATTTTCTACCCATTACATATTATTTTAAAACATTATATACAAAATATATATGGTATTTATATCATTTTTATCATTCTTCTGTTTATGAAATTTAGATATATTTATGATGAAAAAAAATAATAAACGTCAAAACATATGTGAAAAACAAAGTGGATATTACCCGAAGCATAACAATAACATGGAATTATTAATAAAGGTGTAATTTGAAGTCACAATAAAATGTTATATAGAAGTATATATTATTATATGGTTATTTATTCCTTTTATAATAATCTTATATTTATTATACAGTAATTTTCTATGAGTACGACAACAGTTATAGAAAAAAAAGGTATGGTATTTTTGTCTCACTTTTATTTTTGTAGGACACATTCCTTATACACTTCTTATTTCAATTGGGTGATGTATATACCTCACATGAATGTATTTTATGAGTTTTATTTTGAATATAATGTTATTTTCATATCTATATAAATTTATTTCTTTCATGGGAAATATGAATTTACTTATTTTAAAGTGATTATTGATTATTTCACAATCTCATCAATAACCAGGACAGTTTTATTTTAAATCAATATTGCATAACATTTATCTCACACATCAATGTTTTTTTAAAAATCAGAAGGGTTTTTATTATTATCTTATGAATATAAAATGTTATTTTTTCCCATAGTTTATTTTTATGAAACACTTTGAAAAGAATAATTTTTTTGTTTTCTAAACAAGGCTCTTTGTTACTTTTTCGAAAAAAACGTTATATATATATAATTATATTTGTAAACCATTAACATAATTTTATACCATCATGATGCCTTAATGATTTTATTCTTACATTATAACTATAAAATATTTTTTTTTCAGAGTAATTTTTTTCTTTAAAAATTGAATTGAATTTTAGATAAATAAAACTTTTACCTAGAGGAAAGGATATTTTTATCAAGATTTATTTTCAAGTGATCTATAAAGATTAATTTTTATCTATGAAAAATTAATTAATGTTAATTATGTTTCATTATGAATATGATGGATTGATTATTTTGAATTTTATTCTTTTCCATGTGTTTTGTTAGGATGAAATGTTTATGAAACCCATTTCATTTAATGGGTGCAGATATGATTTGTGTTCTTATGGCACACATTTGTATGTCTTTAATTATTTAATTGTTGGGGAATATATATCCCTCAAATGAATTTGTTAAAGATGAATAACTCATGTGGTATATGTGTTATGTGTGAACCAGATTACATGATCCTAATTCTATGTGTGGGCTTGGTTTACATGTCTATAATTTTGGGTGTGGATCTAGTCTTCATGTCCATAAATTTTTTCATGGGGTTGATTTTGTTTCCTTATTTTATTGACTTAACCTATTACTATTTATACATGTACAAAATTTTAAAAGTTTATGATTATTCCACAATTTCATGTCTTATGTTAATTTTATGAACTCGTAGATAATATTTTTTTGGTCTCCATAGGATTCTTGTATTATGGACTACAAATTTTTATTCCCTGACTCGTGTATATGATCTTTAATGTATAGGGTATGAACTCAAAATGTTATGATTATGTTCTCATACCACTATGTAAATTTTATTCTAAAATATCTCCCTGGATTACCATTACTAAGAATATAATCTCACCATTTCTAATGTTTCCTTTCCCCAAGTTATAAAAAATGGTTTTAGGTTGGAATACGAAAAGGGGAGATCTTTGTGGGAGTCATTAAATATCATTCACTTGGCTATAATTTTGTGATTCATGATTCCAATGGCTCTAAACTAATACAATAATCGGGAATGTATTTGAGAAATTTACATGTATTCTGTAAAAATGATTTAATGTGTATGTATTAAAAGCATGGTTCATTATACTCACGGCTCATATTATTAGATTCCATTGTGATTAATGGCTTAAAAACTGAAAATAGTTTTTCCATGACAGAATATTATGATCTTTGATATGAAGGTTATGATATTCAAATGTTATTATCATGTTTTCACACCCTTATTTTCATTTTATGATTATATATCTCTCTTGTTTACCCTTACTGAGAATCTAATTTTAACCATTCTTATCATCCCTTTCTATGGGTTATAAAGAACGGTTTTAAGTGGGGTGTTATTTTTAAGATTACTAAAAGAGAAGATATTTATTGGATATATTGATTATATTTCACCAAATTAGAAAAAAATTTACCTAGTCACCAGTGTCACTAAACTATTACAGTCCTCATGTGTGTGTTTTTGTAATGTATTAAATATTTATCTAAAAATATGAAATATCCATGTATGAAAATCCTCTATCACTATCAATAAAGAATACGTGCTTGATTCACTATGGGAAACAATTTGATGTTCTTAATCTATAATGGGAAATAATTTATTATACTTGATTCACTCAAGGAAATATGTGTTGAAGTATAACCCATTATGATTTGATGGTATCATTAAATTCACTTTACAGATGAAATGGTTTCTATACATAAGATGGAAGAATAATTTAATGAAATAAATATATTGTTCGTTATTGATTTATGATGTTTAACACCCTAGAATGATAATGGTTGGAAGGGATAAAGGATATGGTTAATGTCAACAAGGTCAACCTTTCTTTCAAGAGACTATCTAATTATAACTCCAAAGATTATTGTTCTTTTCCTAGAGTAGTGATCATGATGGGTGCCCTATTGGGAATATTAATAGTTTTTGTGTGATTCAAGGCAAAAGAATCTGCAAAAAAGTTTTGTCATGTGGGCCATAAATTTTTTGATGATCTGTTCGCACATGTGGGTGGGCCCAACGTTGAGGACCGGATGTCTACCAGGAAATAGGTGGTACCTTGCGGGTCAAAAGCGGACATCTTTGTCGAGTTGGGGAGTTTTGTAGTCAGGGGGGCCCATTAGTAACCTTAGTATCATTGGAGGAACCCAACTGGTTTAAGGTCCACAATGAGGAAATTGTGAACTAAAGTAATGGGGTGAATTTAACACCTTAGAATGTCAAAGGATTAAGAGGATATATTTTATGGCTCATGATAATAAGGTACACATTTCATTTTAATATTCTACCTAATTACAACTTCAAAATTATGTTTTCTTTACATTGAGTACTGATCAGTATGGGTGAACTTTTAGGAATATTCCCAGTGTGTGTGTGACACACTTAATGAACCGGTGTCTGGTTATATGGATATTCATTAGTCTGGTGATCTATTCAAACATGTGGGTGGGCCTTAGTTAAAGGATTGTGTGTCTTTTGGGAGACTGGTGGTACTTGGTAGACAAGGACCCCGCGACCATGTTAGGTTTAAGTGTTCATGCCTTCAATGAGGTGCATTTGTTATATAATGATTTCTCTATCTTATGATTCATTCATTTTGAAATATTAAAGATTTAGGAAAGGATTCATGTTTTTGACTTCTGACCGATTCATTCTACAAAATTTAATTTATGGTCATGATCATATACCCTTATTATTCTATTATTATTAAAAATGATCAATGCTTAGAATCTCTCATGTTAACATTTTCTGAGATTATGAGCTCACAGTTTATTTTGATTCATTTCCCTACGTCATAAAGATTGTTTTTAAGTAGGGAATGTCTACCAAGTGCACTAAATTAGAATCTATTTGTGGGATATATTGATGATAATTCATGAAATAATAAAATTGAGTTTCTTGTCTCCAAGGAAACACATCCATTTCTGTTCTTGGGCATGTATTTGGGAAATGTATTGATTATTTCTCTAAAAACATGAAGTATTAATTTTTGAAAGTCTAGGTTCTATATAATAATAACTAAACAACAAACCATAACACAATCCATGCCTTGGGTACCTACATGTTAGTCATAACCCTATATATACACTAAATAATAAAATTCCTAGGCTTATGTAAAGAATGGAGTAAATAATACACCAACATATCATTTAATAATTTTAATAGAAATTTAATTATTTGGTTTCTATCTAATTTAATTGAAAATAATAATGTATTTGATCATAAATATATAAACATGAAGAATGAACACCATCCAAATTCCATTAATCATCATACCAACATCATGTGCATTAAAAAAATTAAATTCAAATTGAATATAACCTATAACAAAGAATATCATAAATTATAATATTATTTAAACTCAATAGTTCACTATATTGTGAAAACCCAGTACTGATATAGTTCCCATTCATTTTTCTCAGCCATCCTATAACCTATCTAGGTTGTAATTAATCAAGGTGTAAAAGAAAAAAAAATTAGTGACCCTGGTTCATTAATACCATTCTTTAACACTCTATTCAGAACCACTAGAACATTTCCAAAATTCCACACAAACTCATATATGTCTCTCTATTTTCAAGAGGTTATTCACTCGAGGAAAAAGACATGGGGGATATTGTTAAGGGATTATTCCCTCACTACTAGGTAAAAATATGATTACATAAAATTTGAGATAATAATATAATAAAAAATTATGAATAATAAATAAAATATTATTGTAACATCATTTTTTCTGAACCAACTCATAAAAAATATTATGGCATGTTAGAAACATAAAAAAATTGAGAAAAATATCCCCACATGTGGTTGATCAATGTGTCAGATAAAAATACTAAACAAAACTAGAACCATACATACAACCTAAAGTTCATTCAATAATTCCCACATCCTCCAACATAGCTTGCCCAATTTTCTCATGAAAGTCCCTTTACCTTGACTAGGTTCATGGTCTTGAAATCTATAAGAACACAAAAATTCCCATGTAGAGTGTGAATAAAAAACATAATAGGACACTACCAATTACCCATAACACTAGGTAATAAAATATATTATTTCTTGGCATAAATTAACAAGGCACACAAATGAGACGAAATCATATCAAAGAAGAATAAAAATACTGGTCAGGTCATTAGAGACTTGATCCACATGAATAATATATATGCTAACGAGAACATCTTCTACATTCCAGAAACATCCCCACAATGGGATAGTAAAATAAACTAGTATCACAAATCCCCATTGAATGAATTTCTAATAAAACGCCAGTGAAGTGTCTGACACCTTCCCCATTAGGGATAGTCCATATAGATTAACCTACAATCTCAACTAAAAATACATGTGGATAATACGTGTAATAAAATATGAAAATGATATTTCAAACATAACCTCATATCAAGCAATAAATATGACCATCATAATCCACATTAGATCAAACATCTCTAAAAGGCCTCATATACTTATACATGAAAGCCTTACGTGATAAATTATCAAAAAAAATTCTCATTAGGAGATGCACATTCACTAAAATGATTTCTAGGAACCTTACAGAAAATGAAAAAATGTTATGGACTTCCTACTATTGGCGCAACAACCATCGATGACAAGGGGTTTCATATAAGTCCAAATGAAAAACTATGAATCATGAAACCATTATCAATATGGAAAAAATTTTATTCCCGGAACTAAATCAAGGAGAGACTATACACAAAATGTAGGAAAATTTCACACATACCTACGAAGATCCTCTACCAATAATGGTTTATGTCTACACATTGAATAGATTCAAATTCCAATAATCTGGGTGATGATTTTATCGACAGTAATTAATAACCCTTTAAGAATATGTAATAACCCAAATGTCCTATCAAATCCTCAAGGATAAAATGTTTATTAATCTGGGGGAATAAAATAGAATTTATATAGTTCATGATAGAACTTAATAGATTGGATTTTTATTATCAAACTAATGTATGGTAGTCAAATAGATGAGATGAATGTAGGGGAGAGAGCTCTAAAATCAAGACAGAGATAAATGAGCGGATTGTTGATGGAATATGTCCTAAAATAGAGAGATTATCATAGTGGGGGATGTTTTAGCAAAAAAAAATACATAAAATGGTGTGTCCCCAATAGGCTCTAAACAACAACACAAAAGATCTAGTAGACCCCATCAGTAGGCTGGTGGATATATTTAAGAATAGGTTCTTTATATACACCTTGTCATATAGTCGATGGGATTAAAATTATGAGTATATATTCTATAGACACCATCCGGTAGCCAATGGAGATAATATAGATTTTAATACTACAACATGCCCACTACCCTGGACACTTTTCATTTTCGACCTCCTAAATGCCTCAAACCCACATAAAAGAACATAAAACATATCCAAAGATATAATTATAGAATAAAACATTTTATACCATAAATAGAGGGTGTAAAAATTTTGGTTTTACTAATAAAATATTTTTAATAATTATTTAAAACTCTAAATCTAAAAAGTTCCACTGTCTATATATATTGTATTATCATGTAATTATTGATGTGTATTAATGCTACTATGAATAGTTTATGTTTTTATAACAGTATCAAGTAGTGTGGGACTTATATCACTTAATATAGTTTTAAATGTGTGTTTATATAACTTTATTGGTTATGATGATGTTTTTATATAATAAATTAACATTTTTAATGTTTATCAAGGATTGATAGGTTATGGTTTATCATAGTTTCAAATGTATAGATAAAATTTTACATAATTATATGGGTTATTTTATGTTTATATATTTAGGATTAAATACATTAGTAAGAATAATATAAAAAATATTATTTATAAGAATACATACTAATTTATTTAGTAATGTAGAGATTGTTTACTTTTTTCTAGAAATTAGATCCATGTGTGGATATTGGAATATATTTGTGGTTCTGGAAAAGATATACCTATAGGTAATCACCCCAAAATAAGTTTTTTGGAATTGAATCGAGAAACACTATAATGAAAAATGAGTAGGCATAATACTGGACACATATGTATACAATCCATGTGGATATGAATTGGTCAGTCACATTACCTTTCCAAACCATTATGAATGATTTATATCCTAATTACATAAAGGTTTTATGTTATGATCTAGACGGGAACCTAACTTAAATAAAATATGATTTATGTGAAAGTGTCAAACGAAGGAAGCTTTCATTAGAAAATAAAAATATACTAATTAATAAATTGTTTATACCAACAGTTTGGAACTTTTGGTATAGGTCCCAAAACTATTCGTATGGCCTATAAAAACTCTTTAGAAAGCAATTGGGTGATTTGGAATTACGAAAGAGTTATCCCAAAGATTTGGAGAAAACTTTTGGGATAGGTCTTTCCTAATAGATTTCTCAAACCATTGGGACATTTATATATAAAAAAATGTTCCAGAAAAGGCTTGAACCCACAACATCTACATTATATATCAATTAATTTAACACATCCTATAGTTTCCTTTATGAATATATTTGTATATAGAAATATTATATTTAATTTATATATTGATTTATTTGACGATATTCAATAAATTTATGCCTAAAAATAAGTTTATTTATCCCAATGGTTCCCAGAATCATTAGGATAGACCATTCCTAATGGTTTTGAGAGCCGTGGGGATTAGTATGGTCTCAAATTACCCTTTCCTAGTAGTTTTCCAAAATCATAGGGAAAAGTGGACCATTTCCCATTGGTTTGAGAAAACTGTTTGGAAAAGTGGACTCAAAGTACCATTTCCAAATGGTTTTGACAAAACCATAGGGAAAAGTAGACCATTACCCAATAGTCTAGGAAAACCATTGGGAAAAGTGGTCTTAATATACCGTTTTCCAATAGTTTTCCCAAACCATTGGGCAAAGTTGACCTTTTCCAAATTTTTTTGGAAAACCGTAGGGATAAATTACTACAACGTATCATTTCCCACCAGTTTTGGAAAAACTATTGTGAAAGTTGGACCCTATCCTGATAGTTTTGGAAAACCATTAGGAAAAGTTGCCTCAAAGTACTCTTTCCCAATAGTTTTTGCAAAACTGTGGGGAAAAGTGGACCCTTTCCCAAAGGTTTGGGAAAACCGTTGGGAAAAGTTTGCTCAAAGTACTCTTTCCCAACGTTTTGGGAAAAACCCATTAGGAAAGGGGATCTATACCAACAATTTGTATAAACAGTTGGTTTAAATGCGTTGGTATATGTAGGGTTTACATTAGTGATGATGTTTGAGTTCTCCTTGTTATATAATAATCTACTATGATTTTATTTATAACCATTTTGTCTTTTAGTGTCTGGTTGAAATAGAAATATGGAAATGATACATGAATGGTTTTGTACCTACAAACCACTATGTCAGATGACCAAATAAGGGAGAATACATATATGGTTTACAATCATAGTATATGCATATTTTGTTATAAAAGGAAGGTTTTTTCCCTTACGTTAGGTAGTGTGGATGATATTATAAAATAAAATATGTTTTGATACTCTTAACTATTTTCATCTCTAAGGGACAATTAACCATGATATTCTAGTATTTTCTAAAATTTAATGGGATTTTTTGAAATATATGGGGAATGTTCTTCAATAATATTACATTAATAATATTGAAATAAATATTAAATGTTATAAATAACCTTGGAATGTTATTTTATGAGATTATTTCAATTTTTTGGATAATTATTTGGGAACTGATGAATTAGTTTTTGATAAATCTTAGGTTCCATATAAGCTTAATGGGCCGATAATAAAGTGTAGTTTAATTTTGATGAATTATGTCAGATTGTTTTGGTAACCTTGGGATTGATAATTGATTCCTGATATTTTTATTGAAGTTAATCACATTATTAATATTATGATATTTATTGACTAATGTGTGACCTTATGAACTAGTGGTTATAACAATTTGATGGTTAAATATATAGTTAATTTTTGAAGGAATATTTAACATTTTTGTGATCTATTGACTTGGAGATTTAAATACATTAGTAATGGAATGTCATGGAGAATATATGAAAATGGTATATACATAATTATATATATAATGGTATGAAATGATAATTATATCTTAAGAAACCTAAGTAACATGATATAGCCTAAGAGTGTATGATATTTTTTATATTGGATATTATACCCGGATTAATGAAAATGTTAAGAATACCCTCACCTACAATAATATGTGAATAATAAATAAAACTACAAGGATTCAATTAATTAAGGAAGTATAATTTTACACTATGGGAATTTAATATATGATTAACTTTATATAAGTCAGTGTTCTCAATTTATTTCTCCATAAATAACACCAAACATAATCATAACAATGATACATTTGGGTGAAATATTAATATTTACATATGACCATTAAAACCTAGTGGTTGAATTAGTTGGAATGATACTAAGTAAAATTTTTTTAAAAAACATCTGTATAAAGACAATAAAAGATACATTTAATATAAATGGAATTCAATTAGTTGAACCAAAATAAAAAAAATGTTATTTATTCTATAGAAAATTATTTTTTTTCAGAAATTTCTTTTTTATTTGATTTTAATTTTTATTTAAAAAAATTATCACTAACGAATTGAAATTTTATTTTATATCAATAATTGTTTATCCTCATTATAGTTAGTAAAATAATTTTAATAAAAATAAAATTCTATTTCTTAATAAGATAATATTTTCCTTGTATTTATGATTTTATTGTATCATTGAATTTATAAATATTCTAATTTAAATATTACAAATTTAACATCTTTTTGAGATTGAGATTATTACTATTTGATTAAAATGAGTTTTTTTGGATTTTTCTAAAATAATTTACATTTAGATGAACTGTTAAAATATCAATTTTGAAAAAATATTAAATTATAAAAGAATTTTATGTTTTAAAAAAAATTTATACTTATAAAGTAAAATAAAATTTTTAATAAAACTATAATCAATTTATAAATTCCAAGAATATCTTGTTAGAAAATGATTTAATATTTTAAGAAACTCATTTTTCATTGGTTTCTTTAATTAATATTTCTAAATGGGAAATTATATTTCTGATTTATTATAATTTCTCATATATATTCTTATAAAAATATTAATATTCATGAAATCATTACATTTAATAAAACTGATAATTGTTTACTATATATACTCTTTAATTCATAAAAATAGACTTCCTCTAAAATGGGTTTTTAATAATTTGACGTGATAATATTAAAATTCATTTCACTACATAAAAAATTTAATTTAATAACATGGAAATAATATTTGAGATCACCATTTTGATTTAATTTAAAAATTAAAATATCATTTTGGGTAGGTAAATTAGATATCCAAGGTTATTCTAAATTACCTTGTTAATAGGGATAATATTACATTAGAATTATTTTTAAAACAATGTGTAAATTGTAACCATTAAATTAATGAATTATATTTTAAATAATGACTCTAATTGTTTTGAAACATTAATATAAATATTCTAAAAATCATTTAATTTCAATAAGTACCAAATAAGATTAAAAAAACTTAATGCTGAAAAAAAATGTTTAATTTTTTTATATATATTCTATTTTAATTTAAAAGTTAATTTTATCAAATTAAAAATTATATTTTGTTACAATAATATTAAATTTATTTTAATCTCATAAAAATTATGTAAGAGGTTTTATCATTTATGTTTAATAAGATGTAAAATTAATTAGTTAAAAACAAGTTACAATAGTGAAATTTAAATTGCATAATAGATAATATGTAAAAATATATGTCATAAATCACTATTAACATGTATCAAAATGAATATATGGGAGGATTATATTCCATTTGTTTTTTCACACCACCTTTATGTATTGTTTTAATCCATTTATTCATAAACACTGTCATGGCATTATTGAAAAATGATGATTGTTTCCAAAAGATCCATTTTATTCACATAAAAAAGGATAGTACTTCCAACTATTCAAATATACAATTCACCTTCAAATTACACCTTGAAAAATATATGTTATGTATTTCACTATAACCTAATTCCATTTCTTAAATCCAATATACACACTAATTTATTCAAATCCCTTCAATTCTATTTAGTACTGCATTGAATGATTAAGTCTCCAACTATGTATTGTCCACTACCTATGTTTTTCTTCTTAATATTACTCTTTAAAATATATTTTCATCATAATAATATTATCAATTATTTTCAATTAACTAATTTTTATATCCTTATATTAATTTTATAGTCATTAATTTTCCATCCACTGAGAAAAACTGAACAATGTTAAAAGAGTGTTATGTAGACTACCACATCCTTGAAGCAACATTTTTTCATTTTTCGTTTTTCAAATTGATTTTATTTAATTATAAAAACCACAAATAATATTTTTCACCAAAATGAAAACATAAAAAATAAAATTAGTTTTTTAATTATATTGTACAATTCCACAACTGTCGTCACCTATCGAGATGTATCATGTTCAGGTTTTGTTCAGTTTTACCATTACTTCTAATAATTCAAAAAAAGTATTTAATGGATTAGTATTCTAATGTAAACACTAATAATATAAAATGTTAATATGGAAATAAATATTTTTTATCATCTATAATGTTTATATTAAGTATATAACATATTCATAACATAACAACATTGATAGATGAAATCACCGTAGTAAACTGAGAATCATTCAACATTCACCAAAACATAAGAAAACTTTATACTATAAAAATAATAAAATGATAATAAATTTTCTATATTAAAAGAAATTTAGATTAATATTTTTACCAATGAGTTATTTAAATATTATTATTTTATTATTCCAAAAGTAAATCATATAAAAACAAACAATTTGGAACATGGTAATGATTTTTTATCAATATTTTCTTCTTTAAGACAATTTTCATTTTATGCATAAAATTGAAATTAAATTTGTTTCATAGTATCTATAAGATATATAAAATCAGAAATATTTCTTATTAATGGTATTTGAAAACTAATTTCATGATATGTCTCCTTAAAGGATTATTTATTGAATTATTTCTTAAGATGTAAGAGTTTATTCTAACTCAATTTACATCCCTTGAGTTGAAAGAATCTTAATGAACTCTATATTTTAAAAAATTATTTATTATAGGTAAGAATATTATTTTCTATTGTTTACAAATTTTTTTGTAAATATATTTAATTTTTTTATGAATTCAATATAATATTACTCTTACCTCAATGATTTTACTTATTATAATGGTTTCATGTTCTCATTTTTTTGTTTCTTGTCACATACATCATGTTATGAACCAATTTATTTTATATATTTTATATTCATGTAATTTTAGATGTTACAAAATGAATTAGTTTTTATTCGTGATATTTTATTCCCCACTGCATTCTCTCTCTACATAAATGATTTTGATTAAAATGTTACTCAAGTAATAAGGTTTGTATTTGCAACATCATTTTATTATTAAGACCTCTCAAATATGATATCCTATCTATGAGATTTGAATATTATTTAGTTATATGATTTTAGGAATTTTATTCCCCAAAAGTAATACTTTGTGGTAATTGTTTCTTACATACATTATTTTAAATTTTAATTATTATAATTTTTAAAATAGGTATGGTTCTCATCAATTATATTTTTTAAAAATATAATATATAAATGTATTTTTATGCTCTTATTTTATCAATATCTTAACCTTTGAAATGAAATATATTAAAATCTATGTCCAACTACTCTTGTATCCATATAAAATGTTTCTTATGAAATTAAATTTTATTTTTTTTCTAATCGGGTATATTTTTTAAAAATAATATGTCTAAAAAGTTTCCAAGTGAACGTGACTTTCCACCATCTATGTTGTTTTATATGGAAATTCAACTTGAATCTTTATTGTAAGGAACCTACCAACTTCAACATGGTGCATCACCTATGATAAGCCCCCATATGATAGACATAAAAAACCAAAACAATGTCCCTATTGTATCTAAAAGGATATAGAATATCATAATATATTGTGGATGAAAAGTTCACCTCCAGGAGACAGACAAGGATAAGACAAAATTCTAAACAAGGAATCAAATAAACCAAGTAAAATACATGTCCTCGGGTGACCATCCATCACCACCAACCATACTCACAAACAATTTAACATCAATATTGAGAATTTTATGAGCTTCATGACTACCTTATCATTACCTATATCGGATAAAATAATATCTACATACTCTAAACATCATAAAAATTGTGTGAGGTGGAAACCATGTAGGATAGAACCATGAATATGTATAATGTATTTCACCATATAACCATTAACTCTAAAATCTAAACAAAATTCATTCGAAATGGTATTTTCTTTGAAATTTTTTTACATATAACCACCATTGTATTTTATTTTAAAAAATATATATTCAAATCCACAAGAATAAAAAATTAAATTATAATGATAATTAGTGAGAGGTAGTCAAAAAATTCAAATCTCAAAGATAAACATGTGAGAAACAAAACATGAAACAATACAATAATGTACAAAACCAAGAAAAATATTTGGTTTATACTATAGGAATGCATACTCGGATGCAACAAGGAACACTAATCTATGTATACCATGAATGCAACAGATATTGATCCCTTCAACAATTAATAGATATCACAATCATATCCCTAGTTGTTCCACACACACTATGGTTTGAATTTGTCCATAACCAAATGAATCCAATGGTCTTATTATTCCATATTTTAAGAAATATTTTTTTGAACTATGATCCGTATTTTATAAAATAATTCCAAAAAAAATCACCTCTACATAAGTTCTAGAAAAACCATTTTACTATCAATAACATCTTAAGGGATTTTATCTAACACATAATGTGGTAAAACTAATTTTAATGGATACCCATTTGAAAATAGTTTTACATTCCAAAAAAGTTTAATTAACAAACTATATAACTCATATATTTAAAATGATTAAATTTCATTAATAGAAAAATGAATTTATAAGGACATTGAGTAATTCATGTGATACATCCATTGTATAGAGAAACATACCTTGCTAATGGGAGAATTCAAGTTACCATCAAAAATGAATAGAATATTCATGGATATCCTATAGTCATAATCCTATATCAATAAAAAAACATCATTCCACAAATCCCTCTATATATGTAATTCAAATCCCATTTGAGTTCTAAAAGATCTTGGGGATGAAAGGTCAATTGTAGACTAAAATAGAAGATAATAAATTTAGAGTAAAACTGAATGTACCTCAAATAAGTCTACACAAAATGATTATTAATAACCAAATAATCAAGGGTTGATTCGTCTATACTATTAACTAGGGATTGGATTCAGATAATTATGTATTAAGATTATATTATTGTAAAAAATGATGAATGAAATAATAGTAATTGTCTAATTTATGATAATTGTATATGGAAAGATGTTTAGGATGTATAGTTAGAAAACCTAGGCACTAACTGTGTGATTTCCACAATCTCATGAAAATAAAAATTTCAAGGATTCATGGGAATACACATGAATTTATAAACACCATTCTCAATACTTTCAATTTCCACTAGAATAAAATCCATTCAATAATATGGTATTTCAAGAAGCAAGAATAGTTATAAATACCATTCAAAATCAATGAAATTCACCACTGGATCTAAAAGATCCATTCCAAATGGTTATTTCATGTTTAGAAATAACTTTTCACCTAACCCGTGTTCTGAAATATTTTTCCCAAAAACAAAAAATATTAAATTCTTCAAGACTATAAATTCATTAAAACTATAATAGAGTAAAAAAAAATATCAAAATTAAACATTCTTGTGTTTTAGAGTGTATTATAATTTTCCACACCAGGAAACATTTTTCCACCACATAGAAGTCATTCTTCTAAACTCACAAAAATTGAAGTAAATTTCTTCACCATAAATGATTCTAGAACCATATCTCTGATTTATCGCATCTACAATGACTTAAATAATGATATAAGTGATAATTTTTCACACAACCGCTTTTATTTGGTATCCTTATTCGAAACTGGGTACTCAAATACTGAGGTTTCACGATGAATATCATTATATTTCCATTCAATCAAATGTTAAAATATTTGTTGACCCCTCGTTAGTTGATATAAATTATTTACATTGTGAGTCATAAAAAATATGATGGTAATTCCAACTGACATTCCACCCTTCCAAAATGTCCAATGACCTAAAAATGGATAATAAAACATGAAGTTATCATACCCTTCCTACATAAATAATGATTCCCAAGAGACGAGAAATTCTATGAAAATAATAATAACCCAACTATAAATAAAAATTACAATTTTTATGGAAAAAATATAATTTTAAATGACTCTAATCTATCTCTAATATCATTCGGATCAACTGTTCCTTTTTGTCTTCTCATGAAAAAGACTCACTCCAAATAAGGATTGTTCTCCCAACTCTTCTTAGAAAAGGGTAAATCCAAATGGGCAACCATATAATACTTAGAAAAGATTCATTATAATAAAATCTAAATAAGTACTATTATCAGAAAATTCAAGCAATAGAATATGATTTTCCTATGGACAACAAAAATTAGTCACACACACCCAAATCATATCATTATGGATTTGAATGGAAATTTTAGTCTGGAAATCCATATGAGGGTGAACACCATTATTTGTTTCAACTAGTTTACCATCACCATTTAAATATATTTCTAGAACCTATATGTAATCCATGGGTTCTAATTAGAATGAAATCCATTTAGAATGCTATATAGTATCACAATATCTCAAACATAAAAGTACCCATGCTCTTCCACCTTCATCATCTTCTTAATAGGAAGGTAATGATCCAATTTTAAAATTAATTAAATAATAATGTAGAGTCTTGGTTTTTCCATTATAAAACTTATATATATTTCTATATATATTTCTATATTTATGAAATTATATGTCGAGATATTTTGAGACCTGGGGTGCTGAAAATTAATATTATTAATATTTTAATAACAATTTATATTGTGTGGGTGAATATTTTTAAAGAAAATTGGATAACTCATAAATAGAATATTATATGAAAAATTAATAACCATCGTTGTGTCCAAAATTTAGTGTTTATCTTGTGTGCCACATAAACTAGGTTCATGTGGGATATTCAGACTCCTTGCTTGTTGGTGGGGCGTTCAGTGAAATAATTTATTAATTAATTAATTGTCACATTTTAAACTCAAGAGATTAATCTACACTAATATTACCAAGGTGAATAGTATAGGGTCTTCCATGTAATTCGGAATTTCCAATGAAACTCTTATTCTTCCTTCCATATGAAAATCTCAGTGGACCACAACAAAACATATAATTTGTATAGGTTAGGATGTAGTGAATTCAATAACATATCATGATCATCGGTAGAAATTTTCATCACAAAAAATGATCCAAAAACCAATTATTAATTTCAAATTGTATTTTTATTCCATTATATTTAAATTGATTGAGAATATCAATCCTTGTTCTTTAATCTGTGCCAATTATTGCCAATTTCATGTGCTCAGGTACAGAAACTAAATTTTCTTCAATTTTTTTCATACCCTAAAATCTTGTTCTAGATAGTTGGCCATTAATTATTGGAAAATTATTTTGAACCATGGTTTCTATGATATTATCCCTCATTCACATCACATTTTACACAGGTTAGACCCCATGATCTTAGTTTAACAGTGTTGAGTTTTAATAAGCCCGATCGGACCCCCCAAACCATGATGGAATCTCATGAAAGGATTAGATGGAAGATATATGACTAGATATGAGTTTTTAGAAAGATAAGGATGAACATTTATGTGATTTGAGATCATTAAATCTCGGGTGGAATGATCAGTGGTGTGAGGGACATAAAACAAAGCCCTGATGAGCCACTGGAAAAGCGTTTTCATGAGTAACGGTTAAAAAACATTATTTTCTTCTTGATTAACCATTTTTTGCTGGATATGGGGATTAAATTGATGTTGGATGTAATGATTCTAGCTCAATATGTGAATCTGGGAAATCTGGAAAAAAAACATGACAACATGTCATGTACAAGGATGAACACACGGCATGCATCCCCCTCACTGGAGATAGCTAGGGTTTTGGAAAACAAAATAATGACATAGAGTGTAGTCCTCCTATATGTTGTGTACCCCTTCCTAGATTGGGAGAAAAATATAATGGAACACCTTGGAGGGAAATCATGTGGAATTACATGACTAGGTACAAAACCATGTACCTATGTACATGGACATGACCAGGTAACATGGGGGAACCCCGTGTGAGGCAACATGTCTTGTCCCGAGTATACAGACCAGGCCTGCAGGACACAACCTAGCCCCAGTTTTCTTGAACATGTCATGTAGTCCACCTAAATAGCATGTACCAAAACATTTTATAAATTTCATTTACATTCCAGGGACACGAATTGGTATTGAACTCGGACCACACACTGTGTGTGTCCCATCACACGTTGTGTACCCCTTGAACTCTTTTGAGGAAACATCAATCATCCATATGTCAACATTTCAACACTGATTTTGTCATGAAAGTATCCTATCCCGAGTGTTTTCTCACATAGAACATGATTCTTCCCTAGATTGTGGAATTAGATATACAATGTGATATATTCCCTGAGGTGATTCTCGGTGATATTTGTAATCAGGAAGAATCACCAGAGACCATCGATTTGTACCGTACAGTATAGTTGGGAAGTGGATTCATCAACCATTAGAGTCGAACCCCCATTAGCATTGGCGCGGGTCCTCTACATATACCTTATGAGTGGAACCCAATATCAGGTAGGGTGTGGGTCCTCAATGACTAATGTGGAACCCCCCATGTGGTATTAGGGTGTGAGTACTCAACATTCAATTGGTCCCCCTATTGGATAGGGTGTGGGTTCATGATGACTATAGTAGTACCCCCCTATGGAACCATGGAATAGGCCCTAAACATATGAGTGTAACCACAATTGGAATGGGTGAGGTTTTTATACCACTTTAGTGGAACCCCCTATTGTACAATGGTGTTGGACCTCAACCCGTCGAGTGGGACCCCCATCATCATGGTTGTGGGTCCTCCACCATACCAAGTGGAACACCCCTATCAAACATTGGGTGTGGGTCTTCATGACCTCAGAGTAGAACCCCCCCCCCCCCCAAGCATGGAAACGTATCCTCTACAGATACTATCGTAGTGGAACCACCCTAACGTACTAGGTCATGGGACCTCTACTTCATGTTTGTTCCCCCACAAATTTCTGGCATAGTGATGATGTGTGATTTGAGTTAGATGGTAACTTCTAGCAAAATGTGTGAGATGATTGGAATTGGTGATAGCCATTGGGAACTATTGGATACCCTTCTTCTTGGGTAAATCAATGAGACATAGATCCCCATACACTCTTATTTTGGATTCATTTGAAGGATCATATATATATATATATATCCCTCTATATCTGACCTTGAATTTGGTTACTCTCCTTCCAAGAGAGCTAAAGACATGTGTGGTATACAATGTGATTTATTTTTTTAACTTATCATTAATGGATGAGTCTACTCTCCTCCAATTAGCATAGAATACATAATGGTTAGTTCATTTACTCACTGTGTTTATTCCCTTGTGTTTGGATGTTCTTACTTCTACTCTTGGTTTCGGTCAAGGTATTATCTTTGATTTATCATGCATCTAATATAGTTTTTTCTTAGTGTATCTTTTAATACTCCCCCTTCATCTTTTGGGTTGTTCAACTATGTATGTATATACTCACCCTTTTATGGTATTTTCATACACATGTCATGTCTTATTCAGACAATGGGAAGGTCGACAATGACTTCATAGGAACTTCAAGATTCTGGTTTCTCTATTCCACATATGGTGTTTGAAGCTTGTTATTTTCAAGTTTGGATCTCTCTGTATTTTACTTTTGACATTTTTTTAGGTAGGAACATATTTCTGCTTCGGTGTGTATTTTTTCCCATTACTTTTTAGTTTTCACTATTGTAATCTTATATTGTTTAGAGGTTTTTCATGCATGGTTATTCCCTTAGCTTTTATATTCTTTCATTTTACCCCCACGCCACCTTTTCATCAAGAAGGTTTTGTGTGTTCATATAGGTACTTTGGAAAAGGTCTCCCTGTATTATTAATTCCTTTAACTCTAGTCACGATCCATGTCCTAGGGAGTTGGGCTTGGGGAAGTTAAAGCTTGGAACCCATCTTGGATCGGGTCATTATAGATTGGTATCAAAGGTGATCTAATCCTTTTGATAATGTTCATTGAATTCCCCATATAATAATTTTGTTGGGTTTATGGAAATAGATTGAAAGTGTCTCATGTGTTTCTCTAAGTACATAGAATGTAGTGATGGTATCGGTGATCGATGTCTCTATTCACCAAGATCCTGACTACCTACTTATCGACTCAACACACCATGTAATTTTTTATTGGGATTAATGGTACATGAACTGTGTTGGATTGATTTTTTTATTTTCATTTTTGAGAAATCCCCCAAATTATATATATATATATATATATATATATATTTGATAATCTAACCATGGTATGTCTTGATAAATATTAGGATGCCTCTGTGATGACAGCCATCCAGGATACCATATCAGGATTTTGATGATGATCTGAAAAGTGATGATGCCTTAGTTCAATGTATATCCCATGGCCCTCTTCCTCTATGTGGGATGGTAGAAGCATCACCTCCTATCATTCAGTAGATCATCCCAATAGAGCAGGTAAATGATAAACATAGTCTTAGCATTCTCCATGAGTTCCAGCAGTAGAATCCACTAATGTTCCATAGCAAGCCAGATCCTCATATAGTAGAACATTTCATTGATTCAATGATCGGTTTCATCAGGATTCCTTGGACCCCAACTGATCAAGTAGTTGCACTGGCATCTAGAATTTTCTATGGATCATCTGAATTCTAGTGGATCATCGTTACACAATGCACAATGAGTCAGAACTCCGATGGACTGACTTCCAACAACTATTCTTTGAATATTACTACCCATCCTACATTCACTCAGACTAGATCCAATAGAATATAAATCATACGGAGTGAGGGAAGATAGTTTTTGATTATATAGTGAGGTTCAAATATCTTTAGTGTTACTCCCTATACATGATCAGGTATGGATACTTATGGGCATGGATGTTTGATTTGGGACTCCGTAGAGAGATCAAAGCCAGCTTTTTCCCTTGGGCATCCCCACCAATGTCAGGGTTCTGGAGAAATAACTAGTGAAAAATATATTTCTATTATAGGGATGTTAGATATCTAGAGCATGTAGTGGGTTCCACAGAGCAGAGTCATCTGCAATAGAAAGTAGATTCCTGGCATGAGGATCTCATCACAAGTGACCTCCCCGTTATCAAAATTCATCACATGGTCAAAGGAAGAATAGATCACGAGGTTATCCTCTAGAGGGTAAGTTCATTGCAAGTGACAAGTGACATCACAATTCAAGAGACATCCCGAACAGACCTGTTGACTATCACAGGGAGATAGCTGATGGACTGTCATGGAAAAGGCAGCACCATGATCTAGGATCTCCCAGGAGAGGGATGGGTGGTCCCAATGGAGGTGGAGCTAACTGATGAAAAGGAAGAGATATAGGTGGTGTAAAAAGGTGTAGATCCTTCCACCACCACCACATAGAGGCCCATGTTAGGATCTCGGAGCTGGCTGTTGGGGTCACGGATAGCTATAGGCATGGATGTTTTATGATCCGAGAGAATTGAAGATGATTAGATGTATGATCAGTGTGTTTTATACACATTCCTCAATATTAGTAGAAACATGTTCTAGTCATTCCTTTATCCTTATACTCCTAGTGTGAGACCTGGACATCCATGTTGAGGCACTATCCCAACTATTTTGTCTTGAAATTTCTATATTGAATGATTCTTCTGTATATTTTATCTTATGACAGTGTGAACAATATCTTTGTTGAGAGATGTTCATGTGGGACCTCTTGGTCATAATGATGGGAAAATATGACATCCTCTTGGGTATTTATTGTCTATACATTTTCCAAGCCTAGATTGATTGTCACCGTAGGCAAGTAAGATGTATTTGTACTAATGAGGCAATACTCTCCTTTTCTGGCCAATTATATCTCTTGGAAATGAAAGTGATTTCTGAGAGCAGGAGACTCCATCCCATCACCCATTAGTTTTAATGTATATTCCTTGGTTTAAAAGTCATTTCAGGTATCTGGAATCCATTAGTGGTGAAGGATTATATGGATTTACTCCCTTAAAATTTGTTAGGACTAACTCTAAAAAGGTATATGGAGTTTGACAATGACATGAATCCCTAGACAACTCTTATTTCCTCTATAGCCTGTCAAATAGCCCCAAATGTGCTCTGGGAGATACATTTTCAGTTGGAGGAACTTCAAGAGAAGTGTTTTTACACCAAGTATGTCCCCCTAGGAAGCTATAGTGTTGTTCATGAGAAATGAATATGGAATCTTTCTTATTTGATAAGATTATCTTCACCTGAACTAGCCATGATAAAGAACAATTACCCCTTTCCTAGTATCGATGACCTCATTGACCAGTTGTAAGGTGTTATGTAACGTCCCGGATCCAAGTACAACTCAACGGGTGACCTGAACCTGGTTGGTCACATGACCTCAAGCGCATTTCCCCAAACGCCAGAGGATGCTGACTAGCAGCGAGGGCCCAGGTTTGATAGTTGGAAAACTATGCACTCATCTGTCAAAGTGTAACGCAGCAAAAAAGAAATATCACATACAACAGCAGAGGCAGTAAACAATTTACAAATGAAATGGAAAACTGATGTAAAGGGAACCTACAGTCATATATATAAAGATGCATCATGTCACTAATTCAATGAAAATAGCCAAAACATGATACACTGAAATACAATACAATAAAACTCAAAGTAAAATGTAAAACCAAAAAACAAATTAGAGTAAAAAAAACATGGCAGCATCGCAAGCCTAAGCTCGGTCTCATACTCTCCTACTCCTCTACTTAAATCAAGTACATGTATAGGGACCCTTCCCATTATCCATACCTGTAGAAATGTAATCTATTTTTGGCTGAATACATGACCCCAAATAGGGTGTGAGAAAAAATCCAAGTAGGCACCCACCAAAGGCTCATGCCCAACTGTTAGTGAAAATGTGCAAGAGTAATGTGCAGTAGTAAATACAGTAAACTAAGAAGTACCCAAAAGTAACTAACTACCAGATATGTGGACATTTTAATATTCATTCAATCATTCAATTTATGATATCACCACAGTGAATATTCTATGTAAATGGCCAGTGTCCTCAGACATGAAAACCATACCCTCAAGTAATCCGAATCAAAACCCTCAGGCATCTACCCACAGGCATAAAAAATATTTCCCGCAGGCATACGAAGTTTCACCTTCAGGCACAGAATCTACTACCCACAGGCACGAGAATAGTTTCCCTTAGTTGAAACATAAAACTTCCCTCTGGCTAAGTAAAACACTGCCCTCAGGCTAAATATAACACTGCCCTCAGGCACATGTAACCAGGCCAAGCCCAACATATAAGTAAGAAATTGTATACAATTCTTCTTAAGGAAATTTAAATCATGCTAAATTGTAAGGTTTACCCTCAGGTGACCTGGGAAAACGGCTAATCAGAGGAATGCACCCACAGGGGTGGTCCTGTATCCAAGAAGAGATCCCAAACAATAGGTTATAATTACCTTCAATTACCTATATAAATCTAGGTATTTAAAATATCCAAGGCCTCAGCCCTACGATAACCCAAACATGGGTTCGTAGCACAACAGTACACAATTTCAACACCATAGTTGGAAATAAACATCAGACCACCTACCTTGATCTCCCCCGATCGGTATACATGAACTACGCCTCCAAAATTGTCCAAGAATGACGTAGATATGTGGTGAACATAATCCCGTTCAAACACAAATAACTTTCCCTCAGGAAATAATTGGTAAGAAACACACCCGTAGGAGGACGAACTCACCCGTGTGGTTCCAAGGAGATCGATGTTGTAGGAATCAGATTCTCGGTGTGCGTTCAAGAGATCCTCTAAGCTCCAGCCATCTCTCCTGCTCTCCTCTGGCATTCTACGCATCCTCTGTGAACAGAGGAGGATACAACCCATTTTAAGAGAAATAAAACAAACTATGTGGTGTTTACTCTCATGTACATGGCGTGTACTTTTCTCATTTAACTGTTCCTCTGGAATCTATCTTTTTCACCGCTGAACTATTCACTTGCCGACATGAGTGCATAGTGTGGATTCTAGATTACACGACGTGTACTATCGATCCGCTGGCGGCTGCCTCCACCACCTTACAATTCACCATCAAACTGAATATACAGTATGTAAATAAGTTATACATGGCATGTAGTGAGTTATTAACACCCTTCACTGCCAACAGGCCTACATGCCCTGTGTACCCACCCCACATGGCCAAATTACATGATGTGTGGACAAGTACAGGGTGTGTAGTCACAAAATTTTGGATTTTTTCCCATTTTCCTTATTTTCTCAAATACAATTAAGGAAAAAGGAAATGAAGAAACCCATACCTCATGAATTAGAATCAGGTTCTTAAAAACATCCCCCCCTAATGAAATTTTCCCTCGAATTTCCCTTCCAAAGGTAGCGAAGATAAAGCTTTGAACAATTCTGGAAACTGAGCTCATACGTCGGTCTCCCACTCCCAGGTTTTATCCTTTACTCGGCCATGTTTCCATAACACCCATACGAGAGGAACTGACCAGCCTTGGAGAACCTTCGTGCTCCTATCAATAATATGAATCAGATACTACTCAAAAGATGCATCGATCTATAGCTCAACCTCCTCGGGCTGAAAGACGTGAGACAGGTATGAATTATAATGGCGCAGCTGAGATACATGGAAGCTATCGTGTAGGGCCTGGTACCTCTATGGTAAATGAAACCGATAGGCAACCGGCCTGACTCTCTCCAGAATATCAAACGGCCCCACATAACTCGGTGATAGATTACCTTATCTCCTGATCTACATGTGTCCCATACTCGGTGAAAAACGCAAGAAAACATGATCCCCTACAACTAACTCCAAGGGTCATCTGTGGTGATCAACATAAGATTTCTAACGTGACTGTGTGGTAGCCATCCGCTTCTGAATCAACTCAACCTACTCAGAAGTCTCCTACACGGGACGTGGTCCCAGTAAAACTGTCTCACCTGCCTATAACTAGCACAATGGTGATCGTCATGGCCTACTATATAAAGCCTCGTAATGTTCCATCTCAATAGTTGCGAGAAAACTTTTATTGTAGGAAAATTATACTATGGTTATATTCTTCTCCCAAGAGCCCCCAACGTCTAGGACGCATGCGTATAGTATGTCCTCAAGAACCTGTATTTTACGCTCTGACTGGAAATTGGTTTGAGGGTGGTAGGTTGTGGTTAGAAGCACCTGTGTACCCAGTTCCCTTTGCAATCTCTGCCAGAAACGAGACGTAAAGAAGGAATCCCTATTTGTAATGATAGAACAACGGACCTTATGAAGGTGTACTACATATAGGATATACAACTTCCCATGCTCGTCAACACAGAAGGTCTCCTTGATCGGCAAAAAGTGATCCACCTTTGTGAGTCTGTCTACAAAAACCCACACAACATCATTTCCTCGAGGTGACCTTGAAAACCCAGTCACAAAGTCCATTGCGAGATCATCCCATTTCCACTCTGGAATGGGTAGCTGTTGTAACAATCTAGCTGGCCTCTAATGCTCCACCTTCACCTCCTGAAAGGTGGAACATCTCGCAAAAAAACCAGTTACTTCTTGTTTCATACCCAGCCACCAATACTGACGTCTCAAGTCATGGTACATCTTGATAACTCTGGGATGCACTTCCCAAGATGAAGCATGAAAATCCCACATCAACTCCTTGCGTATGTCCCCCGGAACCCATACTCATCCATAGATACGCAATACCACATCATCACCTATCATCCAACCTGGAGGAGGGTCCTCACTTGCCATTGACTCCCGTAGAACTAGGCCTTCTGAATCCGATAGCTATATCATCCTCACTCTATCCATAAGGGTAGAAGTCACAGCTAAGGATGAAAGATAGGTTTTCCCCTAACTATCATTCACCTCCAAATGAATCTCAATGAACAAAGCCATAATCTTCCACTCACCATTGGGATCTTGAACAACATGTATCTGAGTCTTCCTGCTCAGTGCATCAACAACTGCATTACTCTTACCATGTGTATAGGCAAGCTCAAAGTCAAAAGACTGAAGGTATTCGACCCACCTTCGTTGTCTCAGGTTAAATTCAAGCTGAGTAAAGATGTATTTGAGACTTTTTTGGTTGGTGAAAACCACAAAATTCTCTCCCAAGAGATAATTTCTCCAACAACGTAATTCATGAACAACTGTAGCCAACTTGAGATCATGCGTCGGGTAATTCCTCTCTTGTGGCCTCAATTACCGAGACCCATACTCAACAACTCGATCACCCTGCATCAACACTTCTCCCAGCCCAATCCCTAATGCATCATAGTAAACTGTATAGCACTTCCCTTACTCTGGAAGGATCAAGACTGGTTCTGATGTCAACCGACCCTTGAACTCTTGAAAGGCTATCTCGCAAGCTTATGACGAAATGAACTTCAAACCCTTCTTATTCAAACCTGTCAATGGAACTGTTAAGTGAGAGAAGTCTTGTATAAAGAACTTGTAGTAACCAGCCAGTGCCAAGAGACACCATATCTCAAACAAATTCTTAGGATGCTCCCATGAAACTACTGCTCTCACTTTCTCTGGGTCTACCGCAACTCTCGCCTCTAAGATGATATGACTCAGGAAGTGAATATGGTCCATCCAAAAGTGGCACTTTGAGAGCTTAGCATATAGCTGATGCTCTCTTAGTGTACTCAATATGATATCAAGATGGGTAGCATGGTCATGTCGAGTGTGAGATTACACCTAGATATCATCCACTAAGACTACCACAAAAGATTCCAGATAAGGGTGGAACACACGATTAATCAGATCCATGAAAACTGTTGGCACATTCGTGAGTCCAAACGGCATAACCAAGTACTCGTATACACCATATCTTCTTCAAAAAAAAATGTAAGCAGTATTTCTGATGGTCTAACGCGCAACTGATGATATCCGTATCTCAAGTAAATCTTCGAGAACACTCGTTCACCTCGAAGTTGATCAAAAAGATCATCAATCCTCAGTAGGGTGTATCGGTTCTTAACCATCAGCTACTTCAGTTTCTGATAATCCACACAGAGTCTGAGGTTACCATCTGCCTTTTTTGCAAAGAGGACCGATAAACCCCATGGAGAAGTACTTGGTCGGATGAAACCCTATTCCTGTAACTCCTTCAACTGCCTATTGAGCCCTTGTAACTCAGGTGTGGTCATCCTATAAGGAGGAATGGACACCGGTTCTTCTCCTGGCACTAGATCAATAGAGAAATACACCTCTCGCTCCGAAAGTAGACCTAAAAACTCATTCGGGAAGACATCCCAGAAACGATCAACTACTAGAGGTAAATATTTCTAAAAACATCCCTGATCATCGAGAAATAAACTTGCAATATGGGATATCACACCTCCTCACCCACGATGCTCAGGTCAAGCTCGGCTTGCCTATACATCCCATTCACCTTTTTATAGAAAATCTCTACCCTCTAGTTATGTGAAACTCATCCTGTGATGGAAGAAATCCACAAAGGCTCGAAAGGGTAGCAACCAGTCCATCCAGATAATGAAATCATTTGTCATCATCTCTAAGACATAGAGGTCCCATAGAAAGTGACACCCACCAACCTCTAGTGGGAACTCCCTGCACTGACACAAACCTGTCATTCTAGTCCCAAACAGAGTGTCTAGCACCCTAACACCAGAAGAAGAAGAAACACATAGCCCAAGTCTCTTCACAATGTCCACAGATATAGAACTATGTGTAGCACCCACATCAAAAAGTGAAGAAGATAAAACATATTCAACTAGAATAGTACCTCTGACAGTAGAAGGTCTAGGATCCTACTCCTGCTGGTTCTGCTGCACTGCATATGCCTACCCAGTTTCGCGGCCCTACGACACAGCCTGGCTACGCTGAGCTGACCCACCCTATTGCCTCTAAGATCCTGGTGTCTGGATACCACACCCACGACCACCATCTCTGCCTGCTCACGCTGACGTACCCCAATTTCTCGACTGGTAAGAAGCTTCTACTCCTTCTCCCACACGCGGAGTCTACACAGAACCCCTCTCACAAGTCACTAGTTAGAACACCCTGTAAAAACACTGTAGATAACCCATCTTATTGCAGGCTCAACACTGCACTGGGTCTCAAGGACACTATGGCCTCTTGTGCCCCTCCTTACCACACTGGTAGCAAATGACCTAGCCACCTGAATAAATCATCGGACTAGTACTACCACCATGAGAGAAATTCATCTGCATCTTCATCTTGCCAGTAGAAATAGTACCAGAAATTGGTGTTGACCCGCCCTGGAATGCACCACTAGCTTCCTGCAGGTTCCGCTCTATAATCAATGCCTCATTCACAATCACATGCACTGTAGGCAACCTGAAAATGTTCACCAGTGCATGAATGTTATATCGAATACCATCTTCAAAGGTTATAGCTCTAAAAATCTCATCCCCACCCAGAATAGGTGCAAAATGCGGAATCTCGGTGAAGCGAGCTGAATAATCCATCACTGACATAGTGCCCTGCTTTAGATTCATGAACTCTCGAGCTCGATCTTCCCTCAGTGTCTGTGGAAAAAATAAGTCATAGAAATCGATCTGAATATATTCCCATGACATATCTTTGTTATGTTCTGACTGGGTGGTAACATCCCACCATCTTTTGGTGGAATCACACAGCATGTATGTAGCGAGATTGACCCTCCGCCCTGGAGGCATTTCTAGATTCTTGAATATTGTCTGCATTGAACCCATCCAAGACTCTGTAGCATGTGGTCTTCCATCCCCTGAAAATGTAGGTGGATTTTTTTTCTGGAATATACGCGTTAGCTCTTCCATAGATATGGCAGCATACGGTGCTCACTGGAAGGTCTTCATGAACTGCATAAAGCCTTCACGGAACTGCGCCTCCACGCTTGTATCTGGTATAATGGCTGGTCCTGAATCTGGCACTGCTAGAGGATCCACTGGTAGCCCATGGCCTACCATCTCTGGTGTATAATCGTTTCCGCTCTCCTGGTGAACAACTCGAGGTCGTCTCGGTGGCATGACTCTATAAGGTCAAAGCACACCTTAGTTCAAGGTTATCAAAGACCGAAAACTAAGAGACCAAGAATGGGAATAGGAGAAAGAAAGCATTAAAAACTTACAAAACATAACTACACGGTCTGTATGAATACTACATAGGGTGTTCGCATAATCCATCTGCATGGGTGTGTACTCCAGCTTAAACTGGCCATGTTACACCCCAAACACACGGCGTGTCTCTTTACTACCCGGTGTGTATGTGAATCTTTATTTCCTACCTGAGTCCATCTACATGTCTTAGGAACATGGATCTTCTTTAAAAAAAACTACCATGCGTGTCCCAGATTGACATGTCATGTACGTCTTAATTTCCAATAGCCTGTGTTGTTAGTTACACGGCTGACCACTTAGATGACACTATACGACGTGTTACAGCCGCACACGGCATATAAACCACCTCGTTTCCCCAGCCTTAAGGCCAAGGCTGCACGGTTTCCTTCTAGTAATGTCTATACGACGTGTTCCATGGATACACGGTGTGTTCAAGAAGAGGTAACACCGACCCGTATTTGTTAGCTACACGGTTGGGTCCCTGGGTCACACAACATGGCATGTTTATCATTGACATAGTGTGTACAAGAGGAGGTAACATTGACCTGTGCTTGTTAGCTACATGGTCGGGTCCCTAGGTCACACTACACGGCGTGTTCATCATTGAAACAATGTGTACAAGAAAATATTTCCTTCGTCCGTTTTGTTTGTTACACGGGCGGACACAGGGTCCACTCTACATGACGTGTACAACATGTAAACGACGTGTTTTCCTCATGTAACTCCCTAACCCATGTCCCCGCACACATGGACTTTGACATGGGAAGAGAGTACACGGTGTGTACTAAAGGTCGTGCAGACGGCATGTCAATCGGTGTGTCAATGGATGGAGAGAAACTTCAGGCATTTGTTTCTTGGGAGAATCCCAAGAACTCTTTTGATATCTATAGCTTTCTAGGGTGAGGGAATTATGATGTGGTCGTCTAGACGGCATGTCAATTGGAGGTGTCGTGTGCCCGTAGTGACTGAGAACGTAGTTCTAGTGTCATAAACGGCCAAACGGGCATTTAATGGTCAAATTCATATCATACAACATTAGATTGAACTGAAATCACAATGAAAAATCTAATTATTATTCGTGAAGTGTGAGAGGAGACGACACGTCAATCGGACGTGTTGTTTGCGCGGAACGGCTCAATATCTATTTTTTAGTGTTGGGCGCGATCCATAAACGTGTGTTGGGGGGGTGTCCAAACCAGCCGAATGAAGTTGGAATGACCTGAAATTAGATGAAAAATGAAGGTGATTTAATTTTAGTGTGGTCAAGAAAATGACACATCAATCGGAGGTGTCGTCTACCCGAGGAGACCGAGAACATAGTTCTGGAGTCATAAACGGCCAAAACTGGTGTCTAACGGTCAAATTCATAGCGAACAACATTGGATTGACCATAAATCATAGTGAAAAAATCAAATTATTGTTTCTGACATGTATGAGGATACAACACATCAATTGGATGTGCGGTTTGCATGGTACCGCTCAATATGTGTTCTTTAAGTGTTGGGCGCACTTCAAAATCGTGCGCGGGGTAGGGGGGGTCCAAATCGGGAAAACGATGTCGGAATGGCCTGAGATCAGACGAAAAAACGATTAAGTGAATTGTGATGTGGTCGGGCTAACGACACATCAATCGGAGGTGTCGTGTGCCCGTGATGACCGAGAACGTAGTAATGGAGTAATAAACGGCCAAAACGGGCTTTTAACAATCAAATTTATAGAGGACGACATCGTATTGACCTGAAATCACAGGTTAACAATCTAATTGTTATTCGTGACATGTACGAGGTGACAACACATCAATCGGATTTGCGGTTTCTGTGGTACGTCTCAATATTCATTTTTTAAGTGTTGGGTGTGCTTAATAAATGAGCGTGGGGGGGGGGTCCAAACCAGTAAAATGATGTTGGAATGGCCTGCAATCAGACGGCAACAATAGGTGAGTTAATTTTGATGTGTTCAGGCAGACGGAACATCAATTAGATGTGTCGTGTGCCCGCGGTGACTGAGAACGCACTTCTGGTGTCACAAACGACCAAAACTGGCCTTTAATGGTCAAATTCATAGCTGAAGACATCGTCTTGACATGAAATTATAGGGATAAAATATTATTACTATTCATTATGTGCACGAGGAGATGGAACATCAATCAGATGTGTGGTTTGTGCGGTACGGCTCAATATGAATTTTTTAAGTGTTGGGTGTGCTTCATAAACGTGTGTGGGGGTCCGAACTGGCCGAACGACGTCAGAATGGCAAGAAATATAATGAAAACAATAGGTGAGTGAATTGTGAAGTGGTTGGTTAGACGACACGTCAATCAGATGTGTCGTGTGCCCACGGTGACTGAGATTGCATTTCTAGTGTCCCAAATGGCCAAAACGGGAATTTAACGGTAAACTTCAAAGCGGGAGATATAGGATTGACCTAAAATCATAGGGAAACAATCTAATTATTATTTTCGACATGTACAATGGGACTGAACGTCAACCAGACATGTGGTTTGTGCGGTACGTCTCAATATATATTTTCTAAGTGTTGGGCACTCTTCACAAATGCGTGTGGGGGGTCTAAACTGGCCAAATGAAGTCGGAATGGCCTCAAATCCGACGACAATAATGGGTGAGTGAATTTTGAAGTGTTCGGGTAGACAACACATCAATTGGAGGTCTCGTGTGCCCGCGGTGACTGAGAATGCAGTAATAGTGTCATAAACGGCCAGAACGGGCGTTTAACGGTCGAATTCATAGCGGACGAAATCATATTGAACTGAAATCATAGGGCATAAATCTAATTATTATTCATGACATGTATGAGGATACTTCAATTCAATTGGATGTGTGGTTTGTGCGGTATGAATAAATATGCATTTTTGAAGTGTTGAGCACGCTTCACAAACGCATGGGGGGGTCCAAACCAGCTGAACGAAGTTGGAATGGACTGAAATCAGACGACAACAATGGGTGAGTTAATTTTGAAGTGGTCGGGTAGATGTCACATCAATCGGAGGGTCTGTGTGATTGAGGTGACCGATAAAGTATTTATTGTATCATAAACAGCCAAAACGGGCGTTTAATGGTCAAATTCATAGTAGACGACATCAGATTGACCTAAAATCACAAGGCAACGATCTAACTAGAACCATAGAATTAAAAATTTTAAAATTTTAAAATGCTAATCAAAATTATGAATATTTTATGAAAATAAAATACTTTCGATCTATTACCGTACGTTTGAATTGAAATATGTTAATTTGATTCAATTATTTTTTTATAGGTTTTATTCGGTAATAATTTTGTTATTAAATTTTTTTTATGCAGTTATATTTGATGATGGATGTGGAGCTTGGAAGATGACTGATGAAATTTATGTGGGTATATTTTATTGTATTATTAATATGTTTTCAAAAAAAATTACAAACATAAAGCGGCCACCATTAGGTGACCGCTATAGGTGATTCCATCGCCACCTGCAGCGGCCGCCGTTTAGCGGCTGCTGGAGCCCATTCCATCTTTCCTTCAGCATCCGCCAAATGGCAGTCGCTGATAGCAATATCGACGGGCCAAAAGTGGCCACCATTTTGTGGATGCTAGGCGGCCACTATAGACCTTTAGTGACGGCTTTTGGCAGCTGCTAAAGGTCATGATTGTACTAGTACCCCTTCTCTATTTGGGAAACCTATGTGATGAATCCCATAGGTGGTAACTGAAGTAAAAGTTCACAACTAGGTACAAAACCATGTAACCGAGTACCCAGACACGACCATGTGACTTGGGCGGCACCATATATGAGGCAACACACAGGGTACAGAGTACACGAACATGACCAGTAAGACATGGACCAATCCCGATTCGTATAGACATGATATGTTGTCCTTTTAAACGATGTGTATTACTACAAGGGAAATATCCATGTGTCTTCTAAGGAAACATCTATGTAGTGGAGTGGGACCACATGTCATGGGTCTCCCCTCACACGTTGTGTACCTAATTACCTCTTTTGAGGAAACATCAACTGTTTGTATCTCCTTTTGAACATGGATCTTCACTACTACCAATGGAACCTTTAATAGCTATAATAAAAGGGATTTTTCAGCTCTATAGAAGAACTGATAATGTGAGAGTTGTTAGAGGATTGGATTTAATAGTGCTAGTAAAAAATCAATAATAAATTCCCCCTTTCAGAGTTCATAAAAATCATTGATAAAGGGGTCCTATATTATTGCTTTTTTAGGGATGATAAAGGAAACCTTTATCATTACATTATTTAGTGTTATTAAAGGCTACACACATAATGGGGATAAATATTTTCCCCATAACCTTTTCATTATTGCTCCCTCATGTATCAATTCATCACCCACCCCCTTTATCATTGCTTTAGATAATTCCACCCTCCCACAGGCACCCATTCCTCCAAAGTGTTTATAACATGAGACCTCCTGGAAATACACTAGTTCTTTTTCCACTAACCTATATTATTTTTTCTATTTTATGATATATATATTTATATATTTTTTGATAAATTTTTTATCCTTAAATTTATATATATGTTAATATATATAATTTTTAATATATATATATATATACAATACATATACAAAAATTATTTCTTAATATGTGTGTTTATAAATAAATAAATAAATATATTTCTGTGTGTGTGTGTGTAAATATAATTATAAGTAATTATATTTATTTACATATATTATATATTAATATTTACATACATATATTTGATTATATATATATATATATAATATTGTCAATACACAGTTTAATATATAATAGATATATATATATTAAAAATTTTGGTTTATAAATATTCATAAATTTTTATTTTAAATATAATTTTAGTTATTTTTTATTTAGATATGTTTTACATATTAAGGAATAAATTTTATATTTAAATTTGTTTAAATATCTATTTATAAAATTAATTTTTTTTGTTAATATATAATAAAATATGTATATAATGTTACATAATTGATTATAAATAAAAATAAATTGTGAAAAATGATAAAATATCAAATCCATAATATCAATATGAATGTGATACTAGGTAATAATATTATTCCCCACTGAAAAAGGGAAAAAATACCCCCTAAAATAAGGATCAAAATCAATCTATTGTTAAAAACATTGGGGTTCATGGATAGAAAACTAAATTATAGAGGCCTTTTGGGCCTTTATGGACTCAAAATATGAATTGGGTGTCTATCTATGTCCATAGAATATAACTTGTCGCAAGATTTGATTTTATATTTGGTAGACCCCAAAGGAACATACAGATCATATGTTTTGGTTGTTTGATATTCGAGTTATGTTTTCATCTAATTTTATACCTTTTGTTAATTTTTTTTATTTTTTATCTTCAAATTGTTACTAAATTACTGCTACTCGACAGTAATTAGATAAATTATTAAATAAAAATATTTATAAATTATTTTATTTTTCATTTTCAATAAATATCACATATATTTTATGTAAATTCCTATTTAGCCTTATATAAAATATATTTAAAAATATATATACTATATTTATATCAATATAAATATATTAATATATTAATATATTATTTTTAAGGAAATATTTTTTTTAAATATACACTTTATCACTGCTTGTAAAAAAGTACCGATAAATAGGTAATCTTTATCAATACTTATAAAAAGGCTATGATAAGGCCTTATACCCCTTTCTGTGCTTTTTTACTTGCACTGTAAAAGACCCACCTAAAAGGAGATGTTGAAGACCCCCTTTAATAGTGCTGATAAAGGAGGTATTTAATAGCACTTTTAGCTAGCATAGTTCTATCCCTAGAACTGGATAAACCCGATTTTGTAGTAGTGTTTGTCCCAAGAGTATCATATCTTGAGTGTGTTTCTACATAGATCATGATTGTTCCCTCAATTTTGGATTTGAAGATTTGATGTGAAAATTTATGGTCATGATACTTGTTGAGGATATTCCTGATGATAGTAGTGATCAAACGGAATCACCAAAGACTATCGAGTTGTACCCTCAAGTAGACATGGGTAGTGAAGTCTTCAACCTTTAGAGTGGAAGACCCCATCAGCATGGGTATGTGCCTTATATAGACACCTTTCAAGTGGAACCCTCTATATGGTATGGTTTGGGTCGTTGATGACTATAGTTGAATCCCCCTATGGTACTAAGGTGTCAGTCCTATACTTATGAGTGGACCCCCCCCCCCCTTATTGGATAAGGTGTGGGTCCTTGATGATAAGGTTGGAACCCTCCCCCAATCATAATAGGGCATAGATCCTCAAATTCTTAGTGGAACCCCTATCAGATAGTACATGGGTCCTCGATGACTAGAGTGGGACCCCCTATTTCACTAGGGTGTGGGTCCTCAGACTATAAAGTTGAACCCCAATCGGCAAGGGTTAAGTTCCTCTACCTTGCCTTGTCGAATCCCTTATCAACATAGGGCATGGTTCCTCATAACCTTAGAGTAGATCCCCTTATCGTCATGGGTGTCGGTCCTCTATAGATAATACTAGATTGGAACCCACTATTTTTATAGGGTTTTCATCCTCTATATTGAGTTTTCCCTCCTTGACTATGTGACACAGGGACGAGGTGTGTTTTTACATGGAGGGTTACTTTTGGGAAAATGTGTGCGATGTTGGTGTCACAACCCCTACCCCGGGGCCTGTGCTGTGACTCCGACATACCCGCCTTCCATAGGCTAATAGTCTCCGACAAGCACCGAAAGGAATATCCCCGAAAAATTGGGATGCATTTTTTAAACCTATAAACACACAGACCAAGAATACAACAAGCACAAACCACGTAGTAAAACTGATGTAGTTAAAAAGATGTGTACCAAAAGTAAAAAGGGTGTGTACTGTATGTAAAGAGGGCATGAATACAAGACCAACTGAAAAGTACAACAACAATAAAAAACAGATCCCTGAATCGTTTTCCAAGGTTCCTAACTGAAGGGTAGGTACAAATCATATTCAGTCGTAAGTGTTGCACGTCACGTCTAATGGTCCACCTCTGAGAACCATACAGTCCTGGATCCCAAACCTCAATCAATGTTGTGTGTCATCTTCACAAGACACAACAAGGTGCAGGCAAAGCCCGGGTAGGGGTGAGTATAACAATACTTAGTAGGAACCCCGAGACCCCCAAAAGTCTCCCAGAGTTCCATAAAGGAGAAACCAAAAAGAAAGGCCCCAATCACAAAGAACAAAAAATAGTCATCTCACACAAGGTATAAAACACAAAGATCAGGAATATAGATTATTGTTTTAATATTTATTATCTTATACCGTTTAGAAGTTCCACAACTAATCCAAAAAAATTGTTCTTTTATCTATCCACTCTTGGACGTAAGTCACTATTCCAAGATGGGGCACTGTAAGGCTGGTCCTTGTTGGTTCACACTAATGTTGATCCCCACAGGGTCTCTCGAATGCTTATCCACATAGGGTCACTAAAATTCTGATCCACATAGGGTCGTGGTAATGGTGATCCATACAGGGTCACTAAAATGCTAATCCACACAGTGTAAATTGATATTGATCCACAAAGGGTCACTAGATGCTGATCCTTGACGAGCCACTCTAAAACATATCCTCATTGGGTAGCTATGATGTCGATCCATATATGGTCTCTATGATGATGATTCATAGAAGATCTCTACATCAAAGACAACCAGCCACAGGGTTCCCCGCACCCGGTGCCCTGGAGTTCTATAGAATATTCTCCATGAGGTATCAGTTATACCTCAACCATCACTGACCTCCAAAAATAAGTAACCAAAAATACCACGATGTCGTAAGTGTTCCAATGTGACAGTCGGTGTGTCAATCGGACACTCGGCCTGTGAGTTATCAGTGTTTTAGTATCGAGCGCCCGATTGGATTTGGGTTCGATCCAACCCGGCCATAAACTAACACTCTCCAAAACTCAAGTGGAGTATATCAAAATGACTATCTCTCTCAAAGGATCTCAATGCTGCATACGGTTCGTCCAACAGACATCTGGATTTCATGTTATGGAATTTCAAGAGAAATAGGGTCAAGATGGGTCTGAGTCCAGTCCGACCCGGTCTGGGTCTGACCCGGCCCGGCCCAAACAGGCTTGGGCCCGCCTGGTTGGATTGGGTCATTGTTGGATCGACCCGCTAGGGGGCACGGCCCAGCCCACAGGGGGGGGGGGGCGCTGCTCGACCCACATAAGGGGTGCAACCCCACCCGCAGGAGGGCGCAACCTAACCTCTATGAGAGCATAGCCCGACCCGCAAGGGGGAGCAGCCCGGCTAGCAAGAGTGTGGAGCCCCGCCCGAAGGGGGCACATCCCTACCCGCAGGGGGGTGCTGCTCAACCAGTAGGAGGGTGAGGATCCCACCCAAGCTGCCACGAGGAGAAACGTCTTGCCCCTTTCTCCCGAAAATCTAAGATGTTCATGATACAGAGTGTCAGTGCCACATGTCACCGCCTAGTCGCCACGGGACCCATAGGTAGTGGGTCCCACCACCACCATGGCTTCGAGCCTCAGCCACCTCCAGCGGCTCGCAACAGCGCACCTCTCTTCCCCAGCGGTCGGCCAGTGCTGGTCGCCCAAATACACGGTCTTGTCTTCCTCCCCCTGTAGCGCGGGATGACATACCTCCATCTTCACATCTGGTCGGTGCCTTCAGCCGCCATTGCCTGCCGATGCTGGTCACTAGTGCCACCATGCCAGCGTCGTGCTGAGAGTCTTACACCGGCCACTGGGTGAGCTCCGGTGGACCATTTTCCATCTGATCACACCTACAGGCTTCCTAGGTCATATCCTTCACTTCTTGACCAACAGATTTGGGGTTCATCCAACCCAAGAATTCACCCGCATTGAACACAATGATTGAACAAGAGGTGGAAGGACCATTCCTTTTTTGTTTGGCCCGCGTCCTCCACGTTAGTATCTTATCAAGGGAGAAGATAAATGATTCTACAAATTTTGAAATTTAAACAAGACTAAACCCTACATCATGAGTCGTTGGAGAGAATCCCTCTTTTGAAGATTTGTCGATGTTCGTTGATCCTGAATCACGCCTCCTATGATGCCTCCCAAATGACGATCTTCAGTTCTTTATTGATGGATCCGCTCTTCATCAAGAGACTCCTCCCAAATAATTCTATCTGAAAACACCATCCCTTTTTCAACGGATTTATAAAGATAGAGACAATGGGATATTACCTTAAAAAACATAATTAAGAGAGGTTCATTAATTGGTGAAATTAATGAATATCCTTAATTTCAAGTAGGATGGTTACACATTTTTGTATAACTCAACATTTAACATCCAGCATTAAATGGCTGACCACCCCTTGTGGTCCCCACCACCGAAACCCAAAGAGGGTGGAGAATATTTAAAATAAAATAAATGTATTTTTATTAATCCTATACAAAAATAAAAAAACCTACTTCCTCTCTTATCCCACTATGGTTGTGGTTACGACTCCCTTAAGAGAATATTGACACTACGAGTTCAACGGTGTCCTCAGATTTCAATTCCAAGCACCGATTCAAAAAATTGGATTTCCCGCTTGCACGTTTACTAAAAGTACCTTAAGAAAGTTTAAAATTATGTTTCGGGCACATATGGCATCAGAATCAAACGCCATCATATTTCACAGTCTCAGAATAGTTCCATATAATTAAAAAAATTACATTGAAAATCCAGGTCTTTACATTCACCCCACCTTAGGGATTTTCATCACTGAAATCCACAACATAGAATAAGGAAACAAATAGGGGTACTGAGCACAAATCAGAGTCTCCCGCTCACGTGTGCACTCCTGGAGGTTCCTATGCTGCCAGCGAAAGTGCACTCGAGGTATCGATCATCCATGAAGGACCCACTCCTGTCAATCCTCAATCTACACTGGAACCTCCGTAAATGCCACCCCATCATCGATTTCCAGCTTTCCCCAGTCGATAATATGCGATGGATCATGCACGTACTTCCTCTGCTCCGACAGGTGGAACACATCATGCCCCTGATACATCTGTGGGGAAGAGATGGGTGATACGCCACCTTGCCAACTCTTTTGAGAACCTGAAAGTGTCCGATAAACCTTGGAGATAGCTTTTCGGCCTTTCCAAATCTCTACAAACCTTGTCGAGGTGAGACCCATATAAAGAGATGGTCACCCTCCTCTCACTCCAAAGGTCTCCATCTCATGTCAGCATAATACTTCATCCTACTTTGTGTAGTCTTAATATGCTCCATGATGATTTCTCCTTCATAGTGGTAGCCCGTACCAACTCTGGAGCCATATGCCCGGACTCCCCTAGGTCTGTCTTGCATAGATTTAATCTATATGGTCTACCTTACAAGTCCTCAAACAGTTCCATAAAAATGGTGGAGTGATATTTGTTGTTGTACGCTAAATCCACCATGGGAAAGTGGTCCTCCCAACTGCGGCTAAAATCTAGGACACAAGCACGATGAATGTCCTCTAGTGTCTGAATGGTTAGCTCCATCTGACCATCCGTTTGAGAATGGAAGGTGGGGCTCAAATGTGGATAAGTCCCAACTGCCTCCTATAGTCCCTTTCACAACAGGGATATAAAATGTGCATCAATATCAGATAAATTGATTATGGAACCCCATGGAGTCATACAATCTCTTTTACATTGAGGAATCTCAAGACCTCTATTTATCCCTTCTATAGGATGGGTAAGAAGTGGGCCGACATGGTGTTTCGATCAATGATCTCCCAGATGGAATCATGTCCCCTATATGTATGTGGTTTTCCTGTCAAAAGGTTCATGGAAATACCATCCCACTTCCACTCTAGCACCTCTAGTGGCTGAGCTAAGCCTTATGGAACCTGATGCTCAACCTTCACTTACGGACAAGTGAGGCAATGTGAAACAAATTTTTCCATGAATTCCTTCATCTGAAGCCACCAGTGCGGACTTCAAAGGTCCTTTTAAATCTTTTCCACACCTGGATGTACCACCAGAGGGGATGCATGGAACTCCCTCAACACCTCCTCCTGTATCACTATCTGTACCATGGTGCATCCTCTAAAGATGATGATGTGCTCCCCACCTACAAAAAATCCAACATGTGCATGTCCTGAGGATATCTCAGCACATGTATCCTCACAGTCAATGTCCCCAAGATGCATCTCCCTAAATCACTGAAGGAGTGGGGGAGTGATAGTCATAGAATGGAGGTATGATTCCCAATCTCTATCCATGAAAAATATCTACAATGTTGTTAGCTGCTTTGTTGCCTCACTCAGTAATTGTAGAACTGACTTCCTACTATGTGCATCTGGTACCATGTTCCCCTTCCCAAGAGTATAGAATATCTCAATGTCATAGCCCTAGAGGAACTCTATCCATCACCACTGTCTCATGTTCAGATCCTTATTTGAGACGTTGTACATGAGACTCTTGTAATTAGAATAAAAGTGAATTGATCACCCATCAAGTAGTGTCACCATATCTACAGCAAAAATACCATTTCTTCTAACTCCTGGTCATGGGTATCGTAGTTCTAATCATGTTGTATCAGAAATCGTGAACCATAAATGAACACTTCTTTCTCCTACATCAAGGCACATCCATGTCCAGTCCCTAATGTGTTGTTGTAGTCTACATACCCAACACCCTCTGCTGGTATCCTTTTCTTGGGGGCCCTCGTCAGTCTCTACCTAAATTCTTGAAAACTCTGCTGGCATATCTCATTCCATGAAAAGGGTTTTTCCTTCTTTAGAAATGCTGAAAAGGGTGCACAACTTTGGAAATGTTAGGTATAAACCTCTAGTAGTTCTCAGCCAACCCTAGGAAACTCTTCACCTTGATCACACTCCTTGGTAGTTCCCAAGAAAGCACAACGTCAATATTCACTGGATCCACTACAACTCCATCCTATGAGATAACGTGTCCTAGAAAGTGGACCTCCTATATCCAGAACTAGAACTTCGAGAGCATAACATAATGTTGGTGCTCCTAAAGTGTATCCAGAACTATCTGCATATGATAGGCATAATCCTCCTCCAACGCTGAGTATATTAAGATGTTATCGATGAAGACCATCATGAAGCGATCAAGGAATGCCTAGAAGATCATGTTCATGAGTCCCTTGAACACGGATGGGGTGTTGGTCATGCCCTATGGCATAACCAGGAACTCATAGTGTTCATACCGAAATTTGAAGGTCATCTTCAGCACATCCTCATCTCTTATCCTAAGCTGATGATAGCTTGATCTGATATCTATCTTTGAAAACCAACAATATACCTTCAACTAATCAAAGAGATCACCAATCCTTGAACATGGATACATGTTCCTCATCGTCTCTAGGTTTAGGCGCAGATAATATACACAGAGCCTCAAAATCCCATCTTCCGTTTTGGTGATCAAAATCGAGGCTACCCATAGAGAAACACTGGTCCTTATGAACCCCTTCCTCTACAAGTACTCTAGATATACCCGTAAATCATGAAGCTCTACAGGAGCCATCCAATATGGTGTTGTAGATATCGTCGTTTTCCAAGGGTACTGATCGACGTAAAAGTCAACCTCTCTATAAGGAGGTAGTCTTGAAACATCATCTCTGAAGACATCAGTATACCGGTCCACCACTACAGGATAGCTTATATTCTCAACATCAACTTCTCCAAGGGTAAGGCTAGCCAACTGATGTGTGATCAGTTTCACCCTCCTCTGGGTAAGTCTTTTATTTTCTGAAAAGGTTCACATCTCACTTGTGTATGAAAACCTAGTCCCATCCCCCTAGACACACCACACTTTTTTCCTAATTCAATCAATCTGATCATGGACTTTAGATAACCACTCCATACCCAAGATGATGTCGTAAGGCCTCGACGCCACTACTAGAAGATCACATCTGAAGCACTTTCCTCCTAGAGTAAGATCACACTATCAGCACTAGTTTGTAATCATCGAATCCCCCTCCCATATGAGACTCTAGTTTTATGGATTGAGCCAAAGGCTCCACTGGAATCTCTTAGCTTCGAACAAGGATCGAGGAAATTAAAGTTTGATTATAACCTATGTTTATAATTTCTTCAGCTAAGGTGGATTAAACACATATCATACCTTGGATCATCTCTATAGTACCATGGTTGTAGGCCTCAGCTTCCTAGAGTTGAGATCATCTATATCCACATACTCCCTATGGTCAGGGTGGACCACCTGAAGGTGCTGGCGGTAGAACCACAAATCTCCTCCAACCACCTGATGCAGGGTGAGCTCCTCTTCCACATCCTCATTCTACCTACGAACCTTCCCACTCGAATCTCTATATCTAGCTCTGTGGTTCCTCGACTATCTATTGGTCGTCAGTGTGGATGGTCAAGCAGTCACGAGCCAAGTGACCCTACCCACCGCACATGAAGCATAGTATTCACCTCTACTAGACTGCTCTACCTTGTGATCATCACACCTCTGACCCTACATCCTAGGGCCATCCACCATATGGTGTAGTCCGCATGAACCACTGTCTTATCTACCTACTACCAGCCATAGATGACTCTATTACGTGTTTCCCGGTGGTGGGTCTTGCTGTTGACGTCTGAACTGCAAGGAATCTATCCACCAAGAGTGCTCTCTCTAGAACTCCAACATGTGTTAGAGATGCTGAGGGATACCATCTAAGCACTGATCTCCCATCAGGTTCCCTTCTCAAAAGTTCTAGCCATGAAGAAGGTTCCTACACCATGTTGTTAGAGTAGTATGAGAGGTTAGTGAACCTCACTGAGTACTAGTCCATAGTCTGGATTCCCTGTTGTAAGTGTAGAAGCACCTATATACGGACAGAGCATAGAGTCGCTGGAAAAAACTCTTCCTTGAAGAGGCCCTCAAAAACTACCCAGGTGAGGGTCACCTCGTCATGTATCTAGAGTGTTAGGCTCCACCATCACCATGTTGCACCCAAAAAAAGGCTAGAAACTAGGATCACCCTCTGGTCGGCTAGTCTCCCTACCAGGTGAAAAACTCTAGCCATTACCTCCATCCAGTCCTTAGCTGCTAGTGGATCCATCCCACCTTTGATCCTTGAAATCCTCTTCCATGGAAACTCGTGCAATGCGCTCAGTCGTCGTGCACCATCTGTTGGTGGGGATGGTTGCATCTGCTACTCAATGGGTGGTGGTGGATCTAGTGGACTACCTAAAGATGATCCCATAGTAAGAGGGCCCTGCACTGAAGCCTCATCACTCGATGGGAAATCATCATGTAATCTCTCAGGGATCCCATATGGCTGTCTACGTGGCGGAATCCTGAAAGGAAACAGGTGCACCAAATTCAAAAAGTTATACCTGGTGAGCTGACTCAAAATAGAAAAAAATTAAATCATTTCCAAAACACAAGCAATCACTATTTTCGTGCATTAAGTCGGAAATCAGAATTCAGGCTCCTGGTGTATGGATACATCACCAGCCATATCAACACAGGACTCCCCGAACTGAAAACCACACTCAAAAAACATAATACTATTGCTCAATTAAAAATATCAGAGTCTTAGTTCTTCAGTAGAACCGACTCCACTGATACCAATTTGACATGAACAGTCCCTCAGGACCTGTTCTGTGACTACCCCATGCTCTTCTTCCATAGGCTAGGTGTTGGACACTAGCACCGAAAGGCATAACCTTGAAAAATTATAAAGAATTAACATTAAACCTATGTACGCGTAGTCTAAGAATACAATAATCACAACCCATTTTTTAAAACTACAGTAGTAAAAAGATGTGTTTTGAAAGTAAAAAAGGGTGAGTATTGTATGTAAAGGGGGCCAGAATACAAACCCAACTGAAAAATACTATAGAGACAAAAAACATCTTTTGGAATCATCCACCAAGGTTCCTACATGAAGGGTAGGTACAACTCACAGTCAGTCATCACTCCGGCACATTACATCTAAAGGTCCACCACCGATCACTGTCCAGTCCTGGCTCCCAAGCCTCGAACAAAGTTTCCCTTCATATGCACAAGACACAACAAGGAATGGGAGAAGTCTGTGTAGGGGTGATTATAACAATACTCACTAGGGACCTTGAAATTCATGAAGGTCTCCAAGATTTCCACTATGTAAAAATCATAAAGAAAGACCTCAATCACAAATCACGATGCAATAGTCAACTCAAACAAGGTATAAAACTCATAGATCAGGAATATAAATGAATAGTATTAAGATATATCATCTTATTCCATTGAGATGTTCCAAAAATAATCCATAAAGAATTTCTACTTTTATTGATCCACTCTTAGACCTCACACGTTGTTCCATGGTTGGCCACTGTAAGGCTGGTCCTTGTCAGGTCACGCTATTGCTGATCCTCATAGGGCCACTATAATTCTAATCCCCATAGGGTCGCTCAGATGGTGATCCACACAGGGTCACTAGAATTTTATTCCACACAGGGTCACTGGAATGTTGATCCACACAAGGCAGCTGGAATGTTGTTCCACACACAGTCACTAGAATGCTACTCCACACATGGCCGCTTGATGCTGATCCACACAGGGTCTATAGAGTCTGATCCTCGATGGGCTAATCTAAAACTAGTCCTCATTGAGTATCTATGATGTTGATCCACACAAGGTCTCTATGAGGCTTATCCAAACATGATCGCTGCTTCAAAGATAGCCATCCAACGGGATCCCCGCCCCTGATTCGCTCGAGTTCCATAAAATATGATCCAAAAATTATTGGTAATACCTAGAACACAACTAAAATCTACAATTGACTCTCCCAAAGGACCTCCATTTCGTAAGGATTCCAACGGGATAGATTGTTCATCAACTGGATGCTCAGTCTGTGAGTTATATGTGTTTTAGTAATAAGGGTCTTACTAGATTCGGGTTCGATCAAACCTGGGCGAACACCAACATTCTCAAAAATTGGAGTGGAGTATATCAAAAGGGATATCTCACCCCAAGGATCCTAGTTCCATTGACATTTCATCAAATGGAAATCTGGATTTCATGTTATGTCATTTTAAGCGAAACTAGGCCTAGATGGGTCAGGGTCTGGTTCGACCCGGCCGGATCGACCCGGCCTGGCCCGAACTGGCCTGGGCCAGTACAGTTGGACTGGGCCTCAGTAAGATCAGCCCACTGGCCCGTCGTCCAGCCCGACTCTCTGGGGGGGAGCGGCCAGGCCCACAGGGGGCACGACCTGGCCAGTCGTGGGGCACGACCTAGCCCCCAGGGGGCGCATCCCAGCCTACATGGAGGGCACAACCCACCCGCATGAGGGTGAAACTCTAACCGTACACTAGAATAGCCCGACCAGCTAAGGGGGTGCAGCCCAGCCCGTAGGACGCCATAGCCCAGCCCGCAGGTGGGTGCAGCCCAACCCGCAGGGGGGCGCAGCTTAACCCACGGGAGGGCGAGGGGCTCGCCCTAGTTAGCATAGGGGGAAACAACTCCACCCTTTCTCTAGAATGTAAAATCAATTTGGGTTATAGAGATTCGGTGCCATGTGGAACCTCCTGGTCACTGTGGGAACCATAAGGATTGGGTCCCTCCTATGTTGTGGCTTCTAACCATGACCACCTCTAGCAGTGCGCAACGGCTTGCTGCTCCACGTCCATGGTTGGTGTGTTGGCCATCATGCTCAACCAACGCGGTTGGAAAGCCACGACCACCACCTTCTCTGGCATCTGATAGCATGCTATCATCTCTCGTGTCGGCCGTCGCCATCTCTTGCTTGCATCGGTTTCCAGTGACGCCATGCTGACAGTCTTCTGTGCACCTCTGGGTGAGCTCTGGTGGTCTGTTTTTTCATCTGATCACACCTACAGGCTTCCCAGGTCATCTCCTTTTTTTATTGACCCTTGGAATTGGGTTCCATCAAACCCAATAATTGATCTATGTATAACACAATTATTGATGAAGAGGTAGAGTTATCGGGCCTTGTATGTCAGCCCCACGACCTCCACGTTAGCATCTTATTAAGGGATAAGATAAATGATTCAACAACTCTTGAAATTTAAACAAGACAAAACCTGACCTTGTGAGTAATTTGGGGGAGTCCCATGTTTGAATATGGGTCAGTGTTTTTTGATCCATAATCAAGCCTCCAATTATGCCTCTCAAACGATGATCTTCAGTTCTTTCTTGATGGATCCGTTCTCCATCTAGAAACTCCTCCAAAATCCTCCTCTCCAAAAAATATCACTCCCATTGCCTATGAATTCAAAAATAGAGAGATAATTGGATTTAACCATACAACACATAAATAAGAGAGGTTCATTAATTGGTTCAATTAATAAACCTTCTTAATTTCATGTAGGGCGGTTACACATTTTTGTGTAACTAGGCATTTAATGTCCTGGATTTAATGCCCGACCACCCAATGTCGTCCTCACCACAAAAACCCAAATAGAGGTGGAGGATATTTAAAAAATTTATTTATTTTTATAAATCCTCCACAAAACCCGCAAATACCAACTTCCTTCTCGACCCACTACAGTCGACGTTAAGGCCCCTTTAAGTGAATCTCAGCATTGCAAGTTCAATTATGCCCTTGGATTTTAATTCTGAGCACCAGCTCAAAAGATAGGATTTCTCACTCGCACGTTTACTGAATAAACCTTAAGAATGTTTAAAATTCTGTCCCAGGCACATCGGGGATCAGAATCAAATCCCATCAGATTTGAAGCCTTGGAATAGTTACATTTAATTTTAAAAATACATGAAAAATATGGGTCATTACAATTGGAAATCATTGGTGGTATTTTGGAACTGTTGGATACTATTATTCTTTGTCTGAGTGGTGAGATTGAGATCCTCTTACACTCTTGTTTGGAATTTTTTGACTGAACATATATTTAAACTTTTTATCCACACTATAGATTTGGATATTCTCTATATAGGAGAGGTTAATATGTGTGGGGTATGCCATGTGAATCGTATCTTTAGCAACCCATTGTTGGATTAGTCTACTCTCATAGTATAGGTGTTGAATACATGATAAGTAGTTCGTCTACACCCTATGTTTATACCCTTGTGTTTGGATGACCTTCCATTTACATTTGGTTTGGGTTGAGATGTTCTCTTTAGTTGTATCTTGCATCTAATGTCTTTTTTTCAAATTGTATCTCTTACGAATCCCCCTTCATCTTCTAATATTTCTTACTGGGTATGTATGTACTCAACCCTTCATGGTATTTCCACGCATGTGCCATGTCTTATGCAGATGACGGACATATCTGTGGTGACTTCAGAGGATCTTTGGGATATTGGGTGCTTTGTACCGTGTATGGTGGTTATAGATTACTATTCATGATATGGGATCTCTCATCATTTTACTTTTACATTTTTTTAATGTTGGGACATATTTCTAGTTCAGATTGTATTTTTCCCATTATTTTTCAGTTTCTACTATTGTAGTCTTGTATTGTAAAGAGGTTTTTCATGAATAGTTGTTCCCTAAGCTATAACATGCTTTCACATTCACTCCATTTATACTTTTACATCATGATGATTGTGTGTGTGTGCATATAGGTACTTAAGAAAAATCCCCCCTCTGATCTTATTTATGACATCAATTCTGGTTGTCATCATCTGGCCTATGAAGGTGGTCCTAGGGTAGTTGTAGCTTGAGCCCCAGATTTTGTCGGGTTTTGACACATCACCCAAATAGCATCCTTCCTACCTGGATTCAATGGTATATTAGTTATGAATTATAGGGATATCACATGACACTTCCAAATAATAATGAGTAATGTTTTGAAAACTACTCTAGGTCTCTGGTTCTCAACCTTAATCACATACAAAATTTGTCATTTTGACCTAATGTATACAATTGAATTCCTTATCCCAATCCACCAATATTGATATCTCATATAATCCTAAATCATTATAGTCCCAGGGTGTAAGGACTAACTAGAATGGTATCCATTATCCATAAACTCCTTCCTCAGATATATTGGATTTACCAACCTACCTTTCAAATAAAAAACCATTGGGAGACCAAGACCAAACTCTTGAGGACTCCCTTCCAATAAATTTTTTACTAACATGTAATAAATTTTTGTTTGTTTCTTTTCTATACCAAATGCAATAATTAAACGAATAATCATCCATAAAGAATTTAATAAAACCTTACCACATGCATATTAAACATCCAATATTTTATTATAATCAAATACATTAGATACCACTCATCCATTGATTAATTCATTGACTATGTTGGTGACTTCCTACTCAACATGTCAATAACCACATTCCCTTATCCATGTTTATGTGAAATATAAAAATAAAATGTATTCAGATAATCAAACATGAATCTATATCACCTTTTTAAATCCCTCTGATTAAAAATATAATTCTGGATCTTATGATCTCAATATAACATAAATATATACCTATGGAGATAGTGGAATGATTTTTTTGGGGGGGCATCAAAACTAGAAACTCAAGGTCATGAGTTTCTTTTTTCTTATCTTAATGGTATAACTGGAGATAACCTTGGGACATAATCAATTTTAATCACATCAAGATACACCATTATCCCATATTATAGGAATTATAGAAAACATCATAGCCTATACTCGATTCCAGAAGAATTAAAACTGGGGCCAAATTCAAAATCAATTTCAATTCCTTGAAGGCTCTATGAAAGTTATGTTTACCATAAAATTCAACACCCTTAGATATTAATTCTATAATAATTGAGAAAATAATATAATAACCCTAAAACCCTACATTTAATAACTAGATTGTCCCATGAAGCATCAATTATAGACACATTATGAGGTTTCTTGCATGAAATCACTTCTTGAATCATCTCATGATCCATTGAAAAACACCTCTCAAATATAACATGGACAAGAAGCTTCACTTCTAGGATCCAAAATTCACATTTATAATTTTTTGTACTAATTATTTTCTTTCATGATTACAATGATGTTATCCAAATAATTCTTATATTCTTGTTGAATCAATGAGTACACCAAAATATCATACATAAAAACATTTAAGGATTCCATGAAAATATTAATGGTTTAGTTCCTAAATGTGGTAAATATCCCAAAAGTGTTTGTGTGATCGAATGGAATTACCATGACATAAAAATTCCCATACTTACTCCAGACCACTCTCTTATGTATATCCTATTCTTGGACTCTTAAATTTTGTTATCTAAATCACAAGTCAACTTAAGAAAACAATTTGGCTTCTTTAATTTGATCGTATAGATCATCAATCCAATGAATGGGGTATTTTTCATAAAAAATACATGATTATTATTTTTTAGTCATCATAACACATGTTTCTTCTGTATTAATTCTTCAAAAATATAACTATAGAATCCCAAAAAGTAACATTAGGATGAATAAATAAATTACACATGAGATATGTGAGCTGAACTGTTTTCATTTTAAACTCTTTTAGTGTTATTCAATATGATGACAGGGAAATTCGAATCATCCAAGCTAGTAGATAAATAGTGAACTCTATCTATATCTAGAGAGTTAACCAATGAGAATAATTAAGAACGGCCAAATGATATGCACACACCAATTTCGGTAGTGTACAACTGAAAAATTAATAAAACATTCAATAAAAATATGTGGAAATTGGAATTACCTCATTTTATTTAATCAAAAAAATTTGATACTCTACCAAATATAGGATCCCACTGTCCTCGAAATGCACAAGTGACTCCATAAGGTGACCAAAAATAAACATGATGATGATAAAAACCAATCTGATAATATAAACTAATCTTCCAATCCATAAAAATAACAATTTTTGTGATTTTAATATCAATATCTACGAAGTACCAAAAAATATATGTTTTCAATCGACACCCAAAACTCGTGACATTAAAAACCATAGTCCTTCCAATTTCCTAAAGTATTTATAAGATCCATCATGAATGAAATAATATCTAATAATAACCCAACTGCATCAATCAGAATTGAAGATATAAATGAATTAGATACACCTATATCAAAAAATTCATGGCTTATAGTGGAAGAAATGAAAATCATAACTCTCTTTGTTTTCAGACATACTTTAGTTTCCTTTGGTTTATACTCTATTATGTAAAGTATCTTGGAATTAGCTCCTCCTTGATATTTATTAAGTATTAAAAAAATCCCCATTTTTAATAGAACGAGATCTTCCACCTCTTTACATATTAAAATATCCGTAGAGACATTGGTAAGAGTGGATCCAATTCTACAGACTTGGGAAACATTTCTAAAAAATACATATGGTGACATGATTATCCTCAATAATGTAAGGACCTATGGGATTTTATATTTTTAGGGTTATCATAACCAGGTCTTCCATATTAATATAACACCAACTAGTGATATTCCATATAGTCCCACATAATAGATCGAGATGTAAATTTATCACCCTTATTATGGATCCTTTACTATCCAGAAAAGACACCCTTATTTCATACCAAGGAAATAGAAGATCATCTTAAACCCATCATTGTGGATTATTTTTTCTCATCCATAAATCCTTTATCAATTCACTCGAAAAAATTAGTGGGAATAAATGAATCAGTATCAACTAAATATTATCGCTCCAAAAAATCTCATACCTTTGATCATTGATGCAGTCATTGGAAACATTATTCAATGATAGTTGAACTGAAATAGTGAAAAAACTACAACACTCTATAAGAAAATCCTCCCCTTGATCAAAGTTCAATAATTCAAATGTCTTCACCACACCTAACATTTCAGTAAAAAACTAAAAATTGAATAACTTATGGAATGTAATCCTTGAAATAACCACATGTGACATAGCTTGCATGATAAAGTCCCCCCATTTTCATCGTGGTTCATCTACAATATTAGTGGGAAAACCTAAAATTGATTTATTTGAAGTCATAAATAAGTGTAAGATCCTATCAATCTATTTTATCAACTCATTGGAATCTTGGGGTCCCTTATCACTATAGAATTATGGGGGATTTTGTTTGGAAAATTTTGAACCCTATTCTACTTTCACCCTTGATCCCCAACACAAAGATGACCTAGATTCTAGAATATGTGGATATATAAATAAACAAATAAATATTATAATAGATTATTATCAAATAGAACATGTCACATAGATTCTTATACTTGACACGGAAGATCTCATCTAAGAGGCTTTACCTAATAATCACAAAAGACAACATCTGACAAGATAAATATAAAATATCTGAATCAAAAGATATAATTCAAGAATCAATTATAAATCCTTTAAATAAATGAATATAAAATAAAAAATATATTCTATGAATAAGAAAAATTATTATAAATTAATGTTCTAATCTAGTTAACCCTAAAAATAAATCTCAAATGTTGATGAAAATCCCTTTCCAGATATGGTAACACATTCTCAGACACAAAAGTGAGAAGGCCTGGCACCTTTCTAGACATAATAATTAAATTATTTTGATCTTAATAATATCTAAAAAATATTAAACCATGAAAAAGGAAGTTTATAAAAAATATATCATGGTATTACCTATGATACAATCTTTTTTAACAACTAAACAGATTCGATATTAAATGAACCCCAAGATGACCCTCCATTTGGTAGAGATCAAAACAAAACCCAAAACATTTCTCATGTATAACTAAGAGAAGATAAAAAATTTAAGTAGAACATATAATAATATTACTCATTTATGGGTGATATAAGCAGAATCCAAAATTCTAAACTAGGAATAAAACTAATAAATATCAGAAGAAACATTCGCCTATATTACCATCCAACACCACCAACCAAACTCACAATAAAGGAAACATCATCCAAGAGAAGAGAACAAGATTTTTGACACCCTTTCTTTTACATGTATCCTATAAAACTTTATTCTCATATGCCTAAATTAATATGTAGGCTATCATGAAAACGCCTTTTGTGATAAGTGCATGAATACACACAATGTCTATCACCATGAAACCATTATTTGCGTCTTTTAAACATACTAGATTCAAAAATCTACATACATTGAATTTTGATATACATAAAACATATTTGGTTTTTATTTTAAGATATTCCATATTCAAATCCACTACAATATGAATAAAAATAGGAAAGGAAAAATATAGGGATCTAGTAAAAATATTTATCTATTAATATAAACATGACAGAAACCAAATAAGAAACTATAAAAACATGTAATAAATAATGGACTTGTTATGTTATAGCCAATGTTAATAACTACTAGGAAATAGAAATGAACACAAAGCCTAAAATACTATGAGTCTCATTAATAAAATTTCCTTCCACAGTCTATCTATATCACAATCATACTCATAGCGATTCTACACTCACTAAGGTTTTTATATGTCCATAATATGACACAACTGAGTTCCCTAATGTGAATTATTTCCTAAAAAATTGAAGTAAACCATTATCATAATTTAATAAAACTTTTTATAAAGAAAAACATCAATATTTCTATAATTGAAAATCCATTGTATAGTAAAGCATATTTGAGGAATTTCATCAAATATATGATGCGTATAAAACTAATTTTTAGAAAGAAAACACCTTTAAAATATTTTCCCATTACAATGATGAAAAAATTATATAATATAACACTCATAGATTTCATATAAATAAATTTAATATGAAAAACCAAATAATATTTCTAGATCATTGTGTAATTAATGTTATAAACCATTATATAGAAGAATTGACCTCACCAATGAAGGAAATATATTCACTTTTAAAAACAGAGATTAGAATTAAGAAGATACCATCCTCACAAAAATATATGAATAAGAAACATCATAAATTCTCCATGAAAACCATGTGATATATTAATCACAACACAATTGGTTTTTAACAGTTCAAGGGGGAAAGGGGTCCATGGATGATTTAGAGATAATAGAAGAGATATATAGGATATAATAAAATTACTTAATGAGATCCCCCCACCCCAAATGAGATTTATTAAAAAATAATTGCATAATTACACTAGATAATTGAGGATAGAATGAATCGTGATAATGTGGAATTAGGAGGATATTAGAGTTAATAACGACTGAGGACATCTGGGTAATTTTCCATTTTTATTAGTTCAGATTTATGTAAACAATTAGGATGCATGATTAGAAAAAAATTGTTCTAATCATGTGGTAGTCACTATCCCTTAAAAATACATATTCCATGATTTTCTGGGAATATTTTTATGGTTAGACAAACCATTATTTCTCCATGTGATTCTCTATAGTACAAAAACCATTCACATACATGATTTTCTCCACGACTCGAATTGTCAAACAAACTATTCTAAAACTATGATGGTCTCTAACATAACCGACAAATACATTAATCATATTTACCGTGTGGTTAACATGAATAATGATCCTAATCTGTGTTCCTGGCTGTAACGCCCTGACCCCAGCTACCCATAGTCGGTGCATTACTTCGTAACATTGGCATGATCACAAAAGATCAAGTCTCGAAAGACCGATTAGTTTAGTAGCCTTGGAAACACTAGATACATTCATAAGTCTTTCATTACATCAAAAAGTAAACAAACTACAATAACATGGTCTTCATAGTCCACACTCATATCCTCTTCTGACTATCCCTGCAGGTCATTCCTAAAATACTTCTTCACATCCTGGAAAATATTAAAACATTGAAAGGGGTGAGCTCAGATGCTCATTAAGGATAACAATAATGCGGAAGATTTCATAAATAAACATAAAAATTTAAGGCAATGTATAACTAAATCAAAATCCTTTTAAACTTGAACATCAACATACTATGGAAAAAGTACAATGAGATAATGCCATTCATTTCTTCACATGGATATTCTACTGGTCGAATAATCACATGAAATATCAATAACCACTTTCATAATGATGGAATGCATAATGCCAGACTATCATAACCACGTAGTCAAGGCCTTGTGCCAAGACCACAAATAAGATTTTTTCAAGGCCTCGTGCCAAGATAGTAGTTTGTCTCATGAGACCTGCCTATGCATCGAGGAGCTATAGCGGGCTCCACCCGTCACTTATTAAGTCCAATGCATTCCTCATATGAATAGGTTTAAACATATCATAAACCATAACATAATTGTATCACATAAAACATGCATAAAGGAAACATAACATTTCCACATTTCAATCACAATATATCAACACAACACATTGATATAATAAAAACTCTTTCAAAACCATTTTCAATACCAAAATAAAAGAAAGTTAAAACTTTGTATTTATTTTTCACAAAAATGATGGCTTGTAGAGGAAGCCGAAACTCAAATAATGGTCACGGCGGCGGAGAAGTCGTTGTCGCCGCATAAGTACGGAAAGAAAAACATTCCCTTCTGTCGTTAAGAAAAACGCTTCGGATAAAAAATATTCCTTTTGAATAAACGTAAAAGTCAAAGGGGTTTATACACCGTATAAAAGAAAGTTGTGTATAAAACAAAATATTCCTCAATGAAAGGAGATTGAGACGAAGTCCTTAAAAAGATCATTTTTAAAATAAAATAGATCTATTATGTGTATTCACTATAGGTACACATAAAGAAAGTAAAAATACAAAATAATACATAATAATATCATGACATAATTTGAAAGTAGGAGATTAACCCAACGAATGGATGTTGGGTTAAGAAATTCCCTTACCTCGTGTCTGAATTGACACAACCGTTCTTTAACCTCATGAATAATAAACTAGAGTTAATATATACCTTATTAAGAACCATTTTAAATTTCATTATCCTTTTTATATCACTTATTACAAAGTTATGAACATTGTGTAATTATTTAAGTTAATAATGGTCGTTTTGTCGATCTTTGGTAACTTGAGTCAACAATAAACTTCTTATAATTACAAGTTGTTCATGTGGTATAATATCCATTATATCCAGAATTATATTCATGATTTAGATGTCATATATATCTTATATATCCAGTATATACATTCATTAATAATATTACGTAACATTTAGAGGTAAGAAATGAAATGCACCGTTCATGGAGACGGTAAGCCGTACGTACGCATGAACGCTACTTTCATTTCAATTTCATATTTAATGGAACTAAATCATAATTATATAAATTTATAATATAATTCCAGTATAATATAGTGTATAATACCATTTAATCCATCCTTTATACATCCCACATATGGCATTAACGATTCAAATCACTTTGAGGGGGCGGTAGTCCGCACTTCCTAAAATGAAATTATCGCGTTTTACCCGTAATGGAAATCATAAAGTATGACATAAATGAGAAATAAAAAAGCATAACTAAAACATAAACACATTATATATCGTATATAAATATATTGACATCTTAATGGCCACCTTTGAAGGTGTTATATGAGTGTTGAACAATCATCGTTTCGTGAGGCAGAAATTCGCCATCCACAGAAACCGTATGTTCTTTAACCATTAGATGTAGGTGTGTGTAAGTGTATCTCGAATACTTCTTATAAAAACATCCTAGTATATTGAGGATACTGATGTTGTTACATAATAAATGAATAAAAAGAGTATAGGGGGTTGGAGAAGAAAAATAAAACAAAACAACATTAGAGAAGACATTACCTCAAAATCGGGTAACTCTTTTTGATTTGAGCCAAAGGCTTCCTTGGGAGGAGTTCTGCCCAAAGTGAGGCTTCTAGGAGTAAGAGGGGAAGTTGGGAGAGTATTTGGGCAGAGTTTGCCCGAGCCAAATGTCTTGAAAGTGTAAATGAGGTGGGAGAGGTGGGGGCCTTTTATTAGTGGAGAGGAGGGTCTCTTTTGGAAAGATTGAAATGTTACATTATTACACAATGCTTTTCGGATTCTAAAGGACCCAAACTTATATAATTCGAGTCTAAGGTGATAAGGTTTCGAAATCTTCTCATCCAATAGGTTTTGGACAAGTGTAAGCCTTGGATTTTGCATTATCTTCTCATTTTATTTAAATCGTTAAATAATGAGGTCATCGCTGCATCATAATGATGTCATAAATAATTTAATTTATTTAATGTATAAAAATTATAAAACAAATACTATGATGTAGTAAATCTTTTTAGCTTTCTAATGAATATTTATAGTCAAAATTGGGACTTGTGTAACCCCACTTAAAAACTATTTTAGTAAAATAACTCATGTTTGTGTCAATTTAATTTTAACATTAAATAAATATATATTAATGTCATTTTCCAACTAAAGTGGCTCCATGGGGTCCTCAAGTTGACCCATGGGTTGTCTTGGTCGGCCATGACTCATCCAATAGGGGTAGGACAAGTGTCATGCTTATCTCATATTATTAAAACATTATTTGTACCTTAAACTACACTAATTACCTCTAATCGCGATTAAGAACTTAAAAGTTACTATTCACCAAAAATTATTTTAATCTCATTGAACAACATTTTACTTCTTAATGACAACCATGTATGTCGGATTTTTGAAAATCAAATCACAGAAGTGGTAATATTTCATTTAAACGAAAAATCAGTTATTTAACTACCACTTAGTGGTTTCACTATTCATCAAAAATTGACGTTTTTCTGAACAATGCCAAAATTTCACCCTAAGCTATAATTGATATTCCGAATTCAAAAATGATGTCTATTTTACAAAATTCCAAACATATAAGTTGCATTAATTAATTTTATAATCAATTCCCGCTGTCACAACAAATAGCATGTTTTTAAGAAACAATTTATATCAAAAGATTGGCAATTGTTTATGTACAATTTCAATGTTAAATTAATTCTAATGACCACCATTGGATAAAATGGTAAAAATATATTCTAATTATACTTTTAAACCACTAAATAGTATAATTTATCACAATAAATTATTTTGATTAAAAAAGTTGTTTTAAGTATTTATCACTATTCATAAAATATTGGAAGTTCTCAGAAAGTTGCAAAAAATTAAACTTAGGATAATTTCGATATTACGAATACAAAAATGAAGTCCATTTTGAAATATAAAATTTCTATAATTTTAAAAGGTGGTTATTACTATTCATAATGGCTACTTTGATTAGTCGCGGTGTGTTAGAACTCGAAATTGCATACCATGCAAGCTATTGCATTATTAAATGAGAAGCGTATCATGGAAGCTCGGGGTGTTACATTCTCCCCTCCTTCAATAAATTGCGTCCTCGCAATTTGAAATTTTTCTTTGAAAATAAAAGGTTGAAAAGATAAAATACCTTTGTGGAAAACACACATCGTAAATAAGGTTAATAAAATTTATCCTTAATAAGAGGGAAATGGAAATAAGAAAGTCACCACCAAATTATGATCTCGATAAGGAGAACATTGGTGGCAATTAGAGACATATAATTGGAGGAAAAACGTAAATATTTCTAGGGAGTGATTGAGGTCATCAATCACAATCAACTGTCAAATTGAGGGCCTCAAAGCCTTCAATCTATGTTGATTTAAAATATCATCAGTTAAACAAGACATAAGGTATTAGGGTAACACATTTTTTTGTTTTAATATCCCATTAATAAAGTTTAAGAATTAATTTATTCATTGAATAACAGATAGGTATATATATATATTTATGCTTGACAATTAGAGTTTCAACCTTCAACTCACCTTTCGCTCAAAAAGATAATAGAACCCAAAAATATTATACTTATCCTAATTGTATAAGGTTCCAAATGTTAACACATACCATTTAGATTTGTAAAATTATTTTGTAATAACCAGGGACTTCCTGTAGGCTAGTGGTAGGAAATAAAGGCTTGTCACACTATGGTTGTGGGTTCAATTCCTGCAGCTTTGTCCGACGCGTCAGGTTATGCCCCACCCTGCAGGTTGTCCTTTTCCTAAAACTATAGTATTATAATATTCAAAAAATAATCTTCATAATTTTTTTTAACCTTAAACAATACTATCCAAAGATCAACTTAATCCATTCCAACCTTTATAGTTATCCAAAATACTTCTGTCCAGCTCACAGTCCAAATTTTTTAAGGAAGGTAAACATAATGAAGATCCTTTTTTCCATGTAACAACATGTGAACACCTTCATCATGTATTCTTTTTAAACATACTGAATTACCATGATCCCTTATTCCTTATAGAATACTAGATATACTCCTCCAATCAAAAAAATGTATACAAATCATCAATCAGTTTCAAGGAAGTTAAGAATATCCAATATAATTTATCCAAATCAATCACGTCTTATTCCAAAATCACTATCTCGGTATCAGAACCATATTATGGTTTATCTTTCTCTCAACCATATATTTTCCAAAAATTTAACCTACTGTGGAGTCACTTTTCTTGGTTCCACACAATCTCAAGTCCTAGATGAAATAGTACTGCAGTACAATCCTTATATACTCCATAATTATTATAACCAGTACATCATTGATACAACACTCAAATTAAAAAATTCTTTAATAACAACATAAGAACTCTAATCATTCCTCCTCATCTGTGGTAGTATCATAACTTTATTATTATCCAATAACATCATTTGGGGCATACTCTGATGATTTGAACATTGGTTTGCGTAGTGTCCCCACTCCTTGCAGATGAAGCATTGTACATTTGAAACCTTTTTCTTACCCTTGCAGTCACGCACTTGGTGTCCTTTTTCTCCACACTTATAACAAACTCCCATTCCCTTTAGGCAAATTCCAAGGTGTTTCTTCCCACAATTATCACATATTGGAAAATTATTCTTTTCCCTCGTCCCTTTATTCATCATTATCTCTTCCATCCTTTTCTTCTCTTTCATCCCTTCAAATCCATAAGACTCAGAGAATTCTCTACTTATCTTATTAACACATGATACTATTTCTTCATATGTTGATAACACATGGGAGAATATTTCCCTTCTAAATGTTGGCTTAATACCATGAAAGATATGATCCTTCTTACTCTTTGGATCATACGTATTGATGGAGTTCACATTCCTTCTACTGGGCACCATTTCTATACAATGCCATAAACTAGGTTAGTTTATGAATCGAAATACATAATAACAAACTTGAAAACACTTATAATAAATTGAACTATTTATGGATATAATCCACAATCATAAAAAATGTTTTCTTTTAGGAAGTATATATACTCATAACCCTTCATAGTGGTTTATAAAGAAAATGAGAATTATCCAAAGCATATCCCCCGGGAGTGTCGTAACCAAGAGTGCAGCAAGGCCCGTTGTCATGCACCAGTTCCCGTCCGAGTCTAGCTCAAAGCGGCGTTTTCAGGTTTTACCCCTAAGTACATCTGTGCCAGAGCTGCCTCTACCTGCTCGTATCCAGACAGGGATTTATTGCTCGGAAAACTCACAAAATCTCTACAATAACAAAATTCTAGGAAGTTCTTCTATACTAATCCTCAAAGTCTATCTCTGGGCTATGTGCTCTAATCAGAGTTTATCTAAATCTATCTTCCAAGGTTAGTACTAAACAACCTCTGATACCAACTGTAACTCCCCGACCCCAGCTACCCAGAGTCGGTGCATTACTTCATAACATTGGCATGATCACAAAAGATCAAGTCTCTAAAGACCGATTAGTTTAGTAGCCTTGGAAACACTAGATACATTCATAAGTCTTTCATTACATCAAAATGTAAAAAAACTACAATAACATGGTCTTCATAGTCCACACTCATATCCTCTTCTGACTATCCCTGCAGGTCATTCCTAAAATACTTCTTCACATCCTGGAAAATATTAAAACATTGAAAGGGGTGAGCTCAGATGCTCAGTAAGGATAACAATATTGCGGAAGCTTTCATAAATAAACATAAAAATTTAAGGCAATGTATAACTAAAACAAAAGCCTTTTAAACTTGAACATCAACATAATATGGCAAAAGTAAAATGAGATAATTCCATTCACTTCTTCACATGGATATTCTACTGGTTGAATAATCACATGAAATATCAATAACCACTTTCATAATGATGGAATGCATAATGCCAGACTATCATAACCACGTAGTCAAGGCCTCGTGCCAAGACCACAAATAAGATTTTGTCAAGGCCTCGTGCCAAGACACTAGTTTGTCTCATGAGACCTTCCGATGCATCGAGGAGCTATAGCGGGCTCCACCTGTCACTTATTAAGTCCAATGCATTCCTCATATGAATAGGTTTAAACATATCATAAACCATAACATAATCGTATCACATAAAACATGCATAAAGGAAACATAACATTTCCACATTTCAATCACAAGATATCAACACAACACATTGATATAATAAAAACTCTTTCAAAACCAGTTTCAATACCAAAATAAAAGAAAGTTAAAACTTTGTATTTATTTTTCACAAAAATGATGGCTTGTAGAGGATGCCGAAACTCAAATAATGGTCACGGCGGCGAAGAAGCCGTTGTCGCCGCATAAGTACGGAAATAAAAACATTCCCTTCTGTCGTTTAGCAAAACGCTTTGTATAAAAAAGATTCCTTTTGAATAAACGTAAAAGTCAAAGGGGTTTATACACCGTATAAAAGAAAGTTTTGTATAAAACAAAATATGCCTCAATGAAAGGAGATTGAGACGAAGTACTTAAAAAGATAATTTTTAAAATTAAATAGATCTATTATGTGTATTCACTATAGGTACACATAAAGAAAGTAAAAATACAAAATAATACATAATAATATCATGACATAATTTGAAAGTAGGAGATTAACCCAAAGAATGGATGTTGGGTTAAGAAATTCCCTTACCTCGTGTCTGACTTGACTCAACCGTTATTTAACCTCCTGAATAATAAAATAGAGTTAATATATACCTTATTAAGAACCATCTTAAATTTCATTATCCTTTTTATATCACTTATTACAATGTTATTAACATTATGTAATTATTTAAGTTAATAATGGTCGTTTTGTCGATCTTTGGTAACTTGAGTCAACAATAAACTTCTTATAATTACAAGTTGTTCATGTGGTAGAATATCCATTATATCCAGAATTATATTCATTATTTAGATGTCATATATATCTTATATATCCAGTATATACATTCATTTATAATATTACGTAACATTTAGAGGTAAGAAATGAAATGCACCGTTCATGGAGACGGTAAGCCGTACGTACGCATGAACACTACTTTCATTTCAATTTCATATTTAATGGAACTAAATCATAATGATATAAATGTATAATATAATTCCAGTATAATATAGTGTATAATACCATTTACTCCATCCTTTATACATCCCACATATGGCATTAACGATTCAAATCACTTTGAGGGGGCGGGAGTCCGCACTTCCTAAAATGAAATTATCACGTTTTACCCATAATGGAAATCATAAAGTATGCCATAAATGAGAAATAAAAAAGCATAATTAAAACATAAACACATTATATATCATATATAAATATAGTGACATCTTAATGGCCACCTTTGAAGGTCTTATATGAGTGTTGAACAATCATCGTTTCGTGAGGCAGAAATTCGCCATCCACAGAAACCATATGTTCTTTAACCATTAGATGTAGGTGTGTGTAAGTGTAGCTCGAATCCTTCTTGTAAAAACATCCTAGTATATTGAGGATACTGGTGTTGTTACAAAAGAAATGAATAAAAAGAGTTTAGAGGGTTGGAGAAGAAAAATAAAACAAAACAACATTAGAGAAGACATTACCTCAAAATCGGGTAACTCTTTTTGATTTGAGCCAAAGGCTTCCTTGGGAAGAGTTCTGCCCAAAGTGAGGCTTCGAGGAGTAAGAGGGGGAAGCTGGGAGAGTAATTGGGCAGAGTTTGGCCGATCCAAATGGCTTGAAAGTGTAAATGAGGTGGGAGAGTTGGGGGAATTTTATAAGTGGAGAGGAGGGGCTCTTTTGGAAAGATTGAAATGTTACATTATTACACAATTCTTTTCGGATTCTAAAGGTCCCAAACTTATATAATTCGAGTCTAAGGTGATAGGGTTTCGAAATCTCCTCATCCAATAGGCTTTGGACAAGTGTAAGCCTTGGATTTTGCATTATCTTCTCATTTTATTTAAATCGTTAAATAATGAGGTCATCGCTGCATCATAATGATGTCATAAATAATTTACATTATATAATGTCTAAAAATTATAAAAAAAATACTATGATGTAGGAAATATTTTTAGATTTCTAATGAATATTTATAGTCAAAATTTGGACTTCTGTAACCCCACTTAAAAACTATTTTAGTAAAATAACTCATGTTTGTGTCAATTTAATTTTAACATTAAATAAATATATATTAATGTCATTTTCCAACTAAAGTGGCTCCATGGGGTCCCCAAGTTGACCCATGGGTTGTCTTGGTCGGCCATGACTCATCCAATAGGAGTAGTACAAGTTTCATGCTCATCTCATATTATTAAAACATTATTTGTACCTTAAACTACACTAATTACCTCTAATCACGATTAAGAACTTAAAAGTTACTATTCACCAAAAATTATTTTAATCTCATTGAACCACATTTTACTTATTAATGACAACCATGTATGTCGGATTTTTGAAAATCAAATCACAGAAGTGGTAATATTTCATTTAAACGAAAAATCAGTTATTTAACTACCACTTAGTGGTTTCACTATTCATCAAAAATTGAAGTTTTTCTGAACAATGCCAAAATTTCACCCTAAGCTATAATTGATATTCCTAATTCAAAAATGATGTCTATTTTACAAAATTCCAAACATATGAGTTGCATTAATTAATTTTATAATCAATTCCCGTTGTCACAACAAATAGTGTGTTTTTAAGAAACAATTTATATCAAAAGATTGGCAATTGTTTATGTCCAATTTCAATGTTAAATTAATTCTAATGACCACCATTGAATAAAATGGTAAAAATATATTCTAATTATACTTTTAAACCACTAAATAGTATAATTTATCACAATAAATTATTTTGATTAAAAAAGTTGTTTTAAGTATTTATCACTATTCATAAAATATTGGAAGTTCTCAGAAAGTTGCAAAAAATTAAACTTAGGATAATTTCGATATTACGAATACAAAAATGAAGTCCATTTTGAAATATAAAATTTCTATAATTTTAAAAAGTGGTTATTACTATTCATAACGGCTACTTTGATTAGTCGCGGTGTGTTAGAACTCGAACTTGCGTACCATGCAAGCTATTGCATTATTAAATGAGAAGCATATCATGGAAGCTCGGGGTGTTACACTGGCTTTGTTTCTCCAAATATATAAATTTTCAATCCATATATATTAAAACCTTTGAAAATCTAAAAAACTGATAGAAGAAGTTCAAAATTAAATATACCTATAACCTAGAGGCTGTCTCATTAAATTTTATTCTAAATGAATTTTTTTATAATGGATTAATAAAAACATTTACTTAAATGGGTGATTTAAATAAGGTAATAAATGTTTTTTAGTTCTCAATATATTTTTCTAAATATCCTAGAATGTGAATTTCATCTTTTTTATTTTTCTTTTGACATTTTTTATTCATGATTCATAATTTTAATAAAGTATTATTGTCAACCCTATTTCTCTGGATGGATTATGAAATGTTGTTTTCTAATAAATATTTGATCCACTACTTTTTTTCCTTGCTTAATTTTCATTTTTATATAACTAAAAAATTTATTCTAATTTTCTTCTTATGGAACACAACATATTTTATTCTATTAATTTATTGGATTTTACCTAGATTCCATAAATAAATTTATTTTATGGAAATTATTAACATAACTTTTTTTCATTTATCTATATGGTGAAAATAAAATTTGATTTTTTTCATCATTGAGTGGTATTTACAAATAAATTTACATGATATCTTTGATAACCGATATAATATCCATGGTTTTATCATGTTATGACTATTGATGAAATCATGAGTGAACTTTTTATGTGATTCTATTTGAGAAACATATGAAACCCAATTTCACTACAATAGTATTTATATTGTGTTGAGTTAAACCCATTTTTTTATGTATTTATAATATGATAAATAAATTTTTTCATGCAGAAATCATTTGTATGGATGATGATGGTGGGTCATATAACACCCTCCACTGATTTTTTTTATGATTTTATAACCCATGGTATAATTATGTTAATTGAGTAATGAATAGAAAATCAACTATAGGAATCATGTATGGAATGTTAATAGTACTATTGGAATCATCTCATGATGCATGTTCCACTATGAGAATCGGGTAGTGATTCCTACTCCCCAATGAAATTATTTTTTATACCTATGGATGTTCCATAATAATGTGATTCCTTTCATTAGAAATTATGATATACTTCCTTGTTATTCTTCCATTTTATTGTTATTATAATTATTTTATTGTAATATTAGGTAACATTTTTACTGATTAATGGTTCCACATTAATTTGATTAATTTTTTATGTTATAGTGTTACTTATTATCTTTGAATTATTTGGCATAATTTTGCAATATATCTTGATTATACCAATATTATCATCTTATTTTCAATTATTATATTTGATTTTTTTTATTATATGTGTGCCATTACTGAGCATCTATTATAACCCCATATATTTCATTATATTCCACTAGGTTAAGTGGAATTGAAATACATAAGATATATCCAGAATAGTATCATATGTTAATTAATTTTTTGGATGTCAAATAAATTTTATAGATTAATAAGTTTCTTATATAGGGGTATAGATGCTATTTTGATATAAATAATGTAGTTTCTATATGTAAAATATTTATAATAATTCTCTAAAACTATAAACGTAATATGTTTTTTATATATGTTTCATTATCATGTAATTATGAAGGTGTGTCGATATTTGTCTGTGAATTTTCTTCTTTTATCATCGGATTCATGATTGTGGGTCTTGGTGTGTGTTATTAAAGTCCCCCATTAGAAAAATGCAAGGGCTGGATAATAAATCATTAAGGGGTGAATAGATACCATATATTAATCAAAAATGGATTAATGAATTTAATAAAATTATTTAACAAACTGAATTATATTAAATATAGAGAATATGTTGAGTAATGGAATAATAATTTAATATAAAAACATTATGGATTTGGTATCTTTTGAATCAACAGCAATTTAAATAAAAAACATGAAAAAAAAACTTTAAATAAAATGAATATAACAAAGTAAAAAATATATTATATCAATATGGAGTCATATACCCCTTATAGAATAATTTAGAAGAATAATAGAAAACAGGTCCCAAATGAGGAAAAATTATATGGAGAACACTCACAACTCTTATTATGGTTCAATTAAGAACCATTGAATGAAAAAAATTATGATTTCTTAAATACCATGAATTAAATGAAAACATATAAAGGAAATAATTTTTTTTATTATTCTGATCTAAATATAAAATAAAACTAGGTCCATAATATGAAGTATCTCTCAATGAATTGAAATTGATAAAAATAACCCTTACATCATATCTCTGCTAGTATATTATGCTCGATGAAATCCCAAATTATAAAAATTTATTATTAATATAAATTAGAAGGATTATTTTTCTAATTAATTTTATTATAATAATTAATTTCAATTCATTTAAAATCATTTCATTTTTATTTAACAAATTATTATAGGTCATTTGGATCATTTTGATGTCACATGGTTCACAGACTCCAAAATGATGATGTATAATAATGATGGTCAAAGTTCATATTCATGTGGTTACATAAGAATAAAATTAGTCAATTAAGATGTTTCAATTAATTCAATAATAAAATGTGTTAAATAAGACTATAATTAATTACCAATAAGGTATTCTAAATTATTAGTCATATTTTTTATTGTTAAAAATGACATTGCCTGATTAAATTTAATTTTGTTTTTTGGTTGAATATTTTAACATTAAATAGTCATATTAATAAATTTACAATATTTTTTATAATATATTCATTAATGAAATAAATTTTAAAGTATCCATGTTGGATAAAAGTATATGAAAACACCATCGTTCACTTAGAAAGAGTAAAAATACCGCTGTGAGTGATGTTTTTCAAAATAGTCTAAAAGATGGGAAACTGACAATAAAATTACCATTTTATAAAAAATATAATAATAATGTTAATTTATTGATATTATACATAAATATTAAATTCATTATTGATATTTTTTTGAAGAGGAAGTTAAATTAAAAGACCCTATTTTTTGAAAAAACGTGTATATATAATAATCACTTCTGAAATTGGTTTCAACAGTGGATTGTGGTAATAACATATTAATAAGTGTTAAAAAATAATTATAATATAATGAAGATAAATTAATATTATTATATTAATTTAATTATTCATAGAGTTTATAGAAAAATAATCACAAATAGTTAATGAAAATATAGAACTAACGAAAACTGTTATTTGGACATAGAAACTAGTTATAAAAAGTGTTCGATGAGAATTAATTAGTATAATATCATAAAAATGATCAAATTTATGATAATATAGTGGATATATAGTGATTTTAGAATAATATATTTTAAAAGGAGATAAAGATTAATGATTCATAAAAAAATTGTATAGACTCAAAATAGGAACCCTTGCCTTTCTATTGAGTCACCTAATTGTTTTGAGCACCAAACCCTAGGAAGAGCAGATTTTGTTGAGTAAAATAGATGAGGGATAAGTGTAAGGATCTGTAGTGATGTAAATGGGCTTATATTTAGTATGATAAATAATTTTTAAAGTGAACATAAATAGGTAATGAAGTTTTATTCATATATTCAAGAATGATAGGTTTTTATCAAGTAGAGTATTTAATTATTTTATTATTTAGTAAAAATTAATTTTTATTGGAATTGATTCCAAATAAATTCAAAGGATTATTAATAAAAATTTCATGTTATTTTATATTATAACCATTCCATAATTGAATTTCATCATTGGACCACAACATTAAAGATAAAAAATCAAAAAAAAATTGAAATAAATATAACTTAGGCTCCAAAATTTGAAACATGGTTTTATAAATTTAATTAAATAATTTTAAATGTATTATTTTACTCCATATATAAATTTTTTCATCAAACATTTTAGATAATTTTTTATTTCTTGCTAACATCATAATAATGTAATAAAAGTAATGGTATACATAAAATGTTTTTACTATTAACCCAAAATTATCTTTTTTATAAAAAAAATAAAAAATTACACTAAGCAGTTCTTATTGTAATGATTCAAAATGTGAATTATTTTCTAAAAAATAATATATCTAAAATTAGAAAAATTATAATTAATATATATATATATTATGGAAAATCATATTATTTTGAATAACATTATTTCCTTTCATACAATTGGTCAATTTTATGAAAGTCATTAAATAATAATTATTATATGATTTATAATATCGTATTTTTTACATTCAAAAAATTTTAATTTTATTTAAATAATATTTTAATTATTTTTAATTTATCTATTAAATACATAATTTTGAAAATAGATTTAGTACAACAAATCTTATATACTTTAATTACTACAATACATCAATATCCATTTTAATTCTTGAAAAAACAATTTCATCAAAAAATAATAAACCTTTCACTATATTTAGGCCATATTTATAGGAATTACATTATGAAATAAAATAAATATATATATCCTACAATTATTTTATTAGAAAAAATGTTAAATAAGTATTTAAAATGAAATTTTTAGTGTAATAAAACTTTTACAAAAATTAAATAATAACCATTTTAGAAATTCAATGAACTAAGGTGTAAAATAATTTTCATGAAAAATATAATTTTAGAGTAAAAAAATTATGGATAAAAAATAGATATTTTACAAGATCATTTTAACTGAAATTTTTTACATGTTTAAGGTATGTAAATGAAAAAAATAAGATATAATTATGTATATAAATTCGTCGTTTATATTATTAAAAATAAAATAAAAATAAATTAGTCTAACATTTACATATTAAATTTAAGATAAAAAAATAAATGTAATCAAATATTAATTAGAAATTTAAGATTATACATTCTAAACCCTTTATTAAATTACATCCGTATGATTTTACCCATTGATAAACACTTATTAATGTTTTTTATAATTTTTATAAGTGGTCGTATTATTCCCTACTATCATCTTCAATGATAACAATCATAGGTTCATTATAAAAAACAATATATGGAATGAAAATTCCTAAACCTACATTGTCAATCAAGTAATACATAAACTAGTACTAATGTGAAAATGATAATACACATAATGCTCCATACCCAAATATTCAAAATAATAATTTTTAAAATAACCAAACTCATCTCTTATACCACCATAGATTCCCTAGAATGAAACTATGAAATTTTTTATTTAACATAAAATATTTTATCTCTTCACTTCAATTATAAAAAATACCTATGATCAAAAGTTCATTTTCATTGGTAACAAGGAACATATCCTTCTAAAATCGTTGTATAATATTTATTTTTTTATAAAGATTATTTACACATACAAATATCCCCTATATATTCCTTTGTTAATATTCTTGTGGAAATGGTGAAACATAAGAAATAGGTGTGAAAAAACTCTCAATAAGGGGAAAATAAAATATAATGTGATATTCCTCAAAAAAAATTGATCATGAGATAAGTGAAAAAAAAAAGAAATAAACTAAAACATATGAGTCAATGTTCATAAAATGATATACAACATGTAAATATGTCGATCCTTGATCCCTCGAGTGAGTGGAAACATTATTATATGGATACTATATACAAGGATCCCCATCACAAAGGATTTTATAGTTTTATAGTCCTAGTAAAGTAGACGAATACATTAATTTCACATATATTTGGAAATATAATATAGAAAAAATTATTTTTTGAGACCACCTTTATTCCTTAAAGCATATCCATGCATTTCATTAAATGAATAATTCCATGGTGATAATAAACATAACAAAGAGGTGATCACAAATTCAATGTATAGGTAAGAATAAAACAAAAGATAGTAATGAGGGAATAATATGGGGTGAAATAAATAATAATAAAATAATTCCATATAAATAATCTCATTAGATAGAAACTGATCAAAGGATATTATAACAAATAAAATAATAAATTGGAAATCCTAAAAGAATTTATAATTATAGAATGAATAATGCTGGAATTTGAAGCATACCATCGAGCCGTTGTTTGAAGACATCTGAAATAACATCAAGGCATTGATCGAATAAATCTAAATAAATTAGTAAGGGCTCAGCCAAAACCCTATGTAGTTAGTCTCATGATACCTACTGATGCATCTAGAAGCTATAGCAGGCCCCACCCATCCCTTACTAAGTCCAGTGCATTCATCATCTCAAAGAGGCCAACAAAATTTATACAAAACATCTATTTACAATCAATAATAGGAAATGTTAATACCTTGCCAAATAAATAAACCTAATCATAAACCATTAAAACTAATATAGTGAATGGAATAAAAATAATACCTCCCTAGGGAAGCTAATTATAAAAAATCTATATAAATCAAAAGGACTATAACATTAAAAATTATTCCCAATATAGAATAATTTAAATAAGGTTTTTTTCATTTATGAATATAAATAAATTAAAATTTCAATCAAAAAAATTCATGAGGAAAATTTCCTTTCCAATTTGTTCATTACAATAAAAAACTAAAAATATCCATCATTTTAAGAATTTATTTAAAAAATATGTCATTATAAATTTTTAAAGGAATGTTAGATCGAATGAGTGGTCATGATGATAGTTAATTTCATACATGTTGTATAAGTTAAAAATCATTCTTCCCATACTATTGTAAAATGGTTAAAAAGTGACTCATTTAAAAAAAAATCCATTCAAAGAATATTATAAAAATTAAAAATATTGTATAAATTTCTTTAGAAACAATTGAATAATGTTAAAAAATTCTTGAAAACATATTTAGAAAACTTTTATATGGAAAAAAATGATTTTTTACCAATGAGAAAAAAGCCAGTTTTTTTAAAAAATATTCTTTTGATCTCTTTTGTTATTAAAGAGAGGATAGTGAGTGAAAACATGTATTCTCTATAAATTAATAGTGGGGATAAAAATTCATGAGTCACTTGAAATATTTCTAATAATATTTCATCACCTAAAACATAATAATAAAAATATCAATAAAAATTAATATTGTAACATAAGCCTTTTTCACTTTGGTAACTTATGAATCATATGCCCCAATTAAAAAATAACATCAAATAAAACATAAATAAACCTAAATAAAAAGGGATTAATGATCTAACATATCAAAAGGGAATTATATACACCAAATAGAAGAAATAATTATTGAATATAAAATATGTCTCCCAGAAGTAAAAGTGTGATGAAAAACCCTTACCTCTTGTATGACATCATCCATAAGTGCCTATAACTAATTCATAATAAATATATATTTGATATAAATATATTTCATACCATATATTATTTACATTTAGTATTTTATTACTCGTTTATTAATAATTATTTATTATGATTACTATTTCATGTGATATTTGATTCGTTTTTCATGTATGTTTCGTTTCAGTAATTTTGATACTTTTAACATGATCATGGTTAAATTATCTAAAAAAATTTAACCATGATATAAATATCATATTTAATCAATAAATATTTATTTATAATATTCCATAAAAATTTGATATGGTAGAATGAGTTACATCATTCAAGGAGACTATAGGTCATACGTATATTAGAACACTATTTTTATTTTTCCAAAATATAGAATCTAAGAAAGATAAAGAATATCTAAACATTGTAGAACCATTATCATATGAAATCTGTAATTTATATTCATTCAATATATCATTATTACCATCCATGTCAAAATAAAATGAATAACATTTCAAATCGTTGTGTGGATGTGGTTGTCTAACCAAATGCATAAGTGATGTTATAGTTTTCCAGTAGATTAGAAGGTAAGAAGGTATATGGGAAATTATAATTATAAAAGTATATTATTTTCATAAATATAATATAATTATGTTAAATAGATCATTATATATTACCATGAGATGTGGTTATGGAAAAATAATTACATCGATTTTCTAGGTGGTAGTTCATCATACACACAATCGATGGTTTTGTTTCCCATATGATGGTGGTGGAGATGGATAATGGTTATGAAATTAACATTAAAAAATATCAGTTTATAGTAGATACTGGAGTTATTATTTTAATATAGATTGATAATATTTTTAGGATTAATAATAAGAAGTAATATAAAAACACGTGGTTAATAAATTTTCCTCCTCCTCAAACGATCACTTTATGTATATTACTGAATCCTTCCCAGATTGAATTTATAATAAAAATGATAGGATTTTGGGTGGTTAGTAGGGAAGATATTTGGGATGGTATTTTATAAACCAAATATCTTTTGGAGTTTTAATATGAGAATAGAGGGTGGCCTTTTGTAAGTGGGAAATTTGTCACTTTTGGATGTTTTGAAAATATATTGCGATAACCATGTTCATTAAAAGTCCAAACACCAAAAAAGGATCATTATTGAAACATTGATCTGATAAGTTCAAAATATTTCCATAAAATTGATTTTTTTGAAAATTTTCAGGTAACTTTATCCCTTTTTATTGTTCGTTTAACCCCCAGAAAGCACATTTTCACCCAAATCATAGTAAATAAATTATTTATTTTTCTTTTCATTATGATAAAAAATAAATTGGACTTTTTATATAATATGAATTATGATAATTTCAAATATGTAATAATTGTTTTTAATTCAATTAATATATGTGGGAATATTTAATTTAAATTTAATCCCACAAATATGATAAAAAGTATTTTTCCAAAGAGGAAATTATCATAGGTATAGATAGTTTTAATATCAAAATTCAATATTAAGTTGATTAAAATGACCTCAGTAATATCTAATATGATATAATTTATGAAATAATAATTTATAATTTTTTTTAAAAAAACATCATTTAAATTCATTAAACAAAAAAGCATTTTTCAATAAAGACCAATATTTTTAAGTATTAATCAAACAATTAATCTTTTCAATGAATAAAAAATGCACTCTAAGTTAATTTAGACAAGGTGATTAGAAAAAGATCATTTTTTAAAATAATATTTCTAAAGATGGTAAATTATAATTTAAAATTATGCTTGGAAGCCATGATGAAACCGTTATTTAGAAAGAATAGTTTTCCAAAAAAAACATTTAATTTTGATTTAAATGATTATTATGTTATTTTTAATTAATATATTAACATTTAATTTATTTTATAAATGTTTAAAAGATGTAATTTCTTTATAAAAAAAGTTAGTACAATTCATACTATCCAATTTAACATCCAAGTTGTAAATTTATTCTATTTTATTGTTCTTTTATAATTATGTTTCTGTTTATCACAAGCTATTGATTTGAATTAATTTATTTAAAAGGAAATCTATCATAAAGTCTTAGGGTGTTAAATCCCCCCAAAAAAGTTTCTTCCATATATTTTAAAAAAATTATCTCGTTAAGTGATTTGGGTAGTTCATCAATATAATTTCTTTATGTTTCCATGTTCCCTCTTTAATCATATGATTTTTCCAAAATAACTTTAATATCCATTTAATATAATTCCTCTTCACATATTCTCTTGTGTCTAGAATCTAGATAGGATCATCACAGTAAGATTTATTTGTTACCAATTCTATTTCTTTATAGGTTATCATATTTTTTGGATCTTGTATGTACTTCTTTCACAATGATATATGGATAACATCCTTTACATTAGAGTGACTTATAACAATAACTAAATGGTAAGAAAAATATATAATTCATTATCATATTTTAAAAGGTCATATATACCAAGGTATTATTTTCTCATTTTTTAAAAACATTATATCACCTTATACGGGGTTACTTTCAAGAACACATGATCTCGTACATGAAATTACAAATCATTCATATAGTTATTGGCATAGATCTTTATAATTCTTTGAGTTTTTTTATTTGGGATTGAATATTCATTACATTTTTTGTTTCCTCCTATAAAAATTCTATGAATATAGGCTTCCCTTCACCAACTTCATCCTAAAAGGTTAGGTTATGACATATTTTATCATACAATGATTCATATTGATATATTTTAATAATTTAATGGATTCTATTGTTATAGTAAAACTCCAACAATGTTATATATTTATCTAACATAACTTTAAATTAAATATTGCATAACCTCAACGTGTCTTCTAATTTTTTAATATTCATTTCATATTATCCATTATTTTGAGGGTGATAAGTGGTGCTCAAATAAATATCAGTATCTAGAGCGTTATGAATACAATTACAAAATTTTTATTTAAATCATGGATCATGATCATAAGTAATTAAAATAGGTATTCCATGAGGACTTAAAAATTCATTACTATATATTTTCAAAAGGTTATAAATAGTAAAATATTATTGTAAATTAATTAAATGTATAGATTTACTGATACAATCAACAATATCCAGTATTGCAACGTCATTTTGTGGAGCCATATCTAATTTAGTGAAATATTATATATTAATATTATCCAATTTTCATTTTGGAATAGATATCTCTAGGTTTCATGAATCTATTAGGATAATTTCTCTCATACTTCACCTGTTGAAAAATCAAGCATCTTGACACATGATCAGCAATTTCTTGTTATATATTATCCCAAAAAGATGCTCCCTAAAATCTCTATACTTATATATTATACAAGGACTTATAAAAGAAATTCCATCTATATTAATAATCCAATAATTCCTTCTTCATATAAGGTTTACATAGAAGACATTGTTTATTCCAAACTTTTAGGAAACAATCTTCAATAATGATGTCATCCAAATTTCCATCATTCTAATGTTTTATTTTCTTTTCATGATTCTCATCATTATGTTGAGAAATTGTTATTTTCCAAGAAAATATGGTTTAGAGATAATTAAAAATAGGCTTTATGTACCTCCTCTATTATTTATTCCTATATCCATATTTTCTAAATCCATGAAAATTGGATCTATTTCAATCCTTGTTTTTAAAATTACTCCATGATATTTCTGGTTCAAAGTATCCATAACAATATTTGACATCCCAATGTGATAGTGTATTGATAAATCATAGTCCTTGTTTTTCTTGATCTGTCACCTTCAACTCATGTTGATCTCTTTTTATGAAAATATATTACTCAAATTCTTATGATCCCTACTTATCTCACACATTTTACCATAGAGATAATTTCCCCATATATTAAAAGAAATTATTACAACTACAAAATCAAGATCCAGTTTTGGATAATTGTTTTCATGAATATTTAGATGAATTGTTAAATAAGAAGTGAATTTATCCTTATTTATAAGGACACAATCATATAAATTCTTTTTTGAATCAATTTATATCATAAACACATTATTTATAAATAGCAGATTCAAAATTGGAGAATTCACTAATATCCTCATGAATTCATCAAAAACATTTTTCACATTCTTTTTTCATATGAAATTAACCCCTTTACGTATACACTTGGTTAATGGGTTTTCCCATTAAGAAAACTTTTGAACAAACCATCAATCAAAACATTCCAAGAAAATAAAACTATATACCTTAGTTTTTTTCAATCAAATAAGAAATTCATTTACTATAGTCATCTTCACATGATCAACTGAGATTACATCCATATAGAAAATATAGTTTTGGAAAATATAATTCTGATGTCCAAATTCATTCTTCCAAAATTCTAATTATAAATATTTTCATATAATATTCTCAATAATTATCTTAACGTTTTTCTAATGGTACTTTAGATCTTATAGAACACCAATATATTATTAATAAATACCCTAAAAATGAACAATATATTCCATGAAAACGTTGTTCTTTAGATCCAGAAATATATATAGTGCATTAGTCAATCAAAATTTAATTAACATAAACTAATAATATATATACCTCATATGAAAATTTGTCATTAGAATATATTTCTTCTTTACTCAAGAATTATGATAATAATAATGAAGGTCAGTCTTTGAAAAATATTGAGATCGTTGATGTTGATTGAATAAGTCATCAATGTGAATCAAATGATACTTTTACTTTATTATAATTTATGTTTTCTTACCTATAATCAATAAATATCCCATAGATCTATCGTTCCTCTTAATAAAAATAATTGGGGATCCCTATGGTGAAATTTTTTTTCATATAAACCCCTTATCACACAACTCCGATACTTTTTTTACCCCACTAATTACATTGTGGCAATTCTATCAAGATTATTTTAAATGGGTTTTTCATAAGGGATTAAATCAATTCAAAACTCAACTTCACACTGTAGTGTATGTCTAGGTAATTCCATACGAAATACATCAATTTATTCCTAGATGATAAGTGCATCCTAAATTTGATTATAACCACTTCTATTTATTTTTTTTTCTATTTCTCTTTCCCATAAATATCATTCATAAGATCTAATGGGTGGGATCTATAAAAGAATAAGATGAGTAAGCCTTCCCCCTAATGATAAAAAATTCCAAATCTTAATCATGAATAAAAATTTCCTTCTCTTTATAATTAATTTTTCAACCATATTTTGAAAGCCAATTAATTATAAGGATTATGTCAAAATCCACTATAGATATAATAATAAGGTACTCGGAAAATAAGGAATGTTAATGTGTTGAAATGTGTATTCAATGACACGTCCTTGTTGTGGTTACACTTCCACTGGGATTTATGACTGATTATTCACTTCTTAATATTCTAGAGAACTATCGAATTTTCTTTGAAAACATAGAATACATAAAAGAGTACATTAATATAGAATCAAATAAAGAATTAGATAAATTTGAGGGTATGATTAATATTCCTTCCACCACTTCATTAGTGTCTTCAGATTCATCTATTGTGATTTAATAATCTGGGTTCTTTTCCCTTAGCCATTTATGTTCAAAATTACCTTTATGTATGAGACAATCCAATTCATAGTTCCATCACTCCTTACAGTTGAAACATTGAAAATATGTAGTTTCTTCCAGTCCCTTTAAATCCTAAGCATGATGACCTTGTTCTCAATATGTGAAGAAAACTCATCTTGATTTTAATAATTCACCATGGTTTTTCCTTCCACAAGTACCACATGTTGGAAAATTTCCCTTTCTCTTATTCCCCTTCCATTTTTTTTCTACCACCCTCTTCTTATCTTAATTTCCTTAAATTTCATAAGGATTGGGGAATTATTACATTGTTTTGATGGCACATAATATTATATCGATATGTGATGAGAATTTTTGAGATGGTAGTTCCTTTTGAAGGATTTTATTTATCCCATCAATAACAAAGTAAATCGTTCTCTTTGGTTCATGTATACAGTTCACCACATACCTTGAAACCCATACAAATTTTTCATCATACTTGGAAACATTTTACATTTCCTATTAACCTATAATCAATAATTTTCTCCCCATCTCTTCTCATTTTTTCTTAATAAAATATTTTTATAAGATGATTTCCTTAAAATCCATCAATTTTATGATCACTAGATCCACCTCATCCTTTGTGTTTTTATATAATCAACACAATTTAATTTTTTCCCCTAAGATTTGATAAAATTACTTAACAACCATATCCCTTTCCTTACATCCTTGAGAAATAAATATCCCATCTAAGGAACTTGTCCATTACTCAGTAAAAAATAGATTTATAGTACTACTAAATGAAAGAGTTATCAGATGCATGAAGTAGACAAATAATATTACACAATGTAGTGGGTCAGTATGTTTCTCTATAATATTAGTGTTATTTTTTATAACCTGAATAAACTACTATTATATGGTCATAATTTTTGCAGTTTCGGCTATCGCTCTAACTCCATCTTTATTTTCCAACCAGTTGGAAACTCCCTACATGGGGTATGGTGATAGTTATGGTAGTATTTCTATCTACAAGGAACCATTTATAATCAATGTAATACATTTGATTAGATCATAAAATTGTGAAACATAAAGTATAATCCTAAAATTAGTGAATTATATAAAATAAATTGAAAATTTTGTTCATAGCTATCCTCATAATGGTGACCATGGATACATTGAAAATGTTTTCTATTCATAAAAATGATTTTATATCAATCATAAATTATTACTAAAACATGAATAAACCCATGAACATTCCTTTATATTTTCCATATAGGTGTGTAGTAAGACCTGTTTTTTCATACCAGGTGACGATTGAGTCAAATTCCAATATTCCCAATTCATATTTATTTCCCATGGTAAAACTGTGGAAAACCCATATCCCATTTTATTATCTATACAAGGATTTATTCATAAGACATACCACATAATTTTTTCCTCATGAAACATTATGATTTTTTTCAATTCTTATCATCAAATTATATCTTATGTTTATCCCTATAATAAATGTGTTTATAAATATTGTTCAAAAGGATTATAATCAACAATATCTAATACCAACCTTAAATACCTTGAACATATTAACCTAGATTCAATGGTAACATTATTAAATTTTTTCTAAATACTAGTGATCACATCGAAAATCAGTAAATCATTTAGTTGTGTTGGAAAAATTGATACATTCCTAAATTTTACATACATTTGAAAATATAAAATGAAACAAATTATTTTATTTGATATCATAATCATTACCACTATCATGTCCCTACATGTCAATCATAAAATAATTCATGGCATATGAGGGAAAGGAAACATAATTAAGTGGTTTGATCAGATTCTTAATAAGGGTAAGAAAACATCGGTAGCATATGGGGAATGAATAATATGAAAGGAATAAATGATGATCAAATAATTCCATATAAATAATATCATTAACTATATTATCATCCATCTATATCCTAGAAAATAAAATAATCACACTGACATCAATAAAAAAATTATTATATATGGAATGTATAATATCGGGCATGTGAAATATACTATCGATCGCTTATTCCAAGACATCTAAACTACCATGGAGGCCTTTCTCTAAAACACATATGTAAATGGGTAAGTCCTCAGCTACAACCCAATCTAGTTTTTCTAAAGAGACCAACCAATGAATATAGGGGATATAGATTACTATGTCAAATTCATTACACAAATGAATGTGGTGAACCATAATCAATATAAAAATCTGTATTGAATTGAGATAATATGAAATTTTATACATTCTCTTGTCAATAAACATAATTTTAAACCACTCGGAGTAATATTTTGAATGATATAAAAATAGTACATCCCCAAAGAAATTAATTATAAAAAATATAGAGAAATAAAAATGAATTGTATCATTATAACATATTCTCAACGAATCATATGTAAATTGAGGATTATTTTCATTGATTAATGTATCTCCCCACCCCTACCTCATTGTCTTGAGGAGGTGGTGATGGATACTTGACCTTAAACGACGTTCCCAATATGCCAAAGGCTAGAAATAAATGTTGAGGGCTTCAAGATCATGTTGGGAAAAAAATTCCCTTAAAACAAAACCAACCAAACCATCCACTAACAGCCACTATATGATGCATCTCAATTCAATTGCCCAACCATTCATTCCCAAAAGGCAACCAAGTTGTTCCACAACACAACTCAAAACTGATACAACTAGACATGTCCACACAACATCAGAGTACACTGCGGAAACAAAAAAAACAAACACCATAAGCCATGACACCACCACAGCTCCACGCGAAGCTCCAAGATCCAAGCTCAACATAGGGATCACAATGCTCCACTAAATGAGGGTGTTGCCTTACCTTTTCCCACGTCATGGTTCACAACATCTGCAAAGACGCCATAGTGCCAAAGAAGGGGGTGAGTATTAAAACTCATTAGTATTTCCCCAAATTACTTCCCTACAAACACCACTAGGATAAAACCATTAGAAAATTTATATAAAACAGTTTATATAAAATAAATCACAAGTGAAAGAATTTTCATAAGCCAAACATGCCCTTACCAAGCCATCACACCCAAACCAAGAAACCAAGGGAAGGCCAACCAAACATTCTACAAGCCATCTCATCATTTAAATATTAGCACAATAACTTCCATCTTGCAAATCAATTCAAAACAAAAAACCAAAACAACCAAACAACCAAAAGTTAGAGCTTCTGTCCAACCCGTTCACCCATTCACACTTAGTGGCACTCTCATCCACTTACCATTTACGGTGGCCCTTCCGTCCACTATCCATCCCCTTTTATAGTGGTACTTCCCGCCACATCCACACAACATTCCAAACAATCCAAGCCAAGCATATAACCCACCAAGGTCAAAACCACATGCAATCAACCAATTCTATTGCATATCAATCCATTTTAATAAATCATCCATTTATTGAAAACCATTTTCCATGCCAAAAAACATTTCAATAAAACTACCATTTTTATTAAAATCATTTCCATCAATCATTTTCTCAAATAAACCATAGCATCCCATTTTAAAATCACCATTTTAAAATCCACCACAAAAACATTTCACCACAAAACCCTCCTTTTCCCAAAAATCCCCAAAACATCAATCAAGGGATTTCTAATCAATTTCACACATCAAAACAAAATTAATTTCAAGCACAAAAAATTAATTTTAACCAAAACCATTATCTCTAAACAAGTGGATCTGAGAGAGAATCCACCTACCTTTAGGGTTCCTGAGAAATTGACACAAAAGCCACCGTGCCTCAAATCTGGAGAACACACCACCAAAACCTCTCTAGATCCCCTTTCCCTGACATCCACAATCCTTAATGTTAACTTCCAAGGAAACTGCAACCCTATTTCTACACAAAACATGTGTAGATATCGAAAATCACGAAATAAAGGGATGTAGATCTATAGGAAAACACAAGAGAAACAAGAGGAGAGACTTAACCAAGAGAAACCACCTATAAACCGCCTTGAAACCCATTTGAAACACATCCAAATCGAGTAGGAGAGCACCCTTAACCCCCGAGAACCCAATATACTAAGGGAGGCTTGAGTGTAGGAAGATTTTAGTGGAATAGGTTAAGCCTGAGGGAGACCAGAACATATAACCTTATTTTTAAGTGGTCGCACGGTTAGTCCACACGGTTTGGAAAACCGTGCGCTAACCGTGCACACGCTACTGCCTCGAGAGCAAGGGTCTTCATGGTTTCCTCGAACAGTTTGGAAAACTGTACGCAGGTTATGCGAATCCTACTATCTCCCTTTCACGGTTTCCTGGAGACTCCGCACAATTTCCACTAACCATTCTCAAACTGTGCACCGCTTTAATAGCCTCCAAACGCATCCAAAACCATTCTAAACTTTCCCAAACTCTTCCTAAGACATCCCATGCACTTTAAACACATTAATAAATCATAAAAAATTCCACATTCCTCAAACCGTGGGTACTAAATTCTCCCAACCATTGGACTTTCTGTCCTCGAAAAGCAGTAAAGCTGCCCTTTGCTAAAAGAGCATGGGCCAGTACTCCACCATTTCTTTCTCCCGCTCCCAAGTCTCCCCTTGAATCTAACCATGTTTCCACAAAACGTGAACTAAACCGATACTTTTACCATTCAAGACTTTATCTTTCCTATAAACCACCCGCACTGGCACATGCACCAACGAAGCATTCGGTTCTAGCTCATCATGATCCCATAGAATCACATGGTCACAATCCGGCTGATACTTTTTCAACTGCGACACATGAAACACATTGTGCACTGCACTAAATCTAGGTGGGAAATCCAAATGATAAGACACCTCACCAACCCACTCAATAATCTCAAAAGGTTCAATATACGTTGGAGATAACTTCCCTTGCTTCCCAAACCGACGATGTCCCAACCTAGGAGATATTTTCAAGAAAACATGATTACTCACCTTGAACGACAATGGTCGTCAATGATGATCTACATACGATTTCTGATGACTCTGAGCCGTCTCCATTATCTTCTTGACCAACATGAAATTATCCATAGTTTCCTAGACAAGGCTCAGTCCAACCATTGAGGACTCACACGTTTCCACCCAACATAGTGGACAACGACATGGCCTCCCATAAAATGCTTCAAACGGAGCCATCTATATGGATGTATGATAACTGTATTGTACGATAATGTAACCAATGACAATTGATCCTCCCATTAGCCACCAAAATCCATGACCCAAGCCTACAACATATCCTATAGAGTTTTTATCGTCCTCTCAGATTGACCATCTGTATGAGGGTGATACGTCGTGCTCATAGTCAGCTGTGTCCCAAAGTCTTTCTGTAAGGATTTCAAGAAACAAGATGTAAACCTCAGATTTCTATCTGATATAATCAAAACTGGAAAACTATTCCTCTTTACCACTTCCAGGATAATGATTTTGGACAGATCCTCCACCGTATGAGATTCACAAATCATGATGAAATGGTCCAACTTCGTTAGCCGATCCACTATCACCCAAATGGAATTTTTCTTTCTGACCATTCTTGGGAGACCTGTAATAAATTTCATCGTTATCTGCTCCCACTTCCAAACCGGTATTGGTAAAGACTGCAAAATTCCTGCTGGACTCTGATGCTCTACCATGACCTGCTGACAAGTCAAGATTCTCGAAACAAACTCAGTCACTCTTATTTTCATTCCAAGCCACCAGAACTGTGCTTTCAACTCTTTATACATTATGTGAATTCCAGGATGAACAGCCCACCTGGAATGATGATACTCCCTGAGATGATCTGTAGAGACCCAAACCTTGACATACATAGACATTACATTACTTTTGTGGAATACTTAATACATAACAAATACAGACACTAAAGGACCGTAATAGTTTAGTGTCTTTGGAAACTCGAAACGTAATCTTATAATCATGGTGAAAGATCTTCAACATCTCCCATAAAGATCTTCCCATTTTGGTTTTCATACCTAAAACCTTTCTTTATATCCTGGGTAAAATAAAACATAAAAAGGGTGAGCTCAAATGCTCAGTAAGGGTAAACATAAAGAACATAAAACAATACATAAACATTTGAATTCAGAAGCTTGAACATAAAATCTAAACATCAAAATCTTGAGCAAAGACATAAATTATTGAAGTACGTAAGACATATATCATAAAGGAACGTCAATCATGAAAAAATTGCATGGGAATAAAACATGTGATTTTGGAAACTATTAAGAACATGATATGATTTCCATAGTATCCAAGACATTGCTTCCAAGACCATCTTAGTGGACAAAGTCGCTTTCTGAATCGAGTTCACTCCTCATTCCAGTCATGTATTACTGAACCAGATTAACTTACAATTCCAGACATGTCTATCTCATGAGATATAAATCTTTACCCAATGCATTGGAGGGAGATATAGGTCCCACCCATCTCATAATTAAATCATTCTTATGTGTGCCACAATATAAACATAAATGATTAACCATAACTCAAAGAATAAAATGGGTTTCATAAACATCATCCCATCATAACATAATCCATATAAAACAAATGGATATAATTTTATAAAAATAAAAGTGAAAACATGTAAATCATAGAGAAATTATACTTGAAACATAAACATATGAAATAATTTCATCTTAGATGTAAAATAGTTTTGACAAAACACTTGAAATGAATTCTTGAAGAAAATATCATTTCTTCTTCAAAATAATTTTTTTTTACAAAATGCCTTGAAATTTTAAAAGAAAAGGATTTTGATTAAAATAATCATTAAATCTTGTAGAGTAAGCTTCTTGAAAATGAGGCGTTATGAAACTGTAAAAATCCGTTCACGCAGTATAAGTTAAAAATAACATTCTTCTTGTACTTTTGTCGGAAAAGTCAAAAAGCACCTCGTATGGTAATCAAAAAATGATTCCTTCATACCATGTAGTAAAAGAAAAAAATGGGTAAAAAAGACTTTAAACATACACGAAACCATTTTTAGAAAACAGGTACATGGATAATAAATATAACCCCAGTAAATACTTACGAATAAACAATATCGGATAAAAATGAGATTGGAAAATTTATCCCTTACCTTATGTATGATATGATTCGTATGTATCCGAACCTCCTGTATAATGATTTAAATAATGGCATTGACTTATTAAAGAATCATATTCTTTTTTATTATACAGTATATAGTTTACTTATGACTTTATATTACCGATTCTTTTGTAAATTCAATGTAAAAGCATGGATTTGGGAAAAATCGTTTCATTTATTGTACATGTTTTGACTTGTTGTTCTTGATATTATTAATTATATCCTGATTTACTTAATTCCAGAATGTAAAACATGATTTATTTTTAACATATTTTCAGAATATACATATATATATGATAGATCGATAAATGGGATGAAATACACCGTTCATGGAGACGGTAGGCCGTACGTACGCATGAACACTGTTTTCGTATCCTTATTGAATTGAATGGAATTAAGTAGATGACATAAATATATATATATATATATAAATCCAGTATCATTATTATTCCATATATATCATTATTATTCATTATATATACTTTATAATCATTCATGAATGGTTAACATGGAGAATGAATCTCATCACGTCGTGGAGACGGTAGTCCGTACGTATGAACAAGCGATGATATCATTCCCATGATCATAGAATTTTATTGATGTGTATGTATAATATTTCAGAATAAATATAAATTTAAAATAATCATATATATTTATTTATGTACACCATTATACCCATCCAAGTAAGGTGGTGGTCGAAAACAGATTACACCACGGTGTGGAGACAGTATTCTGTATGTACGCACGCGTGGTGATTTCATTTTCCGTAGGATGGATATAAGGTGAAATAGGTTTGTTTCATATTTATAATAAAATATCAGTATATTAGTAATACTGATGTTATTACTTTATAATGATACAACTAAATAAGAAGAAGTAGAAGAAGAAAGAACCTTGAGAAAATCGGAAGAAGAGATTACCTCTTCTTTGACGCGCCTCCTCTAAGCTTCCTCTTAAGGAAGTAGAGTTGGTCTTCTGGGAAAACCAAAACCTCCATAATGTTTCTAGTGAAGTGGAGAAGAAAAATGGGTAGGGTTTGGACGAGGTTCAAGGCTCAAAAGGGTGTGAAGAGAAGAGGGAAGGGGTGCCCTTTTTATAAGGGAGGAGAGGGGCACCTTTGGAAAAACATAAAATATTATTTTATAATAAAGTAATATTCGGTTTTTAAAAGATCAAAATTGATTTATTTCTAATATATGGTGGGTATGGGTTGAAATACTCTCAAAAAATAGATTTTATACAGTTTTGGGTCATTATATTAACCTTATCTTTTAGTTTTAACTCTTAGTTAATTAGATTGACATTTACCATGTCACTTTGTATTTTTATATTATATAGTTAATAAACATATCATATACATCCAAGAGACCCCCAAGTGGTCCATTAATGATATTCCTATCATGATATAAGTATCTATGCCTAACCTTAGATTTTTAGGAATATAATAACAATTGATAACATAATATTTGTTTTTAAAACTATTTTATGTCAATTTTGACACTATTTGGTAAATGATTTTTTTTGAAAATCATAACAGCATGATTATATCTAAAAAATTTAATTAATGCAATAATAACATGTCCTATTAACCTATAAAATTATTTTAATTCATAAAAAGTCTAAATTCAATTTATTTGGGTATTTATAACATCAATTATGTTAATATTTCATTAATAAGATAGTTATTGCATCATCATTGTGTCATAAATAAATTAAATTATTTAATGTATAAAAATTATAAATAAAATACCATTATGTAGGAAATCTTTTTATATTTATAAATAATATTTATAGTCGAATTTATCTTATGTATCAGCCTATATTAAAAATGTTTTAGTTATTAAACTTTGATATTAACCATTTTAACTCTTCTTTAAATAAAATTATAATAAATGTCCAAGTCTAATAAAAGTGCACCTAAAGGGAAATATTTTATTCCTAAGGTTGTTTTTGGTTGAATTACACTTATCCAAAAGAATTAGTACATTTTTTAGGGTAATAATAATATCATTTTTACCCTTAATTACCTAATTTACTTTTAACCGTGGTAAATAAAAGTAAAAAGTTAGTATTCCCCAAAAAAAATATTTTTATCTTATTGAACAACATTTTTCTCCTTGATATTAACCGTGTCTCTTGGATTTTATAAGTTCCACTCACAAAATCAGTAAAATTATGTTTTACGTATGTTTGTAAAAAGCTCCTAGGAGGTAGGTAAAAGACTCTGAAAAGTTCTATATAATTTTTATATATCAAAAATTATTATTAAATGACTCCAATTAATTACATTGAACTTATATAGGTATTATGTATCAATTTTGACCTAAAATAAACTTAAATAAAATAAATAATTATTTATATAAAAAGTCCGTTTTTAAATAGTAACCCAGTGTTTTCACTATTCATCAAAAATTGAATGTTTTCAGAAAAATACCAAAAATTCACCTTAGGCTAATTTTGTTATTCCAAATCCATAATTGAAGTCCATTTTGAAAGATAAAATTTAAAAAATCCAAAAAGTGGGTATTACTATTCATAAAAGCTAGTTTATATAATATTTTAAGAGCATGACTTTGTTTAGTGAAACTCGGTATTGCGTACAACACATGCTATCATGGAAGGTCACGATTGCGTGTAATGTAAGACAAGTCAGGGTTGTGTATAGTGCAAGACTCTTTTGTTGTTGCGTATAATAGAATACAACCATATTTCATTTATACATTAAATATATATATATATACACTCAATGTTGCGTAGAATAACTACTATCAAACGAACTTGAAATTTTGTGTAACATGATCCAAGAATAGTGTTGCGTATACTGCAAGATAATACGGTCTTGAATATAGAACAAGCTAAACATGGGATATTGTATAATAGAAGACATCAATGAAATTAAAAGAATAATTTTCTTAAAATCTCAGGGTGTTACATTCTACCCCCCTTAAAATGAAATTCACCCTCGAAATTCGTCGGGGTTATAAATGGTTTATTACATCAATGTTTCATTCATAGAAACCCACATCGTAAAAAGGAATACAAAAACTTCATTTTAAAAATAGAAGTTAGAATCATAATAGTCACCCAAAGTAACTCAGCACTAGGTTTCCACATAGGAAAACATAGGTGAAAATATGGATATGGAAGAGAAATATAACCATCAACTTCCGATGAAGAGTGGTAGAGGACATGGCTATGAAAAAGCCAACAATCACAAAGTAATAAATTTGTGATTATCTAAGGTATCATCTGATTCAATAGATATCAGAGCACTAGGATGACATTTTTGTGCTTTCAAGATCATTTCCCTAAAGGTGAAGAATTATTGAATTAAAAAAATACATACTTGGTTTTGGTATAATCTCACTGTTTCTCGTGCCTCGAACAATTTCCACTTCATATCATAATGAAATGAAGTTGAATTTGTCTTCTGTAAAGTGTTAACAGATTATGCGATAGAATGATAGGTCATTCCATCTATTTCTATAGCAAAAAGTTTAGCACAATTTATTAAATATACAGAAGTCTATCTATGTTGAGATTAATCGTATATGATTTCTAAAATGGACTTATACTTCATCTATCATAGAACTTAATAAAATAATACTAGTTTCTACTAACCAGGGACTTCCTGTAGGCTAGTGGTAGGAGATAAAGGTCTGTCGCACTTTGGTTGTGGGTTCGATTCCCGCATCCTTGTCTGACCCGACGGGTTTTCACATGTTCTTTAGGTTGTCCCTTTTCATAAACTACACTAATATAACATTCTACCAATAATATCGAAAAAATTTCTAGCCTTAAACAATACTAACATATGATCAACATAATCCATTCCAATCTTTAGGTTTATCCAAAATACTTTTGTCCAATCTCATGGTATAATGAACAATATTACTAGAGAGGTCATTCTACCAAGCATGTAAATTCAATCATGTATCCTCCAAATATCATATGATATATCTTGTTGTTGGTCACATTCCAAACATGTGAATACTTTAATCATGTATTCTCTTGAAAAAATAATACCCATTGGAATTTGGTGAAAACAATAATGCTATCAAAAGATAACTCTTTCCACATACCAAAATCCCAATAATTCTATATACTCACACAATGACACCACTTATTCTTTATATCAATCATGAGCTCATGAATACTATCAATCATATTATTTTCTCCTTATCCCTTCATTACGAGCATATCATCTTCTTTCCAAAAATATCTGAATAACATTTCATGGTTACCAGTACTATAAAACATCTACTTTCAAATACTTTAGGAAAAACAAAAGTGTAACAGTCCTTATATGATTCTTTATTCTATAGTACCATTAAATTACCTTTATAACATAACTCTAGATAAACATACAATCATTCCACTACCTTCTTACTCCACAGACTGAGCTTCGTCATTTTATTCCTCAATACTTCTTTCATTTCATGTACCATTTGTAGTCTCTTCATCATCATCCACATAAATACTACCAATACAACCATGCTGATTCTCTTCATTAGATCTTCCCTTAGGGAATTGGTTTTCATAATTCCCATACATTCCACATTTAAAACATTTAACCATTGTGGATTTCGTAGTAATACCATTATCCTCTTCAATGGTGTTAACTAAACCTTTTCCTTTGAACTTTCTGGATTTGTGTCCTTCTTTTACACACCCAAAGCATCTTCTAGTTCCTTTGTAACATTCTCCCTCATTCCTCTTAACACATGATTTACATGAGGGAAATTGAACTTTCTTTCCTCAATGATCATCATGAAAATCCATCTTTCTCTTATTAGTTGATTTAGGAAACTTACCAAAATTTAGATTATTGATCATATTATGAGATCGCTGATTAAAAATAATAATGATGTTTCTCCTTCCAAATCCTGTTTCATTTTTTTGAACATGAATAATAGCATTCCATTATCCATCATATTCCATTATCGTTAATATTCATGTTTCCATCCATTTTCTAAAACCCAAAAAGAATAGTGTGAGTGGAAAAAATAATGATAGGAAAACAACATAATAAAGGGGGAGTACCTTCAATATCTAACATCTTAGGTTTAATTCTAATATCATTACCGTAATTCTAGGACTATAACCTATAGTTTTAATTAACCTTAGAGACTTCACTAGACATACCGTAGAAATATCTCTAGGGATTTCACTAAATTTTTCGCATCCTAGTTTCCAATGGTTGACTATGCCTCCCTCTAATACCAACTGTAGAGACCCAAATCTTGACATACATAGACATTACATTACTTTTTCAGAATACTTAATACATAACAATAACAGACAGCAATGGATCGTAATAGTTTAGGGTCTTTGGAACTTGGAACGTAATCTTCTAATCATGGTGAAAGATCTTCAACATCTCCCATAAAGATCTTCCCCATTTGGTTTTCTTACCTAAAACCTTTCTTTATATCCTTGGGAAAAGAAAACATAAAAAGGGTGAGCTCAAATTCTCAGTAAGGGTAAACATAGAGAACATAAAACAATCGATAAAAATTTGAAAGCAAAATCTTGAACATAAAATCTAAACATCAAAATCTTGAGCAAAGACATAAATCATGGAAGTACGTAAGGCATATATCATAAAGGAAAATCAATCATGATAAAATATCATGAGAATAAAACATGTGATAGTGGAAACTATTAAGCACATGATATGCTTTCCATAGTAGCCAAGGCATTGATGCCAAGACCATCTTAGTGGACAAAGTCCCTTTCTGAATCGAGATCACTCCTTGTTACAGTACTATATTAATTAACCGGATTAACTTTACATTCCATCCATGTCTATATCATGAGATATAAATCTTTAACCAATTCATTGGAGGGAGATATAGGTCCCACTTATCTCATAATGAAATCATTCTTACGTGTGCCACAACATAATCTTAAATCATTCATCATAACCCAAAGAATAAAATGGGTTTCATAAACATCAACCCATCAAAACTTAATCCATATAAAACAAATTGATATCATTTCTTCATAAGAAAAGTTAAAACATGTAAATCATACAGAGATTATACTTGAAATATACACATATGAAATAATTTCATCTTATATGTAAACTAGTTTTGACAAAACACTTGAAATGAATTCTTGAGGAAAATATCCTTTCTTCTTCAAAATAATTTTCTTTTCACAAAATGACTTGAAATTTTAAAAGAAATGTATTTTTTTGGAAATAATCGTGAAATATTGTAGACTAATCTTCTTGAAAATGAGTCGTTATGAAGCCGTAAAAATACATTCACGCTGTATAAGTTAAAAATAACATTCTTCTCATACTTTTGTCTGAAATGTCAAAAAGTACCTCGTATGGTAATCAAAAGAAATATTACTTACATACCATGTATTAAAAGAAAAAAATGGGTAATAAGAACTTTAAACCATCATGAAACCATTTATAGAAAACAGGTACATGGATAATAAATATAACCCCAGTAAATACTTCAGAATAAACAATCTCGGATAAAAATGAGATTGGAAAAGTTATCCCTTACCTTATGTCTAATATGCTTAATATGTATCTGAACCTCCTGTATAATGATTTAAATAATATAATTGACTTATTACAGAATCATATTCATTGTTATGATATCATATATATTTTACTTATGACTTTCTATTATCCGTTCTTTAGTAAACTCGATGTAAATGCAGCGATTTGGGAAAGATCGTTTCATTTATTGTATGTGTTTCGACTTTTTGTTCTTGATATTATTACTTATATCCTGATTTACATAATTCCATAATGTAAAACATGATTTATTTATAATATATATTCAGAATATAAATATATATATGATAGATCTTTAAATAGGATGAAATACACCGTTCATAGAGACGGTAGGTCGTACGTACGCATGAACGTTGTTTTCAGTTCTTTATTGAATTGAATGGAATTAAGTAGATGACTTACATATATATATACATAAATTTATTATCATTATTATGTCATATATCTCATTATTATTCATTATATATACTTTATAATCATTCATGAATGGTTAACCTGGAGAATTAATCTCATCGCATCGTGGAGACGATAGTCCATACGTACGCACGAGCGATGATATCATTCCAATGATCATGGAATTGTATTGAAGCGTATGTATAATATTTCATAATCAATATAACTTTACAATAATAATGTATAGTTTTTTATTTACACCATTATACCCATCCATGTAAGGTGGTGGTCGAAAACAGATTACACCACGACGTGGAGACTGTATTCCCTACGTACACACGTGCTGTGATTTTGTTTTCCATAGGATGGATAGAAGGTGAAATAGGGTTCTTTCATATTTAAAATAACATATCAGTATATAATTAATACTGATGTTATTACTTTATAATGATAATAATAAAGAAGAATAAGTAAAAGAAGAAAGAAACTTGAGAAAATCGGAAGAAGAGATTACCTCTTCTTCGACACACCTCCTTTAAGCTTCCACTTAAGGAAGTAGAGTTGGTCTTTATAGAAGACCAGAACCTCCAGAATTTTTCTAGGGAAGTGGAGAAGAGAAATTTTCAGGGGTTTGTAGAGCTTAAAGGCTCAAAAGGGTGTGAAGAGAAGAGGGAAGGGGTGCCCTTTTTATAAGGGAGGAGAGGGGCACCTTTGAAAAAACTTAAAATATTATTTTATAATAAAGTCATATTCGGTTTTAATAGCTCCAAATTGATTTATTTAGATGATAAGGTAGGTATGGGATGAAATCCTCTCAACCAATAGATTTTATATAGTTTTGGGTCATTATATTAACCTTAGAATTTAGTTTTAACTCATAGTTAATTAGATTGACATTTACCAGGTCACTTTGTATTTTTATATTATATAGTTAATAAACATACCATATACATCAAAGAGACCTCCAAGTGGTACATTAATGTTACACCTATCATGATATTAGTATCTTGGCAGAACCATAGGTTTTTAGGAATATAATAACAATTGATAATACAGTATTGTTTTTAAAAACTATTTTATGTCAATTTTGACACTATTTGGTAATTGATTTTTGTGAAAATCATAAAAACATGATTAGATTAAAAAAAGTTAATTAATTCAATACTAACATTTCATATTAACCTATAAAATTAGTGTAATTCATTAATAGTCCCAAATTACATTTATTCTGGTATTTATAACATGAATTATGTTAATATTTCATTAATAAGATAATTACTGCATCATCATTGTGTCATAAATAAATTAAATTATTTATTGTCTAAAAATTTTAAATAAAGTACCATTATGTATTAATTATTTTTTTCTTTCTAATAAATATTTATAGTCGAATTTATATTATTTATAACCCTATATTATAAATGTATTAGTTATTAAACTTCGATTTTAACCATTTTAACTCTTCTTTAAATAAAATAATAATAAATGTCCTAATGTAAACCAAGTGCACCTATAGGGAAATATTTTATTCCTAAGGTTTTTTTTGGTCGAATTACACTTATCCAATAGAATTAGGACATTTTTTAGGGTAATAATAATATCATTTTTACCGTTAATTACCATATTTACTTTTAACCGTGGTAAATAAAAGTAAAAAGTTACTATTCAACAAAAATTATTTTTATCTTTTCCAACCACATTTTACTCCTTGATATTAACTGTGTCTCTCGGATTTTTGAAATTCCACTCATAGAAGAGGAAAATTATGTTTTATGTAAGTTTACAAAAAGCTCCTAGGAGGTAGGTAAAAGATGGTGAAATGTTCAATAAAATTTTTATATATCGAAAATTATTATAAAATGACTCCAATGATTTATATTGAACTTATATAGGTATTATGTATCAATTTTAACCTAAAATAAAATTATATTAAATAAATAATTATTTATATAAAACTTCGTTTTTTAAATAGTAAACCAGTGTTTTCACTATTCCTAAAAAATTTATAGTTTTCAGAAAAATACCAAAAATTCACCCTAGGCTAATTTCGATATTCCAAATCCATAAATGAAATCCATTTTGAAAGATAAAATTTATAATATTCCAAAAAGTGGGTATTACTATTCATAACGGCTAGTTTATATAATATTTTAATAGCATATCTTTGTTTAATGAAACTCGGTATTGTGTACAACACACGCTATCGTGGTAGGTTGCGATTGCGTGTAATGTAAGCCAAGTCAGGGTTGCGTGTAGTGAAAGACTCCTTGTTGTTGCATATAATGGAATCCAACCATATTTCATTTATACATTGAATATATATATATACACTCAATGTTGCATAGAATTATAACTATCAAACGAACTTGAAATTGTGTGTAACACGATCCAAGAATACTGTTGCGTATACTGCAAGGTAATACAGTCTTGCATATAGTACATGCTAAACTTGGTGTAGATTATAATAGAAGACATCAATGAAATTAAAAGAATATTTATCATAAAATCTCAAGTTATTACATTCTACCCCACTTAAAATGAATTTCTCCCTTGAAATTCGTTGGGGTTATAAATGGTTTATTACGTGAAAGTTTCTTCCATAGAAACGCACATCGTAAAAATGAATACAAAAACTTAATTTTAAAAAGATAAGTTAGAATCATAAGAGTCACCCAAAGTAACTCAGCACTGGGTTTCCTCATAGGACAACATAGGTGAAAATATGGATATAGAAGGGAAATATAACCATTAACTACTGATAAAGAGTGGTAGAGGACATGGCTATGAAAAATCAAACAATCAAAACGCCATAAATTTGTGATGATCTAAGGTACCATCTAATTCATAAAATATGAGAGCACTATGACAATATTTTTTTTTTGTTTTCAAGATCATTTCTCTAAAGGTGAAGAATTGTTGAATTAAAAGAAATACTTACTTTATTTTGGTATAATCTCACTATTGTTCATGCCTCGAAAAATTTCCACTTCATCCCTTAAAGAAATGAAGTTGAATTTTCCTTCTTTAAAGTGTTATCAGATTATGCGATATAATGATAGGTCATTCCATCTATTTCTATCAAAAAAAGTCTAGCACAATTTATTAAATATACAGAAGTCCATCTATGCTGAGATTAATCATATATGGTTGCTAAAATGGACTTATACTTTATCTATCATAGTGCTTAATAAATTAATACTAGTTTCTACTAACCAGGGACTTCATGTAGGCTACTGGTAGGTGATAAATGCCTGTCGCACATTGGTTGTGGGGTCGATTCCCGCATCCTTGTCCAACGCGACGGTTTGTCGCTCGTTCAGCAGGTTGTCCCTTTTCTTAAACTACACTATTATAAAATTCTATCAATTATATCGAAAAAATTTCTAGCCTTAAACAATACTAACTTATTTTCAACATAATACATTCCAATCTTTAGGGTTATCCAAAATACTTTTGTCCAATCTCATATTATAATGAACAATATTACTAGAGAGTTCATTCTACCAAGCATGTAAATACAATCATGTATCCTCCATATATCATATGATATATCATTTTGTTGGTCACATTCCAAACATGTGAATACCTTAATCGTGTATTCTCTTGAAAAATGAATACCCATTGTACTATAGTGAAAACAATAATGCTGTCAAAAGTTAACTCTATCCACATAACAAAATCCCAAAAATTCTATATACTCAAACCATGATATCACTTAGTTCTTATATCAATCATGAGCTCAAGAATACAATCAATCATATTATTTTCTCCTTATCCCTTCATTATGAGCATATCATCTTCTTTCCAAAAATATTTTAATAACCTTTCATGTTTACCGGTACCATTCAACATATACTTTCAAATACTTTAGGAAAAAAAAGTGTAACAATCCTTAGATGATTCTTTATTCTATAGTACCATTAAATTACCTCTACAACATAACTCTTGATAAACATACAATCATTCCACTTCCTTCTTAAACCACTGACTGAGCTTCGTCATTTTATTCCTCAACACTTCTTTCATTTCATATACCATTTGTAGTCTCTTCATCATTATCCACATAAATACTACCCATACGGCCTTGCTGATTCTCTTCATGAGATCATCCCTTAGGGAATTGGTTGGCATAATGCCCGTACATTTCATATTTAAAACATTTAACCATTTTTTATGTCATATCAATACCATTATCCTCTTCCATGGTGTTAACTGAACCTTTTCCTTCGCACTTGTTGGATTTGTGTCCTTCTTTTCCACACCCAAAGCATCTTCTAGTTCTATTGAAACATTCTCCATGATGCCTTTTACCACATTATTTACATGAGGGAAATTGAACATTCTTTCCTCTATGATCATCATGAAACTACATCTTTCTCTTATTAGTTGATTTAGGAAACTTACCAAAGTTGAGATAATTGATCATATTATGAGATCCCTTATTAGGCATAATAACGATGTTTCTACTTCCAAATCCTGTTTCATTTGGTTTCTCATGAAGAATATCATTCCATTGTCCATCATATCCTCTATTATCGTGAATCTTCCTATTTCCATCCATTTTCAAAAACCCAAAAAGAATAGTGTGAGTGGTAAAAATCATGCTAGGAAAACAACATAATAAATGGGGAGTACCTTCAATATCTAACATCTTAGGTTTAATTATAATATCATTACTGTAATTCTAGGACTGTAACCTATACTTATAATTAACCTTAGAGACATCCCTAGACATACCTTATAAATATCACTAGGGATTTCACTAAAGTTTTCACATCCTAGTTTGAAAAGGTTGACTAAACCTCCCTCTGATACCAACTGTAGAGACCCAAAGCTTTAAGTACATAGACATTACATTATTTTTTCATAATACTTAATACATAACAAAAATAGACACCAAAGGACCATAATAGTTTAGTGTCTTTGGAAACTCGGAACGTAATCTTCTAATCATGGTGAATGATCTTCACCATCTCCCATAATGATCTTCCCCTTTTGGTTTTCTTACCTGAAACATTTCTTTATATCCTAGGGAAATGAAAACATAAAAAGGGTGAGCTCAAATGCTCAGTAAGGGTAAACATAGAGAACATAAAACAATCCACAAACATTTGAATGCAAAAGCTTGAACATAAAATCTAAACATCAAGATCTTGAGAAAAAACATAAATATTGGAAGTACATAAGGAATATATCATAAAGGAACATCAATCATGATAAAATAACATGGGAATAAAACCTTTATTGTGGAAACTAATATCCACATGATATGATTTCCATAGTAGCCAAGGCATTGCTACCAAGACCATCTTAGTGGACAAAGTCCCTTTCTGAATCGAGTTCACTCCTCGTTCCAGTCCTGTATTACTGAATCAGATTAAGTTACCATTCTAGCCATGTCTATCTCATGAGATATAAATCTTTACCCAATGAATTTTATGGAGATATAGGTCCCACCCATCTCATAATGAAATCATTCTTATATGTTCTATAATATGAACTTAAATCATTCATCATAACCCAAAGAATAAAATGGGTTTCATAAACATCATCCCATCATAACATAATCCATATAAAACAAATGGATATAATTTAATCATAAGAAAAGTGAAAACATTTAAATCATAGAGACATTATACTTGAAACATACACATATGAAATAATTTCATCTTATATGTAAAATAGTTTTGACAAAACACTTGAAATGAATTCTTGAGGAAAATATCCTTTCTTCTTCAAAATCATTTTCTTTTCACAAAATGCCTTGAAATTTTAAATGAAAATGATTTTGTTAATAATAATCATGAAATCTTGTAGAGTAATCTTCTTGAAAATGAGGCGTTATGAAACCGTAAAAATCTTTTCACGCCGTATAAGATAAAAATAACATTCTTCTCGTACTTTGGTCGGAAAAGTCAAAAAGTACATCATATGGTAATAAAAAGAAAGATTCCATACATACCATGTAGTAGAAGACAAAAATGGGTAAAAATAATTTAAACATACATGAAACCATTTTTATAAAATAGTTACATGGATAATAAATATAGACCTAGTAAATACTTACGAATAAACAATCTCGGATAAAAATGAGATTAGAAAAGTTATCCATTACTTTATGTCCGATATGCTTCGTATGTATCTGAACCTCCTGTATAATGAGTTAAATAATGTCATTTACATATTACAAAATAATATTCATTGTTATGATATCATATATAGTTTACTTATGACTTCATATTACCCTTTCTTTTGTAAATTCGATGTAAAAGCAGCGATTCAGGAAAAAATCGTTTCATTTATTGAACGTGTTTCGACTTGTTGATCTTGATATTATTACTTATATCCTGATTAACTTAATTCCTGAATGTAAAACATGATTTATTTATAATATATATTCAGAATGTATATATATATATATATGATATATCCATAATTGGGATGAAATACACCGTTCATGGAGACGGTAGGCCGTACGTACGCATGAACGTTGTTTTCGTTTCCTTATTAAATTGGATGGAATTAAGTAAATGACATAAATATATATATTCATAAATCCAGTATCATTATTATGTCATATAACTCATTATTATTCATTATATATACTTTATAATCATTCATGAATGGTTAACATGGAGAATGAATCTCATCGCGTCGTGGAGACAGTAGTCCATACGTACGCACGAGCGATGATATCATTACCACTATTGTGGAATTGTTTTTAAGTGTATGTATAATATTTCAGAATCAATATCACTTTACAATAATCATATATAGTTATTTATTTATACCATTATACCCATCCAAATAAGGTGGTGGTCGAAAATAGATTACACCACGGTGTGGAGACGGTATTTCGTACGTACGCACGCGCGGTGATTTCGCTTTCTATAGGATGGATAGAAGGTGAAATAGGGTTGTTTAATATATATAATTACATATCAGTATATAATTAATACTTATGTTATTACTTTATAATGATACAATTAAATAAGAATAAGTATAAAAAGAAAGAAACTTGATAAAATCAGAAGAAGAGATTACCTCTTCTTCGACGCACCTCCTTTAATATTCCTCTAATGGAAGTAGAGTTGGTCTTTTGAGAAGACCATAACCTCAAAAATGTTTATAGGGAAGTGGATAAGAGAAATGGGCAGAGGTTCGCTGATATTCAAGGCTCAAAAGTGTGTGAAGGGAAGAGGGAAGGGGTGCCCTTTTTATATGGGAGGAGAGGAGAACCATTGGAAAAACTTAAAATATTATTTTATAATAAAGTCATATTCTGGTTTTAATAGCTCCAAATTGATTTATTTAGAATCTAAGGTGGGGATGGGTCTAAATCCTCTCAACCAATATATTTTAGACAGGTTTGGGTCATTATATTAACCTTATCTTTTAATTTTAACTCTTAGTTAATTAGATTGACATTTACCATGTCACACTGTATTTTTATATTATATAGTTAATAAACATACCATATACATCCAAGATACCCCCAAATGGTCCATTAATGATAAAACTATCATGATATATGTTTCTTGGCCGAACCTTATATTTTTAGGAATATAATAACAATTGATAATCTAATATTTGTTTTAAAAACTATTTTAGGTCAATTTTGACACTATTTGGTAAACGATTTTTGTGAAAATCATAAAAGCATGATTAGATAGAAGAAAGTTAATTAATGTAATACTAACATGTCATAAATACCTATAAAAGTAGTGTAATTCTTAAAAAGTCTCAAATTACATTTATTTGGGTATTTATAATATCAATTATGTTAATATTTCATTATTAAGATAATTACTTGATCATAATTGTGTCATAAATAAATTAAATAATTTAATGTCTAAAAATTATAAATAAACTAAAATTATGTAGGAAATAATTTTATCTTTCTGATTAATATTTATAGTTGAATTTATCTTATGTATAACCCTAGATTAAAATTGTTTTAGTTATTAAACATTGATTTTAACCATTTTAACTCTTCTTTAAATAAAATAATAATAAATGTCCTAATGTAATCCAAGTGCACATAAAGGGAAATATTTTATTCCTAAGGTTGTTTTTTATAGAATTACACTTATCCAATAGAATTAGGACATGTGTTAGGGTAATAATAATATCATTTTTACCCTTAATTACCACATTTACGTTTAACCATTGTAAATAAAAGTAAAAAGTTATTATTAACCAAAAATTATTTTTAACTTATTGAACCACATTATACTCCTTGATATTAATAGTGTCTCTCGGATTTTAGAAATTCCACTTAGAGAAGTGGTAAAATTATGTTTTATGTAAGTTTGCAAAAAGCTCCTAGGAGGTAGGTAAAAGACGGTGAAAAGGTCAATAAAATTTTTATATATCAAAAATTATTATAAAATGACTCTTATGAATTACATTGAACTTATATAGGTATTATGTATCAATTTTTGACCTAAAATATACTTAAATAATATAAATAATTATTTATATAAAAAGTCGGTTTTTAAAAAGTAACCCAGTGTTTTCACTATTCATCCGAAATTGAACGTTTTCAGAAAAATACCCAAAATTCACCCTAGGCTAATTTCGATATTCCAAATCCACAAATGAAGTCCATTTTGAAAGATAAAATTAATAAAATTCCAAAAAGTGGGTATTACTATTCATAACGGCTAGTTTATATAATATTTTAATAGCATATCTTTGTTTCGTGAAACTCGGTATTGCGTACAACACAAGCTATCGTGGAAGGTCGCGATTGCGTGTAATGTAAGCCAAGTCAAGGTTGCGTGAAGTGCAAGATACCTTTGTTGTTTTGTATAACATAATCCAAGCATATTTCATTTATACATTGAATATATATATATATATACTCAATGTTGCGTAGAATAACTACTATCAAACGAACGTGAAATTGTGTGTAACACGATCCAATAATAGTGTTGCGTATACTGCATGCTAATACGATCTTGCGTATTGTACAAGCTAAACTTGTTGTAGTTTATAATAGAATACATCAATGAAATTAAAATAATATTTTTCATAAAATCTCACAGTGTTACAAGATCCTCCTAACAAGCAACTGGTACAACCATCTGATTCCGAAAACAAAAAACTGAATCTCCATTCAGTTGCCAACCCTCAATGGTCTCCCAACCATTGAGTCTCGACCCCATGTTCACACTCTCAGAATTAGATATCTTTGCCTCTATAACTAGGCCAACCAATTCAGGAATCAACACAACCAGAAAAAAGGCCACTCTCTCACACTGGTCCTCATATTCTAACCGCATATCGGCTATAACTGACATCAACTGCCACTGGAATGATGCTTGTTTCACCACCTGAGCATATGTTTTTCTACTTAATGCATCTTCCACTGAATTTCCCTTACCTGGTGTGTACATTAATTCAAAATCAAACATCTGGGGATATTCCTTCCATCTCCTTTTCCTCGGGTTCAAATCCCATTGTGAGAAAATGTGCTTCAAGATCTTATGATCTGTATATATCGTGAATTTCTCACCAAAGAGGTAATGCCTCCACACTTTCAAAGCATGGACCACGGTTGTCACCTCCAAATCATGATTTGGGTAGTTCTTCTCCTGAACAATCAACTGTCGTGAGCCATACGCAACCACATGATTCCCTTTCATGAGAACGCACCCCAACCCTGATCATGATGCATCACAATACACCACGTACCCTTTTCCTGGTTCTCGAAAAACCAAGATTGGTGATGATGTAAGGTGATCATTTAGCTCTTTGAAACACTGTTGACACTATTAATTCTACTGGAATGGAACATTCTTCCTTGTCAAAGCTGTCATCGGTGAAGCCAAACGTGAAATATCACGAACAAAATGATGATAATACCCAGCTAGACCAAAAGAACTATGCATATCAAACACATTCTTTGGCGGTTTCCAAGAGATAACGAACTCTATCTTTTCTGAATCCACTGAAACACCCCTTTCATAAATCACATGGCCAAGAAAACGAACCTCATGTATCCAAAAGTCACACTTTGACAATTTGGTATATAACCGATGATCCCTCAAGATCCCTAGCACTATCACCAAGTACTGCTCATGCTCTACCCTTGTCATTGAATACACCAGAATATCGTCTATAAACACCACCACAAATAAATCCAGATATCTCTGAAATATCTGATTCATCAATTTCATAAACTCCTCTGGCGCATTCATTAGACCAAAGGGCATAACCACATATTCATAATGGTCATATCTACTTCTGAAATCTATTTTAGGAATATCGTCCATCCTCACCCGCAATTGATGATATCCCGACCTCAGGTCAATCTTGGAGAACCACTGGGCTCCCCTCAACTGATCGAACAAATCATCAATTCGTGGAAGTGGATATCTATTCATTATCGTAACTTGGTTAAGTCTACGATAATCGACACAGAGCCTCAATGTTCCATCCACCTTTTTCATGAACAATACCAACGCTGCCCACAGAGACATGCTAGTCCGGATAAAAACTTTGTTTTCTAAATCTTCCAACTGGAATTTCAATTCCCGCAATCCAGCTGGTGCCATCCAGTAAGACGGAAGTGAGATAGGACTGGTCTCCGGAAAGAGATCAATCATAAACTCCACTTCTCTTATGGGAGGTAACCCATAAACTTCTTCAGGAAAAACATCCATGAACTGATCTACCACGGATGGAAGAACAGTCTTCTCAACACCCTTTACAGATTCAAACGACAACATTGCCAACTGATATGATGATGTACCCACGGATGGTGCCAAAAACCCCATTGCACCCTACCTTTTATGCCTCTCTCCACTAAAGAGATGTCTAACATCATCGTGTGTCCTAAAAGCCACTGTTCTCACATCACATTAAATGTGAGTTCTAAACACCACCAGCCAATCCATTCCCAGGATTACATCATACCCATCCATATCATGCACTGAGAAATTCCACACTAGCTCAACCTCACCCACAACGATAAAACATTCTCTACACAAGAAGGCTCGACACTCTCTTCGACCTAGAAGAGTATGATATTTCAAAACTAAGGGCATCATTTCTACCCTTAAACCCCGTAAATCAACCACACATGCAGCAAAAAAAGACTGTGAAGCACCCATATCAAACCGCACTTTCATCAAAGTAGAATTTAAAATAATAGTACCTCACGCCACGGATGGTCTCGACTGATCATCCACCACAACCTTCTCAGCACCAATAAACATCTTTGTTGCCACAGTCTACTCTTTATTGCTTTGTGAGGGCATTGTGGTGTTCCGAGAATCACCATGACCCAGTTTACCATACTGCCAAGGGGTATGATGTTGTCCATGTCCCGTCGAAGCATATGACATCTGATATCCTTGAATAGTGTCACACGGACCCGACCATGGGGCATTCCTATAATAACGTTGAAGATTCCCCATATTCTTACAATTATGAAATGCTCAAGGTTGTGTCATACAATCCCGCTTGATGTGGCTCGTAGACCCACACTGAAAACATCTCGGCTTTCTCTGGGGTTTTGGAGGAAGATTTACTTCTACTGTAATCAGATTATATTCCATATTCCCGCCCTGGGAATATGTTTCCCGCTTTCTCTTGAACCCAGCATTAGAGTTCCCACTATTCCCCATGAGTACCACCATGCTTCCCCAACCCGGAGCTCCGAGCAGATCTCGCTCAGCCACCGAGGCTCTATTCACCATCTCTGTGTAATCATCAATACACAAAACTGCTATCATTCAATGGATTTCATGCCTTAACCCCTTCTTAAAGATCCTTTCCTTCAACAACATGCTACCCTCCACCTCGGGTGAAAAACTCATTTTGTTCATAAACATTGCTGAATACTCCGTCATAAACATAAGCTCTTGCTTCAAACTGAATAAATTAGTCGTATGCTGAATTCTAAACGTATTTGGGTGGAATTGTTTATTAAACAATTCTTCAAAGCCTTCCCAAAACATACCTTGGTCTGTCCCCACATGGACTACCAACTCCCACCTCTTAAGGGAAAGATCTTCCAACATATACATGGCCAACTTCACCTTTAACTCTACCAGCATTCCCAAGAACTCAAAGATCTTGTTCATTCTATTCAACCATTCTATTGCCCTCTCCGGCTCTGGATCACCCCTGAAGATGGGTGGATTCTACTTTTGAAACTGAACCACATGATCCAAATGCCTTGGTTCATCCGCTTTATTTCCACTTTGCACAGCATGGAAAGCTTGCACTATGATTTGCAGTAGCTGCTGGTTTGCCTGAGGCTCAGGTGTTACCACATTCTCAGCAGCCTCCTCTGGTTGGTCTCTACGACGCCTACCCGAGGCCATTTCTATAAACTGAAAATAAACAACCATGAGTCTCCCTTACATAGACATCACAAAATCCCATTTCAAATCATATTACACAACATTATCACAAAAAGGCTTTCCACCCTTTCCACATTTTCCATGCTTCACCATTTTGAAAACCAAACCATTTTCAAAATACTAATTTATTCACAATAAAATTTCACACATTCATATCACATCATAAAATATTATACCTAAATAAAATATGAATCCTAGTTGGAAGTTATTTCTACCATGCATGCCATGATCATCCCATTGTCTACACCCACGACAATGAGATTTACAATGCCTATAAGTGTCTCCAAAACATTTATGTGCCCAACTCCCTGTTAACTTGAATTTCAGTATAAAAGGGTTAGCTATGTACTTTTATGCTATACATTCCATGCTCTGACATTTCTACGCCTTTCTACAATCCTGACTCAAGGAATGCACTAAAATTAATGTCAACACCAAATCCTAGAATCAACTCCAATGCACCGAACAAACCGATACCACTTGTAACACCCCACCCCTACCTTATTGGCTTGAGGAGGAGGGGAGGGCTAATTGGCCTTAAGAGACATTCCCAAGACACCAAAGGCTGGAAATAAATGTCGAGGGCTTCAAGATCATGTTGTGGAATGATTTTCTCTTAAAAAAAAACCAACCAAACCATCCACTAACAGCCACTATATGATGCATGTGAATTCAATTACCCAACCATGCATTCCCAAAATGAAACCAACTTGTTCCACAACAGAACTCAAAACCGATATAACTAGACATGTCCACAAAACATTAGAGTACACTGTGAAAACTAAACAACCAAACACCACAAGGGATGATAGAACCACATATCCATGCTAAGCTCCAAGCTCCAAGCTCTACCAAGGGATCACAATGCTCCACTAAAGTAGGCTGATGCCTTACCATTTCCCACGTCACGATACACAACATCTACAAAGACACCATAGTACCAAAGCAGGGTGTGAGTACTAAAACTCAGTAGGATTTCCCCAAATGACTTCCTTACACATTCCACTAAGATAAAACCATTAGCACATTTATATAAAAAAAATTATATAAATTAAATCACAAGTTTAACAATTTTCTTAAGCCAAACATGCCCTTACCAATCCATCACACCCAAACCAAGCAACCAAGGTAAGGCCAAACAAACATGCCACTAGCCAACTCATCATTTAAATGTTAGCACAACAACTTCCATCTTGAAATGAAATGCACATGAAACAACCAAAACAACCAAACAACCAAACGGTGGAGCTTCCGTCCAACCTATTCACCCATTCACACTTAGTGGCACATCCCGTCCACTAACCATTGATGGCGGCCCTTCCGTCCACTATCCATCCCCTATTTATTGTGGTACTTCCTTCTACTTACACACAACATTCCAAACAATCCAAGACAAGCATATAACCCACCATGGTCACAACCACATACAATCAACCAATTCCATTGCATATCAATCCATTTCAATAAATCATCCATTGATTGAAAACCATTTTCCATGCCAAACAACATTTCAATAAAACAACCATTTTTAATGGAAACCATTTCCATCAATCATTTTCACAAATCAACCATATCATCCAATTTTAAAATCTCCATTTTAAAATCCACAATAATAGCATTTCACCACAAAATGATCATTTTCCCAAAAATCCCCAAAACATCACCCAAGGGATTTCAAATCAATTTCGGACATCAAAACAAAATTAATTTCAAGAAAAACAAATAAATTGTAATAAAAACCATTAGCACTAACCAAGTGGAGTCGGGAGAGAATCCACCTACCTTTAGGGATCCCGATAAATCGACCCACAAGCCACAACATCTCAAATACGGCAAACACACCACTTAAACCTCTTTAGATACCCTTTCCCTAACATTCACAAGCCTTAATGTTAACATCCAAGGAAACCAAAATCCTAGACTTACACACAACAAGTGTAGATGTAGAAAACCATGAATGAGAGGATCGTAGATCTATAGGAAAACACAAGAGAAACAATAGGAGAGACTTACCTAGGTGAAACCACATACAAACTGCCTTGAAACCCCTTTGAAACGCTTCCAAATCGAGTGGAAGAGCACCCTCAACCCCTGAGAACCCAAAATCAAAAGTGAAGCTCGAATGGAATGATGATTAGAGTTAAATAGGTTAAGCCCAAGGGAGCCTGAAACTTATTAACCTATTTTTAAGTGGTCACATGGTTAGTCCGCACGGTTTGGCAAACCATGCGCTAACCGTGTGCACGCTACTGCCTCGGGAGCAATGGTCCGCACGGTTTCTTCACACATCTTGGAAAACCGTGTGCAGGCCGTGTGAAGCCTACTATATCCCTTGCATGGTTTCTTAAAGACTCCGCATGATTTCCACTAACCATGCTTAAACCGTGCACCCCTTTAAAGGCCTCTAAACTCATCCAAAACCATTCCAAACGTTCCCAAACTCTTCCCAACACATCCCATGCACTTTAAACACATAAAAAAGCATAAAAAAGGGCCACATACCTCAAACCAAGGGTACTACAATTAATATAAATACCTTAAAATCCATTAAAACATACTTAAGGAAAATATTCTTTTCATTTGGATAATAACATTCAAAAAATAAAAATATCTAGAATATTAAGAAATACATTTTCATTAGGAAATTACCTTCATTCTTTTAATGGATGCTTCAAACTAATTAATAGTAATTATGGTTGTTAATTCTATATTTTTTTATAAGTTAAATAAATCATATTACACTGATCGTTAAAATGTTCATTATTAAGAAGATAAAAAGAATATTTCATTCAAACCATTTAATAAAAATTCAATCATGTGTAATGATTTTAGTAATAAATCATTTTGATAATGTTAAAATATTTATTGAAAAAAAATAGAAAAAAATGACAGATAAAAAAGGGTCTTCGATTGAAGGGAAAACTCAATTTTCTTTGAAAACATTATTATGATTAAATTTCTTAATAAAGATAATAAAATGAGAGGAAACCATGTGTTATCCTGAAATAACTATATGATATTAAAATTATGTGTCTTTTGAAATTTATATCATAACATTCAATCGTTATAATCTTAGTCCTAAACAATCTTGGTAAACATTAAGATTGAAATGAAAACCATTACCACTATGGTAACTTCAAAATTATAAGCCTCTTGAATAATATAACTAGAAATAAAAAATTAAAATTTATTAATATAAATGGACTCATGATATAAAATATAAAATGGGAAATATATGCACCCCATAAAAGAACTCAGTGGTGAATATGACATATGCCTTAGAGAAGTAAAAGTGAGGTGAAAACCCCTTAACTCAGGTATAATTTCATTCTTATGTGATAATACCTACTATAAAATAAATATATAATTATTATAAATTTATTTCAAACCCACATTAAATTATTTCATAAGATATATAAATTAATTATTTTATTTTTGGCCCTTTCATTAACAAATCATATTTATAATCACTATTTTTTGCAATAATTAATATGTTTTTCATGCATATTTCATTATGGTAATTACAGTCATTTTAAATTGATAATTTTTTAATTATATATTTATTTTTAATCATGAAATAAATATTATATATAATATTTATTTAAGTATTTATAATATTCCATAAAATATAAAGATGGGAAAATTAGTTACACCATTCATGGAGATAGTTGGTTATACGTATGATTGAACGTTGTTTCTATCTTTCCAACAGATGGATCATAAGAAAGGTAAATAACAATTCACCATATAATAACAATTATTATATGGAATACAACATTTATATTCATTAAATATATCTTTATTTTAATCCATTTTATCATAAAATGAAAAACATTTCACATCACTAAATGGAGTTGGTAGTCTACACGTATGCATGAGTGACGTTATTTTTCCCAACATCTTAAATGGTAAGAAGGTATATATGATATTAATATTCAAATAAGTAAATAATGTAAATAATAATAACGATCAACAACATAGTCTTCTTATAGTAATCAATAAAATTATTATATATTAAGGGTTATGATATTGTATATTTTTCACATATAGAAGGAGAAATGTCCTTGACCTGTATTCTTGTACCCCATGATGCATGTTTATTATATAATTTTAGGTATATGGAATCATTGGGATTTTCCATTCATCAAACCATTCATAAGATAATTTCATAGTTATCGAGGTCAAGACCCAAACCATGTTCACTGAACCACCCCCAAGAATCCCCACAATCACACAATGCACACATAGGGAATACCTTGGTGTAATAAGGGTTTTGATTGAGGACCCTAACTATATGAACTTATATATTTTTATTTTTAATAAAATAATAGTTATATTTTTTTTATTATTATATAATTAATTATTAAATAATGATTTTGATAAAAATAAGATTTTTATTGAATAACAAATAAATAATATTTTTGGGAAATATATAGTTACATCAAGACACGCTTTTTTGATGAATTCATGAAATTTTTTAATTAAAGTTATATTAATAAATTATTCATATTAAATAATTTTTATTTAAACAAACATGATAATATAATTTTTTTAAGTCAAATTTATTTTTAATAAGGGTAAAAAAATTTATCATTGTAAAAATATTTGTTTTCAAATAAATGAGGGTATTTTATTAAATTGGTAAATTTAAATTTATGTATCATTTGTTTTATAAATTTAATTATATTTATTAAATTAGTAATTCAAAATTATTCAATATTGAATTTTTCAAAAAAAATTAGAGATAATCTATTTTTTTTGTAAAAATTAAAAATGGTATAAATATATAGAATGTGTAATGAAATTCTAAAAGCCCAAAAGTGATGTCCAAAAAATAAAAAAATTGTGTTAACGTTCCAAGTTGTTTTTTCCCTTTAAAATAATGTATTTTTCATGTTATTTGAATAATTTTATATAACCTTGTTAAATCCTAAAAAATATAAATTATATTTAATGTTATTGAATTAACTTCTTTCTGAAAAATTCTCACTTCACAATCCCCATGGGTGTTGTTGTGATGAGATTAATTCTATGTCTTCGTAAAAATATAAAATCACACTTCATTGGTTAAAACCATGGAATGATTTTTGGGTTTGATTATTTTATCATATAGAGTCAAAAAAACTATGTTTAGACATTTACAAAGAATTCCCCTCTCTTTTTCTATAAATAACCAAGTCAACCTCCAAGTCATCAACACTCAAAACCCTTTAAGCATGAATTTAATCCTAATTTCCATTTTTAGATAACTCCATATGTGTTCAAAACTCAAAGGAATCTCCTCTAAGACTTTTAGGAGCACCCTCTGAAGGTAAGGGGTCATCATTATCTCCTCTTTATTTAGGAACATACATTAAATTATCCCATTTTATTTTCAAATTTTCATGTTGGGATATTTTTCTATATATTAATCTTAAAATCCAAATGATTTACATGGGATGATATACCCCTTTCACTCTCATTAAAACCCTTCCATGAATCTTCATTTTATGATGTTATAATGTTGAAAGTATCCTACTATTTTACAATAAAATTAGTAGTGTTGTGAATACCCATCTCCATTTACACTCAAGTGTTTTAAAAATATATGTACATATACTTATTTGAATAGATATTTCTACTTATATAACCCACACTCCTCAATCATGTTATTAAAAGTGATTAAAGCATCATTATGTTGAAAGATTATTGTTTCACCGTTATGCATGTAAATGACTGGAATGTGACAGGTGGTCCTAAAATTAAATAGCTCTCCAATGAATTAGTTAACAATTTTGTATCATTATATATCATGTATGGTGCATAATAGGTTAATCTAGGAATTATTAATCATGAAATATTTGTTTATTTTTCTTGACCTTTGATTATGGTGTCATGTTATAGGTTGTTTCCACATTCACGTGATGAAAATATATAATCGTATTATATCATTATTTAATGTTCATGTATATTATTATCATACCTATTATGTAACCTTGATATGTCTCTTAACTAACAAGTATACTTTCCATTATTCAATACATTTATTATTCTTTTATTGGGATTTACAGATCACCCCTTTCTTATATACATCTTCCGGTTATCCAATGCAATACTAGAAGAGAAATATAATTTAAGACACCTATTATAGAGTTTTTGAATAATATTATTTAACTAATGTTTATAATTAATGATCTATATAACTTTTTTCATAATGAAGCTGGTACTCATAATCATATGGGATTGTATAATGTCTACCATCATGTAATAAATCATGAATTATGGAGTAATAAAATATTAGTTATCTTATGGTCCACTGTGCAGTTGGAATTGTTTTATAAGGGTACTTGGATATCCCTTTTCTTATGATAACATTACCCTGGAATGCTACCTCAACCTTCCAGATCACACATTTACTATAAATTTTTTATAGGTTATCCTTTCACAATGTCTTTACTATAGTATTCAAATCCCCTTGATGCTACTCCTTAGAATTTGAGTACATCATAATATCATCAATAAATACTACCAAAAAAATTTCAATGTAATATCTAAAGACTCTATTTATTATTTAAATATGGATTTTGTGATATTTAGTGAGTCTTAGGGGAATATATCTAAACATATAGTGTCCATACCGTGATTGAAAGGCAATCCTGTGAATATATTTCTCTTTACCTTTAATTGGTGGTATCATAAATGTAGGTCCAGCTATGAGAAATACATTTCACCACAAAACTAATAAATTCCTCTATCCATCTAATGGGAAACTATTTATTTATATAAATTTCATTGAGTTCATGGTAATCAATTTATAGGTTCATTGACCCATCCTTATTCTTGATGAAGAGGAGAGATATAGCCCATAATGAAGCACTCAAGCATATAAATGTCTTTTCCAAATTATATGGTAACTGCAACTTAAGTTATTATAAACTCATTAGTTGCTATTATATAGAGATTCATTTATATGTGAATAGGTAAAGAAATAATTTCAGTTGAGAACTAAACCTCTTGGTCCAGAGGAAGATCAGGTAACTTTGTAGGGAAAACATCTGTATAGTCCCTCATAATGGGAAATTCATCACACATGATTATCTCTTTTTCTCAAAAATTTGATCTATATATTATTTGTTTTATGTCAATAATATCAATTCATAATAAAAATCTTCCAAATAAAATTTTTCCCCCTCCTTACACGTTTAAATAGTTTGAGGATTACTCATTTTTTAAAGAGTGATCTCACTCCCATAATAGTTGAATGATGGCATTATATAAGGATAGGAAATCCATTCCCAATATAGAATAATATTCCACTAAATGAATTATGATAATATTTTCAGTAATTTTTATTCAACATACATTGACTGGGAGGGGTTGTATATGTAGGATGAAACAATTTCTCTATTTTCTTTTCTCTTAAATAACTCAACCCTCATGTTTTTATTGGGTGTTGAATAGTACTATTAAATATTAATGATACGAATGAATCTTTAGGACCATAATTAAAATATATATTCACTATTCTGGAATGAATTACTAGGATAATATTTCCCACAACAATGTCGGGAACCAACTTAGTTGTAGTGATAACTTATGACCTACTTTTCTCTCTAGGCATTGGTGGTTTTTTTCATTGATTGTCTCCAAAAACCATTTGGCTCTGGAATTACCCTAAATAATTCACATGTCCCTTCTAGTTTATACACTGTACTGGAAGTTGGTTGTTGATATGAATCTTTATTTCTTCTATCTCATTAGGGGTAATTGTTATCTCCCTTTAGTATTGATTATCTGGATTTCCATGTTTTCAACATTTTCCGTATCTCTTAGTTCCATTGATAATATTTCGAGGATGGTTATTATAACTCTTTTGATACATGGGAATTTTATTTTTCTTTTACCTATGAAATTTACCTATTGATCATCCAAATTAAAACTCCATTTTACCATTTCTATCACCAGGTCCATAAGACCATATATATTATGGAATATCTATCTCATTTAAAAGGACACAAAAAAAAATATATATATTTCTATCAATGTCTCGAATATCCAATGATATTTAATAACTCTTATTTAATTCACTAATGATGTCTTCCAACTTCCATTCATAGTTGATGAAAAAGGAAAAGGTTTAATGTAAAATCCTTATGAGGTTTTCCTTACTTGACCTAATAAACTCATCTTCCTTATAATTACATCCAAGGAACTCCCTATCCAATATAAATTAGAGATTTCAGTGAAAATATTTTTCATAAAATATTTTATTGAATCCATCCCATTATGTGGAATAAATTTTCTCTTTGGGCTTCATGTTCTTAATAAATATCAACAACTGCTCAGATTCTCAATAAATGTGATAATTGATCTGAAAACCTTATCTATTTCTATGTATTATAGGATAGAAAATATCCTATAAATGGTGCAATATGTTGATATGTGATAAGGAGAAGAAAATATTTAGTAATGGTAGGAGGCCATTCATAAATAAAGGACTTGACCAAAGCTTTCTCTTTCTTAATGAAAGGATAGAGTTCTAAATAATTCATTTTATTACTTATAAAATGACTCATAAGAGCATGTAATCCATTGATGTTATCAACTCCCACTCTCATAATATTTATAATATCATTAGGGAAAGAAACACATTTCCTACCACATTTTCATGTATGGTTCCTCTAATTTCATTACATTACATAAAATAACATAAAGGATGATAATTATGATATTAAAAATTATATTAAAAGGTAATATATGAGTATATAAAGAATAAATTTTAACTTACATATAAATCATCACTTATGAGTCTCTAGGTTAAAATTTAGTTTTGTTTGTTGTAATATCTCTTATATTTTCTAACATAAAAATCAATTCATTTCCAAAAAAAGGTTCATAAATAGTATGTTAAATTTCAAAATAATATCACCTCAATGTATGAATCCTTTTGTGAATTAAGTCCTTTTTATCATTCACTAAGTGATAAAATAGTTAATAACCAATCCTACCATTTAGGGTTATTAGCCCTAGGTAAAACATTTCCAGTTCCACATTCACTTTTATTAACCAATCATGGATGAAATTGTTGGATCGAATATGTATATATGTATGTCTATTAGATGGAACAATAAAAGAGGGGGGTGAATTGTAGGTTTACAAAACATTTTATTTAAACACTTAAGAGATTAGTTTAAAAGGTATTAAACTAATACAAATACAAACACCCACAATTGTATTGCATATAAAAAGGTATGATGTAAAGTAATACTAATGAAATGTAAAACAATTGTATTCAAGAAGAACACAGTAATCAGAGTAATATAAAGATGAATGATTCTACCTTATAGCGTATGGAATCAGTCAATACAATGTGTAATAGAATGATTGTAATTGAAACAATTACAAATGAATATGTAAAGAATAAAGGAAACAATACAAATTCCTTTCTAATACAAGCAGCAGAGGAAAAGTAAAAGTATTACAATTCTTTTGACCCAAAGAGAAGGGTTATCCTTTCACCTTGGATAAGAGGTATGTCTCGCCAACACCTTGGTGAGCCCTCGATGTGATGATCGGACTGTCTATCTGCCTATCCCTGGCATCCCTCGATATGATGATCGGAATGTATGTCTGCCTATCCCCGGAATCCCTCGATATGATGATCGGAACGTCTGTCTGCCTATCCCAAGCAGCCCTCGATTTTGTAGGTAATCGGCACCTTCGTCTTTCAATCACTTTAAAGCCCTCGATACGATGATCGGATGCACAAAGTAGATGAGAGAATTCACAGTATCTCTCTCTAGAACTTGATAGAAGTAGAGTATCACAGTTGTTCCAAAATTCTCATTCGTTGTCATTTTTCAGCTTCAAATGACCTCCTATTTATAGGCCTCGGGTTCCAACGGTCACATCTCCTCCAACGGTCATATTTCTCCAAAAAAATCGGAGGGACATGGACACCTGGCATCATAATGGTCATATTGAAACAGAACGCACGACATCGTTTTGATTAGTTTGTAACTAACTCAATGACATCGTATTGGTGAAAACAATATATATGTCATTGATAAGCAATAGTACGATTCATATGAAACAAGTGTTTTTGAATAAGTACTAAACCAAGTAATGAAAGTATGAATAGAAGAGTCAGTACGATACATTTGACAGAGTCAGTACGATACGATTGACAGAGTCAGTATGATATGATTGACAGAGTCAGTACGATACGATTGACAGAGTCAGTACGATACATTTGAAAGAGTCAGTACGATACGATTGACAGAGTCAGTGTAATACGATTGACAGAGTCAGTACGATACGATTGACAGAGTCAGTATGATACGATTGACAAAGTCAGTACGATACGATTGAGAGAGTCAGTACGATACGATTAAAAAGACATTTGTGATTTCCAAAACAAAATATAAAAGTCAAAAGAGAACTTTTGACTCAACAATCTCCCCCTTTTTGGAAATCACAACACACAAAGTAAATATAACAAGAAATACTTATCTCTCCCTGAGTTATTAGAAACTCTTCTGAATATGAATTTGAATACAACTAACTCCCCCTTAGGTGTAAAATTTCCTAAGTATTGTATTCATATATTTTCCTTGGTTTCGAAGTATTTTATTAAACCAATCTCCTTTGTGAGACATTCTCCCCCTTTATAAAACATTCTCCCCCATTGTGTTTTACAAAAAGAATGGAGTTACTTTGAGTTTCCTGAAAGAGTTAGAGAGAAAAATTGATAGACAAAAGAAAAGAATCATAAAAGTTATTACAAAACACATACATGTTCCCAAGAAAAACAAATACAACAGTCATTTGCTTTCCCTTTCCTTTTCCTTCTTTATGAGCTCATGAAGAACAACTTTCATCTTCATGATTTCTTTATTGTCTTCAGAAATGTATTCTCCCTTGGTTCTGAGAATCTCTTGTTGGTCCGCAAAAATATGATCTTGATTCTTGATAGTCTTTTCCTGGACTCTGATTACTTCTTCAAGAGTATCAATTCTGTCTTGTAGATTCTTGTTATCTTTGGATAACACAGAATTTTGTTTCTTCAACAAAACCATTTCATCCTTGAAAGATGAATCCTTCGAGAATTCATATTGAAAAGCATTCATTCTCTCTTGTAATTCTTTCACTGAAGGAATATCGGCTCCATGAGTTATCTGATTTATCCTTTCAACTGTTTCTTTGTCAAGTTTATTATAGGAAATAGCAATATAATTTGACAACCTCCTTATATATTCAATTGCTATCTCATGATCATTCACCGAACTTTCTGTTTGATATGACCACTTGGTCATCCAATTGTATGCTTTCTTATGAGCAGTTGAGGATTCAAAAAGAACATTCAAATCAGCTTCAACTGAAAAAACATTCTTTCTCAACTCTCTTATAGAACCAAACTTCTTTTTCTGATTGTCAATAATGAAATCAATTTTCCCTTCCAGCCTAGGAAAGTAAGGAATAGTCTTTTCAACTCATCGTAAAACTTGAACAATATAATCACTCTTCTTGAGAGAGATTGTATGTTATGAATTAGTATCCTCATCGTACGAAGGCAATTCATTTGATCGGCTTGAGTCAACAACTATCTATTTTCCATTTTCTTTTTCTTTTTTCTTTCTTTCTTCTTCCACTTTATCACTGATGATAAAAACTTTTTCAATATCAAAAGATTGAGCACCTTGCCTTACATGAGGTGGTGTTTTATCCGGAGTTTCAGAAGGTTCACAAAGTGCTTGATCGGCATGAGGGGTCTGTTGAACACCTTCACTCAGCTTTTGAACCGATTCCTCCCTACTCTTCTTCGAACACTGAAGGAATTCTAAAAAGAAAATCTCTTTCCTCTTATTCCACTTCTTCTATCTCTTACATCATTTGTTTTCATTTTACTTTCACATGAAGACTCTGTACGATAGGCTCTTGATGCACATCTGTGGTAAGTTGAGCACTAGTTTTCTCAACAGCTTTCAAGAATTTAGAGACATCAAATTCCGGTGCTTTTCTTTTCAAAAGAACCTTCCTCTTCTTTTCAGCCTGAAGGGTATCCTCAGCCCTTAATCGTTCTGCAAAAGCCTCAGCTGGGTCAAGACCGAACTTTGGATCACCTTCCTTTCTCTATTCCTTATCCTTTCTCCACTTAGCTACAACTTCCTTACTATACTTAGGCTTCTTCTTCGGCTTTGAGCTGGTTTGAGGATCAGAATTCTGAGGAACAATAAGATATGGAATGTCTTTGGCTGGCATAGGTGCTGATTGATTTTGAGCCGATTCAGCTTCTACATCTCTTATAAAAAGTTTTGAATTTGGATCAAAACAAACATTCAGATTTTTGATCGTACTCTTACTAATCCAAGATGGCTTCAGATTTATCGGGTTTCCTTTCAAAGGAATGTTTCAAAAATTCATTCTCTCAAGAATAAACTTTGTAAGGATGGCTGGATACATAATCATTTGAGACTTAATCCCTCTTATCTTGACATTCTTAATGGTTTCAAAAACATACCCCATGAGATTTTCTTTTCTCATATTTTCAAGATAGTCAAGCATAAAAATATCAGAAACTTTCAGAGTTTCTCTATCCCCTTTCCATGGGATAAGAAAACCTTGCATCCTTAAAGTCACAAACCGATTTTCCGGAGAAAGATGAGCCACTTTTCTCTTCTCTTCATTTATAACAAACAAACACTTTTCAGTAATTTCTCTATTAAACGTACCAACTTCCGCTGGTAGTTTATGAGATGGACAGAAGGAATCCCCTTCTATTGGGACATTCAGAAAATGAGCCACTTGTTTCACAGACATAGGGAACTATCTATCGTACACAGAAAAATTTATAGTCATGTCTTTGTCAAAAGATATGGTTTTGTAGAACTGACGGACTTAATCAAAGAGAACCGGATCTTGAGAAACAGGTCTCTCAACTCATAAATTCTCCCATCCTTGAAACAGAATGACTCTTCTGATAGTGGAATCATACGAATCAAAAAATTTCCAAGAAACTAACCTTTCTCTGAAAAAGACTTTCTCTGTAAAAGTCTTTGAAGAAATTACTGCGGGAGTGTTAGCATAGGACTGAGACATAAAGGGGAGGCTGATGAAAGATTTTATGATGATTTAAAACCAGTGGAGAAGAGCTTCTCCTCAAAACCTGAAAACCCAACGTGGTTTTGGGGAGGTGGGGCTATTTATAGGCGATACAGGGGTGACCGTTGATCTGCAAAGGTCAAGATTAGAGAAAAACAGATCAATGTGTATGATTAAAAATGAAAGAAGAAAAAAAAATAAAAAAATGGAAAGTACCTGCTGGAGAACGTAATGTAATTGTTGGTATTAGTAGAGTTAAAAAGAAAACACAACCATACGATGGAAAATGAAAGTCATACCGATGGAAAACAATCTTGTTACTATGAACTGAGAAGCCGATGGAAAAAAAATTCGTTACCATGAACTAAAAAGCTGATGGAAAACAATTTTGTTACCATGAACTGACAAGCCGATGGAAAACAATTTCGTTACCATGAACTGACAAGCCGATAGAAAACAATTTTTGTTACCATGAACTGACAAGCCGATTGAAAACATTTTTGTTACCATGAAATGACAAGACGATGGAAAACAATCTTGTTACCATTAATTGACAAGCCGATGGAAAACAATCTTGTTACCATGAACTGACAAGCCGATGGAAAAGAATCTTGTTACCATGAACTGACAAGCCGATGGAAAACAAAATCATTACCATCATCGGTCAGTTTGATGGAAAAGAAAATCATTACCATCATCGGTTGATACGATGGAAAAGAAAATCATTTCCATTACCAGTCGATACGATGGAAAATAAATTCATTACCATCATCGGTCGATACGATGGAAAAGAAATTCATTACCATCATCGGTCGATACGATGGAAAAAAATTCATTACCATTATCGGTCGATATGATGCAGTAAATAATACAATAAAACTATCAATACGATAAAAAAATAGATATATATTATGATAAACCTGTCAATACGATAAACAAAAAAACAAAAAACACATACCAGGAGAGTAAATGATTAAATATAATAAGATAAAAAGAAACATAGTAAGAAATGTCCTCCCCATTTCAAAGGGAGTTATTTAATGTTAGGGGAATTGTAAAACTTGAAGTAGATATGAATGATTATTTTAATGTAATAATTCCTAGCATCTGTTTTATAAACTCAAACCTATCGGAAGATAAAGGTATTGTAAAAATGTTAGCAAGTTGTTCTTGGGTTCTGATAAATTGTAGAATAATATCTCTTTTTTGTGTGTGATCCCTAAGAAAGTGATTCCTAACATCTATGTGTTCTGCACGAGAGTGGTGTGCTGGGTTCTTACTAAGATCTATGGCACTAGTATTATCACAATGAATTTGATTTTTGGATAAACTCAATCCATAGTCAGTGAGTGTGTATTGCATCCACCATACTTGAGCACAATAACTTCCAACTGCTACATATTCAGCTTCAGCAGTGGATAGTGCTACTAAGTTTTGTTTCTTGCAGGACCAAGAAACCAAGGAATCTCCTAAGAAATGACATGTTCTAGATGTACTTTTTCTATCCATTCTACAACCACCAAAGTCAGCATCTGAAAAACTTTTTAAAACAAAATCATTCCAAGAAGATTAAAAAAAGACCTAAATCCATAGTGCCTTTTAAATACTGAAATATTCTCTTTACGGATTTTAAATGATACTCTTTTGGATTAGATTGGTATCTCACACATAATCATATAGAAAACATTAAGTTGGGTCACTAGATGTCTAGTATAAAAAACTTCCTATCATACCTCTAAATATTGTTTGATCTACTGATTTCCCAGTTTCATCAAGATCAAGTGTATTCGAGGTACCAATTAGAGTGCTAATACTTTTAGTTTTGTCATATCCATACTTTTTGAGTAATTATTTAATATACTTATGTTGAGATATATATGTTCCTTATGGTTTTTGAGAAATTTGAAAACCTAAAAAGAATGTTAACTCACCCATCATACTCATTTAAAACTCATTTTTCATTAAATTTGCAAAAGAATCAGTTAAATATTTCTGAGTTGATTAGAATATGATTTCATCAACATACATTTGAACAATCAAAACATTTTTGTTTTCCATTTTTATAAAAAGGGTTGGATCTTCTGTACCTTTTGTATAATTGTTTTATAAAAGAAATCCTATAAGTCTATCATACCTTGCTCTAGGGTCTTGTTTAAGACCATATAGAGCCTTGGTAAGTTTGAAAACATGATCAGGATGTTTTGGGTCCTGAAAACCAGGAGGTTGTTCGACAAAAACTTCTTCTTGAACAAAACCATTTAGAAAAGAACATTTTACATCCATTTGAAATAGTTTGAAATTAAAGTATGCTGTAAAGGCAAATAGAATACGAATAGATTCAAGTCTAGCTACTGGAGAATATGTTTCTTCATAGTCTATTCCTTTTTTTGATTATAGCCCTTAGAAACAAGTCTTGATTTATTTCTTACAATGATTCCATTTTCATCACATCTGTTCTTGAAAACCCATGTTACACCAATTACAGTTGTTTCTTTAGGTCTGTCAACTAAAGTCCAGACTTGATTCCTCTCAAATTAATTTAGTTCAACTTTCATTGCTTTGATCCAATCATCACCACCTAAGGCCTCACTCGGACTTTTAAGTTCAAATTGGGAAAGAAAAGAAAGATGTTCTATTTCATTTCTTAAGGAATTTCTGGTCCATACAGGTTGATTTACATCACCAATGATGTTATCACTGGGATGATTCCTAAGAAAAAATTGATTTGGGTTTTGTAAAACCTGTTCATCAACATATGGTAGAAAATCTTTCGTGGTAAATGTTTCAGAAGTATCTTCTTGAATATTTTCCTTATCAGAAGGATCTTCTATCAAAGGTTGATAATCATTTTTTGAAAACACATCTGAGGATGTAGGATTGGGTTGGTTGAAAACAAACAGATCAGTTTCATCGAATTTTACATGTACTGTTTCCTCAACAGTACAAATGTTTTTATTGAAAACTCTATAAGCCTTAGAAGATGTAGAGTAACCTAGAAATATTCCTTCATTAGATTTTGGTGTAAATTTTTGTAGATTATCTTTTGTATTCATAATTAATACTTTTCATCCAAAAACATTGAAGTATGAAACTTTAGGTTTTCGGCCAGTCCATCACTCATAATGGGTTTTATTAAGAAATGGTCTAGTTAAAACACGATTTATAGTATAACAGGAAGTACTAACAGTTTCAGCCCAGAAGTGCTTAGCAATTGAGTATTCACTCAACATGGTTCGAGTCATTACATGAGGAATACGATTTCTTCTTTCAACAACACCATTTTGCTGAGGAGTTCTTGGATCTGAGAAATTGTGAGTAATACCTTTCTTACTACAAAAAGTTTCAAAATCTGAATTTTGAAATTCTCCACCATGATCACTATGAATAGTTATCAATGGTAGGTTTTTCTCATTTTTAACTTGGGCTCTAAAAGTTTTGAAATAGGAAAAGACTTCAGATTTCTTTGTGATAAAATAGACCCATGTAAATCTAATAAAGTCATCAACTAAAACAGATACATAGCATTTGCCTCCAATGCTTCCAGTTTGTGTAGGACCAAAAAGATCCATATGCACTAGCTATAATGCATTAGATGTTGAAACTTCATTAATTGATTTAAATCTAGTTTTATGTTTCCTTCCAAATTAACAAGGATCACAGACATTTGAAGAATCATATCTAAGATCTGGTAGCCCCTTCACAAGTCTTTTCTTTGATATTTTACTAAGGTTTATCAGATTACAGTTTCCTAGTCTTCTATGCCATAGCCATGATTGGTCTTCTATTTCACTTAAATAGGGTAATTTTTGGCTCCTAAGGTCTTCTAAGTTAATAGTGTAAACATTCTCCTGCCTATGGGTAGATAGAATGAACTCATCCTTGGAATTGTGAACTATACAATTATCATTTGTAAAATTCACAAGGTAACCTTCATCACATAATTGACTTATCCTGATGAGATTGTTCCTAAGAACTTTAACAAACAAAACATTTGAGATAAGAACTTTACCAAGAAAAACGATATTACCTATACCAACAATATTTCCTTGAGCAATATCTTCGAAGGAAACTTTTCCACCTTTTGTTATGATAACCTTTTCAAAGAGATATTTTTTCCAGTCATGTGTCGAGAACAACCACTATCCATGTACCAAATATTCTTATTGGCACACTTCTCATTTTCCTGAAAAAGAAACAATTAGTTTTTTTGAATCCAAACTTGTTTGGATCTAGAAGGGTTAAATAAAATAATTTTTGGAATCCATATTTGTTTTGAAAAATGTGCTTTATGAAATCCTAAAGATTGAGTTCTGTTAAGAGAACAATCTCTTCTCAAGTGTCCACCACACTGACACTTAGAACAGAAAGTGGTTTTTTGTGGAAAAAATTAGTTATTACTAAAAACAGGTTTGGAATAAGTATAACCAAGACCAGAACGATTTCTCACAGGTCTAATTTGAGAATACATCTTGTAAAATTTTTTCTTCCCATGAGTAAAATTTGACAAAAATTTCTTTAAGGAAAAAATTTCTATCTTTAGTTTTAAAAATAAATTCTTATTTTCCAAAACATTTGAATTTGAACTAGATTTAGGCTCTAAAATATTTTTCTTTGAAATTACAATTTCAAGATCCTTAGAAATTTTATCCTTATCATATTTAACTTTCTCAAGGGTTTTTAAAATACTTTCAAAATCAGAAGTTTTCACATCACGATCTTCAGAAAGATCTAATACTTCTTTAGTCAAGATTGAAATTCTAGAATTTGCTTTATAAAGCTTCTTCTTGAGTTTAGAATTTTCATTTTCATGTAATTTAGAAAATCTAGATACTTATTCAAAAGAAGGTAATTTATCATCTTCTGATGATGAAGATTCATCATTTGAAGATTCATAATATCTATTATCAGTATAATTTGCATTAAAAGAGACATTTGTAATGGCTTCAGCATTATGTACCTTAGCCATGAGACAATGATCTTTTATTGGTAATCTAGATATTAGTCCAATATTCCTCTATTCTAAGGACTCATATTCTGATGAATTATCTGAAGAATCACTACCACTTGCACTCCAGGTAACATTTTCCTTCAATAATTTCTTTGTCTTATAAAACCTTTTCTTGTTTCTTTGAGACTGTTTCTCCTTTCTGTCTTTTCTCTTTAGTAAAGGACAATCAGGCCTTATATGTCCTGCTTTCTTACATTCATAACAAGTTACCTCTGAATCTTTCTTATCCTTCATATATTTCTTTTTGAATCTATATTGTAACTCTTTATTTCCCACAATCTTGCTCATCCTTCTAGAAAGATCGGTTAATTCATTGTCCGAAAGATCACAATCACTTGAATCAGATATAACTTTCTTGGATTTGGATCTTGTAATCCTTCCAGGTGTTTTAGCTTTAGATGAAAATGCTACACTTCCATTCCCATTCTTCTTCTTGTTTAAATTAGCATCTCTCTTCATTCTTGTCTCGTGCTGTAGAAGAGTTCCAAAGAGTTCATCTAGAGAAATCTGGGAAACTTTTCTATTTTCATCGATAGCTGTCCTTTTTGACTCCCATTTATTTGGAATTATATCTATAATTTTATCAACTGGAGCTTCATAATCAAGACCTTCTTCTCCCATAGATTGTAAGTTGTTGACATTTGTCATAAACCTTTGCTTCACTTTACATAATGGCTCTCCTTAAGGAAAAATAAATCCATGATACTTTGCTCGAAGCATTAATCTTCTTGTTTCTATAACCTTGGATGTACCAAAATGAGTGACTTCCAATTTCATCCAAATACAGTTGGCTGCTTCACATGAAGATATCTGACTGTATATATTCCTGGTCATAGAGCATAATAAAGTATTGTGTACCTTGTAATTCAGTTTATATTCTTGCTTCTCTTGGTTAGTAAAAGTACTGACTTCTTTGTCAGGAATTTTTTAACCTCCAGTAAGCATAAAAAAATTGTCTACACCAGTATTGATCACAAAATTCTTCATACGATCTCTCCAGTACTCATAATCATTTACATCAAAGATAGGTGGTCTAGAAGGATTTAGATTGTCTATTGATCCAATATTCATTCCTCCCATAAAAAAACTTTTCCACTCCACACGTTAGTGTAGTCAGTAAAAATAGAACAAGAAATACAAATTAGTGGAAAACCTCATCTGATACTAATTGTTGGATCGAATATGTAGATATGTATGTCTATTAGATGGAACAATACAAGAGGGGGGTGAATTGTAAGTTTAAAAAACTTTGTATTTAAACACTTAAGAGATTAGTTTAAAAGGTATTAAACTAATAAAAATACAAACACCCACAATTGTATTGAATATAAAAAGGTTTGATGTAAAGTAATACTAATGAACTGTAAAACAATTGTATTCAAGATGAACACAATAATCAGAGTAATATAAAGATGAATGATTATACCTTAAAGTGTATAGAATCAATCAATAGAATATGTAATTGAATGATTTTAATTGAAACAATTACAATTTAATATGTAAAGAAGAAAGGAAGCAATACAAATTCCTTTCTAATACAAGCAGCAATGGAAAAGTAAAAGTATTACAATTCTTTTGACCCAAAGAGAAGGGTTATCCTTTCAACTATGATAAGAGGTCTATCTCACCAACACCATGGTGAGCCCTCGATATGATGATCGGACTGTCTGCCTGCCTATCCCTGGCAGCCCTCGATACGATGATCAGAACGTCTGTCTTCCTATCCCCGGCAGCCCTCGATACGATGATCGGAACGTCTGTCTGCCTATCCCGGGCAGCCCTCGATTTTGTAGGTAATCGGCACCTCTGTCTTTCAATCACTTGAAAGCCCTCAATATGATGATTGGACGCACAAAGCAGATGAGAGAAGTCACAGTGTCTCTCTCTAGAACTTGATAGAAGTAGAGTATCACAGTTGTTCCAAAAGTCTCATTCGTTGTCGTTTTTCAGCTTCAAATGACCTCCTATTTATAGGCCTCGGGTTCCAATAGTCACATCTCCTCCAACGGTCATATTTCTCGGAAAAACTCAGAGGGACATGGACACCTGGAATCATAACGGTTATATTGAAACAGAAATCACGACATCATTTTGATTAGTTTGTAACTAACTCAACGATATCGTATTGGTTAAAACAAGATATATGTAAATGATAAGCAATAGTACAATTCATATGAAACAAGTTTTTTTGACTAAGTACTAAAACAAGTAATGAAAGTATGAATAGCAGAGTCAGTACGATATATTTGACAGAGTCAGTATGATATGATTGACAGAGTCAGTACGATACGATTAACAGAGTCAGTACGAATCGATTGACAGAGTCAATACGATACATTTGACAGAGTCAGTACGATACGATTGACAGAGTCAGTACGATATGATTGATAGAGTCAGTATGATACGATTGACAGAGTCAGTATGATACGATTGACAGAGTCAGTACGATACGATTGACAGAGTCTGTACGATACGATTAAAAAGACATATGTGATTTCCAAAACAAAATATAGAAGTCAAAAGAGAACTTTTGACTCAATAGAAATTTCTTGGAAACCACCCATGCTAGGCTTAACTAAATTTCAAGATATTTTCTTACACATAGAATTATCACTATATTTATCACTAATGTATTCTATAATTTTTCCTTAAAAAATTACAATAACATCCTATGATACCAACTATATTGACCCAATTCTTACATACGTACTTTTAATTGATTATTAATATAAATATCTAGTAAATAAAAAGGAATGATTGAAATGACAATTTTATTTAGAAGACTAGGTACATAAAACATTAAACTAAAACTAAAAAAATCATTATTTTAACCATCATAGTGATCTCATAAATACCATTGAGATTATAAAACATCATAGAATAACCTGGGTAATACATTGAAGAAAGGGTTGAACTAAAAAACCCATTAAAGAATAAATATTATACTGAATAATTATCGATGAGTTGGAAGGAATAACCTGATATCGTAAAATACAAGTTTCATCAATAAACATATTATAGATTAACATAAATAAAATGGAATCATAATTTATTTCCCACAATAGAGGGTGGAAAAACATAACACATTACATAAGCATAAGTCAAGGAAACATTACAATACTACATATAATAGTCGAAAGAGTCCCATCATGGATTATGTTAGCTACTTAATACCATACAAATCATCTCATGAGACATAAAAATTACCCAATAATTCATATCACAATTTGGTTGAACATGGCATAAAATTTCCATAATTATATGTTCCATAAATGAAAATAAAACATAAGGCATTAACGTAAGAATTACCACTAGAAGGAAATGAGTTTTGTAATCTTCCCTCTTATCAAAATCAAAGGATATTTCATAATGATTAAAATGAGAAGAAAGAATTAGTTTATTTTTACATTCATACCATGATAAATAATCATATTTCTCAAATGTTGTGGTTATTAAAAACATCACAATAAATGGTAGATAATGAGGTATATAACTAAAAATTTTAAACAAAATTTTGAAAACCGTGTTTTTAATGATCTGGATAAATAATTTTGAATAAATAATGAAAATATAATATTTCCCTAAAATAGAAGGTGAACCCAAATGATTAGTTGTAATATATTTCATTGATAAATGAAATCATTAATTGTATTAATTATTATAAAATACAATTATAGAAAGGATTAATGGATAAAAAGGTTTCCCATAAATGGGTTTGATTTTAATGACTGAATTGAAAAAAAATACTTGAAGTAAGTATAACACCATCAATAAAGGTGACAATAATATAGGTATATAAGTAAGAGACATATTTACAAAATTTTGAGGTATTCAATAGCATCAAATAGTGATAGATAGTGATTTTGTGATAGAAATTTCATAACCAAATGAAAAGGGTAGTTCAAATAGATCCTTTACTTTATTCCCCATAATCATTATACAATTTCACTTATAATCCTCATTAATAAATTAATATTAATTAATTAGATAAATTATAAAATTTCCCATTTTTTTATTTACCATTTAGAAACATTTAAATTAGATATAAGGTTTATTTTTACTATACTGAGAGCATGCATTCAATATATCTAAGGTCGGGTCACATGTGAAAAATAATTTTTGTTATTTTAAAATTGACAGGAACTCTAGATTTACACTTGAATGATATTAATTTCTTTATAGAAATTGAAATTACCCTAAATTCCTATATTATTCCAACAAAATGGAAATTACTTTGACTAAAATGTTTAATTTATATGGTTATTCTTGTGACAATTTATAATAGTAAATATATGTGAGGCTAATGAAATGGTCACTTATATCACCTTGTGTAAGATCCCAATTTTTTTTGGATTTATTGAGCTTGTTCATAGGTATTATTTTTACGTTTTTAGTATATCTTCCTTGATTTTTTTCTTCAGAGTGTTTTCATGAAAATCGGATAGAGGAGATGCAGCACACGATTAGCACATGATTTTACCAAACTATGCGCCCATCAAGAAAACTGTGTGAACCCAAATAGAGTGGATTTTCATGGATGGAGCATGGTTTTTTAAAACATGCACCCTCTTATCTATAACTGTATCTCCCTCCCACTAGAAGAGGTGCACAGTTTGGTAAATGGTGCACCCCTGTCCAAGAAATTGTACATGATGTTTTAATTAACCTAAAAATTATATTTAAAATCCCTGAACCCCCAGACTTCAACCTCGCATGTCAAAATTTGACTCTAATTGATAACCCTCGTTTTTGTGGCTTTATCAAGATATCCTAGTGATTATGAACACCATTTTAGATGATTTGAATCCCTATTTGGAGATTTTCACCTCTCCAAATAAAGTATTCTTTTCCTAGTTGGTTTCCCATCTCAATATCATTCTTCTACCATATTTTCAATTGATTTTGACTATTTTTTTATCTAGATATAGGTTTTATATATATAATATGTTAGATCTTGAATATAGGTTTTGGATGTATATCTCTTTCTTTTTGGCATTCATGAACGTTCTTCTTCAATAGGGAATTTCCTTTGGAGAGTACTTATAAATGATCTTGATATAGGTGGTATAAATTGAAATCCCATAATCTTGAATTGATTACGTATATGTAATTCAGGACTTAAAATTTCCATTATTGGTAAATATAAATATTGATTACGTTTATTTAATATAATTTTTATATGATAATGAATTGTATTAAATTGGGAAAATGAATTTTAGAATTGAATTAATTAACTATTGAATAAAATACTCGGATATTGGTATTGTGTAATTGGATTAATTAATTTTTGAGTTAATTATTTGGATGTTAGGATTTTGAATTGGATTAGTTAATTTTTGAATTAATTTATGGATTGTCATCATTATGTAATTTATTTAATTAGAATGATTATTTTGTGAATTAATTAATGGGAATAGTTGTGATTATCCACTTAGTTGAATTGGATTAATTAATATGTGAATTAATTAATAGAATGATCTGTATTTAAAAAAATTTAAGATAATTATTTTTTATTATCCTTTATTGATGTGATGTTACGACACATGTGATATTGTGATACATGTGATTGTGTGATATTGGTGTTTGGTATATGGTATGTTATATCAAAATCCCATAGTGATAGATGTGGAAATTTTTGTGGGACATTATCTACTACATAAAAATCCCATAGTGATAAATAAGTTTGGGATATAGATTTCTACTTCAAAATCCCACTTCTTTGATTTTGTGATAAATGAGTATAGGACACATACTGCTACTTCAAAATACCACTTGTGTGATATTTTTATAAATGAGTGTGGGATGTTATCTAATTCATCAAAATAAAACTTCTATGATTGTTTGATAATTTTTTTTGGGTCATAGACCACAACTTCAAATATACAAGGGGTCCTAAGTAGGGTTATTTATGCCCAACATGTGGGAGTTCAACTATTATTAGAGTTTTCTATAATATAAATTTAAATAAAATAGATAATGGAGGAACATGTGTTATAAAAAATTATGTATTGAATATGTGATATGGTTTAGACTCTAGCATTGTCTGAATCAGGTATTGAGAGTTCTGGTATACTTGGGAACTCAGGGGGTTTATGTGGTTTAAATAATGACCAATTGAAATGTGATAGTTATTTACTTATGTATTTTACAATATTATTTATACAACTTTATATAAATATATTGAATATATATTGTTTTTAATGTCATTGTTAGTGTCCTACTGATTTGTACCCACACCCTACATGGGTTACCTGATCGGTACCTAAATAGAATGAATGTTTGTTTGATGGGATAACAGAAAGGTACATATGTTAGATGGATGATTTGGATGAAGCATGGATAAGGGAACAAGACGTGATTCATGACCTACTTGGGAGTTCTCAATGTCCCTTTATTTTTGTGGGTTTTCATATTGACACTTGACACATATTTGGAATACAATATCTACTATTTAGTTTTGATATTTTATTTCTTGTTTTGTTCATTATTGGATACTGGAATTATTCTTGTTATGTTTATATCGTTTGGTTATTCTTATTTACTTACATTGTTGTGATACTTTTATAAAGAGGGTATATTCTCCCCATGGTCAATAAAAGACCCTCAATACTAGTCTGCATCCTATGGGATATGGGGATGCGCACCTAAGGTCATGTGACTAACCAGATCATGGTAGAAATGTGTGGAACATGGGTCAGGATGTTTCAAAGTGGTATCAAAGTATTTTTATTTTCTTTTTAATTGCCTTTTTTATTACTATTTAGGAAAGGTAGAAATTATAATTGTATGAGTCAAGATTTAGTTTAGCACTCATTCATGGGAGTAGCTGGCCCATGTATGTGGGAAAAATCTAAGTACCCAAGGTGGGATTATTGTTTTTGTTATTTTTTATTACTGTTGGATGTTATTTCCCCTCGATTGATACACTGTTTGTGTGATGTGATTATTATTTTTGAGTTTTTCTAATATTTGACTTGTGGCCTAAAATGGCATGATATTTGAGTACGGATGCATCATTCTATGCACTCAGGATTATTTGTTGACCTAAATCATTTTATGCATGCATGGGAAAATTGGTTTTGGTTACATTTTTGAAATGGAAATGGTTTTACTAAATTGTGTAATTGAACTTAAAATCGTGCCTATTGTGAAATTAAAATTTGTAAAATGAAGAAATCTGTAAATTAATGGGTGTGTAAAGAAAAAAAATTAAATTATAATGAGTTTACAATTTTCTAGCCCTGACCTAGAATTAGGATGCTTAAGGGTAGTGAAAGAACCTTTGATATGATTGTGTGGGTGGGTTTGACGTAATGGACTATTTTGGATTTTTTGAATCCCTCTTATTAAATGTGTTAATTTCGGTTATGTGTTCTAAGAAATGTGTTTCAAGTTATATAGATATTCCTCAATGAAGATTCATGTTGATAGGAAGACAAGAATGTATGGCTGGACATGATCCTTTAGTAGTGGAACCAAAGGAACCTTTAATGCATTGTGAGGAAGTTGGAGAGGAGTTCGAAGAGAATATTTCTCACATTATTAATTTCATGGAATGGGACCAAAGGTGGGTTGGGAAAATTTTGTCTCACCTAACATGGGAGTTTCAGTTGCAGCACCATCCGACATTTATTAAAGATGGTGGACCTGAGGTAGGTGAGTCTAATATTTAGTCTATCCATACTATACATGACCACTTTGAGACTCCTACGAAAATGATTTTTAAATTGTACACTTATATATAACATGGTCAATAAAATCATTGGTGGGTCATCTAGACATAGGATGGTCCTATGGAGAATATGGAGAGGAAGGAAAATCAGGAGAAGATATTGAAGAACATTTATCTCGAGGAAATCAAGCATGAGATAGTGGATGAGCTTAGGAGTTTGAATCATGGGATTATATATTTGATATAAAATTCTAAATGATTTATAGATTTTTAGTGCTTTGCTGTGATGTTGAAAGGATATGAGGTTATGGTAGAAAAACTTTTTTGGGATGGGATTAAAGGTAAAATTAGGTCCCATGTAAATATCTTCTGGATGAATATTTTTTTATAAGTGTTGAATCAGGCTCTCATTTATGAGGGTAAACCAAATGAGGATTCCTATGGAGTAAATGTGGTTTCTATAGGATAGTCAGGAGTTATGTCTTCTGAGATCAGGAATTATTGTTATGAAAATGTTTTCTAGGGTGATATCAAGAATAGTAGCCAGACGAAAGGGTCAGTTATACATGAACTTACCCTAATTATATGTCACCAGTGGGGTAGGATGGGACACATCCATAGGTAGTTACCCTACCACTGGTAGAGTGTCGATACTATGGAAGTATGGTATATCTACAGAGGTACTATAGGAACCCATGGTAGATGGTTAATAATGTATTTTATAAACAAAACTAGAGGTAATGGGATCTTATGCATAGTATCATACTGGAATCTAGAGTTGTACTGGATGTGAAGGTAGATTCAATAGATTAGGATATTCTAGGAAACAGGACTCGTTTCATTAGAGTAGTAGAGCATAAGATACATGGACTGCATCATAGGGAATATATTTAGGATTTTTGCATGTTTTTTATCCTACACTAGTGGATAGAAAGCATGGATCATTGACTGTTAAAGGTACTATTCTTGTAGATTTGATGCTAGATAGTTCCTTATTTTAGTCTATTGCCTCTCATTATTTTATATCTACACAACTGGTTAATGGTTTGAGCTAGGTGGTGGACTTCATGAGATGAGAGATGATGAAAGATACACCTTTGGTAGTATGGTCGAGGGACATATGTCTGTACAAGGTATGTTCTCCCAAGGTTGAGGAGTATCATTTTATATGGGAACTTTAAATCCATGACATGTTAGTATTTGATGTAATTTTGGGTATGGACTGGTTATTGATCCCACATAGATTTCTACCGCATGAGGGTGACTTTTACATCTCCTATTGGAGATAGTTATATACACCATGTAGAGTGGGATATCCATCAAGGCCAAGCATAGCCAATTCATCTGCAACTGGGGGAGCTTACCACCAAATACAATTCTCTATTACTGGATGATGGAGGTGAAAATAATGACAACATTCCACTTATAGTGGACCAGTTTCCGTATGTATTTCCTAAATACTTATCTGGAATTCCACTTGAGAGAGATATGGAATTTATTTTTAAACTTATGCTGGGGACTAAGACAGTTTATATTGCACTATAAAAAATGTCACCAATAGATCTTCTAGAGTTCAAGACTAATAAAAAACATTTAATTTATAAATGTATTATCCATCTGAGTATGTCTCCATGGGGTTACTTAGTTTTTTTCTTAGAAGTTTGATGGGACTCTATGCTTGTTTGTTGATTATTTGAAGTGAACTATATGATAGTAAACAATTAGTATCCTCTTCTGTGTATCAATGATATTTTTGACCTGTAGAGAGGATCTTTTTTTATCCAAGACAGAGTTTAGATCAGTGTATCATAAATTGAGTGTTTTCCCTTATGATATGATAAAGTCTGATTTCAAAATTATTTATGGACTTTATTATTTTCTTTACATTGTTTGGGTTTATAAATTCTCATGCTATGAATATGGCCATTAAGAACTGAATATTCAATCCGATCTTAGATCTGTTTTTGGTATTATTTATGGAAGAAATCATGGTGTAATCCAAGACTCATGTTGATCATACTCAACATCTTGACATCATCCTGAGTACATTGAGAGAGTATCATCTATAAAAAATTCTATCTAAGTGTTTGTTTTGGATTGAGCTTGTACACTTCTTGTAGAGACCTGAAGCTTGACGTACGTGGACATTACATTTCTTTTGTGGAATACATAATACATAACAAAAACAGACACACAAGGACCGTAATAGTTTAGTGTCTTTGGGAACTCGGAATAAAATCTTCTAATCGTGGTGAAAGATCTTCAACATCTCCCAATAAAGATCTTCCCATTTTTGTTTCCTTACCTAAAACCTTTCTTTTAATCCCGTGGGAAAAGAAAACATAAAAAATAGTGATCTCAAATGCTCAGCAAGGCTAAGCATGGATAAAATAAAACATACCATATACATTTGAACATAAAAAAATGAACATTAAAAATATTGAGCAATGACATAAAATGTGGAGGTATATAAGGAATAGATAATAACGGAACATAAATCATGATAAAATAGAATGGTAATAAAACATGTAATTGTGGAATCCATTAAGCACATGTAATTATTTCCATAGTAGCCAAGGCATTGCTACCAAGACAATCTTAGTGGACAAAGTCCCTTTCTGAATCGAGTTCACTCCTCGTTTCAGTCATGTTTTACTGAACTGGTTTAACCTGCCGTTCCAGCCATGTCTATCTCATGAGATATAAATCTTTACCCAATTCATTGGAGGGAGATATAGGTCCCACCCATCTCATAATGAAATCATTCTTACTTGTGCCACAAAATAATTATACATCATTCATAATAACCCAATAAATAAAATGGGTTTCATAAACATCATCCCATCATCACATAATCCATATAAAAGAAATGGATATCATTTATTAATAAGAAAACTGAAACCGTGTAAATCATAGAGACATGATACTTGAAACATACACATGTGAAATAATATCATCTTAGATGAAAATGGTTTTGATAAAACACATGAAATGAATTCTTGAGGAAAATATCCTTTTTTCGTCAAAATCATTTTCTTTTCACAAAATGTCATGCAATTTTAGAAGAAATGGTTTATGTTGAAAATAGTTATGAACACTTTTAGAGGAAGCTTCATGAAAATAAGGATTTATACAACCGTAAAATTCCGTTCACGCCGTATATGTTAAAAATAACATTCTCCTCGTACTTTTGTCAGAAAATCAAAAAAGAACCTCATAACGCAAATAAAAGAAAGATTCCATACATACCATGTAGTAAAAGTCAAAAATGGGTAAAAATAACTTTAAACAAACATGAAAACACTTTTATAAAACATGGACAGGATAGAAATATCCCCAGTAAATACTTACGAATAAGCAATCTCGGATAAAAATGAGATTTGCAAAATTATACCTTACCTTATGTCCGATATGCTTCGTACGTATCCAAACCTCCTGTATAATGATTTAAATAATTACATTGACTTATTACAGAATCATATTCATTATTATTATATCATATATGGTTCACTTGTGACTTTATATTATCCGTTCTTTTGTAAATTCATGTTAAAGTAGCGTTTTGGGTAAAATCGTCTCATTTGTCGTTCGTGTTTTAACTTTTAATTATTCATATGATTACATAGATCATGATTACTTACATCCATAATGTCAAAAATTATTTATATATAATATATATTCAGAATATACATATATATAATAGATCGATAAATGGAAAGAAATACACCATTCATGGAGACGGTAGGTCGTACGTACGCATGAACGTTGTTCTCGTTTCCTTATTGAATTGAATGGAATTAAGTAGATGACATACATATATATATATATATAAATAAATCCAGTATCATTATTATGTCATATATTTCATGATTACTTATTATATATACTATATAATTATTCATGAATGGTTAATCATTGAGAATGAATCTCATCACGTCGTGGAGATGGTAGTCTGTACGTACGTACGAGCGATGATATCATTCCCATGATCGTGGAATTGTATTGAAGTGTATGTAGAATATTTAAGAATAAATATCACTTTACAATAATCATATATAGTCATTACTTACACCATTATACCCATCCAATTTCGGTGGTGGTGGAAAATAGATTACACCACGACGTGGAGACGGTATTCCGTACGTACGCACACGCGGTGATTTCATTTTCCGTAGGATGGATAAATGGTGAAATAGGGTTGTTTCATACTTATAATAACATATCATTATATGAGTGATACTGATGTTATTACTTAATAATGAAACAACTAAAGAATAAATAGTGGAAGAAGAAATAAAGTTAAAAGAATCGGTAACGGACATTACCTCTTCTTTGAAGCGCCTCTTTGAGACCTCCTCTTAGGGAACTAAAGTTGGTCTTTGAAGAATACCAGGATATCTAGGATGTTTCTAGGGAAGAGTAGAAGAGAATTTGGAATGGTTTTTTTGAGCATGAAATCTCAATGTGGTGTGAGGAGGAGAGGGAGGAGGTGCCCTTTTATAAGGGAGGAGAGGGGCACCTTTGGAATTTGTAAAAATATTAATTTATAATAAATAAAACCCCACTTAAAAACCACCAAAAATGACTCATATTCGAATATTAGATGATATAGGTTTGTAATATTATCATCCAAAAAAAATTAGACATGTTAGGAATTTATTTTAAACATTATCAACTTGATTTATCCTTATTTAATCAATTTTATTTTATTTGTGGTAATAACATTCTAAATTTTAAATTATAAAAAATAATTACTTATTTGTTGTGAATTTTTCATAATTGGATACTTTATAACATTTTCTACCATATAAATTTAAATTTATAATTTTTAAATATTTTTTTGATTTTTGAACAATTTTATAATATGTTATTTTTATAAAATAACAATAGTGTCAATTTTGACACCATTCATTTATTTGAATTTAAATAAATTATATACAGAAGATATGTTCGAACTAAAAGAATTAATATATTCTTAAATGGTCTTATATATCTAGAAAATTAGTGGATAACATTAAATAGTTCATATAATATTTATTTTATTATTTTTAAAACCATTTATTTGGTTTATCTCTTAATAAAATAATTACTACAACATTTTTGTATAATTATTTAATATACTTATTTTTGCATAAAATTTAAAAATAAAATTCTATGATGAAGATAAATCTATTATATTTAACAATAATACTTTTACTCGAATTTATCATCTTAAAATAACAATATTTAAATTGTTATATTTATTAAATAATGAAGGTGACAACTTTGGAGTCATTTAAAATAAAATAATATAACTGTCATAATCACTTTTTTAAGACTCCAAACGGTTATTTATTAGGTCATTGGATGATTAAGTTGTTGATATACACTACCAATAAATTTTGGCCAGGTTTTTGGAACTTTTAATGGGTATTATTATTTCAATAAAAACTATATTACTGATTTTTCACTTAATAAATAATTTCTTCATCATTAATGTATCACCATTAATGAAAATTATTTAATCCCTAAAAATTATAAATAAATTATCATGATGTAGATAAATTTATTATCTTTCTGTAGACTATTCATTTTCGATATTTTATGATGTTTATCACTAAATTAAAATTAATATACTTATAATATTGGAGAGAGTGACATGTTGTCACTTTCTTTGGTTTTAATAATAATTAACTTATTTTCAGGGTCAAAAGTCCATAAAATGAATCTAATCCGACCCTTAGGTGATATGGGTCTAGTTTTAGCCATCCAATAGAATTTTTTCATGTTTTAGGGTAATTTTATAATATTATATTTACCTTTAATTACCCAATTTACTTATAACTATAGTAAATAAAATTTACCGTAGTTACTATTCATAATTCCCAAAAATAAAAAGTAGCCTATTAACATAATTTGGACCCACTGAATCCAAATATGGAAACTATTTTTTTTTCAATTCAATACACAAAAGTTCCATAAATTAAATTAAAATTACTCCCATTGTCGAATGAAAACGGGTTTTTGATTATAACATTGCAAAAGATTGAATTGATTTAACCTACGAATTCAATGTAAAATCAATGATAATGACATAAATTATATTAAATGGTAAAAATATAATATATTTATACTTTAAAAGCATTAAATATTATAATTTAACCACATAAGTTATTACAATGAAAAAAGTTGTTTTTAATGAAAATATATCGTGTTTTTACTATTTATTAAAATATGAAAGTTATCAGTTTAATATGAAAAACTTATCCAAGGTACAATTTTATATCTTGATTCCAAAGAATAATTTTATTTTGTAAAATTGAACTTATAAACATGTCAAAAACTAAATTTAAAGTGGGTGCACCATCAAAAGGCGGCAAAACTGCATTTTTTTGAAAAATACTTTTTTTACCCGAAATATTTATTTTGTTCTTATACTATGTTCTAGAAAATGTGTAAGAAGAATAATAATGTTATAAAATTCAAAATTTAATTAATAATATTCATAAAATCTAGTTCATAATAATATTATAATAATATATCATTGTTTAGTAAAACCCGGTATTGCGTACAACACACGCTATCGAGGAAGGTCGTGATTGCGTGTAATGCAAGCCATGTTAGGGTTGCGTGTTGTGCAAGAATCCTTCGTTGTTTCGTATAACAGAATCCAACCATATTTCATTTATACATTGAATATATATATATATACACACACACTCAATGTTTCATAGAATGACTCTTATAAAATGAACATGAAATTGTGTGTAACATGATCCAAGAATAGCGTTGCGTATACTGCAAGATAATACAGTGTTGTGTATAGTAAAACCTAAACTTGGTGTGCTGTATAATAGAAGACATCAATTAAATTAAAAGAATGTTTTTCATAAAATTTCAGGGTGTTACACTTCTTGGGTCACATTTTCCCATAGGATGTGCGCTAGTGGAATCAGAGATGGTCCAGGAAATTGTATCTTGGGAGCATCCCAAGAATGTTTTTGGTATTCACATACTTCTAGGGTTGGTGGATTATTATCGATGCATTAACCAAAAAATTTCCCATTTGGAATCACCACAATCTGTATTCACCAAGAAGGGGATAAATTTTGTAGGGCATATAGAAAGTGATAAATCTTAACAAGATTTGATAAGTACTTGAAAATAGAATAAATCTTGATCTTACATGAGTCAAGTGAGGAGTGTAGGGTGTTTTGCAACACATTTGGAAAGGTCTTAGAGCATTGTTGATGTAGTGAGACCACGTTATGGAATGTGGGTCTCAGAAGTTGATGACACATGAATGGAACTACCCGATTCATGACCTCGAGTTAGTAGTAGATTTTTATTCCTTGAAGTGACTGCGGAAATATGTATTCAGTGAGAAGTTTACTTTTTATAAGGACCACAAGAGAATAAAGTATATATTAGCGTAGCGAGATTTGAACCTCTAGGTAAAATGTGGAGTTGAGTATATATTGTCTTCCAATTATGAACTATCATATATTCTTGGGAAGAGAAACATTGTTGATTACACTTTGAGAATAAAAACACATACTCAAGTAGTTGAAGAGTCTAGTTTTGAGTGGAATATTTTGACTTTACTGGCTGAGATGAATTTTTTGATCCCTGATGTCCAGGTGAAGATGAATCTCTTATAAGATTTAGTAGAGTGTACACTTTTCCTCTAGATTTAAGATAGGTAGTATGAGGATCCATAATTTTTGTCCATGAGGGAATTCATTGAATGTGGGGAGTCACCTTCCGATTGGAGCATAGTTATAGATGTGATCATCTATTTTAGTAATCGTCTTGTCATTCTAATGAGTATGATAGAGGATCTGATGCATTAACTACAAGCCTTGAAGTGGATGGTGCATCCAGTTGTGACCAAAACGTATTATGGCCTGTATTGACATTTTTTGAGGTCGGGTATGAAAACGGAGATAGCAGGGTTCATGAAATTATGCTACATCTATCAATAGGTTAAGTTTGAGCACCAACAGTATGGAGGTTTACTAATGTCATTTCCCATTATAGAATGGAAGTGGGATGAAGATAATATGGATTTGTTAGTGGTTCTACTAATAACACCTCAGAAAAATGATGTTATTTGGGTGATTGTGGACCTTTTTAAAAAGGTAGTGCTTTCTTACCAGTACGAGATACTTACTCGGTGGAGCATTCGGGAGATTATTATTTTAGGAGATAACATCTTCTCCAGGATCCAGGGACTGTATTTTCCAACCATGACTCATGTTTTACTTCACTATTATAGAAGGGTATACAAAAGGTTCTTGGTACATAGGTTTTACTAATTACATATTTCCACCAATAGACTTATAGGATATCAGAGTGTATAATATAGGTGCGTGAGGATATGATTTGATAATGTATTCATTACTTTAGTGGTTCTTAGGAGAAGAACATAAATTTCATGGAGTTATCTTATAATAATAGTTATCATGAAATGATTTTTATGGAACCATATGTGAATCTTTATGGTATTCCATGAAAATCACCTCTATATTGGATGGTAGCAAGTGATTACGAGTTGCTAGGACCATGTCTCAAGTAGGAGAGGTCAGAGAAAGTTAAGGTGATTTGAAATCATTTGGATATAGCTCAGAATTGGAAACATTTCTATGCTGATAGAACTCGATGATCCCAAGAGTTTACATATATTGATCAATAGTGGGTCAGTACATGATACAGAGATAAGGCAGGTTTTCACTAAAGTTTGATAGAGATTTTGAGTTTGTAGAGAGAATCAAGTTGTTAGTGTGCCGATTTTCTCTTCCATAGAGGTAAAATATTATGCCTGACATTTTTGAAGGGTCAAAACTATGGTCGTATCGACCCGAACCTTGACATGTTATGTAAGTTCATGATTTTGAGTTAGAGATTAATGTGTTATTTAAGGAGAATGTGATGTGTTTGTTGAATCATAGGAAAAAATGTTATGGGGAAATATGGCTCTCATAGTTTCATTATTGTGGCAACACGGGCATGTGTAGGATGAAATGTGGGAAAGAGAAGCGGATATATGGGCTTTGTGGCTCGATATTTTCCCTCAAAATCATAGAGTTTCTGGAAAGTGTTTCCCAAGGATAAAATGTTATATGGTGGGGAGATTTAAATATTTTGACCTTTTCTGGGGATGTGTCGATCTCATTTACAAGTATTATTTTAAATTTTTTAGAATATCTTTTATGGTTTGTATATTTGGTGAGTTTGGGTAAAAAATTCGGGATATATTGAAAGTGGAGAGGCAGTGCATTGTTGGCTCATGGTTTTCCAAAAATATGCACCCATCCCCACAAATCATGTGAACCCAAATAGAGGGGATTCACATGGCTGACACATTCTTTCTCAAACTATTCACCCTTTTAGAAGTAACTATGAATTCCCTACACCCCCCCCCCAAGAAGATACCCATGATTATAGTGCACAGTTTGTAATACTATGCACCCCTTCCCGAGAAACCATTTGGGAAATTTTTATTAACCTAAAGAATTGATTTTAAATCCCTAAAACATCAATACATCAACCTAAATTGACCCAAATTGACCCTAAATGAATCATAACATCTTTTCAAGGCTCCCATATGAATTCATTGGTCCTTCAACCTCCTTTCCTAATGATTAAAATCCCGAATTGAAAACATGCAACTCTCCCGATAAATGAATCATGTCCTGATTGGTTTCTAATCTCATTACCATTATTCTCACATTCTTTTATGGGATTTTTTCCTCTATTTTAGTGGATATTGATCTAGGTTTGATAGATCCAATCCATTTGATCATGAATCCAGGTTTTGGATCTAGAACATTTTCTTGATCATTTTGATTGAATTGGGTTTTTTTGTCGACAAGAATTTCCCAATGATCACGAGGTAGGCGATATAGAATTAAATCCCATAGTCATTTTTTTATTACATAATGTAATTAATAATTTTCAATTTCCATGATTAGTAAAAAAAATTAATTAATTTTATTTAATATAAATTACAGATGATAATTAATTGTGTTAAATTGGGAAATTGAATTATAGAATTGCATTAATTAATTGTTAAATTCAAAAATTCGATATTGAGATTTTGGAATTTGATTAATTAATGGGATGTTATAATTGTTAATTTTATAAATTAATTGGTGAATTACATAATATATTTTCTTAATTATGCAGTTTATTGAATAGGATTAAAGAATTTGGTGAATTATTTAATGTGAATTGATGATATTATTCAATTATTTGAATTAGATTAATTAATTTGTGAATTAATTAATAGAATAGTATTGTCATTAAAGTTCATAACAAGAATAATTATGGTAAACTTTGAATGATTATATATTATGATACATGTGATATTGTGATGCATGTAATTCTGTGATATTCTTCATTGGGGCATGTTCTACTGCATCAAAATCCCATAGTCATAAACCATGAAATACATGAGTGGCACATGGTCTGGTTTGTCAAAATCCATTAGGGAAAAATGATTGTGGGACACAAACATCTTCTTAAAAGCCTAAATTTATGATTGAGTGATAAATGAATATGGTACATGAACCATTGTTTCAGAGTTACACATGTGTAATTGTTTGATAAATGAGTGTGGTACATGATCTGATGCATCAAAATCCCACATGTGTTATTGTTTGATAAATGTTTTGTGGGTCGCAGACTCTTTCTTCAAATTCCCACAGGCTCCTAGGAATGGAAATATAGGACCAAAACATTAGATTTGGACTATGGTTCCAATTATCCATAATATTAATTTAAATAAAATAGATAAATAAAAAAATGTGTTATAATTAATTATGAAATGAATATGTGATCTGATTTAGACTATATCACATAAAAAAGCGGGTATGAAGAGTATGGGTTTCCTTGAGAACCCTTTGATTTTTATGGTTTATTTATAGAATAATTGAAATGTTATAGTTTCTTACTTATTCATTATAAATTATTCTTTGTATACCTATATACACTATTATTAATTTCATATTGTTTTATAAATCATTGGTGGTGGACTTTTGAGTTGTACTCACACCCAACTCAGGCAGCCTAATTGGTACCCGAATAGACATCATATTTGTAGGAAATTATAAGGGAAAGGGCCTTGTGTTGGATGGGTGATTGGGATGGAGCATAGATTAGGGAACCACAGATGATTTCTGATCCAATTAGGATTTGTCAGTGTCTTTATTTATTTTGGGGATTTTACAAATTGACACTAGACATTAATTTGGCATGGCATATCTACTATTGTATTTTGATATTTCATTTCCAAATTTTTTAACCATGTGATGTTGTTATTATTATGGTTATAGATATATCATTTTGTAATTCTTATTTACATCTGATGTTTTCTTACTTTAATAAAGAGGGTATAGTCTCCCCATGATCGATATTAAACCCCCGTTGCTAGTCGACATCCTCAGGCATATACGGAGGCCTACCTTAGGTTATGTTAGTGACCAGCTTAGGCCACTAGTGTGTGGCACATAGCTGGGGACATTATAGTCCGAGCTAAATAATTCATCAATTTAAACAATTTTAAAAAAGCGTATTTTACTATATCTAAATACTCACTAAAAATCAAATATTTTGGTAAAATACAAAAAAAATTACCTTAATTTTTTTTTCAAATCTACAGATTTCAAAATATAAATCAAATTTATGAGAAATTTTCCTAATATTATAAATTTTACATAGAAATTAAATCATTCTATATTTAAGAACCCCTAGTTTTAATATTATTATAATTTTTATAACCCTATAAAAATTTACATAATTTCTCTTAAAATTATATAATAATTATAATAAATCATAATATTAACTTATGAACAAATTTGATGAAAATGAAATTTAATTTAAATATTTATATTTTTTATAGAAATAAAAATAAAACATTTATGTTTTAGAAAAATAAAAACTATTTTTTATCATTTTTAAAACATTTATTAACTTATATTGATACGAATATATTTTATATTTATTTTAAAGAATAAATATTATTTTACAAATCCATTCGTGATGATACTATTTTATTGGTTAGGTTAATATTCTTAATGCTCAAATTAGAATTGTCGCTGATAGGTGCCAATTCCAATGATCACATTATTATTCCATAAATAATATTTTTAATGTAAATATGGATAAAAATTCATATAAATATATAATATTTCAGTCATTATTCATTCACATCTATTTTATTTAGAGGTTATATATATTTTCATTTCAAAAAATCATATTTCATTACTAAAATTGTACTTCATTTTAATATATTCATTCTAGATGTATAATTTTCTAGGTGTTTGAGCATATTCAAATTTTCATATTATTGTTATATTATTTTGTATTTTTTTCCATTATAAAACATTCAATTATTATAGTCATTTCCATTAGCTATTTTTAAAGACCAAATAATTATAATAAATGGTTTTTGGTTTTATAATATGATGTATGTGCTAAAATAAATAAGACATATTTATATAATCAAAGGATAAATTCCATTAATAAAAATGTCGGTCATTATACAATGTATATTTTACAATGGTTTTCCTTAGATAAAACATGATGAATGTTGTTGGAAGGAAATAAGAGGATAATTACCTTCTTAATTTTTCACATAGAATGGTATGATTTATATATACATTCTTTATAGTTATGTTAACTAAATTAATATACGATAATAATGGCGGTACCCATACATGGGAGTGAATGAATTCACTATAGAGGAATATGTATTTGGTGGGATATTTCATAAAAAAATCCAAAAATCCTTTTGTGCAACCTCAAGAAAAGAAGTTTCTAAAGAATGGTATAATTATTAGCAGAATATATTTAATGTTTTGGGATGTATAGAATATCAAAATGTTTCTCGTTTTATTTTTAATTTTGAGGGTAAATTTAAAAATTGTGGTATATAATTGAGGATAATAAGTAAAAGGATAATATTGATGCTATAAGAGATATTAAATTTAGGAATCCTTTCAGTAAAAATTCTTTTTTATTGTTATTTGACATAAAATATAATTGAACATCTAGGATTTGACGAAAAATGTGGAGGACTGAGTTTCCAAATATGAAAAAATTACCATAATGGCCATGGATGCACTAAATATCAATTTGGACCATGATAATAAGACTTATATATTTTACTTATTATTAAAGGAGTTTTTATAAAGTCATTTACATACTCGTGAATTTTTAACTTTTTAGGATATTGTGTGAAGTGATGAGAATTATGAGATATAGTTTGTATACTTTTATAATAATAAGGAAAATAATAAATCCATGTGATGGAAAATGGTGAAACATTCATAAATGATATGAGAAGGTATGAAAATTCAGTTACCCACTTGTGGATTATATGGTAAGAATCCATTTTTGGGAATTTCTTATAAGATATGAAATTTGGTACTAAAGTGGTATATTGTGAAATATTACTCAGGTCTATAAAGAAAATAGAAATAATAATTTTCAAATCAATGAGGAAATGACGATAATGAAGTATTTTAATTTAAATGAAATCAGTATTTATAAAAATTCAAGTTCAAATAAGACTATGAAGGATGGATATCAACAATAAATTAATAGGAATAATGTGGAAATATGAGTTTCTGTTACATTGTAAAATAATATAACATCAAATCATGTGGTGAGTGGTATATTATATCATTACTCAATTAATGAAAATTTCATGTTTTATTAGGGTTCTATAATTCATTTTTATTTGGAAAATTTGGTTTAAAATGGAAATATCTCATCAATAAATGAAGCTATATCTTTTGGTGAAATATTTTGGTTTATGTATTAAATAAACAATGATTTATATTAATATTTATGTTAACATTTATATTAACATCTATGAAATGGGTTTTCCGAAAAATATTGATGTATTATCTATAGTTTAATTTGATGTTATTATGGGTATGTATTGGATTTTGATTTATCTTTCTAAGATATATTATAGAGATAAATAGGATATATTCAATTTATATACTAAATTTTGGTTCATACATTGAATGAGTTAAATCTGTGAAAATATGTCAAGTAGATGAGTAATTGATTATGAATGGTGTTGAAAATTATTATACTCGTGTCATTGAGAAAAAATTAACTATTTATCTTAATGATGTGACTATCATAAATTATATTTTAGATGTTTTTCTTAATTATATTTCTAGTTTCATTCATGCTTGGGAGGATAAACTTTACCATTGACATAGATCCTGAAGCTAAGGAAGTTTCCAAAAATATTTATTTGATATATCTAAAAAATCTATTAGAAATGGAGATGTCATTAATCAAAATACTTTATAAGTGTTTCATACACTACAACACTTTACTTTCAGGTGACCTAATTTTTTTTGTTGATAATAATGATGTTTCAATAAAGATTTTCCTTGATTGTAGGAAAATAATAATAAAATAATATTATTAGCATATATTTTTTGCCTAATATATATGGATTTTTTTATTAGATCTAGGGTGTTGAGAAATTTTATATTATTGAGATCAATTTTTGGTATCATTGGCTTATTGTAATATAAGAATGCATTATAACGTTGATATTTTGAACTAGAAATTTCCATTATGAGTGTTTGGGTATTCACTTCAGTTTAAAAAATGCAACCACAATATTTACAGATATTATAAAAAAAATTACATGAGTATTTTCATATATTTTTTGTTTTATTTTTTGATGATATTATGATATATTATAATAGGCCTGAGGATCATGATAAAAATATAATGTTTTTTCTCATACTTTGAATGTAATAAAATTGTAGTGATGATTTAGAAATGTTGAATTTTGTTTGAAACTGATTTCAAATTTTAGGAATATTTAAAATTAAATTTTGAATAATAAATGATAATTTTAAGAATAATTATAGGGAATAATGACAAATAACATCTAATTTTCTTATTATTTTTAGTTTTTTGGGACTAGAGAGTTATTTTCTATGCTTTGTTAAATACTTTTCTCAGTTTTCTAACCCACAAAACAAGTTATCTCAAAATAGAGTTAAATTAATTTGGATAAGAGGGAGATAATAATTTTGTATTGAAATAAAAAGAGTATTGGTTAATGTTATTAAACCAAGGGTTTTTCATAACTACATTTTGGATTTAGAAAATTTACTTTACCAACCTATTACATGTCGGCCACTGAGCATCATCTTCAGCAATTCCATGTGAGGACCCATGCATCATGAGTCCCAAATTTGGCATGGGGGAGTCTCATGAGTGGAATATACCAGGAATGTTCAGGGTTGAGTGTACTCGACCCTAAAAATTATTTTTAAAAATTAAAATGAAAATATAACAATAAGAAAAATGTGATACACAAAATACCACGAAATCAGAGAAAATACTACACATCACCACACAAACATAACAATATTTTCCTAAAACCAACAAAAAGACTCATAGGCCCAAGATCATCCAATTTGAGTAAAACAATGGCTCCACATCCAAGAAAATCGATGCACTCCATGGGCCAGCAGTCACAATACAACTGTGTCGATAGAGACCTGCACTGCATCCCAAGGTCCACCCCGCATCCCGAGGTATCCTTCATACATTTCAGGATCATCACGCCAACTGTCCCAATGAAGTCGACGCCTCACTGTACCACCCGACGTGCCACCTAAGTCAATCACTGGACTGCGCCACAGCAGCCGCTCCATCCGGACCTTATCACCGAAAACAAAACTATCGGACGAACCCAATCATCCAATTCTGCAACAGCCGACATAATCCAAATATTGATTTGCATCCTCGTCCGGACGTGCCACCTATATCTTCCCATCACTAGCCCACGCCACACTAGTCGCATCTTTCCCTTATCCCCGAAAGCAAACAAATCAAAAGAACCTGCATCATTCGATCCTGCATCAGCTAATCCTGCATCTTCTGACACCGAAATCCAGATCCCCATCCCGTGGAACGCCTCGCCAAAGCTCACAACCAAAATACCCAGGCACCTCTCTCGTCTATCACCGCAATACAATACCTCTTGAAGCCACCGAGATCCCAGATCGAGGGCAGTCTGATCATTTCCCGAAAAATACCACAAACCACAAACCAAAGGTGACCGAGAAGCACTCAACATGTGAAGAAACCTCCACTCGCTCGTCCCGCTGATGACTCTGTGGATTGGGATAGTCCTATATAATATAATCATAGATTCCTGCCATTTTATGATAACACATGGAATCTTTGAATCCTATTATTTAATATTGAGTGGGGGGGATTTTTGAACCCTGTTTTTTCTATTGATACATATGAGATTTTCAACCAAGCATTAACTAACATATTCTATACTAGAACTCGTGCATCATCCTGGATAATTATATAGGTGGTGTTACACACCTAGTGTCCCACAGGGGTAAGGGAGGAGTAACATGAATTGTATTTATGTATATTGAATTTATACCCCATTAAATGGCTATTTGTATAAGGGTATGACACCCATGAAAAAATCATTATAGTTTAAACACTAAAGTGGAAAATATCATGGTTATTGGATGTGGGAATATATCTTGAATCTATTTCCTATCCCCTTTGATATATTTTTGGGAATAATCTAATTTTCATCATTTTTTGATTCATTCTCCAGAACACATCTTTATTTACATGATTTTTAATTCGTTATACTCTATTTTCTTAATACATTCATATTGGAGCATGCACCAGTTCTATGAAAATTCCAATCGAAAACATCATAGATATTTATAGTTTCATCAAATCTATATAAAGAGAAATTATTTTTCATGATATGTGGTTATGGTTTCTTTTTTAATTTTATCCACCTTGAAATGAAAGTCTTGATATATTTAGAATTTTTAGGATTTTTGAAATATTACTTTCCAAATTTCCCAAACCAATTACAATACTAAAATTTTCTAATAATCATAGATCTTCTTTTCTATTATTCATACATTCTATAATTTATAGAAGTTAATACATACAATTTTGGGGATTTCATTTCAAATTTTTGACTTATTATTATGACTCCAACACTAACACTCTTACTCATATACACCAATGTGGTGGTGGTACACCTATCATCAATTATATATACACATTTTTTATATAAGATTATGTTTTAAGAGTAAAATGTTTTTAAAAATATATTTATCATTAGAAACACCATTTTAAATTCATATTATCTATTATTTATATCTAATTGTTTATTAATTATGACATGATACAAATAACTTCTCATCATATAATAGAGGACATTCAAAAATAATTTCCTCAAACGAAAAATGTATGTGAACCTCAATTTTTCCTTCAACTGCTTATTAAGGATTTTATTTTCTTATTTTAAGATATTATAACCTGACCTGGTGTACAAGATTCATTAAATTGAGAAAATTGTTTTGAATTTCAAATATATTTATTCATTCCTAAACATTATTATTAATTAATTCAATATACTCATCCAATATTATATTGTTATCTTATAAAAATTATATAAGATCCTTATTCTTTTGAGATTCAACCACTAATTGTGTATTTTGGACATCATTAATAGTTTTAGGATTTTATTCTAGTTCATTGATCTTATGTTACATATTATTCTTGATATCATCCTTCTATAGAGTATCTTTGAGGGATTTATTTTCATATTTATTTTATTTTCTATGAATATACATATTTCTTATTTCAATAAATCCAATATTTTTAGAGATATTTATATTGGACAGAAAACAATCTTGAAATCTAATATCTAAATTTTCTAACACCTCCACATTCTAGATTAACACTTCCTTCATGCTTTCAAACATACTATAAACAAAATTGAATGTTTCTTTTGGAATTAAATATTGAATCTATCTTAATATATAAACTAATATTTCATGAGAACCTTTTAGATATATGATCACCACTACTAGTTCTTGGTTATGTCTTGGAAAATAATTATATGAATTTTAACATACCTCTTGGTCATTTGGGTTCCATGAATCATATTTGGTGAAAATTATTTCCATGACCCTGGTAGTATATAAAATAATTTATTCTAACTTTTTAAATACAGATATCTAATTTAAAAAATTATTTTATAGAGAAACTCAATCTCCATCCTCTTGGAATGAGAGGGATGATTTATTAAATATCCACTTTTGTTTATTTTTTCTTTTCATTTTTGTTTTGGAAAAATACAATTCTGATATTAGTGGATAAATATTCACCAAAATAGTACTTCATTGTTTGTCATAATGAAAAATAAAATACTCAAAAAGTGACCAACATCCAAATATGGTAACTAAATAATATTTTATACCCATAATAGATATTAATTTTCGGATCACATTGGAAAGTGATTAAAAAAATATGTGGTGGGGTGAGTGAGTTTCGGTCGGTATTTATCATATTCTAACATTATATCACATTACCTCAACAGTTAATTTGGATCCTGATTCTCACATACTTGGTTGGTAATCAATTATCATATTTGGGTATGTAAAAGAAACTATGTTTAGGAACATTACATTTATAAAAGTTTCAATACTTAATGAGTGTTTTTTAAAATATCTATGTTCTAAAGTGACTCATAATAACATTAAAACTATAATGAAATATAATTTATAGTAGGTTCTATAGGGAGTAACCTATTAATATATTGTTATGCCTGACACCATAGAAGGTTGTGAAAAAAAACAATCATGATTCCCTTGTGTCGGTAAAATCATAACACAAATATTGCCTCCCATAAGATCATTATTCTACGTCCCAATAGTGTGCAAAATTTTCAAGTGATTTTCCACAACATCAATGTATAAAACAAGTTGAGACATTACTTTTGCACAGTATTTCATGGGTCCTCTACATTCCCTTATTCTACTTTCACAACATCATGCAATTACACCTTCTTCTACTTCTACATGAACAATTATAAAAAAATTCATTTCTTCTTAAAATAAAAAACAAGAGACTACTACCACATTTTCAGTTTCACAAAGTAACACCATAAAATTATAAAATAAGGAAATTATTATTTAATAATATGTATGAAACACAGCACCAACCATTGTTTTAACACCATGGAAATCTAAAGTATGAACATTTTATTCGATTGAATGTATGAAATAGAACACCATGCACGTAAGGGAATATATTATCAAAAAAAATTATAATATATTTACATTTTTAAATAAATCAAAAAAAAATTATATCTTCCAATGCATGAGACACTATGTTAGAGTATGTGTCACTAAATAATGAGTTTCTTCAATGTCTTGTGTTACACGAAAGACCATGTTTTACCAAAAAAATAATATATTATTATTAATTATATTATATTATATAACTAGATGCTAAATTAGTGGATATAAATAGGGTTAAATAACATTTGTAAATAAATGATTTATAAAAATATGAAATTAATTCATTAGATAAAAATTAAATAGAATTTAATATAATAATGAATTGAGAATAAAGGGAATATTTTTATGGAAAAATATTATTATGCTCACAAAGCTATTTTATCCTTATAAATTAAATTTATTTAAATAAGTGAGTGATATTATTTTAATATATATATAATATATTCAATAAAATATTTTTTATATTCATATAATAAATTTGATAATCATAAGATAATAACAGACCCAATATTACACATAAAAACCTATACTTTTTTAAGGGTAGTTTTGCAATCTTTTAATGGAGAACCTATTTTAAATAAAATATTAACACTTTTTGAAATATTATATGTTAAAATAAATGTATTATTTGAATTTGGAACATAAAAATTAGTTTATGGGGAATTTTTATTATTTTCTGTGAAGTTTTATTTTTTTATGATTAATGAAGATAATAAATTTTAATTCCAGACATCTTTTTTATCTAATATATTTATAATGATAATTTATAATTCCAATTTCATTTAAAATTTTCTTATATTAATATTTTATCAATTAATCAAATTTATTTCATTGGAATCAATATCATTTTTCAATAGAATATAAAAACATAAAAATGTTTTTAACACTTTTACTTTGGAAACATGCATTGTTGCCTCATTTACAAAATAAAATTTAATTTAATTTCTGCCACTTATGTGATTGGAATTTGGAAAAATTAATTCCATATTTGGAATCAAAATAATTTATCATTTATAATTATTCAACTTAGTATTTCACCAAAATGATTAGTAAATGTAATTAAAATTAATTACAATGATTAAGGTGAAATTAAGCTTAACAATGGACTAAACCTTAATCTTAAGGTCCAAAAGTACATGTAAAACATAATTGGAAAGTTATATTTAGACCCTATACTTTTTTTATCTGATGTTTACCATTATTGTATCCACATTCAATGGTAAAAACGTGGGTATAATTCCCTTTTTCCAAAATTTACAAGACTACCAATCTTTCCCCGTTATAAAAAGACATCCTCTCCCCCCATTTCCTCGCACTTATACAACCACATTGTATCCAAAAAACTCTACAAAAATAGATAATACACATCCATAGACTCATACTTCAATCATAAACTTGTTCATAAATCCATACAAGGATGACCTTTGGTTCAAACCAAAATTTGATACCTGAATAAGCGGTTACATTCATCCACAAGTTCTTTAGTTTTATTTCCATACTTCACCCCCGAAAATATCATTATTCTCGGATTATATAAAAACACAATTATCCTAAATATGATTTTATATTGTTATGATATGGTATAAACCTACTCTTATTCACACTTCTATCTAATGGGTATCAAACATTCCTTTTATTTATACAAAAAACTACCACCTCACGAAATGAAGTTGTTTTTTTTTCATTTACCACCTCTTAATGTTGGGAATTATGATGGAAAATCTGTTTATATATGTTATATATGATATTTATATTGTATTTATACTTATTTAATTATTTTATAACATATAACCTTAATATTTAAATTTTATTTAAATATGATAAGAACATTTATGGAGCTGTGGACTACCACCTCCCCAAAGCGATGTGATTCTTTCACAATATACACGGAATATATAAAGGAACACTTAAATAAAACTATGTAACATAAATGAAATATATTTTATACAAGAATTGTAATATAAATAAAAATATATTTTATTTTATTTTCATTATTTTAATAGACAAATACATGAATCTAGCATTCATGCGTACATACGGTATACCATCTCCATGAATAGTGCATTTCATTTCTTATCTCAAATATTATAGATTATTATAAATAAATATATAATTAATTTAAATTATAAATATATCATGATTTAAAATTTTCATAATATAATGAAATGATCTATGTAATAATATCAATAAGTGACAAGTCATTACATAAATGAGAAACTAAGAAATTGACACTTTAAATAGTGAAAATAATTAAAGATTAGTAATAAATAGGTAATAAGATATTATAAAAAGTTAATATATGGTATCATAAATATGATTATGGTTATAGAATTAGGTATTGAAATGTTTAAAACCATTATACAGGTTGTTAAATGATTTTCACCCAAAAAGGAAATGCAAGGTAAGAGACTTCGTCTCAATTTACATTCCATTGAGACGTATTTGTTTTTATGAACAATGTTTCTTTTATATAGTGAAAATACTGCCATTAAACATGTTATATCATGAATCTATTTATTCTCATGAAATTATAATTTTTTAATGTTATTACTTCCAATATATTATGATTAAAATGTTTCAATGTGGTATGGGACACATTATAATTATTAAAGATTATTCTCCTTGAAAATATATTTACCGATTATCATTTCAATCTCACTTCATTTTGTGACTGATAACTATCTCTTGAAGAAAATAATTTATTATTGTGAACCAAATTTCATATATATGGTGTAAATACTACAAAATTTTCATATAGTGTCATCATCCATTCATTGTTTATGATATTTTGAGATTCAATTATAATTATTTCTTTTAAGGGGATTCGAGTTAAATGTTATCAGGTGGAAACGAATTTCATAACCTAATTTCTCTTCATGGGTTTATATTACATCCTATTTGTCATTAATATTCTATGATTATGTTTTTAATGAATTTTATTATCTATTGATTTATTTACACTTCAACATGTCAACATACAGTCGATACGCATAATCTACTAATTGATTCATTCTCACTCCTACATTATAATATATTAAAGGTTTTACATTATAGTCTCATTTTTTCATAATTTTTTTCACATTAATTTCAATCCAATAAATTATTTTATCATTTTCTAAAAAACCCTTTAATTTTTTTCTCCTATAGTTATTCATTAACATTAAAAGTAATAGTACAATTTTTCACTCTTTGGTATTAAAAATATCTTAGACAATGGTTTCAAGAAATCATGAAATGATTTCTCACTTTATTCAGAGAACCTATATTATTATAAAAACCTATTATCTTAAAATTTTTCAATTTTTTTACCTTTAGAATATTATTTATTAAATAAATTTTTAACCTTATTTTCTTTTACCAATGTTTTAAAAGGAATATTCATATCACATTATGAACAAGGAATTGTTCTATCCTTTTTACAATGAAAAAGGAATGATATTTTTACCACATTTGGAATTTATGGATTTACCCACCCTCATTTATTTAAATCTTCATTTAAATTTTTAAAAGGATAATTTTTGAAGAAAATGTTTTCCAAAGTGATTTAAAAAAAATCAATTTTTAAAAAAAGTTAGAAAAAATATTATTTTATTCAAGAATATATTTTTTCTTTTTTATATAATTTATATTCACTAATGAAAAAATCCTATTATTTGTACTCCACATAGGATATATTTTATTGATATCGTCTTTATTCTTCCATTGGACTGTTTATGATTGATTTTTTAGGATAATAATCACATTCACTTCCTTGATTAATTTTATTCCTTTTTAAAATAGCCAATTTCCTATTATCATTTGATCTTAATTTCACAAAAATATCCATATAATGTTTCATGGATAGGATTATTTCCAGAACTATATGCTAATTTTCAGATAGTGTTTACTTTGAAATTTATTTTATTATTTATAGAAATATTGATAAATATGTATCCTTTTCCTATATTTATATTTGATATTTCATATTGTTTATTATATATGTCGAATGTTTGGGACATGAAAGATATGGATTTGGGACCATTTAAGTTAATCCCTACAATTTAGTGATCGGTTAATGAAAGCCCCTCTTTTCATCAGTAGGCCCATTAGAAAAATTGGTTGTGAAAATTAGATGGGTTTCTACTCAAAATGCTAAATTGTCTTCTGAAAGGTCCTAAGTGTAATGGTTCTATGTACCTAGGAAACAAGGGATTCAATAATTAAGAATTTACCTCATTTAGTTTCATTAATTATTCACCCATGGAATTTTGTGTCGAAATATCTATGGATATAATTAATTTTCAGTTCATTGATTAAATGGATTATGTTTCAGTTTCTTACCTAGCCATATTAAATTTTTCATTATCAAGTTATTTAAATGGATTGTGTTTCTAGTTATTACCATTATATATAGTTTACTCACATAATTATCAATTATTGACTAAATGGAATGTGTTATTAGTTATTTACCTTTCAATATTTCTTATTCTCATTGATTCATTATTGATTCTATTACACTTTACCCATACAAATAATTTGATATCAACCTTTATTTGTTTCATTTCCCTAGAACTCCAAGAAGTGTTCCATGAAAGATATGCAGGGATATTTTTGATGGAATAAAGTTATACTCAAAAGAAAAAATATATGTTGTAATTAGTGTATTATTTTTGTATACAAGACTCGTGTATGCATCTTGTTTACTAAGAATACTAAACTCTTCAATCCTTCGAGATATAATTCCTTGTACTCCAACCATTGTAATGGTAGTAAACATATACATTGAGATTTCAAGTGTTGGGTCACTGTAGTTGATATAAGATGATGGTTACAAGAAACCTTCGGAAATAGATTTAAGAAAAAAAATGATTAGATAAAATTTCCATAAGGTATAATTTGAGTGTTAGAATATAAGAACACACTATAATGTTGGTTAAATATAGATTATGTGGGTCTTACTAGAAATAAATTTATTTTTGGATACTATATTTTGATGTGGTTCTGGTATAGACGTACCTAGTAGTAGAAACTCCAACAAGGTTTTTTCGGGCCTGACTCGATGTAACCTGATATACACCAATGGTCCTTACTATGTTAATAGTTTCAAACTCTTTGGGGATACGACTATGATAATTCAAATTTTAATTACAACCCATTATGAAGGATTTAAATAGATGTTGACAATGAATGAATTAGTATAAACCTTAGACTGAGTAAGGACCAATGTTGAAATAAAAGGAATGATGTATTTGTGTATTGGTGTTGTAATGAGAACCATAGTTAAAAGTATATTAAATGATTAAATTTTAAGTATTAGCATAATATTTTGGAAATTATATTAATATGGTTTTCAAAAAGGAAAACCAATATGTAGGGTGATAACTCGTCAAATCTGACAAGATCACGGGTCTTGAACACATGGCTTTAAGATGATAAGGTTTTAATGTCAACCACTAACCTAAAAAATGTCCTGGTTAAAATGTCAATGTTTTTAGTTGAACAATTCCATGAGTAAATATTAATGATGAACAAGTAGTGTTAAATATAGGTCTAAAGATTAATGTGTTGACCATATTAGATTTTTAGAATATTTTTAGACCAATAGTTATATTTTTTTAACTCTTTTATGATCTATAAGAATCGATAAATGTGTATTTTAGGGCTTCTATCATCAAAGATAATTTTTGGATGTCTATTTATTATAGTAATGGAAAAATTAGAAATTTATTGAATCAAAACCAATGGATAAATTTTTTTATTGAAATATATCAAGTGAGTATATTTCCATATATTCTTAGGGAGTCAGATAATTCTAGATCATTAGGAATATGATAAAAAAATCGGCCTAATATTATTATTATTATTTTAAACTGATAGCCTTTTATATCACCACATATTTATTAATTTTACGCCATAAACATTCCATTAATCATTCTAGTATTTTTGATTTAATACTTCAATCACTACCTATAAATATTTAAACTTTTTCTCCAGGTATGTATCTATAGTTTTGAATAATTTTCTCTTATGTAGAGACATAGTTTGAAGTTAGTCCGTGTGACCTTTGTTCTTCCCATTCTCTCTTTTATAGAGGATTTTTTACCAAACCTTCTCACAGTATTGGATTTCCAACACAGAAAATTTCCAACAATCAATCACCAAGATTGAATTTAGATTTTTGGGATGCAATTTAATTAAAGTGGGGAGAACGTACCACTTGAAACTATAATGTAAGAACATTGTATTTGATAGTATTTATGATATGAAACACCAATTGTGTGAGAGAATAAAATATCACAAGAATTTACAATATATTTAATTTTAAAAAATCAATATATTGTATAGCTTTCAATGCACATGAAATTGAGTTAGTGTATGTCGCACAGAACAATGAGTTTCATCAATGGATTATGTTATACACAAGACCATGTTCTACAGAAAAATAATGTATTGTTATTATTTAATATAATTAGATATAGAATCGTTATTAATTTATTGGTTATGAAGAGGATTAACTAAATTTTGAAAATATATGTTTTACACCAATATGAAATTAAATCATTGGTTAGAAATTAATTAGAAATGAATATAAGTACAAATTGAAAATAAAGGAAATATTTTTATAGAAAACTGTTCATATGATTATAATGATTTTTTATCCTAAGAAATTAAATTAATTATAGTTAATTAGTAATATTAATTTAATATATATATATATTTTAAATATTCAATCAAATTAATTTTTTATTCATCAAATATATTTGATAGGCATATGATAAGAATAAACCCATTATTACAAATAAAAACCTATATTTTAATAATGGCTATTTTACAGCCTTTTTTGGAGATCTTATTTTAAATCCATTTCTGGAACATTTGTAAATATTTTATGTAAAAATAATCTTAGTCTTTGAAATATAAATATAAAAATTAGGTTAGGGAGCTTTTTATTATAAACTGTAAAGTTTCATTTTTAATGAATAATGAAAATAATGAATTATAATTCCAAACTTCTTTTTTATATAATTTATCTAAAAGTTAAAATTATAATTTTATTGGTTTTAATATTTAATTAGATTTATTTTTTATCACTTAACTTAATTTAGGTCACAGTATTCAGTTTTACAATAACATTTCATTTAAAAACATAGCTAAATTTTGAGCATTTTTACTTTAAAAACTCATATCATCGTCCCCTCTTCATGATTAAATTTAAATTATTTTCTAACAAAATTTTGATTTAAGCTTGGAAATATAGATTCCATATTTTGAATCTTTATTATTTATAATTTCAAATTAGTTCAACTTAGTTTTTGACCCAAAATAATCAGTTAATGTAATTAAAATTATTTACAACAACTTAGGTGAAATTAGGCTTAACAAGGGACTAAACCATAAACCTAAGATCCAAATCAACCTAGAAACTTATAAAAAATTAATTTTATGGTCATATTTCGACACAATACTCCATTGGATATAATTTTTCCATTATTGGATCCACATTCAATGGTAAAAATTTGGGTGGAATTCCCTTATAAAAAATTTACAGGAGTATCACTCCTCCTCCACTATTAAAAAGGCATCCTCTCCTCCCACATCATCACACCTCTCAAGACACTTTTTCTCAACCAATATATACCCATATATACTATTAACATCAATGCCAAAAATTTATAAGACTATCCTTTTTAAATATAAATCCAAATAAGTCATGAGTTACCTAAATAATAGGTAACATTATTCCTCAAGCTCTTTAGTTTTATTTCCATACTCCACCCCATAAAATATCAGTATTCCATGATTATATAAAAACACAAGTATACTAAATATAATTATGTGTTTTTATGTTAAGGTGTAGGCCTATAATTTCACACACTTACTTCTAATGGATAATGAACATACAATTTATGTGTACGATGAACTACCACCTCACGAAACAAAGTTGTACATTTTTTCCTTTACCACATCTAATGGTTGGGAATTATAATGGAAAAAAATTTATATATGCTTTATATGATATTTATCATGTCTTTTTAATGGCTTAGACCTCTCTAATATTTTCAATTTCTAAAATCTGGTTTTTGAGTTGTTCTGGGAGGTCAAAGTGACATATCCCCAACACTTTTCCAAATTTCCAATTATGTGAATATTGATATCGGTGATACAGATGTGAACAGTTTCATCAGTGGGAAAGATGTGAAGAGTTTCATCAGTGGGATAGATGATAATAGTGTCATCAGTGAGACAGATATGAACAGTGTCATTAGTGAGACAAATGTGAACATTGTCATTTGTGAGATAGATATGAATAGTTTCATTAGTGAGACAGATGTGAACAGTGTCATTTGGGATTCATATTTATTATCGATGTTAGTGATTCATTTGTACTGTTAGCATTGGTTAGTCATCTGTACTGTCAGAATCGATGATTCATTTGTACAATCAGTGTCAGAGAGTAATTTGTACTAATGGTGTTGGTGAGTCATTTGTACTTTCGAAATCTGTGATTCATTTTTACTATCAATGTCGATGATTCATTTGTACTATTGGTGTCAGTGATTAATTTTACTATCGGCATTAGGGATTCATTTGTATTTTTAGCGTCAGTGAGTCATTTTTACAGTCAGATTCAGTGAGTCATTTTTAGTGTCTATGACGGTGAGTTATTTGTAATCTCTACATTGGTGAGTCATTTGTATTGTTGGTGTCGGTGACGCATATGTGAACAATGTTATCAGTGAGACAAGTGTGAATAGTTTTTCCAACATCCTATAGTTTTGGAACTTAAGCATTTTCATTGACAAAAAACACATTCAAAACCATGTTTTAATGGATTTAAGGCTGATTCAAATCCTATAACTCCTATCATAATTTTCCTAACTTTTAGGATGCCTTTACTTATTCAACCCATGTGGATTAATGTGATCTATATTAATAAAAATTCCAAACCATTTCGAATCTAGTTCGTCTCAAATCTAATCCTTCAATGTCAGGCATCTTCCCATCTTTCATTCCATCTCCATTACCACTGTATGAGGCACCCCAATAAATTCTTCCCATATGAGTGGTGTGACCAATCCTTAATCCTTGGATCATTCCCCTTGAAGTTTCTTCCTACTATATACACACCCCCTTTTTATGCAAGCATCATGTGTCAACCCATCATCGATAGAAGGTATGATCTACCACTGTTGTTGTGTTTTCTTTGATCATTATTCTATTTTTTCTCCTTTCAATGTTATGGAATGTGATCTCAATGATTCTGATGGAGTTTTATTACATGTCGATTGATGCGGTCGTGTCGCGACATCCTTGGGTGGATGCAGTTGTCGTGGAAGGAGGCGATCATTATCCGTTTTGTGGATCATTCTCATATAAATAATTTCAAGAACCATTTGAGGTAGGGTATTCATTGATTATCTATTATTTTACATGAAATCATAGAGTTATAATGATATGGCCCACTATATCACAATGGAATTGACATAAGAAATATTTAAACCCGATAAATACATTGGTATCAATCGTATGTTATTGCCTATTATTTTTACAGATAATTTGATATCTATGATTTCCTTATTTATCATGTAATTATTGATAGAAATTGGAAAAGAATATAAACTGGGCTTAAATGTCATTATTTGTCAACGAAAAAGAGGCATATAAATGAATCTGGTTGTGGTGGCAGTAAACATGTTTAATTGAATTAATTTATGAGCCAGAGGAATGTTAATGCTTGATGATAATGAATTAAAGGCATGTCAATTAAGATTTTAGGTAGTTTTGGATAGATTCCTATTTATCTTTCCCATATATGAAACCTAAAAATAGTAAATCAGTTAATTCCAGATGGATTAAAGAACGAGATGGTTGATAAAAGTCCATCACTAGTTGGTTTATGAGTTTCCCGTTTTTTTGTAAGGATGAGTGTCATGTGATTTGGATCCATGAGTGATCATTATATATAATGGTTGGAATCCTTATTTATGGTCCAGGAGCCTAGTTGGTTTTTTTTCCTGTTACTTGTGTAGTGTTATGAGCCTGGATGGATGTTGTGCGATGTGGGGGGAAGGGTAGCTCATCGTTTGTGGCAGCATATCATTCCTAGATTGGATAGATGTATCATTTTATGATTGTAGGTGTTAGGTAAGGCATCATAGATGAAGAAACGAGTTAGATGTGAATGTTGGATTGTTGCTAAATCTTGTTGGTTGTTTATTTACTTTACATTCCCCACTACTCAAGGAAGCTAGTCTTGGTACCCTCCTTCCAAAAAGAGGCGAAGACACATGAGGTATTCCATGAGCTTTCCATGTTTAGCTTCTCAAGGATGGATGAATCTTCTCTCTTTCTATATGTGGTAAATACAAGATGGGTAGTTCACCTACTCACCATGTTGATACCCTTGTTCTTGGTAGCTTAAAGTGTTTTCTATAATTCTTGGGAATATGGGAAAGTAGTAATGTTTTTAATATATGATTGAATAAATAATATAAACACATGGGGTTGGAGCTTGTTGGGACGAAATGATGAGGTAATATATTTAAGAACATGGGGTGTTGGTTTGGTTATGTCTGGAGGGCATGAAATATTGGTTGTGATTCTAATGAAATATAATGTGTAATTGATAATGGTTAATTAATTGATAAAGAGATAATTAACGTAAATTAAAACTGATAAAAAGGGATAAATTAATCAAATGTATCTCTTTATATGGTTGTCTGATTATATGATACCTAGTCTTAGATGTGGAATCCGAGAGTTTGATAGAGGTTAACTGCATTTGAGTCTAAGACTACGTTATGCCCATTGTGTGGTTGTGAGCTATAGTATATTATGTACTTTTAGTGTTTCTATACGCTACTCCACCGAGTCAGTTAGGGAAACTGACACCCTATGGATTATGATCCCAGGATGTGTTTTCCCTAATATCCTGATGGGAGGATGGATGGATGAATACCCCCTTGGGCCCCACTCTCCTCTCATGGTAGTTACTTGTGCTTGTAAGAACATCGGTTTGTTTCCCCATAAATGTGTATAGATTTCTATAATGGATTTTGGTTATTCACACACATATATTCTAGATATAGTTTCCTATAGACTACAATTGGTCTAATGTGTATAGGTTGTTATGGATTGACGATCCTTACTCAGTGTCTAGGTTGTAATAGATTGAGGTATCATTCCTGACATATGATACACCTTATTACAGTTGTGGCGGATCCCAAAAACTACCTGGTTACTATGGTTACGTGGACATAGTGGTTGTTTTGCATGAGGGGCATGTTGTGGTGCTTCGTCCAGGTATCTGTGGGAAATCCTTTTTGGAGAGAGATGCATATGATGTGTGATATTGGGGAAAAGGAGAAAACTAGTGGGGAAGTGGTAGTGGGTTACCATTGATATTATTTATTATATTCTAAAGTTTTATATGAAATACATGTTGACAATATCCATATTGAGGGTAGGAACATAGTATACCTATTTCGGTGATGAGTTAGTTTCACTTGTTGTTCAATGTGCTTTATCATGGCATCATTACTTTTGCATGAGAGGCTCCATGGAGATTCCTACTGAGTATACTATTTTAATCACCCTATGAATATATAAATTATTATTCATGTCACTTGGATCAGGTTGGAGATCAGGCTTATTACTAATATCTTGGGGTAGCAGGAGTTGTTTGGGCTTTTTGGTCATGGTCATTTTACTATATTTTGGTACTTACAGTTTTCCATTTCAGATGTAGTAGTTATTTCATGACATTACATTTGTGTACTTGGAATTTCTTTTATATTGTAGTACATTGTTGTATTTGGTTAGTTTATGTCTTATCTATATCTTTTTCATGTGTTCTCTTAGTGGTTAATGCCTCTCATTGTTTGTGTTTACTATACCCTTGGTGCTAGTCCGTAACCTGGGGCCAACTAGTGGTGGGATTTGGGGGGTCATTATCTCCCTTCTCACATTTCTATCCGAGGAGGGGTGCACCTTGTTAGGAGGGGGTCATGAAAAAGTGGTTTGAGGTGTAGGTTTAGGGATATGATGGAGTTTGGTGTTAGGAATAGGTGAGGTTGCATGGGTTAGTAGGGGAACGGTTTTTTCATGTTTATAAAGTGATGTAAACACTATAGTCTAGATGAGACATATAAATTTAGGGCCCCTGAGTATCTGATGCTCTATCCTTTAAGTTTACAATGACTAATAAACAAGGTGATATTGGTTTTTGGGTAAAGACCTTGGAAAGGATCATGCATCATTCTTATTTGATCCTTTGTTTGAATGGGTTGACCTTAGGATATGTTAAACTTAGATGAATAAGAGAAAATAATGAATTAATTAATGTGGAGTCTTCTATATCCCAGGTTTAAGAGATCTAAATTTTTTTTATTTTTCAAGTATAGATCTAGGTCTACGTCCTCATTAGGTATTCATAGAAGATGTCCAACAGGTTGCACCATCAGATCATCACTGGTTAGAGGTCAATGAGGATGAAACTTAAAGGATGACACTATGTGAGTTTCAGTGTGAGAGTCTACAGAAGTATGAAGCCTATTTTTAAGATGTATTCATGGAAGACTGGTTAGATGAGGTTCAGATAGCCTTTAGTTCGATCCATTCTCAGAAGGAGAACTAGGGGTCTTTGGTTGTGAAAATTCTGTGTGCGGCAGTAAGGTATTGGTGGTTATTATTCCTCAGGGATTGTGAGGAGTTACTGATCACGTGGAAAGAGTTCTGAGAAAAGTTCACAATCAAGCTTATTTCTTCGACTGCGAAGGCGTCCATCCGCTAAGAGCTACTTACCCTTCGATAGGGGAGATCTAGTGTGCGATAGTTTGGAATCTATTTCAAGAATATTTTATGATATGGTTCAAACCTATTTCTAGATAAGGGGGCTAGGGAGAGGAATTTCTAAGATTCTTTTAATCTTGAGTTCCAGTGTTGGGTCACCCTGTTTATGATAAATACAAATTTTGAGGTGTTGGTGAGGGCAGAGTTCATCGAAAGGATGTTATCTGGAATAAGATTTTTGTGATATGGGAATCATAATGATTCCTCATAAAGAAGAGTTGGAGTTAAATATTTTCTGGGAAGAATATTTTTTGTTCAAATGGGGGTAAGTCCCAGCCCTCAGTATCTCATTTTACCAAGGGTGGTAGATCTCTACACTATTCCAATGGATTATGAGCTTTTTTTCTTATGGATTATAAGGTCATTAGTAGTGAAATTTCATGACCTTTCATATCATTCATCAGGAAAATAGTGTTCCTATCTAGGTTCCTCAATTGAATTACTTTCAGCTGAGGTAGAAGCATTAGGGTGCACCATATTTGGATCAGCAAAGAGTAGATGGGGTTGGCTGAGGATAGCCCCAGGATGCACCCTGTCATTAGAGATTATAGCACGGCCATGGTGGTGTTTTTCATCAGGGTCATAGAGGTCGTGGAGCAGGTCGTGGTTAGCTTCATGCTTTAGTGTTTCCTATTCCAGGAAAGCCATACGTCGTTCGCGGTGCACCTTTCTTGTTTTCTACTATGGTATATTCCTTGTTTGACTCTAGATCCACACACTCCTTCATATCACCTTCCCTTTTCCATTATTTGGGACTTTAGGTAGAGGGGCTTCCATAGCCCTTGGTGTTTACAATAGTAGTTGGAGGTCGAGCGGACTTGTTTGATGTATGTATTGCCTGTAATCTAGTACTTGGGAAGATCCACTCTTAGAGATATTTCCATTGTTTATAGATACGACAATACGATGTCATCCTTGGTATGGATTGGTTGTATTTGGTTCAGGATATCATGGATTTCTTCAGGAGGTATGTTGTGTTATTTGATACTGATAGAGAGCTCACGTTGTTTTCTGGTGAGTGAGACCCTTGGATGGGTAAGAGTCTTGTTTCGTCCTTGTCTTCCTTGGTGGCAGAGATGATTCTATGTTCTTCAGATGTTCAATAGTTGTCTTTTCCTAGGATCATTGAACAATAACCTGATATTTTTCTAAAATAAGTTGTATCATTACACCTTTGATGAGAGATCAAGATTGGGATCGAGCTACAATCAGGAGCATCTCTTATCTCTACATATCCAAATAGGATGACCCCTTCAGAGTTATGGGAGTAGAGTATACTTATTAATAGTCTATTATAGTGTGGTTTTGTTAGGTCGAGTGTGTCATCATGGGGTGCACCTATTTTTTCCATGAAGAAGGCTGACGACTATTTGAGGTTGTGTATCAATTATCCTAACTTAAGAAAATGGACAATGAAGAATTTGTATCCTCTTCTTTGGATTGATGACTTATTCAATCAACTGAAAGGTTCATGTTTGTTCTAAAATATTTACTTACGTTCAGGATTTCATTAGATGCATGTGAAGGATGATGATATCCCAAAGGCTACTTTTCTTTGTCATCATGGAAATTATGATTTCATAGTAATGTCATTAGGTGTGATGAATGCACTAGCAGTGTTCATGGGGTTGATGAACACTATGATACATGATTTCTCAGATATGTTCATTATTGATTTCTTCCAAGAAATCCTTGTGTAATTCATTTCTGAGGAGGAGCATACAAAGCATTTCATGCCATTTTGGGAGTTCTTCATCAATATCAGTTTTTTGCGAATATTTAGAAGTGTGAGTTTTGGGCTTGAGAAGTTTTTTATGGGGAATGTTTCATCCCAGTTGGGGGTAGTTTTTGATCCGTCGATGATAGAAGTAGTTGTGTCTTGGGAATCCCCCAAGACAGTAGAAAAGGTAAGAGTTATCCTTGGTATCACATGATATTATAGGAGGTTCATAGCCAATTTCACTAGGGTTTGGACTCATCTAACTGTGTTGACCAAGAATGATGAGGTGTTCTTGTGGACTGATCAGTGTCAGGTAGCATTCAGGTAACTTAAGGGGAAGTTGGCTGGTGCTCCAGTTCTTTTCCTGTAAGCTTAGGAAGTTAAGTTTGATGGTTCTTTGTGATGCTTCTTGTTTGGGGTTAGACTATATTCTAATGCATCATAGATAATTTATTTCTTATGGGTCATAGAAATTACATAACCATGAATGTAACTATGCCACCCATGATCTTGAGTTAGTGGCAGTGGTGTTTTCACTGAAGTTGTTGAGGAATTACATCATTGGTTAACGCTTTTTGTTTTTCACCAATCATAAGATCCTAAGGTATGTTTTCTCCCAGCATGAAATGAACTTGTGGCAGTGTCAGTGGATGGATTTATTATAGGAATACGACTTCAAAATATCATATACACCTAAAAATGGGAATTTTGTAGCTGATGCACTGAGCAGGAAGTCACGTAGTGATGTAGTTAATGAATCTAGTTATTCTTGGAGAGTACTGAAAAAAAAATTCAACATTACATCTAGTTATGGGAGATGTCAGGGGAAGAGGTTTTATTTTTCAGATGATGGTGTAGTCATCTTTGGTGCAGTGGGTGGAAGAGTTCTAGTTGGGGGATCTAGAGGTGGAGTTATAGAGAGACCAACTAGTTTGTGGCGAGGCCCCTAATGGATGGTATAATGATTAACAACATTTATTGTTGTATCAAGGAAGGATTTTTTTCCTTTTCTAATATGGGAGATAGTTCTTAGAGAGTTCATTAGTTTTCCTTTATTAGTTCATCTAGGTGTGACAAAGATATACCGAGCCTTGTGGTGTTAGTTTTTGTGGCCTAGGATGAAGCGTACAGTTGTGTAGTTTTTGTCTTGATGTTTGGTCTTCTAGAAGGAGAATGCAGGGAACCGTGTTAATGGTGGTTTTCTATAGCCATTTGATGTTCCTTAGTGGAAGTGGGATGATATTTCAATGGAATTTGATAATGGTTTATCTCGTTCTCAAGGAGGCTATGAATCTATATAGTTGGTAGTGGATCATTTGATGAAATCATCCCACTTCATAGCAATAAATGAATCGAGCTCAGTGGATGTTTTGTCAGGGAAGTATCTGGATAAGGTGGTGATACATCATGGAGTCCTTTGGATGATAATTTCCAATTGAGATCATCCTATTACCTTCAAGGTGTGGATAGTTCTCTAGTATGCTTTAAATTTTTAGTTATGCCATTTCACTACATTTCATATGCAGACGGAAGGTCATATAGAGTAGACCATTTTGATTCCAGAAGACATGTTGCACTCTTGTGACTTATATTTTTGAGGTTCATATATGAAGCACTTAAACTTGGTGGAGTTCTCTTACAACAGTAATTTTTCACTCCACCATCATTAAGGCGCTGTTTAAAAACTTTTATGGTCGATCTCTCTATTCGCCAATGTGGTGGACTAGGGTTGGAGATTCAGAAATTCTATGGTCGTACCAAGTTCATAATACATCATAGATGGTACAAGTGATTTGTGAGAGGATAAAGGCATGAAAATATCATCAAAAATAATTTACCAATCATATGAGGAGACCATTGGAGTTTGATTTTGTGGATCAGGTGTTTCTGAAGGTGACTCCCTGTCATGGGCAGTGAAGTTTTGGTAATGGGAGTAAGATTTATCTCCTGTTTGTTGGGCATTTTATGGTGCTGAATCATGTTGGATCTCTTTCATAACGGGTAGAACCCCCCCCCCCCCACACAGATGAGTTGGATAAACAATGTTTTTCATTTGTCGTAACTCTATCGTTATCTTCCTGAGTACTCTCATGTCGTCTATTGGGGAAGGATATATGTTGATGATGATGTGACCTTCGATTATAAGCCTGTAGTGATCAATGAACACACGAAGAAGGTGTTGTTAAAGTGTTCTATAACCATGGTTCGTGTTTTATGGCGACATAGTGGAGTGGAGGATAGTACATGGGAACATGAGTCGTAGATATGTGCTCAATACCCCGAGTTGTTTATGTTTAACTCTATTCATATAACGATGTTCGCTTGTGGTCGTAGACATTTCCTATTTATGAGATGGATTTATTTTTTTGATTTTTGTGGCTTACTATATTTTGGGAGGTATCTCCCCTGGGAGAGTGTTTAGGAGCTGGTTGTTGTGGTTGTGTTGTTTTGCGTGTTCCTTTTTAATTATCGAGGACGAGAATGTTTTGAGAGGTTTTTGATGTAATGGCTCCAACCTCTCTGGTCCATTCCATTGCAGAAATCTGGTGTTTAATATGTTATAGGAGGTCAAGGAGACATATCACCTGCACATTTTTATATTTTCAGTTACGTGAATAACAACATCAGTGAGATAGATGTGAACAGTTTAATTGGTGAGACAGATGTGAACAGTTTTATCGGTGAGACAGATGTGAACAATGTCATCGATGAGATAGATGTGAATAGTTTCATTGGTGAGATAGATGTGAATAGTTTCATCAGTGAGATAGATGTGAACTCTTTCATCAGTGAGTAATTTTTAGTGTCATTTTCGGTGATTCATTTGTACTGTTGGCATCGGTGAGTCATTTGTACTGTCGGTGTCGGTGACTAATTTGTATTATCGGTGTCGGTGAGTCATTTATATTGTCAATAATGATGAGACATTTGTATTGTCAGCATCGATAATTCATTTGTACTATCGGCATCAGTGAGTCATTTTTTTTCTGGTGTTGGTGATTCAATTGTTTTGTTGGCATCAGTTATCCATTTGTAATGTCAGTGTCAGTGATTCAGTTTTACTATCAGTGTTCGTGATTCATTTGTATTGTCAGTGTCGGTGAGGTATTTGTACTATCAACACAGTGAGTCATTTGTACAATCAGTGTCACTGAGTTATTTGTACTATTAGTTTCAGTGAGTCATTTTTACTATCGGTGTCGGTGTCTTATATGTGAATAGTGCTTTTAGTGAGACAAATGTGAACAATTTTTTCGACTTCCTACAGTTTCACCACTTCAGCATTTTCGATGATAAAAACACATTAAAAGACTTGTTTTAAGGGATTTAAGGCCTATTCTAATCCCATAACTCCTATATTAATTTTCCTAAGTCTTGGGATTCCTTTACATGGTCATCCCATGTATATTATTGTGATCCGCATTAATGGAAATTCTAAACCATTTCAAATCTCATTAGTCTCAGATCTAATCCATCAAACATGGGAACCTTACCTTCTTTCATTCTATATCCTTTGTCTTGGTGTGGGGTTTCTTGATACATTATTCCCATAGGATATGTGTGATCAATCTTTAATCCATGGATCATTTCCCCTTGAAGTTTCTTCGTGCTACAAGTGCACCCCCTATTTTTGTGTAAGTAGCAAGTGTCGACCCATCATCTATAGAAGGTATAATATTCCTCTATTGTTTGGTTTTCATTGATTATTATTATAATTTATCTCTTTTTTTGGTAATTAATGTTCTATATATGTTTTTTTGTGGATATTTCTTGTGTTTTGGTAGGTTCGGTCGTGTCCTAGCGTCTTTGGTTGGATGCAGTTGTCGCGGGGGGAGGCGATTGTGATCTATTGCATGGATCGTTCCTGTGTAAATAACATCAAGAACCTTTTGATGTAGGGTATTCATTTAATATCTACTATTTTATGTGAAATCAAATAGTTTTCATGATTTATCCCATTATATCATAGTTGAATTGAAATAATAAATATTACAACTGGTTAAATAAATTAGTATCGGCCATATGTTATTGCCTCTTGTTTTGCAAGATAGTGTGATATCTATGCTCTCCATGTTTAGAATGTTGTTCATTATGTAAATTGGTAAAGAAAATAAACTGGGATTAATTATATTTATTTTTCTAAGATAAAGAGGCTTGTAAATGATTCTGGTTGTTGTTCTTGTAATAATGTTTTATTGAATTAATTGATGAGACATAGGCATGTTGATGCTTTTTGATAATGAATTAGAGGAATATCAATTAATGGTTTAGTTAATTTTTGATAGATTACTCTTTTCTATTCCCATATTTGGATCCTAAAAAATTTAAATTAGTTAATTTTGGAAGGATTAAAGAACCAGTAGTTTGATAAAAGATAATTCCTAGTGAGTTTCTGAGTTACCCTCTTATTTGTAAGGTCGAGTGCTATGTGCTATGGATCCATGAGTTCTCATTATGTATGAAGGTTGGATGCCTTGTTTAAGTTACAAGATCCCAGTTGCTTTTTTATTTCATTCTTATTATGTGCTGTTATGAGCCTATATGGATGTTGTGAGATATGGGGGTAGGGAGGCCCATTGGTTGTGGCAGCACTAGATTCCTAGAGTGGAAAGATGCATCGATTTATGCATGTGGGTGTTATGGAGGACCCTAGAGATGATGAAATAGGTTAGATGTGAATGTTAAACACCTACCAAATCTTGATGGTTGTTTATCTACATTACATTCCCCACTTATCAAGGCAGCTGGTCTTGGTACCCCCCTTTCAAAAAAGAGGCAAATATGCATGGGGTATTCCATATTCTTTCCATGTTTTAGCTTCATGAGTATAGATGGTTCTTCACTCTTGATATAGGTGGAAATGACTCAATGGGTAGTTCAACTACTCAATATGCTGATCCCCTTATGGTTGGTAACATTGAATGGTTAATATAAATCTAGGGAATATGTAAATGTAATAATGTAGTTAATAAATGATTGAATAACTGATATTAACACTTGGAGTTGTATCTTGCTAGGATGAAATGATGGGGTAATATTTATGAGAAGTTGTGAACTTGGTTTGGTTATGACTGGAGGGCATAAAACTTTGGGTGTGACGCTAATGAACTATAATGTGGGATTGATAATGGTTAATTAATGGGTAAAGAATTAATTAACATATAGTTTAAATAATAAAAAGGGATAAAGTATTATAATGTATCTCTTTAAATGGTTGTGTGATGATAGGATACCTTGTCTTAACAGTGGCACCCAAGAGTATGAGAGATGTTATCTGCAGTTGAGTCTAAGACTATGTTATGCCAATAATGTGGTTGTAAGCTATAGTATATTCTATACTTTTGTGTTTCTATACGCTACTCCACCCCGTCAGATAGGGCAACTGAAGCCCTGGGGATTTTGATATCTAAGGGTGTTTTCCATAGTATCCTAATGGGAATATGGATGGATGACTACCCCCTTTGGCCCTACTCAAATCTCTTGGTAGTTACATGTACTGGCAGACACAGCAGTTAGATTCCCCATATATGTGAGTAGAGGTCTGTAATGGCTTTTGGTTGTTCAAACACATATATTCTGGATATAAATTCATATAGACTTCTATAGGTGTAACATGTATTGGTTGTGATGGGTTGAGGATCCTTAATCGATGTGTGGGCTGTAAAGGCATGATATATAATTTCGGATGCAAGATATATGTTTTGTAAGTTGTGGTGGCTCCCAGAAACTACCTTGTTTCTTTTCTTAAATAGATATAGTGGTTTTTTTGAATGAGGTGCATGTTTTTGTTCTTCACCTAGGTGTTTACAGGAAATCCTTTTGGGAGAGAGATGCTTAGGACAAGCAGCGTGGGGGAAAAACAGCAAACCAGTGGGGAAGTGGTAGCGGGTTACCCTTGATATTCATTATTATATTACAAAATCATGTATGAAATACTTGGTGAGAGTATCCATGGGTGTGGTGGGAATATAGTATACATGTTTAGGTGATGATTTAGTTTCACTTCTTGTTCACTGTGATTTATCATTACTTCTTTACATTTTCACGATAAGCTCTATGGAGGATCCTACAGAATATACTGTTATACTCACCCTACGCATATAAAAACTATTTTTCCTGCCACATGGTGTAGGATGGAGATTTAGATGGTTACTATTATCTTGGGGTTGAAAGATCTGTTTGGACATCATGGTCCGTAGAGATTTACTTTCTTTTGGAACTTGTAGTTTTCCCTTTTGGTTGTAGTAGTTCTTTTATGAGATTACATATGTGTACATGGGATTTCTTTTATATTGTAGTACTGATTTGGTGTTAGTTGGTTTATATATTATCTCTCTCTTCCACATGAGTTCTCTTAGAGGGTAATGCATCACATATTGTGTGTCTACTATACCTTTGGTGCTAGTCGCCAACTCGGGGCCTACTGGAGGCGGGACTCATGGGTCCCTATCTCCCCTCTCACATTGCTAGCCTAGGAGGGGTAAACATTATGAGGATGGGTTCACGACATACTTTATACATATTAATTAGATTATAACATACACCCTTATTCTTTTAATTTTTTTAAATACGATAACATCATTTATGGAAGTGTGGACTACCGCCTCCTCAAAGCAATGTGATTCATTCACACTATACATGGAAAATATAAAGGATAATTTTAATAAACCTAAGTAACATATATAAAATAGATATGATAATGAAACTATAATATATATACATATATATATATATATCATTTTATTTTCATTAATTTAATATGAAAAAAGTAGTGTTCATGTGTACGTACGACCTACTATCTCCATGAATGGTGAATTTCATTTCTTATATATAAAAATTATAAATTTTTATAAATATATATATACTGAATATATATGATATTAAAAAAAAGGTTTTATTTTTGGAGATGATGAATCCATGATCATAGTAATAAGAACAACAACTAACAAGTCCAAACATACTTGAGAAACTATGCATTTAACACCTGAATTAGTGATAATAATGATGTTTACTAAAAAATGAGTAATAAGATATTTTAAGAAGATAATATATGATTTTATAAATATTATTATTGTTTTGGTTTTAGTTAGTGACTTGTTTAAAAAAAATTATAGGATGTTATAGTACATTCACCCAAAAAGGAAATGCAAGGTGAGGGATTTCGTATCAATTTACATTCCATTGACACTTATTTGTTGTTAAACACCATGTTTATTTTATATGGTGTATATAATACCCATTGACATGTAAAATAATGAATATATTTATTACCATGATATTATATGTTTCATTTAATGTCATTCCTACATGGATATTATGATTCAAAGACTCAATGTTGTATGGGACACTTTGCAGTGTTTAAAGATTATTCTTCTAGTGAACATTTTTAATGATTATCTTTAAAAACTAAATTCCTTTAGTAATTGTTAACTTTTGTCTTGAAATAATCAATTTATTTTTTGACCCTAATTTCTTATATGAAGTGTATATACATTTTATTTTTCATATAGTGTCATGATTCATTCATTATTCAGGATATTTTGACTTTCAATTAGAATTATTTCATTTAATGGGATTCATGTTAAAAGATACCAATTGGAAAATAATTTCATAACCAAATTTATTTTCACTGGGTTATAATACGTACTCATTATTTTCAATATTAAATGATTATGAGTATAAATAATTTGAATATCTATTGATGTATTTCCACTTCTATATGTGTATTTATAGTTGATGCACATAATCTACTCATTAATTGATTCTCACTCAAACATTATAATCATTTCAAGGGTTTACATTACAATCTTATTTTTTCGGGATTGTTTATACTTAAATTTACATTAGAGGAAATTAATTTATAATTGTCTAAAAAGATTAATTTTATTCTTTTGTGTTCATTCAATACATTTTTTATGTAATAGTTTGATATTTTCACTCATTGTCACTCAAAATGTTTTATAAAACTATTCTAAGAAAACCTGACTTCATTTCTCTCTTTAGTCATAAAACCTATTTTCTTCAAAAAATCAATTTTTATAAAAGGGTATTTTAAAATGATTTAAACTTTCCAAAACTATTTTTTAAAAAAATTACCCTTTTTTCTTTTATGAATGCTTTCAATGGAATATTCTTTTCCCTTCCCAAACGAAGAATTTTTCTAACCATTTTACCATGAAAAAAGAATGTTCTTTTTTCATCATATGTCATGTATAGATTAACTGACTGTAATTTCTTTTAATAATCCTCTTCTTGTATAAAAGATTAATTTTTAATGAAATTTTTCAGAATTGATTTTAAATGAAATATTTTTTAATAAAATATTTTTAAAATAATATTTTCCCCCCATAATGTTTTTAAAATATCTTTTATATCATTTGTATTCATCGACAACAATAACCCTTTATTTTTACTCCACTTGGGATATGATTTATTGATGCCATCATTATTATTTTACTAGATGTTTTATGATTCATTTTTCCAAGGATAATATCCACATTCACTTCCTTGATTCCTTTTAGTCCCCTTTGAAAAATTCAATTTCCTATGATCATTTGACATTGAATTTCTCCTAAATATTCATATCATTCGTAGTTGATATGATTATTTCTATAACATTATACCATTTTTAAAATGGGTTTTACTTTTAATGTTAATTGATTATTTTTCTGAATATTGATAAATCTATATCCATTCTTCAAAATAGATATTTTATAAGTCATATTGTTTATTGGATTTAAAGAATGTTTGCGACCTAAAATATATGAGTTGGGGAATATTTATGGTAATCCTTATAGGTTGGTGATAGGTTAATTAATGACCCTAGATTCATAGGTCGTCTCAATAGAAAAACTTTTTCCATAAATTATTGAATTTTCCACCCAATATGATAAACCATGTTATGAAAGGTCTTTATGGAAATAGTTATATGTACCTTAGAAACATGGAATCCAATAATTTTGAATTTCCATCATTTAGTTTTAGTTATTATTTGTCCATGATATTTTTCATCAGAATATCTATAGATACAATTATTTTTCATTTCATGGATAAATGGAATGTGTTTTAGTTTCATACATTTCCATATTTATTTTTCTGTATAAATTTTTTTGAATGGCATATGTTTCTAGTTATTACCTTTCCATTTTGCTTACTCACTTTTTTTTCAGTTATTGACTACATGGAATGTGTTCTCAGATATTTACCATTCTATATTTATTATTCTCATTGATTCATTATTTATTATTCTATAAATTACCATTACTGAGAATTTTATTTCACCATTATTCTTTCCGTTACATAGGAATCCTAAAAACATACTATAAGAGATATGAAGGGATATACTAGATGAAATAATGTTTTCCTAGAAAGAAAAAAATTATGTTGTCGGTAGTGTATTCATTTGTAATATAATAATAATGTATGTATATGGTTTACCGAGACTACTAAACTCTTATATATTTTGAGATTTAATTCCCTATAATCATGCCAATGTAAGGGTAGTAGACACCAACTTCGGGCTTTCTAGGTCCAGTCCGCTTCAATAGAAGGACATATAACATCTTGAGGCTTTATAATATATTTACTATTTTAAATAAATTCAATAAATTATATATCTTTAAATGAATAAAACAATAATTTTAACATGAATTACACAAAACAATATGTTCCCCTAATAGCATGTGTTACACGAATAACCATGTTTTACCTAACAATATACTACTAATATTATTATTTTATATGATTGTTATCACCAAGATATTGGAATGGAGAGAATAAATAGTACTAACAAAATTAGGAAAATATATTTCTTCACTCATGTATTTTTTTTTTATATTTTTAATAAAATATGAATCTTTTAAAAGGAAAAGAAATGTTTTCTAATGAATAATACTTTTAATAAAGGACGATTTAGTCACACCTTGAGAACATAATTTAAAAATAATTTTTAAAACTTCTAGAAACTTTTTTATAAAAAATAGAATTCATTTTTTAATAATATGACACCATTATTATCTTAGTTTGATATTTTTGGATTTTTCAGAGAAGTTAAATTTACTTACAAATAGTGAAAATACTAGATTTTAATTAAAAAGTTAATTTTCTTCTAAATAATTTAAAATGGTAAATTATATTTTAATTTATTTTAATGTAAATAAGTTCATTTATAAATATTTTAATCCAATTTTGGTCATTTTAATAATTTTTATATTGAATTTTTATATAAAACAGTGTAAATTGTTCAATATTTCCATTTTAAAAACCATCTTTCCCACCGTGTCTATGGGATTAATTTTATAATAAATTATGCCACATATGTGAATTTAATTTTTATAAATGGATTAAATATTTTTAATAATAATTGTTTATATTATATATTTTGGTCAACATAATATTTTACCATATTTATTACTGAAAAAAGATAAAATTGATTATAATGATTAAGGTAGAAACGAATTTATGTAGTGGATAAATGTAGGATATAAGGAGTAATAATGTGCTAGAACTTGTAAAAATCTGTTGTATTGACAACTTGAGACATTAAAAATTATTGTATAGATAATGGAGTATTATTTTGAACTATTTACCTGAAAAAATCGGTAGAATTCCCTCTTCTGAAAAATTACATGTGCGCCACTCACCCAACTTTTAAAAGGTCACCCCTCTCTTCTCGACTTCACCCATTAGGAAACTATTAGTCCAAAAAACCCAATCTAAATCAATTAAAAATATCCCTCACAAGTTATATAATATTTATGTTTTTAATAAATCTATCTTATTAAGGATTTTCAATAAACCAATTGTGGATACCTAAAGAAGAAGTAATGTTCTTCAAAGAGTATCCTTATTTTACTTCTCTCTCAAATGCGTTCAATTATTTTAAAACCATAATGATATAATATCATAATAATCTTACATATACTGAGATGTTTTTATTTTATTTTAATGACAGAAAAACACATGCACTTCCATGAAATGGGTAACAAAATCACCGTTCATGTTACAGAAGACTGCAGCCTTGTGAACCAATGTCATTCATATTTCCATTTCCACCTATCACGGTTGGTTATAATTATAGATATAAATTATATATATGATATTAATAAAATATTTATACATACGGATTCATTATATCACATATATATTTTTAATTTATATTCTTTATGAGACATGATTACATCGCTCGTGTGTATGACAGACTACCGCCTCACGAAGCAATGTGATTCATCTTTCACTAACATTTAAAATAGAAGATGATAAAGACAAACTTAATTGTTATAGGTGATATAAATTAAATAATTAATATATTAATTACATATTTTCCATTTTTATATACAATATACATCATTTTCTTTTTTTCCTTTTTCACTCATGTAATGATGATAACATTGTTCGTGTACGGGGGAACTATTTCCTTCATGAAGTGATGTGACTCTATTTTCACAACCACACCTGATGGATAAAATATATAAGTATATAATATGGTATAAATTATATCATGATAATTCTTGAAATTTAATATAATACTTAAGTCATTTCCATAATGATCTTTGAAGAACGGAAACGTTTCTCTTGCTTGTGTACAACCTCGAGTCTTCAAGATCATAACACACATTATTTTTCCTAACTGTTATTCATGATTTATTTTAAAGGAAAAAAATTGTTGAATTTATATGATAATTATGTCATGATTATTATTCTGGATATGATATAACTGTATAATATGGGAATTAATCATAACTTACATCACAAGACATGTATGTGAAAACAATCCAATTAACACCTCAAAAAATTAAAATAGTAAAATAATATTAACAAATAGGCAATACATTTTCTTAAACAGATCATATATGATATTAAAAATATTAATTTGGTTCTGTTATGTTAATAAAATGTTTAAATACACTAAACATGATGTTAAATCCCACTCAAACAAAAATAATCATAATGTATGGGATTTCATCTCAATTTCATTTCATTGAGGCATAATATAATTTTATCCACCTAATTACTTTTATATAGTGTATATACATCCCATTTGACATGTAATATAATGAATACATAATTACTGATTGTATATAGAGTTTCTAGTTGAATTATTTCATCTAAATGTTTTTTAACTAAAATTTACCAAATGGTATGGAAATTTTGTAACTCATTTTATTTTTATGGGGTTTTAATACTTATTAATTTTGGTTGATAATATATGATTATCTAATTAACTAATATTGAATATATATATATATATTATACAATTTATTAATGAGGATTTATGGTAGATACACATAATTTATTCATATATTAATTATCACTTCAAAGTTATGATCATTTTAAGGGTTTGTTGCACAATTTGATTCTTATTGAGATTGTCTATTCTTGAAATTATATTAAAGGTAATTATATGATAATTTTTATATAAACACATTATTTTTCATCATATATCATTATAAATGAACTTTTTGAAGTGAATGTATCATTTTATTACTCTTTGTTACAGAAAATTAATGATAAAATGTTTTAATAAAATATGACTTTTTTTCTCTCTTTGGTTTTAAGTAATTTTTTTTTACAAAACCATATTTTCTAATAAAATTAAAAAAAATTATTTAAACCCAGAAAAATTATTTATCAAAATACATTTTTACCCATTTTTTCTTTTTACAAAAAATATCATGGAATCTTCTTATCACTTTCCGAACAAGGCACTTTTCTAAGTGTTTTCACCTTGAACAGGGAATGGCCTTTACAACTTATACAAAATTACAATAACGTACCAGATTTTATGTGAATTATTTTTAAAAATTATATGGAATTGATTTGAGACAAAATTTTATCAAAACATGTGATTCTTAGGCCTAGTGTTCCTCGAATAAATTTTTGAAATATATTAAATAGCACACGCGAGAGGTTTTCCTAAAAAATTGAATAACTTCTAAATGGGCTCTCGAATCATAAATAATATAGAACCATTGAATTCCTAACAATGAATTTAACTTTGGTAAGGCCTGACATCAACCAGTATGGGTCAATCATGAAAGTTTGTTTTTGAATGTTTTAAAGAATAAAAGAAATTTAAAAATTATTTTATTTTAACGATATGAATCGATGTGTTTTTTAACAAGTAGCACTGAAAGGGACCCATGGTAATAATTCATAACACTATAGAAATCACTAGGAGATCTATAAAAGGAACCTTAGAGAAATACCTCAACAGATAATGATGAGACAATGGATCGAGATTGTTATTTATGGATTGCAAACTACAACGAATCCTCAATAGCGAATGATCCTAATCCTTGGTTGGTCATTGGGATTTCAGTTCTCTCTTTCCCTATTCTTATAATCAAAATTGAATTTGGATCAACCCTATAACAACCCCAAGATATAATATTAATTTACATTAATGTAATTCAATAGATAGCACTGCACGCAACACCGAGTTCGAGCGCACCACGACTTACCAAACTAGCCGTTCAAAAAAATGGTTTTGAATAGTATTAACTGCATTAGGAATTTTATATACTACATATATTTTTAACATCCATATTATGTGTTTATTAGACATAATATAACCATAAATTCAATTTTCCACATAAATGAAGTATTTTTGAAAAAATGAACTTTTATCACCTTTTAATGGAAAACCATTTTTAAATCCAATATTTGACTCCTTTGTATATTCTATTTGACTAAATAAAATTCTTCTTAAAAAGAGGGAAATAGATATTTTTTGGGATAAATTTTCAGTGCTTTTCTGATGACTCTCATATTTTGATGAATAGTGAAAATACTAAATTTTAATTGAAGACAACTTTTTTAATCAAAATATTTAGATTGTTAAATTATACATTTGAATGGTTTTGAACTATAATTATATTATATTTTAATTATTTAATCCAATTTTGGTCATTTGAAGTAATTTTACATTTAAATTGGACATAAACACATCAATCATTTGATAGTTTTTACTCCACAAAATCCCGCTTTCTGGTTTTGACAACATGAATATTTTTTAAAATTAATTAATAAAACTTCCAGGTTTTGAATTTGGTAAAATATACATCATTTTTAAATTTGGAATATCAAAAATATCTTTGGGAAAATTTTTAGAATTTTTTATAAAACATTCAATTTTGATGAATAGTGAAAAACACTACGTTATTTTTTAAAACGTACTTTTTATTTAATTAATTATTTATTTTATTTCAATTTATTTTATGAAAAAATAGATACATAATACTAATATAATTTCAAGGAAATTCATTATAGTCATTTTATAATAAAAGTAGATGTATAAAAGTTTATTGAACTTTTTAACCTCTTTTACCCACCTTCTTGGCACCTTTACAAATTTGCATAAAACGTCATTTTACCACTTCTGTGAATTGAATTTAAAAAATTAGAGAGACATGGTTGTCTAGAGTAAGTAAAATTTGTGTCAATAGGACAAAAATAATTTTGTGGTGAATAGTAACTTTTCAATTTTATTTACCACGGTTAAAAGTAAATAGGGTAATTAAAGGTAAATATGATATTATAATTACACTAACACAAGTCCTAATTCTATTGGATAAGTTTATTTCAACCAAAATAAATCATATGAATAAAATTTTATCCTTTTGATCTACTTGGATTAGATTAGGAAAATTATTATTATTTTATTTAAAGAAGAGTTAAAAGTGTTAAATTCAAAGTTTAAAAACAAAAAAAATTTTAATATAAGGTAATACATAACATAACATAAATTAAACTATAAATATTCATTAGAATGATTAAAAAGTATCTTTTACATAATGGTATTTTATTTATAATATTTAGACATTAAATAATTAAATTTATTTATGGCACAATGATGATATAGTAATTTCTTTATTAATGAAATGTTAAAATAATTGATATTGTAAATATCGAAATAATTATTAATTGAGACTTTTAATGAATTAAAAAAATTATAGGTTAATATGACATGTTAGTATTGATATTATTTATTTGGTTCGAGGTAATAATATTCTTTTGACTTTCACAAAAACCAAATTCTAAATAGTGTAAAAATTGACATAAATGAGTTTTTAAAACAAATACTATATTATTAAATGTTATAATATTCCTAAAAATCTATGGTTTATCCAAAGGACTCATAAAATGATAGATATGTCATTAACGAACTTCATGGGGATCTCTTGGATTTTTATAGTATGTTTATTAACTATTTATTTTAATAATACAAGAATACATGGTAAAAGTTAAACTATTTAAATAAGAGTTAAATCTATACAACTATGGTTAATAGTGTGACATAAACCTGTCTAAATCCTATTTTTTGAGTGTTTTATGACCCATCCCCACATTATCCTTTAAATAAATCATTTTGGAGCCATTAGAAACTAAAAATTACTGTATAATAAAATAATATTTCAAGATTTTCCTAAAGTGACCCTCACATCTCTTATAAAAGGGTACTTTGCCTTCTCTAAAACTCACACCTCCAAATCCATTTTTCTTGAGTTAACACTGCTCAAATATCTTCCCAATGACCCTCAATTCATCCTAGAGGCCTTATATTGACCAGAAAGCCAACTTATGGATCCCTTTTGATCAAATCAAAAGGAAGCACATGAAAAAGTGGTAATTATTTCGTCACCTCTTTCAAAGTTATTTTCTTCTTCCAAATCCCCTTTCATTGTTATTTTCATACCAGAATAGTAAATCCAGTACCTTCTAAATACTGTGATGTTATTATAAATATGGTACAACCATATTCACTATTCTATCCATCCTACTAATGACAAAGTCATCATACGTGTATATGTACGGCTTACTATCTCCATGTCATGGTGTAGTTTGTTATTCAACACTTCATTATTTGTATGGGTATAATAATGAGTATAATTGATCGAAATAATAAATATAACATGTTAATGATTATTTATATATGATATACCATCCAATTATATATGATTTCACCATCAATATAATGATATTGTCTCTCATGCGTGCGTACGTAAGGATTACTGTCTCCACGAATGTGATGAGATTCACCCCCCATCATAACCATTCAATAATAATTTTCATTTTATGATTAAATATAATGTTTAAGAACTTAATATAATTATATATATATGTATCAAATAGATCCTATCAATAACAAACATGACTTACGTAACAAAACATATAAAGGAATACAAATCAGTTAACACCCAAAACAATGATACTACTGAAATATCATTAACAAAGCAATATTAGAAGATCATATATGATATCATATTTTTTTATTCGGTTCTTTTATAATTTAATAACAATAATTTCACCATTATACATGAGGTTAATGTACCCCCAACTAAGGAAAAGTACAAGGTAAGGGGTTTTCATCTCACTTATTTTTTCCGTAAGATTCATGCTATATTGCAACTATTTCCTTTTGTGTGGTGTATATACTACCCATGATTATATTCCTAGTGTAATATACTTTAATTTAAGGGTATTTAAAACTTAATTTTATGATCCTTCTATAAGTGGGTGTATGTTTCATGTTATACCAAATTGGTAAGGGAATTTTTAATTTTGATTTCCACTCATTGGGTTTCATGCAAACTTCATTAATTATTTTTCTCCAAGATTATGTGTGAAATCATTATTTATTTATATATATAATAATTTCCACTCCCCTTTATGTGGTTTTCCTTTTTTTCACATAACAATTACATTGATAAATTCAAAAGTCGTCGATATAAACTTGATGAGAGTAATGTTAACTCAATTTCCATTTATTGAGTTAAACATCCAACTCATTGGTGTTGTTGTTACAAGAATATGTGTGAATGTACTATAATTGATTTACACTGAATATACAATCATATTTATTTTATTTATTTATTTTTCACACATAATTAAGTCATTGATTTATCCTTAACCTAACGATATGGTCTTTATAAGGGATTTCATCTCAATTTACATTTAATTGAGACTTCATTGTCGTTATGTACAAATTCACTTTTATATGGTGTCTATACTATAATTTGACATAGTATATCATGAATCAATTTATTCTCATGGTATTATAATGTTTTGAGTACCTTAATTATTTGTATTCAACTATCTCTCATTTGGTTAAAAACTCTAACTAAAATATTATTTAAATTTTTTTAAAGATGTATTCTTCTAAATATTTCTCATTAATGTCTGTGTTTGAAAAATTGTATTAAGGTTTTTTTTATAAAGACATGAATGTTTTAATATTAAAATTCCTTTTAAAAGTTTCAAATTTGTATGGGAAACTTTGATTCAAAAATCTATTTTTATCAACTTCTTAATAAATAGTGATACTTCTAAATGTTTTCAAGAATAAGGTGATGTTTCTCTCAAATGGTTTTACTGATTATTTTCATCTATGTCAATGTCCTTCATTAATATTGATTGAGTTTGATTTATTATAAAACAAAATCATCCATATTGTATTGAATGAGTTATGTTTGACTGTGGGTGTTCTATTTTTATACCGTTCACGGTTTGTGGGTAAAATATTGACATTTCGTATGTTATTTCTAATAAAAATGTTTAGATTATGATTCAACATTTTTATTTGAGGAAATCATTAGACATAGTAAGTGATGGGTGGAGCCCGCTATAGCTCTTTGATGCATCGATAGGTCTCATGAGGCAAACTATTGTCTTGGCACAGGGCCTTGACAAAATCTTATTTGTAGTCTTGGCACGAGGCCTGACTATGTTGTTATGATGTCCGACATTATGCATTACCTCATTATTAAATTAGCTATTGATATTACATGTGATTATTTGACTAGTATAATATGCATGTGAATAATTAAATGGAATTATTTGATTTATCTTATACATAATATGATGATGTTTACGTTTAAATGTCTTATATTTTAGTCTTATACATTTCCTTAAATGTTTATTTTTTCTTATCTCTATATTGTTATGCTTACTGACCATCTGAGCTCACCACTTTTTTATGTTTTATTTCTTCTATGATGTGAAGATATATATTATGAATGACTATAAAGAATATGCTAAGGGATATGAGTGTGTTTTTAGGAGACACAATGTTTTAGTTTTTCCATTTCATAATGTAATGTAAAATGTATGTATGTATCTAGTACCTATACGGCTACTAAACTAATCAGTATTTCAAGACATGATATTTTTTTATCATTACAATGTTATGTAATAATGCACCGACTATTGGTAACTAAGGTTGGGGGAATTATAATTGGTATTAGATAATGTTAAGTACAAACCTTGGAAGCTAGATTTAGAAAACCACTGATTAGAAAACACTACCCAAAGATAGAATTTGAGGATTAGTATAGAATATCATCCCAAAATTTTGGTAATTTAAATATTATGTGGGTTTTCCCAGAAATAAATCCTAGTCTAGATACAAGCATGTAGAGGCGGCTCTGGCACAGATATACCTAGGGGTAAAACTTGAAAACATCACTTTGAGATAGACTTTAATGGTAACTAGTGTACGATAAGGGGACTTTCTAAACTCTTGGATACGACACTCTCGAGGGATATGTTTATGATAATTCACATTTTCCCTAAAAAAAATATTTGAAGTATTTTATTATATGATGAGAATAAATAACCATGGTTAATCCAAAGGTGTTTTAGATAGGAAATAAGAGGTCATGATATTCTCTAAATGATTTAATGATAATTTTTACTCAAAGTATGATTTCTATTTTTTATCAATGGTTGGATTCCAAGGAATTCATAGTAACATTGAACTTGATGTACAATTTGAGAAATATAGTGGAAATGAGCAACTAAATGGAATGTTGATAGGTGTAAAAGATATTTTGTTTATGCCGAAGCAGGTTTCCAAAAATATGATCAACAATATATACATTAACTAACTCCCAAACTCAAAAAAGAAGAGAATGACAGAGAATGATAAGATCTCCAGAAATGGATACCGTGGAGTAAATAAATATCAATTTTCATCATGCCGAAAATGTGGAAGGAGACAACCAGTAAAGGGTCTCAATGGAACAAGGAAATTCTTTATGTGTGGGAAAGAAGGACATAAAGTAATCAATTTCCAAGAAAAAATGAAGATTACTACGGAAGAAAATAAAAATGATTCTGAGAATCTATTTACATTCATTTTCCATAAATATAGGGGACCTGGGAATTACCTGAGTCATTTCCTTATTCAATAGGATAACAACTAGGTCAAGGAAGAACCTTTGTGGAAATAAATTGATGGAGAAATGTTTAAAAGTATTACTTCTCTTTTTTAATGGGATTACTTTGGAAAACATTTCTCTTGAATGTGTAACCCTAATGTTTTTTATGTAAAAATGAAATTTGAGGAAGAATTATCTTTTCTTTTGTGGATATAGTTATAAAGAACCATTTGGGTTTATATGATCCTTGAATTTGAGGAAATCACAGGTTATTAATTTTTGGGATAAAAATTTGAGGTATGAGATAACAATTGGGTTTAAATTATGTAATGGGATTTCTGAGGAATTTATCTAATTTTGGGAATGTTATAAAATATTGTTTTTGAAAAACTATAACACGCAAAATGTGTGACAACCCGTCGCGTTGGACAAAGTTGTCGGAATCGAACCCACAACCAAAGTGCGACTTGGATTTATCACCTACCGCTGGACTACGTGAACTCCCTGGTTAGTGTGACAAATTCTTTTTAGTTAAAATATTTTTTTTATCAATAATAAGTTTATTTGGGATCTTATTTTTTATGAAATTAATATCCTTAGTATAATAAGAAGATTTTGTGATTAATGATAAATGTTATTTTATAAGACATTTGCTCTGTTGGGAACACTATATACCAATGGAAAATATAATACTATGGGATTTAATTGGAGGTGTAATGGTGTATTTTTTTTATTTTTAATAATCTATGTTTTTTATATAGATTCAAGTTATTAATGGAAATGATTAACCTACAATTGAGAATAATTGATTTGGATAATTACACTTCTGTATGAGATTTTAACAGTAGTTTATATAATTTGAGATAAATGTTAAGATTAAATATGAAAGACTTTGTGATTAAATTCTTCTGTCTTCTGGGTTTCAATTGTAGTTTGGATTATATTGAATGATTTTAAGGACAATTGTTTATTGAATGGTCTTTATTGGACATTGGGTATTGTTTGATTAATTTTGGAAATTAAGATTAGTATTTTTATCTATAAAAGATTATCCATTTTGGGGATCATTTGATCTTTTAATAACCATTTATTTTTGGATAATCTATAAAGACAAAGGAAATGTACATTTCATCCTTTGTAGATTATATGATTCTCTAGAAGTTGAATGTAGCGCTTCAGGTGTGACAAAGTCATCTTGAATACTCGTCATTTGGAGAAAAGATGATTTAGTGGAAGAAATTTATTAAAGGATGAAACTCAACTGAAAAAGTACATACATATCTTTATATTAATTGTCAATATAATAAATACGTTCATTAAATTTATGAAATGGAACTTAAAACAAAAAAACGGTTTCTGTTTACTTTTCATACTGGGATACTAATGACCGTTTAAACCATCACAAATTTGTTGTTTTCCAACTTTTAACTTTTTCCTGATCATGTTTTCTATCACTCTCCATCAGAACATGACACTTATTTTATCTTCCATATCCATGTTTTCCTACATGGAATTCTAGTATGGGTTATCTCGGGTGACCTTTGTACTTCACTTTCATTCTTTTAATGTGATAGTTTTATTGACTCTTTTTCTGATGTGGGGCATTCAATGAAGTTTCCAAGAACAATTATAAAATTGATAGAATGTAATTTTCAAAAGGGGGAAGAATGTAACACCCCAAAAATTCATATTAAGTTATTTTCTTTAAAGTGATTCAATAGCTTGCGCAACACGCTACACCGAGTTCGAGCGCACCAAAACTTACCAAACTAGTCGTTCAAAAAAACAAATATGAATAGTATTAAATTAATTTTGAATTTTATATACTCCATATAATTTTAACATCCTTATTATGTGTTTCTTAGACACAATATAATAACAAATTCAATTATTCAAATAAAAGAAGTATTTTTTTTTAAATTCAATTTTACCACCTTTTAATGGATAACCATTTTTTAAATCCAATATTTGACACTTATATATATTAATTTTGACAAATTAAACTTATTCTTAATAATAGGGAGATAAATATTTAGTATGGATAAATATTTGGTGATTTTCTGGTAACTTTCATATTTTGATGAATAGTTAAAAATACTAAATTTAAATTAAAAATAGATTTTTTTAATCAAAATAATTTAGAGTCTTATATTATATATTTGAATGGTTTTTTAGTATAATTATATTATATTTTTATTATTTAATACAATTTTGGTCATTGGAAGAAATTTTACATTTAAATTTGACATAAACACATATCAATCTTTTGAATTTTTTTACTCCTCAAAAACCCACTTTCTGGTTTTGACTGTGGGAATATTTTTCAAAATTAATTAATAAAACTTCTATGTTTTTAATTTTATAAAATAGACATCATTTTTGAATTTATTAGATGAAAATTAACTTTAGGTGAATTTTTTATTTTTTCTGAAAACATTCAATTTTTTATGAACAGTGAAAACACATCGTTATTGTTTAAAACCTACTTTTTATTTAAATAATTACTAATTTTATTTAAATTTATTTTGAGTCAAAATAGATATATAATACCAATATATGTTCAATGTAATTCATTGGATTCATTATATAATAAAATTAGATGTATAAAATTTTATTGAACTTTTTAACGTCTTTTACCCACCTTCTAGGCACATTTGAAAATTTGCATAAAAATAAATTTTTCCACTTCTGTGAATTGAATTTCAAAAATTCAAGAGACGGGGTTGAAATAATTATGTAAAATTCGGTTCAATAGGATGAAAATAATTTTTTTTGAATAGTAAATTTTCAGTTTTATTAACCACAGTTAAAAGTAAATAGGGTAATTAAATGTAAAAATGGTATTATAATTACCCTAATACATGTCCTAATTATATTTGATAAGTTTATTTAGACCAATATAAACCATAGGAATAATATATAATCCTTTTGATCCACTTGGATTAAATTATGACATTTATTATTATTTTATTTAAAGAAGAGTTAAAAGTGTCAAATTCAAAGTGTAATAATAAAACAATTTTTTATATAGGGTTATACATAAGATAAATTTGACTATAAGTATGCATTATAAATATAAAAATTATTTCCTATATAATTGTATTTTATTTAGAATTTTTAGACGTTAAATAATAAAATTTATTTATGACACAATGATGATGCATTAATTACCTTATTAATGAAAGATTAGAATAATTGATATTATAAATATCCAAATAAATGTTAATCGAGACTTTGGATTAATTATACTAGTTTTATAGGTTAATATGACATGTTATGATTGATATAATTAATTTATTTCTATGTAATCATGTTTTGTTGACTTTAACAAAAACCAAATAGTAAGTAGTATCAAAATTGACATAAATTAGTTGCTAAAAAATACTATATTATTAAATGTTATAATATTCATAAAAATATAAGGTTCTTCCAAAGGAATTATATAATTATAGATATCTCATTAATAACTACATGGGGTTTTCTTGACTTTTTATAGTCATTTTATTAACCATTTATTATTATAATAAGAGAATACATTGTAAAAGATAAACTATTTAACTAAGAGTAAAATCTAAACAAATAAGATTAATATGGTGAAATAAACCTATATAAACCCTGTTGGAATATATTTTTTAGTCCCAGTCCCACCTTATCCTCGAAATAAATGGTTTTGGAGCCATTAGAAACCGAAAATTATTTCATAATAAAATAATATTTCAAGCTTTTCCTAAACTAACCCTCACCTCTCTTATAAAAGGTTACTTCGCCTCATCTCAAAATAATACCTCTAATGCCATTTGGATTGTCCAAACCCTGCTCAAATATCTTTCCAAATACCCTCACTTCAACCCAGAGGCCTTAATTTGATCCAAAATCCAACCTATAGAGCCCGTTTGATCAAATAAAGAGGAAGCACCCGGAGAAGAAGTAATTATTTCATCACCTCTTTCAAAGTTCTTTTCTTCATCCACTTCTTCTTTATTTGTTATTTTCATACCATAATAATAAATATAGTAACTTATACGTACTATTATTTTATTTTAAATATGGTACAACCATATTCATTATTCTATTCGTCCTATGAATCAAAAAGTCACCATACGTGCGTATGTACGGCTTTCCGTCTCTACGTCGTGGTGTAGTTTGTTATTCAACACTTCATTATTTGTATAGGTATAATAATAAGTATAATTGGTCTAAATAATAAATATAACATGTTAGTGATTCATTATATATGATATACCATCCAATTACATTCGATTTCACCATCAATAGAATTATATTGTCACTTGTGCGTACGTACTGATTACTGTCTCCATGAACACAATGTGATTCATTCCCCATCATAACAATTCAAGAACAATTTTTACTTTATTATTAAAAATAATTATTAAGAACTTAATATCATTCTGGATATGAATCAAATACATCCTATCCATAACAAACATGACTTACATAACAAAACATATCAAGGAAAACAAATTAGTTAACACTCAAAACAATGATACTACTAAAATAATATTAACAAAACAATATTATAAGATCATATATGATATAATATTTATGTATGTGGGTATTTAATTATTTAATAACAATTATTTCACCATTATACAGGAGGTTAATGTACCCTAAACTAAGGAAAAGTACAAGGTAAGGGGAATTCATCTCACTTCTTATTCTCATGACATTCTTTCTATATTACAACTTCTTCATTTTGTATGGTGTATATAATACCCATTATTGTATTCATTGTGAAATATACATTAATTTTTGGGTATTTACAACTTAATTTTATGATCCTTCTTTCATGGGGTGTATGTTTCGTATGTTACCAAATTGGTATGTGAATTTCTAATTTTGATTTCCACTCATTGGGTTTCACGCAAACTTCATTGATTATTTTACTCCAAGATTATGTGTGAAATCACTATTTATTTATTTATGTAATAATATCTACTCCCCTTTGTGTGCATATACTTTTAATACACATAATCAATCCATTGATAAATTCTCAAGTCTTCGATATGACCAAGATAAGAGTAATCTTAACCCATTTCCCATTCATTAAGTTAAACATCCTAGTCATTGGTGGGGGTGTTAAAAGAATATGTGTGAATGTACTCTAATTTATTTACACTGAATATCCAATCATATTGAGTGTTTTTATATTTCCCACACATAATTATGTCATTTATTTATCCTTAACCAATATATAGGGTCATTATAAGGTATTTCATCTCAATTTACATTATATTAATACTTCATTGTTGTAATGCACCAATTCACTTTTATATGGTGAATCTATTGTACTTTGACATAGTATATCATGAATACCTTTATTCTCATGATATTATAATGATTCGAGTGCCTCAATTATTTTTATTAAAATGTCTCTCATTTTCTTAGAAACTCTAACAAAAATATCATTTTAAATGTTTTAATGATTTTTTCCTCTAAATCTTTATCAGTAATGCCCATGTTTTAAAAATGGTTTAAAGGATTTATTTATATAGAATTTAATTTTTTTTTGTTAAAATTCCTTTTATAAGTTTCAATGTCATATGGGACACTTTGATTCAAAAATATATTTTTAACATATTCTTGATAAATAGTTATACTTTTAAATTTTTTCCAGATAAAGGGGATATTTCTCTCAAATAGTTTTACTTATTATTTTAATCTATGTCAATATTCTTCATTACTATTGATTTAGGTTGATTTATTATAATAAAATAATCCATATTTTATTTAATGGGTAATTTTTTATTGTGGATGTGCTATTTTTATATCATTCATGGTTTGTGGTTAAAATATTGACATTTCGTATGCTAGTTCTAATATAAATGTTTAGATTATGTTTCATGATTTTCATATGAGGGACGCATTGGAATTAGTATGTGATGGGTGGAACCCTCTATAGCTCCTTGATTCATCGATAGGTCTCATGATACAAACTATTGTCTTGGCACAAGTTGTTGACAAAATCTTATTTGTAGTTTTGGCATGAGGCGTTGACTATGTGGTTATGATAACTGGCATTATGCATTCCTTCATTTTGAAATTATCTATTGATATTACATGTAATAATTTGAATAGTATAATATCCATGAGAATAAGTAAATTGAATTATTTGATTTATATTTTCCATATTATGCGGAAGTTTATGTTTAAAAGGGTTGTGTTTCAGACAAATACATTAGCTTAAATGTTTATGTTTTCTTATGATAGTTTCTACTATATTTTTTTCCTTACTGATTGTCTGAGCTCACCCCTTTATTATGTTTAATTTTTCCCTAGATATGAATAATTATATTATTATTGACCTGTAAGAAAAGGATAAATGATATTAGTGTGTTTCAAGGAGACACAATGTTGTAGTTCTTCCATTTTATAATGTAACGTAAAATGTATGTATGTATTTAGACCCTTCAGGGATACTAATCTAATAAATTTTTCAAGACATGATCTCTTTTGATCATGCCAATGTTATGTAATAATTCATCGACTCTAGGTAACTAATGTCGGCGTGTTAAAAACCCATGAACAGGTTGACCCATGGTTAGATCATTCCTCTGGGGAGTGCTTGATTGTGGGAAATTATCAATGCTTTAATTTTTTTTTTATTGGAATACTGATCAGTATTATTGGAACAGATCTATAACACAACGAAAAAATGTTTAATTTCTTTCCTCAAGTTTTTTATATATGAATTTTGATCCGCCATTTTCCCATGAATTCTTGTTTTATCGAGGGATATGAGCAGATGATCATTGTGCCTTCGATTCTAAGTGCAATGATCTAAGATTATAGATCTGGCATTGGGACGATCTAGTAGAGGCATGACAACGATGGTGACGGAACAATCAAAGTATATTGTGAGATATCATTCTTCAAGCATTCTTCATGTGGGTAATTTTAATCAGATTTCAGGAACTACTGAACTTGAGACTCAATGATTCGGTGTTATGAAAACGAGGAAACCTTGGATCTTTAGTTTTGGGATGAATTGACCAATGGATCAAGATCTAGGGAATCACTCATAGTGTGCAGAAGAAGAACTACATTCTGGAAAAATCATGAATAACATGGTGTCTATCCTATGATATATTCCATGTGGGCCTCGTTGAGTAGTGGCTAGGGTTTTGGGAAGCCGTAAAAGTATCACACAGCATGTGACATCTGTCACATAGCATGTGGGCCCTTTCATGGGACATGGAATGTATCTCAGAGAATACATGAACATGGGGTGGAGTACACGAAATGTACCCCACCACATGGTTAAACGTAGATCAGCTACACAGGCTACCCCATGTACTGGTACATTTCAAGAATATGCGGGTTGAAACTGTGTACCGACACATGGATGGGGAATATGGGAATAACCCATATAGATGGACATGGCATGTAAGACTTTGTACATGTTGTTTATACCTTTTATACACGACATGTTTCCTAACATGGGTTGTTGTACATGTTAAATACCTAGGGTCAAGGGATATGATGTGTGATCCTACAAAATGAATTATGTCCCATTACACATGTCATAGATATATTTTCCACCATATCTTGGATACGTTTGTTAGGTTCAGATCCCTTAATTGTTTCCCAGGAGGTTGGTGTGTATCATTCCCTACACACTGAGTATGATCCCTTCAGTTTACCATCCTAGATTGAGTTGTTGTAATCCCTTTAGAGTCATGGTGAGGGATCCTTTATTTATTCTTCATGACCTATAGGTAGAGTTTTGAGTATATATGTGACCAACTTTATCAAGAATCAATCATATACTAAGTAGGTTATTCTAGATAGATTTTTTGGTATGAGACCATGGGCCTAGCTGTGATCCTCGTTTGATGTATTGAATCTCCCTTAAAATCATTCAGTGTATCTCTCTCTCATTATGGTTCCTGATGAACATTACTTCTCGGAAGAACCTCATCGGCGCTATCGAAATCTAGAGTGCGTGCTCCCGGATGAGTGCTTTGTGGAATCATTGAGTTGGATCCCTAGTAGTGGTATGAGATACTTGTGAATAACATCTAGATTTATTTGTCTTGTTTCGGTATATTTGGTTATCCTTGTTATATGTTATAGACATAAACATGTGTATAGATGACTGTATCATTCCATTGAGTATTGTTTTTTGGATTTAGGTTGTCATATTGAGTATTATTCTACTCACCCCTTCAAAGGATTTTTTAGCATGTGTCGTCTCTTGTAACGGAAAGAGACGATTTGATGGAGTATAGGGAGGACCAGGACTAGACAGAGCATTGTGAGTTTAAACAAACTTAATTGTTCCTACTACATTTATCAGTAGTCCCAGTACCTATTTGTTTATAGTTTAGACTTTTTTTACAGGATCTCTTGGTGGTCTTGTATTCTGGCCTGAATTACATTTTTTCTGTCATTAATTATGTCATACTCTATTTGGTGGGATTGTGGTATGAATATTATTATTGTATTTTACATTTAATCATTTTGGGTTTGGATATGTGTGTGGGGGGAACTTAGGCAATGCCTACCATGTTGGTGATTTTCGATCTCAGTGCTAGTCACTAGTCCCTGGCCTATTGGAGGTAGGATTGGGGAGTCAGGGCATAGGACCCACTAGGACAGTTTATGAAAGAGTGGTATTATAGGTGGTAAGTTATACCTTAGGACAGAGAGTCTGTGATATTGGTTTGGGGAAATAGTGTGAGGTTTTTCAAGTTAGTCTTTCAGTCTAGGGTCACGAGTGTTGGTGTGGCGGCTCACGTATTCATACACCTAGACTTTGATAACCATCCTTTCAAATCGGTACATGAGAACACTAGTTGTAGGGAAAATAATGGGGCATGTTTCATATATGAATCAGTTGTTATTTTTATGTCCTTCTTGAGTTATTTGTCTAGATATAATCATTGATCGTGGTACATATTGTTTCACTACAGGATTCCTCCATGATGCATACCAGTTAGGATCCAGTTGCTGGATCCTGAGGATCACCCCCTTTGTGATAATACTTCAATACAGGGACCGATTTTTAGATGTTACCTATAAGTGGTGAAACCATTAAACCTATACCTTTGGATCTACCCATGGTACCTGTATTATCGGTAGATGAGGAGCGAAAGCTAAGAATGATCCATGAGATTCAGAGATAGGGAACCCTCTGGTTTCATGGTGAACCTGACCCTCAGGCAGTTGAGGATTGGCTTGAGAGATGAAATGAGTTTTTCATCTAGTCAGGACACCATCCGATCAGATTGTGATTCTGGTGGTGAGCCTTCTATAGGAATCAGTAGGGAGATGGTGGAGTTTTTCTATCCAGACTCACAACGAGGTGACACTGTCATGGATAGAGTTCAAGCACCTCTTCAGAGAATATTTTTCAATAGTTATGCTGAGACTTGTGTGTATATAAGATCATCTTCATCTCTAGAAGGGAAGTGTGATGGTATCTAACTATTCATCGAGTTTTACCAACCTAACCAAGTACTCGATGGGTATGGTCAGGGATTAGTACTTCAGGGATCAGACCTTCAAGTGAGGACTATGCAGTGAAATCAGAGTCAGTATTATCCTATAAGAATTTCTACTTATGATAGGGTGCTTGAGTGAGATTTGGTAGTCAGGATTTTCTTGGCTAAGTAGAGACAGCTGGTAATAGTCAGTAGTGGATAGGCAAGGGATTATACCTCGGTAGGAGAGAGCTATTGTCAGTCTCAGGGATCCGAACATGGGAGATGTTTTAATATGACGTTCTGGGATAGAGGATCTATAGTTTAGGGTTCACATGGTGGATATAGGCATCCTAGAGAGAGGGGGTTCTACTCCTGAAATGGCAGGGGACTTCTCACTTGACATTATCCGACCCGTCGTGCTGCAAACAGGGAGAGAGTGGATACGCCATCAAGGTAGAGTCAAATATAGGAGCAGACAGATCCACAAGGCGGAGGATGTAGAAGAGGATTTTGTTGAAAAGTGGGATGTGGTCAATGTTTCAACATGCTACAACCACCTCCCCTAGGAGGTCCGCACTAGGCTTAGAGAACTTGTGGATATGGATAGGGATAGCTGCATGTGATCGTGTTTTAAGACCTAGAGGGTCTAGGGATGATTCAAGGTATGATTTGGGTTTTTTATACTCATTTTTTGTATTGATAGACATAGGTGATAGCCATTCCTATCTCTCTATGTATCTTGTATAAGACCATGATATTCTTTTAGAACTATTGACTCGACCCTTACTCATCGAGATACCTATGGTAGGAGACCTGGTAATCCCACATATTTTCCAGTAGTATGAACTTAAACATGGAGGAGAGAGTTTCAGTGAGAACCTCTTTGTGGAAGCATTGATGCCTTGCAACATCATCCATGGAATGGATTTGTTATCTTTAGTCTATTCCCATATTGACTATTTTTGGGGAAGGGTGTGTTGTGTCCGCAGGGATGGAACAAGGTTTTCCATTTTCGGTGAGAGGGATACCCATGAAGCATAGGATGGACTCTTGCATAGGAGGGTGCAACTGATCACTCTTCACTTGGATAGACTCGACCTAGGCGAATCATATGTTATGAGTTCCCAGTTCCAAGTAGTATTCTTGACGTAAGAGGATGTCTTCCTTAAATATGTTCTAAGATTACATCCTTTCTGGGAGATATACTTCATTATTGATATACAACTAGAGATGGCACTGATGTTCACACTAGAATATTAGATGGATCCCAGAGAGCTTCACATTTTGAGATTGTAGTTAGGGGATTTTCCAAATAAGAGTTTTATGAGACCTCATTTTTTAACCGAGGAAACCCAAGTTTTGTTTTCCAAAATGGTAGATGAGATCCCGAGGTTGTGTGTGGACTATCGGTGCCTGAGCAATGAGATGGTGAAGAACAATTACCTACTATTAATGATCTATGGCCTCTTCAATCAGCTGATCACAGCACGATGGTTCTCGAAGGATGACCACAGATCAAGTTATCAATAGCTGGGAATACGGGATCAGGATATATTGAAGATGACTTTTAGATTCTGCTACCATCATTATGAGTACTTGGTGATGCCCTTTGGTGAGAATAATTCCTCATCAGTTTTCATGGGAATCATGAACCAGATATTCTATTCATACATAGACCGGTTCAAAGAGTTCTTCAATGATGAAATCCTTGTGTAATATGATTCTGAGGAGGAATACACGATACACCTATGGATGGTTCTGGACATACTCTAAGAGAACCAAATTTATGGGAAAATCTCAAATTTCTAGTCCTTCATTCAAGTGACCCCCTTTCAAGGACATGTTATCTCAGCTGATGGAGTCGTAGTGGGCTTATCCAAGGTGGATTCAATGATAGCATGGGAGCAACCTAGAAGCATGAAACTAGTACGAATCTTCCTTGGGATGGTGGGATATTACCATAGAATTGTCCCCAATTTCTCTAGGATATTGTCACCAATGACGGCTTTGAATTTAAAGTGGAATCCCTTTATGTGGATAGAAAAAATTTAGAAAGGTTTTTAGTAGTTAAGGTAGAGTTTGATTATCATTGTAATCTTGAGATTACTGGAGGAGGGAATCATGTATGTAGTGTTCTACGATGATTTGGGTTCTGGAATGGGTTGTGTTCTGATGCATAAAAAGGAATTTATTTCTTATGGATCATTAATTTTTTGTCTATATGATCAGAAATATGAGATTCATGATCTAGAGTTTGAAAGGGTTGTCTTATCATTAATGATGTGGATACACTTCCTGATGGGAAATCGATTTATCAACTACTCTGATCAAAAACATTTCAAGTAAGTCTTCTCTTAGAAGGATATGATCTTGAGATAATGGTGGTTGAAAGATTTCCTCCAGGATTTAAACATTGAGATTTTCTATACGCCTAGGAAGTGCTATGTGAAGGATGATTCTCCCAGAAAAATATCAATTTTGTAGTTACTGGATGAGGCATTGAAGTAGTTGGCATCATTTTAGTTATCATTTATGGATGGATATGGGAGTTCTTACCTCCAGTAAATGTGTTTATCCCTAAATTATTTTAGAATGTTGGGAATGCATAGGTTGGGGATATCTACTATGTGACTCTATATGCTCATATATCTTTAGAACATGCTAATAATGGCTATTAAAAAGGTAGGGAGCACATTTTTCTTTTTAGAGGATTCACAATTGTTCCAATGGAATTGTGGGAGGAGGTTCTAGGGGAGTTTCATATGTCCCCTTTGGCAGTAAATCGAGGTGTAGTGAAGATGTACCAAGACCATCAACATTAGTCCTGGTAGCTAAGAATAAAGAAGAGAGTTGGAATGTTTATTTTTCGATGCCTTACTTGTCAGTAAGTGAAGGCTTAGCACTTGGTTCCATCATGTTTGGAACAACCCCTTGAGGTGTCAAAGTATAAGTGTGATGGGATATCTATGGTCATCATGAAAAGTTTTCCATGTTTTTCTAGGGGACATGATTCAATCTGGGTGATCATTTACTAACTCCCCATGTCCACCCACTTCCTCTCTATCTAGGAGAAAACCTCAATAGAGAGATTGAGACACCTATATATGCATGAGACTGTTCCTCTTGATGGAGTTCCATCGATGATTTTATCAGATCATGATGCTCATTCCACATACTATTTATGGAAGGGATTATAGGAGGCATTTGAGACTCAATTACACTTGATCATAACATTTAATCCCCAGACAGATAGTTAGATTGAGAGGATCATTCGATTAATGGAGTAAATTTTGTGGGTTATCATCGTGGACCCCGGTCATAGCTTGGGGGATCACCTATCATTGGTGGAGTTTGCGTACAACAATAGCTACCACTCCACAATTTGTATGGCAATACTGGAGAGTCATTACAGGAAACCCTACATGTCACCACATTGTTTGACTGAACCAGGAGAGTTAGCAGATATGGGCCTAGAGTGGGTGAGAGCAACCACTAAAATGGTACAGATCATCTAGGAGTAGATGAAGACTTCACAAAGCTAGAAGAATTCATATACCAATAGGAGAAGGAGGCCATTTATTATCAATGAGGGAGATTTTTTGGTCTTGTGGGTATCACCAAAATGTGGGTTGTGTAGATTTTGGTGGGGTGGAATGTTTTTGTTGAGTTTCACTGGCCCTTTTCAGAAACTATGTAGAGTTGGTGAGGTGGTGTACCACTTAGATCTACCCCCATTGTTTCATCAAGTACGTGATGCCATCTATGTGTTGCAGCTGAGGAGGTACATGCATGACCCACCAGACGTCATCAAATGGGTTAAGCTTCACATCAAAGATGGATCGATATTTTCATAGTACCTTGTGGATATCAAGAATTGATAAGACCTGATCCTTCCTAGGAGCATGATTCACTTTGTGTGTGGCTAGTGGCAGCACAAGAATCTTTAAGAGAGAACATGGGAGTGAGAGGCTCAAATTCATGCACCATACCCACATCTATTTTATTAGCCTTTTGTTTTGGATTTTTTGGGATGTAAATCCCTAAGGTTTGGAGAATTTAATGTCCCATATTTTTTGTGAATTATTTTCAAATATTATATAGATTTAATTCGAGACTAGGTGCCGAGATGGTGCTCAATTCTGACGCTAAATTTTCCCAGAATAAATTATTGAAATATATTAAATATATTTAACAGTATGAATGAGTGGTTTTCTTGAAAAATTGGAATAACTTCTAAATGGTTCTCATACCATAAATTTGAGGGCATCATTGCATTCAGAATGGAGACTTTACTTTAGTCAAGGTATAACATCTACTGGTGCAGGTCGGCTGTGAAAGTTAGTTTTTAGACATTTTAAAGCAAAAAATAAATTAATGATTTATTTTATTTTAAGGATACACAGTGACATGTTTTCCATTTTTAAATAAGGGTCTCTAAAAATGACACAAAGATAGATTTATTAACCCTAGAAAAATCCATAGTAGCATTGGGGAGGAAACTTGGATAAATATCTTGACGAATGATAAAGAGATGGTGGATCGATATATTTCTGGACCAATCACCATCGACAACGAATCCTAGATAGTGAATGATCCAAATCATAGGGAGGAAATTTTAATTTTAGTTCCTTCTTTCCCTATTCAGAGAATCAATGGTGAATGCAGATCAACCCATGAATAGGTTGACTCACAGTTTGATCGCTCTTGTAGGATGGGTTTGAATGTGGTAAATTATTGGGGTTTTATTACTATTTTTTTAACTTTTGGATTGTTCTTACTAATATGGATTAAGGCCACAATGAATGATAGTCACAGTTGGTACCTTCAGTTTTTTCTATATGAACTTTTTTCCGACTTTTTCCCACGTGTTCTTTATTCATCGTGGGATATAAAATGACGATCATTGCACCTAGGATTCTGAGTGAAATGATCTGAGATTGTAGATATGGATTTTAGAAGACCTATCATAGGTGTGACATTAATGGTTATGGATGGATAAAAGTATTTCTTGAGATATCGTCCTTTGATCATTCGTTATGTGGGTGATCAGAATCAGATTTTTAAGTCGATTGATGGATCGAAACTCACTAATTAGGTGTTATGACGATGGTGAGACCTTGGATCATCTGTTTCAGGATGAATGGAAAAACATATTGAGAACAAAAGGATCTACTGAGGCACTTGGAGGAAGAATTGTGATTCTAGAAAATCATGATGAACATGGGGTGTATCCCATGATATATGTCGTGTGGGAACTGGTTAGTGGAGGCTAGGGTTTTGGGAAGCTGTAAAAGTGTCACAGGGTTTGTGACATCAATCACATAGTATATGGGACCTTCCCCAACAATCAGCATGTATCTAGAAGGAAGCAAAGGCATGGGGTGGAGTACACGACATGTACTCCACCATATGGCCCGACCCAATCCTGCTACACAAGCTACCCTGTGTACTTGTACACAAGAAGGTGGATGCAGGTTGATGTTGTGTACCATTATACGGTAGGGTAACATGGACAGACCCCATGTGGACGGACATAGTGTGTAAGCCTTTCTACGCAACATGATTCTTGACACGAGCCTTTGTACATGTGTAGTACTTAGGTTCAAGGGATGTGGTGTGTGATCCTACTACACATCATGTATCCAATTATATTTGGATTAAATCTTTTTTCCATCATATCTTGGACAAGATTCATTAGAGTTTGTGCCTGAGATCATTTTTTTGAAGGTTGGTGTGTGTAATTTTCTACACACCAGAGTATGATCCCTTCAGCAGGACATCCTGGGTAGAGTTGTCGGAATCCCCCGAGAGGCCCAGTGAGGGATCCTCTATTCATTATTCATTACCTAGGTAGAGTTCTTGGTATATATGTGACCAACTTTACCAAGAGTTGATTCTCTACTTATAGGTTATACTAGATGAAGTTTTTTAGTGTCACCCCAAGGATCGTGTGGTGATCCTCATCTAATGTATCTTATATATCTTTAAATAAATTAGTGTATCTATCTCTCAAGAAAGTTCCAAATGAACAATACATCTTGAACAAGAATCATCAGTGCTATTAGACGCAGGAGTTCATTTTCCCAGATGAGTGCTTTGTGGAATCTTTGAGCTGGATCTCTAGTGGTGGTATGTGGTATTTTTGACTTACCACAAGGATACAATTCTTGTTTTAGTGTATCTGGTTATCCTTGTAATATATTGTATACATATTCTTGTGTATAGATGACTCTATCATTATATTATGTAATTATTTTTGGTTTCAGGATGTCTTACTGAGTATTATTATACTCACCCCTACATGGGATTTTCCCACATGTGTCTTTTATTTTGTAGATGGGAGAATTTTTGATGGAGTCCATGGTGGACTAGGACTAGATGAATATTTGTGAGTTTATATAGGTTAATGTGTTCCTATATCTTGGAGTAGTATTCCCAGCAACGTTTTGTATATAGGTTGGACTTTGATGTTTACAGACTCTTTTGGTGGGATGGTATTCTATCTCGGTTTACTTTACTACTTACTTTTATTCATTCATACTCTATTGGTTAGGAGGGTGGAATGAATGCATATACTTTCTTAGTGGTTTTTACATTTTTATCATTTTGGTCTTGGATATATATGTGTGTGTAAAGGTAATTAGAAAATTCAACCAATGTTAGTGATATTCCTACTTAGTGAAAATCACCATCCCCTAGCCAATTGGAGGTCGGCCTGGGGTGTCGCGACATGGACCCCACTTGGATGGGTCATGAAAATTACCTACTAACATGACCATCATTTTATTGAAGGTTACTGTTTAATTTTACCAGTTTTTTTCAATGAAAATATTTTCTTAATATTCTAGAAAATCATGGTTTTAAAAATAATTTTCAATGAACAAAATTTTAAACAAAATGAAAAAGATATTTTCATAAAAAATGTTTCAAATTTTCTTTTTGTAGTAATTATATTCGTTGATGAAAACATAACTTTATTATTACTCAAATCAATATAAATTGTATTGATACCATCCAAATTCTTTTTACAGATGGTTTATGATTATTTGGACTAAAGATAGTATTGAAATTCAAATCCTGAATTTATTTTTGTATTCAATCACATTCCCTTGAAATGTACACAATCGTATGATCATTAGACAAAAAATTCCCCCAAAATATCAGCATTATTTTACTTGGATATTATTACTCCATAAACAATATACGATTTTTAAATGTGTTGTTAACTTTTAAAGTTATTTTATTAACTAAGGATATATTGATAAATTTGTATCCTTTACTCAATATTTTTTACTTAATGATAAGGAAACTTGTTTATAAATTAAATAGAGTATTCAATATATGAGGAATGAATTGGACAGTTATGAAATGAGTCAGGCTCAGTTATAGATAGCATGTTGATGCATTGATAGTCTCATGGGACAAATCAGTTGTCTAACCTTAGCTAAATGGTTCCCCCCCCCCCCATCATGTTTTAAAAAATCTTCTGAATGGTCTTGATGGAAAAGGAACCTTCGTGTTCGCGTTCTTGGTGTACCTTGGAAGTGGCTCCTCCCTACAAGCGGAGGCCCTTTCTATTCTATCAGGCCTTACCCTCTCCAATCAAGGCAGCATTGAGATTGCAGAAGAAAAAACTGACTCCCAGATTCTTTTCAAAGCACTCCTGGGCACCAGCCAAGTTCCCTGGTCGATCACGTACCCTATCAGGAAGAGTCGTGATATTATCTCCAACACCATCTAGTAGAGTCACACGCGTCGTGAGGGCAACAAGTTGGCTGATCATATGGAAAAGCTTGCGGTGCATGGTTTAGGTACGTCTTGTTTCTATAACATTAACCATTTCGATACCTAGGGGGTTAACCTCATTAGAGGGGATTCCCCCAGTCTCCATTACTTCCGACCCCCCTAGGCCACTTGCTCTCAATGTACACTTTTAATCATTCCCTTTAAATAAAGAATTGATGATGATGATTGAATAAATGGTATGTGTTCTTAGTTATTTGTCATGCCATATTTTTTATTCCTTACCTAGTTATTTATATTCCATATGTTATTAGTTATTTACCTTTTAATGTTGATTATTCTTATTGTTTATAGATATCTGCCATTGAACTTAAACCTTACTGATCATTAAAGTTCACCATTATTTTGTTTCCATTCCTTATGATTATAGGAAGTCTACTATGACATATATTAAAAAATATTCAAGATAGAATAAATTAATTCTCAAAAAAAATTATGTTGAAATTTGTGTATTCAAATTTAATATATGAATCATGTATATCTCTAGTTTATAAATACTACTAAACTACTTATTCCTTTGAGATGTGACTCATGTATCGTATGCCAATGTAACGGTAGCAGGCACCAACTCTAGGATACCAGGGTTAGGGTCGATAAAGTTTGTATTAGAGAAATATTAATATAAACCATGGAACTATATTCCGGAAAATATTGATTAAGGAAGATAAAACTATGATTGACATTGAGGATAAGTATAGAAGAACATACTACTATTCTGGTAAGATGGATATCATGTGAGTTTTCCTTTTAATATATCCCTATATGGATACCACAAGTGGATGTGGTTATGGAAAAGTTGTACTTAGGAGTAATAACTCTGAAAGGGGAATCTGTTCATTGACTTGATTGTTATATGGTACCCAATAATGAGCCTTATTGCACACATGGTTTTACTATCTTAGGGGTATACTTAGGATAATACACATTTTATTTAAAAACAATTACATAGGATTTTTATTGTTAATGAAAATAAATAACCTAGGATAGATGCTAGGAAAAGGAAGAAATTATGTTGAAATAAAATGAATGAAGTATTGGGATTCAAGAATTAAATTATAGAAGTATTTTTTCAAAAAAAATGGTTATAAGAATACTTAAACATATAAGGATTTTTTTAAATTTTAGAAGTACATGTGTATTAATTAACTATGGTTTTATGAATTCAATAATGGAATTATGAGTTTAAAATTGATCTTATATTAAAATTCTTAAAACCCCACTTCTTATGTATTAGTTGTAATAAATGCCACTTGATTATGTATATTTTGGAAAAAATTTATGGAAAATTTATTTTAGTCAGAATATAATTATAGGAATAATTCCATTATATTTAATAGACAAAAGTATAATGGTATTGATTACCATTAGGGTTGAAAATATCATTACTAACATTGTAAATATTTGAATAAAATTATTATACTTTGTAAAAATAATTGTGTTTAAAAAATAGTAAAATTATTGTATATTAAAAAACATTTTTTCAAGGATGTCCCTTGTATTTTGGATAAATTTATAGAAATTAATTTAATATATTTTATAAAAAGAAAAACCCACATGCAGGGTGATGACCCATTTCATACGGAGGGGAAGTCAGTCTTGAACCCATGGCCAAATTAAATATTGGTTTTATGACATCCACTAGGTCGCGTGATGTCCTAGTCAATATATCATTGATTTTATTTCAAAAATTTCTGAATAATTATTATTGATGAACCTATAGTATTAAATTTTTAGGTTTTATATTAACCATATTAGTTTTGAAAAATATTTAGAGGAAAATTGAGAAGAATTTCACTCTTTATGGATATTATGATCAGTTAAAAGAAAAAGTTAGTTCCTCGAGCATAAAAAATTCATTTTTGGATACTTATTTCATAGAATATGTGATGAATTGGAAATTTATTTAAGTACAACCAAAGGATGAAATTATGATTTTGAAATAAAAAAATATCATGTAATTATATATCATTATATTTGTAGACAATAATAGAATTATTCAATTCTTGGAAAATGATATTCAAAAAAATTGTATCATATTACATTCATATTTTAGGAATCAGATAGTATTTTTAATCGTCGTAGATTCATGGTTTTTATTCCATTATCATTCCATTAATAATTTAATTTTTAGGATCAATGACCTTGATCACTATCTATAATTATTTATTATTTTCCTCTATAGTTATATCTTCATTTTCCACCAATATTCTCATGCATAAAAAATGAGATGTGTTTTATTCCATATTCCCATTATACTTTAATTTCTCTATTACTAAGGAAATATTTTATTAACACTTTTGTGATACAGTTTTTTTGAAATTGGTATTTCCAAATATAAAATGTTGGACTACCAAGACCATGTTTAAATTTCAAGGGTGATATTTATTTTTGGTGGGGAAAATGTAACACCTTGAAATTTTAAAAAAGGAACATTATATTTGATAGCATGTATGACACACAACACCAAACACATAAGAGAATATAAAATCACTATAAATTAAAATATATTTACTATTTTCAGTAAATTAAATACATTGTATCACTTAAAATGCACACAAAACTAAGTTTTTCTTGCATTACATGAAATAAGAAGTTCGTCCAAAATCTTGTGTTGCATACAAGACCGAGTTTTACCAAACAAAAATGTAGTATTAATATTATTATTTAATATTATAGTTATCACCCAACTATTGGAATAGAGAGAATAAATTGGATTAAATAACTTATTAAAATATATTTTTTATCCAAATTTATTAGTTATCAATTTATTTGTAATCAAATAAGAATCATTTAAAAGAAAAAGAAATGATTTTTTAGAAAAATTGTTTTTCATTAATGTCTGTTTAGTCGGGCTTGGAGTATATAATTAAACAATAATTTTATAAAATTAAAAAAATTTAATATTACATAAAAAATAAATTTTTAAAATTTGAACCCAAAAATTATCATATGGTGAATTTTTAGTATTTTTTTAGATGTTTCATTTTTTGATGAATAGTGAGAACTATTGGATTTTAATTGAAAACAACCTTTTAAAATAAATAATTTATATTTTTAATTTATATTATGATTTTAATTTAGAGTAAAAAAAGTAAAAATATAAATATATTAATCTAACATAGGTTATTATAATGGTTTTCATATTTAACATTGATATAAAATCATTATAATCATTTGAATATTTTCACATTAAAACCCATTTTCTTGCCACATTAGTGGGATTAATTTTAAATTAAATTATGAAACATTAGTGAAATGAATTTTCCTAAATTGTTTCCACATTTTTAATTACTATAATTCATAATATGTAATAACTTCAAAATAATTTCTGATAATGAAGATTAGTGAAAAGGGTTTAAATTAATTACATTAATTATGGTAAAAATGTGTTTTCTAATTGGTTACACTTAGGATTTACGGTGTAATAATGATCTAAAAAATTCCAAAATAACATTTTATGGATATATTTAAATATTTTAACATATATTATATATAATTTAACATTAATGGGTATTTTTTATATTAATAAAATGTCAGTAAAATTTACCCTTTAAAAAAATTACAAGTGTGCAAAACACCCCACTTATAATTGGTCATCCCCACTCCTCTCTACTTCACTCATTAAAAATAATTTGGCTCTAGAAAAAAAAACCCAAATAACATCCCAAATTAACTAAAATAATCAAATATTATTTATTTTTGGAATAATCCATTCTTGGAAGGATTTAGTGCAAACCAAAGTATAGTACCAATATAATATGTGATGTTCTTCAACGAGTGTATTTACATAACTTCCCTCACCAAATCTTTAAATTATTTTAAAACCATTAAGATATATTATCCATAGTAGATTAAACATAATTATATTTTTTATAATTAATTTATTTCCTAAAACCACACACAATTCCATCAAATGGATTATGAAATCACCCTCCGTTTGCAAGGTGGACTACCACCTCACAAATTGATGTCATTTGTTATTCCATTACCACCGATAAACGATGGGTATTATTGTGGATATAAAGTATATATATGATATTAATAACATATTTATACTTATGGAGTAACTATATCATCTCTATCCCTTTAAATTCCATTCTTTATGAGACTCGACAACGTTGATCATGTGTACGACGAGCTACCTCCACGCGAAGCGATGTGATTCTTAATTCACTAACCTTTCACATGGAAGGTGATAAAGATAATGTTAATGATTACATTTGATATAGATAAAATAAATATGATATTAATGACATATTTACCATTCTTTAAAGATGATATACATCATTTTCTTTCTTTCCCTTTCACTCTCATAAAGATGATGACATCGTTTGTGTCTGTGTGAACTATCAACTTCATAAAGAGATGTGACTCTATTTTCATCACCACACCACAATGATGAAATATATAATTATATAATATGATATATATTATATCATGGTAATTATTTAAATTTAATATATTACATATCTCTTTTCCATAATGATTGATGAAAAATGGAAATGTTACTCATGCGTATGTATGACCTACTATCTCCATGATCATAACCTACTTTATTTATTATAACCATCATTAATGATTGGTTTTAAGAGAATAATGGTTTTATAATTATGATAATTATGTCATGATTATTATTCTTTATATAATTTAACTTTATAATATGGGAAATGATCAAAACTTCCATTACAATACATGTATGATAAAACATGGAAATTAACACCAAAATCAATGAAAATAAATAAAGATATTAACGAAAGGGTAATAATATGTTATAAAATGATCATATATGATATTATATATAAAATAATATGATTCTATTATATGTTAATAACATGTTTAAAACCACTATAAAATATTTTAAAGAATTTTAAACCAAAAGGAATCATAATGTATGGGATTTCATCTCAATTTCATTTCATTGAGGCATATTGTAATGTTATGTACCTAATTAATTTTATATGATGTATATAATTTCACTTTGACATCTAATATAATTTATACATAATTATTTAGGGTATCATAAGTTTCATTTTGAATTACTTCATTAATGGGAAATTGAAAATAAAGTTACCAAGTGGTAAATATTTTTCATAACTAAAATTCTTGATAATATATTATTATGTGTATAAATACATTTGACAATATATTGTTATATTTATACTTTTATCTATATATTTACATATAATACACCATGTTTATTCATTGATTAATTATTACATCATTGTTGTTGTTATTTTAAGGGTGTATTTCACAATCTAATTCAAATCGAGATTGATTATTCTTAAATTTCCATTAAAGGTAATTATATGATCATTATTTAATGGAACCTATAATTTTCTTATCCTTTGGGTTTTCAGGATATTTTTTAAGTGATAGAACTATTTTCCACTCTTTTTTACTTAAAATATTTTATAATTTTTTTAATAAAATCTCATTTCAATACTCTCTTCTTCAAAAATCCATTTTCTTACAAAACAATGTTTTATAAAATTATTGTCAAAAATGTTTTCATTAATATTTTTAAATGATTTATAAAAATAATTTTTTCTCTTTTTTCTTTTTACAAAATATTTTCCTGGAATATTCTTTTCTCTTTCCGAATAGGGAACTTTTTTAATCATTTCAACGTGAAAATAGAATATTATTTTCAACATGTACAAAATTTCCCACTTATATGATCATCATTTATATGAATCTTTTTTTTCATGAATACACAAATTATTTTAATGAAAATGGCTTATTAATATTCAGAGAAATATTAGCTTTGAAAAATTAAAACAAAATTTCTTTTTATATTTAAATTGTTTCCGATGCTTTCATCGGGGCACGCTCGTTCATCTCATTTGGGGACGAGATATGATGTTTTTGTTGCCCTTAATTCCCACTTTCCAAAGTTGGGCGGCATCCACTCCTTATTCAGGGATGTCTGCTCCTCGATCGAAACAGGTTGATCGGATGTCAGTTCTTCCTTCTATGGATTCCTCCTCAAAACTCGTCACCTAGTCCGGGTCTCCCTCATGGACATAAGACATTGTTCGTAGAACTCCTCCTGGTGTCATATCTTCAGGGACAATAGTTAATTACACTACTTCTGTTAGGAATTCAAAGGGGTCTGGTTAGGGCATCAACATTAGGTTAGGGGAGTAGTCAGGCTGGGCATCACTGGTGTGTCTGGACGCTGGGGGATTGGTGTGTCTGTCTTTTTTCCCTTATTATAGGGCTTCTCGAGGTCATGGAATCTCGAGTCATCCCACATCGAACACGGGGAATCATATGCCATGGGCATGTATCTGAGATTTTCCTTAGCTTCCCATGTTTAACACAGGGTATGCCGCAAGTTTAACGTCCAACAGAGACGGATCGGGCAGATCAGAACACTAACTAGAGTGGATCAGATGGAGGAACCCCTTTGAGGGAACGCCGATATTGGGGTCAACATGTGGGTGGCTTCCCGAATGTGGTTAAACGGAATGGGGAATGGGGTGGCATGATTCCACCAGGATGTGGCAGCACAGGTAAGAATCCGGATGGATAATAGAAGGTTCTGTGAAGGGTATGGTGAATGGGATGGCACCATTATGAGGATGACAATGGCATTGGGCTTGAGCCTCGAAGAGGCTTCCAACGTATCACTGTGGCTAGGAATCAAAGTCCATATAGTTCATCTGATGACGGCTTACCACCGATTGGGGTTCAACGGCTTGACACTGGATGGGGTTGCAACGGCTTTCCACTGTATAAGGTTTCAATGGCTTACTACTGGATAGGCTTACAACAGATTACTTCTGATTGAGGTCACAATGGCGTACTACTGAATAGAATGAAAACGGATTTCCACTGAAAAAGTTCCATAGTTTAACGTCATGCGAGATAGGGGAGAAGCGACGTGAAGGTGGACTTGGGTTATAATGGTAGTTGGGCTTGGACCTCATGGAGGATTTCTATGTACCCTTCCTTGGAAAGTATCAAATTCATCGTCATTATTGGTTTTGGTGAACCGACGTGAATTGGTCAAAACGACCGGATGCTGGGTTTGAACCTCTGGGAGGCTTCCTACGTACTATGCCTTGGAATGGATCAAAGACCACGTAGTTCAGGTATGGTTGTGGGGATTATACTCTAGGCTACCCAGGATGAGGATGCCAGTGTTGGTGAACTGATGTGAATGGGGACCTGGGGTCCAGGTGGATGGTGGCCTTGAACCTCAGGGAGGCTTCCTGCTAACCTACCTTAGCAATGATCGAAGGCCACATAGTTCAAGTGGCGTCGTCGGTGAACTGATGTGAATAAGGACTTGGGGTCTAGATGGGTGGTGGGCTTGAACCTCGTGGAGGCTTCCTATGTACCTTGCCTTGGCAAGGATCAAAGTCCACATAGTTCAGGATGGATGGGAACCAACGTGAAGGTGGACCTGGGGTCCGGGTGGATGGTGGGCTTGAACTTCAGGGAGGCTTCCTAGGTACCATGCCTTGGCAAGGATCAAAGACCATGTAGTTTAGGTGGGGTCAGCAAACTGACGTGAATATGGACCTGGGGTCCGATGGATGGTGGGCTTGTACCTCGTGGAGGCTTCCTACGTACCCTGCCTTGGAAAAGATCAAATCCCTTGTAGTTTAGATGGTATGGTGTGGGGCTTACACTCTAGGATATCCAGGATGAGGATTTCAGGGTCAGTGCTTAATCTAAGCCCATGTGAGTCATGCTCGGTGTGAGAAACAAGAGGCAGTAGAGACCTGACGATCACATCACGAAAGGTGTGTTCGTGGGAAGTGGAGTGGGGATTGCACGTGGTTAGCATCCCAAAGTGGAAACAGGGGATTATGCGTGGTTAGCATCCCAAAGAGGTTGGGACTTACTCCAGGATGGAGGACCATGGTGACAAAGCACAGCAGGAGAAGGACTTGGTACTGAAGAAATGAGAAGCACCATTCCCCACTATGCCTTTCGCTAGCCCAGGGGACTGAAGATAAAAGGAGGAGCAGGGATGCTGCCTCTGGAAAGAAAGGCTAGGGGCTTACACTGAGATGGTTTCCCATTCCCCACGGACAAACTCCACTCCCATAAAGAGTATATCATCCCCTATGGAGACCAGTTGGTGTGGAGAATGTCCAAGGTGGGGGTACCCCGCGTGCGAGGAACGAGGCGAGGTCACAGTTTAACGTTATGTCCTGAGAACGAAGGTTCTTGTAAATTTAACGACTTGTAGCTCGGATGAATTGGGTTCACTCCACACCCCCAAGGACTTCCATAACCGGTACCCTATTCTCCTTGGTGTAGAGAGGGGATAGGAAAAGCCGTGGTGAGGGGGGTTACAGAGCAAACCATCGAGGGGCCCACATTAGCCTGGCTATGTGAAGAAGCAATAGCCATTAGCATGCCTATGCGAAGAAGCATGAGGTGAAGTAAATGCAATAGGCAGTTTCATCCAAGGGACTTTTAAATCACATCGTGAAAACCTGGATGGTTTCACGGGAAAAGAAATTTCCAAGCAGAGGGGTTCATAGGCCGGGGCCTTGTGAATCCATGTTGCTCCGCGTGGCTGAGGGCACTTGCGAAGGGGTGTGCTTCGCGAAGTGGGGTGCCTTAGCCAAAGAATAGGGTAGATGTACAAATGGGATGTGCTTCGTGAAGTGTAATGGAATTCACAGAGCACTTCCTCACAGAGCAAAGGTGCCTCGTGAAGAAAGGTGTCGCAAATTAATGTGTTTCTCGAAGTACAGTGACCCTACATTAGCATGGAGATCATGTGTACATGAAGGGTCTTACGTGAAGCATAAATTCTCCGTGATGACCCAGGTCCCCTTGGGGATCCCCTTCATTCGCGATGTCCCTTAGCCTTTCCAAAAGACATCCCTCATGGAAGAGGTTATCAAAATGAGCCAAGGGGAGGCACTTCACAGAGTAGAAGTACCTCGTATAGCTCATGGTTTGTAGTGCAGAAGGGTGCTTTCTAATTAGGGAGCTGGGAAGTCGAAAGGTTGTATTTTTCATCCTTTGCACTCTAGGGTAGCCCAGTATTTATGGGCCATAGGCGCCGCGAAGCAAATCTTACACGGACCAAAGAGGGGATTGTTTTTTTCGCGGTGGGCCCGCGAACGTCAAATGCAGCCACGGAGCGTCCCGCGCTCCTTGCTTCACGGTGGGCTCATGAATGTCAAATGAATTTGTGGAACGTCCCAACTCCTTACTTCACGGCGGGCTCGCGAACATCAAATGTGTTCACAGAGCGTCCAGTATCCTTGCTTCGTGGCAGCCGTGGTGATGGGGGGACTCCGTGAAATGGATTTGCGAGGCAGTCAACGGTGCCTTTGTTTTGGAATCTTCTCTATCCTGAATTTTGCCAACAAAATACCCCCCCCCCTCAGACATGGATTCATGGAGTGATAAAGGTTCTAATTATGAGGGTAATCGCCAAAAGCTTCGTCCTTTCATGATGATGGCTCGTGAAGAGGGATCACGAGGCGGTTAGGGGATGTGCGGGCCGAGCGCGCCGTGAAGCTCGACGCAACCTGGACACACCATGAAGCTCCAAAGTATGTCTCTTATAAATTGGGGGTGGCCATATCTTTTTTCCTTTCCCTTCTCCATGAGTTTTTCCTTTTGCACTCTCGATTCGTGAAGTTCTGCGTACTCTGCGAGTGTTCTCAGCGAATCAAGTCTTCATGGTGCACATCGAGTCCTTAACTCTGCGTTTGCACCCCGTGAACCAGCGCATGAGTTCTGTTGTTTATATTGGTTTATTTCGTCGTCGTGTTGTTCACGGAGTGTCCAGCGTTCATTCCCTAAGCTCACATGGGCCGGGCCCAATGTGAGAAACAAGGGATGACAACATTATCACCCCATCCAAACGTAGGAGTGCAAAACATGCTTCATGCATCCGGGGTTTGAACAACCTGCCCGTATTTTTGGGAGGAAATGGGAGAGACCAAACAGGAGAATGAAGCTCTCAGAAGATCTGAATTACCATTTTCCTTATGTGCTCTTATGCATGAATGGGGTAACGCTAGGGGCGCTGAAATCAATCCAAACATATGGGAATGGGATGATTCGGAACATTGTGGGGGTGGAATGAAAATAAATAATAACCATTTACCGCATTCGAAACAAAATATTCTTATTGTATTAGCCAGGAGTGGGGGTAGAAAATGAGGGTCGACCATTGACCATGTTCAAAACATGGGGCCTGACTCAAAATGTCATCAGTTAGTCTTCTAGAACGTTGGACTAGGACAATAGGAAATCCATAGGCTGAGAATCCATACTATTAGGGGATTCCCTTAGACATGAAAGAGGAAGAGGGTCCAAATAAGGGGCACGCAAATCGTTGAATGTGGAGTGATTATTTGTTCAAACAGAATCCAAAACTTTCGAAATTACGCCACCGTGGTGGCAGAACATGAGATGGGAACATCGGTTTGATCATGCATCATCCTTTATTTGAGACAGGACCTCTCTGGCGAGGGAGTTGTAACTTCCCAATGTCATCTTGGGGCATACAGAACTTGTTCAGGGAAAATTTGCAGTTACATGGTTCCCCACAAGGGGTCAAGCCAGGGGCCAGAAATGAGGAGGAATAGGATTTATGAATCCTGGGGCTGGACCTTAGGATAAATCCATAGGTGTCTCTACGTATCCCATGGGGATGGGAATCAATCCATACATATTTCTCAAAGGACATTTTAACGTCATGTGGGACGATGAAAAGCCTGGCTACACCGGTGCACATCCTACCAAATCTACTAAGTCTGTGTGAGTTGTTCTTGATGTGGGAAACAAGAAGTAGTGTTGGGGACTTTCCCAACAAAAGAAGGAACATGTTAGGGAGAAGGGATTCTCGGTGAATTTCGTCCCAATGATGCTAACCCATCCATGTACCACACCTAGATGTGCGAATAAGTAAAGCTGAGTATGTCAGAATTACACATGAATAAGAGGATGTGGAAATATTTGAATCATGATGCTCGAAATATGGATCACAATGATGGGGGCGTGACGATGAAGGATAATTTTTTACCATATTTGAAACACAGTATCCATATCATGTTGTCCTGGGATGGATATAGACAAATGTGGGTCGACCTCTGGCCATGTTTGAAACATGGGACCTGTCGCAAATTTCGTCTGAGATCTTTAGGGACATTGGCCCGAAACGGTAGGCGAGACGAGGCGGCATAAGACCAAGCCATAAAGGGTGTCCCTTCAGATGTGGAAGAGGATGAGGATCCAAATAGGGATCTCATGAAGATTGGACATGGAATGAGGGGATTGTCCTCAAGAAAATTCCACACTTCAGGCTCTTTTTCAAAATGCATCTGAATACGACAACAAGACGTATTAGATAGAGGTAGTCGAGTCCCTTCCCATAAGGAGATCTTAGTTTAGGGTCATAGAATTCAAACCATGGATGGTAGGAAATGATGGAGACACATGGTGGGGTAGTTATAAAACTCGAAGTGAATGGGAACCTGGGGTTCCCACCACCATGTGTTCCCTAGGAAGATTTTAGGTCCAGAGACCAGAAACGAGAGTTAAGTTGGGCCCGAGGAAAGGTGGACGGACATTCCTACGTATCTCATCATTATCATAATCAACCCATACATAGTTCAAGAGGGGGAATGGTAAGGTACCAGTGCCAGGGAAAAAAGGGGTGAGTGGGTGTGGCCCTCGCACCAAAGGAAGTGGTATTTGATAAATCTTGTTTGTCCTTTAAGGTGAATGGATTTTTTTTGAAGCGACATACTAGGATAGAAAGTCCCAGCATCGCCATAAGAGTCAATCCGTATGCAGGCATTGACAAATGGTATGGTGTGTGACCAATACCAAACATGGTGTCCCCTTGAGTGAGGACATCACGATGCAATGTCGTTTTTCATCATGCGGCCAGGAAGATAATGACACAGTTTAGGGTCATGTGATAGAACCAGGCATGCATTTTAACGTCACGCAGCATAGACGTATTAGAGGCGATGCTAAATGGGGAATGCGTACAGTGAAATAAAATACACTCGATGTGAATGATGACATAATCCCATACCAAAATGTATGCAATTACGTGAAAGGAGCCTCGAGACAAGGGGCTTAAATATAGGTATGAGGGTAAGGGGAAAGAGAAACTATCCCCCAATTGAGCTGGACCCAAAAACGAGATGTCTGGGTGCTCCTACGTATCCCATAAGGATGGGAATCGAGCTATACATATTTCTATAGGAGATCTCAGTTTACGGTCTTAGTGCTCGGACTAGATAGGAGTGAAAACCTTCCATGTAAGCACAGACCACAAACCAATCCCTAAGCCCACATGATTCAAACATGATGTGGGAAACAAGGGAGGAAGATGTTTATTGAAATACATTTCACACACGCCAAAGGGAAATCGGTGCGGAGCCCTGAATGACGCCCTTACCACGGATTTGTCCTCCTAATGTGCAAATGCGCACTGAGGGATATCTCCAGGAGTGTCAAGATATTATTTGGACATGATGAGGTGGAGAAGGTTGTGAATCATGTAACCAACATTTTTGGATTAATGGGGTTGGCATGATGATGTAGGATTATTGTTGACCATGTTTAAAACACAACATCCATATCGTGTTAGCATGAAATGGGGACTATCAAATGAGTGTCGACTGCTGACCATATTTGAAATGTGGTATTTGTATCAATTTTTTTCTTCGACCCTCAAGGACATTGACCATAATGGTAGGAGAGCCCTTAGGCCTAGAATCTATGCCACGTGGGGTTCTCTTTAGGTGTGAAAGGTGATGGAATCCATAATGATGGGGAACACGAAGCCTGAGAAATGGGTGAAATCATTTCTGAGTAGAATCCAACACTCCAGCTACTAAGACAAAGTACCCTTAGGCACATTGGTGAATCGCTGAAGAGGGAAGAGGGGCTCATCTTGAGAGCGGTCGATTTAAAAATAAGATTATAGAACAAGGGGATAGAGAACCCTTGGGAGAAGGAGGTAAATAGTGTGGTCGTCACAAACCCGACGTGAATGAGGACATAGTCCCATAGCACCCCATATACTTCTCTCCCTGGGATAGGGTAGGCCATGGGGACCAGGTGAGAGGGAGATCTCTGAGATATGGGGCTGGACCCGAAGTATAGACATTCAGCCGGTTCTACGTATCCCATGAGGATGGGAATAAATCCATATGTAGTTCTTGAAGGTGAATAGGGGCAAGATACCCTAACGAGGGGGGTGTACGGCACGACGATTAACTCGATGTGAATGAGGACATAATCTCATACCACACCATACAACCCTAAATAAGAATTTGGGCTACGGGCCCGAAAATTCCAAGGGGCCTGAGGCTAGGCCTCGGATGGGAAGGCCCGACCAGTCTGCGTTTTAACGTCTTGCAGTGAGTACGAAGAGAATAGTAGGATACCCCAAACTAGGGAGGTGTATGGAATGGCACATAACCAAATGTGAATGAGGACATAATACCACATCACAGCATACATTCCATGTAAGAACATGGTCTAGGGCCCGAGAAGGCCGAGGGGCCTGAGGCTGGTCCTCGGTTGGAAAGGCCCGAACAGTTTACAGTTTAACATCTTTCAGTGAGGACGAAGAGAGGAGTAGGGAATTTCATCCGGTGATGTGTACGGAATGGAAAGTAACCCGACATGAATGAGGACATAATCCCATACCACACCGCACAATCCCATAAGAGATAACCTGGGATAGGGGCCCAAAAAGGTCAAGGGGACTGCAGATGGGCCTCGCTCGGAAACGCCATACACCCCCTTGTACGGTTACCGCCTCATCACAACTCTTAAGCCCATGTGAGCAGTTCTTGGTGCGGGAAACAAGGAGTCGGTCTTGGCTCTCCCCGACATATGGGGGACTAAGACCTGGAATTCCCCGATGGGAGTTCGTCGCTTATAGATACAACGGGGTAGAATGAACCACTACATTCAATGTTTGGTACATATTGGGGTGGTTCCAACGTTGTAGGATAGTTGTTGACCAAGTTCTAAAAACAATGTCCCTCTAGTGACCTGAAATGGGAACAATAAATGAGCATCGACCGCTGACCATATTCGCAACGCGAGACTTGTATCGACTTCTTGCTCAACATCCTCGAGGGTGTTGTCCCAATGTGGTAAGAGAGATCCCTTAAGCCTAGAATCCATACCATTTGGGGGTCCTTCTGGATGGGAAGGATGATGGAGTCCTAATCAAAGGTGTGGGTGAAGCATAGTTGTACCCATCTATGAAAGAGGAAAACGTCTCTAGGGAGCGGGTCGTATGGCTGGATCAAGATTAGCTTGATGTGTGCACCCCACCATATGTCTTGACTTGAGGGAAATATTCTACCATTTGGGCTGGTCCAACAGACAAAATGTACGGACGTTCCAACATACCCCATAAGGATAGGAATCAAGTCATACGTAGTTCTTGAAGGCCATGTGGTTTAACATCATGCGGTGAGGATGTGGGAGGATATAAGAATGGGAGTGGTCACATGGTGCAAACATTATAATCCTGGTATGAGAGGGGCTTAGTAAGCCTACACCATATCATGCAAGGATCCGCCGAGAGAACTACACCTAGGGGGATAGTCAAAGAGTAGAGTTTGGGGATGGCTCAAGACGAGGCGTCTGTGTGTTCTTACATATCCCATGAGGATGGTAATGGGGCCATACGTAGTTCTCAAGATGCAATTTAATGTCATGTAGGATGATACATAGTTTAAAGTTGTGTTGGACTAGACAGTTTTAGTTCATGCGGGACCGACATGCAGATTAGGGTCATGCGGGAATAGCATGCAGTTTAGGGTCATGTGGGATCGACATGCAGTTTAGGGTCATGTGGGATCGTCTAATTTAACGAAGTGTAGGACCATCTAGTTTAAGGTCATGCAGGACCATCTAGTTTAAGGTTGTGCAGGACAATCTAGCTCAGGAAAAGTATTTCTTGTGGAACTTGGCATTGGTGGGAGGATTTATACGCTCATCATCAACGGTCACTAGGGAGTATGCACCATTGTGGTAAACCCTGCGAATTATGTAAGGTCCTTCCCATTTGGGCTCCAACTTGGGGGGTTTCCTTCCAGGGATCATTAGCACCCTGAGGTCCAATACCAAGTCGCCTTGCAGAAAAGAGCAGAGGAGAACCTTTTTGTTGAAGGCTCTGGCTATCTTAGTCTGATACCTTTCCAGATTGTGTAGGTCACGGAGCATATTCTCGTCAAGGGATTCCAATTCATCCAAAAAAAATTTGGCTCCCTTATCTGGTGCCTCCTAGTCATAGGCTGATGTGCGTAATGAGGGTAGCTAGATCTCGATGGGCAGGATGACCTCAACTCTGTACACCAAGGAATTTGGGGTCACCTGGTTGGAATTACATGTCATCATCCGAAAATCCCATAGGGCGTTGGGGAGCTTGTCTGGCCAACTCTTTTTGTTTTGACCAACCATTTTTTGCAAAATTTTAGAAAGGGTTTTGTTGAATGCCTTGATCATTCCATTCGCATGTGTGTGGTAGTGGGAGGTATGGTTCGAATGGATGTTGTACTTGGCGTAAACTTTCTTCAGCTTAGATGCTCGGAAATTGGTTCCATTATCAGTGAGGATAGTGTGAGGGACTCCAAACCATTGGATGATGTTGGAGCTCATGAAGTCAATGATAGAATGGTCCTTGACCTCCTTCAGCGGAACTACTTCTACCCACTTAGAAAAGAGATCTATGGCAGTCATGATGAACCTGCACTGGTGAGCTGTTGCTAGTGGGTATGGTCCCACGACATCAAGTCCCCACACCGCAAATGGGCAATAGTACTTGGTGGAGTGGAGAGGTTCTGGTGGCTGGTACATGAAGTCAACTTGAATTTGGCACATGTTACATCTCTTGGTGAACTCGATACAATCATGGATCATAGAGGGCCAGAAGTACCCAAGTATCCGGATCTGATGGGACAGCTTTGGCCCATCCTGGTGAGCCCCACAGGAACCGTCATGAACCTCGTGCATGACCTAAGAAATATCAAATCCTTGGATGCAACGGAGGAGAAAACCATCAAACCCGTTCTTATAGAGGATCTTCTCAAGACTGGGACCACTCTGGAGGATAAACTATAGCACGTGGTGTCAGATTCACTCACGCTCGGCCCGATCATCCAGGAGACAACCATTTTGGAGATACTCGACAAAAGGGGCTCTCCCGTCAGGAGTCGCTTCAACCACTGCATATGGAGAACCTGGGGGTCATGACGTGGATGATCTGGTGGTAAGATGGCTTACTCATGGTTTGTCGTCATCATCTGAGGTGACGGGGGAAATGAATCTCTCGTGTGCCATGTATATAATCATATCATCTTACTCGGGTTCTATAAGTGATGCAGCCAGGCCGGCCAGGGCATCAGATAGACCATTCTAAGATCGAGGGACATGAGTAACTTCCGGCTGAGATGGAAAGTGGGCCATTAGTTAGAGGGTGCGCTCCAAAAATGGTACAAGCTCTATATTTCTAAAAACATATCCACCGTTGACTTTCTTGATGACTAGTTCGGAATCCCCAATCACATGAAAATGGGGTACATTGATCTTGAGGGCCAGCTCGAGGCCTGTGATAAGAGCCTGATATTCTACCTCATTGTTGGTGCAACCTTCCGACAACAGGAAGGAATAGGGAAGAATGGCTTGCATCAGGGTAATAAAGACAATACCCAGGCCTACTCTGTTGAGTTTGGGATTGTTGAGCCTCTTCCCGGTGGGGCTCTGGGAGGCACCATCAAAGTGCATCTTCCAACACAGGATGGCAGGATCTACTAAAAGGATTAAATAATTGGGAAAATCCAGGCCCAGGGGCTGGTCCACAGAGGTTGGATGGGCAGCTAATGCATGTCCCTTGATAGCCTTCTGAGGCATGAACCTGATGTCGAACTGGTGGAGGATTACTTCCCACCACGCTAGGCGGCTGGTCATCATGGGGCAGTTCAGAATGTACTTCAGTAGGTCTACCTGAGACACCAATTGTACCTTATGGTGCTACAAGTAGTGCCTCCATTTTTGTATTGGGAATACTAGTGCTAGGCAACTCTTCTCAATGGGGGTATCCGGTCTCTGTATTGAGGATCATGCGGCTGAGGTAATAGAGACTGTTTTTCATCCTCTCATTGTTCTTCTGGGTGAGAAGGTCGTCGAGAGATCTTTCTTGGGCAGTAACGTATAGGATCAGTGACTTTTCGGAGATGGGTGGCCTCAATACCATAGGATAGAGCAGATACTGCTTAATTTCATCAAATGCAGTCAGGAACTCTTTGTCCCACTCATAGGCAGAGCCTTTCTTCATGATCCAGGAAATGGGCTTTCTCTTGCCGGCCAGATTCACAATGAATCGGCATATGTAGGCTATGTGTCCTTGAAAACCTCAAAGCTCCCGAATATTTCTCATGGGAGGAATTTGACTGATGGAATTGATCTTCTCGAGGTCGATATCGATGCCTTGGTACCTAACAAAAAAACCAAGAAACCTTCCAGAGGTAACCCCGATGGTATATTTCAGTGGGATCATCTTCAGATGATGAGAACGGAGGAATCTGAACACTTTCTCAAGGTCCGTGAGATGCTCCTGGCACTGGCGATATTTGACCACCAGATCGTCCACATAGCATTCCACCAACGTCCCGAGGATTGTCTTGATTATGCGGTGCATGGCCCACTATTAGGTGGATCCTGAATTCTTCAGGCCGAAAGGCATAACTTGGTAACAGAAGGTACCTTGGGGAACCCTGAAAGCGGTGGACTCTTCATCCTTGGGGGCCATCCGAATCTGATTATATCTGTAGTAAACTTCCATGAAAGAGGGGGATCGGAACCTAGCCAGAGCATCGATCAATAATTCAGTCACTGGAAGGGGAAAATCATCCTTCGGACAGTGAAGGTTGATATCTCAAAAGTCGATGCAGACTCTGATCTATCTGTTTATCTTCCAAACTAGCACAATGATGGCTAGCCACTTGGGGCACTGGACCTCTTTGATGATGTTGGATCTCTTGAGTTTTTCAACTTTTTCCTCGACCATGGCAAAATGAGAAGGGTGCATCTTCTTGTGAGGCTTCTTGGACCAGTGATGATTTGCAGGGAGACCGAGGTAGTGGACGGCTACCTGAGGATCTAGTCCTGGAATTTCATCATAACTCTAGTAAAATACATCACGGTGCTTTTTCGGGAAATCTATGTACCGTTTCTACTCATCGAGGGACATGGAAACATTTATCAATGTGGGTCTCAGATCTGCCTCAATACCGAGGTTTACATGTATGAGTTCATCGACAGTGGCGGAAACGCCTTCATCAATGGTGGGGGGGGCATCCTCCATATCCTATTCTTCACTTGAGAGGGAAGAACTCCCTACAGAAGGAGCTTCCTATGGGTCGGAAGATCCTGACGGGAGGCTGGAACCACCCTGGATAGTAGGGGACAACATATCGGGAGATTCACATGCCGTTGAGACCATAGTGATAAAGGCAATTGATCCGATCCCATCTAGTATTCGTCCCAAGGGGCCACACTTGATGATATCAAAGAAATAGTGGTGCGTCGGCTTGAGCCGGTTAATTCCAGCCTGGCGGAATAGACACGTGTGACATACTTTCGTTTCTATAGGGTGGACAACCTGATACTATACATGGGTAGGAGTCCCTAGAATCACCTGATCCTGGTTTGTGTAGGAGTATGAGGGGACTTTCCGCCGTTGCATGGACTTGGGAACATGCCTCCCTCTTGTGATAGACAAAACAAAGAAATGCCCCATATCATGGGTTATGGCCCCTAATAGACGGATCAGCAGGATATAGGGGTCATCCAGACCTGCCCTGGGGTCAGTTTTGACCATGGAGGGCTCAACCTCACTAGCCATAATCTGCTTATCCTTGCTCTTGTAATAGTCAGCGTCTAGAAAATGGGCATTAAAAGAGCCAAAAGGAGACAGATATCCTTAGAGCATGCCTAATCGACCATTGAGGAAGTATTTGAGGCATTGTTGGTATGATGAGGGGACCGCTGTATGGAAGTGGAGCCTTGGTCTGCCTATCAATGCATTGTACATGGTGTCCTGGGAGACAACCATGAACTCGATACTGGAAACTAATCCATTGAACTGGGTATTCAAATAGATCATGCTGACCAGAGTCTTCTCTATCCTATCATATCCCCAGATCCTTAAATCAGAGGGATTCAGGTCATATTCCGATAACCCCATATTCTACAGTGTCCGCGTTGGGATAAGGTTGATCCCAGAGTTGTTGTCAACAAGACAGCAGTGAACCTCCACACCATTAAATTGGCCGATGAGGTATAGTGGGTGGTTGTTCCCTATATGGGAAATCCTTATTCTTCTCTAGAGAATGAAATGTTGGTCTGGAATTCGATGTTATTGACCTCTTCATCATGAAAGGCTTCTGCAGCTGCTACCTCCGTCTCAAACTGGAGGGGGCTTCTTAAAGCCGTAGCAAGGGTCTCACGCATATCTGACAATAAGAGAAGGGCTTAAAAGATGGAAATCATTGCTAGGATATCGTCAAGGTGCTTCAAAAAGTCATACTTCCAAACCAGGTGTGAGATTCTACTTACAGGAGGCCACTTTGCGATTGGAGACATGGCGGGCCCCGCCGGCTAGACCGGCGGCTGGCAGGTGCTGGGTATGTTCTGTTGCTCACTAGTCGAGGCCTGAAGAGTAGCTTCTAGATAAGGAACAGATGACTGAGATTGTCCTGTAGTCGAATGAGGTTGGTCGCGGCCTGTACGATGTAGCTCTGCCTGATCCAGTAGCACAAACAGTGGTGGAGGCGGTCCAGACGACCCTGGATGAAGAGGTTGTGAGTGCTGAGCTCTGCGCTGGGCCTGCTGTCTAGTCTCTGTGGCATGCACAGCCTGGAAGAATATGCCAAATGATGTTCCCTGACGACCCCTATGGTCTCGGCTTTGCCGATGTTGGCGTCAGCTGGGGATGTTGCGGATGTTCGCCTGGGACTTCCCCTCACCGGGAGTCATATAGGGGTTTACCAACTCCATCGTATTAACCGAAGCATACCTCTAACTGTCACTTGAAGAGTCATCCACTACTGGGTAGATTCTGGGAGAGATCCCCATCTAAAAGAGCATGAAGTTTCCATGAGTTTGGGATGATGATGACATTGGCGGGGCACATTTCTTTTTCTTGCGCTACCGATGCTTTCTCTTCTGAGAAGAGGCCGACTCAGATGATGATGCAAAAGTGGTGGACACAACTTTTGAGGGCTCCAGCTGATTTAGCTGTGCCTGAATGATGCCATGGGAGTGAGAAACTGTCTTGCGAGCCATCCAGTCATCGTACTTGTGGGACCCACGGTTAGAAACCTACTGCAACTTGCCTTTGCTTTCGCTACTGCTGTCTGGCCTTACAAAGTCACCCGCCTCTTATTCTATGGCCATGCCTAGTGTGACTATGTTGTTATCGTCATAGTTTTGAATCCAGTCATTGAACAAATAGGACTGCTTGAGGGTGTTCCCCAGAATCCGATGATAGGGGCAGTAGTTAGGGTGACCAGGGAGATTCGCCTCTTTCGGCTTTCTGCACTCAAGCAAGCGTAAAATCCCTTATTCCAAGGCACTACAAAAGTAACCAGGGACCTGATTCTCACTGAACGACTAGGTCCAGTATCTTCTGTCTGGGAAGGAGGCCCTTGGAGCCTAACCCTGATGAGGGGCCGGAGGGGCCTGTCGAGGTGGACCCTGATTTGCCCGCCTAGGTAGTGACAACACATTCTGTGGGGTCACTTTCCGATTCTGAGGATGCTGCTGAGCCAAAGGCTGTGCCTAAGGAGGGGGGCCTTGTGAGGTTGTGGGGATAGTGATACTAGTAGCAATTCTAGTTTCTCAGGGGCTTCTATTTAGGCAACCGTGGCGGGTTTGGCTCTGGAACCTCTCCTTGCTGGAATTACAGGGGGAACAGTCATCCCATGATGGCCTGTTGCAGGGCTTCCTCAAGGCATTGGGCCTTGTCAGAGAAGTCTCGGATTCCTCCATGGTAGTTCTGGGTGATCAGAGAAAGAACCAGTCTCGTCTTGACGTTCCCTATGCACATCGTCAGTAGTTACTCCAGAGTCAGTGGCATGTCAAAGGAGTATGTGAGCCCCTTCCATTGGGTGATAAAGTCCACGACTCACTTATCATGACTTTTCTTGCACATGAAGAGGTCTATGATGCTCGTTTTCCAAGTGGTGGAACTGAACTGGAAGATGAATTTCCTGTGAAGGTCCTCCCAGCTAGTCACAGATCCGACGGGGAGCTGCTTGTACTAGATGAATGTCGACCCCTCCAATGTCTAACAAAACAGCGAATATTGGACACCTCCTACTGCGCTAGAGTCCCTAACATGGGCCCACACATTAGTTGAAGTTGGCAAGGTGGTGTGGCGGGTCCCTCTTCCCGTTAAAGGGGGAGAAGGTGGGAATCTCGAAACCCGGAGGCACCGGCATATCATCCACCCATGCTGGGGATGTCTATCCATCTGGTGGGATTTCCACCTGCCATATGTCCAATACCTTGTGGAAGGCTATGAGCATCGCCATATGATCATCTTGGCATAGGTCCCTATCATGATGGGGATCCCTAATCACGAGCGCATTTCCGGGCTCTTCAACATGGTAGACAGGCTAAGAGGCTCATGGAGAGGTTGGTGGAGCGGCCTATGGGGCAGCTGGGGGAACCTGAGTGGTGTTCCTTGGATTGTCGCACCGTTTAGGGGGGTTTGGAAAGACATATTGTGCCCTATTACCATGGGATCCAGCTTCTACCCTGTCCGTAAGTGCAGCATGATCAGGGATGCCTGGGGGCATCTCGCCGCGGGGTAGTTGTTCCTGCCCCTGCTTCCCCATCCTAGGATCACCGTAGTCGGGTCGTCACTCTATAGTGCATTCATCCAGGAGTTTTTCGAACAACCTCTTCTGCTCAGCAAGTTTCTGGCGCAACGTGGCTTTCTTGGGGTCCTCCTCTGTCTTCTGTACTAAAGAGAATGGGTTGGAGTGCTTGACAGCTCCGACGTGCCCTTTTCCCTTACTTCCATTCCTGCCGAGTACCAATGCCTCGGTGGGTTCAGGGAGACCTATGAGGTTCCTCTTCTAATGAGTAATCCTCCCTGATGGGTCCAACAGTGGTGGAACAGCCTCAAGGGGTAAGTCTCCATCGAGAATCTCTAGCTCGTCCTCCTCATCCACTATGTCATCCATGTTTATCATGACCCTTCATGAGGGAATGTCCTCAATATAACATATCGATTCGGGCTTCCATCGGATAGGACTGAAGAGGAAGGAAACATGCTGCCCCCAGCCATGGATTTGTGCATGGGGGGTTTCCTCCTGGATAATTTTGTGGAGTCCCCTGATACTCTGAACGCATTGCTGCTAGAGGGCCTCACGGCGACTTGGTGACTCAGGGCGATGGGCCACTGGGAGTATGGCCAGATAGACTAGATGGAACTACTTGTTGATGTCTTCGAAATTCCTTTGGATCCTTGGATAAACCACGCGCTGATGATGAAGACTGAAATGTGTCCCGCATAGGGTGTAGCGGAAAAACTAATCTTTTTCTGGGGTGAGGCACTCCAATATGCATAAATCCAGCACTGGTGTGGGCCAAAAATTCTCGTGGAAGTGATCCATTTCGAGGATTCACCAAAATCCCCTTGGCTCAAATTCGGGGTCTGGCCTTTGATTTCCCCACTCACCAACTGGGGGTGGTTGATGAACTGGCAGTGGTACTAAGGAAGACCACTAGGACCACAAGCTGTCCGGCATAGAATATGTCGAACAGGCTGATTGGCCGCTGATTCTCGGGCTATCCTCCGAAGAGTGTAGCGACCAAGCCACTACGTCGTGATAAGAGGGGCTGACGATCGCCTTTCATAGCTCAGGGACCAGGGCTGGTGGTGATGGGTCGCGATGTTTCTCTCCCACCATTGGTCCCCAGAATAGCTATATGTGATCTCTTGTGGAGGTACATAGCGCTTCCAGTGATGATGGTGGTGATTTAATGAACGTAACCTACGGGGTCTCCATATTTTCATCCTTCAGGATATACCTACGGAGGGAGGTGGGAATCCTGTGGACCTCACATTCCGGGAGCACCAGGCTGATGCGCATTGTTCCTGCCTCGGCGCTTGACTCGGATGAGCGAGGGGAGGGTTCCTGAGCTGAGTCGTACTCTGTTTCAGAGTCTGAGAAGTGGACCAGTTTGAACTCCATCCGGACCTTCTCAGAATTCTTTTTGTGGTGGCGATGACCCGCCTTCCGGCCCTTGGGTGGTTCCTCGGGACAGGGCTGATTCCTGAAACTGGGTCCTTCAGCCGCACTAGTGGTCGGGAGGAGAGAGTTTCCACCTGAGAAAGCCGAGGTGCGAGGAGTGCAGGGAACAATGTTGAAGGTGACATTGGGAGGACCTCCATGAATAGCGCCAGAGCGGGAAAAAACATCACTGGGACCGACAGGAACATGGGGAGGACCTCAATTCTTGGTGTGGGTGGATAGGGGCCAGCCTTCACCCCACTAGTTGTCGGGGCGAGGAGGACCTTCACCAGTTGTGGAGAGGATGTAGGGAGGATCCCCACATTGGATAGAGACAGTATGAGGAATGTCCCTAAACCGGTGGTCGGGGGGAGGAGGAATGACTTCATACCAAGTGTAATGGGCACGAGAGAGGCTTCCGTACCGAGTATCACTTCCTCAGAGCATGTCGTCATTTGTGATTTACGGTGGCATGGGGCGGACTGACACGTCCAGCCTCGAAGTTTGGAAGGCCCACACTCTCTATGGTAGCGGTACAGGGAGGACCTTCGTAAGGGGTGGAATCGATGTGGGTTGGTTCGCAGTAACCACTGAACGTGCCTGCTACTAGGAGAGTCAACCAAGCCTTCCCATGGGGTGGTTGGGGCCTCAATCTCGGTTAGGTGAATAAGATCTTATGCTCAGTGTATGAAGGGAATTGATGATATGCGTCAGTGGTGGCTCGGGCCATAGTAGCAGTCGATGATGATGCCCCTTGGCGGGAATCCTCCTCAGCTTGCGTTTGACGCTGGTGTCAGTTTGGACGAACTAGGGCTAGTGGTGCAGGTGCATAGCTTACCTTCTCATCCTCCAGCAAGACCAAGTGGTGAAGCTGAGGTGGCCAAGTGGGATCCCTTGCTTGGAGCCCCTAGATCGGGACTCTGACTGGGTTGGGCCATACATTGCCTACCTCATCCGCGTAAGGTAGGGAGTCATCAAAGCACTCTGGGGACAGGCTCCTGATGCAGTTGTATGTCGGGGTGGGGAGTAATGTCTCCCTTCACGGCCCTCGAGGGTAGCGTTGATGGTGAGGTGCAGACGCCTTCATGTCCAGGCGGGCCATATTCCTCGAAGGGATGATTCCCTCCACTTCGTAATGATTCACGAGGTTGTTAATTACCCTTCATTGGATAACTTCTGATGGCGAGATGGGGCATTGGCACCCCACAGTTGTGGACAAATATGTCGTCATGGAAGCAGTGAAGTCGTGCAGAGCAGTTGTGATGGCGTTTCCCTTGCCTTTGCGTAGATGGGCAGGCAGTGATCGCATTCCTAATGCAGCAACCTAATTCCTGAGAAACAGGGAGATGAACTCGTCAATGATAAAAGAAAAAGGAATTGAAAACGAATGCCCCAACGCCATCCCATCTTCCGTGATCAGTAAAAGGGATCCATGCTGACAACGTCATAGAATAGGATGTCCAATGTTCTACTACCCCAACATCTGGTGAGTTTCACGCGAGGCCTGCTATTTACTTAGCAGGACCCGATGCTGGATATCTGGATCTGGTGACATGTTAATCCATTTATGTTGTGATCACTAATAATATCCATATTTAGGAGAATAATTTCACATTGGGTTCATCATTTCGGTTTCCGATGCTTTCACCAGGTCACGTGCATCCGTCTCATTAGAGGATGAGAGACGCGATTTTTGTTGCCCCACATTCCCTCTTTCCAAGGGTGGGCGGGATCCGCTTCTTATTCAGGGACGTTTACTCCTTGATTGAAACGGTATGATGGGATGTCAATTCTTCCTTCTGTGGATTCCTCCTCAGAAATTGTCACCTAGTTCGGGTCTCCCTCATAGAATTAAAACGTTGTTCGTGAAACTCTTCTCGGTGACATATCTTCATGGACACCAATTAATTACGCTGATTATGTCAGGACATTCCAAGGGGTCCGGTCAAGGCAGAAACCTTCGGTTAGGGGATTAGTCATGTTAGGAATCATTGGCGTGTTTGGACGCTGGGTGAATGGTGTGTCTATTTTCTATCCCATACTATAGGGATTCTCGAGGGCGCGGAAGCCTGAGGCATCCCACATAAAACGTGGGGAATCGTATGCGATGGGAATGTATCTGCGGTTTTCCTCAACTTCCCATGTTTAACAGAGGGTATGCCACAAGTTTAATGTCTAGCGGAGATGGATCAGGCTGATCAAAACACTGAAGATAATTGATCAGATGGAGGAACCCCCTAGATGGAACACTGATATTGGGGCCAACATGTGGGTGGCTTCCCGAAAGCTATTAAACAGAACGGGGAATGGGGTGGCATGATTCCACTGGGATGTGGCGGCTGAAGGACCCTATGACACCCTGAGAGGGGAGGGGTGAATCAGGGTGACGGATTTTTCTTTTAATGTGATGGATCTTGTTCCCACGTTGGTAGGAACTCGTTAAACCTGTATGATGAATAAGATCAGAGAGCAAACATTCACATGAACAGAGAAGACACGACACTTTTTACGTGGTTCACCACTAAGGGATATGTCCAAGGAGCATACGCTGGCAAGTTGTTGGTCGTACCTAATTCCACTAATCTTCAATAGATTTGGATTAAAAAGGTTTAGGCACAGTCACTTTGTCCCAGGCGCACTGCCTTTACAAAGGTTCAGGGATAGCTCACTGCTTCCCTCGGGTCACTCATGATGACTCCCCCTAGCTCACTGCCCTTGGTGAAGTCACGCTCAGTTTATAGACGTCAAGTTCTCTTCATAATTGCATAAGAATGAATCCTCTATTGTATGTAGATGATATATTGAATTCCAACTCTCACCAAAAGACGAATCTCACTTTGCGCTAAGTGTACCAGGCGATCTTCCAGCTTTCGTACAGCTTCGAAAGGACAGATGTACTTTAACAACCCTGGAGCGATTCTCCAAGCCCGGCGCGCAAGTCACTTGCACGGTACAAATTCAGTGTGCAGGTGACAGAAAAATACTTGTGTGACACTGCCTCCTTCGACACCAAACTCGCACGACGTTGCGCCTTTAACTCGCCAACTGCCTTGGTCGCGCAGCCAACTATCAGCACGCAGCCTCTACATGCGCGACCCAAAAACCACTTGTACGACTCAACCACTTGCACGAAGAGAGCTCAAAAAATCTCTAAGTATTTATCTTCATCCCAAATGAGGAGGGGTGGTCCTCTATTTATAGGCAAACTGGACCCCCTGTGCGGTGGCGCGCAAGTCTTCCCTCGGCACGCAGGTTCTGGCGCGCATCTCATCCTCCCTAGCCTCTGTTGCGCTACTCACTTGCGCGACCACACTAATACTTGTTCGAAATTCATTCCTTTGCCATATTTTGAAGTTATGATCTTGAAAAACAATAGACGCGCAAGTTTCCAGTCCTCCTAGGCATCGGCTCACAAGTCTCTTCACGACGCGCATGTCACTTGCACGACCAGCCCGAAACTTGCGCGGCCCTTATCCCTTTTCCATTTTCCCATGTTCTGATCTGGAAAAACATATGGTGTGCAAGTTTCCTCTTCATCAAGTAGACGGCGCGCAAGTCTCTTTTCCAAAAACACTTTTCTCCATTTTTCAATTTTCATGTCCAAAAATTTGGAAAACACTGGGAAACGGCGCCACCTTCAATACTGTTGTCTTCTTGAACTGTATGATATTTTTGCTGGTACACATTCTGAACTTCCACTGAGGATTGACAACAAACATAAATCAAACTCATAATCATGCATAGAAGACTATGGTTCCATCAATCTCCCCCTTTGGTATTTTTGGCAATTAGAAAATAAATTCAACAGATATTCATCCATGTGCAAACCAAAAATGCAAGAATCAACTCAGGCAACACTCTAAGTCTATGTGAGCAATGTTCAGTGTAGATAACAAGAGAGGAAGAATGAATTGGGTTCCAGTGTTTTGGAATTCTCAATGATGCCCAAGAATCATTACATGATTGATGAATTCCTTATTATCCTTCTCATCCTATCAGTGACACTGAATTACTTCTCATCCAATCAATGATGCCCAAGAATCATTACATGATCGATGAATTCCATCTTATCATTCTCATCCTTATCAGTGATACTGAATTCGCATTGTGGCACAGGAGCATTATATGCCTGAACATTCCTGAATTTATTCCTTTCTCCCCCATTGAAAATAAACCTGAAGCCTGGTAATTTGTTCATTGTTCATCTCAAACCATACTCCCCCTAGATAGTATCTCCCCCAAAAACTGGAATCACATCCATAAACAGTTAAAAAAATTATCATAATTGGGGAGAGGGGTATTGCGTAACCTCCTTATGCACTGGGAGGTGGCTGAACACCGAGGTTCAACCGATGCTTCTCAAACACAGCTTCGGATAGTGGCTTGGTCAGGATATCAGCCACTTGCTCATCAATTCCAACATGATCCATTCTAATCACCCATTGTTCAACTTTTTCTTTGATAAAGTGATACCTGATTTCAATATGTTTCATACGGGAATGCTGAACAAGATTCTTTGTAATATCAATTGTGCTCTTTTTATCATAGTAAACCACCATTGGTTGCTTTACCTCATCACCAATATCTGTTAATTGTTGCTTCATCCATAGCAGTTGAGTTCATGACTTTTTGGAAGAGATATACTCAGCTTCAACAGTACTAAGAGAAGTACTTTCTTGTTTCTTGCTCAACCAGCCAACACATTTTTGCCCAATATAGAAGGCTCCACCACTAGTGGACTTTCTGTCTACTACATCACCATCCTAGTCAGCATCAGAAAACGCTGATAATTCACTGTCCCTACCGGCAGCAAAAAATAACCCGAAGTTATGTGTACCTTGAATGTACCTCATGATACTTTTTACTGTCGCTATATGTTCCTCCTTTGGATTACTCTGAAAGTAGGCCGCAAGTCATGTGGAAAAGACAATATCTGGCCATGTTGTTGTCAGGTACAGTAGGCTCCCAATGATCCTCCTGTACATGGTGGGATCAACAGAGGCCCCATCCTCATGCCTTCCAAGTTTAGTTCCAACTGCAATTGGAGTTGACATTGGATTGGAGTCTTACATATTAAACTTCTTCAGCAGCTCTCTTGTATATTTTTTCTGAGAAATGAAAGTGTATTCCTTCTTTTGAATCACCTATAGCCCCATGAAATATGTGATCTCCCCAATCATAGACATTTGAAATTATGATTTCATGTGGTTGGGAAATTCGTCCACTGATTTCTGCCTTCTTCCACAAAATATGATATCATCAACATAGAATAGAACCATGAATTGAACTTTTGGATAATTCTTCACATAGAGATTGTGATATACTCCTCCTCTTTTGAATTCCATCTTCTTTAGATATGAATCCAGCCGTGAGTACCACGCCTGTGGTGCCTGCTTCAAACCATATTGAGGTTTCTTCAGTTTGCTGACCTTTGTTTCATTAGTATCCAAAACAAATCCCATTGGTTGTTCAATGTAGACATCTTCTTCGAGTAAACCATTCAAGAAAACTGTCTTGACATCCATTTGATATACTTTATATCCTCTTTGGAGTGCCATGGCAAGGGAAAGCCTAATCGACTCTAGTCTAGCCACTGGAGCAAAGGTTTCTTCAACATCAATGCCTTCAATCTGGGAGTATCCTTTACATACCAGTCATTCCTTATTTCTGATGACACTTCCATGATCATCAAACTTATTTTTGAAGATCCATTTGGTACCAATCACATTTTTTGTAACACCCCAAGATTTCATAGTGTGTTATTTCTTCAAAATAATTCAATAACTTGCACTACACGCAACACCGAGTTAATGCGCACCATGACATACCAAACAAGCCATTCAAAAGAGGTTATGAATAGTATTAACTAAATATTAAACATTATATAATACTTATAAATATAGAATCCATATTATGAGTTTCTTAGACATAATGTAAGAACAGATTCCTTTTTTTCAGATAAAAGAAGTATTTTTCAAAAATGCACTTTTACCAACTTTAATAGTGAACCCTTTTTAAATCCAATATTTAAAACTTTTATATATTCAATTTGACTAAATAAATTTATTCTTTAGAATGGGGACATAAAAAAAATTACAATGTAATACCCCAAGATTCCACGGTACGCTTGTCTTTGAATTAATACAATAGCGTGTGTTGTACGCAACTTCGAGTTCTAACACACATTACAACCAATCAAACTAGCCCTAATGAATAGTAATACCAACTTTTTAAAATTTTATAAATTTTATCTCTCAAAATGGACATCATTTTTGGATTTGGTGTATCGAATTTAGCCTAAGGTTAAATTTTGGTACTTTTTGGATAACTTTAATATTTTGATGAATAGTGAAAATTACTAAATTTTATTTAAAAACAACTTTTTTAATCAAAATAATTAATAGTGATAAATTATTAATTTGAGTCGTTTAAAAGTATAATTAGAATATATTTTTTCCATTTTATCCAATGGTGTTCATTAGAATTAATTTCACATTGAAAATGGACAAACAATTGTCAATCTTTTGATATATATTGTTTTTTAAAAACACGCTATTTGTTGTGACAGCGGGAATTAATTATAAAATTAAGTAATGAAACTTATATGTTTGGAATTTTTTAAAATAGACATCATTTTTGAATTCGGAATATCAATTATAGCTTAGGGTGAAATTTTGGCATTGTTCTGAACAACTTCAATTTTTGATGAATAGTGAAACTACTAAGTGGTAGTTAAAAACTGAATTTTTCATAAAACTTAATTTTACCACTTCTGTGATTAGAATTTCAAAAATCCAAGAGACACGGTTAATATCAAGGAGTAAAATGTGGTTCAATGAGATGAAAATAATTTTTGGTGAATAGTAACTTTTAACTTTTATTTACCACGGTTAAAAGTAAATAGGGTAATTAAGGGTAAAAATTATATTAATATTACCTTAGCACATGTCCTAATTCTATTGGACAAGTTTATCTCGACCGAAAACAACCTTAGGAATAAAATATTATCATTTAGGTCCCCTTGGATTAGATTATGACATTTATTATTATTTAATTCAGAGAAGAGTTAAAAGAGTTAAAATCAAAGTTTATGTACTAAAACATTTTTAATATAGGGTTATACATATGATAAATTCGATTGTAAATATTAATTAGAAAGCTAAAACGATTTACTACATAATTATATTTTATTTATAATTTTTAGACATTAAAATATTTAATTTATTTATGACATAATGATGATGCAGTAATTACCTAATTAATGAAAAATTGGAATAATTTATATTATAAATACACAAAAAAATTTAATTTGAGACTTTTTATAAATACCAATAATTTTCTAGGATAATATGACATGTTATAATTGATTTAAATAACTTTTTTCGAAGTATTAATTCTTTTATGAGTTTTACAAAAATCAATTATTGAATAGTGTCAAAATTGACATAAAAGAGTTTTTAAAACAAATATTATATTATTAATTGATATTAAATTCCTAAAAATATAAGTTTCGGCCAAGAGACTTATATCATGATAGGTGTATCATTAATGGACCACTTGGGGGTCTCTTGGATGTATATAGTATGTTTAATAACCATATAATATAAAAATACAAAGAGACATTGTAAAAGTGAAACTAATTAACGAAGAGTTAATACTTAAAGATAAGGTTAATATAATGACCCAAACCTGTCTATATTAAATTGGTTGAGTGGTTTTCGACCCATCCCCACATTAGCCTTTAAATAATCCACTTTGGATCCATTAGAAACCGAAAATTAATTTATTATAAAATAATATTTCTATCTTTTCCAAAGGTTCCCCTCACCCCTCTTATAAAAGGGCACTCTCCCTTCTCATTAACTCACACATTCAAAGCCTTTTGGTTCGGCCAAGCTCTGCCAAAATACTCTCTCAACTTCCCTCACTTCATCATAGAGGCCTCCCTTTAGTCATAAAGCCAACTTAAGTATCCCTTTTGTTCAAATCAAAAGGAAGAACCCGAAGAAGAGGTAATGATTTCACCACCCTTTTTCAAGTTCCTTTCTTCTTCCACTTCTTCATTCATTGTTATTACCATTCTAAAATAATTAATCCAGTATCTCCTATATACATTAATATTATTATAAATATGGTACAACCATATTCAGTATTCTATCCATCCTTTGAATGACATGTCACCATACATGCATACGTACGGCTTACCGTCTCCACGTCGTGGTGTAATTGTTATTCAATATATTATTATTTGGATGGGTATAATAATGATTTTTAATTCATATAAATAATAAATATAACATGATAATGATTCTGTATATATGATATACCATCCAATTATATATTATTTTAATATCAAAAGAGTGATATTTTCGCTTGTGCGTACGTACGGATTACCGTCTCCAGGACGCGATGAGATTCATTTCCAAGTTCACCATTCATCGACGATTATAAAAATATTTATTACTAATAAGTATGTAATATATGACATAATAATTCTACTGGAGATATATATATATATAAGGATTTATGTACTTACATATATCTTATTCATTTACTTTCGTTCAATACTATATGAAAACAGAAACAACATTTATGCGTACATACGGACTACCGTCTCCTTAAATGATGTTTTCCATTTAATATATATGTCTATTATACATATTTATATTCTAAATATATATGATATATTTATCATGTTTTATATTCTAGATGTAGTTATATCATGATCTAAGTGATACAACCAAAAGTGACAAGTTAAAACACGTACGATAAAGAAAGTGATTATTTCCCAAAATGTTAACTTAACATCGAAATTATTATTAAATGGGTAATATAAAGTCATAAATGAATCAGGTATGATATCATAAATATTAATATTGTTCTGGTATAATTTAATAACATACAACGATCTTTGTAAAGGAGGTTAAATGTTCCCTCGACTAAAGGAAAGTGCAAAGTAAGGGGTTTTCATCTCACTCCTTATTCCCATGAGATTCATGCCATATTGCCATTATTACCTTTTGTGTGGTGTATGTACTGCCCATAATTGTATTCTTTGTGTAATAAACTTTAATTTATGTGTATTTACATATTCATTGTATGATACCTCTTTCATGGGTTGTATGTTTCGTAGGTTACCAAATTGGTAAGGGTTTATTTCGCAATCTCTTCATTATCCGAGATTGTTTATACGTAATAATCTACTGGGATTTATTTATCATCCACATCCATGTTTCTTAAAAATTTATTTCAAAACATTCTTAATATTTTACATAATATGGGTTAAAATCATTAATACCCTTTTTGACTTTTTACAAGAAGTTTATAAAGGAATCTTTCCGTCGTTTTCCAAATAAGGTCATTTTTAACCTTTTCGAAAGAATTAAGGTAAGAATGTCTTTTTTTAACTTATACGGCAGGTGCAGCTATTTTCCGCCATTATAAAATCATCTAAGCTTCCCTTACATGCTTATAAGGATATTTTCAATGGAAATGTTTTCTTTTAAAATTATTTGATTTTTAAATTATTTCAAAAAAGATATATTTCTATCAAATATATGAAAATCCAGTGCAAATGTATACGTATTTAACGCAAGCTTAAATTTTTTTCAGAAAACCTAACTCTCGAGTGTGGTAGACAAGAAGAGATTGGGCATGGACCCATCATGGCATGTAATTAGTCGAGAAATCTCGGAATTAGTTATTTTGTTTTCAGAAGCATGCATAATGTTTTCATAAAAACACTGGAGTATATTTAAGCAATTTTAAACGTAAGTATCTTCTAAAAAAAATTGCATCGGTAGGTCTCATGAGACAAAATAGTGTCTTGTCACAAGGCCTTGACAAAATATTATTTGTTGTCTTGGTACGAGACCTTGGCTATGTGGTTATGATATTCTGGCATTATGCATTCCATCATTATGAAAGTGGTTAGTGATATTTAATGTGATTATTCGATTAGTAGAATATCCATGTGAATAAGTAAATGGAATTATTTCATTTTATTTCTACTATATTATGCTGAAGTTCAAGTTTAAAAGGCTTTTGTTTCAGTATTATACATTGCCTTAAATTTTTATGCTTATTTTTGAAAGTTTCTATTGTATTGCTTACCCTAACTGAGCATTTGAGCTCACCCCTTTCTATGTTTTATTTTTCCCAGGATTCCAAGAAGTGTAATGTGATTGATATGTAGGGTTAAGACAAGGGAATAATGGCATTCATAAAGGTTTATTTATGTTGTTTTGTATGTTCTAATGTGTAATGTAACATTCATGTATGTAATCTATTTTCCAAGACTTCTAAACTGATCGGTTCTTCGGGATTTGGTTCCTTGTAATCATGCCAATGTATTAAAATAATGCACCGACTCTGGGTCACTAGGGTCGGGGCATTACAGTTGGTATTAGTGGAAGTTTAGAAATAACTTTGGAAACTAGATTTAGATAAACTCCTATTAGAGCACATAGCCCTAAGATAGACTTTGAGGATTAGTATAGAAGAATTTTCTAAAATTTTGGTATTGTAGAGTTTTTTTGAGTTTTCCGAGAAATACATCCCTGTCTGGATATGAGCAGGTAGAGGCAGCTCTGACATAGATGTACCTAGGGTTAAAACCTGAAAACATCGCTTCGAGCTAGACTCGAACGGGAACTGGTGCACGACAATGGGCCCTGCTGCACTCTTGGTTACGACACTCCCGGGGGATATGCTGAGGATAATTCTCATTTTATTTACAAACCATTATGAAGGGTTCATGAGTATATACTTACTCAAAGAAAACATTTGTTATGATTATGGATTATATCCATAGACTGTTCAATTTGCATTAGGAATTATTTATATCAATTCATAAATAGACTTAGTTTATGCTATTGTATAGAAATGGCACCCAGTAGAAGGAATATGAACTTCAGTATTACGTAGGATCCAATGAGTAAGAAGGATCGTATCTTTCATGGTATTAAGACATCCTTTTGAAGGGAAATAGTCTCCCACATATTATCATTATATGAAGAAATAGTATCATGTGTGGATAAGATAACTAAAGAGTTTACTGAGTCCTATGGCTTTGAAGGGAAGCAAGAGAAGAAAAGCATGGAAGAGAGAAAGATGGATAAAGGGAAGAGGGAAAATAAGAATTTCCCCATATGTGATAACTGTGGAAAAAAACACCCTGAAAATTGCATGAAAGGAATGGGAGTTTGTCATAAGTGTGGAGGAAAAGGGAACAAGGTACGTGACTGCAAGGGTAAGAAAATGGTTTCAAATGTACAATGCTTCATTTGCAAGGAGTTTGGACACTACACGAACCTATTTCCCAGTCATCAGAATATGCCGAAAATGATGCTATTTGATAATAAAGTTATGATACTACCACAGATGAAGAGGAATGATTAGAGTTCTTATGTTGATTATGTCATTTGAGTGTTGTATCAACAATGTATTTGTTATAATAATTATGGAGTATATAAGGATTGTACTGCATTACTATTTCTTTTAGGTCTTGAGATTGTGTGGAACAAAGAAAAGTTACTCAATAGCAGGATAAATTTTTGGAAAATATATGGTTGAGAGAATGATAAACCATAATATAGTTCTGATACTGAGGTAGTGATTTTAGAATAATACATGATTTATTTGGATAAATTATATTGGATATTCTTGACTACCTTGAAACTGATTAATGATTGTTATATTTCATCATTGTTGGGGTTTACAACATTTTTGGATTGATGGAGTATATCCATTATTATTTAAGGAATACGGGATCATGAATGTAATCAATAAGGTTTTATGGTAATTCAAGATGTTTTAGTGTTTTAAAAGAATACATGATGAAGGTGTTCACATGTTATTACGCAGCAAAAAGGATCTTCATTTTTGGACTAAATCATTTTGGATAGTTCTAGTTCGTATTATTTTTAGATTTCCATAAAAGGACAACCCGGAGGTTGGGTGGAAACCTGTCGCGTCCGGCAAAGCCGTGAGACTTGAACCCACAATCGAAGGGCGACAAGGGAGTATCACCTACCACTAGCCCACGTTCTGTCCGGGATTATATAATGTATTTTTTTAAAAGATCTGGTAGATAAATTATAAATTCGTTTTTTTGGAACCCTATAAAAATAGGATAAATAGAATTTTTTTACATTCTATTATCTTTTAGAGTGAAAGATGAGTTTTTGGTATAAATTAGTTAAAGGATGGAACTCTACTTTTAAAGAATATATTTTTCTTCTTCTCTTATTCTATGAAGAAATTAATTCTTATACTATATTTAAGGAATCCTAAAACCAAAAATGTGTTATCCTAATAACCTATGTTTCGTTGAACCGATGGTATTTCAAATCATCATAGATTGATGAATTTAAGGACCTCAATTTTACACTTGTTAGTGATTGATGACCTCAATCACTACCTATAAATATTTACATTTTTCCTCTAATTATATGTCTCTAATTTCCACCAATGTTCTCCTAATAGAGATCATAATTTGGTGGTGACCCTTTCATTTCTCTTGTCCACATATTAAGACTAAATTTTAGTAACCCAATTTCTGATGTGGGTTTTCCCACAAAGATATTTTCTATTATCAACCTTTTATTTTCGAAGAACAATTTCAAATTGTGAGGACGCAATTTACTGAAGGAGGGGAGAACTCAACACCCCAATATTTCATAGTTTGTTATTTCTTCAAAATAATTTAATAACTTGCACTACACGCAACACCGAGTTAAAGCGCACCGTGACATACCAAACAAGCCGTTCCAAAGAGGTTATGAATAGTATTAACTAAATTATAAACTTTCTATAATCCTTATAATTATAGAATCCATATTATGAGTTTCTTAGACATAATTTAAGAAAAAATTCCTTTTTTTCAGATAAAAGAAGTATTTTTCAAAAATGCATTTTTACCAACATTAATAGTGAACCCTTTTTAAATCCAATATTTTAAACTTTTATATATTCAATTTGACGAAATAAATTTATTCTTTAGAATGTGGACATAAAAAATTTACAATGTAACACCCCAAGCTTCCACGATACACTTCTCTTTGAATAATACAGTATTGTGTGTTGTACGCAACTTCGAGTTCTAACACACACTACAACTAATCAAACTAGCCGTAATGAATATTTATACCTACTTTTTAAAATTTTATAAATTTTATCTCTCAAAATGGACTTCATTTTTGGATTCGGTGTATCAAATTTATCCTAAGGTGAAATTTTGGTACTTTTTGGATAACTTTAATATTTTGATGATTAGTGAAAATTACTAAATTTTAATTAAATACAACTTTTTAAATCCAAATAATTAGTAGTGAGAAATTATGAATTTGATTGGTTTTAAAGTATAATTAGAATATATTTTTACCATTTTATACCATGGTGTTCATTAGAATTAATTTCACATTGAAATTGGACATAAACAATTGTCAATCTTTTGATATATATTGTTTCTTAAAAACACGCTATATGTTGTTACAGCGGGAATTAATTATAAAATTAATTAATGCAACTTATATGTTTGGAATTTTTTAAAATAGACATCATTTTTGAATTCGGAATATCAATTATAGCTTAGGGTGAAATTTTGGAATTGTTCTGAAAAACTTCAATTTTTAATGAATAGTGAAACTACTAAGTGGTAGTTAAAAAACTGATTTTTTCATAAAACTTAATTTTTCCTCTTTTGTGATTAGAATTTCGAAAATATGAGAGACATGGTTAATATCAAGGAGTAAAATGTGGTTCAATGAGCTGAAAATAATTTTTGGTGAATAGTAACTTTTTACTTGTATTTACCACGGTTAAAAGTAAATAGGGTAATTAAGGGTAAACATGATATTAATATTACCCTAGCACATGTCCTAATTCTATTGGAAAAGTTTATCTCGACCAAAAACAACCTTAGGAATAAAATATTATCATTTAGGTCCACTTGTATTAGATTAGGACATTTATTATTATTTAATTCAAAGAAAAGTTAAAAGAGTTAAAATCAAAGTTTATTTACTAAAACGTTTTTAATATAGGGTTATACATAAGATAAATTAGATTGTAAATATTCATTAGAAATATAAAACGATTTCCTACATAATGATGTTTTATTTATAATTTTTAGACATTAAAAAATTTAATTTATTTATGACACAATGATGATGGAGTAATTACCTAATTAATGAAAAATTGGAATAATTGATATTATAAATACCCAAATAAATGTAATTTGAGACTTTTTATAAATACCAATAATTTTCATGGATAATATGACATGTTATAATGGAATTAATTAACGTTTTTTGAAGTAATCATTCAGTTATAATTTTTACAAAAATCAATTATTGAATAGTGTCAAAATTGACATAAAAGAGTTTTTAAAACAAATATTATATTATTAATTGATATTAAATTCTTAAAAATCTAAGGTTCGTCCAAGAGACTTATATAATGATAGGTGTATCCTTAATGGACCACTTGGGGGTCGGTTGGATGTATATAGTAAGTTTATTAACCATATAATATAAAAATACAAAGAGACATTGTAAAAGTGAAACTAATTAACTAAGAGTTAATACTTAAAGATAAGGTTAATATAATGACCCAAACCTGTCTAAATTATATTGGTTGAGTGGTTTTAGACCCATCCCCACCTTAACATTTAAATAATCTACTTTTGAGCCATTATAAAGTGAATATTAATTTATTATAAAATAATATTTCTAGCTTTTCCAAAGGTTCCCCTCACCCGTCTTATAAAAGGGCACTCTCCCTTCTCATTAACTCACACATTCAAAGCCATTTGGTTCGGCCAACCTCTGCCCAAATACTCTCTCAAATTCCCTCACTTAATAGTAGAGGACTTCCTTTAGTCAAAAATCCAACTTAAGGATCCCTTTTGATCAAATCAAAAGGAAGAACCCGAAGAAGAGGTAATGATTTCACCACCCTTTTTCAAGTTCATTTCTTCTTCCACTTCTTCTTTATATGTTATTACCATTATAAAACAATGAATCCAGTATCTCCTATATACTGTAATATTATTATAAATATTGTACAACCATATTCAGTATTCTATCCATCCTTTGAATGACATGTCACCATACGTGTGTACATACGGATTACCGTCTCCACATCGTGGTGTAATCGTTATTCAATATATTATTATTTGGATGGGTATAATAATGATTTTTAATTCATGTAAATAATAAATATAACATGATAATGATTCTTTATATATTATATACCATCCAATTATATATTATTTTAGTATCAAAAGAATGATATTTTCGCTCGTGCGTACATACGGATTACCGTCTCCACGACGCGATGAGATTCATTTCCAAGATCACCATTCATCGACGATTATAAAAATATATATTACTAATAAGTACGTAATATATGAAATAACAATTATAATGGAGATATATATATATATATATATATAAGTATTTATGTACTTACATATATCTTATTCATTTACTTCTTTTCAATACTATATGAAAACAGAAACAGCGTGTATGCGTACGTACAGACTACCATCTCCATAAACAGTGTTTTCCATTTCATATATATGTATATTATACATATTTATATTCTAAATATATATGATATATTTATCATGTTTTATATTATGGAATTATTTAAATCATGATCTAAGTGATACAACCAAGATTGACAAGTTAAAACACGTAGGATAAAGAAAGTGATTATTACCCAAAATGTTAACTTAACATGGAAATTATTATTAAATGGGTAATATAAAGTCATAAATGAATAAGGTATGATATCATAAATATTAATATGGTTCTGGTATAATTTAATAACATACTACGATCTTCGTACAGGAGGTTAAACGTACCCTCGACTAAAGGAAAGTTCAAGGTAAGGGGTTTTCATCTCACACCTTATTTCCGTGAGATTCATGCCATATTGCCACTATTACATTTTTCGTGGTGTATGTACTTCCCATAATTGTATTCTTTGTGTAATACACTTTAATTTATGTTTATTTACATATTCATTGAATGATACCTCTTTTATGGGTTTTATTCTTCGTAAGTAACCAAATTGGTAAGGGTTTATTTCGCAATCTCTTCATTATCCGAGGTTGTTTATACGTAATAATCTACTGGGATTTCTTTATCATCCACATCCATGTTTCTTAAAAATATATTTCAAAACATTCTTAATATTTTAAATAATATGGGTTAAAATCATTTATACCCTTTTTTGAAATTTTATAAGAAGTTAATAAAGTAATCTTTCCGTTGTTTTCCAACTAAGGTCATTTTTAACCTTTTCGAAATAATTAAGGTAAGAATGTCTTTTTATAACTTATACGGAAGGTGCATCTATTTTCCGTCATTATAAAATCATCGAATCTTCCCTTATAATCATATAAGGATATTTTCAACAAAAATGTTTTCTTTTAAAATTATGTGATTTTTAAATGATTTCAAAAAAGAGATATTTCTATCAAATATATGAAAATCCAGTGCAAATGTATACGTATTTAACGCAAGCTTAAAAATGATTTCAGAAAACCCGACTCTCGAGTGTGGTAGATAGGAAGGAATTTGGCGTGGACCCATCATGGACTGTAATTAGTCGAGAAGTCTCAGAATTAGTTATTTTGTTTTCAGGAGCTTGCATAATGTTTTCATAAAAACACTGGAGTATATTTGAGAAATTTTAAACATAATTATCTTCTAAAAAAATTGCATCGGTAGGTCTCATGAGACAAACTAGTATCTTGGCACAAGGCCTTGACAAAATCTTATTTGTAGTCTTGGCACGAGGCCTTGGCTATGTGGTTATTATAGTCTGGCATTATGCATTCCATCATTATGAAAGTGGTTAGTGATATTACATGTGATTATTCGATTAGAAGAATATCCATGTGAATAAGTAAATGGAATTATTTCATTTTATTTCATCTATATTATGCTGAAGTTCAAGTTTAAAAGGCTTTTGTTTTAGTTTTATACATTGCCTGAAATTTTTATGCTTATTTTTGAAAGTTTCCGCTGTATTGCATACCCTTAATGAGAATTTGAGCTCACCCATTTCTATGTTTTATTTTTTCCAGGATTCCATGAAGTGTAATGTGATTGATATGCAGGGTTAAGATAAGGGAATAATGGCATTCATAAAGGATTATTTATGTTGTTTTGTATGTTATGAAGTGTAATGTAACATTCATGTATGTAATCTATTTTCCAAGACTGCTAAACTGATCGGTTCTTCGGGGCATGGTTCCTTGTAATCATGTCAATGTTTTAAAATAATGCATCGACTCTGGGTCATTTGGGTCGGGGCGTTACATTGTGACCTTCGGGTCTCTGGAAAATATCCCATGTCTGATTCTTGTCAATCTGATCTAATTCATCATTCATGGATTTCACCCAAGATTCATCATTTGCAACTTCTTCGAATGAGTATGGCTCTACAACTGATAGAAATGCAGATTGTGTGTTATTCCTCATCCTTCTTGTTTGGGTGGGTGCACTCCTATCCCCAATTATGTTGGATGGATCAATCTTAGCTCTTCTATTTCTCCTCCGAGGTTCAGTATATTTCTCTTCATCCATAGTTTCTTCTTTAGATTCTTCTTCTGAGTCAACATCATGATGTGACTGCTGAGTGTTTTGTACAACTTCCTCTATTTCTGCATTTGTATTTTCTTCACGTTCATTTTCTTCTTGACTTTTTATCACATCAGCATATGACGTCCTTGAAAAATTTCTGTTTTTCTCTTCAATTATCTTAACATCACTACTTTACACAATCCTTCCTAAATTCTTGTTGAAACATTTTTAGGCTTTTCTGTTCATTGGGTAACCAAGGAAAATTCCTTCATCTGCATTGTCTCCATACTTCCCTTGATTTCATTCTTTGTTCCTGAGGAAGCATTTACATCCAAAGACATGAAAGTATTTTAAAGAGGGCTTCCATCCATGCCACAATTCATATGGTTTCTTCGTCTCACCCATATAAAGTCTTGTTCAATTCTGAATGTACACTGCATCTTGAACATCCTCTTTCCAGTAATGTCGTGGAATATGACTCTCAGTCAGCATAGTTCACGCCATGTTGTTCACCTGTCGATTCCTACATTCAACAACTCCTTTTTGTTGTGGAGTTCTCATAGGAGCTACCTCATGCTGTATCCCATGATTATCCAAATAATTTTCACATTCAATGGATGTGTATTCTCCTCCATTGTCAGATTGCAACACTTTGATTGTTTATCCAGTATCATTCTCGACGATTCTCCGATATGTTTTCATGCAGTCAATGACTTATCGTTTCCTGTGAATGACCATAACACATTCCATTCTACTATAATCAAATATAAAAAGGACAAAGTACCTTTCTCCATGAGTTCCAGCAAAATTTATCGGCCCACATACATCTGTATGAATCAGATCCGGAAGGTGATATTCCCTTTTCTTCTTTGGCCGATATGAACTGCAGACTAGCTTCCCATGAATTCAAGCATCACAAGATATTTCATGCATCCTACATACCCTATCTTGGCAAGGATCAAAGTCTATGTAGTTCATTGTTTTGGTGAACCGAAGTGAATGGGGTCGGAACGACCGGGTGCTGGGGATGAACCTCCGGGAGGCTTCCTACATACCTTGCCTTCACAAGGATCTCAGACCACATAGTTCAGGTATGGGTGTGTGGCTTACACTCTAGGCTGCCCAGGATAAGGATTCCAGGGTAGGTGAACAGACGTGAATGGGGACCTAGGGTCCAAGTGGATGGTGGGTTTTAACCTTAGGAAGTCTTCCTACGTACCATTCTTTAGAAAGGATCAAAGGCCACGTAGTTCGGGTGGCGGCATCAGCGAACCGACGTGAATAAGGACATGGGGTCCAGATGGGTGGTGGGCTTGAACCTCGTGGAGGAATCTTACATACCTTTCCTTGGAAAGAATCAAAGTCCATGTAGTTCAGGATGGGTGGGAACCAATGTGAAGGTCGACCTGGGGTCTAGGTGAATGGTCGGCTTGAACCTTAGGGAGGCTTCCTAAGTACCATGCCTTGTAAAGGAACCAGTACCATGTAGTTCAGGTGGTGTCAGGGAACCGACGTGAAGATGGACCTGGGGTCCGATGGGTGGTGGTCTTGAACCTCATGCAGGCTTCCTATGTACCCAACCTTGGAAAAGATCAAATTCCTCGTAGTTCAGATAGCAGGGTGTGGGGCTTACACTCTAAGCTTCCCAGGATGAGGATGTTAGGTTCGGTGCTTACCAGAAACCCACATGATTCATGCTTAGTGTGAGAAATAAGAGGCAGCAGAGACCTGACGATCACATCATGAAAGGTACGTTCGTGGGAAGTGGAGTGGGGCTTACACGAGGTTAGCGGACCAAAGAGGAAATAGGGTCTTATGCATGGTTATTATCCCGAAGAGGATGGGAATTACTCCAGGATGGAGGCCCGTGGAAACAAAGCGCAGTGGGAGAGGGAATTGGTACTGAATAAAAGAGAAGCATCATTTCCCACCACGCCCTTCGCTGGCCCTCTGGATTAAAAATTAAAGGAGGAGAAGGGATGCTGCCTCCGGCAAGAAAAGCTAGGGGCTTACACCGAGATGGTTTCCCTTTCCCCATGGACAAATGCCACTCCCATGAAGAGGATATCATCCCCTCTGGAGATCATTGGGTGTGGAGAATGTCTAAGTTGGGGGTACCCCGCGTGCGATGCACGAGGCGAGGTCATAGTTAAACATCATGTGGTGAGGAAGAAGGTACTTGGCAGTTTAATGTCCTGCAGCTCGGACGAAATGGGTTCACTCCTCACCCCTAATACTTACATAACTGGTACCCTCTGCTCCTTGGTGCAGAGAAGGGACAAGTAAAGCCATGGTGAGGGGGGGTCACAGAGAGAACCCTTGAGGGGCCCATGTTAGCATGGCTATGTGAAGAGGCAATAGCCATTATCATGCCTATGCGAAGAAGAATGAGGCGAAGCAACGCAGCCGGAGGAGCCATATAAGGGACTCCGAAATCACATCATTCAAACCTAGAGGGTCACACGGGAAAAGGAATTTCCAAGCAGAGGGGTTCATAGGTTGGGACCTTGTGAAGCCCTGTTTCTCTACGTGGCGAAGGGAACTTGTGAAGGGGTGTGCTTCGGAAAGTGGGGTGCCTCATCCTAATCATAGGGAAGTGGTACATATGGGAGGTTCTTTGCGATGTGTAAAGGCATTCACGGAGCACTTCCTCGCAGAGAAAAGGTTCCACACGACCCACGGTGTCGCGAACCAATATTCTTCATGACTTATAGTGACCCTGCCTTAGCATGGGGATCATGTGTATATGAAGGGTGTTTCGCGAAGTATAAACAATCTGAGATGACCTAGGTCCCCTTTGGGATCCCCTTCCTTCGAGAATAACCTTAGGATTCACGAAAGGCATCCCTCTCATAATAGGGGATCAAAAAGAGACCAAGGGGAGGCACTTTGCGGAGCAGAATTACCTCGCACGGCTCATGGTTTGCAGAGCAAAAGGGTGGTTCCCGATTCGGGAGCTGGGAAGTCAAATGGTTGAATTGTTTGTCCTTTGGGATTATGGGGAGCCTAGTATTTATAGGAAAGAGGTGTTGTGAATAGGATCTTTCACAGTTTGAAGAGGGGATTGGTTGCTTCGCGGTGGGCTCGCGAATTTCAAATTCGGTCGCGGAGCATCTCGCCTCCTTGCTTCGTGGTAGGCTCGCGAACGTCAAATGAGTTCGCAGAGAATCCCGCCTCCTTGCTTCGCGGCAAGCTCACGAACATCAAATGAGTTCACGGAGTGTCCCACCTACTTGCTTCGCAGTGGCCACGGTGCTGGGGGACTCCACGAAAGGGATTCGCGAGGCAGTCAATGGTGCCTTCGTTTTGGCTTCTTATCTATCCAGAATTTTGGCGCCAACAAAAATGAAAAGGGGTATATTCATTAAGGATATTTTTTCATATATTTTTTATGGTAATTCAATCCCTAAATGTCAAAAAAATATCCCTTTATTCATACTTAAATGAGTGTACATTGTATTTATACCATCCTAATTATTTCAATGTATGGTTTATGATAATTTCAACTAAGGAAAGTATTAACATTCACTTCCTTAATTCCTTTTTATAAAGGATAACATTCTCTTTAAATGCGAACATTCATGTGGTAATTAGGCCATAAATTCCCCCTAAATATCAAAATTATGTATCAAGGTTATGATTATTTCCATAAAAATATATCATTTTTACATACCGTTTTCAAATTGATTTTTTTAACTGGGAAAATATAGATTCATATGTATCTTTTACTCAATATAGATACTTTATAATACCGAAAAATTATGAATTAAATAAATTATTTGATATTTAATGAATGATTTGGAAGTTTATGAAACGGTTGGGGCTCAGTTTTAGATATCCCCTCAATTCCATGGTACACTCATGGGATGAATCAATTGGCTAGACTCAGATAATTGTTTTTTACCCATTTTGTTTTAAACAGTCTTTTGATTGGTCTTGAAAATAAAGGTACCATGTCCTGGAAATCACAACAACTAATAATTAAGCATTTCCTTCATTCATTTTTCAGTTATTAATATATTGGATATTTTCACTATAAAACTATCTAAATATGTATTTTATTATATGTTATTGATTAAATGGAATATGTTATTTGTTATTTATCTTTTCATATGGATTATTACTCATCTAGTTATTTAAATGGAATATGTGTTCAGTTATTTACATTTCCATATTGATTGTTCTTTTATAATTTTTATTTCTTCTACTGTACAAAATCATTACTAATCATTTGATCTCACCTTTATTTTTTTCTTTCCCTGGGATTCTAAGAAGTTTACTATGATAAATATGCAATAATATGATAGATAAAATAAAGTTATTCTCAAAAAAAATTAAATTTTATTATTCAAATGTAATATTTGAATATTGTATCTATATAGTTTATCAAGACTAATAATCTATTTGGTTCATTGGGATGTGACTCCATATATATTATTCCAATGTAATGGTAGAAGGAACCAACATCTAGATACTAGGTTTAGGGTTTCTATATACAAGTGAAATTCAATTACTCATTAAAAACTCTATGATATTCTTTTATTATATGGTTAAATAGTTTTCACAACACATTATTCTTGTCTTATATTGTACTAGTAACTATTCAATTAATTATTTTTTTGAAATTAAATAAATAAAAATCCTCTACTACATCCCCTTCATCAATTTTTTATTCAATATTATTATTTCACTAGGGAACATAGATTTCCCTTGATATTATCTATTATTTTCTATTATACACATGAATAATAACTCTAAATCTTTATCCATTCATTCTATTTATACAAATAGTTTCAAAAAATTAATGTAATATCAGTTCATCACTTTGAAATATAGATTATATTCTCTAAATAAAATTTCTAAACTAATCTCAACTATAATTTCTTCAATAATCATATTTATGGTATAGTATCAGTTTATTACACTTCATGAAAAATTTGTTTTATTATTAGAATATTTATGTTAAACCATCTATATTTATATTTTTCAACATTATAAGGAAAATATTAATAGATATAATATAATAGCATAAGTTTATTCAAAACTCCATTTTCATTCCAATATTTATTCACAATGTAAATACCTTATTTTAAATTGAAAAATATTTTACCACTTAAAAATATATAATATCTTACATTTTTAAAATTAATATCTTCATCACTTAAATACCATATATTCATTCTTCAACATGATTCAAAATATGCTTGAATACTCTACTGAAGATTCATTATATCATTATTATTTTTTCTATGAAGATGTATAAAAATATCAAGTTCTCTAATATTAATTCCCTCTAAAAAATACATATATTAATAATTCATGTATGCATGGATATTCATCTAAATCATAGTTACGGTCTCAATACCTATATTTAAAATAGATGATGCTACATTGATCCTTGTTTATATGTTCAGAAAATCCAATTTCGTATTTTAATATAAATACATCAAATTCTAAAAAAATATAAAATCATTAATTATTTTTTGTAACTCCATTTTCATAAAAGAATTAATTTTTTAAAATGTAGACCTCCCTTCGTTATCGTTAAAGTTGAATCACTCTTCCATGAAATCAACTCACACAAGATGACCAACATGATGTCTATAGAAATTACACTCTGGAATGAAATCGTTAAAATTCATAATTTATATAGAGTAATCTTTATATAACCGTATTATAAAATATTAAATTTAAAAAATTATATTTAGCACAATTCATTCAACTCAACTTGAATCATAATATCACTATGATATTATTTCTATTAATAATAACTCTATTGAAAATTCATATATTATTATCCCCTATAATAATAATCCAATATTAAGGACAATCCTACAATAAATTATAAAACATTATGTATACACAAACAATGTTGATGTAGAACCAAATTCATTCATACAAAGGGCCTAATGTTTATGCAATAATACCCTTCTGTTTATATAAAAGTGTTTGATTAATTTTCAACTCTTGTTGGATTTTTATGTAACAATTTCGTGATTCTAACACTATACTACATCATTTTTATATATACTGAAATGATGGTTATAAAACACAAGTACTTGTTATTATACAACCATGCCTTCCATTTTTTCCTACATGGAAAGTCTCCTTGAAAAGGGACTATATTTGCATAATGATAAATGAAAATGTAGATTGACTGTATCAATGGAATTAGCCTGAAAATAGATCAATTTCATATGTTATTCTATATCAAAGTGATAATTAGATTGACTATGAAAATTGAATCATCCACATGCCTTTTTTAAATGACCTTCTAACATTTTTTCAATCACCCATATGAACAAACTTCATATCAATCATGTTAATCTTTGGCCAATGTATCTATCGAAAAGGAATGTAAAAATGTAAGAGAAAGGTAATGGATGGATAATGAATTCAAATCCAATTAATTTTATTTGTCTTAGTATGGAAATTGTAAACATGATTTAGTTCAAACTAGGTCCAACCCAAATCATATCACCCATTCTCAAGCACCTCAGCTCCACTTCCAAAATTTTATGGATAGTGAAACTACGTACACCAACACTCATCTTACATTTAATATTTAATCAACACATAAATCATCTCACCCACTTATATTTTCTCAGGGATCTTATTTCCTTCATCATTTATTCATCATCCTCACAATCACCATTATAGATAAATTTTGTTGTTTCTAATAAATTATCTATGTAAAAAATATTAATCAATTTTTTTAAGAAATATGAAAAGAAGAATTGTACAAAGATCATCCTAGACCATTCATACAATTTTATTTGAATAATATAATACAACACAACACCTGGAAACATCTTATTTAACATTAAGATTATGTTCGTCTTATTCATCTTCCAATAATCATATTTCACTTTCTGATTCTTCTTCATCATTTTGATATCGATATTCTCAAAAATATTAATTCATCTTCCTTCCTTATTGAAATCAATAATCAATAATACTTATTTTTCATTAAAAAACATTCAAAAAAATAAAATATACACAAATTTATCCCATGAGGGGATTCAACGAGAGAGGGTATACATTAAGAAGGCTGTGAATAAGCTACCAAGAAATACTATTTGATAAATATAAATAAATTCTGGAATGTCATTATGGAGGAATCATTAATCGATTATGATTTCATAATCTCTCATCTTTAGATATAAAAATGGAACCCAACATTATGGGGGTAATTATTTTTTTTTCATTTACTAAGAAGTAAATGTATAAATAAGTGGTTTATGATGTTTCCTAAAATTTAGCACACATGTTTATAATTTATTTATTTCTATTAATGTTAAAAAAATTTATAAAGGACTCATGTTTTTTTATTTCATGAGAATTTTGTTTCTCAACAGGTTTTAATCAAATTTTTTCATAAAGAATCTGATAGACTCTAAGAAAGGAAATTGGAATATAATTTAAATTTAAATCTTACTATACTTATAAGGGAAAAGATTCCATTTAAATCAAACCTTTTTTCCCTTCCCTGATAATTTCTCAATTTGACATTTACTATAATGGGTGATAACACTTTAATTATGTTTGAATTGATAAAACATTCCTATATACTTTTCAATTTTTATCAATAATGGAGAGATAAATTTAAATGAAAGATAAAGGATAGGATAAGGATTAAATAGAGAGAAAATATTGAAATATCACATTATATTAGTTTTTCTGATAAATACAAAAGGTGAAAATTTCAATCACAATTTTTGGTATTGAATTTATTATAAAAGACTTGTATAGAACATGGTATGTTATTGATAGTTGATTCCAACATGATAGTAATAGGAATTGATGTATGATTATTCTTGATGTCAATATATTGAAGAATAATTAAAATGTAGAATATGATTCATGGAATACAAAGAAGGAGAACCGATGATTTTCTTTTGTAAAATACAGTCCCAAGTATAGTGTGATATTTTATTAGGATAATGAAAATGGATGACACATCTCTAGTTATCAATGTTTAAAGTTATGTGTCATATTTTATATGAGAAAAGTTTTGTATATTATTTTTATTCCCATGTTGTCAATCCATTAGATTGTTCTATACATTGATATGCTCCATCCTCCATATGGTCGATTTTCACAGACACATGGTTATTTATCATAGAGGCTTGTTAGTTCGGAGAAAAATATAAAATCAAGGCATCATAATAATGAAAAACCAATAAAATTAACCATATTTTGAGTCTATTTAAACATGACTAAACGTTTTTTAAACATCATGTAAGTGATATATAAACATAATATAAGAGCTACATTAGTATAATACACTTATATAGAAATATAATTCTACTACTATGTAAACGTCATGCTCTTCATAGGAATGAATTGGGAACTATATAACCATCCTATAAATAGATTTAGTTTATAATAATTTTTTTATGGAGTTTCCATAATATTAATTTTAATTTAAAAGTAAAATTAAATTTTATGATGAAATAAATCTATTCCTCACAGAAATAATATCTTAATGATATTTTGAGAAAATACATGGAGAAAAAAATTATCCAAATAAGATTCATTAAATTTTATATTATCTAGAATGAAGAAATGGATATTAAACATAAATAATAAAAAATATATATTACTCATTTTAGTGTATGTTCTAAGTATATAGTGTTAGTGTTTTCATGGAATATGATTTCATGGATTAGTGTGGTAGGTTCCAAGTCACGGAAGGGAGATCCACCTGGAATAAGATGTATGATTCCATGCAAGAAGAAAAAAATATAATTTATTATTTCATATATATATATAGAGATAGAGAGAGTAATGGTCTATTAAATATATATATATATATATGTGGTATGACATTTCTATTCTATGAAGTAAAAAATTATGTCCAGAATTTTGAAGAATAGATACTACAACCTAATTTTATTACTGTGAATATTTGATAAAACATATGTTAGAGAATATTGACAATATGATTCTAATAATTTTATATTTTTTTCAATGATATTAATAGATAAGAATTAATATTTTGTAATTATGAATATCTATAAAAAGAAAGGTGAGAATTATAGTGCTACTATTCATGTTCACTAAAGAAGAAGAGAAAAGGTGTAGTGAAATCATTGTGCACTGAATATTATATAAGCTAAAAGAAGAAAAAAGAAAAGAGATAAGATGTAAAAGAGCTATGTCTATATAAATTTATCTAGTGAAATAAATGACAGGAAACCTGTGAAAGGGAATATATTAATAATTTTCTGTTCATGAAATTTCATAGAAGATAAAAAATATATCATTCATCTATGCAAGAATAAATAACTTTTACTTTTAAAAGTGAAGAAGATTTACAAATCCCTAATTACTATTATGATGAAGATATATATTATTTAACATAAATAATATAGAATAATTAGGTGTATAGGAATTTTGATGGGAAATTATAATAATAAAAAGTAGAATAAAACCCAATAAATATTGTATAAAAGTGATTCCTCATCTAGTTTTATATTGAGATTATATATAAAATTACATGAATGAGTTTAATACTCTTATAAGGTAAAAAAAATTAACTATATATATAATGAATTTACGCTATAATTTCACTATCCCAAGGGAATTATGAATTATTTCCAACCCAATTTCTAATGATTAGGGGAAATAGTTCATTTTTAGGATACTCCCAAGATATCCAATTTTAATTGGAATTTCATTATAGTGGTAATCAATATATTGGTCACTATAGAACATAGAAATGATTAGCTAGAGTAATTGAGCATAAAACCATTTAAAAATATTATGTTTCATTTTAAACATTATTTTATCGACTTTTATAATACAAGGGTGGGGAAACAATTTTTATGGAGATCTAAATCTAAGCATGTCAAAGAACCAAATGGATAAAAATTTTGAATTTGATAAAAAAAATAGACAACACTGGGTTACTCATTATCTCTAAGTGTTGAACATATCCCAATGTAATCATAAAAATAATCCCATGTAATCCATTAATATAAGGAATATGTAGTTTTATATTTCTAGTGATTCTTTATTAAAGGGACATTGTTGTGTTTTTATGATGAATGAATAGATAATTTTATATGAATCACACCAATTGAAATTTCATAAGAAAAATTATCCTACATATGACCGTAATCTAAAGGGAGTGGTTTGTTTTTGTTTAAAAATCTATAAGAATCTTCTATATAAGGAGAAATGTGATATATATATATATATATAATTTGATATTATAAAATATATATTCACTAAAAAATATTTGAACATATAGAAATGAATTTGGATGAAATAGTTAAAGGATTATAATTTCATGATTGTCCATAATCTTGGTATATCTAGCATGATAGAAAAGTCATTGAGTTGAAAAAATTATGAATCACTAACCATGCTACATTTGGAGAAGATTAAATAGTTACTCATTTAATAAATACTGGATTGGAATTTGTGTATTTTTGAAATTTTCTCTTTTTTATCTGGTATATTTACAATTATAATTGTTTGAATGTTTTATGAAGGCTAAAAAATGAATTCAATGGTTCATATAGAAAGTTATAATTTTTGAAGGATGTTATATTTTATGTGTTTAATGTTGATATTGAGGGATTCATAATATTTTAGAAGAGTTATAGTGCATTGAATTATTAAATGTTGAAAATGTAATTATTAAATGAATCTCGTAAATACCAATTTTTTATTCACCCTAAAATTATATAAATTTATAGATACTTTAAGGAATATTATTTGTGGGAGGGAATAGAGGAATTAATTAATAATTTTTTTGATAAATGTATTTCTTTTCAATATTTAATAGTCTAATGACAAGTATTGAAGGGGATAGATCAGAAATTTACAATACCTAATTTAAAATTAGAGAATATATCCATGGATAATGTGGTGGTATTACAAAATATCTCTTGATTTAATAACATGGTTTTTTTCTTAAGGATAATTTAAATAAATCATTCAATTTTATTCAAACTCAATATACTTTGACTTTATATTTTCTTTATATAATTAATATTAATGATATAGTTATGATAAATGGGGTTCCTCCACCTATTTTATATGATCGTGTTCTAAACATTACATGAAATTTTCTTAAGGGAATTTAGTATATACTTTTTACTCAGTTGACTATTAGTAAATCATTCCAGCCTCAATCTAAATGATATTTGGAGATGAAAATTCAAACTTTTGAGGAAATTTTTTTGGGATATCTCATTGAATTATTATGGATTTTGGGATTAATTTCATTACTTTCTAATACTAATTTTTCAATATAATATACAAATAGAACCATTTGTGGAATTATATAGAATGAAATATTATATTCCAGATTATTTGGATAATATTGGGCACATAACGTAGTTGAGACCTTAGTTAGTAGAAGTTACTATTGAAAAAGTAAAGTTGATTCAAAATTATATGTGGGAATATCTGAGAAGGTAGAAATATAATACAACTAACATGAGAAAAGTCCTCCTGTTTACGGTAAGAGAACATATTTTTTTCCTAAAATATATTTAGGAAAATGTGATATGCATTTTTTTAAAAATTTAAAACTAATTCCATGTATTATCTTTTAATATAAAATTCTAAAAAGTGTGATATATTTTATACTTAGTAGCATAACCTGTGAGATTACCTTAGGAACATAACGTGTGTCATGCTTCATTATTATGGAGATATTTACCTAATGTGTCTCATGTTTTTGTCTATAAATAAGTTTGATTAGTGAAAAATACTGTATATGGATAAATGATAGTTCATATTCAGATCATAAAGAGAATATGTTATGGAATATAGTAAATAACTGGGATATGGTTTTTTGGATAAATCATGTGATAAAAGAAAAAACTTATAAAAATAAAAATTATATTATAGAAAAATATCCTCACATTTTTTATTAATAAATAAAATTATGACGATGTAATTTCATTACGGTGGGAGAATGTGAAACCCCCATTAATGTTAATAAAAAATCTATTTCCTTATTAATGTTTAATGTTACAATTTAGGGATCCATATTCATTGTTATTATTTTATATAATTTTTCTACTCATAAATAAATTAAATTTTTCTAACCAAATTAAATTCTATAAAATATATAGTTTTATTTGAAATATAAATTTACGGAGTATAATTTGATTAAATTGAATACATTTTTAATTCATAAAATCAATATTATATTAAGGTAAATTATAGTGATCACAGTGAAATAGTTTAATTTAGCGGTATACAGAAAATTACCATTTTTATAAATACTATCGCATTTATAAAATCATCATATTTTCCTAATGAAATTAATGTGCATGGACACATTTTTTGACCAAATATATGTTTATGGATTAACATAAATCATTTAAAAATATTTAATTCAATTTAGAAAATCTAAATTTGAAATTTTTTAACAAATGTGATGTTTAATTCAAATAAAAGTATTTCTGGTACCATTTGTTCTATCAAGTAATCATATAGTTTCATTTCTTTGTGTCATAATTTTGAAAAAATAGTACCATATATTTTGAAATTGTAATCAATTAAATTTTATAGGAAACAACAATAAATAAGTTATTGATGTAAATTCATATATATTTTTTGAAGGGATGTTCTTCAAAAAATTATATATTACTTTTCATTAGGCCTACATGTTTTAAAATTAAATTTTACAACCTCTATAAATGGAATCATAGAAAATTTATTCCATATTTGGGATCATCATGAAAAATATTTTTAATTAGTTTTCTTTCATTTTTGGCAATAAAAATAAGTTATCATTGTTAATGGTGATACACCTAGGTAGTGGGTTAAATTTGGTAATAAGGTTAAAAATCTTTGAGAAGGCCCCAAAATCATATCTTTAATATTTTTGGATGATTACATTTCAAAAAACAATATATTATACATTACATTATTCCATTTTAGACCTATTTTTTTAATTGTATCTTAATATTATTTTAATTCATTGAATATTTACATGAGTTACACTCCCCTAACATATAAAGGGATCCCTTAATCCCACTCATATAAACACACATAATAAACCTTATATCTACCTATATCAATCCAATTTCTTCAAAAAAATATTTTCCCCATGTTTTAGTTGTCTTGGTATAACCAAATGTTAAATCCAAGAAGGATTATAGAAAAACCAAAAAAGAGGATATACAAGGAAATGAATAAGGTATTTACCCTATTTTTCATGATTATTATTTTCCATATCTATAAAATATATTGTAAAAATCATAATATAATGGAATAAATCTCATTAATAAACTAAAATGTTATTATGTTTATGTAAAATGTTTTTTTGAAATATTTTCCCACCAATAGTAAATGGAAATGTTTCTCACGTGTGTGTGGAGACTAATACCTCCATAAAGTAATGTATGTCATTTTTAATTAATGGATCTCTTGGTTTCTTATAAATATAGATTTATTAATTATATATAATATTTCTCATAAAAAATTTCTTCTTTTAAGTTAAACTATTATCGAGTTTTCTTCCATCCCCTATGTTGGAAAATGGAAACATCGATCACCTATACATGCATGCTATCTCCAAAAGGAAACAATGTATTTCATTTTCAAAATCAAATTATATTATTGGTTCTAAAAATATATTTAATGAGTAAAAATATATTTATTATAATATTATTATTTATGATTTTATCCAACCATGATCACTTTTACCCTGGTCAACTTACCAATGTTTCTTGGGGATTATGAATTTAACAACCCCAAAAAATTCAATGTGAACATAAATGGTTTATAAACACAACAAAATATGGTCATCAAAAAAATAAAATGAATAATAATATTGTAATTAACTTTTTGTTTCAAAATATTGATAACTAATTTCATTTTATTTTCTCAGAGGGTAGAAATCATATGGCGTGTGTTCAGAATTGAGGTAAGTTAATTTTTTAAAACTTATTTTAAGTGTATTAAAATGTTTCTATTTATTATCCATTTCATTTTTAAATGTCTTAAAAATGTATTTGTAGTCATCAAACATCATTAATAATAATTGTTTATTTTTTATTCCCTGAATTGATTTAAAAATTGACATTTAAACATTTTATTTAATGTTAACTTGTTAACATTCTTTACAAAAGATTAAAAGGAATTCATTTTAATATTTATTCATGAATCCTTTTAACCTTTCTTATAATTGGTCATCATTATTATGATTCTTATTTATGAACTCATTGTTTTCCAAAGTAAATTCAATTCACATTATTTGGTGAATTGTTAATTTAATAGTGTTATCAATGAAAATGATATTTCTTTTTATTTTTATCAAATAATTGTAATTGGTTATTCATATGGGTTCAAATGATTTTTTTTATGATTTTTATGAAGGAATTGAAAAACTATATAAGTTTTATTCATTTTTTATTTATTGTATATTATATATGATGAAAAGGGTGTGTTATACTTCCCTAAAGTTTTATATCCCTCAAATGTACAGGTTAAAGATATATTATTCATAGGAGATGTTCTATAATTAACTTATTAATTGTTTCCATTGTGATAGTTTTCATATGTTTACTTTTAGTGATAATTTGATAGTATTACTACATGGTTGTTCAATTATTTCTTTTATTTCTGTTATAAAATGATAAATATATTGATGTAAATAGATGAACATATGATTAATGTGTTGTGTTATGATCTTATCAAGGTTAATGCGTTGTTTTTCTTGTAATATGTTTAAATTTTTCTAACATTTTCCTATAAAACTATCCTAATTATTATTTCTGGTTTCTGATTTTTTTTATATAATGTTTTATGGATAAATTGATGTCATGAAGTTTATTTCATGATTATGTAAATTATTATTTGATATCAAAGTTTTTTTATATAAAGGCGAACATCCTTATTCATTTTCTTATTTCTAAATTGACTAATGGGTGTTACTTTATATATCCCTTACTGAGTTTTTAACACTATTCACAAATTTTCATATCTTTTTTACAATGCATAAGGTTGTATATTAACTATAAAAATGATGAATATTTATGAAAGAAGTATTTTCTTAAATAAGATAATTTTTAATTAAATAAAATATGAATGTAAATATAATAGTATGTTTTTTACAAACAAATGTAAACACTATGGAAGTGTACACATGTAATGTTATAGTTTTCCAATTTCAATAAAACTCTAAACTAAAGAGATCTTGGATATATAATAAATTGAAATAAATGATATAAATCATGTAATATTTTTTTGGGTTATGTTATGTGTCATTTTATTAAATGTTATCCCTATTATTTAAATGTGTTATAAATTAATTTAAATAAAAATACCTTGTTTTTGAAAAAACCCACATTTTAGGGTAATAAGAACATATTAAAATGGATTTATCAGATTGAATCAAAAATGTCCTTTTAAAAATAGTATAAAATATTTATAATAATAATAACAAAATTAAATAATATGAGTGTATTAAATTTATGTTTCATGGTATTATAGTAAAATAACCCTATATAATAAATGAAAAGAGAGAACAAAGAAAACTATAATTTCAACGAGGTAATGAGTAATAAAAAAGGTTTTTCAAATGGGATTGTTAGAATATCATCATAAATAGAAACAATGGGTGATAATTTAATAGATATATAAGGTTGGAAAAAAGGAAATTGGTATTTAAAATAAATCTTGATAAATAAATCTCATAAGAAATATAAAGGTCCCAAAATAATAACACCTAACTAACTATTTAGTGTGATACTTTTGTTTAACCTTAATAAATTCAGGGAAAGGGTTTTTTCATGTTAAAAGGTAGATGAATGTTGGAATGGACTGCAGTATAGGTATTCTGGTATATATTTGGACGATGAATGGATTTTGAGAGTCAGTTGGAATGGATAGAGGATGTGTGTTTATATATTAGGGGAGAGGTGTATTGTGGAATATAGTACCTAGTAATTTTATAATTTAGTAAAAGTTATATTAGTTAGAATTGATTCCAAATAAATTAGATGGTTAATTTTTAAAACAATTATGGTTATATTACTATATCACCATTCCAATATAGAATGGAATCTTATAAGCACATTATTAATGGTAATGAATCACAAATTATATATATTATTAAAATATAAATTTTGATTCAAAGTTTTGCAAAAAAAAAAGAATTATAAATTTAAATTAATATATTTAAATCTATTAAATTATTTGTAAAAAGATTTTTTTTGGAAACTTTTTAATTAAATTTTTATGCAGTCTTATATCATAATGATTTCATTAGTGAAATTATATTTCGAAAAATTATATTTCTATTATTCACACAAAATTATACTTCTAAGGAAATGTCTTAAAAAATTACCATAACCTATTTTTTTGTTTTGAATCCAAAATTTAAGTCATTTTTTCAAACGACATTCATAAAATATATGAATTTATCCTTTCATTAAAAATATATATGACACTGAACAAAATATTATTTAGAATAAAAACTATTTCTATTTTTTTATTGGTTAATGTTATGCTAATTATTGTATTTTAATTGTTATATGAATTATTTATAATTATTTTTACATGGGACCGATTGACATTTTATGAAATTACCCTTAAAAATATATGAAAATCATCTATTAAATAGATAATTAAATAATTATTTATAGTGAACCAAACATTACATATTGTAATTTAAATACTATGGAAATGGACATTTATCTTTTCTAAAAACAATATTATAAAATCATAAAAAATTATAATACAAAACATTTCATAAGAGGAATTAAATTTTAAAATAAATGTAATATATATTTTATAAAGTTATTTTATTATAAAACCTATCTAAGAGGATTTTAAAAGAAAATTTTTAAAGTAATAATTCATTAAAAAATGTGATAACCACTATATAATAAATTAAATAACCAAAATAGAAATTAATATTTATTATAAAAATTTATTTTATTGTAACTAATTGTTGATACATAAAAAATAAATTATAATAAAATTTTCATTAACATACATTTTACATTAAAGATATATAAATGAAATAACATAGGTGATATATATTTATATAAAATCATGGATAATATCAATAGAAAAAAATAAAAATAATTCATCATTTAAATGAATAATTGAATATATAAAATTTTTAGAAACAAATACACATTTGAAAATTTTTATATTACTTTTTACCCCTTAGTGAAATTGAGACCTCGTAATTTTTCTAGTGGAATAACCCATTTTAATTCTTTCAAAAATTAACATGTACCACAATACTATTCCTTTATAATATATTCAACATTTACAATGTAAAGGTTATAATATTTCTCTGCTAAATGGTCTCAAAATATTTAAACCAGCTTAGTCAAACTAGTTGTACACATCTTAGTACTCGAGAGAAAATGTCTCTCTATCTAAGGCCCAATACAGAAAATTTTAGAGTCATTATTCCAAAAAATAACAAAATATGAAATGATACAAACTAAGACCCAACATACTTGATGAAACCTAACTAATACATAAATAAATATTTCATTATTTTAGATGATTATTCATTTAGATTCTTAAAATTACAATCCCCAAAACTATAAATATTTAGTATTTTTGGATACTAGATTTATAATCCCCAAATTTCATGAAATATATTAAAAATATCATACAAATTTATTCTCACATAATAAAACATTTTAGCATTACCTGTATAAAACATTTCATCCTTAATTAGGGAAATGGAATTAAAATAAAGGGTGATTGAATATATTTAGTAAGTGTAAACTTGGGAGATATCGATCAATGATCATAAGTGAGTATAAAATAATCCTAAGGGTGTAATAACATGATCAGGAACTGTGATGTCATAATAAATAATCAATATAACATAAAACCTGGGTTATGAAAATAAATATAATAAAATGAATGAATTGTAAAAGTGAAGAATCGTCAATAATCAGTAATGAGCAATGAGTTTGTATCATAAGTATAACACACGATATTTTTTAATAAATGGATTTATCAATCGTAAGCATAGAAATAATATTTCATGGCTACCCAAAAAAATATTAATCACATATTAGACGTTCCATAAATGCTCATGTACCTTCTAGGTAATGTAATAGCTGTATTTGTACTCTATTGGGTTTGGTATAACCACCCATTTACCCTAAACTCGTGATATCTCATACATTACCAAAATAAATAGAGGGATATATATATCAGGGACCACATGTAAACTAATGAAATTTTTAATTATGTTTCACATTAGATCATAGAATCATTCAACATTTCATAATATAGTAATCTACCTATGGGAAGGAAGTAATTTTCATTATAATTTCCTTAAAACATTACAATTTATACATTGACTAGTTAACATGTTGAAAGAAATTAGTTTCATAGAAACATCAATATAACGTCAAAAAAATAATTCATCAAGAGAATAATTGTTGATGGTATCATAAGATAATAACCCTAGTGAAGTATATAAAAAGTATATTAATATAAAATTAAAACACATTTGTAAAATAATAAAAATTATTCTTTTAAATTTAAAAGAAATCATCATGTTTGGTATTTTTTTAAATGAATATTTACCATAAAATTTAGAATAGTATTCTCTTTAAAAAACCATGTAAACTTGTAATGGAATCATGATCAAAAAATTGTGATAATAAGGGTGGTACATCCTTCTAAGTTGCATATTTTTTTTAAAACATTATTTCCACACTTTCGTTGAGAAGTTTAAAAATTCCGCATATACATAATGATTTGAATGACTAATTTTTATCATTAGTAAATAAATATAAAGGATATATTAAATTATTTTACTAATATTTTTTATTAATAATAAAACAACTATAATTTTTTGATGAATATGGATATGTGGAAAAAATATTCACGGGGAAAAAAGGGAAATATTGTTAGTATTTGTTAAGAACATACCTTCTATTTTTTTCCAACAATGAGGTGTAAAATAAAAAAAAATATTTTCAAATACATGAAATTACCTGGTGATAAAAATAAATTTATTTGTTTCTAGTGTTAAATATCACATAACTCCCCTAAAGGATTTTCATGCATAAATAATCTCATATAAATATGATATTGAAACATAAACCCCTACCACATGCTCAGATTTTCTTTTTAAAAACACTATCCACCTATAAAATAAATTTTAAACTAAAATTAATCTATTCTAGATCCATATTCTTTTTTATATTACTATATATAATTAAAATATAATTTCCAATTACACATTTATTAACACCTCATTATTAAAATAACTATTCCCAAATTAATTATTTGATCTTCTATGTATATTTCTGTTTGATTGTTTTGGTCCATACACCTTATCGATTGTTCAAGGATATAAATAAATTCGTAAATATGAAGTAAATTTATTATATGTAATTTTATAAAAATCCACCTATGGAGACGAATAAATAATGAATTAGATAACTTTATGGAGGTGGTTGTATGAACAGATGAAGACTTACTACTTTAATTTTCATAATTAATTAAAAAACGGAATTAAAATAGAAATTTATATTTATATAATTGTAATTAAATTATAAATATCATATATATTCATGAAATACATCTATATATCCTTCTTTGAGAGGTTTTGAGTAAAAATGATTTAATTCACTTTATGGTGATGGTAGTTTGTATGTACACATGAGTGATGTTATCATTTTCCAATAGTTATAAATGAGGTATAAAATGGTTTTTAATTTAACATAAAAATGTAATATATTAAACATAATAATTGAATTTTATTAATATGATCATATAAAATTTTTAGTATTTTTAAGAGGATATAAAACATTAAAATGGATTGTACAAATATATACCAATTCCTTATATAATCTCCTTCCAAAAGACACCTTATGGATTCTTAGATTGGTCTTTTAGGAAGAATAACACATGTTTAAAGTGTTTTTGAGAGTTGTTTAGTTATTAATTTCAATAAATTTTTAAATTTTGTGTGCATTTACTATGGATAAGTGAGAAGAATTAGTTCCCTTTTGTATGTGAGTGGAGTGACATACTTGTAAATACCCTTAACATTAAAATAATATAAAAGAATATTCAAGGGATATTAGAAAAAAATTGAATCTCCCTTGATTAGAATAAACTATAGCTACTAAATCCACTCATCCAATCTTTTTTAGAAATATTTTCATGATATTAATATCCTCATCTATTGTTTTAACTCCCTCATTATCCATTTTAACCCCTACCATTGTGACAAAAGTGTTACCATTGTAACTATACATTTTGTCTAAATATTAAATTAATATTACTAAATAATATTTATTAAAATAATTCATTATATTTTATCCATTTTAAAATAATATATTCTTATATGTGGAAGAAATTAACTATAATATTAATGGCCAAAATACATAAAACCAAATTTAGAAAAAAAACATAATTTTCAGCATAATTTTCTTGTAATCTTTCATTTCCAAGTAAAAAAATCACAAGATGAATATTATTTAATAATATTGGATTTATTATATGTAAATTTCATTAAAACCATTAATAAATAATTATTCATTTATTATTTTAAACAAATTCAATGCACACATAGAATATATATTTTTATGGAAAATGTCTCTTTGTACATTCAAATGAATTTATATTATTTTACAACTATTTCATAATCAACGCATGAATGATTATTATTTTTCATACTATAATAAAAATTATTTTTTCATCTATTTAATAAAAAATAATATAAATAAACTTTTAAATAAATTATATATAATAAAATAATATTTATAAATAAAACATTTAAGTTTAACTAAGAATAATTAATATAGTACCTTATATAATTAAAAAAGGTGTTTTACAAATTATTACTCATATTATTGTAATGCAATATATTTTTTATATATTTTAGTATATAATTTTTATAATCAAACTTGATTTTTATATATAGATATTACATCTCAAGAGATAAATAATCATTTCATTTTATATAAACACACTCAATGACTGTAATGTTTAGTGTCTTCAGAAATATGGATTCATAATCAACTCGTTCGTATGTGAATTAAATTATATCCAACTATAATATTCATAACTATAACCCTTCTTAGACATATGATATATAATAACTTTCTTTATAAGCTACAAAAAGGAAACATAAGAAAATATAAGCTAATATGCTCAGTATGAATAATCCTAAGAGATATTAATGCTAAAATAAGTATAACATGGTCATAAGTGTACAAGAACATGAGCATAGAATTCGAAAACCATTCCCAATGTATCAAAGATCATAACCATAAGACATGTAATAGATCATGTAATTTCATAAGACATAAACTATAAAGGGATCAATGAATATCAGCCTTTAGTGACTAACATTAGCATAAAACATGGAATTTTGGTATTCACATATGCTTATAAAATTATTTCCTTTTTTCAAGAATTATTTCCTAGATTATAATATTGTAATGGGTTTTCTCCACAAAACTTCATAATTGTCAAGGTTCACACCAAAGACTATCATAGTGGAAAAATTTACTTATTGAACTGGGTTCACTCCCCATTCTAGTCTTATTTATCTCATGAGATTTCATTATTTAACCATTGTATTTCAAGGATATATAGGTCCCACCATCAATATATTATAATGAATCCAACCATCATTGGTTATAAAGTAACCACCATCCTTGGATATAATGTAACTAATATCCTTGGTAATAAAATAGCTGCCATTATTGGGTTTAATGGAAATACTCATTAAATAATGAAAAACAGATATGTGTGTTTCACAGGATCCTTAAATATTCATCATATAAATAAATCATATCCTATGAATATGAACAAAGTTTCATAAATATTTCGTTATATCAAAACACATTGATGATAAATGGATTCCATAAATATTTCATCAAAGCATAACTTATGGACAATAAAGAGGTTTCATAACTATAAATTTATAATATTCATAAACCTACTAGATAAATAATCAAAATGGTATCATTATATCGTAAACCAATTAAATCATATGTAACATCAAAGTATGTCATCTTAGACCAAAAATAATTTTGAAAGGTCACTAGAGACGTTTCTTGAGGAAAATATCATTTCTATTTTGAAATAACTTCTTTTAGATATAACTATTTCCTAAATTTTAAAGAATTGTTTTTTAATTTCCATATAAACATTTAAAGTAATATATAAATCATTATGTTCCCATGATGGAAAAAATTTCATATTGTATAGGTTAAAAATAAATGTTCCATTCACATATTAGGTAAAAAGTAAAATATACTTGTTTGGAAAATTATAAGAAGATTTATTTTAAACTATTTTAAAAAAAATTAAAACATGGGAAAAAATTTCATTATAAAATCATTATAGAATAGTAAAATTATTAATTAATTTTCTTAGATAAAATGGACATGGGAAAAATTAATTTCAAATAACGAAGGAAGTAAAGTTGATTTAAGAAAAAAATGGCCTCTTTAGGTTATAAAGAGAGGAAAATTGAAGGGAGAAATATATTATAATGAAATAATTATTGTATATTTAAATTCATTATTTTATTGAGATTTTCATCAAATTATCGCATCATTATAAGTATAATCACAAATAATCCAAATATTTATGATACTTTAACTTTATACCCTTACCACATTGTTAGGTTTTGAAAAAAACCCATGAAATAAAGAACCACATATGGACATGTAAAACCTATAAATTTCATAATAATAATTATAAAATTCATTCATTGGAATTATAAACATAACACAAAAAAACATGTGATGTGTAATTCATGTGTCCCATAGAAGTAAAAGTGAGGCCAAAATCCCATACCTCAAGTCTCGAACTTGTTTCTATACATTGTAAACTCCTTTATAATAAATATAGGTTTATAATATGTATATTACAGAACCATAATATTATATATCATAATATATATTATTTACTTATAATATTTTATCACTCATTCATTGATAGTTATTTATTGAAATAAATGTTCTTGGAGATAATTGATTAATTTTTCATTTATATTCTGGTTCAGTACTTTTGGAACTTATATTTTGATCATAATTAAATAATATCAAGTATGGTAATAATGATATAAATATCCTATATTTTATTATATGTTAATTTATAATAATATCTAAAATTTATAAACAAAAAATAAATTGTATCATTCTTGGATATGGAAGGCAGTACAAACACCAAAATATTGTTCCCATTTTCTTAATGGACTAAATAAAATAAAGGTAAATAATAAGTCACACTTTCAGAATAATTATTAAATCATTTGTATCATTTATATAATCTATAAATCTATCTTTATTACCATCTTTGTAAAATTTAATAGAAATACACCTCACATCAGTTCGTGATGTGGCAGTCCACCATACACATGAGTGACTTTACTGTTTGTCAATGGGTTGGGAGGCAAGAAGATAAATGGGATATTATAATTATAAAAGTATGATCAAGTAATAAATATCATATATATATATATATATAATTTAAATCTATTATCAAATCTATCCATGAAATACATTGAATGAAAATAATATACATCAGTTTTCAAGTCAGTATTCTCTCATACAAACGATCCATAGTTCTATTTCCCATTTGATGGAAGAAGAGATGGATTTATGTTATTACATTGATATATTAAAATATATGTAAAAGGGTTATAATATTGTAATTATTTTATCATATTTTATGATTATTTGAATGAAGTGCAGGAATAAATAAAATAAAAAATCTCAGTTAATAATGATACATATTATTCGGAATATATCCTATGGTTACAACCCTAAGCCTTTAGATAAGGGTTTCCTAACAAAAATAAGGGATCTAGGATGTTCAGATGTATGTTAAAAAATTATTTTTGTTTTTATTTTCTAAAAAAATATTTTTATGTCTGAATAGAATAGGGGAGGGTGGTTGATATTTTTTAATTGTAGTGGAGTGCCATTTTTGTAAATACCCAAAACTATACAATAATGTGAAATCACTCCCAACACATGTGATTCCACAATTGATAAATAAATGAATGGATGGATAATATTTTTGTGATAAAACTCCACTAAAAAAGAAAATGTTTTAAACATGTTATTCACTTAGCCTCTTAGTTTCCTCTCTTTTACCATTTTAGTTTTCACCATGACAACTGGTTTCATTTTTTAACCTAGGTAATATTATCTCTATGACTAAAAATAAAATGAGACTTATTTGATAATTTGGACTAACCAATTCTACATTTTAAATCTAATTTGTTAACTAAAATCCAATTTGTGTGGGAAATTTATTTTAACAAAAGCACGTGTAATGTGAAAACCCCTATTTTAACCATAACCATAATACTTAATTTTTACTAGAATTAATACTCATTACGATCATAAAATAAGTTGACCTTATTAGATAATATTATTTATCAAAATTTTAAATATTTAATCAATTTTATTAAATTTAACTCAAATATGTGGCTGAATTTAATTTAAAATATAAACCACGGACCTGAAGAAGAAATAATTTTCGAAAGAGAAATTTTCATAAGTATAAAAAATATATATATAAATTAATTTTATTTAAATGACCTAAATTATATTAATTATAAAATAATTTTACTCTTTTTAATATTAAAACATTTTAAAATAATAATTAACTCTATAAATGATAAAAAAAGAAAAGGTATTTTTCAATAAAAAACAGTATATTTCAATATTCGTTAAAAAATAATGATTTCATAAAAAATATAAAAATATATACCAAAAAAATACTTATCATTTCCAAAAATTATAATTTTTTTCAAATAAATATTCTAAAAGTGTAAATAGATTATTTTTTCACAAAAAGAAACAAAAACCATTTTTAAAGTATTTTCATATAATATAAAGACTTTAAAAAATGAGTTCTTATTTATAAATATATTTTATTTATATAAAACATTTATAATTTATTTTTAAAAACAACTAATCCTATTCATACCACCATATTTAATATTTTGGTAATAATTGTCATGTTGAAATAATAATATTAATAGTATATTATGGTTCTTCAAAACATGGCATTGCGTATAATAAAATATTCAATTGTAAATATTTTTGAAAAAAATACATCGAAAATATATAGGTGTTATATTTTACCCCCTTTAAAATGAATATCACTCTTGAAATTATATCACCCTGATACAATCAAGCAATAATACTTATATCTCATCTTATACTTAGGTTCCTATGTAAGATCTTCTAATTGGTGACCTCACCACAAAGCCTTGACCTGGTGAGGGGCCATGTTTCATAGAACTTTCTCTCTATGATATAAAATCAAACCAGTTTTTAATCATAAGAATGATATTTTTCCAACTTTATGAACTCTGATGTCATTATATATGAATGATCAGCTATGTATTTCCATAGGATAGATTCCTAGAACACATCATGAACTTCAAAGAGGTTTGGTATAAGCGCCATGTGGAAAGTTATTGTATGTACTTGATCTATAATATATAAGGGGATAATATACAATAGGGATTAGTTTTCCTTACTTCAAAAATATCATAATATTCCCTCATGGATAAATTAATTGAAAAAACTTCTCACAAACATCTAATTCTATATTACATCAATCATTATTGGAAGAAAATGTTGACATAATGCTAACCTAAAATGTCATTGAATGGATCTAACATTTTAATCCATTTATTCATCCATCCCAGGTCCTAATAGATATATTTTCCCCAACTTCAGTAAAATTATGTCTTTATAAAGATCTATATAATAGTGAAAGTGAAAGGTATTATTGTAATAAAACACAACTAGTTGAGGGTTTCAATCCCAACAACCCTTCAAATCCATAGAATGATATCTCACTATATACTATAGGGAATAAATTGTTCTAATTTACGTACCATATATCCTATGAGGATATATAATTCTAAAACTCAATCATATATCAATAGAAAACTATATACTTTTCTAGAACATTGAGGTAAACCTCATATCCCAATCAGATACAATGGAGTGTGGTTCTACATGCAAACATACCACTTCTTTTATTAATATTCAATCATGATGATATAAAGAAAAATATTCTCTAATATAAATAATGTGTGATAACATTTTATGGTTATCCACTACAAACCATATATATATTTTTACTTTATATGTTTCGGGGATTCTAATGAAAAATTCATGGTGATGGTTTTTTACTACCATTATGGTATGGGTAATGCTTTTAACATTCCATTAGAATGTTTGTATCTAAAACATATGATTCTTGAATTCCATTAATTGAGATACAAACCACGAAATAACTAACTTCATTTCAACCCATAAGAAATACTGTTTTAGATCCCTATATATCTTTCTACGCCTATGATGAATAGATAATGAGGAACTATAACCTTCCTCTAACAGCTCCTTATCAAAATTTAGTATGGATGAGAAAACACATGGTTAATGAAACGTATAATTTATTTATAATCAAGGTTAATCACAATAACATTTCACACTATCAGTTATATCTCTACCCATTTCTTATGTGCCTCCTTAATAATCACTTGGATTGATGGTTAAATAGTTCTTTGAGAAAGATAAGATTTTCTCCCTTTTTTCACAATTTCTAGATCTATCCATTGAAAATCTAAAAATATTGTATCTATTTTTATCAACATAATATATAATATATCATGATCCTTTCAAATAAATGAATCTGATACTATGTTCTCATTCCTAGGGGGTAATGTATTCAGAAGTCAGAATCATTAATCAGATCCAACAATCTTCTCAAGTTCATGTTCAACTCTTTTAGTGTGAATATATACTTTAAAATATTATTCACAATATATATAAACCATACCTTTACCTATAAGTATTATTAATCAATATATTTATTGGGAAAATAACATAGCTAACTGAATATCATGACTTCAGTAATGTTTCATATGAACCATCAACTTTAATGAGTCATAAACTATCACCGCGTCATTCTGTATGAGGATTCATAATAATATTTTTTTTATAGATAAAAATAGATTAAAAACCCTACTCCATTGTATTGTAATGTAGAAATAGGTTCACTTACTAACCTTATATTCAGTTCCTTGAAATTTTCTTCACATTCTCCTATCCAATGGAAATTGGCTCTATTTGAAGTTAAAATAGTCATTGGATTTGATAGTAGTGATAATTATTCCACAATGATTAGATAATACCCATTTATAACAAGAAATATATGGTTCCCAAGCACTATGGTTGTTCTAGTATAATGTTAAATAGTATTTTTCTTTAATGTATCCACTTATATACACATTAATGAGATTATATACTCCAAAAATGAAACCTTTTTCAACCAAATTCAAACATAGAAAATCCTTCATATAGATTCTATTTACTTTGGGACTTCGGTACAATATTTAGGTTATATTCATGATCTTCCTTACCATTTTAATATATCATAATATATTCTATAAATACTAACATGAACTGATCAAGGTTATCTATAAAGTCTTATTTATTAAATTCATGAATGTAGTCAGGGAATTACTAAGACCAAATGGAATCTCTGTATATTAATAATGTCCACATCTGGTACAAAATTCAATATTGTGTAAATCCTCCTTCTCAATCCTCAATTTATTATGTCTATAACAAAGGTAAATCTAGTAAAATAATTTCTCTCATTTTATTTGGTCAAAAAATCATCAATATAGTATATATGACACTTATTCTTAATTGTGATCTTGTTCAGTTTCAAATAATCAATATAGAGTGGCACAAAAAAATATTTATTCTTAAAAAAGAGAAGTTCACCCTAGGGTGAGAATATTTTCTGAATGAAACCCTTGTCATGATTCTCAATTAGTTTCTTCTTCAATTCTGATAACTAAATCTAGGCAATTCTTTATAGAGTCATTAAAATAACTATAGCACCAAGTATGAGTTCTGTTGTGAAGTAAACATTATAATCTGATGGAATTATAGTAAACTCTTCTAAAAATACATCAAAAAGATCCTACACAATAGTAAAATCATCCATGTTTAATTTCTTCCCATCTATGAAATATAAACACCCCTTTTATATTAATTATGACCAATATAACGAATGTAAGTTCAATTGGATGTTCATGTTTACCATCGATCTAATTGATTGACCTAAGTTGTTTTGGAATATAAAATGTGACATTACTTGAACAGAAATTGATGTGGGATTTATGTAGAGATATTAAATCCTCGCCAAAGATAACATAAAATTCAACCATATAGAGAAAAAAAATATTTTCAAGAAGCATAATCTTATAAACTTCGGCTAGAGAAGAATCATTAACATGAGATGTGATCATCATACCATTACGGGTTTTCAATAAATATTCAAAATATAATAATTAAGGAAAACTATGAACATCCCGAGATACATTTCATGATAGAAATGAATTCTTATAAATATTATCAAATGGGATACTTAATTATAGGATAATACTTTTTACCACCTCAACATTATCATTCTATCTTATTTCCAAATGTAAAACCAAAATGGTCAGTATGATTTTCAAGAATCTTATATCAATGTTATCCATAATTAACAATATTTATAGATCATTAAACCATCTTAAATGTGACCTTAGGTTTATCCTAGGTCATTTATCACCATCATATATTCAAATCCTTCATAGAGGATCTTAATGAGTACCTGAATTTGTAAAACATTTCCCCCATGACTATTAAACTAAGTGTGTAGAAAGGTTTATTTTCATTGAACAAGTTATGATTAATTCAAATCCCAATGCATTATTATCATGTTATTACACCTAGTTAAAACTATTCCCAAGCCACATCCAATTATAGTGTCTAGTAAGGGATGAAATTTCATTAAAACCACTCTCTTTATCCTTCAATAAATTCTCGGATATTTTCCTATACTTAGATGTATCCTATTGGTTATCACTAATAGTTTCTCATTGTAGTTTAAAGTGGTTAACATAACCTCTCCCCTAATACCAATTATAACAAACATTAATTTTCATACATAGATGATACATGTAAATAGGTGAATATTCAAATCATTTTATATAAACACACTCGATTACTATAAAGGTTTAGTGTCTTTGGAAACATGGATACATAATCAAAAAGTTTTTATTTGAACTAAATTATATCCTACTATGTTTTTCATAACTATCACCCTTCATAGACATATCATATAAAATGCCTTTCTGAAAACCACGGTAAATGAAATATAATAAATTTTTAGATGAGATTTTATGTAAGGGTAAACAAGGGAGTCTCAGTTATCATGTAATCATAAAATGATTATAAGGGTATGAGAACATGATATTGAAATTTGAAAACCAAACCATGCATATCAAAGATCAAAATCATGACACATGGAATAAATATTGGATGTTTATAAGACATGAACCAAAAACAAATTAAAGACCATGAGCCATGAGGGCTTAAAATTGGTATAAAATAAGGAATTGTGACAAATAAATAAGTATAGAAAATTATTTCCATGGTAGTAAAGGTTCATTTAAAATATTATCATATTGGAGTAGTTGTTCTCCCCATACAATCATGGTAGACAATGTTCACTACCATAACCATCATAGTGGACAATGTTTCATACTAAATTGGGTTTATTTCCCATTACATTCATACTTATATCATGAGATATCCATCTTTATCAAATGCATTTGAGGTAGATATATGTTTCATGCATAATGGTTTATGACCTAACCAACCATACCTAGTTATAATGTTACAAATCCTCTTCGTTAATACATAAGAATAGTCATTAGTTTATAATGGGACCACCAAAAAGATAACTAAAACTATACATATTTTCCATAATATCATAAAAAATTAATAATAAAAACACATCATAACACATGAAAAGTGACTAAGTTCCATAAATATTTAATTATAGCATAACCCATTGAAAATAATTGGTTTCTTAAACATTTCATCATGGTATGACAATTGGAAAAGAAAAAAGTTTCATAAAAATATATTCATCATTTTAATAGACCATCTATAGAAGTAATATGGATGTCATTATCGGATAATATCCCCATTAATGTCTTAGTAACATAAAATTATGCCATATTATATGGAAAATGATATGTAAATATAACTTTGAAAATTTCTTGAGGAAAATATCATTTTCACTTTGAAATAACTTCTTTATCTTCTAAAAATTTATAAAATAATTTGCAGAAAATATATTTATAAATATACCCTAGTAAAGTAATAAAGGAACATTTAAATAATTTATTATTCATGATGGAAGAAAATGACATCCATTCCTTACAAGTAAAGACAAACATTCCAATCAAATTTTTGGTCAAAAGTAAAAATATCCTTGTTTATAAAATATAAATAAGATTTATTTCAAATCATTTTGTAAAAAATATGGAATAGGTAAAAATTTATTTAAAAAATCATTAGATAATAGTAAAATATCTCCTAATAACTTTTTCAAAAAAACATAGACATTGAAGAAAATGGATTTTTTATCAAAGAAAGAAAAAATTAACTTGTTTTTAAAACATTTTTTTGTTCTATTTAGTTTATAAAGAGAGGTAAATGGATGGAAACATGTAATAACCATAAATAACTAGTGGTGAAGAAAATTAATGATTTTATTTAGAGTTAGATCAAATATAGAATCATTTAAAGGATAATCATAAACAACCCCAACAAATAATGTTACTATGACTTAAATACCTTATCAGTTTGGTAACTTTTGAATCATAATCCCCAATGAAAGAAAGAAAATATAGGTGGAAATATTAATCCCCATAAACATTATAATATTCCTCATAAAATAAATTAATATATATTAAATACACTAGACAAATTAATCAAGATATGTTAAAGAATTGGTCCCAGAGATATAAAAGCGAGGAAAAACCCTTAGAACATGTCTTGACATAATTTGTACACATTAAAACCTCTTGTATAATAAATAAATGTTTTTATAAATATATCCTAAAACTATATTTATATGTATCATAAAATATTAGTTTTTCTTGTAAACTTCTATCACTCATTCATTATCAATTCTTTGTTAAAATCACGGATCTATGTGATAATTGATTCTATTTTCATATATATTCTAGTTATGTAGTTTTGGTCATTCTAAATTTATCATAGATTCATAATAATAATTATTTAATCCTGATATAAGTATCATATATATTCATTATATAATTATTTATAATAATCTATCATATTTAGAGATAGAAAATTAATTACACCATTCAGAGAGATGGTAGGTTGTACATACACTTGAAGGTTAATTCCATTTCATTGATAGATAGAATGAATGAAAGGTAAATAATAATTCAGCCTCATAGAACCATTATTATTAAATTTATATAATATATATTCTATAAATATATCCCTAGTGCCATCCATGTAAAATGGAAATGGAAAACACCTCTCATCGGTTCAACATGATGTAGTTCATCATACACAACATCGACGGTTTTGTTTCCAATTTGATGGAAGAGGAGACAGATGTAAGATATTGTGCTAACATAATAACATCTCAATATATGTTAGTAACTTTTTTTGATATTAATATATTTTAAGGATTTTTAATAAGAAATAAAATAAAAATTCAAGTTAAAGAAAAATACCTCTTCTTCAGACACCCTCCTTAAGTTATCTCTAGAAACCTTCTTAGGAGGGTTTCTTAATAAACATTAGGCATATATAACAAGGGTATTTAATTAAGTAAATTATTTTATAATTTATTTTTCAAAGAAAAAGGATTTTTAAATGTGAATATGAGATGAGAGGTTGTGGCCTTTTATAATTGATGTAGAGTGGTGCTTTTGTAAATACACCCAACTATTCAATTGTTTGAATTCACTCTCAACACAAGTGCCTCCAAAATTGATAAATAATGGTGTGTATGGATAATATGTTTTTAAAAAACATCCAAAAAATCATTGAAACATGTTATTCAATTAACATATATTTTTATTCACTTTTAACATTTTTGTTTTCACCATGGTAACCAGTCTATTTTTATTTACCTAAATAATTTATCCTCTAAGAATAAAAATAAAATAATTATTTATAGATACTTTTTACCCAAAATTTATAAATATATAATCCAATTTATTAATAAAATTGTGTGGAATAATAAATTTATCATGAGCATATGTATTGCGCAAAACCCCTGTTTTAACTTTAATGGTGAATAATTTTTATTTTAGTTAATAATTGTTATGACATGAAATTATTTATACATTTTTACCTAATACTAATTTTGATAATTCCAAATGGGGAATACATCTTAACAAATTCAATTCATATAAGTGGAATAATTTAAATTAAAAGAAAACCATTAGACATGGAAAAGAAGCAGTTTTTTAAAGAGAAAAGTGTAATGGCTGTCAAAACGTTTTAATAAGAAATATCAATATGAAATTGAATGAAATGAACTAAATTGGATTAATAAGAAAATTGAATTATTCTTTAATTATAAAACATCTTAAAAAATATAACATTGTAGATTATTTAAACCTAATGGATGTTTTCAATAAAGAATAGTATTTTTCACTATTGATTAAAAATTAAACTTTTATGAAAAATACCATAAATTAAGCCAATGAAAATTTTGACAAGATCATTCCTAATTTGAGGTTAATTTTTTATAATTTATTTTTCTAAAAATGGAAAAATTAATTTTTATTATTTGTTCCCAAAAATAAGTAAAAACATTTTTTAGAAAATTTATTCTTAAAGAATATGAAACCTTTACAAAAAATTAAGTAATTATTTATAAATGTATTTTATACATCTAAAACCTTTATAATTTTTTTAAGTATTTTTTTTATTTCTATTCAAAAATCCATTTTTAAAGTCTATGTTATAACAACTTTGTTTAAATAACAATATTAACAGTATATTTCTTTTTGTTAAATCATCATGTGACATGTGATGAAAATTATCAATAGTAAATATATCTAAAAAAAGATTAAAATTTACGGGTTTTATAGTAATTTAATTTTTTTTTTGTATAAATCATAATAAATCAACACACATCAAATTTATTAAAGTGAAATATATTCTAAGATCACTAGGTGGTACATTCTACCCACTTTATAATAATTTAGATCACAAAATGAAATTACTATGATGAAAAAATTATTATATTTAAAAATAATTATATCATTGAGTTTCCAAATATCATTCTAAAATTCATTACTTTACCACAAAACATTGATCAATTTGTGCTGTTTTTCCTCAACTGTTTATCTATTCAATCCAAAATCTCCAAAAATTTATCTTCATAATAAATAACATACTCTAATGGTACAAATTTTATGTTTAGTATATGTGAAGGTTATGTATTTACTTTCTTATAGTATAAATATTGAAAATCATGAACATTAGAGAGTTTTGGATAATGTACTAAGTGATAAGATACCATCATGATATAATATATAATCGTATAGGTACAATTATATTTATCAGTCAGTTTCCCCTTCATTCTAAATTTCATAAACTTCTTCTCAATATATTTTAATAAGAATACACTATCACTAAATATTAACATTAAATATAATCTATTATTTTCATCATTACATTTTTATCATGTCTAAGCTGCCCTAATGATATGTACAATTTATTTATTTTTTATTTAATTGTGATTTCTTCATCGAGATTATCACAACGTGATTTGGTTCTCTTACTATATCCCATTATTGGGGGAACCCAACCCAGACACGCTCTAGAACTAGTACTCAGCATGAATTTACACATACCTAAAAGGAATTACCAATCTTTATGGTTAGGTTACTGGGATTTGGACATCAAAGAAGATCCATATAGAACAATCTCACCCAAAAATGAAGCAACAACATGTCATATATATGTGTGTGTGTGTGTCTGTGTGTGTGAAATAGAGTGAAAAAAGAGATAAAATATTCCATAATTGAAATAAGAGAGTTTAATACAACTCAAAAGTATTAAGAACATCCCTAGTACATGTCCAACATCAAAGGACTAATAAAACTGAAAACTGACTACTTCATGTGATTGTGTGGGTAAACTCTAACCACCTCACCACCAACTACCCAAACCCAGCTGATTAAAATATCATTTCCTATATATGGAGCCTCGAATTTATCTTTATCAAAAATATATATAATAGTATGCACATCACTTAAGGGTTGTTTAGGGTGTGATCTAACTATCTAAGTTGGATCTCAAACATGTTTTCCATAACAGTTAATTTTATAATAATCTAAACATGTTCAACATTAAATAAAACAAGTAATAATATAAAATTTAGTATTTTTTATATCAAAATAATGGAAAAAATTAAATTTCACCTTTTTCATATTTCCAAAATTATCTAGGTAATAGAGTTCCAAAACATTTCATATATCTCAAATTAGTCATATCAAATCGAAAAAACATGTATCACATATCATATAAAACCATGGAAGTACAAGATAAAATATTAAAATCCAAAATAAAAGGTAACATCATTCCATGGATCACTATATGTTTGGATATAATACTACTCATAATATAATCAATGACTAGTGTATAATCATGTCCTTTGAATAGAGTTCTATGAAGTAAAGAAATACCCCATGATTGAATCCCATAAAAATTTCAAAAATTAATTCACTAGAACAATGGGCCTAGTTAATATAGGAACAATCCAATATTTTATGATATTTATATTTTTAAATAAATTTAATATTGTTGATGAATTACATCGTATAGAACACTAAGCTTAAACAAACTCTAAAATATTGTTATTTCAACCAGGCCATTATAACCTAACTATTAAATTCTTGGGAATAAATAGTATTAAAAAATTAATAAAATATATTATTTTCCATCTATTTTTATATGTATTAGTTAATTATTTCTGAATATGCCCTAAATTTTTAGAAAATACATTTTATTCATCAAATAAATTTTTTCATCAAAAACATATTTTTATTCTTTCTATGTAAAAATAAATATATATTGATTTTTAAAATATTTTAAAAATTTATTTGATTAATGTTTCATAAATTTTGGAATAATAATTTTAAAAGTATCTTCTTAATATATTTTGATAATTTTCTAAAAAGAGAAATTTTTCAGGGAATAATAAGAAATACCTATTTTTATAAAACTCCCATTTTATTTATATTTAAATGTAATTTTATTATTTAAAATTGATTTCAAATTTACTTAAGTAATTTTTAGTTAGGTAATATAAAATTAATTAAACTTAAAAAATATTTAAACCTTATTTGGTTATAAGTACATTTTTTTCTAAAAAAAACATTTCTCATAAAAAACGTCTCTTGTTGTGTTTTTATAGTTTAAATTTAAATGTAAATTTTAAACTTATATGCTTTTATTTTTTAAAAATTTATCCCATATTTGGAATCATGAGGATGAAATTAGGTTATATGTTCATTTTCATTTTTAGGCCTAAAAATGATGTCATGGGAAAAAATAAATTTTTTGCAATATAGGTAAAATAATGTAGCGAGTTAAAGGTAAAAGAAAAAATATTAAAATACCTAGTAAGTAAAACATTAAATTCATGGTTGATATGTTTATCAACCATAAACAGCCTTTAAAATCTTAATTATCAATCAAATAATTTATAATTAATTCCACCCAAATGTGGTTGTATTTAAATATAAAATAAGCATTAATTAATCACTAAGAACCGTCGCTCCTCAAGTATAAATACCACTCTTCGCTACCTTTATTATCCTCAAAAATCAGGAATCTATTCAAATTTATGAAAAATCATTTCCTCTCCAATCTCCTCATGTCAAATTTCATATTTTCTTTCATAAATACTAATTCTATGCTCCTTATGGGGTCCTTCAAGGTGGTGATATTAAAGAGGTAACTTTCTCAAACATCCTCTCTTAATATCCTTCATTTTCTAATTTCTCATTACCTTCTTCACACATCAAATATTAATAGCTAAAGTACCTTGTATATACTATAATTTTATATTAATAATGTAACATCTTTTAACCACCCCTTTTTTGTCACCATTGATTCAAATAAACGAAACCATTGTCCAAATTATAGTGGTTAACCATCACTATGAATAATGTTTTTGTTCATTTTCCATTAAATACTTCAAGTATAGTAAAAAATTATTATTCTAGTTATATAATATTTTAATAGTTATATTATAACATATTTAATGTTCTAAAACTAAAATATAGATATAACATTAAATAAAATGAAACAAGTTTGTGATGTTCTGAAAAATCACTAAAATAAACAATAACATTATCCTTAACATTTTAACAAATAGATCATCCTCATACCATAATGAAACATGATATATGGGATCATATAAAATTATTTATGTTCATTAATACAATTTAATTTCACATCTGTTGTTTTATTTCCATTTGAAAAGAAAATGCATAATTATAAACAAATGAACAAACCATGAAAACAAGAAACAATCACACCCAAAATAATCAAAAAAAATGAAATATTACTAATGAATGGGTCGTACCGTGTTATAAAAGTATCATATAAGGAATTATAAATATGATTATATTTCTATTATAAATAAATAAAATTATTTAAATATTCATATATGAGGTTAATGTACGCAAAACTAAAAAGGTGAATTAAGTAAGGTATTTCTTAACACAATTTCCAATCATTACGTTAAACTTATACTTAATTGATTTTTCCATGTTATGATTACGTTTGAGATGATTTTTTATTATATTATGTTCTAGTTCTACCTACTTTAATTTTATTTATATTTGATACACATAATAGATTCCTTTTATTAATTCTCACTTCAATGATAAGAAATTTATGAGGGACTTTCTTTTAAAATTTATCTTTTTAATGTTTCCATTAAAAACATTTTTTTTATTCTAAGTAAGTGTTTTATAAAATTGTTTACAAAAATATTTTCATTATTCTATTATGATTTTTTAAATTCATTTTTACACATGATTCAATTTTTTATGAAATTGTTTAAAGGATTCTTCTTTTCTAAATGAGGTTCTTAGTGACTTTTCTGGAAAACAGTATGAAAGAAATATTATTTAACATATACTGCATGAGAGGAATTTCCCACCTTCATAATGCCTTAGTGATTTGATTTTTCCATCACAATTTTACAATGTTATTTTCAACGAATACATTTTCCTTAATAATTGTTTGGCTTCTTAAAAATAAATTATTTAAAAATAGAAATGATATTTTCTATAAGAATTATTTCAAGTGATATTTTTGAATTATTTCCCATATAAGATAACATTTTTTGGGGTTATTTATGATTTACAAGGGGTATTATTCAAGGATAATATACTTCTTTTATATTTTTGGTTTATTTTTCTGTTTTCAAGATATTTATGAAATCTGTTTCTTTTCTATGAGTTATGCTAGGATGAAATTTTTATGAAACCCATTTTATTTTCATGCGTTCTAATATGATTTTGGTTATTTTAGAACACAAATGTATGGTTTTCATTATGTGAAGGGTGGGACCTATATCTTCATCCAATTCATTTGGTAGTTATTAATATCTCATGATATAAACAAGATTAAATTGGGATGTGAACTTGGTTTTGAAATACAACACTAGAATGGGGAGTGAACTTGGTTCGTTTAGACTATGCGGAAATAATAAGTGAACTCAGTTCCGTAAAATATGACTAGAATGGGGAGTTAACTCTGTTCAGTAAGGGAATTTTTTCACTATGATGATCATCATAGTGAACCTCAACTAACATAATAATTTTTGGAATCAAACCATTTCACTATAAAGAAAGGGATTCCACTGTGGATGGAGGTGTGTGCCACCTTGGAGTTTTAGCTTTCCATGGAGGTCCCTTAAGTGTTTTGGTAATGAATATTGACTACTAAGGGAATGATTTTATATTCTTATATGTATTAAAAATTACATGTATTATTCTAATGTTATTCTATCATGTCTCATGTTATTTTATTATTCATGTATTATGATCTTCTATGATTTATTTTATAACTCAATATTATGATATTTTATATGCAAGGTATAATTTTCAAATGTTGTGTTCATGTTATTATTCTCTTGTTCTCTTATTATGACTGATATCTACCTTGTTTAACCTTACTAAGAATACGATATCACCATTTTCATAAGTTTATTTTACCCTAGATATGAATAAATTTGTTGAGTGAGATATGTCAAAAGGGGTTCTAGTCTTGATGGAATAGGCAGGAGATGATGTAGATGTTTTATGAACTAGTACTTTATGTTTCCATGTTTTCAAAGACACTAAACCCATATGGTGTTGGAGTGGTTTTTTTATATTATGTAATTAATTTTCATATATTTAGATTTAATATCTATTTATGAAAATAATGGGTCTTTATAGTTGGAATCATAGATAGGTTTAGATAAAATTTGGAAACTATAACTAGAAAATCATAAGATCCCTTTAGATAAGTCTAAGTATAGGTTACAATCCTATAATTTTGGTAAATGCCATGAATAGCCTAGGATTAAACCTAACACATTGTATATTGAAATTTTATATGAAATTTATCTTGATTATATGGTTTCCCATTATGATTATTGTCTCTCATACTATGCCTTTTAGGTTTTTGACAATTGATGAAACCAAGAGGATTCATGTAAATGGTGAATTTGATGGACAACAGATTGATCTTCTTCCTGAAAAACCAAAAGAAATAAGAGCTGGATGGAAAACATTGTTATTATATCTAATCATAAATCTCATAATATGATCAATAATCTCAACTTTGATGAGTTTTTGGAACCATAAAATAAGAGAAATATGGAGTTTCGTAGTCACCATATAGGAAAGAATGTTCAATTGTCCTCATATAAAGTATATGGGAAGAGGAATCAGGGAGAATGATTCTAATATGATAAGAAGATGAATTGGGGTTGACAATAAGGACATAAAGAAAGTAATTTCAATGGAAGAGTGAAAGGTTTAGTTAACATAGTGGATAGGAAGAATGGTATTATTAATACATCATCAACAACTAAATGTTATAAATTTTAATTGTATGTGAATTATAAAAATTCATGCCCTATAGGGAATGACCGTGAAGTGAATCAGAAAGTTTTTTAATTGATGGATATATTTCTGATGTTAAATATACTATAAATGACATAATACATAAAATAAGTTCTAAGAAATGAAATGACCAATCTTCTTTGATGGTTTTATAAGGAAGAGGAATGACTGTGTGTTTATCTATTAGAATTCAAGAATATTTTTGTAGAAGAATTTTTATTGTATTATAGAATAATGAATCATATAAGGATTGTTCCAAGGTAGATTTTCATTACTAATTTGAAAGTATATGTTGAATGTTATTGGTAACCATAAAAACTGATTGAGGTGGTATGGTGATATTTTTAGAGAACAGAAGATTAATGGAAAGATAACCCTTAATATGTGCATAATGTTGGGATAATAATGCGGTAAATAGAATTTTTATTATGTTAATGTAATTGGGATAATATTTATGACCATTTAATTGATTAGTAATATGTTGAAAAAGTGGTTTATAGATGTAGATCATATAATTTTGGGATTTATAGTTTGAAAAAATAGTTAATTTTTTAAATCATGTATGTTTTCACAAAGGATTTATGGTAATTCGGTTTATTTTCATGTATCATAATAATACATGACAAATATATTTACATGTTTGGATTGTTACAATTAAAAGATGCATAACGTTCTTTGATGGATTAATAATAAGTATATTTAAAAAACTATTGACCTTCCTTCAAATTTTTTTTATTTTAATCTTTTGGAAGGATCATAAGGGAAACCATTTATGATATTATTTATATTATGATTTGGATGAGGTTTTAGTGATTAATTTATTACTTAGAAATATTAAGACTTATTCATAATGGATAACTTGTGATAATAATATTTTTATGATGACATGTAGAGCTGAAGTTAATGACTTATCGTACAATTTCAGATCTAATTACACACAAGTTCTTCTAGAATTACAATTTTGACTTATTTTCATAGAGTAAGAAATGAAGTAGAAATTGATCAAATAATAGACAAAGAGTGAGATTGTACTTATTAAATGAAATCAAGCAAGTATATATTCTCAAGGATTTTGAAATAAAATTATATCCTATTATCATCATTTTTTATGATATTAATGACCTATTTAAGACCTATTTTTTCTATGGTTTTTTTGTTATTGAAAATATCTTGACCATTTTCTATATAATTATCCATAAAATAATAAAATTTATAATTATTTCCCATGTCCATATTTTTACTTTCAACTAATTTTCACTGAATCAGAATCTTAATTTTACGGTGACCTTCACCTTTTACGTTTCCTCTTTTTAAGTGGATTTTTTATAGACCATTTTTTATGTGGGTTTCCCATAATGAAATTTTCAAATATCCACCTCTGATTTTCAAATTGGGATTTTAAATTGTGATATTGATATTTTGTGAAATAATTTACCATATCAGGATGGTGGCTTATTGATTGGGGCTTCCACTGAACCGCTATCAAGTCCATAATGTGTTTGATGTATCTCTCTTAAATACCTAATCCATCACATGTACTAAACTTGCAGGTCATACCATATGAGTAATAAATTTATTATGAGGAAAAACTGATAGATATTCTGGATTGAATAGATATTGTTGTATGATATAATAATACTTAAATGTTTAAATTCTAGTAGTGAAACCACCAATTTGAGGACGCTGCATGGGAACGTGAGGATGTGATGAGGTAGATGTATCATCATATATTTGTATATGAGTAAATAATTTTGTTGGAGAACATTATTTGAAGGGTTTATAATTTATCACACAAATATTTTACATTATTTCACTTTTTAAAAGAATTTAATCTCATCGATATATTACTTTACACCGAACACCGAACTTAAATAAACTCCAAAATATTATTGTTTTAACACAAGCATTATAACCTAGCCATTAAATTGGAGAGAATAAATAGTATTTACTACATTATGAAATATATAATTTTCCAACTCATTGTTAATGTATTAATTAATTCTTTGTGAATATGCATATAATTATTAGTAAAGACAATTTATTCTTCAAATAAATGTTTTCTTCAATAAGATATTTTTATTGCTTTCTATGATAAAATAAATATTAATAATTTTTTTAATTTTTTAAAATTAATTTGATAAATTGAAAATTAATTTTTGATTAATTATTTTAAAATTATCTTAGGATGAATTTCTAAGAACATTTTCGAAAAGTTTTATCTTTCATTGAATATCAAAATAATCGATTATTATAAAACTTTCATTTTCATTATATTTAAAAGTAATTTTATGATTTTAAATTGATTTAATAGTAATTTAATTAATTTTTTATTATATATAATCTAATTAGTTACATTTATATAATAATTATACCTTTTGTATTCATAAGTACATTTTTGGGACTAAAAACACATTTTTCCAAAAAAAACTGTTTTTCATTACATGTTGATGGTTAAATAATAAATTTAAATTTAAAAATTATATTATTTCATTTTTCATATAAAAATCCATATTTTGAATTTTTATGTTCATATTGTTTTATAATTTCATTTTCATTTTTAGGCATAAAAACGTTACCATGGTAAAATAAATAGTTACCGTGGTATTGGTAAAATAATGTATCGTATTAATATTAAAAGGTTAAAACATAGAATACATAAAAACTAAAACATTAAATGGTTGGTTTATGTGTGTATAAAAATTGACCATCCATTAAAACATTAATTATCAATCAAATTAATTGGAATTAATTCTACCTAAATATTTTTATCTTTAAATATAAAACTATCCAGATTTGACCACTTAAACCACCCCTCCTCGAGTAAAATACCTGTCCTCACCACCCATTTCCTCCCACAAGCATTTAAGATATTATAATATAATCTAAATCCTCTCCTCCATACTCTCCCAATTTTAATGTGCTTCTGGTCTCAATTGAAGACCCATTCTAAGTTCCTTAAGGGGTTCTCCCAGGAGGTGATATTCATGAAGTATCTTTCTCAAACTACCTCTCTTAATTTCTTTTCTTCTTCTACCTTTTCTTCACCTCCTTTTACCATAAAATAATAATAACAATAAAAACATGTATATAATGGAATTTTATATTTCTAATGGAATATATTATATCCAATCCTTTTTTTGTCTCCTCTCATTCAATGAAATGAAACCATTTCTCAAATATTGTCCATTAACCATCTCCATGAATAATGATTTTGTTCATCTTCCACTACAACCCTCAAAAATAGTCATAAAAATATTATATAGGTTAAATAATATTTTAATATTTATATTATAACCTATTTCATGTTTTTAAAAAAAAAATTGATAAAATATTAAATAAAATGAAACTTGTTTGTGATGTTCGTAAAAACCACTAAAATAAACTAAACATTTATCTTTAACATTTTATCAAATGAATAATTCACATACCAGAAATAAAAATGATACAAGGTACTATTTAAACATTAGGATTTGTAGAGTACCATTTCATTTCACTTCTATATTTTTATTTCCATCTAATAAGAAAACCCAAAATTATACACAAATGAACTAACCATGAAAACATGAAACAAACACACCAGAAACAATGAAAATAACAAAATATTATTAATGATTCAATGGAAAGATGTTTTAAAATTAAAATATAATGTTTATAAATATTATTATCATTTTATAATTAATTAATAAGATTATTTAAACATATATATGGGAGGTAAAAGTACCCAAACCTAAAGGGAAGTGTGAGGTAAGTGGATTATTAACTAAACTTCCTTTCATTGAGTTAAAAATATAATTCATTTATTTTTCCATGTTAAGATTATGTGTGAGATTATTTTTTATTACATTATGTTGTATTTATAATTTTTTTACTTGTATTTATAGCTTATACAAATAATCTATTAATTTATTTAATACACCTTACAATGATATGAAATTTATTAGGGAATTTCTTTTAAAAACTATCTTTTTAAAGATTCCCTTATAACTATATTTTTCATCCATTTCCTTTTTTCTAAAAAATTACAAAAACATATTTACTATTATCATATGATTTTTTAAATTCATTTTAAATATTGTTTTAATATTTAGAAAATGGTTTTATAAGATTACATTTCCCTTTTTCTAAATGAGTTTCTTTGTGACTTTTTCAAAAAATACAAAAAAGGAATTTTTTTAAAAATTATACATCATGAGCTACCTTTCCCACCTTCATGATGCATTAATGATTTGATGATTACTTTACCTGTTTACATGGTTCTTTTCAAAAAAGAATCCTTTATAATTGGGTGGCTCCTTAAAAAGAAATTATTTAAAAATTGAAATGGTGTTTTTTAAAAGAATTATTTATAGTGATCTTTTAAAATAATTTTTCAACTACGATAACATTATTTGGTGTTACTTATTATTTAATGGTAATATTATTCAAGGATAAAATCCTAATTAATTTTATATTTGGTTTATGTTTATGATGTCATGATATTTAAGAAACCTGTTTCTATTCAAGGGGGTTTTCTGTTATGAAATGTTTTTGAAACTAGGTTTTTTTTCATGGGTTTTGATAAGATTTTTGTTCATATGGAACAAATATTGTTTTCATTATGTGATAGGTGGGATCTATATCTCCATATTATTCAATATTTAATGATATATATCTCATGGTATTTTTAGTACTGAAATTGGAAGATAACTTAGTATAGTAAGACATGACTCCAATAGTGAGTGAACTTGGTTTAGTAAGACAGGACCGAGATGGGATGTGAACTCGATTAAGTAAGATAGGACTAGAAAGGGGAGTGAAATCAGTTCAATAAGGTATTTTTTTCTACTAATGTGGTGTTGGGATTGAACCTTTACTACTATGTTGGTTTGGGTAGTGAATCAATTCCACTAAGAGGAATGTGAGACCACTGGTGATGGTGGTGTTTCTTTCCCATGAGGTGTATCCACCAATAGAGTGCCCTTATATATTTTTCTAGTGATCCTTGTAAATTGAGGGAAGGATTTTATATGTTTATGTGTATTAAAAATTCCATTTTGTTTTCTAAATTTATTTTATCATGCCTCATTTTATTATATGATTTTTGTCTTATAAACTTCTATGATTTATTGAATGACTCAACATTATGATCTTTGATAAGCCTGGTATAATTTTAAAATGTTATGTTCATGTTCTTATACTGTTACGCTCATGTTATGATTTATATCTCTCTTTTTTACCCTTGATGATTATCTAAGATCACCATTTTCTTATATTTATTTTCCCCAAGATATGAATAATGGAATTATGTATGATATGTAAAAATGGGTTCTTGTTATTAAAGAATTAGAGGGGGACTATGTATATGTTTTATGAACAAGTAGATTATGTTTCCAAGATTCCAAATACACAAAACACATAGAGTTTTGGTGTGGATTTCTATGTTATGTAACAAATATTCATTGATTTTGATATAATATCTATGTATGAAAATAATGGTTAGTTATACTTATTACCCCCTAATAAGACATGGATAATGGGCCTATGTTATACCATCCACCTAGGTACTCATGGCTTCCCATGTTTTCTATTTCCCATACCATTTCATCAAAACTATTACATTAAAAATACTTTAGAAATCTATTTCAAAATGATTTTAAAATACCATTTTCTTTTCCTCAAATAATGAAACCCTATGTTTTTTTTCAAAAATTAGTTTTCCATGCAAAAAAATCATCAATGAATAAGTCCATTTATTTATTAAAGGATTTTTCAAAACCAGAGTAATTTTGTTCATCCAACACATGCTAGAAAGAAGACCACCTAACTTAAACATGGGTTGCAAACACCAATAATAGAACCTACCAGCATGAATGAATGTAGGAACAATAATGGAGGCTCTATAATTAATTCCCACATTAGAATAACATCCCATAAAAAATAATTGAAAGAAGATAGAGGAAAAACACATTCCTATAATAAAAACACATTCCACACCACATCCAACATATGGGTTACCCTTCATAGGAATACCTCACAATGGATCTAGAAAAAATTAAGAACAATTTATATGAAATATCAAAGGATTCATAAACTCAACACAACAGCACTACCATGATAGAAGGAAATGAAATATAAGAATGGTTTACCCACCCAAAGGGATAGATCATGACTAAAATAATGATCAATCACTAAACAAAATGATTCATAAGGATTAGAGGTATCTAAAACTACCTGGGAGAGTTCTTATGTCAAGAGGGAAGAGAGTTGTGGCCAAATATAAAACATATCAACCATTTAGGGCCCTATAATTCAAAATAATTATATTTACACAACTTGAAATCAAATTTCACATTATATAATACATGAAACTAAAGTATATTGATAAACCCATCACCTCATATTAAAAATACTAATTTTAACATTTCACACTGAGTTTTGTATTTTCATTGTGTGTAATCATCATGCAAAGTAATAGTTCATGGAATCTACTCGACACCTATAATATAGAATGTAAACATTTTAAATGACATGTGAAATTATGACACCATATTCTATCTCACATCTTCTTCCTAAAAATCAATACATGGATTTTAATCCCTTTTCATGGCATTTATTTCTCTTACTGGCTACTGAATGTCGAGTTTCATCTAAAAAGACCAAAAATAAATCTGTTGTTATCCACGCTCTGGGAGATCCTCACAATTCCTTTAAAAAATTTATAACTAGATTTTATTAATATAAGTAAATATGCATTACAAAAATTTAGTTCATTTTACACTAAAAATTCCCTTTATCCTTGGGAGTCTTGACATGAAACTGAATAAATGGGGAAATGAAAAAGATAGAAGAGAAATACCAAAAAGTGGGTAGTGAGATTATACAAACTTGTAACCATAAGGCATTATTTCCCACGTATTTCTTCTGGAAGAATTCTATATTGAAAATAGGTGAGGCCAATGATCCCTTATCAAAAACTCAAACTCCCAAGTCTCTTGGGAATATGATCCATATTTCTAAATCACTCTAACCAAAATAGTCAACTTCTCAAGAAATAATTTCACATGAGAGTAGAAAATCTCAAGTGGCTAATCCATAACAAAAAAAATATATCTCTAGATCAATGTCTTCCCAATTCAAAATGTGAAAGGGATGATGATGGTATTTCATGATCTGTGATATGTGGATAAAACCTTGAATACCCATCATCTGAACCAAAAATTCCAACCAACAAGAAACATAACCAAAACATTAAATGATATCCAATGGTCCAACATATCATGTAGCTAGATTTTCCAATTTTCCAAGATGATGGTAATTGATTAAAGGAGAAAACTTCAAGAAAGAAAAGTCACCAAAAAAACACCAAAGTATGACACCGTTGATCGGTATTACATCCTTTTTCAGCAATGAGAAATAATAATACGACAATATGTATCTTAAATCCTTGTAGGGGTCCCATAAACAAGAATTGGTCCGACCAAAGAGGCCTCACCCACCACTTTCCAAGAAAGATGTGATCTACCCTAGTGACCATACAAAACCTTGAATGTATCCATTCTGATTGATGACTAGTAATTATGGTTATCAAAAAACATCACTAGTCACAAATGGCTTTCTCATGATCCAAAAAATAAAGGACATTGGAATAGAGCATAGACTCTAGGATCTGAATAGCATGCATTGTATAACTGTATATCTATGGATGATATATTATAATCATCCTTACATGAGTCCCCCTAACCTATTTGAGGAAATTTGAAAACCTCAAAGTAAACCTAGTATCCATGTCTAAAACAATGTCTTAAGGGAACGCATGTAACTTCATGATATCTTACACATATAGATTACCCAGATATTTAACTTTAGTGATGTCCTTGGTCATAATGAAATGATTTAACATCAGTAATCGATCAATCTCCACCAAAATAAAATTTCACCCTTAGAGAGTATATGGTATTCCAACAATAAAATCCATGGACACCACATCTTATTTCCAAACTGACATCGAAAGAGGCTAGAGAAAACCAAAAAATTTCATTTCCATTTTCCATATTTGTTGGTAGGTGTAACAATGGGACACATACTCTATAATTTCACGCTTCATACATTGCCACCAAAACTATAATAACATGTCATAATATAACTTTTTAGTGATTAGATGAATAGAACATATAGAAATATGTCAATGAAACAAAACTAATCTTCTCATAGGTGTTGGGATGAAAGAAGAAATACTCGTAATGGAGTATAACATCTAAAAAAGTGACAAACTAAAAATGTTCTCCCAATCAAAAAAGATTACTCAAATTCCTATGAACTCATCATACTACTACTAAATCTATTGAATAGACTCTATAAAATATGATGATAAATAAACATAGGTCAAAACCATACAAGGAACACCCTCTTAAGAATCTAGCTACAACTAAGTGACGAGTCCCAAAATGTTTCACTCTTCATTCAATTATAGATTAGCATGTGATGGTACTTTCCAACTAAGAGCATCTGTACCAACATTCCCCTTCTTCCTGGTTTAGGTGATGTCGAAGTAAAACGTATAATGTTAATAGAACCCTACCTCTATCTGATATTCAATTCTCTCTGATAAAATATATATCTTGGAAACTTATGGCCAAAAAAGACTATGAACCACTACCTAAACAAATATTATCACAAACACTAAAGCACATGCATAATTGTGGAATTATCTAAATCATTTATTGGGTATCTATTCGCATGTTTTCAAAGCTGAGGAGATTATTAATACACCACATGATCATCCTATATAATAATGCAACCCAAAATAGTACCATAAGAATCACATAAAACCACATACCCCTTACTAGGCACTAGTTAGATAACAATTAGATTTTATGTTCAAAGTTGTTTCATCTCATCGAAGTAACACTAACACATTGAATCCAACCTAAATTTCACCCCTTTCATGATAATATTATTGAAAGGTGATTCCAGCATTGAGAAATAATTTAAACCCCGTCTATAATATACAGAAAGACCAATGAATATATAAATTCCAAATACATTTTTTGGTTTTTCCCAAGAAAAAATAGACATCATCTTCTCATGATCAACTGACAAACCATTATAAGAAATCACATTCCCCACAATCATCACTTCATGAATCATGGAATTTAATTTAAAAATATTTCCATACAAATGATGTCTTATCAGGATTTCCATAACCGAACTCAAATGGTAATCATAATCAGGCTCAGATCTTGAATAGGCCAAAATAACACCCATGAAAACAAATAAAAAAGTGTTGATATACTGATGGAAAATATGATTTTTCATAGAAATAAAAATTATAGGAGTATTTTTTAAACTAAATAGCATCAAAAGATATTTTTAATGGACATACCTTCTCCTAAAATCCATATTTGGTTTGCAAGACTCTAAAACTCTATGATGATGAAAAAACTCCAATGACAAATATTAATATTAAAAAACTTATTTTCACATTTTTACATAAAAAATAATAATCCACATGAGGTAAGGGATAATTTTAATTGGCCTTCACCTAGTTCAAATTTTGATAGTCCACACACAATCAAATGAACTAACTAACTTCTTGTAAAAGATTATAGGGGTTGTCCAAGATGAAACACTATGGGAAACAAAACCTTTTGTTATCAAATCATCCAACAAGATCATGAGGTCTTCGATATCTTTCGGTGTCATATGACACAATGGTAGTAAAATGGATGGTGTACCTAGAACTTGGTCAATCAAAAATTATTCGTCCATCTCTAGAGTAATATGAGAGAAATCACTTGAGAAAATGTCAAGAAAGTCCCAAACAACATCAGAAAGGTCAAAACATAAGTAATTTCATCTAGATAAACAACTTTAGTAGAAAATAAACTATATAACTCTATATGGGATGGTTCTAAATGACAAAAACATGGATCCAAATATCTGTAAAACACTTATGTTTTCCCATCTACTACAATAAATGTGACATGGTGATGATAACAATCAACCATATCAAGATGAAAAACAATACAATCCATCCTGATGATGATTTAAAATAGATCCAAATTGAGAAAGAAGAAACATCATACTTACTCAACATCGAATATCAATAGTAAATAAGGACACTAAAAACCCTTGTATTTCTTCTTCCTAGGAGGTTTCAATTACTCCATAACAAAGGGAATGAGGTATATTGGAAGATTAATCATATAAAAAATTTCTAGATACAAATGAGTGAGAAGAACCAGTATCAAAAAATAAATCTCTACTAAATATAAAATAAAGATAGTACCTATCACAGTTGTTGGAGCTACCTCTAGCTCCATCAAGAAACTCATCAACTATATAAATTTGCATCACACCTAGGGTCTATGGATGTATTTGTGTCATCTTGGGATAATAAGAGATCATTGTAGTTTCCTTTGGTTCCAATAGTTGCTAAGCATATCGAGGCTTTGACATAACCTGATATAAAATCTATATTTGAGCATAACATCCACAACTATTTCACATGTTCACATGTCTGGGAAAAGAATTTTGGGTTTCTCTAAACATGTTACACTGAATGTATGTCTGAGGCACACTATTAGCTATAAAGGACGATGCAGAGGAAGTATACTGCTAAGAACCACCTCCACCACTCTTATGATGATCTTTCCACCTTCCCTTTTTCTATTGTGTGCCATTAAACATACCACTATGTAGAAGAGAAGTAGTATAATATTCAACCTTTCCTTTCATACACATATATGACATCATTTATCAATCTATTTTCGATACATAGGTTGAAATCTTCAATATAAATATTTTTATCTAATATCCACTCACAAACATAGAATGTACTTCTAAGCATTTAGCTGGTCATTCTATACACCTTTGAAGAAAAATGAACTTGATCAGCAAACTGATTGGGGTACACCAACATCGAAAACTCTCTATGCTCCAAAGAGTGGACCTCCAAATATATTTCCATCATCACTGAATCTAGATAAAATTTCTGATATAAAATGGTCTATAAACCCTTCTATTATAATCCCACATTCATATTCACATTTACCATGTAATCCAACCATTGGTTTTATGTTCCCTTAATCCTGAATGTCACAGACTTTACCATAATACTCTCAGGTTTATCTTGGAATTTAACAATCTGATCAATATTTTACATCCAATCCACATTCTCTTAAGGTTCATTCATCCCCTTAAAATATGGTGGATTATCACAAAACAATTTATATGATTGATCCATTTCCTCTCCATCTCCTGGATATAAATCAACAACATAGTTTGGACTACTACTAAACTATGGTCGATAAGACAAACTAGCCACATGATAACCTCCATAATAGAAAAACTAGCCACATGATAGCACAAACTATCCACATAAGGATTTGATTAAGGATCATCTGGTGAACCCAACTGAGGAACCCATAGAACACATCTTAGAGTCATACTTTTGCACACTGAAACAAAATAAATGATCAGACAACAAAATAATCTCAACTGAAAGAAAAAACCCTAAGTAAAAAATTGAGATTAAGATCAAGACCTTAAAATAAGATACACACATCCAACATCCAATGGACACTTTAGTCACATCACAGAAAGTGTTGGGCATACACTCATCACATCATACATCTAAAACCCCATAATCATATCTCTAGTCTACCAGGAATCCAAAGATAAGGACTATTGAGGACATACCACCTCTAATACCAAACAGTTGAGAACCCAACTCATATACCCTCTCGAAGAGGTACATGACACGAATTTCCAAATACCTAAAGGGAATACCAGATCCCTATGGTCTAGATAATAGCTTCGAGGCATCAAACCACCTCCTTAATGAATTATTTATCACAACATGAAGTAACAACATGGAATATATATAAATATATATGTGTGTGTCTATGTGTGTGTGTTTATATAATAGATTTAATCCCTGGAGGAGATAACATATTCCATGACTAAAAGAAGGCAATGAAAATGATATATCTCAAAATAAGTTGGGACAACCAATGTAAAATTACAACATCAGATGACTACTAAAACAGAAAAAAACTGACAACTCCATGTGATGGAATGGGTAGTCTCCCACCATCTTCCCACTGGCTACCGAAACTCAGCTGATATAAACCTCACCACCGCACAATGATTCATTGTATTTCCATGCATCGGAAGATGAACAAAGGTCTGTGAACCACTGGAGGGGTGCATAAGGTGTGAGCTAACATGATCAGTATGATACAACTTACGTGTCCGATAAAAAATCATTATAAAATAATAGGAATATTCACAAATTTAAAGAAAACATGGAATGATATGCAGTTTAAATGTTTTGATATCAAAATCATGGAAAAATATTTCATTTTTCATTTTTCCACATTTCCAAAATATTCTTGGTGAAATAGTTTCAAATCATTTCATATACATCAAAGTAGAAATATCAATCATAAAAAATCTTGTATCACATATGATATCAAACTATGGTATACAAGAGAAAATATTATATTCCAAAAGTACATGTAACATCATGCCAAGGATCAGGGTAGGTCATGATAGCTAACTAATCATACCATAATCAATGACTAGTGCACAATCAGGTCCTTATAAAATTATTCAAAGGAGTAGAGAAACACACCTTGAGTTAATCTCCCAATAATGTCAATATCAATTACTAAGAACAATAATACTAGGTAATACAGGAATACCCCATGATTGAACCCCCAAATAATCCATGAATGATAAACTTAAGTTAATCCTTCCACCAAAGTACCCAACTCTTCCCATGTTCTTTATTTTCTAAAATATTTCATCAAAACCATGCTTTGAGAAGCATTTTAAAAATACATTTCACTACCCTTTGAAAATACCCTCTTTATTTACCAAAAAAGGTAACCCCCATATTTTATCAAACACTAATTTTTCCTCACCTAAATAAATATTTCAATCATTCCATTACATTTATAAACTAATTAATCTAAACTATAAAAATAAAATTCATCAAATATAGGCTAGAGACGGAACCACCTACCTCAAACTCAGATCACACATGCCCTAATGGAGTCTACCAACATGGAAGATTGAAAGAACATTAATGGAGGTCCTAGAATTGACTATCATAGTATAATAACATCCCATAAACTTTAAAATATGGTAGATAGAGTAAACAACACATACCTCAATGAAAATTTAACTCCGCAACACAAACAACATAAGGGTTGACCTTTTGGGGAAGATCACACAATAGATATTGAATTGAACTAGAAGAATAAAGATAATGAAATTCATAAACACAATAAATTTTCACTTCAATGATTGAAGAAAAAAAATAATCATAAAGGTCTCCTAAAATACCTAGGATAGATCCTAGGTCAAGAGGGTTGATTTATGAAGCTGACTGAAAACATATCATCCATGAAGTTCCCTAAAAGACTAACTCACAATATTTACGTGGTGTGAGACCCCTTATCATGTTTTTTAATCCATAAAACTCAAGTACACTAATAAAAACATTCCCTTGCGTTAAAAATACCAATTTGAACATTACATGTCATGAAATGTATTTTGAAGACATGTAATCCCTTGGTCGGGCATCAGTTCATGGTATCCTCCCAATACCCATTCATGAAATATGATAACATTACAAGTTATTTAAACTTCTCATGCCTTATACTAATTCATGGATTATTCTTGGTGATCAATTACACTATGTGTAAACCCTTTACATGGTGTTTATTTAACTTATAGTCCTTCAAAATATCGGATTCATCACAAAATTCAGGAAAAAACATCATTGATATATAAAAAAGGAAAGAGCCCCACAAAACCTTTGAAACATTGATACCCAGAATCCATTAATTCAAAAAAAAAACATAAATCCATGAACATTTGGTCATTTTACACCACAAATGTTCTCTATCCTCATGAGTCCCAACATGCACCCAAATAAAGAGGGAAATGAAAATAAAGAAGAGAAATAACTGAATTTTTTATGGGATTCTATACAACTTGTATGATTTTTTTGACTTATTTCCACAAAGGGATTCATAATGACATATATAAATTCTGGAGGGAAAGAAATTTTTTAAGAAACATTAAGAAGATAAAATATTTAATCCAATCAACCAATGGAATCCATATAGTATGATATAATCATATATTATATGGTTTGAATGTTCCTCTCAATATGTCCATCTATTTAAAGATGTTATGAAATACTAAATTGAATCTCTATTTGCAACTCTCACTGAATAATTCTCCAGATATCTATGTTAACGCAAAAAAACATGATCAAATAAAATTGATAATGATAAACCATGAATCATTAAAACATCCTTAATTTATATTTTGGAAATTAGGTAAAGAATGAATTATTACCTTATAAAAAATATTGAACTGAATTTTTAAGGATAATGAGTACTAGTTAAGAGAAGTTATGATCATTATATATTTTTTTGAGTACTATGAAAAAATATAACTTGTTTTTTCTTGTTTCTATATAGTTATGGGTAATAATGGAATCATCCCATTAGAATTTTCATTCCTAGTATTATGATAATTGTATATAAGTAATCAAGAGACATACTAAGCAATATCAGACATCATGTTGTCCCACCAAAAATGCTCTTTTAGATCTCTATAAATCATTTTACTTTTGTGATGGATAGGTAATGATGATATATCTACTTCATCCAATAACTCCATCTTCAATTTTGGTTTTAAAAGTTTATTTATCTGGTTTTTTAAACTTATCATTCCATTAGGGTCATGATTTAACTCTAGAACAATTCATACATTCCTTTGATTTTACTAACCCTCCTCTTATACCTAAAAAATTTTCACATGGATTAATGATAAGAAATTCATATGAGAAATATATTATTTACCTCTTTTCCTTATGTTTTCCAAGTTAGTTCATTCTAAATCCATATGCCATAGATATTTTACAATCCCCATCATGGAAAATCTAGCATGATCATTTCATATTTTTGCACCATAAACCTTGTTCTCCTTCCCAAGATGGTAATATATTAAGTTGTAATTATTTTTAATCAACTCAAATAATCTCATTTGTTGAATATTAAAATATTTTTGTGTTGATATATTTTTAATGATTTTATGATCATTATTTATATCCCACCACAATCATCGATTTTGGTCTGGCCTATTATCCAAAAACATCCTCTATTAAATGATATGTTGATATACCCTCTCTTGTAATTATATAACCCAATAATGATACTTTATAAAACCATAATGAACACTTTTTTAGTTTCTTATACAACATCTGCTTCCATAAGTTATTCAATGTAAATTTTTATGATCCCCACACTCATCCATGTTCTTAGAGTATAAGAAAATATCATCTATAAAGACTTCTAAAAACTGATCAATGTAATCTCTAAAGACACTATTAATTAAATACATGTAGACATTAGGATAATTAGTACTTGAAAATGGAATCAAAGTAAATTTTTATTTTCCATAAATTGTATGGATGGTTTTATGGGATATATCCTCCCTTTTTCTCTTATTTGATGATATCAAGTAAAAATATCAATCTTTTAAAAATATTGAGATCCATTCAATTTCTCAAGAAAGTCTTTAATATGAGGTATAAGGAAATATTTTATAGTGATATAGTAAAGTTCATGATAATAAATTAACATTCACATTATCCAATTCTTCTTGTAAACAAAAATAATAGTTTCACCCCATGGTGATAGACTATGGAAGATGAATCCATTTTCTATATTCTCCCAGAGTTTTTCTTTAATTACTTCTACTCAGTGTTATTCTATGAGGATTTTTTGAGATATTTGTTACCCCATATGTGATTTCTATTAAAAAACAAACTTCATGATTCATGGTAAGACTGTGATATTCATTAAGAAATAAATATTAGTATTCTTGAAATGTTGGAATATCATTCCTGTTGAGTCATTTCCCAACAATTTTAGATAATTAACCATTATAAATATGTAGTAAGACCCATATAACGAATCTAATTCCCATAAAAGTCTCATATTAATCGTTTCATTGATATATGTTCTTAATTTGATTCAAGATATAAAATGTGGTTTTCCTTCCTCAAAAATTATTATGGGATGTATATAGAGAGATAAAATCCGTAACAAAAATAAAATAAAACTCTACTATAGGGATAATAACACTCATTACATGAAGAACATTCCCACAAACTACCATTGTAGAGGATATATATACATGAGGTGAAATAATCATACCGTAATGAGTTTCGAAAGATAAATTAGTTTTTAACACTCGAGGTCATGATGTGATATTATTTAAATAAATATATATATATATATATATATATTAACACATGAATCAAGTAATAAATTCATAGTTCTAGACTAGATTATAAGTTTATCTTTCACACCTTCATTATCCTGAACTACTTTATCGGTTTTGATTGCCTAAAACATACCTTTTCCCTTTTCCTTAAGAGGTTTTTAACAATTATTATCATCATTAACATTTGTTTTGTTTAATTTGTTGTCATAATGACTATTCTTCTCAAGATTGATCCATTTATGTATGGGTAGAACATTCGGTTGATCTTTATCACTTTTTATTTAACTGGGTTCTCTATTGACATCACATTAGCATTAATGTGTTCAATTACCTTATCTTCCACAATTGAATCACTTATGTATACCTTGGAGAAAACTACCCCAGGAATATATCAACATTATTGAAAAATGGAAGAATAATTTTCTTTTATCCATTTAATGTATTCATTGGATTTCCATAAAAAAAATTAATTTTCTAATATTATCCCAAATACTAGGATAATATTTCGATTCTATATCCCCCATTTATACCTTGAGATAACATTATAAAATTTCATCTTAGTTATCAATTTCTTATATATCCAACGAAATTTGTATACATTGTCTTAAGAAACTAATTAATTGGTCAATTTTGTGTTCAGGGTCAATGATAAATTCCATCACAATTTTTGTGAGAAGTGTTTTTAAAAAATACATATTAAAAATATATTATACAACTCTTCCCATGTCATGTATTCAATTAATACATCATTCCTCATATTCCTGATAAGAGTGAACCTTTGATCAAATTCACCATCATGATGATACAAAAATCTCTTGGTGTGAGAACTAATGAATGAAAAAAAATTATATAATTCATCCATTACTCAGAATTAATTTGATCAAAGGATGTACTATTGAAGTATAGATGTATTTATTTAAAAGACTCAATGGTGAGTTGATTATTCCATTTGTTTTTTGGATTTATATCATGATTCGTGATATCGTTCATAGATTGAGTGAGTTGGTGAGAATAGTTTCAAGATAGAGAATCCCATATCCCATTTCATATAGTTTGCCATGATTTCTGTCATTTCATTGGATGAAACATTCATGATTAACAATATACCTCACATTATAGCCATTTACTAAAACTAAAATAGTTTTTGTGAGTATCAATCAACATTAATCCTTTTTATTAATCATGTGATAATAATTATCATTATTATGATATCCTAAATGTTGACTTCTTCTCATCTACCATAGATATTCTCGGTTTATTTCTATGATTTATGTGATAATATTTGAATCCATCATTATGGTTTATAAATAGAAATTAAATAAAACAAATCACATAGTTTTAGAGATTCAAACCATGTATGCATTTATACCGCTTTGTCATACACCTTGTGATGATCTAGTTAGTAGAAAACAAGAATTTTCATGGACATTACCACTTGGTGCATATGTTCTATAGCCTACCTCCACATTTTTATATCCATAAAGTTATTTAATTTCTAGGAATCCATGAAATATATATTATACCAAAATTTAAAAATGTTCTCATATGTTTAAAATAATCCTAAAGGGTTCTCGGCAAGGTTTTCAAATAATAATATCTAAAAATAATTAAACCTCACACAGATGCAAGATGAGTCAACCAAAAAAATCATTTAGAAATATTAAATCATTTTAGCTGAATATTTAATGCATATAATGATAATAAATACTTTATAATAGTAATTTTTTAGTTTCATCACATACTATCTATATAATGAACATATTTCATGAATGGTATTCATAATATCATAAAATTTTCTTCTCAAATAGTACCCTTCAATGATATTTCCAACATAAAATCATTTTATATAACCTAGGGAAATGAAAACATAAGGGTGATGAAATATTCAATGTAACGGTAATCATTAGATATATCAATAAATGATCATCATCCAACATATCATAATATTAAGGGTATGAAACTATGGCCATGACTTATGAGATCATACCAAACAATTCAATTACCATAAAACATGTTTAATTGAATAAGTATTTTTCAAAATAAAATACAGGTGTCATAGGAGTGTGAATAATCAATAATAAATCATAATCTTGGAGAGTATATCATAATCACTCGAAATAATTTTAAGGCATAAAAGTGTGGAATAAAAATATCAATATAAATATAATTTCAGTGATACTACTAATACATTCACCACATTTTATACTTGAGATAACATTCTATAATCCTTCTTGGGATTTTGGTAAACACCTAGTTACCCTATTGGGTATCAACCAATTACCTTTATACCTATAATTTCATGAGATAACAAACATTTACCAATACATTATAGGGAAATATAATTTTGGACCCTTCTATAACATCACGAAAACCCATCAAAAGTGTGCCACAAGGTCATAAAAACATTTATGATTTCATTATAAATTAATATACTAATGGGAAAGAAGCATTTTTTATCCAAATTTCTAAAATACATCAGGATTCCAACATTGATTAATTAACACCTGAAAAGAATATGTGTTCATAAAAACCACATTATAATATCATTATCATAATCCATTCAAAGAAAAAATGTGGATGGTTTAAAAATATTACATATTCTATGCAGCTTAATAATATTTATTGGATATTTTAATAGTTGAAAAATAATTGTATAGAAGAATTGTGAATATGCTTTTAAAAAAGTTAAAACATATATTTCTTTTATAAGAATTAAAATCTAAATTTTTCCATAAAAAGGGAAATATGGTATTCTATGAAAAAAATGAAAAAAATTCAGTAATATTTAAAATATATAGTGTTCCAAATGAATTGAAATACCATTTATTCTACATATTAAATAAATCATTCATTTCACTCATTTTTAAAGAGACTCAAAAGTTCATGAAAAATCATTGAAAAGATTACTTTTATTATTTTTTTAAAGAAATCCTAATTTGGTAGATAATACCATTATGAGGTGTTTCTTCGAAGATAAAAACATTCATAAAAAATATGAATATTATAGATAAATAGAAAAATATTCCCAACTAAAAAGAGAAATAAGGTATGTTGTTTCTAAAAACATTCCTTCTTCCATTATGAGTTCAAAAGTGTGGGGAAATAAAGAAATTACCATATATATAAATAATAAAATAAAATTGAGGTTGTTTAATATTTAAGGATCATATAATTTATAAAAAAGTATATTTAAGCATAAAAATCATGATTATAGGTGATCTGGAAATATGAACCCCTAAATGAAGTCCCGTAGTTCTTTTTACATGCTCTAAAATCCTACAAAATAAATTTTAACATATTATAAAAATAATATAAAACCATATTAAAACTTACTTTACTATATATAATTCCCTTATAATTTAAAGTCACCCACATTTTAAAATTCCTCATTATAATCATTATTTTTGAGTTAATGGTTCTATTTTCCATTATGTTTTATTTTTATTGATATTATAGTTTCACCCTGGTCATGGACACCTGGCTTCCATTACTATGAACTAGACATCTTATAACGACACATTCATTTAATTATCTTCATTTAATTGTTACATTTTTTAATATCAATTTATAATAATAAATTTATTATCCATTAATTAACATTATTGCACTAGAATTTCATTAACCACTAAGTAAATTCCATTTTGTTCTTGAAAATTGAATCAATTCAATGATTCCTCAAGATTATCAATATTTTAATTCAATTCACACACCAACCCCATGGGATAAAACATTTGTTAATAATTATCATTCTGTATTTCTAGGTACCCTAGTAAAAATCCTAAGATACCATATAACAGATGCATAAATCATCCAAATATAGATACCTAATATAATGGGTAAAAATTTCATACTAAAAAATTATTTTAAAAGAATAATAATATTTAAATACTTCTTAACATTCAAAACCAATCTTTTAACAAATTTTGATATGCTATGAAAATATAATTAATTAAATGTGACTATTATAAACTACTCAATACATTTTTAGGTAAAAATTTTAGATACCACATTTTGAACTACATTTATAATATTCATATGCAATACATATTTATTTAATGGTTATATAGAAATAAGAACTCAATTTTTAAGGAAGTCATTTTTATGTTTTGAATAAATATGTTTCCTTCAAAAAAGGAATTTTTGTAATTTTGCATCTGGAAAATGTAATTAGTTTTAGTCATGTTTAGAAATTATATTTTTCAACAAGAATATTATTTTTGAAATTATCATATCAAAACAAACTTAGTGTGAAATGTGTGGATTTTTTTGAAAATGGTGGATTTTTAAATGAAAAGTGAAAAAAACTAATTTCTTTAATACTATCATTTATTGTCATTAAACTAAGTAATATAATGTTCCAAATAAAATTTCTTATTGGATATTAATGTAATATATTATAATTTTTCTTTTTATTAACCTAATTAATTTTATATGAATGATAAATATTCATGATTTGGATAAAAAAAATTTATGATTAAAACGTGTTTTTCAACAAACTTGTTTTCATTATGTTTTATGAATTTATATTAAAATTGATTCCTTACAATTTTAAAGAATTAATCATGAGAAATTGATACCATATCTAGAATAATTATTTTCCTATTTTCTAAATATATAAATTTTATCATTGGTTATTATAAATTGTAACCGTAGAAAATATGTGTAAACTAAGTAAGGGTAAAATAGGTAAAATAATGTTAAATATATGAGACAAGGTATAAAAATCAACCCATCACATTTCCTTTTTCTATAATAGAATAATTAGACCTATAAAACCAAAATTAAAATTTATGTAATTTTTTTCCAAAATTCATTAATGATTACATTTATATTATTCTATGTAATTAAATATACCAAATTTCATTCCCTTGATTTTTAATTTTTTTATGTGTTCACATAAGGAAAAATATGTTTTGAATGACATTTAAATGGTTTATCTGCGAACTAAAAAGTAATATTAATTATGTTAATTTATTTATTATTTATAGATATTATATAATTAACTTAAATGATAATACAATGCGAACACAATTCTTATGAAAATTGTACAAAAATTAAGTAAAGTATTTTAAAAACATTAAATCTAATGTAATTTGGATGACATATTCTTTTACATAAATTGTGTAGATAAATATGAAATATTAGTAATATTTTTAAAATTTTATTTTCAAAAACCATTAATATCTTTAGGTTTTTATGAAAACAAAATAAATAGTGTCAATAATAACATTAAAGAAACATTCAAAAAAATGATATTTTATAAAATTATTTTAAAATAAAAAATAGTCATAGTGTATAACCAGAATGATAAATTTTTAAAAATTTAACAAAATTTCTATTTATTTGGACATTTTTACATTGAATGTAAAATTATAGCCTTTTAAGATTAAATTTTTGTTTACCATGGTTAAGGGTAAAAATGGTTAACAAATAAGTTAAAACAAAATATAACCATTAAAATGACATAAACATATGATTAAACATAATTATACGGTTTTATTTAGACCTAAACAATATGGAAATCAAATATCAGTCATTAAGATCCATTTTTTCAAGAAAGAGACCTAAAAAATTTCAGACTTTGAAAAATTACAATAGTACCACTAACATCAATTATAAAAGGACTCTCCTCCCCTCTCTTCCTTACAAAAAATGGTATCATATATTGAACAAGTCCTAAAAAATTATATTCATAAGTACTCTATCCATGAATTAGATGTTTTTGGTGTTCTTAAAAGACTTACAATAGTCTTTAGGAAAGGATCTAAAGTAAGAGTATTAAAGGACATATACTAATATTTACTGAATCTTTCTTGTTTATTTAATATTATACTTACTATAAATTCATTTTAGTAAACATAAAATAATATATATAATTACATTAATTTTTTTATATAATATTCTGATTATAGAGAAACCATTTTTATCATCTTTTACATTCTAGGGATGGTAAAAGTATCAGCTGTGTGTAAGAATGGATTACCCTATCCATGTATTTCTATAATTATTATTTCAACACTATTTTACATGGAAAGTTATAAATATAGAGATAATTATTATATATTATTTTTATTATTTAATTATTCTTCTTAAGTATATTGTATAATTAAGCGTGTTACCTTTTCATATGTTGGAAAATGATAAAATTTCTCATATATATGTGTGGATAACCACCTCTACGAAGATATGTGATTCATTTTTAATTTTAACATTACAAGGATGGTATTAAGGATAGATGAAATTAATATTTATGATATAGAAATGACTCAATAAATTTTAATTATTATTTACCTTTTACTCACTCTATTTTTTAAAAATTGATAACAATATTAATGCGTACATACATCATACCATCTCCATGAGTGGTGTAATTCATTTTTCTGTCTCCACCACACATGAATGATTCCAAAAAAGTATATAAACAATAAATAATATATTAATAACATTAACATAATCCTGTAGATGATGTAACATTAAACTATAAAAAAGAACTATAACATCCATGATAAAATGTGCATGATAAAATAAAGCAATTAAGAATATAACCAATGATAATATTATATGATTATTGAAAAATGTGTGATAAGATATTATAAGTGGATCATATATGATATTATAAATATAAATATATATTTTTTTCTAAAACATATATAAACAATTATATAAGAGGTTAATTCATGATAATAATGTGTTAGCATGAGGTAATGTGTTTCTTAATTTAATTTCTACTCATTGTATATGGGCTCAGATCCTGGTATCCATTCCATTGTTAGTTATGGGTGCTATAGGTTCTTATAGATGGTTCCCAGGTAGTTTAGTGGGTAAATAGGGATGGGGGTAAAATATACCACCCCTATTCCTTATCATGAGAAGAGGAGGAGGTGTTACTGGCCTTAGGTGACATCCCCAAGACACTGAAGTCTTGTAAAAAAATTAAAAGGTCTTTAGAGAACTTTTGGGGATGATTTTCCATTTTTAAATATAACAACCAAACCAACATATTTAAAACATCAAAAAAACTATATGCTGGATTAATAAAATAACATAACCAAATTTATATTCAACGATACCCATCTGTATTAGAGTACCAATGAAAAGGAAAGACCATAACCTAAAAAAATACCAAGAGACTCAACGACCCAAAGACAACCAAAAGTCAGAATCCCATGTAATAGTCAAACAAGATCTATGTCAACATTCTATGATCATGGAATCAAGATTCCCCACTAGTTAAATATGATACCTTCCATTTTACTGTATCCTGGTAGATAATGTATTTCAATGAAGTGATGTTCCCAAGTAGGTCGTGAGTATAAACTCAATTGGAATTTCTCAATTACTTCCAAAATCATTCCACTAGGTAAAAAATTGTTATAACATTTTAAAATATTTAAGAAATTATAATATTTTTTATCAAACCCATAAACAATTTCCATGTAATTGTATTATGGAAAACATTGAATTATCTCTCATTTATTTAGCATAAAAATGTCCCCACACACACAAGTAGCATGCATGCTAAGTTACAGTTCCATAATCTAGAGTTTTCCTTTATAGACCCACCAATATTTCACAAGGTGAACAATGTCCAAGTTCCCCAATAAAACAATACCCTTATCTTGGGTTATGTACTTATACCTAAATGGTATACACTCCTTATTTAGGGGTATATATAAAATAAAATAATTACCACCAACAATAAATACAAAAAACAATTTAGAAACATTTCACATAAAAATCAACTCTTTAATTAAAACATTTTATCATGAAACCTATATACATAAAAACGTCATTTAATTTTAAAACCCTCATTGAAGAGTTATAAAAAAATATTTTCCCAAAATCCTTTCACTTTCCTAAAATTTTAAAATTTATAAACAAATAATTTTTCCACCATGAATCACATAAGGATTTCTTAAAAATTTAAAACAAAACATTTAAATAAAAATATGCCTTTAATATCTAGAAAATGTGGTTATGGGAAAGATTACATCTAACTCTTAAATTTTTTTGAAAACGAAGAACGTCGCCTAGATCATCTAGATCAAATCACACAATAGTTTCCCATGAATAGATCTAACAAGATCTTATTAAGATTCACATCACAAAAAGTAGATTTATCATGAGTGTACTATATATATGGTTTCAAACGAGAGAATAATAATTGATACTGGATGAAAATGTATGAGCATGTACTTATAGAATATTCAAAATCACCAATTCTCTTTGACTATCCTATAATTCTCTTCTCGATCGTAGGGAAATGTTTTTGAAACCTTAGGAGGTAGAGGAAATCAAGATCCTATATAATTAATAAAATAATGATTATTAAGTGTCATAATTTCAATTAGATCCTTGATTTTCATAGTTCTAACTGTACACTACATGGTTAAGCCACATAGTTTGGGAAACCCTATTCAATTTGTTCCATGTTATTTTCTGAATCTGACAACTCCTATGATTGGATTGTATGGTATGAAAAATCAAAAACCAGTTGTGCCTTTATTTAGGTTTTAGGTTTTATGGTTTCCCTTGGGAACCTATAAGATTTTTCCAAACCATGTTCCAACTATTCACCTTACAAGATACTCCCAAAACATGTTTCACTATTTATTGGAGTAGGTGTATGGTTTTTACCAACCATGAAAAAAACTATGAACCTATAGAAACACCTCTAAAACATGTCTAAAACATATGTAATCTTTCCAAAGATAAACAAATTCTTCCATAAGAACATCTTATATAAATAATGGGTCATATTTCTAAAACTAATGAACATATATTCTCTCCTCAATTGGTCTTTCCATTCCATAAAAGTAGGAAACTAGTGTTTTCCTGGAAGATATTGGGCTTTATTCTGAAATTTCCTTTTCTCGATCACATATTTCTTATTTAATACTACCAAATTTCCATAAAACCCGCACTAAATGATTCTTTTCTCGTGAAATATATCATCTTGCCTATCCACACTCTTTAATATTGTAAGAATCAATGTTACATATAATCTAAAATCTATGTTTTCCCATTGTATAATATGGTCAAGATAAGGGTGTAACTTTTTCAATTGATATACAATACCATCGTATTACTTTATTCATGTATTCCTATACACCTAATTTTATCATGATTCGGAAGGGTTCTGTTTTAGGATGAATTAGGTTAAATTTTGAATGATTTTTAGATTTATGTGCTAGTTCATGGTTGGATTTATGGTTTCCCAAACCGTGCACCCTCTCAGGCCAAACACTGAAAACCTATATAGTGGGATTTTTCATGGCTTGGGCATAGTTTGAAAAATTATATTCCCTCTTAGGAGAAACTTTATAGTCGATTTATAATTGGTTCACTACTAGGGCACATGGTTTGTTCTTACCATGCACCTATACCCAAGAAATTGTGTGTGACTTTTAATTAATCTGAAAATCTAATTTTAAAATCTCAAAACATCACATTTAGGTGATTTTTGGACATATAACGTCCCTATATAGTTTCTTCTTACTCAATAGCATCCATGATGTGCTTTTTCTCCCTTTTACACACTTACAGAAGTGGATTTAAACTTGGAGAACAACATTCGATCTCCACCCAATAGGTTTCCTCTTCCCGTTCTCTATATCCCATGCTCTAATATTTTCTCTATATATTTTTCTAGATATTCATGTGATTTTAGAGGATAAATTACCCACAATTTGGGATCTTAAACCAAGGAATGTTTCTTCGATCTCATTATTGAAAATCTACATTAGTGAATCTCATTTAGGGTTTGGTATTTTGAGATTTATTGATCCTGAGGTAGGTTGTTCCATCATAATGCCCACTTTTTATTTACCCAAAATTGATTTATTAAAATTAAATGGTTTGATTTCAATCCAATTTATTTAAATGCATTTCAATATTGTTATTAAATACCCCATTTCAATTTAATTAGTTATTTGGTAGAAATTGGCATAGATTTCGGAAAACCCCCAATTCCATTGATTTGGGGATGGCTTGTGAAATATGACGGATGGTGAAGTTGGATGGAATTTATTAATAATTAAATTGTGGAATTTAGTTTTTCCGAAATGATTAGTTGAAATTTATTTCAAATTTTATTTGATAAAAATTGATTAAAATCATTTAGATATAAACCATTGGGTTTTAACTTAAAAAATACATCTTTTGATTAAAACCCAATTTTGGTTTTTAAATGGAAAATTTTCATATCAGAAATGGAGAATGGGTTGAATTGTATTTTAAGTGGTCTTAAAATAAATTTTAAATTATTTATTTGTTATTAGAGAACATGAAATCCTTGGGTAGTCAATGAGTTATTGAACAACACTCTATGCTATATAACATTCTAAAACATAAATACAGAACATCACATCCCAGATAGGATGGTGATGAAATCACCTTTGGTCATACCAAAGGTATGTCTGTATACACATATTTTCATGCACCCTTGAGTGTGTGGAGTCCCTAAGCCTGAAACAATCATAATTCTAGGCATGTGAACATGTTTCTCACTTTTTTCTTTGAAATTAATATTTTACATTGTTGTAAACTATTTTACATGCCTTCAAAATTTATATAAAATAATTTATTTAAAATGTTTATTTACGACATTTTTTATAAAATATTCCATCGGTTGAAATGTGATTTATTTTTTTAATGTATTTCCATCAATTGAAATTTAAAGGATGAATTGTTTTAATTATTCTATTGAAATTGAAAACCTATTTATTTAAAATTGAAATCCATTTATTTGGTTAATTAAATGTTTTCATCATATTATGGAATCCTTGGTGAGGCCCTACATGTATTTTATCTCATACCCTACCTATGCCTTTGAGTGTTTGTATATTATCTCCATATAGGTTCTGGTAGGGGTAATGCACCACCTATATGTGAATCTACCTATTGATCTATGGAATTTTTGAGTTGCGTTTGAGTTGGGACTTTGGTACTTTGTCCTATTTTTTGTAAACTTTTTGTAGTACTTTGGGGTTTTATACCTATTTGGTATCTAATTCACTTCTACCTATGGAGTTTATTTATATCCATAATTATTTTTTATATTTCATCCATAATGTTTATGGAAAAATCGTACCCACTTTCAATTTAGGTGATTTCATGTACTAGTCACCAACCCTTGGGTATCAAGAATTCCCTTTGGGATATGTGAGTGACCGATTAGTTATTGGGTTACCAGGGTTTGTAGGATGGTTTGTGACAAATTGGTATCATAGATAGAACCCATCATTAAGTATAGTGGCACTGCCTGGGTTGAGATATTGGGTCCATAATGAGGACTTTGTTCTGTAAGTGGGGTGAATATAACACCCTATAATGATAATTGGTTAAATGACTAAATTATATGACTCATGTCAACAAGGTGGACCTTTCTTTTTGAGAGCCTACTTGATTATAACTCCAAAATTATTTGTTCTTGGTCAAGAGTATTGATAATGATGGGTGACCTTCTGGGAAGTTTCCCAAAGTGTGTGTGAGTGAGGAAAATCACATTGGAAAGAACATGTGTAGGAATGTGGGGATAGTTATTGGCTGTATAACCTGTTAGAGCATTTGGGTGGGCCACAAGCAGGGGACCATATGTCTGTGAGATAACTGGTGGTATATAGCAGGCCAAGACCCAAAAACCATGTTATGGTGGGTGTCTGTGCTATTAGTGGGGCCCAGTTTTTAAATTTCAAAGATATAGGTTGATATTTTTTTTGATGTCATCATGAATTTTTCCAATCATGTCAGGATGGAGGAGGTAGTTGTGATTGAGTTTCTGGACAGCTCTCACCATAATGAAACTTATGTCTCCATAGTTGGTTAGAGGAAGATGTCTTAAAGATTAGTTCTATTCCATTTTAAATTTTTGATTTTAATTGGTGAAATCCAAATATATTTTTCTTTAAATTAGGATTAATTTCCCTCATTTCTCTATTTGATTGTTGATCCGATGTCTTATTTATTGTTTACTAATTTTGTGGAGCCTCATTCCTTAAAGAATATGTGTGAATCAGATCCAAGGGGAAGCTTCTTCTAAACCTCGGTGAGTGAATCCTCATGTGTACCCAAGGCTGGTGAAGTTGATTGTTCATACTATCCATGATTGGGGAAATGAACAACCACTAGTTCACATTTAGGAATAAGCTATGGAACCTTAGAGGGATGATCTTAGAAAACATTATCAATAATTCCTTCACTAGAAGCCAGTAAAACTCAAGGGATCCAATGATTCTCAAGAATGTGAGGAATGGTTAATAATGATGGAACATTTTGATGGGTTATTGGATACTCTTGATGAAATAAAGGTGGATTTTTTCACCTTCATTATTGAAGCACTAATCATAATATGGTGGGGAATGAAGATAATGTAAAAGAATTATAAGGGATTAGATTAGAAAGACTTCAAAGTTATTTTCATTAACATGTTCTATCCAAAGTCAATGTTTTTTTCAAAGGCCATTGATTTTTTCAATCTCAAGCAATCTCACAAGAATGTGATAGAATATGAAACCTATTTTGCTGATCTAGTGAAGTTTTGACTTAAGATTTTATCAAATGAGGATATGAAGGATCGATAGTTCGAGTTGGGAATATGATCTTATTTTTTTTATTAGTTTTAATTGATAAATGTTCCTTATTATACTGATGTGATGGATAAATCACTGATGGATGAAATGGACTTGGTTGGAATGTCATGGTTTTGGGAGTTTCTTTTTCTCTTGGTGGTCGTGTGTGTTCCATTAAAGGAAATCAGAAACCTAATAAAACTCATGGGGTTTCCCAATAGGAGGGTAATTTTAGACCACCTTATGTGACTAGAATAGGTCCATTTTTTACAATGGTCCAAGAAATGTTATTCAAAGAGGGTTAGAATAGAGGAACCTAAGTTATGGGGCTCTTATAGATGCTCAGGTCACCTACAAAATCTCTTCTATATATATTCTACTCCTCATAGTGTAACATGATTATAATATCCTTCTATAATTATGGGTAAATCATATGTTTCATGGGTAAAATCTTTTCATCCATAGGCATCTAGAACAAATCTTCTTCACACAGTGGAAGAGTCTTCAAAGGAAGCGAATACAGGACCAACGACCGTGACAGGTACCATTACTATTGATTTATCATTTATGACTGCTTTATTTGATACTAGTACATCTAATTTATTTATATCAACCTATATAGTTAATATGATAAAAATTCCTATGGAGAAATTATCTTATTTCATGTACATTACTAGAAACCTTGGAATAAAGACAGATCATGGTCTTTGTAGTCCCACTAGTGTTTTCTCACTATCTTATATTTAGTTCACCTTGGATTTTTTGGTTCTCTACATGAAACTACTTGATTCCATATTTGAGATGGATTTTATCATTTCTAATAAATATTTAATTGATTTTTATTTTTGATGGGTCTCATTAACTACAATCAATGGTGTGTGTCATGTATTTCAAGGAGAATGGGACCTAAGGTCGATTAGGGTTAGACCTTATTATTCAGAATTGGGGAAACTAATGTCTATGTTTTCTTTTGATCTAGATTGAGAATACACGAATGGTGATCTCCCTCTAGATTTCATTGAATTTCCCAAAATGTTTCCTTTTTAATTATATGGTTCTCTATTGGAAAGGGAGGTAGAGTTTTATATTGATTTAGAACATAGTAATAAACTAGTATGTATTCCCTCTTATTGCAAGGAACCATCTAAAATGAAAGATCTAAAGACATGTTTCTATGATCTTATAGATAAAGGCTTTATATGCCCCAGTGTATCATCTTGTGTGGTATTGGATCTCTTTTCTAAGAAGGATGGAAGTTATCTTCATATATGTGTTGATTATTGAAAAATCAATAGAGTCGTGGTGAGAAAAAGGTATTTATTTCCATAGATTAATGATTTGATTGATCCGTTGAAAGGGGAGAAGTGGTTTTAAATGATCGAACTTCAATCTAGTTAACATTAGTTGAGAATAAAAGAACATGATTAGAAAATTTTCATCTTGAGTTGGTACAAATATTATGAGTACTATTTCATTCCATTTGGTCCAACCAGTGGTCCTATAGTCTTTATTGATTTAAGGAACATGATTTTTCATGAGTAACTTGATACCTTCATGGTATTCTTTTAAGATGAAATCCTTATTTTCTCTAAGACAGAGGAGGATCATGTGCAACATCTTAGAAAAGTTCTGAAATTGCTAAGAAATCATAAAATTTATTCCAAACTTTAAAAATGTGAATTATGGATTAGGGAAGTGAATTTCATAGGAAATGTGGGGTCAAAACATGGTATATTAGTTGATCCTGAGAAGGTGAAAGCAGTTATGACATGATATCAACAATATAATGTTTCTGAGATTCGAAGCTTCATAGGTCAAGCTGGGTATTATCGACAGTTTCTTAAGAACTTCTCAAAGATGGATTCTCTGATGACTTCTATAACTTAGAAAGGAGTAATGTTTTCTTAGGATGAGAAATGTTAGAGTTATTTTTATGGGATAAAATTTATTTTGACTAATTCTCTTTGGTTGACTCTTCTAGTGTTCAGGCAGGGATATGTGGTCTTTTGTGATGCATCGGGTTCAGGTTTGGGTTGTGTTCTTATACAAGGTGGTAAACTTTTTGTCTATGTTTCTCATTATCTTAAGCCACATGAGAAGAATTATCTGACCCATGACCATGAACATGTATTTGTGATGTTTTCACTTAAGAGCTAGCAGAATTACCTTCATGGAGAAAGTTTTACCATTTATTCATACCACAAGATATTGATTTATATATTTTCTCAAATATAATTGGATCTTCTCTGGAGGAATTAGGTGTAATGCTTGTAGTTTTTTAATTTCGACATCGCATATACCCTGGGGAAAGGGAATGTCATAGAAGATGCATTCATTAGGAATATTATGACCCAATCAGTGAAATAATCATCAGAAGATTGGAACTTGATGGCTCTAGTTTCATATTAGTGTTTGGTATTCATGGACCCAGGTTTCCTTGACCAGTGTTCAATTCAAATATGATCTTCTTGAGATGATTCTTCAAGAAATACTCCTTTATGATGAGTTCTGAAGCTTTAGAGAAACTCTTAATGGTGCGGAGACTAGGCATGACTATTTATTCAGAAAATAGGGAATTATATGAAATTAGAATCATTTGGTTTTGCTGTTAGTGGTAATAAAATTTATAATGTGGGATTTACATAGTTTCTAGTTGTCATTTCCCCCAGAAACCATGAATATGTTCTATGATATGCAGTCGATGTTATGGTGGCCAGGTATGAGATGGTTCATTGAAGATTTTGTCTCACATTGTTATACAAGATATCAGGTCATGGTCGATAACCATAAGCCATCATGTTTTCTTTAGTCACTTCTTGTTTCGACATGGAAGTGTGATGAGATCTAAATATACTTTTTGGTTGGGTGGACACATAACCATAGAAGGAAGAATGTGATATGGGTTGTGATTAATCGGCTAGTTAAATCATCTCAATTTTTACCCATTCGTGATACAATAAAATTTGAGGAGTCAGGTAATATAAATGTGAAAGAGATTGTTAAATTTCACGATGTTCCATAAACTATAGATTCTGATAGGGATCCTTGGTTTACTTATCTCTTTTGTAGAGAACTTCGTGAGGCACTAGGATCTTATGTCTATTTGATTATGGAATACCATATTTAGTTGGATGTACATATATAAAGAGCAATAAATATTCTTGAGGATATGCTCTATTCTTGTGTTCTCAACTTTAGTGGGGCTTGGGATGATCATTTTGGGTGGGTTGAGTTTTCATATAAAAATATTTACCAGTTTGTAATCAAAATAGATCCTTTTGAGGCCTTTTATGGTTATCCTTAAATAACTCCACTGTGTTGGTCACAGATTGGTGAAGGTATTTTGGTTAGACCACTATTGGTTTAATATTTGAAAGAAAATATTAAATGTTTTCACCATATAATGTTTATGGAACAAATCCAATATAATTCTTATATTGATCACCATCACAAACTATTGGAGTTCTCATTTTGTGACCAAGTGTTCTTGAATGCTTCCCCCCATTTGGGTTATTGTCAACTTGGGAGTAAATGAGAATTTTCTCCACGTTTTGTGTGACCTTTTGATATTTTTTTAGTAGTATAAGGCCCCAGCCTTATACCTAACTTAATATTGCATTAAATGAATAATTCACATTGAGGATCTTTTTAGGTTTAGAGTTATAGATAATTAGATCATAAAATTTTCATTACATTCCACATTTAAACAAAGTGGTTACATAAAATATAGTTTTCATTTTTCCCATCAACGGAAACATATTTTAAATAAAACATGGATTCTTTCTTGACACTTCCTTGACACTATCATCATATCATGTAACATTCCCTTGACCTGTGAAAAACATTTCAAAAACATGGGATGAGCATAAAAAGCTCAATAAGTGTTATAAAAAGTATGTAAAGGAAACATGAGTACATATATACATAATAATGAAATCATACTTTACCCATAAAACATAAGAACTTTAACATATCTCATAAAATCATGAATAAATCATAGAAATCGTAAGATATAAAGGTAACTTGAGGCATTCATAACATTCTTACATAGGGAGTAACCCTCTTGGTTACGTTTGGAATACCCATCACAGTATATTCCCTAAATCTCTTCAGAGAAACCTTAACGTTTAACTCCTTCGCGTTACCCAATGCATCGGAGAGCTATATCGGGCTCACCCGCCCTTAGTTTATCACGGAACCACCCATCTTTATAAACAATGACCAAGAACCATAACGTAATCATAGAACATAACTTAAGCATAAAGGATATATAACATTCCCACATTAAAATAACAATATAACATTTTAAGATATTGAAATAATGAGTCCATTCTAAAAACCATTTTCAAAACCATTTAAAACATTTAATAAAGAGATCTTTGAATCAAAGTGTCCCATGCCACTTTGAAGCTTTTAGAATTTTAAACCATTAATATCCATATAAAAAAATCCTTAAAGCCATTTTGAAAACATGGATATTAATGAGAAATATTTATAAGAACAAATCATTAAAACATTTAAAAGGATATTTTAGTTAAAGGGTTTTTAAAAAAATGAGAGACACTTGAATACAATAATTGAGGAATAACATTTAATCAAAACTTTAAAATATCATGAGAATAAATGCATTCATGATATAATATTCCAAAGGACAGTATATACACCATATAAGAGTGAATTGGTGCATAACAACAATGAAGTCTGAATAGAAATGTAAAATGTGATGAAATCCCCTGTAAAGAAGGTACCCTTAAATTAAGGATAAATCAATCTCATAATTATGTGTGAAAAATATAAATACACCCAATATAAGTGGATATTAAGTGTAAAACAATCAAATGTAATTCACACATATTCAAAGGAGGACATATTCAATAACTACATGTTGAACCCAAAGAAATCGAAATTGGGTTAAGAAGTTCCATTGGTAAAATTTGACAGCCTAACGACGTCACTTTATAATTCAGAAAATGAGTTGATGAGAGTTAAAAACGGTATCTCATCACTTGGACATAAAATTTACATCAATAATGATATAGAAGAACATATCCCAATATTACAATATGTAAATTAAAAGACCCAACAAAATAAGTCTTTCCAAAAGAGGAGGGCGAAAAGTTCCATTACCGACTCGGGTATCTTTTTAAGCATAAACCTCATGAAAGAAGGAAAATACAACATTGATGTAAATACTCATAAATGAAAGTATATTACACAAATAGTAGAATAATGGGCAGTACATATACCACTCAATGGAAATGGTGGTAAAAGTAGCATAAATCTCACGGGGATAAAAGTGAGATGAAAAATCCATTATAAAAACTCGGCAGCCGAACGGTGCCTCTTAAAACTTCCAAAAATGGATTGATGAGATCAAATAGGTTCTCTCATCATATTAACATAAAATTTACATCAAGAGGAATATAAAATAACAACCCAATCATAATAAAGATGAGCTTAAAAGGAATGACGTAAAAGAGTGTACGTAAAAAGAAAGAGAGGGGTAGGTTCCCTTACCTCGGGTCCGACTTGACTCAATCGTTCTTTAACCTCCCGAATAATAAACTTGAGTTAATTTATACTTTCATAAGAACCCTTTTCAAGTTCATTATTCCTTTTATATCACTTACTACTATGAAATGAACACTCTGTAATTATTTAAGTTAATAATGGTTGTTTTGTAGATCATTGCTACTTGAGTCAAAAATAAACTCTTTATAATTACAAGTTGTTCATGTGGTAAAATATATATTATATCCAGAATTATATTCATTATGTAGATATCATATATATCATATATATCCATTATATACATGCATTTATAATATTACGTAACATTTAGAGGTGAGAAATGAAATGCACCGCTCATGGAGATGGTAAGTCGTACGTACGTATGAACGCTACTTCCATTTCTATTTCTTATTTAATGGAATTAAAACATAATGATACATAATAGTATTATAATTCCAGTATGGTGTCACGACCCGCCCTCAGGGCCCGTTCCGTGACTACCCCAAGCCCGCCTTCCATAGGCCAGGGGCTGGCGACTAGCACCAAGGCGTAAATCCCGTTAAAAAGGGAAGACATTGCCTTTGTAAATTAAACAAGCACCACAGATAAGCAAGCGGAAAAGTAATCACTAAGTAAAAACAGAGTAAAACTGAAAGTGCGGAAAAGTAAATGGGTCAGTATACAAACCCAAACTAAAAGTAAAGTACAACTCTAAATGGAAAATAGCAACTGTAAAGTAAAGGCCGCTGCACCGAGCTGTCCACTGGAAATCCCACCTGAAGGGTGGGTACAGATAGCTCCACTGCTCCTCGGGTCCCGCCGTCCGCTCCGAGCACGTCTGGCCCAGTGGTCCACCTCCTGGTACCGTCCTGCCCAGCAAGCCTCAACTACGATCAACGTTGTCTGTCATATGCAACCAACACAACGTAGTGCGGGCATAGCCCGTGCAGGGGTGAGTATAAGATACTCAGTAGGGACCCCGAGACCCCTGAAGGTCTCCCAAAATCCACAAAGGATAAACCACAAAGGAAGATACAATCACGAAGTAACAACCGACACTGCATAGGTATATGCCCATACATATACCTAAGTCATCATTTCCAATACGCTCCAACCTCTGAGCCCAAGTACAACTCAGTCCACACAGGAAAGTATACGTATTCCACACAGGAAAGCAAAACGAAATCCACACAGGATAGTACAACACAATTCACACAGGAAAGTAATAGGATTCATCTCACACAGGTATAATTCTTCGAAAGTCGATAAAGATGATCTCTGATCCATCTAAGTTGTCAGACCCACGAAGGATCTATAGGTAACTAACCCCCGCAATGACCCACACAGGATCGGGCCCACACAGGACCTGTAGGTGCTGGTTCACACAGGACCGCTGAGCGCAGACCCACACAGGATCGGACCCACACAGGATCGGGCCCACACAGGACCTGTAGCACTGATCCACGTAGGATCGCTGAGTGTTGTAGTCGTCGTCGAATCCACCAAGGATCTCTATACTGTCGTCGTCGCAGTCACAGTCGCAGCCAGCTCTAGGGTTCCCGCACACAGCAAGCTCGTTTGGAAGGGTCCGCTCCACGAGCCGAGAGGCTGATACATCAACTGTCACATATTCCAGAGTTGATGTATCCAAAAGTTCCGTATCGTCCACAGGAACTCAACGCAACAGACGGCGCGTCGATCGGACGCCCGGTCTGATAGTTATTGGATTTTTCGTCCCAGGGGCCCGGGTGGTTTTTAAGGCAAAACCGACCCGACCATACTCCACCTGCGTCCAAACCTCGGGCGGAGTATGCCAAAAGATCCGTCTCACTAAGAGGAACTCAACAAAGCTGACGGCATGTCAATCGGACGTCCATAGCTCAAGATATGAGTGTTTCCGCTCCGAGGGCCCGGTTGGTTTCGTGTAAGAACCAACCCGGCCGAACTCAAAGTATTCCGAAACCTTGAATGTGATATACCGAATCGACCGTCTCGATCCAAGGATCGCATCTCCGCGGATGGTTCGTCAATTGGAGGTTCGTAACTCATGTTATGGGAAAAAGACCGAAGTTGATTCGAAAACGGGGGGTCCGGGTCCGGGTCCGGGCCGACCCAGCCCGACCACCCCCCCCCCCCCTTGGGTCGGCCCAAACCAGGTCGACCTGACCTGGGTCCGACCCGGCCCGGCTGGCGGAGCGGTCCGGCGCGGCGGCGCGGCCCGGCACGGCGGCGCGGCGGCGCGACCGGGGCGCCGCTCGGGGGCCACGCGCGGAGGGCAAGGCCCCCGCCCTCCTCTGCTGGCGGCGCGGCTGGATGTCGCGCCTTGGATCAAACCCCCCCCCCCCCACGTGGGGGCCTGCTTTTGAGAAAAACGGGGGGCCGCCTACCCCCCTTTGTGAAACCGGGCCCCCTCTTAATGGGGGGCCATTTTGGCTGGCCGGGGGAATTAATTTCCCCCGGTTTTTCCTCCCTTCCGGCCGGCCCGACCTGGCCGGCCGGTTCTTCCTCAACGGGACCGGCGAGGCCGGTCCCCTTTCCGGCTTCCGACACTGGCGGCCTGGTTGGCCGCCGGTCTTCTCGCTCTGCTGCGGCCCGGAACCGGCCGCGGCCTTCGTCGTCCGGCGCGGTGCGACGGCACCGTGCCCCTCCTCCGCAGCCCCGCTCCTGCCGCGGTGCCTTCGGTTTCCTTCGACGCGGCGCGACGGCGTCGCGTTCTTGATAAACATTCCATGGCGCGGCGCGACGGTGCCACGCAATAATTTTCGAATGATATCTGTTTGGTGCGACGGCACCAAGCCATCACGTTTCATCCGCAAGAACAATCAAGAACAAAGGAGGGGGGTTCGGCCGTGTTTGTGTGGTCCGATCCCCCTCTCGTTAGATGATAGCACATATTCATTTATCCTCATGATTGTCATGATAGAACCCAGAACGAGAATAAATAAAATAATCATCAACAAACCCCTACCTCGGTTTCAAGAACGATGATCGTCAATGACCCGCCGAAGACGAGCGTCGCGTTGGTCGGCGTCGCGGAAAAAGGACGTCGATGTCGTGAAGCGAGGATTAGAAGTTCTTTGATGGAAATTTCGTCACGGGAAACCGTCACGGAAGAGATGACGCGTAAGGAGACGTCGTCGGTGTCGCGGGTATGACGTCGCGGAAGACGGTTCCTGAGAACGTGGCGTTCTTCGTCGAAGTCCGAATGTTCTTTGCGTTCTTCACCAAAGTTTGAAGAAGAAGGAGAGAATTCTTCAAAACATCTCAAGATGGCTAAGGAGACCAACCCAAATAAAATAAGCTAAGGCTTATTTTATTCACACAATTATCAATTTGAATTTCAAAGGTTTGAAATTCAAACAACTCAACTCCATTAATTAACCATGTTGTCATGTTCATTAAAAGAGGAGTTTAAGGGAGTTTAAAAAAATAAGGTTAAGAGTTATGCTTTGTGTGGGCCCCACCACACTTAATCCTCCCAAGGGAGGTTAAGTGGATGTGGTAACCACCTCTAACTCCCTTTGGGAGAAAATAACCAACAAGTTAAAATAAAAGTGTTTCCACATTTTATTTAACTTCTTATAATTTCTCCCAAAACTAACTTTCATCCCGCATAAAACGCAACCTCGGAAAAGGTCTCCTTAAGCGAAAATCGGCATTGCGAGTTCATCGGTGACCTCGGATTTCAATTCCGAGCACCGGATCAAAAGTTAGAAATTCCCGCTCATTCGTTCACTGAACGTACCCGAGCCAAACTTCGGAAAATTATTCCGGACACACCGGGCCTCGGAATCAGGTGCCGTCAGAAACCGCGTTCTTGCAAAATTCCAAAGAAAATTAAGAAAAAATTTCCCTTGAATTTTATGGGTCTTTACATTACTCCCACCTCAGGAATTTACGTCTCCGTAAAGATACATCAAAAAAACTAGGGAAAAAAATGAGGGTACTGAGCACTCATCTGAGCCTCCCGCTCCCAAGTTCTCTCCTGGAGATTCCCGTGCTGCCATGTGACGCGCACTAGAGGAATCAACCGTCCATGTAGGACCCACTCCTGTCGATCCTCTATCTCCACTGGAACCTCCGTAAAAGTCGCCCCATCGTCAAGGTCAAGCTCCCCATGGTCAATGATGTGTGTCGGGTCATGCACGTATCTCCTCAGCTGAGACACGTGGAAGACGTCGTGCACTCGGTGCAACTGAGGTGGTAGAGCCAGGCGATAAGCCACCTCGCCAATCCTGCAGAGGACCTGGAAGGGTCCGATGAAGCGCGGAGATAACTTGCCGCCTCGGCCAAATCTCCGTATACCATGTCGAGGTGAGACCCACAAGAAGACGTGGTCGCCATCCTCGAACTCTAGTGGCCTCCACCTCCGGTCAGCGTATGACTTCTGCCGGCTTTGAGCTGTCGTCATCCGCTCTTGGATGACCTGGACCTTCTCTGTCGTGGTCGGGACCATCTCCGGTCCCACAAGTGCTGACTCCCCAGGGTCTGTCCAGCACAAAGTAGATCTACAAGGTCGGTCGTACAACGCCTCTTACGGTTCCATTCCGATGGTGGAGTGGTAGCTGTTGTTGTACGCAAACTCCACCAAGGGTAGGTGGTCCTCCCAGCTACGACCAAAGTCGAGTACACATGCGCGGAGCATGTCCTCGAGAGTCTGAATGGTCCTCTCCGTCTGACCATCCGTCTGAGGGTGAAAGGCTGTGATCAGACGTAGCTGTGTCCCGAACGCCTCCTGTAATCCCTTCCAAAACCGGGAAGTAAAGCGAGCATCTCGATCGGAGACGATAGATGATGGCACACCGTGGAGTCGCACAATCTCCTGAACGTAGAGACGTCCCAAGCTCTCCACTGACCCCTGCTCTCTGATAGGTAAGAAGTGAGCCGACTTGGTGGGTCGGTCAACAATCACCCAGATGGAGTCGTGTCCTCTGGAAGTGCGTGGAAGTCTAGTCACGAAGTCCATAGATATCCCATCCCACTTCCACTCCGAGACCTCCAAGGGTTGTACCAAGCCTGTTGGTACCTAATGCTCTGCCTTCACCTGCTGGAAAGTGAGGCATCGAGAAACGAACTCTACCACATCCTTCTTCATACCCGGCCACCAGTGCTGTCGTCTAAGATCCTGGTACATCTTCGCCACTCCTGGATGTACCGCCAAAGGAGAAGTGTGAAAATCTCTCAGCACCTCCTCTCGCAAAGCAACTGGTACCATGGTACGTCCTCTGAAATGGATGTCGTGCTCTTATCCAAGGGAGAAACCATCATGTGCCTATCCCGAGGATATCTGTGCACGCCGTGTCTCACAGTCAGCGTCCTCACGTTGTGCCTCTCTGACCCACTGTAGTAGTGGAGGGGTGATTGTGAGAGACTGAAGGAAGGCTGCTCCATCTCTATCCACGAAGGATATCTGCAAAGAGGCTAGATGCTATGTCGCCTCCTCAAGTAGCTGAATGCCCGTCCTCCTGCTGAGGGAATCGGCTACTACGTTCCCCTTACCAGGATTATATACTATCTCAAAGTCATAGTCCTGGAGTAACTCGAGCCATCGCCGCTGTCTCAGGTTCAGGTCCTTCTGCGAGAAGATATACCTGAGACTCTGATGATCAGAAAATACTATAAAACGCTCTCCCATCAGGTAATGTCGCCATGTCTTCAGAGCGAAAACCACTGCTGCTAACTCCAGGTCATGGGTAGGGTAGTTCTTCTCATGCGGCCTCAACTGACATGATCCATAGGCGATCATTTCCCGCTCCTACATCAGAACACATCCGAGTCCGGTCCCTGATGCATCGCAGTAGACTACGTACTCTACTCCCTCCTCAGGCAACCTCAAGATAGGTGCGCTGGTCAATCTCTGTCTCAGCTCTTGGAAGCTCTACTGATATCTATCTGACCACACGAAGGGTTTCCCCTTCTTCGTCAAAGCTGTGAGTGGTGCCGCAACTCTGGAGAAGTCCGGCATGAATCTCTGATAGTATCCAGCTAGTCCCAAGAAACTACGAACCTTAGTCACGCTCCTGGGTGGCTCCCATGCTAACACAGCCTCGATCGTCGCAGGATCCACTGTAACTCCCGCCTCAGAGATAACGTGTCCCATGAAGTGGACCTCACATATCCAGAACTGGCACTTCGAGATCTTACCATAAATCTGGTGCTCTCGGAGTGTGTCTAGTACAACTCGCAAGTGATTGGCATGCTCCTCCTCTGTCGTAGAGTAAATCAGAATGTCATCAATGAAGACCACGGCAAATCGATCCAGGTATGGCTGAAAGATCCTGTTCATGAGGGCCATGAACACTGCTAGAGCATTGGTTATGCCGAAAGGCATAACCAAGAACTCATAGTGGCCATACCGACATCTGAAGGCCGTCTTCTGCACGTCCTCGTCTCTGACTCTGAGCTGATGATAGCCTGACCTGAGGTCTATCTTCGAGAACCACCGTGCTCCCTTGAGCTGATCAAAAAGGTCATCAATCCTCCGTAGCGGATACTTGTTCCTCACTGTCACCTGGTTCAGGCTACGATAGTCAACACAAAGTCGCAAGCTTCCGTCCGCCTTCTTGGCGAACAATATCGGGGAAGCCCAGGGTGAAACACTGGGTTGGATGAACCCCTTACCTTGCAAGTCCTCCAACTGTACTTGTAGCTCTCGAAGCTCGGCGGGGGCCATCCGATATGCTGGAGTGGATATCGGGGCTATCCCGGGGTACAGTTCAATATAAAAGTCTACCTCTCTGCGAGGAGGTATCCCTGGAACGTCGTCGGGAAAAACGTCCGCAAATTGATCCACCACTGCAGGAAAACCAGGACTCCGCACGTCAACTGCTCCAAGGATGAGGCTAGCCAACTGATGAGTTATGGGTTTTCCTCTCCTCCGCGAAAGTCCATCCTGTGCTGCAAAGGCTCTCTTCTCTCCGGTGAAGGTGAACCTGCTCCCGTCGGTGCGTACACATCGCACCTTGCGCCTAAAACAGTCAATCTGCGCATGGACCGTAGATAGCCAATCAATGCCCAAGATGACGTCGTAAGGCCTCGACGCTGCTACAAGAAGATCCCAGCCGAAGCTCTCGCCTCCTAGAGTAATCTCTCACTGCCGGAACTAGTGCGTAATCATCGAGTCTGCTCCCATAGGAGTCTCTAGCCGTAAGTATCAAGCCAACGGCTCTGTCGGAATCTCTGAGCTCCGAACAAGGGCAGCGGCTATGAAAGATTGACTTGCTCGTGTGTCTATAAGTACTGCAGCAAGGGTGGAATAGACACAGATAGTACCTCGAATCATCTTGGGTGTGCCGTGGTCGTAGGCCTCTGCTGCCTGGAGCTATGCCTGTCTCTGCCCGCCTGCTCCCTATGGTCGGGGTGGACCTCCTGGTGGTGGTGGTGGTGGCAGAGCCTCAAAGCGTCGCCCACCACCTGCTGCTCGGCCAGCTCCTCTGCCTCGTCCGCCTCCTCCCTGCGGACCGCCACGGTCGACCCTCTGCATCTGCCTTGGTGGTCCCTCAACAGTCTGCTGCTCCTCGGCATGGCATGTCGGGCAGTCACGAGCCATGTGGCCCTACCCGCCGCATGAGTAGCACTGCCTGCCTCTCGAAAGATTGGATCCTCGCTGTGTGCCCCGCACTACTGCGCCAGTGTCTTGAGGTCGTCTGCCTGAAGGTATGGTCTTCCTGGACCCCTGAGTCATCCGTCGACTACCTGCTGCAGATGAATCTGCCACGTGCCGCCCTGTGGTGGGTCTCTGCGCTGGTCTAGACGCAGCAAGGAAGCTCTCGATCAAAAGGGCCCGCTCCAGTACCCCTGTCTGAGTCAGTACGCTGAGGGAGATCAGTGATGCCCTAATCTCGTGTCTCAAACCCAGAACGAAGGTCCGGGCCCGGAAGAATGGGTCACGTACCATGTCGGTCGAATAGCGCGAGAGATCAGTAAATCTCGCCGAGTACTGAGCGACCGTCATGCTGCCCTTCCGCAGCTGAAGAAGCTCCTGGATACGCACTGCACGAAGGGTGGCTGGGACGAACTCCGAGTGGAAGAGGCTCTCAAATTCCATCCAAAGTAGAGATGCCTCATCGTGCACCTGGAGCATCAAGCTCCACCATCGTCCTGCTGCTGCATGCAGTAGGCTCGCAGCGAGGATCACCATGAGGTCTGCAGGTGTCCTCACTAGCCTAAAAACTCGTACCACTGCCTCCAGCCAGTCCTCTGCTGCCTGGGGGTCCGTCTCCCCACAAAACCTAGGTGGTTGCTGGCGCTGAAACTCGTGCAGAGCTCCAAGGCGACGTGCATCGTCAGTGGCTGGTGCTGGAAGCATCGGTGGCTCAGCGGGTAGAGCTACCGTCGGTTCCACTGCTGACAAAGGGCCCTGCACCGAGGCCTCATCGCTCGGTGGGCTGTCGTCACGCTCGACTCTCGGAACCCTAGATGGCTGCCGTCGTGGGGCCATCTTGAAAAGGAAACAGGTGCGCCACAGTCAGAATAGTATACTTGGTGAGCTGATATAAAGTAATCACAAATAAAACTTTGAAACACACACACAATCAATGTTTTCGTGCATTAAGTCGGAAATCAGTAGTCAGGGTCCTGGTGTACGGATACGTCGGTCGCCGCACCAACACTGGACTCCCTGGACTGATAACCACACTCAATACGCTAAACATTATTGCTTCACATAGAAAATATCAGAGTTCGCGGTAGAACCGACTCCTCCGATACCAATTTTTCATGACCCTCCCTCGGGGCCCATGCCGTGACTACCCCATGCCCGCCTTCCATAGGCCAGGGGCTGGCGACTAGAACCAAGGCGTAAATCCTGGTAAAAAGGGAAGGCATTTCCTTTTTAAAGTAAACAAGCACCACAGAGTAAGCAAGCCGAAAAGTAATCACTAAGTAAAAACAGAGTACAACTGAAAGTGCGGAAAAGTAAATGGGCCAGTATACAAACCCAAACTGAAAGTAAAGTACAACTCGAAAGGGAAAACAGCAACTGTAAAGTAAAAGCCGCTACACTGAGCTGTCCACTGGAAATCCCACCTGAAGGGTGGGTACAGATAGCTCCACTACTCCTCGGGTCCCGCCGTACACTCCGAGCACGTCTCGCCCAGTGGTCCACCTCCTGGTACCGTCCTCCTCAGCAAGCCTCAACTACGATCAACGTTGTCTGTCGTCTGCAACCAACACAACGTAGTGCGGGCACAGCCCGTGCAGGGGTGAGTATAAGCTACTCAGTAGGGACCCCGAGACCCCTGAAGGTCTCCCAAAATCCACAAAGGATAAACCACAAAGGAAGATACAATCACGAAGTAACAACCGACACTGCTTAGGTATATGCCCATACATATACCTAAGTCATCATTTCCAATACGCTCCAACCTCCTAGCCCAAGTACAACTCAGTCCACACAGGAAAGTATACATATTCCACACAGGAAAGCAAAACGAAATCCACACAGGATAGTACAACACAATCCACACAGGAAAGCAACAGGATTCAGCTCATACAGGTATACTTCTTCGAAAGACGATAAACATGATCTCTGATCCATCTAAGTCGTCGGACCCATGAAGGATCGATAGGTAACTAACCCCCGCAATGACCCACACAGTATCGGGCCCACAGAAGACCTGTAGGCGCTGGTTCACACAGGACCGCTGAGCGCAGACCCACACAGGATCGGACCCACACAGGATCGGGCCCACACAGGACCTGTAGCACTGATCCACGTAGGATCTCTGTGTGTTGTAGTCGTCGTCGAATCCACCAAGGATCTCTGTACTGTCGTCATCGCAGTCACAGTCGCAGCCAGCTCTAAGGTTCCCGCACACAGCAAGCTCGTTCGGAAGGGTCCGCTCCACGAGCCGAGAGGTCGATACATCAACTGTCACATAGTCCAGAGTTGATGTATCCAAAAGTTTTGTATCGTCAACAGGAACTCAACGCAACAGACGGCGCATCGATCGGATGCCCGGTCTGAGAGTTATTGGTTTTTTCGTCCCAGGGGCCCGGTTGGTTTTTAAGGAAAAACTGACCCAACCGTACTCCACCTGCATCCAAACCTCGGGCGGAGTATTCCAAAAGATCCATCTCACTAAGAGGAACTCAACAAAGCTGACAGCACGTCAATCGGACGTCCGTAGCTCAAGATATGAGTGTTTCCGCTCCGAGGGCCCGGTTGGTTTCGTGTACGAACCAACCCGGCCGAACTCAAAGTATTCTGAAACCTTGAGTGAGATATACCGAATCGACCGTCTCGATCCAAGGATTGCACCTCCGCTGACGGTTCGTCAATCAGAGGTCTTTAGCTCATGTTATGGGCAAAAGCCCAAAGTCGATTCGAAAACGGGGGGTCCGGGTCCGGGCCGACTCGGCCCAACCCCCCCCCCCCCCCCCCCCTGGGTCGGCCCGCCCCGGGTCGACCCGAACCAGGTCGACCCGACCCGGGTCCGACCCGGCCCGGCCGGCGGCGCAGCCAGGCACGGCGGTCCGGGGCAGCGGCGCGGCCCGGCACGGCAGCGCGGTTCGGCGCGGCGGCGCGGCCCGGCGCGGCGGCGCGACCGGGGTGCCGCTCGGGTTCCATGCGCGGGGGGCAAGGCCCCCACCCTCCTCTGATGGCGGCGCAGCTGGATGCCTAGCCTTGGATCAAACGCCCCCCCCCCCCCCCCCACGTGGGGGCCTGCTTTTGAGAAAAATGGGGGGCCGCCTGCCCCCCTTTGTGAAACCGGCCCCCCTCTTAATGGGGGGGCATTTTGGCTGGCCGGGGGAATTAATTTCCCCCGGTTTTGCCTCCCTTCCGGCCGGCCCGACCTGGCCGGCCGGTTCTTCCTCAACGGGACCGGCGAGGCCGGTCCCCTTTCCAGCTTCCGACACCGGTGGCCCGGCTGGCCGCCGGTCTTCTCGTTCTGCCGCGGCCCGGAACCGGCCGCGGCCTTCGTCGTCCGGCGCGGTGCGACGACACCGTGCCCCTCCGCCGCGGCCCCGCTCCGGCTGTGGCGCCTTCGGTTTCCTTCGACGCGGCGCGATGGCGTCGCGTTCTTTATAAACTTTCCGCGGTGCGGCGTGACGGCACCGTGCAATAATTGTCGAATGATATCTGCTTGGTGCGACGGCACCAAGCCATCACGTTTCATCTGCAAGAACAATCAAGAACAAAGGAGGGGGGTTCGGCCTTGTTTGTGCGGTCCGGTCCCCCTCTCGTTAGATGATAGCACAGAATCATTTATCCTCAATAATTTCATGCTAGAACCAAGAACGAGAATAAATAAAATAATCATCAACAAACCCCTACCTCGATTTCAAGAACGATGATCATCAACGACCCGCGGAAGACGAGCGTCGCGTTGGTCGGCGTCGCGGAAAAAGGACGTCGATGTCGTGAAGCGAGGATTCGAAGTTCTTTGACGGAGATTTCGTCGCGGGAAACCATCGTGGAAGAGATGACGCGGAAGGAGACGACGTCGGTGTCGCGGGTATCACGTCGCAGAAGACGGTTCCCGAGAACGTGGCGTTCTTCATCGAAGTCCGAATGTTCTTCGCGTTCTTCACCAAAGTTTGAAGAAGAAGGAGAAAATTCTTCAAAACCACTCCAGATGGCTAAGGAGACCAACCCAAATAAAATAAGCTAAGGCTTATTTTATTCACACATTTATCAATTTGAATTTCAAAGGTTTGAAATTCAAACAACTCAACTCCATTAATTAACCAAGTTGTCATGTTCATTAAAAGAGAAGTTTAAGGGAGTTTTAAAAAAAGAAGGTGAAGAGTTATGCTTCGTGTGGGCCCCACCACACTTAATCCTCCCAAGGGAGGTTAAGTGGATGTAGGTACCACCTCTAACTCCCTTTGGGAGAAAATAACCAAAAAGTTAAAATAAAAGTGTTTCCACATTTTATTTAACTTCTTATAATTTCTCCCAAAACTATCTTTCATCCCGCATAAAACGCAACCTCAGAAAAGGTCTCCTTAAGAGAAAATTGGTGCTGCGAGTTCATCGGTGACCTCGGATTTCAATTCCAAGCACCGGATCAAAATTTAGAAATTCCCGCTCGTTCGTTCACTGAACGTACCCGAGCCAAACTTCAGAATATTATTCCGGGCACACTGGGCCTCGGAATCAGGTGCCGTCAGAAACCGTGTTCTTGTAAAATTCCAAAGAAAATTAAGAAAAAATTTCCCTTGAATTTTACAGGTCTTTACATATGGTATCATATATAATATCATTAAATCTATCCTTTATACGTACCACATATGGTATTAACGAATCAAATCACTTTGAGTGGGCGGTAGTCCGCACTTCCTAAAATGAAGATATCGCGTTTAACCATAATGGAAACCATAAAGGTATAGAGTAAATGAAAAATACATAATATTAAGTAAATTATAAAAATATTATATATCATATATAAATTTAGTGACATCTTAATGGCCACCTTTGAGGGTGTTAAAATAATATTGAACAATCATCGTTTCATGAGGCAGAAATTCACCATCCACAGAAACAGTATGTTCTTTAACAATTAGATGTAGGTGTGTGTAAGTGTAGCTTGAATCCTTATTATAACAACATCCTATTATATGGAATATACTGGAGTTGTTACAAAAGAAATGAATAAAAATATTTTAGGGGGTTGGAGAAGAAAAATAAAACAAAAGAACACAAGTGAAGACATTACCTTAAAATCGGGTATCTCTCTTTGATTTGAGCTCAAGGGATTACTTGGGAAGACTTCGTCCCAAAGTGAGGCTTCTAGGAGTAAGATAGGGATGTTTAGAGACAAAATGAGCAAGGTTTGGCCGAGAAAAAGGCTTGATAGGTGTGGGTAAGGTGGTAGAGGAGGGGGCCTTTTATAAGAGGAGACGAGGGGCACTCTTGGAAGGTTACAAAATGTTACCTTATTTTCAAATGAGTTTCGGATTTTAAAGGTCCCAAATTGATGTATTTCGAGGATAAGTTGGTAAGTGTTCTAAATATACTCATACAATAGGTTTTTGACAAGTTTAAGTTATAGTTTTAACATTATCTTTTCATTTTATTTAAGTCCTTTATTAATGATGTAATCGCTGCATCATCATGATGTCATAAATAATTTAATTTATGTAATTTATAAAAATTATTAAAAAATATCATGATGTAGGAAACCATTTTATCTTTCTAATGAATATTTATAGTCAAAAATATGACTTGTATAACCCCATTTAAAAATTGTTTTAGTAAAACAACTCATGCTTGTGACATTTTTATTTTAACTTTAAATAAAAAGTTATTTATGTCATTTTCCAACCAAAGTGGAATCATGGGATCCCCAAGTTGACCCATGGATTTTCTTGGTCGGCCATGACACATTAAATTAGGGTAGGACATGTGTCTAGGTCATTTAATATTATTAAAACATTATTTTTACCTTAAATTACACTAATTACCTCTAATCGCGATTAAAAACATAAAAGTTATTATTCACCAAAAAATTATTTTAATCCCATTGAACCACATTTTACATCCTAATGACAACCATGTATTTCGGATTTTGGAAATTCAAATCACAGAAGTGGTGAAGTTTCATTTAAATGAAAAATCAGTTTTTAAACTACCACTTAGTGGTTTCACTATTCATCAAAAATTGAAGTTTTTCAGAAAAATACCAAAAATTCACCCTAAGATATATTTGATATTCCAAATTCAAAAATTATGTCTATTTTACAAAATTCGAAACATATAAGTTGCATTAATTAATTTAATAATTAATTCCCGCTGTCAAAACAAATAGCGTGCTTTTAAGTAACAATATCTATTAAAAGATTGACACTAGTTTAAGTCCAATTTCAAAGTGAAATTAATTCCAATGACCAATATTGGATTAAATGGTAAAAATATATTCTAATTTTACTTTAAAAACAATTCAAAAGATAATCTAATCATATAAATAAATTAGATTAAAAAGCAGTTTTGAATTAAAATACAACATTTTTCACTATTCATTAAAAAAAATGAACTTTATCGGAAAAATACCAAAAATTTACACAAAGTAAATTTTGAGGTCCCGATTCTAAAGAAGAATTTTTTTTTGTCAAATATAACACATAAAATTGTCAAAAACTAGATTTAAAATAGGTTCTCCATTAAAAGGCGTTTAATCGACCTTTTAAAGAATATTTGAATGTTTATGCTTAAAATTGGATTCATTCGCATTTTTAATCTTCTAACATTTATTGTAAAAAGTAAAAATATTTGACAAACATATATAATCATTTTTTAGTTAGTTCTGTTCATTCCCGCCATTACAACGGCTAGGCATTAACTACCATTTAAAATAATATTATTTTTTTATTAGAGTGCAATGTAGGATTCCCAAGAAACTCGTTGTTGCTTATTGGGTACGCCATCGAGCATAGCGTCCCCATTAAAGTAATATTAATATTTTATTCACAAATATAGATAAATATGAAAATTTCATATTCTTTATTTACCTGGGGTGTTATATCCTTCCCCCTTTTGGGAATTGCGTCCTCACAATTTTAAAATTGGGCTTGGAAGCTTCATTGAAAATCTCACATCGGAACAAGAGTCGGTAAAACTATCACGTTAAAAGAATGGGAGAGAAGTACAAATGTCACCTGAGTTAAACCATACTAGGATTCCAATTATGAAATTATGGATATGGAGGAAAAAAAGGGTCATGTTCTGATGGAGAGTGATAGTAAACATGTCTAGGTGAAAGTTAACAACAAGAAAATCACAAACTTGTGATGGGTTAAACGGTATTTGATTCCCCAGTAGGAAAAATTAACAGACAACATTTTTGTTTTATGTTACTTTTCATTGAGGAATTTATTTATGAACTTAACTAAAACATAAGGAAGCATACTTAATTGTCATGTTGACTTTCAACTTTTACTAGATTTCTTACACGAACTCATATTTTCTCCAAAAGACGAGTATTTTGGATGACTTGTTCACATTAAGAGAGCTATAATCAACTCTATAGAATCACCTAATCCACAAAAGAGAACTATATACTTCCCATGTCTTTAGACCTTAACCAAAACTAAAACCAAAAAGGTTAGTATGAGATTAGATAATACCCAAAAAGGATAATCCTTAATAAAAAAATCTATTCTTAATCTCCAAAATTTGTCAAACAAAACCCAAAGTTCAACAAAGTTCATTCAATAAACATCAATCCATAAAATTATAAAAAGTAAACCAAACTAATATTGAAACCCAATTCTCTGAAGGATTTAATCACATAGTCTCCTAAGATAAATTTTAACATTTTTCTCCAAAATAACATCAGTTACTCTTACAGTCTCATATTGAAAAGTAATTAACCTAATAACATATCCTCCATGATAGGCTAATAATTTCCATTGATAACCAAAAATCAACTTAATATTAATTAATAAAATCATCTAACTAAAAAGAATCATTCAAACTAACTAGGGACTTCACATAGTCTAGTGGTAGGCGATAAATACCAGTTGCACTTTGGTTGTGGGTTCGATTCTCGCAGCTTCGTTCGATGCGACGGGTTGTCACACGTTCTGTGTGTTGTCCCTTTTCAAAAACCATATAATTTTATAACATTCCTCAAAAAGAGATAAATTCATCAAAAATAACCATAACATATTTTAACCACAAAGGTTATCTGATAACTTCTATTTTCCAACCCAAAATGTATTAACTATTAATTGCCTCAAATTCAAGGATCACATAAACCCAAATGGTTATTTATAACTATATCCACAAAAGAATGGATAATTATTAATTGAATAAAATTTTCGTATATCAAACATCACGGTTACTATAAAAATTCTTCTAATGTAACCCCATCATCAAAAGAGACTTAATACATCTAAGAATTTCCCCATCATAAAATCTACCATAACTCTTGAATCCCTTATATTATGACTTCTTACTCATTCAACATTCTTCATGATCCATTATCCATCCCTTTACAACTTATTCTGAAATACTTCTTTCCTACAAACAAAATCATGAATCATATCCGAAGATTCCAATAATAGGAAAGCATATGTTAAGAAATAATCCATACCTTTCATTCTTCATTTTCAGTTTCTTCATCCTCAATCGGAATGGCATTAGGTATTGGTAAATGAATATTTGTACGATCTTGGTGACCCCATTCCTGAAACTTCTTCGTAGGACATGTGTTTGCATAATGACCATGCACACCATATTTAAAACATTCAATTGATCATTCAGAAAGAACTTCTTTCCCTTTCCTAGAGTCAACTAGATGCTTCCTTTTTCCATGGTAGGTTCTTTCTTTTTGACCTTCATTTCCACATCTATAGAATCTTTCTGCCCCTTTGAAACATTTTCCAATGTGTTTCTTTCCACATATTTGACACATAGTTTTTTGAACATACTTACCCTTATGATTATTACCAGAACATCCGTAGGGATTTGTTTCTCGTATATACGATGCCTTATAAAAATCACAAAGGTTCATGTGGTCAATCATGACTCCAGATAGTTGGTTGAGGATAACCACAAGAGTTCTCATTGCAGCTCCCATATCATTCAGTTGTTCTTTCATAAAACCGTCACAGTTTTCTTCAAATCCATTGTTACTTTGGTGCCTGCTAGATCCAGCCATTTTCTAAAACTAAAAAGGTCAGTGTGAGTATATCAATAAAATCATCAAATAAAAAATAGGAAGATAAACACCAAGATACACTTATCCAAGTTATCTCAAACTCATTCTAGCTTTCAAAAAAATGATGACTACATCTGATATACTAACCATTGTGGTTATACACAACTTGTCACTTTTTCTTAAACAACACCCTAACCTCTAAATTTATCTAAACCGACCTCTTATACCAACTATAAGGCCCCGGCCTTATACCTTACTTAATATTGAATTAAATGAATAATTCACATTGAGGATCTTTTTAGGTTTAGATTTTTATAGAATTAAATCATAAAACTTGCATTACATTCCACATTTAAACAAAGTGGTTACATAAAAGATATTATTCATTTTTCCCATCAACGGAAACATATTTAAAATAAAACATGGATTCTTTCTTGACACTTCATTGACACTATCATCATATCATGTACCATTCCCTTGACCTGTGAAAAACATTTCAAAAACTTGGGATGAGCATAAAAAGATAAGTAAGGGTTATAAAAAGTATGGAAAGGAAACATGAGTACATATATACATATTAATGAAATCATACTTTACCCATAAAACATAAGCACTTTATCATACCTCATAAAATAATGAATGAATCATAGAAATAATAAAACATAAAGGTAACTTGAGGCATTCATAACATTCTTACGTAGGGAGTAACCCTCTTGGTTACGTTTGGAATACCCATCACAGTATATTCCCTAAATCTCTTTGGAGAAACCTTAACATTTAACTCCTTCGCGTTACCCAATGAATTAGAGAGCTATATCGGGCTCACCCGCCCTTAGTTTATCACGGAACCACCCGTCTTTATAAACAATGCCCAAGAACCATAACGTAATCCTAGCACATAACTTACGAATAAAGGAAATATAACATTGCCACATTACAATAACAATATAACATTTTAAGATATTGAAATAATGAATCCATTCTAAAAACCATTTTCAAAACCATTTAAAACATTTAATAAAGATATATTTGAATCAAAGTGTCCCATACCACTTTGAAGCTTTTAACATTTTAAACCATTAATATCCATATAAAAAAATCCTTCAAACCATTTTTAAAACATGGATATTAACAAGAAATATTTATAAGAATAAATCGTTAAAACATTTAAAATGATATTTTAGTTAAAGGGTTTTTAACAAAATGAGAGACACTTGAATACAATAATTGAGGAATAACATTTAATAAGAACTTTATAATATCATGATAATAATGGAATTCATGATATAATATTCCAAAGGATAGTATATACACCATATAAGAGTGAATTGGTGCATAACAACAATGAAGTCTCAATAGAAATGTAAAATGAGATGAAATCCCCTGTAAAGATGGTACCCTTAAATTAAGGATAAATCAACCTCATAATTATGTGTGAAAAATTTAAATACACCCAATATAAGTGGATATTAAGTGTAAAACAATCAAAGGACATTAAAACATATTCAAATGAAGAGATATTCAATAACTACATGTTGAACCCAAAGAAATCGAAATTGGGTTAAGAAGTTCCCTTGTTAAATTTGACAGCCTAACGACGTCACTTTAAAATTCAGAAAATGAGTTGATGAGAGATAAAAAGGGTATCTCATCACTTGGACATAAAATTTGCATAAATAAGGATATAGAAGAACATATCCCAATATTACAATATGTAAATTAAAATACCCAACAAAATAAGTCTTTTAAAAAGAGGAGGGTGAAAAGATGCCTTACCGACTCGGGTATCTTTCGAAGCATACACCCCATGAAAGAAAAACAATACAACATTGATGTAAATACTCCTAAACGAAATTATATTACACAAATAGTAGAATAATGGCAGTACATATATCACTCAAAGTAAATGGTCGTAAAAGTAGCATAAATCTCACGGGGATAAAAGTGAGATGAAAAATCCCTTACCAAAACTCGGCAGCCGAACGACACCACTTAAAACTTCCAAAAATGGATTGATGAGATAAAATAGGGTCTATCATCATATTAACATAAAATTTACAGCAATAGTAATATAAAATAACATCCCAATAATAATAAATATGAGCTTAAAAGGAATGACATAAAAGAGTGTACTTAAAAAGAAAGAGAGGGGTAGGTTCCCTTACCTCGGGTCCGACATGACTCGATATTTCTTTAACCTCTTGAATAATAAACTTGAGTTAATTAATGCTTCATTAAGAACCCTTTTCAAGTTCATTATTCCTTTTATATCACTTACTACCATGCTATGAACACTATGTAATTATTTAAGTTAATAATGGTCGTTTTTTATATCATTGCTACTTGAGTAAAAAATAAACTCTTTATAATTACAAGTTTTTCATGTGGTAAAATATATATTATATCCAGAATTATATTAATTATTTAGATATCATATATATCATATATATCCATTATATACATGAATTTATAATATTACATAACATTTAGAGGTGAGAAATGAAATGCACCGCTCATGGAGACGGTAAGCTGTACGTACGCATGAACGCCACTTCCATTTCTATTTCTTATTTAATGGAATTAAAACCTAATGATACATAATAGTATTATAATTACAGTTTGTTATCATATATAATATCAATAAATATATCCTTTATACGTACCACATATGGTATTAACGAATCAAATCACTTTGAGGGGGCGGTAGTCTGCACTTCTTAAAATAAAGATATCGTGTTTAACCATAATGGAAACCATTAAGGTATGGCATAATTGAAAAATACAGAAGCTTAAGTAAAATATAAAAATATTATATATCATATATAAATATAGTGAAATCTTAATGGCCTCCTTTTAGGGTGTTAGAAGAATATTGAACAATCATCATTTCGTGAGGCACAAATTCACCATCCACAGAAACAGTATGTTATTTAACCATTAGATGTAGGTGTTTGAAAGTGTAGCTCGAATCCTTCTTATAACAACATCCTAGTATATTTACGATACTGGATTTGTTACAAAAGAAATGAATAAAAAGATTTTAGTGGGTTGGAGAAGCAAAATAAAACAAAAGAACACAAGTGAAGACATTACCTTAAAATCTGGTATCTCTCTTTGATTTGAGCACAAAGGCTTACATGAGAAAATTTATGCGCAAAGTGAGGCTTATAGGAGTAAGATAGGTATGTGGAGAGATAAAATAATCATTTTTTGGCCGAACCAAAGGCTTGAGAGGTGTGGGTAAGGTGGTAGAGGAGGGGGCCTTTTATAAGAGGAGATGAGGGGCACTCTTGGAAGGTTACAAAATGTTACTTTATTTTCAAATGCGTTGCTGATTTTAAAGCTCCCACATTGATTTATTTCGAGGATAAGGTGGTAAGGGTTCGAAATATACTCATACAATAGGTTTTTTACAAGTGTATGTTATAGTTTTAACATTATCTTTTAATTTAATTTAAATCCTTTATTAATGAGGTAATCGCTGCATCATCATGATGTCATAAATAATTTAATTTATTTAATGTATAAAAATTATAAACAAATTATCATGATGTAGGAAATAATTTTATATTTCTAATGAATATTTATAGTAAAAAATATGACTTGTATAACCCCATTTAAAAATTGTTTTAGTAAAACAACTCATTCTGGTGACATTTTTATTTTAACTTTAAATAAAAAGTTATTTATGTCATTTTCCAACCAAAGTGGCTCCATGGGGTCCCCAATTTGACCCATTGATTGTATTGGTCGGCCAGGACACATCCATTGAGGGTAGGACATGTTTCTAGGTCATTTAATATTATTAAAACATTATTTTTACCTTAAATTACACTAATTACCTCTAATCGCGATTAAAAACTTAAAAGTTGCTATTCACCAACAAATTATTTTAATCCCATTGAACCAAATTTTACATACTAATGAAAACCATGTATTTCTGATTTTTGAAATTCAAATCACAGAAGTGGTGAAGTTTCATTTAAACGAAAAATCAGTTTTTAAACTACCACTTAGTGGTTTCACTATTCATCAAAAATTGATGTTTTTCAGAAAAATACCAAAAATTCACCCTAAGCTCTATTTGATATTCCGAATTTAAAAATGATGTCTATTTTACAAAATTCAAAACATAAAAGTTTCATTAAATAATTTAATAATTAATTCCCGCTGTCAAAACAAATAGCGTTTTTTTAAGTAACAATATCGATTACAAGATTGACACTAGTTTAAGTCCAATTTCAAAGTGAAATTAATTCCAATGACCACTATTGGATTAAATGGTAAAAATATATTCTAATTTCACTTTAAAAACAATTCAAAAGATAATCTAATCATATAAATAAATTATATTAAAAATAGGTTTTGAATTAAAATACCACATTTTTCACTATTCATTCAAAAATGAACTTTATCGGAAAATTACCAAAAATTTACACAAAGTAAATTTTGAGGTCCCGATTCTAAAGAAGAATTTTATTTTGTCAAATATAACACATAAAATTGTCAAATAGTGTATTTAAAATAGGTTCTCCATCAAAAGGCGGTTAATATTCCTTTTAAAAATGTTTACTCTTAAAATTAGATTCATTCGCATTTGTAATCCTCTAACATTTATTGTAAAAAGTAAAAATATTTGACAAACATATATAATCATTTATTAGTTAGTTCTGTTCATTCCCGGCATTACAAGGGCTAGGCGTTAACTACCATTTAAAATAATATTATTTTGTTATTAGAGTGCAATGTAAGATTCCCAAGAAACTCGTTGTTGCGTATTGGGTACGCCATCGAGCATAGCATCCCCTTTAAAGTAATATTAATATTTTATTCAAAAATATGGATAAATATGAAAATTTCATATTCTTTATTTACCTGGGGTGTTACAAGTAGGTTTTAAAAGTCACTTACTATATAGAACTTCCACCATAGCTAACAAAAATACATAACATGTTCCATTTATCTTATCTATGAAAGTATCTATCTAACCCATTTCATGTTCTCAGATGGTGTAATATTGAGGATGAACCCAATTTATCTATGAGTAAATGAATATTCAAGATATTTTAATCAGGTACTTTGTGGGATGATGATACCTTTGGATCATGTGATATAGAAACATGGTTCTGATAATCATGATACATGGGTTAGGGAGGAACTAATGAGAGAGAAATGGCCTTATATTTTTTGGAATGGAAGCTTCTTTATAAGATTTCTATCGATATAATGTTTCTATAGTGTAAATTTTAAAATATCTTATTACTATTTTATGTATTCTTAAACCCCTCATTTTACCATTATTCAGTTGGGTTTCATTTAACTATGAATCGGGTGAAATTTTGAAAGTTTTGAAAATTTATGGGCTAGTGCACGATTGGAGTATGGTTTTTCCAAAATGTGAACCCTCTTACGTCAAATCGTAAAAACATAAAGAGTTTTCATTTTCATAGATTGTACACAGTTTTAAAAACTATGCACCCTTTTAGGAGAAACCACCTTTTCCATTTCAAATCGGCACACAGTTTCGTCTAACCATGAATATATTCTAAGGAAATCATGCATGGATTTTAATTAACATGAAAATATAAATTTAAAATACCAAAACCTCCAATTTAGGTTCTTGATAGACATAACATAACCCCCTATGTTTTATTCATCCTCGTGATCATCAAAGAGGTATTTTTTGTCCTTTTACACCCTCTCTTAATCATAATGAATCTTGGAAAACAACATTCGATCTCCACCTAGTAGGTTTCGACATCAGGTTTTCCATCTCCCTCTCTCTCTTATTTTCTCATTAGGTCTTTAAAGATATCTGTGCGATTTTGGAGGATCTAATACCCACTTTTTTGGATCATAAACCTATTTTGGTTTCTCAAATCACTTTCTTAACATTCTTCATTGGAGAATCCCATTTAGGGTTGGTGTTTTGAGATATGTTGATCCCAAGGTAGGTGGTTTCATCATGATGACCAATTTTTATTAACTATAAATTTCTTTATTTAAATTAAATTATTATATTTAAATTCAATTGCATGAAATTTATTTTAATTTTTTATTAAACATTTAATTTTTAATTTAGGTGAAGTTGGAAAGGATTTCAAAAAATCCCCCAATTCCTTTGAATTGGGGATGGTGTGTGAAATTAGATGGATTGAGAAATTGGATAGAATTTGTTAAAAAATAAATTATATAATTTACTTTTTGGAAATATATTTTATGAAATTGAATTCAAATTGTATTCGATGAAAATGTATTAAAATGATTTTGATAGAAACTATTGGGTTTTATCTTGGAAAATGCATGTTTTGACTGAAACCCCATTTTTGTTTTTAATGGGAAAATTGTAATATTTTAAATGGTGAATGGTAATAATTGTATTTTATGTAATATTAATATAAATTTCCCGTTATTGACTTATTATTTGAGAATATGAAATCCTTGGGTAGTTAGTGAGTTAACAACACTCTATGGTTCACAAAGTTCTAGAACACAAATTCACCATGTCACATCCCTGATAGGATGGTGGTGAAGTCATCTTTGGTCATACCAAGGGGGATCTGTATACAAATATTTTCATTTCACCTTGAGTGTGTGGAGTCCCTTAGCCTTGAACTATATTACTTTTATGCATATGTCCATGTTTCTTGTTTTTTTGTATTTTAAATGTGACTGTTTTATATAAAAATTATATTTAATCCATTGTTTTATAAATATTCCATTAGTTGAAATGTGGTACATTTGTTTAATGTATTTCCATCATTTGAAATGTAAATTAGGAATTATTTTAATTATGATTTAAAAATTCCAAACATATTTATTTGAAAATGAAATATCTTTATTTGGTTAATTAAATGGTATCTTCTTATTATGGAATCCTTGGTGAGACACTACTGGACTTCTAGCTCAAGCCTACCCAATCCTTCATGTGTTTCTAGATTATATCCTTCCAAGTTCGAGCCTAGGTAATGTGCCACTTGTAGTTGGATATACCTATTGATTCATTGACTTAGTGAGTTTCATTTGAGTTGGGAATTGGGAATATTTTTTTGGTTTATGTTACTTTACTGTAGTACTTTGGGTTTTAATAACTTTTTGACTTTTGGTACACTTCTCCCTATGAAGTTTCTTTTGTATGCATACTAATTTGATAATCTTTCTTCCCCATTGTTTGTGGAAAAATCATTCCCAGTATCATTTTTTATAATTCCAGGTGCTCATTGCCAACCTAAGGAGATTCAGAACTCCCTTTTGGCACTGTTAGTGCCAGCTTGGCTATTGGGTTACCAGGGCACCCAGGCTGGTTTGTGATAGATACAATAAACACATAATGCACTATACTAAAACTTAGAGGAAGATCCAACTGATTTGATGCCTCACCAACCCATTACAGTATGCCAAAAGTTACAATGTACTAGTGAGGCAACTTCACTAGCATACCAAAACAATGATTACCTATCCTTGTAGATATTCTAAAGAACACATGATCACCCACCTCAAACAACAATGGACGATGATGATGATTCACATTTGATTTCTGATGAATTTGAATTATCACCATTCTCATTATAATTAACTAAATATTATACATTATCTCATGAACATGTATATGATCGGTAGGTGAGGTTTTATACATTTCCATCCAAATATGTGGATAACTATAAGGGAACCCATAAAATTATATCATATGATCCCTATGAATTAATTCCTGAAAACTATTATTTTATGAGAACTCCACAATAGTATACACCCTTCCCATGAGAATCAAAAATCCATTACACAATCCTTAAGTATTTCTTTCATCATTTTTAATATTATCTATTATTTTTCATCTATTTCAGGATTCTATGATATAATCATTTTCAACTGTGTTCCAAGCACCTACTACAAGTATTTCCAAAACTAAGGCATGAACCTTGGTTCTTGGTTAGATACAATAGATATTACAACACCATGTTCTTTACAATTTCCTAAATATAGTGTTTGGATAAAACATCCACCATATTAGTTTAAAAAATAGGGATGAAGTTAATCAAATTTATGATCCAATCCAGTGTCACCCATATATAATCATATTTATTAACTCTCCATGGTGGAACTATTATAAAATCCATGGATGGATTCTGTCATTTCCACTAAGGAATTGGTAATAACTATAATGTATTTTTTTCCCATTGACTCTCTATATTAACCTACTACCAGGTGAAAAAACTCGAGATATAGTCTACTAAAAATTCTTTCATGCCATCCCACCAAAAAAACACTTTCAATGCATTATAAATTTTCAAAATCCAAGATGAACATCCCATATCAAATGGTGGTAGACACTAAGATTTTATTCTTCATATGGAAAATAGACATCCATTCCATCTCTAAACCATAACATTAAACCCCTATCCATCTTCCATCCCTCAATGTTCACCCCTTAATTGAGTTTTTATTCCATGGTAACACATTTAGGATCATATATTTCAGAATTTATAACCTACTCATAAAAATCATAAATAAAAAAATGGAAAGAAAAATGGAACATTACCTTATTATGTATAATCTAGATTAATATAACATATAAATAAAAAAATATTCCATTCATCTGAATAATATTTATCAAACTCAGTGTATGACTTCCAACACAATGAATTTGCTACAAAATTTCCTTTCCCCGATGAGTACAATAATTCAAAACCCAAAATTTAAAGATATTGCATCCATATTATCTACTATATATTTAAACCACTTTATAATAAAATGTGTTTATTGATTTTATGATCTGTATAAACTATAAATTTCTCATAAAAAAAGAATGTGACTAAAAGTATTTATGGCATGAACTATAATAACCCAATGAAAATTGTGTACTGGGTAGTTATCCTCATGCGTTCATAACTAGAATGGACCATATATAACAACATGATTTCCCTATTTGAGAAAACATCATAAACTACATATCGATGCATCACAATATAAAACAAAGTTCTATCCAAACTCTAGAAATGTTAGGATATGTTTTTCTGTAAGTATATCCTTTTGTTCTGTAATGGATTTATATAATTATTTGTTTCATTGGAAAATAGAAACTATCCTTGTGAAAGTTATCATTAGTGATGTAAAAGATGAAAAATAAAATACAAAACATCTATAGTATCCAACTAATATAAGGAATCTTTGTATATCAATGACAATATTGGGTGGTTTCTATGAGATAATAGAATCTATCTTTTTTGGATCCACAAAAACTCCTTTTTTATAATTACATGGCTAAGGATAAAAATATCTCGTATCCAAATATATAATGTAGATAACATATTATAATGATTATGATCTTTCATGATACCCAACAAAATAACCATGTTTTCCAATATCTAATCCTAAAGTATTTTTAAAAAAATATCCTCTTTCTGGACTTGTAGTTGGTGAAACCCCAAACATAAGTCCATTTTGGAGAATCATAGGGATCCCTTTAATTGATCAAATAGTTCGGTGATTCATGGAATAGGATATCAATTATTAATTTTAACATGGTTTATAATAAGATAATCTATACAAATTCTAATTGTTATAACAACCTTCTTTACAATAATTACTAGTTCTCTGCATGGAGACATCCTCGGTCAAATAAACCGTTTACTTTCTAACTCCTCTAACAAAAATTTTATCTTCTTTAATTTTAATAGTTCTACAAAATATGATGGAAGTTAAATAGAACCGATATCTATTATGGGATTAATCATAAACTAAACTTCAGTTTTTGGTGGAAACACTGAGAACGTTTTAAGAAAACTTTCAGTGAATTGGGTCACAATGATTGGAAAATCCATATTTATCAACTCATCTATAAATTCCAAGGTAATAACTTCTATATTATATGATATTTTTCCAACCACAAGTTCCAAATTTTGTTTTCTATACACCTTTACCTCCAAATATCCTCTAAATAGATTTGAAAATCACTTTTTGGTCATAATAGTAGATGTGGGACATGATGATATAAACCAATCCATTCCCAAAATGAATTTGTAGATGTTCATCTCAAGGATTGTGAAATCCCCAATAAAATCAACTTCCATGATAGTTATTAAAAAAATACACATAATGTCTTGAAACTCTCTTAGTCCAAGAGGAGTTTAATATTTCAAAATAGATGGAATTATCTCAACATGAAATCACATATGATCAACATTGTGAGAAGAAATAAACAACTAGGACATTCCATAATCAAGAAGAGTATTTTTAAAGGTAGAATTAAAAATAATAATAGATATCATAATTAAAGTACTTTATTGATCATCCATAATCAAATTCTCAGCACTATAAACTTTCATACATGTTTTTCGTTTATCATTGTTACCCTATTGAGATTGTATAGGTTGAGGAGTCATGGTGTTCCTAAAATCATCTTGGATCACTTGGTTATGATGACAACAGTTATTATGTTGATCCAATCCTATAAAAACATATGATTTATGAGAAATGTGATATGTTTCTCGAGTATTAAACCATGGGGAACTACAAAAATAATCTTGAAGATATCCCATCTGATAATAATTATGACTTGATCTAGGTTGTGCAGTATAGCCCCACATAATATTCTCGAAATAGCCACATTGAATACATCCCAAAATAATTTTCAGTTTAGGAGTAGCTTTTACTTATCCCATGGTTTGAGTATAAGGTGACACACCACTCTTTAATTACATGACCTCTTTTTCTTATTTTGGGCATTGGATATTCCACCTATTCCTGTAGTAATAAAAATTATCCCTTAAACTATATTTCTATAGATACTATTTTCATCCACCATTGCTCGATTAACCAGTTATGTATAACCCATGATATAAATAACAATAATCATTCATTGGATTTATGGTCTCAACCCCAACTCAAAAATATGTGCCTTCAAGGACACACTTGCAGAAACTTCTAAGTTAAACAATACTAAATTTAAAAATATAGATGCATACTCTATTTTTGAGTAATTATGTTTCTTAAAACAAATTAATTCCATTATTCTAGAAAATATGCATGTGTGAGGATAAAAAATTGGAAAATACTTCAAAATCATCCTATGTTATTCTTTTGTCTAATATTTCTTGAACTGCTAAATCCCACCATTTGCACAATAAATACGTAGGTATATACATTTCAAACATTACATTCAAATATACTAGTTTCCCATAAAAATAAATGATTTAATTTGTCATATTCAACCATACTTTTGGTTCTTCCAGTTCAGAATCCACATGAATGGTGGGTAGGTTCTTCTTTTGGAACATAATAAATCGTCCACATATTGAGGATCATCCTTCTAATTACCATTATCCACAACATGAAAATGATGGACTATTCTTTAGACCAACTTTTGTTTTACAAATGGATCATGAGCTACCAAAATTTCAAAAGATTATTCAGGTTTATTTATACAATGATGATAACTATAAAAAAATATACTTAGTCAAAACTCACTAAAAATTGATGCCTTTGTACATTTCAAATATCCTTAAGAAACAACCATAATATGTTTCCTTTTTAAAATCCATCCATTTGTTCCATATTAACAGTTTTACATAGATTCATAAAACCAAATATGATCAATGTAGTCATAGTGGGAAGTCTCAATACCAAAGAATGATATGAAACTCTCATCGGCTAATCCCATGATAATGAGGTGACAATACACTTAGAAGTGTTTCAAAATTGTTTTGTAACCATAATTGCCTGGTAACCTGAATTAAAAAATTAAATGGTAGTAATTTTTTTAAGATATGCATTTCATGTTATGATGATAAATTAACCTTACTACCACTCAAAGACAACATATGTACTGAATAAGACACATAAAATTTCCAACTCAATGACTAAACAAAGCCTGTATCATTTTTAACACATGGACTGAACAAGGATGATACCATTTGTAGAATCCCACCCCTCCTCATTTTCTTGATAAAATGAATTAGTGTTACATGTCTTAGGTTAAATTCCATGGAAACTAATGGGGGGTAATAAATTCCAAGGGCCTCATAGAACATTGGTGAATGATTTTCCCTTTAGAAATATGACAACAAAACCAACATGAAACAAACATCCAAACCCCTATATGATGTATGAATAAAACAACACAACCAAATTTATACTCAAAAATAACAATCCATATCAATGTACCAATAGAAATGAAAGACAATAACCAGAAAAATAACAAGAGACTCCAATATCTAAAGACAACTAAAAGACACAATCCAATGAAATCACAAACCAAGCACCAATTTCACATGATTTTCCAAAAGTATCAATATTAATCACTATTGAAATATGATCCACTAACTTTGTTGTATCCTAATAGTTTTCATCTATAAACACACAAATGTTCTCAATTAGGGGGTGATAATAAACTCAATAGGATTTCCCCCAATGACTTCTAATATCAATCCACTATGAAAAACCATGTCATAAAATATTATATAAAATGCTTTAAGAAATTAAAATAGTTTTTATCAAGACAAAAAAAATTATATTGTATGAAATTAACAAAACCATTGAATCAATTATCATTTATATGGAATACCCTTGTCTTAAAACACACACACAAATAACATGCATTACAGGGTACATTTTCATGCCCATGAGTAGTCTCTTTTTGATCCAACAAGTCCTAAATAGGTTACCAATGTTCTGGTTCCCCAATGGGACATGCCCCTTATCCAAGGTCACATTATTATATGACAATGGTACATACCCCTTCTTAATAGCCCTGTCAAAATCAATGAACTCACACCAACCTTATATTCCAAAAAACCATGTCAAACAATTTAACATAAAAACCATGTATTTCATCAAAACGTTTTATCATCCTCCATGCATAAAAATATCCCATAATTTTTTAACCATATTTTTAAAATTATACATAATGATTTTTTCATGAAATCCATCCTCTTTCCTATTATTTCTAGATCCATAACCAAACTAGATTACCACTATGAATCACATAAGGATTTCATCAAAAAATAAATCAAAAAATTTAATTTGATATATGCATTCATGTTTTTGAAAAATATAGATGAGAGAGATTCCACCTACCACTCATGGGTTGGTGAAAATGAATAAAGACACTTATATACACTAGATCCAATCATACAACACATTAACTTTAATAGATCCTATAGAGCCTTATCAAAATTCACATAAAAAAATCTATTTATAACAGACTAGATAAATATTTCTGATGGAGAGAAGAAGAAAGGATCTAGGATGAATAAGGAAGATAAAATACATACAAGTTATTTTGGATATCCAATTCTCTGGGATTAAATTAAAATATTCTTGTATCTCAAAGGGAAATGTTTCACAAGTATTGGGGGGAGAAGAATTCATGATTGTATAGAATTTTGAAACTAATAAGGCATACAGGTTGTAAATATGATTAGATCCAAGATTTTTATTTTGCCAACTATACATTTGAGGGTTAGGTCACATAGTTTGAAAAAAAATCACCAACTATGTGGTGAAACTATACCGAGTCCACACCTCAAACGATTGGATCACATGTTCGATAAAACCATAAACCAGCCACACCTTTCCCTCAGTTTCATGTTGTATGCTTTATCTTGGGAACTCATAAAGCCTTTCCATACTATGCGCCATTAGGTAACCTTCTTAGTTACTCCCAAAACATGTTCCATGGTTTCCGAGACATGTTTCATGGTTTATAATAACTATACACAAATCATGAACCTCCTTAAAACACCGTCAAATCATATATAAACTTCCCAGAAAATTCCAAAACATAACTATTTCCGACGCATTCGTCGGGGTGTGTGCGTTCATCTTGTTGGGGGATGGTGGTGCTGTTTTTTTTTTTCTGCATTTCCACTTTCCAAAGGTGGGTGGAATCTGTTCCTTGTTCAGGGATGTCTGCTCCTTGATCTAAACTGGATGATGGGATGTTGGTTCTTCATTCCCTGGATTCCTCCATGAAACTCGTCACCTTGTCCGGGTCTCCCTTATAGATTTAAGATGGTGTTCATGCAACTCTTCCTAGTGCCATATCATAATGGATGTCAATTAATTACATTGCTTCTATTGGGACATTACCAAGGGTCCGGTCAGGGTAGAAACCTTCAGTCAGGGGAGTAGTCACATTGGACATCACTAGCTTGTCTGGATGCTGGGACACTGGTGCATCTGGGTTTATTCCCCTTATTATAGGGCTTCTCAAGGGCGCAAATGCCCGAGGCATCCCACATCAAATTCATGGAATCATATGCCATAAGAATGTATCTGAGGTTTTCCTCATATTCCCATGTTTAACATAGGGTATTCCGCGAGTTTAACATCTGGAAGAGGCAGATTGTACTAATCAGAATAATGATTAGAGTGGATCAGATGAGTGCAACCCCTATAGGAAACACTGATGTTGGGGACAATATGTGGTTATCTTTCGGATTGTTGTTAAGGGGGATTGGTAATGAGGTGTCATGATCCGACTGTGATGTGGCGGCTCGGGTTAGAATTAGGTTGGATGATAGATGGTTAAGTGAAGTGAGTGGAGAATGAGATGGATCTAACTCGAGGATAATGAGGATGTTGGTCTTGAGTCTCGAAGAGACCTCCTACATGTCCCAGTGGTAGGGAATCAAAGTCCTTGTAGTTCATCTGATGATAGCTTAACATCGATTAAGGAATTCAACGGATTACCATTGGATGGGGTCAAAATGGTTTACCGTTGGGTGGGGTCACAATGGCTTGCCGCTGGATGGGGTCACATCAGATTACCTCTAGAGGGGGTCATAACGGCTTACCGCTAGATGGGGTCACAATGGATTACCATTGGATGGGGTTACATCAGCTTACCGATGGAGGGGGTCACATCTGCTTACCGCTGGATGGGGTCACATTGGCTTACCGCTAGATGGGGTAACAATAGCTTACCACTGTATGGGGTCACATCATCTTACCGCTAGATGGGGTCACATCAGATTACCCCTGGATGGGGTTACATCGAATTATGCTGGATGGGGTCACAATGGCTTACTGCTAGATGGGGTCACATCGGCTTACCGCTAGACAGGGTCAAACCTCAGGGAGGCTTCCTACATACCTTATCAAATAGATAGGGATCAAACCAATGTAGTTATTGTGGGATGGGGGTCGGTGAACCTACGTGTAGGAGGACCTTGGGTCCAATGGTTGTTGGGATTGAACATCGTCGAGGCTTCCTCCATACCTTGCCTTGGCAAGGATCAAAGACCACGTAGTTCAAAAGGAGAGGGTGCCAACATGAAGGGGGGTCGGAGCGACTGGGTGTTGGGCTTGAAACTTAGGTAGGCTTCCTATGCACCCTACCTTGGAAAGGATCAGAGACCATGTAGTTTAGGATGGTTTGGTGAACCAACGTGAAGATGATCGGGACAAATGGTTTTCGGGATTGAACCTCATGGAGGCTTCCAACATACCCCGCCTTTGCAAGGATCAAAAACCTCGTAGTTCAGGTTGGGTGTGGGGATTACACTCTAGGTTTCCCGAAAGGATGCAATTGTTGATGTTTTCTCTAAGACCATGTGAGTCATGATCGGTGTGACAAACAAGAGGCAGCAAGGACCTAAAGATCATGTCATGAATGGTGCATCCATGGAAAGTAGAGTGGGGCTTACAGTTGGTTAGCAGCCCAAAAGGGAAATTGGGGATTACTTTTGGTTAGTAGCCCAAAGAGGAAACAGGGGCTTACGCATGGTTAGCAGCCCATGGAGATTGGGACTTACTCTAGGATGGAGGCCTGGTGGTGACAAAGCCCACCAGGAGAGGCATTTGGCACCGAATAAAGGAGGGGAAGGGATGTTTCCTCCTACATGAAAGGCTAGAAGGCTTATACCATGGTGGTTTCCCATTCCCCACATACAAACGACATTCCAATAAAGTGGATGTCATTCCATGTGAGGAATGATCTCACTCATGTGGAGACCAGTGGGCATAGAAAATTTCCGAGACGGGGCACCATGCATGTGAGGCACATGGTGGGGTCACAGTTTAATGTCACGTAATGGGGATGATGGCGTTTGGTAGTTTAACATCTTGTAGCTTAGATGAATTAGGTGAGATCCACACCCCTAGGACATACATAACTGGAACCTTCTACACCTTGGTGAAGAGAAGGGATAGGAAATGTCGTGGCTAGGGGATTTCATGAGGTGATCCCATTGGTGGCCCACATTAGCTTGGATATGCAAAGAAGAAATAGCTTTTATCATTCCTATGCGAAGAATCATGAGGTGAAGCGACGTAATGTGAAGCACTTCCCAAGAGACATTGAAGTTACTTCATATGAGCCTAGAAGGTCGTACAGGAAAAAGGTGTGTCCCGTAGATGTTTTGGTTGTGGGAAGTGCCCGAAAATGATTTCTGGAAGAGAGACATCGAACACGAGTGCATAGGGAGGGAGGCATGCGCGCAAAATGGAATTGTTTTGTGGAAAACACCAGTTTGGTGCGCAATTGAGTCACTTGTGAGAAAAGACTAGGTCGGCGTGCAATTAGAGAGGTTTGGCACACAAACGGGTCATGGTTTTGCGTGCAATTGGAAGAGATTGCGTGCATGGAATAAGGGCGGCGTGTAATTGGAAGGGATTTCGCCCAATTGGAATGGAATGAGCACAATTGGAAGGTATTACGTGCAATTAGAATGGATTGTACACAGGGGACGGTACTCAAATGGATTTGGGCGAGGGATAATCCCAAGTGGTCTCATGCGTAGGTGGACCCCTGGGTGACCTGTCGTGAAAGAACTCATACCTAAAGGCCAGCTTTTGCGCATAAGAGAGGTGCATTTCGCGCAGAGGTGATGGTTCGGATTCTTCATCCATTTAGAAGTTAAAGGGGCGGACTTTTATTTATCGTTACTCAGGTTCGTCGGATCTGCGCGGAAACTGGTCCGTGCAAAAGATTTTGCGCCAATGTTGGAAGCTCAAACGTTCAACCGCGCGGGGGCAGCCGCGTGTAAATTTCTGCCCCCATGGTCGATGGCGCAGAAGTTTCTATGCCTGCATGAAAGATTTCCTCTGACCCTATAGTTTTTCATATGGTGGAGATTTTTTCGTGCGCCCCTGATATTTTTTCATGCGGCCCTTCCGGGCCCCCCGGAATGGATCACCAGGTCAAAATATGTCTTCGCTTTATTGGTCCAAAACCTCCTTCATCCCTTGAGCATTTTTTGGTGTCTACAAATTCCCCCCCTCGGAATCATATCGGTGAAGGGACACAAAGGTCGGATTCCTAGGGAAACGCCGAGACACCTGACTTACTAGAGTCTTTGCGTACTAGAACTCACAGATGCACGTAAATCCGGGGAGTGGTGCGCAAATCACTTTTTGCGTGCGTGTGAAAAATCTTCTATGTGCCTATAAAAACCCTCACAGGTCCGTCATTCCGTATGGATTTTCATCATGCGATATGTCCTGGGCTCTCACGCGTGAAAAACTTCCCCTGTCTTGCAAAAAAAACCATTTCGGTTGCATGTAATTCCCCGAGCTCAGCCATCTTTTTTCACGCAGACCTAGGGTTTTGGCACCATTGCCTCTATTTTTTCATGCCAACTCCTAATTTTTCACTCCGCCTCCCCATTTTTCACACGGTAGCAGTCCATTCACACCGACTCCTTGAGACATTGCTGGACGAAGATGGCTGCTAATCAGGCTAACGCGGAGAGAGAAGTTGTGTTCGCCGCTTGAAGGGCTGAGATGGTTGCCAACCCTGAGGTTTATGGCACCTCAAAGATCATATCCAGAAAACATACTCCCTTCAACATTTTCACCCCATCCCAGAAGGAGTATGCATTGTCTGACAACTTTCCGATACGGGACTTCGGTATTTTGGAGGAGGTAATCATGCCAAAATTTGAAGTCGACACATCACGGTCATGGGTGACCGGCAAGGATGACCTACCTCGATATAATATCACCCATAATGGGCGTCCTGCTAGAGAAACTATGCATATGGATGTTTACGTCCTGAATCTCATGAAGAGGACTATTTTAGAGAGTGACCGAGTAGTAGAGGATTCTCTGGACCATTACGCAAGTACCTTCCGACAGAGTGTTACCGACAAAACTAAAGGCTAGCTGTAGTATTGGGATTTTTCTGTCTGGAGGAAACTTCACCAGTGAATGGGCCTGGGCATATTGGGTATGCTAGATGTGTGACCAGTTTGGGGTCGAACTGCTGCACATCGGTTTGTTCGAGGTGGTGTGTGTGTCACAGTTTCACTTCTACCATCAGCATGAGCTCGGGCCAGAGCTATTTACCCAATGGTCCCCTGATTCCAATACCTTCCATCTTCACCATGGGTAAGTTGGTATCATACTTTGGAACATTCATTGCATCGGGCGTATCCCTTTGGATGGGAATCAGTGTAACACCCCAAGAATTTATGAAAAATATTCTTTTTAATGTCTTGTGTTGTACGCTACCCCAAAAGGTGATTGCACAACACGCATCCTTGACTTGCCTTGCATTACATGCAATCATGACCTTCCTCGATAGTGTGTGTAGTACGCAATACCGAGTTTTACTAAACAACGATATGCTATTAAAATATGATTAAAACTAGCCGTTATGAATAGTAATAACCACCTTTTAAAATTTTAGAAATTTTATCTCTCAAAATGGACTTCATTTTTGGATTCGGAGTATCGAATTTAGCCTAAGGTGAAATTTTGGTACTTTTCGGATAACTTTCATATTCTGATAAATAGTGAAAATTACTAAATTTTAATTAAAAACAACCTTTTTAATCGAAATAATTAATAGTGATAAATTATTAATTTGAGTTGTTTTAAAGTACATTTATAAAAAAAAATTACAATTTAATACAATGTTGGTAATTGGATGTAATTCTACATTTAAACCAGACATAAACAAGTGTCAATATTTTGGTAGTTATTATCTCTTAAGAACACGCTATTTGTTTTGACGACGGGAATTAATTTTTAAATTAATTAATACAACTGATATGTTTTTAATTTGGTAAAATAGACATCATTTTTGACTTCATAATATCAAATATATCTTAGGCCTAATTTTTGGTATATTTCTAGAAACTTTCATTTTTTGATTAATAGTGAAACCACTAAGTGGTAGTTACAAAAATGAATTCTTCATGAAACTTAATTTTACTACTTCTGTGAGTGGAATTTCAAAAATCCGAGAGACACGGTTGATTTTAGTAAGTAAAATTTGGTTTAATGAGATGAAAATAATTTTTGGTGAATAGTAACGTTTTACTTTTTTTTACCACGGTTAAAAGTAAATAGGGTAATTAAGGGTGAAAATGTTATTATTATTACCCTAACACATGTCCTAATTCTATTGGATAAGTTTAATTCGAACAAAAACCACCTTAGGAATAATATATGACCATTTAGGCCCACTTGGATTAGATTAGGACATTTATTATTATTTAATTCAAAGAAGAGTTAAAAGAGTTAAAATCAAAGTTTATTTACTAAAATATTTGTAATATAGGGTTATACATAAGATAAATTCGATTGTAAATATTAATTATAAATCTAAAAATATTTCCTACATAATGATATTTTACTTATAATTTTTAGACATTAAATAAATTAATTTATTTATGACACAATGATGATGCAGTAATTACCATAATAGTGAAAATTTATAATAATTGATATTATAAATACCCAAATAAATATAATTTGATACTTTTTATGAATTACACTAATTTTCTAGGTTAATATGACATGTTAGTATTGATTTAATTAAATGTTTTCGAACTAATCATTCTGTTATGATTTTCACAAAAATCAATTACCAAATAGTGTCAAAATTGACATAAAATAGTTTTTAAAACAAATATTATTTTATTTTAATCCTAAAAATCTAAGGTTAGGCCAAATGAATTAGATAAGGTTATATATATTAATAATAGACAACTTGGGGTTCGTTTGGCTTGTTATATTAAGTTTATTAACCTTATAGTTTAAGAACATAAGAATACACGGTAAAAGTAAAATTATTTAACTTAATGTTAAATCTAAATGATAAGGTTAAAATAGGAACCTAAACTTGTCTAAATTCTATTGGATGATAGGATTTCGATCCATCCCAACCTTAGCATCGAAATAAATCAATTTGGATCTATTTAAAACCGAATATGACTTTATAATTAAATAATATTTTTAGTTATTCCAAAGGTTCCCCTCTCCTCCCTTATAAAAGGGCACCCCCTCCCTCTCTTCCTCACACCACTTTGAGCCTTCAAGCTCGTCCAACCTCTTCCAAATTCTCTTCTCCACTTCCCTATCAACATCCTAGAGGTTCTGGTCTTCCTCAAAGACCAATTTTAGTTCCCTAAGAGGAGGTCTCAAAGAGGCACTTCAAAGAAGAGGAGGTTCGGACACTTACGAAGCAAATCAGACCTATGGTAAGGGAAATATCACAATCTCATTTTTATCCGAGATTGTTTATACTTTGGAATTTACTGGGGTGCATTTTATCATCCACATCCATGTTTCCTCAATATGTAATATTTACATCATTATACAATATTTTATATCCAATTTTACCCTTCGGTGAGTTTTTAGTAAAAGATATGAAAGGAATCTTTTGTCGTTTTTCGTACGAGGTACTTTTTGACTTTTCTGACAAAAGTACGAGAAGAATGTTCTTTTTAACATAAACGGCATGAATGGATTTTTAAAACATTATTTCCAAGAAGCTTCCTTTACAAGTTTTCAAGTTTATTTTTAATCAACTTCTTTTAGTTTAAAATTGTATGACATGTTAAGAAAGGAAAAATGTTTTTGAAGAAGAAATGATATTTTCCTCAAGAATGGAGTTCAGGATTTTTATCAAAATTATTTTCCATCTAAGATAATATATGGTATTGTTTCTATTTCTATTATGACATGGATTTGATTATGTTGTGATGGAAATATTTTTATGAATTCCTTTATCTTATATGAATTTTTTATGATGTCACGATTTGTAAGATTCCCAATTTTATTACATGGGTTATGCTATATGGTTTATGATTTTGTGGAACACATAATAATGGTATCATTATGAGATGGGTGGGACCTATATCTCCCTCCAATGCATTGGGTGAAGATTTCATATCTCATGAGATAGACATGGCTGGAACGGTAGGTTACACCGGTTCAGTGAAACGGGACTGAAACGAGGAGTGAACTCTGTTCAGAAAGGGACTTTGTCCACTAAGATAGTCTTGGCAATGAGTATTGACTAATAAGAAATGATTATCTATGAATATGTGTGTATTACACAAAGTTTCATGTTTTATGTTATGATTATTGGGATTACATTTCACTACTATGATTTTTCCCATGATATTATGATCTCTTTTGCAGGTTGAGATTTCCAAAAGTTATGTTCTTATGAATATGATGTGATTTATATTTCTTTTGTTTACCCTTACGGAGCATTTCATCTCACCCTTTTTTGTTTTCTTTTCCCCAGGATATAAAGAAGGATTTTAGGTAAAAAAAGGAAGATCTTTATGGGAGATGTTGAAGATCTTTCACCACGATTAGAAGATTATATTCTGAGTTTCCAAAGACACTAAACTATTATGGTCCTTGTGTGTGTGTTTTTGTTATGTACTAAGTATTCCGCAAAAGTAATGTAATGTCTATGTACGTCAGGCTTAGGGTCTCTACAGTTGGTATCAGAGGAAAGGTTTAGTGAACCTTTGGAAACTAGGATGCGAGAACTCTAGTGAGATCCCTAGAGATATTTCTAAGGTATGACTAGGGATGTCCCTAAGGAGAAGTATAAGTATAGGTTATAGTCCTATAATTGCGCTAATGATCTTAGAATTAAACCTAAGATGTTAGATATTGAAGGTACTCCCCCTTTATTATGTTGTTTTCCCTAGCATGATTTTTTTGCCTCTCACACTATTCTTTTTGGGTTTTAGACGATGGATGGAACCCGAAGGAACCGTGTTGATCAATGAAATGGACAATGCAATGATTGTCCTCCTGAACAAACAAATTTTATGGGAGATGGAGTGAAAAATCTTATTGTTATACTTACACAAGATATGAATCATTCTGGACTTCCAAATGATCAGAGAAGGGAACAATATTCTATTGAGTCCTTCATGAGGCAACGTCCACCTTCTTTCAGTGGGTCTTCTGATCCACTTGTTGATGAACAATGGATCAGTACCAGTGAAATGATATTTTCAGTTCATCAATGTTCTGAACATGATAAAGTCATCTTAGCAGTATATCGTTTGGAAGGTGAAGCTGATCAATGGTGGAATCTTATCAAGAATACGAGGCAAAGAGATGAAATTGAGTCCATGGAATGGGACGAGTTCAAGAACTTATTTTTCAATAAGTACTTCCCTCGTATTCTTAGAACAAAGATGGAGAAGGAGTTTCTTGAACTAAAGCAAAAGGATGATGAAACTGTTGGTATATACGAAGCAAATTTTACAAGTCTTGCAAGGTATGCATCTAGATTTAGCATCCAACCTGAAAGTAAAGTTGATCGATTCTTCAGTGGCTTAAAACCAAATCTTCGAAGGGCATTAGCTATAAGAGACTTCAGTAGCTATGAAGAAATTGTGCATTGTGCTATCAAGGTAGAAATGGAATTTGGTATTACTTATCCATCTCATAGTTTTGACAATAAACGAAAGATGGAGTTCAAGAAGAAATCTCATAATAATGGTGAAAAGAAGATGAATGTTTATTTATGCTCAATGTGTGGAAAGAAGCATGGTGGAGATTTTCTTAAAGGGACAAGTAAATGTTTCAAATGTGGAAAGGAAGGTCATCAGGCATTTGAATGACGCAATGATGGGAAGAAGATGTCTAATGATGCAAACAAAGGAAGGGATACACAGAATGAACCTACTACACTTGAATGCTTCAAGTGCAAGGAAATGGGGCATTATGATAATAAATGCACTAATCCAAGGGTTAGTGATGATCGACATGAGCAACCACTTAAGGCAAAGGACAAAGGGAAGTCACATGCGATCACCATTGGAGATGTTGAATATGACAATGATGTGGTGGAATGATTAAGTGTTTGTGTAATGGGATTCCAAAGTAATGTTGTATATAGTATCGTGGAATATTGGAATATTTATGTATTGGTCTATTGTGGTTTTCAATAATTTTATGGTACTGGTAACCATGGAAAGTGATTGAGATATTTTTGGAAAAAAGATGATATGCGCATAATGAAGGGATAAGGAAAAAAATGAAATGTTTGACAGTATTCATGAGCTCATGATTGATATAAGGACTAAGTGATATCATAGTTTGAGTATATAGAATTTTGAGGATTTTGGTATTTGGAAAGAGTTAACTTTTAAATGCATTCATGTTTTCACTAAGGTTCAATGGGTATTCAATAGAATACATGATTAAGGCCTTAGAATGTTTGGAATGTGACCAACAAGACATATCTTATGATATATGGGGATCAACGATGGTATTAAATCTCTTATAATCGTTTTCACTATATTATGAGAGTGGACTGTAGTATTATGGATAATCTTAAAGATTGGAATGGATTATGTTGGACATAAGTTAGTATTGTTTAAGGATAGAAGTTTTTTCGATATTATTTATGGGATGTTATAGCAATATAGTTTTAGAAAAAGGAAAACCCGCAGGACGAGCGACATCCCATCGCATCGGACAAGGCCGTGGGAATCGAACCCACAACTGAAGTGCGACTGGCCTTTATCACCTACCACTGGCCTACAGGAAGTCCCTGGTTAGTAGAAACTAGTTTTATTTTATTAGGTGGTATGATATATGAAGTATAAGTTCATTTTTGGAATCGTATACGATTAACCTCACCATAGATGGTCTTATGTATTTTTGATAACTTTTGTAACCTTTTGTTTGAGACAGATGGAATGACCCATAATTCTATCACATGATCTGCTAACACTTCATGAATGACAAATCCAACTTCATTTCTTTAAGAGATGAAGTTCAAATTGTCCAAAGAACAACCAACGGTGACACTGTACCAAAATCACGAAAGTATTTCTTCTAATTCCAATTTCATCAACTTTAGGGAAATGATCTTGAAAACCAAAAATGATGTCCTAGTACTCTTATATCTGATGAATCAGATGGTACCTTAGATCATCAAAAATTTATGGCTTTGTGATTTTTGGCTTTTCCATAGCCATGTTCTCTACCACTCTCCATCGGAACAAGGTGGTTGGATTTCTCTTCCATATCCATATTTTCACCTATGTGGAAACCCAGTGATTAGTTTATTTGGGTAACCGTTACGTTTCATACATTTTATTAAAAGATTAGTTTTGGTATTCCTTTTTACGATGTGGGTTTCTATCAAAGAAACTTTCCAATAGTAAATCATTCATAACCCCGACGAATTTCGAGGGCGAAATTCATTTTAAGGGGGGTAGAATGTAACACCCCGAGATTTTATGAAAAATATTCTTTTTAATGCCTTGTGTTGTACGCTACCCCAAAAGGAGCTTGAACAACACACATCCTTGACTTTCCTTGCATTACATGCAATCACGACCTTCCTCGATAGTGTGTATAGTACGCAATACCGAGTTTCACTAAACAACGATATGTTATTAAAATATTATTAAAACTAGCCATTATGAATAGTAATAACCACCTTTTAAAATTTTAGAAATTTTATCTCTCAAAATGGACTTCATTTTTGGATTCGGAGTATCGAATTTAGCCTAAGGTGAAATTTTGGTACTTTTCGGATAACTATCATATTCTGATGAATAGTGAAAATTACTAAATTTTAATTAAAAACAACCTTTTAAATCGAAATAATTAATAGTGATAAATTATTAATTTGAGTGGTTTTAAAGTATATTTAGAAAATATTTTTACAATTTAATACAATGTTTTTCATTGGATGTAATTCTACATTTAAACCAGACATAAACAATTGTCAATCTTTTGATAGATATTATCTCTTAAGAACACGCTATTTGTTTTGACGATGGGAATTAATTTTTAAATTAATTAATGCAACTGATATGTTTTGAATTTGGTAAAATAGACATCATTTTTGACTTCATAATATCAAATATAGCTTAGGCCTAATTTTTGGTATATTTCTGGAAACATTCATTTTTTGATGAATAGTGAAACCACTAAGTGGTAGTTAAAAAATGAATTTTTCATGAAACTTAATTTTACCGCTTCTGTGAGTGGAATTTCAAAAATCTGAGAGATACGGTTGATGTTAGTAAGTAAAATGTGGTTCAATGAGATGAAAATAATTTTTGGTGAATTGTAACTTTTTACTTTTTTTTACCACGGTTACAAGTAAATAGGGTAATTAAGGGTAAAAATGTTATTATTATTACCCTAACACATGTTCTAATTATATTGGATAAGTTTAATTCGAACAAAAATAACCTTAGGAATAAAATATGACCATTTAGGCCCACTTGGATTAGATTAGGACATTTATTATTATTTAATTCAAAGAAGAGTTAAAAGAGTTAAAATCAAAGTTTATTTACTAAAACATTTGTAATATAGGGTTATACATAAGATAATTTCGATTTTAAATATTCATTATAAAGATAAAAAGGTTTCCTACATAATGATATTTTATTTATAATTTTTGGACATTAAATAAATTTATTTATTTATGACACAATGATGATGCAGTAATTACCATAATAGTGAAAATTTATAATAATTGATATTATAAATACCCAAATAAATATAATTTGAGACTTTTTATGAATTCCACTAATTTTATAGGTTAATATGACATTTTTTTATTGATTTAATTAATTTTTTTTGAACGAATCATTCTGTTATGATTTTCACAAAAATCAATTACCAAATAGTGTCAAAATTGACATAAAATAGTTTTTAAAACAAATATTATTTTATTTTATTCCTAAAAATCTAAGGTTAGGAAAAATGACTTAGATAAGGTTATATATATTAATAATAAACAACTTGGGGTTTGTTTGGCTTGTTATAGTAAGTTTATTAACCTCATCGTGTAAGAACATAAGAAGACACGGTAAAAGTAAAATTATTTAACTTAATGTTAAATCTAAATGATAAGGTTAAAATAGGAACCTAAACTTGTCTAAACTCTATTGGATGAGAGGATTTCGATCCATCCCCACCTTATATTCGAAATAAATCAATTTGGATCTATTTAAAACCGAATATGACTTTATAATAAAATAATATTTTTAGTTATTCCAAAGGTGCCCCTCTCCTCCCTTATAAAAGGGCACCCCCTCCCTCTCTTCCTCACACCACTTTGAGCCTTCAAGCTCGGCCAACCTCTGCCAAATTCTCTTCTCCACTTCCCTAGAAACATCCTAGAGGTTCTGGTCTTCCTCAAAGACCAATTTTAGTGCCCTAAGAAGAGGTCTCAAAGAGGCGCTTCAAAGAAGAGGAGGTTCGTACACTTACGAAGCAAATCGGACCTAAGGTAAGGGAAATATCACAATCTCATTTTTATCCGAGATTGTTTATACTTTGAATTTACTGGGGTGAATTTTATCATCCACATCCATGTTTCCTCAATATGTAATATTTACGTCATTATACAATAGTTTATATCCAATTTTACCCTTCGGTGAGTTTTTAGTAAAAGATATGAAATAAATCTTTGGTCGTTTTTCGTACGAGGTACTTTTTGAATTTTCCGACAAAAGTACGAGAATAATGTTTTTTTAACATAAATGGCATGAATGGATTTTTAAAACATTATTTCCAAGAATATTCCTTTACAAGTTTTCAATTTTATTTTTAATCAACTTCTTTTAGATTAAAATTGTATGACATGTTAAGAAAGGAAAAATGTTTTTGAAGAAGAAAGGATATTTTCCTCAAGAATGGAGTTCAAGAGTTTTATCAAAATTATTTTCCATCTAAGATAATATAGTGTTTTGTTTCAATCCCTATTATGACATGGATTTGATTATGTTGTGATGGAAATATTTTTATGAATTCCTTTATCTTATATGAATTTTTTATGATGTCACGATGTTTAAGATTCCCATTTTTATTACATGGGTTATGCTATATGGTTTATGATTTTGTGGCACACGTAAGAATGGTATAATTATGAGATGGGTGGGACCTATATCTCCCTCCAATGCATTGGGTAAAGATTTCATATCTCATGAGATAGACATGGCTGGAACGGTAGGTTACACCGGTTCAGGGAAACAAGACTGAAATGAGGAGTGAACTCTGTTCAGAAAGGGAATTTGTCCACTAAGATAGTCTTGGCAATGAGTCTTGACTAATAAGAAATCATTCTCTATGATTATGTGTGTATGCCAAAAAGTTTCATGTTTTAAGTTATGATTATTGGGATTACATTTCACTACTATTATTTATCCCATGATATTATGATCTCTTTTGCAGGTTAAGATTTCAAAAAGTTATGTTCTTATGAATATGATGTGATTTATATTTCTTTTGTTTACCCTTACGGAGCATTTCAGCTCACCCTTTTATGTTTTCTTTTCCCCAGGATATAAATAAGGGTTTTAGGTAAAAAAAAGAAGATCTTTATGGGAGATGTTGAAGATCTTTCACCACAATTAGAAGATTATATTCTGAGTTTCCAAAGACACTAAACTATTACGGTCCTTGTGTGTGTGGTTTTGTTATGTACTAAGTATTCCGCAAAAGTAATGTAATGTCCATGTATGTCAGGATTAGGGTCTCTACAATCAGTATGATGAATTACTTCCGATGAGAAACATCTAGGGCGATAGATCACAAACTCCTATCCTAACATGGCATCTGTTGGAGCTGGCCAAGGAGAGGTAGGGGTGAAGGAATTTTTGAAGGACATCGCCTAAAAAATGGATTAGTTTTTTTCTATAAAAAGATCTGGAACTCAAGATGCTAGAGAGGGGAAGACGGTGTCTGGCTGCGGCACATAGGATCAAGAGTGGATCGTACTAGAGTATCCTTGATGTGGGGGAATATCAATCATGGGGCTTCAGTATAAATTAAATTCTAGACCCGAACGTCTGGTACGCTAGATTTCTTGAAACCTTCCAGAGTGGGTGGATCCTACTAGTGAGGGACACAAGTATGGGAGTTCGCCCGGAGACATTGGTAATGGTTGGCATCATGTCTGATAATTAGAAGTTCAATCTGGGAGTCCCCGTGTTAGCCCATTTGTACACCATTCTAGGGCGCATTTTGAAAGGGGGGTTACTGAGGAGGATATGTGGTCCCTTCCAGATGCTTCATGTCTAGGTCGCGAATCTGTGTGGCGAGCATACCTTCCCAAATGTCATTTGTCCTTTGGGTAACGGTCTACGACCTTCCTTGCTGAACATTGTTGGGGTCATGTCGTTGATGCTCAACGAGGAGGGGGTAAGGATCAGAATTGGCAATGATGCCAACTTCACTTTTAGCCCATTCGCCACCCCTACTGGCCAGATGATAGACAATGGGAAAGTATCACTAGAGCACATGGAATACTTCTAGGGCATCAGAGGTGGGGTGCTTGTGGCCCAAGTTGATGGGAAGATCCTTTGTCAGCCCTATGTGCCATCAAGATTCTCCAGGCCGTTTGGATGCCCAGTGGATGCCGAAGAAAGTGTATACAGATGTCCGGGAGGAGCGTCATCCATACATTCTTCACCAAATGTGGCTGATGTTCACATCCGATGGCTTTGGCGACGTCATCACCTTCCTCGTCACTAGAGTTGATGCTGGCCTATCGATAAAATATGCCAACCATTGGGCCATAGAATACCCTGAGATAATTTTTCGGAAGCAAGTCCAGTAACTCAAGGTACCCAATGTAAAACATGGGTTGTGAGAGAGTAGATAGGGTGATGTTGGGGAGGAATGGCTGGAAGCAAGTCGGGAAACTGGTCCAACACAGGCTAGGATTATAGTAGCGGGAAGGTCACATGGTGCGAATGTGCCCTCACCAGCCAGGGTGGAGGGGCTCACGAAGCGGTTAGGGAACTTATGAGGAAACAGATAAGGTATCTGCTTGAGCCTTCTAATGATCCAATCTTCCCGGCTTTGTGGTTGTCCCGGTTGAACCTACGGCAGTCAATGGGAAACAAAGCCCTTTGGAAAAAGATCGTATGAGATAGAATCCTGCTACAAGAGGTCAGACTCATTCAGATTGTCAACATAGTGATCTTACATCAACGACACATGTAACTGATTACCATGGATGTGTATGCATGCCAGCGAGTTCTGCATTAGGAACCACCCCTCCTGGTGAAGCTAATGCTCGGCCAGGAGAATGATCTAGACAAGATGTCGCGCAGGGATAACTAAAGCGATGAGGAGCCAGAGGGTAGTGAGATGGAAGAGGGGGAGGCGGAAGGAGAATGTGAGGGATAAGAGGAAGGAGGTGGTGAAGTAGAAGAGGAGCTCGAAGGTGGAGGGTCTCAAGGGACATCCCACCAAGGGAGTCACTAGGAGAGTGGCATGATCATTGGATCTGATGTAGACATAACTGAGCTACTCGAGGTATGTCTTAGCCCTTATCTATCCTACCCCCCCCCCCTTTCTCCTCTTTAATTTCAAATGAATTTATTTATCCTACTTAGGATAATCTTGGTGCCAATCGAGAATCTTTATCTGAAAGGGGAGGAGGTGCCAACAAAACAAGGTGGGGATCCAACGCCCATTATTGAGCTAACGAGTGATGAGGTATCCCCCACTGTGACAGCTCCTATGGAAACAGGAAAGCCATAGGTTGATGCACTGAGTTCTTGTATGCTTTATTACATAGACACTTGTATTGGCTATTAGAGAACCCAGATAATTAGGGTGTTCATTGTTTGTGCAGTAATCATGGCATAGGAGGCTCAGCAGGCCGCTGAACCCAGACCATTCGTGTGTGATCCGATGGAAAATGTGCCAGCCCATTCAAGCCACACTTCCCAAATCGAGCCATCCTGGGAAGTTGGTAAGAAAAGAGTTGGGGATATGAGTGACATTAATGTCTAGATGGGGCCAAAATTTGGCGAAGGAGCTACCAAGATCTAGAAGAGAGAGGAAGGTTGCCCAAGTTTTGAAGAGCCTACCCCCTTGGGAGGAATACCCGAAAAAGACCCTGTCGTTGGTCTCTTGGTTTCTTTCCCCGACTATCGACCTGCATATCCCAAGGAGATAGATGATTCTAAATTGAAGGCAGTCGAAGAGAGTCGTATGACGCGGCGTAAAGGGTGGAAGTTTATCAAGTGATTTCTCAGTCAGCCTTAGACAGAATGGCTAAAATAGATGGGATCAGTCCACACCTGGCTGTGCTTTCTATGGGATGGAAGGGTGGATACTCACCATCTTAACTCAATAGTCCACAAATACATGGCTGAGATGTTACGTGAGATAATTAGATTCACTAATGTTTCCCGGTGTCAAAAGGATTCAGGGTGTACCCAAGTGTTCCTGAAGGTGGAGAAAGATATCTGACGCCTTAAAGGACAGATGAAAGAAAAGGAGTTATTCATTGCCAATTGATTGGAGCTTGTGGAACAATTGAGGGCCCAGTTGGAAGATGCCCAAGAGAAGCTAGTGGAAGCGGGTCACCAAATGACTGAACTTCAAACTGAACAGGTGCAAGAATAGGCTAGGGAAAGTGCACTGCACTCTGTGGCCGCTAATAAAGAGAGGGTTCTCAGGGGGTGGGAAGAAATCCTAGAAGCCACAAGCCAAAAGGTAGCGGCGCTAGAATGATCTATCCAAGATGCTGATCCATAAGGGCCCTGTTTTCGTCGAACTCATAAACTCATTTCTCCTTACTACCTCTTGTTCTAAAATTCATGTATGGATAGATGTATGGATAGTTTTTTTACTTGTTTGTTAGGTTTAATGAATTCAACAACAATCCCGGAACAAATAGAAATCCACTTCTAAGCTCACGTTGGTCGTACCCTGTGTGAGAAAGAAGGTATGCTCGTACTCTTACTTTGTTCGAATGTAGGACTGCCAACCAAGCTTCGGGTACCTAAGGTTTGAACAACCAATCCAGATTCCTAGGAAGAGAAGGGAGAGGCCCGATTAGGGGATGAGGACCTCAGAACAATTTACGTGTCATATTTCCAATGTTATCTAGTGCACGAGCGGGGTAATGCCATGTGCGTTTGAAATCAACCCGAACATAAGGGAGTGGAAAGTGTGAATTACAATACCCCAGATTTGGAATATTGCAGGGGTTGCATGGTAATAGAGGATAACTATTGACTGTGTTCAAAACACAGTATCCATATTGCATTAGCCTGAAATGGGGATGACAAATGAGGAATGACTATTGACCATGATAGAAACATGGGGCCTGACTCAAAATGGAATCCATTAGTCTACCAGAACATTGACCCAGGACATTAGGCGAGCTATAGGCTAAGCATCCATACTGTTAGGGGGTTCCTTTAGACACGAAAGAGGATGAGGGTCTGAATAGTGGGTACGAAAAGTGTTGAAGGTGGGGTGGTGGTTTTCTATAATAGAATCCAACGCTCTTTTTCATTACGCCACTATGGTGGAAGCACATTAGGTGGGAATTCCAGTTTGATCATGGATCATTTCAACTCCCATATAGGACCTCTCTGGTGAGGAAGATGGTGCATCCCATGATTGTCATGGGGCATCCTGGACTTTCTTAGGGTAAAGCTGCAGGTGCAGGGTTCCCTGAAAGAACTCGGGCCAGGGGGCCGAAAAAGAGGGGGAACCGGATTTACGATTCTTGGGGGCTAGGCCCAATGCGTATCACTTGGATCTCTCTATGTATTTCATGTCAATGAGAATCAAGACACATGTAGTTCATGAACATGGCATGGTTGGGGGCCAAAACTGATAGGTAAAAAATTCTCTAGCAAAGGATTTGTTGCATCCTGCGATTAACATGGGGAATCCTATACTTGTATAAGGTAGAACCACATTTTAGTTCCATGCATATAAGACATAAGGATTCGTGCAGTTTAACGTCATGCGGTAGGACTAATAGTGAATGGGAAAATACCTAGAAGGGAGTATGTGGTGCGATATCTATAAACTCATAAGGAGTCTACACCACACCACATATCCCTTGCGGAAGTTCTTCAGGTCAGGGGACTAAAAGTGAAATTTAGGTTAGGCCCAATGCAAATTGCATGGGCATTCATACATATCCCATGCGGATGGGAATCAATCCATACATAGTTCTGAGGGCATACTGTAACATCATGCGGATGATGAAAGGCATGTGGGGCATGGTCATGCTAGTACACGTCCTACCGGAACTACTAAGCCCACGTGAGTCGTGCTTGATGTGGGCAATAAGGAGTAGTGATGGGACTTTCCTAGCATATGAAGGAACCTGTCAGAGGTGATGGGACACTAGGTGAATGATGCCCTAATGATGTTGATCCACGTATATAACACACCTATATGCGTGGAAGAGTAAATCCAAGTATGTTGGAATTTCACTTGAACATAAGGTAGCGGAAATATGTGAATCATGATGCTCAAGATCTAGACCACAATGATGGTGGCATGATGATAGGGGATGGTAGTTGACCGTGTTTGAAACAAATCATCCATATCATGTTAGCCTGATATGGGGATAGACAGATAAGGGTCGACTGCTGACCATGTTTGAAACACACCTCTTGTCACAAATGTTTTCCGGGGTCTTTAGGGATGTTGGCTCGAGACTATAGGTAAGACAAGGCAGCATGAGACCAGACCGTGATGGGGGTCCCATCAGATTTGGAAGAGGTTGATGATCTGAATAATGGGCTCATGAATCTTGGACATGGAACGAGGGGAATGTCCCCGTGAACGTTCCACACATCGAGTTCTTTGCCAGAACACATTTGAGTACGACAATGAGACGTATCAGATAGAGGGAGTCGAGTCCCTTCCCAAGGACAAGGATGTAGAGAACCAAAACTTGACGTACATGGACATTAAATTACTTTTTCAGAATAATTAAAACATAAAAAAACCAACACTCAAGGACTGTAATAGTTAAGTGTCTTCAGAAACTGGGAACATAATCTTCTAATCGTGGTGAAAGATCTTCAACATCTCCCATAAAGATCTTCCCCATTTTTTTCGTACCTAAAACCTTTCTTTATATCCTGGGGAAAATAAAACATAAAAAGGGTGAGCTCAAATACTCATTAAGGGTAAACATAGAAAACATTGAACAATCCATATTCATTTGAATGCAAAAACATGAACATAAAATCTAAACATTAAATCTTGAGGAAAGTTATAAATCTTGGAAGTATGTAAGGAATATATCATAAAGGAACATCAATAATGATAAAATAGCGTTGGAATAAAACATGTGATTGTGGAAAACATTAATCACATGATATGATTTCCATGGTAGCCAAGGCATTTCTTCCGAGACATTATACATGAAACAAATGGATATCATTTCATCATAAGAAAAGTGAAAACATGTAAATCATAGAGACGTTATACTTGAAGCATACACATATGAAATAATTTCATCTTATATGTAAAATAGTTTTGAAAAAACACTTGAAATGAATTCTTGAGGAAATATTCGTTCTTCTTCAAAATCATTTTATTTTCACAAAATGCCTTGAAATTTTAAAAGAAATGGATTTTGTTGAAAATAATCATGAAATATTGTAGAGTAATCTTCTTGAAAATGAGGCATTATGAAACCGTAAAAATCCGTTAACGCCGTATAAGTTAAAAATAACATTCTCCTCGTACTTTTGTCGGAAAAGTCAAAAAGTTCCTCGTGTGGTAAACAAAAGTAAGATTCCTATCATAACATGTGATTAAATTAAAAAATGGGTAAAAGGCCATTAAATATACATGAAATTATTTTAGAAAATAGGTACGTGGATGATAAAAAAAACCCCAGTAAATAGTTACGAATAAACAATCTTAGATAAGAGCGAGATTGGAATAGTTATCCCTTACCTTATGTCTGATATGCTTCGTACGTAAAAGAACCTCCTATATAATGATTTAAATAATGTCACTTACTTATTACAGAATCATATGCATTGTTATGATATCATATATGGTTTACTTATGACTTTATGTTACCCGTTCTTTTGTAAATTCGATGTAAAAGCAGCGATTTGGGTAAAATCGTTTCATTTATTGTACATGTTTTGACTTGTTTTTCTTGATATTATTACTCATATCCTGATTTACTTAATTCGAGAATGTAAAACATGATATATATATATATAATATATATTCAGAATATACATATATATATTATAGATTGATAAATGGAATGAAATACACCGTTCATGGAGATGGTAGGCCGTACGTACGCTTGAACGTTGTTTTTGTTTACTTATTGAATTGAATGGAATTAAGTAGATGACATACATATATATATACATAAATCCAGTATCATTAATATGTCATATATTTCATTATTACTTATTATATATCCTTTATAATCATTCTTTAATGGTTAACTTGGAGAATGAATCTCATCGCGTCGTGGAGACGGTAGTCCGTACGTATGCATGAGCGATGATACCATTCCCATGATCGTGGAATTGTATTGAAGTGTATGTATAATATTTAAGAATCAATATCACTTTAAAATAATTATATATAGTTATTTATTTACACCATTATACCCATCCAAGTAAGGTGGTGGTCGAAAACAGATTACACCACGGTGTGGGGACGGTATTCCGTACGTACGCGCACACGGTGATTTCGTTTTCCGTAGGATGGTTAGAAAGTGAAATAGGGTTGTTTAATATTTATAATAACATATCAGTATATAATTAATACTTATTTTATTAATTTATAATGATACAACTAAATAAGAAGAAGTAGAAGAAGAAACAAACTTGAGAGAATCAGAAAAAGATATTACCTCTTCTTTGACGCACCTCCTTTAAGCATCCTCTTAATGAAGTAGAGTTTGTCTTTGGAGAAGACCAGAACCTCCATAATGTTTCTAGGGAAGTGTAGAAGAGAAATGGGCTGGGTTTTTCTGAGCTTCAAGGCTCAAAAGGATGTTAAGAGAAGAGGGAAGGGGTGCCCTTTCTATAAGGGAAGAGAGGGGCACTTTAGGAAAAACATAAAATATTATTTTATAATAAAGTAATATTCAGTTTATAATAGCTCCAAATTAATTTATTTCGAAGGTAAAGTTGGGATGGGTCAATATCCTCTTAACCAATTGGTTTTAGACAAGTTTAGGTTACTATTTTAACCTTATCATTTAGATTTAACTCTAAGTTAAATAATTTAACCTTTACTGTGTCTTCTTGTTTACTTACACTATATGGTTAATAAACATAATATATCAAGACAAATGAACCCCATGTGGTTCATTATTAATATATATAACCTTATATAATTCATTTGGACAAACCATATATTTTTATTAATATAATAAAAATTAATAATATAATATTTGTTTTAAAAACTATTTTATGTCCATTTTGACACTATTTGGTAATTGATTTTTGTGAAAATCATAACAGAATTATTAGTTCTGAAAAAGTTATTTAAATCAATACTAACATGTCATATTAACCTATAAAAGTTTTTAAATTCATAAAAAGTCTCAAATTACATTTATTTGGGTATTTATAACATCAATTATGTTAATATTTCATTAATAAGATAATTACTGCATCATCATTGTGTCATAAATAAATTAAAATATTTAATGTCTAAAAATTATAAATAAAATACCATTATGTAGGAAATATTTTTATATTTCTAATTAATATTTATTTTCAAATTTATCTTATGTATAACCCTATATTAAATATGATTTAGTTATTAAACGTTGATTTTATCTATTTTAACCTTTCTTTAAATAAATAAATAATAAATGTCCTAATCTAATCCAAGTGGACCTAAATGGTCATATTTTATTCCGAAAGTTGTTTTTGGTCGAATTAAACTTATCAAATAGAATTAGGACATGGGTTAGGGTAATAATAATATCATTTTTACCCTTAATTACCTTATTTACTTTTAACCGTAGTAAATAAATATAAAAAGTTACTATTCATCAAAAATTATTTTCATCTCATTGAACCACATTTTTATCCTTGATATTAACCGTGTCTCTCAGATTTTCGAAATTCCACTCACATAAGCCGTAGAATTATGTTTTCTGTGAATTTCCAAATTCTCCTAGGAGGTGGGTAAAAGACGGTGAAAAGTTCAATATAATTTTTATATATCTAATATTATTACAAAATGACTCCAATGAATTATATTGAACTTATATAGTTATTATGTATCAATTTTACCTAAAATAAATTTAAATAAAATAAATAATTATTTAAATAAAACATCAGTTTTTAAATAGTAACCTAGGGATTTCACTTTTCATCAAAAATTGAAGGTTTTTATAAAAATACCAAAAATTCACTCTAGTCTAATTTTGATATTCTGAGTCCCAAAATGAAGTCCATTTTGAAAGATATAATTTAGAAAATTTCCAAATGTGGGTATTACTATTCATAATGGCTAATTTGTATAATATTTTAATAACATGTCGTTGTTTAGTGAAACTCGGTATTGCGTACTACACACGCTATCGAAGAAGGCCTTGATTGCGTGTAATGCAAGCCAAGTCAGGGATGCGTGTACTGAATGCTCCGTTTGGTGTTGCGTATAACATAATCAAAACATATTTAATTTATACATTAAACAAAAACTATACTTAATGTTGCGTAGAATACTTTCTGCAAAATGAACATGAAATCGTGTGTAACACGATCCAAGAATAGTGTTGTGTATACTGCATGCTAATACGGTGTTGCGTATAGTACAAGCTAATTTTGGTTATGCATACAACACAAGACATCAATGAAATTAAAAATAATAATTCTCATAAAATCTCGGGTTGTTACATTCTACCCCCCTTAAAATGAATTTAGCCCTCGAAATTCGTCGGGGTTCTAAATGGTTTACTACTTGAAAGTTTCTTTCATAGAAACCCTCATCGTAAAAAGGAATATCAAAACTGAACTTTAAAAACTAAATTATGAATTGTAATGGTTACCCAAATTAACTAATCAATGGGTTTCCACATAGAATGACATAGGTGAAAATATGGATATGGAAGTTATATCAAACCATCAAATTCTGATGGAGAGTGGTAGAGAACATGGCTATGAAAAATCCAGCAATCCCAAAGCCATAAATTTTTTATGATCTAAGGTACCATCTGATTCATCAGATATGAGGTCACTAGGACAACATTTTTGGTTTTCAATATCATTTTCCTAATGTTGAATATTTTTTGAATTAAAATAAATACTTACTTGATTTTGGTACAATCTCACTGTTGTTTGTGCCTTGAACAATTTCCACTTCATCTCCTAAAGAAATGATGTTGAATTTGTCTTCCATGATGTGTTAGAAGATAATACGTCATTCCATCTGTCTCAAACATAAGGTTAGAAAAATTTATTTACATAAGTCCATCTATGGTGAGATTAATCCTATATGGTCCCTAAAATGGACTTATACTTCATCTATCATACTGCTTAATAAAATAAAACTAGTTTCTGCTAACCAGGGTCATCCTGTAGGATAGTGGTAGGAAATGAAGGCATGTCACACTTTAGTTTTGGGTTCTATTCCCACAACCTTGTCTGACACGATGGGTTGTATCCCATCCTACGGGTTGTCCTTTTTCTAAAACTACACTGTTATAACATTCCTGCAATAATATCGAAAAAATTTCTATCCTTAAATAATACTATCTTAATTCATTCCAATCTTTAGGCTTATCCAAAATACTTCTGTCCAAGCTCATAGTATAAAGAAAACAATTACTATAAATTTCATCTACCGAGCATGTGAATACCATCATTTATCCCCCATATATCATAAAATATATCTTGTTGGTCACTTTCGAGACATGTGAATACCTTAATCATGTATTCTCTTGGAAAATGAATACCCATTGAACCGTAGTGATAACATGAATGCTGTCAAAAGTTAACTCTTTACACATACCAAAATCCCAAAAATTCTATATACTCAAACCATGATATCACTTAGTCTTTATATCAATAATGAGCTCATGAATACTATCAAACATATTATTTTCTCCTTATCCATTCGTTATGCACATATCATCTTCTTTCCAAAAATATCTGAATAACCTTTCATGGTTACCGGTACCATTAAACATATACTTTCAAATACTTTAGGAAAAAAACAGTGTAACAATCCTTAGATGTGACTTTATTGAATAGTACCATTACCTATACAACATAACTCTTGATAAACATAAATCATTCCCCTGCCTCCTTAAACCATTGACCGAGCTTGAATACTTCATTCATCTCATATATCATTTGTAGTTTCTTCATCATTATCCACATAAATACTACCGATACGACCATGTTGGTTCTCTTAATGAGATTTTCCCTTTGGGCATTGGTTTGCATAATGCCCATACCGTCCACATTTAAAAAATCTAATCATTGTTGATGTCGTAGAAATACCATTATCCTTCTCCATGGTGTTAACTGAACCTTTTCCTTTTCACTTACTAGATTTGTGTCCTTATTTTCCACACCCAAAGCATCTTCCAGTTCCTTTGAAACATTCTCCTTGATGCCTCTTCCCACATGATTTACATGAGGGAAATTTATCTTTCTTTCCTCTATGATCATCATGAAACTCCATCTTTCACTTATTAGTTGAGTCAGGAAACTTACCAAAGCTGATATTATTGATCATATTATGAGATTGTTGATTAGGAATAATAACTATATGTGGACCTCCAGATCCAATTTCATTTGGTTTCTCATTAAGAATATCATTCCATTGTCCATCATATCCTCCATTATCGTGAATCATCCTATTTCCAGCCATTTTCTAAACCCCAAAAAGAATAGTGTGAGAGGAAAAAATCATGCAAGGAAAAAAGAATAATAAAGAGGGATTACCTTCAATATCTAACATCTTAGGTTTAATTCTAATTTGGTTTCTGTAATTCTAGGACTATAACCTATACTTATACTTAACCTTAGGTCCATCCCTAGACATACCTTATTAATATCTCTAGGGATCTCACTAAAGCTTTTGCATCCTAGTTTCCAAAGGTTAACTAAACCTTTCCTCTGATACCAACTGAAGAGACCCAAAGCTTGACGTACATGGACATTACCTTACTTTTTCAGAATAATTAATACATAACAAAAACCAACGCTGAAGGACCATAATAGTTTAGTGTCTTTGGAAACTCGTAACATAATCTTCTAATCATGGTGAAAGATCTTTAACATCTCCTGTAAAGATCTTCCCCTTTTTTTCTTACCTAAAACCTTTCTTTATATCCTGGGGAAAATAAAACATAAAAAGGGTGAGATAAAATTCTTAGTAAGGGTAAACATAGATAACACTGAACAATCCATAATCATTTGAATGAAAAAACATGAACATAAAATCTAAACATCAAAATCTTGAGCAAAGACATAAATCTTGGAAGTATGTAAGGAATATATCATAAAGAAACATCAATCATGATAAAATAGCATGGGAATAAAACATGTGATTTTGGCAACCATTAAGTACATGATATGATTTCCATAGTAGCCAAGTCATTTCTTCCAAGACCATCTTAGTGGACAAAGTCCCTTTCTGAATTGAGTTCACTCCTCATTCCAGTCCTGTATTACTGAACCAGATTAACTTACCATTCCATCCATGTCTATCTCATGAGATATAAATCTTTACCCAATGCATTGGAGGTAGATATAGGTTCCACCCATCTCATAATGAAATCATTCTTACATGTTCCACAATATAAACATAAATCAATCATCATAACCCAAAGAATAAAATGGGTTTCATAAACATCATCCCATCATAACATAATCCATATAAAACAAATGGATATCATTTCATCATATGAAAAGTGAAAACATGTAAATCATAGATACATTATACTTGAAACATAAACATATGAAATAATTTCATCTTAGATGTAAAATAGTTTTGACAAAACACTTGAAATGAATTCTTGAAGAAAATATCCTTTCTTCTTCAAAATCATTTTCTTTTCACAAAATGGCATGAAATTTTAAAAGAAAAGGATTTTTTGAAAATAATAATGAAATATTGTAGAGTAAGCTTCTTGAAAATGAGGCGTTATGAAACCGTAAAAATCAGTTCACGCCGTATAAATTAAAAATAACATTCTCCTCGTACTTTTGTCAAAATAGTCAAAAGGTTCCTCGTGTGGTAAAAAAAGTAAGATTCCTTTCATAACATGTGGAAAAATTCAAAAATGGGTAAAAAGGACATTAAAAATACATGAAAACATTTTTAGAAACCAGGGACATGGATGATAACAAAAACCCCAGTAAATACTTACGAATAAACAATCTCAGATAAGAGAGAAATTGGAATAGTTATCCCTTACCTTAGGTCTGATATGCTTCTTACATTTCCGAACCTCCTGTATAATGGTATAAATAATGTCATTGAATTATTAAGGAATCATATTCATTGTTATTATATCATATTTGGTTTACTTATGACATTATATTACCCGTTCTTTTGTAAATTCGATGTAAAAGCAGTGATTTGGGTAAAATCGTTTCATTTATTGTACGTGTTTTGACTTGTTGTTATTGATATTATTACTTATATATTTATTTACTTAATTACATAATTTAAAAATGATTTATATATAATATATATTCAGCATATACATATATATATGATAGATCGATAAATGGAATGAAATACACCGTTCATGGAGACAGTAGGTCGTACGTACGCATGAATGCTGTTTTCGTTTCCTTATTGAATTGAATGGAATTAAGTAGATGAAATATATATATATATATACATAAATCCAGTATCATTATTATGTCATATATTTCAGTATTACTTATTTTATATACTTTATAATCATTCATGAATGGTTAACATGGAGACTAAATCTCATCGTGTCATGGAGACGGTAGTCCGTACGTACGCACGAGCGGTGATATCATTTCCATGATCGTGGAATTGTATTGAAGTGTATTTAAAATATTTCAGAATCAATATCACTTTACAATAATCATAGATAGTTATTTATTTACACCATTATACCCGTCCAAGTAAGGTGGTGGTCGAAAATATATTACACCAGGGCGTGGAGATGGTATTCCATACGTACGCACACGCGGTGATTTCGTTTTCCGTAGGATTGATAGAAGGTGAAATAGATTTGTTTCATATTTATAATACAATATCAGTATTTAAGTAATACTTATGTTATTACTCTATAATGAGACAACTAAAGAGGAAGAAGTAGAAGAAGAAATAAACTTGAGAGAATCGGAAGAAGAGATTACCACTTCTTCGACGCACCTCCTTTAAGCTTCCTCTTAAGGAAGTAGACCTGGTATTTTGAGAAGACCATAACCTCCAGAATTTTTCTAGGGAAGTGTAGAAGAGAAATGTTCAGGTTTTGGCCGAGCTTCAATGCTCAAAACGGTGTGAAGAGAATAGGGTAGGGGTGCCCTTTTTATATGGTGGGAGAGGGGCACTTTAGGAAAAACTTAAAATATTATTTTATAATAAAGTCATATTCAGTTTATAATAGCTCAAAATCGATTTATTTAGAAATTAAAGTGGGAATGGGTTCCAATACTCTCATCCAATTGGTTTTAGACAAGTTTAGGTTACTATTTTAACCTTATCATTTAGATTTAGCTCTAAGTTAAATAATTTAACCTTTACCGTGTCTTCTTGTTTCTTACACTATAAGGTTAATAAACTTACTATAACAAGACAAACGAATACCAAGTGGTTCATTATTAATATATAAAACCTTATCTAAGTAATTTGGCTAATCCGTTGATTTTTAGGAATATAGTAACAATTATTAATATAATATTTGTTTTAAAAACTATTTTATGTCAATTTTGACACTATTTGGTAATTTATTTTTGTGAAAATCATAACATAATTATTATTTCTCAAAAAGTTAATTAAATCAATACTAACATGTCATATTAACCTAGAAAATTTTTGTAATTCATAAAAAGTCTCAAATTTCATTTATTTGGGTATTTATAACATCAATTATGTTAATATTTCATTAATAAGATAATTAGTGCATCGTCATTGTGTCAAAAATAAATTAAATTATTTAATGTATAAAAATTATAAATAAAATACCATTATGTATGAAATAATTTTATCTTTCTAATAAATATTTATAGTCGAATTTATCTTATGTATAACCCTATATTAAAAATGATTTATTTATTAAACATTGATTTTAACTATTTTAACCCTTCTTTAAATAAATTATTAATAAATGTCCTAATCTAATCCAAGTGGACCTAAATGGTAATATTTTATTCCTAAGGCTGTTTTGGGTCGAATTAAACTTATCCAATAGAATTAGGACATGTGTTAGGGTAATAATAATATCATTTTTACCCTTAATTACCCTATCTACCTTTAACCGTGGTAAATAAAAGTAAAACATTACTATTCACCAAAAAATTATTTTCATCTCATTGAACCACATTTTAGTCCTTGATATTAATTGTATCTCTCTAATTTTTGAAGTTACACTCATAGAAGAGTTAAAATTATGTTTTATGTGAATTTCCAAATTCTCCTAGGAGGTGGGTAAAAGACGGTGAAAAGTTCAATAAAATTTTTATATATATATAATTATTCCAAAATGAATCCAATGAATTACATTGAACTAATATAGGTTTTATGTATCAATTTTAACCTAAAATAAATTTAAATAAAATAAATAATTATTTAAATAAATAGTCGGTTTTTAAATAGTAACCCAGGGTTTTCACTATTCATCAAAAATTGATGGTTTTCAGAAATATACCAAAAATTCACCCTAGGATAATTTCGATATTATGAATCCAAAAATGAAGTCCATTTTTAAAGATAAAATTTATAAAATTTAAAAATGTGGGTATTAATATTCATAAGGGCTAGTTTATATAATATTTTAATAATATATCATTGTTTAGTGAAACTCGGTATTGTGTACTACACACGCTATCGAAGAAGTCCTTGATTTCATGTAATGCAAGCCTAGTCAGGTTTGCGTGTAGTGAAAGCTCCATTTGGTGTTGCATATAACATAATCAATACTTATTTCATTTATACATTAAAGAAAATCTATACTTAATGTTGCGTAGAATAGTTTCCACAAAAAGAACATGAAATTGTGTGTAACACAAGCCAAGAATAGTGTTGCGTATACTACAAGATAATACGGTGTTGCATATAGTACAAGATAAATTTGGTGTCACGTATAACACAAGACATCAATGAAATTACAAATAATAATTCTCATAAAATCTTGGGTTGTTACAAAGAGTCATGGGGTTGCATGCTTTTAACTTAAGGTCCTAGGGTGGACCATTAAGTGGGGCTTGATTTAATGGACTGTGTACAGGGAGGAAAAATAGCCAAATGTGACGCGCAGTTCCCATAGAGAGATCTTAGTTATGGGTCCTAGAACTCGGATCAGGTTGTAAAAATGACATGGGAGTCTCATGGCATGGCTATCGCAAACCCCAAAGTGAATGAGAACACACGAGGTACTCACTAAATCACATGTTCCCAAAAGAGATCGAGTGGAGGGGCCAAAAGGGAGGGGAAATGATTTCAAATTCCTAGGGCTGGACCCAGAGATAGGATGTCTGGGAATTCCTATGTATCCCATGAGGATGGGAATCAAGCCATACGTAGTTCTATAAAATGTCGTCCAGTTTAACGTTTTGTGGCAAGGACGAAGGTGATATTAGTTTAGGGTCGTAGAGCTTGGGCCGTAGATGGTAGGGAATGTGGGACACACATGGTGAGGTAATCATAAAACCTGACATGAATGAAGACCTGGCATCCGGATCACCATGTGTTTCTTAGGAAGGTTTTAGGTCGAGGGACCAAAAACGTAAGTTAGGGTGTACCCGAGGCAAAGTGCATAGGCCTTCCTATGTATCCCACGCGGATGGGAATCAAGCCACACATAGTTCTAAAAGGTGGCACGGTAAGGTACCAGGGCTGAAGACAATAAGGTCATCCGGGGTTGGCCCTTGCACCGAAAGAAGCGGTATTTGATAGATCTTGTTTGTCCTTTTAGGATGAATGAGTGTTTTTTTGGGTGTACTGATGGACCTAGGATAGAAAGTCCAGACATCGCCACAAGAATCAAGTCATGTTCAGGTGTTGAAAAATGGTATGGTGTATGACCGATGAAAAACATGATTCCCCCTTGAGTGAGGATATCATGGTGCAATTCCATTTTTTATAGTGCGGCCATGACGATAATGTGATAGTTTGGGGTCATGTGATGGGACCAACCATGCATTTTAACATCATAAAGGATATATGAAATAGTTTAAATTCATGTGGGACTAAGAATCTTAGATTAAGGTCATATGGATTTGACTTATATAGGATAGATGAGGTTCTATAGGGGATATTCATGACATGATAAAAAAAATCTCACGTGAATGAGGATGAGGTCCACACCATACCATGTGTGATTTCGAGGAGGAAACCTCAGGGTGAGGGTCCTGAAAAGATTAGAGGATAAGAGGTAGAAGAAACTAGCTCCCAATTGAGCTGGACCCAAAGACAAGATGTTTGGGTGTTCCTATGTATCCCATGTGAATGGGAATGAAGCCACACGTAGTTCTTGAAGATTTCTTTTATTTCCATGTTGGACAACATATAATTTAATGTCATGTGGGACCAGAAGTACGGGGGGGATAACTGCTAGAAAGGGGCATGCATGGTGCGGCTATTGCAAACCCGACGTGAATGAGGACATAATCCCGCACCACGCCACGCGGTACCATAAGAGTTAAAGCCTGAAAGGTAGGTAATAAGAGATAAATTAGTGAAAATCTAGTTGGACCCAAAGAAAATATGTATAGGCATTCCTATGTATCCCGTAAGGATGGGAATCAAGCCATTTGTAGTTCTAAAAGAGATCTTAGTTTATAGTCATAGAGTTAAGACCATAGAGGAGAAAAATACTTTTGAGTAAATTTAGACCCCAATACGATCCCTAAGCCCATGTGAGTCAAACTCAGAATGGGAAACAAGGGCAGCAGAGGTTTTTGCAATACTAGGAAAGCATGCCAAAGGGGTGTTGGTGCGGAGCCCTGAATGATTCCTTTACAACGGCATTTGTCCTCCTAACGTGCGAATGCGCACTAAAGGATAGTGTTAGGGGTGTCAAAATCCCATTTGGAAATGATGGGGTGGAAAATAATGTGAATCGTGTAACCAAAATTCAAGGATTGAAGGGGATGGCGTGACGGTGGAGGATCACTGTTGACCGTGTTGGAAACATATCATCCATATCACATTAGCCTAAAATGGGGACAAACAAATGAGTGTTGACTGCTGAACATATTCACAATGTGGGACTTGTATCGATTTGTTGTCTGAAACCCTCGAGGATGTTATCCCATAATGGTATGAGATCCCTTAGTCCTAGCATCCATTCCATTTGGGGCTCCCCTTGGGTGTGAAAGATTATGGAAGCCCAAATGAAGGGGAACACGAAGCCTGAAAAATGGGTGAAAGTATGTTTACATAGAATCTGACACTCCGGGTGCTGAAACAGGGTACTCTAGTGCACATTGTTGAACCATCGTAGAGGGTTGAGGGGCTCAACTTGAGAGAAGACAATTTGAAAGGTGAGTATAGAAAAAAGAGACAGAGAACACTTAGGAGAAAGAGGTACACGGCATGGTTGTTACAAAACCCAACGGGAATGAGGACATAATCTGATACCACAACATATATCTCCTTCATGGAAGAATGTAGGAAAAGGGGCCTAGATAACAGGGAGATCTCTATGAGATAGGGCTCGGCCAATAGAAAAAATTTCTAGGAGGTCCTACGTATCCCATGAGGATGGGAATCAAGTCAGACATAGTTCTGAAAATCCCATGCAATTTAACATCTTGTGGTAAGGACGTGGGAGGACTAGAAGAATGAGAAGGTAGAACATGGTGTGACCCTCATACTCCTGACATTAGTGGATCTAAAGAAACCTTCACTACACCATGTTCCTCCACGAGTTCTACCCCTAGGGGTAGTCAAAGAAGAGAGTTTCGGGGCTAGACTCAAGATGAAATGTTTGAGCATTTAAACATATCCCATGCGGATGGGAATCAATCCACCCGTAGTTCATAGGGTGCAGTTTAACATCTTGCAGGATAACATACAGTTTAACATCCTGCTGGATGTTTTACAGTTTAAAGTCATGCAGGACCAGTCAGTTTAGGGTCTTGATGGACCAAACAGTTTAGGTTCATGTAGGACCAGAGGGTTCAGGCAAAGTATTGCTTGAAAAACTTGGCATTTGTGGGATAAGTTATGGGCTCACCGTCCATGGTTACCAGTGAGTACGCACCATTGGGTTAAACCTTGTGAACAACAAAAGGTCATTCCCATTTGGGCTCCAACATGGGTGGTTTCCTGCTAGGTATCATCGGAGTCCTGAGGGACAATACCATATCACCTTACAGAAAATATCGGAGGCGAACATTCTTGTTGAAGGCTCTAGATATCTTATTTTTAGGCCTTTCTAGATTGTGCAGGGCATGAAGCCTCTTCTCGTCAAGTGCTTCCAATTTAGTGAGACACATTTCAACTTCATTATCTGGAACCTACTGGTCATAGACCATTGTGCATAATGAGGGAAACTGAATCCAGATGGGTAGCATGACCTCAGTTCTATACACCAGGGAATATGGGGTCACCTGGATGGAATTATGAGTTGTTGTGTGATAAGCCCAGAGGGCATTGGGGGGATTTTCCGGCCAAATCTTCTTATTATGACCAACCATTTACTGCAAAATGTTAGAGAGGGTTTTGTTGAATGCCTCGATCTGTCCATTTCCTTGCGCATGATAGTGGGAGGTATGGTTAGAGCAGATGTTGTACTTAGAATACAATTTCATCAGTTCATCCGCTCAGATTTTTGTGTCGTTATCGGTGAGCACAACGTGAGGGACTCTAAATTAGTAGATGATGTTGTAACTCACAATGTCAACAATAGACCGGGCCTTGACCTCCCTGAGTGGAACTATCTCTTCCCAGATAGAGAATAAATCTGTATCCGTCTGGATGGATATGCACTAGCGAGCTGTCGCCGATGGATATGGTCCCACGACATCGAGTCCCCACACCACAAATATCCAAGAGTACATGTTGGAGTGGAGAGTCTTTGGTGGCCGATGCATAAAGTTAGCATGAATTTGACATGCATGGCATCTCTTGGCCAACTCGATGCAATCACGAATCACGGAGGGCCAAAAGTACCCTTGTCTATGGATCTGGTGAGATAGCTTTGGCCCAGTCTAGTGGGTGCCATCAGAACCAGCATGAACCTCCTACATAACCTGAGAAATCTCGACTCCTTGGATTCAACGAAGGAGAATACCATCAAACCCACACTTGTAGAGGATCTTATCATGATTGGGACCATCCTAGAGGGTAAACTGTAACGCGTGGCGTTGGATTCGCTCACGCTCAGCCCAATCAACTGGGAGGTAACCATTTTGGAGATACTCAACAAAGGGGGACCTCCAGTTGGGAGTCACATCAACAAATGCATCTAGGAGTCCTACCGTGGAGGATCTGGTGGTATGATGGCTCACCTTCAGGCTATTGTCATCACCTAGGGAGATAGGAGAAATGACTCTCTGATTTTCCATGTGGATAATCAGGTCCTCCTTCTCGGGATCTGCAAGTGATGTAACCAGGCTGGCCAGGGCATCAACTTGACCATTTTGAGATCGAGGGACATGAGTAACTTTCAACCGAGATGGAAACTGAGCCATTAGCTGGAGAGTGCGATCCAGTAATGGTAAGAGCTTCGTCTTTCTAACAACGTAGTCATCGTTGATCTCCTTGATGACTAGTTCAGAATCCCCTTTCACAAGTAAATGGGGCACATCAATATTGAGGCCCAGCTAAAGGCCAGTGATAAGAGCTTGATACTCTACATCATTATTAGTGCAGCCTCCTGACAACAAAAATGATTATGGCAGGATGGCTTGTGTCGAGGTAATAAAGACAATACCCAAGCCTACTTTGTTGAGCCTAGGATTATTGAGCCTCCTACCGGTGAGGCTTCGAGAAGCACCATAGAAGTACATCTACTAGCATGGCATGGATTTGTCTACTAAGAGGATAGCCTCATCGAAGCAATTGAGATCCAAGGACTGGTCATCCAGATTTGGATGGGCAGTAAGGAAATCTGCCAATGCTTTCCCCTTAATAGCTTTCCAAGGGACAAACCTGATATCGAACAACTAGAGAATCACTACCCACTGAACGAGATGACCTGTCAACATGGGGTGGGTCAAAATGTACTTCAGTGGGTCTACCCGAGACACCAGCTATACCTCGTGGTGCTGCAAGTAATATCACAATTTTTGTGCTGTGAATACCAGTGCAAGGCATCACTTTTCGATGGGAGAGTATCTGGTCTCCGTATCGAGGATCATGCGACTGAGGTAGTAATGTAGATACCCAAATCTTGACGTACATGTACATTACGTTACTTTTGTGGAATAATTAATACATAATGAAGACATACACATAACGACCATAATAGTTTAGTGTCTTTGGAAACTCGGAAAATAATCTTCTAATCGTGGTGAAAGATCTTCAATATCTCCCATAAAGATCTTCCCCTTTTGTTTTCTTACCAAAAAATTTTCTTTAAATCCTGTGGAAAAGAAAACAAATAAAGGGTGAGCTCAAATTCTAAGTAAGGGTAAGCATAGAGAACATAAAACAGTCCATAAACATTTGAATGAAAAAACTCGAACATAAAATCTAAACAACAAAATCATGAGCAACGACATAAAACTTGGAAGTACACAAGGCATAGATCAAAAAGGAACATTAGTCATGATAAACTAGCATGGTAATATAACATGTAATTGTGTAATCCATTAATAACATGTTATGATTTCCATAGTAGCCAAGGCATTACTTCCAAGACCATCTTAGTGGACAAAGTCCCATTCTGAATCGAGTTCACTCCTTGTTCCAGTCCTGTAACACCGAACTGGATTAACTTACCTTTCCAGCCATGTCTATCTTATGAGATATAAATCTTTACCCAATGAATTTGAGGTAGATATTGGTTCCACCCATCTCATAATGAAATCATTCTTACTTGTTCCACAAAATAAACTTAAAACATTCATCATAACCCATAAAATAAAAAGGGTTTCATAAACATCATCCCGTCATCACATAATCCATATAAAACAAATGGATATTTCATCATAAGAAAAATGAAACCATGTAAATCATAGATAAATTATACTTGAAACATACACATATTAAATAGTGTCATCTTAGATGGAAAATGGTTTTGATAAAACACTTGAAATGAATTCTTGTGGAAAATATCCTTTCTTCTTCAAAATCATTTTCTTTTCACAAAATTCGATTCAATTTTAAAAGAAAAGTATTTTTTTGAAAATAGTAATAAAATCTTGTTGAGTAAGCTTCATGAAAAGTAGGAGTTATAAAACCGTAAAAATCCGTTCACACCATATAAGTTAAAAATAACATTCTTCTCGTACTTTTGTCGGAAAAGTCAAAAAGTACCTCGTATGGTACACAAAAGAAATATTCCTTCCATACGATGTGGTAAAAGTAAAAAAAGGGTAAGAATTACTTTAAACATACATGGAAGAAAAGTAAACATTTTATGAAATTTTTTTGAGAATATATGGACATGGATAATAAACATAACCCTAGTAAATACTTATGAATAAACAATATCAGATAAGAATGAGATTGTAATAATTATCCCTTACCTTATGTATGATATACTTTGTATGTATCTGAACCTCCTATATAATGATTTAAATAATGTCATTGACTTATTAAAGAATCATATTCATTGTTATGATATCATATATGGTTTACTTATGACTTTATATTACCCGTTCTTTTGTAAATTTGATGTAAAAGCAGCGATTTGGGTAAAATTCTTTCATTTATTTTACGTCTTTCGACTTGTTGTTCTTGATATTATTACTTATATCTTGATTTAATTAATTCCAGAATTTAAAACATGATTTATATATAATATATATTAATCATATAAATATATATATGATAGATCGATAAATGGAATGAAATACACCGTTCATGGAGACGGTAGGTCGTACGTACGCATGAACGTTGTTTTCGTTTCCTTATTGAATTGAATGGAATTAAGTAGATGAAATACATATATATATACATAAATACAGTATCATTATTATTTCATATATTTCATTATTATTCATTATATATACTTTATAATCATTCATGAATGGTTAACATGGAAAATGAATCTCATCACGACGTGGAGACGGTAGTCCGTACGTACGCACGAGCGATGATATCATTCACATGATCGTGGAATTGTATTGAAGCGTATGTATAATATTTAAGAATAAATATCACTTTACAATAATCATATATAGTTATTTATTTACACTATTATACCCATCCATGTAAGGTGGTGGTCGAAAACAGATTACACCACGGTGTGGAGACGGTATTCCGTACGTACGCACGCGTGGTGATTTCATTTTCCGTAGGATGGATAGAAGGTGAAATAGGGTTGTTTCATATTTATAATAACATATAAGTATATAATTAATACTGATGTTATTACTTTATAATGAGACAACTAAATAAGAAGAAGTAGAAGAAGAAAGAAACTTGAGAGAATCGGAAGAAGAGATTACCTCTTCTTCGATGCACCTCCTTTAAGCTTCCTCTTATGGAAGTAGAGTTGGTCTTTTGAGAAGACCAGAACCTCCAGAATGTTTCTAGGGAAGTGTAGAAGAGAAATGGGAAGGGTTTTTCTGAGCTTCAAGGCTCAAAAGGGTGTGAAGAAAAGAGGGAAGGGGTGCCCTTTTTATAAGGGAGGAGAGGGGGACCTTTGGAAAAACATAAAATATTATTTTATAATAAAGTCATATTCTGTTTATAATAGCTCCACATTTGTTTATTTAGAATATAAAGTTTGTATTGGTAGAAATACTCTCAAACAATATATTTTTGACAAGTTTAGGTTACAAGTTTAACCTTATCATTTAGATTTAACTCTAAGTTAAATAATTTAACTTTTACCATGTCTTCTTGTTTTCTTACACTATATGGTTAATAAACATACTATAACAAACTAAAAGAACTTCACGTGGTTCATTATTAATATATATATCATTATCCAAGACATTTTTCCTAACCTTAGATTTTTAAGAATAACATAACAATTAATAATATAATATTTGTTTTAAAAACTATTTTATGTCAATTTTGACACTATTTGGTAATTGATTTTTGTGAAAATTATAACGGCATGATTAGTTCAAGAAAAAGTTCATTAAATTAATAATAACATGTAATATTAACCTATAAAATTAGTGGAATTCATAAAAAGTCTAAAATTACATTTATATTTGTATTTATAATATCAATTATTTTAATATTTCATTATTTAGGTAATTACTGCATCACCATTGTGTCATAAATAACATAAATTACTTAATGTCTAAAAATTCTAAATAAAATACCATTAGGTAGAAAATCGTATTATCTTTCTAATTAACATTTATAGTCTAATTTATATTATGTATAACCCTATATTAAAAATTAATTAGTTATTAATCTTTGATTTTAACCATTTTAACCCTTCTTTAAATAAATTAATAATAAATGTCCAATTCTAATCCAAGTGGACCTAAATGATCATATATTATTCCTAAGGTTGTTTTTGGTCGAATTACACATATCCAATAGAATTAGGACATGTGTTAGGGTAATAATAATATCATTTATACTCTTAATTACCCTATTTAGTTTTAACCGTGGTAAATAAAAGTAAAAAGTTACTATTCACCAAAAATTATTTTCATCTCATTGAACCACATTTTAGTCTTTGATATTAACTGTGTCTCTTGGATTTTTGAAATTCCACTCACAGAAGCGGTAAAATTAATTTTTATGTGAATTTCCAAAGTCTCCAATGAGGTGGGTAAAAGACGGTGAAAAGTTCAATAAAATTTTTATATATCTAAAATTATTATAAAATGACTCAAATGAATTACATTGAACTTATATAGGTATTATGTATAAATTTTTACCTAAAAAAAATTTAAATAAAATAAATAATTATTTAAATAAAAAGTCGGTTTTTAAATAGTAACCCAGTGTTTTCAATATTCAACAAAAATTGAAAATTTTCAGAAAAATGCTAAAAATTCACCCTGGGCTGATTTCGATATTCCAAATCCAAAAATGAAGTCCATTTTGAATGATAAAATTTATAAATTTTCAAAAATTGGGTATTACTATTAAATATGGCTAGTTTTAATAATATTTTAATAACATATCGTTGTTTAGTGAAACTCGGTATTGCGTACAACACACGCTATCGTGGAAGGTCGCGATTGTGTGTAATGCAATACAAGTCTGGAATGTGTGTAGTGCAAGCTTTTTTTGGTGTAGTGTACAACACAAGACTTCAATAAAATTAAAAAAAATATTTTTCATAAAATCTCAGGGTGTTACATTCTACCCCCCTTAAAATGAATTTCGCCCTCGAAATTCGTCATGGTTACAAATGGTTTACTACTTGAAAGTTTCCTTAATATAAACCCACATCGTAAAAAGGAATACCAAAACCATTCTTTAAAAACTGACGTTTGAAACGTAACGGTTACCCAAATTAACTAATCATTAGGTTTCCACATAGGAGAACATATGTGAAAATATGGATATGGAAGAGAAATCTAACCATCATGTTCTGATGGAGAGTGGTAGAGAACATGGCTATGAAAAATCCAACAATCAAAAAGCCATAGATTTTGTGATGATATAAGGTACCATCTGATTCATCGGATATAAGGGCACTAGGACAACATTTTTGGTTTTCAAGATCATTTCCGTAAAGTTGAAGAAATTGGAATTAGAAGAAATACTTTCATGATTTTGGTACAGTCTCACCGTTGGTCATTCCATAGACAATTTCCACTTCATATCTTAAAGAAATGATGTTGAATTTGTCATTCGTGAAGTGTTAACAAATCATGTGATAGAATGATGGGTCATTCCATCTGTCTCAAACAAAAGGTGATAAAAAGTTATCAAAAATAAATAAGTCCATATATAGTGATATTAATCATATATGGGTCCTTAAATGGACTTATACTTCATATATCATATTTCTTAAAAAAATAAAACCGATTTCTACTAAACATGGACTTCCTTTAGGCCAGTGGTAGGCGATAAAGGCCTATCACACTTCAGTTGTGGGATCGATTCCCATAGCCTTGTCCGACGCGATGGGTTTTCGCCCATCCTGCAGGTTGTCCTTTTTCTAAAACTACATTATTATAACATTCCATAAATAATATCGAGAAAAAAAATATAGCCTTAAACAATTCTTTCTGATGTCCAACTTAATCCATTCCAACCTTTAAGCTTATCGAAAATACTTTTGTCCAATCTCATAGTGTAAAGAAAATGATTACTTGAGAGGTCACATAACAAGTACGCGAGTACCATCATTTATCCCCCATATATCATACGATATATATTTTTGGTCACATTCCAAACATTCGAAGGCCTTAATCATGTATTCTCTTGAAAAATGAATACCCATTGAACCTTAGTGAAAAAATGAATTCAGTTAAAAGTTAACACTTTCCACATACCAAAATCCCCAAAATTCTATATACTCAAACCATGATATCACTTAGTCCTTATATCAATCATGAGCTCATGAATACTATCAAAAATATTATTTTCTCTTATCCCTTCATTATGCACATATCATCTTCTTTCAAAAATATTTGAATCACTTTTCATGGTTACCAGTACCATATTCTTATAGAAAACATCAATTGACCAATACACAAGTATTTCAAAATTCCACAATACTATAAATGAGATTCCATGATACTATTTTGAAATCCCATTACATAAACACTTAATCATTACACAACATCATTGTCATACTCAACATCACAAATAGTGATCGCATGTTAATTCCCTTTATCCTTTTCCTTAAGAGGTTGCCCACGTTGATCATCATTAACCCTTGGATTAGGGCATTGATTAGCATAATGCCCCATTTCCTTGCACTTGAATCATTGAAGTGTTGGTGTGCGTTCTCTACAGTGTTTTCTTTATTCACATCATTTGAAAACCTTTTTCCATTACTTCGACACTCAGCTGCTCGATGACCTTCTTTTCCACACATAAAACATTTTCTAGTCCCTTTAAGACAATATCCACCATGAATCTTTCCACACTTTGAGCATAAAGAAACATTCATATTCTTTTCACCATTATTCTGAGATTTCTCCTTGAACTCCATCTTTCGTTTCTTATCAAAACCATGAGATGGATATGTTACACCAACTTCCGTTCTACCTTGATAGCACAACGCACAATTTCTTCATTGCTAATGAAGTCTCTTATAGATAATTCCCTTCGAAGACTTGGTTTTAAGCCACTAAAAATCGATCAACTTTACTTTCAGGTTGGCTGATAAAGCCAGAATCATACCTTGCAATTATTGTAAAATTCGCTTCGTATATACCAACAGATTCATCATCCTTCTTCTTAAGATCAAGAAACTCCTTTTCCATCTTTGTTCTAAGAATATGAGGGAAGTACATACTGAAAAACAAGTTCTTGAACTCGTCCCATTCCATGGATTCAATTTCATCTTGGGGCCTTCTATTCTTAATTAGAGTCCACCACTGGTCTGCTTCACCTTCTAAACGGTAAAAAGCTAAAATGAATTTTTCATGTTCTGAATAGAGAAGTATGGAAAATATCATTTCAATGGTACTAATCCATTTTTCAACAACAAGTGGATCAGAAGACCCATTGAGAGACGGTGGACGTTGCCTCATGAAGGACTCAATAGAATATTGTTCCCTTCTCTGATCATTTGGAAATCCAGAATGATTCATAGCTTGTGTAAGTATATAAATATGATTTTTCACTCAATCTCCCATTACATTTCATTTCTCGGGAGTACAATCATTGCATTTTACATTACATTGATCAACACAGTTCCTTCGGGTTCCATCCATCGTCTAAATCCCAAAAAGAACAGTGTGAGTGGAAAAAATCATGCTAGGAAAACAACATAATAAAGGGGGAGTACCTTCAATATCTAACATCTTAGTTTTAATTCTAATATCTTTACCATAATTCTAGGACTATAACCTATACTTATAATTAACCTTAGGGACATCCCTAGACATACCTTAGAAATATCTCTAGGGATCTCACTAAAGTTTTCGCATCCGAGTTTCCAAAGGTTAACTAAACCTTTCCTCTGATACCAACTGTAGAGAACCAAAGATTGAAGTACATGGACATTACATTAATTTTACAGAATACTTAATATATAACGAAAACAGACACACAAGGATCGTAATTGTTTAGTGTCTTTGGAAACTTGTAAAATAATCTTCTAATCGTGGTGAAATATCTTCAACTTCTCCCATAAAGATATTCCCCTCTTGTTTTCTTACCTAAAACTTTTCTTTAAATCCCAGGGAAAAGAAAACATATAAAGGGTGAGATCAAATGCTCAGTAAGGGTAATCATAGAGAAAATAAAACAATCCATAAACATTTCAATGCAAAAACATGAACATAAAATCTAAATATCAAAATCATGAGTAACGACATAAATCTTAGAAGTACACAAGGAATAGATCATAAAGGAACATTAGTCATGATAAACTAGCATGGTAATAAAACATGTAATTGTTGCATCCGTTAAGCACATGTTATGATTTCCATAGTAGCCAAGACATTTCTTCCAAGACCATCTTAGTGGAAAAAGTCCCATTCTGAATCGAGTTCACTCCTCGTTCCAGTCATATAACACTGAACTGGATTAACTTACCATTCTAGCCATGTATATCTCATGAGATATAAATCATTACCCAATGAATTGGAGGGAGATATAGGTCCCACCCAGCTCATAATGAAATCATTCTTACTTGTGCCACAAAATAAACTTAAAACATTCATCATAACCCATAAAATAAAATGGGTTTCGTAAACATCATCCCATCATCACATAATCCATATAAAACAAATGGATATTTCATCATAAGAAAATTGAAATCATTTAAATCATAGAGACATTATAATTGAAACATACGCATATGATATAATGTCATCTTAGATGGAAAATGGTTTTGATAAAACACTTGAAATGAATTCATGAGAAAAATATCCTTTCTTCTTCAAAATCATTTTCTTTTCACAAAATTTCATGCAATTTTAAAAGAAAAGTATTTTGTTGAAAATAATCATAAAATATTGTATAGTAAGCTTCATGAAAATGAGGCTTTATGAAACCGTAAAAATCCGTTTACGCCGTATAAGTTAAAAATATCATTCTTCTCGTACTTTTGTCGGAAAAGTCAAAAAGTACCTCGTATGGTAAAGAAAAGAAAGATTCCTTCCATACGATGTGGTAAAAGTAAAAAAAATGCATAAGAATGACTTTAAACATACATGGAAGAAATGTAAACATTTTATGAAAACATTTTGAGAAAATATGGACATGGATAATAAACATAACCCCAGTAAATACTTACGAATAAACAATCTCGGATAAGAATGAGATTGGAATAATTATCCCTTACCTTATGTCTGATATGCTTAGTATGTATCCGAACCTCCTGTATAATGATTTAAATAATGTCATTGACTTATTACAGAATCATATTCATTGTTATTATATCATATATGGTTTACTTATAACTTTATATTACTCGTTCTTTTGTAAATTCGATGTAAAAGCAGCAATTTTGGTAATATCGTTTCATTTATTGTACATGTTTCAACTTGTTGTTCTTGATATTATTACTTATATCCTAATTTAATTAGTTCCAGAATGTAAATCATGATTTATATATAATATATATTCATCATATAAATATATATATGATAGATCAATAAATGGAATGAAATACACCGTTCATGGAGACGGTAGGCCGTACGTACGCATTAACACTGTTTTCGTTTCCTTATTAAATTGAATGGAATTAATTAGATGAAATACATATATATATACATAAACCCAGTATCGTTATTATGTCATATATTTCATTATTATTCATTATATATACTTTATAATCATTCATGAATGGTTAACATGGAAAATGAATCTCATAGCGTCGTGGAGACGGTAGTCCGTACGTAAGCACGAGTGATGATATCATTCTCATGATCGTGGAATTGTATTGAAGCGTATTTATAATATTTCAGAATCAATATCACTTTAAAATAATCATATATAGTTATTTATTTACACTATTATACCCATCCATGTAAGGTGGTGGTCGAAAACAGATTACACCATGGCGTGGAGACGGTATTCCGTACATACGCACGCGTGGTGATTTCGTTTTCTGTAGGATGGATAGAAGGTGAAATATGGTTGTTTCATATTTATAATAACATATAAGTATATAATTAATACTGATGTTATTACATTATAATGATACAACTAAAGAAGAATAAGTAGAATAAGGAAGAAACTTGAGAGAATCGGAAGAAGAGATTACCTCTTCTTCGACGCACCTCTTTTAAGATTCCTCTTATGGAAGTAGATTACGTATTTTGAGAAGACGAAAACCTCCAGAATGTTTCTAGGGAAGTGGAGAAGAGAAATGGTCAGGGTTTGGCCGAGCTTCAAGGCTCAAAAGGGTTTGAAGGGAAGAGGGAAGGGGTGCCCTTTTAATAAGGGAGGAGAGGGGCACCTTTGGAAAAACTTAAAATATTATTTTATAATAAAGTCATATTCATTTTATAATAGCTCCAAATTGATTTATTTAGAATCTAAAGTGGTGATGGGTCGAACCACTCTCAAACAATAGATTTTAGACAAGTTTAGGTTACAATTTTAACCTTATCATTTAGATTTAACTCTAAGTTAAATAATTTAACTTTTACCGTGTCTTCTTGTTTTCTTACACTATATGGTTAATAAACATACTATAACAAGACAAAAGAACCCCAAGTGGTTCATTATTAATATATATATTCTTATCTAAGTCATTTTTCTGAGACTTAGATTTTTAGGAGTAAAATAATAATTAATAATATAATATTTGTATTAACAACTATTTTATGTCAATTTTGACACAATTTGGTAATTGATTTTTTTGAAAATCATAACATCATTATTATTTAAAAAACGTTAATTAAATTAATAATAACATGTCATATGAACCTAGAAAATTAGTTTAATTCATAAAAAGTCTCAAATTACATTTATTTGGGTATTTATAATATCAATTATTTTAATATTTTATTATTATGTAATTACTTTATCACCATTGTGTCATAAATAACTTAAATTATTTAATGTCTAAAAATTATAAATAAAATACAATTAGGTAGGAAATATTTTTATCTTTCTAATTAATTTTTAGAGTCGAATTTATCTTATGTATAACCCTATATTATAAATGAATTAGTTATTAAACTTCGATTTTAACCATTTTAACCCTTCTTTAAATAAATTAATAATAAATGTCTTAATCTAATCTGTGTGGACCTAAATGGTCATATTTTATTCCTAAGGTTGTTTTTGGTCGAATTACACTTAACCAAAAGAATTAGAACATGTGTTAGGGTAATAATAATATCATTTTTACCGTTAATTACCCTATTTACTTTTAACCGTGGTATATAAAAGTAAAAAGTTACTATTCACCAAAAATTATTTTCATCTCATTGAACCACATTTTAGTCCCTGATATTAACCATGTATCTCATATTTTTGAAATTCCACTTACAGAAGCGGTAAAATTATGTTTTATTTGAATTTCCAAATTCTCCTAGGAGGTGGGTAAAAGACGGTGAAAAGTTCAATAAAATTTTTATATATCTAAAATTAATATAAAATGACTCCAATGAATTACATTGAACTTATATAGGTATTATGTATCAATTTTGACCTAAAATAAATTTAAATAAAATAAATAATTATTTCAATAAAAAGTCAGTTTTTAAATAGTAACTCAGTGTTTTCACTATTCATCAAAAATTGAAAGTTTTCAGAAAAATACCAAAAATTCACCCTAGGATAATTTCGATATTCCAAATCCAAAAATGAAGTCCATTTTGAAAGATAAAATTTATAAAATTTTAAAAAGTGGGTATTACTATTCATAACGGCTTGTTTTAATAATATTTTAATAGCATATCGTTGTTTAGTGAAACTCGGTATTGCGTACAACACACGCTATCATGGAAGGTCACGATTGTGTGTAATGCAAGCCAAGTCAAGGATTCCTATAGTTCAATCTTCTTTTGGTGTAGCGTATAACACAAGACATCAATAAAATTAAAAAAAATCATAAAATCTCGGGGTGTTACAGGTAAAGGCTGTGATCCATCCCCTCATTGTTCTTCTGGGAGAGAAGAGTGCCAAGAGATCATTCTAGGGTAGTCACATAATGGACAAGTGGTTTTCCAAAGACATGTGGCATTAATACCGGAGGATAGAGCAGATAATGCTTGATTCCCCCGAACATGGTTTGGCACTCTTCATCCCATTCTTAGGCGGTGCCTTTTTCTATAATCTGAGAAAAGGGATTACACTTGCCAGCCAGATTTGAAATGAATCAATGTATTTAGGCTAAGTGTCCTTGAAAACCTCTAAGCTCCTGAATATTTCTTGGGGGAGGCATCTGGTTGATGGCCTTGATCTTCTCTAGGTCGTTCTCGATGCCCCTATATCTGACAACGAAGCCTTGAAATTTACGAGAGGTGACCCTAAAGGAACATTTTAATGGGTTCATATTCAAGTGGCGAGAATGAAGGAAGCTGAATACTTTCTCAAGGTTTTTGAGATGGCCCTAGAACTAATGGGATTTGACCACCATATCTTCCTCATAACACTCCACCAATGTCCCTGAGGATTGGCTTAAATATGCAGTGCATGGCCCGCTGATAGGTGGCACCTGCATTCTTCAGGTCGAAGGGCATAACTTGGTAACAAAAAGTACCTTGTGGTGCTCTGAATGCTATAGACTCTTTATCCACATGGGCCATTCGGATCTAGTTGTACCCAGAGTAACCGTCCATGAAGGAGAGGTCTCGGAACCTGGTTTTAGTATCGATCAACAATTTCTTCATTGGGAGGGGAAAATCATCATTCGGACTACGACGGTTAAGAACCCAGAAGTCGATGCAGACTCTAATATCTCTCTTCTTCTTCCTGACAGGTATGATACTGGCCACCCATTTGGGGTATTGGACCTCCCTAATGAATTTGTCCCTGATGAGCTTTTCAACTTCGGCATCGACCCTGGAACTTTGTGAAGGGTGTATCTTTCAGGGAGGCTACTTGAACACATAGTGATTTTCTGGAAGACCGAGGCAGTGGACGACTACCTAAGGATCTAGTCCGGTAAACTCATCGTATCTCAAAGAAAACATGTCAAAGTGAAGTTTAAGGAAGTCTGTGTACCACTGTTTCTCCTCGAGGGACATGTCGGCACTGATTAATGTGTGTCTTGGGTCTACCTTGCTACCGAGGTTCACCTGTACCAGTTCATCGATCGTGGCAGACATACCCTCTTCAAAGGTGGGGAAAGATTCCTCTAAATCATCTTCTTCACATGCAGAGGAGGAATCCACAGTGGAGGATTTTTCTCAGGGTCGAAAGCCCCCTGTGAGAGGCTGGTACCAGCCTAAGCATCAGTGGATAGCACATCGAGAGATTCATGTTCTACCAAAACCATTGCAATGAAGGCTGTCGATCTGATCCCATCGGGCCTTCGGCCCAAGGGGCCACACATGATGATATCGAAGAAATAATGGCGCATCAGCTTGAGCCGATTAATTCTATCCTGACAGAACAAGAAATTATGATGTATTTTCATTGCCATGGGGCGGACATCCTGATACCTTATATGGGTAAGAGGCTCTAGGATCACCTGAGCCTGATTTGTATAGGAATACGAAGTGATCTCCCGATGTCTCTTGGACATGAGAATATTCTTCCCCCTTATACTAGAGACAACAAAACATTGACCCATATCGGGGGGTGTGGCCTCCAATCGATGGATTAGGAAGACGTAGGCATCATTCAGACCTGTCCCAAGGGTCAGTTGCAATAGCAACGGGTTCAATCTCACTGGCCTAAATATGCTTGTCCTTACTCTTGTAATAGTCAGCATCCAGGTAGTGGGATTCACAAGAGGAAAAAGAAGATGTTTCACCTTGGAACATGCTACCTCGACCATTGAGGGATTACTTGACGCACTAGTGATACGATGAGGGAACCACAATATGCAGGTGGAGCCATGGTCTGCCCATCAATTCATTGTATGTGGTGTCTTGGGAGACAAACATAAAATCAGTGCTAGAAACTAGGCCCCCGAATTTGGTCTTCAAAAAGATCTTATTGACTGGGGTCTCCTATGTCCTATCATATCCCTGTATTGTTAGGTCGAAGGGAGTCAAGTAATATTTGTATAACCCCAACTTCCACAGTGTTCGTGTGGAGATAAGGTTAATCTCAAAGCCGGTGTCAATAAGACACTGGAAAACCTCCACGCCATTAAATTGGCTGGTGATGTACAATGAGTGAATGTGCCCCTATATGGGGGAGCCTTCATCTTCTCCATATAATGAGATAATGTCCTGCTATTCATCATTCTCAACCGCTTCAACATGAAAGGCTTCGGTGGCTCCTACTTCCGTCTCAAACTGGAGTGGGCTTCTTAAAGCCTCAGCGAGGGCCTCACACATATCTGATGACAAGTGAAGGGCCTAGAGGATGGAAAGCCTTGCTGTGATGCTGGTAAGGTGCTTAATAACATTTTACTTCTATACCAATCATGAAATTATACTTGCAGGAGGTATTTCTATGACATGAGGCATGGCGAGCCCTACTGGATGGACTGACGGTTGACTGGTGTTGGGCATATCCCACTAATCACTTGTCAAAGCCTATAGAGTGGCTACCGGATGAGGTTCGAATGATTTAGATGGGCCCATAGTAGGTAGTGGCTGGTCACAGCATGGTCTAGGTGGATCTTCCTGATCCAGTAGCACAAACGGCGATGGAGGCAGGCCTGATGACATCGGATGAGGAGGTTGTGCGTGCTGAGCTCTATGTTGGGCCTGCTATCTGGTCTCAGTGGCATGCACATCCTAGCTAGAAGTTCCAACTAATGTTCCTATATTACCAAAATGTTGTGGCTCCACCGATGTTGGCATCAGCTAGGGACGTTGGGGAGATCCTCCGGGCACTCCCCATCGTTGGGTGTCATGTAGAGGATTACCAACCCAACAGTGTTAACTAAAGCATACCCTTGACTATCACTCGAAGACTCATCAACTACTGAGAGGATTTTTAGAGGAATCTATATCTCTGGGGGAATGAAGATTCCGAGAGTATGGGATGATGATGGCATCGGCAGGGGACTTTTCATTCCCTTGCGTCGTTGGTGTTTTCTCTTCTAGGAAGAGGTCGACTGAGACGACAATGCGGAAATTGTGGTCGCAGCTCCTGAAGGATCTGGGTGATTTAGGAATTCTCGGATGACACCATGGTAACATGTGACTATTTTTCAAGCCATCCAGTTGTTATAATTCTGAGATCTGTGACTAGAAACCTGATTCCACTCGCCCTCACTGTCGTTGCTGCTATCCGGCCTCACAAAGACCCATGCTACCTACACCAGGGCTTGGCCTAGCCTAACTATATTGTTATAGATCTGGTCTTGAAGCTAGTATTTGAACACATAGCACTACTTGAGGGTGTGCCTTAGGATCTGTTGATAAAGGCAGTAGTTGAGGCGATCAGTGAGGTTTGCCTATTCTGGCCTTCTACACTCAAGTGAATGCACAATCCCTTGTTCGAAGGAATGTCGGAAATAGCCAGGAACCTGATTCTCATTGAATGAGTAAGTCTAGTTTCTTATGTCCAGAAAGGGGGCCCTTGGAGATTGATATTGACGAGGGGCTGGAGGACCCGGTTGTGGAGGTGGGGCCTGATTGTCCCACCTAGGAGGTGGCGGCGCATTACGCGGGGGAACCTGCCGATTCGGAGGGGGACGCTGCTGGGCTGGAGGTTGCGCCTGTGGTGGAAGGCCTCTATGAGGTTGTGGAAACGACTCTACTATTAATAATTCCAGTTGTCTGGCGTCCTCTATTTGGGCCACCATGGTGGGCTCGGTTTTGACATCCCTCCTCACGGGAATTTTAGGGGCAACAGATGTGCATGGCCAGCCTGTTGTAGGGATTCTTCTGGGCGCAGGGCCTTATCAAAGAAGTCTCGGAATCCTCCAGGCTAGCTATGGGTGATCAGAGAGGGAACCAGTTCCTTCATAACATTTCCCACACACATTGTCAGTAATTGATCCTCATCCAGTGGCATTTCAAGGGAGTATGTGAGTCCTTTCCATCAAGAGACAAAGTCGGTGATGCGCTCATCAGGCCATTTCGTGCACTTGAAGTGGTCTGTGACACTTGTTTTCCACGTCGTGGAGCTGAACTCGTAGAGTAATTTCCTACGAAGGTCCCCCCAGCTGGTTACTGATTCGATGGGGAGCTGGATGTACCTGATAAATGAAGGCCCCTCTAATGTGTGCACAAAACATCGGAACTTGGCGGCCTCCTGCTGTGCTGGAGTCCCTAACATGGGCCCACACCCTGTGGTGAAGTGGGATAGATGTTGCGGTGGGTCCCCTGTCCCATTGAAGGGGGAAAATTTGGGATTCCCAAAACCCGAAGGTGTCGGCATATCATCCACACAAGCTTAATATGGCTTTCCATTAGGTGGGATTTCCACCTGTCGCATTTCCAACACCTTAAGGCGGGCAATGAGTGTTGACATCGGATCATCTGGATGGGGGTCCCTATCTTGACAGGGATCCCCAACCATGAGTGCGTTGGCAGGTTTTTCAACATGGTAAGAAGGCCCAGTGGCTCATGCAGCGGCTGGTTGCATAGCCCTTAGGGCAGTAGGGGGGAACACAAGTTGGGTCCCGTGGATTTTCATGCTGTTCTAGAGGGTTTGGAGAGATATACCACACCGTCTTTCCATAAGTTGTGGCTTCAATCCTGCACATGGGGGCAGGATGGTCAGGGTCTCCTAGATGCAACTCACCGAGGGGAAGTTGTTCCTGCCCCTTTTGCCCTTGCCTAGTATTACCATTGTTGGGTCGTCGCTTTGCAGCCCGTTCAGCCAGGTGGTCATCGACCAACTTCTCCTATTTGGCAAGTTAGTGATGCAATGTGGATTTTTCTGGTCATCCTCCATCTCTTACACTAAGCCAGATGGTTCAGAAGGTTTGGCGGCTCTGAGATGATCTTTACCTATACTGTGATTTCGGCTATGGACCGATGCCTCGGTGGGAATAGAGAGACCCTAAAAGCTCATCTTTTAACAAGTAACACTCCCCGAGGGGTCCAGTAGTTGTGGAATTCCTTCCAAGGGAAGGTCCCTATTCAAGAGCTCCAGCTCGTTTTTCTCTTCCAATGGGGTTCCCATGTTGATCTCATCACTACCTGGGGAATGTACTCAATGTCACCTAGTGAGTCAGGTTTTGTAGAATAGGACTGAAGAGGATGGCAACATATTGTCTCTAGCCATGAATCTACAGGTGGGGGGAATCATCCTTGATAATCTTGCCAAGTACATTGATACACTGAGCACATTGCAGTTGGAGGACCCTATGGCGACCTGGTGTCTCAGGGTGGTGGGCCACAGAGAATGCGGCCAAATATAATAGATGGAATGTCTCTCCAATGTCCTCAAAATGTGCTCGGATACAGTTATAAACCACTCACTGATGATGAAGATGAAATTGATTCACCCAGAGGTTTTGATGGAAACACTCAACTTTCTCTGGGGTGAGGGATTCCAGCATGCAGAAATTTAGTGCTACCACAAGCCAAAACATCTCAGGGAAGTGGTCTATTGTGAGGATATTCCAAAAACTCCTTAGCTCGGATTCAAGGTATGGCCCTTCATTACCCCACTCATCAACTAAAGGAGGATGAGGAACCAGTATCGGTATTGAAGAAGACCATTGTGACAGTAGGCTAGATGGTGGACAGTATGGAGAACGAGCCTATAAACTGCCACATCTCGGGCTGTCCTCCGAAGAGTGTAACAACTTAGCCACCACATTGCACTAGGATGGGCTGACGGCCGCAGTTCTTGGCACAGGGGTTGGGGCTATTGGTGATGGGCAGTGTTGCTACTCACCTACCATTGGTCCCTAGAACATCTATCCATGATTTCTAGTCGAGGTAGAGAGTGCTTCTGGGGACGAAGGCGGTGATTGCACGGTCGTAACCTGTGCCGTTACCAGATTTTCTTCCTCCTGGATATACCTATGGAAGGTGGTGGGAATCCTATAGACCTCACATTCTGGGAGTACTACGCTGATGAGCCTCGTTCCTGCCCCAGCCCTTGACTCGGAGGAGCGAGGGGAGGGTTCCTACGCTTAGTCGTACCCTGCTTTAGAGTCTGAGAAGCTGATTGGTTAGATCATTGTCCAGACCTTCCAAGAATTCTTCTTAAGGAAGCGACGACCCACCTTCCTGCCCCTGGATGGATCTTCAGGATTGGGTAGATTCCTGACATGGGGAGGTTCTTCTGCCGTACTAGTGCTGTGGTGGAGAGGGTTTCCACCTAAGTAAGACGGGGTGCGAGGAGCACTGGGAAATATATTAAAGGGGGAATGGGGAGGACCTCTGTGTGAAGTTTTTGGGAGGGAAGTACCTCCACAGGAACATTTAGGAGAATGGGGAGGACATCCATGCATGTTTCCCCGGGTGACATCTGTTTGAGGAAGGTCCTTTTACTGGTTGAGTTGAACATGGGTAGGACCTCCATGCTGGGCGCTGGTGCAATGAAGTCGTCCCTCACTCCTCTAATTTATGGGGCAAGGAGCACCTTCTCCAGCTGCTATAAGGACACAGGGAGGGTCCCCATTTTGGTGAGTGACCGGATGTGCAACATCCCCATACCGACGGTCTCTGGCAGGAGGAATGACTCCATATTCGGTGTTGTGGGAACGGGAGACTTCCATACTGAGCCTCACCACCACGGGGAGGACCCTCATTTGGATTTAAGGTTCCTGGAGTCATACCTCCATGATGATCTTGGAAGTGGGGAAGATCTATGTTCTCCATGGTAGTAGTATGGGGAGGACCTCTGTACTGGGTGTCGTTCCCACGATTAGTTCGCGGTGGCCACTGCCTGTGCCAGTGACCAAGAGAGGAGACTAAGCCTGCCCATATGGAGTTTGGGGCCTCTATCTAGGTCGGGAATATAAATTCCCATGCTCTGCATATACATGGAGCTGGTGATATGCATCATCGGTGGCTTAGGCCACAGTAGTCGCTGACGTTGACGCCCCTTGGAGGGCATTCTCTTTATCTTGTGATTGATTCTAGCGTCGGGTTAGATGGACCAGAGCTGGTGGTACAGGTACATGGCTTACCTGCTCCTTGGCCAGTAAGACTGGGTGGCAGTGCAGAAGCGGCCTGGTCGGAGCCCTTACTAGGAGCCACTGGAATGGGATCCTGGCTGGGCTAACCCAGATATCCCCTACCTCGTTGGCGTAGGGCAGGGATTCGTCGAGACATTCCATGGAGAGGCTCCAGAAACAGTTATATGTTGGAGTGGGGAGCAGTGGAAACCTGAATGGACCTCAGGGGTGGAATTGACAATGAAGCACATATGCCTCTTAATCTAGGCAGGCCATATCCAGAGTCGGGATAATACCCTCCTCCTCATACCAGCGTACGAGGTCATTGATCACCCTATGCTGAAAAACCTCAGACGGGGAGATGGGGCATGGGTACCCCATGGTCATGGGTGTTGTGGTTATTGTGGAAGAGGCAGAGTCACGTAGTACTACCGCGTTGGCACTGCCCCTACCCCTGCGTCGGTGGGTGGGTGGTGATCGAGTTCCAGGTGCAGCAACATGATTCTTGAAAGCAGGGAGATTAACTCATTAGTGCTGAAAGAAAAAAGGGAATTGAAAACTAGTTCTCCAATGACATTCCGTCTTCTATGGCTGGTAAGATGGATCCATGCTAACAACATCGCAGACTACGACGTCTAATGTTTTGACTACCCCAACTTCTGGTGAGTTTCATGCCAGGCCAACAATTTTTCTTAGAGGGACCAGGCACTAGATAGTTGGATCTGATGACACACTAATCCACTGATGTCTTGAACACTACTAATATTCATATTGAGGAGAATATTTTCACGTAGGGGTCACCATTTATATTTATAATTCATTCTTTGGGGCATGAGCGTCCATCTTGTTGGGGGATGACGGTGTTGTTTGTTTCCCTACAATCCCGGTTTCCAAAGGCGGGCAAAATCTGTTCCTTGTCCAGGGATGTCTACTCCTTGATCGAAACAGGATGATGGTATGTCGGTTATTCCTTACCTATATTCCTCCTCAAAACATTTCACCTAGTCCGAGTCTCCCTTATATATTTAAGATGTTGTTTGTGAAACTCCTCCAAGCACCATATCTTCATGGACGACGGTTAATTACACTGTTTCTTTTGGGACATTCCAAAGGGTCCGGTCAGGGAAGCAATCTTAGGTCGGCGGAGTAGTCATGTTGGACATCACTAGAGTGTCTGTATGATGGTACACAAGCAAGTCTCTGTTTCTTCCCTTTATTATAGGGCTTTTAGAGGGTGTGGAAGCCCGAGGCATCCCAGGTCAAATGCGGGGAATCATATGCCATTGGCATCTATCTGAGGTTTTCCTCAGCTTCCCATGTTTAACACAGTGTATTTCGTGAGTTTAACATCTGGAGAAGATGGATCAGACTCATCAAAACACTAATTAGAGTGGATTAGATGGGCGCAACACCTAGAGAAAACACTGATGCTTGGGCCAACGTGTGGTTAGTGTCCCGATTGTTGTTAAGGGGAATGAGGAATGAGGTGGCATGATCCCACATGGATGTGGCGGCCCAGGTAAGAATCATTATGGATGATGGATGGTTAAGTGAAGTGAGTGGATAATGAGATGGAGTCGACTCGAGGATGACAGTGATGTTGGGCTTGAGTCTCGAAGAAACCTCCTACATTTCCCTATGGCAGAGAATCAATGTCCTCATAGTTCATCTTAAGGTCGCTTACAGTCGATTGGGGATTTCAACGACTTATCGCTGGATGGGGTCACAACGACTTACTGCTGGATGGGGTCAAAACAGCTTACCACTGGAGGGGGTCACATCAGCTTACCGCTAGATGGGGTCACGTCGGCTTACTGCTAGACGGGGTCACAATGGCTTACCGCTGTATAGGGTCACATCAGCTTACTGCTGGAGGGGGTCACATCGGTTTACCACTGGATGGGGTCACATTGGCATACCATTGCATAGGGTCACAATGGCTTACCATTGGATGGGGTCACATCGGCTTACCGCGGGATGGGGTCACATTGGCTTACCACAGGAAGGGGTCACATCGGCTTACTACTGGATAGGGTCACAATGGCTTCCCGCCGGATGGGGTCACATCGGCTTACCGCTTGATAGGGTTGAACCTTAGAGAGTCTTCCTACGTACCTTATCATGGATACAGGGGTCAAACCCACGTTGTTCCTGTGGGATGTGGGTCGGTGAACCGACGTGGAGGAGGACTTGGGGTCCAATGGTTGTTGGTCTTGAACCTTGTGGAGGATTCCATCATACCTTACCTTGGAAAGGATCAAATAGCACGTAGTTTAGAAATATTGGGTGTCGACATGAAGTGGGGTCAGAGCGACTGGGTGTTGGGATTGAACCACAGAGAGGCTTCCCATTTACCCTACCTTGGCAAGGATCAAAGACCATGTAGTTCAGGATGGTTAGGTGAACCAAAATGAAGATGGTAGGAACCAATGGGTGGTGGTATTGAACCTCAGGGAGGCATCCTACATACCTTTCCTTGGCAAGGATCAAAGTCCTTGTAGTTTGGGATGGGTTTGGTGAACCGACGGGAAGATGGTCGGGACCAAGTTTTGTGGGCTTGAACCTTAGGGAGACTTCCTACGTACCCTGCCTTGGCAAGGATCAAAAACCTCGTAGTTCAAGTTAGGTGTGGGTCTTACATTCTAGGATTCCCAGAAGGATGTCATGTTTGGTGCTTTTTCTAGGCCCACGTGAGTCATGCTCGGTGTAAGAAACAAGAGGAAACAAAGACCTGATGATCACGTCACGAAAGGTGCATCCGTGGAAAGTAGAGGGGCTTACACATGGTTACAAACCCAAAGAGGAAACAGGGGCTTATGCTTGGTTAGCATCCCAAAGAGGAAACAAGGGATTACACATGGTTAGAAGCTCAGGGAGATTGCGAATTAATCCCGTATAGTGACCAAGTGGCGACAAAGCCCAGCGGTAGATGGATTTGGCACTAATGAAAGGAGGGGTAGGGATGCTTCCTTTTTCCAGAAAGGCTAGGGGGCTTATACCAGGGTGGTTTCCCTTTCCACATGGAAAAATTTCGTTCCAATAAAAAGGATTTCATTACGTTTGAGGAATGATCTCACTCTTGTGGAGACCAGTGGGCGTAGATAATGTCCGAGACGGGGCACCCCGCGTGCAAGGCACAGGGAGAGGTCACAATTTAATGTCTTGTGTTGAGGACTATGACACTTTGCAGTTTAATGTACTGTAGCTCAGACAAAGTGGGTGCGCTCCACACCCCTAGGACATACATAATGAGAAGCTTCTACACATTGGTGAAGATAAGGGACAGGCAATGTCATCGCTAGGGGATGTCATTAGGTGATCCCATTAGGGGCCCACGTTAGCATGGCTATGTAAAGAAGCAATATCCATTAGCGTGCCTATGCAAAGAAGAATGTGGTGAAGTTCCGCAATTTGAGACACCACCCAAGGGAATTTTAAGTTAATTCGTATGAGCATAGAAGGTCATGCGGTAAAACAGTGTGTGATGTAGATGTTTTGGGCATGGGAGGCGCCTGAAAATGATGTCTGGAAGAGAGACATCGAACCCGTGTTCACAAGGAGGGAGGATTGTGCACAAAACAAAACAGTTGAATAGAAAACGCTGGGCCGGTGCATAATTGAGTCACTTGTGGGGAAAATATCGGGTCAGAGTGCAATTGGAGAGGTTTGGAGTTTAAAGGGGGTCACAGTTTTGTGCGCAATTGGAAGAGATTGTGCGCAAGGAATAAGGACGACACACAATTGGAAGGGATTGTGTTAAATTGGAAGGGAATTCAAGAAATTGGAAGGTATTGCGTGTAATTCGAAGGGATTGTGCGTAATTGGAAGGGATTACGTGTAGGGGACGTGACTCAAAGGGATTTGGGTGAGGGTTAAGCCTGAGTGGTCTCACGCAAAGGCGAACCCATGGGCGACCTGTCAAGAAAAATCTCGTACCTGATGGACATCATTTTCGCGTAGGAGAGGTGGATTTCACGCAGAGGAGACGGTTTGGATTTTCATCCCTCTGGAAGCTGAAGGGGTGGCCTTCTATTTATAGATTCTCAGGTTTATCGAATCTGTGTGGAGACCGGAATGAACGAAAGATTGCACACCAATGTTGGCATCATGAATGTTCAACCACATGGGGGCGGCGGCGTAGAAATTTCCACGCCCGTGGTCGATTCATGGAAGTTTCTGCACCTACGCTCCTCACGGGAGAGATTTTTTCACATGCACCTAAGATTTTTTCGCATGGCCCTTCTAGGCCCCCTAGAATGGATCACTGAGACAAAATATGTCTTCTCTTTGTCGCGCCAAAACCTCCTTTATCCCTTGAGTTTTTTCCAGCGTCTATAATAACCCATTAATTTTATAAGATCAAAACATATAAATAATTGGTCATGAAGATGAAACTTGGGGTCCTTCATGGTGACACTGTCATTTTTTCATTGATGCAATAAGGATCCCTAAGCTACACTATATAGTTTGTGATTATGGTGTGGAGCAGATGGATACTCTATAGCACCTCAAAGAACCACTCTAAAATCATTCATGGTTGTGACATGGTCTCCTAGCAGTGATGTAGGGTCCCAAGAGGTGGTTTCCTTAGTCTACTACATTTGGGGGGGGGGGTAGCTATGTTGTGGTGGTTGGATATGATCTAGGCTCTTCCGGTAACACCCCGAGATTTTATGAAAAATATTCTTTTAACTTCATTAATGTCTTGTGTTGTATTCTACACCAAGATTACCTTGCGCTATACGCAACACCGCATTAGCTTTCAGTATATGCAACACTATTCTTGGATCGTGTTACATACAATTTTGATAATAGTTATTCTACACAACATTGAGTATATATATATATATATATTAAATGTATAAATGAAATATGGTGGGATTCTGTTATACGAAAAAATGAAGGATTATTTCACAACACGCAACCCTGACTTGGCTTGCATTACACGCAATCGTGACCTTCCTCGATAGCGTGTGCAGTACGCAATGTTGTGTTTCACTAAACAACGATATGCTATTAAAATATTATTAAAACTAGCCGTTATGAATAGTAATAACCACTTTTTGAAATTTTGAAAATTTTATTTTTCAAAATGGACTTCATTTTTGGATTCAGAATATCGAAATTAGCTTAGGGTGAAATTTTGGTACTTTTCGGATAACTTTCATATTCTGATGAATAGTGAAAATTACTAAATTTTAATTAAAAATAACTTTTTTAACAGAAATAATTAATAGTTATAAATTATTAATTTGAGTGGTTTTAAAGTATATTTAGAATATATTTTTACAATTTAATAAAAATTTGGTCATTGGATGTAATTTCACATTTAAACCAGACATAAACAAGTGTCAATCTTTTGATAGTTATTATCTCTTAAAAACACGCTATTTGTTTTGACACAGGAATTAATTTTTAAATTAATTAATGTAACTGATATGTTTTGAATTTGATAAAATAGACATCATTTTTGAATTCATAATATCAAATATAGCTTAGGCCTAATTTTTGGTATTTTTCTGGAAACTTTCATTTTTTGATGAATAGTGAAACCACTAAGTGGTAGTTAAAAAAACTAAATTTTTCATAAAACTTAATTTTCCCGTTCCTGTGAGTGGAATTTCGAAAATTCGAGAGACACGGTTAATATCAAGGACTAAAATGTTGTTCAATGAGATGAAAATAATTTTTGGTGAATAGTAACTTTTGACTTTTTTTTACCACGGTTTAAAGTAAATACGGTAATTAAGTGTAAAGATGATATTATTATTACCCTAACACATGTCCTAATTCTATTGGATAACTGTAATTAGACCAAAAACAAACTGAGGAATAAAATATGACCATTTAGGCCCACTTGGATTAGATTAGGACATTTATTATTAATTTATTTAAAGAAGGGTTAAAAGAGTTAAAATCAAAGTTTATTTACTAAAACATTTTTATAATGGGGTTATACATAAGATAAATTCGACTATAAATATTCATTAGAAAGATAAAAAGATTTCCTACATAATGGTATTTTATTTGTAATTTTTAGACATTAAATAATTTAATTTATTTATGACACAACGATGCTGCAGTAATTATCTTATTAATGAAATATTGACATAATTGATGTTATAAATACCCAAATAAATATAATTTGAGACTTTTTATGAATTACACTAATTTTATAGGTTAATATGACATGTTATTATTGATTTAATTAACTTTGTTCTAACTTAGCATTCTGTTATGAGTTTCAAAAAATCAATTACTAAATAGTGTCGAAATTGACATAAAATAGTTTTTAAAACAAATATTATATTATTAATTGTTATTTTATTCCTAAAAATCTAAGGTTAGGCCAAATGACTTAGATAAGGTTATATATATTAATAATAAACAACTTGGGGTTCGTTTGGCTTCTTATAGTATGTTTATTAACCTTGTAGTATAAGAACATAAGAAGACAGGGTAAAAGTAAATTTTTTTAACTTAATGTTAAATCTAAATGATAAGGTTAAAATAGGAACCTAAACTTGTCTAAATTCTATTGGATGAGAGGATTTAGACCCATCCCCACCTTAGCCTCTAAATAAATCAATTTGGAGCTATTTAAAACCGAACTTGACTTTATAATAAAATAATATTTTTAGTTATTCCAAAGGTGCCCCTCTCCTCCCTTAAAAAAGGGAACCTCCTCCCTCTCTTCCTCACACAACTTTGAGCCTTCAAGCTCGGCCATCCCCTGCCAAATTCTCTTATCCACTTCCCTAGAAACATCCTAGAGGTTCTGGTCTTCCTCAAATACCAATTTTATTGTCCTAAGAGGAGGTATCAAAGAGGCGCTTCAAAGAAGAGTTAATTTCCGTTACCGATTATTTCACCTCTATTTCTTATTCCACTTCTTCTTATTAGGTTGTTTCATTATGAAGTAATAACATCAGTATCACTCATATACTGATATTTTATTATAAGTATGAAACAATCCTATTTCACCATCTATCCAACCTACGGAAAACGAAATCACAGCGCGTGCGTACGTACGGAATACCGTATCCACGCCGTGGTGAAATCTATTTTCCACCCCCACCTTACCTGGATGGGTATAATGGTGTAAATAATAACTATATATTATTATTTTGAAGTGATATTGATTCTGAAATAGTATACATACACTCCAATACAGTCCCATGATCATGATAATGATATCATCGCTCGTGCGTACGTACGGACTACCGTCTCCACAACGCGATAAGATTCATTCTCCACTTTAACCATTCATGAATGATTATAAAGTATATATAATAAGTAATCATGAAATATATTACATAATAATGATACTGGATTTATGTGTATATATATGTATGTCATCTACTTAATTCCGTTCAACTCAATAAGGAAACGAAAACAGTGTTCATGTGTACGTACGGCCTACCGTCTCCATGAACGGTGTATTTCTTTCCATTTACTGATTTATTATATATATGTATATTCTGAATATATATATAAATCATGTTTTATATTCTGGAATTAAGTAATCATGATCTAAGTAATCATATGAATAATTACAAGTCAAAACATGGACTACAAATGAAACAATTTTACCCAAAACGCTCTTTAACATGGAATTTACAAAAGAACGGGTAATATAATGTCATAAGTGAACCATATATGATATCATAACACTGAATATGATTCTGTAATAAGTCAATGACATTATTTAAATCATTATACAGGAGTTTCAGACACTTACGAAGCAAATCAGACCTAAGGTAAGGGAAATATCACAATCTCATTTTTATCCGAGATTGTTTATACTTTGGTATTTACTGGGGTGTATTTTGTCATCCACATCCATGTTTCCTCAATATGTAATATTAATATCCTTATAAAATAGTTTATAACCAATTTTACCCATCGGTGTGTTTTTAGTAAAAGATATGAAAGGAATATTTTTTCGTTTCTCGTACGAGGTACTTTTTGACTTTTTCGACAAAAGTACGAGAAGAATGTTTTTTTAACTTAAACGGCACGAACGGATTTTTACGGTTTTATAAAGCCTTATTTTCATGAAGCTTACTCCAAAAGATTTCATGACTATTTTCAATAAAATCACTTTCTTTTAAAATTGCATGATGTTTTGTGAAAAGAAATTGATTTTGAAGAAGAAAGGATATTTTCCTCAAGAATTCATTTCAAGTGTTTTATCAAAATTATTTTCCATCTAAGATAATAAAGGGTTCTTTTTCAATCCATATTTTTACATTGATTTGACTATGTTGTGATGGAATTATGTTTATGAATTCCTTTATCTTATATGAATGGTTTTATGATGTCATGTTGTTTAAGAATCCCCTTTTTATTACATGGCTTATGCAATGATGTATGATTTATGATTTTGTGGCACACATAAGAATGGTATCATTATGAGATGGGTGGGACCTATATATCCCTCCAATGCATTAGTTAAAGATTTTATATCTCATGAGATAGACATGTCAGGAATGGTAGGTTATACCGGTTCAGTGAAACAGGACTGAAATGAGGGTGACTCAGTTCAGAAAGGGACTTTGTCCACTAAGATAGTCTTGGCAATGAGTCTTGACTAACAAGAAATGATTCTCTATGATTATGTGTGCATTCCACAAAGTATAATGTTTTATGTTATGATTATTGTGATTACATTTCACTGCCATGAGTTATCCGAGATTATGAAATTATGATCTCTTTTACAGGTTAAGATTTCCAAAAGTTATGTGCTTATGTATATGATGTGATTGATATTTCTTTTTTTACCCTTACTGAGCATTTGAGCTCACCCTTTTATGTTTACTTTTCCCCAGGTAGAAGAAAGGATTTAGGTATAAAAAAAAGGGAAGATCTTTATGGGAGATGTTGAAGATCTTTCACCAGGATTAGAAGATTATATTCCGAGTTTCCAAAGACACTAAACTATTACGGTCCTTGTGTGTTTGTTTTTCTTATGTATTAAGTATTCCGAAAAAGTAATGTAATATTCATGTACGTCAAGCTTCGGGTCTCTACAGTTGGTATCAGAGGAAAGGTTTAGTCAACCTTTGGAAACTAGGATGCGAAAAAGTTAGTGATATCCCTAGAGATATTTCTAAGGTATGTCTAGGGATGTCCCTAAGGTTAAGTATACGTATAAGTTATAGTACTAGAATTACGCTAACGATCATAGAATTAAACCTAAGATGTTAGATATTGAAGGTACTCCCCCTTTATTATGTTGTTTTCCCTAGCATGATTTTTGCCTCTCACACTATTCTTTTTGGGTTTTAGACGATGGATGGAACCCGAAGGAACCGTGTTGATCAATGTAATGGACAATACAATGATTGTCCTCCTGAACAAACAAATGTTATTGGAGATGGAGTGCAAAATCTTATTGCTATACTCACACAAGCTATGAATCATTCCGGACTTCCAAATGAGCAGAGAAGGGAACAATATTCTATTGAGTCCTTCATGAGGCAACGTCCACCTTCTTTCAGTGGGTCTTCTGACCCACTTGTTGCTGAACAATGGATCATTACCACTGAAAAGATATTTTTAGTTCTTCAATGTTCTGAACATGATAAAGTCATCTTAGCAGTATATCGTTTGGAAGGTGAAGCTGATCAATGGTGGAATATTATCAAGAATACAAGGCCAAGAGATGAAATTGAGTCCATGGAATGGGACGAGTTCAAGAACTTATTTTTCAATAAGTACTTCCCTCGTATTCTTCGAACAAGGATGGAGAAGGAGTTTCTTGAACTAAAGAAAAAGGATGATGAATCTGTTGGTATATAGGAAGCGAATTTTACAAGGCTTTCCAGGTATGCATTTGGATTTATCATCTTCCTGAAAGTAAAGTTAATCGATTCTTCAGTGGCTTAAAACCAAATCTTAGAAGGGCATTAGCTATAAGAGACTTCAATAGCTATAAAGAAATTGTGTGTTGTGCTATCAAGGTAGAAATGGAAGTTGGTGTTACTTATCCATCTCATAGTTTTGATAAGAAATGAAAGATGGAGTTCAAGGAGAAATCTCAGAATAATGGTGAAAAGAAGATGAATGTTTCTTTATGCACAAAGTGTGGAAAGAGGCATGGTGGAGATTGTCTTAAAGGGACTAGAAAATGTTTTAAGTGTGGAAAATAAGGTCATCGAGCAGCTGAGTGTCGAAGTAATGGAAAAAGGGTTTCTAATGATGTGAATAAAGAAAACACTACAAGGAATGCACCACCAACACTTCAACTCTTCAAGTGCAAGGAAATGGTGCATTATTCTAATAAATTCCCTAATCCAAGGGTTAGTGATGATCGACATGAGCAACCGCTTAAGGCAAAGGACAAAGGGAAGTCACATGTGATCACTATTGGCGATGTTGACAACGATTTGGTGGAATGATTAAGTGTTTATGTAATGGGATTTCAAAATAGTATCATGGAATCTCATTTATGGTATTGTGGAATTTTAGAATATCTATGTATTGGTTTTCAATAAGTATATGATACTGGTAACCAGGAAAAAAAGTGATTGAAATATTTTTGGAAAGTAGATGATATGCGCATAATGAAGGGACAAGAAGATAATGAGATGTTTGGTTGTATTCATGAGCTCATGATTGATATAAGGACTAAGTGATATCATGGTTTGAGTATATAGAATTTTGAAGATTTTGGTATGTGGAAAGTATTAACTTTTAACTGCATTCAAGTTTTCACTATGGTTCAATGGGTATTCAAGAGAATACATGATTAAGGCCTTTGAATGTTTGGAATGTGACCAAAAAGACATATCTTATGATATATGGGGATCAACGATGGTATTAAATCTCTGGTAATCGTTTTCACTATATTATGAGAATGGACTGCAGTATTATGGATAAGCCTAAAGACTAGAGTGGATTATGTTGGACATAAGTTAGTATTGTTTAAGGATAGAAGTTTTATTTCGATATTATTGATGGGATGTTATAGTAATATAGTTTTAGAAAAAGGAAAACCTGCAGGACGGGCGACAACCCAACGCGTCGGACAAGGTCGTAGGAATCGAACCCACAACCGAAGTGCAACTGGCCTTTATCACCCACCACTGACCTACAGGAAGTCCCTGGTTAGTGGAAACCCTTTTTATTTTATTAATCAGTATGATATATGAATTATAAGTTCATTTTAGGAACTATATAGGATTAATCTCACTATAGATGGACTTATATGTTTTTTGATAACTTTTCTAACCTTTTGTTTGAGACAGATGGAATGACCCATCATTCTATCACATGATCTGCTAACACATCACGAATGACAAATTCAACTTCATTTCTTTAAGAGATGAAGTGGAAATTGTCCAAAGAACGACAAACGGTGAGACTATACCAAAATCTTGAAAGTATTTCTTCTAATTACAATTTCATCATCTTTAGGGAAATGATCTTGAAAACCAAAAATGTTTTCCTAGTGCTCTTATATCTGATGAATCAGATGGTACCTTAGATCATCACAAATTTATGGATTTGTGATTGCTGGATTTTCCATAGCCATGTTCTCTACCACTCTCCATCAGAACATGATGGTTAGATTTCTCTTCTATATCCATATTTTCACCTATGTGGAAACGCAGTGATTAGTTTATTTGGGTAACCATTACATTTTATACTTTTGTTTTTAAAGATTGGTTTTGGTATTCCTTTTTACGATGTGGGTTTCTATTAAAGAAACTTTCGAATAGTAAACCATTTATAACCAGGACGAATTTCGAGGGAGAAATTCATTTTAAGGGGGGTAGAATGTAACACCCCGATATTTTATGAAAAATATTCTTTTAACTTCATTAATGTCTTGTGTTGTATTCTACACCAATATTACCTTGCGCTATACGCAACACCGCATTAGATTTCAGTATACGCAACACTATTCTTGGATCATGTTACACACAATTTTGATAACAGTTATTCTACGCAACATTGAGTATATATATATATATATATATATATTCAATGTATAAATGAAATATGGTTGGATTCTGTTATATGAAACAACGAAGGATTCTTTCACAACACGCAACCCTGACTTGGCTTGCATTACACGCAATCACGACCTTCCTCGATAGCATTTGTAGTACGCAATGTCGTGTTTCACTAAACAACGATATTCTATTAAAATATGATTAAAACTAGCCGTTATGAATAGTAATAACCACTTTTTGAAATTTTTTATATTTTATTTTTCAAAATAGACTTCATTTTTGGATTCGGAATATCAAAATTAGCTTAGGGTGAAATTTTGGTACTTTTCGGATAACTTTCATATTCTGATGAATAGTGAAAATTACTAAATTTTAATTAAAAAAAACTTTTGTAATAGAAATAATTAATAGTGATAAATTATTAATTTGAGTGGTTTTAAAGTATATTTAGAATATATTTTTACAATTTAATAGAATTTTGGTCATTGGATGTAATTTCACATTTAAACCAGACATAAACAAGTGTCAATCTTTTGATAGTTATTATCTCTTAAAAACATGCTATTTGTTTTGACACGGGAATTAATTTTTAAATTAATTAATGTAACTGATATATTTTGAATTTGATAAAATAGAAATCATTTTTGAATTCATAATATCAAATATAGCTTAGACCTAATTTTTGGTATTTTTCTGGAAACCTTCATTTTTTGATGAATAGTGAAACCACTAAGTGGTAGTTAAAAAAACTGAATTTTTCATAAAACTTAATTTTCCCGCTTTTGTGAGTGGAATTTTGAAAATCCGATAGACACGGTTAATATCAAGGACTAAAATGTGGTTCAATGAGATGAAAATAATTTTTGGTGAATAGTAACTTTTGACTTTTTTTTACCACGGTTAAAAGTAAATAGGGTAATTAAGTGTAAAGATGATATTATTATTACCCTAACACATGTCCTAATTCTATTGGATAAGTGTAATTTGACCAAAAACAAACTTAGGAATAAAATATGACCATTTAGGCCCACTTGAATTAGATTAGGACATTAATTATTAATTTATTTAAAGATGGGTTAAAAGAGTTAAAATCAAATTTTATTTACTAAAACATTTTTAATATGGGGTTATACATACGATAAATTCGACTATAAATATTCATTAGAAAGATAAAACTATTTCCTACATAATGGTATTTTATTTGTAATTTTTAGACATTAAATAATATAATTTATATATGACACAACGATGATGCAGTAATTATCTTATTAATGAAATATTGACATAATTGATGTTATAAATACACAAATAAATATAATTTGAGACTTTTTATGAATTCCACTAATTTTCTAGCTTAATAAGACATGTTATTATTTATTTGATTAACTTTTTTCTAACTTATCATTCTGTTATGAGTTTCACAAAAAATCAATTACTAAATAGTGTCAAAATTGACATAAAATAGTTTTTAAAACATATATTATATTATTAATTGTTTTTTTATTCCTAAAAATCTAAGGTTCGGCCAAATGACTTATATAAGGTTATATATATTAATAATAAACAACTTGGGATTCTTTTGGCTTCTTATAGTATGTTTATTAACCTTATATTATAAGAACACAAGAAGACACAGTAAAAGTAAATTTTTTTAACTTAATGTTAAATCTAAATGATAAGGTTAAAATAGGAACCTAAACTTGTCTAAATTCTATTGGATAAGAGTATTTCGACCCATCCCCACCTTATCCTCGAAATAAATCAATTTGGAGCTATTTAAAACCGAACTTGACTTTATAATAAAATAATATTTTTAGTTATTCCAAAGGTGCCCCTCTCCTCCCTTATAAAAGGGAACCACCTCCCTCTCTTCCTCACACAACTTTGAGCCTTCAAGCTCGGCCAACCCCTGAAAAATTATATTCTCCACTTCCCTAGAAACATCCTAGAGGTTCTGGTCTTCCTCAAAGACCAATTTTAGTGTCCTAAGAGGAGGTCTCAAAGAGGCGCTTCAAAGAAGAGGTAATTTCCGTTACCGATTCTTTCACCTCTATTTCTTCTTCCACTTATTCTTCTTAGGATGTTTCATTATGAAGTAATAACATCAGTATCACTAATATACGGATATGTTATTATAAGTATGAAACAATCCTATTTCACCATCTATCCATCCTACGGAAAACGAAATCACCGCGCGTGCGTACGTACGGAATACCGTCTCCACGCCGTGGTGAAATCTATTTTACAACCCCACCTTACTTGGATGGGTATAATGGTGTAAATAATAACTATATATTATTATTTTTAAGTGATATTGATTCTTAAATAGTATTCATACACTCCAATATAGTCCCACTATCATGAGAACGATATCATCGCTTGTGCGTACGTACGGACTACCGTCTCCACGACGCGATGAGATTCATTCTCCACTTTAACCATTCATGAATGATTATAAAGTATATATAATAAGTAATAATGAAATATATAACATAATAATGATACTGTATTTATGTGTATATATATGTATGTCATCTACATAATTCTGTTCAACTCAATAAGGAAACGAAAACAGCATTCATGCGTACGTAAGACCTACCGTCTCCATGAACGGTGTATTTCTTTGCATTTACTGATTTATTATATATATGTTTATTCTGAATATATATATATATATCATGTTTTATATTCTGGAATTATGTAATCATGATCTAAGTAATCATATGAATAATTACAAGTCAAAACACGGACGACAAATGAAACAATTTTACCCAAAACGCTCTTTAACATGGAATTTACAAAAGAACGGGTAATATAAAGTCATAATTGAACCATATATGATATCATAACACTGAATATGATTATTTAATAATTAAATGACATTATTTAAATCATTATACAGGAGGTTCAGACACTTACGAAGAAAATCGGACCTAAGGTAAGGGAAATATCACAATCTCATTTTTATCCGAGATTGTTTATACTTTGGTATTTATTGGGGTGTATTTTATCATCCACATCCATGTTTCCTCAATATGTAATATTTATATCCTTATAAAATAGTTTATATCCAATTTTACCCTTTGGTGTGTTTTTAGTAAAAGATATGAAAGGAATCTTTTGTCGTTTCTCGTACGAGGTACTTTTTGACTTTTCCGACAAAAGTACGAGAAGAATGTTTTTTTTAACTTAAACGGAACGAATGGATTTTTACGGTTTTATAAAGCCTTATTTTCATGAAGCTTACTCCAAAATATTTCATGACTATTTTCAATAAAATCTCTTTCTTTTAAAATTTCATGATGTTTTGTGAAAAGAAATTGATTTTGAAGAAGAAAGGATATTTTCCTCAAGAATTCATTTCAAGTGTTTTATAAAAATTATTTCCATCTAAGATAATAAAGGGTTCTGTTTCTATCCATATTTTTAAATTTATTTGACTATGTTGTGATGGAATTATGTTTATGAATTCCTTTATCTTATATGAATGGTTTTATGATGTCATGTTGTTTAAGAATCCCATTTTTATTACATGGGTTATGCAATGATGTATGATTTATGATTTTGTGGAACACATAAGAATGATATGATTATGAGATGGGTGGGACCTATATATCCCTCCAATGCATTGGGTAATGATTTTATATCTCATGAGATAGACATGGCTGGAATGGTAGGTTATACCGGTTCAGTGAAACAGGACTGAAACGAGGGTGGCTCGGTTCAGAAAGGGACTTTGTCCCCTAAGATAGTCTTGGAAATGAGTCTTGACTAACAAGAAATGATTCTATATGATTATGTGTGCATTACACAAAGTTTAATGTTTTATGTTATGATTATTGTGATTACATTTCACTGCCATGAGTTATCCCAGATTATGAAATTTTTATCACTTTTACAGGTTAAGATTTCAAAAAGATATGTTCTTATGTATATGATGTGATTGATATTTATTTTGTTTACCCTTACTAAGCATTTGAGCTCACCCTTTTATGTTTACTTTTCCCCAGGATATAAAGAAAGGTTTTAGGTATAAAAAAGGGAATATCTTTATGGGATATGTTGAAGATCTTTCACCAGGATTAGAAGATTATATTTCGAGTTTCCAAAGACACTAAACTATTACGGTCCTTGTGTGTTTGTTTTTCTTATGTATTAAGTATTCCGCAAAAGTAATGTAATATTCATGTACGTCAAGCTTCGGGTCTCTACACTTCCCCTACTTCAAGTTCTAATGACTGGAGAATGGAGGCTATGACATTTGTGTTTTTGGTAGTTCTACTAAATTGGTGGTGATTGTTCTATGTGATGTTGGTTATGACATATTCCCTCCCCTTGGGAAAATATTTTATAATTGTATTTTCACAGATCTCCTCTAACATTAGCATTGACCTAGGTGGTTTTGGCATGGTCTTGGGGGCTACACTATAGTATACCCTCCATTAAATAGTTCTACAATATAGTTATAGGGGTTACACCATGGTCTTAGTGGATCCAGAATTCATATGAATACCCCCAAGGTCATCTAAACCCACATTTCTCTGATGATTCTCTCTCAAAACCTAGTCATCAGAAAGTTAATTTTTAAGGCCTCTAAAGAACCTACAGTTAGGATTATTCCCCAACTTCCCTAGATCAATCTTTTTGGATATGAATTGGTTCTTCTCTATTTCAAATAGTTTCTCCTCTATTTGATCTCATTTTAATACCCTTATTCTTTCCATTCTGTAGAGTTTTGTCTCTATCATTCTAATAGAGTTTACTTTATCATTTTCCATTGTATTTATGGAACAATGTCCATTTGAGATCATAGTTCCTCATTGGATAGGTGAATAGATATCAACGATATTGATCTATTCTCATTTTAAGAATGATTATGCTTTTGAGATAAGGGATCTGTTACTTCACCTATTTATTTATGTGCAATCATAAGTTTTCAATGGTTTATACCTTTTAATAGTGGTGGAATTAACATTGCGATGATTAAATCAGATTAATGAATGAAATTGTTTTATGTTTAATGATAACATAGTGTTTCTTTCAACTATGATAATGGTTTACCTCTTTGTTTACTAAAATGTGTGATATGTATATTATTCATGGTTTATCATGTTTAAATTGATGAAATTTTTGAAATTAGATAAATTATGTAAAGATGTTGATAATTGGTTGGATTAATAATTATAGAAGACTTATGTTTAATAAATTTGGTGTTTATTATAATTTTATTGTAATCAAATTGGTGTAAAAATGTTTAATTCAATGTTTAATTCAATGTTCAATTCAATGTATTAATGGAATTGGATAAATAATTTAAAGATATAATGCTTGTTGATGAGATTAATGATTAAGGTCACAATAATGATAAATCATTTCTTAAAATCATGTCAAATAGGTAAAAGGGGAGAAAGCATGTTTACATAATTTAATATCTTGTAATAGGTAATTCCTTAGGTTACCAATAGTTGGAAACTATTATAATTGGGTATATAAATTTATTATCGAATAATATTTGGTTTTTAGATAAAGATAGATGTTTTCAGCTAAGGATTCCCATTTTTATGAATGCTTAGTGACTTGTGTTAGGGATGTGAGGCCTTATTTTTATGTGAAGGCAAGATGCTTTGTTTAGGTCCCACTTTCCCTATTGACCTATGTTTTTTTATTTCTATCATATATGTTTTCTGGAAACAAACCATGGTATTTTATGTAATATGATCCTTGTATAGATGATTATATATGTGTAGGGAGGCCCCAGGATCTTATATCATTTGATTTTTGTCATGGAGAGATACATGGTGATGTGCGTGGTGGTGTGAGGGATGGAACATGTATGATAGAACATGTTGATTTAAGGATTAACTATTGATTTGATGAAATATGATATGCTTTCTTGTTATTTGATATATTAAATTGAGTATAACTAGGTAGTTTATTTATCAACTAGTACTTTCCCCACTTCTTGAGGAATCTGGATGTGTCTTATTATGCATATCATTCAAGTTAGTTTTGGATGTTTTTTTCAGAGTAGATATAATTATGGAATGATGTTAATAAATTCTAATGAATGTATCAACCCATGGGTTTGGTGTTTCTATAATGAAAATAAAATTATCATGATAAATTGTGGACTTGATTATATTATGCCTAGAGGGTATGAAATTCTGTTTGATGATTATAAAAATGATGTTGGGGTACTTTTAATTATGTTTTAAGGAATTATTTTACATGAACTATAATGAAAATGTAATAATGTAATGTAATTATTCTAAGTGATTAGGTTCTTATAAGATATCTTACCCATAATAGTGGCTACCAAGTGTCCAAGAAATGATAACTACATATGATATTAGGACTAGGTTAATGACCATAGTGTGGTTATGATCAATATTATATCATGTATGTTTTATGATTTCATACACTACCCTCACCCATGTCGGTAGGGAAACATACACCTAGTGGACTCTAGGGGGTGTTTTCCCCAGCAACCCGATGATGCGGATGGATAGATAACTAACCGATCATTCCTTGTTCTCTTGTCTTGTAAGTATTATGCACTGGTATGTATGGTGGTCATCTTTCTACATATATTGGTATATAGGTCTATAATGGATTGTGGTTATTTCACATAAATGTATCCCCATGTGTACTATAATAATGATTCTTATAGGTATAATGTGTAAGGGTTGTAATTGGTCAAGTTATATTACATAGTGTATGGGTTATGATGGATTGAGCTATAAAACATGATGTATAATACTTGTAATATGAGCTATAGTGGATCCTAGAAACCGCTATATTAATATATGGAGATGTGGATGCAATGATGTGATAATGAGATGCATGACATGGATGTTGTGATACTTACCCCAAGTGTCTATGGGATGGAATCATTTGGTGAGAGATGGATAAGGATGTGCGAAATTGGGGAAGAGTGAAAAACTAGTGGGGAGGTGGTAGAGGTTTACCCTTTTTGTTTCATTACTATGATATATGATCTCTTGTATATGATACTTGGTCATAGATATCCATCCAAATGATGGGAATTCATTATAAATTTTTAGGTAACAAGTTAGATTATGTACTGTTCATTGGGATTTATCATGATTTCGTTATCCTTTGCTTGAGATGCTTTGGATCGTATCCCATTGATTATACTATTTTGTTTACCTCATTTATATGAAAACTATATTTCAGTTAAGCATGATGAAGTTAGAGATTGGGATTGATATTACTAATTCATTATTTTTAGGGACATGTTTAGGCTTCATGGTCACTGCTAAATTAACTCTTTTGATACTTGTGGTTTCTATTTTAGTTTTCTTGGTTTTTTATGACATTACATTTATTCACTTGGGTTCTCTTTTATCATTATGAGAAAGATTTGATTGGTTTTTTGTCTTATCTATATCATTTTCATGTTTCTTTTAAAGGTAAATTCCTTCATTTTCTGTTTTTATTATCCCCCTAGTGCTTGTTGTCACTCCATGGTCTATTAAAGGTGGTCTTCCTGATTTCCATATCCTCCTAAAATTATTGGCTCGATAGGGGTGACTTTGGGGTGAGGGGTTATAGTAGAGTGGTATCATTGGTTCGGGTTGAGGTGTATTATGGAGTTTGGAGTTAAGCACCAATGATAACTTCAAGTGATGGCATGTAAACAATGTTTCCTATGTTTATTAAGTGATGAAAAGACATGAGATAGCTGAGACATGAGTATTTAGGGCCTTTAATGATCTGATGTAGAGACCATTATATTTACTAATCTTATTAAACAATGTGATACTAGTTGTAGTGTAGAGATCAGGGAAAGGACCATGCATCATTTTTATTTTCATTGATGTAGGAAATGGTTAGATCTTGGGGTAGGTTAAAAAATTAAGGATAATTCTATATGTTCCTTTGTTTAGGTTTAAGAGTATCTAAACATTCATTTTTTAGGTATGGGTCAAGAATGGCATCCTCATTTGTTTTTTCACAGAATATGTGAAGAAGGATGCGCTAATAGATCACCATAGAGTAAATTTTAAAAAAAATATGACACTTGGAGGTAGACACGTTCAAAGATTCAGTACTAGAGTCTTTAAAATTTTTATGGATCCATTTTGAATCAGTGATAGGATACTAGTTGTTATAGATTGATATAGATTTCATTTTAATCAGTGATCATAAATAGAATTGGGATTCATTTTTATTTTCATTGATGTAGGAAATGGGTAGATCTTGGGGTAGGTTAAAAAATTAAGGATAATTCTATATGTTCCTTTGTTTAGGTTTAAGAGTATCTAAACATTCATTTTTTAGGTATGGGTCAAGAATGGCATCCTCATTTGTTTTTTCACCGAATATGTGAAGAAGGATGCGCTAATAGATCACCATAGAGTAAATTTTAAAAAAAATATGACACTTGGAGGTAGACACGTTCAAAGATTCAGTACTAGAGTCTTTAAAATTTTTATGGATCCATTTTGAATCAGTGATAGGATACTAGTTGTTATAGATTGATATAGATTTCATTTTAATCAGTGATCATAAATAGAATTGGGATTCATTGGTTATGATGATTCTAAATATAGCACTGATTTAATCATGTATCTTGTTCCTAGGGGATCACGAAGAGTTATAGGTCTCACGGGAGTAGGTAAATGATCAGTTGTGAGTAGATTTTCTTTCATTGGCTACCAAGGAAACTGGTCACTAGGTGCTTCTTACTCATTCACATGGGAGTTCTAGAATTCAAGAGTTTGGGATCTATTTTAGTACCCTTTACGAATATGTTTCCAAACTATTTCTAGGGGAGGAGGCCAGGGCATGGAATTTTTATGAGACCTCATGTAATGAGATCCAGTGTTATGTCACCCCATTCATGTTGTCTGCATTACTTGTGGATATTTCAAGAGTATAGGTTTTTGAGAGGATACTAGCTAGAATAGGATCATCATGATAATAGAGTCATCAAGACTTTACATGAAGTAAATATATGGTATAGGGTTCCCAGTTTCCTAGATATAATGGATTTTATATTTTTTGGTATAGGTCTCTGTCGTAATCAAATTGTTTCCTGAGGGGTACCAACTATACAACATTCTCTAAAGAATCAAATTAATGTTTTTCATGTTGAGGACAAGGTAAAAATCGATGTGAGTGCTTAACATTATGAGTAGGATACACACACAAGGTATTCTGCTTTAGGTCCCTCTATTTTAGGATTTTTCAGCCAAGGTAGCAGTGATAGGATGCTCTAGCCTGGGATCAACAATTAGAAGATAGGGTAGGTAAAGTATATCCTAGAGATGATCCTCCTACTCTTAGAGAAAACGATATGTTTTGGATGTGGTAATCATTAAGGTTATAAATACATTTAGAGGTTCTTGGTCAACTTCATTCTTTAGTGTTTCTAGTTCAAGGTGAGATAGAAACCATTCATGTTACAATTTCTTTTTTTCTAAATGGTTGAATTCACCGTTTGATTCAGAAGTAATACACTCCTTCATTGAACCTACCTAGGTTTAGAACAAGAGGTAGAGAGGCTTCCAGTGCCCTTGGAATATATTAGTCTTGTTGGATGTCAAGATAATCTCTATGAACTATGTAAAGATTGTGATCTAGTCCTGAGGTATCACCACTCTTGGAGAGATTTCCTATGTTTATAGATATTTTTATTTAAAATCATCCATACAATGCATTATTTTTATTCTTTATAGGTTATTATAGATTTATTAATGATACGGGACATCTTATTTGATGATTATGGATAGATTTAAGTGCTCATTGGTGAGTGAGACCCTACGATGGGTCTGAGGTGTGTTTTTTCATTATCTTCCTTTATGGCCCAACTGTTGTTGATTTTGTTAGAGGATTAGCTGATAGAGTTTCCCAGGGCTCTAGAAGTGAAATTTGATGATTTTCATGTATAGGGTGTGTGGTTACCTCCTCAATTGAAGATCATGTTTTGGATCCATATAAAGCTATCAATTTCTCCACTCTCTATGTCCCTATATAAAATGACATTTTCTAAGTTGTGAGAGTTGGTTCTAAAACATGATGATCTATTGAAATGATGTTTTTTGTAGAGTGTGTCACCTTGGGGTATACATATTTTTTTCATGAACAAAGATGATAGTAGTTTCCATGTTTGTTTCTATTTGTTTCACTTGAATTAGGTGATAATAAAGAATCACAATAATCTTCCATGGATTGATGATTTACTCGATTAGTCGAAAGTAGAAATATGGTTCTCTAAAATTGATTTGTGGTAAAGATATAATGTCACGACCCCCTCCCACCAACGATGCCCCTTCTGACATGGAAATGGTGAAAGGGAGATAATGACCCCCCGAGTCCCGCCTCTAGTAGGCCCCGGAGTGGAAACTAGCACCAAGGGAATGAGTTTTCACAAATATGGGAGGAATTACCCTTCTTATTATTTAATATTGGGAAATAGGATGAGTCAAACACCAAAAGAAAAATGAACATGTAAATGAAAATAAACCCAAACAAATCCCACATGTATGTTTAAACAATTTTAAAAAAAAGTACAAGTTCAAGAAAACTAAAAATTGAAATACCAAAACAAACAAGAGTACATAAACTGCAACAACTCCAACTTTCCTGACTAGTAGGGTCCCGCATGGCCCCGGTAGTCCTCCGGGAAACCTGAAAAAAACATAGGGTGAGCATACAAGTATACTCAGTAGGGAAACCTAAATCTCTCGTGCACAGGTGGGGAGACATCCTAATGTCTCGTGAGAACAACAGAAGAAACCAAAACCTAGAAAGGAATTCTATCCACCCAACCTCACCAGCCATGCTCACCAAAACACAAAACAATAGGTAGTAGTATACAAGAACAAGAGTATTGGGTAACCCACACCATTTCCCCCCACTAGCAAGCTGCTCTTCCAAACGTCGAACATCCTGACGCTACCACACTCTTCATGCCCACACACATCTGGGCCTCACAAACCACATATCCCGCCTGCAAAAACCTGGGCCTCACAAACCATAATCACATCCCCGCCCGAACACACCTGGGCTTCATCCCGAAGGTTCTTGGGAACAATAAACATGCCGAAGAATCTTTGGCTTAAATCACACCAATCAAAACCTACCTGAAGAGTCTTGGGTGTAAGGTCGCCTCAATCCATCACAACCTATGAAAGAAGAAGTAGGAAGGAGCTAGTAACTAAGGGGAAAACACCCTCTCCCATGAAATGGGAGTGTTCCGCACTAAGTGCTCAATATGGCTGGGGTGCGACAAAACATAAAGATAAAGATACATATATGTATACCAAACACACAACCCAACTTATTTCTTTTAAATAGAGAAACTGAGCTCGTTCCTCGGCACTGATACTACGAAGCATGCATACAACAATCAAACCCAACCCCTTTTAGGTTTTCATGTTTCAATAGTATTAGTTTATTAGTTCCTTAACTACTGGGAAATTATCAAACCAGATCAAGATTTTTGTAGAATAAAACCCTTCCAACCACAAATCAAGTTAGATAGAACACAAGAAACACAAATCCAACCTTTTTATCATCAATCAATCCCCATTTATTTTTCCTTCCTTTAATTCATTATCATTCCCCACAGTTCATTTATCAACTTTCCACTTTCTTTTAATATCACAACTCATTACTACAGCCATGTTGCCACTATAACCACATCTCCACAACCGTATCACAAAACAAGGCTCGTGCCACATCATTCCCCTTTAATATCATTTACCATAGCCCCGCTACCCATCCTATTTGTAATAACCCAAGATTCAACCCCCCCCCCCCCTTTTACACACCACGTAACCAAACCAACACCCATATGTTCATTATTCCATTTTGTTCAACTGGGGTGATCACACAAGGGTTACGGATATTCATTTAATCATCCAAGTTTACATGATTAACCAATTTCCATATTCCACAAAGTTTCCATCCACAAAACGGTCTAGAAAGATAGGGAAACATTTAATTGCGCAAGCAAAGGCCCCCATCGACTATGATTTTCAGTAGGAATAAGACTATTAAATTCACAACATAACAATAGGATAAGAAATGATAAACATAATAACTTTCACCATCCCTGTTCTTTAATCCATTTATTATCTTCATTAAACTGGTTCAACTACGTCTCTTTAAAGAAAGAGGACATCCATCCCGCATGATGAACAAATTAGAGAGATGAAGGTAAAATTCCTACCTGAACAGGTTTTGATGTCCTTCTGCGAGAACAACCACCATGAGGATTTTGATCACTCCTCCCAATGACTATGTCCTCCCGTGGACATTGCGGCATAACCACACTAACAACCAAGAGAGAATCCCTTAAGGTTTAAGGTTTCACTTGTCATAGCATGGCAAGGAGGAACAGAAAGAGGAGATCGAGGAAGGAATAAGAATGGGGTAGAACGTACCATTAAGATGACGTTCGTCGAAGAGCGTCATTCTCATCAAATATCAGCAAACTCCTCGGTAGTAAACTGTGAAGAAAAAGTCAAAGAATTGGGAGTGAAATGAGGTTCACGATCTTCGGCTCGTCGACACGATCCTGCAGCCACCGACAGATCGACGATCGGAGTCCAGATGAAGAAGATAGGAGGAAGGCTGCTGGGTCATCCTGGTGTGTCGTCGTGCAAAGAAGAAGAGGGTTCCATAAATAACATGTGAACCTCTCTTATATAGGCAATAACAAGGTAAAATGGTACACAACGTGTATTAATGAATACACGACATGGTCATACAACTGTTGCGTTGTTTGACAGGTCAACATATGACAGGTCACATGGATTTCATGTGTTTAATGATAATAATAACTTCAATTAATAATAGGTGTTTTATTGACCCAAGACATGAGTCATAAAAAGGTATTCATCATTGGTATTAAAATGACCGTCAGAATTTCAGGGTTGCAACGTCACAGACGGTTCGCCAATCTGATACCATATGAGCGAGATACGTTGGATGCAAGATCCCATAATAATAATGATATTATTATTATTGGGTGTCTCATGGACACAAGCCATGAACCATAATTTAATATCTAACAATAGACTTTAATCGACCGTATTAATGACAGGATCACATCGCCACTAATGAGAAGTCAATCGGACGTCGCACACGGGAGTTATGGCGGGTCGAAGATTTAATGATAATATTAAATCTATTAATTCACGAGCATTTCGGGTACCCGATCCGAAAACCCAAAAAAAGACATCCAATATTGGACTCATAATTTATGTCTTGAAGTCAGGGTCGCACTGCCGCTGACGGTTCGCAAAACTGAGGTCGCACGAAGAAGTTACGGACGAAACACGGTTTACCCAACGAAAATAATAATAACATTATTATATTATTATTATTTTTAATTTAATTTAATTACTTAAAACTACATATCCAAAACCCACGCACCACCAAAATAAAACCGCCCCCTTTTCTTAGACTTCATTCCAACCATGCCCCACTCCTTGATTACCACTTTTTTTTATTATTTCTTTTCTTATTTCTCAACTTTGGATATCTCATTCTCTCTCCAATCTCATTTATTCTTCAACGATTCCCTCATGCTTCAAAGATGGCACCTCCCCTTGACTTTTCTCAATGTGGTACGCCCCAAACCTCCATTAATTTATGGTTTTTATTATTATTTTCTTTATTATTCCATCACATTGTAATCTCTTTCTAATCTCAATTCAATGTTATTATAAATAAAATTAATAATAATAACACCCATCATTAATGTTCTAATTTAATCCCATTAAATTAGATTACCATAATTATTCTCATATTAAACTAAAACCATTAAATTTAATTAATCACCCATTAAAATCCACCATTACCATTATTATTTAATATAATAGTAATAAATCCTCTTTCAATTTCATCAACGGGTCGCCATCATCATTAATAATTATTATTATTATTGACGCCCATTATTATCTTATAATTACTCCCTCTCTCCCATCACATGATATTCACGCACTGGTTTGGAACCCCTTCCATGCGTCTCTTCATGTTATTATTGTTTTAACAAATTATTATATAATAATTCCATCTAAATGTTATTTACACAATTCCATCTTTAACTGTGGAGAACTGCACAACGCTTCGTGTACAAGGTCACACCCATATGCCCCATGAATTTCATTCCTTTATAAATTTATTACATGTGCCTCATTCATTATATGCCCATTACACACATAATTTATTATTTATTAAAATTTAAATAAAACAAAAATAATCCATGCACCTCCCCTCATTGAATTAAATACATTCAATTTTATTTCTTTTATTTTACAATGATTGAATTAAAACTATTTAATCTAAATAACACCAAAAACAATCACACCACCATTATCAATTATTATTGTCTAAAAATTTTATTATAATGTACATCGTGTTTGGCCACATCAAATTTTTACAAATTAATGGACCGGAGAGTTCTGGGCCATTACATCAGATACCTCTCAAAACATTCTCGTCCTCGAGAATTAAAAACCAACCAATAAAAGGGGAAAGGTCCGAACAACCACTCCGCCAGATACCTCTTAGGGATCTCGTCATAACAAGAATCCAACCACTATCCTAATTATATGATTCAGGGAATTCCTTCCCCCATGTCGAGATATTATCCATTTTAGGCGGCACTGACTCACCTGCACGGGTTTAATCGCATCCACATCAATGCATCTCGATTAGGGATTAGGTCCTCCCACCCCCATAATTTAGGATTTCCCATACCCACACTGCCCCCAACACCGCAAAAAACAAGCAACACGCTACCCCAACACATGGATTGATGAATTCCTTCTCCCATGTCAAGATACTATCCACTTTGGGCGGTACTGACTTGCCCACACAGGTTTAATCGCATCCACATTAATGCGTCTTGATTAGGGATCAGGTCCTCCTCTCCCCAAATGTTCGGACTCTTCACACACATATAAGGAAAGAGGGAAACAACTTAGCATTATAGACTCATGAAAAACAAGGTCCTTGCCAAAATCATGGGCGAGAATTATTTTCAACTAAGGAGTTTGATGCTTTTTAATTTAAACAAAACATAAAAGAGAACATTTAAGTAAAACTAAAAACATCTCTCTCGATCTCTGGCCTTGCTAGGGTTGCCTCTTCTGTCGCGTACAACTGTCTGTGTCCCACTCCTCTGCAGTTCTGTTGACGTCCACCTCCTCGACCACATCCCGGTTGGGGTCCTTGAGGAAATCCATGTGGTTGGCCACCACCTGCTCTAGCTCCCCTTGGAGGGACTGGAGCCTGTTGCTGCTGGTAGGGTCAGCCTGGGAACTGCTGCTACTGAGGTGACCGCCGAACCTTCCCACCTCCACCGTACTAAGCTCGGGTCAGGCACCGACTCTGAATGTTCCCGAGAACTATGCAAGAGAAACACTTCGGTCTTGGGATTGTGAAAAAGGGACGAGGACCTGATGATCTAAACTGGAACTGCTGGGGCCTGCTCCCTACTAGCCTGAATCTAGATGGTCCTGTCGCAGGAGACTTGCTGCTAACTGCCTCCCCTTCGACGAACCTGACTGGATCCCCTCTCATGGTGCACCTCCCTATGAGTGCACCCTCTCTAAAACCTCTACCTTCTTTTGTACTGCCAAGTACGTCGGAAGGGTGAAGGGGGTGACAACATACTGGAGCGAAGGACGAAGTGCCTCCTCCAAATGTCTCGCCTGAGACTCTTCATTCAGAAAGATATCTAGAGCAAAGCGTAGGAGACCCTTGAACATGATCCCCAATTCTCGTACTGACATACTCCCCTGCTGGAGGGAGAGTAACTCATGCCACTTATCTACCTTGAACATGGAAGAAAGGAATTCCTCTCAGAACTCCTTCTCAAAGTCAGCCCACAGAACCTCCGCATCTGACCTCTCTCTAAGGTAGAGCGTCCACCACTGACGCGCCGCACCCCTCAACTGACTGACTATTAGGGGAACCCAGTACACCCTCGGAGCACGGATCAAAGTAAAAGCGATCCCTAGCTTCTCAAGCCACCCCTCCGTCTCTATATCTGAAGTACTACCCTCGTACTTCTTGGGAATTTGTCACTGGAAAGAACAAAAAGTATTCTACCACTGATCACCTTACTCCTCTCGGTCAATCCTCAACTGATCGACCGCCTGAATCAACTGGTCCTCTACTATCTGAGTCACCTGGTGATGACGTCCAGGTTCCATAGATGTATGGTAAACAAAGATCCCCTATGCCCAAGTAGTAAGGAAATTTATCAAGGTTTCATTTTATCACTTTATTTCAATTTCTTTCCCAGAACACCAAAATCAAGTAAAACACAAACATGATGATGCATGTACCTTCCCTAGGGTCTGTACCCTGCAATCAATGTAGTCTCACTTGGTTGTTCGTTAGGCTCATAGTCCTTGAATCAGATCACGGGGGGCCCTAAAAACTTGTTTCCTAGCCGGTATTCACTGGCCTATGTCACACACCAATATCACCTAACACTATTGCCCTACCATCCCATGCAATCCTCACTATGCCTAACTCCAGAATCTATCCTATCTCTCAACCATCAGCTCTGATATCATTCTTTCATGACCCCCTCCCACCAAGGATGCCCCTTCTGAGCTCTCGATGATGAAAGGGAGATAATGACCCCCCGAGTCCCACCTCCAGTAGGCCCCGGAGTGGCAACTAGCACCAAGGGTAAGAGTTTTCACAAATATGGGAGGCATTACCCTTTTTATTATTTAAGATCGGGAAATAGGTTGAGTTAAACACCAAAAGAAAAAGGAACAAGTAAATAAAAATAAACCCAAACCAATCCCACATGCATGTTTAAATAATTCTGAAACAAAGTAAAAGTACAAGAAAAATCAAAAGTACAATACCAAAATAATCAAGCATACAAAAACTGCAACAAATCAAACTGTCCCGACTAGTAGGGTCCCGCACGGCCCTGGTAGTCCTCCTAGAAACTTGAAAGAAAACATAGGGTGAGCAAACAAGTATACTTAGTAGGGAAACCTAAAGCTCTCATGCATAGGTGGGGAGACATCCTAACGTCTCGTGAGAATAACAGAAGAAACCAAAACCTAGCAAGGAATTATATCCACCCAACCTCACCAGCCACGCTCACCAAAACACAAAACAACAGGTAGTAGTATATAAGAACAAGAGTATTGGGTACCCCACACCATTTCCCCACACTAGCTATCTTCTCTTCCTAACGGCGAATGTCCTGATTCTACCACACTCTTCCTGCCCGCACACACCTGGGCCTCACAAACCACATATCCCGCCCGCACAGACCTGGGCCTCACAAACCACATATCTCACCCGCACACACCTGGGCCTCAAAAACCTCAATCACATCCCCGCCCGAACACACCTGGGCCTCATCTCAAAGGTTCTTGGGAACATTAAACATACCGAAGAGTCTTGGGCTAAAATCACACCAATCGAAACCTACCCGAAGAGTCTTGGTCTAAAATCACACCAATAGAAACTTACCCGAAGAGTCTTGGGTGTAAGGTCACCTCAAGCCATCACAGCCTATGGAAGAAGGAGCAGGAAGGATCTATTAACTAAGGGGAAAACACCCTCTCCCATGAAATGGGAGTGTTTGGCACTAAGTGCTCAACATGGGTGGGGTGCGACAAAACACAAAGATACAGATACATATATGTATACCAAACACACAGCCCAACCTTTGGATTCTAAAAAGAGAAACTGAGAACGTGCCTCGGCACTACTACTACAAAGCATGCCCCATTTAGGTTTTCATGTTTCAACAGTATTAGTTTATTAGTTCCTTAAGTACTGGGTAATTATCAAACCAAACCAAGCGTTTCGTAGAACAAAACCCTACCAACCACAAATCAAGTTAGATAGAACACAAGCAACACAAAACCAACCTTTTTACCATCAATCAATCCCCATTGATTGTTCCCGCATTTAATTCATTATCATTCCCCACAGTTCATTTATCAACTTTACACTTTCTTTTAATATCACAACTCATTACTGCAGCCCTGCTGCCACTATAACCACATCTCAACAACTGTATCACAAAACAAGGCTCATGCCACATCATTTCCCCTTTAATATCATTTACCGCAGCCCCACTTCCCATCCTATTCGTAATAACCCAGGTATCACCCCCCCCCCCTTTACACACCACATAACCAAACCAACACCCACAAGTTCATTATTCCATTTTGTTCAACCGGGGTGATCACACAAGGGTTCAAAATATTTATTTAATCATCCAACTTTATGTGATTAACCAATTTCCATATTCCACAATGTTTCCATCCACAAAACAGTCTAGAAATATAGGTCAACATTTAATTTCATAAGAAAAGGCCCCCAACAACCGTGATTATCAGTAGGCATAAGCCTATTCCATTAACAACATAACAATAGGATAAACAATGATAAACATAACAACTTTCCACATCCCCGTTCTTTAAGATAGTTATTATCTTTATTAAACTGGTTCAACTATGTCTCGTGAAAGCAAGAGGACACCAATCCCGCATGATGCACAAATTAGAGAGACGAAGGTAAAATCCATACCTGAACAGGTTTTGATGTCCTTCTGTGAGAACAACCACCCCGATGATTTAGATCACTCCTCCTGACGACTACATCCTCATGTGGACGCTACGGCATAACTTCACTAACAACCAAGAAAGACTATATTAAGTTTTAAGGTTTCACTTTTCATAGCATGGCAAAGAGGAACAGAAATAGGAGATCAAGGAAGGAATAAGAGCGGGGTAGAACGTACCATTAAGATGACGTTCGTCGAAGAGCGTCATTCCCATAAAATATCAGCAATCGCCTCAGTAGGAAACTGTGAAGAGGAAGTAGAAGAAGAGGGAGTGGAACGAGGTGCATGATTTTTGCCTCATTGACACGATCTTGCAGCCACCGACAGATCGATGATCGGAGTCCAGATGAAGATGATAGGAGGAAGGCTGCTAGGTCATCCAGGAGCATCGTCGTGAAGAGAAAAAGAGGGGTCCATAAATAACATGTGACCCTCTATTATATAGGAAATGACAAGGAAAAATGGTACGCAGTGTGTATTAATGAATACACGACGTGGCCGTACAACTGTTGCGTTGTTTAACAGGTCAACACACAACACGTCACACGGTTTCCATGCATTTAATGATAATAATAACTTCAATTAATAATAGGTGTTTTATTGACCCAAGACATGAGTCATAAAAATTTATCCATCATTGGTCTTAAAATGACCATCATAATTTTAGGGTTGCAACGTCACAGACGGTTCGCCAATCCAGTACCGTATGAGGGAGATACGTTGGATACAAGATCCCGTAATAATAATGATATTATTTTTATTGGGTGTCTCATGGCCCCAAGCCACGAACAATAATTTAATATCCAACATTAGACTTGAATCGACCGTATTAATGACAGGATCACATCTCCACTAATGAGAAGTTAATCGGATGTCGCACATAGGAGTTATGGCGGGTCGAAGATTTAATAATAATATTAAATCTATTAATTCACGAGAGTTTCGGGTACCTGATCCGAAAACCTGAAAAAGACATCTAATATTGGACTCATAATTTCCGTCTCGAAGTCAGGGTCGCACTTCCACTGATGGTTCACAAAACTGAGGTTGAACAAATAAGTTACGGACGAAACACGGTTTACCCAACGAAAATAATAATAACATTATTACATTATTATTGTTATTAATATAATTTAATTACTTAAAACCTCATATCCAAAACCCATGCACCACCAAAAAAAAATTGCCCCCTTTGCTTATACTCCATGCCAAATACGCCCCACTCCTTGATTACCCCTTTTTTATTATTTCTTTTATTATTTCTCAACTTTGGATATCTCATTCTCTCTCTAATCTCATTTATTCTTCCATGATTCCCTCATGCTTCAAAGGTGGCACCTCCCCTTGACTTTTCTCCATGTGGCACGCCCCAAACCTTCATTCCTTTATGGTTCTTATTATTATTATTTTTATTATTCCATCAGTTTTTAATCTCTCTCCAATCTCACTTCAATGTTATTATTAATAAAATTAATAATAATAAAAACCATCATTAATGTTCTAATTTAATCCCATTAAATAAGAATACCATAATTATTCTCATATTAAACTAAAACCATTCCATTTAATTAATCACCCACTAAAATCCACCATTACCCTTATTATTTAATATAATAGTAATAAATCCTCCTTCAATTTCATCAACGGGTTGCCATCATCATTAATTGTTATTATTATTATTGATGCCCATTATTATCTTATAATTACTCCCTCTCTCCCATCACATGATATTCACACACGGGTTGGGAACCTCTTCCATGCGTCTCTTCATGTTATTATTGTTTTAACAAATTATTATATAATAATACCCTTTTAATGTTATTTACACAATGTTTCGGTGCGGATGTGCGTCGGGTTTCTGTTCCGACGTTGTTCCGCCAGGACGCGTTCGCGCGTGCACCCGTCGACCCGAGGGGATGGGCGAGCGCGGCTTGTGGTCCCGCAGTCCCGCTTTCCAAGGGCGGGCGGCATTCGTCCCTTCTTCAGGGGCGTCTGCTCCTTGATCGAAACCGGGATGATGGGATGTCGGCTCCTCCTTCCGTGGACGTCTCCTCGGAACTCGTCGCCTAATCCGGGTCTCCCTCATAGATTTAAGAATGTTCGTGAATCTCGTTCCCGGCGCCATATCTTCATGGACACCGGTTAATTACGCTGCTTCCGCCCAGACGCTCCAAGGGGTCTGGTCGGGGCAGCAACCTGCGGTGAGGAGACCGGGTGACTCTGGGTGTCGGGGGCGTGTCTTAACACTGCGACTCTGCATGTCTGCCTTCCGTCCCTAATAGGGCTTCTCGAAGGCGTGATGGCCTGAGGCATCCTGCGCTGGGTGCAGGGAACTGTGTTACCTGAGGTTTTCCTCAGCTTCCCATGTTTAACACGGGGTATTCCGCGAGTTTAACGTCCAGCGGGGACGGCATCGGACTGATCAACACGAGAAGTGGATCAGATGACAGAACCCCTTGCGGGGAACCTCCGACGCTGGGGCCAGCACATGGGCGGCTTCCCGAGTGGAGCGGAGTGGAATGAAGTGGCATGACCCCACCGGGATGTGGCGGCCCGGGTAAGGATCATGATGGATGATGGAGTGAAGAGCTTGGACCCCGTAGGGGCTTCCTACGTACCGCGCGTTGGCGCGGATCAAAGTCAGCGTAGTTTGAACATACAGTTTAACGTCATGCTGGACATCAGCAAGCCGACTCACGAAGAGGTCGAGGCTGCCGGTCGAAGGGTTGAACCGAACCACCTCGCACAGAGGGGGATGGAACGGCCGGGTGGATCATAGTTTCAAGTCATGCTGGACGTTGGCAAGCCGACTCACGAGGAGATCGAGGCTGCTGAACGGAGGATTGAACCGAACCACCTCGCATAGAGGGGGATGGAACGGCCGGGTGGATCACAGTTTCACGTCATGCTGGACGTTGGCAGAGAGAAATAGAATAAGGCAGTGGGGAAGTGAAATGGAGATACACATGTCCAGTCCCCCACAAGAGCGGATTCATAGGTGAATCGACGCAAGTGTAAACCCGGGAGGGGTCCACTGATGGACGAACCGATGTGAATACGACCGGGACGACCAGGTGGTGGGATTGAACCTCGGAGAGGCTTCCTACGTACCCTATTTAGGAGACAGGGATCAAAGTCCACGTAGTTCATTCGGTTTGTAGCACTCTACCCCCATGGGCGAAGGCCACTCCAATCCCGACATCCCTGCAGAGACGAGCGGGTGGGGGCCACATCCAAACCGGGAGGACCCTGCGTGCGGGGCATGGGATCAGGTGATGCGGACGGTTTAACGTCTTTCCGGACAAAGTACAATTTAACGTCATGTGTTGAGGACGAAGCGGAGGGTTTAACGTCTTGCCGGACGAAGTACAGTTTAACGTCGTGTGTTGAGGACGATGATGCTTGGCAGTTTAACGTCTTGCAGCGCGGACGAAGATGCTTGGCAGTTTAACGTCTTGTCGCGCGGACGAAGATGCTTGGCAGTTTAACGTCTTGTCGCGTGGACGAAGTACAGTTTAGCGTCCTGCAGGACGAATGCTGAACAGTTTAACGTCTTGTAGCTCGGACGATGGAGGCTAGGCAGTTTAGCGTCGTGCAGCTTGGACGTGGTGGTGCCGTCGATGGGTCTGTGTCACTTCGCGCGAGCCTGGAGGGCCGCACGGGAAGACAACGCACGGTGCGGGCACCCGGGATGAGAATCATCGGGCGCCACGTAGGCGGGTACCCTCAGGGGGTCAAAGGGGGCGACCCCGGCGGATTGCGCGCAAAAGAGAAGCTTGGCGCGCAATGCCGCGGGTCGGCGCGCAATTGGGCGGGCTGGCGCGCAATTGAGCCAGCGCTTTGCACGCGGAAGGTAGAGATTGCGCGCACCGGGCTTCGGATAGCGCGCGGGGGAAACGGCTCATTCTTTAATCGAATGGCCACTTTGAAAAGGGGGGGGGGGTGCGCGCAATCGGGCCGGATTGCACGCACCCCGGGGGAAATTGCGCGCAAGAGGCTTCTTTTGCGCGCGAAGGCCTTAGGGTGAAAAATTATTCAAAGGAAAAGAGCTCAAGGGATTGCGCGCGAAGGCGAACCCCGAGGCTTTCTTGCGCGAAAGAAAGGAGGTTACCTGAAGATCGGCATTGCGCGCGGGAGGGGTTGGATTGCGCGCACGAGAGACCTTTCGACTTCCAGCAACCCTCAAAACGTCGGGGGTCGCCTTATATTTATAGGCAACCCCGGGCGCGGAATCTGGATCGCGGGCGCGGAATTCTCTTCGCGGGCGCGGAATCGGGCCCGGCGCGGAAGGGAGTCGCGTGGGTCACGGGCGCGCAAAATTGCGCGCCGGCCCAGCGCATTGCGCGCATCCTGGGAGGTTTGCGCGCGGCTCGTCAACTTTGCGCGTGGGTCTCCAAAATTCCGCGCAAAGCTTCCGGGCCCTTCGAAACGGGCTTCCGACTCCAAATATGACCTCGCTTCCCGCATCCGGAGCTTCGTTTGGGAACAAAGGACTTTTCCGGCGTCTACAAAAGCCCCCCCCCCCTCGGAATCTGATCGGCGAGAGGTTGCAACGATCGGGTTCCGAGGGAGACGCCGGAATGCCGAAGTCCTGGGTGGCGCGGAACTGTGGCGCGCAAAAAGGGGCGTCGGGCGCGAAATTCGCCGGTGCGGTCGCGCAAAGCGCTTTCCGCGCAGCGCGGACTCCCAGCCTTGCCTATAAATAGGGGCCCTGGGTCCCCCGCACCGTACACTGGCCTTCCGCGCGATAATCATTCGAGCTCTCGTGCGCGAAATTGCCCTTTCCGGCACGGAATTCACCCGTTCGTCGCGCAAACCTCTCCGGATTTCGGCCTGATTTTGCGCGAACACCCGGGGTTTTACGCGACGGACTTACCGATTGCGCGCCGTCCACTAGGATTGCGCGCCAACTCTCAAACTTCTCTGCCAGCCTCGTCCGATTCCACACGCTTCTTCCCTTAACCCACACGACTCCCGGAGCTTCTGAGATGGCCGCGAATCAAGGGAATGAGGGGGATGCCGCCACTCGCAGAGCTGAGATGGCGACGAACGAGGAGGTCTACGGAGCCAAGGAGATTGTTTCCAACAATCAATCCTTGTTCGACTTGCTGACGCCAGCCCAGAAGACATATCCGATGTCGGACAACCTGCCGCTCTGGAACTTTGGCATCCTAGATGAGGTTCCGGTGCCAGGGTTCGAGGTTGATGCGCCACGGACCTGGGTGACTTGGGAGGACGAGCTTCCCCGCTATAACATCACCAACAATGGGCATCCTGCCAGGGAGACCAGACACTTAGATGTCTATGTCCTGAACCCGAGGACGCGAACCATCGTCGGAAGTGAGCCTACTACGGAGAACTCTCCAGCCCTCTACTCGAGCACATATCGCCAGAGTGTCACCGACGACACCAAGGGCTGGCTGAAGGACTGGGACTTGCGGTCTGGGGGCAATTTCACCAGTGAGTGGGCCTGGGCGTTCTGGGTACGCCACACTTGCGATCACTTCGCGGAGGAGCTGCGGTACATCGGCCTGTTTGAGGCGGTGTGGACGTCGCAGTTCCACTTCTACCAGCAGTCCGAGCTCGGGCCGGAGCTGTTCACCCGCTGGTCCCCGGATACCAACACCTTCCATCTTCACCATGGGGCGGTCGGCATCGGTCTCTGGGACATCCACTGCATCGGAGGTATCCCGCTGGAGGGTTACCAGTACGATGAGTTCCTGCCTCCGAAGAACATCTGGGAAGATAGGTCACGGACTCCCATTCTGACATGGCATCTGCTTGACCTGGCTACGCAGTGGCTCGGGATCAAGGACTTCCACAAGGACATAGCCTACAAGGAGTGGTTCGGCCAGTTCTTGGAGCATGACCCGGCGGTCAAGATGCCAGGCAGGGGGAAGCGGTGCCCGACCGCGGCTCAGAGGAGCCGGAACGGGTCGTACTGGCGGGTCCTAGAGACGGGCGACTACCGCTCATGGGGGTACCGCGTCATCGAGGCCCGGGACCCAAACGTCCGGTTCGCGGAGTTCCTGGACGCCTTCCTGAGTGGGTGGCTCCTGCCAGTGCGGGATGCGAGAATGGGTGTCCGTCCGGCGACACTGGCGATGGCGGGCGCCATGGCTGCCAACAAAAGATACAACCTCGGGGTCCCGGTGCTGGCTAAGCTGTACGCCATCCTGGGATGCATCTCGCGAGGGGGGTCGCCACGAAGGATCTGTGGGCCCTTCCAATTCTTCCACGGCTGGGTGGCTGCTCACCATGGTGGGTACACGTTTCCGAACGCCATCATTCCTCCGGGCAACGGCCTGCGACCCTCCCTGCTGAACATTGCGGGGGTCGCTCTGATGACCCTAAGTGAGGAGGGCGTGAGGATTCGGATTGGCAATCATGCCAATTTCAACTTCAGCTCGTTCCCCACTCCCGTTGGCCAAATGATCGACAACGAGCAGGGTCCTCTGGAGCAGCACGAGTACTTTCTGAACATGCGGGGCGGGGTGCTCTTGGCTCGGATCGACGGGAAGGTGATCTGCGAGCCTTACGTGCCAACCCGGTTCGCCAGGCAGTTCGGGTGCCTTCAACGGATGCCGAAGAGGGTATTCACTGCTGTCCGGGAGGAGACGAACCCTGGCGTCCTTCTCCAGATGTGGCTGATGTTCGTCGCCTTTGGCTCTGGCGACGTTATCACTCTCCCTCCTACCGGGGTCGACGCAGGCTTGGCAACCGAGTACGCCGAACACTGGGCCATCGCGTACCCCGAGGGGCTTCTACGGAAGCCAGTTCGGCGGCTCGAGGTCACCCGTGCGGAGACCGGGAGTCAAGGAAGGAGGCGAGGCGCCGCCACACGGGGGAGAACGGAGGCGCGCCGAGCAGTGGAGCCGGCGCGGGCAGGGACTTCGGCGGCGGGCACATCGCAAGCTGCCGCCACGACTTCAGCGCCCAGAGAGGGGGCACGTGCGGTGGTCGAAGAGCGGCCCGGGAAGCAGGTAAGGCATCTACTCGAACCTTCCCACGATGCAGTCTTCCCGGCGCTGTGGTCGGCCTAGATGACCCTGCGGCAGTCACTGGGGACCGACGCCATCTGGCGAAAGATACTCAGAGAAGGAATTCATCTGCTAGAGGTCGGGCGCCTCCAGATCGCCGACAGGGTGGACTTCAACCGGCAGTATGCGTATCTGATGGCCATGGACGAGTACGCGCGCCAACGTGGTCAGCGTGCAGAGACATCCCTTCTGGTGAAGGTGATGCTCGGTCTAGAGCCTGCTCCAGAACAGATTCCGTCGGAGGAAGATGACAGTAGCGACGACTCCGAGGAAGAGGAGGAGACGGGGGAGGATGAAGGCTCCGAGGGAAGGTCCCATCAGGGGAGCCCGCGGGAGAGCGGCGAGGTGGCCGGCTCTGACAATGTTGATGTCACTGAGCTCCTCGAGGTCCGCTTCTATCCCTACTCAACCTGCTTCATCCATTCTCTTATGCAGCTTCTAACCCATTTCTCCACCTTTCTCAGGAGCGCACGGATGTTGGTCAGGCGTCCTCAGCGGGAGTAGGAGAGGCGCCAGCAGGACAAGGCGGGGGCCAGACACCCATCATTGAATTGACAAGCGCGTATGGGTCCCCTGCTGCAACTGTTCCTGCGGCGGCCGGGGCAGCGGAAGATGACGCTCTGAACTCCCGTAAGTCTCCTTACTTTACTGCTGGTGCTTGCCATTGACGATCCGTGACTAACCACGGCATGCCCTGCGCAGTGATCTCAACACTGGAGGCTCGTCGGGCTGTCGAACCCGGGCCATCCACGAGTGGACCAGTGGCAGACCTGCCGCCTGCTCCAGAACAGACTTCCCACACCGAGACGGCCCCACCAACTACTGATCAAGGGGCTGCGGACGCCGGCGGTGCTGACATCGGAGAGAGGTCGGGGGCTGACGAGGGTGTCAACGCCGCTGGGGCGGGAGAAGAAGGTCGCCCAGATGTTGGGGAACCTATCCCCCGTGAGGAAACCCCAGGGGCGGACCCTGCAGCAGACCTGCTGGCTGCCTTCCCTGCCTACCGGTCTGCCGACCCCGAGGAGATGGACGACTCGGACACGGAGGCGGTCGAGGAGAGCCGGATAACGTGCCGCAGGGGGTGGAAGTTCATCCAGCGCTTCCTCAAGCGAGACCCATCGGAGTGGCTGGGGTGCATGGGATCACTTCAAACCTGGTTGCGCTTCCTGTGTGCCGGGTGAGCTGATGCTCAACGCCTCCATCTGACGGTCCGTGATTTCATGGCCGAAAAGATGCGCGAGAGCCGCCGGCGTGCCGACGTCGCACAAAGTCGGGACATGTCGGAGAGCACGCGGGCGCTCTTCGTGGCGGAGCAGGAAGTCCGGCGTCTCGAAGGGCAGGCGGCAGAGAAGGAGGCCTTCGTCGCAGCGTGCACTGAGCTTGTGGAGCAACTAACGGCCCAGCTGGATGACGCCCAGGTACAGGTGATGGAGGCGGACCAATAGATGGTCACACTTCAAGTCGAGTGGGAGCGCGCACAGGCCAGGATCGACGAACTGCGTGCTGCGACCGCCGACGAGGAGAGGGCACGCAGAGAGAGAGAAGCAGCTCTGGAGGCCGCCAGCCAAAGGGTAGCGGCGCTAGAAAGACTTATCCAGCACGCTAATCCCTAGGGGCTTTGTTTTTGCCACTCCCAGAACATTTGCTTCCGCTACTCAATATTTCGATCCATTTGTATGAACCAATATATTTATCTGCATCTTTTGGCTTAACATGATCAACCACAAATTGTCTCGCGGGAGCATTAACCAAGCTTCAGGCTTCCGTAATTGGGCCTGGATTTCTAAAGAAAAGAGGGAGGTCATTCCTAGGAAAGGAGACCTCAGACCTAATCAATTTATCATCCCCCCAAATTGTTCCAACACACGAGCGGGACAACGCTAGGGGCGTTGAGATTTTATCCGAACATAGGGAAATGAGAAAGGGTGAATCGCGTGTCCCGAATTCAGAAATCCACAACGGTCGGCCTTCCAGGAAATGCCCAAGACGGCAAGCGGACAATGGATCAATCGACCATACTACCGCAATAGACGGACCGAAGGTCATCATTCATATCGCAGGAGGCGGATCACATGTCATCATCAATGCCGCTTTGGGGGTTCCTTCAGGCACAAGGGTGGAAATCCAGATCAACAGGGCATGCGAAGCGTGGGGCGAAGTGATGATTTGTTCGGACAGAATCCAACGCTCTCAAAATTGCGCCACCGTGGGGAAAGTGTAATAGGCGGATGCACTAATCTGGTCGTGAATCACCCCAATTCTCAGACAGAACCTCTTTGACGAGGAAACTGTCGCTTCCCATCATTGCGATGGGGCATCCCGAGCTGAATCGGGGAGAATATCACAACTACACCACTCTACCCGAAGTCAGGCCAAACGGCCGGCGACGAGGAGGGGCGGGACTTAGCGATCCCTGAGGTTGGACCCGAGTCGAGATGCCCGGGCGTTCCTACGTACTCCATCAGGCTGGAGATCAAGCCACACGTAGTTCTGAAAGTGCAGTTTAGCGTCATGCAGGACGTAGAACCCCGTTTGGGGAGATCATAGTTTAAGGTCGTAGAGCTCGGACCAAAGGGACAGATCTTAGTTTAAGGTCTTAGAGCTCGGACCATAGGGGCATATATTAGTTTAAGGTCTTAGAGCTCGGACCATAGGGGCAGGTATTAGTTTAAAGTCTTAGAGCTCGGACCATAAGGACCTCAAAGTACGCCACATCGTGGTCCTATCCCCTGGATATGCGAAGATGCACTGAGGGATAGTGTCAAGAGTGTCAAGGTTTCGCCTGGTCAGAATGGGGGGTGGAAAATGTAATGTGAATTATGCGGCCATTCACTCAAGGACTGGGGGCACCGGCGTGACGATATAAGAATACTGCCGACCGTGGCGGAAAAGCAGCATCAATATCGCACTGACCGCTGATGGAATGAGGCAGCAAACGAGCATCAACCGCTCAAGCACAGGACTCATATCGATTTGCTGCCCGAGGCCCTTGGGGGCACCAGCCCGAGTCGGTGGGAGAGCTCTGAGGCATTGTGTCCAGACCGATCACGGGGGCTCCACCCAGGGCGTAGGCGATGGGTCCGAATGAAAGGGAGCACGAAGCTTGGAAAGTGGAAGGAACCTGACCAAGCTGAACCTGACCCTCCTGGCAATAAACCAGAGTACTCTTGACACCGGTGGACCACTGCAAGGGGTCGAGGGACACGCCTTGAGGGTGACCCGAAGGCGGCGGATTCCCCAGAGAAGGGGGAATCTCTAAGAGGTGGGGGCTGGACCCGAAGTTTCAAACATCCGGGCGTTCCTACGTATCCCATAAGGATGGGAATCAAGCCATACGTAGTTCTTGAAGCGCGGCGCAACACAATCGGGCACCAGCGCGGGGAGGGGTGTGGGTCTGGCCCTCGCACCCAGAAGAAGCGGCATTTGATATTTCTTGTTTTTCCTTAAAGATGGATGGTTTTTCTTTGTGCAGCGACATGCCTGTGATTAAGGAATCCCTGGCGTCGCCACAATAATCAAGCCATGAAAGGCATTGATGAATGGCGTGGTTATTAACCAGCGCCCAACGTGAGTGTCCTCTGAAGAGAACATCACAATGCAGTGCCGTTTCTCGTCGGGCGGCCAAGACGATCACAGTTTACGGTCGTGTGGTAGGACCAGACAACACAGTTTAAGGTCGTGTGGTTCGGACCATGGAGGAACCCGCTTATTGCGATATGGCGGACTCAGCGGAGGTGGGAACATACCCAGCCCTGCGGTCACGCACGATTCCAGGAGAAGAATCCTGGGATAGGGGTCTGCGTATGTCCATCACCCGAGGGGCAGAGATGCTAGCCTCCAGCTATACTCGGCCCAGAACGCGATTGTTCGGGTGACTCCTTCCTCCTTATGGGGACGAGGGTCCAGCTACACATGGCCCATAGGGAGGACATCAACATATATCCTTGGTGCTCAGATCGTGGGAGCCTTGAAAGACACCATTACCTGGGTTGGCCTGCCTAACGTGTAAAGGTGTACTGAAGGTCAGTATGAAGAGAGTGTCGAGATTCCACTAAAACGCACAAAGGCGGAGTGTGATGAGGACTGCGCAACCAATGTTCAGAGCCTGAAAGATCCGACATGATGATCAAGGATGTCGCTGACCATATTCGCAACACAACATCCGATCGCGTCAGCCTAGGACGGGGCAAGCAAACGAGCATCAACCGCTCAAGCGCAGGATTCATATCGATTTGCGGCCCAGGACCCGCCGGTAAATCGACCCGGAGCGGTAGGAGAGCACTGAGGCATCGTACCCAAACCACTAACGAGGATCCCTTTGAGTGAAGGCTCGAACAAGAGGAAGCGCGCAGCCCGACAAGCAACACAGGACTTGTCGGGATTGAATCCGACACCACTGGTCATAGACCGAAGTAACCAAAACATGTTAACAGATCACCGGAAAGGGTCGGAGGACTCATCCTGAGAGCAACCAAAAGACAGAAGGTCCCCGTGATCAACCAAGAGACGGGGCTGGACCTGAGACACAAGCGTCCAGGCGGTCCTACGTATCCCATAAGGATGGGAATCAAGCCGCACGTAGTTCTTGAAGTGCAGTTTAACGTCATGCAGGACGATGAGGGGTGTGAGGTAGTATCACACACGGGGGAGGCGTACGGCGCGGCTAGTAGACCAATGTGAATGAGGACATAATCCCCCGCTCACGCCATACGTCTCGCACAAAAAGGAGGGGAACTTGGGCCAGAGGCCCAACGCGGGATAGAGATTCCCGGGAAATGGGGCTGGGCCTAAAACATGAATGTTCAGGCGGTCCTACGTATCCCATAAGGATGGGAATCAAGCCGTACATAGTTCTTGAAGTGCAGTTCAACGTCATGCGGGACGATGAGAGAAAAGGGGGGAGCAGAAGGCATCCCCAAACGTGGGGGGCGTACAGCGTGGCGAGAAAACCGACGTGAATGAGGGCATAGCCCCGCGTTCACACCATACGCCGCACACCCGGAGGCAACTGGGCCAAGGGCCCGAGATGGGATGGAAATTCCCGAAGGATGGGGCTGGGCCTGAAACATGAATGTTCAGGCGGTCCTACGTATCCCGTAAGGATGGGAATCAAGCCGCACGTAGTTCTTGAAGTGCAGTTTAACGTCATGCGGGACGGATGATGAACAGTTTAACGTCTTGTAGCTCGGACGTGGTGCAGTTTAGCGTCATGCAGGACGAATGCAGTTTAACGTCGTGCGGGACGAACTGCAGTTTAACGTCGTGCGAGACGAAGTACAGTTTAACGTCGTGTTGGACGAAGATGCTTGGCAGTTTAACGTCTTGCCGCGCGGACGATGTGCACTCAGGCAAAGTACTGCTTGAGGAACCTAGCGTTGGTGGGAGGAGTGACACGCTCACCATCCATAGTTTCTAGGGAGTACGCGCCATTGGGATAAACTTTGTGGACGACAAGAGGTCCCTCCCACTTGGGCTCCAACTTGGGTGGCTTCCTGCCGGGGATCATTGGCGCTCTTAGGGCCAGCACTAGGTCACCCTGCAGGAAGGAGCGGAGGCGAACCTTCTTATTGAAAGCTCGAGCCATTCTGCTTTGATGCCTCTCCAAGTTATGCAAAGGGCGAAGTCTATTCTCATCCAGTGCATCCAGCTCGACTAGACGGGCTTCAGCAGCTCTGTCCGGCGCTTGCTGGTCGTAGACCGCAGTGCGCAAGGACGGTAACTGGATCTCGATGGGCAGGACGACCTCAGCTCCATACACCAGGAAATAAGGGGTCATCTGGGTGGAATTGCGAGTCGTCGTCCGATAAGCCCAGAGGGCGTTGGGGAGCTTGTCCGGCCAACTCTTCTTGTTCTGACCAACCATCTTTTGCAGAATGTTAGAGAGGGTTTTGTTAAACGCCTCAATATGTCCATTTGCTTGCGCATGATAGCGAGATGTATGGTTCGAGCGAATGTGTACTTGGCGTACAACTTCTTCAACTCGGCTGCTCGGAAATTGGCTCCGTTATCCATGAGGATAGCGTGAGGCACTCCAAATCGATGAATGATGTTGGAGGTCACGAAGTCAGCGATCGAACAGGATTTGACCTCTCTGAGCGGAATCGCCTCTGCCCATTTGGAGAAGAAGTCAGTGGTGGTCAGAATGAACCGGCACTGGCGAGTCGTCGCCGGCGGGTAAGGTCCCACAACGTCCATCCCCCAGACTGCAAAGGGCCAAGAATACCTGGTGGTATGGAGAGGCTCCGGCGGCCGATGCACAAAGTTCGCATGAACCTGGCACGCATGGCACCTCCTGGAATACTCGATGCAGTCATGGATCATGGAGGGACAGAAGTATCCCAACCTCCGAATCTGGTGGGACAGCTTTGGCCCAGTCTGATGGGCACCGCATGAACCAGCATGAACCTCTTGCATGACTCGTGGGATCTCAACTCCATGAAGGCAACAGAGGAGAACACCATCAAATCCGCGTCTATATAGGATCTGCTCCAGGCCGGGACTACTCTGGAGGACAAACTGCGATGCGCGGCGTCGAAATCGTTCGCGCTCGGCCCGATCCGACGGGAGAATGCCATGTTGGAGGTACTCAACCAAAGGCGTCCTCCAATTAGGGGCTGGTTCGACTGCCATATCTGGGGTACTCGGGGCTCCGGGCATAGGGGCAACCGTGGTGAGATTACTTACCGACGGGCCGCGATCTCCCTCCGGGATAACGGGAGCGATGAGCCTGCGGTGCGTCACACGGACGATCAGGTAATCCTGTTCAGGCTCTGCAAGTGACGCAGCAAGGCTGGCCAAAGCATCTGCTTGACCGTTCTGCGACCGGGGAATATGGACAATTTCTGGCCGAGAAGGGAACTGGGCCATCAGAAGGAGGGTGCACTCCAGCAACGGCACAAGTTCCGGCTTCCTGACAACATAGTCGCCATTGATCTGCTTAACGACCAGCTCAGAGTCCCCTTTCACACACAGATGGGGCACGTCGATCTCGAGAGCTAACTCGAGGCCGGTGATGAGGGCATGGTATTCCGCCTCATTGTTGGTACAGCCCTCTGACAACAGGAAAGAGTATGGCAGCACGGCTTGCTCCGGGGTAATGAAGACGATACCCAAGCCCACTCTGTTGAGCTTAGGATTATCGAGCCTTCTACCGGTGGGGCTCCGGGAGGCACCGTCAAAGTGCATCTGCCAGCATGGATCGGCATGATCGACCGAGAGAATGGCCTCATCAGGAAAGCCTAGATCCAGCGGCTGATCCGCGGAGGTCGGGTGAGCAGCCAGAAAGTCTGCCAATGCTTTCCCTTTGATGGCCTTCTGAGACACATACCTGATGTCGAACTGCTGGAGAATCATAGCCCACCGTGCTAGACGGCCAGTCAACATAGGCCGGCTCAGGATATATTTCAACGGGTCTACCCGAGAAACCAACTGTACCTCATGGTGCTACAAGTAGTGCCGTAATTTCTGTACGGCAAATACGAGCGCCAGGCAGCTCTTCTCGATGGGGGAATACCTAACTTCCGCATCGAGGAGCATGCGACTGAGGTAATAGAGGCTATTCTCCGTTCCCTCGTAGTTCTTCTGGGTGAGAAGGGCACCAAGGGATCGTTCCAGGGCGGTCACATAAAGGACCAGCGGCTTCCCGGATACAGGCGGCATCAAAACCGGAGGTTGAAGCAGGTACTGCTTGATTTCCTCGAAAGCAGTCTGACACTCTTTATCCCATACATAGGTGGCACCTTTCTTCATGAGCCGAGAAAAGGGCTTACACTTGCCGGCCAGATTCGCGATGAATCGGCGTATATAGGCTAAGTGGCCTTGGAACCCTTGCAGTTCCCGGATGTTACCTGGGGGAGGCATCTGGATAATCGCCCTGATCTTCTCTGGGTCGATCTCAATACCCAGGTATCTTACCAAAAATCCAAGGAACTTTCCGGAGGTGACCCCGAAGGCACACTTCAATGGGTTCATCTTCAGGCAGCGAGACCGGAGGAAGCCGAACACTTTCTCAAGATCTTTGAGATGGTCCTGAAGCTGGCGCGATCTGACCACCAAGTCGTCGACGTAGCATTCCACCAGTGTGCCGAGGATTGGCTTGAATATGCGGTGCATCTCCCGTTGATAGGTGGCACCTGCATTCTTCAGGCCGAAGGGCATGACCTGGTAACAAAAGATACCCTGGGGGGCCCTGAAGGCAGTGAACTCCTCATCCTCAGGGGCCATCCGGATTTGGTTGTATCCGGAATATCCATCCATGGAGGAGAGGGATTGGAACCCTGTTGTGGCGTCAATCAACAGCTCTGTCACCGGAAGGGGAAAATCATCCTTCGGGCAGTGGCGGTTGAGATCGCGGAAGTCGATACAGACTCTGATCTGCCCGTTCTTCTTCCTGACCGGCACAATGTTGGCCAGCCATTTGGGGTATTGAACTTCCCTCACGAAGTTGGATTTGATAAGTTTGTCAACTTCGGCCTCAACCATGGCACCGTGGAATGGGTGCATCTTCCTGGGAGGCTGCTTGAACCCGCGATGGCTCGCCGGGAGACCAAGGCGGTGGACGGCTACCTGAGGATCTAGCCCCGGCATCTCGTCGTAGCCCCAAGCGAACACATCACGATGCTTCCTGAGGAAGTCCACGTACCGCTTCCGCTCCTCAGAGGGCGTGGCGGCACTGACCAATGTGGGTCTTGGATCTGCCTCGGTTCCAAGGTTCACCTGTACTAACTCATCGACCGTGGCGGGGACGCCCTCCTCAAAGGCTGGGGGTGCATCTTCCACGTCCTCTCCACTCGGGGAGGGATCGTCCACGGGAGAGACTGCGTTGAAAACTGCATTGGGGCTACCAGATCCTGCTGGGCCGCTGGTGCTGGCATGGGCGGTCGCGGTCATCTCATCAGGAGACTCACAGGCCGTCGAGACCATGGCTACGTCCAACCGTTGAATCGGGAGGACGTAAGCGTCATCAAAGCTTGCCCAGGGATCAGTTGCAACAGCGACAGGCTCAACCTCACCTGCCAAGATCTTCTTATCCTTGCTCTTGTAATAGTCCGCGTCCAGATAGCGGGCTTCACATGAGGCAAAAGGAGAGGCATCTCCCTGAAGCACGCCTACTCGACCGTTAAGGGAGTATTTGAGGCATTGGTGGTATGATGAGGGAACCGCCGCATGAAGGTGGAGCCATGGCCATCCCATCAATGCGTTGTACGCAGTGTCTTGAGAGACTACCATGAATTCGGTGTTGGAAACCAAGTCATCGAACTGGGTCTTCAGACGTATCTTGCCGACCGGGGTTTTCTCGGTGCGGTCGTACCCCTGGATCCTGAGGTTGGAGGGGATCAAGTCATCCTCAGACAACCCCAATCTCCAGAGCGTCTGAGTTGGAATTAGGTTAATCCCGGACCCCGTGTCGACAAGACAACGCCGGACTTCAAGGCCATTGAACTGGCCAATAACATACAGCGGACGAATGTGTCCCTGTATAGGAGGGTCTTCATCCTTACCAGAGAACGAGATAACTTCCTGACATTCAGCGTCCTCGATCGTTTCAGCGTGAAAGGCCTCTGCAGCCGCAACCTCTGTCTCAAATTGGAGGGGGATTTTCAGGGCTTCAGCGAGTGCCTCACGCATCTCAAATGACATGCGCAGAGCCTCAAGGATGGAGAGCCTTGCTGGGATGTCGGCCAAGTGCTTCAGGACATCATACGTTTTGGCCAAGCGCGAGCCCCTGGTTGCAGGAGGTTGCTCTGCGGTTGGAGGAATGACGGGCCTTGCTGATTGGACCGGCGGCCGACTGGTGCTTGGCGCATCCCGCTGTTCATTGGTTGAAGCCCGGGAAGTGGTCACCGTACTGGGGTCAGGAGGCCGGGACAGACTTGCGGCAGGGCGGAGCTGATCGCGACGCGGCTGAGGCGGTTCTGCCTGGTCCCACACCACAAACAGTGGCGGAGGCGAATCCGTCATCCCCGGATGGGGGGGCTGCGCGCGCTAAACTCAGTTTTGAGCCTGCTGCCTAGTCTCAGTGGCGTGCACGTCCTGGCTGGAGGTACCAACTGCTGTGCCCCGGAGACTCCTTGCAGGAATCATAGGAGGCAGCGGGTGTGCCTGACTGGCCTGTTGCAGGGCTTCCTCAAGACGTTGAGCTTTTTCTGAGAAGTCCCTGAACCCTCCGGGGTAATTCTGAGTGATCAGGGAAGGGACCAGCTCGGTCTTGACGTTCCCGACGCACATTGTCAGCAACTGCTCCTGAGTCAATGGCATGTCAAGGGAATACGTGAGACCCTTCCATCGGGCGACGAAGTCTGCGACTCGCTCATCAGGCCTCTGCTTGCACTTGAAGAGGTCTGCGATACTCGTCTTCCGGGTCGTGGAACTGAACTGGTAGAGGAATTGTCTACGAAGGTCCTCCCAGCTAGTTATCGACCCGACGGGGAGCTGGCTGTACCAGACAAATGCTGGCCCTTCCAGTGTCTGGACAAAGCAGCGAAGCTTAGCGGCCTCCTGCTGCGCCGGAGTTCCCAACATAGGCCCGCACCTCGAGTTGAAATGGGCCAAATGTTGTGGCGGATCTCCAGTCCCGTTGAAGGGGGCGAAGGTGGGATTCCTGAATCCCAGAGGTGCCGGCATGTCATCCACCCATGCTGGGTATGGCTTGCCGTCCGGTGGGATCGCCACTTGCCGAGTCTCCAAGGCTTCCAAGAGGGCGATGAGTGCCGCCATCGGATCGTCCGGACATGGGTTCCAGTCCTAGCGAGGATCTCTAACCACGAGCACATTGCATGGCCCTTCAATCGGGTCGCCGACCGGGTCGTCGAACTCGGCAGCTCGTGGGATGGTGGGCGGAGCGGCCCTTGGGGCAGCGGGAGGAATCCGAGCGGGGTCTCTCAGGTAGTCACGCCGCTCGGGAGGGTGTGGTGAAACATACCGCGCCCTCTTTCCATAGGCAATGGCCTCTCTCCTGTCGGCGAACACGGCATAATCATGGTTTCCCGGGAGAGCCTCATCGAGGGGTGGTTGTTCCTGTCCCTGCTGTCCTGGCCTAGGATCACTGTAGTCAGGCCGCTGCTCTGCAGCGCGCTCGGCGAGGAGCTGGTCAACTAGATTCTTCTGCTCTGCGAGCTGTTGACGTAGCATAGCCTTCTCGGGATCCTCATCCGCCCTCTGCATGGAGGCAGATGGGTCGGCGGGCTTTACAGCCCCGCCGTGCTCTTTACCTTTGTTGACGTTTCGGCTCAACGTCAGTGCTTCAGTGGGTGTGGGGAGACCCAGGAGGTTCCTCTGGTGACGAGTAACTCTCTCCGATGGATCCAACAACGGCTTGTCTTCGGGGGGAGAGCCCCCGTCGAGAAGTTCCAAGCCGTTCCCCTCCCCCGACAGGTCAGCCAGATTGACCGTTTCCGTCCCCGGGGATGTACCCTCAGGGCCACCTAGTAAATCGGGCTGTCGGAGAATCGCACTGAAGCGTAGGGTAGCGTACTGCCCCCATCCACGAATATACACGTGGGGAGTGGCTTCCTCGAGAACCTTGCGGAGTACTTGAAAACACTCGACGCATCGTTGTTGGAGGGCCTCATGGTGCCCAAATGACCCGGGGTGCCGAACCGCGGGGAGCGTGGCCAGGTCAATTTGACGGCACTGCTCACCAATATCCTCCAGGTGCACTTCACTCCCGGGATATGGCATTTGTAGGCGGTGAAGACGGGAGTGAGTCTCCCGGAGAGTTCGGCGGAAGCATTCGAACTCATCCGGGGTGAGTGATTCGGGTGCATCAAAGTCCGGTCCTGCGACTGGCCAAAACATCTCAGGGAAGTGGCCCTCTGCAAGGACGGTCCAGAAGCTCCACGACTCAAACTCGGGACCCAGGTCTCCTTGGTCCTCTTCAACGACTGGGAATGGACGGGGAACCGGTAGTGGTGCCGAGGCGGGCCGCCGGGCCGACGGGCTGGCCGGGGGTGAATACGGCGAGCAGGCCGATTGGCCACCATATCCCGGGCTGCCCTCTGAGGGTGGCGGTGCCCTAGCTACCACATCACGATAGGACGGGCCGGCGAACAAACATCCTGCCGCAGCGTCGGTGCTCTCCGAGGGTGCACTGGATCGTGGTTCGACCGTCGGTCCCCAGATAAAGTCTCCGGCTTCTCCGGTCGAGGCAGAAGGCGCTTCCGGAGGGGCCGGTACCAACCGCAAGCTTGATCCTTGGGGGTATACCAGGCCCTCACTACTCCGGATATAACTTCGGAGAGAAGCGGGGATCATATCGATCTCGCTCTCGGGAAGTACGAGGCTGACGTGCCGCATTCCTACCCCTGCCCCTAACTGGCGGGATCGGGGGGAGGGCTCCGTCGCCGAATCATACTCCGCCTCTGAATCAGAGAAACGAACCGGTCGTATCTCTGTCCGGAATTCCGTAACATTCTTCCCTCGGCGTCGACGCCTCGCCTTCCTGCCCCTGGGTGGTTCTTCGGGGCATGGATGATCTCTATCCTAGCGTCCTCCGGCCGCACTGGTGCTGGGGCCAAGAGGACTGGAAACCAAGGTGCGAGGAGCACCGGGACAGATATCAAAGGGGACGCGGGGAGAGATGATTCCAGGCAGGCCTCCGGGCCGGGATCGAAAGGTGGGGTGACCCATGCCTCTTGGATCGGCCACACGGAGTAGACCCTGTTGGTGAATAGCGCTACCGCGAGGTGGTCCGCGGTGGCTATTACCTGTACCAGCAACCGGGAGAGTCAACCCAACCTGCCTTTGGGGCGGCCGGGGCCTCGATCCAGGTCGGGCATAGAAGTGCCCCTGCTCAGGATGCGCAGGGGCCTGGTGACTGGAGCCAGCAGTGGCTTGAGCCAACGCGGCCGCGGTTGCTAGGGCCCCAAGGTGGGCATCCTCTTCCGCTCGTGCCCGACGTTGGCGTCGGGACAAACGAGTCGGGATGAGCGGCGCGAGCAGGTGGAGAGTCCGTTCTTCGACTTGAGGGGCCTGGCGGTGGTGTCGCCGTGGCCTGATAGGAGCCCTTATCGCGGATCCCTGGAACGAATCTCGGATAGGGTGGTCCTGGACATCTTCCACCTCATCCGCATAGGGGAAGGAGTTGTCGGAGCGCTCCGGGGATAAGCTCTCGAAGCGGTTGGACGTCGAGGTAGGCAGCGGTGCCTCCCTGCGCGGCCCTTGGGGGCGGCGTTGGTGGCGAGGTGCAGCTTCCTCGAGGTCTAGGCGAGCCATGTCCCTGGTGGGGATGACTCCCTCTTCCTCATATCTCCACACCAAGTTGTTGATCACCCTTCTCTGGATGACCTCCGAGGGGGAGAGAGGGCGTGGTTGCCCCGCAGCTGCGGCTGCTGGGACGGCTGTGGAACGGGCGGGACCGCGCGGAGTAGCCGCGTCGGTGTTTCCCCTACCCCTGCGCCGGTGGGCGGGTGGCGATCGGGCACTGGATTGGGAGACTTGATTCCTGAAAGCAGGGAGAAAAACCCATTAACACTGACAGGAAAAGGAATCGACAACCAACCATTAGTGCCACGACGCCTTCCATGGGGGGAACCCAGGCCCTCGACGTCGTGAGACGGAGTGCCCGATTTCCCTTCCCCAGCCCCTGGCGGGTTCCGTGCCCCAGTGTTGAATGCTTGGTCGAGCAGCGTGCTGGTCTTCCAACACCTCTGAAAGCCATCGGTCTTCGTATTGAGGAGAAGAGATTCACGTCGGGTTCACCATTTTTCTGTTTCGGTGCGGATGTGCGTCGGGTTTCTGTTCCGACGCTGTTCCGCCAGGACGCGTTCGCGCATGCACCCGTCGACCCGAGGGGATGGGCGCGCGCGGCTTGTGGTCCCGCAGTCCCACTTTCCAAGGGCGGGCGGCATTCGTCCCTTCTTCAGGGGCGTCTGCTCCTTGATCGAAACCGGGATGATGGGATGTCGGCTCCTCCTTCCGTGGACGTCTCCTCGGAACTCGTCGCCTAATCCGGGTCTCCCTCATAGATTTAAGAATGTTCGTGAATCTAGTTCCCGGCGCCATATCTTCATGGACACCGGTTAATTACGCTGCTTCCGCCCAGACGCTCCAAGGGGTCTGGTCAGGGCAGCAACCTACGGTGAGGAGACAGGGTGACTCTGGGTGTCGGGGGCGTGTCTTAACACTGCGACTCTGCATTTCTGCCTTCCGTCCCTAATAGGGCTTCTCGAAGGCGTGATGGCCTGAGGAATCCTGCGCTGGGTGCAGGGAACTGTGTTACCTGAGGTTTTCCTCAGCTTCCCATGTTTAACACGGGGTATGCCGCGAGTTTAACGTCCAGCGGGGACGGCATCGGACTGATCAACACGAGAAGTGGATCAGATGACAGAACCCCTTGCGGGGAACCTCCGACGCTGGGGCCAGCACATGGGCGGCTTCCTGAGTGGAGCGGAGTGGAATGAAGTGGCATGACCCCACCGAGATGTGGCGGCCCGGGTAAGGATCAGGATGGATGATGGAGTGAAGAGCTTGGACCCCGTAGGGGCTTCCTACGTACCGCGCGTTGGCGCGGATCAAAGTCAGCGTAGTTCGAAGATACAGTTTAACGTCATGCTGGACATCAGCAAGCCGACTCACGAAGAGGTCGAGGCTGCCGGGCGAAGGGTTGAACCGAACCACCTCGCACAGAGGGGGATGGAACGGCCGGGTGGATCACAGTTTCACGTCATGCTGGACGTTGGCAAGCCGACTCACGAGGAGATCGAGGCTGCTGAACGGAGGATTGAACCGAACCACCTCGCACAGAGGGGGATGGAACGGCCGGGTGGATCACAGTTTCACGTCATGCTGGACGTTGGCAGAGAGAAATAGAATAAGGCAGTGGGGAAGTGCAATGGAGATACACATGTGTAGTCCCCCACAAGAGCGGATTCATAGGTGAATCGACGCAAGTGTGAACCCGGGAGGGGTCCACTGATGGACGAACCGACGTGAATACGACCGGGACGACCAGGTGGTGGGCTTGAACCTTGGAGAGGCTTCCTACGTACCCTGTTTAGGAGACAGGGATCAAAGTCCACGTAGTTCGTTTGGTTTGTAGCACTCTACCCCCGTGGGAGAAGGCCACTCCAATCCCGACATCCCTGCAGAGACGAGCGGGTGGGGGCCACATCCAAACTGGGAGGACCTTGCGCGCGGGGCACGAGATCAGGTGATGCGAACGGTTTAACGTCTTGCCGGACGAAGTACAGTTTAAGGTCATGTGTTGAGGACGAAGCGGATGGTTTAACGTCTTGCTGGACGAAGTACAGTTTAACGTCGTGTGTTGAGGGCGAAGATGCTTGGCAGTTTAACGTCTTGCAGCGCGGACGAAGATGCTTGGCAGTTTAACGTCTTGTCGCGTGGACGAAGATGCTTGGCAGTTTAACGTCTTGTCGCGCGGACGAAGTACAGTTTAGCGTCCTGCAGGACGAATGTTGAACAGTTTAACGTCTTGTAGCTCGGACGATGGAGGCTAGGTAGTTTAGCGTCGTGCAGCTTGGACGTGGTGGTGCCGCCGATGGGTCCGTGTCACTTCGCGCGAGCCTGGAGGGCCGCACGGGAAGACAACGCACGGTGCGGGCACCCGGGATGAGGATCATCGGGCGCCACGCAGGCGGGTCCCTCAGGGGGTCAAAGGGGGCGACCCCGGCAGATTGCGCGCAAAAGAGAAGCTTGGCGCGCAATGCCGCGGGTCGGCGCGCAAATGGGCGGGCTGGGGCGTAATTGAGCCAGCGCTTTGCGCGCGGAAGGTAGAGATTGTGCGCACCGGGCTTCGGATAGCGCGCGGGGGCAACGACTCATTCTTTAATCGAATGGCCACTTTGAAAAAGGGGGGGGGGGTGCGCGCAATCGGGCCAGATTGCGCGCACCCCGGGGGCAATTGTGTGCAAGAGGCTTCTTTTGCGCGCGAAGGCCTAAGGGTGAAGAATTATTCAAAGGAAAGGAGCCCAAGTGATTGCGCGCGAAGGCGAACCCCGAGGCTTTCTTGCGCGAAAGAAAGGAGGTTACCTGAAGATCGGCATTGCGCGCGGGAGGGGTTGGATTGCGCGCACGAGAGACCTTTCGACTTCCGGCAACCCTCAAAACGTCGGGGGTCGCCTTATATTTATAGGCAACCCCGAGCACGGAATCTGGATCGCGGGCGCGGAATTCTCTTCGCGGGCGCGGAATCGGGCCCGGCGCGCAAGGGAGTCGCGCGGGTCACGGGCGCGCAAAATTGCGCGCCGGCCCAGCGCATTGCGCGCATCCCGGGAGGTTTGCGCGCGGCTCGTCAACTTTGCGCGCGGGTCTCCAAAATTCCGCGCAAGGCTTCTGGGCCCTCCGAAACGGGCTTCCGACTCCAAATATGACCTCGCTTCCCGCATCCGGAGCTTCGTTTGGGAACAAAGGACTTTTCCGGCGTCTACACACAATTCCAACATTAATTGTGGAGAACCGCACAACACTTCCTGTACAAGGTCACGCCCATATGCCCCATGCATTTCATTCCTTTATAAATTTATTACATGCACCTCATTTATTATATTCCCATTACACACATAATTTAGTATTGTAACAGCCCGAGATTTTATGAAAAATATTCTTTTTTATTTTACTAATGTCTTGTGTTATACGCTACACCAAAAGGAGCTTGCACAACACGCATCCTTGACTTGCCTTGCATTACACGCAATCACAACCTTCCTCGATAGCGTGTGTGGTACGTAATCCTGAGTTTCACGAAACAATGATATGCTATTAAAATATTATTAAAACTAGCCGTTATGAATAGTAATAACCACTTTTTAAATTTTAGAAATTTTAACTCTCAAAATGGACTTCATTTTTGGATTCGGAGTATCGAATTTAGCCTAAGGTGAAATTTTGGTACTTTTCGGATAACTTTCATATTCTGATGAATAGTGAAAATTACTAAATTATAATTAAAAACAACTTTTTTAATCGAAATAATTAATAGTGATAAATCATTAATTTGAGTGGTTTTAAAGTATATTTAGAATATATTTTTACAATTTAATACAATGTTGGTCATTGGATGTAATTTCACATTTAAACTAGACATAAACAAGTGTCAATCTTTTGATAGATATTGTTTCTTAAAAACACGCTATTTGTTTTAACAGCGGGATTTAATTATAAAATTAATTAATGCAACTTTTATGTTATGAATTTGGTAAAATAGACTTCATTTTTGAATTCGGAATATGAAATATAGCTTGGGATGAAATTTTGGCATTGTTCTGAAAAACATCAATTTTTGATGAATAGTGAAACTACTAAGTGGTAGGTTAAAAACTGAATTTTGCATAAAACTTAATTTTACCGCTTCTGTGAATGGAATTTCGAAAATCCGAGAGACACGGTTAATATCAAGGACTAAAATGTGGTTCAATGAGATGAAAATAATTTTTTGGTGAATAGTAACTTTTTATTTTTTTTACCACGGTTAATAGTAAATAAGGTAACTAAGGGTAAATATGATATTAATATTACCCTAACACATGTCCTAATTCTATTGGACAAGTGTAATTCGACCAAAAAAAAACTTAGGAATAAAATATGACCATTTAGGCCCACTTGGATTAGATTAGGACATTTATTATTAATTTATTTAAAGAAGGGTTAAAATAGTTAAAATCAACGTTTAATAAGTAAATCATTATTAATATGGGGTTATACATAAGATAAATTCGATTGTAAATATTCATTAGAAAGCTAAAAGGATTTCCTACATGATGGTATTTTATTTGTAATTTTTAGACATCAAATAATTTAATTTATTTAAGACACAACGATGATGCAGTAATTATCGTTTTAATGAAATATTGACATAATTGATGTTATAAGAACCAAAATAAATGTAATTTGAGATTTTTTATGAATTCCACTAATTTTCTAGGTTACTATGATATATTAATGTTGATTTAATCAACTTGGTTCGAACATTTAATTCTGTTATGACTTTCACAAAAATCATATATCAAATAGTGTCAAAATTGACACAAAATAGTTTTTAAATAAAATATTATATTACTAATTGTTATTTTATTCCTAAAAATCTAAGGTTCGGCCAAATGACTTAGATAAGGATATATATATTAATAATAAACAATTTGGGGTTCGTTTGGCATGTTATAGTAAGTGTATTAACCATATAGTGAAAGAAAACAAAAAGACACGGTAAAAGTTAAATTATTTAACTTAGAGTTAAATCTAATTGATAAGGTTTAAAATAATATCCAAACATGTCTAAATTTGATTGGTTGATGATATTACAACCCTATCGCATCTAATCTTCGAATATGAGTCATTTTTGGAGGTTTTTAAGTGGGGTTAGATTTATTATAAATTAATATTTTTAAGAATTCCTAAGGTGCCCCTCTCCTCCCCTATAAAAGGACACCTCCTCCCCCTCCTCCTCACACCAATTTGAGCACTCAAGCTCGGCCAACCCCTGACAATTTCTCTTCTCCACTTCCCTAGAAACATCCTAGAGGTTCTGGTCTTCCTCAAAGACCAATTCTAGTGCCCTAAGAGGAGGTCTCAAAGAGGCACTTCAAAGAAGAGGTAATTACCGTTACCAATTCTTTCATCTTTATTTCTTCTTCCACTTCTTCTTATTAGGTTGTTTCATTATGAAGTAATAACATCAGTATCACTCATATACTGATATGTTATTATAAGTATGAAACAACCCTATTTCACCATCTATCCATCCTACAGAAAAAGAAATCACCGCGCGTGCGTACGTACGGAATACCGTCTCCACGCCGTGGTGTAATCTATTTTCCACCACCACCTTACATGGATTGGTATAATGGTGTAAAAAATAACTATACATAGTTATTACAACATCATATTGATTCTGATATATTGTATAATTCACTCCAATTCAATTCAATATTTATAGAAATGATATCATCGCTCGTGCGTACGTACGGACTACCGTCTCCACGACGCGATGAGATTCATTCTCCATGTTAACCATTTAAGAATGATTATAATGTATATATAAGAAATAATAATGAAATATATGACATTATAAAGCTACTGGATTTATGTATATATATACATATGTATGTAATCTACTTACTTCCATTTCAAGACAATAAGGAATGGAAAACAGCGTTCATGCGTACGTACGGACTACCGTCTCCATGAACGGTGTTTTTCATTTTATTTATCTACCTATTATATTTATATATGTACTGAATATATATGATATATAAATCATATTTTATATTCTGGAAGTAAGTAAATAATGATATAAGTAATAATGATGTCAAGAACAACAAGTCAAAACACCTACGATAAATGAAACGATTTTACCCAAAACGCTTCTTTAACATGGAGTTTACAAAAGAACGGGTAATATAATGTCATAAGTGAACCATATATGATATCATAACAATGAATATGATTCTGTAATAAGTCAATAACATGATTTAAATCATTATACAGGAGGTTCGGACACTTACAAAGCAAGTCGGACCTAAGGTAAGGGAAATATCACAATCTCATTTTTATCCGAGATTGTTTATTCGTAAGTATTTACTGGGGTTTATTTTATCATCCACATCCATGTTTCCTCAATATGTAATATTATTTCCATCCAACTAAAATGGTTTAAATCCAATTTTACCCTTTGGTTAGTTTTTAGTAAAAGATATGAAAGGAATCTTTTGTCGTTTATCGTATGAGGTACATTTTGACTTTTTCGACAAAAGTACAAAGAATGTTTTTTTTAACTTATACGGCACGAACGGATTTCTACTGTTTTATAAAGCCTTATTTTCATGAAGCTTCCTCTAAAAGATTTCATGAATATTTTCAATAAAATCTCTTTCTTTTAAAATTTCATGATGTTTTGTGAAAAGATATTGATTTTGAAGAAGAAAGGATATTTTCCTCAAGAATTCAATTCAAGTGTTTTATCAAAATTATTTTCCATCTAAGATAATAAAGGTTTCTGTTTCTATCCATATTTTTACATAGATTTGACTATGTTGAGATGGAATTATGTTTATGAATTCCTTTATCTTATATGAATTGATTTATGATGTCATGATGTTTCAAGAATCCCATTTTTATTACATGGGTTATGCGATGATGTATGATTTATGATTTTGTGGCACACATAAGAAAGGATTCATTAAGAGATGGGTGGGACCTATATCTCCCTCCAATGCATTGGGTAAAGATTTTATATCTCATGAGATAGACATGGCTGGAATGGTAGGTTATACCGGTTCAGTGAAACAGGACTGAAACGAGGATTACTCGATTCAGAAAGGGACTTTGTCCACTAAGATAGTCTTGGCAATGAGTCTTGACTAACAAGAAATGATTCTCTATGATTATGTGTGTATGCCACAAAGTTCCATGTTTTATGTTATGATTATTGTGATTACATTTCACTTCCATGATTTATCCCATGTTATGAAATTATGCTCTCTTTTGCAGGTTATGATTTCCAAAATGTTATGTTCTTATGAATATGATGTGATTGATATTTCTTTTGTTTACCCTTACTGAGCATTTGAGCTCACCCTTTTATGTTTTCTTTTCCCCAGGATATAAAGAAAGGTTTTAGGTAAAAAAAAAGAAGATCTTTATGGGAGATGTTGAAGATCTTTCACCACGATTAGAAGATTATAGTCCGAGTTTCCAAAGACACTAAACTATTACGGTCCTTGTGTGTGTGTTTTTGTAATGTACTAAGTATTCCGCAAAAGTAATGTAAAGTCCATGTACGTCAGGCTTCGGGTCTTTACAGTTGGTATCAGAGGAAAGGTTTAGTCAACCTTTGGAAACTAGGATGCGAAAACGTTAGTGAGATCCCTAGAGATATTTCTAAGGTATGTCTAGGGATGTCCCAAAGGTTAAGTATACGTATAGGTTATAGTACTAGAACTACGCTAACGATCATAGAATTAAACCTAAGATGTTAGATGTTCAAGGTACTCCCCCTTTATTATGTTGTTTTCCCTAGCATGATTTTTGCCTCTCACGCTATTCTTTTTGGGTTTTAGAAAATGGCTGGAAACAAGGTGATTCACGATAATGGAGGAAATGATGGACAATGGAATGATATTCTTTATGAGCAACCAAATGAAATAGGATTTGGAAGTCCAAACATCATTATTATGCCGAATCAGCAATCTCATAATATGATCAATAAAGTAAAATTTGGTAAGTTTCCTGACTCGGCTAATAAGAGAAAGATGGAGTTTCATGATGATTATAGAGGAAAGAAAGTTCAATTTCCCCTATGTAAATCATGTGGGAAGAGGCATCAAGGAGAATGTTTCAAAGGAACTGGAAGATGCTTTGGGTGTGGAAAAGAAGGACACAAAGCCAGTAAGTGCAAAGGAAAAGGTTCAGTTAATACCAGGGATGAGGATAATGGTATTGCTACGACATCAAAAATGGTTAAGTGTTTTAAATGTGGAATGTATGGGCATTATGCAAACAAATGCCCTAAGGGAAAGACTCATGAAGAGAATCAGTATGGTCATATGGGAAGTATTTATATGGATGATGATGAAGAGACTACCAATGGTATGTGAGATGAAAGAATTGTTGAAGCTCGGTCAATGGTTTAAGAATGTAGTGGAATGATTATATGTTTATCATGTGTAATGTTGTATAAGTAATCTCATGGTACTATGGAATAAAGAGACATGTAAGGATTGTAACATTGTTGTCTGATTAATGTTACCAGTATCCATGAAAGGTTATTCAGATATTTTTGGAATGAAGATGATATGCGCATAATGAAGGGATAAGGGGAAAATGAAATGTTTGACAGTATTCATGAGCTCATGATTGATATAAGGACTAAGTGATATCATGGTTTGAGTATATAGAATTTTGAGGATTTTGGTATGTGGAAAGTGTTAACTTTTAACTGCACTCATGTTTTCACTACGGTATTCAATAGAATACACGATTAAGGACTTTGAATGTTTGGAATGTGACCAACAAGACATATCTTATGATATGTGGGGATCAACGACAGTATTAAATCTCTGGTAATCGTTGTCACTATATTATGAGAGTGGACTGCAGTATTATGTATAAGCCTAAAGATTAGACTGGCTTATGTTGGACATAAGTTAGTATTGTTTAAGGATAGAAGATTTTCGATATTATTGATGGGATGTTATAGTAACGTAGTTTTAGAAAAAGGGACAACCTGCAGGACGGGCAACAGCCCATCGCTTCGGACAAGGCTGTAGGAATCGAACCCACAACCGAAGTGCGACTGGCCTTTATCGCCTACCACTGGCCTACAGGAAGTCCCTGTTTAGTAGAAACTAGTTTTATTATATTAATCAGCATGATATATGAAGTATAAGTCCATTTTAGGAATCATATATGATTAATCTCACTATAGATCGACTTATGTATATAATTTTTGATAACCTTTTGTTTGAGACAGATGGAATGACCTGTCGTTCTATCACATGATCTGCTAACACTTCACAAATAACAAATTCAACTTCATTTATTTAAGAGATGAAGTGGAAATTGTTAAAGGCACGAACAATAGTGAGACTGTTCCAAAATAAGGTAAGTATTTATTCTAATTAAAATTCTTTAACTTTAGGGAAACGATCTTGAAAACCAAAAATGTTGTCCTAGTGATCTTATATCTGATGAATCAGATGGTACCTTAGATCATCACAAATTTATGGATTTGTGATTGTTGGCTTTTCCATAGCCATGTTCTCTACCACTCTCCATCAGAACATGATGGTTAGATTTCTCTTCCATATCCATATTTTCACCTATGTGGAAACCCAGTGATTAGTTTATTTGGGTAATCGTTACATTTCATACTTTATTTTTTAAAGCCAAGTTTTGGTATTCCCTTTTACGATGTGGGTTTCTATTAAAGAAACTTTCGAATAGTAAACCATTTATAACCCCGACGAATTTCGAGGGCGAAATTCATTTTAAGGGGGGTAGAATGTAACAGCCCGAGATTTTATGAAAAATATTCTTTTTTATTTTACTAATGTCTTGTGTTATACGCTACACCAAAAGGAGCTTGCACAACACGCATCCTTGACTTGCCTTGCATTACACGCAATCGCAACCTTCCTCGATAGCGTGTGTGGTACGTAATCCTGAGTTTCACGAAACAATGATATGCTATTAAAATATTATTAAAACTAGCCGTTATGAATAGTAATAACCACTTTTTAAATTTTATAAATTTTAACTCTCAAAATGGACTTCATTTTTGGATTCGGAGTATCGAATTTAGCCTAAGGTGAAATTTTGGTACTTTTCGGATAACTTTCATATTCTGATGAATAGTGAAAATTACTAAATTATAATTAAAAACAACTTTTTTAATCGAAATAATTAATAGTGATAAATCATTAATTTGAGTGGTTTTAAAGTATATTTAGAATATATTTTTACAATTTAATACAATGTTGGTCATTGGATGTAATTTCACATTTAAACTAGACATAAACAAGTGTCAATCTTTTGATAGATATTGTTTCTTAAAAACACGCTATTTGTTTTAACAGCGGGATTTAATTATAAAATTAATTAATGCAACTTTTATGTTATGAATTTGGTAAAATAGACTTCATTTTTGAATTCGGAATATGAAATATAGCTTGGGATGAAATTTTGGCATTGTTCTGAAAAACATCAATTTTTGATGAATAGTGAAACTACTAAGTGGTAGGTTAAAAACTGAATTTTGCATAAAACTTAATTTTACCGCTTCTGTGAATGGAATTTCGAAAATCCAAGAGACACGGTTAATATCAAGGTCTAAAATGTGGTTCAATGAGATGAAAATAATTTTTTGGTGAATAGTAACTTTTTATTTTTTTTACCACGGTTAATAGTAAATAAGGTAACTAAGGGTAAATATGATATTAATATTACCCTAACACATGTCCTAATTCTATTGGACAAGTGTAATTCGACCAAAAACAAACTTAGGAATAAAATATGACCATTTAGGCCCACTTGGATTAGATTAGGACATTTATTATTAATTTATTTAAAGAAGGGTTAAAATAGTTAAAATCAAAGTTTAATAAGTAAATCATTATTAATATGGGGTTATACATAAGATAAATTCGATTGTAAATATTCATTAGAAAGCTAAAAGTATTTCCTACATGATGGTATTTTATTTGTAATTTTTAGACATCAAATAATTTAATTTATTTATGACACAACGATGATGCAGTAATTATCTTTTTAATGAAATATTGACATAATTGATGTTATAAGAACCAAAATAAATGTAATTTGAGATTTTTTATGAATTCCACTAATTTTCTAGGTTACTATGATATATTAATGTTGATTTAATCAACTTGGTTCGAACATTTAATTCTGTTATGACTTTCACAAAAATCATATATCAAATAGTGTCAAAATTGACACAAAATAGTTTTTAAATCAAATATTATATTACTAATTGTTATTTTATTCCTAAAAATCTAAGGTTCGGCCAAATGACTTAGATAAGGATATATATATTAATAATAAACAATTTGGGGTTCTTTTGGCATGTTATAGTAAGTGTATTAACTATATAGTGAAAGAAAACAAAAAGACACGGTAAAAGTTAAATTATTTAACTTAGAGTTAAATCTAATTGATAAGGTTTAAAATAATATCCAAACATGTCTAAATTTTATTGGTTGATGATATTACAACCCTATCTCATCTAATCTTCGAATATGAGTCATTTTTTGAGGTTTTTAAGTGGGGTTAGATTTATTATAAATTAATAATTTTAAGAATTCCTAAGGTGCCCCTCTCCTCCCCTATAAAAGGACACCTCCTCCCCCTCCTCCTCACACCAATTTGAGCACTCAAGCTCGGCCAACCCCTGCCAATTTCTCTTCTCCACTTCCCTAGCAACATCCTAGAGGTTCTGGTCTTCCTCAAAGACCAATTCTAGTGCCCTAAGAGGAGGTCTCAAAGAGGCACTTCAAAGAAGAGGTAATTACCGTTACCAATTCTTTCATCTTTATTTCTTCTTCCACTTCTTCTTCTTAGGTTGTTTCATTATGAAGTAATAACATCAGTATCACTCATATACTGATATGTTATTATAAGTATTAAACAACCCTATTTCACCATCTATCCATCCTACAGAAAAAGAAATCACCGCGCGTGCGTACGTACGGAATACCGTCTCTACGCCGTGGTGTAATCTATTTTCCACCACCACCTTACATGGATGGGTATAATGGTGTAAAAAATAACTATACATAGTTATTACAACATCATATTGATTCTGATATATTGTATAATTCACTCCAATTCAATTCAATATTTATAGAAATGATATCATCGCTCGTGCGTACGTACGGACTACCGTCTCCACGACGCGATGAGATTCATTCTCCATGTTAACCATTTAAGAATGATTATAATGTATATATAAGAAATAATAATGAAATATATGACATTATAAAGCTACTGTATTTATGTATATATATACATATGTATGTAATCTACTTACTTCCATTTCAAGTCAATAAGGAAAGGAAAACAGCGTTCATGCGTACGTACGGACTACCGTCTCCATGAACGGTGTTTTTCATTTTATTTATCTACCTATTATATATATATATATACTGAATATATATGATATATAAATCATATTTTATATTCTGGAAGTAAGTAAATCATGATATAAGTAATAATGATGTCAAGAACAACAAGTCAAAACACCTACGATAAATGAAACGATTTTACCCAAAACGCTTCTTTAACATGGAGTTTACAAAAGAACGGGTAATATAATGTCATAAGTGAACCATATATGATATCATAACAATGAATATGATTCTGTAATAAGTCAATAACATGATTTAAATCATTATACAGGAGGTTCGGACACTTACAAAGCAAGTCGGACCTAAGGTAAGGGAAATATCACAATCTCATTTTTATCCGAGATTGTTTATTCGTAAGTATTTACTGGGGTTTATTTTATCATCCACATCCATGTTTCCTCAATATGTAATATTATTTCCATCCAACTACAATGGTTTAAATCCAATCTTACCCTTTGGTTAGTTTTTAGTAAAAGATATGAAAGGAATCTTTTGTCGTTTATCGTACGAGGTACATTTTGACTTTTTCGACAAAAGTACAAAGAATGTTTTTTTTAACTTATACGGCACGAACGGATTTCTACTGTTTTATAAAGCCTTATTTTCATGAAGCTTCCTCTAAAATATTTCATGACTATTTTCAATAAAATCTCTTTCTTTTAAAATTGCATGATGTTTTGTGAAAAGAAATTGATTTTGAAGAAGAAAGGATATTTTCCTCAAGAATTCAATTCAAGTGTTTTATCAAAATTATTTTCCATCTAAGATAATAAAGGGTTCTGTTTCTATCCATATTTTTACATTGATTTGACTATGTTGAGATGGAATTATGTTTATGAATTCCTTTATCTTATATGAATTGATTTATGATGTCATGATGTTTCAAGAATCCCATTTTTATTACATGGGTTATGCGATGATGTATGATTTATGATTTTGTGGCACACATAAGAAAGGATTCATTAAGAGATGGGTGGGACCTATATCTCCCTCCAATGCATTGGGTAAAGATTTTATATCTCATGAGATAGACATGGCTGGAATGGTAGGTTATACCAGTTCAGTGAAACAGGACTGAAACGAGGATTACTCGATTCAGAAAGGGACTTTGTCCACTAAGATAGTCTTGGCAATGAGTCTTGACTAACAAGAAATGATTCTCTATGATTATGTGTGTATGCCACAAAGTTCCATGTTTTATGTTATGATTATTGTGATTACATTTCACTGCCATGATTTATCCCATGTTATGAAATTATGCTCTCTTTTGCAGGTTATGATTTCCAAAATGTTATGTTCTTATGAATATGATGTGATTGATATTTCTTTTGTTTACCCTTACTGAGCATTTGAGCTCACCCTTTTATGTTTTCTTTTCCCCAGGATATAAAGAAAGGTTTTAGGTAAAAAAAAAAGAAGATCTTTATGGGAGATGTTGAAGATCTTTCACCACGATTAGAAGATTATAGTCCGAGTTTCCAAAGACACTAAACTATTACGGTCCTTGTGTGTGTGTTTTTGTAATGTACTAAGTATTCCGCAAAAGTAATGTAAAGTCCATGTACGTCAGACTTCGGGTCTCTACAAGTATTCATTAAAATTTAAATAAATCAAAAAGAAACCATGCACCTCCCCTCATTGAAGTAAATACATTCAATTTTATTTCTTTTATTTCACAATGATTGAATTAAAACCATTTAATCTAATTAACACCAAAAACATTCATGCCACCATTGTCAATTATTATTATCTAAAAATTTTATTATAACACACATCGTTTTTGACCACATAAAATTTTTACAAAGTAATGGATCAGAGAGGTCCGGGCCATTACATATAATCAGATGGGGGGAAATTAGAATTTTTTGTAGATTGCTTTCAGATGGAATTATGGGTATAATAGTTTCTTTGAGATTATATTTTGTGTGAATATACCCCTATAATATTTCATGGGTTTGATGAATGTATTTTTTGTGGTGTTTTTTGATGAGTTCTTGGTGGTTTTCATCAATTAATTCAAGTTTACTCCACATCCTTGGAACATTATTCAGAGCATATTCATTCCTTTTTAGAGTTCTTCATCGTCGTCAGCTATTTTGTAAGATGTTTAAGTTTGAGTTACGGGGTCATGAATTTCATTTATTATGTATTTCCATATCATAATAGTGATTAGCAGTGGGTCTTTCAAAAATTGAGGCATTCGTTTCATTGGAATACCCAATATAGTTGGAGAGGTGCATAGTTTCCTTGAACATATATGATATTATAAGAGTTTTTAACCTATTATTATCATATTTTAGATATTATAATATCCATTACTAGAAAGTATTATGGATTTTTTTTATACAAAACAATTTCAAAAAACATTTAAGAACAAGAATATGAAGATTGTCAGTGCTCCAGTTCTTCTTCTTTAGAATAGGAAGTTCAGTTCTAGGTGTCATCTGACATGTCTTAGATTGGATTTTGATGTGTTCTAATGAATCATTGATGTATTGTTCCTTATCAATCATTTTATTTACATCCATGTGACCATGAATATGCCATCCATGACCTTGACTGTTTAGTATTTTTATTTTCATTATTTTTTTGGTGACATTACCTCATCAGTGATCATTTTGTGGTTTTCACTGATCAAAAGGGACTGAGGTATGAATTCTACCAATCTGACATGAAATTATGATAGTGATAGTGGATGTAATTCTTATAATATTATGACTTCAAAATTTCATATAAACCTGGAAAGATAAATATTATGTAAGATGCACTAAGTAAAAATTCGTGTACAAATGTCGTATGTGAATATAGATATTCCTAGAAAGTGATGAAAGAACTCTTAGAAATTAATATGATATGGTAGAGTTTCTAGGAAGAGCATGTATTTTTTAGATAATATTGTATTCATCCTTCATGAAACTATTAAAAGTGTCCCAACGGGTGAAGTCTATGGTGGAGGCCTGAATTTACCAAGTAGTTTTTGGTTATTCCCATGATAATTGGTCTAAGGATGAATAGCACTAAGTGTTATTCTTGGGAAAGAATTTCATCCCTAATGTGATGTGTTTGGTGGTTCTCCATGATCTCCATATCTCACCTGTAGTGGCATATCCAAGTGTGAAAAATATGTACCAACCTTTAAGAGGTTTGTTTTTGTGGACTGGGTAGAAGCATGAAATTGAAAAGTTCATGCCCTAATGTTTTGTTTATAAAACATTGAAGAAAGAGAATCACATTATTGGCGGTTTTCCCTAGCCATTAGATATTTTTCAATTTAATTGACAGGATATCTCAATATAATTCATTACTAGTTCACCCCAAGCTTATGTATTCGATGACACTATATGATTGATAGTAGATTTTTTTTAAAAAAATCATTCCAATTTATAGTGATCAAGGTTGCATGTTCTGTGGAGGTTTTATTAAGGTAGAACCTAGAGGTGGTGGTGAGATTCCATTGACTTCTAGGGATGATCAGATTGGATCATGATCCTTTTTTATATCTATGGTGAATAGAGGTTTCCATCATTATTTAGGAACTCAGTTATTACTTTGTACTACTTTTCATCTGTAGATAGACGGTCATTTATAGTGGACAATCCATACTCTTGAAGACATGTTGTGTTATTTTGTCCAAGATTTTTCAGGTATATGGATGAGGAAACGACATTTTGATGAGTTTTCTTCAATAACAGTTTTAATTCTTCCATTGGTGTAGCCTCATTTGAAAATTTGCAGGAAATACATTTTTTTTACATTTTTGAAGTACTAGGGTTGAAGAGTTAGTATTTATATATACAATACAAGTCAATAATATGAAATATATGGTTTTTGTATTTTTTTTAGAGGATAAATTCATTTTTGGATCATTATAATCCATATGTTGTTCATAGGATGGTACCTATGGAGTAAAAAATTAGAGATTATGTATTGTTAAAAGTGATTCATTATCTTGGGTTTTGAAGGATTAGATATAGAGAAAATCTTTCTCCCCAGTCAGTTGGGAGTTTTGAGGTGTTTTCTCTAGTTTTATTTGATACATATCAGATATAACTTCCTCAAAAAGTTGATCTAGATACATGATGTTTTTATGTGTTGTAGTTTATTCATTATCAGTATAATTACTCCAACATAATCAATTGGGGTGATATCAATGTTGATGATGACATGACCTTTGAGGATTGGCCATTGGATATCCATGATCGTGGGAACAAGGTTTTATAAAAGAGTGTTTTCCCCATTTTTGTGTCTAGTGGTTACATGGTGGTATATTGGATAGTACCTGGGAACATGAGTCACATATATTCTCTGATTAACCCTTGGTTTTTATTTATATCTTATCAAGTTGTAATTATTATTTTGGATGTTGACCTTTTTTGGTTTATGGGATGGTTTTCTCTAGTTTCCTTATTCTGGATTTACTCTCTTTTGAGAGGTATCTCTCCTAAGAGAGTGATTAAGATATGTTTTTTTCTATTATGTGGGTTTGTTATTTTTTTCTCTATTTGAGGTGGTAGAGATCTTGTGTTGGAAAGATTATTGAGAGGTATCGTGTAGGTAGTTGTTTAGACAAAACTTTTCTATTTTCATTCTGGGATTGGATTTAAATTCTCATGGATGTGAATACTTTGACAGGTGTATGATGTAAGGGGATAGATTTGGGTATCATTTCCGTTGATATTTGTTGTTGTTTTAGGCTCCTAGATAGGGTTCCAAGGTAATTTGGTGTGTAAATGGGGAAAATGGGGGGGGATATGATTTTTTTGAAGGATGTAGTATGGAGCCCTAGGTGATGTCATAGGGTATGTGGATGTGGTGTGGAGATGATGGATATACCATAGAACCTCAAAGAGAAACTTCCAAATTCAGAATAGTTATGGAGTTATCTCCCAAGTGTAGTGTAGGGACTTAAAAGGTGGGGATTTTTAGGTTAATTCATTTGGTGGTAGCTTCTACATGGTGTTTGGCTACAACATATTCCATTTATTAGTATTAATGGTTGTGTCATGGAGTGAGTTGGTTGTGTCATAGGGGTTTTGGGATGTCCTTACAAATCAGATGTGGATGGATTATGGGCTATAGGTTGTTCCATGGTCCATCACCCATGGGAAAATACTATCTATAAGGATCAGTTCTTTATTCCTTGGACACACACCTTAAACTAGGGATATGTGACATGGTCCCTTGGTTTATGTCGTAGTATAAACTAAGTCAGTTAGTTATCTGGTGTGGTTCTAAAGGCGAAATCTTGGTCTTATAAGTTTCATAATCTCTATAATTACCACATAAGTCCATCTAAACCAAATTCTATCCCAAAATTACCTATCAAAACCTAGGTTCCCTAATGTGATTTTGGAAGGCGTTTAAATCCCCTTTTGAGTGATATTAATCCCTAGAATCCCATGATCGATTTGTAATGATCCAGGATATTTTAATTTCATTTTCTAGGGATTTATCTTCTATTTGATGTCATTTTACTATTTTTCATCTTACTGTACTTTGTTTTTTAATCTCCATAATTATAATAGAGTTTATATTTTCATTTTTCATTATGTTTGTGGCATGATGTCCTTTTTAGATCATAGTTTCCTCACCAGAGTGGTGACCGTATATCAATAATGTTGATCCTTTATAACGAAAATAATATTCATGATTTTGAGGTAGGAAATTCATTTCATCTCTAATATATTAATGAGGAATCATAATTGAATCATGGTTTGTCCCATTGGATAACAATGTAATTAACCAAATGATGTTTAAATATGAATAATGAATGAAATTGGTTTATGTTTAGTGATCACATGTTATTTATTTCCACAGTGATTGTAGTTATCCCCAAGATTTTCAAGATATTTTTCAATATACGTTATAGTTTGTTTAACTTATTAAAATTGATAGAATTATATAATGAACATAAATCAGGTAAAAATGGTTGTCTAAAGAATTAAATAAGAGTAATATTTAATGAGTTTGATGTTTCTAGTAATTTTATCGTAATTAAACTGATACAAAAAATGTTTAATAGATTGTGTAATATCTTGGGTTAATTAACTTGGATAAATAACATAATTTTGAAAATAATGTTGATTAAATTAATGACTAAATGAATAATAATGAAAATTTTCTTCATAAAATCTTATAAAAGAAAAAAAATGTAAAAAAAATGTTGAAATTATATAATAAATTATTATTATTAATTTCATAGGGTACCTATAGTTAGAAACTATGATAACATAATTAGTTTATTCACTATATAATAAGAAATACTTATTTGATAATGATATATATTTGTGTCCTAAGTTTTCTATTTTCTTGTGAAGGTTGTGTGCCTTGTGTTGGGGTTGTGAGAGCTAGTTTTCATGTGAATGCTAGATTCCATATTTTATGGACTAGTTTCCCTATTGAACTATTTTTTTTGTTCTATATATCCTATGTGATGTTGATATTATCCTTTCTATGTGATTTGATATAATATTGGGATACCAAATGAGATTTGGATGGGGGGCCAGAATTTGTGGTAGCATTTCACGCTTGTGTCGGTGAGATGCATCATGATGTGTATGGTCATGTCATGGATGAAACAGGATGATGGAACATGATGTAGTTAGGATTAAATATTGAAATGCTAAATTCATAGATTATTTCTTGTGAATAAATATGTTAAATGGTTGATGGATGGGATTCTTGTTATCTCTATTTGTTTCCCCACAACTTAAGGAATTTGTATGTTCTTGGTTATTCATCTCTCTTCTGGTAGCTTATGGTGTTTTCCTAGAGTAAATAAAATTATGGAATGAATATAATGATGTTTAATAAGTTACTTAACCCATGGGGTATGTGTTTTTGGAATGAAAATGGAAGGATCTTGAGATACCAAAGACTCATTTGGATTATTCTCGGCTGTTGTGGACATCTCCCTGATTGTTAATTAAATAAAATTAGAATATTTTCGATAAATTGTAAGTAACATAATTAATTTGAATTTGGAATGTAAAAGGAATGAAGTAATTTAATTTATGTACAATAAATTCTTGTGTGATTATAGGATATCTAGTACCAGTAATTGACATTCTTGTGTCCGTGAAATGTTGGTTATAGTTAAACTTATGACTAAGTTAATGCATATAGTGTGGTTGTGAGATATATTCTATCCTGTTTGTTTTGTGATTTCCCAGGATACCTGGCCCATATTGGTAGGGAAACTGACATCCCGTGGACTATGGTGGGGGGGTGGTAGATCCTCCAACATCCTTGTACTGATTATCTATTTAATACTACACCCTTTTCAATCACTCTCTTATTTTTGTAGTATTATGTTCAAGTATTCGTGGTGGTTAGATTTCCCCATATATGTGTGTAGATGGAAATAATGGTTTGAGATTATTTCACACACATGTATCTCTAGGTATAGTATATAAAGGATATTGATAGATATGATGTGTATATTATATGATTAATTGGGGTATATTACATGGTGTATCGGTTGTAATGTCTTTCGGCATAATACTCAATGTATAATACACATTGTGTGGGTTCTGGTTGATCCTAGAAACTACTTGTATATAATATAGTGGAATTGATGGGAAGATGTTGTAAAGACCCGAAAATTCCGTTGAAATATTTTTTCTTAAATAAATGGGAATTTTACAAGTCTGCGAAAAATTATGGTGCTTGATTCTGAGGCCGGTGTGGTCAGAATCAATTTATGAAGTTCTTTTCGGGTACATTTAGTAAACGTACGAGCGGGATTTTATTACTTTTGAACCAGTGCTTGGAATTGAAATCTGAGGGCATCGTTGAACTCATAGCGCCAATATTCCCTTATAGAGATTTTCACTTCGACGACAGTGGGTTGAGTTTAAAATATAGTTTTTGGGTTTCGTGGAAGGTAATAAAATAATGTGAGTTTACACTTTATTTTATTTGAGCCGCCATTTTGTGTGTGGTGGTTGAAACCTCCTCATGGAGGTTGGAGGTGGGACCACCACACCTTAACCTCCCATGAGAGGTTATGGTGGGGGGGCACCCAAACTCAACCTCCCATGATAGGATTAATGTTGAGGGGACCACCCGATCTTTTAACCCTTGAAAGTCCCCAATAAAGTGAAGAAATCCTCAAGCTCGAATTAATTTAGGGAAGCCTCTTCAACTCCCCTTTATTTAATTTGTGCCAACCCTTCACAATTAATTAGGTGGAGCCTATCTAATTAATTGAATTCTCCATTTGAATTATTGTTCCAACAAAATAATAGAAAAAATCATTCTTCAATTATTTTCACTTGGAATTTGGGTGGAAGTTGAGAAGGAGGATTATTGGGATAAGAGAGAATTCTCCCAACAAAGAACGAAGAATGAAGAACGTGTTCTTCCAACGAAGAACGCCGGCGACGATCCTTCTTCGACTTCTTCCCATGACACCTACCGACGTGGAGCATCTTCCACGAGCCGACGCAACCCGGGATTGGAAGTGTGCATGGAGGATGTGACGAATGACAATTCTACTTCATCTTATTCCTGTGAATTCACCAACAATGACTGGTGATTAAAGGTAGGGGGTTTATCTTTGTGCTTTATTCCTTTTCTTTTATCATCATCGTTTTAAAAGAAATTGGTGTTTGGTTGTAAATAATTGTTGTTAATCTTTCCTACTTTGATGAACCAATTGATACCACCCTAAAAGCAGAGGGTGTGGTCCAAACCAATGTGGACCGACCCCTCTGCTGATCTTTTTTATGTTGAACTTTTGGCGACGAAGCGGCAATGAGGAGACGAAGGCAGCAATGAAAAAAAACTACACTACCTGTAGCCTCTACGAATCGTTCCACCCCCGCGGTGCTCCGGTGATCCCGACTGAACATCATCAGCCCATGCCGGCCTGAGCCGCGTGGAACCGGCCTGCTCAGACACCACCCATCCGCCAGCCCTCCCCCCGTGCGCCCAGCCTGTGGCCTGTCTGGCACCCCGTGCGCCCTGTCAGCGCCCTGCCGGCCTTCCCGTGCCCCGCGTGCCCTGCCCGACACCCTACTAGCTTGCCCGTCCCTCGTGCGCCCTAGCCTGCGGCCCGCCTGACAACCCGTCGGCCTACCCAGGCTACCCCTCGGCCTCCCGGACGACCTTTCTACATGCCCGGTGCTCGGCTCGGCCGCCACCTTGCCTGCCCGGTTGTGCCTCAGTTCCCATCTGAACCGGTCGAGACGCGCCAGCCTCCCGAGCTAGCCCACGACGTCCCTCGCGGTGTCGCTAGCTGAACTGGCTCGGCCTTCCGGGCTGAGCCACCCGAGCCGCACCCCACGTGGTGCTAGCTCAACCATCCCCAGCCTCCGGACCGAGCCGCCAACGCGGTGACCTCTGGGTCGAACCGTCCTCACAGTCCGCTGGGCCAGGCCCAGCAGATCGGGCCAAACCTAACAGGATGGCCCACCCAATGGGATGGGCGAGACCCAAAAGGTCTAACTGGGTCGATCCAGACCGGGTCGGCCCAGACTAGGTTGGGCCGAGTCGGTCCGACAAGGTCAGACCGGACCTGCGTCCACTACTGACTGTTACTTTTTTGGCCATTTCATTCGCACCGGACGGCCATTTGACGAACAATTAGCAGCGCTGGTTTTCTTGGAGCACGACTATCCCTTTGAGTATACCCCACTGGAGTTTGAGGTAATGTTGAGACATGGTCAGGCTGGATCGCACACGAATCCAACCGGGCCCCCGGGACTAAAAACCTTATAACTCACAAACAAGGCTTCCGATTGATGCACCGTTTGTTGCATTGATACCCCTATGATGAGGAGGACCTTTGAGATACATTTACGTGGGACTTCGTGACAGTTGGATTATCGACCTGTAGCTCGTGGAGCGGACCCTCCTAGAGATGAGCGAGCGGAGTATGGAGACCTAGTGGCTGGCTGAGACCTGACGACTGTAAGACCGATTCGACTCGGAGTGATTCGACTAGCACAGTGGGGAGCTCCTGGTTGCGGTGGCAGACCCATGGCAGAGGAGCACCAGGTAGTTGGCGGCAGACCCGCGGTACTCGACAAGAGAAGTACCTCTGCAGGCTATTAGTTGGAGTGCCTAGTAGTTGCCGGTAGACCCATGATGGTGGAATGCCTGGTAGTTTGTGGTAGACCTATGGTACTCGACAGGAGGAGTACCTCAGCAGTCCAAGGTTAGTGGGAAGCACCTGGTTTTGGCGGTAGGCCCACTGTAATCGAAAGAGGAGGAGTTCTCCAGCAATCGTGGTTTCAATAATGTGAATAAAAATCCTGGTTGAGCTGAGTTAGTAACCTTTGTGTTTTCCTCGTGATTGAGATAGATTACTTGATAACTTAGGTATATGTATGGGAATATACCTAAGTGTGGTTATCTATTAATTTAATACTTTTTGGTTTATAATTGTTGGATTTTGTGAGACCTTGAGGGTCTCAGGGTCCCTACTGAGTATCGTTATAATCACCCCTACACAGGTTATGCCCACACCTCGTTGTTTTGGATGCAGATGATGGACAATGCTGACCTAGGCTAAGTGTACGAGGACTAGACAGTACCCTGAGGTGGACCACACGACGCGATGGTACACGAAGGAGACGGATGGTCGTGGAGTGCTGTGGAGGCTATCTGTACCTACCCTTCAGGTAGGATTTCCTAGACGACGATCCAACAGTTGTTTCACCTTTATTCTATTGTACTTGTTTTCCTTGTACTTTTAGTTTCCTTGTACTTTTAGTTTCCTTGTACTTTACAGTTGGTCTTGTATTTCCGTCCCCTTTACTTTTCAACACTTCTTTTGTATACAATTTTACTTAGTGTCTTCCTTCCAGCTACTCTATTGGGTGTGTTTATAATTTTTAAAGGAAATGCCTTCCCAGTTTTATGGATTTACTCCCTTGGTGCTAGTCGTCAGCCCCTGGCCTATGGAAGGTGGTCTTGGGGTCATCGCGGTACGGGCCCTGGGGGAAGGGTCATGACAAATTGGTATCAGAGGACATCGATTCTACCGCAGAACTTAGAACTCTGATATTTTCTGTGAAGCAATAATGTTAAGGGTATTGAGTGTGGTTTTAAGTTTAGGGAATCTAGTGGTGGTGTGGTGGTCGACGTATCCAAACACCAGGACCCTGACTACTGCTTTCCGACTCAGTGCTAGAAAACACTGATTGCGTGTGTGTTTTCAATATTTTTCTTTGGGTCAGCTCAACTGGGATAGCTCATCAGGTATAAATCTTTTGACTGTGTCACATCTATTTCTTTCAGGATGCTTCCTCATGGATGACCGGCTAGATCCCCGAGAGTTCTGTGCACAGATAGCCCGCCGAGTGATGAGGCCTCGGTGCAGGGCCCTCTTCTAGTTGAGGAACCATCGGTACCACATACCGTTGGGCCACCGATGCCACCATCCCTAGCAGCAGATGATGCACGCCGCTTGAGCGCGTTGCATGAGTTCTAGAACCCGAGGACATCCAGGTTCAGAGGAGAGATGGACTTGCAGGCAGTTGAGGATTGGATGGAGGCTATGGTGAGAGTCTTCAAACTGGTAGTGACACCAGCCGACTTCATGGTGATCCTTGACCCAAGTCTTCTTCAGGCAGTAGCAGGCATATGGTGGAGCTTGATTCTCTAGGTGCATGACAAGGCAACACTACTCTGGGCAGACATTAAGAGCCTATTTTGGGCGGAGATTTTCCTAGACACTCTCCGCAAAGTGCGTATACAGGAGCTACATCATCTGTAGTAGGGCATAATGACTGTATCATGGTACACAGATAGGTTCGTAGACCTCTTGCGCGACTCCATTAATATGGTATCAGACCCATTCTTCAGGGCCTAGACCTTTGAGTAGGGACTCGGGCGAGAGATTAGGGCATCAATGATATCCCTCAGCATCCCGACGTAGGCAGGGGTGTTGGAGAGAGCCCTCTTAGGGGAGAGTGTCCTTGATGGGCAGTCTCCAACAATGAGACCCACCACTAGTCGACATGCAGTGGATTCTTCTGTAGCTGGTAGTAGACAGATGTCGTAGAGGTCCAATAGGACCAGACCTGCAAGTGGACGACCACACGACTCATAATTGGTTGTGCAGGGCACCCAGAGTGGATACAGATCCGTACATGCCAACAGCAGACAATGTTACTCATGTGGCGGGCATGGTCACATGGCTCGTGACTGGCTGACCTGCCATTCATATGATCAACATATGGTTGAAAGAACCACCCAGGTAGAGACGGAGATTCAATTGAGGTGGTCCGCAGGGAGCAGGGAAATGTGGCAGAGGAGCTGGTCGTGCATAAGGCGGTGGGAGATGATTTGAGGTGTTACTGCCACCACCACCAGAAGGTCCACCATGACTGTAGGGAGTAGGTGGACAGTGGATATCTTAGCTCTATGAAGCTCAGGCTTACGATCATGGAACTCTGGAGATTATTCGAGTTACTATCTATGTCTACTCCACCATAGATGCAGTTCATTTAGACATAGGTGACAATCACCCTTTTATTGCCACTACCCTCATTCGGAGCTCGGAGATTCTGATGGAGTTGTTGCCTCGATCCTTACAGCTAGAGACTTCTACAAGAGCAGACTCGAGAATTACGCACTGGTGCCAGCAGCGTGAGCTTACTCTAGGAGGTGAGAGCTTTGGCTGAGATCTCGTCGTAGCAGCATCGAGGCCTTACAACGTCATCTTGGATATGGACTGGTTATATACAGTTCATGCTCAGATTGACTGTATTCGGTGAAAAGTGCAGTGTGTCCACATGGATGGGACAAGGTTCACCCTCACCAATGAGAAGGGAGCCTTTGCAGTGTGGGATAGATTTACTCAGAGGAGGGTGTAACCAATCACTCATCTGTTGGCATGACTTACCCTCAGAGCATTTGATGTGGAGAGTCCGAGCTATCTTATAGTGGTGGACCAGTACGCGGATGTTTTCCCTGATGATGTTCCAAGACTACCTCCTCGAAAATATGTGGACTTCTACATTGACATGTACCACGGGATGGCACCGATATCTACACCAGCATATCAGATGGATCCCGCTGAGTTTCATGAGCTGCAGGTACAGCTGGAGGGCTTGCAGGGGAAGGGATTCATTCGGCCCAATGTTTCTCCCTGGGCAGCCCCGATTCAATTCTCTAAGAAGGCAGATTGGAGCTTGAGGCTTTGTGTTGGCTACCATAGTCTGAACCCGGTGACCATGAAGATCAAGTACCCATTCCAAAGGATTGATGAATTCTTTGATTAGCTAAAGGGGGGACGGTGGTTCTCGTAGATAGACCTCAGATCAGGCTATCACCAGCTTAGAGTTCAAGACGAGGATGTGAAGAAGATGGATTTCAGGTGTCGGTATGGCCATTATGAGTTCTTGGTTATGCCATTTGGAGTAACCAACACTCCAAAAATGTTTGTGGGACTCATGAATAGGATCTTCCAGCCATAACTCGATCACCTTGTTGTAGTCTTCATCGATGACATTCTCATTTACTTGACTATTGAGGTGGAGCATGCCTACCATTTGCAGGTACTACTGCACACAATCCGAGAGCACCAGATTTATGGTAAACTCTCGAAGTTCCAGTTCTGAATATGAAAGGTTCACATTCTAGGTCATTTCATCTCAGAGGCTGAAGTTTTCATGGATCCAGCGAAGATTGAGGCGGTACTTTATTGGGAGCCACCCAGGAGTGTGACGGAAGAGCGAAGTTTCCTAGGTTTGGCTAGTTACTACTAGAGATTCGTTCCAGACTTCTACAGAGTTGCAGCACCACTATCAATCTTGATGAATAAGTGGTAACCCTTCGTGTGGTCAGAGATATGCCAACAGAGCATTTAGGAGCTGAGGAAAAGTGTGACTTGTTCCCCCATCTTGAGGCTTCCAGAGGAAGGTATAGGGTATGTAGTCTATTGCGATGCATCAGGGACCATACTCGGGTGTGTCTTGATGTAGGAGCGAGCAATGATCAGTTATGGTTCTAAAAAGTTGAGACATCACGAGCATAACTATGCTACCCATGACCTATAGTTAGCAGAAGTGGTCTCCACCTTGAAGATGTGGCGACACTATCTAATGGGAGAACGTTTTACCATGTACTCTGATCACAGGAGTCTTAGGTATATCTTCTCTCAAAAGGACCTAAACATGAGACAGCGACGTTTCATTGAGTTCCTCTAGGACTATGACTTCGTGATAGTCTATACTCTTGGGAAGGGGAACCTTGTTTCAGATGCACTCAGTAGGAGATATGGTATTTAGCTACTAGGTGAGGTGATGGATCAACTATCTTCTTTACAAATATCCTTTGTGGATAGAGATGGAGCAGCTTTCCTTAAGTCTCTTACAGTCACTCCTCCACTTCTTCAGCGATTTTGGGAGGCCCATCATGGGGATGCTGACTGCGAGACACGACATGCTCAGATATCCACAGGGCACGCACCTGATAGATTTTCTAAAGGTGGGGAGCACGTCATCCACTTCAGAGGATGTACAATGGTGCCAGTGTCACTTCAGGAGTAAGTGTTGAGGGAGTTTCACACATCCCCTTTAGAGTTACATCTAGGAGTGGCGAAGATGTACCAGGACCTTCGACAACAACACTGGTGGCCAGGTATGAAGAAAGCAGTTGCAGAGTTTATCTCCCAATGCCTCACTTGTCAGTTACTAAAGGCAGAGAACCAGGTACTAGTAGGCTTGGTTCAGCCTTTAGAGGTCCCAAAGTGGAAGTGGGATGGGATATCCATGGACTTTGTGACGGGTCTTCCACATACATCCAGGGGTCACGACTTAATTTGGGTGATCATTGACCGACTCACCATACCGGCCCACTTCCTACTGATTAGAGAGCAGGGTTGAGTGGAAAGATTGGGACACCTCTATGTGAAACATATTGTGAGACTACATGGATTACCTTATTCTATTGTCTCTGATCATGACACACGGTTAACTTCACAGCTATGGAAGGGGTTGTAAGAGGCTTTTGGGATGTAGCTTCCTCTAAGCACTGCCTTCCATCCTTAGAAGGATGGTCAGACTGAGCGGACCATACAGACCCTCAAGGACATGCTATGTGCTTGTCTCCTTGACTTCGGCCGCAGTTGGGAGGATAAATTACCTTTGGTGGAGTTTTCCTAAAACAACAGCTATCATTCCACCATCAGGATGGAACATTTTGAGGCCTTATATTGTCGACCTTGTAGATTTTCACTATGCTGGATAGACCCTGGGGAGTTAGTAATAGTGGGACTGGAGATGGTACGGGCTACCAAAGAGAAGGTGAAGATCATCCTGGAATGGATGAAGACTGCACAGAGCAGGCAGAATCCATATGATGACAGGAGACGGAGACCTATAGAGTTTGAGGATGGTTACCACATCTTCCTACTGGTCTCACCTAGATGAGTTCTATGGTGATTTGGCTGAGGTGGAAAGTTATCTTCGAGATTCATCGGACCATTCTAGGTCCTCAGCGGAGTTGGTGAGGTGTCTTACCGCTTAACTCTTCCACCTCAGTTGCATCGGGTGCACGATGTCTTCCACATATCTTAGCTGAGGAGATATGTGCACAACCCTTATCACTCCATCAAACCTGGAGAGTTGGACATAGATGATGGGGAGACTTTCCCTGAGGTTCCAGCGGAGATTGAAGACTGATAGGAGCGGGTCCTATGTGGGCAGTTGATAACTCTGGTGCATGTTCGCTGGCAGCATGCGAACCTCCAAGAGTGCACATGGGAGTGGGAGGCTCAGATGAATGCTCAGTACCCCAACTTGTTCCCACAGTTGGATTTATAGCTTATGGGGATGTAAAGTCCTGAGGTGGGGAGAATGTAGAGACCCAGAAATTCCATGGAAAACTTTCTCTTAAATACATGGGAATTTTACGAGTCAGTGAAAATTTATGGCGCTTGATTCCAAGGCCCGGTGTGCCCGGAATAAATTTCTAATGTTTTTTTGGGTATGTTCAGTAAACATACGAGAGAGATTTTATAACTTTTGAACCGGTGCAGGGAATTGAAATCTGGGGGTGTCGTTGAACATGTAGTGCTGGTATTCGCTTAAGGAGAACTTCACTTCGATGGTAGTGGGTCGAGTTTAAAAGATAGTTTTTGGGTTTCATGGAAGGTAATAAAATGAAGTGAGTTTACACTTTATTTTATTTGAGCCTCCATTTGGTGTGTGGTGGTTGAAACCTCTTCATTGAGGTTGGAGGTGGGACCACCACACCTTAACCTCCCATGAGAGGTTATGGTGTTGGGGTCCACCCGAACTCAACCTCTATTGAGAGGATTAAAGTGGTGGGGACCACCTGGGATTTTGTCCCTTGAAACTCCCAATTAAAGTGGAGAAACCCTCAAGATCCCATTAATTTAGGGGAGCCTCTTCAACTACCCTTTATTTAATTTGTGTCAACCCTTCAAAATTAATTAGGTGGAGCCTATCTAATTAATTGAATTCTCCCTTAGAATTATTGTGCCAACAAAATAATAGATAAACTCATTCTTCTAGTATTTACACGTAGAATTTGGGTGGAAGTTGGGAAGGAGGATTATTAGGAGAAGAGAGAATTCTCCCAATGAGTAATGAAGAACAAAGAACGCGTTCTTCCAACGAAGAACGCCGGCGACGATCCTTCTCTGACTTCTTCCCTGGACACCTACCGACGTGGAGCGTCTTCCACAAGCTGATGAAACTCGGGATTTGAAGTGTGTGTGGCGGACACAACGAACGACAATTCTCCTTCATCTTCTTGTCACGACTTCACCAAAAATGACCAATGATTAATGGTAGTGGGTTTACCTTTGTGTTTTATTCCTTCTCTTTTCTCATTATCTTTTGAAAAGAAATTGTTGTGTGGTTGTAAATAATTGTTGTTCATCTTTCCTACATTGATAAACCAATTGATAAAACCCTAAACGCGGAGGGTTCGGGCCAAACCATCGTGGCCCGACCCCTCCACCGATTTTGTTTATGTTGAACTTTCAGCGATGAAGCGGCAACGAGGTGACAAAGGCGACAAAGACAAAGATCGCGCTACCTGCGGACTCTGCGAATCTTGCCACCCTCACGACGCTCCGGTGCTCCCGGCAGAACACCAATAGCCCACGCCTACCCGATCCATGCCAATCCAGACTACCCAGCCGCCACCCATCTGCCGACCCGCCTGCCCGTGCCCCACGCGCTCAGCCCGTGGCCTGTCTGGCGCCCCACGCGCGCTGCCAAGTGTCGTACCGGCCTACCCGCGGCCTGCCCGGCACCCCTCCGACCTGTCCAGGATGCCACCAGGCCTCCCAGTAGACCTTCCAGCCTACCCGGTGCCCTGCCCGGCCTCCTCCCGGCCTGCCCGACCACACCTCGATTCCCGGCCAAACTGGCCGAGCAGCGCTGGCCTCCCGAGCCGGCCCGCAACGTCCCTCACGGAATCGCTGGCCAAACTGGCTTGGCCATCCGGGCCGAGTCACCCGAGCCACACCCCATGTGGTACCAAAGGAATGGGCCCCGGCCTCCGGACCGAGCCGCCTACGTAGCGACCTTCGGGCCGAACTGCCATCGCAGTCCTCTAGTCAGGGCCTAGCGGGTGGGGAAAAACCTAACATGTTGGCCCACCCAATGGGCCAGGCTAGACCCAACATGTCTAACCGGGTCAACCCAAATCGGGTCATCCCAGACTGGGCTGGGTCAAGTCGATCCAATCGGGTCGGACCGGACCTGGGCCCACTACTGACCGTTACTTCCTTTTGCCATATCTTTGGCACCGGACGACCGTTTGACGAACCATAAACGACGCTAGTTTTCTTGGAGCATGACGGTCCCTTTGAGTATACCCCACCAGAGATTAGGGAAATGTTGATATGCGGTCAGGTTGGATCGTACACAAATCCAACTGGGCCCCCGAGACTAAAAAGATTATAACTCACAGACCGGGCGTCTGATTGACACGTCATTTGTTGTGCTAAAACCCCTATGACTAGGCGGACCTTTGAGATACTTCTTCGTGGGACTTCGTGATAGTTGGAGTATCTACCTATAGCTCGTGAAGCGGACCCTCCCAGAGACGAGCGAGTAGAGTATAGAGACATATTTGCTGGTTGAGACCTGACGACTGGTTGACCGACTCGACTCAGAGTGATTAGACTAGCCTAGTGGGGAGCGCCTGGTTGCGGCGGCAGACCCACAGCGAAGGAGCACCTGGTAGTTGGTGGCAGACCCGCAGTACTCGACAGTAGGAGTACCTCTGCGGGTTATTAGGGTGAGTTCCTAGTAGGTGGCGGTAGACCCACGGCGGAGGAGCGCCTGGTAGTTGGTGGCAGACCCACGGTACTCGACAGGAGGAGTACCTCAGCAGTCCAAGGTTAGTGGGAAGTGTCTGGTTGTGGCGGCAGGCCCACTGTACTCGACAAAGGGGGAGTTATCCAGTAGCCATGGTTTCGACAATGTGAATAAAAATCCTTGTTGAGCTGAGTCAGTAACCTTTGTGTTTTCCTTATGATTGAGATGGATTACTTGATAACTTAGGTATATGTATGGGCATATACCTAAGTTTGATTATCTTTTAATTTCTTACTTTTTGGTTTATCCTTGTTGGATTTTGTGAGACCTCGAGGGTCTCGGGGTCCCTACTAATTATTGTTATACACACCCCTGCACGGGCTATGCCCGCACCTCGTTGTGTTGGATGTAGACAACAGATAGCGCTGACCGAGGCTGAGTGTATGAGGAATGGACGGTACCTGGAGGTGGACCACATGGCATGATGGTACACGGAGGAGACAGACGGATGTGGAGTGTTGTGGAGTTCATCTATACCTACCCTTCAGGTAGGATTTCCCAGAGGACGATCCAACGGTTGTTTCACCTTTCTTCTATTGTACTTGTTTTCCTTGTACTTTCAGTTTCCTTGTACTTTATAGTTGGGCTTGTATTTCCGGCCCCATTACTTTTCAGCACTTCTTTTGTATACAGTTTTACTTAGTGTATTTCTTCTAGCTACTCTGTTGTGTGTGTTTATAATTTTTAAAGGCAATGACTTCCCAGTTTTAGGGATTTACACCTTTGGTACTAGTTGCCAGCCCCTGGCCTATGGAAAGCGGGCATGGGGTAGTCACGGCATGGGCCCCGAATGATGGGTCGTGACAAATTTGATGATTTAATGAATGAGATGAATGTTTTTATACATAACATAGTAGTCTATGGGACTAATTAATCTTGAGAGAGATGGATCAGGATGTGTGTTGTTGGGGAAGAGTGTTAAACTAGAATGGAATTTGTAGCAGGGTACCCTTATTGTTTAATTAATATGATTCATGATATATTATATATAATACTTGGTGAAAGATATCTATAGTGAGTTTATGAACCTAGTATAACTATTTAGGTGAAATGTTAGTTTTACTTTCGTTCACTGGGATTTCAAAACACCCTGACCCTAGAAGCCTGGATCTGGTGAATTGTTTTTATTCAATAGCATGATTACAAGTAATCAAATCCAAAAAGACCGATTAATTTATCAGTCATGAAAAATATATTATATACATGAACCTTAAATTAAAATTAAAAGCATAAAATAAAACATAGATAAATATTTGATAATGCCTTTATTCTCCTATAATAACCGTACATATCAATCATAAAACATTTCTTGGTATCCTTGTAAAATAAAACATAAGAAATTGGTGATCTCAGATGCTTAGTAAGGATAAGCAATACAGCAGAAGATTTTATAAATAAGAATGAACTTTTATGGAAAGTAATAAAACTAAAACACCTGCCTTTTAAACATATTATTCAGCATAATATGGAAAGAATAAATCATATAATTATAGTTAAACATTCACATGGATATTCTATTAGTCTAATATTCACATGTGATAATGATAACTAATCTCATAATGATGGAACCCATAACGTTGGACATCATAACTACAACTTCAAGGCCTCATTCCTAGACCGTACATAAAGAGGTAAAATCCCAAACTAGTTTATCTCACAAGACCTGACGACGCATCGAGAAGCTATAGAAGGCCCCTCCCATAAAATACTGTGTTCCATACATTCCTCATATGAAAATGGAGAAACATAAACAACATAATCATTCTTATTAAAAACTAGTACATGAAATATGAATACTTTAACCATCAAAAAAGAACTGTATCTCAATATCACATCCACAATCAAAATGATCATAAACCATTAAATAAAATATACATAATGATATAATAAGATATAAACCTCAATTAAGCATAATATTCGACAATTTATGTTAACATAGATTAAAATACCTTATTAAAATCATTAAAAATATCCTAAGAAAAATTCCCCTTTTGCATTGAAATAATTTATTAAAAAGTTGTTCCCATATAAACGAAGACATTTAAAAAGTATTTTTTTAATCAAAGTGTCCCATAACATTTTGATACTATTTAATGTAATTAACATTATAAAACATTCATGTCTATTTATATAAATCCATAAAAGCATTTTGAAAATGTGGACAGTAATGAGAAATATTTAGAAGCATAAATCTTTTAAACATTTAAAAATGTTTTAGTTAAATATTACCTAACATAAAACATTAGAAATATTCCATTTGAAAACTTTTGAATTAAATTAAAAATCGAAATAAAATGGTCTTTATAATCTTTTATATACATATAAATAAATATGTATGATAATATCAAGAATATTGAAGTGGAGAAAGGATTAATACTTTAAACATTCAAAGCATCCCATAACACTTTGAACATTTAAATAATAAACCCAATATCTTCAAATGAGACTCTAAATACCATGAAGATAAATTTATTCATGATATCAAATATAATATTGGAATTATATGCACTACACCTAAGAAATATGTGTTGAACATGGTTGATATATCACTAAAATTAAAAGTGAGATGGAATTCCCTTATCTTAGGTATGATACTCTTCGTACGTGTTTGAAACACTTATATAATGGTTTTAAACATATTATTATATTCTACCAGAATGATAATAATATCTATGATATCATATATGATTCATTAATGACTTTATATTACCCATTTATTAACAATTCCAAGATAAATCAATGTTTCAGGTAGTAACTGTTTTGTTTATCGTATGTGTTTTGTCTTTTTAATATTAATTGCATTACTTAGACAACGATTTAATTACTTCGTAAATTTAAAGAATTATTTATAAAGAATATATTTTTAGAATGTAAATATATATTATATATAGATATAGGAAATTTAATACATCGTTCATGGAGATGGTAGGTCGTACGTACACATGAACGATGTTTCGATTTTCTTATCATATTAAATTGATGCAAGTAAATATTTTTATATATATTATTAAACTAGAATTATTATGTAATATATTTCATAATTATTCACTATATATGATTTTATAATCATTCTTGAATGGTTAACATGGAGGATGAATCTCATCGTGCCATGGAGATGGTAACTCATACGTATACACGAGAGACTTTTTCATTGACTTAATGATAAATGGGTAAGGAAATGGACGGTATGTTAATTATTAAGAATCAATATCACATTATATTGAATATTTATATCCATTATATTCATAATTATACCCATTTATATAAATTATTGATAAAAAACAAGGTACACCATGGGATGGAGATTGTAAGTCATATGTACGTATGCATGGTGATATTATTTTTTATAGGATGAGTAAAAGGTGGAATGTGGTTGTTACATATTCATAATAACATCTCAGTATATAGAAAATACTATAGTTATTAATTCAGTATAGAAACAACATAGTAAGTGGAAGAAAAATAAGTAGATATCTTTGAAAGTGTTGGTAAAATAATTACGTCTTCTTCGAGTGCCTCTTAATGATTTCCACAAAAAGACTCATTAGGTTGGATTTCTGCCCAAAATGTGGCCTTTGGGATGAATTTAGGTAAGTTTGGTGGATAAATGGTTGGGTTTTTGAATAAATAATGGTATTTATAATTTTGAATAAAAGATGAGGATAACTTCTCCTTTATAAGAGAGGTGAGAGGAACATTAAGAAACTATCAAAAATATTAAATTAATATAAATTACGTTTTTATTCAAAATGGATCCCAAGAGAATTATTTATAATCTAATATGAGTATGGGTATAAATAATCTCATCTAATAAAATTTAAACATTTTTTTATTTTATTTTAATGATTATTATTTAGATTTATCCTTATTTAATCAATTTAATTTTAATGTGGTAATAATATTCAAAATATTAAATGGTCATAAATATATACTTATATGATATAAATTAACCATAAAAGGACATGTTATGAAATTTTAGACATAATATTTATCAATATTTAAGTATTAAATAATTTTATGATTTTTAAATAATTTAATAAATTTGTATTTTAATAAAATATCAATACTGTCTATTTTCACATTATTCATTACATTGACTTTAAATATAATAAAAACATAAATATAACATCAAAAAAACCTTTTAATACAATCCGGAAACATCATAGTCACCTATAAATTTTTTTTATAACCTCAATTATGTAAAATTATATTTATTTTAAATTTTTAAAATCATTTATTTGATATTTCTAATAATAAAATAAATACTTCTTCACTATTGTGTCATTATTTATGGTCATTATTTACTCTCTAAAAATTATAAATAAATTAATCTAATGTAGATAATTATTTTTTTTGTTTTCATATACTCTTCATGATTGAATTTATCTATTGTTTGTACCTATATTAACATTATTGATCTTATAATAAATGAGAGTCTCACACTTTGTCCCATTCATTAATTTTAGTAATATCTATGTCATTTTCATAAACAAGTGTCCATTAAATGACTAAAAATCGATCGTTATGATATTTTTAAAATTATCCTAGCTATTTTTAAAAAATATATTTAATTTTAAAATTTTATATCTTTTAATAAAATATTATTTATTTTAAAATATCATAAATGTTAATTTTGACACAATTCATTATTTTCTCTTATACAAAAATAGAATCAACAAGATATATTCAAAACAAGACTTCTAAAACATTAATAATTTTCCCAATTAATCAATTAAAATTTTTATGACATTTAATCACTCAAATTATATTTATAATGATATTATGAATATTATCTATTTTATTTTTCTTTTAATAAATAAATTACTACATCATCATCGTGTCACCATTTAATTTAATTATTTATTTTATAAAACTATAATTAAAATACCATAGTGTAGATAAATATTTTATAATTATAATTACTATTTATAGTTAAACATATCACTTTTTATTCTCATATTAAAAATATTTTACTTATTAAAAAAAGTATAACAAAAATGGATTTTGTTTAAATATAATATTTTAAATATATTAATTTCATCTAAGTGGCTTCAAGTGGATCTAAAATCGACCCAAGGATTATTTATTCCAAAAAAACACTTAGGAAAATTATTAGGGTAACTCTAAAAAAATATTATATTATTTTTAACTTTAATTACCTTATTTCCCTTTAAAAATGTTAAATAAAATTACTAAAGTTATTATTCATAAAAATTTATTTTGATCCTATTAGACAAAAGTTTTCATAATTATTAATACCATGTTTTTATTTTTTAAAAATTAGTTTCACAAAAATGGTAAAATTAAATTTAATGTTAATCCCGCAAATGTTGCTAGAAGATGGGTAAAAGTAATGTTCAAAAGTTCAATACATTTTTATATCTAATATTATTATAAAAATAGTTCCAATGAACTAAATTGGCTTAATATATGTATTATGTATCAATTGTGACTTTAAATTCAATTTAAATTGAAATAATTATTTAAATTAAAATGTCAGTTATTAACAAAAATACCGAATTTTCATTATTCATCAAAAACTGAAACTCTTCGAAAAAATACCAATAATTCACATTTTGATAATTTTGATATTCTGAATTGAAAAATGATGTTTATTTTGAAGAAATGGTACATATAAATTTCATAATTTTTTAATACTATTCATAATAGCTTTTTAAATGGCTAGTTTGGTAGATCATGGTGTGCTGAATCTCGGTGTTACCTAAAATGTATGCTATCAAATTTATTTAGAAAGATAATGTACCATGAAATCATTGGGAGTTATATTATCCCCTCCTTCAAAAAATTGTTTCCTCTCAATTTGGAATTTCACTTCAGAAAAAATTTTCATACTAAGAAATAATTTTGTTGAAAACCCACATCGAAAATAGGGTTATTAAAATTTACTATTAATAGGAGGTAAAGGGAAATGTGAAGGTCGCCACAAAATTAGACTTTCTAAAAAGAGATCATTAGTGGAAATTAAAGATATGTACTAGGAGGAAAACTATAAATATTTATGAGGAGTTATTGAGGTCATCAATCATAAACAAGTGAAAATTCAATGGAAAATTGAGGTCCTAAAATACATAAATCAATGATGATTTAAAATGCCACCATTTGAACAAAAATAAAGGTATTAGGAAAACATATTTCTTAGATACTTTTTCCTAAAGTTGAGGCATTATTTTACTATCCTGATCAGAACTCGAGGAAACATACTTGATTTCATTTCCTTTCATAACCATAATCTCATAATTTTTTTGTTCTTCGATCTATTTTCAATTCATCCTATAAATATGGAAATGAATGTTAAAAATGAGTTTTCTATGATTGAAGAAGCTTTGATAAATTATAAGGCATGCAGGTATTTCCTTCATCCTCTAAATGTTTACTAAAACAAAAAATGTTATCCTAATGTATCTAATGAATCATACTTTATCCTAAAATAATAATATTCAATGTTAAACTTAATCTATTCCAACTTTAATACTTTTCCAAACTAGTTCCATTAAAATTAATATTCCAATAAGGTCTCTAAATTTCCAAAAATCAATCTTAACATCAAATTACCAAAATAACATAATTTTGATCTTATTGTCACATATCGAATATCTCATCACCTTAAAACCTTAATGTAAACATTCAATCTCCCAAATACTTAGAGAAAAAGTATCGTAGTACAATCATTATATATAATATTATTCTCATGACCGGAGAACCAATGATTAAATAATTCTTGAATTGAAATAAAAAATAACCTTAATCATTCCACTTCACTCTTAATCCCTTAACTACACTTCAACATCATATTCTACAATACCCCCTTAATTTTATTTCCCTTTTCATTTTCTTCATAATAAATTGTATAAACATTGAATAACCTTGATGATTCTAACCATTGACCAAAAATCAAGGCACAAAGTGAGAAACACTAATCATAGGGATATAGTCAGGAAGATTCAATTATAGGATCTCTAAAGGAAGGAATATTCTTCTCAATCCATAATTCCATAGGATTAACATTGGTTATCCATTACTAAATCTAAAGTATGATATTCTATACTTAGACTTATCCCCAGATTCATTCATAGGGTTGTGTTTTCTAATCCGTGTTTTCTAAATCTAATTTACAAGGTTATTTCAAAACTTCATTTGATACCAACTTCAACACCCCAACCGCAGAATCCCATAGCCAGTGAATTATTTTAATAAATTTTCATGATTAAAAGGAATAAAATCCTAAATTACTAATCATTTTAGTTGTCCTAGAAAATATATTTCATACATGAACCTTATATTACAATTAAAAAAAATACAACAAAGATTATTCTTTGATAACTTCATTATTCTCCATGAATAACCCTGCATATCAATCATAAATCTCTTCTTAGTATACTAGTAAAATAAAACATAAAAATGGGGTGAGTTATGATGCTCAGTAAGGGTAAAAAATATAGCAGAATCATTCCTAAATAAGCATGAACTTTTAAGGTAAGGTATTCAACTGTAACACAAGCCTTTTAAACATAATCATCAGAATAATATGGAAAAAAATAAATCAAATAATGTCATTTAAACTTTCACATGGATATTTTACTACTTAAATATTCACATGTAATGACAATAACTAATCTCATAGTGAGGGAATGAATAATGCTTGACATTATAACTACATCATCAAGTCCTCATGCCAAGACCATACTTAAACAGTTAAAAACTCAAACTAGTTTGTCTCATGTAACCTATCGACGCATTGAGGGTCTATAGTGGGCCCTACCCGTCACTTAATAAGTCTAATATATTTCTCATATGAAAATGTGGAAACATAAACAACATAATCATTCTTATTAAAAATATTTATATGAAATATGAATACTTTAACTGTAAACCATAAATGATATCCAAATAGTGCATCCACAATCAAACTAATCATAAACAATTTAATAAAATATAGATAATTAAATATTAATAGATCAAACTAAATTAAGCATAATATCCAACATGTGATTTTCATAGATATTAACATAATCTATGTTAAAATCATTAGAAATATCTTGAGAAAAATACCCATTTATCGTTGAAATCATTTATTCGAAAGTTGCGCACTTATAAAGAAGACATTTAAAAAGATATTTTTTCATCAAAGTCTCACATTCCACTTTGATATTATTTATAGTAATTAACATTTTAAAACATTAATGTCCATTTAAATAAACACTTAAACCCATTTTGAAAATGTGGACATTAATGAGAATGATTTAGAAGAATAAATATTTAAATATTTAAAATGATGTTTTAGTTAAAGAGTCCCATACATATAACATTAAAAATATTTATTTTGAAAAAATTTGAATGAAATTAAAAATAAGCATAAAAATTTCATTATAATAATTTTTATACATATAAATAAATATGTTTCATAATATCAAGAATATTGAAATGGGGAATGGATTAATCATTTATACATTCAAAGCACCCCATACAACTTTTAACATTAAAAAAATAAATAAAATATCTTCCAATGAATTTTTAAATATGATGAAGAAAAATTTATTCATGATATTAAAGATATTATGGGAAGTGCATACACTACACAAAAAAATAGGTAGTGAACAAGGCTTATATGTCATCAAAATTAAAATTGAGACGAAATTCCCTTCCCTTAGGTTCAATACTCTTTGTATATGTATGAAACTCATGTATAATGGTTTTAAAAATATTATTAACTTCTACAGAATCATATTAATTTATATTATATCTTATATGATCTATTTGTGACTTTATATTACTCGTTTATTAACAATTCCGTGTTAATGAAACATTTTGGATAATAATAGTTTTGTTTATCGTATGTGTTTTGACTTGTTATTCTTGGTTGTATTACTTATATAATTATTTAATTACTTACATAATTTAAAACTGATTTCTATATCAAATTTATTCATAATTAAATATATATAAAAGATAGATATGTGAAATGTAATACACCATTCATGGAGACGGTAGGTCGTACGTACGCATGAATATTGTTTCTGTTTCCATATCATATAAAATAGAAAAAAGTAAATATGTATATATATATATATTTGTTATTACATTATAATTATTATTTTTTATATTACATAATTATTCATTATATATATTTTTATAAACATTCTTTAATGGTTAACGTGGTAGATTAATCTCATCGCATCGTGGCGACGGTAAGCCGTATGTATGCTCAAGTGATGGTATCAATTCAGTAATGGTAAAAGGGGTAAGGAAATTGTTTGTATGTTAGTTATAAAGAATCAATATAATGTCACATTTATTATTTATATCCATTATATTAACCATTATACCCATTTAAATAAATTAGAGATGAAAACAAGTTACACCACAGTGTGGAGATGGTAAGTCATATGTATGCTTGCATGGTGATATTGTATTTTTTTGGATGGGTGAAAGGATGAATATAGTTGTAACATAATCATAATAGAATCATAGAATATATATATAATACTTGATTTATTACTTTAGTATAGAAACAACATAGTAGTTGTAAGAAGATAAAGAATACAACTTTGAAAGTGTTGGTAAAATAATTACATCTTCTTCGACTGTCTCCTTTTGATTTGCACAAAAGGAATCTTTAGGATAGCTTTTGGACAAATTTGGAGCCTCTAGGATGAAGTTTTTTAATTTTTTAGGATAAATTGGTAGGTATTTTCTTAAATAATGGTCATTAGAGGTGTTAATAAAAGAGAAGTATGGGTACCCCTATATAAGAGAGGTTAGGGTCACTTTATGAAACTCTCAAAATATTAAATTAATATAAATTATTTTTCATTCCAAATGGAACAAAATTAAATTATTTAGAAGACAAGATATGTTTGGGAAGAAATACTATGATCCAATAAAATTTAGATAGGTTTTTATTTTGTTTTAAACCTTATTATTTTGATTTATCCTTATTTAATCTATTTAATTTTAAATATGGTAATAATATTCTAAATATTAAATGGTTTTAAATATTTTCTAATATGGTTTAAATTGACCAAAAATAGAAACTTTATAAAATGTCAGACCTTATAATTAACACTTTTAAATTTTTAACAATTTTTATAATTTATAAATAATTTAATAAAATGTTATTTTTATAAAATATCAGTAGTGTCAATTTTCATACTATTCATTACTTTGACTTTAAATAGAATACAATCAGAAAGATAAATTCAAAAAAATCAGAAAATACACTCCAAACAGGTCATTTTCATATAAAAAATTAGTTATCACCTCTGTTGGGTCAAATTATATTTTTAAAATATTTATAAAATCATTTATTAGATATTTCTATAAATAAAATAATTACTTCTTCACTATCGTGTCATTATTTATGGTAATTAATTAGTATCTAAATATTATAAATAAATTTATATAATTTATATAATTCTTTTATCTTTCAAGATACTATTCAGGATAGAATTTAACTCCATGTTATCCCAATATAAAAATTTCTAAACTTATAATAATTGAGAGTGTGAAACTTTTTCACGTTCTTTAATTTTAATAACATCTATGTCATTTTCTTGGAAAAGTGTTAATTAAATGATTAAAAATAAATCGTCATGATATAATTGAAATTATCATAGTTACCTTGAAAAAATATATATTTGTATAAATTTTATATCATTTAATAAAATATTATTTATTTTAAAATATATTTAATGTCAATTTTGGTTATGTTCGTTATTTTATCTTATAAGAAAATAAAATCAATAAGATATATCCAATCCAATCCTTATAAATCATTAATAATATATCCAACTCATCAATAAAAAATCATGTATTAAATTAACTTAATCAAATTATATTTATATTAATATTGTGAATATCATTTATTTGATTCTTCTTTTAATAAATCAATTGATGCATCTTCATTATGTCACCATTTGTTTTAATGTTTTACTTTATAAAATAATAATTAAATTAACAAAATATAGATAAACATTTTATCTTTCTAATTAATATTTATATTCAACCATATCACTTATATAACCTCGTATTAAAAATATTTGACTTCTTAGAAACAAAAGTATAACAAAATTTGATTTTCATTAAATATAATATTATAAATATATTAATGTCATCCAAGTGAATCCAAGTGGTCACAAAATAGACCAAAGTATTATTTTTGTTTAAAAATACACATAAAATTATATTAAGATAAGTTTTTGGGTAACTTTATTATAATATTATATTATTTTTACCTTTAGTTACCCTTTCTACCTTTAACCATGGGAAATAAAATTATAAAAAGTTATGATTCACCAAAAATTATTTTTATCCTAATGGACCATGTTTTTCATACTGATTATAAACATGTATTTCTTTTTTCATAATTTTAATTAACAGAAGTGGTAAAATTACATATATTTATAATCTCGCAAAAGTGGCTAGAACGTGGGTAAAAGAAACATTCCAAAGTTTAATAAATTTTTATAACTAATTTTATTATAAAAATAATTTAACTCACCTATATTGGATCAATATATGTATTATTTATCTATAGTGACATTAAAATTAATTTAAATTAAAATAATTATCTAAATGAAAAAGTCTGCTATTAGCAAAAATGCAGTATTTTTTACTATTCATCAAAAATTGAATCTTTTTAGAAAAAAACCAAAAATTCACCTTAAGATAATTTTGATATTCCAAATTAAAAAATGAACCATATTTTGAAAAAATAAAATATATAAATTTCATAATTTGGTTAAGAATATTCACAGCCACTTTTTAAATGACTAGTTTAGTAGATCTTGATGTGCTCGAACTCGGTTTTGTGTGCAATGTATGATATCAAATTTATTTAAATATATAAGGTACCCTGAAATCATGGGGTATTATAGCATTTTCATTCCTTCTTTATCTTTTGAAAAATAGGATCTTGGGATGATCTTAATTAGTATTATATTATACTCACCCGTGAATCTATAAACTATTATTTTAGTTAGTAGGAGAAAGTTTGTGATCAAACTGGATATTATTATTTCATGGTTTTTCAAGGATCTATTTGGGATCTGTGGTCATTATCAAGTTTTCACTTTTGGTAATTGTATTTTTTCTTTTTCTTTTTTCTAGTTTTGAATGAAATTACATATATTCACCTGGGATCTCTTTTATCTTTATAACTGGGATTAGATTTGGGTTCTCCTTCATCTCTCTCTTACACATGATTCATTTAGAGGGTAATGCCTCCCATTTTTATGTTTATTATTCCCTTGGTGATTTTTTCTTACTTTTGGCCTTTTGAAGGTGGGATTTGGGTTGTCATTATTGTCCTTCTCTAGTCTATATCCTTGGAGGGTGCCTTTATAGGGAGGGGGTCTTGACAGATTTGGTTATATTTCTACATAATTTACTATGTAATAATATGATTATGTGTAAAATGGATTATGATTGTATTATTTTTATATTTCCACTTATTTTAGTGGATTTATAGTTGTTACACATAATCACTTCATAGATTAATTCTTACTTTAATTATAATATATTTGCAAGGGTTTATTTAATAATCTCATAGTTATACAAGATTGTATTTAACTCCCTATTTATGGAATTATTAGTTCTTTAAATGTAAAAAATGAACTTCCCTCAACGTAGGTTATTTGTTAAAAATAACATTTTTCCATTAATTTTCCAATTTTTATTTACTGAAGATACTAAAATACAAATTTTTATTGAAAATTGATTTTTTTTTAATTCAGTTGGGAATATTTTTCTTTAATGTCCATGTTTTATTCAAATTTTATCAATAATTTTTTGACTATTTTACTATGATTTGTTAAAGCCCTTTTTAACCATTTTTGAATATCTTTAAAAATATTTTGGTGAAATATTTTTATAATTTTTTGAATGATGCACTTTTAACATTTTAATGAAATTGATATTGGATATTTTTTTTTAATTTACTGTCTAGGAGTTGAATTTCTTTCCATCATAGCCACTCAAAGTCTTTAATCATCGTTTACATGTTTCAATAGTATATTCATAAAAAAAATTGATAGATATTTTAGAAATATATACTTTGAATACATGATTTCATATTCAAATGGGTATTTTCCCCAAAATATTCACCAATGATATTTTAAAATGATTTTCATCTATGTAAATATTAGTTATTTAACATTATTCGTTACTAAGTATATATTCTAATGTTACAAAATTCAATTTTTTAGATGCTTTATTATCATTTTGACTAGATAGGGTATTCATATTCTGGATGCTAGTTCTTCTAATATAGACAATTATTGAATTTTAAATCATACTGATTATGTTATATTATTTATTCATATGATTAATGCATTGGAATTATTAAGTGACAATAGGGGACAAAAATTACATAACCCCTCAATGAATTATTACATTTAATGAGAAAAATAGGTTGGGTATTTAGTTCAAGCCTCACCCATTTATGTAATTTTTTATGGTACAACACCTCAAATGTAATTTTAAGATGTCCTAAATTGCACATTTTTTCATTATAAAATAAGTTATTAATGTACCTGTGATTATTTGAATAGTTATGATATCAATGGATATGTTTCCAACTCATGTTATTAATTATATGGAATTATTTGTTCATAATTTATTATTTCCATATTTTTCTTTATATTTAAGTTATTTATTGAATGGAATGTATTTTCAATTATTTACCATTCCATATTTATTATGAATTATTTTCTCAAGATAGATTATAGTATATGTAACCATTATTTAACATCTATGATAACCCCTTTCTTGTGTTTCTTTTCCCCAGTATGCCATGAAGTGTATTACTATTGATGTGTAAGGATGTGCTAGAGGGAATATTAATGTTCTCATAGAAAATACAACATCTTCAAATGTATTATGGTATTCAATAATGTATCTAGTTCACCAAGATTACTAATGTTTTCTTCCATTTTGGATGTGATCGCTTGTATCTAGTGATATTATAACAATGTAACCACCAAATCTGTGTCACAAGATTTGGTGTCTTTACTGTTGGTATCTGAGAAAATTTAGTTGAAAACATGAGAACTATATTTAGTAAAAAAAATAGATTAGGGAATATAAATATATGGTACAATATGATGATATTTATAATTATAGGAAAATATTATAAAAAATTTAATATAATAGATAATATGAGGTTTTCCTTATAATACAACCATGCTTCGATACTACAAGAGGATGTGGTTTAGACATAGAATCATCTACGAGTATTAACCCTAAAAAGAGTTGGTCAAATATATCTCATGTTAATTCTGGTTCATGGTGACTATGACCATACAATGCATATGTTTTTTCACTATCGAGGGATATACAAGGGTTAATTTAAATTTTATTTAGAACCATTATGCTAAATGATAGATTAGAACCTGTAGAAATATAAGATATACCATATTAACATGGGATAAACCAAAAATGTCATAGGTTGATAAGTGTATGGTTGATGATATGTTTAATGTAATTGATTCCCTATTATAGGATTCATGCAATTATTGTTTAATATAATTAAGGGTATTTTCAGAGGCTTTTTTGGGAATAGAATCCTTTATTTTAGTGTATGTTTTAGTGGAATGGTTATTTGGGGAAAACATTGTTATATTTTATGGAAAAAAGTTTAATGTTATTGATGACCATTAGGGTAAATATGGTCACTAAATTTTTGGTAATTATAATTAATAGGGATCAATGAGTTGGTATATTTTTTGAATATATTTTTATTTTATAGATAACCATGGGATTGAAAATTCATTTCATGGATTATTAAAAATTATTATTTTTGAATAAGTTCAGTATATATTGGAATATTATTAGATTTAGTAAAACATAATTTGAGGAACGTAGAAGGAGTTAAATTTTGGAAACTTATTTGATTTTATTGTGGCTTTATGGTTATTTATGAAATTTATGGACATAATTATCATATTGTTTGGGAGTATATGATTATGGTTTATAAATTTTTAGTATATGATGTAATGATTTATTGATTTTATTATGAGATAATAGTTTGTTTGGTTTAAAAAATATATGATCAAATCACTTAGATGTTTTATTTTTCAATTTGGTTAGATATATTTGGGAGGATTCTTGACATTTTCTATTTATGAATTGGATTAAGTTGAAATTTGGGGGTTATAATTGACTTTTTAGAGATTATTGTATTATATTTATCCATATTTTAAAACATCAGATTTACATTTTGGTTTTGTTAAATATTTAGAGAATGAAGGAATGACTTCTCATTCATTTATGTATGTTATGATCCACTACATGTTATTTTAGTTTTTTATGAATGAAAAATTCATCTTGAATATTCATATCTGGGAATAAGAGATGAATTGGAAATTAATCAATGAACAACCAAATGATGAAATTGTGTTTATACAATGTAGATAAATCAAGTAAATATGTTTTTCTATTATTTTTAATGTAAAATGTAACAACTCGAACCTGAAAACCCACATGAATAGTGCTAAACGGGTTTGGTGTTACTACCTTAGGCACACCACCCTGAATGACAAAGGATGTCGACTAGCAGCGAGGGTCTTACAGGTATAGTGGGGAGGCTATTCCCTCTTGGAGGATGATAATGGTACTAGTCTGAGTGTAAAAATAAAGATGCATCAGAATAAACGACTCAGCAAACTCGAACCAGACCTGCAGAGCGGAATCACATTGAATATCGATAAACCAAGAAAGTAATAAATATAAACAACATCAGTGGAAAGTAAACACAACAACATGATGATCACATGTATCTACTACTGAATAACAAACATACATCCAAATAAGATCATACATATCCATATGTAAAGGTGCTAATGGATAACTAACTATAGATACAAAACAAATAAGCATGTTGACACAGGAAATAAGGAAAATCAAAGTAAACCCCAGCTAGGAAAGTCCTCAAGGTCCATACCATCTCCATGTAATAGCTAATACAGTCCAGCTCTTAGAGCTGTCCTCTTTCCTGCACGTAAATCCATAATGTTTGCATGTGTCCCAAAGGGCCCATGAAGGGTGTGAGAAGAATCTTAGTATGATACCACCCAATGGTGCATACTGAATATAAGTGTTTAAGCAGGAATGCATTAATAAGGAAAACAGTAAATAGTAAGATGTACAAAAACAAACACAAAAACCACTAGTGCTAAGAATCCACCATATAGTGTCACCTGCTTCGGCCAACACCAGAATCTCTATCATGTAACTCGGCACCACGTGCCCCCTCACACTTCATGTCTCAAGTACCAACGTCCCAAAGGCACGCCCAAGAAATACTAACTCGGAGGAACAATGAATTCTACCCTCAAATAAATTAACCAAAGGGACAACAATGTCTTCCCTCAAATAAAGTAACCGTAGGGACAATGATGTATGCCCTCAAATAAAGTAACCAGAGGGATAATGATGTCTGCCCTCAAATAACGATGGGCCTTGGACCCCCATCTTGATAGCCTCAATGCTATCCCCTGAAGGCTCCTCACTTTCCATGTGGATTCTTACAGCAAGAACCCCCAAACCAATAGTACCTAAACCGCAACAAAATGGGGACTCTAGCCACATGAGTGGTCAAAACCACCTCAACATGGAGTCTCTCTATGTGCACACAACTCAATGTTCCAGGTGAGTGGTAATCATCAAAATAGTACCCAAGCCACAACACCTCTGACACCTCGTGTCTCTACGACCATTCCACTCAAGTTTGATAGCCTCGCCATCCAAGTAAACTGAGCCATGCCCAACCTGACAGTTACCCTGCCTCAAGTCTACGTCCATGACGCCCAATACCATGGTCAGAACCACCCAATGTAACCCGATCCAAACCCAACCTGTGATCATCATCACTCAATAAATATCTGAGCCATGCCCAACACAACCCAAAGGGTTATAGCATATGAAATCCCACGTATCACATATATAATCAAATGAAATATTCCAACAGACAAGGAAAACAAAATTGTTGAGTTGCACTATCAAGGTGTTGTCCAATACCAGTACTAAGATCTTGAAAGCCTCTAACAAGTGATATCAAGGTTCAATAATCTAAACTCAATAGTTTTAACAAATAAAAATAAATTATAACCATTTTGGAATCCCCCAGCCAAAATTCCCCGATGAACAATGACCACTCACCCAGCCCCGCTCAAGCAAAACAGGTAACTTGGCATACCCAAAGGCATCACATAGGTCAAATAACAATTATACAGGCAATAGAAGGTAAAACAGGGTCACGCTCAAAATACCCGAAAACGGTCCAATGTTGAGCCGCCCAAAAGTCCACGAAAACACAAAAAGAGGTATGTACCACTGCACTTATACTATTACTATGATACTCTTCCGATAACAGCCTCCGATTAGGTCTAAAATGCAGTAGATCTACAAAAGAATCAAAACTGCTCAAACCCCTATAACTCATCTCAGAATAGAAATCAATAAGAACAGATCAATAGGAATCAAGGCCTTACCGAGGGGGTTATAACGTATCTGATGTCGATCGAAACAGAGTTCATATGGATGATCAGGATAAAAAATGAGTTCTATGTGGCTCTCCCCGATCAAACCTGTTGAGGGTTTGGGTTTTCGCCACAAAATGAGGCTACAACCCGTTTTAGCGAAAAAAAAAAGAAAATACATGGGTTGTACTTAGAACTACACACTGTGTATCATTTTACTGTTCATATGACGACTGATATTTTGCTGAGGAATTGTTGACTAAGCACATGGTGTGTACCTATGGTACATGGTGTGTACCTCTCTACCCGACCGACATCCCCAACATGCCATGTGCCTCCCCATACATAGCCTCTCTACCCAGTGTGTACAAATAGTACACGACATGTAAATTTTTAAAACATTATACTCCGCTAATAGGAAAACACACCATGTAGGGTCTTCTCACACAGGAAAGGGTACACGACATGTAGTTAAGGTACATGGCGTGGAATCTGTAATTTTCCAAAAACTGCCCAGTTTCTCTAGATTTCATATAAATGAGTCAAAAATTCAAACAGGGTCAGGATTTTGAATTCCTCTAAAAACCCAGGATCATACAATCTCCCCACCTTAATATAGATCATCCCCGAGCTATAAAACAAAACCCAAATATGGCACCGAATGTACCACCCCGATCAAAGTAACCTAAACTTCCCCAATCTCAAGGGTTCTGGCTAAATTCCTCAAGGGGGATCCCCTCCTTAGGAATTGCCTAACTCAGTCTCAACCCTATAAAACTCAACAATGTAATGGTTCACTAACCTATTTTATGGACTCATGGTTCTATTGTGATGCATCCTCATCCCAACACCTCATTGGCGCTCACATGTCATTTCCAAGACCCAACGTATCCCGCACCACATCGGTGTCCACCTCCATGAGGTTTTCCATCCCATGAATGCTCAAAACGAACCTGGTTCCTAGAACCTCAAGTAACCTACATCCTCAATGCCTTGATTCCACAACATATCAAGTAACCCACATCCTTGATTCCCCAATTACCATATCACCTCATGTTACCCACATCCTCAATGACCCGATGCCACGCATCTCATACATATATATAAATATATCACGCACTTTATATGGTTCCAATCCCACTAACTAGGATCTAGTCAGTCCTCATAAATCATGTGCACCTCGTGCACTCAAAACAGACATTCTTCAATAGGTAACTCCAAAAAAAAGTCACAGCCACACTCACGGTGTACCTCTAACTGTCGTTGTCTCACCATCCTGCTCAGCCCCTGGCAGCTCCACGGAATGCACATCTCCTGAAGTACAATTACCTGATGCCTGACCTCCCTGTAGTGCCACTCTAGTCAATAGCTACTTACCCCTCAACTGGGTCATGTTATCTCTGTCATGTCCTCCATGTGTAGCTGAAACTCGTCTACCTCTCCTAGTACCGAACTTGAACATACTTCAGATGCCACAGTCTGTCCTGGTCCCTGCCTTCCAGCTATCTGGGAAGGATGCCTATAGGACCTCTCTAGATTTCTGACCTATCCACATGCCTAAAACTCCTTTGGAGGCCTATCACACTGAGTCTGGACATGTCCTGGCTATCCACAATGAAATCAAGCAACTAAATAACTGCTACGAGGAGGTGTAGCTGAGTCCTTGGCCTAACTGCCCTGCTAGAACTCATCCAGACCTCTCTTCCTGATATCTGAACCATCACCTGAAGCCATCACCCGGCCAACTCAGGGCATATCCCTCTGGCAACATTCTCCTTTGAGCGCATGATTCCCCACCTATGAGAATGAACCCAGCCTAAATATATTCACCTAGATTCGAATGGTGTGTCGTAATCCATTATCAAAGCGTCTCACCCTTGTCGCGTCATCACTTACCAAACCAGGTGAAAAGAGAGACAACTTAGTGAATGTAGCTGTATAGTCCATGATGGACATGTCTCCCTAAATAAGGCTCAAGATATCCCAATATCTCTCTGCCCTTAGTGTCTCTGGGAAAAATTTCTTGAAGGAGCTATCCTCGAAGCCTTTCCATGCTATCCCTCCGTGTCTATGAGCCTGAACCTGCACATCCCACCAATGCTTTTCTGTTCCTCATAGCATGTACGTCTCCATCTTAACCCTCTGTCCTAGAGGCATCTAGAGATGCTCAAAGATCATATACATGCTCTCTATCCAATTCTCATCCACCTGTGGACCACCATCACCCTGAAAAAGTTGTGGGGAGGCTATACCCACTCGAAGGATGATAATGGTAATGGTCCAAGTGTACAAATAAAGATGAAGCGGAATAAACTACTCAGCAGACTCAAACCAGACCCGCAGAGCGGAAGTACATTCAATATCGATAAACAATGGAATCGATAAATATAAACAATAGCCTTGGAAAGTAAACACATCAGCATGCTGATCACTTATAACTACATCTGAATAAAAAAATACATCTAAAGTAGGTCATACATAAACATATGTAAAGGCTCCAATGGCTAACCAACTTTAGCTACAAAAAAAATAATTATTCTAACACGGGAAAGAAGGAAAAACAATGAAAACACTAGCTAGGAAAGACCTCAAGGTCCATACTATCTCCATGCAATAGCTAATGCAGTTCAGCTCCTGAAGCCGACTGCTTTCTTTCATGTAAATCCATAATGTTTGTATGTGTCCTAAAGGGCCCGTATAGGGTGTGAGAAAAATCTCAGTAGGATACCACCCAATGGTGCGTACCTAATATAAGTGTTTAAGAAGGAATGCATTAATAAGGAAAACAGTAAATAGTATGATGCACACAAACATACAGAAACTCCACCAGTGCTCATTATCCACCATGGAGTGTCACCAACTTCAGCCAATGCCGAAATCTCTGTCATGTAACTGGGCACCGTGTTCTCCCTGACACCACGTGGCTCAAGTACCGATGTCCTGAAGGCACATCTATGAAATAATAACTTTGAGGAACAACGATGTCTTCCCCCAAATAATGTAACTATAGGGACAATGATTTCTTCCCTCAAATAAAGTAACCCGAGGGATTGTGATGTCTTCCCTCAAATAATGTAACTAGAGGGATAACAATGTCTACCCTAAAATAATAGTGAGCCTTTTTCCCAATCCCTATAGACTCAACGCTATCCCCTGATGGCTCCTCACCTTCCACGTGGCTTCCTATGGAATGCACCACCAAACCAATAGTACCTAAACTACAACTAACGAGGCCCTCTACCCACACGAGTGGCCAAAACCACCTCAACACGAATTCTCTTTGTGTGCACACTACTCAAAGTTTCGGGTGAGAATTAATAACCAAAATACTACCCAAGACACAACACCTCTGATACCTCATGTCCCTGCGACCATGTTGCTCAAGTCTGATGACCTTGCCATCCATATAAACCGGGAAATTCCCAACATTACAGTCACCTTACTTCACGATGATGTCTATGATTTCCAATCTCGTGGTCAGAACAACCCAATTTAACCCAAGCCAAACCTAACCTATGATCGGAATCCCTCAAAAAAATATTTGGGCCATTCCCAACACAACCCAAAGGGTTCTTTCATATGTAATGAAACGTATCACATATATAATCAAATGAAATACTTAAACAGGAAAGACAAACTAAACAATTGAATTTCACTAGCTAGGTGTTGTCTCATACAATCCCAAAGATCTTGAAATCCTTTAACATGTCATATCGAGATATAATAATCTAAACTCAATAGTTTTAACAAATAAAAATCAATTATTACCATTTTGGAATCCCCCATCCAAAATTCCCCAATGAGAAACGACCAATGTCTCATCCCCGTTGTAGAAAAATAGGTGACAAGGCATACCCAATGGCATACCATAGGCAAATAACAATTAAACAGGCAATAGAAGGTAAAACAGGGTCACACTCAAAATACTCGAAAACGAACCAAAGACACACCACCCAAAAGTCCACGAAAACACATAAAGATGTTTACACCACCTACCTGATACTAGTACGATGATACTCCTCCTATAACAGAATAAAATTAGGTCTAAAACATGGTAGATCAACAAAATAATCAAAACCACACAAACCCCTATAACTCATCATAGAACACAAATCAAGAAGAAAAGATGAATCAAGGCCTTGTTGAGGGGGTTCTAACACATCTGACATCGATCAAAATGGAGTTTGGGCAGACGATCGGGAGAAAAAATGAGTTCATGCTAGCTCTCCCAACTCAAACCCATTGTGGGTTTTTGTTTCCACCTAAAAATGAGGCTACTTTTCATTTTAGTGAACAAAAGAAAATACATGGTGTGTAATTAGGACTACACATTGTGTATCATTTTATTGTTCATATGATGGCTGATATTTCTCCAAGGACTTTCCAACTAACTACATGGAATGTACCTATGGTACATGGTGTGTACCTCTCTATGTAGCTGACATCCCCAACATGCCATGTATCTCCCCATACACAACTCCTCTTAATGGTGTGTACAAATAGTACACGACATGTAATTTCTAAAACAAATCTACCCCGCCAACAGGCTTACACTCCATGTATGTCCTTCTCACGAGGGCAAGGGTACACTGCTTGTACTTAAGGTACACGGCATGTAATCCAGAATTTTCCAAAAACTGCTCAGTTTCTCTAGTTTTCTTTGAAACGTGTCAAAAATTCATACAGGGTCGGGATTCTGACCCGCTCCAAAATCCCGGGTTCTTACATAAAATTAATAGGATCCCTTCAAATTTGGAGAAGGATATATAATGAAAAAATATCTCCTTAAACACTTCATTTCTGAGGAATAGATTGTATTTTAATCTCTCACAAATTTATAGTTTTGTGGTCTTAAACTTTCCCATAACTACATTATTTATCACTCTCTATTAGTCCTTAGACTTTTTTCTCTCCCAATTCAATATTTTATGTTTCCACTAATTTTATTATAATTTTTGAAACTTAATAAGTGATATTTGAGGTAACATGTATGTTTCCCACTTTCCCATTTTAAAAGATGTTTTATTTTCCCTCTAAATGATTTTGGTTTTTAATAAATGTATTTTCCAACATAGATATTTGGTGACCAAGATAAAATTGTAAGGTGAAATTTATTAAAGGGGTTATAATGTAAGACCCTAAAAAATTAGTTTAAAAGAATAGTAGTCTTGACATATTTCTTAATAGGTAACATTGAGATTTTAGAAAATTGTAATATATTATAATAAAATTTTTATTTAAATGTGTCCATTATAACCTAGATATTAAATTTTGATGTATGAATGTCAGTAAACATGTTAATAAAAATATTTATAATTTTCATAATAAAGAAATATTTATTATTTAATTCTTATAAAAAAATTACACAATTTTATATGAAGCTGTTTTTTTCTTCAAAAAATATGTTTTCTACACAAATTGTTTTTATTGAATTTTTTGCATAGAAATTATAATTATTTTCTACCATGTAAAGAAATTTAATATTATCAAATGAAAATAATTTTTTAAAACATTATATAAAAATTAAATTTGGGATAAATTTTGGGATTCTTCTGAAATGATTGATTTTTCAGTGAATATTTAAAAACACTGAATTCTCAAATAATATCCTTTATCTTTATTAAAAAAGGTAAATTAAAACCCCTATTATATTTTGGATTTGGTATAAAATTGACATATTATCCATTTTATTTCAAATAATCTATTAAATTATTTTTCAATTAGTAATATACATTATTTTGATAAAAGTTAATATTTATGCTCAAAACACATTTTTCTAAAAGTTGTTTTCAATTGTATTTTATGAATTAATTTTAGAATTTATTTCATCCATTTATAATATTTAATCATGGAAAATGTATACCATATTTCGGATCACATGGTCAATATTTGGTAAATATTTCACTTTTATTTTTGTTTATCATGAATAGTAACTGTGCTAAATATTCTCACCACGATATGGGTAAATGGGAAAAACATGGTTAAAACTATGAGATAAGGTTCCAAAATCTATACAACACTTTCACATTTTTTAATGGATTATATGAATTTAAATTTGGAATTTTTAAATGATAATATATGAAATTTTTGTTTTATTTATCCATGATAATGACATTTATATTATTTTATTAATAGAAATATACAAAATGTCACTCTCTTTCTTTAAAATGGCACTTATATGTTCACATAGGGATAAAAAGATGTTTTTAATAAATATTAAATTTTTTTTTCAAAATTAAATTATATTTATTATGGTAATTTATTTACAAATTTCAGTGATTATATAATGATCTTAAATTCTTATACAACGCTGGGATAGTTCCTATTAAAGAAGTAGCAAAATCAAGAAAATTATTTTAAAAACATTAAGAATAATAAAAATTTGATTAATTATTTATTTCTATTAATTTTTTTGATAAAATGATATAATTGTAATGCATTAAAATTTTATATTTGAAAATATTACTATATTCATTTATTTATATTCAAATTAAATTTATAATGTCAAAATTTCCTAATTAATATTTCATGAAAAAAAATTATTTTTAAATTATTAATAATATTAAAAAAAATTATTAAAATATTAAAATTATTTTGATAAATGGTTGAAAATTTAATAATTTTTTCATTAATAAGCCAATAGTTAGCTTATAATTAAATTTATTACACATTTTTATTGAAAACGTTTTTACGGTGATTAAGGTTTAAAATTGTTAATGAAGGGGTTAAACTAAAATATCAAGGTTAAAATTACCAAAAAAATATAAAAAATAGTTTTATTTTATTTTTTCCTCATTAATATCATAGTCAAATATGATTTTATTTAGATACATATTACCATGGATTTTATTTAATAATATTTTAAAACTTTTAAAATACTAAAGTGTCCCACTCACCACAATTATAAAAGGAAATCCCACCTATCATCTTTACACTGCTATTAGAAACCTATATAGACTAATACCTACCCAATTCTATTTTAAAATTATTTATCCATGATTTATATGAGTTTTTATTCTTAGAAGACCATTTCAGGGGTCCGTAGAATGGATTTAAAGGAAGACTGTCGAAGATGAGGTAATCATATTTATTGACTCTTTCAAGTTTATTTCTTCTTCTAAATCCTATAAATATATTTTACCCATCATAAAATAATATCTCAAGTGTCATAAATATACTGATATTTTATTATGACTATGGTATGTCTTTTTTACAGCTGTTTAAATCCTACATATAGTAAAAACACCGTCTGTGTGTATGTACAACTTATTATCTCCTTGTAATGGTGTATTTCATTTCTTATCACTATTTTACTTTGATAGTTATAAATATGGAACTAATGAGCATAAATTATATTTATTACATAGTTATAGTTCATAAAATTTAATATATAATTTACCTTATTACCTTTCCATCCTTTGGAAAATGATAACATCACTCGTGCGTTCGTGTAGACTACCTTCTCTATATATCGATGTAATTAAGTTTTTGTTTTATATTTATATAGATGAAAGAAAGATATATTTAGTTAATATATATGATATATATGATATAATAATTAATAAAAAAATTTGAATTATTCTTTACCTTTCTATCATTCTATCCATCAAAATTTCAAATATGTGTTCATGTAAACGTATGACCAACCATATCCATGAACATTGTAATTCATAATTCTGTCTCGAAAATTAATGAATGATTATAAAAAGTGTCCAATGAATAAATATGATATTTATAATTTTAATATAATTCTTGAGAATATGATATTATATATTATTCACAATAAATAGATCATATGTCATTGAACAGACATGAGAAAAAAATGTAGTTAATACCAAAAATAATGAGAATAGTGAATGATTATTGATGAACAGGTGATAAGATGTTATAAGTGGATTATATATGATATTATAAAAAATAATATTTTTTTATAAATTAATAACATGTTTTAAACCATTATACATGAGGTTATAACACGTTTACTAAGTGGATGTGTGACATTAGAGGGTTTTTAACTAAATTTTCATTCATTGGGTTATACTTCTACTTCATTGATATTTTTACGTCCTGACTATGTGTAAAATGACTTGTGATTAAATTATGTTTATTTATAGTTTTCTGAATGGATTGAAATTTTTTACCTAAAATTTCTTCATTGATCAAATATCACATAAATGATACGATCTTTTTAAACATTTATTTTCCAATCTCATCATTAATTGAGATATTTTATGTTTAAGTATCCATTTAGTGGATTATTTGTTCTTATAACTTAAAATAATTGTTTTTACCCTCTATTTATATAAAATTATAAGTCTTCCTTTTATTTCCCTCTATTAATGTATGAAAGAGACATAAATAATGTGTCTATAGAAAACCAACTTAATTTTTTTTCTGTTGTGAATGTTTTTCATCCATTTCCATGTTTTTTATAAATGTTTTCACTAATGTCTTTATTATTATACTATGATTGTTTAATTTCATTTTTACCCAATTTTGAATTTCTTTAAAAATATTTCAATGGAATCTTTTTATCATTTTCTGATGATGGTTCTTATGCATTTTTACTTGAAATGTGAAGGTAAACATTATTTTAATGTATTTGGTATGAATGGAATTTCTCACCATTAGTACTACTCAATTATTTTAGGATTCCTTTAAATTTTTATATAGTTCTTTTACAATAATATTTTTTCACTAATATGTTAGAAATTTTTTATTTTGAAAAGGTGATTTAAAATTGAATAGTTTATTTCCTTGAAAACAATTTCTAATGATATTTGAAATTTTTTTCGTATATATAAATATACTTTATTGAATATTATTCTTTTCTAATGATATATTATAATGATACCATCCTTTATTTTTTGTTTTATGTTTTATGATCAATTTGATGGGAAAAAGTATTGAAAATTTGGTATTCTATTTATTCTAATATGGATAGTCACTAAATTTTAAAGATTTTTTATTATGTTGTATTTAATGTTTATAAGATGAATCCATTAGAAAAATTAAATGATAGGTGGTGAAAAAAATTACATATCTCATCAATTCATTTGTAGGTCTCATGGGACAAAAAAAGTTTTTTATTTAGCTAAGGCCTTACCCCTTTATGGAAGATGCCTTTTCACCATGAATAAATGATATGTTTAAGATGTTTTATATTATTAATTCCATCATTATGAAATCAGCCATTGATATACATTTGATTATTTGAATATTTTTTCAATCTATAGAAATTTTCAACCTCATGTTATTATTTATATGTCATTATTTGTTCATATTTTATTATTATCAACATATTTTTCATGATCAAGTTACTAATTAAAAGGAATGTATTTCCAATTATTCACCTTTCTGTGTTTATTATACCTTATTTACTAAATTTATGTTATTTTGTTTATAACCCTTATTGAGCATCTGAGATAGCGCCTTTGTTGTGTTTCTTTTCCTTAGGATTCCACGAAGTGTATTATGATTGATATTCATGTATATACAACAGGTAATATTAATTTTTTTAGTGATAAATCTATATTTTCAAATTTAATGTGAAATTTAAGCATATATCTAGTTAATGAAATTATAGATCAATTTGGTCATTTGGGATGTGAAAACTATTATATAGTGTCAATATAATATTGTAATCATCGAATCTGGTTTACTGGAGTTCAGGTCTTAATAAATTAATGTTGTAAAACAAAAAACTTTTCCATATAACCTTTAAAGTTGGACATTATAAAGCAATCATTCATCTTTCAACAAAACAATGATAAATCCTAGATTCATACCGTTCTATCAATCTTAATTCCATCCTCAACACTATCATGCATATCACTATGTGTCTCCCTACCACTAGTTTCAACTACTACTACAATCATATGGAATGACCACTAATATCCCATCAAACAACATCCATCCTATTATCACATAATGTCACATAGAAAGGTTCATGTCTAAAGAAACTCATATAGTAGTAAGTATAAAATAGAGTTAACTTGGCATTTGGGCCTTAAAACAAGTCATTTAGTCATCACATATAAATAATATATCATAGTTTTAAGCATTTTTTCCTATAAAACAACCAATTTAATTACTATATTTGATTAAAAAATTCATTTATCAAAGGAAAAAACTACTGATAACCAAAGTAATATACTATTAAAAGTTATTAATTAATTAAACATTTTTTAATAATAACTTATAGTTTCAAAAAATTAAGTAATAAAAATTACATTTAACATTACAATTAATTATTATTAATAAAAAAAATTCGTATTCAAGTTATTTGTCAATTTTAATTAAAAATTTTAATAATGAATTAAATTAAACATGAATTAAGAATCACCTGAATTTTAATCTAATTAAAATAATCAATAGATTCAATAAACATGCCTCTTGAATTATTTATCCAAAAATCATCACTGTTATGTTCTTTAACAATTTCCATCATAGAAACATGATAATCCTAAGAATAAAAAACATGATAAAGTTAATAATCATGGATAACAAACTATCTAGAAAATTAATATGGAAACCCTTATCATTTTTAGAAGACAGTTGATCACTAAAACCCTAAAACATTTCGTTTGATTAATTTGGCCAGTTATTTTTAAAGGTTAATTCCATAATAACTAAAATAGAAAAATAATGATTAATTTATGATTACAAATAATATAATATAAGAATAAATGAATCCCCACCACATGGATTCCAACATTATTCAATTTATAATAGAACCAAAACCCAAATCTACAATCAATGCTTCAATAAGTAAACCACATCTTTCTAAAGACTCTATTTCATAATGATGAAAAACATTAGTAGAACTCTATAAGAACAATGGATCTAAAAACCCATATCATTGGAATATAAAATTGATGGAACATGACTGATCAAAGAAGAAAACATAACAATAATAATAAAAACTCACCATTGATAACGACATATTGAAAATAGTATTCTTGGGATCAATCCCAATCAAAATAGATTCAAAACACCATGAAGAAGCACATATGGAAACATAGAGTTAGGAGGGAATCAAAGATATTGGGAAAATTCAACGGTAAAATAGGATTTATAAAAATTATTCTAGAAATACGTTCATAGATTGAATGGATCATTCACATCATGAATGTACTAATTCTATGTCTAGTCAAAAAATATGTTTATCATATCCACCAAACATTGGATTATTTCACATCAAGAATTAAATTTCAACATCATGAGGTTTCCCAGATAGATTCATGAATTTTTCCTCCTCATACATTTACATCATGAATTTAATTTTTTTCATCATTAATTACACCCGATGAACCATCCTAAACCAAGACATGATTATATATATTGGGCTTTAGACTGAAGTCTCACATTGTCAAAATAATTCTGATATCCAATTTCTCCTACATCCATCTACCAACTCCCAAACTCCACCTATTCTTTTATTTCACCAAATAAACAAGAATGGTATACATGGAATTAATTTACTTTAATAATCCAATCCCTTACATCATATATCTCTCAAAAAATTATCATCATTGAGAATATAAAACCAAACCTCGAGATAATGTAAATAAAAATGAGTTTTGCAAACTTCTATCTGAATAGATACTTCTTAATAATAAATCCATTATAGGATCTCATATACCTTATATAGAGGAACAATGAAAAAACCCATGAAACACAAAAACCAACTCCTAAAAACTCTGATGGTAAGGAAACCACTCAAACAGGATCATGGAAACAAAAAATCATGGAATAGATTACCATATTCTATGCTAGATAAACGTCAACGATAATAAAAAAACATATACAATAAAAGATATAAAAATAAAATATATTAGGATATTGTACTTTAACTGTGACTCATATTCCTAGGTATTTTCCTCTATGCCACTATGCAACCAAAGGTCACAAACCAACTTAATGGAATTCTCACACAACACATTCTTCGAGAAGTCCTGTATCTCTACATGCCACTCCATGAAGGTTTAACCATCTTCAGCATCTAACTCACAAAAATTTATGATTTTAGAGTCTTCATAAAGATAAAAATGAATCAAAAAAACACATTTAATACATCAAATATCCATCTTATCTATGGAGGAAGTGGTTTCATATATTAAATAACTCCAAAATGATCCCACACATCAAAAGGACTAAAAAACTAGGGATAAATCATACTCCCATGACCAAAACATCACTTCCCATGATGAGGATTAACCTTCCGGAACAAATGATCTCCAATGTCAAAATATGGATGTCTCCTCTGATGGTCGGCATAGGACTTCTGATGATCTTATACTAGCTTAATCCTTTATAGAATCACCTGAACCATCTTTTTTGATAACTACACTTTTTATGGCTAGAGAATTATTGACTCTATAAACCTATTCTAGAAAATAGAGAATGTAATAGTCATCCAAAAAATCATCAAGTGGATCCATATCAATGGTGGAGTGAAAACTATTACAGTAAGGAAACATGACCAAGGGCCAAATCATCATCCACAAACCTTCAAAATTATGAAAATAACCATGTGATGGTTCTTAAAGAGTTTCAATGGTTAACTCTCTATGACCATTCATCTAGGGTTGAAATGTATAGATAAATAAAAACTAAGTACTAATATCATTCTTGATACCTCTCTACACCCTGGAGGTAAAATGAGGACCATGATTAAAGATGATTATCCTTGGGACTTCAAAGAGTCTCACCACATCCTCCAGGTACTTCCTTGAGGAAAAATCCTTTGAGATCGACTCCTTGATCTCTATAAATTTGGAAAAAATTCAATTGATCCAATATCCCCCATATAGAATCTTATATTCCTAAATAACATGGTAATAATTTGAATAATTCCATCAATATCTACACACAAGTTCATTGGGTAACATTCCACTACAGGAGGAAACCAACAGTAAAATAGTGCTTCACAATCTAGGAATACAAGGATAAAAATGCCTCTAACTAATCAAATATCCACATTTACCAACGATCACTGTTGGATATCCATTATCATCATAGAAAAATATCTACCTATGTAATAAATTAATAATATCATACACCTAATATAGTAAGTTCATACTGAGGATGATGACATATTATTGTATTTATAAACATAGTAAGTCACCCAAAGAGAGGTTCTAGCCCAATACTTGTTTATAGTCTCATCAAAAATCATACAAATAAGCTTAAAATATAACTATCATAGTCAATTCAAAGGGAACTAGAAACCTCTATAACTCAAAACCCAAATCGTGTACTAGGGAAAGTGATATGAATGACTTCACAGCTCCAAAATAAGAAAAACATGCAATCAAGTAGAAAACATGTAATGAGAAAGTTGAAAAATGTATCTCTCACCTCGCACTGGTATCTCTAAATCAATCAGCTAACCATGACATTATCCATGGAAACACTTTACTTCATCCAATTTAATAAAACCCTGATACTATATCCTAAGTTGATACTACCTCAATAGAGGAATGTGAAGTGGAACACATACTACATTCTACCTTCTCAAAATGTTTGGGTACTCTCTACCCTGATAACCTTGTCCTCTACATGAAAATAATGCCATATATCCCTTCGTAGATTCCTAATATCTTCTACCCCAATCGATATGAGATTATGAGGGATGTGACCAACCCCCATATTTATATATTCTATTATTTATAGGAAACTATGATCTTCATACCATATCTCATCTATGTGAGGAATCTATAAGACTCCCCTCTTGTGGTAATCGGGTCTTAACCATTCTCCTCTAAATGACCACTTCCCTTGACTACACCTCAAGATATTTTTACAATATAAAAGAGGGGACCTAGTGTTACATCTCTATATGTAAATCCTTCTCAAAAAAATATCCATGGAATCCTTATCTAGTTGATGGTCTGATATATATTAGAGAAGGTTTTAAAAATGAATCATGAACACTTGCATGATAGAACTCCCTTGATAAAGGGTAGTCATCTCTTAGTGATTGGATGCCTTCACAGTTGAAGAAAGTAAATTAAATAAAAAATGGTGTCATATTATCTTATATGATACAACCAAATCCTCACGATACATGGGGAATAAGAACCAACACTCAATCTCTTCTCTATAAAACATATTCATCACCAATGATTCCTAGTACTCTGTTTAAGAATAGATCAAACTGAAGGCTACCTCCACCACCTATAAACATTCATCTATCCATAAGTTTTAAATAGAGATCTAATATTATTGAAAACTGTAGAAATGAAACTCTTTGAGTATCCTCTTCTGAGGGTCATAAACATTGACCACTAATATGTGGTGATATTTTAGAACTCCTTCTGAACAAGTATTTTATGAACCTAATGAGTATGTGCACCTCAAGACATACATGTAAAATAATAAACTATTATGGAATCCTAAAAAATGAATATGAAATATTTATCACTTGTTAAATTTTTTATTTAATGGAAAAACTAATCCCATATTCTACCCACTTCCTAAATAGGTGAAAAGAATAATAATTCATGATAATTTTCTAGGAATTAACATCACGGTATGGGTTTGATTCATCTCATGACCTTGCGGCAGCATGTCAGCTTTAGCTTCATGTGATACTTTATTGGGCTTCTTCTTCTGCAGTTCTATTTAGATCCAAGAATGTTTCGACGGTTCGATGCTTGTGCATGGTTTTTTCTTTTCATAATGGAGATCTAGTTTTTAGGTGGTACCCAATCATTGTGATTAATTCTTCTGGAAACTTCCTTGATTGTTGAATATTGGAGTTTAGGTAGCAGTTTGGATTCCTTCCTTTGGTTGTGACTGTAGATCCTTACAGTTCTTTCCATGTGAAATGTTGGTCTTCTAGGTGCCTTTGTAGTAGGATTCATGACTGATTTTTGTTGGTTTGTCTCATCACTATTTTCAATGCCAGTTTGGCTTTGGTTAATAGATGATGATTCAGATGGATGATGATTCATGTGAGTTGTTGAATTTTTTGAGTCTTTTATATCTATCGCTTTGAACGGCTGTTTATGGATATAGTTGGTTGATTGGTTGTAGATGTATCTATGGTTTTGGGAAAAAAATCATCACATTAGGATGGCATTGCAGCTTCTTTCTTGTACTACTAGTTTGGTATCCCCGAAAGAGGGATGGGTGTGTTGACACCCCTAATCTAGTTGTCTTTCATTATTATTGGACAGATGGGTTCCTTGATTTTATTTTGTACAATTATTTTGTTCTTGATTAGTGTTGCATCAGTTTGAAATGTTATGATATTTTAACAAGCGTTATAAGGTGGGTTACTCGAAAGAGATATAGATGTGATGGTGTTTATCATTGAGTCCTCCCTCTGTATTCTTATTCATGTGGGAGGTGTGCTCTACCTCATTGTGCTTCCAGTATATTGTAACTTCTTGGTAAGGGGATACACTTTCTCTTTGACCAATATCACTATTTCATTATCTTTCACAGGTGATTAAACTTTTTACCTTTCTTATTTTGACATTTTCTCTCCACTGATCACCTTGGTATTATTTCATCTCATTAGGTCAGGCTTTTAATGGAATTGTTTCCACTATGATATGAATGGGTTTCCTCTTTTACAATTCTTCAAAAAGGATTTTATTTTTATAAATAATGGGGTCTCTTCCCTTTACATGTTAATTTTTTTTCTATGTTTCATTTAATTGTGGGCCCAAAATACATATTTCCAATCAAATATCTCTTGTTTTCATTTCTCACTAAAATCATCTAATATCATTTTCTTACCAATACATATATTCCAAAAAATTTCCATCCTTTAAACTCCATGATACACCTAATACAAAACCATTTATACTACTCTTACATGATCCACTACCCCAAAGGTAACCTTCCTAGGGTGACGATGAGATAAGGGATATTTTGATTCCTAATTCCCACCATTATAGGCCATGGGATGGTGATAAGAACTGAGAGTATAACATACACATAGATAGTAAGTGTTACCCAAGGAGATATGAGAAATGAGAGATAAGATGTATTCAAGCAATAACTCATATTGAAGATAATGGTAAATGATTCCAAATACATGAATTTAATGTTATACAATATAAAAACAATTAAAATTTTACTTATTCTAAAATATTATCCTAGATAGTGACCAAAAAATCTAAAATATCTCCTAAACAACACATGGTCTTTTATTATCTATCCTGGTAACCTTATCTATTCTACAAATATGAAAACTAGTTTATGTGTATATAGGGTGGTCATAACTAGAATACTCTGTAGGACCCTCCCTAGACCATATCATGTAAATGATAATGAAATAATTCCACATTTTAGTGAATAACCTGTAAAACTATCTCATCTTTTAAATAGGTATGTAATCATTTCAACCTCACCACAGTTATCTCTCACCATATATTGAATAAAAAATATTATATAATATAATATAAAATGAATATACCCGACTACCCCTTCCCCACATGTTTTATTGCTCTTCATTAATGTCACAAGTCTTGAGAAATCTATCTCTATAAGAATCAAACCCATAGAGCCATGGGATAAAGTATTATATGATCCTCCCCTGAAGTACATCATGTCAACACATAACATGATTCCTTTAAATCACATCATCATGTCATCCCATTCCATAACTCTAGATAATAACCAACTAGTTTAATGTATCACCATTGTCACTATATTGTGTTTTTTGACCAAATAAATCAAATCTAAAACACTTTAAACTTATCCAAATATATGGGATAGTATATCAGGATATATATGTGTGTGACATAACAAAAAAATCTTATATCCCTCTACACATTCATGAAGGTAATGATAACCACTTTTCATCCCCAAACATAATATTACCATTAGAAAATATTTGGGTCAGTGGGGATAGTCAACCATTTGTTCCTCACTAACCTAGGTCCCTAGGAAAACACACCCCCAAATTCCAAATGGTTCCAGTGACCCTTAGGACATTGGTTTTCTAGAGTATAAATTCAAAAAAGAATTAAGATATTATATAGCTTAAAACCACTCTGAGAATTAACATAGTCTTAGGTTCAATAATATCTATCACATCAAAAACAACTAGCTTCCTCTACAAATAACTACATATCTTACAAGCACATAAGAATTCAAGGAAATTATTTTAAATAAGTATTTCCTTTTAACATTTAAAATTATTTTAATTTATTTATTATCCATTAATAAACATTATTTCATTTACATTTCATTAACTACCAAGTGAATTTCCATGCCCTCGGGCATAATACAATCAATACCATGGATACTCATGATTATCATTATTTTAATTCCATTGAAGAACCAATTCCAAGGGATAAAATAATTTAATCATTATTAGTCCATAATTCCATGTACTATAGGAACCATCCTATTATACCATAACAAAATGAAGAAACTAATAATAACCCTCAACCTCAATGTAGTGACCCAAGATTCTCATAGAAATTTATTACATCTTTTTAGATGAATATTCATTACATTAAAAAAAATGCACACTTAAGGATCGTATTTGTGTAGTTTATTTGGAGAGTAGATTCACAATCTTATTATTTCATGAAATATATTCAATGTCAACCATAAATATCTTCCTATTAGGTAATATTGATAGAAATTACCTTCTTGAAACCTTTCATCGTAACCTGGGGAAATAAAACATAAGAAATTATGATATCATATGATTAGAGAGGGTAACCATGGGATATACATAAGAATAACAAGAACATGAGTGTATTAGAAAATTAACGTAACATTTCAAATAGATCCTACTTATCAATGATCAAAATCTTGAGTCATGGAATAAATATTGGATGTTGATATGATATGAATCATATGTAAATCAGAGAGCATTATCCAAGAGAGAATAACGTTGACATAATAATGTAAATATATCGTAAAATAAGTAATTAAAATAAATTCCATAGTAGTCAATGGTCACTTCCAATCCTATCATAATAGAATGGTTTACTCCCCAAACCATCATAGTTTAATGGTTCATTCCCAAGACCATCATAATGGACCGAGTACCATACTGAACCTGTTTCACTCCTCATTCCATTCCTTTCTATATCATGAGATATAAATCTTTTCCTAATGCATTAGAGGTGGATATAGGTCCCACACATCGCATAATAAAAATCATAAAGCATTAATAATATCACAACCCATGTAATTAAATGAGTTTGGTAAACATTTCATCAAATCATTACCTATATAAAAGCGGAAGGTTTCATAATCATTTAATCATTAAATTTTATCATAACCCATGAAAAGAATCAGGTTTCATAAGAATTTACTCATGGTGTAACATGTGGATGAGAAATAGGTTTCATAAACAACATTCTATCGCAAACATAAACCATTTAGAGAAATAATTAAAATGGTATCCACATATCATATTCCCAAAAAAAATTGGTCACATCAATTGATATAATCGTAGAAGAAAAAATGATTATGAAAAGACACTGGAACATTTCTTGAGGAAAATAAATATTTTTTTAATTAAATTTCTAAAATATAAAACAATTTAAAAATAATTTTTTTTGGAAAATAACCTTGAAATCATAAAAAGCAACATTTAAAACTCAATTAAATCATTTATAGAGGAAAATATCCTTTTCACTTTAAAATCATTTTTTAAAACCTAAAAATATTTGAAAATTATTTTCTTTGAAAATAAACATAAAAATATAAAAATGAATTTTTAATGAAATTAATGGCTTTGATGGAGGGAAATGATGTTAATGTATTATACGTTAAAATAAATATTCCTTTCACATTTTTTGTAAAATATAAATGGAAATTTTTTTCAAAATGACATGAAGATTCCATTATAAATATTTTTTAAAAAGTAAAAATGGGTTAAAATTTCATTATTAAATCATCTATAGAATCTAAAACATTTTTCTAAAACATGGGATTTGATGAAAAAGGATTTTCGACTAAAGAGAGAAATAAAGATGTATTTTCTTTAAAAAACTCAAATAATTAAAGTATGAATGAGGGGAGAAATGGTACTATTTTTTGAAAAAGATAATAATAACTAAAATTGAAGAAAATAGATTGATTTTAAGATAAAAATACCCAAAAATACCAATAAGGGATATGTAAACAGAAAAAATCTTAAATAAGTATGCTAGTTTTAGGTAAACCATTACCACATTGGTGACTTTTGAATCATAAGCCTTATAAAAGAAAAGAGAAAATTGAATATTTAAACACCAGGAAGATAAATATATTCTTGAAGTAATATATCGTCAAGGTATTATGTACACCATAGAAAAGAAATAATTGGGCAATATTCCATATGTCTCATGGAAGTAAAATTGATATTAAAAATACCTTACTGTTATAGTAATATTTTGAATCATATTCCCTAATAAACAAAAAATGAAATGAAACTTTAAATATCATGAAAAGAAGGAGATTCATTATATAATAATTTGAAAGGGAATTATATACACCAAAATAAATAAACAAGTGTTTAATTTTCATATACCTCCTAAAAATAAAATAGAGACTATAAATTCCTTACCATAAGTCTATACTTCCTTCATACATGTTCGAAACTCCTTTGCATAGAACCACCTCCTTTATGACCCTTATTAAGGATCCTAGTGTTTTTATTTTGGATTACTATAATATGGATAACATAGATAAGGATATTTTGTTTAGCTAAACTATATTTCTTCAAAGGTGTGAATAAGTGAAGGGTGGTGGTGGCCTTATATAAGTGGAGGAAGGGAACCAACTTGGAATCTACATGGAAATGTATAAAAAATAATCAAAAAAAATTTAATTCCAAAGAAAAAAGATTCCAAATAACCATATATTTGAACCTAGGAAGGACAATACAAATATATGGACAAAAAATAGGAATTTTCCAATTGTTATAGTCATTTTATCCCTTATAATATTATCTTAACCCCAAGAAAATCCATTTGTTACCTTATCTACATTCATTGATTTTTACAGTTTTAACTATTAATTATAGTAAAAAAATAATTTAATCTTATTGTATAATATAAATTAAATTTTTGTAAATTTCATTTATAGAAGAGGAAAATTTTAATTTAAAATTAATCTCATAGATGCAATGAGAAAGTTGGTTTCAAGAAAGAAAATATTCATGAGTTTAGAAAGTTTTCTTATCTAAATTCTATATGAAAATTATTTCAATGGCATAAATTGGATTAATATATATATTAATAGTATAATTTTTCTTTTGAAACCATAATAAAATAATTTTGATATTTTTTAATGTTTTAAATTAAATGATAATTCTTAATAAAAACCTACATTTTTCTTTATTCATCAAAATATTCATCTTCTCATAAAATTATCAAAAAAACTCCTAAGATAATACTTAAATTGGGATTTCAAAAATGGAGTTTTTTAATTAATTTTTCCAATACTTTTTCTTTATATAAAACCATTATAGACGATATTTAAAAATTAGTTATTATTATTCATATTTCTATGTCTAATGGTTAGGTTATAATGTTCAAGTTTAAATAATAATGTTAATAATATATCATAGTTTGTTAAAACTCATTTTCACATGTAATGCAAAATAACTTAGTGTTTTATATAATGAAATCTAAAATCAGTGTCACATGTAAAAAAAATATCAACAATATTAAATTTAAAGAAAAAATTACAAATTCTCAAAGTGTTATATTTTTCACCCCCTCAAATAAATTACATCCTCACAATTTTAACTTATGTTTGGTAAAAAGGGTGTAACATTTGAAAATCCATTTGAGGGAAACCCACATATCAAAATGGGTTTATAAAACATCCAATTGAAAAGAGACGAAAAGATGTGATAAGGTCATGTGAAATAACACACACTAGGGTTCCAAATAGTAGAAAATATATCGGAAGTAAAGATATTTAAATGGAATAAAAACGTAAATAATTTTAGAAAGTGATAGAGGTAATTGATCACAAGAAATTGAATTATCAATGATATGTTAATGATCTCAACAACATCAATCTATGATGATTTAATAGAACTATTGTTCAATATAAATGAAGTTATTAGAATAATATTTGTTTCAATATCCTTTATATGATTTGAGAAATTCATCTACCATATAGACTTAGAATATATGAAAATAAATTTATGTGATATCTTTATATATACACAATTTCATCCTTTAGATGTGGTTTGATCAATTCAGACATTATCTCTTACTCTAAGAAATGAATATCCCTTAGTATTTTTTATGCATAAAGCACTAAAATTAACAATTGACAGATCAATAGCTTAATAAAATATTTTCAAGTCATTCCTCCTATCTGTAGATATTTTCCATGGTTAAAATTGTTATCACACGTAGTCCAATAAAATCCAAAGTTAAACTTATTCCATTCCATAAATAGTTAACCTGAAGACTCATCTAAAATTTGTTTTTCCAAATTAAAATTCTAAAAAATTTGAAGGAAGTTCACTAAATAAAAATTATATTCCCTAGACAATGTAATGTGTATTTTAATGTATCATTTGAAATATTTGAATACCTTTATTACCGTAAAACCATAATAAAAACTTGCATGCTTCCAAATATAAAACCCTGGGGTTTCAAATACATTCTATAAATCAATATTTATAGTAAAATCCTTTAAATAATACATAAACCATAAAACCTCTAAACAATTTTATAATCAACAACACTATCCTATCAACATATCATTATTATATAAATATTGGGAACATATTACATGTTATCATCCTTTAATCATGTGTTTTCAAATATGTTCATCTTTTTACTGAATCATTTTTCTTGGTACCGTTCAACACATGTTTTTAAAACCTTAAATAAATACTATTTTAGTACAATCATTATACATTTTATAATTATTATAACAAGAATATTATTTTCTAAAACATTCCTATAATATAATTATTTATTCAAAATAGAATCACATTAATCATTCCTTTTCATCTGTATTAAGAGAATATTTTTAACATTGATCCCTTGCATTATTTTTTATTATATTCCTTTGAAATTTGGGGAATTAATTTGTGTAGTGACCAGTATCCCTATATTGGAAACATTTCATATTGTAATTTTATTTCTTTCCCTTTAAATAATGAGCATGGTGGCCTTCTTCTTTAAACATTAAGAAAAATCCTTTTCCTTTTAATCATGTTCCAAGGTGTTTCCTTCCTAAAGTATTGCATATTGGAAAATAATTCATTCCCTTAATCCCTTTATCTATGTTATAATTTTTTTCCCTATTCTTCTCTAGATTCCCTTTGAATCCATAATACATAGAAAATTCATTATCTATCTTTATTATATATGATACTAATACCTCATATGATGAGAATTATTAGGATACTAGTTTCCATCAAAATATTAGCTTAATATCATTAAATAAATAATCATTCATTATATTTGGGTTATGTCAATTGATAAGGTTATCATTAATTTTTCTAGTAACCACTTCTAAAAAATATAACACATGATATTAGATCATATCATTTTGAAGTATAAGGTATAATCTCATAGCTATTGAAACACTTAACATAATTTGGAAAATTTAGACATTGATAATCTTGTAATCATAAACATTGTTTCTTTTGGGATATCATAATTTTTTATCCTTCAAAATGGTTGGTAAATAATATTATAATTATCCTCATAATATGCCCTGAGAGTTTCAGACTAGGTGCACAGTAAGGCTCGTTTTCATGCATCGGGTGATGGTCGAGTCCAGATCAAAGTGCCATTTTTAGAGTTATTACCCGTATGTACCTATTTTCTTAAGTCAATTCTACTTGTAGTATCCAAAAAGGGATGTAATTTTTGGGAAACCACTTTCTATATATTTTAACAAAAATCCATGAAATGATCTATACTTTAACTCAACATTATAAATATCTATATACATTCCCTTAAGAATCTCACTAAATTTTTCTCAACCTAGTTTCCAAAGGTGAATTAAACTTATCCTCTGATAACAAATGTAGAGAACCTAGCTTTAAATACATAAACATTACATATTTTTATACTAATTTTCATTAAATTAAAAAAATAACTACATGGGGACTATATAGGTTTAGTTTCATTGGAGAATTTATATAGTATCTTCCTATATCATAAAAGATCATAAATTTATCCCAAATATAACTTCTTATTAACTACTCTTAATAGACATAACCAACTTAAAACAATTTTTCATAACCTAGGGAAAGGGAACATAATAAAGGGTGAGCTCATATTCTCAATAAGGGTAATCAAGGGGGATATGTATACATAACATGAATGTAAGGGTATAATAGCATGAGAATATCATTTGAAAAAAACCCTAATTATAAAATATCAAAATACAATGTCATTACATAATGATTGAATATTCATAAGAAAATAATCCTAAGGAAATAAATGATCAAGATCCATGAGAGCATAACATTGACGTAATAAAAAAATTGGGATAAAAATAAGAAATTAAAATCATTTTGATATTTATCGAGGATCACTGCCATGGATAATGTAGTATAATTGGTTCACTCCCCAAAACTTCATAGTAGTCACATTTCATTCTCAGGACCATCATAACAGAAAAAGTCACATATTAAACTATGTTTACCACACATTCTAATCCTTTAAATATCATTAGATATAAATATTTACCAAATTCATTAGAGGGAGATATAGTTCCCATCCACTATATAATGAAAATTATACTTATTTATGGAATGGTATCATAAAATATTTATCATATCATAACTCATGTAACTGATTGGTTTTTATAAATATTTAAACATATCATAGCCTTTGAAAAAGGGATAGGTTTCATAATCATTTTATCATTCCGTCATTCCATAACCTATGAAAAGAAGGGTGTTTCATAAGAATTTCCTCATGTTATAACCTATAGAACTGAAAAAAAGTTCAAAAAAATTATGACATCATATACACAAACAATTCATAGAAATAATAAGAATGTTATCCTTGGATAAAATCCCCAATAAGGCATAGGTAACATCATCTAATGATATCTCATATGGAAAAAATTATTTTTATAAGACATTTGGAAAATTTCTTGAGGAAAATAATTTTTCATTGAAAATCACTTTCTAAAACAAAAAAAATGGAAAGTAATTTCCTTTGAAAATAAACATGAAAACTTATAAAGGAATCGTTAAAATTATTTTAAAACCTTTCTGAGGAAAATATCATTTTTCGCATTGAAAAACTATTTTTAAATGTAAAAACATTTCAAAAATAATTATCATTGAAATTAAACATTAAAATATATAATGTAAACTTTAAAAAAACTTAGTGGTCATAAAGGTGGGTAATTATGTTCATTTCATACATGTTAAAACAAATATTCCTTTCACTTTTTTGGTAAAAGACGAACATGAATTGTTTTAAAATGTCATGAAGATTACTTTAAAAATATTTTTTAAAAATTAAAAATGGTTAAAAGTTTATTTAATGAATTATTTTTAAAGGTTAAAAAATTTTAGGTATCATTTTCAGAAAATATGTGTTTTTATGAAAAAAGGTTTTTTAATTGAGGAGATAAATACAATTTAATTTTATTAAATATATTTTCTTAATAATTTTAAGTAGCAACGAGTGAAAAATGGTAATATTACTTGAAAAATATCATGAATAACTAAAGGTGAAGTAAATTTATTGATGTTATGATAGAAATATCAAAAAATACCAAATGTGATAAAAAAACAAAAATAATATGAAATAATTATGAGATTATGAAATCAAATATTACCACATTGGTAACTACTAAAGCGTTACCCCTAAAAGAAATGACATTAAATGAAACATTAAATACCCTAAAGACAAATAGATTCATGATATGACCTATCAAAGGGGAATTATATACACCACACAAAGGAAATAAGTGATGAATATGGAATATGTATTATGATTATAAATGTGTTATGAGAACTCCCTTACAGATTTAGTAATCTTTTGAATCGTAACCCACAATAAAACATAACATTAAGTGAAATAGTAAATGTCATGAGAAGATATAGATTAATGATATAAAATGTCAAAGGGGAAGTTTATACACTATAAAAAATAATTAAGTGGTACATTTTCATATGTATCTAAGAAATAAAATAGAGACTAGAAATCTCTTACCTTATGTCTCTACTTCCTTCATACACATTCAGACCTCATTCACTTAGAATCACGTCATTTGGATTTCTCATTAAAGACCCTAGTGTTGGTATTTTGAGAGGTCCAATGGATTTAGAACATGGATAATTATTTTGGAGAGATACTTTGGAAGGGTTTGTCTGAACTAGATGGAATGAGACCTGTGAATAAGTGAAGGGTGTTAGTGGAATTTTGTAATTGGGGTAAAGGAAACCACATTGAAACAAATGCAAGTTTCACAAAATAATTAAAATGAAAAAAAAATCCCAATAAAAAATACTCCAAATAATTAAATATTTGATCTTAGTAAGGATAATATTAAAATAATTACATTTAATAATAATTTTACTTGTGTTTTAATAAATTTGACCCTTATCTTATTAGTTTAACCCCAGGTAAACCAATTATTACCTTCACCACAGGAATTAATTTGTATTGTTTTCACTATTCAATATAGTATAAAATTAAGTTGACCTTATATTATAATAATTTATATTTTTATTCCAAAAATTGAATCCATTTTTCCTAATTTCATTCATAGAATTAGAAATTTTAATTTAAAATTAATCCCACATATGCGTCAAGAAAGCGAGTTTTCAAAAGAGAAAATGTTCAAATTTTTAAAATGTTTTTATTTCCAAAATCAATATTAAACATATTTTAATAAACTAAATACAATTAATAGATATATAATTAATCTAATTTTGATATTGAAACAATTTGGATGTTTTAAATTTTTTTAAATGAAATTAAAATTCTTAATAAAAACCAGAATTTTTCACTATTTATTAAAAAAATTTATCATTTTAGAAAATTAAAAAAAATAAACCTAATATAATATTAAAATGATGATTTTTTAAATGTAGTTTATTTTTGAAAATACATTTTCTAAAATTGGTAATAATTACTTTTATTATTTTTTCACAAAATGAAATAAAAATATTCTTTTGATAAAATATGATTTTCGAAACATATAAAGACTTTTTAAAAAATTAATTATTTTTTTATCAATATGGTTTAATTGTATAAAACCATTATAATTATTATTTAAAAATTATTTATTACTATTATTATATCTATGTTTAATGGTTATATTATAATGGTCATGTTTAAATAATTGTATTAATAATATATCACAGTTTTTTAAAACTTCGTGTCACATGTAACATCAGATAAAATAAATGTTCTATGTAATTAAAGCTTATATATATGTTTTTTTCATATAATAAATCAAAAATCTTAAAAAAATTAAGAAACAAGACTATCCGACTATTAAAATAGAATATTTTTAGAAAAGTATCTGAATTCCATCATATAAAATTGAAGGCACAACTTTAACCCATTCCACTAATCCTATCATCATGCATCTCATCAACACATGCATCAAACGCATCCACACATCTTGGCCTCAAAACCCAAATCTCGTCAACCAATATCCATCCTAGGATAACATCACATTATACATAAAGGATAACACCTAGAGCTACAAATAAGGTATAAAACAATACATAGTTAATAAGCAATCATGGCCCAAAAAACAAGTCATCCATACTTCATATACAAATGGGCTCGCTCGGTCTGGAAAAAATTTTCATTATCAAAAAACAAGTATTATTACTATCTTGTATTAACCAATTGATTTATAATTGGATAAAAATATGTGTAACTTATGGAATTGGTAGTTAGAATCAATAAATTGTTTAGACATTCTTTTAAGAATAACATCTTATTTAAACAAACTATGGATGAAAATTTCCATTTAACATGAAACTTCCTTATTATAAAACAAAACAAAATTCCAATTTCATATTAATTATCCAATTCCATTTAGAATTTGAAGAAAAAATTCAATTAAATAAACATTAAAATCCCTTTAATTTCTATCAAAATATAAGAATCAACGTATTGAACGAACTAATTTATTTAATTCTTTATCTAATAAACATTACTTGATTTACATTCTATAACCATTTTCATCACAAAAACATGTTAAACCCATGAATAAACAACATGTTTACAAATAATGAACAAAGATTTCACATTATATATAAAATCCCATGGAAAACATTTATAATGATGGGAACACATGTGGTCACTACAACCATAAACGATATATTTTTTAATCTAATTTATTCTTATTAAGGTGAATTCTACTATAAAAAAGAGATAAAGAAATATTACTTTATAATTAGACATAAAATAAGTAATCATGAAACATATACTATACCTCAAGGATTTAAATGATTATCAATCAATAACAAAATAACAATACATATCGTTGATCATGAATCTTATAAGGAAACTCTGAACCTCTTAAGGGAATCATTACATATCCTTGAAAACAAACATCAAAATAATACCCTAAGAATAATGGATATCAAACATCATAGAATGGAAGCATATAATAGGAGAAACAAGTCCAATTAGAGAAGAAACCAATAGGAATAGACAAAAACTCACCTATTATCACCACATATTGAATATATAATGAAAGGGGTCAATTTATATTGACATTTCCTTACCAAAACCAAATAAATAACCTCAAGGATCTTGGATTTGAAATATATTCCTTGGTTTTAAGAAAATTATAGAGTGAAAGAGGAATTATAATAATTATACCAAATAGAAATTCATAGAACGAATGGATCATTGACTTCATTAATGTCCCTATTTTAAGAAATTCTGAAAAATATATCACCTAGGTCCACCAAACCTGGGATTATTTTATGTCATGAAATACACATTTATGTCAAGATTTTTTGTAGAAATGTTTTATAAATGTGAATCCTCATCCATTAACATCCTGAACCAATGGTTCGTGTCGTGAATTTCACCCTTTAAACCACCCTCACTTGATCTGTGAACATTCATTCAATTTGTAGATTTTTGTCTCATGTTGTGAATAATGTTCTCATCATGAACCTCTCATGATTATATATTCTAGATCCTAAACACTAGTATTTATGCTCAAGGATTCCTCCAAGAACTACAAACCTAATACACAAGTAAATGAATATGCTAAAAGTATCAAGGCCCTGGCATCAAATTTCTTTTGGAGAAATTAAAATGACACCCTATTTATAAGATAAATTCAATGGTATTGTCACAAATATGACAACTTGAATGTTAAATAACATAATTATAAAACTACAAGTGTTTCATAAAATAGAAATATATGATATTATAAAATAATAATATTCCCTTATGGAAAAATATTACATTGGATTATTTTTATCTATTTTTAAATAATTGTAATCATTATATATCCTTTAAACCGATTATTAAGAGTCATTTTCTTCATTTGAGTTTTATAATATATAGATTGAATTTTAATTATAATTTTAAAATACAATTCTTTTATTACCTATTTTTTCATAAATTTTTTTGAAACACCATAACTCTTTAATGAAATACTTCTTTAGAAACCTTTAAAAACACATTCTTTAACTTTTTCATATTCTTATAAGGGATGTGTTGATGCACTCTAAGAATGTCAGATAATTTCACATTATTTAATATTGAAAAAAATAATATATTATAATATAGATCAGTATAAACATATAAAAATATTCATAAAATAATATATACACATTTATTTAATTATAACATTTTTAAGATAAGGGCCTTGACTTTTCATACCCAACGCAAGTACTGGTAGATGAATTAAATAATTACCTTGTTATATGATTAAAAAATTCATAAATATGAATCAATATTATTGATTAGTAATAATTTCTATCTCATATAGTTTAAAAAATATTTATAAACTCCATGATTCTTTCTTATAGACAACAGGTTTGATTTTTCAAATGTTGAATATGCACTATATCAACATCCATATGTGTTTTCATAGAAATATTTACATAAAAATTAATTTTTATTAAATAAAAAATAATTATATTATATTACCACTTTATAAAAGTTACACAAGAATAACCTATTTCTATTTTCATATAATATCATGATGATTCCATAAAAATAAGGTATTCATAAAAATAATATTTTTTAGGATTCAAAAAATTGTCAAATTTGTTTGAAAATTCCAAAAAAATTAACCTAAGATAATTTCAACATGATGTAATAAAGAAATTTATTTTATTAAATTTTCTTTAGAAAATTTATTTTTTATAACTTTTAATTAAAACCATAGAGTGTGTTAAGAAAAATTTATGTTGAATAAAACCATTTTTTCAAATGAAAAATAATCTTCGTTTTCCATCCCATTATAGAATTATTTATTATAATTTTATGATAAGAATTGTTAATATTACTCCAAAAGAACCTCATGAATATGAGTTCATAAAATATCAAACAATTTAATAATAATTTATATAGTAAATTTTTTAAAAAAAGGTTATGAGAATTTATTTATTTTTTAAATAAAAAATATTTTATCTCAATATGAAAAAATACTAATTTAAAATAAATAAATAATATTTAATTGGTTATATAATATCACTTATGGATTTTTATTAACATATATTCATATGTGATATAAATATGTAAATTGATATTTTTGAGCATTAATAAACCAAAAAATAGATATATTATAAAGAATTTAGGGATTGTCACAATAACAAAAAGATATCATAACCAGGAAATTTTTTTATATTTTCCACTAATAAAACAGCCATAGTTAAAAAATGATTAACCAGTAATAAACCCCATCATTTTCACAATTCTATTAACTCTATTATATTTTAAGTCCTAATATTCATTTTTTCATTGTAAATAATGAATTTTCGTTAATTAATATCATAAAAAAGATTCATATTCCTACTCCATAACTCCTCAAATAATGTAAATAAACTTAAATATAATGTACTACATTCTAAATTTTCACCATAACTATTTATATATAAGTAAAATTATACTATTATCATGTAAGATATATATCCCCATCCATCATTATCTATTATGTTTGAGTACACACACCGAACACTTTTTTGTATTCATTTTTTTAATCATATTTGTCCAAGGCACTTAACCAATAATCAATCAATCTTTTTTTCAAATTAATACTTTCAAATTTTCAATGCTAAACTTAGACTAGTGATAATAACCATAAAATGAATGAACTTTTTTATATGAAGTTATTAAAGAAACTTTAATTTCTCATGATCTTTTAGATAATCTTTAATTATGAAATTCTAAAGGTGGGAAACATCAAAACTATATTTGATAGTAATGTATGGGAAATAATGTGAAATTTCACCACTAAGATTTCCATTAGTTAGTGGTTTTTTTATTATATATTTTAAAACAATTATTTATCGATAGGTGAAACATCCATATTTAAAAACATTATTTTCTAGTACCTATTCAATAATACTAAAAGAATACTCATTATCGATTATAATATTAAATTCAAAATATTTAATTTAATCATAAAAATTACATCAACTAAATGATGTTGTTATTTCGTATTGCAATGCATATTATAACAAAGTAATTATTATATTATCAATTAATTTAATTCATTAAAATAATTAACATATCAAAACATTTTAATTAAATATTATTCGTGGAAATTTATCTATAATGTCAATAACATACATTGTTGAATTAGGTAACAAACATCTTATCCCCCCCCCAATAGGCTATGATATATAATTAGAATTGATGTTTCTAACTTGATGTTGAAAATGTAAAAAAAAATATACAATCATATAAAGTGTGAGAAATCATAATGGGGGTGAATAAAAGTCCCCAACTATATATGAAGCTCCTTCCACAAGTTGGTGGATTAAGGATAAATTTTCTAGATTCATAGACTCCAGTGAAAAAATATATATATATTTATTGGAATAATTATGTGTATATATTTACATAAAGTAAAAAATTATTAAAACAATGAATATAAATAAAATCTAAAGAAAACAAGACATTCTAATATTTTGGGTTGTATCCCAGAAAATGTATAGATTTTATAAATATCACCTATGATACATAGTAGAATATCCAAATTATATGGGAGAATATGGATTACCCAGAAGAAACCTCTAAAAGTGTATTGATACTATAATTTTTATAATGAAAAAATTTATTTAAATTATATGAATCTCTATGATAGAAAAATAACATTCCCATGAGACAACTAAACCTTGGATTTACCTTATTCTAGTAAAATTTTGTAGGGTGTACAAAACATTAATGTCCCACCCCGATTGGAAACCCAATCTAGTCATTCAGTGAAGATATGAGTGACCTCCAAAGCCCACCTCCAGTAGGCTCTAGGTTGGGGATAAGAATTGAGGGTAGAAAACAGAATAATAAGAGGCATTATTAGAAAATATACAAGGAATATAAAAATAATACACCAATAAAGACCATGTTGTAAATAAAAAAAGATATCTGGTAATCCCATAATGATGGAATAGGATATAAAAATTCAATTCTAATGCTAAATTTTTAAATAAATTCAAAGGAAACAACTTCATTTCCAATCCCATGATCCTTGCTAGTACTATCTAGATCTATCATAAATCACACCCAATAATGAGAAGAAGAATTTATATATATTGGTGACCATAAAATGTATACACATTTGAATCATACTCAATGTATCTTATCAAAATATAGAATGAAGATACGAAAGGATTTGAGAACAAATAACTAAACTAAAATGCACTAAATGGGACAGCTTCCACATTACCTCACTAATACTCCCACACGAAATATCTCATCTAATTATAGTAAAATAGTACTGAGTAATAAAATAAAAAGATTCCATTCCAACACTTCTCCATCAGTTCGTCGCTCTCACACCTCAGTGTCAAATGTCACATGCTCAATCCCATCTACATTAATTCCATAATAGACCATATATAATATCACATCCATAACACATACCTCAACCATATCATTCTCATAATTTCATATCAAATAGAATATATCACACCTCATATATCTCAGACATATCCAATATTAAATGGATTTGTGAATATAATGGCCATCAGTTTCATTCCCTCCTCTTACCATGCACATCACCCGCTATATAATATTATCCCATAAATACCCCCAAAAGGCATACAAGTAAAAATGTACTTCTATATCCATACTATGTAGGGGCCACCAATACATCATGTACCTATCTTCACACAAACACACAATAGTTTTTTTTAATAAAACATATAGAAAGATAGTATGATCTTACCTACCTCGAGACATGCCAACTCATTCCACTCTACGATTATAGAGCGGGGAAAAGGGTGTAGTCAACAATATGTTCCCTCACCAACCCAATTATTAATGGAAAAAACATGGCACACAAAACATTGTGGTTTTTGGTAATAGTATGACTTAGGTGGGTTGTGTGTAGATTTCATAAAGATAGTACATGTAGATTTATAGCAACACACAAGACCAACTTAGTAGGTTTACCAAATTAGAACTACCATAGACCAGATATATCACCAAACTACCTTCACCACACACTACAACCAATTCCAAATATAACACCCCAACCATCCCAACTTATTATATAATTTAGGCACAATAAATATTCATTAATTCTCAATTAATAATACTATTATTCTATTTATAGATTTACCATTTAATGAAAAAAATTGTTTGCATTAAGACATTTGATTTCATATTTAATGGAAATTCACTACTGAAAAAAAAACTAAATTCATTTAATCCATTAATTATTTTCATTTAATCATGTCCATTTTTGACATTACACTATTTCTTGGAATCTATAAGAAACCTATAATAATCAACCATTCCATTACACCATGATTAACATTGAATTACTCTATACAATATTGTAAAGTAAACCATTTTCCTAATATATAACCTATACTAATTGAACCAACCTATATATACAAACAACAATTAATACAACACAAAATTATCCCCCTAGAAACTAATATATCCTCACTTCCCAATATAAACTAATCATAATATCCCTATTACCCTAATAAACTCAAAGAAAGATAACCTCACATCCTCAAATAATCCAACCAACATAGTAACAGTTCCCCACACTAGCCAATCAACACAACCTCACATCCATAAATATTCTAACCGATATAGTAACACTACCCACACTAGCCAATCAACATAACCTTGCTTCCCTACAGAATCCATATCAACCACCCCATGATAGTACTCATAACAACAACAAAATCTCATTCAAACAACAACAAATTAAAGCACACACCACATTATATTCTAACATCCATCACATTATATTCATCTATATACAAACCATGATTTCATTCTAAATTATTTTTCCACAAAACCAGTTAATTAGCAACTTTATTTGGTAATACTATTTTTAAAGGTTATTATAGTAATAAAATAACTTCAACTATACATGAGGCCAAGTAACAAAAATGATTTTTAAAAACAACAGTAAGAAGTCAAAAGTCACATGTGAAATATCATGAAATAAAGTAAAAAATTATTATTATTCTCATCCCCTTAAATTTCCATTATATATTGGTCATTATTAATGTTTTTAAAAGGCATTATATTCATCCATGGAATAAAAAAGCATGAAAGTCCTATAATCAACACATAAATGGACAGAAAATGTAGATTTTTTACATATTAATTTTTTATTAGGTTTAATCTTATTTATTTATTAAAAATCATAATTACTATAGTAAATATTTAATCTATTTCAATGTTTATGAAATATATCTTTTGTGGTTCTAATTTTACTAAATCAACATGAAACATTGAACTTTTAGAATATGTTTTTTAGTACTAAATTTATACCAAGATGTTTTCCTATAATACCATCCATTAACTCCAAATATTCCAATTTGATTCCATCTTTACCGTGTTATTAAGGAAATGTCCCTCGTTTTCACCATAAAAAAGGGCTAACATCCACCAAATTCAAAAAAAATACATATCCAATTATATTCCATAGAATCGCATTCCATTTTAATTATACTAGAATACAATTACACTTTTTAATACCATTGTTATGATAAAATGTCCCATGATATCCATTTCTATAATGTCTTTCATGAAACAATTCATGTCATCAACTGGAGAACTATTCCTCACCTAATGATTTATTTTCTATCTTTCTCATCCAAAATCCTCAAAATATTTTATATGAATACTAATATAATTTAATATTTATCATTTATGTAATAAAATATTTTTATGTTTATTTAGGAAAAAATATTTACCTTCAACCCATTAACTGTGAAATGAAAATGTCACTTGTGTTATGTGCGGACTACTGTATCAATGAATGATGTTTTCCATTATTCTTTTCCACCCTACATTGATGTATATAAGAATATTTTTATGAAATAAAAATGATATTAATGACATGATTAATATATTTTAATGTTAATTTCAATATTTAAACACATAATTAATATAACACCTTTTTTATATATTACTAAAAAAATACCCATATGATGTTCTTCATCATGATTCCTTAATAAAACACTGATCGAATGAAATTATAAAATTTTAATTAATTATGTGTCTTATATTATTATACCTTAAATAATAGGTTAATCATTAACATGGAATCAAATAATGTGGATCAATATTAATTTTATAAAGAGTTTGTGAAAAAATCTAAATCAAAAAACATCTGATGATAAAAAATAAATAAAAACTAACTAATAAATTAAATATTTCAATTAAATTTTTGAAAAGTTAATATATATATGCATAAACTCTTTAAATAAGATATTAATATGTTTATTTTTATTTCTCTTGATTTTAGAGTCAATAAATCAAATTTTGAATCGAAGGTAATGGTTTTGTCTCAATTCCCCATTATTTAAGAATGCATTCATATTATGAACATGTTCTTATTTTATATGTCTTACATATATCCCCATTTTTATTATATTTTAATTACTATTATTTCAATAAAGGTATTTTATTTAGTCTATATTAATCGACCTTTATATTATTTTGATTTAATTATTATCAAATTTGAAAGGGTTTTCTAATCTAAATTTTCTTTATTCAAGACAAATGACATTTTCACCATTTATTATTTGGTGTGGTGTATATAATTTTTTATAGATGTTTTTTATAAATAAAAAAATTAAATTAAATCTTTTAAAAATAAATTACATGTTCTCTCCTACAATTCCATAGGATTAAAATCTTACCAAAGTCATAAGGATTTTAACAATACAACTAACTTTTCATTGAGACATAGTTTTCCTCCCTTCATTATGTTCATCAATGTTATTATATTCTATGAATTATTTAATTCATATATCAATTTTTATTTCCCTATGTGTAATTTAAATTTTCAAATAAAAATCTTAACTTTTGTGAAATATTTCTTTTATAAAAAATATTTTTTCGAGAATAATTTCCAATGTCTCTATTTATCTCTTTTTCTTATATGTCCTTAAAAATTATATCCAAAACATTTATGATTATATTTTAGGAAGAAAAAAATATTATCTATTCATTATATTATCTTGTTTTTTCATACTCTATTTCAATTGTATCTTATTTTTAATTCTTATGATGTGGGTTTCAATAAATAATTTTGAAATATTTAAAAAAAAAATCTTTTCATGGTCATTTATTTTTTATCCACTCCACATTGGTGGACTTAATATATATTTCATATTCTTGTACCAATATTGTGATATCATTATAAATGTTGCTTTAAAATTTATTCACATCAAAATATTGAAAATAAATGTAAAATTGATTCATAAATAATTCCTTAAATGATAATGTTAAAAATGATTTTATAACTTCTTATTATTTTGCATAAAGTTTCCTCTTTATCACTAAAATATCGATCTCTTATTGAGTTTTTTATCCGGATTCACCCTCTACATTACATTATAAGATTATAATTTTGGGGGATTGAATTTTTAGTGTCAACTAATGTTTCCCTTGAGTTCATTTTATTTGACACCATTTAGAAGTGTCAAAAAACCCATTTTGCTTCATTTTTTCTTTATAACATAATATATGATTTTATTTTTTGAACAAATATGTGTAAATATTAACATTATGTGATGTATGGGTCCTATATAGCCCTATAATGCATTGGTTAATTTTTTACATCTCATTAGTTAATGACTTTCTAAAATTATATAATTACAGTTATGCTATGTTTAGAAGACTGCATACCGACATAATTATTGTTAAGCTATGTTTAAAAGAATATGTGTCAAAATAATTATGGTCATGTTATTTTTAGATAACTATGTATGGTCATTATTATCATTCACATCTATTCAAAATATTATGATTTCTAATTATTTTAATGTAACTCTATTACTCTAGTAATGAAAATTTTGTGGATAGCATACTACATTCACACAAGATTCAAGAGATCTCATCTTGGAGGATTAAATAGTTTTGTAACCTTGGGAGAATAGATAAATACATGATTCCTATATTGCATTTGGAAATATGAAAAAAATATATAGTGGGAACATTATTATTTCATATTGTATTTCCCTAAAATCATTCATAGATACCTTTTGAAACCATAATTAAAGGATAACATAAAAAAATGTGATCTCATATGCTCAATAATAGAAATCATACAATAGAATATATCATATAATAAAAAAAATCATTAATAATATGGGACATATAAAAAATAATCAAATATCCCATATAAATAATTTCATAAAACAAGAATATATAAATAGATAACATAACAACATAAATAATCACATATATATGAATAATATATTTCACAATAATAAAATTCATAATTATAGATATTATAATAGTACTATCAAGGCCTCATTACAAGAAATCATATATATATAGGTAATACATACACCAAATACAAATAATAGTTTGACACATGGATCCCACAGATAAATCAAGGGGCTATAACAGGTCTCCCCCTTCACTTAATAAGTCTAATGTATTCAGAAAATGAAAGAAATAAATAAGGACACAATACATAATCAATATAAACATTTGTATTAAAAACCATGAAAATTAAATGTTAATATATTCCCTAGTTAATAACTAAAACAACATGATCATAATATATCCTAACCAATATAGTTGATGGTATCATTATATTTTAAACATAGTAGACCATAAGAAACATAAATGTTTATTGATGTTGATTAAAATTCCTTTAAAAGAACATTTGATTCATTCATTCAAAACATAAATATGTCATATTATATAATTTTTCAAAAAAATCTAGAATATTGAGAATTGAATTTTATTGAAAATTACCATAAAAATTTCAAACTATTCTATTATTTAATTTATAGATATGATTTCGATAAAATCCATTTGTGCAGTAAATTCTAAAATAAATATTTCTTTCACGCTTTTAGTAAAAGTCAAAAATAACTCATTTCGAAAAATAAAATAGTATTATTTTTAAAACCTAGAAATAAAATTTGAATTTTGTTTAAAATGACATTAAAAAATAATTTTTTTATATAAAATAAAATTTATGAAAATATTTTAAAAAACATAGACATGTTAAAAAATGTTCATCAACCAAATAAGAAATGAGGTTGACCTTTCATTAAGAAACATTTTCTCAGGGGTATTATGTAACACCCTGAGATTTGATGAAATATATTCTTTTTAATTTCATTAAGGTTTTGTGTTGTACGCTACACCAAAAGGAGATTGCACAACACGCATCTTTGACTTGCCTTTCATTACACGCAATCACGACCTTCCTCGATAGCATGTGTAGTACGCAATAATGAGTTTCACTAAACAACAATATGCTATTAAAATATTATTAAAACTAGTCGTTATGAATAGTAATAACCACTTTTTGAAATTTACTAAATTTTATTTTAAAAAATGGACTTCATTTTTGGATTCGAAATATCAAAATTAGCTTAGGGTTAAATTTTGTTACTTTTCAGATAACTTTAATTTTCTGATGAATAGTGAAAATTGCTAAATTTTAATTAAAAACAATCTTTTTAATCGAAATAATTAATAGTGATAAATTATTAATTTGAGTGGTTTTAAATTATATTTAGAATATATTTTTACAATTTAATACAATGTTGTTCATTGGATGTAATTTCATATTTAAACCAGACATAAACAAGCGTCAATCTTTTGATAGTTATTATCTCTTAAGAACACGCTATTTGTTTTTACGACGGGAATTAATTTTTTAAATTAATTAATGCAACTGATATGTTTTGAATTTGGTAAAATAGACATCATTTTTGAGTTCATAATATCAAATATATCTTAGGCCTAATTTTTGGTATTTTTCTGAAAACTTTTAATTTTTGATGAATAGTGAAACCACTAAGTGGTAGTTAAAAAATGGAATTTTTCATAAAACATAATTTTACCGCTTCTGTGAGTGTAATTTCAAAAATCCGAGAGACACGGTTTATTTATGTAAGTAAAATGTGGTTCAATGAGATGAAAATAATTTTTGGTGAATAGTAACTTTTTACTTTTATTTACCACGGTTAAAAGTAAATAGGGTAATTAAGGGTAAAAATTATATTATTATTACCCTAACACATGTCCTAATTCTATTGGATAAGTTTAATTCGACCGAAAACAACCTTAGGAATAAAATATGACCATTTAGGCCCACATGGATTAGATTAGGACATTTTTTATTAATTTATTTAAAGAAGGGTTAAAATAGTTAAAATCAATGTTTAATAAGTATATCATTTTTAATATAGGGTTATACATAAGATAAATTAGACTATAAATATTCATTATAAAGATAAAAATATTTCCTACATAATGATATTTTATTTGTAATTTTTAGACTTTAAATAAGTTAATTTATTTATGACACAAAGATGATGCGGTAATTATCTTATTAATAAAATATTGACATAATTGATGTTATAAATATACAAATAAATATAATTTGAGACTTTTTATGAATTAAACTAATTTTATAGGTTAATATGGCATGTTATTATTGATTTAATTAACTTTTTTCGAACTAATCATTCTGTTATTATTTTCACAAAAATCAATTACTAAATAGTTTCAAATTTCACATAAAATAGTTTTTAAAACAAATATTATATTATTAATTGTTATTTTATTCATAAAAATATAATGTTCGGCCAAATGACTTAGATAAGGTTATATATATTAATAATAAAAAACTTGGTGTTCGTTTGGCTGATTATAGTAAGTTTATTAACCTTATAGTATAAGAACACAAGAAGACACGGTAAAAGTAAAATTATTTAACATAATGTTAAATCTAAATGATAAGGTTAAAATAGGAACCTAAACTTGTCTAAATTCTATTGTATGAGAGGATTTAGACCCATCCCCAACTTACCTTCTAAATAAATCAATTCTGAGCTATTTAAAACTGAATTTGGCTTTATAATAAAATAATATTTTTAGTTATTCCAAAGGTGCCCCTCTCCTCCCTTATAAAAGGTCACCTCCTCCCTCTCCTCCTCACACCACTTTGAACCTTCAAGCTCGGCAAAACCCTGCCTAATTCTCTTCTACACTTCCCTAGAAACATCCTAGATGTCCTGGTCTTCTTCAAAGACCAATTTTAGTACCCTAAGAGGAGGACTCAAAGAGTCGCTTCAAAGAAGAGGTAATGTCTGTTACCGATTCTTTCAACTTTATTTCTTCTTCCACCTCTTCTTCTTAGGTTGTTTCATTATGAAGTAATAACATCAGTATCACTCATATACTGATATGTTATTATAATTATTAAACAACCCTATTTCACCATCTATCCATCCTACGGAAAACGAAATCACCGCGCGTGCGTACGTACGGAATACTGTCTCCACGCCGTGGTGTAATCTATTTTCCACCACCACCTTACTTGGATGGGTATAATGGTGTAAATAATAAGTATATATGATTATTGTAAAATGATATTGATTCTGAAATAGTATACATACACTCCAATACAATTCTGCGATCATGAGAACGATATCATCGCTCGTGCGTATGTACGGACTACCGTCTCCACGACGCGATGAGATTCATTCTCCACGTTAACCATTCATTAATGATTATAAATTATATATAATAAGTAATCATGAAATATATGAAATAATAATGATACTGGATTTATGTGTATATATATGTATTTCATCTACTTAATTCCATTCAACTCAATAAGGAGACGAAAATAGCGTTCCTGCGTACATACGGTCTACCGTCTCCATGAACGGTGTATTTCCTTCCATTTACTGATCTATTATATAAATGTATATTCTGAATATATATTATATATAAATAATGTTTTATATTCTATAACTAATTAATCATTATCTATTTAATCATATTAATAATTACAAGTCAAAACACGGACAACAAATGAAACAATTTTACCCAAAACGCTCTTTAACATGGAATTTACAAATGAACGGGTAAAATAAAGTCATAAGTGAACCATATATGATATCATAACAATGAGTATGATTCTGGAATAAGTCAATGACATTATTTAAATCATTATACATGAGGTTCAGACACTTACGAAGCAAATCGGACCTAAGGTAAGGGAAATATCACAATCTCATTTTTATCTGAGATTGTTTATACTTTGGTATTTACTAGGGTGTATTTTATCATCCACATCCATGTTTCCCTAATATATAATATTATTTCCATCCACCTACAATTTTTTAAATCCATTTTTACCCTTCGGTGAGTTTTTAGTAAAAGATATGAAAGGAATCTTTTGTCGTTTTTCATATGAGGTACTTTTTTTACTTTTCTGGAAAAAGTACGAGAAGAATGTTTTTTTAACTTATACAGCACGAAAGGATTTTTATGGTTTTATAAAGCCTTATTTTCATGAAACTTCCTCCAAAAGATTTCATGACTATTTTCAACAAAATACTTTTATTTTAAAATTGCATGACATTTTGTGAAAAGAAAATGTTTTTAAAGAAAAAGGGATATTTTCCTCAAGAATTCATTTCAAGTGTTTTATCAAAACCATTTTTCATCTAAGATGACATTATTTCATATGTGTATGTTTCAAGTATAATGTCTCTATGATTTACATGGTTTCACTTCTCTTATTATGAAATGATATCCATTTCTTTTATATGGATTATGTGATGATGGGATGCTATTTATGAAACCCATTTTATTTATTGGGTTTTTATGAATGATATATGTTTATTTTGTGGCACAATTAAGAATGATTTAATTATGAGATGGTTGGGACCTATATCTCCCTCCAATGCATTGGGTAAAGATTTATATCTCATGATATATACATGGCTTGAATGGAAAGTTAAACCGGTCCAGTAATACAGGATTGGAACGAGGAGTGAACTCGATTCAGAAAGGGACTTTGTCCACTAAGATGGTCTTGGCATCAATGCCTTGGCTACTATGGAAATCATGTCATGTGCTTAATGGTTTCCACAATTACATGTTTTATTCCCATGCTATTTTATCATTCTTAATGTTTCTTTATGATCTATGCCTTACGTACTTCCATTTTTTGTGTCATTTCTCAAGCTTTTGATGTTTAAACATTATGTTCATGTATTTAAGTTCAAATGTATATGGTATGTTTTATTTTATCCATGCTTACCCTTACTGAGAATTTGAGCTCACCCTTTTTATGTTTTCTTTTCCCCAGGATATAAATAAAGGTTTAAGTAAAAAAAAGGAAGATCTTTTTGGGAGATGTTGAAGATCTTTCACCACGATTAGAAGATTATATTCCGAGTTTCCAAAGACACTAAACTATTACGGTCCTTGTGTGTGTGTTTTTGTTATGTACTAATTATTCCGCAAAAGTAATGTAATGTCCATGTACGTTAAGCTTCGGTTCTCTACAGTTGGTATCAGAGGAAAGGTTTAGTCAACCTTTGGAAACTAGGATGCGAAAACATTAGTGAGATCCCTAGAGATATTTCTAAGGTATGTCTAGGGATGTCTCTAAGGTTAAGTATACGTATATGTTATAGTCCTAGAATTGATCTAACGATATTAGAATTTAACCTAAGATGTTAGATATTGAGGGTACTCCCCCTTTACAATGTTTTTTTTCTCTAGCATGATTTTTTCCTCTCACAGAATTCTTTTTGTGTTTTAGTTAATGGAGGGAACCAGAAGGAATTAGGTTAACATTGAATCCAATGGACAAATTGGTGACTATGATCAACAAAATTGTGTAATTCCTAGAAAGAAAGATATTGTGATTATGCCGAATCATTCATCGCGATATGGTTCACGCCCAAATTTACCCAAGAGAAGAAGGGTAGAACGGTCCTTGTAGTGTAGCTTGGGTTGTCGATTCCACAAAGACCTAAGAAGATACCTAAGATACACAACCTAAGGGATGGATTTTTGGCTATGAAGTGGCCAACTTGGATTTGTTTTTAAGTGTTTTGGGAGAAGACTAAAAAGCTTAGTTGAGTTTAATTATAATGAAATGGGTTGATCTTAGGGTTACGCTTGGGTGGATTGAATGCATTTTATTTCTTTAGACAAATTTTTGATTTTATTAATTCTTGATGAAACCATTCTTCAAAATAAAACTACCTTCATCATTTTCTGGTTAGATACTAACTAAACTCAATTACTAGTCACCAACACACATAGAGAACCAGATTCATGATCTCTCCATGTTATATGGTAAATTTAGTAATTGGAATTATCTTTTTCAAACACATTGAGGATGAGGAGAGAAAATAATTGAAGAATGGGAGTCTTGAATTATTTAACCAATTAACAACAATTCATGCATTAAATAAAATTCAATCCAGACTTTGCATCTTCCTAAGATAAACCCATTAAAGGGTTATCCCTCCATTGATGATATACTATCAATGGTGAGTGGAAGATAGCTTACAAGAATTGAATTGAAGAGATTAAAACCGCGGAAATAACGAGCACTCCTCCGTGTGTGTGAATGGAATTCACACCTATGTGTGAACTATATCACCAACACACAGAGTTATCACTGTGATTTTGTGATTTTAGAGATTTAAGTATAGAAATTGGAAGAAGAGAAGAGAAGGAATTGGATTAAGAACTTAGAAATACAAAAAGAAACTTACATGGGGAAATGAAAGCATTACAACAAAAATTGAGCATAATAACATTACATGAAAGAAGGTATGAGTTCCTCCTCACCACCACTGCCTTAAATAGGAAAATTTGGATCCTTAGGCCGAGCTCCAACAGTCCAAGTCATCCCAATCAATGAGGGTAGGCATAGGTGGTAGAAAGTAGGTGGAGAGGAGACTTCTCCACCCTTGACCCGAGATGGCATCCAGCTTGCATCCACTTGACAGATCTGCTTCAAAGGACTTCTAGATGGCCGATTTGGAGTGGGCCATAGAAGACACAAATGAAGCCGCGGATGTCTTCTAACATCCTGTAAACTATCATCCCAATTTACATTGTGGTTCGGGAGATATGGAATATTCATTGGGATTACATTTTGGGCCGCAGATTCTGGCCCAGATTCTGATCTTCCATTTGGTATGCCTTTATCATCATCATGGAGACCGAATTAGCAATTTCTCCTGAAGAATGATTTGTTACCCTGTATGTCTTCTATCATAAAAAGAAATTTGGGCTTCATTGGTCTAGTATTGTGGGACCCAAATCCTCAACAGTGGGTTGGTGTCCAATCTGCCTTCACCAGAATTGTCTCCTTTCATCACCAAATATCTTCATCATCCTTTATGAATCTTTCCTTGCTCCCTGAATGAGAATCATTTAAATTTTAAGTGAATATAAATTTCCAAAAATATAATATTAAAACATGAATAATTACATTTAATAAAATCAGATGAGTCATTGGGCCTAAATTGGTATACATTAGGCATGAAGTGCACAATTGATGAGAGTGGATGTTTAAAATTAAAATGTACTAACTCATGCCCATATGATCAAAAATGAACTTTTAATACCAATAAAATGTAATTATAAAATGCGTTTTGATTGTCTAATCACACCCCCCAACTTGAGATTTTCTATTCCCGAGCAAATAACTCAAAGATTATGAAAATAAAATTCCCTTTTCCAAAAACATTTTAATAAACAATGCTCACCAAAATACCTCATACCAAAAAAAATTATGCATCCCATCAAAATCATTTAATCCAATGTAGGTTCTAAAGCATAACCCAAGACCAAGCCCATTCTTCTGATCAAATTCAATGCCACATTTCATCCAATTACAATTAATCATGATGATGTGTTGTGTGTCACAATAGACATGGGGGTTCATTTTTATTCAAGGGGGAAAAGATGGAAGCGCTAGGTGGAATCACATTTTAATATTAATATGAGTATTCATTTTTTTTCTTTTCTTTTTTCTTTTTTTTTCTTGCAATGTTGCCATGGTTATTGAAATTGCATTCAAATGAGTCAACCCTTGTAGCGAGACTTTGCCGATGACTCCCAGGCTCAAAGGCCTTAGGGAACCAAGTGAAACCCACATACTCGGGCATCATCTTGAGTTAACTCATTCAAAAAACAATTCTAATTTCCACAAATAGAGATAAAATTCCCAACTCTGGGCCAGAAAACTATGGAGTCACGATCCCCAAGTGCTGAAAGCCACACATTAAGTCATTTCATTTCTCTATGCGCAAATTTATTGTTGTTTTTTTTGTGTTTTTTTTAAACCTCTTTTTATATATATATATTTTTTAAAATACTCATATTAAATTTAAAATGATCACCAAAACTATGCTATTTATTATGGGACCCCAAGAATTCAAATTAATACCCCATAATCCAACGCATGTGCATTGTGAATTTTTTATAAAAATTGGATGAAAATGTAACAGTGAAAAATCACATTAGATAGCCACACTTTCCAAAATTTTATGCTCATGAACTTAAAAATGTATTAAAATCAGAATCAAGGAATAAAAAATTATTTAATATTCAGTTTTCAAGGTTTTCAATGTGTAAAAACATGTTCAAGGTTAAGGAAAATTTTCATTCAATTAACACGCACATTTTATTGCTCTATGTGATTGATTTTTATTTTCACCTCCCCCCAACATAATATAACACTATCCCCAGTGTTTAAAGAAAATATAATTTAGAAGGGGTAGAGGTAGAGAATAGGAGCAGAGAACAATTTCACCTGATATTTGATGTTGAAGTTCATGATGCTCTCATTTAATCCCTTGGTCTCCATGTCACTTGAAGAATCCTCACGGTAGTGTACGCTTGTACTCTTATGATTTCCCTGAAAATCAATCATACTTGGCAGCCCCTGATTCTCAAAAACCAACATATTTAGACACAACGGAAACCCCTTTATGTTCCCTTTTCTAAAAATAAACAATAATAAAATAAAAATAAAATAAAATAAAATAAAATAAAAATAAAGACCAAACATACTTGTTAATTTTGAAACTCCAACGATCGACACTCATAACAAGTAATAATTGTTTTTTAAAAATAAATTATGTATATATATAGAAATTTAAAATATAAGTATATATATAAATATGATAGAATAAGGAAGCACCAACCGCCGTAGTTCAGTGGTAGGTGTGCGCCCCTGTCTCCCTTCGGTTTCGGGTTCGAGTCCCGCAGCTTCACCGGCCGTGACGGGGTTTGACCCACGTCCTACGGCATGTCACATTTTTTTTACATTTTTATTTTGTTTGTTTTGTTGTTTTTTTTAATAATAAAAATAAAAACCTACAAACACCTATATTTTTGATACATTGTCTTATTTTTAATTTCTGGGTAAGATAATACTCAGGGATCACACCGCGTGACACAGATGAATACAGCACTCCCCTTACATACCCATCCATACTCATTAGAGAAGAACTGGTCAAAAATATGAGGTAAAATTATATCAAATTGTTTTGCTAAAAAATTTATTAAAACAATAAAGTGATTGTAAATTTAAAAAAAACATGGGTTGCCTCACATTCAACACTTTGTTTAACGTCGTTAGCTCGACTTAAACCCCTAATTGATTAATTGTTTTTTTCATCAAAGGTAGATTCACTCAGGTCTACATCAACTTCATGTTTTTGGAATGGTTCTATGAATGGTTTGACTCTATGACCATTAACTTTGAATATTTGACCATTGGTTGGATCTTGAATTTCAACAGCCCCATGGGGGTACACCTTATGCACTATGTATGGACTAGACCATCTAGACCTCAACTTTCTCGGGTGCAAATGAAGTTTAAAACTATACAAAAGCACATGTTTCCCTGGTTCAATGTGTTTAGTTTTAAGATTCCTAGACTGGTAGGCTTGAACTCTAGCTTTATTGATCCTTGAATTTTCATAAGCCTCCTTCCTAAGTTCCTCAAGCTCGTTTAGATCCAATTTCCTCTTTATTTCGGCCAAAGAAATGTCAAAGTTCATTTTTTTGATTGCCCAAAAGGCCTTATGCTCAATCTCCACTGGAAAATGACATGCTTTACCATAAACCAACCTATATGGGGACATTCCTAGGATGGTTTTAAATGCTGTTCGATATGCCCAAAGAGCATCTAAGAGTTTTCTCGACCAATCTTTCCTAGATGGATTAACAGTTTTCTCAAGAATTTGTTTGATTTCTCGATTGGCTAACTCAGCCTGACCATTGGTTTGTGGGTGGTAAGCATTGTACACTTTGTGAGAAATTCCATACTTCTCCATGAGTGATGAGAATGGGTGATTCTAGAAATGAGTTCCACGATCACTAATGATAGCCCTAGGAATCCAAAATCTAGAGAAGTTGTTTTCTTTAATGAATCTAATCACAGTTTGATGGTCATTTGATTTTGTAGGAATGTCCTCAACCCATTTTGATACATAATCGACAGCAAAGAGAATGTAAAGATATCCCCTAGAGTTTGGGAAGGGACCCATGAAATCAATTCCCCAACAGTCAAAGATTTCAACCACTAATATTTGAGTGAGAGGCATTTGATTCCTTTTTGTGATGGACCCTACTTGTTGACACCTAGGACAGCTTTGACAAAATGTGTAGGAGTCCCTTGAGAGGGTGGGCCAAAAGATACCACATTGAAGAACCTTGGAAGAAGTTTTCTTAGAGGAAAAGTGACCTCCACAAGCCTCACTATGACAGAACATTAGGATGGACTCTTGTTCGGATTTTGGCACACACCTCCTAATGACTTGGTCAGGACAGAACTTATAGAGGTATGGATCATCAAACACATAATTCTTGACATCAGAAAGAAATTTTATTCTAGATTGGGTCCCTAAAAATTTTGGAATGACCCCTAAAACTAAGAAGTTGGCTATGTCAGCATACCATGGGCAATCACTCACAGAATAGAGGTTCTCATCGGGAAATGAATCAGACACAGAAAGGTGATGTGAGTTGTCTTTGAATTACAACCTAGAGAGGTGATCAGCTACAACATTCTCGACGCCTTTTTTATCCTTAATGGTTAAATCAAACTCTTGAAGAAGAAGGACCCACCTAATCAATCTAGCCTTGGCATCTTGTTTTTGGAATAGATATTTTAGAGCTGAATGGTCGGTGAAGACAATGATGGGTGATCCTAATAGGTAGGACCTAAATTTCTCTAAGGCAAACACAACAGAAAGTAACTTCTTTTCAGTGGTGGTGTAATTGATTTGCGCATCATTTAAGGATTTTCTTTCATAAGAAATGACATATTGAGTTTTATCACACCGTTGTCCTAACACAGCTCCTACAGCAAAGTCACTGGCATCACACATGAGTTCGAAAGGAAGGTCCCAGTTTGGAGATTTCATAATGGGAGGAGAGGTGAGAGCGGATTTAAGGGTTGAAAATGAACCCTCACAGCTTTCTGTCCAAAAAATTGGAGCATCCTTTACTAGGAGAGCACAAAGAGGACGAGAGATTGAACTAAAGTCCTTAATGAATCTTCTATATAAACTAGCATGTCCTAAGAAGGATCTCACTTCCTTAACAGTTCTGGGTGATGGAAGGTGACAAATGATGTCAACCTTTTCTTTATCAACTTCAATTCCCCTACCTGAGACTATATGGCCAAGGACTAACCCCTCTTTTACCATGAAATGGCATTTTTACCAGTTTAGGACCAGATTATTTTCTTCACATCTTGAAAAAACTCTCTCCACATTCCTAATACATCCCTCAAATGTATCCCCAAAGACAGAGAAGTCATCCATTAATACCTCTAGAAAATCCCCTACTATATCTGAGAAGATTCCCATCATTCACCGCTGGAAGGTTCCAGGGGCATTGCATAACCTGAATGGCATGCGTTTGAAGGAAAAGGTACCGAATAGACAGGTGAAGGTTGTCTTCCCTTGATCCTCCAAGGAGACCTCGATTTGATTGTACCCTGAGTACCCATCTAGGAAGCAATAGAATTGATGACCCGCCACTCGCTCGAGAACTTGATCAATAAAAGGAAAGGGAAAATGGTCCTTCTTGGTACAAGATTTGAGCTTCCTATAGTCAATACAGACTCTCCATCCACTACTCACCCTAGTTGGAAGAATTTCCCCATCCTTATTAGTGATCATAGTGATTCCAGCTTTCTTTGGGACAACTTGAATTGGGCTTACCCACTCACTCTCAGCTATGGGGTAGATGATACCAGCTTTCAAAAACTTAAGAAGTTCTTTCCTTACCACATCCATAAGATTTGGATTGAGTCTCCTCTGAGGTTGACAACATGGTTTGGATTCAGATTCAAGAGTAATCCTATGTGTTCCAATAAGTGGGCTAATCCCAGGAATATCAGACAGGGTCCAACCAATGGCTTTCTTGTGTTTCCTAAGGATATCTAGAAGCATCCCCTCATGATTGGCTTCAAGAGGAGAAGATATGACTATAGGATGTGTTTGATTTTCCCCTAGGAAGGCATACTTGAGGGAAGTAGGAAGTTCCTTCAACTCAAGATCAGGTTGGTTCAGAATTCCAGCAGAAGATTGGGGCATTGGATCAAGATCAAATTTGTTTCCTAGATTTTCAGATTGAATTGATTCCCCATGTGTAGATGTTTCAGCCACAAGATTGTATTGACCTGGGTTAGGGAAGGGAGTTTGAGTTGTCTCCATGAATGTGGTTTCCTAAAAGTTTTCACTGTTTGTTGGTCCTAAGACATCATCATAGGAGCAATTTGAAAATGATTCGAGCCAAGGAGATAAACTTCCTTCATGTGAACAAAGGAAATCAATCTCATCCTGACTTAAACATCCATGAAATATTTCATGATGTTCTATGGATTCATTTTCAATGCTTCATAACATGTTTACTTCATGAATTTCCTCGTCATCTCCTATTTGTGATATTTCATTATAGATGTTCAAGTCTAGACTCATGTTCCCAAAGGTTATGGTCATGTTCCCATTTCGGACTCGGATAACAGAGTTGATTGTTGCAAGGAAAGGACAGCCAAGAATGATTGGGGTTTTCTCCCTAGGACCTAAGCTTGGATGATTGTCAAGGACAATGAAGTCAGCAGGGTAAATGAAATTCTCAACTTTCACTAAAACATCCTTTAAGATCCCCTTAGGAACTCAAACACTACGATCAGCGAGTTGAAGAGTGACAGATGTGGGTTGGAGTTCTTCGAGCCCTAACTGACAATACATGGCATAAGGAATGAGGTTTACACTGGCACCTAGGTCACACAATGCCTTGACAACTTTTTTATCTCCTATCTCAACATTGATGTTAGGGCAACCCGGGTCTTTCATCTTTGGAGGAATGGTCCCTTGAATGGTGGTACTCACATTAGCAGCCAAAAGGACTTGGTTTTTATGTAAAAATTTCATTTTAAAAGTGCACAAGTCCTTAAGGTACTTTGAGTAGGCTGGTATGGTTTGTATTGCATCGAGGAGTGGAATGTTCATCTTGACTTGAGAGAAGATTTCTCTCAAGGTTTCACTCAGTTCAGGCTTGGGTTTCCCCCTCATGCGTTGAGGGAAGGGAGCAGGTTGTTTGAGTGTTTGGTGTGGTTGTGGTTCCTTCTCATTCTCATTGGTTTTTTCAGAATCTGTGGGTTGTTCTTCATCATTTTGAAGTTATGTTGAATCTTTTAATAGTTCTGAAATGGTTTGTTCAGGGTTTTTCAATTGATTTCCCACTTCTTAAGACTGTCACAGCTTTCAATTGTTCATGATTTGATTGAGTGCAACTTGACTCGCCCCTTGTTGTTTGTTGTGGAATGGCTTGGGTAGGCATGGGTGCCTTCCCAGTTTCGATTGTTTGAAGTTCTTGTTTAAGGTAAGAGACTTTCGGGTTCATCCTTTCCATTTGTTTGCAAAGTTGTTCTAGTAGGCTTTGTGGAACAGTTTGGGTTGGTTCTTGAGAAGATTGGTTTATCCCTGGGGGATATTTTGAAGGTGGAATGGTTTGTTGAAAATGGACTGGTGGTTTTTGGTATTGGATAGGTTGGGTTTGAAACTGATTATGGGTTTGGTAGTTCTATTGAGGGTAAGTATTTTTCCCTTGTGGTTGGCTATGTTGTTGGTTATCCTTCCATCGAAAGCCTGGGTGGTCATTGTACCTTGGATTGAAGGTGTTTTGGTATTGGGGCTTTTGAAAGTTTAGGGCATTGACTTCCACTGGGGGTCCTCTTAGAAGAACATCCTTGATGGATGGAATGGTTGGGCAGTTTTCTGTTTTATGGTCATGTTTGTCACAAATTGTGCAAACAAGGTCTACATTTTGGATTTCATGGACTTTCCTAAGGTCTGTCTCTTCAACCTTCCTAGAGAGTGCTGTGAGTTTATCCATGAGGCATTCCTCTTCTCTAAGTGTATGAATTCCAGTGGTTCTTTGTGGCTTTTCAGAATAAGGTGAAGTTCCCCAAGTTTGGTTTTGTTCAGCCAGACTTTCCAGATACTCGTAAGCATCATTTGGGGCCTTGTTTTTAAAAGTTCCATTACACATCATGTCAATGAATTGTTTATTACCCGGACCCAACCCTTCATAGAAAATTCTCACTTGTTCAGGTATGGAAAACCCATGGTGTGGAACCATGTTTAGGGTGTCTTTGAACCTCTCCCATGTTTCATAAAATGACTCTCCCTCTTTTTCAAAAACGTTTTGGATGCTCTTTTTAAGTGCAATTGTTTTGTGATGAGGGAAGTATTTTTTGTATAATTCTCTTTGCAGTTGGTCCCAAGAGTGGATTGATGCAGGTCTCAAGTTCTTTAGCCAATTTTTAGATCGATCCTTTAATGAAAAAGGAAATAGCCTCATCTTAGCAGATTCTAGTTGATGTGGGGGACACATGGTTTCAACAATGTCGTTGAACTCTTTGATATGAAGGTATGGCATTTCTGACTCCATCCCATGAAAGGTTGGAAGGTGGTTTAGGACATGGTGTTTGAATATGTAGTTGGTGTCTCTTATGGAATTGTGTCTAATGCATGAGGGGGCATTGGTCCAAGCTGGAGTGAGGTAGTCGTTCATGGTTTGATCAACTACATTCCCTAAGTTTGGAACTTCTTGGTTTTGGTTTCCCATTTGATTCCCCCCAGGGTTTACAATTTTATTTTGTGGATGACCCTCCATTGGACTTGTTTCAAGTTCTGACTTTGGGGTTTCAAGAATATTTGGATCTGATTTAAAAAATCCCCTAGGTGCACTTGACTCCCCTATTCTAGGACTTTCCACCCTAACTAGTCTGTTTGAGAAATCGCTGGTGTAGGCGGACATGTGCCAAAAAAAAGCGAGAAAGGGACAAGATAAGAGATCTTGGGTGAGAGTAGAAGAATGGAGGTGAGGAAAGAAGGTTTTTTTGGATCTAAGGTACTTACTTGGTCCCCGGAAACGGTGCCAAAATTTGGTTCACACCCAAATTTACCCAAGAGAAGAAGGGTAGAACGGTCCTTGTAGTGTAGCTTGGGTTGTCGATTCCATAGAGACCTAAGAAGATACCTAAGATACACAACCTACGGGATGGATTTCTAGCTATGAAGTGGCCAACATGGATTTGTTTTTAAGTGTTTTGGGAGAAGACTAAAAATCTTAGTTGAGTTTAATTATAATGAAATGGGTTGATCTTAGGGTTATGCTTGGGTGGATTGAATGCATTTTATTTCTTTAGACAAATTTTTGGTTTTATTAATTCTTGATGAAACCATTCTTAAAAATAACACGACCTTCATCATTTTCTGGTTAGATACTAACTAAACTCAATTACTAGTCACCAAAACACTTAGAGAACCAGATTCATGATCTCTCCAAGGTATATGGTCAATTTAGTAATTGGAATTAGCTTTTTCAAACACAGTGAAGATGAGGAGCGAAAATAATTGAAGAATGGATGTCTTGAATTATTTAACCAATTAACAACAATTTGTGCATTAAATAACATTAAATCCATCCTTTTCATCTTCCTAAGATCAACCCATTAAAGGGTTATCCCTCCATTGATGATATACTATCAATGGTGGGCGGAATACGGCTTACAAGAATTGAATTGGAGAGATTAAAACCGCGGAAATAACGATCACTCCTCCGTGTGTGTGAATGAAATTCACACCTATGTGTGAACTATATCACCAACACACACAATTATCACTATGATTTTCTGATTTTAGATATTTAAGTATAGAAATTGGAAGAATATAAGAGAAGGAATTGGATTAAGAACTTAGAAATACAAAAAGAAACTTACATGGGGAAATGAAAGCATTACAACGAAAATTGAGCATAATAACATTACATGAAAGAAGGTATGAGTTCCTACCCACCACCAATGCCTTAAATAGGAAATTTTGGATCCTTAGGCAGAGCTCCAACAGTCCAAGTCATCCCAATCAATGAGGGTAGGCATAGGTGGTAGAAAGTAGGTGGAGAGGAGACTTCTCCACCCTTGACCCGAGATGGCATCCAGCTTGCATCCACTTGACAGATCCGCTTCAAAGTCCTTCTAGATGGCCGATTCGGAGTGGGCCATAGAAGACAAAACTGAATCCCCGGATGGCTTCTAGAATCCTGTAAAATAGCAGCCCCATTTACGTTGTGGTTCGGGAGATATGGAAGATTCATTGGGCTGACATTCTGGGCCGGAGATTCTGATCTTCCATTTGGGCTGCCTTGATCGCCATCATGGAGACCTAATTAGCACTTTGGCATGAATAAAGATTTGTTCTCCTGTATGTCTTATATCATCAAAAGAAATTTGGGCTTCATTAGTCCAGTATTGTGGGACCCACATCCTCAACAGTGGGTTGGTGTCCAATCAGCCTTCACCAGAATTGTCTCCTTTCATCACCAAATATCTTCATCATCCTTTATGAATCTTTCCCTGCTCCCTGAATGAGAAACATTTAAATTTTATGTGAAGATACATTTACAAAAATATAATATTAAAACATGAATAATTACATTTAATAAAATCATATGAGTCATTGGGCCTAAATTGGTATACATTAGGCATGAAGTGCATAATTGATGAGATTGGATGTTTAAAATTAAAATGTACTAAATCATGCCCATATGATCAAAAATGAACTTTTAATCCCAATAAAATGTAATTATAAAATGTTTTTTGATTTTCTAATCACGATATATGATTAACAAGGTGAAATTTAGTGTTATGCCTAATTCATCAAAGAAGAGGAAGATAAACTATTATGCATGTTCGCATGTTGGGGAGCATAAAGAAAGGAAGATTTAGATTTCTAAAGAAGGGAAGAAGAACCATGAGGAATACCTCAAATGGAGGGACCAATGTTATCTGTGTGGAGAAAAGGGTCATAGAGTGACAGACTGTTATGGAGTTCAATGTATTATTTGTGGAGAACATGGGCATTACCCAACTCAATGCCCTGACCTAAAAAGTTACTTCTAAATCAAGGAAGGAATTATTCCAGGACAATAATTGAAGAGGATGGATTGAAGTGTTTATGTATTGGTATTCAAGAATAATGTTGTTGAGGTACTATTATTGTGTATTAGAATATTTTTGTATTATTATATTGTGGTTTTCAATAATTTTAAGGTACTGGTAACCATGAAAAGTGGTTCAAATATTTTGGAAATAAGATGATATGGGAATCATGAAGGGATAAGGAGAAAATGAAATGTTTGACAGTATTCATGAGCTCATGATTGATATAAGGACTAAGTGATATCATGGTTTGAGTATAAAGAATTTTTAGGATTTTGGTTTGTGGAAAGTGTTAACTTTTAACTACATTCATGTTTTCACTAAGATTCAATGGGTATTCATTTTTCAAGAGAATACATGATTAAAGCCTTTGAATGTTTTGAATGTTACCAACAAGACATATCTTATGATATATGGGGATCAACGATGGAATTAACTTGTTGTTATATGAAATCTCTGGTAATCATTTTCACTATCATATGAGAGTGGACTATAGTATTATGGATAAGCCTAAAGATTGGAATGGATTATGTTGGACATAAGTTAGTATAGTTTTTTTTGATATTATTTATGGGATGTTATAGTAATATAGCTTTAGAAAAAGGACAACCTGCAGGACTGGTGACAGCCCATCGCATCGGACAAGGCTGTGGGAATCGAACCCACAACCGAAGTGCGACTGGCCTTTATCACCTACCACTGGCCTACAGGAAGTCCATGTTTAGTAGAAACTAGTTTTATTATGATATAATAAGTATAATTCCATTTTAGGAACCATATATGATTAATCTCACTATAGATCGACTTATGTATATTTAACAACTTTTTCTAACCTTTTGTTTGCGACAGATGCAATGACCCATCATTCTATCACATGATCTGCTAACACATCATGAATGACAAATTCAACTTCATTTGTTTAAGAGATGAAGTGGAAATTTTCCAAAGAACGACCAACGGTGAGACTATACCAAAATCACGAAAGTATTTCTTCTAATTCCAATTTCTTCAATTTTAGGGAAGTGATCTTAAAAACCAAAAATGTTGTCCTAGTGCTCTTATATATGATGAATAAGATGGTACCTTAGATCGTCACAAATTTATGGCTTTGTGATTGCTGGATTTTCCATAGCCATGTTCTCTACCACTCTCCATCAGAACATGATGGTTAGATTTCTCTTCCACATCCATATTTTCACCTATGTGGAAACCAAGTGATTAGTTTATTTGGGTAACCGTTACGTTTCATACTTTTTTTTAAGATTGGTTTTGGTATTACTTTTTATGATGTGGGTTTCTATTAAAGAAACTTTCGAGTAGTAAACCATTTATAACCCCGACGAATTTCGAGGTCAAAATTCATTTTAAGGGGGGTAGAATGTAACACCCCGATATTTTATGAAAAATATTCTTTTTAATTTCATTAATGTATTGTGTTGTATGCTACACCAAAAGGATCTTGCACAACAGGCATCCTTGACTTCCCTTTCATTACACACAATCGTGACCTTCCTCGATAGCATGTGTAGTATGCAATAACGAGTTTCACTAAACAACAATATGTAATTAAAATATTATTAAAACTAGCCGTTATGAATAGTAATAACCACTTTTTGAAATTTTCTAAATTTTTATTTTAAAAAATGGACTTCATTTTTGGTTTCGGAATATCGAAATTAGCTTAGGGTTAAATTTTGGTACTTTTCGGATAACTTTAATTTTCTGATTAATTGTGAAAATTACTAAATTTTAATTAAAAATAATCTTTTTAATCGAAATAATTAATAGTGATAAATTATTAATTTGAGTGGTTTTAAAGTATATTTAGAATATATTTTTACAATTTAATACAATGTTGGTCATTGGATGTAATTTCTCATTTAAACCAGACATAAACAAGTGTCAATCTTTTGATAGTTATTATCTCTTAAGAACACACTATTTGTTTTGACGACGGGAATTAATTTTTTAAATTAATTAATGCAACTGAAATGTTTTGAATTTGGTAAAATAGACATCATTTTTGAGTTCATAATATCAAATATAGCTTAGGCCTAATTTTTGGTATTTTTCTGAAAACTTTTAATTTTTGATGAATAGTGAAACCACTAAGTGGTAGTTAAAAAACGGAATTTTTCATAAAACTTAATTTTACTGCTTCTGTGAGTGGAATTTCAAAAATCCAAGAGACGCGGTTGATTTCTTTAAGTAAAATGTGGTTCAATGAGTTGAAAATAATTTTTGGTGAATAGTAACTTTTTACTTTTATTTACCACGGTTAAAAGTAAATAGGGTAATTAAGGGTAAAAATGATATTATTATTACCCTAACACATGTCCTAATTCTATTGGATAAGTTTAATTCGACCAAAAACAACCTTAGGAATAAAATATGACCATTTAGGCCCACTTGGATTAGATTGGGACATTTATTATTAATTTATTTAAAGAAGGGTTAAAATAGTTAAAATCAATGTTTAATAAGTATATCATTTTTAATATAGGGTTATACATAAGATAAATTCTAATATAAATATTCATTAGAAATATAAAAAGATTTCATACATAATGATATTTTATTTGTAATTTTTAGACTTTAAATAAGTTAATTTATTTATGACACAAAGATGATGCAGTAATTATCTTATTAATAAAATATTGACATAATTGATGTTATAAATACCCAAATAAATATAATTTGAGACTTTTTATGAATTACACTAATTTTCTAGGTTAATATGACATGTTATTATTGATTTAATTAACTTTTTTCGAACTAATCATTCTGTTATTATTTTCAAAAAAATCAATTACTAAATAGTTTCAAAATTGACATAAAATAGTTTTTAAAACAAATATTATATTATTAATTGTTATTTTATTCCAAAAAATCTAATGTTCATCCAAATGACTTAGATAAGGTTATATATATTAATAATAAACAACTTGGGGTTAGTTTGTCTGATTATAGTAAGTTTATTAACCTTATAGTATAAGAACACAAGAAGACACGGTAAAAATAAAATTATTTAACTTAATGTTAAATCTAAATGATAAAGTTAAAATAGGAACCTAAACTTGTATAAATTATATTTTATGAGAGTATTTCGACCCATCCCCACCTTAGATTCTAAATAAATTAATTTGGAGCTATTTAAAACCGAATTTGGCTTTATAATAAAATAATATTTTTAGTTATTGCAAAGGTGCCCCTCTCCTCCCTTAAAAAAGGGCACCTCCTCCCTCTCTTCCTCACACCACTTTGAGCCTTAAAGCTCGTCCAAACCCTGCCAAATTCTCTTCTCCACTTCCCTAGAAACATCCAAGATGTCCTGGTCTTCTTCAAAGACCAATTTTAGTACCCTAAGAGGAGGACTCAAAGAGGCGCTTCAAAGAAGTGGTAATGTCTGTTACCGATTCTTTCAACTTTATTTCTTCTTCCACTTCTTCTTCTTAGGTTGTTTCATTATGAAGTAATAAAATCAGTATCACTCATATACTGATATGTTATTATAAGTATGAAACAACCCTATTTCACCATCTATCCATCCTACGGAAAACGAGATCACCGCGCGTGTGTACGTACGAAATACCGTCTCCACGCTGTGGTGTAATCTATTTTCCACCACCACCTTACTTGGATGGGTATAATGGTGTACATAATAACTATATATGATTATTGTAAAGTAATATTTATTCTGAAATAGTATAAATACACTCAAATACAATTCCACGATCATGAGAACGATATCATCGCTCGTGCGTACGTACGGACTACCGTCTCCACGACGCGATGAGATTCATTCTCCACGTTAACCATTCATTAATGATTATAAAGTATATATAATAAGTAATCATGAAATATATGACATAATAATTATAATTTATTTATGTGTATATATATGTATGTCATCTACTTAATTCCATTCAACTCAATAAGGAAACGAAAACAGCGTTCATGCGTACGTACGGTCTACCGTCTCCATGAACGGTGTATTTCTTTCCATTTACTGATCTATTATATACATGTATATTCTGAATATATATTATATATAAATCATGTTTTATATTCTATAATTAAGTAATCATGATCTAAGTAATCATATGAATAATTACAAGTCAAAACACGGACGATAAATGAAACAATTTTACCCAAAACGCTCTTTAACATGGAATTTACAAAAGAACGGGTAAAATAAAGTCATAAGTGAACCATATATGATATCATAACAATGAGTATGATTCTGGAATAAGTCAATGACATTATTTAAATCATTATACAGGAGGTTCGGACACTTACGAAGCAAATCGGACCTAAGTTAAGGGAAATATCACAATCTCATTTTTATTCGATATTGTTTATACTTTGGTATTTACTGGGGTGTATTTTATCATCCGCATCCATGTTTCCTCAATATAAAATATTATTTCAATCCACGTACAATTTTTTAAATCCAATTTTACCCTTTGGTGAGTTTTTATTAAATGATATGAAAGGAATCATTTGTCATTTTTTATACGAGGTACTTTTTTTACTTTTCCGGAAAAAGTACGAGAAGAATGTTTTTTTTAACTTATACGGCACGAAAGGATTTTTACGGTTTTATAAAGCCTTATTTTCATGAAGCTTACTCCAAAAGATTTCATGACTATTTTCAACGAAATCATTTTCTTTTAAAATTTCATGACATTTTGTTAAAAGAAAATGTTTTTAAAGAAAAAGGGATATTTTCCTCAAGAATTCATTTCAAGTGTTTTATCAAAACCATTTTTCATCTAAGATGACATTATTTCATATGTGTATGTTTCAAGTATAATGTCTCTATGATTTACATGGTTTCACTTCTCTTATTATGAAAAGATATCCATTTCTTTTATATGGATTATGTGATGATGGGATGATGTTTATGAAACCCATTTTATTTATTGGGTTTTTATAAATGATGTATGTTTATTTTGTGGCACAAGTAATAATGATTTCATTATGAGAAGGGTGGGACCTATATCTCCCTCCAATGCATTAAGTAAAGATTTATATCTCATGAGATAGACATGGCTGGAACGGCAAGTTAAACTGGTTCAGTAATACAAGACTGGAATGAGGGGTGAACTCGATTCAGAGAGGGACATTGTCCACTAAGATGGTCTTGGAAGCAATGTCTTGGCTACTATGGAAATCATGTCATGTGCTTAATGGTTTCCACAATTACATTTTTTATTCCCATGCTATTTTATCATTCTTAATGTTTATTTATGATCTATGCCTTACGTACTTCCATGTTTTGTGTCATTTCTCAAGCTTTTGATGTTTAAACATTATGTTCATGTTTTTAAGTTCAAATGTATATGGTATGTTTTATTTTATCCATGCTTACCCTTATTGAGAATTTGAGCTCACCCTTTTTATGATTTCTTTTCCCCAAGATATAAAGAAAGGTTTTAGGTAAAAAAAAGGAAGATCTTTTTGGGAGATATTGAAGATCTTTCACCACGATTAGAAGATTATATTCCGAGTTTCCAAAGACACTAAACTATTACTGTCCTTGTGTGTGTGTGTTTGTTATGTACTAAGTATTCCGAAAAAGTAATGTAATGTCCATGTACGTTAAGCTTAGGGTTTCTACATATTAAGTATGAATGAGGTTAAAATAAAATGAATAATTGTAAACACTAAAAATATATAGGTTATTTAAAAATATATGGAGATTAATAAAGTAATATATTATAATTTTCATTAATGGATATTTAAACCCAATCAGTCTGGAATAAAAATCGTACAATAGATTAAGCCTTTACCTTGGTCTTCCATTATTTCAGACACATTATATCTAACTGAATAATAACTTTAAATCTATTAAATAATTTCAACAAAAGAATTTTTATCTATATTCATTTCTAGGTCTTTTTATACTCATTTTATATCCATAAAATGAATATTTCTTGTTTAATTTGACCAAAAAAGGTTGTTTAGCCAATTTCTACAAAATTTCTTTGGTTTATTGACAAGAGGTGAAGGTTTCATGAAATAGTTACATCATATAAATAATTTTAATAATGTAATGAATATAATTTTTTTATTATATAGTATTTTATAATTTTCTATTCATAAATGTAATTGAAAAACAAATCATATCACTACATGGAGGTGGTAGTACACACATGTTCCAGAATGATGTAATCATTCTCTAATGAATTGATGGATAAAAAGGTGAATGATAAAATATATCTACAGAATCATAAATATTTCATAAATAATATATATTAATAAATTTAATAATTACTAAATCCATGTAATATGGTGATTAAAAATGAATTATAGTGATACATGGAGAAATTTGGCAATACGTACACTTGAGCGATGTTTTCATTAACATAGGATGGAAAGGAGATAGATAATGTAAGTAACATTAAAATATAAACATCTAATTTTTGTTAATATACGGACAAAATTATGTTAATTTTGTAATTTATGATATGCATGTGGTTTAAGAATAAAGGAACATGGAAGATATCAATAAGAACAAATACCTCTTCTTTTGGTAACTGCTATTAAATTACACATTAATAATTCTAGAAATGGTATTTTCTTGATCCAAGGAACAAAACGACATGGGTATTCATGTTAGGAAGGTATTTTTGTAGGTTTTGACTGATCTAATGTGGTCATTTAGTGTTAAAAAGTGAAGATGGGAGGCTCCCTCTTATATGTGAGTTGAATAGGGAACTTGTAATTATTCAAAACTATTAAATATTATAAGTGTCTTAATTATGGATAGGTGGCACTTAAACAATTAAATTTATAAGTGAATGTGATATGAGTTTATATAATTACATTAAATAAGTATTAATATGAAATGTTATGACCATATAATAATGTTTTATACTTTTTAAACATATTTTACTCTTTCTTCATGATTAAAATATTTTAAAAATGGTTAATATCAATAATGACCAAAAATTATATTGAATTCAATACTAAATTTGAACCACCAGATTCAAAAAATTAATCAATTTTTCATGACTCAATTTTTATAAGTATAAAAAATTAATTTTAATATAACTTTCAAATATGAAAAGGAAATAGGTTATTTAGAAATACGTATTTTTTATATATAAACATAATCTTATACAAAAATAAAATATAATGAATATTAATATAGAATAAATTATATTTTCTTTAATATAATGAATCTTACAATAATTTTAAATGAAATAAAATACATAATGTGAATTAAAATAAATGATAGTTTTATAAAAACCACATTTTTTACAATTCTCCCAAAAATCAACTATTTCAGAAAATCCAAAAAAAATCTTTATAATCTAAATTAGACCCTATGAACCAAAAAACTATATATATTTTAAAAAATTAAAATTCTAAAATTTAAAATTTTCAAATTTAAAATGTATCCATCTAATATATTAATTATATTGAGAAAATAATAGGATGTTCATTGGAAAATAGTTTATCTTTGTAATGTTTTCCTGTTATAAGATGATCTTTAGTACTAAATTTTTCCCACTAAATATTTTCATACTCAAAATTGTGATAAAAATAAGTACATAAGGAAATTTTGGTAATCCCCCCTCTTAGATTATTCATGTTCCAATTTCCTGACTTTTTTTTTATTTCTTTAAAGAACCTTCACATATTGAGTTATCTAATTCCAATAAACTTTACCTCTAGTTTAAAAAGAAAATATATTAGAGTATGATAAATCAGGTTCCAATTCAATTTCCTCATAGGTAAGTAGATGCAGTCAGTATAGAATGTAATTTCTCATTAATGAGATATGTAACACATTATGTTCTTATAATAGGGGAGGAGGAATTACCAAATGTTAATCCATAACCCTAATCATTTTAAAAAATTCTAGATTCTTGATGTATCAGGGATATAGTTTCCCTTTATTTCAAAACGTTTTTAACACATTTCTATGGAGATACAATCATGAAAACTAGATCTATCACATGAAATTATAAATCCTTATTTTGGTTATCAACATATTTATTTTATCAAAATTTATCTTCCTTAAAGTAATTATGAATAGTATTCACTTTCATCATTATCACTTTTATAATATTTTCGTCTATAAGCTTTCTTTCACCAACATCATAGAAAAAATTTATAGTACAACATGTCATTCCATATGATGTTGTATATTGTGCCATTTTAATTCTTGAATTGAATCTATTATAATATTAACATTCCACCATAGGTAAATTATAATCCCATATTCCTTGAATGTTAAGGAATTACCTCAATATGCCATCAAATGTTTGAATATTCCTTTCATCATACCCATCTGTTTGATGACGATAGCTAGTGCTCAAATATTTCTTGATGTCAAGATAATTTTAATGAATTTTCTAGAATTATAATGTAATAAATGGGTCAAAATCAAATAAAGTCAAACAAATGTGCACCATGAAGTCACATAATATCATTAAAATAGAGTTTTGTGAGCAGCTCATTAGGTGTATCTTTCATTTTAGTTAGGAAATGTGTGGACTAGGTAAGGTAGTCAATAATTACCCATATAGAAACATTATTTCTATGTTATTTTTTCAATTTACTATGAAATTATAAATTAATATCATCCCATTTACAAATAGGAATAGGTAGAGGATACATGACTAAACTAGAATGTTGTCTCTAATCATTTTCTTCCTGATAATCCAATCATGCTGATATATACATTCAATTTCTTATTTTTTATTATCCCACAAAAAATGTTACTTCAAATACTAACACATTTGGGTCCTTCCAAGGTGTATAGAGATGTTTGAGATATGAGTTTCATTTAATACTTCACTTTTTTTATTAGGTAGGGATATAACACCTGGGCTCTTTCCAAATTTAAATATTCCATCTTCATTGATGAATTCAACAAAATTCCCATTATGAGTGGATTTTATTTTATTTTGAATGATATTATCTTTAAATTGTAAAATTTTTACTTTCTAAAATATGTATTGGATGTAAATAATTTGGATTTGATGTGATGTTTACCCTTACTTAATTATTACTTAATAAAATTTACTAAATCTATAAATATGAGATCCTTTTCAATCCTAATTTGAATCACTAATCCATGATATTTTCTAATTATCACATCCTCCACCTTATTTTCCTTCCCAAGATGGTAAAACATAGAGTAATTAGAAACCATGAGTAGCTCTAATTGTATGATTCACCTTATGTTGATATCATTCTATGAGAAGAATAATTTAAACTTTTTTGATCCTTATATGTTTAACTTATTTCCCTATAATTTTAATTCATCCATATATCCAAGGAAACTATTTTGGGTAGAAATTCAAGATAATGGTTTGATTAATTCTATTTATTGATATTTAACTTTGATGATGTAGAATAATAATATAAAAAAACCAACATAGTCTAACCGAACATGTAACCAAATATAGCTTTCTATATGGAATGAATTTCCTTCCCGATCACCATGGGATGGTGATAAGAACCTGGGAAACAAAATAAAAAACCATTGGAATTATTTCGCCCTTAAAATATAATAGAACATATTTCATTTATAAAAATATAAGGATATATTAAAAATTAATATCATTAAAGAAGAGGTATGAAACTATGAGATAGAACAAAACAAGTCGTAAGAATAAACATGAAAACATTTTAAGTATATGTCCATAACCAAGTCTTCATGTGACCATTGATCCTGTTGGGCAAAAATCCCTCAAGTTAACATTGAATTATTTTTGGGTTGGTTGTGTTTTTTGACAAAGGAGGTTTCAAAGGATATTTGTCGAGTTCCCAAGAAGTTGTTGACAATCCTTGTTGACAAAGAACGATGACAAAGGAAAGGACGATCTGGAGGCGGTGCAAAAAGAGCAGTACAAGGTGGTGCCGTTTCCTAGTGTTTTCCATATTTTTGGGGTCCAAAATTTGGAGTTTGGTGAGCATCGCGAAAATAGGATTTCCATGAAGATCATAATTTAATATGGTAAAGGCATGAATTTCACGAAGATAGGATGCATGGTTTGGAAATCACGAAGACCAGAAGAATGGAGGTGGTGATGCTTCGCGATTACGTCAAGCTTCGCGAACGATAGAGGCTGAAGCGCATCGCGGCGGTGAAGGGCTTTGCGAAGGAGCTTCGCGGAGAAGGCGCGAAGGAATGTTGGGCTTCGCGAGGGAGATTTGCGGCAAAGTCGTGAAGGTATGTTGACGGTGATTCTTCGCGACTACCTCAAGCTTCGCGAACAACAAATTGCCGTGGTGCTGCGCGATTTGGACAGAATTCCGGCGGAATCTTTGGAGCTTCGCGATTTGAGATGATGTGGCGTTGACTTCTCGCGGAAGGGACGAGGGTCAGTGGAATCGCCTATAAATAGAGGCTGACCCCCTCGAGAGAAAGAGAGAGATTTTTTAGAGAATATCATTTGCTCTCGTTTTGCGAAGGTAGTTCGCGGAGCCAGTGTGCTTCACGAAAGAGGAGCTTCGCGATGGCTATTGAAGCTCCACGAAAGTTGTGTGCTCCGCGTTGGCTCAGTGAGCTTCGTGAGAGAAGTTTCATTGCAATGATTTGAGCTTTGCGGGAGTGCTTCGTGAGAGAGCTTCGCGAGAGAGCTTCGAGAAAAGGCAGGAGCTTCGCGAATGTTTGTTTGAGCTTCGCAAAATTGGGAGCTTCGCGAAGTAGGGTGATTTACGAGGGTACGTTCCAAAGTTAGTTTCCCAGTGGTCAGAGGCAAAGTGATATTCATCAGTGGATGAAAGTTGGACTTTAACAGAGCATCTATCTATAGTTAAGGATGGATTACTTCATGCAAAGGAAGAGACCTACAGGTCTATAAACTGTGTGTGAATCCCTTCACAGAGTAGTGATCTTAGGAAGAGGAAGAAGGTGATCCTCTCCACCGGCAGTGAGCCAGAGAGAGAGGAACAGGGAGTGACCCTTAGGAAAGCAGTGAGCTGACCCTAAACTTTGTAAAGGCAGTGAGCCTGGGCATAGAAGTGATGTAGCCCAAACTTTGTATCCACATCTAGTGAAGATTAGTGGAATTTGGTACGACCGGCAACCTGTCGGTGTATGCTCCTTGGACGTAGCCCAGTGAGGGTGAACCAAGTAAAAATCTATGCGTATGCCTTCCAATTTTCCTGCATTGCATTTTAAGCATCATCATCAGATAAAGAAGAAAGTAAGTGATCATAACATACACACAAGTGCAAACAAAGTGACCCTTGTAACAAAGAGGTCAAGATCCAGTGGGGCAGGAAGAACTTTGAGAAATAATATCCATACCCTGATTCACCCCCCCTCTCAGGGTATATAGGCCCCTATTGGCCCTAACAATTGGTATCAGAGGGAAGGATTCTTTTATTAGATTTGTTTGCTCTGACTTGGTGTAGTCGATCTGTGTGTTTAAAGAATCAGTCTGCTCTTATCTCAGTGAGCCCTGGCAAAGGGAAAAACATCCAAGAAGAAGCGAAGTCAGGTGGTATTCCTCAGTGTGGTAGTGTGTATGGAAAAATTGTGATTCATTTAAACGAATCAAACAGCTTACTGAAGGAAGTTCTGGATGAATCTGACAGGGAAAAGATTGATTCACTCAAGCATGATGCAGGAATGAGTGAAGTACATGAACTTCAAAGTGATATTGAAACAAGTGATGATGATGAAGAAAGAATTGAAGGAAGAATAGATATGAAAGCTGAGTTAGAGGCTTCTCATGAAGAGATATATGTTTGGAGAGCCAATACCAAGAAAGCTAACAAAGTTGTTCACGGTGCCAAACTCTATATGCAGCAGCAGGAAGAACAGAAGTCTGAGTTGATGGATAAAATTGAGGAACTCAAGTTATCAGCACCAGGGAACTCAGAATCATTTGGTGAGTATAAGCTTAATATTGAAGAACAGAAAAGGGAGATCGATGGCTTGAATAGAAAAGTGAAAGATCAAGTCAAGTGCATCGAAGAACCTGATATTCCAAGTGACGTTGGAAACACCGAAGAAGTCAAATATAAAGATATCCAGATCAAAGTATTGGAGATTGAGGTCAACAAGCTAGGAGGATTAAATAAAAGGCTTATTGACGTGGAAACTGACCTAAAGGAGAAGAATGATTCTCAAGATGAGGAACTACAAAATCTGGCTAAAATAAAAGGAAAACAAAAGGCTGGTGATTATGAAGAGAGTCAAAAGTCAGATGAAGTTCAGAATCTGAAAGCTAGAAATGTTGATCTTGCTACACAGCTATCTGAGCTAGTTCAGAAGAATCAAAGACTACAACAAGAAAATGCATGTTGTTTTGATTCTGTTGCTCAAGAAAAATTGAAAGTAAAGGAGCAGAGTGGCATGGTGGATAAGATGACATGTGAATTGGAAGATGAGATAAATAGAGGGAAGCTTATCAAGGGAGAACTTGATGTCCAACATGAATCAAGGGATATAAAGATTTAAAAGTTGGAATAAGAGCTAGAATCAGTCAAGAAGGAAATGGATAAGTCTAAATCCAAAGATAAGCCCAAGTTTAAGGATGCACTGCACTTATTATTTGATTATCCTTCGGCAGGTGATGATAAAATGAAATCTAAATATGCTACATCTGAAGAGAAGCATGAAAGTATTGTATCATTCCAAAGGCCATCCACGTTGGGAAAATCTGGAATTGGATATGATGATCTCACTCCTATGCATGATAGGAAAAGTGCAGTGAAAATATCTAGAGATATGAAAAACCTTACAGGTGCTGGAGATAGACCTAAAAGGGCTTTTACTAGAAGAAATGATAGCATGTGTTATTTCTGTGGGATTCATGGCCACACATCAAGCTTCTGTCTAGATGCTCTGGAATACATATCAGGCTGTGAAAATATAAACTTTGATAAATCTGAGGATAAGAAGAATCATCATGAGAAATCAGAGAGAAGAGTCTCTCATAGGAAGGCATTCATAAGATGCTATTATTGTGGAAGAATGGGACACACCATTTGTATGTGTCAAGAAGCTCAGGAGATCGATTCCAGAAGAAGAAAACAAGTTGCATAAACATCTCAGCAGAGAAGTGATGAAATGAGGTATGCCTTTAATAGAAAATGTTTCATATGTTCTGATCATGGGAATTTGGCCAGACAGTGTAGCAAGAAGAAAGCGGGGAAGGAAAAAGACCCAAGAAAGAGATTACCAACTCTAGTGGTACATAATCAGAAACTAAACACTGGGAGACAAAGTGGTAAGGTGAAAAATAGGCTTAGAGCCTCAGGGGAATCACATGGAGCTGAACGAAAGGTGTATCAATCACCTCCTCTTTCATACTCACAACCGCTCTCAAGGAGAGAATGTAAACAAACCTGGAAGATTAAGGGGAGATCTACTCCTACTGTGATAAAGAAGAATGAATGTTCAATGGAGGACTCACCACCAGCGAAAATGAGTGTAGTGACTCAGACATCTGATAAAAAAAATATGACCAAAGAATGCATCGAAAAATCCACATGTCGTGTTTCTCAGCAAGAAGTGAAGGAAAGAGGAAGACACCTAAGATGGGAGAAGAAGAAAGGGATGATGCCAAATAGAGAGGTTCCTACTCAGAGAAATAATCAAGGAAAATGGAATTTTGGTAGAACCTCAAAGAAGGAAATGTGTACTAGCGTGTTTATACCCCAAGCGGTGAGAAAGGTCGATCCTACAAAATCAATATATCAGAAAAAGGCTCATAATGTAGGCAATGAATGCCTAGTCATATGGCCAGAACAGTTGAAGTTGGCTAGGCAGTTGGAGGAAGCAAGAAAGGAGTGTGATGCCCTCCAAGAAAGAATCAAAGTGTTGACCCATCAGGATCAACCACAATCCTCATCTTGAGGAGTCCAGAAGGAACCCCTCTCCCTATGTATATAAATTCTATTAATTGATGATTCATGTGTTTCAGGTTTTATGGAGATACGATCCAAGGGGAAGTGGCATCTAAGGATACTAAATGGAGATGTGATATGCTCTACAATTTCAATTGATTCAAATCAGGTACCAGAGTTAAAGAAGAAAGGGAGCAACAGAGCACAATAGAATTTGATTGTGTTATTAACTTTGTCTCTTGTTTCCTACACTGAGTTTAAACTTATTAGGCTTAGAGATTTTGTTAAAGGCTCAACTCTGAGTGGAATATGAGAAAAAATTATGCAGGAGGAAAAGAATAGTTATGGGTCTAAACTGTTGGGCCTAACAACTGGACACTAGTAGAATACTAACCTATACCAACGGTTCCAAACCGTTGGTATAGGCCTCCAAACCGTTGGTATAGCCTATACCAACGGTTTGGAGAACCGTTGCGAAGTAAGCCGTTGGGATAGGTCTATACCAACGGTTTTGGGAAAACCGTTGGTATAGACCTATCCCAATGGTTTTCAAAACAGTTGGTATAAGTAATATGAAAATCTATTCCAACGGTTATAAAACCGTTGGTATATGTATTTCAAAAAAATACATGTGGTGGGATTTGATCCCACAACCCCCCGTTTATAATTAAACGCCTTAACCACTAACCTAACATAAATTTTATAAACATAACTTCATAAATATATATATGTATTATCATAATTATTTAAAATTTATATTTATATAATGTTCTCGGGTAGTAGACCTGGAAGAAATCAAAGAATCTATCCCAACGGTTCTCAAAACCGTTGGGATAGGTGATAATATCTAGGGGCGAATGCTGGATTTTGGGCATAGTTTTCCCAACGGTTCTCCCAAACCTTTGGGAAAGGGGGGGTCTTTCCCAACGGTTCTCCCAAACCGTTGGGAAAGGGGTGTTTTGAGTGGGTCTTTCCCAACGGTTCTCCCAAACCGTTGGGAAAGGGGGGGGTCTTTCCCAACGGTTTGGGAGAACCGTTGGGAAAGGGGTGTTTTGAGGGGGTCTTTCCCAACGGTTCTCCCAAACCGTTGGGAAAGGGGGGGTCTTTCCTGACAGTTCTCCCAAACCGTTGGGAAAGGGGTGTTTTGAGGGGGTCTTTCCCAACGGTTCTCCCAAACCGTTGGGAAAGGGGGGGTCTTTCCCAATGGTTCTCCCAAACCGTTGGGAAATGGTGTATATAAGTGTTGGGAAAGATCTGATTTCCAGTAGTGGGGAGAGTTGCATAACACAGGGGGAGAATTCTATATCCTAATAAGATGGTTGATCTCAATATGATATGAAGGATGAATGTTTATGATCATGAAGAATGATTGGTGGAAAAGTAGCAACACATGGGTTTTCATGATTATCTATTTTGTTCTAATAATGTGGTATCAGCTGACTGATTTCAGGATACCAAGAAGATGCGAGAGAAAATAAAAGGTGTGTCAACAAAAATATGAGAGAATATGTTCAAAGAAATGACATCATTGAACAATGACACAGAGAAAAGTAGCTGAAATAAATGAAGCCACTGAAAAAATGAGTCAGTAAACAGTTTCCTGGCAAAAGTGATGAGAAAGAAAGCAACACAGAGGGAGAAGAAGTGGATGATGCTGATTCAGAAGAAGACACTGATGATGAACAAGAAAGTGTCAAGTATGTGTCTACAATGAAGCCAAAGAGTTGAGCTGAAACTGATAGATAGAATATCATTATTGATTAGTGAGCTCCAGTTCAGACAAGAAGAATGAAGTCACTGCAGCAGAAATATTTCCTACCTCAAGTAGAGCTGAAATGCATTGCTGATGCAGCTGACGTTGAAAACTGGGTTCATGCTATGAATAAAATGCTTGATCAGATTGCGAAGAACCAGATGTGGGAGGTTGTTTCGAGGCCACCAGATAAAAACGTCATCAGGACTAAATGGGTCTATTAAGACAAGATGAATGAATATGGCGCAATGATTCAGAAAAAAGCACGACTGATGTGCAAAGGATACTCCCAGATAGAGGTAATAGATGGTGATGAGGCATTTTCACTGATTGCAGGGCAGGAGACAATCAGATTATTCCTAGCCATTTCAGTGCAAAGAAAGTTCAAAGAGTTCCAGATGGATTTAAAGACTGCATTTCTAAATGGGTTTCTGGAAGAAGAGGTGTACATTGAGCAGCCAAATGGTTTTTTCATTCATGATGATGAGAACAAAGTTTTCAGGCTAAAGAAGGCGTTATATAGGCTGAAACAAGCACCAAGAGCATGGTACTGAAGGCTATATCAGTATTTGAAGAAGCTTGGTTTTCAGTGTTACACAAGGCAGGAATGACACATTTATTTCTCAATCCAAATATGCCAAGGATGCTTTGAAATGATTTGGAATGGAAAATTACAAGGAGATGAAGACTCGGGTTTCTACCCGGATGAAATCATCAAAAGATGACAGTGGCAGGGCAGTTAATTTCACTGTAAACAGGCAGATTATCAGCAGTTTGTTTTACATGACTGCAACAAATCCTGATATTGTTTTCGCCACATTCCAAGCAGAGAGATATAAGAGTAATCCCAAAGAAAGCAACATGATTACAGTGAAAATAGTACTTCGGTATATCAGGGGCACGATGGACTTCGGTTTGACATATAATGACAAATCTCAGACAGGGTTATTGGGATATACTGATGTAGACTGGGTCAGATCAGCAGATGATAGAAAATAAACGTTAGCAGCTGCACTCTATCTTGGTGGAATGTGTGTTTCTTGGCTATGCAAGAAGCAAGATTGCATTTCATTGAGCATCGCAGAAGCTGAGTATATTGCGGCCACTCAAGCATGCACACACATATTGTGGATGAAGCAGCAGCTTGATGATATGGGAGTTAAAGTGAAGTCTCCGATCAGAATCCAGTGTGACAACTCAATTGCTATAAATCTTAGCAAAAATATCATCCATCATTCAAGGACAAATCACATTAAGATAAAGTATCATTTTATCAAGGAGAAAGTTGAGCAGGGAATCGTGATGTTGGAGTATGTGCCTACAGAACTATAGGTTGTAGACATTCTGACAAAGGCCTTACCCAAGGAAGCATTTGAAAGGCATCGACTGGCTCTGGGAGTTCATTCAATTCCCCGCACTTGAAATAGTGTGGATGTGGGACCCGCACCCCCCTCTCCCCGAGGTATGCTGTGTTTTACCCTTTTGTGCTAATATGTGTTCTCTACTATGTTACAAACTACAAAGGAGTGTCCTTTGGGTTTGTTGACAAAGGGGGAGAAAATAGTGATTGTTAAAGGGGGAGACAGTGTGGAGATTTGACAAATCATGAATGATACGGGGAGAAGTTGACCAGTGGAGCAGCCAGATAGGGGGAGCAATGAGAAAGGGGGAGAGTATCAAATCTGACGATGCTAGAAGTGATCGATCAAAGCATAGATATCACGACAGCTGAGGATCATGATAAAAGCAGAACAGTGGTGTTGGAATGGTGTGAAAAGGTGTCTAGCTATCATCAATTGGTATCAGTGTGGTTCAACAATTGGTATCAATTTAAGAATTGGTATCAGGTTGGAATCGAAAATTGGTGTCTGACATGAAGTGATTCATTGATGAACTTTTCATACTACTCTTGTTTCTCACGCCGAGCATTGCTCATGTGGGCTTAGAGTACGTGTTAAGTGAATCCTTGAACGCTATAAGAATCGCAAGAGGCGAATGGTGGTAGCAACTAGAAGAAGACTCAGTGAGGTATCAAAGTGCAGAAAATCATTCTGAGCAGAGTTGTGATGAGTTTTCAACAAACCCAAAGGGGGAGATTGTTGGGAAAACATCCCTCAAGGTAACATTGAAGTATTTTTGGGTTGGTTGTGTTTGTTGACAAAGTAGGTTTCCATGGATATTTGTCGAGTTCCCAAGAATTTGTTGACAATCCTTGTTGACAAAGAACGATGACAAAGGAAAGGACGATATGGAGGTGGTACAAAAAGAGCAGTACAAGGTGGTGTCATTTCCCAGTGTTTGCCATATTTTTGGGGTCCAAATTTTGGAGTTTGGTGAGCATCGCGAAAATAGGATTTCCATGGAGATCATAATTTAATATGGAAAAGGCATGAATTTTGCGAAGATAGGATGCATGGTTTGGAAATCGCGAAGACCAGAAGAATGTAGGCGGTGATTCTTCGCGATTACGTCAAGATTCGCGAACGGCAGAGGCTGAAGCGCATCGCGGCGGTGAAGGGCTTTGCGAAGGAGCTTTACGGCTAAGCCGCGAAGTAATGTTGGGATTTGCGAGGGAGCTTCACGGAAAAGTCGCGAAGGTATGTTGACGGTGATTCTTCGCGACTACGTCAAGCTTCGCGAACGGCAAATTGCCGTGGTGCTTCGCGATTTGGACAGAATTCTGGCGGAATCTTTGGAGCTTCGCGATTTGAGATGACATGGCGTTGACTTCGCGTGGAAGGGACGAGGGTCGGTGGAATCGCCTATTAATAGAGGCTGACCCCCTCGAGAGAAAGAGAGAGATTTTTTAGAGAAGATCATTTTCTCTCGTTTTGCGAAGGTAGTTCGCGGAGCCAGTGTGCTTCGCGAAAGAGGAGCTTCGCGGCGGCTATAGAAGCTCCGCGAAAGTTGTGTGCTCTGCGTTGGCTCAGTGAGCTTCGCAAGAGAAGTTTCATTTCAACGAGTTGAGCTTCGCGGGAGTGCTTCGCGAGAGAGCTTCGCGAGAGAGCTTCGCGAAAAGGCAGGAGATTCGCGAATGCTTGTTTGAGCTTCGCGAAATTGGGAGCTTCGTGAAGTAGGGTGCTTTGCGAAGGTACTTTCCAAAGGTAGTTTCCCAGTGGTCAGAGGCAAAGTGATATTCATCAGTGGATGAAAGTTGGACTTTAACATAGCATCTATCTATAGTTAATGATGCATTACTTCATGAAAATGAAGAGACCTACAGGTCTATAAACTGTGAGTGAATCCCTTCACAGAGCAGTTAGCTTAGGAAGAGGAAGAAGGTGATCCTCTCCAACGGCAGTGAGCCAGAGAGAGAGAAACAAGGAGTGACCCTTCGGAAAGCAGTGAGCTGACCCTAAACTTTGTAAAGGCAGTGACCCTGGGCATAGAAGTGATCTAGCCCAAACATTGTATCCACATCTAGTGAAGATTAGTGGAATTTGGTACGACCGGCAACCTGTCGGCGTATGCTCCTTGGACGTAGCCCAGTGAGGGTGATCCAAGTAAAAATCTCTGCGTCTGCCTGCTAATTTGCCTGCATTGCATTTAAAGCATCATCATCAGATAAAGAAGAAAGTAAGTGATCATAACATACACACAAGTGCAAACAAAGTGACCCTTATAACAAAGAGGTCAAGATCCAGTGGGGCAGGATGAACTTTGAGAAATAATATCCATACCCTGATTCACCCCCCTATTAGGGTATATAGGCCCCTATTGGCACTAACAGATCCCTTATATTATAAGAAATATATAACAGTGACACCAACTGAGAGAAGTAATCATGAAATATCACACCCTTACATTTACTAGTCTCATACAAAACCAAATATAAAAGCTCCCCATGTAATGTATATGGTGTGAGGAAAATGACCCATAGGAAACCACCAGGAATACATATAGTGGTTTCACCCTGAAAGTTTTAGTTATAGATTAAAAATAAATTTTCATAAATTATATCATTTAGAATAAATTCTCATAAAACATCCTTTTATTTTATTTTTAAAAAATCCAAAATCAATTTCCTAAGAATATCAAAATAAACATGAATTAGAATATAGGTGGATAAGTCAAAAGAATCCTTATCTCAAATGATAATAAATTGTTCTATAAATGAATAAACAATACTATCATGAATAATTAAAAGTAAAAATCAGAAAAGGGGATTTAATATATGGGAATATATAACTAGGAAACCCAAGGAACACTAATCCAGAATAACGTGAATCACACAATATTGAGTCCTAACATGTCTTATCGATACTAAAATCATAACAAATAGTAGATCCATAGTTACTAAGGTTCTTATATGTTCACATCCCAACATACCCAAGGATCCCAGAGTGAAATGTTTTTTCAAAAAAACATGTAGACTAGGATCATATTTTATAAAACATTTTCAAAAATAAAATCATTACCACTCACATGATTAAAAAATAATTATAAAGTCAAAAATGTGCAAGGAATACTACCCCCATGCTGGGAAGGCTGGGTCTATAGCAGGGATTATTTATTGCCCTCCCCATCACATAGAACATACCGCAGGTATTGAAACTCCCAATGCTTCACCCCTCTTGGGTGGTGGTTCTTCCACTCATCGATCAAGTTCTGGTAATGAGGTGTGTCCACCTTTATACAGCCTTTGCTTAAATATTCCAAATTATTCTCCCCTATCCCCAAGGGGATGGGCCAAGATGATGGAACTTGAGGGCTTGGGGAATCTAATTAACATGAGAAGTTGTGTTAGACAATGTTCCAAGTGAAGTTTTTATGTTGCCATTCTCTGAATTCGTGGCAGTTTGTTATTTCTCCTGGTTATTTTGTTATGGTTTTTATTTGTGTAAGTCTTCAGTCATTCTATGAGGATCTACCTCAGATGTGTTATCATATCAGGAAGCGTTAACCAGTGCACAACCATTCTGATTTGGACGTTTGAGAAGGTATGGCTCTTTCCATTGGTTCCGGGTCTGTGCAACCCTGCACGAGACAACTTGTCATGTGGCCATGAGGTGGTGGAGGTTTGTTTTATTTATGTAGGTGCTGGGGAAAGGCATCTCCGAAGAGTCTTTATAGGAATGTCTTCTACCTTTTAATGGTGTTACTTGGTTGTAATAGTTTGGGTCCACACTTACCTATAAAAGTGTCATTTGAGAATTTAAAATAAATATGGATTGGTCTATATTAAATATTTAATTATTTACATAGATATATAATCTCAATTCCATTATTGATTGGGTAATGGTTACAATAAATCATCATGCATCTCATGATCCACATAAATCTTCTGACAGGTAAGGCATCATGATACAAAGACCAAAACTAGCCACATTATCCCTAACCACTAATATTGAATTCTAAATTCATGATAAATCATGGTAGTCCTAGGGTTCACATACCAACTAAAATGATATAAACCTTCCATAAAATATAACCTTATCATTTTATAAATGACCAATATACCTTGGAAATGTTAGACACTGTCACAACACTAATAACAGTCACCTAAGGTCTCCCCAAAATAATGAATCTCACTAAAATGCCAATGAACAAGTGTTTTTTTCTTTTCCAAAATTAATCCAATGATTAAATAAAGAATCATATTCCACAAAACCTAATTACACTTTTCTATTAGGTTCATTAATATACAAGTATATCTTATCAAAAAAACATCAAATATTACTCTTTAACTAATTCCATCAATGATTGAGTCGGTAAATATATACATAATGCATTGTCATCACATTCTATTTTAATTTCATGTACACAATATAAAATTGAAATGTATGCATATATTTATCCCTTTGTCCCTATAATAGGTTTATTTTAATCTTAATAAAAATATAATTTAGGCTCTTATGATCAGAATATATAGTACACCACTCTATAAAGAGATAGTGGAACGATGTCATGAGGTGTCGGATCACCTCAACCAACACATAATAATGGGTTGGATAATTATTCTCTTGATGGTGTAGTTATAGAGATACATAATCCACCACATATTTCCACTATAGTAGCACTCTTCTGACCTAGTACCCAAGGACCCACAAAAAACACCATAATCCAATATCAGTACCATAATAATTAGAAGTTGATCATTATGAAACCACATATCCAGTTTTGTAAATGATCTTTGAAACTTATCGTTCCATTAAAACATGACACGCTTAGAGTATAAATCTATCATAGGATATGAAATCATCGAAAAATCACAAATAAAAATTATTTAATAAGATTCAAAACCCAATAAGCTATGAATCTAAAAAATAATAATGGGATTCACCAACTAAATCCACACCTGAATCATTTCAAGATCAAATGAGATACCCATATCAGATATATCATGTGCCATAAAATTATTTTCTCATATCCAAAACTAATATTTAGAAATATTTTCGTCAATATTTTGTTTTTTATTGTTCAAAAAACTCTATCTTGATAACCAATGTGTTCTTCCTTCAACATGGAAAACACCAAAATATTATCCAAAAAAACAACCAACAAAGATTCCAAGAACTGATCAATGATCCAATTCAACAAAACATTAAACAATATAAGAGAATTAATAAGATATAATGACATAATCAAATACTAATAACTTCCATAATTTCTCTTAAATGTTATTTTATGAATATACACTTCTCTGGATCTTAACTTATTATACATTGATATTAGATAAATTTCATTTATCCTAGGAAATTGATAATTTTTCTTAATATTCACTTGGATAAGCATTTAGAAGTCAAAAAAATCTAGATTCTTCGATCTAGAATCTCTGTGAAGAGAACTATCGAAGTCTAAGGTGACACACTAGAATTATTAAATCCCTTAACCTCAATATCCTCATACTAAAACTTAAGTTATTTAAAATCAATGGGTGTAATATGATAAGATTTTATGGAAAAGGGGATCATACCTAGAAGACAGTTGGTAGTAAAATCAACCACTCTTTATAGTGGTAATATATAGAAATAATATGAAAATATCACAGGGTACTCATCCACATTAGTAATATATATACTAATTAAACTCTACTCATTGATATCAAGATTAATATCTAATAATTGGCATGAGATCATTTCAATGTCAACAAGATAAGGCACCACTAGATCCCACACATCATTAAAGATATTAGTAACCCCTTTGGATGATATAATCTGAACCTAGCAATTATAACGATCATTTTGGGATTTAAATATGACCTTATATTCTATTATAATAATGAGCTCAAATATATACCAAATGGTAACATGGATATCCCACACACCATGTAATGTCCCTGAACTTGAATCCACTAACTACTTCCTTGATCGGGGTCACCGTATGACCTTAGGCATGCCTCCCCATAATGTAGAGGTTTTCAACTAGTGGTGAGGGTCTAATGTAACATATGGGGGGACTATACCATCTTTATAAATGTAAGACACAATAGATAACAATAATAAATAACGGATGAAATAACAAATGAATAGAAGCATGAATTACCAACCAAATCCCAAAGAGTGTACAAACAAAAATTAAATAATAAACATGGCTTGTCATCCTAAGAGTGAAAAAGTGAAAGGAAACACCAAACCAAAATAAACATTGGACTCTAAAAAATAATTCCTAACTCCATGTCTGGATCCCAATCCATGCACATGTCATTCCCAACTCAACTCCCTAGCATAGGGCCTTTAACCATGTCCTAACCTGAAACCAGGATATCTACTCAGGTACCCAATTCCAGCCTGAGCAGGGTTTGAGTACAACACAGTATGACACCACCAATTATGTCTAAAAAATATCCATTATAAACAAATAGTGCATGAAAGAACTAAATGAATGTAGAGTAAACCAAAAGGAAACTCAGTTTTCAATAACCAACATCATTCAATTTAACCAGCTTCATCATTAAGTCCATTACACTAGTTATACCCTCTTCATTACTTCATTCATTTTTATAACAATTACTAGGGGTTAGTCATCACATCATTTACACTATGGCCTAAGATGGTCACCTATCATGTGTAAGGGAATAAATCAGGTTCCCTATTTCCCTAGGGTAAAACATGTCCTAATTAATCATGTCCCACATACCTTGGAGTCTTATTCTAGGTACTTTCATCCAATAAAACCATTAAGGGCCTAGATCATCTGTCTGACAGCCCAACCAATGCAATCTAGGGGTGTGTTTAGATCATCATTCAAACCCGACCCATGGGAGGAGCCTCGGTACTTTATCGCACACCACCAAGCCATGTTCACATGCTTATCCATCCATTTAACTCATATATACCAAGTTGCAAACATACACAATCAATAAAAATAATAATCCCATTTTTCATTCCATTTAGCACATAAATCATCTTTAATCCTTAACCTGTTATGGAATTTACATTTTAATTAGCATAGACCTTTTTACCCATAACACATTTACATACTTTAGTCCATTTAGCATAATAAAATAGTTCCATCATTATCCCATTTAAAATATTTATCAATACACGTTTATTAATACCTTTACACTAATCATTTCATAAGTCTTAACCCACTTACATATTTCCATTAAAATTTCATAAGCTAATAAACCATTCACATTATTACATTTATACTCATTTCTCCATGTTATGCCAAACAATACATTATTCCAATATCAAAAATGAGACATGACCACCAATAATACCATTTCACGTATCGAACTAACATTTCAAAATAATTATTATGGGCTCTACTTATTTAAAAATCAAATCTGTACTTTAACATTATAATTTTCCAAGCTCGGGAATATTGACGCACCCCTTAAGTGGCCCTGAATTGGTTAATTCAACCTCAACATATTCTATAGGAATCATGAGGGGTCTAAATCATTATTTATCCAACCATTTTTACCGAATCATACTCATGTAATCTGGGGAACAACATGAAGGAATCAATATCACAACAAAAATTCACGAATCTGTAACAAAACTATTGAATATAACTTACATACCAACCACCTAAAATCTAAAGATAAATGCACCCTAAATCATATAATTATATCTAGATTCAATAACCCTTTTAATCTTCAACTCTATATCCAGAGGAAATAGGTTTTTAGTGATTTGGAAAAAGATGAATAAATATATCATCCCTAATTTGGAAAAGAGATTCAAGAGGGCCGTTAAATTAACTTGGAGCTTCGATCCAAAGTTGAAGGCAATCCAAATGTCCTTGAATCAAAGGAGAACTACCCTTGAGAAGATTTGGGGATTTAGGTTCATCTGTTGGGATTTTAGTGGAATAATGGGGAAGGAAATTGGGTGAGATCTTAAAAATTTTGGGGGGTTGTTTATGAATTTTATACTTTTTAGTGGCACTACAAGAAAATGGCCCTATACCCATGGTTTTGGGAAAACCTATGACAATAGGGAACTCTGTACCCACAGTTTCCCCAAAACTATGGTTATAGGGATTGTATGGGAACCTATACTCATGTTTTTGGAAAATAATTTGTATAGGGTTTTTTTCAAGATATATACCCATGGATGTTTAAGAACCATACGTATAGGGTTTTTTTGAAGACTTATACCCACGAGTTTCCAAATTTCTTAGGTATAGATTCCCCAAATTATGGTGGAAAAAATTTTGCAAGGCCAAAAAAGTCATAAGAACACCAATTCCCACAGTTTTCCACCTATAGGCTTGGTTTGGATAAATATATAAGAAAATATATATTTATATGCCAAAAAGAGATGATGGGGCAGTGGTTAGGTGCCAAAAATATAAACATGCGGTCCAAGGATCAAAACCCATGGCCAGTTATTTTTTCAAAGTTATATAAATGGTTTTAAAACTACAGGAATATGGTTAATGACAAGGTGGAATACAAATATACCATGGTTTGGAAACTGTGGGTATCGTTATTTCAAATCGTGGGTATAGATCATGCCTATATCAATTCCTAGGTTTCCCACGATTCCTTTAAGCCATGGGTACAACCATTTCCCATGGTTTGTTGGGCTATAACCATGGTTTCCAACCATGGGTATAGGGTAAATTTTCAGTAGTGTGGGTCACAATGTTAGGCTGCACAGTTTGCAAACTGTGCGCCATCCCCTGTCAAAGAAGGGTTGATTGGAATGGTTACCTAGAGAGGCCATCATGGTTTGAAAAATTTTATTCCAACCATGCAAGAATACTATGTACAAGGTTTCATGGTTTTTCTCACCATCCCCCCCCCCCCCCGTACAGTTTTCACTAACCACACACAAACTGTACCACATGCACATAATAGCCTAGTTTGCCGTATATTTTGTGTCCCAAGCCCTCGTAATGCCCCTTAACCTCCTCACACACCTAGTAAACATTTAATTAACCAATATTAATATATTTAATCAAGGAAATACCTCCACAAAAACTAGGATCCTACAACCTTCCTACCTTATAAAGGCTCTTCATTGAGCATCCTTTCCAAGCATCACTGAGATTTTGAAGAAAATAGTATAGGCCAATGGGTCTGGACATCTGACTCTCTTTCCTAGGTTTCTTCTTGTACATTACCATACTGCCAGAAAACCTGAACTAAAGGCATATTATTTCCCTAAAACACATTCTTACTATGATCCACAATACGAACTGGATGCTCCTTGTAGGACGATTCATCCCCAATATTAACGTCCTCAACATCAATAATGTGATATGGGTTGTGGTGATACTACCAAAGTTATGATACATGAAAAATAATAATTCATACCAGTACTCAATTATGTAAGTGCCAATCATTTTACCACTAGTCTGATCCTCTCCACAATCTCAAATGGTCCCACATACCTGGGTGCCAATTATCCCTATTTTTGAATCCAATTATTATACAACCTAGGATAAACCCAAAGAAACACGTGATCACCAACCATAAACTCAAGGGGTATATAACATAGATCTTTATATGACTTCTTCGGACTCTAATATATTTCCATATGATTTTGAATCAATGGAACTTTTTTTGATGTCTCCTGCATGAAACATGGTCCCAAAAACTTTGAGTCCCCACCTTTTATACAACAAAACAGAGATCTATATAGTCTACCATAGAGTTTCTCAAACGGTTCTTTTTGAATCGTAGCTTGGTAAATATTGATGTATGAAAACTCAACAAGCGATATTTGTTTTTCCCATGATACACCAAAATGTAGGACACATGCCCTAAACATGGCTTCTAGTACCTGAATAGTATGATCTATCTTCCCGTCCTTCTATGGGTGAAATGGTGTGCTGAAAGCACCTGGGTACTAAAAACCTTATCTAATTCCTTCTAGAAGAACAGTGTGATGTTCATATTATGATCTGAAACTATCATTCATGGAACCCCATTCAACCACACTGTCTCTTGACCATATAACTCACCCAACTAATCCATGGTGAAGGTCTCCCAAATCCGTAAGAAATGAGTCACTTTAGTTAATGATCCATAGCAACCCAAATTGCATCATTCCTCTAGGGTGTCTTTGGAAGACCCACAAAAAATAAATTGGTATGTCATCCCATTTCCACTATGAAATGAGAAATAGTTGTAATAATCCACCTGACTACTAATTATCAGACTTAAAGTGTGGGTAGTTAAGGAATTTCTCCACGAAACCCATAACCACTCTCTACATTCCCAACCAGCAATGCTACCTATAAATATCTTGATACAATTTGGTTAAACTAAGATGAACTGACCACTTTGATGCATGAAACTCTTATATTAACTCTTCCCACATACATAGAGGCAAAACAAAATGGAATCTAACATAAACAATCTCATCATTCCCAATGATCTAACCAAAAGGTGAATCCCCACCTTTAAGGATTTCCTTCATGCCCATACTTTCTAGATCCTCAAATTGTCTCTCCTTGACCTGGCTCAATAGTGTGGAATCAACTACAAAAAATGCAAGGGTAACTTACCCTTTCCCATCATGAACCTCCAAAGGAATATTAGTGAACAAATCACTCATCCTACTCTTGAAATTGGATTTTATAACGGTGTAATTTTGAATATTCTAACTCAATCCATTTGTAACACTATTTCCCTTTCTTGGTGTATATACTAGCTCAATTTCAAAAGACTCCATGTACTAAACCCATCATCATTTCCAAATAATCAAATCACACTGAGATAAATATTATTTAAGGATTTTATGATTATTATATATTTTAAACCATTCCCCTAACAAGTAAAGTCACCAACACGTTAAGTTATACACCAATTCATCCAATTAGACATCATGCATAGGGTAGTTTCTTTCATGAGGCCTCAACTATCATGACCCATACGCAAATACATGATCTTACTACATCAACAAAAACCAAATCCCAACACTAGATACGTCACAAAACAAGGTATACTAATTACCTAGCTCTAATAATATCAGAATTGGTGTGGTAGTCAACAACTTCTTCAACTCTTGGAAGGAATTAACACATGCCACAGATCATTGAAATATTGTATCTTTCTTGGTCAAACCTAAAAGTGGGACCACTAAATGGGGGAAATATTTCATTAAACTTCATTAATAATCATACAATTCTGGAAAACATTAGACATCTGAAAAATTATTGCGCCACAACCAAGTTACCAATTCCTACACATTCTCTAAGTCCACTAACACACTTTACTCTGAATTAATTTGACCCAAGAAATTCACATGTCAATCTAGAAATGAAATTTGGATAGCATAGAATAATGACAATGACATCTTTGTGTACTAAGGAAAATGTTAAGATGTTTCTCATGATCATCATGGGTCTTAGAGTACCCTAAGATTTCATAAAAACAACTTCAAACTGATCAAGGTAAGGATGAAAGATTTGATTCATTAGGGTCATAAACATTGTCATCACATTATTGATTCTGATGGAAGTCAAAAAACACTCATAAAACCCATAAATGATCCTGAAGGAAGTCTGTTTTATATCATAAGTTGTCACACTCAGTTAGTGATACCCTGATCTCAGATTAGTCATGGAAAACACTGAATCTTCTATCAGATGGTCTAATATATCATCGATTCTTAGAATAGGGTAATTATTCTTAACTTTCATTTTATTCATCTTCCTATAATCAACAAACACCCACAACGATTTGTCATATTTCTTGGAAAAAATCTATTGATATTCCCGAGGTGATGTACTAGGATGAATAAACCATTTTCTTTCAAATTCCTCAAACTGAGTCTTAATCTCTTGGAGTTTTTCTAGTTCCATTCTATATGGAAGAATGGAAATTGGTTATTCTCCTAGAATAAAACCTATCATGAACTCAATATCCCTCTCAGGAGGAATCCCCGATAAGTCCTCAGGAAATACATCCTAAAACTAATCCACCATGAGAAGGAAAAAAAGCTACTCTTCGCCACTATCATCAAGTACATGGAAAGACACTTGGGTTTTGAGTGCACCTAACAGCTAACAAATTTTCCCTGCATGTCCATCAAAAACATTTGATTCACCATAAAGAACATATGTATCCCCCTAAAGAGACATGACAATAATCCTATGATTGTAACAGTAAATATGGTCTTGTTATGACACCAACTATTACATGCCCATAATTAGGTAAAAAAATTATATTTATAGTAAAAACAAATCCCAAAGGAAACAAGACTCACTAAATTCAAGAGTACAACCCTTACACTACCTGATATTTATAGATCTCACCCCTAATGATGTATCAATAGATATTACCCCACACACATTTTCCATTCTTATGCCCAAAACATTCACAAACTGAGTAGACATAAAATAATGTGAAGAACCTTTATTAAACAAAGTGATAGGAAGAGTGGAAGCTACAAGAATCATACTTAAAACTGTAGATGGATAGTCTCACCACCTCCTGTCACTGGCTGAACTATGTGAAACTAAATTGGTTGAATCTAACATGTACCTCTACCCTAGGCCCCAGTCTAAACTCCTAGAGATATACTACCTTGGTAATATGAATTCTCTTTCCATGGAGGTCTATGTCCACTACCTCTACTGGTAGGACCCATAGATCTCAAACTGCATACCTGGTAAGGGGTAACTGAACCTCTTCCAATACTCTGTGCTTTCCACAGAACACCATCATTTACTGATTGTCAATGGTTCCTAAAGAACCTTTTCACAATCCACATTCTACTACATGATTGGAACTCAACTGGTTATTGGGGGCACTGACTACCACATTCCCTGACTTGCTGCATTGTTAGCATAAAACATGATCATTTCCTTGAGAAGTCGTTTCTCTCTTATAACTACCCATTCCACCACTTCTCTAGTGTAAATCAAATGGTGTTTCTTACCATCGAAATCTGCATCACAAGGTCTCCTAACTAGAGCTAAACATCTTCCACTAGAATCTTCCTTGAAGATTCCTTTTGAAATGATGACCTAATCTAGCACATCATTAAACCTTTTTAAATGGAGAATATTTACCTAGGACTTTATATTTTTTCTAATTCCATCCTAGAAACACCTCACCATGGCTTCTTCATCCCCCACCAAATCTGGGAGAAAACACTGTAGGTCCGTGAAATGGTCGGCATACTCCTTCACTGAAATAGATCTCTGGGTGAGCCTCATAAACTCCGCAACTCTCTAGAAAATGTAGGAGGTGTTGTGGTTGGAACTTCCTAGTCATCTCAAACATACTCAACATGACCTGCCCTATGTTTCATTTGATCATCTATATAAAATGAGTCAAGTCCACATAGAATGTATCTTCTCCCCCATTACCCTGAATCCCCAATTTCCCTTTATCCACCTCTGGAGGAGTGTTCTTGGTGACATCTTCTTGTCGCCCAACCAACACACATCTTATTGGCGGAATTTCTATACAATTACAAACAGGTGTCTTAGAACACATAATATAAGGTTTCAAAAATTTATACAAAATAAATATCTTCACTAGCCATAACTTTCTCACTTAACTTACACCATCTCCTCAGGCCACATCACATCAATAACACTACCCTCGACAATCCCTAATTCTAGTCATGGATAACTTGGGGTAAGCTAACATACATGACATAAGTATTTCATTAGATTCCCTTTTTCAAAACCATTTCCACTTTTTAAAACATATTTCTTTTCCCCTCTAGCACATTCCTTATTTCATAACTATTTAAATTAACCTTCAATTCATTTAGACCCCTTAATTATGAAAAATTCATTAAAATTATTTTTATTTAACAATTTTTATCATCATTATTAGACATAATTTTCTTCATATTTTCATGGAAGTGAAATGCAGTATACTATTTATTCCCCACACTCATGTGTGCATATCATGATGCATGCCACATATATCCTAAGTGCCTAAATTTAAGCGTGAATGAAAAACCTCATGTCATCCTAGACATGATAAAAATATAATGAAACAATCACAACACATAATAAGTGCATCACCAAGTGTTGAAATATAATTCAATGATAACATCACAATTCAAAAACAAAAAACCTCACCCTAGACAATTGGGTTTTCCCTTGTACATGGGTTAGATACTCCCATGAATAAGCTCATTTCCAAGGCCTGACAAATCATATTCTCCTATTTACCATACCAAATAGTGAGACCCTAGAAAATAACCCACCTATAATACTACTTTGTAATAATTCCAACTCGGAATCTACTAATCGGTTCCTCAAACCGATTCACCACATGACCTCAAGCGCACCTCCCTGTATTCTAGATATTTCCAACTAGCAGTGAGAGTATAATGTAACATGTTGGGAGACCATATACTTTTTATTAGAGTAATCCATATTAGATAATGATTATAAAAAACATAATAAATTTCAAATGAATAGAAGCATGCATTACCAACCAAATCCCGAACATGGTACAAACCACAAATAAATAATAAACATGTCATGTCATACTAATAGTGAAAAAAGTGAAAGAAAATCAAATGAAAAAAAAATATAGAGGACCCCCAAAATGGGTCTGGACTCATATTCATATCACCATATATGCACATCTCATTCCCAACTCAACTCCCTAGCACATAGAATTTACCCTTTTCCTGACCTACAACCATAAAATTTTCTCTAGTACCCAATGGCATCCCGAGCAGGGTGTGAGTAAAACTCAATATGACACCACCAATGGTGTCTAAAAAATATATAATATAATCAAATAGTGCATGAAATAAGTAAATCAATGAAAATTAAACAAAATGGTAACTCATTTTCCAATAATCTACATCATTCAGTTAAACCATATTTATCATTAACTCTATTAAACAATTTATACCATATTCATTACTTTATTCATTTTCATTACAAGTCATTTGGTTTAGGCATTAAATCATTTACACTACATCCTATGTCGGTCACATATCATGTATAAGGGAATAAATCGAGTTCCCCATCTCAATTGGGACATATATATCATAATTAATAATTTCAAACTTAACTTGGAGTCTCAATCCATATATTTTCATCCGATGTATCAATTAATGTCCTAGAGAATCATTCCAACACCTTGAGCTAGGCATTCTATGGATGGATTTAGAGGATCAGTCCAACCCAACTCATGGGAGGAGCCTTAGTCCTTTACCCCACACCACTAAGCCATGTGCACATGATTATCGATCCATTTAACTCATATATACCAAATCACAACCATACACAATCAATACACATAAAAATCACACTTCTCATTCCATTTAGCACAAAAATCATCTTTAAGCCTTAACTCATTATGACATTTACCATTTATTTAGCATATCCCTCTTTAACCATAACCCATTTACATAATTTAGACCATTTCTCATAACCAAAATGATCCTTAATTATCCCATTTAAAATATTATTCAATACACATCTATTAATCAATTCACACCCTAATCATTTCATAAGCCTTAACCCACTTGCATATTTCCATTACAATTTTATAATCCAATAAATCGTTCACATTAATCCATTTGTATTCATTTTCATGTCAATCCAAAAAATCCCTTATGCTAATATAAACAATGAGACATGACCACCAATAATACCATTTCATAAATCCAACTAACCTTTCAATACAATAATTTTGGTATCTACTTATTTACAAATAAAATCTATACTAAACTTTACAATTTTCTAAGCATAGGAATATCAGTACACACCTCGGGTGGACCTAAATTGGTCATGTCAACCTCAATGCATTCCATGGGAATCTTGATGGGTCTAAATAATTATTTATCTACTAATTTTATTAAAATATTACTCAATTAATCTAAGGAACAAGAAGAGGGATTCAATATCATAATACACAAGCACAAATCTATAACAAAATTATGGGATATAGCTTATAGACAACCTAACTCGAATCTAAAGAAGAATGCACCCTTAATCTTACTTTAGTTGAAGATTCAATCACCCTTTTTAGCCACAACTGTAAATACACAAAAAAAATAGGGTTTTATGGATTTGGAAGAATATGATCAAATCTACAAGGCCTAATCTGGAAAAGAGAAGCAAGAGGAGCATTAGACTTACCTGGAGATTTGATCCACAACTAACAAAACTCCAAACGGCCTTGAATAGAAATTGAACCACCCTTATGAAGATTTGGGTGTTTAGGTTCATCACTAGTGTTGAGAGGGGAAGAATAGAGAAGAAAATCGACTGAGATCTGAAAAATTTTGAGGGGCAGTTTGGGAATTATAATCTTTTTATTGAGGCGCGTGGTTAGGCCGCACAGTTTAAAAATTGTGCACCGACAATGTGCCAGCCTTTTTCTTGGATGGGTTGTACTTTATTTTCATATAGAAAGGCACATCAGTTTTTAAAAACCATGCACCAACCATTTATGAATCATATGTCCATGGATGAACCATTTGGCTCCCCCCCCCCTCACATGGTTTTCACTAACCATGTGCAAACTATGAAACATTAACAGAATTGCCTAGTTTCCCTGTCATTCTCATCGTGGGCCCTTGTAACACCCTAGAACCTCCTCAAACACCTATTAAATATTTATTTAGACAGAATTCATAGATTTAAACCAAAATTTAAACAAGGAAATACTTCCATGAAAATTGGGATCTTATACAACCTCATAGTCAATGATCATAACACGACACTCAAAACAATTAAAACCATATTCTTTTATCCTTAACAAAGGAGTGAAAATATTGATATTGTATGGAATAATATCTGATAAAAATCATAACAAATTATTAAATAATATTAGATGTTATAAAATAACGAGATGAACATAAAGAAAATAAAACCAGGGCCGTAGAGGAAAAAATAATCATTGTACCTCCCATAAGAGTTTGACCTACTTTAGATTCATTTAGTGAATACTCCTCCTCATAAATATTTTCATCCTCAACCCCTCCCTAAAATTTATTAACTATAATAATATACCCCTTTTAATGAAAATGAGATTATCCTCCTTTCTCAACATCGGATAGAGCCTAATAGCCTTTGCTAAGGGTGGATCAATCTCAACTACACTTGGATGCTTCAAAAAAAAATGATTAAGGTGCATAGGCTGACCACAAAAATGATATATCATGGGTGATACTATATATTAGGGATTATAATTGATGGTTCATCCATGATAGAAGAAAACCACCTTCTTTTATCCCAAAAAACACCCTATAACTAATACTAACATAAACTGAGAACACTTATTGTGATTCCTTTTCTAGAGAGACAACCCAACCTTTCTACCGAGTAATTCAGTGAAATATTTTCTTGCACATATCTTCCTTGTTAAATCTAAATCAACCAAAACCATCTTATAAACTACCTTAGAAGTGGTTGGTAGGCATATGAGAATAATTATTGATCAAATATAAGCCATTGACCTTATCTTTAACCCTCTATAATTGAGGTACTTTTTATTGAAAAGATCTTGATATAGATTTTCTAAATTTGTAAAAAAATATCATACACCATCATGGAATGGACTTATTAATCTCTGGGTATAAACTCTCAAGCCTTTTCTATACAAAACAAGTTAGAATATAACTTCTGATTAAAGGATATATTAAATGTAATCAATGTCTTGTCCTTATATAATTTATATTTCACAATGGAATCCAACTATTTTGATCCATGTCCTTCAGGTATACAAGTGGAAAATTTTAACTTAGAGCCCTCAAGAGACTTAAAATATTTGAAATTCCATTCCATTATCCCAATCCATTCATTGGGTACTTGGGTACTTTAATCACCATCAAATATTGGTTGATTGTATTTGGTAAAATCCAAATCATGATCTAATGTGAGTTCTAAATTCCCATAACCTAGTTAACAATGGGATTGAATAGTCTATATTAATGTTTCAATTGAATAATGTACAATTGGAGGGTTTTCTAATAGAACTAACCATTCAATCCCTTCCCTCGTATTTGAGGAGATACTTCTAGGAGGAATAATCAATTGGGAACAAAACATAAAAACTAGTAAGAATTTAATTATCTCTTAATTAAAATAAAAACTCCTATAATCCAATTATAGATATCAAATAATATTAAAAACATTTTAAAGGTTCATAAAAATAAACCAAAAATTTGGTTCAAATAAATAAATAGAAAATCAAACTCATTCTTTATGAAAATTTCATTCCCATTCATGATAACTTGATGTCAGATATAGAATTTATCTGGCTAAGTAACCTTCCATACATACTACTCAAGTTTTGATGTTCCTCCTCCAGTATAAAAACCAAACTAGGTATCAATCATGAGTTTCTTTGATATCATTTTTGTTACAAACTATCTTGATTTGATCAGATATGTCACCCAAGATGGTGAATTATATTACCAAAAGCACTATATATTTTTCGTGGGTTGGAGACATGAACTTGGGTATCATCATAAAAAACCATGGGAATAGTTTCACAAAAAACACAATAAAACATATATCAGGATTAAAATGACAATGATAAACAATAAATATAAATAGTTGAATGGGTATTAAACCACTAAGAGTCATAAAAAGCAATCCCTGAGGCTAGACCTAGAAACAAAATAATTCATTTCCCTAACCAGGTATTCATTTGATCATCTATATATACCATCCCAAACTTCCAAAACCAAAAAGTAACCAAGAGAGGTCGTCAAGATCCATGGAAACCTTCTATTAATGTATATCCTAAAAGCCCAATTTTGTATATTCCCTAAGGAATATGTAAGGTGTAACTAAAATTACTTGTTTGATTATACAATAAATTGATACAATTTTTATCACCATACATCCATTATTCCAACCTTTAAAACTAAAAATGTTTTATAAAAATTTTAGTTAGAAAAAAGTCTTAAAAAACCTTTGGTTTTATTTTAAAAAATCCATAATCAAAGAAACAATAATATATAAATAAAAAGAAATGTTAATATATAGGGAAGTTGTCAAAATAATCCATATCTTAAATGATAAACATGTGAGTAGTCAAGTAATGAACAATAAAATCAATTATAAAACCAAGAAAAAAAGAAAAAATTATCGCGACCCGTCCTCAGGGCCCATTCCGTGACTACCACAAGCCCGCATTCCATATGCCAGGGGCAGGAAACTAGCACCAAAGGCATAAATACCGATAAAAAGGGAAGGCATTGCCTTCATAAAAGTAAACAAACACAACAGAATATGAAAATAAAGTAAGCACTAAGTAAAACTGCGTACAAAACTAAGTGTTGAAAAGTAAATGGGCCAGTATAAAAACCCAACTGTAAAGTACAGTACAACTGAAAAGCTAGTTCAAAACTAAATCAACAACCACTCAGTCGTCCTCCAAGAATCCCACCAGAAGGGTGGGAACAGATGGCCACCTCTGCAACTCAGGTCCGTCCGTCTGCTCCGGTTACGTCTCACCAAGTGGTCCACCTCCGATACCATCCAGCTCCACAACAGTCTGCCTCGATCAGTGTTGTCTGTCATCTGCAAACAACACAATGAATGGCGGGAATTTCCCGTGCAGGGGTGAGTATAATGATACTCAGTAGGAACCCCGAGACCCTCAAAGGTCTCCTAGAATCCACGAAGGATAAACTACAAAGGGAAGATGCAATCAAAAAGTATCAACCAACACGAAGTGTCAACCAAACCTACTTAGGTATATACCCATACATATACCTAAGTTATCAATCTCATTTCGGCTCCATCTCTTCAGCCCAAGCACAACCTAGTCTACACAGGAAAGCACAACCCAGTCCACAGAGGAAAGTAAGTCAGTCACATCGATGATAATGATTGAAAGTCAAGACTCAGTTCACACAGGTATACATCTTTCGTATAGAGATAGAGATGATCAGATTTAGTCACTGATTCCTCTAAGCTATCGGACCCATGTAGGATGATAGACCAGCTAAGCTTTCGGACCCATGTAGGATACTACACCAGCTACTCTGTTGGACCCACATAGGATACTAGTACATAAGTCAAACTGTTGGACCCACGTAGGATACAAGAACAGTAGTCATCATTGTCGAACCCACAGAGGATACCAGTACAGTTGTTGTCGTCGTCGAACCCACGTAGGATACTAGTACGGTTGTCGTTTTTTTCAAACCCACAGAGGATTCCAATACAATAGTCATCGTAGTTGTAGTTAGCTATAGGGTTCTCTCACACAACACACTCGATTCCGGGAGGGTCCACACCTTGAGCCAAATTTCAATACATCAAATATCACGATGTCCTTATTTTATGTATCCGGAAGTTTGGTCTCGTCAAAAGAAACCCAAGGAGACAGATGGTGCGTCAATCGGACTCCCGGTCTGAGAGTTATTGGATTTTTTAGTTCCGAGGATCATTTGGATTCATGATAGATCCAGCATGACCCTACTTCATCTCAACCCAACTCTCTAGTGGGGTATCTTCAAGGCACTATCTCGCTCCAATGATTACAGCGCCATTGACGGCTTGTCAAATGGACACATGGTGCCAAAGTTATGGAGGTTTGTGCAGGGGCGCATGGTTTGCACATGGTCTAAACAAACCCTACAGCCAGGTCGTGTGAAGTCTCTGGATGAGACAATGGCTACCGTATGGTTGGTTCACAGTTTACCAAACTGTGCAGCCAAACTATTTGAAGTCCCCAGGTGGGATAGTGGATACTACACGTTTGGCGCACGGTTTTACAAACCGTGCTGCCAAGCCATGTGGCCACTTAGAAATAGGGTTTCAAGTCCCGGGCCACTCATGATTTCCCATCTTTTCCCCATTCTTCCTCCCACTTGTACCTTATGAGAAATTCCAGTTTTCAGAGGTTGTGGAATCTCCTTATTTCATTTTGGAGGAACTTCAAAGGGGTTTCTTGGTGGATCCAAGGGGGTTCTCCATTGATCACCCCAACGCAAATCTGTCACCTTTCATCATGATGAACACACCATTCAAGAAGAACTACGGAGGGGTCAGTCCATGTTTGTTTGGCCCACACCATTCCATGATAGAGCGGTAGCAATCGGCTCACCATGTTTATAAATCAAGAATCGTCAAACATTAAAATATAATATGATTCGTGGATCAACTTGTTTTGGTTGATCCACATTCACCATGCATTCCAAGAATGAGGAAATTAATCGTGAGAATTCGAGAATTCAATTAATAACCCCTACCTCAAATATGAAATTTCTCATTTTCGAGCCGCAGAAAGAGGATTCGAAGATGACGTCAGGGTGCGTCTGAGGAGGAAGCGACATCTCCTCACTTTCTACAGAGGAAGAGGAAGGAATACACTTCGTCGTTCTCCGGGGGAATCGGCGTTCTTCATGGAAGGATGAAGCTATCTTCTAATTCCAAAGGTTCCACCAAAATATTTTCCAAGAAAATATTAAAATAAGTCTTTCTATTATTTTTAAAAGATTTTCCAACCAATTCAAATTGCTTCGAAACTAGATTAATTAATTAAAGAAGACATTAATTAAAAGAGTTGGCACAATTTTTGGGAAGAGAGATTAAAAAACTCCACCAAAATAAATGAGGGGGAGTTGTCAAATTAATTGAAGGGGAGTTAATTGAGGAGTTTAGGGGAGGTGATATGTTAGGGGCTCGTATGGGCCCCACCACACAAATATCCTCTCATGAGAGGTTATGTGGGTGTGGGACCCACCTATAACTTCCCCTTGTTGGATATAACTACCAGATATAAATAAAATTCTGTTCCACAATTTTATTTAATTTATTCTAAATCCCCAGAAATTATCTTTCAACCCGCACAAAACACAACTACGATAAAGGTCCCCTTAAGTGAATTCTGGCACTATGAGTTCATCGGTGCCCTCAGATTTCAATTCCGAGCACTGGTTCAAAATATAGAAAAACTCGCTTGTTCGTTCACTGAACGTACCTGAAAAAAAGTTAGAAATTTATTCCGGGCACACCAGGCCTCAGAATCAGGTTCCGTCAGAAATTGGGCACTCGTAAAATTTCAAAGAATTTATGAAAAAAATTTCCTTGAAATTTTCGGGTCTTTACATTACCCCCACCTCAGGGATTTACGTCCCCGTAAAGCTAAAACACACACTAGGGAAAAATGAGGTTACTAAACATTCTTCTGAGCATCCCGCTCCCATGTGCTCTCCTGGAGGTTCCTGTGCTTCCAGCGAATGCGCACCAGAGGAATCGACCATCCATATAGGACCCACTCCTGTCGATCCTCGATCACCACTGGGACCTCCGTGAATTTCTCCCCATCATCGATGTCCAGCTCCCTATAGTCAATGATGTGGGACGAGTCATGCATGTATCTCCTCTTTTGAGATACGTGGAAGACGTCATGCACCCGATTCAACTGAGGTGGAAGGACCAGGCGATAATCCACCTCACCCACCCTGATGTGGACCTGGAATGGCCCAATTAAGTGCAGAGATAACTTTCCACCCTGTCCAAATCTTTGTAGACCTCGTCGAGGTGAGACCCATAGGAAAATGTGGTAGCCATCCTCGAACTCCAGTGGTCTCCGTATCCTATCAGCATAGGACTTCTTCCTGATCGGTGCAGTCCTCATTCTCTCCTAGATGATCTGAACCTTCTATGTCATAGCCTGAACCATCTCTGGTCCTACAAGTGCTGACTCCCCTGGGTCAGTCCAGCACAAAGGTGATCTACAAGGTCGGCCGTACAGTGCCTCGTATAGTGCCATCCCGATGATGGAGTGGTAGCTGTTGTTATACGCAAACTCCACCAAGAGTAAGTGATCCTCCCAGCTATAACCAAAGTCAAGGAGACATGCATGTAGCATGTCCTTGAGGGTCTTAATGGTCCTCTCAGTCTGGTCGTCTGTCTGAGGATGGAAGGCAGTGCTCAGACATAGTTGCATCCCAAATGCCTCCTGCAACCCCTTCCAAAGCCGGGAAGTAAAGCAAGCATCTCGATCAGAGATGATAGTCGATGGAAAACCATGAAGCCGTACAATCTCTTGAACGTAGTGGCATCCCAAGATCTCTACTGATCCGTGATCTTTGATCGGCAGGAAGTGGGCCGACTTGGTGAGTCGGTCAACAATCACCCAGATAGAGTCGTGTCCCATGGATGTGCGTGGAGTCCCTGTCACGAAATCCATGGATATCCCATCCCACTTCCACTCTGGAAACTCTAAGAGTTGTACCAAGACTACCGGTACCTGGTGCTCCACCTTCACCTACTGACATGTGAGGCATCGTGAAACGAACTCTGCTACAGCCGTCTTCATACCTGGCCACCAGTGTTGTCGTCTGAGATCCTGATACATCTTCGCCACTCTTGGATATACCTCTAGATGGGAGGTGTGAAACTCCCTCAGCACATCCTCCTGTAGTGCAACTGGTACCATGGTACATCCTCTAAAAAGGATGACATGCTCCTCACCTTCAGAAAATCCATCAGGGGCCTACCCTGAGGATATCTGAGGAGGTTGCATCTCATAGTCAATGTCTCCACGTTGCGCCTCCCTGACCCACTGAAGAAGTGGAGGAGTGACTATGAGTGACTAAATAAAGGCTGCTCCATCTCTATCCACAAAGGATATCTGCAACGCGGCTAGCTTCTTTTTCACCTCTCCTAGTAGTTGTATGTCTGACCTCCTGCTGAGAGCATCTACTACTACGTTCCCCTTCCCAGAAGTATAGACTATCTCGAAGTCATAGTCCTGGAGGAACTCGAGCCATCACCGCTATCTCAGGTTCAGGTCCTTCTGCGAGAAGATGTATCTGAGACTCTGGTGGTCAGAATAGACTGTAAAATGTTTTCCCATAAGATAGTGTCGCCACATCTTCAAGGTGAAGACCACTACTTATAACTCCAGGTCATGGGTAGCTTAGTTCTACTCGTGCTATATCAACTGCCATTAACCGTAGGAGATCACTGCCCACTCCTGCATCAGGACACACCCGTGTCCGGTCCCTAATGCATCATAGTAAACTACATACCCTACACCCTCCTCTGGTAGCCTCAAGATGGGCACACTGGTCAACCTCTGCCTCAACTCCTGAAAGCTCTACTAGAATCTATCTGACCACATGAAGGGTTTCCCCTTCTTCGTTAAAGTTGAAAGTGGTGCTGCAACTCTAGAGAAGTCTGGAAAAAATCTCTAATAGTACCTAGCCAGACCCAGAAAACTCCGCACCTCCGTCATGCTCCTGGGTGGCTCCCAATCAAGTACTACCTCGATCTTCACTAGATCCACTGCAACTCCAACCTCCAAGATGATGTGTCCCAAGAAGTGAACCTCTCGAATCCAAAACTGACACTTCGAGAGCTTACCATAAAGCTGGTGCTCTCAGAGTGTATCTAGTATAAGCCGCAAGTGGTAGGTGTGCTAATCCCCAGTAGTCAAGTATATAATTATGTTGTCGATGAAAACTATGACAAATCGATCAAGGTACGGCTGGAAGATCCTGTTCATGAGACTCATGAACACCGCTTGAGCATTGGTTACACCAAAGGGCATAACCAAGAACTCTTAGTGTCAATACCGACACCTAAAGGCTGTCTTATGCACTTTTTTGTCTCGAAATCTGAGATGATGATAGCCTGACCTGTGGTCTATCTTTGAGAACCATCGTTCTCCCTTGAGCTAATCAAAGAGGTCGTAAATCCTTGGGATTGGGTACTTGTTCTTCACGGTCACCTGATTCAGGTGACAGTAGTCGATACATTGTGTCAAGCTCCTAACCGCCTTCTTGGTGAACAAAATCGGAGATGCCCAGGGTGAAACACTGGGTTGGATAAATCACTTCCCCTAAAAGTCCTCCAGTTGTACCTGCAGCTCATAAGGCTCCGCGGGAGCCATCCGATATGATGGAGAAGATATCGGTGTTGTCCCGGGGTACAGGTCTATGTAAAAGTCTACCTCTCTATAAGGATGTAGTCCTGGAACGTCATCAGGAAAAATGTCTGCATACTGATCCATCACAACATGAAAACTTGGACTCCACACATCAACCACTCCGAGAATGAGACTAGCCAACTGATGTGTGATCATCTTCCCTCTCCTCTATGAAAGTCCATCATGCACTGCAAAGGCTCCCTTCTCGTTAGTGAAGGTGAACCTGATCCCATCTGTGCGGACACACTGCACTTTACACCTAATGCAGTCGATCTGAGCATGGACTGTAGACAACCAGTCCATACCCAAGATGATGTCGTCAGGCCTCGACGCCGCTACAAGAAGATCCCAGCTGAAGCTCTCGCCTCCTAGAGTAAGCTCACACTACCAGCACCAGTGCATAATCATCAAGTATGCTCCCGTAAGAGTCTCTATCAGTAAGGATCGAGCCAATGGATCCATCGGAATCTTCGAACTCCGAACAAGGGTTGTGGAAATAAAAGAATGACACGCTCATGTGTCTAGAAGTACTGCAGAAAAGGTGGATTAGACACAGATAGTACCTCGAATCATCTTAGTTGTGTCGTGGTCGTAGGCCTTGACAACCTGGAGCTAAGCATGCCTCTGTCCGCCAGCTCCATGTGGTTAGGGTGGACCTCCTTGGGTTGGTGGTGGTAGAGCATCAAAATTTCGTCCACCACCCGCTGCTTGGCCAGTTCCTCTGCCTCGTCCGCTTACTCCTGACGGACAACCACGGTCAAACCTCTGCTTCTGATTGGGAGGTCCCTCTACTGTCAGCTGCTCGTATTCAAGGCGGGTCGGGCAATCCTGAGCCATGTTACCCAACCCGTCGCATGCATAGCAATGCCTGCTCCTCGTATAGCTGGTTATGTTCCGTGTGCCCCACACAACTGAACCTGTATCCTATGATCGTCCACATCATGGCCTGGTCCGCTTTGACCTCTTTTTCATCTATCTAATGACAGCTGCAGAAGACTCTTCTACGTGTTTCCCTACGGTGGGTCTCGCTGCTGGTGTCGTCTTAGCAAGAAATCTCTCCACAAGAAGGGCTCGCTCCAGTACTCATCCCTACATTAGAAGACTGAGGGAGATAATTGAAGCCCTGATCTCATGTTTGAGTCCCTACTCAAAGGTCTGGACCCTGAAGAATGGGTCTCGTACCATGTCTGTGGAGTAGCGTGAGAGGTTAGTGAACCTCGCTGAGTACTGAGCTACTGTCATGCTTCCCTGCTGCAGATGATGTAACTCCTGTATCTGCACCGCATGAAGGGTGGCTGGAACAAACTCCAAGCGGAAGAGACTCTCGAAGTTTTTCTAAAGTAATGATGCCTCATCATGCACCTGGAGCATCAGGCTCCACCATCTACCTGTTGCTTCATGTAGGAGACTAATGGAAAGAATCACCATAATGTCAGCTGGTGTCCCTACCAATCTAAAAAACTTGACAATAGCCTCTAGCCAATCCTCGGATGCCTGAGGGTTCATCTCCTCGCTGAACCTGGGCGGCCTCTGTCGTTGAAACTCGTGCAACTCACTCAGACGGCATGCACTCTCTACTGCTAGGGCTGGTGGTATCTATGGCCTAGCGGGTAGTGATACCACTGGTGCCTATGCTGTGATGGGGCCCTACACTGAGGCCTCGTCGCTCGTTGGGCTTCCATCTCGTACGCAACTCAAAACCCTAGTTGGTTGCCTTCATGGGGCCATACTGAAAAGAAACGGGTGCTCCATGGTCAAATAGTATACCTGGTGAGCTGACACAAATTAATCACAAAGAAAACTTTTTAAACACTCATGAAATCAGTGTTTTCATGCACTGAGTTGGAAATCAAAGGTCAGGGTCCGGATGTATGGATACGTCGGTCGCCGCACCAACACTGGACTCCCTAGACTGAAAACCACACTCAATACTCTTTACACTATTGCTTCCCGGAAATGAATTATCAGAGTCCTGAGTTTTGTCGTAGAACCTCCCTATGATACCAATTTATCACAACCTGTCCTCGGGGCTCGTGCCGTGACTACCCCAATCCCGCCTTCCACAGGCCAGGGGCTGGAGATTAGCACCAAAGGCGTAAATCCTGATAAAAAGGGAAGGTATTGCCTTAATAAAAGTAAACAAACACAGTAGAATATGAAACTGAAGTAAGAACTAAGTAAAACTGAGTACAAAAGTAAGTGCTGAAAAGTAAATAGTCCAGTATACAAACCCAACTGTAAAGTACAATACAACTAAAAAGCTAGTACAAAAGTAAATCAGCAACCACTAAGTCATCCTCTGGGAATCCCACCTGAAGGGTGGGTATAGATGGCCACCTCTGCACCTCAGGTCCATCCGTCTGCTCTGGGTACGTCTTGGTAAGTGTCCCACCTCCGGTACCGTCCAACTCCACAACACTCTGCCTCGATCAGTGTTTTAAGTCATCTGCAACCAACACAACGAAGTGCGGGTATTTCCCGTGTAAGGGTGAGTATAGTGATACTCAGTAGGGACCCCCGAGACCCCTAAAGGTCTCATAGAATCCACAAAGGTTAAACAACAAAGGGAAGATGAAATCACAAAGTATCAACCAACACAAAGTGTCAACCAACCCTACTTAGGTATATGCCCATACATATACCTAAGTTATCAATCTCATTTCAGCTCCAACTCTCGAGCCCAATAAAAATCCATTCCACACAGGAAAGTACAACCCAATCCACATAGGAAAGCAAGTCAATCACATCGATGATAATGATTGAAAGTCAAGAATCGGATCACACAGGTATACATCTTTCTTATAGTGATAGAGATGATCAGATGTAGTCACTGATTCATCTAAGCTGTCGGAACCACATAGGATACTAGACTAGCTAAGCTGTCAGACCCATGTAGGATACTAGACCCGCTACTCTGTCGGACCCACGTAGGATACTAGTACAGAAGTCAAACTGTCGGACCCACGTTGGATACAAGAACAATAGTCATCACTGTGGAACCCAAAGAGGATTCTAGTATAGTTTTCATCATCGTCAAACCCACGTAGAATTCCAGTATGGTTATTATCATCATTGAACCCACGGACGATTCAAGTACGGCAGTCGTCGCAGTCGCATCCAGCTCTAGGGTTCCCACACACAACACGCTCGATTCTGGGAGGGTCCACTCCTTGAGCCAAATGTTGATACATCAACTATCATGAAGTCCATATTTGATTATCCATAAGTTCTGTCTCGTCAAATGAAACACAACGCGACAAACGACACGTCAATAGGACACCCGGTCTGAGAGTTATTGGCTTTTTTAGTTCTGGGGTTCAGTTGGATTCGTGATCGATCCAACATGACCCTACTCCATCTCAACCCTAATCTCTAGTGGGGTATACTCAAGGCACCATCTCGCTCCAAGGATTCCAGTGCCACTGACGGTTCGTCAAATCAATGCACAATGCCAATGTTATGGAGTTTTGTGCAGGGGTGCATGGTTTGCGCACGGTCTAAACAAACCGTGCGGCTAGGCCGTGCGAAGTCTCTGGATGAGACAGTGGCTACCGCACGATTGGTGCATAGTTTGAAAAACTGTGTGGCCAAACCGTGAAAAGTACCTAGGTGGGATAGTGGCTACTGCACGGTTGGCGCACGGTTTGCCAAACCGTGTGGCAAGGCCGTGCGGCCACTAAAAACTAGGGTTTTAAGTCCCGGGCCACTTGGGATTTCCCATATTTTCCCCGTTCTTCCTCTCACTCATACCTTATGTGGTAATTCTATATTTCAGAGGTTGTGGAAGCTCCTTAGATCGTTTTGGAGGCACATAAAAGGGTCTTCTTGGTGAATCAAAGGGGGTTCTCCATTCGTCACCCTAATGCAAATCCGCCACCTTTCATCGTGATGAACACACCATTCAAGAAGAACTGTGGAGGGGTCGGGCCATGTTTGTTTGGCCCGCACCCTTCTATGTTAGAGCAGTAGAAAGTGACTCACCAAGTTCATAAATCAAGAATCGTCAAACATTACAATATAATACGAATCGTGGATCAACTTTTTTTGGTTGATCCACATTCGCCATGCTTTACAATAATGAGGAAATTAATCGTGAGAATTCGAGAATTCAATTAATAACCCCCTACCTCAAATATGATGTTGCACGTTGTCGATCCACGGAAAGAGGATCCAAAGATGATGTCAGGGTGTGTCCGAGGAGGAAGTGGCATCTTCTCACTTGTTGAGGGGGAAGAGTAAGGAAGACATGTCGTCGTTCTTCGGAGGAATCGGCGTTCTTCGTGGAAGGATGAAGCTCCCTTCTAATTCCAAAGGTTCAACCAAAATATTTGCCAAGGAAATATTAAAATAAGGCTTTCCCTGATTTTTAAAAGATTTGCCAACCAATTCAAATTGCTTCAAATCTAGATTAATTAATTAAAGAAGTCATTAATTAAATGAGTTGGCACAATTGATGGGAAGAGAGATGAAAAGACTCCACCAAAATAAATGAGGGGGAGTTGTCAAATTAATTGAAGGGGAGTTAATTGGGGAGTTGAGGGAGGTGATAATTTAGGGTCTCGTGTGGGCCCCACCTCACAAATATCCTCTCATGAGAGGTTATGTGGGTGTGGGCCCCACCTATAACTTCCCCTTGTAGGATATAACTACCATATATAAATAAAATTATGTTCCACAATTTTATATAATTTATTCTAAATCCCCAAAAATTAACTTTCAACTCGCACAAAACACAACTACGGTAATGGTCCCCATAAGCTAATACTGGCGCTGCGAGTTCATCGGTGCCCTCAGATTTCAATTCCGAGCACCGGTTCAAAAGATAGAAAAACTCGCTTGTTTGTTCACTAAAGGTAACTGAAAAAACTTCTGAAGATTATTTCGGGCACACCAGGCCTCGGAATCAGGTGACGTCAGAAACTGATTAGTCGTAAAATTCCAAAGAATTTAAGAAAAAAATTTCCTTGAAATTTCTAGGTCCTTACACAAATGGGATCTAGCCTATGGGAATATGTAATTATGATATTGTAGGTACAATAAGATGATGTTACAATAATATTATGATACTAACTCTAGAAATAATATATAAATATCATAATCATAAACCCTAGTAGTTTTATACTCACTATGGATTTCATATATCCCTATTAAAATTTACCCAAGGTTTATAGTGTTCTTTTTTCCCCAAACAATTCTGGTAAACCATCATCACAATTATATAAAAAAATTCTCATGTAATAAATTACCGTTCCTAATCTTAGAAAACAATTTTTGAGACAAAAACTTCTTTGGGGAGTTTCATCAAACACTTGCAGTGAGTAAAATAGATTTAAATTAAAACCCCCTTTAAAATGATTTTTCATGCCCTCAAAGATGCATTTAAAAAAATTGTTCCGCTTAGATAATGAATAAATCATTTTCATAAGATAAATCAGTGGAAAATATAAGAAAAAAATGTATGCCATGAGAAGGAAGCATTGTATTGATACACTTAACTTTTCAATCGGTTAAATTTATCCACATTTGAAAATTGTGATTGGAAACAAGAAGATTTGATCCCACACATCTAAATCAACATGGGAAAGCCTTAGAATGATAGAAACACCCCATTCCATGTCTTAAGAAGGGGTGGATTATCATAATCCATACTATAATAAGCTTGATCAATACCCTAGAAAGTGGATGAACATAGACAATATAATAGATGGTAAAAATACCCTTAATATGCATTGACCATCCCCTACTATTGATCTCACATTCCTTCATTAACGGTTATAATTTTCCACATAAGATTAACAGATGATTTATCGATTTTGAATTCTAAAACAACAATCAAATGACAAGATTTTTCCCATAATTACATCATATCATTTATTCAACAATTCCTAGGCATATCAATATGATGTTTTTCTATGATGTGGTGTAAAAACAATGTCCATTTAATCCCTCCACACCCTCCACTATAATATAGTGTGGTTCATTTATGATTTTTCTACATGGATACCCCAATCATCTATGTCTAACACCATTCCCACCATGGGTTAGTTTGGCCTACCCATTTTACATAGGTAGTTCCTAGGCTCAACATGGCTTGGACCATGGTGCAGTCTATACCTTGTTTCATAGATAATTTCCAAAAACCATATTTGAGCCATTGTAAACCTCTAAAAGATCAGTTTGATGAACATAACCAAATCAAGGAATAAAATTCTACATAATTTTGACCCAATGTTTTCACACAAAAACTATGTCATTCTATATGATGACACATCCAAATCTATTCTTTTATGCAACATTATATATAACAAATCCATCCCTTTTCATTGTTAAAGTAAATATTAGTTCATTGAAAAATCCCCTTATAATTCTTCAATTCTTTCATTACATTCTACTAAAAATATTAACTTGATAACTCTGTATGTAAATTTTGTTAATGGGTTAGCTAATTTAGAAATATATTAAATAAATCATCAATAGTAACTTGTTAATCCCTATAATCAATGTATCAATGTTTTATTCAATAGCATTGTGAATTCCATAACTACATTTATCTTTGATTTATCTTCTAATATTACATCCTTAGACAATATATTATAAATAAATGAATCTTATTATATCAGGTTTTTTAATATTATAAATTTTCCATATAACCCCTTGTCTCTAAGAGTTTTAAAAATTATTAATAAATGAATATTTTTCTTATAATAACTTTTAGAGTATAATAGGATATCATTAATAAGTTCCAAAATGATATTATTGGGATAATATTTGAAAAATATATCCTTAAAATCAATAAAAAAATGTTTCATTAATCAACATCAAGGTAATTATTGTAAACTATTAATTTCTTCAACTAATACAAAATTCCATATTTGAAATATATTCCTTCTTTAATTGAATTTAATGATCCCAAAAACAATGATAAGTCACTTAAAGATATTTAGATTTATGAAGTTTGTCAAGAATGTAATCAATTCAGGGATGATGATACCTAAACATTAAACTAAATGTATTGATTTCTCAATGATCAGTGAAAAACCTCATAAACCCATATTTATTTTAAAGAAAATGAATAGGGTATCTCCACTATGAATCATTATGGTGTGAAGATACTTTATCATATAACTTCTGTAGTTTTTTCATTAGTTCCACTTATTAAACTATGGAAACCATATTGTGTATCTTAGATATTGTGTTTTCATTAGGTATGAGATCAATAGAAAACATAATTTCATGCTCCAAATAGAATCCTGGTAATTCATTATGAAACATTTAATGTATTCCTGAAAAATATGTATATATTCTATTATAAGGATACCCTTACCATTTATAGGTTCTATCTATTATCTTTCTTTAATAATTTAAAAATAATGAATTTATAGAGGTAGATCTAGATGTGATTAAAATTATTTAGACTCCCCTTTTAAGAGAATTAATTTTATATCCCCATCATGAATCATAATCTCCTTCTATTGTAAATAAATTCACATTATAATTTGGAATAAAATATGTTCCATAGATTATATCAAAGTAAACCATATGTATAATAATAATGATTTCAAATAGGATGTTTCTATGTTTCATATTGGGAAATAACTGACATATCCTTGTTGTAAAAATATTTCTACTAGGTTTTTTTATTTACAAATCTCATATTTATGTGACAGGGAAATATCTTACATTATAGGAAAACATAGATGATAAAAATATTATAAATATATATCATCACATAAATCATTATCTAAATTTGAGTTTATGATTAGAGTTCTTATATCCACAACATTATGACCCACAACCTTAGGTGTAGTGATCACAAAATTTTAGCCTAACTTTATTGAACTTTTCTTAGGGAAATTTTCTTAAAAATTAGCGAATTTATTTCAATAGTACTCTATATCATTATAGTTAAATCATTAAACATTCAAGAATATTTTATTTCCTAAGAAATCATGATCATGAAGGCCTTTATCTTTATATTTAATGAAAAATATCATTTCTATAATGTTGGTTTTATAGAGTTTATTTCCATGATTATTAAAAGATGGAAATTCCACCCTTCCAATATTCACTATTGTTTTATTTATTTCTATATTTTTCTATAAAACACTATTCTTTTTTGGTTTTCCATGAAGAAAATAAATGCATAACTATTTTCCTATCTGGATGGAACTTGATATTTTATCCTCATATACAGATATTTTCTAAGAGACTAATTCCCTTCCATGAAATAAGTGATAAATAACTATTCTTGGTTTATATATATAATATGAAATGTTTTTCTCTAACCTTATAGGGATAGTTTCATATTTAATAAAATTATATTCTTCATTTTTTGTTATACTGAGGAACCACCTCTCTATATTAACTTTTTTTTCAAGGGGAAATTATTTTTTAAGAATATTTCCTTGGATGTCTTTTACTCTTTACTATCTACTTTCTTAGACTCCTCAGTGTTCATGATAAATTAATTCCACTAATCAATATATCTTATAAGTTTATTAACTTCTATGAGAACATTCTCTCTTTCACTACATCCCACATATAGAAATATATTTTTTGGGGTCTTAATTCCTTACTCAACTACTAATTAATTTATAGTCCCAATGAATCGTATTGGTTCTTGTCATATAAACTTTTTTATGATAAGTGAACTGTGTTGGGGATCATAAATCTACTTTATATGGGAAAGTTTATTAGTCATAACCTAAGATAACTTTCCTTATATAGTTATAATTTATTAAGATCCAGATCCAACTTCATTATCTTTCTTGGGAGAGAAAGTTTTATATAGATTGCATAAATTGATATTATTTCTATGGATTTATCTAGGATCTATTTCTCAAAAAATAAATATATATAAAAATATAATAATATTATAAATTATAAATTATAATGTATAATTTTATATCTAGTGTAACTCTTAATATAAAGTAAATTTTATTCTTAGCTAATATTAGAATCATATTCTTAGTATCTTTGAGAATATATTTAAATCAAAACAATATTTCATATTATTCATAAGGTTTCATAAATATCATGTGAATGAATAAAAGAATATTCCTTAGGAATTTTCAAATGGGTATATAGTCTTAGACCCTCTCATCATGAGCTAATTGAAGATAAATTTAAAATTTAACCAGCCCATTTTAGGGTGTTTACCCCTAGGTGAATTTCTTACACAGTCGAATCCACTTTAAATTATACAGAAAATGTTTTAATTGAAAAGAATCCACACATTCTCAACCATACCAAAACACCATGATATTATCATATAATTAAACATATCCCTTGAATCTTTCATAGAGATATTTAAAATAATATTTTTTTTCTAAATTTAGTTCTAAATAATTATAAAAAAAATCCTTTGATACAAACTATAAAACCATAAATTTAGTAACCCAAAGTCAGTGATTAACTTAATACATTGGAATAAGATACATAATATTGTATCTTGAATTATCGAATAGTTTAACAGTATTGGGAGACTAGATACATAAATGTTTCTAAAATTAAATTTTAAAACATATAATAAAACATAAAAATAAAGTAAAAAATATATAGTTTATTTTATTATATCCCTAAAATCATTTATATATCCCTTCTCGGTATCCAAATAAAATGAAAACATTACAAATGGAAGATCTCATTCACCTAGTAAGTGAGATAATAAAAACTCTACAATAAATAAATTATTCATAAATAATATGGAAGAGATAATAATAATACAATTTTTCATGTATTTGAAGTAATAAAATTTGAAAATATACATGGATGAAATAGCAATAGAAATAATCATGTGGATAATAATAACTGGTTTTAAAATGATGCAATGCATAATGTTGTTCGTCAAGGCCTTGGGACTAGATATCATACATAAATTTGCAATAAATATACCAAATACCAAATATAGTTAGTCTAATGAGACCTATTAACACATTAACCAGCTATAAAAACCCTTGATAATCACTTATTAATACCATTTTAATCATCATGTGATTGAAAGGAATAAAAACATATTTCATAATCAACATAAAAAATCATGTTGAGAAAACTATCATATTAAATGTTAATGTTATCTAAATTTAATAACTGGAACAATATGATAATACGCTATCATGGGTAATATGGTGGATTGTATCATTATACTTTATCACTAGTATATTATAATATTAATCAAATTATGTTTACATAAATGAAAATACCCTTAAAAGGTAATTAAATCATTTCTTTTAAGATATAAAAAAATATCATTTTCTTATGATAAAATATTAAATACAAATATCTAGAATATTGATAAAATTGTTTTCTTTTAAAATAATTATGGAATAAGGTAAAATTATATTCAAATAAATGAAATATTATCATTTTGGGAAAATTAGTTCATGTGATAAAAGTTAAAACAATTATTCCTTTTACACATTTTGGTAAAATGTTAAAAGAATCTCATTGAGAAAGTTATAAGAATATTTATATTATAATTTTGAAAATAAATTCAAATATGGTGGGAAATGAATTTAAATAAACATTTTTTAATACAAAAAAACATTTTACAATATTTTTTATGAATCATAGACATGTAAGAAAATGATCATCGACCATAAAGGACAAAAATTTCAATTTTCATTAATGTTTTTCCCTATTGTATTAAGTACCAAAGATAGTTAAATGAATAAAAAACATGTAAATAAAATATATAATCAAAGTAGAATAAAATATATGGAGTTTAAAATATTGTGATATTATAATTTCCTTCAATGTATATGTAGACATAAATAATCTTGACAAAAAATGACATTGTGGATTAAACACCTACCATATAATTTCACTTATTCGGATGTGTTATATACTATAGAATAATAAAGTTAAAATAATTAAAAGATTTATTTTGAATATATTTCACCAATATTTCATTTTTTGGTCTTTTTATAATAAATTTTCATCTATTCGTTGAATAGATCTTGTTTACATTGAACACTCAATGTTGTTAGGTCAATTTATCAAACCTTTATTTGGTATATAGATCATGGTTAAAGGAGTTATGAATTTTTTCATTATCTAAAAAATGTTAATGATTTAATGAATATTTGTTTTTCATTATATATAAAATATATAATCAGTTAAGATTGTTGGTAATAGAAAAACTAAACTCATCACTTCGTATAAGTGGTAGCCAACACATACGCATGAATGACCTTATCATTCTCTAATGGATGGAAGGGAAAGAAGGTTGAATATAAATTTTATTTCCAGAATCATAATTATGTCATAAATATCATATATATATTAAATAATTACTTTTTTATAGAAATCCATTTAAAGTGGAGTTGAAAAATGAATTACACCGCTACTTGAAATTATTATGCTATACATGCCATCGAGCAATGTTTTTATTTTACATATGATGCAAATGTGATTAAAAATGGATTACATTAAAAAAACATATCAATATGTTTAGTATATTTATTTAATTATTTTAGTATGGTTTATTATTTTCTTGAGTAGGTTCAAGGAGAATGGAATATGAGAAATCGTGGCATGAACTTATAACTTTTCATTTGGTAATATCCATTGGCCTACACCATAAAAGTTATTGAAGTGATATTTGATGAGACCAAGACCTCTAGTACAAGGGGATATATTACAGTAAGGGTTTTAGGTAGGGAATATTTGAGATAAGTAGATCATGTAGTGTAGAGAATAGAGGAGATGTGGTTCCCTTTTAAAATTATTTTTAGTTCCAGAATAGTAATTTTTCTTAACTATTAATCATCTCACTAATGAATAATTGGAACTAAAAAATCAAATTTAAAAAAAAATTCTAATTTTAAAAATACCATAATTAAATAAAAATTAATATGAGATATTATGACGTTATCACAATGTTTTTTTCTTAGTTAAATTGTTTTACACTTTTATCATGGGGATAATATTTTTTTTATGGTTAATATTCATAATGAAAAAAATTGAACTGAATAATAAATGTGAACATCATGTTTTGAGATATATTATTATTTTCTCATGGTTATCTCTTTATATGATTCATAAATTAATTTTAATGTAAATTCCTAAAACAAAATGAATAATATGTTTTAAAAAGATGTATTTCATACAGAAAAGTAATCTTACATAAAAATAAAATATAATTCTAATTACTATAGAATTAATTATATTATATTTAATAAAAATGGTGTTATGTTACTTTAAAACCCCAAAAAATATAATAATGATGAAAATAAATGATATTTTTTCAAAAAATGACATTTTCCCTATTCACTTAAATATTAAATATTTATAAAATACCCAATAATTCACCCAAAGATAAATTTAACCCTCTAAAATGAAAAATTATATCTATTTAATATAAAAAATAAAAAATTTATGTGTTTTAATTTTAAATATAACCATGAACCATTTCAATTATAATGAAAAAATAATAGGATGTGTATTGGATAATAGTTTAGGGATGTAATGTTTATATGACATAGGATGATCTTTAGTATTACATATTCTCGTCAAATAAGTATATGTTATGTTCTTTTTTTAGGCTATGTGTCTCATTATTATGGTCTCATGATTCCTCTATCTTATTCTATGGTATGTTTTTTATCATATGGGATTACCTGACCTTCTATCACTTTTTATGAATAATTTATATTTTTTCCTTACTGAGCATTTGAGCTCACCCTCTATTATGTTTACCATTACCCATGTTATAAATATGATTATAAAATATGATATATTTTAGATAATGTATATTATGATCTAATTCTATAAAAATGTTCAAAATGTAGTAAAATAAAATTTTTGTGTTCATAATCTCCAAAGACACTAAATCATTTGGATCTATGGTTTTGAGGTTATATGGGAGATGTAATATTCATATTATGAAGGTGATTTAAAATATATTAATGTTTATCTTTTTTTAATATCACATGGTATTAAATATGGAATTTTGAGTATGTATTGCTAGATCTAGATCTTGGAGTATGGACCGAAAGCATATCAGTTTGTATTATAATAGGGATTATATATTTTTGGATATTTTTACTAGACCACAGTAGTGAAAACCCTTTAGATAAGTAATAATATTAAAAAAACACTAATATTTTGTTAATGTGGAGATTTTTTGGATTACAATAAAATTAAAAGAATATCTGGTAATAAATAATTAAATATATACTTCAGCATAGATTCACATTTTTTGTAATAATCATTGAAATTGTCAGATGGGTATTAAATAAATATTCACTCAGTGATCAACAAGTGGGAAAAAATGTTTGCCTAGTTTGACACTCCCAATAGATATTCATAAAAATTTCACATCCTCATTACAAAAAATGAGGAAGTATTTAAATGTAATTTGATAATGTAATATATAACTAGGTATTTTAGTAGACCAAATTGGAATATGACCATGGATAACCTAGATTAAGACCTTCAGATTAAGATTACCTATTATGAAGGACATTTATGAGTTATTTATTTTCAATTAATGTTTTATTTTATCACATATATTAAATTAATTTATCAAATTATTTTTTATTTATCTATTTAATGACTCTATTAATGAGGAATTGAGTTAGTATTGGATTTGATAAATGGTGTCTTGATTTTCCCAATGGGAAACCTAACACGAGAGGGGACTAAATGAAAAAATTCCTTTAAATTATCACTCAAATCATCCATAATATGAACAATAACACTAACCATTATGATCTAACCAACACAACAAGGATGAAAAAACTTATTTTCGAATCTTTTATGTAGACATTTCCACCCTCTATTAGCGGGTCTTATAACATATTAATTGCTATGAAAAGGATCAACGTAATAAAGGAGATATCTTTTATTATTTAATACTTAAACCATGATAAGGGAATCTATATATCTACTATCTAAAAATTTAGGTTTACCAGTGGTGTACCATCAATAATAATGCAATGAAAATGGAATAGTTGGACTCTGTAGAAGGAGAAATTTCGAGAATATTTTCTTTGAGAAATATTTTACCTAAACTATTTCAATAAAAATAGAGAGAAAATTACAAGAGATGAAAAAAAAGGATTATGAATCCACTAGTATATATGATTAAAATATTATACAACATTCAGGGTATGTTTATAGATTCATCACTAACCTTAAATTTGTGATCGTCCATTTTTAGTGGCTTGAAACCATTACTTTGAATAGTGTTTTCTATAAGTGAGTTTTTTATCTATAAATAAATTTTCCAATGTGTTATTAATATGGGAATGGAATTTGGGGTATTTAAATATTATATATACATGAAAATAGATATAGAGTATCATAGAACCTATAATGATAAATGAAGTGGAATGAAGAAAGTAAAATTTCATACCATCAAAAAATGTGTGGTAAGGCACGTTGTCTAATACCGAATGGATCAATAAAATGTTTTAGGTATAGAAGAATTATAAATCTATCTAGTGATTGATGAGGAAATATTAAAGAGGAAATTTAAAAAATGGAGGAAAAATAATCCCTTGACTATTGATCCATCCACAATTCAATGAATCAAATAAAAGAACTTCAGGAATGATACAAATCAATTCCCTTGCCTAAGAGAGAAATAGGATAAAGGGAATCAACAACATACAAAACTTGAGAACATGGAAGAGATTATGTGATCATCATATATTAAGTGGAACATGATAATGAAGTGGTGATGAGTATACTATTCTCTACTTCATATCTACGAAGGTCTTATTTTTTGTTATTTAAATACATTCATATCATGCATGATCTATAAGAATTTGGATTCACCACCTCATACTATGGATATTGAGTTAATTCTTAAAACACCAGATGTTTTGATTTAATAATCCATAGTATCAACAATTCTCTACTCCAGGTTTGTTAGAAAATATCTCATACAATTCTAGTGATTCTATCCTTATTTGAAATATATGTGATATTGGGCATTGATTTCCACTCCCTAAATAGAGCTCATGTGAATTTTCTAGATAAGGAAATTTTATTTTATATCTCAAATCATCTTATTTTCAAATTTCAATGATATTATGATTATGAACTCTCTCTAGAAGAAAAATCCTTAATATGTGTGTTGATAACCAATAACGAGGGATATTTGAATCAAATAGTCAGGAAATAAGTAAACATTGATATATCGACTACTATATGAGAATATATTGATGTGTTTTGTGCAGAATTTTATAATATTACCCACAATATTTGGTTTAGTTTTTAGTTAGACACATTTATGCATATAAGCCCTTATCTAGGATTCCATACAGAGTGGTACAAGTTGAAATGAATGAATTGAATAAGAAACTTCAATTGAATGTATAAAAATTATTTACACATCTTGGTGCTTCACTATGGGTTGTACCAGTCTTATTTTTCAACAATATTGTTTGATCAATGATTTTTTTCAAATATTATCATTATTTTAACTAGATAATGATGAAGAAAATTTCTCATCTACCCTGTATTGATAATTTATTTATGAACTTATTGGATATTGTTACTTATTAAAGATAGATTATTGATCTGGATACCATTCAATAAGGGTACCAAAGAAGATATACCCAATAAAACATTTTACACGAGGTATGGAAAATTTGGATTCATTATAATTCCATTTTCACTTAAAAATACATTGATTATCATTATGGTTTTGATGAATAGAATCAACATATATTACCTTGAAAAATTATTTTTGTTCTAAATCAATTATATATTCATATATTCTATGAGTAAGGAAGAACATTAAGTTAATTTTGGGATTGTTCTAAAGACCCTATAAAAGTGGATGTTAATTTAATAGTGAAAATTATTGAATTTGAGTGGGAAAAGTATCCTTATTTGGTCAATTGATCACAAGTAATGATTTATCAATTGATTTATTGAATTTTGGGTGATTAAATAATGGTCTAGACCCAAAATTATAACAAAAAATTGTATTTTTCTTGGATTTCTCGTATATAATTGGTGATTTGTTTGAAATTTCTCATAATTTATGAGTCCACTAACCATGTTTAAAAAATAGGGTAATTTTATCTAGATATAATAATTTAATGAAATTATCTAGGATATTTACAATATATTTGTTACTAAATATGTGCTTAAATGACTCCATAGTGGAGAAAGGATTGTAATATATAATGATGTCTTATTAAAGGGGTTGAGATGTATAAATTTGGGAAATTACTTGGTAATAGATTATACATTATGTTAATTAATGAATCATGAGAAAAAAATACCCAATTCATAATAGGGTTCTAGGGATAGTAGTTGTTTCATTGGAATTTTTGTGCAATATCCTTTACGGAGAATAGTATGATATATATACTAATTTTAAGAGATTAAATTGTATATTCATATAAAGGAGTTGGACATGTGTAAAAAGAGATAGTTTTATATTATCAAATACTATAATTTCTCAATACATTACAACCCTAGATATGAGGATATGGTTGTGGTTTCACTAATTAGAATAGATCATCTTACCCTATCTTTATTATGATTTAATTATACCCAATATTTATGAATATTCATTGAATGGATTTGTAGATCATAATAAAAGGGTGGAAATTATATCTTTCCCAAATGATATATGATAAATCCATATATATATATATATATATATATATGGACAAATATGGATAATAAAGAAGAAATTGATAAATAGATCATGATAGGAAATAGTTCAGAGTTAAATTTTGATGGAGAAGGGGTTGTAAGAATTGAAACTAGGATATATATCCCACCTACAGAAGAACAAAATAAGGATTGTTTGGATGATGTAAAAATTTTATCCTTATTTATTCATCCTATAATCATATACATGTATATATAATATAATAAACACTACTTGTGGGACAAAATGAAGTGGTAGTTTTCGAGGTCTATTTATTGATAATTAGTATGCCATGAAGAAAAGGTTAAAAAATATATAATGGTATAATGAAAGAATTACCTACACAAGTATGGAAATGGTAAAACATAATCATGGATTTATTCATCATTCCATAAAATATTATAATGGATATTTTTTCATTTATCTAGTGGTTGATGAAATTATAAGGTCCAAAGAATCATTTCTATTCAGTAATACTACTCACACTATCAATTTTATTTATTATAACTAATAGAAGTGTTGAGACAACATGGAATAAAACATTCAATTAAATATGATCATTATACAATATTCACAAAAACAATTATTGTGTAGTTATACCATTGAATAGGATATAGATTTAACACTTATCAAATCTTATCATACTCAAAATAATGGTAAATATAAAAGGTCTATTTAGATATTTAAGCATATGCTCATATCATGATCAATGGATTTTATAAGAAGCTATGGTCAATATCTTTCTGTAGTAGAGTTATCATATATTAATAGTTTCAACTCTAGAATCCAAATAGAACCATGTGAGGATCTCTAAGGGAGTATATGTAGGACTCCAACATGTGGGGATGAATTTAGAGAAATGTATTTATTAGTACCAGATCTTGTCCATGAAAAGGTTCAAATTATTCATTAAAAGATAAAAGTAGCACTAATTTAGTAAAAGTGGTAAGCTAATATTAATTGATAATATATAGAGTTAGAATTTCTTGACCAGGTAGTCATTTATATGTCTCCTTGTAATAGGGTTTTGATATTTTATATGAATTAGAATATAATCCCCAGATATATTAGTCCATTTTGGAGTCATGATCATGTCCAGTTTAAAACATATCCCTTTGAACTATCACCACATTATTCAAAGATTTGGGATGTGTTCTACATATTTATTTTATGAAATTACATACCAAGTAAATCATATATAGTGAAATCAGAGGATTTTTAGTTATAAAATGATTTCACCTCTAAATAAAAACTTATGAAGATCATTGATTAAAGAGATATGGTTTGGTGAAATACATCAACTATAATGAATCATGATCTTTCTTGTAATGCTTTAGAATATTTTATGGATAATTTTCAGAGCTAGGTGTGGAGACGGAATGATATTTCGAGCCTCTATGTGCTCGAAATTAATTTCTAAAATATATTAAATGAACACACAAGTAGTTTTACAAAAAAAAAGTTGAATAACATCTAAAATGAGGACTGAATCAGAATTATGAGGCCTTATTTGAGTTCAGAGTGTGGGTTTTACACTAGGTGTGACATAAAATTGGAACAGACTAGGTGTTTGTGTGGAGGAACGATCATGGGAAAATGTTTAAAAATATATTAATTGAATTAATTTATTTATTTAATTAATTTTTTTTTATAATTGTGATTATGGAATATTTCTAGGGCTAGACACATAATCTGGAAAATCTGGAGGAGCCATTGGAGAGTGTTGGAGGAGATTCCATTGGTGAGTGGTGACTAAATCATGGATCATTGATTGGTGTGTGATGGAACCGAAGGACCTATCCAACGATAATGAACCATAATAGTTATTCACTAAAAATTGATCCAAATCATGGCATGATGATTTTTTATTTGGATTCTTTCCCCATTTATTATTTATACAATAAACTTGAATCATTGGAACAACATATTGATTTAAGGATCGGTCATATTGTGGGTATATGATTTATCTACAGGAGTTATTTGGATTATTTTTTATTTTTTTATGGTTCTCTGTTTTTCATTCTAATGTAAACAGATCAAGGCCAACCAAACATGGCGGAGGTTCTATCCTATTTTCATGTTTCTTGTATTTATATCCCCATTATTCATTTGTTCATCATTAATATTTTTTTTGACCGATGTTTTGATAAAATACTACTAAATAATTCATTATTCACCCGCTTCTTGGTGAAACTGATTGATGTCATAGATATCATCTTGTATCAATGATGGGATCAAGCTGTGATAATGGAAATGAAGGATTATGGCTGAATTTGAGACCCCAAGATTTTAGTGAGGCGTGCGATAGCAATAGAGATTAATAAAAATGGTTTACCATGAATTTAGTTGCTAGATTCTGATGAGCAGAGACGGAAAGGCTCATCCAGGACCAATTCCATGCTTATCGGCAAGACTGGCGATGGATTTAGTGGACATAGTAGTGTGGGCCTATGTAGAGGAAGAACCCATATGTTCTGAAAAATATCACAGTACACTATGTTTATTTGGGGAACACAGACCATGTGGGGATATCTTATGTAATTCTAGGATTTATATGGAAATTTAAATATCACACGACATGTTACCCCTATCACATGATGTTTGAATTAACCTGGACACTTAGTGTTTAACTCAGAGGGTACACAAGCACTACCAGGAGTACACAAGATCGGACACACTATATACTCTGACATAGACATGGATAATCCATGTGTACATAGAAAGATTTCTGTACTTGGACATAGTCATGAGTACATGGGCACAGACATCGATAAGGGCATAGGCTGTGATACAATATCCGGACCCAGTACCAAAGAACACGTCGTGTACTACAATTATAAGTTGTGTACTCCTTTTAAGATGGATTAGAGCCCTTTTACTCTTAATCTTGGAAAATATTCATTAGGGACTGTTCCCTTGATCCATTCAGTGAGGGATAGTATGAAATTACCTCCTACAAATAAGACGGTGATCCCTTTACTTAGACTTCTTGGATAGAGTTGTTGGAATCTTTCTGTGAGGCCTAGATTGAGATCCCCTATCATCATCTTACCATAGGTAGAGTTCCTAGTACCATCGTAAGAACCACTATGCAGGCATTGATCCTCTACTTATCTAGTTATTCAAAATTGAGTTGTTTCTATACCCATGGGCTTGGGTGTAATCCTCGTCCTTCTATAATTATTCTCATACTTCCAGCATGTACTTCTTATAGAGAGATATGTAGAGCATGACACATGAGATGCAATCCATTAGTTCTATGTTACTCATGGAGTGTGTTCTCCTGGATTAGTTCTTTGTGGAATCACTGAGCAGGATTCATATACTAGATTTATCATTGTGTATTTACCTTGATATGGTGTGGCTTTGATGATTATATATGGATATTCCTGTAATATATGTTATAAATATATATCTATGATGATTTTACATTTATTTATGTTGTTATATTATTAGTGATTTCGGGGTGTCCTACTGGGTATTGTTATACTCACCCATGCATGGTGTTTTCCCACATGTGTCATGTCTTTTAAAGATTATCAACCTTTTGATGTAGTCATAGAGAAACTAATATGAGGAAGATATTAGTGGGATAGAATGACTGCAGTGTGTTTTGAAGGTCACTTTGATAGTAGTCCCCTTCTATACTTTAAGGTTAGACATGTTTTCAATTTCTTTGCAGTGGGATTATTTATGGACTTTTTTCTTTCTCATACTTATTATCATGCTCTGATAGTGGTATTTAGAAGTATAAAAGCATGGTTAATCAATTTTTATACATTTCATCATTGTATGGGCTTGGAGATGTGTGTTTATAGGTACATTAGGCTAAGTCCTCCCATGTTTGTGACATACCTACATGGTGTTGGTCACCAATACCAGGACTATTGAAGGTGGTCTTGGGGTAGTTGTGACACAGAACAAATTAGGAAAGGTCATTATTTAATAGTATTAGAGAATTCAGTGCTAACATAGGATAAGAGTCTATGAGATTGGTTTGAGGAAATAGTTTTATGTTATTCGAGTTCGAATTTTAGGACAGGGACTCTAGGGTTGGTGTAGTGACCAAGGTATACATAAAACATAATTCTGATCACCGAACATTCGCATAAATGCATGTATACACTAGTTTTATGGAAAACAATGGTACATTCATCATATAGGAGTCGTTTTGGATTTCTATTTTCTTCATGAGTCATCTCTCCAGATATACTCATTGATTGTGGTACATATTTTCTATTTAAGGATTCCTCCATGATTTATTCTAGCTAGGATTAAGTATCAGGACCATGAGGATGGTCCTATTAGTAATGAGGCATTAATAGAGGGTCCTATTAAAGTTTTGTTACCTCTAGGTGATTCACAAGTTATACCACCGCCTATTGAGTGGTAGATGTTGGTCGTAGCACCAGAAGATGAGTTGTGTAGGCTAAGTGCACTTAACATGTTTCAGAAATAGTAACCCCATAGGTTCTAATGTTATCTTGACCCATAAGAGGCCTATTACTAGATTGAGACTATTATGTGAGTTTTTTATATTTTCTGGACATCAGTAGATCAGATGTTAGACTTAGAAGTGGTCCTTCTTATTGGATCTATAGTATGGTAGTGGGGTTTACTGACCCAATCATATGATGAGGTGACTCTATCATGATCAATGTTCAAGTAGCTTTTTTGAGATAAGTTCTCACCAGAAACATTGATGGATGTTTTCACCCATGAGCTTCTACAACTTCAGCAAGAAAATATGACATTGTCTGATTATTCGTTGAGGTTCACCAACCTCTCTAGGTACTCTATTAATACGGTCTATGATTCATTCTTTTAGGCTCAGACCTTCAAGTGAGGAATGTATAGAAACAACTAAGATAGCTTTATAGCTATGTTCATTCCTACCTATGTTGTGGTGATAGAGTGAGATTTAGTGGTTGAAAGTTTCCTTACTGATCAAACAAAAATATTTATTGCTGGAAGTGGGCACTAAAGAGTAGATACTTTAGTAGTAGGGAGAAAACATCAGTCTCAAGGACCTTGAAGTATGATAAATTTCAATATATTGTATAAAGATTGAGGTTTCATATTTCAGGCCTTATAGGATGGGTCTAGTCAGCCCAAGGAGTTGTGGTGATACTTATGTGATGGTAGGGGACCTCTCATGAGGGGTTTTCCAATATACCATACGACTAAAAAGGAGAATGTAGATGGGAAACCTAGGTAGAGGTAGAGGTAATGGAAGATAGTTTTTTAGGGAAGTAAACATCATAGAGGGGCTAGGAGAGTAGCTGGAGGTGGAAGATGCTTTAACTTGTTACCATCACCACCCCCCAAGTGGTCTGCAGTAGGCTTAGGGAGCTAGTGGATAGGGGCGATGGTATCTATAGTTGGTCGATGATTATGACTCAACGGATCCCTGGATGATACATGGTATCATATGTATCTTTTAGATATTATCTATAGTACAAATTGACAGAGTTGTGATCCATTCCTTTATTTCCACTTATCTGGTACGAGAATTAGAAGTTCTGGTTGAGCCCTTGGCTCGACCCTTACACTTTGAGACTCCTTCAGGAGATGACTCATCCATCACACACTTATCTCGATGGTGTGACATGACTCTTAAAGGTGAGAGATTTTTTTGGGATCTCTTTATATTAGTGATGATACCTTTTTATTTCATATTAGATACGTACTAGAAATCAATATTTCATGCCCAAATAGACTGTTTCATGAGGTGGATGTGGTGTGTTTTCAATGTTGGGACTCAGTTCACTTTTATTGGTGAAAAGGAGACCCAAGAAGTTCAATATAGACTCATTCATCGAAGGTTACAATTGATTAATTATCATTTAACTAGAATGACCCTTGGTGTTTATATTTCTGTGAGTTTTTAGTTCCCTACAGTGGTGGTGGGGTATGATAATGTCTTTTCTGGTGATGTTTCAGACTTACCTCCCCAGTGGAAGATATAATTATGAATTGATCTACACCCTTGGATGACCTCAATATCTCCATCAGGATACCAGATGGATCTCATAGAAATTCTTGAGATGAGGGTGTATTTGGAGGAATTTTAGAGGAAGGGGTTTTTTAGATCTAGTTCTTCACCCTGGGCATTCCCAGTGTTGTTCTCAAATAAGGAAGATGGGATATAGAGGTTTTGTGTTGACTATAATCACATAAACTAGATGATTATAAGGAAAAAGTATCCAATACCAAGGATTTATGGCCTCTCTAATCAGTTGAGAGTAGAACAATGGTTATTGAAGATTGACCTCATATCAATCTATCATGAGTTGTGAGTATGAGATGAGTATATACTGAAGAAAACATTAAAATGTATATATGGTCACTATGAGTACTTGGTGATGCTTTTTGGAATGAAGAATTCTCCAGTAGTGTTCATGTGACTATTGATCAAGATCTTTGAGCATTTCTTAGACTGGTTCATGGTAGCCTTCATCGACGATATCCTAGTGTACTCAGAGTCTGATGAGGACCATGAGAGACATTTTAGGATAGTCCTAGACACACTCTAATAGAGAAACATTCATGGGAATATCTTGAATTTATGGTTATATATTCAAGAGTTCCACTTTATAAAACACTTTATCTTAGTAGATGGTGTGGCAGTGGTCCTTGAGAAGGTTGAGGTAGTATTAGATTTGGTTCCACCCAAGAGCATGAAATATGTGTGGAGCTTCCTTGGGTTGGTTGGTTTCTATCAAAGATTCATACTTAATTTCTCTAAGATATAACATACCTTAAATACTTTTACTTGAAAAGGGAGTCCTTTATTATGGATTGAGTGGTTCAAGCATGCTTTCTAGGATTTGAAACATATATCCAAAAGTGCACCCATATAGATATTGTTAGAGGAGGGTGTCAAGTAAATAGTTATTTATAATGAATAATGAATTGGGCTTGTTTTTTATGTAGAGAAAGGTGGTTAGTTTTTATGGCTCATGTCAGTTGAGACCACAAGAGAAGAACTGTCGGATCCATGATCTTTAGTTAGAAGTGGTATTCATCGCATCAAATATGTGGTGGAACTACCTTGTGGGTGAGAGGTTTACCATCTATTCTAGCCACATGAGATTCAGGTATATCATCTATCAGGAAGATATTAACTTGAGGTAGAGGTAATGGATTGAGTTTCTCCAGGATTTTGACATAGTGATTTTATATAGTACTGGGAAGGTGAATGTGGTAGAAGATTCTCTCCGAAGGAGATATTGTTCACAGTTTCTAATTGAGGTGTCAGAGTAGTCGGGATCATTGCAGATATACTTTTTGGATGGAAATAGAGAATCTTATCTGCATTTTAGGGTTGTTACCCCTCCACTTTTATAGTGATTTAGTAAGGCACGGCTTAGGGATACCGACTGTGAGGCCCTACTTACTCAGAGATCCATTGGATATTCTTTAGATGGATTTTCTAAAGGTGGGGGATATTGTTCTTTTTAGAGGATGCGTGATGGTAAAAGTGATTTTTTGAGCTCGGTTCTCATGTAGTTTCATACATATCCTTTTTTGGTATATATAGTTGTGATAATGATGTACCAGGACATTAAATATTAGTTATGGTGTGGATGGATGAAGAGGGGAGATAGAAATTTATCTCTTGATTCCTTAATTTTCAGTAAGTGAAGGCTATGGACTAGGTTCAGTGGGTTTATGTCAACCCCTTAAGGAGTCATTGTAGAAGTGGTATGGGATTTACATGGACTTCATGATGTGGTTACCATGTAAGTCTAGGGTAAAATCTTTCGATATGGGTGATCATATAATGACTCACCAAGTTGGCCCACTACCTATGTATCTGAGAGCAGAGTTTGTTAGAGAGATTTGGAAGCCTCTATGTGAGGTATATAGTATAACTCCTTGGAGTTCCCTCAATGATCATTTATGTCCACAATTATAACTTCACATCTTGGTTATATAAGGGATCACGGGAGGTTTTTGGGACTCATCTACATTTGAGCACATCTTTTCACCACCAAATTAACAAATGGACTGATCGGACCATTCAGGTCTTGGATGAAATTTGTGGGATTTCATGTTAAACTTTTTCTATAGTATGGAGGATCACCTAACATTAATGGACTTTGTGTGTAAAAACAGCTACCATTCCACCATTGGTATGGCTCCATTTTAGGCCTTGTATGGGTTACCCTAAAGGTCACCACTATGTTGTACTGACCTAGGAGATTTGGCACTTAAGGGACGAGAGTTGGTGTGAGCCACTATTGAGATGGTGAAGATCATCTAGGAGTGGATTAGTACTGCACATAGCCATTATAAGTCCTATGTTGACCAATGATAGAGGCCTTTAGAGTTCAATCAGGGAGACCATGTATTTCAAGGGGTTTCACCTTGATGTGGAATACAGAGATTCGGTCAGGGTGGTAAGCTATCTATGATATTCATTAGCCCTTTCTGGATACTATGTAGATTTTTTGAGGTGGAGTACTACTTTGATATACTACTGCAGTTATAACGGGTACACTATGTACTCCTTGTGTCAATTCTGAGGAGGTAGGTTCATGATCCATCACATGTATTCGACTTAGGAAAGATGGGCATCGAGGATGGATCTACCTTTACTTATTACCCAATGAGGATTGACATGAGAGGATCCTTAATGGGTAATTAATTCCCCTAGTGAATGTTTGGTTCTTGCATGGTAATATTAAAGAGAGAACTTGGGATCAGATGGTTCAGATGCATTCTCAGTACCAACATCTATTTGGGTAGATTTTTGTTTTAGATTTATGGGATGTAAATCCCCGAGATAGACATAATGTAACGACTCCAATTTTTATATTTATTTTATTGGAATATTATATATATTATTTTTAGAGATAAGTGTGGAAAAGGCATGATATTATGACACTTGATGATTGCATTATTATTTTTTGAAATATCTTAAATATGTTAAAGGCATGGGCACACAGTTTTCATAAAAAAGTAAAATAACTTCTCAATATAGGATTGAATCAGAACTTTCATACCACCATTGAGTTTATAGTGTAGGTTTTACCTTAGAAATGACATAAAATTGGATCATGTTGGATTTTTGGGTTGAGGCGAAGTCTTGGGAGAATGTATAAAAATAAATTAATTGAATAAATATATTCATCTAATTAATGGACTGAAGGAATAAATTTTTTATTTAAATGCTATTATGGTATATTTTCATGGTTATCCACATAACTCTATAAACTGGTATGAGTCCTTAGAGAGAATTAGAGGACCTTCCATTGGTGAGTGATGACCATATCATGGATCATCGATCGGTGTGTGAAGAAACTTGGGGATCTTACCAATGATAATGAATAAGAATCGTTCTTTGATAGTAATTGATCCAAATTAAAGTAGTATATTTTATTGTTTACATTATTTATCTATTTAATATTTCATTGATAAAGGTGAATCAATCAACCAGTGGATTGATTCACAGATCATTTGTAATTCAGTTTTGGTATTTATTTCTAGTTATTATTTGGAGAATTTTTTATTTTGTTATAGTTCTTCATTTTTCGTTCTAACATAAAAGGATTGATTCTAACAAAACATGGTTGAGGTTATTTCATCTTTGAGTTTTTCTATTTATATCACCATTCTTCATGAATTCATCATCAGTATTAATTTTGAGCATAAATTTGGAAAAATACTGGTAAATCAATCATTTCACACTAGGTTCTTGGTGCAATAGATTGATATCACAGATCCGGGCTTAGATTAAGGATAGGATTGAGATAAATAATGTAAATGATAGATTGAGGATAGATTTGAGACCCTTGGATTTGAGTGAGATGTGAAATGGAAACATGGACCAATGATGATGGTTTACTGTGTGTTTGTTAGCTAGATTATTTCAAGAGGTGATAGAAAGGCTCATTCAGGACCATATCCACACTTACCAGTGAGATTGATGATATATTTGGTGGTCATGGAGATGTGAGAGTATATAGAGGAAGAACACGCGGGTTCTGGAAAATATTATAGAGCATGGAACCCTCTATATCACTATGTTTGATTAGATCTTGATGCTTGGTGTGTACCTAAGAGGGTACACAGACACTGGTCAGAGTAAATAGGATCGGACACACTGTGTACTCCAACATGTACATGGCTAGGCCAAAGGAATATGGGTAGAGTTGTGTACTTGGACATGGTCAGCAGTACACGGGGTCATACATGATGTGTATTTTAACATGAACATGGACACAAATATAGGCATATGTCGTGATACATAGGTAAGACTCGATGTTGAAGGCATGTGCTATAAACTACTGGTAAATGTCTTGTACCCTCTTCATGATGGATTAGAGCCCTTGTCATCTTCAACTTGGACAAGTTTCATTAGGTAGTGTTTCCTTGATCCATTCCCTGAGGGTTAGTATATAATCATGTCCTAAATATAGGATGGTGATCCCTTCAATGGGACTTCTTGGATAGAGTTTTTGGAATCCATCTGTGAGGCCTGAAGTGATATCCTCTTTCTTCATATTTCCCTACATGGTGTTTGTGGTATCTTTGTGAAAAAATCTATATAGTTTCTTCTTCTCTACTTAGTGGGTTATTCTATATTTAGATGTTGGTATACACCATGGCCTTTTTTTATTCTCATTTGTGTATCATTCTCTTCATACATCCATTGTGTACTTCTTATGTTGAGATCCAATGAGCATGACACCTCGTATGGGCACCATTAGTGTTATGTGACACATGCAGTGTGTTCTCATGGATGAGTTCTAGGTGGAACCATTGAGCATGATTCCTAGACTGGAATTGTGGTTGGGAATTCACCATGAGATGGCATCTCTTTATTGAGTATATTTGGATATTCTTATTATTTTCATTGTAGAGAAATACTTATGGTAACATAACTGTTATTCGGGTTTTTATATGCTTAGTGATTTAGGAGTGTCCTATAAGGTATTTTTATACAAAACCATGCAACAAATTTTCCTACATGTGACAAATCTTATATAAATGATCAAACATTGGTGGATTCCTATAGGAACTAGGACCAGGTAGATCTTAGTGTTCCAGACTGATTGAGGTGTTTTTTAGAGGTCACCTTGGAAGTATTCCCCCTTCAATACTTTCAGGTTGGAATAGTTTTTTGATTCATTTTGGTGTGATTTTATTCATTTTTTCATTTCATGTACCAATTATCATACTCTAATAATGGGATTTAGTTGTATGCATGCATGGTTTATCAGTAGTTTTACATTTTAGCATTGTATGGGCTTGGAGATGTATGTGTGTGTGAGTGTGTTTGTGTGTGTATCAAGGTACATTAGGATATGGCATCCCATGTCAGTGATATTCCTACTTGGCACTGGTCTCCAGCCCCTGGATTATTAGAGGCCGGCTTGGGTTAGTTGTGGAACATGCCCCATTAGGGCAGGTCATGTGTCACGACCCGCCTTCACCAAAAGGAGGGAAGGGTCAGCAGATTTCCATCCCCTTCCTTCTTTAAGTTGAAGGAGAGATAATGACCCCTGAGACCCGCCTTCAATAGGTCCCAGAGTGGCGACCAGCACCAAGGGTATAGAAATTTCTCACAAATGGAAGGCATTACCCATTTTTATTTTATAATATCGAGAGATGAGATGATGAAACTCAACAACACCCAGGTAAAAGAAAAGTAAAGCCAAAATAAACCATTCCCACATGCATGTTCCAAAAGTAAAGCCACAAGGTACAAAAGTTGAATACAAAGGTAAGTACCAAAGAGGAAAAGAAAAACAACAACTGCAACTGCTCCAAAGGTCTGAGCTAGTAAGGTCCTGCGTGATCCCCGAAGTCCTCCTGGAAACCTGAAAGCAGTTTTATATACGTAGGGTGAGCACACAAGTATGCTTAGTAGGGAAAACCAAAGACTCTCGTGCACAAGTGGGGAAACGTACTAAAGTCTCGTGAGAAAAGAGTAAACCAAACACCTATCAAGGTAAACTATCCACCCCAGGCCTCACCAAGGCACACTCCCCAAATAACACAAGTCAAGTAATATATATAATCATAGCACATCGATGTTTGGGTACCCCGTGTCACATTCCCACTGGTTATTGAGACATCCTACGCATCGTACCAATCCTTCCATTCTCACCACAATCCCACTACCACACCCACCCACACACACCTGGGCCACAACCACACGCAGTCCCACTGGTGAAATCCCACCCGCACACACCTGGGCCACAACTGTCACACGTAACCACGCCTACAAACACCTAGTCCAGAACAACCACCACCACGCCCGAAGACACCTGGGCTAGAAAATCCACTGCCACGCCCGAAGACACCTGTGCCTCATCCCGAAGACACTTGGGAAACCACCTGCCGCACACACCTGGCCAACCACCACACCACCCCTCCCGAAGGTTCTTGGGCTAATAATGGACCTCAGGCCATCACAGCCTGCCCGAAGATACTTGGGCTATCCTGGAAAGGGAGCAGAAAAGGAGCTAATAATCAGCCACCAAGAATAGTGTTGGGAAAAAACCCCTCCCCCATGAAATGGGGGTGTTCGGCACTAAGTGTTCAACTTGGGTGGGGAACGAATAAGAAACACAAAACTACAAGTATAGATATAGGTAACAAGCACTCACCCAAAGTCTAGGTTTTTCTAACCGGCCTACGGAACACAACACCACCATTTTCGATTCACAAGTCACGACTCTCGCCAACAAAACTCATTTGTCCCATTCTTGTTTCATGTTCAGTAATAATGTTTATGTTTAAGCACTACTGGGAAACTAGTAAGCATAGGCACAAGTCCAGGGAAGTAAACAGTCAAGAATCAACCATAACGCCCACACCTGGTTCTCAACAACAGAGGATCCCACCCCAATTTTTGATATAAGCAAGTAACCATCGGGTCTTAAAACTCACAACCACCGAATCCATACCAATAGGGGATCCCATCCCCAAATTTTCACAACCACCAAGAGTACAAGATAGGGGATCCCATCCCCTCCCACATTTCCAGCAATCGGCCCGAAAAGAAAACAACCAACTACCACAATCAACAGAAGTCAGGGTCATGCCGGTATTTTCAGATTTAAACGACTTAACACACTCCATGATTTCAATTTTTGTGTGTTTTAACTGGGGTTTATCACAGAAGGAAAAATCCTAGTGACTCAATCTATTTGGCCGGATATACATGATTAACCAATTACTTTTCATAGCAGGATATTACAACCACAACAAGCCATTTAAAACATCACCAGGGGTTCATTAGTGCACAAACAACGACCACCAATGGCCTCAATTTTCAGAAGGCATAAGCCATCACAACTCAACAAGATGGTCATAACATAAACAACATCAACGATCACAGCCTCCTCTTTCTTTATAAAATTCGTTCATTATCTTTAATTAGGTCTGGTTTATCCAATCCTACAGAATCAAAAGCACGCCCACCCCGCATGATACACAAAAGAGAGAGGCAAAGGATAAATTCCCTACTTGTTTGATCGACGATCAATGCTTAGGCCGAGAGCGGAACTTTACGGATAACGATGTGGCGCGCCCGATGCACCAGAAGCTGTTTGTGAAAATCCACGATCGAGGAAGGAGAAACCACGGCTAACCCTTGGTTTATAAGAGCCGGGGATGGTTGGGGTGAAAAATAAAAACCGCATAAGGCGCGGGGGTCATGGGTTGACCACGTGGATCCACTTGTCATTAAAGGGGGTCGGGTGGTTTAAACCGACTCATGAATTGATTGGGTATTTAATTAAAACTCTTATGCGCGTTACGGGTCTTTAAAACATGCTTAAACGAGTCAGAATAGGGTTTAAAACCCTATTTGCTCAAAAGGAGCGCTACTGGAAACAACTCGACAAGGCCGGGTGATGCCGATCGGTCTCACCAATCAGTCGCACCGATCGGTCGCGCCGATCAGTCTCACAAATCAGTCTCACTGATCGGTCTCACCGATCAGGCGCACCGATCAGTCTCACCGATCGGTCTCACCGATCAGTCGCACTGATCGGTCATGCCTATTGATCGCGCCGATCGGTCTCACCGATCGGTCACACCGATCGGTCGCATCGATCAGTCTCACTGATCGGTCTCACCGAGATGCCACTCTTTTAGGACCCGGATTTTGGCAAAGGGAAGGACCAAGAGAGTCTGGGTCATCACATCAGATACCTCTCAAACTATTCTCGTCCTCGAGAATTCAAACAACACAGAAGGGAAGGGTGAGTCCGAACAACCTCCCCAAAAGATACCTCTCAATAGTGAACCTCATTGTTAACTAAGAACAACTTCTTATCACGAACTGAGCAACATACCATGCCAAACTGCCCGGGCATGTGGGTTGGGGAGTCTCCTCCCCCATGTCAAGATATTATTCGCTTTGGGTGGAACTGAAATGCCCGCACGGGTTTAATCGCATCCACCTTAATGAATCTTCATTAGGGGTCAGGTTCTCTCATTCCCCATATACGGGGCTTTTCACACACAAACAGAGGAAATAAAACCAGTACATTTCATAGCCAAAAGACAAAACGTTCTACCACAACAGGTACAACAAGGAACAAAACTCAAAACAACTCTGGGTACTGGGTACGCATCTGTGCTTCCCTCTCCCATGTACTTTCCTCAAGCCCACCATGTCTCCACAACACACGAACCAAGGGGATGGTTCGCCCGCGAAGCACCTTCTCCTTGCAATCCTCGATCATCACTGGTCTCTCCACAAAGGTCACGTCATCCTCGATGTCCATCTCACCCCAATAAAGGACGTGTGAATCATCATGCAGATACCGATGGAGTTAGGACACATGAAAGACATCATGTATCCTTAGTAGCGGCAGTGGTAACGCTAGCTAATAAGACACTTTGCCGACCCGCCGCAACACTTTGAAGGGTCCGATGAATCTGGGAGAAAGCTTACTCCCCTTGTCGAACCTTCACTGCCCACGCTGAGGGGAGACATTCAAGAACACGTGGCCCCCAACCTCAAACTCCAAGGGCCTCCTCCTAGTATCAGCATACGACTTTTGTCAGTCCTGGGCCGCCTTTATCCTTTTCCGTATGAGCTGAACCTTCTATGTCATGTTTTGCACCACCTCTGGGCCAAGGATGCCTGCCTCTCCTACTTCAGTCCAACACACAGGTGAAGGGCATGGCCTCCCGTACAAATCTATAAACGGGGCCATAACGATGGTAGAGTGGTAGCTATTATTGTAGGAAAACTCTACCAGAGGCAAGTATCGAACCCATGATTCTCCTGAGTCCAGAACACATGCCCGTAGCATATCCTCCAAGGTCTGGATGGTGCGCTCTATTTTTCCATCTGTCTGAGGATAAAAAGCAGTGCTAAGGCGTAACTCGGTGCCAAACGCATGCTGAAATCCTCTCCAGAATTATGAGGTAAACCGTGAATCCCTATTCGAGACTATAGACCTTGGAACTCCATGAAACCGCACCACCTCATCCACATACATTCGTGCCAAAGCATCCACAGTACTCGACTCCCTGATCGCCAAAAAGTGAGCTGATTTTTTCAACCTGTCCACTACCACCCAGATGGCATCATACCCTCCTTGGACCTTGGGGAGTCCCATGACGAAATCCATTGAGATGTCATCCCACTTCCACTCGGGGACATCTAGAGGCCGCAGTTGGCCGCCTGGAACTCGGTGTTCAGCCTTCACTTGCTGACACACTAAGCACTTGGCCACAGACTCTGCCACTGCTCGCTTAACTCCGGGCCACCAAAACTGCCTCTTCAAACCCTGGTACATCTAGGAAACTCCTGGGTGTACCGCCAGGGGTGAGTTGTGGAACTCACTTAGAACCTTTCCACGCATCGCCTCCGGGACAAACAACCTCTTCTGGAAAAATATCCAGTTCTGACCATCCTCTGTCCATCCTTCCAGAGCATTGCCCTGGTCAACTTGGTCACGCATCACTTCGCACTCTAGGTCCCCCCACTGAAACTCCTCCACTTGCTAAAACAGGTATGACTACACTGTCATCTGATATAGGTAGGCTCTGCCGCTATCCACCTTTGCATCCAGGTGTAAGGCAGCCAACTCCTCCATCGCCTTCCAAGCGTCCGCCGACTCTCGGACCGCATCCTTCTGTGTCCTCCTGCTCAAGGCATCAGCCACCACATTTCCCTTGCCCTCAGTATAAGAGATCTCAAAGTCATAATCTTGTAGGAACTCCACCCATCTCCGTTGTCATAAGTTTAAGTCCCGTTGGGAGAAGATATACCTCAAGATTTTGTGATCCGTGAAGACCACAAAGCATTCTCCGATGAGGTAGTGCCGCCACAACCTAAGCGCAAAAATGACCACTGCAAGATCCAGGTCGTGGGTGGCGTAATTACGCTCATGGGAACGTAGCTTCCTGGACCCATAAGAGATCACCCCTTGTCGCTGCATCAGCACGCATCCCAGACCTTGTCCTGAAGCATCACAAAACACCTCATAAGCTGCCCCTTCTTCTGGTAATCTCAGTACTGGGGCACTGACCAACTTCTCCTTCAGATAGCTGAAGGCTGACTGGCTCTGCTCACTCCATACGAAAGCCTGGTCCTTCTTGGTCAGAGCTGTCAAAGGGGCTGCTACTCGGGAGAAGTTGGGTACAAATCTCCGGTAGTAACCTGCCAGCCCGAGGAAACTTCAGACTTCCACCACATTCTTGGGTGCTGCCCAAGAAACAACTGCCTTAACCTTTGATGGGTCGACCGCTACCCCCTCCTCAGACACTATGTGCCCGAGGAAGTGCACTTCTCGTGTCTAGAACTTGCATTTTGACAACTTTCCATAGAGCTGGTGTTGCCGGAGGACCTCCAAAACTGCCCTCAGGTGCTCTGCATGGTCCTCTTCTGACCTAGAATAGATCAAGATATTTTCGATGAACACAACCACGAACCGATCCAAGTACTCTCGGAAGATGGAGTTCATAAGCCCCATAAACATAGCTGGGGCGTTCGTAACACCGAAGGGCATGACTACGAACTCGAAGTGTCCATACCTGCACCTGAACGCTGTCTTCGGGATGTCGCTCTCCTTCACCCTCAGCTGGTGGTACCCATACCGTAGGTCGATCTTCGAGAACCATCCTTCCCCTTTCAGCTGGTCGAAAAGACCATCTATTCTCGGAAGAGGGTAGTGATTCTTGATCGTTACCTGACTCAGCCTCCTGTAGTCTATGCATAATCTGAGGCCACCATCTGCCTTCTTTGCGAACAGGACTGGAGCGCCCCACGGTGACGCGCTCGGACGAACATAACCCCTCTTCATCAGATCATAAATCTATATCCAAAACTCCTGTAGCTCTGAAGGTGCCATCCGGTAAGGAGCCATCGAAATCGGACGAGCACCGGGCTGCAGGTCTATCTCGAACTTGATATCATGTCGAGGGGGTAGAGTCGTCACCTCCTCAGGAAAGATATCCATAAAATCACGGATGATCTCTGGCACTTCCACCATTTCAGAATCTACTGATTCCACTGTCAGCTCGGTCAACAAGGAGAGGAGAGGTTCCTCTCTCCTGTTTCCCTTCAGACTGCTCCGCTCACCGGTGATGGTAACACACCGGCTGTCCATGTCCGAGAACACCACCCTTCTTCAGAAACAGTTGATGACGGCATACACAAAAAATAGCCCGTCGATGCCTAGGATGACATCGTATGGCTGAATCTGCAGCAGAAGAAGGTCCCTAACCGACTGATGTGGCCCTATCATCAGTCTACATCCCCGACAAACGAACAACAAGTCGGTCTGACCTCCGACTGGTGTGCTCAACACCAGGGGCACTGGAAGTCTCTCGACATCTAGGCCCAAGGAGCGGGCTAGACTGGGTGCAACAAAGGAGTGTGAAGCTCTGGTATCGAACAAAGTATGAGCAAGAGTGCTAAACAGACTGATCATACCGCGAACAACCTCTGGCCCTACTGGAACTGCTGCCTCTACAGTGTGTAACTGCCCACGCCCAGCTCCCCTGCCCCTCAGCTGTTGGCCACCTCCCCGACCTTGCCCTGGTCGAGGTCCCTGTGGAGCGCCCTGAGGTCGGCCTCCTCCTCCTAAGTCTGCCCTCGGAGGAGCGGGAGCTCGCTATCCCTGCTACTGCTGCTGGAAAGGTCTGGATGGAAGCTGCTGCTGGGGCGGGTGATGGGGATGACTACCACTGTTGTACTGCACCCAGTCGGGACACTGACTCCGAAGATTTCCAGGGCTCCCACAGATGAAGCACCGCGGTCCCGGGCCCAAAGGAAAAGGGCGAGGGCCGGGGGATCGAAACTGAAACTGTTGTGGTCTTCTCCCTGCGGGTCAGAACCTGGAGGGTCCTAACGCTGGAGGCCTGGTGCTGACGGCCTTCCCCTTCGATGGTCCCAGCTGGATCCCCTATCGTGACACTCCTCCTAGATCATGCATCCTCTCCACCTCTTCAGCCTTCTTCTGGACCTCCAAGTACGTCGGAAGGGTAAAGGGGGTAACAGCATACTGGAGGGAGGGTCGGAGCGCCTCCTCCAAACGTCTTGCCCGAGTCTCCTCGTTGGGAAAGAGGCCAGGAGAAAAACATAGGAGGTCCTTGAACTTGATCCCTAGATCCCTCACAGACATACTCCCCTGCTGGAGGGAGAGTAGTTCCTGCCTCTTTTCTGCCTTCATCATCGAGGAGAGGAATTCTGCCCGGAACTCCCTCTCGAAATCCGCCCAAGCCACCTCAGACTATCCCCTCCCCCCCCCCCCCCAAGTAAAGCATCCACCACTGACGTGCCGCACCCCGCATCTGGCTAACGGCGAGAGGAACCCAGTACTCAGTCGGGGCCCGAATCAGGCCGAAGGCTATAACTAGATCCTCTATCCAGCCTTTCGTCTTCATATCGGAGGTGCTTCCCTCATACTTCTCGAGGGCATGTCGCTGGAAGGCCTGAAGAGTCTTCTGCCACTGGTCTCCCTCTTCCTCTCGATCAGCTCTCTGTCGATCGGCCAAAGTAGTCTCTGGGGCCTCGATCGCCTGTACCACACGTGGTCGCCTTCCAGGTACCATAGCTGCAAGGTAAACAAGGAATTTCTAAGCCCAAGTAGTGCAGAATATCGTCTTCAAAACTTCTTAAAATTTAATTTATTCTTAATTCCCAAGACATCCTAGAAACACAAGAACACAAGTCATTATGATGCATGTACCTTTCCTAGGGTCTCTACCCTGCAATCAGTGTGGCCTCACTTGGTAGTTCGGTAGGTCCAGAGTCCTTGCATCGGATCATGGGGGGCCCTAAAATCCTGTGTCCTAGCCGGTCTTCCCTGGCCTAATTCACGCGCCAAGGTCACCCAACACTGTTGCCTTACCATCCCATGCAATCCTCATTGTGCCTAACTCCAGACTCCATCCTATCTCTCAACCATCCCTCTGATACCATTCTGTCACGACCCTCCTTCACCAAAAGGAGGTAAGGGTCAGCAGATTGCCAGACCCTTCCTTCTTTAAGTTGAAGGAGAGATAATGACCCCCGAGACCCGCCTTCAATAGGTCCCGGAGTGGCGACCAGCACCAAGGGTATAGAAATTTCTCACAAATGGAAGGCATTACCCCTTTTTGTTTTATAAGATCGAGAGATGAGATGATGAAACTCAACAACACCCAGGTCAAAGAAAAGTAAAGCCAAAATAAACCATTCCCACATGCATGATCCAAAAGTAAAGCCACAAGGTACAAAAGGTAAATACAATGGTAAGTACCAAAGAGGAAAAGAAAAACAAAAACTGTAATTGCTCCAAAGGTCCGAGATAGTAAGGTCCTGCGTGATCCCCGAAGTCCTCCTGGAAACCTGAAAGTAGTTTTATATACGTAGGGTGAGCACACAAGTACGCTCAGTAGGGAAAACCAAAGACTATCGTGCACAAGTGGAGGAATGTACTAAAGTCTCGTGAGAAAAGAGTAAACCAAACACCTATCAAGGTAAACTATCCACCCCAGGCCACAACAAGGCACACTACCCAAATAACGCAAGTCAAGTAATATATATAATCAGATCACATCGATGTTTGGGAACCCCGTGCCACTTTCCCACTAGTTATTGATACATCCTACGCATCAGACCAATCCCGCCATTCTCACCGCAGTCCCACTGCCACACCCGCCCACACAAACCTGGGCCACAACAACACGTAGTCCCACTGCTGAAATCCCATCCGCACACACCTGGGCCACAACTGTCACACGTAACCACGCCTGCAAAAACCTAGGCCAGAACAACCACCACCACGCCCAAAGACACCTGGGCTAGAAAATCCACTGCCACGCCCGAAGACACCTGGGCCTCATCCCGAAGACACTTGGGAAACCACCTGTCGTACACACCTGGCCAACCACCACACCACCCCGCCCGAAGGTTCTTGGGCTAAAAATGGACCTCAGGCCATCACAGCCTACCCGGAAATACTTGGGATATCCGGGAAAGGGAGCAGAAAAGGAGCTAATAACCAGCCACCAAGAATAGTGTTGGGAAAAACACCCTCCCCCATGAAATGGGGGTGTTCGGCACTAAGTGATCAACTTGGGTGGGGTGTGAATAAGAAACACAAAACTACAAGTATAGATATAGGTAAAAAGCACTCACCCAAAGTCTAGGTTTTTCTATCCGGCCTATGGAACACAACACCACTATTTTCGAGTCACAAGTCACGACTCTCGCCAACAAAACCCATTTGTACCATTCTTGTTTCATGTTCAGTAATAATGTTTAAGTTTAAGCACTACTGGGCAACTAGTAAGAATAGGCACAAGTCCAGGGAAGTAAACAGTCAAGCATCTACCATAACGTCCACACTCGGTTCTCAACAACAGAGGATCCCACTCCAATTTGTGATATAAACAAGTAACCACCAGGTCTTAAAACTCACAACCACTGAATCCATACCAATAGGGGATCCCATCCCCAAATTCGCATAACCACCAAGAGTACAAGACAGGGGATCCCATCCCCTCCCACATTTCCATCAATCGGCCCGAAAAGAAAACAACCAACTTCCACCATCAACACAAGTTAGGGTCATGCCTGTATTTTCAGATTTAAACGACTTAACACACTCCATGATTTCAATTTTCGTGTGTTTTAACCGGGGGTTATCACAGAAGGAAAGATCCTGGTGCCTCAATCTATTTGGCCGGATATACATGATTAACCAATTACTTTTCATAGCAAGAGTTTACAACCAAAACAAGCCATTTAAAACATCAATAGGGGTTCATTAGTGCACAAACAACGACCACCAATGGCCTCGATTTTCAGAAGGCATAAGCCAGCACAACTCAACAAGATGGTTATAACATAAACAACATCAATGATCATAGCCCCCTCTTTATTTATAGAATTCGTTCATTATATTTAATTAGGTCTGGTTTATCCAATCCTACAGAATCAAAAGCACGCCCACCCCGCATGATACACAAAAGAGAGAGGAAAAGGAGAAATTCTCTACTTGTTTGATCGACGATCGACGCTTAGGCCGGGCGCGGAACTTTTCGGATAATGATGTGGAGCGCCCGATGCACGAGAAACTGTTTTTAAAAAGCCACGATCATGGAAAGAGAAACCATGTCTAACCCTTGGTTTATAACAGCCAGGGACGGTTGGGGTGAAAACACGAAACTGCATAAGGCACGGGGGTCGTGGGTTGACCACGCGGCTCCACTCGTCATTAAAGGGGGTCGGTTGGTTTAAACCGACTCATGAATTGATTAAGTATTTAATTAAAACTCTTATGCGCGTTGCGGGTCTTTAAAACATTCTTAAACAAGTCAGAATAGGGTTTAAAACCCTATTTGTGCAAAAGGAGCACTACTGGAAACAACTCGACAAGGTCGGGTGACGCCGATCGATCTCACCAATCGGTCGCACCGATCGGTCGCGCGGATCGGTCTCACCGATCGGTCGCGCCGATCGGTCTCATCGATCGGTCGCCCCAATCGGTCTCACCAATCGGTCTCACCGATCGGTCGCGTCGATCGGTCTCACCGATCGGTCGCGCCGATCTGTCGCACCGATCGGTCGCGCCGATCAGTCGCACCGATCGGTCTCACCGATCAGTCTCACCGATCTGTCTCACCGATCGGTCACACCGATCGGTCTCACCGATTGGTCGCGCCGATCGGTCTCACCCATCGGTCTCACCGAGACGCCACTCCTTTAGGACCCGAATTTTGGAAAAGGGAAGGACCAAGAGAGTTTGGGTCATCACATCATGCCATCCACTAACCTGGTCAATGATATGTGGTGAGAGAATAATTTTGAGTATCTTTTGTGGGAACCTTGAGATATAATGTGAAAAAATATCTCTCATTTAATTTCATTCCAGTATAATTTTTTGAAGGTTTCGTTCCTTAAAAATTATAGAATGTTTCACCCCAAACATTTTAATTCATTGAAGTAATAATATCTTATTATACATGGAACACCAAATTAAAAGGGAATATGTTATAATTTAAATATGACCATTGTAAAATCATGGTTTAATTATCAAGTGTAAATAGGAGTAAAAATATAAAAAGATAAATAAAACATAGGGAAATAGAATCATAAAGTAATATGATCCCTTATGAGGATCATTTATGTAAATTAAGAAGATATTTATTTTCACTAGGGTTTTCCCAAGACTTAGACAAATCCAAATACAAAAAGTTTGACTAGAGAAAATTTATTCAAATGATAATTTCATACTTATAGAAATCACTATGATATACATGATATATAAATCATTACCCATGAATACCACTACTTCCAAAGTTATCCTTCATTCTTATATAGGATTATTTAGTGGTTTAGTAAGTAGAAGATAGGATGATATAGATATGTAATTATCAATTTTATAATATATATATCCCATTTATTTTTATTCATTATTCATTTATAAATTTAATGAATTACAATGGTACATCTTAGTACAAATTTATTCAATTAATTACTAATAAAATCATTCTAGGATTAAAAACATATTTTACTAAAAGTTGTATTTTTTATGATCTATGGGTTTTATTTTAAGAAATATAAATATATTGTTGTTAAAATATGATTTCAATAAAATATTTTGTTGATATTAATAATATATTAAAAATAATTTTATTATTAATTGTAAAAAAAAGGAATGTGAGTAGTTATTATTTGACAAAACATTTTTTTAAAAAAAAGTTTTTTCTATATATAATATGTTTTAATTTAAAAGATAATTATTTAATATTTGGAAAATGAATTATTTTAAATAGAGTAATGTTTATTATTCAAATTATTCAAATTTTTTATTAAGGGTCATCTTATATTATTATTATAAATCATAATTACCATAGTAAATATTTAGTCAAGGTAAAAGGGTACAAAGTAGGTGATCTTCCAATGCTTGATTTTTACTAAATCTAATTAACATATAGACATTCAGGAAGTACTTTTTTTGGTAGGAAATTCATACCCATATTTTTCATCAGTATTTATTCATATGAATCACCTAACACACCATTTATTATATCTCTACCCCTACCATAACTGTAGATTGCAAATAAATTTCCCTCTTTTTCATTAATAAAAGGATCTCACTTACACCATCTTCAAATTACACTTATACTTTAAAATTCCATTGAACATAAACTCATTTTACATTTCAAGGTGATTCTTTAAATTTTAATCCCATGGTTACTATAATGTTTCCCATGTCATTTATTTCCAAGAGGTCCTTCAAGAGAAGATTTATGTCCTCGTTGTGATTATGGTTCACTCCCTATCATTTTATATCTAGGTTTATCATCTAGCCTCATCTAAACATGTTATACCCATAGTAATTAAATTAAATAATTACCATTATTATAATAAAATATTATTATATCTTTATAATAACTATTATCTATCTTCCTCCCATATTTTGGGAATTCAAAAATGTCTCTTTGGTTATGTTTAGACCACCGTCTCATTGAATTAAATATTTCATTTTTAATCATCGACTATCATGGATGGTTATAAGAATTTATTTATTATATAAAAAATATATTTATGAAATAATTATTAATTTTCATAGGTAATATTATTGTTTAAACGGATTATTAATATACCACCTTTTTCCGTTAAAATATAAAGAAACAAAATCATCACCATTATCATCTTCATGAATCATGACTAAAAATATCATGGAATAAAATTATTAAATTTTAAATAATTACTAAAAAATATACATGATCTTAATATAATCTATAAATGATGAACTTGGTGTTATATAACATGGATCGACACAATAATTTAAAAACTTGTGTGAAAAAAATAAAAAACACAAACCTATGGTGATGAAAATAAAATACAACTATCTAAATGATATATAATTATAATCAAATTTTAGAAATGGTAATATAAATGGATGTGGTTCTAAAATAATATATTAATTAGGTTATTTTTATTATATAGTATTTTATAGGGCATTAGACCATACAACAATATATAGTAATTGTTTCATCTTAATTTCAAATCATTGAGGCTTGTCTTCATATCATGAACCTATTATTCTTTTATATGTTTTACATAATCCAAATTTGACTTTTATTATTATTATTATCTAATAGAATTTATATGATTTTTCATGAATCCATGCTTTATATTCTTCTAATTCAATTATTACCAAATTTGTTAGGGTTTTCTCATCTTAATTTCCATTGTATGAGACATATTCCATTTTCATTATTTTTTTTTTGTTTTTTATTATGTATATACTTAAAAAAATAAATTGCATATCATAATTTTAATGAAATTTAATTATATTAATGATCCATTTCATTTTTTCTTATTCAGTTTCATTGGATTCGGTTTTTTCCAAACTAGAAAGTGTTTTTGTCGACTGAATCTAATTTTCATTGAGTTTTATTTTCCCCCTTGAATATGTTCTTAAAAGTTTCATATATTCATAGATTTCATTAGTATATATGGTACATTCTATTTTTCTCTATAGAGTTTTCATACTCTTATCAAAATAGAACCATTTTTGTATTAATTTATTTTATAAAAAAATTATTTTTAAGAATGATTCACATCCTCTTAAATAAGTTCTTTCTCTTCTATGTCAAAATTCATTAATTATAAAACGTTTTTCATGTTTTTTTGAAACCCAGATATTTATTATCTCATGATGTATTCATTTTTTCCTTATGAATTTTCAAACATATTTTTTATTATTCATCTTAAGATATATCATTCGATAATGGTATTTTGAAATATTTAAAAAAATCTATTCATGATCATATCTTTTATCATTCACTCAAATTGGAGGAAATAAATTTTATTTCTTCTTAGGATTCCATTATTTTTATTTCTTTATAAATAATTTTTTAAATGTAATTCATTTAAACTTCTTCAAAATAATTGTATATGTTACCCATTACTTCATCTTTTTATAATAATATTTAAAATGTTTTATAAAGTACTTTTTTATGATTCCACATCCATTTTAAACTTTATATCTATGAGATTTATCTTATATAGAGTTATTGTTTCTAAATGACCCTATAAATTAATTTTTGAGTCATTCCTTTTGGGTGACTATATTTTTTGTATCATCTAATTTAATTGTTTATGTAATTTTACGGGATTCTATTTGGAAATGTTACGAAACCAGCTTTAATTCCATTGGCTCATCAAGATGTGATATATGATTTAATTTGTGTGGAACACATGTATATGAATTATAATTTTTGGCATGGTGGTTTATATCCATCTATTCATTACATAATGTTTTAAATCTAATGAGATAGAATAATTCTATGAAGACATAATTAAGGTCATGTTATTTTCACAAGATTGTGCATGAACATAATTTTTGTTAACATTTTTTCACATGAATATGTGTGGATATAAATTTGGTAAATCTATGTTCACATGATTATGTCTAGAAATAAGTATGTTTGGTCTATTTTTAAACTGTTATTATTTCCAATGGTTATGTTCACATCATATATCTACATTATATGATTATGTTAGGATAGATGGCTCATGATTATAGTATCAAGATTCCAAAATATTTTCCCATGGTATATATTGGATCATATGATATTATACAACCTTTATAATTATTTAAGACTCATTTATCAGTTTAACCCCCAATAATCATTTGACCTCAAGTAATTTTTACCATTATCTATGTTATGAAGATAATTATAATATATGATATGCTTTTGATAAGGTCTATTATAATGAATTTATGGGGTAATGATCACAATAATGATAAGTATGATTTTTATTTATATAATTTTCATTGGAATTAAACCATTTGGTTATTTGGTTTTTTATTTATTTATATGATGAAATTTTAGACTATTAAAGTGATGTGCAATATATACACATTCAACATGATTAATCTCACTTCATATCAATGAATGGATTTAATTTATGTTTTATTAGAATCAAATAATATATTGTTAGTTGGTGTCTTCTTAAATAGTCCCCATATAATCACTCTATAAAATTATTCATATATCCATAACATTTTCAATAATAATACCAAGAAGAAACTAAAAGGAAAAAAAATGAACTCACCTCTGATGGAGGAATTCACAATGTTATGAATCCAATGATTAAAATTTATAAAAGTGGCCTAAGAATCCTAAAAAACTCCCTAAAGTTTTTTATAGTTTAGTATAATTCAAAGGTAAGTGAGATAAATTGAGTGGGCTTAGAGTTTTATATTTATTCATAGAAATAATGGGTCACTGTGTAATTTAACATCTATACACAATTAGCATCCCAAAAATACTTATATATTGTTTGAAAAATTATTTCCAGACTAAGATTAGTTAATATTAACCAAATATCCAAAATTTGAATAGAAAATCTACCAAATATATGTAATTTAAATCTCGGTCAAAACCTATAATATTATCCAACAGAAGAAAGGTCACACCACAACCTATAATTATACTCCATGAAATTTCATGAGACACAGGAAATCGAAAACCAACCGATAGATTACACACTACATTAATATCCATGTTGTGATACACATCTCAAAAAATACACCTAGAATTTTTTATTCCATGAAAAAACTATAGAACCATATATCGACTACTTCCATCTATCTTTAATTTTGTACCAAATGACAACACCACAAGATTATCCTCTTAGTATATATTTGAACTCTAACAACACAATTATTCATCCAAAATCTTCCAAATACCCCCTACACACTAATATTAGAATGGAATGGGAATGAAAAGACTATGATGTTATATTAGATACCACTCAAAAGTTTCTATTACTTGGGAATCATAAATAATACCAAATGGAAAATCCAACAACCAAAACATCAAAAACTCCCCCTTGGATATATCTCCCAAACAAGATGATTATGCCACTAAATGATAAACAAAAAATAAGATAAAATACTAGAAAATAGTTATAAGAATTAACTTAGTTAAAATCAAAGTTAAATAAAATATATCATTAGTATGGAAAAAATATAATGAAAATGTTTTAGGATTTTGAAAACAGGTATGTGACTCTCATTCTTATATACCCATCTCCAGACCTCCATTCATTCATTGAGTAAGAACAATTGGGATAAAATTCCCACAAAAACATTTCTCATTATAATCCTATATCAGAACTCAATAATATGTCATTATCTCATTACCCATATATGAAACTCTCCCTAATTCATCATAGGATAATTTTGATGATGATATTGCTAGATCTATGACACATGGAAAACATTTGGGATCCCTATCGCCTATGAAGGAAGAGCCAACTGATATATCCCCCCAATAATATTCCAAAACACCTCAAAAGGACTAGAAATATGAGGATATAGATTACTCCCCTAACCAAGCCTCCACATTACTTGATGACGGGTAACACAAAAGAAAAATTGGTCCCAATATTTTAACTCCATAGGGCACTGCTATGGAAAAACATGTGTTTTTTTGGTAATACACTAATCTCATATACTCGTGAATCACATAACACTTCTCAAGTATGCTCTTTACTAGATATATGACTATGGGAACAAATTCATCAATATCATACTAGAAGAATTGTTAATGAATATGTCACCTATATAGAAACTTGAATATATCCATGCATATGGAAGAGTGAAATTTGTTTTTTAAGAGTACTAAACTATTGGAATGTGACCTACCCAAGATAATAAAATGAAGAATCCAATATTGGGACCTACCTTCTTTTGCAATGATGGTGAACTTGGTTTTTAAGTCATTTAGAGTACTTAAAATAATTATAATATGTTATTTGGAGATAAAATAATGTTAGAGACCTCTCTAGAATCACATTGTAAAAGGAGAATCTCAACCAAAAGTGATATTCATCAGTAATATATGAACCACACCCCATAATCCACATACAATCACACCAAAACAACCATAAAACATGATTTGATAATTTCTAGTAATTAGTCTGACTTTTTCAACTAATTTATGATCACCCATATAACATTAAAACGTCCCTAGGCTCATGGTAAACATGTAACAAAATTCACACAGATTTATTCCAATTTCTAGTTGGGTAAATTGAAAAGCTATAACAAACTATTCAGAACATGTTTTTTTCCATCACCAATTGAAAGACCAAACATTGATAGATGAACTATTCCATTTAAATATTCATCTTTTTCCACTAAATCATACCTCTCATAGTATGATAAATCATATATATAAGGCCCCGACCTTATACATTACTTAATCATGAATTAAATGAATAATTCACATAGAGGATCCTTTCAGGTTTATAGTTTTAGAGAATTAGGTCATAACTATTACATCTCAAAAGATTAAATAGTAGACACTTCTACTAAGTTTCCATAAAATAAAAAAACACTTAAAAAGAAACATGTCTAGTTCCATGTTTTAGATAGAATGTCTTTCCTTGATCCCATCCTTGACCTTATTCATCTTTAAGTCTTGTGGAAAACATTTCAAAAACTTGGGATGAGCATAAAAATCCCAGTAAAGGATACACAAAGAAGGAAAACTGTTAGTTTTTCAAAACAACAAGTAAACCATGAGTACTTTACCAAAGTAATAATTTTCACCTTTATGAAGTAGTAAAAACTCTTCACTGAATAGAATACCATTACTTACCCTTTTGAAGCCAAAAGATTACCATAAAACCCATATAAAGGACACATAACATATAGAGGTAACTTGGGACATAAACATAATTAAATGGAATAACCATACGGTATACTTAATGGAATAGCCGTACGGCCGACTTCCATACCCAATGCATTGGAGGTTATAACGTAACCACCGGTCCTGGTATTCACGGCACCACTCGTCATATGGTTTATCATGTAACCACCTGTAAAATGTCCAAGTACCATCATTACACATAAAATATGGAAACTATAAACATTTCAATAACAACATTTCATTTGCAATCACAATAAGTAATTCCAAGATATTTAATTAATCAATCCATTTTCAAAAATCATTTCAAATAGATTTTTGAATCAAACTGTCCCATACCACTTTGAAGATTTTAATAGAATTGTAATTTTAAAACATTAATTTCTTTATAAATAAATACTGAAAACCATTTTGAAAACATGGACATTAAAGATAAATATTTAGAATAATGAATTTCTAAAACATTTAAAACGATATTTTTGTTAAAGAGTTTTTAGAAAAATGAGAGACTCTTGAATACAAATAATTGTGGAATAACATTTAATCCAAAATTTATAATATCATGAGAATAAAGGGATTCATTATATAATATTTCAAAGGAAAGTATACACACCATATAAGAGTGAATTGGTGCATAACAACAATGAAGTCTCAATGGAAATGTAAATTGAGATGAAATCCATTATAAAGATGGTATCCTTAAATTAAGGATAAATATATCACATAATTATGTGTGAGAAATATTAATACACCCAATATAAGTGGATATTAAGTGTGAAACAATCAAAGGTCATTCACACAAAATCTTGGAAAAACAAAACCAATGACATAGATATTTAACTCAATGAAATGAGATTGAGTTATGATTTCCCATACAAGTTCGTAAGAATTTATCAATGAGATGATTATGTGTAGAAATAGTATATACACACAAAGTTTTTTGTAAATTAAAACATAGAGATTCCACACATAATCTTGGAATACTAAAATCAAGAAGTAGAGGTTTAACCAAAAGAATTGAAAGTGGGATAAGAAGTTCCCTTACAGAAATCCGACAGCCTAACGGTGTCACTTTAAAATTAAGAAAATGAGTTGATGAGATAGAAAATGGTATCTCATCACTTGGACATAAAATTTACATAAATAAGGATATATAATAACATATCCCAACATAATATTATGTGAATTAAAATACATAACAATAGAAGTATTTTAAAAAGAGGAGGGTGGAAGGTCCCCTTAACAAGTTGGGTAACTTTCGAAACGTACACCCCATGGAAGAAGGGTCATACAATGAAGATTTAAATAACCATAAATTAAATTATACTACACAAAGTGTATAATAATGGGAAGTACATACACCACTCAAAGGAAATAGTGGAAAACGTAGCATAAATGTCATGGGAATAAAAGTGAGATGAAATATCCCTTACGAAAACTCGGCAGCCTAACGACGCCACTTAAAACTTCGAAAAATGGATTTATGAGATAAAATAGGGTATCTCATAATATGAACATAAAAATTACAGTATGAGGAATATAAAATAACATCCCCAAATATAAGAAATATGATCTTAAAAGAAATGACATAAAATAGAGTACTTAAAAAGAAAGAGAGAGGTTGGATCCCTTACAAAAATTCAGCAGCCTAACGACACCACATAAAAATTCTTAAAATGAATTGATGAGAGTAAGAGGGGGTAACTCATCATATGAAAATAAAAAATTCAGAATGGTGAATATTAAAGAACATCCTCCAACATAATAACATGGAGCATAAATTAAATGACATAAAAGAGGGTACTTGAAAAGAAAGAGAGAGGTCGGATCCCTTACCTCAAGTCTGACTTGTCTTGTTCGTTTCTTTATATTAATGAATAATAAACTTTGATCAATTTATAATTGCTTAAGGATATATTTTAAAGATTATTATTCAGTTCATATCACATATTATAATGTTATAATAATTGGTTAATAATGTGAGCAGTTGTTTTCGTCGATGTTTGGTACATGAGTCAAAAAAGAATTTGTTTGAAAAATGATTGTGCATGTAGTTATAAGTAAATCATCTCCATAATATTATTAATTATTTAAATATCATATATATCCAGTACATATTTATTATATACTACTCCATAAGATTTGGAGATAAAAAGAAATGAAATGCACCGTTCATGGAGACGGTAGGTCATATGTACGCATGAACGCTACTTTCATTTCTTTGTCATATTAATGGAATTAAAAATAATTGAGAGATATATATATTATATTTCCGGTCAAATACATATGTTATATAGGTTACATATTTTCATTAATTCCATTATTTATACATTCCACGTATTTCATGAACGAGTCACGTCACTTGAGGGGGCGGTAGTCCACACTTCCTCGTATGAAATTATCGCATTTTCACAACATGAAAAGCATAAAGGAATGTTTTAAATATAATATTAAGAAGCATATATAAAACATAAATACCATATATATCATATATAAAACATAGTGACATCATAATGGCCACCATGAAGGGTGTTGAGAGAAGATTGAACAATCATCGTTTTGTGGGGCAGAAATTCGTTATCCACAGAAACAGTATGTTCTTTAACCATTAGACGAAGGTGTGTGTAAGTGTGGCTAGAATCCTTCATATAAAAACATCCTAGTAAATTTAAGATACTGTTTTTTTTAAATAAATGAATAAAAAGAGTTTATAGGGTTGGAGAAGCAAAATAAAATAAAAGAACACAAGGGAAGACATTACCTTTAAATCGGGTAACTCTTTTTGATTTGAGCTCAAAGGCTTCCTTGGGAAGGATTCTGCCCAAAGGTGAGGCTTAAATGATGAATATAGGGATGTGGAGTGATTAAATGGGCAGGGGTTGGCTGAGCCAAAGGCTTGATAGGTGTGGGTAATGTGGTAGAGGTGGGGGCCTTTTATAAGAGGAGTGGAGGGGCACTCTTGGAATGTTATAAACATTTACTTTATTATAAAATGATTTTCGGATTATAAAGGTCCAAAAATTATATATTTAGAGGATAAGGTGATAATAGTTCGATATACACCCATCCAATAGGTTTTTGACAAGTGTAGGTCTTATATTTTACATTATCTTTTCATTTTATTTAAATCGTTAAATAATGAAGTAATCGATACATCATCATGGTGTCATAAATAATTTAATTCATTTAATATCTAAAAATTATTAAAAAAATATCATGATGTAGGAAATATTTTTAGATTTCTAATTAATATTTATAGTCAAAAATATTACTTGTATAACCCCATGTAAAAATTGTTTTAGTAAAACAACTCATGTTTGTGACATTTTTATTTTATCTTTAAATAAAAAGTTATTTATGTCATTTTCCTACCAAAGTGGCTCCATGGGGTCCCCAAGTTGACCCATGGATTTTCTTGGTCGTCCATGACACATACAATGAGGGTAGTACATGTTTCTAGGTCATTTCATATTATTAAAACATTATTTTTACCTTAAATTACACTAATTATCTTTAATCGCGATTAATAAAACTTAAAAGTTACTATTCACCAAAAAATTATTTTACTCTCATTAAACCACATTTTACTTCTTAATAACAACCATGTATGTAAGATTTTTGAAAGTCAAATCATAGAAGTGGCAAAGTTTCATTTAGACGAAAAATCAGTTTCTTTAACTACGACTTAGTAGTTTCAATATTCATCAAAAATTGAAGTTTTTCAGAAAAATAAAAAAAAATCACCCAAAGCTATATTTGATATTCCGAATTAAAAAATTATGTATATATTAAAAAATTAAAAACATATAATTTTCATTAATTAATTTAATAATTAATTCCTGCTGTCAAAACAAATAGCGTGTTTTTAAGAAACAATATCTATTAAAAGATTGACACTAGTTTAAGTCCAATTTCAAAGTGAAATTAATTCCAATGACCACCATTGGATTAAATAGTAAAAATATATTCTAAATACACTTTAATATAAATTAAAAATATAATCTATCCATATAAATAAATCAGATTAAAAGGAGGTTTTGAATTGAAATGTAACATTTTCAATAAAAATGATCTTTATCGAAAAAATAACAAAAATTTACACAAATTAAATTTTGATGTCCAGATTCTAAAGAAGGAATTATTTTGTCAAATACAACATATAAAATTGTCAAAATTATATTTAAAAAGGGTTATCCATCAAAAGGCGGTTAATCGACCTTTTAAAGAATATTAAAAGATTTATGCTTAAAATTGGATTCATTTTCATTTTAAGCCTCTAACATTTATTGGATAAAAGTAAAAATATTTGAAAAACATATATAATCATTTTGTAGTTAGTTCCTTTCATTCCCTCCATTACAAAGGCTAGGCCTTAACTACCATTTAAAATAATATTATTTTATTATTAGAGTGCAACGAAAGATTTCAAAGAAACTCGTCGTTGCGTATTGGGTCTGCCATCGAGCATAGTGTTCCCTTTAAAGTAATATGAATACTTTATTCAAAAATATGGATAAATATGAAAATTTCATATTATTTATTTACTTGGGGTGTTACATCCTTCCCCTCTTTTGGGAATTGCGTCCTCGCAATTTTAAAATTGTGCTTGGAAAATTCATTGAAAATCCCACATCGGAACAACAGTCAGTAAAACTATCACTTTAAAAGAATGGGAGAGAAGTACAAAGGTCACCCGAGTTAACACATACTAGGATTCAAAGTATGAAAATATGGATATGGAGGAAAAAACATAGGGTCTTGTTCTGATGGAGAGTGATAGTAAACATGTCTAGGAGAAAGTTAATCACAAGAAAATCACAAACTTGTGATGGGTTAAACGGTATTCGATTCCCCAGTAGGAAAAGTTAACAGATAACATTTTTGTTTTAAGTTACTCATAATTGAGGAATTTATTTTTGGGATTAACTAAATCATAATTAAACATAATTACTTGTCACGTAGACTTTCAACTTTTACTAGATTCCTTAATCAAACTCATATTTTCTCCAAAATACGAGTTTTTAGGAAGACCTGTTCGCATTAAGAGTACTATAATCAACTTCTTGAGAATCACCTCATCCAAAATAGAGAATTATATATTTCCCATGTCTTTATATATCAACAAAAATCAAACCAAAAAGTTTAGCACGAGATCAGATAATACCCAAAAAGAATAATCCTTTATAAAAAAATCTATTCTTAATCTCCAAAAATTTTCAAACAATACCCAAAGTTCAACAAAGATCATTCAATAAACATCTATCCATAAAATTATACAAATTAATCAAAACTAAGACTGAAACCCAAATATTTGAAGGATTTAATCACATGTTATTCCAAGGTACAAATTAACAGTTATCTCCAAATAACATCAGTTGCTCTAAAAGTGTCATATTGAAAAGTAATTAACCTAATCACATATCCTCCATGATAGGTTAATAATTTCCATAGATAACCCAAAATAAAATTACTATTAATTCATAAAATCATCTAACTAAAAAGAATAAGTCATAATAACCCGGGACTTCACGTAGTCCAGTGGTAGGTGATAAATACCAGTCGCACTTTGGGTGTGGGTTCGATTCCCGCAGCTTTGTCTGACGCGACGGGTTGTCACACAGTCTGTGTGTTGTCCTTTTTCCAAAACTATATAATTCTTAAAAAATTTCCCAAAACGAGATAAATTCTTCAAAAATAACCATAACATAATTTAACCTCATGTTTATCTCATGTCATTCATATTCCATGATAAAGTATAGTAACCCATAATTACCTCAAAAGTAAGGATCATATAAACCCTAATGGTTACCTTTATAATTATTACCTGAACTTCCATGTTGAGTTGGTTCTCTCGTACATGATGCATTAGAGAACTCACCAAGGTTCAAGTGGTTGATCATGACTCCTGATAGTTGGTTTATAATAAACATGAGATTTCTCATTGAATGCCCCATTTCATCCAGTCTCTTAATCAGAGCACCACCACAGTTTCCTTCAAACCCTTTGTCAATTTGGTGCCTGCTAGATCCATCCATTTACTAAAACCAGAAAGGTCAGTGTGAGTATATAAACAAAACCTTCATGTACTAATGAGGAAGATGAACACTAAGATATACTTACTCATTCACTTTATCTAAAACTAGGACTCTTTTTGAAATCCTAACCATTATGGTAATGTCACTTATGCTTAGATAATAACCTAAACTCTAAAGTTATCTAAACTGACCTTTGATGCCAACTATAAGGCCCCGACCTTATACATTACTTAATCATGAATTAAATGAATAATTCACATAGAGGATCTTTTCAGGTTTAGATTTTTAGAGAATTAGGTCATAACTATTACGTCTCAAAAGATTACATAGTAGACACTTCTACTAAGTTTCCATAAAATAAAATAAAAACACTTAAAAAGAATCATGTCTAGTTCCATGTTTTAGATAGAATGTCTTTCCTTGATCCCATCCTTGAACCTATTCATCTTTAGGTCCTGTGGAAAACATTTCAAAAACTTGGGATGAGCATAAAAATCCCAGTAAAGGATACACAAAGAATGAAAACTGTTACTTTTTCCAAACAAAAAGTAAACCATGAGTAATTTACCAAATTAATAATTTTCACCTTTATGAATTAATAAAATCTCTTCACTGAATAAAATACCATTACTTACCCTTTTGTAGCCAAAAGATTGCCATAAAACCCATATAAAGAACACATAACATATAGAGGTAACTTGGGACATAAACATACTTAAATGGAATAACCATACGGTCGACTTCAACACATTCTTAATGAAATATCCATACGGCCGACTTCCATACACAATGCTTTGGAGGTTATAACGTAACCACCCATCCCGGTATTCACGACACCACCCGTCATATGGTTTATCACGTAACTACCCGTAAAATGTCCAACTACCATCATTACACATAAAATATTGAAAATATAAACATTTCAATAACAACATTTCATTTTCAATCACAATAAGTAATTCTAAGATATTGAATTAATCAATCCATTTTCAAGAATCATTTTAATGATATTTTTGAATCAAAGTGTCCCATACCACTTTCAAGCTTTTAATGGAATTATAATTTTAAAACATTAATGTCCATATAAATAAATACTGAAAACCATTTTGAAAACATGGACATTAAAGATAAATATTTAGAATAATGAATTTTTAAAACATTTAAAACGATATTTTTGTTAAAGAGTTTTTAGCAAAATGAGAGACTCTTGAATACAAATAATTGTGGAATAACATTTAATCCGAACTTTATAATATAATGAGAATAAAGGGATTCATGATATAATATGTCAAAGGACAGTATACACACCATATAAGAGTGAATTGGTGCATAACAACAATGAAGTCTCAATGGAAATGTAAATTGAGGTGAAATCCATTATAAAGATGGTATCCTTAAATTAAAGATAAATCTATCACATAATTATGTTTGAGAAATATAAATACACCCAATATAAGTGGATATTAAGTTTAAAACAATCAAAGCTCATTCACACATAATCTTGGAAAAATAAAACCAATGACATAGAAATTTAACTCAATGAAATGAGATTTAGTTATGATTTCCCATACAAGTTCGTAAGAATTTATCAATGAGATGATTATGTGCAGAAATAGTATATCCACACAGAGTTTTGTGGAAATTACAGCATAGAGATTCCACACATAATCTTGGCATAATAAAATCAAGAAGTAGACGTTCAACCCAAAGAATTGAAAGTGGGTTAAGAAGTTCCCTTACAGAAATCCGACAGCCTAACGACGTCACTTTAAAATTCAGAAAATGAGTTGATGAGAGAGAAAATGGTATCTCATCACTTGGACATAAAATTTAAATAAATAATGATATATAATAACATATCCCAACATAATAGTATGTTAATTAAAATACATAACAAAAGAAGTCTTTTAAAAAGAGGAGGGTGAAAGGTCCCTTTACCGAGTTGGGTAACTTTCGAAACATACACCCCATGGAAGAAGGGTCATACAACGAAGATGTAAATACACATAAATGAAATTATACTACAAAAAGTGTATAATAATGGGTATTACATACACCACTCAAAGGAAATAGTGGAAAACTTAGCATAAATGTCACGGGAATAAAAGTGAGATGAAATATCCCTTACGAAAACTCGGCAGCCTAACAGCGCCACTTAAAACTTCCAAAAATGGATTTATGAGATCAAATAGGGTCTCTCATAATATGAACATAAAAATTAAAGTATGAGTAATATAAAATAACATCCCCAAACATAATAAAGATGATCTTAAAAGAAATGACATAAAAGAGAGTACTTAAAAAGAAAGAGAGAGGTTGGATCCCTTACGAAAATTCGGCAGCCTAACGGCACCACATAAAAATTCTTAAAATGAATTGATGAGAGTAAGAGGGGGTAACTCATAATATGAAAATAAAAATTTCAGTATGGCGAATATTAAAGAACATCCTCCAACATAAGAACATGGATCATAAATTAAATGACATAAAAGAGGGTACTTGAAAAGAAAGAGAGAGGTCGGATCCCTTACCTCAAGTCTGACTTGTCTTGTTCGTTTCTTTATATTCCTGAATAATAAACTTTGGTCAATTTATAATTGCTTAAGGATATATTTTAAATATTATTATTCATTTCATATCACATATGGTAATGTTATAATAATTGGTTAATAATGTGAGTTCATATCATAACTTTTTGTCGATGTTTGGTACATGAGTCAAAAATGAATTTGTTTGAAAAATGATTGTCCATGTAGTTATAAGTAAATCATCTCCTGAATAGTATTAATGATTTAAATATCATATATATCCAGTACATATTCATTATATACTACTCCATAACATTTGGAGATAAAAAGAAATGAAATGCATCGTTCATGGAGACGGTAGGTCGTACGTACGCATGAACGCTACTTTTATTTATTTGTCATATTAATGGAATTAAAAATAATTGAGATATATATATTATAATTAAATTATAATATATATGTTATATAGGTCACATATTTTCATTAATTTCATTCTTTATAAATTCCATGTATTGCATTAATGAGTCAGATCACTTGAGGGGCGGTAGTCCACACTTCCTCGTATGAAATTATCGCATTTGCACAACATGAAAAGCATAAAGGAATGTTTTAAATATAAAATTAAGAATCATATATAAAACATAAATACCATATATATCATATATAAAATATAGTGAAATCATAACGGCCACCATGAAAGGTGTTAAGAGAAGATTGAACAATTATCGTTTCGTGGGGAAGAAATTTTCTATCCATAGAAACAGAATGTTCTTTAACCATTAGACGAAGGTGTATGTAAGTGTCACTAGAATCCTTCACATAAAAACATCCTAGTATATTGAAGATACTGGTGTTGTTACAAAATAACGGAATAAATAGAGGTTAGAGGGTTGGAGAAGCAAAATAAAACAAAAGAACACAGGGGAATACATTACCTTTAAATCGGGTAACTCTTTTTGATTTGAGCTCAAAGGCTTCCTTGGAAAGTATTCTACCCAACGTTGAGGCTTAAATGATTAAGTGAGGGATGTGGAGAGATTAAATGGAAATGGTTGGCTGATCCAAAGGCTTTAGAGGTGTGGGTAAGGTGGTAGAGGTGAGGGCCTTTTATAAGAGGAGAGTAGAGGAACTCTTGGAAAGTTATAAACATTTACTTTATTATAAAATTATTTTCGGATTTTAAAGGTCCCAAAATTATATATTTATAGTATAGGGTGATAATAGTTCGAAATCCACCCATACAATAGGTTTTTGAAAAGTGTAGGTCTTATATTTTACATTATCTTTTCATTTTATTTAAATCGTTAAATAATGAGGTAATCGTTGCATCATCATGGTGTCATAAATAATTTAATTAATTTAATTTTTAAAAATTATCAAAAAACTATCATGATGTAGTAAATCGTTTTAAATTTCTAATTAATCTTTATAGTCAAAAATATGACTTGTATAACCCCATGTAAAAATTGTTTTAGTAAAACAACTCATGTTTGTGACATTTTTATTTTAACTTTAAATAAAAAGTTATTTATGTCATTTTCCTACCAAAGTGGCTTCATGGGGTCCCCAAGTTGACTCATGTATTTTCTTGGTCGTCCATGACACATAAAATGAGGGTAGGACATGTTTCTAGGGCATTTAATATTATTAAAACATTATTTTTACCTTAAATTACACTAATTATCTTTAATCGCGATTAATAAAACATAAAAGTTACTATTCGCCAAAAATTATTTTAATCTCATTAAACCAAATTTCACTTCTTAATGATAACCATGTATGTCGGATTTTTGAAAATAAAATCACAGAAGTGGCAAAGTCTCATTTAGACGAAAAATCAGTTTCTTTAACTAACACTTAGTGGTTTCACTATTCATCAAAAATTGAAGTTTTTCAGAAAAATACCAAAAATTCACCCAAAGCTATATTTGATATTCCGAATTCAAAAATTATGTATATGTTAAAAAATTAAAAACATATAAGTTGCATTAATTAATTTAATAATTAATTCCCGCTGTCAAAACAAATAGCGTGTTTTTAAGAAACAATATCTATTAAAAGATTGACACTAGTTTAAGTCCAATTTCAAAGTGAAATTAATTCCAATGACCAACATTGGATTAAATGGTAAGAATATATTCTAAATACAATTTAATATCAATTAAAAATATAATCTATCCATATAAGTAAATCAGATTAAAAGGAGGTTTTGAATTAAAATGCAACATTTTCAATAAAAATGATCTTTATCGGAAAAATAACAAAAATTTACACAAAGTAAATTTTGATGTCCAGATTCTAAAGAAGGATTTTATTTTGTCAAATAAAACATATAAAATTGTCAAAAGTATATTTAAAAAGGGTTCTCCATCAAAAGACGGATAATCAACCTTTTAAAGAATATTAGAAGATTTATGCTTAAAATTTGATTCATTTGCATTTTAAGCCTATAAAATTTATTGGATAAAAGTAAAAATATTTGAAAAACCTATATAATAATTTGGTAGTTAGTTCCGTTAATTCCCTCCATTAAAAAGGCTAGGATTTAACTACCATTTAAAATAATATTATTTTATTATTAGAGTGCAACATAAGATTTCAAAGAAACTCGTTGTTGCGTATTGGGTACGCTATCGAGCATAGCGTTCCATTTAAATTAATATTAATACTTTATTCACAAATATGGATAAATATGAAAATTTCATATTCTTTATTTACTTGGGGTGTTACATTCTTCCCCCCTTTTGGGAATTGCGTCCTCACAATTTTAAAATTGGGCTTGGGCAATTCATTGAAAATCCCACATCGGAATAAGAGTCAGTAAAACTATCACTTTAAAAGAATGGGAGAGAAGTACAAAGGTCACCTGAGTTAACCCATACTAGGATTCCAAGTATGAAAATATGGATATGGAGGAAAAAACAAAAGGTCTTGTTCTGATGGGGAGTGATAGTAAACATGTCTAGGAGAAAGTTAACCACAAGAAAATCACAAACTTGTGATCGGTTAAACAGTATTTGATTCCCCAGTAGGAAAAGTTAACAGAGAGAATTTTTGTTTTAAGTTACTCATAATTGAGGAATTTATTTTTAGGATTAACTAAATCATAATGAAACATACTTACTTGTCACCTAGACTTTCAACTTTTACTATATTCCTTAATCAAACTCATATTTTCTCCAAAAGACGAGTTTTTAGGAAGACTTGTTCGCATTAAGAGTATTATAATCAACTTCTTGAGAATCACCTAATCCAAAAAAGAGAACTATTTATTTCCCATGTTTTTAGATATCAACCAAAACCAAACCAAAAAGTTTAGTACGAGATCAGACAATACCCAAAAAGAATAATCCTTTATAAAAAAATCTATTCTTAATCTCCAAAATTTGTCAAACAATACCCAAAGTTCAAAAAAGATTATTCAATATACATCTATCCATAAAATTTTTCAAAGTAATCAAAACTAAGACTGAAACCCAAATATTTGAAGGATTTAATCACATAGTCTTCCAAGGTACAAATTAACAGTTATCTCCAAATAACATCAGTTGCTCTAAATGTCTCATATTGAAAAGTAATTAACCTAATCACATATCCTCCATGATAGGTTAATAATTTCCATAGATAACCCAAAATAAACTTACTATTAATTCATAAAATCATTTAACTAAAAAGAATAAGTCATACTAACCTGGGACTTCACGTAGTCCAGTGGTAGGTGATAAATACCAGTCGTACTTTGGTTGTGGGTTCGATTCCCGCAGCTTTGTCTGACGCGACGGGTTGTCACACGGTCTGCGTGTTGTCCTTTTTCCAAAACTATATAATTCTTAAAACATTTCTCAAAACAATATAAAATATTTAAAAATAACCATAACATAATTTAACCTCAATTTTATCTCATGTCGTTCATATTACGTCATAAATTATAGTAACTCATAATTACCTCAAAAGTAAGGATCATATAAACCCTAATGGTTACCTTTATAATTATTACCTGAACTTCCATGTTGAGTTGGCTCTCTCGTACATGATGCATTAGAGAACTCACCAAGGTTCAAGTGGTTGATCATGACTCCTGATATTTGGTTTAGAATAACCATAAGATTTCTCATTGAATTCCCCATTTCATCCAGTCTCTTAATCAGAGCACCACCACAGTTTCCTTCAAACCCTTTGTCACTTTGGTGTCTATTAGATCCATCCATTTACTAAAACCAGAAAGGTCAGTGTGAGTATATCAACAAAACCATCATGTACTAATGAGGAAGATGAACACTAAGATATACTTACTCATTCACTTTATCTAAAACTATGACTCTTTCTGAAATCCTAACCATTATGGTAATGTCACTTATGCTTAGAGAATACCCTAACCTCTAAAGTTATCTAAACCGACCTTTGATACCAACTATAAGGCCCCGACCTTATACATTACTTAATCATGAATTAAACGAATAATTCACATAGAAGATATTTTCAGGTTTAGAGTTTTAGAGAATTAGGTCATAACTATTACATCTCAAAAGATTACATAGTAGACACTTCTACTAAGTTTCCATAAAATAAAATAAAACACATAAAAAGAAACATGTCTAGTTCCATGTCATAGATAGAATGTCTTTCCTTGATCCCATCCTTGACCCTATTAATCTTTAAGTCCTGTGGAAAACATTTCAAAAACTTGGGATGAGCATAAAAATCCAAGTAAAGGATACACAAAGAAGGAAAACTGTTAGTTTTTCAAAACAATAAGTAAACCATGAGTAATTTACCAAAGTAATACTTTTCACCTTTATGAAGTAGTAAAAACTCTTCACTGAATAAAAGACCATTACTTACCCTTTTGTAGCCAAATGATTACCATAAAACTCATATAAATAACACATAACATATAGAGGTAACTTGGGACATAAACATACATAAATGGAATAACCATACGGTCGACTTCCACACATACTTAATGGAATAGCCATATGGCCAACTTCCATACCCAATGCATTGGAGGTTATAATGTAACCACCCGTCCTGGTATTCACGGCACCACCCATCATATGGTTTATCACGTAACCACCCGTAAAATGTCCAAGTACCATAATTTAACATAAAATATTGAAAATATAAGCATTTCAATAACAACATTTCATTTTCAATCACAATAAGTAATTCCAAGATATTGAATTAATCAATCCATTTTCAAAAATCATTTAAAAGAGATTTTTGAATCAAAGTGTCCCATACCACTTTGAATATTTTAATGGAATTATAATTTTAAAACATTAATGTCCACATAAATAAACACTGAAAACCATTTTGAAAACATGGACATTAAAGATAATGATTTAGAATAATGAATACTTAAAACATTTAAAACAATATTTTTGTTAAAGAGTTTTTATCAAAATGAGAGACTCTTGAATAAAAATAATTGTGGAATAACATTTAATCCGAACTTTATAATATCATGAGAATAAAGGGATTCATGATATAATATGTCAAAGGACCGTATACACACCATATAAGAGTGAATTGGTGCATAACAATAATGAAGTCTCAATGGAAATGGAAATTGAGATGAAATCCATTATAAAGATGGTATCCTTAAATTAAGGATAAATCTATCACATAATTATGTGTGAGAAATATAAAAACACCCAATATAAGTGGATATTAAGTGTGAAACAATCGGAGGTCATTCACACATAATCTTGGAAAAACAAAACCAATGACATAGATACTTAACTCAATGAAATGGGATTGAGTTATGATTTCCCATACAAGTTTGTAAGAATTTATCAATGAGATTATTATGTGTAGAAATAGTATATCCACACAAAGTATTGTGGAAATTACAAAATATATATTCCACACATAATCTTGGAATAATAAAATCAAGAAGTAGAGGTTTATCCCAAAGAATTGAAAGTGGGTTAAGAAGTTCCATTACAGAAATCTGACAGCCTAACGGCGTCACATTAAAATTCAGAAAATGATTTGATGAGAGACAAAATGGTATCTCATCACTTGGACATAAAATTTACATAAATAAGGATATAGAAGAACATATCCCAACATAATATTATGTGAATTAAAAGACATAACAAAAGAAGTATTTTAAAAAGAGGAGGGTGAAAGGTCCCCTTACCGAGTTGGGTAACTTTCGAAACATACACCCCATGGAAGAAAGGTCATACAATGAAGATATAAATACCCATAAATGAAATTATACTACAAAAAGTGTATAATAATTTGTAGTACATAAACCACTCCAAGGAAATAGTGGCAAACATAGCATAAATGTCACGGGAATAAAAGTTAGATGAAACATCCCTTACGAAAACTCGGTAGCCTAACGGCACCACTTAAAACTTCCAAAAATGGATTTATGAGATCAAATAGGGTCTCTAATCATATGAACATAAAAAGAACAGTATTAGGAATATTAAGTAACATTTCCAAACATAAGAAAAATGAGCTTAAAAGAAATTACATAAAAGAGAGTACTTAAAAAGAAAGAGAGAGGTTGGATCCCTTACGAAAATTCGGCAGCCTAACGGCACCACATAAAAATTCTTAAAATGAATTGATGAGAGTAAGAGGGGTTAAATCATCATATGAAAATAAAGATTTCATTATGGTGAATATTAAATAACATCCTCCAACATAAGAACATGGATCATAAATGAAATGACATAAAATGGGGTATTTGAAAAGAAAGAGAGAGGTCGGATCCCTTACCTCAAGTCTGACTTGTCTTGTTCGTTTCTTTATATTCCTGAATAATAAACTTTGGTCAATTTATAATTGCCTAAGGATATATTTTAAAGATTATTATTCAGTTCATATCACATATTATAATGTTATAATAATTGGTTAATAATGTCAGTTCATATCAGACGTTTTTGTCGATGTTTGGTACATGAGTCAAAAATGAATTTGTTTGAAAAATGATTGTCCATGTAGTTATAATTAAATCATCTCCAGAATAGTATTAATGATTTAAATATCATATATATCCAGTACGTATTCATTATATACTACTCCATAACATTTGGAGATAAAAAGAAATGAAATGCACCATTCAGGAAGACGGTAGGCCGTACGTACGCATGAACACTACTTTCATTTCTTTGTCATATTAATGGAATTAAGAATAATTGAGATATATATATATATTATAATTACAGTATAATATATATGTTATATAGGTCACATATTATCATTAATTTCATTCTTTATACATTCCATGTATTGCATGAACGAGTCACATCACATGAGGGGGCGGTAGTCCACACTTCCTCGTATGAAATTATCACATTTGCACAACATGAAAAGCATAAAGGAATGTTTTAAATATAAAATTCAAAAGCATATAGAAAACATAAATACCATATATATCATATATAAAATATATTGACATCATAATGGCCACCATTAAAGGTGTTAAGAGAATATTGAACAATCATCATTTTGTGAGGCAGAAATTCTCCATCCACAGAAACAATATGTTCTTTAACCATTAGACGATGGTGTGTGTAATTTTAGCCTGAATCCTTCGCATAAAAAAAACCTATTATATTTAAGATACTATTTTTGTTACAAAATAAAGTAATAAAAAGAGTTTAGAGGGTTGGAGAAGAAAAATAAAACAAAAGAACACAAGGGAAGACATTACCTTTAAATCAGGTAACTCTTTTTGATTTGAGCTCAAAGGCTTCCTTGGAAAGGATTCTGCCAAAATCTGAGGCTTAAATGATTAAGATAGGGATATGGAGAGATGAAATGGTTAGGGTTTGGCCGATCCAAAGGCTTGAGAGGTGTGGGTAAGGTGTTAGAGGTGGGGCCCTTTTATAAGAGGAGAGGAGGGGCACTCTTGGAAAGTTATAAACTTTTACATTATTATAAAATGCTTTTCTGATTTTAAAGGTCCCAAAATTATATATTTAGAGGATAAGGTGATAATAGTTATATATCCACCCATCCAATATGTTTTTTACAAGTGTAGGTCTTAGATTTTACATTATCTTTTCATTTTATTTAAATCGTTAAATAATGAGGTAATCGATGAATCATCATGGTGTCATAAGTAATTTAATTCATTTAATGTCTAAAAATTATACAAAAACTATAATTATGTAGGAAATCTTTTTATATTTCTAGTTAATATTTATAGTCAAAAATATTACTTGTATAACCCCATGTAAAATTTTTTTTAGTAAAAAAACTCATGTTTGTGACATTTTTATTTTAACTTTAAATAAAAAGTTATTTATGTCATTTTCCTACCAAAGTGGCTCCATGGGGTCCCCAAGTTGACCCATGGATTATCTTGGTCGGCCATGACACATAAAATGAGGGTAGGACATGTTTATAGGTCATTTCATATTATTAAAACATTATTTTTACCTTAAATTACACTAATTACCTTTAATCGCGATTAATAAAACTTAAAAGGTACTATTCACCAAAAAATATTTTAATCTCATTGAACCACATTTTACATCTTAATGAAAACCATGTATGTCGGATTTTTGAAAATCAAATCACAGAAGTGGCAAAGTTTCAATTAAACGAAAAATTAGTTTCTTTAACTACCATTTAGTGGTTTCACTATTCATCAAAAATTGAAGTTTTTCAGAAAAATACCAAAAATTCACCCTAAGATATATTTGATATTCCGAATTCAAAAATGATGTATATTTTAAAAAATTAAAAACATATAAGTTGCATTAATTAATTTAATAATTAATTTCTGCTGTCAAAACAAATAGCATGCTTTTAAGAAACAATATCTATTAAAAGATTGACACTAGTTTAAGTCCAATTTCAAAGTGAAATTAATTCCAATGACCGCCATTGGATTAAATGGTGAAAATATATTCTAAATAAACTTTAATATAAATTAAAAATATAATCTATCCATATAAATAAATCCGATTAAAAGGAGGTTTTGAATTGAAATGCAACATTTTCAATAAAAATGATCTTTATCGGAAAAAAAACAAAAATTTACACAAAGTAAATTTTGATTTCCAGATTCTAAAGAAGGATTTTATTTTTTCAAATACAACATATAAAATTGTCAAAAGTATATTTAAAAAGGGTTCTCCATCAAAAGGCGGTTAATCGGCCTTTTAAAGAATATTAGATGATTTATGCTTAAAATTGGATTCATTTTCATTTTAAGCCTCTAACATTTATTGGATAAAAGTAAAAATATTTAAAAAACATATATAATCAATTTTTAGTTAGTTCCATTCATTCCCACCATACAATGGCTAGGCGATAACTACCATTTAAAATAATACTATTTTATTATTATAGTGCAAAGTAAGATTTCAAAAAAAACTCGTTGTTGTGTATTGGGTACGCCATTGAGCATAGCATTCCCTTTAAAGTAATATTAATACTTTATTCACAAATATAGATAAATATGAAAATTTCATATTCTTTATTTACTTGGGGTGTTACAATATATGTGAAAGGATGCACTATCACTACATTTATATGGAAATAACTGAGATCCACATTATACACCATTTGAGAAATAGACCACATACCCCAAAACATCATTTGATACTGATCACTTGTCAACAATCTCATAATATCATTATCCTAAATAACATGGTACCATATCAACTTCTTCCATATCATTAAATTGTGTGTGATCCTACCAATACACAAAAAATGATTTTACCATCACCTAAAATTGAAAACCTCTACCACTAGCCTTATCTATATCATGATGCATAACCACAGGCTCATATATCACACTAAAAATCTGCACAGCCTTGAAAAAAAATCTTCATATTACTTTCTACTTAGTATAGTATCAATAATATTTCCCTTCCCATGGGTACATGAGATGTCAATTTTATAGTCCTAGAGAAACTTCATCCCCCTTAATGTTGTATATTTATATCTAATTATGATAAAATATACACTTCCCTCTAATTATATTTTATGATACAAATTTGAATATTGGTGAAGTAATGTATCTTTCACATCAATTAAATAACCTCCTCCATGAACTCAAGATCATTTGTGGTAGAGTTGTGCTCATTGGTTCATAACTTCATGGACCTATATGATGTCACTTCCTTCTGTTACATCAAAATATAACCCGACCATTACATGTAGTGTCATATAATACCTTAGACATAATATATCCTTTAAAAGATCAAGAAGATGGTAACCAATTAACCTCTCCTTCTAGAAGTAGAATACTACCTGTTATTGATTTTTCTATAAGAAAACTTGGTCCTTTATTATGAAGGCTCCTAGTAGCGTTACAACCGAAAGAATTTAAATATAAAATTAAAATAATATCCCATGAGGCTAATTAAATTATAGGCCACTATAATTATTACAAGTTCCACTTAAGAAAAAACTACCTCAATAATCGAGGGATCTATTTCCAATCCCTTTCTAGATTCATCATTCCCAATGAAATTAACATCTCATATAAAAAACATTCACTTAGACATATTCTCATAAATTTTATGGTGTCGATGGACTTGTAAAATATCTATAAGTTTAACATATTGTTCATTATATAACCTCATGTATATAATAATTTCATCAATGATTACAACCAAAAATAGATATATGATCTCATGGAACATTTAGTCCATGTGTTTTATGAAAATAACACGGGTGTTCATGACACTAAATGACATAAATATAATCTCAAAGTTACCATACAAACACTTGAAAGAAGCCTTTGTTATATATTCCTCCCACCTCATCTCATGGTATCTGTAAAAAAATATAAACATTATATAACAAGATGGAACCTTGAAAATGGTTGAACATATCATCTATTCTCATAATCATATAATGGTTTTTGACCATTAACTAATTCATCTTGTGGCAGTCTTTAGAAAACCACATAGAACTATCCATATTCCTAGAGAACAACGTTGGAGAAACCCTTAGAGACACATTAGGATAGATAAATACCTCCTATATCTAATAATATTTTTTAATCCTCAACTATATGAACTCAAAAGGTTCCATATAATAAAGATCAATCGAAATATGAGAGGGACTGAGTTGTAGATGTATCCCAAAATTCATACCATGTTAGGGTGGTAAATATAACACCATGATATTTTCTAAAAAATTAAAATTAATTTCAATTTTATTTATAGATATTGTAATATAAAAAACCAAATTTATCTTGTCTTACATGAAACAAATATTTTCTTCGATATCATGCATGACATGCAACGCCGAGCTTCCATGAGCGAGGAAATAATATTATTGTAAATATGACTATTATAACCTAGTTATTAAATAGGTAGGTGTGAATATTGTTAAATATATTATAATATATATATATATATATAAACATCTCCCTCAATATATATATATTTAAAAATTCATAGTAAATAATCAATCAAGTTTTATTAAATTTATTATATTGATGATAAGTATGCTTTCTTCAAAAATGATTTGTATTCCTTTTAATGAGTAAATATTGTGATTAAATTATAGATATTTTAGAAAATGTATTTTATAAAATGAACTTAATTTTTTAAATTTTCATATCAAAATTAACTTATGGTGAGTTTTTTGTATTTTTCTAAAAATATTGAGTTTCTATTGAATAGTGGTGAATAACAATTTTTGTAAGCCTGTCATTTATTTTAAATACATTAAGTAATTTAAATTCACTATTATGTGTTAAAGTAAAATTATTATTATTTTTAGTTATATTTAATCTACTTAATTTCTTTTGAATCAACTTTATATTTAATTTTAGGATATTTGATTATTTTTATGTTTAAAAATTTATTTTTTCTGAAAACTATTTTAAAGTGCATAGTGTTTGTGCCTTTTATAAAATTAAAATAATCCCTAATGAGGAATGTTTTAAATGAAATTTATATTTTATATATCAAAAAAAATAATTGATATTCATATAATGATTACTATTAGACATAGATTTAATTTATAATTATCTTGTGCTTAAAAAATATGCTTCTCGAAAACCCATTTTTCATCGCATTTTTGGGTTTTTCATTAAATATTTTTCCAATTTTAGAAAAATCATTTTAAAAAATAAACATTATTTTTTTAGTCATAATGTCAAAATTATCTTCGAGTAAATTATTGATAATTTTCTAAACAGATATATTGTTTATGAATAGTAAAAGATAATGATTTGTATTAATAATTATCATTTCTTTTAAAGTATTTGAAAACATAAAAAATTATTTTAATACAATTTAAAAAGTAAAATTACTTCAATTATATATCTATTAATCCCATTTAGTTCATTGGAATCAATTTCACAATGAATTTCTATATAAAATTCCTTTAAACTTATGAACAGTTTCTCTTTGAAAAATTGAATTCTCGTCGAGTCTATGGGGTTAATTTTAAATTAAAAATTTTCAATTATATAAATACAATTTCTAAAAATAGATTCTATATTTTGAATTATAATAATTTATATTATATAATAAGTTTATTTTAATTTTTTTTTAAAAATAATTGTACAAATAGTAAAAAATATTTATCACGGTTAAGGTGAAAATTGGTTTACCATGGGGTTGAAGTATAAATATTAGGGTTAAAAATGGCCACAAACATGTCTAACATCCATTGGATTGAAATAATTAGACCTCATATTTTTTATTCTAAAAAAGTTCTCATTTTGGACCCTTTTTCACGAGAAAAATATGGGTGTAATTATTTATTTTCAAATACTCTAATTGAATCCTCTCCCCCACTTATAAACTGTAAACCCCTCTAATCCCTTCTTCGCAATTAGAAAACCCATTGGTTAAGCCAATACCTAACCAAATTACTTCATTAAACCCATTTTTTCATTATATAAGCCTTATTTTTTCCTTGATTCCATCCTATGAAACCTTTCTGTGGAAACCAGGAAAAAGTAGTCTGAAGAAGAGGAGATTATAATATGTATGAAAGAATTCAAGACTTAAGGTAATGGATTTACATCACCCTTTTTTACTTCTATGTGAAACATGCCTTATTAATGACCTATTTATTTTCTGTGGTGTATATACTACACCATGAATTTATTTAATGATGATTCAACTAAATATTATTTTGATTTACATATCTTTTAGAGGATATATCTTTCATTGTGATTATTATTCAAAGTCACCAATATGATAGTGATTTTATAATAAAATATCATCGTTTATCATGATTATTTATTTTAATTCTTTTTATGATGAAATATTAGGAACTTTATATTACGAAACTCATTAATTCTCTTCACCTATTATCATTTTATGAGATTAATGTTTTCCATTAATTTTCATTTCTCTATATACTCAAGAGTTAAAATAATTTTTTTAAAAAAATATTCATCAATTATGTCTTCGGTCAAAACCCATTTTTCATATAAAACCATTTATTCTAAAAAAATAATTTTTTAAAAATTCTTAATATTATTTATAAAATAAATTTTTTCCACATTTTTATTTTTTAAAATTTTCTTCTAAGGGAATCATTATGTAATTTTTTGAACAATGACCATTTGGCTTTTACCAAAAATGTGAATGTAATATTTTTTTAATGTGAATGTAATGAATATAAATTACCTCTATCATGACCATTATTTTCTTTGAATCTTCCTTTATATGATTTCATGAGTATTTTCAATGAAAATTATTTAAAAAAACATTTTAGTATGTGTTTTTCAAAAACAGAAAGGATATTTTCCTCAAGAAATGTGATAAATGATTTTTGAAGCTTCCTTTATAAGTTTTCAAGTCCATTTTAGAAAATAGGATTTTCTTTAAAAAGTTGTTTTAAAATGTGTTTTTCAAGAAGGAATGGATATTTTCCTCAAGAAATATTTTAAATAATTTTTAAATATTCCTTAATATGTTTCAAAGTTTATTTTCTATGAAAAGGATTTCCAAAATGTTCTATGAATTCTTAGTTTTAAAAAGTTATTTTCAAATAAATATTATATTCCTTAATAAATGTTCTGTGTGTATTTTCAAAATCATATTCCTTATAAGATGACATCCATTAATTATTCATATGCCTTATTAGGGATATGATCAAAGGATAACATTATTATTATTTTTCAAAATGGTTTATGTCTATAATGGAATGAAATTTAAGAAACAATTTTCTCATTGATGGTTTATGACATGATAAAATGATTATGAAACCCATTTTACTCCACAGTTTATTCTATGATAAAATGATGAAATTATTATGAAACCTTTCTCTTTCCATAGGTTATTATGTGATGAAATGTTTATAAAACCCATTTCATTTAATTGGTTATGATATAATAAATTTTTTATGGTACTGCGGAACATATAAATATTATTATCATTATGTGATGAATAGGACCTATATCTATCACCAATCTATTAGATAAGGATTTATATCTCATGAGATGGATTGGATTGGAATGGAGAGTGAACCTGGTACAGTAAGGAACTTTGTTTGCTATGATGGTCTTGGGAGTGAACCTTTAATTTTATGTTGGTCTAGGGATGGAACCCATTATACTATGATATCCTTGTAATTTATACTTTAATACAATGGAAATGATTTTATATTCATATGTGTATTCCATAATTCCATGTATTATGCCAATTTTATGCTCTCATGGTGCATTTACTTTGATTTGTTTACGATTCATGCCATATGGACTACCATTATTTATATCATTTCTCAAGATTATAATCTTTGATATTTAGGGTATCATTTTAAAATCTCAATATCATGTCCTCATATCCTTATTCTCATGTCACACTTATACGATCATTGATATCTCACTTTTATACCCTTATTGAGCATCTGATATCACCCTTTCTTATGTTTCATTTCCCCAAATTATAAAGAAAGGCTTTAAGTATGGTATATTTTTGATGATTACTAAAGGGGATATCTTTATGTAAAATATTTATTGTATTCATCCAAATTAAATGATTGTGTACCTAATATCCAATGGCACCAAACTATTATAATCCTTATGTGTTTATTACAGTAATGTATTGAATATTCATCTAAAAATATGTAATATTAATGTATGTAAATCCTAGGTTGATAGAGTTGGAATTAGAGTAAATGTGTATTTAACCTTTGGAAAATATTATGAGAAAACTTAAGTGAGGTCCTTAAAGATTTATCTAAGTATAATTCTAAGGATTGGTCAAATATTAGAAAATATCCTAGAATTTTGGTAAAGGGTAGAGCGAGTGGTTTCCAAGTAATTACATCCATGGATAGATACTATAAGTTCGAGTGGATCTATAATATAGGTACATAGGGGTAATAAATATAAATATGTTCATTGATATGGACTCAGTCATCCCTTGGTTCAAGAAAACAAGCCTTGTTTCACACCAAGTTTGACACTCTGAGAGGATATTCTTGGGAAATTCACACTCTTTACAAACCATCATGAAAGATTTAAATAATAACCATGAATGAATAATTATAAGCCTAATTTTTCATGGATTTAAAATAATGTTTCATGATTTAGACATACAATAAGTGATTTTTAATGATTTTTATGTTTCCCATTATGAATATTAACACTATGGTTTTTGATTTTAGTCCATGGTAGTGACCAAAATGAACTACATTAACATTTAATGTGAAAAAAAAATTCTGATGAGTATCCAAATTGTATTGTAAAAGGAATGAAGTGAATTATGATTAAGCCTAATAAGATATCACATAAAATGATTAAAATATTCCACCTGAACAAAATATTGGAATCACCAAAGAAAATAAGGATAGTGTTCACTAAGTATTTGGGTAGTGGAGACCATGAAAGAAAGGAAATTTAGTTTCATATATTTTAATAATGCGGGAAGAAGCACTTAAGTGAACTTATTAGATGGATGAGAAGATTTTTTGGGAGTAGAAAGTAAGGCTACAAAAAAATTAATTTCAAATGAAAATGTTAGTTTACATAGTATATGAGAATAATAGTATCATTAAGGTATCAACAATTATTTAAAGTTTTAAATCTCAAAAGTATGGAAATTGTGAAAATCGATGACCTAAGGGGAAATATCATGATGAGAATTAGAAAAGTTGTATGTTTGATCAATTTATTATTGATGATGAAGATACTATATTATACATGTGAATGGAAGGAGTTAATAATGAATAAGATGATGAAGTCTAGTTAATAGATTAAGGGTGAGTTTGAATAATTGAACGGTTTTTGTATTATAATTCTAGAATTATGTTATATGAATAATAATATTTAAAATGACTGTATGTATGGGTTTTAATGAAGAATTTTATAGAATATTTTCAATGGTACTAATGACATAAAAAATTTATTTAATGAAAATTGATATTTTACCTAAAACTCATAATTATGGGAAGATAACCCATAATATATTCCAAATGTTAAAAAAATTATGTTTTGTTTAGATAAGGAGATGATTGATATGGATAAATTAAATTGGACAGTATTTATATCTTTGTAATAGATTTTTTATTTGATAACAATGTGGTGCAGTTTATAGAATTTTGTATTCATGTTATATATTAAATAATATTTTCTTTTATTTAAGGAACAATGAGACAGTTATTTTTTGAAACCATGCATGCTTTCAATATGGTTTTATAGTAATATGGTTTATTATCATATTTTTAAATAATATATAACCATGGTATTCACATATTTGATATGTGATGACTAATACATTCTTTATAATATTTCAAGGATTAATGTTAATATCATTTTGAAAATATAGTGACCTTGTTCAAAAAAATGTATGGGTCATAAGGTTAAACATTTATGGAATGGTATATATTTAACCCTATATAAGGGTTTATAGATAGATGTGTTATTTAATCATATATATATTTATACATATTAGATAACTTGATTTAATAATTTCAATATTCATGATAACTAGATATATAATAAATTATTTATCATTATTTTATGGATCTTATGATCCATTAGTTCTTCAGGAATTAAAAATTTGTCTTTATTTCTCAAAGTAAGAGCTAAAGTGGAAATTTATCACGAAAAAACCAATGGATGAGATTTTTCTTTTGAAATGGAATAAAATTAAATAAGTATATCTTCTAATGAATATTCTTTAACATTAAAAAAATATCTTGATATAAAATGTTAAACATTCCTCATTATTTCTCATAAATTAATGGACATTTAACTCATCATGGAGTCATGGATTTGTGGTCATAAACATTATCCTCGCCTTTTTCTTTATCAATCTCCATCAGTAGATGGTTGTTATATTTCTCTTCTATGTCCATGTCTTCACATCCCCACACTTTTCCCCTATTTGGAAACCAAGAATGTGTTTTACAGAATAAATTATAAAATCACGTTCTCTCTTTTTAAGATTATGTTTCATTAACCCTTTTTAAGATGTGGGTTTCCCACAAAGGTATTTTAAAATGTTAAACTTGTGTTTACCAAACACAAGTTCAAATTATGAGGATGAATTTTATTTAAGCAAGTAGAATGTTACACCCTGATATTTTGGATTTTTTTCAAATTATTTTAATTTTTTTGATATCTTATGTCATACGAAGAACTGAGTTTATATTTCATTACATGCACTAATGACTTTCTTCATTATCATGAATAACACACAACATTGAGCTTCAATGAAAAATAAAATAATATTATTTTAAACATGACCCTTATAACCTATCCATTAAATAAGTGTTTGTGAATAATATTAAATAATTATGATATATATAAATGTATATATATTTCATACTCAATATAAATTTGTTTATAAATTCATATTAAATAATTAATCAATTTTTATAAAAGTAATTATATTTATCAAAAGTATGTTTTCATAAAAAAATGATTATTTTTATTTTTTTTATTATAATTATTTTTTATAGATTTTATAATATTTAATTATTATTTAAAATCAACATATTCAAATTAACTAGTGGTAAAATTTTGGGATTTTTCAAAAAATATTGATATTTTAGTGAATAATGAAAAATATAGATTTTTGTAAAAGTGCCATTTCGTGTAAATAAATTAAGTAATTAAAATAACCCATTATGTTTCAAAGTAAAAAAATAATTATTTAGTTATATTTAATACACTTAATTATTTTTTAACAAAAAATATATTGTATTTTAGTATAACTTTATTTTTGGGTATAAAAAAAGTATTTTTTCTAAAAACTCTTTTCAAGTGCATGATGATTATCCATTTTCGAAAATTAGAATAATACCTAATGGGAAATGTTTTAAATGAAATTTATAGATTTTATATGAATAAATTTTTAATTTTTATTCATACAATTATTATTATTATTAGACTTAGAGTTAATATAAATTCATTTTATGCTTGAAAAATACACATCTCAGAAACCTACTTTTTCGTTGCATCTTTAGGTTTTGCTAAAAATTGATTTTTTTCCACATTAAGAAAATTTATTTCAAAAAATAAAATTTATTTTTTAAATAATATTTTTTAAATTATCTTTGTATTATATTTTTAATAATTTTATGAAAAAGTGATTTTTTTAATGAAGAGTGAAAAATAATTATTTTTATTAACAATTATCATTTATTTTAAATAATTTAAAAACGTAAAAATTATTTTAATGTGGATATAAAAGTAAAATTAGTTTCATTATATATCTGTTTATCTAATTTATTTAATTTTAATCAATTTCATATTTAATTTTTATATAAAAACATTTTAATCTTTTGAATATTTTTTCTTTGAAAACCCACTTTATCATTATGTGTGTGGGATTAATTTTATATTAAAAATTTTCATATATTTAAATAAAATTTGGGAAAATATAATCCATATATGTAACCATCATAATTTATATTATCTAATAAAATCAACTTAATTTTTTAAAAAAAATAGTAAAACCAGTAAAAATTATTTACTGTGGTCAAGGTGAAAATGGGTTTACTATGGGTTAAACTAAAAATATAAGGTTTAAAATGACCCAAAACATATCTGGAACCCATTATATGGCCACATTTAGACATAATATCTTCTAAAATTGAAAATGCCCTATTCTGGAGCCTTTTGGCATGATAAAAACATGGTTGAAATTATTTTATTTCAAAAATTCAATATATATCCTCTCCCCAACTTATAAAAGGTCGCCTCTTCTCCTCTCCTATTCACACTTCCAAATCCCATTAGTTTGTTCAATACCTTCCAAAATATGTTAATTAATTCTCTACTATAATACTATAATTATTTTTTGGTTATAAATCCATCCTGTGAAACATTTTGGTGAAAACCAAAAGACGTTGGCTCAAGAAGAGGAGGGTAAAATATGTGTAAAGCAAGTAGAGACATAAGGTAAGTGTTTTCCATCAAACTTTTTACATCTATGATACACATGCCATATTCACCACCTTTTTCATTTATGTGGTTTATATACTTCCAATGAATGAATTTTTTGATTCTTCGCCTAAAATTTATTGGGATTCATATATCTATTTGAGGATCTCTCTATCAGGGGGATTATGATTAAAAATTATCGAAGTGGTAAAGGTTTTATAATAAAATATCATCATTTTTTTGTATTTTTTATGTTTATGCTTCTAATTATGAAATACTATGAACTATATCTCAAGAAACTCATGAATTTTGTTCCAATCTAGTTCTTTATTTAAAATACTTGTTTTCTATTCATTTTCCTATCTTTATGTACTTAAGAGCTTCAAATGAATGTTTTTAAGAAAAAATGCCTTTATTTATCTCTTCAGTCAAAAACATATTTTTTTAAAAAAATATTGTTTTCAAAATATTTTTTTAAAATTCTTCAAATGTTATATTAAGAACATGTTTACCAATGTTGGACTTTTTACAAAAAAAATTGTAAAGAATCTTAATTTCATATTCCAAATAATGATGATTTGGATTTTACTGAAAATGTAAAAAGAATATTTATATTAATATGTATGTAATGAATGTAATTTACCACCATAGAGAACTTTATTTTATTTTAATATTACATTATAAATTTTCAATGTTTTTTTCAATGAAAAATATTTTTAATTTTTTTTTTTGAAAACAAAAATTCAATGATGAAATGATATTTTCATCAAGAAATTTTTTAAATGATTTTTAAATATTATTTTATATGTTATCAAGTTCATTTTCCTAAAAATAATTTTTTAAATGTTTCTTATTTTAAAAAAAATAAATTAAGAGTGGATATCTTCCTTAATAAATGATTAAAATGATTTTTAAATCATCCTTTACTAGTTTCAATGTTTATTTTCAAAGAAAACCATTACCAAATTTTTTTATGATATTTTAATTTTAAAAGGTAATTTTTAAAGAATATTTATCTTCCTTGTGAAATTTTTCAAGTTTATTTTGAAATTAATTCTCCATCTAAGATGACATGTGTTTTTGTTACCTATTCCTTACAGAGGATATGATCCAAGGATACCTTTCCTATTATTTTTCTTAATGGTTTACGTTTATTATGGAATGGTGTTTATGAAAAATATTTCTCTTCCACGGGTTATACCATAATAAAATACTTATGAAACCTATTTCTTTTCATGGGTTATAGTATCATGAAATAATTAAATGATTATGAAGGCTATTACTTTTACATATGTTATGATATGATGAATTTTTTATGAACCCCATTTTGTTTCATGGGTTATTATATGATGAATGTTTTATGATATTATGGAACATATTTATATGATTTTCATTATTTGGTGGGTGGGACCAATATCTTCATCCAATTCATTGGTTAAATATTTATATCTCATGAGATAATCGGGAGTGGAATAGGATGTGTACCCAATTTAGTGTGGTAATTTGTCTACAATGATGGTCTTGAGAGTGAACAATGGCTACTATGTTTGTTTTTAGAGTGAAACTAATCCACTAATATTGCCTTTATAGTTAGCCGTGTCCAGTATGGAAATGATTTTCTATATTTATGTGAATGTCATAATTTTATGTCTTATGAAAATGTGATACTCTCATGGATCATGTTATTTTATTCTATTATGAATTGTGTCTTATAAACATCCATGTTGTATGACATATATCGATATTATGATCTTTGATATGTAGGGTTTGGTCTTTAAATGTTAAGATTTTATTTTCATACCCTTGTTATCATTTCATGACTATGTGATTATTGATATCTCGCATTCTTACCCTTACTGAGAATCTAATCTCACCCTTTCTTATTTTTCCATTCCTGATGTTATAAAGAATGCTTTTATATAGGTAATATTTGTAATGAGTAAAAAAGAGGAATATATTTATGGGATATGTTGAAGATATTTCAAAAAATTAGAATATTAGGTACCAAGTCTCTAATGACAATAAAATATTATGGTCCTATGGAATGCTTTTGAGTAATGTATTGAATATTCTCTAAAAATATGTAATATCTATGTACGAAAGGCCTATGTCATTATAGTAAATCAATGAAATTAATGTCTAAATAATTGTGAAATGTCTCTACAACTTTAAGGAACTCTAACATATACTCCTCCACTGAATTAATGAAAATGATTTTGAATGATGCATCAAAGACACCAAACACTGATGAAACATATGATGATCCCTCCCTCCAACAAACACTACATTCCAAACTTTATTATAACAAATATCAACTCCTTGACAGAATAAATTAACAAAAACATGCATAGAATACAAAAATATGATGATGATATTAACATCATATGGTTAAAAAAGATGTAAAAATAAATCTCTAGAAAACTAATTCTACCTTATCACCAACTCAATACACTATTACACATCAAAAAGACTCATTAGATATCTATCATTCTTGGAAAACACTAGGGGTACTAGAATCCTTTAAACCTTGAGTCCTAAGGCATAGACCATTGTAGGTGATATAAATGAGTACAATTCTCAAAAAAATGAACATTTCCTTAACCAAGGTAGAGTATGTTAAATGGAACCTCAAATGATCTTTTCTCCCCCTTGAATGGTCACATCCATTACATGATTATTTACATGTTATACTCATATTTAATGAAACTTAGTCTCACATCAATGATCACAGAAAGGCCAATATGTCTAATGGTGTGGACCATCATGTGGTTGACATCTACCAACTCCATTTTGAACTAAGAGAATTAAATCCAAAAACTAATATGACCACGAAGGTAACTATTGTTGAGGAAATAATACAAACTGAAAGAACACACATCAATGATCTATATGAATAATCGTGAACTAAAATCATTGATGGACATATTTCTCATAAGAATATAAGACTCTCCTAGAGTACCTCGTGTCTATAGTGAAATTTATTTCATAAGAAAAATGATAAAAAATATTTTTAGACCAACACCCAATTGGAAAAACCACAATTATCCAAATACCAAAAATACAACTATAATAACTCAACTCCTTTTTGAACTCTAGTAAATCGTCACTTGAAATAAACATCACAATTCATAAATCCTCGATATTGCTACATCCTTATTCTATACCCCTAAGTATATAGGAAATATGTATATATGTATATATATATGGTGAATGCACATCAAATCACTAGGTACATCGCCTCCTCTAAATAGCATACTCTACATATTGAAAATTATTAGAGGTGAAGTGAAGGATGTATTAAAATCTTATCCTAATTTCCAATAAATTGTAGTTCCCTTACAGAATAGAGACTAACTCATCCTTCATCACCACCTTCATTACTGATGATAGAAAATCCACATATAACACACTCTATAAATCATTAGATGAAATGTATTCCTCCTTCAACTCTTTATTTTACAAGATCCACCACTACAGTACTAACCCACACATTTAAATTAAGGATAATAGAACTCAATACTCATATCATGCATGAATTAGACTAAAATAAATATCATTATAAACTAAATAGATATTTTTCTAAAAATTAGAGACACTGACTTCATACATATGAATACCTATACATGTAAGCTGACATAACTTATTCCACCAAATCTCATCATCCTTGGTTGGTTCAACCATGAAATAGTCAACTAAATCTGCCTAATTAATCTCACTAAACAGAAACACATGTGGAATATGACCAATCGGTAGTTATTTTAAAAATTAATAAACTTTTAATTTTTGTATCAAGGAATATAATTAACCAAGATCATTTAATCTTACTTATTTGAACTCTAAAAATCACCCATATTCAAACCCATGTGTAAAAAAGAATGATGCTTATACCAATATTAGGTCTCTATCCAACATGGAGAACCATTTAACTTGGTCATTTAGTAATCTTAGATTCCTTGAATCAAATAAAAAATAATTGAAATATCATGTGATCAGGTTGGACTCCTATGACTATATTATACACCATGCTAAATTGGTACAATTTCCCTTCCTACAAATTTAGTCCTCACCAGTACCGAACTCTAGTCTCCACCATAACACATAATTATATGATCTAACATGACTCTTTAATTACCCACCCCCTCTCTGAACACCTTATATACCTTCATTGAATATATTAGTGATCCTTGAAGACCACCTCCAATAGGATGTGGGTTTCCGACTAGCAACGGGACAAATAAATTTGAGGCATTACTCCCAAATATATATGGAATGCTTAAATGAACAACCAATCAACCAAATTCTGTAAATGAACCAACAACAATGATAATCTTACAGTACATGAATATGGAATATAAATAAAAGTCTAAATAGAGAATACTAAAAAATTTCATTCGTAGGATGTCTGTAGAAAATCCCACATTTCTTGGAAAAAAATTCTATCTCAATAACCAAACTTTCCCTATAAACCTAAAAAATATTTTATATATATCGGGGTAGGTATAATATATATACATAATAGGATATTACTCAATATCTCTAGTGTAAATAGTAAAGGAGAATACGTATGAATTAATGAAATAATAACAAATACAATATTCACCTAACTGGTCAACAACCACCCAACCTTGAAAAGCCTCAATCTCAAAATATCACAAATATTCATAGTAACATAGTATCAATGAATATAATATTATGGTACCCTGAAGTTACTTCTCTAATAATTTTTCACTCTTATGTACCAAAATCAAACATCCTTTTCTAATTCCCTTCCACAACCATGACATAGAACACCATATCTCATATCACAAACAAAGAACAAGCCTCTTACACATGATCTTCAATATATCATATCCACATTTTCATTTATAATCCCAACCACACACCACATATTTGGTATAATATGATATTTTAAATATGAAAAAAATAATCCAAATTTCATCCTCTAACCATGAACAACCCTCACTATGTAAAATTATCCCATTAGTACCCAAAAAGGTCTTCTAGTAAACCATATACCTCACCGTGCATACCCAATAGCATCTTACATTACATCATTTACCTATCAGTACACAAATACCATGTAGGGTCTTCTAGTACACCACATAATATGGTAGTATAATTATATTTACATTGTTTCATTATATCTTTTACTACTACTTGAAGGGATAGTGAAGAAGAAAGAGTAGTCAGCCATCCATTCCCTCACCAACTATGGTGTTAGAGGAAAACACACGGTAACCAAAAAGTATAGGTAGTTGGTAGGGGAATAGATCAAGTGGAGTGTGTATATAAATTACAAGGAACGTAAATTTATTGATATAGCCACACATTATCCTAACCTATACGGTTTACCCAAATACTACTACTGTATCATTGAAACATTAACACACTACCTTCTCCACACAAATACAACACTATTAACTATAACACCACCATTATCCCCACTTTTTATAGAAGACACCACCACAAAAATTCACAAAATCCTAGTTAATAAAACTATTATTCAAATTATAGGTTTATACTTTATCAATAATTATATGTTTATTAATTAATTAAATTCAATATTTAATGGAAAAACACTTTCATCTAATACCCACAGTAATTATATCCACTACTCATTTCCATTATATCATTTCTAGTTATTGTATTCCTAATCCATCAGGAAACTAAAACTAACCCTCAAAAACCAGACTTCCCATAACCCAATAAAAAACAGTGCATCACCAAAGGATTGTATGATATATTTTTCGAGAGAAAAATTTAACGTTTTTGATATCTTGAATTACATGCAACACCGAGCATAAATAAACAGTGATATACTATTGAAATTTTATTATTAAATGTTATTATTGTAACCATTACATTGGATATATGGTCATCAATAGATCTAACTAAATTATAAACAATATGTATAAATTTTTTCTTCAATGAAAAAAAATTTAATGCTTCCATAGAAAAAAATTACTCAATTTTAAAATTTTAAAATAATATCATTTAATATTAAACGATAAATTTTTAAAAGTAATGTATTTTTCAATAAATTATGTATCGTTGTCACTAATTAAATATGGTTTATATAAAATATGTTGGTATTTGATATAATGAAATGAATAATCCTTCAAAAATTGATTATTAATTGGATGTAAATGAAATGAAAATGCATTATAATATAATAATAGGTATTTTCTCATAAAACTATATTTTTTATACACAACAAATATTATATTAATAAATTTAGATAATTGGTGTTGATGAATTATTTTAATAAATAATTTATATACTTTATTTAACAAAATATTTTAAAAAACATATATTTTTTTACATGGAAAGTAATAAGAATATATTATTAGTTATACTAATGATGCATTTTTTCTTAAAATATTTTTCATTACATTGTTCAATATTATTTTTAAATAAATTAAATACAATTATAGAAATTGAATTCGTTAAAATGGCTACCTAATATGGAATCATCATTTAAAAATTTAATAATAAGTTTGATTTAATTTTTAGTCATTTTGAATAGTGACCATGGTAACATATTGTCACAATCATAAGGGTTATATGGTTTCACTGGGGTCAATCTTAGTGATAATGCATAAAATATCTCTAAAATATATCAAAATTTGATTGGTTAATTATGTTTTTGACACAAAAATATCTTATATTAAAATTTAGGTTTCCTTTATTCAATATTCACTTCAATATCATATTTTAATGATATAAGTATTTATAATTTTTCTAATAACCTCACATATAAAATGGAGCATCATCTACTCTATTATACAAACCACATTAGGCATTCATATAAAAAAATTTAAATTAAAATGTTTCAAAAAAACATTATCCACCACCTTAAGGTTCTAGTCCTTCTAAAAGATCCATCCAAGAATCCTTTGGGTGCTTTTCAAAGGTAGATAAATGAATAAGAGGTTTATATTCATAGAAAACATTTTAATGTTTCTTTCATCATAAACCGGATAAATATAATATAAAACCATATTGATATGAAGAAATAGTATCTTTGTATACTAAGAGGTTTTTAATGGAAAATTAAATCTTTATCTCCTTCTAATCCATTATAAAATGATAATATCTCTCATGCATACATGTGAACATAAACCTCCAAAAGGATATGTGAGTTTTTCCGTTTCCAATTTACATAGATTTTCATAAGGATATATTTAATGAATATACATGTGATTTATTATATAAATATTATTCTTAAAAATGGAATTATTATTTATAATTCTTTTATTCTATCCATTGAAAATTTGAAACATAAATTGTGCATAGGTATGAACTACCATCTCCATGAAATGATGTAAGTAATTTTTCACCATAAATTTATATGGATGGTTATAAAATTGTAAATAATAAATAAATAAGATAACTATGATGTGATTATGATTATCGATATGATTATACCATTAACAAGGTGTAATGATTGGAATAATAGAATGAAAATATTCTTCTAAAAGAGACCATTTTTAGCCCAAATGTTTAGTTGAATGAGGAATTGTTAATAAACAGAAATAGGGAATCATAACAGAAAGATATAGAATATGTTAAATATGAATATAGTATTTTATTTTTTTCATAAATAAAAAATTATTATATAGGTATTTTTAATACAATTAATGTAATATGGTACATGTGGTAAGGTTTTATGTTCCAATTTAATTCCTTTTAAAGATTTCCTTTAATAAATTTCCTTTGAGGGAAATAATATTTTATTTATCCTTTACAACCCATTTATTTTCATGGAAAATCATTGTTTATATAATTTTCATTTATTAGTTCCATTTACCACACAATGGTGATTAAAATGATTATTAAGATTTATTTATAAAATATAACCTTGTTTCCTATTTTTCAGTTAATAATATTTGTATTCTATAACCAATTTATTCAAAATTATTTATGGAATTTTAACCTATACATGAAATTTTTTAGAATAGTTAATTTTCAATTCCATTTAACATGTTTATAGATTTTTAAAATGAATCCTTAAAAAATGTTTTTCAAACAATGAGTCTTTTAATTTTTCAAAAAGTGTGAAAGGAATGTTCACTTTTAATGTATAGAACATGAATAATTCATCCCACCATCATAACTATTATTTTCTTTGAATCTTATGATATAATATTGTATGGTTATTTTCATATAAAATAATTTTCTTAAAATTATAGGTTTCTTAAAAAATATTATAAATGGAAAATGATATTTTTCTCTTGTATTCAAAGAATGGTTTGTATAATATTTTTGAGGTATTTTTCACCTATGATAACATCCTTTTATGATTATAATTCTTCATTGGGGATATAATATTATGATACTATATAATTTTTTATAATACATATGATGATTTTGTTATAAGGGTGATTTCCTGACTTGTGTTTCTTTCAAATATGTCAATTAATATATAATGAGAAAATTAATGTTGTTATGATACCATCCACTTCCACTATCTTGATGTCTTTTGAATATGTGTTGATGAGATGTTTATGAATAAATTTGATTTTATATGGGTCATTATATGATGATATAATTAATTTTATTAGGATATTTTGGAACATATATATATGGTTTTCATTATGTGATAGGTGATCCTAGACTTATATATCTCTATAATGCATTGGGTAAATATGTATATCACATGTGACCATATTGACTAGAATGTGGAGTAAAACCAGTTAAGTAAGGATCATTGTACACTATTCTTAACATGGTAATATTCATTGACTAAGGAGATAATGGAATGGGGAGTGAACCCAATCCATTATGGGACTCTATCCACTATAAGACTCCCGATGGTTATCATTTCCAATGGAAATGTTTATTTATGGACATGACTACAACATAGAAATTATGTATTATTCTTATGATAATTTCTCATGGATAATGGTTTGTTATTAATGAATCTACACTCTTATGACTTATGACTCTTATTATGTAAACTAATTATTCCATGAAACATGAATAAACCTCTTGTAATGATTTATTATGACTTTCATAATTTATGAGAATGTTATCATACCCTTATGCTAATTTTCTGCCCAATTATTATCATTGGTTGATATATCCAATGTTTAAAAATACTAATCATCTAAGAACACCCTTTTTCAGTTTCCTTTTCATTATGTTTTGAGGATTGATTCAAATATAGTATTTCTAAGAATGGAACTATATTTAAAGAAATTTTTTAGATATGTTAAATATTTTTCATGAAATAAGTTGATTATATATCTAGTATCTAAAGACAAAAAAACCTTAAGGTTTTGGGGAATGTATTACTATGAGATATATTGAATATTAATTAATTTTTTTTTTAAATTTGTATATGTAATTCTTTGGTCATCTCAATTGGCATCAGAGTAGGGTTTAGTTAGTTTTAGAGGTTAGGAATTTAAAAATAGAGTGAAAACCATTTTGATATGTCTAAGTATAGTATATCATACATATTATTTGGTAAAGTATATATTTTGTGGTTTCATAGCAATGAAATCCAAATAAGAATTTAAAAAAAAGAGATATAGTGTCTAGAGAAAATATAACTTTGTGTAATAACCCAAAAAATACTAGTTGGGTATTAACTCATTCTTTCCTAAGTGGATAAAAAAGAGGCTTAAATACATATCTAGTTTGAAACTCCATGGGGATATGATTTGGTTAATTAAATTATATTTATGAACCATTATGATAAATTAAGGGATAAAATATATTACAATATATAATAATACTGATGATATGAGATGCACTTAAAGTGTCCTATGTTTAAGGAAGGTTCCAAATTTTAGAACTTAAAAAATAATTATTTTGTTAACAATATAGTTATTAATTCATATTATTATGGTTTGATACTCACAGTAAGAATTTTAGATTTAGTAAATGGTTTAAACTAGAAGTATCCTTCTTAAGAATGGGAGTGAAGGAAAATGTGGTGGTTGTTCAAACAAGTAACCAATTTGGATAGAAATTGGGGTGAAAATAATGTTTTTATGCCTATACACCAATATCATTTTTTGATTAACACCCTAAACTGATGTGAAATTCATGGAAAACCAAATAAATAAAAAAATGGACTTATATTGGAGCTCAATTAATAAATACATTATAGGAATCAAGATTTGACTTCCTACATGAAATTGATATGGGAAGAAGCACCCAAATGAATTTCTAAAAGCAATGAGAATATTTTGTAGGTGTGTCAAACAAGTGTATAAGAAAACTAATGTGTAATGATTTCTATATAGAGAATAAAATTTTGAGATAAGGAAAAACTAATATCTTAATATAATAAATTTTGTGAACTGATGAATTATTTGAATCAATTCTATAATATAAGGTCCAAATTAATGATCATATAAGAGCTTGAGTTATATATATATTTGAATTATATTATAAAAATTAATTTACACTTTTACACAACCCCAAAGTTGGGTATGTCATAGAAATGTTTTTAATATTGTGTTTATGAAAATGATATTATTTGATTAGTGTAATTTAATGTGATTTGAGCAATGATTTAATCTTTATATTTATCACCCATATCAATTTCCATATAAATGAATTCACATTTTATAATATAAATCAATCTATGATTGTAAATTGGTGATATGATAAATATGAAATTAAAATGAAAATTACTTCCACTTTATTGGTCTTACTAAATATTAATGAGGGATATTAATCTAAAATGGTTGGGGATAAACCCAAAATTAATGATATGCCTATTTTGGGGAAATATTGTAATATATTTCGTGAATAATTACTTAATCTTCCCCTGAATCCTGAAGTTGTTATTTTAGTAGAACAAATACCTGATGCTATAACTATTTCATTGAATTATCGATGAATGAACCCAATTGAGTTATTGGATTTCAGGAAGTAGTTGTAGGAGAATATATAAAAGCGATTCATATATGAGATTGAGTAACAATGGTGCACACCTATATTTTTTAAGAAGAATGATTAGTCAATTTTTCATTTCATTGATTATCGAAAACATAAAAAGATAACTATCATGAACAATTATCATATATACCATATTGATGAATTATTTGATCAAATTCATAGAGATAAATACATTCCCTTTATTTAAAATCATTATTTTTAACATCAATTAAAGGTCAATCATAAATTATAACAAAGAAAACATTTTTTATGAGGTATGAAAATTTTGAATTTATAGTGATTCTATTTGGACATACAAATTCCCCAAGTATAATCATGGATCTTATTAATAGAATCTTTAGAGTTTATAATGATATGTTTTTGGTAGTCTTTATAGATTATATTATTCAATATTTGAAGGGAAAAGAAGGGCATAAATATCATTTAAGGATTTTGGTGAAGACCATGCTGAAGGGGAAACCATATTTCAAACTTACTAGGTGTGATTTTTGGCTATAGAATCATTCATTCTTAGATCACATAATATCGCATTAGTGTATATCAATGGATCCATCAGAAATTTATGTTATTAAGAAATGTCACATTCCATTCATAGTGACTATGATCCATTTTTCTAGGATTGGAATGATACTATTGATCCATTGTGAGAAATTCCTCTCATTAATAAAATTTAAAAACTAGGTAGATAAGGGAGGAAATATCTTTTAGATGGATGAATGTGAGGAAACTTTTAATTAGGTGAATTGAGGTTTGTTCAGTTCACCTATTCTATCACTAACCTATAATTGTGAATGGGTTGGGATCTATAGTGACTCATCAATGAATGGACTGAGATGCTTCCTCATGTATAACAATATAGTGGCATCTTATGCCTCACACCAATTATGAATTCATGAGAATAATTATGTAACTCCAATTTGGAGCTGGTGGTTCTAATTTTTTTATCAAATATATTTTTTCATTATCTATATGGTGAAAGGAGTGATATAAATATATATATATACTAATCATAAAATTTTTATGTATCTATTCAATCCTAAACAGTTTGAAATACACAATAAAAATGGTTGGATTTCATTAAAGATTATAATTTCTCAATATAATACCAGTTAGAAAAGGAAAAAAACGTGGTTAAATCCATTATTTAGAGGGAAAAATCTAGTTTTCCCATAATAATTATTGAAATAGATATAAAACATATGGATTTGTATAATATATATATTTAAATCATGAGGAATGGAGGAAATAATATCATTCTTTAATGAATTTCAATCCATCCATACTTTTGAGGATTAAATAATTAAAGGATTAAGATATATAACTATAGAAAAAGGTGAAGAATGTTATTGAATGTGATTAATATAGTGATTGAATGATTAGGATCAAGAACCTAGTATGAGTCCCTTTTAATCCCAATTTAATGAAGGAACTTTTAGATAAATCGTGTACTTCACCATTATTTATTCATCCTAGATGTTCAAAGATTTAAGGATATCTAATAGGGTACTTCATTTGTGAAAATATGAAAAGAGATATTACAAAGTATGTATGTTATTTCTTGGTATTCAAAAATTTTAAGTCTAAGAGATATATGTCTATGGGTTTGTAATAAACATTACTCATTCCAGAATAGAAATGGGAAAACCACCCAATTGAATTCACTATTGGGTTCGGAAAATATCTAAATGATATAATTTTATTTTGGTTGTAGTCAAAATATTTATGAAGACATCATGTATCATTGCTATCAGATAGAATCTCTCTCTTAATCAAATTTCAAGTGTATACATTAAATAAATTTTAAGGATACATGGGGTTCCACATTATATTGTATTTGATTAGGATATGAGGTTTACCTTGAAGTTATGGAGAATAGTATAGAAATATGTTAATACATAGATATAAATTACCATTGTATATAATAATCAAAATTATGTTTATCCTGAGAGGGAAATTGAATACCAAAATATTTTTTGAGACTATGTACTATGTATTTTAATTGTGTTCGGAATTTATACCTTCCTCTATTAAAATTTTACTACAATAATATATTTCACTCTAGAATTTAAGTTAATCATTTTGAAACACTATATGTAATGAATTATAGGACTCCAATGTTCTAGAATGATGTTGGGTAAGGAAATATATTGGGACATGAGGTAAGTAAGGAAATGGAAGACAATGTTATAAATATTAAATGGTACATCATGGCATTTAAAAGTCCACCAAAGAGTTATGTTGATAATGATTGGAAATATCTAGAGTTTTAAGTTACCTATAAGGTATTCATATATTAATATCCATGGAAGAAATTTATGATAACTGAAAATAAGGGGAATCTGAACACTGTATAAATAAACCTCTTTTATATTCTTTATTATATCATGAATGTTCCTTATCACTTGGAACTTCTACCAAATATCAATTATGTTCATGATGTGTTTCACATATCTATTTCAAGTAAATACATTCATGGTCCTTCACATGTATGAAAATCGATTTTTTATTGTTAGATCATGAAATTTATTATCAGAAACAACCTATAGATATATTGGATCCTATAGATAAATTGAAAACAAACCAGACTCCTAATGAGAATTTACTTCTCTGGAGGAATAATAAATTAGAGGAAGTTGTGCTAGAACCCTAGTATATGATGAAGAAGAAATATCATCAGTTGTATGTATAATGGTGATAGAAATTTAAGGGTGAAATTTTTATAATGTGTATAACGTATCACTTAGATATTTTATGATATATTTTTGTTTAAATATATACAAATTTTTGATATATTTTTTTAAATGTAACACTAATCTTAAATGAACCATGATATACTATTGGAATATAGTTATTAAATGTGTTTATTATCACCTAAAAATTGGATTTATGGGTATGAATAGGACTAAATAAACCATGAATGTTTTTTATAAATGTTTTCCTTAATTAAATCATGTTGATTAATGACTAGGAAATATATAATCTATGATAAATGTTAAAAATAATATTGTTTTATCTTGAAAGATTAATTTTTTAATATATTTTATTTTCCCATATATTATGTATGTTGAAAAATAATGAGATAGTATTTTTATGAAATATATTTTCATTTACTTTGAGAAAACTAATAATCATTTATGCATTGTTTTTTTATTGGATAAAATTGAAGATAAAATAATTTTAAGGTATATAGAGATATTTTTTCATAAAACTATTTTCATTATGTGAAATGTATTTTATATTAATAAATATAATTATTAAATATCAATGAATTGTTTTAATTAAATATGTAGATAATATATTCAGAAAAATATATTAATATTCATCCATGGGATTTTATTAGTTGTTGAATAAAAAAATTAAGTGTTACGCAGACAAATGCATTTATTAGAAAATAAATTTCATTGATTTTTATTCAATTATTATGGAATTAATTTATTCCAATTAAATAGATTGAAATTGGTTAAATGGTCCCAAAATTTTGAATCCACATTATCAAATTTTTGTTATTAATTTTATTTATTTTTTGATTTTATCAATAATAATCATGGTGAAACATTATCACCATGGTAATGGATAAAATGATTAATATGTGTTAAACCTTATGATAAATAATTAAGTATCACTAAAATATGGATATATATGATATTTTAAGTATATTTAAACCCAAAAATGTATTATTTTTTAATTTGGGTTTCCAGGATGTATATTTCACCTGAATAAGACTTTATTATATGTTAATGTTTTAATTATTTTCATTTTTTCCTCTCACATCATAGATAAAAGGTAACCTCCTCTCTTATCATATCCACTACACACGAACCCTTAATCTTGACTAATATCTTCCCAAATACTATATGAACTTCATAATTATTGAAATTTTTTATTTATTTATTTATGAATCATCTAGGAATCCTTACGGTTCATTTCAATAGAATAAAACATTGAAGAGGTAAAATTTATTACAAACCTTTTTCAGTTTTTTTATTCCTCTACCACATATTAATATTATATAACAATATTAACATGATTTAAATAGTATTTTTACAATACTGATATAGAGTTATGTTAATTTTATATCCATTCTCCATCTCCTTCTTTTTCTTTTAAAAATGAAAACATTGCTCGTGTGTACCTATAGACCACCACCACCATAAAGTGATGTGATTTATTTTATTTCATATTTACTTGGATGTACATAAGGATAGAATAAATTAATATATATTTTACTTATAATATAATTATTATTTTTTATTATTGAATTATTATTAACATTTCTCCATCCATCAAAAATTTGAAACATCACTCAATTGTTCGTATAGACCACTATCTCCATGAAATAATGTAAGACATTTTTCATTACTAAATTATATGGATGGTTCTAAAAGTGAATATAATTAGTAAATATAATAATTATGAAATGACTAATATTTTGTATATGTTGAAACCATGAACATGGTGTGAAGACTGGAATCATCAAAATCGAAACATGCACGGAAAATGGACCAGTTTTTACCCAGATGCTCATTTTAATGGAAATTTTTTATTAAAAGGATTGTAAGGATTTATAAAGGGGTTATATATAGTATTTTATGTGTGAATATGTTTATAAGGAGTATTTATAATAAATATATATTTATTATAAATGTATTTTAAATTCATATTATGTAATACAAGGCTTATCATAAGATTTTATGTCACAAAATCATTTTTTCCAAGACTGTCTATGATAAATTCTCATTGATGGGAATTATATGACCCTTATATATTAAAACAAAACTATTTTCTTCTACTATAGTTTTTTATAGAATTTTAATTTATTATAATCATTTTCCTCTTATTAGTATTAAAAATGACTGATAAAATGTTTTCAAAAAAATCCATCATTATTTGTTTGAATGGGAATCATTATCTTCTTTATCAATGTTCCTAAAATTATTTTGTATAAGTTTTTAAATAAAAATGAAATGTTTTAAAAAAATTCATTTTCAGTACCATTTAATTTATTTACTATAGTTTTAAATAAATTTTTTTAAAAAAAATTCTGCATAATTTATTCTTGAATTTTTACAAAAGTGTGAAGGGAATGTTCTATTTTTAAATATATAAAATGATTTTATTTTCCCTTCATCATGAATATTAACTAATTTTAAGATTACCTTAAATTTTTCATTTTTATTTTAAAATAAACTAATTTTTTCAATTTTATGGGAATTTTTCTAAAACATCAAAACAAATGATATTTTTCTCAAGTTTTAAAATAATGGTTATAATGTTATTTTAAAGTTATTTTCCCTCTATGTTAATAACATTTTATGTTTATTATGATTAACTAGGGATATCCTCTTATGATTCTATTCAGTTTTCTAGAAGGATTATGTTGATTATTTTCTTAATATGATTTCATGAAACCAATTTTTCTCATAGGTTAATTAAGATATGATAAAGTAATCAATGGTTTTATAATACCATTCACATCCTTTATCTTGATGGATTAGGATTATGTGATGGGGTGATGTTTATGAAACACATTTATTTTACTGTTATTATTCTATTATTATATGATGAATACTATTATAGTCATGTGGCACAAATATGTATGGTTTCCATTACATGATGTGCAGTCCTAAAATAATATATCTCTCTAATGAATTAGGTAAAGATTAATAACTCATGAGATAATATGGATTTGAATCGGTAATGAACCTAAATAAATAGTGGAATTTATCAACTTTTATAGTCTTTATATTGATCTTTAACTAAGGAAATATGGGAATGGGGTTGAACCAAATCTATTATGTGACTCTATCCATAATGATAGTTTTGGTAGTGAGAATTGCCTAAGGAAGTTATTATCTATGATTATTTAAAAGAAAAAAGATTATATATTATTCATATGATATTTTCTTAGGAATCATGATTTATTTTTGGGGATTCCAAACTCTTTTGAATTAGGTTTTTTTATTGTAAATAATTAGTTCATGACTAATTATTGATGATCTTGGACTGATTTGGTATGGATTTCATATGTTATGATCATGTTTGTATACCCTTATTCTTATATAATTCCCAATTATGATCATTAACTATTATCTAATACATGTATCCTTAACCATCATATGAGGTCAATATTTTTTATTTTTCCATTTCCCCGTGTAATGAAGAATGGTTTAAAAAAGAAATTTCTACTAAGGATGCTGTGTGAGGTGAACTATTTTGTATATGTTGATGATTTTTATTGAAATAAGTTTATTGAGTATCTAGTCTTCAAATACACTAAAACATTATGGTTCTAGTGTGTTTATTAATATGATATATATTGAATATTTTTACAATATGATGTAAAATTTATATATGTAATGCTTGGGTAACCTCAAACATTGAATTCTCCATGAAAATCATTGAAACGAAACTATAACCCCACTTCATAACCCACAAAAATAGCTCAATACAGTTTCAACCAACAACAAAAAAACCAAAAAAAATAATTCCCCAATGAACTAACACAACCACACATTCTAATACATACTGACTGAAACAACACTGCTTCCCCACACGAGCCAACTAATAATACTCGGCTACACCACACAAGCTTTCAAATGCAGCCTTAATTCCCCACTCATGATAACTAAAATTGACCCACTACCCCACAAATGACTTTGAAATCACCCCATGGTAACTTAAAAATTAACCACACAAACTCATCCACACAATAATAAATTCCAAAAAACACATCAATAGATTCTAGAATCCAACACATTCCATTTTTTCTCAAATAAAATATGATTTCATGCTAATACATTTCTAAAAATTATCGGTTCTTTTCCATAATAAATTTATTATCCTTTTAGGAAAGGTGATTCTAATAGAAATAACAATTAATCAATACATGAAGATAAATAATGACAATGATTTTCCATAACAATCGTAATAAAGATTATATATAATGATAAATATCATGAAATAATGTAAACACGTATGAGTAATTCCATATACCCTCAATTTTTTTAGGATGTTTTTAATTATCTTTTTTTAATCTAATATGTATTATTTATCCATATAAGAAAAATCATTAAACCCATAAAAATTATATCTAATGGAAAAAATTTCTAAAATAATTTACATGATATAATTCATAATGATCATTGTGAAAGAAAAATATAGATGAGATATAAATGTGAGAAATTAATCAAATAAAGGTATCCTCAATAACAAATAACACAACCATAACTATTATAAAATCAGCTCAATATCAATCTAATACTCTTTTCCCATGGCCAAATCCTTCTCCAAATGAAGACATTGAGTAATACAAAAGGCAAAAATTAAATGAACTCAACTTTAATAGAAGAATTCTCAATTTTATAATGATAAAGATTAAATGTTATCAAATCATATCATTATTTTCCAAAACAATACACAAATCATTGATAGATAATGATAAATTTAAGGTATCTAAAATATATCAAGGTGTTCTAGTTTTATATCTTGAAAGGAAAAAAAAAACCTTGTAGTAGAATGGTGTGATATCTATACAATACGACCATATAAAAAACCTTAAAACATGGTGTGAAATTTTATGGCCATTTTTTGAATGTTCAATCAAAACCAAAGATCCAAAATTAATTCTACAAATCATCCAATTCACACTCATTTGATGCATATTCAAGTAATTTTATTTGATCCAACTGAAGAAAGTTAGTGGTAACTTATACCATTGTACCATGAAATCGGTAGTGACAGTGGCACCCAGAAACTCACCTCTAAGAAATTATCTATGAATGATATTTTCATGAAGTGAATCACGTTTATATAGAAATTACACCACTACCTAGAAGATGTTTCCTCCTGAACTCATCTCTCATGTTGTGAACATAGTCACTAGAACTGTACTTTAACTACTTCCAAGACGCTCACACCATGACCCAAATGACCACACCATAACCAAATGATCCAAGCTAAAATATTAGAACCAAAAATATTATTCTTAATCCAAACTCATCATAATTCTCCAATTCCAAAACCTCACAATGGAACATGATTAAAAGGTATAATATATTAAAAATACCTTATAAAACAATGTATAAAGTAATTTATTAAAGATGGTAAATGGTTTTTTTATCCACTATGGGGGCTTCAAATTTTTTATTACATATTTTAACACCCCATATGGATTTTCTGTTTTCATTTTATTATTTATCTTCATCAAAAAAATATAATAGAAATATTTTTCTTCTTGTTGTGTAAGTATTTTTGTTTATGCCATCATTACATGCTTCTTTATTTGTGTAGTGACATGACAATATCTAATATTTAATTCTTACAATCTCATTTAATTATCTTATAATTCATTCCATTCTATTATTAAAAATTAAATTTATGGTTTAGTTGGAACCATGCACAATCCACAAGATAAATTCCAAACAACAAAATTTTTATAAATAATTAAAAATCCAAACCAAGATGCATCAAAACACAACTAAAGACAACTTCAAACCATGTTTCAACATTGTAGCTACAACTAGTTTTTGTTACATTTATCTCACAATAAATTAATTTAATATAGAATCATCTAAATAAAAACCTACATTATCTAAGGATACACAAGAAAATTAATACATAATGGTGCCCACTATCTTTAATATGCCAATCCCTAAAAATTATTCCATTCCAAAAATATATGCATGTGTGATCTCAAATATAGGTAGATTGTATTATAATTTGAATATAGGAACCTAAATATTATAAATACATTTATGAAACTAAAATAATAGAAATTAACTCTAGTGTTTTCTTGTGAAATTAGATCTTATTACAACTATTGGTATTCCCTCACATCTTGATCATATTTAATTCTATCCAATATATCCTTTTTATTTTTTAATTTATTTCCAATTTCCTAATAAGTAAACTTCTATAAGACCATAATTATTTTTTTAGAATCTTAATGAATTCAAAATTCCTCGTATTGATCACTCTACCAAAGCAGATTCATTTGTAATATAGAAAAAACTTCATAGTGAAGTAGATAGTTTGGATAGAGTTAAATGAAAAAATATTAAAAAAATAAATGATATTTAAATTTTATGATGAATGTATTTGATAAATAAATATAATAAATTCATGTCCATACATGTTTTAAATGGATTTTGTATTTTCAATTTTTTTGGTTTTCTATATTTTGTAAATAAATATTTTCTTCTTGGAAAAAAACACATCCCTTATAGATGTTCTAAATTTTATTACAGAAAATGTTTTTTTTTGGACTTACTAATTTAAATAAATTTTAAAAAATATATATATAATTTATATGTTAAAGAGAAACATTTGAAAACACCTGATTATTTTATTCAAATGTGTTTTTAGTTGATAATTATTTTTAAAATAGTCAAATAAATTTTTTTATGTGTTGAATATATATGGAAAGAGTGATAATACAATTCAGTAGCCCTTATGTTTGATCTGAAAACTTATTTCCTCACTTAATTTAGAAAGGGTTATGCAATTATAGAAAATAAATCCATATTACAAACTCAATAACTTTTATAGGACAAAATTTTGTTTTTAAAAACACCACTGTGTAACTTAAGAATCATATTCCAAATCACAAAAAAGTATTTATAATGATTTTACAAGTATATGGAAATTGTCTTTATTAAATACAATTAAAAAGATTAAGTATAATTTTTCAATTTTGATGAAATGATACCACTTCCTTGAAGGAATAAATGTGTGGTATTTTCATTCATAGTCTTGTTATTTTAGTTTTTTAGTTTATAATATCCTCAATCAATCAGTAGTATCCTTTACTCTAGTGAAAAACCCATTCCCCAGCATTAGTTTTGAAATAGCATATGTCTATAAACCCATTATGTATATATAGAATGCATTTGATTATGAGAAATGATAAATGTACACCGGAATTCATAGAACAATATAAAGGATTAACTTCATTAAAAACACATCCCCATATCAAATATTTAAACTATCTAAAGTTATACAAATATCATGTAAAATAGTAAAATTATGGTAAGTGAAAACATAAGAATCCCTATGATGATATATATCACCCTTTCTCTAAAAATTTCTTTTGCTCCTTCAAGATATTTACATCCTCTTAATGTATCCTCCTTAGAATCAACATACTCAAAAATTCCACCATAGTATTTTTTTGTATACCAATGTGAACTCCCCTATTCTTTTATTTTGGATTTTTTATTATTATTTAGCCATATAATTCACCCATTCTCCTTTATTACATAACATTTCTATGTGTGTCATGTAGCTCGAATTTTCTCTAAATTAGAACCCTTGGTATTCATTATAGATTAATCTTGGTTTTTAGATCCATGATATTTTCATCATCTTCTCGAGATAATTTTATTTCATGAGGGAATTTTGAGTATATGTTTTCATTATTGTTTGGGATTGATGTATATAAACTCATTTTGGTACTCATTTGTTGGATGGATTCCCTATAGAGAATCTTTATATAAATGAAAATCATTTTTTAATTATTCCCCATTTTGTTAAAACATCATAAATTATTTCAATTTTTATTCAACACTTGAATGTAACTAATATGAGTTTTCATAGGTAGTTGTTGGTTATTAATATGTAATCTATTATAATCTACACTTTATCTTCCATAGTAACACTTAAACTTCTATTCTACTATTAATTTCTCATTTAGCGTTATATTGGAATAATTTAATTTTTTATAGAATATTAAAATCCATCCTTTATCTTAGACTAAAAATCCACTATTAGTTTATTTTTATAAGGTACAAAACCCATACCTAGAATCCAAGATGGATTAAGTTACTCTTATGAAAAAACTGTTTAATTTTTTATATAATAGTAAAAACATTAAGATAGACTCGCATGGTTGTGAAAATACTCTTACCAAGCATGGAGTTAGTCATACAAAAGTGGTTTAATAACAATTAATTTCTTATATAACATTACTCCATCTGATTACTTGTTATATTCAAACATCATCATTATTTTACATGAAAATAAATTGAATATAATGAATTAGTAAATAAAAATGAATAAAATTGTAATTAAAATGTATTCATGTTTAATAATTGAAATATGGTTTAAATTTTAATATTTAATATATAACTTTTTATTAAACATTTTTATGATGTTAAATTAAAATGTTTTTAAGAATGAAATTTAATTTTCAAATAAAAAAAATAAAAAATGTTCAAAAATATATCTATTTTATCACAATGATCCATGTTTTTAAAAATGTGATTTTAAATCCTAAAAATATTGAATCCACTAACATTAAGGGTTATATGCTTCAAAAAAATAAAAAAATATAATATAATATAATATTTATTTTGTTTTCTAAATATTAATATATCATGTCATTAGTATATAGAAGTATCATTTCCAACAAAAACATGTAGGTTTATTTTAGATTACTTTTTCATCATGATTCTTGACAACTAGAAAACATAAGTTGAATTATTGATGTTTTCTATCTAATGTACATTGAATGATTTTCATATAAAATATTATATTAACTATATTTCCTTCATCATTCATTGGAAACAACATCTAAGTAAATTTTGATATTTCCACAACATTTCATTCATCCATGTGATAGATTTTTTTCATATCATTAGATTACTTATAATTTAATATTAATTTATCTTTATTTTGTTTAGTATGATACAGTCTAAAGGAAAATAGTAATTCACTCATAATAGAAATTAAAATTTTCTTGTATATGAATCATTAATGTTATATTTATTGTATTTTATTTGAGGCTTTAAAAATTATATTTCCTTTATAAAATAGAACTGTTATATTTTACCACACACCAATAAAATATATAAATTATGACAATTTTCATTATATTTAAAGTTGTGATTTTTTAGATGTTTATCAAGGAAGTAATACCAAAAATATTTTATTGTTTCTTCAACCCATGAAGTGAATTTTTCAAAATGATATAAATTCACCTAAATTTTATGCTTTAGAAATAACATCAGACATGATGTCAGATTTCTCTTTAATATCACCATTATAAAATGTGAAATTGGTATACATCTAGAAAACCATGATAATTACTTATAAAAGTGACACTATTTTCCAAATTACCATTTCATAATAATTTATCTATTTTATTAAAACCTTCATTCTATGAAATATATTTTTTTATAAATCCTATAAACAATCTCCTAAGACTGAATTTTATAAACTAGATCAAAATCCTTATGTATTTCCTTTTTCTATATCTCATATTTTACTACCTCACTGTGTTTCATCATTTAATAAAAATTATATTTTTATTAACAAAAGGTGTTTCTATCCTTTTTTATTGAAATAGATAATTCATGACTGAAAAAATATTGTGTTTACCATATTTATAATGGATATGTGATTTTATTGGTTTTAAAGAAAATGATATACAATCCTCATTTACAATTAATTCATTGGAATCATTATAAGTAACATAAACTTTCATTGATCTATTAATCATAGAAAATATTTCTTGTAGTATTTATATACCATATTAGAAAAATAAAATATTTAAATTTTACATTATTGTTGTGTTTTGAAATTTTTTATCATTTTATGATAATATTGATAAATATATAACTTGGAAAAGAACCTAAGATAAATGAATCCATTCTATATAGATTCAAACATTATGTATCTCTTCATAGTTTTAATAATGAAACATTTAATTTTAAAATTTTATAAATATTACAAAATAGGTTTATTCCCATCAAATATTTTCATAAGAGTGTTTTATTCATTTATAATTAAAATATACCTATATATAACATAAAATTATTTCATGACTATTACAGTAAAAAATAATACTTATAGTTCTTATTGGATAAGTATATTTGGTGAAATGTTTTGGATTGTTGATATTATCTTTAAAGTAACCCAATCTTTTGAAATTTTTATAGATTAAATATGATACCACACACCATGTTGTTTTTGTGATAATGATCCACCAGACTAATTTTAAACATAATCCAAATATCTATTTAGATTTTAAATATATAATTTTTTATATTCTTCCCAACCATTATTGGATAGCGTGTTCTGTAATTAATTCCCAAAAAAATTGGTTGATCATCATTAAAATTATAATCCAGTAGTAGTAAGATTTAAAAACACACAATAACTATTTATCTAAGTATATGTTTGGTATATCCTCTAATAAAACTCTCTAAGTACAAATTTAATAAATTTTAATACCTTGTAATATTCAAATTGTATGACTTAAAAAAAATTTCCCAATTTGGGAAACCTTACACATGTGTATGTGATCTCATAAATTCATAAGATTATATGATGATCCATATTGTTTAATCATTAATTCCATGTAATTTTTTAGCATGTTAATTTATTTTCATCATACATCTTATGAAAACCCAATTCTTCTTCTCTACTAAAATTTTTTAGATTTATTTGGGTTTCTATCACCAAACAAGAAAATTTTACTCTTTATTCCTTAAAAAATATATAAAATATATGAAAATTTAAAAACATCGCAAAAGCCTCATTATCTACATAAACTTAGAGATAGTCACCAAAGTTGTAAACAATAAACTCCTTTAGCTTTATCATGTCATTACCTCCAATCCTGGAATTCCTAGAGATAACTCACTTTAATCATTCATCGTGATACAATCTTATATATATTTATTTTTTATATGTTGTATACTTTATATGATACCAATTTATCATCATATTAGGTGTACATGAACTTTATACAATTAATAAATTATCTCTATATATAAAATATTTTCTATTATACCATATTATTTCCTTTTCATAACATTATATTTCTATCGAAATATATTTTTTCCCATAAAAAGTGAGTTTATATAATTTTTTCCATCAAAAAATGATAAATAATGCTCATATTTTTATATTGAAAAAAAATGAATTTTTTATTATTCCTTATAACTCTTCATTCTTCTATATTAAACTATATCAATTCAACTTTACCACTTTAATTTTCATTCATTTTGAGAAATACATGGATTTCTGTTAAATTCTTTTAAACCAAAAATATTAGAAACTTTGGGAAATACAAGGGCATTCAAATATTTTTGCTTGTACCCATTTCACTCATTCCTTGAAATTAATGTATTTTATATAAAACATTTTTTTTTCATGTCTCGTATTTTTATAAAAATAATATGAAATATTATGATTATTCTTATGGGTATTTAATAATATTTCAGTTTTTTTTAATATTCCAAATCAATTGCATTATTATGAAAGATTTAATAAATTTTGTAATCCAAAATGAATTTTTTTTATTTGTAATAAATCCCTAAGTTTATCTTTAATCCATGATGAAATCATTAGTCTTATATAAAATACTAATATTTATTTTAAGGGTCAGCACAACTCTCCTTAACATACTCAAATTCCCATATGAGCCAACATCCCAAGTTCATTCTTTGGGTTACATTTTTTTTTTGGTATTCTAATTTTTGTTACATTTTAATGACTACACATTTTTGAAATTTCAAGATTTTATTGATTCTAAATCCTTAAACTTATATGAATTACACTAGTACTTAACCATTGTCCCCATAAACGGATTTCAAAAGGAATAATAATTAAAATAAAATTATAAAAATTAATCATTTATAATTGCGTAATAACCCAACAAATCCATAAACCGAGTACAATACACAATTGAAATAATGAATTAATTTTTTTAAAAAAATAAATAAAAGAATAATATATGGACACCACCATAAAATATACAACCTCATAGATGTGGACCAAAATATAATAATAGTCACTCATCCCCTACTAGTCTCCACAATACAACTTATACTACTTTGTCTAGTCAATATATAAATAATACCAATAACCTATAATTCACAAATATTCCATTTGTACGTGATATAACATAGAATTTGAGGGGGGTATCATTATGAAATAGATGAACATCAACAATGGATTCCCATGAGCATGATCTACGTGAAAACCCTATACCTTAAATGTGTTTTAAGAAAAATATCTAACCAATGAGAATGTATTTAATTAAAATGACATTTATCCATTGAAATAAATATAATATTATCACCAATGAAAACCTAAAATTCCATAAAAACTTTCTGTTAATGTCAAGAAACTCACAACACAATATTCACCTTGATCCTTAGTTACATTAAACCCATGACATAATTTTCATTTTATTTTTGGTTCTCCCATCGTCATGTTAGACATGAAAAAAAACACATATATCTCTAATAGGAAAAAAAAATCAAGGGAAGTTTTTAAAATAACCTCATATGAGTTAATGAATCACACAAACTCAACTAAGGTCTCCAATACCCACACCACCTAACAATAAAATTCCCATACATTCATGTTTGGTTTTTAAAACCATTTTCATGTAACCCGGTGAGTCTTTCACACTCATGTGGATTTTCTAAAATGAACCATCCAAAAACAACTTGGACTACACACTATTGGTATGTTTTTGAACCATCATAAACCCCAAACTAACCAATATTAAATTTTAAAATATAATAGTAATAACCATCATAGAATAGAACCATATAATATACCCAAGATACCATCAACTAATTCTTAACACCAATTTACAAAAAACAATTATGTGTTAATGAAAAAACTCAAATATTTTAGAAAAATACACAATTTATTTCTAATAAAATAAAATAAAATTTTTAAAAGTATTTTAAGTCTAATATATATTTTTAAATATCTATCTAAATCGATTTAAATAGTTTAATTTTAAAAATAATGAACAAGATAAAATATTTTATCGAATAATAGTAATAATGATATTGCACTAACAAAAATCATAATTCTTGTGAAAATATATAATTTTACACTAATATATTACCATTATCCACCTTTAATCAACATATAATCATCAAATTCCTAATTTTAATGCATAATAAAAACATGAAAAATCCTTAAATCAATATAGAATGGATAAATTCGTACTATGTGTTATAAATCAGTAGTTAAATGACCAAAAAATATATCAATCCTAATAATATTAGACACCTATAAAATCCCATTTTAAAAGCCTTAGAAATTGGGAGGGTTTCCCAATTCATTTGAGAGACCACTAAATCAAATTAATAGATCTGATAAAAATAATGTGAGATGAAAAAAATGAATGATATTTCGTTGATAAAGCACCCATAAAAATGATACAATGTTTAAGTGACATGGTGGGATAAATACACCACAAAAAACACAAAAACAACTGTTAGTTTAGGATATCATGTTAAAAATACACAATAGATAGTTGATATAAAATAATAATTAAATTTAAATGGTTATGGTGGATTTTTATATCAATTCATGACTTCACCACACATTACCCAATGATTATCTAAATGTTCATTCATTCTGTGTTAGTTATATTAAACAAACATGAATCAAAAGCAAATAAAATTCCCTAGGATCATTTTACCAACCATGAATTTTTCACTTCCACCTAAGAATTGTTATGTATAATCCCTTGGGTCAAATAAGTTATCCTCAACCCATGAAAATACCTATATACATTACCAAATATTTCAAACAACCCAATTTCTCCAAAAAAAAATCTATGGACACTTCCACAAACATTTCCCACACATTCAAATTTCTAAAAAAATCACCCACCACTATTTAACCCTATTAAACAAAAAAATATGTTTACACCCAAACCTAGACTATATAATTCTACCCTCTCGTTACAATTTTAATCCATAAAAACAAGGCACAATACATTCCGTTAACTGACCACTAAAAAGAGTATTTTTAAATAATTACCACCATCCCCCTTTCCATCCATATAATGAAGGAATGATTATTGATCCAGCCATCCACATTTAATTTGAATAATAATGATATATGTACCCCCCGCAATTATAGAACACCACTGATCACTAAAAAATACATTGAATGGCCTGTAATCACTAAATAGTTTCCCACAATAGATACTATGAACATCCTAAATTTATACATAGTCATAGTACCAACCCACTATATTGATATGACCCCAAATTATCACCTGCATAAGCCAAGGTACCCCTATAATAAAATCCATATTTACACATAAAGTTAGTATAATAAAATTATCATGAAAACTATATGAATAATTTTTTTATTATCAATTTTCAAAAATGAATCCCAACTAAATTCATAAATTCCCAAATATATCTTCTTAATAACTCTTCTACAGAAACATTCAAATCAAACCCATTGGATTTCCCATTAAAATTCCAAATATAAAAAAATTTAATATTCACCACCCATTCTTAGAAAAAGAAATCATACCAATCAGATCAAACAAAACCCAAAATATTTTTTTCAAATTTCTCAATGTATTTACATTACTTTACAACCTATCATGATTATTATATCATGATACTACTAACAGGTGAATTTTTATTATGAGAAATTGAAAACATTAAGATCGAACAAGGTAGTCGCAGAGTACATGTGGTCAAAGGAGGTCAAAAGTAGTGGAGGATGAGGGTATCCTCTCTCACCAGGTTAACCAGCTGTGGTTTCATGGTGATAACATTATGCAAGCAGATGGGATCCGGACAAGAAACATAAATAGAAGTAATGTGTTCTACGACCTTGTTCCCCTCTCACCATGTATGGATCACCTTGGTGTTTCCTCTAGTCCTGACACTTCATTTTTTGATAATGTAATGGATCGACCATGGAATGGGGCCATTGTCTTTCATGGAGTTGTGTCGAATTTCAGAGTCAGTTTCCACCTTGGATAAAATTATCCCTTTGATATAACAAAGGTTGAGGCCATACAACATCACCTTAGCCTCTTCTTGGAGAGAAGAGCCACGACCCAGGCGGCCTGAGTAAGCCATGATGACTGACCCTACAGAGTTGTGCACCACCCCTCCACCGCAGAGGATTCCCAATCAGCAAGACCCATCGGTATTGAGTTGGATCCCCCTGCTGGGTGGAGACTAGCAGACCCAACGGCCTCTATTATCACTAATGTCAGGAGCATTAGCGCCAACGTGAGCGAGTAGCTATTGAAGTGCATGCACCTCCTATCATGATAATTTCTTGAGATGTATGTATGAATTAAATGAAACTCATAATGAAGTTTTGTGACTATTTTATGATTCTAATTCTATCCAATATGCCTTTACAAAAGTCCCAAGTATTCTAAATTTGATGTTTTGAGAATTCGGTGATGTACTCAGAAAAATGAAAAAGTCTTCATTTAAAAAATTCATATCCAATTCCATTATATTGTAAAAAATTGAAATAAATAAAATCATACACTCGATGAATCCTTAGAACTAAATTAACACAATTTAACCTCCACTACATATGGTCTTTTATATCCTAATACCACATATAAGATAAAATTTATTATTTCTCAAAATATGTTTTACTTCCAATAAAATCTTTTTTCCCGAAATAGTTTTCACACATTATATATTACAAGTGAGTTATTTTTAATACCATTAACAGACCCATAAATTCCTATAACATCCAATAAATCTAAAAAACTCGATACACACACACACACACCAACCGTTACATGTCATCTAAAAAATCAATACTTTCCCACTGTGAAAACAATCACTATTCTAATTAACCTATACTGATCCAAAAAATCATACACTAAAATATTAATTATCAAATAATTGTATATAATAAAACCCCACAATAACTAATATAATTTCATCTCTCATTCTAATTCCCATGGAAATTAATCAATTTTATAAGGAAACCATAATATTTTTTCATCAAAATATAAAAATAGGGAATGATTATTAAAAAATTATTTAACATTATACTACCCAAGGGACTAACAAAAATTGAATCTTTCCAAATATATTCCTAATAAATTAATACACCTAACGTGTTTATTTGAAACAACTTCCCAAAATTGACACAAATACAATGAATTTTAATATAATTAAAAATTTAAAATTATTCACCAAATCATATATAATAAATTTCTATTTTATAGTAAATAATTGATTAAAAATATCCCCTCCTTCATCCATATAGTATCTACTGTAAAACATAATATCACTAGACCAACCATTTCACATGGGTTGACTAAAAAAAATCCAAAATATAAACCAAGGTGAAAAATAATTCCAACCTATATTAAACTTCCCACCACCAAAATTTTTTATTGGGTGAAAATATGTTCAACCCTACGATAATCCAGCCATTAAAAATAAATTCCAGCATTCCAAAAAAGGAATTTTTAATAAAATCACATTCCTATAATTTATAGAAACATTTAAGAAATTATGAAAATAAATATCTAAGACCATATTTATCCAACACTATATAATGAAAGACAATTATTTAATAACTTTATTTTTTTTATATTTTTCAATGAATTTCATAATCTACAAAATTTATCACTAAGAATCACAAGACAAATTTCACACTGTTTGATATTATAAATTTCAAATATCACCATGAAATTAAAGACAACTAGTTTTAAATCCAATCACTCCATGAATGTAAAAAACCCAAAAATAAAAAAAACAATATCCAATTTTTTACTCTCTAATTTAATTTAATCACTTTAAAATATGAATTATCAAAGAAAAGTTCAATGGAAAAGAATATCAGTGCATGGGTTTCAACTAAATCATTTCACATGAATATGTAGTTCCAAAAACATTTACTTATACACAAATTTATTTTAATTTTTTTTATAAAAACTTTAATGATATTTAAGAAAATTATATTTTTTAGTTTTTTAAGAAATCCTGTTAATGTGAACCAAAATATGTTCCCCTGACCATTTTGGAAAATAATCACAATAAATCTCAACATGAAAATATTTCTTTTCCCTAGAAAATTTCAAATGATATCAAGTACTTCAAACTAATATTTTCAAACTATATTAACATTTATTCTATCAAAATATCTAGAAAGTAATGAAACATAATTTCAAAAAAATGACCAATATAAAGTATTTATTTAAAATAAAAAATAACAAGTATTCTATTTAGAAAATATATATGAAATATTTCTATAATATATAAGATAATTCATGAAATCATGTATTCCAATTATGTTAGGTGGACCACTAACATTGAAAATATTAATTCACCACTAAAAAATCATTTATCTTTATCTATATAGTTCATTGTTGTGTTTTAAAGTTCACATGTACATTAATATTTTATAAAATTATAATAATAATCACTTAACCTCAATACCAGTGACCAAGATAATTGATAGCATTAGAAAAGGATGATCCAACACTAAGGGGGGAGAGGATGAGGATGAATCATTATTGGAATAATTTTAAAAAAAATCAAAATTTTAATCACTTGAAACCTTTATGTTTTTTAGAATGAATCTAACACTTAAATTATCTCTTCCTAGGTTTTGCTGTAGTAAAATATAAATTGGGATGAATCAAAAAAATAACACCATGATTTGTTAGAAATTACTTCCCCCTATATATGACTACATCCCTAGTGACACATTGTTATTATCCCACTTGCACAACTTCCTTCTAATTATCTATGAAATCATGAGAAATTATATGACCTAAAACTCATTTATCCTATAACTAACTAGATAAAAATGTAATTTTTTCTATAATTATTTCTATAATATTATAATTTGGCCTACACCACTTGAATTATACTAGAAATATAGGTCTATATCTCACTTGGACAAAATAGGTAATCTTCCTTCCTTAGTTACAGTAATCTATGATCTTTCTCAAACATCAGAAAAATTATGCATAATATGAATTTAGTATTCTTACCCTGTCAAAATTCATAGAAATTAAATGATATTTAGTGGAAAATTATGGATGTTCCCTTCCCTATACTTTAGTGAAAAAAGTAAACACTCTCTTAAATAGTATTACTTCTATGTGTTCTTCAAGGAACAATGAATAACACTGGGTATATCCTCCTTCCTTTGATATAAAAAGATTATAATTTGAAAAATAACAATTATTTTTTTCATTAATATAAAGGATGTGAGATATTCAATCAAATATGGAAATATCATATTTATTTTCTATAATTTTGAATAGAATTTTATGTAGTGATCATAGTTGAACTTCAAACTATTATTTCATCTTGCAGAAAATATATATAAATGAGTGTAGTATCGAATATTCTTTATTTCTCATGGTCAACCATATTAGAATATCCACCTAAAATTTTCTCATTATTTTAGGATTTTAGATCTTTTGCCTTCATATGTAATTATTATGCATTCAATCTCCCATACATCTCCCACTATTAGTCTTCCTTAAATCTCACGTTAACATTCCTGGTATCCTAAGATTCACATATGTATCTTTATATCATTCAAAAATACTAAAAATTAAGTTTAATAATTTCCCATTTACTAACATAATGAATGATTATTTTCATTACTCCATATATTCATGAATTTTTATTCAATAATAGGTGAAAATATCTCCATTCTTATTGGATTTTATTCCGTCTTCATTTATTATCACCAACATATTATGTTCCTCAAAATATAAATCTAGATTATTATCTTACTAATAATTATAAATTTACCTTAAAGGGTTTCAACATTTTTTGACTTATGGTATATGGGATTACCAATGCGAGGGAACATAATGTTCTGTGTAGTTCTCTAAATCAGATATGATGATTACTGAAATGATTTTTATTTGTAAATGTGGAATGGTCCTTACAGTACAGTTTCAATTCTTCTCAACTCTTCTTATATTCTTATATTCATCTTTATTTTGAGGCACAAGACTATTTAATCTTTGTGGATCACAATTTTAATGTTTTTTGATTATTTTTTTAGGATATGAACAATTCAAGATCATCATGTTCATCACACATGACAACCATTTAAACTGTTGAAGATAGTTTTCTCTTATATTTCCTAATATTATAATGATCGATTATTTTCTAAATTCTTGTATTAATTATTGAAAATGTGTTCTGCTTATATTTTTACACATAAATTATTATAATACTTTTAAAATCATGTATCAATAATTTTTTATGTTAATCAAGTCTATTTCATGGTGGATCACTTCATTAAAAGAAATTTTTAGAGGCATCACGAAATAAAAATCTCAAATAGAATGAGATTGAAGATAAAATAAGATTCTAAATCATTAGATTTAAATGAATCATAGCCCTTGACTTTTTAAAATTATCAAAAACATTATGAAGACCCTATAAAATGTCAATTTTGTAATAGACTAACCCAAGTCAACCAAAACAGTCACCCAAGTCAACCCATTATGGGTGTGGTATAAAAAACATAACATAACAAGTCTTTACTATAATTAAAATAATACATAAAAATAGGTTATAAAGAGTAAATAACAATGAGATATAAATAATGTAAATAGGATAAACTAATAAGTATGAAAATTATAGACCAACTAGTCTTCATATGACCCACCTTTGCCTCCAAAAAGCTTCCCAAAGTGAAACACACTAGTGTAGAAAACATTTTTTACAGTGGTTATTTTTTATTTTTTTCGTTGGATTTTGGACGACATTATTACAGGAGACGTTATAAAGCTTGTTTTTAACATCGGTTATATTAAAATCGACGTAAAAACTAAAAATCCTAAGTATTTTTCTCATTGGTTCATCAAAAACTAACATGGAAAATGCTTCAGAGTGGTGATTTATTACGGTAGTTTTTAAATAACCATCATGGTATCTACTTTTTCACAACTGCTATAGAATAACTGACATAATAAATTTCGCCTATGAAGATTTCATCATGTCAGTTATGGTCATAACTGATGTTATAAACTAGTCTGCCAAGCTTTTTTCACTTCGGTTAAATAATAACTGATGTGAAAACATATATACTACATTGGTTATCAAATTACCGACATCAAAACCTATTTCATTCCATTTATTACGTCAGTTATGAAATAACAGACCTAAAAACCCATTCCCATGAATTTGTTACATCATATTTCAAATAACAAATGTTAAAACCCATAAACATGTTTTTTTACGTTGGTTATAAAATAACCAATGTAAAAACCAATTTTTTTTAATAAAACAGTTCAACCGCAACTATGACTTGCAAAAGAAAACCTGAAACAAACCAAAACCAAACCAAAACCAACTCACCCCACTGGAAATACCTCCCAAACCCCTGGAGCCACCCCCCCCCCCCCCCACCACCACCACCACCCCCACAACCCACCCCACTAGACCCCCCCCCCCCCCACCCTAGACACACACCCCTGGATAGCCCCCCACCCTTTTGGATAGCACCCCACCCTCCTAGAAACCCACCCACCCTCACGAAACCCCCCCCCCCCCCCCCACTCCCCTGGACAGTCCTCCCACCCGCCTGGACACCCTCCCACCCACATGGACACCCTGGACACCCCCACCCCATTGGACAGCCCTCCCACACCCTGGAAACCCCCACCCCCACCCCACAAGACACCCCCCACACCCATGGACAGCCCCCCACCCTCTTGGACATCCCCCATCCCCTGGACAGCCCCTCCACCCTCCCGGATATCCCCCCACTCCCTTGGACACCCCTACCACCCTCCTGGACACCCTCCCACCCCCATGGACACATTGGACACCACCCTACACCTCTTGACAGGCCCCACACCCCTGGAAACCCCCCACCCCCACCCCCACACACACACCCCTGGACACCCCCCCCCCCCGCGCCCACCCTCCTAGACATCCCCCCACCCCTAGACATCCCACCCACCCTCCTGGACACCCCCACCCCCATGGACACCCTAGAAATCCCCACCCCACTGGACATCCCTCCCACACCCCTGGAAACCCCTACCCCCTTGGTCACCCCCACACCCCCGGACACCCCCCCCCCCCCACACACCCCTGGACACCCCCCCCCCTCTGGATATCCCCCCACCCCTGGATATCCCACCCACCCTCTGGGACACCCCCACCCCCACATACACCCTTGACACCCCCACCCCACTGGATAACCCTCCCACACCACTGGAACCCCCCCCCCCCCCCCCCACCCCCTGGACAGCCCGCCCACCCTCTGGGACACACAAACCAACTGAACAGCCCTCCCACACCCCTGGAACCCCCCCCCCCCCCCCCCCCGGACACCCCCACCCCCCTAGACACACCCTGGACAACCCCCCCCCCCCCCACACACACACACACACACCCCACCCCACCCCACTAGATAGCCCTCCCACAACCCTAAACCCCCTCCCCCCCCCCCACTGGACACCCCCCGGACAGCCCCCACCCTCCTGGACATCCTCACGTCCCCCTAGACAGCCATCCCATCCACTTGGACACCCTCCCACCCCCATGGACACCCTGGACTCCTCCCCCCCACCCCCACTAGAAAACCCTCCCACACCCCTGAATACTCCCCCACCCCACTAGACACCCCCCCCCCCCACACCCCTAGATACCCCCTAGACACCCCCCCCCCCCCCCCACCACCCTCCTGGACAGCCCCCCACTCCCCTGAGAAGCCCTCCCACCCTCCTAGACACCCTCTCACCCCAATGGAAACCCTGGACACCCCCCCCCCCCACCCCACTGGATAGCCCTCCCACACCCATGGAACCCCCCCCCCCCTCCACTAGATACCCCCCACTCGTGGACACCCCATGGACACCCCCCCCCCCACACCCTCTTAGATAGCCCCCACCCCCTAGATATCCCACCCACCCTCATGGACACCCCTCCACCACCATGGACACCCCCCCCCCCCACTGGACATCCCTCCCACACCCCTGGAATCCCCCCTCCTAGACACACCCCACACCCCTGGACACCCCTGGACACCCCCCAACCTCCAAGACAGCCCCCCACTCCCCTAGACAACCCTTCCACCCTCTTAGACACCCTCTCACCCCCATTGGCACCTTGGATACCCCCCCCCCCCCACTGGACACCCCCTCACACCCCTGGACACCCCCTAGATAGCCCCCCACTCCCATGGGCATCCCTCCCACCCTCATGGACCCATCCCACCACCATGCACCCCCCCACCCCACCCCACTAGACACCCCCCACACCCCTGGACACCCCCTAGAGAGACCCCAACACTCTTAAACATCCCCCACCCCCTGGACAGCCCGTCCACCCTCCTGGACACCCCCCACTCCCATGGACACCCTTGACACCCCCACCCCACTCGACAGCCCCTGCACACACCTGAACCCCCCCCCCCACCCCCACACCCTTAGACACCCCTAGACAGCCCCCACTCCCCTGGACACCCTCCTACCCTCTTGGACACCCTCCCACCCCCATGAACACCTTTTACACCCCCCACCCCATTATACATCCCTCCCACACCCCTAGAACCCCCCCCCCCCCACACACACACACAAACACACACACTGGACACCCACACCCCTGAACCCCCCCCCCCCCCAAGACTAGAATCCATACCAGAAAAACCATCATAACTGGACCAAAACCAGAAGTAGTCCAAAATTAAATATTCACATATATAACGTTCAAAACATACAATGTCAACTAAAAAACCTAAATCCAACCTAACTGACTACCTAATCCACAATTATAATGACAATATTCAAAATTTCATTTTATACTACAAACAAACTAAAATCCAATCAAACCTGTAAAATAATTAGACCATTCCACTTGTAGGTGTTGGAAATCTTGAGCACTATAGGATTGAGGGTCATAAAATATCTACAAAGTAAAAGGATGGTGGTTAACATGTATAATGAATAAATTAAATGAAACATTATCGCAATGTTTAAAAGGAAATCTTACCAGGTCAAAGTGCACAAGTGTTCCAGTTGTAATTATTTCATACATAAATCTTAACATATACTATTTTCATTCGATGATGCCTTGTTGTTCATGAAAATTATGTTTAAATGAGTGTAAATTAAAAATATTTTTTTTTATAATACATTAAAAATTACAAATTATAAATTTATATTTACCTTTACTTTTACATATTTGATCTTAGAACTCTTTTTCTTTATGTTTTTTTCAAAGTAGACCCATCCCCTGTTAGAAAATAATACGAATGGGATAAATTTAAAATTAATTATAATATATAAAACTATTAAGAAATTGAAACTTAATTTTCCAACATATTCTTAAAACTTTCCCACACATCTCCATGGATAGAGCATATCCAATAAAGTATTTTCTCCCATGGGAAAAAAACACCTAACATCCAATGATCACTGATAAAAGAAAATTTAAAGTTAGTGGTTTTTTATGTTAAAATATAATGAACTCTTTTCCAGAGATATTTTTCATACCTCTCACAAAAAGGAATCATCCAACACTGTGTGATTATATTCTATTCAATTCATTTAGTAATATAAATCATTCTTTATTCCTCATCCAATTCATATGCTTTATGGGAAATCAAATGAGGGTTCATGAATCCATATACATATGTCCACTCATTCTTATCACCCATGTTATAAAGATACCTAACACAAAATAGACATAAGTACAAATTTTTAATAAATATAACGCCAGGAAAAGGTGTTAATACTTAAATGGAAAAACATTTCACTATGTTGATGCCCAAATTATCTCCAGTAACAAGCTCCATGATATCATTTTTCAGAATCCCCACATTTATTACACGTCCAAAAACATGAGCTTCCATTGGAAACTCATAATGATCTACCAACAAATTTTAATATATTGACAATATGTTAAGACTACTAGAATCTGTATCTAATTTCATATCCATTTGTCTTTTTTGTTGTCTATACAGTATTTATTTACCTTTGAGGTATTCCTATAAAAATAAATAGAAAAATATATTAGTTTTCAATTTTTAAAAAAACTTTAATAAAAAAATAAAATAGAAGATATAGCGTACATACCTCTATGATAATGAGTCATATAAGTATGGATGGCTAAATTAAAAAAAATGTTTGATACTATGTCCAACAATCGTCACCTCATCTGTAGGTAATGGTACTTGAGCTGATCTATCTATAATATCCTATATAGTGATCCTATGATTCTCTACCTCTAACTGTTTATGATGAACTGTATCTCCTATACAATATACCATCCCATATGCCACTATATGATGTTGAGGATCATCAACATAAAACTCACAATAAATAGGATGTTGTGGCGGAGGATTAGGATAAAAAATGGGGTTTGCAGGCTGAGGTGGGGGAGTAGGAGCTACTGGTGGAGGTGGAGGATAAATAATGGGGTCTGTAGGGGGAGGTGGAGGAGTGGGAGCTACAGTCTGAAATTGTCTTTTCATATCTGCAAACATAGATTGTATCGACACTCTAATAATTTCCTTTATAATCACATTAATATTAGGAAATTCATCCTCCAAGGATTCTATTTTTTTATAAACACCCTCAACGGAAGAAGTTGAAGAATGTGGAAACATTTTTCTTACTGATACACCCGTCAGATATCCTCATACGCGACCAAGATGTTCAGGCTTTCCCAATGTTGCAGATAAAATACCTTGCCTCCCAATAGCTAAGCTCTACTCATCAAGAGAATCTTGTATTAATTAATTGAACATTTCTGTACTGATTCAAATTATATAAAGAATATAGTTAACTTAAATAAATAAAATAAATATCTTACAAGCCTCTCAACTACGATTATCGAATCTTCCAAAATATATTTCCACTTTTTTCCCATTCTAGCTCTCTTCTATTTTTTATATCGAGATGGAGGGGATGGAGGGGAAACCTCTCTAGAGCTTGAAGACTCAACTCTTAGTTTTTTTAATATTTATGCCATTATTTTTTCTTCCAATAATGTATACCCTCCCTGAGATAAACTATGAGGGTATACATTTTTAGATTGGATATCCTGATGAGATGTCTTTGTTTGCTGTAAATTACGAATATGAAATCATTAACAAAACATTAATAAGATAATTTATATAAGAATGCTTATAAAATTTTATATTTCCTTTACCAAAAATGAATATTTTCTTCTAAATTAAAAAAATTGTGTCCATGTCTCTTCATCTATGAAAGGATATATATGACATATACAATCATGACTCCTATGACCAAAAATGAAATCAGATGTGATGGTTGATTTGAAATCCCTCTATCTCCTAGCAGCCATATATAATCATTTCTTCCTAACTCCTCTAGTGTCAAGAATATAAAATTTCATCTGATAACGAAGTGGTATGACATATTATACAAGAAAAATTTAAAGAATAGTCAAACAATATCAGAATATCTTACCAAAATCATCTCCCACAAGAGAGATATTATCTCTTTTTCCACACTTCTCCAATCATCATAAAAAATGATTACTTTGCTCTAATATTGATTTGATACAAAACTCTTAAAATCTTCTGCATTTGGACCTCTAGGAATATCATTCTCATCAAACTCAACAAGTATCCTCTCATCCTGCGTACAGGCAAGTGATAATTTTGGTAAATTTTTTCACCCACGTTTACCAACTCTTGAACACTTCTTTATTTTTATGGGAGAACATGATGAAGATTGGGTAACATCAAGAGGATCGTGTGAATGTTCTTCCCTAGAGGTATGATCATTATTCTCATCTCCAGAATCATGTGGTTGATCAACTGATTGATCTGTCATTATCCTTAAAATAAAAAAAAATTAGTTAACAAATATACAAATTCAAATACTATAATACTAATGTAAACATAAAATGGAAAATTGAACTAAGTTACATAATATTAAACATGGTTAATCGGGTAAGCATGTTAAACAATGATAAACATGATAAACATGGTAAACATGGTAGTGTAATTGTCATTCGACAAAATCAATAATTATATAAGTTACATAAAGGTAAACTATGGTAAAAATGGTAAACATGGTAAACATGGTAAACATGGTACACATCGTAAACATGGTAAACATGGTAATGTAATTTTCATTTAACAAATATAATAGATATATAATTTACGTAATGGTAAACATGATAAACTAAACTAAACAAAATTAAAATAAACAAAAACTTCTACTTATTTGTTTTAATATGCGTTTTAATAAAGGAAAAAAATTACAATATCTAACATTTTATGAAAATAATAAATGTAAACAAGAAATAAACATATGTTACCTGTAATATTAGGAATGTAAAAATGTATTGTTTTCCCAAATTCCTTCATCATGATCGTTCTGTAAGGCACAAACCATGTCTTTAATATGCTCCTCATTATGTTATGCTAATCTTTTCATGGAAGTAGGGATCTCATATAAATCAGCATCTTCGTCAAGTTGATCCTCACCATCATATTGTTTTTTCCCTTTTAAAATAATAGACCACTGCATAACTCATTGATCAACTACATAGAAAGTCTATTTTGCATATGTTTCCTTTATAAAAGAATCATTTTTGTCTTCCAATCTATTTATATTAACAACTATCATTCCAAATTCATCATGTCTGACACTATTGTCACTGATGAATTGTTTTTAGTTAAAAACAGGAACTTTAATTTTAAATTAATCAGCCTCCCATGTTTCTTCAATGACTCCATATTATGTAGTTGATGCAAAAATTGGGTTGTTGTCTTTAGAACTCAAAAAATGCATTGCTTCTGCCAACACCAATACACCACTATTCTAAACTATAATTCTATTTTCATGAGCTTTTGTATGAAACGTATATCCACTAATTTCATAATTGGACCATGTTATCACATTTAAACATGGACCACCCACTAACCATCTTAATGTCTCTGATACATCTGTTATACCAAGAAAGGTCTTTTAAAACCATGAAAAAAATGTTTTGTTATACTCATTCAAAATCTATATTTCTTTCTTTTTATATGACATTGTTTCAACTCATTAATATGCAATGTGATATACGGTTGATCATCAGCTATGTTATTCAAGATGTGTAATTCTAACTTCTTCATCTGTTCAGCTGACAACAATTTAACTTTCAAGCCACGAATCCCCTTTTCCTCATTATTAACTCCTTCATGGTGAGATGGAGGCAAACCTATGTGCTCCGCCATATCCATGTAGCTCGTACAAAACTCTGCAACCAACCCAGAAATATACTTTTCAATAATGGAGGTTTTGGGTCGATATGGATTCTTAACATACCCTTTCAATATTTTCATATACCATTCAAAAGGATACATCCATCAATGATATACAGGTCCACATAGCTTTATTTCTCAAACCATATGAATCATTTAATACACCATTATATCAAGAAAAGAAGGAGGAAAATACATTTCCAATTGACAAAGTATAGAAATTTCATCCTTTTCCAAAATGTTCAAAGCATTCACATCAATCACCTTATTACAAATTTAATTGATAAAATAACACAACTTCATTATAGTCTTTCTGACACAGATGGGAAATATTCCACACAATGAAACTGGTAGAAGTTGTTGTATCATGACGTGACAATCATGATATTTCATACCTATCAACTTTAAATCCTTCAAAAAGTCGGAATTTTTTACATTTGAAGAATAATCTTGAGGTACTTTGATATCATTAAGACATTGAAAAATCTAATTTTATCCTTCTTGGATAATGTATGATAATATGGGGGAAGAAATGTCCATCTTCCATTATGAGTGGGAGAAAACTCCAAATGTATTCTCATTGATAGTAAGTGTAATCTTGTAATAAACCCATCTTTTTTTTCCCTTTCATATCTAGAATTGTTCCAATGAAACTGTCATAGATATTCTTCTCCATGTGCATGACATCAATATTATGTTTCACATCATGATATCTATAATATGGTAGCTCAAAAAATATTGACCTTTTCTTCCAAATAAGTCTATCATTTCCAGATTTATGTGTCTTTCCCAATGTCACATCAAGGTTTTACACCCTCTCAAAATACTTATTAGGGGATAAAGGTTTTGGAGCAATACCAAATTCTTTTGAGCCATTGAATTCCTTTTTTATTCATCTATAAGAGTGATCCATAGGAAAAAACATTAGATGACCCATGTACACTACTTTCCTCCCATGATGAAATTGATAATATGAAGTATGTTGTTCGCAAATTGGACATGCTTTATTCCCCTTAACACTCTATCCAGAAAAATTTCCATATGCTGGGAAGTCATTTATAGTGAACATTAGCACTACATGCAGTTGAAAATATTCCATTTTATAAGAATCATACACCTTAATACAATCCACCCATAAAAGTTTCAAATCATCAATCAATGGTGACAAGAAAACACCAATATCATTTCCGGGTTGCTTCAGACCAAAGATCATTATACTCAACATGACATATTTTTGCTTAATATAAACTTTAGGAGGGAGGTTTTAAATTACCAATAAAACAGGCCATAAAATATGTGTGATATTTAGGGTTCAGTATGGATTCATTCCACCTATGCACAACCCTAGTCTGAGATTTCTAATTTCATTTCCAAATGTAGGATATTACTCATCAATTTTCTTCCATTGTGGAAAATTAGCTGGATGACGCATTTTTTCATCACATATCTACTCATAATCATGCCATATTTATCTTTTTTCATCATTTGAATTAGATAATAAACATTTCAAATGATGAATTATAGGAATATAACAAAATACCTTGGAAGGGATCTTTGTAATCTCTACATTTGCTTGTGATTTTTCTTTCAACTTATACCGTGATGTCCCACAATTAGGACACTCTGACAGAAATTCATATTTCTTCCTATATATCATACAGTCATTTGGAAATGTATTTATTTTCTTGTATCCAAATCCCATCAGGCATAATATTTTATTGGCCTTATAATGTGAATCTGGAAGATTTTTGTCTTTTGGAATAATGTCTTTCAACAATTGTAGTAGCTCTGTAAAACTTTTGTCAATCCATCCATGTTTCACATTCAGGTTAATCAATCCTAACACCACAGAAAAAACCTTAAAATCCATACAACCAAGATATAATGGTTTTTCATCATCACTATATAGACGTTCAACTGTTAATTCTATCTCAATTTGTTCTTCAATTCCATCGGAGTTACCATCTTACAAATCATCATCATCATTAGATCTTAAATTCTATCTAGTTTCACCATTCCAAATCCAAGGGCTATGACTCGGATTAAAACCATGAAAAATTATATAATCTTTGATCTCTCTACTTTTCAAATTCTTCATATTCAAACATTTCATGCATGGACAGAAAAAAAATGTCACTTCTTGTAAAATTGTGTTTAGAAAATTCCAAAAAAGGCATCAACACCTTCTTCATATTCCTTACTCATTCGATGTGTAATAATCCAACTTCGACTCAATATTACCTATAAAAAATATCAAAATTATACATCTTGCTAAGATAATAAAAATATATATTTATATGAAAAATATCATAATTTAAATGAAAAAAAATTTTGAAATATAAAATAAATCTATGCTTATTTGAAAAAAAAAATATGCATGAAAATGATTTTAGAAAGAAAATATAGTTAGATATAATAGTTTTAAATTCATCTTGGATCCTTTGTTCTAAAGGTACCCAAAGAATACATCATGGTGCAACTAGATACCAAATTCACCCTTCTATAAAAAAATATGAAGTGTACATATTAAAATATATATACATTCACTAATAAAAATTACACATATCCCAATGATTTGAAACCATTGGGATAGCCCCTGAAATCGTTGGGATAGAATACCCCAACAGTTTCACACACCGTTGGCATAATGGTATTTCCAATAGCCTTATACCAATTATTCTACAAGAACCATTGGTATAGACTACCGGAAGTTAAAATATTCCAATGGTTTCAATGAAACCATTGGGATATATATATACCAAGGGGGTGTCCAAGGGGGTTGGGGCTGTCCAGGGGGTGGGGGGTTTCTAAGGGGGTAGGGGCTATTCACGAGGGTAGGTGTTATTTAGGGTGTCCAAGGGAGTAGGGGTGTCTAGTGGGTAAGTTTTTTCCCTATGCATTTCATTTAAATAAAAGATTCATTTGCTGCTAGTTTGAAATACAATAAAATAAACATAGTTTTTCAAAAAATAATCCTCATGAAAATATTTAAAACAAAGCATTCAATTTTACCAAAGTGACACACCATAATTAGGGATCATAATCAATGACAAAATAATGAGGGAAATGGGTAAGCATTATTCAAGTAACCATACCAAATGAGGCACCTAGATTATCCTCCATAAATAAACAAGTGTCAGAGAACATGGTAATACCTAGGAGATTAGGGGAAAATATAGAACATATTATAAACTAATCCATCCTTTTGGTGTGCCTGATGCAATCAAATAGCCTTAACACACGAGGCGAACCATCCCTAAAGTAGATCATGTTTATACTAAGGTTCAATTATCAATAGCATAATCTTAAACTAGTGCAGCAACCATTCTCGAATAATTAACTACCAATTCTAGGTTACCATGTTATGACTAAAATTGGGGTGATCTGAGAAGTATCAAACAATCAACCATATATAATGAATAAGCACAAGACACACATAAGCCACACATCCATAAGAATCACCCCAGAACACCACTCTAAGGAAGTCCCCTTGCCTTAGGGCCATCAACGCACAATGGAAGTCCCATACCAAGGACATTCCCATTACTTTTATTAATTATATGGCAAGAGACACATTCCAAGAGTTTTCTATAGAAAACCCACTTTCTGAAAGTGCCAAATAGACCACACCCATTCTTTTAAAAGAAAAACGTTTTCAAAAGTATCCAAAGACATCATTTAGGAATCCATGAAATTTTTGAAATGTAACACCCGAGACTTTTATGTTATATAAATCATCAAAGGAATCTTTTTCTACACAACACTTGCTTGGCTTGCTTTGCACGCAATCGCGACCTTCCTCGATAGCTTGCGTCGTACGCAATACCGAGTTTCACTAAACAACAATATGCTATTAAAACTAGCCGTTATGAATAGTAATAACCACTTTTTAAAATTTTATAAATTTTATTTTTCAAAATGGACTTCATTTTTGGACTCAGAATATCGAAATTAGCCTAGGGTGAAATTTTGGTATTTTTCTGAAAACTTTCAATTTTTGATGAATAGTGAAACCACTAAGTGGTAGGTTAAAAACTGAATTTTGCATAAAACATAATTTTACCGCTTCTGTGAATGGAATTTCAAAAATCCGAGAGACACGGTTAATATCAAGGACTAAAATGTGGTTCAATGAGATGAAAATAATTTTTTGGTGAATAGTAACTTTTTACTTTTTTTACCGCGGTTAATAGTAAATAGGGTAACTAAGGGTAACTATGATATTAATATTACCCTAACACATGTCCTAATTCTATTGGACAAGTTTATCTCGACCAAAAACAAACTTAGGAATAAAATATGACCATTTAGGCCCACTTGGATTAGATTAGGACATTTATTATTAATTTATTTAAAGAAGGGTTAAAAGAGTTAAAATCAAAGTATATTTACTAAAACATTTTTAATATGGGGTTATAAATAAGATAAATTCGATTTTAAATATTCATTAGAAAGCTAAAAAGATTTCCTACATGATGGTATTTTATTTGTAATTTTTAGACATTAAATAATTTAATTTATTTATGACACAATGATGATGCAGTAATTATCTTATTAATGAAATATTGACATAATTGATGTTATAAACACCAAAATAAATGTAATTTGAGACTTTTTATGAATTACACTAATTTTCTAGGTTACTATGATATATTAATGTTAATTTAATCAACTTGGTTCGAACATTTAATTCTGTTATGACTTTCCCAAAAATCATATATCAAATAGTGTCAAAATTGACACAAAATAGTTTTTAAATCAAATATTATATTATTAATTGTTATTGTATTCCTAAAAATCTAAGGTTCGGCCAAATGATTTAGATAAGGATATATATATTAATAATAAACAATTTTGGGTTCGTTTGGCATGTTATTGTAAGTGTATTAACCATATAGTGAAAGAAAACAAAAAGACATGATAAAAGTTAAATTATTTAACTTAGAGTTAAATCTAAATGATAAGGTTAAAATAATATCCTAAACTTGTCTAAATTCTATTGGTTGATAGGATTTCGACCCCTCCCCACCTTATCTTCGAAATAAGACCCTTTGGAACCATTATAAACCGATTTTGACTTTTATATAAAATAATATTTTGAGATATTCCTAAGGTGCCCCTCTCCTCCCTTATAAAAGGGCACCTCATCCCCCTCCTCCTCACACCAAATTGAGCACTCAAGCTCGGCCAACCCCTGCCATTTTCCCCTCTCCACTTCCCTAGAATAGTCCTAGAGGTCCTGGTCTTCTCCAAAGACCACTCTTAGTTCCCTAAGTGGAGGATTCAAAGAGGCGTTCCAAAGAAGAGGTAATATCCATTACCGATCTTTTCAATTTCTTTCGTCTTCAACTTCATCTTATTTAGTTGTTTCATGATAAAGTAATAACATCAGTATTACTTACATACTGATATGTTATTATAAATATGAAACATCCCTAATTCACCTTCTATCCATCCTACGGAAAAATGAAATCACCGCGCGTGCGTACGTACGGAATACCGTCTCCACGCCGTGGTGTAATCTATTTTCCACCATCACCTTACAAGGATGGGTATAATGGTGTAATGAGTAACTATATATGATTATTATTAAGTAATATTGATACTGAAATAATATATATATATATACTCCAATACAATTCCACGATCATAGGAACGATATCATCACTCGTGCGTACGTACAGAATACCGTCTCCACGATGTGATGCGACTCGTTCTACATGATCTTCATTTCATAATGATTGTATAAATGAATTGAATGAATGAATATGGTATATAATACACTAATACCATTCTGGAAATGAATTATCTATAACCTAAAGATAAGAATAAGAATTTATTCGACAAAACACGCATAAGAACAAAAAGTTATAAAGACCCGAGTAACAAGTAACAATGAAATATTACTAACAAGAAGCTAATAATATGACCATATATGATCTCATATCAATATGTATGATTCTGGAATAAGTCAATAACATTATTTAAACCATTATACAGGAGCTTCGGACACGAACAAAGCAAATCGGACCTAAGGTAAGGGAAATATCACAATCTCATTTTTATCCGAGATTGTTTATTCGTAAATATTTACTGGGGTGTATTTTATCATCCACATCCATGTTCCCTCAATATGTAATATTGTTTCCATCCACTTGAAATTGTTTAAATTCAATTTTACCCTTAGGTGAGTTTTTAGTAAAGAATATGAAAGGAATCTTTTGTCGTTTTTCCATACGAGGTACTTTTTGACTTTTCCGACAAAAGTACGAAGAATGTTTTTTTTTAACTTATACGGCATGAATGGATTTTTAAAACATTACTTCAAAGAAGCTTCCTTTACAAGTTTTAAAGTTTATTTTTAATCAACTTCTTTTATTTTAAAGTTGTATGACATGTTATGAAAGGAAAAATGTTTTTGAAGAAGAAAGGATATTTTCCTCAAGAATTCAATTCAAGTGTTTTATCAAAATTATTTTCCATCTAAGATAATAAAGGGTTCTGTTTCTATCCATATTTTTACATTGGTTTGACTATGTTGTGATGGAATTATGTTTATGAATTCCTTTATCATATATGAATTGATTTATGATGTCATGATGTTTCAAGAATCCCATTTTTGTTATATGTGTTATGCGATGATGTATGTTTTATGATTATGTGGCACACATAAGAAAGGATTCATTATAAGATGGGTGGGACCTATATCTCCCTCCAATGCATTGGGTAATGATTTTATATCTCATGAGATAGACATGGCTGGAACGGAAGGTTATTTCGGTTCAGTGATACAGGACTGAAACGAGGAGTGAACTCGGTTCAGAAAGGGACTTTGTCCACTAAGATAGTCTTGGCAATGAGTCATGACTAACAAGAAATGATTTTCCATGATTATGTGTGCATGCCACAAAGATTCAAGTTTTATGTTATGATTATGGGGATCTCATTTTCACTTCTATGATTTATTTCATGTTAAGATATTATGATCTCTTTTGCAGGTTTTGATTTTCATAAAGATATGATATGATTTTTGTTTCCTTTATTTGCCCTTGCTGAGCATTTGAGCTCACCCTTTTATGATTTCTTTTCCCCAGGTCAGGAAGATGGATATTAAGTAGAATATGCTAAAAGGGACCCTAGATATGATGAAATAAATGGGAGACACTGTAGAAGATTTATGAACCAGTTGTTTATGTTTCCCAGTTTCTAAAGACACTATACCTATACGGTCCTTTGTGGTTTTGTCATATGTTGTAATAAGAGTGCTTCAATTTTGAAGTATTAACAATGTATGTAAAGTGTGGGTCGTTATAGTTGGTATCAGAGGAAAGGTATAGTCAACCTTTGGAAACTAGGATGTGAAAGCCTTAGTAAGAACCCTAAGGATAAGTCTAAGCATAGAACACAATCTTAGAAATGGCCATGAATAACCTAGGATAAGACCATAAGCATGAAAATTTTATTCTTGAATTATGTGGTTTCCTATTATAATTAGTGTTGCTCACACTATTCTTCTTGGTTTTAGTCAATGGCTGGAACCCGAAGGAACCGTGTTAATGCGGAATGTGATGGGCAATGCAATGATTGTCCCCCTGAGCAACCAAACGATATGGGAGCTGGAATGCAAAATCTTGTAGCCATGCTCACACAACTTTCTCAAGCTATGAATCATGCAGGATTTCCAAACGAACAAAGGAGGGAGCAACATTCTGTTGAATCCTTCATGAGGCAGCGTCCACCATCTTTCAGCGGGTCTACTGATCCATTAGTTGATGAACAATGGATTAGTACTACTGAAAAGATATTTTCAGTTCTTCAATGTTCTGAGCATGATAAAGTCATCCTAGCAGTGTATCGTTTGGAAGGAGATGCGGATCAATGGTGGAATCTTGTTAAGAATACGAGGCAAAGGGATGAAATTGAGTCTATGGAATGGGACGAGTTCAAGAACTTATTTTTCAATAAGTACTTCCCTCGTATTCTCCGAACAAAGATGGAGAAAGAGTTCCTTGAACTGAAGCAAAGGGATGATGAATCTGTTAGTACCTATGAAGCAAATTTTACAAGACTTGAAAGGTACGCTTCTGGTATTATTATCCAACCTGAGAGTAAGATCGATCGATTCTTTAGTGGCCTAAAACCAAGTCTTCGAAGGGCGTTAGCCATAAGGGACTTCAATAGCTACGAAGAAATCGTTCGATGTGCTCTCAAAGTCGAGATGGAGATTGGAGTAACCCATCAGTCACATGGGTTTGATAAGAAGAGGAAGATGGAATTCAAAGAAAAATCTAAAGAGCACACGGAAAAGAAGATGAACTTTCCCTTATGCTCAAAGTGTGGAAATAAACATGGAGGGAGTTGTCTTAAAGGGACAAGTAAATGTTTTAAATGTGGAAAGGAAGGTCATCGGGCATTTGAATGCCGTGATAATGGGAAGAAGATGTCTAATGATGCAAACAAAGGAAGGGATACACAGAATGAACCTGCTACACTTCAATGTTTCAAGTGCAAGGAGATGGGGCATTATGCCAATCAATGCCCAAATCCAAGGGTTGATGATGATGGTCGACGTCAACAAACTCTTAAGGCTAAAGACAAAGGAAAGTCACATGCAATTTCTATCAGCGATGTGGAGTACGATAACGATGTGGTGAAAGGTACACTTACCATCCACTCTAAAGTAGCAAATGTTTTATTTGATTCTGGATCCACCCACTCTTTTATTTCTGAAAAATTTTCTAAGGGTATCACCGTATTACCTCAACAATTAGATGTTGAGTTAGCTGTGACAACACCTAATGGCACATCAATCGCATCAGAAGTTTATAATTCTTCTCCGATCAAAGTTTGTGGGAAAGTGCTTCCTGCAAATCTTGTGATCCTTCCTTTAGTGGAATTTGATGTGATTCTTGGCATGGATTGGCTTTCTCTACATGGAGCTCATATCAATTGCCAAAGAAGGGAAGTCACATTTCATATTCCAGATCAACCTACGATCGTCTATCAATGCAAGGATGAACATAACCTTCCAGTGGAAATTTCTTCCATCTTATGGGTATTGATTCCACTAAATGAAGGTTATTTATCTCAAATGGTTGGTGAGAAACTCACGATTAAGAATATGCCCATTGTACGGGAGTTTGATGATGTCTTCCCGGAGGAATTTCCGGGTCTTCCACCAAATCGTGAAGTTGAGTTTTCAATAGAACTCGTACCGGGTGCTTTGCCTATTTCAAAGACACCTTATAGAATGGCCCCAATTGAGTTGCAGGAATTGAAGAAGCAACTCCAAGAGAATCTTGATAAGGGATTCATACGCCCTAGTGCGTCACCTTGGGGAGCACCTGTTCTATTTGTTAAGAAGAAAGATGGATCAATGAGACTCTGCATTGATTATCGAGAACTTAACAAGATCACTATCAAGAACAAATATCCTCTCCCACGCATTGATGACTTATTTGACCAACTACGTGGAGCTCAATACTTTTCCAAGATTGATCTTCGTTCAGGGTATCATCAATTAAGGGTCAAAAGGGAGGATATACCAAAGACGGATTTCCGTACAAGGTATGGACACTATGAATTTATAGTGATGCCATTTGGTCTTACTAATGCCCCTGCTATCTTCATGGATCTAATGAATAGAGTCTTTAGAGACTATCTTGATCAATTTGTGGTAGTCTTTATAGACGATATTCTTGTCTATTCAAAGAGCAAGGAAGAGCATGAAGATCACTTGAGAATTATATTAAAGACCCTGAGAAAAGAGAAGCTTTATGCCAAATTTACCAAGTGTGAATTTTGGCTTCAAAAAGTTGCATTTTTGGGTCATATAATCTCAAAAGAGGGGATATCTGTGGATCCAGCAAAAACAGAGGTTATCGAAAGATGGTCAAGACCAACAACAGTAACTGAGATCCGAAGTTTTCTTGGTTTGGCTGGATATTATCGACGTTTTGTAAAAGATTTTTCACGGTTATCTAATCCAATCACCAAGTTGACTCGGAAAGGAGTTAAGTTTGTCTGGACAGAGGAATGTGAAGAGAATTTCAAGGAGTTGAAAAGAAGGTTATCCAGTGCACCTGTGCTCACACTGCCTTGTAGTGGAGAAAGGTTTGTGATCTACAGTGATGCATCCAAGAAGGGATTGGGGTGTGTTCTTATGCAAAATGATATGGTGATAGCTTATGCCTCACGACAGTTGAAAATCCATGAGCAAAATTACCCAACACATGATTTGGAGTTGGCTGCGGTAATCTTTGCATTAAAGATTTGGAGGCATTACCTTTATGGTGAAAGGTGTGATATTTATACTGATCATAAAAGTTTAAAGTATATTTTCACACAAAAGGAGTTGAATATGCGCCAAAGAAGATGGTTGGAGCTGATTAAGGATTATGACTGCTCAATCCATTACCACCCTGGGAAAGCAAACAAGGTGGCAGATGCATTAAGTCGACAAGACCATGCTAGTTTATCCATGATGAGGATCACAAAAGATCCAATATTTATGGATTTACAAAGGATGGATCTTGGAATTATAATGGAAGGGGAAAAATCTTATCTTTCTCAAATGAATGTTCAACCATCTATACATGTGAAGATTAAAGAGGCACAGAAAGAAGATGTCGAGTTACAAAAGAAGGTGAGAAATGTTCCTGAATTCAACCTTGATTGTGATGGGATAATAAAGTTCAGGAATCGGGTTTGTGTTCCTCCCATCCCCGAATTAAAGAAAGAGCTGCTGGATGAGGCTCATAGTTCTTCATTCTCTATTCATCCTGGAAGCACGAAGATGTATAGGGACCTGAAAGAGTACTTCTGGTGGGATGGCATGAAAAGAGATGTTGCTGAATATGTCTCTCGATGCTTGGTTTGTCAACAAGTTAAAGCTGAGAGACAGAAGTCTAAGGGGATGTTACAACCATTACCCATACCCGAATGGAAATGGGAAAACATCATTATGGACTTTGTCACAGGACTTCCTAAAACATCCAAAGGCAATAATGCTATCTGGGTCATAGTTGATCGTCTTACAAAGTCTGCACACTTCATTGCTATTAGAGAGGATTTCTCTCTAGATCAGCTTGCCAGAATATATGTAAAGGAAGTGGTAAGATTGCATGGAGTACCACTTTCTATTGTATCTGATCGAGATCCGAGATTTACCTCGAAGTTCTGGCGAAGTCTTCAGCATACTCTGGATACAGAGTTGAGTTTCAGCACTGCTTATCATCCCCAGACAGACGGTCAGTCTGAGAGAACAATTCAAACCCTAGAAGATATGTTGAGAGCTTGCTCTATGGATTTCAAAGGAGGTTGGGATCAACACCTACCTTTGGTGGAATTTTCTTATAATAATAGCTTTCACTCCAGTATTCAGATGGCTCCTTATGAAGCTCTCTATGGAAAGAAATGCAGGACTCCAACTTGCTGGGATGAAGTTGGGGAAAGAAAGCTATTAGGACCTGATCTCGTTGATGAAATGGCAGAAAAAGTCAGATCTATTCAACAACACATAAGAGCAGCTCAGAGTCGACAGAAAAGTTATGCCGACAACCGAAGAAAAGACCTAGAGTTTGAAGTGGGCGATAAAGTGTTCTTACGAATATCTCCCTGGAAGAGGGTTATGAGATTTGGAAAGAAGGGGAAGTTGAGCCCTAGATATATCGGTCCTTTTGAAATACTGGATCGTGTTGGGAAGGTAGCTTACCGATTGGCGCTTCCACCGAATCTCTCTCAAGTTCACGATGTGTTCCATGTATCTCTCCTGAGAAAGTACATACCAGATCCTTCACATGTACTCAGCTCAGAAGTTGTACCACTGGAGCAAGATCTTTCTTATGAAGAACAGCCGATAGAGATTTTGGATCGTAGCGAAAAAGTCCTACGAAACAAGACCACTCGCTTGGTGAAAGTTTTATGGAGAAACCACCAACTTGAAGAAGCTACATGGGAGCTTGAGGATATGATGAGGGAGAAGTATCCTCATTTGTTTGTTGCAAAGTGACGAATTTCGAGGGCGAAATTCTTTTTAAGGGGGGTAGAATGTAACACCCGAGACTTTTATGTTATATAAATCATCAAAGGAATCTTTTTCTACACAACACTTGCTTGGCTTGCTTTGCACGCAATCGCGACCTTCCTCGATAGCTTGCGTCGTACGCAATACCGAGTTTCACTAAACAATAATATGCTATTAAAACTAGCCGTTATGAATAGTAATAACCACTTTTTAAAATTTTATAAATTTTATTTTTCAAAATGGACTTCATTTTTGGACTCAGAATATCGAAATTAGCCTAGGGTGAAATTTTGGTATTTTTCTGAAAACTTTCAATTTTTGATGAATAGTGAAACCACTAAGTGGTAGGTTAAAAACTGAATTTTGCATAAAACATAATTTTACCGCTTCTTTGAATGGAATTTCAAAAATCCGAGAGACACGGTTAATATCAAGGACTAAAATGTGGTTCAATGAGATGAAAATAATTTTTTGGTGAATAGTAACTTTTTACTTTTTTTACCGCGGTTAATAGTAAATAGGGTAACTAAGGGTAAATATGATATTAATATTACCCTAACACATGTCCTAATTCTATTGGACAAGTTTATCTCGACCAAAAACAAACTTAGGAATAAAATATGACCATTTAGGCCCACTTGGATTAGATTAGGACATTTATTATTAATTTATTTAAAGAAGGGTTAAAAGAGTTAAAATCAAAGTATATTTACTAAAACATTTTTAATATGGGGTTATACATAAGCTAAATTCGATTGTAAATATTCATTAGAAAGCTAAAAAGATTTCCTACATGATGGTATTTTATTTGTAATTTTTAGACATTAAATAATTTAATTTATTTATGACACAATGATGATGCAGTAATTATCTTATTAATGAAATATTGACATAATTGATGTTATAAACACCAAAATAAATGTAATTTGAGACTTTTTATGAATTACACTAATTTTCTAGGTTACTATGATATATTAAGGTTGATTTAATCAACTTGGTTCGAACATTTAATTCTGTTATGACTTTCCCAAAAATCATATATCAAATAGTGTCAAAATTGACACAAAATAGTTTTTAAATCAAATATTATATTATTAATTGTTATTGTATTCCTAAAAATCTAAGGTTCGGCCAAATGATTTAGATAAGGATATATATATTAATAATAAACAATTTTGGGTTCGTTTGGCATGTTATTGTAAGTGTATTAACCATATAGTGAAAGAAAACAAAAAGACATGATAAAAGTTAAATTATTTAACTTAGAGTTAAATCTAAATGATAAGGTTAAAATAATATCCTAAACTTGTCTAAATTCTATTGGTTGATAGGATTTCGACCCCTCCCCACCTTATCTTCGAAATAAGACCCTTTGGAACCATTATAAACCGATTTTGACTTTTATATAAAATAATATTTTGAGATATTCCTAAGGTGCCCCTCTCCTCCCTTATAAAAGGGCACCTCATCCCCCTCCTCCTCACACCAAATTGAGCACTCAAGCTCGGCCAACCCCTGCCATTTTCCCCTCTCCACTTCCCTAGAATAGTCCTAGAGGTCCTGGTCTTCTCCAAAGACCACTCTTAGTTCCCTAAGTGGAGGATTCAAAGAGGCGTTCCAAAGAAGAGGTAATATCCATTACCGATCTTTTCAATTTCTTTCGTCTTCAACTTCTTCTTATTTAGTTGTTTCATGATAAAGTAATAACATCAGTATTACTTACATACTGATATGTTATTATAAATATGAAACATCACTAATTCACCTTCTATCCATCCTACGGAAAAATGAAATCACCGCGCGTGCGTACGTACGGAATACCGTCTCCACGCCGTGGTGTAATCTATTTTCCACCATCACCTTACAAGGATGGGTATAATGGTGTAATGAGTAACTATATATGATTATTATTAAGTAATATTGATACTGAAATAATATATATATATACTCCAATACAATTCCACGATCATAGGAACGATATCATCACTCGTGCGTACGTACAGAATACCGTCTCCACGATGTGATGCGACTCGTTCTACATGATCTTCATTTCATAATGATTGTATAAATGAATTGAATGAATGAATATGGTATATAATACACTAATACCATTCTGGAAATGAATTATCTATAACCTAAAGATAATAATAAGAATTTATTCGACAAAACACGCATAAGAACAAAAAGTTATAAAGACCCGAGTAACAAGTAACAATGAAATATTACTAACAAGAAGCTAATAATATGACCATATATGATCTCATATCAATATGTATGATTCTGGAATAAGTCAATAACATTATTTAAACCATTATACAGGAGCTTCGGACACGAACAAAGCAAATCGGACCTAAGGTAAGGGAAATATCACAATCTCATTTTTATCCGAGATTGTTTATTCGTAAATATTTACTGGGGTGTATTTTATCATCCACATCCATGTTCCCTCAATATGTAATATTGTTTCCATCCACTTGAAATAGTTTAAATTCAATTTTACCCTTAGGTGAGTTTTTAGTAAAGAATATTAAAGGAATCTTTTGTCGTTTTTCCATACGAGGTACTTTTTGACTTTTCCGACAAAAGTACGAAGAATGTTTTTTTTTAACTTATACGGCATGAATGGATTTTTAAAACATTACTTCAAAGAAGCTTCCTTTAAAAGTTTTCAAGTTTATTTTTAATCAACTTCTTTTATTTTAAAGTTGTATGACATGTTATGAAAGGAAAAATGTTTTTGAAGAAGAAAGGATATTTTCCTCAAGAATTCAATTCAAGTGTTTTATCAAAATTATTTTCCATCTAAGATAATAAAGGGTTCTGTTTCTATCCATATTTTTACATTGGTTTGACTATGTTGTGATGGAATTATGTTTATGAATTCCTTTATCATATATGAATTGATTTATGATGTCATGATGTTTCAAGAATCCCATTTTTGTTATATGTGTTATGCGATGATGTATGTTTTATGATTATGTGGCACACATAAGAAAGGATTCATTATAAGATGGGTGGGACCTATATCTCCCTCCAATGCATTGGGTAATGATTTTATATCTCATGAGATAGACATGGCTGGAACGGAAGGTTATTTCGGTTCAGTGATACAGGACTGAAACGAGGAGTGAACTCGGTTCAGAAAGGGACTTTGTCCACTAAGATAGTCTTGGCAATGAGTCATGACTAACAAGAAATGATTTTCCATGATTATGTGTGCATGCCACAAAGATTCAAGTTTTATGTTATGATTATGGGGATCTCATTTTCACTTCTATGATTTATTTCATGTTAAGATATTATGATCTCTTTTGCAGGTTTTGATTTTCATAAAGATATGATATGATTTTTGTTTCCTTTATTTGCCCTTGCTGAGCATTTGAGCTCACCCTTTTATGATTTCTTTTCCCCAGGTCAGGAAGATGGATATTAAGTAGAATATGCTAAAAGGGACCCTAGATATGATGAAATAAATGGGAGACACTGTAGAAGATTTATGAACCAGTTGTTTATGTTTCCCAGTTTCTAAAGACACTATACCTATACGGTCCTTTGTGGTTTTGTCATATGTTGTAATAAGAGTGCTTCAATTTTGAAGTATTAACAATGTATGTAAAGTGTGGGTCGTTATATGAAACACATTTGAGAAGTCACAAGATCATTTGGAAATCACAAACCGCTTATAATGGCCAGCCAGGCTTTTAATCAAACACGTGTTGTGCAGGATAATCCTAGGGTTTCATCTTCTAAATGGGGGAGAAAGAGTCATTTTGGAGTTAAAATTTGATAGGGGGAATGGTAAAAAATACATGTTTAAAGAACTTGGGCACTGCGCATGGTTAGGCAGCACCACCTAAACACCCACACCCCCTAAACAGCACCCCCACCCCCTCCGGACACCCCCACCCCCCTAGACACCCCCACCCCCTAGATACCCCCAACCCCCTTGGATAATCCACTCACCCCCTGGACACCACCCCCACCCACCCTCTTGAACACCACCCCCCACTGCCTACCCACTTGGACGCCCCTGGACCCCCCCCCCCCCCCCCAACCCCTGGAAACCCCACTCATCCCCTGGACACCACCCCCCATCCCCTATACACCCCTACCCCCTTGGAAATCCCCCTCAACCCCCCACCCCCTTGGACACCACCCCCCACTCCCTACCCCATTGGACACCCCCTCATCCCTGGACACCCCCACCCCCCTGGACAGCCCCATCACCCCCTGGACACTCCCCCTAGAAACCCCCACCCCCTAGAAAAGCACCCTCACCCCATGGACCCCCCCCCCCCCCAGACACCCCCTAGACCCCACCACCCCATTGGACATCCCCCCACCCCCCCTAGACACCCCCCAACCCCTATGGACAGCCCCACCCCCTTGGAAAGCCCCCTCACCCCCTGAACACCCCCCCCCCCCCCCCCCGGACACCCCCTGGACACCACCACCCCCTTGGATAGTCCCCCCCCCTAGACATCCCCCCAACCCCTCTAGACAGCCACCCCACTCCCATGGACACCATCACCCCCGCCCCCTTGAAAAGCCCCCCCACCCCCCCCCCCCCCCCGACACCACTCCCACACCCTTGGACACCCCCCCCCCCCACCCTGGACATCCCCCCAACCCCTCTTGATATAACACCCACCACCCCAGGACACCCCCACCCCCTGGACACCCCATACCCCCTTAGACTGCCCACTCACCCCCCTGGACACCATCCCCCACCCCCTGGACACCCCCACCCCCACCCCCTAGACACCACCCCCCCCTACCCCCTTGGACACCCCCTGGACACCCTACACCCCCCAGGACTACCCCCTCACCCCCTGGACACCCCCCACCCCTTGAAAATCCCCCTCACCACCCCCCCCCCCCCCCCGAACACCACCCCCACCCCATTAGACACACCCTGGACACCACCACCCCCTTGGACACCCCCCCCCCCCAACCCCCCTGGACAGCCCCCCAACCCCTCTGGACAGCCCCCCAAACCCTGGACACTCCCACCCCCTGGACACCCCATACCCCCTTGGACTGCCCACTCAACCCCCCTAGACACCACCCCCACCCCTGGACACCCCCACCCCCCTAGATAGCCCCCTCACCCCCCCACCCCCGACACAACCCCTCTAGACACCCCTACCCCATTAGAAATCCCCCTCACTGCCTGGACACCCCCCCCCCCCACCCCCTTGGACACCCCCTGGACACCACCACATCCTTGGAACCCCCCCCCCCCCCACCCACCCACCCCCACCCCTCTAGACAGCCCCCCACCCGTTGGACGGCCCCCCAACCCTCTGGACACCCCCCCCCCCTCACCCCCACCCCAGGACACCCCCACCCCCACCCCAGGACACCCCTACCCCCTTGGAAATCCCACTCACTCCCCCTGGACACCCCCTATACCCCTGGACACCCCTACCCCCTTGGACAACCCACTCACCCCCTAGGACACCCCCACCCCAACCCCCTTGGACACCCCCAAACCCATTAGACATCCTCGGCACCCCCTGGACACAACCCCCCCCCCCCCCCACCGCCACCCCCACTGACACCCCCTGGACACCTTCACCCCCTGGACACCCCCCCCCAGACACCACCACCCACTTGGACACCCCCCCCCCCGGACACCCCCTGTATGCGTGCACACATATGATAGAACAGAAAAAAAAATCATAAACTTGCATGATATCACTTCCATAGGTTTATTTTACCAAAAAATAATTTATCATTGTATAAATGAACACTATAATACTTACCATGATAGTAAGATCAAAGATAGGAAAATAACATCTCAAAAAATTAGTTTAGGGCATCATAAAAAATAAAAACTAAAACTGAGTCGTGTGAGTCTTACTTGAGTGTTCTGATTCGACCTAAAATACCTAATGATAATAAAGATGATGAATGATGTTGGAAAAACAAGGTGGGGGGGAATGACTTCAAATAATCCTTTCTAGGTTTTCCACGCGAGGGAGATGAGTCACAGGTCACCTGATCAAAGAAAAGACAATGACTGAATATGGGGTGTGATAAATCATTTAAAAGATTTATCACATCAGTTATTTAATAACCTACATGATAAGCTATATTTTTTAATGTTTATAATGTCGGTTATTTAATAACCAACGTAGAAAATAATTTATCACGCCGGTTAATTTATAAGTGAAGTGATAAATGGCGGTTTATCACGTTGGTTCATTTGATAACTGACGCGATAAATTTCCGAGATTTTTTTTATCACGTTGGTTATTTTATAACAGTCATGATAAAGCCCTGAGATTAAATAGATCACATCGGTTATAAAATTACCAATGTGATAAAGAAAATCTCAGTTTTTATTATGTCAGTTATAAAATAACCGATGTAAAAATTGATTCTCATTGATTTATCACGTCGGTTATACAATAACCGACGTGATAAATTGATTTTTACAGTTTTTCACGTCAGTTGTATAGAACCGACGTGAAAAATACCTACGTGTTAAAAAAATTCCACTAGTGATAATGACATAAGTAGAAGTTTTCATGCTATATAATTCCCTTCCTTTTACCTGTGTCCTATAAAACAAGGTCTTGAACCTCCCAAAGGTAGAAGTAAGGTGTGATCAGTAGATCCTAATAGAAATCCACCAAAGAATCTATGTATGTTATAATATTAATAATACACAAGTTCTAGATTTAAAACAAAATATTTTTACAACAAATGTTATATTAAAACCATTTGAAAAACATTTCTCAGCATGACTTGGGTTTTCAACAAATTTCATATCATTTTTTCAAATGCTAGAAAATTTTCTAGTTATAAAACAAAGTAGGTAAATATACTGATATATAAATATCCATGTGACCCAACATCCAAGAAATAATATATCATTACATAAACATCTAGAAACATTAACTCACCTACAAGTTAGGCTCTATCTAATGAAACAATACGTACTAGACAATCACGAGTCTAAAAAGGTATATGGTCAGATATAACTAATATATATACCTACCATTGTTCATCGATATACAATAGGTTACCTCCTAGTTGTGTCACACACACTAAGGCTACCCATTTATGTTTCCTAACACTCCCAAGGTTCCCATTACGCAATGTTTGTAAATATCAGTTTTAAATAAAAGAACACATTTTTATAAAAAACATTTTTGATCTGATCAAATCTGCCATAGGGTTTGAAAATCCATTTCTTTATTAATCAAGTAAATTCTATTTTCAAACACAAACCCCTTTTAAATCACAAAACCATGCCTTTCTCAATTTCAACCCATGAAATTCGATTTCAAATCATAATGAATTGATAATAATGATAATAATTTCATGAAATTAGAACACTTGAGTATATTGACCTACCTCAAGGATATAGAAAACCTAACCACCTTTGATAATAGGGATTTGAAACCATAATATCTTCCTTTGGAAGAAAATTAACAAAAACAAAGTCAAAAGGGTTGATAGAAAATTCAATCAAATCACAAAACCCTAATCCAAAAAAACCACAACCAAAACCTAATAAGATTGAAAAAACACTTACTCAAAGATAAGTAATCCAACCATAGTGGTGATCAATCCTGGAATGAATCAATCTAGAAAGAAATAAGTCACCAAAAATCACCTAAGGAGAACTCTATATCGAGACATGATGGATTTATAGATAACAAATGAATATATCACTCTTATAGTTCCCTAAAACCCAACATGGTGACATTTACATGGTGTGTAACCCATTTTCACGTCATGTAATCCTTTGGGTCCATATACGCTAGAAATACCATTGTATTTTAATTAAAAATTTATTTTTATCACATTGTCAACCTATTACATGGTGTGAAAATCATTCACTCTATGTACCCATTTCACAAATTCTTCCCAATAGTCATTATACAGTGTGTCCCTCACTTACATAACATGTAAGTTCCCAAAGAGCTGTAGAAACTACAAGTTTTAATATTGAAAATTACAAAAAAATCTCTGACTTAACCATTATAGGTATCCTCCCAATTTTATGATTTAAAATACTTTCCCAACAAAAAAACAAATCCAAAATCTAGTATTAGAAAATACCTGATAGAAAGGTAATGGGTCATTCAAATATTTGTCGTTGATTGAGTTACCTTACTAATACACCACACTCCCATATCATCTTGATGATGTCCATTGGATTTGATGATCTTAAGCAGGATTCCATGCCTAATACCCACAATGGTTGTTAAGACATATTCTCCCACCTATACTCTCATGCCTATAATAACTAGTGTAGGCTATATTTACCCTCATGCTTCCTGATAAATCTAAAATAGAGATTTATCTAGTAACCAAACAAGGTTGTTTTTAAGATGGTTCATGTGGCTTGTATAGGTTGGAATTTTTTGGCATTTTCTTTTATTCTTTATAAAATATAATTAATGCATCTATACATAAATGATTCTATGTCATTATGTATTCTAAATGATTATTCGAGGTAACATAAGCATTCTAAACTATTACAGAACTTGTGAATGGTTTATCAAGGTCTAATTTACATGCCTTAAGATAAAACATCAAACATTAAATTGTATACAAAATTAGTCACACATAATAATACAATATCTTATGAATGTATTTGTCTTAGAAAAATATTTTTAATCCTTTAAAAAATCATGCTGAAATCCATGTGGACTTTTTACATTGTAGATCAAAATCCTCACTTCAATCAATGTATCGAGAATAAAATTGTTCAATTTCATTCTTGGTCACTTCTAAGTAGTTCAAAAAAACATTGGAATATAAAAAATATCTAATAAATACATAAACATATTTTTTTCATGTCCAAATCCATTTAAATAAAATAAATCACAAACCACAATGTGGCCTCAATAATTCGTTCCTTTTTATTTGTTTTCACACCAACTAGAGAATGATATGTCATTTTTTTACTTCAATTTTTTAACTCAACATCTTCACATTTCTACACCTTTCTCATTATCCTCACCCATATTATTTTATTTCCCTTGTTGATAATAAAAACATACATTTCGATAGAGATGATGGTAATATTTTATTTGTAAGTTATGTACCATTGATTATCCAGATGAAATTATTTATGAGTAATGCTCGATATAGAAAACGTGAAATATATACATAGATAAAAAATTATCAATTTATTTTAAAAATATACAAAAATAATAATAAAATTTTCCACCTCTATATTTATAGTTTTTAAAAAATATTATTCCAGTTGAATCAATTAATACCAATTGATGGATATACACTTTCTGAAAAATTTAAACATGATAAACCTTTTTAATGTCATTATTTTTATGTACATTCTATAAATTGTTGATTTATATCTAATAAATAAGATTAGATGCTCCTCAGGTGAACCATGGCCTCAAAGAATGATCTCCTTCTTAACTTCATTATGGTAGATTTTTTGTTTTGATTTTCTTTTGAATATCAATTTAAAAATCATACAATGGTAATACACTCCTTAAATTAGGAATATCTATTCTAAATCAATTCACTTAATTAGTTATCAATTTGATAACTATAATTACTTTCAAAAATCTACATGTATATCACTTTATTATAAAAAAACCTATAATAAAATAATGAGTAACCTATTTTACTATTATTGGGTTTGGAAAAAGGTAGCTAATTTCATCTTAACCATGAATATTTTTCTCTTTCTTGGATAATTTTATATAAATCCTTCATGTTATCCATTATATATTTTATATATGTGTTAGGAATAATGTATTATTTTATCATTTTATTTTGTGAGATCCTCCTACTAACATTTACCAAAAAAGAACATTCAGCACTTGTTTCATTCTTCATATTCATCCAGATTTCATCTCAGGCGGTTTTAATTATCAAACTAATAATTTAGTTATTACACCCTTTTTACACCCCAAACACAATACTTAATGAGGTGTTAGGATATTATATTTTTCCACATAAAGCTCAAAATATAAATATTTCTATCAAATAATCACTTTACCTTTATAAATTTTTATCTCTTATGCTTCTTTTATCTTTTGGGAATTTTTTAAATTAACTGGGCACATAACTAAACAATCAATAATTATATTAACTACTTCTTTGGTGTCTCCCCTAGAATATTTGGAGTAATTTTTTATAAATATTTTCATTAAATTTAGAACTTATCTTGAACTACGACTAATTTTATTAAACCAAAACATCCTTATATTTTATATCCAAGAACAAATCACCCTTATTCTGAAACATGTTGGGAGTATTCTAGTTTGTAACATTATTTTAGTATTTTTACATTACTATATATCCTTTATTTATTGTAATCCTCAATTTTTTATCCTCATTTGTTTTTTACAAGTTTAGATGAATGTGGATAACACATGTAAAAATCTCTTTACACATACCATATTGATTTTCACATTTTTAAATCAATTTAGAGTATATAGATTATTTATTTTCACCTATGACTGATGCATAATCTCAGTATTTCTCCCTGTCACATATGAAATTATTTAAATTTTAGGAATAGATATATTATGAAAATTGTAAATTTAATATTTCTCATACATGTTACAATAGCAGAAAAGCACTATAAACCTTATTATTACTTTTTGAACTACATGCTATCTATATTATTCTGATATGATAATATAATATTTTTGAGATTTTAATCCTCTTTTTTCATCTATTTTTTATAATATAAACTCATTCATATACTTCCATACACCTTGGATGTAGTGTCTGATTTATCACTATTTTTATTCATCAAATTTTGTACATTTTTAGATATTATTTATGCACTATGAACAAAAATAGATTTATTTACAACATAAGTTTATGATGTGAATGGTACAATTTTTAATATCTTATAAATATTCATGATTATAAGGTATCATGTTTTCCCCCAAATCAGGGGTCTTCAACATAATATTTCTCTTTAATACTAAGTGTGGTACTAAATATCTTTTCAATGTGTTATGGGTGAGGTGATAGAAGAATTTTATATATAAAGATTGCATATTAATATATGAATATTCATTAAATATAATTTTAATCTATGCTATAACTATAATAGTTTAGTGCCTTTAGATCATGGATAAAAAACAATGGCTACATAAAAAATCTAGACTGTCTCCCACTTTGTTCTTGAAAACTATCACCCTTCACAGACATATCATACTTAAAACCTTTTTTTATCTCATAGTAAAGGGATACATAATAATAGGTGAGATAAAATATATAAAAAGGTTAAATAAGGGATATATCAATGATATTCTAACCCAAAAATAAGTTCGATGGTATAGGAAAATGATATTAACATTTTAAAATTACACTAAAAATTCATATATCATAATCATGTGTTAGGGAATAAATCATAGAAGTTTGTAATACACCAACTATTAAGTAATAAAATAAAATTATCCATTAGATAAAAACTTTGTCATAAGATCATGTCATTAAATATTTGAATAAATTTTTGCATAATCATAATCATATAAAAATAATTCAAGGATATGAAACAATAAATTCGTCACATGTTAGGATTCGGTTCACCACATATGTTTCTGATTTAGGATTGGGATAACCTCTCATATACTATATATTTTTCTTGGGATAACCTATTGTGTAACCTTTCATATCATAAAAATTTACTCATTATTAAATAAATTTAACTTGTATTATGAATTCACCCATTATAGAATCAAAATCTAGTCATTTGTTTGATATATGATCTTGAAAACATTAATCATTTCCTCATAGATTAACCTGTGGAAATGAGAAATAGTGCCATAAATATATCACAATCTTAATCAATAACCCATTATAGAAACAATAAATAAGGTAAAATTGTATCATATCCTTGGTAAAGCATTAGAAACATGAAAGTATGTTTTTATTGATAAAAATATCGATAAAAGATCAATGGAATATCTTTTGAGGAAAATAACCATTTAATTTTGATATCACATATTTAAATTCTAAAAATTTAGAAAATATTATGAAAAAAAATTATTTTAAAATAAAAAATAAAATTCTAATAGAATCATCAAATCAAAGAGAATACATGATAATGGGAAGCATCATTTTTGGGGTGTATGTTAAAACAATGATTTCATTCACATTTTTAGTAAAAATTCTCTTGTTCAAAAAATGAAAACCTCATTACTATTAATCAATTTTATATAAAATAAAAAAAATTTAAAAATTAAATTCTGAAAACATATGTTAATATTAAAAAAATTAGAGAAATTATTTTAATAAAATATGGTCATGGTAAAAAAAATTATCGACTAGATTGAATAACAAAGTTGGTTTTTCTTAAAAACATTATTTTAGAATTTTGGGTAATTATATAGGGGAAATTAAAAAGGAATATTTTTTAATTTTATAATTAATTATAAGAGAATAAATAATTTTAATTTTTTAGATATATATCATATAATTTAATCATCTTAAATTTAAGGATAAAAAATCCCAAAAAAAATAATATTGTAACATAAATTTGTTGCCTCAAGTATGACTTGATTTGTAAGAACTATATCCCCCTATATAAAAAATATTAATTAATATTATTATATTATAGAACCATATACATACATATAATATCATATATTATCCACTTATTATTTTTAAACACCCTTTCATTAATAATACCATATTAAAATCCTTGTTTTTGTTTTGTTAAATTTTTGTTTGTTATGAAAGTTTCAGGTTGAAAGTTCCAAAACATGTACCATGATCATTATTCAATGATAGAAAAATTATAATAATGATAGAAATGTCATATATATTCTATATAAACTTATATATAACCATCCATAAAATTTATAGACAGAAAATTTAATTACACCATTAATGGAGACGACATTCCATATATATGCATGAACACTATTTTCATTTTCTAACAAAAATATGGAAATAATTTTATATAGTTCTCTAAATTTTAATAAAAATAATTATTTCATTTATGAAAATTATATTTATTAAATCTATAATTATATCTTTCAATGTGAGTCTGTGTTGTAAATTGAATCATATCACTTCATTGAGGTGGTAGTCCACACATATGCATGAGCATTACTTTTTTTACTAATTTCATTAAAAGGATGTGTAAAATGGTTATTACATATTAAAAATAAAATATTAGTTTATTTATTGTAATTCATTGATTATGATATGATGTATAAAATAGGTATTGATATGGTGGATGAAGAAATAAAATTTAATGTACTCAGTTAAGAGTTATACCCCTTCTTCGAGAAACCCCCTTTGGCATACACATAAAGCCTTGAAAGGGTGGTATTTAGAAAAAATGGACCCTTATGACATTGGGATGTTTTTTAGGAATTTATTTAGATATTAATTAGATAATATAAGAGTATCTCAATGTGGGTAGAAGATATGAGAGGTGGGTGTTGTTTTATAAGTGATGGAAAAGATAAATGTGGAATTACATAAAAGATTTAAATATTTTAATTTCTTTTTCTTGTGTATGTGGATCCAAATATATGAAAATTTAAAGGAATTAAAATACAGGGTTGAAATATATTTATGAAATTATTATTATAAATTTTTATGCGGAAATAATTGTATTATCTATTAGTTTAAACCATAGTAAACTCATTTTATCCTTAATCATGGTAAAACTTATTAATGTTTTTACAATTAAGTATGACCAAAAAATAATGAGGAATAAATATAAAAAAATATGATTCCAAGATTTGAAAACATTTTATCATATTAAATTTCTATAAGCTGAAAATTTTAATTTTAAAATAAGCATAGTAAACACAAAAAAACCCATATTTTAGAAAAAATAAAATTTTAAGTATAAAACTAATATTAGTTTCATTTTTTCCTAGTAAGATATATATATTAATTTTAAAATATTTAATTGAATATATAATATATAAATTTCATTACTATAAAAAATAAATAACTAATTATTTCATCTATTTTGATATAAAATTTGAATACATATAAAAACAATTTTCTAAATAATAACACTTTTTATATTTAAATGATTTGATCTCCATTACTAACCATTGGATAACTAATGTATGAATTATTATTAATTTATTAAGATAAATTATCATGATATATTATTTTAATGATTTCTTATAAGTGATTAATATATTTTTTTAGATGGAAGTACCTTATATGTAGAAATATACATTTCTTTAAAAAATAGTTCTTTTAATCATTAAAAGATTTATTAAAAATTTAATGATTATTTTATTATAATTAATAAATACATTTTAATTTAAAAAAAAATATTTATATATTTCATAACATGGTAAATCATATTCACACACCCTAATATATCAACTTTGTTATAAAGACATACTATATCACAGTTCATTTAGACATAGTGTTGTGTGTAATGAAAATTATCAAACATTTCAAGTTTATTTCAAATAAAATGAATAAAAAATCTTACAGTGTTATATTATACCCCCTAGAAATTCATTTCATCCTTGAAATTATGAAACTCTGATTTAAACAAGTGAGTATATCTTGGCTTCATCATGGCCTCATTCATGTATATTCCTTAAATTTTTATTCCATGATAAAACTCTATTTAGGTGAGTAGTATTGTTCCGTAGAACTATATCAATATGATCTGAGATTTATATTTTTTAATTATAAGAAATATAATTATATATTGTTAGGACATGTGATTTAATTACATATTAAGTATCAGGTATACACTTTATTAGGAGATAGATATATAGAACACATCATGAACATGGATAGGATCAGTGAGAATGTCAAGTGATTAGCTAGAGTCCCTAAAAAATTAAGAATCTAGAAAGGGATAATATATTTAGTGATGATCATTCTATTCTTTATGAATCATTTAAGCTACTTCCATGGTGAAATTCCCATGAATACCATCCCACCATAAAATTAATCTCGTAAGCTTCATCCATGGAGAAATTAACATGAATATCATCCAAACATCTTTAAATTCTATATATCCTCAATGATTATTATCATAACTATTCAATCTACATTGATCCACCATATTATTCTACTAAATTTATCTGAAATTCTCTTAAAATTACTTTACTATCTTAGTTTCCAATACATTTTTTTCTTTATCTTCATCCCAACATGATGGAGTTATACACTTCCTTCTATAGAGGGCTTTATAAGGGGACATCATAATTTCTTGTAAAGGATATTGTTATAAGTGAATTTGATAAGAGGAAGGTGTTAATACCAACCACATTTGAAATATAGAGAATAATATGATAACATATCTTCTAGATTATGAATTCTCTTAGACTAAACATTTTTTTGAGGGTAATAGGTAGTGCTGGAACACAACTCCATATCTAGAACTTATTGAATACTTTTCCAGATCATCAAGTTAAACCTATAATCTTGATAAGATTCAATAGAATTTGATACTCCCAGAAACCTTAATAATTTCTAATTGTATATCTTAAAAGGATTATCAGTACATAAATCATTTCTAATATTAATTAAGTGTACTGAATTTATATGGTGATAAAATACAACCCAAATATTATTACTCCCTTTTGATATTATGGGGATTTAAATGATGAAAACCATGGGAATGTTTTCCCATTTACTTTTCAGTAATGGAAATTGTTGTAACATATCATAAAATTTTTTCTCTCAACATTAAAATATTGACATACCAAAAAATAAAATACATACATTGTAATATCTCCCATAATGTTGTCCCACTAGAAATACTCATTCAGGTCACTACACATCTTCATACTAGTAGGATGATTAGATAATGATGAGCTATTAGCTTCTTACAATAGATCCTTCCTAATATATGTTATTTATAGGACACATACTCAGTTCTTAAACCTTGTCATTCCATCATAGTCTAGGATAAACTCATGAACATTTCTCAAATTTTTTTATATTTATACATCTTCCTTTTGCGCCTTATTAATCTTCACATGGATGGTTGGTTGAATATTATTCTAAGAATGATATGATATATCTCCATTCTTCTATATTTCAATGTATATCTTATACATATCCGTAAATGGTTTATCTATTTTTGTATTTATCATAGAAAAACTAGAATTATCTTTACAACTCAAAGTATCAACCATATTGTTTTCCTTCATAAGGTGGTAATGTATTTGGAGATCATAATAATTAATCATCTCAAAACATCCTCTTTGGTGAATATTCATCTCTTTCTTTGTGAATATATACTTTAAAATTTTATGATCAATATATATGTCATTCCTTTTTCCATAATCATAATTCTTCTATATCTTTAATGAAATGATTGTTATTGAAAACTCCAAATATTAGTTAGGTAATTTTTACCATCAATTAACATAAGGAAAAATATATACTCATATAATTATATAAAAAATACACCCAACCCATTATTCTATAAATCAATATAAATCAAAAACACTTCTACTCTATTGGTTTGTGAGAGTTTTGGTTCATTGGCCAACCTTATCTTCAGCTTCATTAAAATTTCTTCACAATCTTTAGTTACAAGTAACTTGAAGCCCATCCAATATAACATGGGAGTTGATTAGATAGCTATAATAAATTCATCATAATTTTTAAAAAATATCCATACAAACTATGAAAATAATAGATCTCATATAGTTGTTGGTCTTATCCAAAGTTCAATAACGTATGTCTTTGATGGATCCACTGATATACCCCTATTTGAGATTATATGACCCAAAAATGATTCATTATGTATCCAAAATTCACCCTTGGTAATTTTTCATATAAAAAATCCTTTATTATGGTCTTTAATACAATATCCATGTGATAATTATATTCATCCTTTCTCTTGGAATATATAATAATATCATCCAGAAGGAAGTCCACAAATTCGTATCTATAATATCTGAAGTCATGGTTCATTAAATTCATAAATATAATGGTGTAATTAGTAAGATAAAATGAAATCACTATAAATCCATATTTTCATTAATTTATACGGAAGGATATCTTTGTTATGTCATCAATTTTGACCCTTAATTGATAGTTTCTTGATTGAAGATCAATCCTATAAAAATATTGGGTTCCCCACTATTTATCAAAAAATCGTCAATACGGTGTAGAGGATACTTATTATGTATTTTGATCTTGTTATGTTCCCAATAATCAATAAAAAGTCTCAATGATCCATCCTTTTTCTAAACAAAAAGTACAAGGGAACTCCATAGTAACATACTTTTACAAATGATTCCCTTGATTAGATTATCCTTAGTTTCTACTTTAATCCCACAACTTCATTGGGGAGATAATATATATAGTATTTGTAATAGGTTTAGACTATAATTATATTTAAAATTTAACATCACAATTAAAATGAATACTTGGAAACTCATTAGAGAAGACATCAAAGAAATCTTGTGCAATAGGCATATCTTTAATGTTGAGTTTCTCCCCAACCATCTATGATAAGTACCCACTTTGACTATGAATAAAGATCCCTAAAATGGATATAATTTCCATTATATGTTTATATTTATGCTCACACTAATAGATGATAATAGGTTGGTTATAAATATCAAATGTTACTTCCCTTACATAGAAAAAGATATGGAATTTATAAAATAAAATTCAATACATTCCCAAAATAACATCAAATTAAACTATAGAAAGATTAATGTGATTTGAAGGATAGGCGTCCCAAAAAACAATATTGTAGAATAATCATTGACTAGATATGTGATCATTTTAACATTGGTAGTTTTCAATACTAATCCAATATTTAATAATGGATTTGGTATTGTGATACCATTAGATAATTATTCAAATATAAAAGAGTGGGTAGATCAAGAATCATATAAGGTATTGGTAATTCTAGATTTTATGGTAAGTATACTATTGAAAACTTAGTTTTCATACCTCATATCAGTGATAGTGATGACATGATATTTCCCTCTGTCTCGGGCATAAAATATTACTAATGTATATTATCTTCATTAACCATTAGATTTTGTCACTAGTTAGCATAATGCCCATAGTCTTTCCATTTGATACACTTGAGTGTTGGGGGGAATTATATTCATCTTTAAATCTATTCAAATCATTCTCTGACCTATTCCCATTACATATTTATTAGATTACCTAATGAAATTACTTTTTATACTTAAATCATTTAGAATTTCCCTTAGGAAAACATGCTTTATATTATTTTCCCACACTTCTAGTATAAAGTAAGGATCACTTTCTTTATTCCATGGTATTTATTATATTAATTTCTTTTAAATTACTTATTTAATTTATTTAAAATAAACATGATTTATTTGTGAAACCGATATCTAATTCTTTATTAATATTACATAGAACAATTTCTTTATAGCTACAGAAGCCTTTTATGGCTAATGACATGGGAATACATTGTTTTATTCCCATGTATAATCGATCAATATTACATTTTCGTTCAATGATAACATTGAAAACATACCTCTCAAGTCTTGTAAAATTTTAATCATAGTTATTAAAGGATTCAATATCCTTATTCTTCAGCTAAAGGAATTTATTTTTCATTTTGGTAAAAATAATACAAGGAATGTTCTTATTGAAAAATAATATTCTAAACTAATACCACTACATAGATTCAATTTCATCCAATTTCCCCATGTTCTTATTAAGATTACAATATTGATTCTTATTTACAACCTAATGATAAACAACCAAATCAAATTTTTCATGCTCTAAAAACTTGAGAGTGAAAAATATCCATTTAGTGGTAATGATCTATTGCTCCCAAATAAATTTATTAGAAAACCCACTAAAAGAATGTAGATGTTTACTCATAAAGGACTCAAAAAATTATCGTTCCCTACTTTTCTCATTTGGAATCTCACTATGGTTAATGGTATTAGAATGTTATGTTAGCATAGTGATGATATTTTTCATTCCATATAACAAAACATTTGGATGCTCAGTAGAACCAACAATACATTTTTAGCCACATTTAGTGTTAACATGATTTATTATAGTTCCATCCATTGAATAAAACTAAAAAACATAGTGCAATGAACAATAATCATAGTGAGGAACTATATAATATTGAAAAATAAATTATAGAATTTTTAAATCAAGACACCTTTTTCCAATCTATGACACCATAAGATTAACTAAGGCCATACATGGTTATCATCAATTCAATCCATTATATTGGTTCATAAGAAATTTGTATTTACCAAAGAATATCACCTAGGAGTGCCTAAATAATTGTGCAGTCTGATGCCCACTCATCATGCACCAGTGATGATTGATTTAATACCCAATTTTTTCCCTTTATAGTTTTTACCCCTGGTGCATCCATTCTATAAACACATTCACTTTCTAGTATAAAAAAATTATGTATTATCTAGGAACTAATTTTTTATAGAAAATAGGATGTTCTCCTATACATAGACTAATCATAAGGGTTTTTACTAATGTTTTCTCATCCTTGTGTCCAAAAATTACTAATCAGGTATCGATGCTAATTGAGACAACCCCAAAAATTCATATATAAATATTACATATTAATTGATTAATATTAATTATATATCATTATGATACATTATAGAACTATAAAGGTTTGTTTTCATTGGAAAATTGGATATATAAAAAACATATATAAAGAAGATCAACATAATATCCCACTATATTCATGACAACAAACACCCTTCTTATAAATATCATAATTAAAACCTTTCTATGACTTTGGGAAACTGAGAAATAGTCAAGGGTGATCTAAGATTCTTAGTAAGGGTAAAAAATAGAGATATCAATGACTATTTAAGAATAAAATGTTCATAATGTTATGAGAATATGAGCTTATAAATTTAGAACCATAACTAAAAATGTATAGAGAATAATAATGAGTCATGGAATAAAGATTTATAGTGACCCATGACTTTTCATACATGGATATTATATCTTTCTAGATGAATATTCATTAAAATACACAAAAAAATTCTTAAGGACCATAATAGTTTAGTCCATTTGGAAACTTAGAACACAATATTCTAATTTGGAGAAATATCGTCATTGTTTCCCATAAAGATCCTCCCATTTATTACTATTCATTGTTATAACCTACATAAAACCATTCTTCATAGCATGGAGAAAGGAAACATAATAAAGAGTGATCTCAGATGATCAGTAAGGATAAAAAAGGGAGATATATAACCTTAACATGAAAATAAGGGTATTAAAACATGATCATTACATTTTAAAATTATACCTTGCATATCAAAGATCATAATCTTGAGTCATGGATTAAAGATTAGAAGTTCATAATACATGAAAAATAAGATAATCATACAACATAAGACATGAGAGCATAAAATTATACTAAGAAATATATTTTTAGAATATACATAAGTATAGAAAATCATTTCCATATTATTCAACTCCCAAAAACATCGTAGTGGACAAAGTCCCAAACTGAACTAGGTTCACTACTCATTCTAACTCTGTCATACTGAACCGGGTTTACTCCCGATTCTATCCCTATTTATCTCATTATATATAAATCTTTTCCCAATACATTTAAGGGAGATATAGGTCCCAATTTTCACATAATGAAAATAATATTTATATTTTCCCAAAGACTATAAACATCCATTACATCATAACCCATGAAATAAAATGGGTATCATAAACATTTCTTCATATCAAAACCTTTTTACAAGTGTGTAATGGCCCAGTCCAGCCCACCATCATGATATTGTTTGCTTTGGGCCTAGCCCACATAGTTTTTTGTTCCTTGGGCTCTAGCCCTCAGGCATCCCCCAAGAAAAAGCCTCATAATGGGAGAGGTGTCCATACCACCATATAAAGGGGTGTTTCATGCTCCTACTCCTTCGATGTGGGATTTCTATAATCCACCCCCCCCCCAGAATGGCCCAACATCCTCACTGGAACATCAAATGGATGATACATCACCCATTATGAGGCCTTTTCTTGGAGAATTATTAAGGTTTATAGCCCAGGGAAAGCAGAACTGGGTGGGCTAGGCCCAAAGCGGACAATATCATAATTGTGGGCCAGACTGGGCCATTACAAAGTGGTATCAAAGAAGGTAAAATTTTTACTTTTTATTTATGTTTTGGGTTGGTATACATGATACTAGGAATTTTTCAGCACATGGTTAATAGTTATGTCTGAGAATGATCACCCCATGTACGGGGAATGACTAAGTGGCAAGGGTTAGAAATTTCTCCTTATACTATTCGATGCTACAGATGATATGATTTCACCTTGGGTGATTGGTGTATTTTATGATGCTTATTGATTTTGAAATTTTGGAAATTTTCCTTGTCCTGATATAGAAAGGAAGTTTCATTATGTGCATCATATTATTATTTAGAAATTCATATGCCATGCATATGACATTCCATGTAGTTTCATTAGTAGGATGCCTGAAAATTTTGATTGTGTGCCTTGGGCGGAATTCCATGTTTTGATATGCTTTAGCATGCCTACATGTATAACTTTTTTAGATGATTATATACCTTGTTGCCTCTATTATTAGCACGTTTTTCTATTATTCCATGCTTTTTTGTTATAGTATTTTTTTTTCTTACTAATTACGCTAAAATTCTAGAGATGTTTAGATGTGTAAATAACTGCATGGGTGGAAAATTGTCGATTGCATTTACAACAGGATATAGTTTTAGTTTTAAGGTGTATAGGTTCTTTATAACTGGTAAAAGGGTAACCTGAGTATTCAAAAAATTTAAAGAAAAAATATTTTAAATTAAAAATTTTAAATAGACATTTATTTGATTAAATGGGAGCCAAATTACCCCAGTAAAGTGTATGGGAACTTTATGGATTGGTATATAGCCACTCATATCACTTGTGTGACTATTGTTTTAAGAACCTGGATTTGAATATATGGTACCCTCATATTTATCCTTATAATTAAAATTAATTTAATTTCTAAATTTCCTATTTATGAATAAATGACACTAAATGTTAAATGTTAAAGAGGAAGTTTTATATAGCTTGCATTTTTTTTCATTGGGTGTTGTTTAAAACCAAGTGAATTGTTTGGGAAATGGTACATGGGATTGGTTGAAATTATTTAAATTTTTTATAGGTTGAAATGAATTAATGAAATGGATAAAATAAAAAAGGGCTCTTAATCCTAGTGAAATCCTCATTATGTGACCAAGAGATAGGGTCGACGCTTATGCTTTATAAGGGACTAGCTCACGAAAGGTAGCACACTTAGAGATTGATATGCCTTATTTCCACTGTGAGCTTTTGATTTTGGTGTCGTTTGGGTGTTTTGTCTCTATTAGTAAATTTGGGTTTTAAAATAAACCCTTGTTAAGATGGGTGTTCATTGTACTTTGACTCTTGTTATGGGAATAAGTATTGAGGAATTCTTGGTTCAATAGATTATATGTCTCTATATATCATCATCCAATTTATAGTGTTTTGAGATGATTTTCAAGAGTTTCTTTGTGAACTTGGTGTAGTATGTGTTGACATACGTTGTATTATCGAGAGCTTAGTGATGTAACCAACCGGATAATTTTGGTGTGATTGTGGGAGATTGTAATGTTAAGGATGTGATCGGGTTAACTCCTAAGTAGAGTGATTGGGCATTAAGTTTAGTTCATCCCACTACTTGGGATGAATTTTTAGGCATTGGGTTTTTTTAAATGTCGGTCAGTTTGAATTTTCAGCTCTCATGTCAGATGTGTTGACGTGGTGGTCATAGTTCAGGGAATGTCACACGTGCATTTAAGGTGTTTCTAAACAAGTGTTCTTGTGAGTGACTAATATTTTATTTTAACAACAGAAACACTCTCATGGTGGTTAGTGTCACATCGATTCTAGTGTATGTGTAAGTGATTTATTAGTATCATGGATTTGATATGGTTAGTGTTTTGTGAAACCCTTTAGAAACACTTCTAGTTTTTGGAAGAGTTTTAGTGGTAAGCTTTGAAATAACATAGATTCCTTGGGTGATAACGGCATCAAGGATTTTTTGATGGTGCATTAGAACGTAAAGCCGAGATTTTTGAAAGGATTCAACCAATAATATTTCAAAAAAATTATTATTATTATTATTTTGGTGACCTGGGTTTAGTCTTAGTGTGCTTTTCTAAATGGGATGATCTTGTCCCCTATCTTGACCTCATCCTAGAGGCACTCATATAGTATCTGTCTTATGTTATTCTAAATTTTTAAAAGTCTTTTTGGTTTGATAAGTGATTGTTATTTGGGTCGTACATGGGATGCATGGTTCTTTGGGTGACACATTTATTCATAATGAGGAACGATGGTTTTAATCTACACTAGTGATGTCTTATTCTTGAAGTATCAGTGGAAGTCGGTTAAGGACTTCATTGTACGTACATGTGATAGATGATGAATGCCTTGAGGAGGAAGTCTTTGTAGTTCTATTCTGGATGTGTCAGTCGTCTATATTGGGAATCTTCATTGATGGTTAGACTGATGTGGCTTGGTTCTTTCCTTTTTTATTATGGTATACAGTAGGTTATGGAACCTTTTTAAAGGAGTGTCATTGGTTTAAGAGAGAGTGTGGTTTGTAGGTTAGTGATTTCTTTCAAAGAAAGCATGAGCATCTAGTTTTTTTGGTCGATTGAGATTAAACTGTTTCCTTCAATGAATTCTTTGTAATGGCCTCATATATAAGAAAGTTTTCCCAATTGAATAAATAACATGAGAAGTGGAGATATAATGGTTAGGAAATATCCTTTTAGGAATTTTAAATGGTGGAAGATTTGTGGTTTCGGATAGACCGTAAAATTATAAGAACAATAGTATAAATCTTCAATGGGTAGATGGTTAAAGATAGGACGATGAGATCATGTCTCTAGTTACTCTGTCTCGGTTAAATTCAACTTCGATTTTTGGGTAAGAGTTTGACCTTTGGCTTGGGTTTTAATGTCATAAATGATTTTGGATTGTGAAATGCTTAAGGTGTGTTTGGTAATTGGAAATGCAATGTGATTATTTGAACAAAACCTCACAGTCTCTATAGGATGGGTGATGTTTTCGTAGTTCTTAATGGCTTCTCGGGGATAAGAAGTTTTAAGGTGGGAATATTTTAGAATCCGATGTTTTGGAATGGAGGGTTATTATAAAGGTTTTTTAATTTCATTGAAAATTAATAGGCTGGCTGTTATTTAAACTGAGCTTTAGTTCATTATTACAAGATCTGGAACACTACGATGTGTCCTTTTAAATAAATAGAAATTAATTAAATTAAAAATTAGAAGGAAAATAAGTAAAATGATAATTCAATGGAATAATAATAATAATATTATTATTATTATTATTATTATTAGTTTTATTAGTAATTTTAGGTTTCTAGGAAACCTAAGGGATACCTTCCCTATAACTTATTGGATCACACGGTGCACTGCACCCCCCCCCCCTCTTGGATCATGTGATTCCCTGTAGTGAACCCCTCAGACAGCTTCTCCTCTCCCTCTCCATGGCCGAAAAATCCCTCCTAGTTATGATCTATAGCAGGCTTTCCCCACCATACTTTGTACCGAACCCCCGGGACATGCGACCCATACTTCATGATCCCCTCACCTCAGATCCCTCTTCCTATAAAAAATTCATCTAGATTTGTTCATGATTCCACTTCGAATATTCAAGGTAATATCTTCTCCCTCAATCTCTTATAATGAATTGACCAATTTCGGTCTATCCATCACACTACGGTGTGCGGTCAAAACCCTCGGTTAGGGTCTAATCTGGATTTTTGGTGTTTTTGGTTCTAAGGTTATGCACAGTATGTCTCAGGACCTTTGGTCCATGTTCTGGCAACTTCTGCTGAAGGAGAGTAAGTTCAATTCGATTTTGTTCACCATCATCAATTTTGATGTAAGGTTTAATACCACTAATGTTGTTTCGTACCATTTAAATCAGATTCTTAGGGTTTATATGAGTCCCTATTAAATTTTTATGTGTTTTTGGTCCTTTACACACAAATTTTTGGTGCTGGTATTTTTTTATGTAGGGTGTTTCAATCAATTACAAGAGCACGGGTCTATTTTTGTTGAAGTATGTGTACGCAAGTAGACTATTTTTGAGTTAGAAAGATTTGGATTGGCCAATTATTTGAGGTGGGGTCCTCAACCTTTCCTTAATTATAAAAATGTTGATTTTTTTGATTTACATATTTTGATAAATTGTACTGCAATGTTGGAATGAATTATTCATTTTTTTTAAATGATTTATTATATTAAAAAATCACATTTCTGTAATAAAACCCCTATATTGTAGGTGCGCTTCCTTCAAGATAAAACATATTGATTGGACTACTTTTATTTTCATAGCTTAATAATGTGTGTTTTCCTATGATCTCCTAGTTAGAGGAATTTTTTTAAATTAAATGGATGTGTTCCCTCCTTTGCATGTTGACGCAATTGAATTAAATGTTTCCAATGAGCTAGAATTAGATACATGGGTGGGTATACCCAAGTCAAATAACTAAAAGTGAATCGTAATAAATATGTGGGTATACCCATGTGATAAGATTAAATATATTTGTTCTAATTTATAAATCCCATAGTCAGGATTCATCCTCATATATTCATGTTGTAGGATTTCTAGATTTGTTTAGCAATTGAGACCTCTAATTGAATTAATTAATGTGGTAAATTAATTAATTTTGAAATTTGTTAAATTATGGAATTTAGGGTTTATAGAACAAGATAAGTAATTGTGATAATTAATTATGTTTGTAGATTTTTATATTTTAATGAGGAATAAGGATAATTAATTGGTAAATTAATTATCAATGTAAATGATTGAGAAATTGGGGTAATTAAATGTTGTATTAATTATCAAGTTTACCTTTTGTGAATAAGAATAATTAATTGGTTATTAATTATCGAATTTTGGTATTTTTAAGGTCTAATTGATTATAGAATTAATTAACAGGAAATTTATGCTGTTAGTTAGTTATTTAATTAATTAACAGAATTGATTAATTAATTTATGAATTAATTAATGGATGGGATTTTGGTTGTTAGAAATGGGATTCTTTGACAATGATATTATGTGTTAGAAATTGTGTTATACACTAATAATATAAATATATGAATGGGATTTTGGGTGTTATACATGGCGTTCTTCACCAATGAGATTAGATGCCATACCTAGCATTTTACACCATTAGTATAAATATATGAACCGGATTTTTGGGTGTTAGACATGGCATTCTTTACCAATCATATTAGGTTTTAGACATAAAATTATGCACCAATCGTATAAATATATAAATGGGGTTTTGGGTGTTATACATGGCAGTCTTCACCAATGATATTAGGTGCTAGACATGGTGTTCTACATTGATAATATATGATATGAATAAATTGTGAATTGAATAAGGAACATGGATTAAACTCGAGTATATGTGGTTAAATAATTAATTTTAAATAATGTGATAAATAGTTTATTTATTCATTACATATATATATAATGTTTTTATTTAGATGCTTATTCTAGAAATGAGATAAATATAGTATCGTCATTAGGTATCCCTTATGAACCTGGTTGGGTTGTTATTTATAGATTTAGTTCTTTCATTACTTCACTATCACTACCAAAAAACTGGGTTTCTGCAGCGTCACCCTTTATCAATGCTAAAAAACACTGATAAATGGGGTGCCTTTATCATTGATAAAAAATTCGTGATAAAGGGCACTTTTAACAGCACTAAAAAGTTGTTGTTAAAAGGGACCCTTTATCAGCGTTTTTTTAGCGCTGTTAAAGGGGACCACTTTGTGAGCGCTTTTTTCAATAGTTATAATAAAGGGGGTCTTTATCAGTTCTTTTTCCTAGTGCTGATAATGTTTATATTTCAAAAATAATAATTTTTCATTAAAAATAATATATTTATATATAATTATATTTATATTGATATGAATATAATATATATTTTTTAAATATGTTTTAGATAAGTATAAATAGATTATAAAATTTAATATATAAGAAATTTAGTAAAAATTGATTTAAAATATTTTAAAAAATATTATTAATTAATAATTTACAAATTATCATTGACTAATAATCATTTAATAAAAATTTTAAGACACAAAAAATAAAAATAAAATTAATAAAAGATCTAAAATAAGTTGAAAATGTAACTCAAACTTCAAATGGCCATAACTTTTGATTTGGGTGTCCGTTTGATCTCTACAGCATATCAAATCGAAGATTGAGATGATATATACGTTCTCGTTACTCAAGGAAACATACTACCACATTTTTTGAGGTATAAAAAGGAACTTAAGTCCTCTAAATATAAATTTTTAGTCATGATGCCCTGATTTTTTAACATTTAAACAGTTATAACTTCTGCTCTGGATGTCTTATAGTCTTGTACCACATGTCATATCAAATATTGATTCATTTTATTCGATTTTACTAGTTTTGGAGTTGAAATGGACTTTTAGATTAGAAGTTATGGTCATTCTAACATTCTATGGATTTTTAGATAAACATATATATGTATTTATTCGTAAATATGTGTGTGTGTGTCTGTGTGTATGTGTGTGTCTGTGTGTGTGTGTGTGTGTTTTATATATGTATGTATTTATTTATTTATAAACACACATAAAAAACATATTTTATAAATATATTTAAATCTAATCTTATTAATATATATTAATATATAAATAAATATACTGATAAAAAATTATAACTAAAAATATATATATTAATAGATATAAATATATATTAATATATGAATAAATATATATATATATATATATATGTCTTAATATAACTAAATATATTAATATTAATATGAATCTATTTTAATATATGAATAAATATTACTATATATATATATAAATTGATATATCCATAAATGTGAAAAAAACTAAATGGATTAGTGGTAAAGGTGCAGGCGTGCAAGGGGGGAGGTCTCGGATTTGAGTTCTTGTGGAAGCAAGAGAGCGTAGGCAGGTGAGAAGGGTTGCGTGGGCAAGTGAAGAATGCGTGAGAGGGAGGGGGCTCCGCCTAGCGCTGATAAAATGGGGGTTCAAGCACTGTTAAAATCTCCCAACATTAAAATATTCTTTTTAAATTTTTTTAATTTTTTTGACTTTTATCAGCGCTTAAAAAATTGTTCATAAAAGGGGTCTTTTATCAGCACTTAAAAAGGACCTTTTTATCAGCTCTTTTTTTATCGCAGATAAAGACACCTTTTATCAGCTTTTTTTAGCGCTGAAAAAAAGGGAACTTTATCAGTGGTTTTTTTTAGCGCTGATAAAAGGGACCCCCCCCCCCCCCATCTTCACTTCAATTAACAACTTTTCTAGTGTTTTTAATTCCCTTTTCTAAAATTGATAAAGGCCATATTTTTTGTACTATATACCTACACACTGTTTAATTATATGGAATTTACAAGATTGATCTAGACACCGATGGTCCCAGACTACAAAGATTTAAATCTTACACCCTATTTAGGATACCATTTCCCTGGGGTACTTGAGTAGAATCTACTTATTTTCAATACCTTTGACCCTTGCTGTTGTTGTTTTCTTGTACCTGGGAGTTATGAGAAAAGGACTGAAACATGGGATGCTCATGGAGATTGCCCTTGGGGCTTTGAGTATTTTCTTTATTTTTGTAGTGAAATTTAATTCATAATGTTTTGTTTACTAATTTCAGATATTTATCATCAAGACATACATGCATTGTATAAACTGGTGTTGGCCATTTTCTTTATTCAGTTTATATTGCAATTTTCTTCCACTATTTTGATTATTTCTTTATATACACTTTCACTATTTTCATCTATTTATATATTTTTATACTACTATGAAATCTTTGATATGAGGGTATTGTCTTTCCACTATCTATCCTTACACCCTCCCTACTAGTCCGCAGCCTCGGGCACGTGGGGAGGCGCACTTGAGGTCATGTGGTGATCGATCTAGCTACCGTTCGATGGTATGCTAGGTCAAGAAATTATTATTATTATTATTAGTTTTATTAGATTTTTTTAATTTTTAATTTAATTAATTCCAATTTCATTAAAAGGTTACATCATTGTGTTCTAGCTCTTTCAATAAAGATATAAAGCTCAATTTTAATAACGGTCTACCTTATAATTTCCAAAACAAATTCAAAACCCTTGTAAAAACCACCCAGTCAAAAACACAGGATTCTATAATCTACCCACCTTAAAACTTCTCATCCCAAATAAGCCTTCTGGAACTATGAAAACATCACCCAACCCATAGAGGTCGTGAGGTGTCATTCAAACAGTCCCTTCGTGTTTCCAAATTCCAAACTCACCCTAATCATTTCACAAGCCTAAAGCGCTTAAGTCTAAAAATCCCTTATAAAACCACCTAGTCCAAAACATGGAATTTTTAACATTACATCTTTAATAATCATTTTTTTATAGAATAACCTATGAAAAAAAAGCAGGTTTCATAGGAATTTTATCATGGTATAACTTGTGGAAGTGAAATAAGATTCATAAACATCATGAAATAAAAACATAAACCATTCAAATAAATAATATGAATGGTATTCTTGGATCATATCCCCATTAAAGAATAGGTAACACCAAAGGAATACATCTTAGAAGGAAAATAATTTTGAAATATCTTTTAAAACATTCCTTGATAAAAATATCCATTCTTCTTAGAAAAATATCATTTTTAAAAAAACTTTTTGAAAATATTTTCTTTGAAAATATTTTCTTTGAAAATAACCTTAAAAAATATAAATTAATATTTTAATAAATGTTTTGTTATAACATAATAAAATTTCATTCATGTCTTATACATTAAAATGGATGTTTCTTTCAAATATATTGTAAAATCCTAATGGGCGTTATTTTAGAAAATGAAATGAAGATTCCTTTTAAATAATTTTTGAAAAAGAAAAACATAGGTAAAAATATCCTTTATAAATAATAATATATTAATAAAAAAATTTAAAACATTTTTATAAAAATATGGTTTTGATGGAAAATATATTATTGATAGAAGAAATAAATAAAGTCAAATTTTATGAAATACATTTTCTTAGCTATCTTAAGTAACAAAAGGTACACAAATGGTAACAATACTTGAATTTATAATTAATAAATAGATTATAAGATAATTAAAAAGAATTATTGAGTGGTATAACATAATATTTCATCATTGGAGAGTTAATCAAAAATATTCCCAATAAATGATGAGATTATAACAGAAAATATTTACCACTTTGGTAACATTGAATCATAAGACCCAAGAAGTAATAACATAAAATGATACTTAAAATATCATGAGGATAAAAAAAATTCAAGATTTTACATGTCAAATGGGATTTATATACACCCTATAAATGAATATATTTTCATAATATAACGTGCATCTCAAAGAAGGATAATTGAGACAAAACTCCCTTACTATTTTGGTAACTTTTGAATCGTAAAACCCTTTATATAGAGATCCTAAAATGGGTGTTTAAATACACATAATTTTAGGTATAATCATTATAAAACAAATTAATTTGAATCATATACACCACATAGAAGATAGAGGTTGTGAATATATCATGTGTCTCATAAAAGTAAAATGTGAGATGGAAATCCCTTACCTTAAGTATTAACTTCCATCATACTCATTCAAAACTCCTATATAATAAATATTATTTTATTATAAAAACTTTATAGAACCATATTTTTATATATAATACCATATATTATTTTCTTATGACCTTTTATTACCCATTTATTAACGATTTCATGTTAAATTTACGTTTGGGGTAATAACCAACTGCTCTGTTTTTCGTGCATGTTTTGATTTTTTACTTTTTGTCCACTTTATTATATCATGGTTATAACATCTCCAAAATAATTTAAATTACATATATATCATATATATTTATTATATATATATTTATAGTAATCCATATAATTTATTGACAGAAAATAGAATACACTATTCATGGAGATGGTAGGTCGTACATACGCATGAACTTTGTTTTGATTTTCTTAAAGGATTGAAAGAAAGAAGGGTAAATTATATTTATTATAACCCCATAATCTTTTTTATTTTATATATATCACATATTCTTATGGAAACCATCCTTAATACTATCTATGTAAAGTTTTAACAAATCACATCGCTTCGAGAGGCGGTAGTTCGTCGTACACACAAGCTATGTTATCATATTTCCAAAAAATGGAAATAATGAAGGTATGTTTGATATAATAGTTCCAAAAGAATAATAATATCATAAATCTCGTATATAAATAGTATTTGCATCATTATTATCAACTTTCAAAGGCGGTAAAGGAACAACGAATGGTATCAGTTTGCGAGACGGTAGTACACCATACACCCAAGCAATGATTTCTTTACAAATTTGATGGAAGTGTGTATTGTTATAGGTCATAAAATTAATATAGAAACATATAAGTATATGGAAAATACATTGGTTACTATATAATCATGGTATAATAATAATTGACGTCGGTGGATAAATAAGTAAAATAAAGATGCTTGTTGAAGAACAATACCTCTTCTTCAGGTATCCTCCTTATGTTTGAGCTAAATCCTTAAATGGAAGGATTTATTCCCAAAATAAGGATTATTGGATGAGGTCAAGGAATTTTTTATGTGATTTGGGATGATATTGTTCAATCCAAATGGAATTTTAGGTGTGAATAAGGGAGGAGAGTGAGTTCTCTTTTATAGTTGAGGAGAAAAGGAATTATAATAAACATTTGAATGTATTCACTATTAGGTGGTCAGTCATACCTCAAGTTCTTCCATGATTGATAATTAATGGGGTGGAGGGATGATGTTTTCAAGAAACACCTAAACCACACAATATAACTCATGTTTTAAAGATCTTTTTCATTAACTTGTATGTTTCCCTATTTTTACCATTTTGGGTTTTCACTAAGGTAACTAGTTTTCTAACATTGGTAATTTTTTCATTATGACTAAATTAAAGTGAGACATATAAGATAATTTTTACCTAATAACTATAAATATTATATCAAATTTATAAAATATTAATCCAATGTGTTATGGAAATTAATTTTAACATAAGCGTAAGTAATGTTCCATAACACTGCTTTAACCTTAACCGTGTTGATCTAGTTTTTACTATTTAACACTCAATATAGTCACTATAATATAACAATTGGTCCCTGAATAGACGATAGTTTATATTTATTAAAATTTAAAAAAATTCACATAATATAAGAATTTTTGTAATTCGAAATCAATTAATAAAATATCATTTATTATAAAATAACATTAATGTTAATTTTGACATTATTTAATTAATTTAAATTAAAAAATATCAATACAATAATGTAATGAGAATATATTCTTCTCACACATGTATAAGATGATATATTTATTTATAAAAAAATTAACATAACAATACATTCAATTTTTTTCAATTTTTTTATTTTTAGTATGAATTATTTTATTTTTAATGAATGAAATAATTACTATATTGGTATTTCATAATCATTTAATAAAGTAATTATTTCATCTCAAAAATTTGAAAAAATAATCATGATAAAAAAACTCATTTATCTTTCAAAGTAATATTGTCATGAACCATCCTGGGAACCCTGGTTACCCAATAACAGATCTGGCACTCGCATGGCCTAAAGGGTGTTCCCAATCCCCCTTGGTTGGAGACTAGAACCTATCATCATCAAAAATGAAACTAGGAATGAATTTTCCTCAAATATTGTAAAATTAAGATAAAAATCATTATGCATAGAAAATAAACTCTACTGAGTGATGTGTACCAAAATTAAAACTTATACGAAAACCTAAATTTCTATTGTATTAGAATGTATATGCAGATGGAAAACTATAAGAGGGGTAAATTTTAATTTTAAAAACATTAATTTTTAACCATAAATGAATTAGTTTAAAATAATTTAAACTAAATGAATTCAAAAAACCTCATATAAAGAAAAATTGATTGTCCCTTCGGTTTTATTATAAAGATATCGTAATCAGGATGATTTCAATATTTTATAATCCACGGGTCACTAATAATATGATTTTACTTTATAGCATATAGAATCGTAATTAGAGTAATTGATTTAATCTTAATTACAAAAAATCGTAACCACAATTTAATAAAAAGTATCATAATCAGAGAAATTATGATAAAAATAATATAGAATTGAAAATTGAATATATATAAAACAATTCACTTACTATTAAAATAATATAGAAAATGAAATATAAATAAATGAATACAATTATTTTATCCTAAAGAGAACGGTATCTAATAACCTAGGATAAAGGTCCCTTGATTTATACTTTCAAGAAATTTTGTCTTTCTGACACCAGTGTAAACACTTGATATAATGTTAGGCTTTGGTCTGTCTGTCGATCCATAATAATCCTTGACCAAAAAGTTGATCAACACTTCTATCTTGATATCCTCAAAATCCCTAGATCCGAAAAAGATCAGTCCCTCTATCTTGTTATCCCTAAAATCCATTGATTTTATTCACAAACAATGAGTGTTGCACAAAGCAGAACAAACTCTTCATAGTTACAAGTTTATGGAACAAGCAATTCAAAACTTTTAAACCTCAAAGCCTTCACATATAGAAACTTTAGTAGATCTATCACACATTGTCTTGAAATCATCAATCTTTATCACTTTCCAATGACCTAGTATTTATAGGCATTTTTCTAAATAGTCATCTTGATCTCAAACGGTCGGATTTTCTCATGAAATCTCGGATGGGCTTCGACACCTGTCACTCTAATAGTCTTATTGAAATTTAAAGAGTTACATTGTTTTAATTATAATATAATACATGACATAATTTTGATTTAAAATTAATCCTTTCAATACGATACAATTTCTTGTGTATGATAAATATGTGTCTGATGATTTATGTTATGAGAGTCATTACTATTTATATCATTACAAAAATATTGTTATTACAAAGGACTGGACATCTTGTATGATATAAATATTATCATGTGTGTACGATATAAATCATATCTGGTCTCATTATGATAAACATGGAATGATTCATTAATGAAATTATTATGAGTGGGATTTTTATTGTATGCACTATGAAAATCATAATGATAAAATATGAATTTGTTTGTAAAAAAAGTCCTCAGTGTAAGTATAATAGAAATATTCTTGAAATACTTTTGTCATAACAGAGTTTTTAGTTATGAATTTAAGAAATAATTTTTTATTTCCAAAACAAAAGGAATGGAGAAGTTAAAAAGATATTTTTGACTCAACAATCTCCCCCTTTTGGAATGCACAAACCCCAAGACTTAAATAGATAATTACTTTGTAAAAATTAAGTCCAAAAAAATTAAATAACTTTCATATTAAGAAGTAAACACGTATACTTATCTCCCCTAAGTTTTAAACTCTTCTAAATATGATATTGAATATGACTAACTCCCCCTTTGGATAATAAATTCCCTAAGGATAGTATTCTCTTTATTTTAGAAAATTTTCTCCCCTTCAGTAAATCATTCTCGCTTTGAATATATCATTCTCTCATTTTATAAAAAAAATTATTTCCCTATCTAAATCATTCTCCTCCTTTGTTATTTAAAAAAAGGAATAGGGAAAGTATTTTAATGCCTATAAAAGGGATAGAGAAACAAAAATATATGAATTAATAAATAATTTGATCATTTAGAATAAGTGAAACAACATTCATAAAAAAGGATTAGAAAACATTAAATCAAATTGTATATGGATGAAAATAAACATTCATTGATGTTTCCAAAAAATATAACAAGAGTTAAAGAATAATAATATCTTCTCTTTCCCCATCTATAGGAGGCCTAAAAACTTATCTTCATCTTCTTGAACTCCTTTTTGTCCTCATTCATATTTTCAAGAATTTATTTCTATGTCTGAATCTTTTCATCCTATTCGGAAAATAAATAAACTTTATTACAATTTAACTCTTCCTAAGATTGAATCTTTCCTTCTATAATAACAAATTTTCTTTCAAGGATTTGATTTTCAATTCTTGGGAATGAAATATTTCTTCCTGAAGTTGAAACTTTTCTTCCTAATCCTTACTTGTCTTTTCTTGCACTTTAATCTTGTTATTAAACAAAACAATTTGATTCTTCAAATCAATTATTTCACCCTTGTTATTTTTTATACTTTTGATTTATAATAATATGTATTCCAACTTCCCATTAATCTCCTTGATTTCACCTGACTCAGTGTCTTTTGAGGATCTAAAATTTCATAAGAACCAAACTTTTTCTAATGTTTCACTTTCTAACTTGTTGAATGAAGTTTCAAGTTCATTTTCAAACCTCCTAATGTATTTAATTGAGTCTTCATGTTCTTTGATATTTTAATTATCATTGTGAGACCACTTTACCACTTTTTTAAGCTTTTTTTTCCTGGGTACTTTCTTCAAACACTTTGAAATTCGATTCATGTCTGATTTGTGTGTCTTTAAAAACCCTGATTGAAGTTGATATTTTTCATGGGTTTCCCAAAACAAAATCAATATTTCCCTAGATCCCCACTAAGTATGGAATCATCTTTTAAATTATATTTAGGGGCAGAACAATAAATTGTTCTCTTTTTAACTAGAATTTTTTAGAGTCAGTTTCTTCAATAAAATTGAGAATTTCTCCATAAAAATTTTCAGAAACATCTTCCTATAGATCCTATTTATGATATTCATCAGTCTTGTTATCTTCCTATTTATCTGAAATTTAGAGGAATTTTTCAGATTGGGTTCTATCAGTGGCTTTCTTTGAAGACTCAACTCCTAGAGATGGTAATTTTTATAATGTTGCTTCTGGATATCTCATCTGTAATCTATCAGAGTGATATTTTTGTTTCTGATTAGCCTCCTTTTTCTAATATTCTTCTTTTTCCTTTTCCTCATTTTATTCCTCTTAATTTATATCTTTCTATTAATATTTATCTTCTTCGTCACCTAAATAATCATCCAAATATATCATTTCAGTGTCTTCTTTTTCTTCTAAGAAATTTTCTTGAGAATCTTTTAGTGGAGCTGAATTATCACAAACGGTTTGTTTTACTTTTCCCTTGTCTTGGATAAAGGGATTAATTGTTTCTTTTTGAATGAGTTACCTGATTGTGAATCATGTACTTGACTTTTCAATAGATTTAAATAGCTTATCAATATTAAAGAAATATTTCTTTTCTATTTTCATATTTCTTTTCATTTTTTATTTTCTAATAACATCCTTAAACAAATTAGAAAGGGCCTCTGTAGGGTCATTTTCAATTGAATGGTCTATTTATTTTCTTTCTTTTATTCTTTTACTCTACTTATTAGTAATCTCTTCAGTTGATTTTCTTTTTTTCCTAGGCTTTAAAGAAGATTCAGACTTGGATTTATTTTTCTTTAGAAAAAAATCAGCATTGATTCTTTTGAAACATTCTAACTACCTTCAGCGGATTATTTTAAAGGTTCACCTTCAGCATATTTTACAAATTTCTGTGATTCTAAATCTAAAATAAACTTCATCATTTTTATTGTATTATCACTAATAAGTGTGACTTTAATATACACTAGTACTGACTTGATTTTGAGATAAGAAAACTTCAAACTTTTAGTAATAAACATACTAAGAATCCATGAAAACATAATCAACTAAGACTTTATAGAATCTGAATTTAAGTTGTTGATGGTTAAAAATAAATAACTCATCAAATTCAGATACCTCATGTTAACTAAATAATCGAGAATGAGCACATCTGAGAGGTTTAGGTTTTCTCTGTCACCCTTTCATTGAATCGAAAATTCTTTCATCCAAAGGGTTATAGGGTGATTATTAGATGATAAATGAGTAAATTTCCTTTTATCCTCATGAATTTCAAAAATAAATTCCTTATATATTTTCTTGTAGAAGGTTCCTTTTTATTATGGAAGGTTATAAAAAGGGGAAAAGGCATCACCATCTGAGGGTACACTTAGGAAATTTTCAAATTGTTTTACAGACATGATAATTTCTATTTTGTACAAGTAAAATTATACTTTTAAACCATTATCAGTTTTCATAGTACTATAAAACTGTCTAAATTCATCAACAGGAATATGATCTTGATTAAATTGGGGTTTTCTAAACACATTGATTCCCATCCTTGAATCTTGATAATTATTTTCAAAGAAGAATTAGAGTTTTCATAAAAATATTTGATTAATAAACTTTCTCTGAAGAACTTCTTGGATGAAAAATCTTTTAGATGAATTTTCTTGGGAGAAGATGTCGTTGATTTTGACATGAGTATGGTAAAATTATATGAGAAAGAAAAATCCCATACATGTCTATTTGAGGAGGGGCATAGTTTTAGCATAAAGATGAGAAAACTAATGTGGGATATGGTATGGATCCCTTTATATAGGAAAACAAATGTGAATGTTGAGATTATATGACTTAGATTTGATCAAAAATATTTGACGGTTAAAAAATTGAACCCTTTATGTTTTTTGTTTTAAAAAAATATCATATCCAAGATGAATCTAATAATGATTTAAAAAATACAGACAAATATAATTATATTGAGATGGTGTGAAGTCAGAAATTTTACCTTTTGGAGTCTCATGATAGATCTATTGGTTTTCATATTTTGTTCCTCAAAAAATATGGAATTATAGAGTATGAGAAGTTTCTAAGTATGAAAAAATCTGAGTATGAAAAAATTGAGTATGAAAAATTTATTAGTATGAATATTTTGAGAACAAAATATATGAGTATGGAAATTATGAACTAAAAAATATATATACTATCCATTTAAAAAAGAGTGACATAATGTAAGGAGATGGTTTAAACAAGAAGTATATATGAATTATTAATTTATATTTATCATTCCTAGATCTTATTTAATATATCCAAATCTATCATTAGGTAATGGTTTTTTTAAAATATCATCAAGTTGTTATTGCATTATAATAAATTGTAAAATGATATATCCTTTTAGAGTGTGATCCATTTTTTTCACAGGAGTGGTGTGTAGGGTTTTTACTTAAAGCTATGGCACTAGTGTTATCACATATTATTTGAGTTTTTGTAAAACTCATTTCATAATTAGTGAGTGTGTGTTGCATCCACAATACTTGATCACACTAACTTCCAACCGCCACATATTTGGCTTCAGTAGTAGAAAGTACTACTAAGTTTTTTTTCTTACAAGACCAATAAACTAATAAATCACCTAATAAATGAAAAGTTCCAAATGTAATTTTCCTATCCATTCTAAAACCACCAAATTCAGCATCCGAAAAAAAGAAAAAGCATTTCCAGAAGAATATAAAATTCCTAAATCCATAGTTACCTTTAATTAACAATCAATTATTTTTACATCTTTTAAATGTGATTCCTTTGCATTTTCTAGATATCTTGTACATAAGTATACTAAAAACATTAAGTCTGGATAACTAGCTATTAAGTATAGTAAACTTTCTATCATACCTCTAAAAGTTGTTTGATTCACTAGTTGTCCAGTTTCATCAAGATAAAGAGTATTTTAGGAACCAATTGGAATACTAATGCTTTTAGTATTGTCATATCCATACTTTTTAATAAGGTATTTAATATAATTATGTTGAGATATATAACTCCCTTCTAGTTTTTTAGAAATTTGAAAACCAATAAAGAATGTCAACTCACCCATCATATTCATTTCAAACTCATATTTCATAAGATTTGAAAAAGAATTAGTTAAATATTACTGAGTTGATCAGAATATAATTTCATCAACATAAATTTGAACAATCAAAATGTTTTTGTTTTCTTTTTTTATGGAAAGATATGGATCAGCAGTTCCCTTAACATAATTTTTTATAAAAAATATTTTTAATCTATCATACCAGGATCTAGGGGATTATTTAATTCCATATAAATATTTGGTAAGTTTAAAAACATATTTAGGATGTTTTATATCCTTAGAACTAAGAGGTTTTTAAACAAAAACTTCCTCTTGAACATATCCATTAAGGAAATCACACTTTATATCCATTTGAAAAAAATTGAAATTAAAGGTTAATGAAAAGGAAATTAGGATGTGAATAGATTATATTCTAGCTACCAGAGCAAAGATTTATTTATAATCTATTCCCTATTATTGATTATAACCTTGGTAAAGTAGTATAGATTTATTTCTAACTATGATTCCATTTTATCACTTCTTTTTTGAAAAACCATTTTACTCCAATTACATAGTTTTCTTTAGTTTTTCCTTTTATTGCATCATGCATTTAATTAATCCAACCTTCATCACCTAAAGAATCATCAATAATTTTTTATTCAAATTGAGAAAGAATTCTAGATTTTCTACTTCATTACTTAGATAATTTCTAGTCTTTACTAGTTGATTTACATCACTAATAATGATATCACTATGATGATTCCTAAGAAACTACTGACTTATTTTTTGTAAATCCGGTTCATCAACATATGGTAGAAAATATTCCAGATTGAATACTTAAGAAACAATTTCTTGAGTATTCTCCTTATTAGAAGAATCTTCTATCATAGGTTGATAATCAGTTTTGGAAAACACATCAGAAGATATAGGTTGGGATTGTTTAAAAAGAAACGGATTAGTTTCATCAAATTTGGAATGTACTGTTTCCTCAACAGTATAATAATTTCTATTAAAAACATTATATTCCTTAAAGGTGGAATAGGCTAAGAATATACCTTCATCATATTTGCGTGAGAATTTATGTAAATTATATTTTCTATTTAGGATGAATACATTGCATTCAAATAAATTAAAGTGTGAAAATTTTGGTTTTAAGCCTATCCATAACTCATAAGGCATTTTATTAAGAAATATTCAAATTAAAACAAGATTTATAGTATAGAAAGAAGTACCCATTGTGTTATCCCAAAAATCTTTAGCAATTGAGTATTCACTAAACATGGTTTGTGTTATTTCCTGATGAATATGATTTCATCTTTCAACAACACTATTTTCAAGAGGAGTTCTAGGAGATGGAAAATTTTTTGTAACACCTTTCTTACTAAAAAAGTTTTCAAAATATGAATTTAAAAATTCTACACCATGATCACTATGAATAGTAATCAATGGAAGGTTTTTCTCATTTTTAAATTTAGAAAAAATCATTTTAAAATAACAATAGGCTTCAGATTTCTTTGTAAGAAAATAGACCCATGTATATATTATGTAGTCATTAACAAAAACAAATACATAATACTTGCCTACAATACTTCCATTTTTTGTAGGACCGAATACTTCCATGTGTACTAATTGTAAAGAATTATTATTTGAGACTTAACTAATAGATTTAAATCATGACTTAAGTTTCTTGATATATTGACAAGGGTTATAGACTTTTGAATAATCAAATATAAGTTTCAAAATATCCTTAATATGTATTTTCTTAGTCAATTTTTATAAGTCTCTGAGGTTATAGTGTCCTAACATTATATTCCATAAAAAAGATTGATCTTTCCGTATAATATAACTAGGTAAGTCTTGACTCATAAGGTCTTCTAATTTAAGTGTGTATACATTATCATGTGGATGGGAAGAAATAATGAATTCATCCTTGGAATTGTGTATTATACCTTTATAATTCCTAAAATTCACAAGGTAAACATCATCAAATAATTAAATTATGATTATTAGGTTGTGCTTAAGATCTTTAACAAATAAAACCTTTGAAATAAAAACTTTTCTAACAATAACAATATTACTTATACCAACAATCATTCCTTGAGAATTATCTATGAAGTTAACTCTTCAACCATTCATTTCAATATTCTTTTCAAAAATTTGTCTGTTACCAATCATATTCTAGGAACATCCACTATCCACGTACCATGTATTCTTATTGTCGGTACTTCCTTTCTTTTCCAGAAAACAAAACAAATATATTTTTAGAACCCAAACATTCTTGGGTCTGAAAATGTGAGTAAACAAAATTTTGGGAACCTACCTTTTTTTAAATGGGATTTTAAGAACTCCAATGAATGGATTTTATTTAATGAACATTTTTTATTCCAGTGACCTTCTCTTTGGAATTTAGTGAAAAAGGTTGTTACTAAAAAAATATAATGAGTATTTCCCATTTCAGAACTATTACATTTTAGATGGAGTTTTTTCTTTTTTATAAAATCCTTACTTACAAATGTTAATGTTTGAAAAAATATTCTTTAAATAAAAAATTTTAGACGTTATTTTTTAACTAAATTCTTATCCACATTAGTTTTAGTTTCAAAAGTGAGTTTTTTTTATAAAATTTTTTTCTTAGAAATTATTTTTTTTAAATATTTAGAAAGAGTATCCTTCTTAGAATTATTCATTTCAAAAAATTTATAAATAAAATATATTTAAAAAGTTTTCTTATAAAGGTATTTTGAAAGATATTATACTTCTTTTTTCAAGAAATTTATTCTAGAATTGTTTTTCTCAAGTTTCTTACTAACTTTACAATTTTCATTTTCATGAAATTTAGAAAATCTAGAGACTTATTCATATGAAGGTAATGTATTATCTTATAATCAGAAACTTTATTCATCGGAATAAATATAACCTTTATCATTAAGATATTATTCATTTAAACAAATGTTTTTAAAAATAATCATAAGTGTGTGCCTTAGCCAAAATACAATTATTTTCAAAAGGTATTCTATCATGGAAAAAAATATTCTTTAATTCAGAATTTTCATTTTATGAAGAATAATTAGTGGAATCTTCTCTACTAGCACACCATGAGTCATTATCTTTCAAGAATTTATTCCCTTTTGAATTGTAATAATTTTTCTGATTTCTATCAGGATTCCTTTCCTTTCTGTATTTTCTTTTGAGTTTTGGACATTCAGGTCATATATTTTTAACTCTTTTACATTCGTAATAGGTAACTTTATAATATTTATTATTGTTTTTTCCTTGTTACTTTTCATGCAATGATACTGAAAATTATTTTTACCAACAATATTATTCCTTCTTTGAGAAATATTGGCTCACTTATTCCCATAATGTTTTGAATCACTTGAGTCTGATTGAGTAGTAACCTTTTTCTTTGTTGATTTAATAATCTTATCATGAGTCTTAGTTTTCATCGAATTTGAAGTAGAAGTAAAATAAACTCTAACATTATTCTTTTTAACCTTCTCATCATCTCTTTTAATCCTACCCTCATACTATAAGAGAGTTCCAAATAAATCATCAAGTGTAAGATTTTTAATCTTCATGGATTCATCAACTACTTTTATCTTTGATTTTCATTCATTTTGAATAATATCAATGAACTTTTCAATAAAAATTTCATCATCTAATCATTTTTCACCCATAGATTTTAAACTATTAACAATTTTCTTAAACCTTTGATGTACTTTAACAATAGGTTCACCATAATGAAATTAAAAATCTTAGTAATCAGCTCTTAAAATAGATCTTCTAGTCTCAATAACTTTAGAAGTTATAAAATGAGTGATTTATAACTTTTTTCAAATACATTTAGCTACTTCACAAGAAGAAATTTGGATATATATGTTTGTGTGAGTGTGTGTGATTCTTATCATATAAATTAATAAATTATTCCTTACCTTGTGATTTATCTTATATTATAACTATTATTGATTTTTAAAATTTATGATTTCTTTGTTAAAAATTTTATACTCACCAGTTTGCATAAAATATTATCAACTCATATGTTGATCAAAAAAGTCTTCATTCTGTCCCTCCAGTATTCGTAATTGTTACCATTGAAAATTGGTGGTCTTGTGGGATTGATATTATCAATAGATATGAAATTTTGTCCTACCATCTTTTAAAATAGATATAAGCAAAATATTTTCCAAAATACACCTTAATGTATCAAATATTTGAAAATGAAAATTTTATAACATGAAATAAATCTGACTTGTAATGGTAAAATAAGTCATCATGTATGAGTTGTGAAAACCCCCTCTGATACCAAATGTGAGTATTAGTATTATATAGAATTCTCTCTAACACCAATTGTTGAATGGAAATTTATATACAAATGGAAAATTATAAGATTTGAGTGAATTTTAAGTTTAAAAAATCAATTTTTAACCTTAAATGAATTATATTAAACAAATTTAGACTAAAGTAATTCACAAAACCTCTTATAGAGAAAAATGGATGGCCTCTTGTGTCCAATTATAAAGATATCACAATCAGGTTGATACTGATGTTTTGTAAGTCATGAGTTAGAAAAATATGATTCTACCTTACAGTGTATATAATTTCAATCAAAATAATTGATTTAATCATAATAAAAAAATCATAATCACAATTTAAACCAAAAGTATCATAATTATAGAAATTATGATAAATAGAATATATACTAAAAAATGAATATGTAAAAAAATTCACTTTCTATTACAATAGAAATAGAAATGAAATACAAGAAAATAAATACAATTAATTTACCTGAAAGAGAAGGGTATCCAACAACCTAGTAATGATGTCCCTTAATTTATATTATCAAAAAAAATTATCTTACCCACACCAGTGTAAGCACCTAATATGATGATTGGATTTGGTCTATTTGTCCATCCCTAGCATCCCTTGATCAAGAAGGTGATCAGCACCTCTCTCTTATTATCCTCAGAATCCCTTGATCCGCAAAATATCGACACCACTTTCTTGTTATCCACGTAAGTCCTCAATTGTATTCACAAACAATCAGTGTTGCACAAATAAATACAATATCTTCAGAGTTATAAGTATATGGAACAAGCATTTTAAAACTTGTAAAATTAAAAGCATTCACAAGTAGAAATTTTAGAAGATATCTCACATAGTGTCTCTAAATCATCTATCTTTAGCTCGTTCAAATAACTTGGTATTTATTTGCATTCATCCCAACAGTTAGATTGATCTCCAACAGTCATATTTTCTACTGAAATATCGAAGGGACTTGGATACCTATCACTCTAACTGTCATATTGAAATTGAAATCATGACATAATTTTTATTATCATATAATACATAAAATTATTTTGATTTAAAAGAAATAATTTAATTGTCGTGTCGTTTTTTGGGTGCAATAAAAATGAGTCTGATTATTTATATTATGAGAATCGGTATGATTTATATCATTTTGAAAACATTTTCAGTACAAAAGACTGGATAGATTTTATGAAATAAATTTTATCTAGTGTGTACGATATAAATCATATCAAAACCATTTATGATAAACATGGAATGGTTCATTACTGAAATTCTTATAATTATGATTTTTATCAAATGCACTATGACAATCATAATGATAAAATATGAATTTATTTTCATAAAACAAAGTCTTTAATTTAATTATGATGCAAACATTCTAGAAATATTTTTTTTCATAAAATAGTTATTAATTAGTAATTTAATAAAAAAAATTATTTCCAAAACAAAAGTAATAGTGATTTTAAAAAAAAACTTTTGACTCAATAAGTACTATAGTGAAGTACCTGTAAATCATAAAGATAAATAGCCAAAGTGTAACGTCAAATGTATTTATTAATTAATAAATTTTCATATCTATTAATATTTTTGAAGTTTAATATTAATTTTACTTTAAAATGGATGTTATGTATGGTAGATTACCCAATACACAACAACGGGTTTCTTGGAAATTGTATGTTGCACACAACACTAAGTCATATCGAAAGATATTATAATATTATTATTATTATTATTTTAAATGGTTGTTAACACCTAGTTGTTGTATTAGTGGGAATGAACAGAATCAACTATATTATTATTACACATGTTTTTTAAATGTCTTTACATTTATTCAGTAAGTTTTAGTGTCTTAAAATGAAAATGAATCCTATTTTAAGCATAAAATACTCTAATATTTTTAAAAGATAGTTTTACCACATTTTGATGCAGAACCCATTTTAAATCTAGTTTGTGTCAGTTTTATATGTTATATTTGAAAAAACAAACTTTTTATATATAAGGGGGACATAAAAATTTACTTTGGATAAATGTTTTGTAACTTTCTAATAAAGTTCATTTTTTAATGAATAATGAAAAATACCGCATTTTAAGTCAAAACTGCATTTTCAAATAATTTATTTATATAGATAGATTATCTTGTTTTATTTAAAGTTTAATTTTATCATGTTTTTATAATTTAATCTAATTTTTTTCATCGGCAGTAATTTCACATTTAAATTGGACATAAACACATGTTAATTATTTGATAGTTTTTATTTATTAAAAACCCTCTTTCTGGTTTTAACAATTAGAATTTATTTTATATTAATTAATGACACTTCTATTTTTGAATTTTGAAAATTGGATTAAATATTTTGAATAATAAGGTCCAAATTATTTAAATAGTTACCTTTTATTTTGGTATATTATGAATAGTAACTTTAGTAATTATTTTTATTTACCACGGTTAAAGGGTAAATTAGTTAAATAAGGGTAAAAATAATATTATAATAATGTACAACAACCCTAAAACATTTCCTAATATTATTGGATGAGTCATGGGAGACAAAAACAATCGTTAGGCCTAAATTTTGTCATTTGAGAGCCACTTGGGAGTGAAGATGACATGTTATAATAATGAATTTTAAGTAAACGGAAATATAACATAAACATGTATCTTTTTACTTAAAAAATTTTAAGGTGGGGTTATATAAGTGATATATTAGATTATAAATATTCATTAGAAATATAAAAGTATTTACTACATCATTATATTTTATTTATAGTTTTTATAGATTAAATAAAAAATATATTTATGACATAGTGATGATGCGGTGATTGCTTCATTAATAAAGGATTCAAATAAATGATATTATAAATATTAAAATAAATATTATCTGACATAATTTATGTCATCCACGAATTTTATATAATAATATGACATGTTATTATACTTTCTAATGGTTTTTTATTGAATTTATCTCTCTTATTTGATTTTATTTAAATTCGATAATGTGAATAGTGTAAAAATTGACAAAATTGATGTTTTATAAAAATAATAATTTATTAAATTTGATAAAAATACTAAAAATATTTTAAAATCCCAAAGTTATTATTATATGTTCTCAAAGTTCATTAACTAAAAAATTATGGTAAATTTACCCAATATAAATAAAATTAATAGCTTCTTAACAATTAAAATTTTGTTACCACTTTAAAAATTAATAGAGAATAATTATGGGTAAACTAAAAAGTCAGGTTTATAATAAACTCAAAGCATTTATAAAACTATTTTAATAGAGTATTTTGATCTATAATCATATTATATTCACCATATCTCAAGTTTTCACCACTTTTACTAAATAATAATCTATATTAATTTGATATTTTAATACTTTCGATGGGTGCACCACCCCTATCATGTAAAAAACCCAGCCCTATCGATTAATCACACTTATAAAGCCTTTTAGATCATCCAATATCTATCCAAGACACTTCTTATAATCCCTACCAACATTCTTGAATCCATATTTTTGGAATAACACCCTTATTAGAGGTGTTTAGGTGTTCCTAAAAGGTGATCAATCGAATAAGAGGCATCATTTTCTTTAAGTGTATCTATTTTGTTTCTTCTTCCACTTCCACAAATCACATCCAACCATGATGAGATAATAACTCCAATATCATCAATATTCTGAGATGTTATTATGTTAATATCATCCCCTTAATCCATCTTTACATCAATAAAATCGTAAAGGAATTAATCCTTCGTGTGTACGTGTGAATTATCACCTCTATGAATCGATTTAGTTCTTTTTCCATTACCATATATTAATATTGGTTATAATTATGGAATTAATATAAATACGTGATATTAATGGCATATTAATCATTATAATATAATAATATATCAATTACATTCTTAATTCTATGTGTATAAAAATTGATAACGTCATTCGTGCGTACGTGTGAACTATCACCTCCACGAAGCGGTGCCACTCATTTTTATTCATTATATCACATGTATGATATATATAAGTACATGTAAATTATTATGATTATTTTAATAATATAATTATAATTCTATAAATATAAATTTATAATTACCTTATTTCCATAATTATTAATGAAAAATGGAAACATTACTCATGCGTACGTACGACCTACAGTTTCTATGATTATAACGTTGTTCATTTTTCATAACCATATTTAATGGTTTAAATTAAACAATATGAGTTATGTGTAAAAGTGATGAATATTCCTTGAATAATATTTTGGAGAAGATGGACTTATGACCACATGGACTAGTGACATCATACCATATTCATTTTTGACTCATGAACTAATTATCGACAAAATGTATGATATGAACTCAAATAATTAACTAATTATTACAACATGGTAATAAGTGATTTAATGGGAATAATAAAAATGAAAAATGTTTTTAAGAAAGTATAAATTAACCTAAATTTATTATTTAGGAAGGTAAAGAACAAACAAGACAATTTAGACTCAAGGTAAGGGAAATATTAACCCAATCTCCATTCATTGAGTTCAACATCCATGTCATTAGTTTTCATTCAAGAATATGTGTGAATGAACTCTGATTATTTTACACTAAATATACACTTATATTGGGTGTATTTATATTTTTTACACATATCTATTTCATTGATTTATCCTTAATCTAATGATGTTATCTTTGTAAGGGAATTCATATCAATATCCTTTCATTGAGGCATATTTTGATTTATATACAACCTTATTTTATACGGTGTATAATGAACCACTTTGAATTTTAATTCAATGATTTTAAAAAGGAATATTTTGTTTTATATAAAGTTTTACTAAGAAACAAAAGGAATTTTTCTTTTTAATGTATGCAAAAACAATGAAATTTCCACCACCGCGAGCATTATTAGAGATTTGTCATCCTCTATAATCCATAATGTTTTTAAAAATAAAATTAAATACCATATTCTTTTTTAGGTATTTTGGTATTGAAAATGGCTTTGTGAGTGGATTAATTATATCTATATCTTGATATTATGTCTTATGATTGTAATATAGACATGTTAATTTTCTTTTATAATTGTTTGTATGTTATTATTATGTTATGGTTCTTAGACATTGCTTATGTATACAGGTGGTTTCATGATAAATTGATGGTAGGTGAGCACGTGATATCTCTCCAATGCATTGGGTAACATAATAGTGGTAAATGTTATGGTTTCTCCTAAAATATTTAGGGAATAGACTGTGGTGGGAATTCAAAACCTAACTATGAAGGTTACTACCTATATAGCTTTGAAAGCTACAATGTAAGTACGTTATAGATGCCACAAGTTACCTTTATGATTTATGATTTATATGAGTTATTCATAAATATTATTATTTCATGATGTATGCTAAATAGATTACTTTTTATGAGTGAAAAGTATGATTTCATTGATTTGTATGTATTCATGGACAAATGTTTTTTGTCCTTATTTTATAACCCTTACTGAGATTTTTATGCTCATCCCATGTTTTTTAAATGTTTTTCACAGGGTATAATGAAGGGAAAGAGAAAGGAATAATTCAAGAATATTTTTATCAAGAAAAAAATTCTTGTAGTTTTATTTAAGGAGTTTTATTATTGTGAAAAAAATGGATATATTAGAAGTGTGTAATTTGTAATATTTGAGATGTAATTGTATAATAATGGACTAATTATTTAAATATATGAACCTAAAAATATCCTCAATGTGAATTAAAGTAAAATTATTGACTTATGTCAAGATTATGTAATATTTTAAGGGTGGGTCCTTATAGTTGGTATCAGTGGTTGGTTTAGATAACTTTAAGGGTTTGGATATTTCTAATAGAATATCCATAAATTATTTTTTCTTTATGGTCAAATTGAAATGATATATAATTTTAAGATTACAATGTTTCTTCATCTAAGAAACATCTATTTTTAGAATGGTTTTCTGTAGAGGAAACATGGAAAATATTATGGGACAATATAAAGTGGAAAAAAACCTACCAAACTAGAAACCAGGGATGGTCAGAATTGAAATTGAACTATTTTTTGTAGTAATGGTGAATTTGACTCATGCTATAAATGGTGGTGGTATCCATGAAAAATATTATCCACATCAACCACATTGGAACATGTCAATAGTAGATCATTTCATGAGGAAATATCCCCCATCATTCAAAAGATCATTTGGTCCTCACCAAGCTGAAGGGGGTATTAAAGCACTGGAAAATATTTTTGATGTCATGGGGTCTTCAGACCATCAAAAGGTTAGTCTTTTTGTTTATTGTTTTAAAGGTGATGTCGATCAGTGGTGGTCGAGGGTTAAAAATATCAGGGATGGTGAGGAGATTTATTATCTTTATTGGGATGAATTCAAAGTTTTATTTCTTGAGAAATATTTTCCTAAGGTGATTTTACTTAGAACAGAAAATAAATTCTTTTCATTGAGGCACAAATATGAATTAGTGGATGCTTATGAAGAAAATTCACTCAACTGGAAAGGTATGCTCCAAATTTTATATGGAATATTGATAGTAAAATCAATTATTTTTACTCAGGATTAAATACAAAGTATTGAAGGGAATTAGCTTCTCATGAGTTCAAAATTTATGAGAAACCAGTTCGATGTTCAGAGAAGGTGGAAATAGAGTTTTCTGATGATTATGTGTTCTTTTAAAAACAAAAGAATAAGAGTTCAAGGTGGTGATGAAAGGTAAGAACTCATCAAAAAATTCTAATGGTAAGAAAATTAGGTTTTCAGTGTTTGAAAATTATGGTAAAAACACACTATTAATACCTTTTGAATTCTAAAAAGTGCTTTTGATGTGGTAAAATGAGATATAGGACTTGTAATTGCATTAAAAATATTTAAGTATTAGTAAGATAAAATCTAATTTATAGTCATTAAAAAAATTAAGTGAAATGAAATGAGTCATTATGAAAATGAGTGTCCAATGAAGAACTCAAATGATTGAAAGAAGTTAGAATAAAAACAAAAAGGGGTGGTGAAATCCTTTTTAACTACTTCAGAAGATGTTGAGCCATAAAATAAAGTAGTACCAGGTATATTGTTTGTTTATTAAGACTATTCCAAAATATTTTTTGATTCTGGGTCTACTCATTCTTTCATTTAAGAGAAATTTTCTATTAAATTAGGAATTCCATCTCAAGAAATTATTCCTGAACTTGTGGTAAAAACCCCAATAGGAAATGTCGAGACAAAAAGGAATTATAAGAAACTTCGTATCCTTATCTTTGGAAATAATCTACCTACACACCATGTAGTTTTGCCTATAGTTGATTTTGATGTTATTTTGAGTATAGATTGGATTTCTATTTATCATGCTAAGAATGACTGTAGATATGAAGTGGTTTCTTTTTAGAAATAAGTTCAGTTTGTGTACAAAATGAACCCTTACTATTGATAACATATCAAGAAGCTATGAAACTAGTAAAAGAAGGAAATTAATGTTACCTTTCACATATTATTGAAAACAAAGGAACTGTTCAGATTAATGATGTGCCAGTGGTAAAGGATTATTTTGATGTTTTTTTATGAGTTTCCTAGTATAATACCTTATTGGGAAGTTGAATTTAATATTCAATTGGTTCTTGATGCTAATCCAATTTTAAAACCCCCTTATCGAATGGATCAAATTAAACTTTTATAGTTAAAGAATCAATTTTAGGAGTTATTAAATAAAGGTTTCATTCAACCTATCACATCACCATGGGGTTCTCATGTATTATTTGTTAAAAAAATATAGTTCAATGAGACCTTTCATTGATTATAGATCCTTGAATAATATCATTATTAAGAACAATTATACTTTTCTTCATATCGATGATTTGTTTGATCAGCTTTAGGGAGCATAGTTTTTTTTCTAATATTGACTTTAGTTCGAGGTACCATCAGTTGTAAGTAAAGGAAGTAAATATTCTGAAAACCATGTTTCATACTAGATATAGACATTATGAATTTATACTTATGCATTTTGGGTTAGCCAATGAACCTATTGTATTCATGGATCTTATGAATAGAATTTTCAATGAGTGCTTGGATAATTTTTTGGTTCTGTTTATTGAGGATATTTTTTATATTCTAAAAGTAAATAGGATAATGAAATTCATTTTATGGTTACCTTGAGAAAAATAAAAGAAAAGAAACTGTATGGGAAATTTAGAAAGTGTGAGTTTTGGTTACAACAAATTTCATTCCTTGGACACATTTTTTATAAAGTTTTCATAACTATTGATCCTGCTAAAAACATTGTTAAAGAATACCCAAAAGTCACAAATATAACTGAGATTCATAGTTTTCTTGGTTTATTAGGTGAATACAAGAGCTTTGATGAAAATTTTTCATAGTTATCTGGCTCACCGACTAAGTTAACTCGAAAAGATGTTAAGTTCGTCTAGACAAAATAACGTGATGAATGTTTTCGGGAATTGAAAAGTAGATTAGTGAATGATCCAATTTTGGCACTGCCTTCCAAAAATGGTGAATTTTTTATCTACAATTATTTTTCATTGAATGTACTTGGTTATGACCAAATGAAAAATGATCAGGTAATTGCTTATGTTTCACGTCAGATGAAAACTCATGATTTAAAATTACCCTACATATGATTTGTAATTAGCTGCTATTGTTTTTTTTTTAAATTTGGTGTCATCATTGTATGGTGTAAAATTTGAAATATATACTAACCATAAAAGTTTTAAGTATATATTTAGTCAGAAATAATTGAACATGAGACAGAGAAGATAGCTAGAATTGATCAAGGATTATAATTGCATGATTCGTTACCATCCTGAAAAATCCAAAAAAGTGGTTGATGCTTTGAGTTGGAAAAGTAATGATACGTTAACCATGTTAGATTTGGAACATAACCCTTGGATTAATTATTTGATGAACTTTAGCATGGAATATGTTGGTATAGGAAATTCCTCTGTTTTGTTTCAGGTTTCAATGCAATCATCTCTAGTATAAAGAATAAAGTAAGCATAGAAAGAAGATAGTGAGTTATAGGAAAATGTATAATTGCTTCAATAGGGTAAGTTTCCTATATTTAAAATTGATAAATATTGTGTTTTGAGGTTTGGTAAGAGATTATGTGTGCATTTTGATTCAAAATTAAATAAATATTTGTTGTGTGAATTTTATAGTTCTTTGTTTTCAGTTCATCCAGGCAGCAAAAAGATATATAAGGATCTTAGGGAGTATTACTGTTTGGATAGAATGAAAAGAGATATTACTGACTTTACTGTGAACTGTTTCATTTGTCAGCAGGTGAAAGAAAAATGATAATTTCCAAAGGGGATGTTTCATCCTTTTCCATTACTAGGATGGAAATGGGAAAACATGTCCATAGATTTCATTGTAGTATTACCAAATACATCTTAAGTTAATAATGATATTTGGGTTATTGTTGATCAATTGACTAAATTTTTTTCTTATTTGAGATAAAAAGCCTCCAGATCAACTTTCTCGATTATATATTAAAAAGATAGTCAGGTTATATGGAGTTCCCTTCCCTTTTTTATATGATCATGATCCCAAGTTCACTTATAACTTTTGGAAAGGAATTCAAAAGTCAATGGGAACTGAATTAAATTTTAGTAAATCTTTTCATACTCAATTAGATGAGTAGTTAGAATGAACAATTCAGACCTTAGAGTATATTTTATGTGTTTGTTCAATGGATTACCAGGGAATTTGGGATCTATATCTTTCTTTGGTTGTGTTTTCTTATAATAACAGTTTTCATTCCAATATACATATGGAACCATTTGAATTATTATATGGAAAGAGGTGTCATGCTCTAGATTTTTTGGATGAATTCGTGAAAGGAAGTTTATGGGACCAAAATTGGTAGAAAGGATGGTAGTAAAAGTTTAGTTGATTCAGAAGCACATGAGGGTAGCTTAGAGTAGGTAGAAAAGTTGTGTAGATAACTAAAGAAAGGTTCTTTCATTCAAGGTAGGTGATCATGTCTTTCTCAAATTTTCTCCATGGAAAAGAGTGATGTGTTTTAGTAAGAAGGGAAAGTTGAGTCCGCAGTTCATTGGACCCTATGAAATCTTGGAGAAAGTTGGATCAGTTACCAAAAGAGTGTATTTACCTCTAATTTTATCCTAGGTATACAATGTTTTTCATGTTTTAATTTTTAGAAAGTATTTTTCAGATCCATATTATGTTTTGAGTCCAGAGGTAGTTTAGTTGGAAGAGAAATTTTCCTATGAGGAACAGCCAGTCCAGATTCTTGACAGTAGAGAAAAAGTGTTATAGAATAAGGTGATTCATCAGGTTAAGGTTTTTTGTAAAAACCAAATGGTTGAAAAGGTAACATGGGAATCTGAAAATTCTATGATGGATAAATACCCCCACTTATTTGATAAGTGAATAAAATTGTGAGGACGTAATTTCTAAAAGTGGTAATGAGGGTACATCCTAGGTATTTATAGGATAATAAATTTTCATATCTATTAATATTTTTGAAATTTAATATTAATTTTACATTAAATAGGATTATATGTATGGTAGCTTACACGACAAAAAACAATGTGTTTCTCTAAAATTGTATGTTTCAAAAAACCCAGAGTCATACTGAAAGATAATATAATAATAATAATAATATTATTATTATTATAAATGATAGTTAAAACCTAGTTGTTGTGTTGGGGAGAATGAACAGAACTAACTATATTAGGATTACACGTGTTTGTTAAATTTTTTTATATTTATTCAATAAATTTTAGAGGCTTAAAATGAGAATGAATCCAGTTTTAAGCATCAAATACTCTAAAATTTTTAAAAGGTAGTTTTACCACATTTTGATGGAGAATCCTTTTTAAATATTGTTTTTATCACTTTTATATATTATATTGCACAAAATAAACTTATTCTATATAAAATTTACATCATAATTTACATTGGATAATTTTTTGGTAATTTTCTCATAAAGTTTATTTTTTTAAGGAATAGTGAAAAATACCGCATTTTAATTCAAAACTGTATTTTCATTTTAATTATTTTTATAGTTAGATTAACATTTTTGTTTGTTTAAAAGTGTAATTTTATTGTGTTTTTATCATTGAATCTAATTTTGTTCATTTGTAGTAATTCCACATTTAAATTGTACATAAACACATGTCAATCTTTTGATGGTTTTTATTTCATAAAAAACAACTTTCTGGTTTTGACAATAGAAATTAATTTTAAATTAATTAATGAAAATTCGGTGTATTGAATTTGAAAAAAATGGATTTCATATTTTGAATTTGAAGGTCCAAATTATTTAAATAGGTATATTTTATCTTTAGATATTATGAACAGTAACTTCAGTGATTATTTTTATTTACCATGGTTAAAGTGTAAATTAGGTAAATAAGTTGAAAAATGATATTATAATAATATAAAACACCCCTAACATGTGTCCTAATCTTATTTTATGAATATTGGGAGACCAAAACAATCCTTATGCCTAAATTTTTTCATTTTCTATCCACTTGGGTGTGAAAATGACATGTTATAATAATGAATTTAAAGTAAAGGGAAATATAACATAAACATGTAGCTTTTTACTTAAACAATTTTAAGGTGGGGTTATATAAGTGATATATATGACTAAAAATATTTATTACAAATATAAAAATATTTCCTACATCATGGTATTTTATTTAAAAAATTTAGACATTAAATAAATAAATTTAATTATGACACAATGATGATGCAGTGACTTCTTCACTACTTAAGTATTAAAATAAATGATATTAAAAATATTAAAATAAATATTATATGACATAATTTATGTCATAAAAGAATTTAATAGTTTAATATTACTTTTTATTAGACTTTTAAATAGTTTGTTTTGAATTTATCTCTCTGTTTCGATTTTATTTAAATTCAATAAAGAGAATAGTGTAAAAATTGACCTAATTAATGTTATATAAAAATACTAATTTATTAAATTATTTAAAAATACTAAAAATATATTAAAATAAAAAAGTGATTATTATATAGTCTCATTTTCCATTAAGTTTCCAATTATGTTAAATTAACCCATATAAGTAAAATTAATAGCTTCTTAACAATTGAAATGTTGTTACAACTTTTACAATTAAAGAGAATAATTATGGGTAAACCAAAATGATAAGTTTTAAAATAATCTCAATACATGTATAAAAATATTGTATGAGAGTATTTAGATATATAATCATCTTATATTCTCTATATATCATGTTTTAGAAACTTTTATTAAAACAATAATTTGTATTAATTTAATATTTTAATACTTTTTATGGGTGCCCCTCCCCTCTACTATAAAAAGGAATACATACCTATCTATTTCTCACACTTAAAAATCTATTTAGTTCATCAAATATCTATTCAGTACTATTCCTAGAATCCCTCCCTACATTCTTGATTCCTTATTTTAGGCATAACACCCTTCTTAGAGTTGTTTAGGTGTTCTTCAAAGGAAATCAACCAAACAAGGGGAATTGGTTTCTTTAAGTGTTTCTATTTTGTTTCTTCTTCCACTTCCTCAAATATCATCCAACCATGATGATATAATAAATCTAGTATAATAAATATATTGATATGTTATTATGTTAATATCATCACCTAAATCTATCTCTGCTTCCATCAAATGGGAAAGTAAATAATCATTTGTGCGTACGTCTGAATTCTCACCTCTACGGACCGATTTAGTTCATTTTCCATTAAAATCTATTAATATTGGTTATAATTATGGAATTAATATTAATATGTTATATTAATGACTTATTAATCATTATAATATAATAATATATCAATTAAATTCTAACTTCTATGTACATAAAAATGATAATGTTGTTCGTGCATACTTGTGAACTATCACCTCCACAAAGTGGTGTGACTCATTTTTATTCATTATATCACTTGTATGATATATATAAGTATATTTAAATTATTATTATGATTTTAATAATATAATGATAATTATATAAAGATAAAATGATAATTATATTATTTCCATAATTATCAATGAAAAATGTAAATGTTACTCAGGTGTACTTACGGCCTACCATCTCAATGATTATAACGTTGTTCATTTTTCATAACCATATTTAATGGTTTAAATTAAAAAAATATATAAGTTATGTTTAAAAGTGATTAATATGTCATTAATACTATTCTAGAGATTGTGGAAATTTGACCACATGGACTAGTGATATCATACCATGTTCATTCTTGACGCATGAACCAGTTATCAATAAAATGTATGACATTAAATCAAATAATTAACTAATTATTATAACATGGTAATAAGTGATGTAATGGGAATATTAAACATGAAAAAGGTTCTAAAGTAAGTAAAAATTAACCTAAGTTTATTATTCAGAAAGATAAAAAAAAAAAAACAAGTTAGACTCCAGGTAAGGGAAATCTTAACTCAATCTCCATTCATGAGTTAATTATCCATATCATTGGTTTTATTTTTCCAAGAATATGTGTGAATGACCTCAGATTGTTTTACACTGAATATCCACTTATATTTTGTGTATTTATATTTTCACACATATTTATGTCATTCATTTATCCTTGATCCAATAATGTGATCTTGGTAAGCGACTTCATCTCAATCTCCTTTCATTGAGGCATATTTTGATTTATATACAACCTTATTTTATAAAGTGTATAATAAACCCATTTGATTTTTAATTCAATAGTTTTACAAAGTAATATTTTTTTACTAATAGTTTTTTTAAATGACAAAAGGAATGTGTCTTTTTAACATACGCGGTGACAATGTCCTTTTCCGCTGCCGTGAGCATTATTTGATATTTATCTTCCTCTATAAGACGTAATGTTTTTGAAAAAAATCAACTACCATATTACTTTTTAGATATTTTGGTATTGAAAATGGTTTTGATAATGGATTGATTATATCAATACCTTTGTATGATTTCTTATGATTTCAATGTGGAAATGTTATTTTTCCTTTATGCTTCTTCAAATGTTATGATTATGTTTTGGTTCTTGGGAATTGCTTATATATATAGGTGGTTCTATGATAAACTAAGGGAGGGTGAGCCTGTTATAGCTCCCCAATGCATTGGGTAACATGATGGAGGTAAATGTTAAGGTTTATCCTAAGATATTTAGGGAATATACTATGAAGGTTATTCCAAATGTGACCATGAAGTTTACTCCCTATGTAGTTGTGAAAGCTACAATGTAAGTATGTTATATATGCCAAATGTTACCTTTATGATTTATGATTTTTATGAGTTATTCATAAATATTATAATTTCATGAGGTATATTAAAGATCATATGTTTTATGATTGAAAATTATGATTTCAATTATTTTCATTTATTCATGGAATAAAGTTTTCTTTCCTTATTTTATAACCCTTACTAAGATTTTTATGCTCATCCCATGTTTTTGATATGTTTTTCACATGGTATAAGGAAGGGTAAGAGAAGGGAATAATTCAAGAATATTTTTATCAAGAAAAAAATTCATGTTGTTTTATTTAAGTAGTTTTATTATTTTATAAAAATTCGATAGATTATAAGTGTCTACATTGTAATATTTGAGATATAATGTATTAATAATGGCCTAATTATTTAAAACTCTAAACCTGAAAAGATCCTCGATGTGAATTAAAGTAAAATTATTGACATATCTCAATATTATATAATTTTTTATGTTTGGGGCCTTATACGAAGTCCCAATGGACACAACTCTCCAAGCCTACAGATCAAGAGCTATAATAACCTCCAAGTGGTGCTTTACCCCTGCTTGAACCTAGAAGGAGATAATTTACAAACACCCTAAGGCATAGGTAGGGTGTGAGCTAAAATCCCAATATCATCTAACAAAGTATTCCATGATAAGATAACGATATCAAATTAACCAAATAAAGTTATTTCAATTTTTCAAATAAAAAAGTTTGTAATTTAAAGAGAATATTTCAAAAAAAACTTTCTTTACATTACAAAATATGGAAATACATTATCAAACCATGAATCACATTTTAAAATTATGGAAATACTATCAAAAATAGTGATTTACATAAATGTCTTAAATAAAAATTTTTATATAAAACAATTTATATAAATTCACAAGGCATGTAAAGCATTTTTCAACAATGGAATTAATTTATATCTGATATATAAACAAGCAAGAAACATGGTCATCAACCAAGAGTTATGACAGTTATATATCATGGGATCCTCACACATTCATGTGATCAAACTGCAATGTGTACACATGTCCCAATAAAATGGAAATATAGGACTCATCTCTGTCCCAATGGGGAAGAAAGATGAGCTGGCCTATATTCTGTTCATGTTGTAAAGCAATAATATGTTGCTATGGAAATTCCAACCCAGTTTTTTTGTCCCTATAACTTACTAACTACCTAGTCTTTCATGTTCTCTATTACAATTCAAAGATGGTAAATTTATTTTAACAAACCCTAAAATACAATTAAGTCTCATTTCCCTATTTCAAAAATGAAAATTTCCATTTAAAACCCAAAATGGATTTTTAATCAAAAACAAGCCTTTTCACCAAGATAAAAACCTAATGTTTCTATCAAAACATTTTTAATATATTTTCTTAAATAGATTTTTCAAATCAATTCACAATTTAAATTCTCAATATACTTTCAAAATTAAATTAAATAATTTAATTTCAAACAATTTCCATCAATTTCACAACAAACCCACAATTCAATGGAATTGGGGTTTTCCACAATTTTTCCTTCAAATCCATTCCATAATTTAAATTTTACCAATTTCCAAAAACGCATCCCAATTCAATAGAATTTTGGATTTTCTAATATCATATCAAAAACCTATTTTTAAAACCCCAATTCAATGGAATTAAGTTTTTTCAACAAACAAATTGAAATCCATTTAATCAAATTAAAACAATTGCATTTAATTCAGATAATTGAAATTAAAAAAAAAATCAATTTAGGGTTAACATAAATTGGGAATCATAACTGAACCACCTACCTTGGGATCAGTGGAACTCATAAGCCAAACCCAAATAATAATTTTTCAATGAAGAATATCGATCACTTTATTTGGGAAATAATGATCAAACCTAGGTTTAAGATCCCAAAAAAGAGGGTATTTTATCCAAAAAGAATCATGGGGACCCATAGAACCATAGGTAGGAGAAGGTAGATCATGAGAGATAGATATTGAGGTGAGGAAACAAACTGGTAGATGATAAAAGGGAGTTCCTCAAGATTCATATTGCTTCTAGGAGAGATCTGAGGGGAGAAGAATTTCTCTCAGATGCTTCTAAGGAAGAATAAATTGAATGGATTCATGATAGTTCCATCCGTAACCTAAAATAGGGTTCGATTTTTTTAGTTTGGATTTTCATAATAAAGAAATTGCATGCATTATTAGTTGGGAAGAGTCACAAGATTAAACCAATTCATATGTCCTGGTCGTGTGCCCCTTTAAATGGGTCACACAGTTCCTCCTAAGAGGTTGCATGATATGACAAAATATTCTCTAACTGTACAAAACACCCATTGACTAGGTTTACATGATTTTTGATGAGAGGGTACACGGTTTGGGAAAACTGTGCACCAACCGTTTACTTGCCCAAAATTTTCAAAACTCTTAAATTTTCAACCTGAAAAAACCTCAAACAAATCCCAACCAAAGCATGATAAATATAGGGGTTTAGGAAAACCTAAAAAATAGTAACATGAGGTTATATGTACCTATAACCAAACATATTTTTTATTTTTTTCCTATCCCAAATCTTATAGATATTAAAAGTTAGAAAAGAATATTTTCTATCTTTTTCTTTACCTAACTTATTTTATAGGTCATATTCTAATAAAGTGGAAAGCAATTTCCATATTTCAGAGACTTCTATGGAAAATATAGAAATAAATTCATGCCATAAAATTAATATAATATTTTAAGTCATTTTCACTCTTATCATTCTATTTTAACCCCCCCCCCCCCCCCCCACACACACACACACACACACACGCCCTTGGTAAATCGATTTTAATGTTAACTATGATAATTATTGTACCACCCCAAGCTTCCACGATTCGTTTCTCTTTAAATAATATGATATCGTGTGAAGTACGCAACACTGAGTTCAAACTCACCACGACCTATCAAACTAACCATTTAAACAACGATTATGAATAGTAATAACCACATTTTGAATTTTATATATGTCCCATATAATTTTAACATTCATATTTTGTGTTTCTAAGAAATAATATAAGGAAAAATTTAATTTTTCAAATAAAAGAAGTATCTTTTAAATAATACAGTTTTTCCGCCTTTTAATAGGGAACCTGTTTTAAATCAAATTTTTGACACCTTTATATATTCAATTAGATGAAATTAAATTCTTCTTTATAAGAGGTACATAAAAATTTATTTTGGATAAACTTTTGGTGTTTTTCTAATTACTTTCATATTTTGATGAATAGAGAAAAAATACAAAATTTTAAATGAAAACGACTTTTTTACTCAAAAACATTTATAGTGTAAAAAATAAATTTTAATTGTTTTGAAGTATAATTAGATTATATTTGTATCATTTAATCCAATATTGGTCATTGGAAGTGACTTTACATATAAATTATACATAAACACATATCAATCTTTTGATACTTTTTACTTCTCAAAAACCCGCTTTCTGGTTTTGACAGCAGGAAATAATTTTAAATTAATTAATGAAAATTATATGTTTTAAATTTTTTAAAATAGAAATTATTAATGAATTCAGAATATAAAAATTAGTTTTGGCTGAATTTTTGGTATTTTCTTGAAAACATTCAATTATTGATGAATAGTGGAAAATACTGCATAGTACATAAAAACTGACTTTTTTAATTAAATAATTATTTTTTAAAATTTATTTTAAAGTAAAAATAGATACATAATACCTATATTAGTCCAATTTAATTCATTCGAGTCATTTTACAACAATATTAGATATATAAAATTTTATTGAACTTTTTAACGTCTTTTACCCACCTTCTAGGCACATTTGCAAATTTGCAAAAAGCGTAATTTTACCGCTTCAGTGAATTGAATTTAAAAAATCAAATGGTTGAAATCATTAAGTAAAATTTTTTCCAATAGGATGAATATAATTTTTGGTGAATAGTACCATTTGAATTTTATTTACCACGGTTAAAAGTAAATAGGGTAATTAAAGGTAAAAATGATATTATAATTACCGTAAAACAAGTATTAATTCTATTTAATAAGTGTATTTTGACCAAAATCAAAATTAGTAATAAAATATAATCCTTTTTTATCCACATGGATTATTTTAGTACATTTATTATTTTTTTATTTAAAGAAGAGTTAAAAGTGTAAAATTCAAAGTTTAATAACTAAACCATTTTTAATATAGGGTTATAGAAAAGATAAATTTGACTATAAATATTCATTATAAATATAAAAATATTTCCTACAGGATGGTAGTTTATTTATAATTTATATATATTAAATAATTTAATTTATTTATGACACAATGATGATGCAGAAATTACCTTATTAATGAAAGATTAAAATAATTGATATTATAAATACTAAAATAAATGTTAATGGAGACTTTTGATTCATTACACGAATTTTGTAGTTGATTATGATATTTTAGGGTTGATTAAATTTATTATTTTCAAAGTAAGAAAAACCAAATACTAAATAGTGTCAAAATTGATATAAATGAGTTTTTAAAAAACAATATTATTTTATTAAATTATATAATAGTCCTAAAAATATAAGATTCCCCCAAATAACTTATATAATGATAGATATTTCATTAATTAATGACTTTATATTATATTGGAATTTTATAGTAAGTTTATTATCCATGTATTATAATAATACAAAAAAATATGGTAAAAGTTTAACTATTTAATTAAGAGTTAAATCTAAAATATAAGGTTAAAACGGTGACCTAAACTTGAATAAAACATATTTTTTGAGAATATTTAGACACATACCCACCTTATCCTTGAAATAAATCCTTTTGGAGCCATTATAAACCTAAAATGATTTTATAATAAAATAATATTTTAAACTTTTCTTAAAGTAACCCTCACCTCTCTTATAAAAGGGTACTTTCCCTTATCTTAATTTCACACCTCCAAATCCATTTTTCTTGGACAAACCCTACTCAAATATCCTCCAAACTGCCCTCACGTCAACCTAAATTACTTACTATGTCCATAAATCTAACCTAAGGATCCCTTTTAATCAAATCAAAAGGAAGCACCCGAAGAAGAGGTAATGATTTCATCACCTATTTTAATGTTCTTTTCCTCTTCCACTTCCTCTTTCTTTCTTGTTTCTATACCAAAATGATAACTCCAGTACCTTATACATACTGGGATGTTATAATAAATATGGTACAACCATATTCATTATTCTATCCATCCTATGAATGAAAAATTCACCAAACGTGCGTACGTACGGCTTACCGTCTCCACGTCGTGGTGTAGTTTGTCTTTCAAAAATTCATTATTTGTATTAGTATAATAATGAGTATAATTGAATTAAATAATAAATATAACATGTTAATGATTCTTTATATATGATATACCAACCAATTACACATGCTTTTACCATCAACAAAATTATATTGTCACTCATACGTACGTACGGATTACCGTCTCCATAAACGTGATGAGATTCATTCCCCATCGTAACCATTAAAGAATAATTTTCATTTTATGATTAAAAATAATGTTTAAGAACTTAATATCTTTCTCTATATGAATCTAATACATCCTATACATAACAAACATGACTTTCATAACAAAATATATAAAGTAAAACGAATCAGTTAATACCCAAAACAATGATACTACTGAAATATTATTAATAAAAAAATATTAGAAGATCATATATGATATCATATTTAGGTATGTGGTTCTGGTATATTTTTATAACAATTATTTGACTATTATACTATAGTTTATCATACCCTCGACTAAGGAAAAGTACAAGGTAAGGGGTTTTCATCTCACTTTTTATTCCCGTGAGATTCATGCTATATTGCCACTATTTCCATTTTTGTAGTGTATGTACTTCCCATGATTGTATTATTTGTGTAATATAATTTAATTTATGGGTATTTACATATTTGTTCTATGATCCTTATTTCATGGGGTTATGTTTCTAATGTTACCAAATTGGTAAGGTAATTTCTAATTTTGATTTCCACTCATTGGGTTTTATGAAAACTTCATTGATTATTTTACTCCAAGATTATATGTAAAATAACTATTTATTTATTTATTTAGTAATTTACAATACCCTTTATGTGTATATACTTTTGATACACATAATCACTCCATTGATAAATTCTCAAGTCATCAATATGAACTTGATAAGAGTAATCTTAACTCAATTTCCATTTATTGAGTTAAACATCCAAGTCATTGGTGTTGTTTTTACAAGAATATGTGTGAATGTACTCTAATTGATTTAAAAATTGAGTTTATTTATATTTATCAAACATAATTATGTCACTGATTTATCCTTAACCTAAGTATATGGTCTTTATAAGGGATTTCATCTCAATTTATATTCCATTGGGACTTCTTTGTTATTATGTTCTAATTCACTTTTATATAGTGTGCATACTGTACTTTGACATAGTATATCATGAATCCCTTTATTCTCAGTATATTATAAATTTTTTATTACCTCAATTATTTGTATTCAAGTTTCTCTCATTTGGTTAGTAACTCTAACTAAAATATCATTTTAAATGTTTTAAAGATTTATTCTTCTAAATCATTCTCATTAATTCCCATTTTTAAAAAATGGTGTTTTGTATTTATTTATATGGACATTAATGTTTTAAAATTAAAATTCTTTTAAATGTTTCAAATTGGTATGGTACACTTTGATTCAAAAATCTATTTTAACAGCTTCTTGATAAATAGTGATACTTTTAAATGTTTTCAAGAAAAAGGGGATATTTCTCTCAAATAGTTTTACTGATTATTTTCAACTATGTCAATATCCTTCATTATTCTTGATTGAGGTTGATTTATTATAATACAATCTTCCGTATTGTATTGAATGATTTATGTATCACTGTGGATGTGCTATTTTTATACCATTCATGGTTTGTGGATAAAATATTAATATTTCGTATGCTAGTTTTAATATAAATGTTTAGATTATGTTTCAACCTTTTCATATGAGAAATGCATTGGACTTAGTAAGTAATGGGTGGAACCTATTATAACGCCTCAATGCATCGGTAGGTATCATGAGACAATATAGTGTCTTGGCACAAGGCCTTGACAAAATCTTATTTGTAGTCTTGGCACGAGGCCCTGACTATGTGGTTATGATGTCCGGAATTATGCATTCCATTATTATGAAATTATATATTGATATTACATGTGATTTTTAGAATAGTATAATATCCATGTGAATAAGTAAATGGAAGTATTTTATTTATCTTTTCCATATTATGCTAAAGTTTAAGTTTAAAACGCTTGTGTTCTAGTCTTATACATTTCCTTAAATGTTTATTCTTATTTATGATAGTTTTCGCAATATTGTTATCCTTACTTAGCATCTTATCTCACCCTTTTGTATGTTTTATTTTTCCTAGGATGTGGAGAATTATATTATGTTTGACCTATAGGGATAGGTTAAGGGATATGAGTGTGTTCAAAGGGGACACATTGTTGTTGTTTTTCTTTTATGATGTAATGTAAAATTTAGGCATGTATCTAGTACATACAAGGATACAAAACTAATAGTTCATTAGAGATATGATATATTGTGATCATTCCAATGTTATATAATAATGCACTGACTTTGGGTAACTGGGGTTGTGGTGTTATATTTGGTATCAGAGAAAGATTAGTGCAAACCTTGGAAACTATATTTAGATAAACTCTGATTAGAGAACATTACCCTAAGATGGACTATGAAGATTTGTATAGAAGAACATCCAAAAAATTTGGTAGTGTAAATATTATATGAGTTTTCCAAGAAAATACATCCATGTATGGATAAAAATAGGTATAGGTGGCCCTGGCATAGATGTACCTAGGAGTAAAAAGTCCAATAATGAGTTTCAGGCATGACTCGGGGTATCCTGGTGCATGACAACGGGGCTTCCTGCACTCTTGGTATTGAAACTCCAGGGTCATATGCTTAGGATAATTCACATTTTCATTACAAACTAATTTTAAGTATTTTAATATAATTTTAGAATAAATAACCTTGATTAATCCTATGGTGTTTTAGATTGAAAATAAGGTGTCATGATATTCTCTAAATGATTTTATGACTCTAGTTACTCACACTCTGCTTTCTGGTTTTAGTCAATGGCTTAATTCAAAGGAAGTTATTGTAACATTGAACATGATGTACAAGGTGGTCATGGTTGTGGAAATGGGAAATGAAATGTAATGTTGATATGCGTAAAATATATTGTGTTCATGCCGAATCAATTTTCCAAAAATATGATCAAAAAAATATACATTAACCAACTCTCAAACTCAACTAAGAAAAGAAAATCGGAAAATAATAAGAGCCCCAGTAGTGGAGAACAAAGTGAAATGAAAGATAATTTTCCATCATGTAGGAAATGTGGAAGGAGATACCAAAGAAAGTGTCTCAATGGAACAAATAAATGATATATGGGTGGGAATGAAGGATATAAAGTAACTAATTGTTGAGGGAAAATGAAGAGTACTATAGAAGAAAAAAAAATATCCTAAGAATCCATTTATAGTAATTTTCCATAAATGAAGTGGACCTGGGCATTAGCGGAGTCAATGTCCTATTCAATAGGATAACTCTAAGTCAAGGAAGAACCTATGTGGAAATAAATAGATGGAAAAATTTTTAAAAGTATCAATGCTCTTTATTAATGGGATTACTTTGGAATACTTTTCTCTTGTATGTGTAACCCTGAAGTTTGTTATGTGAAAATACTATTTGAGTAAGAATTACCTTTTCTTTTTTGTATATAGTTATAAAGAACCATTTTGGTTCATATGATCCTTTAATTTGAGTCAATTGTAGGTTATTACTTTTTGGGAAGAAAATTCAAGGTATGAGATAACATTTTTGGTTAAAATATTTTATGGTTATTTTTAAGAAATTTTCCTCATTTTAGGGAATTTTATAAACTTATATAGTTTTTGAAAAAGGATGACTCATAGAGTGTGTGACAACCCGTCATGTTAGAAAAAGTTGTGGGAATCAAACCCATAACCAATGTGCGACTGAGATTTATCACATACCACTGGACTATGTGAAGTCCCCGGTTAGTATGACTAATTATTTTTAGTTAAATGATTTTAGGGATCAAGAATATTTTGATTTTGGGAACATGTTATTTATCCTTAGTATGGGAAAATTATTTGGTGATTAAGTGATATATGTTATTTTGTAAAAGGTTTGTTCTTTTAGGAACACTATATGCCTAATGAAAATATAATACCATGGGATTTCATTTGAGGAGTAATGGTGGATTTTTATTTGGGAAGAATGTATGTTTTTTTAGACTTATAGAGATTTGGGTTATTTATGAAAAATAATTAACCTATCATAGATAATATGTGATTAGGTTAATTAATTTAAATTATGTGACTTTAATAGTAGTCAATGTTATTTGGAGATAAATCTTCAGATTTATCATGGAATACTATGTGATCAAATCCTTCTAAATTTTGGGTTTCAAACTTAGTTTGGATTATTTTGAAAAAATTTAATGACAATTATTTTTTTAATGGTATTTATTGAAATTTGGGTATTATTTGTCTAATTTTGGAGATTAAGAGTAGTATTTATTTCTATAAAGGATTATCCTTTTTGGGGATCATCTTATCTTGTACAAACCATTTTGGTTTTGGTTAATGTACAAATACAAGGAAAATATATAGTTCATATTTTTTGGAATATATGATTTTCTATAAGTTGATTCCAGCACTTTAGGTGTGACCAAGTCATCATGAATACTTATCTTTTGGAGTGAAAGATGAGTTTGTGATAAAAATTAGTTAAAGTATGGAACTCTACTTGTAGAGTATTATTTTTTCTTATTCTATGAATAAAATAATTCTTAAACTTTAGGGAAAGGATCTTAAAAACAAAAATGTTTTATCCTAATACCTTATTTTCGTTGAACTGATGATATTTTAAATCATCATATATTTATATCTTGAGATCCTGAATTTTCAATTCACTTATTTTTGATTTATGACCTCAATCACTCCCAATAAATTTTTACGTTTTTCCTCCAATTATAATTTCCACCAATGTCCTCCAATTATAATTTCCACCTTTTAATGGGGAACCCTTTTTAAATACAATATTTGACACCTTTATATATTCAATTTTATTAAATTAAATTCTTCTTTATAATTGTCACATGAAAATTTAGTTTGGATAAATTTTTGGGGTTTTTCTGATTAATTTCATATTTTTATGAATAGTGAAAAAATACAAAATTTTAATTGAAAACAACTTTTTTAATCAAAAACATTTAAAGTATAAAACTATAAATTTTAATAGTTTTTAATTATAATTAGATAATATTTTTATCATTTAATCAAATTTTTTTCATTGGAAGTAATTTTACATTTAAATTGTACATAAACACATATCCATCTTTTGATACTTTTTACTTCTCAAAAACTCACTTTCTGGTTTTGACAATGAGAATTATTTTTAATTAATTAATGAAACTTCTATGTATTGAATTTTTTAAAATAGAAAACATTTTTTAATTCTAAATATAAAAATTAACTTAGGCTGAATTTTTTGTATTTTTCTAAAAGCATTCAATTTTAGATTAATAGGGAAAAATACTGCATAGTACATAAAAACCGACTTTTTTATTTAAATTTATTTTAAAGTAAAAATAAATACATAATACCTATATTAGTCCAATGTAATTAATTTCATTCATTTTATAATAATATTAGATATATAAAATTTGGTTGGATTTTTTAACATCTTTTACCCACCTTCTAGGAAAATTTTCAAATTTGCATAAAACATAATTTTACCACTTCTACCAATTTGATTTCAAAAATACAAGAGACACAGTTGGAATCATTAAGTAAAATTTGGTTCAATAAGATAAAAAAAATTGGTGAATGGTAACTTTTGAATTTTATTTACCATAGTTAAAAGTAAATAGGGTAATTAAAGGTAAAAATGATATTATAATTACCCTAACACATGTCCTAATTATTTTAGATAAGTGTATTTCAACAAAAATAAACCTTAGTAATAAAATATGATCCTTTTTTATCCACTTGGATTAGATTAGTACATTTATTATTATTTTATTTAATGAAGAGATAAAAGTGTAAAATTCAAAGTTTAATAACTAAACCCTTTTTAATATTGGGCTATACATAAGATAAATTTAACTATAAATATTAATTAGAAATATAAAACGATTTCAAACATCATGGTATTTTATTTATAATTTTTAGACCTTAAATAATTAAATTTATTTATGACACAATGATGATGCAGTAATTAGCTTATTAATGAAAGATTAAAATAATTGATATTATAAATAATAATATAAATGTAAATGTTGACTTTAGATACATTCCACAAATTTTCTAGTTGATTATGACATGTTAGGTTTGATTCAATATTTTTTTTAGAAGTAATAAAGTTGTAATGACTTTCACAAAAACAAAATACAAAATAGTGTCAAAATTGGCATAAATGAGTTTTTAAAACCAATACTATTTTATTAAATTATATAATAGTTCTAAAAATCTAAGTTTCATCAAAAGACTTATATAATGATATATATTTAATTAGTGAACCACTTTAGGTTCGACTGTAATTTAATAGTAAGTTTATTAACCATGTATTATAATAATACAAGAATACATTGTAAAAGTTAAACTATTTAACTAAGAGTTAAATCTAAAAGAAAAGGTAAATATGGTAACTTAAAATAGTATAAAACCTATTGGTTGAGAATATTTAGACCCATACCCACATTATTTTCTAAATAAATCCTTTTGGAGCCATTATAAACTGAAAATTATTTTATAATAAAATAATATTTCAAACCTTCCTAAAGTAACCCTCACCTCTCTTATAAAAGGGTACTTCTCCTTCTCTTAATTTCACACCTCTAAAGCAATTTTTCTCAGACAACCCCTACTGAAATATTCTCCCAACTACCCTCACTTAAACCTAGAGGCCTTAAGTTGATCAGAAATCCAACCTAAGGATCCCTTTGGATCAAATCAATAGGAAACACCCGAAGAAGAGGTAATGATTTCATCACCTCTTTTAAAGTTCTTTTCTTCTTCCAATTCCTATTTCGTTGTTGTTTCCATACCAAAATAATAACTCTAGTACCTTCTAAATAATTTTATGTTATTATATATATAGTACAACCATATTCATTATTCTATCCATCCTATTATTGACAAAGTCACCATACGTGTGTACGTACGGCTTACCGTCTCCACGTCGTGGTGTAATTTGTTATTCAACACTTCATTATTTATAAGGGTATAATAATGAGAATAATTCATGTAAATAATAAATATAACATGTTAGTGATTCTTTATATATGATATACCATCCAATTACATACTATTTCACCTTCAATGGAATGATATTGTCACTTGTGCGTATGTACGGATTACCGTCTCCACAAACGTGATAAGACTCATTCCCCATAGTAACCATTCAAGAATAATTTTCATTTTATGATTAAAAATAATGTTTAAGAACTTAATATAATTTTGGATATGAATGAAATATATCTTATCCATAACAAACATTACTTATATAACAAAATATACAAAGGAAAACGAAGCAGTTAACACCCAAAACAATGTTACTACAGAAATATTATTAACAAAGAAATATTAGAAGATTATATATGATATCATATTTAGGTATGTGTTTCTGGTATAATTTAATAACAATTACTTGACTATTATAAAGGATGTTTATTTACCCTCGACTAAGGAAAAGTACAAGGTAAGGTGTTTTCATCTCACATTTTATTCCCATGAGATTCATGCTATATTACCACTATTTCCTTTTGTGTGGTGTATGTACTACCCATGATTATATTATTTGTGTAATATAATTTAATTTATGAGTATTTAGATATTTGTTCTGTGATCCTTATTTCATGGGGTTATTTTTCTAAAGTTACCAAATTGGTAAGTTAATTTCTAATTTTGATTTCCACTCATTGGGTTTTGTGAAAACATCATTAATTATTTTACTCCAAGATTATCAGTAAAATCACTATTTATTTATTTATTTAGTAATTTCTGCTCCCCTTTATGTGGGTATACTTTTGATAAACATAATCACTCCATTGATAAATTCTCAAGTCATTGATATGAACATGATAAGAGTAATATTAACTCAATTTCCATTCATCGAATTAAACACCCAAGTCATTGGTGTTGTTTTTAAAAGAATGTGTGTGAATTTACTCTGATTTATTTACACAATTGAGTGTATTTATAATTCTCACACATAATTAAGTCATTTATTTATACTTAACCTATGTATATGGTATTTATAAGGGATTTCATCTCAATTTACATTCCATTGATACTTCTTTGTTATTATACACCAATTCACTTTTATATGGTGTGCATACTGTACTTTGACCTAGTATATCTAGAATCCCTTTATTCTCATGATATTATAAATGTTTTATCACCTAAATTATCTATATTCAAGCATCTCTCATTTTTTTAGGAACTCTAACTAAAATATCATTCTAAATGTTTTAAAGATTTATACTTCTAAATCTTTCTCATTAATGTCCATTTTTTGAAAATGGTGTTACGGATTTCTATATATGGACATGAATGTTTTAAAATTAAACTTCCTTTTAAAAGTTTCATAGTGGTGTGGGACACTTTTATTCAAAAATCTATTTTTAACAGCTTCTTGATAAATAGTGAGACTTTTAAATGTTATCAAGAAAAAGGGGATATTTATCTCAGATATTTTTAATGATTATTTTCATCTATGTCAATATCCTTCATTATTATTGATTTAGGTTGATTTATTATAATAAAAGCATCAATATTGTATTTAATGATTTATGTCTCACTATGGTTGTGCTATTTTTATACCATTCATGTTTTATGGTTAAAATATTGGCATTTCATATGATATTTTTAATATGAATGTTTAGATTATGTTTCAACCTTTTCATATGAGGAATGCATTAGACTTAGTATGTGACAGGTATAGCCTGTTATTACTCCTCAATGCATCGGTAGGTCTCATGAGACAAACTAGTGTCTTAGCATAAGGACTTGACAAAATCTTATTTATAGTCTTGTAATGAGGCATTGTTTATGTGGTTATGATGTTCGGCATTATGCATTCCATCATTATGAAATTAGCTATTGATATTACATGTGATTATTTGACTAGTAGAATATCCATGTGAATAAGTAAATGGTACTATTTGATTTATATTTTCCATATTATACTGAATTTTAACTTCAAAAGGCTTTTGTTTTAGTCTTATAAATTGCCTTAAATGTTTATTCATATTTATGATAGTTTTCTCTATATTTGTATCCTTAATGATCTTCTGAGCTCACCCATTTCTTATGTTTTATTTTTTTTAGGATGTGTAGAAGTATATTTTCTTTGACCTGTAGGGATAGGTTAACAGATATGAGTGTGTTCAAAGGGGACACGTTGTTGTTGTTTTTCATTTATGATGTAATGTAAAACTTATGCATGTATCTAGTAATTACAAGGATACTAAACTAATTGGTCTTTTGAGACTTGATCTCTTGTGATCATGATAATGTTATGTAATAATCCACCGACTCTAGGTAACTGGGGTCGGGGCATTACAATTATTTTTTTATGCATTCACAATTCATTTTGGTCAAAAATTAAGTTGACCCTATTCAAAATTTTAAATTATACAAATTCCAAATATGGATTGAATTTTTTAAATTTCAATTAACATAAGTGAAAAAATTTAGTTTACAATTAAACACACAGATGCAATGAGAAAGTGTGGTTTTAAAGAGAAAACGTTCAAAAGTTTGAAATGTTTATATATATAAATTAAATATGAAAATGATTACAAATAACTAATTTGGATTAATGGATAAAAAATTTAAAAAAAACTGTATAACCGTTCCAAAAATATTATTTAATTATATAAATAAATTAAACAAAAAGTAATTTTTCAATTAAAATTCAATATTTTTCACTATTCATCAAAAAATGGAACTTTTTTGGAAAAATCCAAAAAAAATCACTCTAAGATAATTTTGATATTAATATTTAAAAAACTGTGTTTGTTTTATAAATTTAATTTTCTAAAAAATTTAAGAAAAAAATTAATTTAAGTTCACTATAAAAATGCAAAAACTACTTTTTAGAAAAATACATCTTTTAAGCATAAAATTGTATTTATTATTATCTATTGTATAGAAAAAATAAAAGATAAATTTAAAATATTTTATTGAATATATAATATATAAATTTTATTAAAATAATTAATTGAAACTAATTTGGTTAATTTATTGATACAAAACACACTTGTCCATGTAAAAATAGTTTTTTGGAAAAAGATTTTATTTTATTTTCAAGAGGGTTTTGTTTTAATTTATAACTAATTGGTCCAAAAATAATTCATGATATAAAAATTTAAAAAAATATATTTTCATAATTTATTTAATCATATTCATACACTCTATTCCAATAACTAGTTGATAACAATCATGCTAAATAATAACATTTAAATATTTTTCAGGGTTTGTTTAAACTCGATGTTGCGTGTAGCATATGAAAACTCATAATTGTTTATAAAAATATCCATTCTTAGTATTTCATTCAATGTAAACTAAAATCATTGTTTTAGGTGACATAAAATATCAAAAATATTAAATATGTTTAAAAAATAAAAAAAATATTGGGGTGTTTCATTCTACCCTCTTTAAAATGAATTTATCCATCAAAATTAATTTCAGTTATCAAAGATTTAACATTTGGAAATTCAATAATAAATACCCACATCATAAAAAGGATTAATAAAAACACTATTACAAATAGAAAATTAGAAATACAATAGTTACCCAAAGTAACTCATTTTTAGATTTCCAAATAGGATAAAATAAGTGGGAATAGATGAAAATCATAAATAATTATAAAGAGTTATATAGATTACTAAACCCAAGAAAGTGGGATCTTCATAGAAAGTTAACAACCACAAAACAAAAACCCCAAATAGGTATTAAAATTTTATTGATATCATCATAAATGATGATAATAGGATAAAATTTTATTTCATGATCATTTTCCTAAAGTTTAATAGTTTTCACTAGAATATATACTTACCTTGTCTTCTTCCATTTCATGTGAAAAATCTCACCCTTTGTTTTTGCCTTGATGAATTTCCAATTAATTTATTATACTAAGAAATGAAGAATATTTTTTATTCTTGAATCATAAATAGATCATAAGATCCATAAATAAAATGATAAGTCATTCCATCTATATTTAGTTATCATCAAAACCAAATGGTTAGCATAGGTTATCCAATATGGATAAATATTCAAATAGTAAAGTAACACGTAAATCTCTAAAACCTCATTGATTTTTAACATAAACCATTCCATAAATGGTTAACCTTATAAACCTTAATAAATTAAAAAACTTATAAATAAGGTTACTAAATTTCATAAAATTAACTTAACATTAATCTCGCATATATCACAAAATAACTCTTGATTTTCACATACCAAACATGAGAATATCTTCACCATATATTCTCTTGAAATGTTGTAATATCCTTAATTACCATAAACTATATTGAAAACATACATGATTCTTAATACCTTACATAGAAAATAGATTATTGTATATATTCCTTAAATCCAAAAAAAACTATAAACTCCATATATGATAGAATAAACCACTTTTTAAACAAATAATTATTTATTCCAAGGTAATCATTATAATCCAAATTACATTATTTTTTATCCAACATATCTTTATCCAAACTAAACACCATTTTCTGAATATCGATAACATATTTAGGGATACCTTCCCTTAATCAAAATATTACCTTTCCATTAAATCACTTTTCTATTCCATTGATTCCATTTAATATACTCTTGAAACTCAATAATTAAAAGATACTATGGAATAATCCATTGATGATTCGTGATTCTAATGACCAAAATACCACTAATAAAAATATTATTATCTGAATTAAAATACATAAATACATCAATGGTAATATTTTATTCATACACTATTAACCAGGCTTCATCTTCATATTCCATAACATTTCTTCAGTTCACATATCAATTTTAGTCTTTTCATCCTTGTAAATATAACCATTTAATATACAACCTTACTGATTTTTTTCATGGCCATTCCCTTTAGGAAATTTATTTTCATAATTTAAAAACATTTTACATTTAAATAATTCAATATTTGATGATATATTAGGGAGAACAATAATATCATCCACTTTTTTAGTTATACTTTTCATTTTCCATTTGTAGTTTCTTGCTTTTTTTTCTTCTTTTCCACAGTCAAAACATCTTCCCATTCCTCAAATCCATTCAATTGGGTGCTTATTTCCACATTTTTGGCACATAAGAAGTTGAATCCTATTTCCTCTATGGTTACCATCACCTTAACTCTCAGTTAACTCTTTCCTTCTCTTATTTGGTGAGTCTGATAGTTCGTTAAGGTACACATTGCTAATCGTGTTCCATGAAAATTGATTCGGCATAATCACAACTTCCTTCACTTCAGTCATCATCAAATTTGACTTATCATTATCAAATTTTCTATCACATTAAATGTTAACCCAATTTCTTATGGTTCCCACCACTGAATAAAACTAGAAATCAAAGTATGAGGAACACTTATCATAGAATAAAATCACATAATCATGAAAAATCACTTATAGGATATCTAAATCATGACACCTTATTTTAAATCTATGACACCTTAGGCATCACCTAGGTGATCCATGGTTATAATCTATTTAAATACTTCGTGATGGTTTATAATTAGTATCTGAATTGATAAATCATAGACTCTGGGAGTGTCAAACAAGGTGTTCCTCAAGGCTTGTTGTCTTACACTAGTTCTCGATCAAGTCTAGATCAATATGGTGTTTTTAGGGTTATTATCCTTTATTACATTTGTTCTAGATACACATCCACTTATAGTATCAAGACAAGAATGTATTATCTTGAAAACCACTATCTCTATACTTTACCAAAATTCTCGTACATTTTCCTATACTTTGACTCATCCTTATACTTATCCGTAGAGACATCCCAAGAAATATCCTTTGAAATATCCCTAGGGATCGCACTAAAGTTTTCTCATCCAAGTTTCCAAAGGTTAAATAAACTTTTCCTATGATACCAACTATATAAACCTAGGTCTTATCATACATAGATATTATATCATTTTAAATTAATATTCATTACATTACAAAAACACATTACTGAGGAATGTAATAATTTAGTGTCTTTGGAAACCTAGAACACAATCTTCTGATCTGGAGAAATATCTTATATTTTTTCCAAAAATATATTACAATTTAGTACTATTTATAGATATACCCTACATAAAACTTTTCTTCTTAACCTAGGGAAAGAAAACATAAAAAGGGTGATCTTAGAACCTCGGTAAGGGTAAACAAAGGGAGATACATAATCATAATATTAACATAAGGGAATGATAACTTGATCGTAACATTTAAAAATCATACCCTAAATATCAAATATCATAATCTTATGTCCTAGTATAAATATTGGAAGTTCATAACACATGAATCATAAGATAATCAAAGAACAAGATCCATGAGAGCATATCATTAGCATAATAAATAGATTTTTGGAATACACATAAGAAAATAAATCATTTCCATTTTAGTCAAGGTTCAATACATAGAAAATTATAGAGGAAAAATTCCCTTACTCTACTAGTTTCACTCCCCATTCCATCCATGTCTATCTAATGAGATATAAATCTTTACACAATGCATTAGAGGGAGATATAGGTCCCACCCATCACATAATGGAAACTATATTTATTTGTGAAAAATAATCATAAACATTAATCTTATCATAACCCATGAAATGAAATGGGTATCATAAAAATTTCATCATATCATGACATGTGTAAAAGATGTAGGTTTCATAATCATTTCATCATAGAATAACCTGTGAAAATAAGTGGTTTTCAAAAGAATTTTATTATGGTATAACCTGTGGAAGAGAAATGGGTTTCATAATCACTGTTCAATCAAAAAAGAAAACATTTAGAGAGTGAATATGAATTTTATTCTTGCATTATATCCTTAGTAAGTAATAGGTAACACCAACTTATTTCATTTTAGATGGAATATAATTTTGAAATATCTTTTAAAAAAATTCATGAAGAAAATATACTTTCCTCTTAGAGAAAAAATTTTTAAAGCATAAAAAAAATTAAAACATTTTTATTTGAAAATAAACTTGAAAATTTATAACTTAATATTAGAATAAATGATTATTCATGACATTGGAAAAAAATTCATGTTTTACACATTACAAAAAGGTTCAATTCACATTTATAGTAAAATCCAAATAATATTTTTTTGGAAAATGAAATGAATATTCCTTTAAAAACTTATAAAAAGTAAAATGTAACATCCTGGACCCGGGTACCACTAAATGGGTGCCCCGAACCTGGTTCGCCACATGACCTCAAGTGTATTTCCCCAAATTCCAGAGGCTGCCGACTAGCAGCGAGGGCCCATGTCTGAGAGGGGGGAAACTATTCCCTCATTTGTCAAAGTGTAGCACAGTGGAATGTAAGTAAAACATACAATATATAGCGGAAGCAGTAAACACACACAACTGAAATAAACTACAACAGTGGATATGAACAACGATATATAAATAATGATGCTACATGTCTCAAGTTCTATGAAAACAGCCAGAACATGTTATATATCAATACAGTACAATAAAAGCAGAGTACAGCAATACAAAACAAAACAGCTGGCAGCGGCATCGTGAGCCTAGGCCCGGTCTCATGCCCTCCTACTCCTCAGAAGTAATCATGTACCTATATAGGGACTCTTGCCTCTATCTACACCTACAGCAACGTAATCTGTTTGGGCCAAAAAATGTGACCCAAATAGGGTGTGAGAAATATATCTCAGTAGGCACCCACCAAAGGCCCATGCCCAACTGTGTGTAAACATGCAACAACAGTGCAATAGTAAAATGTAATAAACCAAGCAGTACTCAAAAGTAACTAACTTACCAGTTATATTTCCATTTAATTATTTATTTAATCCATTTAATTTAGTATCATCTTGTGCTCAACAGCACTAAGCCCTCAGGCCAACCAGTATCTTGCCCTCAGGCTAATATAGTGAACCACGCCCTCAGGCTATACAGAATCCAACCCACAGGTATTTCCCACAGGCGTACTAGAATTTTCCCTTAGGCATAAGAAGTGTCACCCTCAAGCACAGAAGTCAAGCCCTCAGGCACGAAAGGTTTCCCTCATGCGAAATAGAACGTTGCCCTTAGGCTAATACAGTCACGCCCTCAGGCTAATACAGTACAGTGCCCACAGGCTAATCACAACAATGCCCTCAGGCCAAATACAACAACGCCCTTAGGATAAACAAGTAACTGGGCCATGCCCAACAGGTCAAAAATCAGTAACAAGCAATTCCTCTCAAGGAAATTCTATAATTACTACATTAAAGGCATACCCTCAGGTATCCTGGCCAAATGGCTAAACAGTGAAACACACCCCGGGGGTGGTTCCGGATCCAAGAAACGATCCCAACCAGCATTTTATTATCACAATTTAATCACATATGCAATTCTAGCCATTTAATATAGCAACGGCCTCAGCCACACAACACCACAACATGGGTTCGTGGCACGAAAACGCACAAAAACGCACAATAGTTGGAAAATAAACACAAATCCACCTGCCTTATACGCCAATGAATGTTATACCCGAACTCCGAATCCAGAAACACCCAAGAACGGCATAGATCTGACAAAGAACAAAACCCATTCAATTGTAAATAACTTTCCCTCAGGAAACAATTGGTATGAACAGTACCAAGAGAGGAGAGGGATTACCCGTGCGGTTCCAACGAGATTGTCTAAAGCCGAATCGGATTCCAGACGAACACCCGGCGGATCTTCAAAGGTCTGGCCTCCCCCTTTGTCTCCAAATCAGATCAAGTGTCTCCTCTTCCAAATGAGGAGGCTACTACCTATTTTAACCCGAAAAAACAAAGTACACAGCGTGTACTTCTGAGTACACGGCATGTACTTCTTTCATTTAACTGTTCAATTGGCGGCACCGCCACACTGTTCATTCGTCGACATGAGTACACAGCATATACTCCCAAGTACACAGCGTGTACGGTTGCCTAGCTGGCCGCGACTCCACTTCCTTATTGTTTACGCCTGCCGACTGACTACACGGCGTGTAAGGTACCACTACATGGCATGTAGTTGGTTCTTACACCCCTCATCACCGACATGGCTACATGCCCCATGTACTCATCCCAACACGGCCAAAAGTACACGGCATGTGGAAAAGTACATGGCGTGTAGTTCCAAAATTTTGGATTTTTCCCCATTTTCCGTATTTTCTCAAAAAAACTTAAGGAAAAGGAAAAAGAAGAAGCCCGTACCTCAAAACTAAGAACCGAGTTCTTACAAACTTCCCCCCTTATAGAAATTTGTCCTTGAATTTCCCTTCCAAGGGTGGTGAAGATATAGCCATGAACAACTCTGACCACTGAGCATGTACGTCGGTCTCCCGCTCCTAGGTTTCGTCCTCCACTCGGCCATGCTACCATAGCACCCGTACGAGAGGAACTGATCGGCCCTGGAGAACCTTCATGCTCCTTTCAACGATACGAATTGGATGCTCCTCAAAGGACGCATCTACCTCCAGCTCAACCTCCTTTGGCTGAAAGGTGTGAGATGGGTCTGAATGATAGCGACGCAACTGAGATACGTGGAAGACGCCTTTCATGGCTCAGTACCGTTGCGGTAACCGCAACCGATAAGCAACCATCCCGACCCTTTCCAGAATCTCAAATGGCCCCACATACCGTGGTGAAAGTTTACCCTACCTCCTGATCCACTTGTGTCCTAGCCTCGGTGAAACACGCAAGAAAACCTAATCCCCAACCACTAACTCCAAAGGTCATCTCCGGCGATCAGAATAAGACTTCTGACGAGACTGTGGGGTATCCATCCGCTTCCGAATCAACTGGACCTGCTCAGATGTCTCCTATACGAGACGTGGTCCCAGTAAAGCTGTCTCACCTGCCTCTAACCAGCACAAGGGTGATCGGCACGACCTGCCGTATAAAGCCTCATATGGTGCCATCTCAATAGTCACCTGGAAGCTATTGTTATAGGCAAACATGACTAAGGGTATATACTTCTCCCATGATCCCCCAAAGTCTAGGATGCATGCACGCAGCATGTCCTCTAGCACCTGTATCGTACGCTCTGACTGGACATCTGTCTGAGGGTGGTAAGATGTTCTCAGTATCACCTCTGTACCCAGCGCCCTCTGAAAACTCTTCCAGAAACGAGATGTGAAACGGGTGTCCCTATCAGAAATGATAGAACAAGGGACCCCATGAAGACGTAAGATCTCTCGGATATACAGCCTTCCGAGCTCGTCAACACCGAAGGTCTCCTTGATCAGAAAAAAGTGAGCAACCTTCGTGAGTCTGTCCACAACAACCCACATGGCATCATTTCCACGAGGTGACCTTGGTAACCCAGTTACAAAATCCATCACGACATCATCCCATTTACACTCTAGAATGGGTAACATCTGTTACAGTCCAGCTGGTCTCTTATGCTCCACCTTCACCTGCTGACAGGTGGAACACCTCGTAACCAAACCAGCTACATCTCTCTTCATACACGGCCACTAGTACTGACGTCTCAAGTCACGGTACATCTTGGTAACCCCAGGATGAACTTCCTAACATGAAGAAAGAAACTCTCGCATCAGCTCCTCGTGTATATCTCCTGGAACCCATACCCATCCATGGAAACACAAAACATCATCATCACCTATTGTCCAACCAGGAGGAGGGTCCTCACTTGCCACCGACTACCGTATAACTAGGCCTTCTGAATCTGATAGCTATCTCATCCTCACTCTGTCCAGGATGGTAGAAGTCACAACTAAAGATGAAAGATAAGTCTTCCCCTGACCGTCATGCACCTCCAGATGCATCTCAGAGAACAAATCCATGAGCTCCCACCCACCACTGGCCTCCTGTACTGCCTGCATCTGAGTCTTCCTGCTCAGTGCATCAGCTACTGCATTACCTTTACCAGGTGTATAGGCAAGCTCAAAATCGAAGGATTGTAGGTACTCGACCCACCTCTACCTCAGATTCAAGTCACGCTGAGTAAAGATATACTTGAGGATTTTGTGGTCGGTAAAGACCACAAAATGATCCCCCAATAGATAATGTCTCCAACAGCGCAATGCATGTACAACTACAGCAAACTCGAGATCATGCGTCAGGTAATTCCTCTCATGTGGCCTCAACTGCCGAGACCCGTACGCAACGACTTGATCACCCTGCATCAACACTCCTCCTAGCCCAATACCTAATGCATCATAGTAAACTGCATAGCTCTTCCCCTGCTCTGGGAGTATCAGGATCGGTACTGAAGTCAACCTTCCCTTCAGGTCCTGAAAAGCTGTCTCGCAAGCTTCCGACCAAATGAACTTCACACCCTTCTTAGTCAGACCTATCAACAGTGCTTCTAACCGGGATAAGTCCTGTATGAAACGCCTGTAGTAACCAGCCAGCCCCAAGAAACTCCGTATCTCGAACACGTTCTTAGGATGCTCCCTGGAAACTACTACTCTCACCTTATCTAGGTCTACTGAAACTCGTGCCTCTGAGATGATATGACCCAGGAAGTGAATCTGGTCCATCCAAAAGTGGCACTTCGAGAGCTTAGCATATAGATGATGCTCTCTCAGTGTACTCATTACGATCCTAAGACGGGTGGAATGGTCGTTTCGATTGTGAGAGTACACAAAGATGTCGTCCACGAATACTACCACAAAATAATCAAGATACGGATGGAAAACACGATTCATCAGAGCCATGAAAATTTTTGGCGTGTTCGTGAGCCCAAACGGCATAACCAAGTACTCGTACAGACCATATCTGCTCCGAAAAGCTATAAGTGGTATATATGATGGTCTCACGCGCAGCTGATGATATCCTGATCTCAAGTCAATCTTCGGGAACACTCATGCTCCATGAAGCTAATCAAAAAGATCATCAATCCTCGGCAAGGGATATCGGTTCTTAACCGTCAACTGGTTCACCTTCTGATAATCCACGCAAAGTCTGGGGGTAATGTCCACCTTCTTCGTAAAAAGTACCAGAGAACCCCAAGGAGAAGTACTGGGTCGGATAAAGCCCTTTGCCTGTAACTCCTCTAACTATCTCTTGAGCTCCTGCAACTTAGGTGTGGCCATCCTATAAGGAGGAATGGACACCGGTGCTACTCCTGTAATAAGCTCGATAGAGAAATCCACCTCTCGCTTTGGAGGTAGACCTACAAAGTTTTCTGGGAAAACATCCCTGAAATGATCAACAACTGGAGGGAAATCCATCTAACAAGTCCCCTGTTCATCTAGATACAAACTTGCAATCTGGGCTGTGAATCCACCTCTCCCATGATGCTCTGGTCCAGCTCGACTCACCTGAACATCCCACTCGCCCTTGTATATAAACTCTTCACCCTATGGTGATGTGAAACGCACCGTGTGATGAGAGCAGTCTACAAAGGCTCGAAAGGGAACCAACCAGTCTATCCTGAGAATGAAGTCATAACTCGACATCTCTAAGACATATAGGTCCCCAAGGAAGTTACACCCTCCAACCTCAAGGGGGAACTCCTTGCACTGATGCACACCAGCCGCTCTAGTTCCCAACGGAGTGTCTAGCATCACAATATCAGAAGAAGTAGGAACACAGAGCCCAAGGCTCTCTACTAAGGGTATAGATATGAAACTATGTGTAGCACCCGTATCAAAAATTACTGAAGATAGAACAGAAGCTACTAGAATAGTACCTATGACTGTCGAAGGTCTGGGATCCTGCTCCTGCTGGGTTTGCTGCACTGCATATGCCTGCCCAGTGCCATGGCCCTACGACATGGCTTGGCTACCCTGAGTTGTCCCGCCATGCTGCCTCTAAGATACTGGTGTCTGGAAACCACATCCATGACCACCATCTCTGCCTGCACGCCCTGACGTATGTCAGTTCCTTGACTGGTAAGAAGCCACTGGTCCTACTCCCGTATGAGGAGTCTGCACAGAACCCCCTTTCACTAGCCACTGGTAGAAACGTCCTGTAAAATCACAGCACATGACCCAACTTGCCGCAAGCTCGGCACACCATTGGGTCTCGTGGAAACTGAGGTCTCTTTTGCCCCTCTCTACCACACTAGTAGCACCTGATCGGACCACCTGTAGAAGTTGCCTTGCTGGTACTACCGCCCTAAGAGAAGTCTATCTGTCTCTTCCTATTGCCAGCAGAAATAGTACCAGTGACTAGTGCTGAACTGCCCTAGCCCACACCACTAGATTCTCGCAGGTTCCTCTCTGTAATCAGCACCTGGTTCACGATGGTGTGTATAGTAGGCAACCTGAAGACATTCACTAGTGCTCGGATGTCATACCGAAGACCATCCTCAAAACGTCTGTCTCTCAGCATCTCATCACCCACCAGCACGGGTGAAAAGCGCTGAAGCTCCATAAAATGAGCAGAATAGTCCATCACTGACATAGCGTCCTGCTGCAGATTCATGAACTCTCAAGCTCTATCTGTCCTCAACATCTCTGGAAAGAAAAAGTCATAAAAGACTGCCTGAAATTCTTCCCACGCCATGTCCCTGTGATGCTCTGACTGGGTGGTAACATCCCACCACCTCTTAGTGGAATCACGCAGCATGTAAGTCACGAGATTGACCCTCTTCCCTGGAGGAGTCTCAAGATTCTCGAAAATAGTCTGCATCGATCCTAGCCAAGACTCTATATCCTGTGGTCCGCCATCCCCTAAAAACGTACGCAGATGCTGCTGCTGAAAGATACGCGTCAACTCGGCCATAGATTTGGCAGCCTGCGGTGCTCCCTGAAAGGTCTGCATTAACCGCAATAAACCTTCATGGAACTGCGCCTCCGCGCCTGTGTCCGGTATAGCAGCTAGCACCACATCTGGCGCTGCTGGAGGATCAACTGGTAGCCCATGGCCCACCATTTCTGGAGTAAAGTCGTCGCTACTCTCCTAGTGAACAACGTGCGGTCGTCTAGGCGGCATGACACTACAAGGTCAAAAGAACCCCTTAGATTCAATACTATTAAGGCTGAAATGAAGAAACCACAAAGAGAACAAGAGAAAAAAGGCATCTCTAAATTTGAAAAACAAGAATACACGGCGTGTACTTGACTTCCCTTCCCCTTCCCGGGTCCTTCTGCACGGCTAATCCACACGGCTCTCGTTAAACAAAACTACACGGCGTGTAATTAATCTACATGACGTGTATGGTGTTATTTTCCAACTGCCTGTGTCGCTTGTGACACGACTAACTACTCGGCTTACAACTACACGACGTGTTACAACCGTACACGGTGTGTACAGCACCCCGTTTCCTAGCCACACGGCTAAAACCACACGGTATGTCCTCGGACAAGACTACACGGCGTGTACCAAAGGCACACGACGTGTTTAGGGAGAAGTGACACTGGCCCGTGTTGTTAGTTACACGGTCGAGTCCCCAGGTCACACTACACGGCGTTTCCAGCTTGACACAGTGTGGTCTGTACAGGAGTTCACTGGACCGTGTTGTTAGTTACACAGCCGGACTCTGGGTCACACTAAAAGGCGTGTCCATTCAGTACATGGTGTGTTTTACCCAAGCACATCCCTACCCTGTGTCGCCGCCCACACGGTTTGTGACACGGGAAGAGACTACACGGTGTGTACTTAGGGTACATGGCGTGTACTCAAAAAGTTCATTTTTCATCCCAAACAGAAGAACATACACGGCATGTATAAAAATACTACATGGCGTGTATACTGGGTTTCCGGACAGTATGCCTCAGAAACTTCCCCGGAACCCATAAAATACCAAAAACCAACACCTAAGTGTCAAATTCCGACCCATGAGGGCCCATACTCCCCACGAATCAAAGTTTGACATCTTATCTATGTTATAACTAATAAACAGTCAATGATCCACCAAATTCCGATCAATGGGGGCCCATACTCCCCAAAAACAAAAGTTTGGCATTCATTCTATAAACAAGCTCATACAAGAAATACCCTATCACAGGGCAGGTATGTATCAAGAAGCTATCACAACAGCATGCTTTAGTAGCACAACAACATGAAAATTCTAATGCACCTACATGGAATGGAAACTATGAATGACATGTGATATCTAGAAGGTGCATATATGATGCATGAGACAGCATACCCTCATCTCATCAGGTTACAACTAATTATAACCCATAGATAAAATATAAACAACATAATCCAAGTGTGTCACCCAACGGTGAAAACATTTCAACTGTAAAATTTGAAAAATCATAAGAATTGAAAAATACGAGGTCGACTGGTGTTTCCATGTACACGGGTTAGCTACGCCCAGGAACAGCTTATTACCAACTACCATTCTTCATATCCCTGACTACGGCTCCAAATAGTAAGTCAAAGAAAAGAAACCTCCTCTGATACCACTTTGTAACATCCCGGACCCGGGTGCCACTCAACGGGTGCCCCAAACCTGGTTCTCCACATGACCTCAAGTGCATTTCCCCAAATCCCAGAGGCTGCCGACTAGCAACGAGGGCTTAGGTCTGATAGTGGGTAAACTATGCCCTCATTTGTCAATCTGTAGCGCAGCGGAATGTAAGTAAAACATACAACATACAGCGGAAGCAGTAAACACACACAACTGAAATAAACTACAGTAGTGGATATGACCAATAATATATAAATAATGATGCTACATGTCTCAAGTTCTAAGAAAACATCCAGAATATGTTATATATCAATAAAATACAACAAAAGCAGAGTACAGCAATACAAAGAAAAACAGATGGCAGCGGCATTGTGAGCCTAGGCCCGGTCTCATTCCCTTCTACTCCTCAACAACAATCATGTACCTATATAGGGACTCTTGCCCCTATCTACACCTGTAGCAACTTAATCTATTTGGGCCGAAAATCATGACCCAAACAGGTTGTGAGAAATATATCTTTGTAGGCACCCACCAAAGGCTCGTTCCCAACTGTGTGTAAGCATGAAACAATAGTGCAATAGTAAAATGCAATAAACCAAGCAGTACTCAAAAGTAACTAACTTACCAGTTATATTTCCATTTAATTATTTATTTGATCCATTTAATTTAGTATCATCTTATGCTCAACAGCACCAAGCCCTCAGACTAACCAGTATCTTTCCCTCAGGCTAATATAGTGAACCACGCCCTTAGGCTATACAAAATCCAACCCACAGGTATTGCCCTCAGGTGTAATAGAATTTTCCCTCAGGCGTAGGAAGTGTCACCCTCAGGCACAGAAGTCAAGCCCTCAGGCATGAAAGGTTTCCCTTAGGCGAAATAGAATGTTGCCCTCAGGCTAATACAGTCATGCCCTCAGGCTAATACAGTACAGTGCCCACAGGCTAATCACAACAACGCCCTCAGGCCAAATACAACAACGCCATCTAGCTAAACAGGTAATCGGGCCATGTCCAATAGGTAAAAAGGTAGTAACAAGAAATTCCTCTCAAGGAAATTCTACAATAACTACTTTAAAGGCATACCCTCGGGTATCCTAGCCAAACGGCTAAACAGTGAAACACACCCTGGGGGTGGTTCCGGATCTAAGCAACAATCCCAACTAGAATTTTACTACCACAATTTAATTACATATGCAATTCTAGGCATTTAATATAGCAACGGTCTCATCCACACGACACCCCAATATGGGTTCATGGAACGAAAACGCAAAAAAAACGCACAACAGTTGGAAAATAAAAACAAATCCTCCTACCTTATACGCCAACGAACGTTATACCCGAACGCCAACTCCAGAAACTCCCAAGAACGGTGTAGATCTGACGAAGAACAAAACCCATTCAAATGTAAATAACTTCCCCTAGGGAAAGAATTGGTAAGGACGGTACCAGGAGAGGAGAGGGCTTACCCGTGCAGTTTCAACGAGATCTTCTGAAGCCGAATCAGATTCCAGACGAACACTCGGCGGATCTTCAAAGGTCTGACCTCCTCCTTTGGCTCCAAATCGGCTCAAGTGTCTCCTCTACCAAATGAGGATGCTACCTCATGTTTTAAGCCGAAAAAACAAAGTACACGGCGTGTACTTCTAAGTACACGGCATGTACTTCTCAGTACACGGCATCTACTTCTTTCATTTAACTGTTCAATTGGCGGCACCACCACACTGTTCATTCGTCGACATGAGTACACGACATGTACTCCCAAGTACATGGCATGTACTATCGCCCAGCTGGCAGTGACTCCACTGCCTTACTGTTTACACCTGCCGACTGACTACACGGCGTGTAAGGTACCACTACACGGTGTGTAGTCAGTTCCTACACCCCTCATTGCCGACATGGCTACACGCCCCGTATACTTATCCCAACACGGCCAAAAGTACACAGTGTGTGGAAAATTACATGGTGTGTAGTTCCAAAATTTAGGAGTTTTCCCCATTTTCCATATTTTCTCAAAAACACTTAAGGAAAAGGAAAAAGAAGAAGCTCGTACCTCAAAACTAAGAACCGGGTTCTTACATAAAACATGGGTAAATTTTTCTTAAAAATTATATTATTTTAATAAAACATATTTTAAATCATTTTTAGAAAAAATGCTTTTGAAGGAAAATATATTTCTGACTAAAGAGAAAAATAATGTCGGATTTTATTAAAAATGAATTATTAATTATATTAAGTACCAAAGAGAGGATAAAATGTATCATTACTTGAAAATATCATGAATAAATATAGGATAATAAAATTCATGATAATTATTGAAATTTATAACATGATATTTCATTATTGGAGACTTAATCATAATTAATCCCGATAAATGAATAGATTGTAACAAAAAATCTTTACCACATCGGTAACATTGAATCATAACGGTCAAGAAGTAACATCATAAAAAGGAACTTCAAATATAATGAGAATAAATAATTTCTTGAAATTACATTTCAAAGGGTCTATATATACACCTCTAAAAGGAATATAGGTGCATAACATAATGGGTGTCTAAAAGAAGACAAATTGAGACAAAAATCCCCTATAGTTTTGGTAACATTTGAAATTTAAACCCCATGAAAGAGATATCCTAAAATGGATATATAAATACAAATAATTTTAAGTATAATAATCAAAAAAAAACATTCATATTTTGTATAAACACAATATATAATTAAGAGGTGGTGAATATAACATGTGTCTAACAAAAGTAAAAAGTGAGATGGAAATCCATTACCTTAAGTCTTGACTTCCATCATACTCATTAAAACCTCTTTTAAAATAAATATAATTTTACTATAAATCAATTAAAGAAACATATTTATATATATAATACCATATATTATTTTATTATGACTATTTATTAACCAGTTATTACTGATTTCATGTCAAAAATGTGTTTTGGGTAATAACCGCTTTTTCATGTGTGTTTTGATTTGTTACTTTTGGCCATATTTTATAGATCATGGTTCCATAATCTCCAAAATTATACCCTTGATATAAATATAATATATATTTAGTATTCATTTAAAATTATACCCTTGATATAAATATAATATATATTTAGTATTCATATATTTATAGTAATCCATATAATTTAGTGATATAAAATAAAATACACCATTCATGGAGACGGTAAGACGTACGTATGCGTTAATGTGGTTTTTATTTTCTTATCAGATTGAAATAATGAAAAATAAATGATATGTATTATAATTATATAATATTTTTTATTTCGTATACATAATATATTTTCATTAAACCATCCTTAATACCTTCCTTGTAAAGTGTGAATGAATCACATCGATTCATGAGGCGATAGTCTGTCGTACACACGAGCGATGTTATCGTATTCCTACAAAATGTAAAGAATGAAGTTATGTGTGATATAATAGTTAAAGAAGAATAATAGTATCAAAAATATCATAAATACCATATTAAATATTATTTTCATCATTATTATCATTCTTGAAAGGTTGTAATAGAAAAATGAATGACATCGATTCATGAGGCAGTAGTTCGTCATACACATGAATGATGATTTTGTAACCCATTTGATAGAAGTTTGTGTGGTTGTACATCATACCCTTAATATAAAATCTTATTATATATATTATAATGAGTTTATTATATAATCATGGTATGAAAATAATTTAATAAGGTGGGGAAATAAATAAAGTAAATACACTCATTGAAGAACATTACCTCTTCTTCTGGTATCCTCCTTAGTTTTGAACTAAATGCTTCGAATGATACCTTTATGAAGAAAAAAATAAGGATTATAGTATTAGGGTAAGGAATTTGGGAAGTTATTTGGTTAGATCGTGGTTAAGAAAAATTTATTTATAAGAGTGAATAAGGGAGGAGAGTGAGTTTTATAGTTGAGGAGGAGTAGCAATCTTGTATATACTCAAAATTATTCACTATTGGGAGATCAATCGTACCTCATGTGGCTCCAATATTGATAATTAATGGTTGAGAGGGATTATATGGTATATCCACACCTCAAATAAACAATTTAACATATATTTTAAATGTTTTTTCCTTAACTTTTATATTTTCATATTTTTACCATTTTGGTTTTTCACTAAGGTAACTAGTTTTCTGACCTTCGTAATTTATCTTTGAAGACTAAATTAAAGTGGTGATTATTATATAATTTGGACCCAATTTTTCCGAATATTATATCTAATTTATAAAATATAAATCTTATGGGTTATGGAAATAAATTTTAATACAAATGCAAGTAAGGTGTAAAACACTACTTTAACCATAATTACACTAACTAAGTTTTTACTATTTAACGGTCAATATAATCATTATAATAGTACAAGTGTTCCATGAATGGATCATATTTGAAATTTATTAACATTTAAAAATAAATTTAAAGAGGATATGATTTTTAGTGATTTTAAATACATTAATAATATAGCATTTATTATAAATTGACATTAATGTCAATTTTAACATTATTTAATTAATTTAAATTAAATAATATATTAATAAAATAATAGAATTGGAATATATTATGTTCAAAAAAATTTAAAATTATATATCCACATAAAAAATAATGTAACACTATAATTCATTCAATTTAATTCACCTTGTTATTTTTATTTTCAGTTATTTTATTTTTATTCACTAAATAATTACTGTGTTGGCATTTCTTAAGCATTTTAAGTGATTATTTCATCTCAAAAATTTAAAATAAATTATCATGATAAAAATAACTCATTTATATTTAAAAATAATACTTATAACTTAAAATATATATTTTTATCTTTCCCAAATCTTTATAGATATTAAAATTAAGAAAAGTACCATTTTGTCTTTTTCTTTACCTGACTTGTTATATGGGTCATATTCAACAGAAAGTTGAAAGAAATTTCTATATTTTAAATAATATTATGTCAAATATTTGAATAATTTAATTAAATAAAATTGTTATAATATTTTAGGTCACTTTCACTCTTATCATTCTAGTTTACCCCCCCCCCCCCCGATAAACCCATTTTTATTTTAACCATAATAGTTGATTTTTATAGAATTCACTTTTAATTTTAGTAAAAAATTAAACTAAAAATATTATATATTATAAATTATTATAATTAAGAATATGGAACCTATTTTGAAAAATTCAATTTAAATAATTTCAAATTTTAGTTTAAAATTAATCATGCACACACGACAAGAATTCGTGTTTTTAAAGATAAAATGTTCAACAGTTTGAAATGTTATATATCCATGTTAAACATTAAATTGATTAAAACGATCTAAATTTATTAATGGATATAAAATTAAAATAATTTTAATTTAAACCCTTTTAAAAATATAATTCATCTTTATAAATAAATTAAATGAAAAGGCAATTTTTAATTAAAATTCAGAATTTTCACTATTCATCAAAAAAATGAAACTTTTCATAAAAATCCAACACATTCACCCTAATATAATTTTTAAATTATGTTTTAAAATTTTTTGTCTATTTTATCAATTTAATTTTCAAAAAGTTTAAAATTTTAGTTTTAAAACAAGTGCGCCATGAAATGGAAACAAAACTACTTTTTAGAAAAATACAGTGTTTGGGCGTAAAATTGGATTTATTCTTATTGATTTTATAGAAAACATATAAGATGAATTTTAAAAATTAAATGGAATACATAATATATAAATTTCATTATAATCATTAACTTAAAATTATTTTGTTAATTTATTTGTATAAAACACACTTATGCGCATAAAATTAGTTTTTAAGAAAAACTTTTCGTTTTATTTTCAAAAGGGTTTTATTTTCATTTATAATTAATTTGTAACCAAATAATTAATTATGTAAAAGTTTTTAAACCATATTTTACAAATTTAGTTAATCTTATTCATATCTACCATTCCAACTTCTAGTTGGTATCTTTCATATTAAATAATAATATTTAAATAGTATTTCATATTTGTATTAAAATCGGAGTTGCATGTAATACAAGCTAAATTTGGGAATATGCGTAAAAAAATAAAAACATGGTATTTCATGTAATTAAAGATAAACTCAGTGTTTCATGTAACCTAAAATATCAAAATGATTAAATATATTTAAAAAGTCACAAAATCTCATGGTGTTACAACCCTAATAATTCATATGACATGAATTGTAATGGAATCAAAGATCGTAAACCAATGGTGAATAACATTTGAATAATTTCATGTCATAATAGAGAATAATAAATAATTGAATATTCATAATAATAATAATAAAATTATGCAATAGATACCCACCAAGGTATTAATTACATGTAAGGCTTGGTCTAACAACACTAGTACCTATTTGTTTCTTGTAATAACCTCATGTCTACCCTATTATAGACTTGGGATAAAAACATTTGTAACCTTTAAGCTTATAATAAAGTAAAATTTACATGTTTAAGAGGATCTCTATAATATAACCACCCATCACAAAATCATAATCTATTCATATGTATTCCATATGATCATGAAAATATTAATAATTTCATCACATAATAACTCATGAAAAAATATAACATGTCTCATCAGTATTTCATCATTATAATAAATAAATCTCTAGTGAAAAGAAAAAGATAATAACATTAGATCATATCCCTAGTCAATAAAAATAAACATCAAAGGTTGTTTTTGTAGATGAATGTAACATTAAATGATATCAAGAAAATTTCTTGAACAAAAAAACCTTTTCATTTTGAATTCAATTATTTAAAATATAAAAATAACAAAATTTTTATGAAAATTTTCATTTTAAAATAAACATGGAAACTTTTAATTTAATCATTAATTCAAATAGAAATCACGATTTCAGGAAAATATTTTTATATAGTGTTTTTTGAAATAATGATTATGTTCACACCTTTGGTAAAAATTACCTCTTTCTGAAAATGTACAGAACTTTCCTTTTAAATATTTTCATAGAAATTAAAATATTATTGAAAATTAAATTTATAAATCCTAGGTGTATATAAAAAATAATCATAAATTCTTTTTAAGGAAAACATCAAGGTGGAAGAAATATATTCCAGATTGAATAGAAAAACAAACTCAGTCGAGCATAAAAAAAAGTATTGCATGTTTTTGAGTTATAAAGAGAAGAAAATGAATGAAAAACATGTAACTTACATAAATAATCATATTATGAGAAAATTATTATGATATTTGAGATATATATCATATAATATCATTATAAGAAATTAATCATAAACCATACTGCTCAAATGAGGTTTTAATGTAAAACTCTTACCACAAGTCTGACTTGATTCGTAAGCATTATAACCTCATGTATAATAAATTAAAATTTATTATACTTATATATCATAACTATATATATACTTATAATTTCATATATGATCCACATATAATATTTTAATAATCTTTTATTATAAAATCATTGTGAAAATCCTCATTTTGGGGTATTAACTATTTCCTTTTTATGGATGTTTGGTTCATAATTACTTGTCCTTATACATTGATCATGGATATGTCATATATAGAATGTTAATATTTATATAAATATAATTTATATTCATTATATATATATATATATATATATTATTAAATTTAAATATTGAAAACTGAATTACAATGTTCTTGGAGATTGTAGTCCGTCTATATGCTTGAACATTTATTTCGCATTCAAAAAAAATAAGGAGATATTTATAAATAATATTTTTAATTATTGAATAATAATTATATCATAAATATAATATTTATTTATTTATTTATTTATTTATTAAATCAATATTTATATCCTTCAATGAGATATAGTTATGGAAAATGAGCCATATCACTATGTGGAGGTGGTAGTCCACACATACATTCAAGCGATACTTTTATTTCTCATTTAATGTAATGGAGGTGGGAAATGGATGTAGAACCATCCTCATGACATATCATTATATATATATATATAACTTATTATTATGGATAAAATATTTTTACTGAAGGTGGAGGAAAAAATAAATTTGAAATCCCTCAGTTAAGAATTATATTGCTTCAATAAGTAGCCTCCATTGGATTCCACCTTAATCCTTGAATGGATACTATTGTGATAAAACTATGGTTTATAGTACATGAGTATGGATTTTAGTAAAGTATTTGGACTAGTTAAATATTATTTAATAGTCTCTTGATGTATTGATGATAGAGGAGATGGGTGTCATTTTTTAAGTGAGGGAGAGAAAACACAAGGAATTACACAAAACATTAAAAAAATATTATATAATTGACATTTGAAAATGTAATAAAATAGAAAGTAATTAGAATATAGATTAATATATAATTTAAATATCATTATAAAATAAATATTAGATTTTTTTATGGGGAAATAATACACTTATCTCTTTGTTTAACCCAGTGTAAACCCACTTTATCCTTAATTATGGTAACAAATATTTAGTATTTCATACTGTTCTTGATTACCAAAAATAAAATTGGACACATATTTTTCCCCCAATGTAATATGTATGATTTAGTTTGACATAATTTTATAATTGTTGTGGTTTTAGAGGTTTTGGGAGTCAGGTATTAGAAACTCTATTTTTTAAAGAAAAACATTCCAAACACATGGTTTTGGAACATGGTTAGTACTAACCATTGGGTAACCATGTGGTATGGAACTATGAGGAACCATTTGAGTTTAAAATGGTTTGATAATGGTTATCCAAACCATGTGTCTCATCAAGGAAACTATATGGGTGTTTTTGTGGTTGTTTAGAGGTGTCACATGGCCTGACCATGGTTTAACTAAACAGTGTAGATTAGCAAAGGTAGGCATGTGCCTTAAAATTCTGAGTGGCACAACCCATACATGGTTGGCACATAGGTTGTTAAACCATATGGATTAGACATGCACCCTAATCTAAACCATTAATAAGTTGTAATTTACCTCTTTTAACTTGGTCCTTTTTATATCTAATAATATCTAAATCCTCATTAGGATCAATCAAAAACATTCCCAGCTCTCAAGAGTTGGGTTCTTGATGGTTTTACTTCATTCTTGATAGATCAATTCATGGTGTGTTCCATTTTTTATCATATTTTCCTTATTTTTCTTAGATAACCTCTTTTTCTCTTCTCCCCTTATCTTATTGGAAATAGATTGGGCCATGGATTCATGATATATGGGGTTTTATAGAGGTTTTATTTTATTATTTAGGGATCTAGGATCATGAAGAACTAAACTACTCATTCCCAATCTCTGTTGTTGAAGGCAGTTATTTTTACACTATTCATGAGGTAGGTGATTCTATGTAAAGTATTTAACTCATCAATAACTCTAATTTCATGTATATTATTTTATTTTTATTAATTAAATTTATTTATTTGATATCAAATTTATTTCACATAATTAGATGTGCGATTTTAAAATGGTCTTTTATTAAAATAATATTTTTTTCACACTAAGTGTTTAATAAAATGAATTAAAGATGGTTTTTTTTCAAAAATCAAGCTCCAAGCATAATAGTGGTGATTTTACACTGTGAAAATGTTTTATAAAATTTGAACATGTTTTTAAAAAGGTATTTAGACAATAGAGCACATTGAGAATGTTGGTTGCCTTGGGAAATGGATACATGTCACCGTAGTGTCAATGTCATCACTAAGGGTTATTTTGTTTATATAAACATATTGTGGGAGGAAAAAATAATAGTTGGACCTATAATAGTGTTCATTTATGTTTCATAGTATGTATTCCCATATTCTAGATTCCAATCTTTGTATTTTTTATTTATGCTTGGTTTTATACATGATGGTTCAATTCATGCCTTATTTCTTACTTGTTTATATTATACTGTACCTATATAAGTTTTTTTTCTTTCATGTAATTTTTCATGTACTCATAATATTTTTGGTTTATTTAGATATTATTTTATTTTATGAAAACTATTTTTTGTTTTAAAAAACATTTTATGTTGAAAAAATTCATTACAATATATTTTTTTTAATTTTCATAGCATACATTTTCATGGTATTCGTATTTGTATATATTATTTGGTGAAATTATACTAGGATAAGTTCTCACACCCTTATTTTACCTATATGAATTTTTAGATGTGGTTTTTTATGACCAAGATATAGGGAAGGTCGTAATGTATTTCATAGACTTCCCTGGGTTATTGTCGCGTTATTAGTTTGATAGATTGATGGTGACAGATAGAGACATGAACACACATTTTATCTTTTATTTTTTATTTTTAGGTTTATCCATTAGGATTGATGTTTTATTTATCATGGATATATACTTGTATTCCTTATTTTACTCTATTATTTTTTTTTTTAGGTTTAAATGAAACTTTTTGGTTTTATGTTTGTTTAACCATCTTCTAACATACCTTCTAGGGTGACATGTTTGGTAGAACTGGGTTGGTTCATTAAAAGATGGATTTACAGACATCTCCCAACCTAGATTTTTTTGACACTTCCTAGGTTTGGTTTAGTTTATATGGTAGGAAAGATTTATGACTATAAAAATCCAGGTAATAAGTGTGAGAGTGTTCCTGAATAGCTCACTTTGGTGTCTAAAATCATGTTATCATGAGTGATCATGAATATTTTCCAAGAATGAAACATTGTTTTTTTATATAAATGAAAATTATTTGTGGTTTATTTAAATGAACCTATTCCTTGTTAAGGTTTTGTCTTTTTTCATTGGATCCATGATTGATTTAAATTATTGATGTTGAAAGACTTTAATATGGATCCCTGTAATTAGCCTTTGATTCTAGATTTATCAAAAGATAATGGGTTATTTTATTTTTTGTTTATAATAAAATTCCTCCAATAATATCCCTTTCAATTCAGCAAGAGTAATTAGTGAGAAAAAATTTTTAGGATAATCCACCATTAGACACTTCTTTGGTGGATGTTGTAATATGCACTATTCATACTCTAGGATAGGTGGGTGTTGGGAACCTTGGATGAACATTGTTTCAGGTAATTGAATTTATTAAGTAGAATTGGCCTATAATCCATGGAGATAAGGGAACCGAGGGATCAGAAAATTGGATTTATGGGATTGAATGGATCTTACATTTTCTAAAACCTCAAGAGGAATCTATGGTGGTATTTTTCATTTATATTCTTGAATTAATGGGAAGGGAATGGTGGGACTTTATATGGGAATCTATGTTGCATGAGGATCTGAACTAGAAATCCTTTATGAAAAAATCTTCAACCATTAGATTTATCATGAAATGTTTTTAGTGTAAAAGACCTAATAATTTCTTACCTTAGATTAAGTGGAAAATAAATTTTTCTACTATTCCACCCATTTCACTATGTTGGTTCCCATAGCATAAGATCTTGTAACTAAAAATTAGTATAAATCGTGTATATTTGAAATGGGTAAGATAGATGATAAGTAGATGATTTTTATTATCTTATACCTTCCATCCTTTTCAAAGGTTCATGATAAAGTGGTTAATATGGAGGTAGACATAGTAGGGAAAATGGGTTTAGGTGGATCTTCAGTTTCTATAGTTGTAAACCAAGATTTGTCTTCTATATAGAAAAGTAAATGTAAGGGAGGCCTATTTTTTGTTAGGGATTGTTTTAGGGGATTCATAAAGACATCATTAGGTTTTTTATATTGGTGTATAATTCCTGGTCATTGCAATCCTAATTGTAAAGAATCACCCAAAAATTTTCATTATTGTGGTCAATCTAGTCATCTCAGGCATTTTTTTGAGAACATGTCCCAAGGTAGTAAGGGTGGATCCACTCTCACTGAGGGTTAATATGTTCATTATAATGCTTCTATAGGTGGTGGTTCTTTTCCTTATTCCATGGGGGTTGTACATGTAGCTAATAAATCTCATGTTTGAGCTGAGATTGGGCAAATATATGCATCCGATTATTCTCTAGAAGAATGTGAAGCAACATTGGCATCTGTTAGACATTCAATGTTCATTTTTTCCTTTTTGTTAGTAGATGTTTTTGATACATGTGAAAATCATTATTTTATATCATAAAATTTAATTAACATCTTTTTCTTGTGCTCAAAACTCATATCATTCTTGTTTGATCCTTCTATGCCTTTGGGGAAGAGGTCTTAACATGGTTCTAGGTGACCTATGTGTCAGGTGAGGATAGATAACCATGATGTAGTGTGGGAAATCATAATCATAGAACTTGATATCTTTATCCATATTGTTGGCCTGGATTATATTATAAACTATAATGTCAAAATCAAATATTATCATTGTTAGGTTTATAATCTATCTCCTAATGTTGTCTCTCATGTCTTCTAGGTAGAGTGGGATTCTATATCCGGGAGAACAAGGAATATTGTCCCTTATGTTGGAATGATCTCATTCCAATTATCAAAGATGATCCTTGATATTTTTTACTTTCTCTTGGGATGTGAACTTCCTAAAGGGGTGAGTGCATACCCTAAGGTATTTCATGAAGATTTTTTTGGGTTAATACCATAGAGAGAGGATAAGTTCACTATTGACCTATATCCTGTTATGATTCATATTTCAATGTCACCTTGTCACATATAACCAAATTATTAAGAAGAAGTTAAGGTTTATCTTATGAACCTAGATGATAAGGTATTTATTCATTATATTATGTCACCTAGGGCTTCAGGTGCCTTTTTTCCAATAGTAAAAATGAAAACCTTATATATTTCAAGGATTGCACAAAGTTATATCAGGTGAATGTTAAGAATAGGTATCCTTTTCAAAGAATTGTTTATATATTTGATTAACTCAGGGGATTATTGGTTTTCAAATATTGAACTTTCGTCAGGGTACTGCTAGTTGAGATTCCGAGAAGAGGATATACCATAGAAATCGTTTTTTAACTGGTATAGAAAATTTGAGTTTCTAGTAATTGAATTCATTCTCACTAACACTCTTATGGTATTCAAATGATTAATACAAAAATATTTCATCAGTTCTTGCACTCCTTCATAGTCATGTTCATGGATGATATTTTAGTGTACTCTAAGACAAAGGATGAACATGTAGATCATTTTGATATCATCCTAAGAGTCTTAAAAGATCAATGATTGTATGTTAATCCTTCCAAGTGTGAATTTTGGATCCAAGAAGTGATTTTTTTGTGGAATTTTATATTTTAGAAGGGTACCTCAGTATATCCAAAGAATATTCAGTAGGTAATGTCATGGGAGCAGCCTAAAAAAGTGTTTGAGATTTGGAGCTTCATTGGCTTGGCTGGTTATGATAAATACTTTTTTGGAATTCTCTATGATTGAATCTCTAATGACCGATTTAAATTGAATGGTTGTTATGTTTCAATGGAATGAAAAATACCAAAGATCACTCAATGAACTATAGGAAATTTTGAATTCAATTGTAGTTCTGATTCTTCTGGAATTAGGTTCAGGTTGTGATATTTTCTATAATGATTCATGTATGGGATTGAGGTGAGTCCTGATGTACAGAAAAAAGGTATTGGACTATTTCTCTCACCAATTATACACTCATGATAATAACTAAAGAACCAATGATCATGATTTTTAAGATTTTATACAAATACAAGAAACACGACATCATTATCTCTTTTTATAGTGGTTCATGGTATATTCTGATCATAAATGACTAAAGCTTATTTTTAATTTGAGGAATATGAACATACAATAAATATGTTGGTTTAAATATATTTATACATTTGATATTGGAATTTATTATACTCATGGGAAAGGTAATGAGTTAAATGATGCAATAAGAGGGAAATTTCCAACTCAATACTTAATGTAATTGATAGAGGAGTGGTCTTCGATGAGTTTGTTTTCTAAGATGAGATTGGAAATGAAAGAGGTTAGTGGGAAGGTGTTCTTTGAACTAGTAAATTATGATTTGTCATTTGATGATTTATTTATATTTAAATATGTGTTAGAAAATAATTTTCAATTCTTTTGTAAAATCCTAAGGGATGGGGATACATTGGGTGTTTGGTCATCATATCCCATTAGTGCTTTGAATTCATGAATTAGGTTGGTTGTTCCTATATCCCTGAGACAGAAGTTGTTGTATTGTGGAAGCTAGTATTTTTGGTCTATACACCCTTGGAATAAAAAAATTTATCATTATTTAAGACTTAGGTATTGATTTTAAGGGATGAGGTGGTCGATTTTAAACTTTATGCCATAGTGTCTTAATTGTAAGAGAATTAAGGTAAAGTACTATATATTTAGTAGTTTGTTATAAACTTTTTATATTTTCATATAGAAGTGGGATGATATTTATATAGACTTAACCATAGGATTTCAATTGAATACATGTGGGGAGTATTTGGTTTTTGGGATCACTGATATATTAATGAAATTATCTCATTTCCTACCTATCACAGAATTGACGAATGAAGAGAATCTTAATCCCTTGTATGTTTTAGAGGATGTGATGCTTCATGGGGTTCTCTACATGATTGTTTCTTATAGGGTCCCAATGTAAACATATAGATTTTTGGAATTTTTTGAAGGTTGTTATGAATTCCTAGTTGAAATTAATCCCAAAATATTGTACATAGATAGATGGGAAGACTGAGCGAGCCATCCAGTTCCATGAGGATATAATCTGGGCATGTGTTCTTGATTTTTTTGTTTCATAATAAATTAATCTTCCTTTGGTAAAATTTTAGAATAAAAATAATTACTAGTATTTGATTAAGATGGTTCCCTTTAAATTATTGGATGGTCATCCATGGAGATCTACCTTTTGGTGGGAGTATTTGGGAGAGTGGTCCTTAGTTCTACTAAATATTATTTATGAGACTATAAAAAAAGTACGACTAATCATCAAGAGGTTATTAACTCTTAAAAATCATAAAAAATCCTATTTATAACTTCATAATCACTTGTAAAAGTTTGAATTTAGTGATTAAGTCTATATAATTGTTTTTCATTGCTTGGGACACTATCATTTGGGTAGGTTGGGTATGTTGGAATTGATATTTTTTATCCCCTTTGAGACCATTGAAAGACTTGGAATGGTGGAATATTTGTTAGAATTTAAATCTATCTTGACATCGATTAATGACATGTTTCATGTTTGCTAGATGGGGAATTATTAATCGGACCCTTCCCTTCTGATTGAATGGGAATATATTTATCTTATGCCTGAATCCACTGTAGTTCAGAAACCAATTCAGATTATGGATCGACAAGCTAAGGTATTATATTGTAAAACAATTCCACTTGTCCTTATACTATAGGATTGTGTAATGGATATACATGATACATGGTAGTGGGAATTATTAATGATTCAATAGTGGCCTTCAATGTTTTTGAGTTTATAATATTAAGCACTTTCTGGGGTCAGCAATCCATTATGTTGGTGAGAATTATGAGACCCTCCAGGTCAAATGAATTATTTTTTATGAACATGGTTTCTCCATTTGTTTTTTATAGAGTTTTATGGGATTTATTGATTGAAAATTTGTTTTATTTTTTTGAGAAAACAATCCAAGAACAAGGTTTGAGCACACCATTAGTAATAACTCTTTCATAACCATACGGTATAGCAATGTGAGTCTCTAGTGGAATTCTTCCTAGTTTAGCATGGTCATCCATACCATGTGTCATGCCAAGGAAACTATGTGGGTGTTTGGATGGATTCCTTGTAACACCTGAGACTTTTATCAGAAATATTTTGTTTTTATGTTATATAAATCATCAAAGGAATCTTTCGCTGCACGCAATCGCAACCTTCATCGATAGCGTGTGTAGTACGCAATACCGAGTTCCACTAAACAACGATATATTATTATAATATTATAAACTAGCCGTTATGAATATTATTAACTGAATTTTAAATTTTACAACATTATTATTCATCTTACACATTTTCTAGAACATGGTAAGAGAACAAAATAATTTTTTTTGGGTAAAATAAGTATTTATCAAAAAATACAGTTTTGCCAACTTTTGATGGCGCACCCACATTAAATCTAGTTTTTGAAACATTTATAAGTTCAATTTGACAAAATAAAATTATTCTTTTGAATCAGGATATAAAAATTTACTTTGGATAAATTTTTGATATTTTTCTGATAACTTTCATATTTTGATGAATAGTAAAAATATGCTAATTTTTAATTAAAAACAACTTTTTTCATTGAGATAATTTATATGGTTAAATTATAATATTGAATGGTTTTAAAGTATAGATAGAATATATGTTTACCATTTAAAATAATGTATGTCATTATCATTAATTTCACATTGAATTCATAGGTAAAAACATTTCAATCTTTTGCAATGTTTTAACTTCTAAAATCCATTTTCTTACAACGGGATTTATTTTAAATTAATTACTGAAACTTATATGTTTTGAATTTTGAAAAATGGATTCCATATTCAGAATCAGTGGGTCCAAATTATGTTAATAGGATACTTTTTATTTTTGGGCATTATGAATAGTAACTACGGTAAATTTTATTTACCATAGTTAAAGGTGAATCGGGTAATTAAGGGTAAATATAAGATTATAAAATTACCCTAACACCTGACAAAATCCTATTGGATGACTAAAAGTCGACCCATATCACCTAAGGGTCGGATTAGATTCATTTAATATACTTTTTTCCATGAAAATAATTTAATTATTATTAAAACCAAAGAATGTGACAACATGTCACTTTCTTAAATCTTATAAGTATAATAATTTTACTTTGGTGATAAACTTAATGCAACGTCGAACATGAATAGTATCCAGAAATCTAATACAATTATAGACATCATAGGAATTTATTTATAATTTTTAGGGATTAAATAATTATCATTAATTAGGACACAATAGTGATGTTGAAATTATTTTATGAATTCAAATATCAAATAAATGGTTTTAAAATATTAAAATAATTATTATATGCACTATTTAATGTGATCCACTAATTTTCTAGATAAATATGACATTTTATTAATCTATTAAAGCTTTTATTTCGAACATATCCTCTGTATATATTTTATTTAAATTCAAATAAATGAATAGTGTCAAAATTGACACTATTGTTATTTTATAAAAATAACATATTATAAAATTGTTTAAAAATCACAAAAATATTTAAAAATTATAAATTAAAATTTATATGGTCTAAAATGTCATAAAGTGTCAAATTATGGAAAATTCACAACACATATGTAATTATTAATAATAATTTAAAATTTAGAATATTATTACCACAAATAAAATTAAATTGATAAATAAGGATAAATCAAGTTGGTAATGTTTAAAATAAATTCCTAACATGCCTAAATTTTATTGGTTGATGCTATTACAACCCTATATCATCTAATATTTGGATATGAGTCATTTGGTAAGTTTTTAAGTGGGGTTGGGATTTAATATAAACAAATATTTCTTATATTTCCAAAGGTGCCCCTCTCCTCCCTTATAAAAGGGAACCTCCTCCCTCTCCTCCTCACACCAATTTGAGCCTTCAAGATCGGCCAAACCCTGCCCATTTCACTTACCCACTTCCCTAGAATCATCCTAGAAGTTCTGGTCTTCTTCAAAGACCAACCCTAGTGCCCTAAGAGGAGGTTAAGAAGAGGCGCGTCAAAAATAGGTAATATCCATTACCGATCCTTTCCAAATTATTTCTTCTTCAACATCTTCTTCTTTAGTTGTTTCATTATGAATTAATAACATCAGTATAACTAATATACTGATATGTTATTATAAGTATGAAACAACTCTATTTCAACATCTATCCATCCTATGGAAAACGAAATCACCGCACGTGCGTACGTACGGAATACCGTCTCCACGCCGTGGTGTAATCTATTTTCCTCCACCACCTTACTTGGATGGGTATAATGGTGTAAATAATTACTATATATGGTTATTGTAAAGTTAAATTGATTCTGAAATAGTATACATACACTCCAATACAATTCCACGATCATGGGAACGATATCATCGCTCGTGCGTACGTACGGAATACCGTCCCCACGATGTGATGCGATTCGTTCTACATGATCTCCATTTCATAATGATTATATAAATGAATTTAATGAATAAATATGATATATAGTACATTAATACCATTCTGTAAATGATGTATCTATAACCTAAAGAGAATAATAAGAATTTATTCGACAAAACACGCATAAGAACAAAAAGTTATAAACACCCGAATAACAAGTAGCAATGAAATATTACTACTAAGAAGCTAAGAATATGACCATATATGATATCATAACAATAATTATGATTCTGGAATAAGTCAATAACATTATTTAAATCATTATATAGGAGGTTCGGACACTTACGAGGCAAATCGGACCTAAAGTAAGGGAAAATATCACAATCTCATTTTTATCCGAGATTGTTTATACTTTGAAATTTACTGGGGTGTATTTTATCATCAACATACATGTTTACTCAATATGTAATATTATTTCCATCCACCTACAATTGTTTAAATCCAATTTTACCCTTCGGTGAGTTTTTAGTAAAAGATATGAAAGGAATCTTTTTTTGTTTTTCGTACGAAGTACTTTTTGACTTTTCCGACAAAAGGAAGAGAAGAATGTTTTTTTTAACTTATACGGCATGAAAGGATTTTTATGGTTTTATAAAGACTTATTTTCATGAAGATTACTCCAAAATATTTCATGACTATTTTCAACAAACTCTCTTTCATTTAAAATAGCATGACGTTTTGTGAAAAGAAATTGATTTTGAAGAAGAAAGGATATTTTCCTCAAGAATTCATTTCAAGTGTTTTATCAAAACTTTTTTCCATCTAAGATGAAATTATTTCATATGTTTATGTTTCAATTATAAAGTCTCTATGATTTACATGGTTTCACTTTTTTTATTATGAAGTGATATCCATTTCTTTTATATGGATTATGTGATTATGGGATGATGTTTATGAAACCCATTTTATTTATTGGGTTATTATGAATGATGTATGTTTATTTTGTGGCACAAGTAAGAATGATTTGATTATGAGATGGGTGGGACCTATATCTCCCTCCAATGCATTGGGTAAAGATTTATATCTCATGAGATAGACATGGCTGGAACGGCAAGTTAAACCGGTTCAGTAATACCGGAATGGAACGAGGAGTGAACTCGATTCAGAAAGGGACTTTGTCCACTAAGATGGTCTTGGCAGCAATGCCTTGGATACTATGGAAATAATGTCATGTGCTTAATGGTTTCCACAATTACATGTTTTATTCCCATTCTATTTTATCATTCTTAATGTTTCTTTATGATTTATGCCTTACATACTTCCATGTTTTGTGTCATTTCTCAAGATTTTGATGTTTAAACATTATGTTCATGTTTTTATGTTCAAATGTATATGGTATGTTTTATTTTATCCATGATTACCCTTACTGAGAATTTGAGATCACCCTTTTTATGTTTTCTTTTCCCCAGGATATAAAGAAAGGTTTTAGGTAAAAAAGGAAGATCTTTTTGGGAGATGTTGAAGATATTTCACCACGATTAGAAGATTATATTCCGAGTTTCCAAAGACACTAAACTATTACGGTCCTTGTGTGTGTGTTTTTGTTATGTACTAAGTATTCCGCAAAAGTAATGTAATGTCCATGTACGTTAATCTTTGGGTCTCTACAGTTGGTATCAGAGGAAAGGTTTAGTCAACCTTTGGAAACTAGGATGCGAGAACTTTAGTGAATTCCCTAGAGATATTTCTAAGGTATGTCTAGGGATGTCCCTAAGGTTAAGTATAAGTATAGGTTATAGTACTAGAATTACGGTAACCTAAGATGTTAGATATTGAAGGTACTCCCCTTTTATTATGTTGTTTTCCCTAGTGTGATTTTTGCCTCTCACACTATTCTTTTTGGGTTTTAGACGATGGCTGGAACCCGAAGGAACCGTGTTGATCAATGTAATGGAAAATGCAATGATTGTCCTCCTGAACAAACAAATTTTATGGGAGATGGAGTGCAAAATCTTATTGCTATACTTACACAAGCTATGAATCATTCTGGACTTCCAAATGAGCAGAGAAGCGAACAATATTCTATTGAGTCCTTCTTGAGGCAACGTACACCTTCTTTCAGTGTGTCTTCTGATCCACTTGTTACTGAACAATGGATCATTACCACTGAAAAGATATTTTCAGTTCTTCAATCTTCTGAACATGATAAATTCATCTTAGCAGTATATCGTTTGGAAGGTGATGCTGATCAATGGTGGAATCTTATCAAGAATATGAGGCCAAGAGATGAAATTGAGTCCATGGAATGGGACGAGTTCAAGAACTTATTTTTCAATAAGTACTTCCCTCGTATTCTCCGAACAAAGATGGAGAAAGAGTTTCTTGAACTGAAGCAAAAGGATGATGAATCTGTTGGTACTTATGAGGCAAAATTTAAAAGACTTGCAAGGTACGCTTCTGGTATTATTATCCAACCTGAGAGTAAGATCGATCGATTCTTTAGTGGCTTAAAACCAAGTCTTCGAAGGGCGTTATCCATAAGGGACTTCAATAGCTATGAGGAAATCGTTCGATGTGCTCTCAAAGTCGATATGGAGATTGGAGTAACCCATCAGTCATATGGGTTTGATAAGAAGAGGAAAATAGAATTCAAAGGAAAATCTAAATAGCACACTGAAAAGAATATGAGCTTTCCCTTATGCTCAAAGTGTGGAAAGAAACATGGAGGGAGTTGTCTTAAAGGGACAAGTGAATGTTTCAACTGTGTAAAGGAAGGTCATCGAGCATTTGAATGCTACAATGATGGGAAGAAGATGTCTAGTGATGCAAACAAAGGAAGGGACACACAGAATGAACCTACTACACTTAAATGTTTCAAGTGCAAGGAGATGGGGCATTATTCCAATCAATGCCCAAATCCAAGGGTTGATGATGATGGTCGACGTCAACAAACTCTTAAGGATAAAGACAAAGGAAAGTCACATGCAATTTCTATCAGTGATGTGGAGTACGATAACGATGTGGTGAAAGGTACACTTACCATCCACTCTAAAGTAGCAAATTTTTTATTTGATTATGGATCCACCCACTCCTTTATTTTTGAATAATTTTCTAAGGATATCACCGTATTACCTCAACAGTTAGATGTTGAGTTAGCTGTGACAACCCCTAATGGCACAACAGTCGCATCAAATGTTTATAATTCTTCTCCGATTGAAGTTTTTGCGAAAGTGCTTCCTGCAAATCTTTTGATCCTTCCTATAGTGGAATTTGATGTGATTCTTGGCATGGATTGGCTTTCTCTACATGGAGCTCATATCAATTTCCAAAGAAGGGAAGTCACATTTCATATTCCAGATCAATCTATGATCATCTATCGATGCAAGGATGAACATAACCTTCTAGTGGAAATTTCTTCCATTTTATGGGTATTGATTCCACTAAATGAAGGTTATTTATCTCAAATGTTTGGAGAGAAACTCACGATTAAGAATATGTCCATTGTATGGGAGTTTGATGATGTCTTTTTGGAGGAATTACCGGGTCTCCCACCAAATCGTGAAGTGGAGTTTTCAATAGAACTCATACCAGGTGCTTTGTCTATTTCAAAGACACCATATAGAATAGCCCCAATTGAGTTGCAGGAATTGAAGAAGCAACTCCAAGATAATCTTTATAAAGGGTTCATATGCCCTAGTGCGTCACCTTGGGGAGCACATGTTCTGTTTTTTAAGAAGAAAGATGGATCAATGAGACTCTGCATTGATTACCAAGAACTTAACAAGATCACTATCAAGAACAAATATCCTCTCCCATTCATTGATGACTTATTTGACCAACTACGAGGAGATCAATACCTTTCCAAGATTGATCTTCGTTCAGGGTATCACCAATTAAGGGTCAAAAGGGAGGATATACCAAAGACGTCTTTCCGTACAAGGTATGGACACTATGAATTTATAGTGATGCCATTTGGTCTTACTAATGCCCCTGCTATCTTCATGGATCTGATGAATAGATTCTTTAGAGACTATCTTGATCAGTTTGTGGTAGTCTTTATAGACGATATTCTTGTATATTCAAAGAGCAAGGAAGAACATGAAGATCACTTGATAATTATATTGAAGACCCTTAGAAAGGAGAATCTTTATGCCAAATTTACCAAGTGAGAATTTTGGCTTCAAAGAGTTTCATTTTTGGGTCACATAATCTCAAAAGAGGGGATATCTGTGGATCCAGCAAAAACAGAGGTTATCGAAAGATGGTCGAGACCAAAAACAGTGACTGAGATCCGAAGTTTTCTTGGTTTGGTTGGATATTATCTAAGTTTTGTGAAAGATTTTTTATGATTATCTAATCCACTCACCAAGTTGACTCGGAAAGGAGTTAAGTTTGTTTGGATGGAGGAATGTGAAGAGAATTTCAAGGAATTGAAAATAAGGTTATCCAGTGCACCTGTGCTCACACTGCCTTGTAGTGGAGAAAGGTTTTTGATCTACAGTGATGCATCCAAGAAGGGTTTGGGGTGTGTTCTTATGAAAAATGATATGGTGATATCTTATGCCTCACGACAGTTGAAAATACATGAGCAAAATTACCCAACTCATGATTTGGAGTTAGCTACGGTAATCTTTACATTAATGATTTGGAGGCATTACCTTTATGGTGAAAGGTGTGATATTTATACTGATCATAAAATTTTAAAGTATATTTTCACACAAAAGGAGCTGAATATGCGCCAAAGAAGATGGTTGGAGCTGATTAAGGATTACGAATGCCCAATTCATTGCCACCCTGGGAAAGCAAACAAGGTGGCAGATGCATTAAGTCGAAAAGACCATGCCAGTTTATCCATGATGAGGATTACAAAAGATCCAATATTTATGGATTTACAAAGGATGGATCTTGCAATTATAATGAAAGGGAAAAATCGTATCTTTCTCAAATGAATGTTCAACCATCTATACATGTGAAGATTAAAGAGGCACAGAAAGAAGATGTCGAGTTACAAAATAAGGTGAGAAATGTTCCTGAATTCAACCTTGATTGTGATGGGATAATAAAGTTCAGGAATAGGGTTTCTGTTCCTCTTATCCCCGAATTAAAGAAGGAGCTGCTGGATGAGGCTCATAGTTCTTCATTATCTATTCATCCTGGAAGCACGAAGATGTATAGGGACCTGAAAGAGTACTTCTGGTGGGATGGCATGAAAATAGATTTTGCTGAATATGTCTCTCGATGCTTGGTTTGTCAGCAAGTTAAAGCTGAGATACAGAATTCTAAGGGGATGTTACAAACATTACCCATACCCGAATGGAAATGGGAAAACATCACTATGGACTTTTTCACAGGACTTCCTAAAACATCCAAAGGCAATAATGTTATCTGGGTCATAGTTGATCATCTTAAAAAGTCTTCACACTTCATCACTAATAGAGAGGACTTCTCTCTAGATCATCTTTCCAGGATATATGTGAAGGAAGTGGTAAGATTGCATGGAGTACCAATTTCTATTATATCTGATCGGGATCCAAGGTTTACCTCAAAGTTCTGGTGAAGTCTTCAGCAAACTCTGGATACCGAGTTGAGTTTCAGCACTGCTTATCATCCTCAGACAGACGGTCAGTCTGAGAGAACAATTCAAACTCTAGAAGATATGTTGAGAGCTTTCTCTATGGATTTCAAAGGTGGTTGGGATCAACACCTACCTTTGGTGGAATTTTCTTATAATAATAGCTTTCACTCCAGTATTCAAATGGCTCCTTATGAAGCTCTCTATGGAAAGAAATGCAGGACTCCAACTTGTTGGGATGAAGTTGGGGAAAGAAAGCTATTAGGGCCTGATATTGTTGATGAGATGGTAGAAAAGGTCTGATCTATTCAACAACACATAAGAGCAGCTCAGAGTCGACAGAAAAGTTATGCCGACAACCGAAGAAAAGACCTAGAGTTTGAAGTGGGTGATAAAGTGTTCTTATGAATATCTCCTTGGAAGAGGGTCATGAGATTTGGAAAGAAGGGGAAGTTGAGCCCTAGATATATCGGTCCTTTCGAAATACTGGATCGTGCTGGGAAGGTAGCTTACAGATTGGTGCTTCCACCGAATCTCTCTCAAGTTCATGATGTGTTCCATGTATCTCTCCTGAGAAAGTACATACCTGATCCTTCACATGTACTCAGCTCAGAAGTTGTACCGCTGGAGCAAGATCTTTCTTATGAAGAACAATCGATAGAGATTCTGGATCGTAGTGAAAAATTCCTACGAAACAAGACCACTCTCTTGGTGAAAGTTTTATGGAGGAACCACCAATTAGAAGAAGCTACATGGGAGCTTGAGGATATGATGAGGGAGAGGTATCCTCATCTGTTTGTTACAAAGTGATGAATTTCGAGGGTGAAATTCATTTTAAGGGGGGTATAATGTAACACCCGAGACTTTTATGAGAAATATTTTGTTTTTATGTTATATAAATCATCAAACGAATCTTTCGTTGCACGCAATCGCGACCTTCCTCGATAGCGTGTGTAGTACGCAATACCGAGTTCCACTAAACAACGATATATTATTATAATATTATAAACTAGCCGTTATGAATAGTATTAACTGAATTTTAAATTTTACAACATTATTATTCATCTTACGCATTTTCTAGAACATGGTAATAGAACAAAATAATTTTTGTTTGGTAAAATAAGTATTTATCAAAAAATGCAGTATTGCCACCTTTTGATGGCGCACCCACATTAAATCTGGTTTTTGACACATTTATAAGTTCAATTTGACAAAATAAAATTATTCTTTTGAATCAAGATGTAAAAATTTACTTTGGATAAATTTTTGATATTTTTCTGATAACTTTCATATTTTGATGAATAGAAAAAATACCCTAATTTTTAATTAAAAAAACATTTTTCATTGAGATAATTTATATAGTTAAATTATAATATTGAATGGTTTTAAAGTATAGATAGAATATATTTTTACCATTTAATATAATTTATGTCATTAGCATTAATTTCACATTGAATTCATAGGTAAAAACATTTCAATCTTTGACAATGTTTTAACTTCTAAAACTCGTTTTCTTAACAACGGGATTTATTTTAAATTAATTACTGCAACTTATATGTTTTGAATTTTTAAAAATGAATTCCATATTCAGAATTATTGGGTCCAAATTATGTTAATAGGCTACTTTTTATTTTTGGGCATTATGAATAGTAACTACGGTAAATTTTATTTACCATAGTTAAAGGTAAATCGGGTAATTAAGGGTAAATATAAGATTATAAAATTACCCTAACACCTGCCAAAATCCTATTGTATGACTAAAAGTCGACCCATATCACCTAAGGGTCGGATTAGATTCATTTAATATACTTTTGTCCATGAAAATAATTTAATGATTATTAAAACCAAAGAATGTGACAACATGTCCCTTTCTTAAATCTTATAAGTATAATAATTTTACTTTGGTGATAAACTTAATAAAACTTCGAAAATGAATCGTATATAGAAATATAATACAATTATCTACATCATAAGAATTTATTTAGAATTTTTAGGGATTAAATAATTATCATTAATTATGACACAATAGTGATGTTGAAATTATTTTATGAATTCAAATATCAAATAAATGGTTTTAAAATATTAAAATAATTATTATATGCACTATTTAATGTGCTACACTAATTTTCTAGATACATATGACATTTTATTAATCTATTAAAGCTTTTAGTTCGAACAAATCCTCTGTATATATTTTATTTAAATTCAAATAAATGAATAGTGTCAAAATTGACACTATTGTTATTTCATAAAAATAACATATTATAAAATTGTTTAAAAATCACAAAAATATTTAAAAATTATAAATTAAAATTTATATGGTCGACAATGTAATAAAGTGTCAAATTATGGAAAATTCACAACACATATGTAATTATTAATAATAATTTAAAATTTAGAATATTATTACCACAAATAAAATTAAATTGATAAATAAGGATAAATCAAGTTGGTAATGTTTAAAATAAATTCCTAACATGTATAAATTTTATTGTTTGATGATATTACAACCCTATCTCATCTAATATTCAGATATGAGTCATTTTGGAAGTTTTTAAGTGGGGTTGGGATTTAATATAAACAAATATTTCTTATATTTCCAAAGGTGCCCCTCTCCTCCCTTATAAAAGGGAACATCCTCCCTCTCCTCATCACACCAATTTGAGTCTTCAATCTCGGCCAAACCCTGCCCATTTCACTTCCCCACTTCCCTAGAATCATCCTAGAAGTTCTGGTATTCTTCAAAGACCGACCCTAGTGCCTTAAGAGGAGGTTAAGAAGAGGCGCGTCAAAAAGAGGTAATATCCATTACCGATCCTTTCCAAATTCTTTCTTCTTCAACATCTTCTTATTTAGTTGTTTCATTATGAAGTAATAACATCAGTATCACTAATATACTGATATGTTATTATAATTATGAAACAACCCTATTTCAATATCTATCCATCCTATAGAAAATGAAATCACCGCGCGTGCGTACGTACGGAATACCGTCTCCACGTCGTGGTGTAATCTATTTTCCCCCACCACCTTACTTGGATGGGTATAATGGTGTAAATAATTACTATATATGGTTATTTTAAATTTATATTGATTCTGAAATAGTATACATACACTCCAATACAATTCCACGATCATGGGAATGATATCATCGCTCGTGCGTACGTACGGAATACCATCCCCACGATGTGATGTGATTCGTTCTACATGATCTTAATTTCATAATGATTATATAAATGAATTGAATGAATAAATATTATATATAGTAAATTAATACTATTCTTGAAATTATGTATCTATAACCTAAAGATAAGAATAATAATTTATTCGACAAAACACACATAAGAACAAAAAGTTATAAACACCTGAATAACAAGTAGCAATGAAATATTACTACTAAGAAACTAATAATATGACAATATATGATATCATAACAATAATTATTATTCTGGAATAAGTCAATAACATTATTTAAATCATTATACAGTAGGTTCGAACACTTAAGAGGCAAATCGGACCTAAGGTAAGGGAAAATATCACAATCTCATTTTTATCCGATATTGTTTATACTTTGAAATTTACTAGGGTGTATTTTATCATCCACATCCATGTTTCCTCAATATTTAATATTATTTCCATCCACATACAATTGTTTAAATCCAATTTTACCCTTCGGTGAGTTTTTAGTAAAAGATATGAATGGAATCTTTTGTCATTTTTCGTACAAAGTACTTTTTGACTTTTCCTACAAAAGGACGAGAAGAATGTTTTTTTTAACTTATACGGCATGAAAGGATTTTTATGGTTTTATAAAGCCTTATTTTCATGAAGCTTACTCCAAAATATTTCATGAATATTTTCAACAAAATATCTTTCTTTTAAAATTGCATGACGTTTTGTGAAAAGAAATTGATTTTGAAGAAGAAAGGATATTTTCCTCAAGAATTAATTTCAAGTGTTTTATCAAAACCTTTTTCCATCTAAGATGACATTATTTTATATGTGTATGTTTCAAGTATAAAGTATCTATGATTTACATGGTTTCACTTTTCTTATTATGAAATGATATCCATTTCTTTTATATAGATTATGTGATTATGGGATGATGTTTATGAAACTCATTTTATTTATTGGGTTATTATGAATGATGTATGTTTATTTTGTGGCACAAGTAAGAATGATTTCATTATGAGATGGGTGGGACCTATATCTCCCTCCAATGCATTGGGTAAAGATTTATATCTCATGAGATATACATGGCTGGAATGGAAAGTTAAACCAGTTCAGTAATACAGGACTGGAACGAGGAGTGAACTCGGTTCAGAAAGGGACTTTGTCCACTAAGATGGTCTTGGAAGCAATGCCTTGGCTACTATGGAAATAATGTCATGTGATTAATGGTTTCCACAATTACATGTTTTATTCTCATGCTATCTTATCATTATTAATGTTTCTTTATGATCTATGCCTTACGTACTTCCATGTTTTGTGTCATTTCTCAAGCTTTTGATGTTTAAACATTATGTTCATGTTTTTAAGTTCAAATGTATATGGTATGTTTTTTTTATCTATGCTTACCCTTACTGAGAATTTGAGCTCAACCTTTTTATTTTTTCTTTTCCCCAGGATATAAAGAAAGTTTTTAGGTAAAAAAAAGGAAGATATTTTTGGGAGATGTTGAAGATCTTTCACCATAATTAGAAGATTATATTCTGAGTTTCCAAAGACACTAAACTATTACGGTCCTTGTGTGTGTGTTTTTGTTATGTACTAAGTATTCCGCAAAAGTAATGTAATGTCCATGTACGTTAAGCTTCGGGTATCTACATTTCTAGAGGTGTCCCATGTAATGAGGAAATTTTTTCCAAACTTTTTTGCTTATCCCAAGTTTCCATATTCCTTATATTTTATAGGGATAGAGACCACACATGGTTGGTTCATGGTTTGATGAATCATGCAACCTAACTATGAGCTCTGATCTAAAACATTAAAAAAATATAAATTTCATATTTTAAATTGTATTTTTATATATATAATCACCTACTAATCCTCATTTGGGTCAAAATAAACCTTTTCCAGCACTATATAGTCTTCTCCCATTAGACTATTGAAATTTTCCCTTTGTTCTTAGTGGATCTCTTCAAGGTATGTTCAATTTTTTATATGATTTTCTTTCATTTTCACATATACCCTCTTGATATCTTCCCCCCTAGTCTTACTAGAAATTAATTAGGTTTTTGATGTAAAATATAAGGGTTTTCATATATATTTGATTATTTTAATTAAGGATCTAGGCTTGTGATAACATGGTCTACTTATTCCTAATCTACATTCTTGAAGCTGATAAGTTTTCCACCATACACTTGAGGTAGTTGTCTCTATAAAAGAGTTCTTAATCTTGAATTACATGAATATATTTTTTGTTATACTTTTTTATATTATAAGATTCAATAATTTGATATCAAAGTGGGTTCTCATATAAATATTCATGTTTGAAAAGGGGTTTTTCTTTAAAATAATATTTGTTAAGATTATTTGTTTGATAGAATTCCATAAAGGTAGTTTATATTCAAAAAGGGTTTTAAATCATGGAATAACTTATGCTTAATTAAAAAAAAATTTATAAATTGTGAGCATGGTGTTCACCTGGTTTTTTGAGAAAATACCCATTGGGAACCTTGGGTTCATCTGGAAGTTGATACATGTCATTTTTGTGTGTGTGTCACCAGTAGGGGTTATTTTGTTGATATTGATAGACTATGGTAGGACTCAATATAGGTTGGACCTATAATATTGTTGGTTTATTTTTTTAGTACACATTATAATAGGATAGATCCAAATCTTTTTCTTTTCCATTTAATCTTTTTTAATACATGATGGTACACTTCATGTTTGGTTTCTCACTTGTCTATCTTATAGTGCTTCTAAAGGATGGTTTTTTCCTTCATGTTGTATCTATGTAAATAATAATATTACAAGTTTATGTGGATATGATATTGTTTTAGGATAACTATATTATTTTTTACAAAAATTTTTATCTTCCAAAAATTATTTATAAATTAGTTTCTTTTAAGATTGAGCTAATGTCTTCATGGTATTAGACTTTTAAAGATTCTTTAGTGAAATCCTATTTTTTCACACCCTAAATTTTCCATTGGGTGTTTATATATGTGGTGTTTTATGAATCAGGGAAAGGGGATGACATTATGTAGTTTACTGACTTCTCTTGGTTGTCATCGCTAGCTTAGTGAGATATATTGGTGGTGACGAATGGTCACATAGTGACTTTTTTTTGTCTTCTATTTTAAATTTTTAGGTTAATAAATTTCTATTAACATTATATACATCATGGATTTATAATATTCTTTCACATTTGGATTTATTATTTTATATCCTTTCAGTTTTACATGATACTTATTTCTTTGTATGTTTATTCAATCACCTTATGGTTGACCTTGCCTTATGACATGTTAATTTAACCCGGGTTAATTTTCTATAACTCATTGAAAATTTTCGTCATGATAATTCCAAACATGGAATCCATTTTATCAAATTATATTTTTATATTAGTAATTACTTTTAAAATAAAAACATGAAACACAACGAAAACCATTTTCTAGAAAAATTCATTTTTATGCATAAAATAGAATTAAAATTACTTCTATTCTTAGAAAAAAAATTAATGGTTGATAAAGTGTTTTATTGAATATTTATTCAAAAAATTACATTAAAACAATTAAAAAATTATATTTAGTTTATTATAAAAAAATTATTTTTCTTATAAAAAATAATTTTCTAAAAAATAACTCTTTTTTCCTTTAAAATATTTTATCTTCATTCATAATAATAAGATAACTAATGTATGGATGATTATTAATTTATCCATGTAAATTATCTATATATTTTATTGAAAAAAATCAATACAAATTAATATACATTCATTAGGTAAAACTAGATAAATCATAGAAAAATATATTTCTTTGAGAAATTGGTATCTTAATAATTAAATAATTACATTAAAATTTTTATTTTTATTTCATATGAATTAATATATAAATTTTAATTTAGAAACATATTTCAATATATATTTTATAATGTGGTTTACCCTAATCATAACCACAGATCAAATTAATATATTATAATGATATTTTATATCATAGTTCATTTTGACTCTAGGTTGCATGTAAAGAAATATATTGAATACTTCATGTTTATTTCAAATGAAATATATATACAATATTAGGATGTTAGATTAAATACATGGAATCAATTTTTCCCAGACTCTTAAATTTCACTTTGTGATCCAAGTATGTCATGTTGAGTGTATATTTTTTCTATATGATCCTTTTTGACATCTATAAAAATCTGTTAGTTTTCATCAAGTTTATGTAACATTTTATTAATCCCTTCAATGGATTCAGCATTGTAATGGATTATATTAGGACAATAATTTCAAAAAAATGATATTTTTTATCAATAAAAGCAATTTGTTCACTTTTTTCTACTATATTCTTTAGTAAAATAGACACACATCATCACCTTATATATCGGTTCTCTCTCCCTTCCCATAACCTTTTATTTATGGTAGGTGATCTTATTTTTTAAGTCATCATGTAAATAAAAATTATTTTGATTTTTCACATTTTTTATTATTTAATCCTCTATATAATGATGAGAAGAATATTAACCTCATTGTCTTCACAAATGTTCTGGGTCTCTGCTCCTACCTTCGATACATCATGTATAAAATTTTCAAAATACATATTTTTTATGTTCTTCCTATAACATTCAAAATATTCATCATTCACTCAGTTTTGGATCTCCGATGTGTTTTATATTTTTTTGAACTAACAATATATTTAGTGATAACAGTCGAACTCCCTACTCTTTTTTCTTCATGAAATAAATATATATAGAGGTGTCAAAAATTAGGTCTTATTAATTTCTAACTAAATGGCCTTAAGACCTACACCTTTTATTTATTTTTGATAATCCCCATTTCAAGGGATTAGGGGGGAAACCTTACAAGGCCCAAAGGATTTAGAGGTAATTACATGACTCGTAGGTCTTAGAGAAAATCATCCAAACAAGACAACCTGGAACTACCCCTCCCCAGCAAATGTCGTGATATCATACCTCCACCTTTATAATGATAGTCACTTAGCTATCCTATGAAGAATTTCATAAGCCTGGTATCGATTATAAATGGGATACCCTCTTAATCTTCTAATTCCAGTTAGCTCTGATATAGTGAATATGATTGCTCTGAATCCTCCTATGGAGCTTGGTCCCTTGTAATCTTGACTAGTTACATCTACATTTTCATGTGGCCTGAAGGCCTTGGGGTGTAATGAAGGCATTTAGGTTTCCCTAAGTCCTTGAGAGATAGCTGGCCCAAAGGCCTTGGGTGGCCTAGATACCTTGTAGGACCCGGGGACCAAACGGGTGGACCGAAGGCCAAGATGGATGAATAGTTCCAACTGCTATAGTACCGAATAGTAACTGATCTAGTACTGCTATAGTAATTTGGAAATATTTCTCCACATGTATTTGATCTCGGGTCTCTTGGATGCACTTTCCAAGTCCTCACCAACCGGGATGAGGCTCATGTGTGGCCTTATTAATTTCTCATATTAAATTATAAATAAATATATGATATCAGTTTTCACATGACATCAGTCATTTAAATCATTGGTCTTACCATATATTTCTCAAGAATTAAAATTCCAATATATCTCACAATTTCATTATTCCTTAAATCTCACATAAATATCATTAATGTACAACTTTTCACTTATTTTTTGTCTTTTAATTATCAAACAGTCAAACCTAAGTTACCATAATTCTCATTTACTACTCTCCTGAAGTCAACTTATTATCAATCCATGAATTCATGGATTCTCATGTAATATAAATTGTGAATATATCCTTTCATATTAGATATCTTACCGAAATTCATTTTTATGTCATCATATTTAATTCTATAGAATATAATTCTAGCTTCAGAATATCACATGAATGATAAGTGTTCCTTATGGGGTTTCACCCTTATGATGCATTCATTTTTAAGAGATAACCCTCACACTACTCAAAATTTCATATGATTCTTATGGATATTTTATTTACGCAAAAGGGTGGAATGAACATTATTGTGAAATTCCTCTTATTCTCAATTCTTATTTTGTTTTTCTCCAAATATGTATTTTGGTTCCCAGAAGCTTGTGGATAAATTGGATCAAAATATTTAGTAACTATGAAGTTTTTTTCATTATAATGATAGTTAAACATCATCATGCTCATTCACCATGTAGAAAATTTAATATATTGAGTACATTGAGCTTTTGTACATCTTAATAATCTTCCAATCCACAATATTCTCTATACTCATATTCCTTCATGAAAATAAAGTATGTCTTTTTATATGCACTCAAAAAATAATTGTACTTAAAAATTCAAGGTGTAATTATATAAATAAATACAAGATTCCTTTATGTAAGATCTCTTCATGTAAGATAGTTTTTATTTGTATCATGAGATACAAATCTTTCATGGATTGAGTTCAAAGTAAATTCAAAAAGAGATGTGAATGAATTTAAACAATATGTGAAACACACCCTTTTATGATATAAATAGTTAAATGAAGACTTTATCCCAAATAAATTTTAGCTTTGGGTGAGTTTAGTTCAAAAATAAACCATTACTAAAAATAAGATTGATGAAATATGTTAGATAATGTTCTCTCTAGAAACCTTAAATGATTGACCCCCAAGTTGGATGATACAACCCTTAAACCACATCCCTCTAATAATTGAACCTACACATTAAGTGTATATACTCCCATAATCCACCTTGTTATAAAATAGTTGGGATTTATCTAATGGTTACACATAGAATTTTTTGAGTTTTTTCTTATTCTAAACATAGGTTGGCTATGTTTTTTTATCTCTATAATTTTCTTCTATTGTAGAATTCTAAGAAATTTTGAAGCCTTCCTAGATTCTAAGAAATTATTCATTTAAAATGATACTTATTAGTAACAAAACCATGTAAATATTTTACTTAATAATTGAATGGATATACTGGTTCCAATTTCCAATAATTAAGTTAAAACATCAAGACTCAATTTGTATACACACTTAATCACACATAAAAATACATTATCATAGGAACTTAATCATTTTGAAATATATTCTTAATCCTCCGAAACATAATGCAAGAAATATATTTGGACATTGCACTTTATATTACTAAATCCTACCTTCAATTAATATATTCAAAATTTAATAGATCCCTTTCTATCTTGGGTAATTATAACTAGTTCTCAGAACTACTTGGGAACTTTATTAAACATCTAAGACTTTCCATAAACATATTTACATCATATTTACACTTCATTCCCATTGATAAAAAATAAAACACAAAAAAAAATGTGATATTAACAATAACTTATAGTGAAATCCTCACTCAAATAAAAATATTAATCAAGAAATAAGTAACTAGCCATTTTCAATGAAAAAAATACCCAATACACATTTATATCTACAAAATTGACCAAAAATATATTTTCCTTTAATTATTATAACACAAAAATAATAAAAACGCATATCAAATCCTTTTACTTTTTTAAAACATATCATAATTTAAATACCCATTACATTTAATAATTTTCATCTCATTTATAAAAATAAAAAATACAATTTAACATAATTAAATATATATTTTCAAATCTGTATTATGTTATTACATTATATAGAAGATGCAAAGCTTGGATAAATCTATAAATGCACATAAAACCTCATGTTTACATAAAATAATTTTATCTAATATCAGTGATTCAATATGTGTTTGATAGAGGTTTATGATATTGATACCTGGAAGATAATTTTTTATTACATCCTCAAGATGAAATTTGATGATTTATGAACTTATATTCAAAAAAGGACAATTGTTTATGGGTTATGAGACAATATCTTAATCATTTTATAGAATTTGTAACACCTCAGGACTGATTGAGAAACTATTATCTTTTTTTTTTGTTGAAATTATTACCAATATAACGGTAAACTGAGATTTTTGCAACCAAGGTAAAGGTAATCTGAACCCTGTGTAAAAGTAAGCCATAGATCCACAAAATGTGTAAAGGTATTTCACACTCTTTGCCAAGGTGGTGCTGAAATCAAGTATATGATTAAACCTAATTAGATACCTATGTAAAAGTGAATACAGACATTTTAAATGTCATTTGTAGATTAAAATACCTATATAGACATACACAATGATATTTTTTAGTGGTAGTGTGAATTATCAATGAAAATGTATCCTTAGTCTGAGGATTTATGTAAAGGTTCATGGAAACTATGTTAAGTTAATCCATCTTGTGAATAGTAAATCATGGATATATGTAAGTGTCAATATAATTTTTGTATGTATAATTTGTTGTTAATGTAAGTGACATGAAGTACATAGATGAATTTTGAGGAGAACCATGCCATATAAACAAATAATATGACATATGGAGCTATGAAATGAACAAGAGAATGTCATATTGGATTATATATGGTTATTGTGGTGGTAATTTTATATGACAGTTACTCCTGTGAGAAATAGATAGTGAACCTTATTACAGTTCTATCATGGATTTCATACCTAGTAGTCTACTAATAGTGAGCTACTGAGTGTATAACTTTGATACTAATCATATGTCTTAATATCAGGAGACTTCATATTAATCCTTTTGATATAATCATATGACTTCAAATATAGTTATAGGACTTATATAGATCATGTCAATTTAATGTTTCATGTTAATTCATCATATTTTTTATATAACTTCAACACTTACCAAAATTTTTAGTTTTTTCAATACTATATAGTATTGAGGATTTCCACATTTAAAATTTGATGAAGAAAATATAAATTCCAAAAATTATATGAATTGTATATTAATAGATTCAACACCACAATTAGAACATAACCATTTGGAATGATACTGACTTGATAACATGAATTCGATGGTGATTCTATGAAAGATACTAGTTTTATAGTGCATGAAATGGTGCCACATCAATCAATATACCATGGTGAATTTTCCATGACATATCTGATCATCATGGAAGTGTGTGGTGAGTTCTTATGGAATCCCTCCTTTTTATTACAATCATTTTCATTAAATAAGAAACAAAAGAGGATCTTTTAAAGTTTAGTTTATTTTAAATAAGGTACATAATACATGATAACATAAAATATTATTCTAAACCCACTTAAAAGACATAGTCATGGGTTTAATCTAGGTTAATTTTACAAAATATCATATCTTGGGGATATACATCAAAGGAAAGGGGTGATCATAAAGCCCGGAAAGGAAATAAACAAGAGACGCATAAAACATGTGATCTTAAGACATCTTTATAAGAACATGAGGCATAAAAATAAGGCATGAATAAGAGGATTATAATAATAATAACAACAACATGAATAATAAGATGGGAATTTGTATTCAACATTTAAATTAGGCATTCATAATCATATCACCATGTTTAATCACCAAGGTGTCATAAATGAAATTTACCAAGGTTATTCACCAAGGTATTATAAAACATGTCATCTCAAGATATTAAATTATTTACCCAATGAATTAAAGTTCTATCATGGTGAACCCTTAATATGTCTTAATTTCATGTGAGTTTCATAGATCATAATAAATCATTTAATTAATAACTCGTTGTGGAAAATGAATCAGTTTCTTATCAAAATCCAGGTATACAAAAGTGCTTAAATACAAGGTCATTACATTATCTGTAACCCATGGAAATGGAATAAGAGGGTTAGGTATTTCATCCCCTGAATAAATTAGTAATTTTAACATATATTTGAATACCCATTTTAGAAAAAATTGGTTTTTTTATTCAAATAAAAACAAAATATAATTTCTCATGTAAAATAGAGAAATTCGGGAAATCAATTCAACAGCATGATGGGTATAAAACATGGTTTTATAAAAGGGTAAAATGAGAGTGGAAAATGGTATCCAATTAATAAAATAATATTATTATAGTAATTTTATAAGACCAAGTGTAAAAATTAACTTATTTTGGAAGTTTGAATACATACCATGTGAAAATGGAACTTGAATGGAAAAGAGAAATAGAGATTTCCCTTACCTTGAAGATTTGTTCCTAAAAGTTAAGGATGGAACCATTGGGGGAAGAGGACACCTTAGGGGACTCTTTGGGAGGAAAAATCACCATAAATTAATGGATTATGGATTTTTATTGAAGGGAAATGGTGAAATGGGTGGGTATTTATAGAAGAAGTGGGGGAGTTGTTTAATAATTTTCAAATATAGGTCTTGAAAATTTAGGTTGTGAAAAATGAAAAACCGTAGGTTTACCCATGGTTTTGGAAATTTGGGTCACATTTTTTATATTTTAATATAAAATAATAGAACACGTTTTTTAATACTTATTTTGGCATGTAAAAGTAAATATTCCACAAAGTAATGTTTTAAAAAATTAAATTTTCTTTTTTTGACTTTGGAAAGACTCTTATAATTTTAGAAATTGATTAAAATATATTAAAATAATTAATATTAATAAAATAACTTTTTTGGGTCACTGATTTTGTTTAATTAATTATTACATCATTATTAAATAATTATGAAGTTATAAAATATTTTGAAAACCCATAACTATGTTTTTTACAATTTGGGGAAAAATAAAGTATTTTAAAAAATTATAAAAAATTCACCCTAAACTAATTTCGTCATGATGATTTGAAATATAATGTTTATTTTTTCATAATAATTCTCAAAATATGATAATTTTAACTTATAAAAAACCTAATTTATTTACAAATAAGTGTTTTTAAGGCATAGTCAAATTCATAACACTTATAAAAAATTATTATTCCTTTATAAAATTATATTATTATTTATATGTACGTGAGATTATTTTAAAAGAATATTTTATTACAAAAATAGTATTCTAAATAAAAGATTTTACTATAAAATTGTATATATTTTCTATAAAAAACAATTATGTTTCATTTGCATCCAAAAATTGTTTTATCAAATTCATCTCAATTAAAAAAATATTTCATTAATAAAAACTATTATTAAAAGGGAATGGATGGAATAACCATTTTATTTATAAAAAGGAAATTAAAATTTATGAAACTAAATCATAGACACATAACCCCTTATTAATCTCATGTATTCCCTAAGGTTGAGGTAGACATTGCTCTTAGTTTCATGGGGTGTCTCATCTAACATCGATCAAGTGGTAATATCAACTAACTTAAACATCCATCATAGGTGATTTTGATAAAGATTCACTTCTTGAAGATTAGCTTGGGATTGGTCAAGGGTGAACCGCAATGACTCTACCACCCTCCAATGTTTAAAAAAATGGGCTTCAAATCGAACGAATCTACTAGTTGAGGCCATCAATTCTTTTTTCTGTATCAATTATCCATTGTCATTACTACTTATAAGCACCAATTATAATGCTAAAATTATCAACCAATGGTACAGTTTCCAATGGTCATATTGACCAACGGTTATATTTACCAATGGTCATATTGAGCAATAGCCATATTGACCAATGGTTATATTTGACCAATAGTCATATAACGGTAAAATCCCAATGGTCACATTTTCCTTTATACCCTATAAAAACCACTTCACTTTTTCATTCAGAATTCACTATAATTTCTCCCTAAGGTTATATTTTTATTTATTGATATATTGATTGGTTTAATAATATTTTGTTTTATTTCTATATAATTTGTAGTGGGGTCGATGATTCTAGTATATTGGGGCGATCCTTATTTTCCCATTTTATATTTTATATTTTATATTTTTTATAGCTATAATTTTTTTGCATTTTAGTTTGTTTAATATCTTCCTAATTTAATGATCATTGTTACTGAGATCGAATTTTTTTGGTTTCCCTTTATTTTATATTTGAAAAATATTATATAATGTGTAAAAAACATTTATTATGGAAATAAATATCATTTAAAAGGTCTAGTTCGCTACATTATTCCCCATTTAAGAAATTTTGTCCCCAAAATTTCAACTCATTCTCTCAGTTGGGAAAAGGTGGGGGTACTTCTATCTCATTATATCTTTTAGTTCCTATATTGCATTTTTATATTTGTGGTTTCTCTTTAAAACATTGACCAGGTGACTTGTCTTATTGTGTAGAACCTTTTCATTACAGTCAAAGATCTCCACTAGCTGCTTCTCATAAGAGGTTTCATGTTCTAGTTGTACCACCTATGGATTTAGTACATGTGAGGGATCAGGTATGTACTTCCTCAAGAGAGATACAAGTAATACATCATGAACTTGGGCCAGATTTTGTGGAAGTTCTTGATTATAAGTCACTTATTCTATGTGATCAAGGACTTCAAAGGGGACAATGTTCCTAAAGATAATCTTCCATTTCCTTCCAAATCGCATGGATCTCTTCCATGGTGATATCCAGTGGAAAACATTTTCTCTAACATCAAAATCTAAGTCCATTCAACAGTTGTCAACATAGATCTTATTCTAAATATGATCATTCTTTATATGTTGTTGGATAGAATAAACCTTTTTTATCATATCTTGCATAGGATTAGGCCCAAGTTTATTTCTTTCACCAACTTTCTCCCAACATGTAAGAGTTCTACATCACTTACCATATAGAGATTTATATGGTTACATTTGAATACTCAAGTGGATGTTGTTGTTGTATGAGAACTCAACTAATGGTAGGTGTTGATCCCATACACCTTTAAATTCCATTGATCATGTTCTTATCATGTACTCAAGTGTCTAAAAATTACTTTCAAATTGGACATTAGTTTGGCAGTGATAGGTCATATGAAAATTTAATTCGGTATTTTGAGTATGTTAAATAATTCTCCAGAATTTAGATTATAACCTTTGATCATGATAAAAAATGATAGAAATTGGAACCCCATACAACCTCACCACTTTATGTATATCTTGGAAATTTTTTCAAGAGAGGAATCTTCTCTAATAGTTATGAAATGGGCTATCTTGGTGAGTCTATCCACTATAAACCATATCACATTATTTCCATTGGATGTTCTTGGAAGAAAAATTACAAAGTCCACCGTGATATTTTCCCACTTCCAAGTTGGTATGGGTAGTGGTTTCAATACCCCTTTAAGAAGTTTTCACTTCGTCTTAACTTGAAGATATACCAAGAACCTTTTAGTTTAGTCTACAATATACCTTTTCATATTATCCAACCAATAATGATTACGAATTTCCCTATACATTTTAGTGATTCTATGATGTATAGATAATATAGAGTTATGAGCTTCATCCATCATCTCCTTCTTTATCTCTGAGATATTTGGGTAACATATCCTTGTATGAAATTTTAGTACACCTTCATGATTAATATAGAACTTTGGAAACTCCACATTATTTATAGCCTCTATCTTATTTTGTATCAAAGGATCTTCTCTTTTGGGATCTCTTGATCTTATCTAATAATGATAGTTGTGAAATAATTTGGGATAGGGTTGATGATATCCCTTCCCTTATGATTCCAATATCCAATTTTACTAGGTCCTTGATCAATAGATCTCCTTAAATCCTCATCATTATTATCAAAACATGGTCTTTCCTACTTAATGAATCAGTGAATTTGTTTTCTCTTATAGGGTGATAATGAATTGAATAGTCATAGTCTTTAAGAATTTCTAACCATCTACTTTGTCTCATGTAAAATTTATTTTACAAGAATATATACTTCATGATTTGGTGGTATGTGTATATATCACATTTCTCCCTATGAAGATAGTGACTCTATATTTTCATAGAACAAATAACTATATATAACATCAGTTCATGCATAGGATAATTTTTCTCATAAGTATTAACTATTGATATGCATAAGAAATCACCATGTCATTTTTCATGAGTATGAACCCAAACTCATAATGCCCATTTCTTGTTTGTAATGTATTATTTAGAATATCTTCTTTCTTTACCCTCAATTGAAGATACTCAGATTAGAGGTAAATATTGGAGAATAATTGATCCCCATGAAACTAAATAAATAAATCATCAATCCTTGGGACATGGTACTTTTTCTTCACCATGATCCCATTAAGTTTTCTATAATCAATTCATAGCTTCATTGATCCATCCTTCATCATTACAATGAGAACGGGTTCTCCCCAAGGAAACATACTTGGTTGGAAAAATATTTTCTCCAAAATATCTTGAAGTTTTTTCTTTAACTCCTATAACTAAATATTTTCCATTCAATATGGGGTCTTTGATATCTATCTATATCCATGTATGAGTTAAATAGAGAAATCAACATATATTTCTTGGGGAGTTGTAGGTAACTCTTCTGGAAATAAGTCAATGTTTTCAAAATGATGGGTGCATTTTCTATCTTTATACTTTCATTTTATTCTCCCTTTTCATTGATCATATCCATAAAAAGGATATGGGAGGTTTTTCTAGACCAAGATCAGGTCGGGATATATCTCCTTTAAAAATGAATGTATTTTTTCCATTCAAGAATATTTAAATTTATTTACTTCTATATTTGATCTTAGAATTAAACTTTAAAATCCTTCTCATCCCTATTGTAGTGTCGAATTCCACCATGGGAATGACTACTAGATTTGTGATGATATTGTACTCACCAAAGTGGATACTACAATTTCAATACACTATTGATGCTAGGATAATACCTTCAAGAGTATTGAATGAAAAATCTACTTCTATAAGTTCAGGTATTGATTATATATTATTTTCAAACATGGATAAAATAAAGGAATACATGGAACAATAAAAAATTAATTAATTAATAGCTTTTACATCACAATGAGAGTACCTACCACCACATCATTTGGAGCATCTACTTCAAAAGATGTGATTGAAAATTTCTAACCTTCATCCCTTGGCTTATGCTATGGTTGATGGTGGTTCCCCTCCATTATATTCTGGTTTTCACATTGATTGGAAAAGTGACCAAGCTCTCCACACAAGAATCATTGAACTTTCAGTCAGGCCCACACTATCTTACCTTGGTCGTTAGTGTTAAGAAGTTAAGGCTTCAACTCACCATGACCATTTCGATATATATGTCCATCTATTCTACAATTGTATCACTTTCCTATCCTAGGAAGTAAGTTTCTCGAAATATTATTCACACATTTATTGTACATGGGAAGTTTTACTTTATTTACTCTTCTTCCATAATCAAAATTCTTCCATGATTTTGGATCCATTTATCTCTTTTTTCAATAAATATATGTGACCATTGTGTCTCTCCAAACTCCAATTCAACCTTCATAGAACTCTTTACTATCTCCTCAATGATTTCATAATCTCAATTTTCTATACACCTCTACATGTGGGGTCTCATTCAAGTAAAGAATCTATCAAATTTTCCCTTAAATCCATAACAAAGTTAGAGTTGTGACAAGAAATTCTTGTAAAGTTCATTTTATAGACTCCCACAGATTCAGTTTCCTTCTATTTTAGATATAGAAATTCCATATCCATTTTTTCACATTGAACAGGGAAAATATTTATTGAAAAATATTCCCCAGAACTCTTCCCACTCCATAGCTTCAATATCCCTTCTTGGATTCATGTGTTTTAATCAGTTTTCATCACTACTCAAGTTCTCCTCTTAAGGGGTAAACTACCAGGGTGACTTTCTCTTACATCAAACAATGGAGTATAGAAAACATCTTTTATATAAATCATATCCATTGTTCAGTAATAAATATGTCGGTAGGTCCACTAAAATAATGTGTTTGTTGACACATAAAGGACTCAAAAAAAGTTGTTCTCTTCAAGGTGAATCTAGTCTCTCAACTTGATTCAAGTCATTGTTAATAACTAGAGTTAGTTGATTCATCATCCTTATGATGTTTTTTATTCCATCTTCTATTGGAACACCATCATCACATCATCCACTACACTCATCATTTATGTGGTTCCTCCTATTTCCCTCCATTTTTCTAAAATAATAAAACCTTAATGAGAAATGTGTTAATTTTACAAATATTATACCAGGAAAGTTAGTCAGAGGAAAAAACTCGGACCATTTATTAAAGAGAAATAAAAAGTGCATTAAACAATGAAATGGATGAGGGAGAACATCTTTCCCAAACCCAAAAAGTATTCCCAACCAAAATCAGACAATTACATATCATAGGAATCAAACCAAAATCAGATAGAGACCAACCAGTCCCTTCTTCAACTGTGCCTCTTCAACTGTGCCTTCAGCAACTCAGCTCAATAGAAAAATTCATCATCAACCACTGGATCAGAAAAACCCAGTACATACTCATCTTAAACTCCACCATTTCCTCTCTTGTCTCTTCAAGAATACTCCTTCAAACCCATAAAACCATCCATCACGCTCCACCATTTTCAGAACACGCCGCCATCGCAACGCCGAAACAATCCAAATGCAAACCAAAAATTCAGATCCAAATCCAAACCAAAAAATCAACATCACAATCAGAAGAAATAAGGAATAAACCTTGCAGAAAACACACATCAGCAAGATTAAAAAACCTCCCCCCTCCGGAACTAAAGAACGACGCAGCGCCCCACGAAAACCTGCCGGAACCCTGTAGAATATGGTATTTTTATTGCATTACTTTTCATTACATAAGGAAAAATATAGGATCTTTTAAAGTTTATTTTCTTGGAAATAAGGAAAATAATAGACGAAAAAATAAAAAATTATTCTAAATCCACTTAAAATACATCTTCATGGGTTCACTTTATGTTACTTTTACTACATTGTATATCCTGGGGGTATACATTAAAGGAAATAGGTGAGTATAAAGCCTAATAAGGGAATAAATAAGAGAGGTGTATAACATGTGATCTTGAGACATATCAATAATAACATTATCAATAAAAATAAGGCATTAACTGGAGGTATATCATAATAATAAGAACATGAATCATAACCTGGAAATGGGTCTTCAACATTTAAATTTTATATTCATAAGAATATCACCAAGGTTAATCACCAAGGTGTCATAAATGAAAATTATCAAGGTTATTCATCAAGGTATCATAAAACATCTCATATATAGAGATTAAATTCTTTAAACAATGTATTGGAGTGATATAAAGTTTCACCCTTCATATTTATTAATTTCATGTGGTCTACATAGATCATAATAAATCATTTCATTAATAGCTTGTCATGAATAATAAATGGGTTTCTTATAAAAATATTGGCATAAAATTTGGTTTTGGTAAAGGGTAAAATGAGATGGGACAAGGGTATCCTATTGATAAAATAATATTCTTATAGTATGGGATAATATAAAGTTTACAAAAGAACTTAGTTTGTAAATTTTAAGACATACCACATGAAAAGGGAACTTGAATAGAAAAGAGAAGTGGAGATTTCCCTTACCATGAAGAGTGATTACTAAAACTTGAGGATGAAACCTTGGGGGATTAAAGACACCTTGGGGGAATACTTGGAAGGAAAAATCACCAAAAATTCATGGATGAGTGATTGGGAGTGAAGGGAAATGGTTAAATGGGTGGGTATTTATAGAAAATAGGTAATAATTGCTTATTAATTTTCATATATAGGTCCTAGAAATCTAGTTTGTGGAAAATGAAAAAACATTGGATTACCCATTATTTTTCTCATGATTTTGGATATTTGGGTCACATTTTATGATATTTTGATCCACTACAACCAAACACATTTTTTAATACATCTTTTTTCAGGGAAAATTAATGATTCCACAAAGTAATGTTTTTAAAAAATTTATTTTATTTTTTAGACTTTGGAAAGACACTTCAAGTTTTATAAATTGATTAAAATCTATTAAAATACTTAATATTAGTAAAAATAAATTAGGTCATGTGTTGTATTTAATAAATTATTACATAATTATGACATAATTATGAAGTCATAAAATATTTTAAAACCCCAAAACTGTATTTTTTACTATTCATGAAAAAATAAATTTTTTAAAAAAATAAACATAAATTCCCCTTAACCTAATTTCAACATGACAATTTCAAATATAATGTTTATTTTTTCATAATAATTCTATAAATATAAAAATTTTAATTTATATATATAAAAATTTGTATTTGTTTAAAAATAATAATTTCTAAGGCACAATCAAATTCCTAACACTTATAAAAAAATTCTTAGGCCATTAAAACATTATTTTATCAATTATATTTAGGTAAGAGTGTTCTAAAACACTATTTTATTAAACAAATATTATTCATAATACTTGAGTTTCTTATAAAATTGTATATATTTTCTATAAAAAACAATTATGTTTCATTTTTATCCAAAAAGAAATTTATCAAATTTATCTAAATTAAACACATATTTTATTAAGAAAAACTATTATTAAAATTTAATTGATAGAATAAAAATTTTATTTATGAAAATTAAATTAAACTTTATGAATCTAATCCCTAGACATGTGACCCCTTATCACTCTTGTGTATGACCTGATGGCAAGGTGTGCAATAGTCATAGTTTCATGGGGTAGCCCCGTTGACATCAACCGAGTGGTAATATTCACTTACATGAACATATCCCAAAAGAGATTTAGTTTAAGATTCAATTATTAGAGGTTGGATTAGACTTGGTCATGGATGAACCCCAGTGATGCTACCTCCCTCCCAAGTTTGGACAAATAGGCTTCAAACGACACGACTCAGCTGGTTAAGGCCATCAGTTCTCTTTTCTATATCAATTATACATTGTTATTACTACTTATAAACAATAATTATAATGGTAAAATTATAAAACAATGGTATAGTTTCCAATGGTCATATTTTCCAATATTCATATTAACCAACGGTCTTATTTGACCAATGGTTATATTTGACCAATGATCATATAATGGTCGAATCCCAATAGTCACATTTTCATTTATACCCTATAAAAACCACTTCACTATATCATTAAAAAATCACTAAAATTTCTATTTAAGGTTATATTTCATTTCTTAATATGTTTATTGGTTTATTAATATTTTTTTTATTTCCATAGCATTTGCAGTCGGGACTACGATTCTAGTATATTGGGGTGATCCTTATTTTCACATTTTAGCTTTTCTATTTTATATTATTTGACTAGTTGTAATATTTGGAATTTTAATTTGTTTAATATTTTAATAATATAATTATAATTTTCAATTAGATGGAATTTTTTTAGTTTCTTTATTTTTTAGGTGTATAATATTATATAATATGTAACAAACATTTATTCTAAAAACCAAAATAATTTAAAATGTATGGGTCATTATAGTTTCCACACTGCATATTGTATCATGATTTCTATATTATGAATAAACACATATATGGTTAATTCCTATGATAATAAATCCATAGGATGAATGGATAATATAATTTCAAGATAAATTTAATTCCATTAGGAGAATATTAACTAAGTATTCAAGTTATTTAAAATAGTAATGACCTATATATTTGACTACAAAAGAAAAAGAAATAGATCCTACTAATATTTTTATATTATTAAACATGAAATAATATAAAATAATAACATTAAAATAACATTAAAACTTTATTATTTAAATTTATAAAATCATGCATAAAAGATATAGGGGGTTTGAAAATATTTTGGGGACTGTTGGGGATATGTCATTTGTAATGAGAAGATAGGATATATTAATGTAGAAGAGACATCCTAGTTGAATAAATCATACTAAACCTATTTATTTAGAATAATTTGGAGGATCCAAATAATATATAACATGGGATGAAGTTCAAAAATAGAAAACATATTAAAGAAGTTGTCAAAATTCATGAGCACTATATAAAAGTAAACATATTGATCCAACATACTTATGGAGTAAGATCAATTCAAAATTAGTGAATATGAAACCTAGTGAATATAAAGATATTTGTATTATTATATTAAATTGTTTTTTTATTAATAATTTTTAATGGAGTGTATAACTTTCAATAAGGAGAATAAATAACATAGTTGGACATTGTATTGATCGGACTACTACTCTCTACAATTGAAATATATTTTGTAAATAATGGATGAATTTTTTTGGTGTATTTAAAAATATGAAAGTGAGTTGGTCATTAATGTTGGAAATTTTAAATATTTTGAGGATTCTATTTTATTTTGACACATGAATTTTGGTGTTAAAAGAACATTTTTCATAAAACTAGTTTTATATGAAAAATGTGTTTTTATGTCCACAAATTATATTAATATCTATTAATTAATTATTTTAATGAAATTTATAATTTCTTATTAAAAAAATATTTTAACATTAATTTTATGGTTTTTATAATTCAAGGACTTGATTTAAATTATGATTGAAGTTTAAAAATTATTTTTTTGAAAATATGTTTACGTTGCAGTTTGGGGTCTTAATTAAAATTAAATTTTCCCAATTAATGACATTAAATATAGTAAAATTTATTTCATATTTTAAAAAATCATAATAAATATAAATTAATTGTTTCAATTTAATTTTTTTCATGGTTAATAGTAAAAATAGTAATTTTTTATCACTATGAATACAGTTAAAATGAGTTGTTCTAGGGGGTTAAATCATGATATAAGGGTTGGATTGCCACCCAAACATATAAAATTATTATTTTTTGAAAAAAAATAAACCTTTTATTAACCTAAAAAATTATTCTTGTCCATTTTTTCCTCATTCCCATGAATGTGACCTTCAATCATTGGAATATTTTAATAAATTTATTATGTGTCCCTCCCCACACTTATAAAAGGGAACACCTTCACATCCCTTATTATCACCATTTTTTATTTTATATAATTAAAACCTAATAAATATATATCTAATAATTCTTCCCTAAATCATATATCTTTTTTTTTCTAAAAATACAAATCCTTCATGAATTATATAGTAAGCTAAAGGAGGAATTTTAAAGAAGAAGTAGAGATCTTAACCAAGATCTTTTAATTTTATTTATTCTTCTACATCATATCAACATGTTATATCATTAAAAATGATAAATATAGAGTCATAAATATAATAATATTTTTTATGATGATAAAAAAACCATTTACCACCTCTTCTCATTCCAATGGTAGATGAAAGTATCGCTCGTGCGTACATGTGAACTACCACCTCCACATAGCGGTACAACACATATTCCACCAATATCATTAATGGTTGGTTATTATAATATATTTAATTATTATATATTATATTTATATTATAATAATTATTATTTAAATCTGAATTAATATATATAGTTAGTTCATTCTATCTATTGAAAAATGTAAACATCACTCGTGTGTGCGTACAGACTACCATATTCACGTAGAATTTTAATTCATTTTTCATATCAGATTTATATGAGTGGTTATAAATGTGAATTTAATAAATATATACTATATTTAAATCATTATTATAATTCTTATTATGATAAAACCATTATCAACATGCAAGGACCATAAACACCAAACCAAAACATATATGAAAATCAAAGTTATTAAAACCAGAAATTATGATGATAATAAATGATTGTTGATGAATAGGTAACAAGATTTTATAAATCAACCATGTTTGGTACTATAGATATTATTATTTTTCTATTATATAATTATAATAAAATTAAATTTGTTATACAAGAGTTTTGATAAGTTATGCAAGAAAGACTTAAGATAAGGGTTTTGTCTCAATTCCAATTTATTAACACATGTTTTAATATTATAAAACAATTTCATTTTTTTATATTATACCCATTAATTGTTTTGATAATATTCCACAATTTGGGGAAATATTTTTATATAATAAGAAATTATTTTCACTCTTTTGATGACTTTTGTTTCAAAAATTACTAAATTTTTAAGGGTTCTTCATCTCAATTTCATTTCATTGAGACATATTTGATATTATACACATAACTTATATTATGAGGTGTATCTACTTACCCCATTGATATTTTGAATCATTAATATACCTATATTCATGGTACTTAATGTTTCATTTTATTTTATTTCTATCATGGGGGTTATTATTCAAAATTTACCACAACAGAAAGGGTGTTATGTTACAATCCCTTTTTTTAATGGTATTGAACATGATTAAATTTTATGATTATGAAATTGTAATATCTATCTCTCTAAAATCACGTTTTTTAATAATTTTAATATTTATTGAAATTTAATTTTTTTCATTTCATTTTCATCATTTTAGGTAATATATATACTAATAGAATGTATTTAATGAAAACAGCCCTTGTTTTTTCCTTCAATTAAGAATATTTTCTTCATATCCACATTTTCATAAAAATGTTTTCAAGAATATTTTTAATATTATACAAAGAATATTTAACATAATTTTTTATTATATTTTATTTTACATACCAATATTTAAAAGGAACCTTCTTATTATTTTTTCAAATATGGATCATTTTACTTTTTACCAAAAATATGATAGGAAGTTTTTTAATGTACACTGCATGAACAGATTTCACTTCCATCATAAATTATCCTTTATTTGAATATTACTTTATAATATTTCTAGGTTGTTTTAAAATAAAAAAAAATCTCAATATTTTGTAAATATTTTAATTCCAAATATGTTATATCGAATAAAAATGGTATTTTCCTCAAGAAATAATCTAGTGATATTTTAAAGGTATTTTTATCCATAACAAAAAAAAAATTGTTTCATTAATTTAATATAGATATGTTCCAATTTTGACATAATCATTCTCCCTTGTATGGTTTATTATTATGATACTAAAATATTTATGAAACCAGCATCTTTTCCATGGGTTATGATTTGATGATATGATAAATGTTTTATGAACTTGTGAAACACATATGCATGTTTTTTCATTATGATATGGGTGGTACTGGAGTTTTATATCCTTATAATGTATTGAATAATGTTGGATATCTCAGGAGATAACAAGGACCGTAATGGGGAGTGACCCCAATTTAGTAAAGAAAGTTGTTTAATAGGATAGTATTGTGAGTGAACCTTGTTTAAGGAAATTATGGAATAAGGAGTGAACCCAATCCACTATGATAGTATAGGTAGTGATCCTTAATTAGGGAAATGATTTTATATGATTATTTGAATTAAAAAAACATATATTTTTTTATTTGATATTTTTTCATGTATGGTGATTTATTTTTTATGATTCTATACACTTATGACTTATGTTATTTGTTAGAAAAACCCGTAATACATGTTCCATGATTAATGATTTTTTAATGATTATTTTTTATCATTGTATGTCTTGATCCTGTTATCATAAACGTATGCATATATTATTATGAATTATGATCATTTATTGATATCACTTATGTTCTCCCTTACTAATAATCTGATATCAACCTTTCATATGTTTACATTCTCTAGTTTATGATAAAAGGTTTTATATATGATATGACTAAGAAGGGTGCTAGATGTAAAGAATCAAATAAAAAATAATGTATATCATTTATATACTAAATGTTTATATATCTAATATTTAAAATACACTAACCCTCTATAGTCTATAGGTGTGTATTATTGTGAATTTTATTTAATATTAATTTAAATGATGAAATATTTATGTACGAAAAATATGGGACACTATAGCTGGAAATAGAGGAAAGTTTTAGTATCTTTTAGAAACATTGATAAAGAAACATTAGAGATCACTCTTAGGATAAGAATAAGTACAAAATAATATTGAATGTTATGGTAATGAATAGATTGTGGTTTACTTAGGAAAATATAACCATGTATAGATACTTAATGTGGATGTGGGTTTGGCCTTGATGTATCTAGGGGTGATTACCAAGAAAAGTGTAGGTTGAGAATATATATGCTATCATTTAATTGCATGCTGAGTGTTCATTTACTATAAACCTATTATTAAACTCCTAAGGGAAAATATTTGGTTAATTCACATTTTATTTAATAACCATTATGAATGATTTGATTAAGATATTGACCATGAATTACCTGGTATTAACCTAAGGATTCATTAATTGAAAATAAAGTCTCAATATTTATATATCCAATAAATGATTTTCCTTGATTAGTTAATTTTATTAATGATGCTAAAAGTTTATGCTAACCATATTGGTTTTAGTATGGGATTCAATATAGAGCGATAAAGTTGAAGTGGTGATAGGTGAACTCAAATATTTATGTATCTTATTTGATATTAGTCAGATAAGTTCATTTATTTCCTGAAATGTCACAATGAATTTTTGTTCATATTCCTAATGATTATATGTTAAATTTTCAATGATAAATACTAATGATAATATGATCACATTTTAGCTCTATTAATCTTCTTAAAATAATTTATTTAGGAATTTTCATCCTATAAATCATGTAATTCATCCTATAATTGAATTTGAATTTGAATTTATTTTGGGAATGGATTGGCATTCTTTATTTAAATCCCATATCAATTTCTGAGGAAGGGAATTCACATATGATATTATGAACTAACTTATGATTGACTATAGATATGAGGACAAATATGAAATTCTAATATAAATAACATTTGTTTCATGGATATGTATTCTAATTTAATATGTGTATTTATCTCAAATGGATGGGGAGAAAAAAAATAGATTATATGACTATTTTATGGGAGTTTGTTGATATATATCCATAAGGGTTTCCTATAATTCATCAAAATTGTGATTTCAAGTTTATAATTGAACTCTTACATAGTGTTTCACCTACTTTGAATTCTCTATATAGAATGTACCTTATTGGGTTATAGGAATTGAAAAAAAATCTCCATGCGAATCTTAAAAATGGATTCATTTATCTATGTACAATTCCATGTAGAACACCTATAGTTTTTGTTAATAAGAAACATGTATCAATTACACTCTACATTTATTATGGGGAATATAACAATATCAAAATCAATGATAAGTTTCTTATTCTCGATATTTATGATTTTTTATCAACTATGATGAGTTCAATAGTTTTCAAATATTGATCATCGATCTAGATATTATCAGTTGATGTTTAAAAGTGATGTAATACCCAAGAAAACCTTATGTTCAAGGTATAGACACTATGAATTTATAGTGACTCCATTTGGTCTTATTAACATCCCCACTATATTTATGAATTTCTATAATAGAGTATTTAGAGATTACTACTATCGTTTTGTGGTATTATTTATAGAAAATGTTCTCTTATATTCCAAGATTAAGAAAGATCAATAAGAAAACTTGAGGATTGTTTTGAATATCCTAATGTATGTGAAGTTTTATGAAAAAATCCCCATGTGTTAAATTTAACTACCAAAAAGTTTATGTTTGGGTTATATAATCTCAATTGAGGGTATATCGGTGAATTCATCAATGAAGGAAGTTACTAAAAATTGGCCAAACAAACCATTGTAACTAAGATCCATAATTTTCTTAGATTGAATAGATATTATTGAATCTTTCTAAATGATTTCTTATTACTATCTAATACACTCGCTAAGTTAACATGAAAGGGATTCAAGTTTCTATAGACTAATGAATGTGATGAAAATTTCATGGAACTAATGGGAAGGTTGGTTAATGACCATATGCTAACACTACCTGGAAGTATAGGAGGTTTTTTGATTTATTTTTATGCATAAAAATGGGGATGGGGTGTGTTATTATGAAGAGTAATGTAGTCACAGATTATTCCTCATTACATTATAAGGATCATGAGAAAAATTACCTGAATCAAGATTTATAGTTAGAAACAGTAATATTTTAATTATAGATATGGAGGAATTATATTTATAGATAATTTTTTGAAATATATATAGATCATAAAAGTCTAAAGTATATATTCAACAACAAAGTGTTGAATAATCACCAAATAAGATTTTTTGATTTGACTAAATATTATTAATACTTCATATATTACCTCCCTATGAAATTGAATAAGGTGGTTGATTCTATGAGTCAAGAGGATCATGCTAGACAATATATGATAAGGATCAAAAATGATACAATATTTATGGAAATGAAAATTATAGAACTTGAAATTTTGATTGAAGGAGATAAATCATATCTTTCTCAAATGAGTTTTCAAGCATATATACATTTAATGATTAAAGAGGTGTAAATTGATGATGTATAACTAAAAAAGAAGAAGATAAATGTTTCTAAGTTCAAACTTTATTGTGATGGAATGAAAAGTTTCGAGAACATAATATGTGTCTCATCAATACTGAAAGAAAATACAAAAACTATTTGAAGAATCTCATAGCTCGTCGTTATTTATTCCTTTGGAAAGTAAGAAGATGTATAGAGATATGAAAGAGTATTTATTGTGGTACAACACGAAGAGATATATTTTGGAGTATGTATCTCATTTCTTGGTATGTTATAAAGTTAAGGATGTGATAAATAATCTTAAACTGATGTTATAATCATTACCCATACTAGAATAAAAATTGTAAAACATCACAATGGATTTTGTTTTAGGACTCCATAAAATATCTATAGGTGATAATTCTATTTATCTAATAGTAAATTTTTTTACAAAGACTGCTCACTTTATTTAAATCATAGAATATTTTTTCCCTAATAATATTTTCAAGATATACTTTAAGGAAGTTGTAAAGTTACATGGGGTTCTACATTCTATTTTATCTTATCATTATTTAAGGTTTTCCACAATTATTTGGGGAAGTCTTCGGTAAGATATATATATTGATTTGTGCTTTATTACTAATTTTCATTATCAGTTAGATGGTTAGTCACAAATTAATATTCAAACCATTTAGGATATTTTGAGATCCTATTATATATATTTCAATAGTGGTTGGGATCTACGCTTTACTCTAGTCAATTTTTCATACAAAAATATTTTTTAGTCGAGCATTCAAATGGATCCTCATGAATCTTGATATAAATGAAGTATATAACTCTAAAATACTAATTTTATGTGGGATAAAGAAATGTATTAGTAACTAAGTTAGATAAGAAAATAACAGAGAAGTTTAGAACTATTCAGCAACACATCAAGGAATCCTAGAGTCTATAAAAGCATTATGCATGCAATCATCGGTGAGATCTGTAATTTGATGTTGGTGAAAGGTATTCCTATAAATTTCTCAATTTAACAAGGTTATTAAATTAAGAATTAAGGAAAACCTGAGAGATAGGTATATTAGTCCCTTTTATATTCTTTTTTGAGTAGGGATTGCATCTTATCACTTGACACTACCACCAAACCTCTCTTAGGTTCATGAGGTTTTCCATACATCTCGCCTGAAGAAGAAAATTACTAATCCTTCACATGTAATGAACTCATAGGTTTAAATTCTAGAGAATTTTGTTATATATAAATAAAAATAGGTATAAATCATGGAGAATATAGATAAATTTTTATGGAACATGAAAATTCACCTTATTGAAGTTCAAGGGACAAATTAGATTTTTGAGGAAGCTATATGAGAACCTGAGTATGTATTGAAGAATAGATATCATCATTTTTTAAAAAATGGTAACGGAATTTAAATAGATAAATTCGTATTAATGTAATATAATGTATCACCCCATTATTTATATGTATTTCCATTAAAATAAAATTTTAATTATTTAATATATTTCCTACACACAACCCCGAGTCTATATGATCCATGATATAGTAAACCATTTTAACCAAGATATTAAATTAGTAAGAATGAATATTAATAAAAAAATTCATCTAAAATATGTATAAGAGCATTAAAAAATTAAAATGTATTAATAAATATATTATAAATAGGTACTGAATCTTATGCAAATTCATTTTACGCATCCAAAATACATTTTCATAAAAAATGGGTTTTATCAAAAAAATTCATGTGAAATATAAAATTAATTTCTACTATTATTAGATAAAAATTTTAGAAAATAAATATCATTTTTCAAATAATCATGTACTTATTTTCATTGGTTTAAATTTTTGTTTTTTTGTAAAAAAATTTATTTTTCATTGAAAATTCAAAAATACCATTTTTGTAAAAATATTCATTTATTTTAAATAAAATGTTCAATTATGATTCAAATTTCATAATATTTTAACCAAATTACCTATTAATTATAACTATTCTAATTAATTGCATTTTAATCATCATTATACTTGATTTCGATATAAGTTAATTTTTGGGATTATAAACACATTTTTCTAAAAAGATATTTTTATGTATGCAATGTGTTTTTATGTTAATAAATTGATTTAATCTATATTTATTAATTTATATATTTAAATTTATATATTATATAATCAAAATAATTTTTTTCCATTCATTTAATGGATTTTAAAAGGAATATAATGGATGTAAATAATGTTTTAAATCAAAAATTTATTTTTTGAAATGGGTTTTCATTGTGGTTTTAATGAGAAATTAGAATTAAATTATAACACTAATAAAAATTGAGTCTAGTAAAATTAATTCTATATTTTTAATCATCATAATTAATAAAATTCAACATGGAAAAAATTTTCCATAGTGAATAGTAAAAAGAATAAAATTATGTTCCCATGGTTGAGGTTAAAAAGAGTTTACCTCGTGATTATACCATGAGATAATGGTAGTATTTCCACCCATAATTTTAAAATTCTTATTTTATGAAGTTATTTAAACTGTATATTATCATTACATTGAGTCTTGGTCCATTTGGATCCATTTTACCTTGAATGTTACATTAAATCATTGAAATATTTTAAGAAATTCCATATGTATTCCTCACCTAACTTATTAAAGGGAACCTCTTATCTTCCATTATTCACAAAATTGTATCCTTATATATATGAATATATATACTCAAAATAAATCATATATTACTACCCTTCCTCATAGATCTATTGTTATTCTTCTAAGACCAGTCCTTCATGGCTTAATGAGTAATCGGAAGGAAGCCTCTCAAAGAAGTGGTATAGATCTTAACAAAGATATTTCAATTTTATTTATTATTATACTTCCTATAAATGATAATTATTAATAAAAACAATAAAAATCCAGTATTATCAATAAAATATTATTTTATTGTTATTATTAAACAATAATTTACCTTCTAATCTCAATCTAATGATAATTGAAAGTATCGCTTCTGCATATTAGTGGACTACCAACTCCACAAAGTGATACAATGAATTTTATAATTCCATTATTCATGGTTGATTATAATGATGTATTTAATTTTTATATATTTTATTTATTTTATAATATTTATTATGTAAATTTGAATTAATATTAACCATTATTTCATTCTATCCATCGAAAAATAGAAGTATCACTTGTGTGTACATATGAACTACCATATTTATGTAGAGATGTAATTAAATTTTCATTACCACATTACAATAATGGTTATAAATACATATATAATGAATATATATTCTATTTATATCATATTAACATTATGGAGATGAAGGAACTAGGATAAACTTTCAAGGACCATATCTGTCAAACCAAAACATACATGAAAGGCAAAAATGTTAACATCTAAAATGATAGTGATAAATAAATATTATGAATGGAATGGTGATAATATTTTATAAATAAACCATTTATTTTGTTATATTTATAATTATGGATCATGTTTTTAATTATAGAAAAAATTTAAATTTATTATACAACAGTTTAGAGTGCTTACAGAGAAAGATGGTCTTAATGGAAGGGTTTCCTCTCAATTTCACATCCTTGAGAGAAGCTTAAATGTTTTGCACCAATTTAGTTTATCTATGGTGTATATACAACTAAAGAATTTATTTTGGCATAAAATATGATTTAATGAAATTTATTCATATAACCATATAATTTTCAATCTTCTAATGACTTTTGATTTAAAAATTATTAGTCATAAGGGTTTGTCTCAATTTTATTTCGTTAAGATATGTTTGATGTTATACACCTATCTTATTTTATGAGTAATTTTAACCTTCCCATTAATATTTTGTATCATGAATATCCATATTTTCATGGTATTTAATTTTTTATTTGATTTTATTTATTTCATGGTGGTAATGATTCAAAAGATACCACAATGGTAAAGGTTTTATGTTATAATCCCTTTTTATTATCAAGGTTGTTTATGCATAAATTTTATGATAATGAAATTATATGATCTATATCTCCAAAAAATTATTTGTTTTTATATCCTATAATTATTTTTGGATATTTGAATTTTCATTTATTTTTCATCTCTTTAGTTGCTCAACATACTGATAGAATGATTTTATGGAAAATCGACCTTGTATTTCTATTTGATCGGGAATATTTTCTTCTATGTCTATGTTTTTTTTAAAATATTTTCCAGAATGTCTTTACTATTTTAAAAAGAAAATTTGACTTCATATTTTACTATATTTTAATTTTCATACCAAATTTTAAAAGTATCCTTCTTATCTTTTTCTCAACGTGGAACATTTTACTTTTTACAGAAAATGTAAAAGGAATTTTTTTATTGTACATTGCATTAATATATCCCCCCATAATAAATAATCTTTTTATTTAAGATTAAATTATATACCACATTGTTTCTTTTAAAGTTAAATTTTTCCATAATAATTTATAAATTTTTTATATCTTAACTATGTGATTTCAAATAAAAAAGAATATTTTCTTTAATAATTTTTGTAGTGATCTTTTAAAGTTATTTTTATTTATAACACCATAATTTAATATTTCTTATGATTTAAAGGAGATATAAACCAATGTTTTTATAATTATTATTTCTCTATATATTTTATAATTTTGATTATGAAATGTTTATAAAATGTGAATCCTTTCCATGGGGTGTGATTTGATGATATGATGGATGTTTTATGATCATGTGGCCAGTATATGTATGGTTTTCATTATTTGATAAGTGGGCCCAAAATTATATACCCTATAATATATTGGGTAAAAAAGGATATCTCATGAAATAATAATAAATATAATGGTGAGTGAACCTAATTATATAATGGAATTTTTCTAATAACATTGTCTTGGGAGTGAACCTTGACTAAGGAAATTGTGGAATGGGGAGTGAACCTGATCCACTATGATAGTCTTGGAATTTAGGCTTGACTAATGAAATTATTTTATATACACATGTGTATTCTAAAAACATGTGTTTTTTTATAATGATATGATTTAATTTCTTAGGATTAATTGTCGATGATTCCAAACTCATTTTTCTAACACAATTGTTTTGACAAAACTTGAAGCAAAGTTTCATGACTAATGATATTTGATTGATTGGGTGTGATTATTGTAAGTCTTAATCATGTTCACATACCCTTATGCGTGTCTTATTATAACTATTGATCCTTGATTGATTTTTATTATATTTACCCATATTAAAAATATGAGATCGCCCTTTCTTATATTTCCCTTACCTATGTTACATAGAAATTTTTTATGTTTAATATTTATAAGAAGGGTGTTAGTTGTGAATAACTTAACTAGAAATGATGTCAATAATTTATGTACAAGTTTTTTATGTATCCATGTTTCCAAAGACACTAAACTTTGAAAATGCTCAAGAGTGTATTATTGTGAAATTTAATGAATATCCATATAATGTGGTGTCATATTTATTAATGAAAGGTATGGTTTATTTTACCAAATATATTTAAGTTGGGATATAAATTAGGTCTACTGAGGAAGAGGAAATCTTCTTAGCCAACATATTTCAATAAATATCTTATTCTATGTACAATAAATCTATGGTATTTCTCATAAAATATTAAATTCACTAAAATGAATTTATTGAAAGATTAATATGAATATGGGACCCCATTATCTATTATCTTTTCTAATAAATGGGAAATTAAAGTATCACACATGTGTACATGTGGACTACTAACTCCACATCATGCTATAATTTTTTTTTCAATCACCATAATTTTTGGTTTGTTATTATTATAGATTTAATATTTATATTTGATATTTAGGATATAATTATTGTTATATAATAATGAAATATTAATTTTATTTATTTCTTCATTTTCTTTATAAAATGATAATGTTGTTCATCTATGTTTATGAACTACCATGTTCATAAACGATATAATTCTTTTTTCTATTTATACCTCCTATGGATGACTGTAAATATGTATATAATAATTATATATGATATTTTTAATATGGTTAGAATTATAAAGATGATGTAATCATAATCAATGTACTAGGACCAACATTCATAGAAAATGATATAGTAAACACACAGAAACGATGATTTTAATGAGGATTTATTAACCAATGGATGTTGAAATGTTATAAGTGGATTATATATGATATAAAAATTATGTAAATTTTTTTTATATATTTATAATAAATTTAAATTCATTATACAACATCTTATATAACTTATGAATCATGTCATACTAAATATAAGTGTTTTATATTACAATTTCATTAGTAATAGGATTATTTATTCTTAAATTTATAATGATGAAATTATATGATAATTCTATACCAAATATTATATATATTATTATCCATTGGTTATTACAATAGATTACTTTTTTCCATTTATTTTCATCTCTTTACATAATTAAGATAATTAGGTAATGTTTTTAAGGTGAACTAACATTATTTTACTATTCAATTGAGAATATTTTTATTTCATGTCCATATTTTCTTTCAAAATTTTCAACTGTTTTTTCAAATATTTTCCTTTGAATTTTTTATGTCATGATTACCAATGTTTTACTTTTTTAAAAAAATAATTTTAATATTCTTTTCATTTTTCGAAAAAGCTTATTTTGACTTCTTAGGAAAAAAAATTAATTTAATCATAGTTTTAACACACATGACATGAATGAAATTTTACTCCATTATAACCACTCAATGATTTGAATATTCCTTTTAAATTTTACATTTTTGTTTTAAATTAAATTGTTTTCCATAATATTTTCAAAAAAATTGATTTCAAATAAGTGATTTCAAAATTAAAATGGTATATTTCTCAAGAAATATTACTGTAATATTTTAATAGAATTATTTCACCTATAGTAAAGTCCTTTTTTATTACTGATTATTTACTTGAGAAATTATCTAATACTAAAATCTTTATTCATTATCAGTATGGTTTATGATTATGATGATGATATTTTTATGAAAAACATTTATCTTCCATGGGTTATTCTATGATGAAATGATAGAGTGTTTTTAAGACATACTTTCTTTCCATTAGTTACAAAATGATGATTTGATAATTTTTTTATAATCTTATAGAATGAATATTTTTAGTTTTTATTATGTGGTAGTTTAGATCAGATTTGTATAGACCTTTGATTAATTTAGTAATGATGTATATCTCAAGAGATAATAAATACTGTAATGGGAAGTTAACTCAGTTAAGTAAGGAACTCTATCCAACATGACATTCATGCGAGTGAACCTTGATAAAGGAAATGATAGAATAGGGATGGAACCTGATATACTATGGTATAATTGGAAGTTAGACTTGTCTAAGGAAGTGATTTTCTATGATTATGTCTATGGAACAAACTTATGCCTTATCCTTATGATATTTTATCGTGTTCTGTGATTAATTATTGATGATTATACACTCTTATGTCTTGTATATTTTTATTAAAAACCTTATGCCATAATTTTTGATTAAGTATATTTGACCAATTTTATATATATTTATTATATGTTTTGATAATATTTTCAAATACTTATTCATATATTATGCTTTCATATGACCATAAATTGATATCTCATATGTTTAACCTTACTAAGAATCTAAGCTAACACTTTATTATTCTTCCTTTTCCTTATAATATGAATATTGTTTTATGTATGATTTGTCTAAGAAGGGTTCTAGTTGTTACAAACTTAGGGGGAAATGATGTAATTATTTTATGTACTTGATTTTTATGTATACATGTTTCCATAGGAACTAAACCATTACATTAATAGAATGTACTATAATGTTATATATTTAATAATCATCTAATAAGTTTTAATTTTAAGGTATATAATGTTTTGGTTTCATCAATTGTTATTAGATAAGTGTTTAGTTATCATTGGATTCATGGATAAGGCTACATTAGTGAGAACCCTTAGTATAATCATATTCATAGGATAACATTTTATTTTTTTGTGAAAAATGATTCTTGTTTTTCCTAGATAAAACATCTCTATTTGGATACTAGCTAGTGTTCACGGATATGGAATATATACACATATGGTTAATAACTCCAAAATGAGAAGATTGAGTAATAAATCGATCATTACTATTGCTCCATTAGTGTTTCTATGATTATATACCCAGGAAGACACTCCTATGGGATGTGCATGGGTTAATTCACATTTTCTTTGTGATCTATTATGAAGTATTTTGATAGATAATGATCATGGATAATAAATATTAAACCTAATATTTCATAAATTGAAAATAATTTTTCATGGTTTAGACATAATATAAATTATGTTCATGATTATTTGATTGGTCACTAGTATTTTTAATGCTCATTATAACCATTTTGGTTTTAGTAAGGGAAAGAATATTAAATGTTGAGGTTGAGGTGGTGATGGGAATGCTCAAATATTAAAGTATCTTATTTTAGAATATTTATTTGAATTCCTTTATATCATAAAAATTCTATATTAATGTTAATACTTACCCTCAATGAAAATATGTTGAGTAAGCTATAAAAATTCATAATGTTATGATAATCACATCTCATGTATATAGCTTCTTTTTGATAAAACATTGTGGAAAAATAATTTCTTCCAATCTTGTTATTATCCCTCTAGATTAATTTGATGTCATTTTGGGAATTCATTGGATTTAATTATATAAATAACAAATAAATTGTTTAATAAGGGGAGTTATATTTTATATTTCAAACCAACATATGATCATATATTAGTGTGATGATAAATATGAACCTAAAATTGAAATTGAATCCATTGTATGGGTCACGATTCCTATTAAAAGGGGTTTCTGTCTCATTTGGATGAGTATTAACTCATCATCAATTATATTTCTATTTTATAGGAATTTTTTTATGCCTTTTTGGAAGATTTTCCTAGTTTTATTCTGCATCATAAATTTGAGTTTTTTATAGAACTCAAACATGGTGCTACACCTATTTTTGAGACACCATATTTACTAACCCCAATTGTTTTATAGAAATTAAAGAATCATCACCATGAGAATCTTGAAATGTGATTCATTCAGCCAAGTTCAACACTATGGGGTTCACCTATTCTTCTTGAAAAGATGAAAGATTGATCGATGTGACTCATTATTGATTATTGTGATCTAAACAAGATAATAATGAATAATAAGTATCATCATCCCCATACTGATGATTTTTACTATCAATTATAGGGAGATTAATTTTTTTCTATAATATTTTATCGATCTGGATTCTATAAATTTAGGTTCAAAAGTGAAGATGTTCGGAATAAAAAAAATTATAGGGTATGGAAACTATTAATTTATAGTTTTTTCGTTTTTTTGACTAATTATCCATCCATCTTCATGTGTTTAATTAATTTTTACTTTAAAGATTAAATTGGTCACTTTTTTTGGTATTTATAGATGATATTATTATATATTTTAAGATCAAGGAAAAGTGTGAAGATCCATTGAGGTTTTTATTGAAGACCCTAAGGAGGGAAAAGTTGTATGAAACTTTTTCCAACTGTGAATATTAGATATAGAAAGTTTCATTTTTAAATAATATAATATCATGTGAGGGTATATCATTGGATCTATCAATGATGAAATTTAGTGTACATTATCCCTAACCAACAATATTGAATGAGAGGCATAGTTTTCTTCATTTGGATGGATATTATCGATATTTTATATATAATTTTTCTTTAATATCTAATATACTCACCAAGTTAACTCAAATGGTATTAAAGTTCTGTTGGAAAGATGAATGTGAGGAAAATTTCAAGGATCTAAAATAATGGTTGGTCATTTCACCCATGCCCACACTACCATGTAGTAGAGAAGGGTTTTGGATCTATAATTGTGCATCATATAAGGGACTGGGATGAATACTCGTAAATAATTATATAGTGATATTTTATACCTAATTCTAATTTAGGGTTCATAAAAAATTATACTAATCATGATTTAAAGTTAAATACTACTTTTTTTCATTAAATATATAGAGGCATTATCTTTATGGATAAAGGTGTGACATATATATTGATCATAAAATATTAAAGTATATATTTCCTTAAAAGGAGTTGAATATGAACCAGAGAAAATATTTTTGAATTTTTTAATGATAATTACTACTAAATACATTACCACCCTTGGAAGTTGAATAAGTTGTACGATAATATAATTTTAAATACTAATCCATGATGAGGATAACAGAAGATCGAATATTTCTATATTTAAAAAGGATGGATCTGGAAATATTTAAGGAAGGGGAAAAATATTATATTTCTCAACTCTTTATTAAACTATATATCTATGTGAGTATTAAATAGGAGTAAAATTATGATGTAATTCTACAAAATAAGGTAAGATATATTCTGGAGTTTAACCTCGTTAATTTTAGAATGATAAGGTTTAAAAATAGAGTATGTGTCTTGTTAATAACATACTTGATAAAGGATCTATTGGAAGAAGATCATAGCTCATAATTATCTATTCATCCTAGAAGTATGAAGATTAATAGAGATCTAAAATATAATTTCTATTTTTACAATATAATCGTCCATTATTTTAAATTTATTTCCATTCAAATAAAACTTGATGTTTTTATAGTTTGTCTCGTACACAACCCTGAGTCTATATTAACTGTGATTTAGTAAACTAATATAACATATCCCTTACATTGGTAGGAATGAATATTAATAACAACTTTATAAAAAATATGTACAATTTTTTTTACTAATGAAATGTCATTTACTAATTCATCATAGATAATTACATAATTTTTAATAATGTCACTTTAAGCTTCAAAAATATTCTTAATAAATATTTTAAATCCTAGTTTTTCATGAAAATATTAAAATTATTTTCTACCATTTTTTGAAATTTCATTTTACTAAATTAATATAATTTTTTAAATCATAATTTCTATATTATCTTTGGGGATTTTTTTTATATTTCTAATAATATTTATTTTTTATTGAATTGTGAAAAATAAAGAAATTTGTATAAATCATCATTTATTTTCAATTAAAAGTACAATTATTTTTTAAATTTATTCATAATATAAAATAATTATCATTTAATTACAAATACTATTTTTAATTAAATAATCATCATCATTATACTCGATTTTTATATAAGTTTATTTTTTAGCGTAAGAATAGATTTTTCTAAAAATAGTTTTTAAGTGCGTAATTTATTATTATCCCCAAAAATTAAATTAATGTCTACTTGTAAATTATTTAAATAAAATTTATAGATTATATATCAGATAATATATTTTAAAACTCATTTTATTGTTTTTACAAGGAAGGGAATGCATGAAAATTATATGTAATGCTTAAAGCTTCATTTTTCTAAAATATGTTTTCATTATGGGTAGAATACTTACTTAAAATAATATTTTGATACTTAATGAAATTGGGTTTTGTAAAATGGATTTAAAATTAAAAATAATCATAATTAATTTAATATAATACATTCAACATAATTTTTTTTCGTAGTGAACAGTAACAATTGTAAAAAAATCCATGATTAACGTTAAAATGGGTTTACTGGGGGTGTTAAAATAAGAAATCATTGTATGATTCCAAACCAAACCTATATTATTATTACTGAATGTCTATATTTAAACATTATATTATCATACTAGTCATTACATATCAAATTTTAGAAAATATTCCATCAATTTGACCTTATATTTTTGAAATATTTTATGAAATTCCATGTGTTTCCCTCCCCTCACTCATAGATAGAAACATACTCTCATACCATATTCACAACTTTTGATCCTTATATTTTTAAAATATCTACTAAAAAAGCATTATATAATCCTTCCATTAATCCAATAGGTTTTTTCCTTCTTCTAATATCAATCCTATAATGATTAATGTATAAGAAAAATTAGGTCTCTCAATGAAGAGGTATAGATCTTAACCAAGATCTTTCAAAATTATCTTTATTATACTTCTTTAAAACCAATTTTATCAAGCCTAAAATTATTAATAACATATCGTAAATATAATTAAATTTTATTATGATGATTTAACAATCATTTATCTCATATTATCAATCATATAGGAGATGAAACTATCACTCATGCGTATGTGTGGACTAACGACTCCATGTAGCAATGTGGTTCATTTTCCACCAACATAATTCATGATTGGTTGTTATAATATATTTGATGTTCATATATGATATTAATGATATAATAATATTTCTTATTAGATGAATTAATATTTAAATTTCTTTTATTCCATCCATCTAAAAAAAGTAAATATCACTTGTGCATCTGTACAGAATATTGTCCCTATGTAGTGATGTGGTATAATTTTCAAAATCACTTTATATGAATGGTAATTATTAAGTGAATAATTAATATATATTATTTTTATATCAATATAACCATTCTATATATAATGTATCCATGATCAAATATCATGCACTAAAACTTTCTAACAAAAATAATCATAAAAATTTTAAACAGGTAACACAATAAATAATGATGATATTGAAAGATTGTTAATGAACGGGTGATAAGATGTTATAAGAAAATAAATTATCTTATTATAGGTATTAATATTGTTATGGTATTTATTTATAATATTTTATAATTTATTATAAATAAGTTTAGGGCACTTAAGAAGCAAGAAAAACTTGACGTAAGGGTTTTATGTTAAAATCATGTTTTTATCGGGATTGTTTACACTAAAATAATCTGAGGAATAAACTATATGATATATGTACCCTAAATATTTTTAATTTATTCTCAACTATTTATTTTTTTATATTTAATTATTTCCTTCAATTTTCTTCACATTTTGTCCTCAAGATATAGAAATATTTTTTTATGGAAAATATATCTTTTTCTCCTCTTCAGTTAGAAATATTTTCTTCAATGTTTATATTTTATTTAAAATTATTAAAAATTGTTTTTACTATTATCCAATTATTTTTTTAGACATTTTTTAACATATTTTACATTCTTTATCATGGTTTCAAAAGAACCTCCTTATAATTTTCCAAACATGTAACTTTTGAATTTTTACCCAAAATGTGAAAAGAATTTTTTATCACACACCATTGAACAAAATTCCTTAATATCATGGATGAGATTTATTTAAATATTTTATTATAATTTTCTATTTTTCATATCAATGAAATTATTTTACTTAATATATTATAATATTTTATATTCTAAATAATTTTATTAAAATAAAAATTGTATTTCTATCAAGAATTTTCATAGTGGCCTTTGAAAGGTATTTTAATCTATAACAACATTCTATAATGTTTCTTAATACTTATCAGGGATATTATCCAATGTTAACATCTTTAATATTTATCAGGATTGTTTATTCTTATTATAATGAAATTTTTATAAAAATCATATCCTATTAATAGTTTATCTTTTATAGTATAATTAATTTTTTGTGATCTTTTGGGACACATATGTTAGGTTTTTAAAATGTGTTGGGAGGGTCTAGGAATATTTATACCTCTAATGCATTGGGAAAAGAAGGGTATATCCTGATATAATAAACACCAGAATGGGTAGTGAACCCAATTCAGTAATGTAATTTATCCAATATGATAGTCATGGAAGTTAGCCTTGACTAAGGAAATGATGAGATGGGGATTGAACACAATATACTATGATAGTCTTGGAAGTGAGCCTTTACTAAGGAAATAATTTTATTTTCTTATATGTATGCTGAAAACTTATGTATGATGCTAATGATATGATTTAATGGACCATGACTGATTATTGATGATTCCTTACTCTTATGAATTATGTCTTCTTATTGATAAAACAATTTCAATTTTTTCATGATTATGATCAATGAATTTATATGTATGATTTTATAATGTAAAAAACATGTTATCATACCCTTATACTTATATTATGATCACTTACAATCACTGATTGATATATCCTATGATTACACATTCTTAGCATTTGAGCTTATCCTTTTATAGGTTTCTCTACCCTATGTTATGGAGAAATGTTTTAAGTATGTTATGTCTAATATTTCTTATATTATTAATGAACATAATGAGATATTATGTAGTTCATTTGTGTATGATTTGTTAATATATAAATTTTTCTAATGGAAATAAAAAAATTTAGTTCAGGTGTGGATTTTATTGATATGTAATGGATATTTTACCTATGAAGATATTTTATTTATATATTAAAGGATTGAGCCATTGTACTTGGTATTAGATCAAGTATTATAATAATTTTGAAACTAGGATGAGAAAACTTTAGTGAGAACCCCTTAGATTTTCCTATGTATATAAGAATGTCTTATGTTTTGTTTAAGGAAGGAGTGTGGTTTTCTTAGAAAAATACATCCTTATCTCAATACTAAAATTTCGCATGGTTTTTAAATAGATGCATCAAGGGTAATATCCCTGAAAAGAGTTGGTCGAGTATATCTTGGCCATCATTCTGGTGTATCGTGAATGGGAACTAACTATACAACTATTTTGACACTCACAAGGGATATTATAATTGGTCAGACCTCCCTGGTCCATTACGTTTTTAAAATATAGTGTTTGAGGTGTTCTAGGAGGACACTGTATCTTATTTCATGAGTTTTCCAAAATTCTAGTTTTTCAGCATTAGTAGCTCAATGTTTGTACCTCAGTATCAGTGAGTTATTCATTGTTAGTTTAGGGCATCAGTATATTAGGTCATCAATGACATAGGTCGTTGGTAGGTCAGGGTGTTAGGGACTTAGGGTGTCAGTAGGTCGGGCGTCGGTAGGATGGGAGTCGATGAGTGGTGTCGGTGAGTGGCATTGGTGGGTCATGTAGATGACTTATTTCAGTGATTCGCATTAGTGACTCATATTGGTGAGTCATGTTGGTGAGTTAGGGATTGCTAACTCACTATCAGTGACTCGTGTCAGTGACTCACCCATCAGTGAGTCATTTCCATTTTTTCCCTTCTTGCATTTTATTTGATGAAAATCAAGTTTAAAACCTAGTTTGAGTTTTTATAAAGGCATTTAAAATAATTTTAATTATATATTTAATATCATAATGCTCCTAGGGATTTTAAATAGTCAAACTACATGGTCTTGACCATGATCCCGCCTTAATGGACTTTGAAACTATCTCCCACCCATTCATATAGGATATGACTCTTTATAAGCTGAGATATTTTTCTTCCCAATGTGTTTCGATTTTTTCTTGGTGCGCCAAGAACCTTTATTCCTCAAGGATTTGTGTGCCTATGTTGTATAAGTATATTTTTTCCCTAGAGTCTTTCTTTCTACTTGTGTAACCCCTTGTTTTGGTGCAACAAAGAATTGTTGATCGTATGTTCTTCCAATTACAGATTCCTTCATCTCTCTTTCAATTTTTTATCATTTGGGGTGGGTATACTGATGACTACTTGTGAATACAGTTGGATCCTTTTAAAAAAAATTAATAAATAAAGTGTGGGGAGATGATGACGATGTTTTTTTCATTTTATATGTTACCTTTGATCCATGATATGAATTTTGTTATCCATATTCCCTCAGAAAATCATGGTTGTTGGTGGTCTCTGTTTGTGCACCATACTCATGAATACTTGTTGTTAATATTCTATTGAACATATTTGAACATGAAAACTTGATTAATCATATATAACTAGTTAAATAAATGGATTCCCCTAGAATGAACTCATTATGTGACCACCCCTAAATAATGAAAGTGGAATTAATGAATGAGTGTGGTTAAATCTGAATACACCATGCTTGTTGTTGTGGTTGTGTGGTTTGTGTGGTTCTGTCGAACATGTGTTTCGTGTTGGTTGTTTGGTGTTGTGGATGGGAGTGTGTTTGTCAGTATGGGGTGGTATGGATGGTGTAATGGAATCTCGGGTTGATAGATTAGTTGATTGTGGAATGGATGAACTTTTTTGTAGTGGGACTATATTTGGGTAGTGGTTGGGCAATGGGGAAGTAGGTTCGGTTTGTGTTATATATATGTTACTGGATGTGTTGGGTGTGTTTTTGTTATGTATCAGGGATTCCTAGTTTGGTTTTTATGATTTGTGTTTGGGGGGTTACTTGTTTAGAGTATGTATAGGGCAAAATGACTTTGAAGAATGATGTTGGGGTGTCTAGGAAAGGGGGTGTGCAGTGGGACTGCAAGTTGGTTGGGTTTTGTTTATTTTGCAGGATGTGGTGATTTTTATGTAGTGGGGATACCTAGGATGGATTATTATGGATGATTTTGAAGAATGACGGTGTTACCTTTCATGTTCCCTTCACCTAAAGTCTCTAGAGACTTTTGTAAAGTGTGTGTGGGTTATGATGTTACTTGTGGTTTGATTTGTTTGGAAGTTTCTTGGGTAGGTATGGAATAAATGAATGAATGAATTGATGATACATAATGAAAATTGGTTAAATTAATTGGATAGGGGTATATTTCATTTTTTGGGTTATAGTGAAGCGGTGTTCATTTATGGACTTATGGAAGTAACCATCGTTTGTGGTGATACATGCATGTAGGGTTGGCAGTAAGGGTAGTTTTGGTGTGGGATGGTTTTTGTTTTTAAAACCCATAGGTTGGACTAAGTGTTTGGTACCTATATATATAAATGTAGTTACTTTTGTTTTCTATATGCACCCCACCCATGTTGAGCACTATGTGTTGAACACCCCCATTATTATGGGGGAGGGTTTCCTTTACCAACATCTTAATGGGATGATGGATGTCCTGTTATGGGATCTTTTATGCTCCCTCTTCTAGGCATTAGTATCCCAAGACTCTTTGGGCAGTTTGTGGTGTGGTTGTGAGGCCCAAGTTTCTGCAGGTGAGGTGTGATGTGGTTGTTGCACAGGTGTTTACAAGAGAGATGTGGTATGTGGACCAGGTGTGTACATACATGTTGTGACAATGGGACGTGTGGAAGAGCATGGTAGCATTAGGACGTTCACCATTAGGGATGAGCAGTTATCCAATGGAAAGTGGTGTGGGGTACCCAAATATTGATGTGCTTATTATAATACTTTACTTGACTTGAGTTACTTGGTGAGCATGCCTTGGTGAGGCTGGGGTGGATAGTATATCTTGTTAGTTCCTTTTGAGTTTCTATTTTTTTCACACAGGGGAATTAGTATACTTCTCCCACTAGTGCACAAGTGACTTTGTTTTCTCCTAATGAGTATACTTGAATGCTCACCCTATATATATAAAATTGTTTTCAAGTTTCTAGAGAGATTACGGATACTGTGTTGGACCTTACTAGCTCATATGTTGGGATAGTTTCCATATCGCTACTTAACTTTGTTCTTTTGGTATTTACTTTGGAATTTTTCATTGTATTTATAGTATTTTAAAGTTAAACATGCATGTGGGATGGATTGTGGATTCTTTTTCTATATATGTCTCGGAGTTTTTTAGGATGATACACCTTATCTCTCGATCTTGGTTACTATAAAAAGGGTAATGCCTCCCATTTTGTGAGATTAAATACCCTTGGTGCTTGTCACCACCCTAGGGCCTATTGGAGGTGGGACTCAGGGTAATTATCTCTTTTTCATATTTAAGAAGGAAGGTCATATTACTTTTCCATCCCTTCCCCCATCTTGAAGAAGGAGGGTCTTGCCAAAATGGTATCAGAGGCTAATGTTTGAGAGATACGATGGAGTTTGGAGTTAGTAACAGAGAGTATTTCATGGGATGAAAGGACAGAAGTGTTAGGTGATCTTGTTGCATGACATAGGCCATGGAAGATTAAATAGGACACAAGATTTTAGCCCCCACCCCCCATGATCTGATGCATGTAATATGATATTTCTAAATTACCAAGTGAGGATACACTATTTTCAGGGTAGAGACCCTAGGAAAGGTACATGCATCATGATTACTTGTGTTCTTGTTTTTTTTTTGGAATTTCAGGGAAAATATAAATAAACAATGAGATAAAATGAATCATAATTAAATTACATACTACTCATGCTTATCAGTTCCTTGTTTACCTTTCATCTATGGAACCCAGTCATCGTCTATGAGTGGCTCGAGCAGTGGAGGCTTAGAAGGTGGACCCATTCGACTGAAGGAGGGTTGACCTAGTGGGGGAGGATGATCAGTGGAATAAGACCCTTATTATTTCCAGCAGTATACTCTAGGAAAGTATGAAAGTTTTTGGAACCAAGGCTGTTCCTTTCTAGAAATGGAGTATGGTTTGGGTTTTCTATCAATCCTCTTATGGATGATCGATGAGATTATAAGGAAATGGGTCATATAGTTCAAGTCATAAGCAGTATTGAAGGGGGTTTCGTTTCCTGATGTTTTCCAAATTTTTGGGGTCCAAAATTGGAGAATGGAAAGCTTTGCAAAAAGTTTTTTTCTTGAAAAAATTATGAAAATATGGAAAAGGCATGAGTTTCTCAGATATAGGCTTCATGAAGTGTGTTTCACAAAGAAATAAAGAATTATTATGGTGATCTCTGTGAGTACGATGAGCTTTGCGAACGGTGGAGGTGAGGAGCATTGCGAGTGGAACTTCACAGAGGCAAAAAGAGTTTTATGGAGATCATTGTGACAATGTCAAATTTTAGTGGTGCTTTTTAAGAGAGGAGTACCATGAAGATGTTTTTGACTGATCCTGAAAACACACTAGATTCGGTGGAGGTTTTCGATCAGTCATTCCTATAAATAAGAGGCTACCCCTCTTCATTTGTTACGAAAATTTTCATAGAAAATCCAAAATAGCTCTAATTTCATGAACCCAGGGGTTCTCTATGAAACTGGGATTATATACGATCTTGATCTCTATGAGAAGACTATTCTAGTCTTGACTGAAGTCAATGCTTCTGAGTATTTATTTCGTCGTGAAGATGGGATGTTCTACGTTGGCTTAGTGAGCTTCATAAAGGAAGGTTGCTCCACAAAGGCAATTTTATTTACGAAGGTAGGTTGATCTATGAAGTAAATGTGCTTAGCGAAGGCACATTGTTTCCTAAAGGTGAAGGATATTTTCAAATTTGTGTGCTTTATTAAGTAGTGAGCATTGTGAAGGAGTGAACTCTACGAAGGAGTGATATTTTCAAAGAAAGTGATTTGCGAAGGAGCTTTGTGATAGTAAGTTTTTGAATATTAGTTTCAAGTGAACAAGGTTTTTAGGGTGTATCAACTCAGGATTTCAATGAAAGAAGAGTATCGTACTAGAAAAAGATAAAGAATTTAATTCCAAATCATTGAAATGACCATCAAGTTGATAAATTGAGTTAAACTTCACTCAATGCAGTGAGCTTGGCAGAGTCGATGGAAGTGTTCCAATAGATGAAGTGAGCTATCCCTAAACCATTTTAAAGGTAGTGATCCTATTATAGAGTGACTATGACTTAACTTTTGTATTCCACATCTAGTAATTATTAGTGGATTTTGGTACAACCAACACACTATTGGAGTATTCTCTTTGTACGTAGCCCTTATTGGTGAACCAAGTAAAAGTGTCATGTGGTATCTTTTCATGTGATTGTTTGATTTTTTTTTCTTACCCATCATATAGGTTTAATGAGTTCCTACTAACTTAGAAACAAGATCCATCACTTTAAAAGAAAAATTTGACACCCTGATTCACCCCTCCTCTCACAAGGTGTCCCAAGGTCCTACAAAATAATCATTTTAGATACAAAGACAGAGAGTTGTCTTGAGGAGCTGGTGATCAATTTTAGGTTGATCTGGGATCCGAAGGAGTACTGGTTTTCATTGGTGTTTAGTCAGATGAGGGGAGTTATGCATCAATTGTGGATGCAGTACCTAGGGGAGATAAAGGAGGGTGATGTTATGTGGATCGATTTGAGAAGGAGTTACAGGAAGAATTCTTTTCTTCAATAATAAAGGATGAGAAGCGACAGGAGCTACTCTCCCTCCAGTAGGGAAGTATGTCAGTATGAGAGTTGGGGATAAAGTTCAAGGATCTCCTTCACTTTTCTTCAGATCTCTTTCTAGATGTGGAGTCTCAGGTGATACGTTTGGAGGAGTCACTCCATCCTTCTCTTCAGTACGTAGTTACTCCCTTCACCTTGCTGATTTACTTAGAGGTTCAGAAAAAGGTTGAGGTAGTGTAAAGGATGAACTCACGAGGTATTTTACCATGACAAGGGATCCAACCGAGATCTTCAAATGGGAAGGCTATCAGCAGCAAGTCTCTGGTGTCAGGACCTTCCAAGTTTCGTCCAGTAGGAAGCTGACCCCTGCAGTTTCAGTTCCAACCTTCTGGTCCTTATCCATTTCTCGTTGGATTGGGACCAAGGTGTTTCTCTTATAGAGGACATGGGAACCTTCATAGTCAATGCCCAGTTTGATCTCAGTGTGGTGGAGGTGGGTAGGTTTAGTGCCTGCCTTAGTAGAATTTTTTTTCCAGGCTATTTCAGTAGTAGGGATAGTAGGCTCCTGGTCCAACGAGGGGAGATGGAGTAGGCGGAGGCTAACCTTAGGTTGTTCCTAAGGGACCTCGACCTAGGTGTGGTCATGGAGGCAGTCGATTGTAGAGGTGAAGAGGAGATGATCATGGTCAGTTTCATGTTGCAGAGGCAGCAGTTCCAATAGGGTCGGAGATCATTTGAGGTATAATCAACTTATTTAGTACTTATATTTGTGCCTTGTTTGATTTAGGATATTTTAACTCCTTTGTTTTGTTTGGTTTATCCCATGCTATGGGACTAGACATATAGAGACATTCCCTACCCCTGGTGTTAGGTACACCAGTCGGAGTCTAGACCAACTTGTTTGATGTTTTTCGGGTATGTAGATTGATTTTGGTGTCACATCAATCCATTGGGGATCTCTTTCTGCTAAAAATGAATCCATAAGGTGTTTTCCTTTGCATTTAATGGTTGTACTCTATTCATGTTGTTATCGAATGCTTCTAAAGAAAATTCATTTCTTTCGGAAAGGATTTCCAAAGTGTGGATTTCATTGGCTAGAAGAGTAGTCTGATGGGAAGTCGGTGTGTGGAGATTTTTCTTTCCTTGTCGGCTGAGTTGTCAGTAAAATTGGTGGATGCTGGGATGGTGTGGGTTCCCATAGTTTTTGCGGAGTTTTTGTATTATTATTTTTCAAATGAGGTTTTGAATCTACCCCCTCGATGTGACGTTGAGTTTAGGATAGACTTGTAACCTGATGATTCTATGATTTCATTGGCTCCTTTTTGGATGGAACCTTCAGATTTGTGGTAGTTTCATATTTAGGTTGATGACTTCATGATGAAGGGATTTATTAAGCTCAGTGTGTCACTGTGGGGTGCTCCGATATTGTTTATAAAGAAGGTATGTGGTGGTTTGAGTCTGTGTATAGAATACTAGAGGTTGAATCAGGTAATTGTTAATAACCCTTCCCTCTCCCAAAGATAAATGATCTTTTCTATTAGTTTTGGGGAGAAATATGGTTTTCTAATATCGATCTGTGGTCTGTGTATCACCAATTGAGGGTGAAGGTGGGTGACATTCCAAAGACTGCTTTCAGGTGTAGGTATGGGAACTTTGAGTTTGTGGTTATGATGTTCGGTGTTATAAATGCACCATTCGAATTCATGGGACTTACAAACTCCATCTTATGTAAGTTCTTGGACCATTTCATTGTCATGCTCATCGATGAAATCCTGATCTACTCGAAGTTAGATGGGGAGCATTCCGGGCATCTTAGAATTGCCTTAGAGGTTCTTCGACACCATCAGCTCTACAAAAATCTTTCCAAGTGTAAGTTTTGTACACGTGAGGTATATTTCCTTGAACATGTGTTTTCTCAATAGGGTGTAGCAATGGATTCATTGAATTTATAGGTAGAACCCAATAATGTGGTAGAGGTTTGAATTTTTCTCGGTCTATAAAGCTATTATTAGAGATTCATACCTGATTTCTCTTGAGTAGCATCTTTATTGATGGATATAACTAGAAAAGGCCAATATTTTATATAGAGTGAGTACTGACAGGCAGTATTCGGCTATTTGAAGGGGAAGTTAGTCAGTGTTCTAGTTCTTAGTTTTCCAGAGGAAGGGGTGATGTTCAAGGTGTTTTGTGATGCTTCTCTTTTGAGCTTGGGGTTTGTGATGATACGGCAATAGAGAGTGATCTCTTATGGGTCTAGGAAATTACTTACCCATGAATGTAAATATTTCACCTATGATATGGAGCTAGAATCAGTCTTTTTTTCACTGAATTTGTGGTGGCTTTACCTCATTGGGGAGTGCTTTGTGGTCTTCACAGATCACAATATCTTGAGGTTAATCTTTTTCCAACGAGATATAAACCTGTGGTATTAGAGGTGGATGAAGTTTCTTTAGTACTAAGATTTTGAGATCACCTAAACCTCAGTAAATGGGAATGTAGTGGATGATTATTTGAGTAGGAATTCACAGATGGATGTGATTTGGGAATCTACAGATGCTTGGAAGGTGATGGAGGAGTTGGATGCCTTACACTTAGATGCAAGAATGGATGGAAGCAGAAGTCATCTATTTCAAATGATAGTGTAGTCATCCTAGAGTCAACAGGTGGAGGATTCTCAGTTGGGATACTTAGAGGCAGAGGTGATGCGTGATCGCATTGACCAAGGTGATGCTTCAGTGGGATGGTCAGAGGATGGTTAGAATCTGATGTTGTTCCGTGAGAATATATTTTTTTCAGTAGTGATGCATGAGGTATTTCTCCATGAGTTTCATAAATCACCCCTAGAGGTACACCTGGGAGTTTCCAAGGTGTATTGTGTCTTGAGGGAATAGTTTTGGTGGCCCGAGATGAAGTGGAAAGTGGAAAAGTTTGTGGAAAAGTGCCTAATATGTCAGCAAGTGAAGAATGATCATCATGTCCCCGGTGGTTTTTTGCATCCCTTAGATATCCTGGAGTGGAAGTGGGATGAAATCCCAATGGATTTCATCATAGGATTACCCCAGGCTTAGGGAGGATGTTATACAATATGGGTAGTAGTGGATCAGCTAACAAAATCAGCTCACTTCTTAGTAATCAAGTAATCGAACATAGGGGATGCTTTAGTGTAGAGGTATGTGGATGAGGTGTTGAGGCTTCATGGAGTTCCAATATCCATCATCTCATATTGGGATAAATGTTATACCTCACGAGTCTAGAGAGGATTTCATTATTCTTTTGGCACTTAGTTACACCTCAGCACTACTTTCCACCCTCAAATAGATGGGACAACAAAGAGGACCATCCAGACATTGGAGGACATGTTGTGGTCATATGTTTTGGACTTTGGAATATTGTGGGTATGACAATTTCCCTTGGTAGAGTTCACTTAAAATAATATCTATCACTATTCCATTTGTATGGATCCATTTGAATCCCTATATGGAAGGTCATGTAATTCAACTTTGTGCTAGATAGAATTTGGGGAGGCATCTATTCTTGGACCGTACATGGTACAGAGTATGACAGAGAAGGTGTAACTTTTTTGTGAGAGGAAGAAGGTACCATAGGACTAGAAGAATTTGTATGTTGATCACAGGAGGAGGCCCTTAGAGTTCGAGTTTGGGGACCATGTGTTCTTGAAGGTTTCCCCTCGAGATGGGTAGTGGAGGTTCGATAGAGGGGGGGAACTTTCTTCCAGGTTCATCAGCCCTTTCAAGGTGTTGGGGGAGTTAGATAGGTGGAATAACAGTTGAAATTTCCACCATAATTTGGAAGGATCCATTCATCTTTCATGTCTCCTAGCTTCATCGGTATCTTCACGATGACTCCCATTTCATTGACTGGGGAGGTTTGGATATCGAGGAAGATGGAACATTCATAGAGAGGACAATATAGATCTAAGATCATCAGTAGAAGGTGTTGTGTGGATGGACCATTCCATTGGTTAATGGGTTGTGGAGGCATGGTGGCCTGGAGGATAGTACTTGGGAGTGAGAGATGAAAATCTGTGCCTAGTACTAGGAGTTATTTTGAGTTTTTCTTATGTTCCTTGCATTGTGATGTAGTGATTGAATATTGTTTTCTATGAGATGAGTTTTTTTCCTTGTTCCATAATATTAGATGAATTCCTAACATGTGGAAAGGTGGAGACCAGATTCCTAATCAATATGCATTAATTGAGATGTGATTAAACCAACATGGGTGAGTCAGTGCTGCCTAAATCATATAGTATCTTTTCATAGAGGAAGGAATTCCCTAATTCATACATCCGGAGAGTTAGTGATTGTGTGGGGTATCTTGTGGATGTTTGGTCTAGTAGATGAGGGAGGAGGTTTTCTTGGATGTTGAGGTTTCACTCTATTTCTCGAACAACATAGGGTGGTTTATCCTTGAGAGGTATCTTACAAGGTGGTTCTTTGGACCCATCTTTCTTTTGGGCTTGGTTTTGAATTCTCAAGGGTGAGAATTGTTTGATAGGTATATGATGTAATGTTCCGGACATCCTGAGTCCATTAATTTTTCAGAATTCAGTGTTTGGGGTGTTCTTGGAGGTCACGGTAGCTCATTTTAGGAGTTTTTCAAAATTCTAGTTTTTCAGCATCGGTAGCTCAGTGTCGGTGAGTCAGAAATCATTAGGTCAGGGCGTCAATAGGTCAAGGTATCAGTGAATCATGGTATTGGTAGGTCAGGGCATCAGGGACTTAGGGAGTCAAGAGGTAGGGTCATCAGTGACTCACAGCATCGGTAGGACGGGCATCGGTGAGTGGCATTGGTGGGTTGAGTCGCTGTATCGTTTCGGTGAGTCGTATTAGTGACTCATGTCAGTGAATCACATTGATGACTCACATTAGTGATTAAAGCATCATTGACTCTCTATTAGTGACTAATTTCAGTGACTTGCCTATCAGTGAGTCATTTCTAGTTTTCATAGCTCCACCCCTCTTTCGTTTTATTTGTTGTAAATAAAGTATTAAACCTACATTAATCATTTCTAAAGGAATTTAAAAGGATGTAAATTATATATTTAATATATTAACTCTCCTTGAGATTTAAAATAGTCAAATCACATGGTCTTGACCATGATCCCACCTTAATGGCCTTTGAAACCATCTCCCTCCCATTGATATAGGATATGACTCTTTCTAAGCTGAGATATTTTTCTTCCTTGTGTGTTTCAGTTTTATCTTGGTGCACTGAGAACCTTTCTTCCTCGAGGAGTCATGGGCCTATGTTTTATAAGTATGTTTCTTTTTACATAGATTCTTTCTTGTATCCTGCTCAACCCCCTGTTTTGGCACAAGGAAGAATTGTTGATTTTTTTTAAAGTTTGGGGTCGAAGCCGCAATTTATTATTTAAAGAAAAGACCTCTTTAGTGTGGGTAGAGGGAGTCCTATTACATTTCTCGAAGACCCAAGGCCAAGTGGCATGAATACATGGCTTGAAAGCCCATTTTTTTCCAAAGGACCCCTCGGTGAACAGTACTACTACAGAACCCGTGCTACTCTAGTACCTGCTACAGTACCGCCACCGCAATAGTTCATGCTACAGTGCCTCCACTGCAATAGTGTCGCCAATGTAGGGATTCCTTCATCTCTATTTCAATTGTGTGTTGTGTGGGGTCGGTATACTTATTACTGCTTTTGAATATGATTGGATTCCTTTTAAACGGAGTGATAAATAAGGGGTGGGGAGATGAGGATGATGTTTTCATTGTTTAATATGTTATATTTGGTCTACGCTATGAATTGGGTTGGCCATATGCCCTTTGAAAATCATGGTCATTGGTGGTATCTATTTTCACACTGTACTCATGAATACTTGTTGTTAATCTTCTTTTTAAAGGATATGGACATGAAAACTTGATTAATCATGTATACCCATTTAAATAAATGGATTCCCCTGAGATGAACTTATTATGTGATCACTAATGAATAATGAAAGTGTAATTAAAGAACGAGTGTGGTTAAATATTAATACACCCTTTATTTTGGTGTGGTTGTGTGGTGTGTGTGGTTCTATTGACCTTGTGTTTCATGCTAGTCATGTGGTGTTGTTATTGGGAGTGTGGTTGTGAGTATGGGGTGGTATAGGTTGTGTAATGGAATTTTAGGTTGAGAGATTGGTTAATTGTGGAATGGATGAACTTTTTATGTTTTGGGACTGCATCAAGGAAGTGATTGGGCAGTGGGGTTGCAGGTTTGGGTTGTGTTATATTTATGTTACTTGGTATGTTGGGTGCTATCTTATTATGAAGTGGGGTTGTCGATTGTGGTTGTGATGAGGTGTGTTGGGGGGTTTACTTGCTGAGAGGAAGAAAAGGGAGGCATGACGTTGAATAATGGTGGTGGGGTGTCCAGGAAAGGGGGTGTGCAGTGGTACTACAAGATGGTTGTAGTTTTTTTGCTGGATGTGGTGCATTTGGTGTAGTGCAGATGTCGAAGGTGGTTTAAGATGGATGATTTTGAAGAAATATGGTGTTACCTTACGTGGGACCTTCACCTAGAGTTTCCAGAGACTTTTGTGAAGTGTGTGTGAGTTATGATATTACTTGTAGATTTATGTGTTTAGTAGTTTCCCAGGTAGAGATGGAATAAATAACTAAATGAATTGATAATTCATAATGACAATAGGTTAAATGAATTGGCTGGGGGTATGTTTCAAGTTGTGGCTTTTAGTAAATCGGTGTTCATTTGTTGACTTGTGGAAGTGATCATCATTTGTGGTGATATGTGCATGTAGGCTTGGTAGAAAGGGTAGTTTTGGTATGGGTTGGTTGTTGTTTTGAAAACCCATAGGTTGGGATGAGTGTTTGGTACCGATATATATACATGTAGTTCCTTGTGTTTTTAATATGAACCCCACCTGTGTTTAGCACTATGTGTTGAACACCCGCATTGTTATGGGTGAGGGTGTCCTTTCCCAACATCCCAGTGGGAGGATAGATGGATGGTTATTGGATCTTCTCTTCTACCTCTTCTAGGAATTTGTAGCCTGAGACTCTTCGGGCATGTTTTGGTGCGGTTGTGAGGACCAGGTGTTTGCAGGTGAGGTGTGATGTGGTTGTGTCTGAGTTATTTGTTGGTGAGATGTGTTATGTGGCCCATGTGTGTGTAGGAATGTTTTGATAGTGGTACTAGTGGAAATTGTGGTAGTGTTAGGATGTTCACTGTTAAGGATGATCAGTTAACCAGTGGGAAGTGGTGTGGGGTACCCAAACATCAATGTGATTATTATATACTTTACTTGACTCGTGTTACTTAGTGAGCATGTCTTGGTGAGGCTGGGGTGGATAATATACCTTGTTAGGTGCTTTTGGGTTTCTTATGTTTTTATTACATGGGCATTAGTATGCTTATCCAACTTTTGTACAAGTAACATTGGTTTTTTCTATATAGTATAATTTTATGCTCACCCTATGTATATAATACTATTTTTAGGTTTCCAGGGAGATTATGTAGATTATAATGAACCTTACTAGATCAAACATTGGGAAATTTGTTGTTTCACTGCTTATATTTTTTCTTTTGGTATTTACTTTGGATTTTTTCATTGTATTTCTATCAGTTTTACTTTAAAAATGCAAGTGGGGTGGATTTTGGATTCTTTATATATATATATATGTCTTGGAGTTTTTTTTTTGAGGTTGATATATCTTATCTCCCTATCTTGGTTACTATAAAAAGGATAATTCCCCCCATTTTGTGAGATTAAATACCCCTGGTGGTGGTCACCACCCTAGGTCCTATTAGAGGTTGGTCTTAGGGGTTATTATCTCTTTTTTATCTTGAAGAAGGAAGGTCACATAACTTTTCCCTCCCTTCCCTCGTGTTGAAGAAGGAGGGTCGTTATAGATATTCTTATGTTATTTTAAATTTTCTTTAAGATCAATTATGAATGATTTGAATAGATAATGGAAATGGATGACTTAATTTAAACTTGAGGTGTCATATATTGAAAAGAAGGTTTTAATATTTATACATCCTATAAATAATTTTCTTGATTGTTTTATTTCACACTATGATCATTGTTAGTCATACTATGATTTTTGGTATCATCCATTTGATGGAACTATTAGGAACCATGTTAATAAATAATGTGATGGATAGTGAAGTGATTCCCCCCTCCCACCCTTATAAACTGAAAATTATGAAATCTAGATTGAAAAAAAAAATCTATATACTTACACATCATTCTCAACAAATAAAGCATACTAACCTTCTAAATGATAAATTAAAGGAAAAATATATGGATTATTCCATCCTGAGGAAAAATACACCTTATTTATATGGGTTTATTAATCCAATAATTGATAAGAAATGTATTAATACCACTTAAAATATATTTTATATTTTATAGTACTTAGAACAAGAAAGGGTTATCTTTTTTCATCCTTTGAAAGGTGAAGCAGATCAATGGTGGAATCTTATCAAGAGAATAAGTAAACTAGAAGAAGTTGAATATATAGAGTTGGATGAGATTCAGAGAATATTTCAAAATAAGTATTTTCTTTTTATTCCTCATATGAAGATGGAGAAGGATTTATTTAAGCTTAATTATAATTCTGATAAAACCCTTGGTACCTATGAGTATGTTTTTACAATACTTTCAACATATGATTTTTGTATTATTAGTGCACTTAAATTTATGATTAATTGATTCATATATTTCATAAAGTTGTGTATTTTAAGTGTGTTATAAAAAACATAATTCAATAGCTATGAAGAAATCATTCAATGTTCTATCAAGGTGGAAATAGATATTGGAGTCACCAATAAATTTTATGGTTTTGGTAAGAAAATAAAGATTTAATTCAAAGGAAATTATAATAGAAAAAAATAGTGAGAATAAGATGAGTTTTACTTTATACTATAAGTTTATAAAGAAACATTATGGTTATTACCTTAAGGGGACTGGTAAATTTTTGAAGTATTGAAAATAATTCTATTGGAAATTGATTTCTAAATTAATGGGAAGAAGTTTTATAATGATGAAAATGGAGATATATCTCCAAAAAATAAACCACCCACACTCTAATTCTAGAATTTCAATGAATATAGACATTATGCTAACCAGTGCTTGAAACTGAGGGCTAATTATAAATATCAACACAATTATCCTCTTAAGCCTATAGATAGAGGGAAATCATTTGTGATAACTATTGTTGATGTGGGGTTTGATAACAAAGTCATGAAAGGTACACCTAACATCCATTATATAACTTTAAATATATTATTTAATTCTGGTTCTACTGAAACTTTTATATATAAAGAATTTTATAATATAATCACATTATCGACATAATGATTATATGTTAAAATAGTTTTAAAAAATTATTATTTGTTTGATGATCACATCTCATATAAATAAATCATCCACAATTGAAGTTTGGGGGAATGTGGTGCGTGAAAATATTTTTTCTATTCATTTTGTTGAATTTTATTTTATTTTTTTCTTGGATTATAATTATATATATAATACCCATATCAATTTCTGATAAAGGGAAGTAACATTATATATTCTGAAAAAACCTATTATTATCTATTTGGTGAGGATAAATGTGGACTTACAATGTAAATTACATCAATTTCATGGGTCTTGATTCTAATTAAAAGGGATATTTATCTTAAATGTTTGGGGAGAAACTCAATATAGAATATATTCCTATTTTATATGAGTTTATTGATATAATTTCAAAACATTTACCTATTCTTCCACTAATTTGTGAAGTTGAGTTTTTAATAGAACACATACCTGGTGATACACCTACTTCAAATAATCAATATAGAATGGACCTAATTAAGTTGTAGGAATTGAAGAATCAACTCCAATAGTATCTTTGTAAGGGATTCATTCGGCCATGTATATTACCATAGGGTGAACCTAGTCATTTTCTTAAGAATAATGATACATCAATACAACTTTGCATTGGTTATTGAAAACTTAATAAGATCACAATAAATAATAAGTATCCATTTCATTTTATTATTTATTTTTTTGATCAACTAGTAGAAGATTAATATTTTTCCAATATTGATCTTTGATCTAGAAATTATCTTTTATATGTCCAATATGAAGATAAACACAAGACAACCTTCTATTTGAGGTATGGAACTTTGAATTTATAGTGATTCCATTTGGTCTTACTAATTCTCTATAATGGATTTAATTAAAATATCCTTTAATGATTATATTAATTTGATTTTGGAAGTCATTATGCAATAAATTCATATGAATTAAATGAGAAAGTAAGAGCATAGAGTTCACATGAGAATTATACTAAATACTATAAGGAAGGATAAGTTTATGATGAAATTTCCAAGTATGAATTTTTTATATATAAATTTTATTTTTGGGGTGTGTTATTATTCAGAATGATATAGTGATATCTTCTACCACATGCCAATTTTAGTCCCATGATCAAAATTACCCAACTCATGATTTTGAGTTTGCAGTGGTAATCATTATATTAAAGATATGGATTCATTATCTATATATTTAAAGATGTGGTATATATACATACAAAAATGATTAAATTTTATATTTACATAATAAAATTTGAATATTACTAGAGAAGTGGGTTGGATTTGATTTAAAATTATGAACTTTCAATACATTACCATGCTTAGAAAGAGAACAAGTGGGTGATTCTTTAAGTTGATAGGACCATAATATATTTTATATGATGAGGATCAAAAAAAGATCAAATATTTAAGGATTTATAATGGATATACCAAAAAATATTTAAGTAAGGGGAGGAATCTTATATTTCTTAAATGATTGTTCATCCATCTATCCATGTAAAGATTAAATAGTCATTTAAGGTGGATTTGGAGCTATAAAAGAATTGGAGAAATGTTCCTAATTTCAACCTTGATTGTGGTGAAATTATTAGGTTCATGAACCAATTATTAATCCCTTAAACACCATGCATTTAGAATTAAAAAATGGAATAATTATAAAGATCATTATTCTCTACTCATCCTAGAAGTAGCAAGATTTATTGAGATCTGAATGATTATTTCTAGTGGAACAACATAAATTGGGGTATTGTGGAGTACGTATATCGGTTCCAGGTATGTCAAAATTTTATTTTGAGAGATTAAATTCTAAAGGGGTGTTAGAACCACTACATATACCATAATGGATATGGGAAAATTCCACCATGGATTTCATTGTTAGACTCTAAAAAACATCTAATATCTATAATACTATTTTGTCTATAGTTAGTCACCATATAAAATCAACACACACTTATTTTGTATTAGATAATATTTTCTATTGATTAGATTTATAGGATATACATTACGAAAGTGGTTATAGTACATGAAATACTATATTATATTGTATCTAATTGGTATTTGATATTTACATATATGTTCTATAGAAGTAATCAACAATATATAGATATAAAGTTTTGATTCATTAATTATAATCATCCTCATATATATGGTTAGTCTAATAGGACCATACAAACCATAAAGGATATGTTGAGATCCTATTATTTTTATTTCAAAGGTTTTTGGGATCAACACCTCCAATAGTCATGTTTTCTTTAAACAATAGATTTCACTAGATCATTTATATGACTCCCTATGAATACCTATATATAAGGAATTGTAGAAGTCCAATATACTAGGATGTGGTTAGATAAAGGAATATATTGGTATTAGAGATAAAAGAATAAATGGTTGATAAGGTTAGATCCATTTGGTTACATATCAAAGGATCTCAGTGTAGGTAGAATATTTATGCTAAAAAATCATCAATGAGATCTAGAATTTGAAGTTGGTGAGAATTTTATCCTATAAATTTACACAATAAATAGGTTTTTTTGATTCATATTGAAGTGAAATATGAGAACTATGTATATTGGTTTTATTGATATTCTTGATCGAGTAGGTACTATAGCTTATCCCTTGAAACTCCCACCAAATTTATCTTAAGTTCATGAGGTGTTTTAAGTATCTATATTGAATTAGTACATACATTATCATTCACATGTACTAAACTCGTAGGTTTTATTTATGGGGAATTTTATTTAATTTAAATAATAAAAAATATAAATCTTGTATCCTAGAGATAATATTCTAAAAGACATGACTACATACCTTGTTAATGTTCTCTAGAGGAGTTAGAAATTTGAGGAAGCTACATGTGAACCTGAGGATATAATAAAGCTGAGATATACTCATTTTCTAGTACCACAGTGATGGAATTTATAGGGTTACATTCATTTTATGGGGCGTATAATGTTACACCCCATTATTTTGTATGCATTTCCTTTGAAATAAAACATGAGGTATCTGATAGCTTTCCTTACACGCATGCCTAGATATATATGAATATTCATATAGTAAACCATTATAACCTATACATTAAATTATTATACTTTAATTTTAATAATGAATTTATAAAAAAATGTATAATTTTTTTTAATATTCTAAATGTATTGATTAATTCCTAAAAAATAAGTCCTCAATTTTCAGTAATGTCATTTTACGCTTCAAAATTAAGTTTCCTTATAAAATGGTTTTTATTGTATTTTCTAACACAAGAATTATAATTAATTAATTCTATTATTAGAAATTTTATTTTCTGAAATTAATATAAGTATTGAAATTATAATTTCAATATTATCTTACACTGAATTTTTAGAACTTTATTTAAAATCTTTATTTTCCAATGAATAGTTTTAATACAAAATTTTTTAAAGCCTATAATTTATTTTCTAGTAAAAGACCCATTATCTTTTGAATTTGATAATAAATTAACATAAATATCCTTTTATTATAGATAATAAAACTAATTACATAATTATCATAATTATACTTTATGTTTGTATAATTTTACTTTTTTGTCTTAAAACACATTTTCCTAAAAATTATTTTTGTACATGAAATGTTATTTTATCATAATAAATTAAATTAATATCTATTTATTAATGGTTTTAATGAAATTGATATATTATATATCCAATAATATATTTTACCATTTATTTTATGGTTTTTATATGGAATTAAATGTATATAAATAATGTTTTATTATTAATCATTCATTCTTCTAAAATGAGTTTTCAATCGGGATTTCACACTTATTTAAAATAAAATTCAGACACTTATAGAAATTGTATCTAATAAAATTGACTCAATATTTTGAATAAGAATAATTAATATAATATTATATGTTCAAAATAATTTTTAGCCATAGTGAACAATAAAAATACTGAAATGGTTTTGCAACAGTTGAGGTTTAAATGGGTTTAGCGACGGGTGGTAAACAAATAGATATGGGTAGTATTTCGACACAAACATATCTAATTATTATTAGATGAATATATTTAAACCTTTTTTTATCATACCTTATAATACCTGGAAATTTTGATCCACATTCCCATCAAAGTAACCATATATCATTGAAATTTTAAATGGAATTCCATGAATGTCCCTCCACTCACTTATAAAAAAACATCTTATCCTCTATTATTCATTTATTTTTGAGTGATATGTATTTAAAAATCCATACTACACACCTTCATATAATCCTTCCCATCACTAGGGGTCTTCTGTTATTCTCTTAAGACCTATCCTTTTATGATTTTGGTGTAATCCAATGGAGGTATCTTGAAAAAGAGGTATAGATCTTAACTAAGCTACTAAAATTTTATCCATTATTATAATTTCTATAAACATGGTGTATCCATGAAATCATGATAAATACATAACCATAAATATAATGAGATGTTATTATAGTTATGTATCTACCATTTTTCACTTATTCTCAATCAATTGGGAGATGAATGATTTGCTCGTGTGTGCATATGGACTACCGTCTCTATATAGTGCTGTGATTATTTTTCCCCTACCATCATTCATGGTTTCTTATTATGATATATATAATTTGTATATATTATATTTATGTTATAATAATTAATTTTAAGGGTTTATTAATATTTACCTTTCTTTTGATCCATCCATTGAAAAATAGAAACATCACTTGTGTGTACATATAGACTACCATCCCCACATAGTGATGTAATTCATTTTTCATCACTGTATTATATAAATAGATATAATTATGTAAATATGAATTATATTAATAACATTATAATCATTATAGATATGAATTAACCCTAATCGAAGTGAATGAAACATAACTGTAGAACCAAAACATACATGAAAAATCATAGCAGTTAACACATGAAACGATTATGATAATGAATGATATATAATGAGCATGTGATAATATGTTATAAGTAAGAAACTTATAGTATAATAAGTATTAAAATGGTTTTAGTACTAATTTAATCTAAATTTTAATGCACTATATAGTAATCTAGAGAGCTTTTATAGAGAGATAGACTTGAGGTAAGGGTTTTGGTTTCATTCTCAGTTTTATCACAATTATTTATGGTTAAATAATATGATGATAAAATTGTATGATATAACTCTCCTAAATATTATTTATTTTCTTATAATATATTTATTTTTGGAGATTTAATTTTTTTTCCTTTCATTTTTCTCACTTCATGAACTTAGGATACTAAAATAATTTTTTTATATAAAACAGGCCTTGTTTTTCCCTTCGTTTGGGAATATTTTCTTCCGTCTCTATATTTTCCTTAAAATTTTATCAATAATGTTTTTAATATTACCCAAATATTATTTAATTAATTTTTTTAATATATTTTAATTTCCTTAAAAAAGTTAAAAGGTACATTCTTATCATTTTCCAAACATCGAACTTCTTTATTTTTACCAAAAATGTGAAACAAAAATTTTTTTAACATACCCCGCATGAACAGATTTCCCTGATAACATAAATAATATTTTCATTAATGATAAATTTATATGTTACCATTTTTATTTTAAACAAAAATGTTTTTCTTAATGTTTTTTAAAATTTTTGTTTCTAAATAATTTTTTTAAATAAAAATGTATTTTCCACAAGAAATGATCGAGTGAATGTTTACTGGTATCTTAATCTAAAAGGAATATTTTGAAGTTTATTATGCTTTAATAGGGATATATTCCAATGTTATCATCATTATTATTTCTTTGGTTTGTTTATGATTATTATGATTAAATTTTTATGAAACTCATATCCTTTCCTTGTGATTTTATTTGATGATATGATGAATGTTATATGATCTTGTGTCACACATATGTACGGTTTTCATTATGTGATGAGTGGGAATGAAATTATATAGTCCTCAAATTAATTAGGTAAATAATGATATCACATCAGATAATAAGGACTCAAATGGGTAGTAAACCCAATTCCTTAAAAAACATTATCCAATAAGATAGTCTTGAGAGAAAAATTTCTCAGAGGAAATGTTAGAATATGGAGTGAACCCAATCTACTATGATGGTCTTAACTGTGAGCCTTGAGTAAGGAAATGATTTTCGATTATTATGTGTATTCCAAAAACATATGGATTATGATTATTCATTTGATATGTTTTCATGCCTAATGATTGATTATTGAAGACTCCACACACTTTCATCATATGTCTGTTGATTCATTAATATTTAATACATGTTTTATTATTATGATCTATGAATTTATATTTATGATTTTATAATGTTAATATCATGTTCTCATACCCTTATTCATATGTTATAATAACTTTTCACCCCTAATATATATCTCTTATGTTTACCCATGCTAAGAATCTATGCTTTCCCATTCTTATACATCCCATGCCCAGTTATGGAGAATGGTTTTAGGTATGTTATGTCTAAGAATGGTGATAATTGTGATGAAATTAGTGGGAAATGATATCGATGGTTTATGTATAATTTTTTATGTTCCCATTATTCAAAATACACTAAACCTTTATGGTTCTTTCTTTTACCGCATTGATGTGTAATTGATATTTCATCTAATAAGATGTAGTACTGGTGTATGAAATTTTTGGTTTTATATAGACAATAGGAAAAGAGATATTATGATTTATGTATCTTGGTGATTGCTATGTCACCATGTTAAGGATGGGAGATAGAAGTATAAGGGTATGTTATAACCATTACCCATACAATAATGTAAATGGTAAAAAATCACCATTGATTTCATTTTTCATCTACACAAAATAAATAAGGGCCATAATGAGATTTGGATTGTAGTCAATCTCTTTATGAAGTCATAGAATTTCATTTCTATAAAATATAATTTTTATCATTATAAATTTTCTAGGATATTTATTAAATAATATGTATGTATTGACCAAGACCCCAGTATCCTAGAGCTAGTGTCTACTTTATTACATTTGTATAAGATACAAGGAATCAAATCATAAAGAACTAAATATTTTACTAGTCTTAGTAAAATAGATATGTAATTGAGTCTTTCATTACATTTAAAACACAAATTATAAAAAAAATATCAATAATGAAATTATTACCTCTAGAATATCCTTTCACATTAATCATAGTACACTTCATGGAATCCTAGGGAAATTAAATAAAATAATAGTGAGATCAGATAATCAGTAAGGGTTAAGTACAGAAGATTATATTATAAATCAGTAAATAATAATCAATATGGAAAGGTAAATAACTTAAAACAAATTTCATTCAATCAATACTTGGATATCATAATTAGATACAGCATAATCATTATAGAAAGGTAGATAACTGGAAACACATGTCATTTAATCAATAAACTGAGAATGAAATTCATCCAAATATGATATCATTGTGAGAATCTCATGGATAATAATAACTGAATTCTTAACTAAAGAAATACTTAATTATTAGATTTCATTATCTCAATTATCATGATACCACTACTATCAAAAATATTCACAAGATGGTTTAAAAATATAGGTAGAAACATGTTTAATGCTAGATAACTAATTCACCACATGAGACTACTGATGCATCGAGGGGATATATAATCATGGTACCCACCTTTCACCACATTTCCAAATCATTCCTCCTATATCAAATAATCAATTTAATTCATGAATAATGTTCCTTATAATCAAATATATATATTGAGTAAAAAATATAGATTTATCAATATTTCCCAAGATAAATAAACTTTCAATGAAGAACACCATGTGTATAAATGAAATATGGTTTAATTAATAAATATACCCATGATTAATAATATTGATATTTAGGATAAATTTAATGTCCATTTATCATAGGAAAGTGAAAATTCCAAGGGAAAGTTAATGAAAACAAAAATGAAATAAGAAATTGAATGTCAATACATTCCTTCGTCAAAATTATCATAAAACATCCATGGAAAGAATAATTATTATTTCAAACCAACATATAATCATTGGAGTATGAACAATAGTTGGTCATGTTGATGAATATAAATACTATAAAAAAATATTAAAAGCATTATTGAGGAAAATATTCTTTTCACTTTAAAAATAACCTTTTATAATTAAATGTTCACAAAAAACATTGAAAATAATTTTATTTGATAACAATTTTTGAAACATAAAAAGGAATATTTATAAAATTTATTGTTCATGATGGAAGTAATTTTCAGACATACTAATTACATTAAAACAAATATTCCTTCCACATGTTTGGTAAAATCCAAATAGGAATTATTTTGAAGATTATATGAAGATTCCTATCAAAAAAATTAAAAGAAAAAATGACTAAAATTTTATTTATTATCTCATTTTGAAAAGTTTAAATAAATTTTTAAAATAATTTTTAGAAAACATGTTTCTGGAAGAAAACAAATTTCTTACTGAACAGATAAATGAAATCAAATTTTCTTAAAAACATTTCTCAATTATTTTAAATAAAAAATTGTGAAAAAATTGTAATATTAATTAAAAAAGTCATAAATATATATAGGAGAATAAAATTAAAGGTTTTTATAATATAATGATCAAATAATTTCCTTCAATGAAAACTCATGTATAAAAAATCATGATTAAAATGATATTATGAAATAAACCCTTACAAAGATCATAACGTTGAAGTAAGGATTAATCAATGAATCAATTATGTGTATCAAATGTAAATACATATTAAACATGTTGAAATAAGAAATAATATATTCATATTTATTTGCACACATAATCTTATAATATCTAATACAATAAAGAAGTAATATAACCTAATGAAATTAAATTGAGTTATAAAATTCATAACCACCTAGTAATTTTCATGTAAAATAAACATAGAAAAAGTAATTCAAATTGAAAAAATAAAATATCATGAATTATTAATTAATCCAGATATAACATCTCAAATTTGAATTATATACACTGCATAAAATAAATTTTATTCATAACCTTACAATATTCCTCAGTGAAATGAAATTGAGATAAAATCTCGTATCTTATGCTTCCTTTTGGTTGAATGTGATTTAACCTTCGTTATAGTGGTTTTACACATGTTATTAACTTATAATAGAACCATATTGATATTTATAATATCATATATGAAACTTTTATACTATATTATCACCCATTCATTAATAGTATTTCATTATTTCCATTGTTTTGTGTGTTAATTTACTTATTATCTTATTCATATTATATCATGAAAGTTCCAATTATTGTGTATATTATATAGTTCCCTAATATCAATAAAAATAATAATGATATGATTATAATATTTATACATAAATATTACTTTTTATACTAATCATGAAAGTTTTTTTTTGATAAATGATGTATGTAACGATCATAGAGACAACAGGTCGTACACATGCATGAGTAACATTTCCATTTTTCAGTGATCATTATAGAAAGGAGGTAAGTAATATTTTATCTATAAATAATGATAGTAATATCATAAATTTAGTATTATTTATTTAAATATACTTATATATATCATCCATATATTTTGGTGATGAAAATATTGTCACATCGCTTTGTGAAGGTGGTAGTCCACATGTACATGAACGACATTATCATCTTTCGGTGAGTGAAAAGTGAAGAAAGAAAATGATATATTATATTTTAAGAATGATAAATTTTTCATGAATATAATAATTATGTAATTTATATCAAATATATATTCATTAAATTTATCATTTTTACTATCCATGTAAAGTGTTAGCCAAAAATGAATCATATCGCTTTATGATGTGGTAGTTTATCGTACACAGAAGCGACGTTAATGTATCCCCTAAGGAATAGAAAGTAAAAAAAGTTATATATGATATAAGTACTTAATAGGTATAATTATTTTATAAATGTTATATATATATATATACTTTATATCCATTATCATACCCAACCTTTTGTGGTGGTAATGGAAAAATGAATGACATATGTTCGTGAGGCGGTAGTTTATCATACACATAAATGATGATTTTATAACCTATTTGATGGAGGTGGGGATATTTTTAAGTGATTTCCTAGAAAAAAAACATAAAATTATATAGAATATATTATGTATATTATATCATCATGATTTAATAATAATTCTGGGAGGTGGAGGAAGAAATAAAATAAGAATGCTCATTGAAGAACATTACCTCTTCATCGAATAACCTCCTTAGGTTTACACCCAAATCCTTCCTCAATTGAATTTATGACCAAAATAATGATTATAGGATGAGGGTATGGAATTTTATAATTTATTTTGGTAGGTATTGGACGATCTAAAATGTTTTGAAGGTGTGAATAAGAGAGAAGAGGGGTGGTCATTTATGGGTGAGGTGAGTGGCACACTTGTAATTTTTAAAAAGAAAAAGGTGTACCCATGTTTTTCACATGAAACAAGGGTAAAAAATGGATTCTTCACGATTTTAGACATAATAAGTTCTAAATATTTCCATAAAATATATTCTAGAAGATTTTATAGGAAATTTTAACACTTATCTTTTTAGTTTAAACCCTTGTAACTCCATATTTACCTTAACCATGGTAAATAATTTTTACTATTTTCACTATTAATTTTGGTCAAAAATTAAGTTCAAAAAATTAGATAATAAAAAAGTTGATTCTAAATATGGAATCCATTTTTAACAATACAATTCACAAAATTATAAAAATTTAATTTAAAATTAATCTTGCAGACATGACAAAAAGAGGATTTTCCAAGAGAGGATGTTCAAAAGTTTACAAAGTTTTTATATCAAAATTCAATAAGAAAATGATTCCAATAAACTAAATTATATTAATTGATATATAATTTAACTAATTTTACTTTAATAATAATTTAAAATATAATTTATCTCCATAAATATTTTAAATGAAAAGGTAATGTTCAATTAAAATTCTAAATTTTTTCACTATTCTTTGAAAAATGAAATATTTTAGAAAAATACCATAAATTAACTCTAAGATAATTTTGATATGATGATTTCAAAAATAAATTTTATTTTTTAAAATAAATTTAATAAATGTGATAAAATTTAATTTAAATTATGCTCACAAATCATGACTAAACCGTCTTTTAGAAAAAAAAATACAGTTTTTAAGAAAACATTTATTTTTATTTTAAATGATTATTATTTTATTTATAATCAATATATAACCATAATTTTCATAATTTATTTATTACTATTAATAAAAACAAATTTAATGGCTATTTTATAATGGTATACTATATTATGGTTCATTTTGACTCGGGGTTGTGTGTTCCGCAAGCTATCAAAGATAATAAATTTAAAGAAATATATTTATTAGGTTGTTTAAGCTTGGTGTTGTTTGTTACATAATATATAAAAAATTATTATTTTAAAATCTAGGGGTTCTACATTCTCTCAACCTTAAATAAATTTCATCCTCTCCATTCAAACTTGATCTTGGTAATCAAGGGTTTGACATTTGGAAATACCATTGTTGAAAAACCCACATCATAAAAGGGTTAATGAAATATCCTATTAATAATATATAATGGGAAGTAAAAAGGTCAAATGGAACAGCACATAACTAGGTTTCTAAGTTGGATAAAATTGGTGGAATTTGAAGAAATATATATAGAAGTAAAATATAAGTAGTTATACAAAATGATAGAGGTCATTTATCACAAGAAATTTAATGATCAATGGAAATTTAAGGACCTCAAAACCATAAATATTTTATGATTTAAAAGACCATATGATTCATTGTATATGAATTTAAAAGGATAAAAAAATATTCAATATCATTTTTCTAATTTTGAGGAATTATTTTACTATTAAAGAATATAAGGAAATATACTTAATTGATGTGTTTTTATTTCATAAGAACAATTTTATACTTTGGTTTTGCTTCAATAAATTCCCAATTCATTGATTAATCCAAGAAATGAATATCCAAAAATGAAATTTTTTTTCCTTAACAACTAAATTTCACTTTTAATGGATCCTAAGATCCATAAAAAGTGATAATTATTTCCTTATATTTATAACTATTCTCAAAAACCAATATGGTTACCGCATTTTATTTAATATAATACATTAATCTATAAACCTCAATAGTAACACCATAGGTTCATCATTAATATTTATTTTTCAAATCATTTAACTAATGGAATATTAACCAGGATATCATATAGGCAAGTGGTAGGTTTTAAACCCTTATCGTCCTTTGGTTGTGGGTGCAAGCCATTTTTCTCTGATGGATACAGAGTGTTGTCACCTAGAATGTGGGTTATCCTTTTTCTAAAACTATATTAATACAATTACTATAAAATTCCCCCAATAAATGGATGGAGATACTTGAAATAAAATTAATCATTAAATACACCTTTTAATAACATTTTCAATAAAAATAATTTTTTGCACAAAGTTTAATAATCTTATTTGACTATTATTATAGTGTAATTAATGTTTATATTAAACCTAAAGGTTATAAATTCGTTTAAACTTATGTATATAAAATTTAAATGAATTATTTCTCAAATAAATTTTCCACTAAAACAATTACTTTCCATAAATTTATCCCAAAATATCCTTAATATTGGTATAATCCCATCTTATAAAACCTAAAAAGGGGTATTTAAGAATTTTAACATATGATAAATCTGAAACTCAAAAACTCGTGATGGTATCCACAACTCTTAAGTTAATGAAGACACATATGCTTCAAAAATTTAACATAATCCTTATATGTTTCATGATTCTTACAACCAAAATAAATTGATAAAATACTTATAAAATTAAATTCTTGAATCAAGATACATAAATACTTCATCAATTTTATTTAAATATAGGTCCTTACTTGGTTTATGGGTTAACCTTTATAAGGGTTAATTGACTTAGATAATTCTCAAGTTCTCTAAGTTTAAGATAATGAACTATAAATAGATCCCTAGGATGAAATTTATTTCCTTCCATCATACTCTTCATTTTTCCTCATCAATTCATTATTTTATGCCCTTCTTTTCCACATATAAAACATTTTACCTTCCTTTGAGACAACTTCTTTTCAATATTAGACACCTTATATTTAACATACATCATTAATTATTATAATCTATTCAAATCCTTTATAATGGTTTTTAAATAAAATGTCAATTATCCTAAGAATATCCCTTGGGAATTTCAAGCTGGGTGCATAGTAAGACTCATTCTCATACACCAACTGACAATCGAGTCAAGCCCAATGCACCATTTTAAGAGTTATTATCCCTAGGTACATATGTGCTAGAACCATTTCTAATTGTAGTATCTAGACAAGTATTTATTTCAAAAAACTCATAATATCTAACTTACCACAAAATTAGGATGTTCTTCTATACTTATTCTCAAAATCTATCATAGGGTTATATTCCATAATCTATGTTTTCCTTAATCTAGTTCCCAAAGTTTCTACTAAACTTAGACTAATACCAATTGTATGAACCCCAGCCCCAGAAGATTGGAGTTTGTGTCTTCTTTATTACATTGGCCTAAGATAAAAGGAATTATATATTAAAGGATTAAATATTTTTGCAGTCCTATTAAACTAGATACATACTTGATTTTTACATTACAATTGAAAACAAAAATTAAAACATATTTTTTAAAAGAATAAAATTATTCCCTCTAACATATCCTTTCGCATAAATCAAAGTACCCTTCACGAAATCTTGTGGAAATGAAACAAATTAAGGGTTAATTATAATATAAGCTATCATAAATAAATAAAGAATCATAAATATATAAGGTAAATAACTAAACACACAAACCATTTAATCAATAACTATTATATCATAATTAGATAATGTATAATCAATATAGAAAGGTAAATAACTGAAAATACATTCCATTTAATCAATAAACTAAGAATTAAATGCATCCAAAGATAATATCATTATGAAAATATCATGGATAATAATAACTAAATTCTTAATAAATGAAATTATTAACTATTATACATTATGATCTCATATATCACAATACCTCTACTATAAATACATTTCAAAATAATGTTTAAAACTACATGGAGAAACCCATTTAGTGCTAGCTTATTGATTTTTCTCATGAGACTAATGATGAATAGATGGGCTATATAATTCTGAGCCCTACCCATGAATGCATGTCCATAGCATTCCTTATATATCAAATAATATATTTAATTCATGAAAAATGTTCCTTATCATAAAATATTTGTATTGAGTAAAGAATATATATTATAAATATTTCCCAATATAAAAAAATAACATTCCATGTATAACACAATATATATATATGATAAATGGTTTAAAAAATAAACAAATCCATGATAAATGATATAGCTATATAGGGGAAATTTAATTTCCAATGATCATACAAAAGTGAATATTTCAAGGGAATGTTAATGACTACAAAAATGAATACATAAATGGAATTTCAATACTTTAATTGGTCAAAATAATCATAAACCATCCATAAAAAGAATAATTATGTTATAAATCTAACATTAATGCATTGGAGTAAGAATAAAGGTCTGTTATCATTGATGAATATAAATACCATAAAAATATTTTAAAAACCTTCTAAAGGAAAATATCATTTTCATTTTGAAAATAATATTTTTTTTAAAGTTCACAAACAAGTTTGAAAATAACCTTTGAAACTTATAAAGAAAACATTAAAACATTAATTGGTCATGATGGCATAAAATTCCATACATGTTAAGTATGTTAAAATAATGATTCCATTCATATTTTCAGTAAAAGAAAAATGGGAATTGCTTTTAAAAAGACATAAAGATTCCTCTAAAAACATATTGTAAAAGGTAAAATGGATAAAAATGAGTTTAATAAATCATTTTTAAAAGGTTAGAAACATTTTTGAAAACATATTTAGTAAAAATTATTTTAGAAGAAAATAGATTTCCGACCGAAGATAAAAATGAAGTCGGATTTTCTTAAAAACATTTTCTTAATTATTTTAAATACCAAAGAGTGGAAGAATGATACTGTTACATGAAAACTTCAGGAATAACTAGAGGATGTGAAAATTAAATGGGTTTATTATTCAATGATCAAATAATTTATTTTAATAGAAACTCAAATATAAACAATACTAATTAAAATGATATTGTGAAATAAACCCTTACAAAGATCATATAATTGAAGTGAGGATAAATGAATGAATCGATTATATGTATCAAATGTATATCCACATAAAAAAAGTTTAAATAAAATATAATATAGTCATAATTCATTTCACACATAATCTTTGAATGTCAAATATAATGAAGAAGTAATATAACCCAATGAAAAAGAAATTAAGTTATGAAATTCTTTACCACTTGGTAATTTTAAAGTAAAATCCAAATGGATTAATTAATTCAAATTACAACATAAAATATCATGAATTATTAATGAATCATGATATTATAATTCAAAAGGGTAGTATACACACCATATAAACAAAATTAGGTGCATAACATTACAATATTCTTCAATGAAATAAAATTGATTTGAAATCCCTTACCTCAATATTACTTTTGGTTGAACATGCTTTAATCACTTTTATAGTAGTTTTAAACATGTTAGTAACTTAAACCAGAACTGTATTAATATTTATAATATCATATATGATACTTTTATAATATCTAATGACCCATTTGTTAATAATATTTCATTATTTTCAATGTTTTGAGTGTTAAATACCATGTTTTCTAATTCATATTTTGTCATGAAAGTTCACTTTCTTGTGTATATTTTATAGTTTCATAATCTAGAGGATAATAATCATAATATAATTATCATATTTATAAATCAATTATACATTTAATAAAAATAATGAAATATGGTTTTAAAAAAATGATGTATGTTACAATAATGGAGATGGTAGGTCATACATACACATGAGTAATATTTCAATTTTTCAATAATCATTACCACTACTAAAAAATAAGCTTTTAATGGTTCTAAAAATGGCCTTTATCAGTGCTAGAGAAGTGCTGACTACCAGAGTGAAATTAAAAGCTCTAGGATTTTATCAACGCTGAAAAAATAATTGATAAAGGACCCTATTTATCCTCTCTTTTGTTTTATGATGATAAATAAACCCTTTATAAGTGATTCTAAAATCACTGATAAAGGACCCCTTTATCAACACATTTAGTGGTGATGATAAAGGGGTATACTATAGTGTGGTGTAACAACACACTATAGCACTAGTGTAGTGTGATGTAACAGCGCACTAAATCACCAGAACTAGCATCTGAAAGCATCAAAATAAATTACCAAAAAATAATTTAAATGAAATAAAATTTATAAAGAAAATATAATAAAAAACATGATATTATAGACATTTCAAAAAAAAAATTATATAATTACATGAGTATGTACAAAGTATTTCATACATTCAAAAACATTAATGTTACTTTGTCTTTTCACACTAATCCTGATCATGCTATTTTTGAAAAAAAAACCCTGATTAAGAAAAAGAATAAACCTATATATGAAAAAAATTATTATATTAGTAATAATATAAAGAAAAAAATAAAATATAAATTATTAATTTCAAACTAAAATTTGAGTCATACCAGGAACATTGTGTACTGGATTGAATTGCAGTTTATTCTTACACATAACACCATTTATTGTTCACCTTTAAGAATTATCTCTCTGAAAATTAAATAAATACGTATAACATAAAAATTATGAGGAAATTAATTAAGTAATATAATATAGAATTATGATAAAACAATCTAGGCTCATTTTCTCGATTTTGGTGATGTAATGTGCATTTTGGTCATGTAGAAAGTACTGTAGCAGGTACTTCTCAGTACTATAGTAGCTAGAACTATTCATCTATATGGGTCCTTGGGCTACCAGTTTGGTCCTTGGGTCCTGAAAGACTTTCGGGCCACCCAAGGCCTTTGGCCCAGTTGATTTTCAAGGCCTTCGGGCCACCTTAAGGCCTTTGGGCCACCCCATGGCCTTCAGGACACATGAAATGCAGATGTACCAGCCAGAATACAAGGGACATGGCTTCAGAGGAGGATTTAGGGCAAGCACATTCACTAGAGCAGAGCTAACCAGAATTGGAAGAATGAGAGGGTGTATATTTTCCATCGATACCAGGCTTGTGCAACTTTGCATAGGACAGCTATCCAACCATCCATGTGAAGGTGGAGTGTTGATATCATGACATATGCTAGGGAGGAGCAGTTCCAAGTTGTCTTGTCTGGGTGATTCCTCTAAGACCTGTGGTTTATGTAATTGTCTCTATCCTTAGGGCCTTGTAAGGGTTCCACCTCACCCCTTGAAAGGTGTATTATTAAAAATAAAAAAATGAAGGCCTTCGGGCCATTCAGACTGACCGACTGACCCAAAAACACACACTTTGAATTATATTAGTCTCACAATGTGCCATTTTAACATGATACTAATTCCTATAAGTCAAAAATGACTTATGAATCATATTATGAAATTATCAAGACAATATGAGCGTGTTTTCTCATTTTTTTTAGTGAGTGACACTTTTTGAGCTAAAATGTCAATTTTAAAGTGATAACATCCACTTTGAGTCATATCGAGAACATCATGTATCATATTGAGGTGTGGATAATTCCTACACATAAAAATTACTTATGGGTCATTTTCCGAAAGTATAAAAACAATATAAATGAATTTTCTTAATTTTTGAGTATGTCAGTTATCTTTTTTACTAAAATTAATGTCAATTTTGAAAAAAAGAATCACTTGGAGTCATATCGATCACACCATGCATTGTATTGAGGTTCAGATGATTCCAAACATCTTAAATTACTTATGGATCATTTTATAAAAGTATCAAAACTGTATTAATGTGTTTTCTTGGTTATGAGTATGTTAATTGTCATTTTTACTAAAATGTCATTTTAAAATTAAAACACACACTTTGTGTCAAACTGGTCACATAATGTGTCGGTTTGATGTGAGACTAATTCCTACAGGTTAAAAATTACTTACAAATCATTTTCATAAATTATCAAGACAATTTGAGTGTATTTTCTTGTTTTTCATTGAGTGTCACTTTTTGAACTCAAATGTCAATTTTAAACTGATAACAGACACTTTGAGTCATACCAGGAATATCGTGTATTAGATTAAGGTGATTTTGATTCCTACATGTATCAAATTACATATGTATTCTTTTCCAAAAGTATTAAAACAATTCATATGTGTTTTCTTGGTTTTGAGTATGTCAATTTTCTTTTTTAATAAAATTAATTTCAATTTTAAATAAAAATATGCACTTTGAGTCATACTGGTCACACTGTAAGTTAGATTTAGGTGAGACCAATTCCTACACATCTAAAATAAATTATGGATAATTTTTTAAAATTATCAAAATAATATGAATTCATTTTCTAAGTTTTGAGTACATACCTTGTGTTTTTTACTAAAATGTAATTTTAAACTTCAAACATGTACATTGAGTCATATCGGTCACATAGGGTGTCAGTTTTATGTGAGACTAATTCCTACACATCAAAAATGACTTATTAATTTTTTTCCTAAATTATCAATACAATATGAGTATGGTTTCTCACTTTTCAATGATTGATACTTTTTGAAATAAAATATTAATTTTAAAATGATAATGGACACTTTGAGTCATACTGACTACATCGTGTATCATATTGAGGTGTGGATGATTCTAACACATAAAAAATTACTTATGGATCAATTTTTTAAATTATCAAAACAATCCAAATGTGTTTTCTCATATTTGAGTATGTTGGTTGTCTTTTTTACTAAAACTAATGTCGATTTTAAATAAAAAAGAACTACTTTGAGTCATACTGGTCACATCGTGTATCGGATTAAGGTGTAGCTGATTCCTACACATAAAAAATGAATTATGGATTATTTTCCTCAAGTATCAAAATAATCCAAAAAAATTATCATTTTTTGTATGTCACTTTTCTTTTTTACTAAAATGTTATTTTAAACTTGAAACATGCACTTTGAGTCATACCAGTCACATCATGTGTTGGTTTAACATGAGATTAATTCCTATACATCAAAAATAAATTATTAATTGTTTTTATAAATTATCAATATAATCTCTGTGAATTTTCTCAATTTTTAGTTAGTGGCACTTTTTGAACTAAAATGTCTATTTTAAACTGATAATGGACACTTTGAGTCATACTGAGAACATTATGTGTCCGATTGAGGTGTGGTTGATTTTTATACATCAAAAATGAAATATATATCATTTTACTAAAGTATAAAAATAATACAAATGCATTTTCTCAGTTTTGAGTATGTTAGTTGTCTTTTTTACTAAATTTAATGTCAATTTTAAAGAAAAAGACACACTTGGAGTCATATCAGTTACACCATGCATTGGATTGAGGTGTGGTTGATTTATAAACATCCCAAATGAATTATAGATCATATTGATAAAGTATTAAAATAATAAAAATATATTTACTTGGTTTTGAGTATGTGACTTTTCTTTTTTACTAAAATGTCATTTTAAACTAGAAACACGCACTTTAAGTCCTACCGATCACATTATGTGTTAGTTTTATGTGAGACTGATTCCTACACATAAAAATTGAATTATTAATTATTTTAATAAATTATTAATAAAATATAATATTGTTTTCTTGTTTTTTAGTTCGTAACACTCTTTTAACTAAAATATCAATTTTAAACTAATAATAGACACTTTGAGTCATACCAGGAACATCGTGTACCGGATTGAGGTGAGGCTGATTCCTATATGTCACAATTGACTTATAAATAATTTTACTAAAGTATAAAAACAATTATAATGTTTTTACTCAGTTTTGAGTATTTCAGTTGTCTTTTTTACTAAAATTAGTGTCAATTTTAAATAAAAAGACACACTTTGAGTCGTATTGGTCACATTGTGTGTCGGATTGAGGTGTGGATGATTCTTAAACATCCCAAAGTATCAAAAAAATCCAAAATTCCAATTTTACTATTCTTTCAATTTCCTTTATTTTTAGAACTTCCAATACTACATATTAAGTTGATGTTCTTAGCTGAAAAATATTTTTTGGCTAAGAACATCTACTCAATATGTATTGTCGGTAGTTAATCAAAGAAAGGAAATGGAAATCATGGTAACATTGGAAGAAATGAACATTTTATCTATTTTTTGGAATTTTGAAAATAGTTGAAAGAAAAATATTACTTCTTAAAATATCTGTGAAAGAAAATTAATAAGTATTAGCTAAAAATTATAAGAAAATTAACTTACAAATAGTAAATAAAATGATTGCAACATTAACTAAATAAGCGGTAGGAATTAACCTTTTTATGATGGTTGAATACATCCTTGACCCATTTCATTTTTTTTCATTATCTCAGTTGTATCCTTGAAGTCTAATCTCTCACGAGAATGATTATCTTCGAACAAACCACCCCAACTCGAACAAAATAATCCACCTGTATAAAAAAAATTCTTATGTGAGTAATAATAAAATGAAAAAAATTAAACATAAATATAAAATAATACATTAATTATATAGAAAATGATTTCACTATGAAAATATCAATATCACCTCTGTGATTGAGAAGATTCCACATTGTTTCTTTTCATACAAAGGCAGTAGAGGGAACTTGAAGGAAAATGAAAAATGCCAACACTATAGGGGTGAAAAGTTTTTAGGGAGGAGAATTATGTGGAAGTTTTGGTGTATAAAGGCATGAAATATGGGTAGAAATATTCTAAAATAAATGAACTCTATAAGGAATAATAAAATTTTAATCAACATTTCATTAAATATTTGTTAGATAAAATATATAAAGTATATCATAACAATACCTTTTCATATTCCCAAAGTGTTTCCTTTATTATAGTATATTCTTCCATGGGATTGGTAACATCATTATGTGTAGGATACATTGTCAACACTACAGGGGTAAAAATGTTCGACGGAGAATAATTTTGTGGAATTTTTGGTGCAGAAATGCATGAAATATGGATAAAAACATTATAAATTAAACAAAATATTCAATTAATAATGAAAATTAAGTCAAAAAATCATTATATAATTTTTCATTAAAATAGAGATAGTATATCATAACATTTCCTTTATATATTCCAAAAGGGTTTCCTTTATTTTAGTTTGTTCTTATGAGGGTTTGGTAACATCATCATGTGTAGAAGACATTATCTACATGAGTAGTCAAACACTTAATTTAGATTATGTCAATATATTAAAGAATATATAATATTATGAGGAAAACCATAGTATATTAAAAATAACTTTTACCTTATCATTGAGCTCTCTTTATTTTATTAAATGTTTTAGGGATTTGGATCCTCTATCAAGAATCCGAATCCCCTCTTTGTGTTCCCCTCTAATATACAATAAATTATCTATATTGTGACTTTCATATAATTATTTTGATCTTCCAATAAAAGGGTCATCCTTGATTGAATTTTCATTTGACCTGACAGTTTTTTTACTCACCCATAAGACAATCGACCAATTCTTATTTGTTAGATCTGAGACATAAAATAATTTCACATTTTGTGATTACATTATGAATGGCACGTTTTTCCCCTTACACAGTGAAATTCACATTCACAAATCTCATTTAATCAACTTTCACTGCACTCTTATTGTCAAAACATTTGCAATGGAAAATTGGAACTTGAAATTTTGTATAATCCAACACGTATATTTGTTCAATAATACCAAAATACGATATATTTTCATAAATTTTATTTCTATCCTTGTAACTAGATATGTGCATCACTTTTTCCTCAAGAATAAATCCACTATTTTTTTTTCATACTGAATTCATCTTGTTCTTTTATATATAATGTATAACTATTGACTAAAAAACCAATGTAAGATATAACATTTGTATTCGGTCCATTGGTTATCCATCGAAGTTGTTTGAAAATTGAATTCATATTTTTAGATAACTCCTTATAATTTTGATCTCAGAACTATCCTATAAATTGTTGATTATGTGTATTTGATATCCATACATTATCCCTTGATGGATTGAAATAACTAATAATTTCTTTGATGGATTCAACTTATGGATCAACATATTCACTATTATGTAAAATGTAAAGGTGTTCTTTCTCCCGAACTATGAAGATAATTGTAAAAACATATCTTCCAAAAATCCTTGCTCCCATAAGACATCCTCTATTATGAGACTTTGGGAGACCGATGTTATCAACACCTAATAGGTAATTAGTATAAAATTTCTATATCTTCTTAAAAAATATATCATTTTGTAATAAAACCTTATGGAAAACTTCTATTCTTGTTATACCCTTTCAAAATCGTCATATACTGTTGAATGTTGTATATCCATCTATAATGGTCAGGACCACATAGTTGAACCTCTAAAACCAAGTGAACTATCAGGTGGACCATTATATGAGAGAATAATTGTTGGAAGAGCATATCTAATTCACATAATATAACTGCAACCCTCTAATTCATGATTGGAAACTTCATTGAGTCTATAACATGCATATGGTTTTGAAAAAGAAGCATATTTTGTTAATGTATGTTGTTTATTTACAATTAGAATGCAATAGAAATCAATAGACATCAAATCTTACATCAAAACATATAATTCATGAGATTTTAGTCCCAATAAATTCAAATTAGTCATTGAAATGACATTCTTGATATTTTATTAAAACCCCTATGGAAATTTTACACTATTAAGGAAAAGGAAAAATTGTAATTTTTCGTATTTGGATAGAGTGTAAGCTTCTGGAGGAAGAAAAGTCTACCCTTTACCCTTCATTAGTTCCAACTCTTCCCTTATCCCCATGCCAATCATGTCCAATCTATCCTTGATTCCATCTTTATTTTTTATATGAAAATTTATTAAAATTCCAATAACACTATCAAATACATTTTTTTCATGCATGTTATCAAGAAAATGTCTGATGTGAAGACAATTCTAATAAAATAATTCAAAGAAAATTGATCTCTTCTTCCAACCTGGTTTCATAAGTTTTTGAGAAAATGGTTTACTGAAAATACTATCAATATATTTTGCTTTATCAAATATTTGATCACCCTTTAGTGGAGATAGTGTTGTACCTTGTTTGATATTCCCATCAAATGTTGTCATCTAGGATTAGTATTTATGCCATCAAGGTAAAAATTTATGTTGTCCTAAAAATAAAGCCTTCGAGGAATGTTTCAACCAAACTAAGTGTCTATATTCTTCATAAATGGGACACCCCCAAATTTCATTAATGTTATAACATGATAAATTTACATAAGCAGGAAAATCATTTTTAGTCTCATAAAACATGGAACTCAGTGTTAATTCTTCACTTTTTTTTCATCATACATTATAAAACTAGTATACCACATCAATTTTAGATCTTTGATCAATGGATCCAAATATACATCAATATCATTACCAAGTTTCTTTGCTTCAAATATAATCTGATACAACATAATGTATTTTCACTTCATGCATAACCATGGAAGAAAGTTATAATTTACCAATATGATGGGAAATGTACTTTGAGTACTACTCTATACACCAAAAGTATTGATTCCATCTGTAGATAACACTATATGAATGTTTCCCATCTCATTTCCAAATTCATGATAATTGTAATCAATTTTCTTCCACTGAGGAGAATCTAATAGATGACATATATTCCTATATTTAATTCTTGTATCTGTATGCCATTTCAATTATCTTTCAATTTCCTAATATCCATATAGTCTTCTAAACCATGGAATGAAGTAACATAAAAAAATTTAAGGACTTGATTCAATTTTATTGTATCGATCTGTGCCAAAATTAGGGAATTTTATGAGTGATTAATGTTACTTGTGAAACAATATGAAATCATCTGGACAAGTATATATTTTTTTAGAGATCATTCCCATTAAACATGGCATTCATTTATTATCATATGTTCGATATGAAATTTCATTTTCTTTTGGCATCATGTCATTCAGGAGACCAAGTAGTTTTTTAGAGATGGTGTCACTCCATCTACTATGAGCTTTCAAATTGTATAACTTCAGTACAGCTGACAATGTTGTGTATTTAGTACAACCGGTATACAATGGTCTCTTAGAAGAACTCTTTAACTTATCAAATAACTTTGTACAATCTAAAAGGTTTTCTTCAATTTCCATTGTCATTTCTTCCATGCAATCTCCATCATAATTTACATTGTTATTCATATCAAATGATCCATAAACCATAGTATCATCCCAATCAGTGTACAAGTTTAGTTGTTTCCTATATTTTGTCCAAAAATTATACCTCTATATAAAAAATAAAATTTTCTTCTAACTCTTCTAGACTAATTTTTCTTGAATAACAATAATGTAAACATGGACAATGGATTTGAGAAGGGTATTATGTATTCTCTATTGCAAAATGGATGAACTCTTTAACTCTGTATTCATGATTTTTTGTCAAACAATTAGCATGAATCCATTTTTTATTCATATCCATCCAATTAGGTTCATAAAATATTCATTTTATATAATAAAAAAATAAATACACTTAAAATATTAATTATCAAAGTTGAAAGTTATAGATAATTCTAATAATGGGAACCCATCATTTGATTATTCAAAATTATTTTAGTATAATTTAAAGGAAATGATTAATTGAATTTAAGAAAAAAATTACTCCATTATGGTAGTTGTTATCCTATAAATTCATCCAAGTTAAAAGTAATAGATAACTGTCATCCTCATCATCTTTATCTCCCAAATATTTATTATTGAATTTTTTTCTTGAGACTCATCCACCATCTCTTTTGAACTTCCACCTATGTTGCTTGAACTAATATAACAAAAATTCATCCCAATCTAGGTAATGGTGATCATTTTATATGACTACTACCCAAAATAGTTCAAGAAACATAGAAGAGATGGGGGATGAATCTTAAGAAACAAATTGCAATACTAACTTTTTGGGAGATGAATTTTATAAGGACGAAACCAAACCTTTCTAATCTTAAATAATGGGGGTGCTTGGAATTTTTCAGAGTTTCTATTCCTAAAATAAATATAACTAAAAATAAAACAATTAAATAAGTTTTTCCATATAGAAAATAATAATGAATAATATAGAATAATTCACATAGAAGCTAAGGTCATTTTTGAATCTATATTTTTATACTTTTTAAGAATAAATTTTATAAATATAATTAAAATAAAATTTCTCCTCATAACCATAGATATAGTGTTTCATATAGTTAAGATATAATGGTAGAGAATAAAGATGATTATTGAGTTGAACCTAAATGGAGTACAAGATCTAGATATTAGAAACATCCATATCATGAATTCATATATTTAAAATACTTTATTTTTATTATTGATAGAGATCAAAATAATAATATTCTGAAAAAATATATTATGGGGATAACCATATATAATTATCTCAAGTTATATAAAGAATCAATATCTTCAAAATATTTTTCATTATAGAAATAGTCATTTAATGATGAAATATATTCTATTATGAGAAATAATACTTGCATCTTTAAAAAGTTTCTAAAATATTCAAATCATATTGGTTGTAATTGTGTATTCAGGAGTATATATGACTCCAATGATGAAATTAAAGTTTTAAATCTAGATTATTAATCAATTATTTCAAAAAAATGGAATGTATTGGTTATTTTGATACTTAAACTCATTTAGTTAAAATTATGACAATAAGGATATTTTTTACCTTTAAATTTGATAAATAATTTTTATGTTCATTAAACGAATGTTAAAACTATATTTTAAAAAGAAAAATAAAATAAATAAATTTATATGAAAAAATATAAATATTCTAAAACTTATTTTATGAATACCCTAAATAACATTTCCAATTAAATAGTCACTAATATTTTTTGAATTTTTATAAATATTTACAAGGAGATCGCTAACTATGATGATGAAAATAAATGAATGGAGAGGGTTTTAAAAGAAAGGTTATAAATCTATTTTAATCTCTCCAAATAAGAAAGGTATTGAGAAGATAACCCAAAAATTAAAATAATTAATTGTTATCAAAGATTCTCAAATGGATATTAGAGGAAAATGGTTAAAGAGAATGAACGTCTACTAATAGAAAACAATGAAATGCATGAAGAAAAAATTAAAGGGATAAGAATATCTTGTGAAGTAAAAATAAAAATAGAAGAGAATGAAAAAATAATTATAAATATGAAATGATTTGAGATTTATACCAAATTGAAGAATCTATAATCAATACAATCATTGTATTCTCAAAAAGTTAAAAAAATTATTATACCCATCAATATTCCATACATGATTATTGTAGTGAAATAAATTTTTTCGGGGGAGTGAAAATAATCATATCATTTAATAATATAGATATATCTACATAAAAAATGGGAATCTTCCATCTATTTTTTTAATATAATTTTTTTGCTAAAATTGTTTTAATGTGCACTACATGTTTGAATTGTAAATTATTGAATAACTGGTTGATGAAAACTTATGAAGGACACTCCACTATATCCAAGGTGGCTGGTAGAAAGTGTATAACTAGTTTTTCCTAAATAAATCCCAAAAAATTTATATAATCACTTGAAAACTAAAATCTTCTAATTCTAGAAAAACTAGGCAACATGAGTTTTAAAAAACAAACCATGGTTTATGATTCATTTCATTTTCTATAATAAATTTTGACATAGTACATTTGATATTTTGTATAATTTATGAATTATAAATGTACAATGGAAGGATATTTTTAGGTGGAAAATGTCTCAGATGAAGCAACTTCTATAAAAATTGAACACACATATGTTAAACTCAATTAGATTTGGAATGATTAGAAATACATATATGGCATTTTTAGTGGTAGAAATCACAGTGAAGAGTCATGTGGGTAAAAATCATTCAAGAAAGAAATTAGTAGTGGGGGATGAATAATAAGAGATAATGAATAAAAAAACACAAAAAGATATCACCAAACAAGAAAAATGAATGAGGAGAAGGATAAAAATTAACATACCTTGAATTGAATCCTGGATTCATCCAAGAGAAATAGAGATATCACACATGAAATTTGGGATTTGTTTGAGCCTTGGATTCAACCTTTATATTCATTCGAGACTTGATTCAAGGTTGGATTCACCAAGGAGGAGTGACAGTGGGAGGTGGCTTCAATGGATATCTTGAGAAATCACAATAGATTCAGTCGTGGTTAGGGTTATTTAATAGATCAATGATGCTTTTATCAGTGCCTCTAAAAAAGCATTGATAAAAGGGATCTTTATTAGTGCTAAAGAAGCATTAATAAAAGGAATATTTATCAACGCTAAAACATTAACGCTGATAAAGTATTTATAATTATAAATATAAATAAAAAATTATAAATATATTTATATAATTATAGATTAATATATTATAATTTTATACTTATTTAAATATATAAGTATTCATTTATAATTATAATATACTTTTTAAAAAAATTTAATTATTTATTTATAATTATAAATATATTTATGTCATTATAAATATTTATATAATTATATATAAAATATATATAAAAATATAAATATAGTAGAAATATTTATTATAATTTTGTAATTATAAATATATTTCTATGAGTATATATATTTAAATAATTATATATATATATATAATAAATATATTAAATATATTAATTATTTAAATATATTTATTATAATTTTATAATTATTTAAATATATTTATTATGATTTTATAATTATTTAAAAATATTTATCATAATTTTATAATTATTTAAATATATTTATCATAATATTATAATTATTTAAATATATAATTATATAAATATTTTTTAAAAATATATTATTTACATATTTATATATTTATATCATTATATATATTTATATAATTATATATATATATAACAAATATATATATATAGTAGATATATTCATTATTTAAATAAATTTATTATAATTTTATAATTATTTTAATATGTATAGATATTTATTTATAATTATATAAATAATTTTTTAAAAAAATATTTTTTTTTTATAATTATAGATATATAAATTTATAAATATAGTAAATATACATTTATAAATATATTTATTTATACATATTTACCCATATAATTTTAAAATTATTAATGAATATATAATATTAAATGGATACATGTTAAAAATGAGTGAAATTGAATAATTAAAAATGGATACACTTTAAAAATACTGAAAAATGGATAAGTTTTATTAATTAAATATAAATTATTAAAAATATATATATATATATTTAAATGAAGATGAATACATATATAAAATATTAAAAAAGAATAAATATATATATATATAAATAAATAAAATAAAATGAATAAATTCCCCAAAAAAATAAAAAATTATTAATTATTAATTAATACCTAATTGTAATAAAATTTAAAAAAAAATTACTAATTAAATACATAATATATTAAATGTATCATTTTATAATAAAATTCTATATTAAATACTAAAATTTGAATAAATTGCATAAATATTCAGTGTATGTGTTTATATATAATATTTTATTAATTATGTAAATATTTGTGTGAATGTTATATTTAAAAATTCATTGATTGCATATATGTATGTGAATCCAATATAACACATGTTTTATATATGTTAAATTGAAAAATCAAATGACATTTAATTATGCCAATTACTCGATGCAATTAGTCAGTATTTTTAATTCATATTAACTTTAAATTATAAGTCATTGTTCACTAAATATATTACTTATTTAATGTAAAGCATAAATATTTTGTATTATATAAATCAAGTTAAGGACATATTATATACATTCATACATATCTATATTTAATATATATTATTTACAAATATTTACCCCCCAAATGGCCCGAAGGCCTTATTTTTTATTTTATTATGGATAATCCCCCTTTTAAGGGTTGAAGGGGAACCCGTACATGACCCGTAGGCCCAAGGCACAAGGCCCGAATAACTCATAATACATGAACCGAAGGCCCAGATGCATACCATGCCCAATACATGATCCGTAGGCCCAGCCACTTGAACTGCCCCTCCCCAGTTTCTACGCCATTGATCACCTAGCTCCCCACCTTGCATTTGTTGATCGGCTAGCATTGCCCCGTACAAAGTTGCACGGTGCCTGGTCCCGATGTCAGCTTCCATGCCCTCTCATTCTTCCAATCTGGTTAGCTCTACATCTGGTGGCTGCTACTCTTATTGCTCTGATCCTCTTCTGGGGCTTGTTCTGTGTGAACTGGGCAACTCTATGGTCTTTATGGCTCAAAGGCCTTGTGGCCCAAAGGCCTTTGATGACCCGAAGGCCCTTGAGACCCGTAGGCCCAAACTGGTGGCCCGAACAGTAACTGGTATAGTAACTGCTACAGTAACTACTACAGTACCCGGAAATTCACCTCCACCCGGTTTTGAACCTGGGTCTCTTGGATGCCAAGCAGGAGCCCTTACCACTCAGGTACAAGCTCGTTAGCTTTACTAATATTTATAATCTATATATATGTATATTAAATTTATTCATTTTTATTAATAATTATTTAATTAATATAATGTTTAATATTTTTCTTAATTTACTCATTTTTATTGTTTCTTTTTTAATTATTTCATTTTATATATCTATATATATAATATATACTATTTATTAGTATTTATAATTTATATATAGTACATTAAATTTATTCATTTTTATCAATAATTTTTTAATTAATAAAAAATTTAATATTTTTTTATTTTACTCATTTTTAATTTTTACTTATTTAATTATTTCATTTTTTTCATGGCCTTTATCAGTGCTAAAAAAGTTATGATAAATGATACACTTTATCAGCAGTAAAAATAAAGCATTGATAAAGGATACCCTTTATTAGTTCTAAAAATAAATTCCTGATAAAGGGTAACTTTTATAACTGCTAAAGAAAAGCACTGATAAAGGTTAGCCTTTATCAGTGCTAAAAAAAGTGCTGATAAAGGGTACCTTTTATCAATTCTAAAAAACACTTATAAAAGTTATCCTTTATCGGTGCTTTTTACTAGCGCTGATAAAGGCCAGCGTTGTTAAAGGTCTGTTTTGTAATAGTGTGTGAAATGGAGGTAACTAATATTTTATCTTTATAGAATGATTATAACATCATAAATATCATATTATTTTTTTAAATATACTTATACAAATCATCCATGTGGTGTGGTGATGAAAAAAGGGTCACATTTCTTCATAAAGGTAGTAGTCCACACGTACACAAACAACATTATCTTCTTTCGGTGAGTAATAGGGGAAGAAATAAAAAGACATATAATCTTCTAAAAATGATAAATATGTTGTGGATATCATAATTATGTCATGTATATCACATATATTCATTAACTTTTTCCTTGTCTCCTTTTATGTAAAGCATTATTGAAAAACAATTCATATCGCTTCGTAAGGCGGTAGTCTGTCGTACACAAGAGGGATGTTATCGTTTCCTATATGGAATATAAATTAAAAATGTATATATGATATAATGACTAAATAGGTATAATTATTCTATAATATTCATATATATTCTTTAAATCCATAATCATAACCAACTATGGGATGTGGTAATGTAAAAAACAAATGACATCGGTACGTGAGGTGGTAGTCCTCCATACACACAAATGATAATTTCATAACCCATTTGATGGAATTGGGGATGGTTGTAGGTAATTACCTTAACATAAAAAAATCTTAGTATATGGAAGATAATTTGGTTATTACATCATCATGGTTTAATAAAAATTGAGTTATGTGGAGGAAGAAATAAAATAAAAATGCTCGTTGAAGGACATTACCTCTTCTTCAGATAACCTCCTTAGGTTTCCACCAAAATCCTTCCTGGGATGGATTTAAATCCAAAATAAACCTTATAGGATAAGGGGATGTAATTTTGGAAGATATTTTGTTAGGTATTTTCCAAACCAAAATGGTTTGATGGTGTAAATAAAAGGGAATAAGGGGTGTTCTTTTATATGTGAGGTGAGTGGCGCACTTGTAATTTTTGAAAAGAAAACAATGTACCCACATTATTCCCATGAAAAAAGTGTCAAAAATGTAGTATTCCTTATATGTAGATATTATAAGGTCAAAATATTCCTTCCAATATATTTTATAAAATTTTATAGGTCATTTTAACCCTTATATTTTTAATTTAATCCCCCTAGTAACTCTATTTTACCTTAACCATGGTAAATAATTTTTAATGTCTTCACTATTAATTTTGGAAAAAATTTAAATTAAAATTATTAGATAATATATATTATTTTTATTCTAAATATGGAATAAATTTCTCAAAATTCTATTTACAGAAGTGGTAAAATTTAATTTATAATTAATCCCACAAAGGCGATGAGAAAGCAGGTTTTCAAATTGATAGTTTTCAAATGTTTAAAATGTTTTTATATCAAAATTAAATATTAAAATAATTCAAATGAGATAATTTAGATTAATATAAATATAATTTAACTAATTTTTATTTAAAAATAATTAAAAATATAATTTTACATTATAATTAATTTAAACAAAAAGGTAGTTTTCAATTAAAATTTAGTATTTCTCACTTTTCATCAAAAAATGAAATATTTCAGAAAAATACCAAACATTCACCCTAATATAATTTTTATATTATAATTTAAAAAATAAAGTTTATTTTTCAAAATATATTATCTATAATAATTAAAAAATAATTTTAAATTATGTTTGCAACGAGAGGCTAAACCTTCTTTTAAAAAAAATACAGTTTTTAAAAAACATTTATTTTTATTTTAAATAATTATTATTTTATTTATAATTAATAGATAACCATAATTTTTTTAATTTGGTTAGTATGATTGATAACTTTTAATTAAATTCCTTGGATATAATTTTATGCTATATTATGGTTTATTTCAACTCGGGGTCATGTGTTCCACGAGCTATCAAAGAAATTGAATTTAAAGAAATATATTTTGTGGGTAGTTTAACCATGGTGTTACATGTCACTTACGCTATACAAATTTTCTTCTTTTAAAATATTAGGTCATTTCAACATAATAATTCATGTATTATTACATTATATTATTTCTAATCATGATCTGAGGTTTACCTTGATGTTTTGGTGTAGTCTTAAGAATATTCTGGATACAAAGTTCTTTTTCAGTACTATTTATCATCTTTAAAATGATAGTCATCCTGAGAGGAAAATTAAGACCATTTTTATCTATATTTAAAAGGTTATTTCGACCAAAAACTTCCTATTGTTTAATTCTCATATAATTATAGCTTTCACTCGAGCATTCAAATGGCTCATTATGAAAAACTCTACAGAAATAAGTTTTTAACTCCAATGTGTTGGGATGATGTTATAGAATGAAAGCCATTGGGACATGATCTAGTTATGGAAATGGAATATAATGTTATATCCATTTAGTATTACATCAAGGAATCTTATATTTTATAGAAAATTTATATTGATAATCATTGGATAAATCTAGAATTCAAAGATAGTGGGAAATTATTCTTATAAATTTCTCTATGGAATATGGTTATAAGAATTTGAAAGAAGATAATGCTAATACCAAGTTATATTGGATCCTTCAAGATTATTTATTTATTAGTGATGGTTTCTTGTCACTTGGAACTTCAACAAAGCCTCTCCCAAGTTCACAATGTGTTCTATGTATCTCTCCTGAGTATGTATATACCTAATCCATCATATGTACTAAACATAGAGTTTGTACCACTGAAGCGCGATCATTAATATGAAGTAAATTGGTATAAATATTTTATCATATATATAAATCTCTACATAATATTATTACTCACCTAGTTAAGGTTCTTTGGAGGAATCAAAAAATTGAAGCTATATGGGAACCCAAGGATGTGATGAAATATAGATATTCACATTTGTTTATATCGGAGTAACAAATTTTTGGAGGAGAAATTAATTTTAATGGGGATATAATTTATCCATCCAAAATTTTATTTATATTTCCATTTAAATAGACATGAGTTTTTTGATTTATTTCTTTTCATATAACACTTAATTTCCACAAAATTTGATATATTATTGAATTATGATTTTTAAAATGTGACTAATGTGACCTATAAGTTAAATTAGAGAAAAATAAGAATAACCACATTATGAAAATATATATAAAGGTTTAATATAATATAATTATATTGATTATTTTATAATAAATAATTACTCAATTTTCAATAAAGTCACATTATGCATCAAAAATATGTTCTCTTTAAAAATGGTTTTTGTTGCATTTTATGCTTGGATATTATATATAATTTATACCAAATTTAGAAATTTTATTTAATAAAAATTATATCCTTTTTTAATTCAGTATATTAAAATTATCGTAATTAAATATTTTGGTATTTTACTGAAAATATTAATTTTTAGTGAATAGTAAAAAATTACAATTTTATAGAAAATTTTATTTTTTATTCACGAATTTTTTTAAAGTCCTAATTTGTTTTAAATTTAATTTAAAAATTTATTAGTACCTTTTTACTAAAAATAATCCAAATAATTTTATTGGAATCGGTATTTTCCTTAATTTGGGTATAAATTCATATTTATACTTAAAAATGTGTTTTACTTGAAAAAAATCATCTCATTTTGTAGTTCATTTTAAAATGAATTTCTAAAAATTATATAAATTGAGTATTATTATAGGGATTTTTGTATTTTAAATTAAAATAATTAATATTATGTAGTAAGGCCTCTATAATTATTGATCATAATGATTATTAAAAACAAAAAAAAATCCCCGATGGAAAAATTGTAAATTTGGTTAACCTTTGTTAAAACTAGGTGTGTAAGATACAGACCTTCCTTTAGAAATATTTTGATCATTTTTAGGTATTATTTTACCCTTGTTTTGGTTATATTTTGGTCTAGTGTTTCTTTAGGGTTTTTTCTAGTGAATTTAGAGAATGTTGGAATCCCATGGGGTTGTGCGTAGTTGTCCCACGGTGAGGGAAAATCATGCAGCTTTCCCTAAAAAATATGAACCCTATTTTGATCCATATGAAGGGGTTCATATTTTGACCAAACTATGTAGACACCCTCACCAAACCTTGCAACTTTTAATAGATAAGGTTTTCATGGTTTTTTCATGATTTTTAAAACCATTTACCCACTAGGAGAAACTTTACTCCCAAGATAGTAGGGTCATACAGTTAGGGTGCATGGTTTTTCTAACCATGTGGGCCATCTAGGAAACCATGTTTAGGGATGTCAAGTTCCCCAAAAATTTAATTAAAAATTCTTGAACATGCAGGATATAACCCTAATCACCCCCACTTATCCTAATATGATTTCAATCACTTGTGGAGGCTCCATAGAGGTTTCCAAGGCTCCTTGAACCCCTTACCTTGCAAATCAAAGATCTAGTGGAAGGAATAGGCCTCTCTTCCAATATGTGACCTATTTCTTATTTAGATTTATCTCTCTTACATCTTTCTTTTCCCTTAGATAGGGATGAATTCCTCTCATTTTGTATGGTTTAGATCTAGGTTTTAATGGATCTTATTTCATTGGATCATGATTCTAGGTTTTTATCTTAGATCTCCTACTCTATTGTGAATTTGATCATTATACATCTAATTGATGGATAAGGTTAGGAGAGAATTTTTCAATGATCCTATGGTTGGTGGTATAATTTATAATTCCCATAGTTTTGATCATGATCTCTCATTATAGTTGGATCATTGCATTTCCACACTGTGCAAGTTTCTATAAATTAAGATATAAACTGAATTCCATGAAATTGAGAGACCCTTCATAGATCCTGTTAGACCCGTATAAGATTATGAGACCAGTATTGATGGAATCCAATGGGGTGTTCCAATTACCTTGAAATAATAATAAATGGAATTTATAAGTGTAAATTGTGGGTTTATGAAATTGGACTAAATCCTTATTTTATGTTTTATGATGGGATTTAAAGGGTTAAATAGCTTAACTTTAAGAGTAAATGAGTGTGTCATAATTGTTGATAAATATATTAATTAGGTAATTTCATATATTGTTCCTTACGAAGAACATAATGAATCATGGTTGTGTTTGATAAATGAAATGGTTCACCATGTTTAAAATGGTTTATAAATGAGTTTTGAATGTAGAATCGTGATTAGTATATATATAAATGTGAAAAATAAGTTGTGGGTGATGGACTAATGCTATGAGTACCCATGGGGTTCCAGACTTCTTCTCTAGTACCCTGGTTCATGCATGTAAACAATGAGTTGTGGGTGAGGGACCAATGCTCCAAGTACCCATGGCATTCCAGAATAATTCTCTTGGCCCCTGAGATATTTATGTTGGACTAATGCTCCAAGTATCCATGATAATGGTACCTGAACCGATTCTATAGGGTACCAAATGAAATTGGAAATAAATTTAATAATGGAAGCCCATGAAGAGAGTAAAATGTTAAATCCCTATGGTTTATGGATCAGAATTTGGCATGGCATAAAGTAGGTATGATGTGGTTGACAAAATAATAATAAATGTGAAACCTATTTACTTTTTTCATTATATATTTATTATTTATAAAACTACATACACAGTTATAGAGAGGATATTTCTTTAGACATCATTGGTGGTGGCCTACATAGTTGTACTCTCACCCTACTTGGGCCGCCTGATTGGTACCAGAATAGACTTCATATTTTTAGGATAGGATAAGGGAAATATACCTATGTTAGAAGGTTGTGTTGGGATTCAGTATAGAGTATGGGTGAGGGAACTAAACATGATGTTGGGAACCATTTGAGATATGTTAGTGGGTTTTCATTAGATACTTGACACCTATATGGAATTACATTTTTTCAACTTTGTTTTATGGTCATTTTACATATTCTATATTTATTCATGTGTTATTTGGTTGATTATTTATTATTGTATTATCTTGGTAATATTTCATATTGATTTCCACTATTGTGCTTCTTTGATAAAGATGGTATAGTCTTTCCAAGTTACATATTATATCCTCACTGCTATTCAGAATCCTCTGGTATATAGGGAGGAATGTGTGATGTCATGTGGAAAATTTATTTGGGTAACCAATATGTGGCACCCATTTTTAAGTATTAATAAATTTTATCAAAGGTTGGTTTTCTTTTCTTTTTAGTTTTATTTCTATTTGGGAATGGTATATAGGTGAATATTATGACTCTATAATTATTCATGAGATTGTGCCTGGTATTATCTAACCCATGTATGGGGGAAACCCCAAGTATCCAAGGTAGAATCATTATTCTTGATGTTTGTTGTTACAGTTGAATGTTATTTCACCTTGAGTTATGAACTTATTGTGTGATGTTATTGTTTTTTTATATTTCACTCATGGTCTGTTAGGACATGAGATTTGAGTATTAATGCATCATTATTGGTACTTAGTATTTTATGTGACATGCATCATTTTAGGAATGCATGAAAAAGAAAGTTATGGGGAGGTTTTGGGAAATTATTATTATTTTATTTATTTGAGTAATCTAAAAGAAATAGTGCCTAATAATGAAATAATAGTGGTTAAAATATGTTAAATTTGGTAATTAGAAATGGTTTAAAAGGGGTTTCTAAATAGAAACTTATAATTATGAAAAGTTTTTACCCTATGTTAGCTATGTCCTGGGTTAGGAACAGATAAAGGTTCTGATAGTGCCTCGGTTTTGATAGTGGTGCGGTGTATGAGGGATGAATTGTTATAACTTTATGTTAGTCTCTATTATGTAAATTTTTAACAATGTGTTATGTTTTCTAAGACATGTGTTTGGAATCTATAGACATTCCTCCATGACTATGTTTTTTGGTGGGATGACAGAAGGACATAACTAGAAATGTGCCTCTAACAGTGGGACAAGAGGCCCTACTAGTTCTGGGTGAAGGAGTGGGAGAATAGTTACATGAAAAATTTTATCACTTTATTCATTTCATGGAATGAGACCTAGGGAGGTCGGTGTGGAATATGTCTAGTCTGACATGGGAGTTCCAATTACAACACCCTCCAACCATCACGAGATAGGGTGGACCTGAGGGAGTTAAATTTTGTATTGAGTCTATCCTAACAATTATTGACCATTTAGAGACTTCTATATAGAAAATGGTCATGTTAGAAGCTTATATATTACGATGTAAAGAAAATAATCATTAGAATATTCAGTCTCGAGATGATTAGTTGTAAGGAATGGTATAGAAGGACTTCCTGGATAAGTTTCTTGAGCACTTTTACCTAAATACATTGAGAGAGGATAGGGAATCAAAATTTATGTTGTTGGCCTAGGGAAGTATTCTCATGATGAACTATTCTGGTCACTTTATTGACTTTCATCACTGTATCCCAACACTCTTAGGATATCAGGAAACTATGGTGAGTTGTTTTCAAGATGGACTTAAATGTGAGATCATGTCCAGGTTTTATATCTTCTGATTGAAGAAGTTTGCTAAAGTTGTGAATCTGGATATCATTTCTGAGGAGAACCTAATGGAGGATTCCAGTGTAGGATGGGTTTTTTCTATTATATGACCAAGAGGTATGTCTTCTGACGGTAAGATTAGTCACTATGATAAAATTAACCAGGTAAGTGGGAATAATATTAGTCAAGGATAAGGATCAGTTTCCCATATAAGTAATCAAGTATACTATCATTAGTGTGGTAGGTAGGGTCACATTCTTACTTAATATCCATGATCATCAAAGGAGTGTTGAGATTTTGGCGGGATAGGAGGCTTACAGAGGTATTGTAGGAACCCATGAATGATGAGTATTGATGGAGGATCTAGGCCTAACTATAGTACTAGAATAAAATATTTTACCACATACCAGTTGGGTAGTTGTAGCTCTACAACCATACTGGTCTAGGCGGTGGGCATGTTAATTTAGGGAAAGAGATCTAGAAACTGCAAATCAATGTAGCATAGGGGACTCATACTAGAGAATATGGTAGAGGTACATGTCAGTTAAAGGTTTTTCATCATACACTTATGGATAGTGATTCTAGGACATTGATAGTTAGAGGTAATATTCTTATAACTTCTATGATTTTTAGCACTTTATTTGATACAATATCCTCACATTTTTTATATCTACCCAATTTTTTAATGGTTTGAGTCTGATGGTGGATTTTGCATCTGGAGTAATGATGATTGACCCATCATTTGGAATGTGATCGAGAGACATATGGTTATTCAAGGGGTATTCCCTCAAGGTTGGTGATTATCATTTCCTTTGGGATCTATACATACATGAAATGTTAGGTTTAGACTTGATTTTGGTTATTAATTGGTTGGTATCATATTGATCACACATTTATTATTACTGTAGGAGGTGACCTTTATGTCTCTTGAGGGTGATAGACATTCTCATCATGGAGAATGGGATATAGAAGAAGGTCATGGAGGGCCAGTTCATCAGCAACTGGTGGAGCTCACCATACAGGTTTCAACTCTTTTTTTGGATGATGGGGGTGTGAAGAAAAGTGTACTTCCACCAATATAGGAATAGTTTTAGGATGTGCTTCTTGAGGACTTCTCTAAGTTTCTACCTAAGAGAGATGTTGATTTTTCAATTGAGCTCATTCCAGAAGCTAAGACAATTTCCATTCAACCTTACAAAATGGAACTAAAAGAGCTTCAAGAGCTTAAGACTCAGCTAGAATAAATTTTAGATAAGGTATTTATATATATGAGTACATCACCTTGGGGTTATCCTATTTTGTATGATAATAAGGTTGATGGTACATTGCATTTATGTATTGATTAACAAAAGTTGAATTGGAATATAGTTAATAATTGGTATCCACTTCCATGTATCAATTATATTTTTGACTAGTTTAGCGGTGATTTTTTTTCTCCAATATCTATTTGATGTTAGGGTATCATCATTTGAAAAAGAGACCTTATGATATATGACTTAAAACATTTAGGAGTAGGTATGGATTGTATGAGTTCATTTTAATTCTATTTGGATTGACAAATTCTCCTAATATGTTAATGGATTTGATGAACTAGATCTTCTACCCATTTTTGGCTCAGTTAATTTTGTTGATGACATCTTGGTGTAATACCAAACTCATGAAGATCATGTTAAACATCTTGACATCATCTTGAGTACATTCAGAGAGAATAGTCTATACTCCATGCAATCTAAGTTTCAATTTTGGATTGACATGGTACATTTCATGGGTCACAACATCTCTGAGGAAAGTTTTTAAATGGACCCAGATAAAGTTCAGGGAGATGTTTCTTGGGAGCATCCCAAGAATTTTTTTGATATCTAAATATTTTTAGGATTAGCAGGATATTATCATAGATTCATCAAGTAATTATCTCATTTGGAAGCACAGATTTTGATCCTGAATAATAAATTAATCAAATTTGAGTTTTCTATGGCATGTGAAAATTATATCCAGGAGTTGAAGAAGTGTTTGAATATTACACCAATTTTTATCTTTCCTAAGTCATGTGACAATTATACCATATTTTTTTATGCATATTAAATCATAATTGGGGTGTTATTTATTTTTAATGATCAAATCATGGTGTATAGATCACAATTTTTGAGGCCACATGGATAGAATTATCCTATGCATGATCCTCAATTTGACATCATAGTTTATGCTTTAAATTTTTAGCGACATTGCCTTTTTGGGTGAAATATTTATTATATATATCGACCATTTAAGATTAAATTATATCTTTTTGTAGTGATTTTTGAATATCTATAAGAATATATGGGTTGATTATATGCATTCATTTGACTTTGATCTATCCTATACACCCAGGAAGTGAAATCGTGTTGCTGACACTTTGAGTAGGAAGACAGAGACTTGGGAAATCAAGGATTCTAGTTCTGAGTGTAAGGTGATAACTTTTCTATATGAGATGCATATTTAGGTTCATGAGTTCTTGGTAATATGAATCGTATGCCCTTATCCATTGATTCCACACTTATGAGTCAGATCATAGAAATGTTGTATGCGGATCTAGAGTTTTTTTCCTTGAGGGAAAGCCTTCAAGGTGGGGTGTCACCTTCTGATGGGACTATAGATAAGGATGAGATCATATATGTTTGGGGATGAGTTTGTGTGCCTACATGTATGTGAGAGGAGTTAGTGTGTGAGTTTCATGAATTGAAGTGGGAAGTAAAACCTAGTTTGAACATCATATATCATGACCTCCAGATATTGTTTTGGTGGTTGAGAATGAAAAAGGGAGTTGTAGGTTTTGTGAAATGATGCTACAACTATCAGTAGGTGAAGTCTGAGATTCAATGACCTAGTAGTTTGTTACAGTCATTTCCCATTCTAGAATGAAAGTGGGATGATGTTACCATAGATTTTGTGGTGGTTATTCTAAGGATCCCTCGGAATAATGACTTAATATGGGTGATAATGGATAGGTTAATGAAATCATCCCATTTCTTTCCAATTATGGAAACTTTCATATTTGATCATTTGGGTGAATTGTATGTTCAAGAGATAGTCCATTTTCACAGAGTTCCATGGAGTATAGTTTTGGATCATGACTCACATTTTACAACACTCTTATAGAAATTATTTTTCAAGGAATTGTGTCACACCCCAACCTAATAAATTATTTTATTTCATTATTTATTTGGACTTAAATAAATTTTTTGGGGGTTCAGATTGAGTCCTGGATGAAAAAATTATGAGTTATATTAAAAATTTTGTGTTTTTCAGCTAGTGTCATTGGGCACACGGGCAGAGTGCATTTTCGAAACCCCGCGCAGCTCTGCTTAGGCATCGGCATGATTCAACTGCCTTTGGAAAATTTAAAATGAGGGAAGTTTGTGATTTATTGTATTGTTTAAAATTTTTATGGTTAATAATTTTATTATTATTATTATTATTATTATTAAAGATTTTTTTATTATTATTAAGTGTATTAATAATATTATTTTCATTAATGTTATTATTATTATTGTCATAGATTAAAGTTATTATTATTATTATTATTATTAGTATTCTTCTTATTAATATTTTTATGAGTTATTTTTATAGATCAATGTTTATTTTATTCCATTTATTGGTTTTGTTTTATTTTTTTTCTTTTATATTCTATCTTCTCCTAACCCTAATTATGTGCCCCCTTCTTCTTTTTTCTCTCACACCACCACCCCTCTAACTACCACCTCCCTCGTTGCAGCGCGCTCTACACCCTTCCAACACATCATGCCTCCATGCTTCTGGTTCCCCCCTTTGGTTCGTCTTTCCCCTACCACTCCATCACCTCTTTGTAGCAGCCATGCCACCCTCATGCTTCGCCTCCACAGCACCGCACACCCCCCTTCCCTTTGAACAGGCTGTGGAAAACCACTACACCCGGGCCTCACTCCACTTTAGCCCCCCTTGTAGTAATATTTTGTTATTTTGTTCTCTATGGTTTAGGGTTTGTTAGTTGTAGATTAAATCATAACTTTGGTGTGCCAAACTTATTCTATAGGGTGTTTTTGGATTCTCGTTGGTGCGGTTGCAGTGCGAATGAGGTTTCACACTGGCTTTGGGAGATCCATCCATGGTTGAGGTAGGAACCCCCTTTCACTCTTCTCCAGTTTCAAAATACATTGTTTTCTTGTGTTTTTCCAGTGCTTAAATTTTAGTTAATTAATTTTAGTATATATTATAATTAATTATTTAGTGTAAATTGAGTTTTTAAAATAATTTAGTTGCATTTGATATTTTTCACCCTATTTATGTGAATTGATGTTGTGTGCACAATTATTTTGTTTAAACATATGGTTTGAATTTGACGAGTTTTGCATGCGAAGGCCTAATTAGTCCCACTAGCCCTTTCTCGTAGTTTAAAGTTTTTAGAATTTATTAAATGATGCTTGAGTTGGTTTCATGTGTTTATAGATTCAATATACTTTTTAAAATTGTTTTATAAATTTTTAAATGATTTATTAAATAATATGGGTGATGTGAGATTGGTTTTGAAAATGTGTTTAGGCGCATGTGTTTTTAAATGTTGATCTCATTATGTTATGCGCTTTTGTCAGGTTGTGAACTCTAAGTGTTTTCTTAAAATGGTATGTTGGCTCTTTAAAATGTTTATTGAGTTATTTTTGGCATTGTGTGGTTTTTTTAAACACATTGTGGATTTTAAAGGGGCTTAGTAAATAGTGTTGATAGTGCGAGTTGTGTTTTGAAAACATGTCGAGGTGGTTCTTTTGCACTAGTTTTTTGTTTGGATTGTTTTAAGTATATGTTTATGTACCTTTTTTGTTGTGAATTTATTGCATCATGTTGGCAGGGTAACCCTGCATTACTGCAATCATCAGCTTGCGTGTGCTTGTGCTCCTATGAGAGGCTTGTCGCATTATCGTGTTTGAGCTGCGAGTTGAGGTAGGTCCCCACTGCGCTTTCCATTATATTTAGAATTTATTAATTTCTTGTTATTTCATTAAATTTTAGATTAATGTTAAATAATATTAAATAATTAGTTTTAGAAAAAAAATCATTGTGAAGGATATTAGTTCTCTCTTGTTTTGAATTACCTGAAAGTGTTTTATTTTAAATGTGCATCATTAGTGTTGATAAAATGTTCAGTTGGCCTTTATAAGTAAATTGTGTTTATATTAAAGAATTTCTTGGGTTACAAATGTATTCGGATTTCTAAAATGGATTTCTTAAATGAGGTTTCAAATGGTTTTGATATTGAAAGTTTTGTTCCTTTTATTCTTTGGAAATGAGTTAACGTGTGTTGGTTCTTCTGTAAATAGGTTGGTGTTGAGTGGTTGGTTAAGACATGTATAGAACTTTAAAGAAATGAGATATTTTAAAAACTCTCTTTGGGGTGACTCAATGGTGGTCTTATTGTGTACCTCTATTGTGTGATTTGCGTGTGATGTTTGTGTATCATGACTAGTTACTTGATTTATATTTTCGACTCACCCCTTTCCTTTTTATTATACTTGTTGACATGGGAACCTGACATAGTGAGTGAATCTTTTGAGAACTATTGCTGCTCTATTTTAGATTATGCACTGGATAGTGTCCCATAGGAAAGAGGTGTTTTGTTATTATTTCTATGGGATTGGGCCCCTCGACCAGGCTAGGTAGGGTGACAGTCGGGCGTTAGGGCCTTATGATGTCATCGAGAGTAGGCATGCCTTCAGGATGAGTCACATGTATAGTTTCTACTGGTTTTTTCACGAGCTCCTAGGTTTGACCCATGTTTTATTTAGTTCTTATTTGTATGTGGCGGACAATTCAAGGGCTTAGTTCATTTGTTGGTCCCCATTTTCTACTTTCCCATTTCCCTTATTGTGTGTTGTGTGTGTGTTTTTTAATCTTGTCTAACAACTAAAATTTGGATTTCTAAATCTTTTTCGAAATTTTTTTAAAATGTAATGCACATTTTCCCTTAAAATATTAAAATTGTTTTTAAATTCAAATGGGTAATGGATTGTTATTTGTTTTAGAAATGAAAGTGTGTGTGGAAAACAATATTTTATATAATTTAGTTCAAACCTAAAATTTTTAAATTCTTTATTTAAAGGTAGTGCATTGGGAATAGTTTGTTGGGTGCGCCTACTGAGTTTTAATACTCATGCCTATAGTATTTTCCTGTTTATAGTTTCTGTTGTAGGTTCGACTCAAGCTTGATCACCATGGGTGAGGGTTGGTTATGGATTGGTTAGAGACTCTCGGGGTCGTGAGGAGTTTTGGTCATGGTCACGTTAGTTTTTTTATGTTGGTTATTCTTTCTTTTTATGTTACTTATTTACTTTTCATTGTTCTATTTTCTTTCTACTGCTTTATTTGTTTTCATTGGGTGAAATCATTCCCTATTGTCCTATATTGATACCTTGGTGCCTGTTGCCAGGCCAGGAGGATCGGGAATGCCTCTCGGGCCTTGCCATGGATCAGCTCGGGTGACTGGTTCAGGGTCGACCAGGGGTGGTTCATGACAAATTGGGTACCCATGTGTTTTTGAGTATGGATTTTCACCCTCAAATAGATGGTCATTTGGAACATATTGTTCATTTATTGGAGTATATTCTATAGACATGCATATGAGACTTTGGTGGATCTTGGGAAAATCACTTAGTACTGGTTAAGTTCACCTATACTAACATTTATAAGGAAACTATTCAAATTTCACTATATGAGGATCTTTATGGTAGGTTATACTGATCACATCTATTCTTGATGGAGGTAGGTGAGTCAGAGTTGTTGGGACTAAGTCTCATGTAGGAGACATTTGGGTAGGTTCAGTTGATTTGAAAACATATGGATATAGTGCATAGTAGACATAAGTATTATATTGATTGACTTCATCGACCTATTGAGTTTATAGTGGGTGATTGTGTTTTCCTTCATGTGTCACCTAGATTGGGTCACCATTGGATTCGTAAGTAGGGAAAGTTAGTTCCTAGGTTTATCAGACCATTTAAGATTATGGGGAGGATCGGATCAGTTTCATTTCGATTGGTTCTTCCATAGAGGTATAGTGAAATGAATTATTATTTTCATGTATCACAAATTTTTATGTATCACCATAACCCTTCTCATGTGATAGATATTGATTATTTTGATATTGACGTTGAAGCTTCCTTTGAGGATCATCATATTCACATTGTGGATTATAGTGAGAAAGTTTTTTTAGGGAAAGTATATGTCATTGGTCTAAGTGTTATGGTAGCATGAACATGTTCAGGAGGAAACATAGGAGAGAGAAGAGGATATGTAGGCCCAGTGTCCTAACCTTCTCATCTTAGAAACTTAGAAATGCTTGAGAGTGCAGCTCGAGGATGAGCTATTATAAGGTGGGGAGATTGTAAGATCCTGACCATCCTTGAGATTTCGTGTCCTCATTTTCAGGTATTATTTTACCCTTGTTTTGGTTATAATTTTTTTGGTTCTTACTTCAGGGTTTCTTTGGGTGAATTTGGATAATGTTTGGAGCCCATGGGTCTATGCACTATCGGTGCACAGTTAGGCCAAACTGTGTGCTTTTTCCAAATAAATTGTGTACCCCATTTTAAGCCATAGTAAGGGGTGCACAGTTTGACGAACCCATGTGGCAACCCTCAAAAAACCATGTACCCTTGAATAGAGGGGGTTTTTGTGGTTGGTGTATGGTTTGGAAACCCATGAACCCACCCAAGAGAAATTGTGAACCCCAAATGATAGGGACACATGGTTGGGGCACATGGTGTGTCTCACCATGTGGACCATCTAGAAAACCATGTATGCTAAATTTAAGGGGATAAAAAATTTAATTAAAATTTAATATAACCCTTGGTTATGACCTTAATTATCCCCACTCATCATAATATGATTTCTATCACTTTTAGAGGCTCTGGAGAGGGTTCCAAATCTCCTCAAACCCCTTTCCTTAGGTATTGATGATCTAATAGAAGGAATTGACCACTCTTTCAGTATGTGATCTATTCCTTGTTTAAATTCCTCTCTATTCTATATTTCATCCCCATTGTAGAGGGATGAATTCCTCCCATTGTTTATGGTTTGGGTATAGGTTTTAATGGATCCTAATTTTTTGGATCTTGATCCTAGGTTTTGATCCAAGATCTCTTATTCCTTCGTGAATTCAACTATTCTATATCAAATTGATGGATAAGTTTCGGTGAGAGTTCATCAATGATCCTAAGGTATGTGTTATAACTATTAATTCCTATATTCTTGATCATGATCTCATATTGTAGTTATATCATTACATTTCCATGTTATGAAATTTTTTAAAATTAATGTGTTTATTTAATTCCATGAAATTTAGAGACCCTTTATGGATACCATTGGCCCCGTTAGAGATTATGAGACCAAGATTGATGGAAACCCATGGGGTGTTTCGATTACCTTGAAATGATGATAAATGGAATGTATACGGGGGAATTGTGGGTTTATGAAATTGAACTAAATCCTTATTTCATGTTTGATAATAGTATTTAAAAGGGTTACATAGATTAAATTGAAGGGTTAATGAGTGTTTAATAATTGATGATAAATGGATTAATGGGGGAATTGTGCATGTTGTTCCTTGTAATGAACATAAAGAACCATGGTTGTGTTCGATAAATGAAATGGTTCATCATAGTGAAAATGGTTGATAAATAACTTATGAATGTGGAACCATGATTTGTATATATATAAATGTGAACAATTAGTTGGGGTGATGGATTGATGCTCTAAGTATCCATGGAATGCCAGAATGATACTCTAGGCCCCCAATATATGCATGTGAACAATGAGTTGTGGGTAAGGGACTGAAGCTCCATGTAACCATGGGGTTCCAGAATAATTCTCTAGGCCCCTGAGATATTGATGCTAGACTAACACTCCAAGTATTTGTGATAATGGTACTCGCACTGATTCTCTAGGGTACAAAATGAAATTGGAAATTAATTGAAAAATGGAATCCCATGAAAAGAGTAGAATGTGAAATCCCTATGGTGCATGGATCAGACTCCAACATTGGCTGAAGTATGTGTGATGTTGTTTACTAAAGAATAATAAATGTGAAACCTATTTAATTTTTTCATTTGATATTTATTATTTATAAAATTATATGCACTATTTAGACTAGATATTACTTTATATTCCATTGGTGGTGGCCTATTGATCTATACTCAAACCCTACTCAGGCCACCTAATTAGTACCTGAATAGACTTCATGTTTTCAAGATAGGATACGGGAAAGATCCCTATGTGAAATGGATGAGTTGGGATTTGGGATAGTGCATGGATGAGGGAATCATACAAGATATCGATAACTGCTTGAGAGATCTCAGTGTGTGTTTGTTTTGGGTTTTCATTAGACACTTTACACTTTTATGGCATGACATATTTACTACTTTGGATTCTTGTCATTTTCCCTGTTTTGGATTTATTCACGTATTATTGGTTGATTATTGATTATTATAGTATCTTGGTTATACTTCATATTTATTTCTGGTATTGAGATTCTTTTATAAGGTGGGTGTAGTCACCCCATGTTACATATTAGACCCTCATTACTATTCAGTGCCCTCTAGTTTATGGGAAAATGTGCCTGAGGTCATGTGGTGAACCAGCTCGAGCCATCGGTATGTAGCACCCAGGTCGGGGCTTTAAAAAGTGATACAGCTACAATTTTTCATCTTAATTATTATTTTATGAAGTAATTTATAATTTTATCACCATAGGATCCAAATATATTTCTTCCATGGTCACATTTACAAAGAAATGACTTAATAGTATTTTAAACCATTAAAATATCCAAGGTGTGCCCATTCCCTGCATTTATAAAAGGGAACCACCTATCCTAATTTCTTAACACCTTTTTGAGCCACCTAGATTAACCAAAACCTGATAAATTCCATTCTAAACTTCCATAGTGATTAATTATAAGTTTTTTCTTCTTAAAATACCATTCTTGGGTCTTTAGGATGAAATATAAAGATGGTCCATCAAAGAAGAGGTAATCATCTTGTATGCCCTCATTCAATTTATTTGTTCCTCTACATTCTATAAATATGTGGTATTCATCATAATATAATAACTTCAACATCATTAATATACTAGAATTTTATTATTATTATTATATAACCACAATTATCCACCCTCTTTTATAACAAATGGGAAATGAATGTATCTCTTGTGCATATGTGTGGACAATCGACTCCATGTCGAAATATAATTCATTTTCCATCACCATAATTTATTTTTTGTTATTATGAAATATTTAATGTTTATATATGATATTAATGATATATTATGGTTTTTTATTGGTAAAATGTTATTTATCTTTCAATATTTATTTTATGAAGTGAAAAAAAAAGTTCATGCTTATGTATAGACTACCGCCTCCAGGAATGGTGTAAGTCATTTTTTTGTACATACCTTTTACATATGAATCTAAATATGTATATAAGGAATATAAATTGTATTTATATAATTATTTAAATTTTTGCGATGATGGAAACATGATAAATGTATAGATATATGAGGGAATATTTTGGTGGGATAATATGAAGTGGTAAATAGTTTACTATATGTCAATATGCCTAGTTTGTCAACAAGTTAAGGATGAGAGATAGTATCTTGGAGGATTCATACAACTTATACCTATTCTTATGTGGAAGTGGGATAAAAATTATGATAGACTTTATCACAATACTACTAAGGATTCCTAAAAGGAATGATTTGATATGGGTTATTGTTGATCATCTTAAAAAATCGGCACATTTTCTTACTATAAGAGAATATTTAATGCATGAGAACCTAGAAAGAATCTATATTAAAGAAGTTTTAAGACTTCATTATGCTCCAATATGAATTTTTTATGATCGAGATCCATTTTTTACATCAAATTTTGGAATAGTCTTTAGAAGGATCTAGGTAATGAGCTTCATTTGAGGGCCGCCTACCATCCTCAAACCAACAGATAGTCTAAAAGGACTATTAAAACATTGGAATACATGTTGAGATCATGATCACTTTACTTTCAAGGCATGTGGGATCATTATTTACCTTTGGTAGAGTTTTCCTACAATAATAGTTTCCATTCAAATATTCAAATGGCTCCATATGAAGCATTATAAGTAAAGAGATATCATACTACAACTTATTGGGATGAATTTGGTGAAAGGAAACTCATAGAACTAAAACTTATTGAAGAAAAAATGAAAATTTTAAATAATATTCAGGCTCATATTAAATAATCTCAATGTATTAAAAAGAGTTATGATGAAAACCAGAGAAAGGATTTCGAATTTAAAGTGGGAGATCATGTCTTTCAAAAAGTATCTCCATGGAAGGGCATCATAAGGTTTGATATGAAAGGGAAAATGAGCCCTAGGTACATCAGAACATTTAAAATTTTAAAAATAATTGGATCTATAGATTAATGATTAGAAATGACACCATGTCTCTCCATAGTTCATGGTATGTTCCATATATCATTGTTAAGGAAGTACATGTCAGACCCAATGCATGTACTCACCTATAAAAAATTTGAACCGGAACATGATTTTTCTTACTATGAAGATCCTATAGATATTCTTGACACTATATAGAAAGTATTGAGAAATTGGATGAATCTGTTGGTAAAGGTTATTTGGAGAACCTATAAAAAGGAAGAAGAAACATGGGAACCTGGGGATGTTAGGAAGAAAAACCAGCCTCATCTTTTTAGAAGGTAACATTCATGAAAATTTTCAAGGATTAAATTTTTTAAGGAGACAATAATATAACACCCCAATATTTTATGTTATGTATCTTCTTAAATAAATTCAATTTATTCATAGCTTAAGTTTCATGAAACACTGAGCATAAATGAACTGTGATATACTATTAAATATTAACATGACTATTAGAATAGTAATGTGACCATTATCCATTAGAATAATAATCTCACCTATGAAAGTATAAATAAAATATAGGCATCTCATAAATGAAAATATGATATATTTATATCATGAAATAAATAAATAAATGTTTTAAAAATGATAAATTAAGTGTTGGTCTTTTTGTGAAACGTAAATGTTTGTTTACAATTTTATAATTAATAAAATGATTTAAAAGAAAATTAATTTTCATTAAATAGATTCATAAATTAATATTTTTTAGTATTATAATTATAATATAATTTTATGAGACCTTTATTAATTTTTCAAAGTTCCATAAAATAAGTTATAATTTTGAAATCTGTATTTTTTCAATAAATGATATTTTTAATCAGAAATTAAATTTATCATATTTAAAAAATTATTTTCATAAAATGAATTCCATTTTTTAAATCTACACATCTAAAAATGGTTAGGGTGAATTTTTGGGTTTTTTCTGAAATAGTTTCTTTTTTGGGGAATAGTGGAATACAGTAATTTACAGTATTTAACATTTTAAGCCAAATACCAAAATTTTTTAATCATGGGTGATGTAAGAAACCATTATTATGAAATAAAATGAACTATTTTCTATAATTATTCACAATAATAAAAACTATTGATATTCTTGATCCAAGATAATAAACAAATGAATAAAATAATCAAAAACACCCCTCCCTCCCATTATAAATACCACCCCTTTTCGTAAAACCTTATAAGACTTGAATCTTATCTAAATTAAGCCCAAATAACTTTCCAATCCACTTCCCCATGACCAATACCTTATGGCCTTACCGAAATACCAAATCCAAGGGTCTTAAGGAGGTTCTTTAGGAGATGATATTCAAGAGATAAAACCCTCCTTTCTCTTTTAATTTATTTTCTTTTCTTATTCTCTCCTCACATACCCTATCCAATGTGGCATGGTAAATCCAGCTTTATACATATATATATATATATATATATTATTTTTATTTTTCAAATGTAATATCCATCGTAAAATATCTTTTCCTATCCTTTTCATTCTAAAAATGAGTACACTGTTTGTGAGGTGTCGATTCACCGCCTTCATGGATGATGAGTTTTCATTTTTCATTACCGCATTCAAGGCTAGTCATAAACCCATTTTTATGGTTAAAACAAATTATAATTTTTGTATTAAAACTTATTTAATGTTCTATAACCATTATATAAACATAATATTAAATAAAATAATACTAGTTCATGATGGTCGTAAAAACCTCCAAATTAAACTAATCATTTTTCATTAATATTTTATCTAATGAATTATCCTCATGTCAAAAAAATGATATATGGTACTATTTAAAATACTATAATTATATTAATACCATTTCATTAAAATTCTGTAGAATTGTTCTAATTTTACCAAAACTTCCATAATTATACACAGGTGAACCAATCGTGAAACCATGAAATGAATGCTCCTGAAAGAATAAAATTAAACATTATAACTCATAGAAATTTCCATAAATGAACTTAATAAAATTATAATAAATAACATATATGTTTAATAGGTTATTAATTAATTAATATAATTTTATTATCTAGGACATTAAGTACAACTGTATAACGCTTTCAGACATAAGGTAAGGGGTTTCTTATCTCACTTTTATTTTTGTGAAATATTCCTTAATCACCACTTATTTCTTGTGTGTGGTGTGTGTATACTACCATTTGATATATAATATCTTGAAATATTTATCTTCATGGTATTAATTGTTTCATTTTATTATTATTAATTTTATGTGTCATATGATTCAACTGATTACAAAGTGGTAAGGGATTTATTAACACAATTTGCATTCATTGGGTTAAACATCTATTTCATTGAATATGTAATGATAAGGTTATGTGTAAAATGAATTTTTATTATATTATTTTGTATTTACACTTTTTTATGTGGATTTATAGTGAATATGCATAATCTATTCATTTTATTAATGATATGATCATTGTAAGGGACTTCATCTCAATTTTCTTTTGTTGATGCATATTTTTTATGTTATAATATTATTTTCATTTATATGGTATATATACTACCCATTTTATTTATGATAATTATTAATTGAAGATTTCATTAAATATACAAATTTCTTGTATCATGGATATTATTATTTCCTAATACATATACCAATTTTTTATATGATTTTTTCTTTGAAAGTTATTTGATTAACTAGGGAAATAATGTTAAATATGTATCTTTTACTCAATATGGATATTTATTGATAGGTCATTTTGATTCATGAATTAAATCAATCATTTTGATATTTGAGTAATACTTTGGATATGAAAACATGGGTGGGTCCAGTTATAGATAGCCCCTTGATGCATCGGTAGTCTCATAAGACGACAAAGTTGGCCAAATTAAATGCGTTTTTATCCATAATGATTAAATCATATTATGAAAGTTCTTGATGGAAGAGGTACCATGATTCCTAAGATCATGGAGTCCAAATTATTAATTATTTCCTTCATTGAGATTTCATTCATTATTATCCATGTTATTTTCATTATGATATGAATTTAGATTGTTCTCGAGTTATTGATTAAATGGAGTTTGTTTCCAATATTTTACATTGCCATAATGATTAGGACTTATCCTCTTATGATTGAAAAGTTTGTTGATTAAATGGAATATATTTCAATTATATATATGCATTTCCATATTTATTGTATTTTATTTATTATTGATTCATTAAATCATTCATTGTATTTAACCCTTATTAATCATTTGATCTCACCCTTTTATTTATTCTCCTTTCCCCAAGTTATGAAATGATTGAATGAGTTCAAGGATGTAGTTACTTTATTTTGTTATGATTAATATTTTATTACCAATGAAATAAGGTCACCTTGTATATATCTAGTTCTTCAATAATACTAAACTGATTGGTCCTTTGGGATGTTAATCTTGTATCTATTCCAATGTAATAAAGAAAGGCTCTAGATCCGGGCTACTGGGGGCTGGGTATTTACAATCAACATCTCATTTTCCATTAAAAAATCATTTTAATTTCAATTGATCAAACAAACATGACCATTTTAATATAACTCCCTGCCTAAGGTAAAACCATTTCAAAAACCTATTTAGAAACACATTTTAAAACCATCAAACCTTTTTTAACCTTTAAAAAAATACATGGGCTGCATTAACACCAATCCCCTTTACGGAAGGACAATTTGTTACTATAATTGAAAACTCAACCCTTGAATCACATCAAACATGGATTTAAAATCATGAATAAATCAATTATAATTAAATTTAAACATATAAAACCAAAGGTTCTAAATAATTTAATGGTTATCCATGGAAAATACTCCCAAAATAGTGATAACTACCTCAAAAAAGGTTCCAACCTCATCACTTTGAATGAAAACTACTAGATTTGGGAAGTATAATTCCACAAACAGCTAAAAATAAAATAAAACCAAAAAACCCCATAATTTACCCTAGGTTTGGGAAACACACTATCTAGGGTTTCACCCATCCATTAAAATTGCAGAAAAATGCAAGATTAAGGGGAAAGATTGAGAGATAATGAAGATCAGGGGTTACCTTAAGCCAAAAAACCATATCATGATGAGTCTAACATGATGGATATAGGAGAATATACAATAAAAATGGAGATATTTTCACATTATAGGTATAATAAATGAAGATAAAAATATATAAATCCATAAAGGAAAATTTGGTAAAATGAAAATCTCTATTTTTATGAACATGTCACATGGTTTAGCCTCATAGTTAGACAAAATGTTTTCCAACCATGTGGGATCCACTACCTCCCCAAAACCAAATCCATATAGTTTCTAGATATCCTCAAAAAAATTGATATATATTTCTCAAACCATTAAAGATACCACTATCCCCTAAGATACATATCTTATATGGTTAGTTGCACAGTCATAAAAACTGTACACCTATTGTTCGGTTGGGTTTGTTTTCCTAAAAAACTATATTTCCAAACCCCAACACCTAAAAAATCAATGAATGGATTAAATGGAAAATAAAAACTCAACCAAGGGATTCCAATGACTTGTATGGTGTCACAAGTCCCCCCCCCCAACCAAGTTTCATTATGCCCTAAAATTTACTTTGGAATCCTAATAAGAGAACGTGTTATGCCAATTTTACCTTACTATAGCTTCATTTTACATGTATTGGGAATTTCCCCACTATGATGATAAAGAATATGGATTCGATTTACCATAGATCACTATGCTATAATGATCCATGATATGAAAAATGATTTCTTCAACAGTGAAATTTGGTTCAAAATATAAATTATCCCACTCTATCATATGAGATGGTTCTGGTAGATATCTTTTGAATTGGGATACATGAACTCTGTCATTTATTGAGGTCAACTATTGTGGAAACTCTAATAGGTAGGATACCTTGCAAAGATTCTCAAAAATACAATATGGACCAACATATTATGGTACCCATTTCCTCTTCATTCCCAAGTGATTGTGTCCTAGTAAAAAAATACCTAAAGAAACACCTGATCACTAATCTCAAACTCTAGAGTGAAATGACCCCAATCAATGTATGGTTTCTAGTTACATTGAGTTGTCTCTAAACTTTTCTGAATCAGCTACACTTTCTCAATCATCACCTGGATGATACTCAATCCTAACAAATAATGTTCACCCATATCTTCTATACATAATGTTGACTAGCAAGATAGTTAATATAAGACCTAAAATGGATCCATCATGTTCGAGGACTGAAAATTTTTATTGTAGGAATATATAGAAAATTATTTTTGCCTCTCCCACACACCCTAGAATTAAAAAATAGATGCCCTGACCATATCCTCAAGATTCAGGATGGCCCTCTCAAAATAGACATCCTTATATGAGGAATACGTGGTGTTTTACCTCATAATGTTTCCCATGGATTACTGAAGTCTCATGTAATTCTAAAAAGTGAAATGGGAAACCTAATCATAAATAGTCATCGAGGGAACCTCATTAAGTCTAACAACCTCTTAGATATATAGGTTCCCGATCACCTATACCTTTATCAACTCCCAAATTAGATGATTTCATAAAATGTTTGAAAATAAACCATCTATCATTTTTACCACTTTGAGTACAAGGTAGAATGATCAAAACATTTAAAGATACTTCATCCCACTTCCATACTAGAATGGGAAGTGGATTCAATAACTTGATTGGTCTCTGATTCACATCTTTGATTCTCTATAAAGTTAAACATTGATAAATGAAATCAACAACTAGTCACCTCATCTTAGGCTCCACAAACATGCCAATAATGGTATAAAAAAAATGGTATCCCCATGGTACATAACCCATCTAGAATGATGCTCCTTTCACATCACCTCCTGCATCAAGACTAAAGGAACAACTAGTTTCTTCCTGATGAGGAGGGAACAATAGGGTGAACAAGACTAATAACCTAAGGACTCACCTCAATTTAAAACCATTCTAATTAGGATTCCTAAATATATTATTTTTGTTTACTCTAAACCTGGCTGATAACTTATTCTTTCACAAATACACTAGTCAAAATAATATTCACTCAATCCTCCTACACCTCTAGAATTAGATAAGGAAACAACCCCATCAATCCCCAATCACCCATTAATTTTATAATTTTCTGGACTGGAAAATTTCATATCAAGACATCAATAACTAAATTATCCTTCAATGGTGTATAATCAATGTCAAAATCAAAATCCTGATGATATTATATCAAGTGTATATATCTAAGGTTCAAGTCCCTGTAGTTAAAAATATTCTTTAGGCTTCTATGGTCTGACTAAACTGAAAAATTATCACCAAATTGGTAATGATGACACAATGTTAATGTATGCATCATATATTCTAACTCTAGGTCATGGTTTTGATAATTATACTCATGTGGGAATAGTTATAAAAGTCCATAGGCCACTACATAATCATCATATCACATCATGTAATTTAGGCCAACACTATTGGAATCATAATAAACTACATAATCTATCCCATGCTCAGGAATAACCAAATGGTCCTAGAGCTTCACAAAAGAAAATTTTCACTTCTCACTCCACCCAAAAATCACCCCTTTATAAGTCAAAGATGTAAAGTTGAAACTATCCTAGATATATCCTAGAATAATTTTTTATAATACCCAATAAAGTCTAAAAAAATTAGATCTCATAAACATTCTTAATCTTCACCTATGAAATGACTATTGGAACCTTTTTAGGATCCACTAAAATTTCTTTCCTAGAAAATACATGTCTCGATAACATGTCCTCCTAAATCCAAAATTTACATTTAGATATAGTAACATATAGAATATTCTCTCTCAATATTCCTAAGAATCTCTATAGTGGTTATAATTATCCTTCTTCGTCTTGGGATACACCAAGAGGTTATAAAAAATGATAATGAAGGATTACAAAAATCTATAAAAGATCTAGTGCATCAAGAAAATAAATATTTTTGTATAATTAATAAGGATAAATGACATAAAAATAGAATAAAATTGTCCAAACCATCTTCGATAGGCATTAGTATAGAAATTATCCCCCTCGAACCTCAAAATTTGGTACACTAATCTAATGTTGATCCAAGAAAAGAAACATGATCTTTTAATTTGATCAATGAGATAAAAATGATATAAATGGGTATATATTCATTATTATCACTAGATTAAGCATACAATATTCTATAAAAAATAATAAGACTACTATCTATATTCTTTACAAATAGAATAAGAGATTCCAACATTGAAACACTCATATGTATACCACCTTTTCATTCATGGTCCACTAGCTAATATTTCACCTATTTTATATCATCTAGATCTATGATATGAGATTGTAATGAAATGGTATTTATACCATGAAGTATATTGATATAGAACTCAACCTCTCAATAGGTTGAAAACTAAGGAAAATCCTCTAGAAACACATCAGGGCACTGATCCAAGACTACTAGAAGACAACCACCTAAACTATGATCTAAGGAAAAGAAGAACAACCTAGACAACTAGCATGAAATAAATAAAATCTCTAATACAATTGGTCCATCCCATCCATATTATAGATCTCACTAGACCTAAAATACATGAGCACTTCCATATAGAGATAGGAATTGTACCCTACAATGATAGAAATAAATTTAAACATTAGAGCTAATAAAATAACCCATGTTGATGATGAGGTCAAAGACATCATGTTCCATCATGAGTAAATCCCACATGACATTCATGTCACTAATTATGACATGATACTTTAGTTTCTTAAAACATTTCTCTTTATTTCTACCTAGTGGGTTAAGAAAATCCATAATAAAAGACATTTTATCTACTTTAATACCTAAGTCATCAAGTCACTTTAGATATATAAATAAATTGGATTCACTCGTATCAAATTAAATTAAATCCATGGAAGAAGCAATAAACATAGTACCTCTCATGTTGGCTGGACCAGATTCAATGCTTTTTGGTTCCACATCTACTGCAAGAATATGACCTCACACATGCACCCCTTGAGAGCTATTTTCTTAGTGACAATCTCATTTTCCCAAAGGGTGAGATCCTTCACACTGATAAACATTATATCACACCCATAAAGCCTTTAAAGATGTTGATTCATTGTCTCTCCCCTATCTAGAATCCTAAAAGAGGCGCTGAAGATTACATGAACAACAACATTGGTAGAACATCCTTAGAGCCTCTGGAAAAGTATCCCTAATATGACCATCCTTCCAAAAATGATAATAGAAACCCCTCTTACACCTATAGGAAACCACTATCATGGATCCCTATAAATAGTGAGCACCCATGCCACTTCCGCAACAAGGTTCATCCTACTTTAAATTCATTACATATGAATAGGTCTAGCTATCACCCATGGAATAAACACCATTGAGACCCATTTTCCTAGAAATTCCCACCTTCAACATGACCTACTTATTAACCACATCATCATAGGTTTTTAATAAATAAAGGATAATAATGGACCTAGTCTCAAACTTCAATCCTATCTCACAAAATCGGTCCTTGAGTTCATCATTCATGAGGAGTTTAGGAGATAGCTAAATAAACTCAGTAAACCAAGAAATATAATCCACTAATAAATGGACTCCTTAATCCAACATAATAAACTACCTAGCTTTCACATCCCTTAGGGTCTCTAGGTCAAACCACCAATTGAAAGACACATTAAATATTATCCATGTGAGATTCTTGTGAAACTTGGATAGCACTATAGATTCCCACCATTACCTACCCATTCCTTCCAACACATAGGTGGTGAATCTAATCTTTGAGATATCAGGTGTCTTTAGAAACTGATTGATTCACTTAATATTTTATTAAAACTATTATTCATGATCCAAATCTCTCACGTTACCATGAATGATCAATGTATTTGTCTTATTAAACTTCTAAGAATGGTACACCATCAGTGTCTTCTCCTGACCACCCTCATAGCTCATGGAATCGATCATACGGATCATCGAATACACTAATGTAAGAAAAATAGGAGGATTGTCTTGTGGGGAATGCTCCACAACACCCTCTATAAGACTAGATGAGGCATATATGAAAGGAATTGTCTAAAAAACAAAAGAAACAAGCACAATATTTACACAATTGAATCTCAAACATCAATAATAAAATGTGAATAACTTTCAAAATAAACCTAAAACAAGGAGAAGATAAATCAATATCCACTTAAATTTTTAAAACCTAAAAAATTAAAATATTTTTCCACAGTGCGTGGTTTGTCCACAAGGTTAGATACACCATGCTAAAACTATGAAAGTACCACTGGAAGATATCATAAAAGTCTATTTAGGATCCCCATTATTACTATAAACTATGTGCTTAAACCGTGAACCTCATATTTTCCTCCCAATTTCACCACAAAACTCAAAATAACTCACAGGCTCACTCTGTAACTCAAAGTAAATAAGAAAATACCTCAAAATTTAAATAAAATAACCCATATACAAACTCAAAACATAAGCAAGATTCCATAATTCCCATGGAAGTCATAGTTTGACATGTAGAAGAGCATTCTAGGAATTCCAATACTCCTTTTTATTGAGCACTGATATAACAACTTTGTTATTTATTACACATTTAAACATGATTTATTACATAAAATTTTACTTAATACAACTTAGAAGATTGATAGGTCTACTATATTGGGAAATTAGGAATATTAAATAATAAATTAAAACATGAAATACAACATCTTTATTGAAAAATTATTTTACATGACTATAACATTCCTTCATACTTAACACTTCATGGGATAACCTAAGGAAAAAAATGTAAAGGGTGAGCTATAAAGACTAGTAAGGGAGTAAAAATGGAATAACATGAGGATAAAAATAAATGTTAGATAATTCATATCATCAAGGCCTAAAGGAACATGAATATAAAGGCAGGATATATAATGATAATCATAACATGTAAATGTGGAAACAACTTAAAACACTACATCATAAAAAAAGGAATTTGGTAAACCCCTATCCCAACATAGTGGAAAAATCCCATAAAGGAATCAGGTAAACCCCTATACCAAAATGATGTATAATGATATTAAACATTACCCAATTCATTGAACCACTATCAAATCGCACCCTTCATAATCATTGCAATCTCATGCTTAAGTGTGTCACATAGATCACATAACATGGATTCATTCAACATAATAATTTATTCCATGATAAAGGAATGTTGAAAACATACATGTAAGTCCTAAATCAACAATTATATGTGTATAAATATGAATACCCATGATAGAGGAATGGGTATGGTATTCACTACATGATTATTTTGGCATGGAAAGTCATGGTGTAATTTCTGCAGCATAACGACGTCATGTGGAAATTTGTAAAATGGGTTGAAGAGAGATAAAGGGATATATAATAATTTATACATGAAATTTATATAAATTTAATCATGTAACATAATATCCCAACATATGAAATGGAATTTAATATGCATAATATAAAATAAGTTCTTTAATGGGAATGAGGAGAGAGAAATACCTTATGGAATTTCAGCATAGTAACTGGTGTATATAAAGGATCATGAATGAATTAATGAGAGTGGAAGGAATATATAATTATTTATAAATAAAATGTATATTAAGGGGAGCATTTATGAACATATACCAACATTTTCAAATTTAAATTAAAAGATATATCACAAATGGATTTCTTGATAAAAGAGGAAAGTGAAAGATCCCTTACTTGGATGTGTGACTCCAAAGGCTTGGAAGAGGATTTTTGGGAGCTTGGGGAGACTTGGGAGGAATATAAAGAGTAGTTTTAATAGTTTGGTAGATCTTAAAATAGTTTTAGTGAAGCGAAATGGGATCTTTTTTGGTTATATATAGGAACGGAGGGGTATTTCTTTATTATTTTGGTTTTGGAAACTGCACAATAAAATATTCAAAACCACAAACCATACCATGGTTTTTTCCCATTGTTTATAGAAAATTAGAGTGATATAAATTATTTTATAAGGCTAAGGACCGAATAAATTAAAATATTTCCCTTTCTTATGGGGATTTGAGCCATTCTTTTAAGGAAATGATTTTAAAATCTTAAAATATATTATATGTTTTGGAGGATTCACTAAGGCCTTATAAAATAAATAAAATAAACTTAAAATTAAATTATTTTAAAGTAAAAAAATATATTTGGACTAATATGCCTTTTATATTATTTATTACATCACTATTGGGTCTTTATTATGTCATAAAACCCACTATATATTTATATGGTATTTAATTTTCACCCAAAAATTGACTATCTCAAAAAATTATGAAAAATTTTCCATTGAATAATTTCAACATCCTAATTCCAAAAATAATATTAATTTTATCTAAATAATTTTCTAAATATGTGAATTTTCACTTTTAAAATAAAAAATGGCATTTATTAAAAATTGACAGGTTTTGACAAAATCAGTTTTTAAGCCTTAATAAAAAATACTTTTGACTTCATAAAAATTTTATGATCATTTATATTTAATAAAACTAATATAATAATAATATTTTATTAGAATATTATTTATTAAAAAAATACATTAATTCAATAAAAATATATTTCTTAATTGAATTTGAATATTAACCAAAAATATTATTTGTGCTTTAAAAATAATTTACAAAGTAACAATAATAGAATGAAAGTATATTAAATATTCTATATAAAAATAATGTAAATAATCATAATGATAGGGTATTTTTACATATCTATTTATTAAACCAACATACTCCCAAAGAGTAAGGTGTGTGATGGTGGGGATTTCATGGGGACGTTTGGTGAACATGGTTTGGTCCATGATCTCGATGAACTTGAACTTCTCCCGTAAACAATTTCTATCATGATTAAGTTGTTGGATCTCATATTTGGATTGTTCTTGGAAAATTCCTATAAATTATATCTCCCTCAGAAGCTCTGATAAATTGGCTTCATAGGGAATTGTCCTACCAATTGATGTCATCACTTCCTTTGTGTCGAAAGGATTTGTCAAAACCCAATATTTATACTAGTCATGTGATCATTATTAAATGTTTATATTATCAATGATAATCATACTTAATGGTAATTTAAATACAATTGGATATAATAAAATAAGTGAACATGTCTTCTATAACCATAATAAATTTAATTAAAACAAGGGTAATTTTATTCATAAATGTTCGAGTCATTAAAACTAATGACCCTATCTCCAGTATACCACTGACACCCAAATAAAAAGAGCTATGATTCCATTTTGTAGAAAACCAAAATAGGTAAGCTAGACCTATAACCCAATTCAGAATGCCACATGACCTAAATCATGTTCTCGACCACTATGGGCTAGCGATAGGCACCAAGGAGTAAAAAATAACCTCTTGGGGGAAATTTATCCCATGTTATAAAATCACGAACCATCCATAAAATTTGATGTCCACACCAACATAATCATTGTGACACATTATAAACATACATACATAATAATTTATAAATAGATAAAAATGGATACCAACAACAAAAACACATTCTCATATAAACATCTCACATACAACACATAAGCATGATATCCAATTTCAAAATCTCAAAAACCTATAATAGGAATCAGGACCCAAAAAAACAATACATATATCAAGATAGTGTAAAAAAATAAATTAATATAGATATTTGGTATTTAACCTAGTGTTACCATGTCTACTACATCAAAAAACTCATATCATGATAATCAAGAAGGTTCATCCAAAGACATAGTGACCTTGCCTTTTCATGTGTCCTGAGAAAATAAAGTCTGTATACTCCCAAAAACAAATGTATAGTTTGAGAAAAATAGCCCAATAAGTTACCAACAGGATTCCATTTAAGGATTTTTAAACCATGAAAATAAATAAACTTGTTTAAAAACTCATTTTCAAAAACTATTTCACTTTGAAAAAATTTCACTTGAAAGATATACTTTGAAATACCTTAGGGTTTTATTAAAAAACTTGTTTCTAAAATAGAAATAAAAATTCATCAAGTAATGAAATTATAAGAACTTTGCATAAAAATGCTCAAACTACCCAAGTAATGAATAACCAAAGGTATAATTATTAACATCACAATTTAACCAAATAAAAGGAAACAAGAATAACTTAAGATATCATAGTAAAACATTGCACTAACACGGTCCATAAAAGCATGTAAACAAACTAGGAATAAGTAATGTTAACAATGGGATCTAACTATAAGGTTTTAATGTAAAATATTCTAAACTAAAAAATACTAGCTAGATAATAATCTATAACAAATTTGAAAGTTATCATGGTATTCCCAAACCAAACTACCAAGACATCAGTTGTTATCTTGGTCACCAATATCAAAGCTCTATTGATGTTCTTCCCCAAAGTCACCCTCTATTCTAGGGACAATACATCCTCACACTAAAGGTATCCCATTTACAACTCAATTCCAAAAAAATATAAAAAACACTTTATAATTCATAAAATCTATTCCAAATTCAATTCAGAAAACAAAAATTCCCATTATAATAAAATGCCTTACTCAATATCAATCCATTTTTAAAACCAATTTGGAAACCCATTTTAAAAAAATCAAACCACTTTGATTCATTTTAACAAATACATTAGGTTCATTAATAACAACCCCTTTTTGGAAGGATACTTTAAATATAAAATCACCAAATCAACCCATGAATCGCATCAATCATGGATTGAACATCATGAATATATCAATTCAAAGGAACATTAATAGATAAATACCAATGGTGATAATGAATTTAATTATTATCCATGGAAAACACCCTCAAATTGAGACACCTACTTTCAAATCGATTTCATCCGCATCACCTTTGATGATAACCACTATATTCGAAAAGAAGAATTCCCCACATAACTAAACCACATGAAATTGAACAAAAATCCACATTATTTACCCAATATTTATCCAACCCACCATCTTGGGCTTCCAAATACCATGAAAATGGATTAACAAAGAAACATAATGTGTAATTATGGAGAAATCATGAAGATTAGGGATTACTTCTAGAAAAAATCCAACAGAATCAAGAATAATCCACCATGATAGAGAGGGTAGAAGCTCCAATGTATATGGAGAAATATATAAATGATGGGGAGAAGATATAAATCCAAAGGATATAAATTTTTCAAGGAAATTTTGGTAAAAAGTTAAATTTTTAATTACCCTGGTACACCACAGGGTTTAGTAACATGGTTAGACAAACCATGCACCAACTTTGGAGGATCTACTACCTCCCCAAAACTAAAGTTGTAAAAATTCTCGAGATTCTTTCATAGGTTGAGAAATAGTTTTTAAACCATGAAATACCTCATTGTCCCCCTGAAACCCCTCCCTCATGGATAAATGCATGGTTAGACAAAACATATCCTAACCATGGTCCATTTTCTATTTTCCAAAAAAATTCTAACCCTCGATACATAGAAACTCCAAGAATGAATAAATTGACAAATAAACACTCAAATAAGATGTACCAGTGACCAAAAGGGTGTAATACCCTAATAATTTTTGAAATATTTTTTATCAAATAAATTTAAACTTTTCATTATTTTTCATTACATGAATCACTGATTTTTGCTTTAATTACACATAAAATTGATTTCAAATTGTTTAACATCAACACTAAATTTAAATAAAACAAAACATAATATTGAAATATTATTATTTAATAAGATAGTTATCAACTAGTAGGCGAAATGGTAGGTATGAATAGTATTAAATGAATTATAAAAATATGTGGTTTATATATCTATATGAATGAAATTATTTAGAGAACAATTTTTTAAAAATAAAAATAAAAACTATTTGAAAATATTGGAATTCATTTTCTTAAAAAACTGTTTTTATGCACACAAATGTGTTTTACATAAATAAATTCAAAAAATCATTTTTAGTTAATGATTTTAATTAAATTTATATATATTATATATTTAATCAAATTTCTTAACATTCATCATATGTGTCTTTTAGATAAGAGATAAGAATAAATCCAATTTTTCATTTAAAACTATATTTTTCTAAAAAACGGTTTTATCATATATTGATCAATTATTTTAAAAACAATTTTTCTCACTTTTAGTAAATTTATTTGAAAAAATAAACTTTATTTTTAAGATAAACATGTCAAAATTATCTTGGGGTTAATTTTTTATAATTTTTTGAGAAGATAAATTTTTTAATGAATAGTAAAAAATACTAGTTTTTATTAAGAATTGTTATTTATTTTAATTTTTTAAAAAATATTAAAAAAATTTAAGAAGGTATTAAAAGTAAAATTAGTTTCGTTATATATATATTCATTCAATTTATTTTATTTTTATAAATTTTATAATTAATTTTGATATAAAAACTTTGTAATCTTTTGAACATTTTCTCTTTGAAAACCTATTTTCTCATCACATTTATGAGATTAATTTTAAATTAAATTTTTCACTTATTTTATTTGAATTTGGAAAAAAGGATTCTATATTTAGAATTATCACAGTATATATTATCTAATAAGTTCAAAATAATTTTTTATCATAATTAATAGTAAAAACAGTAAATATTATATATTGTGGTTAAGGTAAAAAGGGTTTACATGGCGGTAAAACTAAAAATATAAGGGTTAAAAATGTAACAAAACATGTATAAAACTCATTTTCTAGAAATATTTTGATCTTATCTCTTTTATTTTCATTAATGGACCATTTTTTATCCTTTTGGCATGTAAAAAAAATGGGTAATCCTTTATTATCAAAAATTATAATTTTGCCACTCACCTCACTTAAAAAAGGTAACCCCCAATCCTCTCATATTCACACTTCTAAAACCCTTTAGTCCATCCAATATTTATTAAAATAACTTAATTACTTTTAGAGACTCTATTTTTTATTTTTAATACTTTTAAATATTTCTATATATATTTTTGGAGCCCAGCACTGAGACGTCGTGCGATTTCGATGTCCGATGTGCCCAAAATTAATTTTATAAAAATATTAAATATATTTTGTATTATGTGTACATAGTTATAAAATAAAATGTAATAAATCTTAAAATTAATCTCATATAAGAAATCTGATACCACAGTTTAGTCTAGAATGTGAGTTTTACCCTAGGTGCGACCTAAAATGGATCAACATGGGGCATTCAGAAAAAATGGTTATTTGTGGTATGTTCAGTTGGTTAATTAAATAATTAATCTATTTAATTTATTAATTAACATAACTAAAATACATCTATAAATACACCATTATGAAAATTCTCTAGTTTTAGCTGCATAAACCTTAAAAGAATTGAGAGTTTTTTCCTCCACTTATCATTGGCGAATCAAAATCAAACAACAACGGACCTATAAATCCAGAAAGATTGAGACATTGTTAAGGAAACGAATCCCATTATTTGTTATAAATCACGTTCTTCATATAAAAATGATCCAAAAATATATAGTAATCGTCAATTTGAGTATTCTTCCCTTATGGATTAAATTCATTGAGCATGATCAATATTATTTCTTGATTTGCGTGAATTGTAAAACTTTTCATGCACCTTTGTACCGGTTTTAAATTTTTTATTCTGTTTTTCTCACTTTGGATATCCTAGATTGTGTTTTTTTGTCCAATGATTCTTGGTAATTATTGTTAAACCTCTTTTATGTCTTTATCCCAATAAGTCTTCACATTAGTCATTGTTGGACCACGGGGTCACAATTCGACATTTTCGGGCAGGACCAAGCCGGATTAGACCCCCAAGTTCATAGAAGAGTCATGTGTGATGAAGGGATCAAAAATAAATGATGGATGTGGGGATGAATCGTGGGATATGGATGGATGTTTCATAGATCTGGGATCTGAAATAGAGAACAGTGTGGCATGGGAAGTTTATAAGGCATAAAGGATGAATGGATAACCCCCACAGGATGATAGAATTGATTTTTGGCCACCAGATGGCCTAAAATAAAAAATTGGGTTGAGATCCACTGATTTCAAGATGATTATAGGTTAGATCTAAAGTTTCATACTTAGATCTGGAACATACAGACATAGATCTAACTTTTTAGAAAAATCCCGACTATAGGGTGTGTATATGGAAGAAAATGCATTGTGTAGTACCCCTACGGTTGTGGTGATAGGGTTTGAAAAAATTAAGGATCGCACACCATGTGAACCTCCCCAGGTAAAAATTACATATTACAGAGCACATGGGAAGGTCCCCATGTTGGAGAACATGCCATGTACTAAATTACATTGACACTGGTAGAATTACAGTGACACAACCCAGAGAATGGGTAGGACCCTGGGTGGATAACACATTCTATGTAGTATACCTACATGCCTTGTAGTGTTACATAGTTAGTGAGTTTCATAATGGTAAGTACATGGATAGATATAAGAGCAGGACCACATGGTATGAAGGTCCCTTACATGTTGTGTACCCCCTTCTTCATTTCTGAAGGACCTTCAATCTCTTTTATCTCCTTTGTTTGGACTCATATTTTAGCTAACAAGTAGCCTATCCTGAGTGGTTTTCCACATATAACGTGATAGTGGCCTCCATAGTGTATTTTGAGATATAATGTAATATGTTTCAGGTGTGAAAATTATTTATCTACTAGGTGGTCCCTCCTATGGAATTAGGGTATGGGTACTCTATATACTAAGTGGTTCCCCCTGGAACACTAGGACACGGGTTCTCCTTATACTAAGTGGTACCCCCCAGATGCACTAGGGCTTGGGTCTTCCTTACACTGAGTGGTACCCCCTATGGAATTAGGGAATGGGTATTCTATCTACTGAGTGGTACCCCTATCAGATAGGGTGAAGGTCCTTGTTATATTTAGTGGCACCCCCTTGATGGTATAGGGAATGGGTCTTATACTTAGAGATAGATCCACCTCGACTATGAAGCATAATGGAAAGGTGTGGTCCCTCCACATGGTTACTCTTATGGACAAACATACGATATATTAGGTATCAAGGATAGAATTTTGGGACTGTTGTCTCTCTTTTTCTAGGATGGGTTATGAGATGTAGATCTTCTTCCCTCTTGTTTGGGTTTCTTTATTTTGATCATATATGTATATATTTTTATCCTTGTTATTGTATTTTTTACTCTCTTGATTTGGGTTGAGTTTCTATTTTCTGTTTATTCCTATTGTGTCTCTTATTGCCTCCCCCCCCCATCTTTCAAGGCATCCTATTGGGTATGTATATACTCACCCCTGTATGGGATTTACCCACACGTTTCATATCTTATACCGATAATAGACATGTCGGTGGTTACTTTAGAGGATCATAGGGATGCCTGGTGAATTAGACCACATACAGTGGTCAAAAATTAGAGATCAAAGGATGGTATCTTTCAGAATTTTACTTTTCATGTTTCTTCATTTTGGGATATGTTTTTAGTTCTGCGGGTATTTTTCCCCTTTAATTTTTAATTTACACTTTTGTACTCTTGTACACCCTAGAGGTTTTGTATGAATGTTTTATATTATAGATATTGAATATTTTATTTTTATTATTTCTCAACACTTCTACACTCATATGGTAAGGTGTGTGTGCATAGTTACATTAGGAAAAGACCTCCCATACTAGTTATGACTTTCAATGATTGCCGCCAGCCGCTGTCCTTTGGAGGTGGGCTTGGGGTAATTGCATCTCGAGCTCCATTGGGTCAGTTCATAACATTACTTACCTACTATCATCCTAGAATCCTTTTATGGTTATATATCCATCCTAGTAAGTCTTTTAGGGATAACCTAATGGGGTTACCAAAAGAAGATATGATGTTCTTTAACAAGAATTTTTCTTTTATTTCTTCCTAAAAAACATTAAATTATTATTAAACCATGTTGATATAATAACATCAATATCATAAATATACTGAGAATTTTTTATGTTAATGGAATGACCTAAAACCATCTCAACTTCCATCAAATGGGTTATAAAATCATCAGTCATGTGTACAGAGGGTTACCGCCTCGCGAACCAATGTTAGTTTTTTTTTCCATTACCATCTTTCATAAAAGTAAATAATGATGGATTAAATGTATAAAAATTAAATTTATGATATTATTATACTTCTAGAATCATGATATCACATGATCCTTTTTACTTTCAATTCTTTGGGAATTTGATAACATTGTTCGTGAGTATAGCGGACTATCGCCTCAAGAAGCGATGTGATTCATTCACGCTTTACTAGAAGGTAATAAGGATGTGTTTAATGAACATATTTGATATATAAATATATATATATATATGACTTATAAATTATTATATAATGATAATATATATTTTAACATTATTTCATTCAATATGTTGAGAAAATGGAAACAACGTTCTTGAGTACGTATGGCATACAGTCTCCATGAACAGTGTATTTCATTTTCTATCTATAAATCTTATGGATTACTATAATAACATATTTATATATATATATATATGATATATATGATATATATATATCATGTTTAACATTTGTGATATGATGGAACCATGATCAAAGTAATAGAACCAAAAATAATAAATCAAAACATACACAAAAAACAAAGTAGTTATTACTCAAAATGTGACTTTAACATAGAATTGTAATAAACAGGTCATAAAAGGTCATAAAAATCATATATAGTAGATATATTTAAGTAAATTTCCTTTAAATATATATAATAAACTTATATTTATTGTTTTTAGTTTTTTAAACTGTATGACGGAAGTTAAGACTTGAGGTAAGGGATTTCTAGTCTCTCTTTTATTTCTAGGAGACATATAAAAATTCACCACTCGTTTATTTTATATAGTGTATATAATGAACCTTTGAAATTTTATATCATGAAACTCCTTATTTTCATGATATTTTACGTTTCATTTGATGTTGTGGTTTATTGGGTATTATGATTCAAAATAAAACTAAAGCGGTAAGGGATTTCTGTCTCACTTTTATTTTCTATGAGACACAATCCATGTTCAACAAATGTTTCTTTTATGTGGTGTATATACTATACATGAATTTATTTTATGATTTTTATACTTAAAATTTCTGTGACTTAGATATCTATTTTATGATCTCTCTATCATGTGGTCTACAGTTTAAAATTTACCAAAGTAGTAAGGGATTTTTGTCTCAATTTTCCTTCCTTGAGACATATGTTATGTTATGCACCTATCATCTTTTATGAGGTGTATATACAACCCATTTGATATTTAATATCATGAATATATTTATTCTCATAATATTTTAAGTTTCAATTAATTTTATTCCTTCATGGGGATTACAATTCAAAGTTACTAAAGTGGTAAATATTTTATATAACTATCTCATCATTTATCGGGATTGTTTGTGATTATATTTATGATTATGAAATCATATAATCTATCACTCAAGAAAAACATGAATTATTATATCCTATGGTTATTCACTATATTTTCAATTAATAGTACCATTTGTTCTTCTATGTTACTTAAAATAATTGAGAATTTTTTTTATAAAAATCTAACTTTATTTATCTCTTTGGTCAGAAATCTGTTTTCTTCCAAAACCAAGTTTTCTAAAATTATTTTCAAAAAAATTACTACTTTCCTATAATTTTTAAATGAAATTTTTATTCATGTTTAATTTTTTAAATTTTTTTTAAAAATTAATCTTAATGTCTCTTTCCAAACAATGTTCGATGGATTTTCCTGGAAATGTGAAAAGAATCTATGTTTTTAACATACATGGTATAAACAATATTTCCAGTTTTCATAACCACTCAATGATTTCAGGTTTCCCTTAAAAATTTACAAATTTCATTTCAAAGGAAGTTTTTCTATTAATATTTTATAAATTTTTAGATTTTAAATAAATGATTTTAAAATGAAAAGAATTTTGAAAATAATTTATGTTTTAAAAATTTTTCTTTAAAGTGGAAATGTTATTTTACTCAAGAAATATTTTGATATTCTCTTTAAATATTATTTTCAAATAAAATTTCAACAATATTTTATGAATTTTTATTCTTAAAAATTATTTTCAAAGAAATTATATCTTCCTTATGAAACATTTCAAGTAATTTTACTTTCAAAATAATTTTCCATATAAGTTGATATACTTTGATGTGAGCAATGATTTACTGAGGATATGAATCAACTATATCATTATTATTCTTTCTTTCAATTGTTTATGAATAATATATATTCATGAAACCCATTTCTCTTCCGTGAGTTATACCATGAAAAAATTCTTATGAAACCTGCTTATTTTTTCATGGGTTATGCTATGATGATATAATGAAATGATGATGAAACCTGTCTCTTTTGAACTAGTTATGGTATGATTTAATGTTTTTGAAACCCATTTCAATTCATGAGTTATGATATGATGAATGTTTTATGATCTTTTGGTAGACATAAGTATGGTTTTAATTATGTGATAGGTAGGAACTATATCTCCCTCCAACGCATTGGATAAAGATTTATATCTAATGAGATAGACAGGACTAGAATGGGGAGTGAACAAAGTTCAGTAAGGAAATTTTTCCACTATAATGGTCTTGGGAGTGAACCATGACTACTATGATGGTTTTGGGAGTAAACTCAGTCTACTATGACAGCCTTCACAGTGAACCTTGACTGCTATGGAAATGATTTTCTATTCTTATTTGTATGAACCAATTATATATCTAATTCTAATGTTATGATATCATGTCTCATGTTCTTTTATTTCTATATGTTTATGTCTTATGAACTGAAAATCATTATTCCATGGATAAATATTATGATATTTTATTTTTAGGGTGTGGTTTTCAAATGTTATTATCATGTTCTCATACCCTTAGGTTCATGTTATTCTTATATATCTCCCTTGTTTACCATTATTGGGCATCTAATATTAAACTTTATTATGTTTCCTTTCACTGGGTTTTGAAGAAATGTTTTAAGTAGGGTATGTTTGTGAATAATAATAAAGGGGAAGATCTTTATAGGATATGTTGAATATCATTCACCAAATTATAATATTTTTTACCTAGCCTCCAAACATACTAAACTATAAAAAACCTCAGGAATGTTTTTGTGTAATGTATTAAATATTCATCTAAAATTTTGTAATGTCTATGTATAAAAATATTGGGTCATTATATTTGGTATCAAATGAAAGTTTAAGTTATCCTTTGTAAATTAAGATGAGAAAACTTTACTGATATCCCTAGATATATTTATAAGTATTTGTCTAGGCATGTCTCTAAGAATCATTCTAAGGATGAGTTAAAGTATAAGAAATTTTTCTAGAATTTTGTAAAAGTATAGAGTAGGTGATTTCAAAGAAATTGTATCCATGTTTGGATACTAATATTTGATGTGCCTCTGTTATGGAGGTACCAAGGTGTAATAACATTGAAAAGGTTACATTGAGATGGGCTCAATCATCACCTAGTGTGTGATAATGTGCCTTATTTTTCACCTATTTTAATAGTACTATGGGATATGATTTGAAAATTCACTAACTCTTTATGAACCTTCATAAAGTATTTAAATATATGGTGATCGTAGATGACATGGTTTAAACCTAAGGTTTCATATATTTAAAATAAGGTGTCCTAATTTATACCTCCTATAAATGATTTTTCAGACTATGTCATCTTTCATTATGATTAGTGTTTCTCACACTACACTTTTTGGTTTTACTAAATAGAGGGAACCAGAAGGAACTGAGTTAAAATTGAATTTGAAAGATAATTTTTTGATGATAATCAAAATTTTATGATGACTAGAGTGAAGGATATTGTGATCATTCCTAACTAGTTATCATCAAACATTATTAAAAATACGTACCTTTACGGAAACTTTTAGTCACAAAAGACTATAATGATAGAGTTTTCTAAGAGTTTTGGTAGTGGAGGTCATTAAGTAAATAAGATTATGTTTTCTATATGTATATAATGTGGTAAGAATCACTCAAGGGAATGTCTTAGATGGATAGGAAGATGATTTGGGTGTAGAAAAAAATGGCATAAAGAAAGTAACTTGAAAGGAAAAACAAAAATTTTAGTTAAAGTAATATATGATAAAAAATGGTCTCCCTATGGTATCATTTACTATTCAATGTTTTAAATGTTTAAAGTATGGGAATTTTGAAAATTGATTTCATAAGGGGAAATCTCATGAAGAGAATCATCAAGGTTGTACATTTAATGGTATTTTTGTGGATTATGAAGAGATAGTGAATGAAATATTAAAGGAAGGAGGTATTAAAGAATATTTTGATGAATATTAAATAATGGCTTAAGGATGAGGTAGAAAAATTGAAGTGTTTATGTATTATAATTCAAGAATTGTAAAATATATAAGGATTTTTCAGTATAATTTTTTTAAGGATTTAGAAGAATATGTTGAATGGTACTGATGAACTAGAAAAGTGATTTAATAGAATATATTTATTCTATGGAAAACACAAGGTTATGGAAAGGTAACCCTTAATATGTTCTTGATGTTGAGAAAATGGTGTTTATCATAGATAAATAGATGATCGATATGGATAAAGTAAATTTAATAGTGATAATGACTATAGAACTGATAAACAATTTGTTGAAAAAGTGGTTTATCCTATCATTGATGGAGTTTACAAATTATTGGATATATGGAATATATTCAATAACATGTGGTTTTATTAAAGGAATGAGGAATAATTCATGTTTTCATTGATTTTTTATTGTAATTTAGGTTATTAACATGATTCAAGAGAATATATGACCAATGTATTCACATATTTTGAATGTGGCCATTAAGATATTATTAATCATATTTAAAGGATTAATGTTAAGTTTTTTGGGGGGAAATTTAGTGAATTTATTTATAAATTTTTAATTTTGGAAGTGTTATAAGGTTAACTGTTTATGGAATGGTTTAAGTTGAAATTTTAATGTGGTTTTAGAGATTAATGTATTACTTCACCGTACGAATATTTATGCATATTGGATAACCAATGCAAACCTTTTTGTTATAACTAGAGATATATGAAATGAATTCTCATTCTATTATGGAACTTTTTATCCATTGGTGCTTCAGGAACAAAAAAATTATCTTTATTTCTTGGAGTAAGAGATAAGGGTGAAACTGATCAAAGAACAACCAAAGGATGAAATAGTTCTTATGATACAAAGGAAATCTAAGACCTAGGTATATCGATCCCTTTGAAATTATTGATCATAACAGGATGGTAGCCTATAAATTTTCACTTCAAATAAACCTCTATCAAGTTCAATACGTGTTCCGTATATCTATATTTAAGAAGTTCATATCTGATCAATTAAATATAATGAACTTAGAATTCATATCGATGAATCATGATATTCCTTATGAGGAACAACCATTAGATATTATAGATCAAATATAGAAGGTTCTATGAAACAAGACCACTTACTTGGTCATTATTTTGTGGCAAAACCACTAGCTTGATAAAGCTACATGGGAACATAAAGATGTAATGAGGCATAAGTATCCTTAGTTTTTGGTACTAAAGTAATGATTTTTTTTGTGAAAAAATTATTTTAAGGGGGATAGAATGTAGCACCCCAAGATTTTGTGAAATATTTTTTTCAAATAAATTTAATCTTTCTGATATTTTTCATTACACGCAACACCGATTTTAGATTTCATTACATGAAATAGTGATATTATCTTGTGTTACATAAAACATGGAATTTAAACAAGACATAACATACTATTGAAATATTATTATTTAATACGATATTTATCTACTAGTAATTAGAATAGAAGATGTAAATAGTATTAACTGAATTATAAAAATATATGGTTTACACATTTATATATAATGAATTATTTATTGATCAGTTAATTATAAATAAAAATAAAAATTATTTGAAAATAAAGGAAATCTTTGTCTCATAAACTATTTCTATGAGCACAAATGTGTTTTACATAAATAAATTAAAAATATAACTTTTGGTTAATGATTTAAATTAAATGTATAGATTATATAATTAATAAAAAAATTTAAGAGTAATATTATGTGTTTTTTAGATAATAGATAAGAATAAATCCATTTTTCTAATTAAAAGTTATGTTTTTCTAAAAAGTTGTTTTATCGAATTTTGAGCATTTATTTTGAAAATAAAAAATTGGAAATTTTAGAGAGAAAAAATTGAAAAATTAAACTTCATTTTTTTAAATTATAATATCAAAATTATTTTAGGTATAATATTTTAGAATTTTCTCAGAATATAAATTTTTTTGATGAATAGTGAAAAATACTAGTTTTTATTAAGAATTTTCAGTAATTTAAAAGTATTAAAAAAATAATAAAATGGTTTTAAAAATGTTTTAAAAGTAAATTTAGTTAAATTATATATCTATTAATTCAATTTAGGTAATATATATCAATTTTATATTTAATTTTGAAATAAAATATTTGTAAACTTTTGAACATTTTCTCTTCGAAAACCAGCTTTCTCGTCACGTCTGCGGGATTAATATTAAATTATATTTTACCAATTCCATGAATTCAATTTAGAAAAGTGGGTTACATATTTTGAATCATAATAATTTATATTATTTAATAAATTCAACTTAATGTTTTACCAAAATAAATAGTAAAAATAGTAAAAATTATTTACCATGATTAAGGTAAAAATGGGTATACCAAGATGTTAAACTTAGGAGATAAGGGTTAAAAATGATCCAAAACTTTTCCAAAACCCATTTTATGACTTTATTTAGACCTTATATATTATATTTTTCATAATAGACCATTTTGGAGCCATGTTACATGTGAAAAACGTGGGAATACGTTTTATTTTAAAAAATTACAAGTGTGCCACTCACATAACTTATAAAATGCCACCCCTTATCCTCTCCTCTTTAGTCTACCAAAACCATTTGGTTAATACAATATCTTCCAATATAACTTCCTTAATTCCATAATCTAATACTAGTATCCTGATTTTTTGAGTAAATCCAACCTAGGAAGGCTTTTGGTTCAAACTTAAGAAGGTTACCCAATAAAGAGGTAATGTTCTTCAATGAGAATTTTTATTTTATTTCTTCCTCCACATATGTCAATTATTATTGAACCATGTTTATATAAAAACCATAATATCTTACATATAATTAGATGTTTTTATGATATTTTAATGACCTAAAACCATCTCCACTACCATTGAATAGGTAATGAAATCATCATTCATGTATAGAACAAACTATCACCTGGCAAACCGATATCATTAATTTTCTCATTACTATCTCCCAAAGGTGGATATAATTATGGATTAAATGTTTATATATTATATTTATGATATTATTATTCTTATTTAATCATAATATCACATTTTCCTTCTTACTTTCCATTTCATGGGAATACGATAACATCGTTCGTGTGTACGACGGACTACCGCCTCACAAAGTGATGTGATTCATTCATGCTTTACACAAATGTTAATAAGGATGGGTTTAATGGAAATATGATATATATATGAAAAAAATTATTCTATAATGTTAATATATTATTCACCGTTATTTCTTTCAAACCATTGAGAAAATGGAAACAGCGTTCATGCGTACGTACGGTCTACCGTCTCCATTAACGGTGTATTCGATTTTCTATCTATAATTCTTATGGATTACTATATATTATATTTATATCATGGTTATAGTTATTAATATTATTAAACCAGAATCATATTAATAGGACCAAAAATAATAAATCAAAACATACACATAAAACAAATCATTTATTTTTTGAAATGCGACTTTAACATAGATTAATTAATTAACAGATAATAAAAGGTCATAAGAAAATAATATATGGTATTATATATATAATTATGATTATATAACAGATTTATAATAAAATTATATTTATTATAAAGGGGTTTTTAACATGTATGATGGTAGTTAATATATGAGGTAAGGGATTTCTAGTCTCTCTTTTATTTCTACGATACATATCCAAATTCATCACTCGTTTATTTTGTGTGGTGCATATATTGGCACTTTTACATGTTATATCATGAGTCTAATTATTTTTATTATATCTAATGTTTCATTTGATTTTATTATTTAATTGGTATTACCATTCAAAATATTACTAGTGGTAAGGTATTTCCATCTCACTTTTATTTTCTGTGAGATGCAATCCATATTCACCATGTGTTTCTTTTATGTAGTGTATATACTACCCATGAATGTATTTTATGATATTTATCATTAAAATTATATTTATTTACATATCCATTTTAGGATCTCTCTTTAATAGGTTTTACATTTCAAACTTTACCAAAGTGGTATGGGATTTTTGCCTCAATTTTCATTCCTTGAGACATATATTATGTTGTACACCTATATTATTTTATGAGGTATATTTACAATACCATTGACTTTTAATATCATGAATTTATTTATTATATGGAAATTTTATTTTTAATTAAACTTTATTCCTTCATGGGGATTGAAATTCAAAGTTACTATAGTGGTAAAGATTTTATGTAATAATCACATCGTTTATTAGGATTATTTATGATTATGTTTCTGAAGATGAAATATTATGATCTATCTCTCAATAAAATCTTTAATTTTATTATCCTATGATTATTAAAGATATTTTAAATTAATAGTACTATTTTTATAATCTTTGTTACATAAAATTAATTATAAATTTTTTTTAATAAAATCGAACTTTATTTCTCTCTTTGGTCAAAAATCTGTTTTCTTCCAAAACCATGTTTTCTAAAAAAATAAAAAATGCTTTAATACTATTCTATGATTTAAAAAAAATTACCATGTTTTATTTTTAAAAAAATAAAAATTAATCATCATGTATCTTTCTAAACAATGCCTGTTTGTATTTTACAAAAAATATGAAAAGAATATTTGTTTTTAACATTCACGACATGAATAGTTTTCCCATTTTCATAACTGATCAATGATTTTAATAATCCCTTACTAGTTTTTAATGTTTTTTTCAAAGAAATCATTTAACTTAATATTTGGAAAATATATATTTTTTAAATAAATAGTTTCAAAATTGAAATTATTTTGAAAATATTTAATGTTTTAAAAAGTGATTTTCAAAGTGGAAAGGCTATTTTTCTTAAAAAAATTAAAATGATATTTAATACTTATTTTCAAAGAAAATAATTCCCAAAATATTTTATGAATTTTATGTTTTCAAAAATATTTTTCAAAGAAAATTTATCTTATTCAAGAAATATTATAAGTGATTTAACTTTCAAAAACAGTTTCTATCTAATATGACATCATTTGATATAACCTATTATTTAATGGGGATAGGAACCAAGGATACCATTATTATTATTTATATAAATGATTTATGATGAAAATGTGTTTATGAAACCCATTTCTATTCCATGGGTTATACCTTGATAAAATTCGTATGAAACCCGCTTCTTTTTCCATGGGTTATGCTATGATGAAATGATTAAATGATTATGAAACCTATATCTTTTCCATAGGTTATGATATGTTTAATTTTTTATGAAACCCATTTCAATTCATGGGTTATGATATAATGAATATTTTATGATCTTGTAGAACACATGCGTATTATTTTCATTATGTGAGGGGTGGGACCTATATATACCTCCAATACATTGGGTAATGTTTTATATCTCATAATATAGATAAGACTAGAATGAGGAGTTAAAACAATTTAGTATGGGACTTTTCCCATTATGGTGGTCTTGGGAGTGAACCCTGGTTACTATGATGGTTTAGGGAGTGAACCTATTCTACTATGATATCCTTAGTAGTGATCCTTGACTACTATGTGTATTATAAAACTTAATATATTATGATAATTTTATGCTCTCATGGATCATGTTCTTTTATTTCATTAGGATTCATGTTTTATGAACTTCCAAAATTTATTCCATTACTCAAAGTTATGATATTTGATATGTAGGGTATGGTTTCCAATGTTAATTTCTTATTCTTATACACTTATTTTCATGTTATTATTACATATCTCCCTTATTTACCCTTGCTGAGAACACCCTTTATTATGTTTGCTTTCCCCGAGTTATGAAGAAAGGTTTTAAGTAGGGTATGTTTTTGAAAATTACTAAAGGGGAAGATATTTATGGGTGATTTTTTTAGATCTTTCACCAAATTATAAGATTCTATAACTAGTCTCCAAAGACACTAAAATAATATGGTCCTCATATGTGTGTTTTATAATGTATTAAATATTCTCCTAAAAATATGTAATATCTATGTATGAAAATCCTGGTTTGTTACATATCATGTTGCTAGAACTCTCCTTATTCAATTAATCCTTGTTAATTTTTATAAAACATGTATCGAATAGAATAATTTTATAATTTATGTACACACTAAACATTTGGTATATTTTTATAAATGGTATATTCTAACTTCCATTAATAAGGATAAATGAGTTCATTCCTTGAGGGTGAGATAATATGATGTGTAATTAACAATTATTTATAATTTATTTATCTATAATTTATAGATATCCCTATATAAAATATATAATATGGTGTTCAATATTACTTTCATTTTATACTATTGATTATATCAAGTATGTTTTTAAAGGAGGAGTGTTATTGATAAAAGGGTGATAAAAATTTTATGTTGTATTCCTTTCACCATAATTTTTTTGATGGTTTATTGAGTGGTGTTCATGTCATTTATTTTCTATGATAAATTTTTTTAGGGCATGAAAATGGATATTTTGTACATGGTATCATAATTATGGTTTCTTATTGACACTATTGATGATCATGGTTATATTTAATTTGTTTTCAACACTGGTATTTACATGTATACTTAGAGTAAATTTACTACTATATCTATGAAAATAAAATCATGTAATACCATCATTCTATCATGAAGTTAAAGGAAGTTATTATGATATAAAAATAGATAATAGAAAATAAATTTTAAATAATGAGTAGACCCTTACATTATCCTATGAATTTATTTTAATTAAAAGGGATAATTAGGTATTCATGGAGATAAAAAAATTGACATCGGTGACTATTTGTATTGAAAAAAATCATAGGGGATATTGAATTAAATGTGTATATATTTCATTTTTTTAATGCATTAATATGTGTTTTATGAATGTTAGCGGTAGTGATTCTTGGAGAATTATTATCAATTATATCCTCAAAATATATTATGATGATTTTTTCTTTGATCTTTAAGATAATGAAAAGTTTTTATGGATGTTGAAATTTGTTCTATATCATTTAATGTAAGTTATAAATTCTATGTAATGATTGTGATATTACTAAAGTCATTTTGAGTGGAAATTGTTTCCTACATAAGAGAATAATTAGATTTCCACTACCTATGTTAATGTCGTTTATACCTTGTGTAGAGGAAATGCATGGATCTTATAGCTATGTAGAGGTAATTTAGGATTAGTGTAAAGTTAGCATTTAAATCAGCTATATGTTTAAATTTAAGTATATACCTACCTAAATGTGAACTCATGATATGTGAAGTACATTTGGGGATTAAAATACCTTCATTAAGGTACACCATGTGTGAATTTTCCACAAAAAACTATCTTCAGTCATATAAGTTGTGAAATGAAATAGGAAAACTATGTAAAAGTAATATTACTTGTATAAAGGTCATATATGAGGTTTGTATGTGTCATTTGGAGTTTCATATGTGTCTCTTATTTTCTACAAAAGTTTCACAGTAGACATAAATGATTTTTTAGGAGCTCTATGCAGTAGAAATAGAGACTACTCTCAAAGAAGATGTGAAATTAATAAGACTACTTTGTAGTTTATTAATTTAGGATATATTGAGAAGTATTATTTTTTAGAATATAAAAGGAATGGTTATAATCATTTCAGAGTGTTGAGACAAAATGGTGATAAATTGTATTTGAAATAAATCAATGATTACATTGTGTTATAATATATTGTCACTAAATAAATTACTTAACAATGATGAGATTTCTATATTTTATTTTGGATGGAAATTTTTTATTCCATTGGAAATAGATAATTAGATGAAGTAAAATGGACTAATGGAATTATACAAAGGATAGATCCAAATGTTTTTTTGATTGTTTTCATAGTTCCAGTAGATATAAATATTCATAAAATATAAATATGGCTATGAATTTTTATTCTTAAATTTACCAAATATCATTATTAAGAAATGTTCTCATGGTTCAAGATCAGTATAGTGGACTGAGTATATTGGATGAATTTGTACCATTCATAGAGACATACAAAGTCATTGGAAAATAAATTCTTAATGAATTCATTAATTGTAGGTTTCTAAATGATCAAATAGAGGTCTTTGAATGAATTTATGAGAAATATTTTTCAAAAAAGTTCATTAATTTGTTTTTTCTAAAAAAATCATCAAATATATATTACAAACAATGTATTTAGAATGATTTTCTCAAACAATGTCATAATATAAATATTTTTTACAAATTCATCAGAATGATTTTCATAAAAAAATTCATCAAATGTGGTTTCCAAAAAAAATCAATGGATAGAGTTTTCTAAAAAAGTTATCAGATTGAGTTCTCCAAAAACTTTCATCTGATAGAGTTTCTTGAACAAATTCATCAAAAATAGTTCTATAAAAAGGTACATAAAATAAAGATTTTTTAAGGATGTATCAGCCCAAGGGTTGAGAATATTTATATCGGATGGTAAATTAATGTCACGAACTCATCTTGATACCCTGGTACCCTGGTAATTGATCTGGCACTAACATATCCCAAAGGGTGTTCCTGATCCCCATGGGTTTATGACTAGTACCCGACATAATACAAGATATATTGGGAATGGTTTTTTTACATAAACATACTAGAATAAATAGATACATATTGTAATGATCAGAGAAACCTCCCAAATGATACATTACCAGAAATAAAAAAGGTATAAAAAAACCCAAAGTACATTAATAAAGTACCAAAAAGACAAGATAAACAACCCAAGTCCCAACAGACACATCACTCCAAGCCCAAAAGATCAACAAACACCACCTCAAAGAGGATCTTTTCCTATGCTCAAACCTGAAAGAAGGAAATCTAAAAATGTCCTAAGGAAAAGGTAGGGTGTGATCTAAAATACTTTTAGGGTCTCACCAGGTTTTCCATAATAATATTCCACAATAATTAACCAAATAATTCTTTCAATTTAAAAAAAATAGGAATGTAAGTAAAGGATAATATTTAATACAAAACATGATTTTCATTTCAATTGATGGAAACATTTCAAAATACTGGATTAATAAACATTTTATATTAAAAGGATCATATAAATACCGAAGGCATGTGTAAATTGGTTTTACAAAAAATGGAATATATATATATCACAAAAATTCACAAACAAGAAACATGGTCAAATACTAAGAGGTACGATAGTTCCAGGTTATGGGATCCTCACACCCTCATATGGGTTATCATAGTAATATGTGTAGACATATCCCTGAGACGCTAGTTAAAGAGGAATAATCCACATCCCATCAAGGAAAAGACTTGTTGTACTATGTTTGTGTTAGTGTTGTAAAGTGTAAAACCAAGTGTGTTTGTCCTAAATAACTCACTAACTACCTAAGCTTGCATGTGATCCAAAAAAAATCAATAATGGGAAAATTATTTCAAAACAGTTCAAAATAAAATTACCCCATTTTCCATTTCAATATTCCAATTTATCTTTAAAAATTAAGAAATATATTTTTAATCAATTCATTCCTTTTACTAAGATAAAACCAAATGGGTTCTTATCAAAATAATTTAATCCATTTTCTCAAAATCAATTCCTCAAATAAATTTCACAAAATCCATCAATTTCCATCAAATCCAAATCACACTCTAATTCATTGGAATTGGGGGTTTTCCCCAAAATCTATACCATTTAAATTTAAATCCCAATTCACATAAAATTTGGTTTTCACAATAAAATTGAAAGAAATTGAAGTTTAAATTAATTTTCCTAACTTATATGGAACCACCTAACTTAGATCATGGGATCTTGTAACACAAAACAGGCAATGGGAAACTCCAACAAAGAACATTGACAATGGATATAAAAGAATCAAACCTAGATTAAAGATCTAAAACAAAAGATTTTAAATCTATCAAAAACAATAAGATCTAACAAACCCTAAGGAGGAGAGAAGAAGAGAGTGGAAGAAAAGGAATGGGAGAATAACTCTTATCAAGGAGAGATCGAATGATGTTCTCCTAGATTTGATCTACTTATAAAAGGTTTTAGAGGAGAAAAAATGGGTCCTTAAGAGATCAAAATACCTAGGAAGACGTCCAATCCCATGTTAGGCTGAGTGGGGGTTCATATGGGGGGTTTGAGAATTTTTGAAACGTTTTTTGGAATAAAAAAAGTTTGTGTGCACAGTTTGTTGGGAAGGGATGAATAGTTTTTCAAACTTTACACCCTAACCATGTTCCCATGATGTAGGTTGAATATTTTTTCCTTGGTGGTAACATGGTGTTTCAAACCATGTGTCAACCATAAAAATCCCCACTACTTGGGTTTTCATGATTTACCCTAGGTGGGTGTATGGTTTTCCCAAACCATTAATATCCAATAAAGTTCCAAAATTTTCTAAATTTTCACACAAAGTACCCCTAAAAGATATCCAACCAAAGTATGATTAAAAATTGGCTCAAGGTGTACCTTAAAAAAGCAACATGATGTTACAACCTCCCCATCATAGAAACTTTTTGTCCCCAGAAATCCTGTCAAGAAGTCTCTATTCCAAAAAGATAAGGTCACTTCTCTCTCATTAGTGCCTCTCTCACCCAAGTCTCATGAGTATCAGAACCATTTTTTCATAACACTATAACCAAAGGTAACATCCTCCCATGAAGTACCTTGGTTTTAGAATCAACTATCATGACTGGATGCTTAGTCCTAAATAAATCAGGCTTGACATCAAGATTACTCCAACTCAAAACATGAGATGGATCAGAAATATAATTTCACAGCTATGATACATGAAACACATTATGTATTGAAGTCAACTATGGAGGATGTTATAAATGGTAATCCACCTTCCCCACCTACTCAACAACCTCAAATTGTCACAAAAAATGAGTACCAAGATTCCCTTACCTCTCATTTTATGAATTACCTAACAGGGTGAAACTTTCAAGAGCATCTGGTCACCAACTGAAATTTCCAACAGCCTACAGTGATGATCATCATAAGACTTATACTGTATTTGTGCCACTAACATTATCCAATGAATCAACTAAATCTTTTCTTATCTCTTTAACCAAACTTGGTCCAACTAAGGAACTTTCACCAATCTATGACCAACATAATAGATAATTACAAGGGCTTCCATATAAGGCCTCAAAAGGATCCATTCTAGTTGTGGGATGGTCATTATTATTATAAAAAATATCAAGCTTCCCTGAATGTTCATCATAAGATCCACAAAAGTTGAGGACATAGTCATGAAGAATATCCTCAAGAATTTGTCTATACCTCTATGTCAGGTCATCCGACTGTGGATGGTATGCCATACTCAAACGATCTTGAGATCATAGTGCCTCCTAGAGGCCTCTCCAAAAGTGAGAAGTAAACTAGGAATCCCTTTCAGATACTATAGTAGATGGAACTCTATGAAAATGAGAAATCTCTCTCACTTAGATATTTCCCAGTTCCTCAACTTTGGTTATATCACGAATGGGTGATAAGCGATACAATTTGGTCAGCATATCAATCACAAAATATATTGCATTCTTCTTTATATGGGTATACAGAAACCCCACTAGAAAGTCCATAGAGATCTCATCCCCCTTCCAAGATGTCATTAGAAGTGGCTGAAGAAAGTCTAAAGGTTTTTGGTGCTTGGCCTTGACCTGTTGTCACATATAACAATGAGAGACAAAATTATAAATTTTGTATCTCATAAATGGACACCAAAATCATCACTTTATTTCATATAACATCTTCATGGTTCCTGGGTGCACTGCTCATTGGGAATTATGGAAATCTCCCATAACATATTTCCTTATAGGAAAATTTATAACGTATAGGTTTCATAAACATAGGATACTCTTCGGGGAGAATGACCACTCAGCAATAGTCTCCCCAAAATAAAGAGATTTCGTAATGATATAGAACTCATCATCAAGATTTTATTCTTAAAGATTAATCTTGAGAAGATTGAAGGTTAACTGAACACTATCCAAGGAAACCTCATCCTCTATTTCCCAAACTCCTATATGCAATTGTGAAAAATGATATATCAAGTTCCACTCTTCTAATAATTATTTCATGGACAGGGTTGTAAGTTTCCTACTAAAATCATCTACAACAACATTCTATTTCCATAGGGTATAGGTGATGTCAAAGTCAAAATATTGCAGGTACTCCACCCAATTCCTTTAGTGGAGATTAAAATATTTTTTAGAGAAGATATAACTTAAGATCATTTTGTTAGAATTCACAGTAAAACTTTTTCCAAAAAGTTAATTCCACCAACTCTTAAGTACATGCATCATAGATTCTAGTTTAAGGTCATGGGTCAGATAATTATTTTCATGTGTCATAAGTTTTCAAGATCCATAGGCAATAACATGATCACCCTATGTAAGAACACATCCCAAACTTAAACCTAATGTTTCACAGAATACCACATAGCCATACCCAGCCTCTATAATAGTCAACAATAGTGTAGTTGTCAAAATACATTTTAGATCAACAAAAGAACTCTGAAATTTGTCATCCCAAGAAAACTTTACTCCCTTACAAGTTCAAGAAGTCATCATAGAAGCCAACTTTAATAAGTACATTATGAATCGGTGATAATATCCAGATAAACACAAGAATCTTTGAATCTTGAAAACATTACATGGTTTCTCACATGTCATAACATCTTTCACCTTCTCAGGATCAATTGAGATGCCATGTTCTAACACCATGTGTCCCATGAATTTCAATTCCTGAATCTAAAAATTAAATTTCAACATATTGGAATAAAGTTAATGATTTCTCAATAACTCTAGAACTAGTCTCAAATGATGAAAATGGTCCTTCTCAAACTTAGATTAAACAAGGATGTCATCCAAAAAACACTACCACGAAGATATCAAGATACTCATGTAAAATATTTTTCATTAAATCCATAAAGATTATAGGAGAATTGGTTAGACCAAATTGAATGACATGGTACTCATAATGTCCATACCTACACAGAAAGGTGATTTTCTGAATCTCATTTATTTTATTCTCAACTCATCATAACCAGATCGAATTTCAATATTTTAAAAACACTTATCCCCCTTAAATTGGTCAAATAAATCATTAATCTATGGAAATGGATTCTTGTTCTTTACTTTGACTTTATTGAGTTTTCGATAATCAATGCAAAGGCGAAGTGTTTCATCGGCTTTCTTTGAAAAGATAATAGGTTCCACCCAAGGTGACACACATAGGAATATAAATCCTTTCTCGAAAAAAACTTCCAACATAGTCTTCAACTATTTCATTTTATCTGGTTCCATGTGGTAAGAATGAATAGACACCAAATGAGTATCAGGTTCTAAATCGATAGAAAACTCTACCTCACTAACTGATGGAAAACTAGAGAATTCATAAGGAAAAACCTCAGGAAACTCAATGAAAAATAGATGTAGATAACCTCTCAAATATTCTCACTCCAAGTCAAAAGAAAACATAAATATCATTTTTCTAAAAACTAGATAGAAAGGTAGAGATCTACTCAACCTCAGGTCCTATTCTACCTGAAATATAAGGCATATACCATTGAGTGCATTAAAGGAGACTCACATAAGATAAAAATAAATTCCATATTTATTAGTAATGATCCCATCCATACTGAATATGACGTTAAGAGGTTTCATATTGAGAATCAGAAAATCCCAAGAAAGATCACTCTCTGATAAAGAGAACACATAAGCAGGACAACGGAGACCCTGTTCTCTCTTCATTCTAAGGGGTGTAGTAATATCCATCACATAAGATAAAATCTCTATTTGAGGATTTATCATATTCACAATACTATTTGAATCAAACAAATGAAATGCACCTGTATCAAATAAAGTAGACACTAAAGATGAATCTATAGTTATGGTACCTCTCACGGTTGTTGGGCTTGTATCTTCTTCCTATGGAGACTCTTACATAGTGTAAAAAAGCTTCATTCTAGGTGCCTCTATCTAGAACCCCTTAGATCGTGAAAGAATATAATTTAACCATAGTAATTTTTGGTGTTGATGATCCTGTTCCACTACATGGAGTAGAATTGACATGACAGAACTTCTGAAAGTAACATGAGCATCTACATGAACCATATATCAAGGGTGTATTAGTACAATCCCTTTACAAGTTCCCAAGCTGACTCTACAAGGTATTGAAGGAGGTCTAGAAGAACTCTTCTATCAAGAACCACCATGAGAATCATCACGCTTACTCTTACCTTTATCAAAACTCATGGAACTGCCACTGAGAGAAAAAGTAACTCTTGTCAACCCTAACTTACCTACCAGGTCCATCTCAACCATCAATTATCTATCTAGTACATCAGTATAAGAAGGGAGCTTCATTAATAAAACATGAGAATAAATATCATATCTAAGTTCCATCTTGAATTATTGAGTCTTCATTATCTCATTAAATACAATCTCAAGTACGAACTGAACAAGCTCAAAAAAGAAATTTTCATATTATATTATGGTACAATATGTCTGATCGAGTTTGAAAAACTTTATAGCCTTATCAAACACCATACACTTTATATAGAACTAGTCGGTGAAAAGTGATTTAAATTCCTTCCACTCTAATACCTCATGTTTCCACTCCATTACCATATTTTTCCACCATCTCCTGATAGGTCCCTCCAGTTTGAAGGTGGAACATTTCACCTTAATAGACTTAGGTGTTTCCAAGAACTAAAATAAATCTTAACCCTTATCAACTAATCCCCAACCTCTTAAGGATAATTTGAGCCTTGGAATATTGGTGTATTTGGAAAATTAATTCCTAAGCATGAATCTTAAATTCATCCCTCTGAGGTTCTATAACTGGAGCATGTATGGGAGCGGTTGTAGATGCATATCCAAAATCTTGTACAGCACACACAAGAACCTCAACCAGATTCTAGTCTATGGGAGGATTTTCTCACCATAGTTCATTTGGAACTTCCTCCTAGATATTATTCACATGTCCTCTTAGAGGCATGATGCTACACAACACCAGAAGACAACATTGAATACATCATCAAGGATACACTGATCAACAATCAATAATATAAATATGGAAAATTAATCCCATCATATAGATAAAAAGGATTTTTATTTCAACCTATACAAATAAAAATAGGTAAAATACCAGAACTAATCCTCAAGACGTCTTTCTCAAACCACTCCTGGTGAATTAAGGATCAATGTGGCGAGAGCTCACCAGGAACACATTTTCAACTAACTCTTAAGTCTCGACAAGATTACACAATTGTATGTTGAAATCAAGACAATATTCTTAACCTAACCACTGATAGAAATTTTTCACAAATCATCTTGGATAACCTAGTACCTTGATAACTGATCCAACACTAACATAGCCTAAAGGGTTTTCCCAATCCCCATGGGTTGGAGACTATCACCTAGAATCATAAAATATATATTGGGAATTGTTTTTCCACATAAACATAGCAGAATAAATAGATTCATATCAATATACTCAAAGGAAAATCCCAAAGGAGATAGTACCAGAAGTAAAAAAGGATTAACAAAACCCAAAATACATCAAAAAAGTGCCATAAAGACAAGATAAACAACCCAAGTCCCTCCATACATAGTACTCCAATCCCAAAAGATCAACAACCACCACCTCCAAGTGGAGTTTTCCCCTTTCTCGAACTTGTTATAAAGAAATCTAAAAATAACCAAAGGAAAATGTAGGTTGTGAGCTAAAATATCAGTAGGGTCTCACAGAGTGTTCCATAATAATATTCCCTAATAAAAAACTAAATAATTCTTTAAATTTTAAATAAAATAGGAATGGTAGTATAAGATCATATTTAAAACTAAACATGATCTTCATTTCAATTTATGTAAACACTTCAAAATAATGGATTCATAAAAATTTTATATAAAATAGTTTATATTAATTAACAAGTCATTTGTAAAAAAGTTTTAAAAATAATAGCATATACATATATCATAGAAATTAAAAAAACTAGCAACATGGTCATATTCCAAGAGGTACGATAGTTCCAGGTTATGGGATCCTCACACTCTAATATGGGTTATCACAGTAATATGTGTACACATGTCCCTTAGATAATGTTGAAATAAGACAAATAAAGATCCCATCTAGAATAAGATATATTTTACTATGTTTATGTTAGTGTTTTAAAGCATAAAACCAATTTTGTTTGTCCCAAATAACTTACTAACTACCTGGTCTTTCATATTCACAAACAATAATCAGTACTGGCCAAATTATTTCAAAACTATTCAAAATACAATTACCCCATTTTCCATTTCAATATTCCAATTTAACTTTAAAAACAAAAACATGGTTTTTAATCAATTAATTCCTTTTTCCATGATAAAAAAATAGGTTCTTATCAAAATAATTTAATCCACTTTCTGAAAAACAATTACTCAAATCAATTTCACAAATTCCATCAAATCTAAATCACACCCAAATTCATCGTAATTGGGGGTATTCCCCAAAAACACATACCATTCCAATTTGAATCCCAATTCGCATAAAATTAAGTTTTCACAATACAATTGAAATTAATTAAAACAATCATGAAATTCAAGGTTAAATTAATTGTATAAACTTATACAGAACCACCTACCTTAGAGCATGGTATCGCGTAACACAACTCCCACAATGGGAAACTCCAATAAAGAACATTTTAAATTGATATCTAGGAATCAAACCTAGATTAAATATCTAAAACAAAGTATTTTAGATCTCTCAAAAATAATAATATATAAGAAACCCTAAGGATGGTAGAATAAGAGATCATGAGATAAGTAATGAGGAAAGAACTCTTATTGGGGAGAGATCAAATGACATTCTCCTAGCTTCGATCTGCTTTGCAAAGGGTTTGGAGGATTCAAAATGGGTCCTTGAGAGATCTAAAGTCCTAAGAAGACATATAATCCCAAGTTAGATTGATTGGGGATTTGTATGGGGGGTTTGTGAATTTTTAAAACATTTTTCAGAATTAAAAAATTCTTCATGCATGGTTAGTTGGGTAGGGTCACACGGTTTGTCAAACCATACACCCTAACTATGCACCCATGTTATCGGGTTTATAGTTTATTCTTGGTGGGAACATGGTTTTTCAAACTTTGTGACAACCATGCAAACCCCCACTACCTGGGTTTTCAGAGTTTACCCTGGTTGGTCGTGCCGTTTGGGAAAACCATGCGCTAATCATGCACATCCCATAAAGTCCCAAAAAATCCAAATTTTCACCCAAAACACCCCTAAATGATAACTAAAAAAATTATGATTAAAAACTAGGTTTAGTAATACCTAAAAAAGATAGAAGAATTTTACAATTGATAGAAATAGGAGATCCTTTTATGATTCATTGAATGAGTATTTGAGGATCTTTAAAAAAATAATGTAATGAATTTTGATGATATTGATCTATTATTTCATTATAATTAAATCTATCAAATATTTTATAAAGATTTGAAGAATACTATTGATGATTAGAATTATGGAATGTCAATGTGATGTTTTATGACACTAATTTAATCAGTTTATTGAAGTAAATCCATTAAATAAAGATTCAATTTTGAATTCAAATTTGGATTAGGAAACTCAAAATTGATGTTTAGGATTCTTCATATGGTTTTAAATAAATAATTCCTATATAAAGGAAATTATGAGCATTGTGAATTGATATTTACTGTTATAATATTCATTGAAGAAGTGATGTGGAGGCCACAAAGCATGAGAATGTTTCCCATTTTTCCTATATACCAGACAAAGTTGTATCAGATAGTGGTATACTAGACAGAATATATTATATAGAGATACTATATGGATTTTTATCAACCTGAGTGATACTAAATGGTAACTCTATATAATATATTCTATCTAGTATAATACTATCTAATGTAACTTTTCCTGGTATATAGAAAAAATGGAAAACATTCTCATGCTTTGTGGCCTATACATCACTTATTCAATGAATATTATAGCAGTAACTATCACTTTACAATGATCATAATTTCCTATTATTAGAGGTTAATTTTTTTTTTGAAAAAAAAATTATCATATTATCTTAGTGGGGAGAATATGCACTATTAAAGGAATATAGTGTTATGCTGGTGATGTATATTTTTTTCTTGCTTTACACTAAGAGGGGTTGTTTTCTAGTCATTGTGTGGTCTGGTATTATTTCTATACCATGTCAAGGACTAACTAATTTTAATGAGATTTAAACCTTTACAAGTCTTATGTTCTTTTTTTTTCTTTTTTTTTATAGTGGATACAAATTTTTCTAAACATAGGTGATGTTTTTTTTAATCAGATAACATAAAATGAAGATATCATTGATCAACCAAACCATGCTTAATCATCACATGGATATTAATTGGTCCTATTAATTAGTATTATAGCTTGGGTTCCATCGTTGACTCTTTTCAGTGTGAAGTTTTAAGAAAAGGTAAGAGGCCATAGATTTTCATAATTCTGTTAATAGTAAGGGGAATCCAAACATCGATGGGAAGAACTGTCATATCCAAAAATATAGAATGCTACCATATATATTATCCATTGGATATGATTATCTTGAAGCTTATACAGAGTTTTTAACTCCATATACTGAGGGTTCTCCCTTAATACCTACAGACAATAAGAATCTAGAAAATAATGGTAGATTCAATAGTGATATACATTCCTCCCTTGATAAAAGTGAATTTTTTAGGGTTAAAGGAATTGGTATAGCTAATGTAATTAGGGAAAATTTTAATGTGATGGAAATTCAAATTTGAATCAATACATGTTACAGATAAAGTGATTGATAAAAAATACTAAAATGATAGATGATAAATATGTTGGTGATTTATTTACAATGGTTAACAATACTATTGGAACCATAAGATATTTTTGGGAGATATTGGATAATTCAAAAAAGTATGATAATATTATAAGAATTTATCTTGATATATTTGATGTTAGGTATCATGTTTATAATATATAAATATTGAAACTCTCTCTACATGATTTTCATAGTATTATCAAGAAATATGAAATTATAAGAGAAAAACCTATCAAGAATAATGAAAATATTGATCAAAAAATAAATTTTAATGCCTAAGAAAATTCATGGGGAATAATTCAATAACTATATCACTAAATATGATGTAAGTAAAAAATATATATAATTAGGTCTTTGTTTTCTATAAAGGTGAAAAGTGGTTGAAGTAAGTATAAATTAATGTTACCATTGAATTGATTTGCCTATAGACCCATTAGATATTTCACAAAAAATATTTCAAGGATAAAGGAAGATAGAGATAGTGATGAAGAAGATGAAAAGTCAAGAAGACCTCTGAAGAAGAAGATATACAAATCAAAGTCCTATGAAAAAGAAAATGAAAATAAGTTCTATTAATATAAAAATAAAAACATTTTGTCCATATGTGAAGAAGATGATGATAATGAAGTGAAATCTAGAAACTATGGTGATGACAGAACTAAGAAGTTTATTATTGAAAAATTGAGTTATGATAATTTTACCAACGAGGAATTCAATAAATCTAATAGATAATAAGATAATACTCAGATTTATTTTATTCAAAAAAAATTGAATGAAAGTCTCTGGAAAATTGTTCAACTTAAGAAAGAGAATAAGAAATTGAATAATGGAGATATATTAATAAATAATCAAGAATCAATACTTGAATAAAATTATAGGTTATTAAAAAATATTGATGATTTGAATAAGTTACATGATGAAGAGATAAAAAACAACATCAAACTTGAATAAATGGTAAAGGTTAAGGATAAAGAGTTTTATCTCATTCAATAGAAACTTGTTGAAGATAAACAAGGAATATAAAAATTCCAAAACTCAATTATAGATTTTAGTGAATGTTTATAGAATTGTATTATATTTAATGATAAAAAATATAATCCTCATAGGTTAATAACAAGTTTGATAATGTTCATAAGATGGAGCAATATAAATAGACTATGTATGAAACTAAAATAAGTAAAGTTAAAAATTCTAAAATATTTAAGCAATCAATGATTGAAGAAAAAACAAATAAAACTATATATTTTATTCTAGATTATAATAAGTTTGTAATAAATATAAATATATGAGTAGGCTACCAAAATTTATTTTCAAAACAATTATCCCAAGTTGGTGGTCAGGAAAAATGATGGAAAACATAGGTGAAGCTATGAAAATAATGCAGGTTACAAAGTAAAATATTCTTTTCATGGATATTACTATTACAATAAAGGATTTGGGAATAAAATGAAAATTTTATTATTCAATAATACACACTATAATTAATCCATGAGGTATTATAGGAAAATATTAGGGAGGTCTCATACCAATCAATAAAGAAAACCTAGAAATCCAGTTTGAAAAATGAAAATAAATTTCAATCTCTTGAAACTATTTATGAAAGATGGATCATCCTAGAAATCATTCTAAATGATGTATTTTTTATGATACCATCTCAAAAAAAATTATATGGGAAATTTCAAAATCCACATGTGAAGGTAAGAAAAGGAAATTAAAAGGCCATAGTTTTAAAAACTACTCTCGAGGCCATAAAAGGAGAATGACCTTGGATAATGGATAGTGGGACTTCTACACATAAAAATAGATTTGTAATTGTTGAATAGTTGAAAATATTACAAATAAGGATCAATTACTTTTTAAAATGATTATTCAATTAGAATAAAATTCATTGGATCTTTTATCATTTGAAATAAAAAATTGAAATCATGAAGTACTTTATTTGTCGACGGACTGAAAGACAACTTGTTGAGTATTTTATAACATTTTGATATAGGAAACAATGTACTATTTAGAAGGTATTAATTTTTTATTAAAATAAATTAATATGGTAATGTTGTAACAATAGTACAACCAACTAGGGAAATATTATTCAGGTCATAGATACATAGGGTTCATAATATTTGAGCATGATGGAATAAAATAAGTTATGAAATAAATTTCATAAATATATATTCTAGAGAAATATGAACAAGTTAACAATGAGAGGAATCATTCATGATTTTCCTAAATTTACAAGAATAATATATTGGTTTTTATCTGTATGATAGAAATATATAATTTAAAATTCAATACATAATAGGGTTGATATATAAACAATTAATCCCTTAGATATTATTCATTATGACATATATAAGCCCATGAGAATAAAATAAAAAAATAGATACAAGTAATTTATTTTCTTGATTGATTATTTCACTCTTAGTACTTGTATTATGTTCTTGAAAAAAAATCTAGGGATCTAAAAATGTTTTAGATATTCAGTAGAATTTATAAAAAGGAATATTTATATTCTATGAAGTAGAATCATACTGAAAAGAGTGATGGATAAAAAATTGTCATTTATAAAGTATTATAAAAATTCTGGAACAAACCATGAACCTAGTCCACCAAACAAAAATAAATAATGTTTTGGTTGAATTAATGAATAGAATTTTGTTTTACATGTCCCAAACAATTAATATTGAACATGATACTCCATGATTCTTTTAGAGAGAACATATTAGAGAAAAAATCCACATTACGAATTATTATTTCTATAGGAAAACCTCTGATATAATTCCATATGATATATATTATAAATATACCCCTTTTGTTAAATACATAATAGTTTTTGGAAGTATTTTCATTATTGAATTCAAGGGTTTGAATATTGGAATATTCCATAAAATAGGTATTAATGATATCATCCTTGGATATCAACACATTTAAAAGGGAAAATTTTTATATAAAAAAGGAAAAAATAATGATTCTTTATACTACAGATATAAAAGTAATGGAAAATTATTATAAAAATGATTATAATTAGATAAAAATATAAAAATATGTGAAGATGACATTTTTTCCATTAAAAATATGATAAAGTTTTTTATATAAGTGTTGCATTAGAAATTTTACTGGATGAAGATATCTATTTAACTATTTCAAATGATGAGATTTAATTGTGTTCATATCATCCAGGATAGAGGAAGTAAGTAGAAGTCTACAATATCATTAGATATTAAGGAAAAATATTTTAAACCATAATAACATGGAGGACAGCAAAATATAAAAAAATCATAGGTTTTTCCAAGTGATGTTGAATAATATTTAGAGAATAAAGAGATGATTGATTTCTTGAAGGAGGAATGGTATTAGATTAAAAAATGATACATGAGAACTTTTACCAAAACCAAAAGAAAAAAATGTTATGATATAAAAGTAATTTTACAAAAATAATTTTGGATAAAAGATCTTAAGTGATAAAAACAAGGAATGACTAGTTTCTAATGGATACTCATAGGTTGAAGGAATTTATTTTGATGGGAAATTTTCCCCATAAGAAATAAATAAAATGGTCATAATTTTTCTGACCATCACTCCATAATGAATATATAAAATATTCCTTATGTATATCAAGCCATGTTTTATCAATTGATAGATGGATTTAGAATATTATACTAAGAAATCATTTGGATTTTTTTTGGGTCAATATTATTACATTTTTTCATATTGGTGAAGGATTTGTATGGGTCAAAATATTTTTTGATATCTTGGTATTCTATATTGGAAAATTTCTTGGATTAGTTGAATTTCAGAAAAAGGAGAGTATAAATCAACCTCTACATAAAAAAATAAATATGTTTCTATCACTATGATAATTTATGTTAATGAAATCATATCCTCAGTGAACGATGCGGAAATATGTGAAAAGTTTTCTAGGGAGAAGAATGGTTTATTTGAAATGTATATCCTAAGAGAAAAAAATTACAATATTATCTTAAAAATATCTCAAAAGAGAAGGCCTATTTTCCTTTTACAAGAGAAGTCTGAAAAGTAAATCATATGAAAATTTGTCTTGGTAGATTTAAAGCAATTTTTCAAACACATTCCAATGGGATCAATGCTATGAAAATCTGTGAATGGAAATTATGTTGATCATAATGTATTTAGTAAATTAATTTAAATCCCATTATTTCTCACATATTTAATGCATGATTTAGTGTATGCTATTAAACTCTATGATGGGTGTCAATGTGAACCAAATGAGTTCTATCATGTGTATATAAAAATAAATCTTAGATATATTAAAGGAATAATTTATTTCAGGTTGAAATATGATATCATAGGAAGGATTGATCAGTTTGGTAACACATTTGGAGATTGGGTAAGTTGTGTCGATGATAGAAGATCAATGTGTAGTAGAGTATAATTTTTTTAGAATAATGTTCTTGTTTACATACATAGAATCAATTTTTAGTGACTCTAAGTATTGTAGAATCTGAGTTTATTGCTTCCATTTAAGTTGAAACACAATTAATATGGATAAAGATACATCTGTGAGATTTATTGGTTGTTGTGATGATTCCCCTTATATTGGGTTATGTTAATAAAATTTTTATCAATCTCAATAATAATCCAGTGCAACATTATAGATATATGTAAATTAATATTTAATATAACTTTATCAATGAATGTGTGGAAAGAAATGAATTAAAGTCAGAGTTTGAACAAACAAAGGAGCATATAGTTGATATCTTCATTACACTATTACTGAAGAAATCCTATCAGAATATGTGGTTGATTTCAGGTGTTCAAACTCAATCTCTTCAAGGATATGGAATGTGATCTCTATCCACTCTCTCATCTTTAATTTTGATGGTTTTATCAAAGGGGGAAAATATGTAACACAAATTTATTCATTGATATGTACATTACCTTTCAATGGATATTGTATATTTATGGGGGGGTTTAATGGGTGAGTTGTGATGTTATAATGTGTCTACTATTTTAATAGTTTTTTTATGTGGATTTTAGAAATTATCCTTTATAAGATAATGTTTTTCTTTTCTAATGATGATTTTAGTTTGGGAAGAAGTTTATAAATTTTTTAAATCACTACATTTTTGAAAACATGGTATTATTTTTAAATTATTCTTGTTTACTACACCAATATCTCTCACCTAGGATTAGAATTATCAAATAGTGATCCTTTTCTTCAGTTTTAGAGCATCAATTATTTATATTCCTTTTGATATTAAAAAAATAAAAAAGGGGGACTGTTAAGACTAGGAGGTGTTCAATTGTGTTCGAACAAAAAGAATGATTACATTATGTTGTCTTTTTTTGACATTAAATAAATCAAATGAAAATGTTGGGACTTATTTATCATGTTTTGAACATATAATTTTGATTAAAATGGTCCAATATTATCATACTAAGTAAAAAAAAACTAAGTGGACTAGAGGGAGGATGGTACCAAATGTTTTTTGAATTATTTTCATTATTCTGTTAGATAGTGATATTTAGAAAATATAAATCATTTGATTGATTTTTTTAATTAAAAGTACCAAACACTATGATTACTAAATTTTCTTGGGGATAATGTTGATTTTATTGGACTAAAAATATCAAAATAAGTTGTATCATATGGAGAGATGTATAAAATCATCTCATAGTGGAAACCAAATGAAATCATAAGATATGGGTTTTTAAATGATCAGACAGAGGTTTCGGGGTGAATTCATTATATGGAGCTTCCAAAAATATTTATCAAATGGATTTTTCTAAAAAATCATTATAAAATTTTTCTAGAAAAAGTCATAAGATAGAGTTTTTTGAGTAAGTAATCTAATAATGTTTCTGAGAAAATTCATCAGATTGAGTTTATTAAACAATTTCATCAGACATAGTTTCTAAAAAAATATTAGATGTATTTTAAAAAAAAAATTGATGGATTTATATAAATAAATTCATCATATGTTTTTATCAAATAAATTAATTAGATAGAGTTATCTAGACTGGTCCATCATATAGAGCTTCTATAAAAATGTATCAGATAAAGGGTTTGGGATCTTTACAATGGATATATCATTACAAACCTAAAGATTTCTTATAAAGATGTGCCATATGAATATTCAAGGATCGTGATAATGTTTTTGTAATTTCATTAATTATGATGATACTAAGATATTCATTAAATGTTTTTAAATCAATATGATATTTGAAAAAGTTCTCAAAATTATTGTTAAAACTAAAATTTAAGGAAATTATTTTTGAATATTATTTTCTCTAATTTAATCAGAGACTCAAATTCCATCAACTGAAGTAATATTCAAGAAGGAATTAAAATTTGGATCATGAAACTAAAATTTTATTTGCAGTATTCTCCCTATTTTTTTTTTGGGAAATTATTCCTATATTGAGGGGATAATGATTACTATGAAGTGGTTATTGTTTTTTTATTTTCATTAAAGAATTGAAGTTCCAACTATAAATCTTGATATTATTTTCCTTTTGTTCAAAGTATATGAAATAGATTTATTATATTGAGTTATAACATAAATATTATATCATATGGAGATTCTAGATAGAGTGGTATAAAATAGAGTTATATCGAACAAAGGGTATTGGAAATACATGGTAGTAGACATAGTGTACCAAAAATAGGGTATTTAGAAGAAAACAATGGGATGAAGAAGTTATTAGATGGACATATACTAGATAGAGATATTCTAGATCAATTATATGAAATATATTGAAGATAATGAAGAAATAATTTTATAAAGGAAAGAGTGAAGAATTTAAATATCATAGTGAAAACATAATGAAGCATGTTGGTAAATATTCCTTTTGATTTTGTAAAATAAATATTTTACCATATTATATATGTGAGGAGACAATTCACTATTAAAGGAATATGGTTCTTTGAAAAAGGTGTATATTACCTAATTTTTGTAAATTATAAAGGATTGTATTCAAGTTGATGTGTGGCCCAAGATTATTTCCAAACCATTATAAGTATTTTCTACTCTTATTGAGTAGTGAACCTTGTGAATTATTATGTTCCTAAGGCTTTTCATGTGTGTTTATTTCCAGTAGAGACAATTTCATCTAACTAAAGTTGATAGTTGTTTTTAAATCATAATATATAAAAAGAGGAGATCATTGATTCACCACACATCACAATGATCCCACAAATCCTAATTATTACTTTAAGAGAGAAAAATATTAAACATAAGATAATGATTCTGATCATAAGTCTTCATATTAAATTATTTCATTTTTAGGATTTTGAGCTGAGAGTATGACATTGAACCTAATCATTTGTCTTATACCAATCATTTAGAATCAAAATTTCATTTGACTTCATGTGATTTTTTGTACAACATCAACTCATAGAAAAATTATAGGTTTTTTATGTCATATGAAAGTGGTGAGGATTTCCATATTTAATACTTGGTGAAGGAAAAGTAAATTTAGACAATTCTATAAGAAACTAGTCTTAATGGATTCAAAATCATTGTAAAAAAATTATTATGACTCATTCTGAGTTAAAAAAACCACAATGGATGTAATTCTATAAATATGGTGAGTTCCACATCACATGAAAGTATATAACATCACAAAATATTTCATGATGAATTTTTAATGAGTGTTTTAATCTATATATAATAGTGAGGATAATTCTGCATCACATTCTATTTCATGATTTCATCAGGATACAAGAACTTATGTATGGTGAATTTAAATGATTTTAAATACCTAATATTACTGAATAAGATAATGTTATGATAATTAAAATAACCTATGGATATTATTGATCGGTTATTTAGTTGATTAAAACATAAAAAACATGAGGGTTTGATAGATGAATAATAAGAAGGATATCCTACTAAAATTTCTATAATATTAAATTTGATATAACATTTAGTGATAAATGTGAAATAATATTCATAATATTATTTTAGTAATAAGTATCTTCAAGATGGAAAAAAGAAGGAGGTGTAAGAATGTTGTTAAGTACTGTTTTTAATTGAGAAAACTGGATACATCATTAATCAATGCACGATAAGTTGTGTTTGAATCTAGGGAGTAATCTAGGAGGAAGAAGGTCTACTACACCAACATACTAATAAGATAAATAAGGATATCAACAATTTATAATCATGGATGAGGTTCAAGATTAGAATACCTATTCAAGTGGTTATTTAATTTCTTAACAATTATATATGAGAAGACATGATGATTTGGCCTATATTAGGAGGAATATCAATTAACAATTTATTCATGTACAATTCATTATATGTAAATCTATTTTTTAAATGATAAAAACAATTTTAGTTATGGATAACATTTATTGAGGTGTTTTACCTATCATATGGAGAAGAAATAACACATTTGGACTCTATTAATTGTATTGAGACTATATATGGTTGTATCATCTTTTTCTTATAGTGGAATAATAAAATTTTATAGTGTATAGCCAAAACTAACAAAAAGTAGGTCTTTAGGGATAAAACTAAAAAATAATGGATTATACATCTCTTTTATTACTGCATATGAGGTGAAGACATGATTTATCATTGAGTTGATCAATAAAATTAATAGTTTCAAGATTTAAATTTAAAATGTAAAATTCATAAAATATAACATGTAATTTACCCCCCCCCCAGTGGTCAGCCAGGTTTAGGGAACTATAAAACCCACCTAGGAAAACCCAAAACAGACAAACACTTTTTAAGTCACTTAACACATAACATTTCAAGTCATCCATGGTAACTCAAGTATTACTATAAAAATGTTCATTTGGTTTTATATAGTTTACCTCCCAAGTCCTAACATCTCCAATATTCATTCATAGAAGAAATAATTAATTCCATTCATAAAATATATCCTAGGTCAAGAAATATAAACATGAATCTGATAGAAATTTTAATGTTACTTAGAGTTTGGAATTCCATTATAACTATAAGAGGCTAAACAATTCAATACAAATACCTAATAGATATTTTGGGGAATTATGAAATAACCCAACTTATCCACTAACCCTATACTATTGTATATGATATAAATTCAATTAATATTTTATTAAGAGAGAGAAATTATATAAAAATAATCAAGGAGGTATGAAGTTTTGTAGCCCAAGGTAATCCACATAAAAAAATATTTTATAATATGGGGGTGTTTATATATAATAAATAGTGGAACACATGATTGAAAATTCATTAAAACAAAAATAGAAAACTAATAAAAGGATATTATTTTATAAATAAAACCCCATACTAAGAAACCAAAAATACTAAAATCAATACCCATACTCCACTAGACTTAATTACTCATGATTTCCTACTACACCTAAATTATTTAATATTACTCATAATATATAACATGATTAGTACATTATCATTATGTTCACTAATACAGTCATGTAAATGGTTAGTATGATATCTTACCTAAATATCCTTAATGACTTCATATACTGAACATCTATGCAAAAACCATATCTCTCAAAGGTGTTTCATGAAAACATTTATATTCCATGAAAATTGATATTATCAAAACAATATATATGTGTCACCATATTTATAAAAAAATATTTCTAAAAAAATCCACACATGCCTTTCCACCACAAATTTCATGCTAAACATCTTGAGATTAATTATCCATAAAACTAGTACACAATAATGATTATCATACTGATAACCCACACATTTTAGTGTGATTTACAATTCAATAATTCCTAACTAGATGATCCCCCACATTCATGTGTGGTTTACAAATTATTCTCATCTGACATGTTGACACCCTCACACACATGAGTCATTTTATAATCTGGTCTAATATAACCTAAATAAGAACTTGTATTTATATAGATTAACCAAAACCTAACTTTCCAATCCCAGCGAGGAACTTATAATCCTGTGGAATTTCAAAAATCTATTTATCCTAACATAATATATCCCTCAAACTAAAGTTCCATTTTAGGCTATAATAGAACTGTACCTTATTTTCCTATTTTTACTCATAATCGCATCAAAAAAATAAATAAAATATATAAAAAAAGTTCATAAAAAGCAATAAATCAAACAATTCCAGTCACCTATTAACTGAAAACTACATTTTTCCTAATCCTAGTGAATCTTCATTTCATTTTACCAATTACAAAATATGAAAAATATGGGAAATTAAAATTCCAAATACAATCAAAAAAAATATAAAATCCAATTTGATGATATAATTTGAATACAAATATTTAATGAAATTTACTTTATCTTATAATACATATAATGAGAGGTAAGTAACCTCAATTATGATATCTTTATAAAATTAACATTAATCTATTTTGATCCTGAAATATTTCACCATTAATCAAAGTAAAAAATATAAAAAACAAATTTCAATCCATAATCACAACCTATAAAATCCTTAAAACACTAATTAATGGAGAATCGCCTTACAAGTAATATCATAATGTTGATTGATGTCAGATATAATGGAAATAAACATTATTTAAAACTCTTATAATGAATCATTAAACAAAATACATATTAATTGTGATTATTCTTTCATATCTTAACACAGACATCTAATCAAATATTTATATTGAGTAAAATAGATAATAGAGGAAGAAAAATGGAAAAAAAAATTAAAACTAGCACCTAATCATCAAAATATCTCCAATCAAAGAGACTGAGAGGGAAAAAATACATTAATAGATGCTCAAAAATCACCCACAGTTAAGAGGGTTACATCCAATGGTCACAATGGTCCTAAAATCACCAAAATGGGAAATAATAGATTATTTAGGGGCCATTTTTCAATTAATACAAATATTTTGAAAAATATTTTCTATTTTTTATTTTTTTTAAATCAATTTTCATGGATTAATATATATTTTCAATTATCTAAAAAATAATTAGTTAATACAATGTATATTTCAAGGTAAAAAGTAATTTATTTAAGAGTTAAATGATGTTTCATATTTGATATATTTAATTATTTTATTTAATTTTAATATAATATATAAATTAAAATTATGTATTTTTAATCATATAAATTTTTAGGATGTTATTAAAAATAATAATGACATCGTATGACATGATAATGAGATATTAATTCCTAAATAAAATATTTATTATTGTAAAAAATATTTTTTAAAAAAATATGTATTCTAATGTAAAATATTCATATTTATTATTAATATATTGATTTTAAAATAATTAATTTAATATTTTTTACCATATATTAAAAAATACTTTTTAAATTATTTTTTGTGAATTTCTAAATAACAAGGTTTAACAATAAAAATTAAAATTGAAGTACTATTTTATTAATTTCAATGCAAATTTTTTATCAATTTTAATATCATTCAAAACAAATGATTTTATTAAATTAAACAAATTATTTTTACTTTAAATATTTCAATTGATTTTTTTTATATTTAGTGATACATTTGAATTTAAATTCATTTTCAAAATAATATTTCATGTTTTACTTAAATATTACTACCTATTATTAAATATTTATGTGTATAATGTTATTTATAAATAAATAAAGATTTATAACTTTTAATAGTACTTAAAATAAATATAGTTTTTTCCTATTAAAAAAACCAAATTTGTAAGAGGACATTTAACACTTTTGAACTCTTTTTTAAAATAAGGTATTGAGTTCAAATGACATTCTACTAATAATAATTAATTTTCATTCTAGAATAATAAGGAACATTTTGAAAACATGTGGAACCAGTTTTAGATTATTTGATACAAAATATATAAAATAAATATTATATATTTAATTTAAAATAATTCATATTTCTGGATAATTAACAAAATGGTTTAGTAAATATTAAAAAGTATTTTCACATCCTTGGAAAAGTAAAAAATATTCAATTAAGTGATCCAAAGTTATAGTATTAAGATGTAAAAAGGCTATGAATAGTATTATTACAAAACTATTCTGCATAATAAATGAATTAAATTGTATAACATGGATTTCAAAATTATTTATATATTTTTAAACAAAAATTACAAATTTAACCTTAAAAACACTATAAAAAGTTTTTTTACCCCTCTTTTCAAGATATTCATTTTATACGTGAATTTTTTAAATTTTCTAGCACCATATACACTATAATGTTATTAAATTTCATTATCAATGCTCTATTAAAGTCAATTTTAAACTTCATGACTCAATCAATATAGTTATTTGTAATGATCATCAAAATATTGTGTTTTCAATCATTTTTAAATAAAAACTTCATTGAATTACTATATTTCAATATGTATAAATGTTCTTTTGAATAATAATGATGATGAAAAATAATTTTAAATAATTATAATTTCTTCTATCAAAAATAAAACACATAAATAATGAATATTAAACATAAATTTTATTTTAGCTTCATTTTGTTTTCTATTTTCCTTTTTATCTTCTATTTGTTTCTTTTTCATTATATAATCCACATACAGATAATCTATACCACATTAGTATAAATAATTGATATTATTTTACCATTATTTTAAATAATGTTTATATTATTGTTAATACTTATTATGGATATATGATTACATAATAATATATAATAATGAATTGATTAAGTCACAACATATTGATTTTAATTATTTTTTTTGTTTTTTTTCCTTTTCATTCAAAATAACATTTTTTCTATGGGTGATAAATAACTCTATGTGGTGGATTAATATATGTATTTAACTATGCGTTCTTCTTAGATTTGCATCATTAAAACATGTGTGATATATACATGTATATGTTTAATGAAGAAAATATTCAAAAAATTTAATATAAAATTAAATAAAAAATATTAGATTTATTTTTAACAATTATGATACTATAATATGAACATGTTTCTTATAACTCAAGGAAATTTATTTAAACTATAATTTGGAACTCTTAAAAGTAAAATGAAAAAAAATTTATAAAAATATGATTTTTTGAACTAATTTGGCTATAAATTATTTATATCTATGAATAACCTGGAAAAAAACATAGAATTGAGATTCAAGTATAATATTAAAATAGTTAAAATAATAATTTTAAATTGGATAAGTAACAAATTTTATTTTTTTTAATAATGTAAAACATGTTAAAATTTATTTATATATATGAGATGTTACATGGAATCATATTAGAAGGAATTTTTGGGTTTGTTAATCTTATCCTATATTATTATAAATCCATTGTCTTTATATTACATTATTCAATTTTTAGAATTTTTTGTAGGAATATTTAACGATGGTTTCTTAATTATCTACTAGATTAAAAAAAATAGGCTATGATACCATTACATTTTCTTATCAATGGGGGTTGGATAAAACACTCTAAAAAATTTTATTCTTTAATAATTATGACTATGGTTTGAAATGAATGATTCTACCTATTTTATACACCTAATGGTTATTGGGAATCATATTTGATGATGGGTTGAAATGAAATATATCCATTATATTTATTAGGAAATAACATATTTATTTAAGGGGTTATGTTGTTATAAACCAGGTGTGTTAATCCATTATGTGTTATTATGTGAGATTACAAGTGAATGAATATGACATTAAATGAAACCATCATGATTATTTTATTATATTTATGATTTCTTGTGAGTTTTATATGATTCTCATTGTATTACATAAAAATTAGTAAAGAATTTATAATTATATTTGTCTCTTTATTGAATAATAGTTTTTGATATTATAATATTTCAATATATTTTTATATAATATTATCTTAAACTATATTCATATTGATGAATTTTATAGGTATTTTTTTAATGAAATTTAATACACTATTTTAAAATTTTATGACATTTATAATATCATAAATAATATTCTAATAGTTTTTATAGGGTCTATGGTTAATTATAAATGATCATGAATTTTAAATTGAAATTACAATTGTTTTTCTTGAATGATGCAAGTGTATAGTTTCATAAACATATTTTTTAGAAAAAAATTACATTGAATTGAAATTTATTTTCCTTGTTAACTAAGGACTTGTAATAAATTTATATATATTTAGAAATAATAAAGTGAATGTTTTTGGGAATATTAGTGTGGTAATATTTTTGAAAATTTTTGTAATTATGGGTTTCTTATGTTTAGGTTTTATACATTCTTATCAAGGTGAGGTTTTCTACTTTGATAGTAAATATATTTATAATAAAATAATGGTAAAATATTTTAGATTTGATAAATATATTTATGAAGGTAAATAATAATATTTATGGATTTATTATAATGTGATAACTTTTGATAATTTGGTTATCATATTTTCTAAAAATATCATCTAATTTTTTTCTATTTTAAAATCATATATCTTAGATTTGACTAGGAGAAATAAGTATTAATGAATAAAGAGGACAATACCATTCCAAATTAGAAACCTAAAATTATTAGAGTCAGTATTCCCTAATTTTTTATAGTGATATGTCAACTAATACAGCTTATAAATAGTTGTATTAATGCAACATAGAAAATATATTTAGTGGAATATTTAATGTAATAACATCCACAAAATATGTTAGAGAATTTTATTTGTAGATGTTTGGGTAATGGATACATGATTTGGAGATGATATTGTGTTGGTTTGCATAAATAAGAAAAATGTAACTTTTGTAGTTTATCATTTTGAATTTTAATTTGTAAAGTAGTGGTCATTAATTATGAATCCCAAGTTAGAAAATATTATTAACACAATTTAATTGATGATATTTATAAATTTTTTCATGAGATATATTTTTATATAGTTTTTTGGTATATAATAGAAGGAAAAAATAAATAGTTGAATCAAAATTAATTTGACTAGTTTTCTACTTATTTTTTAAATTTCATAATATCATAAATTTCGGGAAAAAATATTTCCATGTATAAAGAAATTAAAATTAATTAATTTTATATTCATTAAAATAATTTAATGAAGGAAATTATTCACTCGTGAATTTAGATATTATAATATTATGTTTTCATATACTAATAAATATGAAATGGTGTTTTTTTACACATATTAGTATCATAATATCAAGGATGAAAACTGATCAAGAATGAAAGAAATGGGATAATTATCAATAATGTAATATAATGGGAAATAATTTTACACATATTTTAATCTAAATATTTTAATATTTATTTTTTTTAGTTTCTAACAATATCAAGAAAGTATTATTGGTCTGGTAAATTGGGACATATGGCTCATTATTATGATAAAATGTGTAATGATCAGGTTAATATTGGGAATCCAAAATCATTCCATTATTGTTATTTAATAAAAATAATGTTTTAATTTTAATGGGATGGATCATTAAAAAAGTATATATAAATTTAAATATATATAGAGGAAATAAATAATATCATAAGCATAAATGTATGGAAAATGATATTTTCCCCTAATTCCATAGATATTAGTCAATCAGGTGTTACTTTGAAAAGTAATTATTTGTTCATTAATATCAGGATGATCATTTTAGGGTTGTATAGTCATGGTAATCTATTGTATATTTTATTAAACTATTTTATCTAGATATATCTTAGTTATATGTGAGCAAAGAGAAGTGGAGAATGGTCTTGTGCATATCAGTTATTAAAATAAATCATTTGTGTCATACAGGGGATTAATGGGATGTCTAATAAGGATATACTAAAGGATAAAAATCATGGAATGAAATTTTTGAAGTAACATCTACCCATATTCATGGATTATATATTACCAGCAAAGGATGAGTAGTGACAAGAGAATACAAATTATAAATTTAAATTATTGGAGGCACATATAACCTCAAAGGTTTAATCTCACTCTTACTTTATACCAAGACCATTTATGATGTAGTTGGAATCATTTAAAGATGTTGGAAAAAACAATTATCTTAAATGTAATAGGATCTAAATGATAATTAATAATTAATATATCCTAGAATAATTGAAGTTGGAAATATTTCATGAGTAAGTGGATCTTGAGTAGGGAAACATTTCTATCATCGAATATGCATATAAATTTATAGATCTAATTAATTGTGTTCTAAATATATTAATGAATTAGATTCATATATCTAAAATGTTTGATATATGACTATAAATTGAAATAAATATGAGGATATCCCTATTAAAACAACCCACTGATGCATAGGTGGTCTGTATGGATGCATCAGCAGAGATAGGAAGTGTTATTACCCAAAATATTATTTCTATTAATTTAAAGTTCAGTAGGGGTTGAAATACCACTATTAGATATAATTAGAATAGGAAATAGTTTATAAATAATCCCACAAAATCATATTTTTACATTTCTCTAGGTGAGTGTCTGTAGTGGATCTTCTTGTGGGGTGAAATATGGAATGAAATGTAAAGATTCCAATAACTCTATCATCCATCTTATAAATGTGTAATGGTGAGTCACTTATTAAATTTAAATTCAATATTATCAATAGGATTTTTGGAAGAGAACTACAAAATTTATGGATTGATGGTCTGTATACCATCGAAGGATATGTCAGGGACTAAGGGTGTAATGGCCTAAAATTCTCCTATGTATTACTATAAAATAAAAATTATTTTATTTGTATTTTATACACACAACACCAAAATAAAATGAATCTTTGGTATGAAAAAATAAAATTTGATTATTATAATATATATATTAAATTAGTGGGGATAACAGGAAGTAAAAATATTTAAAAATCTATAAAGGAATGAAATGGAATTAAGTAGTAAAAGTCTCCATTATAAATATAATTTATCTAATAATGGGAAGTATTTAAGTTTTCTAGTGTTTTCCCATGACCAATCACAATACAAACTATTAAAATTAATATATGATTGAAATCATATGCTAAGTATATTAATGTTTGTTGAGATTTTGAGATCTATTCTAACAGAATCACCATCATTGACTACCAATAGAGTGCAACTTATTATTATATATTATGTGGTGATCTTGAGGGGAAATTTAACTATAAATTAGGATGATATAAACATTTATTTACTAGTGTGATAAGTTATTTATAACATGCATTTTATATATTTCACATTTTTACATTTATAGAAAAATAATTTTTATTTTTCAATAAAATTTATTTTCTTTATATTTCCTATTTTAAAAATAATTTTATAAATGTTATAATCTATATTAGACAAAATAAATTTTAATTTTTTTATTTGGAATTTGAAAATTAGATCAGTATGAATTTTTGTGATTTTTATGGAAGGATTTATTTTTAGGTGAATAGAATAAACCACATTTTTATGAATACAATGGTTTTATTTCATTCTCACAATATAAATGTATCATAAATATTTATAAAACAATATTATGAAAAATTATGATTTCAATATGTAAAATTATAAATTTTAAAATGCTATTATGAATCTATAAAAGATATGGTTTACATTTTGGAACATAATTATAATATTTTCTTATAATTATGTATTCACAAGGTATAATTTAGTTTTTATTCTTTTTGAATACATATATCCCTTATTTTATTTATTAATAAAACAATTAATTCTATATAAATCAACAATTTTGAAAATTGTATCCTAGACATAATTTTAAGACTAAAAATACACTTTTTCTAAAAATAGGTTTTTACACATTATTTTTGCCAGTAAAAAAATATTCTTTATAAACTATAGAGATTTTATTTTTTAAAATTATTTTCATATTTGAAATTATAATTTTAAATTTCTTAAATAGTTTAAATTACAATTATGGTTATTAAAATTTGTTTCATAGTGTAGAAAATGAGTTACCAAGGTTATGATAAATTAGGTTTTAACCTAGTGAAAATGAAAAAATGGTAAATACATGTGAGATAATGGGTTATGGATAGATTATAGACTTTATTGAATCCAACACTCCATTATTATTAATTTTTTATCTTTTATCCTTTTATAATGTAATGAAATTAATGTAAAGTAAAGGTTATATACAAAAATACAATTATCTCCATTTATAAATGGGAACTTCCACCAGCACATCATTGATGTCCTTAAAATTAATTTCATTTTAAACCTAATCCCTTTCTATTCTCCTTTAATCATCATTCAATTCCATATTCTTCTATTTACATTTAATTTTCCTAACCCATCAATTTTTATGGAATCCTCCATGGAAAAATCATTTTTTGCAACATGTGTACTCATTTTTTCCTAAATATTCTTCCTTTATAGGTTATATTTTAAATTATATTTTTATCATTACTATATATTAAAATAAATTTTGGGTTTAGACTTAATGTTATTATCAAAATTTAATGAACATTAACCAACTTTTGTCATTTCCCTTAAAGAAAAATGAAAGCGTCAATCATGTGTTTATGCAGACTACCACCTCCATGAAGAAACATGTTTCGTTTTCATTACTTTCACTCAAGGAAATTTATAATAAATTTTAAAATGGATAAATATTACTTTAATGAATTTATTAAGGTTTTGTTAAGTCAAATTGGAAAACCTATTAATAATATGGACAATAAAAATCATTATAATTTTAACTGTCTTTAACAAGGTTTCAAAGAGGAAAATAAAATTTTCATTATATGTAATAGATTTATATAAATTATATCATTATTATAATTAATCCCAATTTTTATATAAAACTCTAATAAACACTATATATGATCTTTTTTTCTTTTATAGTGATATTACCACTAATACACTTCAAAATTGTCCATTAAATTATAATATATTCTTGTTTGGGTCAGTTTGATAACCCACTTGAAGAATTATATAAAATGATATCATAGAGGAATATAAAAAAATTAATACTAAAAATATAATATATTAATAAGTGAATAATGTTTTTATTTTGTTTTTTAAAAATGTTAAGAAAAAAATTAAACTCATTAACTATGATATTGCCACTCGTTTATTAAGAATTACTGAAATATATTAATCACTGAGTTCATCATCAAGGATGTAACTGAAACTCTTATAAGAATGAAATTATCTTAATATAAATATTTATAAAGAATAAATTTTAGTTCACTAAGTTTTCCCATAATGAAGAACTTTGGGTGAAGAATGAATACCAAAAAATCTAACATAAAATTAATTCAAAACGATCAATATAACTCCCATATGATATTGAAAATATATAATGAATAAAAGAATGATTATCAAATGTGGCATATAAATTTTAAGAGTAAATAATGAGTCTCATAAATGGGTTATTAATATTATGATGTTTATTAAGAAGTATTTTCAAGCATGTTCAAGGAAACCAAGATAAAATTTAATGGTTCTTGGTTATCTAATCATGTTTCTTTGATATATGATTTGTAATGGCCACTTATTTCTTATTTATGGTGTATATATTGTACATGTATTTGTTTTTCTCAAAAAAATCATGAAATTTGGTTTATTTATTAATCCACATGATGTTATTCTATTATGTGTTTTTAATTCCAAGTAGAGCGATGATGTAAGTGTTATTTGTAATGTTATTTCCTTCGTTGATTTTAAATGATTCCATTTAAAGATATCTCTTATATGATTGTTTTAAATCCACCCAAATAATTTATTCTATATTTATTTTATTCCTATTTTCGTAGAATTAATTTTTTGTTAAATTAATTAAAAATTATAATTTTATTTATCAAATATTTTATATCATTTTTTAGTATAAATATTGTTCTCTTTAACGAATATTTCCTCTCATTATCTATAGTTTTCATTCATTTCAATGTTATTTTTTTTTAATTGGAGACCTAATTATGTGTTATCCTATTTGAAATTAAAATTTAATTTATCCTCTTTTAAAATAAATATTTTAAACTAGTTTACGAAGTTTTATATTAAATAAAATTCATTTGAAAACCTAAAAAGTAATCTTATGAGCCTCCCTTTCTGACTTTCAAATTACAAATTTCCATTCTTTTTATCCTTATATCTATATTTTATTCTCATGTATTGCATAAAATTTTTGAATATATGTACCTTAAATGTATATCATGTTTAAATTACCTTTATTTTAGGGATATTACATGTTTTTGGTTCCCTTAGAAAATTTCCACTTTTAACTAAAACCAACTTAAGAAAACATTCCGAATTAATATTTCCAAATATGTGTCACCTCCATAAAAATATATTTAACCATGAATGGATTATAAACCCACTATGTATTTTATAGAGAACCCTCCTGAACCATTTTTAGATTAATGGAAAATAAAAAACCCTTTCTTTAAAATATCATTTTCCCATTTCAAAAAGATTTGTATATGCAGTTATTTGTTATTCTTTCTTCCCTATGGTATTTTTATTAAATTTAAATACATTGGAATTTTATGTCTATATTAATATGTTATTTTATTTAAATATTAACATCTAAAATGATTTAATCCATTATTCTAGGATTCTTTATGATATTACCTTCAGTTTTTCATTGAGAAAAGACTGTGAACCCACTTATTTATCATGGGTTTTATCATGATTATTCCTTGAGAATGATTTCATTTACTTATATAGTAGACATATGAATTTAAATATTATATTTTTAATTATTTTATGGGTGGGATTATAATTATATATCCCTATAATGTAGTGGGTAATTTTTTTCATCTCATTAAACACCAAGTATGGTGCATGAGCAGTGAAACTATATACATTGTTATGAGAAGGGTGGGCTGGAAATTGTATAGCCCATTGTTGTATTGGTTAAAGATTTATATCTAATGAAATTTTTTGTATTATATTATTGTGTGAACCTAATCCTCTATGAGATTTTTTCCAAAATTTTTATGGGAATTAGGAGTAAACTCAGTCCATCATGGGTCTCTATCCACTATGTTTTTGTAAAATGGGAGCAAAAAAAATCCACTATGAGACTCTATCCACTATGTGATGATTTTATTGGGTGTAAACATTGACCTATGTGTTTTATGTTATGTTTTATATAGTTTCCATATATTTATTATTCCATGATATTCTGATATTATTTCCTTATGTCATGTTTCCAGGCTTATCTAACACACTTATGTTATGGTAGATGTTGGTTATTTTGATATTACATGTATTTCATTAATTATTTGTGTATAATTATTATTTTCCCATGTTATTTTAAATATTAAATTTCTTCCATGCTAATTGTTTCTCATATTCTTATGATATAACCCTTAATGACCTGTTGATATGTTTTCCCTTAGAGAGAATTTGAGATCACCCATTTCTAATACTTTCCTTCTCCATGTATTGAAGATATGTATAATTTACGGGGATGTTCTAGAAATGGGTCTTGAATAATTCAATTATTTTTAATGTTTCAAAAGTATATAAAATTTTTTATAATGTAACAGGTCCACAAAGAAACAAAACCAAAAGGTTTTGTTAGTTATGTGAGACAATTGTGAGATGAAATGTTTAAATTATTATAATGGTATAAAATTGAGATAAGTTTAGCTAAATTATTAATACTTAGTATCAAATTATATTTTTAGTTATTTTTTATGATTAATTTAATTATTTTTGGGATTAAAATTAAATAACATTAGTGAAACCCCAAGGGATACGTCTAAGTTTTGGATAATATCCTCAAATTTTGGGAATTTTCTAATTATTGGATTTCCTTTCAATGACATCCATGTCTAGATAATATAAGTGGATAAAGTATTTGTAATAGATTTACCTATGGTAAATTAACTTTGAAAAGTTAATATTGGGTATTAACTTTATTGTCACCTAGTTTATGACAAAGAGGACTAATTTCACACCTAGTTTGAAACTCTTAGGGGATATTCTCTAGTTAATCACGTTCTCTTTACAAAAATTAGGAAGGATTTATTATTTTCATGAATTCAGTTGTAGAGTGTGATAGAATCTTACCAAAATAAACCTTTATTAACTATATTGTGATTTTGGTTGGACTAAAATCAAATATGATTATTTTCAATAACATGACATTTTGTGGTTGAGTTTTTATTAGGCCATATATGATAATTCTTTTATGATTTTCATTACCCATTTTGACACTTTTTTTATTTTGTAATAGTTAGAACTAGAAGGAACCATCGGTTCGATGGATAATATGATAATTACCTCAATGAATAACCCAATAGAATAGCTATTGGAGTGAGAAACCTTATATTCAAGCCAAATAAACTATCACAAAAAATGATTAACAACTTTTACATAGTTAATATCTCAAAAAAAAAGATAAGGATGGTGTCTTATGGGAGTTTTTATGATAATTATTATGTAATAAATAATGATAACTTTCATCAATGTAAAAAATCATGGTAAGAGACACTAAGGGGAATGACTCATTGAAAATGTAATATGTTTAATCTATGGTAAAAGCAGGCATTCGGTAACAATCATTAGAGGAAAAAAGAAATGTTTAGTCATCATGATGGGGAAAATAATTTTCTCTCTAAGGATCCACTATAAATTGGATGTTTTTGAGTTGTGTAATTTCAACACAATACAAACAAATGAACTATTCTGAATCTTTAAGATGAAAATTGATGTAAACCACAGCTTAGACACTAAGAACAAGTAATAGCTTATATAGTGACTACTATTGTAACATCCCAAGTAAGTAATTAATAATATATATTTTTATCTATGTTTATTTATGAATTAGATAGTGTTTTAGAGGCTTAAAATGAGAATAAATCCAATCTTAAGCATGGAATACACTAATACTTTTAAAAGATTGTTTTACTGCCTTATGATGGAAAACCATTTTTAAATCAAACTTTTGATAATTTTATAAGCTCTATTTTTCAAAATAAACATATTATTTATGATTGGGACATTGAAATTTATATTGGATATTTTTTTGTTATTTTTCTGACAATGTTCATTTTTTAATGAATGGTGAAAAATACTGCATTTTACATCAAAACTACTTTTTCATCTAATTCAATTATATGGTTAGATTATATTTTTAATTGGTCTTAAAGTGTAATTAGAATATTTTTTACCATTTAATCCAATTCTGGTCATTATAATTAGTTTCACATTGGAATTGAGCATAAACAAGTACCAAACTTTTCATAGATATTGTTTCTAAAAAAACCCGCTAATTGTTTTGACAACGGGAATTATTTTTAAATTAATTATTGAAATTTATATGTTTGTAATTTGGTAAAATGGATTAAATATTTGGAATCATAAGGTCCAAATTATGTAATCAATACTCTTTTGTTTTTGGACATTATGAATAGTAACGACGGTAATTATCTTTAATTATCTTGATTAATTAGTAATCGGGTAGTTAAGGATAATAAAATAATATCATAATAATAACAAATGACCCCAACATGTGTACTAATTCTACTTTTTGTGTCATGGTCGACCATGTTATTCCTTGTGACAAACTTGGGGACCCCATGGAATCACTTTTGTGTGATAATGACTTTTTATCTTTTTATTTTTAAAGAAAGTTAAATATAACAAAGAATGTATCACCTGAGTAAAACATTTTTAATTTTGTCTAAATAAATGATCTATTGGACTATAAATAGTCATTGGAAAGATAAAAATATTTCATACATCATAGTATTTTTTTATAATTTTTATACATTAAATAATTTAAATTATTTATGACATCATGATGATGCAGCGATTACCTCATTAATGAACGATTTAAATAAAATGAAAAGATAATGTAAAATCTAAGACTTACACTTGTCAAAGACCTATTGTATGAGTATATTTCGAACCCTTGTCACCTTATCCAAGAAATACATCAATGTGGTACCTTTAAAATCCGAAACTAATTTGAAAATAAAGTAACATTTTATACCTTTCCAAGAGTGCCCCTCCTCTCCTCTTATAAAAGGCCCCCACCTCTACCTCCTTACCCACACTTCTCAAGCCTTTGGCTCAGCCAATCCCTTCTCACTTTATCTCTCCAAATCCCTCTATTCATCCTATAAGCCTTACCTTAGGTATAAATCTCTTCAAGAAACCCTTTTGGTTCTAACCAAGAGGAGTTACCAGATTTAAAGGTAAAGACTTCTCTAATGTTCTTTTGTTTTATTTTGCTTATCCAACCCCATAAACTCTTTTTATTCATTTATTTTGTAACAACACCAGTATCTTAAATATACTAGGATTTTTTATAAGAATTATTCGATCTATACTTACACACACCTTCATCTAATGGTTAAAGAGCATATTGTTTCCGTGGATGGCGAATTTCTGCCTCACGAAACGATGATTGTTCAATATTCTTCTAACACCTTCAAAGGTGGCCATTAATATGAAACTATATTTATATATGATATATAATATGTTTATATTTTCCTTAAGCTTCTGTATTTTTCATTTTTGGCATATCTTTATGGTTTCCATTATGGGTAAACGCGATATCTTCATTTTAGGAAGTGTGGACTACCACCCCCTCAAAGTGATTTGATTTGTTATTGCCATTTGTGGGACGTATAAAGGACAGAGTTAATGATATTATATATGATATTATACTGGAATTATAATATACCTTTATATCATTATGATTCTATTCCATAAAATATGAAATTGAAATGAAAGTAGCGTTCATGCGTACGTACAGCTTACCGTCTCCATGAACGGTGCATTTAATTTATTACCTCTAACTGTTATGTAATATTATAAATGCATGTATATACTGGATATATATGATATATATGATATATACATCATGAGTATAACTCTGGATATAATGGATACATGAACAACTTGTAATTATAAAGAGTTTATTTTTGACTCAAGTACCAATGATCGTTAAAACGGCCGTTATTAACTTAAATAATTACATAGTGTTCATGACATGGTAATAAGTGATATAAAAGGAATAATGAACTTGAAAAAGTTTCTTAAGAAATTATAAATTAACTCAAGTTTATTATTCAGGACATTAAAGAACGATCGAGTCAAGTCGGACCCGAGGTAAGGGACTTCGTCTCAATCTCCTTTCATTGAGGCATATTTTGTTTTATACACAACTTTATTTTATATGGTGCATAAAACCCTTTTACTTTTACATTTATTCAAAAGGAATATTTTTATACAAATCATTTACTAAATGAAAAAAGGGAACGTTTTTTTGGCGTACGTATGCGGCGACAACAACTTCTCCGCCGCCGTGACCATTATTTGAGTTTCGTCTTCCTCTACAAGCCATAACTTTTTTTAATGAAAAATAAATACCATGTTTTACTTTTCTTTTATTTTGGTATTGAAAATTGTTTTGATAATGTTTTTATTATATCAATGTGTTTTATTGATATCTTGTGATTGAAATGTGGAAATGTTATGTTTCCTTTATGCATGTTTTATGTGATATGATTATGTTATGGTTCTTGGGCATTCTTATGAAGACAGGTGGTTCTGTGATAAACTAAGGGTGGGTGAGCCTGATATATCTCTCCAATGCATTAGGTAATTCGAAGGGGTTAAACGTTAAGGTTTCTCCGAAGAGATTTACAGAATATACTGTGATGGGTATTCCAAACGTAACCATGAGGGTTACTCCCTACGTAAGAATGTTATGAATTCCTCAAGTTACCTTTATGTCTTATGATTTCTATTATTTATTCATGATTTGATAAGGTATGTTAAAATTCTTATGTTTTATCAGTAAAGTATGATTTCATACATGGACTAATATTTTCATTTCGTACTTTTATATCCCTTACTGGTCTTTTTATGCTCATCCCAAGTTTTTGAAATGTTTTTCACAAGTCAAGGGAAAGGTACATGATGTGATGATAGGGTCAAGGAAGTGTCATGAAAGAATCCATGTTTTGTTTTAAATATGTTTCCGTTGATGGGAAAAAAATGAATAATATCTTTTATGTAACCACTTTGTTTAAATGTGGAATGTAATGCATGATTTATGATCTAATTCTCTAAAACTCTAAACCTAAAAAGATCCTCAATGTGTAATCTTGTAATAAATCAAGATTAAGTAATGTTTAATGTTGGGGCCTTATAGTTGGTATCAGAGGTCGGTTTAGATAAATTTAGGAGTTATAATTCTATTAAATGATTATCCAAAAATATTTTTTTTATGGTCAAATTGAAATGATATAGCATTTGAAGATTACCATGTTGCTTTATCTAAGAAATGTTTGTTCAGAATTGTATTCCGCTGAGGAAATAGGGAACCAGTGCTAAGAAGGCATACAGAAGGAAATGACCTTCCGAATAAACATCTTGAGATGGTAAGAATTGGAACTGAACATATTTTCAGTAATGGCGTAGTTGACTCAAGTGATAAATGGTGGTGGTATCCATGCACGAGATCAGCTAGATCAACAGTAGAGGAACATGTCAGTGGTGGAACATTTCATGAGGCAACATCCCCCATCATTCAGAGGATCATCTGACCCTATGCTAGCTGAAGGGTGGATTAAAGCACTGGAGAAGATTTTCGATGTCATGGGGTGTTCATACAATCAAAAGGTTAGTCTTGTTATTTACCATTTGGAGGGTGAAGCATATCAGTGGTGGTCGATGGTTAAAAATATCAGGGACGCTGATGAGATTGATGCTCTCGACTGGGATGAATTCAAAGGTATGTTTCTTGAGAATTATTTTCCTAAGGTTGTTCGAATTAGTATGGAAAAACAATTTCTGGAATTGAGGAAAGAGGAAGACTCAGTGGCTGCCTATGAAGAAAGGTTCACTCGATTGGCAAGGTATGCTCCAAATTTTATCCGAGACCTTGATAGTTAAATCATTCATTTTTACTCAGGATTAAAGCCAAAATATTGAAGGGAATTGGCTTCTCGTGAGTTCAAAAGTTATGAAAAGCTTATTCGATGTGCTGAGAGGGTGGAAATATAGTTTTTTGATGATCAAGTTTTCTATAAAAACCAGCAGAAGAAGAGACCGAGGTGGCAGGAGAAAGGAAAGAATTATTCAAAATGGTATGACGGTAAGAAAACTAAGTTTCCAGTTTATGATAAATGTGGTAAAAGGCATGTTGGGGAATGTCTTCTGAATTCTAGAAAGTGATACCAATGTGGTAATATGGGACATAAGTCTCGTGATTGAACTGAAAAAGATCAGGGTGATGGTAAGACCAAATTTGATTTACAGTTAGTGAAATGTTTTAAGTGCAATGAGATGGGTCACTATGCAAATGAGTGTCCGACAAAGAGCTCGAGTGATGGGAAGCAGTTATAATACAAGCAGAAAGGGGTGGTGAAATCCTTTACAACTACTTTAGCAGATTTCGGGCCATCAAATGAAGTGGTATCAGGTACTTTGTTTGTTTTTTCAGATTATGCTAGTGTGTTGTTTGATTCGGGGTCTACACATTCTTTCATCTCTGAAAACTTTTCTAGTAAAATGGGAATACCTTCTCAAGAAATGACTCCTGAAAATGTGGTGAAAACACCTGGGGGAAATGTTGAGGAAAAAATAATTTAGAAGAATCTTCCTATCCTTATCCGTGGAAAGAACCTACTTGCAAACCTTATTGTTTTACCTCTAGTAGAGTTTGATGTTATCCTGGGTATGGATTGGCTCTCTATTTACCATGCTAAAATTGACTGTAGAGATAAAGAAGTTTCTTTTCAGAAAGACTTTTAGTTTGTGTACAAGAATGAACCCTTACTGTTGATAACATATCAAGAGGCTGAGAAACTTGTAAAATATGGAAATGAATTCTACCTTGCACATATTGTTGAAAACAAGGGAATTGCTCAGATTAATGATGTGTCAGTGGTAAATGAGTATCCTGATGTTTTTCCAGATGAGTTTCCTATAATAATACCAGACCGGGAAGTAGAATTTACTATTGACTTAGTTTCCGATGCTAATCCAATTTCAAAACCCCCTTATCTAAGGCTCAAATTGAACTTTTAGATTTGAAGGATCAATTGCAAGATTTATTAGAGAAAGGTTTCATTCGACCTAGAACATCACTATGGGGTGCTCCTGTTTTATTTGTTAAAAAGAAAGATGGTTCAATGAGACTTTGCATTGATTATAGAGCATTGAATAACATCACTGTTAAGAACAAATATCCTTTGCCTCATATCGATGATTTATTTGATCACCTCTAGAGAGCTCAGTATTTTTCAAAGATTGACCTGAGATCGGGGTACCATCAATTGAAGGTAAAGGAATCAGATATTCCGAAGACCGCATTTCGTACAAGATATGGTCATTCTAAATTTGTAGTTATGCCTTTTGGGATAACCAATGCACCTGCTGTATTCATGGACCTTATGAATATAATTTTCCATGAGTTCTTGGATAAGTTTGTGGTTGTTTTCATTGATGATATTTTGGTGTTTTCTAAAAGTAAAGTTGAGAATGAAATACATTTAAGGGTTATTTTGCAAACCATAAAAGAAAATAAATTGTATGAGAAATTCAGCAAGTGTGAGTTTTGGTTGCAACAAATTTCTTTCCTTGGTTATATTGTTTCTAAATATGGAATAACTATGGATCCTGCAAAAACAAAGATTGTTGAAGAATGTCCAAGACCCACAAATGTAACTGAGATTTGTAGTTTTCTTGGTTTGGAAGGCTATTACCGAAGGTTTGTTATAAATTTTTCACAGTTATCTAGTCCAACGACTAAGCTAACTCGGAAGGGTGTTAAGTTTATCTGGACAAAAGAATGTGATGATTGTTTTCAGGAACTGAAAAGAAGATTGGTGAATGCTCCAGTTTTGGGACTACCTTCCAGGAATGGGGAGTTTGTTATCTACAGTGATGCTTCATTGAAAGGACTTGGTTGCATCATAATGCAGAATGATCAGGTAATTGCTTATGCTTCACGACAGTTGAAAACTCATGAGTTAAATTACCCTACGCATGATTTGGAATTAACTGTTGTTTTTTTCGCTTTAAAAATTTGGAGGCATCATTTGTATGGAGTAAAGTGTGAAATATATACTGATCACAAAAGTTTAAAGTATATATTCACTCAGAAAGAATTGAACATGAGACAGAGGAGATGGATAGAATTAATCAAGGATTATGATTGTACAATTCATTACCATCCAGGAAAAGAAAATAAAGTGGCTGATGATTTGAGTCAAAAAAGTAATGCTTCATTAACAATGTTGTATTTGGAATGTGATCCTTCGGTTAAGGATTTGATGAAATTTTGCATAGAAGTTGTTGGTGCAGGATGTTCTTCTGTTTTGTTTCAGGTATCAGTGAAATCTTCTCTATCAGACAGAATTAAGCAAGCACAGAAGCAAGACAGTGAGTTGTAGAAAAGGGTACAGCTGGTTCAGAAGGGTAAGTTTTCTGAATTCAACATTGATAATGATTGTGTTTTGAGATTTGGGAAAATATTGTGTGTGCCTTGTGATTCAAAATTGAAGAGAGAGTTGTTATGTGAAGCTCATAGTTCTCCATTTTCAGTTCATCCAGGTAGTACTAAGATGTATAGAGATCTTCGGGAGTATTACTGGTGGGACGGAATGAAAAGGGATATTGTTGATTTTACTGTGAAGTGTTTGACTTGTCAACAGGTTAAAGCAGAGCGGCAGTTACTGAAATGGATGCTTCACCCATTACCAATTCCAGAGTGGAAATGGGAGAATATATCTATGGACTTCGTTGTGGGATTGCCCAAGACACCTCGAGGTAATAATGCAATTTGGGTTATTGTTGATCTCTTGACTAAATATGCTCATTTCCTTGCTATACGATATACTTTTTCCCAAGATCAACTTTCCCGTTTGTATCTTAAAGAGATAGTCAGGTTACATGGAGTTCCTCTCTCTATTGTATCTGACCGTGATCCCAGGCTCACTTCTAACTTTTGTAAAGGCCTTCAGAAGTTGTTGGGTACTGAATTAAATTTTAGTACAGCTTTTCATCCTCAATTAGATGGGCAGTCAGAACGAACAATTAAGACTTTGGAGGATATTCTAGGTGCTTGTTCGATGGATTATCAGGGAATTTGGGACCAACACCTTTCTTTGGTTGATTTTTCTTATAATAATATTTTTCATTCCAGTATACAGATGGCACCATTTGAGGCATTATATGGGAAGCGGTGTCGAACTCCAGCTTTTTTGGATGAAGTAGATGAAAGTAAGTTGATGGGACCAGAATTGGTAAAAGAGTTGGCAGAAAAATTTCAACTGATACAAAAACACATGAGAAAAGCTCAGAGTAGGCAGAAGAGTTATGCGGACAATAGGAGGAAGGATATCTCTTTTGAGGTAGGTGATCATGTTTTTCTCAAAGTTTCACCATGGAAAAGAGTGATTCGATTTGGTAAGAAAGGAAAGCTGAGTACAAGGTTAATTGGACCATATGAAATTCTAAAGAGAGTTGGATCAGTTTCATACCGAGTGGCTTTACCTTTGAGTTTATCTAAGGTACACAATGTTTTTCATGTTTCAATGTTAAGGAAGTACATGTCAGATCCATCTCATGTTTTGAGTCCAGAGGTAGTTCATCTGGAAGAGAACCTATCTTATGAGGAATAACCGGTCCAGATTCTTGACCACAGGGAGAAAGTGTTGTGGAATAAGGTGATTCATCAAGTAAATTTTTTGTGTAAAAACCACATGAGTGAAGAGGCAACATGGGAATCTGAAAATGCAATGAGGGCTAAATACCCCCACTAATTTGATAAGTAAATAAATTGTGGGGATGAAATTTTCTAAAGGGGGGAAGTATGTAACATCCCAAGTAAGTAATGAATAATAGATATTTTTATCTATATCTATTTATGAATTAGAAAGTGTTTTAGAGGCTTAAAATGAGAATAAATCCAATCTTAAGCATGGAATATACTAATATTTTTAAAAGATAGTTTTACTTCCTTTTGATGGAAAACCATTTTTAAATCAAACTTTTGACAATTTTATAATCTCTATTTTTCAAAATAAACATATTCTTTATGATTGGGACATTGAAATTTACATTGGATAATTTTTTGGTATTTTTCTGACAATGTTCATTTTTTAATGAATAGTGAAAAATACTGCATTTTACAACAAAACTGCTTTTTCATCTAATTTAATTATATGGTTAGATTATATTTTTAATTGGTCTTAAAGTATAATTAGAATATTTTTTACCATTTAATCCAATGGTGGTCATTATAATTAGTTTCACATTGGAATTGAGTATAAACAAGTACCAAACTTTTCATAGATATTGTTTCTAAAAAAACCCGCTATTTGTTTTGACAACGGGAATTATTTTTAAATTAATTATTGTAATTTTTGTGTTTGGAATTTGGTAAAATGGATTACATATTTTTAATCATAAGGTCCAAATTATATAATCAAGACTCTTGTTTTTTGACATTATGAATAGTAACGACGGTAATTATCTTTAATTGTCTTGATTAATTAGTAATCGGGTAGTTAAGGATAATAAAATAATATCATAATAATAAAAAATGACCCCAAAATGTGTCCTAATGCTACTGGTTGTTTCATGTCCAACCATGGGATGCCTTTTTCCAAACTTGGGGACCCCATGGAATCACTTTTGTGTGATAATCACTTTTTATCTTTTTATTTTTAAAGAAAGTTAAATATAACAAAGAATGTATCACCTGAGTAAAACATTTTTAATTTTGTCTAAATAAATGATATATTGGACTATAAATAGTAATTGGAAAGATAAAAATATTTCCTACATCATAGTATTCTTTTTATAATTTTTAGACAATAAATAAATTAAATTATTTATGACATCATGATGATGCAGTGATTACCTCATTAATGAACGATTTAAATAAAATGAAAAAATAATGTAAAATCTAAGACTTAAATTTGTAAAAGACCTATTGGATGAGTATATTTTGAACCCTTATCACCTTATACTCAAAATACATCAATGTGGGACCTTTAAAATACGAAACTCATTTGAAAATAAAGTAACATTCTATACCTTTCCAAGAGTGCCCCTCCTCTCCTCTTATAAAAGGCCCCCACCTCTACCTCCTTACCCACACTTCTCAAGCTTTTGGATCAGCCAATACCTGCTCATTTTATCTCTCCACATCCCTCTATTCATCCTAGAAGCCTTACCTTAGGCATAAATCTCTTCAAGAAACCCTTTTGGTTCTAACCAAGAGGAGTTACCCGATTTAAAGGTAAAGACTTCTCTAATGTTATTTTGTTTTATTTTGCTTCTCCAACCCCGTAAACTCTTTTTATTCATTTATTTTGTAATAAAACCAGTATCTTAAATATAATTTTATGTTTTTATAAGAAGTATTCGAGCTACACTTACACACACCTTAATCTAATGGTGAAAGAGAATATTGTTTCCGTGGATGGCGAATTTCTGCCTTACGAAACGATGATTGTTCAATATTCTTCTAACACTTTCAAAGGTGGCCATTAATATGACACTATATTTATATATGATATATAATATGTTTATGTTTTCCTTAAGCTTCTGTATTTTTCATTTTTGGCATACCTTTATGGTTTCCATTATGGGTAAATGCGATATCTTCATTTTAGGAAGTGCAGACTACCGCCCCCTCAAAGTGATTTGATTCGTTAATGTCATATGTGGGACGTATAAAGGATATATTTAATGATATTATATATGATATTATACTGGAATTATAATATACCTTTATATCATTATGATTTCATTCCATAAAATATGAAATAGAAATGAAAGTAGCGTTCATGCGTATGTACGGCTTATCGTCTCCATGAACGGTGCATTTCATTTCTTACCTCTAAATGTTATGTAATATTATAAATGCGTGTATATACTGGATATATATGATATATATGATATCTACATCATGATTATAACTCTGTATATAATGGATACATTAACAACTTGTAATTCTAAAGAGTTTATTTTTTACTCAAGTACCAATGATCGTTAAAACGACCGTTATTAACTTAAATAATTACATAGTGTTAATGACATGGTAATAAGTGATATAAAAGGAATAATGAACTTGAAAATGGTTCTTAAGAAAGTATAAATTAACTCAATTTTATTATTCTGGACATTAAATAACGATCGAGTCAAGTCGGACCTGAGGTAAGGGACTTTGTCTCAATCTCCTTTCATTGAGGCATATTTTGTTTTATACACAACTTTATTTTATACGGTGTATAAACCCCTTTTACTTTTACGTTTATTCAAAAGGAATATTTTTTATACGAAGAATTTACTAAATGACAAAAAGTAACGTTTTTTTTGTCGTACGTATGCGGCAACAACGACTTCTCTGCCGCCGTGACCATTATTTGAGTTTCGGCTTCCTCTACAAGCCATAACTTTTTTTAATGAAAAATAAATACCATGTTTTACTTTTCTTTTATTTTGGTATTGAAAATGGTTTTGATAATGTTTTTATTATATCAATGCGTTGTATTGATATCTTGTTATTGAAATATGGAAATTTTATGTTTAATTTATGCATGTTTTATGTGATACGATTATGTTATGGTTCTTGGGCATTGTTATGAAGACGGGTGGTTCCGTGATATACTAAGGGTGGGTGAGCCCGATATAGCTCTCCAATGCATTGGGTAACGCGAAGGGGTTAAACGTTAAGGTTTCTCTGAAGATATTTAGGGAATATACTGTGATGGTTATTTCAAACGTAACCATGAGGGTTACTACCTACGTAAGAATGTTATGAATGCCTCAAGTTACCTTTATGTATTATGATTTCTATGATTTATTCATGATTTTATGGGGTATGTTAAAATGCTTATGTTTTATGAGTAAAGTATTATTTCATACCTGGACTATTGTTTTCATTTCGTACTTTTATATCCCTTACTGAGCTTTTTATGCTCATCCCAAGTTTTTGAAATGTTTTTCACAGGTCAAGGGAAAGGTACATGATGTGATGATAGGGTCAAGGAAGTGTCATGAAAGAATCCATGTTTTGTTTTAAATATGTTTCCATTGATGGGAAAAAATGAATACTATCTTTTATGTAACCACTTTGTTTAAATGTGGAATGTAATGCATGATTTATGATCTAATTCTCTAAAACTCTAAACCTGAAAAGATCCTCAATGTGTAATCTTGTAATAACTCAAGATTAAGTAATGTTTAAGGCTGGGGCCTTATAACTTTTGAAGTCAAAAGTTATTTTGAAATATGGATTTCTGTATCTATTATATCATGTATGTTTTATCCTATCAATATTTATTTATAAATAAAAACATTTTGTCATGTAATTATTATATCTATAGTATGAGAATCTTCTTTAATATTTGTTTAAATTTACTTCTTATGGATTTATCTCCTCATTAGTGATTAGAATTTTATTTGGAATAGATTATCTCTTTTTATAAAGGTCTCATATAAAATTTCATATCGGTAAATCTTATTTCATATCCTAAATCACCCAATGATCAACTATTAGTCTATTTGCAATTATGAGCTCCCTATTTAAATTACTCCCATCTTATGAGTTAAAAAATTATGAGGAGGTGATTATTTATAGGTGAATAATTAACGATAAAAATTTCTAGTAAGTATTTTCCTAAGTTATATATTATGAAAATATCGATTTCTACACACAACATTGAACTAAAATGAAACTGTGATTTGATAAAATAAAATTTTTCCATTGTAATATAGATTCTAAATTAGCAGGTATAAAATGAAGAAACCATATTATGAAATCAATGAAGGAATTAAATGACATCAAGTAATAAAATTATTCCTTGTAAAGCTTAGTTATCTGATAATGGGATTTAGGTAGCTTATCTTGGAATTTGTCTAGACCATGACCAAGATAAATAATAATAATTATGGTATAATTGAAATAGTATGTAGGATAAATTTAACCTCATGGAAATTAACATGAGATATATTCTAGTATAATTACAACCTTGTATTGTCACTAGATCTTACCTTATGATTATATATTACATAGATATCATGATAGAATATGTAACTATAAAATAGGATTATATAAACATTTAATTATTAATTTAATAAGTTGTTTACCGCATGTATTTTATATATTTTACCTTTTTACTTTTAATGAAAAAGAATGTTTATTCTTATATAAAAAATGATTTCTTAATATTTTATATTTATAAACTAAACTTATAAATTTTAGAATCTGAATTAGAAAAATATAATTTCTTTTTTTATTTACAATGTAAAAACTAGCTTTGTATACATTTTTGGTGTTTTTTGAAAGATTTTTTTTGGTGAATATTACAAAACACCTAATCATGAATAAAAAAATTTATAAAATTATTATAATATAAATGTATCTTATATATTTATAAAAAAAATTAATTAACTATTTTTTATTTAATATTTAGAATTATATATTTTAAATTAATATTGTGTATCAAGAAAACCCATGTTCATCATTTCGAAACCTAAGTAATATTTTATTCTAAAAAATTTAAATCTATTCTTATAATTATATATTCAAATGGTGTAATTAGGTTTTTTATTATTTTTAAATTATTATAACTCTAAATTTATTTAATAATAAACCAATTAAGGCCATATAAATCAGAAACATTGAAAATTTTATCCTAAATAAAATTGTATTCACAAATATACACATTTTCTAAAAAAGGGTTTTAATTTTTTTTGTGTGATAATATAAAAATTAACTTATATTACCCTTAAAATTTTTAATTTATAAAATTATTTTACTATAATTAATCACCATAATCAAATTTTTTATAGTTTTAATTTGATTTTAGGTCACCAAAATCAGTTACCTAGGGTAGAAATGGTGTTACCATAGTAAGGGTAAATTGGGGTAAAGGGGGATTAACCAAGGGAAAAAGATAAAAAAATAATATTATAATAATGTGAGATAATTGGTGATTGAGGGATTGAAGAAGTTATTTACTCCTAAAATCCATTATTTATCATTTTCGGATCATTTATCTTTGAATAGTGCAATGATATTATTTTAATGTAAAGAGTATTTACAAACAATTCCATTATCAAAACTTAAAAATGGGACTGCCAAAACCCCCTCATGGAACTCAAAAATTAAGGTTTCATTATTAGAAAAATCACTTTTCCCTTCTAATAGAATCCTCCTTCACTTACACATAAATTCATTCACAAATATTAACCCTGAGAACTCTATATTTGTGGTATCCATTAAGGAAATTTCAAAGTTCTCGATCAGAGTACTCATTTTTTTATAATGTTAATTCATTTATATCTTACTTTTTCAATAATAATATTCTAATTAAAATTTATTTAATTAAGTATTTTTTTACTAAATTTTATTATGATGCATTAATTATCATTAACTACCTTTAGTTCATTCTATTAAGGTTAACTTAAAATATCAATCATGTGTTTGTGTAGACAACTGCTTCCATAAAGAAACATGTTTCATTTTCTTTACCACATTTCATGGATGGTTCTAAAAATTGGTTTAATAGATAAATGTGATTTTTATGAAAATTTTTTTTAATAAAAATTTTAAAAACTATTATTAATAGGAATGATAAATAATCTTAATAGTTTTTACCATAAAAATAAGCATACAAAGAGGAAAACAATCTCCTCATTCTAGGTAATATATTTATATAAATTATATTATTATTATTATTATCAATTGAAATTATGATATTTCACACTAATAAACACTATATAATATCATTTTAATTATATTATAGTGATATTACAAATAATACAAATCATAAATATTTATAAAATTATTTTATGTTCTTGTTTGGTTTGGTTTGACTATCCTCGTGAACAATGAAATAAAATATAATAATGGGTGAATATGAAAACTTAAATGCAAAAAATATATTATATAAGTAAGGAAATAATTATTTTACTTTTTTAGGGAATTTTCACAATAAAATTAACTCATTCACTGAGATACCACCACTCTCTTTTTAACAATAACAGAAGCATGATCTTCACTAAGTTCATCATCATGGATTATAACTAAAACTCCCATAAAAATAAAATTATGTAATTATAAATTATTACAATGAACCAATTATAGTACCTTAAATTTTCTCATAATCATGACCTTTGATATAAGAACAAATATTGACAATCCTACCATGAAACTAGATAAAAAACATAATTATTACTCACACCAGATATTTAAATTAGATAATATCTGAAAGAATGATTATGAATGAGGAGTATATATATAAATAGTCATGAATATAGATCTAATATGAGTTATTTGGATGTTAATTTTTTTATATATGATGTTTGAGAATTTTTAAAGAAATCATAATAAATAGTAAGTGATTTTTAATATCAAATTTTTTTCATTGAGAAATGATTCATATTCACCACTTTATTATTATTTAGGGTGTATTCATTGGATATAGATTTATTTTTTTCATTACATTCATGAAATAAAGGGTATTTAAAAATACATATAAAGGTCTATATTTATGTTTTTTCAATTCTAAAGGTAATGTTGATGTAACGATCATTATTAAATCTACACCCTTCATTTTTTTTTTGAAATGATTCCTTTTGAACTTAATTTTTCCAATCATGGTTAGCTTCCAACATAATATTTTATTTCATATTTATCTCTCTTACAATATGGTGAGAAGGTAGTTTTAATTCACTTATTTTATGGTAATGAATTTCTTGATCAAAAATTATATCATTGTTTAGAGTAATTTCCATCCCATTTAAAGATGGTTTCCCCTCCTTGTCCATAATTTCCATTCCTCCAAATTTTCTTCTTTTTAATTAGAAACCTAATTATTTTTTATCTCATGTGACCTTCATATTTTCATTCTTATCTTATAGAATAATGTTATATTTTCCTTTTTATGATTTTAAAATTTGACAAATTTAATTTTAAAACTTGAACATGGATCTTATGAACCAATTTTATTACTTTTGGATAATACATTAAATTTATTTTTATACCTATCTATATAATTTTGATGTTCTCAAGAATGTGATAAATAATGAGAAGGTGGGTTAAATAAATAGTAATATTTTATAAATAATTTTCACTCAAAATTTACCCCTGAAACTTGTTAGAGTTTCAACGCTTCAAAACTTAATATCCCAACCACAATCTTATGTAAAGATATAAATGTAAAGTAAGAAACATAGGATTTACATGGTTCTCCCATAGTCTAGTAAAATAAATCATTTCCATAGATACTCTCATTGGTCCCTAAAAATTCATTATGATATGAAGTGATTATAGTTGATCTAACTTCCATTAAACTTCTTTTGTCTCATGAGATATATTTATATGGGTTACCACCAGTTTAAAAGATTGGATATCTTTATAAAAAAACATAAAATGAAACTTTGTAATCATATAAAAATCATTTTTCATAAATTCTTCATTTGTTATAGTCTCTATTTGGTATGAATCTTTCTGATATGGATCTATCTTATTCTGTTTTGACTTTATATGGTGCACCTCAAATTATATCTGATATACCTCTATTTGGAACATTTCTATATAGTATATCTATCTGGTAAACTTTTTTTGGGTGTTCCTTTTCTTCTTCCACTAATAGAATCTTTTTTTGGAAACACGCACAAGTCTTCCAGTAAAAACATAAAAAATTTAAATCTCTCTCATGAAAAAACATTTTATATTTATATTATACATGAACCCATTTATATAGGTACACATTAACCAAAAATTAAGGAGACAATGTGGGCTCACAGAAAATTTGAATTTGAATTTTCCTACTAAATTCAACTCCATTAGACCACCACTAAACATTCTAGAACATTCTTGAAGTTTCATGAGTAGTTGACTATTATAAACTTTAATAAACTCATAAAGATTAATGAACATTGAAATAATATCTTAGCATTATCATGGATTAGGACTTTACAATGTATATATAATATATTCAAAACTATGAATAGTGATTTTCTATCTAATTCCTTTAAAACAACTCTAATGTATGATGTTATTAAATCTAACTCTCATTTTTCTAATCTATATCACTAAAAAGAATCATCCTAGTACTGTTTGAATTTCTTTGTCCAGTGCTCCCCACATTCCCCCTTTAACTGATGGACTACACATAAGTTTATTCAACCTATTATGTATAATGAGTCGGCATGTATCCATCCAACCAGTATGCATCCTCTCAATCTTTGTATAAGGATTGGTGTATAGAAATCAGTCTAGTTCAATGTTATATAAATTTCTATCTGATGAAATTATATATCTTTATCTGATCCTTTCTCATTCGTTGATACTTCAGAACCCTGTTTGGTCAAACTATTACAATAGTTTTTCAGGTAGAAATGGATAACCTTGTTTGGTCCAAATACATAGTATTCTTTTTCTGATTACCTTTGGATTCATTCTACATAATTCATGATTCAATGGAATTTTCAAATGACTGTTCATTTCAACTTAGTCTGGAAGCATTCAAAACTTCACCCTGGTCTTTATAATTTACACGCCTCTATATAATGTATCATTTTACTTGTCCATCTAGAAACCTTCATATTTTTATTCTTATGCTTGGGATATAATGTATCATCATGATCAACCATTGTTCAATGACAACTTAAAATATCAATCTTCATTCATTAGGAATATCATGACATCATATCTTTATACTTTTTTCTTCATTCACTATTATTAATTTATATTTTTAACATCATAAAAACTATTTGTTCTGAAAATTAATATATCTATCTCCGATACACCAATTATGTTGGACTTTATATTTCATTATATAATCTTAAGTTTCAACTTTATTACATAAGAACATGTATTTTTACTACCAAAACTTGATATTTTTCTAGAATCCAACTTATAAACCTCTATAAATACTTATACAAACTCATCTAGAATCATGAGTATCTTCATGATCTTAGGAACTTGAAGATATGAAAAGAATCATCTAATTTTTTAAGGAAATTTTCTTGTGATTATCTAAAACTTTGGTAAATAATATTTCTTTAAAAACTCTATAATCTATTTCTTACCTGGAATACATAAACATTCATAGTCATAGTGTTGAAAATAAATTAAAAACTCGTTACAAAAACAAACCAAAAGATATAATTTATCCCCTATTGGATTTGTTAAAGTATTATCATAACTTAATTCATGAAATTTATCAAACCATATCCTTTATATTAAGGACTTTTTAGATTCTATAAAACTGGATAAAGAAATTTTTCTAAAGAAATTATATCCATTGGTGTAAAGAATTTTTGATTCCATAATAATATAAAATCCCCATCAATACATTTCTCCCCCTATTTATGATAATTTCTAATTTAGATTCATATAATATAGAGAAAAAAGTTTTAAATTCTTATAATAAAGATGTAATTACTCCTCCCATTTAACAATATAATCCAAAGGATCATGGTATAGCTTCTTTAAGAACATTATTAAGTCATTGTTGGAGGTTAAACATTTAGTTGTGGCCTCAAATCCTCAAATATTTCCATTAGAAGGGATTTTGGGAAAATAATTAATTTAATATTTTGTTAAAATAGACTCAAGAATAAAATCCCCAATAGAAAAATTATCTTTAGTAAAATTATATTTAATATCCATATTATTTGATCTGGAATGTTGAACATGATTTTTAGATAGATCATTGTATCTATGATTAGAATAAATAATATTCAGTGGTTTCTTAACATAAACCCTCAATTTATCTAGCTAAACATACATCCATATCATTTTATTATGATCTAGGGCATTGGAAACATATTCTACTTCCACTGTACTCAAAGTAACAGAACATTGTTTATTTTTATTCCACCTTACACAACCTTCTCCCAAGAAATAAGTTCATCCAAATATTGATTTTATATCATTAAAATATTCATCCAAATTAGCATCAGTGATATCAGTAAAGTTCATCACATTACATATTCTATAAATTATGATATAATTTTATGATACATTAAAATAAATGAGTATTCTCATAGCTTACATCATATATGATTCCATCAGAACACTCTAATATCTTTCAAAAAAGGTAAAAATCTATACAATGTCTAGTCTTGGAGTGTTAAGATATATTAATATTCATATCAACCTCCAAATGTATTTCTGATTCACACTTCTCCCACCTTTATCTTTACTAAAATTAATTCCAACTATGATAGGTGTATAAAATGCATCTGAATATACTATGAAAGAGGTTTTTAGAAAATCCTTGGCATAATTTTTTAGGGGTGTATATTTATTTATGTTGAACATATACACCATGAAAAAGTTAAACTATCCATGTATTAATATATCAATGTTTATTTTTGTTTATTTTGAAAATTATTCTCATATTTTATACATGACTCTAACAAAAATTATATAACCAACATAAAAAATGAAAATAAGGGTACCTATGCTCATCTCCTTCACATATATGTTTCTATAAACTTTTTCATTATTAAATTTCAATGAATTCATGAAAATATAATGTATTAAATACTAGGATCAATGGTTATATTTAAATACCTAAAAATCCTTCTTTAGTTTACATACCATGGTTTAATAATTTTAAATAATGGACCCACTAGTTTTTTCAATATAAATTTCTTTTTCAATCGCTCTATTTAAGAAATATTACATAATATCTATTTGATATACTTTTTAATTATAATGAGTATCAACTTACAAGAACATCATTATATCTTAATGTCCTATAGTTGGGGAAAACATTTCTTCAAAATCAATTCCTTTTTCCTATGAGTAACCTTTGAAAACAATCCATTTTTTATTTCATAAAATTTCTCCATGTTCATTCAGCTTATTTTAAAACACCCATTTTTTTCCAATAAGATTTTTTCCTATTGGTTATGGAAAAAATATCGGGTGTTAGTTTTATAAATTTGAATGAACTTTTCATTCATCACATTTGACCATTATTTATGTTCAACTACCTCTAAAATAGACCATGGTTTCACTTGTGAGATAAGAAATATCTGATTCTCAAATCCTAATTTATGTCTTGTTTGAATTGGACCAACTTGATTTTGGATAATGTTATCAAGTTAATCCAATTTATCTATTATTATGAACATTAGAAACATTCCTTTGGTCTTACATTACTGATAAATATATATATGTGAATCAACTTGTAAAATATTATGCTCATAGTCATCTTTCTTCTTATTATATTCATTGGATGTCATCATTCTATCTTTTATAACATCTTCCTTATCATCTACCACAACTTTTGCTATGGTGTATTTGTTTTAAATAAAATTCAAATAAAAAATCAGAAAAATATATATCCATTTATTCCATCACTTGTAAATTATTTATTTTTCCGAATATCCCATTAATATTCTATTTTTACTTTTTTATCAATCATTTCTAAATATGGATTTTGTATCTTTATTATGAAAGGACTCTAATAAATTTTAATTCATTTCACTGTAGTCTTTTTATTATACCATATATCATATGTAGTTATTGTTTATTTTGGGTGAAGTGTGAATCTATTTTTAATATAAACACGTGTACTTACATCTTCACTCTATAAGAACTTCAAAATTTCAAATTCAATAAGCATGTTTCATCCCATTTCAAATAATATTCTATTTTTCCCTTTCTACGACTATATGTTTTGAGTAATTTATTGAGAACTATATTAGTGTTTGATTATATGTTTCATTATATTTTAATTGAAATAGTTACTTCTATACTCAACTTTATTATCTATCCCTAACTTCAATAGAGATACAACCATCTATTTCATAACATCCCTTCTAAATTTTTTGTACAAATATGAAGCCATTGATTTATTTTTCATTAAAATTATGATGGTTATATGAGTGAAGTATTCAATGAAAATAAAAAATAATAAATCACCATTTATTGAAATATGTCTCATCGGCCCATAAAAATTAGTGTGTATGAGCTCAAGTGGTCTTGTTGATTGAATTTCAACGTTCATATATTTTCCAATAAACAACTTTCCTTTCATGAAAATTTTAGAAACAACATTATATTTCCTTTTCAATTTTTATATTGCTATAAAAATATATTCCTTAGAAATCATTCTCATATACATCTATCCAATATTCCCAAGTATTCAGTTCCATGTCTTTTTTCACACTTAAGTAAAACAAATTATAAGGATCTTTAATTTAAAACAATTACTAGTAGTTTTTTCTCCCTTGGTAATTTTTTTGTTATTAAAACGCTATATGATAGAGGAATATTTTATAAATATAACTTATTTACCATCATAAAAATGTTTTCCAAAACTTATTAAGTTATTCTTAAGACTATTAATAGACGTAACATCCTTTGACTTTAGTTTCTGATCATCATTCTCAGTTATGTCATGTCCTTATACTTTTAAATAAATATCATTATTGAATATGTATGATCATCCATCATGTTATTTAATATTTTCATGATTTTCATATCACTGATCATATTTTAGGAACAACCAAGATAAATAATACATAGTAAATTCATTTTTCTAGCTTTTAGAGCAGTCTCAGCATTAAATTCTATATCTACAACTTTCTTATTTCTAGTATTATTTTCATTTATTTGTATAAGAAACTTTTATCAAAAGTGTTGTTATGAATTATCCATCAATGTGACATGGTTGGTCACACCTTCCACAAACTTCATCTATATGTTAAAAATCAATTTTTCCATTAATGTTTTTAACTTCTAATGACAATGATTTTCTTTCTTCTTGCAACTTTAGAATTTTTCTCTATTTTCGTAAATTATTATTACCCCTCAGTTTATTCCTACTTTAAGGGAGATACATGTTGTAATAATAATTATATTCTATATTCCCATGTATACCACATCACAAACATTATATTTTGAACCTTAATCTTTTGTATAAACATTTTTTTTCATATGATGAGTTTGTTAAGGCTTAATAAATATTTCTATATTTGATTTCCATTGGTATGGGAAAATAGTATTCTAATGATTTTTTTAGCATTAATTAATGTGGTGTGATTTTCATATCCTTTTTCAACCTATATTTTCTAATAGTATTTTATAAAAAATTTATGGTTATTATAGTCATATGAACTTTTATATTTAGTGAGTATATAAATCACCTGATTCTTTAGATGTGATCCATTAGCAGCATTAGATGTTTCTGCCTTCAAATCCAAATCTCTTTTAAAATTATCATTTGGTTTCATCAATGTATTTTTATCCTTGAGATATCATGATTATGTATTATAGTACTATTAAACCTTATAATTATAATTTTCATCAATATTTTTCCCTATTATTCCTTATTTTAGAATATTATGCATGATTTTTTAATCTTATAAATGTATATACCTTCCTTTTTAATAAATTTTTATATTAATTTATTCTTCTTTTCAAATTTTTTTCTTCAATATTCTATCTTATTTCTTTAGTTTTTTTTTATCAAGGTAAGCAACATTTTTTATCTCAAAAAATATTCTATATAGATTTATTCAACTTCTTCTTCATAACTATTTAAAGTATCTTCATTATTTCAAAATTTTCAAATAAGATTATGAAATTCATTGGATGTTCATATTATAATTAATTATTGTGAGTAGAGTCATACAAAACTTTATCATTCATCATACTTCTTTTTTCAGTGCACTTTTTATTTTCTCTAGTGGACTTCATATCTTCCTTGGATGTTTTTCTCCAATTCTTCCACTGAGGATATTCTTTAAATTAATCATTATATTATCCATATTTTATATTCAAATAGTTAAAATATGAATTTATAATGACTCCACACTAGAAATATTTTATTGGGAGTTTTTCTTTGTGCATGACTCTATTATTCTAGTAATTTTTATAGATGAGTTACATAATTCTCCATTCATTTCAACATCATCATCCTTATTATCTGATTCACTGAGGAAAACAACCTCATGTTCATATTCCAGAATAAATAGAATCCTTATAGTTTTAAAATCTATCTTCACCTTAATATTATTTTTGAATTTTTCATCCTTACTCATTTCATGCACCAAAAGATAGTTATGGAATTTATAAAGAGAAAAATCATCTTTATCTTCTAAAGAATATAATTTAGGATCAAACCTATTTAGAAAAATCCTCATAAAATTTATAGTAATAGTTTTATATTCCAATACATATCTGAATACTATAATATTGATAAAATAAATCATTAAAAATAGTAATTTAGTTATCAAAAGTTTCTTCTTCTAATTTTCTAAAATCTCAAACATGCTTCACTAGATTTTATAATTTCATTCCTTCACATTAATATTTCCATCAAAGATGCTTTCAAATTTTTTCCATATTTTATTTTTTATCTAGAGACCTATGAACTCATATAAAAATTGTATAATAAGGACTTAAGAATAAAATTTCAAGAATTCCCATCATCCTAAAGATTCAATTTTTCAGTAAATGTTATCTGATCATCTTTAGAAATGGTTAGAAACCCAATTGTATCCCCATAGATCACCAATAGGAAAAGAGGTAAGAGATAGGGTTTCATTATTTTTATCTAAGTAAATATTTTTCATCAAAGGTTGAAGTAAATTTACTATTAATTGTTTTTATATTATACTTGATAAGAAAATTATGGACCATACTGAAGGAACCAAGATCTCGTATATCACTTGATGTTTCTAGGAATGTGATAACCACTAAGAATATACTCGGGTTGAATCAATGGTATTCTTTTAAAATTTATGTTCTCTTGAAATAATCCCATGTTTCATGTTAGAGTTTCTATAATTTTCAACATTATATCTCAATATTAATCATTTACAGTGATAGGAAATTAAAGTAGGGAACACATTATTTACAAGTCTCACCCACAATGTTGGTGACTACAACTTTAACATGGTGAAATACAATAGTCCATGAAAATTCCTTATATTATGAAGTGAATTAAATTGATTCAAATATAGTTATTCTCATTATATCTATAGATAGGTAAATATATTGCTTTCCACAAATTATATTTTTTTTCTCTCATCCATAAAAATAAAAAACTTTATAAACAACTCATAAAAAAATTGAAAATTCTATGTCTTGTACACTCCCCATGTGGTATGACTCCATATGATATAGATCTTTATTTTTCAATAGTTATGACTCAATACAGTTTCTCTCAAATTTTTTCTAGTATATTTATATAGAATAAACTTCTGTCTAGTAACTATGTCCATTACACTTCTGTATGGTGTGACTTTTCTTCTTCAACCATGAGATTCCTTGTTTGGAAAGTCACACTACTCTTATAACATAAACATTATAAATATAGTTCTCTCTTATGAAAAAATAGTGTAAAATTTTACTTTACTTGAACTCCTTTATATAGGAACACCATCATTGAAAATTCAGCAGAATGTATTGGGTCTCAAAAATTCAAATTAAAATTTTCACACTAAATTCATCTTCATTAGGATGCCTCTAAAAATTATTGATCATTTTAAAAGTTTCATTAAATCATGGAGTTTCTAAAATTTCATAACATCATTAAGAATATTGAAAATTGAAAGAAAAACATAGAATATTCATGATGAATGACTTTATATTGTTAATATAATGGATATCATAACTTTGTCTGATGAATGTATTTCTAGTTCCTTCAAACGTACTCATCTTTCTAGTATTTTTATCTCTACTACACCTTTTCCTGATTTATAATTTTTTAAAGACTTGGTCAGATACACTGATGTTTTATCTTTCCCATTCTATTTACATGCCTCCCTTGACTAATGGGATTCACATAAGTTCATTCAGTATGATATATCTGAGGAGTTAACATGAATACATCTAGATATTTTTCATCTACTCAAAATTCATATAGTTATTTTTATATAGAAGTTATTCTGGTTCAAGTTTATAGAAATATATGTCCAAAAAAATTGTATATCATTGTTTGATTCTAGTTTTCCCATTAATCCCTCATAACTATGTTTTTTCAAACCTCTATTGGAGTTCATCTAATATAAATGGATTACACTATCTATACCAACTCATCAACATTTTCTATATGGTCCCCTTTAGCTACCTTTCTCATAATGCTCAATTCTATGGACTTTTTAAACAACTTTCAATTAAAACTCAGTATATAAATAATCAAAACTTCACTATGTTGGGTATAAATTATATATCTTTATTCAATGTAACATTATACCTTTCTATATGGAAACCTTTATAGTTTTCTTCTTTTATTGGGGATAAAATATATCTATCAAGTTAGTTTTTCTACCATAAAAGCATTATACATAAATATATTTTTCATAGGAACATCACATATTCATATCATACAACTTTTTTATATTACACCTTCATTAAATTACAATTTGAACATTGTACAAACTATTGGTTCAAAAACATTATATACCTCTTTCTAGTATAATTATCCCCTTATCCTTCATATTATACTATCAAATGATCAGCTATAATATTTTCAAATCAAAACATAAAATTTGTACACCCACAACTTGATCTTTGTTTAGACACTATCGTCTCCACCTTTGTACAATACCTTATGAATTAAATGACAATAATGAGTATCTTTATGATGTTAGTAACTTAAATACTACAAATAAATCATCTAACTTTGTAAGGAAACATTCTTATGATGATTAGAAACTTTATTAAGTAATATTCTTTAAAAAACTCAAACAAATCCTTATCTGAAATACAAAAACATTCAAAAACCCAATGTTGACAATCAATATAAAACTTGTTATAAAAAATTCCAATTTTTCTTCAATTTCCTTATCATTTATTTCATAAAAATTAATTATATATTTCCCTTTTATGTATATCATGTTTTATTTAACATTCATTTGGAGTTATTATATAATTTTAGTTCCCTTTAAAAATTCGCACTTTTATATAAACCTTGTGAAAGAAAACATTCCAATTTTATATATCATGAGATGTGTATCCACCATAAAAATGTTTTTAAAAATGAATGGTTCTAAATACACACAATAATTTATGGATAATTCTCCAGGATCAATTTTAGTTTAAAGGAAAATAATGAGACCTTTCCTTCCTTATGTTATCATTTTCTAATTTCAAGAGGAATCACCTATGTGGTTAGTTTTTATTCATACTTATCCTTGATGATTTTTATAAATCTATTTACATTGGAAACTGATGTTAAAAGTCTTATGTTACTAAATTTAAATTTTATAATCCAGAATGATTTAATCCCTTCTTCTTAGAATTCTTATGATATGTCCTTTTTATATTAATTGGAAAAATATTATGAAATGAATTCATTCTCATTTGTTTTATCATGTTTATGACTTGTGTATGGTTTCATTTACTTTTATGGAACACTTATGAGTGTGTGTATTATGATTTACATTATATGATGGGTGGTCCTAGAATTATATATCCCTCTATTTTATTGTGTGATATTTTCACTAATGTGATACCATGTATGGTGCATATGTAGTTAGCCAAAGCACACTATGTTATGTGAACAGTCATACCAAAATTATATAGTCCTCCAATACATTGGGTAGAGCATGATATATCATGATATGTTATGTATGGGATTTGGGAGTGAACCAAATCCAGTATGGGACTTTCTCTACTATGTTTATATGAATGGGGAATCAACCTAAACCCCCATGGGACTCTATACACTATGATTATGGGAATAGTGAGTGAACCAAATCCACTATGGGACTTTTTAAACCTTGTGGTGATTGTGTTATAAGTAAACCATGACCTATGGATATGATATTAGGTTTTATGTTATTGCTACAAATTTATGATTCCATGATCGTATGATATCATTTCTTTATTCCATGCTTCAATTCTTATCTCACACTATTATGACATGGTACATGTTTATTCTTGTGTGATTAAAATTCCTTAATTAATTATTTATAGACAATTATATTTTTTATGTGTTCATTTAAATAAAAAAATTCACCCATGCTTGGGATTTCTCATATACTTATTATTTATCCCTTGATGACATGATGATAAGTATTCCCTTATTGAGAATTTGATCTCACCCCTTTCTTATGATTCCCCTATACCATTTTTGATGATATAAATAACTTTAAATAATTTTCCAAAAGATGGTCTAAATGATTTTAATTAAGTATAAAAGTTTAAATGTTTTTAAAATAATTTTTCCATGTAGCTAGTCCTCAAAGAAAGAAAACTAGAATGTTCTCTTAACTATATGATATTTTTTTGGGATGTAATGATATAATTATGGTAACAATGTAAAATTAAGTTATGTTTATCCTAGGTTGTAATACATAGTATATAAGGGATTTCTCATTATAAAATAGGGGCAGTTACTCAAATGTTTCATGGTATTCTCTTTATGGTTGAGCTAGTTAATGAGGAGACAGAGGTAGATGAAGAACCATGTATAGTGTGAGAAACTGTTTTGATTGATTTTATGGTTATTTTTTCTTTTTATGATATATTAGTATTATATTCATTTATCTAAATACAAATAGTTGGTAATACGGTATTATTAATGGAGTTTATATTGAATTTTTTGAATATTGATACCCCACTAAGTGAAATGGTAAAGAAATGTTTTCTATATCCATAATGTTCCATGATGTTAGATTACATGGAAATATAATTTTAATTTATAGTACTTGGGATAGAAATATAAAAATTATTATTAGGATGTAATATATGAGTATTAAAGGATCAGATCAACTAACATAGTATAAGGGTTGTTTTTATGAAACCAGATAGTACAATCCACACACTAACAGGGTAGAGGGGTATTTTTTGTATTAGGTATAGACCAATAGTGAGAGATAATGGTTTTATTTATTATTAGTTATCAATATTACTAATTTTATCAATGGAGAGTAAGGAAAAATCTCCACATCCTCATGGTTGTTGATAAATATTCATAAAATTTCATTTATAATTACTTTGGATATCCACCAAAAAGGTATGTAGATTAATATATTGATCACATACCCAACTAAAACCCTATATCATTTCCTTTATATTATATACCATCTAAAATTTTCAATTGATAATAGGATATTCTAGTGGACCTTTATTATAATGGATTCATTTGATTTAGTGTTTCCCATTAGGAAATGCTAGTTCTATTTTCTACGAATAATGATGGTAGTATTTGATTATCATTTACTATAACAATATAAAATAGGTAATAAGGATGAATAGTTTCCCTTTACCTCTAAATGATGATATATTTTTCCTATATGAGTGAGTTCACTAGTTTTCAATGATTGACCTCCTTTTTAGTTATCACTATTGAAGGCTAAAGAAAATAAACATTCAAAACACAAAATTTCATTTTCATTATAGTAACTAAGAATTAATTTTTATGTCTTTTAATGTCAATGATTCACTTACTATGTTCATTGAATTAATTAATTGATCCCTAAAATAATTTTAGGATACCATTATAGTGGAATTTATAGATAAAATTCTAATATACTCAAGGATGGAAGAAAAGTATGGTGAGAACCTGATGATTTACCTTAGAACTCTATGGAAGGTTAAAAGTTATGTTATTTTATCAAAATTCCCCTTTTGGATTCAAGATGTGAAATTTTTTGGTCACATGGTTTCTTGAAAAGGGATTTTAGTTTACCCTATAAAATTATAAGAAATTATATCTTGGGAAAAATATAAGAATGGATTTAAGATAATACATTTGTTAGGTTTGGATGGATATAACCAAATATTTATTTAATACTTTTCACAATTGACGTCTCTTATGATAACATTTACATGGAATGGAATAATGATGGAATGGAATTTTATGCGTTATGGTTTATCTTAATAATTGAATAATAGTCTTATTTTAACTATAGTATTAAATATTCAAATGATAATAGTTGTGTATGATGTGTATTATAGTGCATTTGGTTTGTGATTCAGATGTATGAAGATGTTAGATTGAATAGTAAAAGTCTATGGGTAGAAGATGTTAATAACTCATGCGATGATTTATTCTATAAGTTATGTGGATTTATCTATTTTCATTCATAAATTATATATATAGAGTTATTTTTTATTTATAAAAAATATAATATATAGATTATATGAGTAAAAAATATATTTCATCATAGAATGATTTCAATATGAGGTCACAAATTTTAGAAGCATATCTTAAAACTCATTATTTTTAGATTTGGAATTCACTATAGATTATTAATGTATTTCTAGAGTTTTTGATTAGAAATATTCCTATGAAATTGAAGATGGAAGCTAGATAATAGTAATGATTAAAGTGATTACTATAAAATATTCACAAGGGCGTGGATAAATTGATGGATGTTGTGTTATTGTTTATTTTTTATGTGAATTTTTTTTGATAGAACATGTGATAGAGAAAAATTCATCAGATGTGCATGTATGGTGTTAATGGAATATATATATGGTGGGGATAACACCACTAAAATAATGGTTGTACTATTTATAGTGATGTTCTTAAAAAGATGGATGTAGTTTCATGAATAACTGAAGAAGATTCATCTATAGAAGTCTCTTCCTTCATTTTTGGAAGTTAATATTGGAGCTATTATAATATATCATAATATAATATTTCAATTTTAGTGTCCAATAATGAAGAAGTTAATTTTGGACTTTTCACCCAATTAATGAAATAGTTTTTTTATTTTTCTTATCCATGTAATAAGAAAGATATTAAAATTATGAATTTTGTGTCATATGTTGAAAGAATAATTCAAGTTATAGTATCAATAGAAAATATATTCTAAATGAAAAAATATACCTTTTATGATATTCTTATGGAATCAGTAACTTATTCAAAATAAAATATCAAGAGTTTTAATATCACATATTTTAGGAGAATCCATTGGATTTTGATAGTGAATCCAACCAGATAACTTTCACGGATTAAAAGTATTCTGGTGGGGATAATTGTTATACCAATTTTATTATTTTATTTAATGAAGTGTATGTTTTTTTGTTTTTTTATTAATTATTGTGAAATTAACCTGGAGTTATGAATTATGTTTATTATTTTAAATTATTTCTCATCTATATCATCTAATTTTTGGAAACTAATTTAAGGAAATCATGATTTGACATAATGAATTGGAAGTTATTATAGGATATAAAGAATTATTTAAGAGAGAATTAATTGTAGTTATATAATGGAATCATCAAATGAAAATTTTATAGATTATATTTTGGGATGAGTTATAGGTAGTTATTATTTAAATTAGGATAATATATATAACATCCCTTCTCTTTATTTCACATTCAAACATTATTTATTACATAAAATTATACTTAATACAACTCATAAGATCTATAGGTCTAGTTTATTTGTAAAATTAGGTACATTACATAACAACTTAAACCATGAAAAAAACATCTTTATTGAAAACTTTTGTAACATGATCAAAATGTTCCTTCATACTTAACACTACATGGGACAACCTGAGGACAAACATAATAAAGGGGTGAGCTGTAAAGACCAGTAAGGGAATAAAAAATTAATAACATGAAAAATACAATACATATTATACAATAGGCATATCAATGGAGCATAAAAGGAATGTAAATAATAAGGCATGATATAACATGATAATCATAACATGGGAAATGTGGAAACAACTTAAAACACTAAATCCTAAACATAGGTCAAGGATAAACCTTCCAAGACATCATAGTGTAAAAATTCCCATAAAGGAATCAGTTAAACCCATATCCCAAAATAAATTATCATGATACTAACCATTATACAATGCATTGGAGTGCTATATAATTTTGGGCATACTCGTCACTTTCATTTCATTCTCATGCTTATGTGTGCCACATATATCAATACACATGGATTCGTTCATAATCATAATTTATTCCACGATCAAGGATTGTGGAATAAATACATGTAAGTCCCAAATAAAATAATTATATGTGTATAAAGTTGAATACCATGATAGAAAATGGGCTTGGTATTCATTACACAATTGTTTTGGAATGGAAAATCATGGTGCAATTTTGTCCGCATAACGACGTCACATAAAAATTCATAAAATGATTTTATGAGAGAAAAAGGGGTAAATGATCATTTATATATGAAATTTATAGAAATATGTACATGTAAATACATGTACCAACATAAGGAATTAGAAAAATAAGGCGTAACATAATAAAGAAACTTGAAGAAAGAGTAGAAAAGAAAGAACCCTTACTTGAATGTGTGACTCCAAAGGCTTGGGAGGGGATTATTGAAAGATTGGGGTGCCTTTTTAGGAATATATTGAGTGGTTAGAATAGTTTTTACATGCTCCAAGGATTTTTATTTAATATAAATGAGAGATTTGGTTGGTTTATATAGGAAAAGAGGGGGATTTATTTATTATTTTGGTTTTGAACTATACATAATAAAATATTCAAAACCACAAACCATACCCTAGTTTTTTCCTATGATTTGTGCCAAAAGGTAGTGGTATACGTTATTTTATGAGGTTAAGGGCCTAAATTAATAAAATATTACCATTGGTGATGTGGAGGAGAGTCACGCTCTTAAAAAATGACTTTAAAATCATAAAATATATACTTCTGGAGGATTCATAATGGATTTAAAAATAAATAAAATAAACTTAAAATAAAATTATTTTAAATTTAAAACATATATTTGGTCGTGGATATTATTTATATTACTTATTAAATCACTTTTGGGTCATTTTTATGTCATAAAATACAAAGTATATTTATACGGTGTTTAATTTTTACTTGAAAATTCAACTATCATAGAAAATTATGAAAAAATAACCATTTTATGATTTTAACATAATTATTCTAAAAATAATATTCATTTAATCTAAATATTTTCTAAATATTATAATTTTAAATTTTAAAATAAAAAATGACATTATTGAAAATGATGGGTTTTGACAATAACATTTTTTTGAACTCTTATAAAAAATTACATTTGACTTCAGAAAAATTATATGATTATTTATATTTGATAAAAATTATATCATAATAATATTTTATTAAAATATTATTTATTTTAAAAATCCATTAATTCAAAAATTCATTAAGTGAACTTGAATATTAACCAAAAATACAATTTGTGCTTTAAAAATCATTTAAAAAGTAACAATAATATGATTAAAATATATTCATTATATTATATAAAATAATGTAAATATTCCTATTTATAGGGTATTGATAAATATCCCTTTAATACAAAAACATACTCTATGATAGTGAGGTGCGTGATGGTGGGGATTTCATGGGGCCTTTCGGTGAACCCGGTTTGGGTCGTGATCTCGATGAGCTTGAAATTCTCTTATAAATGGTTTTTCTAATGCTTAAGTTATTAGATATCATATTGGGATTGGTTAAGGGGAAATATCATAAATTATATCTCCCTCATAATATTCTATAAATGAGTTTCATAGGGTATGATTCTATTGGTTTAGGACATCACTTCCTTTTCCTATGTCAAAAGTATTTGTTAAAACCCCTATATTTATATTAATCATGTGATTGATATTCAATGGAAATATTATCAATGGTAATGATAATTAATGATCATATAAATCCAATTATATATAATAAAACAAAATAATTTCATGTGTATATGTAACCATAAGTCATTTAATTAAATCAAAAAAAGGGAATTTTATTCATAATAGTTTGGGTTGTTGCAATCTTCCACCCTTTAGAAATTTCACCCTCAAATTTTTCTTTTACCACACTAAAACAAATGAGGGTAACTCTGTTTCATCACCTCCTCATTTTTTCACATTGATTATTAAAACTTGTGGTTTCTACATAACATTTTGACAATGGGCATTGTCTTATTTCATAGAACTTTTTCTCTATGATCTAATATCTTCACTGGCTTCTCTTCATAGGAAAGATCATTCTCAAATGATACCACCTCTGTATTGAGTACATGTGTGGTTTCTGGTATGTACTTTCATAATAGAGATACCTGGAATACATCATGTACTTGAGATAGGATTGGTGGGAGTGATAGTCTATATGTCACTACTCTGATGTGATCAAGAATCTCAAAAGGTCTGATATACCTTGGACTAAGCTTTCCCTTCTTCCCAAATCTCATCACTTTATTCCATGGATATATATAGAGGAATATCATGTCTCTAACATAAAACTCTAGGTCTCATTGATAATTTTCAACATATCTCTTCTTTAGACTCTAAGAAGCCTCGATGTGCTAATGAATGGTCATAACCTTCTCCATCATTTCCTCAACTATTTCAGGACCTAGAAGTTTTTGTTCCCCAACTTCATTACAGCATGCAGGTGTTTTTCACCTTTTCCCATAAAGGGATTTAGAAGGAGTCATTTGGATACTCAAGTGGAAACTGTTGTTGTAAGAGAACTCGACTAGAGGAAGATATTGGTCCCACCCTCACTTTAAGTCAATTTAGAATGATCTTAACCTATCACCAAGTGTTTGGATAGTCCACTCAGATTTTCCATCAGTTTGAGGGTGATAAATCATACTGAAGTTCAGTTCAGTGTTTAGATCATGCTGGAGACTTTTCCAAAACTTATAGGTGAATCTTTGATCTCGATCAGATAAAATCGATTATGGTACTCTAAGAAGCCTTAACACTTCTCTAATGTATATCCATGCCAGTAGATCCAGTGAAAAATCCTCTCAAATCGCAATGAAGTGTGCAATATTTATAAGATAATCCACAACAACCTAGATAGCATTATTTCATTTGGATGACTTTGGAAGTCTAGTGACTAATTCCATGGTGATTTTTTCCCATTTCTATGTTGGTATGAGTAATGATTGCATCATCCCCTTAGACTTATATCATTCATATTTCACTTGCTGACATATTAGGCACTTTTATGTATATTCAGCAATCTCCTTCTTCATGTTGTCCCACCAATAGTGCTCTCAGAGATCTCGATACATCTTTGTGTTTCCTGGGTGAATGGATAAAGTCAAACTATGTGCATCATCCAATAGTTACTTCTTTAACTTAGAATTTTATGGAACACATAGTCTTGATCCAAATCTCACAATTCCTTCTTCATTAACATTGAACTTAGAGGATTTCCCTTTCTTTATAGTTTCCAATTTCTTCTTAATTCCCATATCAACTTTTTAAGCATCCTTTAACCTTTACAAAAGATACAATTAAGAAATAATTGGTGAAAGGATTGATGATGTTCCTTTTTTTATTATTTCCATGTTTATATTCTTCAAATCCAAGAAGATCCAATCCTTTTCAATTCTCATTAATGATAGAATTTTTGTTTCCTTTATACTTAGAGCATATACTACCTTATTTTCTTTACTAGTATGGTAGTGGATTAAGAAACAGTAATACTTGATGACCTCTAACCATATTCATTGGTTCATATTAATCTCTTTCTATGTGAATATATATTTTAGGCTCTTATGATAGTATATATCTCACACCTCTCCCCATAAAGATAATGCCTCCAGATTTTCAATGTAAAGATCAAAGCTTCCAACTCTAGATTATGTATGACTTATTTTTACTCACGAATTTTCAACTACCTTTAGGTGTATTCAATGAATTTATCATTTTTCATCAACACACTTCACAATCCCTTCTTCAAAGCATCGCTGAAAATTATGAAAATTTCACCACTTATGGGTAGTGTGATCATAGGGGCAGTGATAAGCCTTTTTTCAACTCCATAAATATTTACTCTCATTCATCATTCCAAGAAAACTTGACTTACTTTTGAGTAATCTTGGTAAGATGGTTTGACAATTGTGAAAAATTTCTCACAAATTAGCGATAATATCCAGCTAACCCAAAAAAGATACGGATATCTGTCATAGATGTTGGCCTCATTCATCCTTAAATTACTTTTGTCTTTGAATAATCCACAAATATCCCATTTATTGTGATGATATTCCCCAATAATGATATTTCCTTCAACCATAACTCATGCTTATTGTACTTTTCATAGAGATTCTCCGTTCGCAAGGTCTGTAACATAGTTATCATATACACCTCATGGTCCTCCTCGGTTTTTGAGTATATTAGAATATCATCTATAAAGACAACCAAATTTTTTTTGAGGTAATATCTAAAGACTCTATTTATCAAGTCCATAAATATTTCTAGAGAATTAGTGATTTCTAATGTCATCACTATGAACTCATAGTGCCTATACCTTGTATGAAAAGCAGTCTTGGGGATATCTTCCTTCTTCACCTTTACTTGATAATATCCTGACCGAAGATCCACCTAGGACAAGTATTATTCTCCATGTATCTATTCAAAAAATTAATCAATCTAAGGTAGAGGATACTTATTATTTATCGTGATATTCTTGAGCTCGCGATAATCAATTAAAAGGTGCATTGACCTATCCTTCTTCTTAACGAAGAGGACTGGTTCACCCCATGGTGAAGCACTTAGGTGTATGAACCCTTTATCCAGATTCTCCTATAGTTGTTTCTTAGGCTCCTCAAATTTCACAACATCCATTATATATATATTTTTGGATATTTTCAATTAACCAGGTATAATCTTGATGGAAAATTCAACCTCTTGGCTAGGAGGAAGTCCAATAAATTCCTTGGGAAACACATTAGTGCATTCCCTCACAATAGGCATCTCTTTGAGGATGTCTCTTTACTTAGACTCAATCATTTGAGATAGATACGCTTTCTCATAGGGAAACAATATAAATTCTTAATATGATGGTTCTAAAGAAGATTCATCCTCCTCCTTGAACTTGTATAGAATCGAGGGTTGATTCGTAATAAGGAGAGTGATTTCCTTCTCATGGAAATTTATATTGGCTCTATATAGGGAAAGTCAATCCATGACCATAATTACATTAAATTATATTAAAGGGAGTAAGAAAAGGTTTGTTGATAATTTCACCCCACAAATTTTTATAGGGGGGAGTTATATACTTGGGATGAAATAATTTCCCCATTTACCATTTTCACTGACATATTTACTTCCATTCTTTGTGGTGGTGTTTGAATAGTTCTATTAAACTTTCATGATATGAAGGAATGTATAGAAATAGAATCATAAAGTACATTCACTATTCTTGAATAAATAACTAGTGTACCTATCACCACTTCATTTTTGGTATCCACCTTGGCAGTCGTGATAGAAAAATCTCTCCCTTACTTTCTCAAAGGTTTTTAGTTGGCTCTAAAAACCCTTGGCTTTGTGAATTGGTTTGCAAAGTGCTCTAGTTCATAGTATTTGAAGTAGTTAATAATTCATTGAAGTTTGACTAGAGCATTACTTTCCTCTATCACATTAGTGGGTTTCTTCTATCAGCAATCATTATCGAGGTTCCCTTCTCTTCTGCACCTAAATCATTTCCTTGTTCCCCTTAGGCAATTTATGGGGTGATTCTTTTCATAACTTTGATAAGTGGGATACTAAAATTTATTAGGACCATTGGATTTATCCATCGGAATTCTAGAATTAAAATCCACTTTCCAATTATTATCCCTATAAACCCTTGGGATTCTCTGATCTTTATTTAAACTTTGAGGGAACATGGAACAATTTTCTCATAGTTATCAAACTCAGAGATCATTAGATCTTTTCATAGACTAGACTTTAGCCCACCAAAGAAGCAGTCAACCTTACATTCGGGGGTAACGACAAAGACAGAGGCATATCACGCAAGTCTTTTGAATTTTTCATTATATTCCTTAATTGATTCATCATCTTTTTTCTTAAGTGAAATGAAATTCCTTTCCATTTTAAGACGGAGAGTGTGAGGAAAATATTTATCAAAAAATATTTTACGAAATTTCTTCCACTCCATTGTTTCTTTAAGCTTCATATTCTTGATCAATTTACACTAGCGATTTTCTTCTCCCAATATATGATAAATATCCAGAATAACCTTCTCTTTTTCATAACATTAAAGGATAGAGAAGATCTTCTCAATAGAGTTGATCCACTTTTCCGTGATTAAGGGATCAGATGATTTACTGAAAGTAGGAGGCCTTTATCACATGAAGATCTCAATTATGGCTTGTTCTCTCTTAGGGGGGTTTGTGTGCTCCTCTTGATCCAGATTTCTATTCATAACTTTAATTAAACAAGATATTATCATGTCAAAATTTTTTATTCCTCCTCTCATCGGGTTGGGAATATTTTTGGGATTGTAATCACATTTCCCTTTTCATGAGTTGTTAACTTGATTCCTCTTATTACCAAACAGTGGATAGAATAAATGGAAAATTAGGGATGAGTATTATCTTCTCAACTTATGAGTTTCTAGGATTCAATCTATGTTATCCATAATCTATTTCCTAACACATATTCTTATGGGAATTTTTTTGTTCCCTTAAGAATGTTTCATAATGAGATTATGAATTTACCAAATAATATCCCCTAGTAGTTTAAAAATTAGTGCAGATTAAGGCTCGTTGTCATGTACCATATTACCCTGAGTCAATCCTAGAAAAACTTTTCAGATTTATTACCCCTGGGTGCATCTATACTAGAACCACGTCCACTTGTAGTATCTAGACAGGGATTTATTTTCTTGATAAAACACTTAATCTATACTAACCAAAATTTAGGGAAGTTTTTTTATACTTACACTTATCCCTAAGTCTTTTGCTAATGTTTTATAATCCTAATCCCAAAAATAACTAAACTTATCTTCTGATACCAACTATAACAACCTTTCCCTTTATTTCACATTTAAACATGATTTATTACATTAAATTAAACTTAATAAAACCTAGAATATTGATAGGTATAGTGTCTTTGGAAAATTAGGTACATTACATAACAACTTAAAACATGAAAAAAACAACATCTTTATTGAAAACTTATTTAACATGATCAAAACTTTCCTTCATACTTAACACTTCATATAATAACTTGAGGAAATACATAAGAAATGGGTGAGATATAAATAATAGTAATGGAATAAATAAGTAATAACATGAAGAAGAAAATATGTGTTAGAAAATAGGCATATCAATGGATCATAAAAGGAACATGAATAATAAGGAATGATATAACATGATAATCATAACATGGGAAATGTGGCAACAACTTAAAACACTGCATCATAAACATAGGTCAAGGCTAAACCCACCAATACATCATGGTGGAAAAAATCCCATTAAGTAATTTGGTAAAACCTCTATCCCAATGTGAAGTATCATAATACAAACCATTACCCAATGCATTGGAGTGCTATATAATTCCTAGCACACCCGTCACTTTTATTTCATTCTCATTCTTAAGTGTGCCTCATAGATCAATCAACATGGATACATTCATCATCATAATTTATTCCATGATTAAGGAGTGTAGAATAAATAAATATAAGTAACCAATAAAATAATTATATGTGTATAAAGGTGAATACCCATGATATAAAATGGGAATGGTATTCACTATGTAATTGTTTCGGAATGGAAAATCATAGTGCAATTTCAGCAGTATAACAGCATCATATAAAAAATAATAAAATAGGTTGATGTGAGTGAAATTAGTATATGAGCATTTATATATGAAATTGAAATTAATATGGACATGCAAATACATTTCCCAACATAAGTAATTGGAAAAATAATGTGTAACATAATAAAGAGACTTAAAGAAAGAGGAGAAAGGAAAGAACCCTTACTTGAATGTGTGACTCCAAAGGCTTGGGAGGGGCTTCTTGAAAGCTTGGGGGAACCTTGGGAGGACTTTAGGGAGTGGAGGGTAGAGTTTTTATGTGATAAAAGTATTTTTAGTGAAGAAAAATGGGATATTGGATGGGTTAATATAGGAAAAGATGGGTATTTCTTTATTATTTTGGTTTTGGACTCTACATAATAAAATATTCAAAACCATAAACTATCTCATGGTTTTTGCCCATGGTTTCTCCCAAAAGGGGGTTTTATACATTTTTTATGATTCAAAGGTTCTAAATTAATAAAATATTACCATTGGTGATGTGAAGGTGAGTCACACTCTTAAAGAAATGATTTTAAAATCATAAAATATATTAAAACTTTTGGAGGATTCATAATGGATTTAAAAAATAAATAAAATTAAATTAAAATCACATTATTTTAAAAAAACATATATTTGGTCAGTAATTTTATTTATATTACTTATTAAATCTATATAGTTTCATTTTGATGTCATAAAACACAAAGTATATTTATACAGTATTTAATTTTTACACAAAAATTCAACTGTCTCAAAAAATTATAAAAAAATCACCATTGGATAATTTTGGCATCTTGATTCAAAAAAAATATTTATTTTATCAAAATATTTTTCTAAATATGTGAATTTTCACTTTTAAAATAAAAATCAACATTTATTAAAAATGATGGGTTTTTTACGATAATATTTTTTTTTTGAAACCATATAAAAAATTACATTTGACTTCATAAAAATTATATGATCATTTATATTTGATAAAAATTATTTAATAATAATATTTTATTAAAATATTATTTATTTTAAAAATTAATTAATTCATAAATTCATTAATTGAATTTGAATATTAACCAAAAATACAATTTGTGCTTTAAAAATCATTTACAAAGTAACAATAATAGGATTAAAATATATTCATTATTTTATAAAAAATAATGTACATATTCTTATTGATAGGGTCCTAATACATATACCTTTAATAAATCAGCATACTCCCTAAGAGTTAGGTGCACAATGGTGGGGCTTTCATGGGGTCGTTCGGCGAACATGGTTTGGGACATGATCTCGATGAGCTTAAGCTTCTCCCATAAATGGTTTTGATCAGGCTTAAGTTATTGGATCACAGATTGGTCCTAATTAAGGGAAAATACAATAATTGTTATCTCCCTTAGAAGCTCTGATAAATGGGATTCATAAGGTACAATCCTACTGGTTGTGTCCAACACTTCCTTTGCCTATGTCAAAAGGATTTGTTAAAAACCCTATATTTATACAAGTCATGTGATCACTCTTCAATGACTATATTATCAATGGTAATGATACTTAACGGTTATATAAATCCTATTTTATATAATAAAAACATAAGTACATGTGTTTTCTATAACTATAATACATTTAATTAAATCAAAAAAAGGTGAATTTTTTTCATAACAATTCAGGTTGTTTCAATTTAAATATTAAATCCTTAGGATGAAATAGATTTGTTATTAGGTGTTTAAGTCCAATTTTGTTAGTTTGATGTCCCTATTTACCATGAAAGAGGACCCATTATTTTAATGGAATCATATGTTGGTGTATATTTATGAAACCTCTATAAGGCCAAAAATAATATGAATATATGGGAACATCCTCAACTCAGGTATTAATGTCCAGTAAAAAATTTATAGATTAATTAAATTTATCTTGTGATGATGTTAAAGTTTTAATAGATATCAATAAAATTTTCCATAATTTTTACTTCATGTAAAAAATATCATATCTCTATAGTTAAAAGTATTTTTAAATTAAGGATATAGAAATATTAATACTTTTCCAATGGGTTTTAATTTTATTAGGTGGATGATTAAGAGGTTGAAAAAAATAGTGTTGATGGTCAGTTATTGAGATTTGGTGTCAATATAGGTTAAACTGGTATAAAAATTGAATAAGTTATGGGATTATAAATGATTAATTTTTATTTTTTTGTATTATTGAATTATGTGTTGGATAATTAATTTTGGATAATATATTTCCCCTAAATAATAATATTTCATGGAATTGATAAAAAATGGTTAAACTAATATATATTAAATATTGAAATAATATAAGGATACCAAATTCAATATATTATTGATTGAGTTATTATTCCTTATTTATATGTGTTTTGAAAAGGTTCTTATCAAATAGATTTAGGGGATGTATTAACTGGTAAATTTAAAAGGGTGGAATTCATTTTCAAGATACATATATAATAGGGGAGATAAATGGTTGTACTTTGACTCATTAAAACTATTCTCCATGGTATATTAATAAAAAAATTATGGAGAGGAATATTAATTTCATGATAAGGGTAATTACATAATTTTATACTATATGGACTATTCAGACATTAATAAACTGATGGAACATTGACGGTGTGGTTGGGGGTGGAAATTCTATGTTAGAGAAGTTGGATAATAAAGTAAGGATATAATGTTCACTATTGGAGATCATATGCTTGAGAGATTCTATGGAATTCGATAAGTATTTCCTAGGTAGCTGGATTTTATACTAATTATAGATGAAAAATACCTTTTTTTCATTGTTTATTGATAATGATTGTAAAAGGATTTTTTTTATCCAATATTTTATGATAAACCATCACATTTTTTGTAAATTATGTTGTGGTAAACTATGTTTCCATTTATAAGGTTTTTTTATAAACCGTATTATTTTTATAAATATATTCATGATCAAATACTTTTTAATATTAACAATGAATATATTTTCCATAGTTAAATTATTCAAATAATTTTTATTTTTTATTCTTTCATGCCATGGGTGTGTGAGATAAAATTGTATTTTTGAGACCTATTTTTGAAAACACTAGGAATACACCACGTTGTATGTGGTAGAACATAGAGAGAATGCATTAATGTGAGTAGTAACTAAAATGTGAAAAATCATTCCAATTCCTAGTGAAGTTGGGGGTTTGGAGTATTGTGTATATTAGTAATTGAATAGTTTACACAAATAAAATCTATGTAGATATTATTTATTTTAAATCATTTTTTGTCATTTATTCCTTATAACTAGTGACTCATCTAGATTATGAGAGTTTCAAGTGGATTTGGAAAATGAGGGAGTTCTTCTATTATTTTTAGAGAGATTGATGTTTTCCAAATGACCATAGAAATGTATAATTTCTGAATATATATTTATAAAAAGATAAAATGATTTTGAAAAAAATATAAAATTTGGTTTTTGATTTAATAGTGATTTTATAGAAAATATACTTATTTAGAAAAAGATTTTTAATATTAAGTATTTTGATAATTATATTTGGTTGTTTTTTTGATAAATCAGTGTTTTAGTTAATGTTGATTTTGATTTATCATTTTATTTTATAATTTAATTATTTTATTCTCTCATGAGTGGGTTTATTAGGGTATTAATATTATCCTACCAGGTATTGTACAAACCCCTTACATGCATACTCAATGGGATAATATCCAAGATTAGTCATGATGTTATTAGATGAAATCTATCATATTTTTTCTATAGAGGATCATAGTTCCACATCAAAGACATGGTATGAGGAATCATTAGAGTTTGTATTTTAAAAATGAGTAAATTTCATATATCTAAGTTTAGTCATCAAGTGTCTTTATAATTTATTTTGGATACGGTACAACTTAATTAGTTTCTCACTAATTTTTCACCAATGTTTAACTAATAGAATATTTTAACATTATACTTTCAAGGATTTATATTTTAGTTTATTTATTTTGAATGAAAATTATTCCCCAAAGATATATGTCATATCTTAATAGTTATTACAATATTATAGTAACTAAGTTAACAAAGATGAGGGAATGTTGCAATATAGTGTGGGTCTCGAGACTCAGGTTCCCTAATCAGTTCAACATATCTATTTCTCTTATGAAAGAGGTATTTGTATTTTTTTTCTTTTATGTTAAACATATATGGTATCAAAATTATTACCCACGATGGATACATGTTCAATAACCATATATAATAGTGGGTTGATTATTACAATACAGAGTAATTTTAATAATTTTTTTTATTTTATTCATTTTAATTTTATTTAACTATGTCTTGAAGCATGTGAAATTGCTTCCTATAGTGGATTATTATATGTATATAGGTATATGTTCATACCTATTTGGAATTATTTAATTAAGTGATACTCAAACTAATATACCTATTTATCAGTTTAAATATTAAAAAATATTTAATTTATTACTCAATAATATGTAGATTATATAATTACAATAATAAGGAAACTTTATAATTAATATAGGTATTACATGTCCATAAAACTCATCTAAAATTTAATTTTGAATTCATAAAACAATGATGAAACCAAATTCAATAAAATCAAAATTATGATATCCCATAACATTCAAATATTTATTATTGTGAATATAGTGGAAAATGAACTTCTAATTCACATTCAATTACAATATCAAATAAAAAAAATAGTTGTATTTAGTTGTATATTGAACTTATTTTTATATTATAATGAAGTCCAATACATTATATTTTATTTCAAAAGAATCATGTGATGAAATAAATGATTTCATAATATTATCCTATAATATTTTATAGTAATTCTCTTTATGTTTTTCTACACTCAATATAATGGTATATATCAAAGAATATTCCATCATATCTTCTTATTGTACTACTATATTCATTCATTATTATGATTTTATTTTTAAAAAAATCAATTTCAATGTGGAATTGGTTAATATTTTATAATCATTTCTTTTCCATTAATGAAATACACTACTAATGTTAATTGGTTGATATGAAATCATTAATTTTTATTATTTTTATATTTCTCTCCCATTGTATGTAATAGTGGTGGGTGCCTAGAATATATCCTTATAATTCATTGGGTAACGGTTTCTACTTTGGTGAATTTATATTTAAAATAACTATATATTCTATTCTATTCTTGGTCATTAAGTGTTATTACTGGTGACATAAAAATTATGTTCTGAAAAAGCATCATGATTATTCTATACCCTTTATCCTTTCATATGGGGTTTCTTTAAGATCCTCTTTATATTCCATTTATATGATTACTAAATTCATAATTATGATAATTTCATGATTGAAAATAATTTTATGGTCATATAAGGTTTTAATGTATCAATTTATTCTAATGTCATAAGCTATATTAAACATCATATGTTTCCTTTCATTTTAAGAACTAATGATTTTTATTTTATATGTTTATTCCACGCAGAGATTTATATTATTATCCCATATTTCCATATTATTTTTACTAGTTCTATTAAAATATATGAATTATTAAGAAACTAGAATTCATGTTATGATTTTTTTTCATGAACAAAGAGCCGATATAACATTATAAACATATTTCATTGTAAAAATATACATTCAATTAAAAAAAGTTTTCTATGAAATTTAATTTTATATAATGGATTTTTTATTCCTATAAAACTATGAACATAAATGTATATAGAATATAAGTGCCAAAATATTTGAGGAAAATCATGTATTAATGGATGAAAATGATTTGGTATTTTTATTTTAAGTATATTTATAGCCTAATTATATGGTCCATATAACATTTAATTCATTACCTGGATTTTTTGGAAATCAATAATGATAAACTTTAATAGTCCACTGAACTATGGATCTATCATCTCATATGACACTACCTACCTAAATTAGTTTACTCATACCCAAGGGTAAAATAAATGACCCAGAACACTAAATATACCCATAAACACTCTAACAACATTCAAAATCAATACAATTTCACCTCAAACACATATAAAAACTTTCCAATACACCTTATAAATATTCCCCACATATCAAAAATATTAAATAATATGTATCTTGATTGAACCCTATTACCTTTTATACCCTTTATCTATTTGTTCCATTAATTTACTATGTTACTCAAACCATAAATAATTTGTGAATACCATTCCACCTTGAGAATTTTATTAATAATTTTTCTAGTCTTGTAGCATTTTGGTTTTACATAATTTATTTTCATAATTTAAATTATAATTTAATACATCGTATTGTCAAATCTAGAATTTATTTTAATAAATAATTTTATTTAATTGATTCATATAATCCCACCAAACACATATCTCCTAATATATAACCTCAAATGCTACCATTTGGGTCAAAAACTACCTCATATTTGATATCATATTATATATGTTTACTTATTAGTGATTAGTCAATGATAGCCATAAAATCTTCTTCAATATGGGTATAGTAATAAATTTATTCCACATACGATTCGTCAAATTTTGTGTATTATATTAAATAGAATATGATCATTTTATGGGAATAATGGTTGATTTATCATTTTCAAATCTATAAAATTAGGTTAATACCTCCCTAGCTAATTCTAATCATCTTTATCTTACAATAGCTTTCAATCGTTAATATCAGGATGTCTATATTATCAAAAAAATCCAGTGAGTATTTTGTTTCAATTGATATTTCATATTTTGATTTTCATGTTTAATGAAATGAATAACATCACCTCATAAACATATTTATTCCACTAATTCATATTGAATGGTGATACTTTATCATGTCATATGACATTTCTTATATCTCTTCTAGACCATATAATCATCATCATTTATTCTCATATCATATGTAATGAGAAATATTAGAATTAATTAGAAAATTTCCTATTGGGGTCCTTTTCCTCATTCATAATAACATTTATATTGAATTGATATGATGACACTATCAATATCCACCTCATGATTATGACAACTTTAATAAATTTTTAAATGGAATGTTTATCCTTTACAATTATAATCGTACAATAAAATATTTCCTCGATTTGTTCAATTTAGTGTAAATATATATATATATATATATATATATATTCCATATTAAATTAATTTTTTCTTCACTCACCTACTTTACTATGTGTTTCTTATATGGATGATCACAAACTTCTCCTATAAAGTGATTGAAGGATTATAAGAATTAAAATATGTGTATATTTTTTAAAAAAATTTAACAATGGGTGTTGTGTCTTTTGACGTCATCATCTAATTTGGTGTGATCACATTCCATGAAAAATTCACATTAATTATTTATTAAATTTATGAATATGGGAACAATACATAAAACAATTATGATTCAATAAAAATTATTCTTCACATGATTAATCATAAGATAAAAATTATGATCATTTAAAAATCCCCTTGTGATTAATGAACACTACCAAATAATATGTAGAGAAAGTCAAATTGTTAAAGGAAATATTATATATTAAATTACATAAGACTCTAATACTTATTTTATGATACCTCTTATTACTCTTGTATAGGAAGGATACTATAAGAGGAAGTTATGATTTAAATTAGGGCATGGAAAATTATAATTTTCTATTAAATGATATTATTATTTAGTTTATAGGACCATGCATGTATTCATTACCTAATATAAAATTATTTAAAGCACATGACATAAGAAAAATTTACATGGTTCACCTTTAATAATATATGTTCGAGGAGTATATAATTGTAATATATATTTATATGGATTAAATTCCCTAAATATACTACATGTGTAATATTTAGCAGGTACTCGCTCTTCATTGTTCATTATATCATCTCAATCTCAAAATTAAAAATTAATTATACACAGTAATGATCCACTATTAATCAATTGCATAAGTTGGTCCCACAATTTAAAAACAAGAATAGTTACCCATATTTTAGTGTTTTTTTATGAACCATGATTTTCATGTTGATTATAACATCGATCATTTTTCTCATTATTTTCAAGATATATAACTATGATTCATATATCCCCTTCTCTAAAATGTTACTCTCTTGAAATTAAAATCAATATCCCTCTTCCTTATATTTCAACCATCTCAATAGAATTTTTTCTCTATAATTTTATATTCAATCAATGAATATAATCCCTTTTAGATTTAAATAGACTCTGTGATAATAAATCTTACACTTCCCCATTTTGATGGTCATGTTTATCTAAAAATGTTGAATCATATCTGCAAATTTTATTTCAAAGCATCTGTGATTGATAGATTTTTAAATCCTCAAAATCTAATAATATAGAATATATTACAATTCAATGAATAAATATATGTTGTAATATAATAAAACATGGAATCCCTATCAATATAAAGGTTTAATAGAAAAAATATATTCCAATGTTTTCATATGTAATTAATATAGAAATAAATGTGATAAATACATTATGTTATATGTATAATTATCATAAAAATGTGTTTATTTAGAAATTATATTTCATTATATTATATGATTAAAAAAATACTATAATTTATATCTCTATACACCCTTTTAAGATAATACCCTATCAAAAAATATTGACATCCACTTACTGACTATAATTCATACAACTATATCTTGGAATAATAATTCAAATGTTTATGACTAATTAATGCATAATTATAATCCATTACATTGTAGTATTTTTAATGCATTTAACTAAATAATGATGAATAAAATAATGTATTTCCTATAAATAAAAAATATTTTATTTATAATTCATAATTCTATATGATTAACCATCTAAATTATGTTAATATCCTTAGGGTGTTATATTTTAAATTTTCATTCTCAGGAAAAAAAACTTTTTAACATCCTCCAAATTACATGTAACACTAATGAGAAATTTTATAAGGATAATTTAATATTTTTAATAGATTTATATATGTATTTTATTTATAACCACGATACAAAATTTCTTATTTGGATTTTCCCAACACAAATTGATGGATTCATTCCCATAATAAGGCATGTGAAATATACTGGGGTGAATTATGAGTATGACTGTAATTATGATTGATGTTGAATGTTTATTCCTCATAGTTATGGGTGTGGTTAATATATGACTATTTTTATGTCTGTTTGTTAATAATATTTTTTATTATTGGATTACTTATTGTTGTAATATTTCTAATGGATTCCTATATAGATTTGAATTTTGGGATTTTGGTTCACAGACATTAGGGTTGATCTAGACTTGTATGGGTCATCATAGGAGATAGAGAGGATGATATTATATCATATATGAAATTTTAGATAGATTGTGTAAATGGGTTATTGAATTTTTGGGTTATAACAACATATTTTGACTTCATATGAATTGTTTAATTTATATGCATTATAATGAAATTAGTATAGACCATTACCTAGTATTCCCTACTAGGTCATAGTACTCACCCCTATAAGGAAACATGTATGGGGACTTATGGATGAAAATATAGATAGTTTAAATTTTTATTTGATTGCATAGTATTTATGGAGTTTCTTGTGTGTATCTATAATTGTGGGAAAGGCATTAATCATCAGTGTTTCCATGGTGATGGAGTCTTCATTAGTTAGAGATGGTATTTAGTTTTTTAATTTATCATTTGGTTAATTATTTATAAGATATATTGTATATAATACATTATAATATAACATTAGACATTTTTGTAATCTATTTAGGGGATAACATTGTACATACATTAATTAATTCCTAGTTTATATTTATATCCATTATATATTTCACTATATTTTTTGTATTATTAGTTAATTATTAGAGATACATTAGGTGAATTCCACCCCACTATCTTTGTATGAACACTTGATACATTTCACTAGCCCTTACCTCATTTATGGCAGGCTTTGTGTAGTACATTTGGACTTGTCTCCAATATAGGAATGATCTATGTGTGGTATGTTTGGGAATCATTAGCTTTTATATAACAATGAATAATCTATCAGATGACATTCAAAATAGGGTCTAAATCCCATGTGCATGATCTTCTCTTCTCCTTCATCATAAGAACAATAAATTTTTTTAACTTAATCATATTCTAGGATTTAAATTAACCATCAATGAATAATGTATTAAGTTATGAAAAGATGATAGTCTCACAAAAATATTTCTTTTAAGGTAAAATCATAATTATATATAATGATTCAATTAATATTATTGTCAAAATAAATATTTATAACTCATAGTTTTATAATTTATTAATTATACATAGACTATGGTTTTAAATAAATAGGAAAAACCAATTTATATATTCTTATTTTTTTATAAAATTTAATTATTCACATCATACCAATTATTACTAAAATAATCATCAACATTCAGTAAAATAGGGATTATAAATAACTTTCCTTGAATTGTCAATATTTCACTTCATACAAAATTGATGTTTTGTTTCCACTGTTGTAATTTATAGTATAAAAAAGGGGGATTCTTTAACCTTATACACCAGTTTTGGCTCTCCCACTATTCAACCCACAATCATTATTATATTTATTTCTCTTTAAGGGCCTTGAAAAATGATATCGCTTCATGGTTTATAATGGGGAGACCGAGTCTCACATCATGAATTAAAAAATTTAGAAGTGATGTATCTGCAATTCAAGTTAATATTTTTAAAGGATCACATGAATCATCTTATTGTATTAAGGAGATTATTTTAGTTAATAATTTGAATAATCTCTTATCTTATGAGAAACATTTCCTTAAAGATAGGGATTAGATTAATTATATTAAGGAAGGGGATGCTAATAATAAAATTTTCAGTCTTTTAATAATTTATTATGCTCTAGGAATATTATTTTTAATATTAATAAATAGACTTGTTCATATATTTACTTCCTAATGATATTAAAAAATTTATATACATTCACATTATGAATCCATTGGGATCCATATGCCCGAAAAATGATACCAACCTATACTTAATTAACAATAACTAGGTGTTATGGGAATATGAATTCTTTAATATTCATTAACACTTCTATGACTAGAAAATTAAAGAAACTCTAATTTACATTATAATGAAAAATCCCTATGGACTAATGGGTTCTATTAATTATTCTTTATGGAATCCTCAGATGTGTTTGGTTGTAATATTATAAAAGGAATGAGGATTTTATTAAAGAAAAATTATTCTCTATTGGGATTTAAGAAAATTATCATTTCCCATATTCAGATGGTTTTGAATCTAGAAAATGCCTCTAATTTTAAAACTATAAGTTTTTACATTTTTTTATATAATTTTATCTCTAATTAAATATCTAGTTGAATTAAATGTGTCATACCAAACATTACTAAAGAGGAATAAGGGGATTTTTTATCTGAAGGTGATCTATCTAAAAAAATTACTACAACATGATCTTCTTATAAATTACTATAGAATACATATTTATCATATATATTCCTTAAATATTGATCTTTCTATGTATTGTGACTCATTTTCAATGAATTTCCTTAAAAATTATCTCAAGACTTTAAAATTTTCTTTTAAAATTGTTAATTCGATTTTTTCCAGTGTCACCATAGTTTGATACTCAGTACTAATTAATTTCATGTTGTGTGGTTATTATTAGGGAAGGAAATGATTTATCAAGTAGATACACTTTATATGCTTTTATTAATATTTTTAAAGTATTACCTTTACAAATTACATATAGTGGCCATCTCAAGGAAGATTTTAATATTTATTCCAAAATTTTAAAAGTGTGGTATCTATAATGTGTTATTTGAAAATAATCTATTTTTATTTTCTTGAACTGACTCGTGGTCAACTAAAAATTTGGATAGAGCCTTGAAATTGTTTATTTGTGTGTTTTTAATCATAATTAATTATCTTTAAAGTAATATTTTCTTTGTATTCTCCTCTCCAATCATTAATATGAACATTAATATAATCTTAACTTTATAGAAGGATACCTTGTTATGAATTATATAGAATTTTCCCTATCCTCTAGGTGTTTTTCTATATTATAATAAATTCCTCTAGCTAAAAAGGACACCCCTAATTCTTATCTTAGTCCTATAGAATTCAAAGAAATGTGAGAAGATTGGTATTAGTTATTGCAATATTTTATTCCTTGTATTTATATTAGGTTCATGTCATTATTTTTTCAAGAATAATTCTCAAAATTATTAATGCCTTTAGAAAAAACATCATTTGGTATGGTAATGAGAAATACTAGAAGGATTTTTTTTTCATGGAAGAAAATAACCCTTCTACTCAATTTGGGTGGTTTGGTTATTAAATTTTCACTAAAAATGTACATTGTACTTATGATTCTAGAAATTTGGATATTGGTTTATTTGAAAGAATATATGGGTTGTTATTTGGTGTATAATTATTCTATTAATGATTCCTATTTTTGGATTATCCCTTTAAAATCATCATTCTATTGGGTATTTGAGGGTATACTCATATTTAGAAGCAATGATCTACTTTGTGTAGATTTTAATAATTATATAATGTAAATTGGAAAGGGTGATTCATTAAATGAAACTACTATAGTCTCCCCCATCTTCCAATTTCATATTCTTGATAATCCTAAAAGTCCATTGATTTATTGGGGCTTATTTATTACTATAAACTATGGTTTTTTAATGTGGATACTTTGTCAAGGTAGATTGTTAACCTTAGTAAGATGTTATATTTTCTCTCTATTGATTTTATTATGTTCCCTTTTTGTAATCAGACCCATGATATTAGTGATCATTTTTTTTGAAAACCCTATCACCTCCTAGTTATTATATAATTTAGTTTAAATTCACCAAATTTCATTACCTTAATATGGATATAGAAATTTCATTGTTTATATTTTAATGAACATGGTCTCATCATGTACCTTTCATCAAATATGTATAATATTTTTAGCATGTTGGCATATCAATTTAGGAAATCTAAGAATAATATTATCTTCTTATATAATGGTAATCCTTATGTCATTAGTTTATTGGTTCAGATAAATTTCTCTTTGTAGATGAAAATAACCAGGATTACAAGGCTCAAAAATTTATATTTTAATTGAACTTGGGCCAGGAATATAAATTTACACACTTATTTCTTTCAACTAGTTTTTTCCTTATGTTGTTGTTTGTGAAGTGGATTATGTTTTTCATTGTATCCTCCCCTTTGTAAATCTAGGAATAAACTTGTAGTTTATAAAAATAGATATCAAGTTAGGTTTTTGGTCTAACAGGCCTGGGTTTTAGAGGTACATTTTTTCATGGTCAAGTTTATCATTGATTTAATTTATGCTTATCCTTATGTGTCTATATCGGGTCTAACAGTGGCATATTAAGAAGGTTTTTTTAAGGAAATTGATGCTATTATTAGTCTTACCTCAAGAATAATTTGATATATGTTTGGTTGGGTATATCTTACCATTGGTTTTTGTATCCAATTTCTCTAGCTTTGGATATATTGCACATGGACATTGGGGAAATCATATAGACTCTTGGGTAAGGTGGTGTTACATGTCTATACCCTTTCTTGGGGATTATCATTATTTCTTTTATATTTTTTGGTGTTATATTCATATTTTATCATGGGTATATGTATTCATGAGTTGTAGTTGTTCTTTTCTTAAGTTTACCCTTGGTTGTGGTTTCCATTTTGGGTAAGGGTGATCCTGGATAGTGTTTCATTTCTCTTTGAGATTTTTTTTCTCAAATCATGTGGATTTTTGGTGCCTTGGGATGGTGATATTAATAAATTTCAATTATATACCAATGGATATTATAATGTCATTCTCTATAAATAATTAATTCAATTTTTTTTCAAAAAAAAACACATTCCTTTATCATTATTGTGTAATGTTCACTATCTTGAGTAGATGTTTTCTATTTTTTTAATAATCCCACATTAAATTCATTCATATATAATAAATTAAAATAATAAATTATTAAATTATAAAAATTTTAGAATACATGAAATTTTTCATTAAGTAGAATCTATTTTTCATATTAATGTATTTCTTAGAAATATTTTTCTTCTTCATATAATAGTGTTGTAGAATTTTCTTTTACTAAAAAAACAAACATATCCTAGAAATTTTTAGCCTTATATATATTAATGACATAACATTAAAATATATACACCATATAAAAATTACATTTGTAATTAATCATAAGTGTTGAGTAAAAAAAATTATTTTACTCAATATATTCATATATACTTCTTGAAATCTTATTACTTTTCCAATTTTCAGAAATTTTTTTAGTATTTTATCTATGTTAATATTTATTCTTATAAAAATAATTCAATAAAATTAAAAAATATATTTAATTTCATTAAAATTTATAATATAAATAATTTACTTTATAATAATGATATTTTTAATTAATAATAAATTATGACCCAAATGTTTGGATTCATAAGGATTTATACTTATATTTACTTGAACACATCAATGGTCAGTTTTCACTCATAAATTATATTTAATAACCGTATTTTAATATATATATATATATATAGTGTGTTTCTAGTGATAAATGGTATAACATTATTAGTTATCTTATGCTTATTTGAATAATCAAGACGGGTTTCAATTACATTTATAAAGGGTAAAAAATTCATAATGAATCAATTAATTATGCATTAATGAACTGAGATACAATTTATGAGGTTCCACTACACTTTCACTTTTTGGTTTAGTGTATATTTTCTTTATAATGGCAGGAAATAATTCAAAAATTACTTGTGATGGTTTAGGTTGTGGATTAGAAAAGAGAATATAAGGTCTATACCATCTAACCTTTTTGGTAGTAATATTTATTAGTCTAGGAATCCCAAAGAGATATATAACATATCCATGATTCCATAAAAATAATAGTATTATTATTAGTTACCAATATTCTAGTTATTATTCAAAACTGTGGAATTATATAAACATATATATGTATTATAGGTTCCCCATCACCCTTTTACTTAGTTTTTATACTGATTATCAAATCCATACATTTGGGAGATTTGAAATTTCTCTCAATACAGGGAGTCAGTAGATGTCAAGGAGTTGTGATTGGGTCCATGGATGGATAATGATGAATGTGGTGACATTTCTTGTTATACATCCATGACAAATTGAACTTTCCATTATGGTTATGCATCCTGGATCATATGGGTGGTTGGTATTTAACCATGTATAGAATCTTATTATTCTATGTTAAAAGGAATAAAATCCAATATAGTTTAGGTTTCTCAGTTTAAGTTTGTGTGATAAGACAAGTCCATGTAGATTATGAAATGTGGTAAGGATGTCATACCATTTAGTTTTAATTCATGATGCTGGGGAAATGATTAAAAGGATTCCTAGAAATGGTTGGTGTGAGAATTAAATTTGGATGTCCATTTCTAGTTTATCCTGGTATTTGGTAATGAAACTAAAGTGGGTATGGTTACACCCATAAGGAATATTTACCGTTGAGGTAAAGTTGGTCGAAGGGAATATAGCCCATTGTGGTGGATTTTATTATATATAATATAGACCATTGAGGTAGAGTTATGGCATAAACCTTGTGGTAGGAACATTCCATTCTTTGGATTAGTAATAATTAATATGGGGAATATTTCTATTCTACCTAAATCATCTTGACCTGGTTGGAGACTTATGTAAATGTATGTTCTAGGGAATATTCCTAGTAAAAGGAACATAAATTGTATCTTGATCATTAATCAGGACAATGTGTGACACTATATAACCAAATGTATTGGATATATTACATGGGGAGTCCAATATATATAGCTTCATATAGGGAGGTTTCATCAATATCTTCATAACACAGACACTCGTTTTTAGGGAATAAAAAGGTTTTGATTTACATGAGGTTCCTAGTAGTTTTGGAAAACTTCCTGGGAATGGAATTTTTTTAATTGGTTACAATATCTATGTGATGAATTTTTGTGTGAAAATCATCATCATTCATATTTGGAGGGTTGGGGGTTCTTAGGTAGGTAGATACCCAATTGGATGATCTAGGTGAATGCTTCACCAAGGTAGGATACCAAGTAAATCATGTCACCCTACTGTAGACCATCATAAAGGTTCACCCAATATGATTCATGGGGGAATAAAGGTCTCTATTATGAATTTTGGGTGATGATTTTCCTATATATGAAGGTATGAAAAGTTGTCTCCCTTGAATGAGGGTTGGTCCAAGTGTCACCCTAGTATGAGGGTAGGGTGAAGTGTCACCCTAGTATGAGGTTAGGGAAAATTATAACCCTTGTATTAGATCAAGGTGATGTTTCTCCCATGTAGTTACCTCAAGGTGACTATCATGCATGGTGGAAAAGTATTCAACCCCCAAGACTACTAGGGAATGTGTTTCTCTAGTATTGTATCTTCGTGTATCTAGGGTGTGTGTCACCCTTTTATAGATCAATTGGGGTTACTAGGGCATATAAATACCTTGTGTGGGACACTCTAGTCACTGTACTCCATTGGTTTATATTTAGAATTCACCTAATGTGATGATATAAGGTAGTGTCATGAACATCTCATGTGTTATTTTTTCATTAGAAAGTTTTTCAAAATAGTGGCCAACAAGCCAATTTATATACCACAGGAAGACTAATGTAGGGCACTATTGGGTAACCACATCCCATGCACTGGATAATCCAAGAACCTTTTAATGGACACATAGGCACCAAGAACATCTTTCTATGTGGTTCACATGAAGGCGAGGGGTGTGCACAGGCTGGGATCCCATTCATAGATCATTAGTCAAAATGGAAACATGTTCAATCTAAAACATGGGTGAATGGACATGGTTTCATGGGATTATAGATATGGATAAGTGTAGTTCATATAGTTGTCCAAGAATAGGGTGCATGCTCATGTGACCTGACTTGGATACAATTTTTTCCTTATTTTAAAACATTAATTTTAAAAAATCCCATCTAACTTCAAATGACTGTAATATTTGATATATGTGTCAGTTTGGGCTATAAAAGTACTCTAATTTAAGCCTATGAAATGAATAATTAAACATTAATATGATATATATTTTTAATTTTTTTTATAAGGAAATCATTTCCTATAAAAATATTAAAAATGAATTATGTTTTCAATAACACTTTTCATCAATAATTATTGAAAAACATGACCTACTTGCAATGGTAGGTTCTCAACACCATGTCACCAGACTATGAAATTATTTTGAATAATATAAATCTCATGGTGTTCTAGCATCGTTATAGAAAATTGAGATCCCATTACTGCCTTATTTATGAATAGAGATGCCTTCCATCCTGCACATGAATTTTTTTATTATAGTGTGGACAGTATCATGGATTCCATATAAAAGTTCATGGAACGCATTTTTCAATTCCAATAAAATGCCCCATAAATGGGATTTTCTAAGAATGGAAGGAATCTAATTATAAGGTAACATAGGGAACTTATGCACATTACATAGGCATATAAAATACTTTTATAGCTATCTCGAAAATGATATTATATTCACTAATAAGAGGATCTCTACACATGGTGTTTATGTTTCATCCACTTATATATTTAATAAATTTAAAATAAACTCATAATGAGTTATATTAAGCTAATTATATTAATATAAACATCATATGGGTATGGATAATGAAAATCATGATCTCCAAATTCTTGATTCAATAATGAAATATGGATCAACCATTTTCTCTATTACTTATTCCCTCATAAAAATTCAGGAAGGTAAGGTATAGTGGTATATGTACTATCAGTATAAGCCAAGGGTTGCCTTTGAGATAAGGGTTTTTGGAATCTAGTTTTCTCATGATCATTTAAAGTTAAATTAGAATAGGTATGCTCGATGTATCAGCGTATACACCATCACAGTAAGAAAAGGTTCAATCACTTAGATATGATATATGGTTTCCTACAAGATTTATGATCATATATGGTTATATATGTGCCAAATATGGAGACATATGTACCATAACCATATAAAAATGTTAATCTAATCTGATTTGTAAGAGTTGTATTACCCACCTTGTTGAAAATCATGAAGTTGGATTTTTTTTATAAGGATTCAAATGTTAAAAGGGGGTCAAGTACAATAAAACTAAACCATCATGTATTTTGGATGAATAATCTAAACAAATATTCATATAAATTTGGGGTTCTATTACTTTTTCTAAAGTCAATGTACCTATCATGAATGGGTTGATATTTTCTAATGTCATATAGTAGACATTGGAAGCATTGTGACATTGTTTTTTTAGGACTAACTTTTGGTTTTGCCTCAGATTGGGGAGTCTTAGCAGAAAAAATTTGACTTTCACATAAGAAACCAATTATTGTTTTACAAACTGACACATTTTGGGAACTTTCCTCTTTGAATACTCAACATTTTCTCTATGTAGTGTATGGTGTGGTCCTAATGAGTGGGGAATTTAATTTTTTCAAGATCACCATTTAGATATTTTTATTGTGGAGAGTATTGTTTTTTTTCATAGGTAAGTGAATTTCATACATAATTGACCAGTGATGTTTGAATTTATGGTTCAATGACATTGAGCAAAAGATGAGGGAATTAGACATAAATCAAGGGACATGTAATAATGAAAAGAATGAATTACCAATTAAAATAATGTAGAGATCCTTAAGAAAATTTTCATACTGAACATGGTTATCATACTTAGATAACTATTTCATTCAGTTTAGAAACAGATGAAAAGGATTATCAATGGTTCGTAAATTGGGTATCATTTTATTTCATTAAATATGAGTTTGATAAAAAAAATGAGTAACATAAAGGGTATTAATGTCTATATAAATAGTTTGATTATGTAAGGTGTAAATCATATCTCGAGAGATTTGAATCAGGAAATAATGGAATATAAAAAAATTAAGGGGGATGGCAGTTGACTAAATTCAAATCATGGGTTTCACTATGATTTTTTCAATGTATTATAGGATTAGATGACATTATCATCAAAATGAAATCATTTATCTAGTTATATGTGATAAATATGGTAACATTAATATCATTAAATTTATAGATGTTCCTTGGAGATGAATTCACTCATTACTAATATCCATGAAATGTTTCTAAAGATTCAAACACCTTAGGAATGGAGTTTTATTATGAAGAAAAGTAAATTCATGAAGGGTTTTTGAACTCTAAAGGATAAACCATTGTGTATTTAACATATTCTTAGGTTGAAGGGATATATCATTAAATTTCTTTAGAATGGGTGTTGGATAAAAAGAAAAAGTTTGGTTGTGACATTCTTTTAGACTAGTTGGTATAGTAAGTATAGTTATACTTTTATATGGCTATATGATGAACCTTTTAAGATTTTTTCCTTATTCATCATGTTTTAATACTTTTTCCAAATTAATATAAGGGATGAACTAGCCATCAAAAACATGATAATTTCTCAGGGAACACATAATGAGGTTTAGACTATTCCACCCTTTTGTCTCTTTTATTATTATTTTATGTTTATTTTAATTAAAAATGTTAAGGAATAAGTTTATGGTCATATTACTTTGGCTATATACTATTATGGTTTAGGTTTTTATAATATAATAGTATTTTTTTAGGGTTTAGGTTCACACAACTATGAGTAATTATTTTCTGGGTTTAATTTTATGCTCTTTTAAAATAATTATTCTAGGATTTTGAGGCCACACAAAATTGAAGAAATTTTTTGGGGGTTTAAGGAAACAAAACATTAACTAAATTTTTTTGGGGTTTAAGGTTGCACAACTGTTACCAAATTTTGGGGGGGATTAAGGTCGAATAACATTGAACAAAGAGTGATATGGACCATCTAACTTGCGAAAAGATGACATGACAATAATGGAGTGCCCATTTTTTGTATAGAATGCCTCATCTAGAGGTGCACATAGTTTAAGGTTGCAGTGATTATAATAAGGATATAAATTTTTTTGATAACCTAGAAGGGGATCAAGATCTAAGATTGACCAAAACCATTTTAATTGGGAATTAATATGATCTAAATCCTGACCTAAGGTATTTAAATAAGTAAAGGATGTGATGGAACATGTATAAAATTGATAAATACTAAAAAATATTCAAATTATGGATTTAAAAATAGTATTTTCAATGGAATATGGGGTTATAGGATCTTATCCTTAGAAATAAAATATGCTTATGGATAATAGTACCATATATGGTTTCATGAATTTCATTTCCAAGAAAAAGAGTCCCTTAGAGCCGAATGTGCTCATTATTAATAGCCATGGAAGGCTATTAATGATTAATAACACTTTAGGTGTGATATATGGTTTATTAGAATGGGGTATTCATATACTGATAGATGCAATGTAGTCCCATGATAACCATGATTGATCTATAATGTTCATTTTTAAAAGAATGGTGATATGTGGTAGGTTCAAAAAGTTCATACTTAAGATATCACTATATATCTTGGGATTATAGGGATCTAGGCACATGTTGTTATTTTTAATTCATTTCATAGAACAAACTCATGTATAGGGGATGATTGGGTGGATTTATAAAAGTTACAGGTAGTTATAAGAAATGTTATATAAATGATTAATAGCCTAATCATAATGAATAAAGTATATAATACTTGAATATGGGATAGTAAATGTGATTTCACATGTCACTACATAAAAATAAATGAGATGAATCAATAAAAACATTTTTTTAATATAAATAATCACATTATAGAGTCTAACATAGAAATATGTGAAATGATTGAGGAGACTACACACTGAGATATTGTCTGTTTATGATGGAATTTTCAGTTGTGCCTAAGATAAATAATGTGATCAATTCTACATGTCCTAAAAGAATATGAATATGAATAGATGTATTTTTTTAAAAAAAAAACTCTCTATATATATCACTCTCAAATGATGTAAAGGAGAATATTTTTATATTGGTATGGGATCAGAACCAAGATGATCTCTTTTGGTTATTCCTCGGAGAGGAGAATCAATTTTTACTCTATACTGGCATAATTTTACCATATCATATGTCTATGGATATGAATTATATGTTAGTTAACCTTACATGGATCTAGATCTCAATAATGAAAGATAGGTTATTAAATATAAACCACTCTACATAGTTTATGTTCCTACAAGATTTTTTATATCTCATGTAGTTTAACATCATGTAACATGGACTCAGATTCTAGGTAGTATAGGTTTATACAATGATGACCTCTATATAGGGTTATTTTCACACAACTATATCATGTTAAACATAATAAATTGTTGTCTAAATTTTTAGTAAGGGGAGAAAAACATAATTAAATGAATTATGGTTAGGAAAACATATTAAGTGGGGGATTCATATGAATTTTTGACTATGATAGGATTGGAGATCGAGGTGCCCCTATATATCTTATGCTAATAAGAATTGTTTCATATGTAGTTCTTTTATATTGAATATATATGTACAAGTCTTGTATATGTATCCAAGAGGATGATAGAGATATATGGATTCTCTAATATAAGGGAAGGGTGAAAAGATGACATAAATTAGGGATGACTTAATTTCCTGAGTATAACTAGGTTTTGAAATAGAAATTTTGGCAAGGATTAGTATAAAAAAGCCTGGTATCAATATATATCCCGATTTAAAATGGAAAAAGAAACACATAATTCTCATAAGGAGGAAAATTTTATCCAGATGATAGGTGAACCGTTAGATTAAGTTTTTCAAGTATAGCTATAACCTTTTAATCCTCAGGGAATGAAAAGGTACTTGTATATAGTTTGAGATCTTACATAGTGGAGGGATATTTTGTAACTAGGTCATACAAAGAAAACCCTTTTAATATTTCTAGGGTCATGTGGGATGGACCACTCTGAATACTTTAATGAACCGTGGGGTGATCAATATTTATTTTAGTTTAAAATATTTTGACAAATACCAAGGGATATGTAATCTAGATTCATGTGTTTAGGAAATATATGACATGAAGTTGATGGTAATATGTTTATGTCCTTTTACATGTAGTAACTGAAGTGAAATTTTAAAACCAACAAAAATTTAATGAAATAAATGTTTTAGAAAGCTTTTATTTGGTGGTGGGAAAGATATTCACTCCATCTACTATGATCAAGGAATAAGCTCCATTGGAGTATAACTTTTGTATGAAATATGATACATCCCATTTTAGTTCCAATTTTGGAGTTTTATTCCATAGTATACATAGATTTATTAAAACTACAACTAATTCCCCTTGAAATAATGAGTGGATGTGAACCTTCTTTTTAAATGATTAAATGAATCAATTTTGTTGTATTTCAATGTTTTACGGTGGTCATAATAATTTCTCATCAAGTGGCTATAACCCATATAGCTAGATATGAGACTTATCATCTTTATAAAAATCATTTTAGATAAAGTTTTAAAGGTATGTAAATTGAACCTCAATAGGAAAGACTTTATTTGTCTCATATATATGTTAATATGGGGTCTCCTGTGTGGAATTCTAGGTTATGGTGGGATAAGATCACCGAGTTTAAACCAAAATATTTGGACTATACTTATTGTCTTTATCTACAATTTTATGAAGGATATTAAATTATGTTTTGTTGAAGTCCTCTATATATATTATTTCCATTCTACAATAGTTGGACGAGTGTTTGGAATGGATATTATACTCATGATACAGCCTCATGAACTCAAAATCATTGAAATTTTTTACATTGCCCATCAAGAATGTATGGTGAACCAAAAAAATATTTATGATATTATATTTCATGAAATTGATGATAGAAATAGTTATAACTTCCTTTAGGGATATATTCCTGGAATATTTGGATAATAAATTAGTGAAGGTTTTGACATACAAGAACTACCTCACTATAACTGAGTGATAAATCCATAACATATATCCCCTAGTATTGAAATAGGCCATGAATATTTGGTAGTGTGAAATTTTTTTGGTGATTGATGGATGAAGTTGGTTTATATTTGAAAAGAATGTAATTTCTTTGTGAACTCCATGTAGTGATTCTTCATTGATGGCCAAAAGTATCCATGTATCTTGATTTGATGGAAGATCATGGATCCTGACCAGTGGAAGTAATAGGCACTGACATGATATTCCTACATAACAATGAGGGTCTCTCCTCCATCCATGCACCAGAGTAGGACTCCATAAAAGTCTTATTTGTGGGGAAAATACAATAATTTTTTCTATCATAAAGATTCAAATTTTCTACGTACCATAGGAACTAATCCTGTATGGATCAATCTGATAGAATTATTAAATTCTATAGGTATTTTATTAGGGTATACTTCCATTCAATTATAATATCCATCAAATAGGATGAATTATCTCATGAATCAGGGGTGGTACTAACATCATTGATCTTTTCTGTGTAATTATTCATGAATAGAATGAACACCCTACGATGCACTATGTGAATGAAAATATAATATTTTCCTTGATCACCTAGAGTTGTGGCTATGTTGTCCAATGAATCTACATTGGGATTTTGTAATCATATGATGTGTGAAATTATTTTCTCTAAGGGGAATTCATCCACAAATCCTCATACATGATCAATTTTAGGAATCAGATATCAATTCATTATGTAATATTCACAATTTATTTTTTGTTAATTATTTTAAAACCCCTATAATATTCAATATATCCCATAGTATTTATTAGGTCATCTACAACCAAGTAATGTAATCATGTTATTATATATTATTATTACTTCATCCTTTTGATAATAGGAATGAATAAGGTTAGATAACATTCATGGGAGAGAGATAGAAAATCCTTAATACAACAAAGTTGAGATTTGAGTTTTCCATCCTCCTTCCTATTGGTATCTTAAAATTACCCTCAATATATATCTCCCATGATAGGGAGGTTTCTTGGATGGATAAAACCAATTTACCAGGGGGATCTATATTTAAAAAAATCTTCCCATTGATAGGGTGAATTATGAGAGAATCTACTAACTCATACCATTTGATCACAGTATAAGGCATAAACTTCATATTGAACTACATCAGTTTAACCATCCACCATGATAGATTCCCATTTAATATCATATAAATAGGGATATATTTAAGTATAACATCATGAGACACATTTTGATCCTTGTGGTGCAACAAATAATGTCTCATCTTATTCATTATATTGATCAGTTCTAGCTAGTTCTTCTCAATAGAAAAGTATTGCATCTCAGCATTAACCATTTTCCTACCAAGATAATATATGTTTTTCTCCTTGGAATCCTCATTGTTCTATTTAAGAAGGGTATAATGTGATATCTCTAGGGTCTCAACTATTAGGTTGAGAATAATCCTTTCAACATATGGAATTAAGAGAGGTAGATTCCGAAGATACTAGTTGAGATCATAGAATGTAACGTCCTGAGTTTTAATAAATATTTTTCCTTTTAAATTAATGTTTTTGAGTGTAATATTAATTAATTTTTTTTTTGTTTAAGGATAAATATTAGTTTTAATAATAAGATAAATATTTAATATATATTTATATGTGTGTGTAACTATGATTTGTAAGATAATATTGTTTTATGTGTATACTTCTAAAAAAATATTTTTAAAAACATTTACTAAATTAAAATATACAATGAATCAATTAGTTAATATATCAGTTTTAAAATTTTTTTAGGATTATTCAATAAATATTAATTTAAAATGTATGCATGTGTATTTTTGTGACTAATTAACACAAATCAAAAAATAATAATAACAATAACAATAATAATAATAATAGATGTACATATGAGTTATGGAATACATAATTGTATTTTGTAACAAAAATATTATATTATAAGATTATCCTATAAATTACATATATTGCAATAGAAATTATATACTTAAAATATAGATACATTAAGCGGTTTACTTAAAAACAAGAAAATATATGACATGTATTTTGTGAAAATTAAATGACACGTTATATTATGAATTTTTATTTTTTAAAATACCCATAATATAAGATATGGGAGATAATATATAATTATATAACATATAAGATTATGGATATTATTATTTTGATAATAAGATGATAATAATATGATTTCTTTTTAAGTGGAAAAATAAGAATTGGTATAATTATATATTTTTGTAACAATAATAATGGATAAATAAAAAAAATATAAATGAATTAATAAATAAAAGATAAAATAATAAATTAAAAACATCAAAAGGGGGGATAGTGTATTGCCCACGCTGACCCCACTACTCACCCAATGTCTTCTTCCTCCTTGTGGCACCAACAAAACCCCAACTGAGCAACTTTAATCACACCAAAGAACTACTTGCACCCCAATGAAGATCGGCAAGCCAGGTGCAGTTCATCTGATGGAGAATCTTACAACATGGTGTCTACTCCGACCATGTAGATCTATCTATTTCAGATGGGATTGTGCTAAAATACTTAGACAACCAATTTTCATCTTCATCTCATCTACCCACTGCACTTCATCCAGTAGTCCATGGATGATTCCCACAATAAATGATGTGATCGCACCCCCACCAAAGAAATCAGTGAGTATTGTTTGTCGTTGTGATTCCTATAGTAGTAAACTATCTGAAAATGGTTGATTGGGTTTTATATTTTAGGGATTATAAAACAAAAAATTTCAGGTTCAGGTTTCACATTCTGTGACCACCACTCAGAATAGATTAATATTTTAGGATAAAGTAGAGATTTTATATCGGAATTAGAAGTATTATGGTTCACACTGTAACATCCAGTTACTATTTCAGGTATTCCTAAACCCTCTTATTTTAAAATGTTAATATCTTGATTAAGTGGGAAAGAAAAAAAAATATTTATCAGTGAAATTTTGATAAATGCATTAAAGACCTTAAATGTCAGTTAATATCTTAGAATATTAAATTGAATTTTTTTTGGAGTTCAATACAATGTGAGATTTTGAGGCCCAAAAGGTCTCGGTGAAGACAGAATAAAATATTAAATAAAACATATTAAGTACCAATTTTTATTCAAAATAATTTAATAATTCTAAAATGGTGCATCGTATGAGATATTTGATACCATTGTTATGTTTGAAATATGGTTTTTACCATGTGAACGGTATAACATTTTAAGGGGTTGGACATTTGTATGTCTCACTCATGAGATAAAGTTATTAAATAATATTTAATATATTATTTTATTAAAAATAATTAAATATCTCTCAAGTGGTGCATTGTATGAGAAATATGAGACTACTGATAGGTACAAAATGTGGTGTTTACCCTAGATAGGGTCTAACATTTTTAGTTGTCGGGTGTTTGAATGACTCACTCACAAAAATAACAATTTTTAAATTTAATAAATTTTTAATCTGTTTTTTATATTAAATAATTAATATCTCTAAAACAGTGCATTGTATGGGAAATATGAGACCACTGTTGTGTTTGGAATGGGGTGTTTACCCTAGATAGGGTATAACTTTCATGATCAACAGGCGTTTGGTCTGTCTACTTTTTAAATTATGTTATTTAATAATTTAATTATTAAATTTATTTTAAAAACATTTTTCACTATTCAATCATCACTAACCACATTGGAACTACATTTTTAACGCGACAGGTTTTCGAAACCTTTGATTTCCATCTGTTTTAAATCGTTTCAAACACCAATAAACTAATAGGTTGATTTAAAACCCTCTGTAGTTAATACTCAAGTTGAAGTGGATGATTAAATGAGGTTTTTAGGTTACTTTTTTTGCAATGCACAAGGGTTTCAAATAAGCTAGTATCCGAATATTTTTTGGGTCATTCTCCTCATGTTCATGGAACCTCAGACTACCATGTCGTTATTAGGTTGTATTGTTGATCATTCTAGGTAGATTTCCTAGCGTGAGTACCCTCCTCTTCCTCTACTTAAGTTGTGAGTTTTTTTTAGGTTCTTAGTTTAATTTTATTTATTTATTTATTCTCTTATTATTGTACTTCCTAAATTCTTGAAAAAAGGGGTTTTTTATAAAAAAATGATGAAACCTAAATCATCAAAGAATAAAATATAAAGAAATATTATAAATATAAATATTGTAAATTTATCAAAAGATATATATATATATATATATATATATATATATATATAAACATTAGAGATATTTTATTAAAATTATAAAATATAAATTTCCTAAAATCATTGAAAGAGTAATTATGTGAAATTTTCAAATTATAATTATGAAGAATTATCGAATGATAATTTCATCAAATTATTGGAAAGAAATTATTGAATGGATAACTGTTTAAAATTATCAAATGATAGTTATTTGGATTATCAAAAGATAATGAATTATCAAAAGATATATATATATATATATATATATATTTATATTTATATTTATATATATCGATAAACATAATTCGGATAATTTATTAAAATTATTTAATGTTATTTATTTTTATTATCAAAATATATTTACTTATTTATTTATTTATTCATATAGTTAGATATATATTTTTGATAATTACTTTGGAAGTTAAGTATTGTTTTATTAAATATAAAATTATCAATGTGTAATTGCATGAACTATTGAAGGATAATTTCAAACACATGTGTTGACATAAAACGATAATCCAAATATTATCCAGGAGAGAGAAAATGTTATCACATGTGATATTCCTTGTGAAATAAAATATATGTTTTGGTTCTAGGAACCCTTGATGAATGTAGGCCATTGGTGTGTCGATTCTTATGATATTAAGGTCATGAGGAGGTGTATTGAACCACACAGGATGGTTTATCCTTACCGTTGATATCAACGACCTTGGGGTAGGTGGTTCCATCACGATGCCTAATTTATATTAACCCTAATTTCTTTTTTTAAGTTTCAATTTTTGAATTCAAATGCAATTGTTTAAATCTGAATCTTACAGCTTTCAACTGATTTATTGAAAAATAAATTAATTCTAGTGAACTGGGGTTTTTGAGAAAAATGGGTTTTTGGCATGGAAATTCGAATTGGTGAGATTTAATTATAAAAATTTAAATTATGGTTTTGATGGAAATAGAAGAAATTGAATTGTTGAATTTAATTATAGAAATTATTTTTGATAGAATATTTTTTAAAAAGCTCAATTCCAGTAAATTTTGGGCTTGTGAAGAAATTGTTGAAATTTGTTAAATTGTGAAAATGGATTAAAATGTTTTGATAAAAACCTAGTGATTTTTTCTTATTAAAGAGGCATGTTTTAATTAAAACATGTTTTGGTTTTAAATGGAAAATTGGAATTTAAATAGAATTATGGGATTTAATTTTATTTTAAGTAATCTTAAAATAAAATGATCATCATTGATTGTGTAAGAGAACATGAAAGCCTTAGGTAGTTTGTGAGTTATTTTGACACACTCTATGATTAATAAAATGTTCTAAAACATAGATGCAGAAGGTCACATCCCTTAGGTGATGGTGACGAGTCCTCTCTGACCAGTGTCTAGAGGAAATATGTGTACACATATTATCGTGATCACTTAGAGAGTGTGAAGTCCTATAGTTTGAAATACTATTGTACCTATTTGGAAGATGACCATGTTGCTCGCTTGTTATTTATATTTGAGATATAGATGTATGAAAATGCTTTTAAACTACTTTACATGCCTTTGCTAGATTTACATAAACTATTTTATATAAAATGTTTTATATAATCCATTGTTTTAGAAATATTTCATCACTTGTAAAGTAAAGATTGTGCTTAAAGTATTTTCCATCATTTGGATTGTATATAATGATTTGTTTAATTATGTTTTAAAATGTCAAACCTGTTTTTATTTTAAAAATTGAAATCATTCCTTTTGTTAATCAATTATTGGCATCTATTATGGAATCCTTGGTGATACCTTACTGGGATTTTTAGATCATACCCTACTTTTTCCTTTGGGTGTTTGTAGATTATATTCTTTTAGGTTTGAGCAAAGGGAAAGGATCACTTGGAGGTGGATCTAGCTACTGAACTGTGGTCTTGGTGAGTTGAGTCCTTAGGGGCCTGGGTTGTGTTTTCCCTATTTTAGTACTTGAGTTGTAGTACTTTGGGCTTGTTTATGCCTTATTGTATTATGGTATTATAATCTTAGTAGAGTTTTCTTTTTATATGCATATTTTCTTGCTTATTTTACTTTTGCATTGTTAGTGGGAAAATTATTCCCACGTGCATGTTGTATAATGTCAGGTGCTAGTCGGCAACTCATGAGAATCGGGAACTCCCTTTGGGCTATGTCAGGGTCATCTCAGTTATCAGGTTACCAGGGTACCTGGGCTGGTTCGTGACACACACTGTATTTGTAAGTGAGTTTTCAGGTGATTTTTGAGATGATGGGTGTATATATATATGTATAACCCTTTGGCGTAGAAAAGAGGTCGGGATGAGGGCATTTTATTCTAAATCTCTTATAGTGGGTTGGGGGTCCTTGCTAGGTAGTTTATTCCCTGTTGAGAGGAAATGGTCTTGAAAACCCACTTTGGTGAAATCATCTTTAAGCAAAGGATCCATTTGTTTTATTTTTTTTATAATTGTATTTATTTCTTTGAAGGTAATTAATTTTCAAAACCATTTATGTGTCATAAAATTTCTTTGAGAAAAATAACTCAAACAGTTTCGGTATTTTTAATATTATATGTCAATATTCTTTAGTCAATTACCAATATTTATCTCCGGAATATTTATATAATTTTGAATTTTATCTCTATAATAGAAAGCGAAATTCTGTTACACCTATGCTTTTATGTTTGAAGTTGTTTCTAAATTTGTGATTATTATACGCAAAAAAATTTCTGTTCACCGGTATTATTTAAAGGTGTTTTTAATTATTTTTATGGTAAGGAAACTATTTTTCAAGAAATTTTTTATTTTCAAACTTTTTCTACCAATATGTTTTACTTCAAAACTGTTTTTATGCGTGAGGAATTTACTTAAAACAATTCAAGTGATTCCTATACTTTAGATCTTATATGTCAATATTATTTAAGACAAAGTACTGATAATTATTTCTTGATTTTTTAAATAGTTTTAAAATGATATCTTCATGATAGTAATATAATTTTATTAAAACTATGATTAAATGATTTAAGTGGTTTCTGAATTTTAAATTTTATACGTGAAATTATTTAATCCATCTGCATTTTATTTATAATGTTTTTTTGATGATTTCAAGGGGATTATTTTTATGTTCTACCTTAAAGTTTCATGTTATTATTACCTTAAATATTTAAATTTATTTGGTTCATGAGACTTATTTTTCTTAAAATTATTTTGAATAATTAAAGAACCTCATTTGGACTCTAATAAATACAAGTGATTTTATTAGATTTTTAAAAGTATTATTTTGATAATAATTTTGTAAATTTATGTGTGTATACATATACATATATATATATATATCATTGCATGTTAAAAATCACGTTATCCCATGGATTTATCTTCATGAAATTAATTTTAATGTTTATAGAATCCTAGTTATGCCTCTAAAAGTGCAAGCGAAGTTATCAAACATTTAAAATTAATTTTTAAGTTAAAATCATTTTATTTTCAAACTATTATATATATAAATATTTCATTTCATATGAAAAAAAATTAAACATGTATATATATATATAACTATATACATCTATTTTAAGGGAAACATAATTTTTTTTAATTGATATCATTAGATACATGTATATAAATATAAGTATATATGTTTTAAATTATGAAAAACTGTTTTATTATTAATACTTATATATATAGGTATGTAAATAAATGTATGTACGTACATGTGTCATTTTTATGTGAAAGTATTTTGGATATCTATAAACATGTGTATGAACATGAAATTATGTTTTATTACAATGTCTACATATATATAAAAAATGTACACATATATGTATACGTAATTTTTTATGTAAAACTATTGTATACATATAAATATGTACATAAAGGTATAATTACATATGTATTTTAATTAGAAACTACTTTTATCATGATACATGTATAATCAAGAAATTCTTTTTTATGAAATAGTATTCAAAGCTCATGGTTTAAAATAAATTCCATGGTCCTCATGATAAAAAAAATATGAGTTATAATGTTTTTAATTCTAAAGAGGAAATTATGTAAATAAAGGAAGGGTATAGGGAGTGAACCCAAAACCCTTATGGGACTTTTGTCCAATCATATGATGGGTGCACCCAGATAGCACTTCAATGCATTGGGTAATGTTTTAATCTCATGAGATGTCATGTATGGTGCACGGGAGGTGTATCCTAAGCACATTATAGGATTAGGGGTGAACCTTATCCATCATGGGACTATATCCACCATGTTATGTTGTCTTGGGAGTGAACCGCGAATCCATGTTATGATTCAAGGTGCCTTTGAGAATTAATTATGAAAACTTATAAGTTTTCCAATGAAATCACTATTATTTTATGAATGAATGAAGTGTATGTAAAGACCCGGAATTTTCCATGTAAATTTTTTTTAATTAAATGGGAATTTTACGAGTTCGCGAATTTTTTTTACGACGCATGTTTCTATGGCCCGGAGTACCTAGAATCAATTTCTGAAGTTTTGTTTGAGTACGTTCAGTAAACGTACGAGTGGGTTTTTATAACTTTTGAACCGGTGCTTGGAATTGAAATCTGAGGGCACCGTTGAACTTGCAGCGCCGGTATTCGCTTAAGAAAACTTTCACCTTGATGGTAGTTGGTCAAGATTAAAAGTTAGTTTTTGGGTTTTTAGTGAAATAATTAAATAAAAATAAAGTTGTGTAGCTTTATTTTTATTTTATTGGTTAAATCCTCCAAGTGGAAGTTGGAGGTGGGGACCACCACACCTTAACCTCCCATGAGAGGTTATGGTGGTGGGGCCCACATGAACCTAACATTATCTTCATATTAATTGAGGTGGGGACCACCCGGGTTTTAAACCCCCTTGAAACTCCCCATTAATGGGGAGAAACCCTCAATTTTTCTATTAAGTGTAGGGGATCCTGTTCAACTCCCTTAACACTTAATGTGCCGAATCCTTCTCAATTAATTAATCCATCCATTTTGAATTTTTTTCCAAGAATTATATAATAGATTAAATTAATCTATTATTTTGTTTGGAATTTGTCTTTTGGTGGAACTTGGGAGAAGGGAGAGAGCATAGGGAGAAAGGCTCCCGCCAACGAATAAAGAAGAACGCGTTCTTCCAACAAAGAACGCCTTCGACTATGAAGAATGATCTCCTTCGAACTTCATCCACAGACTCCTACTGACGTGGGACGTTTTCAATCGACCTTCCCTCCTCATCATAGTCAATGAACCAACGCACAAACTTGGGATAGGAAGTGTGTGGTGGACGCGACGAACGACAACAACATTGTCTTCTTCCCCATGACTCCATCAGTGAACAACGATCAAAGGTAGGGGTTCGAGCTTTATTAATTGTTTCACATTCTTCATTTCCCTTCAAGGATTAAGAATCAAAGCTACATGTTATCTCTCTAACACTGAGGGTGCGGGCCGAATGAACACGACCCGACCCCCTCCGCCTTACTTTGTGGATTTTGATGTTAATCGCAGCACGAGTCCGGGTTGATCAATTTTCATCAACGATGGTTGCGGATTGAAGGTGGTGTCCCGAGTAGTGATTGGCAACTTCCGGATCGAGAATCGGGTCATCGGAACTCGTCCAGTGACCCGTGGAAGGTTCTTCGGGGGTCGGAGCTGGCGAACGTCACCGGCGACGAAGGGAAGGGCGGCCAGCACTTCAGCCGGCCGCGTGGATGGCGGCAGCGCAACCGCGCCACCAGAGGAGTAGGGAGCGGCCGACGGGCCACGGCGGTGCAGCGGCGGCCGGCACAAGGCCGACCGCTAGAAGAACTGGCGGCCCGAGCTGCCGGGTTGCCGGGGAAGGCACGACGTAGAACACACCGCGCAGTGGACCAAGGGGTCGTGGCCTTGGCCGCGGTGGCGTGGAATGAGCGGTCGACTCTACCGATTGTCGGAGGAGGCATTGCGCAACCTCGTCGTGCCGGAGGCGGCTGGCCGCTCAGCCATCCGAGAGGAGAGGGACCCACTGCGTGGGTCCCACATGACACGGACTGGTGCCACGTGGCGTCGGTTTTGAACCTCCCGAATGGCTTAGCCATTCGGGATTCTTGGGGGCACGGCCTCCCCCTTGGACGTAGCTAGGGTATACCCCACGATCCGCTAGCCGCAGGCCTCACGCGGGCCAAGCCCAGTGCGGGCCGGACCGAGTGCGGGTCGGGCCGCCCCCGCGGACTGGGTTGGACCCCAATTTGGACCCGGGTCAGGCTGTGTTGGGCTGGGTCGGTCTGACTGGGCTGGACCGGACCCAGGCCCGCTTGACTTGTTTCCACTCTTTTGCTCATAACTTGAGCTACGGGCGTCCGATTGACGAACCATCTATGACGACGGAAACCTTGGAGGGGGATGGTTATTTTGGTATACCCCACTCAAGGTTTGGAAACAATTGGGGTATGTCCAGGTTGGATCGAATGTAAATCCAACCGGGCCCTCAGAATGGAAATTTCAATAACTCTCATACCGGACATCTGATTGACGCATTGTCTATCACATTGGGTTTCTTTTGGGAAGACGGATCTTTTGGATACATCAACTTAGGACTTCATGGCAGTTGATGTATAGACACTTGGATTGAGGAGCGGACCCTCCTGGAATCAAGCAAGCTTTGTGCGGAACCCTGTGGCTGGTTGCAGCTCTGACTAATATTCCTGGATCCTACGTGTGTTCGACAGATCTGACTACTATTCCTGGATCCTATGTGGGTTCGAGAGCTCTGACTATTGTTCATAGATCCTATGAAGGTTCGATAGCTCTGACTATTGTTCCTGGATCCTACATGGATTTGACAGCTCTGACTACTGTTCCTAGATCCTATGTGGGTTCAATAGCTCTGACTACTGTTCCTGGATCCTATGTGGGTTCGACAGCTCTGACTACTATTCTTGGATCCTACGTGGGTTCGACAGAATAGATGATTTATTAGCTAAATCTAATCATATCTAACTCTCTACATAAGTTGTATACCTTTGTGAGCTGAGTCAGTAACTTTTTGTGTTTTCCTCATGATTGAGATGGATTACTTGATAACTTAGGTATATGTATGGGCATATACCTAAGTGGGGTTATCTATTGATTTCATACTTTTTGGTTTATCCTTGTTGGATTTTGTGAGACCTTGAGGGTCTCAGGGTCCCTACTAAGTATCATTATACTCACCCTTGCACCGGCTATGCCCGCACCTCGTTGTGTTGGATGCAGACGACAGACAGTGCTGACTAAGGCTGAGAGTACCAGGACTGGATGGTACCCGGAGGTGGACCATATGGCGTGACAGTACACAGAGGAGACGGATGGACATGGAGTGTTGTGGAAGTTTTTTATACCTACCCTTCAGGTAGGAATCCAGGAGGACGACCCAGCAGCTATTTTTCCTTTCTCCAGTTCCTTGTATTTTACATTTGGGCTTGTATTTCCAGCCCCTTTACTTTCATCACTCTTTTGTTATATAGTTTACTTAGTGTTTTGTATCCAGTTGTGTGCTCTGTTGTGTGCAATTACAAGTTATAAAGGAAATTCCTTCCCAGTTATAGGGAATTATGCCTTTGGTTCTAGTTTCCAGCCCCTGGCCTATGGAAGGCGGGCTTGGGGTAGTCATGGCACAGTCCCCGGGGGATGGGTCGTGACAAATTGGTATCAAAGGGATCGGTTCTATTGCAGAACTTAGGACTCTGGTCTTTATTTTTAACAGAAATAGTGTTAAGTGTAGTGAGTGTGATTATCAGTTTAGGGAATCCATTGTTGGTGTGGCAGCCGACGTATCCATACACCAGGACCCTAACTTCTGATTTCTAACTCAATGCATGAAAACACTGATTGCATGTGTGTTTTCAAGAGTATTCTTTGTGAATTATTTGAGTCAGCTCACCAGGTATAACTTTTTTACTGTGGAACACCTATTTCTTTTCAGGATGCCTCCACATAAATAGCCAGCTAGGGTTCTGAGAGTAGTATGCACAAATAGCCCACCGAGCGACGAGGCCTCGGTGTAGGGCCCTTTCCAGCGGAGGCACCAGCGGTACCACTCCCCATTGGGCCACTGATGCCACCAGCCCTAGCAGCAGAGAGTACACACCACTTGAGCGTGTTTCACGAGTTCCAGCGCCATAGGCCGCCCAGGTTCTGGGGCGAGACGGACCCGCAGGTCGCTGAGGATTGGCTGGAGGCTGTGGTGAGAGCCTTCAAACTGGTAGGGACACCAGCCGACCTTATGGTGATCCTTATCATGAGTCTCTTTCAGGCAGTAGCAGGTAGATGGTGGAGCCTGATGCTCCAGGTGCATGATGAGGCGACACTACTCTGGACAAACTTCGAGAGCCTATTTCGGGCGGAGTTTGTCACAGCCACCCTACGTACAGTGCGGATACAGGAGCTACTTCATCTGCAGCAGGGTAGCATGAAGATGGTACAGTACTCAGCGAGGTTCACCGACCTCTTGCGCTACTCCACAGATATAGTGTGGTACCCATTAATCAGGGCCTGGACCTTCGAGCAGGGGATCAGGCGAGAGATCATGGCTTCGATGATCTTCCTCAGTATCCCGACGCAGGCGGGGGTGTTGGAGTGTGCCCTCTTAGTGGAGAGTTTCCTTGCTGAGCAGTCACCAGCAGCGAGACCCACCACTGGGCATCACGTAGCGGAGTCTTCTACAGCTGGTAGCAGACAGATGTCGTAGAGATCCAAGCAAACCAGACCATCCGGTGGACGACCTCTGGACACGGGTTTGGTTGTGCGAGGCACACGAGACAGATCCAGTCGTATGAGGAATAGGCAGTGTTTCACATGAGGCGGGCAGGGTCACATGGATCATTACTGTCCAACCCGCCATTTGGATGATCAATAGACGGTTGAAGGACCGCCCAAGTAGAGACAGAGATTCGATCGAGGCGGTCCGCAGGGCGCAGATAAACATGGAAGAGGAGCTGGTCGAGCAGCTGGTGGTGGGTGATGTTTCGAGGTGTTACCACCACCACCACCAGGAGGTCCACCCCGAACGTAGGGAGTAGGTGGACAGGGGAGATCTTATCTCCAGGCAGCTGAGGCATACAATCATAGAGCTCCAGAGATGATTTGAGGTACGGTCTGTGTCTACTCCACCTTATCTGTAGTTCTTATAGACATAGGTGTCAGTCACTCTTTCATTTCCACTTCCCTCGTTTGGAGCTCGGAGATTCCGACGGAGTCGTTGGCTCTATCCTTATGGATAGAGACTTCTATGGGAGCAGACATGACGATTACACACTAGTCCAGTAGTGTGAGCTTACTCTAGGAGGCGAGAGCTTCAGCTGAGATATCCTAGTAGCAGCATTGAGGTCTTAAGACGTCATCTTGGGCATGGACTGATTATATACAGTCCATACTCAAATCGATTGTATTAGGCACAAATTGTGGTGTGTCCGCATGGATGGGACCAGGTTCACCTTCACCGGTGAGAAGGGAGCCTTTACAGCGTAGGATGTACTTGCCCAGAGGAGAGTACAGCTGATCACTCATCAGTTGGCTTGCCTTACCCTCGGATCAGTTGATGTGGAGAGTCCTACTTATCCTATAGTGGTGGACCAGTATGTGGATGTTTTCCCTGATGATGTCCCAATTATACCTCATCGTAGAGAGGTGGAATTTTACATTGACTTGTACCCTGGGACGACACTGATATCTACACCAGCGTATCAAATGGCTCCCGTGGAGCTTCGCGATCTACGGGTAGAGCTAGAGGACTTGCAGGGGAAGGGATTCATCCGGCCTAGTGTTTCTCCCTGGGCAACCCCGATTTTATTCGCCAAGAAGGTAGATGGGAGCTTGAGGCTTTGTGTCGAATACCGAAACCTGAACCAGGTGATCGTGAAGAACAAGTACCCACTCCCGAAGATTGACGACCTCTTTGATCAGCTGAAGGAAGCACGGTGGTTCTTGAAGATAGACCTTAGATCAGGCTATCACCAGATCAGATTTCGAGATGAGTATGTGCAGAAGACGGCCTTCAGATGTCGGTATGGCCACTACGAGTTCTTGGTTATGTCATTCGGTGTAACCAATGCTCCATCAGTGTTCATGGGACTCATGAACAGGATTTTCCAGCCATACCTCGATCGCTTTGTCGTAGTCTTTATCGATGACATTCTGATCTACTCAACTACTGAGGAGGAGCATGCCTACCATTTGCAGGTAAAACTGGACACACTCCGAGATCACTAGATTTATGGTAATCCCTCAAAGTTCCAGTTCTGGATCCGAGAGTTTCACTTTCTGGTAGATGTCATATTGGAAGCCAGAATTGCAGTGGATCCAATGAAGATTGAGGCGATACTTGCTTGGGAGCCACCTAGGAGTGTGAAGGAAGTTCGGAGTTTCCTAGATTTGGCTGGTTATTACCGAAGGTTCATACCAAACTTCTCCAGAGTTGTAGCACCACTATCATCCTTGACGAAGAAGGGGAAACCCTTCATGTGGTCGGAGAGATTCGAGCATAGCTTTCAGGATCTGAGGCAGAGGCTGACTAGTGCCCCCATATTGAGGCTTCCAGAGGAAGGCTTTGGGTACGTAGTCTACTACGACGCATCATAGACCGAACTCGGATGTGTCTTGATGCAGGATCGAGCAGTGATCACTTATGGTTCACGAAAGCTGAGACAGCATGAGCAGAACTACACTACCCATGACCTGGAGTTAGCAGCAATAGTATTTACCTTGAAGATGTGGTGGCACTATCTCATGGGTGAACGTTTTACCATGTACTCTGATCATAAGAGTCTCAGATATATCTTCTCCCAGAAGTACCTGAACCTGAGACATCGATGTTGGCTTGAGTTCCTCTAGGAATATGACTTCGAGACAGTCTATACTCTTGGGAAGGGGAATTTTATTTCATATGCACTCATCGGGAGGTCTGGTATACAGCTGCTAGGCGAGGCGACAGAGCAGCTGGCTACTTTACAGATATCCTTTGTGGATAGAGATGGAGCAGTCTTCCTTCAGTTTCTTACAGTCACTCCCCCACTTCTTCAGTGAGTCAAGGAGGCACAGCATGGGGACGCTGACTGCGAGACATGACGTGCTCAGATATCCACAGGGCAGGCACCTGATGAATTTTCTGAAGGTAGGGAGCACGTCATCCTCTTCAGAGGACGTACTATGGTACCAGTTTCACTTCAGGAGGAAGTGTTGAGGGAATTCCACACATCCCCTCTAAAGTTATATCCAGGAGTGGTAAAGATATACCAGGATCTCCGGTGATAGCACTCGTGGCCGGGAATGAAGAAGACAGTTGCAGATTTTGTCTCTCGGTGCCTCACTTGTCAGCAAGTAAAGGCAGAACACCAGGTACCAGCAGGCTTGGTTCGGCCTTTAAAGTTCCCAGAATGGAAGTGGGATGGGATATCCATGGATTTCATGATAGAACTTCCATGTACATCCAGAGGTTATTACTCGATTTGGGTGATCATTGACCAACTCACCAAGTCGGCCCACTTCCTACCAACCAGAGAACAGGGTTCAGTAGAGATCTTGGGAGGCCTCTATGTGCAGGAGATTGTGTGGCTACATGGAGTAACTTTTTCTATTATCTCTGATCTTGATGCACGATTTACTTCTCAGCTATGGAAGGGTTTTCAGGAAGCTTTCGAGACGCAGCTTCATTTGAGCACCGCCTTCCATCCTCAGACAGATGGTCAGACTGAGTGGACCATTCAGACCCACGAGGACATGCTCTGTGCTTGTGTCCTCGACTTCAGTCGTAGATGGGAGGACCAATTACCTTTGGTGGAGTTTTCATACAACAACAGCTATCACTCCACCATTGGGATGACACCTTTCGAGGCATTGTACGGGTGACCTTGTAGATCACCTTTATGCTGGACTGACCCAGGGGAGTCAGTGCTCGTGGGACCAGAGATGGTACGGGCTACCGCAGAGAAGGTGCAGATCATCCAGGAGCAGATGAAGACTGCACAGAGTAGGCAGAAGTCGTATGTTGAAAGGAGAAGGAGACCTATGGAGTTCTAGGATGGAGACCATGTCTTTCTATGGGTCTCACCTCAATGAGGTTTATGGAGATTTGGCCGAGTCGGCAAGTTATCTTTGAGATTCATCGGACCTTTTCAGGTCCTTAGCGGAGTTGGCGAGGTGGCAAGTCTCTTAGCTCTTCCACCTCAGTTGCACTGGGTGCACGACGTCTTCCATGTATCTCAGTTGAGGAGATACGTGTATGACCCTTCTCACATCATCAACCATGGAGAGCTGGACGTCGATGATGGGGAGACTTTTATGAAGGTTCCAGTGGAGATTGAGGATCGACAGGAGCAGGTCCTTTGTGGATGGTTGATACCTCTGGTGCGCATTCGCTGGTAGCATGGGAACCTCCAGGAGAGCACGTGGGAGTGGGAGGCTCTGATGCGTGCTCAGTACCCCCACTTGTTCCCTTAGTTGTGAGTTGTGCCTTATGGGGATGTAGAGCCCTGAGGTGGGGAGAATGTAAAGACCCATAATTTTCCATGTAAATTTTTTTTAATTAAATGGGAATTTCATGAGTCCACGAATTTTTTTTATGGTGCATGATTCTGAGGCCCGGAGTGCCCTGAATCAATTTTTGAAGTTTTTTTCGGGTACGTTCAGTAAACGTACGAGCAGGTTTTTATAACTTTTGAACTGGTTCTCGGAATTGAAATCTGATGGAACCATTGAACTCACAACGCCGGTATTTGCTTAAGAAGACTTTCACCACGATGGTAGTTGGTCGAGATTAAAAGTTGGTTTTTGGTTTTTTAGTGAAAGAATTAAATAAAAATAAATTTGTGTAGCTTTATTTTTATTTTGTTAGTTAAAGCCTCCATGTGGAAGTTGGAGGTGAGGACCACCACACCTTAACCTCCCAAGAGAGGTTATGGTGGTGGGGCCCACCCGAACCTAACCTTCTCTTCATATTAATTGAGGTGGGGGCCACCTGAGTTTTAAACCCCCTTGAAACTCCCCATTAATGGGGAGAAACCCTCAATTTTTTCATTAAGTGTAGGGGAGCCTCTTCAACTCCCCTAACACTTAATGTGACGAATCCTTATCAATTAATTAATCCACCCATTTTGAATTTTGTGCCAACAATTAAATAATAGATTAACTTAATCTATTATTTGGGTTGGCATTTGTCTTTTGGTGGAACTTGGGAGAAGGGAGAGAGATTATGGAGAAAAGATCTCGCCAACAAAGAACGAAGAACACATTCTTCCAACGAAGAACACCTTCGACTATGAAGAACGATCTCCTTTGACCTTCATCCATGGACTTCTACTGACGTGGGACGTCTTCGACCGACCTTCCCTCCTCATCGTCATCAACGAACTGACAAACGAGCTCGGGATAGGAAGTGTGCGGCGGACCTGACGAATGACGACAACACCGTCTTCTTCCCCATGACTCTGTTAGCAAACAACGATCAAAGGTAGGGGTTCAAGCTTTGTTAATTGTTTCATGTTCTTAATTTCCCTTCAAAGATTAAGAATCGAAGTTGCATGCTATCACTCTAACACGGAGGGTGCAGGCCGAACGAACACGGCTCGACCCCCTCCGCCTTACTTTGTGGATTTTGACGATAATCGTAACATGATTCTGGGTTGAGAGATTGTAACACCCCATGTAAATAAAGAATATGACATTTTCATATTTATCCATATTTGTGAATAAAATATTAATATGACTTTAAAGGGGATGCTATGCTCGATGGCGTACCCAACACGCAACAACGAGTTTCTTGGGAATCTTACGTTGCACTCTAATAATAAAATAATATTATTTCAAATGGTAGTTAACATGTAGCCGTTGTATTGGCGGGAATGGATAGAAATAACTAAAATATGACTATATATGTTTTTTAATGTTTTTACATTTATCCAATAAAAGCTAAAGGCTTAAAATATGGAAAGAATTAAATTTTAGGTGTATATGCCCTAGTTTTCACTAAAGGTTCACTTATCGCCTTTTAAGGGAGAACTGTCATTAAATATAGTTTTTATCACTCTTATACATTCTTTTGCACCAAATAAAACTCTTATTAAGAATCGGGACATCAAATTTTACTTTGTGTAATTTTTTGGTATTTTTCCGATAAAGTTCATTTTTTAATGAATAGTGTAGAATGTTGTGTTTTAATTCAAAACCTCTTTTTAATATAATTTATTTATATGATTAGATAATATTTTGAATTGGTTTTAAAGTGAAATTAGAAAATATTTTTACCATTAAATCCAATAGTGGTCGTTGGAATTAATTTCACTTTGAAATCAGACTTAAACTAGTGTCAATCTTTTGATACTTATTGTTTTATAAAAACACGCTATTTGCTCTGACAGCGGGAATTAATTATTAAATTAATTAATGTGACTAATATGTTTTGAATTTTGTAAAACAGACTTTGTTTTTGAATTCAGAATATCAAATATAACTTAGGGTGAATTTTTGGGATTTTTCTGAAAAACTTCAATTTTTGATGAATAGTGAAACCACTAAGTGGTACTTATAAAAGCTGATTTTTTGTTTAGATGAAATTTTACCACTTATGTGTTTTGAATTTCAAAAATCCAACATACATGGTTGTCATTAAGAAGTAAAATGTGGTTCAATGGGATAAAAATAATTTTTGGTGAATAGTAACTTATTATGTTTTTAATCGCGATTAGTGGTAATTAGTGTAGTTTAAGGTAAAAATAATGCTTTAATAAAATGAAATGAACTTGAAACATGTCCTAACCTCATTGGATGTGTAATTTCCAACCAAGAAAATCCATGGGTCAACTTGGGGACCCCATGGATCCACTTTGGTTGGGAAATGACATAAATAACTTTTTATTTAATGTAAAAGTAAAAATGACACAATCATGATATGTTTTACTAAAACAATTTTTAAGTGGGGTTATACAAGTCATATTTTTGATTATAAATAGTCATTGGAAAGATAAAAATATTTCCTACATCATAGTATTTTTTTTATAATTTTTAAATATTAAATAAATTAAATTATTTATGACATAATAATGATGCAGCGATGACATCATTATTTGATGATTTAAATAAAATGGAAAGATAATGTAAAATCTATGAACTACACATGTCCAAAACTTATTGGATGGGTGTATTTCGAACCCTTAACACCTTATCCACGAATAATATCAATGTGGGACCTTTTAAAACCGAAACACATTTTCAAATAAAGTAATATTTCTTATTTTCCAAAAGTACCCCTCCTCTCCTCTTATAAAAGGCCCCCACCTCTACCTCATTTCACACACTCCTCAAGCCTTTGGCTTGGCCAAACCCTGACCATTTACTCTCTCAACATCCCTCTCCTCATCCTAGAGGATTCCCTTTGGGAAGAATCCTTTCAAAGGAAGCCTTTATGCTCAAATCAAAAGGAGTTACACTTTTAAAGGTAATTCATTCTCTCATGTTCATTTGTTTTATTTTGCTTCTCCAACCCCCTAAACTCTTTTTATTTACTTCTTTTGTAACACCAACAGTATCTTCAATATAATAGGATGTTGTTATAAGATTTATTCGAGCTACACTCTCACACAACTACATCAAATGGTTAAATAACATACGGTTTCCGTGGATGGCGAAATTCTGCCTCCCGAAACGATGATTGTTCAATACTCATTTAACACCTTCAAAGGTGGCCATTATGATGTCACTATTTTTATATATGATATATAATATTTTTATGTTTTACTTATACTTCTGTATTTTTCATTTGTGCCTTACCTTTATGGCTTCCATTATGGGTATACGCGATATCTTCATTTTAGGAAGTGCGGACTACCGCCCCCTCAAAGTGATGTGATTCGTTAATGCCATACGTGGGACGTATAAGGGATGGATTTAATGTTATTATATATGATTTTATACTGTAATTATTATATACCTATATATCATTATTATTTATTTCCATTAAAGTATGAGATAGAAATGAAAGTAGCGTTCATGCGTACGTACGGCTTACCGTCTCCATGAACGGTGAATTTCATTTCTTATCCCCAAATGTAATTTACTATTATAAGTACATGTATATAATGGATATATATGATGAATGATACATCTAAATGATGAATATAATTCTGTAATTAAAATATACATACCTCTCATTTAGTTTTAATTCCATTAATATGACAAAGAAATGAAAGTAGCGTTCATGCGTACGTATGGCTTACCGTCTCCATGAACAGTGCATTTCATTTCTTACCTCTAAATGATTATGTAATATTATAAATACATGTATATTCTGGATATATATGATATATATGATATCAAAATCAGGAATGTCATTCTGGATATAAAGAAATTTTGACCACACGAACAACATGTAATTGTAAGAAGTCCACTTTCGACTTAAGAACCAAATATCAGCAAAACAAATATTATTAACTTAAATGATTACATAATGTTTATAACATGTCAATAATTGATATAAAAGGAATAATTAACTTTTAAAATGTTCTTAAGCAAGTATAAATTAACTCAAGTTTATTATTCAGGATGTTAAAGAACGACCGAGTTAAGTCGGACCCAAGGTAAGGGATCCTACACCTCTCTTTCTTTTTAAGTACACTCTTTTATGTCATTCCTTTTAAAGCTCATATTTCTTGTTATTGGGATGATCTTTTATATTACACTTAATGTAATTTTTATGTTCATGTGATGAGATACCCTATTCTCTCTCATCAATCCATTTTGGAAGTTTTGAGTGGCACTGTTAGGCTGCCGAACTTTCGTAAGAGATCTAGCCTCTCTCTTTCTTTTTAAGTACTCTCCTTTATGTCACTTCTTTTAAGCTCCTATTTGTAATGTTGGGGGATGTTTCTTTTATATTCCTCTTGCTGTAAATTTTATTGTAATGTGATGAGATACCCTATTTGATCTCATCAATCCATATTCGGAAGTTTTATGTGGCGCCGTTAGGCTGCCGAGTTTTCGTAAGGGATTTTTCATCTCACTTTTATTCCCATGAGATTTATGCTAAATTTGCCACAAATTCCATTGAGTGGTGTATTTACTACCCATTATTCTACTCTTTGTGTAATATACTTTCGTTTATGAGTATTTACATCAATGATCTATTGTCCTTCTTTCATGGGGTGTATGTTTTGAAAGATACCCAAGTCGGTAAGGGAACCTTTCACTCTCCTCTTTTTTTAAAAGACTTCTTTTGTTGGGTATTTTAATTTACATATTGTTATATTGGTATATGTTATCATATATCCTTATTGATGTAAAATTTATGTCCAAGTGATGAGATACATTTTTTATCTCTCATCAACTCATTTTTATGTGATGTCGTTAGGCTGTCAAGGGAACTTTTTAACCCAATTTCGATTTCTTTGGGTTCAACATGTAGTCATTGAATATGTCATCCATTGAATATGTGTGAATTACCTTTTATTGTTTTACACTTAATATCCACTTATATTGGGTGTATTTATATTTTTCACACATATTTTTGAGATTGATTTGTCCTTATTTTAAGCATACCTTCTTTATAAGGGATTTCATCACATTTGACATTTCTATTGAGGGTTCATTGTTGTTATGCACCAATTCACTCTTATATGGTGTATATACTGTCCTTTATAGTATTATATCATGAATCCATTTATTCTCATGATATTATAAAGTTCTGACTAAATGTTATTCCTCAATTATTGTATTCAAGTGTCTCTAATTTTGGTAAAACCCCTTTAACCAAAATGTCATTTTAAATGTTTTAATTATTTTTTCTTATTAATATCCATGTTTTCAAAATGGTTTTAAGGATTTATTTATATGGATATTAATGGTTTAAAATTTTAAGCTTCAAGGTGGTATGGGACACTTTGATTCAAAAATATCTTTATTAAATGTTTTAAATGGTTTTGAAAATGGTTTTGATAAAGGATTCTATTATGATATATTGTGATGTGGAAATGTTATCATTCCTTTATATTGGTTTTATGTTTTATGATTTTATATTGGTACTTGGACATTTTAACGGGTGGTTACGTTATAAACCATATGACGGGTGGTGCCGTGAATACCAGGACGGGTGGTTACGTTATAACCTCCAATGCATTGGGTATGGAAGTTGGCCGTATGGATATTCCATTAAGTATGTATGGAAATTGGCCATATGGCTATTACATTAAGTGATATGTGTGGAAGTCGACCGTATGGTTATTCCACTTAAGTATGTTTATGTCCCAAGTTACCTTTATATATGTTATGTGTTCTTTATATGGGTTTTATGGTAATCCTTTGGTTACAAAAAGGTAAGTAATGGTATTTTATTCAGTGAAGAGTTTTTACTACTTCATAAAGGTTAAAAGTATTACTTTGATAAAGTATACATGGTTTACTTTTTGTTTTGATAAACTAACAGTTTTTATTCTTTGTGTATCCCTTACTGAGTTTTTATGCTCATCCCAAGTTTTTGAAATGTTTTTCACAGGACTTAGCGTGGAATAGGGTCAAGGATGGGATCAAGGGAAAGTCATGCTACCTAAAACATTAAACTAGACATGTTTCTTTTTAAGAGTTTTTATTTTATGGAAATTTAGTAGAAGAGACTACTTTGTAATCTTTTGAGATGTAATAGTTATGTCCTAATTCTCTAAAACTCTAAACCTGAAAAGATCTTCAATGTGAATTATTCATTTAATTCAATTTTAAGTAAGGTTTAAGGCTGGGGCCTTATAGTTGGTATCAGAGGTCAGTTTAGATAACTTTAGAGGTTAGGGTATTCTTTAAGTATAAGTGACATTACCATAATGGTTAGGATTTCAGAAAGAGTCCTAATTTTAGATAAAGTGAATGAGTAAGTATATCTTATTGTTTACCTTCCTCATTAGTACATGATGGTTTTGTTGATATACTCACACTGAATTTTTTGGTTTTAGTAAATAGCTGGATCTAGCAGGCACCAAAGTGACAATGGGTTTGAAGGAAACTGTGGTGGTTCTCTGATTAAGATACTGGATGAGATGGGGGATTCAATGAGGAATCTCATAGTTGTTCTAAACCAACTATCAAGGAGTCATGATCAATCACTTAAACCTTGGTGAGTTATATAATGGATCATGTACGAGATGGCCAACTCGATGTGGAAATTTAGGTAATAATTATTAAGGTAACCATTAGGGTTTATATGATCCTTACTTTTGAGGTAATTATGGGTTATTATATGATATGATGGAAAATGAAGGGCATGAGATAAACTTGAGGTTAAAATATGTTATGATTATTCATGAAGATTTTATCTCATTTTTGGGAATTTTTTAAGAATTATATAGTTTTGGAAAAAGGACAACACGTAGACCGTGTGACTACCCGTCGCATCGGACAAAGCTGCGGGAATCGAACCCACAACCAAAGTGCGACTAGTATTTATCGCCTACCACTGGACTACGTGAAGTCCCTGGTTAGTTTTACTGATTCTTTCTAGTTATATGATTTTATGAATTAAGAGTAAGTTGATTTTGGGTTATTTATGAAAATGATTAACCTATCTTGGAGGATATGTGATTAGGTTAATTACTTTTCAATACGAGACTTTAGGGGCAACTGGTGTTGTTTGGAGATAAATGTTACGATTTAACTTGGAAGACTATGTGACTAAATCCTTCAAATATTTGGGTTTCAATCTTATATTGGTTTAATTTGAAGAATTTTATGGACAAATTGATTATAGAATGGTCCTCGTTGAACTTTGGGTTTTGTTGGACAAATTTTGGAGGTTAAGAATAGATTTTCTTTTTATAAAGGGTTATCCTTTTCTGGATTATCTGACCTTGTACTAACCTTTTTGGTTTTGGTTTTGGTTAAAGACTAAAGACATGAGATGTATATAGTTCTATTTGGTGGATTAGGTGATTCTCTAGAATTTGATTATAGTACTCTTAATGTGAACAAGTCTCCCTAAATACTCGTCTTTTGGAAAAAATATGAGTTTGATTAAGGAATCTAGTAAAAGTTGAGAGTCAACATGATAAGTGATTATGTTTCCTTATGAATAAATTCCTCAATAAAAAGTAACTTAAAACAAAAATGTTGTCTATTAACTTTTCCTACAGGGGAATCGAATACCGTTTAACCCATCACAAGTTTGTGATTTTCTTGTGGTTAACTTTCTCCTAAACATGTTTTCTATCACTCTCCATCAGAACATGACCCTATGTTTTCTCCTCCATGTCCATGTTTTCCTACATGGAATCCTAGTATGGGTTAACTCGGGTGACCTCTGTACTTATCTTCCTTTATTTTAAAGTGATTGTTTTACCGACTCTTGTTCCGATGTGGGACTTTCAAGGATGTTTCCAAGCTCAATTTTAAAATTGCGAGGATGCAATTCCCAAAAGGGGGGAAGGATGTAACACCCCATGTAAATAAAGAATATGACATTTTCATATTTATCCATATTTGTGAATAAAATATTAATATGACTTTAAAGGGGACGCTATGCTCGATGGCGTACCCAACACGCAACAACAAGTTTCTTGGGAATCTTACGTTGCACTCTAATAATAAAATAATATTATTTCAAATGGTAGTTAACATGTAGCCGTTGTATGGGCGGGAATGGATAGAAATAAATAAAATATGACTATATATGTTTTTTAATGTTTTTACATTTATCCAATAAAAGCTAAAGGCTTAAAATATGGAAAGAATTAAATTTTAGGTGTATATGCCCTAGTTTTCACTAAAGGTTCACTTATCGCCTTTTAATGGAGAACTATCATTAAATATAGTTTTTATCACTCTTATACATTATTTTGGACCAAATAAAACTCTTATTAAGAATCGGGACATCAAATTTTACTTTGTGTAATTTTTTGGTATTTTTCCGATAAAGTTCATTTTTTAATGAATAGTGTAGAATGTTGTGTTTTAATTCAAAACCTCTTTTTAATATAATTTATTTATATGATTAGATAATATTTTGAATTGGTTTTAAAGTGAAATTAGAAAATATTTTTACCATTAAATCCAATAGTGGTCGTTGGAATTAATTTCACTTTGAAATCAGACTTAAACTAGTGTCAATCTTTTGATACTTATTGTTTTATAAAAACACGCTATTTGCTCTGACAGCGGGAATTAATTATAAAATTAATTAATGTGACTAATATGTTTTGAATTTTGTAAAACGGACTTTTTTTTTGAATTCGAAATATCAAATATAACTTAGGGTGAATTTTTGGGATTTTTCTGAAAAACTTCAATTTTTGATGAATAGTGAAACCACTAAGTGGTACTTATAAAAGCTGATTTTTTGTTTAAATGAAATTTTACCACTTATGTGTTTTGAATTTCAAAAATCCGACATACATGGTTGTCACTAAGAAGTAAAATGTGGTTCAATGGGATAAAAATAATTTTTTGGTGAATAGTAACTTATTAAGTTTTTAATCGCGATTAGTGGTAATTAGTGTAGTTTAAGGTAAAAATAATGCTTTAATAAAATGAAATGAACTTGACACATGTCCTAACCTCATTGGATGTGTAATGGCCGACCAATAAAAGCCATGGGTCAACTTGGGGACCCCATGGATCCACTTTGGTTGGGAAATGACATAAATAACTTTTTATTTAATGTAAAAGTAAAAATGACACAAACATGATATGTTTTACTAAAACAATTTTTAAGTGGGGTTATACAAGTAATATTTTTGATTATAAATAGTAATTGGAAATCTAAAAAGATTTCCTACATAATAGTATTTTTTTTATAATTTTTAGACATTAAATAAATTAAATTATTTATGACATAATAATGATGCAGCGATGACATCATTATTTGACGATTTAAATAAAATGGAAAGATAATGTAAAATCTATGAACTACACATGTCCAAAACTTATTGGATGGGTGGATTTCGAACCCTTAACACCTTATCCACGAATAATATCAATGTGGGACCTTTTAAAACCGAAACACATTTTCAAATAAAGTAATATTTCTTATTTTCCAAAAGTACCCCTCCTCTCCTCTTATAAAAGGCCCCCACCTCTACCTCATTTCACACACTCCTCAAGCCTTTGGCTCGGCCAACCCCTGCCCATTTACTCTCTCAACATCCCTCTCCTCATCCTAGAGGATTCCCTTTGGGCAGAATCCTTTCAAAGGAAGCCTTTATTCTCAAATCAAAAGGAGTTACACTTTTAAAGGTAATTCATTCTCTCATGTTCATTTGTTTTATTTTGCTTCTCCAACCCCCTAAACTATTTTTATTTACTTCTTTTGTAACACCAACAGTATATTATATATACTAGGATGTTGTTATAAGATTTATTCGAGCTACACTCTCACACAACTACATAAAATGGTTAAATAACATACGGTTTCCGTGGATGGCGAAATTCTGCCTCCCGAAATGATGATTGTTCAATACTCATTTAACACCTTCAAAGGTGGCCATTATGATGTCACAATTTTTATATATGATATATAATATTTTTATGTTTTACTTATACTACTGTATTTTTCATTTGTGTCTTACCTTTATGGCTTCCATTATGGGTATACGCGATATCTTCATTTTAGGAAGTGCGGACTACCGCCCCCTCAAAGTGATGTGATTCGTTAATGCCATACGTGGGACGTATAAGGGATGGATTTAATGTTATTATATATGATTTTATACTGGAATTATTATATACCTCTATATCATTATTATTTCTTTCCATTAAAGTATGAGATAGAAATGAAAGTAGCATTCATGCGTACGTACGGCTTACCGTCTCCATGAACGGTGCATTTCATTTCTTATCCCCAAATGTAATGTACTATTATAAGTACATGTATATAATGGATATATATGATTAATGATACATCTAAATGATGAATATAATTCTGTAATTAAAATATACATACCTCTCATTTAGTTTTAATTCCATTAATATGACAAAGAAATGAAAGTAGCGTTCATGCGTACGTACGGCTTACCGTCTCCATGAACGGTGCATTTCATTTCTTACCTCTAAATGATTATGTAATATTATAAATACATGTATATTCTGGATATATATGATATATATGATATCCAAATCAGGAATTTCATTCTGGATATAAAGAACCTTTGACCACACGAACAACATGTAATTGTAAGAAGTCCACTTTCGACTTAAGAACCAAATATCGGCAAAACAAATATTATTAACTTAAATGATTACATAATGTTTATAACATGTCAATAATTGATATAAAAGGAATAATGAAATTTTAAAAGGTTCTTAAGCAAGTATAAATTAACTCAAGTTTATTATTTAGGACGTTAAAGAACGACCGAGTCAAGTCGGACCCAAGGTAAGGGATCCTACACCTCTCTTTCTTTTTAAGTACACTCTTTTATGTCATTCCTTTTAAAGCTCATATTTCTTGTTATTGGGATGATCTTTTATATTACACTTACTGTAATTTTTATGTTCATGTGATTAGATACCCTATTCTATCTCATCAATCCATTTTGGAAGTTTTGAGTGGCACCGTTAGGCTGCCGAACTTTCGTAAGAGATCTAGCCTCTCTCTTTCTTTTTAAGTACTCTCCTTTATGTCACTTCTTTTAAGCTCTTATTTGTAATGTTGGGGGATGTTTATTTTATATTCCTCTTGATGTACATTTTATTGTAATGTGATGAGATACCCTATTTGATCTCATCAATCCATATTCGGAAGTTTTATGTGGTGCCGTTAGGCTGCCGAGTTTTCGTAAGGGATTTTTCATCTCACTTTTATTCCCATGAGATTTATGCTACATTTGCCACAAATTCCATTGAGTGGTGTATTTACTACCCATTATTCTACTCTTTGTGTAATATACTTTCGTTTATGAGTATTTACATCAATGATCTATTGTCCTTCTTTCATGGGGTGTATGTTTTGAAAGATACCCAAGTCGGTAAGGGAACCTTTCACCCTCCTCTTTTTTTAAAAGACTTCTTTTGTTGGGTCTTTTAATTTACATATTGTTATGTTGTTATATGTTATCATATATCCTTATTGATGTAAAATTTATGTCCAAGTGATGAGATACACTTTTTGTCTCTCATCAACTCATTTTTATGTGATGTCGTTAGGCTGTCAAGGGAACTTTTTAACCCAATTTCGATTTCTTTGGGTTCAACATGTAGTCATTGAATATGTCATCCATTGAATATGTGTGAATGAACTTTTATTGTTTTACACTTAATATCCACTTATATTGGGTGTATTTATATTTTTCACACATATTTTTGAGATTGATTTGTCCTTATTTTAAGCATACCTTCTTTATAAGGGATTTCATCACATTTGACATTTCTATTGAGGGTTCATTGTTGTTATGCAACAATTCACTCTTATATGGTGTATATACTGTCCTTTAGATTATTATATCATGATTCCATCTATTCTCATGATATTATAAAGTTCTGACTAAATGTTATTCCTCAATTATTGTATTCAAGTGTCTCTAATTTTGGTAAAACCCCTTTAACCAAAATGTCATTTTAAATGTTTTAATTATTTGTTCTTATTAATATCCATGTTTTCAAAATGGTTTTAAAGATTTATTTATATGGATATTAATGGTTTAAAATTTTAAGCTTCAAGGTGGTATGGGACACTTTGATTCAAAAATCTCTTTATTAAATGTTTTAAATGGTTTTGAAAATGGTTTTGATAAAGGATTCTATTATGATATATTGTGATGTGGAAATGTTATCATTCCTTTATATTGGTTTTATGTTTTATGATTTTATATTGGTACTTGGAAATTTTAATGGGTGGTTACGTTATAAACCATATGACGGGTGGTGCTGTGAATACCAGGACGAGTGGTTACGTTATAACCTCCAATGCATTGGGTATGGAAGTCGGCCGTATGGCTATTCCATTAAGTATGTATGGAAATTGGCCGTATGTCTATTCCATTAAGTGATATGTGTGGAAGTCGACCGTATGGTTATTCCACTTAAGTATGTTTATGTCCCAAGTTACCTTTATATAAGTTGTGTGTTCTTTATATGGGTTTTATGGTAATCCTTTGGTTACAAAAAGGTAAGTAATGATATTTTATTCAGTGAAGAGTTTTTACTACTTCATAAAGGTGAAAAGTATTACTTTGATAAAGTATACATGGTTAGTTTTTGTTTTGATAAACTAACAGTTTTTATTCTTTGTGTATCCCTTACTGAGTTTTTATGCTCATCCCAAGTTTTTGAAATGTTTTTCACAGGACTTAGCTTGGAATAGGTTCAAGGATGGGATCAAGGGAAAGTCATGCAACCTAAAACATTAAACTAGACATGTTTCTTTTTAAGAGTTTTTATTTTATGGAAATTTAGTAGAAGAGACTACTTTGTAATCTTTTGAGATGTAATAGTTATGTCCTAATTCTCTAATACTATAAACCTGAAAATATCCTCAATGTGAATTATTCATTTAATTCAATTTTAAGTAAGGTTTAAGGCTGGGGCCTTATAGTTGGTATCAGAGGTCAGTTTAGATAACTTTAGAGGTTAGGGTATTCTTTAAGTATAAGTGACATTACCATAATGGTTAGGATTTCAGAAAGAGTCATAATTTTAGATAAAGTGAATGAGTAAGTATATCTTATTGTTTACCTTCCTCATTAGTACATGATGGTTTTGTTGATATACTCACACTGAACTTTTTGGTTTTAGTAAATAGCTGGATCTAGCAGGCACCAAAGTGACAATGGGTTTGAAGGAAACTGTGGTGGTTCTCTGATTAAGATACTGGATGAGATAGGGGATTCAATGAGGAATCTCATAGTTGTTATAAACCAACTATCAATGAGTCATGATCAATCACTTCAACCTTGGTGAGTTCTCTAATGGATCATGTACGAGATGTCCAACTCGATGTGGAAATTCAGGTAATAATTATTAAGGTAACCATTAGGGTTTATATGATCCTTACTTTTGAGGTAATTATGGGTTATTATATGATATGATGGAAAATGAAGGGAATGAGATAAACTTGAGGTTAAAATATGTCATGATTATTCTTGAATATTTTATTTCATTTTGGGGAATGTTTTAAGAATTATATAGTTTTGGAAAAAGGACAACACGTAGACCGTGTGACTACCCGTCGCATCGGACAAAGCTGCGGGAATCGAACCCACAACCAAAGTGCGACTAGTATTTATCGCCTACCACTGGACTACGTGAAGTCCCTGGTTAGTTTGACTGATTCTTTCTAGTTATATGATTTTATGAATTAAGAGTAAGTTTATTTTGGGTTATTTATGAAAATGATTAACCTATCTTGGAGGATATGTGATTGGGTTAATTACTTTTCAATACGAGACTTTAGGGGCAACTGATATTGTTTGGAGATAAATGTTACGATTTAACTTGGAAGACTATGTGACTAAATCCTTCAAATATTTGGGTTTCAATCTTATATTGGTTTAATTTGAAGAATTTTATGGACAAATTGATTATAGAATGGTCCTCGTTGAACTTTGGGTTTTGTTGGACAAATTTTGGAGGTTAAGAATAGATTTTCTTTTTATAAAGGGTTATCCTTTTCTAGATTATCTGACCTTGTACTAACCTTTTTGGTTTTGGTTTTGGTTAAAGACTAAAGACATGGGATGTATATAGTTCTATTTGGTGGATTAGGTGATTCTCTACAATTTGATTATAGTACTTTTAATGTGAACAAGTCTCCCTAAATACTCGTCTTTTGGAAAAAATATGAGTTTGATTAAGGAATCTAGTAAAAGTTGAGAGTCAACATGATAAGTGATTATGTTTCCTTATGAATAAATTCCTCAATAAAAAGTAACTTAAAACAAAAATGTTGTCTATTAACTTTTCCTACTGGGGAATCGAATACCGTTTAACCCATCACAAGTTTGTGATTTTCTTGTGGTTAACTTTCTCCTAAACATGTTTTCTATCACTCTCCATCAGAACATGACCCTATGTTTTCTCCTCCATGTCCATGTTTTCCTACATGGAATCCTAGTATGGGTTAACTCGGGTGACCTCTGTACTTATCTTCCTTTATTTTAAAGTGATTGTTTTACCGACTCTTGTTCCGATGTGGGACTTTCAAGGACGTTTCCAAGCTCAATTTTAAAATTGCGAGGATGAAATTCCCAAAAGGGGGGAAGGATGTAACACCCCATGTAAATAAAGAATATGACATTTTCATATTTATCCATATTTGTGAATAAAATATTAATATGACTTTAAAGGGGATGCTATGATCGATGGCGTACCCAACACGCAACAACAAGTTTCTTGGGAATCTTACATTGCACTCTAATAATAAAATAATATTATTTCAAATGGTAGTTAACATGTAGCCGTTGTATTGGCGGGAATCGATAGAAATAACTAAAATATGACTATATATGTTTTTTAATGTTTTTACATTTATCCAATAAAAGCTAAAGGCTTAAAATACGGAAAGAATTAAATTTTAGGTGTATATGCCCTAGTTTTCACTAAAGGTTCACTTATCGCCATTTAATGGAGAACTGTCATTAAATATAGTTTTTATCACTCTTATACATTCTTTTGGACCAAATAAAACTCTTATTAAGAATCGGGACATCAAATTTTACTTTGTGTAATTTTTTGGTATTTTTCTGATAAAGTTCATTTTTTATTGAATAGTGTAGAATGTTGTGTTTTAATTCAAAACCTCTTTTTAATATAATTTATTTATATGATTAGATAATATTTTGAATTGGTTTTAAAGTGAAATTAGAAAATATTTTTACCATTAAATCCAATAGTGGTCGTTGGAATTAATTTCACTTTGAAATCAGACTTAAACTAGTGTCAATCTTTTGATACTTATTGTTTTATAAAAACACGCTATTTGCTCTGACAGCGGGAATTAATTATTAAATTAATTAATGTGACTAATATGTTTTGAATTTTTTAAAACGGACTTTGTTTTTGAATTCGGAATATCAAATATAACTTAGGGTGAATTTTTGGGATTTTTCTGAAAAACTTCAATTTTTGATGAATAGTGAAACCACTAAGTGGTACTTATAAAAGCTGATTTTTTGTTTAAATGAAATTTTACCACTTATGTGTTTTGAATTTCAAAAATCCGACATACATGGTTTTCATTAAGAAGTAAAATGTGGTTCAATGGGATAAAAATAATTTTTTGGTGAATAGTAACTTATTAAGTTTTTAATCGCGATTAGTGGTAATTAGTGTAGTTTAAGGTAAAAATAATGCTTTAATAAAATGAAATGAACTTGACACATGTCCTAACCTCATTGGATGTGTAATGGCCGACCAAGACAAGCCACGGGTCAACTTGGGGACCCCATGGATCCACTTTGGTTGGGAAATGACATAAATAACTTTTTATTTAATGTAAAAGTAAAAATGACACAAACATGATATGTTTTACTAAAAAAAATTTTAAGTGGGGTTATACAAGTCATATTTTTTATTATAAATAGTCACTGGAAATTTAAAACGATTTCCTACATCATAGTATTTTTTTTATAATTTTTAGAACTTAAATAAATTAAATTATTTATGACATAATAATGATGCAGCGATGACATCATTATTTGACGATTTAAATAAAATGGAAAGATAATGTAAAATATATGAACTACACATGTCCAAAACTTATTGTATGGGTGGATTTCGAACCCTTAACACCTTATCCACGAATAATATCAATGTGGGACCTTTTAAAACCGAAACACATATTCAAATAAAGTAATATTTCTTATTTTCCAAAAGTACCCCTCCTCTCCTCTTATAAAAGGCCCCCACCTCTACCTCATTTCACACACTCCTCAAGCCTTTGGCTCGGCCAAACCCTGCCCATTTACTCTCTCAACATCCCTCTACTCATCCTAGAGGATTCCCTTTTGGCAGAATACTTTCAAAGGAATCTTTTATGCTCAAATCAAAAGGAGTTACACTTTTAAAGGTAATTCATTCTCTCATGTTCATTTGTTTTATTTTGCTTCTCCAACCCCCTAAACTCTTTTTATTTACTTATTTTGTAACACCAACAGTATCTTAAATATACTAGGACGTTGTTATAAGATTTATTCGAGCTACACTCTCACACAACTACATCAAATGGTTAAATAACATACGGTTTCCGTGGATGGCGAAATTCTGCCTCCTGAAACGATGATTGTTCAATACTCATTTAACACCTTTAAAGGTGGCCATTATGATGTCACTATTTTTATATATGATATATAATATTTTTATGTTTTACTTATACTTCTGTATTTTTCATTTTTTCCTTACCTTTATGGCTTCCATTATGGGTATACGCGATATCTTCATTTTAGGAAGTGCGGACTACCGCCCCCTCAAAGTGATGTGATTCGTTAATGCCATACGTGGGACGTATAAGGGATGGATTTAATGTTATTATATATGATGTTATACTGGAATTATTATATACCTCTATATCATTATTATTTATTTCCATTAAAGTATGAGATAGAAATGAATGTAGCGTTCATGCGTACGTACGGCTTACCGTCTCCATGAACGGTGCATTTAATTTCTTATCCCCAAATGTAATGTACTATTATAATTACATGTATATAATGGATATATATGATGAATGATAAATCTAAATTATGAATATAATTCTGTAATTAAAATATACATACCTCTCATTTAGTTTTAATTCCATTAATATGACAAAGAAATGAAAGTAGTGTTCATGCGTACGTACGGCTTACCGTCTCCATGAACGGTGCATTTCATTTCTTACCTCTAAATGATTATGTAATATTATAAATACATGTATATTATGGATATATATGATATATATGATATCCAAATCAGGAATGTCATTCTGGATATAAAGAACCTTTGACCACACGAACAACATGTAATTGTAAGAAGTCCACTTTCGACTTAAGAACCAAATATCAGCAAAACAAATATTATTAACTTAAATGATTACATAATGTTTATAACATGTCAATAATTGAAATAAAAGGAATAATGAACTTTTAAAAGGTTCTTAAGCAAGTATAAATTAACTCAAGTTTATTATTCAGGACGTTAAAGAACGACCGAGTCAAGTCGGACCCAAGGTAAGGGATCCTACACCTCTCTTTCTTTTTAAGTACACTCTTTTATGTCATTCCTTTTAAAGCTCATATTTCTTGTTATTGGGATGATATTTTATATTAAACTTACTTTAATTTTTATGTTCATGTGATGAGAGACCCTATTCTCTCTCATCAATCCATTTTGGAAGTTTTGAGTGGCACCGTTAGGCTGCCGAACTTTCGTAAGAGATCTAGCCTCTCTCTTTCTTTTTAAGTACTCTCCTTTATGTCACTTCTTTTAAGCTCATATTTGTAATGTTGGGGGATGTTTATTTTATATTCCTCTTGCTTTAAATTTTATTGTAATGTGATGAGATATCCTATTTGATCTCATCAATCCATATTCGGAAGTTTTATGTGGCGCCGTTAGGCTGCCGAGTTTTCGTAAGGGATTTTTCATCTCACTTTTATTCCCATGAGATTTATGCTACATTTTCCACAAATTCCATTGAGTGGTGTATTTACTACCCATTATTCTACTCTTTGTGTAATATAATTTCGTTTATGAGTATTTACATCAATGATCTATTGTCCTTCTTTCATGGGGTGTATGTTTTGAAAGATACCCAAGTCGGTAAGGGAACCTTTCACCCTCCTCTTTTTTTAAAAGACTTCTTTTGTTGGGTCTTTTAATTTACATATTGTTATGTTGGTATATGTTATCATATATCCTTATTGATGTAAAATTTATGTCAAAGTGATGAGATACACTTTTTATCTCTCATCAACTCATTTTTATGTGATGTTGTTAGGCTGTCAAGGGAACTTTTTAACCCAATTTCGATTTCTTTGGGTTCAACATGTAGTCATTGAATATGTCATCCATTGAATATGTGTGAATGACCTTTTATTGTTTTACACTTAATATCCACTTATATTGGGTGTATTTATATTTTTCACACATATTTTTGAGATTGATTTGTCCTTATTTTAAGCATACCTTCTTTATAAGGGATTTCATCACATTTGACATTTCTATTGAGGGTTCATTGTTGTTATGCACCAATTCACTCTTATATGGTGTATATAATGTCCTTTAGAGTATTATATCATGAATCCATTTATTCTCATGATATTATAAAGTTCTGACTAAATGTTATTCCTCAATTATTGTATTCAAGTGTCTCTAATTTTGGTAAAACCCCTTTAACCAAAATGTCATTTTAAATGTTTTAATTATTTGTTCTTATTAATATCCATGTTTTCAAAATGGTTTTAAGGATTTATTTATATGGATATTAATGGTTTAAAATTTTAAGCTTCAAGGTGGTATGGGACACTTTGATTCAAAAATCTCTTTATTAAATGTTTTAAATGGTTTTGAAAATGGTTTTGAAAATGGTTTTGATAAAGGATTCTATTATGATATATTGTGATGTGGAAATGTTATCATTCCTTTATATTGGTTTTATGTTTTATGATTTTATATTGGTACTTGGACATTTTAACGGGTGGTTACGTTATAAACCATATGACGAGTGGTGCCATGAATACCAGGACGAGTGGTTACGTTATAACCTCCAATGCATTGGGTATGGAAGTCGGCCGTATGGATATTCCTTTAAGTATGTATGGAAATTGGCCGTATGGCTATTCCATTAAGTGATATGTGTGGAAGTCGACTGTATGGTTATTCCACTTAAGTATGTTTATGTCCCAAGTTACCTTTATATATGTTATGTGTTCTTTATATGGGTTTTATGGTAATCCTTTGGTTATAAAAAGGTAAGTAATGATATTTTATTTAGTGAAGAGTTTTTACTACTTCATAAAGGTGAAAAGTATTACTTTGATAAAGTATACATGGTTAGTTTTTGTTTTGATAAACTAACAGTTTTTATTCTTTGTGTATCCCTTACTGAGTTTTTATGCTCATCCCAAGTTTTTGAAATGTTTTTCACAGGACTTAGCATGGAATAGGTTCAAGGATGGGATCAAGGGAAAGTCATGCTACCTAAAACATTAAACTAGACATGTTTCTTTTTAAGAGTTTTTATTTTATGGAAATTTAGTAGAAGAGACTACTTTGTAATCTTTTGAGATGTAATAGTTATGTCCTAATTCTCTAAAACTCTAAACCTGAAAAGATCCTCAATGTGAATTATTCATTTAATTCAATTTTAAGTAAGGTTTAAGGCTGGGGCCTTATAGTTGGTATCAGAGGTCAGTTTAGATAACTTTAGAGGTTAGGGTATTCTTTAAGTATAAGTGACATTACCATAATGGTTAGGATTTCAGAAAGAGTCCTAATTTTAGATAAAGTGAATGAGTAAGTATATCTTATTGTTTACCTTCCTCATTAGTACATGATGGTTTTGTTGATATACTCACACTGAACTTTTTGGTTTTAGTAAATAGCTGGATCTAGCAGGCACCAAAGTGACAATGGGTTTGAAGGAAACTGTGGTGGTTCTCTGATTAAGATACTGGATGAGATAGGGGATTCAATGAGGAATCTCATAGTTGTTCTAAAAAAACTATCAAGGAGTCATGATCAATCACTTCAACCTTGGTGAGTTCTCTAATGGATCATGTACGAGATGGCCAACTCGATATGGAAATTCAGGTAAAAATTATTAAGGTAACCATTAGGGTTTATATGATCCTTACTTTTGAGGTAATTATGGGTTATTATATGATATGATGGAAAATGAAGGGCATGAGATAAACTTGAGGTTAAAATATGTTATGATTATTCTTGAAGATTTTATCTCATTTTGGGGAATGTTTTAAGAATTATATAGTTTTGGAAAAAGGACAACACGTAGACCGTGTGACTACCCGTCGCATCGGACAAAGCTGCGGGAATCGAACCCACAACCAAAGTGCGACTAGTATTTATCGCCTACCACTAGACTACGTGAAGTCCCTGGTTAGTTTGACTGATTCTTTCTAGTTATATGATTTTATGAATTAATAGTAAGTTGATTTTGGGTTATTTATGAAAATGATTAACCTATCTTGGAGGATATGTGATTAGGTTAATTACTTTTCAATACGAGACTTTAGGGGAAACTGATGTTGTTTGGAGATAAATGTTACGATTTAACTTGGAAGACTATGTGACTAAATCCTTCAAATATTTGGGTTTCAATCTTATATTGGTTTAATTTGAAGAATTTTATGGAAAAATTGATTATACAATGGTCCTCGTTGAACTTTGGGTTTTGTTGGACAAATTTTGGAGGTTAAGAATAGATTTTCTTTTTATAAAGGGTTATCCTTTTCTGGATTATCTAACCTTGTACTAACCTTTTTGGTTTTGGTTTTGGTTAAAGACTAAAGACATGGGATGTATATAGTTCTATTTGGTGGATTAGGTTATTCTCTAGAAGTTGATTATAGTACTCTTAATGTGAACAAGTCTCCCTAAATACTCGTCTTTTGGAAAAAAATATGAGTTTGATTAAGGAATCTAGTAAAACTTGAGAGTCAACATGATAAGTGATTATGTTTCCTTATGAATAAATTCCTCAATAAAAAGTAACTTAAAACAAAAATGTTGTCTATTAACTTTTCCTACTGGGGAATCGAATACCGTTTAACCCATCACAAGTTTGTGATTTTCTTGTGGTTAACTTTCTCCTAAACATGTTTTCTATCACTCTCCATCAGAACATGACCCTATGTTTTCTCCTCCATGTCCATGTTCTCCTACATGGAATCCTAGTATGGGTTAACTCGGGTGACCTCTGTACTTATCTTCCTTTATTTTAAAGTGATTGTTTTACCGACTCTTGTTCCGATGTGGGACTTTCAAGGATGTTTCCAAGCTCAATTTTAAAATTGCGAGGACGCAATTCCCAAAAGGGGGAAGGATGTAACACCCCATGTAAATAAAGAATATGACATTTTCATATTTATCCATATTTGTGAATAAAATATTAATATGACTTTAAAGGGGACGCTATGCTCGATGGCGTACCCAACACGCAACAACGAGTTTCTTGGGAATCTTACGTTGCACTCTAATTATAAAATAATATTATTTCAAATGGTAGTTAACATGTAGCCGTTGTATTGGTGAGAATGGATAGAAATAAATAAAATATGACTATATATGTTTTTTAATGTTTTTACATTTATCCAATAAAAGCTAAAGGCTTAAAATACGGAAAGAATTAAATTTTAGGTGTATATGCCCTAGTTTTCACTAAAGGTTCACTTATCGCCTTTTAATGGAGAACTGTCATTAAATATAGGTTTTATCACTCTTATACATTCTTTTGGACCAAATAAAACTCTTATTAAGAATCGGGATATCAAATTTTACTTTGTGTAATTTTTTTGGTATTTTTCCGATAAAGTTCATTTTTTAATGAATAGTGTAGAATGTTGTGTTTTAATTCAAAACCTCTTTTTAATATAATTTATTTATATGATTAGATAATATTTTGAATTGTTTTTAAAGTGAAATTAGAAAATATTTTTACCATTAAATCCAATAGTGGTCGTTGGAATTAATTTCACTTTGAAATCAGACTTAAACTAGTGTCAATCTTTTGATACTTATTGTTTTATAAAAACACGCTATTTGCTCTGACAGCGGGAATTAATTATTAAATTAATCAATGTGACTAATATGTTTTGAAATTTTGAAAATGGACTTTGTTTTTGAATTCGGAATATCAAATATAACTTAGGGTGAATTTTTGGGATTTTTCTGAAAAACTTCAATTTTTGATGAATAGTGAAACCACTAAGTGGTACTTATAAAAGCTGATTTTTTGTTTAAATGAAATTTTACCACTTATGTGTTTTGAATTTCAAAAATCCGACATACATGGTTGTCATTAAGAAGTAAAATGTGGTTCAATGGGATAAAAATAATTTTTTGGTGAATAGTAACTTATTAAGTTTTTAATCGCGATTAGTGGTAATTAGTGTAGTTTAAGGTAAAAATAATGCTTTAATAAAATGAAATGAACTTGACACATGTCCTAACCTCATTGGATGTGTAATGGCCGACCAAGACAAGCCATGAGTCAACTTGGGGACCCCATGGATCCACTTTGGTTGGGAAATGACATAAATAACTTTTTATTTAATGTAAAAGTAAAAATGACACAAACATGATATGTTTTACTAAAACAATTTTTAAGTGGGGTTATACAAGTCATATTTTTTATTATAAATAGTCATTGGAAATCTAAAACGATTTCCTACATCATAGTATTTTTTTTATAATTTTTAGACATTAAATAAATTAAATTATTTATGACATAATAATGATGCAGCGATGACATCATTATTTGACGATTTAAATAAAATGGAAAGATAATGTAACATCTATGAACTACACATGTCCAAAACTTATTGGATGGGTGGATTTCGAACCCTTAACACCTTATCCACGAATAATATCAATGTGGGACCTTTTAAAACCGAAACACATTTTCAAATAAAGTAATATTTCTTATTTTCCAAAAGTACCCCTCCTCTCCTCTTATAAAAGGCCCCCACCTCTACCTCATTTCACACACTCCTCAAGCCTTTGGCTCGGCCAAACCCTGCCCATTTACTCTCTCAACATCCCTCTACTAATCCTAGAGGATTCCCTTTAGGCATAATCCTTTCAAAGGAAGCCTTTATGCTCAAATCAAAAGGAGTTACACTTTTAAAGGTAATTCATTCTCTCATGTTCATTTGTTTTATTTTTCTTCTCCAACCCCCTAAACTCTTTTTATTTACTTCTTTTGTAACACCAACAGTATCTTAAATATACTAGGATGTTTTTATAATATTTATTCGAGCTAAAATCTCACACAACTACATCAAATGGTTAAATAACATACGGTTTCCGTGGATGGCGAAATTCTGCCTCCCGAAACGATGATTGTTCAATAATCATTTAACACCTTCAAAGGTGGCCATTATGATGTCACTATTTTTATATATGATATATAATATTTTTATGTTTTACTTATACTTCTGTATTTTTCATTTGTGCCTTACCTTTATGGCTTCCATTATGGGTATACGCGATATCTTCATTTTAGGAAGTGCGGACTACCGCCCCCTCAAAGTGATGTGATTCGTTAATGCCATACGTGGGACGTATAAGGGATGGATTTAATGTTATTATATATGATGTTATACTGGAATTATTATATACCTCTATATAATTATTATTTCTTTCCATTAAAGTATGAGATAGAAATGAAAGTAGCGTTCATGCGTACGTACGGCTTACCGTCTCCATGAACGGTGCATTTCATTTCTTATCCCCAAATGTAATGTACTATTATAAGTACATGTATATAATGGATATATATGATGAATGATACATCTAAATGATGAATATAATTCTGTAATTAAAATATACATACCTCTCATTTAGTTTTAATTCCATTAATATGACAAAGAAATGAAAGTAGCGTTCATGCGTACGTACGGCTTACCGTCTCCATGAATGGTGCATTTCATTTCTTACCTCTAAATGATTATGTAATATTATAAATACATGTATATTCTGGATATATATGATATATATGATATCCAAATCAGGAATGTCATTCTGGATATAAATAACCTTTGACCACACGAACAACATGTAATTGTAAGAAGTCCACTTTCGACTTAAGAACCAAATATCGGCAAAACAAATATTATTAACTTAAATGATTACATAATGTTTATAACATGTCAATAATTGATATAAAAGGAATAATTAACTTTTAAAAGGTTCTTAAGAAAGTATAAATTAACTCAAGTTTATTATTCAGGACGTTAAAGAACGACCGAGTCAAGTCGGACCCAAGGTAATGGATCCTACACCTCTCTTTCTTTTTAAGTACACTCTTTTATGTCATTCCTTTTAAAGCTCATATTTCTTGTTATTGGGATGATCTTTTATATTACACTTACTGTAATTTTTATGTTCATGTGATGAGAGGCACTATTCTCTCTCATCAATCCATTTTGGAAGTTTTGAGTGGCACCGTTAGGCTGCCGAACGTTCGTAAGAGATCTAGCCTCTCTCTTTCTTTTTAAGTACTCTCCTTTATGTCACTTCTTTTAAGCTCCTATTTGTAATGTTGGGGGATGTTCTTTTATATTCCTCTTGCTGTAAATTTTATTGTAATGTGATGAGATACCCTATTTGATCTCATCAATCCATATTCGGAAGTTTTATGTGGCGCTGTTAGGCTGCCGAGTTTTTGTAAGGGATTTTTCATCTCACTTTTATTCCCATGAGATTTATGCTACATTTGCCACAAATTCCATTGAGTGGTGTATTTACTGCCCATTATTCTAATCTTTGTGTAATATACTTTCGTTTATGAGTATTTACATCAATGATCTGTTTTCCTTCTTTCATGGGGTGTATGTTTTGAAAGATACCCAAGTCGGTAAGGGAACCTTTCACCCTCCTCTTTTTTTAAAAGACTTCTTTTGTTGGGTCTTTTAATTTACATATTTTTATGTTGGGATATGTTATAATATATCCTTATTGATGTAAAATTTATGTCCAAGTGATGAGATACACTTTTTATCTCTCATCAACTCATTTTTATGTGATGTCGTTAGGCTGTCAAGGGAACTTTTTAACCCAATTTCGATTTCTTTGGGTTCAACATGTAGTCATTGAATATGTCATCCATTGAATATGTGTGAATGAACTTTTATTTTTTTACACTTAATATCCACTTATATTGGGTGTATTTATATTTTTCACACATATTTTTGAGATTGATTTGTCCTTATTTTAAGCATACCTTCTTTATAAGGGATTTCATCACATTTGACATTTCTATTGAGGGTTCATTGTTGTTATGCACAAATTAACTCTTATATGGTGTATATACTGTCCTTTAGAGTATTATATCATGAATCCATTTATTCTCATGATATTATAAAGTTCTGACTAAATGTTATTCCTCAATTATTGTATTCAAGTGTCTCTAATTTTGGTAAAACCCCTTTAACCAAAATGTCATTTTAAATGTTTTAATTATTTGTTCTTATTAATATACATGTTTTCAAAATGGTTTTAAGGATTTATTTATATGGATATTAATGGTTTAAAATTTTAAGCTTCAAGGTGGTATGGGACACTTTGATTCAAAAATCTCTTTATTAAATGTTTTAAATGGTTTTGAAAATGGTTTTGATAAAGGATTCTATTATGATATATTGTGATGTGGAAATGTTATCATTCCTTTATATTGGTTTTATGTTTTATGATTTTATATTGGTACTTGGACATTTTAACGGGTGGTTACGTTATAAACCATATGACGGGTGGTGCCGTGAATACCAGGACGGGTGGTTACGTTATAACCTCCAATGCATTGGGTATGGAAGTCGGTCGTATGGCTATTCCATTAAGTATGTATGGAAATTGGCCGTATGGCTATTCCATTAAGTGATATGTGTGGAATTCGACCGTATGGTTATTCCACTTAAGTATGTTTATGTCCCAAGTTACCTTTATATATGTTATGTGTTCTTTATATGGGTTTTATGGTAATCCTTTGGTTACAAAAAGGTAAGTAATGATATTTTATTCAGTGAAGAGTTTTTACTACTTCATAAAGGTGAAAAGTATTACTTTGATAAATTATACATGGTTTACTTTTTGTTTTGATAAACTAACAGTTTTTATTCTTTGTGTATCCCTTACTGAGTTTTTATGCTCATCCCAAGTTTTTGAAATGTTTTTCACAGGACTTAGTGTGGAATAGGGTCAAGGATGGGATCAAGGGAAAGTCATGCTACCTAAAACATTAAACTAGACATGTTTCTTTTTAAGAGTTTTTATTTTATGGAAATTTAGTAGAAGAGACTACTTTGTAATCTTTTGAGATGTAATAGTTATGTCCTAATTCTCTAAAACTCTAAACCTGAAAAGATCCTCAATGTGAATTATTCATTTAATTCAATTTTAAGTAAGGTTTAAGGCTGGGGCCTTATAGATATTTTCATCAACAATGGTTGAAGATTTAATTCGACATCCCGAGTAGTGCATGACAACTTCCGGATCGAGAATCGGGTCACCAAAACTCGTTCGGTGACCCGTAGAAGGTTCGTCGGCGGTCGGAGTTGGTGAACGTCACCAGCGACGAAGGGAAGGGCGGTCGGCACTCCGTCTGGACGCGTGGACAGTGGCGGTGTAACCACACCATCAGACGAGTAGGCCGCGGCCGACGGTCCATTGCGGTGTAGTGGCGGCTGACGCAAGGTCGGCCGCAAGAAGAACTTGCAGCCCGAACCACCGGGTTGTCGGGGAAGGCACGGAGTAGCGTGCGCCGCGCGGTGGACCAAGGGGTCACGACCTTGGACATGGCGGCGTGGGATGGGCAGCCAGCTCTACCAGTCGTCGAAGGAGGTGCGGCGCAACTGTGCCGCGTGGGAAGCGGTTGGCCGCTCGGCCAACCGGGAGGAGCGGGACCCGCCACGTGGGTCCTGCGTGACACAGACCAGCACCACGTGGTGCCAGTTTTGAACCCCCTGAATGGCTTAGCCGTTCAAAATTATAGGTGGCACGACCTCCCCCCTGGACGCGGCTAGGGCGGACCCCACAGGCCGCCAGCCGCGGGCCTCGTGCGGGCCGAGCCCAGCACGGGTCGGACCCAGCGCGGGACGGACCCAACGCGGGTCGGACCCAGTGCGGACCGGACCCAGCACGGGCTGGCCACCCCCGCGGGCCGGCTGCCCCCGCGGACCGGGTCGGACCCCAGTCCGGACCCGGGTCGGGCTGGGTCGGGTCAGGTCGGTCCGCCTGGGCCGGACCAAACCCGGACCTGCTTGACCTATTTCAACTCTTTTGCCCATAACTTTAGCTACGGGCGTCTGATTGACGAACCGTCTACAGTGACAAAAACCTTGGAGGGGGAAGGTTCTTTTGGTATACCCCACTTGATGTTTGGACACATTTGGGGTATGGATGGGTTGGATCGAACGTAAATCCAACCGGGCCCTCGAAACGGAAATGTCGGACGTCCGATTGACGCATCGTCTATCGTGTTGGGTTTCTTTTGGAAAGAAGGATATTTTGGATACATCAACTTGGGACTTAGTGGTAGTTGATGTATAGACACTTGGATTGAGGAGCGGACCCTCCCAAAATCAAGCAAGATTTGTGAAGAGCCCTGTGGCTGGCTGCAGCTCTAACTACTGTTCCTGGATCCTACGTGGGTTTGACAGCTCTGACTATTGTTCCTGTATCCTACGTGGGTTTGACAGCTCTGACTACTTTTCCTGGATCCTACATGGATTCGATAGCTCTGACTACTGTTCCTGGATCCTATGTGGGTTCGACAACTCTGACTACTGTTCCTGGATCCTATGTGGGTTCGACAGCTCTGACTACTGTTCCTTGATCCTATGTGGGTTCGACAGAATAGATGATTTAGTGGCTACATATAATCATCTCTAACTCTCTACATAAGTTGTATACTTGTGTGAGCTGAGTCGGTAACTTTTTGTGTTTTCCTCATGATTGAGATGGATTACATGATAACTTAGGTATATGTATAGGCATATACCTAAGTGGGGTTATCAGTTGATTTCATACTTTTTGGTTTATCCTTGTTGGATTTTGTGAGACCTTGGGGGTATCAGGGTCCCTACTGAGTATCTTTATACTCACCCCTGCATGGGCTATACCCTCACCTCGTTGTGTTGGATGCAGATGACGGACAGCACTGACCGAGGCTGAGAGTACCAGGACTGGATGGTACCTGGAGGTGGACCATACGGCATGACGGTACAGGGAGGATACAGACAAACGTGGAGTGCTTTGGAGGCTATCTGTACCTACCCTTCAGGTAGGAATCCCGGAGGACAACCCAGCAGCTGTTTTTTTTTTCTCCAGTTCCTTGTACTTTACAGTTGGGCTTGTATTTCTGGCCCCTTTACTTTCAACACTCTTTTGTTATAGAGTTTACTTAGTGTTTTTTATCCAACTGTGTGCTTTGTTGTGTGCGATTACAGGTTATAAGGGTAATGTCTTCCCAGTTATAGGGAATTATGCCTTTGTTCCTAGTCTCCAGCCCCTGGCCTATGGAAGGCGGGCTTGGGAGAGTCACAGCATTGGCCCTGGGGGACGGGTCGTGACGGTGTACTTCCAATGTTATATATATATATATTGAAATATTTTTATCTAAAATGTCTATTTTGAAAAGGAATCATGATTTCTTAAGACTGTATTATCAAACTATATAACATGTTTTACTTTTTTTATATTGACTTGTAAAACCCTGTTTGGTTTCCTTATGTTTTGAAAATCCCTTACTGAGCTTTTTATCACTCACCCTATGTGTTCAAAACCTCTTTTCATAGGGCTTAAAGATGCATAGAAGCGATATAGTGGTTGAGGTCCCTCTAAGGTGTTTAACCCTTATAAAGAATATGAATAGTTTTGGTCTTTTCTTTTATAGGTTGTGTAATCCAAATTTTTCTGATGTATTCAAACTCTCTAAAACTATAAACCATTATGATCTCGGGTTATGTTATAAATTAATAATTATATATAAAAAATGGATCGGGTTTCTGAGTCATCATAGTTGGTAGTAGAGCCAAGGTTTAGACAACTTTAGAGATCAGGATATAAAGAAACCCTTTGAACCTTTAGAGGTATTCTATTAATTTTCTATGGTTTTACTTTAAGGGAAGATTTTTCGCTCCTAGTTTTCCTAATTTTGAATAGTGAAATTCAAAATTTCGATAATTACGGTGATAGAATTGTGATAATGCAATTCTTTTAAGGGGGTATAATATAAAATCCCGAGTTCTAGTAAATATTTTCACTTTTAAATTAATGTTTTTGAGTGTAATATTAATTAATTTAATATGTTTAAGGATAAATATTAGTTTTAATAATAAGAAAAATATTTAATGTGTGTGTGTGTAACTATGATTTGTAAGATAATATTGTTTTGTGTGTAGAAATATAAATAATATCTTATAGAAAACATTTACTGAATTAAAATAAACCATGAATCAATTAGTTAATATATCGGCTTTAAATTTTACTCAATATTATTCAATAAATATTTATTTAAAATATACATACCTTTATTTTGTGACTAATTAAAAAAAATAAAATAATAATAATAATAATAGATGCACATATGAGTTATGGAATACATAATTTTATTTTGTAACAAAAATATTATATTATATGATTATCCTATAAATTACTTATGTTTCATAGAAAGTATATACTTAAAATATAGATACATTAAGCGATTTACTTAAAAACAAGAAAATATATTACATGTATTTTGTGAAAATTAAATGACACATTATATTATGAATTTTAATTTTTTTAAATACCCATAATAAAATAGATGGGAGAGAATATATAATTATATAACATATAAGATTATGAATATTATTATTTTGATAAGAAAATAATAATAATTTTATGGTTTTTTAAGTGGAAAATTAATAATTGGTATAATTATATATGTGTGTTACAATAATGATGGATAAATAAAAATATATATAAATGAATTAATAAATTAAAGATAAAATGATAAATTAAAAACACCAAAAGGGGGATAGCATATTTCCTAAGCCAACCCCCCCCCCCCATTTTCTTCCTCCTCATGGCACCGATGAAACCCCGATCGGGCAACCTTAATCGCACTAGGGAACCACTCGCACCCTAATGAAGATCGGTGAGCCAGGTGTGGTTCATTCGATGGAGAATCTTACAATGTGGTGTCTACTCAAACCATGAAGATTTGGACATTTTGGATGGGATTGTGGAAAAATACTTAGACAACCGACCGTCGTCTTCATTGCATCCACCCATTGAACTTTGTCCGGTAGTCCATGGCTGATTCCTGCAACAAATGATGTGATCATGCCCTGCCAAAGAAATCGGTGAGTTTTGTTTATCTTTGCAATTCCTGTAACAGTAGACTATCTAAAAATAGTCATCTGGGTTTTATATTTTAGGGATAATAAAACTGTAATTTTAAGGTTTGGGTTTCATAGTCTGCAACCACCACTCATAATAGATTAATATTTTAGGATAAAGAAGATATTATTTGTCGAAATTAGAAGTATTACACTTCACACTAAATTTTTAAGTATGTTTTATGGTGATTTTTGGGATGATGGGTGTATTTATGTGTGTGTGTGTGTGTGTGTGTGTTTATAACCCTTTAGAATAGAAAAGTGGTCGGGATGAGGGTGTTTAATTCTGAATCTCTTTATAGTAGGTTGGGGGTCCTTGTCAGGTAGTTTATTACCTGTTGAGAGGAATTGGTCTTGAAAACCCACTTTGGTGAAATCATCTGCAAGTAAAGGAGTCATTTGTTTTCTTTTTTATATTTTCATTTATTTATTTTAAGGTAATTAATTTTAAAAACCATTTATGTGTCATGAAATTTCTTTGAGAAAAATCATTCAAACAACTTCTATGCTTTTAATACTATATGTCAATCTGCTTCAGTCAATTATCAATATTTATCTCATGACTGTTTAAATAATTTTGAATTTTGTCTCTAGGATATAAAGGGAAATTCGGTTGCAACTATGCTTATATGTTTGAAGTTATTTATGAATTTGTGATTATTATATGAAAAATTGTTTTTGTCCACCGGTGTTGTTTAATGGTGTTTTAAATTATTTTTATGGTAAGGAAACTATTTTTCAAAGTAATTGTTTATTTTCAAACATTTTCTACCAATATGTTTTACTTCAAAACTTTTTTATGTGTGATGAATTTTCTTAAAACAATTCAAGTGGTTCCTACATTTTAGATCTTATATGTCAATATTATTTAAGTCAAGTACTAATAATTATTTATTTTTTGTTTTAATAATTTTAAAATTATATCTTCATGATAGTAATAAAATTTTATTAAAATTATGCTTAAATAATTTAAGAGGTTTCCAAATTTTAGATTTTATATACGAAATTATTTAATCCATCTGCATTTTATTTATAATGGTATTTTGATAATGTCAAGGGTGTTATTTTTATGTTATTCCTTAACATTTAATATTATTATTATGTTAAATATTTAAATTTATTTGGTTCATGATACTTATTATTCTTAAAATTATTTTGAATAATTAAAGAATCTCAATTGGAATCTTATAAATACAAGTGATGTCATTAGATCTATCGCGACCCATCCACTAGGGCCCGTGACGTGACTACCCCGAACCCACCTTTCATAGGTCAGGGGATGGAAACTAGCACCGAGTAAGCATATCCCAAAAAGGGAAGACATTGTCTTTAAACCTGTACACATGCACAAAGCTCAAACTGTAGAAAGTAAACACAAAGTAAACCACAACTGTCACTGAGACAACTATTGAGAGTAGAGTACAAACTGAAAGTACAAAGGGGACAAAATATAAGCCCAAAACTACAAAGGAAAGTACAACTTCTATGGTCTATCCACTCAAGACCCTACCTAAAGGGTAGGTTAAGGGTAGCTACTTGTAGTCATAAAAGTATGTTCGGCTGCCCCATCTCACTGAGCACCACCTGGTCCCGGACCACCAAGGTCTATGTCGAAGCGTCGATCACCTGTATGGGACACGACACATGTGGGCAAAGCCCATGCAGGGATGAGTAACACAATATCCAGTAGGGACCCCGGACCATAAAGGAAATACCACAAAGTAAGACCACAAAGGAAAGACAGCTCACATCAGGTATAACTCAAAGTATAGAAAGTAATATTTTCAGTCGTAAAGTTGAATCATCTTGTACTATTGAGGGACTCATCATTAATGAGACGTTGAGGTCTGTTCGTCTGTTGGACCATTGAGTTCCACTCGGCTGCTAGACCAGTGAGGTCCGCTCGTCCGTTGGGCCACTGAGGTTCGCTCGTCTCCTGGACCACTAAGGTCCACTCGTCTGCTGGACCATTGAGGTCCGCTCGTCTGTTGGACCACTCAGGTTCACTCATCTGCTAGACCCCTGAGGTCTGATCATCTGCTGGACCACTAAGGTCTGCTCATCTAGTCTGGTCTAACTTAGTTGGACCGGTTCTGACCAGCCAGGCCGCCCAGCGGCTCAATTTCCCATATGGCCCGGCCCGCATCGGCGGGCCGATTCTCCTCCAGCCTGGGCTTCCCAACGGTCCGGTTTATTCTGTCAGCTCGGCCCACATCGTTGGGTCGGTTCACCTCCATCCCAGATGTCGTGTGGTGTCCAGTTCGCGCAGACACGCCGCGCTAGGGTGGTGCTGCTTCCTTGGCCATCTAGTCCGCTCACACATACTAGTCTTCTACACGGCACCCCCGGAAGCGGTCGAGTGGCCGCATCTGCCTACTGCCAGCCAGCAGCCCCTGTCACTACGTGGCGCGCTACCAGCACCCCGCCTCATGCCTATCGTGGAGGACTTGTGCCGCAGCCTCTTGTGCCACCAATGTGGCCTTGTGTCACCGCCGCAGCCTTATTATGCCGCCTCTTTTTCCGCTGCAGCCACCTCTTGACGATGTCGCGACCCTTTCCGCCCGATGCCATGGGCCGATGCACCGATGCGCTATTGTGGTCCCTTCTGGATTGCGGATACTGTCACCTCCAAATTCATTGTTCCATGAAGAACTGGAAGAATGCAAGAAGAGGATAGGGGAAGAAGTCGCACATAAGAACACCCAAATAATGATTCGGGTCTTTTTTCGTGTTGACCTAGATGCGTTCTTGTAAATAGGATCACAAAGAACTAAAATAAGGCAGGATAATCACTAAGATAGATAACCCCTTTATCCCGGATCATTAACCATTCCACATGAACGATCGATCAGTGGGTTAACTTATTCATGAGTTAACCTGCGTTCTTCGTTTAAAAGAAAGAATGGGGAAAATCAATTCACACGGAAAAGCATCAAACCCCTACCTGGGAAAATGGAGGTTGGTTGAGGATGATCGTCTGTCATCGTATGTCGATCTCTAGTCCCAAATCCACTCTCCAAAGTGTCGTCACTGCTTTCTGATTCATCAGCGTTCGTCTTTGGAGAGGTTTCCTTTGTCATTCATCAACAGTGATCCTCCAGAGATTCAGAGTGATTTGCAAGATCTCATTCTCATCCCTAATTCTTTTTATCCCATTAAGTGAAGAAAACACATCGCAGTGTTTCTATTATACTGAGTCACCGCCATTATGTTGTTTTATTTAGGAAACAACATTTTTTTTACTTTGCGTTGTAGCATCATTTCGCGGTTTCATTTATGGAATGAAACAGTTGGCTCGTCGCTGCGTTGTAGCGAAAAAAATTCAAATAAAATAAACTTTTTAAGTTTATTTTATTTTTCCTTAAAATGACTGAAAATTAACTTTTTCCCTCAACCTGTGTCGGCTGAGGTTAGGCCTCGTTTAATAAGAACATCTCATTAAAAACTCAAAGGTGCTCTTGGATTTTTAATCCGAGTTACTGTTTGTGAATTATGAGGATTCAAAAATAAAATAATTTTTATTTAAATTATTTTATTTACGGTTACGTCCCAAAATCCAACTTTCACAGCCGGTCCACACCGGCTGAGGTTAGGCTACACCTAAGGGAAGTAGACCCTCACGAACTCAATGGTACTCTCATATTTTCAATCCGAGTTACCATTTATGAGTTATAAGGATTTGAAAATAAAATAATCTTTATTCAATTATTTTATTTACAGTCAAAAACTAATTTCCATTGTTGGCCCATGTTGGCCACTGTTAAGCTCTACCTAAGGAAATCATACCCTCATGAGCTCAACAGTGGTCTCGTATTTTAAATTCGAGTCATCATTCGTGAGTTATAAAGATTTGAAAATAAAATAAAATATTTTTATTTAATTATTTTATTTACGGTTATGCCATTTTAGGGTTTTATCACTGGAGGTCAGCGCCGACTAAACTTAAGTCCCTCCTAAGGTAAAATTGTCATCCTGAACGTAATGGTGCCCTCATATTTCTGATCTAGGAACCCGTTTAATAATTATTCCAATTTTTCAGGAAAACAGCTCATGTGCACTATTTAAAACTTAACATTTTTTCGACTGATCATTCCGGGCACTCTGGGTCTTGAAATCGCATGTCATCTCAGTTCCTGGTCTCGAAATAATCTCATATGATTTTAAAAAAAAATTACATGGAATTCTGGGACATTACATTGCCCCCACCTTTAGGGATTTATGTCCTCATAAGCCAAAAAAAGGCTAATCAAATAAATGGGGGTACTGAGCATGGATTTGATCCTCCCTCTCCCACGTGCTCTCTTAGAGATTCATGTGTTACCACCGAACATGCACTAGAGGAATCGATCACCCACATAGGATCCTCTCCTGTCGATCTTCGATCTCTACTAGAAACTCCGCAAAAGTCTCCCTATCATCAAATCTCCAGCACATAGAGGCATCTCGATCCCTCTACTAAACTCTGCTCCTGGGTAGTTAGGAAGTGGGTCAACTCGGTGAGTCGGTCAAAGATCACCCAAATGGTATCGTGTCTTCTAGAAGTACATGGTAAACTTATCATTAAGTCCGTAAATATCTCATCCCACTTCCACTCCGTTACCTTGAGGGGTTGTGTCAAACCTGTTGGAACCTGGTGCTCAGCCTTCACTTGCTCACAAGTGAGGTGTCTCAAGACAAACTCTGCCATGGCCTTCTTTATCCCTAGCCACCAGTACTGACGTCAAAGATCCTGGTACATCTTCACCACACCTGGATGTACCTCCAAAGGGGATGTTGGAACTCCCTTAACACCTCCTCTCGCAATTCCACTGGTACTACGGTGTGTCTTTTGACAAGAATGACGTGCTCCCCACCTTTTGAATATCCATCAGGGGCATGCCCTATGGACATCTGGGAACATGTAGTTTCGCAGCTGGAATCTCTGAGCCACGCCTCCCTGACTCGCTGTAAGAGTGGAGGGGAAACTACCATCGACTATAGAAAAATTTTCTCCTCTCTATCCATAAAGGATATATGAAGGGATGCCAACTGCTTTGAGGCCTCGTTCAGTAGTTGTGAACTTGATCTCCTGCTGGGAGCATCTGTCACCACACCCTCTTCCCAGGAGTATAGACTATCTCGAAATCATAGTCCTGGAGGAACTCTAGTCAACGTTGTTGTCTCATATTTATATTCTTATGAGAAAATATATACTTGATACTCTTATGGTCAGAGTAGACGATGAATCATTCGCCCATAAGGTAGTGTCGCCACATATTCAGTGCAAAGACTATCACTGCCAACTCAAGGTCATGAGTCACATAATTCTACTCATGTGGTCTCAATTTTCATGATCCATAAGTAATCACTACTTTCCCCTCATCAGGACACAACCAAGTCTGGTTCTTGATGCGTCACAGAACACCACGTAGTCAATGCCCACCTCTGGTAGCCTCAAGATAGAAGCACTCGTCAAGATCTGTCTCAGTTACTGAAAGCCCTGCTGGCATCTTTCAATCCACATGAAGGGTTTTCCCTTCTTCTTCAACATCTTCATGGATGTTGTCACCCTGGATAAGTCGGGTACAAACCTCCGATATTACCCATCAACCCAAGGAAACTTCGCACCTCGATAACACTCTTGGGTGGTTCCCAAGCAATAATCGCCTCGATCTTCACTAGATCCATCGCAACTCCAGCCTCTGAGATGACATGTCCCAGGAAGTGGACCTTTCATGTCCAAAACTCACACTTTGAGAGCTCTCTGTAAAGCTGGTGCTCTCAGAGTGTGTCTAGAACCATCCTTAGGTGTATCGCGTGCTCCTCCTCGGACATTGAATACACTAAGATGTCATTAATAAAGACCACTACAAACTGATCTAAGTACGGCTGGAAGATCCTGTTGATGAGTCCCATGAAAACTAATGGTTCGTTCGTCATGCCAAAAGGAATCACTAAGTACTCGTAGTGGTCATAGCGACATTTTAAAGCCATCTTCGAGATGTCCTCATCTCGTACTCGAAGCTGGTGACAGCCTAATCTAAGGCCTATCTTCGAGAACCATCTCACTCCATTCAGGTGATCGAAGAGGTCATCAATCCTCAGTAGAGGATACTTGTTCTTCACATTCACCTGGTTTAGGCACCAGAAGTCCACGCATAACCTCAAGATTTTGTCTGCCTTCTTGGAAAACAACACTGGGGATGCCTATAGTGAAACACTAGGCCTTACGAACCCCTTCCTCTGCAAGTCTTCCAACTATACCCTCAGTGCCTGGAGCTCTATGGGAGCCATCCAATATGTCGGTGTAGACATTGGTGTTATCCCAGGGTACAAATCAATGCATAATTCATCCTCTCTATGAGGAGATAATCATGGAACATCCTCTGGAAGGACGTCCTCATACTCATCCACCACTGTAGGGAACTGAAAACTCAAAACATCCACTGTCATGCGGGTAAGGATGGTCGCATACAGCTACCCCATTCCCCTGTCCTCCAGCTTCCTGAGCCTGGTGTGGACCACATTGAGGTGGTGGTTGTAACATGTTGAAATATATAACACCTCATGCTGCTCTTTCAACTCCTTTTCCACATCTTCCACCCTACAGATTAATTTGTTCTTGTCACTGTCTCTGCCCTGGTGGCCCATCCACCATTTCACTGTCAGCACAACGGGTTGGAAAATCTCTAGCAATATGTCCCCAACCATCTCTTTAAAATCATTACTTCTTTCTAGGCCGATTGGACTCACCCTATGAGATTTGATCTATAGATACCCTATCTTGGGACCTCTTCTCGAAACGTCTCACATGTCCAAGTCTCTGAGACTGACGTCGTCTTCCCGTTTTCTCAATGCTAACATCCACTGGTTGTATCTTCTCAGAAAAATGAATTTCAACCACAAAAGTTCTCTCTATCACCCTAGCATAAGTAGGAATGCACAGAATAATAGTGTTGGCTTGGATGTCCCTAAATACATCTCGCTTGGAGGTTTGATCCCTGAAGTATTGGTCGTATCGTATTCATCGAGTACCTGGAAAGTTCGATATGCCTCGATGAATACTCAGCTACCGACACATCATCCTATCAAAGCTGTAAAAGCTCTTGGTAATGCATATCCCTTGGATTTTATGGCAAGATCCCCTTATCTGAGAAAGGTTCTCAAGCTCTAGCCATATAAAAATCACCTCATCGTAAGATCAGGTAATCTAAACACTATCATCGCCCTACTAAGCCACATAGAAGGCTCACTACCAGGACTGTTATCTGATCTAATGGCACCCTAACTAGATGGAAAACTTGGCCACCACCTCAACCCAGTCCTTAGCCGCCTATGATTTGGGCTCACCTTAGAACCTGAAGGGTCTCTGTCACTAAAACTCGTGTAAGGCAGTGAGCCTACATGAATTCCCTACTGATAGCGTCAGTAGTAACTATTGACCAATGGGTGGTGGTAAAGCTGGTACACCACCCGAAGGTTCCATCTTGGGAAACAGTCTCTGTACCAAAGCCTCATCACTTTGTGAACCATCCTCATGGTCACGCACTGGAATCCTGGCTGGCTGGCTGTGTGGAGGCATCTTGAAAGAGATTAAGATGAATCATTATTAATAGATTATACCTGGTGAGCTAACTCTGACTCAGAAAGATCATGAGAAAAAATTCAAATATGCATGCAACTAGTGTTTTCATGTACAAAGTCGGAAAGCGGAATTCAGGGTCCTAGTGTATGGATACGTCAGCCGCCGCACCAAAACTGGACTCTCTGGCCTGAAAGATGAACTCGAAACACTTAACATTGTTGCCCAATAAAAATTTACAGACTCTTAGTTCTTTTGGTAGAATCGACTGCCTTTTGATACCACTTTGTCACGACCTGTCCCCTAGAGCCCATGTTGTGACTACCCCAATCCCACCTTCCATAAGTTAGGGGCTGGCGACTAGCACCGAGTAGGCATATCCTGAAAAGGAGAGACATTGCCTTTAAACCTGTACACACACAAAAATCTCAAACTACAGAAAATAAACACAAAGTAAACCACAACTGTCACTGAGACAACTACTGAGAGTACAGTGAAAATTGAAAGTACAAAGGGGACAAAATACAAGCCCAAAACCACAAAGGAAAGTAAAACTTCCACGATCCATCCACTCGAGACCCTACCTGAAGGGTAGGTGAAAGGTAGTTGCCTGTAGCCGTAGAAGTACGCATGTCCGCCCCGTCTCACTGAGCACCACCTGGTCTTGAACCATCAAGGTCTCTGTCGAAGCATCAATCACCTGCACGGGACACAACATGTGCGGGTGAATCCCATGCAGAGGTGAGTAACACAATACTCAATAAGGACCCCAGACTACAAAGGAAAGACCAAAAAAGCAAGACCACAAAGGAAAGATAGATCACACCAGGTATAACTCAAAGTATAGAAAGTAAGATTTTCAGATGTAAAGTTGAATCATCTTGTACGGCTGAGAGACTCATCCCTAATGAGCCACTGAGATCAGCTTAGTTGTTGGACCACTGAGATCCGCTCGGCTGCTAGACCACTGAGGTTTGCTTATCTACTAGACCACTGAGGTCTGCTTGGCTATTGGACCACTAAGGTCCGATCGGCTCCTGCACCACTAAGATCTGCTCGTCTGCTAGACCACTGAGGTCCACTCGTATGATGGACCACTGAGGTCCGCTCGTCTGTTGTACCATTGAGGTCCCCTATTCTACTGGACCACTGAGGTTCGTTCATCACATCCTTCATGTCACAACCAGCTTTAGGATTTCCGCTCTCCAGTGCGCTTGATTTTGAGAGAATCTACTCCTCAAGCCATAGGTCATATCTTGACTTCCACGAAAACTCACTTAGTATACCCAAAGGACCGTCTCATCGTAAGGGTTGCAACGTCGTATATGATGCCTCAATCGGACACCTGGTCTGAAAGATATTGGAATTTTAGTAAACAGGGGTCGGTTGCGTCTGGGCCCAGTCCGACTTGGTCAAATCGACCCGACCAACCCAACTCAGGGGTCCAACATGACCCGATGCATTTTAGTCGACCCAACCTGACCGATTGGGTCTGGGCCGACCCGGTTCAGCCTAGCATAATGGCCAAGCCCATTGGGCCTTGCTAGACCCGGCTCGGTTCGGCCGTGGGTCCAACCTGTGAAGTCACCCAGCGACCCGGTTCTCATCCAGTCCGGTCTGACTTAGTCGGACTAATTCTGACCAGCCGGGCCACCCAGCGGCCCATTTTCCCATCCGGCCCGACCCGCATCAATGGGCCAGTTCTCCTCCATCCCAGGCTACCCAACGGCCTGGTTTATTCCATCGGCCCGACTTGCATCGGCGGGTCGGTTCACCTCCAACCCAGACACCATGCGGCATCCGGTTTGTGTGGGCATGCAACACCAGGGTGGCGCCACTTCCTTGGCCAGCCTTCGACACCTGTCATCGCCTCCCGCCTACCATCTGAGCTTGAGTGTCGGGGCCTAGTGTCGTCGCCATTTCCTTGTGCCTCCATCGGGGCCTAGTGTCGCTGTTACGGCCTTATGCCGTCGTCGGGGCCTAGTGCCACTATCGCAACCTTGTGTCACCGCTGGGGCCTAGTGTCATTACCGCGACCTTGTACCACCGTCGGGGCCTAGTGCAGTTGTCGTGGCCTTGTGCCACTATCGCAGCCTTGTGCTGCCATCGGGGATTAGTGTCACCATCGGGGCCTAGTGCGGTCGCCGCTCCCTTGTGCCGCCGTTGGGGCATACTGTCATCGCTACAACCTTGTGCCACCGCTCAGGCCTAGTGTCACTGCCACGGCCTTTTGCCACCACCGTGGCCTTGTGTCGCGACCTCTTGCAGATTTCGTGGCTTGCCTGGCCACGGCCCTTCCCGCCTGATGCTGCCATCTCCCATGGCCTCCTATTGTGGGTCGATGTGCCGATACGATGTTGCGGTCCCGTCTGGACTGCAGATATCGTCACCACCAAACTCATTGCGCCACGAAAAACAGAAAGAACACAAGAAGAGGAGAGAGGAAGGAGTCGCACATAAGAACACCCAAAGAATGATCTGGTTATTTGTTTGTGTTTGATCTGGATGCATTTTTATTAGCAGGATCATGAAGAACTAAAATAAGGTGGGATAATCACTAAGATAGATATCCCCTTTATCCAGAGTCATTAATCATCCCGCACGAACGACCGATCTGTGGTTTAACTTGTTTGTGGGTTAACCTGCATTCTCCATTTAAAAGAAAGAATAGGGAAAAGAATTTCACATAAAAAAGCATCAAACCCCTAACTAGGAAAACGGAGATTGGTCGGGGATGATCGTATGTCATCGTTTGTCAATCTCTGGTCCCAAATCTACTCTCCAAAGTGTCATCACTGATTTTCGATTCGGAAATGTTCATCGTTGGAGAGGTTTCCTTCATCGTTCTTCAACGGCGATCCTCCAGAGATTCAGAGTGATTTGAAATATCCCATTCTCATCCCAAATTCGTGTTATCCCATTAAGTGGAGAAAATGTGTCGCTGCATTTCTCTTACACTGAGTCACCATCATTATGTTGTTTTATTTAGGAAACAATGTTTTTGTTACTTTGCGTTGTAGCGTCGTTGCGCGGTTTCATTTATGGAATGAAATAGTCGGCTCGTTGCTGCGTTGCAGCAAAACAATTTCGAATAAAATAAACTTTTTAAGTTTATTTTATTTTTTCTTAAAACGTCCAATAAATAACTTTTTCCCTTAACCTGCACCGATCGAGGTTAGGCCTCGCTTAAGGAGAAAATATCATTACGAACTCAACAGTGGTCTCAGATTTTTAATCTGAGTTACCATTTGTGAGTTATAAGGATTTGAAAATAAAATAATTTTTATTTAAATTATTTTATTTACGGTTACGTCCCAAAAACCAACTTTCATAGTCGGTCTGTGTCGGGCGATGTTAGGCTCTGCCTAAGGGAATCACACCCTCACAAACTCAACGATACTCTTGTATTTCCAATCTGAGTTACCGTTTATGAGTTATAAGGATTTGAAAATAAAATAATATTTATTCAATTATTTTATTTATGACCAAAAACTAATTTCCATTATTGATCTACGTCGGCCAATGTTAGGCTCTACCTAAGGAAAGCATACCCTCACAAGATCATTGGTGGTATCAGATTTTAAATTTGAGTCACCGTTCGTGAGTTGTAAGGATTTGAAAAAAAATATTTAATTATTTTATTTATGGTTATGTTATTTTCTGGTTTTCTCACTAGAGGCTCGTACCGTCTAAAGGTAAGTCGTGCCTTGGGTAAACCCGTTATTCTGAACACAACGGTGCCCTCAGATTTCTAATTTGAGCACTTGTTTAAGAGTTATTCCACTTTTTCAGGAAAACCGCTCACACACACTATTTAAAACTTAACATTTTTCGACAGATCATTCCGGAAACTGTGCCTCAGAATCGCATGCCGTCTTAGTTCCTAGTCTCGAAATAATGCCATATAATTTTAAAAAAAATACATGGAATTATAGGACATTACAAGATCTTTAAAAGTGTTATTTTTATAATAATGTTGTAAATGTATGTGTATACATATATATATATACCATTGTATGTTAAAAATCACATCTTCCCAGGGATTTCTCTTCATGAAATTATTTTTAATGTTTAGAGAATCCTATCTAGGCCTCTAAAAGTGAAAGTGAAGTTATCAAATTTTTAAAATTGATGTTTAAGTTAAAATCATTTTATTTTCAAACTATTATATATATAATTATGTCATTTCATATTAAAACGTTTTTTAAACATGTATATATATAACTACATACGTTCTATTTTAAGGGAAACATAATTTTTTTAATTGACATCATTAGATACATGTCTATAAATATAAGTATATATGTTTTAAATTATGAAAAATTATTTTATTCTTAATATTTATATATATAGGTATGAAAATAAATGTATGTATATACATGTGTCATTTTTATGTGAAAGTATTTTGGATATCAATAAACATGTGTATGACCATGAAATTATATTTTATTTTAATGTATACATATATATAAACAAATGTATACATATATGTATACGTAATTTTTTATGAAAAATTGTTTTATACATATAAATATGTACATAAAGGTATAATTAAATATGTATTTTAATGCAAAACTACTTTTCTCATGATACATGTATAATCAAGAAATTCATTTTTATGAAATAGTTTTCAAAGTTCATGGTTTAAAAGAAATTTCATGGTCCTCATGATGAAAAATATAAGTTATAATGTTTTTAATTCCAAAGATCCACACTTGGATGTTATGTGAATGAAGGAAGGGTATGGGGAGTGAACCCAAAACCCTTATGGGACTTTTGTCCAATCATATAATGGGTGCGCCCAGATAGCTTTTCAATGCATTGAGTAATGTTTTAATCTCATGAGATGTCATGTATGGTGTGTGGGAGGTGTATCCTAAGCAAATTATGGGATTAGGGAGTGAACTTAATCCATCATGGGACTATGTTCACCATGTTATGTTATCTCGGGAGTGAACCGAGAATTCATGCTATGATCCAAAGTGCCTTTGATAATGAATTATGAATGCTTGTAAGATTTCCAGTGAAATCACTATTATTTTATGAATGAATGAAGTGGACTTCCAATGTAATATATATATATATATATATATATATTTAAATCCTTTTAGCTAAAATGTTTATTTTGAAAAGTACTCATGATTTCTTAAGCGTGCATTATCGAAATATGTAACATGTTTTACTTTTTTTTATATTGAATTGCAAAACCCTATTTGGTTTCCTTATGTTTTGAAAACCCCTTACTGAGTTTTTTATCGCTCTCCTGATGTTTTGAAAACCTCTTTTCATGGGGCATAAGGATGCATAGAAGTGAGATAATGGTCGAGGTCCCTCTGAGGTGTTTAACCCTTGTAAAGAATATGAATAGTTTTGGTCTTTTTCTTTTATAGTTTGTGTAATCATAATTTCTCTGATGTATCCAAACTCTCTAAAAATCTAAACCTTTGCGATCTCATGTTGCATTATAAATTAATAATTATATATATATATAATGGATCATGTTTCTAGGTCTTCATATAGAAGGCCATTTGCAAAATCGGCATCCCATTAATAGGATACTCGATTCTTCAATGACTATGTAAAGGGTAGGGATTTACTAGAGTGATTGTATTTTCATCATTAGATATAAACAAGATGATCATAGAGTCCTCTCATATAATTAGGGATTTTAACAGGGATTATAAAGAGTAATTCCTTGTCCTATTATGAGTTATCTTTGATGCCATAGTGGTACACTAAAATTCAATTAAATTTCCATGATGTTACCCCAAATGAAAATTTTAAGGGATTCATCTTCATTTTAAATTGCATCAATTTATCGAAAACCATTTCAAGAAAAGAACATTGATCAGAACACTCCTGAGATTTGTCCTCTAGATTAGCCATGTAGAACTTTGTTGTCTTTCCTAGAGGGGATTGATGATATGGTGGATGAAAATTTGATATATAGTACATGTGTTCTTAAAGACCAAGGGAATCACTTGATAACTATATACCTATTAGGGTGTTGCAAAGGAAGTGCTCTACTCATATTCATATTCCCTTAAGATTTGGTTCTATCCAGAATGTTCATCCATATTAGAGAGGTATTTGAGTCCAAAAGTCTCACTGATATGTAGTTTCGTGATTAGTATAATGAAATAATATTTCATGCATTGTTGGTTGAGATCCCTGATATTGATGAAAACTCTAATTTTCCTTTTCATTTTCTTGACAAGGACAATGTTGGAGAGACACATTTGGTATTGGAATTCTTGAAAGATGGTGTATTTTATAAGTTAATTGAATTTATCTTGTTATTTTTAAGTGTTGATTGGATGAATTATCCTTTCTAATTTTTTATTACCATGGTGTTCATCTAGAAAACCCAAATGACGGATATCCACATCATGTTCTAATTAGGAATTTCTATGTAGTTCCATGAAATGAAATACCTTTTTCATTTCACAAAGAAGATATGATTATCTTGATCTTCCAGAACCATTATGAAACTAATTAGTATAGGTTGTAGATCTTACACCATACCCATATTAACTTTTTTAAGCTCATCAACCATGGTAGAATCACCTTCCTCAAAAGTAGGAGGGGAATCCTAGAATTATTCTTCTTTCTCTTCCTCTGCCTCACTATTATTGGAGGAGGAAGTTGGATGGGAACTTTGATATTTAGTAGATGATATAAGGTAATTATCATCCTTATTGGGGTCACATCCAAATATGGAATGATCTAGTTCCTCTGATGAAACCAATATTATGAGAGAATGAGAAAATGTTCCAAAATTGCATGTGCTTATTATTCTTCTAGGATTCATATCCAACTGATCATAGAGCCTTAGGTGGGTTGATTAAATACCATTCGGACCAACATATTGTAAATAACGCTCCTAGTGAAGTTTGGTATACATAGACTACACAATAGTCAATTCCTTTATTAGAGGTTATTACTTCATTGAAACATCCTCAATACCCTGATATGATAACAAAGTGATTTTTTTCATGAGTTTATTATTTCATTGAACCCTTGTGACCAAATGGATTCCCATTTTGGGAGTTGATGCCTTAAATTGGTTGATTAGAAAAACTAAATTATCACTGAGTATCATACATGGATTAATAGGAGCGATCTGCAAACCATTGTGGGTGGTAATCTATATAGTGTTATCTTTCATTATCTATTTCCCCTCCCTTTTATAGAACCCAGTTTCTATATATTGATATTCACATTATTTAGAGGGGTAACTATAACCATACAGTATCCCTACCTACCAATGATCTAATTATTATAAGATCTTATAGTATAATGATGGAACTATGGAAAACATATAGATCAACAAACTTAAAAGCAGGGCCATTAAAGTTGTCTTCTAGAAGAAGAACATGAATTCGGAGTTAGAAATGTTGTATCAGAACTAGTTTTTGGTATGATCATACCAAAAAGATTATACACACTTGTATCATATAATTGAATAGTTAGTCTAGGAGTATAATTATCTTCACTATATCCTAGTCATTGAAGGGTTAATATCATGTTGATGTTGGTCCTAAAACCATTATGTATTCATGATCGATGTATATTTATATAATTTGCCCTTATATATATATATATATATATAATTATATAAGATTCCAATGTATGTAAGTATTATAGTTAGGCTATTTAAAGAAAATAATGGTATGAAATTATGGAGAACCAATCTAATGGAGATATTTTTCGACTGTAGTAACTTCAAACTAAAACTTTGGAGGGATTTAGATAGCCACAATAACCAATTTTATATGTTCTATATAGAGATGAAAGGAATCTAGGATAGAGAAAACTTCAAGAATGACACAAAAATTGCTTCATGATGTCACATATCTCAACCAAGGGTTTCTACTTCCTATCATGAGGGTATTGCTTGGTATGAATAATAGAGTATGATTCTATCTATGTCAATGGATCTTTCCCTTAATTGAAATTAGTGTGTATTTTTTATTTTGTTGGTTGGGTTGAACCAACCTTACCATTCCCTAGCATCCACTAGGAAACTATTTATATTCTAGTTAGTTTTCTTGTATGATTGTGTTTGAGTGATCCCTAGATTATTTAGTATCAGATTTATGGTTTTGTTGATCTCATAAATGTGCCAAAATTAAAAATTCTAGAGCATATGTTGACTTAGTAAAAATGGTTCCTAAACATTGGGGTCTAATCTGACATTATCTTTCTCGTTCTCCACACCCTTTATGAAATCAGTCATGGCTATTGGTTGGGGAACTCATCTTCTTGAAATTCCTCATCTTTGTTAGGAAATATTTCAATTAGGTGGAAAAAAATAATGGTTCCATATTGTGTATATTATATTATAGTCTCACTTGATAGGGTAGTGCCCAATGTCTCATTTTGTCAGATGATTCCCATCCTCCTAATGACGGGGGTACAAAGTCTAAGTGGATATGGATTGGAATGGGTATGGGTCAGGAATATTTCTCATGTGAATTATTCTACTAACACAAGTTTCATTTACTCTTAAGGGATTGTGATGATTATGTAGTTATCTCTTAATTCATAATAGGAATTTGTGTCACTATAAGCTGGTTTAGTTTATCCATGAGTATCAAAGTAACCCTGCTAATCGACTTCCTATTAATCCATTCATAAAATTTCCACACACACATTTTTGGGACTTGTTTACACTCTCCTTCCTTAGGAGTCATAGATACACATGACACTCATTTCAATGGTTTTCTTAACATGGACCATCTAGGGTTAACATTATTATAAATTATATCCATTAATATTGAGTAATATTTTATATTGTGTCTTCGTATTCAGTAGTGGGGATCGTAATATGGATGATCATTCGTACAATATTTATTGGGTTTCATGATCAATGGTTTTCTGAGTGGGTTCTTCTCTATGCTAGTATTAAAATATTCTAAAACATACTCTATAAAATGAATATAATTTATTCTTTTATTCCTCAAACATTGGATTACTAATATATTCTTCCAATCCTAAGGAGGTTATTATTGCTGTTATTTTCATTATAAGGGATGCACCAAAAGGCCATTTTTCAGATTTTGAGATATTTCTTGAATCAGTTCTGATTTCAGGATGATAGTCACAATCTCCACTTACCCAAGTTTCTTCCCTTATGTTGTTTGTGTCGCTTGAGACATAATATTGTACCACAAGATTGCATACTTATAGTACAGTATGACTATCATGGACCTATGAGAACCCCTAAAATATTTCAAAAGGATTAGTAGTGTCTGTAACACATTAAAGAAATTTTCTATACACTTCTCTAACAATTTCTCTTATATAAGTTTCATATTCATTAAATAGTTCAATATATTCCTCATGGTGATGATTTATGAGGCCATCTCATTTTCATGTTTTGTAAAGTTTAAGAGATCAAGGATCATGATCTACCTTATTAAAGAGATGTAATATTAAAGTAACTATCATCTTAGATTATCCTAGTTGGTAGGAGATCCCACTGATAGGTTACTATAAATGTAAAATGTTGGTCCTTCTAGGGTCTTTATAAGGCACGTGAGTTTTTATACCTCCTTCTAATCGAATATTCTCATCATGGGGACACATTGATACATGAAGTGTGTGTGATACTACTCTTGGTCCATCATACCCTAAAATATTTGTAATACAGGATTCCTAAAGTTGCACAGAGGTGGAGTCACATCCACCCAAAAGGGATATGACTTTATATTCAGTTACATTGTTGTCAATAACCACTCCATGGAATACTTTTGAGTGGTAAGGTACTTCATAGAGTTTAGGAACATTGATTTTATTTTTTTTTATACTAACACGCATATATAGGCTATGGGAAGAACCCAGTATAATTGGATCACATGTGTCTATAGATGATATATAGTTTGAGCTAGTGTGAGGTAGACCACTAGAAAAATGGAAAAAAATACTAGAGGATGAAATTCCTTATACACTCTAGCCATAATGTTTAAATAAACTAATTTTCATTACTAGGAGTCGGTCAGATGGTTAGATACCACTCTTGTTGGATGGGAAACTACATCTGGTAGGATATTTACAAGAGGAGAATCATTACCCTATAAATTCATGTTTTACACATCATGAATATTTCATTTGAGTAATCCAATGTGGGGAAATATTTATTTCTCCAGCTCAACTTCATATTGGGAAATCCTCTCTCCTCAATAGAGAGAGTTTCAATATTTGGGATATATAAGGGTTGTGACCACACCTTTCCCTATACCTTTGTTGAGGTTAATCGAGAAAACACAAATATTTTATTTGTAGGATCTTGTAGGTGTTATGCATATCACTAATGTATATATACAATCCCTCTCCATGTAATTTGATGTGGACCACATTGTTAATGGATTCCTCCCCATGAAATTCTAATGTATAAGTTTTATCCTCTATTAAATCCACATGGATGAAATCAATAACATTAAATGAGGTGAATCACACATCAACAATCATAGTCTCATCTAGAATAGTGTAATAGGGGTATTTTTAATCCTCTGGATATCCATCAATGGATAGATTATAATCCTTCATGTTATTCACCTTCTTGGTTGACCATTTAGTATTACACCCCCTTTGAGGTTTTATTTTATATCATTGATGCATCCAGAGAATAAATTTTTGAATGATGATAATGAGGGGGTACCTAAAAACATTCACCAAGAATGATCTTATTAAAGGTGATGGATCATAGAGTGGGAGAATTAATTAGGGAACTTCTTGTGAAGTTGGTCATTGTCTAGAAAAACTCAACATCCTTAGAAGAGGGGGTTATAATTTCACCAACTTTATGGGTTGGTGTGACAACTTGATATTTTATAATATATGCCTCTTAATAAATTCAATGTGTTTGATAGATTGCATTACTCATAACACTGAGATTATACAAACCAAAATATACTTCTGAAATATTGTAATTAAATGTGATTGTTATTGTCGAGCCATTGAATTGGAAGGTATAGATAAGATGAAATAAATTATGAATAGTATACATAAAACTTTTGAATAATGAAACATTGCTGACAAATTCCTATTAAATAAATACAAAACTTTAAATGTTAATAATATTATTATTTTTTGTTAAAGGATTAGTTTTTCAAAATATTTTATTTTTTCTATATATTACGTATCTAGATCACTAATGAAATAGGATTTTGATGAAATAGATAGTTTTGGAATGTGAAAAAAAATGAATAATCATTCGTACATTGATTATCAATTGGTTATAAATAATAATAAAAGCCTTAGAAAATAAGGGATATTTTTTCAAAAAAACTATTTTAATTGTTCACAATGTATTTTATATTAATAAATTTACTTAATCAATATTGACGAAGGATTTTAGTTAAAGGTGAAGTTAAAATATTCAATCAAATGTATTAAAATTTAACCAATGTATTTCACTAGGAAAGGAATACGAATAAATTTATATTTATACACAAAAACAAAAATTTCTTGAAATAGTTTTCATTGCGTATTGCATGCTTTTTTAAAATTAATTTCTCACACTTATATTTCCCCTGCAAGTGGCTGGGGTGGCATGGGGGCAGGGTTTGGGGCACCGATTACAGGGTCGAGTTCCTGAGCCACTTTATTTATCGGTTTGTTGTAGCTTGCATACTACCATTGGTAGTTGTAACACACCTTTTAATTTCCCACACTAATAAGAATTAAATTTGGTAAAATGATTTTCAAATTGAGATAAGCATTGTATAATTTGTTGATAAGGATGATTTTATTTTTTGACCATTCTAAATAGTAATGATGGTAAAACATTTTTACAACAGTAATGGTTAAAAGAATTAATGGTTATATTTCAACCTAACCTTATCTTATCATCAATTTTGGGATTCATATGCCACATACACTTGAATATGAATTTTAACACCCTGAATAGAACCACCGGGTCCAAGATGGAGAGCCACAAGATCATATACATGCCTCCCCATATGCAAGATAATACTGACTAATAATGAGGGTCTGAAAACCATTAATGGTGAGACTATAACCTCTAGTAATAATTTTTATACACCAAAAATAAGAATAAAAATTTAACAATTAATATATCATAAGAGAACTAAATATCAAATTTAATAACTAATGGAATGAAAATCACACAAATAAGTAAAACATACTTCTAGTGCGGTAAACCAATACAAAGTATAAGTTCATGAAAATAAGTAAATATAACATTTTGGAAAACCTCCAGATTACATCTCAGCATCACTCCATGCTCCACGCTCCTCGACTCAACTATTTTTCACATGACCATTTCCTTTTCTTAGATCCCTATAGATGAAGTCTTCATGTGCATTGAGATACCCATACATAGTGTGAGTAGTATAACCCAATAGGACACAACAAATGCATCCTTAACATGTGTGCACAAGTATAACAGTTGTATTCCTTGGTGATAATAAATGATCAAGAATGTGTAAAAAATTATATGTCGAGAAGCCAAATGTTAACCATGCCCCCATGAGCCCCAATCATACCAGGATCAACTTCATGCTAGAATTATAATCAAAGATGTTAGAAGTGATGAAGAACTAGCCACAAGGGTGGTAAAATGTTATTGGGAATCCTCAAGTCATTGAGTGAACTTCCACTCCTAGTGGAAAATGTATCCCCCTTGCACATTCATCGAGTCTCAGCAAATGGATAACCCTTATTCGACCGATGGTATGGATTCGAATGTGCTATGTGGCCTCCACATGGAATTGATTCCTGATTAACTGTTTGATCTCCTTAAGGCATCATGTTTCAGGAAGGGCCATAATGCTACCATGCTCTACACTTTGTATGGTTCCACCATCATCATCACTACACATCATGGGAACTACCCCACTTAGGGGTAAACATACCATGACGGTCCACTTGTAACGAATACCAAGACATTACCTCCAATAAAACACACACATGTTAGAACACAATAAGACAAGAATAACACGTCATGATGAGAATATAATAGCATTATATAACAACATGTGATCAATATCAATCATGATAATAAGTTACTTAAGTACTCATGGATTCAGGGACACCCAAAATCCAACACCATAAAATAAGGAAAAAAGGCTCTACCAACACAATATGGATAAAGGAAATAAGAATACACAAGGGTCACCAATGGTAAGGAACTTCCTAACATCAATGTTGTTGATGAATTACTCCCACGATCATCAAAGAATTGAAACACAAACCATATTGTGCACCCATGGAGTAATTTCCTCAATGATGTCTACACTATAAAATATTTAAATTTTTTTACAAAATATTTAACTATTTAAAAAAAGGGGATATATTTGTTGATAAATGTACATTTTATGTTGGTAAAGAGTTTTAACAACTATTTCTTTGAAACCAAATAGTTGGTAAAAACTCTATCATTAAATGTTATTGTAATTATAATGATACCAACTAATAATATATTTGTTGGTCAAAAATATTCAATAGATTCATCTGTTACCGAAACATTATTTTTTAAGATAACATCATCAACCATAAAAAATTGTTTGTTATTTTAAGAAATACCAACAATTATATCTGTTTGTAAAGTATTTGTTGTAACAACTGGGCCCCATTGATAGCACAAACACCCCGCCTTAACATAGTCATTGGGTCCTGGCCCGTCAAGTACCCACCAGTTGCCCCGTAGACACGTGGTCCGCATCCTGGGGCACACTCACGTGTCTGAACGGATCATCTGACTAATGACAGTCATGTCCTTTACAGTGTGTTTTGTGCTCACTCACACACACCAGGGAAACTTCTCAAAAGGTCAGTCATCCTGGTCACTATTCCAGGCCAAGTACGCTTAAATATGGAGTTCTAATCAGATAGCCTCTCGAAAAGGAAGATGCAACTTATTGACATGAGTCGCATCATTTAGTCATTTAACCATTTATCATTCTAGGGTGTTACATTCACCTCACCTTAGAGCACGACGTCCTCATTATGGACCCTACATCTCAACCCAGGCAGTGCATCGCACTTAAAGCTGGGTTCCTCCTCTGATACCAAATGTCACAACTAGGCCCCGATGATAGCACAGACACCCCGCCTTAACATGGTCGTTGGGTCCTGACCCGCCAGGTACCACCAGTTGACTCGCAGACACGTGATCTCCATCCTTAGGGCCCACCCACGTACCTGAACGGATCATCTGACTAATAACAGTGCTCATGTCAACACATGTCCTTTCCAGTGTGATTTGTCCTCACTCACACAGCCTAAGAAACTTCCTAGAAGATCACCCATCCTAATTACTACTCCAGTCCAAGCACGTTTAACTATGAATCTCTAATCAAGTAGGCTCCCAAAAAGGATGGTGCACCTTGTTGACATGAGTCACATCATTTAGTCATTCAACCTTTCATCATTCTGAGGTTACATTTTTTATATAAAAAACATTTATTTCTATTATAATATTTGTTAGTGAGATATTATATCATATCAATTTATAAATAATATAAATTTGATCCAAAATAAATATAACCATCTCTTTTAAACATTTTCTCCACATACATTTCCATTAATTAATACTAGGAAAACAATCAACAATGGTCAAAACACTTAAAAAACTAACATTTCCACTCAAACACAATAATTTCACATCCCACTCCTAACACAAGTTCAAGCTGAAAAAGAACAATGCAGTGTTCAGAGCTCTTGACATGACATCTACTAGGGAGGACAAGATGCTAGTGTAATATTTAGTAGACCTCACTACCACAAAACGGGGCAAGGTCAGCGCCACCCTTTATCAGCGCTAACGAAAAAGATCTGATAAAGGGGGGTACCTTTATCAGTGCTAAAAAAAGCGCTGATAAGCGTACCCCTTTATCAGCACTTTTTTTAGCACTGATAAAGGTACCCCCTTTAACAGCTCTTTTTTAACACTGATAAAAGGCATCCCTTTATCATCGCTTTTTTTTAGTAGCACTGATAAAGGGTCTACTTCCAAAAAAATCATTAAAAAAATATATTAATATTTAAATATATAGATATAGTTATATTGATATAAATATAATATATATTTTTTAAATATAATTTTAAATATATTTTAGATAAGTATAAATATAAATTTACACTTAATATATAAGATATTTAGTGAAAATGGCTTATAAAAAAATTAAAAAAATATTTTTAATTAAAAATTTGCTAATTATTATGGAGTAATAGTCATTTAATAACAATTTGAAGACTAAAAAAATTAAAAAAATATCCAAAATATGTTGAAAACGCAACTCAAACTTCAAACGGACATAACTTTTGATACGGGTGTCCATTTGAGCTCTACTACATATCAAATCGAAGCATGCGACGAGCTCTACACCCTCATAACTTGGGGGGAACTCAAGTCAAGGTTTTTTCGGGGCCAAAAAATGCCCAGAAGGCCTCCAAAACTGAGTTTTTAGTCGGGATACCCCGATTTTTTAACATTTTGTGGATTTTTAGCCTCATTTAAGGGGGTATTATTAGCTTTTTTTTGGTGGGGAATGAATTTATTCCAAGTTATTACATTCATATTGATATTATGTCTTTGAAATTTTATCATTTTTTATAATGAATATCTATTTATAATCAAATATATAACAATATATACATATTTTTTATATATTCACACATAAAAATTTAATTATAAATATAAATAATAAAATATATTTACATATAAAATATATTAGCTTTATCTAAATAATAAATGATATCCATTTTATTTAAAATACCAATATATAAATATTTATATACCTATATATTAATCTAACTATATATATATTAATATAACTACATATATATATTGATATAACTATAAATATATATATTAATATCACTATAAATATATATATTAATATAACGATATATATATTAATATAACTATATATTAATATATGAATAAATATAACTAAATATATATATAAATAAATAGATATGTCATTAACTGTAGAAAAAATCAATATGGCATAGTGGTAAAGGCTTTAGGCGTGCAAGGGGGAGGTCTCAAGATCAAATCTTGGTGGAGGCAAGGGCGCGCGCATGGGGGTGGATTTGGGGGCTAGTGCTGATAAAGGGGGTGGGTGTAGCGCTAATATAGGGTGGAGGGGGTATGTGTGCGGGTGCTTGAGGGGCTGGAAAGCGCTTTTAAAAGGGGGCTCAAGCGCTATAAAAGCACCCCCCCCCCCCCGATTGGCAGGATTTTTTTAAAAAAAATTTAATTTTTTTAAATTTTTTTTACTTTTATCTGTGCTAGAAAGAAAAGCACTGATAAAGGACCCTTTTATCAGCACTACTTGGAGCACTGATAAAGGGGACCCCCCTTATCTTCGCCGGCTTTAACAGCGATTTTCTAACGATGTTAAAAGCCATTTTTAGCACTAATAAAAGGCGTATTTGTAGTAGTCCCTATGCGATCAAGGGCCACACAATAGATCTCATCACGTCACTTGGATTTAGTCACTGAAATTTCATTTAAAACAAATGTTTTCAAAGGGATTTATCAAAAATGATTTTAGAAAAACTATATATAATTACTATTACAATTTCTTAAAAAACTAGAATTTCCTAATATATAAAAAAAATTATATGTTATCCAATTATTAAAGAGAAATAAATCGAATGAAAAATAACACAAATCATTAGTTAATGAAACATATGTAAACCAATTATCAAAGAGAAATAAATCTAATGAAACATATACAGGCCAATTATCAAAGAGACGTTTGGGATCATGCCTATTTGTGTCCAATATACACAATACAAGACATTGAGATAAAATCATAACTTGTCAATGAGAAATAAATCTAAGGAAACATAACAAATCTCATTAGTTTAAATTAACCTTTTTCATTAAATGTTGTCAACCACTATGCTGCTTGCAAACTTAAGAAATAGAAAACCGCTTTTCAATAAATAATTATGGGAGGAAGTAAACACCATTCTTTTATTTATAACAACCCAAACTTTACACTGAACCAAGTGGGGTCTAATATTAAAAATAATGACACAAAATAAATGGAGTAGAAAGGTAATTCTTTCCATTTTAGAGATGAACTGCATCGAACCTGATAACTAAGTTCAAGTACATATTTCAATAACCATGTTCATCCAAAAATTATTGAAAAAAGGCATTAATAGGTGTCATAAAAATTTTCCATGTGTACAATAATTTCAAAATATTGGTCGTCATTGAATCAATAGGTGGAAGTCATCACCTTTTTCCCATGTATAATAGACCCAACTTCACTATGTAATATTAGTTCAAGATCCATGGTTCTGTAAGTCTTCTGCACCCGAATAACACTACCTTAACCAATAAAATGAGTAGCAACAAATCAATTTGTATTGACTTCACCTAGGATTTCCGCAACATGTCAATGTTGTTTTCTTCCTGAGCGCTATTAAAAGGGGGCTCAAGCGATATAAAAGCCCCCCCCCCGATTGGCATGATTTTTTTAAATGTTTTATAAAATTTTTTAATTTTTTTTAATTTTTTTTAATTTTTTTTATTTTTTTTTTACTTTTATCAGCGCTAAAAAAGCGCTCATAAAAGGGGTCTTTTATCAACGTTAAAAAGAAAGCGCTGATAAAGGACCCTTTTATCAGAGCTTCTTTTTAGCACTAATAAAAGACCCCTTTTATCAGCGCTTTTTTTGAGCGCGGATAAAGGAGATCCCCCCCCCTTATCTTCACCAGCTTTAACAGCGCTTTTCTAGTGTTGTTAAATGCCATTTTTAGTGATGATAAAAGGTGTATTTTTAGAAGTGCCTATGCGATCAAGGGCCACACAATAGAGCTCATCGCGTCACTTGGATTTAGTCTCTGCAATTTCCTTTAAAACAAATGTTTTCAAAGGGATTTATCAAAAATGATTTTAGAAAAATTATATATAATTACTATTACAATTTCCTAAAAACTAGAATTTCCAAATATATAAAAAAAATTATATGTTATCCAATTATTAAAGAGAAATAAATAGAATGAAAAATAACACAACTCATCAGTTAATGAAACATATGAAAACCAATTATCAAAGAGAAATAAAGCTAATGAAACATATACATGCCAATTATCAAAGAGACCTTTGGGATCTTGCCTATTTGTGTCCAATATACACAATACAAGACATTGAGATAAAATCATACCTTGTCAATGAGAAATAAAGCTAAGGAAACATAACAAAGCTCATTAGTTTAAATTAACCTTTTTCATTAAGTATTGTCAACCACTATGCTGCTTGCAAACTTAAGAAATAGAAAACCGCTTTTCAATAAATAATTATGGGAGGAAGGAAACACCATTCTTTTATTTATAACATCCCAAACTTTACCCTGAACCAAGCGGGGTATAATATTAAAAATAATGACACAAAATCAAGGGAGTAGAAAGGTAATTCTTTCCATTGTAGAAATGAACTACATCGAACCTGATAACTAAGTTCAAGTACAGATTTCAATAACCATGTTCATCCAAAAATTATTGAAAAAGGCATTAATAGGTGTCATAAAAAAATTCCATGTGTACTATAATTTCAAAATATTGGTCTTCATTGAATAAAAAGGTGGAAATCATCACCTTTTTCCCATATATAATAGCCCCAACTTCACTATGTAATATTAGCTCAAGATACATGGTTATGTAAGTCTTCTGCACCCAAATAGCACTACCTTAACCAATGAAAGGAGTAGCAACAAAGCAATTTTCATTGACTTCACCTAGGATTCCCGCAACATGTCAATGTTGTTTTCTTCTTGAGTGCTCTTAAAAGGGGGCTCAAGTGCAATAAAAGCCCCCCTGATTGGCAGGATTTTTTTAAAAAAAATTAATTTTTTTAAATTTTTTTTAGTTTTTTTAATTTTTTTGCTTTTATCAGCGCTGATGAAAGGGGTCTTTATCAGCGCTTTTTGGAGCGCTGATAAAGGGGACCCCCCATCTTCGCTGGCTTTAACAGCACTTTTCTAGCACTGTTAAAGGCCATTTTTAGCACCGATAAAAGGCGTATTTGTAGTAGTACCTATGCGATCAGGGGCCACACAATAGAGCTCATCACGTCACTTGGATTTAGTCACTGCAATTTACTTTAAACAAATGTTTTCAAAGGGATTTATCAAAAATGATTTTAGAAAAATTATATATAATTACTATTACAATTTATTAAAAAACAAGAATTTCCTAATATATAAAAAAAATTATATGTTATCCGATTATTAAAGAGAAATAAATCGACTGAAAAATAACACAACTCATTAGTTAATGAAACATATGCAAACCAATTATCAAAGAGAAATAAAGCTAATGAAACATATACAGGCCAATTATCAAAGAGACCTTTGGGATCTTGCCTACTTGTGTCCAATATACACAATACAAGACATTGAGAGAAAATCATACCTTGTCAATGAGAAATAAAGCTAAGGAAACATAACAAAGCTCGTTAGTTTAAATTAACCTTTTTCATTAAGTGTTGTCAACCACTATGCGGCTTGCAAACTTAAGAAATAGAAAACCGGTTTTCAATAAATAATTAAGGGAGGAAGGAAACACCATTCTTTTATTTATAACAGCCCAAACTTTACCCTGAACCAAGCGGGGTCTAATATTAAAAATAATGACACAAAAGCAATGGAGTAGAAAGGTAATTATTTCCATTGTAGAAATGAACTACATCGAACTTGATAACTAAGTTCAAGTACATATTTCAATAACCATGTTCATCCAAAAATTATTGAAAAGGCATTAATATGTGTCATAAAAAGTTTCCATGTGTACTATAATTTCAAAATATTGGTCTTCATTGAATCAAAAGGTGGAAGTCATTGGCTTTTTCCCATGTATAATAGCCCAAACTTCACCATGTAATAATAGTTCAAGATCCATGGTTCTGTAAGTCTTCTGCACCCAAATAGCACTACCTTAACCAATGAAAGGAGTATAAACAAAGTAATTTGCATTGACTTCACCTAGGATTGCCGCAACATGTCAATGTTGTTTTCTTCCTGAGCGTTGTTAAAAGGGGGCTCAAGCGCTATAAAAGCCCCCCCAATTTGCAGGATTTTTTTAAAAAAATTAATTTTTTAAATTTTTTTTTAATTTTTTTTAATTTTTTTTACTTTTATCAGCGCTAAAACAAGCGCTGATAAAGGACCCTTTTATCACCGCTTATTTTTAGCACTGATAAAAGACCCCTTTCATCAGCACTTTTTTTAGTGCTGATAAAAGGGGTCTTTATCAGCGCTTTTTGGAGCACTGATAAAGAGGAGCCCCCCTATCTTTGCTGGCTTTAACAGCATTTTTCTAGCGCTGTTAAAGGCCATTTTTAGCGCTGATAAAAGGCGTATTTTTAGTAGTACCTATGCGATCAAGGGCCACACAATAGAGATCATCACGTCACTTGGATTTAGTCACTGCAATTTCCTTTAAAACAAATGTTTTCAAAGGGATTTATCAAAAATGATTTTAGAAAAACTATATATAATTACTATTACAATTTCTTAAAAAACTAGAATTTCTAAATATATAAAAAAATTATATGTTATCCAATTATTAAAGAGAAATAAATCGAATGAAAAATAACACAACTCATCAGTTAATGAAACATATGAAAACCAATTGTCAAAGAGAAATAAAGCTAATGAAACATATACATGCCAATTATCAAAGAGACCTTTGGGATCTTGCCTATTTGAGTCCAATATACACAATACAAGACATTGAGATAAAATCATACCTTGTCAATGAGAAATAAAGCTAAGGAAACATAACAAAGCTCATTAGTTTTAATTAACCTTTTTCATTAAGTGTTGTCAACCACTATGCTGCTTGCAAACTTAAGAAATAGAAAACCGCTTTTCAATAAATAATTATGGGAGGAAGGAAACACCATTATTTTATTTATAACAGCCCAAACTTTACCCTGAACCAAGCGGGGTCTAATATTAAAAATAATGACACAAAAGCAAGGGAGTAGAAAGGTAATTCTTTCCATTGTAGAAATGAACTACATCGAACCTGATAACTAAGTTCAAGTACAGATTTCAATAACCATGTTCATCCAAAAATTATTGAAAAAGGAATTAATAGGTGTCATAAAAAGTTTCCATGTGTACTATAATTTCAAAATATTGGTCATCATTGAATAAAAAGGTGGAAATCATCACCTTTTTTTCATATATAATAGCCCCAATTTCACTATGTAATATTAGCTCAAGATCCATGGTTATGTAAGTCTTCTGCACCCAAATAGCACTACCTTAACCAATGAAAGGAGTAGCAACAAAGCAATTTTCATTGACTTCACCTAGGATTCCCGCAACATGTCAATGTTGTTTTCTTCTTGAGTGCTCTTAAAAGGGGGCTCAAGCGCAATAAAATCCCCCCTGATTGGCAGGATTTTTTTAAAAGAAATTAATTTTTTTTTTAAAAAATTAGTTTTTTTAATTTTTTTACTTTTATCAGCGCTAAAAAAGCGCTGATAAAAGGGGTCTTTATCAGCACTTTTTGGAGCGCTGATAAAGGGAACACCCCATCTTCGCCGACTTTAACAGCGCTTTTCTAGCACTGTTAAAGGCCATTTTTAGAACTCATAAAAGGCGTATTTGTAGTAGTACCTATGCGATCAAGGGCCACACAATAGAGCTCATCACGTCACATGGATTTAGACACTGCAATTTCCTTTAAAACAAATGTTTTCAAAGGGATTTATCAAAAATGATTTTAGAAAAACTATATATAATTACTATTACAATTTCTTAAAAAACTAGAATTTCCTAATATATAAAAAAATTTATATTTTATCCAATTATTAAAGAGAAATAAATCGAATGAAAAATAACACAACTCATTAGTTAATGAAACATATACAAACCAATTATCAAAGAGAAATAAAGCTAATGAAACATATACAGTCCAATTATCATAGAGACCTTTGGGATCTTGCCTACTTGTGTCCAATATACACAATACAAGACATTGAGAGAGAATCATACCTTGTCAATGAGAAATAAAGCTAAGGAAATATAACAAAGATCATTAGTTTAAATTAACCTTTTTCATTAAGTGTTGTCAACCACTATGCTGCTTGAAAACTTAAGAAATAGAAAACCGGTTTTCAATAAATAATTATGGGAGGAAGGAAACACCATTATTTTATTTATAACAGCCCAAACTTTACCCTGAACCAAGCGGGTTCTAATACTAAAAATAATGACACAAAAGCAATGGAGTAGAAAGGTAATTATTTCCATTGTAGAAATGAACTACATCGAACTTGATAACTAAGTTCAAGTATATATTTCAATAACCATGTTCATCCAAAAATTATTGAAAAAGGCATTAATAGGTGTCATAAAAAGTTTCCATGTGTACTATAATTTCAAAATATTGGTCTTCATTGAATCAAAAGGTGGAATTAATTGCCTTTTTCCCATGTATAATAGCCCAAACTTCACCATGTAATATTAGTTCAAGATCCATGGTTCTGTAAGTCTTCTGCACCCAAATAGCACTACCTTAACCAATGAAAGGAGTATAAACAAAGCAATTTGCATTGACTTCACCTAGGATTGCCGCAACATGTCAATGTTGTTTTCTTCCTGAGCGCTGTTAAAAGGGGGCTCAAGCGCTATAAAAGCCCCCCCAATTGGCAGGATTTTAAAAAAAAAATAATTTTTTTTAATTTTTTTTAATTTTTTTTTACTTTTATCAGCGCTAAAACAAGCGCTGATAAAAGGGGTCTTTTATCAGTGCTGATAAATGAACCTTTTATCACCGCTTATTTTTAGCGCTGATAAAATACCCCTTTCATCAACACTTTTTTTAGTGCTGATTAAAGGGGTATTTATCAGTGCTTTTTAGAGCGCTGATAAAGGGGACCCCCCCCTATCTTTGCTAGCTTTAACAGCGTTTTTCTAGCGCTGTTAAAGTCCATTTTTAGCACTGATAAAAGGCGTATTTGTAGTAATGTCTATGCGATCAATGGCCACACAATAGAGCTCATCACGTCACTTGGATTTAGTCACTGTAATTTCCTTTAAAACAAATGTTTTCAAAGGGCTTTATCAAAAATGATTTTAGAAAAACTATATATAATTACTATTACAATTTCTTAAAAAACTAGAATTTCCAAATATATAAAAAAATTATATGTTATCCAATTATTAAAGAGAAATAAATTGAATGAAAAATAACACAACTCATCAGTTAATGAAACATATGAAAACCAATTATCAAAGAGAAATAAAGCTAATGAAACATATACATGCCAATTATCAAAGAGACCTTTGGGATCTTGCCTATTTGTGTCCAATACACACAATACAAGACATTGAGATAAAATCATAACTTGTCAATGAGAAATAAATCTAAGGAAACATAACAAAGCTCATTAGTTTAAATTAACCTTTTTCATTAAGTGTTGTCAACCACTATGCTGCTTGCAAACTTAAGAAATAGAAAACCGCTTTTCAATAAATAATTATGGGAGGAAGGAAACATCATTCTTTTATTTATAACAGCCCAAACTTTACCCTGAACCAAGCGGGTTCTAATATTAAAAATAATGACAGAAAAGCAATGGAGTAGAAAGGTAATTCTTTCCATTGTAGAAATGAACTACATTGAACCTGATAACTAAGTTCAAGTACAGATTTCAATAACCATGTTCATCCAAAAATTGTTGAAAAAGGAATTAATAGGTTTCATAAAAAGTTTCCATGTGTACTATAATTTCAAAATATTGGTCGTCATTGAATCAAAAGGTGGAAGTCATCGCCTTTTTCCCATTTATAATAGCCCCAACTTCACTATGTAATATTAGTTCAAGATCCATGGTTCTGTAAGTCTTCTGCACCCAAATAGCACTACCTTAACAAATGAAAGGAGTAGCAACAAAGAAATTTGCATTGAATTCACCTAGGATTGCTGCAACATGTCAATGTTTTTTTCTTCTTGAGTATTGTTAAAAGTGGGATCAAATGCTATAAAAGCCCCCCCGATTGGCAGGATTTTTTAAAAAAATAAATTTTTTAAATTTTTTAAATTTTTTTACTTTTATCAGCGCTAAAAACAGAGCTGATAAAAGGGGCTTTTATCAGCGCTAAAAATAAAGCGCTGATAAAGGACCCTTTTATCAGTGCTTCTTTTTAGCCTTGATAAAAGACCCCTTTTATCAGCGCTTTTTTTTAGCACTGATAAAAGGGTCTTTATCAGCGCTTTTTGGAGTAGTGATAAAGGGGACCCACCCCCCTTATATTCGTCGGCTTTAACAGCGCTTTTCGAGCGCTGTTAAAGACCATTTTTAGCGCTGATAAAATGCGTATTTTTAGTAGTGCCTATGAGATCAAGGGCCACACAATAGAACTCATCACTTCACTTGGATTTAGTCACTGCAATTTCCTTTAAAACAAATGTTTTCAAAGGGATTTATCAAAAATGATTTTAGAAAAACTATATATAATTACTATTACAATTTCTTAAAAAAATAGAATTTCCAAATATAAAAAAAAAATTATATGTTATCCAATTATTAAAGAGAAATAAATTGAATCAAAAATAACACAACTCATTAGTTAATGAAACACATGCAAACCAATTATCAAAGAGAAATAAAGCTAATGAAACATATACAGGCCAATTATCAAAGAGACATTTGGGATCTTGCCTATTTGTGTCCAATATACACAATACAAGAAATTGAGATAAAATCATACCTTGTCAATGAGAAATAAAGATAAGGAAACATAACAAAGCTCATTAGTTTAAATTAACCTTTTTCATTAAGTGTTGTCAACCACTATGCTGCTTGAAAACATAAGAAATAGAAAACTGTTTTTCAATAAATAATTATGGGAGGAAGGAAACACCATTCTTTTATTTATAACATCCCAAACTTTACCCTGAACCAAGCGGGGTCTAATATTAAAAATAATGACACAAAAGCAATGGAGTAGAAAGGTAATTCTTTCCATTGTAGAAATGAACTACATCAAACCTGATAACTAAGTTCAAGTACAGATTTCAATAACCATGTTCATCCAAAAATTATTGAAAAAGGCATTAATGGGTGTCATAAAAAATTTCCATGTGTACTATAATTTCAAAATATTGGTCGTCATTAAATCAAAAGGTGGAAGTCATCACCTTTTTCCCATCTATAATATCCCCAACTTCACTATGTAATATTAGTTCAAGATCCATGGTTCGGTAAGTCTTCTGCACCCAAATAGCACTACCTTAACCAATGAAAGGAGTAGCAACAAAGCAATTTGCATTGACTTCACCTAGTATTGTCGCAACATGTCAATGTTGTTTTCTTCCTGAGTGCTATTAAAAGGGGCCTCAAGAACTATAAAATCCCCCCCGATTGGCAGGATGTTTTTAAAAAAAAAGTATTTTTTGTTAATTCTTTTTAATTTTTTTTTAATTTTTTTTACTTTTATCTACGCTAAAAAGAGCGCTGATAAAAGGGGTCTTTATCAGCGCTTTTTGAAGCGATGATAAAGGGACCCCCCCCCCTATCTTCAACGGCTTTAACAGCGCTTTTATAGCACTGTTAAATGCCATTTTTTGTGCTGATAAAAGGCGTATTTGTAGTAGTGCCTATCCGATCAAGGGCCACACAATAGAGCTCATCACGTCACTTGGATTTAGTTACTGAAACTTCCTTTAAAACAAATGTTTTCAGAGGGATTTATCAAAAATTATTTTAGAAAAACTATATATAATTACTATTACAATTTCTTAGAAAACTAGAATTTCCAAATATATAAAAAAAATTATATGTTATCCAATTATTAAAGAGAAATAAATTGAATGAAAAATAACACAACTCATTAGTTAATCAAACATATGCAAACCAATTATCAAAGAGAAATAAAGCTAATGAAACATATACAGGCCAATTATCAAAGAGACCTTTGGGATCTTGCCTATTTGTGTCCAATATACACAATACAAGACATTGAGATAAAATCATACCTTGTCAATGAGAAATAAAGCTAAGGAAACATAACAAAGCTCATTAGTTTAAATTAACCTTTTTCATTAAGTGTTGTCAACCACTATGCTGCTTGCAAACTTAAGAAATTGAAAACCGCTTTTCAATAAATAATTATGGGAGGAAGGAAATACCATTATTTTATTTATAACAGCCCAAACTTTACCCTGAACCAAGCAGGGTCTAATATTAAAAATAATGACACAAAAGCAATGGAGTAGAAAGGTAATTCTTTCCATTGTAGAAATGAACTACATCGAACCTGATAACTAAGTTCAAGTACAGATTTCAATAACCATGTTCATCCAAAAATTATTGAAAAATGCATTAATAGGTGTCATAAAAAGTTTCCATGTGTACTATAATTTCAAAATATTGGTCGTCGTTGAATCAAAAGGTGGAATTCATCACCTTTTTCCCATGTATAATAGCCCCAACTTCACTATGTAATATTAGTTCAAGATCCATGGTTCTATAAGTCTTCTGCACCCAAATAGCACTACCTTAACCAATGAAAGGAGTAGCAACAAAGCAATTTTCATTGATTTCACCTAGGTTTGTTGCAACATTTCAATGTTGTTTTCTTCCTGAGCGCTGTTAAAAGTGGGCGCAAGCGCTATAAAAGCCCCCCCCCAATTGGTAGGATTTTTTTTAATTTTTTTTACTTTTATCAGCCCTAAAAATAGAGCTGATAAAAGGGGTCTTTTATCAGCGCTAAAAAGAAAGTCCTGATAAAGGACCCTTTTATCAGTGCTTTTTGGAGATCTGATAAAGGGACCCCCCCCCGTATCTTTGTCGACTTTAACAGCGCTTTTCTAGCACTGTTAAAGGCCATTTTTAGGGCTGATAAAAGGCGTATTTGTAGTAATGTCTATGCAATCAAGGGCTACACAATAGAGCTCATCACGTCACTTGGATTTAGTCACTTTAATTTCCTTTAAAACAAATGTTTTCAAAGGGATTTATCAAAAATGATTTTAGAAAAACTATATATAATTACTATTACAATTTCTTAAAAAACTAGAATTTCCAAATATTTAAAAAAAATTATATGTTATCCAATTATTAAAGATAAATAAGTCGAATGAAAAATAACGCAACTCATCAGTTAATGAAACATATGAAAACCAATTATCAAAGAGAAATAAAGCTAATGAAACATATACATGCCAATTATCAAAGAGACCTTTGGGATCTTGCCTATTTGTGTCCAATATACACAATACAAGACATTGAGATAAAATCATACCTTGTCAATGAGAAATAAAGTTAAGGAAACATAACAAAGATAATTAGTTTAAATTAACCTTTTTCATTAAGTGTTGTCAACCACTATGTTTCTTTCAAACTTAAGAAATAGAAAACCGCTTTTCAATAAATAATTATGGGAGGAAGGAAACACCATTCTTTTATTTATAACAGCCCAAACTTTACCCTGAACCAAGCGGGGTCTAATATTAAAAATAATGACACAAAAGCAATGGAGTAGAAAGGTAATTCTTTCCATTGTAGAAATGAACTACATCGAACCTGATAACTAAGTTCAATTACAGATTTCAATAACCATGTTCATCCAAAAATTATTGAAAAAGGCATTAATAGGTGTCATAAAAAGTTTCCATGTGTATTATAATTTCAAAATATTGGTCGTCATTGAATAAAAAGGTGGAATTCATCACCTTTTTCCCATGTATAATAGCCCCACCTTCACTATGTAATATTGGGTCAAGATCCATGGTTCTGTAAGTCTTCTGCACCCAAATAGCACTACCTTAACCAATGAAAGGAGTAGCAACAAAGCAATTTTCATTGACTTCACCTAGGATTTCCGCAACATGTCAATGTTTTTTTCTTCCTGAGTGTTGTTAAAAGGGGGCTCAGGCGTTATAAAATCCCCCGATTGGCAGGATTTTTTTAAAAAAAATTAATTTTTTTAATTTTTTTAATTTTTTTTTATTTTTTTTTACTTTTATCAGTGCTAAAAAAAGTGCTCATAAAAGACCCCTTTTATCAGCGCTTTTTTTTAGCACTGATAAAAGGTGTCTTTATCAGTGCTTTTTGGAGCGCTCATAAAGCGGACCCCCCCCCCTTTATCTTCACCGGCTTTAACAGCACTTTTTCAGCGCTGTTAAAAGTCATTTTTAGCGCTGATAAAAGGCATATTTATAGTAGTGCCTATGCGATCAAGGGCCACACAATAGAGCTCATCACGTCACTTAGATTTGTTCACTGCAATTTCCTTTAAAACAAATGTTTTCAAAGGGATTTATCAAAAATGATTTTAGAAAAACTATATATAATTACTATTACAATTTCTTAAAAAACTAGAATTTCCCAAAATATAAAAAAAAATTATATGTTATCCTATTATTAAAGAGAAATAAATCGAATAAAAAATAACACAACTCATTAGTGAATGAAACATATGCAAACCAATTATCAAAGAGAAATAAAGCTAATGAAACATAGACAGACCAATTATCAAAGAGACGTTTAGGATCTTGCTTATTTGTGTCCAATATACACAATACAAGACATTGAGATAAAATCATACCTTGTCAATGAGAAATAAATCTAAGGAAACATAACAAAGCTCATTAGTTTAAATTAATCTTTTTCATTAAGTGTTGTCAACCACTATGTTGCTTGCAAACTTAAGAAATAGAAAACCACTTTTCAATAAATAATTATGGGAGGAAGGAAACACCATTCTTTTATTTATAATTGCCCAAACTTTACCCTGAACCAAGCGGGGTCTAATATTAAAAATAATGACACAAAAGCAATGGATTAGAAAGGTAATTTTTTCCATTGAAGAAATGAACTACATTGAACCTAATAACTAAGTTCAAGTACAGATTTCAATAACCATGTTCATCCAAAAATTATTGAAAAAGGCATTAATAGGTGTCATAAAAAGTTTCCATGTGTACTATAATTTTAAAATATTGGTCGTCATTGAATCAAAAGGTGGAAGTCATCACCTTTTTCCCATGTATAATAGCCCCAACTTCACTATGTAATATCAGTTCAAGATCCATGGTTCTGTAAGTCTTCTGCACCCAAATAGCACTACCTTAACCAATGAAAGGAGTAGCAACAAAGTAATTTTCATTGATTTCACCTAGAATTGCCGCAACATGTCAATGTTGTTTTCTTCCTGAGCCCTATACCCAAATAGACAATAAAGGGATATATATGATCAAAGGGGGGAATGAGAGGGATAAAACCCTAAATCACAATTAATACAACAAGTTTTAAAGTATTTAATTACAGAAGATAAAAAAACAGAACATGTGCTCTTAGATAAATTAAAAAATTAAAATAGAAAACAATACTTGTAGTCCTACAAATGTTCCAATAATAACAAATTGACAACATTTTCATCAACATTTTGAAGCTCACTATGATCAAAAAAATAGAAAAAAGGTAAAATAAGAAATAAATATATGTATTTTATGTTGGTTGCGCAAATGATTTCATGAAACAAGAATAAAATTTTGTAAGAAAGTTGTTGTAATCCTTGAAAAATAGTATAAAATCACAGTTAATCATTGCTTTCCTTGCACTCAAATACAATAATTTCAACTACGAAAGGATGACATGAAAGATAAAACCATGAAGTTGAAGGTAAAAAGTCTGAAAATATGGAACTCATAACTCACTCAGATCGCCATCGATTGTTCCACTCAAGATCCTCATGTAATGTCCCGGTTCTAGGTGTCGCCCAAAGGTGTCCCGTACCCGGTTGGTCACATGGTCTCAAGCGCATTTTCTCAAACGTCAGAGGCTTCCAACCAGAAACGAGGGCCTTGATATGATAGTGGGGAAATTATGGCCTCATTGGCAGAGTAACCAAGCGGAATGACAATAAAATTCAACAACAGAAGCAGTAATAACGTACAAAAAGTAAATAACGGAAGAATGCAAGTAAATAAACAACTGGAGCACATATATAAATGATGTATGTAACATATGTCTAGGAAAGTAGCCAAACAAGTCACAATGCTTAAAATACAGTACTAAACCAAAGTACAAGGAAAACAAGTAAACTCCAACAGTATCGTAAGGCTCAGCTTGGTCCCACGCTCTCTAGCTCCATAGCAATCAAGTACCTAAAGTAGAAGGGTGTTTGCCCTTATCTATATCTGCAACAATATAATTTTTTTGTGCTCAAAAGCATGACCCAAACTGGGTGTGAAACGAATCCCAGTAGGAAATCACCCAAAGATCTGTGTCTAACTGTCAGTGAATATATATAACAGGTAAAAATGCAAAATAAAGTAATAAACAAGGAAGTACTCAAAAGTAAACAGTTCTATAGTTTCAACTACATTCATTTACATTTATTAATTATTCAACCAATCATTCACAAGCAACCCTCTGGGAAAGTTCTCATAGCATAACCCCTCTGGTTCAACTTATCATTTAACAAAAAAGATATAATTACCCCCTAGGATAGCTCACACAGTCTAACCCATTCGGTCTCATGCAAACAAAGACTCTCTGGGGAAGCACTCGCCGTCAATTCTCCATGTAGTCTTTTAACAATAAACTACACTCTCTGAAGAAGCACTCGACATTAATTACATCTATGGTCTCGTAACGATAACTATAGACACTCTAAGGGAGCACTCAGCGTCAATCCCCCCTATGGTCTCGCAGTGTTAAAAGTACAACAAACACTCTAGGGAAGCTCTCAACGTCAATTCCCCTTATGATCTCACTACACCAGGTTTTCACAGCCCTGTGTAAAGCAATCGTGCACAAACGATATTCAACAACCAAAGTAAAACACAAATACTTCTTGGCTAAATGGCTGAAAATCATAACACAAGCATGACAGATAATATCACTCCATCCTAACAGCACTAGGCATGGAAAACAGAGCAGCCTAACAGGCAATTCTAGACCCAATGGACAATATCAGATCAAACATGGGCAAACACATCCATAGCAAATTAAATAACCCTATTTACAATCAAAAACTCATACTCAAACAAACAAGTCATAACAGGCATCAACAGGGTTAAATTTTCTAAACACATAATACCCTAAACTAGGTTATTGGGCACTTTTTGCACATATAATTCAAATACAATCTACAAAAAGGCACAAAACACCTACCTCGGCGTTGTACGATCGATATATTTGAAGCTTAGCCTCTGAATCGACCTAGAATATCGTAGATCTACAAAAACATCTAAAACGTTCAACCAAGTATATCTCACAAAAAAGGAGAAAACAAGAGTAGAGGCTCTAGAAGAAGGAAGAACTCACCGTGGTGATTCCAATGTAATCGATGGTGTTTGATTCGGAGAACGGACCAAACGGGGGCTCAAAGAATAATCGGCGATATCTGTCACCCTTGGACGAGACGGGTTCAAAAAAAGACAAATCTGTTGATGAGACACGACTCCGGTCCAGTATAACAATTAAAAATAAAAATGCATGGCGTGTTCCCTGAGGATACACGGCATTTATAGGCCTTTACCGGGACCTGCTTTAGGCATTCTCCAGGTCACCTCACACGGCCATGTACTTGATCTTTACACGTCCAGTACACGGCTACCCACAGTAATCGGGTACATGGCATGTACTCCTTAAATTTCCAGATTCTCTCATTTTCCTCAAAAACACCCGAAAACAAGATCCATACCTGAAAAAGAAGATCTGAGTTCTTAAACCTCATTTTTGGAAAATCTTGAACACATAATGTTCTACCCACAAAAATAAAACCGCATTAACCTATGAGTGTCTAGAAATCATTGGCACGTGTGTGAAACCATTGAATCATTTCTAGATTTCTAAGGATCAACAATTCCCGATCGGGACTTGCCTTAGTTGTTTGGAATGGTTCATAAACTTTCATGCACATAGGAGTGGTTTTCGTTACTTCCTTAAACCAAGGGTGATTGACAACTTGATCGAGGAGTCGTTCATTAATCATTCAATAGGAAAAGAGGGTAAATGATTTCCATGACCATGATGACAATGCAAAAGATGAACCTATCCTGACCCTACCACTCTTAATCCATTAGCGTTCAAACTTTGTTTTAATTGCTTTATCTCTTTTAAAAAATGAACAATTTCAAAAACAATCTCACTTATTTCTCAAATTTTAAGGTTACAGATTGCTTGTTGTGCGTTCCTCTCTAGAGACTACCTAGGTTATCCACTTTACTACATTTTAACTTAGGAAATATTTGTTTTTGTCACACCCCACAATAGGCATGAATCAAAACTTTGCATCATTTTCAGGGAGGTAGTGCCAATATTTTTTCTCTCTTTCATTTCTCTTTTCTTCTTTTCTCTTCAAAATTGCATGACTAGAACCTCAATCACAGAACCTTATCCCCTAGATCCAAAAATTGAAAGAACCTTGTTGAATGGACTTAGAAACCTTAATTTGCAATCTGAATTTGAGGAAATTTCTCTTGCAAACTCGAGTAAACTTCAAGTGTTCATTCTGAGCATGTCATCATGACTGGAAATCAAAACTCAACCCTTAGAGACCTTTATACACCACAATTCCTTAATCAAGACAATAAACTTGTCATTTCAATGTTACAAAATGATTTTGAGATGAAATCTAACATGATTCCATTACTTCCAAAGTTTCATGTCTTGGCAGGTAAAGATCAAAACAAACATATTAAAGAGTTCACACATGTCTACTCTACTTTCAGACCCCGTGGAGTAGTTGAGGAACAAGTAAAGTGGAAGGTGTTCCCATTTTCATTGGAAGGAGCTGCCAAAGAATGGTTGTATGGTCTACAACCTGGAGATGCGAATGATTAGAATGACTAGGTAAGATATTTCATGCAACGATTCTTCCCCACCTCCAGAAGCACAGTCATCAGAAAGGAGATCTATGCCATCAGACATTCATCTGGAGAAACCCTTTACAACTATTGGGAAAGATTTAAAAAACTATGTGTTAGCTACCCACATCAATCCATTGAAGAACATCACTTTCTTGTCTTTTTTTATAAGGATTACTAGACAATGAAATAAACCTTATTGATGCATTATCTGGAGACGCATTGATTGACAGGTCACCAAAATAAGTCAAGGGCCTAATTGAGGATATTTCCCAGAACTCGCAACAGTTTAGTACAAGAGGAACTAGCACAAAAGGTATTCATGAGGTAAAAACTTCTTATCCACCACCTTTATGGGAAACTAAGATTGATGAACTAACCAGTATGGTGAGACAGATGGCCCTGAAGCAAGTGAATGACCAACAAGCACCAGCTAAGGTATGTTAATTATGTTCATCGCCTGATCATTTCACTGATCAGTGTGTTGAAATACAGAGAATGGAAACATGTGCAGCAGCCTTTCAGCCGAGGAAGTTTCAACAAAATCAAGGATAAAGAGAGTCTAACCATGTTCAATATGGATTTGAAAATCAGCAGAATCAAGCAAAACCTCCACACCAAAACCAATTCCAAAACCAACCCTCATTCCAGGAACAATTTCAAAACTCACCACCATTTCAACAAAAACAATATTATAACCAGCATTCACACCACCAACCATCCACTTTCTCAAGACCCTATGATCAACCATCCACCATCACACAACCTTTTATGGAACAACTACAATCCAAGTATGATGACCTAGTGGATGAGGTTGATAAGCCGGTAAACACACTGGGAAGTTTTGTTGAAATCGTGTCCAAAAATCTAGGCAAACTTCTTTCCCAGACAATCCCAAACCCAAAAGATAATGCCAGCATGATAACAACAAGGAGTAGAAAAGAAATCTCACCACCAATATCCCATGAACCTGAAACAATATCAACTGGGTTGATGGAGAATGAAGTTGTAAATTTTGAAAATTCTGTGAAAATGCACCATGAAGAAGAGAAGAAAGAGGGGAGGAGAAGGATAGGACGGGAAAGAATAGACAAGAAACAACATTGCAAAGGAAAAAAAGGGAGAATAAAGACTTACCCCCACCATTTCTATCAAGGATGATTGAATCAAAGAGATTTCAAGAAGAATCATTTCAAAAAGAAATTCTAAACACCTTCTAAAACGTGGAAATTAATATACCCCTTCTTGAAGCACTCAAATAAATTCCAAATTATGTTGAATTTTTTAAGGATATTTGCACCAAGAAGAGGAGACTTCAGGGGAATAAAATGATCAACTTGAGAAGAAGTGTTTCGGCCCTTATCACGCCACAATTGTCAACCAAATGTCAAGATCCAGTGACGTTTTTCATTCTATGAACCATTGGTTCTTTAAATTTATCTAATGTTTTGTGTGATCTAAGTGTTTCAATTAATGTATTGCCTCACTCAGTATACACTTCTTTGTAGATGGGAGACTTGAAGCCCACAAGAGTGGGGGTCCAGCTTGCAAATAGATCCACAGTCTTCCCAACAGGAGTTCTGGAGGATGTCCTGGTGAAAATCAAAGATCTCTTATTCTCAGCTGACTTCTATGTACTGAATATGGAAGAAGATAGTTAGTCTGGGTTGTATGTAATGTTTGAAGCCTACGGGCATTGAATTCCTCTAAGGCCTATGAGCCATGTAATACTTACGCCTACAGGCCTTATAAGGGTTCCACCTCACCCCTTGAAAGGTGGATTATCAAAAATCAATAAAAAATGAAGGTCTTCGGGCCATTAGAGGCAAAAACCATCATCAATGTTCATGGAGGGACACTTTCCATGGAGTTTGGAGATAACATTGTTCACTTAAATATTTTTGAATCCATGAGCCACTCATCGGATGATCACTCACTCTTTACACTCTCCCATGAAGTTGATACTAAACCCATTGAAGAATCAAGTATGTTCCATGAATTATTAGCCTTAGGAGAGACTTCTTCCATTCAAAATATCATTGAACATGTAGAAGCCCAAAATGTTGAGATTCTGATTTCATGTGGGAGGAAGAGGTAAAATATGATTTCTTTGATGATTTGTTAAATGATGAGGAAGATGATATAGTTTCTTATGTACAGGAGATTCAACCTTTGGAAGTGGGGGACATTAGTTCAGTTTCATCCCTTGATCACCCCCTGATTTGAAATTAAAACCACTCCTCACTGATTTGAAATATGTATATATTAGGGAGGGAGATAAATTACCAGTGATAATTGCTAATAATTTGTCTGAAACCCAAGAAAAATCTTTGATTGAGTTTTTGAGAGAGAATTTCCAAGCAATAGGTTGGAGCTTAGGTGATATCCCAAGAATAAACCCAAAAATATGCTCACATAGAATTCTTCTTAAGGGAGATTCCAAACTTGTCAGGCAACCCCAAAAAGGGCTAAATCCCGCCTTGGTGGAGGTTGTGAAGAAAGAGATTGAGAAGCTCTTGGAATCTGGGATCAACTATCTCATCTCAGATTCACAATGGGTTAGCATAATTTATGTAGTTCCAAAGAAAATTGGCCTAACCACTGTGAGGAATGAAAAAAATGAATCAATCCCTGTGAAAATTCAAAATAGCTGGAGTGTGCATTGATTTTAGGAAGTTGAATCAGGTCACTCGGAAAGATCATTTCCTCATCCCCATCATTGACCAGATGTTAGAGATTGGTAGGGAGAACTCGTTGTTGCTTTTTGGATGGATTTTCATGTTATTTTCAGGTACTCATTGCTCCTAGGGATCAAGAGAAGACAACCTTTACTCGTCTCTTCGGTACTTTTGTATATAAAAGGATGTCATTTGGATTATGTAATGCTCCAGGTACATTTCAGATGCGCATGGTAAGTATTTTTTTTCCAATCACATTGAAGATTATTTAGAGGTATTCTTAAATGATTTCATAGCTTTTGGAAATTCCTTTGACCATTGTTTGAAAAATCTAGAAAAAGTTTTGAAAACCTGCATTGAAAAGAATCTTGTTTTAAATTTTGAAAAGTTTCATTTCATGGTGGAGAGAGGAATTGTCCTTGAACGTGTCATTTCAAAAAAAAACATTGAAGTGGATAAATCAAAAATTGAAGTGATAAATTCATTGTCTTACCCAACTTGTGTGAAACGTGTTAGATCGTTTTTAGGACATGCAGGATTCTATAGGAGGTTTATCAAAGATTTTAGTAAGATTGCACTCCCTCTCTCTAGATTGCTTTTGAAAGATGTTTATTTTGATTTCAATGGTGCGTGTAGGGAAGCCTTTGATGAGTTGAAGAGGAGACTGATTACATCACCTGTGATGCAGCCATCAAATTGGGAAGAACCATTCAAGAAGCTTTGTGATACTTCCAACCAAGCAGTTGGAACAGTCCTTTCTCAGTGAATTGAGGGCAGGACACAAGTCATTGCTTATGCCTCAAGAACCCTATATGCGGCTCAATTCAATTACACAACCACAGAAAAGAAGTTTTTATCAAATGTTTTTTCTTTAGAAAGATTTAGATCATATCTGCTTGAAACTAAAGTCACTCTGTTTTTTGATCATACAACTCTTAAGTACTTGATGAAGAATGATGAAACTAAACCGAGGCTAGTGAGGTAGATGTTACTAATATAGTATTTCAACATATAAATAAAGGACAAGAAGGAATATGAGAACCAAGTGGTTGATCATTTAAGCAGACTACCTAATACTACTGAAGCTAAAATTCCAAAAAAAGAACCATTGAATGATCACCAGGAGAGCAGTTGTACTTTATTGAAGGAGAAGTGTCTCGGTATGCTGACATAGTCAATTATTTGGTAACATCTCAGGTCTTATCTCATTTCAATTCTCACCAAATTCACAAACTGAAAACTGAATCTAGATATTACATTTGGAATGATCCATTTCTTTGAAAGATTTGCAATGACCAAGTGATAAAAAGATGTTTGCTGAAATTGCTTCTATATTTAATTTTTGTCATGCTTTAGCTTGTGGAGACCACTTTGGACCTCAAAGGACAGTAAGGAAGGTTTTAGAATCTGAACTTTATTGGCCCGCTATTTTTAAAGATGCTCGTGATTTTTGCAAAAATGTGTCAAAAATATCAGTTTTCTGAAAACATTTCAAAGGGACAGAAAATGCCCCAACAACCACTTAATTTTTGTGAGATTTTTGAAGTCTGGGAGATAGATTTTATGGGACCTTTCCAAATATCATTTGGAAATTCTTATATCTTTCTTGCGGTTAGTTATGTTTCCAAATGGGTGGAAGAAAAAGCCATCAGGACTAACGATGCTAAAGTTGTTTGTGATTTTGTTAGGGCTAACATGTTGTGTAGGTTTGGAGTGCCTAGAGTCATCATCAGTAATCAAGGGACTCACTTTTGTTATAGGAGAATGGAGTGTTTGCTGAAGAAGTATGGGGTGCATCATAAAACATCAACTCCCTATCACCCACAGACAAATGGTCAAGCTGAAGTGTCCAATAGGGAAATCAAAGGAATTTTGGAGAAAACTGTTAAACCAAACAGGAAAGATTGAAGTCAAAGGTTGGAAGACACATTATGGGTTTAAAAACAGCTTACAAGACCCCAATTAGAATGAATCCATATAGGCTAATTTATGAGAAAATTTGTCATCTACCTGTAGAATTAGAGCATAAGGCGTATTGGGCTGTGAGGAAGATGAATTTGGATCTTCAAAATGTCGGGAAAGGGAGAAGATTGCAATTTCAGGAGTTGGAGGAAATTAGAAGGGAATCTTTTGAAAATTCCAAGATTTACAAGGAGAGAACAAGAGTGACTCATGGCAAGCTGATCCAACCGAAAGACTTCCATCCTAGAGACAAAGTGTTAGTTATTCAACTCAAGACTCAAACTGATGCTAGGTAAACTTCATAGAGGGTCAATTTATAGTTACTCATGTATATCATTTTGGTGTTATACAGATTGTAAATGATGGAAATCAAGAGTCATTAACTATTAATGGACACTGGCTGAAAAAATTCTATGGGAGCATTCCATCAGATCCAGTGGAGGAGATCACAGTCCTCTAACCTGTCTATCAATAAAAGTCATCAGGTTGTACATCTCCTCTACACTTGCTTGTTTGATGTGCTTCATTTTCAAATTTGTTTACACATTAAATCAATTTGAATGCATTGAGAACACTGTATCATTTAAGTGTGGGAGGAGGAACCTTTTTAGTTTAGGATTTTCATTTGTTTGTTTTTTGTATTTTCAAAAACAAATGTCTGTGTTTTCATAAATTTTTGTGTTTATTTTTCAATTTTTGTGTGTTTTTTGAAACTTTTGAGTTGAAATTATTATCATTTCAATTTATGAAACCCATGACAATGAGTGAAACATTTTATTCCATGAAATTGAGCTTAAATGAATGCTGAAAATGAATCGTTTCAAGTTCAAATCTTTGAGAAATTCATGAAAAATACTCTGATTTTTGAATCTCATGACACATCTCATTGTATGTATATTTGAAATCACATTCTCGTGAGGCTTCTGAACCATTGTTTTCATATTCTTTACATTCACCTCACTTTTTGAGATAACCAAATCATGCTTGTTTTAACCAGAATTTGATTTATTCCTATCAAAACTTGAGAGTTTGAGATACTTATGTTTTAAATGATTGAGACATTTTTTGGTTTTTAAAACCCCCTTATTTCAAGAGAATCCTTTTCATTCTGGTCTACCTTGTAAATTTAATCCTTATAACCCTTAGAAGTCATGAACAACCTGTTAGGATACCCACATTACAAGCCAAGTTTCTCTATCCAACCTGCTCTTGAAGTGAAATTGCATGATCTAGTTGAACTTAAATGTGGGGGGGAGTTGTATTGTATTGTGGTACCTCATTTGGTGATACTTTGGGTGGAAAATCAAATGATCAAGAGTGGTGTTTGCTGCTAAAAATCATTTTGTTGAAACTTGTGTCTTTTCTGAAGCTTTCATGATAATATAAGTTGTGTCTTTCTAGACATTCTAATGGAGAAAAAAAGTTGTGTCTTTATTAAAGCTTTCAAGAAAAACTATGTTTGAGATGATTGAAATTTTTGCTACTGAAATTATGAATGGTGCGCACTTTGCTTGAGTTTTCGTGATGAAGCTGATTTTCTACTATGGTGGGCGAGGAGGAGACCATACTTGAGTGAAAATTAAAATCTTGCAATTTTGCTTCAAAAAGAGCCAAACCTACTCATTCGGCCTCAGAATTTTTTGAAATCTAATCCTACCAATCAGAAGCTATAGAATAACCTTGCGAAGTCCTCATAATAAACACATGTCTTTGACTCACATTGGGTGTAGAAGTAGGAATCTATCAAGACTATGGTGACTCTTGCATTGGTTTGGATGAGAAAAACTTTGTTGAAAATTGATATTTGTGAGATGAGAGAAAAATCATGTGAGGTAGGTGTTTTGTGTGCATGGGATGAGAAATGTAGGGGAAATATATTGAATGATATGAATGGAGGACTTGAAATGATGTTTTTTTTATGAGGCATGATATCCTTTGTTTCTTGGTATGGAATTGGTAGATCTCATAAACATGTGTTTTGAATTTGCATTGATTTGATTTTGTTGTTGAGTTGTCCAAGAGTCCAAGTACCAAGTGTGGGGAAATTGATAGAAATATAATTTTCATTAATTTTCATGTGTTTAAATTATTTAATCTCTGCCATTTAATCAATTTGAGCTGATTTGAATCATTTTAATATTTTTGGTGAATTTTGAGTTTAATTGTGAAAATTGTTTAATTCTGAAAATTTAACAATTTTATGGATCTTCTGTATTTTGGGAATATCTTTTACAATTTTGATCCAAATTGAGTGATTCCTTTTTTATGGGATTCATTTGTTTGTGGGCTTTAAGTTTGTATTTTTGACCTAGACCCAGTTCAAAACACAATGGCCCGTAAAAATAAATCAAGTGGAAAAAGTTTGTTGGCCGACAGAATAGACCCCACATAAGTTATGGAGGCATATCTCGGGATAGATATGTCCAAATGAGGTGATTCCAGTTGGAGGAGAACTAGGACTCAATGCCTCATGCGTATATAAAATTTCATGGAGAAATTCGATCATTAAGTCATCCATTGAATGGTCCCAAGTGGAGGTAGTTGAGTAGTCTCCTCTGGAAGAATAAGTATTCATCATTAATTCAAGAATAACGTTTTGGAAACTTGTCCAAATCTGCTAAGATTTTGTGGGCGCATGTACAAGAGAGAGGGGAACAACTTGTTTTAAGACAATTTCCCAATATTCGATCATTTACTATTCTAATTGAACAACTTTCAGAGGATTGAATCCGAAAGGAAAATTTTCACCCTTAAGCCTATAAATATGTGTGTCCACTTCCATTCAAGGGTTGTTGAAGAAGGTGCAAGAGGAGTTGTGCTGGAAGATTGAAGTCTTGAATTTCTATGTATTTTCTCTCTTCTTTTTTCTTAGTTTCATTATGATTTCTTCTTCCCTTTGCTCTCTTACCCTTCACATGGAGGGGTAAAACCTTTGAGTGATCGGGGAAGGGGGAGTTTCATTTTGGTAATGTCGGAGTCTTATGCTTAAATGTAAAACTCTCTTTATATTGAATGATTCCTATTTTCAGTGGCTCCCAATTTTATTAATACGATCGTGTTTTGGGTTTTGCGTGTATTCATTGTTAATAGCTTTGGTTGAAGAACTTAAAACTCCCTCCGTCTAGTGCATTTTGTCTCGATCGAACGGATTGTGTTGGGTGGTGAGTGTTTAGTGATCGTTGGCACGTGTGTGGAACTAGTGAATCATTTCTAGATTTCTAAGGATCAACGATTCCCGGTCGGGACTTTCCTTAATTGTTTGGGAATGGTTCATGAGCTTTTATGCACATAGGAGTGGTTTTCATTAATTCCTTCAACCAAGGGTGATTGACAACTCGATTGAGGAGTCATTCATTTATCATTCAATAAGAAAAGAGGGGATATTATTTCCATGACCATGATGACATTGCAAAAGTTGAACCTATCCTGACTCTGCCACTCTCTTCATCCATTAGTGTTCAAAATTTATTTTAATTTCTCCCTCTTTTCAAAAACAAACAATTTCAAAAACAATCACACTTTATTTTCAATTTTTAAGGTGACAACTTGTTTGTTGTGCGCTCCTCTCTGAACACTACCTAGGTTACTCACTTTACTACATTTTAACTTTAATAAATATTTGTTTTTGTCACACCTGTTGGATTGGTGTAGCCCGATCCGGTTGGGCCGAATGCTTGTGGCCCACAACTATCGCGGGTTGAGCTCCGCGGTGAGCTTATTGGGCATTGCAGGGGGCAACGCGCCCCTGCTCCGGGGGTCTGGGGGACGAAGGCCCCTGACCCAATTTTTCGACACTGTAGCATCTCTGACCACTGTAACGGAGCTGACTGACCGACACTGACAGACACTATAGCAGTGCGGACTTCGGATTCAACAGTACTGTAGCACTTTTGACAAAGGTGGTCGTTGTTCACTGTAGCGACGCAGACTTACTTTTCAGAACAGTGGTCATCTTTTCCATTTTATAGCCCATTTTCGAGCTAGGGTTACTACTGAGAAAACTCTGTAATTTTGTGCTCCCGAATTAGTGAAGTTCTGCCTCTCCGTGGACGCAGGGATTATTCCCGATCCACGTAAATTGTTGTGTTTTTGTTGCTTTCCTTCTATATTTTCTTTTGTTTCTTGTTTCTATCTTTGCGACTCCTGAAGATTCCGCAACAACACCCCACGACAAACACGTGTCAGTACGCCCTTGGTAATATCCAGTGTGAGATGTTATGAGAACGAGACCCGCCGGTAGAAAATTTACATTTATATGTGTCATTGGATGTTCCTATCTGCGGACGTGTGTATTGATACTTAGACTTTAATATTATTATTAATGAGTAATATGAGTTGTGTACTTTGATTTATTAACAAAAATCGTGACAACATATGTTCGCGACGAGGTAGGATACGTTGGGTGTATCACGAGTAAAATTGCATTAATGAATAATGCGAGAAATGATTTATATTCTTCTTTAACAAAATTTTATATCTCAAACCTTTTTATGGAAATGATATAGTCTAAATAAATCCATGGTTATGGTGTTCTATAGCCAAGTTCAATTTTTGAAAATCAAATAAAGATACATTGAACACATAGGTTGATGACACCAGCATGTCACATGCTTGATTGAGATATCGTAATAAAGAGATTATATTACACGGTGAGCTAGACGTTAACCTTGGATTTTAAGCTGCTTCATCTAATACCACTCAGAAAAAGGCCTAAAGGGTCACACACTAAGTGTGTCCAGAATCTTAGTTAAATAATATATTATTATTTATTATTTAACAAGTTGAATAAATATTATGCTCGCACGTGGTTTGACAGAGATAATATTTTCATAATTAATTATATGTTTTTAAATGATTTAATACCTTCCCATTAATCAATGTGAGCTTATTTGCATCATTTTATGATTTTTGGTGAGTTTTGAGCTTAAGTGTGAAAATTGGTTAATTCTGAACATTTAATAGTTTTCATTCACCTCTGTATTTCACGCATATCTCCTACAATCTTCATCCAATTTTAATAATTCCTTTTTTTTAGGATGAAATGGATTGTGGCCTACAAAATCTTCTTCTGGACCAAGATCCAATTCGAGCTCCCACATGCCTTAAAAAATCATTCAATGTGGACACATAATCTGGCCGACAGAGTGGACATTGCCTCATTCAAAAAGTCATATCTCGTGCTACCAAACTTAAAATGAGATGATTCCACTTTTTTCGAAATCTGACTCCATGAGGAACATTCACAAAAAAACCATCGAGAAATGAGTTAATTAAGGTCAACTTTGAATCAGTCAAAATGGGGTTGGTGGAATAGTGTTTGGCGGCCAGTAAAAGTCAGGTCAAGTATTTCGACCATAACTCATTACACACGGCTCCATTTGATCTGATATGTTGAGGGTAGATGGCCAACTCAATTCCCAACATTCTATAAAAAGGGACATCTGCCTCATTCGGCCATGAGAGGGGAGAACCGAAGCTGAACTTCTGGAAAAAAGATTCTGAAGGAGAAAAATTATGTTCTTTCTTTTAAACTCTTTTCTTCTTCTTATTTTTGTAATTACTTCATCTTCCTCATCATTCTCAATTACCCTTACCATGGTGGGGTAAACATATGAGGTGATTGAGGAAGGGTAGGTTTTATATTTTTTGCAATGCTTGAGTTCTTGTATTTTATTGAATAAAAACATTCTCTCTTCTGCGAAGTTGTTTTCAAATTCCAATAAAAGTATTTATTATCTTATGCGGTCGTATTTTATTTTATAATTTTTTGTTATAATTGCTTTGATATATGATCATTTTTATCCATCCACTAGGTTCTGTTCTATATTCGATAGAATAAGATTCAGGCATAGTGGTGAAGTACTTAGCGATCGCCAGTACGTGTGGGAGGGGTGATGAACATTTTGATCTACACTCCTTTTAGTGTGTGATAGAGTTGTAGTGAATACCCCCAATTGACTTAGGCAATTCTCAATTGGGTATTTTTTATCCCAAATAATCAGGAATTTTCATCATCACTCCCACACGTACTAGCTATCGCTAAGTACTTCACCACTATGTCATGATCTTATTCTATCAAATATAGAACAGAACCTAGTGGAGGGATAAAAATGATCATATATCAAAGCAATTATAACAACAGATTATAAAATCAAATACGATCGCATAAGATAATAAATACTGTTATTAGAATTTGAAAACAACTTCGCAGAAGAGAGATTGTTTTTATTCAGTAAAATACAAGAACTCAAGCATTGAAAAAAATAGAAAACCTACTCTTCCCCAATCACCACATATTTTTACCCCACCATGGTAAGGGTAATTGAGAATGATGACAAAGATGAAGTCATTACAAAAATAAGAAGAAGGAAAGAGTTTAAAAGAAAGAACAGAATTTTTCTCCTTCAGAATCTGTCTGCCAGAAGTTCAGCTTCGGTTCTCCCCTCTCCTGGACGAATGAGGCAGGTACCTTATTATAGAATGTTTTTAATTGAGTTGTTCATCTACCCTCAAAATATCAGATCAAATGGAGCTATGTGTAATGAGTTATGGCCGAAATACTAGACCTGACTTTTACTGGCCGCCAAGCACTATTCCACCAACCCCATGTTGACTGATTCAAAATCGGCCTTAATTAACTCTTTTCTCGATGGTTTTTATTGTGAATGTTCCTCACGGATTCAACTTTCGAACAAAAGTGGAATCATCTCATTTTAAGTTTGGTAGCATGAGATATGACTTTTTGAATGAGGCAATGTCCACTCTGTCGGCCAGATTATGTATCCACATTGAACGATTTTTTAAGGCATGTGGGAGCTCGAATTGGATCTTGATCCAGAAGAAGATTTTGTAGGCCACGAGACATTTCATCCTACAAAAAAGGAATTATTCAAATTGAAAGAAGATTTTAGGAGATATGCGTGACATACAGAGATAAATGAACACTGTTAAATGTCCAGAATTAACCAATTTTCACACTTAAGCTCAAAACTCACTAAAAATCATGAAATGATGCAAATAAGCTCAAATTTATTAATGGGAAGGGATTGAATCATTTAAAAACATATAATTAATTATGAAAATATTATCTCTGTCAATTCCCCCACACTTAGCACTTGGACTCCTGGACAAGTAAACATCGATATTAAATCAAAGCAAATTTAAAAACACATATCCATGAGATCTAACAATTTAACACCAAGAAACAAAAAATATCATGTCTCATAAAAAATCATAAAAACCTTTATTTAAACTCACTTCTCTAATCATGTGCTTATGATAATAATAGACCTTAAAAAAATTCTATTTTGGTCTACACTCCCTTTAGTGTGTGATAGAGTTGTAGTGAATACCCCCAATTGACTTAGGCAATTCCCAATTGGGTATTGTTTATCCTAAATAATCAGGAATGTTCATCACCCCTCTCACTCGTACTAGCGATCGCTAAGTACTTCACCACTATGCCCTGATCTTATTCTATCGAATATAGAATAGAACCTAGTGGAGGGATAAAAATGATCATATATCAAAGCAATTATAACAACAGATTATAAAATCAAATACGATTGCATAAGATAATAAATATTGTTATTAGAATTTGAAAACAACTTCGCAGAAGAGAGAATGTTTTTATTCAACAAAATACAAGAACTCAAGCATTGAAAAAAATAGAAAACCTACCCTTCCCCAATCACCTCATATGTTTAACCCACCATGGTAAGGGTAATTTAGAATGATGAGGAAGATGAAGTCATTACAAAAATAAGAAGAAGAAAAGAGTTTAAAAGAAAGAACAGAATTTTTCTCCTTCAGAATCTGTCTGCTAGAAGTTCAGCTTCGGTTCTCCACTCTCCTAGCCGAATGAGGCAGAGGTCTCTTCTTATAGAATGTTGGGAATTGATTTGGTCATCTACCCTCAAAATATCAGATCCAATGGAGCCGTGTGTAATTAGTTATGGCCGAAATACTAGACCTAACTTTTATTGACCGCCAAACACTATTCCACCAACCCCATTTTGACTGATTCAAAGTTGGCCTTAATTAACTCCTTTATCAATGGTTTTTATTGTGAATGTTCCTCATGGAGTCATATTTCGAACAAAATTAGAATCATCTCATTTTAAGTTTGGTAGCACGAGATGTGACTTTTTGAATGAGGCAATGTCCACTCTGTCGTCCAGATTATGTATCCACATTGAACGATTTTTTAAGGCATGTGGGAGCTCTAATTGGATCTTGGTCCAGAAGAAGATTTTGTAGGCCACGAGCCATTTCATCCTACAAAAAAAGAATTATCCAAATTGGATGAAGATTGTAGGAGATATGCGTGAAATACAGAGGTGAATGAAAATTGTTAAATGTCCAGAATTAACCAATTTTCACACTTAAGCTCAAAACTCACCAAAAATCATGAAATGAATGCAAATAAGCTCAAATTGATTAATGGGAAGGGATTAAATCATTTAAAAACATATAATTAATTATGAAAATATTATCTCTGTCAATTCTCTCACACTTAGCACTTGGACTCCTGGACAAGTAAACATCGATATTAAATCAAAGCAAATTTAAACACATATCCATGAGATCTAACAATTTAACACCAAGAAACAGAAAAAATATCATGCCTCATAAAAAACCATTATTTCAAGTTCTCAATTCAGTTCATTAAATATATTTCCTTTTCATTTATTCTCTCACACACACAAAACACTTACCTAACATGCATTTTTTTCTCATCACAGTGGAGTTGTTGTAGGTATGTAGAAAACGGAAGACCCCATCGACTGTCCAGAGGCCAACCATTATCCCACTGGTGCAATCTGGCTGAAAATTCATTAAAATCACTATGCGACATTTAATTTTCACTAGATTTTGACCCTCTTTATTGCCACATTCCAACCCTAAACACCCTATTTCATAATTTAGACCTCCACTCTTGATTTAAGTCTCTCTCATTAATTTCCCCTTCAATATTCAACATTAGAACGATCAAGAGACACTAAAATTGTTAGTTTTCTCTAGAAATATCCCATCCCTCTTCCTTATTAAGCGATGGGCATGGATTTATGATGGATCTATGGATTCCATGATGATCTAATGAAGAATTATTCCTTCCATCATAGATTAGTGGCAGAACATGCATTTTAACAATAACTCTTGATTGGATCATGATCTACCATAAATTTCGGTGGTTTTACAGGTATGACTTTATAAATCATTTTCCTAAACCTCCTTTTGATGGTTGATTGTTGATCGACTATAATCCATCGACGATCCTTTGTTAGATTGGCGGTGGATTCAACATGTCTATGACATCACTTTGACTGAAGCTTGATTCCCCATGAATGGAGGATGTTTATGTGTATGTTTCCATAAGTCGATCATCTTGAGAATATATTCAATTGAATCACATCATGGATCTCTTTACCGATGATGGTTTGATGATGGATTGATGTTTTTGGACTACACCCATGGTTATCTTCTAAAATTGTTGGGGAATTCTTGATCCATTGATGAATTGATAATGGATCTGGTGAATTGACATAATTTTCTTTGGCGTATCTCAAATTAGTTGCATTGATAGAAATCGTGATATATGTAATTCTAGAGCAATCATCTTGACATGGATTTTCCTAAGTGATTTTCGTTCTAAACTACTTCATCGATGAATGAGAACCCGAGATAACACTACAAAAAAAAAACAGCTTGTACCAACAGATATCCAGTGGCAGATAAAACATAGGTTGGTAAAAATGAACAATTTTAACATATATTATTTTTTTGCTTATATTAAATTTAAATACCAACATTTATTTTTTACTAACATATATGTTTGTTGTTATTAATTGGTCAATACGAACAAACACTCTACAAATAATAAAATTTGTTACATTATCATATTAATACTGATTGTTTTTTTACAAATAAATCAATCTATAATTATAATCATTATTACGTACAATTTTCTTCAATATATAAATCTGTGACAATTATTTATTCAATACAATTAAATAATTTAATGGCAAAAATGTTTGCAAATATTAGTTAACTATTTATAAAAAAGTTAATTCTTATTTATTAACAAAAATATAAAAATGATCATGAGACCAATTTCTAACATAATTTAAAAAATTCATATTTTTATTACTAAGATATTGGCATTATTTGGAAAAAAATGAAAACTGAATCTAATATATAAAATATTTAATATATAATTAAAATTATATTTTAAATTCACTTCATTTGGGGTGAAATATGTTATCTTACTTGATTTTTTTAAAACAATTCAAAAATATAAAATGATAAAAGATAAATAAAAAACTGTAAATAAGCCCTCCCCATTCATATGGTTTCCTCCCCGATCCCCATGCCTTCATCTCCCGATGCTCCCTGGACCGGCAATCCATATCTACTTTCACGGACTCGGTTGATCACCGATCATCCACCCCCTCAAAGGTTAGGCCGAAAAACCTCCGTCTTTCCCTTGCTTTAGATCAGCCAAGGCCCATCTCCATCTCCTCCGTCCCTTCTTCAGTTTTTCCACAGATTCATTTATCGCTGTAGGAGCCAGCCTCATTCAAGGGCTCCCCAGAGATTTTTCTGTCTGCATTCAGGTTTCAAGATTCTGCTTCCTTCCATAGTCAGACACTCGTGGATAATTTATGTTTGGATCAACCTTCGGCGGAACTCTTCAAGGGTTTTTTCAAGTCTACTTGGGGCTTATTTTCAGCGGTGTCTTTGGGGATTATGGATCACAAGAATCAGAGTATTGATCTCTTTTCAAATGAGGATTTCTCCTGTGACTGGTCGTCCCAGTCGCGCCAGTGTGACAATCGAAGCATCCTTCTCTTCTGTTGGATGATCGATTTCGGTAGAGGTCATGATTGAAAGCGTGTAGTAGTTTGGTTTCATCTCCCTAGACCGACACTTCCCTTCCAAAACCCATCCATCCTTAAAGGTATTGGTGACAAGTTGGGTTGCTTCCTTGGATTTACAATCACACTCTCTGACTGAAGTATCTCACCTTCATTCGTTTCTGATTTTTTTTTTAGTAATTTTATTTTTCTAATTGCATGGTTCTTTAGAGCTACTCTAGCTATTTGATTCAAGCTTCCGCACTTATACCCATCAATTCTCTTTGAATACTTTTACATTTTATTCACATGTCACTGAAATATAGTGTTGAAATAGAGGATGCAAGCATGGACATCACCCGATTCATCCCAGACTCTGCATTATCTAATTTGATATCAGGATGTCCTACTTTGTTAGTTTATTATCTAGGACCTATTTCATTTATACTATCCAATTGGTGCTAAAAATATAGCTAGATGGATAGATAACATAATAGATGGAATACTGCCATACTTTATTGTATCATTTTCATTACTATCCCCATATGCACAATATAGATTGGTCAGTGTGTGTCATGTGTTTGTAGGATAACGAATAAAAATTAACAGAATAGACTTTCTTGCAGGCGATTTGGTTAAGATATTGGATGTTTCATTCACGAAGATTATTCTTTTAACAACTTTTCAAAATCTTCAACCATTACTCGAAAAAAACCATTTAGAGGTATATTTATAGATTCTTTTATTTCTATTGGAAAAAACCATTTAAATGTATATATGTTACTTAAATTTTTGTTTCTATTGATATGGTTTTAGGTCTCAATTTTTGAGGCACATGCTCTTTGTTTTTGGAACTCTAATGGTCAATATGTAGTCAAACTATACTATGTTGAGGAATTTAGCTTTTTGCCTTTAAAAGATTGAAAATGTTTGTGCCTAATAGAGCCCGTGATTTACCTTGGACCTGGAAGGTGTATTCTAGGAGGGGTAGAAATGTCATTCCTAAAGAGGGAGGGAATGAAGTTAGTCTAACTGCTCCAGCTAGACCACATGTGGAGCAAAGAGAGAGAGAGAGTTCTGTTTTAAAGAAACAGGCGGAGGATTGAAGGGGATGATTAGTTAGTTAAACGTGGGGCCTATGGGCTTTGGGCAGGAGAGCTAAGGGGCCTCTTGAGTACTTCTCCTCCCTTGTTTGTTTTCTTTGTTTTTTCCTGGCAGTCTCCTGTACAGTAATTCAATACTGAAGTCCTATTGAAGGCTGTGTGTTTTTGAGACCTAACACTTGGTCCGACCCGCCGCTCCGCCTCTTTTCTCAAGGAGGGGCATTGCCAGTTTCGCCTTCACTATGGAAACGCGCCATCAAGCCCACTTGGATGGAATGGACCAACGCTTGAATCGTGTGGAGTCGACACTCACTGATCTTCAAACTTCCGTCGGGTCGATCGCTCTCTCGGTCGATTCTTTCACTTAACAGCAGCATCGCTGGGATCAAGACGCCAAGGAGCAACTGGAATTTTGCAAATTCGTTACCAATGCGCTGCGTCGTCCTGATAATCGCTCCCTTCTCAACGAGCCACGTCCTTCATTGACAACCATGGAATCGGCGAACATTCCTCTGGGATTGACTCGCCAGATGCTCCTCACCGCGATCTCCACTGGCCTCCTACGATGGCAGGAGCTGCGTGGGAGTCTATGCCGCTTGCTCGGGGCGTGGAAATGCCGGTTTTTGATGGCAAGGATCCATGCGGGTGGATTACTCGGGCGGAGTTCTATTTCCGTTTTCAACAGACGCCAGAGTAGTCTAAGGTTACTTTAGTGTAAGTATGGAAGGCTTTGCTATTCATTGGTCCACCTTTGTATCCGAAGTTCATTCCCAACTTTCTTGGTTGACTCTCAAAGGTGAATTGTTGGAACAATTTAGTGGCTTGGAAGTCCTCAATCCTTATGAGGAATTCGCTGCCCTCTGACAGATCAGATCAGTGCCGAAATACATTGAGCATTTTGAATATCCCGCTTCTTTGATTCCTCGACAACCAGAACCTCAGTACGTCGGCTATTTCTTACACGGACTACGTGAGGATATCTGCAGTTGGGTGCGCATCCAGAATCTGGAGTCGCGACTGCATGCGATGCGGATCGCTCGCCAAGTTGAAGTAGCTTTCCGTTAGGGACTCGATCCAACGTTCCGAGGCAGTGACTCTCCTCGACCAGGCGCTCGCTAGTGGTCTCCGGTTCCTCCCTCACCTTCTCCGTTCGTCAAACGCGGGGGGCCAATTTCCTCGACACCCCATCGGGAACCCGCGCGCCAGACACTGGTAGACAACAAAGGGATTCGTCAATTATCAAACCAGCAGTGGGAAGATCGTCGCAAACGGGGCCTTTGTTTCCGTTGTGGTTTACCATATAGTCCTTTGCATAAATGCGCGACCCCAAGGATGCGTGTCTTGATATTGGGCGAGGGCGATGAGCTCGATGAAAGTACAACGCCATCTGGAGACAACGACAACCCTGCGACTTTGATTAAGGATCCCGATGAAGCACAAGGTGGTGGAATACCACGACTTAGCTGCTGACATTCCTCGGCACACTCAGTCGTCCGGACAACTGGCTTCAATGAAAGTAAAAGGTTGTTTGGGCAGTCTTCCCATTTTGATTTTATTGGACAGCAGGGCAACCCACAACTTTTTGACTCCAACTTTGATCAGACTACTTGGTCTTCATGTCGACCACTCTAAGAAGAGTGTTCGGTTGGGTGATGGCCGTAAACTGCGTACTATGGGATTGAGCCACGATTTACATTTGCAGTTGGGAGATTATACTTGCACAATTGATGCCCGCATTCTGTGTATTGGGGGACTTGATCTCATCCTCAATATAGCTTGTTTACGAACTCTCAGAGACGTTTAGATTAATTGGAAACTGATGACTATGCGGTTTGATGTCGGCCAACGTGATTATCTTCTCCGGGGGGGCGGACAAATTAACTAGGGCATCGTCCGGGTTGACCAGAGGTGCAGAAAAATCCTATAAAGACAATCAACAATGCGTGTTAGCAGCTACAACGCAGCAGCAGGAACACCCCCCTCTGGAGCCTTTTCAGTAATAGGAATTTCAGCAACTACTAGCTAAATTTCCCATGGTGTTTTCTGAATTCACGAGTCTTCCTCCAAACAGACCTTGTGCTCACGCAATTCGGATGCTTCCAGGACAGGGGGCCATCTCGGTCCGACCATACCGTTATCCACATTCCCAAAAAAATGAAATTGAGCGACATGCTCCTTTCAGGACTTATCAAACCGAGTTCAAGCGCTTTTTCGAGCCAGATCCTTTTAGTAAAGAAGAAGGATTCCTCCTGGCGATTATGTGTTGACTATCAGGCTCTTAATAAAGTAACCATCCCAGATAAATTTTCTATACCCGTGGTGGATGAATTGTTAGATGAATTACATTGGGCAAGGTACTATTCTAAAATGGACCTTGAATCGGGTTATCATCAGATTTGAATGCAGGCAGAAGACATTGAAAAGATTGCTTTTTGCACCCATAATGAACATTATGAATACTTGGTAATGCCTTTTGACCGTACCAATGCTCCGCTTGCTTTCCAAGCTACGATGAATAATCTCTTCCGACCTTTTCTTCACAAGTTTGTGCTTATTTTTTCGATGATATTTTAGTTTACAATTGCCAGTGAAATTCCCATCTTGAACATTTGACAACAACGTTGCAGATTCTGGCAGATTCTTCTTTTTTCGTTAATCTAGGTAAATGTTCTTTTGCTAAGTGCGAAATAGCTTATTTGGGTCACGTTATTTCTGAAACTGGTGTTTCCATTGTTAGGTCACAACTAGGTCAAATACCTTGAGGGGGGGGGGGGGTAAATTAGGGTATGACATATTAAAACTACTGCCCCTTTGGATCTTGTTTCGTCGTTAAACAAAACACACTTCTCTATTTCTCCCGTAGCAATGTATGAAGAAAAATTAAATCATGCACATGACACAGTAATTTTACTTGGTTCATCCTCACTGGGCTACGTCCAAGAAGCATACAACGACGATGTGCTGATGTACCAAATCCACTAAAGCTCATTGCCAATTATAAGGTTAAGGCTAGATCACTTCTATGCCCAAACTCACTGCCTTTACAATGTTTAGGGTTTGATCACTGCATTCCCAAAGGCCACTCTCTCCGTCTCTTTCTCTGACTCACTGTCGGTGGAAATGATCACCGTTTTCCTCTTCATTTGCTCACTGCTCTTGGAAGGGACCCACTCATAATTTATGGATCTGTAGGTCCTTTCATTTGCATGAATGTCTGTATCTTTAATTGTAGATAGATGCTCTGTTGAAGTTCTATTTTCATCCACTGATGAATACCGCTTTATCACAGATTTACTAAGCAACTTCCAACTTTCGCTCAACCTAGGGTTGACTTGCGCGCAACTTTAATGCATGGCGCGCAAGTGTCACCTTTATCACGGAAAACCAACTTGCGCACTACTCAATACTTGCGCGACACCTTTTTTATGCCCGATTCACTATTGGTGCGCAACTCCTTTCTGGCGCGCAACTCTCTTCTGGCGCGCAACTCCTGCACAACTCTCTATTTGCGCGCCACTTTCTACCACTTGCGTGATCAGAGCTTCGATTTTCTCCAAGTGTTAAGCTTCACATTGAATGTGGGGGGTATCCGCCTATTTATAGGCATTTTGGCGACCCTGCGCGCAATTTCTCCTCGAACGCGCAAGTCTCACGTTCGCGCAACCTCACCTTTCGCGCAAATCCATAATTTGCGCGCCCTTCCTTCGTGAACTTGAAAAATGGCTGGCGCGCAACTTTCCAAACCTCCTTAACACTTGCGCGCAACTTCCTTTGCCAGAAACATTTTTCTCCATTCTCCAATTTTTGGATCAAAAAATTTGGCAAACACTGGGAAACGGCGCCACTTTTTATACGATCTTTTTGTACCGCTTCCAGAGCATCCATTCCTTTGTCATTGATCCTTGTCATCATAGTTTATCAACAATATCTCTAGAACACCACAACTGACCATGGAAACCTGCTTTGTCAATAAACACAATCAACCAAAAAATGCATCAATGTTATCTTGAGAGATTTTTGCCCAACATCCATGGACACTACCAAAGTTCAGGCCGTTTTAGATTGGCCCATTCCAATCTCTGTTAAGGGGGTTCGTGGTTTTCTCGGCCTCACCGGATACTATAGAAAATTTATCCGCGATTATGGTAAAACAACCCAGCCCCTTACTGCTCTCACTAAGAAGGATAACTTTTCCTGGACTCCGGAGGCATCCTAGGCTTTCCAAGATCTCAAGCGGCGCATTACGAAGGCTCCCGTTTTGGTTTTACCCGATTTTTCCCAGCAATTTGAGGTGGAATGTGCCGCTCTGGTCGGGGTGTCGTTGCAGTCCTCATGCAACGACGGGGGCCTATCGCCTATTTTAGTAAGGCATTGACAGCCGCTAACTTAGTCAAGTCTACGTACGAGAAAGAAATCAAGGCTTTGGTTTTGACCATCCCACATTGACAGCCTTGTCTTCTTGGGCACTCTTTTGTAGTGTATTCGGATCATCGTAGCCTTAAATTTCTTCTTCATCAGCGGGTTGCTGTGGCTGATCAACAATGTTGACTTGCTAAATTGCTCGGGTACACTTTTGAAATCCAGTACAATCCAGGCCGTGAAAATTCTGATGCCGATGCTCTGTCTAGACGTGACGACTCTACTGAGCTATTGCTTTTCCAGTCCTACCCCGTATGGGAACCTCATCCTGACTTGCAGAAGGGCGTTTTAGATGACCCATATTTCAGCAAAGTCATCACTACGCTGGTGTGGTCCGATTTCAGCACGGGGTCCTCCATTTTAAGGGCTGTCTGGTGCTGTCCAAGTCATCTCCGTGGGTGCCAAAATTAGTGGCTGAATTCAGTTTGTCCCCACAGGGGGTCATTCTGGTTTCTACCGCACTCACAGGAAATGGGCAGGCAACTTATATTGGATTGGGATGAAAAACCAGGTTCTGCAGTTTGTCCGCCAATGTGCCACTTGTCAACGAAATAAATATTCTACACCCTCGCTGGCCGACCTCCTTCAGCCATTAGAAATCCCCCAGCTGGTGTGGTCCGATCTCTCCATGGATTTTATCACCGGCCTTCCCAAATCTCGGGGTTACACGGTAATCCTGGTTGTCATTGATCGTTTGTCTAAATATGGCCATTTTATTCCCCTTAAACATCCGTACACAGCGCGCAGTGTGGCAGATTTTTTTTTGCGGGAAATCGTCCGTTTGCATGGCATTTTGACATCCATTGTCAGCGATTGTGATCCCATTTTTGTTAGCCATTTTTGCACCGAAAAGTTCGGGCTCCAAGGCACTGCTTTAAAACTCAGCTCGGCCTACCACCCACAAACGAACGGTCAAACAGAGGTGGTTAATCGTTGTTTGGAAACTTACCTCCGCCGTTGACAAGAGAACAATCCAAACAGTGGTCTTTTTGGCTTTCATGGGCTGAATTTTCCTATAACACTACTTGGCATGCCTCCACTAATACAACTCCTTTCGAAATAGTTTATGGCCGGCCACCTCCAATGGTGCTAAATTTCTTGCCATCAGAAATAAGGGTCCCTGCTCTAGCCCGTACTTTGCTTGACTGAGAAGAGGCTTTATGACAACTGAAATATCATCTGTATCAATCTCAAGATTTAATGAACAGGCAAATAAACATCGTTGGGACTTGGTTCTCCAGGAGGGTGATTCAGTGTTTGTCTGCCTTCGCCTTCACAAGCAGCACTATTTGACCTGTGGAATTTCTCCAAAACTTGCTCCTCGTTTTTATGGGCCTTTTACAGTTCAGCGGCAAATTGGTCCGGTGGCCTATCAGCTGGATCTCCCCCCAGCAGCCCGCATTCATCCAGTATTTCACATTTCCCACCTCAAAAAAATGGTCGGCCCCTCTGCTGTCCAGCCTACTCTTCCAGCTGATTTGGAGGGTGAATGTGCTTCTTTGCTGCCTGAGGCTGTTCTGTCCTGGCGCACTCAAACGCAGGAGGGAAGGGAGTTTTCCAACCACAATGCCTTATTAAATGGCAGGGACGCTCTTTCGAAGATGCTACCTGGAAGGATGAGTTTGTTCTCTGCAATTAGTTTCCCTCTAAGAGAGTGAAACTAATTTAAAAGAGGTTGATCATAACTCAAAGCATGCAAAAGTCTTATGCCAACTGAAGAAGGAAACCTTTTGAGTTTTTTGTGCGAGAATGGGTTTTTCTAAGAGTGACTCCTCTATTAGGCTACTAATGTTTTAGAAAGCAAGGGAAGGTAGAGCCACACTACATTAGAACCTTCATTGTCACTGAGTGGATTGGTACAGTGGTGAACCATCTTGATCATAATCCATGTTACCAAGGTATGGATGGTTTACCCCCTAGTATGAAGTGTCATAGCAGTGGAAATAATCCATATAAACAAAAGCAATCAGAGTAATAGTCATAGTGGAAACCATATAACAAAACTAGAAAATAAAGGAGAAACCAATATACTAAAAATGAGGAATCATGTAATAGAAGACTTGTACGTATCTAAATGTCAAACTGAAAATGATAAAATAAAAGAGTCATCTGACACAAGATAAACCCAAAAGACTCTGATCTCAAACCCCATATCGGAACAATCTCTTAACTTCATCCCATCCAATAAGTAGCATGGTCAGCAACAAGGTCCATTTCCCCTGTCCAAACCTGCATCTACGAAATCTTCTTGGGTATCAAACAACGACCCGAATAGGTTGTAAGTAAAACTCAGTAGGTCGACACCATCATGTCTAAACAAACCAATTTGATAAGAAGTGCATGCAATAATGTAATAAACAAGTGTATTAATTAATTCATCGATTAATAAAATATAGTAACAACATGCTTCAGCACCATGATGGAATATCTATGAGCATGTCTCATAACCATGCCAACCATAATCATATAACCATGGTATAATGAATCAATGGGCCAAGACCGCTATATAAGCATCACAACATGTGTTCGGGCATAGCCCGACATATCAGCATCTCAGCATGTGTCAGGGCATAACCCAGTATATAAGCATCTCAACATGTGTCAGGGCATAACATGCTATATAAGCATATCAACACGTGTCAGGGCATAGCCCAATATATAAGAATCTCAACATGTGTTAGGGAATAACCCGATATATAAGTATCTCAACATATGTTAGGGCATAGCTGGGTGTATAAGCATCTCAACATGTGTCAAGGCATAACCCGATATATAAGCAAATCAAAATGTGTCAGGGCATAGCTCGATATATAAGCATCTCAACATGTGTCACAAGTGCATATCACAACAACAAGCACATCAAAATATGGCCACATAAGACCAAATGGTTAATTCTGTTAATTATCATTTGTCTTTCAATTTACCCATTATTTCGATTAATTATGTCACGACCTGACCCAACCAGGGCTCGAGCCGCAACTACCCCAAGCCCACCTCCATAGGCCAGGGGCTGGCGACAAGCGCCGAATGTACAACAACTCGAGGAGACCTTTTCCTGAGTACCTGTACACACACACGCAGCTCACTCAATGCAAAAGTGCAGAGTCAAAAGGAAAGACAAAGTACAACTACTAAAACCCAACCACAAGTATGCACCAAACCTCTATACAATACAAGAGTAAGTGCTGAAGAGTAAACAGAAAAGTAAAGGGCAAAACACACGCCCAACCAGAAAAGTGCCACAACCTGGAAACATGTGAAAAAGCTAAACAGCTGGGAGAGTCCCACACCTGAGACCCTACTACAACCACCACACGCGGTTCAAGCTCTCGAACTCCTACACTTCTCTGAAGTCACGACCAACCTGTCCGTCGTCTGCAAGGGCACACCAAGTGCGGGCAAAGCCCAAGCAGGGGTGAGTATAAAAACACTCAGTAGGATGCCCCGAAGGCTCGAGGGAGCAACAAAGGAGGCACTGAAGAGGTGAGTAGAAGATAGAACAAGGAATAGTAAAAGAGTACAACAAAGAGTGCAGTAGAGAGTATAGCTCAACCCAACAAGTGAAAGGAAGTAGACTCATCCAAACACAAGGAGCTAAAAAGGGTGAGAAGATGAACTTCTCGTCGAGTCTTCGCTACCTACAGTAGGAGAGTAGACTCATCCAACCACGAGAAGTTAGACACGGAAAGCACGTGACATACCCCGCACGTCTTCGCCTCTCCTGGAAGGAGAGTAACCAAAACCCAAGTAGTGGGTACGAGAACAAGATATACATATATATATGCTCAGTCAAGAAACCTGAACAAGATCGTAAGGGGATCTCCATCTCATAGCTCAACCCAAGATAGTGAGTAGACAATAGTCCCAGAAGTAAACACCATCGATGCCCAACATCCTACCCATCTGCCCCGAACTGCAAGTCAAGGGGCTCAAATCACCGCACCTTGACACTATCCGCTTTGGGCGGCACTGACTCGCTCGCACGGTTTTAAGTCGCGTCTCAAGGACGCATCTTGGTGGGGAAAGCGCCTCTCGTACTTGAGAGTTCTGGGGAAAGTCAAACCACACCTCGTCACTGTCACATAGTCGAGATGTCTTCTCAAAGTCAAAGCTGTCACATCACTGACCCGTACAAACAAGGGTCCCGCTCCAATAGTCATGGAGAAAATCCACAAACTAGCCCAAAAGAAAGGACTGAGACTGAAAGAAGTCATCGGGTAACCCACTGCCCAGCCCCGCTGGAGGGTAAACCCTATGAGGTCGTCGGGCGACCCACTGCCCAGTCTCTGCTGGAGGGTAGACCCTAAGAGGTCGTCGGGTGACCCACTGCCCAGTCTCTGCTGGAGGGTAGACCTGGAAGAAGTCGATAGACGACCCACTGCCCAGTCTCTCCTGGAGGGTAGACCTGAAAGAAGTCGACAGACGACCCACTGCCCAGTCTCTCCTGGAGGGTAGACCTGGAAGAAGTCGACAGACGACCCACTGTCCATTCTCTGCTATAGGGTAGACCTGGAAGAAGTCGACATGCGACCCACTGCCGAGTCTCTGCTGGAGGGTAGACCTGGAATAAGTCATTGGGTGACCCACTGCCCAACCCTACTGGCGGGTAGACCCTAAAGAGTTGTTGGGTGACCCACTGCCCATGCCTGCTGGAGGGTAGACCCAGAATTGGTCCGATAACTCACCACTGCAACTAACATCACCGGGTGTTACCAACATCGCTACCGTGCGTTAGTTCGGAGTGCATCAAAGGGACCTCCATCCAACACCCTTTCATGTTTCCACATTTAATAAGATCTCAAATGAGGCTCCTCATGCCCAAACAGATCACACCGTTGCAATCCTCGCGGAAAAACTCGTGAGATAGACCATTTACTCGCCCGAACGGTCAACCGGTGAATATGGTACTATTCATTGTAGCCAGCTCGTGTGGGGCCCAAACCAAGATCTCGAAACTGAATAAACGGATCACACCACTGCGATCCCCTCAGAAAAACACACGGGAATGACTATTCAATCGCCTAAAACGGACACCCGATGAAAAAGGTAATATTCACCGTAGCCAGCCCGGGTGGGACCCACACCACGATCCCGAAAAAGGTCAGGCGAACTGCGCCATCGCGATGCTCTCAGAAAAACATGTCAAATTGACTGCTTACTTCCATGGAACGGATGTTCGGAGAAAAAGATGCATTTCGTCGTACCACATACGAGCAATGCTTCGTGGGACCTGCATCCCGGTCCCGAAGCGCTACGAACGGATCACACCGTTGCGATCCTCTCGAAAAAGTACACAAGATTGACTAAACACTTGTCCAAAACGGACACCCGGTGATAAAGATAGAAATCACCGTCACCTCCCAAAACGGCTCTCGTGGGGCTCGCACCATCGTGCAAAATTAAAGCGGGCGGATTGCGCCATTGCAATGCCCTCAGAAAAACACTCTGAAACGGGCGGATCGCCCGTGCGGGCCACGCCTCAACTTCGAATTAAGTATCCAATATTGGACTCAAAAAGACCGTCTCAAGGTCATGATTGCGTTGCCGCAGACAGCTCATCAAACGGACTTCCCATGTGGGAGTTACGGGAGTTTAAAGATTAATATTAATAATAATAATAATATCATTATTACTATTATATTTAATTTATATATATATATATATATATATATATATATATATATTTTTTAACATTTCCCTCTCTCCAATCTGCCATCGAAACCCTCCACGCATCATTTCATTTTTTTCATTCTCTTTTTTTTAAATTTCCTCCACACTCTCTCCAATCAATTTGACGGTTTCTTCCCCCCCTTTTAATCCCTTTTTTTTTGCTTTCAAGTCATCTTCCTCTTAAGTCTGTCAACACGAGACTTGTTGTAAGCGGGTCTCAGTCGCTGCCTCGGGCACCTCGCCGCCGGATGCCAACCGTCCCGGCTCACCGGTGCACCGCCGTCCAGCCACGTCGGCAACTCCCTCGGCCTCTGGCCTGACGCCACACCAGCCGCACCCCGCCGTGCATTGACCCTGCTCCGCTGGACCGCCTTGCTGCCTGTTGTCTCGGACCGCCGCTATGACCCGCTGCACACCACCACTCCGGCCAGGCTCCGCGCACCACCACACCGTCAACCCGCTATGCACCACTGCGCCGACCAACCTCCACCTCTGCGACCCACTCCGCACCACATACCGAAACCCTCAATCTAGTCTTGGATAGGTTTCCTACCTCTCATACCTCAATCGTGGTCTCCAACCCAAATCTATGTCCGCATAAAAGATCCATTTCATCATGGATTGATCCCGTGACAATTTATTATCGGGTATTTTATCGATCGGCCGATCAAAAGAAAAGTCGGCGATGAACAAGAGAAGAATGAAGAACAAGCGCACAATTAACAAATTGAGGAACAAACATTAGTTCATCGTCGTTAAAATAATGAACTAAGATTAATGGTTATAACAATAATTAATAAGATGTAGGATCATGCGAAGGATGATAATCACAGATCAAAGGAAAATAAAAATCAATGATCAATATTTTAAATCAAAAGGGCGGAAACCACAATTGACAAGTCCTACCTCGATTTGTTCGTCGGTCGATGACGACGTGTCCGCTGCGATCCCGACTCGATCCGTCGAGGCTTCCTTCTTGATCTGCCAATAGACAGAGTAGAGGAGATGATGGGAGGTTGGAGGAGGAGAGGGAGAGGTTATGCCGGGGGAAATGAGGGGAGGAGATGGGAGGAGAGGAAACTTAAATAAAATAAAATAAACCCTTTAAAATAATAAAAACTTGACATAAAATTAAATCCGTGTCCGAAACCCCCGACACAGTTAAAGTTAGGCTGCGCCTAAGGTAAACACCACGTCCCGAGCACAACGGTGGTCTCAGAATTTTAATCTGTGGCTTCGTTCAAAAGATATAAAATCTAACACCCGAGACCACTTAATTACGAAAACGCCCCTGGTGGCGTTTTCCACAGAGGGCCCGCGCCCGTGAAAGTTACACCCCTCCTAAGATAAATGACACGCTCCGGACTCAACAGTGCCCTAGGTTTCCCAATCCGAGCTACCGTTTAAGAGATACTTGAGTTTAACCATTAAACAAATAAATAAATTATTTTATTTATCCGTTTAATGTTCCGTTAACGGGCGAGGGGTCCCAATGTCTCGCACCGACATGTTTTATGTCGTTTTTGGGGTAAACACCCCATTTCGGACCCATCCGTACTCTCATTTTTATGATCCGAATTACCGTTTAGGAATTATTCCATTTATTTGGTGTGCTCAGTGTGAACACACTGAAAATTTAATTTCAGCCACACCGGGGCTCAGAATCGCACGCCGTCTGAAGGCGCTGCTCTGAAATAACATCAAGAATTTTCCAAAGTCTTTCGTAGCAAAAACCGAGTTCTTACATCATTCCATACTTCAAGCTTTTCGTCCTCGAAAAGCAGAACCAGGGAACAACTCAGGGTACTAAGCCCACACCTGGCTCTCCCATACCCAAGAAAATTCTTGCACAGTTGTGCACCCCCGCACACAGACCAAAGGATTTGATCTGTTCACATGAGGTCTGCCCTCGCCGATGACGTGCATAAGAGCACGAACACTTCTTCCCAGGTGAGTCACGCGGGAGACGTCGTGCACCCACTCCCGACTTTGGGGTTAGGACAAGGCGGTAAGGAACCTCGCCATCCCTTCGCTCGATCTCAAGCAGCCTGAAGGCCCTCGGGGGTAGCTCACCTCCCCAGCCGAACCCCTATGTCGCACACTGCGACTGGAATCACTGTTTGGACCCGGGACAAAGCCCAGTGATTCCCTTCTTCAGAATATCCATATGGTGAAACACCCAAGGATATCCAATCACGCAAGGTTTCACAGTCGATGTCCCACGACCTAGACACTCTTACACGCTCAAAGATCGAAGGAGTCGACACCATCGACTAAAGAGGAAGGTTCCACGCCTTCTACTCTACTAACACAGAGTTACACCAACGCCCCGCGTTACCCTGATAACAACTCAAGCAAGGAGCAGGGAGAAAAACATTTCACACACAGAGTCTAACTATTATACTGCAAAAAGTAGAAGAGATGTAAAACATACCTCTTGTCACCTCATGCTCTGCAGGATCGTAGACATCCAAAGCTCGCAGCTGTCTGTGGTCCCAACTGTTAGCTCCCAGAGCCTGACGTGGACCACCTAGTGGTGATGGGAAGACCTCGTAAGGTCATCCTCCACTTCCAGCTCCTCCATCTCCTCCGCAAGCACCACCTCTCTGGGTACCACTCCGATCACGGCGCTGCCTCTGTTGCGGTGGTGCACCTGCTACCTGCCCGACATTCTCAGCATGCCTGGTCGGGCAGTCCTGTGCCAAGTGACCTTTCCCATCGCAAGCATAGCATCAACGCTCTCCAGGCTGCCCTGGTGACCTCCGGCGCCACTGTGGTGTAAGACCACGCCCCTGTGTTTGGTTATCGGAAAGCCACCTGCGTCGAGGTTCTGTCTGTTGACGCCTGCTAGCTGGGCAGACGTCGTGGCTCCGTCGTGCCTACTGCCACCACCAACTGTAGAGCGTGACATGAAGCTCTATGTCACCAGCGCCTACTCTAGCACCTCGACATAAGTGAGAATGCACAAGGGCACTATGAAAACACAAATCTCTCTGCGAAGACCCTGCTCGAACTTCCGCGCTCAGAAGTTGCCGTCATGGAACAAGTCCGGGTAAAAACATGCACGATCTGCGAAACTAGGCGCATACTCAGTCATCGTCATCCCTCCCTGCTGAAACTGCAGGAGCTCCTGGATCCGAACGGAGCGTAAGCAAGAGGAGTAAAACTCCTCACAAAACAGCAGTTGAAAGTCGTCCCACGAAAGCGACGACTCATCGAGTAACTGAGTCACCAGACTCCACCAACGCCCAACTGCTCTGTGGAAAAGGTTGGCGGCCAAAGCCACCATAAGATTTGCTGGTGCCGGTGCCGGTGCAAGCCTGAAGAGGCAAACCACTGTCACGAGCCAAACCTCTGCTGCCTGAGTGTCTGGCTCACCACTGAACCTCAGCGGTCTTTATCGTTGGAACTCATGGAGCGCACTCAACCTGCTCTCAAACTCAGCTTGCTCTACTGATGTTGTCTGCTGCTCACCAGGTGTGGGTGCTGCAACCGGCCCACCCGGAGAAAGGGACTCACATGATGGGTCCTGGACTGAGGCCTCGTAGCTCGCAGGGTCGTCGTCACGAACCAAAGCTAGTATCCTAGCTGACTGTCTCCGCGGAGGCATCCTGAATGTTATCAGGGAGTACAACGATCAGATGAGCATATATGTATATAACCGTAACAACAATGGGGAGCTGACTCAAGAAGGATAGTCAAAGACTCAATCCTAGGTGATGCACAAACCAATTTTCCCTGCAACGAGTGTCTCAACATGACGAGTCGACAAGCGGGTTATTAGGGTCCTGGTGAATGGATACGTCGGTAGCCGCACCATCACCGGACTCCCTGGCTTGAGAGCCGCTCTCGAGACACGTTGACACCATTGCCCTAAATCCCAACCAATTCCTTTTTCAAATTCAAGTAATGAGTTTTCCTTTTCAAGTAAAGAATTTCTCTCCCACTACATTTTAAAAATAGGTTCTAAGCATGCATTGACATTTCAAAATGAAAGGAAACCAACTTAGATTAAAATATGGTTTTCGAAAATAAGACATCGAGTATGAAACAACTAAAATAAAAAATTACATTACAAGTATTATGCCACAAACGAGCACCATGGTTAATCCCTATAGGTAACTAGCACAAGTGGGACCCTAGAGACCTCGTACCTCGATGAAACGTGGCTTGGAAACCACGACCCTTAGAAAACATGGCTTAGAAACGACGACCCTCAGTAAATGTGACTTAGAAACCACGACCCTCAATAAATCATATGTTTAGTTAGTGTTGTTGTGTTAATATTGCTAAACGAATTAGGATGAACCCCTGTCGTGTCATATAGCGTACTAGTCCTAGTCACCCACCAAGATACCCAGGTTTCCCATTGTGCTCTATTTCAAGTGGTGGTGAGTTTTCTTTATCAAGCAAACATATATGTACATAACACTTTCTTTATCTAAAACCCATTCAACCTCTCACCACCACTCTCCCTCCTTAAGCGCATTCCCCCTTTTTTCACATCACACAATGCATAAGCATCAAATTAGGCACATAATAACACATTAAACATAAAAATCATTTTCTAAAACCAAGGGGGTGTGCCTCAAGAGAGGTTTTTCTTTTTCATAAAACATTGTTAAGGTGCCAAATGGGCTTAATTACATAAAGGGAACACTTTTTATAACTAACAAGCTAAAAGACCAAACACCTTTGGAACTACTCATTACAATTCAAAACCCCTTAGGAAATCTATTTTCAAGAAAAGTAACTTAAGACCGATAACATTAGAAATACATTTCAATTTCCAAAGCAAAGGCATAATCATTTCTAGCAACCGCAACCAGATTTCATAGGATGTGTATATATCATAAATGTAAAACATATTTTTAAAAAAAATCAAGAAATTATGAAATTCAAATTAAAGGCATAGGCATAAGGGACCTACCTCAAACATGTTGCTATTTGTCGATGACCACTCGAACTGACACTTGGCGCATACACGCACATGCATTTATACATATATATATATATACACCCCTAGCTACATTGCACATATAAAGAGGGCATATATATATATATATATCTTACCATATGCATGTACATGTAGGATACCTCAACACCCATGACCCAAAACCATCGTAGCGAGACCCAACACACTCCACAAATAATTTAATAAAACAGTTAAACACTTAACAATCTACAAAACGTTTCAAAATAACACATAAGGGTTTGCACTAATGACACACCCATTTATTATAACACAAGAATCAATCGCATAAATCATAATTTTCATCTACAACAAGAGGGTTCAACAAGGGCAATCAATATCACATCACAAGTACCAACTGGGCCTTCACCCATTTCGTAAACATTTGAAAACCCATTTCTAAGAAAATATGAAATTCCAAGCACAATTACAAAGGAAGGCATAAACATATTCAAGCGTACCCACATAAATCCAAGGAAACTCCATTTCCATTTTATAAAACCAAACACCCTTTTTTAAATTAAGGAAACCCATCGAACACAAAGACAACCCATGCTAAAACCCATTTGGCATAAAGTCCAATAATAAAGTGAATTTCACAATGAAAACATTTATTGGAATTTTTATCAAACATAAAGAATGGATAAAACCCCATTTCAAAACCAAGTTCCATTTTTCAAAGAAATCCACCATTTCAAATAAAAGTGAAAACCCCATTTCAAATCATTTGAGTCCGCACCTCAATTTAAAACAAAATTTCATTTTTAAGACTTTATTTTCACCTAATAAAAACCAAACCGGCCAAGACCCATTACCCCACTTTAAAACCATTAAAAGGACTCAAATGAATTTCATGGAAAGCCTAACACAATTAAATATTCCAAATTAAATCATAAAATGAGGACTCAAAAAACCAACCATTATGCCAAATCCAAGGAATACTAAAATGGGTTCAAATCAACACAAGGCTAAAAAATACATTTATACCTGCATCAAAAGGGAAATAAGTCACACACATTTCAAATTTCCATAAGAAAAAAGTGCATAGGAACCTACCCCATGGAGGAGAAGACCTAGAAAGAGCACTTTGACACTTGAAACCCTTGATGAAGATTTCCCCTCACTTGCGCACACATGTATTCTTATATATTTATATATATACCCTTAATCCATTATACAGTTTCCCCATTCCATGAAGGAAAATGTGCAAGGAGGGAAGACACACACACACACACATACCTATACATGTGAGTGCAACACCTCAAGAAGCCATCAACATCCTACAACAATTATAAGAACCATAAATCACTAAAGAACCCAAATAAAAGGTGTGAAACACAACAACGAAATAAAACACTTACCTTGAGTGGCGTCAATGAGTTGAGACGAGCTATCCAATCCACTTTTCCTTTGTTAGAGGATGTTGGAATACGCATGATGTTGACCCGAGAGGCATTCCGCATACCCTAACGATGGAAGAAACCAATGAAAATTGAATTAACCCGACCGTAGGATTTTTTAAGACTCAAATTGAGTGTTGGGAAATAATGAATTTATCAAAGTGAGGAGAAGGGATGTAGGGACCATACCTTGCCGGACTGAAGAGGAAATCCAGATAAGATGGGGTGTGCACTACAGGGGGTCGTGCATCTAGGGGGTTCGGCCAAAGAGGTTTCATCGTCTGGGTTCAAAGGGGAGCCGGGAGAGGGGGTCGCAGTTGCTGCGACGCACTGCTGAGAGAGGTAGGTGCGCCATGGAGAGGGGCGCTCGACTGGAGGTCTGGGAGGAGAGGGGGGTCGACGTCGTGCAAGAGGAAGGGGAAAGGGAGGGTCAACATCGCATAAGAGGAAGGGGAAGTGGGGGGAGGGGGGTTGACGTCATGCAAGAGGAAGGGGAAAGGGGAAGAGGAAAAGAGGGGAATAAGAAAAAAAGGAAATAATAATAATAATAATAAATAAATTAAATAGAAAATAAAATATAAAAAAACAAATAAAACTTTAATAAATAATAATAATAAACTTAATAATAATATTATAATTAACCATAATAATAATAATATTATTATCAAATTGTTTTCCATTTATTTTATTTTATTTTACTTTGATTTTAATTTAATAATTTTTTAACCTTTAAGAAATGAAGAGACTCAAATATAAATAAAAAAATAACTGTGGGTGCAAGATATCAGGTCGGGGTGTGACAATTCTCCCCACCACAAAAACGTTTTTCCCCGAGAAAGTCATCCAACCAATCGAGGAATCAAACTCGAGTTTGAAACTAAATGAGGCCAATGAAATCACGAAATCGATGTGACCTTTCACTCTACCAGTCACACCTGAATAGTTCTGAGGGAAAACACAATGAGAAGAACCCCTAGAAAAAGAGGGGGGTTCTCCCCACCATAAGAACCCAACTAGCATGGAAAACATTGAAGCTCTCAGCATGGGATAACTCTGGAAATGCTAACTTGACCCAAAGAGGAAACTGCCACACATACTAAAACTCGAAGAAGGAATGACAAGATTCATGGTGGGTCTCCCCAAAATCTAAGAACTGACCAGCTTAATCCAATTAACACTGACCGATATGGGCCCAACACAACCAAACCATGAACTCTTCACAAAAACCAAACCCCCGCCACATGGGGTCCTCAAAGAAAGACCCCAAACCGAATAGCGGACCCGACCCCTATACATTATTTCCCAAGACACATGTGTCTCTAAAATGAGAACATCCTAAAACAAGAACAGGTCACTAAAGGATATAGCCACACAAGAGAGACAATCATCTTGAGACTCACATCCATAAAGAGACAACCTTCAAAGCTCACATTTGAGGAGGCACAACTACTAGAATGATAAGAAAATGAGAGAACCTCACCTTTTTACAACCAAGGTGGGGTATTTAAAGAAAAAAGACCACAATGAGAAAAAGAAACCTTTGCGCCTTTTATAGCAAATTCGAACCTTCAAAGACGAGGAAGCTACAATAGAGGAATTCAAACTATCCCTATCTTAGCACTGAAGACAAAAGTTAGACGAAGGTTCCCCACACCCAATGATTCCTGACTGTATGAAAGGATTCACTATGAGACCAGTTCCTGGAGCTCTGATTTCTTGAAGCATATGTTGCCCCACATTCAGAAGCTGACATCCTCCGGTCGAGACTCCTTTTGACGATGCTGCTAGTGGAACCTATACACGTGTCCCAAATGCCCACCCTAATGGCAAGCCTTCAGAGGAAGACGACAAGGTGACTTAAAGAACCCAAATCATCCACACTAGAAGAAAACAAGAGAGTGTCCCAACTAATAGAAGATGGAATTGACAAGAAAACTTGTCTGAGATAGGTTCCTCCGGTTCGCTCTCCTCATCATATGGGGAACCTTCCCGAACACAAAAAATAATTAATCCTTGAACCCTAGACAAAGACCCCACATAAGATAAACTTTAACTGATTCCATGATGCTACATCCGGAGAAAAAGGAATCAACCCCTCAAAATGCCCTATGTAAGCCTTCACTATCCATTGGCCTTGCTAGACACTTACGAGCTCTTCCACTTTCCTTGCTTTCACCTCCTTAGGTATAAACCATCAGAAGGAAGTGGTCTTAAACACCTTCCAAGACATCCCATCATGCAACGACATTGGGATTTTCTCCCACACCAATCCAAAGTCAAATCCTCAAATGAACTTGAACCAGAACAGACTCTCATTGCTTTGAGAGTTTCCAATAACCTGAAAACACCAACGATTTCACTAAGCCAGTCCACTACCTTCAATAGATCATGATCACAAAAAAATACGGATAACAACTAAAAGGAATTCAATTCCACCACTCTGCTAAGAGTCTAGGTAGAAACAAAAACTAGAAAAGACTCACTAGAAACCTCTAGGACTTTTCTGGGCAACATACTCAAAACAAGAGGCACGAATACGAATCAAAACTCATCATAAGTTAAAAATTCACACTTTAATCACAAATTAAAGCTCAAACTCAAACCCCCATTTTGACCAAAATTCAATATGTCAAAGCTAAGAGCCCATGATTACAGATGTCAAACACAAAAAGAGAACACTAAACAATTGCTCACTACCTTTTCAAAACATTTGAATTACCCTTTTTGAAAACCATTTTTCAGCAAACAAAACAACTTAAATTTCCACCATTAGTATTCCATGAAGTCTCACACATACATATCCATGTGCCAACTCAAGCAACCATCCACTCATGTCACCAATTTCTCCACTTGAAATATGCGCACCTCAATGTATGTGATCACTCATAGGAATACCAAGGGTTAATTCAAGACACTTATCATTTCCAAAATAGATCATCCAACATAAAGCAAAAATTCTCAACCAATTTGAAAATGTCACTTATCATTAAAGCAATACATTTACAAATCCTCAAATATTTTCCAATTCACATTCCAAAAAGTGTTACCAAGATCCCAAAACAACTTCCAAAACACCTCCCATTTTCCCTTTGGAACTACATTCCATTAAAAGAAAACAATTTCCACTTCAAAACTACTTTTCCACTCCAAAACCACATTCCCTTTTGAAAACCCATTTTTCTATGAACCATTTTCATTTTTGAAATCCACTCAAGATAGTGAAAACTAATCCCAAACATAACTCACATCAAAACTTCCAAAAATAAGGGACTAGTGGCTATGGCAACCCAATAACATGGCTTAGTAGACCATGCTCCGAGTGAGCATCCTCCACAGGAAGTATCTTGAACTGTGCACTCGAGCTATACATGGGTCACTACTCTATACAAGCTCGTCGCATAACACCAGATCACTTCCTTTTTCATCCCTCATCTACACAGACCAAGCAAAAGAAAAACTCAAGTCCTAGAATACCCCTGGAAACTCAAGTCTCGGGATGGTAAAGGGTTCATGGCGTCCTTCCCGCACCTACCTCTCGAGTCCCGACTCACCTAATCACCAATCTACCTGACACTCCAAATAACAAGGGTCTCATTTGATACCATTTTTTCATGAACCAACCCAGTTTGACCCTAAACGGGTCACCTGAGCTGGTCCGTGACATGGCCTGAAGGGTGTCCCTGATCCCCACAGGCAGGAAACTAGTGTCGGGCATCAAAATAAACCAGTTGGGAATAATTTGGCCCATAAAAAGATAAATAATCATAAACTAAACAAGAATATAAATAAAGGAAAATAAACTAAACAACTTGGCAATGAAAAAAGGAATAAATGAAGCAATGTGACATACCTTAGGTGACCCTATGGGTCACCACGAAATGTAAACTACACTCGCTCCCAAAAATGATCCAAGACTGAAACCTGCAACTAAAAATTAAAGTAGGCGTGATCGCCTAGGTGCTCAGAAGTAATGCCAAGATACAACAACGCCCTATGACCTTGAATTTTATATGAAATCCAAAACATGCCAGTTTGAAAATAGGATGTAATAAAATAATGTTTTTCATTCTTTTTAAATTCAAGTAATGAGTTTGACTTTTCAAGTAAATAATTTCTCTTCCACTACATTTTCAAAATAGGTTCCAAGCATGCATTGATGTTTCAAAATGAAAGGAAACCAACTTAGATTAAAATATGGTTTTCGCAAATAATACATCGAGTATGAAAAAACTGAAATGAAAAATTACATCACAAGCATTATGTCGCAAATGAGCACTATGGGTAATCCTTATAGGTAACTAGACCAAGTGGGACCCTAGAGACCTTGTACCTCGGTGAAACGTGGCTTAAAAACCATGACCCTCAGAAAACGTGGATTAGAAACCACGAACCTCAGTAACTGTGGCTTATAAACCACAACCCTCAGTAACTCATATGTTTAGTTAGTGTTGTTGCATCAATCCTGCTAGAGGAACTGGGACAAACCCCTGTCGCGTCATCTAGCGTACTAGTCCTAGTCACCCACCTAGATACCTAGGTTTCCCATTGTGCTCTATTTTAAGTGGTGGTAAGTTTTCTTTACCAAGAAAACATATATGTACATAACACTTTCTTTATCTAAAACCCATTCAACCTCTCACCACCGCTCTCCCTCCTTAAGCGTATTCCCCCGTTTTCACATAACACAATGCATAAGCATCAAATTAGGCACATAATAACACATTCAACATAAAAATCATTTTTTAAAACCAAGGGGTAATGCCTCAAGAGAGGTTTTTCTTTTTTATAAAACATTATTAAGGTGCCAAACTTAATTACATAAAGGGAACACTTTTTTTAACTAACCAGCCAAAATACCAAACACCTTTGGAACTACTCATTACCAATTCAAAACTACTTAGGAAATCTATTTTCAAGAAAAGTCACTTAAGACCAATAACATTAGAAATACATTTCAATTTCCAAAGCAAAGACATAATCATTTCTAGCAATTGCAACCAGATTTCATAGCATGTGTATATAGCATAAATGTAAAACATATTTAAAAAAATCAAGCAATTATGAAATTCAAATTAAAGGCATAGGCATATGGGACCTACCTCAAACATGTCGTTATTTGTCGATGACCACTCGAACCGACACTTGGAAAATACACACACATGCATTTATACATATATATATATATACACCCCTAGATGCATTACACATATTCCCCACACCATGAGAGAATATGTATGAAGAGGTCATATATATATATATATATATGTCTTACCCTATGAATGTACATGTAGGTTACCTCAACACCCTCAACCCAAAACCATCGTAGCTAGGCCCAACGCACTACAAAAATAATTTAATATAATAATTAAACACTTAACAATCTACAAAACGTTTCAAAATAACACATAAGGGTTTGCACTAATGAAACCCCCATTTATTATAACATAAGAATCAATCACATAAATCATAATTTTCATCTAAAATAAGAGGGTTCAACAAGGGCAATCAATATCACATCACAAGTGCCAACCGGGCCTTCACCCATTTCGTAAACATTTGAAAATCCGTTTCTAAGCAAATCTGAAATTCCAAACACAATTCCATAGGAAGGCATAAGCATATTCAAGTGTACCCACATAAATCTAAGGAAACTCTATTTCTATTTTATAAAACCAAACACCCTTTTTAAATTAAGGAAACCCATCGAACAAAAAGACAACCCATGCTAAAACCCATTTGGCCTAAAGTCGAATAATCAAGTGCATTTCACAATTAAAACATTTATTGGATTTTTTATCAAACATAAAGAATGGATAAAACCCCATTTCAAAACCAAGTTCCATTTTTGCAAGGAAATCCACCATTTCAAATAAAAGTGAAAACCCCATTTCAAATCATTTGAGGTTGCACCTCAATTCAAAACAAAATTTCATTTTTTAAGACTTCATTTTCACCCAATGAAAACCAAACTGGCCAAGACCTATTGGCCCACTTTAAAACCATTAAAAGGACTCAAATGAATTTTATGGAAAGCCTAACATAATTAAATATTACAAATTAAATCATAAAATGAGGACTCACGAAACCAACCATTGATTCCAAAGCCAAGGAATACTAAAATGGGTTCAAATCAACACAAGGATAACAAATACATTTATACCCACATCAAAAGGGAAATAAAGCACAAGAATTTTTGAATTCCATAGGAAACAAAGTGTGTAGAAACATACTCCAAGGAGGAGAAGACCTAGCCCGAGCACTTCGGCACTTGAAACCCTTGATGAAGACTACCCCGCACTTGCACACACATGTATTATTATATATTTATATATATAACCTTAATCCATTATACATTTCCCCATAACATGAAGGAAAATGTGAAAGGAGGGAATACACACACACACACACGTACCTATACATGTGAGAGCAACACCTCTAGAAGCCATCAACATCCTATAACAATTATAAGAACCCTAAATCACTAAAGAACCCAAATAAAAGGTGTGTAACACAACAGAGGAATAAAACACTTACCCCGAGTGATGTTGATGAGTCGAGATGAGCCAATCTGCTTTACCTTTAGCAACGGATGCTGGAATACACACGAAGTCGACCCGAGAGGCATTCCGCATACCCTAATGATGGAAGAAACCAAAAAAAAATCGAATTAGCCCAACCCTAGGATTTTGTAGGACTCAAATTGAGTGTTGGGAAATGATGAATTTATCAAAGGGGGGAGAGGGGATGTAGGGACCATACCTTGCCAGACCAAAGAGAAAATCCGAAATAGATGGGGTGCGCACTATGGGGGGTCGCACATCTAGGGGGTTCAAACAAAGAGGTTGTGTCGTTCGGGTTTGAAGGGGAGCCGGGAGAGGGGGTTGCGGTTGCTGCAGTGCACTGTTGGGAGAGGGAGGTGCCCCATGAAGTGGGGCACTCATCCAAAGGTCCAGGAGGAGAGGGGGGTCGGCGTCGCACTAGAGGAAGGGGAAGGGGGGGGGGGGGGAGGTCAGCATCGCACAAGAGGAAGGGGAAGTGGGGGGGGGGGTCGGTGTCACGCAAGGGGAATGAGAAAGGTGAAGAAAGAGGAAAAGAGGGGAATAAGAAAGAAAAGAAAATAATAATAATAATAATAATAAATAAATTAAATAGAAAATAAAAGATAAAAAAAATAAAACTTTAATAAATAATAATAATAAACTTAATAATAATATTATAATTATCCATAATAGTACTATTATTATTATCAAATTGTTTTCCATTTATTTTATTTTATTTCATTTTGATTTTAATTTAATAATTCTTTTAACCTTTAAGAAACCAATATACTCAAATAAAAATAAAAATAATTATTATGGCTGCAAGATATTGGGTTGGGGTGTGACATTCCCCATACCCCAAAGAGCATGAGGTTGAATTTTCAATTGAATACATACCTAAATCCATGAATATCTTAAAGAGTTTACACAGAGTAGCTCCCATTAATTTAGAGGAGTTAAAGAAGCAACTGGAAGAGAATTTTTATAAGGGTTTAATACATCCCATTTCTTCCCTATTTAGTGTAAAATTTCTATTTATTAGAAAGAAATATGGATCATTGTGTATTTGCATTAATTATTATGAGCTTATGAAAATCAAGATCAAGAACAAGTATCTCTTACCCTATTTTGATGATCTATTCAATATAATCATTTGAGATCGATACTTCTTGAAGTTTTTCCTTTGATCCATATATCATTAGTCAATGTTTTAAAGGTAGGATATTTTTAAGACAACTTTCTATATTTGGTATAGACACTGTGAATTTATAGTAATTATCTCTGTATAAGTTAATTCTCTCAAAATATTTATTGGTATAATGAATAGATACTTTAGGGACTTCCTTTATTATGAACTGATATTTTCATACATAGATATTACATATTTTTTTGATAAATATTCATTACATTACACAAACACATTCCTATGGACCATAATAGCTTAGTATCTCTAGAGACTCGACATAAATCTTTTAATTTGAGGAAATATCAATAACACCTCCCATAAAGATATTCCCCTTTAGAACTCTTCACAAATATACCCTACTTAAAACATTTCTTCATAACTTGGGTATTAAAATCCTAAAAAGGGTGATCTTAGATGCCCAGTTAGGGTAAAAAGGGAGATTCCAATATAACATGATCATATGGGTATGAGAACATGATCATAACATGTTAAAACCACAACTTTCATATCAAAGATCATAATCTTGATTCATGGAATAAATATTACAAATTCATGAAAAATGAATCATAAGGGTATCAAAGAACATGAACCATGGGAGAATAACATTGGAATAAGACATAGATTTTTGAAATATACATAATAATATAAAAACTTATGTCAAGTATACCCCCAATACATTCATAACATGTTAGGCTTGGGCTAACCACCCATGCACTTGATTCAGGCTTGGGATAACCTCTTGGGTACTATATTTCAATATTTGGATAACCTCCATTGTACCCTTTATTGGTCTTGAAATAACCTCCCATGTACCCTATTTCGGGCTTGGGATTACCTCTCATGAACCCTCTTTTGAACTTGGGATAGCCACATGTGTACCCTTATTTTGGATTATATAACATTAATCATTATCTAATACATTGGAGGGAGATATATGTCCCACACATCAAATAATGAAATAATACACATGTGTTCCACAATATCATAAAAAATTCATCATATGAAAACATATGAAAAAAATGGGTTTCATAAACATTTCATTATATCATAACCTATGAAAAATAAACATGTCTATAATAATTTCATCATAGCATAACCTGTTGAAAAAGAAGTGAGTTTTATAAGAATTATATCATAGTATAACTCATGGAAAATAAGTAGGTTTAATAATAATTATATCATGGTATAACCCATGAAAGGGAAAATCATTTTATAAACATCATGTCATCGTAAATATAAATCATTCAAAAAAAGAATAAGAATAGTATCCTTGGATCATATCCCCAGTAAAGCATATATAACCTTAAAGGGAGTCATCTTAGATAGCGAATTATTTATAAAGAAAAATCACTTGGAACTTTTCTTGAGGAAAATAGACTTTACACTTATTTTTTTAAAACATAAAAAATTTTAAAAATACTTTTTATTGAAAATAAAATTTTAAACTTCTAAAGGAATCTTTAAAAATCATTTAAAATATTTCTTGAGGAAAATATCATTTCAAAATTGATTTTTTTTAAAACATAAAAAATATTAAAAACCATTTTATTTGAAAATAATCCTGAAAAATTATAAAGTATACTTCAAATAAAATAATGGCCATGAAAGTGGAAAATCCCCTTTATTCTGTACACGTTAAAACAATGAATTCTATCATATTTTCAGTAAAATCCAAATGGGAATTGTTTGGAAAATAACATGAAGATTACATTAAAAACACTTCATTAAAAAGTAGAACATGGTTAAATATGTATTTAATAAATCATTTGGATAATTTTATAAAAAAATTTAAGAAATTTTTGAAAACATGGTTTTGGAAGAAAAACAATTTTTTGACCGAAAAGATAAATAAAAACGATTTTTCTTAAAAAAATTATTTTGAACTCCTAAGTATATAAAGAGATAAAAATGGAGGGAAAAAATATATTCTCATTACATAACCAGAGGATATTAGCATTCATTATTTTCTTGAAATATGGATCATATTATTTTATTAATGGAAACATAATCATAAATAATCTTGATAAATGATGAGATTGAAACAAAAAATGTATACCATTTTGGTAACTTTGAATTGTAAGAACCATGAAGGAATAAAATTAAATGAAACGTAAAATATCATGATAATAAATAAATTTGTGATATTACATATCAAATAGGTTGTATATACAATTCATAAATAAGATAAGTTCATAACATAACATATATCTTAAGGAAAGAAAATTGAGACAAAAAGCCCCTATTGCTTTGGTAATGTTTGAAATGTAAACCTCATGAAAGAGTGATAATCAAATGGATATTAAAATAATAATAATTTTAAGTAAAATAACAATAAAATACATTTATGTTCAGTATATATACCACATAAAATAAATATGTGGTGAATATGGAATGTGTCTCACAAAAGAAAAAAGTGAGACCAAAATACCTTACCTTATATCATGAAATCCTTCATACATGCTCGATCATCCTGTATAATAAATATAAGTTTTTTATAAATATATTATATAAACATAAATATATAAAAAATACCATATATTATTTACTTATGAACTTTTATTACCCATTTATTAACAATTCCATGTTAAAGTTACGTTTCGGGCAATAACTGCTTTGTTTTTAGTGTATGTTTTGATTATATATATTTTTTCCTATTACTTTAATCATGGTTAAATCATATACATAATTTTTACCATGATATAAATATAATATATATCCATAATAAATTTATTTAGAGTGATCCATAAAATCTAGAGATAAAAAATGAAATACATTGTTCATGGAGATGGTAGGCCGTACATACGCATGAACGTTGTTTCCATTATCCCAATGAAAAAGAAAGAAATAAAGGTAAATAATATATTACCATTAAAGAATAATTTTAATTTCATATATATAATATATGTTCATTATATTAATCCTTATTATCTTTCATATAAAGTGTGAAAAAATCACATCGCTTCACGATGCGGTAGTCTGTCGTACACACGAATGATGTTATCGTATTCCCATGGAATGGAAAGTAAAAAGTCACATGTGATATCATGATTATAGAATCATAATAAAATAATAAATATCATATTTAGACAATAAATCCATTATTATATCAATCCATGAGAGGTGGTAATGGAAAAGTGAATGACATTGGTTCGCGAGGCGGTAGTCCTCCGTACACAGGAATAATGATTTCGTAATCCATTTGATTGAAGATGAGATTGTTATAGGTAATGAACTTAAAATAAAAACAAACATGTATATAAATAGAATATAATTATGTTATTATATCACAATTTTTTAATAATAATTAAAGGATGTGGGGGAAGAAATAAAATAAAAATGATTGTTGAAGAACATTACATCTTCTTTGGGTAACCTCCTTAAGTTTGAACCAAAAGTCTTCATAGGTTAGATTTCATACCAAAAAAAGGATTCTAGGATGATATTGGGGAATTAAAGAAGTTATTTGGGTAGGAAATGATTGAAAAAAGGGTTTTTTAAGTGTGAATATAAGGGGAGAGTGAGTTGCCTTTTATAAGTGAGGTGAGTGACATACTTGTAATTATTGAGAAGAAAAAGGTGTACCCATGTTTTTCACAGGCCAAAAGTATCAAAAATGGGAAATTCATGACCATATAAGTGATAATGTCGAAACATGTCTATAAAATGGGTTTTGGAAAAGTTTTGGGTCATTTTAAATCATTATCTGTTTAGTTTAACCCCCAGTAAACCCATTTTTATCTTAACCATGATAAAAATAATTTTTACTATTTTTACTATTTAATATGGTAAAAAAATAATTTGATCATAATAGATATTAAAAATTATTATGATTCCAAATATGGAATCCATTTTTCCAAATTTCATTCACATAAGTGGAAAATTTTAATTTAAAATTAATCTTGTAAACGAGACATGAAATTGGGTTTTCTAAGAGAAAATGTTCAAAAGTTTACAATATTTTTATAAAAAAATTAAATATGAAAATTATTATGATAACCTAGATTTGAATAAAATACATATAATTGAAATAATTTTACTTTTTAAATAATTTTAAAATATTTTTTATTTTTTAAAATTCTTTATAAGAAATAAAAAATCTTAATAAAACCAGTATTTTTAACTATTCATCAAAAAATTAATCTTTTCATAAAAATCCTATAATTTCACCCTAAGAAAATTTTTACATGATGATATAAAAATTTAAGTTTATTTAATCAAATTATTTTTATAAATGTGTCAAAAATTAATTTCATTATTATTCACAAAAATAAATAAAAAATTATTTTTTGAGAAAATAGTATTTTTGAAACATATAAATACTTTACAAAAAATTCATTAATTTTTTATCAATAGTTTTTATTTATATAAAGACACTATAAATAATATTTAAAATTTGATTATTCCTATTCATTCTACCATGTTTAACAATTATTTAATAACAACCATGTATACAAAATTACATTAATAATTTGTTTTGTTTCATTAAAATTCTGTGTTGTGTATAACACAAGATATTAAATAAATATAATTTATTCAAAAAATATAAATTCATGAAAAATTAGGGTGTTAAATTATACCCACATTAAAATGAATTTATCCTTCAAGATTCTTCACTTTGATATAATAAAATGGGGATACTTATGCCTTATAATTTACTTAAGTTCCCACATAAATTATTCAAACTTGTAGTTTCACCACAAAACATTGACTAGTTGAGTGGTCTTGTTTTGTATAACATTCCCTATATGATACAAAATATCCACCAATTTTTCCTCATAATAAAGATCATTATCCATCGTTACAACCTCTAAGTTCACTGCATGTGAAGGATCTGGTAGGTACTTCCTCAGAAGAGATATATGGAACACATCATGAGCATGAGAGAGGTTTGGTGGAAGTGACAACCGATGGGCTACCATCCCGATATGATCAAGAATTTCAAAGGGATATATATACACATGTATTAGTTTTCCCTTTTTAAAAAATATCACTGCCTTCTTCCATAGTGAAATTCTTAGAAACACCTTGTCACTAACTTCAAATTCTTCATCACGTGGGCGATTGTAAGAATAACTTTTATACAGACTTTGAGATTCATTTATGTGTTGTTGAATGGATCTAACCACCACTTCCATTTCTTCAACTATCTTAGGTCCCAATATCTTTATTTCTCCAATTTCATTCCTTTACATCGGATATCTACACTTTTTTCCATAGAGAGCCTCATAAGGAGCCATATAAATGCTCAAGTGAAAGTTATTGTTGTAATAAAACTCAACTAGAAGAAGTTGTTGATTACAAACACCTTTGAAATCTATAGAAAAAGATCTTAGAATACACTATAGAATTTTAATTGTTCTATCAGACTGACCATCTATCTAATGATGATATACAGTGCTGAATCTTAACTTCGTATCCAGATCCTATTGATGACATAAGAAAAACTTCAAGTTAAACCCTATATCCTGATCAAATACAATTTAATGTGGTACTCCATGAAACACTACCACTGCCTTAATGTATATTCTAAAAAGACTATCAAGAGATAAGTCTTCTCTAATAGCAATTAAGTGTGCTAAATTTGTAAGGTGATCAACTATAATGCATATAACATTACGCCCTTTTGATGTTTTGGGGAGTCCAATGAAAAAATCCATGGAGATGTTTTACTATTTCCATTATGGGAAGGGTAATGGATATAACACCCCTTAGAAATTTGTCTCTCAGTATTAACTTATCGAAATGTCAAGCATTGAGATACAAACTATATGATATCTCTCTTTATACCATACCACCAGAAATACTCTTTCAAATATCTATACATATTCTTAATTCTAGGATTAATAGAGAATGGCGAACTTTTAGATTCCTATAATAACTCCTACTTCAAATCTAGTATGGATGGAACACATACATGGTTATTGAACCTTATCATTCCATCATGATCATGGTTAATATCAGGAAAATTTCTAACCTTCTTTTGTAGCTCTAAAAATTCCTTCTATGTCTCTTTAATCTTCACATGGATAGATAGTTGAGAATTAAATTGAGCATGATAATATTTCTCACCTTACTTCTAAATTTCCAAATCCATCCTTTAAAAATCCAGAAATATTGGATCTTTTGTGATCCGCATCATAGATATGCTAGCATGATACTTTCGACTCAAAGCATTGACCACCTTGTTCACTTTCCTATAGTGGTAATGTATTGAGTAGTCATAATCTTTAATCAACTCTAACTATCTTCCATGGAACATATTTAGGTCCTTCTATGTGAATATTTACATTAAAATTTTGTGATCATTATATATATCACATATTTCTCCATAATGATAATTCCTTTACATCTTTAAAAAAAATTACCACAGATAACTCCAAATGATGAGATGGGTAATTTTTCTCACGAATCTTCAATTGTCGTGAGTCATAAGCCTTAACCATATCATTTTTCATGATAACACATCCCAATAAATTATTTGATGCATCACTATAGATTAAAAACCCTTCTCAGTTGTAGGGTAATGTAAGCATAACTGCACTAACTAATCTTCTCTTCTATTCTATGAAATTTCCCTCACATTCATCTGTCCAGAGGAACTTGGATCCCTTCCAAGTTAACTTGGTGAGTGGATTAAATAGTTGTGAGAAATTATCCACAAACCATTGAAATATATAGTTAAACTAATAAAAATATAGATCTTAGTCACTATGGTTGGTCTGGGCCAACACTCAATAGCCTCATTTTTTGATGGATCTACCAATATACCCTTTATTGATATTTTTTGAACAAAAAATGAAACCTTTCTCAACCAAAATTCACACATTGTAATTTTTTAATATAGTTTCCCCTTCCTTAGGGTCATTAGTAAAATTCTCAAGTGATATTCATGATCTTATTTACTTTATGAATAGAAAAGAATACCATCTATAAAGACTACCCCAAATTGATCTAAGTAATCTATAAAGAATCCATTCCTTAAATCCATGAAGTTAACAGGGAAATTAGAAAGACTGAATGGAGTTAATATATATTCATAGTGTTCATACCTTGTATGAAATGATGCCTTAGGTATATCATCCTTATTGAACCTCAATTGATGATATCCAGAACAAAGGTAAATATTGAAAGATTATTGATCTCCACACATTTTATCAAATAGGTCATCAATATATGGTAGAGGATACTTGTTCTTGAATTTTATCTTTCTCATATCCTGATAATCAATGCAGAGTCACATAGATCCATGTATATTTTTAATAAAAAAAATAGGTGCACCCCAAGGTGACACACTTGGATGAAAGAATCCATTGTTAAGGTTCACCTGGAGTTTCTCTTTCAATTACTACAACTAAATTAGGGAACTTCTATAAGGAGTATTTGAAATTAGTGTGGCTCCAGGTATTATTTCTACTGATAAATTAACTTCACATTTTAGTGAAAGACTAGGAAACTCTTCTGGATAGATATAAAAAAACTCCCACACAATAGGTGTATTAATGATGTTGAGTTTATCCCCAACTACTAGAGATAAATTTCCCTCTAAAATAGGAATACAAACCTATATAATGGATTTTATTTCTATCAAAAGTTCATATTTATCATTGCAATGATATAAAATTATAGGTTGGTTTGGAATATCAAATATGACTTCCCTTCTTGGAAAATTATGTGGGATTTATATAGAGAAATCCAATCCATTCCTAAGATAACATCAAATTTAATTAGAGGAAGAATGACAAGATTCTCAAGAAGCACATTTCCACAAACATCAACTAAAGAGGAATCATATACTTGAGATGTGATCATCATACCATTAGGGGTTTTCACTGAAAATTTTACATCTAATCATTTTTTGGGAATCTTGAACCCTTATAAAATTTATCATATATAAAATAATGGTTAGATATTAAGTCAAATAATACATTAATAATTATATAGTGGATAATAAGTGTACCATTCACTGTTTTATTATCACACCACTCATTAGAAATAATTATCGCATGAGATTTCCCCTTTCCCCCCATCTTAAAAGGTTTTTTATGTCGATAATTGTCATCAAAGCATAGTGTAAGCAATGATAATCATCATGGGGAACCACATAATCATGAAAAATCACTTATAGGGTGTCTAAATCATGACATGTTATTTTTAATACATGAAACCTTAGGTTTATCCTAGGTCATTCATAGTCATCATTTATTTAAATCCTTCATGATGGTTCATAAAGAGTTTGTGAATTTCCAAATAATTTCCCCTAGGAGTGTCAAACCAAGTGTGCAGCAAGACCCATTGTCATGAACTAGAACATGATCAAGTGAAAATCAATGCACACATTTCAGAGATATTACCCCTAGGTACCTTTATTCCATAGACAAATCAACTTGTAGTATCTCGATAAGGATGTAATTGTTTAGAAACCACTCACTATATCCTTTACCAAAATTCCAGGAAATTTCCGATACTTTGACTCATCCTTATACTTATCCTTAGACATATACATAGAAATATACTTACACATATCCCTAGGGATCTCATTAAATATTTCTGATCCTAATTCCAAAAGGTTATCTAAGCCATTCCTCTGAAACCGACTATAGTGACCCACAATTTTCATACATAGTTATTACATCTATTTCGATGAATATTCAAAACATTACAAAAACACAAACTTGAGGTCTATAACAGCTTAGTGTCTTTGGTGACTCAGTACACAATCTTATAATTTGGTGAAATATCACCAACATCGTCTTTAAATATCTCCCCCTTTAGTACTCTTCACAAACATATTATACTTAAAATCATTTTTCATAACTTGGGGAAAGGAAAAATAAGAAAGTGTGTTCTCCAATGCTTAATAAGTGTAAAAAAGGGAGATACCAATATAAAATGAGTATATGGGTATGATAACATATCATAATAGGTGAATACCATAAAATATATATCAAAGATCATAATCACGAGTCATGACATAAATATTGGTAGTTAATAAAACATAAATCAAGGGAATAAAAGAATACAATCCATGAGAGAATAACATTGGAATAAGACATAGATTTTTGGTATATATATAATCATAGAAAATATTATATCAAGGATACCCACCAAGAAATTCATAAAATATTATTCTTAGTATAACCACTTGTGTAACTTCTTATATATTTAGATAACCTCTCATATACCCTCTTTCAGGTGTGGGATAACATCCCATATACCCTCTTTTGGGCATGGGATAACCTCCTGTGTACCCTCTTTTGGGCTTGAGATAACCTCTCATGTACCCTATTTAGAGTTTAGTATAATATCTTGTGTTCCCACATTAGGGATTATATAACATTAATAATTACCTAATGCATTGGAGGGAGATATAGGTCCCACCGATCACATAATGAAAATCATATACATGTGTGCCACAAGGTCATAAAACATTCATCATATCAAAATCTATGAAAATAAATGAGTTTCATAAAAATTTAATTATATCATAAATTATGGAAAAGAAACATATTTATAATCATTTCATTATTTCATCATAGCATAATCCATAGAAAATGAAGCAGGTTTTATAAGAATTCTATCATGGTATATCATGTGGAAAAAGAATTGGGGTTCATAAGAATTTTATCAGGGTATAACCCATGAAAGGGAAAAGAGTTTCATAAAAATATTTTAATCATAAACACAAACCATTCAGAAAAAGAATAATAATGGTATTCTTGGATCATATCCCAAGTAAATCATAATTCACCTCAATGGATGTAATCTTATATGGAAAATTATTTTGAAAGAAAATAACTTGAGACATTTCTTAAGGAAATTAATATTTCTAATTTAAAAACATATTTTATAAAATAAAAAAAATTTAAAATCATTTTCATTGAAAATAAACTTTTAAAAATATAAAGTAAGTTTTAAAAATCATTTAAAACATTTCATGAGGAAAATATCTTTTCCACGTTATTTTTTTTAAAAAATAAATCATTTTGAATATACTTTTATTTGAAAAAAAGATTGAAAACTTATAAAGGAATATTTAAATAAAATAATGTTCATAATGTCCTGAAATTCTGTTCATGTCGTATATGTTAAAATAAAATTTCCTTTCACATTTTCGGTAAAAGAAAAATGGGCATTGTTTGGAAAATGACATAAAGTTACCTTTCCAAAATTTTTGTAAAAAATTAAAACATGGGTAATCACTTATTTAAAAAATCATTTAGATAATTTTATTAACATTTTTGAATACATTTTTATAAAACATGGTTTTGGAAGAAAAATAGGTTTTCGATGAAGGAGAGAAATAAACACTATTTTTCTTGAAAACATCGTTTTGAACTCTTAAGTATATAAAGAGATAAAAATTAAGGGAAAATATGTATCCTCATGACATAAATATAGTATAAGTAAATTCATGAGTTTCTTGATAGATGGATCATATGATTTCATTATTAGGAACATAATCACAAACAATCCCGATAAATGATGAGATTGCAATATAAATTCTTTACCACTTTGGTAACATTGAATTGTAATACCTATAAAGTAATAACATTAAACGAAACTTAAAATATCATGAGAATAAATAAATTCATTATATTAAATTTAAAAGGGGTTGTATATACACCTCATAAAATAAGATAGGTGCATAACATAACATATAGCTCAAGGAAAGCAAATTGAGAAAAAAATCCCTTACTGCTTTGGTAATGTTGAAACTATAAAACCCATTAATGAATATGTAAATAGAAATAATTTTTATGAGAATCATCATAAAATAAATTCATGGGCAGTATATACACTACATAAAATAAATAAGTGGCGAATATGTCATGTGTCTCATAGAAGTAATTAGTGAGAAAAAAATCCATTACCTTAAGTCTTGAATTCCATAGTACATGTTTGAACCTACTATGTAATAAATATAAGTTTATTATAAATATATTAAAGAACCATAAATATATATATCATACCATATATGATTTACTTATGACCTTTTATTACCTGTTTATTTACAATTCCATGTTAAAGTCACATTTCGGGCAATAACTGCGTTGTATTTCATGTATGTTTTGATTTTTCCCTATTATATTGATCCTGATTACATCATATCAAGAATGTTAATAATCATATAAATATAATATATATTCAGTATACATATATTTATAGTGATCCATAAATATTATAGATAAAAAATGAAATACACTTTTCATGGAGATGGTAGACCATACATACACATGAATGTTGTTTCCATTTTCCTGAAGGTAATAAAGATAGAAATGTAAATAATAAAATACCATTATATATCATGAATGAATCATATCGCTTTGTAATATGACAGTCTGTCGTACACATGAATGATATTATTGTATTCCCATAGAATGGATAGTAAGAATTAAAATATGATATAACTATTACAGAAGCATAAAAATATAATAACTATTATATATAAACAATAAATCTATCATTATATCCATATTTGATAGGTGGAAATGGAAAAAAATGTCATCAATTTGTGAGGTGGTAGTCTACCATTCACACGAATGATTATTTCATAACCCATTTTATGGAAGAGGAGATGGTTGTTGGTAATTCACTTAACATAAAAAAAACTCATTATATGGAATATATTTAGGTTATTATATAATAATGGTTTAATTATAACTTAATTAGGTGGAGTAAGAAATAAAATAAAAATGCTCGTTGAAGAACATTACCACTTCTTTGGGTAACCTCCTTAGGTTTTCACCAAAAGCCTTTTAGGTTGGATTTTTGACTAAATTTGGATTATTGGATGATATTATGGAATTAAGTAAGTTATTTGGGTAGGTAATGGCTTAAATAAAGGGTTTTGGAAGTGTTAAGAAGAGAGGAGAGGGGGTGACCTTTTATAAGTGAGGTGGGTGGCACGCTTGTACTTTTTGAAATAAAAAAGGTGAACCCACATTTTTCACATGTCACAAGGCTAAAAAATGAATAATTATATAATTAGAAGATTCATGGTCTAAATATGTCTAGAAAATGTGCATTGGAAAAGTTTTGGGTCATTTTTAATCCTTATCTTTTTAGTTTAACCCTTCGGTAAACCTATTTTTACTTTAATCACGGTAAATATTTTTTACTATTTTTATAATTCATTATGGTTAAAAATTAATTTGACCATATTATATTATAGAAAATATTTTTATTCTGAAAATGGAATCCATTTTTCCAAATTCCATTCACATAAGTGGAATTTTTTTATTTAAAATTAATCCCGCATACGAGATGAGAAAACATGTTTTCAATGAGAAAATGTCCAAAGTTTACAAAGATTTTATATCAAAATTCAATATAAAAATGATTAAAATGACCAAAATTGGATTAATGGATATATAATTTAACTAATTTTACTTTTAAAAGCATATTAAAACAATTTGGATGTTTTTAAATTCTTTAAAAGCAATTTCAATTTTAATAAAAACCAGTATTTTCACTATTCATCAAAAAATTAATCATTTCAAAAAAATCCCAAAAATTTACCTTAATTTAATTTTGAGATAATTTTTTAAAAAATGGTTGATATTTTATCAAATTAATTTAATAACAGTTTCAAAAATTAATTTCTTTATTTTTCACAAAAAGAAATAAAAAAACATTTTTCTTAAGAAAATAACATTTTCAAAACTTATGAAGACATTACCCAGAATTACGTACTTTTTTATCAATATTATTTATTTATATAAAACCATTATACTTAATATTTTAAATGTGTTTATTACTATTCATGCTTTCAAGTTTAATGGCTAGGTAATAACAATCATATTTAAATAATAATATTAATTGTTTGTCGCCTTTTGTTAAAACTCGATGTTGTGTGTAAAATAAACCATCAAAGAATTTTAATTTATTCAAAAAAAATTCATAAAAACTCAAGGTGTTAAAAACATGATCAATTTTTGGTTTTATTTATAGATGATATTCTTATATATTTAGTGAGCAATAAAGAACATAAATATCATTTTCAGATTATGTTAAAGACCTTGAGAAAAGTGAAAATGTATGCTAAATTCAGCAAGTATGAATTTTGGATATATAAATTATCATTCATGAGTCATGTAATCCATAGGAATGGAATAACGTTAGATCCATAAAATTATAATGTTATCGAGAAGTGTCCTAGATTGATTGATGTATGTGAGATGTATAGTTTTCATTGGTTAATAGGATATTACCAATGATTTGTGAGAAAATTCCCAGGTCTATCCAATCCAAAAACCAAATTAACATTTAATGGATTGAAATTAATTTAGATATATGAATGTGATGAATAGATAAAGGAATTAAAAATTATTATTGTCACTACTCATATATATACATTACAAAACTATGGGTAAGGGTTGGTAACATAATGTGATGCTTTGAAAAAGGGTTTGGGTTTTTTTTATCATGAATAATGATAAGGTAATTGCATATGTATCACACCAATTAATGACTCATGCAAAAAATTACCTGACATGTGATATAGAGTGTGAAATAGTGATTTTTTCATTAATGATTTAATGAAATTATCTCTATAGAGTAAAGTGTGATATATATACTGATTACAAGAGCATGAAATATATATTAACACAGAAGGCATTGAACATGTGACAAAGGGAATGGTTGGAATTGATAAATTATTTTAATTTCTCAATATATTACCACCTGAAAAATGCAAAAAAGGTAGTTGATGCTTTAAGTAGGAAAGACTATGCTACTCTATCCCTAATAAGGATTGAAAAAGACTGAATACTCATGGATTTTTAAAGGACGAATATTGATGATATAATGGAAGGAGATAAATCATATTATGACAAATTGACTACTCAAACCCCATTTTAGATAAAAATAAAATAAGACCATAAAGATTATATAGAGCTATAGAAAATGTATAAAAAAATCTTGAGTTCAAATTTGATAAATATGGAGCAATTTGATTTGGAACCCTGATATATGACCCAAAAAACTGGAATTGAAGAAGGATTTTTGGATGATGTACATATACCATACTTTTATATTCATCTAATAATCACAAAGATTTATATATATAAAAAACAAAACAACTTGTGGGATAACATTAATATAGAAATGTAGAATAAGTATTTTGATGCATGGTATGAAGTAATATTAAGGATGAATGGAAAAATTCTAAGTGTATATTTTAACCATTACCCATAACTATATAGAAATGGTAATATATCAAAATGGACTTCATCATAAGACTCTAAAAAACAAATAACTACAATAATTATATTTGTATTATAGTCAATAACCTTATGAATTCAATGTATTTTTTACCATTAATGATGATTTATCTATTAGAAAACATGTCAAGATATACTTAAGGGATCTGGTGAGGCTGCATAGAGTACCACTATCCATATTATTAGATTATGATATGAGGTTTAACTCATAGTGTTGGAAAAGACATTAGAAATAAGTAGTGGTAGAGATGAATTTTAGAACTACTTATCATCCTTAGATAGATGGTAATTCTGAGAGGAAAATTCATACTCTAGAGAATATATTGTGATCTTGTTCAATGGATTTCAAAGGATTTTTGGATCAATACCGCCCATATAGAGTTATTATATAACAATACTTCACATTCAATAATTTATATGGAACCATATGTGGCTACTTATGGGAAGATACATATGACTCTGACATACTAGAATGATGTTAGAGATAGGAATCTAATAGGTCTTGACCTTGTTTACAAAATGATGTAAAAGGTTTAAACTATTCTTTGACATAAGAAATAGGTATAGAGAAAACATAATAGATATATTGATAAACATAGATGTTTTTTAGATCCTAATGTTAAGGAAAAGGTGTTACTTCAAATATATCCATGGAAGCAGGTTATTAGATTTTAGAAGAAAGGAAAGTTGATCCCTAGATAGATCGGTCCCTTCGAAATCCTCGATCATGTCATGGTTGTAGCATATCTCATAGAACTCCCTACATACCTTCATAGAGTGAATTATTTTTTCCATGTATTTATTTGGAGGATGTATATACCATATCCCTAACATGTTCATAGCTTAGTTAATATACAACTATAACATAATTATTCATATAAAGAATAACCTATGGAAATCATGGATTGAAGAGTAAAGGTTTTAAAAAACAAGACCACCCATATAGTCAATGATATATAAAGAAATAAAATGTTTGAGAAGGATATATGGGATCCTAAGGATGTGATGTAAGAAAAGTACCCTCACTTGTATTATTCCAGTACTAAAATTTAAAGGAATAAATTCACTTTATGGGGGGTTGAAGGTAATGACCTGAATTTTTCCTCCTTAAATAAATATATGTTAGAGATCTTGATCCACAATCAACACAGAAATCAATAAAATATAAACTATCAAAAGGTATCCATAGGATTGGTAGGTATAAATAGTCATTATATAATTTTAAAAAATATATAATTATATATAAAAAAGAAGGATCAAAATGATAAAATGTTTAATTTAAAAATAGACTCAACTAGAAAAATATGAGAATCCAATAATTATTAATATAAATTTTACTTTTTTATGCATAATATATTTTCATAAGAATAATGGATTAAAAATATATTAATTAGTAATTTATTGAAAAAATAATATTTTACATGTAATGACCTTGACTCTAGTAACTTAGATCCAGAGTATACAAAACTACATTGGCTTAGATACAAGGGGTTAAATCCCGAAGGACTAATCAATTTATAAGTTTTGGAGAACTAGATACAAAGATAAAAAAAATTACATTAGGAATATAAAATAAAACATAAAAAAATAAAATTCATAGAATAATTGAAACTCATTCAAAGGTTTCATATTTTATAACCATGGGAAAGGAAACCAAATAAGGGTGAACATAAATTTTTAGTAAAGGTTACATACCGTGGAGGCTATCATAAATCAATAAAACATAATAAATATTGAAAATTAAATAAATGAACACACAATAAACTTAATCAATAACTTGACTATCATAATTAGACAAGGAATAATCAACATGGTAAGGTAAATAACAAAAACACATTCTGTTTAATCAATAAACTGAAAATGAAATGCATCCAGAGATAATATCATAGAGAAAATCACATGGATAATAATAATAAATAAATTATAAATGAAGGAAATTATAAGTTATTAGACTTCATGATCTCAGGAATCATGATACCTCTACCATTATTTACATTCACAACACATGTTAAAACCACCGGGTAAAAACCTATCTGATTTGGAAAAATAATTTGTCTCATGAGACTTGTCGATGCATCGAGAGGATATCTATAACCAGGCCCCACCCGTAATTGTATGTAGAAATTATTCCTCATATATAGAATAATTTATTTAATTCATGAATAATATTCCTTATCAAAAAATATTTTCATTGAGTAAAGAACACAGATTTATCAATATTTCTCCAGTTAATCAAATAAATTTCAAAATAAACACCATATTTAAGAATGGTATATGATTTAGGAAATATTTATACCCCTAAAAAAAGAATATGGATAACATTTAATTAAAACATTAACCACCATTAATAAATAGATATTCATGTTAAATACATCAAAGGGTTAGTATATACACCATGTAAAATTGAATACATGCATATTACAAAATGTCTTAATGAAATGGAAATTGAGATGACATACCTTAAAATGATCATAATATTTAAGTGAGAATTAATAAATAAACAGATTATGTGCGTCAAATATAAATCCACATAGAAATTTTTTAAAATAAGCATAATATAATCAAAATTCATTGTACACATAATCATAGAATATTAAAGGAAAATGAAGGAGTAATACAACTCAATGAAAGATATGAAATTCTTTACCACTTGGTAACTTTCATGTCACATCCCCTTGGTTGGAATAATAAAAATTTAAACTTAAAATACAATTAATTATTATGTAATAATGATATTATCTATAAAAGGGGTAGTATATACACCATACAAAATAAATTATGTGCATAACATTATGATATCCCTCAACAAAGTGAAATTGATATGGAGTCCCTTACCACACACTTTTTGTTAGTTGAATGTGATTTAACAACCTATATAATGGTTTTAATCATTTTATTAATTTTTACTAGAAGAATAATCATATTTATAATATAATATATGACCCTCTTATAACATTTTACCATATGTTTTTTAATAATATTTCATTATTTTCATTGTTTCGGGTGTTAAATGCCATGATTTATCATGCATGTTTTGTAATGAAAGTTATTATTCTAGTACATAGAACATAATTAAATAATCTCCATAATTATAATAATGTTATAAATATCAGATTTACTTAGTATATGCATTTTTATAACCATTCTTAAAATTTGGGTATGGAAAATGAATCGCATCGCTTTGTGGAGATGATATGTCGTATGTATGCACGAGCGGTGAGATCATTACCTTAAGGGGTGAAAGTTTAAAGAAATGGGTGATATATTAAATTTAAATAAACAATATCATATTATACATATCACACATATTAATTAATTTTACCCTTATTACATTCCATGTAAAGAGTAAGTGAAAAAAAATTCACATCGCTTTGCGAGGCGATAATCCACCGTAGACATGGGTGACATTATCGTATTTTAAACAACATGAAAAGTAAAACATTATATGTGATATTTTAATTTTAAAAGAATATTTATATCATAAATATTATATATAAACATTAATTTCATTATAATATCCAACCGTGAGAGGTGTTTATGGAAAACGAGTTACATCAGTTCGTGAGGTGGTAGTCCATCGCACACACGATCAATGATTTCATATCCCATTTGATGGAAGCATAGATGAATAAATATTATTAAATCATATAATAAAATCTTAGCATATGTGAGATACTTATTTTTTTTTCTATTTCAAGTGTTAATAAATAATTGAATATTAAAAAATAATAAAGAAAATGAAAGAGTTTTTTTAAGACAATTACCTTCTCTAAGAGAAACCTCCTTTGGATCTCCTCTTAGGGACCCTAGGGATGATCTTTTGGGAGAACTGGTAGCTCTATAATATGTATAATAATTTTGGGGAGATATTTTCATAGGGGTTTTCCAATTAAAAGGGGCATGGTATGTGTAAAAAAGTGAGGGGAGGGAGTTCCCTTTTATAAGTGGTGAAAGGGGATCTCCTTGGAAATTAATAGGAAATTTCACAAAAGAATCTAAAATGATAAATTAATTAACCTGAAAAATCTTCAAAATAAGATGAGGTTAAAATTTTTGATAGTATAAGGTGTAAATATGTCTAAAAAATAATATTTTGATAATTTGGTAGGTTATTTTTAACCCTTATATTCTTAGTTTAACCCCCTGATAAACCCATTTTTACTTTAGCCACGATAATTAATTTTATCTTATTTTATTATTCATAAAGGAAAAAAATTAATTTGACCAAGTTATATAATATAAAATTTTCTTATTCCAAACACAGAACCCATTTTTCAAAATTAAATTCACATAAGCAATATAATTCAATTTAAAATTGTATCCGCTGACATGATGAAAAATGGGTTTTCTAAGAGAAAATTATCACAAGTATGGAATTTGTTTAATATAAAAATTCAATATGAAATTTATTGAAATTAATTAAAATAATTAAAATTTAATTTTATTTAACTAATTTTACTTTAGAACCAATTTAAAATTTAATTTATCTTTGTAAATAATTTAAACGAAAATGTCGTTTTCAATAAAAATCAGTATTTTTTCACTATTCATCGAAAAATGAAAATTTTATGAAAAATCCAAAAAAAATTCCTTAAGTTAGTTTTTATATGATGATTTAAAAAATTAATTTCTTTTTATAAAAAAAATATAAAATTTTATAGAATTAATTTTATCATAAGTGTGCAAGAAGCGACAAAACTATTTTCTTGAAAGAACCATTTTTTTAGAAATTTTTTTTTACTTTAAAATGTATCTTATTTTTATTTATAATAAATATATAAGCACTGAAAGTGTGTAAAACATTTATTTTTCATAATTTATTTAAAACTATTCATACCCTACAACTTAATGGCTATGCTATAATGGTCATGTTTAAATAATATTTTAATAGAGTATTTTTATTTAAACACGGTGTTGCGTGCATCAAAAGATAACAAATAGATTGAATTTATTTAAAATGAAATAAGTCGTAAAGTCTTGGGGTTCTATATTATTCCCTCCTACAATAACTTCATCCTCATTTTTTTTGGATATTACCTTATAAATAGATGATAGTAGTTCTTCTTCATAACATCCTCTGGTTCCCATGTTGTTTCCTCCATTTTGTGATTTCTCCAAAGTACCTTTACCTGATGAGTCATATGGTTCCTCAATAAAAGTTCTCTAGTATCAGGAATTTTGATGTAATATTCATAATAAGATATATTAGGTTCCAATTCTATTTCATCAGAGGTTAAAACCTGTATTAGGTTTGGCATGTACTTTCATAACAATGATATATAAAACACATCATGTACTTTTTAGAGACTTAGTGTTATCTGTAAATAATAAAAATAGATCCAATTATATCAAGTATTTTAAAGGGTATGTTTTACTTAGGTATCAACATCACCTTCTTATTGAACCTTACAACACCCTTCCATAGAGATACTTTCAAGAAAACATGATCTCCCATTTGGAATTCCAAATATTTCCTTCGATTATCATCATAACTCTTTTGACTACACTAAGATACTTCAATGTGAACTTGAATATCCTTTACATTTTTTTGTATCTTTAATAAGTTCCAAGACTATGAGTTTCCTTTCAAAAACTTCCTCCCAATAATTCAGAGTATGACAACTCTTTTCATATAATGCTTCATACGACACCATTTGAATACTTGAATGGAAACTATTGTTATAGTAAAACTCTACCAAAGGTAAATAATGATCCCACATACCTTGAAAGTCAAGTGAGCATGAACTAAATTTGTCTTTTATTATTTCAATATTACTTTACAACTTTCCATCAGTTTGAGTATAGTAGGTAGTGCTTAAATGAAGCTCAATATCAAGATCCTTCTAAAGACTCTTCCTAAATTTCGATGTAAAACAGGTATTGTGACTAGATATGATTGAAATAGGTTCTCAATGAAGTATTAAAACATCATTAAAATAGATCCTTGTGAGTATTTCAATAGGTAAATCTTCTCTTATAATAAATAAATATACAGATTTAGTTAGGCAATCAATGATAACCCTTATTGAATCATTCTTTCTAGGAGTCTTTGGTAGTCATATAACAAAGTCTATAGTAATGTCATACCATTTCCAAAAAGGAATATAAATAGGTTGTATGAATACTCTAGGATGATTTATCACAGATTTAACTTGTTTAAAAACCAAACATCTGGATATATAATCAAGAATTTACTCTTCATGTTATCCTATTATAAATGTTCCCTAAAACCCCTATACATATTTTTGCTACTGTGGTATATAGAGAAATTTGAGCTATGAGTGTCATCTATCAATTCCATTTTTTATTAGGTATAAATGGAACACATAATCTTTTTACAAATTTTATAACACCATCATCACAAAAAAGTCTACTAATTTCCAATCATTCATAACATTAATTTTCTTTTGAATCTTCTCATCATCATTATGAGAACATTTTATCATTTCTAATAAACATGGTTTCTCAATAATTTGAGAAATGAGTGATTTCTATTTTTCATTAATAACTCCCATATCCATATTTGATAGATAATTGAACACATGATCCCTCCCAATCATCATTTAGGTTAGAACTCTATGATATTTCATACTTAATGTATCCACTACCATATTTTCTTTCCATGGGTGGTCGTTTATTGAGAAATCATAATCCTTGAGTAGCTCAATCCATCATATTTGTCTCGTATTGTTATCTTTCTATGAAAAGATGTATTTTAGGCTTTTATGATCCATTTATATATCATAACTTTCACCATAGAGATAATATCTCCATAACTTTAAAGCAAAGATTACAGCCGCAAACTCATGATCATGGGTTGGATTGTACTATTCTTGATTCTTTAATTTAATTGATTCATATGAAATAACTTTATAATTTTGAATTAAGAAACAACCAAGTCCCTTCTTTGATGCATCACTATATATCATAAACCTGTCATTTCCATATGGTATAGTCAAAATCACAGCATTGAACAATCTCCTATTTAGTTCATCAATAAATTCTTCCCATTCCTTTGTCCAAACAAACTTATCCACTTTATGTGTAAGCTTTGTTAATGGTTTATACAGTCGAGAATTTTTTGGAATGAATCACTAATAGTAACCTGCAAAACCAAGGAAACTATATACCTCAGTTATGTTCATTAATATAGGCCATTATATGACTACCATTTTATTTACAAGATCAACTAAGATTCCATCCATGAAGACAATATGTCCAAGAAAAGAAATTTCTTAAATATAGAAATTACACTTACTAAATTTACCATACAACTTTTTCCTTCAAAGAGTATCAAGAATGATCCATAAGTGATTATCATGGTCCTTATAACATTTAGAATACACCAAAATATCATCAATGAATACCAAAACAAAATCATCAAGATATTAATTGAATAATATATTCATTAGATCTATAAAATAGAGGGTACATTAATCAATCCAAATGAAATTACTGTAAACTCTTAGTGTACATACCTCATTTGTAAAGATGTCTTTAGAATGTATTCCTTCTTTTATCACAATTAACGATACATCGACAATCAATATTTGAAAAATATTAGTCTCCATGAAGTTGATCAAATAATTCATCAATACAGGGAAGATGATACTTATTCTTTATCATAATAGAATTGATTTCCCTATAATCAATGCATATTTTCATGAATCCTTATTTGTTCTTAATGAAGATAATAGGGACTCCCCATAGAGAAACACTAGGGAAAATAAATACCTTATCACAAAACTCCTCTAGTATTTTCTTCAAATCCACTAATTACATAGTGGACATTCTATAGGGAACCTTTGATAATATTCTTGCATTTGGGATTAAACCATTGGAAAACTCAACTTCACTCTCTAGGGTTTATCTAGGTAATTCCTCAGTAAATACATAAATGTATTCCTATACAATATGTACATACTCAATTTGAAGATTACATTATACATCCCTAGATTTTGTTTTCTATTATTCCCTAATAATCTCATTCAATAGAGCTACTGGGGGTGGATCTAGACATGTTTCAAATGATGATGTATCTTCTATAAAGATAAGGAATTCTACATATTCACCATGAATCATAATTTCCTTATTCTTGAAATAAATATTTTGCAACATATTTTGATGTAAAGTCTATACCATGGAGTATATCAAAGTAAACTATAGTTATGATAATAATTTTAGCAAATAAATCATGTTTATGTGTCATAATGGGGACCTCATTATACATCCTTATTGTTATAAGACTTAAAATAGTATTTTTGACTCACAAATCACTTTTTGAAGTGCTAGGGAAATGTCTAATTTTCTTAAGAAACATGAAATATATAAAAGAGTTTGAGGATCCAGAATCAAATAAATAATTAGATAAATTTTAATCTATTATTAAATTACCCTCCACCGCATCACTGGTTACTTCCATCTTGGTTGTAGTGATCACATAGGCTCAATCTTCTCCCCTTGGACTATTCTATTTTAAATTACCTTAACACTTGGGGAATTCATTTGTATAGTGACCCATATCCCTATAGTTGAAACACTAAATAAAAGTGTTTTATTTATTCCCTTTTAATTCTCTATCCTGGTGACCCTTATCTCCTCACTTATAACAAGCTCATGTTCCCATAAATATTTTACAAGGAAGATTATTTCCATAGTTCTCACAAGGTGGAAATTGCTTTATTCTTTTCTTTTTTATTGAAACATTCCCTTTTTCATGGTGATCATTCGACCTCTTATTTTCTTGATTTACTTTGGACATATATGATTCCTTCTATGTTTTAATGGAACATAAAACTATTTCATCATATGATGAAAAATTTTAAGAGACCAGCACCCTTCAGATACCTAGCTTAAAACCTTCAACGAAATCATCAATCTTGCACTCCATATTGCATATTTAATATATAGAATATCTTCTTAACCTTGTAAAGGTAGAATCATACTTAGAAACACATTCTTCTTCCTTTTTTTTAAGATGATGAACATTCTCTTTATTTCAGTTTTTTCTCACGAGGTAAATATTTTTCAAAGAATTCATCCTTAAAAGATTTCAATTCCATGAGTTTTATTTCCTTTTCCTCTTTAGTATTCTAGATTAATGAACACCATTAATCATAATCTCCTTTAAGATAATACACTAAAAGTGAAACATTTTCCTTTTCATCACATATCATGACCATAAATATCTTCTCCAGAGACTCAATCCATTTATCAAATACCATTGGATTAGTAGTCCCACTAAATTATTAGGTATTATACCACATAAAGTGATCCAACATAGGATAATATCACTATGGAATAGGTTTCTCCATCCAAGAAAGGTTATTTGTCATAACTTGATTAATCTTCCTTAATATAGCCAGAATTTTCTTAATTCCAATAATAGCTATATTGGCTTCCTCATAATGGAAATCTCTAGATTGGCCATTAGTATTGATAACCTATTTCATTCTAGGCACCATTTATAAAAAATAAAATATATTGGATTAGATCATAAAAATATGAATTTTAAATCACAATGTATAATTATAAATATGATGTAGCACTTAATATAAATTAATTTTTTTGCATTGTTAATATCAAAATCATAAACAAGGGTTCTTTGAGGATATATTTATTTCCAAATTGATCATAATGGTTAGTAAAGAAAATGTGAATTATCCTAATAATATCTCTCAGGAGTGTCAACCAAGGTGTGCAGTAAGGTCTGTTGTCATGCACTAGGGGAATATTGGGTCAAGCCTAATGTGCCCTTTTTAGAGTTATTACCTCTAGATACCTCTGTGCCAAAACCATGTCCTCTTGTAGTATCCAGACAAATATGTATTGCTAGTAAAACCCATAAAATCTCTCCCTTAAAAAACCTTTAAGATGTTATTCTATAATTATCCTTAAATCCTATCATAGGGCTATGTTTTATAATCTATTTTTTCTTTAATATACTTCCTATGGTTTCTACTAAACATCCTCTGATACCAACTGTAATGACCTCAACTCCAGTAACCCGGAGACAGTGCCTTATTTATTACATTGGCCTAGATACAAGGAGTCAAATCTTGAATAACTGACTAGTTTAGAAGTTTTTGAGAACTATATACATACATGATACCAAATTTACATTGGGAATATGAAAAAAAAAGAAAATTATCATCATCTTTGAAACTCATTCGAAGGATTTAGCTTCAGAACCTTGGGAAAGGAAAAAAAATAAGGGTGAGATCAAATGATCAGTAAGAGTTACATAAAATGGAGGCTATCATAAATAAATAAAGAATAATCAATATTAAAAGGTAAAAATATGAAAAAACATTCCAATTAATCAATAACTTTAATATCATAATTAGATAAGTCATAATCAATATGGAAAAGTAAATAGGAAAACATATTCTATTTAATAAATAAGCTGAGAATGAAATGAATCCATAGATAATATCATAGTGAAAATATCACGGATAATAATAATTATAGATTTTTCAATGAAACAATGTTTAATTATTGGATTTCATTATCTTAAGCATTATGATACCTCTAATGTGAAGTCCTTTCGCAAGAAAATTTAAAACTACTAGGTAAAAAACTATCTGATTTGGATAACTAATTTGTTTTATGAGACTTGTCGATGCATCAAGGATATATATATATAACTAAGCCCCACCTATAACTTTATGTCCAAATCATTCATGATATATCAAATAATATATTTAATGAAGTTACTAGTGGATCATTGAGGTACACTGAGGGGGGGGGGGTTAATTAATGTACAATTTTTTTACTAATTTTCTTTTATTCGCATTTACCACTTTTCTAATTTGAACCTAAGAACTTTTTAGAGTGAATGGATCTTACCTGTTTACAAGAAAAATTATACCACATATAATATAGAAAGTAAATTGATGCACATATGTAAGGCCCCAACCCAAGTTACCCAGAGTCAATACATTATTACATAACATTGGCAAGATTACAAGGGATCAATTCCCGAAAGACTGATTAGTTTAGAATCCTTGGAAGTACTAGATACATACATAAGTTTTACATTAAATTATGAAACAAAAAAACAACATTTTGTATCCTTTTAACACACTCCTATCCCATAGCCTATCCCTGTAGGTCAATCATAATATACTTCTTCACATCCTGGGAAAAATAAAACATAAGAATGGGGTGAACTCATATGCTCAGTAAGGATAAAAATATAGCGTAAACTTTCATAAATAATCATAAACATTGAAGGAAATCTATAAGATTAAAACAAAAGCCTTTTAAAATTAAACTTCAGTATAATATGGAAAAGATAAATCAAATAATTGCATTTACTTATTCACATGGATATTCTACTAGTCGAATAATCACATGTAATATCAATAGCTAATTTCATAATGATGGAATGCATAATGCCGTACATCATAACCACATAGTCATGGACTCATGCTAAGACTACAAATAATATTTTGTAAAGGCCTTGTGCCGAGACACTAGTTTGTATCATGAGACCTACCGATGCATCGAGGAGCTATAGCGGGCTCCACCAATCACTTACTAAGTCCAATGCATTCCTCATATGAAAATATTGAAACATAACATAAACATTCATATTAAAACTAGCATACGAAATGTTAATACTTTAACCATAAACCAAGAATGGTATAAAAATAACACATACATAGTCAAACATATCAAAAAACATTCAATACAATATTGAAGATTGTATCCTAATAAATCAACTTCAAACAAGTGTAAAATCCATCAAAGAATGTTAACATAGATGAAATCAAAACTATTTGAGAGAAATATCTATTAATATTTTGAAATCATTTAAAAGTCACATAATTATAAAATAAAACATTTATTTTGAAAATATTCTTATAATCTTGTAAGGGAATCTTATAAGGTGTTATAACGGTAGAAAATATCCGCACCTACCATATAAGTTAAAAAAAATTTCTTACCTTAATTTATCGAAAAGGTCATAAAGTGATTTGTTTCGAAAATGATGGAAATATTACTTTCAAAACATTTTATAAAAATTAAAACAAGGGTATAAATGAATTTAACCCATATTCTAGAAAATAGTATTTTTTTGAAATACATTTTTAAGAAACACAGATGTGGATGATAAAGAGGTCCCAGTAGATACTCATGTATAAACAAACTCAGCTAAAAAAGAGATTGTAAAATTAAACCTTACCTTGTAAATGAAATTATTTGATTTATCTACTGGGACCTCTTTAATCATAAAATGAAAATTATTCTTGAATGGTTGCGATGGGGAATGAATCTCATCGCTTTTGTAGAGACGGTAATCCGTATGTACGCATGAGAAACAATATCATTCTATTAATGGTGAAATTGTATGTAATTGGATGGTATATTACATATATAGAATCATTAACATGTTATATTTTTTATTTACATCAATTATACTCATTATCATACCCATCCAAATAATGAAGCGTTGAATAACAAACTACACCACGACGTGGAGACGGTAAGCCGTACGTATGCACGTATGGTGACTTTGTCATTCATAGGATGGATAGAATAATGAATATGGTTGTACCATATTTTTAATAATATCACAGTATGTAGAAGGTACTAGATTTATTATTTTGGTATGGAAACAACAAATAAATAGGAAGTGGAAGAAGAAAAGAACTTTGAAAGGGGTGATGAAATTATTACCTCTTATTCGGGTGTTTTATTTTTGATTTGATAAAAATGGATCCTTAGGATGACTTTATGATCAAATTAAGGCCTCTAGGTTGAAGTGAGAGTAGTTGGGAGGATATTTGAGCAGGGGTTGGATGAGACAAATGGCTTTGGAGGTGTGATTTTGAGAGAATGGGAAGTACCCTTTTATAAGAGAGGCGAGGGTCACTTTAGGAAAATATTGAAATATTATTTTATTATAAAATAATTTTCAGTTTATAATGGCTCAAAATGGATTTATTTCTAGTATAAGGTGGGGATGGGTCGAAATCCTCTCAACCAATAATTTTTAGACAAGTTTAGGTCACCATATTAACCTTATCTTTTATATTTAACTCTTTGTTAAATAGTTTAACTTTTAAAATGTCTTCTTGTATTTTTATATTACATGGTTCATAAACTTACTGTAAAATGACAAGAGAACTCCAAGTGGTTAATTAATCACATATAAATCATTATGTAAGTCCTTTGTCCAAACCTTAGATTTTTAGGAATATTATATCATTTAATAATATATTATTTGTTTTAAAAACTCATTTATGTCAATTTTGACACTATTTAGTATTTGGTTTTTGTGAAAGTCAAAAAAACTTGATTACTACAAAAAAAATACATTAAATCAATCCTGAAATGTCATATTAACCTAAAAAATTCTTGGAATGCATCATAAGTCTCAATTTACATTTATTGTTATATTTATAATATCAATTATTTTAATCTTTCATTAATAAGGTAATTACTACATCATCATTGTGTCATAAATAAATTTAATTATTTAATTTCTAAAAATTATAAATAAAATACCATTATGTAGGAAATATTTTTATATTTATAATGAATATTTATAGTCGAATTTATCTTATGTATAACCCTATATTAAAAATGTTTTAGTTATTAAAATTTGAATTTAACACTTTTAATTCTTCTTTAAATAAAATAATAATAAATGTCATAATCTAATCAAAGTGGATAAAAAAGGATCATATTTTATTCATAAGGTTTATTTTTATCGAAATACACTTATCCAATAGAATTAGGACATGTGTTAGGGTAATTATAATACATTTTTACCTTTAATCACCCTATTTACTTTTAACCGCAGTAAATAAAATTCAAAAGTTACTATTCACCAAAAATTATTTTCATCCTATTGAACCACATTTTAATTACTTATGTCAAATGTGTCTCTCAGATTTTTGAAACTTTATTCATAGAAGTGGTAAAATTACGTTTTATGCAAATTTGAAAATGCCCATAGAAGGTGGGTAAAAGGCGTTAAATAGTTCAATAAAATTTTATATATCTATTCTTATTATAAAATGACTCCAATGAATTAAATTGAAATAATATAGGTATTATGTATATTTTTTGACCTAAAATAAATTTAAATAAAATAAATATTTATTTAAATAAAAAGTCGGTTTTAAATAATAACGCAGTGTTTTTCACTATTCATAAAAAATTGAATGTTTTCAAAAAAAATACCAAAAATTCACCGTAAGATAATTTTGATATTCCAAATCCAAAAACGAAGTCCATTTTAAAAAATAAAATTTATAAAATTTCAAAAATTGGGTATTACTATTCATAACGTCTAGTTTGATTGGTCGTGGTGTGTTAGAACTCAAAGTTTCGTACAACACAAGCTATTGTATTACTTTAAAGAGATAACATACTATGAAATCCTGGGCTGTTACAACATCACACAGTATTTTTAAAAGGTTCTCCCCTGATGTAGGTGCCTACATCCTTGCTATGTTCAGGATGATCTAAGACATAGATTCTCCACTATAAATCAATCAACAATTATAAGTGGGTTGGTTAGGTATCACCCTGAGACCATGGTGGGTAGGTATGTACATTTTCCCAAATTATTATGGTATCCCACCAGTGTTCTTTATATTGGAATCCCACTAGAATTTCACAAACACGAATATAATGAGAAAGATTATAAGAACTTAAAGTTTTCACTGAAATAAAAAATTGATCTTCCTCTTTGAGCCACTGAAATAAAATGATTTTTCAGTTGCACACATAAAATTAAACTCTTTAATGACCACTAAATATAATCAAAAACACTGCATGCAAGTTGGATCTGTATACTCTTCTAAATGAGTGAAAGATATTAATTCCACTTCATCTCACTGTAATAATAGAATGAAGAACTGGATATTTATCAGCAAGCATCAAGTTGTATTCTTCCATCCTTTACTAAAGAATATTCCTTATACTCAACTCAATTATTACACACATCAACATCATGTGCACTTGATGCATGTAGTTATCAACATCACATGCAAATATTAAATGCATTCAATTCTCTACACTATTTTTTTGTCTTATTTGTGCAATAAAAAATGCACAACACTACGTATTTTTTTGATCCTATTTTTATAAGTACACAATACTACCATGTACACACACTATCTCACTTAACTTCATAATCTCAAGATATTTTCATATCAATTCATGAATGTGTTTAAAAAAACTATACGTAACTGTGTATGCGATACCACTTCTCTATGATGTAATAGCATACGCGGGACAGTTCAAATTTCTCCTTCACATACTCTTCACATAAAAAATATTAGTATTGTTATCACTATGTTTTTCACAACACAAATTCATGTAACAATATATGCATTTCTTCTGTTGTTATTTATTCTTTGCATAATAGTATATGTGATTCACATGTTCCAGCTTCCTCCTTCGCGTATTTATTCTTCAGCTTTGCATGAGGAAATCGAGTGAATGGTTCATATAGACCTCTATCTTATTCAAATAAAAAAAATACTTCACCAATTCTATTTGGATAAGCTAGACTCAAATTGTGAGTCTTATATCCTTCGTGTAACATGATTAGTTTGTGAGATTGTTAGTTCATGAGAATGTCACACAAAATCTTTATGTAGATACATACAACTACATTGGTCCTCTTCAGCTTCACATAAATGGATGCACATTGCTTATGTATTATTCAGGAAAAAATGCACACAACCTTCTCAAACTTCCTTCACGCAACACAAATGACTGATAGACTTCCTTACGCACAACACTGACTGTCATAGTTCAAAGCCTTCACGCATGTATGAAAATGTATAGGTTCTCTATGTTCATCGCAAAATCCAAGAAGATTCTTATAGTGTTATCCTAAATTCTTCACAGATATTGTCTTATTGAAATAATATGAGTGTGTTAAGCATAGGTTGACTGCCTCACGGGTTCCCTTCTCATTCATGAAATACAATGCTATGCTGAACTCTCCTTCATGAATCAGAGCATTTCCATGAATATTTTTCTTTCTCAACATTCTCTTGGAAGAGTGATAAAATCACAGTGAAAATAAGATCATTATATGGTATTTATAGATAGTAATCCACCAAATGAGTGCTCTAAAAAACATGGAGAGAAACTTATTTTATTAGCTCATGTGATGCACTGTTACAAGCTACGCATCAAAGAAATCACCATCACCAAGAAATATTGTATTTTACTTACACTGTATTTCAACAATTGGATCTTTGTTTTATCATGAAAACAAAGTTTCATGATATTTAGATCAAATTTAGATCTTAATAATGATAAAATTAAGCTTAGAAGCCACAACCAGATCTGATGATGATGATGAAATGGATCTTCGACACATGGAGAACACTCGAGAAAGACCAAGGTTGAAGACGAGATTGACAATTAGATCAGATGATCTAGATTTAACGAATTGAAAGTGTGTGTTCTTTATATGTTTTTTAAAGTATAGAAACAGTGAAAGAAGGTTCCCCACATCGAATCAAACTCTGTTTCGTGCTCCCTTTAAAAAACAAGATGCGCTGTTTTCTGATAATAAATCATTTACCAAATGCTCTCATCATATTTCCTCTTCCTTCAAACTCATCAAAGATCATCAAAACATGATTGTTCTCCAATTTTCTATATTTCCACAACTTAATTATAAGGTATTCTTAATATGTGTGATACAATTTTCACATTCATCTAATGAAATTTACACATGTTTTGATCATTAATAATAGTTTTCATGATAAATAATACAACACAAATGTTACTTTAATTAATTTGGGATCATCAATACCCCCTTTGTATTTATTGTCAATAACCATTTCACCTTAAAATTCAATGTTTTCTTATCCCCTTACTTGAAAATGAAACCAAAGATATAAGTATGAGAGAGAATTCAACTCATCTCATTCTATAACAACTGAACTTTTTCTCTCCTTCAATATCCTCATTCAATAGGAGATTCCACTTGAGAGAAATTAAAATTAATATACTTAAGAGAATGAAATCATAACCATTCTTAATGTAATGATCCATTAATTAATAATCTCTAAGTCTACATGGTATAACTCGATGTAGAAAACAAGAGTGGTCAATTTGTACATCAAAGATGTTAGTAAAATTTTTAGAATATGATGCCAATATTGAAACTTTCTTTCAAGGGTTGTTCAAAACATATTATATTAATCTTATAAATTCATCTTGAAAAATAGATTAAAATAATTCAACTACAAGATTACAAATTCCATTTATGAATCTATTTTAATTTTGTCATAAAATTATCAATTTCTTCCCTTCTAATTTAGAATTTTCATTCATACAGAGATATGAGAACATACCTTTTTAATGACACGATTCAATTCCAAAATTTGAAATCCACATATAAATCCCTTACCAGAACTTCAAATATTCATGTGATACCAATTAAGATATTCAACTCTAGTAGTTGTTCAATTTTGATCTCCGTAGAGGGACGATATTTACCCTTATCCTTTATCATGAATGAAATTCTTCAAGAATGAACTTTAAAAACAATTTGTACACTAATTGAAATAAATATATCCATGATAGATAGACTCTTGGATGATATATAATATTTTAATAGAACTCATATCTTTAGGACTTCCCTTGAATATATTCCTCACATTCAATTCCATATATAGAAGATAAAACACAAAATATATATGGGAATAAGATGGTTCTTCAATGGTTTTTAGTTAGATCAGTAGAGATGAGATTTATTTCTCAACCCAAAAAGTCCTCATAATTTTTCTCCAGATTTATGAAAACTCATAATTATTTTAATGTCCCAAAACTTCCATATAATTTTTTTAAAATTATATGGAATTATTTCAAGACCAAACGATTTGAGGGCACATGATTCTGAGGCCTGATGAGCTCGGAATGGAATTTTTAACTATTTAAAGTTTTTTAAGTACACGTGCGAGCGAAATTTTTCTAACTTTTTAACCGATACTTAGATCGAAAATCTGAGGGCACCGTTGAACTCAAAACACCAGGATTCTCCTAAAAAGAACTTAACTTTGACTAAAAAGGGTCGGACATAAAAGTTAATTTTTGAACATTTTGTAAAATAATAAAATAACATAAAAAGTTATTTTATTTTTCTTTTCTGACCATTGAATGGCGAACAATGACATTGTGGTGCGGTGATGAGACATATTAAATGAAGCTCCTTAATGAATCGTTTTGTAAAGTGTAACAATGCGACACCACAACATAAGAGAAACACTGTGATGTGTTTTCTTTTAAAAATCTAACGCATTGGAGAAACGAGAATTAAATAGTGGAAATTCTCTGACAAACCTACAAAAAGGATTTCCTCTAACGAAGAACGTCGAACATCGATAGGATCTCTAGAAACATCGACGATTTATGAAGAATAGGATAGGGAAGTTCCAAATGCCAACGAATATTGAATCATTGAGGGTGGAGCACTTCAACGAAGAATGTTGATTGAGGTAGGGGTTTATTTGTCTCACATTTTCCCTATTCTAATTCTAAATGACAAATGCAGATCAACCCACGAATAGGTTGATCCGAAGATCGTGAATTCTTGCAGGAGGGTGTTCTTCTTAGGTTTATATGATGGGAATTAATTATTGTTTATAGAACATAATCCCCAAACCTCTCTATGTTTTAAAACTCTAACGCGAAGGGCATGGGCCGACAAGAATAAGGCCCGAGCCCCTCCTCTTGTGCGTTATTCATGGACGAGTATATGAAAGGGGTGGAAAGGAAGATTCAAGGCCTTCATAGGGAAGGTGATACCCCATGGAGGTTGGAGGTGCAGTCGGTGGGAAGAACGGACCACCGATGCGGACCCAGTGGTCCGCTGACGAGCCTGCCGATGACGACCGCGGGTGGGTGGCGATGCACCATGACGGCGCGTCGGAGTCGGCTGTTGGGGTTGGCTTGGGCCAGTGGCTGGAAGAAGAGAAAAATCCCCTCATCCATGTTGGTGGAGAATCCCATAGCCGCATGACACGGTTCACAGGAGCACGCGGTCGCTTGACCGTGTGTGGGAGTCTGTCCAGCCACGTACCAACAGTCATGGTCGCTTGACCGCAGTGGGAGGCGTCGACCCCATGGATGAACCAGATTGAGCCCATGCCAGGCCTGTGGCACAACAAATTGGACTGAGGCTAGGTTGGGTCTGAGTTGGGTCAACGAACTCAGGTTGGTTCAGTGGACCTTGGGCCAGGTCGGGTCCGGTCAGTCCGACTGGGTCAGACCGGACCCAGACCCAACCAACCCCTTTTTGAAAAAATGTCAATATTTTTCTAACTTGGCATCTGATTGATGAGCCATTTGCAGTGTTAGAACCCTCAAAAAACAGAGTATCTTTTTTATACTCTATGGAGGATTTAATGGAAGTTGAAATTAAATGAATGGACTTTGGAGCGGTTCTCCCGAGATCAAGCGTGCTACGTGCGGAAACCCTACGATTGGCTGAGACCTAAAGACTGTTGACAAGAGGCCCTATGTGGATCAGATACTATGGACTAGTGTGAAGTGGATTCTATGTGACCTGGAAGGCCCATGGTGGGGAGCATCTTCTGTGTGACCCGACAGACCCACAATACTCGACAGGAGAGTACCTCAGTATGACCATAGGTGGGAAGCGACTTCTGTGTGACCTGACATGCCCATAGTGGAGAGCGGCTTCTGTGTGACCCAACATACCCACTATACTCATTAAGGATGAGTACCACAACAGTCCTAGGTTAGTGGGAAGTAACTTTTGTCTAACCCGACAGGCCCACTGTACTCATTGAGGAGGATTTCTCCAACAGCCCATGGTGTTCGATGATGTGACTAATTGTTATACTTTCCTAATATTGAATATACTTGGTGTGGGCGATCTTGCTTAATGATCATGCTTAGTGACTATGATTTTTGGTTTGGTTGTGAATTTATTTGTGGTCTTTACTTTGTGTTTTGGGGTCCCTACTGAGTATTTTGTTACTCACCCCTGCACAGGCTTCACCTGCACATGTTTTGCCTGGTGCAGACAACCATTGACATGACAGAGGACTTGGCGGCCCAAGACATGGTGGAGCCCAGTGATACCAGGTAGGCAGGGTATACTTATATGGCTTCCAAAATCTACTCTATACTTACTCATCAGGCGGGGTTTCTAGTGGATGGATTTCATCATTTTCATTTGTACGCTCATGTTTTCCAGTTGGTCATTTATTGGGGTTGTATTCTGTTGCATTTGAATTTAAGTTGTACTTGCACTCTGTGGTTATTTATAGTGGCCCACTTGTTTTACTTTTCCATATTTGGGATGTGGTTGTGTGTGTATGCATACAGGTACTTAGGCAAATGCCTCCCACTTTCAGGTTGATGCCTTCAGCGCTAGTCACCAACCCTTGGCCTTCAGGAGGCGGGCTTGGGGTATGTCACGACACGGGCCCTGGGGGACGAGTCATGACAAAGTGGTATCAGAGGTGTTTGGTTCTACCTATGAGACTGAGATTCTGTTGTTTTGTTTTTTGGGAAACAATGTTGAATGTTTCGAGTTTGAATTTCAGATTTGGGGAGTCCAGTGTTGGTGAGATGACCGACATATCCATACATAAGGACCTTGAATTATACTTTTCATCTCTATACATGAAAACACCAGTTGCATAAGTGTCTCCTTAAGATATGTTTGAATAAGAGTCAGATCACTAGATATAACCTTACGAATATAGTACATCTTGATCTATTTTAGGATTCCTCCATGTAGAATGCCAGTTAGGCTTCCGATACATGATCGTGTGGATAGCCCGCCTAGCGATGAGGCGTCGGTTCAAGACCAGTGCAAGAGATGGCCCCACTGGGTGGTGCACTGGTGTTTCCACCACTCATTGATCAGCAGTTACTACCAGAGTTACCGGTAGAGGATGTACATATACTCAGTGCCTTGCATGAGTTTCAAAGACAAAGACCTCTTAGGTTTAGGGGAGTGACAGATCCTCATGTCGCTAAGGACTGGCTAGAGGCAGTGATGCGGGTCTTCCACATTGTGAGTACACCGCTTGACCAGATGACATTCTTGGCAGCGAGGCTTCTACAAGACTTGACAGGGAGACAGTGGAGCTTGACCATCTTGACACATGATGAGGAAACCCTCACTTGGACATATTTCAAGTGGATTTTCCAGGAGGAGTTTTTCCCCACGACCTTGCGCTCTATGCGCATATAGGAGTTACTTTACCTACAACAGGGTAGCCTGTTGGTGGCTGAGTACTCTGCGAGGTTTACAGATCTCTCTTGCTACTCTATAGACATGGTGTGGGACCCTTTATTCAGGGCCTATACCTTTGAGTAGGGACTCAGACGAGAGATCAGGGCATCCATGGTGTCTCTCAGCATCCCCACTCATGCTAGAGTACTGGAGAGAGTCCTTCTTGTGGAGAGCTTCCTAGTGGATCAAACACCAACAACCGGAGCCACTGGCAGACATTAGGTGGAAGAGTATTTAGTGGTGGGAAATAGGCAACAGAAATGGGGGACCAGGCGGGCTAGGTCTTTTAGGGGGTGACCCCCGGACTTGGGTTCGATAGTGCAGGGCTTCCAGTGTAGAGGGAGTCAGCAGGGAACTAGGTTGTGCTTCACGTGCGGCGGGCAGGGACACATGGATTGTGACTGCCTGAACCGCTATACAGATGATCAATAGAAAGTTGAGGGACCACAAAGGTAGAGGCATAGGTTTGAGTGAGGAGGTCCACAGGGCAGCAAAAATGGTAGGGGAGTAGGCCTAGCGGTAGGTGGTGGATGACGGTTCAAGGTGCTACCACCACCACCCCCAAGTGGTCCACCCCAGGCTCAGGGAACCAGTGGATAGGGGTGAGGCTAGTTTTAGGCGATAGAGGCCTATGAACACGACACTCTAGAGATGATTAGAGGTACAATATGTGTCTTCTCCACCATACCTTTAGTTCTTATAGACATAGGTTCCAATCACTCTTTCCTTTCCACAGGCCTTGTTCGAGGTTCAGAGATTTCAGTGGAGCCTTTGGATTGATCCTTATGATTATAGACTCATAGGAGAGGGGATTTGAGGATTACACACTAGTGCCGGTAGTGTGAGATTACTCTAAGAGTCAAGAACTTTGGCTGGGATCTTCTAGTAGTGGCGGCGAGGCCTTACGACATCATTTTGAGTATGGACCAGTTATCCAAAGTCCATGCTCAGATCGACTGTTTTAAGTGCAAAGTTCAGTGTGTCTATAAGGATGGGACTAGGTTTTACTTCATCGATGATAAGGGAAACTTTTCAGCATAGGATGGAATTTCTCAAATGAGAGTGTAGTTGATCATTCACCAATTGGCTAGCCTCACCCTTGGTGTGGTGGATGAGATGGGTCTGAGATTTTTTGTAGTGGTGGACGAGTATGAGGATGTATTTATTGAGGATGTTCTGGGACTACCTCCTCACAGGGAGGTAGAATTATTCATCTATTTTTACCTAGGGATGACACCGATATTCACACCGGCATATCAGATGGCTCCCATAGAGCTTCGTGAATTGAGGGTACAATTGGAGGACTTGTAGAAGAAGGGATTCATGAGGCCCAGTGTTTCACCATGGTTAACCCCAGTGTTGTTTGCCAATAAGACAGACAGGAGCTTGAGGCTATGTATAGACTTCCAGCGCCTGAACCAAGTGACTGTGAAGAACAAGTTCCCACCATCAAGGATTTATGACCTCTTTGATTAGCTGAAGGGAGCAAGGTGGTTCTCGAATATAGAACTCATATTAGGCTATCATGAGCTTCATGTATGGGATGAGGACGTACCAAAGAAAACCTTCAGATGAAGTTATGGCCACTATGAGTTCTTGGTGATGCCCTTCAGTGTGACAAATGCCCCAATAGTGTTCATGAGACTGATTAATAGGATCTTCCAGCCTTACCTCGATCTTTTCATGGTAGTCTTCATTGATGACATTTTGGTGTACTTGGCATCAGAGGAGGAGCACGTTACACACCTACAGATAGTCCTGGATACACTCTGAGAGCACCAATTTTATGGTAATCTATTGAAGTGACAGTTATAGATATATAAGGTCCACTTTCTGGGACACATCATCTCAGAGGTTGGAGTTGCAGTGGATCCTGTGAAGATAGAGGCAGTGCTTGCTTGGGAGCTACCCATGAGCGTTATTGAGGTGTAGAGTTTCTTGGGGTTGTCTGGATACCATCCGAGGTTTGTACCCAACTTTTCCAAAGTAGTATAACCTTTATCAACCTTGACATGGAAGGGACAACCCCTTGTGTGGATGGAGAAGTGCCAGTAGAGTTTCTAGGGGCTAAGACAGAGTCTGACGAGTGCCCTTATCTTGAGACTACCAGAAGAGGGCATTGGGTATGGAGTCTTCTAGGACACATCAAGGACCAAACTAGGTTGTGTCCTGATTTAAGAGAGCATTAATTTCCTATGACTCATAGTAATTTATGTAGTATGAGCATAACTATGCAACCCCTGACCTAGAGTTAGCATTAGTGGTTTTTTTCCTTGAAGATGTGGAAGCACTACTTGATGGGTGAATAGTTTACTATCTACTTTAACCATAAGAGTCTCAGGTATATCTTCTCATAGAAGTACCTAAACTTGATAGTTCCTCTATGACTATGATTTTGAGATAGCCTATACTCCTAGGAAGGGGAACGTGGTGGAAGATGTGCTCAGCAGGAGGTCTGGATTATAGCTGCTGAGTGAGCCAATAGAGCAGCTAGCCATGGTGGAGATATACTTCATAGATTATGATGGAGCACCTTACCTTCTGTCAATGACTATCACTCCCTAACTCTTACAACAATTTATGGAGGAACAACTTGTGGATATTGACTGCGAGGCCCTATGTGCTCAAATATCCTTAGGACAGGCTCCTGATGGATTTTTGATTGGTGGAGAGTACATCATCCTTTTCAGAGGACGTACCGTAGTACTGGTAACATTGTGGGAGGAGGTGTTGAGGGAGTTCCATACATCCCTTTTTTGGTACATATTGGTGTGTCTAAGATGTACCAGGACCTCCGACATCAGTACTAGTGGCCATGGATGAAGAAAGTAGTGAAAAAGTTTGTTTCACAATGCCTCACTTGTCATCAAGTAAAGGTCGAGCATTAGGTCTCAACAGGCTTGGCACAACCACTTGAGGTACCCAAATGGAATTGGGATGTTATCTCCATGTACTTCGTGATGGGGTTACCACACACGTCCAGGGGCCATGATTCTATCAGGGTAATTGTTGACCCACTCACCAAGTCGGCTCACTTCCTACCCATTTGGGAGTCGGAATCGGTAAAGGGATTAGGGTGCCTCTACATCCAGGAGATAATGAGGCTTCACGAGGTGCCTTAGATGATTGTCTCAGATCGTGATGCACACTTTATATCATAGTTATGGAAGGGATTGTAGAAGGCATTCAGGACTTAGATGCGCTAGAGCACAACTTTTCATCCGCAGACAGATGGTCAGATGGAGCGGACCATACATACCTTGGAGGAAATGATTCGTGCTTGTGTCCTTGATTTTGGTCACAGTTGGGAGGAATGAATTCCATTGGTAGAGTTTTCATAAAACAACATCTATCACTCCACCATTGGAATAGAACTGTTTGAGATCATGTACGATCAACCTTGAAAATCACCTCTATGCTGGACAGACCTAGGGGAGTCATCACTCATGGGTCTAGAGTTGGTACGAGCTACCAATTAGAAGGTTTAGACCATCTAGGAGTGGATGAGGACTACACATATCATGTAGAAATCGTATGCTGATAGGATACGAAGGCCCTTGGAGTTCGATAAGGGTGACCATATTTTCCTTCAGGTCTCACCCCGACGGGGATTGCAGAGATTTGGCCGGCGTGAAAAGATATATCCGAGGTTCATTGAACCTTTTCAGATTTTAGGAAGAGTTGGCAAGGTGGTGTACCACCTATATCTTCCCCCATAGATGCACCAGGTGGATGATGTTTTTCATGGGACGCTGCTGAGGAGGTACATGCATGAACCATCACATGTCATCGACTGGGGCGAGCTGGACATTGATGATGGAGCGACGTTTGCGGAGTTCCTGGTGGAAATAGTAGATCGATAGGAGTGGATCCTTTGTGGATGATTGATTCGTCTAGTGCACGTTCAATGGAAACATAGGAATCTCCAGGAGAGCACATGGAAGTAGGAATATCAGATTCATGCTCTGTACCCCCATTTGTTTGATTAGCCTTTGTTTTGGCTTTTAGGGACATAAATCCATAAGGTGGGGAGAATGTAATGTCTCATAACTTCCATGTAATTTTTTTAAAAAATTATATGCAATTATTTCAAGATCCATGCTTTGACAGAACATGATTCCGAGGCCCATTGAACCTAGAATGGAATTTTTGAACTTTTTTAAGTTCATTTAAGTAAATATGCAAGTAAGTTTTTTCTAACATTTGAACCGATGCTCGGATAAAAAATATGAGGTCACTGTTGAAATCATAACACCTAGATTCTCCTATAAAGGAAATAACTTTGACTGAAAATGGTTGGATGCAAAAGTTAATTTTTGGATTTTTTGGAAAATAATAAAATAAAGTTGTTTTATTTTTATTTTCTCACTATTGAACGGCATACGACAGTGCTGTTGTGAAATGAAAATTCACATTAAAGGAAGCTCCTTAATGAATCGTTTTGTGCAACATAACAAATACGCTATTTCATAAATGAAACAACGTAATGATGCAACATCGCAGCGTAACAGAAATGCTGTGACATGTTTTATTTTAATAAGATAACATGATGGAGAAATGAGAATTAAACCGTGGAAATTTTCTAACGAACATACGACAAGTATTCCCTCCAAAAATGAATGAAAAATGTTGGAAGGATCGCTAGAAATATCAACGCTTTACGAAGAATGGGGCTGGGAAGCGACGAACACCAACAGAGCTTGAATCCTCGAGGGAGGAGTGCTTCAATGATGAAAGTCGATTGAGGTGGGGGTTCATTTGTCTCACATTTTCCTAGTTCTTATTCTAAATGACGAATGCAGATCAAACCATGAATAGGTTGATCTGAAGATCATGTGTTCTTGTGGGAGGGTGTTCTTCTTGGGTTTCTATGGAAGGATTGAATTATTGTCGATAGAACATCATCCCCAAACCTCCCCCTATTTTAAAACTCCAACACGAGGGAGTGGGCCGACATGAACAAGCCACAAGCCCCTCCGCTTGTGCGTTCATCGTGGTCAAGAATTTGAAATGGGTGACAAGGTAGATTTAAGGCCTTTAAAGGGAAGCTGATACCCCCACTAAGGCTGGAGGCATAGTCGGTGCGAAGAACAGACCACCGGTGCGGACCCGGTGGTATGTGGAAGAGCCTGTTGGTGCACCGACACTGGCGTTTGCCCGAGGTGGTGGCTCCCAATGATGGCGCACTAGAGTCAGTTACCACGGTCAGCTCGGGCCATGGTACAGTGAGAAGAGCCACCGATTAGGCTGGCAGCTGGAGATAAAGATGTGGCCCCTCGGTCACGGGCTGCGGTTCATAGGAGCATGCGGTCGCTTGACAGCTTGCGGGAGTCCGGAAGGCTAGATTGGATGGCCGCGTAGCAATAGTCATGGTCGCTTGACCATGGAGGGAGGCATCAACCCTATGGACGACCCATGGGGCGAGGGGAGCTGGATGCGGCTGCCTGCTGCATCCCAGCCAGGCAGAGAACCGGTCCGCCTCTGGGGGACCCGAAAGGCCAGCGGGCTAGACCCAACTCGTCTGGATGGACCTAGGACATGCTGAGTTTGGGTCAGGTCAGCAAACCTGGGTCCGGTGAGTGGACCCAGGTCGGGTCGGCGGACCCCAGGCCGGGTTGGGTTAGACCTGACCCGAACCCAACCGACCCCTTTTTGAAAAAACGTCAATATCTTTCAAACCGAGCGTCTAATTGGCGACCTATTTGCAACGTTGTAACCCTCGTGACAAGGTGGATATTTTAGTATATTCTATGGAGGATTTAATGGAAGATGAAATTCGATGAATGGATTGGGGAGAAGTTCTCTTGAGATCAGGCGTGCTACATGTAGAAATCCTACGGTTGGCTGAGACCTAAAGACTACTGGCAAGCGACCCTGTGTGGATCAGATACTGTGGACCAGTGGGAAGAAGCTTCTGTGTGACCCGATAGGCACATAGTGGGGAGCGTCTTCTGTGTGACCCGACAGACCCACAATACTTGAGAGGAAGAGTACCTCAGTATGGCTATAGGTGGGAAGCAACTTTTGTGTGACCCGACATGCCCATGGTGGGGAGCGACTTCTGTGTGACCAAGCATACCCACTGTACTCATTAGGGATGAGCACCACAAAATTCATAGGTTAGTGGGAAGCAACTTTTGTCTGACCAGGCAGGCCCACTATACTCATTGAGGAGGAGTTCTCCAGCATCCGATGGTGTTCGATGATGTGACTAATGGTTCTAATTTTATACTCTAGAATATACCTGGTGTGATCTATCTTGATTTGTGATCATGATTAGTGACCATGATTTTTGGTTTGGTTTTGAATTGCTTTGTGGTCATTAATTTGGGTTTTGGGGTCCCACTAAGTTTTTTATTACTCACCCCTGCACGAGCTTTGCCTGCACCTGTTGTATCTGGTGCAGATGACCGACAACTTGATGGAGGACTTGGCGGCCTAGGATACAGTTGAGCCCAGTGAGACCAGCCAGGGGGTGTACTTCTACAACTTCCAGCAAATACTCTGTACTTACCCATCAGGTGGGGTTTCCAGCATATGGATTTCAGAATTTTCTTTTGTACTCTCCTATTTTATAGTTGGTCATTTTTTGGGTTTGTATTCTGGCCCATTTTACTTTCAGTTGTATTTGTACTCATTGGTTATTTATAGTGTCCCACTGTTTTACTTTTCTATCTTTAGGATGTGGTTTTTTGTGTGTGCGTATAGGTACTCAGGAAAATGCATCCCACTTACAGGTAGATCCCTTCGGTGCTAGTCTCCAACCCCTGGCCTTTGGGAGGTGGGCTTGGGGTATGTCACTGCACGGGCCCTGGGGGATGGGTTGTGACAATTATTTCCCATTATTTGACATTCCAAATTTTATCATTTAAGGGAAGCATGTACTTCTTGATTTCTTTAACTTTCATCTCTGATGGAATAGGATTCTTCACATTGAAAAGTAGTATACATTCATTATTATGCTCCTGCTCCAACTTCTTATCCAATTCCAGCTGATCTGGATATATGACTAAGAAATATTTTGATACATGCTCATACTTCTTCTTATGTGTATAATCCTTCTTTAGAGTATCATTTTTAACATAAGAAACCACTTGTTTTTTTATTTGTTCTTCACTAATTCTATTTTTTTATGAAACCATATCATACATTTATTAGTAATATGACCTAACATTATGCACCTTACATATAAATCTCCAATAGTAATAGGGTTATCACTTTTAGAAAACCTCTCATGAAATTTGAATTTTTCATCTTAACTATCATGCACCAAATCAACCATTTTATTTGATTCTGAGTTTAATTTCTTTTTTTGCTTCAAATTTATTTCACTTTCATTGGTGTTTATGACCTATTTGCAAAGGTTTATTATGCGATCTATTCTTCCATGGGAGAAGCACCATTTCTTTTGTGTGACATTTATTACATCATTCTTCTTGGGTATAACTTGCTTAAAATTTTTCTCAACTTTATTCTCCTGTTTATACCCCAAGGAAGACTTTTCTACTTTTGTTCTTTTCCAATGTATATGTTGTGATCGTTTCTGCATATCAACATATTCATAGTGAATAGTTGGAACATTCAAACACTCATAATAATTGTGACAACTTCTGTTAAAATAATCATATATGTCTTCAAGACACTAAAATCTATTCTTGATAGATATATTCTTCTTTATCTATGAATTATGCTTCAACTCTGGAGAATTTATCTTAACATTAGATCTACTTCCCCTTAATACTGGACTTCTCTAATTATCATGCATTGAAAAATTATGAAAAAAATTAGTGGACTGATGCCCAAATTTCCAACAACACCAACAATATCCAAGAGATCTTGATTTCTTTATCTGTGGTACAACTTGTATAGTTTTTACATCTTGTTGATTTTGGATAATATGATTTTTTATCTGATCTATTTGTAGTGAACAAGAATTCACACTCTTCTTCATATACACCCTTGATGATATGGTGGATTTATCATTAGTATTCTTCACTCATGTTTGAACAAAATTATATTTGGAAACCATACTTGTAGATGAAAAAATATTAGTACAAAAAAAAATTCTAGAATAAGGGTTACCCGTTTCATTGAGCATGAAACAAATTTATCATTAGATAATATCAATATATATTTTTCCACTTGAATGAGTCTTTTTCGAAGTAAGGATCTTTTCAAAATTACTCTTGGTAGCCTTTATGATCTCAAAATTTTGTGAAGATTCATCATGGGTGTTCTCCATATTTATAAATTTCACTTCCAACTAAAGATATTTCATATTTATAGAGTTCTTATGGTCTTCAAGCAGTTTCTCTATATATTCACATTATTTCTGAGAAGTATTTAATTGTATTTTTTTAAGATATTTCAATTTGACTTCCATTTCATGAAACTTCATATTGAGGAAATTTTTATCATTTTCAATTCATTTTTTCTTCCCATTGACTCTTCATTTTATGAACTTGATCATCATGAATTTGATTTACCTATAATAAATAATTATTAAACTCTTTAATTCTCTTTGTATTAACCTCTAGCTGGGCTTCTTTGACATTCATAGAGTTTTTTATAGTTTCTCTAATGCATAAATCATTTCTCTATAAAAATTCTCAGTCACACATTTCTCACAATCAGTCCTTTGAAATTAATATTCAATAAAAGTGTGTATTTTATTACAATGAAATATAGAATGTTATTTTGATTCATTAGCTTTGATGAATGTCTCATATTTATTTTTGATTTTTAACTGAGAGTCCTTTATAATCATGGAATCTTTATGATATTCTTCAAGTGTATGAATCATCTCAGTAAGGACTTTATCAGCTACTTTTTTCTCACACACATTTATTTTTAATTATTCTTAAACATATGATAAATGTTCGTTGAAAAGTGATACCATTTATTATTTGGTTTCAATAATTTTTGTGAGAAGTTTACATCTTTGAAAATTATTTGCTAAGGATTGATCAATATCCTTATATTCCTTTTTAATCATTGGATTTTCATCATATAATCCCTTGATAAAATAAAACATGTAAGTGACTACCACAATTAGAACATTCTTTAGATAATCTTTTATTTATGAATAACAATCACTGAGTGATTCAATAAATTCTTCTTTATCACTACTTGAACCATACTCATTAAAAGGATCATTATCAGTTGATTTAAAAAATACCACTGATAGAATACCTCTATGAATAAATCTAGTTTATTATGTATCCACTTTCTTCTTCAAATTCTTTATCATCTTTCATTCCTCTTTCTTATGTATGTTCTTCAAGGTTTTTTCAAAATCCTCTTATTTGGAACTAATAGAGATAGGAATTGAACTTTCCATCTGAGACAACTCTATTTCTTCTTAAAATTAAAATATGCACTTCATATATGTCTAATAAAAACAACTAGGATAATAATATAGATATAATCATAGGTGTAACCTATAATATGATACCAATTGAAGAGACCAGTGGATTATTTAGGTACACTACGATGGGGGTGAATTAGTGTACACAAGCTTTACAAATTTTCTTTTATTCACTTTTACACATTTTCTAATTCAAACCTATGAACTTGTTAGAGTGAATAAATATTATCTATTTACAAACTCAATTATACCATATAAAAGATAAAAAGTAATTTGAATCACATCACATAGTATTTTTACAAGGTTCTCCCCTAATGTGGGTGACTACGTCCTTACTATGTTCAGGATGATCTGAGACACAAATTCTCCACTAGAAATCAATCAATAATTACAAGTGGGTTGTTTAGGTATCACCTTGATACCATGGTGAGTAGGTATAAACCTTTTATTGAATTTTACTGGTATCCCACCAGTGTTCTTTATACTAGAATCCCACCAGTGTTTCACAAACACAACACTTAACATAATGAGCAAGATGTTAAGAACATCAAGTTATCACTACATCACAAAAATGATCTTTCTATTCAAAGCCACTAAAATAAACTAATTTCACACTTGCTTATTTCAAGTGAAACTTTTTGATCATCACTGAATATAATCAACAAAACTGCATGCAAGTTGGTTTAGTATACTCTTCTGAATGAGTGAAAGATATTACTTCCACTTTAGCTCACTATAATAATAGAATGAATAACTAAATAATTATCAACAATCTGTAAGTTTTCTTCTTCCACACTTTACTAAAAAATATTCCTTAAGATCAAATAAATTATTAAAAACATCAACATCATGTGAGATTCATGCATGTATTTCTCATCATCACATGAAAATATTTAATGCAAGTAATTAATCACACTATTTTTTGTCTTATTTTCGAAATAAAAAAAACACAACACTGTGTATTTTTTTGATCCTATTTGTGCAAGTAAACAATGCCACCATGCACACACACACTATATATATATATAGTGTGGCCTTATATGTGAGTTCCTTTGGTTTGTCTTCTCAAAAACCCGAACAGGTGTTAGTGTAATCTTCCTTTTTGATAAAATCTTACAAATTCACCACACACACACACTATCTCACTTACCTTCATAGTATCACTCTATTTGAATATCAATTCTTGCATGTGTTTCAAAAAAAATAAACACAATTTTTTGTGCGATACCACTTCTTTATCATGTAATAGTACACACAGGGCAGTTCATTTTTCTCCTTCATGTACTCTTGAGATAAACTAACTTTATATTGATATCACTGTGTTTTTCAAAACTCAAATTCACATAACAATATATGTGTTACTTCTATTGTTATTTCTTCTTCATGTAATAATATATGAGATTCACATGTTCCTACTTCCCCCTTCACATATTTGTTCTTAATCTTTGCATGAGGATATCACATGAATAGTGCATGCATACCTCTATCTTATTCAAGTCTGAAAAATACTTCACTTGTTCATTGATCATAAACCATACTCAAGTCATGAGTATTATATACTTCACATAAGAGGATTATTTTACCATAATGTTAGTTTGTGAGAATTTTACGTGGAATCTTCTTGAAAATACATACAACTACACTGGTCCTCTTCAGCTTCATATAAATGGATACAAATTTATTCTCAATATTCCTTTGTACAAACACAAATAAATGAGAGACTTAATTGTGCACAAAACTGACTATTATAGTTTAAAGCCTTTTATGCAAGTATGAAAATGTGTAGGTTATCTATGTTCATCAAAAAATCCAAGAAGATTCTTGTAGTGCTATCCCAAATTCATTTCAAATCAGATCATTGAAAAACACTATGAGTGTGTCAAGAATAGGTCAACTACATCATGAGTTACCTTCTCCTTTGAGAAACCCAATGATACACAGAACTCTTCTTTGTGAATTAGAGTGTTTCTACAGATCTATTTCTCTCTCAAAATTCTCTCGGAAGAGCGTTAAACTCACAATAAAAATAAGCACGTTCTGTGGTATTTATAGACAGTACACTGCTGAATGAGTTCTCTGAAAAACACAGCGATCCACTCATTTCATTAGCTCATGCGATGCATTGTCTTATGTTACGCATCGGAAAAAATAACCATCACAAAGAAATATCATATTTACCTTACACTGCATTTCAATAGTTCTATCTTCATTTTATCATTAAAATAAAGTTCCATGAGATTTTGATCAGATTCAAATCTTAATAATGATCAAACAAATCTCAAAAGACTCAAATCTATCTTTATATGATATTGCAATGGAGATTCAACACATGCAGAACACTCGGGCAATACTCAGGTTAAAGACAATCTTGATGATCAGATTGGATGGACCTGATTGAATGAATTGATGGTGGGTATTATTTCCATATTTTTAAATTAGAGAAATAGTACAAGCAGACATCCCATATCAAATTGGACTACTTTACTTACTCCCTTTAAAAAACAAGGCCCATTTTTTTAGTAGGCTTACAAAAATATTCTCTACATAAGAATCAAATCCAAGATACTCCAACCTTCTTCTCAAAATATTCATCATGAAAAATAAACATTTTGTAGGGTCATCATATTTCCTATTTCTTCTAACTCCTTAATTCATCAATAGTTTGGTGATCAAATATCCAAGATCATAAAAACATGTTCCATATCCAGTTTTCTAAATTTCCTTAACTTATTGACTGATAATTAGTATCATAAGGTCTTCTTCAAATATGATAAACAACGTGCATTATCATAATATAATTTATATATGTTTTGGTCATTAAGAACGGTTCCGAAATCATTATAAATAACATTGCTTCATCTAAAGTAACTTCTTAAAATTAAAACTTCCTTTTCCATCTTAATAATTCTCAATATAGATTCAATGATAGAAAATCTATACTTCAATCACTATAACATTGACTTTTCATCAAACAAGTATATTGATAATAATTAAAACACAAATATTACTTTAATAAATTTGGGTTCTTCATTTAATTAATTAGTTTTATGTCTTATCAATAAATATCCCCATTAAGTAAAGAACATGGATTTATCAATATTTTCCCAAACAGTTAAATAACTTTCAAAGTAAACACCATATGTAATAATGATATACAATTTAAGAAATATTTATATATATGATACAAAGAATATAGTTAACAATTAATTGAATCATTAAAAATTATTAATAAATATTTATTAATGTTAAATACATAAAAGGGGCAGTATATAAACCACATAAAATTTAATAGGTGTATATTAAAAAATGTCCCAATGAAATGAATATTAAGAAAACATCCCTAACAATGATCATAAAATCAAAGAGAGAATTAATCATTGAATACATTATGTGTATCAAATGTAAATACACATAGAAAATTTCTAAATATAACATAGGATAGAAAAAGTCATTATACACATAATCATAGAATATCAAAGTCAAACAAAGAAGTAATATAACCCAATGATAAATTGAGTTATGGAATTATTTTCTACTTAGTAACTTTCATATCAAATCCCCTTGGATTAAGTAATTAAAATTTAAACATATAATACCCTAAATTATTAAGGAATAATGATATGAAATGTAAAAGGGGATGTATATATGCTATATAATATAAATTAGGTGCATAACATTACAATATACCTCAATGAAGAGAAATTGAGACAAAGTTAATTACCTCACACTTTACTTTAATTAAACATGATTTAACCTCCAATATAATGGTTTTAATCATGTAATAAATTTATTACTAAATCATAATCATATTTATAATATCATTTATGATCCTCTTATAACATTTTACCACTTTTTTGTTAATAATATTCCATTATTTTCATTATTTTGAGTGTTAATTGCATTGTTTTCTCATGCATGTTTTGTAATGAAAGTTACAGTTCATATACAAAGGATATAATTAAATAATATATAGAATGATAATAATGTTATAAATATCATATTTACTCAATATGTATATTATTATAACCACTCTTAAAAGTTGTTCAAGGAAAATGAATCACATCTCTTCGTGGAGATGGTAGGATGTACGTACGCACGAGCGACGATATCATTATCTTAATGAGTAAAATGGTAAGGAAGTGGGTAGTATACTAAATATTCAGAATAAATATCATCTAATTTATATCACATATATTCATTAATTTTTATCTATATTAAATTTTATATAAAGCGTAATTGAAAAATGATACACATCACTTCACGAGGCGGTTTCCCACCACACAAATGAGCAATATTATCATATTTTAAAACACATGGAAAGTAATATGTGATAGGTGATATTATAATTATAGAAAAATATTTATATCATAAATTTTTTTATAAAAATTAATTCCATCATTATATCAAACTGTGAGATGTGTTTATGAAAAAAATAATTACATCGATTTGTGAGGCGGTAGTCCTCCAAACACACAATCGATGATTTCATTTCCCATTTGATAGAAGTGGATATGGATAAATATTAGGCCATAAACATAATAACATATAAAAATATGGTATATACTATTTTTATAATATTGGATGTTTTAAAACATAATTTAAAGTTGAAAATGAAGAAAGAAAATGAAAGATCTTTGTTAAGAGAGTTAACTTCTCCAAGAGAAACATACTTTGGATCTCCTCTTAAGGATCATAGGGATGGTATTTTGGGAGGAGAAAAAGAACTAAAACATGTATAAGGATTTTGGGGAGATATTTTCACAATTTTTTTTGAGAAAAAAGGGCATTGGATGTGTGAATAAGTGAGGGGATGGAGTGACCTTTTATATGTAGTGAAAGGGGACCTCTATGGAGATTACTTAGAAATTTCCCAAAATAATCCAAAATGATAAAGTTATTCACATAACAAAAGCTTCAAAATAACCTTAGGTTCTATTTTGGTATAGTATAAGGTGGAAATATGGTCATACAATAACTTTTTTAAATGTTTTTAGGTTATTTTTAACTCTTATCTTCTTAGTTTAACCCCTGATAAACCCATTTTTACCTTAACCATAGTAATTAATTTTTACATCTTTTACAATTCATAAGGGTAAAAAATTATGTTAAAAATATTATATAATATAATTTATTTTTATTCTAAATATGGAAACAATTTTTCCAAATTCAATTCATATAAGTGGCAGAAATCAATTTAAATTATACCCACAGATGCGATGAAAAAACGGGTTTTTAATGAAAAAAATCTCATAAGTATAAAATTTTCTAATATCAAAATACAATATATTTTTTTAAATGACCTAAAATAATTAAATTTTAATTTAATTTAACTATTTTTGCTTTAAAAACAATTTAAAATATAATTTAAATTTGTACATAATTTAAATGAAAATGCATCTTTTAATAAAAAGTAGTTTTTTTCACTATTCATTAAAAAATGAAACTTAAAAAAAAACCAAAAAATTCACCCTAAGATAATTTTTATACTATGATTTTAAAAATTAATTTCATTTGTAAAACAATGTTTCTAAAATTTTCACAAATTAATTTTATCATAAGTGCGTAAGAATTGAAGAAAATGTTTCCTTGAAAAAAACTATTTTCAGAAAAATAACATTTACTTTAAAATGATTGTTATTTTTACTTATAAATAATAAATAACAAATGAATGTGTCTTAAATATATATTTTAAATAATTTATTTAGTACTATTCATATCCACCAATATAATAGCTAGGTTATAATTTTCATGTTTAAACGTTATTTTAATAAAGTATCTTCATTTAAACCCAGTGTTGCATATATCACAAGTTATTGAAGAGATTGAATTTATTTAAAAGGAAATATTTTGTGAAGTATCAGGGTGTTACATTATACACCAATATAAATTTTATTACAATTTTTTTTCATTATATTTAATTTTTTTAATTAAAAATAAAATTTTAAAATTTTAAGATGTGAGTTTGAAAACATTAACCACATTATTGTATTTATTATGAAATTATTTATAACATCCCCACACTTCCCATATTATTTTTCCAAGCTGGAGGTTCTGCAAACATTTGGTGAAATCCCTAATAAACCAAATGATAAAAATAAATGCCAATGGATTATTAAAAATTGGGGGGGGGGGGGTGATTTTCCCTAAAGAACAATCATAACCTGACAGGAAAAATAAAAACAACAAAAACATCTATATGATGTATGGGTATAAGTATTATAATTCAAAAGAATAATAAAAAAACAATAACTTCAGAGTAGAAATGATATTGTATGACACAACACTCAATGAAACTAAATAGAATCTCAACATAGCAACACTAATGAAACATCACTCTAATGAATCCACAAGAGAAAATCTAAGCTCTAACTACATCATGAATAACTAATATCAAGATTCTCTACTATATAAGGATAGAAACTTTCCTTTACTTGTTTCATAGAGACCAAAATTTCCATACACACCAAATAACATATGTAGGGTAAGTAATAATACCTACTATTATTCCTTAAGATACATAATACACACACCACTAAAACAAAAAACAAGTTATCTCACTATTTATATAAAACAAAATGTGAAATTCTCAAAAATATTTAACATATGAAAAAATATTAAGAATAACTATTCAAATAAATCATTTGATTCATTATTCATTTTCACTTTTTATATGCATTACATGGTTATCTCTCTCTCTCACAAACATTCATGGAGAATGAAAATAAAAATACTCATGAGTGATGATTCTTCCATCTCCAAGTTATCATATATTTCTAATACTAGGTAACCCCATACACCGAGCACCATATCAGCATCAGAATGTCCTTGTATGATGTAGTATAAACATGAAACACCATGTATTCCAAGACCATATTCTATAAATATTATATCAAAATCAAAATATTTCTTACAATTAATTTCAAATCTAATTTATTTCTCACATCATTAAAATAAGGATTTTCCAATGCTTAAAAAATCCATTTTAAATACAAAACAATCAACAAACATGTAGTAAAAAATACATAAATACATGAAAACCATAGTTTTTAAATAAACATTCATCAGTAGTTTTCTATATAAAATCACTTCAGTAGAGTTTAAAAATATTATAATTACAATTTCATAAATAATGGAGTTATTATAGCAATCTAGTATTTCAAAACATAAATATTACATCTCTTTAGATGAATATTCAATACATTACACAAACACATGTTTGAGGACCATAATAGTTTAGTGTCTTTGAAGACTAGTTACACAATATTCTAATTTTTTAATGATCTTAAACATCTCTTATAAATATATTCTCAAATAGTACTCCTCTTAGAAATTCCCTACCTAAACCTTTCTTCATAACATGGGGAAGAAAATATAAGAAAGGGTGAGCTTAGATGTTCACTAATGGTAAGCATAAGAGATATCAATCTATGATCATATGAAATCATAAGATAAGTATAAGGTTATGTGATCATGAAAACAACTTATGAATTTCATACCCAACCTATAAAAGATCATAAACACGTGTCATGGAATAAAACATTATCATCTATGAAAACATGTCCCACAATGGGGGTAAATAATTATAAATCAATGATAAACCATAAGATCATGTCATAAAATTCTGATACCATCATAAATATTGAAAACCATTTTATATGTCAAGGTTAACTACTAAGACCATCAATATAGTAGATTAGGACTAATCATATAATTCCCATAGTGGAGTAGAACAAACCATTTACCATAGAGGATCAAGCCAATTGACTTGTTTTCCATTGTTATCTCATGAGATATGAAGATTTACCAAATGCATTGGAGTGAGACATAGAACCTACCTGTCACATAATGAGAATCATATATATGTGTTCCACAAGGTCACAAAACATTTAACATATAATAACCCATGAAATTAATTTTTTTTCATAAACATTTCATCGTATTGTGACCTATGGAAAAGTTACAGGTTTCATAATCATTTCATCATTTCATCAAAGAATAACCTGTAAAAAGAAGTGGGTTTCATAGGAATTTTATCATGGTATAACCCATGGAAGAGAAATGTGTTTTATAAACATATTGTCATCATAAAAATAAACCATTTAGAGATTGAATAAGAATGGTATCCTTGGATCATATCCTTAGTTGGACAAAGGTAACATCAAATGATGTCATCTTAGATGGAGAATGATTTTGAAATATCACTTGTAACATTTCTTGAGGAAAATAATTTTATTTGAAAAAAACATTTCAAAAAAAGAAAATTTGAAATTAATTTTCTTTGAAAATAACCTTGAAAACATATAAAAGAAACTTTAAAGATTATTTAAAACAATTCCTAAGGAAAATGACCTTTCCACTTTGAAAAACACCTTTTAAAACATTTTAAAAATCCTTTTTTATACTTTGAAATCATTTATGTAAAATCTAAAAATTTACCAAATATTAAGGAAAAAAATTTCTTGGAAAATTACTTTGAAATTTTTTAATGTAATCTTGAAATAATTATGTGGTTAGGACAATGGGAAATACTATTCAGGTCATGTTAGTTAAAAACAAGTATATTTTTATATTTTTAGTAAAATACAAATAGGTAATGTTTGGAAAACAACATGAATATTCCTTTCATTTTTTTTAAAAAGTAACCAATGGGAAAAAAATTATTTAATAAATCATTTTAATTTTTTTAAAAAAACTTTTAATTTTTTTTAGAAAACTTGGTTTGGGAAGAAAATTTTTTTTCAGCCGAAAAGATGTTTTTTTAAAGAAAAACATTCTATTTGTGCTCTTGAGTACATAAAGAGAGGAAAATTAAGGGATAACTTTTATTCTCATGAAATAACCATAGTATAATAAAATTCTTGATTTTATTAATATATGTATCACAGGATTTTATCATCGGAAACATAGTTATAAACAATCCAGATAAAATATGAGATTGACATAAAAACATTACTACTTTGGTAACTTTTAAATGTAAGACCCATGAAGGAATATCATTAAAATAAACATAAAATATCACGATGATAAATAAATTCATGATATTAATTGTCTAAGTTGCTTTATATACATCTCATAAAAGAATATAGGTGCATAACATAACCATATGTCTCAAATACATAAAATTGAGTCAAAATTACCTTATTGCTTTGGTAACTTTTGAATCATAAGCCCCAATAAATGATAACATAAAATTAATCTTTAAATATAATTAAAATAATTATATTAACTATATAACATTTCAAAGGGGTAGTATATTCATGATATAAAAGAAACGAGTTGTGAATTTTCACATGTCCCCCAGAAATAAAAGAGAGACTAGAAATCCCTTACCTCAAGTCTCAACGTCCTTAATACATGTTCAAACCTCATATATAATAAATATAAGTTTATTTTAAAACTATCATATAACCATTAATATATATATATATCATAGCATATATGATTTAATTATTACCTTTTATTACCCGTTTATTAACAATTTCATGTTAATGTCACATTTTATGAAATAATTGATTTGTTTTTTGTGTAAGTTTTGATTTTTTATTTTTAGACCTCTTAATTTGATCATGGTTAAATAATATACATAATTTTATCCATGATATAAATTTCATATATATTCAGTATACATTTATTTATACTAATATATAAAAGATAGATATTTGAAATGAAATACATCGTTTATGGAGATGGTAGGCCATACGTACACAAGAACATTGTTTCCATTTTCTCAAAATATTGAATGAATTAAAGTTAATCATTATATTATCATTATATAATCATTTTTATTTCATATATGTCACATTTTTTCATTAAAACCATCCTTATTAGATTTTATGTAATGCATGAATGAATCACATCGCTTCGTGAGGTGGTAGTCCGTCGTACACATGAGTGACATTATTTAATTCCCAAAAAATTGAAATTTAGAAGGTATGAATGATATAATAATTATATAATCATAATAATATCAAAAATATCATATATATAAACAATAAATCCATCATTATGTACATCTGTGATAGATGGTAATGGAAAAATGAATGCCATTGGTTCGCAAGACGGTAGTCAACCGTACACATGAACAATGATTTTGAAACCCATTTGATGTAGGTGAAGATGGTTGTATTTAATGAACATAACATAGAAACATCTATATATATGTAATATAACGAGTTTATTATATCATAATGGTATAATAATAATTGAAGGAGGTGGAGGAAGAAATAAAATAAAGATGCTCGATGAAGAACATTACCTCTTCCTCAGGTAACCTCCTTAGGATTGCACCAAAATCCTTAAAATGATGGAATCATGAAAAAATATGGTTTCTAGGATTATAGGAGGGATTTTGGTAATTTATTTGTTGGTTTTTTGGACACAAATGTCTTGAGATATGTGAATAAGTGAGGGGAGTTGGTGCCCTTTTATAATTGAGGAGGAGTGACATTTTTGTAAATACCCAAAATTATTTAATATTGGGAGGTCACTATAATATAATTTGGCTCAAAAAATGATAAATAATTTATTATAGTGATTATATGGTTGATACACACCTCCACCACAAAACAAACACGTTTTTTAAATATGTCATCCTCCAGCCTTTAAGTTTTACTCACTTTTACCATTTTAATTTTCACCAGGATAACTTGTTTTTTAACCTAGGTAATTTATCCTCTAATAATAAAATAAAATTATAATTACTATATAATTTATAACTACTAATTATAAATATGAAATCCAATTAAATAAAAATATTAGGTGTGTGGAAAATTAATTTTAACACAAGCGCATGCAACACGCAAAACCCCATTTTAATCTTAATCGTGGCAATTAATTTTTAACTATTTAAAAAAATTATTATGGTAAAAAATTAAGTTGTACTTATTATATAATATAAATTTTTATTATTCCAAATATGGAATCCATTTTTAAAAATTTAATTCAGATTATTGGAAAAATATAATTTAAAATTAACCAAACAGGCTTGATGAGAAAGTGGGTTTTCAAAGAAAAAATGTTCCAAAGTTTACAAAGTTTTTATATAAACATTAAATATGAAAATGATTTGAACAAAATAAATTGTAATAATATAAATATAATTGAACTAATTTTACTTAAAAAACAATTAAAAATATAATTTAACTTTATACATAATTTAAATGAAAAGTTGAAATTCAGTATTTTTCACTATTTATAAAAAATTAATCATTTTAGGATATTCTCAAAAATTCACCCTAAACTAATTTTGATATTATAATTTCAAAAATTAAGTTTATTTTATAATATTTAGTTTCTTAAAGTACCAAAAAATAATTTTATTATTGTTCATAAATATAAATAAGAATCATTTTTTGATAAAATAGTATTTTGAAATCATATAAAGACTTCTAAAAATTATGTAATTTTTTATCAATATTTTTTTATTTATATAAAAATGATAATTAATATTTAAAAATTAGTTATTACTATTCATATCACTAAGTTTGACAGCTAGTTTATAATGGTCATGTTTGAATAATATTAATAACATGTCACAGTTTTTTCAAAACTCAGTGTCGTGTATAATATAAGCTAACCCAATGTTTCATGTCACACATGATTAACTTGGTGTTTCATGTAATGAAAGATATCAAAGAAGTTTAATTTATTATAAAAAAATAAATTCATAAAAACTAAGGGTGTTACATTCTACCCCCTTAAATTGATTTTTCCCTTGAAATTCTTCACTTTGGTACTGAAAAATGATGATACTTCTACCTCATTACATCCTTAGGTTCCCATGTAGATTCCTAAGCCGATGGTTTTTCCACAAAAAAATGACCAATTGAGTGGTCTTGTTTCATATAAATTTCTTTGTTCAATCCATAATCTATACCAGTTGTTCCTCATAAGAAATATCATGCTCCAATGGAATGACCTCTGAGTTCAGTATATGTGAAGGATAAGGTATGTAATACCTCAGGAGAGTACATGGTACACCTCATGAACCTGAGAGGGGTTTAGTAAAAATTCCAAATGATAAGATAGTTTCCCTATATAATCATGTATTTAAAAGTGATTGATATACCCATGGATTAATTTACCCTTCTCTCTCCCCCAAATAAATTTATAGAATTTCCTTCTCACCAACTTCAAATTCTAGGTCATATCAATGATTATCATCATAACATATTTTTCAATTTTTTGTTGTCCTTGTGCTTTTATGAATGTCTCTAACCTTCTCTTCCATCTCATCAGCTTTCTCCAGTCCCAATAGTTTTCTTTCTACAAATTCATTATAGTATGTTAGAGTTGTAAAGTTATTTATATAAAGGGATTCATAAGGATCCATATAAATGTTCAAGTGAAAGTTATTGTTGTAGGAAAACTCAAATAGTTTAATGTTTCAATCTCATCCACATTTTAAATCCATAGAAAAAGATCTTAGCAGATCATGTAGAGTTTGAATTATTCTCTCAGAGAGACTATATATTTTAAGATGATATGTAGTGATGAAACTCAACTATGCATCAAGATATTGCTAAATAATTTTCCAAAAATTCAAGGTAAAATTTGGATCCTGATCAGATACAACTGATTGTGGTACCCCATGCAACTTTTACACTTCCTTAATATATATTCTAGAAAGAAGATTCAAAGATAAATCTTCCATGATAATAATGAAGTGTACTTAATTTTTAAGGTGATCGACCATAACCCATAATTACCTCAACATCAAATATAAGATAAAACCTAACCTTTAACCACACCTTTAATCACATGGATGTAGAGTGTAATGTTTTTTCTCTTAAAATTACTTTTCTAATAAAAAATATACAAACCCAAAGGGTTGTGTTTCTATAAATATCTCTTTAAATATCCTTAATATTGATAAAATCCAATCATATTAAACCTCAAAATGGGTCTCAATGTCTTTGAAATTATATTAAACCTTAAAATCACAAACTCATGATGATATATATAACAATTAAATTAATCTTACATGGATACATATATACTTACAAAATTTAATTCACCCTTCATCCCTTACATAATCTCTTATATTATACAATAATATTTTCCTTGGAAGCTTGGGTTCATCCTTATACCAATAGAATATCAAATGTGATTCAGTTATTCCTGAATCCCTGTAGAGGGATATAATCACATGAAATTTAAAATAAGGATGAACAATAAGATCTTCATAGTGAACATTCATTAAAATTAATACATGAAACACCCAAATAAGGATGGTAGGATAAGTGTTCCCTAATTAGCATGATTCAATTAATTCATTATGAGTGCATAAGATTTCCATTCATCCTTTTTCTTTAGAGGTTTTTGTGGCTTATCATCCACATTAGACCTTTAATTGGGGAATTTCTCCACATAATTCCCAATATCATTGAACATAAAACATTAGAGTAAAATTGGTGCATTAGTTGGCATCATCTTCTCCTATATTTCCTTAACTGGACCATTAATCTCATTTTGAAATTCTCATGATTTATGACCCACCTTTCCACATTTAAATCGCCTCCCAATTCTATTCAAGTGATTCCCTAGATAATTTTCCCACATTTTGAGCATTAAGATGGTTGGAATTTATTTTCACTATTTTTGTTTTCATGATACTAGATCTTCTTTTTCTTATAAAAACCATTGGAATGGTGGGAATATCTAATTTCCATTTATACCTTCAGTGTACATTGAATGACTTATTAATTTATACTAATGTCTCTTAAAACTAAGGCCTTTCAAAGACTTGGATTTATGCCACCAAATAATCAATCCACTTTGATTATAGGTATGATAATTAAACTTGAATCATAGTTTATAAGTCTTGTAAAATTAGCTTCATAGGTACCAGTAGATTCATCATCCTTTTTCTTAAGTTTAGTAAATTACTTCTCCATATTTGTTCATAGAATGTGAGGTAAGTACTTATTGATAAACATCTCATTAAACTCTTCCCATTTTATAGATTCAATTTATTATTATTCCCTCATATTATTTATAGGATTCCTCCACTAACTTGCTTCACCTTCCAAAAGATAAATAGCCAAAATGAATTTTCCATGCTTTGAACATTGAAGAATAAAAAATATATTCTCAGTGGTACTGATCCATTTATCAACAACTAATGGATCATTGGGAACACTAAAATAAGGTGTAAGTTTCCCCATGTAGGACTCGACAAAATATTTTTTCATCTTTTTCTAATTTTGAATTTAAACATGATTCATAGCTTAAGAAAGTTATTTGATAATATAAATAATATTTTTTATTAAATCTCCCATAAAATTTGATTGTTTATAATTACATTGATTTTATTATATATTGTATTTAGTATTAACATGATTCCTTCAGGTTCCATCTATTGACTAAAACTAGAAAGTATAGTGGGAGAAACACTAATCATAGTAGAAAACCACATAATCATGAAAAATCACTTATAGGATGTCTAAATCATGATACCTTATCATGAACCAATTTGGGATGCTAGCTAACCCAACAACTGACCTAGCCCATAGCAAGACTTAAAGGGAATTTTTGATCCCCATGGGATTAAAACTGGTGCTTAGGAATCAAACATTATATTTGGGAATGATTTCACACATGAGAAACAACCATAAGCAACCAAAATAAAAACTTATAAAAACATAATAAAAATAAATGAAACTTTCCCAAGTTAAACCATTTACATTTTATCCAAAAACCAAAATACTAAAATAGAGAGGGGAAACAAATAAGCCAATAAAAACCACCAAAACATCTATGAAACATGAGGTTCATTACCCTCAAGCCACCTCCACCTACACCCGCAAGAAGAGGGACACTAGAAATCAAATCCACCATCACCACCAAAGACCATCTTATAATTACCTGTGTCAAACAAAACAAGATATATATACACCTAAGGATGAATGTAGGGTGTGATCCAAATCCTAATAGGATATCACCCAAAGAAATGTTTAATGCTATAAAATTATAATATAAATCAACTTGTAGAGTTTTATAAAAAGGAAAGGGTATATTTAAAAGAAAATATTTAAGGAAATACTTTAGAAAAAATATTTAAGGGAAATCATTATTTGAAATTTAAAGTGAAAATTAATGTCCAACGTATGTCGATGATAATCATAACATAATATGATCATCATGGGAACCTAAGGAACTAGTGTTAGTATGACCCTAGGAACCTCATATCTCGAGGACATGATATATCAACCATAACTCACAAAATCCTCATGCATGATCCACTAGAGGGTAATTCATCCCAAGGTCTAGTGGTCTCCAATAATCAAATGTTTAGTTAACATTGTAGCGTCAATCCTTTTAGAGGAAACTGGGCCTCAACCCCACTGATCCGACTAGCATAATAGTCCTAGTCCACCCATCTAGTCACCTAGGATTCAATTTTGTGCTCAATTCCTCCTTTTATCACACATGAACCACATCTTTCACATGCACACACATACAACAATAGATACACACATGAAAACCACCATTTTTAATAGGAAAACCCCCTTTAAAATACCCAGACACACCAAAACCATTTGAAAACATGTTTTTCACCACCCAAACAATTCATAGAAAACATTTGGATATCACATCAGGCATACCAAAATCTCCAAAAAATGCTGAAGCATGGAACCACCTACCTCAACCATGGAAACCTTTAGAATCTAGTGGAAATCAAAACTACACCAAAATGAGACCCTATCAAGGAAAGATCATACCATAAAAATCATGATTTAACCCAATAAAGAAAAATTTAACCCAATTTAGGTCAACCCATCCACTGGAAAAAGAAGAAACCAAAGGAGGAAGAAGAAACTAATAACAAGGAAGAATAATAGGAATAAAGGGGTTTACTTGGAGTTTCTTTAAGGATCCACAAAAAATCCACCCAAGGATTGAATCCAAAAGGAGAGGAGAGGAAGGGGGAGGCACGCCTAGGGTTGTAAATCCCAAATGGTATGGGTTTGGGTGGATTTGGAGTTATATTTTTGGGAGGATAGGATAAAACATTCCTCATTTTTAAGGTATGGGTAGGCCATATGGTTTGGACACACCATTTTCCAAACCATACAATAACTGTGAGGCACCTCCTACCAAGAGAAAACGATTCCACGCAATCTCCTAGGGTGGGGATCATTCTCATGTGGTTGACCATGTTCCTCTGAATGACCCACTGGTCTAGGGGCATGGTGAGCTACAAGCCCATGTAGTAGACCGTGTAGCCTAGATAGTTCCACTGTTTAGGGTGAATAGTTTCTTCTGGGTTGGTGCACATTTTCTACTAGCCATGTACCAACTCTTCACCACCTATTATTGGGTATAAAAACTCTATTTTTAACCAAAAAAACTATAGAATGATAAGGAAACAAGATAATACCAAGATAAAAAAGAACAACACCTCAAAAAAAGATAATAGATGTGATAATTCTCCCCACCATGAAAACTTTACGCCCTTGGAAAGTCAACTTGAAGTCTGATCAAAGAACAAAAATAGATACCGATCTTCCACCCAAGAATTCCACAACCATGTCTCATTTTCATTATTACCATGCTGCCAAAGAACCTAAACCAATAGTATGGACTTACCATCATGAAATTTATCCTGGGTATCTATAATATGTACCAGCCACTCAAACATAGAAAAATCATATTCCAATTACAACTCTTCCAAATTCAGCACCTGAGACAGGTCCAGATTATACTATTTAACTACAATACATAGAAAACATCATGAATTGATTTTAATCGGGGCACAAAATCTAACCAGTATTCTACCTTACCAATTGTACTAGAAATCTCAAAAGGTCTGACAAACATCAACATTAGTTTCCCCTACTTACCAAGATGACGTTGGCCCAAGTGAGGAGCCACATTCAGAAACACCCAATAACCAATAGAAAATTATAATGATCGATGATGTTAGTAGTAAAAATACTTATGGTAGATCTAAATTTTGAACAAATACAGCATGACCAACAAAACTTTATAAGAAGTTTCCTATACAAGGCTCGGTCTAAAAAAGGAGGTCTCACCTACCTCTACCCAACACAAAGATGACTGACACGATTGACCATAAAGCACCTTGAAGGGGTCTATTCCTATCTAGGATTGGTAACTATTATTACATGAAACTTCCAACAACTACAAATGGTAATCCAATGAGCCTCCGAAATACAACACGCATGCATAGAGCATGCCTTTTAAGATTTGATTTTCCTGATCTATCTAACCATCCATTTGAGGATGGTATTCCATGCTCAACTTGACCTATGACCCCATTACTTTCTGACAGCCTTCCCAGAACTGAGAATTAAATAGGGGGTCTCTATATGAAATGATAACTAACATCATTCCATGAAGCCACACTATATCTTAAACATAGAACAAACCCCACTCATCCACCTTGGCTGAATCATTGATCATAATGAAGTGAGATGATTTAGTAATATGGTTAATCACCACCCAAATCATGTTCCTCCCCCATTGTGTACTAGGTAATCCAATAATAAAATCCATGGTGACCTTATCCCACTTCTAGGCAGGAAAGGGTAGGGTATGAAGCCAACCATAGGGCCTTTTATGCTCTACTTTTACTTACTAACATGTATAACACCAAGATACAAAGTCAAATATATCCCGCCTCATGCCTAGTCATGACAACTGATAACGTACATCATAAAACATCTCATTGGTCCCAGGATGAATGACCCACTAAGATTGGTGGATATTTGGCATCACCACCTTCTATAGAAAAAATGGCACCACTACATGACCCTTGAAGCAAATAATTCCATATGAAGAAAAGGACCACTTTCTGGTAACATCCCCACCATGAAAAAACTACATAGACCACAAGAACAACTAATCATCAAGATTCGTATACCGAATAAACTCTAGGAGGGAGGGTGTCAGCTGAACACTAACCAAGAATGCACCTCTACTGTGCTCCTTGGTTTCCAGATGAAACTAGGTAAAAGGAACCATTAAATCCCACTCATCACTAGACTCTTTCACCACCTTCACTGATATTTTACTACTCAAGTCATTTTTACCACATTATATTTTCCTAGGGTGTACACAATATCAAAATTTAACCTCTGAAGATACTCGATCCAGAGACACTACCTCAAATTTTGATCCTTCTAGAACAAAATGTAGGCCAATATTTTATGATCTGAGTAGAACACAAGATTATACACAAATAGGTAATGACTCCATGTATTCAATTCATGAATCACCACTGCCAATTCTAGATCATGGTTTGGGTAATTCTTTTTTATGGTTATAGTTGGTGATAACCATACACCACCACATGATCATCCTACATCAACACACACCCAAGACCCATACCTGATGCATCATAGTATACCATGTATCCCTTTCTAGATTTAGGTAATATCAAAATATGATCCATGGTAAACCACCACTTAAACTCCTCAAAGGATTCCTAACATTCTGGGTTGCATTAAAACTTTACCTCTTTCTGCGTAAGAGTTGTCATGGGTGAAGTGATCTAGGAAAAGTCTCTAATGAACCACCTATAATACCCCTATAGGCCTAAAAATCTTCTGATATTGAATATGTTCCTCATCTATTCCCATTACATCACCACTTGGATCTTCTCAGGGTCCAATGAAACCCTACGTTCTGAGATCACATGACCTAGAAACTTTACTTCCCTGATCTAGAAGGTGCACCTGTAAATCTTAGCGTAGAGATGGAGATATTGAAGAGTGTGTAACAAAAACCTAAGGTGCTACTCATGCTCTACCTCAGTCCTAGAATAGATCAGGATGTCATCCACAAACACGATGATAATATAATCAAGGTACTAATGGAACACTATGTTCATGAATTCCATGAAGACCACTGGAGAATTCATCAACCAGAATGGCATGACCAAATACTCAAAGTGGACGTACCTACTTCAGAAGGATACTTTTGAAACATATACCTCTCTAACTATGACTTGGTGATACCTAGGATTAAAATCGATCATGGAGAACCACATTTCTCCCCTTGTGATAACCAAATAGGTCATCAATGTAGGGAAAAGAGTATTTATTCTTGATCGTTACCTTATTCAACTTCCAGTAAATGATACATAACTAGATAAATCCATTGGAATTATTTGAAAAAATACTAGGGTGGACCAAGGTGAGACACTCAGGTAATTAATCCTTTGAATTCAATGTTTTATAATGGTATCTTTAACTCCCTCAACTTGGTGGGATCCATATGGTATGAGAGAAAAGAAATCAGCTATGTCCCTAGTGCCAAATCGATGGTGAACTCCACATCCCACTCCAAAGCTAACCGTGATAAATCATTTGGGAATATGTCCAGGAACTCATCCACCATAAGAGGTAATCCATCCTAAGAACCACTAATGTCATCCTCTAACATGAGAAATGTGATCTGAAAAACAAGACTGAACAGTTCTAAAAGTGGAGGTCTAGTATGTCTTGACTGAGAATCCCATTCACCCTGAAAAACTAGGGCACTCCAATCAGGTTCTACAAAGCTCACTCACTGATGATAAAAATCAATGTGTGCCTGGAAATGAACCATCTAATCCATTCGAAGGATCACATCAAATAGGTTTATTTACAAGGCTAGAAAATCCCATTCCAACTCGATAACAGATAGAGTGAGTGAACAAGATGAACACGTAAAATCTAGATCCCTCTTTTTTACTTAGTAGTGTCAGAAACTCCATTAAATATGACATGTTCTCCATCATAAATTTCTACAAATCCACAATAAAAGAACAAATAAAATAAATGGACTCACCTGTGTCAAAAAAGGAAAAAAATAGACGATGAAATAAAAAATTTACCTCAAACTATTGTAGGTCCTACATCAAATTATGATGATGCTTGATCCATAGTATGATGATTCCTCGTCTATTCTTGAGCCTGAGAACCACCACTAACCTACTGCTTTTCCTTAATCTAGATTTTAATAAAAGTAGATCCATCCCTACTACTATGGACAAAAAACTAAAAAACCACTATCCTAGATTGTTATGACTGGGATGACATTCCCCTAGAGGCTGTGGAGCCTACACCACCCTGATTTGGGTGTTCCACTTTTAAAAACTACTGCAAGTGCCCCATAGTTCTACACCGATGACAGGGTCTGGGTGGATTTGAACACATTGAACACATATGTACTACATTCCCACACTGATAAAACATGACTGACCCAACATCTACAGCTGTAAATAAAAACGGTTTGGAAGGATAGCCTGAACTACCACCTCCCCTCTTCTCTTACTCACCACTCTTCCCTTTCTTTTTAGATGAACTACCACTATCCTATTACCCTACTGAAACTGGTTTATATAAACCATACTTTCCAAAGTAGTAAATCTCTACCATTAAATCATGGTCATCCACCTCATCATATATCTTTAACTTTAATAGTAAGACCTAGGATTGAATGTCCGGTCGCAACCCAATTTCAAACCATTGGACCTTCAATTACTCATTGGAAACAACCTCAAGTGTGAACCCAACTAACTCAACAAAACAATTGTCATACTCCACCATTGTTTGATCCCCCTAGTGGAGACCCAATAACTCCTAGGTCATAGTGAAGGCCAAGGTTTTAGGGTAATACTGTTCGTTAAAGAATACCTTGAATTCCTTCCAACCCATCAGCTCATGCTTCACAGTCCAAACCACTGAGTCCCACCACCTATGGATAAGAACTTCTAACAGAAATGAAGAACACTTCACATTGACTACATTAGGAGTGTTAAGAAAATAAAACATCATTTTGATTTTCTCAATCCAATCCTCAGATTCCCAGGGATCCATGCTAGAAAGATGGAAGATTTTTCTTGAGAAACTCCTGAGCCTTGTCCTTTTCTGGACCTAGTTTAGATTCCCTAACCTGAGTAAGACTAGGGGCCACTTCCTGACCCAAGGCCTGAACAACCTGAACCAATGTTTTTACTAATATCTAATCAACTGGTAAGGGATAACTCTCTTCAACCTCTTCCTGTGGTTACAAAGGAAGTCTCTAGGGAGGCATCTTGCTACTTCAATCAAAAAACATGATAAAAACCATCAAAACACTGTTTTAATTTTTTTTCAACAATATTAACTTTTAGTCACCTCACTACTAAAAAATAGGTCTTTAACAACACTAGAAAAAAGCACTGATAAATGGCATCTTTATCAGTTCTAAAGAAAGTGCTGATAAATTTAACCCTTTAACAGTACTTTATTTTTAACACTCATAAAGGAATCCTTTATCAGTGCTTTTTTAGCACTGATAAAGGTCCAAATAAATAAAATGAAATAATTAAATAAATAGAAAATAAAATTTTATCAATTAAATAATTATTGATAAAAATGAATAAATTGACTATACTATATATAAATTATAAATACTAATAAATATCATACATTAAATATATAGATATATGAAAAATGAAAATTAAAAAAATAAAAATAAAAAATAAGTAAATTGGGAAAAATATTAAACATTTTATTAGTTAGATAATTATTAACAATGTTAATAAATAGTACATATTAAATATATAGAAATATATTAATGTATATAAATATGATTTATATATTACAAAAAATTTATGCACTTTACATTAAATAGTCATATATTTAGTGAATAATGATTTATAAGTAAAAATTAATACGAATTAAAAATATTGACTAATTGCATAGAGTAATGGACATATAATTGAATGTCATTTGATTTTTCAATTTAATATAGATCAAATGTGTGTTATATTTATTTGAAATATATATAATTAATGTATTTATATATACAATTCACACACACAAAACTTATCCATTTTTTCAATATTGTTAAAGAGTACTTATTTTATTTTATTTTTTCAATTTCACTCATTTTTAACATGAATTCACTTAAAATTAGATATTAATTAATAATGTAAACAATATATTTGTAAAGAAATATTTATAAATAAAAATATTTATAAATATACATTTACTATATTTAATCAATTATATATTTATAATTATAAATAAATAAATAAATATTTTAAAAGTATTTATATAATTATAAATAAATAATTATATATATTTAAATAATTATTAAATTTATAATAAAGTTACTTAAATAATGAATATATTTAGTATATCTATATCTATATTTATATATATTTATAAAAAATATATATAATTATATAAATATATATAATTATATAATATTATTTTTTAAAAATATTTATATAATTATAAATAACTAAATATATATTTAAATAATTATAAAATTATAATAAATATATTTAAATAAGGAATATATTTACTATATTTATATTTATATACATTTTCCAATTTTTTTATTTATAATTATAATTATAAATAATTTATCAGTGCTTAAGTAATAAGAAATGATAAAAAAATCTTTATCAACGCTAAAAAAAAGCACTATTAAAATCGATATTCATTAGTGTTAAAAAGTACTGATAAATATTCCTTTTATCAGTGATTATTACTTAAGCACTGATAAAAGGTCTCTTTATCATCTATTTTTTGGAAGTTCTGATAAAAGTTTCCCGATATATTTAAAAAACCCTAACTAGTTGTGAACCCATCATGATATTAGAAGCTTTACTTGAAAGCCACCCACTGCTGGTGCTCCTCCTCAGTGAATCGAATATTATATCACACAAACCCACTCGACTTCCTCCAGTTGGTCGAACATCCTCGGACATTCGGTGTTCGCTTGAAGATAGGGTTTCTGAAGAAAACATCGAGATCTGAATCTGAGGGTCTTAGATTTTTTTCCAATATAGCGAGTTAAACCTGTGTTTTTATTTATAGGTTTAGATTTTTTTTTTGTATTTTTCATTTCATTTTTTATTTCTTCTTCAACAATTTCATCAGTTATTTGTGGTCTGATTATTGTATACTATTTTGATTTTAGATTATGGAGAGAATACATTGTTTATGATCTATTTTTGATTGAATACTGATTTGTATATCCCATTTTTATCTTTTTAAATTATTGTTTTGAATTAATTTTCTTCATTGTCTACATTAGTACCCTAGCTTGCTCCACAAGCTTAATTTTTTCACTGTTATGAAATCTTAGAGAATCACATTCGGTCCGCAGATGAACCAATTAAATAAATATTTATGCCACTATATAAACATTGGTGGTTTTGGATATAAAAACCTTAAATTAATGAGAAAATTGATTTAGTGAACCAATTCTCTATCTGGTGATGGTTCTAAGTAGCAACATAAGTTGATTTTATGCAATTCATGTAAGGGAATTTATTTATTTAAAATCTGTTTTAATAATCTAGTATAAGTGTTTTTTCCTTAAAAATTTATTTTCTTAGAATTTTTTTGCTTTATTTTAAGATAAATCTTTGTAAGGTTGATACCATATTTATTTATTTTCAATGGATATCTATTTTCAAAATTAGTATGGGGTTGTATTTATTTTAATATGTTGTGATATTCTACTGTAAGGGTTACATATATTTTTATCAATTTAAGTTTATTTTATAAAGATATACACACCCAGATATATATATATATATATATATATATATATTTCTATCTATTTATATTCATTTTAAAAACATATAATGTAAGGGTGATTTTATAATTATTTATTCACAAATTATGGTTCTGGATTTCCAAATTAGGATGGGATTATATTTATTTTTATTAAAAAATATGTTTAAATGTGCATTTGTTTTGAAATTATGTGTATTATAAATTTCATGTTATATATATATATATGTTTAAATGTATATGGGATAGATGTTACAAGGGTTAGTGTGTTTTTCTCCCTTATTTGTGATATATCTTGTTTATGTGTATTATTTCTTTATGCCAACCTCATTATGGACCTCCCTAGAATCTCAAGTATGAGTCAACATGTATTAGATGACCTTCCTAGAATCCTTAAAATGGGTAGATCTAATGTAAATACCTCCCTATAATCCTTGGGATAGGTCGGTGTGGTGATATGAAATCACAAGAGTCTTGAGATGTTTTTAAATATTTGATATACCATTAATTTTAAAAGTAATAATTCCTTAGGTTGCTACATCACTTGTTCCAAAAAATATAATGGAAGTTATAAAATTATATATAATAGAAATTATTTTTAGGTATTCATGATTTTAGGTTTACATGTATTGGTTCCACCCCTAGGAATCTCTAATTACTATTCATGTATATGAAATAACTCTTTATTTATTAAAATGTTTTATCAATACATTTTTAGATCTTCCAGTTGATTGAATGCAAGTTTATTATTCTTGTTTATCATATTTTGGATTCTTATTACTCTTTAATTTCCTATATTATATTTTCATTGGTTTATAATATTTAAGAAAGTATTTATATGTGTCAAAAAATAGTTATTATTGCAATTTGTTGCTTGAGACTCATCACCCAACTCTTTTATAGGAAACTTTCATCCTCATAAACATTATCTCTCAAATAGTCATTATTGTAATTTTTTGATTGAAACTCATCCCCCATATCTTTTATATTGTTTGTACTACTCTAAGAATTAGTCATCCCATGGATGATTGCTACTTAGTACATTTCAAGTAACATAGGTGCATGTCCACAAGAGATGAAGGATGCGTCAAACAACAAAATTAAATGATAAATGTTCGAGAGATGAGTTGATGAGGATGCTTTGTCTATGACTTTAACCATTGAATTAATTCATAGGATAACACTTGCCATAGTCAAGTAATTATTTTCTAAAATTCAATTACCTATTTTCTTCAACATACTAAAATTATTTGAAACAACCAAATGTTGAGTTTCCCTTATTAGATTTGTCTATAATTTTCACCTTTCATAATGAATATCTTATGTGTATTTATTTATTTATTGTACAAAATTATTATTTTATTAACCTAATAGGATGGATATGAATTGAAAATGGATGAATTATAATGTTTTAACAAAATATTATGAATATGGAGTTAAATTGTTCATCAAGTTTGAAAGAGAGCATGCATACGACTCTTTTCAAATCCTCATCCATGTTTACATTGTTTTTATTCAAGAAAAAATAGTCTGGAAGAGCTATAAGAACATTTGTTTTTTCAAGGAATAGATCATATATATAAAGGTTTTACTAAACATGGGAAAAAATATAATGTGGACACCAATTGGGATGATACTACGATTTATGGATAATTTGATATGAATACTAGTGTAAATGGTGATAAAGATTGCATTAAAGGAATGAAAATTGAAATTGAAGATGACCTTTGTGATTGTCCAAAGTTGTTTGAGTAGTTAAATATAATTTCTATTAAACCATTTTAAACTAGTTGTACTAAATACACAAAATTTTCAGTTGTATTGAAGTTATATAATTTGAAAGCTGGAAATGATTGGAGTGACACCAGTTTTACAGAACTACTTGGTCTTCTGAATGATATGATACCAGAATAAAATGAAATTCCATGATGAAAATATTATGATAAACAAATATTACGTTCAATGGGAATGATCTATAAAAAATAAATGCTTGTTTAAATTATTGCATATAGTTTCTAAAGGACCACGAATCACTCATAAAATTCCCTAAGTTTGGTGTAGATCGATTCAAGAAAAATGAATCAAGTCCTTTAAAATATTTAAGGTAATTTCCTTTCATTACATGGTTTAGAAGACTATATAGATGTCATGAAACCATAAGACAATTGAAATAGAATGTATATATAAGAATTAGAAATGGTAACCTATGTCATCCCGGAGATTCCCCTCAATGGAAGAAAATTGATTACGAGTATCCTGAATTTGGAAATGACTTGATAAATTTTCATCTCACATTATCTACAGTTGGAATAAATCCTTTTGATGTATAGAGTAGTACTCACAGAACATGTCCTGTCATGTTGGTAAATTATATCTTTCCACCATGGTTATGCATGAAGTGCAAATATATTATGTTGTCTCTAATTATATCTAGACCAAAGCAACTCGGTAATGATATTGATGTCTATTTGGATCCATTGATCGAAGATATAAAATTGATGTGGGATAGAAGTGTTATAATGTATGATACTCATAGAATTGAAGAATTCACATTGAGGGCCATGTTGTGTGGAATGATAAATGACTTCCCCACCTATGGAAATTTATCAGGATATAATATTAATGGAATGTTGGGGTGTCCCATTTGTAAAAAACGCACATACTCAATCCAGTTGAAACATTTCTCAAAGATTGTGTTTTTAGGACATCCGAAATTTTTACCTCGACAACATAAATACCAATCCTAGACGACATTACTCAATGGGAATATCTAACAAGGTATAACACTATCTTTAATATTGGGTGACCAACTATACAATAAAGTAAAAGATATTGAAACTATTTTCGGTAAACAATTTTCAAAAAACCTTACAAAATTAGGTTGGATGAAGAGATCGATTTTATTTGAATTATCATATTAGAATTATTTGTATGCCAAACATTTTATTGACATCATTCATGTAGAAAAAAGTGTATTTGATAGTGTTATTAGCATGTTACTAAATGTTCCTTAGAAAATGAAAGATGAAATTAGGGCTAGGTTAGACTTGATTGAAATATGGATAAGGGAAGAGTTAGCCCCGGTAAAGGGTAAAAGGTGGACTTTTCTCACTATAATAGATTACACTCTATCCAAAAATGAAAAATTTAAAATTTTCCTATTCCTTAATAGTGTAAAAGTTCCACAGGGGTATTCATAAAATATCAAGAATGTCTTGTCAATGAATAATTTGAATTTACAAGGACTAAAATCACAAAAATATCATGTTTTAATGCAAGATTTAATACCTATTTCTTTTCATTGTATTCTGCCTTAAAATGTACAATGTACATTAACTGGACTCTGATTATTTTTCAAAGCCATATGTAGTAAAGTTATAGACCCTTTGAAGTTTTCCATCATGAATAAAGAGGTTACAGTCATATTATATGAATTAGATATGTTCTTCCCACCATTAGTTTTGATATAATAGTCCACCTAGTGGTTCACTTGGTTAGAGAGGTTCAACTATGTGGTCCTGTCCATTATAGATGGATGTACCCTATGGAATGGTATATGAAGATTTTGAAAGGGTATTACAAGAATCAAAGTTGGACATATGATTGTATTTTAGAATGATATATTGTTGAAGAAGCTATTGAATTCTATACCAATTACCTATTAGATGTTGATAACATCAGTATCCCAAAGTCTCTTCATAGAAAATGCCTTATGGGTGAAGGGATTTTCATAAGATATGTTGTTATAATTACCTTAATAAAGTGGGAGTAAGTGAACCTTTAAATTTTATGTAGTAGCAAATATGTTGATCCATACATTTAATCCCACAAAGAAATTCCTAGAGATTTTAATCCATCAAGGGCTGAAGGATGGATATCAAATTCAAATAATCAATAGTTTATAGGATGGTTCTGAGATAAAATTTATAAGGAGTTATCTAAAAATATAAATTCAATTGCTAAATGACTTAAATGGATAACTAGGGGACCAAATTCAAATGTTATATCTTATAGTAGTTTTGTAATAAATGGTTATACATTCTATAAAAGAGAACATGATGACTACATTACAATGCAAGATAATGGCGTTACACTTGTGGTTGAAGAAATGCACATATCTGGTTCCAAGGATGAAAATCAAATTTATGAAAATATTTCATATTTTTGCATTATTGAACAGATATATGAGTTGTATTATACAATATTTCAAGTGATGATTTTCCATTGCAAATAGGTTGACAATATCAGTGTAGTGAAAGTTGATGAAATGGGCTCTATGAAGGAGAATTTTATTGTAGAAGGGGAAAAAGATGAGCTGTTCATAATGGAATCACAAGTAGTGTAAGTATTTTATGTCTTTAATCAAATAAGAAATAATTGGTTGATTGTCCTATTGGTGGCTAAAACAAATTTTAGGTTAGATGAAAATTCAATCAAGGATGACCCTTTCATTAGGAGATCACAATCACTTCATGCCAGTCCCAATGTATACAATATCTTGTATGCTAGAGGAGACCACAAAGAGGAGATTTGGATTCTCTATAGAGGAACCAAATCCCTGAATCCTTTAAAAAAATAAAGAGAGTTTAATGATAAAGTAATAGTGTTTTTTAATATACTATGTTTTTCTCATAATATTATATGTTATCTACTGCATTAACATAATCTAAATTAAATGTTTGACTACACATATAGACAATGTCTTCTGCACATTATTATATTACCAATCCATCATAAGAAGAAACAATAATTAAGGAAACCATTTGAAAATATGTAAAGGTAATTTTAAGATATAGTTTATCTATTTTACCGAAAAATTATATAATGGAACATTGATTTAATTTTCATTATTCATTATAGAGTTGTTTTATTTTATAATATTTTTGTCTATCTATCATTCCACTGTAGCAAGAGCAGTGACACTACCTCTACTCAACTATAGAGGTAATATTGATATTTAAAAATTAAAATCATTGTCCATATAATTAATGTATTGTTTCATATTTATGTTTAATTTATTTATTTTTAGTATTAATCACATACTAATTATTTTCTTATACAGGTGAATTCGTTTGCTCGAGTTTGGGTGGTGTCTCCATCTTTCATGCATTTCTATACCAAAACTTCCAAAAAATTATTCTCCCTTAAAAACTTTTCACCCCTGCAGTGTTGTATTTATCACTTTCCTTCAAGTTCCATCCACTTCCTTTGTAGGAAGAGCAATGATGATGCCTTTTCTCAATCATAGAGGTAATCTTGATGTTTGCATAGTAAAATCACTATACATAAAATTAATGTATTATTTCACAATTATGCTTATTTTATTTATTATTAGTATTATTCACATAATAATTGCTTTCTTATACATGTGTATTATTTTGTTTTATTTGGGGTGATCTATCCATCAATCATTCCTTTTTGCACAAAAACATATATATAATTATTCTCCCTCAAAACCTTTCACCCCTATAGGTTGGCATTTGTCACGCTCCTTCAAGTTCCCTCTAGTAATCAGTCATGGAGTTAATATTGTTTTTTCCATAGAAAAATAATTTTCTATAGAATTAATATATTATTTCATATTTATGTTTAATTTATTTCTCTTAGTATTACTCATATAACAATTTTTTCTTATACAGGTGGATTATTTATTTCTACTTGAGGTGATTTGTTTGAAGATTCACACAAAGTGTTGGATGTTTAATAAATAAAGTCAATGGATATCATGGTAACATTGACATTTAGGATTTTTTGAGACTTTGGGATGTGTAGGAATCATCCGAACCTCAATCTGACACATGGTGTGGATGATATGACTCCAATCACTTCTTTCTATTTAAAATTGACATTAATTTTAGTAAAATAGACAACTAACATACTCAAAACTGAGAAAAAATATTCATATTGTTTTGATACTTTAATAAAATGATCCATAGATCATTTTTTACATGTAGGAATTAGCTGCACCTCAATCCGATACACGATGTGCCTAATATGAATCAATGTATCTGTTATCAGTATAAAATTAACATTTTACTTTAAAAAGTATCACTCCTAGAAAACTAGGAAAATGCACTAATATTTTATTAATAATTTATATAATCAATTCATAAAATATTTTTGACATGTATGAATTGGTCTCACATAAAATAGATTCATGATGTGATCCGTATGAGTCAAAGTGCATGCTTTAAGTTTAAAATGACATTTTAGTGAAAAAACAAGTGACATACTCAAAGCTAAGAAAACACATTCATATTGTTTTTATAGTTTATAAAAAAAATCCATAAGTCATTTGTAACATGTAGTAATTTTTCACAGATCAATCGGATGAACGATGTGTCTGATATGACTCTACGTGCGTCTTTATTTAAAATTGTCATCAATTTTAGTAAAAAGGAAAACTGACCTACTCAAAAATTAAAAACACATTAAAATAGTTTTTACACTTTAGTAAAATAATTCATAATTCATTTGACATGTGAAGGAATCTACCACAACTTAATTCATGCATGGTGTGACTGGTATGACTCAAAGTGTGTCTTTTTATTTAAAATTGACTTCAATTTTAGTTAAAAAGAAAAATAACATACTAAAAACTCACAAAACACATTTATATTGTTTAAATACATTAGTAAGATGTTACATAAGTCATTTTTTATGTGTAGGAATCAGCCTCACCTCAATCTAATACACGAAGGGCCAGGTATGACTCAATGTGTCCATTATCAGTTTAAAATTGACATTTTAGTTCAAAAAGTTTCACTCACTAAAAACCAAGAAAACGTGCTTGTATTTTCTTGATAATTTATAACATCGATTCATAAGTCATTTTTGATGTGTATGAATCAGTCTCATGTAAAACTGAAACATGATGTGATTAGTATGAGTCGATTTGTGTGTTTCAATTTTAAAATGAAATTTTAGTAAAAAAGACAAGCGACGTACTCAAAACTGATAAAACACATTCATATTATTTTAATACTTTATTAAAACAATCCATAAGTCATTTGGGAGGTGTAAGAATCATATGGACCCTAATATAATGCATGATGTGACCAGTATAACTCAAATTGTGTCTTTTTATTTAAAATTGTCATCAATTTTAGTAAAATGGACAACTGACCTACTCAAAACTGAGAAAATGCATTTGTATTGTTTTGATACTTTATAGAAATGATCCAAAAGTCATTTTTTATGTGTAGGGATCAGCCACACCTCAATATGATAGATGATGTTCTCATTATGACTCCAAGTCTCTGTTATTAGTTTACAATTGATATTTTAGTTCAAAAAGCATCACTCACTTAAAACCAATCAAACACACTTAGGATTTCTTGATAATTTTGGAAAAAAAATCATAATTCATTTTTGATATGTATGAATTGGTCTCACATCAAATATATGCATGATGTGATCGTAATAAGTCAAAGTGCGGGTTTCCAGTATAAAATGACATTTTAGTAAAAAAGACAACTGACATACTCAAAACCAATCAAACACATTCAGATTGTTTTGATAATTTTAAAAAATTATATATAAGTCATTTTAGATGTCTAGGAATTATCTACACCTCAATATAACCCACAATGTGACCAATATGACTCAAAGTTCATATTTTTATTTAAATTTGACATCAATTTTAGTAAAATGGGCAACTGACTTACTCCAAACCAAGAAAAAACATTCATATTGTTTTTATACTTTAAGAAATCTATCCATATTTTATTTATGTTGTATAGGAAGTATAATCACATAAATATGATACACGATGTTTCTAGTATGAATCAAAGTGCCTGTTATCCATTTAAAATCGACATTTTAGTTCAAAAAGTGTCACGCATTGGAAACTGATCTAACACACTCAATTTTTCTTGATAATTTATTAAAATGATTCATAAGTCATTTGTGATATTTAAGAATCAGTTTCACATCAAAACTATATATGATGTGATCAGAATGAGTCCAAAGTGCATGTTTCCAGTTTAAAATTACATTTTAGTAAAAAAGACAACTAACATACTCAAAACTGATAAAACATAGTCAGATTGTTTTGATCCATAAGGACAATGATTAAAAAGTAATTTTAGATGTGTTGTAATTAGATGCACCTCATTCTAATGCATTATGTGACTGGTATGACTCCAATTTTATTTTTTATTTAAAATTAACATCAATTTTAGTAAAATTAATACTTTATGTTAATTTATTTCTTTATATTATTACTAACAGAAGAATTTTTTTCTTATACAGGTGCATTATTTTTCTCGAGTAGGGGTTGTTTTTTTAGAAATAACATGATTCAGAGTCAGGATTAAAATACAAAGGAATATTTATATTTTTGAATGTTTTTACTAATTTGTATTTATATAATTATATAAAATAATGTTTGAAATTTCTATAAGATAATGTTTTTTTTGTATTTGTGTTTAAAATTTCATTTGATTTAAATTTGGTGTTGGGACTTGTTTTTGTTGATATCTGGTGTGTTTCTGGTGCTATAGTGTGCTGTTACAACACATTGTACTAGTGCTGAAGTGTGTTGTTGCAACAAATTGCATCATGTCCCTTTATTACCACTTTTAAAAGCACTAATAAAGGTGAAATTTAGTAGTACTTCTATAATAGCTGATAAAAGTCCCTTTATCAGTGATTTTTTAGTGCTGATAAAGGAACCCTTTATCAGTTCTTTTTTAGTGCTAATAAAAGACAAGAGATTTTAATCCCACTTAGGTAGTCAGTGCTTTTCTAGCCCCGATAAAAGCCATTTCTAGTGTTGTTAAATGACTATTTTGTAGTATTGTCTTTATAAATCAAAACCAAAACCAAAATAAGAACAATAACTAGTCTGACCACTTCACCCCTACTCGGTGTCCATATACATTCTGCAGCCTGTACATCTCACCTGGAAGAGGATTCAACCAAAATAACCAACATCCCATGGTGAACCAAGGTCTGTCACAAGGTGTGTTGGTCAGACACCCCACTCACAACTAGAAACTTAAGACCCGAAAGTCCTAGCTCCTGTCTATCCATACTCTCCCAAATAACACGACCCAAATAAAGGGTGAAACCTACTTTGATACCATTTTTTCATGAACCAGTCTTGGATGCCATCCAACCCGACACTCGACCCAGCTCATGGTAACGCCTGAAGGTCATTCCCGATACCCATGGGCTTGAAACTAGTGCATGGGAGTCAAACATTACATTTGTGAATGATTTAAACCACAATAAACAACCATAAGAAACCAAAATAATAACTCATCACAATATAATCAAAATAAATACAACTATCCCAAGTCAAACCATTTAAATTTTAGCCAAAAACTAAAATACCAAAATGGGAAGGGGAAATAAATAAGCCACCAAAAACCACCAAAAATGTCTACGCAACATGAGGGGAATCACTGTCAATCCACATCTACCAACACCCACAAGAAGAGGGACACTAGCAACCAAATCCACCATAACCACCACCTAACATATTTCCCTTACTTGGTTCAAACATAATAATATCCACATAAACCCAAGGGTGTATATAGGGTGTGATCCAAATCCCAATAGGATATCACCCAAAGAAATATTCCATACTATAACATTATAAGGCAAATCAACATACATGTTTTTATAAAAAGGAAATGAGACATTTAAAAGAAAAATTTAAGGAAACATTTTAGGGTTAAAATTTAAGGGAAATCATGCTTTGAATTTAAATTGAAAGGTAATTTCCACTGAATTTTTATGGTAATCATAACATCATATGAGCATCACAGGCAATCCCTAAGGTACTAGTGTTAGTGGGACCCTAGGAAACTCATATCTTAGTGAAATTGTATAGAAAACATAACCCATAGCATCCTCATGCACAAGCCACTAGAGGGGAATGCATCCCACGGTCTAGTGGTCTTCAATCATCAATTTTTTAGTTAGATTTTTAGCATCAATCATGTCAGAGGGAACCAGGTATCGACCCCACTGATCCGACTAGAATACTTGTCTTAGTCTTCCCATCTAGTCACCTTGGATTCCCTTTTGTGCTTAATTCCTCTTTTCATCACACACAAACCACATATTTCACATGAACACACATCCAAAAATACACACACACACATAAAAATCACTATTTTCAATAGGAGAACCCCCTTTAAAATCCTCACGTACACTAAATACATTTGAAAACAAGTTTTTCACCACCTATACAATTATTAGAACACATTTGGATAACACATCAAGCATACCAAAATCATCCAACAATGCTAAATCATGGAATCACCTACCTCAATCTTTGGAACTTCCAAAATCCATTGGAAAATCACAACTACACAACAAGGATACCCTATCAAGGAAAGATCACACTATAAACATCAACATTTAACTCAATTAAAAAGATTCAACCCACTTTAGGGAACCCCATCCGCTAGAAAAAGAAGAACCCAATGAAGTAGGAATAAGTAACCAAGAAGAAAGAAGGAGATTTTTAATGGAGGGACTTAATTGGAGTTTTTTGAAGGATCCACAACAAATATACCCAAGTATTGTATCCAAAGGGAGAGTAGAGGAAGGGGGAGGTATGCCTAGGGTTGGAAATCCTAAATGGAATGACTTTGGGTGGATTTGGGGTTATATTTGGGGGAGGGTAGAATATGAAATTCTGCATTTTTAAGTTATAGGTTGGCCACATGGTTTTCAATACGTGCAAAAACTGAGTGGAACCTCCTTCCAAGGGAAAATGAGACCACATAGTGTTCTGGGGTGGGGAACACACCCTTGAGATCGACCGTTCTCCTCAAAAATACCCACTGGTCTCGGTTCATGGTTAGATTCATGCCCATGTGGTAGGTCGTAAAACCTAGACAATGCTACTATCTAGGGCACACAGTTTCTTTTGGTTTGGGGTATAGTTTCTATTAACCATGTGTTAATCGTGTTCCACCTACAATTGGGTCCAAAAATAAATTTTTCTCTAAAAACACCTAAGAAAGCTAAGGAACCATTATAAGACCAAGATAAATAAGAAAAATACCTAAAATGGGATCATGGATGTGACATACCATATTTTCAATCTATGACACATTAGGTTTATCCTAGGTCATTTATAGTCACCATCTATATAAATCATTCATGATAGTTCATAAAGTGTTTATGAATTTCCAAATCATATCCCATGAGAGTGTCAAACTAGGTGTGAAATAAGGCTCATTTTCATGCACTAAGTGATGATAGAGTCTATATTAATCTGCCCTTTTTTGATGATATTACCACTGGGTACCTCTGTTCTAGATCTATAACCTCTTGTAGTATCGAGAGAGGGATATAATTTCTTATAAACCACTTGATCTATCATTTAACAAAATTTTAGGACATTTTCCTATACTTTTAATTATACTTAGACATATCCTTAGATAAATCCCTACACATATCTTATAAATATCCCTAGTAATATCACTAATGTTTTCTCATTCGAGTTTCCAAAGGTTAATGAAACCTTTCATCTGATACCAATTATAGAGACCCTAGATTTTCATAAATAGATATTAAATATCTTTAGATGAATATTCAATACATTACACAAACACACACCTAAGGACTATAATAGTTTTTTTATCTTTGGATACTAGGTACAATATATTCTAATTTGGTGAAATATTTTCAACATCTTCCACAAAGATCTTCTCACATAGTACTCCTCTTAGGCATACCCTACCTAAATATTTATTCATAACATGGGGAAGAATCATAAGAAAGGGTGATAACAGATGCTCAGTAAGGGTAAGAAAAAGAGATATCAATCTATGATCATATAAAAGAATAATATAAACATAATATTATGTGATCATGAACATAACTTACAAAGTTCATACCCAACCATTTGTAGATCATAAACACGATTCATGGAATTAAAAATTTTCATTTCAAAAAACATAGCACATAAGGGTGATAAATAATCATAAATAAATCATGAACCATAATATCATGAAATAAAATGTTGATACCATCATAAATATTAAAAACCATTTCATATGTCAATATTAACTACCAATGCCATAAACATAGTTGATCATGACTCATCACCAGTTACCCATTGTGGATTAAGACACACCTGTTTCCCATAGTGGATCATGACATAATTGTTTCCCATAGTGGATCAAGACACAACTATTTCCCATAGTGTATCAACCCCATCAAATTATTCCCATTATTTTCTCATGAGATATAATACTTTACCCAATTCATTAGAGGGATATATAGGTCTTACCCATCACATAATGAAAACCATACATTTTTTCACCAAAAGATCATATAATAATCATTATATCCTAAAACATGAAATGAAATTGGTTTCATGAATATTTCATAATATCATGGACTATAGAAAATAAATAGGTTTCATAATCATTTCATCATTTTATCATAGCATAACCCATCAAAAGAAGCAGGTTTCACAAGCATTATATCATGGTATAACCCATGGAAGAGAATTGAGTTTCAAAAAAAATATTTCCATCACAAATAGAAACCATTCAAATAAAGAATAATAATGGTATCCTTGTATCATATCCCCAGTAAGGAATAGGCAGCATCAAAATATTTCATCTTAGATAGAGAATTATTTTTTAAGATCACTTAGAACATTTCTTGAGGAAAATAAATTTACTTTGAAAAATAATTTTTAAGACATAAAGAATTTTGAATATCCTTTTATTTTAATATAAAATTTAAAACATATAAATGAATCTTTAAAAATAATTTAAAATATTTCCTAAGGAAAATATCCCTTCCACTTTGAAAAAAACTTTTTAAAACATTTTCAAAATACATTTCTTACTTAGAAATCATTTCATTAAAATATAATAATTTCCAAAATATTACAAAAAGCTTTTTATTTGGAAAGAATATTTAAATAATATAAGGTAATCTTGAAATAATTGAGAATTCATGATGGAAATAAATACTATTCACGACATGCTTGTTAAAAAAATATTTTTTCACATTTTCAGTAAATGCCAAACATTCAATGTTTGAAAAATGACATGAAGATTTATTTCAAAACATTTTTAAGATGTAAAACATGGGTAAAAATTTATTTAAAAATTAATTTGAAACATTTTTAAAACATTCTTGATTTTTTTAGAAAACATGCTTTTGGATGAAAAAAGGTTTTCGACCAAAAGATGTTTTTTCTTAAAAGAATTATTTTAGAAATGTTGAGAATGTGAAGAGAGGAAAATTAAGGGAGAAAATTTATTCTCATGAAACAACAAGAGGGTAATAAAATTAATTATTTTATTGAGATATGGATTATAAAATTTGGTTAAAAAAATATAGTCATAAACAATCCTGACAAATGATGAGATTGTAACATAAAATATTTACTACTTTGGTATCATTGAAATGTAATCCCATGATGTAATTACATTAAAATAATCTTAAAATATCATGAGTATAAATAAGTACATTATATTAATTTTCTAATGGGCTGTATATACACCCCTTAAAAGAAGATAAGAGCATAACATAACCATATGTCTCAAAGAAGGCAAATTGAGTCAAAAACTCCTTACCACTTTGGTAAATTTTGAATTGTAAGACACAATAATGAATAATATAAAATGAATATTTAAATATCATGAAACTAATTATATTCATGATATAACATGTCAAAGGGGTTTTATATATTCCATAAAAAATAAATGAGTGATGAATTTATGTATGTCTCCCAAAAATAAAAGATAGAATAGGAATCCCTTACCTTATGTTGTGACTTCATTCATACACATTTGAACCTCCTATATATTAAATATAAGTTTATTATAAAACTATTACAGAACCATTCATATATATATATATATATCATACCATATAAGAGTTACTTATAACGTTTTATTACCTTTTTATTAACAATTCAATGTTAAAGTTTTGTTTCAGGCAATAACTGCTTTGTTTTTTGTGTAAGTTTTGATTTGTTTTTTTGGTCCTCTTAAATTGATCATGATTCCATAATCTCAAGAATTTTATCCATGATATAAATATAATATATATTCCCTATATATTTATTTATATAAATCTATAAAATATAGATATAGGAAATGAAATACACTATTCATAGAGATGGTGGGCTGTACGTACGCATAAACGTTGTTTACATTTTCTCAATATATTAAAAGAATAAAAGGTAACTGATATAATATAATTATAGAATTGTTTTTATTTAATACAGACACACACACACACACACACACACACACACACACACACATATATATATATGCACAAAATTTATTCATTAAAACCACCATTATTACCTTTCATATAAAGCTTGAAAGAATCACAACGCTTTGCGAGGTGATAGTCCACCGTATGCACAAGCAACATTATTATATTCTAAACAAATAGAAATTTAGAAGATATATGTGATATAATAATTCTAAAATCACAATAATATAATAAATATCATATATAAACAATTAATCCATCATTATATCCATCTATTATAGGTGGTAATGGAAAAAAAATGACATCAGTATGAAAGGTGGTAGTCCGTTGTACACATGAATGATTATTTCATAACCCATTTGATGGAAGTGGAGATTTTTTAAGGTAATGAACATAACATAACAAAATATTAGTATATTTTAGACCCTGAGAATATTATAAAATTATTTTATAATAATAATTGAATGAGGTTTAGGAATATATAATATAAAAATGCTCGATGAAGAATGTTTCCTCTTCATCAGGTAACATTCTTAGGATTACACTAAAATCATTATAAGGTTAGATTTAATCCCAAAATAAGGATTCAAATATGAGAGGAGGGATATTGGGAAGTTATTTTGGTAGGTTTTAGCTAATACAAATGGCTTGAGATGTGTGAATAACTGTGCGGAGTGAGTTCCCTTTTATAATTGAGGAGGAGTGACATTTTTGTAAATACCCAAAAGTATTCAATAATCGGAGCTCACTATTACCTCATGTCGCTCCAAAATTTATAAATAATTTATGGGAGGTATTAAATGTTATATAAACACCACCCATTTTTTAAACATGTCATTCCTTAACCTTTAAGTTTTACTCACTTTTACCATTTTAATTTTCACCACCATAACAACATTTTTAACCTAGTTAATTTATCGTATAAGAATAAAATAAAATTATAATAATTTGATAATTTATAAATAATTATTATAAATATTAAATATAATTAAATAAAAATCCTAGGTTTTTGGAAAATTAATTTTAACACAAGCGCATGTAACATGCAAAACCCAGTTTTAACCTTAATCGCGGTAATTAATTTTTAACCGTTTTCACTAATTATTATGGTAAAAAGTTGACATTATTAGATAATATAAATTATTATGATTAAAAATATTAAACCCATTTTTCAAAATTTAATTCGCATAATTGTTAAAATTTAATTTAAAATTGATCGCGCAAACGCGACGAGAAAGTGAGTTTTCAAAGAGACAAATGTTCATTAGTTTACATTGTTTTTATGTAAATATTCAATATGAAAATGTTTACAATGACCTAAATTGGTTTTATATAAATGTAATTTAAATAATTTTACATTAAAAAAATTTAAAATTTAATTTAACTTTATAAATAAATTAAATGAATATGTAGTTTTCAATTAAAATTTAGTATTTTTCACTATTCATCAAAAAATTAATATTTTAAGGAAATTTTAAAAAATTCAACCTAAGAAATTTTTGATATTTTTATTTCAAAAATTAAGTTCATTTTATTAAATTAATTTTCTAAAACTTCAAAAAAATAATTTTATTACTGTGCAAAAAGGAAATAAAACTCAATTTTTGAGAAAATAGTATTTTCAAAATGTATAAAGACTCTTCTAAAAACTGAGTACGTTTTTATCAATTTGTAATATTTATATAAAAAACTTATACTTAATATTTTATATTTAGTTATTACTATTCATATTACTAAGTTTATGCGACAGGTTTTAATGGTCGTCTTTGAATAATATTAATAATATATCGTGGTTTTGTCAAAACTCAGTGTCATGTGTAAGGTAAGATAACCCAATGTTGCATTTAATGAAAGTTTAAATTGGTGTTTCTTATAATTAAAGTTATAAAAAATTTAATTTATTTGAAAAAAATAAATTCATAAAAATTCAATGTGTTATAGTTATAGAGATGCCACCAAACTCTCAATGGTGACAAATATAGAGAATGACACTACAAAACCTCCAGATTCAAACTCAAAATTTCTTTCCATAAATATATCAAAATAGGATCTCATGAAAAAAATATTAGGACATATATATATATATATAAATAATAGATTATATATAACATTATTGGTGAGAGAATATGATATGATCAAAATAGAATGAGATAAAACATTGAATCACTATTGATTCTGAACATCTAACACACATAGATCCAAAAAAGGGACACAAAATCTAAAGTAATCATTAATAAATATTAGAGAAGGATAGTACTTAAAGATCCTTGATAGGAGACTAAAATAGTGGGTTTTGTTCTAAAAACTAACTTAAAATCTGATTTTTATGGAAATTAATGGACATCACATAGTTTGGGAAACCTTGTGATAACTGTGTGCATGCTACTGTCTATAAACAACAACCTCTCATGATTGGATCACGTAGTTTTAAAATCCATGTATCAATCAGGTTTTAACCTCTATATCCACTTTCATAGTGTCTCCTATAATATTCCTTTCTTGGAAAACCTATTGGCCAATCTTGCACCTATAAAGAAACTCTCATAATCTATTACATGGTTTCCTAGAGAAGATGCATTGTTTTCCCTAATCATGATCAAACTAAGGACTCATAATAACCATTGTAATACAATAAAAATTAATCCATAAAGACTTGTAACTCAACCCAAGTATTATATAAATTAAAACTATGTAATATATGTATAATGTACCTAAAATCGGGGGTGTTACATTCTCTCAATTATTCGGAATTCCTTATATATAAATCTATATATTTCTGTTGCTTTAGAAATGTTTTGGACATTTCACCAGTATAATGTATTCCCATTACAATTTCATTTCCTGTATCTTACCATGCTGATATAAAACTTACACCAAATATATTCCCTTTCCATATAATAATGTGTGTTGTATATCTAGAATCTGTGTTGACATGTGTAACAATATAACATCCAGTGTAAGATCATAATGGTCCCATCAAACCACATGGTCATTATTAGGCTAATAATTTTTCAATTTAGATACATGAAATATGTTATTTATAGAGTTGAATATTGGTGATAAAACTATCCAATAATCCATATCACCGGTCTGATCCATTATTTCAAAAGGGATAATGTATCAAGGATATAATTTAACTTACTTACCGAAATAGTGATTCGTTATCCTTAGAGGGAAATTAAAAAATATATATTCTCCCACATAAAATGACAATGTTTGATGATGAAAAACCACTTATTATTTATGATGAATCTGATCCATGTCCATCCATTCCATGATGATATAAATTTTTATATCCATTTCCTAAATAAGGATATGGTGTAAAAGAGAATTTTCTCCCATTTAAAACCAATAAACTATAGAATTAAAAGGATTTCCATAAAATGATTCAAAATGAGCCATGTGTATTGATACCAGACATATATTATAGTAAAAGATCTCCAATAATGGTATGAAGCCATTCCATGAACCTTGAAAGTTCATAACACAAACTTGGATCATTTCATCTAACACTTGGATCATCTGTTCTGATTGTATTTCCATTTGAGGATGATAATATATGATCATGGTCAAATGGGTACTAAAAGACTGCTATATTGATCTCCAACACCAAGAGGTAAAATGAGTTTCTCAATTATAGATGATCGAAATAGATATCCCATGAAACTTTATAGCTTCCCAAATATTTATTTTTGTTTTGTATTCCATCATATTAGATTTAGAAATAGGGTTGATGTGATCCAAATTTGTGAGATTATCAAAAATTACCCATATGGATTCATATTTTTGAATCATTCTTGGTAGATTTTTGACAAAATCCATAGCTATGTGATCCATTTTCTAGATGGGTATATGTAATGTTTTAAATATACCATCTGCTCATCAGTGCTTAGTCTTGACCTGAATAAAAGTGAGTCATGTCAATACATATGTTTTCACTTTCCATTTCAATCCACACATTTAGAAATGAGTTCTAGATTCCATACATAGTTTCTATATTCAAGGATTAGTATCCATTTTTATTGTTGATAATTTGAAAGGAGTTTTTCAATACAAGATGGTGGAATAATTATTAGATCATGAAAAAGTAAAAAAGGGTTCCCATCTTGTTTCAACCCATAATTTTTCCCCCAACATTAAGTTTTTATGTAATTGTAACAAAATCAAGATTTGATCTTTGAGCATCATTAACTTTCTCGACCAAGTTAGGAACAAGAGTCACCAGGACAAAAATTTTAAAATCATTTTTCTTAGTGGAATCCAAATGAAAGTATCTAATCAAACTCATCAATTTTCTATAATCACACACATTTTTGGATAATTGATTTCTTGACATTTAGCTCAAATATTCTTCTAATTAATTCCCTTTTCAAGTTGTACAATCTAAGTCAAAGTCAGACATCTGGAGGTACTCTATCAATCATCACTATCTCAGGTTTAAATCTATTTTCAGAGAGTTATGTTTCAAACTTTTATTGTCTATGAAAATTGTGAATTTATCACCAGATAGATAATTACCCAATTTTTTCAAATCATACACTACTACTGTAAATTCCATATCATGGCTTATATAACTACTTTCATTAATTTTTAACTACTGTGATCTATAAGCCACCACATAATATCCTTTCATGAGAACACAATCAATTCCAGAACAAAATACATCACAATAAATCAAATAACTATTCCTAGGTTCCAAAAAACTAAGAATTAGTGTGGAATTAGGCCTTTCATTAGGATATAAAAAACATTTTTTAAAATCCACACAACAATGGAATAAATTAACCTTTCTTGTGAGTGCTTTCATAGGAGATTAATGTCACTGTAAGTACAAAATATTTTAATGATAGTCTCCTATTAATCCTATAAATATGTGTATCTCAAATACATTTTTAAATGGTTTCTATGAGAAAAGAATTTATATAATTGAAGGGTCTACTCAGATTCCATTTATAGAAATGACATGGACCAAAATTTGAACTTCTTGTATCCATAAACCACATATATAAATGTTCAATTAATGGGAACCCTTGAAAAACTCTCAAAACAATCTCAAAATTTTCATTATGTTCTTTCTGAGTCCAAGAACACATCATAATTTCATCCATAAATAAAACAATGAAATATTATAGGTATATATGAATGAAACTATTCATAAATTCTATGAAATCTTCTATTTTATTTGTAATACCATAGGGATTAACTACATATTCATAATGATAATAAAGATGCCAATAATATGTCCTTTTTATATCCTCTTTTCAAAATATAAAAACCCTAAAACCACACTCATGGACCCGACACTAAAAACATAAACATTACATTTTTTCATTTGATATCAATGAAGAAGATCAAACTTTCACCATAAAAAATGCATAATATCAAAACAAAATATTGAATTTCTTACATTCTAAAAAAAATTTAGGTTTAGAGTTTTAGAGAATTAGGAAGAACTCTTAACATCATGGATTATTAAAAAACTGGTTCATAATGATGACCACTATCTCCCACTATACCTATATTTTTATATTCAATATTAGTTTAAAATAATCATACATATGAAACCCTTCAAGACATAATCTGTTCAACATAAATCTTTATAACCTGGGTAAAATTAAACATAAAAATGGTGAGATAAATGCTCAAGAAAGGTAAACATAGAATTAAAAATTGAATGTCACTAGTGAGTATAAAACGTGTATAAGTGTAATGACATAATAAAAGTGTATGAGTATAACATAAGAATATTCATACCCATCAATACCTGGATCATCAAACATGAAAACATGGAATCAAGATTTAATAAAGGAAATAGTCATCAAAATCAATAATCATGATCCACATGATATCAATCTTGATCATAAGAAATATTATAAACCCATAACGATCATAGATAAAATGTATTTGTATCTTGGGGATATTATCATCATATCACTCTTACAAATGGAATTTACAATATGGTCTATAACATCCAAAGTAAATAAAGAATAATACATTTTAATGTTTATTAATATTTGTGAATTAAATATTAATTTTACTTTAAAGGGGATGCTATGTTCGATAGCGCGCCCAATACGCAACAATGGGTTTCTTTAAAATCTTACGTTGCACACTAATAATATAATATTATTATTTTAAATGGTAGTTAATGCCTAGACATTTTATCAGAAGGAATGAATAGAAATAACTAAAATATGATTATACATGTTTGTTAAATGTTTTTACATTTATCCAATAAAATTTAGAGGCTTAAAATGTGAATGAATCTAAGCATAAATACTCTAATATTCTTTAAAAGGACGATTTACTGCCTTTTGATGGTGAACCCTCTTTAAATCTATTTTTGGACAATTTTATATGTTCTATTTGAAAAAATAAAATTCTTCTTTAGATTCGGGACATCATAATTTACTTTGGGTAAATTTTTTGTTTTTTTCTGATAAAGTTCTTTTTTTTAATGAATAGTGAAAAATATTGTATTTTAATTCAAAAGGGTCTTTTAATCTAATCTATTTATATGATTAGATTATCTTTTTGATTAGTTATAAAGTTTAATTATAATATATTTTTACTATTTATTCCAATTTTGGACATTGTAATTAATTTCACTTTGAAATTGGACATAAACAAGTGTCAATCTTTTGATAGTTAATATTTCTTAAAAACAAACTTTTTGTTTTGACAGTGGGAATTAATTTTAAATTAATTTCTGACACTTATTTGTTTTGAATTAAAAAAAATGGATTCCATATTTGGAATCAGTAGGTCTAAATTGGGTAAATAGGTAACTTTTATTTTTAGACATTTTAAATATTTACTTCAGTAAATATTTTATTTACCATAATTAACGGGTAAATATAGTAAATAAGGGTAAAATATAATATTATAATAATATTAAATTACCCTAAAATGTGTAATAATCCAATTTTATGATACATATCCGACCATGGGCATCCCTGGGTCAAATTTAGGACCCCATGGAGCCACATGAGAGTAATAATGACACTTTATATTAATTAATTTAAAGTAAAGACAAAAATGACGTAAAAAAATATCTTTTAGTAAATCAATTTTACATGGGGTTATATAAGTTATATTTTTGACTATAAATATTCATTGGAAATTTAAATAGATTTCCTACATCATGATATTTTTTTATAATTTTTGAACATCAAATAAATTAAATTATTTATGACACAATAATGATGTAGTATTTACCTCATTAATAAATAATTTAAATAAATAAGATTATAAATATTAAAACAATATCCAAAACTTGTAAAATTATTATTGGATGATTTTATTTCAAGCATGATTCATCTTAAATTCGACTTTAATTATTTTTTGACCTTTTGAAACTAAAGATGAGTTTATAATAAAATAATTGTTTCAAACTTTCCTAAAGAGCTCCTCCTCTCCCATATAAAAATCCCTCACTTATAAATCGTTCCTCACACTTCTCAAGCCTTTGGGTCATACAACCTCTGCTCTAATAATCTCCCAAGATCCCTCTCTTTATTCTATAATCCTTACCTTAGGCAGAAATCACTTCAAGAAACCCTTTTGGTTCAAACCAATGGGAGTTATCCGATTTAAAGGTAACATCTTCTCTTAAGTTCTTTTGTTTTATTTTACTTCTCCAACCCCCCTAAACTCTTTTTATTACTTTATTTTATAACAAGACCAGTATCATCAATATACTATGATGTTTTTATGATAAGTATTCGAACTACACTTACACACACCTCCATCTAATGGGTGAAGAATATACTGTTTCTGTGAATGGAAAAGTAACACCTCACGAAGTGATAATTGTTCAATTATCTCCTACGGACTCTCATTGTGGCCATTAATATGGAACTGTATTTATATAGGATATATATTATGTTTATTTTTTCTTTATTCTTCTGTATTTTTCATTTATATCATACCTTTATGGTTTCCATAGTGGGTAAACGTGATAATTTCATTTGAGGAAGTGCGGACTACCGCCCCCTCAAAGTGATATAACTTGTTAATGACATATGTGGGAAGTATAAAGGGTAGAGTTAATGATATTATATATGATATTATACTGGAATTACAATATACCTAGGTATAATTATGTTTTAATTCCATTAAAGTACTAAATAGAATTGAAAGTAGTGTTCATGCGTACGTACGACTTACCGTCTCCATGAACGGTGCATTTCATTTCTTATCTCCAAATGTTATGTACTATTATAAATACATATATATACTGGATATATATGATTTATATGATATCTAAATCATGAATATCATTCTATAGATAATGTATTGTTGACGACATGGACAACTTGTAATTATATGGTGTTCATTTTTTACTCAGGTACCGAATATCGACGAAACATCCATTAATAACTTAAATGATTACATAATGTTTATAACATGGTAATAAGTGATATAAAATGAATAATAAACATGAAAATTTTTCTTAAGCCAGTAGAAATTAACTTTAGTTTATTATTCAGGAGATTAAAGAACAATCGAGTCAAGTCAGACACGAGGTAAGGGACTTCGTCTCAATCTTCTTTCATTGAGGTATATTTTTTTTCATTATAAAATTTATTTTATATGATGTATAAATACCTTTGAATTTTCATTTCATTCAAAGGGAATATTTTCCTAATAGACGTTTTACTAAATGACAAAAAATAAGTTTTCTTTTTAACGTAAGCGGTGACAACGGCCTTTTCCATCGCAATGAGTATTATTTGGTCTTTGGCTTCCTTAACAAGCCATAATGTTGTTAAAAGAAAAATAAATACCATATACTCTTTTTACGTATTTTGGTATTAAAAATGGTTTTAATAGTGGATTTTTTATGTCAATATATTTAAATGATATATTGTGATTAAATTGTGGAAATGTTATCTTTCCATTATTTTTGTTTTATGTGTTATGAATATGTTATGGTTCTTGGTAATTTTTTATGCATACAGGTGGTTCCATGATAAACCTAGGGAGGGTGAGACCGAGATAGCTCTCCAATGCATTGGGTAACATGAAAGAGGTAAATGTGAATGTTTCTACTAAGAGATTTAGGTAATATACTGTGATGGGTATTCCAAATGTAACTCTCTACGTTGCTGTGATAGCTACAATGTAAGTATGATATGGATTCATCAAGTTACCTTTATGATTTATGTTTTCTATATTTTATTCATAAATCTTATGATTTCATGAGGTATGTTAAAGAGCTAATGTTATGTATGTAATGATGATCTAATGTTTTCATTCTTTGTTTTATAACCCTTACTCAGCTTTTTATGCTCATCCCAAGTTTTGAAATGTTTTTCACAGGACTTAAAGATGAATAGGGTCAAGTATGGGATCAAGGAAAAGTCATGCTGTCTAAAACATGGAACTGGACATGACTCTTTTTTTCAACAGTTTTTATTTTGTAAAAAAATGGAAACTGAGAAGAAGTGTCTACTTTTTAATCTTTTGAGATGTAATAGTTATGTCCTAACTCTCTAAAACTCTAAACATGGAAAGATCCTCAATGTGAACTATTAATTTAATTCAAGATTATGTAATGTTTTAAGGCCGGGTCCTTATAGTTGGTATCAGAGGGAGGTTTAAATAACTTTAGGAGTTAGGGTATTATTAACGCCTCATGAAGAGATAATTGTTCAATTATCTCCTACCGCCTCTCATTGTGGCCATTAATATGGCACTATATTTATATATGATATATATTATGTTTTTTGTTTTCTTTATGCTTTTTTATTTTTCATTTATAGCATACATTTATGGTTTCCATAGTGGGTAAACATGATAATTTCATTTGAGGAAGTGCAGACTACCGCCCCCTCAAAGTGATATGACTTGTTAATGCCATATGTGGGAAGTATAAAGGGTAGAGTTAATGATATTATATATTATATTATGCTGTAATTATAATATACCTATGTATCATTATGTTTTAATTCTATTAAAGTACGAAATAGAAATGAAAGTAGCGTTCATGCGTACGTACGACTTACCGTCTCCATGAATGGTGAATTTCATTTCTTATCTCCAAATGTTATGTACTATTATAAATACATATATATACTAGATATATATGATTTATATGATATCTAAATCATTAATATCATTCTGGAGATAATGGATTGTTGACGACCTGGACAACTTGTAATTATAAGGTGTTCATTTTTTTACTCAGGTACCAAATATGGACGAAACATCTGTTAATAAATTAAATGATTAAATAATGTTTATAACTTGGTAATAAGTGATATAAAAGGAATAATAAACATGAAAATGGTTCTTAAGCTAGTAGAAATTAACTTTATTTTATTATTCAGGAGATTAAAGAATGATCGAGGCAAGTCGGACACGAGGTAAGGGACTTCGTCTCAATCTCCTTTCATTGAGGCATATTTGTTTTATTCTAAACTTTATTTTATACGGTGTATAAATAACTTTGACTTTTTATTTCATTCAAAGGGAATCTTTTCCTAAGAGGCGTTTTACTAAACAATAAAAAAGAATGTTTCTTTTTAACATAAGTGGTTACAATGACCTTTTCCATCGCAACGAGTATTATTTGGTATTTGGCTTCCTTAACAAGCAGTAATGCTTTTAAAAGGAAAATAAATAGCATATACTCTTTTTAGGTATTTTAGTATTAAAAATGGTTTTAATAATGGATTTGTTATGTCAATATATTTAAATGATATATTGTGATTAAATTGTGGAAATGTTATCTTTTCTTTATTTTTGTTTTATGTGTTTTGAATATGTTATGGTTCTTGGGCATTGTTTATGCATACAGGTGGTTACATGATAAAACAAGGGCCGGTGAGCCCAAGATAGCTCTCCAATGCATTGGGTAACGTGAAGGAGGTAAACGTGAATGTTTCTCCTAAGAGATTTAGGGAATATACTATGATGGGTATTCCAAATGTAACTCTCTACGTAGCTGTGATAGAAAAAATGTAAGTATGATATGGATGCCACAAGTTACCTTTATGATTTATGTTTTCTATATTTTATTGATAAATCTTATGATTTCATGTGGTATGTTAAAGAGTTAATGTTATGTATGTAATTATGAACTAATGTTTTCATTATTTGTTTTACAACCCTTACTCAACTTTTTATGCTAATCCCAAGTTTTGAAATGTTTTTCACAGGATTTAAAGATGAATAGGGTCAAGGATGAGATCAAGGAAAATTCATGCTGTCTAAAACATGGAACTGGACATGACTCTTTTTTTCAACAGTTTTTATTTTGTGAAAAATGGAAACTGAGTAGAAGTGTCTACTTTTTAATCTTTTGAGATGTAATATTTATGTCCTAACTCTCTAAAACTCTAAACCTAGAAAGATCCTCAATGTAAATTATTAATTTAATTCAATATTATGTAATGTTTTAAGGCCGGGTCCTTATAGTTGGTATCATAGGGAGGTTTAAATAACTTTAGGAGTTAGGGTATTGTTAAATTAATATCCATAAATTAATTTATGTTAATATTGAAATGATATAGAATTTAAAGATTACCATGTTGATTTTCCTAAGATATTTATGTGTTTAGAATGGGTTTCCACATAGGAAATAGGTCAGCTCTGTTGGGATGACATCAGGAGGAAGACAACCTTCCAAATCAGCAACCCGAGATGGTCAGAATCGGAACTGAATAGTTTGTTGTAGTGATGGTACAATTGACTTAGGCTATAAATGGTGGTGGTATCAATGCAAGAGATCAGCTAGATCAACCATAGTGGGACATGTCAGCAGTAGAGAATTTCATGAGGCAACATCCCCCATCATTCAGATGATCATCTGACCCAGTGCTAGTAGAAGGGTGGATTAAAGCACTGGAGAAAATTTTTGATGTCATGGGGTGTTCAGAACACCAAAAGGTTAGTCTTGCTGTTTACCATTTTGATGGTGAAGCTGATCAGTGGTGGTCGATGGTGAAAAATATCAGGGATAGTGAGGAGATTGATGCTCTTGATTGGGATGAATTCAAAGGTATGTTCCTTGAGAAATATTTTCCTAAGGTGGTTTGACTTAGGATGTAAAAACAATTCCTAGAATTGTGGCAGGAGGATGACTCTGTGGCTGCTTATGAAGCAAAATTCACTCGACTCGAAAGGTATTCTCTGAATTTCATATGAGATATTGATAGTAAAATCAACCATTTTTACTCAATATTAAATCTAAAGTATCGAAGGGATTTAGCTTCTAGTGAGTTCAAAAGTTATGAAAAACTTGTTCTGTAGAGACCCAAAGCTTGATATACGTGGACATTACATTACTTTTGTGGAATACTTAATACATAACAAGAATCAACACACAAGGACTGTAATAGTTTAGTGTCTTTGGAAACTCGGAATATAATCTTCTAATCATGGTGAAAGATCTTCAACATCTCCCATAAAGATCTTCCCCCTTTTTTTTCTTACCTAAAACCTTTCTTTATATCCTAAAAAAAACATAAAAAGGGTGAGATCAAATGCTCAGTAAGGGTAAGCATGGAGAAAATAAAACAAACCATATACATTTGAACATAAAAACATGAACATAATGTTTAAACATCAAAATCTTGAGCAATGACATAAAACATGGTAGTACGTAAGGCATAGATCATAATAGAACATCAATCATGATAAAATTGCTTGGAATAAAACTTTTAAATGTGGAAAAACATTAAGCTCATGATATGATTTCCATAGTATCCAAGGCATTACTGCCAATACCATCTTAGTGGAAAAAGTCCCTTTCTGAATCGAGTTCACTCCTCGTTCCAGTCCTGTAACACTGAACCAGATTAACTTACCGTTCCAGCCATGTCTATCTCATGAGATATAAATATTTACCCAATGAATTAGAGGGAGATATAGGTCCCACCCATCTCATAATGAAATCATTATTTTGTGTGCCACAACATAAACATAAATCATTCATCATAACCTAAAGAATAAAATGGGTTTCATAAACATCATCCCATCATAAGATAATCCATATAAGAAAATGGATATCATTTCATCATAATAAAAGTGAAACCATGTAAATCATAGAGACATTATACTTGAAACATACAAATATGAAATAATTCCATCTTATATGGAAAATGGTTTTGATAAAACACTTGAAATGAATTATTGAGGAAAATATCCTTTCTTCTTCAAAATCATTTTATTTTCACAAAATGCCATGAAATTTTAAAAGAAAATGATTTTTGTTGAAAATAATCATGAAATCTTGTAGAGTAATATTCATGAAATTAAGGTTTTATGAAACCGTAAAAATTCATTCATGCCGTATAAGTTAAAAAAACACATTCTTCTCGTACTTTTGTCGGAATAGTCAAAAAGTACCTTGTATGGTAAACAAAAGAAAGATTCCTTCCATATGATGTGGTAAAAGTAAAAAGGGGTAAAAATGAATTTAAACATACATGGAAGAAAAGTAAACATTTTTTGAAAACATTTTGAGAACATATGGACATGGATGATAAACATAACCACAGTAAATACTTACGAATAAACAATCTCGGATAAGAATGAGATTGGAATAATTATCCATTACCTTAGGTCTAATATGCTTCATACGTATCCGAAACTCTTGTATAATGATTTAAATAATTTCATTGAATTATTACATAATCATATTCATTGTTATGATGTCATAAATGTTTCAATTATGACTTTATATTACCTGTTCTTTTGTAAATTCCATGTTAAAGTAGTGTTTTGTGTAAAATCGTTTTATTTATTATACGTGTTTGGACTTGTTGTTCTTGATATTATTACTTAAAACCTGATTTAATTAATTCCAGAATGTAAAACATGATATATATATAATATATATTCAGCATATACATATATATATATATATGGTAGATCGATAAATGGAATGAAATACACCGTTCATGGAGACAGTAGGTCATACGTACGCATGAACACTGTTTTCGTTTCCTTATTGAATTGAATGGAATTAAGTAGATGAAATACATATATATATACATAAATCCAGTATCATTATTATGTCATATATTTTATGATTACTTATTATATATACTTTATAATCATTCATGAATGGTTAACATGGAGAATGAATCTCATAGCGTCATGGAGACGGTAGTCTGTACGTACGCACGAGCAAAGATACCATTCCCATGATCGTGGAATTGTATTGAAGTGTATGTATAATATTTCAGAATCAATATCACATTACAATAATCATATATAGTTATTTATTTACACCATTATACCCATCCAAGTAAGGTGGTGGTCGAAAACAGATTACACCAAGGCGTGGAGACGGTATTCCGTACGTATGCACGTGCGGTGATTTCGTTTTCTGTAGGATGGATAGAAGGTGAAATAGGGTTGTTTAATATTTATAATAACATATCAGTATATAAGTAATACTTATTTTATTACTTTATAATGAGACAACTAAAGAATAAGAAGTAGAAGAAGAAATAAACTTGAGAGAATCTGAAGAAGAGATTACCTCTTCTTCGACGCACCTCCTTTAAGCTTCTTCTTAAGGAAGTAGAGTTGGTATTTTGAGAAGACCAGAACCTCTAGAATGTTTCTAAGGAAGTGGAGAAGATAAATGGTCAGGGTTTGGCCGATATTAAAGGCTCAAAAGGGTGTGAAGAGAAGAGGGAAGGGGTGCCCTTTTTATAAGGGAGGAGAGGGGCACCTTTGGAAAAACTTAAAAGATTATTTTATAATAAAGTCATATTCGGTTTATAATACCTCCAAATTGATTTATTTCGAAGCTAAAGTGGGTATGGGTCGAAATAATCTAAAATAATAGGTTTTAGACAAGTTTAGGTTACTATTTTAACCTTATCATTTAGATTTAACTCTAAGTTACATAATTTAACCTTTACCATGTCTTCTTGTTTTCTTACACTATATGGTTAATAAACTTACTATAACAAGCCAAACGAACCCCAAGTGGTTCATTATTAATATATATAACCTTATCTAAGTCATTTGGCCAAACCTTAGATTTTTAGGAATATAATAACAATTAATAATATAATATTTGTTTTAAAAACTATTTTATGTCAATTTTGACACTATTTGGTAATTGATTTTTTTGAAAATCATAAAAACATTATTAGTTATAAAACAGTTAATTTAATCAATAATAACATGTCATATTAACCTATAAAAGTAGTGTAATTCATAAAAAGTCTCAAATTACATTTATTTGGGCATTTATAAAATCAATTATGTTAATATTTCATTAATAAGGTAATTACTGCATCATCATTGTGTCATAAATAAATTAAATTATTTAATATATTAAAATTATAAATAAAATAAAATTATGTAGGAAATATTTTTAACTTTCTAATGAATATTTATAGTAGAATTTATCTTATGTATAACCCTATATTAAAAATGTTTTAGTTATTAAACTTTAATTTAACTATTTTTACTCTTCTTTAAATAAAATAATAATAAGTGTCCTAATCTAATCCAAGTGGACCTAAAGGGTAATATTTTATCCCTAAGGTTGTTTTTGGTCGAATTACACTTATCCAATATAATTAGTACATGTTTTAGGGTAATAATAATATCATTTTTACCCTTAATTACCCTATTTACTTTTTACTATGGTAAATAAAAGTAAAAAGTTACTATTCACCAAAAATTATTTTTATCTTATTGAACCACATTTTACTCCTTGATATTAACCGTGTCTCTCAGATTTTCTAAATTCCACTCACAGAAGCGGTAAAATTATGTTTTATGTAAAATTTCAAATTCTCCTAGGAGGTGGGTAAAAGACGGTGAAAAGTTCAATAAAAATTTTATATATATAAAATTATTATAAAATGAATCCAATGAATTACATTAAACTTATATAGGTATTATGTATCAATTTTGACCTAAAATAAATTTAAATAAACTAATTAATTATTTAAATAAAAATTTGGTTTTTAAACTATAACTCCGTGTTTTTCACTATTCATCAAAAATTGAATGTTTTTAGAAAAATACCAAAATTTCACCCTAGGCTAATTTTGATATCCCGAATCTAAAAATGAAGTCCATTTTGAACGAAAAAATTCATAGAATTTTAAAAAGTGGGTATTACTATTCATAACGGCTAGTTTATAATAGTATTATAATAATATCTCGTTTAGTTAAACTCGTGATTGCGTACTATACACGCTATCGAGGAAGGTCTTGATTGCGTGTAATGTAAGCCATGCCAGGGTTGCGTATAGTGAAAGCTCTTTTTGTGGTTGCATATAACATAATCAAAATTTATTTCATTTATACATTAAACAAAATCTATACTTAATATTGCGTAGAATAAATTCTACAAAACGAACTTGAAATTGTGTCTAACACGAGCCAAGAATAGTGTTGTGTATACTGCAAGATAATACGGTGTTGCATATAGAACAAGCTAATTTTGGTGTCGCGTACAACCCAAAACATCAATGAAATTAAAAAGAATAATTCTCATAAAATCTCGGGTTGTTACATGTTTATTATGTGGAGAAGGTGGAAATGGAGTTTTTAGATGATCAGGTGTTCTTTGAAAAACAACAGAATAAGAGATCAAAGTGTCAGACGAAAGAGAAGAACTCTTCAAAAAGTTCTGATGGTAAGAAACTTAAGTTTACAGTTTGTGAAAATTGTGGTAAAAAGCATGTTGGGGAATGTCTTTTGAATTCTATTAAGTGCTATCGATGTGGTAAAATGGGACATAAGGCTCGTAATTTCACTGAAAAAGATCAAGGTAATGGTAAGGAAAAATCTAATTTACAATCAGTAAAATGTTTCAAGTGCAATGAAATGGGTCATTATGAAAATGAGTGTCCAATGAAGAACTCAACTGAGGGAAAGCTGCCAGATTACAAGCAAAAAGGGCTGGTGAAATCCTTTGCAACTACTTCAGCAGATGTTGGGCCATCGAATGAAGTAGTATCAGGTACACCGTTTTTTTGTTCAGATTATGCCAATGTATTGTTTAATTCAGGGTCTACACATTTGTTCATTTTTGAGAATTTTTCTAGTAAATTGGGAATTCCATCTCATGAAATGAATACCGAAATTATGGTAAAAACACCTGGAGGAAATTTTGGGACAAAAAGAAATTATAAGAACCTTCCCATCCTTATGTGCGGGAAGAATCTACCTGAAAATCTCATTGTTTTTCCTCTAGTAGAGTTTGATGTTATTTTGGGTATGGATTGGATTTCTGTTTATCATGCTAAGATTGAATTCATAGTTAAAGAGGTTTCTTTTCAGAAATATTTTCAATTTGTGTACACGAATGAACCCTTAATTTTGATAACATATCAGGAAGCTTAGAAACTAGTAAAAGATGTAAATGAATGTTACCTTGCACATATTATTGAAAATAAAGGAAGTGTTGAGATTAATGATGTGCCATTGGTAAATGAGTACCTTGATGTTTTTACTAATGAGTTTCTAGGTATTATACCTGATCAGGAAGTTGAATTTACTATTGACTTAGTTCCTGATGCTAAACCAATTTCAAAACCCCCTTATCGGATGGCTCAAATTGAAATTTTAGAGTTAAAGAAGCAATTGCAGGAGTTATTAGATAAAGGTTTTATTTAACCCAGCACATCACCATGGGGTGATACTATCTTATTTGTTAAAAAAATATGGTTCAATGAGACTTTGTATTGATTATAGAGTATTTAATAACATCACTATTAAGAAAAAGTGTCCTTTGCCTCATATCGATGATTTGTTTGATCAGCTCCAGGGAGCTCAGTATTTTTTGAAGATTGATCTGAGGTCAGGGTACCATCAGTTGAAAGTAAAGGAATCAGAAAATCTTAAGACCTCGTTTCATACTAGATATGACCATTATGAATTTGTAGTTATGCCTTTTGGGTTAACCAATGCACCTGTTGTATTCGTGGATCTTATGAATAGAATTTTCCATGAGTTCTTGGATAAGTTTTTGGTTGTGTTCATTGATGATATTTTGGTTTTTTAAAAAAGTAAAGAGGAGCATGAAAGTCATTTAAGGGTTTTATTGAAAACCTTAAAAGAAAAGAAACTGTATGGGAAATTTAGCAATTTTGATTGTTGGTTACAAAAAATTTCATTCCTGGGTCACATTGTTTCAAAAAATGGCATAACTATTGATACTGCTAAAAAAAGTTGTTGAAGAATGGCCAAAACCCACAAATATAACCGAGATTCGTAGTTTTCTTGTTTTAGAATTTTATTACCAAAGGTTTGTTAAATTTTTTTCAAGGTTATCTAGTCCAATGACTAAGTTAACTTAAAAAGGTGTTAAGTTTATCTAGAAAAAATAATGTGATGATTATTTTCAAGAACTGAAAAGAAGATTGGTGAATGCTCCAGTTTTGGCACTGCCTTCCAAAAATGGTGAGTTTGTTATCTACAGTGATGATTCGTTGAAAGGACTTGTTTGTATCCTTATGAAGAATGATTAGGTAATTTCTTATGCTTCACGTCAGTTGAAACCCCATGAGTTAAATTACCCTACACATGATTTGGAATTAGTTGCTGTTGTTTTTGCTTTAAAAAATTGGAGGCATCATTTGTATAGAGTCAAATGTGAAATATATACTGAACACAAAAGTTTGAAGTATATATATTCACTCAAAAAGAATTTAACATGAGACAGAGGAGATGGTTGGAATTAATCAAGGATTATGATTGAACAATCCATTACCATCCAGGAAAGGCAAATAAAGTGGCTGATGCTTTGAGTCGAAAAAGTAATGCTTCATTAACCATGCTATGTTTGGAACGAGATCCTTTGGTTTTTGATTTGATGAACTTTGGCATAAAATTTATTGGTGTAGGAAATTATTCTGTTTTGATTCAGGTGTCAGTGAAATCATCTCTGCCAGAAAAAATTAAGCGAGCGTAGAAAGAAGACAATGAGTCAGAGAAAAAGTTAGAGTTGGTTCATAAGGGTAAGTTTACTGAATTTAACATTGATAATGATTGTGTTTTGCGGTTTGGGAAAAGATTATGCATGCCTTATGACTCACAGTTGAAGAATGAGTTGTTATGTGAAGCTCATAGTTCCCCATTTTCAGTTCACCCTGACAGTACTAAGATGTACATAGATATTTGGAAGTATTACTGGTGGGATGGAATGAAAAGAGATATTTCTGATTTTACTGTGAAGTGTTTGACTTGTCAGAAGGTTAAAGCAGAGAAGAAGTTACCGAAAGGGATGCATCTGTCTTTACTGATGCCAGAGTGGAAATGAGAAAATATATCCATGGACTTCATTCTGGGATTACCAAAGACATCTAGAGGTAATAATTCAATATGGGTTATTATTGATTGATTGACTAAATATTCTCATTTCCTTCCTATTAGAGATACTTTGTCTCTAGATCAACTTTCTCGGTTGTATGTTAAAGAGATAGTCAGGTTGCATGGTGTTCCCATCTCCATTGTATCTGATCGTGATCCCAGGTTTACTTATAACTTTTGGAAAGGCCTTCAGAAGTCGTTGGGTACAAGATTAAATTTTAGTATAGCTTTTCATCCTCAATCAGATGGGTAGTCAGAATGAACAATTCAGACCTTGGAAGATATGTTTCGTGCTTGCTCGATAGTTTATCAGGGAAGTTAGGACCAACATCTTTCTTCGGTTGAATTTTCATATAATGATAGTTTTCATTCCAGTATACAGATGGCTCCATTTGAGGCATTATATGGAAAGCGTTGTCGAACTCCAGATTTTTGGGATGAAGTAGGTGAAAGAAAGTTGATGGGACCAGAATTGGCAGAAGAGATGGCAGAAAAAGTTCAGTTGATTTAGAAGAACATGAGCATAGCTCAGAGCAGGCAGAACTGTTATGCGGATAACCAGAATAAGGATCTATCTTTCGAGGTAGGTGATCATGTCTTTCTCAAAGTTTCTCCATGGAAAAGTGTGATGCATTTTGGTAAGAAGGGAAAGTTGAGTCTGAGGTTCATTGGACCTTATGAAATCCTGGAGAAAGTTGGTGTAGTTGCGTATAGAGTGTCTTTACCCCCAAGTTTATCTCAGGTACAAAATGTTTTTCATGTTTTAATGTTGAGAAAGTATATTCCAGATCCATCTCATGTTTTGAGCCCAGAGGTAGTTCAGTTGGAAGAAAATATCTCATATGAGGAACAACCAGTCCAGATTCTTGACCATAGACAACAAGTGTTGCAGAATAAGGTAATTTTTTAGGTAAAGGTTTTGTGAAAAAAACTATATAGAAGAAGTGGCAATGTCGGAATCTGAAAATGTTATGAGGGATAAATACCCCCACTTATTTTATAAGTGAATAAAAATTGCGAGGATGCAATTCCCAAAAGGGGGAAGGATGTAACATCCCAAGTAAATAAAGAATAATACATTTGAAAGTTTATTAATATTTTTGAATTAAATATTATTTTTACTTTAAAGGGGATGCTATTTTCGATAGCGTACCCAATACGCAACAACAGGTTTCTTTGAAATCTTACGTTGCAAAATAATAATATAATATTATTATTTTAAATGGTAGTTAACGCCTAGCCATTATATCGACAGAAATGAATAGAACTAACTATAATATTATTATACATGTTTGTTAAATGTTTTTAAATTTATCCTATAAAAGTTAGAGGCTTAAAATGTGAATGAATCTAAGCATAAATACTCTAATATTCTTTAAAAGGTCGATTTACCGCCTTTTGATGGAGAACCCTCTTTAAATCTTGTTTTGGTCATTTTTATATGTTCTATTTGACAAAATAAAATTCTTCTTTAGATTCGGGACATCAAAATTTACTTTGGGTAAATATTTGGTATTTTTCTGATAAAATTCATTTTTTAATGAATAGTGAAAAATATTGTATTTTAATTCAAAAGTGCCTTTTAATCTTATTTATTTATATGGTTAGATTATCTTTTTAATTGGTTATAAAGTTTAAATAGAATATATTTTTACCAATTAATACAATGTTGGATATTGGAATTAATTTCACTTTGGAATTCGACATAAACAAGTGTTAATCTTTTGATAGTTAATATATCTTAAAAACACGCTTTTTATTTTGACAGCGGGAATTAATTTTAAATTAATTTCTGCCACTTATGTGTTTCGAATTTAGAAAAATAGATTCCATATTTGGAATCATTTGGTCCAAATTGTGTAAATAGGTAACTTTTATTTTTAGATATTTTAAATATTTACTTCAGTAAATATTTTATTTACCATGATTAAAGAGTAAATATCGTAAATAAGGGTAAAATATAATATTATAATAATATTAAATTACCCTAAAATGTGTCCTAATCCTATTGGATGATACATATCTGACCATGAGAATCCTTGGTTCGAATTTAGGACCCCATGGAGCCACATGGGAGTAATAATGACACTTTATATTAATTAATTTAAAGTAAAGATAAAAATGACATAAAAAAATATCTTTTAGTAAATAAATTTTTACATGGGGTTATATAAGTTATCTTTTTGACTATAAATATTCATTGGAAATATAAACATATTTCCTACATCATGATATTTTTTTTAATTTTTGAACATCAAATAAATTAAATTATTTATGACACAATAATGATTTAGTATTTACCTCATTAATAAATTATTTAAATAAATAAGATTATAAATATTAAAACAATATCAAAAACCTGTCAAATTTTTATTGGATGATTTTATTTTGAGAATGAGTCATCTTAACATCGACTTTAACAATTTTTTGAACTTTTGAAAGCGAAGATGAGTTTATAATAAAATAATTGTTTCAAACTTTCCTAAAGATCCCCTCCTATCCCATATAAAAAGCCCTCACTTCTAACTCATTCCTCACACTTCTCAAGATTTTGGATCATACAACCTTTGCTCCAATAATCTACCAAGATCCCTCTCTTTATCCTAGAAGCCTTACCTTATTCAGAAATAACTTCAAGAAACCCTTTTGGTTCAAACCAATGGGAGTTACGCGATTTAAAGGTAACATCTTATCTTAAGTTCTTTTGTTTTATTTTACTTCTACAACCCCCTAAACTCTTTTTATTCCTTTATTTTATAACAACACCAGTATCCCCAATATACTATTATGTTTTTATTATAAGGATTTGAACTACACTTACCCACACCTCCATCTAATGGGTGAATAACATACTGTTTCAGTGAATGACAAAGTAACGCCTCACGAAGTGATAATTGTTCAATTATCTCCTACCTCCTCTAATTGTGGCCATTAATATGGAACTATATTTATATATGATATATATTATGTTTATGTTTTCTTTATGCTTCTATATTTTTCATTTATATCATACTTTATGGTTTCCATAGTGGGTAAACACGATAATTTCATTTGAGGAAGTGAGGACTACCGCCCCCTCAAAGTGATATGAATCGTTAATGCCATATGTGGGACGTATAAAGGGAAGGGTTAATGATATTATATATGATATTATACTGGAATTATAACATACCTAGGTATCATTATGGTTTAATTCCATTAAAGTACGGAATTGAAATGAAAGTAGCGTTCATGCGTACGTATGGCTTACCGTCTCCATGAACGGTGCATTTCATTTCTTATATCCAAATGTTTTGTACTGTTATAAATACATATATATACTGGATATATATGATTTATATTATATATAAATCAGGAATATCATTCTAGAGATAATGGATTGTTGACGACATGGACAACTTGTAATTATAAGGTGTTCATTGTTTTTACTTAGGTACCAAATATTGACGAAACAACTGTTAATAACTTAAATGATTACATAATGTTTATAACATGGTAATAAGTGATATAAAAGTAATAATAAAAATGAAAAAGGTTCTTAAGCCAGTATAAATTAACTTTAGTTTATTATTCAGGAGATTAACGAACGATCGAGTCAAGTCGGACACGAGGTAAGGGACTTCCTCTCAATCTCCTTTCGTTGAGGCATATTTTGTTTTATTCTCAAGTTTCTTTTATATAGTGTATAAATACCTTTGAATTTTCATTTCATTCAAAGGGAATCTTTTCCTATGAGGCGTTTTACTAAACGACAAAAAAAGAATGTTTCTTTTTAACATAAGCTATGACAACGACCTTTTCCGCCGCTGCGAGTATTATTTGATCTTTGGCTTCCTTAACAAGACGTAATGTTTTTAAAAGGAAAATAAATACCATATACTCTTTTTATGTATTTTGGTATTAAAAATGGTTTTAATAATTGATTTGTTATTTCAATATATTTAAATGATGTATTGTGATTAAAATGTGGAAATGTTATCTTTCCTTTATTTTTGTTTTATGTGTTATGAATATGTTTTGGTTCTTGGTCATTGTTTATGCATACGGGTGGTTCCATGATAAACCTAGGGCAGGTGAGCCTGAGATAGCTCTCCAATGAATTAGGTAATGTGATGTAGGTAAACATGAATGTTTCTCCTAAGATATTTAGGGAATATACTATGATGGGTATTCTAAATGTAACTCCCTACGTAGCTGTGATAACTACAATGTAAGGTTGATATAGATGCCACTAGTTACCTTTATGATTTATGTTTTCTTTGTGTTATTCATAAATATTTTGATTTCATGAGTTATGTTAAAGAGTTAATGTTATATATGTAATAATTCACTAATGTTTTCATTATTTATTTTATAACCCTTATTGAGCTTTTTATGATCATCCCATGTTTTGAAATGTTTTTCATAGGACTTAAAGATGAATAGGATCAAGGATGAGATCACGGAAAAGTCATTCTGTCTAAAACATGGAACTAGACATGACTCTTTTTTTCAACAGTTTTTATTTTGTGAAAAAATGGAAACCAAGTAGAAGTGTCTACTTTGTAATCTTATGAGATGTAATAGTTATGTCCTAACTCTATAAAAATCTAAAACTGAAAAGATACTTAATGTGAATTATTCATTTAATTCAAGATTATGTAATTTTTTAAGGCTGGGTCCTTATATGGTCAAATTCCATCTTTAGAGTACCTAATTCATTGAAGGTATATAACAGACCCACCTGTCCTTGGTTTATCATTGAATCACCCATCCTTGTTTAATAACATAACCACAAATCCTTTGTTATTAATGGAACCACCCATACTTAGTTTATAATGTAAGAACATGTTATTATAAGAAATTTACAATAACTATATCATAAATAATGTATATAAAGAATTAATTTCAATATAAACTCATTGAAATAACCTTTATTATTTTTAGAAATTGAATAAATCATGGAAAATAAATGGGTTCTATAACGATCTATTTGAAACATGATTAACCCATAGAAAAAATGGGTTCAATAATGATTTCTTTAAAACATGATTAACCCATGAAAAATAAACATGTTCCATAACAATATCTTTGAAACATGATTAACCAATGTAAAGGAAATGAGTTCCATAAAAATCTCTTTAAAACAATCATAATCCATCTAGAGAATGAATGAGGATGATATCATTACAAAATATACTGATTGGAGTATAATTAACAATAAGTATTTTTGACATCGATGAAAGTAAATACCAGTAAAATATCATTAAAACCATTTTTAAAGAAAATAACCGTTTTATTTTTTAAAATAACATTTAAAAACTAAAAATTCACAAAATATTATGAAAATATATTTATTTGAAAACAACCATGGAAACATATAAATTAAGCTTCAAGGAAAAAATAATGGACTTGACAATGGTAAAATCTGTTCACATCATGAATGTTAAAAATAATCTTCCATTTAAAAAAAATTGAAAAAAGGAGTCAAAAGTGACCATTTAGGAAAAGTTAAGAAATTTCCTTTGATTTTTTTTAAATAAGGTAAAAGATCATATAAATGGATTTATTAAAACATTTATTTTTAAAAAATTACATTTTTTAAATAATTTTATAGAACATGGACATGGAATAGAAATATACCCAATCAAAAAGAAAATACATGGTCAATATCACTTACAAATGATATTATTGATGTTTATTTAATAAATAATGAAGGAAATTGAAATTAAAAATGTGAACCACATTAATTACTAGATTAGAATAAAATATATTGGTTTAATAAAGTAATACCACGTTATTTCCTCTAAATAAAACCTGACCATAAATAATCCTGAAAGAAAGGATATTATGACATAAAGACTTTTCCACTTTGCCAACACTTCAGTTGTAAGAACTAGGACATAATAATATCAAATGATACTTTAAATAAAATGAAAATAAGGACTATTATGATACAACATATCAAAATGGTTGTATATACACCTCAAAAATTAATATAGGTGCATATCATAATCATATGTCTCAAAGAAAGAGAATTTGAGATGAATAATACTTACAAAAGTCATTCCATTGAATTTGAGAATTTATCATTGAATAGATTATGTGTACCAAATGTAAATACACATAAAAAATCGTAAATAAAAAAATATATAATAAAATTTCATTACAAAAATAATCATAGAAAATTAAATACAAATATAATAAATATATCCCAATAAAAAGAAATTGAGTTATGAAATTCATTTCCACTTGGTAACTTTAAAGTCAAATACATTTAGATGAAATAATTAAAATTGAAACATAAAATACAATGATATATGAGTTATTTATTTTATTACAAGTAAAATGGATATTATATACATGACATAATAAAAAAATTGGTGAATATGGAAAATGTTTCAAAGAAGTAAAAGCCACATGAGAAAAAAATCCCTACGGTGAGTCTCGAATTTCCTTTTATGTACTTTAAATCCTATATAATAATCTCACATAAATTATTTGATTTCTCAATAAAATTTTATAGGCTTAGTGCCTTATAATTAAATTATTTATTTTATTACTTTTCAATTACATATTTAAATATTTAATCAGTCGAGTCCATATCAGTTGTTTTGAGGACGTTCGGTTCATTGTTTCAAAACTGTTTGCTGTATTCCCATGGTCAAAGAGGTAATTATTCCAAAATATCCAGAATAATAATAATTAAATAATTAAAATATTTATTTATCAATTTTACATTTTAAAACCAATCATAAAAATTGGTTATGAAAAACGAGCTATGTTACGATCATGGAGACGGTAGGTCATATGTACGCATAAGTAACATTTCCATTTTTCAATTATTAATATGGAAAGAAGGTATATATTATTTAATATTTAAATAATGATAATAATATAAAAAATAAAATATTATTTCTTTCAATATACTTATATATATCATTATTTTTATGCATTTATGAAAAATATAATCACATCGCTTCGTGGAGGCGATAGTCCACACATACATGAACAACATTATCATTTTTCATTGTAAGAATTAAAATTATATATTACATTTTAATAATGATAAATGTGTCATAAGTGTCATTATTATTTCATTTATATATCATATATTCATTTAAATTATCCTTATTACCTTCCAGGTAAAGCATTAGTGAAAAACGAATCACATCGCTCCACAAGGAGGTAGTCTACCGTACTCACGAGCAATGTTATAGTATCAAACATGAAATGGAAAGTAAAAAAAGGAATATGTGATATCATAAATCCATAAGTATTTTTTTTACAAATATAATATATATAAATTAAATCCATCATTAACACAATTCATGAGAGGTGATGATGGAAAACAAATGACATCGGTTCATGAGACGGTAATCCGGCATACACATGAATGATTATTTAGCATCCCATTTGATAGAAGAAGAGATTTTATTAGGTTATGAAGGTAATATAATAAAATTTAAGTATATATTAGATACTAGTGTCATCATATGATAATATTTGAAGATTATTTTATGGAGGAAGAAGAAATAAAAAAACGCATAGTTTGGAATTTTACCTCTTCGCAGACCACCTCTTTAGGATTAAACCTAAAGTATTCATAGAATGGATTTATAAAAAAAAAATGATTATAGGATTAGGGTATGGAATTTATAAAGTTATTATTTTAGTAATTGGATGATCCAATAGGATTTAAATGTGTGAATAGTATGGGAGAGGGGCGGCCTTTTATAATTGAGGTGAGAGGCACACTTGCAATTTTTGAAAAGGAAAAGGTGTACCCACATTTTTTAAATGAACCAAGGTTTCAAAATGAAGTATTATTTATAATTATAAATTATAAGTTCTAAATATTTATATAAAATATATTTTACTCATGTTTTTATGTTATTTTAAACCTTATCTTTTTAGTTTAAACCCTTAGCAAACCCATTTTAACTTAATTGTGGTAATTAATTTTTACTGTTTTACTATTCATTGTCATAAAAAATTAAGTTGAACATATTAGAAAATTTAAATTATCCTAATTAAAAACATGGAATAAATTTGAAAAAATTAAATTCAACTCATTTCCAAATTTAAACTTAAAACAAAACCCGCAGACACAATAAAAAAACAGGTTTTTAATAAGTGTATTTTTCAAGAAAAAGATTATTTTATATTAACTCAAATAATAATAATAATAATAATAATATAAATATAAATTTTTATTTATTTATATATAATATATACATTTCATTGAAATCATTTCTAATTAGGGGTTTTTTAATTAATTAAAAAAGAAAATCACTATTCATATTAAAACTATTTAAAAAAAAATCCCATTTGTAAACCCAAAGACAAACACTAAAATCCAAAATAATGTTGATTAAAAAGTAATTGGATTTAATATAACTAAATAATAATTATTTTACTTTAAATAATAATCAAAACATAATGATACTTTTAATTTTTTTTATTTATTGAAAATAAAAGACATTTTTTGAAAAATCGTTATTTTTCACTATTCACCAAAAAATAAATACTTTCTAAAAATTCCCAAAATTTCACCCAAAATTAAATTTTGATATTATGATTTAATAATAAATTTATTTTTATAAAATAAATTCTATAAAAGTTCCAAAAAATATTTATAATATTTTTTATGAAAATCAATAAAAATAAATTTTGAAGAATACATATTTTTGAAGAATAAAATTACTTTACTAAAAATTGATTGATTATTTACTAAACATTTATCAATAACTTATATTATTTATAAAATATATAAATTTCATAAATTAGTTAATAATATTAATAGATACTAATTTAATAGCTAGGTTATAATGGTTATATATATATCATGTTGTTTAAGCTTGGTGTTGCATGTCAAATAAGCTATCAAACATAGTTTTATTTTTTAAAATATTAGGGTGGTACATCGACCTAATTTAATAAATTGAATCCTAAAAATTTGAAATTGTTATTGATAATCAATGGTTGTGGATTTTAAAATACCTTTTTTGGAAACCAACATTGTAAAAAGGGTTAATAAAACATTCTCTTGATAAGAGAGAGAAAGATGTATAAATGTCATCTGGGATTATATATACTAGGTTTTCAAATAGGATAACATAGGGGGGAAGTGAATATTTGGACTTAGAATAAATACATAAATCCCAAATAATTATATGGAGTGATAGAGATTGTCGATCATAATAAAGTGAATGATCAAGATAAATATAACCACAAAACCATAAAAAAAGTGTTTGGAAAAAGCTTATTGATGTCATCAGGGATAATAGAAATAAGATAACATTTTGTTTAAATATACTTTTAATAGAGTTAAGGAATTCCTCTTCCATATATACTATGGTTATAAGGAAATATACAAACTTGATAAGTTTAATTTTAACCTTTAATTAATGTCCACCACAATATCATCTTTTTCTATAAACGATGAGTATTCAAGATGTATTTTTTTTCATGCATGAAGCACTAAAATACAATTTTAAAGACCAAATATATATAAAAGTTATAATAAACCTTTTAAACAAGTATTCAAACATCAAGAAAAACCAAATGGTTAGCACATAGTAATATGTTTACCAAAATGAGTAAACCATCATATGATGAAATAATACATTAATCTATAAAATTCAACAGTAATATCCAGAGTTCAAACCAAATCATTCCTAAATAACATAAAAATTAAAGAGTGTTTTAACCTAAAATTCTATATAATACCTTTCATCTTTAAAGTCCAAAAATATAGCGATCATTTTTTTATAAAATAATAATTAGTTAGTCATCAACTCAATTTTAAATCCCATGGTTATCCATATAATAAAACTTATGTCCCCATATTTACATCAATATCCAAGATTATATAAACCCTACAAGCTATCAATTACATAAATATTATGTCCACAAAATTTAAATTCATAATTAATTTTAAACTAAATCTTTATATATACTTCAATATAATAAAACGCCTCTTAAAATGTCATTAATCTCTTCAAGATCTCAATATTTAAAAGCTAAAAGGGGTGTATAAGACATAAAAATTATGATCATACTTAAACTTATATACCTAGGATGATATCTCTAACTATTAATATAACCTCACATAAAAAATCCTAATATCCATTGTCATCTGAACCTTTCCTCTGATACTAACCATGACAACCTCAGACCCGCCCTCCCAAATCTCATGTTAAAAGCTTAAACATTACATTTTTGGATTTGATACCGATGAAGGGGACCCAATTTTCACCATCCAAAACATAAAATATAAAAAGTTAATATTTTATCACTTACATTCTTAAAGACCTTTTAGGTTTAGAGTTTTAGAGAATAAGGAAAAATTCTTAACATCATGGATTCAGAATAAACCAATTCATAAAGATAAACATCATATCCCACTATACTTGGCCTTTTATATTCCATATTATTCCATTTTTATTATTCATATGAAACCTTTCTAGAACTAATTAATTCAACCTCAATATTTACAACCTTGGTAAAATGAATCAAAAGAAGGGTGAGATCAAATTTTCAATAGGGGTAAACATAAGCATTAACAATTGAATGTCACTAGTGAGGATAATAAGAGAATAAGGGTATGATGACCTAATCAAATAATATGAGTTTAATATAAGAATATCCATACCCATCAATACCTAGACCATCAAACATGAAAATATGGAATAAGGCTTTAACAAAGGTAAGAGTCATCAGAGTCAATAATCATGATCCATGTGATATATATATTGATCATAAGAAACATTATAACTATATAAAAACATAAATTAAATGTAAGAACCCGGATCTTCATTTCAGGTATGTTTTTCCTTTTCTGGTCATTTTTAAGAAAAAGAGGAAAATCTGGAAATTTTCAAAGTACACGCTGTGTACTTTATGAGTACATGTCGTGTACTTCTATGTCGCGCAAGGCCGTGTGCTAGCCGTGTTTGGACCACACACATGGTGTGTAGGGGCGATGTGGAGGATTCTAAAAGAGGAGTATGGAAAGGCCTAGTACAGGCTGTGTACTCCAGAAGTACAGGCCGTGTACTTTCTTTTTTTTCATTAATCGGACCGGGGTCGCGCCTAATCGACAGAATCGTCTTCTTCTCAAGGTTCTTCGACCGAGAGCATCCATACAGCTGTGGACATCCTCCAAGCCCCCAATCCTCCGTTTGTTTGCCAAATCGACCGCTGTCGATTGCGTTGGAACCATAATGGGGAGCTCTTCCTTCTTCTTGAGTTTCATTCCATGATTTCCCCTCTTTCTCAAGATATAGTGGGTTTAACATTTTGTTCATTTTCATAGATCTATGAAATTCTAATGAGAATCAAGCCTCGTGGTTCAATTATATTTATCTCCTAGCATCAAGGTAGGTGGTTTGTGCCTTACCTTTCTAAGTCTTTGAGTTTTATGTGAAAATTTCCACGAATACCTATGAATGGGGTATTGCGTGTTTACCGTTTTCCCTTGTTGTTTTCCTACCTTGATTTTATGCTTTTGTAGAGGTAATTTGATCATGTATGAGGATAATTTCTGTGCTTGGATGTTTTTCCCATGCCTTGTTCTATGTATGACCTTTGGTTCTTGTTAGCCTTTGGCCGTTATACCTGTTTTCTAGGCCTTGTGACTGTAGGATGGAATGATATTCTTAACTTGCTTGCTATTTTGTAGACTGATTATCCAAGTAGCTCTATAGGTGTGCTTTGGCCTTATAACATTATTATGCACTGACTGGCACGGGATCATGAGAACCTGGTGCTATAGACTATAAGGGATAGACCGAGTGAGCTTCCCATAGAGTCTTGGACATTATAGACTTCAGGGGATAGACCGAGTGAGCTTCCCAGAGAGTCTTAGATATTATAGACTATAGAAGGCTAGACCGAGTAATATTCCTTAGAGAGTCTTTAATTGTTTGAATTCCCTTAAACCATTCCAGGCTAGAGGAGGAATTGACCAAGCGAGATTCCTCAGAGAGTCTGTGATAGACCTGAGACTACAGGAGGAATTGACCGAGTGCGCTTCCTCAGAGAGTTTATAGACCTTGGGTCTATAAGAGGGTTAGACCACGTGATTTTCCTCAGAGAGTCTCTGACTACCCTAGACTATAAGAAGAATTGACCGAGAGAGCTTCCCTAGAGAGTCTTATAATTTTGTATGACCAAACCAGAGGGGTTAGGCAGAGTGAACTACCTAGAGGGTTGTTGGTACTTCTTGGATAGGACCAGAGGGGTTGGCTATGAGTACTTCCCAGAGGGTTTCCTATTGTGGTTAGCTATTTTCTTCACTGCTGCTTGCTATTCTATGGATTGATTACTATTGCATATCATCTTGTTACTGCTTACTGATTACTGCCTTCTGTTTACTGTTACTGTTTACTGCTTATTATACTATTACCTTCCATATGATCACTGATTATTAGGTAAAGATCTTTGGGTGGTTGCCTACTGGGATTTAGTCTCACACCCTATTTGGGCCATGCTTTTGGGTCCAAGCAGACTATATTGGTGTAGGTATAAACAAGGGAAATCGCCCTTCAACTTCGGGTACTTGATTGCTTTGGAGCAGGGGATCATGAGACCAAGATTAGGCTTGTGATGTTGTGGAGCTATTTATATTTTCTTTTGTACTTGTTTTGGTACTGTTTATATTTCCAACATTGTGGCCTGTTTGGATAATTTCCTAGATATGTATCATGCATCATTTCTTATATACATATGTGCTCTAGTTGTTTATTGTTTTAGTCTTCCACTATTCATTATTGTTGGATATTTACTGCTTCCGCTATTTCATGCTTTGTTTACTTCCTCTATGTACTTTTCCAATGAGGGCATAGTTTCCCCACCATCACACCCAAGGCCCTCGCTACTATTTGGCAGCCTCTGGTGTTTGGGGAAATGCACTTGAGTCCATTTGACCAACCAGGTACGGGGCGCCTCTGGGTGGCTTCTGGAACCGGGACGTTACAAAGTGGTATCATAGACAATTCTTTTCTCTTGATTTACTTTTTGGAGCCTTTAGCTAGGGATAGAACGAACTTGGTACTTGGTAATAAGTTGTTCCCATGAGTAGTTAACCCGTGTACAGAGAAAAGCTGATCTACCTAATTTATTGTAGTTTTTGGTTTTGAGATTTTACGGTTGATATGATTTCACCTTGAGTGACTCACATGATTTGTGTTGCTATTGTTGTTTCTATTGCAGTTCTATTTCTGTCGCAACCTGATGAGATGAGGGTATGCCGTCTCATTCATCATATATGCACTTGTTAGAAATCACATTCCATGCATTCTTGCCATTCCATCTAGGGTGCATTAGCGATTGCATGTTGTTGTTATAGACGTTGTGTAGATTATGAATGCTGTTGTGATAGATGCTTTGATATAATCCCTGCAGTTTGATAGAGAAATTGTTTTTATTATACCTTGCTTAAATGAACACCAAATTTTGGTTCTTAAGGTGTTATGGGCCCTCATGAATCAGAAATTGGTGGATCGTTGACTTTTTTCTCATGTATATGACTTATATAAGATGCCAAGATTTGATTTTGGGGGAGTATGGGCCCTCACAGATCTGAATTTGGCACCTCCATGTTTTTTTCAGTGTTTTCGAGGCTTCAGTGCAGTTTTTGAGATACTGCCCAAAAAAACCCAGAATACACGGCGTGTACTTTATTTATACACACAGTGTAGTTTGTAAGCTGTTTCACTGACTGTGTGAGAAGGAACACGAGGTTGTGAAAAGTCTTCAAGAACACACCATGTACGGTAGGTACACGCCATGTTGTAGTGAGCCGTGTACCCAGCCGTGTCACTAACAACACAGGCCGGGGAAACTCGTGTAGTACACGCCGTGTTTCGTATGAACATTCTGTGTAGCCTTGTTCTAGGTACCCAGACATATCACGAACAACACGGGTCAGTGTTATCTTCTCTTATACACACCGTGTTTGTTCGGAACACACCATGTAAGGGTTAGCTGTGTAGATGGCTGTGTAACTAACAACACGGTTTCTAAAACCTTGTCTAGTACACACCGTGTCCTTAGTGAACACACTGTATAGTCTAGGGTTAAGAGGACCATGTGAGTTAGCCGTGTAAAGAGACTCGGGCAGGGGAATGGAGTTTAAGTACATGCCATGTGTGGGGACAACACGCCGTGTAGTCTGGGGTGTTACATGACAAGCTGTGGAAGAAGTACACGCCCATGTGAATGGATTTAAGGAACACGACATGTAGTTTTATACACACCATGTAGTCGTGTTTGGTAAAACTTGAGTTTTTCTTTCTCCTGTTCCCGTTTTGTACTGTTGTGTTCTCTGTCCTTGATAATCCTGATCTAAGGTGTGCATTTGATCTTTCAAAGCTATGCCTTCGAGACGTCCTCCGATTGTACATCAGCTGCCAGACGGTGATCAGAAACCGGATATGGCTGACCAGGGACCTCCTGAAGATCCTCCTTGTCATGACCCCATCCCACCAAAGATGCCCCTCCTGAGCTGGCGATGGTGAAAGGGAGATAATGACCCCCGAGTCCCGCCTCCAGTAGGCCCCGGGGTGGCAACTAGCACCAAGGGTATGAGTTTTCACAAATATGGGAGGCATTACCCTTTTTATTATTTAAGATCGGGAAATAGGACAAGTCAACCAAAAAAAAAGGAAAAGAACAAGTGTATAGAAATAAACCCAAACCATTCCCACATGCATGTTTAAATAGTTCTGAAATAAGGTACATGTAAAAGAAATCTCAAAAGTACAATACCAAAAGAAACAAGTGTACAACAACTGCAATAACTCCAACTGTACCGACTAGTAGGGTCCCGCACGACCCTAATAGTCCTCCTGGAAACCTGAAAGTAAACATAGGGTGAGCATACAAGTATAATCAATAGGGAAACCTAAAGATCTCATGTACAGGCGGGGAGACATCCTAATGTCCCGTGAGAACAATAGAAGAACCCTAGCAGGGAAATATATCCACCCAACCTCACTAGCCACACTCACCAAAACATAATCACAACAGGTAGTAGTAGTATATAAGAACAAGAGTATTGGGTACCCCACACCATTTACCATTAGTTAGCTGCTCTTCCTAACGGCGAACGTCCTGACGCTGCCACACTCTCCCCGCCCGCACACACCTAGGCCTCACAAACCACACATCCCGCCTGCACACACCTGGGCCTCACAACCACATATCCCGCCTGTACACACCTGGGCCTCACAACCACATATCCCGCCCGCACACACTTGGGCCTCATCCCAAAGATTCTTGGGAAACAGTAAAACCTTCCCGAAGAGTCTTGGTCTAAAACCACCCCAATCGAAACCTACCTAAAGGGTCTTAGGTGTAAGGTCGCCTCAAGCCATCACAGCGTAGGGAAGAAGGAGCAGGAAGGAGCTAGTAATTAGGGGAAAACACCCTCTCCCATGAAATGGGAGTGTTCATCACTAAGTGCTCAACATGGGTGGGGTGCGTCAAAACACAAAGATACAGATATATATATATACCAAACACTCAGCCCAACCTATGGCTTCTAAATAGAGAAGCTGAGAACGTGCCTCGGCACTACTACCACGAAGCATCCATACAACAAACAACCCCAACCCCATTTAGGTTTTCACTTTTTAGAAGAATTAGTTTATTTAGTTCCTTAACTACTGGGAAACTATCCACAACCAACCTCATCAATCGTTCGTAAAACATATCCCTACCATCCACAAATCAAGTTAGGAAAACACAAGCAACACAACCAAGTCCTTCTTATTAACCAACCAACCCCATTAATTATTAATCTCGTTTCATTACCATGCCCCACCATTCATTAAATCTTCCGCTTTTATTTATTATTTACAACCCATAGTTCGTTCACATTCAAGCCCATCCCTGCAGCCCCGCTGCCGACCACTATAACGACAATCACACCGAAACCCATACATCATTATCCCTTTAATACCACTTATCGTAGCCCCACTTCCTGTCACCAACATAACATTCAAACCAACCCACAACCAAGTCAACCGCAGCCCCACTGCTCACCCGATCCACAACAACCCACAAAACACCCCCATCACATGCCACGTATCCAATCCAACACCCACATGTTCATTATTCCATTTTGTTCAATCGGGGTGATCACACAAGGGTTCCAGATTTTAATTAGCCAAATTTATGTGATTAACCAAATTCCATATTCCACAAGGTTCCATTCACAAAAATGGTCTAGAAGATAGGGAAACATTTAATTGCACAAGCAAAGGCCCCCAACGACCATGATTTTCAGTAGGTATAAGCCTATTCAATTCACAACATAATATCACAGGATAAAGATAAACATAACAACTTCCCCATCTCTGTTCTTTAACCGGTTATTATATTTATTTATTGGTTCAACCATATATCACGAAAACAAAAAGGATTCCCACCCCATATGATTCACAAATTAGAGAGATGAAGGTAAGATCCCTACCTCATCAGGTTCCGATGTCCTTCTACGGACATAACCACCACGATCACAAGGCTTCTCCCAGAACGACATCACCCACCAAGGACGTCGTGGCACCACCGAATAAACAACACAAGAAAATCCTTCAAAACGGAGATCACATGTCGTAGAATGGAAGGAAAATGGGAGTAGTAGGATCGGAAAGAGAATACAAGAACAGAGGTTTAAGATACCTTTTTGGAGTTGTTCGTCAAAGACCGTCGTTCCCGTAAATTATCAACAGTCTACTCGGTTGGAAACTGCGGAGGGGAGTTTGAAGAAGAGGGAACATAACAGGGTGTACGATGTTCTCCTCACTGACATGATCCTGCAGTCACTGACGGATCGACGATCAGAGTCCGGATGAAGAAGTTAGGAGGAAGGATTCTAGATCATCCGGGAGCATCACCATGTGGAGAAGAAGAGAGGACTGTAAATAACACATGAACCTCTCTTATATAGGCAACGAAAGGGTAAAACAGTACGCGCCATGTATTAATGAATACACGACGTGACCGTACAACTGTTACGCTGTTTGACTGGTCAACACACGACAAGTCACACGATTTCCATGCGTTTAATGATAATAATAACTTCAATTAATAATAGGAGTTTAATTGACCCCAGACATTATTCATAAAAATTTATTCATCATTGGTCTTAACATTACCGTCATAATTTCAGGGTTGCAACATCACAGACGGTTCGCCAATCCGATACCATATGAGTGAGATACGTTGGATACAAGATCCCGTAATAATAATGATATTATTATTATTGGGTGTTTCATGGACCCGAGCCACGAACCATAATTTAATATCCAACATTAGACTTGAATCGATCATATTAATTATAGGATCACATCGCCACTGGCGAGAAGTCAATCGGACGTCGCACGCGGAAGTTATGACGGGTCAAAGATTTAAAAATAATATTAAATCTATTAATTTACGAGCATTTCGGGTACCCGATCCGAAAACCCGAAAAAGACATCCAATATTGGACTCATAATTTCTTTCTCGTAGTCAGGGTCCCACTACCACTAACGGTTCATGAAACCGAGGCCGCACGAAGAAGTTGTGGGCGAAACACGGTTTTCCCAAAAAAAATAATAATTACAATATTATATTATTATTATTTTATTTAACCATTTTATTTTCTTTTCCCCTAAAAAAACCCACACTCAACCTCTTTGTAGTGCATAATCCTCCCATGATTGACTCCTTATATATATATATATATTCATTATCATCTTTTAATCATTATTATAATATATAATAATAATAACTTACTAATGAGGCTACTCATTCCCACGCCACCACCAAAACAAAATGGAGCCTTTCCTTTACTCCATGTAAACCAATCCCACCCCTTATTGATCTCCATTTTACTTTAACTTATTTATTCTATTGCATTAAATTATAAATATCTATTTCATTTAAACCCTTTCTCTCTCCAATATCAATTAAATGTCATTATTAATAAAATTAATATTAATAACACCAATCATTAATGTTCTAATTTAATCCCATTAAATTAGATTACCATAATTATTCTCATATTAAACTAAAACCATTCCATGTGAATCAAAACCACTTCATTTAATTGAATTAAATGAAAAAACAAAAATTAATATAACTTACATATTCAACCCCTTTTTAATACATTTAATTTCATTAATCTCTCGCACATAGTTTTACGCCATCATTGTTATTTATTATTTTCAATAATAACAAAAATTCATCAACTTATTTTATTAACTCATCACCGTTATTATTTTTAATAATGATAATATTTAAGCTCATCGCATTGACCACGTTAAACCACCCCGTTGGATATTTGAATCTGACCATGCCACGTCAATGTCGCATAACATCCATCAATTTAATTATTTAATTCTATTTATTTTTATTTCACACTGATTAAATTGAAACCACTTTTATTAAATTAAAACCATTCAATTTAATAAAACCAACATATTTTTATGCCACCATTATTATTACTATTTAACATAATAATAATAACGAACTCATCTTTAATTTTATTAACGCACCACCATGCTTCCACTGCGCATCTTTATTTATTTGTTTGCAATAAATACCATGACTCATTTCATTAATTTCTAATTATTATTTATATTATGAATAATATTAATAACACAACACCCATTATTATTATTTAAATTTAATTTCAACAATTACTCAATTAATAATAAACCGCATGTTTCATTTATCAACGTCTAATGGGTCACACACCTTCCCACTTCACATCATTAATAATAATAACACCCATTAAATCATTTTATCATGATTATTATCCTTTTAGTTTAATTAATCACAAAATTTATATCATCATCATTCTTATTTAACATATTTTTATGTTATCATCAGTATTAAAAAAATTATCATTATAACGCGCGTCGTGTTGACCACATCGATTTCAATAAAAGAATGGACCGGAGGGGTCCAGACCATTACATCAGATACCTCTCAAAACATTCTCGTCCTCGAGAATTAGAAACCAACCCAGAAGAAAGAATGGATCCGAACAACCACCCCGCAAGATACCTCTCAGGGCTCTTGTCATAACAGGAAACAACTGACAACCCTAATTATACGAGTTAGGAGTTCCTTCTCCCATACTGAGATATTATCTGCTTTAGGAGACACTGACTCCCCTGCACGGGTTTAATCGCATCCACATTAATGCGTCTCGATTTGGAATTAGGTCTTCTGACTTCCATATATTAGGATTTTACAAACTTACACTACCCCCAACACCTTACAAAACAACAATAAATTGCCTGAACACATGGCTTGAGGAATTCCTTCTCCCATGTCGAGATATTATCCGCTTTAGGCGGCACTGAATCGCCTGCGTGGGTTTAATCACATCCACATTAATGCGCCTCGATTAGGGATCTGGTCCTCCACTCCCCACATGTTAGGACTCTTCACACAAATTTAAAGGAAAGAGGGAAACAACTTAGCATTAAAACTCACATAAACAAGGTCTAGGCCCCAAGAATGAGAAAAATAGGGTTCCAACAATAGATTGTAATGCTCCCAAACAAAACATAAAGGAGAGCATTCAAGAAAACCCAAACACATCTCTATCGATCCCTGGTCCTTCTAGAGATTCCACCACTACTGCATACAACTATCCACGCCCAGCTCCTCTGCCTCTCTATTGACGTCCGCCTCCTTGACCATGTCCTGGTTGGGATCCTTGATGAACTACTTGTGGCTAGCCACCACCTGCTCCATCTCCCCTCAGAGTGATTGGAGCCTGTTGCTGCTGGAAGGGTCTTTCCGGAAACTGGTGCTGCTGAGGCGGGCACTGAACCTGCCCACCTCTACCGTACTGAGCTTGGGTCGGGCACCGACTCTGAATGTACCTGAAACCTCCACAAGAGAAACACTTCGGTCCTGGGCTCGTGAAAAAGGGACGAGGACCTGAAGATATGAACTAGAACTGCTGGGGCCTGCTCCCTACTGGCCTGAAACTGGAAGGTCCCGTCGCAGGAGACCTGCTGCTGACTGCCTTCCTCTTCGACGAACCTGGCTGGATCCCCTCATGAGGTGAACCTCCCTGTGAGTGAATCCTCTCTACAAACTCTACCTTCTTCTGTAATGCCAAGTATGTCGGAAGGGTGAAGGGGCTGACAACATACTGGAGTGAAGGACGAAGCACCTCCTCCAAATGTCTCACCTGAGACTCCTCATCCGGAAAGAGATCCGGAGCAAAGCGCAAGAGATCCTTGAACTTGATCCCCAACTCTCGTACTGACATACTCCCCTGTTGAAGGGAGAGTAACTCCTGCCACTTCTCCACCTTGATCATGGAAGAAAGGAATTCCTCTCAGAATTCCTTCTCAAAGTCAGCCCACAAAACCTCTACCTCTATCCTCTCTCCGAGGTAGAGCGCCCACCACTGTCGCGCCGCACCTCTCAGATGACTGACTGATAAGGGAACCCAGTACTCCCTCAGAGCACGAATCAAGGTAAAAGTGATCCCTAGCTCCTCGAGCCACCCCTCCGTCTCCGTATCTGAAGTACTACCCTCGTACTTCTTGAGGGTTTTCCGCTGGAAAGAACGTAGAGTCTTCTGCCACTGGCTATCTTCCTCCTCTCGGTCAATACTCAACTGATCGACCACCTGAATCTGCTGGGCCTCGACTGTCTGAGCCACCCAAGGATGAAGTCCAGGTGCCATAGCTGTACGGTAAACAAAGATCGCCTAATCCCAAGTAGTAAAAAAATTTCTCAGGGTTTCATTTTATCATTTTATTTCAATTTCTTTCCCAGAACACCCAAATCAAGTAAAACACAATCATGATGATGCATGTACCTTCCCTAGGGTCTCTACCCTGTAATCAATGTTGACTCACTTGGTTATTTGGTAGGCTCAGAGTCCTTGCATCGGATCACGGGGGGCCCTAAAATCCCGTGTCCTAGCCGGTCTTCCCTAGCTTATGTCACGCAACAAGATTAACCAACACTATTTCCCTACCATCCCATGAAATACTCACTGTGCCTAACTCCAGACTCCATCATATATCTCAACCATCACCTCTGATACCATTCTGTCATGATCCCCTCCCACCAAAGATGCCCCACCTGAGCTGGCGTTGGTGAAAGGGAGATAATGACCCCCGAGTCCCGCCTCCAGTAGGCCCCGGGGTGGATACTAGCACCAAGGGTATGGGTTTTCACAAATATGGGAGGCATTACACTTTTTATTATTTAAGATTGGGAAATAGGACAAGTCAACCACCAAAAAGGAAAAGAACAAGTGTATAGAAATAAACCCAAACCATTCCCACATGCATGTTTAAATAGTTCTGAAACTAGGTACAAGTAAAATAAATCTCAAAAGTACAATACCAAAAGAAACAAGTGTACAAAAACTGCTACAAATCCAACTGTCCCGACTAGTAGGGTCCCGCACGGCCCGGGTAGTCCTCCTAGAAACCTGAAAGTAAACGTAGCATGAGCATACAAGTATACTTATTAGGGAATCCTAAAGCTCTCATGCACAGGTGGGGAGACATCCTAATGTCCTGTGAGAACAACAGAAGAACCCTAGCAGGAAAATCTATCCACCCAACCTCAATAGCCACACTCACCAAAACATAATCACAATAGGTAGTAGTAGTATATAAGAAAAATAGTATTGGGTACCCCGCACCATTTCCCATTAGTTAGTTGCTCTTCCTAATGGAGAACACCCTAACGCTGCCACACTCTCCCCACCCGCACACACCTGGGCCTCACAAACCACACATCCCGCCCGCACACACCTGGGGCTCACAACCACGTATCCCGCCCACACACACCTGGGCCTCGCAACCATGTATCCCACCCGCACACACCTGGGCCTCATCCCGAAGATTCTTGGGAAACAGTAAAACCTACCCGAAGAGTCTTGGGCTAAAACCACCCTAATCGAAACCTACCTGAAGGGTCTTAGGTGTAAGGTCGCCTCAAGCCATCACAGCCTAGGGAAGAAGGAGCAGGAAGGAGCTAGTAACTATGGGAAAACACACTCTCCCATGAAATGGGAGTGTTCGGCACTAAGTGCTCAACATGGGTGGGGTGCGTCAAAACACAAAGATACAGATATATATATATATACCAAACACTCAGCCCAACCTATGGCTTCTAAACAGAGAAACTGAGCACGTGCCTTAGCACTACTACCACGAAGCATGCATACAAAAAACAACCCCAAAACCATTTAGGTTTTCACATTTTAGGAGAATTAGTTTATTTAGTTCCTTAACTACTGGGAAACTATCCACAACCAACCTCATCGATCGTTCGTAAAACATATCCCTATCATCCACAAATCAAGTTAGGAAAACAAAAGCAACAAAACCAAGTCCTTCTTATTAACCAACCAACCCCATTGATTATTAATCTCGTTTCATTACCACGCCCCACCATTCATTAAATATTCCACTTTTATTTATTATTTACAACCCATAGTTCGTTCACATTCAAGCCCATCCCTGCAGCCCCGCTGCCGACCACCATAACCACAATCACACTGAAACCCGTACATCATTATCCCTTTAATACCACTTATTGCAGCCCCACTGCCTATCACCAACATAAAATTCACACCAACCCACAACCAAGTCAACCGCAGCCCCACTGCTCACCCGATCCACAAAAACCCACAAAACACCCCCATCACATGCCATGTATCCAATCCAACACCCACATGTTCATTATTCCATTTTGTTCAACCGGGGTGATCACACAAGGGTTCCAGATTTTAATTATCCAACTTTATGTGATTAACCAAATTCCATATTCCTCAAGGTTCCATTCACAAAAATGGTCTAGAAGATAGGGAAACATTTAATTGCGCAAGAAAAGGCCCCCAACCACCGTGATTTTCAGTAGGTATAATCCTATTCAATTCACAACATAATATCACAGGATAAAGATAAACATAACAACTTCCCCATCCCCATTCTTTAACCAGTTATTATCTTTATTTATTGGTTCAACCATATATCACGAAAACAAAAAGGATACCAACCTCATATGATGCACAAATTAGAGAGACGAAGGTAAGATCCCTACCTCAACATGTTCCGATGTCCTTCTACGAACACGACCACCACGATCACAAGGCTTCTCCCAGAATGACTGCACCCACCAAGGACATCGTGGAACCACTGAATCAACAACACAAGAAACTCCTTCAACATGGAGATCACATGTCGTAGCATGGAAGGAAAACGGGAGAAGTAGGATCGGAAAGAGAATACAAGAAAAAAGGTTTAACATACCTTTTTGGAGTTGTTCATAAAAGACCTTCATTCCTGTCAATTATCAACAGTCTACTCGGTTGGAAACTGCGGAGGGGAGTTTGAAGAAGAGGGAACATAACAGGGTGTAAGATGTTCTCCTCACTGACACGATCCCGCAGTCACTGACGGATCGACGATCGGAGTCCGGATGAAGAAGTTAGGAGGAAGGATTCTAGATCATCCGGGAGGATCACCATGTGGAGAAGAAGAGAGGACTGTAAATAACACATGAACCTCTCTTATATAGGAAACGAAAGGGTAAAACAGTACGCGCCATGTAGTAATGAATACACGACGTGACCGTACAACTGTTACGCTGTTTGACTGGTCAACACACGACAAGTCACACGATTTCCTGTCAATTATCAACAGTCTTGAAGAAGAGGGAACGAAACAGGGTGTATGATGTTCTCCTTGCTAACACGATCTCGCAGTCACTGACGGATTGACGATCAGAGTCCGGATGAAGAAGTTAGGAGGAAGGATTCTAGATCATCTGGGAGCGTCGCCATGTGGAGAAGAAGAGAGGACTTCAAATAATACATGAACCTCTCTTATATAGGCAATGAAAGGGTAAAACAGTACGTGGCATGTATTAATGAATACACGATGTGACCGTACAACTGTTACGTTGTTTGACTGGTCAACACACAACACGTCACACGATTTCCATGCATTTAATGATAATAATAACTTCAATTAATAATAGGTGTTTAATTGACCCGAGACATGATTCATAAAAAGGTATTCATCATTGTTCTTAAAATGACCGTCATAATTTCTGGGTTGCAACGTCACAGACGGTTCACCAATCCGATACCGTATGAGGGAGATACGTTGGATACAAGATCCCGTAATAATAATGATATTATTATTATTGGGTGTTTCATGGACCCAAGCCACGAACCATAATTTAATATCCAACATTAGACTTGAATCGATCATATTAATTATAGGATTACATCCCCACTGATGAGAAGTCAATCGGACGTCACACGCAGAAGTTATGACAGGTCGAAGATTTAATAATAATATTAAATCTATTAATTTACGAGCGTTTCGGGTACCCGATCCGAAAACCCGAAAAAGACATCCAATATTGGAATCATAATTTCCGTCTCATAATCAGGGTCCCACTGCCACTGACGGTCCATGAAACCAAGGCCGCACGAAGAAGTTGTGGACGAAACACGGTTTTCCCAACAAAAATAATAATTACATTATTATATTATTATTATTTTATTTAAACATTTTATTTTCTTTTCCCCTCAAAAAAACCCACGATCAACCTCTTTGTAGCACATAAGCCTCCCATGATTGACTCCTTATATATATATATATTCATTATATCTTTTAATCATTATTATAATATATAATAATAATAACTTACTAATGAGGCTACTCATTCCCACACCACCACCAAAACAAAAGGGAGCCTCTCCTTTACTCCATGTCAACTATTCCCCAACCCTTATTGATCTCCTTTTTAATTTAACTTATTTATTCTATTGCATTAAATTATAAATCTTTATTTCATTTAAACCCTTTCTCTCTCCAATCTCAATTCAATGTCATTATTAATAAAATTAATATTAATAACACCCATCATTAATGTTCTAATTTAATCCCATTAAATTAGATTACCATAATTATTCTCATATTAAAATAAAACCATTTCATGCAACTCAAAACCATTTAATTTAATTGAATTAAATGACAAAACAAAAATTAATATAACTTATATATTCTACCCCTTTTTAATACATTTAATTTCATTAACCTCTCGCACATAGTTTTAATCCATCATTGTTATTTATTGTTTTTCAATAATAACAACAATTCAACAACTTATTTTATTAACTCATCACCGTTATTATTTTTAATAATGATAATATTTACACTCATCGCATTGACCACGTTAAACCACCCCGTTGGATATCTGAATCTGACCATGCCACATCAATGTCGCATAACATCCGTCAATTTAATTATTTAATTCTATTTATTTTTATTTCACACTGATTAAATTGAAACCACTTTTATTAAATTAAAACCATTCAATTTAATAAACCCAACATATTTTTATGCCACCATTATTATTACTATTTAAGATAATAATAATAACGAACTCACCTTTAATTTTATTAACGCACCACCATGCTTCCGCTGCGCATCTTCATTTATTTTTTTGCAATAAATACCATGACTCATTTAATTAATTTCTCATTATTATTTATATTATGAATAATATTAATAACACAACACCCATTATTATTATTTAAATTTAATTTCAACAATTACCCAATTAATAATAAATCGCATGTTTCATTTATCAACGTCTAATGGGTCACACACCTTCCCACTTCACATAATTAATAATAATAACACCCATTAAATCATTTTATCATGATTATTCTCTTTTTAGTTTAATTAATCACACAATTTATATCATCATCATTCTTATTTAACATATTTTTATGTTATCATCAGTATTAAAAAAATTATCATTATAACGCACGTCGTGTTGACAACATAGATTTCAACAAAGGAATAGACCGGAGGGGTCCGAGCCATTACATTCCTGTTGTGCCAGCCTTGGCACCAGCAGTTATACCCGTTGTAGGCACTGATGCGCAGTTCAGGGAGGACTTCCTGAGGATGATGCAGACCTTTCAGGGAGCGCCGCCTCCTGCCTCGTCGATGGTTGAGTTGACGCGGGTTTTCCAGTAGTAACATCCTCCTACTTTCTTAGAGGATGGAGGACCCCAGGTTGCAGAGTCGTGGATAGAGGCCACACTGATGATCTTAGAGCATCTAGAGATACCTCCAGAGAAAAGGGTAAATCTTGCTACTTATATGCTCTGGGACACTGCCAAGAGGTGGTGGGAGGTGATCTCATAGTCAGGGCGACATCAGAGTATGAATTGGGATGAGTTTCGACATATCTTCTACGATTACTTTTATCCAAAGACCTTGAGGACTGACTGAGCCCGGGAGTTTATGAGCCTAGAGCAGGGTACTCTTTCTGTTATGGAGTACTCGTCTTGTTTTACCGAGCTGCAACACTTCATGCCGATTCCAGCAGGTGATGAGTTGTTCCTTACTAGGAAGTTTGAGGATGGTATTAGGCAGGAGATCCGTTCCCAGGTTAATATCTTATGGTTGACTTTGATATCTGCTATTGTCAACCGGGCGCTGATCACTGAGCGCAATCTGAGAGATTCTGGAGTAGTGGGCCAGGGTGGTTCGACATCCAAAGTCAGTGTTCCTCCTACTGATAGAAGGAAGTTCCACAGAGAGTCTGCTCGAGGAGATCAGGGTAGGTGGAATGTATCTTCGAGTAGCCAGGTTGTATGCTACCAGTGTGGTAGGAGTGGGCATACTAGGCCTCCATACAAGAGAGACCTGATGGAGTGCCGCTCTTGCGGCAAGATGGGCCATCTTCAGCATTTTTGTCAGATCTTCTCTCCTACAGTTGGTGGTAGGGGTTCTTCTATGACCCCACGTACAAGAGATGTATCGCCAGTTTCTCACCATTCTGAGAACTGGAGTTCTTCCGGCCATTCGGGACGAGGTGGAGGTTGTGGCCATGGTGGTTAGTCACCAGGTTACCAGAAAAAACAGAGTGTATCAGCTCAGATTTTTCAGTCAGGGACGCAGGGCCGCGGTACATGCCAGACTTTCGCTGTGGAGCAGACCTATCGGGAGCGGGATCCCAGCCCTTCCACGGTTCGAGGTACGATCTTAGTAGACTCAGTTTTATCTTCAGCCCTTTTTGATAATGGTGCTTCGCATAGCTTTATCTCTATTGCTATTGTGGAGAGCCTTGGGCTCTGTATCTTTTCGTCTGCCGACATGTTGACTCTTGATACACCGTTGGGAACGAGGACTTCTAGCGTACGTCAGTGCAGAGAGTTCCCTCTTGAGGTTGCAGGGTGTCACTTATTATGGGACCTCTATGTCCTAGAGATGACAGGCTATGATGTCATTCTCAGTATAGACTGGTTAGTTCCCTTCTAGGCAGTCGTTGATTGCTATATCCGCAGGGTAAGTTTTGTATCACCAAAGGGAAGATCTTTTCTTCATAGAGGTGAGTGGGATGTCCAGGTGGGTAGAACTGGACCAGAGCATCATTGGCTAGGAGGAGTTACAACCCATATTTCCGGTCTTTATCTGGATGACCAGGGTAATTCATAGTTATACTTTCCTCCAGTGGTGGATCATTTCAGGGATGTCTTTCCAGAGGAATTTTCAGGTTTGACTCCGAAGCATGAGGTAGACTTCTCGATTGAGCTCATGCTAGGAGCGGAACAGGTGTCCATTCCTCCTTATAGGATGGCTACACCTGAGTTGTAGGAGATCAAGAAGTAGTTGGAGGAGTTGCAAGCAAAGTGTTTCATCCGACCCAATACTTCTCCTTGGGGTTTGCCTGTCCTGTTTGAAAAGAAGGAAGACAACACCCTTAGGATTTGCGTGGATTATCAGAAGCTGTACCAGTTGATGGTCAAGAACTGATATCCTTTGTCGAGGATCGATGACCTCTTTGATTAGCTTCTAGGAGACCGAGTGTTCTCGAAGATCGATTTGAGGTCCGGTTATCATCAGTTGTGCGTTAGACCATAAGATATACCTCTTGCAGCCTTCAGGAGCAGGTATGGTGTATACAAGTATACGGTCATGCCATTAGGTCTCACGAATGCGCCAGTAGCTTTTATGGCACTAATGAACCGAGTGTTCCATCCATACTTGGATTCCTTCATGGTGGTTTTCATGGATGAAATCTTGGTGTACTCTCACACTCGACACGAACATGCTACCTATCTTGAGATCGTTCTGAGTACACTGATAGAGCATCAGTTATATACTAAGCTCTAGAAATTCCACTTTTGGATGGATCAAATTCACTTATTAGGTCACGTTATCTCAGAGACAAGAGTATCAGTAGACCCGGAGAAAGTGAGAGATGTAGTTTTCGGGTAGCATCCAAAGAATGACTTTGAGGTGTAGAGTTTTCTAGGGCTAGATGGATACTACAGGCATTTCATACAGGACTTTTCACACCATGCAGCACTGCTGACAGGTCTGACCAAGAAAGGTGTGAAGTTCTTATGGTCATATTCTTGTGAGTCAGCCTCTCAAGAGCTGAAGAGGAGGTTGAATTCAGCACCGATACTAGTCTTACCAGAGCCGGGAAAGAGCTATACAGTCTACTATGACACTTCAGGTGTCATACTGGGAGTTGTGCTTATTCAGGGAGATGGAGTCGTTGCATACGGGTCTCGGCAGTTGAGGCCACATGAGAGAAATTACCCAACACATGATCTGGAGTTGGCAGCTGTTGTTCATGCCTTATGCTATTAGAGACATTACCTTCTGGGAGAGCACTTTGTGGTTTTCACCGACCACAAGAGTCTCAAGTACATATTCACTCAGCATGATCTGAATCTGAGACAACGCAGGTGGGTCGAGTATCTTCATCCCTTCGACTTTGAGATTTCCTATACGCCGGGAAAGGGAAATGCAGTGGCTGATGTGTTGAGAAGGAGAACTCATATTTAGGCAGTTTAGGAGGCTAGAAGTGAGTGGAAGCTTATGGATCTGTTCTCTAAGATGCATTTGTAGGTGCATGACAAACAGAGGCAGACTTTTCTATCATCTGTAGCTGTTACCTCTACCCTTATTGATCGGGTACGGATGAGGCAGCTATCAGAATCAGAAGGCCTAGTACTACGAGAGAGTGTTTTAGGAGAGAACCCTCTTCCTGGATGGATAGTGGGAAAGGATGAGATCTTTCATTTTCAGGGACGCGTATGGGTTCCAATAGACATACGTGAGGAACTGATGTGGGATTTTCATTATTCAGTTTGAGCAGTTCATCTTGGCATCACCAAGATGTATCGTGATCTACACCGCCAGTACAGGTGGCTAGGTATGAAGAGGGATGTTGCTGGGTTCGTCATGAGATGTTCTACTTTTCAGAAGGTGAAAGCAGAGCATCAGTGACCAAAAAGTCTTTTACAGCAGTTACCCATTCCTGAGTGGAAGTGGAATGATGTCGCTATGGACTTCATGACCGGGTTACCGAGGTCACCTCGAGGGAGTGATGCTGTTGGGTTGTCGTTGACAGGCTTACGAAGGTTTCTCACTTCTTTCCGATTAAGGATACTTTCATCATTGATGATATGAGGTATTTTTACATCCGAGATATTGTACGTCTACATGGAGTTCCACACTCAATTGTTTCAGATAGGGATGTGCATTTTACTTCTCAGTTCTAGCAGGGGCTTCAGAAGACTTTTGGTACACAAGTACTTTTGAGTACATCATACCATCCCCATATAGATGGCCAGTTTGAGCATACGATCCATGTGCTTTAGTATATGCTCTGAGCTTTCATTCTAGACTTTGGAGGTTCTTGGGAGAATCATATTCCTCTTGCGGAGTTTTCCTATAACAACAGTTTTCAAGAGACTATTCAGATGGCACCTTACGAGGCTTTGTATGGTAGGCCATGCCGATCACCTTTGTGCTGGCTGGAGGTAGGAGAGGTAGCTTTGCTGGGACCTCATCTTGTTCAGGAGACCTCAGAGTAGATAAAGTTGATTCAGAAGAGGATGGCTACAGAACAGTCTCAATAGAAGTCTTATGCTGATCAGTGGAGATGACCTCTGGAGTTCGAGGTCGGGGATCAGGTTTCCTGCGTGTCGCACCGAGGTTGGGACACAAGAGGATTCAGAGAATTATTAAGCTTTCACCATGGTACGTCGGGCTGTTTGAGGTTTTGGAGAGAGTTGGGCCGGTTGCCTATCAGTTGCAGTTACCTTAGAGGTATCGGGCTATGCACGACGTCTTCCACGTCTCTCAGCCCCGACGTTATTTTCAGACCCGTCTCATATCTTTCAACTTGAGGAGGTTGAGATCGAAGTAGATGCATCATTTGAGGAGCATCCTATCTGGATTTTCGATCGTAGTATGAAGGTTATCCATGGACGGTCTGTTCCTTTGGTACAGGTGCTATGGTAGCACAGGCGAGTACAGGATGAGACCTGGGAGAGGGAGGCAGATGTACGATCGTAGTGGCCGGAGCTGTTCGGGGTTTCTTCTTTTACGCCTCGCTAGGTAAATTTAGGGATGAATTTATTTAAGGGGGGAAGTTTGTAAGAACTCGAATCTTTGTTTCAGGTATGTTTTTCCTTTTCTGGTCGTTTTTCAAAAAAAGAGGGAAATCTGGAAATTTTCAAAGTGCACGCCATGTAATTTATGAGTACACGTCGTGTACTTCTATGCCGCTCAAGTCCGTGTGCTGGACATGTTTGGGCGACACACACAGTGTGTAGGGGCGATGTGGAGGCTGCTTAAAGCGGAGTACGGAAAGGCCTAGTACACGCTGTGTACTCCATAAGTACATGCAGTGTACTTTATTTTTTTCATTAATCGGACCAGGGTCGCACCTAATAGACAAAATCATCTTCTTCTCAAGGTTCTTTGACCGAGAGTGTCCGTATGACCACAAACATCCTCCAAGACCCCGATCCTTCATCTGTTTTCTGAATCAACCACCGTCGACTGCGTTGGAATCGCAGCGGTGAACTCTTCCTTCTTTAGTTTCATTCCATGATTTTCCCTCTTTCTCAAGATATCATGGGTTGAATGTTTTGTGAATTTTCGTAGATCTATGACGTTCGAAGGAGAATCAATCCTAGTGGTTCAATTATATTGATCTCCTAGCATCAAGGTAGGTGTTTTGTGCCTAACCTTTTAAAGTCTTTGAGTTTTATGTGAAAATTTCCACCAATACCCGTGAACGAGGTATTGTGTGTTTACTATTTTCCCCTGTTGTTTTCCCGCCCTGCTTGTATGCTTGTGTAGAGGTAATTTGAACATGTATGAGGATAATTACTGTGCTTGGATGTTTTTCCCATGCCTTGTTCTGTTTATGACCTTTCGGTCTTGTTAGCCTGTGGTTGTTATACATATTTTCCATGCCTAGTGAACGTAGGATGGAATGTTATTCTTTACTTTATTGTTATTCTGTAGACTGGTTAGCCAAGTAGCTCTATAGTTGTGCTTTGGCCTTATAGCATTATTATGCACTGACTGGCATGGGACCGTGAGAACCTGGTGCTATAAACTATAAGGGATAGACCGAGTGAGCTTCCCAGAGAGTCTTGGACATTATAGACAATAAGGGATAGACCAAGTGAGCTTCCCAGAGAGTCTTGGACATTATAGACTATAGGGGATAGACCAAGTGAGCTTCCCAAAAAGTCTTGGATATTATAGACTACAGGAGGGTAGACCGAGTGAGATTCCTCACAGAGTCTTTACTTGTTTAAATTTCCTTAAACCATTCCAGGCTAGAGGAGGAATTGACAGAGTGAGCTTCCTCAGAGAGTCTGTGATAGACTTGAGACTATAGGAGGAATTCATCGAGTGCACTTCCTCAGAGAGTTTCTAGACCTTGGGGCTATAAGAGGGTTAGACCACGTGATCTTCCTCAGAGAGTCCCTAACTACCCTAGACTATAAGGGGAATTGACTGAGCGATCTTCCCCAGAGAGTCTTATAATTTTGTATGGCCAAACCAGAGGGGTTAGGCTAAGTGCACTTCCCAGAGGGTTGTTGGTATTTCTTGGATAGGAATGGAGGGGTTAGCTGCGAGTACTTCCCAGAGGGGTTCCTGTTGTGTTTAGCTGTTTGATTCACTACTGCTTGCTGTTCTATGGATTGATTACTATTGCATATCATCCTCTTACTACTTACCGATTACTGCCTGCTGTTTACTATTACTGTTTACTGCTTACTGTACTATTACCTGCCATATGCTCACTGACTGTTAGGCACAGATCTTCAGGTGGTTGCCTACTGTGATTTAGTATCATACCCTGTTTGGGACACTCTTTTGGGTCCAAGAAGACTATGTTGTTTCAGGTGTAGAAAAGGGAAAGCGCCCTTCGACTTCAGGTACTTGATTGCTTTGGAGCAGGGGAGAATGAGACCAAGCTTAGACTTGTGATGCTGTGGAGTTGTTTATCTTTTCTTTGGTAATTGTTTTGGTACTGTTTGTATTTCCTGCATTGTTACCTGTTTAGCTGATTTCCTAGATATGTATCATGCATCATTTCTTATATACATATGTGATCCCATTGTTTATTGTTTTAGTCTTCTGCTGTTCATTATTGTTGGATATTTACTGCTTCTGCTATTGCATTTTTTGTTTACTTCTGCTGTGTACTCTGCCAATGAGGTCATAGTTTCCCCACCATCACACCCAAGGCCCTCGCTGCTAGTCGGCAGCCTCTGGTGTTTGGGGAAATGTGCTTGAGGCCATGTGACCAACTGGGTACGGGGTGCCTCTGGGTGGCTTCTGGAACCGGGACGTTACATTAAATGTATGGGTTTATTTGGGAATTATCATCATATAACTCTTAAAAATGGAATAACCAATATGGTTGACTTATATCTCTAGAGTACCTATTTAATTAGAGAGATATAACATACCCACTCTTACTTGGATTTTCATAAAACCACCTTTCCTTGGTTAATAATGTAACAAAAAATTCTTTGTTTATAACAGAACCAACCATCCTTAGTTTATAACATAAACCCCATCATTATAAATATTATCCAAGAACCATATCATGAATAATGTACATAGATAATTCATTTTATTACAATCTCATTAAAACAACCCTTATTATATTCAGAACATAATTAACCCATAAAAAAGTAATGGGTTTGATGAAAATATATTTTAAAAATTATTAACTAATGAAAAAGAAACATCTTCCATAACTATCTCTTTGAAAAATGATTAACCTGTGGAAAAGAAATGATTTCAATAATAATCTCATTAAAACACAATTAACCCATGGAAAGGAAATAGGTTCCAAAAAAATATCTTTGCAATAATCATAATCCATCCAGATAAAGAATGAGGATGGTATCATTAAAAAATATACCCATTTGAGAATTACTAACAACAAGGGTTGTTGATGTCGATGAATGAAAATTCCATTAAAAAAAAATTAATTTTTTCTGAGGAAAATTTCCTTTTAATTTTTGAAAATCACTTTTAAAAACTAAAAAAGAACAAATATTATGAAAATTGTTTTCATTGAAAACAAAATTATAAACATAAAAAATAAAATTCAAGTAAAAAATACTAGACATGATGGAAAAAAAATCTATTCATGTCATGAATTTTAAAAAAATAATTCTTTTAAAAACATTTTTAAAAAGGGAGTCAAAAGACACCCATTTGGAAAACATTAAGGAATTTACTTTTAAAACCTTTTAAAAGTAAAATATAATGTAAATGGTTTTAAAAAATAATTTAATTTTATAAAATAACATTCTCAAAAACATTTTGGAAAACATGGATTAGGAAGAGAATGATACCTGATCTAAAAGAAAATACAAGATTAATATCACTTAAAAATGACTTTTTATATGTTTATTAAATCAATAAGGAAGGAAATGTAAATTAAACATGTGAGAAAAAATCACAATAAGAAGATAATAAAATATAGTTTGTTTAAGAAAATAATATCAATTTATTTCCTCTAAGAGAAACTTGAACAAAAACAATCTTGAAAGAAAGAAGATTGTAACATAAATCCTTTTCCACTTTGGTAACTATTTAATCACAAACCCCCAGAAAGAATAAAATCAACTGATAATTTAAATTCCATGAACATAATGAGTTTCATGATATAACTTGTCAAAATTTCATCATATAAACCTCACAAATGAATATAGGTGAATGTTATAAATGTATTTAATAAAGAAAGATAATTTTATATTAATAAACCTTACAAAAATTATACCATTGAATTATAGAGTTAATCAATGAATTGATTATGTGTATCAAATGTAAATCTACATAAAAAAGTGTAAATACAACATAATATAATCAAAATTCATTACACACATAATCAAAGAATATCAAATAAAAAGAATAAGTAATATAACCCAATAAAAATAAATTGAGTTATAAAATTGATTACCACATTGTATCTTTCAATTCAAATCCATTTAGATGAATTAATTAAAATTTAAACCTAAAGAACCATTATTTATGAATTATTTATGATATTACATGTAAAATAGATATTATATACACCAAACAATAAAAAAATTGGAGAATATGACATATGTCTCACAAAAGTAAAATAGATACAAGAAAAACCCCATACCTCAAGTCTATATTTCACTATATGTCGTTAAAATCATATATAATAATATTAAATCAATTATTTGATTTTTAAGAAAAATTTCCTGGTTTAATACCTTATACTTATTAAATTTATTTTATTTATTTTTAATAAAATATTTAAATATTTAATTAGTTAAGTCCACATCAGGTGTTTTGAGGACGTTCGGTTCACTACTTCAAAAAGGATTTGGTTTGTTGAATTTTGTCAAAGAGGTCATTATTTAAATGAACCATGAATAATAATCATGTCATAAAATTATAATTTTAAAACCAATAATTAAAAATGGTTATTGTAACACCCTTGGAAAAAGTGAGACTTAAAAGGCTAAATGTTAATACCCATGACAACAAAGTGCACCTTTCTTTTCGGGAGACTACCTGATTTGAACTCCACATTTAAGCATGCTTGGCCTGGAGTAGTAATTAGGATGGGTGACCTTCTAGGAAGTTTCCCAGGGTGTGTGCGAGTGAGGAAAAAACACACTGAAAGAACATGTGTTGGCCTGTGGGGGCAGTCATTAGTCTGATAAGCGACCCTAGTGAGTAATAGCCTTTAGTGTGCTGGTAAGGAAACCAAAGGTACTACAAGAGACCCATGAGGTCAGATGACATGGTTCATGGCCCGGGGAGACAGGTCGTGACAAATGGTATCAAAACTAATACCCATCTAGAAGTGCTTAGGCACTACCTGGGTTTGAGGCTTGGGGTCTACAATGAGGGCGTTGTGCTTTAAAGGGGTGAATAATGTAACACCCATGGAAAAAGTGAGACTTAAAAGGCTAAATGTTACTAACCTTGTCAACAAGGTGCACCTTTATTTTCAAGAGACTACATGATTTGAACTCCACAGTTAAGCAAGCTTGGCATGAAGTAGTAATCAGGATGGGTGACCTTCTGGGAAGTTTCCCAGGGTGTGTGTGAGTGAGGACAAAACACACTGAAAGAACATGTGTTGGGCTGTGGGGACAGTCATTAGTCTGATAAGTGACCCTAGTGAGTAATAGCCTTTGTTGTGCTGGGAAGGCAACCAAAGGTATTACAGGAGACCCATGATGTTAGATGACAAGGTTCATGGCCCAGGGAGGCAGGTCGTGATAGTTATGAAAAATTAGCTACAATACAAACTTGGAGACGGTAGGCTATACATACGTGTGAGTGATGGTTTTATTTTACGATTACCATTATGGAAAGAAGTTATGAATTATTTTATATTTTAATATTGATAATAATACCATAAATACCATATTATTTCTTTAAAAAACTTTTATATATCATTTTTTGTTGTGGTGATGAAAAAATAACTACATCGCTTCGTAGAGGTAGTAGTCCACACATATGAACAACATTACAATTTTTCAGTGTAAAAAAATGATCTATTATATTTAATAATGAAAAATATGTCATTAATATCATAATTATTTAATTTATATCACATATAGTAATTAAAATTATCCTTATTAACTTTCATGTAAAACATGAGTGAAAAATGAATTACATCGCTTCGCGCAATTATTTTCCACCGTACACATGATCAACGTTATTGTATCCCCCACAGAATGGAATTTTAAAAAGTTATATGTTATATAATAACTCAATAATTATAAATAAGTTATATATATATATTTTATATAATATAAAAATATCATTAAATCAAGATGTGAAAGTGATTATGGAAAATGAATGACATTTGTTTGTGAGGCGGTAGTCCATCGTACACACGAATGATGAATTAGTATCCCATTTGATAGAAGGGGGGATGTATTTACTGTATGAAATTAATACAATAACATATCAGTATATATGAGATAATTTGTTTTATCATATGATCATTTTTTATGAATATTTTTAGGAGGTGGAAGAAGAAATACTACAAAAATACATAGTTAGGAATTTAACCTCTTCTTAGACCACCTCTTTAGGATTATACATAAAGTATTCCTAGAAAACATTTCTGACCAAATAAAGGATTATAGGATGAGGGGATGGAATTTGGTCACTGTTTTTAGAATTTATTGGATAAACCAAAAGGTTTTGATTGTGTGAAGAAGACGAGAGAGGGGGTGACCATTATAAGTGAGGTGAGTGGAACGCTTGTAATTCTTAAAAAGAAAAATATTTACCCATGTTTTCCCATGAGAAAAGGGTAAAAATTAAGTATTATAAAGAATTAAAAATTATATGGTCAAAATATGTCCATAAAATATATTTTATTCAAGTTTTTAAGTCATTTTAACCCTTATCTTTTTATATTAATCCTAGAGTAAACCCAGTTTTACTTTAATTATGGTAATTAATTTTTAGTGTTTTCAGTATTCATTATTGTAAAAAATTATGTTGAACTTATTAGAAAATATAAATTATTATTATTCAAAATATGGAATTAATTTTAGAAAATTCTATTCATATAAGTGGAAAAATTAAATTTAAAACAAAACCAACGGATATGATGGAAAAGTGGGTTTTCTAGAAGTGTATATTTCATGAAAAAGATGATTTTATATTAACTCTATGATTAATAATAATTATTATATCAATATAAATTAATATTTATTGATATATAATAAATAAAATTCATTTAAATCATTCCTCATTAGTGTTTTTTAATAAATTTAAAATGATAAACATTACACACTTTAAAAGAGTTTTAAGAAAAATACCATTTTTAACACAAAGACAAACTTATACTAAAATACAATATAAAGTTGATTAATAAGAAATTTAGTGGATTAAATATAAAAAATAATACTTATATTACTTTAAATCATATTTAAAACACAATGTAATTCTGAAATTGAATAATTTATTAAAAATAGAAGACATTTTTAGAAAAATCGGTATTTTTCACTAGTCACCAAAAAATCAATATTTTTTGAAAAATACAAAAATTTCTCCCAAAGTAAATTGTGATATTCCAATTTCAAAAATAAAGTTTATTTTATCAAATAAATTTTCTAAAAGTTACAAAAATTAATTATAATATGTTTTTATGGAAATAAATAAAAATCATTTTGAAGAAAACATATTTTTGAAAAATAAAATTAATTTACTAAAAATTGATTGATTATTTACTAATAATTTATCAATAATTTATATCTAGTAGGATATATATATAAATTTAATAATGTAGTTAATTACTATTCATACCCACAATTTTAATGGCTAGTTTATAACAATTATATATACCACGGGTCATTTAAGCTTGGTGCTGTGTGTTAAATACACTATCAAATATAATTTTATTTTCTAAAATATTAGGGTTTTAAACTAACCCAAAGTTGTTGATACCCTGAGCATAGATCAATTTTATAGAAAAATTAGGATCCCTAAAATTTATCAAAATGTTCATCAATCAAAGTTAGTAGGTATCTATTTTTTTTATTGTAACTAGATTCAACATATGATAATCAACACTGAGTTGTAACTTAAAATATACCTTCTTGGAAAAAAGAACTACCATTTTCAAAAGAAACATACTCAGTCTTATGAATCCTTTATTTAAAATTCATCTAATTAGATATATAACTCCATCATTTCTATTAGTATTACTCTATATAATAGAAGTGAAAAAAAATTTTTCCTTGAAAAGTGGTCAATGAAAAATTCCATTCCACGTTCATGTGAAAAACCTATTAAATATTTGAGAAAAACATTTGGATATTAATCCAAAATATTAGGAAAATTTCAAGTGTAAATTATTTCATTAGTCCTTTAACTTAATTCTATAATTGATAAGAAATTCTTCCAACCATTGGAGATGCATTTCATGATTTTCTGTCATTCACATCACCACCACCTTTAAAGATATGCACTTCCCCTTATGAGATGTAAAATTTACCCTTTATGTATAAAATATATATGTTCCTTGAATGAAAATAACCAATCCATTCCTATGATAATATCAATGATGTCTATATATAAAAAATTCCTAACCAAATTGGAATTTATCGATTATTATGGAACAAGATGCAAAATTTAATCCCCTTCCCCCTCACTTCTAAGAGGTGTCTAGATAATCATCACATGTGTCATAATATTTATATTTAGAACCATTTTATTAGTTAGGTTTGGAGGTTCTATAAATCTTAGTTTACATCCCTATGAAACCAAAGGTTGGGAATAAATTATAAGGGTTTAATAAAATGTTTGGGGATATTTTTCCCTAATGAATTATATAACATGGAAATGTAAAATACAAAAAAAAAACAAACAATCTATATGATGTATGAGTATAAATATTATAAATCGAACAAAATAATAATAATAACATCATAGAAACTTCAATAAAGTATAATAAAGGAATCAAGAAAATATAATAGAATATCAATGTAGAAACACAAATGTCACATTACTCTCATGGATCCAAAAGGGAAAATCCAAGTTCCAAATCTACCATGAGGAAATAATATCACAATTATCCACTAGATATATAGGAGACCATACATTTACCTACGTCATAGAGAACAATGTCTACATATGCACCATAGTTTATATACATGGGGTTAGTAATCATACCCAATAGTCTTATTAAATAGACTTCCCATAAATCCCACTAAGACTAGAAATAAGTCAGATCAAAGTTATATAAAACATATGGTGAAAATATCAAAATAGTTTATCATAATAAAATAGTTTAAGAAATAAAATTGAAATAAATTAGTTTTTTAATTCTTTGTTTTAACCTGGAGTACCCATCCAATGGTTCTAAAATAAACACACACACACACACATGCATGTCAAATAAAAATCACAAAACTCATGAGTAGTTATCTATCTTTTAGAAAGTCATCACAAAGTGATATCCCCATGTACCCTTAGGAACTGAGAATTATGTCTATATTAAAAAATCCTCATACAATGTAATATTAACACACATGAAAATTTATGCCAATACCAAATTCCAAAATCCTTTTACCAAAATAAAAACATTTCATAAAAAAAATTAAAAGAAAATTTCATTTTCATACTATTGTAATAAGGATTCTACAAGGTTTAACTAAATCTATTTAAAACATAAACCATTTACGAACATATATTATGAAATACTTAAGTACATGAAAGCCACAATTTTCAAATAAAAAATCATTAGTAGTTTTTAATTGAAAATTACCCTATGATAGATTAAAGATCTATGGATTACAAATCCATAAATAATAGAGTAATAAAAAATATATATACCTCTCATTGGTGATAAAAATATGAAATCACTTAACCTAGGATCGAAACCTATTTTCTTCGATAGGTGAAAACAAGATCTATTCCAAATGAATCATATATAATTGATCTATCCATAATGGATTAGATATAAAATTTGGGCTAATAGAATATGAGAAGATCAAAAAATAAATATGAAAAATGGGAACATACCATTGGAAATAGATATTCAATGAAAATAGATCCATTTTAACTAGACACTAGATGGATGGGAATCAACAAGAATGATTAAGGAAGGAGAGGATTCTGAGATTTTGAGACAGGAGAATTAAAATGAGTTTTTTTAGGGCTGAAAAAAAGTTAATCTATAATTTTCATAGGAATTAATTCACATCATATAGTTAATCCATATAGTTTAGTAAATCATTCATTAATCATGCACACGTTATATTCTTTAAACAAACCCCTTATATGGATGTCTTGCACAGTTTGAAAACTGTGTAATAAATATGTTATCCACTATGTATCCAATCAAAAGGTTTCTCATAGAACCTAAATGGTTTGGAAAACTCATACACTAACCATGAACCCACCCAAAAAATCCTAGAATCCCTTGCACAATTTCCTGGAGAATTTACATGGTTTTCCCTAACCTTGCTCCAACTATGAACCCTAAAAAAGACTTCCAAAATACACCAAAACCACCCAGAAACCTCTGTAACTCAAAAAAAATATTATATAAAATCAAAGTACACACTAAAAGGGAAATTTAAAAGAAAATGGGGGTGTTAAAATATACTCATAAGATTAATTTTATAGATTTTTCTAAAAATAATGATTTTTAAGTGAATAGTTCAAAACACTGTTTTATAAATAATAGGGATTTATTAAATTACTCATATATAATTATGAATTATAAATTAATTAAACCATTTTATAAGATCAAATATTTATTTTATAACTGAATTTATTATTTTAAAAATGCTGGTTTTAATTTATAAACCCATATTTTACATTTTAGAACATAAGTTACATTATTTAATAAATTGTTTTCATACATTACATATTTAGTATTTTAAATTTAATTTTTGTCAATTTTAAAAATGAAATAAAAAAAATTTATTTAAATTTTTAAATCATTAAATCCATTTTATATATTTTGTACCAATTAATTTTTGGTTATGAAGCCTAAACTAACTAGGTAAAAACTAGTTACCATGGTGAATATAAAAATGAAAAAAAGAGTAATCAAAGAGGAAATAGGACTAACATGTTAAAAAGATGATCTAAATTTAGTGGTTGATATGTTTATCTACCTTTTAACTTCTTCTATATATTATTTCTCTAATTTTGAGCCACTTTCCTTTCAAGTAACTTATAATTATTTAAATGTTTTGGGTATTTTCCAACATTCCATCCTTTTTCTCTTATAAAAGGGACACTCCATTCTTCACTTCCCCTCACAAAAAATACCATATTTTTTGAACAAAAAATTAAAAAAATATCCTAAAAAATCCTAAAAACCATAAATAGGTTCATCTCTTCTCGAAATAAAATCCCAAAAAGTTTTATCCCCCATAGAAATAGATATAATCTATAATGTGATTTATAGATTTCTTACCTATCTTTTGTCAATTAAATTTATCTATGTGCACTTATTCTTTATAAAATTTAATTTACCATTATAAAACAATTAAATTATTAATATTATTATGATATTATGATATTATATTTTTTTTAAATCATTAACGACCTTTACCTTTTATATTATGAAGAAAAAACTATAATTCGTGCATTGTGCAGACTATCACCCCCCGGATGAAACAAGTTTCCATTTTCATTAATGCCTAGATTATGTGGTTAAATAGTGTAATTAGATAAATATTTTTGATATATATAAATATTTATAATATTTATGTTCTAAAAAATAAAAAATATGTTACCTCTTTATTTATCCCATAAAATAATGAAATCATTATCCATTCGTATGTGCATATTACTGCATCCATGGAACTGTGCATTGAATTTTTTACTACCATATTCAATAATAGTTTTAGTTTATAATTATTGAGTATATATGATATATATAAGAAATATATATTATTAATATAGTTCAGTTATATAAAAAAAAAAAAATCGGTATAAGGTGATTAGTCGATATTGGTAAATAACCCAATACCCATTCTACAATGTTTACATCTTCTGAAAACAAGAATAAAATACCAACAAAATAGAATTATATAGTTATTGGTCATTATAAAAAAATATTTTTAGTTACATTGATTGTTTTTAAAGTATGATCTTTGGGAGAAAAAGGAAGGATGGATCCTCTTTTAGGAACCTAGTAAGAAACAATTAGTATTATTAACACACGATGTTGAAATGAGATTATAAAAATCTAACACATGTAGAGATTTTTTTGTTATTGATGAGTATAAATGGAAATGTATGTCAATAAGGTTATGAAATAGTTATTTATTATTTTTATCTTTATGATGAACAAGGTTATTGAAATTCTATGAAAATAAATGGTAAATGTAAGGGATTTGGTAACTCAAACACTTTTATTTGGGTTATATAATTTCTTATTGAAATTATTTAATCTAATAAGATCCATTTTTAATGATTTATAATCCTTTATTTAAATGGAAAATATTTTTTTGATCCAAATACATATTCATTAATGGTTTTCTTTTCATTTATTTTTCTTCAAACAAGATCTTTTAAGAAGATACTCATAATTATGTCTTTTAAAAATATGAATACAAAATGTTTTTATTAATATATTATCATAATTTAGGTCTCATTATCTTATTATGATTAATCTATGATAGAGTTTTTATTGACATTTAACTATATTTTTTTTTATTATGTGATTAATTTGGAAGATCTTGTTTTTGACATTGAATGATTTAGTTCATTATGTTATTTCATACCATTTGGATATTTTTTTAAACTAATTTTATTTCCATGGGTTCTTTACAAATAGTTAATTATTTATAGTTGGATTATTAATAAATCCATTCATTTTTCAATAGGTAATTTAAGATATGATCATAATTTAATTTAAGTATAAAATATATGAATGAATGATGATAGGTGGGGTCTTATGAAACCATCCAATTCTTTGGTTTAAGTTTATGTCTCATGATATAGTTAGGCATGAAAATAATGAGTTTGTTTAAAAAGGTGTGGGAATGTTGGGTTTGATAAAAATTTTAGGCATGGACATAATGAGATTGTTGAAATTGTTATGGGAATAATGAATTTTATCATAATGGTTTTCCCATGCTTATGGTTGTTCCAAATTTCATATTATTCTACATTTTCAAGATGCTTTCCATTTCCATGAGATTATATATTTTTATGAATAAAAATTATTTTTATTTCAATATTCTCTTTAATTTGATGCTCACATGTTATATGAATACTGATAAGTATATTGAGACATGTAATAACATTACATCATCCTTAATAATATTTATATTATCTTATGTTTCTATAGCATGATTTATGATTATCATATTGTCATGAAACATCCTCGGGGCCCGTGCCGTGAATACCCCAAGCTTGCCTTCCTTAGGATATGGGTTGACGACTAGCACCAAAGGAAAATCCCTGATAAAAAGAGAAGGCATTGCCTTTTAACCTGTAACACACACACACACACAGCCTGAACACAAGCAGTAGAGGAAACAATTACTAAAAATAGAAAAGTAAGGTGTGCTGAAAGTAAGTGGTCCAATATACAAACCCAACTGAACAACAAGTACAAGTGCAAGTAAAAAGGGAAAACAGCTCCTGGATCATTCATCGGTGAATCCTACCTGAAGGGTAGGTACAAAAATCGAACAACTCATCCCTGCGGTACGTCCCGTCTGGTACAGCTTCGAGAAGCCTCCGTACCTCACCCTCAGCCTCGATCAATACTGTCCGTCATCTACACAGAACACAACAAGGTGCGGGCGAAGCCCGTGCAAGGGTGAGTATAACAATACTCAGTAGGGGACCCCGAAACCCCCGAAGGTATCCCAGAATCAACATATGATAAAACACAGTAGAAAGATACAATCACAAAGTATCAACCAACCCTACTTAGGTATATGCCCATACATATACCTAAGTTACCAATCATAATCCAGCTCCAACTCTCGAGCCCAAACACAACCTAGTCCTCAAAGGAAGTAAAGTCAATCACCACGATGATAATGGTTGAAAGACATGACTCAGCTCACACAGGTATACATCTTTCATATAGTGATAGAGATGATCAGATGTAGTCAGTGATTCATATAAGTTGCCGACCCCCCATAGGATACAGGACCAGCTAAGATGTCGGACCCACATAGGATACATGACCAACTATTATGTCATACCCACACAGGATACAGGAACAGTAGTTAGAACTGTCAGACCCATGGATGATCCTGGTAAAGTAGCATCGTCGTCGAACCCACGGAGGATTCTGGTACAGTAATCATCGCAGCCAGCTCTAGGGTTCTCGCACACAGAACGCTCGATCTTGGGAGGGTCCACTCCTCGAGTCAAGTGTCGATACATCAACTATCACGAAGTCCTGAGTTGATGTATCCCATAGTTCCGTCTCATCATAAGGAACCCAACACGACAGACGGTGCGTCAATCGGAAGCCCGATCTGAGAGTTATTGACATTTCTGTTCCAGGGGCCCGGTTGGATTTACTCTCGATCCAAACCTAGATATTTTACAAATTTGACCAAAACTCACTTAGATTATCACAAAAATACTACCTCATCATGAGGTTCCCAGTGCCGCAGACAGTGCGTCGATCAGACGTGTGATCTAGGAGTTATTCGCATTTAAGCGAAGATGGGCTCGGCCCGTCAAGCCCAGTGGGCTGGCGGGACGGACCGACCCAAATCGGCGGGTGCGACCTGGATGGGGGGTCAGCCCGGCCTGGTGGGGTGCGACCCGCCTACGGACCCAGCCCGCCTGCGGGCTAGTCCGGTTCACCTGGCGGTGCCAGGCGGCGCCGCCTCCTCCCCTACCCGGCCAGCCGTAGCCGACCGGTTCTGCCCGGCGCCCGCAGCGTCAGCGGGCGCCGCAGTTTTCCAGCCCAGCCGGCAGGCGGCCGACCAGTTTTCCCAGCCAAGTGCCCCGCGTATGCGGGCCACGGTCTCCTCCGCGTGGTGCCTACGGGCGCCAGAGTCCTCCAGCCCGACCAGCAGGCGGCCGATCGATTCTTCCAGTCGAGCGGCCCACAGATGCGTGCCGCGGTCCTCCTCCACGTGGCGCCTTCGGTCGCCACGGTCTTTCAGTGGACCAGCCGTCCGGTCGGCCGGTCATCCCGCGGTCCAACTCCATGGTGGTCGGCTCGTCTATTCACCTCCACACCTCCACCACGGCGCGACGGCTCCGCAGACCTGCTGCCCTCCGCGCGGTGCGACGGCGCCGTGCCTCCTCCGCTGCGATTCCTCTTTCGTCGCTGTGGTTCTTCTCCGATGCGGTGCAATAGCACCGTTCCCTTTCAGCTCCACCTCCTATGTCAAAAAACAAGAACCAACGGAGGGGCGTCGACCCATGCTGGTTCAGCCCGTGTCCTCCACATTAGGTGATAACAATTGGCCAACGACAAACCAAAGCATTCATCGAAGAATGAGGGTATAGTTTTATTCATTTAAAAATAAACAAATCCTCCTACCATGATTCAAAGTACATTTCGAAGTCACGGAAGACTGGCATCATGGAAGATGGACGTTGTTCCATCAACATCAGAGGGAGTAGAGCTTGGAGAAGTCGAGTCGAGATGACGCCCTCAGTGTACTTCATGGCGACGATGCTTCCCTTCCTTGCTTCAGTTGAAGAAGATAGAAGATGTTGCTTCATGTTCTTTGGTGACGTGGAGCGTTCTTTATCGAGAGGATGTCATTCTTCCCAAGAGTTCTTCCAAGCTCTCCAACGATTATGCCAACCCCAAAATAAAAAATTATGCTCCCTTATTTTAATGTTGTCATAATGAATTCAAAAGAATTCAAACACTCAAATTAATTAATTAAGTTGGTTCACTTAATTAAATGCATGGAGTTTTCAAGAATTCCAAGGGATTAAAATAATTAATTACAAGGGATGTGTTGGAACATTAATGGGAAGTCTAAGAGTTTAAAGGGGTTCAAGGGGAGTTGAGTGGTTTGAGCTCATGTGGGCCCCACCACATAATATCCTCGCTTGGGAGGTTATGTGGGGGTGGGACCCACCTCCAACTTCCCCTTGGAGGATAAAACCACCACTTAAATAAAATTATGTTACACATAATTTTTATTTAATTTATTAAGAATCCCCAAAAATTAACTTCCATTCCTGATAAAATGAAACTACGGTAAAGGTCTCCTTAAGAGAATACCGACGCTGTGAGTTCATCGGTGTCCTTGAATTTCAATTCTGAGCATCGGTTCAAAAGATAGAAAAACCCGCACATACTTTTACTGAACGTACCCAAAAAAAACTTCAGAAATTGATTCTGAGCACACCGGGCCTCAGAATCAAGCGCCATCAGAAACTACAGACTCATAAAATTCCCATGTATTTAAGAAAAAAAATTTCCACAAGATTTCTGGGTCTTTAAATTCTCCCCACCTCAGGGCTTTATGTCCATGTAAGATACAACACACACTAAGGAAAAAATGAAGATAATGAGCACACATCTGATCCTCCCACTCCCATGTGCTCTCCTGGCGGTTCCCATGCTTCCAGCGAACGCACCCCAGAGGAATCGACCGTCCACGCAGGACCCACTCCTGTCGATCCTCAATATCCACTGGAATATCTGTGAAAGTATCCCCATCATCGATGTACAGCTCCCCATGGCTGATGATGTGGGATGGGTCGTGCACGTATCTCCTCTACTGAGATATGTGAAAGACTTCATGAACCCGGTGCAACTGAGGTGGAAGTGTCAAGTAGTAAGCCACCTCGCCTACTCTGCTGAGGACCAGGAACGGTCTGATGAATCATGGAGATAACTTGCTGCCTCGGCCAAATATTCATAGACCTCATAGAGGTGAGACCTATAGAAAGACATGGTTACCATCCTCAAAATCCAGTGGTCTCCGTCTCCTATCAGCATAGGACTTCTGCCAGCTCTGTGTAGTCTTCATCCGCTCCTGGATGATCTACACCTTCTCTGTCGTTGCATGTACCATCTCTGGTCCTACAAGTACTGACTCCCCTGGGTCAGTCCAGCACAGTGGTGATCTGCAAGGTCGACCTTACAGTGCCTCGTAAGTTTCCATCCCAATGGTAGAGTGGTAGCTATTGTTATACGCAAACTCTACCAAGGGAAAGTGATCCTCCCAACTGCGACCAAAGTCTAGGACGCATGCATGGAGCATGTCCTCAAGAGTCTGAATGGTCCTCTCTGTCTATCCATCCGTCTAAGGTTGGAAGGTGGTGCTCAAGTGAATCTACGTCCCAAAATCCACCTGCAACCCCTTACATAGCCGGGAAGTGAAACATGCATCTCGATCGGAGAATATCATCGATGGTACACCATGAAGCCGTATGATCTCCTATATGTAGAGGTGTCCCAAGATCTCTACCGAGCCCTGCTATCTGATCGGTAGGAAGTGGGATGACTTGGTGAGTCGGTCGACTATCACCCAGATAGATTCGTGTCCTCTGGATGTACGTGGAAGTCCCATCACGAAATCCATGGATATCCCATCCCACTTCCACTCTGGGACCTCTAAGGGCTGAACCAGACCTGCTGGAACCTAGTGCTCTGCCTTCACTTGCTGAAAAGTGAGGCATCGCAAGACAAACTCTGCTACCGCCTTCTTCATACCTGACCGCTAGTTCTGTCATATGAGGTCTTGATACATCTTTGCCACTCCTGGATGTACCGCAAGATGGGAAGTGTGTAACTCCATCAACACATCCTCCTATAGTGCAACTAGTACCATGGTACGCCCTCTAAAGAGGATGACGTGCTCCCCACCTTCAGAAAACCCATCAGGTGCCTGAACTGAGGATATCTGAGCACGTCACGTCTCATAGTCAACGTCCCCACGTTGTGCCTCTCTGACTCGCTGTAGAAGTGTAGGAGTGACTGCGTGAGACTGTAGAAAGGCTACTCTATCTCTATCCACAAAGGATATCTGCAATCCGGCCAGCTGCTCTGTTGCCTCTCCTAGTAGCTGAATGCCTGATCTCCTACTGAGAGAATGTGCTACAATGTTCCCTTTCCCAGGAGTATAGACTATCTCAAAGTAATAGTGCTGGAGGAAATTGAGCCATCTCCGTTGTCTCAGGATCAGGTCCTTCTATGAGAAGATGTACCTGATACTCTGGTGGTCAGAGTAGACTGTAAAATGCTCGCCCATCAGATAGTGCCACCACATCTTCAAGGTGAAGACCACTACTGCTAACTCCAGGTCATGGGTACCATAGTTCTGCTCGTGCTGTATCAACTGCCATGAACCATATGCAATCATTGCTCGCTTCTACATTAGGAAACACCCGAGTCTGGTCCCTGATGCATCTACATACTCTATGACCTCCTCTGATAGCCTCAAGATGGGAAAACTGGTCAACCTCTGCCTCAGCTCCTGAAAGCTCTACTGGCATCTATCTGACCACACAAAGGGTTTCCCATTCTTTGTCAATGTTAAAAGTGGTGTTGAAACTCTGGAGAAGTCTAGCACAAACCTCCGATAGTTCCCAGCCAGTCCCGGGGAACTCCGCACCTCTTTCACACTCCTGGGTGGCTCCCAAGTAAGTACTGCCTTATCTTCACTGGATCCACTACAAATCCAGGCTCCGAGATGATGTGTCCCAGAAAGTGAACCTCTCGAATCCAGAACTGGAACTTCGAGAGTTTACCATAAAGCTGGTGCTCTCAGAGTGTGTCCATTACTACCCAAAAATGGTAGGCATGGTCCTCCTCAGTAGTTGAGTAAATCAGTATGTCGTCGATGAATAATACGACAAAACGAACGAGGTAAGGCTGGAAGATCCTGTTCATGATACTCATGAACACTGCTGGTGTGTTGGTTATGCCGAAGGGCATAACCAAGAACTCTTAGTGGCCATACCAACACCTGAAGTCCATCTTCTGCACATCCTCGTCTCGAACTCTGAGCTAGTGATAGCCTGACCTGAGGTCTATCTTCAAGAACCATCATGCTCCCTTGAGATGATCAAAGAGGTCATCAATCCTTGGGAGTGGGTACTTGTTCTTCACGGTCACCTGATTCAGGTGATGGTAGTCGACACACAGTCACAAGATCCCATCCACCTTCTTGGCGAACAAAATCAGAGATGCCCAGGGTGAAACACTGGTTCAGATAAATCCCTTCCCCTGCAAGTCCTCCAGTTGTACCCGCAGCTCATGAAGCACGGCAGGATCCATCTGATATGCTGGAGTAGATATTGGTGTTGCCCTATGGTACAATTCAATGTAGAATTCTACCTCTCTGTGAGGAGGTATTCCTGGAACGTCATCTGGGAAAACATCCATGTACTGATCCACCACAATAGGAAAACTCGGACTCCACACATCAACTGCTCTGAGGATGAGACTAGTCAACTGATGTGTGATCGGCTGCCCCCTCCTCTGCATAAGTCCATCATACGCTGCAAAGGCTCCCTTCTCACTGGTGAAGGTGAACCTGGTCTTATCCGGGCAGATACACGACACTTTTCACCTAATATAGTCAATCTGAGCATGAACTGTGGATAACCAGTCCATACCAATGATGACATCGTAAGGCCTCAGCGCCGCTACAAGAAGATCCCAGCCGAAGCTCTCGCCTCCTAGAGTAAGCTCACACTACCAGCACTAGTGCTTAATCATCGAGTCTACTCTCGTAGGAGTCTCTATCCATAAGGATCGAGCCAACGGCTCCATCAGAATCTATGAGCTCTGAATGAGGGAAGTGTCAATAAAATAATGACTCACACCTGTTTCTATAAGTACTATAGAAAGGGTGGTGTAGACATAGATAATACCTCGAATCATCTCAAGTGCGCTGTGGTTGTAGACCTCAACTACCTGGAGCTGAGCCCGCCTCTGTCCGCCAGCTCCCTGTGGTCGGGGTGGAACTTCTGGTGGTGGTGGTGGTAGAGCCTCAAAACGTCGTCCACCACCCACTGCTCGGACAGCTCCTCTGCCACATTCGCCTGCTCTCGGCAGACCACCATGGTCGAACCTCTGCCTCTGCATGGGAGGTCCCTCTACTGTCTGCTGCTCATCTGCATGGTGGGTCAGGTAGTCACGATCCATGTGGCCCTGCCCACCAAATGCATAGCACTACCTGCTTCTCATATAGCTGGCTCTATCTCGTGTGCCCCACACAACCGAACCTGTATCTTTGGGTCTCCCACCTGATGGCCTGATCCACTTGGATCTCTGCATCATCTGTCTACTGCTGGCTGCAGAAGACTCCACTACGTGTCGCCCTGTGGTGGGTCTTGCCGCTGGTGATTGCTCAACAAGAAAACTCTCCACTAGAAGGGCATTCTCCAGCACCCCCGCCTGCATCATAATGATGAGGGGAATCGTCGAAGCCCTGATCTCATGCCTGAGTCCCTGCTCGAAGTTCCGGGCCCAGAAGAACGGGTCCCGCACCATATCCGTGGAGTAGCGTGAGAGGTCGGTGAACCTTGCTGAGTACTGAGCTACTGTCATGCTGCCCTGCTGCAGATGAAGTAACTCCTGAATCCGCACCGCATGAAGGGTGGATGGAACAAACTCTGAGCAAAAGAGACTCTCGAAGTCTATCCAGATTAATGATGCCTCGTCATGCACCTAGAGCATCAGGCTCTACCATCTACCTGCTGCTAGATGCAGGAGACTCGTGGCAAGGACCACCATGAGGTCAGCTGGTGTCCCTACCAATCTGAAAAATCCCACGATAGCCTCTAGAAAATCCTCAAATGCCTATGGGTCCCTCTCTCCCTGGAACCTGGGAGGCCTCGGGAACTGGAACTCGTGCAACGCAATCAGGTGCCGTGCACTCTCTACTGCTGGAGTTGGTGGTATCGGTGACCCATCGGATAGTGGTACCGCTGGTACCTCCGCTGTGATGGGGCCCTGCACCGAGGCCTCATCGCTCGGTGGTCTACCATCTCCTATGAAACTCCGAACCCTAGAAGGCTGCCTTCGTGGGGCCATCCTAAAAAATAACAAGTGCTCCACAGTTAAAACAATATACCTAGTGAGCTGACACAAAGTAATCAAGAAGAAAACTTTTTCAAGGAAACACAAACGCAATCAGTGTTTTCTTGCACTGAGTCGGAGATCAGAAGTCAGAGTCCAAGTGTATGGATACGTCGGCCGATGCACCACCACTGGTTTCCCTAAACTAATTACCACACCCAAAACACTTAACACTATTGCTGTTAAAAGAATTAGAGTCCAATTTCTGCGGTAGAACCGACTCCTCTGATACAAATTTATCACGACCCATTCTCGGGGCCCGTGCTGTGACTACCCCAAGCCCGCCTTCCTTAAGCCAGGGGATGGCAACTAGCACCAAAGGCGAATCCATGATAAAAATGTAAGACATTGCCTTTTAACCTATAACACACACACACAGTCTGAACACAAGCAGTAGAGGCAACAAGTAATAGAAATAGAAAAGTAAGGTGTGCTGAAAGTAAGTGGGCTAGTATACAAACCCACCTGAACAACAAATACAAGTACAAGTAAAAAGGGAAAATAGCTCTTGGATCATCCACCGGGGAATCCTACCTGAAGGGTAGGTACAGACCTCGAACAACTCGTCCCTACGGTATGCCTCATCTGGTCCATCTCTGAGCAGCCTCCGTCCCTCACCCTCACCCTCGATCACTGCTGTTCGTTGTCTGAACAGAACACAACAAGGTGCGGGCGAAGCCCGTGCAGGGGTGAGTATAACAATACTCATTAGGGGACTCCAAGACCCCCGAAGGTCTCCCAGAATCCACATAGGATAAACCATAGTAGAAAGATACAATCACGAAGTATCGACCAACCCTAATTAGGTATATGCCCATACATATACCTAAGTTACCAGTCACAGTCCAGCTCCAACTCTCGAGCCCAAACACAACCCAGTCCTCAAAGGAAGTAAAGTCAACCACCACGATGATAATGGTTAAAAGACATGACTCATCTCACACAGGTACACTTATTTAATAGAGTGATAGAGATGATCAGATGTAGTCACTGATTCATCTAAGCTGTCAGACCCACACAGGATACAGGACTAGCTAAGCTGTCAGACATACACAGGATACATGACCAGCTATTCTATCGGACCCACACAGGATACATGAACAGTAGTCAGAACCATCAAACCCATGGAGGATCCTGGTACAGTAGTATCGTCGTTGAAACCATGGAGGATTACGGTACAATAGTCATTGCTATCGAACCCACGGAGGATTCCGGTACAGTAATCATCACAGCCAGCTCTAGGGTTCCCGCACACAGCATGCTCGATTCCAAGAGGGTCCACTCCTCGAGTCAAGTGTCGATACATCAACTATCACGAAGTCCTGAGTTGATGTATCCCGCATTTCCGTCTCATCATAAGGAACCCAACGCGACAGATGGCGCGTCAATCAGACGCCCGGTCTGAGAGTTATTGACATTTCTGTTCTAGGGGCCCGGTTGGATTTACGCTCGATCCAAACTCGAAAATTTTCCAAATTTGACCAAAACTTACTTAAAGTATCACAAAAGGACCGCCTCATCACGAGGGTCCCAGTTCCGCAAATGGCGCGTCGATCAGACGTGCGGTCTAGGAGTTATTCGCATTTAAGCGAAGACGGGCCCGACCCGTCAAGCCCAGTGGGATGGCGGGTCGGCCCGACCCGACTCGGCAGGTCCGACCCGGCTGGGGGGTCATCCCGGCCCAGTGGGACATGGCCCACCTACGGACCCGGCCCGCGCTGCGGGCTTGTCTGGTTCTCCCGGCGGTGCCAAGCGGTGCCGCCTCCTCCCCTGCCCGGCCGACCGTAGCCGACCGGTTCTACCCGGCGCACGCGGCCCACGCAGCGGGCCGTGGTTCTTCCCACGTGGTGCCAGCGGGTGCCACGGTTTTCCAACACAGCCGGAAGGCAGCCGAACGGTTCTTCCAGCCGAGCATCCTGTGGATGCGGGCCGCGACCCTCCTCCACACGGCGCCTGCGGGCGCCGCGGTCTTCCAGTGGGCCAGCCGGCCGGTCGTCCTGCGGTCCAGCTCCACGGTGGCCAGCTCGGCTGGCTGCCTCCGCACCTCCACCACATCACGATGATGCCGCATACCTATTGACCTCCGTGCAGCGCGACGGTGCCGCGCCACCTCCTCTACAGTTCTTCTTATATTTCCACGGTTCTTCTCCGGCGCGGTGCAACGACCCCGTGCCCTTTCGGCTCCGCCTGCGACGTCAAAAAACAAGAACCAATGGAGGGGCGTCGTGTTGGTTCGGCTCGCGTCCTTCGCATTAGGCGATAAAAATTGGCCAACGACGAACCAAAGCATTCATCGAAGAATGATGGTATAATTTTATTCATTTAAAAATAAACAAATCCCCCTACCTTGATTCAAAGTACGTTATCGAAGTCGCGGAAGACGGGTGTCGCGAATGACGAATGTCGTTCTGTCAATGTCGGAGAGAGTAGAGCTTGGCGAAGTCGAGTCGAGACGACGCCCTCGGTGTACTTCATGGCGGTGGTGCTTCCCTCCCTTTCTCTGGTTGAAGAAGATAAAAGATGTTGCTTCACATTCTTCGGTGACGTGTAGTGTTCTTCATCGAGAGGATGGCGTTCTTCCTAAGAGTTCTCCCAAGCTCTCCAACGATTATGCCAACCCCAAAATAAAATATTATGCTCCCTTATTTTAATGTTGGAATAATGAATTCAAAAGAATTCAAACACTCAAATTAATTAATTAATTTGGTTCACTTAATTAAATTCATGGAGTTGGAAAGAATTCCAAGGTATTCAAATAATTTATTACAAGGGATGTGTTGGCACATTAATGGGAAGTCCAAGAGTTTAAAGGGGTTCAAGGGGAGTTGAGGGGTTTGAGCTCGTGTGGGCCCCACCATATAATATCCTCCCTTGGGAGGTTATGTGGGGGTGGTCCCCACCTCAAACTTCACCTTGGAGGATAAAACCACCACTTAAATAAAATTATGTCACACATAATTTTTATTTAATTTATTAAGAATCCCCAAAAATTAACTTCCATTCCCGATAAAACACAATTGCGGTAAAGGTCTCCTTAAATGAATACCGGTGCTGCGAGTTCATCGGTGTCCTCAGATTTCAATTCTGAGTATCAGCTCAAAAGATAGAAAAACCCGCATGTACGTTTACTGAACGTACCTAAACAAAACTTCAGAAATTGATTCCGGGCACACCGGGCCTCGGAATCAAGTGCCGTTAGAAACTGTGGACTCATAAAATTCCCATGTATTTAAGAAAAAAAATTTCCACAGGATCCAAGTCTTTACACATATATAGTATTATTATATTTTAATAAGATATTTACTCTCTTACTCATTGTATCCTTCATGTATATGATCTGTCACATTATGACATGTTTTTATCTTATTGAGCATCTGAGCTCACACCTTTTTATATTTCCAATCCATATCTTATGAAGATGATTATATCATTTCATATATGATGAAATAGGTGTATAGGATCATTATTAGGGAGAAATGTTTACTAGTTTTGTAAAATAATATTTTTATATAGCTAATATTCGAGGCACTAAACCTTTCATTATTTGGGATGTGAGTTTATTTGTGAGATATATTATCTAAATCTTGAACTTATTATACTATTTTAGTTATATATAGATGGGGTCACTATTGTTATTGTTATGGTTTTTATGGATACTATCAATGCTCATTGATTTATTTTTTATGGATATGAAATCCATTAATGATATTTTCATATAAGGGATCCATGTTTTGTTGGATAGATGGATGTGAGGAAATTTTTAAGGATATAAAAAGAATGTTGGACAGTGCACTAGTGATCACAGTACAATACAGTGGTAAATAATTCATGATATATAGTAATGAATCAAAGAAGTTACTTTAATGAATCCTCATCAAGAAATATATGGTAATCATTTATGCCTCATGTAAGTTGAAAATTAATGAGAAAAATTATCAGAAACATGATTTCGAATTGAAACCAGTATTTTTTTCATTAAATATATAGAGGAATTATCTATATAGTGAATAGTGTGATATATATACTTATTATAAAATTATTTAGTATATATTCACATATATTGTGTTGAATATGTTCTTAAGGTGATGGTTAGAGTTGAATAATGATTTTAAAGGCTCAATACATTACCACCATAGGATGTGGCATTTGGTAGATGATACTCTAAGTCAGAAGGGTCCTTCTTGTTTTTTACTTGATAAGGATTGAAATAGATCCAATAATTATGGATTTATAAAAGATAGATATTGAAATCACAAGGAAAGGTGATAGATCACATCTTTCTCAGATGAATTTTCAACCATCAATCCATGTGAGGGTTAATGTGGAATATAAGGACCATATAGATTGTTAAAGAATGTGAGTAATGTTATTGATATAAAAAAGGATTGTGATGGAATGATCATGTTTACTAAAAAAAATATTTTCTCATTAATACCATATCTATAGTATTAAATGTTCAATGAATATCATAGTTCATCATTCTCTATTCATCCTGGATGTATAAAGATATATACGTATCTGAATGAGTATTTCTTATAGGAAAATATGAAATAAGATATTTAAGAGAATGTATCCCATTTCATGGTATTTCTACATGTTTATTCTAAAAGAGAAAACTCTTTATGGATACTCAATCCCTTACCCATAGTAGAATAGAAATGAGAAAATGTGACTATATATTTCATCATTTGACTCCCCTGACATATAGAGTCCCCAATATTTTTTGGGTTTTAGTTAATCACCTTATGATTTCAAAATATTTCATTTCTATCAATGAATAGTTTCCTATTGATAAATTTTATAAGATACACATTAAGGATATAATGGAGTTTTATGGGGGATACATTCTATTATATCTAATTGTGATTAGAGTTTTACCTTGATGTTCTATATAATTCTTCAGAAATATTTGAATTTAGAGCTGAACTTTATAACATATATCATCCTTAGATAGATGATCTATTTGTAAAGTCCATTCAAAACCTAGAAGATATGTTGATATATTTTTCATTAAATTTCAAAGGTGTTTGGGATCAATACCTTCCACTAGTAGAATTTTCATAAAACAATAACTTTCATTAAAGCATTCATATGGATCCTTATGAAGGCACCCATAGAAAGAAGTGCAGTACTGTAATATAATGGGATTATGTTGGGGAATGAAAGATATTGGGTCCCATGAAATATGATAAAATGGTAAATAATGTTATAATTATTAAACAACACTTCAAGATATCCTATATTTAATAGAATATTTTTTCAGATAATAATCTATGAGATATGGAGTTTGAATTTGGTTACAAGGTATTCCTATAAAAATCACCATGAAATAATTTCATGGTATTTTGAAATATGGTAAATATAATCCATAGATATATAATTTTATTTGAGAATCTTGATCATTTCACGTTAGTTTCCTATATCTTTAATATTACATAGAATCTATCTTGTGTTCATGATGTCTTTCATGTATAAAATTTGGGGAAGTATATACATGGTCATCCATATGTACTGAACTCAAGTCTATACCACTAGAGAATTATAACATGATGAGGTAAATTTGGTTTTAATATTTGATCATAGAGATAATTTTCTATGGAATATGGCTACTCACTTGGTTAATGTTTACCAGAAGAATGAAATATTGGATGAAGTTATGTGGGAACTTGAGGATGTGATGAGGCAGTAGTATCCTCAGTTTTTTTTCCAGAGTTATAGAATATTGAAGTATAAATTATTATATGGCGGTAAAATGTAACACCCTGAGGTTTGATGACGTAATTTACATTAATTTTATTCAATTTGATTGATAACCTTCTTTACATAAAAACCTGATTCAAAATAAACAACGATAACTATTGAAATATTTTATTAATTGTGATTGTTATTGCCTATACATTTGATTAGATGGTATCAACATGAATATTTAAATTATGAAATTTATGCATAAAAGTTTTATTTAATAAAAATTTATTGATTAATTCCTTGGATAAATGTACTGAATTTTAAATGTTAAAAATAATATTATTTAATGTTAAAAGTTATATTTTTTAAAGTAGAGAATTTTCTATATATTATGTGCATTGAATACTACTAAAATAATTTTTTATGAAATATAAATTTATTTTGTGTGATATAATGAAAAATCATATATTCATTGATTATAAAGCAGTTATAAATGAAGATAAAATAATTTCAAGGTAAAAAAAGATTTTTTGGTAACAAACTGTATTAATTGTACAAAAAGTATTTTATCCTAATAAATTGAGATGATCAGTATTGATGATTGATTTTTATAAAATTTATATACAATATATTCAATTAAATATATTTATATTCATTAAATAGTTTATACTAGTCATGAAATAATAATAAATTCATTATCATGCTTAAAAATTCAATTCTTTAAAAATGATTTCTATTGTGTTATGTGCTCTTATTTTAAAATTAATTTTGAAAAAATATAGAAATTGAACTTGGTTAAATGTGTAATTTATTTTTAATAATAATGATAAATTTAGTAATAAAATCAATTTTATTTGTGGTCAATATATAGAGTAATAATGGGAAATCATTATTACAATTGTAAAGGTTAAAATGATAAATACAGGGGATGGGGCTCAACTTATAGGCAAGGAACACAATATATCTAAAACATGGTATAATATAGTATTTTAATTACATTTCATCCCAAAATTATATTATATTCAAATTTTTGTCACCTTGAGGATACTTTCGCTTGAATATGACTTTATTACATTTTTATGTTTTATGTATTTATAGGTTTTCCACTCACTTCACTTCTAAATAGTCACCTCATATCCTCTCTTTTCCACACTACATAATCCATTTATCTTGATAAGAATCTTCCTAAATATTCTTCCAACATATTTATCAACAACATTGAGGTTCTATTCATTCCAAAAAAACCCATCAAGGAATCCTTATATTTCTTTTGAAAGGAAGATACCCAAAGAATAGGTATATGTTCTTACTGAAGTTTTCCAAGTTTCTATCTTCTTAAACCTCCTCAAAATGGTCTATAACCATACTAAAATTATTTAATTAATATATTTACTATATCTAAATTTTTTTAAGTTAATATTATACCCATATTCTATATCTTTTCTTCCTCTGGAAATTAATAACATCTTTAGTACGTATGTGTAGACTACCACCTCTATAATGTGTTGCACTTTGTTTTTCATTTATTCCATACATTAATATTAATAAGGATATATTTAATGAGTATATGTTATATTTATGATAAAATTATTAGTTTTTAAAGGTAAATTATTATTTATAATTATTTTGTTCCATCTATCTAAAAGTGGAAACATCACTCATTCATACATATGGACTACCGTCTCCACTAATTGATGAAAGTGATTTTCATCAATAAAATATATGGTTGGTTATAAAAGTTTATATATTTAATAAATTAGATAATTATGGAATGAATCATATCCTATAATATATTAAATTATTTCCAAGGTGCATATTCCAAAACCGTCGAACTGAAACATGCATGGAAAATGACCCACCTTTCACTTGACAATTTATTTTAATAAAGAATTGTTAATAAAATGGTAAATGGGAATTATAATATAATTTTATAAATTAATACATATATATATATATATATGGTTCTATATTATGTATAGAATAAATATATATTTATTTTATAGGATGGTTGAACACCTAAGAAGTAAGAAAGGACTTGATGTGGGGTCTATGTCATAATATAATTTCTTTTTGGTATTATTTATGATAATTTTTTTGGAAAAAAATTATATAATACTTATACTTTAAAACCCATATAATTTATTCTACTAAAGTTATTTATATATTTTTCATGCATTATTTCCATTTTATTGTCTCTAGTTATTATAATGACTGATAAAATATCTTTACGAAAATCTTACATAATTTCTCCATTTTGGTCACAGAATCATTATTTTTAATATCCTTATATTTAAAATTATATTTGTATGTTTGTAATTCTACATGTTTTTTTTAAATCTCACTTTTATTACCTTTGAATTGTTTTTACAAAATATTAAAATTATATTTAAAAAAAATTAAGATCAATTTATTTTTGACTTATTATAAAAGTGTTAAAATATTGTTCACTTTTTAAGTATATCATATGATTTTTTTCTAACATCATGAATATTAATTTATTTGAAGAATAATTTATGTGTTTCAATCATTATTTTCAAATAAAATAATTTTCAAAACAATTTTTTTTATTTTCAGTATTATCAAAATAAAAAGATATTTTTCTCATATTTTTAGAGAAAGGTTTGAATGTTATTTTGAAGGTATTTTTCATCCATGTAAATATATTTTTATGCTTATTAAGATTTAATATGGATATTATATTATGATTAAATACACTTTTTTTGGATAAATTATGATGATGATGTTCTTAGCATGGTTAATTGAAACCCATTTCCTTCCCATGAGTTAATTAAGCTATGATGAGATAATGAATTTTCAATGATATAATTAAAATCCTTTCTTTATAGGGATTATGATTATGTTCTTATGGGATGTTTATAAAACCTATATATTTTTCAAAGGTCATTCCATAATGATATGATATATTTTATTATGGTATTATGAAACAAATATGTATATATTTCATTATATCATAGATGGGTCTGAATTTTATATCCCTCCAATTAATTGGGTAATTAATGATATCTCATGTGATACTAAAAACTAGAATAGAGAGTCAACGTAGTTCAAAAGGCACACTATCCACATGATTTTCTATGTAATTTTCCTTGATTAAAGAAATGATGGAATGAGGAGGAAACCCAATCCACTATGGGACTCTATACAATAGGATAACCTTTTTAGTTATCATTTATTATATAAATTATTCTTTATGATTATGTGTGTTAAAAACACATTTTTATTTTCCTTATATTATGATCTTGTGGCTTAAAATTGATTATTGATGATTATGCATAATTATCAATTTTTTATTTTTTATAACAATTATTATTCCATGATTCATAAATAATGATCTTGGATAGATTGGGTTACTCATTCATAATTTATTATAATGTTTTCATGCCCTTTTTCTTATCTCATTACCACTTATGATCATTGATTGATATATCTTATGTTTACCATTTTTGAGAAACTAAGATCACCCTTTTATCTATTTCCTTTTACCATGGATATGAAGAATGAATATAAATTGGGTATTTATTTGAAGGTTACTATGTTAGAAGAATATTTTATGAGATATGGAATATCTTTTCTGGAATAAGTTGATTATGAATCTTGTAACAATATAAAATTTTATTAATGGAATTTTCATTCTTATATAAATGTTTCCTATTTAGTAATGTAGTATTATATAATGAACATGAACCCCATTATATAACCAACATCATTGTATTATAATAATTTTTACATTAAATGTTTAGAATAAAAATGGTCATATGAATATAAAATATTGCAATAGGATACAAAATGAAAATAATATAACTATAATATTAAAATTTGGATGTAGTCAATCCATCAAAAAAACCACACCCATGGTCAAAAACGTAGAAATGAAAAAAATAATATTAAAATATTCATCTTGGAAATGAAAATATATTTAATATTGTTATAAAATAGAAGTGAAATAATAATGAATGAAATATGATGTATTTATAGGAAGTAGCACCCCATATGACCGTCACAAATATGAATGTTGGAATAATAATATAGAAGTTAGGAATACTAAACTGTCTATTAGAATAGTTTCCATACACATATAAGTGTAAAATAAAAATTAATATCTTATTAAATTAATATATAATATTTTTATATCACGATACTAGTAAATAAATGTTTTAAAAGTGATAAAATAATTGTTTGTATTTTAGAAAACCATATATATTGATTTTTCATTTTTATAACAAATATAATAATTTAAAAGAAGTTTATTTTACTAAAAAAGGTTTATAAATTAATATTATATACTATTATAATGATAATATAATTTAATGATACTATAAGTAATTCTTCACAGTGTTTGAAAATTGATGATAATATTGAAATGGGAATATATTCAAGTTAGTATATATTTAATTTAAAAATTAAATTTATAATGTTTATAAAATTATTTTTCTAAAATGGATTTAATTTCTTAAATCTATATGTCAAAAAATGGTTTGGGTGAATTTTCATTGTTTTTTAAAAATAGATTATTTTTTGGTGAATAGTGAATCCTAATAAAATATTATATTTAACATTATAAGTTAAATGAATGATTAATTGAACAAGTGGTAATGTAAGAAAACATTATTTTTAACTCACTTACACCACTCACTATATATACTCACAAGATTCATCACTATTGTTATTCTTGGTCCAAAATAATAAACTTAGGAATATAATATTCAAAAACACCCCTCTCCTCCCCTTATAAATATTACCCAAGCCTCACATTCTCAACACATCATTTAATAATTGTATATCACTAAGTTTCTTCCCAATACACTTCCAAATCCTCTCCTCCATGTATTAGTGATTTTGGTCTCTCCAAAAGACATATTCCATGTTCTTTAAGTTGATTTTCAAGGAGATGACATTCAAAATGTAATATTCTCAAACTACCTCTTTAATTTTTTTTTTCTTCTACCATCCACTCATATCACTCATCCATCAAGGCATAAAAACTTCATTTTCACAAACACACACATATATTTACTGGAAACTTATAGTACTTGTAACACCCCAACATAGAACACCTAGTCCGAGCTAGAGTGCCACATGACCTCATGCATGCCTCCCAAAAAAAATATATTCTCAAATAGCAGTGAGGGATTAAGGAGATTTTTGGGAGAAATATTTCCCTAAAACCAAGAAACATCAGGTAATATAAACAAAGAAATAAAAAAATAAATTAATAATGAATAAAAAATAATAATTAGAGTTGTATTAAATATAAATAAAAACAAAACCTATGTTGTATCAATATAGTGTGTCATCTAAACAAAACAAAACCAAATAATATATCCAAAGTAAATTTAAGTCAAAAATAAATCTAGGAACATCCTGACTGAGGTCTATCCAACATTGTCTGCATCATCCAGCCAACCAGCTCAAATTTCCACCATAGGGCCCTTTCCCTACACTATATCCCTAGTCATGAAATCTATAAGTGATCCAAAATTCCTGATTATGGTGGGATTATAAGAATTAGTTGGACTCCACCAATAACCCATAACATTAGTTCATAAGATATACAAGTGAATTCAATGAAACTTTTCATATTAAAAATATAACAAAAATATATCACACAAGTACTGTCCTTAGAGACTAGAATTACCTTCTTTTCCACTATTATATAAGAAGCATAAATAATCCATATAACACATCCCCAATGATAATATATTCTAGATACATGTGTTGCACATACCACTAGTTGCGATAGTCCATATACATGCAGACCAATGTATAATACATCCCTCTTTGGAGACATTCTAGTGTTCTAATCCTTTGAGATCAAATATATATGCTAGAGAAAGACTTCATGATATATTATACCAATGAAATATCAAAGTCACATAATATCAAGAATTAATCATATGCTAAAACAATCCACATGTGAATAATACCATGAACAGGTCAATGCTAAACATGTTAAACTCAAGTGATCAAGTAGTATACATTATTTTCCTATGGCTACACACCATTTCCAATAATAATTAAAATAACCCATGTGAAACATGTTATGAAATTCATGATATTTCTAACTTAGGTTCAAAAATGATGATCAAGGAAAGAATCAACTTCCATATCAAGAAGCACCAACCTATCCAAAGAACATCCACTATGGACAATGGTCTTAGTCCAAGTGTTATGTAGATTCCAAAACATTCAATCTAGATTTCAATTATATCAATTATTATAAAAACCCTTGTTAGATCCAAAAAAATCCTTATATCCATCAAATTCATAAAATATATAATTGATTTTGATTATAGAGAAGATTAGTGAATTGGTCACCATCGAAGAACAACTTATCGGATTGGATTTGCAATCTAAAATATGAGTTAGGGAATCTAAGAAAGGATATGGAAAATTAATGGGAGCTCAAAATCACATGTAGAGATAAATAGGTTCCTGGAGGAATGAAAATGGAGAATTTAAAATTAATTTAGGCTCTCAAGGCATTAAATCTACTTCATCTATATATATTCACAAAGTGAATGTCAAAATCAAAATTTGAATATTTATATCATATGATACACCAAATAAAACATCACCTAGATATAAAAATCCCAAATCTCATTCCCATTATTTATGTACTGAACCTATTTCACATATTGAACATATATTCTTAACTTCTTCTTATAATACATTCACATCGTGAAAATTAATTCACAGTGTGAACCACTCATGTTTACCATATTTTAATCTATTGATCCATTTGCTTCTCTAAATACCCCTAAAATGACTCAACACATTTAATTTCTTCCTTAAAATGTGAAATAATATAAAGTTTCATACCTTGATATTGAGTATGTTACAAATCACACCATCTAATGACTTATCATCCTTGATAAATGTCCCTTGAGGTCTTTTAAAACAACTTGGACCACTGCACATGAATGTATATCTCCCGATCCCATGTCTCTTGTTGAAAAAAATCATTCTACCATTAAACATAGAAGACAAGAATAGATTTTTCCCACATAAAATTATTAATTTGTCCCACTATCTGAATACATCACACAAAAAAAGATTCATACGGTTCCAACTCAACACCCTCAAAGTCAAGCACATGAACATGACTGAGTTTCTAATTATGAAGTCATGACACATAGATAAAATTATACATACCATGATATGTTGGAGTATGATAAAAATAATACTCCATTATCCTGATGTATTAGATGATATTGAATGAACCGATTTTTAATGGTGGAAATGTACCTTTCCTCCTTAAAAATTTATACCTCAAATGAGGGGACACCTGTAAAAAAACCTTATTTCCTATAACACACTCGAAGGGCCATCTCCTTTAGTTGACATAAGACTGCTACTATTCTGAGTTTCATCCAACTATGTTCAAATCAATATCACCCTCTTTGTATTCTCTTAAACAATACTTATCCTAATAACCGATGACTCACCTACCTCATGCTAGTAGAGAGGTGAATGAAAAGGCCACCCATACAAGGCCACTAACCGAGCCATCTGAATTGAAGACTAAAAGCTATTGTTATAGGTGAACTATATAAAATCATAGTGGTCATCCCAAGAACAATATAAATACATAATACATGCATGAATAATATAATCCATTTTATGGATCATCCTTTCTAACTTCCATTTTGTCTGAGGTTGAAAGGTTGTGCTCAGATTTAATTAGGTACCTATCTCTATGACAACCCATATCCTTAATACACATAATTTTATGATTTATCACATAAAGGTAAGCTTAATACAAAACTATAAGATCATGAGTCATAGTTTATTTGGGTAATTAGGTACATGACATAACAACTTAAAAAATAAATTCAATATCATTAATTAAAAAACCTAAAACATCCCCTTATTTTCCCTGGATCTTTTAAAACCGAATGGGATAACCTAGTGAAGTACATAAGAAAGGGGTAAGATATAAAGATTATTAAGTGATAAAAAATCATATCATAAGGTAAATTAGTACATGTGATCCAAGAGGAATATCAAGGAAAAACCAACGAGATGAGAATCATAATCATGAAAAACAACACATGATATAACATGATAACATAAAGGAAAAATAGGAATGTGGAAAAAACATAAAACATGACATAATAACAATATGTCAATGATAAATTCTAAGAAAAAATAATATAGTGGGATTAAAATAACCTCCCATGAACCATACGTGGAATATCATGAGATAAAATAATTACCTAATGTATTGGAGGGAAATATAAGTCCAGGCCCACCTGTCCCTTTCATATCATGTACATGTATAAGTGTTCCATATAAATCACACATAATAGATATTTATTTCATCAATATTAAACCAATTATTAATTAGTGAATTTTATATAATTAAAAATCCACAATCAATGAAGGATATATATAACTAGGTGAATACCCTTGAGTGGAAATGTTGATGGGAATTCGCCACACAAATGTTTGGCATGGAAAACCACAAGATAATTTTGGCAGAAGAACAAGTGTATATAAAGGTTCATAGAATGGTTTAATGAGAGTAAAAGGGGTCTCCCATTACTTGGGAATCATAAGGATAGTGAGAGGTATGTGTAAAATCATATCCCAACATGAAAATTTTAAAACAAAAGGCATGACATAAAGAAGGTTCTTGAATAAGGATGATAAGGAGAGTATCCCTTACCTTCATAATTTTATTCTTAATGCTTTGTAGGAGCTTATTAATTACCATGGTTTTTACCATTATTTCATCCAAATATCTGTTGGTTTAATCATTTTTAATCCTATAAACTAAACTCCTTAAAATAATACCCTTGGTGATGTGTAAGAGAGTCATGTTTATAAGGAATTGATTTTATTACCATAAAACATAATATCATTTTTGGTGGATTAATAATGGATAAAAAAACAAAAAAAAACAAAAACAACATTATTTTAATGGGTAAACATAATTTTAGTTGTTTACAATCATTATAGTATTTATTACATAACTTTTCAGATTTTATGATGTCATAATAAACACATTATATTTATAGAGTTTCTAATTTGTCCAAAAAATTTGATTATCTCTAAATATTTTGAAAAATTAACCTTTGGATAATTTCAAAATTTTCATTTAAAAAATAATATTTATTTTATAAAGATAATATACAAATATAATAATTTACACTTTTAAATAAAAAATCCCCATTCATTGAAAAAAACATTTTGTTTTACAATATAAATTTTATGACCTTTATAAAAATTACATTTGACTTCATAAAGTTATAAAATAATTAATATTTGATTAATATTATTTAATAATAATATTTTATTAAAACAAAATTCATTTTAAAAATTCTTTATTTCATCAAAAAGAGTGTCTTGATTGAAAATATATATTTCCCAAAAATAAATTTTTTGTTTCATCACATCAAAATCTATTTTTATGAGACATATCATTTCATAATTATAATGTCATAAAAAAGGATAAATATAACAATTATTTTATTAAAAATAAAAGATATAAAAATTAAAACTATTAGGGTATAAATACACAACCTTTTATTACACCAAAAAAATCACTAAGGTTAAAGGGGTGTGATCGTAATTTTTTCTTGGGGTGGTTCAACATACTTGGTTGAGTCTATGATCATGATGAACTTGAAATTATCCTATAAATGGTTTTTATCATGCTTTATTTATTGAATCTCATCTTGGGTCAGGTCAAGGGAAATTCCTAGTGATCTTATCTCCCTCAGATGCTCTGATAAATACGATTAATAGGATATGATCTTTCTAATCGAGACTATTTATTCCTTTGTATGTTTCATTTATAATTGATCATAACCCTTAATATATATTAATCATATGATCACTGTATAGTGACTGTACTATCAATGGTCATGATGCATAATTTACTTTTAAATATACTAGGATATAACATATAATGATCCCAAAATAACAGAATTAGTTTACATGTTTTCAATAACTTCATTTTTAATAAGAAATTTACACATTAAAAATGGATTTTCATTTATAAATGTTTAAGTCGTAACATTATTCCCCCTTCAGAAACTTCAGCATCAAAATTTTAATTTCATACACTAAAATATATGGGGGTACTTTTGTTTCATCACCTCTTCTGGTTTCTATGTCACTTACTCAAACATGCGATTCCGCCACAACACTCTAACCATGTTAATTGTATTGTTTCATATAAATTTTTTTATGCCCTAAGATCTTAAATGATTTCTCCTCATATTAAAGACCAATCACCAATGGTTCCTCTTATAGATTTAGTACATGTAGGGTTCTGGTATTTAATTTCTCACAGGGATACATGGAAGACGTCATGTACTTGGGATAAGTTAGGTGGGAGTTCTAGTTAATAGGTCACAACTATAATGTGATCAAGGATCACAAAGGGGATACTGTATCTAGGAAAAATCCTTCCCTTATTCACAAAACTCATGAATTTATTCAATGGTCATATATGAAGGACCACTTTATCATTAACCTCAAACTATAGGTCTCGTGAATGATTGTCTACATAGATTTTCAATCGACTTTATTAATATTTTATATGCAGTTGATTGGCTTAGAACTTATCTATCATATCATGGACAAGATCACATTCCATCAACTTCTACTCTCCATATTCATACCTTCATGTTGGAGTCAGACTCATCTTTCTATACAAAGCCTCATAAGGTTCCATTTGAATGCTTGAATGAAAACTATTTTTATATTAGAAATCCTTTTGGGGAAGGAGTTGGTCCCAACGTCCTTGGAAATCCATTGAACATGATATCAACATATCCTCCAGAGTTTGAATTATATATTCCGATAGACCATCCATTTGAGGGTGATAAGTAGTGTTGAATCTTATTTATATATTCAATTCTTACTGAAAGCTTCTTCAAATCCTCAAGGTAAACCATGGATCTCAATAAGATACAATAGAGTGTGGGACTCCATATAGTTTTACCACTTCAATTATGTATATCTTGGTGAGTTGGTGAAGAGATAAATCTATATCGATAGTAATGAATTTTTTTGACTTAGTAAGGTGACCGATTATCACCCAGATAGTGTTATTTTCTTTAGGTGTCTTAGGGATTCCTACTATATAATACATGGTTATGTTTTCCCATTTATATACTATTATCTGCAATGGTTACATCATACCCTCATAATTTTTTAATTACACCATGAATTTTTATCATACCATACATTGGAATAAATACTCCACAATTTTACTCTTCATGTTATCCAAAAAGATTTATTTATTCATATATCTATACATATTAGTTATTTCTAGATGAATAAATAAGTACAGTATATGCACATCATCCTTATGTTCCCTCTTCAGTTAAGGTTTTTATGGGATACATATCCGGGTTCCAAAATTTATAAATCAATCTTTTGAAAAGTTGAAATTTGAAATATTCACTACCATTTTTTTATATCACCTAATGGTCTATATAGGCCTCCTTGATCCTCTCAAAAATGGGTGCTTAAGTATTTATTTGATCAAGGTAGGATGAATATCCTTTTATTATTCCCATATCCATCATTTTCATCTCCACGAAAATTGGATCCCATGAAATACAAATCATAGATAGAGTTGTGGGGTTATTTATACTTAGAGTATATATAGCATTATTTAATTTCCCTAGATTATAATAGATTAAAAAACCATGATCCTTGATCATCTCTAACCACCTCTGTTTACATATATTGATTTCCTTTTGTGTGAATATATACTTGAGTTTTTTATGGTCTGTATGTATGTCACACTTCTCCCTGTAGAGATAATGTCACCATATCATTAGCATGACGATCACTAAAACTAATTATAAATTATTTTTGGGCAGTTCCGCTCATGTATCTTTAATTTTAATGTATTATAGTGCAATGTCCCGGACCTCTCCGACCCATTCCTTTGTCCAAAAGAAGGTCAAGAAGTGCTCTGGAGAGTAAAATGGACTTTTCCCACACTTTCCAGAATTTTGAAACTACACGCCGTGTAGTTTGAGTACACGCTGTTTACTCCCTTCCTGGGGATACCCCGTGTTGCAAGCCGTGTCCTTGCTATGTGGAGTAATGGGTGCACGCCGTGTGTCCAGTTCTACATGCCGTGTAGTCCTTCCCTACGTACGCGTTACCAGTCAATGACTGTGTACCATGTTGGAGCCGTGTCCTTGCCGTGTGCAATAAATGAGTACACACCGTGTGTCTAAACTACACGCCGTGTAGTCCTTCGCCACGTATGTGTTACCCTCAAACCATGTGTTGACCAGTCAAAGGCCGCGGAGCCGTGTTGGAAGCTGCGTGGAGACCGTGTGAAAGAACTGAGTACACGCCATGTACTTTTTCTTTTCATTCCTATAAAAGGAAGGGTCCCCTTCTCCTTTCAACTCACCCCTCTCCTCTCCTCTCCTCTCCTCTCCTCTGAGCAGAGCTCTCTCAATAGACTCGAAGGATCTTCCTTCCATAACTTCTACATCCGAGCTCCGATTTACGATCCGTCAGCGGCCACGGGATCGTAACGATGAGGTGGAGCTTTCGAGATTCGATTCGTTGACTTTCCTTCGGCCTTTTCTTTCTGACTTCCACCTGAGGAGGTTTTTCTGGGACCCGACAGAAGTGACAGACACTGACGGACGTCTTCTAAGGTTGATCCGGGGGAGCGTTGTAATCAAGAACCTGTTGAAGTAGGGATCTTACCTTTGTCTCTCTAATTTTGTGCATAATGCGGGGTGGGTGTCTTCTTGTTTACGTGAAACACTTTTGAATCTGTTTTAATAAAGATAATAACTGGCTTATATAATGGGTATGGGAAGCTGTGATTTCTGTTACTTTATATCATATGATATTATGTTGTGAATTAAATGAGATTCTACCTACTGAAAATCACGGTCGTTGGGGGCCTTTTCTTACGCAATTAAATGTTTCCCTCTCCTTCTATATTTTCTTATGGATGAAAGCTTATGGAATGTGGAAATTGGATAATCATGTAAAGTTGGATGATTAAATGAAAATCTGGAACCCTTGTGTGATCACCCCGGTTAAACAAAATGGAATAATGAACATGTGGGTGTTGGATTGGTTACGTGGCATGTGTGGGGGGTGTTTTGTGGGTTTTTGTAGATCAGGTGAGCAGCGGGGTAGCGGTTGACTTGGTTGTGGGTTGGTGTGAATGTTGTGTTGGTAACAGATAGTGGGGCTGCAATAAATGGTATTAAAGGGATGATGATGTGTGGTTTCAGTGCAGTTGTGGTTATGGCGGTTGGAAGCGGGGCTGCAGGGTTGGGTTTTAATGTGAATGGGCTGTGGGTTCTGATTATTAAATAAAAGTGGAAGAGTTAATGAATGGTGGGGCGTGGTAATGAAACAGAAATAATAATCAATGGGGTTGGTTGGTTGATAATAAGGGCTTGGTTGTATTTCTTGTGTTTTTCTAACTTGATTTGTGGATGGCAGGGATATGTTTTACGAATGTTTGGTGTGGTTGGTTGTGGATAGTTGCCCAGTAGTTAAGGAACTAAATAACTATTTTCTACTGAAATGTGAAAAATTAAAGGGGGTTGGGTTTGTTTGTTGTATGCATGCTTCATAGTAGCAGTTCCAAGGCACGTGCTCAGTTTCTCTTTTTAGAAGCCATAGGATGGGCTGTATGGTTGGTATATTTTATATATATCTGTATCTTTTGTGTTTTATCGCACCCCACCCATGTTGAGTACTTAGTGCCGAACACTCCCATTTTATGGGAGATGGTGTTTTTCCCTTAGTTACTAGCTCCTTCCTGCTCCTTCTCCCCTAGGCTGTGATGGATTGAGGCGACCTTACACCTAAGACTCTTTGGGTAGGTTTTGATTGGGGTGGTTTTAGCCCAAGACTCCTCGGTAAAGTTCTACTATTTCCCAAGAATCTTCGGGATGAGGCCCAGGTGTGTGCGGGTAGGATACGTGGTTGTGAGGCCCAGGTGTGTGCGGGCGGGATACATGGTTGTGGGGCCTAGGTGTGTGCGGGCAGGATATGTGGTTGTGAGGCCCAGGTGTGTGCGGGAGGGATACGTGGTTGTGAGGCCCAGGTGTGTGCGGGCGAGATACGTGGTTGTGAGGCCCAGGTGTGTGCGGGCGGGATACGTGGTTGTGAGGCCCAGGTGTGTGCGGGCGGGGAGAGTGTGGCGGCGTCAGGATGTTCATCGTTAAGAAGAGCATCTAACTAAAGGGAAGTGGTGTGGGGTACCTAATACTCTTGTTCTTATACTACTACTACTACCTGTTGTGATTGTGTTTTGGTGAGTGTGGATGGTGAGGTTGGTTGGATAGAATTACTTGCTAGGTTTCTTCTGTTGTTCTCACAAGACATTAGGATGTCTCCCCACTTGTGCATGAGAGATTTAGGTTTCCCTACTGAGTATACTTGTATTCTCACCCTACATTTACTTTCAGGTTTCCAGGAGGACTACCAGGTCCATACGGGACCCTACTAGTTGGACAGTTGGAGTTGTTGCTGTTGCTGTACCTTTTTTTATTTTGGTATTGTACTTTGAGCTTTCTTGTACTTGTACCTTGTTATAAATTTGTTTAAACATGCATGTGGGCTTGTTTTGGGTTTATTTCTATACACTTGTTCTTTTTCCTTTTGGTGGTTTACTTTTCCTATTTCCTAATCCTAAATAATAAAAAGGGTAATGCCTCTCATATTTGTGAAAACTCATACCCTTGGTGCTAGTCGCCACCCTGGGGCCTACTGGAGGCAGGACTCGGGGGTCATTATCTCCCTTTCACCATTTTCAGCTCAGGAGGGGCATCTTTGGTGGGAGGGGGTCATGACAGAATGGTATCAGAGGCAGGTTGAGAGATAAGATGAAGTATGGAGTTAGGAACAGTGAGGATTTCATGGGATGGTAGGGCAACAATGTTAGTTAATCTTGGTGCGTGACATAGGCCAGGGAAGACCGGCTAGGACACAGGATTTTAGGGCCCCCCGTGATCCGATGCAAGGACTCTGAGCCTACTGAACAACCAAGTGAGACTACATTGATTGCAGGGTAGAGACCCTAGGGAAGGTACATGCATCATCATGATTGTGTTTTACTTGATTTGGGTGTTCTGGGAAAGAAATTGAAATAAAATGATGAAATAAAACCTTGAGTTTTTCCTTACTACTTGGGATTAGGCGATCCTTGTTTACTGTACAGCTATGGCACCTGGACGTCATCCCCGGGTGGCTCAGACGGCCGAGGCCCAGCAGATTCAGGCAGTCGATTAGTTGAGGATTGACTGAGAGGAGGAAGATAGCCAGTGGCAGAAGACACTCCGTTCTTTCCAGTGGTAGTCCCTCAATAAGTACGAGGGTAGTAATTTGGATACAGAGACGGAGGGGTGGCTTGAGAATTTAGGGATCGCTTTTACCTTGATCTGTGCTCCGAGGGAGTACTGGGTTCCCCTAGTAGTCAGTCAGCTAAGAGGTGCGGTGCGACAATGGTGGATTCTCTACCTCAGAGAGAGGATAGAGGCAGAGGTTCCATGGGATGACTTTGAGAAGGAATTCCTAGAGGAATTCCTTTCTTCCATGATCAAGGCGGAGAAGCGGCATGAGTTACTCTCCCTTCAGCAGGGGAGTATGTCGGTACGAGAGCTGGTGATCAAGTTCAAGGATCTCCTGCGCTTTGATCCAGATCTCTTTCTGGATGAGGAGTCTCGGGCGAGACGTTTGGAGGAGGCGCTCCGTCCTTCACTCCAGTATGCTGTCACCCCCTTCACCCGTCCGACGTACTTGGTAGTACAGAAGAAGGCAGAGGTTGTATAGAGGATGCACTCGCTGGGAGGTGCACCCTGAGAGGGGATTTAGCCAGGTTCGTTGAAGGGGAAGGTGGTCAGCAGCAGGTCTCCTGCGACGGGACCTTCCAGGTTCAGGCCAGTGGGGAGCAGGCCCCAGCAGTTCCAGTTCAGATCTTCAGGTCCTCGTCCCTTTTTCACGAGCCCGGGACCGAGGTGTTTTTCTTATGGAGGTTTCGGGCACGTTCAGAGTTGGTGCCCGACCCGAGCTCAGTACGGTGGAGGTGGGCAGGTTTAGCGCCCACCTCAGCAGCACCGGTTGCCAGCGAGGTCCTTCCAGCAGTAGCAGGACCATGCTCCTTCGAGGGAAGACTTTGCAGGAGGAGGCCGACCTCAGGGTTCTCCTCAGGGACCTCGAACAGGGCATGGTTGGGGAGGTGGATGACATCAGAGAGGGAGAGGAGCTGGGCGTGGACAGTTGCACGCAGCAGATTTGACAGCTCCAGTAGGACCAGAGGTGGTACGAGGTACAATTTGTTTGTTCAGCACTCTTGTTTCTGCTTTGTTCGATTCAGGAGCCTCGCACTCCTTTTTTGCACCTGGTCTATCCCATTCTTTGGGACTAGACGTAGAGAGACTTTCCGTAGCACTGTTACTGATTACACCAGTTGGAGGCCAGACCGGCGTATCTTGTGTTTTCCGGGGATGTGGGCTGACGTTGGGACCCCATTGATCTAGTGGGTACCTTCTTCTATTACAGATGCAGCCATACAATGTCATCCTAGGCATCGAATGGTTGTTTTCTGTTAGTGCCATTATCGACTGCTTCTAGAGAAGAGTCGTGTTCTCCGACGTAGATGGGCATCATGTATCTTTTGTCGGCGAGAGGAGCTTTCAGGTGGGAAGATGGCATGTGGAGCCTCTCCTTTCCTTGTTGGGCGGGTTATCAGTGGTTCCAACTGATACAGAGATGATGGATGTCCCAGAGGTTGTTTGGGAGTTCCCCGATGTTTTTCCTGAGGAGGTTGTAACTCTACCCCCCCCCCCCCGACGTGACATTGAGTTCAGGATAGACTTACAACCTGATGCCTGTCCGATTTCGATGAACCCTTATCGGATGACACCCTCAGAGTTGCGGGAGTTGTGGATTCAGATTGACGATCTGATGTAGAAGGGTTTTGTTCGACCCAGCGTATCTCCATGGGGTGCTCCAGTTTTGTTCGTGAAGAAGGCAGATGGTGGTCTCAGGCTATGCATAAACTACCGAAGGTTGAACTAGGTAATGGTCAAGAACCGTTACCCCCTCCCAAGGATTGATGATCTCTTCGACCAGCTGAGGGGAGCAGGTTGGTTTTCCAAGATTGATTTACGATATGGATATCATCAGCTGAGGGTTAAGGACAATGACATCTCGAAGACGGCTTTCAGGTGCATGTATGGGCACTTAGAGTTTGTAGTGATGCCGTTTGGAGTTACGAATGCACCTGATGTGTTCATGGGACTCATGAACTTTGTCTTCCGAGAGTTTCTAGACCGGTTCGTCGTTGTGTTTATCGATGACATCCTGATCTACTCAAGATCAGAGGAGGAGCACGATGAGTATCTCAGGGAAGTCTTGGAAGTCCTTCGACACCACCATCTTTACGGGAAATTGTCGAAGTGTAAGTTCTTGACACAAGAAGTACACTTCCTTGGGCACGTGGTGTCTCAGCATGGAGTGTCAGTGGACCCGTCGAAGGTGGAGGTAGTTGTTTCTTGGGAAGCACCTAAGAGCGTGGCAGAAGTTCGTAGTTTCCTGGGGTTAGCAGGTTACTATCGGACGTTTGTTTCGGACTTCTCTCGAGTTGCTGCTCCTTTGACATCTTTGACGAGGAAGAACTAGGTCTTCCTGTGGAGAGAGCAGTGCTAGAAATCTTTTGAATACCTGAAGGAGAAGTTGGTCAGTGCTCCCATACTCATGTTTCCAGAGGAAGGGTTGTTGTATGAGGTGTTTTGTGATGATTCTGGCCTTGGTCTGGGGTGAGTGATGATGCAGAAGAACAGAGTGATTTGTTATGGGTCTAGGAAGTTGCGCCCTCACGAGCGTAACTATTCCACCCCTGACCTGGAGCTTGCAGCAGTAGTGTTCGCACTGAAGTTGTGGTGACATTACCTCTTTGGGGAGCGCTTTGTGGTCTTCTCAGATCACAAGAGCCTGCGTTATATCTTCTCCCAGCGTGACCTGAACTTGCGAAAGCAGAGATGGGTCGAGTTTCTCCAAGACTATGACTTTGAGATCTCTTACACTGAAGGTAAGGGAAACGTTGTGGCTGATGCCCTGAGCAGGAATTCGTATCAGGAAGTGGTTCGAGAATATACTGATGCTTGGAAGGCGATGGGAGAGTTGGCTGCCTTTCACTTGGATGCCAGGGTAGAAGGTGTTAGAGGCTGTTTGTTTCAGATGACAGTGCAGTCCTCCTTGATGCAGCAGGTGGAAGAGTCTCAGTGGGGGGACTCTGAGGTGGAAGTGATGCGGGATCGTGTCGAACAGGGGAACACTCCATAAGGATGGTCAGAGGACAGCCGACATCGGATGCTTTTCCATGGAAGGTTGTTTGTTCCAGAGGCGATGCATGAGGGAGTTCTCCGTGAGTTCCATAGCTTAGCATTGGAGGTACATCCAGGAGTTTCAAAAATGTACCAAGGCCTGAGGGAATAGTTTTGGTGGCCCGGGGTGAAACGGGCAGTGGTGGAATTTGTGGCTAAATGCCTAGTGTTTCAGCAAGTGAAGGATGAACACCGTGTTCCCAGTGGTTTGTTGCATCCTTTAGATGTCCCTGAGTGGAAGTGGGATGAAATCTCAATGGATTTCGTCACAGGACTATTCAGAGCTCATGGTGGGTATGATGCTATCTGGGTAGTGTTGGATCGTCTGACGAAATCGGCTCACTTCTTAGCAATCAAGGAGTCGGGCCCAGTGAGTACCTTAGCAAAAAGGTACGTAGAAGAGGTGGTGCATTTGCATGGAGTTCCAAGGACTATTGTCTCAGATCGGGATACTCGGTTTACCTCACGAGTCTGGAGGGGGTTATGGCATGCTTTTGGCACCCAGTTATGCCTTAGCACTACTTTCCACCCCCAGATCGATGGGCAGACGGAGCGGACTATCCAGACATTGGAGGACATGCTGTGAGCATGCGTTCTGGATTTCGGAGGATCATGGGTACGACACTTGCCTTTAGTAGAGTTTTCCTACAACAACAGATTCCACTATACTATTGGCATGGCACCGTTTGAGGCTTTGTATGGAAGGCCATGTCGTTCACCCATTTGCTGGGCAGAGGTTGGTGAGATAGGTGCTCTTGGGCCAGAGGTAGTGCAGAGCACCACAGAGAAAGTCCAGCTTGTACGTGAGAGGATGAAAGCGGCTCAGGACCGACAGAAGTCTTATGCTGATCGTCGTCGGAGGCCCTTGGAGTTCGAGGTGGGGGATCATGTGTTTTTGAAGGTTTCCCCTCGACGGGGGCAACAGAGGTTTGGGAAGGGGAGCAAGCTCTCACCCAAGTTCATCGAACCTTTTGAGGTGTTGAGGCGAGTCGGCGAGGTGGCATATCAGCTGGCCCTGCCACCTCAGTTGGAGAAGGTTCATGATGTCTTCCACGTCTCTTAGCTTTGTCGGTACTTACACGAAGACCTCCATGTTATCGACTGGGGAGAGTTAGATATGGGAGATGACGCGACCTTCAAGGAACGACCAGTCATAATCAAATATCGTAAAGATAAGGTGATCCGTGGATGAACCATTCCTCTGGTTCGTGTGTTGTGGATGCATGGTGGCCTCAAGGTCAGCACTTGGGAGCGGGAGAACCAGATGCACGCTCAGTACCCGGAGTTGTTTTGAATTGTGTTTTTTCCCTTGTTCTTTTAAGCTTGTGTTGATGTTGTAATCTGTACCCTTGTTATATAGAATGCTTGGATTGTCATTTTTGAGACCTTTTGTTTCTTTGTTCCTTGGTAATGTGTAACATGTCCGAATGTGTGGGAAAGGGAAAAACCTGACCCTTAATCGAGACGCATTAATGTGGATGTGATTGAACCTATGCAGGCGAGCCAATGCCACCTAAAGTGGATAAATATCTCGACATAGGTGAAGGAATTTCCCAAACCCACGTGTTCGGGCATTGTGTTGGTTGTGTGGTGTTGGGGTTAGTGCGAGTTGAAAAATCCTAATGTATGAAGGTGGGAAGACCCAATTCTTAATTGAGATGCATTAATGATGATGCGATTAAACCCGTGCAGGCGAGTCAGTGTCGCCTAAAGTGGATAATATCTCGACATAGGAGAAGGAATTCCTAACACATATGATTAGGGTTGTTGGTTGGGTTCCTGTTATAACGAGAACCCTAAGAGGTATCTTGTTGGGTTTCCTCTGGGTTGGTTTTTGAATTCTCTGGGACAATAATGTTTTAAGAGGTATCTGATGTAATGGACCGGACCTCTTCGGCCCATTGCTTTGTCAAAAAGAAGGTCAAGAAGTGTTCTGGAGGGTAAAATGGAATTTTCCCACACTTTCCAGAATTTTGAAACTACACGCCGTGTAGTTTGAGTACACGTCGTGTACTCCCTTCCCGGGGATACCCCGTGTTGCAGGCCGTGTCCTTGCTGTGTGGAGTAATGGGTGCACATCGTGTGTCCAGTTCTACACGCCGTGTAGTGCTTCCCCGCGTACGCATTACCAGTCAACAGCCGTGTACCGTTTTGGAGCTGTGTCCTTGCCATGTGCAATAAATGAGTACACGCCGTGTGTCTAAACTACACGTCGTGTAGTACTTCCCCGCGTATGAGTTACCCTCAAATCATGTGTTGACCAGTCAATGACCGCAGAGCCGTGTTGGAAGCTGCATGGAGACCGTGTGAAAGAACCGCGTACACACCGTGTTCCACAAAGTACACGCCGTGTACTTTTGATTTTTACTCCTATAAAAGGAGGGGTCCCCTCCTCCTTTCAACTCACCCCTCTCCTCTCCTCTCCTCTCCTCTCCTCTGAGCAGAGCTCTCTCAAGAGACTCGAAGGCTCTTCCTTCCATAACTTCTTCATCCGAGCTTCGATTTACGATCCGTCAGAGGCCATGGGATCGTAACGACGAGGAGGAGCTTCCGAGATTGGATTCTTTGACTTTACTTTGGCCTTTTCTTTCTGACTTCCACCCGAGGAGGTTTTTCCGGGACCCAACAGAAGTGACAGACGTCGACAAACGTCTTCTAAGGTTGATCCGGGGGAGCATTGCGATCAAGAACCTGTTGAATTAGGGATCTTACCTTTGTATCTCTAATTTTGTGCATCATGCGGGGTGGGTGTCTTCTTGTTTACATGAAACACTTTTGAATCTGTTTTAATAAAGATAATAACTGTCTTATATAACGGGGATGGGAAGTTGTGATTGCTATTACTTTATATCCTGTGATATTATGTTGTGAATTGAATGAGCTTCTACCTACTGAAAATCATGGTCGTTGGGGGCCTTTGCTTACGCAATTAAATGTTTCTTTCTCCTTCTGTATTTTCTTATGGATGGAAGCTTGTGGAATGTGGAAATTGGATAATCACGTAAAGTTGGCTGATTAAATGAAAATCTGGAACCCTTGTGTGATCACCCCGGTTAAAAAAAATGGAATAATGAACATGTGGGTGTTAGCTTGGTTACGTGGCATGTGTTGGGGGTGTTTTGTGGGTTTTTGTGGATCAGGTGAGCATCGGGGCTGTGGTTGACTTGGTTGTGGGTTGGTGTGAATGTTGTGTTGGTAACGGATAGTGGGGCTGCAATAAATGGTATTAAAGGGATGATGATGTGTGGTTTCAGTGCGGTTGTGGTTATGGCGGTTGGCAGCGGGGCTGCAGGGTTGGGTTTTAATGTGAACAAGTTATGGGTTGTGATTATTAAATAAAAGTGGAAGATTTAATGAATGGCGGGGCGTGGTAATGAAACGGAAATAATAATCAATGGGGTTGGTTGGTTGATAAGAAGGGCTTGGTTGTGTTGCTTGTGTTTTTCTAAATTGATTTGTGGATGGAAGGGATATGTTTTACGAACGTTTGGTGTGGTTGGTTGTGGATAGTTTCCCAGTAGTTGAGGAACTAAATAACTATTTTCTTCTGAAATGTGAAAACCTAAAGTGGGTTGGGTTTGTTGTTGTATGCATTCTTCATAGTAGCAGTGCCGAGGAACGTGCTTAGTTTCTCTTTTTAGAAGCCATAGGTTGGGATGTGTGGTCGATATATTTTATATATTTCTGTATCTTTTGTGTTTTATCGCACCCCACCCATGTTGAGCACTTAGTGCTGAACAGTCCCATTTTATGGGAGAGGGTGTTTTTCCCTTAGTTAATAGCTCCTTCCTGCTCATTCTCCCCTAGGCTGTGATGGATTGAGGCGACCTTACACCTAAGACTCTTCGGGTAGGTTTCAATTGGGGTGGTTTTAGCCCAAGACTCCTTGGGCAGGTTCTACTGTTTCCTAAGAATCTTCGGGATGAGGCCCAAGTGTGTGCGGGCAGGATACGTGGTTGTGAGGCCCAGGTGTGTGCGGGTGAGATACATGGTTGTGGGGCCCAGGTGTGTGCGGGTGGGATACGTGGTTGTGAGGCCCAGGTGTGTGCGGGCGGGGAGAGTGTGGTAGCGTCAGGACGTTCATCGTTAGGAAGAGCAGCTAACTAAAGAGAAGTGGTGTAGGGTACACAATACTCTTGTTCTTATACTACTACTACTACCTATTGTGATTGTGTTTTGGTGAGTGTGGCTGGTGTGGTTGGGTGGATAGAATTCCTTGCTAGGTTTCTTCTATTGTTCTCACGGGACATTAGGATGTCTCCACACTTGTGCACGAGAGCTTTAGGTTTCCATACTGAGTATACTTGTATGCTCACCCTACGTTTACTTTCAGGTTTCCATGAGGACTACCAGGACCGTGCGGGACCCTACTAGTTGGACAGTTGGAGTTGTTGCTGTTGTTGTACCTTTGTTTTCTTTTGGTATTGTACTTTGAGCTTTCTTGTACTTATAACTTGTTATAAATTTGTTTAAACATGCATGTGGTCTTGGTTTGGGTTTATTTCTATACACTTGTTCTTTTTTCCTTTTGGTGGTTGACTTGTCCTATTTCCCGATCCTAAATAAAAAAAGGGTAATGCCTCCCATATTTGTGAAAACTCATACCCTTGGTGCTAGTTGCTACCCCGGGGCCTATTGGAGGCGGGACTCGGGGGTCATTATCTCCCTTTCACCATTTCCAGCTTAGGAGGGGCAACTTTGGTGGGAGGGGGTCGTGACATATAGGATATAAATTTATCATCTTTCATGAGTATACAACCCATTCCCTTTTTATATCCATCACCGTATATCATAAATACTTCCCTACTCATGGGTAATTTGATCATAGGTGCACGTATTTACCTATTTATAAAATATTTAAATTTGTATTTGAATTAATCATTCCAAACAAATATAAAACCCTTTTGAGTTATCTAGATTATCAGGGATATAAAATAATGATAATTTTATCACAAATCGATGATAGTATAAAACTAATCCACAGAAACTATGGATTTTTATCATAGATGTTGGTCTTGGATGTCCTTTATTTTCCTCAGTTTTTTTATGAACTAATATATCCCTTTTCTTGTAATAACATACTCTACGAATGATAATTTCCCCATATAATACATTATTTTACTATACTTCACAAATAAAATTTCCATTCATGCATTATTAAATACAATATTCAAATTTGTTAGGTCTACTAGGCTAGATACCCTGAGAGGGGGGGGGGGGTGGGTGAATCAGAGTATGACAGATTAAAAAAACTGCCCCTTTTGATATTTTTTTACTGTTAGACAAAACCCTCTTCTCTCTCCTTCTCTTTGAAAAGTATGAATAAACCTTAAAGCATGCACATGACACAACAATTTTTACTTGGTTCACCCTCACTGGGCTACATCCAAGGAGAATACACCGGCAGTGTGCCAATGTACCAATTCCACTATAAGAACACTACTGTATACAAGTTCGAAGTGGACTCACTGTCCCTCCTGGTTTACAACCACTCACAATATTGAGAATTCACTGCTCTCTCAACTAAAGTGAGCTCACTACTTGTTCAGAAGATCCACTCACAGTTTATAGACATGTAGGTCTCTTCATTACCACTAATGAATACATCCTCCACTGTATGTAGATTCTCTATTGAATTCCAAAGTTCATCCACTGATGAATACCCCTTTTCCCCTAAACATTGGGCAACAATATTTGGAAAGTACCTTCGCAAAGCACCCTACTTCGCAAAGCTCCCAATTTCACAAAGATAAAACAAGCCTTCACGAAGCTCCTGACTTTTCACGAAGCTCCTAACTTTTTGCGAATCGCACATTTTTGCAGAGCTTAGGAAATCTCAGATCTCAAGTCATCGTAGAGAGACTTCCCTCGCGAAGCTCACTGAGCCAACATGGAGAACCCAACTTTCGCAGAGCTAGAATAGCTGTTAAAAAGATCCTTCCTTTCGTGAATCACACTGCCTTCGCGAAACACCTTCGTGAGCTGAGAGAAAAATATTTCCTTTAAAAACTCTCTACTTCTCCCGAGGGGGTCGAGGTCTATTTATAGGCGATTCCACCAACCACCGAACCTTTCGTGTGAAGTAAACGCCACGTCATCTCAAATCGCAATGCTCCGAATTTCCCACCGAAATTATCTCAAAATAATAGTGAAGCACCATAGAAATTTTATGATCACAGAACTCGTCATAATCGTGGATCATCCCATCAATTCCTTCACTCCTTCACTGCGAAGCTCCACTCGCAATGCCCTTCGCCACCACAATGCTCTTCAGCTATGCCATTTGCAAAGCTTGTCGTAATCGTAAATAATCACCATCAACATTCTTCTGGTCTTCGTGAAATCCAAACCATGAAGCCTATATTTGCGAAACTCACACCTTTTCCATATTTAAATCAGATCTTAAAGGAAATCCTATTTTCACAATGCTCACCAAATTCCAAATGTTGGACCCCAAAAATTTGGCAAACACTAGAAAACGACACCACCTTGTATCTATTCTTTTGTACTACCTCCAGATTGTCTGTTCCTTTGTCATGGTTCTTTGTCAACATGGATTGTCAACAACATCCCTAGAAATTGACAATTCACCATGGAAACCTACACTGTCAACAAACACAACCAACCCAAAAAATGCTGCAATATTACCTTGAGGTATATTTGTCCAACAATCTCCCCCTTTGGGTTTGTTTACAATTATTCTCATAACGATTCTATGCACTTTGATACCTCTCTGAAGCTCCTTCCATCATCACCCAGCCTTCGCCCCTTGCAATTTAGATAGTGACCAAAGATTCACTCACCACATACTCTAATCCCACATGAGTAATGCTCGTTGTGAGAAATAAGAGTAAATGAAAAGATCATCAATGAATCACTTCATTTCTATCACCAAATATTGACACCCAACTGATTCCAATTTCCAAACTAATACCAATTGTTGATACCACAATGATACCAATTGGTGATAGCTGAAAACCTTCTGACACCATTCCAACACCACTCTTCTAATTTTATCATGATCCTCAGCTGTTGTGATATATATTCTTTGGTTGATCACTTCTAGAATCATCAGATTTAAAAACACCCTCCTATCAAATTTCTCCCCCCTATCTTGCTGCTCCACTTATCAGATTCTCCCTGTGTCTTTTACAAAGACATTTTCTCCCTTTATTGGACACAATTTCTCCCCATTTATGTGTCACAATTTCTCCCCCTTTTTCAATGAACCAAAAGGTTACTCCTTTGTGGTTTGAAACATTGAAAGAGTAAAAATTAGCATGTTAGAGAAAAACACACCATACCTTGGGGAGAGGGGGGTTCCCACAACCACACTTTTCCAAGTGCGGGGAATCAACTAAACTCTCAGAGCCAGTCAATGCCTATCAAAAGCTTCCTTGGGTAAGGCCTTCATCATAATGTCTGAAAACTATAGTTCTGTAGGCACATACTCCAAATTCATGATTCCATGATCAACCTTTTCCTTGATAAAATGTTACTTTATCTCAATGTGCTCTGTCCTTGAGTGATGGATGAGATTTTTGCTGAGATTTATATCACTTGAGTTATCTCACTAGATAATGATCGGAGATGTCACTTCAAATCCCATATCATCAAGTTGTTGCTTCATCCACAACAACTGTGTGCACGCTTGAGTGGACACAATATACTCAGATTCTGTAGAGCTTAATGAAATTAAATATTTCTTCTTTCTTAGCCAAGAAATACATAGTCCACCAAGATAGAAAGCACCTACTGACGCTGATTTCATGTCATCCGCTGAACCGGCCCATTCTGCATTAATATATCCCAGTAATTCTGACATAGAATTGTCACTATATATCAATCCTAAATCCATTGTTCCCTTGATATACCGAAGTATTTTTTTTCACTGCAAGCATGTGGATTTTCTTGGGATTACTTTGATATCTCACTACTTGGCATGTAGAGAATACAATGTCAGGCCTTATCATAGTCAAGTATAGAAAACTTCCAATGATTTTCCTATATTATATGATATTAACTGCCTTTCCATCCTCATCTTTGGAAAATTTCATCTGGGTCACAACCAGAGTCTTCATCTCCTTGGAATTTTCCATTTCAAATCTTCTAAAAACCTCCTTGGCATATTTGGATTGAGAAATTAATGTTCCATTCATCCCTTATGCCACCTGTAGGACAAAGAAAAACATTAGCTCTCTAATCATTGACATTTCAAACTCACTTTTCATGAATTTGGAAAAATTTATGCACTGATCTTCATCTGATCCACCAAATATTATGTCATCGACATAAACTAGGACCACCATCCTTTGATTACTATTGCTGTTGAAATAGAGATTGAGATCAACTCCCCCATGCTGGAAACCAAGCTTCTTCAAGTACTGATCAAGCCTTGAGTACCATGCTCTTGGTGCTTGTTTCAGCCCATACAACGCCTTCTTTAGTCTGCAAACCTTGTTCTCATCCTCATGAATGAGAAAACCATCTGGCTGCTCAATATACACCTCTTCCTCCAGAACACCATTCAAAAATGAAAATTTGACATCCATCTGGAAAACTTTGAACTTCCATTGCACTAAAATGGCTAGGAATAATCTGATTGTCTCTAGTCTCACAACAGGTGTAAATATCTCATCAACATCTATTACCTCTATCTAGAAGTATCCTTTTCATACTAATCATGCTTTGCTCCGAATCACTGTTCCATCTTCATTCATCTTGTTGTGATAGAACCATTTAGTCCCAATGACATTATTATTTGATGGCATTAAAACAATCTCCCATGTCTGATTTTCTCGATTTGATCAATCTCTTCATTCATTGCCTAAAGCCAGTTTTCCTCTTTAGCTACATCTGCGAAGCACTTCGGCTCAACCTGAGATAGGAAAGATGTCTACTGCAGTGATTTCATTCTCCTTTCTTGAACCGGAGCTGACTAATCACTAATGAGATTCTGCCTATAAATTTTAGCTTGACTCCTTGGCTTTTGTGTAGATACAGATTTTACTTCCTCATGCTCATCATCAGTATCTTCTTCTGAATCAATATCAACCACTTATTCTCCCCCTGCATTTCTTTCCTCCTCATCACTTTCATCAGGAAATTGTTCACTGCACTATTGAATGATCTCCTCATTCTTCAATATAGTGACATCATTTCTCTCAACTAATTTTCCCAACCTTTTGTTAAAGCATTTGTATGATTTGATTTTTTCCTTAGTAGCCTAGGAATATCCCCTCATCTCCTCGTGACTTATATTTCCTATGTTTTTCCATGTTGAGGATAAATCACTTTCTTCCAAACATTCGAAAGTATTTCACTGTTGGATTCTTTCCATACCACATCTCATATGGAGTCTTTCCCTCCTTCAAACACAACATATCCCTGTTAGAAATGTATACTGATGTCAAAACTGCTTCCTTCCAAAATTTCTCTAGTAGATCTTTTTCTATGAGCATCATTCTGGCCATGTTATTGATTGTATAATTTATCCCTTCAACCACTCCATTCTGTTGGGGAGTTCTCACTGAGGAAACTTGATTCCTTATCCCATGTTTCTCAAGATATTCTTCCACCTGATCATTTGTGAATTCCGTACCATTATCAGTACAAAACTTCAGAATTTTCTGTCCAAGAATCCTTTCACACTCCCTCCGGTACTATTTTATGCAGCTGAACACATCATAATTATGGGAAATAACAAATACCCATGACATTCTGCTATAGTCATCAATTAATAGAACATAGTACCTCTTTTTTTCAATTGCTCTTGGTGTGATAGGCCCACAAACATCAACATGCACCAATTCGATCACTCTTTTTGACTTATTTTCCTTTGACTTATATGTATTTCTGATGATCTTACCTTATTGGAACACATCGCATGTGTGAGTATGATCACATGATAGCTTAAGGAGGTCTCTTGCTGCATCACACTTTACCAGGTATTCTAGGGATGGTTGGCATAGATGATCAAGTCGTTTATGCCACAACTTGTTTTCTTCCTCTCTGGATAGAAAGCACATATTTTCTTCTCCACTTACCAGGTATAGATTCCCCTCTATCAATTTTACCTATAGAAAAACTACCACATTTCTTCCTTTGAAGATACACATATTCTTAGTAAAACTTATATAATTTCCTGAGTCACATAGTTGACTGACACTGAGCAAATTGTGACTGAAGCCTTCTACTACTAAGTCATCATCACATCTCATCTCTTTGCACCCAAACTTGGCCTTTCCTGAGAAAATTATCTTCAGGACATCATCGTTTCCAAAGTTGAAAACTCCTTATTTGTCATATTTTACGCCTGTAACAAGATCCTTATTACATATCACATGAAATGTGCAGCTGCTGTCAAGGATCCACACACCAGAGTGATCTGATGCTTTAAGGGAATTTTCTGCCACCACTTCCTTCTCATAATTTTTCTTCTTAGTCCATATTTTTTCCTTCACACTTGGTATGGATTGAGACTTCTGATCTTTCTTAGAAAATTATATACTAGATTCATCTTGCAAAGCTGCAAATCTATTTTTCATTTTCAACTCACCTGTTGGTTCATTGATCTTACACTTGAGAACATTTTGACTCTGCTTTGGCATATTCCTCTGTATAGTCTAAGTACAATACTTAGCCATGTGCCCAAATCCTTCGCACCAAAAATAGTGTCCTTCGAAGTATGTTCTAGAGAACTGTTCTCTATTTGGATTCCACCTATGTTCTTGTGCCTTTCAGTATCTCTTTGCTATGGAATACACATACTGTGAATGTCCCATCTTTCCACAAAATTAACACATGATATAAGGTTCATTCCTTCGTGTCACTTCTACACCACTAGTTTCCCTCTGGGATCTCTGAATATTCTGATTCTTCCTTGTGCCCAAATATACCTTCAATCTCAGAATGGGTGCTTGTGGTTTGACTTCAGTTTTCACAGCTTTCTGTTTCCGATCAAGCCCCATGTCAGCCTTAGCATCTGAACATAATTGATGCTTCCTTTCTACTAAACCACTATTTTTTTCTTTCAGCTTCTCAGTTTTCTGAGTGATCTACTTTCATTATGTCCCAACAGGAGTCAATAGTTTTTCTTGATCCTATACCTTTTTCTGCAAACCAACTACTTCTCCTTCAAGTTATTCAATACTCTTGATTTTATCTTTCCTTGTGTTATTAAAGCCATCGATCTCCCTTTTCTGTTCTTTAATCTTGATTTTATACTCACTAATTGATTCTGAATCCTCTGGTATTGATGATGTGAGTTTCTCAATTTCTTCCATCAACCCAGACTTCTCTTCTTCCTGCTGCTGTATAAAGATTTTGGAATCATGAACAACTTTGTTGGAGTTCTTTGTTTTAGCTCTCCAAACAACTATCTCTTCAAGAGTAGCCTCTAACTCAGCTTACATATCAACTATTCCCTCAACTTCTTCTTTTTCTTCATCAGCTTAGGTTTCATTCTTCTTTTGAGAACCACCAACAACTGGAACCCTATAATTTTCTCTATGATCTCTTCAGTTCTCTATCTCTTCAACCTCCTCAACCTCAGACTCATCTGAACTGTCACATTCTTTTGAAAGAATATTTTTCTTCTTAAAGAAATTTCTCTTGAACTATTTATTTCCTTTCTCATAGGCTGGATACTTCTTCATGGGAATTTCGATTTCATCGACATCATCATCCTCTTGGAACTTTTTAGGGCCCCTTACCGCAAAATGTCCAACCTTTCCACATCGAAAACAAGCAAGTGGAAGCTTCCCTTTAAACTTTCATTTTCCTCTTTGAAGGTTTGAGGAGAGGAATGACATCACCTCATCTGTATCTTCTTCTTCCTAATAATCTTCAATGGCGAGGTTCTTCATGGCCTTGAATGCCACTTCTTTGGATTTCCCCTTTTCCACAACATCATTATCATTATTTCTCATTTCATATGCAATAAGGGTGCTATGCAGGTTATCCAATGTCATCTCTTTCAGGTCTTTATCTTCCAAAACTGAAACTTTTGTATTGAACTGAGGTGGAAGTTTCCTCAATATGTGCTTCACAATATTTATGTCTTCAATAACTTCTCTAAGTTCTCACATGTCTTCCACTACATCATTTACCCTATCAAATAATGCATCAATATACTCATTCAGGTTCATTATCAGATCTTCATACTTGTTCCACAATGCTTGAAACTTTTCCTCTCCGACCTTTGTATCTCCTTCATATATATTCAATATCTTTTCCCACATAGCATGTGATGTTTTTCATGACACCACCTTCGTATAAATAGCATTGGATAGGGATTCCCCTAAAGCATTAATTCCCCTAGCATCAGCATCCAATTATCTACACTCAGCTTCAGATAATGCACCGCTATTAATATCGAATGTTATTCCATGCATTTATGCTGTGAACACATCCATTCCCAAGGATCAAAAGTAGTGTTGCATCCGATTCTTCCATAGATGAAAATTGTTCCCATCGAAGATCGGAATCCCTTTGTGATTGGTGACCTCTATTTGAGAGAGAAACAACAATATCAACCTTTCCCTCTTATACCAATTGTTAGGTCCACTAGGCTAGATACCCTGAGGGGGGGGGGGGGGGGGTGAATTAGGGTATGATAGATTAAAACAACTGCCCCTTTTGACCTTGTTTTTATGTTAGAAAAAACCCTCTTCTCTATCCTTCTCGTTGCAGAGAATGAATAAACCTTAAAGCATGCACTAGACACAACAATTTTTACTTAGTTCACCCTCACTGGGCTACGTCCAAAGAGCATACATCGGTAGTGTGATGATGTACCAATTCCACTATAAGCGCACCACTATTTACATGTTCAAAGCAGACTCACTATCCCTCCTGGTTTACAACCACTCACAATTTTGAGAACTCACTGCTCTCTCAACTGAAGTGAGCTCACTACTTATTCAGAATATCTACTCATAGTTTATAGACCTGTAGGTCTCTTCATTACCACTAATGAATGCATCCTCTACTGTATGAAGATGCTCTATTGAATTCCAAAGTTTATCCACTGATGAATACCCCTTTTCCCCTGAACATTGGGAAACAACCTTTGGAAAGTACCTTCGAAAAGCATCCTACTTTGTGAAGCTCCCAATTTCACGAATTTCAAACAAGACTTCACGAAGCTCCTGCCTTTTCATGAAGATCCTGACTTTATAGAGATCAGGCCGTCGCAGAGCTCAATTCATCGTAGAGAGACTTCCCTCATGAAGCTCACTGAGCCAACGCGAAGCACCCAACTTTCACAGAGCTAGAATAACCGCCACGAAGCTCCTTCCTTTTGGGAAGCACATTGCCTTCATGAACCACCTTCACGAGTTGAGAGAAATATATTTCCTTTTAAAACTCTCTGCTTCTCCCGAGGGGGTCTAGGTCTATTTATAGGCGATTCTACAAACCCTAAAACCTTTCGCACGAAGTCAATGCCACGTCAGTTCAAATTGCAAAGCTCAGAAGTTCCCACTGAAATTCTCTCAAAATCACAAATCACCATGGTAATTTTCTGATTGTGGAGATCATCATAATTGTGGATCATCCCATCAATTCCTTCGCACCTTCTCTACAAAGCTCCACTCACAATTCCCTTCACCACCGTAATTCTCTTCAGCATTGCTGTTTGCGAAGCTTGTCGTAATCACGAAGAATCACCATCAACATTCTTCTAGTCTTTGTGAAATCCAAACCATGAAGCCTATCTTTGCAAAACTAATGCCTTTTCCATATTTAAATCATATCTTCAAGGAAATCCTATTTTCGTGATGCTCACCAAACTCCAAATTTTGGACCCCAAAAATTTGGCAAACACTGGAAAAAAACACTACCTTGTATCTATTCTTTTGTACCACCTTCAGATTGTCCATTACTTTATCATGGTTCTTTGTCAACATGGATTGTCAACAACATCTTTGGAACTCAAAAATTTACCATGGAAACCTGCATTGTCAACAAACACAACCAACCCAAAAAATGCTACAATGTTACCTTGAGGGATATTTGTCCAACAAAATTCTCCTTAACTTCTACCTTTATTTTGGAATAGTTAAGAATATCATCAATAAAGGAAATGATAAATTTATCTTGGAAATCCCAAAATAATCTATTCATTATGTATATGAACATTAATGGGGCATTAATGAGTCCAAATGGCATCATTATGAACACATAGTGCCCTTATCTTGTATGAATAGTAGTCATGGAGATATCTTCATTATTAACATTTACATGATAGTATCTAGATTGAAGATTCATATTGGTGAAGCATTGATCTCCATGCAGCTAATTAAACAAGTCATCAATCCATGACATATGACAAATTTTATTTATCATGATCTTTTTGAGATCGCAATAGTTGATGCAGAGGCATATTGACCCATTATTCTACATGAAAATGAGGATCAGTGTGAACTATGGTGTAGAACATAGGTGTATAAACCAATTATCCGTATTCTCCTTCAATTGTTTCATCAATTTATCAAGTTATAAAATGGATATTCATTATGGTGTCATGTATACCAACAAATCTCCAGGCATGAGATCCTTGAAAACTCAAGATAATAGCCAGGAGGAAGACCATGGAATTATTTTGGAAACACTTCATCATATTCCATTACAATGGGAATGCCTTCATTGGTGGTATTCTCCTTAACCCCAATCCGTTGAGCATGATACACTTTCTTATCAGGAAATAATATCCATTCATGAGATGATGATACTAAAAGTGATTCATACTCCTCCTTACACATGTATAGTATCAAAGGATGATTTGCGATATAAAGGGTTATTTCCTTATCTTAGTAGTTAATGTTGGATCTATACAAGAAAGTCCAATCCATACACATAATTTCATAAAATTCCTCTAAATGGATTATCATCTAGTTTTCTAGGAAATTTATCCCACAAATATGGACAATACATGAGTTCTATACTTGGGATGAAATAATTGACCCATTCACCATATTCAATAATAGCTTTACTTCGTTGTTTTGAGGTGGTTCTTGAATAGTTCTAGTAAAATCACATGATATGAAAGAATTAATTGAACCAGAATAAAAAAGTATGTTAGATATTATTGAATGAATAATTATCACACATTTCACTGCTTCATTTTCAAGATCCACTACAAAATTTATGATGGAATAATTTTTTCCTTTCTCTCTAGGACTTGGTGGTGGGTTTTTTCATTTGTTTCCAATAACCCTTTGCATATAGAATTGATTATCATAGTGTTATTATTCCTTGTAGTTGGAAAATTTTACAATAGGCTAGTGATTGACTAGATCATTCCATCCTTACAACTCATTGGTGGGTTTCTCCCATCAGTAATTTCTAGCTACGTTCCCTTCCATCCTGCAACTAAAGAATTTCCTTTCCCCCTTCAAGAATTTTGTTGGATGCTTCATCCCAAACCTTTGAAAAGTGGGATTTACTTTCTTATCCCCTTCAGATTTTCAATTGTACCACTAGAATTAAAATCCATTCTCCTCTTCTTCTATCTTGACCTGTGAGACCCTTGAGATTCATAGATCCCCATTTCCTATTTGAGGCCACATATAACAATTTTATTATAGTTTTCAAATTATTGAATTGTAAAATATTTTCATAAACTTGGGTTTATCCCACTAAATATGCAGTAAAATTTAATTTTGGGTGTGATGAAAAAGTTGAAGGAGTATTGTGCATGTATTGTGAAGTTTACCTCATACACCCTGATGTATTCATCATCCTTTTTCTTAAGGTTAAAGAAATTCCTCTTAATTTATATTATAGAGTGAAAGGAAAATATTTATCGAAAATTATTTTCTAGAATTCTTTCCACTCCATCACTATGATCTCCTCCCAGGGATTCTCATTTTTTTACCAACGTCCACCATTGACCATATTATCCCTCTAAATGATAAACAACCCTCATGGCCTTTAATTCCTTGTAGAATGAAAATATGGATAAGATATTTTCAATTTATTTGATCCATTTCTCCATGATTATGGGATCATAATATCCACTAAAAGTCAAATTCCTTTGTAACATGATGGACCTAATTGCCACTTTCCCTTTCATATGGGGATTTTATAATTCTTCTTAATTCATGTCTCAGTTCAAAACTTAATTTAACTAAGAATGTATCAACAAAATGATCATGATTACTAATCCCATAATGTTTGGAATCCCATTTGGACAGTCATCACATTTTCCCTTACATTGGTTGTTGGATCAGTTTCTTCTATTTACACCGATTGACTAAAAAAAATAAAGGAAAAATTAAGCATGATAATTATTATTTTTAACTACTATACATAAATGGGAAACCATAAAAATTATAGTGATAACTCATAAGTGAACATTATTCTTTAACCTATGAATTTCTAGATCTCAATATATGTAATCAATGATCTATTTCCTAATATAAAATAATATGGGAATTTTGTTCCCTTAATAATGTTTCATAAAGAGAATGACAATTTTCCAAATCATACCCATAGAGATAGTCAAACTAGGTGTACAACATATCCTATTTTCATGCACTAGGTGATGATTGCGTCCATCTTAATGAACCATTTTCCTGGTTATTATCCCTAAGTACCTTTGTGTAGATTCATATCCACATATAGTATCCAGATATATATATATATATTTTCTTGGAAACCACTTTCTATATATTTTATCAATATTTATGGATGATTTTATATGTTTAGTCTTTTACATAAGGATTTTAATTGATTTTTTTATTCCTAAGGCCAAAAATATCTAGCTTTTCCTTTGATACAAACCATGACAACCTATATATTTTATACACTCTATTTCATGTATTTTTAGAAAGTAGTAAAATTAATAAAACCCTAGAAGATAATGATGCCTAGTGTACTTGTAAAATTAGGAACATGACACGACAACATGAAAATTAAATTCAACATCATTAATTAATAACTCCAAACCATTCCCCTATTTTCTAAGGATCCTTCCAAACCGCATGGGATGACATAGGCATGTACAAAAGAAATAGTTGAGCTATAAATCCCAATAAGGGAATATAAAAACCATATAATATGGTAAAGAATCATATCAGATCCAAGAGGCATATCAATGAAACATTAGTGGGGTGAGAACTACAATCTTGTATAGTGAGGCATGATATAACATGGTAATATAAAGGAAACATAGGAATTTAACGACAATATAAAATATTACATCCTAAAAATTGGTCAAGGATAATTTCCAAGACAAGACATCATAGTGTGATTATGATAAACTCTCATGCACTATAAATTTAATATCATGAGATAAAAACATTACCTATTTCATTGAAGGGATATATAATTCGGGTCCCACCAGTTACAATCATGTCATGTACATGCATAAGTGTGCCACATAAATCATACAACATAGAGATGTATTTAATCAATTTTAACCCTGTGATTAAGGATTGTAGATTAATTAAATGTAAATACCTAATAAATTAAGGATAGTTAGAAATAGGTGAATACCCTTGAGTGTAAATAGATATGGGTATTCACAACACAAATGTTTGTCTTGGAAAATCGTAGGATAATGTCAACAATATAATATGTGTACATAAATGATCATTAAAGGGGTGACTGAGAGAAAAAAAGGTTATAATTACTTTATAATCATAAGGATAATAATATGGATGTATAAAAACATATCCCAACTTGAGAAATTTGAAATCAAAATGCATGACATAAAGAATGAGTTTGAATAAAGAGCAGAAGGAGAGGATCCATTACCTTGAGAGGGTGATTCTTAATGATTTGGTGGGGATTTTTATGATATTGGGGTATCCTTTGGAGGAATTTAGGGAGGAAAGGGTAGAGTAACACAATACTCATAGAAATTTCAGTGATGATGAATGTGAGATTGGTTGGGTTTATATAGAAAAAAGAGGATAAATCTTTATTGATTTTAAAACATTAGTTTTGAATTATTTTTGATAATGTAATGGAAACCAAAAAAATTCTAATGGGTTTCCCCATGGTTTTGGCCAAAGGAAAGTTGTTTCTTTATTTTATATGTTTGAGAATAGAAATCCTTAATATAATAACTTTTTTGATGTGGAAGTTAATTATGTTTATAAAGAATTTATTTTAAAACCTTATAATATAATATTGGTTTTGGAGGATTCATTAAGGATTAATAAAATTAAATAAATTACATAAAATACATATAATTATAAATTGTAAACATCATTTTCATCATGAATACTATTTATAGTATTTATCACTTCATTTTTGGGTTGTTATGATATAATAATACACACTGTATATTTATACCATATTTAATTTTCACCCAAAAATTCTAATGTATCCAAATGGAATGAAAAATTAAAATTTTAATAATTTTGACATGATATTTTAAAAAATAATATTTATTTTACCAAAATAATTATCAAAATATAGTAATTTACACTTTTAAATCAAAAATCCCCATTCATTAAAAACACTAATTTTGGTTGACAACACCAATTTTCTTTCCCTTATAAAAATTACATTTTACTTCATAAAATTATATTATCATTTATATTTAATAAATACTATTTAATAAAAAATTGTTAAAATATAATTTATTTAAAAAATTATTGAGTTCATCATAATGAGTGTTTTCATAGAAACTATATATTTCCCAAAAATAAAATTTGTGTTTTATCACATCAAAATATAATTTTTATCAAACAGATCATTTAATCCATATAATGTTATAGAAAAAGTGTAAATATTAACATTATTTTATTATAAATATAAAATATACAAATTCACACTCTTGGAGTTAAGATATATATCCTTTAATTATCACATGATATAACCTATAATGGTCCCAAAATAACTGAAGTAGTGCTTATGTTTTATATATCAACATTTCCTTATAATTCATTTACTCTTTTAAAAAATTAATTTCATTTATAAATGTTTTTGTCTTTACAATCTCTATCTACAAGCCTTAAAAACATAATTTAAACTGGGAATATATGTTAGATACAATTTTAAAGGAACTCTGTGAATCTGCATGATCTCTTATACTTAGATCTTGACTAGCTCATCTAAATAGTTTCTCGTGAAATAATATTATGTGATACACCTTATTAAACCAATCCAAATCCACCCAAATGGCATCTTTCTCTCTTGGGGTCCTAGGAAATCCATCACGAAATCTATCTTCACTTCATCTATAAGGACCCATCCTTAAACATTACATAATCTTAAGTTTTAGTCAAAAAATTAATTATTTTCACTTTGAGTATATTTTCAGGTTTAAAGTTTTAGAGAATTAGGGAATAACTCATATATAAAAAAACCATAAAATACAAATTGGACACTTCCAATTAGTATCCATTTTCCCCATAATTTAAAACTTATAAAATAAATCATGATTTAATTTCATGGAAAATATTCATGACTTTCAACTTTATTTCTTCCATTCCCTTACCCATCCTTAAATTCTATGAAAAATATTTAAAAATGTTGTATAACACAAAAAATTTATTAAGGGATACAAAAATAATGAAAATTTATAGTCCTATTAAAACATGAAAAATCATATAATGTTTACCTTTATCTTCAAAGTTTGTTGAGCATATGAAATAAACAAAATTTAGATGAAAAATACACACACATTTTTTCTCAAATAAAATCATTAAAACCCATATAAAGAAATTAAAAAACTTCTTGATAACTCAGAGTATCACATTCATAAACCATTTTAAACCTATGAAAGAAATAACCGGAGCCTAGTTAAATCCATATGAGAAACCCTTTGGTAAATCCCCCCTTATTTTTTGATTTAGAAAAAGAATATTATCCAATTAATTTGATCACTATCAAGGGGTACACATCATTTAATATACAATGAGACCACCTAGTTTAATCTAGGATACCCCATTCTATAAGCTGTAATGGGATCACCCGATGCTATATGGGATACCACATCATATAAACTGTAATGGGATCACCTGATGCTATCTGTTCCACCCCATTATATAAGCTATAATAGTCTCACCTGATGATATCTGGGTCTACCCATCGTTTAATCTATAATAGGCTCACTTGGTTCTATTTGGGTTGTCCCATCATATAGGCTGTAATGGTCTCACCCAATGCTATCTCGGATAACCCATCATATAAGATGTCATGGGTTCACCCGACACTAACCAGGTCACCCCATCATATAAGTTGTAATGGGATCACCCAATTCTATCTGGGTTCACCCATTTATCATGTATAATTCTCGAGTATGATATCACGAATAATTTTTTTTATTCTTTCACTTTTCCATTATAAAAAATTTGGAAAACTCTTTGAAACTCATAAAAAAACCTATTCTATATATCAAAATACCTTTTTATTTTAAAAATCCATTTTCAATATAAAAATAATTTTTCCATTTTAAAAACCATTTTCAATACCAAAACACAAAAATAAAAGAAAAAATGGGTTTTCATTGAAGTAAAACTTCCAATGGAGGCTATAAATCAATTAATGATTACAGTGGTGGAAAATTAATTGTCGTCATGTACATTAAGAATATGACATTCCTTTTTTTGTTTTTCAAAATGTTCCATACAAAACATGTAAAAATATTCCTTTTGAAAATATTTTAAAATAAATTAAAAATCGACATAAAATTTACTTTATAAATATTTTATGTCCAAATAATTTTTTTAATAAAAGCATTTTAAAAACAAGGAAATTTAAGAGATATAATGTTTGAATGAAAACATTAGAAGAGAATTTTTTAAAAAAAATTTCACTTATCACCTTGTAAATATTTGAATCGTAAGCCTCATGAAATGATAATAATAAAAAAAACATTAAATACCATTAAAATAAATAAATTCATGATATAACATGTTAAAGGGGATGCATATACACCTTGTAAAATGTTATAGGTGTATAAAATCATGATATGACTCAATGAAAGGAAATTGAGACAAAGTACCTTACCTTGAGTCCATATTTTCTATGTGTCTTTATCTTCTTGAATAATAAACCTAGTTTAATTATTTACTTCCTTGAGAACCTTTTTCAAGATTATTATTACTTTTATTTCATATATTAACAAGTTATATATAATTAAATAACCAATTAAGTTTAAGTCATATGTTTTGGACATATTCTATGTATGTGTAAAAAATGGATTTGGTAGTGTAGAGACCCAATTTTTTATTTGCAAGACTTTGAAATATTTCTACATATATTATTTGAGCCAGGAGATGAGTTGGTGTGCGATTCCAAAGCCTGGTGTACTTGAAAATAAAATTATAAAAATATTAAATATATTTTATATTACGTGCGTGAATTTTCTAAAAGAAAATGGGATAAATATTAAATAGAATCTTGGATCATAAATCTGAGACCATACTTGAGTTCATAACACAATTTTTACCCTAGGCACGACCTAAAATAGGTTGGAGTACGGTGTTCATAAATAACAACCATTGGTAGGTGTATTTAGTTAAAATAAATAATTAAATTTATTTATTTTAATTAAATTAACTTAATCTAAATCCTATAAATCAATCACTATGAAAATTTTACAGGTTTACCCACATAAACCCTTGGATAATTGAGAAAGTTATTCATCTCATTCTATTTGAAAATTGAATCAGACGATGACGAGACTCCGAATCGAAGTAGATTGAGATGTAGTGAATGCAATAAACCCTCTCAATTATTGGTGAGAATATTATTTAATGAAAAATGGTCCAATATATAGGTAATAATCTTTAATTTGTATATTTATCTTATATTTATTAAATTTTTTAGAAATATCAAACAATTTCTTTGATCTATGCCAATTGTGGACAATTTCATTCGCCCATGTATTGAAATATAATTTGTTTATTCATTGTTTCTCACCTCAGATCCACCAATTGTATTCTTTGGAAAATAATTCTTGGATAATGATTTTTAAACCCCTTTTCTTGTGATTTTATCCCTTTATTATTCACTTTCTTCACTAATTAGCCTATGAGATCTCGATTCGATGTTGTCGGGTGGTACCGAGCCTGATTGGACTCACCAGATTCATGGCAGAATCACATACAATAATTATAACACTGAATCAGTGATGAAATCAAAGTTTTTTAGGGTTAAAATTGGATGATTTTTGGATCATAGTCTAAATCGATAATGGCGGTGAAGGGTTGGCATGGTTTGAGGCATATGAGGCGTATGGGAAGAACCAGATCTTGATTCCAGCCAATGGAGGGACAAAAACCAATGGCCAAAGGTAGATACATTATTTTCAGAAGGAGACATGGATGGATATAAAGGGAGAGATACCAGATATGAAGTGAAGAGATAGGGTTTAATATTATGTGGATATCTAAACTACATGCCATATTGTTTAGAAGAACACATGATGTGCTACCCCTAGGTTATGATAACTAGGGTTTTTGGAAAAATATAAAGATTGAATGGAATGTAGCCCACCTACATGCCATGTATCCCTCACCAGATGGACATTATGTGCATCACAACACACAAGAAAGACCTCATATGGGAGGATGAAACTATGAATATACCGTGTACGAAAGCACACATACGTGGAAAAACACATGTTATGTACTGAAGTACATATACCCAACCAAGGTGCACATACATAGAAACTGAGTATCTTATAAATTCATTGTAAATTCTTTACACACCATTTAGTATTACATAGATAGTGATTTGTGTACCTATAGGGACATTTACCGAAAATGGATTGGGACCACACATTGTGCAGGTCCTCTCACATGTCATGTATCCCTTGATTCATTTTGAGGAAACTTTGAAATCCCATATCTCCTTTGTTTAGACTCATATTTTGTCCCGTAAGTAGTATATCCGGAGTGTTATTTCACGTAGAATGTGATTATTCCTTGCATTGTGGATTTTTGAATATAATGAGATATGTTTCAGGTATGATGATTATTTAGGTGATTCCAGACAGTGGTAGTGATTAGGCAGGATCACCAAATGCTTCTAGAGTGGCACCCTCCTATCAAGATAAGGCATGGGTCCTATAACTATCCATAAAGTGACACCCTCTAGTCGGGTTGGGAATCGGTCCTCTATGCACTCCTCAGTTGGAACCCTCCCACTAGACAGGGCATGGGTCCCTTACTTCTAGAGTTTCACCCTCCAACCGGGCTGAGCATGGGTCCCTTATAGACTACTAGAGTGGAAACCTCTATCTGGGTTGGGCATGAGTCCTCTAAGGACTATTGAATGAAACCCTCATGTGAAGACACGACATGGGTCCTTAATTAACCATTTAGTGGAACCCTCTTTCATAGATAGGGAATGGTTCCTCAACCATTATAATGACACCCACCTTTTAGGATAGGGCATGGGTCCTCTAGCTATCTATGGAGTGGCACCCCCATATTTTATTTGGTCATGAGTTATCTATATCAATATTTTTACCCTCGATTGTTAGGCACAGTGGTGAGGTGTGTCTTGACTTGGATGTTTTCTACTAGGTACACGTGCAATATTCTTGTCATCGATGATGGACTTCTAGAATCATTGGCACTCTTTTCCTAGGCTGGGCTATGACATGGATATCCCATTCTCTCTCATTTTGGTTTTTTTGGCACGGGCATATATATATATATATATATCCATTTTTTAGATATTTTATACACTCTTTCTTTGGGTTGAGATGTTTACTTTATATTCCAATCATGTCTCTTATAACCCCCATTGAGCTTTTGGGGAATCCTACTGGGTATGTATATACTCACCCCTCACGGGATTTTCCTACACATGTCATGTCCTATGAAGATGATGGAAAGGTTGGAAATGACTTTAGATGATCTTATAGATACCAAGTGCATTGGAATTCATACATTGGTCATAACTTGGAGATCAAGAGATAGGCTCTCTCAACATTTTACTTTCTAGTTTTGTCATGTTCGGGAATCTTTTTGGTTGGGAGTACATTTTTTCCCTTTACTTTATAGTTTTCACTATCATAATCATGTACACCCTATATGTTTTTCATGATTGGTTTACATTATAGAAGTTTCATATTTTTATACTTATTTCTATGAACTTATTAATTGATATGTCTGAGTGTGTTCATATAGGTACATTAGACAACAACATCCCATTTTGGATATGCCTTTTGGTGCTTATCACCACCCCTGATTTATGGAGGTGGGCTTATGGCAGTTAATGCTCGAGCCCCAGTTAGGGTCAGCTTGTGATAGATTGGTATTCGGGGAGTTCATTAATTGATATGGTGTTTGGTGTAGTCCATTTATGATGATTTGATTGAGATTTAGGGAAACAATTTCAAAGTATCTTGAGTGTGGATCTTAGGCTAGGGAACCCAATGATGGTATGGGTGACTGACATATCCAATCATCAGGACCTTGACTACCTACTTATTAACTCAACATATTGAGGTATTAGTTGTAAGGATCAATGGTACATGTATCATATAGGATTGAGTATTTTAATTCCCTTTTCATGTCAACTCCCCATTGTATATATATATATAATCATATGATTGTGGTACATCTTGAATAATTTTTCAGGATGCCTTCATGACAACAACCATCCAGGATACATATTCCAGATCATGAAGATGATCTGATGACTGATGATGCCTCACTTTAGGGCCTATACCATGAGATCCTCCCCCCATGTGGATAGGTATAAGAACCCCCACCTATTGAGCAATAGATAATACTAGTAGGGAAGGTTGAGGATGTGTTTAGGCTTAATGCACTTTGTGAGTTCCAGTTCCAGAGGATGTTGAGGTTCCACAATGATCTAGATCCCCAGGTAATGGTGGATTGGTGGGAATCAGTGGTTGTATCTTCAGGATTATCTAGACACTGACAAATCTGGTGGATGTGCTGGCTGCTGGGATTTTCTATGAAGAAACTTGTGTTGGTGTAGTATTCTTACCTAGATACATGATGATTCAAAACTCTCATAACCCAACTTCTAGCAGCTATTCCATGAGGATTACTACCCATCCTATTTTCACTCTATCTAAATTCAGAATATTTTGGCGATGTAGTAGGGAGGGATGAAAGTGGTTGAGTACATGGTGAGATTTAAAGAACTTACATGTTACTCCCTCGACATGATCCCTGATGGCTAATTCCAAGAAAAAAAGTATGAGCAAGGACTCTGCAGAGAGGTATGTTCAAGAATAGTGACCTTATGCATTCCTACCTATTCCAGGGTGTTGGAGTGGGAACTAGTGATAAAGAGTTTCTTGTTATAGGTATTCCAGGTAGTTGGAGCTTGAATTGGTAATTACATGGCTGATACATTTGCAGCAGCTAGTGGGCACCAATCAATAGGACCTTGATGCATGACAACTCCCTATGACCAAAATTAGGCATCTAGTCAGGGGAAGCATAGAGGAATAGGGTAGCCTAATGAGGGGAGGTGCTATTCTTGTGACGAGTGAGTTCACATAGAATGTGACAGCTTATCCAGACGCATTGAGGAGTGCAGGTAGATAATGGATGGACCAATATAATAGAGGTAGCACTGTGATTAGGTATCTTTCAGGAGAGGGCATGGAGACCCCCAGGGAGGCAGAGTTGGAAGAGGAGCAAGTGGATCTCCAAGAGAAGCTATGGGTAGTGGATGATTCTATGAGATCTTCCAACACCACCACCAAGCGGCCCATTTAAGTCTCAAGGAGCTGGAAGTCGGGGCTGCAGCCAGCTATAGTCTATGAAGTCTTATGAACCCATGATGAATGAGAAAATCATAGGAATGATCTATGTTTATTCTAATCATTATTGAGTACTAGTAGAGATATGTTTGATTCATTAATTCATATATATACTCATGGTTCAAGATATGGATCTACTAGTAGAAGCTTTATCCCATCAATTTTGTCTTGAGGTTTGTATAAGGAACCCTTCTTCTACATATTTTATCCACCGACAGTGCGAGATAACTCTTGGTGGAGAGAGGATCACGTGGGAACTTTTGGTTATCAAAATGGAACCCTATGACATCATATTGGGTATTGATTTTTTTCTATGGTTGACACCCAAATTAACTATCACCACAGGCGAGTCATATTCCTTCGTGCTGATGGGACGAGATTCACCTTTACATTGATAGGGGTTACATGGTGTGATGAGTGGGTTCTACAATAAGGAGGTTGCATCCCATCACCCATCAATTGGTGAGTTTAACCCTTGGTGTAGCAGGCTCTTCAAGAATCTAGACTACCTTAGTTTTGTAGGATTTTATGGATGTCTTTACTAAGGATGTTATGAGACTACCTCAAGGTGGGAGAATAAGTTTTGTATAGAATTGCATCCCAGGACCACTTCAATATCTTCTATGACATATCAGATGGCCCTTGCCAAACTCAGTGAGCTGTAGTTGCATTTGGAGGACCTTCGAGAGAAGGTTTTCCTCAGTCCCAAGTGTCCCCTTTGGTAGCTCCAGTGTTTTTTGTGAAAATGGTGAACTAGAGTTTGTGAATTTATGTGGATTATCATCACCTAAACCAGGCCATAATAAATATCAAGTACCCCTTGTTAAGGATTGATGACATCTTTGGAAATTTTTGAGGTGTAAGATGGTTATATAAGATAGATATCTGGTTTTTCTAACACCAGTTGAGTGTTGGAAAGGTTAATATTTTGAATATGGAATTACGATGTCTCTACGAACACTATGAGTTCTTGGTGATGCCCTTTGGTGTAAATAATTTACCTTCCATGTTTATGGCTTTGATGAACTGAATCTTCCAACTACACTTGTACCAGTTCATGGTTATCATCATTGAAGAGATACTCTTATACCCCACAACATAGGAGGAACATGCAGAGCACTTGAAGATGGTCTTAGATTTTCTTTGGGAGCATTAACATTATAGTAAACTCTCGAAGTGATAGTTCTGGATTCATGAGGTTTACTTTCTGGGGCATGACATTTCTGAACATTGTTTAGCCATGGAACCAGAGAAGATCAATGTAGAGATTTTTTGGAAGCCACCCAAGATCATTTCAGTGGTGTAGAGTTATATTGGTTTAGTGGGGGTACTACAGGAGGTTTATGGTAGAAGTATATAGGATTTAATCCCCTTTGAATACCCTAATTAGGAAAGGGAAACCTTTTACCTGGACTGAGTAGTACCATAGATACTTTGAGGAGTTGAGGCTAATAAGTGATCCTATTTTGAAACTAATGGAGGAGGTGATGGAGTACCTAGTGTATTGCATCACCTTAGGAGCTGGGCTCAATTGTGTGTTGATGTCGTGATAGGTAGTTATCGCATATAGGTTGAGGAAGTTGAGACCCCATGAGTAGTACTAAGTGATTCAAAACCTATATATGGAAGTGGTAGTCTTCACCCTAAGGATTTGGAGGCACTATCTTATAGGGGAGCGCATTGTGGTTTACTCTAATCATTAGAGTCTCAGGTATGTCTTTATATAAAGAGACTTAAATCTGAGAAAACGGTGTTGGTTGGAGTTCCTACAGGAATTTTAATTCAATATGTTATATACTATGGGGAAGGTAAATGTGGTTGAAAATGCACTTAGTAGGATATCCCAGGATCATTTGGTGAAAGAGTCTTTGGAGTAGCTGGATTCCTTACATAAGACCCTAATTGAGAAAGAGGTGTGGATTTTTTCAGTCAATGGTGTTGAATCGTATGATTCTTGAGCATGTGAGAGATTCAAAATTGGGAGAAATTTAATGTGAGGCCTCGAATGACCATATGTCCACGCGAGATTCACCAAATAATTATTCAAAATGATGTAATCATGTTATCCTTTTCCAGGAATGGACATTGGTTCCAGTCATGATACAATATGAGGTGATGTGATAGTTCCACACATATCCTTTGGAAGTAAATCCTGGTGTGGGGAGGATTTATAGAGACCATCTACAGAAGTTTTAGTTGTCTGACATGAGATGGAGCATTTCTGATTTCATCTCTTGATTCCTCACCTATCAGCAGGCGAAGGCTGAGCACTAGGTTCCAACAAGTTTGATGCATCCCCTTGATATCTCGAGTGAAAGTGGGATGAAATATCCATGTACACTGTGATAGGGATTCCACAAAGAGTTAAGGGCCATGGAACCATCTAGGTGATAGTTTACCGACTCACCAAGTCAGCACACTTCCTTTCTATTAGGGAGAAACGTTCAATGGAGAGTTTTGGGAAGATGTATGTATGTGATATTGTTCAATTTCATGGGTTTCCCTTGACTATTGTCTCCGATCATGACTTAATATTTAGGTCATGATTTTGGAGAGTCCTGAAAGAGGCATTTAGGACCCATATGAGGATGAGTACAACATTTTAGCACCAGAATGATGGAAAAACTGAGAACACTATCCATGTATTGGAGGATCTAATGAGGGATTACATGTTGGACTTTGGATAGAGTTGGGAGGATCACTATCCCTTGGTAGAGTTTATGTGAAATAATATATACCACTCTACTATCGGTATTGAACCTTTTGAGGCCTTGTATGGGAGACTCTACAGACCACCTTGTGCTGGATAGAGATTGACGAGGCATCTCTTGTGGGTCCATAGATGGTGTAAGAAATGATAGAGAAGGTCCAGGTCATCTGTGAGGATAACCCTGAGTATGTATAAATATTATACAGATCACCATCATAGGCCCTTGGAGTTCGATCAGAGAGACCACATTTTCTTGAGAGTATCCCCATGAAAAGGGTTGTGGATATTTTTCCAATGAGGCAAGATGTCCCTAAGGATTATCAGTCCATTCAAGATCACATAGAGGGTTAGTGAGGTTTCTTAATGCCTTGCCCTACCCCCACAATTGGAGTGGGTGTAAGATGTCTTCCATGTGTCATAGTTGAGGAGATATGTGCATGAACATATGCATGTCATTGAATGGGGAAAGTTGGATATTGAGGATGGATCCACTTTTGTGGAACACCTGTTGGAGATCAAGTATTGGTAGGGGATGACCATGCATGGATGTACCATACCCTTGGATCTCATGTTCTGGTAGCACATGAATGTCTAGGAGAGCTCCTTGGAGTGGGAGATCTAGATGCGATCTTAGTATCTTGAGTTGTTTGTGTAGTTTTTGCTTTTTGGGGATGAAAATATTAAAGGATAAAATAATACAGAGACCCTATTTTTTATAATACTTTTAAATATTTATGCATATATTTTTGGAGCAAGGCGCTGAGATAGAGTGTGATTCTGAGGCCTAGTGTTCCAATAATTAATTTTATAAAAATATTAAAAATATTTTATATTATGAGCATGAAATTTATTAATTAAAATGAGATAAATCTTAAATGTAATACCACATAACAAATATGAGACCACAATTGAGTATAGAATGCGATAATTTCCCTAGGTGCGACCTAAAATAGGTCGGCATGGGGTGTTCAGAAATAACGACTGTTGGAAGGTGCATTTAGTTAAAATATATAATTAAATATATTTATTTTCATAAAATTAACCTAATTTAAATCTTATAAATCCACTTCTATGTAAATTATCTAGGGTTATCCACATAAAACCTGGGATAATTTATAGATTTATTCCTATCCTTCCATTAGAGAATCAAATTAGATGATGACGAGACTCCAGATCAAAGAAAATCGAGACACAATGAATGCAATGACCCATCTCAATCATCAAGGAGTACATTATTCAATTAAAAAAAGATCCAATGTCTAGGTATGACTCATAAATTTTTTTATTTCACCCTTATTGATTAAAATATTTATAAATATTAATCTATATCTTTGATCTATGCCAATTTTTGACAATTACATGAACCCATGTATTGAAATTTAATTTTTTTATCCATTGCTTCTCATCCAAGATCCCCCAATTGTATTTGTCAGAAAAGAATTCTATGGAAATGATTGTTAAACCCTTTTTCTTGTGATTTTATCCCTTGATTCTTCACGTTATTTTTCAATTGTCCTATAGAGACTTGTTTTGATGTTTTTAGGTGGTATCGATTCTAATTGGACCTTCAAATTCATCGAGTGATCCCTTATGACAATTGTAATCCCGAATCAGAGATAGAATCGAGGGTTTTATGGGTTTTGGGTGGTTTATTTTTGGATTAGATTCCAAATAGATAATGGTGGTGATGGGTTGGTGTGGTAAAAGGCATACGAGGCATGTGGGAAAACCCATATATCAATTCTAGACACTAGAGGTATGAAAACCAATGGCTATAGGAAGATCCACCATTTTCATAAGGAGATAGAGCTGGATATGAAGGAAGAGATACTATATCTGAAGTATAGAGACCATATCTAAGATTATATGAAAATATTGATTGCATTATATGTAGTTAAAAAGAACACAAGGTGTGTGACCCCTATATTGTGATGTCTAGGGTTTTTGAAAAAAATATAAGGATGGAACAGTGTGTATCCCACCTACACTATGTGTATCCCTCCACAAGTGGACATTCCATGTGGAAGAACACATGAGAAGGAACCCATGTGGTTGGAAATGACCAGTCACAAAACATGTGCTAAAGTACATGGACACAACCAGGTGCATTCCATGTACCAAAGTACACAGAAACAACTAAGGTGCATGAGTAGAGACCCTGAGTGGCTTAAACACACCATGTAGACTCCTAGCATGCTGTGTAGTGATACAAGATTGCTTATTTGTATACCTACAAGGACATGGACAAGAGATTTAGTAGGACCATACACTATCTGGGTTCCCTCACACATCATGTACCCCTTGATTTATTTTTATGAAACTACACATTCTCATATCTCCTTTATATGGACTTAAATTTTGGCCTGATAGTTTCATATCCTGAGTTTTTTCCACATGAAACACGATGGTGCCCTCCATTATAGATTTTGGGATCCAATGTGATATTTTCTATTTATAAATATTATTTGGGAAATGATTGATGATGGTAGTGATTAGACATGATCACCAGAATCTTCTAGAGTGGCACCCTCCTACTGGGATAGAGGATGAGTCCTCTACCTATCCATAGAGTTGCACCCTCTAAATGGGATAGGCATGGGTCCTCTATTTACTCATCGAGTGGAACCCTATTTATGGTTATGGAATTGGTTATTGAATAACTATTTGAGTGACACCCTTCTATTGTACTACGGAATGGGTCCTCTATCTGCTATCTGAGTAGCACCCTGCTGCTAAGTAGGGCATGGGTCCTCGACTTCTAGAGTGGTACTCTCCATATGAGTTTTCCATGGGTCCTCTATAGAATACTAGAGTGGAAGCCTCTGTAGAGATTTTTTGGGGATTGTCTATGCCAATTGGTTTTGAAGGTGTGAAGAGAGGAGGATAGGTGGTGGCCTTTTATAAGTGAGGTGAGTGACACACATGAAATTTTTTTAAAAGAGTGAATTACATACATGTTTTGTTCATGTAAACAGGACCCAATAATGGTACATTATCAGTAATAGAAGGGATAATTCTGAAATAGGTATAAAAAATGGTTTTTTGATAAGTAATGTGACATTTATATACCTTATATTCTAAGTTTAACCACTACCTAAACTCGATTTTACCTTAATCGATGTGATTAATTTTAACTATTTTCAATAATAATTATGGTCAAAATTAAGTTGGAATTATTTGAATATATAAATTATTTTGATTCCAATTATGGAATCCATTTTTTAAAATTCAATTCACAGAAGTGTAAAATTTTAATTTAATATTAATCCCATAGATATGGCGACACAACATGTTTTTAAGAAGAGTATTTTTTAGAAAAAAGATGATTATATATTAACTCTATGTATAGTAATAATCATTGTATAAAAATCAATTAATATTTATTTATATATATTCTATAAATTTAATTTAAAATATTCACCATTATGGATTATTTTAATTAATTAAAATGGAGAAACATTATGCATTTTAACATAGTTTTTAGAACAACCCATTTTTAATCTAAAAAAACTTATACAAAAAACCAATATAAAGTTGATTCAAAAGTAATTAAGTGGATTTAATATAACTAAATAATACATAGTTTACTTGAAAACACATTAAAAAAATATTGATAATTTTAAATTACATAATTTCACAAAAATAAAATATTATTGATGAAAATCAGTATTTATCACTTTTCACAGAAAAATCAATATTTTCTAAAAAATTAAAAACGTTCACCAAAAGTAAATTTTAGTATGATTATTTCAAAAAATTTATTCATTTTATCAAATTAAAATTCTAAAATTTAGAAATTAACATTTTAAATAAATACTTATAAAAAGAGTTTAGTTAAAACTATTTCCTTTTTTATTTAAAATTACTTAATATTTTTATAACTAATGTAACTAACTAATTCATATTAATAAATATTAAAATTATTTATTATATCATTACCTAGGTTGTTACATCATTAACTATTTTATAAACTATATAATCAAAATTTTTTAACTTATTAGTCAAGTGGGGAAATCATTCCCTTAGAGCATTTTTAGATTCCCAAGTTACCTCTTCAACCATATGGTTTTCACATAAAACCTTAACCTGGTGAATCAAATTATTTTGAAAAAATTGATCTCTATGGTCAAGAATAAAAATATGTTTTTTGGCACAAGAGAGGCTCTCTTCCAACTTAATTACTTATGAGCTCAAAACATGGGATGAATCTGATACATATTTCCTTAACATTGAGTCATGAAATACATCATGTAACTGAGATAAACTTGGGGGAAAATAAAATTAGTAGTCAACTGATCCAAATTTCTCTAATATTTCATATGGTCCAATGAACCGTGGACTTATTTTTCCCTTTTTTCCAAAACATAGGACACATTTCCCTGGAGATATTGTGAGAAAGACATAATCAGATAACTCCAAATAAAGATATTTCCTCCGATTATCCACATAATATTATTGCCTTCTCTAAGACATCCTCATATATAACTTAATAAAATACACCTTCTCATAAATTTCCTCTACCAAATCTGGTCCCATAAAATTCCTTTCTCCTACTTCATCCCAAAAATATGGCGTTTGATACCTCTTTCCATATAATTCCTTGAATGATTCCATTTATACACTGCAATAAAAACTTTTATTATAAGAAATCTCAACCAAAGAAATATGTTTATCCTAACTTCCCTGGTAATCCATTAAAAAATAATTAATCATATAATCTGTGTTTTGAATTGTTCACTCAGAATTCCCATCGTATTGAGGATGAAAAGTTGTACTGAAATTTAATTCAGTACCTAATGAATTCTGAAGTCCTATACAAAAATTGGATGTGAACTTAGGATCACAATTTGATATAATGGAGAGAGATACTCCATGAAACCTGACTATATTCTTTATATAAATTCATGAAATAATATCTAAAGACATTGTATCCTGAATTTGAAGGATATGTGAAAATTTATTTAACCGATCAATAATAACCCAAATCACATTGTTACCTCATAATGTCCTTGGAAATACCACCATGAAATCAATGGATATATTTTCCCATTTCCACTCCAACACTGGAAAGGGTTGAATAACCCCCTTTAGTAACATTTATTCTTCTTTAACCTCTTGAAAATTAAAACACTTCATGGTAAACATAAAAATGTATATTTTTATTCCATCCCATTAGTAACACTCCCAAAGTTCCCTATACATCTTAGTGCTTCCAAGATTAATGGACAATGGAAAACTATGAGATTCACTCAACAAATCTTTCCTCAATTAGGATTCACAAGGAGAACATAATATTTTCCCAAATCATTGTCAAATCATTAACCAAAGGGTCACATTCCAAATGAAACATGGTTAAAGTAGAATTATTTCTTCAACTCAAAGTATCAACCATTTTTTTACTTGTATAGGATGGTAATGAATAATGTATTCATACTCGAGTAGTTTTATCCATCTTATCTTTCTCATATTTAATTATTTTTGAGTGAATATATTATTCAGATTTTCTTATCAGTATATATTTCACACTTTACCCCATAAAAATGATGCCTCAAAAATTTTAAAGAAAAACCACAATAGCTAATTCCAAATCATGTGTAGGATAATTTAACTCATGACAATTCAAATGATCTAAAACATAACCAATTACCTGATCATTCTTCATTAGGAAAAAAACCAAGTCCTTTCAGTGAGGTATCATTATAGATGAAAAATTCACCATTTATATAAGGTAAGGATAAAACTATAGCATTCACCAATCTTATTTTTAGTTCCTGAAAACAATCATCACATTCTTTTTCCTAGATAAATTTAACTCTTTTTCGAGTTAACTTAGTTAGTGGGATATACAACTAAGAAAAGTTTTCAACAAAATTCCAGAAGTAACATGCTAATCTAAGAAAAATATAAATCTCTATGACATTTGTGGGTATTTTTCATTATTCAATAATTTTTGTTTTAGGAGGGTCAATAGTTATGACATATTTAAAAACAATATTTACAAGGAAATAAATTTATTGCATCCAAAATTCACACTTGATAAATTTACCATATAATTTTTATTCTTTTATAGTTTTAAAAACAATACTTAAATACCTTTTATGTTCCTCTTGAATTTTAGAATATACCAAAATGTCATAAATAAGCATGACCATAAAATTTTCCAAGAACTCATGAAAAATTCTATTGATATGGCCCATAAATATAGCAGGTTCATAAGATAACCCAAATGACATAACTAAAAACTCATAGTGCCCATATCTAGTGAGAAGAACAGTCTTAGGAATGTCTTCTTCCTTCACTTTAAACTGATGTTACCCTGAACTTAGGTCAAACATCAACAAATATTTATGTCACAAACAAGCCTAGATACCCTGGTACTTTGATACTTGAGCCAGAACTGACATAGCCTGAAGGGTGTTCCCGATCCCTATGGGTTGGAAACTAGCACATGGAATCATACAATATAAAAATGGGAATGAATTTTACTCAAAAATAGTGGAAGAAACAGATACATATCAGTATGATCAAAACCCCCAAAGGGATATAGTACCAGAAACCAAATTGGTATATAAAACCCCCCAAAAATACATCATCAAAGTATCATAATTCACACAAGAAAAACTTGATGCCCTCAAGGAAAAATCACTCCAATCCCCAAGGGAATAAGAACATCAACCTCCTCCAAGTGGTTACTTCCATTTACATAGACATAGTAAGTGAAAATATATAAATTCCTAAAGGAAAAGGTAGGTTGTGATCTATAAATCCTAGTAAGGTCTCACTAAGTGTACTATAAAAATATTTCACAAGATTAAACCAAATAATTATTTAAATTTTAATCAAAATAGCCATGGAAGTACATTTTCATAATTAAAACAAAACATGATTTTCATTTCAAATGGTGGAAAAAATTTCAAACATGGATTAAATAAAAAACTTATATAAAAAATTTATATGAATCATTGAGAAAGAGTAAAATAGTTTCAAAATCAATGAAATATACATAAAAGTAATCACAAAAATCACCATTATCTTATTACCTAGGGTAAGATAGTTCAAAATTATGGGATACTCACACATCTCATATCAGTGATCATAGAAATTATGTGTACGCATGTCCCTCAGGCTAATGTCAAATACGACTCATCAATATCCCATCAGGTAAAAGATATACCAAACTAGGTTTTTTTAGAGTTTTAAATTGTTAATACGTTGCAAGGGAATTACCATCCTATTGTGTTTGTCCCAAATAACCCACTAGCTATCCAGGATCACATGTGATCAATAAATCAATAGAAAAAGAGAGAATCAATTCACTTTAAAATACTTCACAACCACACACTTTTCCTTTTAAAATTCCAATTCACTTTTAAAAGGAAAACATAGGTTTTTCAGCATTCCATACATTTTATATTAAAAAAAATCGTAGTTTTTATTAAATCAATTTAATCTATTTTCCAAAATCAATTCTCAATTCAATTTAAAAATTCTATCAATTTCAAATTACACCCCAAATTCAAATTCCATTGAAATCGAGGGATTTCCCAAAATTCAATGCCATATAAAATCCAAGTTCTAATTCACATGAAATTGGTTTTTTTTTAAAATCAATTGAAGTAAATTTCAAACATAAGAAATTCAAGGATTAATCTATTAGAAAATCTTAAATGGAACTGCATACCTTTTCCACAAAACATAATGATCAGAAAGGGACTCACCATCAGAAAATAAAGGGGCATAATATTTAGGAACTCAACCTAGAATCAAGATTAAAAATATGGAGTTTAGATCCATTAATTCCATGATAACCTATCAAACTCTAAGATTAATATAGATAGAGATAGAATATATAGAAAGACCACTTACCTAGAGAGACGCACCATAATCGAAATGATGATCAATCACTAAAAAATGTTTTGGAAGGGTTGGACACCTAGTAAGATCCTCTAAATTGAGAGAAAGAAAATCCAAAAGAAGAAAATTAGAATTTCATCTAATATAACTACTTAAAACTGACATGTTGGATTTTAAATTCATGCAACCCAATTAAATGTTGTATAATTTTTGATTCCTAGATAAGCAAAAAACCCCATCACATTTTATTATAAAAATGTTTTTTAATATTTACATGATGTGTAAGCTATACACGGTGTGTAATATTTTATTCTGTGTACCCATTTCATGGGGTCTTCTAGGTGATGAATACATGTCGTGTAACACCATTACATTCCATGTAAATCCCTAAAAGACTACAAAAATGCAGATTTTATGCTGAAAATTCCAAAAAATCCTTAATATCACCCTTAAAGGTAATATCTCAATTCTTTATCGGCCTAAATAAACCAATGAAAAATGAAAACCAAAGAAATGGTCAAAACATACCTGATAGAAAGGCAACTGGGTGTTACAATTGAGCTCCCTAAAGCTGATCAAAAAAATCATCGATATGAGGGAAATGATAATTGTTATTAATAATTATGTTATTCAAGGCTCTATAATTAATGAAAAATATCATTGAACCATATTTATTCTTAAAAAACAAAATTGGAGTACCCCATAGTGATGTTCTAGGTTGGATAAAACTTTTATATAATAACTTCTTCAATTTCTTTTTTAATTATAAATATTCTACTTGATCCATTCGATAATGTGGTTTAGAATTAGGTTTATCTTCATGAACTAATTCAATAGTAAAATCCTCCTCCTAATCATGAATAACACCAAAAAATTCCATAGGATGTACATCCATGTATTCATTTACCACTATAACATCACTAATTTTTAAAATGAATTTATTTTCAACAATATGGGCTTAGTAACTTTCACTTACATCTCTAATAAATTTATTATATTCTTGGTAATTTATAAAAGTCATGGATACCAAGAATTATGTCAAACTATACTATGTATATTTCAACAAGATTTTTAGGAAATACCATCCCACTAATAAAAATACTAAGATTCATATAAATCTTAGTTGGATTAATACTTCCACCCAGAGTTGCCACAAATTTTTTTATCTTACTTTCATGAGGTGATATTCCCAATTTACTTGAAAATGTATTTGAAATGAAATATTTTGATGATTCCGAGTCAAATAGACTATAAGAATAATTTTATCACACATGTAACATACCTATCACCACTTCATTTGATGGAGAAACATCAACTATAGTAGTATAAAATTACTTCACTACAACTTTTTGTTTTTGATCATGATGATTTTCATCCTTTCCTACAGACTTCAGACATGAAATTGAAACTAAAACACATCACTATTGAATGGATATTGGTTACCCCATCCGTTGGTTGTTTAAGACTCGTTTATTTACAGTAATGAGCCCTTTAACCAAGATGAACACACTAGTAACACTTCCCATATCCCATAAAAAATTCCTTGAAATTTATTTTTCCACACTCAAAAATTTTTGGAGGCATACCCTAGATTTCTTAGTAAGCAGTTTATATTTTTCCTACCACCTTAACCTTCTATTACTATTGTCATCTCAAGGAACATAAGAGTTAGAAAACTCCATATCAAATTTCTTAGCATAATGAACCATTTTCTCATAAATTTTAAATTCTCATATAGCCAAAGATCTTTGTAGACATGGTTTCAATCCTAAGTAAAATCTATTAACTTTACTATCATTGTCCAAAAAAAAATATTCTATATTCTTATAAAATATTATGAAGTTTTCTTCATGTGAAGATACAAAATATTCTTCTTTTTCCTCAATTATATGATCTATTTTTTCATCCAAAGTTGAACAACCTTAGGGAAATATTTCTCAAGGAAATGATCCTTGAATTTTTCCCATTCCATGTAATCAAGATCAAATTTTTCTTTGGTATTATTAACCAAAGACCACCATTGATCATCTTAAACTTAAAATAATAAATTTAAATAGTTACCTTTTGACATTCTAAACATCCCATGATTTAAAATATCATTTCTAGAGCATTGATCCATCCTTCAGCTATAATGGGGTAAGATGATCCATTGAATGATGATGGATGTTTCCTCATGAAATGATACAAAAAATATATATTCCTTTATCATGGATTGGGTTACTATCTATCATGGATACCACCACCATTTATATATTGTTTCAAATGACCCATCACTGAAAAAAACTATTCTTTTCGGATTCCAACCATCTCCGGATTCTGATTTAGAAGGATATTTTCCTATTAGTTACTTCATAGTAAAAAGTATCCATTTCCTCTATATAAAACCATTATGAATAGAAATAGTTTATATAATTAAACATGGTAATATTGAAATATTATATCATTTTAACCTATCCATAAGCTAAAATATTTTAATGGAAATTTATTAAAATTATCCAAACCACTAAATTTATCTAAATCATCCTCTAAAACCAATTATAAGGACCTAGACTTAAAAGTTACATAATATTGAGTTTTATTCAAGAAATTACTTCCTTTCAATCTGAGGATCTTTTAAAGTTTATATTTCTAGAGAGTTTATTGATAACTAATATATAAAAAAAACATAAAATACAAAGTGGGAACTTATGATTGGTATCCATTTTCCCCATAATATAAAAGTTTTAAAATAAAATATGATTTCTTTTCATGGAAAATTATCACAAATTTAAGCTTGACTTCTTAAATTACCTTACCCATCCTTAAATCCTATAGAAAACATTTGAAAATATGGGATAAGCAAACAAATTGTAGTAAGGGATACAAAAAGAAAAAAAAACCTTTAGTCCTATGAATACATGAAAACCTATATAACGTTTACCTTTATCTACAATGTTATTTAAGAAACTAAAATAAAATATTTTCACATGAAAAACACACACATCATTTTGGTTAAAGAAAATAATTAAAACCCATAGAAAGAAATTAAAAACCCTTATCATTAACTTAGAGAATCACATTAATAACCCATTTTAAACCCATCTCAAAAATAAGTAGAGCCCAGTTAAATATATAAGAGAAACCATTCAGTAACTACTTTCTTATTTCCGATTAATATAAGTGACATTAACCAATGCATTGGAGATCTATCTAGGTTCGCCCATAATTTAAGCTATAATGGTATCACTAGGTGCTATCTAGGCCAAACCATCATATAAGTTGTAATAAGATCACTCAGAATTATCTGGTATTCCATATCATATAAGCTATAAATGAATCACCTTATGCTATCTTGGAATGCCCATAATTTAAGCTATAACGGGCTCAACCTATGTTATCTTGTCCTATCCATCATATAAGTTATAATGGGATCACCCAATTCTATCTGGACCACCCCATCATATAAGTTGTAATGGTATTACTCAACACTATCTAGGCTACCCCATCATATAAGCTGTAATAGTCTCACCCAATGTTATCTAAACACACCCATTCCTCATGTTTAATTTTCATGTACCATATCAGGAATACATTTTTTTTATTCTTGAAATTTTCCATTCTAAAAAATTTGGAAAAATATTTTAAAACCATAAACAAATCTCTTTTGGATATCCAAATACCCTTTTCTTTTAAAAATCCATTTTCAATATAAAAATAACTTTTTCCTTTGAAAACCCATTTTTAATACCAAAAAAACAAAATAAAAAAAGGGGATTTTCATTGAAGTAAAACATGAAATATTGAAAAGGAATCTGTAAATAAAGTAATGTCCATAGTGGTAGAAAATTAATTTTCACTATGTACATTAATAATAGGAAATTACTTTTTTAGTTTTCCAAAACGTTCTATATAAAAAATGTAACATGATACCTTTTTAAAACCATTTAAAATAAAGTAAAAAAGGGACATAAAATGTAATTTATAAATATTTTATGTCTATATAAATTTTTTTATATATTTTTTAAAAAACATAGATTGGGAAGAGAAAGAAAGTTTGCATAGAAACATTAAAAAGATGATTTTAAAAGGAAAAAATCCCTTATAACCTTGGAAATATTTGAATTATAAGTCCCAAGAAAGGATAACATTAAAAAAACATTAAATATAATAATAATAAATAAATTAATGATATAACATGTAAAAGGGGTTTTATATCCACCTTTTAAAAGATTATAAGTGTATAAAATGAATATATGCCTCAATGAATGGAAATTATGATATAGTTTCTTACCTTCAGTCTGGCTTGTCACACATGTCTTTATCTTCATGAAGAAATAAAATTATATTTATTATTTACATTATTGAGATTTTTTTCTTTTTTATTATAAATTTTATTCCAATTATTAACAAGTTATATATAATTAATTAATCAATTAAGTTTAAATCATATGTTTTGACCTTATTTGGATTACGTGTTAAAAATGGATTTGGTCGGGTGACTATGGTCAAATAGGTCATTATTTAAACATATCCAGAACAATAATAATGAAATAATAATCATATTTATACATAAAAAATACTTTTAAAACCAATCATGGACGATGGTTATGAAAAATGACCTAATTTTGTGATCATGAAGATGGTAGGTCGTACATATGCATGAGTAGTATTTCCATTTTTCAGGGATCATTATGGAAAGAAGGTATATAATATTTTGTCTTTCCATAATTATAATTTTATAATATATACCATATTATTTAATTATAAATACATACATACAGACACAAACACACACAAAGATATATATATATATATATATATATATATATATATATATATTATTTTTTTTATGTGGTGCAGAAAAAAATCACTTTTCTTCGAGGAGGTGGTAGTCCACATGTCCGCAAACAACGTTATCAATTTTTCAGTAAGTGAAAATGTAAGAAAAAAAATGATATATTATATTTCAATAATGATAAACATGTCATTATTATCATAAATATTTCATGTATTTAATATATATTTATTATATTTACACTTATTATCTTCCATATAACACATTATTGAAAAATGAATCACATCGCTTCATGAGGTGGTAGTCCGCCATACACACGAGCGACATTATTGTATCTCCAAAATTATGGAATATAAAAGGGTACATATGATATAATGAATATATAAGTATAATTATGATATAAATATAATATATAAACTTTATATCCATCATCATACCTAACCATAAAAGGTGATAATGGAAAAACAAATGACATCATTTTGCAAGGAGGTAGTCCTCCGTACACAATGAATGATGATTTCATAACACATTTGATGGAAGTTTGTATGGATTTAGGTAGTAATATTAAAAAAACAAGTATATGGAAAATAACGAGGTTATTATATCAGCATGGTATAATAATAAATTAATGACATGGAGGAAGAAATAAAACAAAAATGTTTGTTGATGAACGTTACCTCTTCTTCGGGTATCTCTTTTGGTTTTCACCAAAGGCCTTACTTGGATGGATTTGTATCCAAATTAAGGATTCTAGGATGATATGATGAAATTTTAGAAGTTATTTTGGAATTTATTTTCTGAAAAAAATCGTTTTTATGGAGTGAAGATAGGTAGATAGGTGGTGGACTTTTATAAGTGAGGTGAGTGACACATATGTAAATTGTTTTGAAAGAGTGAATTCCAACCATGTTTTTTCATGTAACCATGACCCAATAATGGAAAGTTATCGATTATATAAGGTATAAGGTCTAAATATGGACAAAACATGGATGTTTTAAATGTTTTGTGTCATTTTTAAAACTTATATTCTATGTTTAACCACTAAGTAAACTCATTTTTACCTTAATAATTATGATTAATTTTAACCATTTTCACTAATCATTACGGTAAAAATTAAGTTAGAATTATTTTAAATTATAAATAAATATGATTAAAAATATGGAATAAATTTTTACAAATTAAATTCAAAGAATTTGAAGAATTTATTTTAATATTAATCAGGCAGGTGCGGTGAGACAATGGGTTTTTAAAAAGAGTATTTTTTTAGAAAAAGATGATTTTTTATTAACTCTATGAATAATAATAATCATTGTATAAAAATAAATTAATATTTAATTATATATATTTTTATAAATTTGATTTAAATCATTCCCCATTAGTATTTATTTTAATCAATTAAAAATGAGAAACATTATGCATTTTAAAACACTTTTTAGAAAAAACCCATTTTTAAACCAAAAAACAAACTTATAATAGAAACCAATATAAATTTGATTAAAAAGTAATTAAAGAGATTTAATATAAACAGATAATAATTATTTAACCTGAAAACATATTCAAAAACTTATTTATATTTTTAAATTATATCATTTATTAAAAATAAATGACTTTTTACAAAAATTGTTATTTCCATTATTCATCGAAAAAACTATATTTTTAAAAAAATACCAAAATTTAACCTAAGGTAGATTTAGATATAATGATTTTAAAAATTATATTCATTTTATAAAATTAAAATTCTTAAATATATGAATTAATCATTTAAATAAATCCTTATAAGAAATATTTTAGTTAAAACTATTTCCTTTTTGATTTAAAATTACTTAATATTTTTATAATAAATGTAACTATCTAATTCATATTAATAAATATGAAAATGATTTATTCCATAATTATATTGGTTGTTAAATCTTACCACCACCACATATGAACTTTAAGTGGTTGGAGAAACCCTCCATGCCTTAGACTCTCTACCATGATTTTCTAACAAGTCAGGAAACAATAAATAAATATTGCAATGTATTTCATCAAGCTAGGACACCAAAACTTCAACATGACATCATGATCCATCTTGATATACCTAGGGTGAACTTACCACTATGAAGCATAAGTGGATCTCATTATTTCCCTTTTCATGGATGAAGGAACCATAAACATGACATGAACCTAAACCACTCTAGTATTTCCCAACCCATACTGAAATAGAACCACCAGCTGCCAACATCTCACACATCACCCCGTAATACAGATCAAGATCCTAATTGGGCCTCACTCATTCTACCAATGAATAAATGATCACTGTGGGTGCATGAAATGACTCTCCTTGATCCTTATCTACCCCACCTACCGGTCTACTAAAAAACACACGAGCTTTCATCCATCTTCTGACACATGTTATCCCACTTCATGTACTCTTCTTCTTAGCACATTTTTAACAAAATTACCTTATTTAGAAGCATAATCTATCTAAAATTCAATATTATACAAATAATATTTGTAACTTCTCTAAAAAATATTTATGTCACGCTATTATAAAATATAAATCAGACTATTATAATCCATAATCACATTAAATATCTCACTAAAGAGGTAGTGTCACCCAAATATTAGTGCACAAAAAACAACCGCCGACTCCCAGTAATTATTGGTATAGGTTCACTCATGGGGTAATAGTTGATGAGACTGAATTTTCACCATGTAATAGAAAATCTCCCTAGAGAATTCTATATTCATATCAATACACTATATAACAAACTCTAGGGATGAGAATGTTTGGGATCATATATAACACCAAAATTTTATTTATCTCTAATAAAATATCCTCACATTGTTCTCTCTATTCAAAAATCACTCCCTTCATTGTAATCATTGTAATTGGTGCTTATGTGAGTGAAAAGTATATAATGAACCTCATATTATACCCATCCAATCTGAGAAAATTTCATATCTTGAACACATTCCAGAGTCCTACTGAAGACATAACTACATCATAATTCTATGGATTAACTGATATACCATCTTATGAAACCGCATTCCTAATAATTCTTACACTATGTATCCAAAAATATAAATTCATGTACTTACCATAAATACAATGTTCATAAAGGTCACTAAACATGATATCTAGGTGTCTGACATGTGATTACGATGTCTTGGAATATATAAGTATATAATTAATGAATAAAATTGTGAAGGAATCTATGTTTAGGAGAAAAATATTTTCCATGAGATCCATAAACACTGGTAGAGAATTAGTCAGTCCAAAAGGAAAAATGATATACTCATATAAACTGTACCATATCTTAAGTTCTATCTTTGGGATGTATACATATCTGACCTGAAGCTGATGGTACCCAAAATTTTGATAAATATTTGAAAACCACTAGGCTCCCCTAAACTTATGAAACACATATTTTATTTTTGGAAATGGTTATATATTATTCATAGTGATCTGATTCAAATTCTGGTAGTCTACACAAAGCTATATACTACTATCTTTCTTATTTGTGAACAACACCAGGTCACCCTACGAGGATTTGGTCGGTCATATGAAGCCCTTATCCTCATGATCATAAAGATGTTACTTGATATCATTCAACCTGATTAGTTCCATGAAATATATTGGAATTGATATTAGGTGTCCAAAAGGAATAGCTTTGATCTCAAATTCAACCCCCATGTGTGGATGTACCCTTGAGAAACCCTCTAGAAATACATCTCAATAAAAGTACACTAACTAAGTAATGGAGAGGGAGTCACAACCTGATACATTGTTAGGATCATACCAACCACCTATAGTGAAAATATTTCTATTTTATGATTTTCCAATCCCAATATTATTTCCTTGACCTACCACTCACCGATCATCTAGAAATTTTCCACCTTATGTGAAAAAAGGTCAATCTTCTATAATGAAAATCTATATGTGCATAGAAACTGGTCAGCTAGTTCATTCTATGGATCACATATAAACCTATTATCTCTATAACCATAGAGATAAAAACATGTTAAATGCAAGAAAAAACCATTATATAGTTTGGATAGTTATGAATACGATCTAAATTCCTTCCTAGGTGTGTATTGATAGCGAAAATCTTAGAACACAATTTAACTAGTAAATGTAATATGAAAACCACTAGAAAAGATATGAAAAAAATGAGATTATCCTATGTAAAACAAGGCAACTGAGAGGGTAGAATAGACCATGATTGTACATTTAATTATGGAAGGTCCTAATCCATGATCAGTTAAATCTAGATTGAAAACACAAACCCTTACCACCACCACTCCATGATTCCTCGAGGCTCATGATTCAGTTGATTTACAGACACTTGTAGGGCCCAAGCCAGCTATTAAGGAGATATGCCTAGATTTTATGAGTTCATGCTTGAATAAATATCACAAAACCTATTAATATCCCCTATATATCCACATCAGTTATATATATTTAGAGGTTATACACAATCCATTATAAAATTTCCCACCTTTTGGACATTGAAACACATAGAATAGTTATCTCTGTAAAAGTGAGTTGAGGAATCCATGATATGTTTCGACTACTGACATCCTTCATGGAATTATTTCCTTTGAATTCCTCTTACTATTCCTAGAATAAAACATTGTGACTGTATTAGATAAGTTACCAATATGTCCTTTTATAGCTGGGGTAAGACCTACAACTCAATCATCCTTGAATCCCTTCTCAATCATCATGCCTTCTGGAGAACTACAGTATAGGTCTCCATATAAAAGTTTCTAACATGTCATTTTAGGTCAAGGTGAATCCAATATCAAAATCCCTTTCCTTATGAACCTAATTCCCCACAAAAAAGGACAAAATATAATTAGGTTTGTGAAGAATGCAAAGTAGGTAGACACTATAACCATCCCCTATTGGAGCTACATAAACTCCTAAGCATATTCCATCATTAGAGAATCTATAAAAAATTCCTCAAATATGTGATCCTTGAAGGTATCCTAAGCTAAAACTTACTATCTACCATACAAAAGTAATATATACTTCCATCATCCAATAACACCTTGATGCATGAATTTCGTAATATTAACTTACTGATGATCATAGGTATTTACCAAGTAAAAATAATAATCTCTATGACTCATATCAAATCCTCTACATTATGAGAGACTCTAGTGCCTTAGAAGGATAGGGGGTGTTGGAGATAAAAGTTCTGAATATAATTGACCATTATAACCCCATACCTATAGAATCCTTCAAACTGAAAAGGTAATACCTAATAGATTCATGGTTGTACTGGTTTTATTGCTTAACCCCCAGGAGAAATTAAGAGAGCATGCTCGGTTGAATCCTCCTTCTCAAAAAGTGTTGCAACTGGATATGCAAGACATGTACTATTTGAAATTTCTTTAATGTATAGAAAAAACATTAGAGAGATCCAAAACTAAAAAAATAAAACATATAACTAAAGATAATATCAAATAAGGGTTCAAAATATAGTTCAACCTATGAGGCTAACTACATAATAAATAAATAAATCCCATAGTACTATCCAAAAAAGTCAAGCTTTTAGTTTCTTCAAATTAGTCACAACCACACATATATACTCATGAATATAATACAACATTCTATAATAAAATAATTCAAGAAATAATTCACTAATAACGTATCACTACTTCAAAAATCATTCAATTATTTGTGCTCTGTCCAATGAAAGAAAAAAATATGGAATGTGATCATACGTGCCTAGAATGATTTATAAACACAAAAAATCTAATAACTCAATATTCCAAAATCATGTGAATCACCCAATGATAATTTAATTACCAATAACATTGAAAAAAACCTAAATTCCCACTATATGGAAACTCAAAGGTCCACCACACAGTGTTGTTCGGGAACTGGCATAGTTCACCTACCCAAGTCCCAACTATCATATCTACTATTTACCCTATCCCAAAAAAGGAAAATAGAAGATAAAAGTATGTGAACTTGGTCCTATGAAACAATTTTGTAACACCCCATCTAGGACAACCAGGTATGTGATGGAGTACCACATGAACTCGTGCACACCATCCATTATGACAGAGGTTTCCTACCAGTAGTAAGGGACTAAGGGGAATCATGGAGAGAATATACCCTCAATATTAGGTAACATGAGTGTATAAAAATACAGATATAACAAAAATTAAATTTTAATGAATAAAAAAACACGATAGAAGTATAAAAATAGAAAAAAATAAAAATATTGGGGTATCAATATAGAATTTTATATAAACAAACCTAAACTAGTCAAAAGATCCAATGCATTAGTAAGTTAAAAATAAAATAAGTAAATACCAACCCATGACCTATCTAATATCATCTACATCCTCCAGAAAAATGGCACAACCATCCACCACTAGGCCCTTTCCCTCCACCGAATCCCCAATCATGAAATATACAAACACACCTAAATGACTAAGTGGAGTATGAGTACAAGGATCAGTAGAAAACCACCAATGAATGTTAATATATTTTAATAAGATATATATGTCTATGATATTAATATAAATAGGGTATATATATAAAAATAATATATCCCACAAGTACAACACAAGCTGACCCCTCAGAGACTGAGACTACCTATCTCAACACCATAACGAAAGAAGAAAACATCATACACCCAAAAAATATCACTAAAGTAGATATACAAACTACATGTGTGACACATCCAATAATTTGGGATAGTCCACATACATTCCAACCAATTTTTGAGACATCCTTATTGGGGGACAGTCCAACAAGCTCAACTAGCAAGCTCAACTGTAGATGATAGATAAAATCACACATGATACAAGACGCCAATGGAAGATAAAAATCACATCATATCAAGAAAGAATCATAAGGTATGATACTCCAAATTCAAATCATATAAATAATAGGTCAATGATACATAGACACCTCATGTAAACATATATATTATATTGGTTTCTAAGGGATATATACACATGCCAATAATCATTATAATAAACCATAAAAACATGTTCTAAAAATAAATGGATTATTACCTTAGGTGTATCAATAATTATAAAAAAATCACCACTATCCATGCATATAATCCCCACTGAATCCATAGATTATTTTCTCCCAACAATGATCTTGTTCTGAGTGTTGCGGAGAATCCAGATCCTAGAATCTAGATGCTAATTCTAACAATGATCATTGAAACCCCAGTTTAATCAAGAGAAATGATTAGATCTAACAATGAAATTGAATATATAAATGATTTCATTCAATTATAATATTATATAATTGACCATGTTCAAATTAAAACATACTATATTAGATTCAAAATATCGAATGAGTGTTCTAGAATCAAAGAGAGGAGTTGGAATGGGAAAGGAGAACTTGAAATCACTTAGAGGGGGCCTAGGTTATAGGATGGAATGAAATAGGAAAATAATAAATGAATTTAGGAATAAAAAGTATTAAATATTACTAAACTATTTATATTCATGAAATGAATATAGGATTCACATCATGAAACCTTAGATTGGAATATATGTCTAATAATGCATCTCAATGAATTAAAAATACAATTCACTGTTCACATCATGAATTTACAGTTCACGTAATGAACCTATTTCATGTCTTGAATAAATATTAATGGATTCCACCAAGAACCCATTCATATCATGATTATACATTCACATCATGAACTTCTCATGTGGCAAAAATTTCTAGTATTTGAGCCATTTCCTTGTTTGAACACCCCTAACCAGCCTCAATACATTTAATTACCACCTTTTAATGTGAAAATATATAAAAATATACATAAATTAAGATTTCTAATTTTTTATTTCTAATGGAATATACACCATCCATCCTCTCCACTTATCCTTATATTCTAAAAATGAAACTAGTGTCCATATTATGTTAGTTCACCACCTCCATGGATAATGCTTTTTTCATTTCCATTATTACCTTCATGGAAGTTTTGAATTCACTTATAATGGACTATATAACTAAAATATTTATATTATATATATTTTTTCACATTATGGAATGATTATATGGACATGATATAAATTAAAATAAAACTAGTTTGTGATGTCGAATAAAACTACCAAAATAAACTAACCATATAACATTAACACTTTTACTAAATTATTCTTCTAAATATTAGAACAAATATAGGTATTTGGATCCATTTAAATTTCTATAAGGATATGAAAATCATTTAATTTTACTTATATGGTTGTTTTATCATTTTAAATAATGTCCATAATTATAGAGAACTGATCCGAACCTAAAATAATAAATCAAGTTTCCTTAGAATATCAAAATTAAACCTTATATATCATCAAATTGGTTGTCAGTGGAAAAAATATAATTACACTAATTAAAATATAAATGTAAAAGGTTACAAATTACGTAATTAATTATGTTAATTTTATTTTTCATAACATTAAGTTCAAGTGCATAATGATTTGGGAATATAAGTTAAGAGATCTCTGCGAACCACCCAATTTTAATTAGGCTACACTTTATCTCTCTTTACCTCACTTTATCTCTTTATTTATCCTATTTAATTATTATATATATATATATATGTATATAATTTATATAAATAGTGAAGGACCCTGGAACACCCTAAGAGGGGAGGGGTAAATCAGGGTGTCAAATTTTTCTTTTAAACTGAAGGATCTTATTCCCACATTAGTAAGAACCTGTTAAAACTATTTGATGAGAAAGTGATGAAAAAAAACAATCACATGCAAAGAAAAGACACAATAATTTTTCTTAGTTCAATATGATGGGCTAAATCTAAAGAGAATATACCAATAAGTCATCAGTATTACCAAAATCCACTAATTTTCACAAGTTGTGGAGTACAAAAGTTTAGCACAGTCACTCTGTGCCAGACACAATGCCTTTACAAGCTTTTAGGGATAACACACTACATCCCTTAGATCACTTCCATTAACTCCCACTTGATCAATGCATTGGGATGAATCTGAACTCAATTTATTGACCTGAAGGTCACTTCAATGTATTAGTATTAAATCATTCATCCTCAACTCTAAATGCATGCTCTGTTCAAGTTCCATTTTTACCCAAAGATGAAGTTCACTTTTCTGTGTATTGATAGTTTGTGAACTACTCCACCACAAACTGACCTTCTTCCTTCGCGTAATATACTACACTACATACTATGTGTGCAACACATAAAAACTTAGTATCCTACCTCCATGAACCACCTATGTGATCCAACTTTATGTTCTACCTCCATAAACCACCTTCTGTGAACATCCCCTACTCCACATACTACCTGCACTACATGAACTATCTCCACTTCATGGACTGTCTCCACTTCCTCTCCACATAAGATAAGAAATATATGAAACTAGTTATTCCTCTGTATACTAGATTTCCTAAGTATACATGTATTCCTATAAAATTTTCTTCACCAAATTCCTTTTAGGATTTTAATTAAAGTCTTTGTGGGGTTTTCTTCCTGATAACTACTTCCAGATTTCACTAAATTCCTCTTGGATTTTTAATCTCAAATCCACTCCCTAATTAAGGGATTAGTAATCCTTATATAGAAAAATAGATCTGCATAATATAATAAACTGAGATTTACCAAATATCCATTGAAGCACTTCCTTCACCGAGTATCTCATATCTCATATGAACCATTTTCATTATGTGGTCTACATACCAGCATTCTCCCTACATGGTGGAAAAAATAACCTCCTTGTTTCCACAAATGACTCCCTTCACGGTTTCTCAAAACTCCACCTTGATTTCTCGAACAACACACCATCCCATGAACCTCCATGCCTTCCACATACAATGAGCCTTACTGTGAACTGAAAGTCTTCACCACGAACCTCCTTCGCTCCACAAATCATTCATCCTATGCGGTCTACATACCATTACCGCTTCATGGTTTGCAGTTTTCCATTCCATGTACCAAAATTTGTGATCGATGAACTTTTCCCAGAACATGGTTAGCAGTACATGATTACTTTTCTGAAACTTTTCCTTATCCAAACAAAAAAACTCCCAATTTTGAGGCCAAAAAATTTGGAAAACACTAGGAAACTCTTCCACATTCATTACTGTTTTCAACCTCAATCATAAGACCAAATTTCTTACAAACTCCTTGATCAACCCTATATGGATTGACAATAAACAAAAACCATAATCTATTCCCAACAAAGAACAACCTTGATTCCAACAATCTCCCCCTTTGGTTTTGTTGGCAATCTACAGATAAATTCGATGAAGCACCTAAAATAATCAAAACATGATATGCATGAATTGGATTCTCATGTCATGGAATGATTTTAAATATGTCCAAGTAAGCTTCAATGGTTTTCTCAAAATACCAAACTTGTTTTTTCCATTCTCATTCTTTATTAATTCTCCATTCTTTGTACTACTGAATTTATTCATTATCTCCTATTGGAAATAAACCCCAAGAACAAAATTTTGACTTGTAGAGCTCATGGAACACTCCCCCTAGATTGTATCTCCCCCATAAACCTGAATCAATTTCATAAACAGATTAAAATAGTTAAAACAATTGGGGAGAGGGGATGTTTGTAACCTCATCATGCACGAGGAGGTAGCTAAAAACTGAGGTTCAACCGATGCTTCTTGAACACAAGTCCATAAAATTTCTTGGTCAGTATGTTAGCCACTTGATCATCAGTTACAACATGATCCATTTTAATCATTCCTTGTTCCACTTTTTCCTTGATGAAGTGATATCTAATTTCAAAGTGTTTTTTAGGAGAATGTTGAAAAGGATTCATTGTAAGATCAATTTCACTCGTGTTACCACATGGAATCACCATTAGATATTTCACCTAATCACCATTATCAGTTAGTTGTTTCTTTATCCAAATAATTTGAGTGAAAGACTTTGTAGTGAAGATATATTTAGCTTCAGCAGTACTAAGAGAAGTGATTTCCTGTTACTTACTTAACCATCCCACACATTTCTTTCCAATAAAGAATGATCCCCAACTTGTGTATTTTCTATCCAATATATCTCTAGGACACCCAACATCAATAAATGAGAAAATTTCATTATATTTTCTTGCAACAAAGTATAATCCATAATTGTGATTACCTTGAATATAACTCATGATTATTTTCACTGCTTCCATATGTTCTTCCTTCAAATTACTATGAAAGAGATCCGTTAATCATGTTGAAAAGTCAATATCTGGCCATGAAATAGTCAAGTACAATAAAATTACAATGATTCTCTTGAACATTATGGGATCTATAGATGTCCCATCTTTATTCTTTCCTAGTTTTTTCCCAACCATAATCAGAGTCGGCATTGGTTTGGATTCATGCATATTGAATTTCTTCAACAACTCTCTTTCATACTTTTCCTGAGAAATGAAAGTGTAGTCTTTTCACTGAATCACTTGTATCCCTAAGAATTATGTGAGTTCACAAATCATAGACATTTTAAATTCTTATTTCATATGATTGGAAAATTCATTCACTGATCCATGTATTATTCCTCTAAATATAATATCATCTATATACATGAGAACAATGAACTGATATTTTTGAGAATTATTCACATAAATATTGTGATCCACTCCTCCTATTTTAAATTCAAGATTCTTCAGATAAAAATATAGCTGATAGTATTATTCCCATGATGCCTATTTTAGACCATATAGAGAATTATTTAATCTACAAACCTTCATTTCATCATTACTAAGAATAAAGACCATTGGTTGTTCAATATAGACTGTTTCTTCAAGAACACCATTTATGAAAGTTATCTTGACATCCATTTGATACAATTTGTATCCTATTTTAATTACTATGGAATGAAATAGTCTGATTGACTCCAGTCTATCCACTGGATAAAATGATTCTTTAACATTAACACCTTAAATATGTGAATAGACTTTACACACTAGCCGTGCCTTATTTCTGATCATATTTCCATTCTCGTAATTTTTTTTTTGAAAATAAAATTCATATCAATAACATTGTGGGGGTTTGGGTCTCTTAACTAGACCCCATGTTTGGTTCTTATCGATCTGATCCAATTTTTCATTAAAGGTTTTAATCCACGATTCATCATTTACAACTTCTTCAAAATGAGGATGGTTCCACAACTGGTAGGAATGTAGATTGTGCATTATTCCTCATTATCATTATCTGTGTGGGTGTAGTCAAATCCCCAATGATGTTGGATTAATAGATTTATTCTCTTCGATTTCTCCTTTGGTGTTTAAAAGAATTTTCTTCAATCACAGTTTCCTCTTCTGAGTCAACATCATGATGTGATTCCTGAGTGTTTTTATGCCTTCTTCTACTTCTATTTTTGAATTTGTTCCATATCCACATTCTTCCTCATCATCAACCTCATCAACAGAGGAATTTCTTAATACATTCAGGGTTTTATATTCATTAATCTTCACATCACTACTTTCCAAAAAAAATTAAATATGTTTATTGAAACATTTGTAAGCTTTTCTATTCATTGAATATATGAAGAATATTACTTCATCTACAACATAACCATACTTTTCTTTATTTACTTATTTGTTTCGAATAAATAATTTACTTTCAAAAACATGAAAATACTTAAATGAGGGATTCCTTCCATGAACTGACTCATAGGGTGTCTTGGTTTCCCCCATATAAAGCCCTGTTTGGATTTGAATATAAACTACATCTTGAACAGTCTCTTTCCAATAATGGAAAGAGATATGACTCTCAATCAATATAGTTCCAGACATAATATTCACCTGTCAAATTTGGCGCTCAACAACTACATTTTTCTATGGGGTTCTCACAGTAGCCACCAAATGTTGTATTCCATGTTTCTCTAGGTAATTTTCAAATTCAGTGGATGTGTACTCCCCTAGATTTTCAGACTTCAGAACTTTGATTGTCCGTATCGTATCATTCTTAAAAATACAGGGATAATTTTTCATGTAATCAATCACTTGTCATTTCCTATGTATAACCATCACACAAGTCATTATACAATAATCATCAATGAAAAGGACAAAGTACCTTTCTCCATATGTTCCAACAACATTTATCGGACCACATACATCTTTATGAGTGAGATCAATAAGATTTAATGCTCTTTTATTCTTTGGACTATATGAACTACATACCAACATTCCTCACATGAACTAATAACAAGTATTCTCCCATTCACTCATAAAATTTCGGATATTCACGAAAATATTAAATTTAGATTTCTTTTCCATATCTTGTTGATTGATGTGACCCATCCTCTAGTGCCATAAGTTATTCTCTTCTTCAACATTCATGAAACAAATTTTCTCTTTACTATCAACCCGATATAAGTTGTCATCCATTCTACATCCCTTAATGAGATAATTCCTTGTTCTTAATTTTATAATGCACCGTTTTTATTGAATTTCACCATAAGTCCTGAGTCATAGAGTTGGATCACACTCAGGAGATTGTGATGAAACCTATCCATATAAAGAACTTCGGTCATCTTCAGCTCACCATTGGCCAATTCATTACTTCCACTACCTTTAATCTTCAAAGAACCATCATTACCTAATATCACTATTCCATCTACCTTTTTCTTAATATTCATTTATAGGTATGCATTTCCTATCATATGGGATGAGATTACACTATCAGGAATCCAAATGCTACTATTCTTGGTAGTTTTGAGAGTTACTTCTACAAGGTTGGATTTTTCAATTTTCTTCTTTTCCTTATAGGAAATATTAGATTGAGTGAAGGAAAAAAGATGGAATTTTAAATATCTCTTCCATTTGAGCAGGTTATTTATAGTAATATTCTTATTCTAGCAGAGAAAACCTATTTATAAGAGGAACACCATCTGGTTGGAGAGTATTGACTTGTCTCTGAGTATTATATGAATTGATAATACCATTCCTTTGACTGCAATCAACATATTTATGGCCAAAGTTGGAACACTAAAAAAAATATCCATAGAAACTGTTTTTTCTATAAGAATTAGGATATGAATTCATTATCCTTTTTTGACTTCCTAGATCTTCCCCATTCAAGTATCTCCGTGACTCTTCACCGTATGACATGGTGTGTCCTAGATAGCCACATAATTTACATTTCATAAGTGGAAATGTCTTTTCACTTATATTACTTCTCATGTCAATTTCTTTAGGAGGGCAGTTTGACTGCCTATCACCTTAGGATGCCTGAGAATAGTTTTTAGTTCTACTTTCAGTTTGAATTGAGGGTTACTTCATTAGAACTTAAGGTGACTTTTCAACCTATCAAACTTTCAGATTTCCTTTATTTTGACTCATTTTATTTCCCGAATTCGATGTTTTAGAATAAAAAATGAATCCATTATTACCTAGGCATGCCAATGTTTTTCCATTCAAAATCTTTTCAATTACATCAGAACCACGCCTAGCTCTCTCCAGAAACTCAGCATCTAAGAATTTTCCAAACTATATTTTATTCTTTACTTCTTTTGAGATTAATTCAATTTCAAGTTTACTCATCAGAGTAACAAATTTTTCTTTTAGACCTTAAAAATTCTTGGAATTATCTTCCAATCTGAAGGTAAGGCTGTTGAATACCTTTCCCAATTCTTCAATTTTGAGTTTTAGTTCCATTACATTTTTTGTGCTCTCAAGGATTGATGACTATACTTTTAAAAATTCTTCCAGTCATTCAATTTCACCTTCAAGCTGATCAATATATTCTGAAGATTCTTCCACAATTGTTCTCCACTTATTAAATTTCTCACATTTATTCTTAATCTTATCAAAATCATTCTTAAGTTGAAACTTGGGAATGATATTAGTGGTCAACTTATTATCTACATCATTATCTTCTGATGGTTTTTTTTTCAATTATAGACATCATGGGAGCATGGTTTTGAGACTAAAATTCTACTTCTACTTCCTTAAATAATTCCTCATAATCAACTTCTTCTTTACAGAAAAAACTCTTTAGTTGTAATTTATTTCCAGATTTGAAGTCTCTCATTTTGAAAAACCTTTTCCAAGGATTTTGAATGTCTCTAGTTTTTCTTCCTTAATCATCAAAAGTTCTTGGGCATTGAGACGAAAATTTCCCAACTCTTCCATAATGAAAACAAGATAGAGGTAACTTGCCATAAAATTTCCCTATTCCCTTCTTGAATTTCTTAGAAATTAGAGAAATAATTCCTTTTTCCTCATTATATTCATCAACACTATCTACTAAAATTTCCATTTTGTCCATGGATTTGAAATCCATTTCCTTGATTACACAATTAATTTTATCTTCAGGTTTAACTCTCATTTTATAAGACACCAGACTGTACAATACATCATCCAAAGAAAATTTAATTAGATCCATTTTCTCAAGTGATGATATCTTTTCATTGTAAAGAGGTGGATGTATTTTTAAGATTTTATTTACAATATCAATGTCTTTGATTTCTTCCCCAAGTCCTTGTATTTCTCCAAAAACTTCAATAATTCGATTAAAAAACAAATCTTCATTTTCATCTAGATGCATTTTTAGATCATAAAACATGTTGTTCAAAAAATAGAGTTTTTTTATCCTTCATATATGTTATCTAGTTTTTCCCACATAAAATTTTCTAACGTAAAACTCATCACTTATAGATATATCTGATCAGAAAGAGCTATAGTGAGAGAATTATGTGCTTTGGAATATGCATCAATCATTTTCCTATATGTATCAGTCATAGAAATCCTAGTTGGATTAGAGAAATATATTCCTTGTGCAATAAAAAATAATACTTCCATTCCAAGAGATCTTAGATGATATTTCATCATATTCTTCCAGATCTGAAATTTGATTCCATCAAAGAGGGGTACTCCCCTAACATTTACTATATTATCCATTGTAGAATTGAAGAGAAGATTTAACACCAGCAACCTTTTCCATACAATACCACTTGAAGGACCCCAGAACACCCTGAGGGGGGAGGGGTGAATCAGGATATCAAATTTTTATTTTAAACTAAAGGATCTTGTTTCCATGTTGGTAGGAACTTGTTAAAACTTTCTGATGAAAAAGTGCAGAAAAAAAGCAATCACATGCAAAGAAAAGATACAAAAATTTTACTTGGTTCACTATGAAGGGATATGTCCAAGGATAATACACAGATATCTCATCAGTTATACAGAAGTACACTAATATTCACTAGTTTTGGAGTATAAAATTTTAGCACAACCAATCTATTCTAGGAACACTACCTTTACAAGGTTTTAGGGATATAACACTATGTCCCTTAGATCACTTCCATTGACCCTCTTGCTCACTAAGTTGGGTGGAATATGAATTTAGTTTATTGACTTGAAGGTTACTTCAATGGATTGTAATTAAATCATATATCATCAACTATATATATATTCTCTTTTTAAGATCTATTTTTTATCCATAGATAAAGTTCACTTTTCAGTGTACTGATTGTTCACAAACTACTCCTCCGCGAAGAGACCTTCTTCCTCCGCATACTACACTACACCAAATACTGCGTGTGCACTACATACCATCTTAGTATCCTTCCATTGTGAACCACCTCTACAATCCACCTCCGTGTTCTACCTATATAAACCAAATTCCATAAACATCCCTTGCTCCGTATACTGCCTCCACTCCGTGAACCATCTCCACTCCACAGACTGTCTCTGCTTCCAATCTGCGTAGGGTAAGAAATCCATAGATCGAGTTTTTCCTCGGCGTACTGAAATTTCTATGCAGATACGTATTCTTACAAATTGGACTTCAATGATTTCCTTTTATATTTTTAATTAAAGTCTTATTGGGGTTTTCTTCCATAAAAATACTTCTAGATTTCACAGAATTCCTCTCATATTTTTAATCTTAGAGTCACTACCTAATGACGAGATTGGTGCTCCTTATATAGGAAAATAGATCCTCATAATCTGATAAATCTAGATTTACCAAATCTTCATTATAACACCACCTTCCCCACACACCGTACATCTCATGCAAACAATTTTACTTATGCGGTCCATGTACTACCATTATACCTACACAACGACACAAATCACCATTTCATTTCAAAAAATGACACCCTTCCTGGCTTCTCAAAACTCAGCCTCGATTTTGTGAATGACACACCATCTTGAGAACCATCATGCATTTTGTGTAAACCAAACCTTCCTACAAACAAAAAGTATTCCCCGTGAACCACCTTCGCTCTGCAAACCTTTTCTCTTAAACAGTCCACATACCATTCCCACTTTGTGGTTTGCGGTTCTCCAATACACGTACGAAAATTTGTGATCAACGAACTGTTCCTAGAACATGGATTTCAATCCGTGATTACTTTTCCAAAACTCTTCCTTTTCCAAACAAACAAACTCCTGATTTTGATGCCAAAAAATTTGGCAAACACTGGGAAATTGCAGAACCTTTAATTCTTCTTTCATACTCAATCATAAGACCACATTTCTTACATACTCCTTGATCAACCTAATGTGTATTGAAAACAAACAAAAACCATACTTTATTCCCATTAAATAACAGCCTTGGTTCTAAAAAATTGTTTACTTTTTATTTCATTTATGTGACAAATATGTTTTAAAGGTTCCCTTCTCAATTTAATTCATTAAGAATGCATGATTAAAGGAAACTTCTCTCTCACTTACCCCATTTCTAGTACCACTACATAAAAAGTATTAAATCATTCATGGATTCTAATTTTTTGACATAACTATGTAAAATAATTTTTAGTAAATTTATGGTTTTATGAAAACTAATATTCTCTTACCCATTCTAAATACTCTTTACCATTTTCCCTAAAACCTTAAAAAAGAGGTATATTTCCAAAATCACCAATCAATTCTTTCTCACATAGACACTTATCTTTGAAAAATCATTTCATGAACCGTACTGACTTTTCAACAATAAATGACAAAAAATGAATTGATCCCTAGTTTTAGGGAATCCCTTATGATAATCCATCTTGGTATTCTATAAGAAATGATTTTTCATCCCATTTATTTAAGTGGTTAATTATTTTAATTAAATTATTATATGTCACACATATGCATGTACATGTTTTTATGCATGTAACCAGATATTTATCCAATGAATTGGGTAATATTTATGTCTTATAAGAAGATATTTATGGGATTGTGGAATAAACCTAATCAATGATGGGGCTCATTCAAAAATGTGATGTTTTATTGGTAGTTATCATTTACTTATTATTATGTTAGGTTTTATGTTGTTTCCACCTTTCTATGTTTACATTTTCTTATAATTACATAATCTTTATGTTATTCTCCCATATGATTATTCATGAACATTTTATTTAATGATATCATGTTATGATTCTTGAATCATATGATATTATTTTTTATTATTTTTATTCCCTTACTGGACTTTATAGCCCACAAATTTTGATTATGTATTCCATAAGTTTTCCTATTTCATTTTAGGAGATAAAATTGATTTAGAATGTAATTATGAGGATTATAAAAAATAATATTTATGTCAGTTTCCTGATGTTTTTTGTGCCTAGTATCCTAAAATTTCTAGAAATCTAGATCCTTGGTTTGTATTTATTGGATATTTACATCAAAATTCATGTAATAATATGTTCAAAATGATTGGGTAATTATATTTGGAATATAAGGAAGGTATGGTTATTTATGGGGATTATTACTAGAATAAATTAATGAGAACTATAGGGATATTTATATATATAGAACAATATTCTAAAATTAATATAAAGTATAGAGTGAGTGGTTTTTGAGAAATTAAATCCATATTTAGGTAATATAATTGGATGCAATTCTAGTATAGTTTTAAATAGTAGTACTAAAATAAAAATGGTTCATTGGGAATTAACTTGATCATCACTAGGTATATGAAAAAGAGGCCTCATTACACACCTGGTTTGACACTACTATGGTGTTTTCTTTGGGAAAATCACAATAAATTTATAAAATATTATGAATTACTTGAATAAATGTTTAGGGTAGAAAAATTAAAAAATAAATTACCATAGATAACCTAGTTTGAAACATAGAGACACATAAGTTAGGATATAAGTGTCATAGATAATTTATTCATTTGATGTTCATAGTATCCATTTTTATTTTATTTTTAGTTTATGTATTTTCTTCTATAATATTTATTTCTCTTATTTTAGTTAATTTCATGAAATAAGAGGAACCATGACAATAACCAATGCGATAAGAAAGGTAATGATTACCCTAATGATGTGCCTGGCCTATTGATATTGGGAGATAAGAACTCCATGGTAATACTAGCTCAACTAACTCAAGATATAGATAATAACTTAAATCATGTGGATGAACCTCTTTATCATAAGATATTGGAAGTTTCATTCATTTTTTTACGGGACAAAGGCCTCCTACCTTTAATGGATCTTATAATTCCCCCATTAGAAAATAGTGGATTGAATCCACTGAGAAGATATTATCTATCCTCTAATACTAAAAAATGAAATTTTTACTATCCACTTATCACATAAAGTGGGGATATGACAAAGTGTTGACACTGATCATCAACACAAAGTCCAATGAGGAAATTGATTCCATGTTATGAGAAGGATTCAATAAAATATTTTCTCAATAAATATTTTCCCCAAAATATCTATCTTAAATGGAGAAAGCGTTATGTAGAGTGAAGAAAAAGGATAATGATTATTTTAATGTGTTTTAGGAAAACATTACAAGGATTTCATGGTACACCACCAAAAATTTCATAAATACTGAATATAAGATGGATCACTTATATAGTGTATTAAATTCAAGTATATAAAAATATTTGGTGATTTGAAAATTTGATAGATATAATCATATTTTCTGTTGTTCCCATATGGTTGAGTTATAGATTTTTTTTCTCTCAGTGGTATTATGGGGATGTAGAAAAAAATTTAAAATGAAGTTAAATTCAATATGATCAATTGATATATTCCATTGAGTAAAGAAAAACCAAATTCCCATTTATCAAAAATGTGAGATGAAGAATCCCAAAAACTATCTCTAGGGAAGTAAGAGATGTTTCAAATATTTAGAAGAGTCCATATGGATAATCAATATTGAACATAGATTAATAAACCCAATAATATGTTGAAACAAAAATAATATTTAGATCAACCCTAATACAACAATATAAATTTTCAACTATAAGAAACACTGGTATTATGAATGGTAATTACCTAAGACCAGGGTAGTTGAAAATAATCAATGAAAACAACCTCCATTACATAGAGACCAAGGAAGGATATATGTTATCACTAATATAGAGGTGTAACCTAAAAAAATTATATTGGTAGGAATGCTGGATATATATTAAAGAATAAAAATTTACTTTTAAATTTTAGTTCTATAATTTTTTACATGTCTTCCAAGTTTAGTAGAACTATTCAAACACCACCGCAAACCATTGGGGTTGTGCTGTTTTTGAGAATATAGAATAAAGAAATTATTTCATCCCAAATATATAAATCCTCCCTAGTAAATGTTTAGTAACTGAACCTCCCATAAAATCAAGTCACAATTCATTTAGTAGAATATGATTCTATATTTGGAATGTATAGACTATCTAAATATAAATCCAATATCAACTATATAGAGAGGGAGATCAATCCTTATAGTTGGAGTGATCCTCTGATTCTATACATGTGTAAAGTGAAGGATTTATCTAATTTTGAATCTTCATCTGATGTGTGAATTGTATTTACCTATGAGAAATCATATACATCGCAAAACAATGAGACAAAGGAGATAATCATGATTTAAGACACACCCACTATAAGGGACTATACTAATTTATTACCTTAATAGTTTCTTGGCTCCCGTCATAAATAATAGGTTGAGTTATCAATTGAACTTATACTTAGATATCTTCCAATATTCATTATTCCTTTTATAATTTCCACTATTGAGTTGGATGTATTGAAGAAGTAAATATAAGTGAATCTCGAAAAGGGTTTCATACACTCAAGTTATTCACTATAGGTTGCACCAATACTCTTTATCAAGAAGAATTAGGGATCAATGAGCCTCTGGATTGAATATTTTGAACTCAAAAAATTGTGATAAAGACTAATTATTCACTTACAATGATTAATGAATTGTTTGATAATCAACGTGGGTCCTAGTACTTCTTCAAGGAGGACCTTCGGTCGAGATATCACCAATTAATAATAATTAAGGATGATGTTCTTATCACCACCTTTAGAATAAGGTATGTACACCATGAATTCATAGTAATTCCATTTAGACTCACTAATTCTCTATACACATTTATGGACTTAATGAATAGATAATTAAGATATTAACTCAAATTTTTTTTGCGGTCTTTATAGATGATATTATAATATAATCTAAAAGAAATGAGGGGAATGATGTGTATTTAAATACTGTGGTAAATACTTTGTGAAAAGATAATTTGTATTCAAATTATAGTAAATGATTGTTCTTAATTGATAAAGTATCATTATTGGAAAAAATTATCACCCGAAAAGGTATATATATAAACCCTTAAAAGTTAAAGGCCATTGAGTTGTATCCCATACTAGTATATGTAACAAGGATTTTTATATTCCATGGACTTGTAGAGTATTGATGATGATTTGAGAGAAATGTATTAGGATTATAAAATCTATTATCAATGCTAACTCAGAATGGGGTAAGTATCTTTTAGACCAATGAATGTGAATAGTGATTCATATATCTGAAAAAGAGGCTTCTCGCTCCACCATTATTAACACTACCCACAAGTGGGGAACTATTTGTTTTATAACTTGATGCTTCAAAGAGTGTAATGGGATATATACTAATGAAAAATTATTAATTGATACCCTATTCCTCATGTTATATGATAGTTAATGAGAAAAACTATCCAACACATGATCTTTTGTTAGTTATATTAATCTCCCCAGTAATGATATGGTGATGTTATCTATATGTGGAGAAGTTTGAAATATATATAGGTTATAAAATCCTAAAATATATATTCATGCATAAGTATCATAATTTGTTCCATCAAATATGGTTATAGATGATCAAGGACTATGACTACTCAAATCACTACAATCCTAGAAGAAAAAATAACATGGAAGACGAACTATGTAGAATGGATCCTGTGAAATTATCAGTGGTGATAATTGAGTGTTATATGATCATATTATATGTGAAATAAATGGACATGAGAATCATAAAGTATGTTTAATCACCATTAATTTCTCAAATTACTTCTCAACCATCACTTCTTGATAAGATAATGGATACTAAAAGAGATGATGTGGAAATTAAGAGGAAGATTGAAGTTATAAAAAAAATGGAAATCCAAAGAGTTCAAAATTGATGAATATAGAGTGGTATGATTTGGGTAATGACTATGTGTACCATAAAATAATAAGATAATGAATTAGTTTTTAAATGATGAACATAGACCAAACATCTCCATTCACTTGGTGACCATGAAGATGTATTGAGATCGTAGATAACATTATTGGTGTGAAAATATGAAGAAAGAGATCATATAATATATATCAATGTTTCTAGTATGTAATTAAGTGATGTTTGAAAGGTAAAAGTCCACAAGTATGATGTAACCATTTCCTATACACACATGGGAATGAGAGAACATCACTGGTTTTTTTCATAGGAAATATAAGTACATCCAAATACAATAATGCAATATGGGTTATATTCTTTCATACTAAAAAGATTAAACCTTTTATTATAATTCAAGAGGACTTATCACTCGATCAACATAAAAATATATACATAATACATGTGATGAGGATTCATAGAACACCAATATAGATTGTATTTGATCGAGATCCAAGATTTACCACCCCGTTCTGGAAGAGTATATCATATTCTATAAGAACTGAGCTAAACTTTAGTATGAATTATCACCCCCAAACTAATATGTAATTTGAGAATATTATAAAAACACTGGAATACATTTTGAGATCATGCTTGATGGACTTTAAAGGAGTATGGGGTCAACATCTTCCTCTGGTCAATTTCTCACACAATAACAATATTCACTCAAACATCAAAATGGATACATATAAAGCACTTTTATGAGAATATATTTAAATAACATGTATTCTAGTATGAAGTTAGATAAAAAAATATAGTGGTACCTAAAAAGGTTATAGAAATGGTAGAAAAGGTCAAAGCAATTCAATATTTCATTAGGGATGCTCATAGTCAACAGAAGATCTATGATGACAATTATTAACATAGATTGGATTTTGAGGTTAGAGACAAAGTGTACATATAAAAATCAATATGGAAGAGGTTCCTGAGATTTGGGAGGAAGGGAAATCTATTTCCTAGGTAGATAAACCCCTTTGTGATTCTAGATCATATCAGAGTCATGGGTTATTTATAAACAATCTCTATAATCACGTCTCATATACATAAAATATTGCACATATATCTCTTCAATAAGTGAATAAAGTATCTCTCTCATGTAAAAAATTCAGATGCAACACCACTATAAATGGATATCTCTTATGAGGAGTTGCCGATGAAGATCTTAGAAAATAGAGATATAGTTCAACACAATAAGAAAATTATCCAAGTGAATGTTCTATAGTGAAACCATAAGTTTGAGGTACCAAAATTGGAATTAGAGGAATCTATGAAGAATAATTACCCTCAATTATTTTCACCTTAGAATGTAATAAGAAATTTCACATGGTAAATAATAAATTTTTTTATTATAATAATTTTAACATTAAATTTTGATAGTATGAATTCCCATAAGAACTAAAAGTATTACAATGGAGTAAAAATAGATAATAAGATAACTACAATTCAAATATTTGGATATTCTTGATCTACTAGAATAACTACAATCATAAAAAACACTATAGATATGAAAAAATATATTAATAATAAAATATTCATCCTCTAAATGAAAATAAATATAATCTTTATATATAATATAAATGAACAAAAAATAAATAAAATATTAGGTATTTATAGGAATTAAGGAATCCATATTACCATTAAAAATATAACAATTGGAATAATAATATAACTACTAGAATAGTAATATGGCTATTTAGAATAGTAACCTAACTTCAAGAATAGTATCATCACTTTTGAAAGTCTAAAATAATATTTTTTATCTTATAAAATTAAATTATGACATATTTATATCATGAGCTAGTGAATGAATGTTTTAAAATTGAGAAATTAAGTGTTTGTATTATTGATGACCATAAATGTGTTATTTTATTTTTCATATCAAATATAAAAATGTAAAATATTTTTTATTTTCACAAAAAATGTTTATTAATTAATATTGACTTGTATTATACTTATAATATAATTTTATTATACTATAATTAATTTCTCAAAGGGTCAAAATATTTATCATGATATTTAAATCGGTGTCTTTTCAAATAAATAATTATTTATTTTAAAAATTACATTTCACTTGTTTATAAAATTATTTTCATTAAATGTATTTCATTTCGATAATCTACATGTCAAAAAATGTTAAGGGTGATTTTTTTTAGTTTTCTAAAATAGTTGAATTTCTATTAAATAATAAAATATGGTAAAATGTGTCATTTAACATTATAAGTTAAATAAATGGTTAATTTCATATGGGATGATGTAAGAACCCATAATTTTGAACTCAAATTCACAATTTACTATATATATTTACACGATTCATCCCTATTTGTATTCATGATCCAAAAAAATAATCTAACAAATATAATACTCTAAAACACCCCCTTTTCTCCTCTTATAAATACCACCCCTCATCTCCACTTCTATTAACATCGTCTAAGTCTTGGATCTTGAATTTTTTTGACCAATTATATTCTCAATCCTATCCCCCACAACTTAGTGATTCTAATATTACAAAAATAAAAATTCTATATTCCTTAAATAGGTTTTCAAGGTGAAAACATTAAAGATTTAATATTCCCAAACCACGACTTTTAAATATTTTCTTCTTCTAAATTATTCTTACCCAACTTATACAAAATGACAAAATAACTCAATATTTTTATAGATAATTTAATTTTATAAATAATTAAATTTTATAAATAAAAATGAATATTTACCATCCATCCTCTTCTCTTCTCCTGTTATTCTAAAAACAAAACCTTGTCTATGTTATGTCTGTTCACCACCTCCATGGATGATGAGATCTCATTATCCATTACCACATTCATTGAAGGTTTAAATTCACTTATAATTTTTCAAATTACAAAAAATTTTATATTATATATTGTTTCACATTTTTAATTATTATAGGTCCATAATAATAAATAAACTGAAACTAGATAGTGATGGTTGGTAGAACCAAAAAAATAAACCGTCAATATAGCATTAAATTTTTAATAAAAGAATAATCCATATATCTCAACACATACGGGTTTTTGGTAAAATTTAAAATTTTGAAATCACATAAATAAAATTTCATTTCACTTCTTGATTTGTATTCCCATTTTATAAGAATCTCCAAAATTATCCTCAAGTGAACTAACCTTGGAACCTAGAAACGATTGCCCTAGAATAGTAAAAGTAAAGATTATATCTCAATGAAATGGTTGTAAATGATCAAAATATAATTATAGTAATTAAAATATAGATGTAAAAGTTTCTGAATCTAGTAATTAATTATGTTAATTGGATTATTTAGGAAACTATGTGAAATATTTTAATGATTCGGGAATATATGGTCAGGATCTCTCTAAAACACACTATTTTATTATTGTTACCCTTTATCTCCCATTACCTCACATTATATGTCTATTTTTTATTATTTAAATATTCTATATTTTTATATATGTCCCAAAAATATATTACTTGTTTAATTCACCATTATTTTATAGAGATATACTTGTTTTTATGGTTTCCCTCTCAATTTTATTCATTAAGGAATCCCAATTAAAGGGAAATTCGATGTTTCTTACCAAATTTATTGCACCACTACATAAAATTTATTAAAACATACTTGGTTTATAAAATCTTCCAATTTATTATGAAATAATATTTTTATTTTAATTTAGTTTTAGTTAAAATTAATATTATCTTTCCCTTATTATATACTCTTTATGATTTTCCCTAAAACCCTAATTAATAGGTACATTTCCAAAGTTACATATCCTCTCTTTTTCACATCATCACTTCACATGGAATTTTTTTCATGATCCATAATTATTTTTCATCTATGAAAATCCAATAATGTTTTAATACTCTATTAAATGGAATCCATTATTATATACCATATGGTTATTCTATAAGATATGGCTATGAAATCGATTTCATTACATGGGTGGTTAATTTTTTATGCATTATGTTTGATTCCATTCGTGTCACACATATGAATGTTCCTGTGATGATGGGATCGACTAGATAACACTCAAATGCATTGGGAAATGTTTATTTATCATGATATGAAGTGTATTTGATTATGTAGTAAACATAATCTATTATAGAGCTTTATCTTCCATGTGATGTTGTCTTAGCAGTTAACATTAACTTATACTTATGTCATGTTTTATATTGTTTCCAAATTTATATGATTACATAATATTATGATTCCATATTCACTATGTTATTCTCCCTTATTACTATTCATGATGATTATATTTCATGATACCATTTTATGCCTTTTGGATCACATGTTATGGTTTATTATCATGTATATTACCATACATAGCTGGGCTACTCACCCCTTTTGTTTATGTATTACTCGAGTTATTCATTTATATTTAAGCACACAAAGGTATTATGGAACTCATTATGGATATTATAATAAATTATTTTTATTATATTTTTCTATTTTTGGTTTTTGAATATAGTCTCCCAAATAAATTACGGCTCTAGATTCTTGGTATGTATTTATTGAATATTTATGTAAAAAATAATGTGAAAATATATGTAAAATGGTTTGGTTGATATATATGTAGTCTCCAAAGAAAGGAAACCATTAAGGTTTTGGGGAATGTATTATTTAAAAATATATCAGATAATATTTTAAAATGATGTAATATTTATCCATGTAATTATTGTGTCACATTAGATGCGGTTAACAAATATCTGATATTATCATATCATGGATTCATAATGGATTTTATGATCCTAGGGGTGATGATAGTGGAAAATATTACCCTTGGAATATGGATATGGTTTTCTACCAAATAATTTCTAAGGAAACAATTGTTGTAGTATTATTAATTTTCGAGCAACTATTGAGGCACAACATGGATAATGTAGATTTTTAGGGTGGGTACAATTAGTCATTGTGGATTTCCTTACAATTGTGGGATATTCATTCCTTCGATAGGAAACATATTTTTCATTAATAGTATAATGAATAATTGGTATATCAATAACTTTATATTTCCCTAAGTATTTAGGTATTACTAGATTTAATTATATAGGTTAATTACCATATAAAAGGGCCTCATACTTAAACCAATATAATAAAATTTCATGATACATTCCCCGATGAGCCTTTTAGTAAATGGGAAGGGTAAAGTGTAGAGCTCTAAATTAACACCATTATTTGATTCACATATTAGGTGGGGAATTAGAGAATATCTATAAGAGTTCCTTCATGATCGAGATAAAATAATATTGAATAAACTCATATTTTCAAGGGCATGGGGTTCCTTGTCATAGAAAAAGAAATTTGGTAAATTCAGAGGCACATTTTTCTTATCATCTTTGGGGGGTTTGTGTACTTCACATAATAAATATCCTTATCCCCGAGTTTTTAAATATTTTCATGTAAATTATGATTTATAGTGTTGTGAAATACTCTTTTAGTATATAGATATTTTCATAATTGAGGGTGACCATGGGCCAAAATTTAACCATTATTTTTTCTCTGATTATCTCTTTCCATTTAACTATGGAATTATCTTCATCCTATAGGAAGGTTTACTAAAAATTATATAACTATGAATTTATATTCCGATCTATATTCTCAAAAGGATTAGTATTTTTCAAAATCTCATATATTACCTCAGATCGTAAATGATCTATGGGAGGTGTTCATGATGATCATCACCTCAACCTATCTTATGACTAGTATTTTGTCCAAAATTAGTGAAAATAATCCTTGTGTAGTAATCCAATATTTCACGAGTACCTATTTATATAATTGAATCCTTAGATAAGTTTTGACATTGGGGGGAACTTTTTAATAAAAAAATATGTCATTATGGAGGGATCACCATAATGAGATCCATGGGGAGGTCCTCTATAGTTATTTATTGGATTATACAGGGAGGAACATTATGGTTATAGATTGTTGATGGATTTTAAATGTGTGGATATTATTTCCTATTAATCATACACCTTTATTAAGGATCTTCACATCATGGACCATGGGGTTGAACTGCATGGACGATACGCTAGAGTGGATCTCTAATGATTAAAATACTAGAAATGTATGGGAGATCACTATGTTTAAGGGAACAATATTATTATGACATTGAGTTTGAATATTTATGGTATACCATTGAGTTATATCAAGGGGAAATTTGAATTTCATCATTGATAGGGTAAGAAAAAGATGCAACTCTAAGGTAATAATTTAGCTTTGATGATATTTTCTTTTAGATACTTTTGGTCAATCAACATGGGTTAGAACCATAGTAACATGTGGGGCCATTCACTATGGTGGATTACCCTCATGGGTAATATACCTTATAGATGGATCCCTATATATCATTAGAATATTATAATGGTATTTTATAACGAGTGTTGGGATATCATCTCATTACATGATCATTGATTCAATATTAAAGTGGGCCTTTGAATATTCATGGGTGGATGGATTTAGACATTTTTCAATTCATCAAAAAAAATGTATTTTCATTATAAGATTTAGGTTATGTTCTTACTACCATTCTATTATAAAAATATTAAAACATTTCTTAGGTGATGGGGGAAAGGATATAGAACCACTCCTCAGGTTCCACTAAGGTATATCAATGGGCTCTATGTATATGGGTAGGGATACAAGACATTCCCTATATTATAACCTATATAAACCATTGAAGATCTCATATGTGACTAGAAATACAATTATACCCTTGATCTATCATAATATGATGATGAAGGATTCATTTAAAAATGAGGATTTGAGACTTACACTAGTCTTTATTCTTCACTTGGGTATGATAAGAACCATTTGAATGAGAGTAATGATTTAGGATTTTATTTGAATAGACTACATGATTTTTGGTTTAAATTCATCTATTACTTAGAATATATGAAGGGAGTTTTAGTGGTTGTGATCTAGGATATGGTCTAATTCTTTGTTTAATAAGAAAAGAAAACTAGGATTCATTAATGAGAATTAAAATATAATCCTATTTTAGGATTCATTTGTATGTATCCCATAGTGAGACTACCTCCTAGGTGCCTTATTTTTGGAAAATAATTTCAAGATCTCCTGGGTAGACTCATTATCATATTCATGAGGGGATAGGGTTGTATGATGTGATTGGTAATGAAAACTAGTAGGATACCAACTAGAAATATCCAAATCAATAGTGAGGATATGAAATGTGCTTGTCGTGGGTTGTGGAAATAATTTTTCACAGTTAACATGTATTATTGTGGTAAACCTAGGTTTTCTCTAAAAAGGAGAGTATAAAAATAAATTTATCACCTTTAATTAGAAGGAAAATGGAGTGTTCTTGAAATTGATTTATTTTGATAACAAAAGAAAGTAACTAATAAATAAAAATAAATTAAGTAAGAGATTGAAAAATATGATATGATAATAGTGATTAGGTCTAGTTCAGCCTTCCAAATGAAATGCAATCCAAGTTCCAATTTATCTAATCCTCCTCAGCCAAGCCATTAAAAGTGATATTACCTAATAACTTCTTATCACTCCCATGGTCAAATGGTAATGGTAAGAATAATCCTTTCCAAAATATTAGATTGTTCTACCCTCCTTATAATGTGTGAGATAGTTGTTTTAATACCCTAAATTGACTTAGGAAATTTCTAATTAGTTATAGTTTATCCCAAGAAATCAAGAATGCCCACTTCCCCTCCCACATGTACTGACGATCACCAAGTACATGACCACAAAGACCAAGTATATTCCATCGTATATAAACCAGAACCTAGTAGAGGGAGAAAACGATCATACACCAAGGAAATAAAAACTTTATAATCTAAAACCATATACAATTATACATGAGAAAAAGATCTACTATTAGAATATTGAAATCAACATCATAGAAGAGAGAACAAATTTTATACCATGATGTTTAGGAACTCAATAATTAAAAAATTAAAATATCTCCTTCCCCAATCACTTAATTTTATACCTCTCTATGTAAATGGTAACAAATATTAATGGTTAATAGGAATCCATTAAAAAATTATGAAGAACAAAAAAGAGAGAAGAGGAAGTGTAAAAAGTTTCTTGTTCGAAATCTATACTTTGAAAGTTTTATCCATTTATTCGCAACATAAGGGATAAAATCTCCCCAGTTCATTATTAAGGTTTGTTGGAAATTTTATCTTACATATACCCTAAATATTTCAAAATCTTTGGAATTTATAAAATATGTTATGACTAAATTAATAAAGACAACTTTTTTCTGGCTGAAGAGATCCTTCATATTCCTCTAATTTGATGCATTAAATGGATACCATAATGAGTGAATTTCTACATGAAATTTAATTTCAACATTATATTTTGAATCCTTTTTCATTTCCATATAGAATAAATTAATTTGGAGGCTTTAATCCCATGATATTTCTCATTTAATTAGGATGGTTCTATTATTTCAGACAAAAATAATTTTCAATTTGATTGATTTTTTAGGCTTGAGGAAGTTCACCTTAGCTCTACTTCCAATATAAGAAGTTGAACCCAAAGAATAAATGACACATGAAAAAAGAACAACTCTATTTGTATCAATATTGAAAATTTTAGGCTTTAAATACATAAGTGATAGAAAATAGTTAAAATTCCCGAAATAAGTAATTTTCACATTTTAGCCCAAAATTCACCAAAAATCCAAAAATGATGCACATCACCTCAAATTGATAAATTGGATGAGGTTAAATCATTTAAATAAACATTAAAATAATGTAAATAATAGATATATAAATCCCCCCCACACATAATACATGGACTCTAGGAAAAGTAAGAATCAAAATCAAAGCAAAGCATATTTAAAACACATACTCATGGGAACCACCAATTTGTCAACAAGAAATAAAATTTATCATTACTCATAAAAACTATAATTTAATGGTTTTTATTAATATTATTAAATCCATTTCGAATTAACTTATCCTATTATACACATAAGACACCTACATCACATGAATTTTCTCTCATCTCATAAAGGTCGGTTTTTAAATCAGGCTTTTCTCACGCAAAATCACACAAGAGTCACTACAGGCTTGATAAATTTCTAAATATAAACTATATATGAGTCAAGGACATGAGTTTATCATGAGGTAGTTTTAGGTCTGTTCAGTGTATTTTGGTTGGTAGGATTTATATGTCAAATATTCTGAGGCCGAATAATATGATTTTGGATCTTATTGATGAAAAATTACATGATTCTTATTTTTACTCAAGTATGGTTTCCTCCTCACCCGACTTATCAGAAAATCAACTTCAAATAATATAAAAATTTTGTTACATGGATAGGTCAAACATTCTATAATTCATCATCTTTATCACAAAAACTACTTCCTAAAATTTTAGTTATCTTTTTTCTTTAAAATCTCTCAAAAGGAACAAATTATTTATCATGAAAGCTCCATAAAGGCATAGATTATTTATCATGAAATTTCTATAAGGGAAGAAAATTTGATAGAATGGATTTTTAGTAGTAAACACATCTCTTAATAATTTTATTTTCCACCCAAAGTATCATCAAATGATGTAGCACAACAAAAGTCAGCTTCTCCCACACTTATTTTCAACAAGATCATGTAATTTCACTTTAAGAGAAGGTTAGATATAGAAAATTGGTTTTTAATATTGTTAACATAATAATTTTTTCATAGGATCTAAGGTATACAAAGATTAAATTTACAATTAATTCTATAGTAAAAATGATTATCTTGAGAAAGGGGATTTAAAACCAATGAAATTCCTCAATCATTTAAAAAATAAGTACAAAAAATCCTCAGGTTTCGATAGGAATAATTAATATTTTGGTAAAACAGAGAATAGTTTGGTTCCCAACAGAAATGACATGAATGTAAAGAATATGTCAAAAATTATTATGAATCATCACAGAAATGTTATTTTAAATATAGTGAGATATGACATGGGTATAAAAATCAGATGTCTTTTCCTAAATATCCCAAAGTTTTGAACGTGAATAATATTTATTTTTTACCATTAATTTATGGTTGTTTTCATGGTAGTAATTTCTTCACTCATTGACATGGGTTATAAAAATGGAAAACACAATCATTTTAGCTCAGAAGTTCAAAAAGAGAAAAAATTGAAAAATAAACACACACTAATTTGAAAAAGAAATCTTTCTTGGAAAAGAGAAAAACAAAAAATTAAAAAACCTATACTAAAAAGGTTCCCTCTCCCAAATTAAAAGATGTAGTATCATCAATGAATTCAATTGGGTTTAACTAGTATGAATATTTATAATCGAATCACAACAAGCCATAATGTGTTAAGAATAGGTATAACCTGATGTATTTTATTGATAAACAGGTTAGAGGAGTGTGATATTCTCTACTGGATCTGATGTCAGGGTCCCATAGAATTTATTCAACCTATGTACATTAACAGTGAATAGATCATTCTCTCCATCTATAAAATATGATAAACCTCAAAGGAATATACATGGGTGACTATAAATATACCTTCCCATCTAGAATAAAGTTTAATAATCATTATCTTGAGTCTTAAGTTAAATAATAGAAATATGTCTCTTGGGTGTAAGTATTTTGGTTGGGTAAACTTTTCATGAACCACTCTTATTCCTTATTTCTAAATCTTATAATTTTGAAAATATTCTATTCTAAATTATTCTAGATCAAATAACTATAATATTGTCTATTTTAAAACTCTTTCAAAATACAAATTCATCTCTATCATATCCTAATATGCCTTATTTTACAATTCCAAAGGTAGATGATAACTTTTACCAAAAGTCAAAATATATGCACTCATTCTTATCAGGGTGTTTAGTTACCATGTAAGACCATAATATGTCTTCTAACCATCGATACCAATCATTCCTATTCAGTTTAACAATAATTTCCAAAGTTCCTTTGATTTCCCTATTCAACACTTTATATTGAACATTAGTGTATGGATAATATGAAGTTTATGATTTATGATATACCCCATTATCACTGATGATGGATCTCAGCACTCAAAAACTATAAATTTTGTTAGCCCTAACAAAATCACTAACAAAATTAACTTTATTAGTCATGGTGGATTTTAATTCCACCCATTTTAAAATGAAATAATATTAAATAAAGTTATATGAATTCCCTAATTAAATTGGGAAGGAACTCATAAAATCTATCCCCCACACTGGAAAAATATAATTAAAATTAAGTGTGATTTAGGGAATTTCATGTCTCTTTTTAATATTTCATGTAAAATATCATTTTTCACACTATTTTTAAAATTCATGAGAATATTCAAAAAGGGTGGTATAATAAATTATATATTATAAAAACTTCCTTTAATTCCTTTGAGGTCCAAATTGGCCTCCATAAACTAATTTGTGAAAAAAAATCAAAGATTGAACCAATTTTACTTTTAGGGAAACATCTTCTTATAACTTGATCATTGAAAATCTTCAAAAGAAATAGATCTTCCCAAATGTAATATATGGATTAAAATTTCTTTTTTTGAATTTTTTTGGGAATTTAAATGAGATGAGACCTAAGATGTTACAAGATAATTGACCAAGTAGGAATATCAAGGAACTTCTCCTTCAATCATGCACAACTACTCTCCTATAATACGATCATTTAGTGGTTCTTTATCAGGAATTTCAGCATCAGTATCATTGGGATGTCCACTTAAGTGATCGGCCACTTGGTTCTCATCTCTCTTATTATCTTTGATTTCTATGATTAACTATTACAATAGTAAAATCCATCTCACTAGCCTAGGTTTAGCTTCAGCCTTCTTTATCATGTACCTAAGAGATACATGATAGCAAAACAAAATGAATTTAGTTCTAGAAAGATATGATCTAAATATTTATAAGGTAAAGTGAACTTATAAAAACTATTTTTTTGGGGTTATGTAATTTAATTGGGCTATATTTAAGGTTCTTGAGGCATAGGTAATGACTTTTGTCCTACCCTCAATTTACTGAGAAAGGACCATTCCAACTATATGTTTAGAAGCATCACAAAGTAGATTGAAGGGTTCTTCCCAATTTGGTGGCTATATCACTAGTTGTTTAATCAATATCCTCTTAAACTCATAAAGGGATTCCCTAAACTCACCATTGAAATCAAAATTATATTATTTCAAAAGTAATCTAGATATTTTTAGAGAAATGTTACTAAAATCTTTGATAAACCTCATATAGATTCCTACATGTCCTAAAAATGATCTAACATGTTTCACACAAGTTGAGTAAGAAAATTTATTTATCACTTCAATTTTTTATTTATCCACATCAATTCCTTTTTTTTAAATGAAATTACTAAGGAAAATTCTTCTCTCTACCATGAAATTTCAATGTTCAAAATTTTAAACAATATTCTTTTCAATGAAGTTTCTAAAACCTTTTTCTAGATTTTTCAAATAATGGTTAAAATAATTTACAAAAACTAATAAATAATCCATAAAAACCTCAAAGAAATATTCAATGTGATCAAAAAATATACTTACCACACGTCTATATAATGTAGTTGGATCATTACATAATCTAAATGAAACACTTTATAGGAAAAGGTTTCCAATGGACAATTAAAAGTAGTCTTCTCTTAATCTTAGAGAGAAATAGGTACCTGAAAATATCCTAAAAATTCATAAAAAATAAATAAATAGTTCTCCCAAAAAATATCTCAAAAAAATATTCAATGAAGGGGATGTGAAATGATCTTTCTAAGTGTCCTGATTCAACTTCCTAAAATTCATGCACACTCTCTAGCTATTTTGAATCACCATTGAGATTAATTCATTATTTTTTTACTCATAGTGGTTAGTAAAGTTATTTTGAACTATATAGATGGGGATAACCTATTTTGAATTGAAAATAGGATAGATGATCCTATCCTCCAAGATATTCTCAATCTCTTTCTTTATAATCTCAATCAAGGTGGGATTCAACTTCCTTTAGGGATGTTTGATTAGTTTGGAATCTCCCTCAAGAAGAATTCCATGTGAGCACATTTTTGGGCTTATTCCTAGAATATCACTAAAACTCAAACCTATTTCTTGGAAATTATTGATCAAATTCTAAATCAAATATTCTTATATGGATTCAGATAGATTATTAGTAAGTATCACTAGTAATTTTTCCCTCCATGAGGTACTCATATTTCAATTCAGTGGGGAGGGGTTTTAATTCTAGATCTGGTGGTTTCTCAAGGGGTGAAATTAAATTAAGATTACCCACTTCCAAATGTAAGACCTCCTATATACATGTAAATATATAATCTTCTTCATTATTTGAAAAATCACCAAAGAAATTATATTTTACTTTTTCTTCCAACAAAAAATCAGAATCTACAATGTTATTAGAACTCACATATTCTGTGATATTTTCAACGAAAAACTTCTCTCCTATGTTTATTAATTTGTTTCACATAATATATTCTTCAGTTGGTTTAGTACAAACTTCATTGGAGAGTAAAAAGAGTGAGTGTTGATCTGATGGGTGCCTCATGGTGTAAAAAATATTGAAGTTGAGATTTATTTATCCAAACTCCATGGTGAGTTTACATTAAAGGAAATTGAAGATGATTTTGGACATATCTAAGATTAGTCTCCACAAAATTATGGGTGAGTGTGATGGGATCCAATCTTCTTCCATATTTAGTGTATAGAATTCAGTTGGGAATAAGATATATTTTAATTTCACAAGGACATCTTCAAGAACTCATATTGGGAAAACTATGGATCTATTTGCAAGTTTGAAAACCAATATTATGGGTAAAAAAAGTGTATAATAAGTTATGAATAAAAATAATTAAATCACCTGGATAACATAATTAATTATAGAAATTTAAATATCCAATCGTGCATATAATTTAAAACTTCCCTAGATCCTAGAAATTGGTTGGAAACTATAGTGTGATAAGAGAGGAGACACTTCTTCCCAATTTGATCCTATCATTACCTTAAATTAAACTCTTCTTTTTACATAAATAATTAAAAAATTTACTATACCTTGTAATTTTTTTGAGTGCTTAAAGAAGGGGGATATTAATTTCCACTTTCTGGAAGGTGTGTAGAATTTATTTTTGAAGTGCTTCCTAATATATTTTCTTTTATTACTTTATTCATGATGGAAATTTCACAGTTAGGTCTTTATTATCCATTTATTTTTATTTAAATGGTGTTTCTTACCTCTTAACCTTGGCTTATCTATAACCTACCTCTATTTATTTTCTTTTTATCAGTGATTTTTCATAGAATTTTTTAAATTCCCAACATCATTATCCATTAGCACATGTGGTCTTATTTCAGGTTCAAGGGTGGATATTGATGAATTTTCTTTTCCAATTCACATTTTTATCATAATAAAATTATATTTTGGTATTGAAATCATTTTGGATGGTATGTTTCCTAGGTTTGTGGATAGGATTTTGAAAATAATTCCCACTATGATTTCTAACCCATCAAACTTATCTTTTAGGCACTCAACCTTGGATTGTAGCAATTGAACTGGATGTTTTGCACTGGTGGAAGGTTTCTCATAGGGATTTGGGAAATTTTGTGGTTTTGTTACGATTTTTTGTTATACTATTTCTTTTTTTGAATTGTTTATGGGTTTTGGAATCATTGATGGAATGGGGGTTGGTTCTGAAACTAGATTCGGTAAGGGGGTTTAGCTTGATTCTACTAACTTCCAAATACATATTCATCATGATTAGACTCTATCCATACTTGATTTTATTGGAATATATTTGGTTTAAATGATTTTACACAACTTTCCATTCCCCGTACTTCAACACACTCGTTAGTGAAATGATCATCTGATGAGCTTAAACCACAAGCCTAAATTGATACTTGTTTTTCACTCACTTGTTTCAGGGCCATCTATCTGTCCAAACTAGTTAGATATTAAATACTATTCTATAATAAGGGTTATGGATGCAAATTCCTTACCTCATAAAAAACCTCCTTTTCCAGTACATCTTCTACCAAACTATTGTGACTTCTGAGAAATATTCTCAATCAATTTATTTTCTTCTTATGGTGACTTTTCAATTAATGTGCCTCTAGATGGACTAATAGAATGACCCAAAACCGATAGTCCAATACTGGAGATGAGCCCGTAAGGGGCTCAGCGTCGCTCCGCTAGGGTTCTCGCGCCGCCTTCCCCTCCCCGGATCGACGCTCCCTCTCCTTCCTGGTTCGGACGGTCGGGGTGGTTCTCTGTTGCTACGGCCTTGTTAAACTCGTTTATGCGCGCGCTGGTGTCTTTCCTTTGACGCAGCGTTGAATCTGCGCCTGAGTTCCTGGCAGGTGGTTCGAGACTGTCCCTCCGTCCAGAGCTGGGTTTTTGAAGGCTGGGCGTTGTTTCTTTGGAGTTCTCAGATGGCGGCGTCGGGATCTATTTTCTTTGAGCGAATGAGGTTCCGTTTCCGTTATTGTTTCTTCTTTAGTCTTTGAGTAGGGTTTCTTGATGCCGGCTGGGATGCGGCTTTAAGGTTGTGTTGGTTTTGCTGGTGGGGGGATATCGTTTCTTGTTTCCCTGTGATTAGGGTGTTTTGGTTTGTGGTTTGTTCGCTGTTTGTGTGATTTGGTTTTATGGTTCCCTACCCGGTACTCTCTGGCCGGGGATGATTTTTCTTCCTAATGTTTGATGTCTTACGGCTACGGTGAGATTGACGGCGCTGCTGGCTGGATCTTCGGGTGTAAGACCGATTCGTCTATGGCATACTCTACGGAGCGCTCTGGATCCTTCCTGGTATGCGTCGGCGTCTTCCGCGGTGGTATGCTCTTGACCATGGGTTATGGGGTTGCAGACGTTGGTGCAGCTCTTCTTCGTACTGGATATTTTGGTTCCCCTGCTGTTTTCTGGTGGGCGTGATGAATGGCGTAGCATGGGCGGTGGTGGTCTGTCACCGGTGATGCTCACCGGCGAGGAGTGTCTGTCCTCCGGTGTTTAAGACTGCGGCGGCGCGTCGGGTTTGTTCGCCGGCGATGCTGTATGATGTGCTGATGGCGCATGGACCGAGGTGGCGACCTGCTCGAGACGGCCCGGTGTTCGAGACTCATGATGATTTTCTGGTTTGAATTTGAAATTTGAAATCCCGGATGGTGGTTTGTGGTTGTAAGCCTGGTTACCGGTTTTCCTTAAACCGGCTTTGGAAAATATAAAAAAATGATTTGCAGGATTTGCCTCTAGATGATTCATCCAAAAGGTTTCAATAATTTTCTAGTAAGCCTTAATAAAATAAAATAAGGAATTGAGGATCTTAAATTTCTTGATGTGGTATTATGGAACATAGCTTCTTAAACCTCTCATAGTACTCATATATGGTCTCTCCAAACGATTATATGATAACATAGATCTCTTTTACGATGGTCGTTATTTTTGACTTGGGGAATAATCGTTGCATGAAATATATCAGCAAGTAATTACAGTCATGCACGTCTTTTATTTTTAGGCCATATAACACTTCTTTAGTATATCCTTCTAATGAAAATGGTAATTCCTTCGACTTTACCTTCTATTCTACACATCAGGTTATCAAAGTAGAGTATACATATATGAACAATTTAATAAGTTTGTTTCGGTATTCTCCTAGCAGGAATTGAAATTTTGGAAGCAATGGGGTAATTTTAAGTTTCATATAAAAATCATTTTGTAACTATGAAATGGAAATTTTATTGTTTTGATAAAGTAATTGTGGTGCATAGATGTATCTAGGGGTTTAGTTGGAACTTCTACCACGATGCTAGGCTTAGAGTGAACAATTGATGTTTCAATTGAGTTTTCAAGAGAATTTTCCAAAAACATAGATTTAAAATTAATTTTTCTAAGTCTATTCAATAATTTTCATTCAATTTTAGGATCTTGGGGGAAAGGGTTGGTGTTATTGGTTATAGTCATGCAATTTAGAAATTAGATTATTTACACCACTTCCCTAGAAATAGAACTATGTTTTGAAAAGTTCCTATCATGAGGTCTGGAAAAACAATTATTTCTAATGTGAAAAGGTGTTATAATGTCCAATATAGGTTTTATATAAAGAAGAGAACATAAAAATAAATTTGTCACCTTTAATTAGTGAAAAAGGGGTGTTTTGGGATTTTTCAATTTTGAAAACAAAATAAAGAAAGTAATCCAGAGAAATAAATTAATTAAGAGATTGATAACTATGAATTGAGAAGGGTGATCAGATCTGGTTCATTCATCCAAATATAATGAAATACTAGTCACAATTTATCCAATGCACTTATTTTTATCTAATAAAAATGATATTATATAGTCACTTCCTCTCACTCCCTCGATTAAATGGTGATGGTGAGAATATACCATTCCAAAATATCATATATGTATACCCTCCTTCCAATGCGTGAGAGAGTTGTTGTGAATACCTTTATTTGACTTAGGTAATTCTCAATTGGGTTTTGTTTATCCCAAATAATCATGGATGTCCAATACCCATACCACACAAACAGATGATTACCAAGTACTTCAATACTAATACATGGTCTATTTCTTCATATATAAGGTCGAACCCAGTGGAGGGATAAAATTATCATTAACCAAGGAAATAAAAAAATCATCATCTAAAACCATATATTATCATTCATGATAATAAAAAATTATATTATAATATTGAAATAAACTTCATAGAAGAGATAAAAAAATTTATACCATGTTTTTCATGAACTCAAGTATTACAAAAGGAAAACCCACCCTTCCCCATTTACTTATATTTTCAACCCTCCATGTGAAGGGAATCCCATAATAAGGGGGAAGAGGAAGACATTACAAAAATTAGAATAAAAAAAGAGAGAAAATGTTGAGAATAATATTTCTTCTCCATAATATGTTCCCTTAATGTTTTCCCCATTTTTTCACATCATGTGGATGAAAATCACAAATGTACCAACATAAATTTTGTTAGAAATTATGTTAGATATCGACCCTACAAATTTCAAGTACTTTGGATACATATATAAGAAGCTATGAATGAACTATTAAAGTCAACTTTTTTTATCCAAAGGAACCCTTCATCTTCCTATTTTTTTGTGTTAAATGGATACCTTAATGAGATAATTTCACCATGAAATTTAATGTACACATGTGACTTCAATGAATAATTAATTTTTATATAGAATCACTTCACTTTGAGGCATGTAGCCTGAGATATTCCTAATTTTTTGAGTAGGGGTCCATTATATCAGCCAAAATGATTTTTCAAATTGATTAATTTTTTTAGGACTATGGAAGTTAAAATTAGCTCTAGGTCTAGAAGAATTTTAATCCCACAAATAAAGAAAAACTACAAAAAATAATCACTCTATTTGGATAAATATTAAAGAAGTTATGATCGAAAAAAAAGTTATAGAAAATTGTTAAAATTATAGAATTCAGAATTTTTCATATTTTAGCACAAAATTTACCAAAGAAAAAAAATGTTAAAAATTAGTTAAAATTGTGAAATTGGTAGAGATTAAATCATTTTAATACACATGAAAAATAAAGGAAATATTAGCTCAATCAGGATGAAATAAACATCCACCCCATCATCATGAGATAAGGGAGATAAGAATTTTCATTATTTGTGGAAAATATCCATATATGGATGGAAGTGGCCATTAGTGCCACCTTTTTCCCCACAAACTATAACATATGGGATGTACAATAGAGAATAATCTCTAGATGAATATTAGGAGTTACCTTTTGTTGAGACCAAATTGGCTGGAGAAGTTTTTTTTGGAATTTAGAAGAATTTTGTTTTATAAGTGTGTTGTCTTTTATTATCAACTAATATAAATCAATTCAATTTTTAAATGTTGAAAATTTTACAAAACATAATATTTAAGAAATAAGAGTCACAAATCTTAAGAAAGTCCATTGGAATGGGAAAATGTTTTCTAGAAGAAAAGGTTCATCAGACTCACTTAGATATAATAAAAATCTAATGATGCTAAAGCTGATATTTAATATTTTAAAATTCATTAAGGAATTCATACTTACAAGTAGAATTTTGTGAAAGAATAAAGTTGAAGATGCCAAAGATTTCTGGTCTCATCACATCTGTGTAAGAACATCGAATTTAGAAGTGTATGAAGGATGGGAAGGATTCTTAGAAATGTGACAATAAGAAGATGCATGCTTTCAGTCAGACCAATAAGAAAAAAGATATAAATATTCAAAGAAATAAGTTAGTGGTTATAGATAGTTCATTATTAATGTAATCATAAAATAAAATAAGTTACTGAAGTCAAAGCTTTTGGAACCGGTCCATCGGACTCAGTGTTCCACTGATAATCAGAGTTACCATGACACCAATTAGTCATTAATTTTTTTTATCCTTTTGACATTAGTGGCAGATTGATAAGAAAAATTTGTTGAGCCAAAAATGTTTTTATGAAAAAAATTTGGGAGATGTTGGTAAAATTGAATAAGATTTTTTTTGAGAATGAGATCAATAAATAATGTATTCAACCATTTATTATCAACATGATTTATTGATTGAATCAAGTTATAAAGAAAGTTTTGAAAATATCTAACAAGTGGGTAAATAAAAATGAAGAATAAGAAGAGTCTTGTTTGAATTTTTTTTAAAAGTGTTTAAAAAGGGGGATATAAATCTTGCTTGAAGTTCAAAGTATTTTTTTGACTTTATTTTTATCAGTTGGTATGGAGAATAATAATGGGAATACATATGTTTTACATTCTTCACAATTTATACAGAGCAATGTATTGAAGAATATGTTGTATTCATCATAATGATGAAATCAGAATGGTCATATTAGTTTTTCAATTAGTGCAGAGAAAGATTATGAGATGTATTCAGTTATATTTTTTAAATGGTTCAAGAAAATCAGAGTGATGAAATAACTTTATCATAATAAAGAAACCATATTAGAAAATCAGATCTATACTGAATATTTGTTAGGAAGTCTGAATCATTTAACAAGTCAAGGATAGATCCAAAATTGAAGGGAAATTAAAGTATCTGAACAAGTAAAATAAAGATCTGATATTTAAGGAAGATTGAAGATTCCTGAAATTTGGTAATGCATGAAAACAAATTTAGAATCCTTTTAAAACCATTTTTGTGTATCTATATGAGTAGGGGAATAATTTTTGTATTATATTACTTTAATTACTTTCAAAATAGGAGAGGGAAGCTCCAAAATTATAGAAAAAAGAAGTTTACACATTGTTTTTTATTGAAAAATATTTCTAGACAGATGGATGAAATGAGAAGATACAAGATCGTATTTAGTTTTCGAAATCAAACTGATCAATCAGATTGGGATTTACAAACTAAGTTAAAATAATTTTTGATATTTTTCAGTAGCATTCGGACAAATTTATATTTCGGTAATGATGAATTAGACTTGGGAATTGGACTGAGTGTCATTATGAAGTCTAAGAAGTTCTTATCTACTCCTGGGTAAGAAAGTGATAAATTGTTTTGAAATTTTATGTTTAGTTAAAGTTGATCAATAATCACAAAATTTTATTACATCATTTCATTCTATTTGAAGCACATGCACTGTTGTATTGAACATAGTGTTACACGATTGTAAGGTAATATACCACTCATTGTATTCAACACAAAAAGATTGTTTTCTAGTTGATTGTGTGGTATTATATTGTTTCTAAATCATACCAAGGATGTTGATTCTCATAGTGAGTAGTGAATATTATAAATTATTATGTTCTTATGGATGTGTATTTGATCTATTTTTAGCAGAGAAAGAAATATTTAACAGGAGGCTAAGGTTGTTTCAAAATTAAGGAAACATAAAAGAAAAATATATTAGTGATTCACCCCTCACCCTCTTAGTGATAAAATAATCCTGAATGGTCAATTATAAGTGGTATTAAAGGGAGGTTTCCTTTGTTTACTCTTTTCATATGTTTTAGAGAGATAATTTGATGGAGAATTTGAATTGTGTGAATAGTAAGGGGATTCTGATATTCGATGGAAAGAACTATAAAATAATGAAATATATAATGATGCATTATATTATATATCTTAATTATTATTTTCTTGAAGCAACAATAGATGGATTTCCTCATATTTATACTAAGTTTAGTCTTATACCTATTGATAAGAAGAATCTTGAGAATGATGTAAAAGCTAAAAATTATTTACTCTCATCACTTTTAGAATGTGATTTTTAAGAGTGAAAGGTGTTTCCACTACCAAAGGTATCTAGGATAAGTTAAAAAACATTTATAAAGGCAATATAAAATGGAATAATGAGAAATTAAAAATATAGAGATTGAAGTATGAAGATATCAATACGGGTAAATATGAATCATTTAGTTACTTATTTACTAGGGTGAATTACATTATTATTACTATTAGATGTCTTAGTGAGAATATAAAAGACTCAACTGTTGTTGATAAGATCTTGATAATTCTTCCTAACATGTTTTATGAAAAAAATTTCTTTGTTGTAAGATCTATATCCTGAAAAATTATATCGGGATGATTTGTATATTACTCTCATAACTTATGATATGATAAGGGATAATTTTATGAAAGGAAAAAAATTTGATCATGGAATTTCTTTCAATGATACTAAGAAAGAAAAGTCTAAGAAGGTTCTTGAGGTAGAATATATTACTGACCATAACTTTGAAAATTAGGTATGTAAAATTCTTGATTAAAATTTATCCTTAATTTCTAAAAATTGGAGAAGAGGTTTATGTAAATACAATGGAAAAATCCCCTTGAGGTTTTTTGAATTTGGAGCAATCAGGAACTTTTCCACTAACTGTCCTCAAAGAAATAAAGAATAGGATAGTTATGAATGAGAAATAAGTCCAAGTATATCATGTAAGAAACATGATGATAAGGGTAAATATTTTTCAATAGGTAAAGATAAAAATTTCTCTAAATCTAAAAAGAAAAATTTCTTATCTAAAGATGAAAAAGAAGAAGATAATGAAGATGAATCCGAAAAATCTATTGAGAAAGATAGTGAGAATAATTTTATTACAATAGTTAATAATGAAGAATTCAGAAGAAATGGTTATGAATAAGAAGAAAACCAATTACAATTTCATCCTAAAGAATAATTGAAGAAATTTATGAGGAATATTTGGGGGCTTAAAAAATTAACTAGGAAGATGAAAAAATAAAATTTCTAATTAAAAATTTTAGAAGGTTTTTATGATGATAAAATCAATCTGTTGAACAAGATTTATGATTTGAAGAAATATCTTGAGAACAAACATAATTTTAATTAATATATAGAAGTAAATATGAATACAAAAGAAGAAGTATTGGAATTTTTCAAACAAAAAATTTCTAAATCTGAGAAGATAGGTACAAGTTTTAAAAACTCTATCTCTAAAGTTGGTGAAATTCTTATAAGTAGTTAACTGAGAAGGATCAAATGTTACCTTCAAAGGTTGATAATAAAGATGAAGTTATTTTTGAGAAGTAAGCTAGAAATGTTTATTAAAAGAAGAAAGAAGGGAAAGTTATGTATGTGTAAAAGACAAAAAATGTTGAAAATTCATAAGTTTCTAAACACTATGAGTCCAAAAAATATCTATTACTTATGTTTCTAATAAGGATTAAATGAAAGTCGAGATAAAAAAGTAGATTTTGGTTAATAATAAAAAGGTTGGTGGTCAAAAAAATTATAACAAGAAAGACAAGAATGTTTATGAGAAACATGTTCACAATTCTGGTTAGTATAGAAGTTTCAGAGGGAAATATTATTTCTATGAATATTTCTGGTATTTTGGGGGATTCATATAAACAAGAAATATATACTAGTTAAATCAATAATATTATTACTATTATAAAAATTTCAGAACGAAAATTTTGAGGGTGAGTCAATCCCCTCAAAGGAAGAAGTTTGGGAAGGATGTTTAGAAGAAACCAGATATGGTTAGTGTGAAAATTGAAAATAGGTTCCAACCTCTAGAAATTATTTGGGAAAGATGTGAAAAACATGGACATATTTTTAAAGTATTTTTTTACCAGCACAACAAATGTTTGTTAACAATTCTTAGAAGCTGGAGTAGAATAAAGAAAAATGAAAAGAAAAAGATCTTATTGTAGAACCCTCTATAAAAGATACAAAAGGAGAAAGAACTTAGATATTGGATAATGGATTTTATTCACATATAATAGGATAATTAAATTTGATAAATAATTTTAAATACTTAAAATAAAGAACTGTAATATTTAGTAATGATGAATCTCTAAGAATCAAAAGTGTTGAATCATTCATCATTGGGAAAGAAAATTTGAAGTCCAAGAAATATTTTTATGTTCATGGGATGAAATAGAACATTATAAGTGTTTCAAAAATCTATAAAGAAGTATATGAAGTTATTTTAAAGAAATATAGGTTTTTTGTAAGGAGTGAGGAAGATGGAAACATAGTTACAAGAGGACAACGTTCCAATGGAAATTTATTTCAAGTTGGTGAAATACAAAACTCTTTTTACTTGGGAATGGTGGAAGAGAATCATTTATGTCATAGAAGGATGGTAATAATGTTTCATATAAACATTAGTAAGCTATAAAAGTGAGACAATTTTCATGGTATTCCAGATATGTCAAGAAGAATAGATTAGTGTTGCACTATTTTTAAGAAAAGAAAATTTACTAAGTGTGTAATAAAAATGTGATTTGTTAAAAACGTCCCATAGAACTTACTCATTCCGATATCTATGTGCCAAAGAGAAAATAATAAAATAATAGAGATACGTACTTAATCACTTTCATTGATGACTTTAACCAAATTACTTTTGTTATGTTTATGAAACATAAGTCACATACTCTGAAAATGTTTAAAATTTTCTAGAGGAAATATGATAAGGAATGTGAGTATTCAGTAAAGAAGTTCAGAACTGATAATGATGGTGAGTAAAGAAATGAATATTTTGAAAGTTATATTATGATTCATGGAATCCGACATGATTCAGTTCACCATACACTCCTCAATAAAATGGGGTTTCTAAAAGGAATAATAAATGTTTGGTGGAAATAGGGAGAACTGTATTAATTGAATGTTGTCTTTATTATTAATTTTGGAAGCAAGACATGAGAACTTCTAGGTATATAAAAAACCAATGTTTTTATAGAAAAAGTTTATATATTAATCCATATGAAATGTTTTATGACACAAATCCATGTTTTAAGCACTTAAGGGGTTTTGGCAGTCCATCCATAATAAAGAATAAAGGTGAAAACCTTTGAGAGTTTGAGTTGAGTGGTGAAGAAGGAATTTTTCTTATTTATGATCTGAAAGGAATAGGATATATATTATTCAACAGAGAAACAAGAAGAATTTTTTATTCTATTGATGTGAAAGTTATTTAAATGGATGAAGAAGATAAATACAATTATGTTGATAAGGAATTTGAGAAGAATGAAAAAAAGTTTGTTAACAATTATGATAAGGATACTGATAATGGAAATCCTAATCAAGAAGAAGAATTGGACTCAAATATTTCAAGTGATAAAGAATAAACTATAAAATCTAATCCTAGGTTGAGGAAGCAGGTAGAGTCTTAGAACATTATTGGTGATCTACATCAGAAGGTTTAAATATGAAGAACATTAAATGTTGTTACACATACTTCTTTATACTCAAACGTGGAGATGGAAGATGTGAATAAAAACTTTAAGAATTCAGGATGAGATAATGATATGAATAAAAATCTTGATCAGATAGAAAATAATGATACTTTGGAACTCGTACCCAAGATAGATAATAAAAATGTTATTGGTACAAAATGGGTTTTCCAGAACAAGCTAAATGAAGAAGGTAATGTGATAGGTAACAAGGAAAGATCAATGTACAAATGTTACTCAAAAATTGAAGGCGTTGACTTTGATGAGACTATTTCACCAGTGGTACGATTAGAAACAATAAATTTTTTTTCTATTACTACAAAATTGAGTTACCATTTTTTTAAATGGGTGTGAATTCCACATTTCTGAATGGGGATCTTTATGAGGATGTTTAAATTGAACAACAATATGGATTTTTTATTGGGAAAGATGAAAATTATGTGTCTAAGCTGAATAAAGCCTTGTATGAGATAAAACAAGCTATGAGGCCATGGTATTCCAAATTGGATACATGCTTGAGGAAGATGAGTTTCAAGAAAGGAAGAGTTGATAGAAATATTTACATTAAATAAATTCATGAGATCTACCTTATCATAATTGTTTATTTTCATGACACAATCTTTGTTGGGAATGATGAAAGAACTTATGAAAGATTTACTAAAGAGATGAAAAAGTAGTTTTGCTGGGAGAAATGAAATACTTTCTTAGGTTACAAATCTAATAAAATAAGAAACAGAATTTTATTTCTCAAGAAAAGTATACTAAGGAACTTATTAAGAAGTTCAAAATGGAAATTTAGAAACTAGTTTCCACATTGATTTTAGTGGGTACCAAGTTGAATAAAGATATATAAGGCAATGAAATTGACCAGAAAGAGTTTAGAAAGATGATTGGAAGTTTATTATATTTGATTACCTCAAGACTCAACATTGTTTATGTTGTCACTTTATGTGAAAGATTTCAGAGTTCTCCTAAAGAATCACATTTAATTTCTAGAAAAACAATTCTTATATATATCAAAGGCACAGAAAAAATTCAGAATCAAGTAGGATGGATCAGAAATTATTGACTTGTTTGGGTATTCAGATACTGATTGGGTAGGAAATGCTGATGTTAGAAGATCCACATCTGGTAGAGTTTTCTTTCTGGGGAAGATTTATATTAGTTGGCATACAAAGAAATAAAATTCAATAACTATTAGCATGACTAAATATAATTATGTTGATGCCACTCAAGATGCTACCCAACATCTTTGGATGAAAACTCATTTGAAAAACTTACTTGTTGAAGTAAACACTACTTTAAATTGTAATATTTTTGGTGGGGTCCCGTTGCAAATGCCTCATTGTAGAAAAGGGCATCGCAAATAGAGTTTTTCGTGACAGGACGTTGCAAATAAGTACTATTTGCGATGGGTTGATGTCCCATCACAAATAGTTTTCCTAACGTTTAAAAAAAACCCTATTGTGACGGGGCGATGGCATGTCCCGAAAGGGCCCGTCGCAAATAACTTAAAAAAAAATCAATAAAATAATATTAATAATAATAATAAAATAATAAAATAAAAATATCATTAAAATATTATAAAATAATAATAATAATAATATTAATATAATAATAATAATAATAATAATAATAATAAAATATTAATATTACTAAAAAAATTATAAAATAATAAAATAATATTATTTTATAATAATAATAATAATAATAATAAATAATATTAATAACATAATAATAATAGTAATATTAATATTGATGAAATAATAATATTAACAATAGTAAAATAGTAAAAAATTATAAAATAATAAAAACCTCAATATTAGTAGAAATATAAAAAAATAATAATAATAATAATAACTAATAATAAATGAAAAAATAAAAAAAAATATATAAATTAATAATGTAATAAAAAATAAAATAAAAAATAAAAAATAAAATATTCACAACAATATAAAAAGGAATTATATAGAAATGTAAATCGTTATTATTACAAAAAAAATTACATTAAAATATTTTATCATAAAAAATAAATACATCACTGAGGGGGAGGGTCTTTTGGAGGAGCTTGAGGAGATGGTAGAGAGAACATAATTCATAAACTATGAGTCTCACATCTCATGTACTCCATCTGCTCATGCCGCTGCTACTACCATCGACACATATCCTCCTACTATTGTTGATACTATTATTGGAGTTATTTTTTCCGTTTCTCCTGCTATTAATTCATATCCTCCTACTACCTATGCATACTCTTAATAAGATCACCCTGAGCTTGTAGCTGCTCTTGATATAGTGCAGAAAATGATGATGAATCATAATGAGATCCTCCCGAGTTGGACGTCAACATCGCAACAGTACCATAACAGCTCTTAGGCATCAATCGAGAGACGATACCACTAACTCAGTCTTTCTCAAAGGCATATTGGGACATATGTATCCATGTTACCTTATCAAATCAATGGGCACTGGTCTGATCATCGATCTCGGCCTAACTCTCAGTTTGTGTCTCAGATGTCATGGCCTCATATGACTTCTTCAATTGCAATTTAAAATTAAAATATGTAATATATTATTTTCAGTTAATTTTCAATCTCAAAAAGAAATTATACTGACCAAAATCTGATGCTGGCAATCACCTCTAACTTCTTCAGTGACCAGATCACTATACATCCTCCTATAAACATTGAACTCTATAATATCGAGCCGTTTGATATTCTCAATTAATATAAAATAAATCATTTATATTTTAAGTTATATAAATTATTTTAAAAAAATTAATTACCATATGTTCCCTATGCATACAAAATGTACAACCACCGGCTCAATTTTTCACCTCATGTCTCCCCCATTTTTTTGACCTACTGATGATCTCCTCTAAAAATTACTACCCAACCAATGTGAATATAATCCATCCCAAACCCGAGATGAAATGTAATCAGGTCGGTGGGTGCGACAAGACTCTTCAAAATATATCCCTCCTACTTTCATCATTATTTTACTTCTCAAATTGTGAAAATACTAACACTAATGCTCATGCATAAACCCCTCCCATTCCTTCTAAATAGAGTCACATATGCTCTCATCGATGGGATACCATAAAACCTACAAATAATTTGTAATATCAAGTTACTAATTAAAAAAATTTCAAAATAAATATTATTTATTTATGTACCAACCAATGATCAAATATGTGGTGGTAAACATTAAGGGGAATCTCATATCATGTGATCCATCCTTCATAAAAAATAATTACATAGTGCCCCCTGTCAAATAGTTATATGTGAAAATCTATGAAAAAAAGAATAAATAATCAAACAATTAGTGTATAAATAAATTAATGAAATATAACTAAAATACACAGGTAAACATAACTCTGAATGCATGGATCAAAATTAAGATGTGGCCGTTGATCGAGGATAGGGCCAGGAATCATCAATCACGCAAAACCATTCCCCCTATACTCCCTAAACCTCTATCAGGATAAGGGATAGATAATCCAACATCCTACTCATCCAAAGGTAGACCAGCCTCCAAAAACTAACGAAACAGATCCTCATCCATCTGAAACATGAAAGGAATGTTGATAGCAAACAATTGAAAACAACTATTATATATAGATATATATTATATATTATTATAATCAGAATTTAACTATTTCAATTTTCATCTTCATCTTCATCTTCATATCTCATGATGTCAATTTCTTCATATTCCTCCTCCTCATCATCAATTTCCATATGAGTTCCAATTTCTTTATCTCTTATCATTTTAAATTCATTTTTAATATCATTAACATAATCATCACCATCGACCCTTAATTGTGGGGTGTCACCATTGATATTTGTGTCTATTTTTGAAAAATATGGATTTGGAGTAGTCTCTTGAAAAATTTCACTTCTTTACACTTTATTGGAACCACATTCACTTTGAGTAAACTGATTTTCCCGAGATTTAACTTTTATTATGCTCCAAAAATCTCCCAACTCTCTTCAAGTAGCATAGTAATTTGCATAATAAATTTGATGTGCCTATTGAGCCAATAAAAATGGTTTATTTACTATAAGAATACTTTTATATTTAATATCAGCAATTAAATGGGTTAGATGAAAAAGCAAGCCTCTCTCAGTATCCAACCACTAACATTTAAACATCATTACAAAATTCTATCTCAAATAACACTATTCAACAATTTCTTCTAGCATGCCATAAAAGTAAATTTTAGTTTCTCTATGATGTTATCCACTTAAGAGAACACCACTATTCATTATTTTTTTATTCCCCATATGCACATGTATGGAATCGAAAACCATTCACTATATATGGATTATAAGATTTAACCATTTTGGATAGTGGGTTACTCAATACACACAATCGACTATCAATTTTATCATCATGTTGAGATACCTGAAATTTTTTAAAAAAATTATTAATATAACAAGTAATAAATTTTTTTTATGTTAAACCATAAATAATCTATGTTACCAGTTTTTTGAAAGTCATAGGAAAAATTATTTTGCCGATGTTTTTCAAGAGAAGCTGCTGTAATTTGTGGAAGTTGTTTATTAATATGATTATAATATAACATAAAAATAAAATAATATTAATTTACTATATCAATGTTTATAGAGTAACTGATAGAATCACTCATAGAACATATGTCTGAGCTCTGTGATGTTCATCATCTGAAATCCATCGTTCATAAACTCCACTGAAGCCATGTTTCGGTTGATTAAAAAATGACAATTGATTGCTCATTTCATCATCAATTTTTTTTTCATTATGGAACATGTAGTTTTGTTTTGAGGGAAATTAATATTGAAAATAATGAGAGCATAAAAAATAAATTTCCTCTTGCAATAATATTCTACAATTGAGTTTTCAACAAATTCTTTATTACGTACTTTTTTCTTCAATTTCTAAGTACATCTCTCAAATGAGTACATACATCAGAATTATACTAGATCTCTACATTTTTCATCATGTATAAAATTTAATATCAAATGTTCCATTGAGTCAAATAACGTCGAAGAGAATATTTTTTATAGTTTACATAAAATTAAAACAATATCTTTTTCAGTATATTTAGTGCATAGTAGTCTTTTGTCACTACAAAAATATCTCAGAAAAAATATGATATGTCTGTTATCACATCCCAAATCATATAATTATTTATATTATTACATGATAGTCATGACTTTTTTAATCTGATAATTTGACCATTTCTGACACATCAACCCAAATTAGAAGCATAACCATCTGGAAGTCTCAAATCTGTATTCTACTAACAAAATAATAGTCTATTTCCTTTGGACCATGTATAAGATGCTTTTGACTTCATTAACTTTTATGATCTGAAATTATCAAATAGTTAATGTTCTGTTCCCCTAAAAAAGACGGATGCATTTGGTCAAAATGCTTCCATGTATCACTATCAAAGGGATGATTTAAGATTTTACCAGTTGAAATATTGGTTTTGTGCCCTGACATCATTGTCACTGTGTTTTGAGACATATATAAACATTTTAATATGGGTTTAAGTAGGAAATATCTCAAATTTTTTACAGGAATCAATCTAGACTTCCCTAGTTGAGCCTCTTTATACCTTGACTGTACACATGTGGGATGATTATCCAATGACTCATTTTCACCATAATAAAAGATTAAATCATTTGAACATGCATGAATCATCTGATAACTAAGACCCAAATTATGAACCAACCTCTTACTCTTATAGAAATGTTTAGGCAACACATTTCATATAGTTAACAGTGTTTTAACTAAAGTGAATATCTGATCAAAATAGCTACTTGACATTCCATTATCTAATTTAATAGCAATAAATGTTACAACCTTTTCAAAGTTTCTTACCTTGCAACCTGGATATAAGGAATCCTTAGTATACCTCAATAACTCATAAAATTGAGATGGTTCCAACTCAAGAGTTAAATCAATATCATCCTGAGTTTCAGTTTGTTGAAAATACGGACCTTCCACATCATGTAGTAGATTTTGAAACCATGATGGATCCAAAACCAAATTATTAGTATCTTCTTTAGAACTTCATTCATCATGTTGATACCAAAAAACCTAACTTGGTTGAAAACCAAAATGAAATAGATGATTCCCAATGTTGTATAATGTGTCAAACGTCCTCATAGAACATTGTTTCACAAGGAAAATTAATAATCCCATCTGAAACAAATTCTAGTTTTGATGATGCAAATGATAAAAATGATTCAAAACCCTCAATATATACAGTATTTAAACCAGAACTATTTGGATTCATGCACCAATTTATCCAAGAGTGATCATTTAATAATAACTATTTTTGACTTCCTTATTCCATATTTCTCTAAAAAATATAAAATAATTAGTTTTTTTGAATAAATTTATATAATAAAAACACTGTCCAAAAAAGAGAAGAAAATTAAATTCACTTTTCTAGAAATTTAAAATAATTTCTATTATTTCATATTTATTTATAGTATTTGTTTTAATATTTATACTAATCTACACTAATTATTAGTAATAAAAACTAGTTTATAATAATTACCACTAATTACGAGAAGCACAATTTCAAGAAGATTGGAAGAAGCCCTTTTGCTCGATGGCTCATCTCCTTACAACTTTCTCCAAATCAAATCACTATGAAAAATCTAATCCTATGTACGAATATACATTTTTTTATATAAGAGAATGGATAGTAGGGGGGCCTCTCTGAACTTCTCTTCATTCTCATGTATAAAAAATGGATATTCATACGTCAAAGAAGATTTTTTACAGTGATTTCTATTGGAGAAAGTTACAAGGAGATGAGCCTTCAGGCAAAAGAGCCTCTTTTACCTGACAACTCATCTCCTTGTAACTGTCTCTGGTTGAAATCACTCTGAAAAATATTCTATGGTGTATGCATATCCATTTTCATATGCACGAGAATGGAGATCAAAGAGGCCTCGACATCCAACTCTCCATTCTCGTGCATATGAAAATGGATATCTATATGTCAGAGTAGATATTTCATAGTGATTTTAGTGGGAGAAAGTTTCAAGGAGATGAACTGTCAGGAAAAAGAGTTATCACCAATCTGTTGGAAATTATGCCAATTTATTACTAATTGTTACAAATTATGTCGACCGACTTATTTCTATTTATTACTAATTATGACTAATTATTACTAATTATTACTAATTATTACTATTTATTACTAATTATGTCTAATTATTACTAATTATTACTAATTATTACTATTTAGTAATAATTATGACTAATTATTACTAATCAGTACTAATTATTACTAATTATTACTAGTTATTACAAATTATTACCAGTTACTAATTATTAATAACTATCACAAATTAATTCTAATTACTACTATTCATTACTAAAAAATCCTAATTACTACTATTTATTACTATTTATTAACAATTAATACTAATTAATACTAATTATCATTAATTATTACTAATTATTACTAAATATTACTAATTATTACCTATTAGTACTAATTATTACTAATTATTTATTTTTATTATTAATTATTACAAATTATAAATAATTAATACTAATTAATAGTAATTAATAGTAATTAATACTAATTAATACTAATTAATACTAATTAATACTAATTAATACTAATTAATACTAATTTTTCTAATTTTTCCAGATTATTAATAACGATTTCTAATTATAGCTAATTATTTCTAATTATTTATAATTATTGAAAATTATTGCTATTTATTGCTAATTATTAATCATTATTACTAATTATTACTAATTATTACTAACTATTACTAATTATTACTAATTATTACTAATTATTACTAATTATTACTAATTATTACTAATTATTACTAATTATAACTAATTATTAGTAATTATTATTATTTATTACTAATTATTATTAATTACTAATTGTTACTAATTAATCCAAATTACTACTATTTACTACTATTTACTATTATTTATTACTAATTATTACTAATTATTATTATTTATTACTAATTATTAATAATTATTACTAATTATTACTAATTATTACTAATTATACACTAATTATTACTAATTATTACTAATTATTACTAATTATTCATATTTATTACTAATTATATCTAATTATATCTAATTATATCTAATTATATCTAATTATTCATATTTATTACTAATTATTCTTAATTATTCATATTTATTAATAATTATTCCTAATTATTCGTATTTATTACTAATTAATCCTAATTATTCATATTTATTACTAATTATTACTAATTATTCATATTTATTACTAATTAATCTGTAACACCCCAAGTTTCCATGGTATGTTTCCCTTGAAATAATGTAATAACTTGCATTATACGCAACTTCAAGATTCTAACACACCGTGACCAATCAAACTAGTCGTTATGAATAATAATACCCACTTTTTGAAATTTTATAAATTTAATCTTTCAAAAGGAAATCATTTTTGGATTCGGAATATCGAAATTAACTTTGGTTGAATTTTTGGTATTTTTCTGAAAACTTTCAATTTTTGATGAATAGTGAAAAACACTAAGTTATTGTTTAAAATTGATTTTTTATTTAAAAAATTATTTATTTTATTTAAATTTATTTTATTTAAAAATAGATACATAATTCCTATATAAGTTCAATGTAATTCATTAGAGTCATTTTATAATAAGTTTAGATATATAAAAATTTTATCGAACTTTTTACCGTCTTTTACCCACCTCCAAGGAGTAATTGCAAATTTTCATAAAACTTAATTTTACCACTTCTGTGAGTTGAATTTCAAAAATCTGAGAGACACGGTTGATATCAGTAAGTAAAATGTGGTTCAATAAGATGAAAATAATTTTTGGTGTATAGTAATTTTTGACTTTTATTTACTATGGTTAAAAGTAAATAGGGTAATTAAGGGTAAAAATGATGTCATAATTACCCTAACACATGTCCTAATTCTATTGGATAAGTGTAATTCGACCAAAAACAACCTTAGGAATAAAATATGATCCCCTTTGGTCTACTTGGATTAGATTAAGACATTTATTATTATTTTATTTAAAGAAGAGTTAAAAGAGTTAAATTCAAAGTTTAATAACTATACCATTTTTAATATAGGGTTATAAATAAGAATAATTAGACTATAAATATTAATTATAAAGTTAAAAAGATTTCCTACATAATGTTATTTTATTTATAATTTTTAGACATTAAATAATTTAATTTATTTGTGACACAATGATGATGCAGTAATTACATTATTAATGAAAAATTAAAATAATTGATATTATAAATATCCAAATAAATTTAATTTGAGACTTTTGATGAAATCCACTAATTTAGTATGTTAATATGACATATTAGGGTTGATTAAATAATTTTTTTTCGAAGTAATCATGCTGTTATGATTTTCACAAAAACCAAATACTAAATAGTGTCAAAATTGACATAATTGAATTTTTAGAACAAAAACTATATTATTAATTGATATAATATTCGTAAAAATATAAGGTCCTACCAAATGATTTAGATAAGGTTATATATATTAATAATGAACCACATGGGGTTCTCTTGTCTTGTTATAGTAAGTTTATTAACCATATAATATAAAAATATAAAGAGACATGGTAAATGTCTAACTATTTAACTAAGAGTTAAATAAAAAAGATAAGGTTAATATGATGACCAAAACCTGTCTAAAACCTATTGGTTGAGAGGTTTTCGACCTATCCCCACCTTATCCTCTAAATAATGCATTTTTAGCCATTAAAAACCGAAAATGATTTTATTATAAAATAATATTTCAAGATTTTCATAAAGTGAGCCTCACCTCTCTTATAAAAGGGCACTTCCCCTTCTCTTAATTTTACACCTCCAAATCCATTTAGCTCATCTAGACCCTACCCAAATATCCTACCAAATTTAGTCCCTTCATCCTAGAGGCCTTCCTTTGGTCAGAAATCCATCCTAAGGAGCCCTTTTGATCAAATCAAAAGGAAGAACCCGAAGAAGATGTAAATATTTCATCACCTCTTTCAAGTTCGTTTCTTCTTCCACTTCCTCTTTCTTTATTATTTCCATTATAAAATAATAACTCCAATATATTCTATATACTGTAATGTTATTATAAAAATGGTTCAAACATATTCATTATTCTATCCATCATATGAATGACAGAGTCACCATACGTGAGTACGTACGACTTACCGTCTCCATGTTATGGTGTAGTTTGTTATTCAAACACTTCATTATTTGGATAAGTATAATAATGAGTATAACTGATGTAAATAATAAATATAGCATGTTAATGATTCTGTATATATGATATAACATCCAATTACATACTATTTCACCATCAATATAATGATATTGTCGCTTATGCGTACATAGAGATTACTATCTCCACGAACGCGATGAGATTCATTCCCTATAGTAATCATTCAAGAATAATTTTCATTTTTTGATTAAAAATAATTTTTATGAACATAATATCATTTTTTATATGAATAAAATACTTCCTATCCATAACAAACATGGATTACGTAACCAAGCATATAAAGGAAAACAAATCAGTTAACACCCGAAATGATGATACTACTGAAATATTATTAACAAAGAAATATTAGAGGGTTATATAAGTTATCATATTTATTTATATAGTTCTTGTATAATTTAATAACAGTGATTTAACTATTATATAGTAGGTTAACATACCCTCATCCAAGGAAAAGTACAAGGTAAGGGTTAATTTCACAATCTCTTTATTATCTGAGGTTGTGTTTACGTAAGTATCTACTAGGACATATTTATTATCCAAGTCCATGTTTCATAAAAGAGTTTTCAAAGGTATTTTTTTAAGAGAATTTTTTCTAAAACATCATTTTAAAATTTTTAAATATTTATTCTTATAAAACTTTCTCATTAATGTCCATAATTTTAAAATGGTTTTAAGTATTTATTTATATGGACATGAATGTTTTAAAATGTTAGTTCCTTGAAAAAGTTTCAATGTGGTATGAGACACTTTGATTAAAAACTATCTTTTAAACAACTTCCTTTATAACCAAAGATCCCGTACCTGAATGGTAAGGGCTCCTGCTTGGAATCCAAGAGACCCAGGTTCAAAACCGGGTGGAGGTGAATTTCTAGGCACTGTAGCAGCACTGTAGCAGGCACTATAGCAGGTACTATTCGGTACTGTAGTAGCAAGACCTATTTACCCGATTTGGGCTTTCAGGCCACCGGTTTGGGCCTACGGGTCTCAAGGGCCTTCGATCCATCAAAGGCCTTCGGGCCATAGGGCCTTTGGGCCATTAAAGACCATGAAGTAGCCCAGTTCACAGAGAGAAGGTTCGAGAAGAGGATCAGAGAACCCGTAGCAGTCCCTAGAAGTAGAGATAACCAGATTGGAAGAATGAGAGCCTATGAAAACCTTTATCGTGACCAGGCACTGTGCAGCTTTATACGGGGAAATTCTAGTCGATCAAAACTGCAGGTGGGGAGATAAAGGTAATCAATGATACAGAAGCTGGGGAGGGGCAGTTCTAGTGGCCTGGGCCTATGGGTCATGTTATGGGCATGGTATGCCTCTGGGCCTTCGGGTCATATATTACGGGTCATATCAGGCCTTGTTCGTTGGGCCTACGGGTCATGTACGAGTTCCCCTACAACCCTTAAAAGGGGGATTATCTATAATAAAATAAAAAAAAGAAGGCCTTAAATCCATTCAGAGTAAACAACATCCTTTATAAATTATGTGACTTTTAAATGATTTCATGAAAAAGGTATATTTCTATCAAATATTTTTACTGATCATTTTCAACTATGTAAACATCCTTTACGGGAAATTATTCTTGATCAAGGTTGATTTATTATACAAATCTTTCATATTGTATTGAAGGTTTTGTGATATGTTTGACTATGTATGTGTTATTTTTATACCATTCATAGTTTATGGAAAAAGTATTGACATTTCATATTCTAGTTTTAATATGAATGTTTATGTTATGTTTAAACCTTTTCATATGAGGAATGCATTGGACTTAGTAAGTGATGGGTGGAGCCCGCTATACCTCCTCGATGCATCGGTAGGTCTCATGAGAAAAACTAGTGTCTTGGAACAAGGCCTGGACAAAATCTTATTTGTAGTCTTGGCACAAGGCCTTGAATATGTGGTTATTAAGTCTAACATTATGCATTCCATCATTATTAAAGTTCCTATTGATATTGCATGTGATTATTCGACTAGTAGAATATCTATGTGAATAAGTAAATGGAATTATTTGATTTTATCTTTGCAATATTTTGCTTAAGTTTATGTTTAAAAGGATTTTGTTTTAGTATTACACATTGCCTTAAATGTTTATGCTTATTTATAAAATTTTCCTCTATATTGTTATCCTTACTGAGAATATGAGCTCACCCCTTTCTATGTTTTATTTTTATTAGGATGTGAAGAAGTATTTTATGGTTGACCAGTATGGATAGGATATGGATATAAGTGTGTTAAAAAGGGTACAAAATATTGTTGATGTTTTTATTTCATGATGTAATGTTAAACTTATGAATGTATCTAGTACTTCCAAGGATACTAAATTGATCGTTCTTTTGGGACATGATTCCTTGTATCATGACAATGTTATATAATAATTTACCGACTCTGGGTAACTAGGTTCGGGGAGTTGCAGTTGGTATCATTGGAAGTTTAGTACAATCCTTGGAAGCCATATTTAGAAAAACTCTGATTAGAGAACATTACCCTAAGATAGAATTTGAGGATTAGTATAGAAGAAATTCTTAGAATTTTGGTACTGTAGATATTCTGTGAGTTTTCCAAGAAATACATCCCTGTCTAGATACAAGAAGGTAGAGGCGGCCTTGGCATATATGTACCTAGGGGTAAAACCCGAAAACACCACTTTGAGCTAGACTTGAATGGTAACTGGTGCACGACAATGGGCCTTGCTGCACTCTTGGTTACGAAAATCCTAGGGGATATGCTTAGGATAATTCTCATTTTCTTTACAAACTATTATGAAGGGTTTATGAGTATATACTTCCTCAAAGAAAACATTTTTATGATTATAGATTATATCCATAAATTGTTCAATTTATGTTAAGTGTTTTACAAGTTTGGAATTATGTATTGTGATTCGTACACTAATCTAGTGTATTACATTGTTTAGAAATGAAACCTAGTGGAAGGAATAGAAACCCTATCAATGCAAGTAATCCATGTAGGGATTTCCCTCCTACTCTAGATAATTATAGTGGACCTGGTGAAGCAATTGGTGCTGATCAGTTTATCACTATACTGGGACAACTCAATTAGGTTATGAATAATAACTTTACCTATATGGAGCACCCTGATCCACAATGTGGAGGATCAATGTTAAAACAGTTCATGAGGAAACAACCACCAACATTAAATGGGAGTAAAAATCCATTAGTAGCTGAGAAATGGATAAATTCCTTAGAGAAAATATTTCATGCTTTGGGGAGTAGCGAAAGGGAAAAAGTTTTCATGGCAGTTTATTGCCTCACAGGAGATGCAGATCAATGGTAGTCATTAATTAAAAACACAAAGGAAGATTAAGAAGTGTTGAACATGGAATGGAGGTAGTTTAAAGATATTTTCTAAGAAAAATCCTCATGACCATCGAGCAGATATGGAAAGACAATTTCTGAGTCTGAGGAAAAAGCAGGATGAGAATGACGCAAAGTATGAGGCTAACTTTACAAGGTTAGCAAGGCATGAAGCAGATTATATATGTAACCAAAGGAGTAATATTGATCGATTCTTTGATAGGTTAAAACCATTTCTACTTAGAGCATTAGTCTCACAATCCTTCTCATCATACAAAGATATTGTCTCAAGCGCTATCAAGACAGAAAATGAATTCTTTAAGCCTGCCTTATATATTTAAAGTAAAGCAAGAGAAAAAAAGATCTTCTAAACACTCTGGAAATGAAAATAAGGGGAAGAAGAGAAAATTTTAATATCCATCCTGCGATAAATGTGGGAAGAAACACCCCGATACTTGCCTGATGGGAATGTAAGTCTATTACAAGTGTAGTGAAAAAGGCCACCAAGCTCGTGATTGCAAGGGGAAGAAAGAGGTTGTCAATGTTAAATGCTATAATTGTAGAGAAAAGGGGAATTATGAAAATGAATTTCCTAAGAACCATAGTAACTTACCTTAGAAATGGCAAAGGGAGAAAGGCCAAGCTTATGTGATCACTACTGCTGAGGTTGAAGCTCCGAAATATATTATGGTAGGTAATTTAATGGTTTCCTCAAGTTTATCCAATGATTTATTTGATTCTAGATCATCGGATTGTTTCATATCATCACAGTTTGGTAAGAAAATTAGATATTTCCAATTTTACTTAACAAGGTAGTTTTTAGTTAAAACACCTAAGGGAAGTATCATCACAACAATTTTTTTAAATCAATTCCCATTAGGGCATATAAATGTTTATTATTTTCTGATCTCATCATCGTACCCATGATTGAATTTGATATAATCCTCAGAATGGATTGGATTTCTGACTATGATGTGAAAATTTATTGTATGAAGAAGGAGTTTACAATTTTCTTTGATGATAAAGAGTACCTTATCTTTAGAGAAGAAATGTTACCACCTGATTCTTATCTAGATACACCCCCAATAGCTCTACTAAATTCAATTATTGGGGAAGAAGAGAATGAAATAACTATGTGTGAGGAAAATAATGTTCAAATAGAGGATGTACCTATTGTGCAAGAATATGTTGACATGTTTCTAGTGGATTTACCTGGACATCCTCCAGAATGAGAAATTGAGTTTTCTGTTGATTTAATTCCTAGTTTAAGGCCCATATCAAAGACCCCTTATAGAATGGCCACTATGGAATTATTGGAACTAAAGAAACAACTAGAGGAATTGAGTAACAAGGGATTTATTCTCCCTAGTGTTTCTCCATGGGGAGCCCCTATAATTTTTTGTTAAAAAGAAAGACAGATCTATGAGGTTGTGCATTGACTACAGGGAGATCAGTGCTATAACAATAAAGAACAAGTATCCCCTACCTAGCATTGATGATTTATTTGACCAACTTCATAGAGCTCAATATTTTTCAAATATTGACATTTGATCTGGATATCATCAGTTATGTGTGAAGAAGGAAGACATTCCGAAAACAGCATTTCGAACCAATTATGAGCATTATGAGTTTACAGTAATTCCTTTTGGATTGACTAATGCACCCTCTGTATTCATGGATCTAATTAATAGTGTTTTCAAGGAATATCTTGATGACTTTTTTAGTGGTATTTATTGATGATATCTTGGTATAATCCAAAAGCTACTAAGATCATGAAAATCACTTGAGCATTTTTCTAAAAACTCTTAGAAGAAATGAATTATATGGGAAGTTCAACAAGTGTGAATTCTGGCTTCAAGAGATTTCTTTTCATGGACATATTGTCTCTATGGATGGAATCTCTGTTGATCCTTCAAAGACCAAGAAAATCCAAGAATGGCCAGTACTGAAGAGTATAACTGAGGTACGTAGTTTTATTGGTTTAGTAGGTTATTATCGACGTTTCATCCAGAATTTTTCCTGGCAGGCTAACCCATTAACCAATATCACACGTAAAGGGGTTAAACTTGTTTGGAAAAAAGAGTGTGAAGAATGTTTTGAAGAACTGAAGAGAATATTAGTCAATTCTTCTATCTCAACTCTACCATCAAGGAATGATGGGTTTGTTATTTATAGTGATGCTTCAAAGAAAGGACTTGGTTGTGTCCTTATGCAAAATGATAGAGTTATTGTCTATGCATCACGATAGCTAAAAATTCATGAGAAAAACAATCCTAATCATGATATTGAGTTAGCAGCTATAATATTTTCTTTGAAGATATGGAGACACTATCTCTATGGTGAAAAATGTGAAATATATACTGATCATAAGAGTTTGAAGTATATTTTATCCTAGAAAGAACTCAACATGAGGAAAATACGATGTCTTTAACTACTCATGGATTATGATTTCACTATACACTACCACCTGGGGAAGGAAAATAAGGTGGATGATGCTTTGAGTAGAAAGGATCATGGAGTTTTGAATAAGATGAGAGTTGAAAATGATCCCATATACATAGATCTAGTAAAGATGGATATGGGAATGACCATGGAAGGTGAAACATCAATGATTTTTCAAATGGTTTCCAAACCATCTTTACTATAAAGGATAAAGAGTTCTCAGAATGATGATGAGGAGTTTCAAAAGAAGATTAAAGCTATGAATTATGGGAGATTGAGTGACTTCATATATGAAGATGAAATTTTTTAAATTTGGGAAGAGAATTTGTGTTCCAGATATACCTGATCTAAAAAGGAAATTATTGGATGATGTTCATAGCTCCAATTTCTCTATACACCCTAGGATATCCAAGATGTATAGATATTTTAAGGAATATTTTTGATGGGACAATATGAAGAGGGAGATTTATGATTTTGTGTCAAGATGTATAGTTTTTCAATAAGTGAAAAGTGGAAGGCAACAGCCTGGAGGAGTCATGAAACCTCTTCCCAAACCTAAGTGGAAATGAGATAATATTATGATGGACTTTGTAATGGGGCTACCAAAGGCTCCTAGAATGAATGATACAATATGGGTCATTGTTGATCGTCTTACCATGTCAGCACATTTTCTTTCTATAAGAGAAGATTTACCACTTGAACGTCTAGAGAAAATATATATTAATGAAGTTGTAAGACTTCATGGAGTACCCCTATAAATTGTTTCTGATCATGATCCCCATTTTACATCAAGATTCTGGAAAAGTCTTCAGAAGGCCCTATATACTGAACCTCATTTGAGCACTGCCTACCACCCTCACCATGATGGACAATCAGAACAAACTATTCAAACCTTAGAATACATGTTGATATCTTTCTCACTTGACTTTCAAGGTATGTGAGATCAATATTTACCTTTGGTAGAATTTTACTATAAAAATAGCTTCCATTAAAGTATTCAGATGGCACCATATGAAGCGCTATATGGAAAGAGATGTCGCACACCAACTTATTGGGATGATATTGGTGAAAGAAAACTTGTAGGCCTCGAACTTGTTGAGGAAACAATGGAAAAAGTGAAGATTATCCAAACCCACATCAAAGCAGCTGAAAGTAGGCAAAAGAGCTATGCCGATAATCGAAGGAAGGATTTTCAATTTCAAGTAGGAGACCATGTTTTCCTGAATGTATCTCCATGGAAGGGTGTTATACATTTTGGTAAGAAGGGTAAATTGAATCCTAGGTACATAAGACCTTTCAAAATTCTAGAACGAATTGGATTTTTAGTTTATTGTTTGGAAATCCTCCAAGTCTCTCCAAAGTCCATGATGTGTTCCACATATCACTGTTGAGAAAATAAATGCATGACCCAACGCATGTACTCACATATGAAGAATTAGAAATGGAACTTGATCTGTCTTATTGTGAAGAGCTAATCATAATTCTTTATACCAGAGAACAAGTGTTGAGAAACCGGACGACTCGTCTGGTAAAGTTCTATGGAGAAACCATAAGATGGAAGAAGGAACGTGGGAACCCAAGGAACTTATGATGAAGAACCACCCTAACCTTTTTGTGAGGTTTTATTGTAACACCCGAGACTTTTATGAGAAATATTTTGTTTTTATGTTACATAAATCATCAAAGGAATCTTTCGCTGCACGCAATCACGACCTTCCTCGATAGCGTGTGTAGTACGCAATACCGAGTTCCACTAAACAATGATATATTATTATAATATTATAAACTAGCCGTTATGAATAATATTAATTGAATTTTAAATTTTACAACATTATTATTCATCTTACACATTTTCTAGAACATGGTAAGAGAACAATATAATTTTTTTTGGGTAAAATAAGTATTTATCAAAAAATGCAGTTTTGCCGCCTTTTGATGGCGCACCCACATTAAATCTAGTTTTCGACACATTTATAAGTTCAATTTGAAAAAATAAAATTATTCTTTTTAATAAGGATATAAAAATTTACTTTGGATAAATTTTTGATATTTTTCTGATAACTTTCATATTTTGATGAATAGTAAAAATATGCTAATTTTTAATTAAAAACAACTTTTTTCATTGAGATAATTTATATGGTTAAATTATAATATTGAATGATTTTAAAGTATATATAGAATATATTTTTACCATTTAATATAATGTATGTCATTAGCATTAATTTCACATTGAATTCATAGGTAAAAACATTTCAATCTTTGGCAATGTTTTAACTTCTAAAACCCGTTTTCTTAACAACAGGATTTATTTTAAATTAATTACTGCAACTTATATGTTTTGAATTTTGAAAAATGGATTCCATATTCAGAATAAGTGGGTCCAAATTATGTTAATAGACTACTTTTTATTTTTGGGCATTATGAATAGTAACTACGGTAAATTTTATTTACCATAGTTAAAGGTAAATCGGGTAATTAAGGGTAAATATAAGATTATAAAATTACCCTAAAACCTGCCAAAATTCTATTGGATGACTAAAAGTATACCCATATCACCTAAGGGTCTTATTATATTCATTTAATAGACTTTTTTCCATGAAAAGAATTTAATTATTATTAAAACCAAAGAATGTGACAACATGCCACTTTCTTAAATCTTATACGTATAATAATTTTAATTTGGTGATAAACTTAATGAAACTTAGAACATGAATAGTCTCAAGAAAGCTAATACAATTATCTACATCATAGGAATTTATTTATAGTTTTTAGGGATTAAATAATTATCATTAATTATGACACAACAGTAATGTTGAAATTATTTTATTAATTAAAATATCAAATAAATGGTTTTAAAATATTAAAATAATTATTATATGCACTATTTAATGTTCTCCACTAATTTTATAGATACATATGACATTTTATTATTATATTAAAGCTTTTAGTTCAAACATATCCACTGTATATATTTTATTTAAATTCAAATAAATGAATAGTTTCAAAATTGACACTATTGTTATTTTATAAAAATAACATATTATAAAATTGTTTAAAAATCAAAAAAATATTTAAAAATTATAAATTAAAATTTATATGGTATAAAATGTCATAAAGTGTCAAATTTTGTAAAATTCACAACACATATGTAATTATTAATAATAATTTAAAATTTAGAATATTATTACCACAAATAAAATTAAATTGATAAATAAGGATAAATAAAGTTGTTAATGTTTAAAATAAATTCCTAACATGTCTAAATTTTATTTATTGATGATATAACAACCCTATCACATCTAATCTTCGTATATGAGTCATTTTGGAAGTTTTTAAGTTGGGTTGGGATTTAATATAAACAAATATTTCTTATATTTCCAAAGGTGCCCCTCTCCTCCCTTATAAAAGGGCACCTCCTCCCTCTCCTCCTAACACCAATTTGAGCCTTCAATATCTGCCAAACCCTGCCCATTTAACTTCCCCACTTCCCTAGAATCATCCTAGAAGTTCTGGTCTTCTTCAAAGACCAACCCTAGTGCCCTAAGAGGATGTTAAGAAGAGGCGCGTCAAAAAGAGGTAATATCCATTTCCGATCCTTTCCAAATTATTTCTTCTTCAACATCTTATTATTTAGTTGTTTCATTATGAAGTAATAACATCAGTATCACTCATATACTGATATGTTATTATAAGTATGAAACAACACTATTTCAACATCTATCCATCCTATGGAAAACGAAATCACCGCGCGTGCGTACGTACGGAATACCGTCTCCACGCCGTGGTGTAATCTATTTTCCCCCACCACCTTACTTGGATGGGTATAATGGTGTAAATAATTACTATATATTTTTATTTTAAAGTGATATTTATTCTGAAATAGTATACATACACTCCAATACAATTCCACGATCAGGAGAACGATATCATCGCTCGTGCGTACGTACGGAATACCATCCCCACGATGTGTTGCGATTCATTCTACATGATCTTAATTGCATAATAATTATATAAATTAATTTAATGAATAAATATGATATATAGTACATTAATACCATTTTGTAAATGATGTATCTATAACCTAAATAGAAGAATAAGAATTTATTCAACAAAACACGCATAAGAACAAAAAGTTATAAACACCTGAATAACAAGTAGCAATGAAATATTACTACTAAGAAGATAATAATATGACCATATATGATATCATAACAATAATTATGATTCTTTAATAAGTCAATAACATTATTTAAATCATTATACAAGAGATTCGGACACTTACAAGGCAAATCGGACCTAAGGTAAGGGAAATATCACAATCTCATTTTTATCTGAGATTGTTTATACTTTAGTATTTACTAGGGTGTATTTTATCATCCACATCCATGTTTCCTCAATATTTAATATTATTTCCATCCACCTACAATTGTTTAAATCCAATTTTACCCTTCAGTGAGTTTTTAGTAAAGGATATGAAAGGAATCTTTTGTCATTTTTCGTACGAGGTACTTTTTGACTTTTCCGACAAAAGTACGAAGAATGTTTTTTTAACTTATACAGCATGAATGTATTTTTAAAACATTATTTACAAGAATCTTACTTTACAAGTTTTCAAGTTTATTTTTAATCAAATTATTTTAGTTGAGAATTGTACGACATGTTAAGAAAGGAAAAGTGTTTTTGAAGAAGAAAGGATATTTTTCTCAAGAATGGTGTTCAAGGGTTTTATCAAAATTATTTTCCATCTAAGATAATAAAGGGTTCTGTTTCTATCCCTATTATTACATTTATTTGATTATGTTGTGATGGAATTATATTTTTATGAATTCCTTTATCTTATATGAATTGTTTTATGATGTCATGATGTTTAAGATTCCCATTTTTATTACATGGGTTATGCTATGATGTATGGTTTCTGATTTTGTGGCACACATAAGAATGGTATAATTATGAGATGGGTGGGACCTATATCTCCCTCCAATGCATTGGGTAAAGATTTTATATCTCATGATATAGACATGGCTGGAACGGCAGGTTAAACCGGTTCAGTGAAGCAGGACTGAAACGATGAGTGAACTCGGTTCAGAAATGTACTTTGTCCACTAAGATAGTCTTGGAAATGAGTCTTGACTAAAAATAAATGATTCTCTAGGATTATGTGTGTATTCCACAAAGTTTCATGTTTTAAGTTATGATTATTGGGATTACATTTCACTACTATGATTTATCCCATGTTATGAAATTATGATTTCTTTTGCAGGTTAAGATTTCCAAAAGTTATGTTCTTATGTATATGATGTGATTGATATTTCTTTTGTTTACCCTTACTGAGCATTTGAGCTCACCCTTTTGTATGTTTTATTTCCCCAGGTCAGGAAGAAGGTTATTAAGTAAGATATGCCAAAAAGGGACTCTAGATATGATGAAATAAATGGGAGGCAAAGTAGATGCTTTATGAACCAGTTGTTTATGTTTCCCAGTTTCTAAAGACTCTATACCTATATAGTCCTTTCCTGGTTTTGTTATATGTTGTAATAAGTGTGCTTAAATTCTGAAGTAATGACAATGTATGTAAAGTATGGGTCGTTATAGTTGGTATCATAGGAAAGGTATAGTCAACCTTTGGAAACTAGGATGTGAAAGCCTTAGTAAGAATCCTAAGGATAAGTCTAAGCATAGAACACAATCTTAGTGTTTTAGAAATGGCCATGAAAAACCTATGATAAGACCTTAAGTGTCAAATTTTATTGTTGATTATGTGGTTTTTCCTATTATAATTAGTGTTGCTCACACTATTCTTCTTGGTTTTAGTCAATGGCTGGAACCCGAAGGAACCGTGTTAATGCGGAATGCGACGGGAAATGCAATGATTGTCCCCCTGAGCAACCAAACGTTATGGGAGATGGAATGAAAAATCTTGTAGCCATGATCACACAACTTTCTGAAGCTATGAATCATGCAGTACTTACAAATGAGAAAAGGAAGGAGCAACATTCTGTTGAATCCTTCATGAGGCAGCGTCCACCTTCTTTCAGCGGGTCTACTAATCCATTAGTTGCTGAACAATGGATTAGTACTACTGAAAAGATATTTTCAGTTCTTCAATGTTCTGAACATGATAAAGTCATCCTAGCAGTGTATCGTTTGGAAGGAGATGCTGATCAATGGTGGAATCTTATTAAGAATACTTGGCAAAGGGATGAAATTGAGTCCATGGAATGGGACAAGTTCAAGAACTTATTTTTCAATAAGTACTTCCCTCGTATTCTCCGAACAAAGATGGAGAAATAGTTTCTTGAACTGAAGTAAAAGGATGATGAATCTGTTGGTACTTATGAAGAAAATTTTACAAGACTTGCAAGGTACGCTTCTGGTATTATTATCCAACCTGAGAGTAAGATCGATCGATTATTTAGTGGCTTAAAACCAAGTCTTCGAAGGGCATTAGCCATAAGGGACTTCAATAGCTACGAGGAAATCGTTCGATGTGCTCTCAAAGTCGATATGGAGATTGGAGTAACCCATCAGTCATATGGGTTTGATAAGAAGAGGAAAATGGAATTCAAAGGAAAATCTAAAGAGCACACTGAAAAGAAGATGAGCTTTCCCTTATGCTCAAAGTGTGGAAAGAAACATGGAGGGAGTTGTCTTAAAGGGACAAGTAAATGTTTCAAATGTGGAAAGGAAGGTCATCGGGCATTTGAATGCCACAATGATGGGAAGAAGATGTCTAGTGATGCAAACAAAGGAAGGGACACACAGAATGAACCTACTACACTTCAATGTTTCAAGTTCAAGGAGATGGGGCATTATGCCAATCAATGCCCAAATACAAGGTTTGATGATGATGGTCGACGTCAACAAACTCTTAAGGCTAAAGACATAGGAAAGTCACATGCAATTTCTATCAGTGATGTGGAGTACAATAATGATGTGGTGAAAGGTACACTTACCATCCACTCTAAAGTAGCAAATGTTTTATTTGATTCTGGATCCACCCAGTCCTTTATTTCTGAATAATTTTCTAAGGATATCACCATATTACCTCAACAATTAGATGTTGAGTTAGCTGTGACAACCCCTAATGGCACAACAGTCGCATACAAAGTTTATAATTCTTCTCCGATTGAAGTTTGTGGGAAAGTGCTTCCTGCAAATCTTGTGATCCTTCCTATAGTGGAATTTGATGTGATTCTTGGCATGAATTGGATTTCTCTACATGGAGCTCATATCAATTGCCAAAGAAGGGAAGTCACATTTCATATTATAGATCAATCTATGATCGTCTATCGATGCAAGGATGAACATAACCTTCCAGTGGAAATTTCTTCCATTTTATGGGTATTGATTCCACTAAATGAAGTTTATTTATCTCAAATGGTTGGAGAGAAACTCACGATTAAGAATATTCCCATTGTACGGGAGTTTGATGATGTCTTTCCGAAGGAATTACCGGGTCTCCCACCAAATCGTGAAGTTGAGTTTTCAATAGAACTCGTACCAGGTGCTTTGCCTATTTCAAAGACACATTATTGAATGGATCCAATTGAGTTGCAGGAATTGAAGAAGCAACTCCAAGAGAATCTTGATAAGGGGTTCATATGCCCTATTGCGTCACCTTGGGGAGCACCTGTTCTATTTTTTAAGAAGAAAGATGGATCAATGAGACTCTGCATTGATTATCAAGAACTTAACAAGATCACTATCAAGAAAAAATATCCTCTCCCACGCATTGATGACTTATTTGACCAACTACGAGGAGCTCAATACTTTTCCAAGATTGATCTTCGTTCAGGGTATCACCAATTAAGGGTCAAAAGGGAGGATATACCAAAGATGGATTTCCGTACAAGGTATGGACACTATGAATTTATAGTGATGTCATTTGGTCTTACTAATTCCCCTGCTATCTTCATGGATCTGATGAATAGAGTCTTTAGAGACTATCTTGATCAGTTTGTGGTAGTCTTTATAGATGATATTCTTATATATTCAAAGAGCAAGGAAGAACATGAAGATCACTTGAGAATTATATTGAAGACCCTGAGAAAGGAGAAGCTTTATGCCAAATTTACCAAGTGTAAATTTTGGCTTCAAGGAGTTTCATTTTTGGGTCACATAATCTCAAAAGAGGGGATATCTATGGATCCAGCAAAATTAGAGGTTATCGAAAGATGGTCGAGACCAAAAATAGTGACTGAGATCCGAAGTTTTCTTGGTTTGGCTGGATATTATCGACGTTTTGTGAAAGATTTTTAACTATTATCTAATCCACTCACCAAGTTGACTCGGAAAGGAGTTAAGTTTGTTTGGACAGAGGAATGTGAAGAGAATTTCAAGGACTTGAAAATAAGGTTATCCAGTGCACCTGTGCTCACACTGCCTTGTAGTGGAGAAAGGTTTGTGATCTATAGTGATGCATACAAGAAGGGTTTGGGGTGTGTTCTTATGCAAAATGATATGGTGATAGCTTATGCCTCACGATAGTTGAAATTACATGAGAAAAATTACCCAACTCATGATTTGGAGTTATCTGTAGTAATCTTTGCATTAAAGATTTGGAGGCATTACCTTTATGGTGAAAGGTGTGATATTTATACTGATCATAAAAGTTTAAAGTATATTTTCACACAAAAGGAGCTGAATATGTGCCAAATAAGATGGTTGGAGCTGATTAAGGATTACGACTTCTCAATTCATTACCACCCTAGGAATGCAAACAAGGTGACAGATGCATTAAGTCGACAAGACCATGCTAGTTTATCCATGATGAGGATCACAGAAGATCCAATATTTATGGATTTACAAAGGATGGATCTTGGAATTATAATGAAAGGGGAAAAATCGTATCTTTCTCAAATGAATGTTCAACCATCTATACATGTGAAGATTAAAGAGGCACAGAAAGAAGATGTCGAGTTACAAAAGAAGGTGAGGAATGTTCCTAAATTAAAACTTGATTGTGATGGGATAATAAAGTTCAGGAATTGGGTTTGTGTTCCTCCCATCCCCGAATTAAAGAAGGAGCTGCTGGATGAGGCTCATAGTTCTTCATTCTCTATTCATCCTGGAAGCACGAAGATGTATAGGGACCTGAAAGAGTACTTCTGGTGGGATGTCATGAAAAGAGATGTTGCTGAATATGTCTCTCGATGCTTGGTTTGTCAGCAACTTAAAGATGAGAGACAGAAGTCTAAGGGGATGTTACAACCATTACCCATACCCGAATGGAAATGGGAAAACATCACTATGGACTTTGTCACAGGACTTCTTAAAACATCCAAAGGCAATAATGCTATCTGGGTCATAGTTGATCGTCTTACAAAGTCTGCACACTTCATCGATATTAGAGATGATTTCTCTCTAGATCATCTTGCCAGGATATATGTGAAGGAAGTGGTAAGATTGCATGGAGTACCCCTTTCTATTATATCTGATCGGGATCATAGGTTTACCACAAAGTTCTGGCGAAGTCTTCAGCATACTCTGGATATAGAGTTGAGTTTTAGCACTGCTTATCATCCTCAGACAGACGGTCAGTCTGAGAGAACAATTCAAACTCTAGAAGATATGTTTAGAGCTTTCTCTTTGGATTTCAATGGTGGTTGGTATCAACACCTACCTTTGGTGGAATTTTATTATAATAATAGCTTTCACTCCACTATTCAGATGGCTCCTTATGAAGCTCTCTATGGAAAGAAATGCAGGACTCCAACTTGCTGGGATGAAGTTGGGGAAAGAAATCTATTAGGACCTTATATTGTTGATGAGATGGTAAAAAAGGTCCGATCTATTCAACAACACATAAGAGAAACTCATAGTCGACAGAAAAGTTATGCCGACAACCGAAGAAAAGACCTAGAGTTTGAAGTGGGTGATAAAGTGTTATTATGAATATCTCCCTAGGAGAGGGTCATGAGATTTTGAAAGAAGGGGAAGTTGAGCCCTAGATATATCGGTCCTTTCGAAATACTGGATCGTGTTGGGAAGGTAACTTACCAATTGGCGCTTCCACTGAATCTCTCTCAAGTTCACGATGTGTTCCATGTATCTCTCCTGAGAAAGTACATACCTGATCCTTCACATGTACTCAGCTCAGAAGTTGTACCAATGGAGAAAAATCTTTCTTATGAAGAACAACCAATAGAGATTCTGGATCGTAGTGAAAAAGTCCTATGAAACAAGACCACTCGCTTGGTGAAAGTTTTATGGAGGAACCACCAATTAGAAGAAGCTACATAGGAGCTTGAGGATATGATGAGAGAGAGGTATCCTCATCTGTTTGTTACAAAGTGACAAATTTCGAGGGAGAAATTCATTTTAAGGGGGGTAGAATGTAACACCCGAGACTTTTATGAGAAATATTTTGTTTTTATGTTATATAAATTATCAAAGGAATCTTTCGCTGCACGCAATCGCGACCTTCCTCGATAGCGTGTGTAGTACGCAATACCGAGTTCCACTAAACAACGATATACTATTATAATAGTATAAACTAGCCGTTATGAATAGTATTAACTGAATTTTAAATTTTACAACATTATTATTCATCTTACACATTTTCTAGAACATGGTAAGAGAACAAAATAATTTTTTTTGGTAAAAAAAGTATTTATCAAAAAATGCAGTTTTGCTGCCTTTTGATGGAGCACCCACATGAAATCTGGTTTTTGACAAATTTATAAGTTCAATTTGACAAAATAAAATTATTCTTTTGAATCAGGATATAAAAATTTACTTTGGATAAATTTTTGATATTTTTCTGATAACTTTCATATTTTGATGAATAATAAAAATACGCTAATTTTTAATTAAAAACAACTTTTTTCATTGAGATAATTTATATGGTTAAATTATAATATTTAAAGGTTTTAAAGTATATATAGATTATAGTTTTACCATTTAATATAATATATGTCATTAACATTAATTTCACATTGAATTCATAGGTAAAAACAATTCAATCTTTGGCAATGTTTTAACTTCTAAAACCCGTTTTCTTAACAACGAGATTTATTTTAAATTAATTACTGCAACTTATATGTTTTGAATTTTTAAAAATGGATTCCATATTCAGAATCAGTGGGTCCAAATTATGTTAATAGGCTGCTTTTTATTTTTGGGCATTAAGAATAGTAACTACGGTAAATTTTATTTACCATAGGTAAAGGTAAATCGGGTAATTAAGGGTAAATATAAGATTATAAAATTACCCTAACACCTGAAAAAATCCTATTGTATGACTAAAAGTCGACCCATATCACCTAAGGGTCATATTAGATTCATTTAATAGACTTTTCTCCATGAAAATAATTTAATTATTATTAAAACCAAAGAATGTGACAACATGTCACTTCCTTAAATCGTATAAGTATAATAATTTTACATTGGTGATAAACTTAATGAAACATAGAACATGAATAGTCTCAAGAAAGATAATACAATTATATACATCATAGGAATTTATTTATAATTTTTAGGGATTAAATAATTATCATTAATTATGACACAATAGTGATGTTGAAATTATTTTATTAATTAAAATATCAAATAAATGGTTTTAAAATATTAAAATAATTATTATATGCACTATTTAATGTGCTCCACTAATTTTATAGATACATATGAAATTTTATTAATCTATTAAGTCTTTTATTTCAAACATATCCTCTGTAAATAGTTTATTTAAATTCAAATAAATGAATAGTGTCAAAATTGACACTATTGTTATTTTATAAAAATAACATATTATAAAATTGTGTAAAAATCACAAAAATATTTAAAAATTATAAATTAAAATTTATATGGTATAAAATGTCATAAAGTGTCAAATTATGGAAAATTAACAGCATATATGTAATTATTAATAATAATTTAAAATTTAGAATATTATAACCACAAATAAAATTAAATTGATAAATAAGGATAAATCAAGTTGGTAATGTTTAAAATAAATTCCTAACATGTGTAAATTTTATTGGTTGATGATATTACAACCCTATCTCATCTAATATTAGGATATGAGTCATTTTGGAAGTTTTTAAGTGGGGTTGGGATTTAATATAGACAAATATTTCTTATATTTCCAAAGGTGCTCCTCTCCTCCCTTATAAAAGGGCACCTCCTCCCTCTCCTCCTCACACCAATTTGAGCCTTCATGTTCGGCCAAACCCTTCCCATTTAACTTACCCACTTCCCTAAAATCATCTTAGAAGTTCTGGTCTTCTTCAAAGACCAACCCTAGTGCCCTAAGAGGAGGTTAAGAAGAGGCACGTCAAAAAGAGATAATATCCATTACCGATCCTTTCCAAATTCTTTCTTCTTCAACATCTTATTATTTAGTTGTTTAATTATGACGTAATAACATCAGTATCAATCATATACTGATATGTTATTATAAGTATGAAACAACCCTATTTCAACATCTATCCATCCTATGGAAAACGAAATCACCGCACGTGCGTACGTACGGAATACCGTCTCCACGCCGTGGTGTAATATATTTTCCCCCACCACCTTACTTGGATGGGTATAATGCTGTAAATAATTAATATATATGGTTATTTTAAAGTGATATTGATTCTGAAATAGTATACATACACTCCAATACAATTCCACGATCATGGGAACGATATTATCGCTCGTGCGTACGTACAGAATACCGTCCCCACGATGTGATGCGATTCGTTCTACATGATCTTCATTGCATAATGATTATATAAATGAATTGAATGAATAAATATGATATATAGTACATTAATACGATTCTGGAAATGATTTATCTATAACCTAAAGAGAAGAATAAGAATTTATTCGACAAAACACGGATAAGAAAAAAAAGTTATAAACACCCGAATAACAAGTAGCAATGAAATATTACTACTAAGAAGCTAATAATATGACCATATATGATATCATAACAATAATTATGATTCCGGAAAAAGTAAATAACATTATTTAAATCATTATACAGGAGTTTCGGACACTTACGAGGCAAATCGGACCTAAGGTAAGGGAAATATCACAATCTCATTTTTATCCGAGATTTTTATACTTTAGTATTTACTGGGGTGTATTTTATCATCCACATCCATGTTTCCTCAATATGTAATATTATTTCCATCCACCTAAAATTTTTTAAATCCAATTTTACCATTCGATGAGTTTTTAGTAAAGGATATGAAAGGAATCTTTTGTCATTTTTCGTACGAGGTACTTTTTGACTTTTCTGAAAAAAGTACGAAGAATTTTTTTTTAACTTATACGGCATGAATGGATTTTTAAAACATTATTTCCAAGAAGCTTACTTTACAAGTTTTCAAGTTTATTTTTAATCAACTTCTTTTAGTTTAGAATTGTATGACATGTTATGAAAGGAAAAGTGTTTTTGAAGTAGAAAGGATATTTTCCTCAAGAATGGATTTCAAGTGTTTTATCAAAATTATTTTCCATCTAAGATAATAAAGGGTTCTGTTTCTATCCCTATTATTACATTAATTTGATTATGTTGTGATGGAATTATAATTTTATGAATTCCTTTATCTTATATGAATTGTTTTATGATGTCACAATGTTTAAGATTCCCATTTTTATTACATGGGTTATGCTATGATGTATGGTTTCTGATTTTGTGGCACACATAAGAATGGTATCATTATGAGATGGGTGGGACCTATATCTCCCTCCAATGAATTGGGTAAAGATTTTATATCTCATGAGATAGAAATGGCTGGAACGGCAGGTTAAAACGGTTCAGTGAAACAGGACTGAAACGAGGAGTGAACTTGGTTCAGAAATGGACTTTGTCCACTAAGATAGTCTTGGCAATGAGTCTTGACTAACAAGAAATGATTCTCTAGGATTATCTGTGTATGCCACAAAGTTTCATGTTTTAAGTTATGATTATTGGGATTACATTTCACTACTATGATTTATCCCATGTTTTGAAATTATGATTTCTTTTGCAGGTTAAGATTTCCAAAAGTTATGTTCTTATGTATATGATGTGATTGATATTTCTTTTTTTACCCTTACTGAGCATTTGAGCTCACCCTTTTGTATGTTTTATTTCCCCAGGTCAGGAAGAAGGTTATTAAGTTGGATATGCCAAAAAGGGACTCTAGATATGATGAAATAAATGGGAGGCAAAGTAGATGCTTTATGAACCAGTTGTTTATGTTTCCCAGTTTCTAAAGACTCTATACCTATACGGTCCTTTCCTGGTTTTGTTATATGTTGTAATAAGTGTGCTTAAATTCCGAAGTAATGACAATGTATGTAAAGTATGGGTCTTTATATTTATTCTAGAAACTTCTAGGATGAAATTATTTGAAGGAGGGAATAATGTAACACCCCAAGCTTCCACGATACGTTTCCCTTTGAATAATGCAATAGCTTTCATTGTACGCAACTTTGAGATTCTAACACACCGCGACCAATAAAATTAGCCATCATGAATACTAATACCCACTTTTTAAAATTTTATAAGTTTTAGCTTTCAAAATGGACTTCATTTTTGTATTTTGAATATCGAAATTATTTTTGGGTGAATTTTTGGTATTTTTATGAAAACTTTCAATTTTTGAGGAATAGTGAAAAACACCGAGTTATTGTTTAAAACTGACTTTTTATTTAAATAATTATTTATTTTATTTAAATTTATTTTATGTAAAAATAGATACATAATACCTATATAAGTTCAATGTAATTCATTAAAGTCATTTTATAATATGTTTAGATATATAAAAATTTTATTGAACTTTTTACCGTCTTTTACCCACCTCCTAGGAGCATTTGAAAATTTGCATAAAACATAATTTTACCACTTTTGTGAGTTGTATTAAAAAAATAAAAGAGACATGGTTGATATAAATAAGTAAAATATGGTTCAATAAGTTGAAAATAATTTTTTTGAATATTAATTTTTGACTTATTTACCACAGTTCAAAGTAAATAGGGTAATTATGGGTAAAAATGATATCATAATTACCCTAAAACATGTCCTAATTATATTAGATAAGTGTAATTAGACCAAAAAAAACCTTTGGAATAAAATAGGATCCTCTTTGGTCCACTTGGATTAGATTAGGACATTTATTATTATGTTATTTAAAGAAGAGTTAAAAGAGTTAAATTCAAAGTTTAGTAACTAAACCATTTTTAATATAGGGTTATACATAAGATAAATTAGACTATAAATATTCATTTGAAATATAAAAATATTTCCTAAATAATGGTATATTATTTATAATTTTTAGAAATTAAATAATTTAATTTATTTGTGACACAATGATGATGCAATAATTTCTGTACTAATGAAAGATTAAAATAATTGATATTATAAATATCCCAATAAATGTAATTTGAGACTTTTTATGAAATAAAATAATTTTATAGGTTAATAGTACATTTTAGTGTTGATTAAATAATTTTTTTATAAGTAATCATGCTTTTATGATTTTCACAAAAACCAAATACTAAATAGTGTAAAAATTGACATAATTGAGTTTTTTAAAACAAATAGTATATTATTAATTGATATAATATTCATAAAAATATAAGGTTTATCCAAAGTACTTATATAAGGTTTTATATATTAATAATGAACCACATGGGGTTCTATTTTCTTTTTATAGTAAGTTTATTAACCATATAATATAAAAATACAAAGAGACATGGTAAATGTCAAACTATTTAACTAAGAGTTAAATCTAAAATATAAGGCTAATATGACGACCTAACCATGTATAAAACCTTTTTTTGAGAGGTTATAGACCCATCCCAACCTTATACTCTAAATAATTAATTTTGGAGCAATTAGAAACCGAAAATTATTTTATTATAATATAATATTTCAAGCTTTTCCAAAAGTGACCCTCACCTCTCTTATAAAAGGGCACTTTCCCTTCTCATAATTTCACACCTCCAAAGCCATTTTTATTGGCCACAACCTGACCAAATATTCTCCCAACTTTCCTCCCTTCATCCTAGAGGCATTAATTTGGTCAGAAAGCCAACCTAATGAGCCCTTTTGATGAAATCAAAAGGAAGAACCCGAAGAAGAGGTAAATATTTCATCACCTCTTTCAAGTTCTTTTCTTCTTCCACTTCCTCTTTCTTTGTTGTTTCCATTATAAAATAATAACTAAAGTATATTCTATATACTGTAATGTTTTTATAAAAATGGTACAACCATATTCATTATTCTATCCATCATATGAATGACAGAGTCACCATACTTGCGTACGTATGGCTTACCATCTCCACGTCATGGTGTAGTTTGTTATTAAAACATTTCATTATTTGGATGAGTATAATAATGAGTATAAATGATTTAAATAATAAATATAACATGTTAATAATTATTTATATATTACATACCATCCAATCACATACGATTTCACTATCAATATAATGATATTGTCGCTCGTGCGTACGTACAAATTACCGTCTCCACGAACGCGATAAGATTCATTCCCCATCGTAATCATTAAAGAATAATTTTCATTTTATGATTAAAAATAATGTTTATGAACATAATAAAATTCTGCATATGAATCATATACATCCTATACATAACAAACATGGCTTATGTAACCAAGAATATAAAGGAAAACGATTCAGTTAACACCCAAAACGATGATACTACAAAAAATATTATTAACAAAGTAATATTAAAGGGTCATATATGATATCATATTTACGTATATAGTTCTTGTATAATTTAATAACAACGATTTAAATATTATACAATAGGTTTAGGTACCCTCGACCAATGAAAAGTACAAGGTAAGGGTTAATTTCACAATCTCTTTATTATCTGAGGCTGTTTTTATGTATCTATTGGGACATATTTACTATCCAAGTACATGTTTCATAAAATTGTTTTCAAAGGGATTATTTTTAAGAAACTTTTTACTAAAACATCATTTTAAATGTTTTAAATATTTATTCTTCTAAACCATTCCCATTAATGCCGATGATTTTAAAATGGTTTTAAGGATTTATTTATATAGACCTGAATATTTTAAAATGTTAATTCCTTTCAAAAGATTCAAAGTGTTATGAGACATTTTGATTCAAAACTGTATTTTAAACGACTTCCTTTATAAATTATGTGACTTCTAAATGATTTCATGAAAAAAGAATATTTCTCTCAAATATTTTTACTGGTCATTTTCAACTATGTTAACATCCTTTATGGGATATTATTCTAGATCAAGGTTGATTTATTATACAAATATTTCATATTTTATTTAAGTTTTTATGATATGTTTGACTATGGATGTGTTATTTTTATACCATTCATGGTTTATGGATAAAGTATTGACATTTTGTATGCTAGTTTTAATATGAATTTTTATGATATGTTTAAACCTTTTCTTATGAGAAATGCATTGGTTTTAGTAAGTGATGGGTGGATCCTGCTATAGCTCCTCGATGCATCGGTAAGTCTCATGAGACAAACTATTTTCTTGGCACAAGGTCTTGAAAAAATCTTATTTGTAGTCTTGGAACAAGGCCTTGACTATATGGTTATAAAGTCTGGTATTATGTATTCCATCATTATGAAAGTGGATATTGATATTACAAGTGATTATTAGACTAGTAGAATATCAACGTGAATAAGTAAATGGAATTATTTGATTTTATATTTTCCATATTATGCTGAAGTTTAAGTTTAAAAGGATTTTGTTTTAGTCTTATACATTGCCTTAAATGTTTATGCTTATTTATAAAAGTTTCCGCTATATTGTTATCCTTACTGAGCATTTGAGATCAGCCCTTTCTATGTTTTATTTTTCATAGGATGTGAAGAAGTATTTTACGGTTGACATACAGGGATAGGCTAAGGATATAAGTGTGTTCAAAAGGGGGCAAAATGATGTTGATGTTTTTATGTCAAGATGTAATGTAAAACTTATGAATGTATATATTACTTCCAAGGATACTAAACTGATCGGTCTTTCAGGACATGATTCCTTGTATCATGCCAATGTTATGTAATAATGCACCGACTCTGGGTTACTGGGGCCGAGGCGTTACATAATCCCAATTATTCATATTTATTACTATTTATTACTATTTATTACTATTTATTACTATTTATTATAATTTATTAATATTTATTACTAATTATTACTAATTATTACCAATTATTACTAATTATTTCTAATTATTTCTATTTATTACTAATTATTTATATTTATTACAATTTATTACAATTTATTAATAATTATTACTATTTATTACTAATTATTACTAGTTATTACTAATTATTACTAATTATTACTAATCATTACTAATCATTACTAATTATTACTAATTATTACTATTTATTATTATTTATATCTATTTACTACTATTTATTATTATTTATTACTATTTATTACTATTTATTTCTATTTATGACTATTTACTATGATTTTTTACAATTTATTACTATTTATTACTAATTATTATGAATTATTACTAATTATTCCTAATTACTACTAATTATTAATCGTATTTATTACTAATTATTATTAATTATTACTATTTATTAATAATTATTATTATTTATTACTATTTATTTCGAATTTTTAGGAATTATTACAAATTATTACATTTTATTACGAATTATTAACAATTATTACCATTTATTACTAATTATTAATAATTATTACAATTTGTTAACAATTATTACTAATTGTTACCATTTATTACCTATTATTTCCATTTGTTACTAATTATTACTATTTATTACTAATCATTACTATTTTTACTACTTTTACTATTTATTACCATTTTTACTATTTATTATGGTTTATTAAAAATTATTACCATTTATTACTAATTATTAATAATTATTACTAGTTATTACTAATTATTGACAATTATTTCTAATTATTTCCATTTATTAACAATTATTACTAATTAGTACCATTTATTATTATTTATTATTATTTAGTACCATTTATTACTAATTTATACAATTTATTACTATTATTACTATTACTATTACTATTTATTATTTATTACTAATTATTACTAATTATCACTAATTATTACAAATTATTACAAATTATTACTAATTATTACTAATTATTTCTAATTAATACTATTTATTAGTAATTATAACTATTTATTAAGAATTATTTTGAATTATTACCATTTATTACTAATGATTAACAATTATTTCCATTTATTAACAAATAATTCTTAATTATTAACATTTATTACCATTTATTAGTGTTTATTACTATCTATTACTATTTATTACTATTTATTCCTAATTAATCCTAATTAATCCTAATTGTTACTAATTAATCCTAATTATTACTAATTAATCCAAATTGTTACTAATTATTGCTAATTATTACTAATTATTCCTAATTATTCTTAATGATTACTAATTATTTTAATTATTACTAATTATTTCTAATTATTTATAATTATTTCTTGCGTTTTCTAATTATTTCTAATTATAAAAAATTATGACTAATTATTGCTAATTAATAGTATTTATTACTATTTATAATTATTTATTTCAATTTACTACTTATTAATGCTAATTTTTACTAATTATAGCCAATTATTACTAATTATGACTAATAATTAATAATTATTTATAATTTTTCTAGTTAATACTAATGACTACTAATTAATAATATTTAATATAATAACTATTAATAAATACTAATTAATACTAATCCAATGTAATTATTTGAAAAAAAATAATGCAAAATAAAATGATTCAATTCTAATTTAATTTAATTGCAACTAATTAACATTAATTATAATTAATATAAAATAAAATAAATAAAATAAATAATAAAAGAAATAGATAAATACCTTAAAACTGAATCTTTCGGAGGATATAAGCCACAAATATTACTCTGATTTAGAATGTTAAACTTTAAAAGATTTTGAGAGAAAAAATGTAAGTGGAGAGGGAGAGGGGTGGCGAAAGGAGTGTAATGAGAAAAAAAACGGATGGGGCTATATATAGGTTATATTATTTGCAATGGTTTTATTTGCGATGAGATTCCCGTCGCAAATGCTAACCTGGTTTAAATGGTATTTGTGACGGGTCTCATCGCAAATGCCAACCTGTCAACATACTATTTGTGATGGAAGTTAAATCTCATTGCAAATATTAAAAAACACCGCCAGGTATTTGCGATGGGATTTTATACCCGTCACAAATATCCTTCAAGTGGTTTGGCGTGCAACTCGTACCAAACCTTTTGTGATGGGGACCGTCTACCTGTCGCAAATAATTAGTTATTTTCAATGGGGAGAGGGTCTCGTCGTAAATAGTATGTCCGGAGGGACTATTTGTGACGAGACCCTTCCCCATCACAAATACCCCATCGCAAATATACATTTTTCCCATAGTGAAAGTTACCCTTTCTCTTAGGTTGTGATAATCAGAGTGCAATCAACCTTACAAGGAATCTGGTACAAAATTCTCATTCAAAAAATATTGATTTGAAATATAATTTCATCAAAGAGAATGTGGAGAAGAATGAATTAAAGATGGAATATGTTCCTACATTAGAACAAGTTGCTGACATTTTCATATAAACTTTACTGAAGGAAGATTTTTCAAAATTGAGGTTGAACATGAGTTTCCAACCTCTTTCTCACCAAGGTTAAGGTATGTGTTTTTGTCCCCTCTCTCATCTTATCTTTGGATAGTGTTGTCAAGGGGGATAATTGTTTGATAAATCTATCCTTATGGAAGCATGCATAAAGGGGGAGATGTGGGTAAGCTATGAATCCAACATGTAAGTGTCTGAACTATTTGAACTGTTTATTGGTGTGGTTGTAAGAAACTTTTTTTATAGGAAAATGAAAGAAGAAAAGAACAATGTGAAAAAAATCTAAGGAAGTTTCATGATCACTACTTTTGGACAACATACTGTGAATATAGAATGTAAGTGTGTGAACCATTCTAAATGTTTATTGGAATGGTTGTAGGAAAAATTTGTTTATAGAAAAATGGAAGATGAAAAAGAAGGTGTGAAGAAATGATGAGGAAGTTTCATGATCACTAGTTTTAGATAGCATGGATTTTCTTTTAACAATTCTTATATCCTAAAATGAGTTAGCTCATGTAGGCTTAAAATTGTTGATAAGTTATCCATAGCTTGAGGTTAGAAAGTTCAGTGAATTTTGAAACATGGTTGACAACAAAATCCAAAGGGGGATATTTTTGGGACCAAGTTGGATAGAGAAGGTTTTTTTGAAAGTTAAAAGAAGTCTATTTTCAAGAGTGTTGTATTTTTTTGACAAAGAAGATAAATCAATCCACTTTGTAAAAGTTGACAATCAGACTAACCATAATATTATTGAAATCAGACTCACAAAGGGTAAGAAAGTCCATATTAATTGGAAGATGTTTTTGGGAATAAAAGGTTCATCAGACTCACCTGGATTTGATGAAAATCTAACGATGCTAAATCTGATATTTACATTTTCAAATTCAAGATGGAATTCATGCTTATAAGTAGAAGTTTGTGGAAGAAGGAAGTTACAGAAGATGAAGATTTCCGGTCTCATCATATCAGTGTAAGAACATCGAATGTAGAAGTGTATGAAGGCTCGGAAGGATTGTTGGAAATGTGAAAATACAAAGATGTTGGTTTTCAGTCTGACCAATAATATAAAATATATAAATATTTAGATAATGAAGTTAGAGGTTACAAATAGTTCATTGGTATCGTAATCAGAAAAGAAAAGAAGTTACTGAAGTCGAAGCTGCGAGAATTGGTCCATTGAACTCAATGTGCCACTAATAATCGAAGTTACTCTGACATCAATTAGTCATTACATTTTTTTTGTATCCTTATGAAATCAGAGGCATATTTATAAGAAATTTTTGTTAAAGAAGAAATGTTTTTACGAAGACTTGTCTTGGGAGATATTGGGAAAATTGATTAAGAAAAGTTTGTTGAGACCGAGATCAATCAGCAATGCAGTCAACCATTTCTCATCAAGATGAATCGTTTATTGAGTCAAGTGATAAATAATGTTTTGAATATCTCTAACAATTGGGTCCATAGAGAATAAGAAGAATAAAAGTCTTATGTCAAGATTGTTTGAAAGTGTTCTCAAAGGGGGACATGAAGCTTGCTTGAAGCTCCAAATTTTTTTTGCCTTTGTTTTAATTAGTTAGTATGGAGCATCTCAATGGGAAGACATATGTTTTACACTTGTCATAACTTATACAGAGAAATATATTAAAGAATCTACCATATTCATTATAATGAGGAAATCAGAATGGGCAAAATAGTTTTTCAATTGGTGCAGAGTAACGTTACGAGATGTCTTTAGTTCTGATTTTCTTGCATGTGGGTCAAAAAAATTAGAGTGACCAAATGCATTTATTGTAATAAAGAAATCATATTAGGAATCAAAATTAGGAATTAGATTCATATAAAAGATTTTTTAGGAAGTTTTATGTGTCGAATAAGTCAATGTGATATCTGAAATTGAAGGGAAATTAAAGGCACTGAACGTGTCAAAGAAAGATTCGAGATTTAAGGATGATTGAAGATTCATGGAATTTGGTAAAGAGGAAAAACATTTTCAGAATCCTCTTTAAATTTTTTTGGTGTATCTATAAATGGGGGAGAATACTTTGAATATTCTATGACTTGCATTGCTTGCAAAAGAGGAGAGAGAAACTCTGCAATTTAAGAAAGAAGAAGTTTCAGGATTGTGTTATCTAAAAGAATATTTCTGGATAGAATAATGAAAGGAGAATAGACGAGATCATATTCAATTTATGGTATAGGACCAATCAATCATATTGGGATTTCCTAACTAAGGGAGAAGTAATTATGATTTTTTTCAACAATATTTTGACAATGTTATATTTCCGTATTGAGCAATCAGACTTAAGAATCCAATTGGGAAATCAGAATGAGTGTCATTATGAAGTACATGAAGTTATTACCTACTCTTGGGTAAGAATATAAAGAATTTTTTTTGGATGATTACATTTTGGGAAAGTCTATTAGGATGAAAAAATTGTATTACATCATTTCATGCTATTTGAAGTACATGAATTTGTTGTATTGAACATTGTGCTACCCAAGTTTAAGGGCATATCCTTCTCATTGAATTCCACACAAAAGGATTGTTTTCTAGTGGATTATGTGGTATTGGATTGTTTCCAAAACATACCAAATATGTAGCTACTCTTACTGAGTAGTGAACCTTGTAAATTCTTGTGTTCTTATGGATGTGTGTTTGATTTGTTTTTTGCAGGGAAAAAATATTTAACAGGAGAAGAAGGTTGTTTTAAAAGTAAGGAAACATAAAAGAAAAATATATCACTGATTCACCCCTCCCCCTCTTAGTGATACAAAAATCCCAATTAGGAAATTAAAACTTTAATATTTGGATGGATCCTATGATTTGATACTCCAAGTTTAGAATGTTCTATTATAGGCATTTGAGGCACATGGTTATTGATGACATGATCCAGTGTTCCAAGGCAACATCCTTTATTATAAATGGGGTGTATGTCTGGAAAGTGTGTCAAATATTGACCAAAACATTCTATTATGTCACCATTTGGATGGAAGGAACCATGAGAGGTTTTTTATACATACAGAAGGAATTCAATAATTGTAAATAAGAAATAAGTGATTAAAGCATCATAACTAAGACAATGGTTAATTGATAACTCACATGGGTCAATGATTTAAATAAGGATGATCATTATTTTATAGAACCACCATCACCCCACATGTATTTAGTTGATTTGGTATTATATTCAAAATGTATTAATTAACCGAGACATGACCAAGGAAGAATTGGGTTGATCATTTTTTAGAGGATGGAAAGTAGGTCTCATCTAAAACATTTTAATGAAATTTTTTCCTTCTCTTGGACTCTTATAAATATTTTAGAAATATCACTAAATATATCAAATAAATAGTATTACTATACATTACCAATTTTATTTATATTTATTGATACAATTAATTAGTGTGATAATGTATATATATTAATATTCCACATCATCAATTTACATTTATCACTTGACTGGGGTTTAAATCCATCTATTATGGATCTTTAGAATTTTATCATCTTCAAGGGATATTTTTAGTGTTTTTGGATTTGGGATTGGGACCTTGAGAAATTTCATCATATGTATCTGTATAATGGGAGAATAGATGGAGTTATTTGGTTAGACTTTATGGGGAAAATCATACCTTTTATTTTCATGTGGCATGGACTAATGTGGTTCACTTTCAGGTTATGTAGCGATGACCAAGTTAAGTTACATTTTTATTTACATCTCTAGGTCCTATATGATTATGGTATTGAACATTAAGGAGTTATCCTATATATCATCATTAAAAATAATCCATGATCGCAATTTTTGGGCCACATAGATTATGGTTACATGCCTAGATTAGTCAATGTAGTTTAAATTTGCAATATAATAATGATATGTGATGCTATTTAATATCATGTGTCTAGGACTAATAGGTGGATGATCTCTAGAAAAGGGTAGCATAGGAAATAAGAATGGATAACCCTTTAAACATAATTTAATTTATCAATAAAAAATTATATATATTATTTATATAAATAATTATAATATAATGGATTGATGTAGAACTTCATCTCGAGAGTATTAAGAATTATGGTATATATGCTAACGGGAAATACAAAACATTATTAGAGAGTTCAATATTACACCTTATAGTATTCCATTCCTTTCTTGGGATTAAAAAGGACAATTTTTTGGCGTATTCATATGAATATTTTATGTATTGGACAAGGATTGTGACTTAGGGGATAGAAGGATTTGAGTAAGGGACATACCATGGCTTTCATTTCAAAGTCCATTGTTTAATTTATTTACTGCCATATATGATTGAACTATTATCAATTTTTGTTGGACATGTGAATTTTAAAATTATGGTTAAAATTTAAATTTAAATAATATAGTGTTTGTTAGTGAATGGGTTTTGATGTTCTAGATAAATTGATAGTTATTTAGAAGGATTCAGAATGAGTATATAATAAATAAAACCCTTATTAAGTTGTTATAGAGAATAAAACTGTAATGTTGGGGTTTTAATCATGATGGGGGTATTTGTTCCATGAGTGGAGGGATTTCATCGTGATATATTATCTCATATTATGTAATATATTTCATGTAAGTGTCACACATGATCATGTTGGTTTATTCAATGAATCCCTTAATTCTATATATGATTATATTCTAGAGAAGAAAAGTGGACCCCAATGTTGAAAGGGGTATTTTGTTACAACACACTAAGTTACATAATAATGGTTTGGAAAGAAATGGCACTATGTCTCAAAAAGTGATGTTTCTATATGATTACTATGACCATGTCATAACATGATACAAGGTTGCAAGAATATCACCTGACACCTACATTTACAATGTAACATGATTCATAATTTTTTTATCTGCGATAGAACTACCATTTGATGATTAAAAATATCCATTTTTTGATGGAATCTTAATTAAGAGGGGAAATTTTAGATGACCTCCTCTAACACATTCTTCCAATTTGTCTTTTTTGGCCTTGAGATTTTATGATCATTCTATCTAGCTAATTAAAAGACAGATCATATTATTTCTTTACCATTGTTTTATACTCTTATCCTCTTCAAATTTTGTTATTACTGATATGGATTTTGATTTAATCTATATAAGTATAATAGAATTAAAATCATATGATTAAGTATTCAATTTTTTTTTGTATAAAGGAGACTTGGATAATCGATATGTCACCATATCTTATCATTTGGAATATTTTACATCTCCCTATGATTTTTTTTGGGGTTTTTTTGAAATTTTATTATATATTTCCATTAACTATACATTGTAATATGTGATTTTTTATGTTTCAATTTTGGATTCATTTCAGGTGTGGACCATAACACATCACTTGTAATTCAAGAGTTTTATGAACCCCAGTGAAATTGTGGTTTATTATTACATTTTTTAATTTGAATTTGATTTATATTATAAATTATGTGTGATGAATAATATATTATACAGGTTCTATGGGAAATTTGGTGGTTATTAGGAGGTAATGAATGATTTGTAGATCATAATTTGTGGTGGGTGGAAGTTAAATTATTTAGTCTCTTAATTAGTTAGATTATATTATGATATGTATGATTAATATTATTTTTTTACGGTGTTACATTTTAATAACTCACCCAATAATTTAAAACAGTATCATGTTGGCCTAAAAGTAAAAAAATGATAATATATATTATTTAATAATTTACTGGCTCCTCTGTCAAATGCTTTTTGATTCCCAAATTATGGATTTTGTGCCGCATGACTCATTTTTTTAGGGTTTTTCAAGAGGAATGATGATGATTGTTGGACTCCTCATGTGTTAATCATGTTTTAATGATCAGAAATCTTATTACTATTATTTAATCTCAATATTCATTTCACATATTGATAATGCTCTTCAATCTCAATAATAGCTACACATCATGTTTTTATAATAACAAATCTTATGGATGTTAATTACTCTCTTTATTATTTACAAGTCTTATGCATACTCAGAAATCTCACATATATTATCAATCCTTTATATTTATGATTCACATTCTCTTACTCTCTAATGATTAACCTTAATTCATGTTCTGCATATTACTGTCTAAGTAAAGGTACAGATATTTGTCTAAGTATGGACACACCGCGAAGGACACACCGTGACCCATACACCGTGACCAGACACCGTGACCCAGAAACCATGACCAGACACCGTGACCCAAACACCGTGAAGGACTCACCGTGACCCAGACACCGTGAAGGACTCACCGTGACCAGACACCGTGAAGGACTCACTGTGACCAGACACCGTGAAGGACTCACCGTGACCCAGACACCGTGAAGGACACACCGTGAACGAAAAACCGTGAACCACACACCGTGAAGAAGACACCGTTTACTTAATCACCGTGACACCGTTTCTTAACCTTTTTTCAATATTATTTAAATAATTCTAACGGTCATATTTGTTGTTTTTAATGCAATTAATGTTATTTAATGATAGTTGTTGGCATGTCAGGAAACCGTATCTCGAACCTATGAAAAGGGAATAATTTCTACTGCCAGAACTCGTGGAATATAAGAAAGATTGAAATGAAGTACATATGAAAGAAGAAGAAGCAGTGTGCAAGTGTAAATATACAACGAGAGGAACATACATACATCCGAGAGCACTATGCTGAACAAGAAGAACAATCTTGAACAAGAAGGAGATTGCAAGACCTTAAAAGAAATCTCATGAGTGCAATCCAATAATGCTGAATAACACACGACAAATCATGAGATCTTTCTCACTCCTGAAGAAGACAAGCTGAACTACGACACTCTGTTTTTCAACAGAAAAACTAGAGAAGGACTTAGAAGCATTTCTGCTGAATCCAACGAGTCCGGAGCTACATTGATAATCACTAGAGCTTTCTAAACTCTCATCTATCTTCTCTATGTGATTTATTTATTAAATTTCGAGCAGTGGGGTGTAATCTGTATATCATTACACACACTGTCTCCTACACTGAACTGGAGGATATCAAAATCCTCACTCAAAATATCTCAACTCTTGTTTACCCACGTCAACTGTGGAAGTGGTCCCTCTTTGACCTGGTCTTTGTTTTGTTTCCCACGAAGAACAGTGGTAGAGGTCCCTGCGTGGCCTGGACAGTTTTGTAAAACTATTGTTAACCCCGATCCAGGGTGTGGATCAAATTTATATATATATATATATTTTAGAGGACTAAGTCTCGGCTTGAGACTAAACCTCTTGTTATATCTGCTGTGCATCTTTAATTTAAGTTTAAAGTATACTACATATATTTTATTTATTCTGCTGCTATTATTTTAAAATACAAAACTATTTTGAAGCTACTTTGATAGTTAAATTAGAAAGTGTTTACACTTATTGTAAATCAATAGGTTAGCTTCAAAAGTTAGTTTGACCTTGTGGTTAAATTAACTGAGACCTAATCAATCTTTGAGAATCTAAGAGAACATTTACAATCTGTATAAATTCACTATAGTTTAACTTATTTTATAAATTGGGGGATTTTAACTAAACAACATTTTAACATAAATTTTAATTGGAACTAAATTCACCCCCCTCTCGAGTGTCCACTCCAACCAAAATTTGGTATCAAAGGTTTAGTTTTTGTTTAAAGATTTTTGAAATACTCTGTTTTTCAACTGTGATTTTAGTTGCGTATTTAAAGATCTTAAATTTCTGTTAGTTCTAAATTTTAATCTCTTTAAATTATCTTTCTAAAATCTAGTTATGGATAATAGAATAGAGGGTGCTGCTACCAATAGGCCACCTTTCTTCAATGGTACAAACTATTCTCAGTGGAAACTGAAAATGAAAATTCATTTAGAAAGCATAGGTTTTGATATATGGACTGCCATAGAATCAGAATATAAACTTCCCACTACTTCTAGGTCCACTTGGGATGAACCTACAAAGACTGCTTACTATAATAATTGTAAAGCTATGAATGCCCTGTACTGTGCTTTAGGAGATGAAGTGTTTAACAGAATTTCCGCTTGTAAAACTACTTTTGAAATTTAGGATACTTTGGGTGTTTCTCATGAAGGAACAAACAATGTTAAAGAAATGAGATTAAATACTTATAATATTAAATATGATAATTTTAAAATGAATACCGATGAACCTATTTCTGATATGTATCTCAAGTTTAATGAGATAGTCAATACAATGAATTCACTTGGAAAGGATGTTCCGGCAAAGGAACAAATTATGAGAATCTTGAGATGTTTACCAGACTGATGTAGAGGCACATATGTTTCAATCAGAGAGTCATGTGACATTACTGCTCTACTTTTCAAAGAACTCATTGGTAAGATTATGATGTATGAGGAAGAACTCAAGGTGAATAAAGGGGAAGATGATGAACCTAAGATAAAATCAGTGGCTTTCAAGACTACTTCTTCAAAGATCAAGGACAAAGATAAAGCTCAACTACCTACTGAAAGTTCAACCAGTGAAAATTCAGATTCTGATAGTGATGCTGAAATGGCTCAGATAGCCAGAAGGTTTAAGAAATTTTATAGGAAGAAGAAATTCTTCAGAAAATCAAATTACAAAGGAAAGTATGACAATAAGGGACATTGGAAGAAGGATTGGAAAAAACTAGATAAAAGTGATGAAGTTGTCTGCTATGAATGAAAAAGAAAAGGACATATTAAAGAAGACTACCCAAAGCTCAAATTCAAGAAGAAATATGATTACAAGGACAGTAAGTACAAAAAGGCTATCAAGGCTACTTGGAGTGATTTTGAGGATAGCTCCAGTGAATCTGAATCTTCTGAGACTGAAACTAGAAATAAGGAAAACATGTGTTTTATGAAAAACACATCTGAGGTAACCTTAGATACTCTCACTTTAAATTCTTATTATTCTGAAGATAGTGTAGAATCTGATTTTGATTCTGAAAACATGACTAGTGAGGAATTGTTTAAATATTGTAACATGCTGGAAGAGACATGCAATGAACTTAAGGATAAATAAAAATCATTAAAGAAACAACATGCTCTCACTACTACTTTTAAAACTGAACTTACTATTGAAAAAGAGAAAAATGATCAACTGTTAAAGGAGAACACTGAACTGAAAATGTCTAATGAGCAACTTAGAAAGGATTTAAAGAAATTCACAAATGGAAATGATACACTAACTCAAATTCTAGGAAAGCAAGTTGCACCAAAATACACTACTAGAATAGGCTATAGACCTGGACAGAGACAGATTACTAAGAATAGATTTATTCCTAAATCTGGACAGAAAACTGCTAGTTCCAGTTCTGGACATTTATATGCTTCAACCAGTTATATTCATAGTTACAGATCTAATAAGGTTTATCTTTCAAAATTTGTTTATTCTACAAATTTTATGAGACCCATAAGACAAATTTGGGTACCAAAAGCTTTGATTTCTAAGCTATCTAGACCCAAGAAGATCTGGGTACCAAAATCATTTCCTATCTAGATCTGTTTTGTAGGAAAAATGATTAAAGAGCTCCTATAGGAAGACTTGGTATTTGGACAGTGGATGTTCAAGACATATGTTTGGGGATTACTCATGCTTCAAGAGTTTAATAAAGGTTGATGGAGGCTTTGTCACCTTTGGTGATAATTCTAAAGGGAAAATCATCGTCTTAGGCCAGATTGGTAACATTGACTCAGTATTAATTTCTAAAGTTTTATTCATTGATGGACTTAAATATAATATATCAAGTATTTCTCAGTTATGTGATGATGGTTTTAATGTTAAATTTGAAAATAATTCTTGAAATTTTTTTAATTCTAAAAATGCTTTAGTATTTTCTGCCATGGGAAATGAAAATGTTTTTGCTATTGATTTACATTCTTTAGCCATGCAAAATATTACTTGTTTAAATGCTTTTCAAAAAGAGTCTTGGGTTTGGCACAGAAGATTAGGACACTACAATATACATTCACTTAGAAAACTTACTAGGAATAACTTAGTTAGAGACCTACCCAAACTTGAGTTTCCAAATGATAAAGTTTGTAATCCCTATCAAAAGGGAAAGCAACACAAAATCTCTTTTAAACCAAAGAAAGAAGTTTCAACTTCTCAACCTCTCGAGTTGGTTCACATGGATTTGTTTGGACCATATAGAGTTTATAGCTTAAATGGGAAGCACTATATCTATGTCTTAGTAGATGAATTTTCTAGATATACTTGGGTATACTTATTAGCTCACAAAAGTGCATCTTATTCTTAATTTACTAAATAATCCAAATCCGTAGAGAACCTTAGTGGGATTAAGATTAAAACTCTAAGAAGTGATCATGGCCATGAGTTTGAGAATCATAAATTTGAATCCTATTGCTCACACAATGGCAATAGTCATAACTTTTCTGCCCCTAGGACACCTCAGCAAAATGGTGTAGTAGAAAGGAGGAATTGAACCCTGCAAGAAATTGTCAGAACTATGCTTAATGAATATGACCTGCCTATTTATTTTTGGACTAAAGCTGTAAATACAGCTTGTTATATTATCAATAGAGTCTTGATCAGACCTATTCTTAAGAGGACCCCTTATGAGTTGGGAACCATAGAAAACCTAAAGTCAATTACTTTAGAGTCTTTGGCTGCAAAGTCTTTATTCTTAATACCAAATATAATCTTGACAAGTTTGCATCCAAGAGTGATGAAGGAATTTTCCTAGGTTATTCTATTTCTAGTAAAGACTATAGAGTTTTCAATAAGAGAACCAAATGTGTGGAAGAATCTGTTCACATCAAGTTTTATGAAACTGATCCACATGAGCCTAAAACCTCTCTTGAAAATATTGAAGAAGATTTATCTGTTCTGGACCTTAATGATAAATCAAATGAACCTGCTATAAAGACAACCAGTTCTGGAAATTTTCCAGAACCTACTTCTATTAATTCCCGACCTGTTGATGAACCTGAAGTTTCTAGTCCTACCTTTACTAGATCAACTAGAATTCTAAAGAATCATCCTTTAGATGTTGTTGTAGGAAATTTTGATAGAGGGACACATACTAGGGCTTCTCTTAGAAATCAGGTTGAACATCAAGCCTTCTTGTCACAGCTTGAACCTAAAAACATTGATGATGCTATTAATGATGAATTTTGGGTAATTTATATGCAAGAAGAACTCAATCAGTTTGAAAGAAATAATGTTTGGAATCTTGTTGAAAGACCTAAGGACACTTTCACAATAGTCACTAAATGGGTGTTTAGAAATAAAGTAGAAGAATCTGGAAACATAGTTAGAAATAAAGCTAGGCTAGTTACACAAGGCTATAATCAAGAAGAAGGTATTGACTATGAGGAGACTTTTTGTCCAGTAGCCAGATTAGAATCTATTAGGATTTTACTTGCTTATGCCACACATCTAAATTTCAAACTATATCAAATGGATGTCAAGAGTGCATTCTTGAATGGATATATTGCTGAGGATGTTTTTGTTGAACAACCGCCTATATTTTCAAACCCTCATTTTCCAAATCATATTTTCAAACTATCAAAAGATTTATATGGTTTAAAGAAAGCTCCAAGAGCTTGGTATGATAGATTAAGTACTTTTCTAATTTCTAAAGGTTTTACAAAAGGAATAGCTGATCCTACTCTATTTATAAAACGAATTTCTAAAGATGTTTTAGATGCACAAATTTATGTAGATGATATTATTTTTGGATCTTCAAAAACTAAATTATGTACTAATTTTTCTAAAATAATGCAAAATGAATTTGAAATGAGTTTAATGGGTGAACTTAAATTCTTTCTTGGTTTTCAAATCTTTCAAAATGATGTTGGAATTATTTTCACTCAAACTAAATATACTAGAGACCTTTTAAAATGTTTTGGATTGGATAGCAAAAAAAGTAGTGACACTCCCAAGAGTACCACCTGTAAGATAGATCTTGATGAAAATGGTAAATCTGTTGATCAAACGACTTATAGAGGAATGATTGGAAGTCTACTCTACCTGACTTCTAGTCATCCTGATATTATGTTTAGTGTGTGTATGTGTGCTCATTTTCAAGAAAACCCTAAAGAGTCACATTTAAATGCTGTAAAGAGAATTTTCAAATACCTCAAGCATACTCCCAATTTAGGACTGTTATATCCTAAAGGACAATCATTTGAATTAGTTAGTTATTCTAATGCTGATTTTGCTGGATGTAAGTTAGATAGAAAAAGCACCTCTGGAACATGTCATCTTTTAGGAAAGTCACTAGTATCATGGTTTAGTAAGAAACAGAATTTTGTTGCATTATCAACTGTAGAAGCTGAATACATAGCTGCTGGCAGCTGTTGTGCACAGATTTTTTGGATGAAACACACATTACTAGACTATGGATATCAATTCATACATGTCCCAATAAATTGTGACAACACAAGTGCTATTAATATTTCTAAGAATCCTGATTCTCATTCTAGGACAAAACCTATTGATGTAAGACATCACTTTTTGAGGGATCATTATCAAAAAGGTGATATCACTTTGGAATTCATTGGTACTGAATATCAACTTGCTGATATATTCACTAAACCATTAAATTCTGAAAGATTAGACTACATCATACATGATCTTGGTATAATTAACCATAAGTAAATATCCTACTGATCTTAACATTTAATAATTTACTGTACTTTACTTTATGGTTTCATACTTATGGTTTCTAAGTTACTGTTTTATGCTCACGGTCTGACAACTCAATGTCTCACCGTGACTATATAAAATGCTCACTATCTCACCGTGACGACTACAAACTGTCTCACCATGATGACTAGTTTTCAGTCTCACCGTAATGCCCAATCACGGTCCCACTGTGAAAACTTTTATTTTATTCTTATTTTAACCCGTATCACGGTAATTTTTATTTCACCGCTGTTTGATTTCCCGCGTTTTAGTTTTTATGTCGTTTGACATTCCCAAATGATAAAACTTAAGGGTTTCATTCGATTCCTTACCCGAACTATCTCCTGAACATTATCTTCCCTCTCGCCCAAACCTTTAGTGAATGCCAAGAATGAAGCGTCCATCTTCACCCTCGTCTGAGAAGCACCGCTCTAAGAAACAAAAGAGGATACCGAGGATAGCTCCCGAAGGACCTCTAAACCCAAACCTGGTAAGCCGTATTGTTGTACATGAAAAAGAGGTTTGCCTTGAATGGTTACTGTCTAGCAGATCTTTAGTTTTGAAAGTTTTAAGAGAACAAGGATGGCTTGAATGGTTCACTGGACAGAATAGACCGATTTAGCCAAGGCTTGTATCTCAATTCTATCACTATGTAAAGTTTTCTTTTGAGTTTGGAGAAAGATTTATGGTGACCAGCTGGATTGATGGTCAGAAGTTCTCTTTATCTTCAAGGCTATGGGATGCATGCCTAAGAATTCCACATGAAGGAGTTTGTGAATATTACCAGAGAGACCCTGCTCCAATAACCGACATCTTTGACCTGGAGACTGCTTTGGAATGTCTAACTGGAAATGGCACCAAGCGAAGGGACATAGATTCCGAACTAGATGGGGAGGCAAGAATTCTGTTCAAGTTTGTTTAGAATTTGGTTAGTCCAAGAAAAGGAGATTTTTCTGTGATGAAGTATCAGGATTTGTTCCCGATTCACATGTTGATGAATGGCCATAAGATCAATCTGTGTAAGTATGTTATCAACCATATCTGTGAGCTGATCAAAGTAACTTCCAAATCCACCTCCCTGTTTTATTCAAGGATGATTTTAGCCATGTTAGTTGCTAAAGGGATGGTTGGACCAAATGGGGAAATGTTAAAGGACCTTGATTACTGCCTATCCATGCCTATCATCAGAAGGATGAAGATAAGCTGGAATCCCTGGAAGAAGCAGTGGGTTGAGGATAATGATCAACTGTATAAAAAGTTTAATCCTGTTGACTATCCAAGAAGGCCTAAGAACCAAGCTGATCCTGGTTTGGAACCAGATGAAGTGGCTGAGTATTCACAAGAACAAGAAGATGTAACAGCTGAAGTACCACCTAGAGAAGAAACTGTAATACCTCCAATGGAAACAGTTCTGGTTGAAGAGGAAAGAGCTATTGTCCCTGCTGTTATCCCTGCTGAAATACCTCAGGGAGAGGAAGTTGTTGTTGAAAAGGAAAGGACTAAGGATCCTTCAGTTGTTCTTCATGAGGAAGAAGCTCATCCCAATGCTGCAAAGAAATTGGTTTTTCCTATTTCAGAATAGCAAGAAACCTTAGAGGCAGATCTTGTTGAAGAGATTAGGGATGATCCTGTGGATCTTGTCCATGTTCCTGAACCTCAAGAATCTGGAAGGGAAGCACAAGTTGAGGGGGAGGAAGCTCCAAACCTTGATACTGTGGAAGCTGGATCTGCTGAAGATTCTCACCCTTCTATCACTTTTTCGGTGTACTCTCGGTATGAGTTCCCAAGCTTTTATGATGTGAATAAGTCACAACAAGTGACTACAACTAGAATGGATCTTTCTTCTCTGTTTCAACTGAAATCCTTAGATCAACCAGAACCAGAGCCCCAACCTCAATCTGAATCAGAATCTGAGTCTGAAGATGACTCTGAACCTCAACCAGAATCTGAACCTCTACCTTTACCTCCTTACCTGAGCATCACTCCTTTGTGACCAAAGATGATTTGAATGTTTTTGGAGAGACTTTGTTAGCTGGAGTTGAGAAAATTGTCTCCACTCAACCTCGCCCAGTTACTCAGTTAAGTCAAGAAGATGCATCAATTATCTTGGAAAATATTATCTTGCATATTCAACCAAGGATGATCCAAGAAATTCAAGAAGTCATAGTATAGAATAAGCTGTTGAGTTCTGATGTTACAAATCTGAAAAGTATGGTAGCAAGTCTGCAGAATGAGTTATCTTTGAGATCAGAGCCTGCTCCTATTTCTACCCCTGCACCTGTTTCTGTTTCTCCTGAGTCTTCTGATTCCATCCTTGCTAGGGAGATTGTGTCTTAAGTTCATCCATACCTACTATTTTTGATGAAAAGATTGGAAAAAGGCACACCAAGATGCTGGAACGCATGAGAGAGCTTGTGGAAAATCTGAATAATCTTACAGATGAATACACTGGATGCCTGCAAAAAGTTCTGAAATAGCTCAAAGTTCTAACCGAAGCTATCAAGGCTTCACCTATTTCTGGTCAGACCTCCACACCTTCATTGAATTATTCTATGTTGAGATCCATAATAAATGAATAATTTCAGAATTCCTTCAGTGGCTTCGATCTGTCTTCTTTTTCAGAAGTGATTAGGAACAGTGATAGAGTATTGGACTTGGTTAGGATTCATTCTAAGATAGCCAATGATGCTCAACAAGAGATCACCAAGAAAATAGATTTATATCTCTCCCGGATTTTCACTAAAAGTGATATGACAGATCACTTTAGATATCTTGTGGAAAATTTTAGAATCCCTCCGGTGACTCAAGCTTTTAAAGCTCAAGTTCAGAAACTTACAGAGTTCACCAGATTGTTGGACAGATTTCTGTAGAATAAGGATGATTTTGAAAAGGCTATGAACTATGGTGGTGAAATCATTACTGATTTCATCAATCTTTTGAAGTCGTATCTTCATGTGTAGAGTACTGCTATAGTTTCTCCAGCTGCTGCACCCCTTAGACCTAGACTACCTACCTTATCCTCAACTGCCATGACCGTTAGCCAAGCTCTTTCTCAGATCCAGCCAGTCATTCTTGACCAACCATAGACTAGATCTTCTACTACTCCTACTTTGGATCCATCTGTTTTTGAAGGTCTACCCTTACCCTCTTTATCTACCACATCTATGCCTTCTTCTATTTCAACACCAGCTCCTACTACTGATAAAGGCAAAGACAAGGTGGATCCCTGAAGAGTCCGAGGACTGTTTTCTTTTTGATGGGATGACTTTTGTTGTTTCATGTATTATTGTATTCTGAACCCTTTGTTTAATACCAAATGCAGTGTTTCATTTCATTCTCTCTACTTTTTGATAATCCCAAAAGGGGGAGAAAAACTACCAATGTCAGTTCTATAATATTATAAATGGGGGAGAAAAAATACAAGTATCAGTTCTATAATGTTTTTTCTATGCTAGTATCTTTAATATTACATGTCATTTAATTCTGCCTATATATGATTTGTGATCATCAAAAAGGGGGATATTGTTGGACTCCTCATGTGTTAATCATGTTTTAATGATCACAAATCTTATTACTGTTATTTAATCTCAATCTTCATTGCACATCTTGCTAATGCTCTTCAATCTCAATAATAGCTACACATCATGTTTTTATAATAACAAATCTTATGGATGTTAATTACTCTCTTTATTATTTACAAGTCTTATGCATACTCACAAATCTCACATATATTATCAAGCCTTTATATTTATGATTCAAATTCTCTTACTCTATAATGATTAACCTTAATTCATGTTCTACATATTACTATCTAAGTCCAAGTACAGATATTTGTCTAAGTATGGACACACCGTGAAGGACTCACCGTGACCCAGACAGTGTGACCAGAAACCGTGACCCAGACACCGTGACCAGATACCGTGACCCAGACACCGTGAAGGACTCACCGTGATCCAGACACCGTGAAGGACTCACTGTGACCAGACACCATGAAGGACTCACCGTGACCAAACATCGTGAAGAACTCACCGTGACCCAGACACCGTGAAGGACACACCGTGAAGGACAAACCGTGAACCACACACCGTGAAGAAGACACCGTTTACTTAATCACCGTGACACCGTTTCTTAACCTTTTGTCAATATTATTTAAATAATGCTAATGGTCATATTTGTTGTTTTTAATGAAATTAATGTTATTTAATGATAGTTGTTGGCATGTCAGGAAACCGTATCACGAAACTATGAAAAGGGAATCATTTCTACTGCCAGAACTCGTGGAATATAAGAAAGATTGAAATGCAGTACTCGTTCAAGAAGAAGAAGCGGTGTGCAAGTGTGAATATACAATGAGAAGAACATACATACATCCGAGAGCACTGTGCTGAACAAGAAGAACAATCCTGATCAAGAAATAGATTGCAATTCCTTAAAATAACTCTCATGAGTGCAATTCAATACTGCTGAAGAACACACGATGAATCAAGAGATATTTCTCACTCCTGAAGAAGACAAGATGAACTACGACACTCTGTTTTTCAACAGAAAAACCCGAGAAGGACTCAGAAGCATTCATGCTGAATCCAACGATTCCAGAGCTATATTGATAATCACTAGAGATTTCTATACTCTCATCTATCTTCTCTACGTGATTTATTTATTAACTTTCAAGCAGTGGGGTGTACTCTGTATATCTTTACACACACTTTCTCCTGCACTGAACTGGAGGATATCAAAATCATTACTCAAAATCTCTTAACTCCTGTTTACCCACGTCAACTATGGAATAGGTCCTTGTGTGACCTGGTCTTTGTTTTGTTTCCCATGAAGAACAGTGGTAGAGCTCCCTGCGTGGCCTGGACAGTTTTGTAAAACTATTGTTAACCCCGATCCAGGGTGTGGATCAAATTTATATATATATTTGAGAGGAATAAGTCTCATCTTGAGACTGAACCTCTTGTTATATCTACTGTGCATCTTTAATTTAATTTTAAAGTATACTACATATATCTTATTTATTCCGCTGCTATAACTTTGAAATACAAAACTATTCTGAAGCTACTTTGATAGTTAAATTAGCAAGTGTTTACACTTATTGTAAATCAATAGGTTAGCTTCAAAAGTTAGTTTGACCTCGTGGTTAAATTAACTGAGACCTAATCAATCTTTGAGAAGATAATTGAACATTTACAATCTGTATAAATTCACTACAGTTTAACTTATTTTATAAATCACGGGATTTTTACGAGACAATATTTTAACAGAAATTTTAATTGGAACTCAATTCACCCCCCTCTTGAGTGTCCACTCCGACCAACAATGATTTTAAGGAATTATTTTTATTGGATTTTAATGATAATGATTTATTAAATGTGGTGGGGTATTCAATAAATAATACCATTTTGATTTTAAATAATATCCTTACATTTTTAAATAAATCATGTTATAGTTTTTTGAAATGTTTTTAATGTCATTATACCTTTATATTTAATGTAAATACATTAGAAATTGGTTGATACATGAATTTTTTTTCTATTTTACATCATGTTGTTCATGTCATATTTTTCTAATTATTGTAATCATGAATGATATAGTTTATTTTTTGTTTATATTATGTTATCTCTTATTGTTTGATGATTCATAAGAGTATTTGAACCATGTATAAGAACATGAATTAGTTGATTAGACTAGCATGATAATTTTGGACTAAAAAAGTGATGTATAGGTTAAATAAATTTTAAATATCGATAGTATAATATTAGTGATGAGTAAATGGACTCTAAGGTTCTTATAGGAGTTTCTTCTTGATTAGACTTACTGGTTGAGGTAGAATATAGTCCTTGTTTGTTTTGATGGATGATATATGTAGGATTGTTTAGTAAATATATTTAGGTTATGTTGATCCATGTGATACATAAATATATGGGTTGAGGTTTTGTTTTGTAATTTTTTTTATTTTTTAAAAGATAATGGTGAGTTTCAGCCCTATCCAATATTAGATTATTCCAGCTTCAAATAGTGTCAATGGGTACATAACTTGAAAGGTATTATGACTTTTGTAATCTATTTCATGGTGGTTTATCATAACCCAATGGTGTTGAATACAAGGATGACCATTAGTTTAACACCCCAATATTTTAGGATATATATTTTTTTAAATAAATTTAATTTCATAAATAAATTTCATTATATGCGTACACTGAGTTTCAGTGAACCCCAATATACTATTAATATTATTATTTAAACCTATCCATTTTAAAATAGTCATTAAATTGGTGGGTATAAATAGGAATAAATAAATTATGAAAATTATATTGTTTAAACATTAATAAAATAAATTAATTTATTACCAATTGATTAGAAATGAAAGTAAAAAAATGTTTTGAAAGTAAAACAAATGTTAATCTAAAAAACTATTTTTATGCGTATGAATTGTTTTTATCTAAATAAATTAAATTAGTCACTATTATTGGATGATTTTAATGAAATCTATATCTTATATCTTCAAAATAATGTTTTCTCATTCATCTAATAGTTTTTCTACGCATGAGATAAGAATAAATCCAGTTTAATTTTTTAAAAAATTATTTTTTTAAAAAGCAATTTTGTCGTGTTCTATGCCTTTATATGGACACTATTTTTTTCAATTATAGAAAATTTATTATAAAAAATGAATATAAATTTTTAAATAATCATGTCAAAATAATCTTAGAGTGGATATTTGATAATTTTCTAAAAAAATTAAATTTTCATGAAGAGTGAAAAATACTGATTTTTATGGAAAACTGTATTTCTATTTTAAGTATTTAAAAAGATATATTTTTTAAAATAGTTTAAAAGTATAAATTGTTTAGTTATATTATAATTAATAAAATTCATTCCATTATAATCAATTTAAAAATTAATTTTGATACTGTAACCTTTTATAATTGTGAAAATTATCTCTTTGGATAAACACTTTTTCACTACATCTATGAGTTTTATTTTAGATTAAATTATACCACATATATGAAATAAATTTTATAAAATGTATTAAATATTTTTAATAAATATTATTTACACTATATTTTAATTTCAAAATAATATTTGGTAATATTGATTAGTAATTTTTTTTATTATCATGGTTAAGGTTAAAACGAGGATTTTTACGTCAATAATAGTCTTAAAATTAATTTTCAAAAAACATATGATATTTATTTAAAAAATTGGATTTAATATTTAGAATAATTGTGGCTAAATTATATTATAATGGTCATTTTAATTATATAATTAATTTTTAAATTACCTAGGTAAATAAAAAGTGACCAATTACAATGGCGAAAACTAAAATGGTAAAAGTAAGAAAATATATTGGATAAAAAATAAAAAGTTTAAAATATTTATTATTGTGGTGGATATTTGTATTGAAAATATAATCAAATAACTTATTTATCCATTTTGTAGGAATATGAAATGATAGTAACTACTCATTGTTGAATAGTTTTCTGAATTTACAAAAATGTCACTCCTTCTAAATTACAAAAGGGGACCTCCTACCATAAATTATACACAAATAATAATCCATTTGGATAAAAAAACCTTCAAAAATACTTTCCCAAAATCAATATATACATTCTATATCTTCTAGTCTTACCAAAATATCTACCATATAGTACATAATAAGAGATCCAAAGGAGGTTTTTCTAAGTGAATGTAATTTCTTTCACTAAGCACTTTCTATTCACTTATTCACTTACCAACTTCAACTATGACTTAATAATTACAATAAAATAAAATTGTTATTTAAATTAAAATGATAATTTATTATGTTTATGGAATAAACTATATCCATCTCCTCCTCTATCAAAAGGAAAATTAAACTGTCGATCATGTGTACGGTAGAGTACCATCGCATGAACCGATGTAATTTGTTTTCCATCATCATATATCATGAAAAGATATAATGATGTACATAAATTATACATATGATATTAATATCATAATTATACTTTTTTTAATTATAATATCCTATATACCTTCTTAATTTTCATTTCTTGGGATTATGATAATGTCCCTTATGAGTATAGCGGATTACCACCTCATGAAGTGAAGTGATTATTTTTTATCATACACTTTAAATATAAGGTAATAAGGATAAATTTAATTAATATATGTGATAGATATTAAATAATAATGAATTTTTAATGTTGGTATATTATTTACCCTTATTTCCTTTCGTCTATCGAGAAAATGGAAACAACCTTCATGCGTATATATGACCTACTGTCTCCATGAACAATGTAATTCATTTTCTCTCTATATGTTTTGTGGATTAATATATATATATATATATAATGAATATATATGATATTAATATCATGACTAAAATTATAGAAATAATTTAACCATGATCAATGAAAAAAGGCCAAAAGTACCAAACCAAAACATACCTAAAAATGATGTAATTATTACCCGAAACATGATTTTAACAAATATTTTTTAATAAAAATATACTAAATGGTCATAAGTAAATAATATATAGTATGATATATATTTTTATGGATCTCTAATATATTTATAATAAACACACATTTTTTATTAAGGATTTTAGAATTTGTACAAAGTAAGTCAAGACTTAAGGTAAGAGAATTTTGTCTCATATTGTCTTCTTTGGGACATATGATATGTTATGCACCTGTATTCTCTTATGTGGTGTATAAAAATCCCATTAGACATGTTATATCATGAATTTATTTATTATAATGATATTTAAAGTTTCATTTAATGTTATTTATTCATGTGGATTATGATTCAATTATTACCAAATCATGCAAGGTATTTTCATCTCACTTTAGTTTTTGTGGGACACATGACTTATACATGACTTTTTTCTTTTGTGTGGTCTATATATACTAGAAATTAATTTTTTTTAATTATTATCATGAGAATTATGGGATATACATATCCATATAATATTTTTTCTTTCATGGGTCATAAGATTCAAATGTTACCAAAGTGGTAAAGGTTTTATGTTACAATCTCATTATTTGTTAGAATTGTTTATGATTAAGTTTTAAATGATAAAATCTTACGATAAACCTCTCAAGAAACTCTTGCGTTTCCTTATATATTTATTTATGAATAATACATGTGATTGTTACATTTTTCTATCTTTATGAACTCATGAGTTCAAAAGAATGTTTTTAATAAAAATTGACATTATTTCTCTATTTGGTCAAACATATTTTTTATTACAAATACATGTTTTCCAATAATATTTTAATTTTTTTACTATGACTGTTTAATTGCATTTTTACACATTATTTTATTTTTTTAAAAAATAAAATGAAATGAAAATTAATATTTTTAAAAAAAATATACCTTTTATTTTTCTTTCAAATATGTGAATGGAATCTTCATTTAAACATGTACTACATGAACTATATTTCTTGCCATCATGACCTACCAATGTTATAAGGATTCATTTAAATTTATTAATGATTATTTTCAAATAAAAATTTTTATTTAAAATTTCGGATGTTTTTAAATTTTAAATTAATGAATTCCAAGAGAATATGTTTTTTCCTTATGAAATGTTACATGTGATCTTTCAAAATATTTTTCCATTTAAGATTAAATCCATTGATGTTACTAAAGAATTAATGAGTATATGATCCAATGGAACCATCCTTATTCTATCTTTGGATTGTTAATGATTTACATTATGTTTAGTATGAAAATGTGTTTATGAATCATATTAATTTCCATGAGATATGAAATAATGAAAAGATGAAATTCTTATGAAACCTGTTTCTTTTCCATAGGTTATTCCATGTTAAAATAATTATGAAACCCATTACCTTTAATGGGTTCTGATGTGATGAATTATTTATGATATTATAGAATAATTATGTATGATTTTAAATATATGATGGGTGGGAACTATATTTCCCTCCAATAAATTTGGTAAATATTGATATCTGATGAGATAAACAGGATAATAATGAGGAGTGGACCCAATTCAGTAAGAGGCTTTATCCACTATGATAGTTATGAGAGTGAACTATGACTACTATAAAGGTTTTTAAGTAAACCTAATCTACAATGATAGTCTTGGGAGTCAACCTTGACTATTATGATAGTTTGGGGAGTGAACCCAATAAACTATGACAATGACATAAATGAGTCTTGAATACTAAGAAAATGATTGTATATACTTATTTGTATGCCACTATTTCTTGAATTATGACCATGTTAGGATTCTATGGATTAATTTATTTGATTCTATTATGATTAATGACTTATGAACGATCATGATTTATTCAATGAATAAATTTTATGATATATGATATTCAATGTATGTTTTTAGAAAGTTATTATCATATTCTCGTACCCATATGATCATATTAGGTTGATATCTCCCTTCTTTATCCTTACTAATCATCTAAGTTGACCATTTCTTAAGTTTCCTTCCCCCAGGTTTTGAAGAATGGTATTTTTTATGATATGTATAATAAGGGAGATATTTATAAAGAACATATAGGGATATAATGTAGTTAACTTATTAAATAGTTGTTTATATATCCATGATTCCAAAGGTGTTTAACCTTTAAGGTCCTCATGCATTTTTATATAAAATAAAAATAATATTCTTCCATTAAGATGTGATAACTATGCATAAAAATCCTGAGTCATTAGAGTTTCTATCATATAAATATTTTAGTTAACCATTAGATACTAGGATGAGAAAACATTAGTGAGAACCATCAGGATAAGTCTATGTATAGGAAAATATCTTGGAATATTTTTGAAGGATAGAGTGAGTAGTTTCCAAGAAATTAAATACTTATATGGATACTATAAATGTATGTAGTTCGGGTATATATTTACAAAGGGATAATAACTATGAAAAGGGTGCATTGATCTAGACTCAATCGTTAACTGGTGCATGAAAATGAGCCTTTCTGTACTCCTGGTTTGACAGTCATGTGGGGATGGTTTTGGAAATTCTCCAATAATTTATAAACCATCATGATGTATTTGAATATTTTTTGATGAATAATTAATTAGGTTAAATGTAAGGCATATTAGAATAAAAATAGTGTGTCAAGATTTAGGAATATTTTATATTATTTTTCATAATTATGTGGTTTCCCATTACAAATATTGTTGCTCACACTATATTTTTTTATTTTTATCCAATGTTGGGGACTAGATAGAATTTGGTTAATGTTAAATGTGAAAGAAAATGTGTTAATTAGAAACCAAATGGGATAATTACTGAAATTAATGATATTCTGATTATACCTAATCTGTTATTTTGATACGTGGTTAATTAATTTCACTTTTATCAACTCTCTGAATCACAAAAAATGTGAAGGATATAGTGTGATGAGTCCTTAGGTGGTGGATACAATTATGTAAAGAAGATTAATTTCCTTATATATCGAGAAAGTGGGAAGAAGAACTATTGGGAATGTATCAATGTAATAATAAGAAATTTTATGTGTGGAAAATAATGGTACATAGTAAGTGATTGTCAAGGACAACTGAAAATTTAATTTAACACAATGGATGAAATTAATGGTTTCCCTAAGTCATAATTAATGTTTAATGTTATAAATGAGTAAGTTATGGAAATTATACAAATCAATTTCCTTGGGGAAATCTCAAGAATATGATCAACAAGGTGGTAAAAGTAATGGTTTTGTTGTTGATGATGAAGTGACTACAAATTATATATAAAAGGAATGAGGTACTAAGGAATAAGATGACGAATCCTAGTTAATGGTTTGTGAATGAAGTGGGATGAATGAATTGTTTATGTACCAGAAATAAGGAATTATATTATATTAATCATGTAATATATATGGACTATTCTGTACAAATTTTTTTTGATGATTTTCATGAATATTTTGAATAGTACTAATGGCCTAGAAAAGTGATTTAGTAGAAAGGTGATATTTTATGGAAAAAACAAGATCAAGGGAATGATAAACCTTATAATATTCCTAATGTTGAGATAATTGTGTTTATTTGGGATAAATAGATTATTGATATTGGGAAATTAAATTATATAGCATTGATGACCTTGGAACCAATTAATTATTAGATGAAAAAGTGGTTTATGTTATTATTTATGGTGTTAACAATTTTTTTTGGATTTATGGAATATATTTAATAATGTGTGGTTTTATTTATGGAATGAAGATGCATGTATGTTTTCACTGAGGTATTATGGTAAATATCTAGTTTACTATGTCTTTTAAGAATATATGACTATGTTTTTCACATATTTTGTATTTGAAAATTAAGAGCTACATTATGATATTTGGGGGATTATTGTTATGTTGATTTTGGAAATTTAGTAACCTTATTTATACATTTTTGAATTTTGGATGGATTCTAAGGATAACCATTTATATAATGGTTTTAGTTTAAATTTTTATGTTCTTTTTAGTGACTTGGGTTTTGAGCTGTAGGAATTTAGAATATTTCTAAGAATATTTTCATATCCAGATGCTAAGTCAGCATGGGAATTCGGTGCCTTGAGATCCTTGATGAGGTGATTTTAAAAATATTAAATATATTTAATCACGCCTTCATAGTTTCTATTGAAACCTAAATAACTATCTAGTGGAGTCTCACATTGGAAATCCAAGTTTGTGGTTGAGTTTATATCGTCATTTTTACCCTTGGCACAACCTAAAGGCATCCACACTAGGAGTTTCATTTGACTTAATTTTGGTGATGTGGTGTTAAAATAAGAGCTAATTGATTTTAATTGATTAAAATAAATTCCCCCAACCCTTGGTGCACATGAAACAAGTAGGAGGAACCCATCCTCCTCTCCCTCTTTGGATAACACACATAAACGATCCAAAATCAAAGTGACAAAGCACTGCCAATCTCAGTTTCTAACATTGATTTTCATAAGATCGAGGAGTAGCATGATCAGGGTGTCATTATTCAACAGAATATTTATCATTTCAACCTCAAGGAAGGAAGTGTTTGACTTTTGGTACCAATCCCCTTCATTTCGCTTTGTTTTAAGGATTTAGAGAGCAAATGCAATTGCTTGAGATCCCTCCTAGGCAGATATATTCGTTTTAGGGTAAATTGGGGTAAATCAGGTGTTTTCAGAGGTGATTCCAAACTGTAATTACTGTCTACACGTCTTGTAATCCAGAGAGACACACCATGTATCCCTTCCTATTCAGGTAAGAAGACTCTTGTAAACTACAAGCCGTGTAACCAGGTTACATACTGTGTAGTGACTAAACTCGTATGACCAAAGAACATGGCCAGGGTTAGCTGTGAGATAGTACATGGTTGTGTACAAGTACATGGAAAAAGTACCCAGACATGAGGTCCAGTACATTGACATAAGCAAACCACATGGCCAGATGACTTTTTATCCTGAAAATGATATGTAGTATAGGATCCATGGTGTGTAAGGGACATGGTTGGTTGAGCCATGTGAAGGAGGAACAGGGCCAGGGGCCAGGTGGACCCCAGTGCATGTCATATACTCCTTGAGGATCTTTCACCTTCAACATATCCTTCTTTAGGACTTCGATTTAGGCTTATGAGTACCATATCTGGAGCAGGTTTCCATGTAGAAGGAGTTGGTGTTGTTAGTTTCAGCCTATGATATATGAGATGTCATAATTTGAGCATGATAATTGTGTGGCAATGATGAATCGATACTGTAGATCAGTGTAGTTTTTAAGATAGATGTTGGGATTGGTACTCCCCAATGGCATTAGGGCGCGAGTTTCCCTTACCTATCTCTTTTGGTAGTCACAATACTCCCCATTTCATGGGCATGAGTTCTATACCATTGGGTAGTTCTTCCAAGGTTGTTACTCCCCTGATGGTATATGATATGAGTTCCCCATATCATTCATATAGTTTGAGACAGTGTTACCCTGCCCTTCTAGGGTGTGAGCCCTTTTTACTTATTGGGAAGATAGAGTAGTTACTCCCATGTTGGACTAGGGTGCGGGTCCTCTATACATGGAGTTGGTACCCCCTATTGTGTTGGGGATCAAGTCCTCCAGATGTGATGTATAGGTTGAGTGGGTACTCCCCTATCACGTTAGGGTGGGGTTCCTCTATCCTTGGAGTTGGAACTCCCGTATTATGCCAAGGTGTGGGTCCTCCATACATGTTATTCCGGTAGAGTTGGTACTCCCCTATCTTTCCAGGGTGCAGGTCCTCTAACATAGGGTTAGTACTCCCCTGTCATGTTAGGGTGTGGGTCCCCCATAGTAATCAAGATGGCAGAGCAAAAATCTCCTATCGTTCTAGGGTGTGGGTCATCTATCCACAGAGTGTCACTCCCCACATCATGGGTATGAGTCCCATATCCTTTGAGTTTTAGTCACCTATCGTGCTAGGGTTTGGGTCCTCACCTACCTAGTAGAACTCCCCTCTCTTTGAGTAACAAAGGGGAGATGATCCTCCATTAGAGTTAGTTCTCCCTTATCTGTTGAGACTAGTTATGAGGAGCGGGCCTCTCCACTAGTTATTCATGATACCTGGTTAGGAGTTAGTACTCCCTCGAAACAGTGAGGCGTGGGCCACTCCATACAGGAGCGAGAGAGGTTTCACAGGTTAATTAGGATAAATACTCCCTCGATTGTAGGGAAGTGGTGAGGTGAGGTTCCCTCCATTCTCTCTCATTTGAGAGGATGAACGTGATGCATAATCTAGAGTAGTGCTCCCTCAACTGGTTGTAATGGTGAAGAGAGAGCCTTTCAACTTGTGTTTCTTTAGCCTTTCACAAGATGCAGGTCAATGATGTTTGGACCTCCGGTGTTGGGAACAAGAGGTGGACCTAGTATGTTATTCCTAATGGAGTGTATCTCTCAGACGGGTGCCATCTGAGATAGATGAGCTCGTTGAGTGTGTTCTCCTTGTTTTGTGATACTGTCAGAGCCTTGAGTAGAATCATGTTGCTAGCTATGAGGTCAGAACCTGATGAGGCATAGAGTCTGAAACTAGAATATATGGGTGATTATGGGAGTCCTTATGGTGTTGTGGCGTGTCTGGGTTGAAACCCTTGTAAACTGATCTGATGTCTTATATAGCTGAGAATGATTCGAGATGGAGTTTCTCTCATGGTTGGGTTCCCTCTAGCTAGGTCAACCTGACTGTTGCCTTTTAGTTTCTCTCTTTTCATTTGGGGTTTTTTGGGTTCCTATTGAGTATTTTTATACTCAACCACTAGGGGAAAACGATATATTGCGATAGATCATTCGCGACAGACCTTCCCATAGAAATGTGGGAAAGGGTATTTGTGATGGGACTTGGTTCCCATCGCAAATACCCTTGGTCACATTAAGGTAATTGTGACGTGCGAATGATCTCATCGCAAATATTGTGCCGACAGTTGATTATTTGTGATGGGTCCCGTCACAATTAGTTTTAAACCACCAAATTTATTGTGGGAACTATTTGTGATGAGTCCCGTCGCAAATAATAATAATTGTGACAGGATTAGTCACCCATCGTAAATACTCTGTTGGAAAGTGAGCATTTGCGACGGGACCTGTCACAATGGGCTTTTCAACCGTTGCCTCAAACATTTATTGTGGAAACTCTTTGCGACGGTGTGCCCATCGCAAATTGTCTCATCACCACTAATATAACCTTTATGTATCCCCCTAAATTTTTTCTCTCCATTCACCATTTCATCTCTCATTTCTCTAGTTCTTCCATCATTCTTCAGGTAGAAGTATAAATTGTTACGGGGAAAAATATTTTGAAGTTTGCAGCGCACAAAAACTTCATTTTGGAGGTATTTATGTAATGTTTTAAATTTTTATTTTATTTTATTTTATTTTTATTAAATTTTAATATTATTAATTACTTATAATTAGAGTCAATTAGAATTAATTATTTATAATTATAAGTAATTATTTATAATTAGAAGTAATTAATTATATTTTTGAGTTGTTATTTTAAATTAGTAATATTTAGTTTTAATTAGTAGTAATGTTATTAATTAAAAAGTAAACACTTTTAATTTTTCGTAGATAGTTTTAATTGGCGGTAAATAACTGTAATTATCGGTAATTAGTAATAATTAACGGTAATGAGTAAAAATGGTAATTAGTATTAATTAGAAAAATTAGCTATAAATCAAAATAATTATTTTACATTAACATTAATCAGTAAAAAACTGTTATCTATTAATAAAAATTAATAATAGTAATTGATAATTTGTAATAATTAGCGGTAATTAATAATAATTTGAATTAATTAGTAAAAATTAGGGATAATTAATAAAAAATATCGACAAATAGTATTAATTAGCGATAATAGTAAAAAATAGCGATAATTTAATATAATTATTAAAAATTAGTGGTAATTAGTAAAAATTATCAGTAATTAGTAATAATTAGCAATAATTAGTAAAAAAATTATAAAGTAATAAAAATTAGTAATAATAAGTGATAATTAGAAGTAATTATTAATACTTAACGATAATCCGTAAAAATTATCAGTAATTAGTAAAAATTGGTGGTAATTAGTAAATGTTAGAAGTAATTGTAAAAGTTAGCTGTAATTAGTAAAAGTTAGCAGTAGTTAGTAAAAATTTGCAGCAATTAGTAAAAATTAATAGTATTTGGTAAAAATAGCGACAATTAGTTAAAAAGTATTAATAAATAGTAATAAATAGTAATAAATGTTAATAAATAGTAATAACTAATAATAAATGGTAATAAATAGTAATACTTAGTATTAATTATTAGTAATAATTAGGGGTAATTAGTAATAATTAGGGGTAATTAGTAATAATTACTAATAAATAGTAATAATTAGGGGTAATTAGTTACAATTAGAGGTAATTAGTAATAATTAGAGGTAACTAGTAATAATTAGTAATAATTAGAAATAAATAGTAATATTTAGTAATAGTTAGTAGTAATTAGAGGTAATTAGTAATAATTAATAATAACTAGTAATAACTAGTAATAATTAGGGTGAATTAGTAATGATTAGTAATAATTAGTAATAATTGGTAATAATTAGTAATAATTAGTAATAATTAGGGGTAATTAGTACTAATTAGTAATAATTAGAAATAATTAGAAACAAATAGTAATAATTAGCAATAATTGGTAATAAATAGTAATAAATAGTAAAATTTAGAAACAATTAGGGGTAATTAGTATTAATTAGTAATACTTAGTAATAGTTAGTAATAATTAGCAATAATTAGAGCTAATTAGTAATAATTTGGGGTAATTAGTAATAATTAGGGGTAATTAGTAATAATTAGGGGTAATTAGTAATAATTAGTCATAATTAGAAAAAATTAGTAATAATTAGAGGAAATCAGTAATAATTTGAGGTAATTAGTAAAAATTAGAGGTAATTAGTAAAAAAAAGTAAATAAATAGTAAATAAATAGAAATAAATAATAATTATTAATAATTAGTAATAATTAGTAAAAATTAGCAATAAATTGTAATAAATAGTGATAAATAGTAAAAAATAGTAATAATTAGTAATAGTTAGGGGTAACTAGTAATAATTAGTATTAATTAGTATTAATTAGGGGTATTTAGTAATAATTTGTAATAATTAGAAATAATTAGTAATAATTAATAATAATTAGTAATAATTAGAAATAAATTGTAAAAATTAGTAATAATTATGGGTAATTAGTATTAATTAGTAATACTTAGTAATAGTTAGTAAAAATTAGTAAAAATTAGTAATAATTATGGGTAATTAGTAATAATAAGTCATAATTAGGAAAAAATATTAATAATTAGAGGTAATTAATAATAATTAATGGTAATTTGTAAAAATTAAAGGCAATTAGTAATAATTAGTAATAAATAGTAATAAATAGTAATAAATAGCAATAAATAGTAATAATTGTTAATAATTAGTAATAATTAGGGGTAGTTATTCATAATTAGTAATAATTAGTAGTAATTAGTAATAATTAGAAAAATTTAGTAATAATTAGTAATAAATAGTAATAATTAGTAACAAATAGTAATAAATAGAAATAAATAGTAATAAAAAGAAATAAATACAAATAAATAGTAATAATTTGTAATAATTATGTGTAATTAGTAATAGATAGTAATAAATAGTAATAATTAGAAATTATTAGTAATTATTAGTAATAATTATTAATAAGTTGGTGTAATTAGTAAAATTAGAGGTAATTAGAAGTAATGATTAATAATTATCAATAATTAGTAAATAATTATTAATAATTAGAAATAATTATTTTTAATTATTAATAATTTGTAATAATTAGTAAATAATTAGTAATAATTAGTAAAAATTCGAGGTTGTTAGTAATAATTAGTAAATACTTAGTAATAATTACCAATAATGACAATTAATTAGTAATAATTAGTCTTAATTAGTAATAATTAGTGGTGATTAGAAGTTAATGATAATTTTTTAATTTACTACTATTTTTTGGATCATGTTTTTCTTATATTAAATTAATCATAAAAAATTATTTTATTATATATTTTTTTATAGAAATATAGAACAAGGAAGTCAAAAATAGTGTTTATTACATGATCATGATTTGATAAAACATCACAAGAATCCAAATGGTTCTGGTATAAATCCTGTATATATTGAAGGTGTTGAAGCTTTTTTATCATTCGCCTCATCAAAAATAGAATTTGTTTCAGAAGGGGAAATTATGTTTCCCTGTAAGAAATGTGATATGAGGATGTTTTACACATTTGAAAATGTTGGGGGCTATCTATTAGTATTTGGTTTTAAAAAAGATTTTGTTTTTGGTATCAATATAGTGGATTCAGTTCTGGAGAAGATACTAATAATTTTGTTCCAGATCCATCATGGTTTCAAAATTTAGAACATGATGTTACCGATCCGTCTTTTAAAAAAACTGAAACTTAGGATGATATTGATTTAACTCTTGAGTTGGAAGTATCCCAATTTTATGAGTTGTTAATGTCTACTGAGGATGACTTATATATTAGTTTCAAGGTAAAAAAATTCGAAGCAGTTGCAAAATATATGGCTATTAGATAAGATAATGGATTGTCAAATAGCTATTTTAATCAGATATTCTCTTTGGTTAAAGAACTATTACCTAAAGGGAATCTGTTGCCTATAAAATTATATGAGAGTAAGAGGTTGGTTCATAATTTGGGTCTTATTTATCAAAAGATTCATGCATGTTCAAATGATTGCATCTTATATTATAGTGAAAATGAACCATTCATTAGTTGTCCTACATGTGGAAAACCGAGGTACAAAGTGGCTCAAAGAGGGAAGTCTGGTTCGATTCCTATACAACAGTTGAGGTATTTCCCACTTAAACCCAGATTGAAACATTTATTTGTTTCTCAAAACACAACGTCATTGATTTCATGGAAAAAAACCAATATTTCAACCGATAAATGATTAAATCATCCTATCGATGGCGATTCATGGAAATATTTTGATCAAGTACATCCATATTTTGGTTCAGAAGCTCAAAACATGCAATTAGATCTTTATACTGATAGTTTATTTCCATTTAGTTCTTATGGATGTTAATATTCTTGCTGGATCATATTTATAACTCTGTACAATTCACCTCATTAGATGATGATGAATGATCTATATATATTTTTTAACTTATTAGTTACAAGATATCCAAAAAAGAATATAGCTGATTATTTTAACCCATTGATTAATGAGTTAAATTACTATGGAGAAATGGTGTTAGTTCATATGATGTTGTTGCAAAAAAAATTCATATTGAAAGCTGTATTAATGTGGAAAATTAGAGACTTCCTAGAATATGGAATGTGATCTGATTGGAGTACACATGTTCCAAAATCATGTCCCTACTGTATGAGAGAAAGTAAAGAGTTTATTCTCATCAATGGAATAAAACCTTGTTTTTTTGAATGTCATCGCAGATTTCTTCCAACTGATCATCCTTTTCAGAGGAACAAAAATCTTTTCAGAAAGTGTACAATTGAAAGTATTGGAACTAAAATAATGATCACAGGGATTGAGTTAAAATCTATTGTCTTTTCATTACCTCCCATTAACTTTGGATTGACTATAAACCAACAGAAAATAAATGGCTTTGGGGAAGAGCACAATTGGATAAAAGGATCATTTTTTGGGATATTCCATATTGGAATGATTTGTTGGTCCATCACATATTGGATGTCATTTATTTTAATAAGGATTGTTTTTATAATATATTTTATATAGTTTTGGACATACCTAATAACACAAAATATAATTTAAAGGCACGATTAGATCTTTCCCAAAGTTATAGGCGACCAGAACTTAAACTTTTTAAAAATGTTAAATCACATAATTTAATGAAGTCAAAAGTATCCTATATAGTTTACAAATAAAATAATTTATTATTCTTTCAATGGAATGAAAATTTTAGGCTTTTGGATGGTTATGTTTTCGATTTGGCTACATGTGTCAAAAATGGTCATATAAACGGATTAAAAATTCAATATTTTCATGTTATAATGGAAAAACCTATACCTATTGGATTTAAATATTTTTTGAATTCTATGATTTGGAATGAACTAACAAAAATATTATATTTTTTCTAAGGCATTTGTGTGGAGGAAACAAACTAAAATGTACTAAGTAGAATGCAAGAAGATGTTGTTTTAATTTTATGTAAATTGGAAAAAATATTTCATTGAATTTATTTGATTCAATAGAACATTTATTATTACATTTTCTTCATAAAGAAAAATGAGGAGGTTTGGTAGAGTTATGATGGATATACCCATTTGATAGATTCATTTAGAAATTGAAGAAAAATGTACGTAAAAAAGAATTAGTTGAAGGATCAATTACCGAAGCTTATTTGTAGGAGGAATTTTTTTTCTTCAACTCTTATTATTTTCAATCCAAATATGCCTCAAAACAAAACCGGATGAGATGAAATGAGAGAAATACTGATGATGAAATGATAGATCAATTATCATTTTTTAATTATCCTAAAATTGGATTTATTGGAGTTTATGAACGATGGATTTTAGATGAGGAATATCACATGGCTCTTACATATGTTGTGAATGGTTTTATATTAGGTAACCCACCATCTAAAATGGTTAAATATTATAATGCATATGTTTTGAATGGTTTTATATTTCATTCACATGAATATGAGGAATAAAAAACAATGAATAATGGTGTTTTCTTGAGAATATCTCATCATAGAGAAAGTGAATTTGACTTTTATGACATGTTGGATGAAATAATTGAATTGTGTTATCTGGGATAGAATTAATTTACTATGTTTAAATGCCATTAGTTGGATACTGATAGAGGATTTCATGTTCATCCATTTCATGGAATGTTTGATATTAAATATAAAATCCTTCTAACAGTAAATGAACCATTTTTATTGGCTCATCATGCACATAAAATTTATTATGAAAATTATTGTTCTGCATCAATAGAGTTGAGTGATTGGTGGAGTATAATAAAAATGAAATCTTGTGAAAATAAATTTATTAAAACTGAATGTTATTCTGATAAAGTGAATGGAATTGAAAATTTTCAAGATAAAAAACCAAATACATCTTTTCCATGAAGAGACGTGAATATCGATGATGACACCCCATAGTTATGGGTTGATAGAGGCAATGAGGTTGCTTATATAACAAGTAAATTTGAAATAGAAAGAGATGATGAAGATAAATCTCCCATGGAAATTGATGATACTGAGGTGGAACTTGAAGATATTAACACCATAATATATGAAGATAAGGAGGATGATTGACATAATTAAATAATGGATATATTCATAAATAAAATATATCTATATATAATAAATTTTTTCAGTCATTTGTTTATAAAAATCAATTCTTATTACAGATGGGAGACAAAAATTTCTCTAATATCATTCCTGAGTTGGATGGTGCTGTACTACCTGATGAAGAGCTTAAGGGTATATCATCTGACCCTCATACTACTGGTGGTTCAACGATGACTCGATGGGGTCGCGGTCTTGTGAGATTATTGATTCCTGACCCTATCCTCGAGCAACGTGTACTTCTTCAGTTTGATGCATGCATGCAAAGGTATGTTCAGTTGTGTATTTTAGTTAGTTTTCATTAATTTTCATTATTTTATTTATATACTAATTTTTAATTATTTTTTCTCATTTTTCATATATTTATGCATAAATCAGTTGGACATGGAAGTGCTATATTATAGAATTATTTTTCTAGAGCATGGGATAAATGGGATCAAATTCCATTGATGTTCAACACTTCATGTTCAATCATTGGATTCTACATAAATAAATAACATTAATTTTGAAATTTATTTAATTAATAATTTGATATTATAAATTATTTTTATGGTTTATTGTATCCCGTCGATGATACCATGCGAGACTCTATCCGCGAGGCATGGGAGGTTTTTATACGTGACCATTTCTATCAAATATTTCTCAATTTTAGAAGGATAACAATACGAAAAGAGGGATTCATAGATTTTAATCAGTCTTGTTGCACCCACTGACCAAATTACATATCATCTTAGGTTTGGGATGCATTATGTTCATATTGAATGGGAGATACTTTTGAAAGGAGGGCACCATTAGGTCAACAGAACTGGGAGAGATAAGATGTGATGTATCGAGCTGGTAGTCATTCATTCAGTATGCATCAAAAACATTTGGTAAGTACTGGTTTTTAATAATTTATATAAATTTAAATGTAAACTATTTATTTTATACTCATATTGATGGTCAAATAACCCGATATTATATAATTCATTTTTTATAGGAGAATGTACAATGATGCTGTCACTAGAGAGATTAAATGTGATTGCAAGAATCATATTTTGGTATGTATAATTTCTTTTTGAGTTTTAAAATTAAATGAAAATAATATTTTTAACTATTTTAGTTTTAAATTTTAGTTGAAGGAGTTATATGATGCCGCTACCTCTCAAACACATGTTGAGAGTTAGGATGAGACTGTGGATCAGACCTATAGTGTAGGAGGATTTGATGATTCAACATTGATTCATGCGACTCAGTATTCCTTTGAGAAAGGCTGGGTTGTTAGTATCGACTCACGATTGACGTCTATGATTTATTATGGTACCACTGTGATGTCATCATGTAGCTTGTGGAGAGTCTTCATCATATTCTACACAATATGAGGAGAATCATTGAGCTCAGAGTGAGCTTATAGAGACCATATATAGGGAGTGGGAAGAGATCCATGGACAACAACATCAGCAGTAGGAGGAGATACGTTGATGGTAATAATAACAACACAAGCATAAGATGGAGTACATGTGATGTTTGACTCATGGTTTAGGGATGGAGTTCCATCCACTAGCTCCTCCAGCTCCTCTATATGACCCCCAGAGTGATTTATATACTTTTTTTGATACACATTTGAATGATTTTTTTAATATTTTTATTAGTCCATATATTTACATTTCTATATAGTATATTGTTTATATTATTATGAATATTGTGTTTTTTATTATTTTACTATTATTTTATTATTTTAATATTTATTTATTTATTATTTTTTATAATTTTTTATTTTCTTACAATTTTTTTACAATTTTTTTATTGTCATTATTTTTTAATATTCTTGGGAATATTGTGTTTTTTATTATTTTAATATTTTAATTATATTTTATTAATTTTATTAGTTTTTATTCTTTTTTATTCTTTTATTTTTTTTATTTTTTTATTATTAATATTAATATTATTTTATTAAATTTTATTAATATTATTATTTTTTATTTTTTTAAGTTTCTCACGACTGGTTGTTAATACCATACCAAAAGGGGTTTCTTTAAAAACATGACTGAAATTTTTCTGACAGATCATCACAAAAAAACATTTTACGATGGACCATCACAAAAAAAACTTTTTAGGATGCCGTTTTCTACAAGTGGTCATTAGCGATGGGACCCCTTCACAAATGACCTTTCGCAAGGAGATCCCGTCATAAGTAACTTATCATAAATACTTCAATTTCTAATTATGACCCATGCATGAGATTTTCCCACATGTGTTGTGTCTTGTGAAGACAATATTCCTTTCGAAGAATTCCACGAAGGACCTGAGGTTGGAAGATCTTAGTGATCTGGACCAAATGATGTGTTTATATGAGATGGTATGAGGAGCCTTTTGATAGTTTCTTTTGACAATGAATACATCCTTTAGAGAAGGTTGGATGATTTTACAATTTTGTTTTGGTGGATGCATGTTTTTTCATTTTAGTCTTATAGTACTTCTATTGTAATCGAGTTTGGGATAGATGTATGCTTGCATTTTAGTTTTCCAGATTTTATATGTCTACATTGTTGCATCGATGTGCTCGTGGGTGCGTGCGTATAGGTTTTTTAGGAAAATACTTCCCCGAGTTTAGTTATGCCTTCGGTGCTTGTCTCTACCCTGACCTTTGGAGGTGATCCTGGGGTAGTCATGGCTCGAGGCCCGACTTTTTTTGGGTCATGAAAATTGGAATCATATTTTGTTCATTCCTTAGGATGCTGTTCAGAATACTCCCCTTAAGAGGATTTGGTTGGGTTTAATAGTGATAGTGTTATGGTGTTTCAAGTTTGGCTCTCAGGGAATAGGTTCCAATGTTGGTGTAGAGGCTAACATATCCATTAATAAGGGCTCTGATAACATGATTTTAAACTTAGTACATTAGGACACTTTTTGTAGGGAAAATAAATGGTACATGCATCATATAAGACTGATTTTTGGTTTTTTTCCTTTCCATTCTTGAGTCAGCTTCCCAGATATACTATTTGACCATTGTGTGTCTTGATTTTATATCAAGATTCCTCCATGATGATTGTTAGATAGGATTCCATGATGGGATTTTGGTGGCAATCCGACGCATGATAAGGCTTCAGTGTAGGTCACTGGTTCTGAGATGGTACCTCATTGTGGTCAGCCAGTTGAGCCACTACCTATTGAGCAGCTAGTTGTGCCAGTAGTTCAGACCAAGGACACACACAGGCTAAGTACATTGCACAAGTTCCATAGGCAGTGACCTATGAGGTACCAGGGTGATCCATACCACTAGGAAGCTAATGATTGGCTTGAGGTTGTCATGCAAGTTTTCCACCTAGTGGGGACACATCTCTATCAAATGGTGGTCCTGGAAGTGATACATCTGCATGGCTCGATCATGAGATGATGGATTTTAGTGATGTAGTCCCATGATGAGGTGACACTCACTTGGGTAGAGTTTGATCTACTCTTCAAGGAAAAGCTCTACCCAACCATGTTTTGGTCGGTACGTATCCAGAAGCATCTATAGCTTCGGTTGGGTATCATGTTTGTGGTGGAGTATTCAGAAAGGTTCACAGACCTGTATCATTACTCCTTGGATATGGTATGAGACCTGTTTTTTAGAGCCTAGGCCTTTGAGCAGGGACTCTTTAGAGACATTAGAGCAGGTGTGGTCTCCTTGTTCCTACATATTATGTAGGGGTACTGGAGCAAGCATTGGTTATAGAGAGCTTCCTGGTTAAGAAAAATGTGGATGCGGCCCATAGTAGTGGCCACGAGTCTAAGGCATCTATTTTAATTGGTAAATGATAGATGACTAGACCACAATGTAGGAGGCATACCCATTCCTGGGCTCATGATCGTGGGCTATTAGTGTAGGAGAAACACTGAGGATTGGTCAACCATAGAAGAGGTGGTGGTACACCTACGACAACCGAGGACATTTTGCTAGAGATTGTCCAAAATGCTATGTTGTTGAGAGGGAGATGGTCAATGGGATGCCTTGGAAGAGGTTGTGTTTAGAGTAGGGAGTTCCAAAAAATGTAAAATGTGGTGGAGGATCAGGGATGGTAGCAAGAGGTGGAATATGATTCGTGGTGTTTCCACCACCAACCCCATGTGGTCCATGCCAGGCTATGGGAGTTGGAGGATACTAGTGAGGAAAGCTGTAGGTCATAGAGTCCTATTACTCAAAATCTTAGAGGATAAATAGAGGTACAATAAATTTACTTTATACTTTCTATAGTATTATTGATAGACACTTTTAATAGATACTCGTTTTCTTTCTTCTTCTTGCTTGAGGTTTTATCGAGGTGACACGGGGCATCAGTATAGCCCTCTATGGGTGTTGTTCGATGTAGTTTTGAATGAATGAGAAAGAGGGGTCCTTCACCCACTAATATGGGTTTTTGTAACATGAGTGAAAACTATGAGGGAGAGTCAGTGTCACCTAAAGCAGATAGTATCGAGGTGCGGTGGATGAGTTCCTCTGACTTGAGTGTTCTGGGCTTGGTAATCATGTTAGTGGTAGATATAGAGAGCCTGGTAAGACCCATTTGAGTGTTTGGGCATCCCTTTGTTGTTCATTAGTACCGTCATGTGCTTAGCTTCATCTTTTCTTGCATGACTCTTGGGGAGAATGTGGCACAGTTTGATGTAGCTTTGGACTCATGAGGAAAAGGGATGGTTTCCCACACAGAATCATTTCTGTGACATGACCAAAATGGTGCGGGCAAGACAGTGGCACCCAAAGTGGATTATATCAAGGTGTGGAGGATGAGTTCCTTCTACTTGTGTGTTCATCGTAGTGTTTCGAGTTTGGGTTACTCTCATTCCCAGAGAGGAGAAGACGTGTGCGGCTTTCCATGTGTTTTCCATGTCTTTCTTCTCAAGGTTGGATGGACTACTACAAAATAATCCTTAAATAGAGATGGCCTTTATGAGTGCTAGAAAAAAGTGGTGATAATGGTACCCTTTATCAGTGCTAAGACAAGTGCTGATAAAGGGTGCCTTTTATCAACACATTTTTTTTAGTGCTGATAAAAGGAACCCTTTATCAATGCATTTTTCAGTGTCGATAAAAGGAAACCTTTATCAGTGCTTTTTTAACACTAATAAAAGTACAAATAAAATGAAATATTTAACTAAATAAAAAATAAAAATGGTTATACTAAAATAATATTAAAAAAAATTTTAATTAAAAAACTATTGATAAAAATGATTTAATTGATTATACTATATATAAATTATAAATAGTATATTATATATATATATATATATATAAAATAAAAACTAAATAAATAAAAACTAAGATAAGTTAATTGAGAAAAATATAAAACATTTTATTAATTAAATAATTATTGATAATGTTAATAAATAGTATATATAAAATATATAGATATATAAGAATGTATATAAATATGATTTATATAATATAAAATATTATTTATACTTTAAATTATATAGTAATGTATATTCTGAATAATGGTTTCGAATTAAAAATTATTATGAATTAAAAATACTGACTAATTGCATCGAGTAGTGAACATAATTGAAAGTCATTTTATTTTTCAATTTAACAGAGACTAAACATATTATATTGATTTCATGTATATGTAATTAATTCATTTTTATATACATAAAAACACACACAAATATTTTTTTGGGAGTTTAATCATTTTATATTATTTATTATATTTATAATTATTTTACTATGTTTTAATATTTTCAATATGTATTCATATTTATTTCAATATATATCAATTTTTAGCAATTTATATTAATCAAACATATCCGAATTTACAATATTGTACTCATTTTTAATTAATCAATTGTACTCATTTTTAACATGTATGCACTTAAAATTAAATATTCATTAATAATGTAAGAAATACATTTTAAAAAAAATATTTAAAAATAAAAAAATTTATAAATGTATATTTACTATTTTTATACATTTATAATTATAAATAAATAATATTGGTGTAAAATTTATTTATATAATTATCAATAAATAATTATAAATTTATAATAAATTTATTTAAATAATGGATATATTTACTATATATATAATTATAAAAATATATATAATGATATAAATATTTTTTTAATTGTATTTATATAATTATAAATAAATAATTATATATTAAAAGAATTATTAAATTATTAATTTATAAAATGTAGTATTATATGTATTATAATTATATATAATAAAAAACATATTTTTTTAAATTATTATAAGTATATATAATTGATTTTTTCCCTAGATAAAAATAGAGATTTATCAGTGCTAAAAAAGAGCCGATAAAGGTTCATTTTATCAGTACTAATTAACTTATCACTGAAAAAAGGCATATTTATCAGTGCTTTTTGTAAGTGTTGATAAAACTGCCACGATCTATTTTAAGAACTCTAACCATTACAAACTAGTTCACAATATCTGAAGCTCTCCGTGGAAGCGACCTGCTGTCGAAACTCCTCATTGTCAAATCCAAGCTCGAATCTAGGCTAGAATCATGGCTCCAACAATTCCAATGCTCAAATCCAAGGCTCAAGCAATTCAATGGTTGAACGAAACCAAGTCTTGAATGAAATACAGGGTTTTCAATATCTCTAATTTCCCTCAGTTGTCCACTGAACCTTCTTATCCCTTATATGTGTATCCCAACAAATCTAGTTGCACTATCCTGTAATAAAAGAACCCAAAATGCACTATTTTTTAGTTATATTGAAGTATCATCTTCCTAGATGGCATGTGGATATCCTTGGGACAACATTGGTACTGTGTGACTTGAAATATACCAGACCCAATATTGGGTAATGTTGATGTGAGGTATAATAGGCTCCCAATATCTATATTCCATGACATCTACCACTTTGAAATCATCAAATTTTGAAAAATTCATCTATATAGCGGTCAATGTTTTCATTGGTTTGTAATATTTCCTTGCAAATCACTTGGGAACATTTTTTTAATATTTTTATCTAGAAATTAATGCGCTATGATTTCCTTGATTTTCCAATAAACCAAGGAAAATGTTTCACCAATCATAAACATCTCGATATCGTACCTCATATGATCCATAAATAAATTGCATTATGATTTTTCCAATCCTCAAATATTATGTCTTCAGAATATATGAGTACAAACATCTATTGATCATTATCCTTCTTGATATAGAGGGTGTGATCAACTCTACCTCGCTAAAAACCAATATTTCTTAGGTATTGATCCAACCATAAATACCAGGTTATCAATGATTTCTTTATCTTATACAAAGAATTATTTAACTAGCACACATTTATCTCATTTTAACCCATAATAAACCCATCTAGTTTCTCAATGTATACTCCCCCTTAAGAACTCCATTGAGGAAAATAGATTTGAAATCCATTTTGTATACTTTTAAATACATTTACATTGATATATCCAAATAATAAAATAGTTTCCAACCAGGATATGGGAGTGAATTTATCATAAATATAAATTCCTCTGATCTAGGAGTTCCCTATGCACACTATTCATTCTTTATTTTGATCCACTTTTCTATAGTCAATGAGTTTATTACTTAACACCCACTTGGTTCTGATAAAATTTAAGTCTTCCAGCCTTGGAACAATTTCCCATGTCACATTGTTCTTAATAAGATCAAGATCCTCATATATAGATTTGATCCGATTATAATCATTTTCAGCCTCTCCAAATGATTTAGGCTCTACTTGGGAAAAAATGAGCTTTTTGTAGATTTTTTTGTAGAGACCCAGTTTTTGACTTATAAGACTTTGGAATATTTATACATATATTTATAGAGTCAGGAGTTGAGATGGTGTGTGATTCTGAGACCCAAAGTTTCCAAAATAAATTATACAAAAATATTAGCTATATAGTATACTATAATCATGATGGAAATGGGATATCTCTCAAACGATATCTCGGATCAGAAATACGAGGCCATAATTGAGTCTGGAGTGTGGCTTTTACCCTATAAGGGACATAACTTTTTTTGGTGCGGGTCTTCTGTAGAAAAATCCATGGAGGGAATTTTCATAAATAAAATAATTAAGTTTAATTATTTTATCTTGAACATCAAATCAAATAAATTTTGATCAGGTACTCAGATTGGGAATTTAAGACCGTAATTGAGTTCAGAATGGGATGTTTTACCAAAGCGCGACCTCAAGTGAGAGGGAGTAGGAGGTTCAGATTCCCTGACCCTTGGTGGTTTTCGATAAATACGCGTTTAAGGAAAATGGGAAAAGGTTAGAACATTTCTTCTGCAGACACCGATGAGAGATATTCTTATGCTTCCTACGATAATTCGATATCGAATTCTTGGCAGATCACAAAGAAAATGTAGGTGCTAGTAGATTAGAGCGTAGTGAACACAATGATAGATACAAAATCGAGGTAATATCTCTCTTTCAGATTCCTCACCTCCCCAATTGAATAATTTGTTGTTGTTTTTGACTTCTGATTGATTTTTCTACTTTGAAATATATCATTGATGACCAAATTTACAATTACCATCGCTTGTTTAATTTATGGAAGGTTCTTTCTTCTTCGTTCTTCACATTCTTCATCGGTCAACTTTCCTCCATGCTGAAATGAAATCCTATCAATTAGAGGGGTACAGTTCTATGAAGGTTGGGATCTAGGGATTCTAGATCTACGACGGTTTTGTGTTTCAGGAATCAGAGGAGGTGCAGAGACGAGTGAAAGTGGAGGCTAATTTTTTTCATGTTGAAATGTTGACGAATCTTCGAGTGAAGTATGATTCTATGAAGGTCTCATCTCGAGGAGTCTATATCTAGTCTCAGAATGTGATTTGGGCTACTGGGGTGTTCCTGCTAGTATGTGGGGTGGCGATGGAGCCTCGTGGTGGTAGCGGGCCGTGACGCTGAAGAAGATGCATGGTGGAATCCGTGGAAGCCATGGGTTTCAGGCAACAGTGTGGGGGTGCGTAGGCAGTGACGTGGAATTCTAGCACGACCGGGTGGTAGAGTCACGGTGGTGCAGGCTGGGCTGTGATAGCTGGGCTGGTGCTTCTTTAAACCCTGATAACTCATAAATGGAGCATCCATTTTGTGTTCCGTCTATAGTCATGTGTTCCTCTTATTGAGATAGATCTTTTTAGACCGTTGTGAGACTTTTTTGTTTTGGTTTCAGGTCTTGGTTCCATGAAACACCTGAGTTTAATAATAACAATATAATTGTTATTATTCCGAAATCTTGTATTGGAAATAATTGGAAAACCGACAATCCAATTTTCATTCCATCTATGGAAAAACAACTGTTGATTTCCAGACGACCTTTTGAGGTTATTTTGAGATTTTTATAAATCATGCTAAAGGATTAGTGGAATGAAATGTCTTATTATAATAATAATATAACTATTGTTATTTGAGAAACTTATATTAGACCGTACATCAGCATACAACATTCGATTGATGTGCTATGAGAGGAGTTTCAACCCAAGAGTTGAATGGAAATTTCAAGGCTAATTTTGGCTGCTTAAACCAAAATGGTATTGCAGGCCCGATGAGAACCGATTTCGGCGTTTGCGGTGAAATGCAGATTTTCACTGGGTGTCTGTTTGGGATGAATAAATAGCCAATACCGTGTGCTTTTTTGACTGGATCACAATGGAACAATCCGTTTGATGTGTTTTGGGATCATAGATTAGGTCCCACAAATCACTATTCATGCACAATACTGTGAAATACAGTTTCTTCATAGGGGGTATGATTTGGGAGAATAAATAGTAGATCATGTGTGTTTTTCCTCAAGGATTGTGACGGTGTGATCCGTTTTGTTATTTAGATCCATATAAGGAGGATATTCTAAAAAATTTATGTTTTTTAAGCTTTTAGACCAACGATGAGCATTGTGTGCTTGTCAGCCTTATGGATAGAGGTGCCATGTACTCTCGAAGTTCACTAACATGCCTAGGGATACTTGATCGTAGTTTTATACCTGAGTATGGATAGGTTCATGGACATGAGATGAGTTGGGGTAACACATAGTGTGGGCCCGACACATGCTGTATAACACTTCAAAAATATTCTACCTCTCATATCTACTTCTTCTGAACATGGATTTTGGATAGCGAGTAGCCTATACTGAGTGTTTTTTCATGTAGAATGCTATTGTGTCTTATATAGTGGCTTATGAGAAATGATGTGAGATGTTATATGTGTGATTCCTGTCCTAGGTGATACCCAATGACTATAGTGTAGTTCCTCAAAGCTTTTCGAGAGATACCATCCAACAGGGATGGCCAGAGCAGTACTAGCTTACCCTCCAGTGGGACTGGGTATTAGTGTTCACTGTTCACTCTTTAGGGCTTACCCTCCAGTGGGGATGGATAATGGCATTTTTTGATTAGTCTTCTGGGATTACCCTCTAGAGGGGTTGGGTAGTGGCATTGACCGATTACCTTTTTGGGCTTACACTCTAGTGGGGTTGGGTAGTGGTGTTTGCTTATTACCCTTTTGGGATTACCCTCCAGCTAGCCTAGGTAGTGGTGTTCACCGATGAAACTTTTAGGCTTACCCTCTAGTTGGTCTAGGCAGTGGCATTCACCTATGACACTTTCAGGCCCACCCTCCATTTTATTACCCTTTATTAGGGCTCAGAAGTGGTGTTTACCGACAACAGTACTGAGCATACCCTCCAATGGGGCTGGGTAGTGGGTCCTTGACCTTGATACATGATCTATTGGCTATGCAGATCAGTGATGAGGCATGTTTTTACATACCTTTTGAATCATGATAAAGTGGTATGCTTTTCCCATCAATATGCGTCCTTGTGAAGTAGCCTAAAACCGTGTTGGCGAGACAGACCCACCCAAAGTGGATAGTGTCAATGTGTGGTGATTTAGTCTTTTTGAATTGTGTGTTTAGGGAATATGTGATGGATGCTGGGAATTATTGGTGGTTACTTATAGAACTATTGCCGAATCTTTTCCTGGGATGAGTTGTGATATTGAGATCCCCTTACTCTCTTGTTTGGGCTTCTTTGGTTGATCTGTATATATATCCTACTATAGTAACGACTCCTTGGGTTTTGGTTACTCTCATTCTAGGAGAGGTGAAGACACATTGGCTATGTCATGTGTTTTTCATGTCTATATTCTCATAGTTGGATGATTCTTCTCTCCTACTAATGGTCTAAATGACTAGATGAGAAGTTCATCTTCTCATCATCTCTAGTTCCTTATGTTTGGATGAGTTTACTTCACTCTCTTATTGGGTTGAGCTACACTCATTTTACTGTGCCTTGTTATATCTACTTTTCTCATCTTCAATACATCTTTTTATGCTCCCTTGATCCTTCAAGGCATCCTACTGAGTATTTTTATACTTACTCCAGCTTGGTCTTTTCCTGCACTTGGTGTGCCCTTGATGATGATGGACTTGTTGATCATGACTTCAGAGGAGCTTAGGGATATGGGGTGCCTGGACCGTGTGCAGTGGTTGTAGTTTGGGATATAGGAGAGGGGATCTCTCAGTTGTTTTACTTTTCCACTTGTTGCCAGGTTGTGACACTTTTCTGGTTGGGAATGTATTTTTTCCACTTTTCCCATCTGTTTAATTTTATGTACTTGTACTATTTAGAGGTCGATGCAAAATTGTGGTTTATATATAGCAGTTTTGTATATTTTACTTTTCCTTTACAACTTTTCATTGAGTTGGATATGTGTGTAAGTATAGGTTCTTAGGAAAAGACCTCCCTGATTTTTTGTGCCTTTGGTGCTAGTCGCCACCCATAGCCTACAGAGGTGGGCCTGTGGTAGTTGCGACTCGAGCTCCCACATGGGTCAAGTTGTGAAAAATTGGTATCAGAGGTAGTTCATTCCTTGGGACATTATTTAGACATTCCCTAAAAAGGAATTGGTTGGGTTTTAGGGAAATAGTATCATCATGTCTCGAGAGAAGCTCTCAGGCCTGGGAGTCCGATGATAGTGAGGCGACCAACATATCCATTGACTATGAACCTAAAAACCTGTTTTTTGACTCAGCATGCTAATGCATCTATTGTAAGAAACAATGGTAAATGAATCATATAAGATTGTGTCTTTGATTTTCTGTATTAATTAAGATCCCCATCATTGTTGATATATATATATATATATATGCTCTTGACTGCAGTACTCCTTGATCAGATTCGGGATGCCTCCGTGACAACAGATAGCCTGGATATCAACTCTAGTTCATGATGATGAACCTATTATCTATGAGTACTTAGTTTAGTATCCATTATATGTTCCAAATTCCTTTAGGTGGACAGGTAGCATCACTTTCACCTCTTGAGTAGGAGTTAGTACTAGTAGCACAGGTCGATGACGAGTGTAGGCTGAGTGCGCTTCACGAGTTCCAGTGTCAGAGACTACTGAGGTTACATGGTGAGATATACCCTTAATAAGTGTAAGTTCAGTTAGATTTGGTGGTTCGACTCTTCAAGATTGTACAGACATTGATAGATTAGATGGTGGCTTTAGTAACTAGTTTTTCCCAAAGAGAAGCTGGACGTCGGTGGAGTCCAATTACTCAGATACACGATGAGTTGTTACTCTTATGGGATGGCTTCCAGCAACTATTCTGTGAGGAGTATTGCCCCTCCTACTTATGCTCTATCCATATTCATGATCTCCTTCAGTTTCATCAGGGATGGATGATGGTGGCTAAGTACTCAACTAGGTTAGTAGACCTTGCACACTACTCTCTAGACATGATTCACCATGGCTACATCTGAGCACCGATGTTTGAGTAGGGACTTTGTTGAGAGATATGTGTTATCATAGTACCATTGTGCATACCAAACTATGCTGGGGTGCTGGATTAGGAACTAGTAATAGAGATATTTCTATATGAGGGGCGCCATACAGTTGGTTGTGGTAGTGGGTGAATCAGAGTTGAGATATCTGCTGCAGCTAGCTGGTGTCAGACGACAAGATATTGACACACAATGACTCGCCATAACTGGTTTAAAAAATTTAGTCATGGGACCAAGGTAGCGTATAGTGTGGGGAATTATTGGAGAGGGATGGTGTTATGCTTGTGATGGGCGAGGGCACATGGAGTGAGACTACCCAACTGTATGTGATAAAATTTACAAGAAGACAATAAACGAACTGCTATGGCAAAGATGATGCCATGATCTGAGATCTCCCAGGCAGGGATAAAGTGCTCCCTACAAAGGCAGTGTAGGCAGGGGAGTAGGAGGAGTTGTGGTTGTTGGGAAACACTATGAATTCCTTCCACCACCACCAGGTGTCCCATGTCAGGCTTAGGGATATAGTGGTCTGGGCCGTAGGCAGCTTCTAGCTATGAATTTCTATAATCTTGCAACGAATGAGATGATAAGAGGTAAAACCGTGTATTTTCAACCTTTTTGTAGTGGAACTTGTTAGACACTGGGTTAGGTACTATTTTATCCTTACTTATTGCTTGAGGTTTTACTGGATTGATGTGGGGTATCAATGTAACATTGTGTCGGTGTTGTTCAATACAAATTTGAATGCACAAAGAAGAGGGGTTATTCCACCATCAATAATATTTTTTGTGATGTGAGAAAAACCATAAGGGAGATTCAGTTCCACCCAAAGCGGATAGTATCGAGGTGTGGGGGATGAGTTCCTCTGACTTGTGTTTTCATGGAGGAGTTGTGCAATGTAGTTTCAGAGATGGTCATAATATTAATGGTGGAGTTCCCCTGCTTGAAACTTTTTTCTTGGGATGTCACTAGTGGGTGTAGCAGAGCATCTGGATTGGGGTTACTCTCTTTCCAAGGGAGGAGAATACATGTGGGGTGTGCCACATGATTTATTTGTCTAGATTATTTTATTTGGATGAGTTTATTCACCTGACCTTTTCATTGGTACCATTTCATGATCAACATTAACCTTGATACATAAGTTATGTAGTAAAGTCTGAGGTGATGAAGAACCCATGAAAAGAACTACCCGAATCACTACCTTGTGCTAGTAGAAATAGTATTTTCCCTAAGAATGTGGAGACACTAACTTTTGTGACAGTGCTTTGTGGTTTGTTCAGACCACTAGAGACCCAGGTACGTCTTCACTTTGAGAGACTTGAACCTGAGCCTACGATGTTGGTTGAAATTTCTGTAGGAATATGACTTCAAGATTGTCTATACTCTAGGAAAGAAAAACTTTGTAGCATATGCACTTAGTAATAAGTCACAATCTCACCTAGTGTGGGAAGTTTTAGAGCATTTATCTTTCCAGTAACTAACCCTACTGGAGCAGGAGGGTACAATTTTTCTACAGTCGATGGTGTTGAATCCTTCACTTGTTGGGCGTGTGAGAGAGTCCCAACAGTGAGATATAGACTGAAAGATATTAAGTGACTCCGTTATCCAAAAGTGATGCACAAGATAGATATTTTGAAGGAGGGAATCATGATGCCTTGTTCTAGGCACAAACAGTGATTCTAGGCATGACGTAGGATGTAGCTATCATACTAGGGAGACAAACTATCCCCCAAGTTTCATTGAGCCATTTGAGACTTTGCAAAGGGTTGGAGAGGCTTCCTACCACCTTGCCCTACCCCCACAACTAGAGTGGAAACACAACATCTCCCACATGTTGTAGATGAAGGGACATGTTCATGATCCTTTTCACATCATCAATAGGAGCAGAACATACAAGGATAGACAATCCCCTTGGTTCGCATGCTGTGGTGGCACAAAAGTGTGCATGAGAGTTCCAAGGAGTGGGAGAACTAGGTGTGAGTTCAGTATGCTGATTTTTTTGCCCAATTTTTTCTTTTCGGGGATGATTTGATTAAAGGAGGTAATAATGAAGTGACCTAAGTTTTTCTATATAATACTTTGTAATATTTATAAATATATTTCTAGAGCCAAGCGCTAAGACAACGTGCGATTATGTGGCTCGGAGTGCCCAGGATAAATTATACAAAAATATTAAGTATATTTTATATTATGAACACAACAGAAATGGTATATCTCTCAAATGGTATCCCATACCTGAAATCTGAGGCCACAGTGGATTTTGGAGCATGGAGTTTACCCTAGGAGGGACTAAATTTTTTTGGTGTGGGTCTTCTATAGAAAAATACATGGAGGGTGTTTTCATAAATAAAATAATTAAATTTAATTATTTTATCTGAAATGCTAAATCAAATAACTTTGGATCGGGGACTCAGATTGGGAATATGAGACCACCGTTGAGTTCTGAATGGGGTGTTTTACCTAAATTTGAACTAAAGTGAGAGGTAACGGGAGGTTCAAATTTCGCAACCGCTGGCAGTTTTCTATAAATAGGAGTTTAAGGGAAATGAGAAAAGGTTGTCTCATTTCATTTTCAGAAACTAGTGAAAGATACTCCTATTCTTCCAATTATGGTTTGACATTGAATTATTGGTGGATCTTGATAAAAATGAAGGCACTAGTAGAACAGAGTGTAACGAACACAACGACAGATCCAAAATCGAGGTAGGATCATCCCCGATTGAAGAATTTGTTGTCATTTTGACATCTAATCGATTTCACTTCTTTTAAATCCATCGTTGATGGCCAAACTAAAAACATTAATCACTTTTTAATTTTTGTATCATCCATTCATCACTGTTCTTAGATTTCTTCATTGGTTAACATTTCACCAGGCTAAAACGACATCTGATCATCGAGAGGGGCATAGTTCTATGAAGGTTCTCGATCCAGGGATTCCAGATCTATGAAGGTTTTGTGTTTTAGGTGCTAGGGGAGGTACAATGGTGAGTGAAAGCAATGGATACTTTTCTTCACATTGAAAAATTTATAGTTCTTTGAGTAGAGCATGAGTTTGTGAAGGTCTTGTCCTGAGGAGTCCAGATCTGGTCTCAGAATGAGATTTGGGAAACCGGGTGTTCCCGGTGGTCTATGGAAGGAACACTGGTGCTACATAAGTGGATGCCCGTGGTGGTAGATGAGGTGGTGGAAGAACCCATAGAGGCCATGGGTTTTAGGCAGTAGTGCAGGATGCCGGCACGACATAGTGGCAGATCCACGGTGGGACGCGGCGGCCAAGCCGTGCCGAGGTGGCCAGGCTGGACTAAGGCTGGTTGGGGCTTCCTCAAACCCCGATAAATCCTAAATGGATCATAAGTTTTAGGTGATGTCTACAGGAACACATTCCCCTTATTGAGAAGGATATTTTTAGTATGGTTTGGGACTTTTATGTTTTGGTTTCGTGGCTTGGTTCCCCAAAATGCATGAGTTTAATAATAATAAAATAATTATTATTATTCAGAAATCTTGTATTGGACATACCTTGAAAACCAGATGCCCGATTCACGTGATGTATATGGTAACATGAACCTAGATTCAAGATAGACCTTTTGAGGCTATTTTGGGATTTTGATATTTCATGCTCAAGGATCAGTGGCATGAAGAGTCCAATAATAATAATAATAATATAATTATTATTATTCGGGAAACTTGTATTAGACCGTACATATGCATACGACATCTGATTGACGCACCGTTAGAGGTGTTGCAACCCTGGAGTTGAGGTGGACGTTTGAAGAATGATTTTGGGCATGTAAATAGAAACGGTGGTGTGGGCCCCATGAGGCCCGATTTGGGCATTTGTGGTGAAATGCATCCTTTTCATTAGGTGTCCATTTGGGAAGAATGAATAACCAATCTTATGGGCTTTCTCGAGAGCATCACAATGGTGAAATTTTTTTTGATGTGTTTCAAGATCATGGTATGGGTCCCACAAAGCACCATTCATGCACAATACTACGAAATGCAGTTTCTTCACCAGGAGTTTGATTCAGGTGAATGAATAGTGTATCCTATGTGTTTTTCTACAAGGATCGTGATAGTGTGATCTATTTGGTTATCTAGGTCCATCTATGGAGGCTAGTCAATAAAGTTACATTTTATCCCCTTTTGGCCCAGTGACAAGCATCGTGCTCTCATCAGCCTTATGGATAGAGGTTCCATGTACTTTGGGAGTACACTAACACACCTGGGGGTACTTGATCATAGTTTAGTACCTAATTATGGCTAGGTACATAGCCAAATGATGAGGCAGGGTCACACATCATGTTGTACCCACACGTTCTATATACCACTTTCCAAATATCCTACCACTCATATCTCTTTCTTCTAAACTCATATTTTGGCAAGTGAGTAGCCTATCACAAGTATTTTCCCACATAGAACATGATGGTGCCCTCCATAGTTTCTTTGAAGATTCGATGCAAGATGTTCTGGGTGTGATTCATATTTGGAGAGATACCCTAGGACTGTAGTGTAGTTCCTCGATGGTTTATGAGAGGTACCATCCAACAGGGGTGTCCAGAGCAGTACCGAATTACCCTCTAGTGGGGATGAGCAGTGGTGTTCCCTGTTTACTATTTTGGGCTTACCCGCCAGTGGGAAATCCTATATTACCCCATGAGGGACATGGCCTGCCAGGATTTTTAGGCTTCTATGCCTCATCTTCATCACCACCCCAAGGGCCATGTAGGGAGATGCTACTCCCCACTCCCACGATCAACTGCTCTGGGAGCCTCTCTCTAGAGTGATCCTGTGACTCACTCCCCTATTCCGATAAGTTAAGGGATATCTGAGTCATCTTGGACATAACAACTGCCTGGGAGATGCTAAAGAGGGATCCCACAAGGCCCCATCAATTTAAATAACTGTTCCTTTAGGTCGAGTAATAGGTTGTTTTTGTTCCTGATCCTTTTGCCCTAGTCTAGATAACTCGACACTAGTGTTGGGACCAAAATTAGGAGGATGCCCGTCAGGGGGAATCATCTTCAACAGATCCAATGGCCCATACCACCATCGATGTATACTACTAGTTCCCTTCTACTATAGAGTAGGGGTACCCAAAAACCCGACCAGGTTCGAGACCTAATCCACCCCATGGACATGTTGGGTTGACTATTTCAGTCACTAACACCACAAGTAACCATCGCGATCTGACTCATGATAATGAGATCCAGTATAGAGGACCTTATCATATCATCGACAACCAAAGTGGAGGTCCTCCCCACTCTCACACTCAGCATGGAGGTCCTCCCCATGTTACCAGTATCAATACAAGAGGAGGTTCACCCCCCATCTTGTTGACATAAAATATGGAGGTCCTACCTGTGTCTCAAATTATCAACGTGAAGGTCTTCCTCACATCACTACTAGCTCAGGCGATGTTCCTACCCATAGAAGCATTGTCCAAAGAGAAGTTCCTCCTCACTCCATCACCCATCAGCATGGAGGTCCTCCCAATGTTCTCTCCAGCTTCAACGACTTTCCTCTCTACTCCAAAAATAATTTATGTGGAGGTCCTCCCCACTTCATCGATAATCAGCATGGAGGTCCTCCCGATGTCCAGTTCATTCTGCACAAAGTCCCTCCATGTGATACCATTTCCGACCAGCATGGAGGTCCTCCCCATGCTACCTACAACCAGCATGGAGGTCCTCCCCATATTCTTACTAGCTCTAGTGGAGGTCCTCCCCAATCATTCATCAATCAACATGGAGGTTCACCCTATGTTCCCTTTGAAATATGCCTAGGTGCTCCCCGCACCTCAGATCATCAAAGTGGTGGTTCTTTCCACTCCCACAATATTTAAAGATAAGGTCCTCTCTTCTTCGAAAAAATAGGTATATAGGTCCTCCTAATATCCTGAAAAATAAAAGTGGAGGTCCTCCTAATACAGTCAACAAACAACACGAAGGTTCTCTATAAGTTGAAAAAGGCCCCTATCTCGATGAACCATCCCATGGAAGAAGGTAGAACCATTTCCACTAAAAGAAAAATCTTGAGAAGTGAAAAATCATTTTTAAACCTATTTTATTCTCTAATTCTGAATTTGAGTGAGACCCACTGATGGATCCTTCACCCATATCTTCTAGGTCAAAGTTTGGGGCAGGAACTCGGTGTGTGAGTTTCGTCATTCCAAAAGGTGAGATGTACCAGATCCCAAAATCCCTTCATTGGTACATGCAAGTGGAAGAATATTTTTCTCCCTTCTATAATCTCACCATGAAACCCTCCATATAATCACCAATTTCATTCTCTACCTCAACATGAGAACATAGAGAGTTATTCTGGGGCATGATAGAAAGAGACCACCTAACAGATTTTCCACCGATAGTGGCTGTGCTTTCACATGAATTAGTGGAAAATACTCCATCATATAGGGAAATGATGATGTTGTTAGTACAATCTCTGAGAAACGACATAGTGAGTGGTGTCCAATCAGCTCATGTGATATTTTCCCCACCATATAGCACACCACCACAACAATCCACATTAGTTCCACCGACAGTTCCACAGTCATCCCTGACTGAAGATTGGGGAAACCAAGAGTCGGAATCCACTTCTAGGTAGATAATTTTTTGGGACACTATAGTCACCGATCAGTTGTCTAAGATGTTTTTACCATTCGTTACTCCCAACATTGACATTCGAGGGTCACTCACTTAGGATGAGGTTTTGTGCTTTCACTAGACCATCAGGGTGATGAATTTATGCCTCCCGAAGCATTAGTTGGATTATCCAAAGAGCCAGGAGAATTGAGATGAAATTGGTCAGTAGTGTCACATGGTTGAGTTAGTAGCACTTCCCATGGTTCAACACCTCGTATCAGCCGACTACCACTTGAAACTTCAGTAACGATACATCTAGAACTTTACAATGCTCTATATAATTATTGAGGAATCATCCTCACATGTGCATATTTATGGTTGGAGTAGTATACTACTCTTCAAATCACTCCTATCCTACGGAAGATGGACCTACCTAGTGACATTGAGGATATGCCTATGGGCACAGTCATGGTGAATATGGAAGAGCTCAGAACACTTAAGGAGAGAGACACAAAAGTAGGTTCTGAGGAAGAGGACCCACCCCTTGTGGTAATGTAACATCTGTTTGAACCCTATATGTTTTCACTTTCTAGAAAAGGAAGGTGCTTGGCCTAGCAGTTCTCTTTGAGTCATTGCCCTTAGGTTGAGACCCCAACAAGGGTAAAGGACCAACCGAGACCTCTATTACCTCTAACCCATCTGGTTTAGTGTAGAAGATGGAGGTTGATCCCACTAAAGCTACCTTTCTCCAGAAACTTTCAAACTGAAAAGGTTCATCAATTATCTTCTTTCTGAGTGGCATCCGGATTACAGTGATCCCCAATATAATCCTATCCCTCCTCTATTGGGATAGTAGGGGAAACTACATGTCTTTGGACAGATACTTCCCCTCAATCTTGAAAATATCGTTCATCCCTATTGGGTAGATATCATATCCTACACCAAGAGTCTACAGTATTTATATCCCAATTTTCCTAAGTTTCATGAGAATCCTCTTTGAGACCTAGCTCAGGATGTTCCCTTGGTGACTCCTCAGGACATTCCTCTTGCATTTATACCAGCTTCTCCTTGATCTGTTGATCCTGCCTACCATGTTGATGATTCTAGAAATAAATTGGTGGTAAGATATCCTTGGTTGAAAAAGAATTCTTGTCTGGAGGACCCAATGGCTACTCTCATCTCCCACCTTAAGGCCCTTGAGACATGGTAGTTGATGATCCCACCTGATGGAAAGTTGTATTCGGCATGGGTTGATGATATGTCATCACCCCTAGATATTGAGAATCCTACCTTCTCCTCCTTCAATGGGATGAGAGACCCACTATAGCATTTGACCCACTTTATTTCTAGGGGTAGACCCATGCTGGGAATAGCATCACAATAGGAAGCTGCAAAGATCCAGTGTTTTGTGCATATTTTGGATGGGCATGCGTTCATATGGTACAACCAGTTACCTGTTGGGTCCATAGCTAGTTGGTAAGATCGTCATAGGTAGTTTCTTTATCAGTTCAGCTCCACCCCATAGAAAAAAATTATTGCAGATCTCTTCAAGTTTAAACCATAGCCAAATGAGGAAGTTTCTGACTTTGTCCCTAGGTGTAAGGGCCTCACGTATTCACTCGACATGTCACTAACTCAAGAGCTACTACTGAAAATGTGTGTGGGGAATGTTAAGACTGAATTGGATCCATCCCTCATCACTCATAATTTTCCAGGTGGATTTAATGACTTTTATAACAAGGATAAACACCTAGAGGAATCCTTGTAGTAGGCTAAGTAGGTGCATATATTTACTCATGATCTTGCAAGAAGAGCCACTAAGGCCAAGACTGCTGCAGTCACACAGATAAAGGACTCCAGGCCACTAGATTTATTAATGGAAAATCCTACTCCACGGACTCACCAAGGGCATCCGTCTTAGGTTTAGCCTCAGGCTCATCATTACCCGACATAGAATTGACAAACACTACCACACAATGCACTTCCAACACCAAGGAGAGACAATTAGTTTTTAACCCTTTGTCAGGGCTAGGATCCTAGAGTTCCCTTCCGGATAGGAGAAACTGGACCTAATCATGTAATGAGGATAAGGTTATTAGTTATTTCTATAACACCTTGGGTCAGGGGATTATGAATCTTCCAGAATAAAGGAGATATGAGGAGGCTGATCTCATTGATCACCCCGAATACTTCCCCTATCACCCATTCCTCCTTAGGCATACTATCAAGAAGTTTTATATATTTAAGGACTGTATCTAGGACTAGATTTCTAACAATATCATTAGGTTGGGTTCTACCCTGGCATAGGCAACATACATTTTTTCAAATCTTGAAAGTGACATTAAAGATGAGTTGATGTAGGTCTCCAGTCGTGGGATGTAGAAGTATGAATATTTTCATGCTCAGAGGGAAGCTTCTCATGCCAATGGTATCATTAGTGCTCATTTGAATCGGCCCAAGCATCCTAAAGTTTCCATATCTCCTTCAGTAATTGTTTTTTGTATCCACATATCATCCTTCTAGATCTTAGAAGAGCTGGAATTGACATCATAAGGAAAATAAGAGTTCCCCTATGGTGTTGAACCCATATCGCACCCTCAGTGATTTCATTCCTCTAGAAATGGGAATCACCCCCAGAATATAACTAGTATTGGAAGATTCCATGTATGATGAGTAGGAGTACACCTCCCTGAATAACTTTTAGCTAGTGGACCCTTACATGGTTACCAATGACACAGAGTATCAATTCGGTACTCTTAATGTTCCTGGTCGGCACCATAATCGATGTGGTCATAGCCATGTGAATTATCAGAATACTCATATGAGTGCTTCAAGAAAAGATGTGCATTCTACCAAGACCAAAAATCAAGCTCATCCCTAAAACTAGTAGGTAAAGGCCTCTCATCCTATCTTGTTAAATTCACATCCACTTTCATTCATACTACTCGACCCTGAAAAGTTGCAGTGACCACATCATGATTAGTTGTGTTCAACTATGGATAGACCTTAGTCACCAGACAGTCATCTAGTAGTAATTTTTCATGGTTCATCTAGTGAACAATGGGATATTTCCAGCACCATCCAGAATCATCTAGTTTGACCAGTAACATCCATCATACCTCCTCCCAAACAGAATCCTCATCCTAGAAAAAATGTGCGCCTGACATGGAATTATGATGTTCTTAATAATCTTTAGAACATAACTGCAAGGCTCTAGATTCTAGAGGACCTCATCTTGTTAGAAGAAATTTGTGAATCCCTCATAGAGGCTTTGGAAATCCCCATCCAGTTTAAAATAGAGGTAATAGTTTTAAGGGAATTATATGACAAGGAAGTCGAGTGAGCGGAATTCTGAGCCATCATCTCACTCTGAGGAGAAGATGAATGTTCTCCCATGCAGGGGAATATGTGCCCGATTTACATCACATGCCAGCTCAATGGCATGAAGGTCCACCATTGTCTCGTTGACACATGTTATGAGATAAACCTCATCCTAACACAGATGCATCAAAAGTTAAGAATAATTGAAGAAGATCTAAGTCACTCTAACTTGAAGATTTAGGGTTAATATAGAACCAAGAAGAGTTTGTGTAGAAAGATTCACCTGAAGACCCAGTTTGGTGGCCTGGTTATAGGCATTGAATTTGTGGTGGTCTCACAGGATACCACATAAAATGTGATGATGGGTAAAACCTGGCTCCATCTACATGAAGAAGTTACATCCTCCTACCGCCAATGCCTTAGGTGCTCCCACAATAGTCGAGTGGGCATGCTCCATGGTGAAACATATCCTTTTTTCATCTTGTAAAGCCGACTACAAGAATGTTTATTATTACAAGAGAAATAAAAAATTAGTTTAGACCAACGAGGTTGAGCACACCATAACTTTGGATGACCCCTGGATGGTGCTTTCATCCTACTAATTCACTAGTTGGAGTCTACAACACTAGAATTGGAAAAATACTTCATCATCTTCAAGATGAGAGAAAGAAATGTTACCAGATACAAGAAATACCATAATATTACCTCATACTCCTATAAATGATAGGATAAAGTGATACCAAAACATCTTACCCATGTAAGCTATTAGGTTGTTTGACCCATGAAAACAACAGTTTGCTATACCTACTTGTTTCATCAGGTTGGGCTAAGTCGACACAGAACGAACCACCACCACTACATCAATATCATCAAGAGTCATCCCCAAAGTCAAAGTCCTAATGGAATTAAGTAGATAGATTTTGTTTCCATGGTTTTAATGGTTCAAGTGTTTCCTAATGAAGGTTCCACCATTGCTCAAGATGACACCAACATTTTTCCAGGGTCAGTTAACCCATATGAATCGCCTCCTCACAATGATTATCTCACCTCAGATGGTGAATATGATTTGAAAGATTCTACTCCCAAATTCTAAGAGGGAATCTCCACCACCGTTGATGAGTTGGTACATGTGAATCTTGGCACTGAGACAGATCTGAGGCCAACACTAATCAGTGCAACTATGCCTATAGAGGAAAAAAATAGCATGTGGATTTCCTAAAGTAGCACTGTGATGTATTTTCTTGGAGTTATGATGAGATTCTTGGGTTAGACCCTTAGGTATCCATCCATCATCTTGGTCTCTCCGTGAGTCATCACGGGTTCAAGAAAACTCCTAGAAGGATTCACCCGTCTCACAATGCTATAGTCGCGACTAAATTTGATAAGATCATAAAATCCAAATTTTTCAAGGAAGTCCAGTACCCCAGGTGGTTAGCCAACATTGTTCTTGTTAGGAAGAAGAAAAGACATATTGGAGTTTGTATTGACTTCTGGGATCTCAACCACCATTACTGGAAGGATGATTTTCCCCTTCTGGTGATGGAGCTGTTGATTGATGCTACCACAAGATTTTAGGTTCTCTCCTTCATGGACAAGTATTCTAGGTAAAATCAGATCCAAATGTACCTCTAAGATGAATATTATACAACCTTTAGAGCACTACATGGTACCTTCTATTATCAGGTAATGTATTTTAGTTTGAAGAATACTGGAGCTACATATCAGCGTGAAGCACACCACATATAAAAACTAATCCTCAACATGCTAGTGGGATGCTATGTGGATGATTTGATGGTCAAATAGTTCTAGCATCCGGACCATATTAAAGACATTGAGAGGGTGTTAGGATTCCTCTACTCCTTCCATATAAAGACGAACCCCTTGAAATGTTCTTTTGGGGTGACCTCTGGGAAGTTTCTCGGCTTCATCATCAGATATAGAGGAATTGAGATCGATCCAGAGAATATCAAGTCTATCAGTCAGATGCCCTCTCTAAGAAACCTCTGAGAGCTCTGAGGCTTTCAAGGCCACTTAGAAAATATATGCCAATTCATTGAAAATCTGGATGGAAAGTGTAATCCATTTTCCAAACTCATGAACAAAGGTTCTTTATACCAATGGGATAAAGAGTTCTAGACTTCATTTGAGGAGATCAATATCTACTACATCCACTGGATTTGAAGCTATATATCTCTAGAAAGCTACCAATATTTTATGTGACATCCCAATAATGATCCCTCAGTTATCTTATAACCCATAAGAACATAAAATGAATAGAGAACAATTTTTATTAACTCATTCGCATGATCCTCGACACAGAGACCATATATTCTTCTATCCAGAAGAGCTGCCTCACACTGGTTTTTGCAGTACAAAAGTTGCTTCATTATCTACAACATCATGAGATATAACTGGTGTTTTGAAAGGATCCACTTAATTATATTCTGAACTACCCTATATTGATAGGACATCAAGCTCAATGGGAAGTGATCTTTTAACAGTTTGTCATCATGTTTGTTCCATGGAATACTTTTAAGGGTCATGCACTGGTAGAATTTCTAAACACCCACCCATCCCTCATAGAGCATTCCATAGATCTTTATTCTCTAGATGAGTCCATTCTATTAGTGGATCCCTCTATTCCATGGTGGAAGATGAATTTCAATGGTGACTACAAAAGTCCCACCAATAGAAGGCTCAATGATTCCAGGCTCAATAATGTAGGCCTGAGAATTGTCTTCATCATGCCCGCACAAGCTATCTTGACCTATTCATTATTTATTTTCGAAGGATGTACCAAAAAATGAGGTGGAGTATCAAACTCTCATAATTGGTCTTTAGTTGTATCTTGAGATTGATGTTCCCCACCTTCATGTGAAGGGGGACTTTGAGCTAATCATTAAGCAGATTAATGGTGACTATATCATCAGGAAGTTAGAGCTCATACCCATTCTCAATCATGCTTGAAATATGATGACCCAATTAACTTATCAATCATAAGTCACTCATATCCCCTAGTCATAGAATGGTCAAGACCATAACTTGGATGGTTTATCCATTTCTCTCAAAAATCATTACTGGGAATATCTATTCATTAATGTGGCACATCGAAGGGTCATCACCCCTATCAATACAAGTGATGATGAAAACCAGCAGGTATGACACCTTACAACCGATGCTTCCATATAAGGTCCTCCAGATCCTCCTTTCATAGTAGAACAAACCTTCTATTAGAAAACTCCTTTCATCGAGTATCTCCATCGTGACAATATCCCAATAGGCATAGAAAATCATTAGAGAGTCTGTCAGCATGTAGTGAAGTTCACCCTCTAGATCAGTCCTATCCTTGAGTAGATCATATAAAAACATGGGTTTGATAGAATTATCCTCCATTATATTCAAGAAGATGAGATTCCCCAGGTTATGTAGGATGTTCATGTCAGATCTTGTGGTACTCATTAGGAAGGGTTGAAACTCTCTCACCAGATTTGAAGGATGGGATAATCTTGGCCCACCATGGTCCATGAATTTATTGAGTTTTCCAAGAGGATCCATGCATGTTAGATTCAAAACTAATTTTTACATATATTACCAGATCTCCTCCATATCAACATGTATTCTTATCCCTTTTTGGTCTGGGTACTCAATGTTGTGGGACCATATTCGCCAGCAACAACTCACTAGTGCAAGTTAATTCTAACCACAACAGATTTATTTTCCACGTGGGTAGAAGTTTTTTCTCTCAAGGAGGTAAAGGCCCATTATATTGTTGAATTTATGATATCCAATATTATTCATTAATTTGGAGTCCCTCACACTGTTCCCACTGATAACAGAACCAACTTCCAAGAAGCTGAGTTAAAGAAGATTTACAATAAGTATAGTATCTAGTCCAAAGAAACCTCTCACTACCTTGCATAGAAAAATGAAAAAATATAGGTGTTAAAAAAGACCTGATTTAAAATTTTGTAGAATATGGTAGGCCAAAACAAGAGGAGTTGTCTAGAAAAGATCTCTAATGCCCTCTGGCCTTATCGGACAACAACCCGTAACTCCACCAAGGTGACTCCATATTCAGTAAGGTATGGAATAGAGGTAGTACTCCCCATCAACATTCATGTTCCATCACTCCATAGATATGTCTATGATCAATAAATTATAGAAAGAGTAGTAGAAGTCCATTTGGATGAACTGGAATCTCTCGAAGAGAGAAGACTCTGGGCCTTGGACAATCTAGAGAGGCACTGGAAAAATATAGCCAGATTTTTCAAAAAGAGAGTTCACCGCCTCTCTTTCCATCAAGGTGATGCAATTTTGTCTCTTTGGGCATAGATGATCCTTGATAGGGAACTACTAAAGTTGGATCCCAAATGGGAAGGACCTTAAATCATTCACAAAGTCTATCCCAATGATGCGTACTCTTTTGGTCACCATGTATGGATAGAGAATCACTCCTCCCACCAATTCCATGTTCCTTAAATAGTACGTTTCATGAATTCATCATCCTACATGATGTTAAAATGTTTCATCCTACACTACATTAAACTATTTCGACCCACATGCCCTAAAACTATGTGTAATTACTTGATCATACAACATGAATATTAACTGCATAGTTATCCTATATTCTAAGCTCTATGAACTTAAACTAAGATTGCTTTGTCCTACATGGTGCTAAAATTCCCCATCCTGCATGATGTTAAACTACTAATTTTTCTTTACTGCATGATGTTAAATTACATAGAATTCAATAACTATGTATGGCTTGATTCACATTCTTATGGGATATATAGTGATTCCCAAACACTTCGTCTTTAGGCCCATCCAAAAACTATCCCTAACCTTTTTCCTCATCCACCATGATGCTAAACAATGTGCAAGTTCTTCTCAGAAATGTGTGTGCATTTTGGATCTCTTTGGTTCTAATTCACATTTCATTGATTCATGGAACCACACTACACATCACTATGTAATGAGCTTTATCCTATGGTATGAGATATATGACCTTAAAATAAGATCTATTTCATACAAAAAACATGACATTAAACTATTCATACCCATCCCACATGATGTTAAAAAAAATTTTCAATGTGCATGACATTAAACTGAACAACACTTATGTTCCTTTCGACATGACCTTAAAAGGAAATTTCCCCTTTTCCCTTAATGATGCTAAACTACTCCATCCCACATGATGTTAAACTGCTACATCATCCTAGATTAATATCGATAAACTGTACAAAACCCTAATGTCCTCATCCTAGAGGACATCACCTTTGGCACTGGTCACTCACCATGCCATTTTCAAGAACTACGTATGGATTGATTCTCATACTTATGGGATACATCATAACACCTAGAAATTTTTTCTATAGTCCAACCATAAGTTCCTTCAAATTATCTACCTAGGTTCCTCTTGGGAGTATGTGGTGTGAAAAACCACCTTGGTCCTCATTCACATCAAGTTATAACAACTGCACCAAGTACATCCCTTAGGAATACTCTTGTTGGCTCTCATCCTTCTGCATGATGTTAAAATACATGGAATTTAAGAATTATGTATGGATTGATTACCATAATTATGGGATACATAGGAACACCTAGACATTTAGTCTTTGGACACATCTGTAATTTCATCCTTTCGGTCCCTCAACCTGAGATATATCTCTTGGAATCATGTGGTTTGTTGTGGATCTCTACGATCCTCCTTCACTTCAGTTTTATTTTTCCATGCTAGGTGTATCCCATTCTAGGATACCTTTCCCCCACCAATGTACTATCTACATAATAATAAACTGCATAGCAACCTTTGTCCTTACCACATGAAGTTAAACTTCATGGAAATCAAGAACTATATATGGCTTGATTCCCATCCTCATGGGATATATAGGAACACCCAGAATTTTTTTCTTCAGGTGCATCGTAGGTTCAACACCCCTTTTTCTTAGGAATATGTGGTATAGTGATGACCTCCCCAGTCCTTATTCACCTCGGATCCATCAACTCTCCATTCTATGCATATCCATTATAAAGGCCTTATCCTTTAGTCTAATCTCCATGACCCTAAATTGGAAGTCTAAATATAGACATTATGACTTTACACTATGAATTACATAGGAACACACGGTGTGATGAGCCTTCTTGGTCCTCATTCACATTGATTTACATTGTCCACATCATATATAATTCTTTGGGATACCTCTATCTACTTCATCCTATTTGCATGATGTTAAAATACATAACAATCTTTGTCCTTACCACATGAAATTAAACTACAAAAAATTGAAGAATTATATATGGATTGATTCTCATCCTTATAAGATATGTAGAGATGCCCGATCATTTTGTCTTCAGGTCCATACCCTGGTTAATTAACCCTCTTTTATCCCTATTTGTAGTCTTTATCTGGAATTTTCCTATTACCATACCCTATCTATGAGCCCTCTTGAGGATTATTCTATTAAGAAGGGGTTTGGACCCCTCCACTAATATGACTTATTAACGTGCTTAGATGAATTGTGATGTAGGACCTAACCTGTTGGATTATGTAGGGACATTCTCTCATTCCATCTCCATGATTCTTGTTTTTTCTTATTTGGATCTCCGTAATCTTTCACATCTGAAGGGACCCCCTAATGGAATGGTCTCATGCCTCTTTGGCTCATCTACTGTTTTGGGAAAATTCCACAAAGGACTTTGGATGACACTTTCAGTTAGGTACCATGTCCCAAAGATGGTCAATGGTCAACCCCCATTTGCTTATCCTCATTCTTGGTAACACTATATGGATACTGTGTCTCGAATAAGTTCATCAGTTATCCTCCATCATCATGCAACCCTTATTGTGTACCAAATATCAGATTTTTTGATTCACATCCATTTCTACATCCTTATGTCTAGGTGGAACTTCAACACCCTCAGTGTTACCCCTCTGTGCACCATTTCATGTTGAGTAGGTTGATCAGTGTCACAGGGGTGCGCTTGACCTATCTTTTCAGTTCCCATTCTGTGTGCTCCCATGTGTCATAGGAATCCATCCTCCCATTGTTTCCCACACCGATCATGGATCACATGGGATTAGGGTTCTTGTTAGGGTTTTTAACCATATAGAAGAATCACACTATCCTATGGTCCAAAATTTATAACCATTAAACTAGGATGTTATGTCCTAGGAACATGACATTAAACTAATCATCTAATTCCAAGCCTTATGACTTCAAAATATTCACCCATTTTCCTTGAAGAATTAATAGTGCAGTATTAGACCTCCCTGGTCCTCATTCACATCTAGTTTCCTTATGGATTCTTGCTACACGCTCCCATTTTGGAAGCCTTATCCTATGGTATGATCTCTTTGACCCAAAACTAAGATCCCAACTTCCTTGTTTCATGATGATAAACTGATTAAAATCCCTTATCCTTATCATATGATGTTAAACAATGTATTATGAATCCTATAAATATGAATATAAACTACTCAGTGTTACAATCTCTTCCCCTAAGAAGACATTTCCCCTTGGCATTGGCCTTTTTCCATGCCACCTTTAAGAACTACGTGTGGCTTGATTACCATCCTTATAGGATACATAGTGACACCCAGACATCTCATACCCGGGCCCAACTATAGAGTTACAAACTCACCCCTTCATCCTTTTTGGTCTTAGTATTATCTAGGAATGTGTTGTGTGGTGTGGATCTCTTTGGTGTTCATTCATATCAGGTTTCCTTATGAAGCCATGCTACACATCCTCAGTTTAGTTAGTCTGAACTCTATGAGCTTAAACTATGATTTTTAATGTCATAATTTCATGAAAATAAACTACATAACAAATATGATATTATTATCTAAGAGAATATCTCCCCATTTATTTGGTATTGGACATCCATTCCACCTATTAGAACTATGTGTGTCTTGATTCCCATCCTTATGGGACATGTAGCAATGCCCAAACATCTTGCCTACGGGCCCAACCAAAGAATTATAAATTCACATTTTTGACCTTTTGGTTTGGTTTCCGATTTGAGAGTGTGTGGTGTGGTGTGGATATCTTTGGTCCTCATTCACATCAGGCTATTTTCCACACCACACACTTCTCTCTTTAGTTTCTATTTCATAGTCATATGATAATAAACTGTGTAATGTTTTTATCCTTATTGCATGACGTTAAACTATATGGATACAATCTTCAAAAAAACTATGCAATACCTCACCACGAAACTCAGTCCTTGAAGGAATATCTGATCCCACAAATGGATGTTCCTCATCAACATGCTTGAATGGGTAGTGGTATGATACCTAGAGTGTTGGATTCCACAAGGTCATTCCACCAATCCATTTCTATGCTTCACATATCCCTTTATCTTGTTCCGCATACTCTTCCACGTCTGAAGGGAACCCCTAATGGAATGATATCATACTTATTTGGATTACCTACTATTTTGATCCAACACCCAAAGGAATCTGGAAAACACTTTGAGTTAGGTCCCATGTCTCTAAAATAGTCAGTGATAAACCCTTATTTTTCTGTCCTCATTCCTGGTAACATGATATTGTTGATGTGTCTCTAATAAGGTCAGTAGTTATCCTCCATAATTACACCACCATCATTATGTTCTAGATATCAGGTGCAGTGATTCAAAATTTTCACCTCTCTATGTTATGGTGGATCCCCAATACATCTGGTGTTATACCTCTGTGCATCTGCGCACATTGAGTGGGAATGTTAGTGTGGTTGGTACTTTCCCTCACTCCATTTCATTTCCATTTTTGTGTGATCCAATATAATTGGTAAAGCCTAATATCACTCCTTATTTCCCACACTGAGCATGGCTCACGTCGGATTAGGAGTCTTGGTAGGGATTTTAACCCCATGGAGTGGCCTTATGACCCTATAGTCCAAAATCTATAACCTTAAACTAAGAGTTTACTCATGGTTATTTTAAGAGTGTATGGTGTGGTGTGGATTTATGAGGTCCCCATTCATGTTGAATTTTAGCAACTACAATTTTCACGTCCCTCATGGAGTCTTTATCGCACAATTTTAAAAGGCATGGGTCAGTCCTATCATATGACCTTAAAATGAGGAATCATCGTCTTTGCTGCACGAGGAAAAATGACACAACATTTTGGTGCTCTCGTTTGATAGGGAATCTCCCTTGGAAGTGGTCATCCACCATTTCACCTGTCAAGAATTTCACATGGCTTGATTCTTTATGCGATGCTCGAATATTCCATCATGGTCCACCCACTAAAAAAATAATAACAAAAGAACAAACAAGAAATATCTAATGCCTCTTATCTCTATGTATGGGCCATACCTACACAAACTAACTTAATAACTATGTGTGGCTTTATTCCCATCTGTATGGGATACATATTGATTCCTAAGTCATCGATATCGGGTCCAGCCACGATGTTATTTCCCCATTTCATGTCATACCATCCTTATCCTTTCACATAAAATTAATCTTCATGGGATTTAAGAATTATTTATGGCTTGATTCCCATCCTTATGGGATAAATAGTGGCACCCAGACACTTTTTCATTAGGCCCATCCCTAAATATTCTGGTCCAAGCTCTATGAACTTAAACTACATAATGTTCATATGAAGACATCAATGTTACACGTGGGCTCTCATGGACCTCATTCACATCATGTTTTAGCTCTTTCATGTCACCTTCATACCCTTGGGATGAGTGTTCATCCTTATAGTCCATGCTGTATGAATTTAAACTATATAAATGATTCCTCAAGAATGCATATGTGGTGTGTGTGGGCCTCCTCAATCCTCATTCAAATCAGGTTTGTTATTTCACTACATCACACATATTATTCTTGGATCATCTCTCATATGATCTGAACTCTACATCCTCAAACTAAGAACCGACTATCCTCATTTCATGACAGTAAAATGCAACCATATCCTAAGAAAGTTTAGGATTTCCCATGATAATTGTGGGATAATTTCACTTCCAAGCTTGAGATATTTACCCCTTCTATTGTTGGTCACCAACTACATTGTTCTCATGAACTAAATACGTCTTTATTCCTATCATTATGAGATATATAGTGATGATCATGCATTTTTTCGCAAGACCATCCACATATTCATTAACCCCTTTTCATCCCTTTGGCCTTTGTTCATCTTAATATGGGTATGAAACACATGAGCCTCTTGGTCCTTGTTCACATTAGGTTTTGACTTCTATATACAATCTACATACCCTAATATTGATAATATTCCATTAGTTTGAGAAACAATACTTTAAAATATTTTATATGGTTTGTGCAGGGTAGTCTTAAACTATTTGCACACCTGGGACTGAATCTCACTCTCTGATACGCTCAGTACACACTTAAAGTCCTTATTGTTTCGGGTTTCCATCATCCTTAAAATCAAGACGGACCCTCTATTAGTGATGGTGTCATGAAATCTTTGTCTCACCTCCAGTCCTGATCCAATTCCCTAATTTATCTTTGGAAGTAAGCGGTGAGTCTTGTGTTTCAAAAATGGTCAAAAGTTAATCCCAAAATTGCTTGCCCCATTATCATCTGGTGTGGTTATTGTCTTTATGTTTCAAACACGATCAACAATTGACCATTACTTACCATTCAAACTTTCATAAAGACTGTTAAAATATCGAATTACCCTCATTTTAAAACTCTTATATCATGGAGGGATTTCATCCTTGGTGTAACCCATGAGGTGCACTCCCACATGTCAGGTAACACCCTTGTACAAGTCCCTATTTCCTATACCAAGAATGGATCATGTAGGCTTTGGAGTTCTGGTAGGTCGGATATCGATATAGTTGAGCCACACAGGTGGACTTTGGTCCAAACTCTACGAAATTAAACTAAGAGCATTATAGAGAATGTGAAGTGTGAGGTTGGGCCTCTTCAGTCCTCGTTCAAGTCAGGTTTTGTCCCTCACCACATCACATATGCCTCCTTCCCATCTGTTCCTTGGTATTTTTATGTTTCACAAGCCTCTATTGGATTATTGATGTCAGGTTAATCTCATCCATTCCAGGAAAGTATTCTAGGAATATAAATTTTAGTCTCTGAAACATGACTTTAAATTATTGGCCAAGGTCCATGAAATATGACCTTAAACTATGTGCAATATCTGAGTCACCTGATATTTAACTCTGGGACACATCTTGATTGCATGACAATAGACCATACCATGCATCATCCTCACCATATGATGTTAAACTATGTGTTCATCATCTTCACTTGCATGATGTAAAAATGAAAAGTATCTCATGTCTTGCCTAAGAGGTCCTCTCCTATAGTGATGGCCATCTATCACATTGTTCACATCATTAGTTGTTTCTCAACATCAAAAACGACGCTCCTCCTAGATGATAGTTTTGATCTTTGTTCAGCCTAATGTTCCTACACCAATGTACTTTAGTCAATATGGAGTAATTTCAAGAGTGTTGTATTTATTATGAACACCCCGTCAGTCCAATCCACACTTTTCATGCCCATTATCTGGATCCTCATCCTCTTTTAAGTTTTAAGGGACCCCATGATGGTTTGGTTATTCCACATCGGCTCACCTACCACTACAAGACAATGCTCCAAAAGACATCAGACAACATCTCGAGTTAGGTCCTGTGTTTTGGATACGGCCAACGGTCAACCCTCATTTGTTTGTCTCCATTTCATACTGCCATTATGAAGATTGTGTCTTTAATATGGATAGTAGTTATCTCATACCGACATGCCATCCTCTATGTGGTTCTGAATTTTGGGCGTCATGATTCACACTTCCCACTTTCACTTTGTTTGGATTGATTCAAGTGCCCCTAGAATTATCCTACTCATGCACTAGAGAACATTGGGAAAATCAAGTTGGATATTTTGAGAGATCTGTTCTCCAGTCACAACCCCTCTCAACTCGAACACTCTGGGTGGTCGGTCAGCAACAACAGACCTCAAGTATTTTATGGTCAGCTGTAACTCTCATACAAAGTGAATGATTATGTGGTCATACCTTGTTTATCACACTGGGCATGACCCACATGAGTTTGGGGATTGACCAATAGTCATTTCACATATATGATCGAGATGCACAATAGTTGAAATAAGAAAGAGATATTTCCATACACATAGTTAAAAAAAATAAAGAATGTAAGAAAATATGTTTTAGGAGTTTGAAAAAACATGGCCCCTATGGATTTACCCCATCAATGGAGCACCTCAACTCTATCACCCTAGGATGTGTGGCCTCCATGATTTTCTATTGTCACTTGAGCTCCCTTTATTCTTCATTTTCTACAGACTAGAGCTCATCATCTCTGATCAGTGCCCAATTATTTTTAGCTTGGAGGTCATCCAATTGATCGCTTTCCTGGTTTAACTACTTCTGGGCCTCCACCAGCTGTACCTTCATCTGAGTGATATTCCTCCTGTTCGATCTCCCGAAGCTTATAGATATTTTCATATTTTTCTTGGCACCATGAGACATCCAAATACTGAATTATTTCCAAGATATTCTCAACAAGGTATCCCTGGATGAGCATGTGAAATTATTGAGCTCCGACCCCTCTAGTGCACAAGTCACCTAGATAGTTGTGTCGGGCTCCATATCTTAAGGTTGATATTCATCCATTGATTCCACCTAAATAAGGTTGTTCCTATCAGCCCCACCGATATCGCTACCAACATCCATGATCAGCCGATTACTAGAGGTCATGGATTGTTTTACTTGGAAACTTGGATCCATATGAACTGACATCCCTCTCAGGAAAGGGCCCCTGAGTACTCTAATCATTCACACCAATAGAAAACCGACCGCTCTGTGGACTGTTCAGACAAGGGTCATGTCAGACAATCTGATTAAGAAGAAAACAAGTATAACTCTATGAGGAAGGAATCTTATAGTGGTTAAGTTATGGATTCACCTGCTACCACATTTTTATTTCTGTTGCAGGGATGTCAGGAAATTTCCCCCCCATACATGATGGTGGGTTACAATGGTTTTGGAGAGGCCACCCTTTCCTCCCCAACACTCCTAGACTCAATGAGTACTATTGCTTCAGACATGGGTCCTGGTTTTTGGTTCTTCATTCCCATCACCACGCCTCTGCCCCTGTTAGTAGGGGTATCTTGTGAAAGGTTTTCCGGTATAGAACATTTGTTAGTTGAGAAGAATAGATAAACAAGAGAGAGGTAATCTTATATGGGAATGAGTTAGAACTTACCTCGATAGCTTCAGAAAATCCTCACAGAAAAGTTTCCTCCGAGATCAAAACTTCACCTTTCTCTAGAGGACTCCCTCTATCAACATCTTCCTCCCAGGACCCATCCAATTCCTTGGGTAAGGGAAATTTAACTGCTATCTCCATAGCTAACAGTTGTGGTGGGGATGTCATATCTAGTAACACTTTCACTCAAGCTGTCATTGGATGTGGAATGCCTTGAGAGTTCACTAAATTCTCCAACTCTTCCATATATTTCTACCCCTCTTCGTAGGATGAAAGGAAGCTAGGTTTTACATAAACAATTCCTAGAAGATCCATCCCACACTAGTTGAGGTAGTCCCACATTTATAAATAATTAAGTAATTTCCTATTGACATCCAAATCTTACCAAGACTGAGGGAAGATTGAATCTTTAGGTATATCCATGCAACACAGTTTCTTCTTAGGATCTTGGGTAGGTATTTAGAAGAACCCTCTTAATGGGTTTCCTTCATCTCGAGTCTACCCGATAGGAACCACTAGGCCTGCTAAATATGATCTTCTTCCATTTCTGGCCGGTGCAATCCTTGGAACTATTGGCTCTACTGCTACAACACCGCCACTACAATGTACATCATCCCGACTTTCACAGTGTACTGTCTTCATTGTTTTTCCATGAACATGGGGTAGAGGGGACACTCTATCACTAGAATGGATGGTCCATTGTTTCAGAATTTCTCTTAGGTAGGGTGCCTCCCATATCTTTTCATACTCCTCAACTAGGATATAAGCAGAAGTGGGTGGTGGCAGCTCATTAAACAACTTCCCATCTTCTAACGTGAACATGAGCCAAATATTCCTCATTATTCATGGGAAATCATCACTATTTACCCTCAGGGACACCTTCAGGGCTAGTCTCTAAAAATATTGGAACTTCCTTGTGAACTGGTGCGGGGTGTATGGTTCACAGACTGGCATGAAATCCACTACACCACCAGCACTCAACCTCAAAAGGCCAGGAGATATGACCAATTCTCTTTCATTCCTCTACCATCACTATTGAACACTTCTATTGGTAGAGGAAATGGATGAAAGTTGAATTTTTCTTCCCTCCATATATTTTTCAACACCTCTATCAGGTTTAGCATAAATGGGAAACGTCCTACAACATTCAGGATGGTCGGTTGAAAGATTTTCTTGAGAGGGGAATTGGGGTTCATGTATTCATATCCCCCCATGTAAATTGCCACCCAGCCATATAGAAAGTCGATCATTCTACACAGGTGTACCGACTCCTTCCCCTCACTGATATGCCAAAGAACCTTGTACATATTTTCTATTAATGGAACTTTGAGGTTGATGAGAATTCCTATTTCCATTATTGGTTTCATGATGAATGTTCTCAACCATGTGCCGATATGCATATCTCTTACTAGCATCATCCATCAAAAAATGAGTGCAAATATTAACCTAGACAACCTAACTACCTCTTGATGTTTGGTGTTGATGTTTTACCCCCATAGCTGCCATTGGATATCCTCCAAAATTCTTCAATAAGAACCTTCCTTTCCTTGGTGATCCCCTATTGGGTAGGTATAAGGACTTATGGGTAGTTTCATTGGTGACCTCCCTCAGTAGGCCTCTCCATAGGATAGTTCAGGAAACGACTGAACTATTAATTAAATTGGACATCCCTTGTCATTTTATTTTCTTTTTCTACATTTGGAACTAATTATAGAAAAATATTCTCCAAATGTGGCATCTACAATAGATCCTCCCATGCATTCTCCATAGGGAGAAATTTGTCATAAATCTCCCCCAAAATTGGTATCCTAGTGATATGAAGGAGGTCCCATAGGCTGATACCGACCTACCCATGATGTAAATTAAAAGTGTTGGTACCCAATTACAATCTAATTAGAAAATCAAGCATGATGTCCATCAATTGGTAAATGTAGAATTGGGAAGCCCATGCCGCTTCATACATGCCTACTTGCCTCAGTTCTTCTCTAAATTCTGCATAAGATGAACATACCCAGTATGCCTAGGTGAATTCCTCAATGAAATTACCTCCCGGGTGCAGGTCCCAATAATAACTCCATCCTTCCTTTGGGTTCATTAACCTCTCCTTGAAGATTGTATGATGTTATGGTGGATATTTCTCTAGATGAAATGGTTTCCCATTAATATTTTTGAGATGGTTTTAAAGGTAATCTATGGTGATAGGTGAATGATCCCTCTAGCTATAGCCATCAGAAACCCTAATCCACTAGTACTGACCTAGTGTGCCTCTGAACCAGTTAGTTGGTTTACATCTTTTTTCCTCTTGGATGAAGATTTCCTCCCTCTGATCGAAACCATACAAAGGAAATATATCGCAAAGGAGAGAGTACTTATACACTTTTGTCAGTATCTCCATCACTAATTCATGATTAGAGTGGCTACACACACTCCCCAATCAGGATGTTGTTCATCAAATTTTCTCTCTAGGTAGCATCCATGAGTACTTCATGAGCGACTTCTTGGGAGGCCATCATATTTTGAGACTTTCAAATTTCATGAACTTTATAATGAGGATTGTTTTAACGACCCATAATTTACATACATTGTCATTACATCAGAATTTAAGCACACTTATTACAACATATACCAAAACCAAGAAAAGACCGTATAGGTATAGAGTTTTTAGAAACTGGCAAACATAAACAACTGGTTCATAAAGCATCTACTTTGCCTCCCATTTATTTCATCATATCTAGAGTCCCTTTTTGGCATATCCTACTTAAAAACCTTCTTCCTGACCTGGGGAAATAAAACATACAAATGGGTGAGATGAAATGCTCAGTAAGGGTAAACAAAAGAAATATCAATCACATCATATACATAAGAACATAACTTTTGGAAATCTTAACCTGCAAAAGAAATCATAATTTAATAACATGGGATAAATCATAGTAGTGAAATGTAATCGCAATAATCATAAATTAAAACATGAAACTTTGTGGGATACACACGTAATCATAGAGAATCATTTATTGTTAGTCAAGACTCATTTCCAAGACTATCTTAGCGGACAAAGTCCATTTCTGAACCGAGTTCACTCCTCGTTTCAGTCCTGTTTCACTGAACTGGTTTAACCTGCCGTTCCAGCCATGTCTATCTAATGAGATATAAAATCTTTAACCAATTCATTGGAGGGAGATATAGGTCCCACCCATCTCAAAATGATACCATTCATATGTGTGCCACAAAATCAGAAACCATACATCATAGCATAACCCATGTAATAAAAATGGGAATCTTAAACATCGTGACATCATAAAACAATTCATATAAGATAAAGGAATTCATAAAAATATAATTCCATCACAACATAATCAAATAAATGTAATAATAGGGATAGAAACAGAACCCTTTATTATCTTAGATGGAAAATAATTTTGATAAAACACTTGAACTCCATTCTTGAGGAAAATATCCTTTCTGCTTCAAAAACACTTTTCCTTTCTTAACATGTCGTACAATTCTGAACTAAAAGAAGTTGATTAAAAATAAACTTGAAAACTTGTAAAGGAATATTCTTGGAAATAATGTTTTAAAAATCCATTCATGCCGTATAAGTTAAAAAAAAACATTCTTCGTACTTTTTTCAGAAAAGTCAAAAAGTACCTCGTACGAAAAACGACAAAAGATTCCTTTCATATCCTTTACTAAAAACTCACCGAAGGGTAAAATTTGATTTAAACAATTGTAGGTGGATGGAAATAATGTTACATATTGAGTAAACATAGATGTGGATGATAAAATACACCCCAGTAAATACTAAAGTATAAACAATCTCGGATAAAAATGAGATTGTGATATTTCCCTTACCTTAGGTCCGATTTTCCTCGTAAGTGTCCGAACCACCTGTATAATGATTTAAATAATGTTATTGACTTATTCCAGAATCATAATTATTGTTATGATATCATATATGGTCATATTCTTAGCTTCTTAGTAGTAATATTTCATTGCTACTTGTTGTTCGGGTGTTTATAACTTTTTGTTGTTATGTGTGTTTTGTCGAATAAATTCTTATTCTTCTCTTTAGGTTATAGATACATCATTTCCAGAATGGTATTAATGTACTATATATCATATTTATTCATTAAATTCATTTATATAATCATTATTAAATGAATATCATGTAGAACGAATCACATCACATCATGGGGACGGTATTCCGTACGTACGCACGAGCGATGATATCGTTCCCATGATCGTGGAATTGTATTGGAGTGTATGTATACTATTTCAGAATCAATATCACTTTACAATAACCATATATAGTAATTATTTACACCATTATACCCATCCAAGTAAGGTGGTGGGGGAAAATAGATTACACCACAGCGTGGAGACGGTATTCCGTACGTACGCACGCACGGTGATTTAGTTTTCCATAGGATGGATAGATGTTGAAATAGGGTTGTTTCATAATTATAATAACATATCAGTATATGAGTGATATTTATATTATTACTTCATAATGAAACAAATAAAGAAGAAGATGTTGAAGAAGAAAGAATTTGGAAAGGATCAGTAATGGATATTACCTCATTTTGACGCGCCTCTTCTTAACCTCCTCTTAGGGCACTAGGGTTGGTCTTTGAAGAAGAACAGAACTTCTAGGATGAATCTAGGGAAGTGGGGAAGTGAAATGGGCAGGGTTTTTCCGAGCTTGAAGGCTCAAATTGGTGTGAGGAGGAGAGGGAGGAGGTGCCCTTTTATAAGGGAGGAGAGGGGCACCTTTGGAAATATAAGAAATATTTGTTTATATTAAATCCCAACCCCACTTAAAAACTTCCAAAATGACTCATATCTGAATATTAGATGATATAGGGTTGTAATCCCAGCAACCAATAAAATTTAGACATGTTAGGAATTTATTTTAAACATTACCAACTTGATTTATCCTTATTTATTAATTTAATTTTATTTGTGGTAATAATATTCTAAATTTTAAATTATTATTAATAATTACATATGTGTTGTGAATTTTCAATAATTTGACACTTTAGGACATTTTCGACCATATAAATATTAATTTATAATTTTTAAATATTTTTGTGATTTTTAAACAATTTTATAATATGTTATTTTTATAAAATAGCAATAGTGTCAATTTTGACACTATTCATTTATTTGAATTTAAATAAAATATATACAGAGGATATGTTCGAACTAAAAGCTTTAATAGATTAATAAAATGTCATATGTTTTTAGAAAATTAGTGGAGCACATTAAATAGTGCATATAATAATTATTTTAATATTTTAAAATCATTTATTTGATATTTTAATTAATAAAATAATTTCAACATCACTATTGTGTCATAATTAATGATAATTATTTAATACCTAAAAATTCTAAATAAATTATTATGATGTAGATAATTGTATTAGCTTTCTGGAGACTATTCATGTTCGAAGTTTCATTAATTTTATCCCCAATGTAAAATTATTATACTTATATGATTTAAGAAAGTGACATGTTGTCACATTCTTTGGTTTTAATAATAATTAAATTATTTTCATGGAAAAAAGTCTATTAAATGAATATAATCCGACCCTTAGGTTATATGGGTCGACTTTTAGTCATCCAATAGGATTTTGGTAGGTGTTAGGATAATTTTATAATCTTATATTTACCCTTAATTACCCGTTTTACCTTTAACTATGGTAAATAAAATTTACCGTAGTTACTATTCATAATGCCCAAAAATAAAAAGTAGCCTATTAACATAATTTTGACCCACTGATTATGAATATGGAATCCATTTTTCAAAATTCAAAACATATAAGTTGCAGTAATTAATTTAAAATAAATCCCGTTGTTATGAAAACGGGTTTTAGAAGTTAAAACATTGCCAAAGTTTGAAATGTTTTTACCTATGAATTCAATGTGAAATTAATGATAATGACATAAATTATATTAAATCGTAAAAATATATTCTATCTATACTTTAAAACCATTAAATATTATAATTTAACCATATAAATTATCTCAATGAAAAAAGTTGTTTTTAATTAAAAATTAGCGTATTTTTACTATTCATCAAAATATGAAAGTTATCAGAAAAATATCAAAAATTTATCCAAAGTAAATTTTTATATCCTGATTCAAAATAATAATTTTATTTTGTCAAATTGAACTTATAAATGTGTCAAAACCCAGATTTAATGTGGGTGCGCCATCAAAAGGTGGCAAAACTGCATTTTTTGATAAATACTTATTTTACCCAAAAAAAATTATTTTGTTCTCTTACCATGTTCTAGAAAATGTGTAAGATGAATAATAATGTTTTAAAATTTAAAATTCAGTTAATACTATTCATAACGGCTAGTTTATAATATTATAATAATATATCGTTGTTTAGTGGAACTCGGTATTGCGTACTACACACGCTATCGAGGAAGGTCGCGATTGCGTGCAGTGAAAGATTTCTTTGATGATTTATATAACATAAAAACAAAATATTTCTCATTAAAGTCTCGGGTGTTACATTCTACCCCCCTTAAAATGAATTTTTCCCTCGAAATTCTTCACTTTGTAACAAACAGATGAGGATACCTCTCCCTCATCATATCCTCAAGCTCCCCTGTAGCTTCTTCTAATTGGTGGTTCCTCCATAAAACTTTCACCAAGAGAGTGGTCTTGTTTCGTAGGACTTTTTCACTACGATCCAGAATCTCTATTGGTTGTTCTTCATAAGAAAGATCTTGCCCCAGCGGTACAACTTCTGAGCTGAGTATATGTGAAGGATCATGTATGTACTTTCTCAGGAGAGATACATGGAACAAATCGTGAACTTGAGAGAGATTTGGTGGAAGCACCAATCGGTAAGCTACCTTCCCAACACGATCCAGTATTTCGAAAGGACCAATATATCTAGGGCTCAACTTCCCCTTCTTTCCAAATCTCATGACCCTCTTCGAGGGAGATATTCGTAAGAACACATTATCACCCACTTCAAACTATAGGCCTTTTCTTCGGTTGTCGGAATAACTTTTCTGTCGACTCTGAGCTGCTCTTATGTGTTGTTGAATAGATCCGACCTTTTCTACCATCTCATCAACAATATCAGGTCCTAATATCTTTCTTTCCCCAACTTCATCCCAGCAAGTTGGAGTCATGCATTTCTTTCCATAGAGAGCTTCATAAGGAGCCATATGAATAATGGAGTGAAAGCTATTATTATAAGAAAATTCCACCAAAGGTAGGTGTTGATCCCAACCACCTTTCAAATCCATAGAGAAAGCTCTCAACATATCTTCTAGAGTTTGAATTGTTCTCTCAGACTGACCGTCTGTCTGAGGATGATAAGCAGTGCTGAAACTCAACTCTGTATCCAGAGTATGCTGAAGACTTTGCTAGAACTTTGAGGTAAACCTCGGATCCTGATGAAATATAATAGAAAGTGGTACTCCATGCAATCTTACCACTTCCTTCACATATATCCTGGCAAGATGATCTAGAGATAAATCCTCTCTAATAGCGATGAAGTGTGCAGACTTTGTAAAACGATCAACTATGACCCATATAGCATTATTGCCTTTGGATGTTTTAGGAAGTCTTGTGACAAAGTCCATAGTGATGTTTTCCCATTTCCATTCGGGTCTGGGTAATGGTTGTAACATCCCCTTAGACTTCTGTCTCTCAGCTTTAACTTGCTGACAAACCAAGCATCGAGAGACATATTCAACAACATCTCTTTTCATGCCATCCCACCAGAAGTACTCTTTCAGGTCCCTATACATCTTCATGCTTCCAGGATGAATAGAGAATGAAGAACTATGAGCCTCATCCAACATCTCCTTCTTTAATTCGGGGATGGGAGGAACACAAACCCGATTCCTGAACTTTATTATCCCATCACAATCAAGGTTGAATTCAGGAACATTTCTCACCTTCTTTTGTAACTTGACATCTTCTTTCTGTGCCTCTTTAATCTTCACATGTATTGATGGTTGAACATTCATTTGAGAAAGATACAATTTTTCCCCTTTCATTATAATTCCAAGATCCATCCTTTGTAAATCCATAAATATTGGATCTTTTGTGATCCTCATCATGGATAAATTGGCATGGTCTTGTCGACTTAATGCATCTGCCACGTTGTTTTCTTTCCCAGGGTGGTAATGAATTAAGCAGTCGTAATCCTTAATCAGCTCCAACCATCTTCTTTGGAGCATATTAACCTCCTTTTGTGTGAAAATATACTTTAAAATTTTATGATCAGTATAAATATCACACCTTTCACCATAAAGGTAATGCCTCCAAATCTTTAATGAAAAGATTACCGCAACTAACTCCAAATCATGAGTTGGGTAATTTTGCTCATGTATTTTCAACTGTCATGAGGCATAAGCTATCACCATATCATTTTTGCATAAGAACACACCCCAAAACCTTCTTGGATGCATCACTGTAGATCACAAACCATTCTCCACTACAAGGCAGTGTGAGAACAGGTGCACTAGATAAACTTCTTTTCAATTCATTGAAATTCTCTTCACATTCCTCTGTCCAAACAAACTTAACTCTTTTTCCGAGTCAACTAGGTGAGTGGATTAGATAATAGTGAAAAATATTTCACAAAACGTCGATAATATCTAGCCAAACCAAGAAAACTTCAGATCTCAGTCACTGTTGTTGGTCTCGACCATCTTTCGATAACCTCTGTTTTTTCTGGATCCACAGATATCCTCTCTTTTGAGATTATGTGACCCAAAAATGAAACTCTTTGAAGCCAAAATTCACACTTGGTAAATTTGGCATAAAGCTTCTCCTTTCTCAGGGTCTTCAATATAATTATCAAGTGATCTTCTTGTTCTTCCTTGCTCTTCGAACATACAAGAATATCGTCTATAAAGACTACCACAAACTGATCAAGATAGTCTCTAAAGACTCTATTCATCAGATCCATGAAGATAGCAGGGTCATTAGTAAGACAAAATGGCATCACTATAAATTCATAGTGTCCATACCTTGTATGGAAAGCCGTCTTTGGTATATCCTCCCTTTTGACCCTTAATTGGTGATACCCTGAACGGAGATCAATTTTGGAAAATTATTGAGCTCCTTGTAGTTGGTCAAATAAGTCATCAATGCATGGGAGAGGATATTTGTTCTTGATAGTGATCTTGTTAAGTTCTCGATAATCAATGCAGAGACTCATTGATCCATCTTTCTTCTTAACAAACAGAACTGGTGCTCCCCAAGGTGACGCACTAGGGCATATGAACCCCTTATCAAGATTCTCTTGGAGTTGCTTCTTCAATTCCTGCAACTCAATTGGGGCCATTCTACAAGGTGTCTTTGAAATGGGGAAAGCACCTGGTACGAGTTCTATTGAAAACTCAACTTCAAGATTTTGTGGGAGACCTGGTAATTCTTCTGGAAAGACATCATCAAACTCCCGTACAATGGGCATATTCTTAATCGTGAGTTTCTCACCAACCATTTGAGATAAATAAACTTCATTTAGTGGAATCAATACCCATAAAATGGAAGAAATTTCCACTGGAAGGTTATGTTCATCCTTGCATCGATAGACGATAATAGATTGATCTGGAATATGAAATTTGACTTCCATTCTTTGGCAATTGATATGAGCTCCATGTAGAGAAATCCAATCCATGCCAAGAATCACATCAAATTCCACCATAGGAAGGATCACAAGATTTGCAGGAAGAACTTTCCCACAAACTTCAATCGGAGAAGAATTATTAACTTTTGATGAGACTGTTGTGCCATTAGGGGTTGTCACAGCTAACTCAACATCTAAATGTTGAGGTAATACAGAGATATCCTTAGAAAATTCTTCAGAAATAAAGGAGTGGGTGGATCCAGAATCAAATAAAACATTTACTACTTTAGAGTGGATGGTAAGTGTACCTTTCACCACATCGTTATCGTACTCCACATCACTGATAGAAATTGCATGTGACTTTACTTTGTCTTTATCCTTAAGAGTTTGTTGACGTCGACCATCATCATCAACCCTTGGATTTGGGCATTGATCGGCATAATGCCCCATCTCCTTGAACATGAAACATTAAAGTGTATTAGGTTCATTATGTGTGTCCCTTCCTTTGTTTGCATCACTAGACATCTTCTTCCCATCATTGCGGCATTCAAATGACCGATGACTTTCCTTTTCACATTTGAAACATTTACTTGTCCCTTTAAGACAACTCCCTCCTTGTTTATTTCCACACTTTGAGCATAAGGGAAAGATCATCTTCTTTTCAGTGTGATCTTTAGATTTTCCTTTGAATTCCATTTTCCTCTTCTTATCAAACCCATATGACTGATGGGTTACTCCAATCTCCATGTCGACTTTGAGAGCACATCGAACAATTTCCTCGTAGCTATTGAAGTCCCTTATGGATAACGCCCTTCGAAGACTTCGTTTTAAGCCACTAAATAATCGATCGATCTTACTCTCAGGTTGGATAATAATACCAGAAGTGTACCTTTCAAGTCTTGTAAAATTTGCTTCATAAGTACGAACAGATTCATCATCCTTTTGCTTCAGTTCAAGAAACTCTTTCTCCATCATTGTTCGGAGAATATGAGGGATGTACTTATTGAAAAATAAGTTCTTGAACTCGTCCCATTCCATGGACTCAATTTCATCCCTTTGCCTCGTATTCTTAATAATATTACACCATTGATCAGCAACTTCTTCCAAACGATACACTTCTAGGATGACTTTGTCATGTTCAGAACATTGAAGAACTGAAAATATATTTTCAGTAGTACTAATCCATTGTTCAGCAACTAATGGATCAGTAGACCCGCTGAAAGAAGGTGGACGCTGCCTCATGAAGGATTCAACAGAATGTTCTCCTTCTTTTGCTCGTTTAGAAGTCCTGCATGATTCATAGCTTGAGAAAGTTGTGTGAGCATGGCTACAAGATTTTTCATTCCAGCTCCCATAAAGTTTGGTTGCTCAGGGGGACAATCATTGTATTGCCCGTCGCATTCCGCATTAACACGGTTCCTTCGGGTTCCAGCCATTGACTAAAACCAAGAAGAATAGTGTGAGCAAAACTAATTATAATAGGAAAAACCACATAATCAAGAATAAAATTTCACACTTAAGGTATTATCCTAGGTTGTTCATGTCCATTTCTAAAACACTAATATTGTGTTCTATGCTTAGACTTATCCTTAGGATTCTTACTAAGGCTTTCACATCCTAGTTTCCAATGGTTGACTATACCTTTCCTCTAATACCAACTATAATGACCCATACTTTACATACATTTTCATTACTTAAGAATTTAAGCACACTTATTACAACATATAACAAAACCAGTAAAGGACCGTATAGGTATAGAGTCTTTAGAAATTGGGAAACATAAACAACTGGTTCATAAAGCATCTACTTTGCCTCCTATTTATTTCATCATATCTGGAGTCCCTTTTTGGCATATCCTACTTAATAACCTTCTTCCTGACCTGGGGAAATAAAAAATACAAAAGGGTGAGCTCAAATTCTCAGTAAGGGTAAACAAAAGAAATATCAATCACATCATATACATAAGAACATAACTTTTGGAAATCTTAACCTGCAAAAGAAATCATAATTTCATAACATGGGATAAATCATAGTAGTGAAATGTAATACCAATAATCATAACATAAAACATGAAACTTTGTGGAATACACACATAATCATAGAGAATCATTTCTTGTTAGTCATGAATCATTTCCAAGATTATCTTAGTGGACAAAGTCCATTTCTGAACCGAGTTCACTCCTCGTTTCAGTCCTGTTTCACTGAACCGGTTTAACCTTCCGTTCTAGCCATGTCTATCTCATGAGATATAAAATCTTTACCCAATGAATTGGAGGGAGATATAGGTCCCACCCTTCTCATAATGATACCATTCTTATGTGTGCCATAAAATCAGAAACCATACATCATAGCATAACCCATGTAATAAAAATGGGAATCTTAAACATCGTGACATCATAAAACAATTCACATAAGATAAAGGAATTCATAAAAATATAATTACATCACAACATAATCAAATCAATGTAATAATAGGGATAGAAACAGAACCCTTTATTATCTTAGATGGAAAATAATTTTGATAAAACACTTGAACTCCATTCTTGTGGAAAATATCCTTTCTGCTTCAAAAACACTTTTCCTTTCTTAACATGTCGTACAATTCTAAACTAAAAGAATTTGATTAAAAATAAACTTGAAAACATGTAAAGGAAGATTCTTGTAAATAATGTTTTAAAAATTCTTTCATGCCGTATAAGTTAAAAAAACATTCTTCATACTTTTGTCAGAAAAGTCAAAAAGTACCCCGTACGAAAAACGACAAAAGATTCCTTTCATATCCTTTAATAAAAACTCACCGCAGGGTAAAATTGGATTTAAATAATTGTAGGTGGATGGAAATAATATTACATATTGAGGAAACATGGATGTGGATGATAAAATACACCCCAGTAAATACTAAAGTATAAACAATCTCGGATAAAAATGAGATTGTGATATTTCCCTTACCTTAGGTCCGATTTGCCTCGTAAGTGTCCGAACCTCCTGTATAATGATTTAAATAATGTTATTTAATTATTCCAAAATCATAATTATTGTTATGATATCATATATGGTCATATTATTAGCTTCTTAGTAGTAATATTTCATTGCTACTTGTTATTCGGGTGTTTATAACTTTTTGTTCTTATGTGTGTTTTGTCGAATAAATTCTTATTCTTCTCTTTAGGTTATAGATACATCATTTAAAGAATGGTATTAATGTACTATATATAATATTTATTCATTAAATTCATTTATATAATCATTATGCAATTAAGATCATGTAGAACGAATCACATCACATCGTGGGGACGGTATTCCGTACGTACGCACGAGGGATGATATCGTTCCCATGATCGTGGAATTGTATTGGAGTGTATGTATACTATTTCATAATCAATATCACTTTACAATAACCATATATATTAATTATTTACACCATTATACCCATCCAAGTAAGGTGGTGGGGGAAAATAGATTACACCACGGCATGGAGACGGTAATCCATACGTACGCACGCGCGGTGATTTCATTTTCCATAGGATGGATAGATATTGAAATAGGGTTGTTTCATACTTATAATAACATATCAGTATATGAGTTATACTGATGTTATTACTTCATAATGAAACAACTAAAGAAGAATATGTTGAAGAAGAAAGAATTTGGAAAGGATCAGTAATAGATATTACCTCTTTTTGACGCGCCTCTTCTTAACCTCATCTTAGGGCACTGGGGTTGGTCTTTGAAGTAGACCAGAACTTCTAGGATGATTCTAGGGAAGTGGGAAAGTGAAATGGCTAGGGTTTGGCCGAGCTTGAAGGCTCAAATTGGTGTGAGGAGGGGAGGGAGGAGGTTCCCTTTTATAAGGGAGGAGAGGGGAACCTTTGGAAATATAAGAAATATTTGTTTATATTAAATCCCAACCCCACTTAAAAACTTAAAAAATGACTCATATCTGAATATTAGATGATATAGGGTTGTAATATCATCAACCAATAAAATTTAGACATGTTAGGAATTTATTTTAAACATTACGAACTTGGTTTGTCCTTATTTATCAATTTAATTTTATTTGTGGTAATAATATTCTAAATTTTAAATTATTTTTAATAATTACATATGTGTTGTGAATTTTCCATAATTTGACACTTTATGACATTTTAGACCATATAAATTTTAATTTATAATTTTTAAATATTTTTGTGATTTTTAAACAATTTTATAATATGTTATTTTTATAAAATAACAATAGTGTCAATTTTGGAACTATTCATTTATTTGAATTTAAATAAAATATATACAGAGGATATGTTCGAACTAAAAGCTTTAATAGATTAATAAAATGTCATATGTATCTAGAAAATTAGTGGAGAACATTAAATAGTGCATATAATAATTATTTTAATATTTTAAAACCATTTATTTGATATTTTAATTAATAAAATAATTTGAACATCACTATTGTGTCATAATTAATGATAATTATTTAATCCCTAAAAATTCTAAATAAATTCATATGATGTATATAATTGTATTAGCTTTCTGGATACTATTAATGTTTGAAGTTTCATTAAGTTTATCACCAAAGTAAAATTATTATACTTATAAGATTTAAGAAAGTGACATGTTGTCACATTCTTTGGTTTTAATAATAATTAAATTATTTTCATTGAAAAAAGTCTATTAAATGAATCTAATCCGACCCTTAGGTGATATAGGTCTACTTTTGGTCATCCAATAGGATTTTGGCAGGTGTTAGGGTAATTTTATAGTCTTATATTTACCCTTAATTATCCGATTTACCTTTAACTGTGGTAAATAAAATTTACCGTAGTTACTATTCATAATGCCCAAAAATAAAAAGTAGCCTATTAAAATAATTTGGACCCAATGATTCTGAATATGGAATCCATTTTTCAAAATTCAAAACATATAATTTGTAGTAATTAATTTAAAATAAATCCCGTTGTTAAGAAAACGGGTTTTAGAAGTTAAAACATTGCCAAAGATTGAAATGTTTTTACCTATGAATTCAATGTGAAATTAATGCTAATGACATAAATTATATTAAATGGTAAAAATATATTATATATATACTTTAAAAACATTCAATATTATAATTTAACCAGATAAATTATCTCAATGAAAAAAGTTTTTTTAATTAAAAATTAGCGTATTTTTATTATTCATCAAAATATGAAAGTTATCAGAAAAATATCAAAAATTTATCCAAAGTAAATTTTTATATCATGATTCAAAATAATAATTTTATTTTGTAAAATTGATCTTATAAATGTTTCAAAAACCAGATTTAATGTGGGTGCGCCATCAAAAGGTGGCAAAACTGCATTTTTTTATAAATACTTATTTTACCCAAAAAAAATTATTTTGTTCTCTTACCATGTTCTAGAAAATGTGTAAGTTGAAAAAAAATGTTGTAAAATTTAAAATTCAGTTAATATTATTTATAACGACTAGATTATAATATTATAATAATATATCATTGTTTAGTGGAACTCAGTATTGCGTACTACACACGCTATCGAGGAAGGTCGTGATTGCGTGCAGCGAAAGATTCCTTTGATGATTTATATAACATAAAAACAAAATATTTCTCATAAAAGTCTCGGGTGTTACAATTGTTCACATAGAACGATCATAGAGTGGTAGCAGATTCTTTTTTTATTACAAAGAAACATAGGATCATGAGGCCCCAGTTCACTAAGAATCAATCACGAAGAAATGGTCTGTTGAACTCAGTTCAAAAGGGAATATTTATGGGGTAGACCGATTCATGAAAATAAAGCTCTAGCATAGTCATTCATAGAGATCTATATAGACAATGAGACCCTCTCACCCTATTTTATATTTAATAGACCAACAAGATTCATGGTGGACTTCTTGCTCCGAATCCTCATGGAGGCCTTTTCAGCCAGCACACATCACACTCCTTCATCACGAGCCCATTTCATGAACAACTAGTTTTTCAACATCTCACCCTCAGATTCCAACCCTCCTTTTTTTTTCTGTCATCTCCCATTCCGAGGGGGGTATTTTTTGGCACTGAAATATGTTCCCTAGGATAATATGAGGAGTACCGCATTTGGGTGAGATATCTGAGCTCAAAATGGCCCAAGTATCATAAAAGGAGTATTCCGCACTAAGCTCATTCATGACTTCCCAGCCCTCACAAATGTACGCAGTGTTTAAGGAAGGATATATGAGTCTAAATATCCCCATGATCTCCAAAAATTGGGTTAATGGTAGGATCCACATGTCTGACGAGCCCCACGACCACTGCAATGCCAGTTGATGGTAGGCTTCGCATGTACGATGAGCCCCGCACCTCTTCACGTAGATGTTATTTTGCTTCACAACATGCCTCTGAGAATTGTGAGATCTCTTAGCCTATAAATAGCTGGACCATACCCCTCATATGCATTTTTACTATGAACTTTCTACTTCTGAGCTCCCTTTTCATGGATCTCTCAATCATCGTGATCCCATGAGAGAAATGAATTCCCCAATGCACTCGAGCATTATGAAACACCCTTTCCCTTGTTCTGATTTTCTTCTACCTATGGTGCGTATGCCCTTCACAAAGGCCTATGCACATGACAAAGGATGATGGACCTCTGGGGTGCTTGAGGATTCATAAATCATTAAGCCTTTATGAATCACTCCTCTTATAACTCATGCCTCCATACCAAGGAAGGGCCACCCTGCTTCATGGAGATCCTACCTTTGTGAAACCCCTAACCTCCATGAAGCACCTGATCTTCATGAAACACCTCTCAGTGAGCCCCCTTCTTCATGAGACCCTCTTTCGTGTAGACCTCTAGGATTTTACGTAGTGATTTCTTAGTCCCTCATGTGGTGTTCATTATTGCATTTCTTTACCTAATGCCTCTCCACATAGGTATGTTAATAACTGTTTTTTCTTTGAATATCTATGCTAATGAAGACCCCTCATGTGAACACTCCACCACCCCACCGTACTCTGGAATTATTCTTTCCTTCCCTTCTCCATGTGTGGGCAGGAATCAGTTATGTAGGACCATGGGGTAAGGAGTGAGATGTACCTGTCTGAGCTGTATGATGTTAAACTACCAAGCACCATCTCCCTCAACACACGACATTAAACTATAGTATCACTCCGTGTAATACACATAGGGTTCCCCACCTAAAATATTTTCCATGAACACTCATCTTTATGGGAGCGATCTATCCTTCAACCTCTTAGAAGGGAATTATATCATCCTTATGTGGAATAAGATCCACCTTGGGAATACCACCCAGTGTAAGCCCCAATCTCCATCTCCCTGGGCTGCCTCTGTGTGTAAGCCCTGAATCACTTCTCGTGACCACACCTTTTGCAACATGATCATAAGGTTTACTACTACCTCTTATTGGTAAAAATAATCATGAATCATGTGGTATTAAATATTAACAGTGACCAATAATTCATACAGGACACCTTAGTGCATAAGCCCCATCCCCCATCCTTCTGAACTATGTGGGTTTTGATCCTTATCTTCTATTTAAATAGGGTATGTAGTAATCCTCCATGAAGTTCAACCCCAACCAAAGGTAAACTCTTGTGCTCCCTTCTCAAGATGTACCCTCATGATGTGATATATTCCCTTTTTGGGAAACATCCCCCAAATCTGCCTCCCTAAGGTATTTTGATTCATCTATATGGGCAACTAACCATGCATAAGCCCCAGTATGTCAAAGAGAAGCTAGACATGTGTAATCCCTGATGCCATACCGAACTAAATAGGTTTTGATCTCTTTATTTTAGATAGGGTATATAGGAAGCCTATATGTGGTTCAATCCCATCATCCATTTCCATCTTGGTCTTTCCCTCGAGTCATTCTGTGTAAGGAGGATCATGCCCCATCCCAGAGGTCACATTTCCTTCTGGTCCCCATCCATGCACTTCATTATCACAAGTCTCCCCCTCAGGTGTCTCATCACATTATATCAAATAATGTAGAATTTTATTCCCAACCACTAGGATACATAGGAAGCCTCCCCAAGTTTCAATCCCATCATTACCCACACTCCATCCATTCCTTCATCACTTCAACCATATTCATCCTGATTCTTACCCACGATTTCACATCCCAGTGAGATCATTACATCCACATCACCACTACTCCTCAAAACATATGGGTAGCTAACCATGCACAGGACAAAAAAAATCCATACCCAACCAAGAGTTATCATCTTGCGACAAGAAACTGTCCATGTGTAAGTCCCAAATCACTCTTTCGAACTACATGTGGTTTCATCCCAATCTTCTAAATAGGGTACATAGGAAGCCTCATTGAGGCTCAATACCATCCAATAGTAAACCTTGGTACCCCCACTAATTGGGCCCCACAGTCCCTAATCTACCCTTAGTGGTGTCTAGATCAGCCTTCCTGGTGTGAAAATTTCCCTTTTTGGTACACACCATCCCAGGTTCTCTCTCATTGGGTGTTCTGATACATCCACTTGATAAACATTTTAGGTGCTCCCTCCTAGGGATGTGCCCATATAATCCACCTTTATAAGTGTTCGAGTCAGTCTAATATATCCCTGTAGGATGTTAAACTCACGACATATGTAACACCCCAATCTTCCACGGTACTCTTCTCTTTGAATAATAGAGTAACATGTGTTGTATGCAACTTCGAGATTCTAACACGCCACAACCAATCAAAGTAGTCGTTATGAATAGTAATACCAACTATTTGAAATTTTATACATTTATCATTCCAAATGGACTTCATTTTTGGATTTGGAATATCGAAATTATCCTAGGATGAAATTTTGGTACTTTTCGGATAACTTTTATTTTTTGATGAATAGTGAAAATTACTAAATTTTTATTAAAAACAACTTTTTTTATAAAAATAATTAATAGTGATAAATTATGAATTTGATTGGTTTAAAAGTATATTTAGAATATATTTTTACCATTTAATAAAATTTTTGTCATTGGAAATAATTTCACATTTAAACCGGACATAAAGAAGTGTCAATATTTTGATAGTTATTATCTCTTAAAAACACACTTTTTGTTTTGACAGCAAGAATTAATTTTAAATTAATTTCTACCACTTCTGTGAATTGAATTTCAAAAAATGGACTCCATATTTGGAATCAGGATTTCTAAATTGTGTAAATAGGTAACTTTTATTTTTAGACATTTTGAATACTTCAGTAAATATTTTATTTACCATGGTTAAAGTGTAAATCCGGCAAATAAGGGTAAAAAATAAAATTATAATAATGATAAATTACCCCCAAATGTGTCTTAACCCTATTGGTTGATACATGTCTGACCATGGACATCTTTGGGTCGATTTTGGGACCCCATGGATCCACTTGTAAGTGATAATGACACTTTATATTAATTAAGTTAAAGTAAATAGAAAAATTACATAAGCATATATCTTTTAGAAAAACAATTTTTACATAGGGTTATATATGTTATATTTTAAAATATAAATATTCATTAGAAATATAAACAGATTTCCTACATAATGGTATTTTATTTATAATTATTAGACATTGAATAATTTAATTTATTTGTGACACAATGATGATACAATAATTACCTTATTAGTGAAATATTAAAATAATTGATATTATAAATACCCAAATAAATATAAATTGAGACATTTAATGAATTACAAGAATTTTATAGGTTAATATGACATGTTACGATTGATTTAATTAACTTTTTTTTGAAGTAATCATGCTGTTATGGTTTTCAGAAAAATCAAATACCAAATAGTGTCAAAATTGACATAAAAGAGATTTTAAAACAAATATTATATTAATAATTGATATTAAATTCCTAAAAATCTATGGTTTGGTAAAAGTACTTTTATCATGATATGTGTATCATTAATGGACCACTTGGGGGTCGCTTGGAGGTATATATTATGTTTATTAACTATATAATATAAAAATACAAAGTGACATGGTAAGTGTCAAACTAATTAACCAAGAGTTAAAACTAAACGATAAGGTTAATATAATGACCCAAACCTGTCCAAAATATATTGGTTTAAAGGATTTAGACCCACGACCACCTTAGGATTTGAATAATCCACTTTTTATCCATTAGAAACCTAATATTAATTTATTATAAAATAATACTTTAAGTTTTTTCTAAAGAGCCCCTCCTCCCCCTTATAAAAGGACACCACTTCTAACCAATTCCTCACACCTCTCAAGCATTTTGGCTCGTCCAAACTCTACCCAATTAATCTCCATACATCCCTATCCTACTATTAGAATCATTACCTTAGGCATAAGGCACTTCAAGAGTCCTTTTTTGTTGAAACCAAAGGGAGTTACCCAAATTAAAGGTAACAATTTCTCTTAGCTTCTTTTCTTTTATTTTACTTCTCCAACCCCTAAACTGTTCTTATTATTTTCTTTTGTAACAAAAAAATTATCATAAATATACTAGGATATTTTTATTATAATTATTCGAACTACACTTACACACACCTCCATCTAATGGGTAAAGAACATAATGTTTCTGTGGATGGAAACCAAATGCCTCATGAAGCGATGATTGTTCAATTATCTTCTATCACCTCTCATGGTGGCCATTATGATGGAACTATAATTAAAATTGATATTAATGATATTTATTTTATATATAATATTCTGTAATTCCATTTTTTATCAAACCATTATTCGTTTCATGTTGTATATATATACGATAATTTCATTTGAGGAAGTTCGGACTACCGCCCCCTCAAAGTGACATGACTCGTTCATACCATACATGGAACGTATAAAGGATGGTGTTAATGAACTTAAGTAACACATATAAGATATTATATTATACTGGAATAAGAATATACCTATGTATCATTTGGTTTTTATTCCTTTTAAAATGAAAAATGAAATGGAAGTAGTGTTCGTGCGTACGTACGGATTACCGTCTCTACGAACGCGATGAGATTCATTTCCCCATCATATCCATTAAAGAATAATTATCTTTTGATGAATAAAATTAATGTTTAAGGACTTGATATAATTATGTATATGAATAAGATACAACCTATCCATAACAAACACGACTTACGTAACGAAGCATATAAAGGAAAACGAATCAGTTAACACTCTAAACGATGATAATACTAAAATATTATTAACAAAGAAATATTAAAAGATCATATATGATATCATATTTATGAATATTATTCTTGTATAATTTAATAACAATGATTTAACTATTATAAATAAGGTTAACATAAACACTATCAAGGAAAAGTACAAGGTAAGGGGTTTTCATCTCACTCCTTATTCCCGTGAGATTCATGCCATATTGACACTATTACCTTTTGTGTGGTGTATGTACTGCCTATAATTGTATTATTTGTGTAATAAACTTTAATTTATGTGTATTTAAATATTCATTTTATGATACCTCTTTCATGGGGTGTATGTTTTGTAAGTTACCAAATTGGTAAGGGTTAATTTCACAATCTCTTTATTATCTGAGGTTGTTTTTACGTAAGTATCTACTGGGACATATTTATTATCCATGTACATGTTATATGACAGAGTTTTCAAAGGGATTATTTTAAGGGACTTTTTTACTAAAACATCATTTCAAATGTTTTAAATATTTATTCTTTTAAATCCTTCTCATTAATGTACATGTCTTTAAAATGGGTTTTAAGGATTTATTTATATGGACATGAATGTTTTTAAAATGTTAATTCCCTTCAAAAGTTTCAAAGTGGTATGAGAAAATTTGATTAAAAAATCTCTTTAAATGACTTCTTTTCTAAATTGTGTGACTTTTAAATGTTTTCATGAGAAAGGGGTATTTCTATCAAAGAGTTTTACAAATAATTTTCATATATGTCAAAATTATTTAATGGATTTTAAACTTGTTTTGAAGTTGATTTATCATGATACAAATATTCCATATTTTATTGAAGGTTTTGTGATATGTTTGACTGTGGATGTGTTATTTTTATACCATTCATAGTTTATGGAGAATGTATTGACATTTCGTATACTAGTTTTAATACGAATGTTTATGTTATGTTTAAACCTGTTCATATGAGGAATGAATTGGACTTAATATGTGATGGGTGGAGCCTGCTATAGCTCCTCAATGCATCGATAGGTATAATGAGACAAACTAGTGTCTTGGCATGGGGCCTTGAAAAAAATCTTATTTGTAGTCTTGGCATGAGGCCTTGGCTACGTGTTTATGATAGTCTGTCATTATGCATTCCATCATTATGAAAGTGGTTAGTGACATTGCATGAGATTATTCGACTATTAGAATATCCATGTGAATAAGTAAATGGAAATATTTTATTTTTGCCATATTATGTTGAATTTCAAGTTTAAAAGGCTTTTGTTTTATTTATACATTGCCTTAAATGTTTATGATTATTTATTAAAGTTTCCGCTATAATGTTATCTTTACTGAGCATCTGAGCTCACCCCTTTCTATGTTTTATTTTTCCCAGGATTCCAAGAGGTGTATTGTGATTGATATACAGGGTTAAGACAAGGGAATAATGGAATTCATAAAGGAATATTTATGTTGTTTTGTTATAAAGTTTAATGTAACATTCATGTATGTAATATATTTTCCAAGACTCCTAAACCGATCGGTCCTTCAGGACTTGATTCTTTGTAATCATGACATTGTATTAAAATAATGAACCGACTCTGGGTAACTAGGGTTGGGGTGTTATATTTGGTATTAGAGGAAGTTTAGAAATAACCTTGGAAGCTAGATTTAGATAAACTCTGATTAGAGAACATAGCCCTAAGATATACTTTGAGGATTAGTAGAGAAGAACTTCCTAGAATTTTGATATTGTATAGATTTTGTGAGTATTCCGAGAAATACATCCCTATCTGGATATGAGTAGGTAGAGGCAGCTTTGGAAAAAATGCACCTAGGGGTAAAACCCGAAAACACCACTTTGACCTAGACTCGAATGGGAATTGGTGCACGCCAATGAGCCTTGCTGAAATCTTGGTTATGACACTCCCGGGGGATATGCTTAGGATAATTCTCATTTTCTTTACAAACCATTATAAAGGGTTTATGAGTATATACTTCCTCAAAGAAGACATTTTTATGATTATGGATTATATCCATAAATTGTTTAATTTATGTTAAGTGTTTTACAAGTTTGGGATTAGGTATTTCTATTCACAAACTAATCTAGTTTATGCTATTGTTTAGAAATGGCGCCCAGTAGAAGGAATGAAAACTCCAGCAATACGCATGATCCAATGAGTAAGAAAGATCATATCCTTCATGGGCTTAAGACATAATTTAGAAGGTAAATAGTCTCCCACATGTTATCATCATATGAAGAAATAGTATCATGTGTTGATAAGATAAGTAAAGAATTATCGGAGTCCTATGGATTTAAAGGGAAGCCAGAGAAAAAAGGATGGTAGAGAGAAGGACAGATAAAGGGAATAAGGTAAAGAAGGATTTTCCCATATGTGATAACTATAGAAAGAATCACCTTGGAAAATTCTTGAAGGGAATGGGAGTATGTTATAAGTGTGGAGAAAAGGACACCAAGTACGTGACTGAAAGGGTAAGAAAAAGATTTCAAATGTACAATGCTTCATCTGCATGGAGTTTGGAAACTATGCAAACCAATTTCTCAGTCATCAGACTATGCCAAAAATGATGCTATTGGATAATAATAAAGTTATCATACTACCACAGATGATGAGGAATGACTAGTGTTCTTATGTTGTTATTTTGGAATTATTTCATTGAAGTGTCGTATCAATGATGTACTGGAAATAAATAAGGATTGTACTGCAGTATTATTTCATTGAGGATTTAAGATTTTATGGTACTAAGAAAAGTGACTCTACAGAGAGTTATTTTTTTGGAAATTACATGGTTGAAGGAAAGATAAACCATAATATGGTCCTAATATCGAGGTACTGATTTTGGAATAAGATAAGGTTGATTTGGGTAAATTATATTGGATATTCTTGACTGCCTTGAAACTGATTAAAGATTTGTATATTCCATTATTGTAGGGGTTTACAACATTTATGGATGGATGAATTATATCCAGTATTCTATAAGGAATAAGAAATCATGAATGTAATCAATAAGGTATTATGGTAATTCAGAATGTTTTAGTGTTTTAAAAGAATACATGATGAAGGTATTCTCATGCTATTATGGGGTAAAAAAGATCTACATTATGTTTATCTTCCATATAAATTTTGGACTGAGAGTTTACAGAAGTATTTTGTATAAGTCTAAATGTTGGAAGGGATTATGTTTGAAAGGTTATTTTTGGATTTTTATAAAAGGACAACACACAGACCGTGTGACGACCCGTCGCGTTGGACAAAGCTGCGGGAATCAAACCCACAACCATAGTGCAATTGGGATTTATTTCCTACCATTGGACTACATGAAGTTCCTGGATGGTATAATGTAGTTTTTTAAGGTTCTGATATGTGAATGATAAATTCATTATATTTGGAACCCTATATGATTAGGATAAATAGAGTATTTTTGAGTTGTATTAGGTTTTGGGGTGAAATATGAGTTTGTGGTAGAAATTTATTAATGGATAAAAATCTATTTATAAAGTAATTATATCTCTTTATAATCTTATCCAATATCATAAATAAATTCCACAACATTAAGAAAAGGAACTTAGAACAAAAATGTTGTCCTAGATGGTACCTTAGATCATCACAAATCTATGGCTTTCGGATTGTAGGCCTTTTCGTAGCCATGTTCTCTACCACTCTCCATCAGATATTGATGGTTATATTTCTCTTCCATATCCATATTTTCCTACATGGAACCCTTGTATGTGTTATTTTCGGTAACCTTCATACTTACCACTCTTTATTTTAAATAGAGGCCTCATTAATCCATTTTTCGATGTGGGATTTCAACTAAGATATTTTGAAATGTCAACCCCAAATTTCCAATAACGAGCAGAAATTACGAGGACACAATTTATTTAAGTAGGGGAGAATGTAACACCCCAAGATTCCACGGTACGCTTCTCTTTGAATAATAGAGTAGCGTGTGTTGTACACAACTTCGAGATTCTTGCACGCGACGACCAACCAAAGTAGCCGTTATGAATAGTAATACACACTATTTTAAATTTTATACATTTTATCTTTCAAAATGGACTTCATTTTTGGATTTATAATATCAAAATTATCCTAGGATGAAATTTTGTTACTTTTCGGATAACTTTTATATTTTGATGAATAGTGAAAAGTACTAAATATTTATTAAAAACAACATTTTTAATAGAAATAATTAATAGTGATAAATTATGAATTTGAGTGGTTTTAAAGTATATTTAGAATATATTTTTACCATTTAATACAATTTTTGTAATTGGAAATAATTTCACATTTAAACCGGACATAAACAAGTGTCAATCTTTTGATAGTTATTATCTCTTAAAAACACGCTTTTTGTTTTGATAGCGGGAATTAATTTTAAATTAATTTCTTCCACTTCTGTATTTTGAATTTGAAAAAATGGACTCCATATTTGGAATCATGATGTCCAAATTGTGTAAATAGATAACTTTTATTTTTAGACATTTTTAATACTTTGGTAAATATTTTATTTACCATGGTTAAAGGGTAAATCCGATAAATAAGGGTAAAAAAATAATATTATAATAATAATAAATTACCTTAAAACGTGTCTTAACCCTATTGGTTGATAAATTTCCGACCATGGACATATTTGGGTCGATTTTGGGACCCCATGGATCCAATTGTAAGTGATAATGACACTATATTAATTAAGTTAAAGTAAATACAAAAATGACATAAGCCTATATCTTTTTTGAAAAACAATTTTTACATAAGGTTATATATATTATATTTTCGACTATAAATATTAATTATAAAGATAAATAGATTTAATACATAATTGTATTTTATTTATAATTTTTAGACATGAAATAATTTAATTTATTTTTGACACAATGAGGATGAAGTAATTACCTTAATAGTGAAATATTAAAATAATTGATATTATAAATACGACAATAAATATAATTTGAGACTTTTAATGAATTAAAAGAATTTTATAGGTTAATATGACATGTTAGGACTGAGTTAATTAACTTTTTTTGAAGTAATCATGCTGTTATGATTTTCACAAAAATCAAATACCAAATAGTGTCAAAAATGACATAAAAGAGTTTTTAAAACAAATATTATATTATTACTTGATATTAAATTTATAAAAATCTAAGGTTCAGAAAAAGGACTTTTATCATGATAGGTGTATCATTAATCGACCAATTTGGTGTCTCTTGAAGGTATATATTATGTTTATTAACTATATAATATAAAAATACAATGTGTCATGGTAAGTGTCAAACTAATTAACCAAGAGTTAAATCTAAACGATAAGGTTAATATAATGACCCAAACCTGTCTAAAATATATTGGTTAAAAGGATTTCAACCCATACCCACCTTAGTCTTTGAATAATCCACTTTTTATCCATTAGAAACCAAATATGAATTTATTATAAAATAATACTTTAAGTTTTTCCTAAAGAGCCCCTCCTTCCCCTTATAAAAGGACACCACTTCTAACCAATTACTCACACATCTCAAGCCTTTTGGCTCATCCAAACTCTACCCAATTAATCTCCCTACATCTCTATACTCCTCTTAGAATCCTTACATTAGGAAGAAGGCACTTCAAGAGCCCTTTTTGGTTCAAACCAAAGGGAGTTACCCAAATTAAAGGTAACAATTTCTCTTAGCTTCTTTTCTTTTATTTTACTTCTCTAACCCCTAAAATCTTCTTATTATTTTCTTTTGTAACAAAACCAGTAACCTAAATATACTGGGATATTGTTATTAGAAGTATTCTAACTACAATTACACACACCTCCATCTAATGGGTGAAGAACATAATATTTCTGTGGATGGAAACAAAACGCCTCACGAAGCAATGATTGTTCAATTATCTCCTATCACCTCTCATGGTGGAAATTATGATGGAACTATAATTAAATATGATATTTATTTTATATATAAGCTTTTTTAATTCCATTTTATATCATACCATTATTCATTTCATGTTGTATATATATACGATAATTTCATTTGAGGAAGTTCGGACTACCGCCCCCTCAAAGTGATATGTCTCGTTCATACCATATATAGAACGTATAAAAGATGGTGTTATTGAACATAAGTAACAAATATAAGATATTATATTATACTGGAATAATAATATACCTACGTATCATTTGGTTTTTATTCCTTTTAAAATGAAAAATGAAATGGAAGTAGCGTTCGTGCGTACGTACAGATTACCGTCTCCACGAACGCGATGATATTCATTTCCCCATCAAATCCATTAAAAAATAATTATCTTTTGATGAATAAAATTAATGTTTAAGGACATGATATCATTCTTTATATGAATAAGATACAACCTATCCATAACAAACACGACTTACGTAATGAAGCATATAAAGGAAAACGAATCAGTTAACACTCGAAACGACGATAATACTAAAATATTATAAACAAAGCAATATTAAAAGATCACATATGTAATCATATTTAATAATATGATTCTTGTATAATTTAATAATAATGATTTAACTATTATATAGGAGTTTTACATACACACTATCAAGGAAAAGTACAAGGTAAGGGATTTTCATCTCACTCCTTATTCCCGTGAGATTCATGCCATATTGACACTATTACATTTTGTGTGGTGTATGTACTGCATATAATTGTATTCTTTGTGTAATAAACTTTAATTTATGTGTAATTAAATATTAATTGTATGATACCTTTTTCATGGGGTGTATGTTTCGTAAGTTACCAAATTGGTAAGGGTTAATTTCACAATCTGTTTATTATCCGAGGTTGTTTTTACGTAAGTATCAACTAGGACATATTTATTATCCATGTCAATGTTTTATGAAAGAGTTTTCAAAGGGATTATTTTGAGGGACTTTTTTTACTAAAACATCATTTCAAATGTTTTAAATATTTATTCTTCTAATTATTTCTCATTAATGTCCATGTCTTCAAAATGGGTATTAAGGATTTATTTATATGGACATGAATGTTTTTAAAATGTTAATCCCCTTAAAAAGTTTCAAAGTGGTATGAGAAACATTTATTCAAAAATTTCTTTAAATGAATTCTTTTCTAAATTGTGTTAATTTTAAATGTTTTCATGAGAAAGGGGTATTTCTCTCCAAGAGTTTGACAAATCATTTTCATCTATGTCAAAATTCTTTAATGGATTTTAAACTTGTTTTGGAGTTGATTTATCATGATAAAAATATTCCATATTGTGTTGAAGGTTTTGTGATATGTTTTACTGTGGATGTGTTATTTTTATACCATTAATAGTTTATGGAGAAATTACTGACATTTCTTATGCTAGTTTTAATACGAATGTTTATGTTATGTTTAGAGATGTTCATATGAGGAATGTATTGGACTTAATATGTGATGGGTTCAGCCCGCTATAGCTCCTCGATGCATCGATAGGTCTCATGAGACAAACTAGTGTCTTGGCACGAGGCCTTGAAATAATCTTATTTGTAGTCTTGGCATGAGGCCTTGGCTACGTGGTTATGATAGTCTGGCATTATGCATTCCATCATTATGAAAGTGGTTAGTGATATTTCATGAGATTATTTGACTAGTAGAATATCCATGCGAATAAGTAAATTGAAATATTTTATTTTTTTCCATATTATGTTGAAGTTCAAGTTTAGAAGGCTTTTGTTTTAGTTATATATTGCCTTAAATGTTTATGATTATTTATTAAAGTTTCCGCTATATTGTTATCCTTACTGAGCATCTGAGCTCACCCATTTCTATGTTTTATTTTTCCCAGGATTCCAAGAAGTGTATTGTGACTGATATGAAGGGTTATGCCAAGGGAATAATGGCGTTCATAAAGTATTATTTATGTTTTTTTATAAAGTTTAACGTAACATTCATGTATGTAATCTATTTTCCAAGACTCCTAAATCGATCGGTTCTTCGGGACTTGATTCCTGGTAATCATGCCAATGTATTAAAATAATGCACCGACTCTGGGTAACTAGGGTCGGGGCATTACAGTTGGTATCATATGAAGTTTAGAAATAACCTTAGAAGCTAGATTTAGATAAATTCTGATTAGAGAACATAGCCCTAAGATAGACATTGAGGATTAGTAGAGAAGAACTTACTAGAATTTTGATATTGTATAGATTTTGTGAGTTTTCCGAGCAATACATCCCTATCTGGATACGAGTAGGTAGAGGAGGCTCTGGCACAAATGTACCTAGGGTTAAAAACCGAAAACACCACTTTGAGCTAGACTTGAATGGGAACTGGTGCACAACAACGGGCCTTTCTGCACTCTTGGTTACGACACTCCCGGGGGATATGCTTAGGATAATTCTCATTTTCTTTACAAACCATTATGAAGGGTTTTTGAGTATATACTTACTCAAAGAAGAAATTTTTATGATTATGGATTATTTCCATCAACTGTTTAATTTATGTTAAGTGTTTTACAAGTTTGGGATTAGGTATTTCTATTCACAAACTAATCTATTGCATGCCATTGTTTAGAAATGGCACCCAGTAGAAGGAATGAGAACTCCAGTAATACGCATGATCCAATGAGTAAGAAAGATCATATATTTCTTGGTATTAATACAGAATTTTGAAGGGAAATATTCTCCCATGTGTTATTATTATATAAATAAATAGTATCATGTGTTGATAAGATAAGTAAAGAATTCTCGGAGTCCTATGGATTTAAAGGGAAGCCAGAGAAAGAAAGGATGGTAGAGATAAGGACAGATAAAGGGAATAAGGTAAAAAAGGATTTTCCCATATGTGATAACTATAGAAAGAATCACCTTGGAAAATTCTTGAAGGGAATGGGAGTATGTTATAAGTGTGGAGAAAAAGGACACCAAGTACGTGACTGCAAGGGTAAGAAAAAGATTTCAAATGTACAATGATTCATCTGCAAGGAGTTTGGACATTACGTGAACCAATATACCAGTCATCAAACTATGCTGAAAATGTTGCTATTGGATAATAATCAAGTTATCATACTACCACAGATGAAGAGTAATGACTAGTTTTCTTATGTTGTTATTTTGGAATTATTTCACTGAAGTGTCGTATCAATGATATACTGGAAATAAATAAGGATTGTACTGCAGTACTATTTCATTGAGGATTTAAGATTTTATGGTACTAAGAAACGTGACTCTATAGCGAGTTAATTTTTTTGGAAATTATATGGTTGAAGGAAAGATAAACCGTAATATGGTCCTAATATTGAGGTACAGATTTTGGAATAAGATATGGTTGATTTGGGTAAATTATATTGGATATTATTGACTACCTTGAAACTGATTAAAGATTTGTATATTCCATTATTGTTGGGGTTTACAAAATTTAGGGATGGATGAAGTATATCCAGTATTCTATAAGGAATAAGGGATCATTAATGTAATCAATAAGGTATTATGGTAATTCAGGATGTTTCAGTGTTTTAAAAGAGTACATGATGAAGGTATTCACATGCTATTACGGGGTAAAAAGGATCAACATTATGTTTATCTTTCATATAAATTTTGGACTGAGAGTTTACAGAAGTATTTTGGATAAGTCTAAAGGTTGTAAGGGATTATGTTTGAAATGTTATTTTTGGATTTTTATAAAAGAACAATACACAGACCGTGTGACGACCCGTCGCGTTGGACAAAGCTGCGGGAATCGAACCCACAACCATAGTGCAATTGGGATTTATTGCCTACCACTAAACTATGTGAAGTTCCAGGATGGTATAATGTAGTTATTTTAAGGGTTTTATATATGAATGATAAATTCATTATATTTGGAACCCTATACGATTAGGATAAATAGTGTATTTTTGAGTTGTATTATGTTTTGGGGTGAAAGATGAGTTTGTGGTAGAAATTTATTAATAGATAAAAATCTATTTATAAAGTAATTATACCTCCTTATGATCTTAGACAATCTCATAAATAAATTACTCAACATTAATAAAAGGAACTTAGAACAAAAATGTTGTCCTAGATGGTACCTTAGATCATCAAAAATTTATGGATTTGGGATTGTTGGCCTTTTCATAGCCATGTTCTCTACCACTCACCATAAGATATTGATGGTTATATTTCTCTTCGATATCCATATTTTCATATATGGAACCCTAGTATGTGTTATTTTCGGTAACCTTCATACTTACCACTCTTTATTTTAAACAGAGGCCTCATTAATCCATTTTTCAATGTTGGATTTCAACTAAGATATTTTGAAATGTCAACCCCAAATTTCCAATACCAAGAATAAATTGCGAGGATGAAATTTATTGAAGGAGGGGAGAATGTAACACCCCAAGAGTCCATGATACACTTCTCTTTGAATAATAGAGTAGCGTGTGTTGTACGCCACTTCGAGATTTTAACACGCCGCGACCAATCAAAGTAGCCGTTATGAATAGTAATACCCACTATTTGAAATTTTATACAGTTTATGTTTCAAAATGGACTTAATTTTTGAATTTAGAATATCGAAATTATCCTAGGATGAAATTTTGGTACTTTTTGGATAACTTTTATATTTTGATGAATAGTGAAAATTACTAAATTTTTATTAAAAACAACTTTTTTAATTGAAATAATTAATAGTGGTAAATTATGAATTTGAGTGGTTTTAAAGTATATTTAGAATATATTTTTACCATTTAATACAATTTTGGTCATTGGACATAATTTCACATTTAAATTGGACATAAACAAGTGTCAATCTTTTGATAGTTATTATCTCTTAAAAACACGCTTTTTGTTTTGACAGTGGGAATTAATTTTAAATTAATTTCTACTACTTATGTGTTTTGAATTTGAAAAAATGGACTCCATATTTGGAATCTATATTTACAAATTGTGTAAATTGGAAACTTTTATTTTTATACATTTTTGAATAATTACTTCGGTAAGTATTTTATTTACCATGGTTAAAGCGTAAATCCGATAAATAAGGGTAAAAAAATAATATTATAATAATAATAAATTACCCTAAATCATGTATTAACCCTATTGGTTGATACATGTCTGACCATGGGCATCTTTGGGTCGATTTTGGGACCCCATGGATCTACTTGTAAGTGATAATGACACTTTATATTAATTAAGTTAAAGTAAACACAAAAATGACATAAGCCTATATCTTTTAGAAAACATTTTTTTACATTGGGTTATTTATGTTATATTTTAGACTATAATTATTAATTAGAAAGATAAAAATATTTCCTACATAATGGTATTTTATGTATACTTTTTAGACATTATATAGTTTAATTTATTTATGACACAATGATGATGCAGTAATTACCTTATTAGTGAAATATTAAAATAATTGATATTATAAATACCCAAATAAATATAATTTGAGACTTTTAATGAATTACACGAATTTAATAGGTTAATATGAAATTTTAGGATTGATTTAAGTAACTTTTTTTGAAGTAATCATGCTGTTATGATTTTCACAAAACTCAAATACCAAATAATGTTAAAATTGACATAAAAGAGTTTTTAAAACAAATATTATATTATTAATTGATATTAAATTCCTAAAATTATACGGTTCGGCCAAAGGACTTTTATCATGATATGTGTATCATTAATGGACCACTTGGGGGTCTCTTGGAGGTATATAGTCAGTTTATTAACTATAAAATAAAAAAATACAATGTGACACGGTAAGTGTCAAACTAATTAACCAAGAGTTAAAACTAAAAGATAAGGTTAATATAATGACCAAAACCTATATAAAATCTATTTGTTGAAAGTATTTCGACCCATACCCATCTTATTATTTTAATAATCCTCTTGGGAGCCATTAGAAACCGAATATGAATTTATTATAAAATAATACTTTAAGTTTTTCCTAAAGAGCCCCTCCTCCCCCTTATAAAAGGACACCACTTCTAACCAATTCCTCACACCTCTCAAGCCTTTTGGATCGTCCAAAATCTTCCCAATTAGTCTCCCTAGATACCTCTCCTCCTCTTAGAAGCCTTACCTTAGGTAGAAGGAACTTCAAGAGTACTGTTTGGTTCAAACCAAAGGGAGTTACCCAAATTAATGGTAACGATTTCTCTTAGCTTCTTTTCTTTTATTTTACTTCTACAACAACTAAACTCTTATTATTATTTTCTTTTGTAACAAAACCAGTATCCTAAATATACTAGGACATAGTTATTAGAAGTATTATAACTATAATTACACACACCTCCATCTAATGGGTGAAGAACATAATGTTTCTCTGGATGGAAACCGAACGCCTCATGAAGTGATGATTGTTCAATTATCTCCTATCACCTCTCCTGGTGGACATTATGATGGAACTATAATTAAATATGTTATTAATGATATTTATTTTATATATAATCTTCTTTAATTCCATTTTATATCATTCCATTATTTTTTTCATGTTGTATATATATAGGATAATTTCATTTGAGGAAGTGCGGACTACCACCCCCTCAAAGTGATATGACTCGTTCATACCATACATGGAACGTATAAAGGATGGAGTTAATGAACTTAAGTAACACATATAAGATATTATATTATACTTTAATAATAATATACCTAGGTATCATTTGGTTTTTATTCCTATTAAAATGAAAAATGAAATGGAAGTAGCGTTCGTGCGTACGTACGGATTACCGTCCCCACGAACGCGATGAGATTCATTTACCCATCATATACATTAAAGAATAATTATCTTTTGATGAATAAAATTAATGTTTAAGGACTTTATATAATTATGGATATGAATAAGATACAACCTATCCATAACAAACATGGCTTATGTAACGAAGCATATAAAGGAAAATGAATCAGTTAACACCCAAAACGACGATAATACTAAAATATTATTAACAAATAAAAATTAAAAGATCATATATGATATCATATTTATGAATATGATTCTTGTATAATTTAATAACAATGATCTAACTATTATACAGTAGGTTAACATACACACTATCAAGGAAAAGTACAAGGTATGGGGTTTTCATCTCACTCCTTATTCCCGTGAGATTCATGCCATATTTCCACTATTACCTTTTGTCTGGTGTATGTACTACCTATAATTTTATTCTTTGTGTAATAAACTTTAACTTATGTGTATTTAAATATTCATTGTATGATACCTCTTTCATGGGGTGTATTTCTCGTAAGTTACCAAATTGGTAATGGTTAATTTCACAATCTCTTTATTATCCGAGGTTGTTTTTACGTAAGTATCTACTGGGACATATTTATTATCCATGTCCATGTTTTATGAAAGGGTTTTCAAAGGGATTATTTTAAGGGAATTTTTTACTAAAACATCATTTCAAATGATTTAAATATTTATTCTTCTAAATCATTCTCATTAATGTCCATGTCTTCAAAATGGGTTTTAAGGATTTATTTATATGGACATGAATGTTTTTAAAATGTTAATTACCTTCAAAAGTTTCAAAGTGGTATGAGACAATTTGATTCAAAAATGTCTTTAAATGAATTCTTTTCTAAATTGTGTGACTTTTAAATGTTTTCATGAAAAAGGGGCATTTCTCTCAAAGAGTTTTACAAATCATTTTCATCTATGTCAAAATTCTTTAATGGATTTTAAATTTGTTTTGAAGTTGATTTATCATGATACAAATCGTTCATATTGTGTTGAAGGTTTTGTGATATGTTTGACTATGGATGTGTTATTTTTATACCATTCATAGTTTATGGAGAAAGTATTGACATTTTGTATGCTAGTTTTACTACGAATGTTTATGTTATGTTTAAGCCGGTTCATATGAGGAATGTATTGGACTTAATATGTGACAGGTGGAGCCCTCTATATATCCTCGATGCATCGGTAGGTCTCATGAGACAAACTAGTGTCTTGGAACGAGGCCTTGACAAAATATTATTTGTAGTCTTGGCACGAGGCCTTGGCTACGTGGTTATGATAGTTTGGCATTATGAATTCCTTCATTATGAAATTGGTTAGTGATATTGCATGAGATTATTAGACTAGTAGAATATCCATATGAATAAGTAAATTGAAATATTTTATTTTTTCCAAATTATGTTGAAGTTCACGTTTAAAAGGATTTTGTTTTAGTTACACATTGCCTTAAATGTTTATGATTATTTATTAAGGTTTCCACTATATTGTTATCCTCACTGAGCATCTGAGCTCACCCCTTTCTATGTTTTATTTTTCCCAGGATTCCAAGAAGTGTATTGTGATTGATATGCAGGGTTAAGCCAAGGGAATAATGGCATTCATAAAGTATTATTTATGTTGTTTTTTTATAAAGTGTAATGTAACATTCATGTATGTAATCTATTTTCCTAGACTCCTAAACTGATCGGTCCTTCGGGAATTGATTCCTTGTAATAATGCCAATGTATTAAAATAATGCATCGACTCTGGGTAACTAGGGTCGGGGCATTACAACATACCCCATACTAAACATGGGATTCCAAGGAAACCCTCAAAATACATGCCCCTAGCACAAGATACCATGCGATCGATGTGGGAATCCACAGGTTTTCACACCATTGATAATCCCTCTTAAGAGGAAGAATACAAAATTCTCCAATGTTCTAGTGTCCAAACATGCTCAGTAATTCCCAATGTGACATATTCCTTGACCGAAGGTTGCTATGCTAGATATACCCCTTAGAATGTCTAGAAAGAAGTAGTGAAATTAACCGGTATCCACAAAGATATGGAACAAAAAATGAGGTTCACAAACAATATCTTAATCTCTAAGGGATACCTAGCCTAGGTGTCAAATTATGAGGAGGAATCCATGGAAGGAGGAACAAGAATCCTATCATCGCATTTTGTTCAAGGATCAGACATCTCTAAATAAGGGATGAATATTGTCCGCTTTGGAAAGTGGGAATATGAGGAAACAGTGGGGCACATCTATTCTGAGTGAGTAATTACATGGACGCACCCAGAGGAAATTTTTTGGAAATAATAAACTATTAAATTAAATGGTATTCATAAAAATTTCATCATATCATAAACTATGGAAATATACACATTCATAATCATTTTTTCCTTTCATCATTGCTTGGACCGTGGAAAAGAAGAAGGTTTCATAATAATTTTTTCATAGTATAAACTAATTATGGGAAACAAGTTTCATAAAAATCATGTATTCATAAACATAAACCATTCTGAGAATGAATAAGAATGGTATACTTGGTTCATATCCCCATTAAAGCCTAAATTATGTCAACATATTTCATCTTAAATGGAAAACTATTTTAAAACATAAATCACATGGAACATTTCTTGAGGAAGATAAATATTATTTGAAAATGATTTTTTCAAAATTTGTAAAATATTTTGGTAATAATTTTCGTTTAAAATAACCTTGAAAAATTATAATGAGATATTTAATAATAACTTAAAACAATTATTTAAGAAAATATATTTTCTATATTGAAAAGCACTTTTGAAAACATAAAACAATTTTAAAACTCTTTTATTTGAAAATAATCTTTTAAAATTATAAAGGAATATTTAATGAAAATAATGTTCATGATGGTGGGAAATTATATTCATGTCGTACATGTTAAAATAGATATTCATTTCATATTTTCAATAAAATAAAAATGGGAATTGTTTGGAAAATTTCATGAATATTCATTTGAAAGGATTTTTTAAAAAGTTAAAAAATGGGTAAAATTTACTTTATAATTAATTTTGATAATGTTAAAATATTTTTGAATTCTTTATAGAAAACATGGTTTTGGAAGGAAAACGGGTTTTCAACCGAGGTGAGGAATAATTTTAGATTTTTTGAAAATCATTCTCTAACTTATTTTAAGCACCAAACAGTGTAAAATGGTATTATTATTTGTAAATACAATGAATAAATATATGATACAAAAAGTCATGATTTTTTAGAGAGAAGTATCATAAGAGTTTATCATCCGAAACATAATCATAAACAATATCGATAAATTGTGAGATTATAGCATAAAATCATTACCACTTTGGTATCTTTGAATCGTAATCCCCATGAAAGAATAAAGTTAAATAAATATTAGAATATCCTAAGAATAAATAAATTTATAATTTTTTATGTTAAAGGGGATATACATTCCTCATAAAATAATATAGGTGCATAATATGAAATACGTCTTGAAGAAGAAAACTGAGACAAAGATCCCTTATTGCTTTAGTAATAATTTGAATCGTATTCCAAAATAAAGAATAAAATAAAATGAAAATTTAAATATAATTAATATTTTAATATTCATGATATAACAGGTCAATGGGGAATTATATACCCCACACAAAATAAATGAGTGGTGAATTTTCATATGTCTCCCTGAAATAAGAGGGACAAAAAATCCTTTACCATATGTCTTGAATTACTTCGTACACATTAAAAATTCCAATACAATAAATTTATCTTTATTGTAAAAATATTAAAGTACCATAAATATATATATATATATATATCATACTGTATATGATCTCCTTGTAACCTTTTATTACCCATTTATTACTAATTCAATGTTAAATTTACTTTTCACGCAATAATAGATTGGTTTTTCATATAAGTTTTGATTTTTTATTTTAAGCCCTCATAAATTGATCGTGGTTTTATTATACCCATAATTTTAACCATGATATAAATATCATATTTATTCATTATATATGTATTTAGAGTCATAAATAAAAGATAGAGATAGGAAATGAAATACATCGTTTATAGAGACAGTTTGTTGTACGTACACATTAATGATATTTTCATTTTTGATTTGTATTGAAAAAATGAATGATAAATGATATATTTTAATTTCATAGTAATTTTTATTTTATTTATATCCTATGTTTTTATTAAAACTATCTTTATGATCTTTCATGTAAAACATGAACTAATCACATCATTTCACAAGGCTATAGTTCGTCGAACATTAGAGTGACGTTATTGTATTACCAAAAAATAGAAAATAAGAATATATGTGAGATATAATAATTATAGAATCATAATAATATAAAAAATATAATATATAAACAATAAATCCATCATTATATCCATCTGTGAGATTTGGTAATTTACAAATTAATGACATCAGTTTGTGAGGAAGAATACTATCGTATACACGAATGATGATTTCATAACCCTTTGATGGAGATGAATAGGGTTTTAGTTCACGCCTTTAGTATAAAAAATATAAATATATGAAATATACTAATTATATTATATCATCATGGTATAATAAGAATTTAATGAGGATAAAGAAGGCCTAAAACAAAAAACACTCATTTATGAATGTAACCTTTTCTTTGGGTATCCTCCTTAGGTTTGCACCAAATTTCATCATAGGTCAAATTTATATCTAATATAATGATTCTAAAATGATATTAACTAATTTTTTAAGTGATGTTTTTAGGGTTTGGTCGATCCAAATACATTGAGAGGTGTGAATAAGTGAGAAGAGTGAGATCCCTTTTGTAATCGAGGAAGAAAGACATTTTTGTAAATACCCAAAAGTATTCAATAATGGGATGTCAATCTAAAGTAATGTGGCTTAAAAATTGATAAATAATTTAGGTTATAGATTATATGGATGATAAAAATCTCCAAAACAAAAAAACACATGCTTTAAACGTTTCATTTCATATCCTTTTAGTTTTACTCAGTTTTACCATTTTAATTTTCACTATGGTAATTAGTTTCTTATTATCCAATGAGATTCATCATTTAAGAATAAAATAAAAAGATTATTGTTAGAAAATATTTACCTATTGATTATAAATATTAAATCAAATTTAATAAATAAAAAATCTAAGTGTATAGAAAATTAAATTTAACATAAGTGTATGTAACACCCAAAACCACATTTTTGCATTAACAATAATAATTAATTTTTAACTATTTTTACTAATCATTATGGTAAAAAATTAATTTGAAATTATTATATAATACAAATTATCAAAATTAAAAATATTACATCAATTATTCAAAAAATAATTCATATATTTGAAAATTTTTAATTTAAAATTAATCCCGTAGACATGATGAAAATATAAGTTTTAAAAGATAAAATATTCAAATGTTTACAAAGTTTTTATATCAATATTCAATATTAAAATGATTAAAATGACCTATATTATGTTAATAAATATACAATTTAAAAATTTTTACTTTAAAATATATTTAAAATGTAATTTAACTTTACAATTAATTTAAATGAAAAGATAGTTAATATTCAGTATTTTTCACTATTCATAAAAAAATTAATCTTTTAAGACAATTATAAAAAATTATCCCTAATATAATTTTGATTTGAAAATTTAGAAAATTATTTTTTATAAAATTCATTTTTTAGACAACCAAAATTTAATTTTACTATTGTTTAGAAATGAAATAAATATTTTTTTTTGAAAAAAATAATATTTTCCAAATGTTTAAACTTTTCTAAAAATTCATTAACTTTTTATCAATATGTTTTTTTATATAAAAACATTATAATTAATATTTAAAAATTAGTTATTAATATTCATATCATTAATTTTAACATCTAATTTATAAGAGTTCCATTTGAATTATTTTATTAATATATCATGGTTTTTTTAAAACTTAGTGTCATGTGTAATGCATGTAACTTAGTGTTTCATGTAATGAAAGCCTAACTTGGTGTTGTGTGTAATGAAATATATCAAATAAATTTAATTTATTTATAAAAATTCATAAAATCTTAGGGTGTTACTTTCTACACCCTTGAAATGAATTTCCTCCTCAATGTTCATCACATTGGTACCAATAACTGAGGATACTTCTTCATCATTACATCCTTAGGTTCCCACATAAATTCTAATGGAATAGGTTACTCTAAAAATCATTATCTAGGTGAGTGATATTGTTTCATAGAACATTATATATTCAATCAATAATCTCTACCGGTTGTTTCATATAAGAAATATCAGGCTCCAACATTATGAACTCTGAGTTGAATACATGTGATATATTGAGTATGCACTTCCTCATGAGAGGTACATAGAACAAATCATAAACCCATGATAGTTTATATGGATGAACCAAATTATAATATACTATCCCTATATGATCAAGTATTTCAAACGGTTTAATATACCAAGGGATTAGTTTTCCCTTCTTTCTTCCATAAAGATATTTTTAGAATGACCTTTTCATCAACTTCAAATTATAGATATCATTGACAATTATTATCACAACATATTTTTAAATTTTATGGTTTCCTTACATGTTACTAAATGGCTTTAACATTATTTTCTATATCATCAGCTTTCTCAGGTCCCAATAGATTTCATTCTGCAACTTCATTCCATTACATTGGACTTCAACACTTCTTTCTATAAAAGGATTCATAAGGCGCCATCTGAATGCTATAGTGAAAGCTATTATTATAAGAAAAATAAAATAGAGGAATGCGTTTATCCCAAATTTTTTTTAATCCATACAACATGATATTAAAATATCATTTAGAGTTTGAATTTTTATTCTAGACTTACCATTTTTTTGAGGATGACACATTGTGATGAAAATCAACTATGTATCAAGAGTTTTCTGAATACATTTCAAAAACTTCCAGGTAAAATTTGGATCCCAAACAGATATAATTGAATATGGTACCACATTAAACCTTTTTTATTTCTTTAATTTATATTCTATAAAGTAGATCTAAAGAGAAATAATATCTCCTAGCAATGAAGTTAGATGGATTTGTAAGGTGATCAATTACTTAAATATCAAAGATAGGATAAAACCTATCGATTACCAATACCATTAATCATAAGGACAATAAGTGTAATGGAATTTCTCTAAGAATAAAATTTTCAATAAAATATATAAAAAACTAAATGGTTGCATTTCCGTAAACATCTCTTTAAATATCCTTAATATTAACAAAATCCCATAATATACAACCTCAAAAGGGGTGAAAATGAATTTGAACTTATATTCAACCTTAATATCATAAACTCATAATAGGATCCATAACTCTTAAGTTAATCTTACATGGAGAAATTAAACCTTTATCCCTTATATATGATATTATATTATACAAAAAAAATTTCGTTGGATGCTTGGGTTCATCCTTGTAATGATAGAATATCAAATTTGATTTCATTATTCCAGAATTCATATAGATGTATTTAATCACATAAATTTTCCCAAAAGGATAAATAATAAAATCATTATAGTTCTCATTAATAATATCTTAAATATTAAATTTACAAATAAGAATGGGAGTATAAGTGTTCCCTATTATTTTGATTCACTTCATCCATTATGTTTGTATATGCATTCCCTTTTTCATTTGTCTTTAGTGGTTGTTGTGGCTCATCATCTGCATTATCCCATGGATAAGGTCATTGATTCATATAACTCAAAAAATCCTTATACTTGAAACACTAGAGTGTCATTGGTTCATTAATTTACATCCTATTCTTATATATTTCTTCAATATTCCCATTAATCACATTTTTGATATTCTCAGAATTTATGACTTACCTTTCCATATTTAAAGAACCCCTAGTCCCATTCAAGAAATTACCTTGATGTTTCTTCCCACAGTTCATGCATTTATATGGAATGAATGTTTTAAACCATTTGAGTTTTCATGACACTTTATCTTCAATTTGTTATCAAATCCATAGAAATGGAGATAATATCCTATTTTAATTTCTATATTTAGTGAACATAAAAAGAATTATTCCAAGCCACTGAAGTCTTTTATAGGAAAGGAATTATAAACACTTGGTTTTATGCCACCAAATAATTGATCAATTTTTCATTTAGGGTCGATGATTAATTTAGAAGCCTACCATTCATGTCTTATAAAATTTATTAATAGGTACAAATAGATTCATCATATTTTTATTTAAGTTCAGGGAGTTCCTTTTCGTTCTTTGTTCATAGAATATGAGGGAAGTGATTAATGACAAATATAACCCTAAACTCTTCACATTCAATCGACTCAATTTCTTCTTATTCCCTCATATTCTTAATAACATTCCACCATTGGTATTCTTCACCTTACAAAGGATAATTTACCAAAATGATGTTTTCATTCACCAAACATTAAAGAATGGAAAATTTATTTTCAGTTCTACTAATAAATTTCTTAACCAATAGTGGATATTTAGAACCACTTAAAGAAGGTAGATGTTTCCTCATGAAGGACTCAATATAATTTTGTTGAATCCATTTCTCATTTGTAAGTTCAACATGATTCATATCATGAGAATGTTATTTGTGAATATTAATATGATTTTTCATTCCATCTCCCATAATGTCTGGTTCCTCTACAGGAAAATCATTAGATTGTCCATTTCATTCAACATTAACACGATTCTTCAAGTTCCAACCTTTGACTAAAACTAGAAAGTATAGTGCGTGAAACACTTATCATAGTGGAAAACACATAATCATAAAAATTCACTTATAAGATGTTTAAATCATGATATATTTATTTCAATCATTGAGACATTAGGTTTATCCTAGGTATTTAATAGTCACCATATATTTAAATCCTTCATGATGGTTCGCAAAGAGTTTGTGAATTTATAAAGAATATCTCCTAGGCATGTCAAACTAGGTGTGAAACAAGGCCCACTGTTGTGCATCAGGTGATGACTGAGTCAAATCAATGTGCTGATTTTGGAGTTATTACCTGCAGGTACCTCCATTATTGAGACACATCCAATAACAGTATCTAGACATGGATGCATTTTCTTGTAAACCACTCTCTCTATCTATTACCAAAATTCTGGGCATTTTACTATACTTTGACTCATCTATAGACTTATCCTTAGATACATCCCTAGACATATATTTATAATTATCCTTAGGGATCTCACTAATGTTTTCCCATCTAAGTCTCAAAAGGTCAAATAAACCTTTAATATGATAAAAACTATAGGGAACATTCTTTTCTTATATAGATATTATATCTTTCTAGATGAATATTCAATACATCACATAAAAATGTGCTTGAGGAATATAATTGTCATGACCTGACCCGACGAGGCTTAAGACATAACTACCCTAAGACCACCTCTAATAGGAATGGGGTGAGAAACCATTGCTAAGAAGGAATATCACACACATGAGAGGAATTTTCCATAAGTACTGGTATGCACACACATATCTCCAAGCCTATACAATGATGAAATATAAACGAACTAACAAAAATCCATGCATACATCTATAATCCGACAATAAGAGTATGAGAAAAATACTAAAAGGCATAAAAAGTGTCCAAATACAATCCCAAACAAAACTGAAAATTATTTTCACACCTGCTCACTTGAAGAGGACTACTATCAAATGAGAAATTGGTAAACACTTCAGTCTGTGAAGCCCAAACTAGCTCTACCTGATCCTAGTCCACTGAGGAATCCAAAAAAATATCCATCATCTATATAATAAATGACACATGTAAGAAGTGAATGGGTGAGTATAAAAATACCTAATAGGACAACGTAAAATCACAAAGCACAAATCACCAAGAGTAAAAATTATCTCTACATAGGTAAATGTATAAAAAACACCCAACAAGAAAACCTAGATATACACAAAAAAGACACAAAATCACAAGGTAAAGTCACAATTGTAAATCAAGCCTAGGATTCTTGATGAAAGGTTTCATATAACACTCATTTGGCAGGACACACTCCATGAGCTATACTTCAACTAATGACACTCATCCTAGAGATCACGCTTGTTAAGTATAGTCACAAAGTAAACATAGAGGTTTCATTCGAGATACACACTCAATTAGACTACACGTCATTAGAAAGATCAGATCTTAATAGAAAGATAGCGATCAATGCCTAGGGCACACTAGGGGGAAACTGGACCCTATTGGAAACATCATCCTAGATAGGGGATCAACGCCTTTGTAAATATTTTTCATGATAATTTCAACACCCACATCTAAGGAAACACTAAGGATATGAGGATCTCTCTAGGCCTATTAGGGGGATACATTCTATAATCCTCTAAGTTAATAGTTAAAGAGGTCTGAGTCAAATAACTCCAAAATAAGGGAACTCAATCACACTAAACTATACATAGGAAGCTACAGTTGGATCAACCTCTATGTTAGGGACATGATGCCACACCGAACCCTCATAGGAAGATACCTATAAAACTAACTCAACCTATACTGGTCTATGGAATTTCACACATTATCTCAATGAAGTTTTTCTAAGAATAAAGAGTAATCCATCCAATCCTCAAAGGAGTATACGGTGTTTCCATGGGGTTACATGACATGTCTCACTAATTATGTTACTATCTGTGTCTGGTTTTGGAAAAATATTGATGAACGATTGAGAATCGTCATTGGTCCAAATGGATAAAAACATAAATCCATAAATATTATACTATAAATGGATGTGAATGACTAAATAGATTAAACCATTGTGATCCTTATGAAAAAAATCTCAAGATAGACAATTTACTTTCCCAAATGGACACCCGGTAAAAAAATGCATTTCACTACATCACACATGAATGGTGCATCATGGGATCCACCCAAAAGTTTAAATTAAATACCCAATATTGGTATCAAAACATTTTCCTTAATATCAGGGCCATGATGTTGTAGATGGATTGTCAATATGACACCATATGAATAAGATATTCCAAAAAAATATTCCATAACAATAACAATTTTGGGTGCTTTAGGGACCTAAGCCATGAGCCTGAATTAAGTATCCAATATTGGTCTTGAATTAACCATCTCAATTCCAGGGTCATGCTTCCTTAGATGGAATTTCGATATAATTTCTTATAGAGTAGTTATGATGAGAAAAATGTTTTATAATAATAATAATAATAATAATAATAATAATAATTATTCATATTAATAAGTTTAATTATTCATCACACCCTTATTCTTTAGTATGCTCACTGGGGGGGGGGGGGGTCAAGCTGAACAGGTGGGCTATAGGATAGACACTTACCACCTCAATGCTCACCAAAGCCACCACGCCGCACACCTCTCTGGCCACCGCCTCCTAAAATTCCAGTCAATTCAGTGCCCTATTCCATTAACTGCTATTTCAGCATTCCCCAGACTTCATCATCTCTCAACTCGACAGATCCAACTCACCACTTGATATCTCCTCCCCGAACTCCACTCAATTGGATGAAAGTAAAAGATCACGACCACATGATTTTCTCTGGAAATTACACCTGAGCATCTCACTATGCCTCATCAAACTTCTATTGAAACTATAAATCTAAGCTTTGAGTATTTTCCTATCTCCCACTAAACTGTATTTCACTTCAACCATGCTTTCGATACCATGTTTTTATCTATGAAATAGATATGTTGTGTTAAGTATTGGTTGAATAATTATTTATTATCATGAATTTGTTGAACCACAGGACAAAATAAATGTTAGTGATGAACAAGTGAATAAAAAAGAATAAAATGAAAACAACCAATTTGAATTACAAACCCTGACCATTGTTTAGGTTGGCCTTGATATTTTTGTTAGAATGACGAATGAATATCAACTATTAAACAACCAATTATTATCAGTTCCAACCCAAGGAATATAAATAATAATTCTCAAATCAATAGTCTTTACACAAATCAATATTATTTGAAGGATTTACCCTTGTTCACCATCGTATAATCACATGGGGATAAAAATACACAAAAAAATCATATGTTGATTTGGATCAATCACTGATGAAGAATTATCATGCATGATTGTCATTGGTGAGATCAATAAGAAAAATTGTCATTATAGTTCCTTATGGTACTCTAACCATTGATCCATAATCCCTATGTTTGACAACGTTACTCCATGATCAACACTAAATTTTCAGGGTTATGAGGCCAAACCTAAAAATCGGTTGTAATGGTGTTTTTATAGAGGGAAATATATCGTTGATCCAACGGAATAAATAAATTAATTAAATTAAATTATTTTATTAATTGTGCCTATGTTTAATTTTTCACAAACAACCATGTCTGATCAAGATTATATCATTCCTAGGATAAATATTTCATTCGGAACTCAGTTGTGGTCTTAGATTTCTAATATGAGACTCTTTTTGGATGTTATTACAATTTTTGGGAAAATTGCACATGCATGATATTAATATATTTAATATATTTAAAATTTAATTCTGAGAATACTAGGCCTCAAAATCTCACACCGTCTCAGTGACCATCTTTGGAAATATTCTTAGAAATATTCCAAAGTCTTACATATCCAAAAATAGGACATTACATTATTCCCACATTTGAATTTTTCATCCTTGAAAATCACAACTAAGAAAAAGGTAAGGATATTGGGCTCTCAACTAGGTCTCCCACTCATATGAGGCATCACAAAAATTTAATATGCTATAAAAAAACTCACATTGAAGGAAAAAACTTGCCCACAAAGGGTCTTTATCCTACCATTTCTCAACATTAAGCACTCTTATAAAAGGAAAATATACTCCCATGGGTTAGCTCACCAAGGTTGATATCACACAATTAGTCATGCACATAACTCAGCTGTAAAATGTGGAGAACACTAAGAAAACCCAAAAATACTATATACTTGCAGTTTAGAGTCGCACCACATTGCTAACCCAACATGAAAGTAATAAAAGAAAGGGACTAATATGATCAAAGATAGCTTACCATCTTGGATAAAACTACATAAATTTACAAATCCAAAGGTCTCTATCATCAGTCCACTGAGGACTTTTAACATTTAATAGATTGTCCTTATCCTCCCTTGGATGAATTTCACCCTTTTTATAACTAATAATAGCACCAAAACTAGGTCCCAGGTGCTGTTACCCACTAGCACCGACCAGTAGAATAGTGTCTTGTATGGTCTCCCATCCATGGCCTCATAAAGGTGCTAATCTAGTGGATTAGTGATAATAATCATGATAAGAAAACCCCATCGATGGTAGATGATACTCCCAATTGTGGATCAAAATAAACTTTCAAATATGAAGCAAGTTCACAAGAACCTAAATCATCCATTCTTCTTGGCTAGCTAACTCGGGTAAAACACTATACCAAACTACAACCGAGACCCCAAATGCTTCCCACATCTTCTCCCCAATAGTTTTATGAAGTAAGCATCCCAATATTCCATGATCGTCCAGAGAATTACAAAAATCTGAACTACCTACTTCATGCATAAGTGTTATGACTGCTTCAGAAATCTTTATTGGTAATCACCCATAGATAACCGAAAAAAGAGAGTTAAACTTAGAAAATAATTGCAACTCCCTTGGCTTCGCAATAGATTCAAATAGATCACAAAAAATCCTCACCTCCACTAGATGTAATTATAAGGGAAAGAAAATTTCTTAACACATCTTATCAGATAATGATTGGAATCACCATCCATCTTGGAAAAATGATGATCTAATTCCCTCCCTCAAGGAATTACCATAAAAATGTATTCAGTTGATACCTAATCATGAAATATCTCTTAGTTGATATTCCCAAGTTGTGCCTCCCTAACTCCATGAAGAAGAAAATGGGTATCAACCATCGACCATAGGTATATTGAACTACACTCACCCCAAAAAGGATCAAATATAAAAAGGTCAACTATTCTATCACCTCTTTCGACAACATCAAACATAAAAATTCACTGTGAGATTTTTCTACAGTTTCCATGCCTTGGGTTTCACTCAAACTCATACCAACTCAAACTCTTCAGGTTCCATTGTCACTCCCATATATGATAAGAAATATTTTGATAAATGAATCCATGAGAGTATCTATACGACTAGCATCCCAAATAATTTCTAGATGCATTGTCTTATGTCTCTCAAGATCCAACTCTGATGTCAATTACATGAGGGTACGATTGTAGAAGACTACCATAAACTGATCCAATAAAAGTTAAGGACTTGACTCATAAGTCACTAAAAATTCTACCACTTAGAAGTCATTGTTTCTTTATCCCACCTGTTTACCACAACTAGGGCTTCCTCTGACACCTTAGGGCATCAAAAACCCCAACCACACAAGATATAGAAAATCATCACCAACATAAGACACTACCAATGCCCCACATCACCCTAGAGAAGTCTCTATTCCTAGACCACCATCAGGGAGGGGTCTCATCCAAGAGGGAAATTCACACCATATGCTCATGCCAGTACTCCACCGTCCTAAATGGGGGTATGAAAAACCATCTAACCTAGGAAATTACTAACTCTAAATATAATGATGCACACTCAAAAAATGTGTATCATCTACTAATACCACAAGATCCAACTATATCTCCACGGATAAAATAGGTTTCAAGAGAAACCATTCGATCGGTCAGGGTCTGTAAAAGTTTGAAACCCAGACCACTACCTTGAGTCAAAACTCTACTACCTTATGGTTTGTTTCATCATGGAACACCAAAAATATTTATTATTGTAATCCGTGTATCTTACCAATACAACACATACCATCATCTTGTCATCTTGGATCTATCGACTACTCAACACATAGATGATCATCTTCATGATCCACAGAAGTATCCATGTGCTTCTCAACAGGGGGTAGCGGTACTTGGTTCCCACCTAATGGAAAACATCTCTTGAGTGGGTCTATGATCTGAAACCTCATCAATAATTTGGTCATCATCACATCACTATCTCATAATTCTAGTTGTCAATCATCATATAGACATCTTGAATATTATTATGATATACAACAATCTATGAGTATATTTGGGAAGTTGACTCAAAAAGGACATGGAAACCAAAACCCATTATGATATGATGCATGTACCAATGTTTTCCCTAAAAATTGTGTCTACATATATCGAGTCAACAAGTAGGTTATCAAGGTACTGGTGAATGGCTACATCCACTATCACACTAACACTAGACACCCTAGCCCGAGAGCTAAACGTGAAAAAATTTAACATTTTTTCCATAGTTTCCAAACCAAACCTCAAAGATAGACAAAAGAAACTCCAAAATCCAATCCTAAACCCAAGAAGTGTCATAACAATTCAGTCTATACACTGCTCTGATACCATTATGTCATTAGCCGATTCAACGGGGCTTGATACACAACCACCCTAAACAACCTCCAATATGCTAGTGGAGTGCAACTAGCATCAAGAAGGCATATAACACACATTGGATGTATTTTACTTAAGTACATGTACACACACACACACATCAAATCCCATAAAATGATGAAATTTAAAACAAATGAAAACAATTCATGTATACATCTATAATCTCACAACCAAGGTATGATAAAAAATATTGGAAAGCATAAAAAAGGGCCAAATCCAAGTCCAACCAAAATAAAAAAGTAAATTATCACATTCACACATGAAGGGGACTACTTCAAAATGGAACACAAATATACAACTCAGTCTATAAAGACCAAACTAGGTTCATATACTCATAGTCCACCAAGGACTCAACAAAAAGATCCATCATCTTCATAATACATGACACATGCGGGCATAGCCCATGAAGGGGTGAGTATAACAATAACCAGTAGGACACCAAAAAATAAAAAAGAATAAAGAACTAATATTAATAGTTAGATCTACATAGGTGTATTTCTACAACACATACAACAAAAAACCTAGATATACTAAATAAAGAAACACAGTCTCATCGTAAATTCACAACCATAAATCCAGCCTAGGATTCCTACTCAATGGTTCAATATAATACTCATATAGAGAAAACACACCATGATCTATACTACCATTTATGACACTCATTATAGAGGTCATGATCATTATTTCTAGTCATGATGGAAACAGAGATGGTTTATCTAAGATACACAATTAGTCAGTCTACACCTCATCAGAAAGAGCATATATTGATACAAAGATAGGGGATTAATGCCCATGGATCATTGGGGGGAAACCATACCCTACTAGAAGTATCCTTATAAAAAGGGGATTGGTTCCTATGTAAATATTTGTCAAACTAATTCCAAAAACCCCATATAAGGAAGCCCTAAGGATATAAGGATTGCTTTCGGACACTCGAAGGGATATGTGATACAAGCCGTTGAGTTAGTAGTCGAAGCGGTATGAGTCAACTCACTAAAAAATATGGGAACTCACCCACACTGTGCTATAAAAAAGAATCTATAGTGAGATAACCCTTTATGATGGGAATGTGATGCCATACTGATCCCTCATAGGAATATTCAAAGGGAACACACTCAACTGATTTTAGTCTAAGGAAGTTCACACAAGCTCTGAAAAAATATGATCTAAGTAGAAATAGGAATCCAACCTATTCTCAAAGGAGTATATGGTGTGTCCTTAGGGGTCCACGACCTGTCTCAATAATTTTGGTACTTTCCGTGTCTGTATATGTAAGAATCCTAAAAAATGTACAGGGATCATCATTATTATGGAGGGATAAAAACATAAATCCATTAAATATTTTTCCATAAACATACATGAATGAATAAATAGATAATTCTATTGTGATAATTGTGTAAAAACACTCAAGATATACTATTTAATTTCCCCAAATGGACACTTGGTGAAAATGATGCATTTCCCCACATCACAGACGAACGATGTATCATGGGACCCACCCATGAGTCCAAATTAAATAACATATATTGTTTACAAAAATTTTACCTCAATATCAGGGGCACGATGGCATAAATGATTCAAAAAAATGATTCTGTATGAAGAAGATATGTCAAATAAACGATTACACAACAATAATAATATTGGGCACTTCATGGACCCAAGCCACGAGCTAAAACTAAGTATCCAAAATTGGTATCGAATCTAATTTCTAAATTAAAGGGTCACAATTCCATATAAAAAACATCAACATGATGTCATACGAAGTTATGAAGGAAACAATATTTAATAATAACAATAATAATTAGTTATTAATACTAATAAATGTAATTATTAATTCCCCCTTTTCTCCAGAAATCTCATTAGGGGGGTCATGATGAACAGGCGAGCCATTGGCTAGCTGATCGCTGCCTCACTACTTGTTGGAGCCCCCTAGCTACTCACCACACCGAACGTTGCCTCCTACAACACTCAATGATGTCGCACCCTGTGCCCTAGACCACTACCACCGCATGCCCCAGAACACGTCATCAGAGCTGGCTCACTATTTTATGAAGCATCCTCACCGTCCTCCACTCAATATGATACTGGTAGAAGATACCAACCACCCAATCTACTCAAAAAACTCCACCCAATAATTGCACCTCCACCTAGAAAAATTAATGTAGAATCTCTCGATACAAGATTTGATCAGTTTTTGATATCCCATAAAACTACAATTCACATAAATGATGATTTAGATCCTGAGTCTGTTTCTACAAAATAGATATGTTGTTTCAAGGATTTGTTTTTTAATGATTTATTATCAGGAATTTTTTGAACCACCATCTAAAAGAAATCACAGTGATGAATGGAAAAAGAATGACGAAGAAAATTACAATAAAAATTTGAGAAAAAAACCCCAGATGTTGTTTAGGCTGGCCTTGATTTATTTTTTAGAATTATTAATAAATATAAATGATTTAAAAACCAATTATTATCAATTATAACCTAAGGAATATAAATCACAATTTGAAAATTAACCATCAATCCAAAAATAAATATTTTTAGAAGCATTGAATCTAGTTCATCATGGGATAATCTAACAAGGATAAAAATCCACAAAACAAAAGTCCTAACATGATTTGGATGAATCAATGATGTATAGAAAATACATATCATTTTAGTTGATGTGATCCACAATCAGAATTGTCATTAGCATCCCTTACTATACTTCAATCATTGATCAATGTTCCTAATGTATGCCAGCGTTCCTCCGTGATCACCACTCAATTCATATGGTTATGATGTTGTAACACCCTGAGATTTTATGAAAAATATTCATTTAGTTTTATTAATGTCTTGTGTTGTATGCTACACCAAGATTACCTTGCGCTATACGCAACACCGTATTAGCTTGCAGTATACGCAACAATATTCTTGGATCGTGTTACACACAATTTTGATAATAGTTATTCTACGCAACATTGAGTATATATATATATATATTCAATGTATAAATGAAATATGGTTCGATTATATTATACGAAACAACGAAGGATTCTTTCACAACATGCAACCCTGACTTGGCTTGCATTACACGGAATCGCGACCTTCCTCGATAGCGTGTGTTGTACGCAATACCAGGTTTTACTAAACAATGATATATTATTATAATATTATTATGAAATGGACCTTATGAATAGTATTAACTAAATTTTGAATCTTATAACATTATTATTCATCTTTCACATTTTCTAAAACATGGTATAAGAACAAAATAAATTTTTCGGGTAAAATAAGTATTTTTCAAAAAATGCAGTTTTGCCACCTTTTGATGGCGCACCCACATTAAATATAGTTTTTCACATGTTTATAAGTTCAATTTGACAAAATAAAATTCTTCTTTGGAATCATGAAATAAAAATTTACTTTGGATAAATTTTCATATCATTCTGGTAACTTTCATATTTTGATGAATAGTAAAAACACGCTATATTTTAATTAAAAACAACTTTTTTCATCACAATAATTTATATGGTTAAATTATAATATTTAATGGTTTTAAAGTATAAATATAATATATTTTTACCATTTAATATAATTTATGTCATTATCATTGATTCTACCTTGAATTCGTAGGATAAATCAATTCAATCTTTTGTAATGTTTTAAACAAAAACCCGTTTTCTTTCGACAACGGGATTAATTTTAATTTAATTTATGCAACTTTCGTGTGTTGAATTTGGAAAAATGGATTCCATATTTAGAATCAGTGGGTCCAAATTATGTTAATAAGCTACTTTTTATTTTTTTGGCATTATGAATAGTAACTACGGTAAATTTTATTTACCATAGTTAAAGGTAAATCTGGTAATTAAGGATAAATATAAGATTATAAAATTAACCTAACACCTGAAAAAATCCTATTGGATGACTGAAAGTCGACCCATATCACCTAAGGGTCGGATTGGATTCATTTAATGTACTTTTTTCCATGAAAATAATTTAATTATTATTAAAACCAAAGAATGTGACAACATGTCACTTTCTTAAATCTTATGAGTATAATAATTTTAATTTAGTGATAAACTTCATGCATCTTCGAACATGAATAGTATACAGAAAGATAATACAATTATCTACATCATAGGAATTTATTTATAATTTTTAGGGATTAAATAATTATCATTTATTATGTCACAAAGATGACGCAATAATTGTCTTATTAATGAGTTATTGACATAATTGATGTTATAAATACCCAAATAAATGTAATTTAAGACTTTTTATGAATTAAAATAATTTTATAGGTTAATATGACATGTTATAATTGATTTAATTAATTTTTTTCGAACTAATCATTCTGTTATGATTTTCAAAAAAATCAATTACTAAATAGTGTCAAAATTGAAATAAAATAGTTTTTAAAACAAATATTATATTGTTAATTGTTATTTTATTCCTAAAAATATAAGGTTCAGAGAAATGACTTAGATAAGGTTATATATATTAATAATAAAAAACTTGGTGTTCGTTTGTCTTCTTATAGTTAGTTTATTAACCTTATAGTATAAGAACACAAGAAGATACGGTAAAAGTAAAATTATTTAACTTAATGTTAAATCTAAATGATAAGGTTAAAATAGGAACCTAAACTTGTATAAATTCAATTGGATGAGATTATTTCGACCCATACCCACCTTATATTCGAAATAAATCAATTTTGAGCTATTTAAAACCGAAATTGACTTTATAATAAAATAAGATTTTTAGTTTTTCCCAAGGAGCCCCTCTCCTCCCTTATAAAGGGCACCTCCTACCTCTCCTCCTAACACCAATTTGAGCCTTCAAGCTCGGCCAACCCCTGAAAAATTATCTTCTCCACTTCCCTAGAAACATCCTAGAGGTTCTGGTCTACTTTAAAGACCAATCTTAGTGCCCTAAGAGGAGGTTTCAAAGAGGCGTATCGAAGAAGAGGTAATTTTTTCTCCCGATTCTTTCAAGCTTCTTTCTTCTTCAACTTCTTCTTATTTAGTTGTTTAATTATAAAGTAATAACATCAGTATCAATAATATACTGATTTATTATTATAAATATGAAACAACCCCATTTCACCTTCTATCCATCATACGGAAAACAAAATCACCGCGCGTGCGTACGTACGGAATACCGTCTCCACGCCGTGGTGTAATCTGTTTTTTTTACCACCAACACCTTACATGGATGGGTATAATGGTGTAAAGAATAAATATAAATAGTTATTATAACATCATACTTATTCTTATATATTTTATCATCCACTCCAATTTAATTCAATAATTATGGAAATGATATCATCGCTCATGCGTACGTACGGACTACCGTCTCCACGACGCGATGCGATTCATTCTCCATGTTAACCATTTAAGAATGATTATAAAGTATATATAAGAAATAATAATGAAATATGTACCATTATAAAGCTACTGGATTTATTTATATATGTATGTCATCTACTTAATTCCATTCAACTCAATAAGGAAACGAAAACAGCGTTCATGCGTACATACGGCCTACCGTCTCCATGAACGGTGTATTTATTTCCATTTATCGATCTATTATATATATGTATATTCTGAATATATATTATATATAAATCATGTTTTATATTATGGAATTAAGTAATCATGATCTAAGTAATCATATGAATAATTACAAGTTAAAACACGAACGACAAATGAGACGATTTTACCCAAAACGCTCTTTAACATGGAATTTACAAAAGAACGGGTAATATAAAGTCATAAGTGAACCATATATGACATCATAAAAATGAGTATGATTCTGGAATAAGTCAATGACATTATTTAAATCATTATACAGGAGGTTCGGACACATACGAAGCAAATCGTACCTAAGGTAAGGGAAATATCACAATCTCATTTTTATCCGAGATTGTTTATACTTTAGTATTTACTGGGGTGTATTTTATCATCCAAATCCATGTTTCCTCAATATGTAATATTATTTCCATCCACCTACAATTTTTTAAATCCAATTTTACCCTTCGGTGAGTTTTTAGTAAAGGATATGAAAGGAATCTTTTGTCGTTTTTCGTACGAGGTACTTTTTGACTTTTCCGAAAAAAGTACGAAGAATGTTTTTTTAACTTATACGGCATGAATGGATTTTTAAAACATTATTTCCAAGAAGCTTCCTTTACAAGTTTTCAAGTTTATTTTTAATCAACATCTTTTAGTTTAGAATTGTACGACATGTTAAGAAAGGAAAAGTGTTTTTGAAGCAAAAATGATATTTTCCTCAAGATGGAGCTCAAGTGTTTTATCAAAATTATTTTCCATCTAAGATAATAAAGGGTCCTGTTTCTATCCCAATTATTAAATTGTTTTGATTATGTTGTGATGGAATTATATTTTTATGAATTTCTTTATCATATATGAATTGTTTTATGATGTCACGATGTTTAAGATTCCCATTTTTATTACATGGGTTATGCTATGATGTATGGTTTCTGATTTTGTGGCACACATAAGAATGGTATAATTATGAGATGGGTGGGACCTATATCTCCCTCCAATGCATTAGGTAAAGATTTTATATCTCATGAGATAGACATGGCTGGAACGATAGGTTATACCGGTTTAGTGAAACATGACTAAAATGAGGAGTGAACTCAGTTCAGAAAGGGACTTTGTCCATTAAGATAGTCTTGGAAACGAGTCTTGAATAATAAGAAATGATTCTCTATGATTATGTGTGTATGCCACAAAGTTTCATGTTTTAAGTTATTATTATTGGGATTACATTTCACTACTATGATTTATCCCATGTTTTGAAATTATGATCTCTTTTGCAGGTTAAGATTTCCAAAAGATATGTTCCTATGAAAATGATGTGATTGATATTTCTTTTGTTTACCCTTATCGAGAATTTGAGCTCACCCTTTTATGTTTTCTTTTCCCCAGGACATAAAGAAAGGATTTAGGTTTAAAAAAAAGTAAATCTTTATGGGAGATGTTGAAGATCTTTCACCATGATTAGAAGATTATATTCCGAGTTTCACTACTACAAATATGAGCTATAGCCACAGACCTATAGCCATGGTTTTATAGGTCCATGGATATATCTTTTATACTGCCACAGTTAATTATTTCATCCATGTCTATATCAAGCAGCCCCGTTTGTTTCCCAAACCCATCGGGCTCCTTCTCCTCCCCTTGCGATTCCTCCTCCTCACTGCGCCCTCCCCCTCCCCGACGCCTCCACGCTGACGCCTCCTCCGCGCCGCTCCCTCCTCGCCGCAACCTCCTCGCCGCACCCCCCTCGTCGTGCCCTCATCCTCGCCGCGCCCTCCTCCCCGACGCCTCCTCGCCGCGCCCTCCTCGCCGCGCCCTCCGCGCCGCACCCTCCTCTCCATGGTGTCAGGGAGCATTACTCGGTTATGGAACTGAAGAATATGGATGAGGGTGGTCCCAAGAATCCCTCCGTTTTCTCATTTTCAAAAAGCGGCAATGTATCAGAATAGGTTTGATGTAGTGAGGCCACATTCATGAAGAGTTCTACAGAAGTGGGAGGTATTGTGATGGATAACCATTTTGATCTTTTGTCATATGATGAACTAGTCCATAATTTTGAACAATACCTGGTCAGAACCGTTGGAGAGGAGTAGGTCCCTGAAAATTGGTCATGTGATGAATGTTCTTTCCACTTTTTTGGTGATTTATAGGACGAGGTTCAGGATTAAATGTATCCATGTATGAGAAGAGTAAGATAGGGAGGGTCAACTAGAAAGATAAAAGGGATTACTCATATTTTTCTCTACCAATGGGGACTAGGTCTATGAATATGTCAAAGGACAAATAGAAGGAATGTAACCCAACTCTCTAAGGTGGTCTTTTAGTAGTGGGATATTCATGATAATCCTTTCAAAATTCTTGTGAAATCATAAGATGATGAACCAATTAAAGATACCCTTTCCTTTACTTTGAAAAATTATAAAATTGAGGATTTTTTTTGATAAGAGGTTGGAGGAGGTTGAATAAATCACTTATAACTTAGAAACACTCCTAGGATCACCGTTTTTTCTTTAAAAAGAGCAAGATGACCAAATTAATGAAGTTTTTTTATTTAATTGAACAAGATTTTCTTTTATATTATTGTGATTTTTTGTGTATGATTTTGATTTCTCTTCTCCCTATGTATGTTGTGTAGATTCAAGTGAACTTCATGATTTACTATAGGTACATGAGAAGGTTATTAATACACCTGATGAGAAACTTTTGAAACTCAAAAAATCTAATTGTAATTCAATGTTTGGGAGTGGTCGAAGAGCAAGAGGATATTTTGAAGTTGCGCACTAATGAAAAAGTGGATATTGATATATATGTGGTTTTTAATAATGAATTTATATAGGATATTGAATCGGATGAAAAATCACATCCAAGAATTGAATTTTTACTATTTATGCACATCACTCCTCAAGTTAAAGAAGAGGGAATATACCCCCTTTTCCCCCCTTTCCACTACTCATAGGAAGTTATAATTTCAAAGTGGTGAAATTAAAAGTATATAAAGATGGGGTGTTAAAAAACTATTTGAGTTGATTACTATAGCTAGAAAGAATATTTTATGCTAGTTCTTAAGTAAGAAGACACATCCTCCATCTAATTGGGGTTGAATCAATGATTTTTCAACTGTGAGCAATCTAAATATAGAACCCCTTGGAGGATAAACCCAAGATTATCTTGTTACTTTTTTTAGTTTTTTTATTTGACCTTCTTTAATAAAGTTTTTTTGATTGGGGCCTTTTTTTGTAGGAAGTTAGGTGGGTCACTTCACATGGCAACCCATTTTGAGTAACTTCTTTCACTCTAAGAAAATTTTCAGGTTGTTTCCTTACACCCTTAAATTTTTAAGAGTTTAAATTCTTATTATATACTTCAAATTAAGTGTGAGGTAAGGGTAAACAATTTTTTTCTAATCCTAAATTTTATAATTCTAAATCATTGTTTAAACATTCATTTTTATTGATTTTTATTAAAAAAAATTATGTTATTCACATAGAATAAGTGAATGTACGTTATAATTTCTATTTTTTAGTACTTTGGTGAGCATAATTTCACATCCTATTGAAGTATAGATTCAACGATTTTTATAGATATAGAGAAGTTATATTTCATTGTAACTTTGAACCAATCTACCTTAGTTTTTACTCTAGTTTTGTTCTGTTTTGAACTTTAAATTTTATAAATTAATGTATATGTTTACACTTATAGGAGATGAAATTTTGGAAACCAAAGGTATTTATTCAACAAGAAAAGAAGGGAAATTTTTTCCAATGATCTCAAATGAATAGAGCATCTACACCATGGGAGTAATAGTTTAAATTCTGTGATTTTTCTACTTAAACTTGAAAATTCAATTCTTTTTTTTATTTGAAATAAATGGTTGGAAGTTGCCTTTTAATAAATTTTGTATGCTGAAATAATCTTGTTAAATCTGTTGGTTGTTGCTTACTTTTTTACTACCTTTTTGTATTGAAATTCTGGTGTGTATGCTTATTTTAATGTTTTACTAAAAATCAATTTTGAACTTCAAATGTTAACATGAATCTACACTAAAATCCATGAATATGTGTTGAAGTTGTTAATATAGTAACTAGTGGGTATCATTCATTCATTTTGTGTGATTTTTTGAACTCTATGTTCTTCATTTCTTTTGTTTTTAATATATTAGTTATATGCATTGTTTTTAATTAGATAAAAAAATTCTTTATTGTTACAAATTGATGCATATATCTAATTAATCATTTCTACCATAGGGTGAGGTGGTTGGTGTTGGTTCAAATGCGGGAACGTTGGCATGCAACCGACAAGCAAGGGGGAACATCCATTCTTGGTAATCGGCATCTATATGAACTTTACTTCTCAGTTATTGGTTTTGATTAGAGTGATATTAACATATTATTTTGTTCCCATGTAGTTTTACAAACATAAAATAAAAATTTAATCATAGTTTTATGGTTCCAATTCTAAAATCTTTTTTATGAGCTGAATTCTACGGTACTCAATTGTTTTGCTCGATATGATTGTATCACCTTTTTTCTTCCATAAACCTTTTACAGTTTGATGAAGATAGGGTGGAACTGGTGATGAAATTTTTGAAGCTCTAATTTCTAATAGTTGAACTTTTCAAAACAAAACATTTTCCTCTCAAGTAAGCTTTGATTTGTGGTTCTTGCATCTACTATTCTTGCAGGATACATGTTTGTATTCAGGCACATAAACACAAATATATTTCTTATCAATTATTTATTCTCTACATAATTACTTCTGATTTATTTTGATCTTTTTTTCTTTATTTCTTGTAGGTAAAATATAGGCTTAGGGTGAAAAAGAAATATGCACCCAAAGTACTCTTAAGGCACCATTTTGTATGATGGTAACATTTTGGTAAGTTCATTTATTTCTTTTTACCATACTACATCATGTATGTTGAGAGGGGTCTTTGATTTGTGGTTCTTGCATCATATATTTTGGTCTTTTGTTATATTTGTTGAAAATAGTCATTTTATGTCTTGAAGTGTTTTTGATAATATCTTCGGGATGTATTGAAATATGATAGGGGGATGGGTGGAGGGGGGCAGGGGGAAGGGTGGAGGGGTGCAGGGGGGGCAGGGTGGGGGGGGGGGGTAGGGGCAAGGGGCAGGGGGCAGGGGGAGGGGGGAGGGTGGAGGGGGGCAGGGGGAAGGGAGGGTGCATGGGGGGTGCAGGGGGTGTTGTGCAGGCTAAGGGGCTGGGTGGAGGGGGGAAGGGGGCAGGGGTAGGGTGCAGGATGGAGGGGGGCAGGGGGGAGGGGGCAAGGGGCAGTTTCTCAATACCATTACTCCAATTATTTTTCTTCTTCTTTAATTTTGGGGGCAGGGGGTAGGGGGCAGGGGGAAGGGGGCAGGGGGTAGGGGGTAGACGGTAGGGGCAGGGGGCAGGGGCAGGGGGCAGGGGGCAGGGGGCAGGGGTGTCCAGCAGGGGGAGGGGTGTCCAACATGGGGAGGGGCTGTCCAGCCAGGGGGGAGGGGTGTCCATGGTCTGGGGGGGGGGGACTGGCAGGGGTGTTCAGGGTCTGGGGGGGGGGGACTGGTAGGGGTGTCTAGGGATTGGGTTCTTTATATTTGTTTTTTGTGTTTTGGATTTCATTGAGGTGGATTCGAGTCGCCGTTGACGAAGGCTTACATGTGTATGCATAGGTAGGAATATGCATATATAAGTTCCCCCTTTACATATATTCACTCATGGCAGTATGAATATATATATATTTGGGCTAGGTGTGCTTATATATAGATATGAAAAATTCATACGCGTGTAAGTATAAAGGGGTATATTCAAGTATAAACATATATCTAAGGCCCCCCTTGTGCATATTTGGCCATGAAAATATGTACATAGGGGCTAGGTGTCCTTACATATATGTTAAGTTGCATATGCGTGCAAGCGGAAAAAAATCAAGATTCGAGTTGTCGTCGTCAAAAGAAAATTCTCCTTGAGGTTGAGGTAGGGTCCCTCTCCTAGCACATTTAATTCTAGAATGTTTTAAATTTAATTTAGTTGCCTTCTTAATTTTTCATGTTTATATTAAATTGCAATTCTTGAATAAGTGTTAGTTCAGATAATTGTTTCGTTTGATAAATAAGTCCTGGTTTTGTAATAAAACCCCTCTAACGGAGGTGCGCTGTCTGCGAAAACTCACAGTGGTATACCTTGCTTAACATTATTGCATTGATGTTTTCGTTATACTTGATGTCATTGTTAGTCATAAAGCACACATCGTACTTGACCCTTTTTATATCCTTGTTTGGGGTTTCCCTCTTTTTATTAAAACAGTTGTTTGAACCAAGACAATCTTTAAGTGCCGTTAGACTTTTAAGATGGGTCCCATGTTGTGTGACCATGTCACATGGCATGTGATATTTAAATCCAACCAAAAGCCCAGTTCCACAGCCCAGGGGTCCCACAGTACCAGTAATGTCAGATTACATGTTATGTAACCTGTGATTTTCCTGATCCCATGGGGTATTCCTCTAGGTATTCCTACACATTTCTAGATCTCCAAACCTCACCGAATTAGGTATATCAGGGGTCATCCAATCCTCTAGTCATCACAGATTAGCATTCATTTCTTTAAATCTTTTGAGAAAACATCCTCTAATGCCATCCATATCATCCTATTTGAAACTAAGTGTAAGATATTGCCCCGTGGAAGTCGCTGGACTGGGCCAACATGTTTTGGTCACGCTGCTGTCACGCCGCGGTCACGCCGCGGTCACGCCGCAGTCATGCCGCGATTTGGCCCTGCTCCAGGACGACACCCTGTGGCGGTTACTCCTCCAGGACGACACCCTGCGGCGGTCACGCCATGGTCACGCCGTGGTCACGCCGCGGTCACGCCGTGATTTGGCCCTGCTCCAGGACGACACCCTGCGGCAGTTACTCCTCTAGGACGACACCCTGCGGCGGTCACACCGTGGTCACGTCGCGGTCACGCCGCGGTCACGCTGTGATTTGGCCTTGCTCCAGGATGAAACCCTGTGGCGGTTACTCCTCCTTAGAGAAACATTGAATGGTTAGCTCTATAATTTTTTGTATTTCCTCATTCCTAAACTATATCTCCTCTCAGCGCTGCCTCTCATCCATCTTTCCAAAAAACGTGCATAGCAGGTGGTACAAAGGCTCAATTCAACTGAAAAAATTGGTTTGGAATTGTCTGGCATATTTTATTGTACATGTATCAAATAATATTTGTTCGGTAATTCTCCTTTTTCCTCATCCTCTTCACATGTTGTCCGAACCAGATCATCCTCATCCTCTTCACATGTCGTCTGAACCGAATCAGCCTGTTGTGATGGAAATTCAATGTCTGCTTTTGGCTGTTTTAGATGAAATTCCTTCCATAATTACCTCATCTCATGCAGCACTCATTGGAGGAGGATGATCACTGCCAAGTTGAGTTTTAAAGGATGCACAAAATCTGTTTGATGCAATTCCAAAGAGGCTGTTCTATTCTGAGGGCCTATTTCATGTTGGAGTTCCCACATTTTCCCCACAAGCTGGAAAAGGGAGGTCTGTTTGGGCCTATGAAAACAGGGATTTTTTGTTATGGACAAAGATGCAACTGGAGACCTGGTTTTCTTGAAGAGTTTCCATGAAGGGTCTTCACTGTAGAGGAGACTAGCTCTGGTCTGTATTTGGTAGTTGCTTCCATGATGGTTCCCACAACAGTTTGACTGAATTTCACACCAAACCAAGCCCTGCTAGTGAATATTTTTCGATGCACTATAAAAATCCCATGGCCAACCCACCAAAATCAAACCAGCTATTCCAGGGCCATTTCCACTCTCACTAAAAAATCCAAACTCAAGCCCTACTACAATTCCAAGATCCCACTTCAATTTAGCCACTATGAACTCCTTCCCAGTCCCCCACCATTTTTCAATCCACCTAGGCAACCCATCCACAACTTGACCACCAATCAGGCCTACCCACCTCTCAACTTCTAAGCCACCAACCCCACATTTTCCACCAGGAATACCACTTTAAAACTATTCCAAACCTCACCCAATTCTAACCAATTAAACTAGACCCCTTAACATTTGTATCCCTCATCTAAATTCCTGTTCCAACTCACTTATTTTAGACCCAATAATCCCTGCCACTTCAGAAAAACAAGAGCAGCCTACTTAAAATCCAATCTAACTTAGTTTCCTTCATGCTTGCCCCCATGAGTCCACAGCCTCACCTCAACCAAATTATGAACCACCTGGACACCTGGAAGCCACAAGAGGAGAGAGAAGGTTTATAGATTTTTTTGTAATATTTTATTCCATTGGAGGAGAATTTGTTGGATGCTGCCACTTGTAATGAGGTACTTAATTTTCGCTCCCTCTTTCTTACATTAAATATTAGACAGATCCTATGTAAAAAAATCATTCTCCACCTCCGGGGAAGGAACTCTCAGCTACCGTTCTTCTTTTCTTCTTCCTGCTGATAAATAAAATTCCCCAAGTATATTGGGAAAATTTTATTCATTTTTCATCATTTACCTCTTCTTACTTACTGCTGATTTCAGCAGCCGGATTCGGTCTTTTAGCAATATCCCATGACATCCATCCGTTGTCTAGGGGGTCCAGTGGGGGGGGGGGGGGGTCTGTCCTGGGGTGTCCAGGGTCTGGGGGGGGGGGGCTGTCCTGGGAGGTCTGTCCATGGGGTGTCTAGGGGGTCCAGTGGGTGGGGGGGTCTGTCCTGGGGTGTCCAGGGTCTGGGGGGGGGGGGGGTCTGTCCTGGGGGTCTAGGTTTTTGGGGGGGGGGGGGTAGGTTCTGGGGGGTGTCCATGGTCTGGGGGGCTGTCCAGGTTCTGGGGGGGGGGGGGGGGGTCTGTCCTGGGGTGTCCAGGGTTTGGGGGGGGGGGGGTCTGTCCTGGGGGTCTAGGTTTGGGAGGGGGGGGGGGTAGGTTCTGGGGGGCTGTCCAGGTTCTGGGGGGGGGGGGGGTCTGTCCTGGGGTGTCCAGGGTCTGGGGGGGGGGCAGGACTGGCAGGGGTGTCCAAGGTCTGGGGGGGGGGGGGTCTGTCCTGGGGTGGGGTCTGTCCTGGGGTGTCCAGGGTCAGGGGGAAGGGGTGTCCAGCAGGGGGCAGGGGTGTCCAGCAGGGGGAGGGGTGTCCAGTAGGGGAAGGGGCTGTCCAGGCAGGGGGGAGGGGTGTCCAGCATGGGGGAGGGGTGTCCAGGGGGGTGGTCCAAGGGTGTCTAGGGGTGGTGGTCCAGGGGGAGGGGTGTCCAGCAGTGGTGTCTATTGCTGGTATTCTTTTTTGGACTTCAACATATTATAAAATGACTCAGCGAATGGTCCTTCATTAGATTATGCAAGGACTCAGCGAATGGTTCTTCCACTTCTTCCTCTTCTCCCCCAAACTGTAACTCTCTCTCTCTGTACTGCTTGCTCTCAATATATAAATTTACCATTGTACCATCTTGTTTTTTTCCTCTCTCAATTTTATTCCTAAAAAAATGCGTGTCATCTGTTTCTATCAACCTTCAGCACACCTTATATACATCTTCAACTTGTATTCCTTCCACCTATTTCGCAAATAATATGTGCCAAGAAATGTATGTTCTGTGTTGTTCTCAGTGGTCTGAAAACTTAGGTTCTATGAATTGAAATGTATGACATAACATATGTTTGTGCTTATGCTCTTTATAAAAAAAATGATATTTTGTGCTTCTCAATGCACCTCTAATTCTCCCATTCTTCTTCAAATATCTTCCCCAAACTTCATTGATCAATCAACATTCAAATATAAAGTGGAAGGGGTGTCTAGGGGGTCCAATGGGGGGGGGGTCTGTCTATGGGGTGTCTAGGGGGTCCAGTGGGGGCGGGGAGGTCTGTCCTGGGGTGTCCAGTGTCTGGGGGGGAATGTCCAGGCAGGGGGGGTGTCCAGGCAGGGGGGAGGGTGTTTGGGAAGGGGGGGTGTGCAGATAGGGGGCAGAGAGGGGGTGTGCAGGTGGGGGGTAGGGGGGTAGGGGGTGTGCTGGGGTAGGGGGAGGGGTGTGTGCAGGTGGGGGGGGGGGCAGGTGGGGGGCAGGGGGCAGGGAGGGGGTGTGCAGGTGGGGGGGGGGGGTAGGGGGGTGCTGGGGAAGGGGGGGACTGGTGCAGGGGGTGTGCTGGGGGCCTGGGTGCAGGGGGCAGTGGGGGTGCCGGTGGGGGTGGATAGTGGGGGTGCAATGGGGGGGAGGGGGACCTGGGTGCAAGGGGTAGTGGGGGGGATGGGTGTAGGGGGTTGGGTGTGGATATAGGGCTGAGTGCAGGGTGGATGGGGGTGGGGCTGGGGGCCTAGGTGCAGGGGGCAGTGGGGGTGCAGGTGGGGGTGGATAGTCGGGGTGCAGTGGGGGGGGGGGGGGGAGGGGGACCTGGGTGCAAGGGGTAGTGAGGGGGCTGGGTGTAGGGGGGGTGGGGGTTGGATATAGGGCTGGGTGCAGGGGGGATGGGGGGGAGGGGGCTGGGGGCCTGGGTGCAGGGGGGCAGTGGGGGTGTAGTGAGGGGGAGGGGGACCTAGGTGCAAGGGGTAGTGAGGGTGCTGGGTGTAGGGGGTGGGGGCTGGATATAGGGATGGGTTCAGGGGGGATGGGGGGGGGGGGCTGGGGGCCTGGGTGTAGTGGGGCAGTGGGGGTGCAGGTGGGGGTGGATAGTGGGGGTGTAATGGGGGGGAGGCGGACCTGGGTGCAAGGGGTAGTGAGGGGGCTGGGTGTAGGGGGTGGGGGATGGATATAGGGCTGGGTGCAGGGGGGATTGGGGGGGGGGGGGGCTGGGTGCAGGTGGTACTGGGGGTGCAGTGGGGTGTCAAGGGGGGTGTCCAGGGGCGTCAGGGGGGGGGGTTCTAAGGGGTTCTATCCAGAGGGGAGAGTGGTGGTGTGTAAAGGGGTGGGGGATGTGCTAGGGGGGTCTGTCCAAGGGGGAAGGGAGGATCTATAAGGGGTATGTCCAGTGAGGGTGTGTGCATGTGGGGGGGGGGGGCAGGTTCGGGGGGGGGGGGGGGGCAGGGTCTGGGTGGGGGGCAGAGTGGCAGGGGTGTCCAGGGTCTGGGGGGGGGGGGTCTGTCCTGGGGTGGGTTCCAGGGGGGTGTCCAGGGGGTGTCCCGAGGTTTAGGGGGTGTCCAAGGGGTGTGTGTAGGTGGGGGGGGGGGTTTCCTGGGGTTTAGACTAACTTACTTACATATGATTCTTAAATTTTAGTTCTATATCATGTAGTATAGTTATGAGTTCATATTTCCTCATGAACTAAATATTTAGAAGTTAAAAACAATCTTTATATTTTAGTTAGATTAATATAAAAATAAAGATTTATTGTAATCATGAATTGAGCATATGAAAAATTTATGAATTAAACTACTTTTACAGTTAATTTAGTAGGTTTCATTTGTATTGCAAGCATTCTAACTGAATTAATTTTTTTGGGGGGCAGGGAGGGGGTGTGCAGGTGGGGGGGGGGGGGGGTTGTGCTGGGGCAGGGGGGCTGCTGTGGGGGGGGGGGGGGGGGGTCTACAAGTATATTGGGAGGAGTGCAGGGGGGGGTCTACAGGAGGTGTCTAGGGGGTGTCTGGGGGGTGTCCAGGGTGTGTCCAGGAGGTGTCCAGGGGGTGTCCAGGGTCTGTCCAGGGTGTGTACAGGGGGTGTCCCAGGTGTGTCCAGGGGGAGTCTAGGGGGTGTCCAGGGGGTGTCCAGGGGGGTGTCCAGGGGCATGTCCAAGGGGTGTCCAGGGGGTGTCCAGGTGGGTGTCCAGGGGGTATTTTTTTTTATGTATTTGGACACCCTATAGCCACGGTTCTAAACCGTGGCTATTGGTTTATTGCCACGGTTTTTAACCGTGGCTATAGACATAATGCCATGGTTTTAAACCATGGCAATATATTCTGTTCGGCCTTTAGTATAGCCACGGTTTGAACCGTGGATATAGGTCTAGGCCTATATCCACGCCAAACATAGCCATGGATCGAGGAACTGTGGCTATTACCTATAGCCACGGTTCAGAACCGTGGCTATAGCCCGAATTTCCAGTACTGTTTCCAAAGACACTAAACTATTACGGTCCTTGTGTGTGTGTTTTTGTTATGTACTAAGTATTCCGCAAAAGTAATGTGAAGTCTATGTACATTAAGCTTCTGGTCCCTACAGATGCTAACCCTAAAAATTAGTTATAATAATATATTTATAGATGGTAATAGGTCAATTCACTAATAGAATAAAATAAATAAATTTATTTTATTTTATTAATTTCACTTGTGATGTTTTTTTCACCAACGCCCATACCCGATCAAGATTACGTCATAACTTGGGTAAATCCAATATTTTTAACTCAACGGTGGTCTTAGATTTCTGATCCGAGACTATTTTTGTATTTTACTCCACTTTTTTTAGGAAAACTGCACACATGTGATATTAATATATTTAATATATTTCAAAAATTAATTCTGGTAATACTGGGCCTCAGAATATCACACCATCTCATTGCTTTTCTTTATAAATATTTATAGAATTATTCTAAAGTCTTACAGAACAAAAAATATGATATTATAGCAATAATTTAGTGTCTTAGTAGAACCGGAACATAATCATCTAATTAGTAAAATATCTTCATCATCTTCCACAAAGATCTTCTCACACAGTACTACTCTAAGGAATACCTTACCTAAACTGTTCTTCAAAACATTATAAAGGAAACATAAAAAAGGGTGATCTCAGATACTTAGTAAGGGTATTAATAAGACATATCAATCAATGATCATATGGTATAAAATGATAAGTATAATGGTATATGATCAAGAACAAAACATATGAAGTTCATACCCAACTTATCATAGATCATGAACATGATTCATGGCATAAAACAATATTATTTATGAAAACATGGCCTATAAGGGTGATAAACCATAAAAAATCCCTCATGAACTGTAAGATAATGTTATAAAAGTATGTAATTATCATAAATAATGAAAACCATTTCATATTTCAGGTTTACCTATGAGGACCATCAATATAGTGGATCATGACTCATAACCTATTTCCCATTGCAGATCAAAACACACCTATTTCCCATAGTGGATCATGGCACACCTGTTTCCTATAGTGGATCAGGACACACCTATTTTTTATAGTGTATCAAACCCATCAACTTGTTTCTCATCATTATATCATGAGATATAATGATTTACCTAGTGAATTGGATGAAGATATTGGTCCCACCCTTCATATAATTAGAATCATACATATGTGTGCCATAAAATCATAAACAATTCAACATATCATGAACCATGATATGAAATTGACTTCAAAAAACTTTCACTATATCCTAACATTTATAAAATAGATGGTTTCATAATCATTTAATTATTCCATCATTACATGACCTAAAGACAAAGAAATGGGTTTAATAATAATTTTATCATGTTATAACCCATGGAAGAGAAAAGAGCTTCATAAATATAATTCCATCAGAAACATAAATCATTCAGAGAAATAATAATAATGGAATCCTTAGTTCAATCCCCAATAAAGCATAAGTCATTTTAAACGATTTCATCTTATATTTAGAATAATTTTTAAAGATAAATCAAATTGAATATTTCTTAAGGAAGAAAAAATTTCTTTGAAAATCACTGTTTAAAAATTCATAAAATATTTTGGAAGTTATTTTATTTGAAAAAAAACTTGAAAAAATAGAATTAAACCTTTAAAAATAATTTAAAAAATTTCATGCAAAAAATATTATTTATACATTGAAAAAAACTTTTTAAAACATAATTTTCTTGAAAATTGTTTACTTTTAAAATAAATATGATAATGTATAAATGAATCTTCAAATAAAATAATGGTCAAGATTATGATAAATTCCATTCATATCATACATGTTAAAACAATGAATCCTTTGAAACTTTTGGTATGAGAAAAATAATAATTATCTGAAAAATGAAATGAATTTTCTTTTCAAAAAAAATGGAAAAATTAAAGCATGGGAAAAAATGTCTTTAATAAATACTTTTTCAAAATGATAAAACTTTTTTGAAAACACTTCTATGGAAAACATGGTTCTGGAAGAAAATGGGTTTTCGAACGAGGTGAAAAATAAAGTCATATTTTTTAAAAACAAATTTCTCACTTATTTCAAGTAAAAAAGAAGAAAATTGGAAATATTAATTTTAAATATAATGAGTAACCATAGGATAATAAATTTCATGATTTTATTGAGAGATGGATCATAATATTTTACCATCAGAAACATAATCATAAATAATCCTGATAAATGATGAGATTGTAACATAAAATCATTACCACTTTGGCAACTTTGAATATTAAAAACCATTAAATAATAAAGTTAAATGAAATATATAAATTCATGTGAATATATAAATTCATGATATTATCTGAAAAAGGGGCTAAATATACACCTCATAAAGTAATATTAGTGCATAACAGAACATATGTCTCAAAAAAGAAAAATTCAGAAAAAGACCCCTTACCACTTCCGAATTATTTTGAATCATAATCCCTAATACAACATAACATAAAATGAAACTTTAAATATCATGAAAATAATATTATTAATTATATATCATGTCAAATGGGAAGTATATAAACCACAAAAAAGAAACAAGTGGTGAATTTCTATACGTCTCCCAGAAATAAATGAGAGACTACAAATCCAATAACTTAAGTAATGAATTCATTTTTACATGTCATAAACTCCTATATAATAAATATAAGTGAAATATAAAAATATCAAAAAACAATTCTTATATATATCATACTATATACAATTTAATTTTTACCTTTTATAACCCATTAACAATTTCATGTTAATGTCACGTTTTGGGAAATAACCGCTTTGTTTTTGAAGTATGTTTTTGAATTTTTTATTTTTGGTCCTATTACTTTGATCATGATTAAATAATATATATAATTTTAACCATGATATATATTTATTGTATATATATTTAGAGTAATCAATAAAATATATAGATACCAAATGAAATACACTGTTCACAGAGATAGTAGACCATACGTACACATGAATGTTGTTTCAATTTTCTCAACATATTAAGCAAATGAAAGGTAATTTATATATTATATCTCAATAATATTTATTATTCCATATATATAAATTTTTTACATTAAAACCATCCTTATTACCTTCAATTTAAAGTTTTAATGAATCACATTGATTGGTGAGGCGATAGCCAACTGTACACATGAGCAACAATATCATTTTCCCAAAAAAATTAAGATAATAATTTACGTGTGATATAATAATTAAAAAATAATAATAATATCATAATATCCTATATAAATAATAAATCCATCATTATTTCCATCCGTATGAGTTGGTAATTAAAAAATGAATGACATCGGTTCGTGATGCGGTAGCCCGCCTTGCAAATGAATGATGATTTCATAACCTATTTGATGAAAGTTGTAAGGGTTATAGGTAATTAAATTAACATAAAAACTATAATTATATGCAATATAATGTGGTTATTATATCATCATGGCATAATAATAATTAAGGGAGGTGTAGAAAGAAATAAAATAAAAATTATTGTTGATGAACATTACCTTTTCTTCAGGTATCCTCCTTAGATATGAACCAAAAACCTTCCTAGGATGGATTTATATACAAAATAAGGATTATAATATGAGAGTAGGGAAGTTGGTAAGTTATTTTTAGAATGTTTGGTTTATCCAAATGGATTTATAGATGTGATGAAATGAGGGGAGTGAGTGCCCTTTTATAATTGAGGAGGAGTGACATTTTCGTAAAGACCTAAAAGTATTCAATAATGGGAGTTTATACTCACATTATGTGGCTCAAAAATTTATAAATAATTTATTTAATGTATTATATATCTGAGACACACCTCCACCATAAAATAAAACACATTTTAAACATATAATTTCTTATCCTTTATGATTTACTTAATTTTATCATTTTATTTTTCACAATGGTAAATTGTTTTTTATAACCTATGTAATTTATCATTAAAAAGTAAAATAAATTTAGTTTTATTAGATTATATTTACCTAGTAATTATAAATATTAAATCAAATTTATTAAATACAATTTAAATGTGTGTGGAAAATTAATTTTAACATTAGTGCATGTAACACGCAAAATACCTTTTATCCTTAATTATGGTAATTAATTTTAACTATTCTCACTAATAATTGCGGTCAAAAATTAATTTCAACTTATTATGTAATATAAATTATTATAAAAATACACTAGGTAGCACCCCAAAATATCGTAAGGGATATGATATAGTGTCCCTTCCCTTGATTCCACTATGGAATTTTCCCTAGGTTGCGCTATAGTGCACTTCAAGGAGGTAAAGGGATTAGTCAGTGTTCCCAAGGTCTCCATAAAATAGTTACCTTAGTCACATTGTTGTTTCCCTACCCCCAAATCCAATCTAGATTATTTTATTGGATCATACCTGGTTCAAATCATGAAAACTCCATGGAATCACTTTATTGCAATGACATAAACTCTCCATGGAAGGGGATCTCAATAGTTTGAGCTCTTAGGATACATAGAAACCCCAATATGTGGAGAAATCTATGAAATGAATATAGTGTTCATGCCAAAGTCTCCTACAGACTCAAAAAACTACATTGATATCATACAAGAAATCGACATTACAAAAAAAGGCTTCCAAAACTAATGAAATGGATGTAATAAAATAATAGAACTAATAATAACATCTATTACAAAAAATAAAAGGTTCCATACCTAAAAGAAAAATTATCGATGCCATATATCACCAACATATTATGTTCTCCCTTTCATTATGAATTCATCAAAAATAATAATTACGATCAAATAATTATATCATGAAGCAGGATTTGTAATGATGTGGGAAATTTTTCTCTTAGTATGACTCTATGTTTTACAATGTAATTATAAACTCTATTAATCAAATCATTATATTACAGGGACTAAACATTTATCTTGTTTATGAGATTCTTTGTATTATTTTATCTATTTATAAAATTCATATTAACATATGAAAACTAGAGTCAAGGAAACTACCCCAACATACTTACATGGATTGACCATGGTTTTATCAATAAAATAATTTATATTCTAAGAAAATTTTAATATTTGTATAAGACATTCTTACAATTTCATAATTATAATTATATTTTATATATTAAATTTTCTTCTTGAATGAAATAAAAGTTTATTTTACATTGGTATAAATAAAAATTAAATAAAAAATAATAATTCCAATAAATATATAATATTTGAATTTTAATATAATTTTTAAATATTCCAACTAATAATATTCTTAGTTGGTATAATTCTAACCATTCATAACAGTTTTTCAGAAATGGATATTACAATATTTTAAACTTACCTTATAAATTTTAAAAACTCACCATTTAGAATATTAATCCTCCTAATACTTTATTTTAAAATATCTTTGATATCTTTTGTAATAATTAATTTATAATTAATTTTTATCATCACATTGAAAATAAATTTTATATTAAAAATAAATTTATGTTCTTACAATTATTGTTCATATGATTTTTGGAATCTTCTTTATTCACTATTACATTATTATAGACTGTTTTGAAATAATTATATTTGTATATCATTATGTCTGATAGTTTCAACTTATTATACGGGACGTTCTATTTTTTTTTCTCAAGATCAATAACAAATTGAAATTTTTATTAATTTTAAATAATAATTTTTTTATTTCTCTCTAATATTTATAAAAAAATAATCATTATTAATATATATTCAATTATTCATTCATATAATGTTAAATTCAAGTTTCTCTTGTAATCTCCTCCTAAAACTACATATATTCTTTATATAATCATTGAATTTAAAAATAATTTCTACTATTTTCATTCTTAAAAGCCTCCTATCAAAACTTTTTCAATATTATTAAATCTTTTATTGTAGGATACATAGAAAAAGGTTATATATAAACATTTTTAATTAATGTAATTCCAACGATATTATTAAACGTGGTATTCAATAAATGCCTCATATCGTACTGTATGATGTGTTTATGTCATATAGTATAACTTTTATGTTTTCAAGTTATATGGTAAATAATTGTAAAGGGATATTGTAAGGAAAGATAATTTATATCATACCATTAATCAGGGAATAAAAATGACAATCATTAATATTAGTAAAAATTAGACAAATTTTATCATTTATATTATGTATTTCAAAATATGATATTCAATGGTGATTAGAAATGGTCAATGGTTACAAAGGATGTAACCGAACTGTATTCACTGAATCATTATGACACATGAGTAAATGAATAGGGATTATGGAATATCATTAAGTTCTTACATAGTGTTTATATACCATGGAAAACATTTGTGTGATTGTTAAGAAAGATATTTGATGAATTTCACTCTGTCTTGGTGCTCTCTTTGTCTCTCACCCTTTCCCTAAGTCAGGTACAAGCGTATCATGGGTTTATGGAGAATTAAGATTATATGATTTTTGATTCATATTAATCTATTGACACAACACATAGATATGATTAATTTAATTTCATGCTAGTGATATTTATCCACCCATGTTGTTGATGGTCAAGAAGAATTGGCATCTACCATTTTAGAAACCCACGATTTTTCTTCATTATATATTATAGGAATGTAGTCTTATTCATGGTAGATCTTGGGAATTTTGATTTATTAATGTTTATAAAAGATTTATTAATGATTAATTATTCGTTATATTGTCATCACTAGAATTAGTGACTTACCAAGTGTTTTTATTGAAGAAAATTTTATTTAAAATTAATCTTGTATATATCATATGGTTATAAAATATCTATAGTGAAAAATCATGTAGATTTTATTATGTTTATCATTTTTTACATGAAATATCATAAGTATTGATCATATCATTCTATATGATATGGGATAATAGAGAAAGTGTCATAATTTAAATCACTTAGTATTGATATGTTATACCATATGACATATAGATATCAAATTGATATGTAACATCATATCATGAGTAAATCACTGAGTGTCACATCTTATCAGTGGTATCATGATTTATCATAGAGTACCATATCAAAAAATACATGCACATGGTGTAACATATATAGTAGATTGTCTTATTTTATTGTTTATAATCATCGAGTTACTCCTACATATGTCTGCCCATGAATTGTTTAAAACTACACATGTCATGTCATAACCTTCGATTTTATGCACCATGGGAGTAATTATAACATGAGGCCTATGAAAATTTTATCTCATTAAAAACATATTATCAATAAAATTTTATAACTGATATAACTTAATGACACCATGGTTTAAATCATAAAAAATGATATAGGTTTAAGAAATTATAATTTTTTCTTACATTTCATATAAAAATTGATTAATATAATATAATTTTTTATAAATTATGGAAAATGGTATTTTTCTATATTTATTAAAATTTTAAAATGAATTTAAGTGAAATAATTATAATATTCATAGCTTTATTAATTAACTATTTAAAAACTATTCAATAAATAAATATTAAATAATATTGACTGTTATTATTAAAATACTTGTTAAAAATTTTAAGTCATTCCATATAATTTGAATAAAAATTATTTATTTATAAATTAAAATTTTATTTTATAAAATGATATTAAATATTAAAATAAGGCATACATATTAATCGTATTATATTATATAATGAAATTATGATTAGAATTAATTTTGAAAAGTTAAAATTAAAATAATTTATTCTTAAAAATTATTTAGTCTATATGAAAAGGGGATTTGATTAATGACTTGATCAATAATTAAATACCAATAAATTTAAGATATTATGATTTTCTATGTTGTTTACATAATAGACATGGAATTTAATAGTTAATATTTTTTAATACAATATATTCAATGAAAATTCTGTATAATGTACAATGATTAGGTGTTCACATTGGGATAAAATATAAAGTGTTTATGTTTAATTAGTTATTGAATTTCATTAATGAATGGATACATTTTACTGCTTTATAATTATTTATTTAAAATTTTTTCATAAATTATATATCTCATGTTTAAATTTGAGATTTACTCTATTAATTGGTATATTAATTTGTGTATTATTCATATATATATATATATATTTATTATCTTGTGAATTTATGTATTCCTTAGTATAAACAGTCTAACTTCTTCTATAAATTAGTATACACGAATCTAAAGAGTTACATTGTATGTATAATAATCAATTTTGTTTTCTTATACCATGAAATTGGATTTCACTAGTTTATAGTCGTGTTTTAAGATTTGTATTATAGTTTTTAAATATTATATATTAGAAATATAGTGTAATTGATGCACCCTTGAGTAAATTATCATTGGGATTCTTGAATTTTGTTTAAACTGCATATTGGCCTGACGGTCAATTCCTTTTCTATAAATGTGGTAGATTTCTATATATTATTAAAAAAATAAACTCATGTGGATTGATGATTTCATATTATTTTTAGAATTTAAAAGAATTTTTTTTACCTAATGCATGAGATACAATTATATTGTTTAAATATAGTTTGATTTTAATTTGTGTTAGTCACAAAAGATATGAAATGTGAAATGAGATTTGAATTAATATGGTATGAACATAATGATTTAGTGAAAATAATATCTTTCCCAACTAAATACTTAAAAGAATGTATACATGTAATAATAATAACAATATAAAACATGGTGAGATTAAATACCCATTAGAAACACTAACTGTTATATTCATTTTAATAAAGATAGTTGTCAAGAACTCAAACATTCAAATATTTAAAACATTCGAATGTTTGACATCCCAATATTATCTTGTATAAGGGAAGAAATAAATTAATGACACTAATAGGACATGGTGATTCTTCATAGAATTTCATTTATGTTACACTTATCCAGGATACATATTTTTTAGGATTACAATTTAATAAATTTTAGATGATCCATATAATTTATTCAAAGGAGATTTTCCCAATAAACTATCCCGAAGTAATATATGACATCATTTTCAGGATTTTTTACAAAATATAGTGATAAAATATTGAAATTATTAACTTTAACACATAATAAGAAAATATGGATATTGGTCCGCTAATATATATGGTGTACTAGAGGGTAATAATTTTAGGGGAAGAGAATTTAAAAACAGATCATATTATTAGTTTTTGATAAAAGATAGAGAGATTATATTGTAGATAAATAATATCATCATTATAAAACATATATTTGATATAAAACCAAGATAAAGTAGAACCAAAATGTTAATAATTTATTGGTATGGTATAATAATGAATTATTTTTATGAAATAAAAAAGTAAATGTCTTAGTGAAATGAATTATCCAGTTAGAAATTATTGATGTAGTCTAAAAAATGATTTTAGATGCTTATGAGAAGTATATAATAATTTGAATATGGATTTAAAATGATTAGATACAGAGTGACCATATATAATTATGCCTATAATAATATATTCAATATGATTATACATGTTAATGACATGGTGAGATGAAATATTTATTACAGATTATTCTTGTTATGCTATTCAATCTGTATTCAATATTGGAAATGTTACAACAGTGGGATAAATGTTATGAAATGTTAAATTTATTTTATTAAAATGATAAACATGGATGAACTAAACATGATAAGTCCATTTTTTAGTAATTTATTGATATTAAAACATGAAAAATTTTGAAATCAAAAGTAGAAATTTTTAAAAAAAGGTATAAAAATATTTTTTCATATAGGAAGTCATGGTTCTTGAACCCATATAATAGTATCAAATTTGGAGGAAATGTTTCCATATGATGGAATTTTTGGGAATGTATAATAGGGTTTAAGAAAACTATATGTAATTTCTATGTTAGGTGAAGCTATTATAGAAATCAATTGTTCAATTTGAAATGGTACCTAATAACAAACACGTACATTATAATTTTTTTTTAAATTATAAGAGTTGATGATCAAGTTATGTATTAATGGAGCATGTCACTTTAATTCAAATGATGAAGAAAATAATTATTTAATCATTTATTTGAATGCATAAGATTATATATATATATATCTCATTTTATATGTATTTGTATAATGTTTATATATAGATATATCATTTCAATTTTGTGATAAGTGAAGAATTTTATAAATAAGTAACTTTTATAAACAAAAAGAGATGATTTATTTAATACATATTGTTTATAGATAATTATATTCTATAACATACTTCAAAAGAAGATGAAAATAGAATAGTTTTATAAAATATAAATTTTTTATATTTTTATTAAAATATATGATATTTGATCCCTCTATTAGTGGAATGTTATAAAGAATTATAATCTTTTGAAGAAAATACATCAAAAAAGTAATCCCTTACATGACATAGATATAATAGTTATTTTTTTAAAATATTATAACATAAGGGAAAAATTTTAAATCCCAATAATAATGTAATGTATTTTTATTTGTAAGATATTATGATTAATGATTATTTCAAAAATTCTAGTGGTAGTATATTAAATTGAGAAGATCAATTCATCTAGCTTCGGTCATCCTCTTCCCTTTTTTCTTGTTCCTCCATGAATGACCCAACTTCGTTCAGGTTAATAGGTTTCCATGGTTACTTGGGACAGTATTGGTGGATCCAATTATGGTGGTCATGCTATTGGGGTTTCTAGTTTTGGTTTGTGGCTAGATTTTTCACAGTGTTACAGTGGTAGTCACAGTGGTTTTGTTGCCTCAATAACATACAGGTTTGATTCTAATGGTGCATCAGTGGTGCTGTAGTGATATGTGTCCTAAGGCGTGGTGAGGGATGTGGTATGATTCCAAAACACATGGATGGATGGGATGCGTCAGCATCTCATTGATCAGTGTGTGCAATAGTCCCCAGGTTTGAGAGGATCATGCCTATAAAGGTGGATCTCATTGGGGGCCACACTAACCCATGATTTTCCTTGTATGGTTCTCACTTAACCGTAAAGTGTTTTTATTTGAAAAAAATAGTTTAGAGATGATCAATTGATGAAAAAATATTATTTATTTAAAAATTATATATGAATTTAACATAATATCCAATAAATTCATTAGGGAATATAATACCGATTAATATAAAGGGTTTATTTTCTTCACATAAAAAAATTTAATGAAACTTTATAGTAAAAGTGTTTATAATATTAAGTTAAGGAAAATTTTTAGAAGTCATATATTGTTACCAAAAGGATTATAATGAAAATGTAGATGGATAGGGTTTCATGAATATAGATATTGAATAAGTTAGATGGATTTATAAGAATAATTTTTTTTAATAATATCATTCCATATTTTGTGTGATGAAAAGAAGTTTCAATATAATGATCAAAGAGTTAAATAATAGGAATATTATTCCTAACCCTCATCATTATTAAAAAACTCTTATTTAACAGATGTTACTCACTAATATATTTTAGTGAGTTTTTACCATATATCAATATTAAAATGTTTTGGGGATTACATAGTTTAGAAATTAGTTTAAAAAACCATAAAATGGAAGAGTGCATATGGCCAATCTGGTCATCTATCATATGAGACCTGATTTAGTGTATACTTATGTATCATGTTGTAATGATCTTAAATTATTTTAATCATATAATATTTATCATGATAACATATAAACAAGTATCTACATTATCATTATTTCATATAGGATTCATATGTATAAATATATTATGATGTGAGATAATAATTAATCTATCATTTTCAAACATTGATAAATCTATAACCTATGTTCATTAGGGAGTAATATACATTTTGATATTTTTTTAGGATAACAAAAGTATATTCTTTTATCATGGTAGAAAATATGCTAATTGGGTACAAAATGAGTTTTTTGTGCGAGATTACCCATGATGTAAAATACATGGACTATCATGAAATAAGTCACTAGTATATTGGGGGTATATAAATAATATTTAATAAATAAAATAAATTTATTTTGAGAGATAAATAGAATTATAACATTTATATATTCACACCATTCTTACACAATACATGAGGCATATGTAATTAGGGGTGGTTTGTTTTGTTTCTAATTAAGTCACTGTTTAGAGGTTAATAGTGATGATATTTTTCCTATTCTATGAAGAGTATGAATCTTTGTCCCATGATTTACATAGAACAAGGAAGTCTAATCATATACTAATATAATTATTACGATGTGATTATCTATTAGATGAGGGTTCATGTAACAATATCATATATAATGTTGAATAACATGTCATGTATTCATTAACTTGGTCGGTTAAGATACACAAAATCAAAAACATATGAGAAGACTATATGGGATTCACATAAATTATTTCATATTTTTACACAATTACATAGAGAAATGGATCATTTAAAAGGAAATTCTATATATGATAATACTTAAAGATATAGGTATATAGATGCATTTGTTCAATAAATACCACACTATATCCCTTTTTAGTATGAATATATTTGATACTTTTATATATGTGTATTTATTCTTACATTTATTTATTAGGTAATTAAAATGATTCATTAATGATTCAGTTTATAGTGGGTAACACATGGATTTTAAATGGATGATGATTATGCTTTCAATATAAGAGTTTCTCTGAAGCATTTTAGAGTATATCAAGAAGGTTTTTCAATGGGGGTATTCACAAGGTAGTATATATGATTTGATACAATTTAATAATCATAATATTGTTTTTAAAGTGATTTAAATGATATATAAATCATTTTTTGGACATATTTTTAATTTTTACTACATACGATACAATAAAAGTTTAAGTATAACTGAATCTATAATGAATTATTTTAAGAGGGAGAGTAAATGTGATATTCACTAAAGACCTCATATTGTACTATATTTTATGTAAAAACCATATAAGAATACTTTATATGAATAATTCATATTCTATACCTTTATAAATAGATATTTTAAGAAATTACAAATGAAATCTTGTAGTTAAACCTAATATCCAAATGATATTGAAAATAATTCAAAAAAATTAGAACTTGGATATAATAAATATTAAGTGTTTCATAATAAGAAACAAAAGCGTGATTAGTAGTGTTCAAGTGTTAAATATGATTTACCCACAATGTATTTACACAAACATGGGAACACATGATTATTTTCACAGGGCTTCAGAAATTCCTCTAAGAGTTGATAAAAATGTTTTTGACCATAGAAATGAGGTATAAAGTTTCTATACAATATTTCTATTAAATCTCTTTTTCTTGCTAAGATATATTTCTCCCTCAACCATTTATTGAGTGATATTGTACCATATAAAGATATTATGTTAATTATAACCATTTAATATGATAATTGTGTCAATATATTAATACAATATATATAGAAAAATAACCTGGGTCAACCGAACATTTCACTCGAGGTGGTCCTCTATAAGGTAGAGGAAATGATAGATATTCAAACAAGTATTATGTATAAAATAAAGGATAGAAAAATAATAGAGTATAATTTGGAACAATAATACATATATATCATATATATAACATAAAATAAGTTATGAAAAACATGATGACAAACAAGAGAGGAAAAAACAAGTATCCATATAACCATCCATCACTACCAATATGTGTCACTATGATGGTAAAGAACACAAAGCGAAGCTATAAATATACATATTTCCCATCAATTTATCTATGTAATTCAAAAAACCCTATAAATAACCATAGGAAATAGAATGGTGTGATAAAAAATCCTAGTAGTAGGCCAACAATGAAACTTTACAAATACTAATACCATAAAAAAATATCTCATGATTTAAATGAAAACCATCCTTTGTTGAATTTTAAAAAGAGGGAAATTTTATAAAATAACAACATATTATTTTATAAAATCCTTTTTTATTCACAAAAACAAGGAATATGAAATGTTATTAGAAGAATACAAGAGTATATATGCAATAATAACCATGGATACACCATAATATAAGCAAGTGAGAAACCAACCATGAAATATATAATAATGTTTAAAACAAAACAAAAATGAAAAATAATAATATTGGATTCTAGACTATTGGAATGCATACATGGGAATATAATGGAGAACTATTATAGGCATAACTTCTATCCAACTGATATTGAGTCCTACCACATTCTGTCGACATCAAATCACAAGAGGTAACACACACACACACACACACACTAAAGTGAAAAGTCTATTTCCATATGTACTCAAGGATCCCAATGTGTTATGTTTTCGAAAATACATTTTAAAACCATATTCTTAATTTCAAATATTTTTTCATATTGAAGCATTACAAATTCCATTCTTGAAACCCCATTTTTTCAGAACTGCTTTTAAGTAATTTTAAAAAACAAGTAGTGTGGGGAAAAATATTTTTAAAGAAAAACCACTTTAAAAACACAAATTTATAAAACAAATATACACATTGATATAAAATTAAATATTTTCATAAAAAATAGTAAGTCAAAATAATATCATGTAATTCAAGAGTTATAACCTTGCTATAGATACAACTACCTAATGGATTGATAAAAAATAGTCACCTTTGAAAATGGTAATATGGAACAAGGGGATCAGAAACATGACCAAATCTATAAGAAAACAAATTAAATCCCTATAAAAAACCTTATACCAGGAATCTATTACCCAATCATGATTTAGCAAAATAATGGAAGAATATATCGATCAAGGATCTAAGAAGTTAATAGTCGATCAGTATAAAATTGTAACATACATTGAAGATATCTATCAAGAATGAAGGGAAACAATTATTAACCAATATGAAGAAGCCACTATAGTGTTGGGGATGATTTAGTTAGATGAAAATTATGATTAGGAAGTGAATAAACAAAACATTGATCTAGGTAAAAGTGGTAAATTCTAAATTCAAAAGGTTTATATAAGGGAACCAGGTAAGGCCGCATGGTTAGAAAAATTGTGTTCTAACTATTTATAGCCCATTTCCCATGAAATATTGGGCACATAGGTTTCTTAAGATTAGCCACATAGTTTAAAAAAACCATGATATAGGCATTTTTTACCCTTGGACAACCAACTATATGCCTTTATAATTTTCTTTAGTGTGATACATGGTTTAACTTACCATGATCAAACCCTTCAAAGTAGCACCAGAACATTACATAGCCAGACCACATCATTACCACTTGGTAAGCACTAACCAAGTGCCAAAATAATTATCCTTGCCCATTTCATTAAAAAATACCACCTTTTAACCTATAACTCATGGAAACCTCTTGAATAACCACAAGGATAAACCAATCTCTAACTAATTACACCTTTGAAACCGAGGGAATCACAATTCTACCCACCCTATTAGATTTATGTCGAAAAAAATTGATCAATATTATAAACTCAGAAAAGCAAATGGGAAACCTAAAAAAATAATGAATTGATATTAATATAGATCCAAGGTTCAACCCATAATCCACCATTTCAAGATTCTCAATTATATCAATGGGACCAAGATGCATTAGTGAAAAATTACCCTTCTTACCTAATAGACATTCTTCCATGTGAGGTTAAAATATATGAAAGAACTAATCACAAACCTCAGTCTCTATTAGTCAATAATGAATATCAACACAAGATTTCTAATGATTTTGAGAAGTACCTAGCCTCTTATGGATCAGCTACAAGTTTTTTATATTATCATAAATAGGGCCTAGTCAAACCAATGACCATTCTCTAAACTCTACCTAGCATACAAGAGATATACATGGAAAACCATATATCATTTCAAAGGGTTCCATTTAATCAATTAATGATAACTATTATTACTAGTTAAAATCACAAAAAGGTACTTTCTTTTCCTAGGAACCACCAAAATCAAGTACACATTCCTAGAGAATATCCTTATGAATCAGTATAAATCACCCAGTCTTCCCATCTATTTGTAGATTATATGATGTTCTTAATTTAAATTGGGAACCCATAACCTCTTGAAAAACATTCCAAAACATATATGTGAACTATGGGTTCGTATCAGAAACAATCATAGAGGTAATACTATGAAGCCTCACAACCTATGGGATATAAAAGTTCTCATGCTTATAAACCTTCATCATTTATATATAGGGAGTAAACGAGCCTATTTAATAAGTAAATCAATGGTCACCTAAATTTTATCATCTAAACTATGATTCCATGGTAAACCAATGATGAATTCCATGTATATCTCTTCCCACTTGGGTACTATAATGTGAAAAGGTTTTATCAAACATTCATGTATCTAATGGTTCTCCATTATTCTATGACAAGTAAGGCACTATAACAATATATCGAAAATCAACCGCATCATCCCAAGTAACCAATATCGATGTCTTAGATCATGATACTTATTAGTAGTCTGAGGTTTTAAAAACTAGCAAGAACAATGTCCATTGTCCAGGAAATCCTACCTTAGAGTTATAGGAATAACTAAACTACTTTAGAAATACAAAGCACCAATGGGAAACAGAAAACACTCACATAGGGGCTCCCCACAATTTAAGATTTCACAAAATCATGAACATTCAGTGTATCATACTTTCTTGATACAAACTCTATCATCAAATGAAAATTAATCCTTCACTAAGGTATTAAACACCTGACCACTGGGTTATTCCACTCTAAAGATCAACTCAATGAAAAAAATAATTAGTGACCACTACTCCATTGATTCCTTTAAGGATTTATTTTTTAATTTCATGATTAAAGAATTGATGACAAAATTACCTTTCCATGGAGTATAATAAATATCAAAATAAAAATACTAACGAAACTCAAACTCATGTCTTAGTCATAAGTTATGATCTCTTCAAGTAAAAATATACTTCTTTATTTTGGTATCATAATATTCCATAAACTAGTCTCCAAAGAGATAGTGATTCCAAATTCTGAGAGATGGATAATAGATACTAACTCATGTTCATGGGATGGGTAGTTCTTCTCCTGAGGGTTTAGTTTGTGAGGGAAATTTTCTCACAAATGCTTTCCCTACATCAGGACACACCCCAAACCCATGCTTAAATCATCGTAGAAAACATCATAACCATAACTAGATTATGAAAGAATCAAAACTAGAGTCAATGTCAATATATTTTTCATTTCCAAATAATTTATCTAACAAGTGTCATTCAACTAAATAATATCATCATTGTGGTTTAATAATATAATTGAAGATGAAATAATGGAGAAAAATTGAACAAATAGGATGTAATAGCCAATCAAGACCAAGAAGAATAGGATCAGAAAAAAATTTCTAGGATACTACTATGATTTTACCATTTGAATCATTTTAGGGTCTATTGAGATACCTCTATTAGATATAAAATTCATTATAAAAATTACATCATGGATCCAAAATTCAAATTTTGAATGATTACCATACAAGGGATGTTATTTCATGGTTTTGAGGATGGTATCCAAATGAGACATGAGTATATCCTTTGGCTTGGATTACACCAAAATAACATATACAAAAATGATGATGAATGAGTCTATGAATTTATGAAATAATAAGTTCATCAATTCCGTAAATACTATAGTATAATTAGTGAGATAGAATGACATATCCAAAAACTCAAAATGCCTATATTGGCTCCTAAATTCTCACTTGGGTATATATTATTCTTAAACATTAAATAGGCGGAAGCCCAACTATAGGTCAATATTTCTTAACAAATGAGATCCAATGAGTTAATTGAATAGATGATCAATTATTGGAAATGGATACTTTTTGTTAATGGTCTCTTGATTTATCTTTTGATAATAAATGAAATGTATAAGGATTCCATTTTCCTTCTTAGAAAATAGGAAAGTCAAAGCTCAATGTGATATGCTACAATGAATAAATCCCTTAGAATATTGGTTTTCCAGATAAACCTTAAGTTCCACTAACTTAATGGGTTTTATCTGCTAAGGATGAATAGAAATGGGAATCTTATTAGGAAGCAGGTCAATAGAGAACATGAAATATGTATCTGGGTGTTACATAGGAAAATTTTCAAGAGATACATCCTGGTACACACTCACTACTACATGAAGTTGAATACTCAAATAGGATTGAATTATATCATGGAACATATATGAAAATTGATAATAGATTACACCAGCATAAGGAACAACATTCTTGACTCTCCTAGAACTAGAATTCCTCTCCCTATGAAAGATATGAGAGAATATATCAAAAGATAGAAACTATAATCGAGGATTGTAATAGTCGATCTAGTCCTTAAATTTGATCATCCAATCTATGACCATAATTAATTAAATGATATGTTGATCAAGAACTAATAAATATAACACCACATCAATGTCGATGATCCTCAAATGACACACATGGAATCTGGAATATTTTTCAGACCACTTTTCCAAAGGCTAGGAAAGATCCAAAACTAACATCCTAAGATCTGAATTCAATACCAACATGTTAATTAATATTGATGATATAATTAAAATTATTAAAACCTATATAAAAATTAATCTAATACCATAGATTATAAATTAATTACAGCGCATTAAACAGTAGTTGGACCATCTTAAAATTTATCTAGATAATACTCTATAATACAAATGTTTCCAATATTAGCTCCTCCATGTGATTTACTTACCATATGAACATCCCCATTAGCATGAGGATAATATCCACCAACCCTGGAAGCCTCAAAATAATACTCTGAACCCTTGGTAATATTGCATCTAACCTTCATAACTTGGTAAATACTTACAAAAAAATTCTTGAGAAGATGGGATTTCCTTTGATGATGACATATCCTAAGAACCTTCATAAAATTAGTATTTATATGACTCGACCTTTCAAAATGATAGAAGAAAACCTACTACTATCCTAAAGAATCCCTTGGAACTAGTCTCAATGAAAAATGAACACCATTATGTTTCATTTTTTGGATAAAAGAAACACCCTATCATCCACCTGTAGTAATCGAAGCTCCAGCTCAGCCTATCCTCTCAGCTATGTATGCCTTTACCAAAACATATTTATTGACTATCCTAAGAAGGTTAGAAGGAATAAGAATATAAATATAGACTTTATATAATCCATAATTCCCACCTCAAACCTTTAAGTATTTTGTTAATCATTAGTATAAATATCTGGTTATAGGATAACCAACTTATTAAAATTGGTGGAATACTCCACAAATGTATGATCCCCTTTCTCTAAGGTAATAAATTCCGTGGTATTTGACACTAAAAATGTCTCAGGATAAAATTAATTCTTGAATATTTTTATGAATGATACTCTGGTAAGATCCTCATGGATCATATATTTTATGATAGAGTCCCAATATTTCCTTCGTGTTCTACTAAGAATGTACATGGAAAACCCCACCATAGATTCCTCTATGTTTTTTAGAAAATAGAAAATCATTTTAATCCAATAAAACCACTATTAAAATTATTATGGTCCCTTTTCATCATGGAATATGTGTAGATTATTCTTGGAAAATTATGATCTATGATCTACCACTCATCTTAGAACTCCAATAACCACAAGATTGAGAGATTGAATAGAGCATAATAAACCCCCACAAAATAATGGTCTAATGGAGGAAATTCCCAACAATCATGTCCAACAACTTCCTCTAATGGATTTATAAGATCCCATCTGGGAGTCATTGTCTATAAAAAAATATAATAACAAAAAATATTGAGATAAATTCGAAAATCAATGACCAACTCTATGAAAATATATCAATTCCATTAAATAAAAATAATTTAAATAATTCATGGATACAATGAATTATAGAAAGCACATTAAATGTAATAGTATCATTTAAATGAACTCCAAATCCATTTCCTTTAAATAAACCCAAGAGCGAAGACTCAATATTTGAAAAAAGTACATAACCACTGTCGGTGTCTTGAGTTTAGAGCAGGAAGTGAGCCTCCCAGAAACCCTCCCACACTTACTACCTGAATTAAAAAATTCCAAAATAATTTTTATCAGTGGACAAAAACTAAAAATATATAGTTTCATAACAATTTTGGAACGACAATGGATTTGATAACAATTTTTAAAGAAATAACCTAGGTCAACCTGATATATCCCCCAAGTTGTTTTTCCACAAGATAAAGGAAAAATAATAAATCCAACTAGTCTCATGTATAACCGAAAGGATAAAAAACTGATAAAGTATAATTTAGAAGAAGATTATATTTCTATGATACATAAAATTTCAATCCTTTAAGGCTAAACCTAATGGTAAATAACATAAGATAATAGAATATTCAATGTGACCATCTATCACCACTAATATATCTTACTATGAAGGCGATGCCAACCGAGTGAAGCTGACATACTACATGATTCCTTTTTTACTTTACCCAAGTACTACAAAACCTCATATACAAATTCCCAATGGAAAAATTTGGGTGTGAGAAAAATCCCATTAGGATTTCACTAAAGAACCTATACAACATATAATACCATGAAAATTTTAGTTCTATATTTTAAAAAAATAGCCTATAAAACATCTTTAAAAGAGGAATATTTTGTAAATAAATATTTATATTTTCATAAAATTTATTAATATTCACACAAAAAGTAATATTAAAGGTATATGGAATAAAGAATGAGTATATAAGAGATTTTAAATATGGATATAACATAATATAATACATTTATCAAACAAATATGAAATATAACTTCATTTCTTAAACAAAATATAAATGAAAAAAATAAAAGATTAGGATATATCCTATATGAATATGTAATTTAAATGTAGTGGAAAACTAAGCCAACAATAATGTGAATCCAACCGATATCGATATTTTTAACTATATATTAATGTCAAATCTCTAATTCTATTACACGCACTAAAGTGATGTGTACCTTTCCTGATGCACCGATGGTTCTTAATATGTTATGTTTTCTAAAAAAAATTTAAAAACCATTCTCAAAATATATGAAATTATTTTACCATGAATTATTACTTATTCCATTTTTGAAAAAAATATTTAGTCAAAATCACATTTAAGTAATTTCATCAAAAAAATATTGTAAAAAATTATAGTTTTAAATAAAATACCCCTTAAAACATGCATCCCTTGAAAAAAATTCACTTTGATATAAAATAACACATGTTAATAAAAAAAATGTAATTAACAATGATTTAAAGTAGTTAATGAGTTAGTACCTTTGTATATAGACATATACATTAAGAACATGGGGAAAATAGTCACCAATGAAAATGGGGATTTGGAATGAGTATATCGAACCCCCATTGGCTGATATCCTTAAGAAACAATATAAAATACATATGAAACTCCATATACCTGGCATCCATATCCCACTCATGTTTTAGAGAGGCAAGGGTAGAAGAGATCGAGAGAGTATCTAAGAAAGGAATTGGTAACCAGATAAAAATGGAACATACACAGAAGAGATCTATCATGAACTAATTAAAACCACCATGAATCCAAGAATATAGGACCATTGAGTTATATAGAATGTTTAGTTTGATCCAAATGAGGGTTATGTATTTATTATACATAAAAATGATCTTGGGAAAGAGATAAATTCCATCATTTTAAAGGCTTAGATATGAAATTCATGGTTAGGATACATGGTTAAACAAACCATGGGACAACCATGTTTTTCACATATCTCTTAGAAAATATAGAACATGATTTCCTAGAGAAAAGATGCATGTTTTGGGAAAACTATCTTAAATATGTGTGAAACCCCTGTAAAACCACCCAAACACTAATATAATTTCCTTGGAGATTCACATGGTTTAATTAACCATGTGATAATGATGAAAAATTCCATTGGATCCTCACAATTCCACACTACATGGTTATCACTAATCATGTTCCTAAACCATCAACATGACCCATTTCCTTCAAAAATTATACTTTTTAACCTACAACTCCTTAAAACCTCTAGAATTAACCATAGGACAAACCAAAATACAAATAAATCATATGGTTGACCCAGATGGTGTCCCAGCTTAGATTGAGGTTTCTATTTATTTATCCCCAATGATTTTTACTAACAACCAATATTGAGGATTTAGATGTAGTGGTATCTACATTATAATGTAAATGGACTATTATTTATTTTATATTACATGGATTCGGTTTCAAATATGGTTGATCATGTTTTTCTGGGTTTCTATTAGTTTTCAATATATTTGTTGTATTTTAATTGATATTTGTAATCTCAATTAAATTTGTAGAGACCCATACTTTACGTACATAGATATTACATTACTTTTGAGGAATACTTAATACATTACAAAAACAGACAGCCAAAGACTGTATTAGTTTAGTGTCTTTTGAAACTCGAAACATAATCTTCTAATCATGATGAAAGATCTTTAACATCTCCCATAAATATCTCCCTCTTTAGTTTTATTACCTAAAACCTTTTTTAATATCCTGAGGAAAAGACAACATAAAAAGGGTGAGCTCAAATGCTCATTAAGGGTAAGCATAGAGAAAATAAAACAACCCATATACATTTGAACTTAAAAACATGAACATAAAGTTTAAACATCAAAATATTGAGCAATGACATTAAAAATGGTAGTACATAAGGAATAGATCATAATAGAACATAAATCATGATAAAATAGCATGGGAATAAAACATGTAATTGTGGAAAACCATTAATCACATGATATGATTTCCATAGTATCCAAGGCATTGGATCCAAGACCATCATAGTGGACAAAGTCGATTATTGAATCAGATTTCCCTGCCATTCCAACCCTATATTACTATACCAGATTTAATTACTATTACAACCATTTCTATATCATGAGATATAAATCTTTACTAGATGAATTGGGGGGAGATATAGGTCCCACCCATCTCAGAATTAAATCATTCTTACGTGTGCCACAACATAAACATAAATCATTCATCATAAACCAAAGAATAAAATGGGTTTCATAAACATCATCGCATCATAACATAATCCATATAAAACAAATGGATATAATTTAATCATAAGAAAAGTGAAACCATGTAAATCATTGAGACATTATACTTTAATTATACACATATGAACTAATCTCATCTTATATGGAAAATGGTTTTGACAAAACACTTGAAATTAATTCTTGAGGAAAATAACCTTTCTTCTTCAAAATCATTTTGTTTTCAAAAAATTCCATGCAATTTTAAAAGAAAATGATTTTGTTGAAAATATTCATGAAATATTGTAGATTATGCTTCATGAAAAAAGGCATTATAAAACCATAAAAAATCCGTTCATGTCTTATAAGTTAAAAAAACATTCTCCTCGTACTTTTGCCGGAAAAGTCAAAAAGTTCCTCGTATGGTAAACAAAAGAAATATTTCTTCGATAACATAATGTAAAAGTCAAATAGGGGTAAACATGACTTTAAAAATACATCGAAAAATATTAAAAACTTTATGAAAAACATATTTATGGACATGGATGAAAAATATAACCCCAATAAATACTTACGTATAAGCAATCTCGGATAAAAATGAGATTGCAAAATTACCCCTTACCTTATGTCCAATTTCTTCCATATGTGTCACAGACTCCTAATTAGTGGGTTTAAACATATTATTAACTTTTAACAGAACCATAATAATATTTATTATATCATATATGATTCACTTACGACTTTATATTACCCGTTCATTTGTCAATTCTATGTTAAAGCAGCATTTTGGGTAAAATCATTTCATTTATCGTACATGTTTCGACTGGTTGTTCTTGATATTATTACTTATATACTGATTTAATTATTTCCATAATTTAAAACATGATTTATATATAATATATATTCATCATATAAATATATATGATAGATCGATAAATGGAATGAAATACACCATTCATGGAGACGGTTGGTCGTACGTACTCATGAACGCTGTTTTTGTTTCCTTATTGAATTGAATGGAATTAAGTAAATGAAAAATATATGTACATAAATACAGTATCATTATTTTGTAATATATTTCTTGATTTTTTATTACATACACTTTATAATCATACTTTAATGGATAATCATGTAAAATGAATCACATCGCGTTCGTGGAGACGGTAGTCCGTACGTACGCACGAGCGATGATATCATTATTTTGATATTAAAATCATATATAATTGGATGGTATATCATATAAAAATAATAATAATAATGTTTTATTTATTATTTATATCATTTATACTAATTATTATACCCATCCAAATGATGAAATGTTTGAATAAAAAACTACACCATGACGTGGAGACGGTAAGCCGTACGTACGCACGTGTGGTGACATTTTAATTCATAGGATGGATAAAATAACTAATATGGATGTAAATTTTTTTTAATAACATAAAATTATATAGAATATATTGGAGTAATTATTCTAGAATCGAAACAACAAAGAATGACGAAGTGGAAGAAGAAAGAAAATTGAATGAATTGGTAGAAGAGATTACCTCTTCTTCGACATGCCACTTTTAAACATCCTCTTAGGGAACTAGGGTTGGTCTTTTGAGAATACCAGAACCTCTATGATATTACTAGAGAGGTTGAGAATAGAAATTGGTAGGGTTTGGACGAGCTTGAAGGCTCAAAATTGTGTAAAGAGGAGAGGGAGGAGGTTCCCTTTTATAAGGGTGGAGAGGGGCACCTTAGGAAAAACCTAAAATACTATTTTATAATAAATTCATATTCGGTTTACAATGGCTACAATGTGACTTATTTTAAGTATAGGGTCAGAATGGGTTGAAATACTCTCAAAACATAGGTTTTATACAAGTTTAGGTTACCATTTTAACCTTATCATTTAGATTTAACTCTAAGTTAAATAATTTAACCTTTACCGTGTCTTCTTGTATTCTTACACTATAAGGGTAATAAACATACAATAAAATACCAATAAAACCCCAATTGGTTCATTAATGTAATATATATTATTATATAAGTAGTTTGGCCAAAACTTAGATTTTTAGGACTGTTATATCAATTAATAATATAATATTTGTTTTAAAAACTCTTTTTTGTCAATTTTGACACTATTTGGTATTTTGTTTTCTCTAAATTCCTAAAAGCATTATTACTTCGAAAAAAATTCATCTAACCAACCCTAATATGTTATATTGACCTATAAAATTATTTGAATTCATAAAAATTATCATATTACATTTATTTGGGTATTTATAATATCAATTATTTTAATATTTTATTAATTAGGTAATTACTGCATCACCATTGTGTCATAAATAAATCAACTTATTTAATGTCTAAAAATTATAAAAAAATACAATTATGTAGGAAATATTTTTATCTTTATAATGAATATTTATAGTCAAATTTATCTTATTTATAACCCTGTAATAAAAATGTTTTTGTTATTGAACTTTGATTTTAACTATTTTAACTCTTCTTTAAATAAAATAATAATAAATGTCCTAATAAAATCCAAGTGGACCTAAAGGGTAATATTTTATTACTAAGTTTTTTTGGTTGAATTACACTTATCCAATTGAATTAGGACATGTGTAATAATAATATCATTTTTACCCTTAATTACCATATTTACTTTTAACCGTGGTAAATAAAGGTAAAAATTTACTATTCACCAAAAAATATTTTTATCCTATTGAACCAAATTTTACTCCTTGATATTAACCGTGTCTCTCGGATTTTTTTAAATTCCACTCACAGAAGCGGTAAAATTACATTTTTTGTAAATTTTCAAATTCTCCTAGGAGGTGGGTAAAAGGCGATGAAAAGTTCAATAAAATTTTTATATATCAAAAATTATTATAAAATGACTCTAATTAATTACATTGAAATTATATAGGTATTATGTATAAATTTTTACCTAAAATAAATTTAAATAAAATAAATAATTATTTAAATAAATATTATGTTTTAAACTATAACTCTGTGTTTTTTTACTATTCATCAAAAATTGAATGTTTTTAGAAAAATACAAAAACTTCACCCTAGGATAATTTCGATATTAAGAATCCAAAAATGAATTCCATTTTGAAAGATAAAATTTATAAAATTTCAAAAATTGGGTATTACTATTCATAATGACTAGTTTATATAATATTTTAATAACGTATCATTGTTTAGTGAAACTCAGTATTGCATACAACGCCAGCTATCGATGAAGGTTTCTCTTGCGTGTAACACAAGCCAAGAATAGTGTTGCATATACTACAAGCTAATAAAATTTTGCGTATAGCATAAGATAATCCTGGTGTAGCTTACAACACAAGACATTAAAGAAATTAAAAATAATATTTCTCATAAAATCTTGGGGTGTTACATTCTACCCCCTTAAAATGAATTTCTCCCTCGAAATTCGTCGAGGTTATAAACGGTTTACTACATGAAAGTTTAATTCATAGAAACCCACATCGTAAAAATGAATACTAAAACTTAATTTTAAAAAATAATGTATGAAACATAACGGTTACCCAAATTAACTCATCCCTGGGTTTCCACATAGAAGAACATAGGTGGAAATATGGATATGAAAGAGAAATCTGACCATCATGTTTGGATGAAGAGTGGTAGAGAACATGGCTATGAAAAATCCAACAATCACAAAGCCATATATTTTTGATGATATAAGGCACCATCTAATTAATCAGATATGAGGGCACTATGAAAACATTTTTGGTTTTCAAGATCATTTCCCTAATGTTGAAGAATTTTTGAATTAGACGAAATACTTACTTGATTTTGGTATAATCTCACTGTTGTTTGTGCCTTGAACAATTTCCACTTCTTCTCTTAAAGAAATGAAGTTGAATTTGTCTTCCGTGAAGTGCTAGCAAATCATGCGATAGAATGATAGGTCATTCCATTTGTACCAAACATAAGGTTAGCAATAGTTATATACATAAGTCCATCTATGGTGAGATTAATCATATATAGTTCCAAAAATGGACTTATACTTCATCTACCATACCATAAAATAAAACTAATTTCTACAAAATAGGGACTTCCTATAGGCCAGAGGTAGGTGATAAAGGCCTGTCGCACTTCGGTTGTGGGTTCGATTCCCGCAACCTTGTCCGACGTGACGGGTTGTCGCTCATCCTGTAGGTTGTCCCTTTTCTTAAAATATACTATTATAACATTCTAGAAATAAAATCCAAAAAAGTTCTGGCCTTAAGAAATACTATCTGATGTTCAACATAATCCATTCCAAACTTAGGCTTATCCAAATACTTCGGTCCAAGATCATAGTATAAAGAAAACAATTACTTGAAAGGTCACATAACAAGCACGTTAATACCATAATTTATCCCCCATATATCATAAGATATATCTTGTTGGTCACATTCCAAATATGTGAATACCTTAATCATGTATTATTTTGAAACATGAATTATCATAGAACCTTAGTACAAACATGAATGCTGTCAAAAGTTAACTCTTTCCACATACCAAAATCCCAAAATTTCTATATACTCAAACCATGATATCACTTTGTCCTTATATTATTCATGAGCTCATGAAGACTATCAAACATTTTATTTTCTCCTTATCCATTCATTATGCGCATATTATCCTATTTCCAAAAATATTTCAATCACTTTTCATGGATACCGGTACCATACAATTATTGAAAACCAATACATAGATATTCCAAAATTCCACGATACTACAAATGATAATTCATGATACTATTTTGAAATCCCATTAAAAAAACACTTAATAATTCCACAACATCATTGTCATACTCAACATCACAAATAGTGATCACATGTGACTTCAAATTTTCCTTTTCCTTAAGAGGTTGCTGACGTCGATCATCATTAACCCTTTGATTATGGAATTGATTAACATAATGCCCAATTTCCTTGCACTTGAAGCATTGAAGTGTTGGTGGAGCGTTCTCTATAGTCTTTTCTCTATTCGCGTCATTAGAAACCTTTTTTCCATTACTTCGGCACTCAGCTGCTTGATGACCTTCTTTTCCGCACTTGAAACATTTTTAGTACCTTTTAGACAATCTCCACCATGCTTCTTTCCACACTTTGAGCATAAAGAAACATTCACCTTCTTTTCACCATTGTTCTGATATTTTTCCTTGAACTCCATCTTTGTTTTTTGTCAAAACCCTGAGAAGGATATGTAACACCAACTTCCAGTTCTACCTTGATAGCACAACACACAATTTCTTCATAGCTACCGAAGTATCTTATAGATAATTCCCTTCAAAGACTTGGTTTTAATCCAGTAATGAATTGATCAAATTTACTTTCAGGTTGGATGATAAATCCAGATGCATACCTTTCAAGCCTTGTAAAATTCGCCTCGTATATACCAACAAATTCATCATCTTTTTTCTTAAGATCATGGAAATCATTTTCCATCTTTGTTTGAATAATACAAGGGAAGTAATTATTGAAAAATAAGTTCTTGAACTCATCCCATTCCATGGATTCGATTTCACCTTAGGGCCTTGTATTCTTAATTAGAGTCCACCACTAGTCTGCTTCACCTTCTAAATAGTAAACAGCCAGAATTACTTTTTCATGTTCCGAACATCGACGTATGGAAAATATATTTTCAGTGGTACTGATCTATTTTTCAGAAACAAGTGTATCAGAAGACCCGCTGAAAGAATGTGGACGTTTCCTCATGAAGGACTCAACAGAATACTATTACCTTCTCTGCTCATTTGGAAGTCCAAAATGTTTCATAGATTGTGTAAGTATAGTAATAAGATTTTTCACTCCATCTCCCATAACATTGGTTTGTTCAGGCGGAAAATCATTGCATTTCCCATTACATTGATCAACACGGTTCCTTCGGGTTCCAGCCATCGTCTAAAACCCAAAAAGAATAGTGTAAGAGGCAAAACCCATTCTAGGAAAACAACATAATAAAGGGGGATTACCTTCAATATATAACATCTTAGGATTAATTCTAAGATCGTTACCGTAATTCTAGGACTATAACCTATACTTATACTTAACCTTACGGACATCCCTAGAAATACCTTAGAAATATCTATAGGGATTTCACTAAAGTTTTTTGCATCCTAGTTTCCAAAGGTTGACTAAACCTTTGCTCTGATACCAACTATAGTGACCCATACTTGACGTACATAGAAATTACATTACTTTTGTGGAATACTTAATACATTACAAAAATAGACACCCAAATACCGTATTAGTTTAGTGTCTCTGGAAACTCGGAACATAATATTCTAATCATTGTGAAAGATCTTCAACTTCTCCTATAAAGATATTCCCCTTTGGTTTTCTTACCTAAAAACTTTCTTTATATCCTGGGGAAAATAAAACATAAAAAGGGTGAGCTCAAATGCTCAGTATGGGTAAGCATGGAGAAAATAAAACAAACCATATACATTTGAACTTAAAAACAGGAACATAAAGTTTAAACATCAAAATCTTGAGCAATGACATTAAACATGGTAGTACGTAAGGCATAGATCATAATGGAACATAAATCATGATAAAATATCATGGGAATAAAACATGTAATTGTGGAAAACCATTAAGCATAAGATATGATTTCAATAGTAGCCAAGGCATTTCTGCCAAGACTATCATAGTGGACAAATTCCATTACTGAATCCGGTTTACCTACCATTCCAGCCCTGTATTACTGTACTAGATTTACTTGCCATTACATCCATGTCTCTCTCATGAGATATAAATATTTACCCAATGTATTGTAGGGAGATATAGGTCCCACCCATCTCATAATTAAATCATTCTTACGTGTGCCACAACATAAACATAAATCATTCATCATAACCCAAAGAATAAAATGGGTTTCATAAAAATCATCCCATCATAACATAATCCATATAAAACAAACATATATCATTTCATCATAATAAAAGTGAAACCATGTAAATCATAGAGAAATCATACTTCAAACATACACATATGAAATAATGCCATCTTATATAGAAAATGGTTTTGATAAAACACTTGAAATGAATTCTTGAAAAAAATATCCTTTCTTCTTCAAAATCATTTTAGTTTCAAAAAATGCCACGTAATTTTAAAAGAAAATGATTTTGTTGAAAATAGTCATGAAATATTTTAGAGTAAGATTCATGAAAATAAGGCATTATAAATATGTAAAAAATCTATTCATACCGTATAAGTTAAAAAACATTCTCCTTGTACTTTTGTCGGAAAAGTCAAAACGTTTCTCGTATGTATTCATTTGATAACAAAATGTAAAAGTCAAATAGAGGTAAAAATGAATTTTACCATACATGGAAGAATATTTAACTCTTTATGAAAAACATTTTTATGGACATGGATGAAAAATATAACCCCAGTAAATACTTACGTATAAGCAATCTCAGATAAAAATGAAATTGCAAAATCACCCCTTACCTTATGTCCAATTTCATCCGTATGTGTCCGAGACTCTTTTATAGTGGTTTAAACATATTATTAACTTGTAACAGAACCATAATAAAATTTATGATATCATATATGATTCACTTAAGACATTATATTACCCGTTCATTTTTCAATTCCATGTTAAAGCAGTGTTTTGGGTAAAATCGTTTCATTTATCGTACGTGTTTTGACTTATTGTTCTTGATATTATTACTTTTATCCTAATTTACTTAATTACAGAATGAAAAACATGATTTATATATTATATATATTCATCATATAAATATATATGGTATATCGATAAATGGAATGAAATACACCTTTCATGGAGACGGTAGGTTGTACGTACACATGAACGTTGTTTTCATTTCCTTATTGAATTGAATGGAATTAAGTAAATGAAACAGATATGTACATAAATCCATTATCATTATTATGTAATATATTTCAGGATTATTTATTATATATACTTTATAATCATACTTTAATGGTTAATCATGGAAAATGAATCTCATAGCGTTCGTGGAGACGGTAGTCCGTACGTACGCACGAATGATGATATCATTCTTTTGATATTAAAATCGTATATAATTGGATGGTATATCATATATACAGAATCATAATAATGTTATATTTATTATTTATGTCATTTATACTCATTATTATACCCATCCAAATGATGAAAGGTTTTAATAACAAACTACACCACGACGTGGAGACGGTAGGCCTTACGTACGCACGTGTGGTGACTTTTTCATTCATAGGATGGATAAAATAACTAATATGGTTGTTAAATTTTTATAATAACATAAACTTATATAGAAGATATTGGAGGTATTATTTTAGAATGGAAACAACAAATAAGGAGGAAGTGGAAGAAGAAATAAACTTGAAAGAATCGGTAGAAGAGATTACCTCTTCTTCGACGTGCCTCTTTTAAACTTCCTCTTAGGGAACTAGGGTTCGTCTTTTGAGAAGACCAGAACCGCTATGATATAACTAGAGATATTGAGAAGATAAATTTTCAGGGAATGAATGATCTTGAAGGCTCAAAATTGTGTCAAGAGGAGAGGGAGGAGGTGCCCTTTTATAAGGGGGGAGAGGGGCACCTTAGGAAAAACTTAAAATATTATTTTATATTAAATTCATATTCTGTTAATAATGGTTTCAAAGTGACTTATTTAGAGGCTAGGGTGGGGATGGGTCGAAATCCTCTCAACCAATAGGTTTTAGACAAGTTTAGGTTACCATTTTATCCTTATCATTTAGATTTAACTCTATGTTAAATAAATTAACCTTTACCGTGTCTTCTTGTATTCTTACACTATATGGTTAATAAACTTACTATAAACATCCAATCTAACCCCAATTGGTTCATAAATGTAATATATTTTATTAGATAAGTCTTTTGGCCGAACCTTAGATTTTTAGGACCATTATATCAATTAATAATATAATATATTTTTTTAAAAACTATTTTTTGTCCATTTTGACACTATTTGGTATTTTGTTTTCTCTAAATTCATAACAACATTATTACTCCAAAAAAAGCTCATATAAACAACCCTAATATGTTATATTAACCTATAAAATTAGTTTAATTCATAAAAAGTCTCAAATTACATTTATTGGGGTATTTATAATATCAATTATTTTAATATCTCAGTAATTAGGTAATTACTGCATTACCACTGTGTCATAAATGAATTAACTTATTTAATATCTAAAAATTATAAATAAAATACCATTATATAGGAAATCTTTTTATCTTTTTAATTAATATTTATATTCGAATTTATATTTTGGATAACTCTACATTAAAAATGTTTTAGTTATTGAACTTTGATTTTAACTATTTTAACTCTTCTTTAAATAAAATAATAATAAATGTCCTAATCTAATCCCAGTGGACCTAAAGGGTAATATTTTATTCCTAAGGTTGTTTTTGGTCTAATTAAACTTATCCAATAGAATTCATACATGTGTAATAATAATACCATATTTACCCTTAATTACCTTAATTACTTTTAACCATGGTAAATAAAAGTAAAAGTTACTATTCACCAAAATTTATTTTTATCTTATTGAACCACATTTTACTCCTTGATATTAACTGTGTCTCTCAGATTTTCGAAATTCCACTCACATAAGAGGTAAAAGTAAGTTTTATGTAAATTTGCAAATACTTTTAGGAGGTGGGTAAAAGACGGTGAAAGGTTCAATAAAATTATATATATATAAAATTATTATAAAATGATTCTAATGAATTACATTGAACTTATATAGGTATTATGTATCAATTTTTACATAAAATAAATTTAAATAAAATAAATAATTATTTAAATAAAAATTCATTTTTAAACTATAACTCAGTGTTTTTCACTATTCATCAAAAATTGAATGTTTTCAGAAAAATAAAACAAATTCACCCTCGGCTAATTTCGATATTCCAAATTGAAAAATGAAGTTCATTTTGTAAGATAAAATTTATAAAATTTTAAAAAGTGGGTATTACTATTCATAACGGTTAGTTTATATAATATTTTAAGAACATATCGTTGTTTAGTGAAACTCGGTATTGCGTACAACGCCAACTATTGAGGAAGGTTGCTTTTGCATGTAACACAGGCCAAAAATAGTGTTGTGTATACTACAAGCTAATATGGTGTAGCGTATAATGTAAGATAATCTTGGTGTAGTATACAACAAAAGACATCAAAGAAATTAAAAATAATATTTCTCATAAAATATCGGGGTGTTACAAAATTTCATTTGAATTTATTATTTTAAATCATTAATTTTTAAAGAGAAATATATCATTTCAAATTTTCCTTCATTTGGACCATCTTCTGTAAAAAAAATTCAATTATCATTTTAAATACAACTCTTATTGATAATTTCCTACATATATCAATTTATTATCTCCATAATATCATAGGTAACTAACATATATTACAAATCATACAAAGAGAAAATTATCAAAAATCATTTCATCAATTGTAGACCCTTTAGCTTTATATTTTGAATAAAATATACAAAATTATTTTTTTCAGAAAGAAATACATTAAAAAATAAAATTATTTCCCATTAATTTTAAAAAATATTTAATTTGACTGTTTATAAATACATCCATTAATTCATTAAGGAAATGTTTTATGAATTGAAGATAATTTTTGAAAACATTAATTTTTTTTATTTAGACATGGGTAACCTTGAAAGATAAATGAAATTTTTTCTATATTTATTACATAAATAAATAAATGATATCATTTATATTAATTTTATATGATATCAATCAACTAAAGAAAAATATTTAATATAACATAAAATTTAAATTCATTTTTACCATTCCAAAATGGGATGATGATTTTTTTATCAAAAATTTTAATTTAATGAAAGATAAAAATAAAAATGAAATATTTATTCCCTTGGATTTGAAGATATATATTACTCATTTTTTCTTGATTTAAAAATATAGTCTATTAATAATTGATAAAAATTTAATGCAACAAGACCATAGTGATGGGATTCCATTTATTCTTTGATAAAAATTTCATTTTATAATTAAAACTATTGATTATTTTCGTTATAAATTGTATATAAAATTCATTGATAGAAACATTCAACTCATTATATATTTCTTGATTACTATTTTTGAAACATATAATCTTATTAGTGATTTTAGTAGCATTATTACGTTATTATTCTTCATAATACAACAGATTCTCTTTCATTATCATAGAAAATGTACTCTTCAAATATAGATCATGTCATAGATAATTTTAATAAATTCATTTTTGTGTGGGTTTTATACTCAACATGGGTGAACTCTTTAGTCACCATATTAAAATATATATAAATATGTGATCATATCATTTATCAAATTGAAATAAGTATGCAATTTTATAATATTTAATGGGAAATTGTTATTGAAATTAATGTTAGAAATTTACTACAATTTATATAACTATTTTATCAAGGATATTGAGGTTGGATTTAATGAGTGATCAATAATTCCACAACAAAAATACATTTTTTTTGTTTTTTAGTCTTGATCATCTTATAAAAATAGGCAACCTTTTAGAAATTTTTCCATGTTAATGTTCTTTGAGGGTATAGTGTATTTAATTTAAATATTTAGTTTGATTTTATTTTTACCTTCCTCAAATGATCAATAATTTCTATTTCATTTATTAAGATATATAGAGGATCCTAAAATTATTTCATTTATATAACAAAATACATAATTTAAAAATTCTTAATTTTTCAGGATTTCATATTTGAGATAATAATTACCACATGAATGTGAAGTTATCTTAATTTATAGAAATATTTAACTTTATGATAATTGATACATTTTTTCCTTAATTTGACTATAGTATCCACTACATTGATGAATCTATCTTAATTTCAAATATTGATCCTCAAGTAGAAACATTTCATAGAATTTCAATCTTTCTTAATTTTACTATTTTACCATCTTCATCCATGATGTCAATTTCCACTTTTTTATTTCATAAATACCAAGAAACATTTAATAACCTTTTTTCCAATATTTTTCCACTCATTTCGACGTAATTTTTATATAATTATACTCCTTTTTTCAGAATAGTAAACTATTCCTTCTCCTATTAATGCTTAATTCATTGAAAACTATAAATATTTAGATTCATTGGAAATAGATAACAAACATATTTCTTATAATATTTTCATTTTCTAATTTTATAAATTTACGATTCATCTATGTATGATTATTCTTTAGTGGTGATTCTGATTTTCTCTTTTCATAATTGCATTCATTTTCCTTTTTTGTGAAAGAAATTTTTATGGATTTATATTCCTATCAATCCTTGAAACATTATTGCGACAATTTGAGTAATATTTTCATTCATTCAACTCCATAAAATGAAATTTTATTTTTTCTATTAAGAAGTACATTAATTTTATTTTGATTAAAATAGTGTATTGAAGTTGATTCATCATCTTTTTCTTCCTCATTGGGATCATATCACAAATAAAATTCTATTTGGATTTGAATTTTATACCATTTATATTTTTATTATATCAATATATTAAATCCTCCAAACCATATATTCCATAACTACTCATTGAAGATTAGGCAGGGGAAAAACATTTGGCTAAATTTATTTTATAAATAAATATCATTGATTAATGCATAGAGTAATGTGTATTGTAAAATTATTCATGAATAGAAAAATATTAATAACATCATAATTCTTACACATATATACAATAACATAATGAAATTAATTGAATAATGGTTTCATGGAATCACCTTCCAGTATAATGCATTATATAAAAATCATACAAGAATATTAAAACCATTAATATATATATCAACACAAATTTGATCTTTTTCTAAGAGAGAACCATTAATCAAGGTGAATAAATTTATTTCACACATATCCCTAGAATAAATACATCCTAAGTGACTGGATGTTATATATTTTTTTATTATGTAAATAAATTTTTATTGAATAAAAGGATTTAAGACCATTATGATTCCATTTATGTTTCAATGATATATAAATTGATAGAGAAACTAATTAAAAAATTTACTAAATGATATGATGATGGATATTATCCACAAAAGGGAATCCCTATGAGAAATTTAATTATTTATATATTTTTGGTTATTTTCTATATAGTTTTTTATTCCACTATATATATATATAATATTATTATTATTTATGGGGGGAAAAACATCATAATTAATAAATTTATTTTATATTATTTACCCGTGATGTGAGGACTATAAATGTGGAAATAATGAAACACTAAAATTTCATCCAAATAAAAATGTCTAATATTTGGAATATTTTTTTGACTAGATACTAAGTCCCTAAATGATTACATCTCTTAAAAAATATTGATTCACATAATTTAAATGAATCTTATAATAAGAAATTTACAAGGTCATATCTTTTACAAAAACATACATAAATGTAAATAATTTGATTTATCCTTAGACATTTGTTAATGAAATTACCCTATAACCGATGCACCATAGAGAATATAGGGATGAATCAGTTATGGTTGACCATTAAAATTTAATTTTATTATAAATAAACCTATTTTATATGTTAATAAAATATCCAAAATTGATATTCACTCATCCATACCCATATTAAATGAGCAAGAAAAAAAAGTAAGAATCAATTTTTACAATGTTTAGATAAGGTGCGAGTTTCTACTCCCTACCCTACTCACCTCAAACTGATCCTTAGATTATCTAATAAATATTTATGATTAAATAAAAGTGAATATTTCATCTATCATGGGGTATCCTTAATCGTTAATATCCCATTGAAATTTAAACTATATCCTACTTGTTAAATTAATTGAACAAAATAAGAAAAATATCTTAAGAATATAGTTTCTTGTCAACTACTAAAGATATTCCACTTGAGCCATAAATTTAACTAAAATAATATTATCACTTATTACATTATGTGATGATTATATACACTTTGAAACTCAGAAACTAGTTCAATTCCTATGAATTCTTGATCATTAGAAAATGATGATAATAGGCTTATATCATTGGCCTTCTGGAATTCATTAATTTCTCTTAGTATTGAAAAGATTTGTTTATCAACTACATGAATGAACAACCTATCTAACATCGATAGATAAACATATTAACCATATAAAAAACCCTCTAATTAAGAAAATTATCATAAAATAAATTCCAACTTTTCAATGTGAAAACCTCATTCAATATAATCAATAAAAATTTATCCTCATTTATTTTCTCAAATTTTTAATATCATTTTCACTCCCCATGATCTTAGTATATTATCTCTATAATTAGTCATCCTATTGACAGTGAAATTACACTTACTTCCCTCTCTACTTATGGTATATAAAAAAACCCATTCAAAAATCATCAATAGTATTCTCAAAGATTTATAATCTTATGGAAAATCTAAATTTATGGAATTATAAAACAATCCCAACACATCCTATTGTGTGGAGTTCATAGTTTTTGACTTAAAAAAATTTCAAAATGGATATCATTAATGACCTAGGAATTCTCCCATGGGGTTTTTTATAATTATGAATTATCTTTTGAATTAAGATGCTTAAGGAATCACTGTGTCATATTTTACCATTCCATTTCTCAAAAGTAAAATATAATTTTATGATGATCACCAAAATAGTCCCCAATAATTCACTAAGATTAGGTGGAATTGCATTCATTAACTTTCAGGTTTCACAATTTATTAGAAAAAACACACTTTTGAACACTCTATAAAATCCCCACATGTAATCAATATATGATTCTATATCTCATTCATACTGACATTGATTTTTGTAGGAATATCACTAATATAAAAGAATCACCACCATTTTTATTTTTATTTATTTATATCAGTAAGGATGATGATCCATTCTGATAAATCCTTATACAAGAATCCATGAATAACATCATAGTCTTTTTTCTTATTCGAATATCTAATTCATGATAATATTCAATTTCTAGAAATATTATCATAAAATTATAAAAAACTCACTAAAATACCTTCCCACAGGTCTCAATTACCCTTACATAAGTAATTAATTCCTTATACAACCATGATGTAAAATTCAAAATAACTAATTTACCATGATTTATACATTGTATTACTTTTAAAAATTTAATTAAACATCTATATGTACTTTAAATAACATGAGTATACCTTTTTGTTGGTCTCAATTGATCACAAATACCTTTATGAATATTAAATATACCTTGGGAACATAGGAAAATTCAAGACATACCCATACATAGCTACTAATTTCCTACTTACTTCTATATAACTTATACATTTATTGATTTTTTTGTACCTTTAATTATCTCAGTGAAGGCTTAAAATTGCTCAAGGTTTAATTTCCCATTCACACCTTGGGTAAACTAATATTTACATATATAAAGATAAAAATTTTATCTCAAAATTATCTTAGTACATTCTTAAATTATTCAAGATCAACCAAAAAAATATAACAAATTTTATACAATTTCAAGAATTCTCAACCAAGGTAGACATAAAATTCAATCAATTTAAAAAATTATAAACAACACCAAGTGTAAATTAATCCACCCCATTTGGATTTTTTGGGAATATAACTCAAATAATCAAAATAAACTATGAACTATTTCGAAACTCATAAAAAATGATGAAAATTATTAATCACATCCTATCTTTTATTCTTTGTGTCTTGTTGAATATAACTAGATAAGTTAATTTTTTTGTGATAATTTCACCACTAAATATCATAAAAGTCTGGCCAAATTAACTAAATTGAAAACCTCATGAATTTACACATTAGTTTCTCAAAAAATTATATCTCACAAATATATCAATATCCAATTCTTTAGAAAACATTTTAGGGAAAAATTATTTTAAAAATAATTATCTTCTCCTTTGGTTAAGTGATGTATCACTATTTCACTCCATTTCTAAAAAAATATAATGAACAATGGACGATTATTCTCATAAATCCCCAATATAGTATAGAAGGATGAATATTAATATTTATCTTAATATTATTAAATATATATCATGGAATTTGTTTTGAAAAAAATTTCTATAATCCGATCCTTAGGGAAAATAAAATCAAGCATTATATGACCCCTTCCAACAGTTTTATTGATAAAACAGTTCATTATATCATTATATATCATTTCTTTGTGTTTCACATGATTAATTGAGATATATATTGCACTCATATTTTCCTAATAAATAAATAATCATTTCTTGTTAACTATATTGAAATCAACTATATTCACTTTCATCCACAATATTTTTGTACATGAATATGTGGCTGTGAAGTAACCAACGATTGCAATACTCAATGAATGTAATGTTTTATTCTTATTGTGAAAACCCAAAGAAATCTCAACAAGGAAGAAACCTGCACCATATGTTGACTTATTATTAGAGTAATATCTTTCTAAATTTGTATAAGTGAAATCTTACAGTTGTAAAATAGATATAATTCTAAAAAACAGGAAACTACAGACTGTTCCACTAATTTATCTATGAATTATATTAGATGATAGTATATGTGGTTATTTTGGATCACTCTATAATGTGGAATATATAGTACCTAGAAATCTAATATATGGTTTTGATTATTTGATGTAATGAACACCAAAAATAATTTTTCTTACTTCTCTTTGGTTGACACTCTTTCTAGCCTCATATTTTCTTAAATTTTCTCTCTTACAATGGGACTAAAGGCCTTATTTGAATCCCTAATTCCAAAATTAATTACCAATTAATTAAAATATTTTTATTAAGAATAAAATAGTTAATAATATCATTTTAAAATTATCAATCCCAATAAAGAATCCGTCTTTCCCAATAATGACATCACAAAATACTACTTCATTTTATTGGAAAAATATTTATAGAGATACTTATAATTACCTAAAAATATCATTTCAACAACATAAATAATAACACTGAGAGTACATGAGCTAACATCATTTACATAAAAGTGTTTTTTTAAAATTTACCTTCTGGAAAATTCACATCTTTTAAGCTTACATCAAGTTTGTATTATAAGGACTATAGATCCCTCTTCAGCACATATAATTACTTCTTCAATTTTAAAAATATACTTCCATATTTATCAATTTTAATCCCATAATGTTTCTCTATAAAAACATATTCCACCATATATATATTTAGGAAAGTATTTTTCAATTGAATTTGATATAGTATATATTTTCTGTGAACTCCCACTTCTAATAAAATATTATTTGATGATAGAATTTTAGCTATGAAAAATGATTATTCAAAATATTGGTCGTCAATGTGAGAGTATCCCATCTAGACCATTTTAGCCTTGTTCCTCAACAATTCTCCAATCTCCATTATTTTTTCCCGGAATAACCAGTTTATTATTATAATAAATTTAATTTCAGGACTTCTTACAATTTTACTAGTGGATTTTAATCCAATTTTATATGGATCTCAATTCAAAACACTAATAAAATCATTATATTTGAGTACCACTAAAAGTTATTACTTTTCAATCTATGAAATGAGTGTAGTTTGGTTCTCAATTAAAAAAATTGTTTTACCTTATACTGAATCCTCCTTATTACTAATTATATACTAAAAATCAACATGATTCTTTAGAATATTATGCTTTATACTCTGATTATCTATAAAATTATTAGTATAAGATGTCTAATACTAATTCACTAATTAATATTTCTGAAAATTGTCTATTTTTTTAATCAGATGGTTTTTTTTAATTTTCAACACTATTATAATATTAAAAACTATCTTTTATGAAAATTAAGACAATTGTGTTTTCCTATCTCTATATTTTTTTAACATTACTATAATCCATGGGTTTGTGATATCATTTTTTCAAACACTTATAGCCACTTCCCTTAGAAAGGGAACCCATGAAAATCAATTCATCTATGTTGTGTTCAAATTTTTCAAGATTTAACTCCTAATTCTAATGAAACATGGTTTTCCAAAATCACTGATTTATTTCAGGTTTTGTTTCAATGGTATAAAATCATACATAGTGTTTTTTTCCTAAAATATAACCTTACATTTATTTTAAATTTGTATAGAAGTGTATACCAATTCTCTTTGGAAGAACATTGAATGTTTGTGATTTGATAACATTGCCTTTTCAATTGAAGACAATGCTTCTTTCCATTTATAAATTCTATTTTAGGATATTATGTTGGGAGAAATGAATTGATGTTTTATTTAATGGATTAATATTAAATTTTCAAATTTTCTCATATAAACTACAAGAAATTATATTAACAATGTTTCAATATGTATAGTCTAAGAACATTGTCAATTTGTTTTATATAGATTCTAAATATGTTAAATTTTATATAGATTTGTTTTCTGAACATTATTTTAGTCATATCAGTGAAATAATTAATTATTTTAATGAAATAAATTTCTCCTATTGTATACTAATTCCTTATTGGACTATAAGAATATAAATGAATGAGTTCAAGTGGTCTTGATGACTATATATCTAATACTTTTTTGAGTAGAGTATACCATCACCTCTATTGAAAAGTATAAAAATGAATACATCTATCCATTTTAAAATGGAGACAACCTCTTTCCATGTCAATCTATGAGATTTGTTTTATGCACATTTGGGAAAGGTGCCCATATCTCATTTATGATTTTTAATATTATTATATGGATCTATATTAGCATGAGTTAGTTAGATCCATAATTTGTAATATGTTTCTAATTGCTGTTTCTCTTCATATGACAAAACTTTCGTCATTATAATTTTCTACGACAAAAGGATTTTTAATTAATGAAAATACATTATATTTATCACACAATTCACTTACACTCTTTATATTATTATTAATTTTATCCACATATTGAATATTCTTATAGTGAACTTATTTTCTATGATATTAGTTGATCCAATAATTTTGATCCTAGATCACTGTCAATGCCTATATTAACTGCTCTAATACCAAGATCTCTATTTTTTGGGTATTTGTGTCATCTAAAATATGTAAATAATATACGCTTTCAAATATCTCAAACATTAATTTCTTATTATCCTTTATAGTGACTTCAATAACAATTTTTATTTCTCCTTAGATTGATTGTAGTTTCACTTTCCCATTTTCATTATACAAACATTTTTCAGGAAATATAGTCATGTAATAATTATCCTAATAAACATGTTGTTCACATATCTGACATACATTATCTAGGAATTAAATGTTTTTATATATTTGTAGATAAAATATTCCTCAGTAATCAGTTATCCTATTTTATGAATTTACCAAACAAATTAACATTTCTTATCACCCTTGATTTTAGATTCTTCTTAGTAATGCCATATAGTACAAACATTAATGTTCATTATGATAAAAAATATGAATTACACACTGAATCATGGTTATACATAATAATATGTGTTATGACTATAATTTTTATATGATTGGAATAAAACTAATGATGATTTATTTTTTACATGGATAAATAAGTATTCTTGATATTTTATATTCCCTTATAGTTATAGGATATAGTTTTTATCTTTCTATCATTGGACATACATTAACTTATTTTAAAATTAATCTTGCATTGTTTGTAAAAATAGATTTACAATAAGATGTAACATATAAGGGTATAAAAATATGACGTGATTTCATGTTTCCAATAGACATCAATGACTCAACCTTGATCTCCATTGATCTAGTATAATATTATCTTACATTCATTAGTTATTCTTAGAATATAAATATTTTAATTATGTCTTTCAATGATTATATTCTTTTAAACATATTTTTAACTAATGACCTCCAAAAACATATCATTTTATACTAAATTAATCTTGAAACTCTTGACATATTCAATATAGGTATCTTCCTTCTTGAAATATCATTTATCACCTTCATCTTTATTTTCATCCTTTTTCTTCAAGTGTTTAATTTATTTCTTATGTTTTTATTTATGCTAAAGGAATGATTCTAGTTTAGATTATAGGATTTGTTCTATATAAGAAAAATAATCTTCTTTACCTCCCCCATTAGAAGATATATCTTGGATAATTACATGACTTATAAAATTTGGAAATTTATTTTCATCTTTTTCATCTGATAGGATGAAAGAAGAAGAATTATCATCTTCCTCCATACATAAAAGTTATCTTAAATTCCCCTTATGGGGACATCATCTATTTATAAACTCATTTTGTGTACTCTTATGTGATCATTACCTATCATGTAATTTAAGGATTATCATCTAATTAATAATAGTTTATACTTATATTCTTTTGAAAATTAATGAAATTTATTCAAATTTCTATGTATTTAAAGAAATTATGCGGGGTAATACCTTTTTATATTCCTTTCACTTTCCTAAAGATCCTTGTGAAAAGTGGCATGATTAATTTATATTCATCAACTTTCTCATCATAACTATTCAAGTAACTTGGTTCATCATCTTCTTCATCCATTATCATTGATCTCCTCATGTATTTAAAAATCCATTTTTTCTTTATATTTATTTTTAAATTCATGATCATTTATCATTTCATATGTAATGATATTATTGTAAAACTTATCAAGGAGAAGATCCTATATATATATTAAGGATTTGAATCCATATGTTCAAACCTTTCAAGTAATATTATCATCAACTTCATAACAATAATAGAGTCATATAGGTTTTCACTATATCATATCATGTTACATAAAATTAATTCACCCTTGTAAATAATACTTAATTATTTTCCATTTGAACTATATTCATGTATTCAAATTTGATTCTACATAATTATTGAATAGTTTCATTATCTTTTACAGTTTCTTAAAATATTTCCACAAACTTATCCCATATTTCCACTGATGTTTTTAGGCCTTCCACCTTCCTATAAACATTGTTATATAAGAACATTATAGTGAAATTAAATAAATTATAATTAATCTCAAAATTTCTCTATTTAATAAATATAATTTGAGAAATTATATCAAATGGTAGGAAAAAAGCTATTACTACATCACCAAATTCAAGTTCATCTAATAAAATAAAGGGATACATTATATTCATACATGAATGATAGTTCTTTCAATAATTTTTTGCACACCAATTCTATTATAAAAATTAGTATTATCTATATAAAAATATTTAATTATATGATAGATTGAACTTGGGTACTCAGATACCACATGAAATGACTTAAGAAATAAAGCACCACTAAGATGGTAGGGGGGATGAATCAGTGGTGGTTTTATTGTTCAATTTATTTCAATTAAAATAATTAAATACCATTACTTAATAGATGATCCTGACAATATTTTCAATCATACTAACCTATATGATGTTATCAAGAGAACAAGATAAGTCACAAGAAGGTTTTATAAGGCTCAAACATAATGTGGATTATTAATCAATTATTTTTTAGAATCCTACTAAGACACTAATTCTGCACTAATATTTATGATCAAATACATATAGATAAGATGGGTACCATCCTATATGTAAAGTCCATGACTCTAGTATCCTAGAGCCGGCGGTTACTTTATTATATTGTCATTAGATACAAGTAATTGTATGCCAGAGTATAGAATAGTTTATTAGTCTTGGTAAACTAGATATATACTTTTATATCATATTAAATTTGTAAAAATTAAATAAGAGAAATAGAGAGATTAAATATTCTATATCCTTGAACTCATTAAATGATTACTTATTCATATAATGGGGAAAGGAAATAAAACAAATGGTGATATAAGATTCTTAGTAAGGGTTATATACAATAGAATCAATCAGGAATGAATAAAAAATAATCAAAATAGAAAGTTAAATAACTGAGAAAAATTCAATTTCATTAAAAACAGGAGCATAAATAATAACAGGGAAAAAATAAATGATGATAAAATAATTACATAGTAATAATAAAATCATCACAAAGATAATGAATGAAAAATATCAATGTAGTAATCTCATAGATAATAATAACTAAATTATCAATGATGGAAATGATAAAAATTGGATGTTATGATCTCAAAAATCATTATATCTATACCATTATGATATTTCCCAATGATAGTTTAATTGATAGGTAGGTATATAGTAGAAAACCATCAAATTCTAACTTATTGATTTTTATCATAATTCTTGTCAATGAATCAAGGGGCTATATAATTCTAGGACCCACCCATTAAGACATGTCTAAAGCATTATTCATATATATATTGATTGATTTAATTCATGAACAATATTCATTATCAATTAATTTTCTACTAAATAATGAATATGTAATATTAATATTTCTGAACTCAGTTAAATAAATATTTTTGTAAACACTATATTTTAAAATGGTATATAATATAAGAAATAATGTTTTCCATGTTTTAATGAATATAGATATTTTAAGGAAATGTAAAGTCCAATGGAAAATGATCACAATAAAGTGATTATCATAAGATAAAGTTAACAATCCAAAAACTAATCAAGATATGAGAGGTGACCACCAATTAATTGGAAATATAGTTTTGAAATAAAATCATATCCTTTGGAATAATAAAGTGAATAAAAGTGAAATATTAAAATAACATTTCACAAAAGTTTTTTCATTGTAAATCCAATGAAAAAATGTTTAATAATATAAAATTCAAAAAAGTGTTATAGTGGCAGGGATTTTCGTTACCAACATATATGTTAAAAAATTATTCCTTACACATTTTTTATAAAAATAAAAAAATAACCTTGTTGAGAAAATGGAAAGAAGATTAATTTTAAACCATTCGTTAAAAAGTAAAACATGGGTAAACATGATTTTAAAAAATAATTCAAAAATATTAAAAATAATCTTTAGAACATTTTATGGATAATATGGATATGGAAGAAAAATAAATTTTTATCAAAAATAGATATAATGTTTGATTTTCTGAAAAACACATTCCCAATCATTTAAAGTGAAAAATAGAGAAAATTGTTACTATTACTTGAAAATTTCATGAGTAACTTGATTAGAATAAAATAATTGTTTCTTATTAGAAAATGATTTAATAATTTCATTAAATTAAAATTCAAGCATAATCAATCCATACTAAAATGATATTGATGAATATACCATTACCGCTTTAGAAACTTTTGGATCAGACCCCACCTGAAAGAAATGAATTCAAATAAAGCATTAAATACCATGAATATAAATATATTCATGATATAAAATATCAAAGGTTCAGTAGATAAACCTCATAAAAATTTAATATGCGCATAATACCAAATATATCTCAATAGAGTAAAAATTTATATGAAATCTCTTACAAAGATCATACCATTGAATTGAGAATTAATAAATGTATTGATTGTGTGTATACAAATTAAATAAACATAATTGAAGTTGAAATAAAATATAAAATATTCATATTTCATTAAAAATATAATCTTATAATATCAAAGATAATGAAGAAGTAACATAACCAATGAAAAATATTTTTTTTTGAAATTCATTAACACTTGGTAACGTTCTAGTCAAATCCCCTTGAAAGAAATAATTAAAATTGAAACATAAAATAACATGATGTATGGTGGATTTAGTATAATATATATAAAAGGTAATTATATAAACCATATAAAATAAATTAGGTGTAAAAAATAATATATGCCCCGATGAATGGAAATTGAGATTAAATATCTTACCACACATTTCCCAATAGTTGAACATGATGTAATGTAACACCCAAAGATTTTAAAAGAAGATAATTATGTTTTATTATTCAAAGGAAATTAAACACTAAGATTACACAAGGATAGGAATCCCTAATAATTTATGATATATTTCTTTTTAAGTAAATTTAATCTCTTCGATAACTTTCAATTCACGCAACACCGAATTTGAACGAAACATGATACTCTATTAAAATATTATTTTTTAAATGTTACTATTATGAACTATAAAATAAATTATAAGGTATGAATTGAAATTAATAAATTATTAAAATATGTTTTAAACATTCATATAATGAATTATTTAGTAACAACTTAATCAGAAATGAACATAAAAACCTTTTTCAAATAAAAGAAATCTTTTTATGAAAACATATTTTAATTCATTCAATTGTTTTTTATAAAAATAAATAAAAAATACCTCTTTATGGATTATAAAAATAAAATTTAGGTTTTATATATTCAATGTAATGTTTCAAATATAACCAATTTTACTCTTAAAATTGTATTAAAAAAATGACGTTTTAATTTCTTTTTATGGTATAGTTATTTTTAAAATAATTTTTTCAATTTTAGAAAATATATTTGATAAAAATAAATTAATTTTTTTAATTTTATTACCAAAATTAACTTTGTGTGAAGTTTTTGGATTTTTTGAAAAATATTTATTTTTCAATGAATAGTGAAAAATACTGTTTTTTTAAATAATATTTTTTTCATTAAATTAATTAATTTTAAAGTTCCAATATGTTTTTGAAAATGTTTTAAAGTAACCTAAGTATTATTTAGTTACATTTAATATAATTAATTAATTATCATTCAAATTTATATTGGTTTTTTGTATAATTTTTTTTTGTTTTAAAACCAGGATTTCTAAACATAGATTTAAAATGAAAAATGTTTATCTATTTTAATTAATGAAAATAATAACTAATGAGGAATTTTTTATGTGAAATATATATTTTATATATAAGTAAATATGATTTTATATACAATGATTATTATTATTCGTTGAGTTAATATAGAATCATCTTTTTATAAACGACACTTGTAGAGACCCAACGCTTAACGTACATGGACATTACATTACTTTTGAGGAATACTTAATACATAACAAAAACAGACACACAAGTACCATAATAGTTTAGTGCCTTTGGAAACTCGGAAAATAATCTTCTAATCGTGGTGAAAGATATTCAACATCTCCCATAAAGATCTTCCCCTTTTGTTTTCTTACCTAAAACATTTCTTTAAATCCTAGGGAAAAGAAAACATATAAAGGGTGAGATCAAATGCTCAGTAAGGGTAAGAAAAGAGAACATAAAACAATCCATAAACATTTGAATTCAAAAACTTGAACAAAAAATCTAAACATCAAAATCATGAGCAACGACATAAATCTTGGAAGTACACAAGTCATAGATCATAAAGGAACATTAGTCCTGATAAACTAGCATGGTAATAAAACATGTAATTGTGGAATCCATTAAGAAAATGTTATGATTTCTATAGTAGACAAGGCATTGCTACCAAGACCATCTTAGTGGACAAAGTCCCATTCTGAATCGAGTTCACTCCTCGTTCCAGTCCTGTAACACTGAACCAGATTAACTGACCGTTCCAGCCATGTCTATCTCATGAGATATAAATCTTTACCCAATTCCTTGGAGGGATATATAGGTCCCACCCATATCATTTTAAATCATTCTTACTTGTGCCACAAAATAATCTTAAAACATTCATCATAACCCAAAAAATAAAATGGGTTTCATAAACATTGTCCCATCATCACATAATCCATATAAAAAAATGGATATTTCATCATAAGAAAAGTGAAACCATTTAAATCATAGAGACATTATACTTGAAACATACACATATGAAATAATGTCATCTTAGATGGAAAATGGTTTTCATAAAACACTTGAAATGAATTCTTTAGGAAAATATCCTTTCTTCTTCAAAATCATTTTCTTTTCACAAAATTCCATGAAATTTTAAAAGAAATTTATTTTGTTGAAAGTAGTCATAAAATCTTGAAGAGTAAGCTTCATGAAAATGAGGTGTTATGAAACCGTAAAAATCTGTTCATGCCGTATAAGTTAAAAATAACATTATTCTCGTACTTTTGTCGGAAAAGTCAAAAAGTACCTCATATGGTAAACAAAAGAAAGATTCCTTCCATACGATGTGGTAAAAGTAAAAAAATGGTAAGAATGACTTTAAAAATACATGGAAGAAAAGTAAAAATTTTATGAAAACATTTTGAGAACATATGGACATGGATAATAAACATAACCCCAATAAATACTTACGAATAAACAATCTCGGATTAGAATGAGATTGGAATAATTATCCCTTACCTTATGTCTGATATGCTTATAATGTATTCAAACCTCCTGTATAATGATTTAAATAATGTCATTAAATTATTACAGAATCATATTCATGGTTATGGTATCATATATGGTTTACTAATGACTTTATATAACCCATTCATTTATAAATTCGATATAAAAGCAGCGATTTGGGTAAAATCGTTTCATTTATTATACGTGTTTCGACTTGTTGTTCTTGATATTATTACTTATATCCCAATTTACATAATTCAAAAATGTAAAACATGATTTATATATAATATATATTCATCATATACATATATATATATATGATAGATCGATAAATGGAAAGAAATACACCGTTCGTGGAGACAGTAGGCCGTACGTAGGCATGAACGCTGTTTTCGTTTCCTTATTGAATTGAATGGAATTAAGTAGATGAAATACATATATATATACATAAATCCAGTATCATTATTATGTCATATATTTCATTATTATTCATTATATATACTTTATAATCATTCATGAATGGTTAACATGGAAAATGAATCTCATCGCATTGTGGAGACGGCAGTCCGTACGTTCGCACGAGCGATGATATTATTCCCGAGATCGTGGAATTTTATTGAAGCGAATGTATAATGTTTCATAATAAATATAAATTTACAATAATCAAATATAGTTATTTATTTACACTATTATACCCATCCAATTAAGGTGGTGGTTGAAAACAGATTACACCACGGCGTGGAGACGGTATTCCGTATGTACGCATGTGTGGTGATTTCATTTTACGTTGGATGGATATGAGGTGAAATAGGGTTGTTTGATATTTATAATAACATATAATTATATAATTAATAATGATGTTATTACTTTATAATGATAAAACTAAAGAAGAAAAAGTATAAGAAGAAGGAAACTTGAGAGAATCGGAAGAAGAGATTACCTCTTCTTCGACGCACCTCCTTTAAGCTTCCTCTTATGGAAGTAGAGTTGGTCTTTTGAGAAGACAAAATCCTCCAGAATGTTTCTAGGGAAGTGGATAAAGGAAATGGGCCGGGGTTTGCTGAGCTTCAAGGATCAAAAGGGTGTGAAGATAAGAGGGATGGGGTGCTCTTTTTATAAGGGAGGAGAGGGGAACCTTTGGAAAAACTTAAAATATTATTTTATAATAAAGTCATATTCGGTTTATAATAGCTCCAAACTGATTTATTTCGAATCTAAAGTAGGTATGTTTCTAAATAATCACAACCAATAGATTTTAGAAAAGTTTATGTTACAATTTTAACCATATCATTTAGATTTAACTCTAAGTTAAATAATTTATCTTTTACCGTGTCTTCTTGTTTTCTTACACTATATGGTTAATAAAATTACTATAACAAGACAAAAGAACCCCAAGTGGTTCATTATTAATATATATATTTTTATATAAGTCATTTGGCTGAACCTTAGATTTTTAGGAATAAAATAACAAATAATAATATAATATTTGTTTTCAAAACTATTTTATGTCAATTTGGACACTATTTGGTAATTTATTTTTTTGAAATTTATAACAGCATGATTAGTTCAATAAATTTTAATTAAATTAATAATAACATGTCATATTAACCTAGAAAATTAGTGGAATTCATAAAAAATCTCAAATTAAATTTATTTGGATATTTATAATATAAATTATTTTAATATTTCATTATTTAGGTAATTACTGCATCACCATTGTGTCACAAATAAAATATATTATTTAATGTCTAAAAATTATAAATAAATTACCATTAGGTAGGAAATATTTTTAGATTTCTAATGAATATTAATAGTCTAATTTATCTTATGTATAACTTTATATTAAAAATTAATTATTTATTAAACTTTGATTTTAACCATTTTAACCCTTCTTTAAATAAATTAATAATAAATGTTCTAATCTAATCCAAGTGGACCTAAATGGTCATATTTTATTCCTAAGGTTGTTTTTGGACGAATTACACTTATCCAATATAATTAGTACATGTTTTAGGGTAATAATAATATCATTTTTACCCTTAATTACCCTATTTACTTTTAACCGTGGTAAATAAAAGTAAAATGATACTATTCACCAAGAATTATTTTCATCTCATTGAACCACATTTTAGTCCTTAATAATAACCGTTTTTCTTGGATTTTTGAAATTCCACTCTCAGAAGCGGTAAAATTAAGTTTTATGTGAATTTCCAAATTCTATTAGGAGGTGGGTAAAAGACGGTGAAAAGTTCAATATAATGTTTATATATCTAAAATTATTATAAAATGACTCCAATGAATTAAATTGAACTTATATAGGTATTATGTATCAATTTTTACCTCAAATAAATTTAAATAAAATAAATAATTATTTAAATAAAAAGTCGTGTTTTAAATAGTAATCTAGTGTTTTCATTATTCATCAAAAATTGAATGTTTTTAGAAAAATACCAAAAATTCACCCTAAGATAATTTCGATATTACGAATCCAAAAATGAAGTCCATTTTGAAAGATAAAATTTATAAAATTTCAAAAAGTTGGTATTACTATTCATAACAACTAGTTTTAATAATATTTTAATAGCATATCGTTGTTTAGTGAAACTCGGTATTGCGTACAACACACACTATTGTGGAAGGTGACGATTGCGTGTAATGAAAGCCAAGTCAAGAATGCGTATAGTGAAAGCTTATTTTGGTGTAGCATACAACACAAGACATCAATAAAATAAAATAAAAATTTTTTTCATAAAATCTCAGGCTGTTACATTCTACCCCCCCTTAAAATTAATTTCGCCCTCGAAATTCGTTGGGGTTATAAATCGTTTACTACATTAAAGTTTATTTAATAGAAACCCCATCATAAAAAGGAATACCAAAACCAATCTTCAAAAACTAAAGTATGAAACGTAACGGTTACCCAAATTAACTAATCACTGAGTTTCCACATAGGAGAACATTTGTGAAAATATGGATATAGAAGAGAAATCTAACCATCACGTTCTGATGGAGAGTGGTGGAGAACATGGCTATGAAAAATCGAACAGTCACAAAACCATAGATTTGTGGTGATCTAAGGTACCATCTGATTCATCGGATATAATGGCACTAGGACAACATTTTTGGTTTTCAAGATCATTTCCCTAAAGTTGATGAAACTGGAATTAGAAGAAATACTTTCTTGATTTTGGTACAGTCTCACCATTGGTCGTTCCTTGGACAATTACCACTTCATCTCTTGAAGAAATGATGTTGAATTTTTCATTCGTGAAGTGTTAACAGATCATGTGACATAATGATGGTTCATTCCATCTGTCACAAACAAAATGTGAGAAAAAGTTATAAAAAATACATAAGTCCATATATAGTGAGATTAATCATATATGGTTCCTAAAATGGACTTATACTTCATATATCATACAGATTAACATAATAAAACTGGTTTCTACTAAACAGGGACTTTCTGTAGGCCAGTGGTAGGCGACAAAGGCCTATCGCACTTTAGTTGTGGGTTCGATTCCCACTGCCTTGTCTGACGTGATGGGTTGTCGCCCGTCCTGCCTGTTTTCCTTTGTCTAAAACTACATTATTATAACATTCCATAAATAATATCGAAAAAAAATCTAGCCTTAAACAATTCTATCTGATGTCCAACTTAATCCATTCCAACCTTTATGCTTATCGAAAATACTTCTGTCCAATCTCATAGTGTAAATAAAATGACTACCTGAGAGGTCACATAACAAGTACGTGAATACCATCATTTATCCCCCATATATCATACGATATATCTTGTTGGTCACATTCCAAACATTCGAAGGTCTTAATCAGGTATTCTCTTGAAAAATGCATACCCATTGAACCTTAGTGAAAACATTAATGCAGTTAAAAGTTAAAACTTTCTACATACCAAAATCCCCAAAATTCTATATACTCAAACCATGATATCACTTAGTCCTTATATCAATCATGAGCTCATGAATACTATCAAAAAATTTATTTTTTCCTTATCCCTTCATTATGCTCATATCATCTGGTTTCCAAAATATTTGAATCACTTTTGATGGTTACCGGTACCATATTGTTATAGAAAACCACAATGGACCAATACACAGATATTTCAAAATTCCATGATACTATAAATGAGATTCCATGATACTATTTTGAAATCCCATTACATAAACACTTAATCATTACACAACATTATTGTCATACTCAACATCACAAATAGTGATCGCATGTGACTTCCCTTTATCCTTTTCCTTAAGAGGTTGCTCACGTTGATCATCATTAACCCTTGGATTAGGGCATTGATTAGCATAATGCCCCTTTTACTTGCACTTGAAGCATTGAAGTGTTGGTGGTGTGCTCTCTGCAGTCTTTTCTCTATTCATTTCATTAGCAACCATTATTCCATTACTTCAACACTCGGCTATTCGATGACCTTCTTTTCCACACTTAAAACATTTTCTAGTCCCTTTAATACAATCTCCACCATGCATCCTTCCACATTTTGAGCATAAAAACATTCATATTCTTTTCAACATTATTCTGATATTTCTCCTTGAACTCCATCTTTTATTTCTTGTCAAAACCATGAGATGGATATGTTTCACCAACTTCTAGTTCTACCTTGATAGCACAATGCACAATTTCTTCATAGATACTGAAGTCTCTTATAGCTAATTGTTGAGTCAATAAGGTTTTTCTTATGACTTTTCCATTCCTTCTTGTTTTGAAAATCACAAACAACTTATACTTAATCAAATATTATTTTTAACCCCATAAGGAAAATTTACTTCTTTATGGAAATTTACCTTAACATAGATTTTCTTATACATAGCAATATTATTCTTAAATTCAAAAACCGGATTCATAACCAAATTTCCAGAGCCATATAATGAAAAGATTTGGAGCATTCTGTTTTTAGGATCAGAATTCTGGATGTAATCTGTAATGGAGTTTTAATTCGAATTATGGACTCTAAACTCTTAAGTAGTTCAACTCCGAACTCTAAAGAAGTTCGACTCCGAACTCTCTAGTAGTTCGACTTAGAACTCTTAAGAAGTTCGACTCCAAACTCTGAAGAAGTTTGACTCTGAACTCTCATGTAGTTTGACTCCGAACTCTTAAGCAGTTCGACTCCGAACTCCTTAAGTAGTTCGACTCCGAACTCTTAAGCAGTTCGACTCCGAACTCTGAAGAAGTTCGACTCCAAACTCCCAAGTAGTTTGACTCCGAACTCTTAAGCAGTTCGACTCCGAACTCTGAAGAAGTTCGACTTCGAACTCTGAAAAATTTCGACTCCGAACTCTCAAGTAGTTCGACTCCGAACTCTGAAGAAGTTCGACTCCGAACTCCCATGTAGTTCGACTCCGAACTCCTTAGGCGGTTCGACTATGAACTCTGCAAGTTCAGAATCCGATCTCTGGTGAAACCAGACATCAAATTCCTATAAAACAGAATCCAAATATTTCTTAACATAGACTCCAAAATTATTTTTGGTTAGACTCCGAACTTTTAATTTTCTTACACTCCGAACTATTGATTAGCTTTTAATTACATATGCTTTGTTTCAAAACGAAGTTGTGCATTCAGTTATACATGGTTTGTTATAAAACGATGTCGTCTATTCTGTTTCTAATTAATCGTTGGGTGAGTTACAGGTGTACAGGTCCCTCCAAATTTCATGGAAAATATGACCATTGGAAGAGGGAGCCGATCATTGGAAATTTTCCTATAAATAGAAGCTCATTTGAAAGAGATCAAAGGAAGAAATGAACAAGTTGATCGATCTAGAGAACACACGCTGTTAAGGTGATTTCTAGAGAGAGAATCTTTTCATGCCTTGTGCGTACTGAACCGCTCATTCAGATTGCTTTGTGCGACTCCAGATGTTGGTGATTACATTCAAGGACTTCCGGGGATAGGAAGACAGAGGTGCCGACTACCTTGAAGTTCGAGGGCTTCCTTGCTTAGGAAGACAGAGGTTCCAACTACCTTTAAGTTGAGGGCTTGTAGGGATAGCAAGACAGAGATTCCGATCTTCGTATCGAGGGCTTACCCTAGTGTGCGTAAGACAGACTTATTTGAAATTATAAATCAAGGGACCTTTATCCAAGGTTATTGGATACCCTTCTCTTTGGGTTAAAAGACTTATATCTTGTTACTTGTAGTTTTTCTACTTGTTTGTTTCCGCTGCATATTGTATTGTAAGGAAAGTATAACCTTCTTGTATTTCCTTACACTTTTACTCTGATTAGTTTAAGATTATATACTTTTTAATGTAGAATCTTATATTGTAAACCTTGGTTCCAATATTCCAGTTGGTGATTAGAGTTGTTGTGAATTTTCTTAGTTTAACTTTGTTAAACATAGAATTTTTCCTTGTCTAAGGAAAACATAGTTATCCGTAACCAACTTTAAAGGTTGCAAAGGATTTTTTAAAGTGTACAATTCACCCCCCATCTTGTATATTGAGCATCTACAATGTTATTTCGATCCTACAATTGGTATCAGAGGAGGTCTCTGAAATACTCATACTCATGTACAAGTTTTTCTTGCTCATTTTTAATTATGAATTTTTTCATTCCGAACATTTTCATTCCAAACTTTTTCTTTCCGAACTTTTTCATTCCGAACTTTTTCATTTCGAACTTCTTCATTCTGAACTTTTTCATTCCAAACTTTTTCATTCTGAACCTTGTGGTTATGAAATTTTTCTACTAACTAGTTTGGTTGCCCAAGTTGTTTTAGTATGGAAGGAATCAATGTTGGTTCTATTGATAATATAAATCCTACAAGACCACCGATCTTTGATGGTAATGACTATGAATACTAGAGAGATCGAATGAAGACTTTTTTCATCAACACTGGAGTGGACAATTTTGTTATGCTTACTAGAGATTATAAAATTCCTGATAAGGAAGTTAGAACTTTCACTAACTAGGAAAAGAAAGAGTATCAAATCAATTATAAGGTACGTAATACCTTACTGTGTTCAATGACTAGAAATATATATAGCCAAATTTCTTCTTGTGAGGCAGCTAATTGTATCCAGAAGAAGTTATAAATTACACACTTTGGCACTTCTAAAGTGATTGAGACTAGGAGAGCTATGCTTAGAGCTGAATACCATGGATTCAATTTTCCGTTTGGTGAACCAATCTGCAAAGTTCAACAGAGGTTTATGACTATAGTTAATAGCTTAAAGTCTATGGGAGAACAAGGGATAGATGATGAAGCCCTTGTAGATAAGATAATTGATATTATGCCCAATGAATGGGAATCAAAGAGAACTGCCATAGATGAGAACAGGAAGGTTACTCAAATTTCTCTTGATGAGCTATTCAGAACTCTTCTCCAACATGAAACCAGAATGAAGAGAGATGCTGACAACATCAAAAAGAAGAATGGGAATGGTACTTTTGCTTTTACATCTATGTCAAATCATATGAAAGCCAAGACTCCTGAGAGAGTAACCAGATCCAAGTCTAAGAAGGTGGTTGTTCAATCAAATTCTAGTGAAAGTGAAATCTCAGAAAATGAGTTAGAAAATCTTGCTCGAAGGATGAACAAGATAGCTGACAAGAGAAATTTATAATCCAAGTATAAGAAAAAGGAAAGAAAAGAAAGGAAACATGGAGAAGTTACTTGTTAAGAATGCAAGAGAGCTGGACATATTAGACCAGATTTCCCTCTACTCAAAAAGAAAGAAAGGAAAGAAAGGAATTCTGAAAGGAGCAGGAAGAAGTATTAAAAAACCAAAGCTAAGAAGGTTCTTAAAGCAAATGACACCTAGAGTGCCAGTGGTGGTGACACTTCAGATGAATCTTCTGATTATGAATCTTCAGGAAAGAAGAATCATGGTCTTATAGCCAGATTACCTATGGAAAATCATTTCTTTATGGATAAGGTATGAAATTATGAATCATTGACCAATGTATCTTTAAATCCTAATGATAGTAAGTATTATAACTCCTCAGATGAATATTCCTCTTCTGATGAAGAAAATACTTCACCTAACTATGAAGAAGTTTCTAGGTTTTCTGAACTTCTTGAGATTGAGAACTCTAAACTCAATAAGAAACTTGATAAGGCAAACTCTAGGAATTATATTCTTACAAAAGAGATATTAGATCTTTCTAAAGATCTTGATAAGAAAAATGATGATTTTATAAGTATTTTGAAAATTTTTGAGGAAGCATGTTCTGAGAGGAACAAACTTTCTAAAGAGTTAGAAAAATTAATTTCTAAGAAAAGTGTTTTCGAGCCTAGCTCTAGTCCTAAATCTAATGATTTTGAATCTAAACACTTGGTTATCAAACTGAAATCTGAAATCTTTTCCTTAATGAAGTGTTATCAAATTTTACCCATGGTAAGGAAAATTTTGATAAAATGTATTCCCAAATACAACCTTTAAGAAATAAATCCAGATTTGGTTATACCCATGCAAAACCAATTTTCAGTAACAATTATTTTGTTCCTCAAAGTGCCCCATTTTGTAACAAGTGTCAATGTGGTGGTCACTGGGCAAAGAATTGTTCCTTAAAAAAAACCCAATCTCTAGGATTTCACAAAGCTTATTTCTATAAGAAGATGTGGGTTCTTAAAATTTTGTTGTCTGGAAATTTCAGATCCAAGCAAGTTTGGATTCCAAAAGTCTAATTCTTTTCTTGTTTTCAGGAAAAGAGAGGATGTACCAACAAAAATACTTGGTACATGGATAATGGATGTTCCCGGAACATGAATGGAAACAAAAGCTATTTTGAAAAGATTATCAAAACGAAAGGAGGAAAGGTAACTTTTGGAGATAATGCACATGAAGAAATTGTTGGTATTGGTAATATTGTTCTTCTAAGTAAAACTTTGATTTCAAATGTGTTATTTATTAAGGGTCTTAAGCACAACCTCATTAGCATAAGTCAGTTATGTGATGAATGGTTCCTTGTGAATTTTAGGAATGATAAGTGCTTAGTACACAATTCCAAGGAAGAATTTATTCTCTCAACAATTAGGCAAGAGAATGTTTACACTTTGAACTTCGAAGACCTAAGGAGCCAAGATTTACATTGCCTAAGTGCAATGGAAGATCATTCCTGGTTGTGGCATAGGAGACTAGGACATTGTAACCTTAGAAATTTATGTAAACTCTCTAAGAAGAAACTAGTTAAGGATCTACCGGAGCTTAGATTTGATTATTCAGAAGTTTGTGTTCATTGTCAATATGGAAAGAAACATAAATATTATTTTAAATCAATCAGTGAAGTCTCAACAACTGATGCATTACAGTTAGTGGACATGGATCTTTTTGGTCCAACACAAACTGGAAGTATTGGAGGCAAATACTATGTGTTTGTTCTAGTTGATGATTACACTAGATTTACTTGGGTTCATTTTCTAGAAAATAATTCTGAAGCTTTTTATTATTTTAAAAGTTTTAGAGCTCTAGTTAAAAATGAGAAAATCATTCCATTGAAAACTATTCATAGTGATCATGGAGGAGAATTTCAAAATTATGGTTTTGAAACTTTTTGTAGTAGGAAAGGCATTACTCACAATTGTTCATCACCTAGAACTCCCCAACAAAATGGTGTAGTTGAGAGAAGAAATAGAATTCTTCAAGAGGTAACTAGAACCATGTTGAGTGAATATTCTATAGCTAGACATTTCTGGGCTGAAGCTGTAAGTATTGCTTGTTATACTATAAATCGAGTTTTGATAAGACCTTTTCTTAATAAAACACCTTATGAGTTATGGAATGGTAGAAAACCAAGAATATCCTACTTCAAGGTTTTTGGTTGCAATGTATTCATTCTAAATAATAAAGATAACTTACATAAATTCGCACCAAAATCTGATGAAGGAATTTTCTAAGGTTATTCTACAAATTCTAAGGCTTATAGAGTTTTTAATAAAAATACAAGTACTGTTGAAGAAACAGTGAATGTAATGTTTGATGAGTCTGATCCTTTTATTTTTAAACTATCCCAACCTACATCCTCGGATTTTTTTTCAAAAACTTATTGTCAACCCTTGATAGAAGATCCTTCTAATAAGGAAAATGTTCAAGAAAATACTTCTGAAATATTTACCCCAGAAGACTTTCTACCCTATGTTGATGAACAGGTTTTATGAAACCCAAATCAGGTGTTTCTTAAGAATCATCCCAGTGATAGTATCATTGGTGATGTAAATCAACCTTTAAGGACTAGAAATTCCTTAATAAATGAAGTAGAACATCTAGCATTTCTTTCCCAATTAGAAACAAAAAAAACTGATGAAGCCTTAGGTGATGATGATTGGATCAAAGCCATGCAAGATGAACTAAATGAATTTGAGAGGAATAAAGTCTGGACCTTGGTTGAAAGACCTAAGGAAACTTCTTTTATTGGAGTAAAATGGGTTTTCAGAAACGAATGTGATGAAAATGGAGAAATAGTAAGAAATAAATCTAGACTCGTTGCTTAAGGCTATAATCAGCAAGATTGAATAGACTGTGAAGAAATATAGGCTCCAGTAGCTAGACTTGAATCTATTCGTATTCTACTTGCCTTTTTAGCATTCTTCAATTTTAAACTTTTTAAAATGGATGTGAAATGTGCTTTTCTTAACGGTTATGTTCAAGAGGAAGTTTTTGTTGAACAACCTCCTGGTTTTGAAGATACAAAATATCCTGATCATGTTTTTATACTTACCAAAGCTTTTTATGGTCTGAAACAAGCCCCACGAGCATGGTATGATAGACTAACAAGATTTTTTCTTCAAAATAACTATGTTAAGGGAAATTTAGATCCAACCATTTTTGTAAAGAAAGATAAGAAAAATGTTTTGATTGTTCAAATTTATGTTGATGACATCATATTTGGTTCAACTCAGGAATCTTTAACTAATTATTTTGCAAGTCTGATGAAGTCTGAGTTTGAAATGAGTATGATGGGTGAGTTAACTTTTTTCCTTGGTTTTCAAATTTCTCAAAAACCAGAAGGAACCTATATATCTCAACATAAGTATATTAAATATCTTCTCAAAAAGTATGGTTATGACAATACTAAGAGTATAAGTACTCCCATTGGTACCTAAAATTCTTTAGATCTTGATGAAGTAGGGAAACCAGTAGATCAAACGTCTTTTAGAGGTATGATAGGAAGTCTACTTTACTTAAAAGATAGTCGACCGGACTTAATGTTTTCAGTGTGCTTATGTGCAAGATATCAATCCAATCCTAAAGAATCTCACCTAAAGGCTATGAAAATAATTTTTCGCTACCTAAAGGGAACCATGAATCTTGGATTATTTTATACTTCTGGAAATGATTTTGTTCTAAATAGATTTTATGATGGTGACTTTGGTGTATGTAGAATGGATAGAAAAAGTAAATCCGGAACTTGTCATTTCTTAGGAGATTCATTAGTTTCTTGGTCCTGCAAAAAAAACATTCTGTAGCACTTTCCACGACTGAAGCCGAATATGTGGCAACTAGAAGTTGTTGTGCTCAAGTGTTGTGGATGCAACACACACTTATAGACTATGGACTGAGTTTTATTAAGACTCAAATATTGTGTGATAACACAAGTTCTATTTCCCTAAGATAGAATCCTGTACATCACTCTCGTGGAAAGCACATAGATATTAGGCATCACTTTCTTAGGGATCACACACTTAAAGGATATATCATTCTTCAGTTTATCGGAACGCAAGATCAACTTGCTGATATTTTCACAAAATCTTTACCCTCCGATAGATTTAAATTCATTAAACAGCAGTTAGGAATGATAAATTTAAGGTAATAATTCTTCATTAACTTCTTATTGAACAATTTTCCTACAGTAATAAACTCCTATTTATAGGGGGAGTAAATTTGATTGATAGTGTAACTAAATTCTTTTTCCGAACTGAACTTCCGAAATGGAAGTTTCTGAAACTAAAATTTCTAAAATGGGAATTTTCGGAACTGAAATTTTCAGGACTGAAATTATCGGAATGAGAACTTCCGGAATAGAAGTCTTCATACTGAAAACTTTCGGAATGGAATTTTTGTACTGATAAATTTCGTAACGAGATTTTCGGACTGGAGTTTTCGTAACGAGGTTTTCATAATGATGTTTTTTTGGGAAGAATATTACCAATTATGAATAATATTTCTTGTTAATCCGTAAGTTATGATTTTCTTATTTATAGTTTTGTAATCAAAATTTTCTTACTAATATATTCCTTGTTTTTAAAAGTTCAGATTCTAGTTTTTCCTCAAATCTGAATGTTTTCTTTAAAAACCTCAAAAGATCGGAGTCAAAGTTTTTTCCTTGCGGGATTGTTTTCAACCGTCAGATCAGATCAGATCTTTTTTAACCGTTAGATGGATTTTGGAAGACCAATGGTCAAATTATTTTCTTATATAAATGGGACCCCGAGACTCGTCCCACATCGGTTTTTCAAGATTTTGCATCTCGAAGCTCTGCTGCTCTTCTTAAATCCTGTTCTGAACCTTGTGAAGCCGATCTGAATCTTACAGTTTACTTCACTCCGAATGTCTGTTGAAGAAACTTCTCAAGATATGTCAATAGTGAAACCAATCTCAAAGTGGTTAGTTTTCAGGGAAAGGTTAGTTCACATGGATTTTTATAAGCTTGATTCTATTATTTCAAAGAATATTAGATTGAATGGATGGGAAGATGTATGCATAGAGAAGTCAGGTAAATAGGATCTGGTTTATACTGATTTGTTGATAGATTTTAATGAGTCTGTTTCCTTCCTGGTGGAATATGGTAGAGAAAGGTTTTCTTTCAAGTCTTATGGAAGACATATAAACTTTCTTACACTAAGGCAGCAAGCCTGGTTGGTTTAGAATATGAGGGAGAAGCTGAATTCTGTTATAAAAAACTTCCCAATGTGCAAGGGAGTTTCAATAAGGAGAAGGCACTGAAGTGTCTTGGGATTAAGGATGATTCCACAATTAAGATTGCTCGGCTCAATCTGAACTATAGAATACTTCAACTATGGGTGAAAGTTTTTCTGGTTCCGAGAAGAGGAGATAAAGACAATCTGATGAATATTGATATCAATGTCTTAGATTTTTTGGTAAATCTAAGAAAGATAAATCTGATGAGGCATGTCTTGGTTACGATCAAGAATATCAAAGAAGGAAATTTGAGAGCTCAGATTATCATGTTTCCTGCCTTATTATCTAAGTTGATTGTTTGATGCTTATAATCCTTCAAAGTTGCATGAAAATCAATGATCCAAAATTGCAAACTCATGCTAGTCAGTGATGATACTCTTAAGAGGATGAAGATGGGATTTTCCAGTGAATCCAGAGAATTCTACCCCTTATCTGTGGAGGAGTTTGAAGCAGCTGAAAAAGAAACACAATCTCCGGAACCTTCAAAAAAGTAAAGGAAGAAGAGAAAGGCTAAGGAAGTGGTTACTGATGAAGAAGTTCCTCAGCCTAAGGAAACTCAATCTGCTCCCCCCAAGCCGAATAAGCAGAAAACATATACAGATGAAGTAGCAGAAAAGTAGAGGGAAGATAAATAAATGAGGAAGGAAGGGGATCCTCAATTCGGACTGGACCCTGCTGAGGCTAAAGAATTAAAGGAAAAAGCTACTGAGGAGCTAGAGAGACAAGTGAAGGAAAAGAAATTGAGAAAGAAGATTTCTGAAGCTGAACTAGTGCGATCTTTGCTAAAAGATATAGAGTTGGATTCCAAAAGGCTTCCAGTTCCGGAAACTTTTAGTGTTGAACCTTCATTACCAGAAACTCCAGCGAAAAACAATGTCACTCTGAAAATGGACGAGGGTAAAGAACTAGTAGTAGAATTTGAGAAGGAAGTTGATGAAGCAGTAGAGGAAGAAGTTGATGAAGAATAAGAAGACGAAGAGAGTGAAGATCTGGATACTTTGATCAAGAAAGTACATAATTATAAAGATAAGGCTGAATCTGCAAAGATAGTTACCTCAGGTAAGGGAGATGAGGAAGCCAACAAGAAACATCAAGAAAAAGAAGAAGAAAATGTGTTGTATGATAAAGAAGAATCCTATGAGAGGAATTTTCTTGAGGAAGGTCAAGAAGTAAAGAAACCAGATGAATATCAGATCGTTCAAGTTTCTGAATCCAAGGAAGTATCCCTTAATAAGGAACCTGTTCTGAGAGCTGATAAAGGGAAGCAAACTCTCATGGAGACACCTATTAAATATGTCATCAGAAGTAAAGAGGATGGTGGTACCTCTAGAAGGAAGCTGATGCCAGTTGAAGAAGAGGAATCTCAAAAAGAAGTTTCTGATTCAGAATCATCATCCCACGGGAAAGATTTTGTGGTTCAATCTCTGAGAAAGTTGGTGGAAAAAATTCCAATTATTCCAACAATAGATTCTAGATGTCATTTACTACAACAATATCTGAATCAGAAATCGGATTCTTTATCCATGGTAATGGATAATTTTTTGAAGTTGTAAGCTGAATAGAAAATTTTTCTGATCGATTATGATGTGCATAGGAAGTCCTATAGTAAGGTAACCAAGTGGTCTAAGAGAGTTGATGAAGATTTAGTTCACGTTGAGAATTTTCAGGCTGAAGTTCAAAATGATTTTGAAATGGAGGATAAAATGGTTAATGATATTTCTGAGAAGTTGACCCAGGAGCAAAATTTCTAGAATCAACAGGTCAGGGATCTGAATGGGAAGCTTAACTCAGTATCTCAAAATTGGAAAACTGAAAGATATTTCCGGATTGAGTTTCAGCAGAAGATGGAAAAACAAGATGAGTTGTTGAAGTTTTAGAAAGAAGCCTTCGAGGCTTAGTAAGAGGCTTTAAAAACTCATGAAGAAAAGGTAAAAGTCTTGTAGAGGCAACGAGAGGAAGATCAAAGAGACTTGAAGAAACTCAAAGCCTTGTTAAAGAAGCTCATTCCGAAGGAAACAGAAGACAAATGAACCCACTCCGATCTTTTGTTGTTTTTGTCTTTCCTTGTAATTTTTCCCCAACTCTAATGAAATGGTTATCTTGTTGGTTGTATATAATTATATACTAACGTTTCAGGTACCATACTTTGTTTTCCATTCCCATAAATTCTTTTTGAAAATCAAAAAGGGGGATAAGGAAAAAGAACTACTCCTAAGAAGGATAAAGGAAACATTTCTAAGAGAAATATCCTTAAAGAAAGGGGGAGTTTCCCACTACGAAGTTTTTCATTCTTACAATAATGAAAACTCTACTCCGGAAACTCAGAATACAATCCTTATAGTTTCAATGCCTAAGGGGGAGTTAGTTTTATTCAATTCTATCCATGAACAAAGGGAGATAAGTTTTAATTTTCAAAGTCTAATGAAAATTTTCAAAATCCTTATATGCTTTTTTGAAAGGATGTTTGTGATTTCCAAAAAGGGTGAGATTGTTGAGTCAATAAGGTTTTCCTTATGACATTTCCATTCCTTCTTATTTTGAAAATCACAAACACCTTATACTTAAGAAAATATTATTTTTAACCCCATAAGGAAAATTTACTTCTTTAAGGAAATTTACCTTAACGTAGATTTTCTTATACATAGCAATATTATTATTAAATTCAAAAACCAGATTCATAACCAAATTTCCGGAGCCATATAATGAAAAGATTTGGAGCATTCTGCTTTTAGGATCAGAATTCTGGATGTAATCTGTAATGGAGTTTTAATCCGAATTATGGACTCCAAACACTTAAGTAGTTTGACTCCGAACTCTGAAGAAGTTCGACTCCGAACTCTGAAGTAGTTCGTCTCCGATCTCTGAAGTAGTTCGACTCCGAACTCTAAAGTAGTTCGACTCTGAACTCTTAAGCAGTTCGACTCCGAACTCTGAAGAAGTTCGATTCCAAACTCTCAAGTAGTTCGACTCCGAACTCTTAAGCAGTTCGACTCCGAACTCCTTAAGTAGTTCGACTCCGAACTCTTAAGAAGTTCGACTCTGAACTCTAAAGAAGTTCGACTCCAAACTCCCAAGTAGTTCGACTCCGAACTCTTAAGAAGTTCGACTCTGAACTCTGAAGAAGTTCGACTCCGAACTCTGAAGAAGTTCGACTCCGAACTCTCAAGTAGTTCGACTCCAAACTCTGAAGTATTTCGACTCAGAACTCCCAAGTAGTTCGACTCTGAACTCCTTAGGTGGTTTGACTCTGAACTCTGCAAGGTCAAAATCCAATCTCTGGTGAAACCAGACTTTGAATTCCTATAAAACAGGATCCGAATATTTCTTAACATAGACTCCGAAATTCTTTTTGGTTAGACTCCGAACATTTAATTTGCTTACACTCTGAAATATTGATTATCTTTTACTTACATATGGGTTGTTTCAAAACGATGTCGTGCATTCAGTGATACATGGTTTATTATAAAACGATGGCGTCTATTCTGTTTTTATTTAACCGTTGGTTGAGTTACATGTGTACAGGTCCCTCCAAATTTCATGGAAAATATGATTGTTGGAATAGGGATCCGACCGTTGGAAATTTTCCTATAAATAGGATCTCATTTGAAAGAGCTCAAAGGAAGAAATGAACAAGTTGATCGATCTAGAGAACACACGCTATTAATGTGATTTCTATAGAGAGAAGCTTTTCATGCCTTGTGCGTACTGAACCACTCGTTCAGATTGCATTATGCGACTCCGGATGTTGGTGATTACATTTGAGGACTTCTGGGGATAGGAAGACAGAGGTGCCGACTACCTTGAAGTTCGAGGGATTCCTTGCTGAGGAAGACAGAGGTTCCAACTACCTTGAAGTTGAGGGCTTGCGGGGATAGAAAGATAGAGATTCCGATCTTCGTATCGAGGGCTTACCCTGGTGTGGGTAAGACAGACTTACTTGAAAGCATAAATCAAGGGACCTTTATCCAAGGTTGTTGGATACCCTTCTCTTTGGGATAAAAGACTTATATCTTGTTACTTGTAGTTTTTCTACTTGTTTGTTTCCGTTGCATATTCTATTGTAAGGAAAGTATAACCTTCTTGTATTTCCTTACACTTTTACTCTGATTAGTTTAAGATTCTATACACTTTAAGGTAGAATCTTATATTGTAAACCTTGGTTCCAATATTCCAGTTGGTGATTAGAGGTGTTGTGAATTTTCTTAGTTTAACTTTGTTAAACTTATAATTTTTCCTTGTATAAGGAAAACATAGTTATCCGTAACCAACTTTAAATGTTAAAAAGGATTTTTTTAAAGTTTACAATTCACCCCCCTCTTGTATATTGAGAATCTACATTGTTATTTCGATCCTACACTAATTCCCTTCGAAGACTTGGTTTTAATCCACTTATAAATCGATCAACTTTACTTTCAGGTTGGATGATAAAGCCAGATGCATACCTTGCAAGTCTTGTAAAATTTCCTTCGTATATACCAACAGATTCATCATCCTTCTCCTTAAGCTCAAGAAACTCCTTTTCCATCTTTTTTTGAAGAATATGAGGGAAGTAATTACTGAAAAAAAAGTTTTTGAACTCGTCCCATTCCATGGATGCAATTTCATCTTGGGGACTTGAATTCTTAATTAGACTCCACCACTGGTCTGCTTCACCTTCTAAACGATAAATAGCTAAAATTACTTTTTCATGTTCTGAACAACGAAGTATGGAAAATATCTTTTCAATGGTACTGATCCATTGTTCAGCAATAAGTGGATCAGAAGACCCATTGAAAGACGGTGGGAGTTTCCTCATGAAGGACTCAATAGAATATTGTTCCATTCTCTGATCATTTGGAAATACAGAATGATTCATAGCTTGTGTAAGCATAGAAATAATATTTTTCACTCCATATCCCATCACATTTGGTTGCTCGGGAGGAAAATCGTTGCATTGTCCATTACATTGATCAACACGGTTCCTTCGGGTTCCAGCCATCTTCTAAAACCGAAAAAGAACAGTGTGAGAGGCAAAAATCATGCTAGAAAAACAACATAATAAAGGGGGAGTACCTTCAATATCTAACATATTAGGTTTAATTCTAATATCGTTACCATAATTCTAGGACTATAACCTATACTTATACTTAACCTTAGGGAAATCCCTAGACATACCTTAGAAATATCTCTAGGGATGTCACTAAAGTTTTCGCATCCTAGTTTCCAAAGGTTAACTAAACATTTCCTTTGATACCAACTGTAGAGACCCAAAGCTTGAAGTACATGGACATTACATTACTTTTTCGGAATACTTAATACATAACGAAAATAGACACACAAGGACCGTAATAGTTTAGTGTCTTTGGAAACTTGGAAAATAATCTTCTAATCATGGTGAAAGATCTTCAACATACCCCATAAAGATCTTCCCCTTTTGTTTTCTTACCTAAAATTTTCTTTAAATCCTGGGGAAAAGAAAACATATAAAGGGTGAGATAAAATGCTTAGTAAGGGTAAGCATAGAGAATATAAAACAATCTATAAACATTTGAATGAAAAAATTTGAACATAAAATCTAAACATCAAAATCATGAGCAACGACATAAATATTGGATGTACACAAGTCATAGATCATAAAGGAGCATTAGTCATGACAAACTAGCATGGTCATAAAACATGTAATTGTGGTATCCATTAAGAACGTGTTATGATTTCCATAGTATCCAAGGCATTGCTGCCAAGATCATCTTAGGGGACAAAGTCCCATTCTGAATCGAGTTCACTCCTCGTTCCAGTCTTGTAACACTGAACTGGATTAACTTACTGTTCTAGCCATGTCTATCTCATGAGATATAAATCTTTACCCAATTAATTGGAGGGAGATATAGGTCCCACACATCTCATAATGAAATCATTCTTACTTGTGCCACAAAATAAACTTAAAACATTCATCATAACTCAAAAAATAAAATGGGTTTCATAAACATCGTCCCATAATCACATAATCCATTTAAAACAAATGGATATTTCATCATAAGAAAATTAAAACCTTGTAAATCATAGAGACATTATACTTGAAACATACACATATGAAATAATGTCATCTTAGATGGAAAATTGTTTTGATAAAACACTTGAAATGAATTCTTGAGGAAAATATCCTTTCTTCTTCAAAATAATTTTCTTTTCACAAAATTCCATGAAATTTTAAAAGAAAAGTATTTTCATGAAAATAATCATAAAATCTTGTAGAGTAAGATTCATGAAAATGAGGCATTATGAAACTGTAAAAATATGTTCACACCGTATAAGTTAAAAATAACATTCTTCTCATACTTTTGTCGGAAAAGTCAAAAAGTACCCTGTATGGTAAAAAAAGAAATATTCCTTCCATACGATGTGGTAAAAGTAAAAAAAGGGTAAAAATGACTTTAAACATACATGGAAGAAAAGTAAAAATTTTATGAAAACATTTTGAGAACATATGGACATGGATAATAAACATAAACCCAGTTAATACATACAAATAAACAATATCGGATAAGAATGAGATTGGAATAATTATCCCTTACCTTATGTCTGATATGATTTGTATGTATATGAACCTCCTATATAATTATTTAAATACGGTCATTGACCTATTACAAAATCATATTCATTTTTATGATATCATATATGGTTTACTTATGACTTTATATTACCCGTTCTTTTTTAAATTCGATGTAAAAGCATCAATTTGGTTAAAATCGTTTCATTTATTGCACGTGTTTCGACTTGTTGTTCTTGATATTATGACTTATATCTTGATTTAAATAATTACAGAATGTAAAACAATATATATATATATATATATAATATATATTCATCATATACATATATATATGATAGATCGATAAATGGAATGAAATACACCATTCATGGAGACGGTAGGCCGTACGTACGCATGACCGCGGTTTTCGTTTCCTTATTGAATTGAATGGAATTAAGTAGATGAAATACATATATATATACATAAATCCAGTATAATTATTATGTAATATATTTCATTATTATTCATTATATATACTTTATAATCTTTCATGAATGGTTAACATGGAAAATGAATCTCATCGCGTCGTGGAGATGATAGTCCGTACGTACGCACGAGCGATGATATCATTCCCATGATCGCGGAATTGTATTAAAGCATATGTATAATATTTAAAAATCAGTATCAATTTAAAATAATCATATATAGTTATTTATTTACACTATTATACCCATCCAAGTAAGGTGGTGTTTGAAAACAGATTACACCACGGCGTGGAGACGGTATTCCGTACGTACGCACGCGTGATGATTTTGTTTTCCGTAGGATGGATAAAAGTTGAAATAGGGTTACTTAATATTTATAATAACATATCAGTATATAATTAATACTGATGTTATTACTTTATAATGAGACAACTAGAGAAGAATAAGTAGAAGAAGAAAGAAACTTGAGAGAATCGGAAGAAGAGATTACCTCTTCTTCGACACACCTCCTTTAAGCTTCCTCTTATGAAAGTAGAGTTGGTATTTTGAGAATACCAGAACCTCCATAATGTTTCTAGGGAAGTGGAGAAGAGAAATGGGCAGGGGTTGGACGAGATTAAAGGCTCAAAAGGGTGTGAAGAGAAGAGGGAAGGGGTGCCCTTTTTATAAGGGAGGAGAGTGGCACCTTTGGAAAAACTTAAAATATTATTTTATAATAAAGTCATATTCGGTTTATAATTGCTGAAAATTGATTTATTTCTAAGCTAAAGTGGGTATGGGTCTAAATACTCTCAACCAATAGATTTTAGACAAGTTTATGTTACAATTTTAACCTTATCATTTAGATTTAACTCTAAGTTAAATAATTTAACTTTTACCGTGTCTTTTTGTTTTCTTACACTATATGGTTAATAAACTTACTATAACAAGCCAAAATAACCCCAAGTGGTTCATTATTAATATATATATCCTTATCTAAGTCATTTGGCCGGAACTTATATTTTTAGGAATAAAATAACAATTAACAATATATTATTTGTTTTACAAACTATTTTATGTCAATTTTGACACTATTTGGTAATTGATTTTTGTGAAACTTATAGCATCATGATTAGTTCAAAAAAAGTTACTTAAATTAATAATAACATGTCATATTAACCTATAAAAGTATTTTAATTCAAAAAAAGTCTCAAATTACATTTATTTGGGTATTTATAAGATCAATTATTTTAATATTTCATAATTTAGGTAATTACTGCATCACCATTGTGCCATAAATAACATATATTATTTAATGTCTAAAAATTATAAATAAAATACCATTAGGTAGGAAATATGTTTATCTTTATAATTAATATTTATAGTCGAATTTATCTTATGTATAACCCTATCTTAAACATGAATAAGTTATTAAACTTTGATTTTAACCATTTTAACTCTTCTTTAAATAAATTAATAATAAATGTCCTAATCTAATCCAACTGGACCTAAATGGTCATACTTTATTCCTAAGGCTGTTTTTGGTCGAATTAAACTTATCCAATATAATTAGAACATGTATTAGGGTAATAATAATATCATTTTTACCATTAATTACCCTATTTACTTTTAACCGTGGTAAATAAAAGTAAAAAGTTACTATTCACCAAAAATTATTTTCATCTCATTGAACCACATTTTAGTCCTTGATATTAACTGTGTCACTCGGATTTTCAAAATTCCACTCACAAAAGTGGTAAAATTAGGTTTTATGTGAATTTCCAAATTCTCCTAGGAGGTGCGTAAAAGACGGTGAAAAGTTCAATAAAATTTTTATATATCTAAAATTATTATAAAATGACTCTGATGAATTACATTGAACATATATAGGTATTATGTATTAATTTTGACCTAAAATAAATTTAAATAAAATAAATAATTATTTAAATAAAAAGTCGGTTTTTAAATAGTAACCTAGTGTTTACACTATTCATAAAAAATTAAACGTTTTCAGAAAAATACAAAAAATTCACCCTAGGCTAATTTCGAGATTCCGAATCCAAAAATGAAGTCCATTTTGAAAGATAAAATTTATAAAATTTCAAAATGTGGGTATTACTATTCATAACAGCTAGTTTTAATAATATTTTAATAGTATATCGTTGTTTAGTGAAACTCGGTATTGCGTACAACACACGCTATCATGGAAGGTCATGATTGAGTATAATGTAAGCCAAGTCAGGGATGCGTGTATTGCAAGATTATTTTGGTGTAGCGTACAACACAAGACGTCAATAAAATTAAAAAAATATATTTTTCATAAAATCTTGCGGTGTTACAACACTCTTGTTAAAAACCCGTTGTCTCATCGTGTCTCTATAATTAATTTTAAATTAAATTCTTCCACATATATGATCTGAATTTGTAAAAAATTATTAAATATTCGGAATCATAATATTTTATATTATCTGATTTGGAAAAATTAATTTTTTACCGTAATTATTAATGAAAATAGTTATAACTAATTAGCGTGATTAAGGTTAAAATATGGTTTTTTTGAATTACATGAATTTGTATTAAAATTAGTTTTAAACACTCATAGGATTTATATTTAATACTATGTATTTAATATTTATAAAAATTAGGTATAAATTATAAAATAAAATTACTTTTAATTTTATTCTTAAAGGTTATGTCACCTAGTTAACTAAAAAGACACAATTTACCATTGTAAAAACTAAAAGGGAAAAATTGTGTGAACATAAAGACTAAGGAATAAAATGATAAAAATGTGTATTTTATGTGGTGGAGTTTTTATCAACCAAATAATCCATCCAATCCATTATTATTAAATTTTGGAAGCACAAGTATAACACCCCAAACATTTTATGGAATGCTTTTCTTAAATATTTTCTATTCATAGCCTATATTTCATAAAGCATTATTTTCCTTTGAAACAAAACTTGGTTATTTAGTTGATATTAATAACGTATCAATTATACATAATTTTCCACTTATATGATTTGAATTTTGAAAAACGGTCATCTAGAGTTGTGACCAGTAAGTTATTTGGAGTCTGATAGAACCAACTTGTTTTTTTATGAATAGTAACACACCCTTATGAATAGTAATATGAATTGTGATATGATCCTTATGAATATTAAATAATTATAATATTTTATTTTCTTAAGGTAATAAGATAATAAGATCTTAATTAATTTTTTAATGCGATATAGAACTAATTATAGCTTAAATTTTTTTATTTTTCGAGTTAACTCTGATTTTATTTAAAAATTAAGTTAAAAATTATTAGAAATTTATTTTCAAAAAATGGAGTTCATTTTTGAATTATACACGTCAAAAAATGGCTAGAGTGAATTTTTGAGATTTTTCTAAAATTCTTTAATTTTTCGTGAATAGTAAAACTACAGTTTTGTGTTTTTAGTAGTTTAATTACATCATAATGATGTAATAATTAGATATAAAAGGATGGTCGACTTTTTTATAGTAAAATATGACATTAGGTGTCCCATTTGGATAAAACCATTGGAAAAATACCATGGGAAAGCCCATGGTTTTGCAAAAACTGCTAATTGGGTGTCCCTTTTAATTAATAAAAAACTCCCTATTAATTACTATAAATACCCACACACCCCATTAATTTTATTTCATCAAAAACTAATTATTATAAAATATCTGGTAGTATTTCCTCCCTATGAGTCCTCCCAAGGTGTCCTTAAACCCCCAAGGTCCCAACCTTCACGTTTTGGGAGTTACTCTAAAAGGTAAGAGAATCAACCACCCTTCTCTTTTCTTAAAGCTTTCATTTTATGTTTTATGTTTTATTTTATATTGGATTATGTTGGGATATGTCATTAAATTTTTCAATTTCTGTCCATATTATGTAATAGTTATGAGATAACCCCTTTCTCTAATCAAACTATTTTATGAAATTTTAAGTGACGCCATTATGCAGCCGAATTTTTGTGAGAGACTTCTAAATTTTTCTTATATTTTGAGTTCTTTTCTATTATAATTATTTTCTCATCTAACCTCATCCAAATTATATGATAATTAAATTTCCTTACATGAACTATAATTATATTATTATAATGGAATATTTCATCATAATATCTATTTTCTCCCTCCTATTATACTAAAAATGAAAACACTGTCTGAGATGTGTTAATTTATCACATTCAAGGACGATGGGTTCCCAATTTTTGTTACCCTCTTCAAATATGGTCATGAAAATATTTTATGGTTGAAAAGTATCAGAATATATGTATTTCGTCTCATTAATTTTATGGAATCCCTACACACTCATAACATGGAATAATAATACAAAACAAGTTCATTGTGCACAAAACCGCCAAGCTAAATCCAAGCATTTATCAATGTCTTTTAACTAATGATTTATCCTCAAGTATATAACTCAGAATTATTATAAGATAATTTATATCTCTTTAATTTCACTAATAATATATATTAACAATTTTGGATGTTTAAGCACATTCCAAACAAACTTCCATTCATGAATACAAGTAAACGAATCATGAAACCCAAAGAAGAAAATGCTTTTAAAAAAATAAAATTGAACCTCTTAAGCCCATAAATAGGGCCATGAATGAACCTAATAAGGTTATAATAAATCAATTAAATGTATAATAGGTTCTGGAATTATTTATTAATTAAGCTAAATTTGATTATTTAGGTCATTAAAACAAATAAAGTACACACTCAAGCATAAGGTAATGAGTTTCTTATCTCACTTTTAATTCCGTGAGATTTCAATTGTTCGTCGATTATTTCTTGTATGTGGTGTATGTGTACTGAAATTTTTCATATAATATCATGATTACCTTTATATTAATGGTATTAAATGATTCATTTTATAGTTATTATGTTTTGATCATATGATTTGACAGATTATATTGTGGTAAGAGACTTTGGCTTAACTACCATTTCGTTATGACTAACTTTGTATTGTGCACATAATAATCCTTATGTGGTGTACCTACTACCCATTTGAGATCACGTTTCATTTGAAATTATATTTCTATTAAATAATCATATACTCATATCATGTATATGTTTATTTTCTAAACCGTATACCATTTTACATACGGTGTTTATTTGGAATGTTGTTTTAACTGTGGTAATATTGATGAATCTGTATCCTCTTCTCTATACGAATATTGAAAATGCATATTGATATTGTATTAAATAAATGTATAAATAATTATTTGGACTTGTAGTGGTGGGTGGGGGCTGATATATGCCCTCGATGCATCAACATGTCTCTTGAGAAAAATCAGTTGGTGACAAACCCTTCGAGTTGGTTTCCAAAACATCAAACGAGTTTCTACCCACAGAACTAAACCATTTTTAATGATATTATGGTATCATTTTCTAGATACATGATTTCCAATTCATAATAATTCCCTTTATTCATTATTATTTGTTACTATCTATGAGGTTTTCACGATGACAAAATCTATGGATGCAGTTTCATTATCTGTTTATTAATGGTGTGAGTTTTTCATTTATTCACCATGCTATATTGATTACATCAATTTTTTTATAATTCAGTTATTATTGATTCATTCTTAAACCATTTATAACCCTTATTGAGAATTTTATCTCACCCTTTTTATTTGTTTACCTTCAATAGGTTTTGAATAGGAGATCATTTTTGAGTTTATGCGGATGCTATTTTTAGTTTTTGTTGTGTATTGTAATTTGATACCTTTCCCAATGTAATTTGAGTTACTTCTATGTATCTAGTTTCTTCAAGACTACTAAACTGATCATTCCTTTGGGATTTCATTCCTTCTAACCATTCCAATATAAAAATTAATTCACCATATCCGGTCTAGAGGGGTAGGGGCATTACAACAAGAGGTAAGGGAGACCTGCCAATGGTGAATAATTTTGGTTATTTGCAAGAATGCCACTCCACCTCCATTATAAAATGAAATTCACCCCATCACATATTCAAACCTATAAATCCATTCATCTTAACCATAAACCACAAAAATAATTATCCAACTTCCCTCCTCTAATCCTACAATCCTTATTTTGTTGATAAATCCAACTGTGGAAGGTTTTTGTGAAAATCAAAAGAGGATACTTGAATAAGAGATAATGTTATTCAATGTGTGTTTTGTTTATTTATTTATACACATCCTTAAATTATTCATAAAACATGATTATATTATAAACTAATTATATTAATAATATCAAGATGTTATTATGTTATTGTAATAACCTAAATCATTTCCATATTCCATCAAATTGGTTATGAAATCATCATTTGTGTGTACGATGGACTACCACCTCGGGAAATGATGTCGTTCATTTTTCCATTACCTCCTATCAAAATTGGGTATGATGATGAATATTATGTTTATATATTATATTTATAACACTATAATTAATCTTGAGACATTATATAATATATACCTTTTTTACATTCTATACCTTATGGGATACGATAATGTCCCCTGTGTGTATGACAGACTACCGCCTCACGAAGCGATGTGATTCATTTTTCACTAACGTGTTACATGGAAGGTAATAAGGTTAAGGATAATGAATATATGTGATATAAATGAAATAATTACAATTTAATGTCATATTTATCATTATTAAAATATAATATATCATTTTATTTCTTATCTTTGAACTCATTGAAAAAGTGATAATGTCGTTCGTGTGTGTGTGGACTACCGCCTTCACGAAGCGATGTGGAACTATTTTCTTTACCACGCCACAAGAATGATATATATAAGTACATATAATTAAATTATACGATATTTATGATATTATTATCATTATTAAAAGATAAAATATTACTTAACTTCTATCTATAATGATATTGAAAAATAGAAAGATTACTCATTTATACGTATGACCTACCGTCTCCATGATCAAAATGTAATTTAGTTTTTCATAACCATTAGTCATTATTGATTTTAAAAGTACAATTGTTTTATATACATGATAATTTTTTCATTATTATTATTCTTTATATGTTTATATAATGACCACATTGACCATATTCAACCTACCAAATTCATTTTAGACACTAAGCCAAATATGGTCAAAACATCTAACATAAACCTAATTGATTATGTAATCATATAAAACATGGTAATTAGTTAAACAAAAGGAATATTAAAAACGAAAATTATTATTAAAAATTTAAATAATTAACATAAGTTTATTATTTAATAACATAAATAATAATCATAATGAATCGAATTAAAGGTAAGGGTTTTCTCATCTCACTTATATTTCTGTGAGATATATGCCATAGTCACCGCTTATTTTTATTTCATGGTTTATATCATTCCAGTGAATGTATTTTATGATTATTAAAATTAAATTTATGGTAATTTACAAATCAATTTTCATATATCTCTTTCACGGGAATTATAGTTTTAATGTTACCAATGCAGTAAGGGATTTTGTCTCATTTTTTTACTTCTGTGAAACACATTCCATGATCGCCACATGTTTCTTTTATATGGTGTATATATTGTCCATGAATGTATTTTATAATTCCTACAAATAAATTTATTGGTCATTAAATATCAATTTTGTGATCTCCCATTCATGGGGCTTATAATTTAAATTCACCAAAGTGGTAACATTTTTTTGTTATAATCTCATCGTTTATCGAGATTGATTACACATATGATTCTAATGAAAAAATATGATCATATATATCTAAATAAACTCATGAATTTTATTCTATGGAATTTATTTCATGAGAATAGTTGTTTTAAAAAAATTTCCATCTATTTATGTACTAAATATTTTAAAATGGTGTTTTTATGTAGAATCATCTCTTTCGTCAAAAATATTTTTCTTCCAAAACCATGTTTTCTAAAAATGTTTTAAAACGTTTTTAAAAAATGTTTTTTAAAGAGTAATGAAAAATTTCATTAATAAATATTTTAAATATTTTTAAAACATACTTTATAATTTTGAAAGATTATTTCAAAATAAAATTAGTTCCAAAATGTTTTATTTTTTAAAAAGTGATTTTTAAAATGAAAATGATATTTTCCTCAAAAAACATTTTAAATGATTTTAAATATTACTTTATAATTTTTCGAGATTATTTTAAAAGAAGAATGTTTTTAAAATGTTTTACTTGTTGGAAATTTATTTTCAAAATGAAAATTGATATTTTTCTTAATAAATGTTTTAAATGATTTTTCATGCTCCATTCATAATTTTTCAAGATTGTTTTCAAATAAAAGGATTTTCAAAATGTTTTACAATTTAAAAAGTGAATTGAAAAATTTAAAGGATATTTTACTCAAGAATTTTTTAATGATAATTTAATGGTATTTACCTTCAGCAATGTCAAAAACTATTGTTTTTACATTTTCTCCACTAGGTATATTTTTTATTGATACCGCCCTCATTCTTTATCTAGATGGAATGGGATTTTTTCGAGAGTTTGTTATATAACCCGTTTCTTTTCCATGGGTTAATATTTTTTCAAAGAGATTGATATGGAACCTCATTTATTTTTCATTGGTTAATCATGTTATGAAATAATAATTATTTTTATAAGTTTTATGAGGCAATTAAAGATCTATGTACTTTATTCATGTTGTGATTCTTGAGCATTATATAAAATAGGGAAACTCAGATAGTGTCAGGTGAGCCCGTTACAACTTTTATGATTGGGTAGATAAGATAGTTTCAGGTGATCCCATTATATCATATATGATGGGGCATCTTAGATAGCATCAGATGAGCCCACTACAACTTATATGATGGGGTGGACCAAATAGTTCCAAGTGAGATTATTATAGATTATACGATGGGGTGGACCAGATAACACCAAGTGTGTCCATTATAGCTTAAATGATGGGTGTGTCCAAGTTTTTTTGTACTTCATTGTGTAATGTAAGTTTTCATGAGAGGAATGAATAAGGTATTTACCCGATGTTTTCTCCTTTGGATTTAATTGGGATCTTGTTTGTTATGACATGGGTTTAACACAGGTAATGAAGAGAAATGTTCCAAGATACCAATATGATTTTGTTATGCTTGTTATGGGTTTATTATGTTTCTTATGGTAAATATTGATATCACATGGCTCAATATTATTGATTTTTATGAGTCTTGAATTTTCCATGTTTTCATATTTAATTATCTAGGTATTGTTGGGCGTGATATCTTTTATGATGCACTCAAGTACTCTTATTGTATCGTTATTACCTTATGTAATTTTTATTCTCGTTGAATACATTCAATTATTAATGATTATGTTTACTCTTACTGTAATGGCCCAGACCCTCCTGGTCCATTACTTTGCATGATCATGTTAGCCAGGGAGATTCTCCAGGAGGATGGTCAGAAGATGGGAAGAATCAGATGCTGTTTCATGGAAAGTTGTTCATCCTAGTGGAAATACGTAAGGGAGTTCTTGGTGAGTTCCACAACTCACCCCTAGAGGTATACATAGGAGTTTCCAAGATGTACCAGGGTTTGAGGGGTCAGTTTTGGTGGCTCGAGGTGAAGCAGGCAGTGACCGAGTTTGTGGAAAAGTGCCTCATGTGTTAGCAAGTGAAGGATGAACACCGTGTCCCAGGACGCCTATTATATCATTTATATGTCCTAAAGTGGAAGTGGGATGACATATCGATGAATTTATTCATGGAAATACCTAGAGTTCAATGGGGTTGTGATGCTATCCGGGTAGTGGTGGACTGACTAATGAAATCAGCTCAATTCCTGGCAATCAAGGTGTCATGTGTGGTGGATGCCCTAGCACAGAGGTACGTTGATGAGGTGGTGCCGCTGCATGGAGTTCTGAGGTCCATATTCTTTGATTGGGATACTCAGTTTACCTCACGGGTCTGGAAAGGATTGTAACATGCTTTTGGAACCCAACTATGCCTCAGTACTACTTTCCAACCCCAGACAGATGGGAAGACAGAGTTCACCATCCATATATTGGAGGATACGCTATGGGAATGTGTTTTGGACATTGGGGGATCATGGGTATGAATGTTTCCTCTGGTAGAGTTTGTCTCCAACATTATATATCACTCTACCATTGGAGTGGCTCCATTTGAAGCTTTGTATAAGAGGTTGTGTTGGTCACCCGTGTGCTGGGTAGAGGTAAGGGAAGCAGGTTTTCTTGGATCCAAGGTAGTGTAGAGCACGATGGAGGAGGATCAGCTTATACAAGAGAGGATTAAAGAGGCTCTGGACTGGTAGAAGTCATATGCCGATCATAGGAGGAGACCCTTGGAATTCGAGGTTGGGGACCACGTGTTCTTGAAGGTCTCCCCTCAGTGTCGACAATGGAGGTTCAGTAGGGGGAGTAAGCTTTCTCTCAGGTTCGTCGGACCCTTCAAGGTGTTGTGAAGGGTCGGTGAAGTGTCTTATCTTCTAGTTCTACCACCGCCACTGCTGAGGGTACACAACATTTTCTACATCTCCCAGCTTCTTGGGTATCTGCATGATGATATTCACGTCCTCTACTGAGGAAATATGGATACTAAGGACGACAAAACATTCATAGAGCGACCAGTGAGGATCAAAGATCCTGAGGAGAAGGTGATTCATGGATGAACCATTCCCTTGGTTTGTGTGTTGTGGAGGTATGGTGGCCTCGAGGAGAGTACCTGGGAATAAGAGGCACAAGTGAACGCCCAATATCTAGAGCTATTTTGAGTTTTGATCTGTTTTGTGTCATACTTGTTTTTGATGTTGTGGTTGACCTTGTTAATAATGAAATGTGTTTTTTCCTAGTTCTCTATATGTGTGTGAAGAGTCATGACTGTGTAAAGGGGAGGACCAGATCCTTAATCGAGATGCATTAAGGTGGATGCGATTAAACCCGTGCGGGCGGGTCAGTGCCACCCTAAGCAAATAGTATCTCGACATGGAATAAGGGACTCCCTAATCCATATGACTGGATGGTGTGAAATTTATAGGATTGTGTGGTTACTTGAGGGAGAGGTATTCCTAGATGTTTAGGGTGGCTTGGATGTGAGAGGTATCTTTCTAGGTGGTTGTTCAGACCCCTATCTATAGAACCAAATTTAGTTTTGGTTCTCTAGGATGAGAATAGTTTTAGAGGTATTTAATATAATGGCCTGAACCCTTCCGGTCCATTACATTTTCAATTTTTGGTGTTTGGGGTGCCCTTTACCCCATCAATAAGCCTAGAGGGTGGTAGTGTCGGTGGCAAGATGTCACTATGGTGACACCGATCAGCACCACACCTAATCAGTTCCATGGGGGAGGTTTTCGGGGTTTTCTTTCCCAGTTTCTCGTAACACCACTTTTAAGTCTTTTAACCATTTTAAAGTGGTTCAAGGACATTTTTTCCCCCATAAACAATTTTTTAATTCCCTAAGCTTGGGGAGACCCTCAATGGATCCGTTTTCCTCTCTTTAAATGAAATAATTTTAACATACTGCTATTATGGCCACCTCTCCAATGAGAATTATTAAATAACAATTAATTCCATTGTGTGTAACCATCCAACCGTATGGTGAAACCATGATACGACTTTAAATCCATTCAAGTTTTCATATCCTGTAACTCCAGGACCTCGCCTTTTATGGAGTGGGAATTATTTCTTCTTTTTGATGGTCTATTTTTCTTTCTTTGGTGTGTTTGGATTCCCCCTTCCTAAGGCTTATGGTTCACCTATGCTAGAGCCTCTCCTTCTCACTCTTGGAGTCCCCAGAGTTCCTCCCCTATGAGTGGCTCATCCCAAGTTATTGGTGCGAGGAGAAAAAAATAAATCCTTGATCATCTAGGTAGGGTTTTACATTCATCTCTCTTTACTATGTATCATGTGGGGTGGGTATGTTAATGTTCCCTTGAGGATGGACAAAACAAAACCTTAACGAAGATAATAAATGATTTATAAAGAATGAAGGGGAGTGTTTGATGATGATGCTATAATCTTTTATCCTTTCTTATATGTTTATAATTGTATGGGATTATGTTCACTAAATATTTTGGCCATTGGTGGTCCTTTCTTGTGCACTAATGGACGTCGTATTTTCTAGAATATTCTGTGATTGAATGGCGGTTCCTTGTCGATAGTCTGGTTGAATTCCCTAAGACATTCGGGTTATGTAATCTCTTAAGCCTATGGGCCTTGTAATATCTGAGCCTACGAGACTTGTAATGGTTCTCCCCCATCCCTTGAAAGGGGGGTTATCAAAAATAAATAAAAATGAAGGCTTTCGGGCCATTCAGGTAATGGCTATAACATGTAAACTAGTTAATCACGTAAACTCAGTTGATTAAATGGATGCCTAATGAATATTAATCCTTGTGTTGTCACCTCAGTTAACCAAAAAAAATACAGAACCAAAGGAATACTGTGGTTGAATTTGAAAACTCCCTTGCTCTGTTTTGGTGATGTGTATGGTTGTTTCACTTGATTCTTGTGGGGTGACGTGGATGGGGATGATCTCCCCTACTGTGGAGTTGTTGGTTTGTGGATATGAGGCCGTGTGGGGCTATATGTTGGAGCTTGGTTTGGTTCTAGTACTTTGAGGGATCTCACCCATTTTTTGTTTTGACATTACAAGAGAACCGAGTGTGAATGCTTAATTTACTTCTTGGAGGCTTTTCCATCCTCTGATTGTGGATATTCCTATTAGTTTCCTAGTAGTGAAGAATTTATCTAAATGGGATCACTTGAATATTATAACAAGAATGGGTTTAATGGGGAATTTCTTTCTGGGAATGAGTTGTGACTATGTTGTGGCTGTTGTGCTTTTTATGAATGAATAGTAATGAGGGTGTTTGTGTATGGGCTAGTTTTGGAACCCTTAGGTTGGGATGAGTTGTTATTTACCTATATGTATAATTTAGCTATTATGTTTCTTAATTGCGCTCCTCCAAAGTTGATCACTTCGTGATGAACACCCCCATTCCATGGTGGAGGGTGTTTTTCCCAACACTCCTTTGAGTGGCTGGTTATTATCTCCTTTTCGACTCCCTTTCTTGAGTAGCCCAAGACTCTTCAAGTAGGCTATGATGGCCTGAGGTCCATTATAGCACGAGATGTTTTGAGCATGGTAGTTATGGTGGTTTGCATAGGTGTGTGCAGGCAGGTTGTTTCCCAAGTGTCTTCGGGATGAGGCCTAGGTGTCTTCGGGCCTGGCAGTAGTTGTTCTGGCCTTGGTGTCTTCAGGTATGGTGGCAGTTGTTCTGGACTAAGTGTTTGTGGGCATGGTTACGTGTGGTTGTTGTGGCCCAGGTGTTTGTGCGTATAATGTGTGGTTGTGGTAGCCGAGGTGTGTGCGAGTGGGGGATGGCAGTGGGACTACAGTGAGATTGGTGGGGGAGGTCTAACACGTAGGATATCTTCAATATCCACTAGGAAAGTGGTACAGGGTACCCAAACATCGATGTGTTATTACTATTACTTTACTTAACTTGCGTTATTTGGAGAGTGTGCCTTGGTGAGGTTTGGATGGATAGTTTTCTTGCTAGATGCTTTGGCTATCTACTTTTCTCACAGGGCATTAGAATTACTCCCCACTTAGGCATTATAGCTTTTGGTTTTCCCTACTGGGTATACTTGTATACTCACCCTACATATATAAAAGCGCTTACAGGTTTCCAGGAGGACATTGAGGACAGTGCAGGACCATACTAGTCTGGACATTGGGATAATTTTTGTTTATATTTTTCTATTATTTTTGTACTTCCATTTTGAGTTTTAATGTACCTTATAACACATTATATTGGAACATGCATATGGGAATTTCTTGTTCTAGATTTACTTTTACTTCCAGTTTTGGTGTTGTTTTGGATTTACTATCGTATCTCCCGATCCTACTTAATAAAAAGGCTAATGACTTCTATATTACGCGTGATTCTATACCCTTGGTTCCAGTCTCCACTCTGGGGCCTATTGAAGGTGGGTCATAGGGGCCATTATCTCTCCTTCAACTCGAGGAAGGAATGGTTTGGAAATATGATGTTCCTTCCCTCATCTTGGTGAAGGTGGGTTGGGACACTTACTAAGAATTTTATATCACCATTATTATGTTTCTTCTTCCCATGTTTATAAAAAACATGGTTGAATTAATTATTTATATATGGGATTTTCTATGGATGATGATGATTACTTAATGTGAAATAAGAAAATTTGGGTTAAATTGGAGAAATGATCATTTAATGACATGGGTATTATTTGTATAGGTGTTTTTTGTAATTATATATTACTCTAAACTTAAAAGGTCCTTGAGAATATAAGAGATCATTTTTTCCTTTTAATATTTTAATGTTTTGGAATAACCATAATTTGGTCACAATTATCAATATCAAAGATGGAAATGTAATGTTTATGATTTTGGCATCAGTTCCAGGAGTGTAGGCTCTAGGATGTTATATATAACCTTATATAAAATGGTTTAAAAATATTTATTAATTTATAATAGAACCATATATATATATATATAATATAATATATGATATTATTATAACATATTATCACCTATTTGTTAACAATATTTACTTATTACCATAATTTCGGGTGTTGACTTCATCATCTTCTCGTGCATGTTTTATCATAGAAGTTATGGTTCATATGAATAGATTATAGATAAATAATCTATATAATGATATCAATATTATAAATATATCATTTCTTCATTAGATAACTTTTTATAACTGTTCTTGATAGTCGAACATGGAAAATTAATTGCATCATTTTGTGGTGATGGTCGTCTATACATACGCACAAGAGAAGATGTAAATCTATTAATGGGTGAAAGGTAATTGGATGATATATTAATTTGATATAATAATTATTAATTAATTTTACCATATATATATTCCATCACTATTACAATCCATTTGAGTTGGTTATTGAAAAAAAATTACACCCTTTGACGAGGCGATAGTCCACCGTAGACATCAGTGATGGATTTGTTTCCCATTTTATAGAGAAAAAGATCGATATATATTGTTATATAAAAATAATAACACCAAATTGTATGGTATGTAAGTATTATATTATATTGTAATTGGTAAGATATAATTGATGGTGGTAAAAGGGGATGTAAAAAAAGAATGAGCTTAGTGAAGAAAATTACAATTTCGTAGAATAACCACCTCTAGGTCTCTTATTAATGACCCTAGGGTTTTTCTTTTTGGAATACCAAAAGATCTACAATGTTGATAATGTTTTTTTGGAAGTTTTTGTTCATGGTTTGGACTATACAAAAGGCTTGACAGGTTTGAATATGTGTGGGAAGGTCGTTCCCTTTTATAGTTGCAGAGGAGATACATTTTTATAAATATTCAAAACTATTCTATAATGGGAAGTCACTATCAACCCATGTTACTCAAAAATTTATAAATAATGGTGTGTATGGATGTTAAGGTATATAAGAACCTAAAAAAAGAAACTTTTTAAACATGTTATTCCCTTATCCTCTATGTTTATATACTTTCAACATTTTATTTCTCACAATGGTAAATATTATTTTTTATTTACCACGGGATCTTATCCATTAATCCTAAAAATAATTTTTCAAAATTATATAATTTATAAAAAATGATTATAAATATGAAATATAATTTATCTAATAAATATTTTATGTTTGTAGAATCTTTATTTTAACAAAAGCATATGTAACACCCAAAACCCCATTTTAACCTTAACCACAATAATTAATTTTTTCATGTCATTAAAATTCATTATGAATTAATATTATATTGAAATATTTCAGAATATTAATTATTTTTATTTCAAATATGCAATCCATTTTATCAAATTTAATTCAAATATTTTTTATAATTTAATTTTTAATTAAGCCCACATGTACGATGAAAGTGAGACTTTTCAAAGAAATTTTTTGTTAAGTATGAAAAGTATTTTTATAAAATTTAAAAATATAATTGATAAAAAAATGGTTTAAATTGTATTAATTATAATATAATTTCACTAATTATACATTTAAATTGACTTTAAAACAAAATTTTACTTTTAAAATGTTTTAAACCGAAGGGCGGTTGTCAATAAAAATTAGTATTTTTCACTATTTATTGAAAAATTAGTGTATTAAAAAAATTCTAAAAAATTCACTCAATTAAAATTTTGAAATGATTATTTCAAAATTTAATTTAATATTGAAAATAATTTATCATAATTTGGTATAAATATATTTAAAATAAATGAGAAAAAATAGAAGAAACAAATTTTTCAAAAAATACTATTTTAAATCATAAAAATGCATTTATTCTAATCCCAAGATAAGAAAAAATATTAGATGAAAGATAAATTATTTGAATAAATATATTATATATAACTTTATTTAAAATAAATAATAAATAGTGAATAATTTAATTTATTAATATAAACACACATTCTACAAATAAAATCAAAATCTTAGAAAAAATTTATTTTACTTTCAAATAATATTTATTTTTATTTATTATTGATTGATAAAAAATATTTATTATTATACATGTTTAAACCATATAATTTTCTTAATTTAGTTATTTCTATTTATAACCACCAATTTAATGGTTAGGTAATAATGATCACATTAAATAATAATAGTTTAATAGTTTGTGGCGGTTCATTTGAACTCAGTGTTGCGTGTAATGCATGATATAAAAGTAATAACATTTATTTAAATATGAATATATTCTAATTTCTCAGGGAGTTACATTCTATCCCAACTAAATAAATTATTTCCATGACCCCCCTTCACCAAAAGGAGGGAAGGGTCAGCAGATTTCCATGACCTTCCTTCTTTAAGTTGAATGAGAGATAATGACCTCCGAAACCCGCCTTCAATATGTCTCGGAGTGGCGACCAGCACCAAGGGTGTAGAATCACACACTGAATGGAATGCATTACCCTTTTTCTTTTTACAGGATTGGTAGATAAGATAGTAAATCCCACAACACCAAAACAAAAAGTGAAAGTACGGTTGAAAGTAAACCATTTCTATATGCATGTTCAAAGGTAAAGGATACAAGTCACAAAACTCCAAACGTGAAAAGATACCAAGAAAAGGAAATCAATAACAGCAACTGACCCAAAGGTCCAAGCTAGTACGACCCCACACGATCTCTGAAGTCCTCATGGAAACCTGAAAGTAGTTTTATATACGTAGGGTGAGCATAAAAGTACGCTCATTAGGGAAAACCAAAGACTCTCGTGCACAAGTGAGGAGACATTCTAATGCCTCGTGGAAAAAGAGATAACCAAACACCTAACAAGGTAAACTATCCACCCAAGCCTCACCAATTCACACTCCAAAAATAACGCATGTTGAGTAATGTATAGTAATAGCACATCGATGTTTGGGTACCCTACGCCGCTTTCCCACTGGTTATTGAAGACATCCTACACATCGAACCAATCCCGCCATTATCACCGTAGTCCCACTACCACACCTGCCCACACACACCTGGGCCACAACCACACATCCTGCCCGCAAAAACCTAGGCCACAACTGCTATCCCTCCCGCAGACACCTGGTCCACAACAATCTCACGTAACCATGCCCACGAACACCTAGGCCAGAACAACCACTGCAATGCCTGAAGAAACCTGGTCCAGAAAGCTATCGTCACTCCCTAAGACACCCGGGCCTCATCCCGAAGATACTTGGGAAAAAACCTCCCCGTAAACACCTGGGCCAACCATAGGAACCATCCCGCCGGAAGATTCTTGTGCTAATAATGGACCTCAAGCCATCACAGCTTGCCCGAATATACTTGGGCTATCTGGGAAAGGGAGCAGAAAGGAGCTAATAACCAGCCACTAATAGAAGTGTTGGGAAAAACACCCTCCCCCATGAAATGGGGGTGTTTGACACTAAGTGATCAACTTGGGTGGGGCGCGAACAAGAAACATAAGAACTACAAAATATATGTATAAGTAACAAACACTCAACCCAACCTAGGGTTTCCAAAGCCAATCCAAGCACAAGCACACTCATCCCTATTCATAGGAAGCACACTACTCACAGCCGAGTCACAACTCACCCCCAGAACCAATTCCCATATAAGCTATTCTTGCTTCCATGTTCATGTAATCTAATTTGAATAAAGTTCTGCACTACTGGGCAACAAAAAACATAAGCACAAACCAAGGGAAAAAGTTACATCCTACAACAATTTAAGCATTCACACCCAGTTCTATTGCAAAGTCACAACAACAAAGGGATAAGGGAGATCCCTCAAAGTACTGGAACCATAGAAGACCCCAAGATACAGCCCCATGTTCCCAAAATCCAGGAGTCAATGGTTTCTCAACAACAGAGGATCCCAACCCAATTCATGATATAAGAAGAGTGATCACACAGCCTCAAATTCACAACCAGCGAAGTATAACAACAGGTGATCCCATCCCCACCCGCATCACCCCAAAAATCGGCCTGTGAAAGAAACAACCAAACCACTACCACCAACACAATGCAGGAACATGTATATATTTCAGATTTAAAAGATTTAACACACTCCATGGTTTCAATTCCACTGTGAACTTAACCGGGGTTATCACAGAAAGTGTTGATCCTGGTGCTTTTAATTTATTTAACCGAGTATACGTAATTAACCAATTCCATGTTACGGTTATTCAAATATCCCAAAACACTGAGGTTCATTAGTGCACAGAGAAAGACCACCAATGACCATGATTTTCAGTGGGAATAGGCCCATACAATTCACAACACACAACAACATAAGAGAGTAGCAGATCATCAATCACACCCCCCTTCATTATTTAAATTCCTTTCATTATCTTCATTAAGTTCGGTTTCAAAAGTTTCCACAAAGGTAAAAGGACTCCCATCCCACATGATACACAAAAAGGAGAGACAAAGGAGAAAATCCCTACTTGATTGATCAAGGATCGATGTTAAGTCCTCGCGTCGAAACTGGAAAATAGGAGTGGCAGCAACTCCATGGAACACGATCAAGGAAAACTTCGCAACAGGGGTACGGCTCGTCGGGAGGAAGGGTACTCCGAGCGCAGGATGATCGAGAAAAGAAACCTAGGGAAAATACTTTGGTTATAAAGGCTAAGACACACCATTTCTGGGATGGTTAAGGTACAAAAATAAAAACTCGAAACCGCGTAAGAAGTGGGATTGTTGGGTGACCACGCGGCTGAGACACCCCACACGCTACTTAAATGTCCCCGCATTTCAGGGCCATTTAAACCAACGCACACCTCATGGTTTTTCATTTAAGGGGGTACCTCACCAATAATTTAATTTAAATGGGAATTAATGGGCTTTAAAATAGGCTTAAAGGGGTCAAAACATGGTTTAAAAACCAATTTGCACAAAAAGGAGGTGCTACTGGAAAACCTGTAGGGGTAGGTGACAGCTACCGGTAGCCGAGAGCTACTGGTTGGTGAGATCTACCGGTTGGCAACAGCTACCGGTAACTGAGAGCTACCAGTAGCCTAGAGTTACCGGTAGCCGAGAGCCACCGGTAGTCGAGAGCCACCGGTAGCCGAGCGCCAACGATAGCCGAGAGACACCAGTAGCTGCAAGCTACCGGTAGCTGAGGGATACCGGTACCCCAAGTTCACCGGTAGGCTAGGTCTACTGGTAGGCCGAGGCTACCGGTAGGCCACGGCTACCGCTAGGAGTCACTGAGAAGTTGGGATGGCCTTCCAGGCCACCCAGAACACCTCAAATATCAGATTTTTACCATGTAATGGACCCCAAAACCCAGGACATTACATCAGATACTTCTCAAACTATTCTCTTCCCCAAGAATATAAAAACAAACTATAAAGGAGAAAAGTGGGGTCCAAACAACCACCCTCTAAAGATACTTCACAGGGGAAAACCCCGGAGTTGTTCAAAAGCTGGAACAGAACCCTCCCCCTACATCCAGGAGTACTCACCCAAAAGTTATCAACCAAAAACATTCACAACAAGCACAAGGATCACATGTCCAACACATGATTTAGGGAGTCCCCTCCTACATGTCAGGATATTATCCGCTTTGGGCAGAACTGACTCTCCCGCACGGGTTTAATCGCATCCACATTAATGCATCCTGATTAGCAGTCATGTTTTACTATCATCACACATTCATACACACACACACACACACACACACACACATACACAGAGAACATGGAACAAATCATCTAATAGCTAAGCAAAACAAGCATTTTCAAGGATCATAAAAAAACAATAAGGAATTCAAGGAAGTCAATAATTTTCAAGGATCGGAAAAAAACAACAAGGAAGTCAAGGAAGTCAAGCATTTTGAAGGATCAGAACAAAACAACAAGGAAGTCAAAAAAACTCTGGGTATTGAACGCATAACTGGGCCTCCCACTCCCATGTTCTCTCTTCCAGGACACCATGCCTCCACAACACACGAACCAAGGGGATGGTTCATCCACAAAGTACTTTCTCCTTACGATCCTCGATCTTGATTGGTCATTCTATGATGGTCCCATCATCTTCGACATCTAACTCTCCCCAATCGATGACGTGGGAGTCATTGTGTAAATATCGATGAAGCTAGTACACGTGGAATACATCGTGTATCCTCAGAAGCGGCGGTGGTAGCGCTAGCTGATAAGCCACTTCACCGACCCGCCGCAACACTTTGAAGGGTCCGATGAACCTGGGAAAAATCTTACTTCCCATTTCGAACCTCCGTTGTCCACGCCGAGGGGAGACCTTCAAGAACACGTGGTCCCCGAGCTCGAACTCCAGGGGTCTCCTCCTATCACCGACATATGACTTCTACCGGTCCTGAGCCACCTTCATCCTTTCTCGTATAAACTGACCCATCTCTGTCGTGCTCTGCACCACCTCCGGGCCAAGAAAACCTGCTTCCCCAACATCATCCCAACACACGGGTGAGTGACAAGACCTTCCATATAGGGATTCGAATAGAGCCAAGACAATGGTAGAGTGGTATCTATTGTTGTAGGTGAACTCTACCAGAGGAAAGTGTTGCACCCATGATACCCCAAAGTCCAGAACGCATGCTTGGAGCATATCCTCCAAGGTCTGGATGTCGCACTCTCTCTGCCCATCTGTCTGGGGTGGAAATCAGTGCTAAGGCACAGATAGTTGATAAAAGCATGCTGCAAACCCCTCCATACTCGTGAGGTAAAACGTGCATCCCTATTCGAGACTATGGAACTCGGAACTACATGAAAACACACTACCTCATCCAGATACTTCCATGCTGGACCGTCCACTGCACTCGACTCCTTAATTCCCAGAAAGTGAGCCAACTTTGTCAAGTGGTCCACTACTACCCAGATGACATCGCAACCCCCTTGCATCTTGGTTATTCCTGTGACGAAATCCATCGAGATGTTGTCCCACTTCCACTCAGGGACATCTAAAGGTTGAAACAACCCACCTAGAACACAGTGTTCATCCTTTACCTGCTGACACACTAGGCACGTGGCCACAAACTCTGCCACTGCTCTCTTCACTCCAGGCCACCAAAGATATCTCCTCAGACCCCGGTACATCTTGGAAACTCCAGGGTGTACCGCTAGGGGTCAGTTGTGGAACTCACTAAGAACCTTTCCATGCATCGCCACTGGAACAAACATATTCCCCCAGAAGAGCATCCGATTTTGACCATCTTCCATCCACCATTTCGGAGCATCGCCCTGGTCAACTCAGTCGCGCATCACTTCACACTCTGGGTCTCCCCACTGAGACTCCTCCACTTTCTGTAACAGAGAAGACTGCACTATCATCTGATACATGCAACCTCTACCACTATCCACCCTCACATCCAGGTGAAAGGCAACTAACTCCTCCATCGCCTTCCAAGAGTCTACCGACTCTCGGACCACATCCTTCTGCGACCTCCTGCTCAAAGCATCGGCCACTTCATTCCCTTTTCCTGAAGTGTAGGAAATCTCTAAGTCGTAATCTTGGAGGAACTCCATCCACCTTCGCTGCCATATGTTTGGGTCCCGTTGGGAGAATATTTACCTCAAGATTTTGTGATCTGTGAAGACCACAAGGCGTTCTCCAATGAGGTAATTCCGCCACAACTTTAGTGAAAAAACGACCGTTTCAAGCTCCAGGTCGTGGGTGGAATAATTACGCTCATGAGGGCATATCTGCCTGGACCTATAAGAGATAACCCCTTGTTGCTTCATCAACACACATCCGAGGCCTTTCCCGAAAGCATCACAAAACACCTCATACACTACCCCTTCTTCTGGTAGTCTCAACACTAGGGTACTAACCAACATCTCCTTCAGATAGATTAAGGCTGCCTCAAACTACTCACATCACACGAAAACCTGGTCCTACTTGGTCAAGGCCGTCAAAGGTGCCGCAACTCGAGAGAAATTGGGTATGAACCTCCGGTATTAACCTGACAGCCCGAGGAAACTGTGAACCTCTGCCATTTTCTTGGGTTCTTACCAAGAAACAAAGGCCTCAACCTTTGATGGGTCCACTGCTACCCCTTGCTCGGACACTACGTGCCCAAGGAAGTGCACTTATCGTGTCCATAACTTGCACTTTGACAACTTCACATAGAGCTGGTACTGTCGGAGGACCTCCAAAACCATCCTCAGGTGATTAGCGTGGTCCTCCTATGATCTTGAGTAGATCAAGATGTTGTCAATGAACACGACTACGAACCGATCTAGATATTCGAGGAATACAGAGTTCATAATCCCCATGAACACAGACGGAGCGTTCTTAATGCCAAAAGGCATGAATACAAACTCGAAGTGCCCATATCTGCACCTGAAGGCCGTCTTTGAGATGTCTCCCTCCTTTACCCTCAACTGGTGATACCCAGACCGCAGGTCAATCTTCGAGAACTATCCTACCCCTTCCAGCTGGTCAAAGAGAGCTCCTATCCTTGGAAGAGGGCAGCGATTCTTGACCATTACCTAATTCAGCCTCCTGTAGTCTATGCACAGCCTTAGACCGCCATCCACCTTCTTCGCAAGCAACATATGAGCACCGCACGGTGATGCACTCAGTCGAACAAAACCCTTCTTCATCAGATCATCAATCTGAATTCGCAACTCCCGTAGCTCTGAAGGATCCATCTGGTAGAGAGCCATTGAAATCAGACGAGCACCAGGCTGCAAGTCTATCCCAAAATCGATATCACATCGAGGGGGTAGAGTCGTCACCTCCTCATGGATGACGTCCATAAACCCACTAAAAATCTCTGATACTTCCACCATCTCAGCATCCACTTACTCGACTGACAGCTCGGCTAACAAGGAGAGGAGGGGTTCCTCTCGCCTTCTGCCCTTATGGACACTCCACTCACCAGTGAAAGTAACATGTTGGATGCCCAAGTATGAGAAAAAACCCCTTATTTGGAAGTAATCGATGATGGAACAAACGGAGAACAACCATTTGATGCCTAGGATGACATCGTATGGCTATATCTGTAGCAGTAGTTGATCCCTGACCGACTGATGTGGCCCTATCATCATTCTGCATCCTCTACAAACATATAACAAGTTGGTCTGACCTCCGACTAGTGTGCTCAGCACCAGGGGCATTGGAAGTCTCTCGACATCTAGACCTAGAGCACAGGATAGACCGGGTGCAACAAAGGAGTGAAAAGCTCCGGTATCGAACAAGGCATAATCAAGGGTACTAAACAAACTGATCGTACCTCAAAAAACCTCCAGTCCTGCTGGAACTGCTGCCTCCACAACGTGCAACTGTCCATGCCCAGCTCCTCTTCCCCTCGGCTATCGGCCACCACCCTGACCACGCCCTGGTTGAGGTACCTGAGGAGTGCCCTGAGGCTGGCCTCCCCCTGCAACGTCTGCCCTCGGAAGAGCGGGAGCTCGCTGCCCCTGCTACTGCTACTGAAAGGGCCTAGTTGGAAGTTGCTACTGAGGTGGGTTCTAGGCCTGTCCACCACCACCGTACTATACCCGGTCTAGGAAATGATTCCGGATATGTCCATGGCTCCCACAGATGAAGCACCTCTGTCCCGGGCCCAAAGGAAAAGGGCGAGGACTTGGGGATCAGAACTGAAACTGTTGCAGCCTACTCCCTGCTGGTCGGAACCTAGAGGGTCCCGATGCTTGAGTTCTGGTGCTGATGGCCTTTCCCTTTGACGGGCCAAGCTTAATCCCCTCTCATGAAACACCTCCTAGCGTGTGCATCCTCCCCACCACTTCGGCCTTCTTCTGGACCTCCAAGTATGTCGGCAAGGTGAAGGGGGTAACAACGTACTGGAGGGAGGGTCAGAGCACCTCCTCTAAACATCTCGCCCGAGACTCCTCGTCTAGAAAGAGGTCTGGAGAAAAGTGGAGGAGGTCCTTGAAATTAATGCCCCGCTCCCTTACTAACATAATCCCCTGCAAGAGGGAGAGTAGCTCCTGCCTCTTCTCTTCCTTCATCGTAGAAGAGAGGAATTCCGCCCGAAACTCCTTCTCGAAATCATCCCATGCCACCTCAGCCTCTCTCCTCTCCCCCTGGTAGAGAGTTCACCACTGACACGCTGCTCCCCGCATCTGGCTAACGGCCAGAGGAACCCAGTACTCGGTCGGAGCCCGGATCAAGCCGAAGGCTCTCACTGGCTCCTCTAGCCAGCCCTCAATCTTCATGTCAGAGGTGCTGCCCTCGTACTTTTCGAGGGTCTGTCGCTGGAAGGCACGAAGTGTCTTCTGCCACTAGTCGTCCTCCTCCTCTCGATCAGTTCTCTGCTGATCAGAAAAGTCAACCTCCTGGGCCTCGATCGCCCGTACCACTCGTGGTCATCTCCTAGGTTCCATAGCTGTAAGGTAAAAAAAGAATGCCTAAGACCAAGTAGTGCAGAATATTGTTCTTACAACTTATTAAACTTATTATTTATTTAAAATTCCCAAAACACCCCAGAAACACGAGAACACAAGTCATTATAATGCATGTACCTTTCCTAGGGTCTCTACCCTACAATCAGTATGGACTCACTTGGTCGTTCGGTAGGTCCAGAGTCCTTGCATCAGATCACGGGGGGGCTTAAAATCCCGTGTCCTTGCTGGTCTTCCCTGGCCTAATTCACGCACCAAGGTCACCTAACACCATTGCCCTACCATCCCATGCAATCCTCATTATGCCTAACTCCATAATCCATCCTATCTCTCAACCTCCTCTGATACCATTCTGTCACGACCCATCTTCACCAAAAGGAGAGAAGGGTTAGTAGATTTGCAGGCCCTTCTTTCTTTAAGTTGAAGGAGAGATAATGAATTCCGAAACCTGCCATTAATAGGTCTCAGAGTGGTGAACAACACCAAGGCTGTAGAATCACACACTGAATGGAATCCATTACCCTTTTTATTTTAATAGGATCGGGAGATAAGATATTAAATCCCACAACACCAAAATTAAAAGTTCAAGTATGAATGAATGTAAACCATTTCTATATGCATGTTCAAAGGTAAAGGATACAAGTCACAAAAATCCAAAGGTGAAAAGATACCAAGAAAAGGAAAACAAAAACAGCAACTTCCCCAAAGGTCCAAGCTAGTACGGCCCTCTACGATCTCGGAAGTCCTCCTGGAAACCTGAAAGTAGTTCTATATACGTAGGGTGAGCATACAAGTACACACAGTGGGGAAAACCAAAGACTCTCGTGCACAAGTGAGGAGACATTCTAATTCCCTGTGAAAAAAGAGATAACCAAACACATAACAAGGTAAACTATCTACCCAAGCCTCACCAAGGCACACTCCCCAAATAACTCAAGTCAAGTAAAGTATAGTAATAGCACATCGATGTTTGGGTACCCCGCGCCGCTTTCCCACTGGTTATTGAGGACATCCTATGCATCAAACCAATCCCGCCATTCTCGCCGTAGACCCACTACCACACCCGCGCGCACACACCTGGGCCCCAACCACACATCCCGCTCGCAAACACCTGGGCCACAACCGCTTTCTCTCCCGCAACCACTTGGGCCAGAACAATATCACGTAACCAAGACTGCAAACACCTAGGCCGGAACAACCACTACCACACCCGAAGAGACCTGGGTCAGAGAGCTACCGTCACACCCGAAGACACATGGGCCTCATCCCGAAGATACTTGGGAAACAACCTGCCTGTAAAAACCTGGTCCAACCACCGCAACCACCTCGACTGAAGATTCTTGGGCTAATAATGGACCTCAGGCCATCATAGCCTGCTCAAAGATACTTGGGCTATCCGGGAAAGGGAGCAGAAAGGAGCTAATAACCATCCACTAATAGAAGTGTTGGTAAAAACATCCCCCCATGAAATGGTGGTGTTCGGCACTAAGAGCTCAACTTGGGTGGGGCGCGAATAAGAAAAATAAGAACTAAAAAATATATGTATAAGTAACAAACACTCAACCCAACCTAGGGGTTCCAAAGCCAATCCAAGCACAAGCACACTCTTCCCTATTCATAGGAAGCACACTGCTCACAACCGAGTCACAACTCACCCCCAGAACCAATTCCCATTTAAGCTATTCTTGCTTCTATGTTCAAGTAATATCATTTGAATAAAGTTCTGCACTACTGGGAAACTAATAGCATAAGCACAAACCAAGGGAAAAAGTTATAGCCAACAAAAATTTAAGCATTCACACCCGGTTCTATTGCAAAGTAACAAAAACAAAGGGATAAGGGAGATCCCTCAAAGTAATGGAACCAAAGAAAACCCCAAGATACAGCCCCATGTTCCCAAAATACAGGAATCAACGGTTTCTCAACAACAGATGATCCCACCTCAATTAGTGATATAAGCAGAGTGATCACACAACCTCAAATTCACAACCAGCGAAGTATAACAATAGGGGATCCCATCCCCACCCACATCGCCCCAGTAATCAGCCTGTGAAAGAAACAACCAAACTGCTACCACCAACACAAGGCAGGCCCGTGTAGGTATTTTAGATTTAAAAGATTTAACACTCTCCATGGTTTCAACTCCACTGTGCTTTTAACCGGGGTTATCACAGAAAGGGTTGATCCTAGTGCTTTCAATTTATTTAACTGAGTATACGTAATTAACCAATTCCATGTTACAGTTATTTAAATATCCAAAAACACTGAGGTTCATTAGTGCATAAAGAAAGACCACCAACAACCATGATTTTCAGCGGGCATAGGCCCATACAATTCACATCACACAACAACATAAGAGAGTATCAGAACATCGATCACACTCCCCCTTCATTCTTTAATTTCCATTCATTATCTTTATTAAGTTCGTTTTCATCAGTTTCCACAACGGAAAAAGGATGCCCACCCCGCATGATACACAGAAAGGAGAGACGAAGAATAAAATCCCTACTTGATTAATCAAGGATCAACGTTAAGTCCTCTCATGGAAATTGGAAAACAGGAGTGGAAGAAAATCCATGAAACATGATCAAGGAAAACTTTGCAACAGGGGTACGACTCGTCGGGAGGAACGGTACTACGAGCGCAGGATGATCGAGAAAATAAACCTAGGGAGAAGACTTTAGTTATAAAGGCTGTGATAAACCATTCCCAGGACGTTTAAGGTACAGAAAGAAAAACTCAAAACCACGTAAGAAGTGGGATCATGGGTTGACCACGTGGCTGAGACACCCCACACACTACTTAAAGGTCTCCACCTTTCGGGGTAGTTTAAACCGATGCACACCTCATGGTTTTTCATTTATGGGTGTATCTCACCAATAATTTAATTTAAACAGGAATTAATGGTCTTTAAAATAGGCTTAAAGGGGTCAAAACATGGTTTAAAAACCAATTTGCGTAAAAAGGAGGTGCTACTAGAAAACCTGTGGGGGTAGGAGACTGCTACCGGTAGCCGAGAGCTACCGGTTGGTGATAGCTACCGGTAACTGAGAGCTACCAATAGCCTAGAGTTACGGGTAGCCGAGAGCTACCGGTAGCCGAGAGCTACCGGTAGCCTAGAGCCACCGTTAGTCGAGAGCCACCGGTAGCCGAGACCCACCGATAGCCAAGAGCCACCAGTAGAGGAGATCCACTAGTAGCCGAGGCCTACCGGTACCCCAAGGTCAACGGTACGCTAGGTCTACTGGTAGGCCGAGGCTACAGGTAGGCCAAGGCTACCACTAGGAGTCACCGAGAAGCTGGTATGGCCTTCCAGGCCACCCAGAACTCCTCAAATATCCGATTTTTAACAAGTAATGGACCCCAAATCTCGGGCCATTACAATTATACTCTTGGAATTATATTTTTTTCATCAAAGATCTAACCATTTTTGAAAACCCACATCTTAAAAAGGATTAATAAAACCCTATTTTGAAAAGAGGGAAAGGGAAGTAGAGAATCCATGTAGAATAACACATAAATTGGTTTCCACGTAGGAAAATTTTAGTGGGAAGTGAAAAAATTGAGATGGAAGAAAAAAATAGCCCCCAAGAGAAAATAAAGAGTGATATAAAACACGGTGTGGTGAAATTCAACAACCATAAGACCTTAAATCTTGTGATGGGTGAAGAGGCCAAAAAATTCATCAAAAATGAATGTAAAAGTATAAATTTTTTATTTCAAGATAATTTTCATAATATTTCATGTATTAATTTACTTTCAAGATATAGAATACAAAAATATATTTTTTTGATATCTTTTTGTTAAATAAATAAAATTGCATCCTTTTGTTGGGCTTCGATCAATTTAAACATCAGTTTTTTCTCCAATAAATTAATATCCATGATGCTTATCTTCCAATTCATGAATCACTAAAATTAAATTTTAATAGATAATATGATACAAAAAATAATAAAATCTCTCAGTATGTATAAAAATCTTCCAAAACCAAAATGGTTAGCACATGTTATCCAATATAAAACATTAATCTCTAAAATTTAACAATAAGACCCAAATTTTATCTTAATATTTATCCATTAAATTGTATATATAAGACAAATTAATATTATCTAGGATATAACATAGTAAATTGGTAGGTATTACACCCTTGTTACCCTTCGGTTTTAGATTAATGACTTGCAACCTTACCGGATGTGATGGGTTGTCGCACGACATGCAAGTTTAATATTATCTAAAACTATAATATTATAATTATAATAAATTTATGAAAAATTTTATGAACATACTCAAAAATAATATTAGTCATAAAATCATTTTTAACCACAATGGTTCTCTATGTGACTTAATTTTTGAACCAAATCAATTAGACTTAATTGATTTTCACAACCATAACATCAATGATCATAAAGACCCTAAATGTTATCAACACCATTAAAATTATGAATATATAATTCTTCAAAAATTAATAATTTATGTCGGTCCTATAAGCCACATAAACAACAATCCAATAAAACATCTCCCAAAATTTCATTAATCACATGAAAATCCCATCACAAAAAACCCCAAAAGGGTATTTCTAAGTCTTGGAAATTTTTTAAAAACATAAAATCATAAAATAAAGATGGTTTCCGTAAATATGGAGTTAGTCATAGATTAATACATATATGTTTCCATAAATTAACATAATCCTTATATGTTTCAAGATTCATATAAACAAAATATCATTAATAAAATACTTCTTAAAAATAATCCTTTAATCCCAATACATTAATACTTAAAAACTATTACTTAGATGGTTGGAATAACATTAGTCCTTCAATTGTCAGGGATTTAACCTTTAACATATGGTATTTTCTTAGAAGCTTCCCAGGTTCCCCACATTTATGACAACCTATTATAAATGGATCTCTAGGATGAAATTTATTTCTCTACATTGTAATCAGCACTTTTACTCTGCTATTTGTTTATCTATGGACTTATTTTTTTTTACACATAAAACATTTATCTATTCCTTTGGGAGATTTAATTCAGTGTAACTTTCCACATTTCTAACATGAAGAAAATTGGACCTTATTTTCTCCTTGGTCTCCACCACTTGATCGCATAGTGGACTCCATTGTTATCTTATTTGGTGGGACCAAGAGTTATTTATGGTAAAGGTTTTCAATAATATATAATATTAAATAATTAAGAATATTCATAATATCATTTAATTTGATCATCATCCCATTTTGCTACCCAGAATCATCATATTTTCCATCATTGTTAGTGTTAAAATGATTCCTTTTCATTTCACCCATTAACTAGAACCAAAATTTATAGTATAAGAATAAATGATGTTAGTGGGAAATCACATAATCATTCAAAGGTTTTCAAAATAATTAAACATTATTTTAAAACTAATAAAACTTATTTTCGACCTAAACAATTCATCGATATCATCTATTCAAATCCTTTATAATGGTTCATAATGAAAACCTAAATTAACCTAATAATATCACCCAAGAGTATCAAACAATATGTATAAAAAGACCTATTATTGTGTTCAAGTCGGAGATTGATTCAAATAATAATACACCCCTTTCATATTTATTACCCCTTTGTACAATTGTTCTATAACAATATTAACTTATTGTATCTATATATGGATGTAATTCTAGGAAATATAAATAATAACGACCTTACTAAAACATTAATATGTTATCCTATAATTATAATTATACTCAAATTCAGTCATGGGTTTATATTCTTTAATCTAGGTTTTCTCAAATATAGTTCCCCTGGTTTCTACTAATCTTCCTTTTATAAAAACTATAATGAACTAGACTATAGTATCCAAAATTATAGTGGTTACTTTATATCATTGTAACTAGATACAATGAATCACATCCTGAAGGATTGAATAGTTTTTTAGTGTTAATAAACTAGATACATACTTGAATCTCACTTTACATTTAACAAAATAAAATAAAAAACATAGTGAGATGAAATATTAATCATCCTCCAACTAATTGAAACACTCTTTCCTTATATCAAATAGAGTGGAAAAAAATAAAGGTTGTGTTCTGATGCTAAGTAGGGGTCACATATAAAGGAATCTTTCATGAATAAAAAAATGTATGATCAATATGAAATGTTAAATAACTGAAAAAACATTATATATTATCAATAACATTATAATAATAAATAATATGGAAGGAATAAATGGTGATTAATTAATTCCATATAAATTGTAACTTAAACTTAAAGCTAACGCAAGAGTAATATCAATCTAGTAATCACATGGATAATGAAAATTAAATCCTAAATAATTGAAATGATTAATATTGGAAATGATTAATATAGAAATCATGATATCAACACCTTCAAGACCTTGCATCATTAAAGTTTAATAGATGAGTAGTTAGAAAATAAAAATCTATTTAATGTAAGATTAATGATTTGTCTCATTAGAACTGTCAATACATCAAGGAGTTATATTATCTGGGTCCTAACAATCACATATTTTCTAAAGAATTCCTCATATATCAAATGATTGATGTAATTCATGAATAATATTAATTATCAATAAATATCAAAATTGAATATAAAATACAGAATCTCAATATTTCATTAGTCTATCAAATAACATTAAAAGTAAATATTCTCTATAAATTTGTATAATATTTAGTCAATTATCATATCCATGATACAAATAATATTTATGGTTATGTGAAATGTAATTTCCAGTGAAAAATTATTACAAGAAATTAATTGTCTCAAAAAAATGTTAATAATCAAAATATTAATCAAGATATGATATGTGACCACCAATTCATTGAGAATATATGTATTTCAGTGAAATCATGTCATTCAAGAGAATAAGTTTAATGGAAGTGAAATATTAAAATAATATTTCATAAAAGAATTTCCCTTATATAAATATTGAAAACATATAGAAGAAGATAAAATTTGAATTTTTTTTATGGTTTTGGGGATGTCTGTTATCACCGTATACATTAAAAAATTCATTTCAAATTTTGATAAAATGTTTAAAATAACCTGGTTTAGAAAATGAAAATAAGATGAATTTGATTTTTTTTAAAATTACAACACATGTAACAACTTCCTTAATAAATCATTTTATAATATTATAAATATCAATTTAAACATCTTAAGGAAAATATTTATATGAAATAAAAATCATTCTTGACCGAAAAGAGAAATAACATTGGATTTTATTTAAAAAAATTTCTAATTTAATTTATGTTTCAAATAGTGTAAAATGTTACTATTACATGAAAATTTCTTTAATAACCATATTGGAATAAAATCAATGGGGTTTATTATACAATAATAAAATAATTCTCTTTAAATAAAACTCAATCAGAAATAGTATTTCTTAAAATGGGATTGATGCATAAATAGTTTCCTCTTTGTAACTTTTGAATCATAAACCACCTTAAATAAATAAATTTAAATGAAAATTTAAATAAAATAAATATAAATATATTCATTTTATAACATATCAATGGGTAGTATATAGAATGCATAAACAATAAATAGGTTCATAAAACCAAAAATATCTCAATGGTGTGGAAATTGAGAATAAATATCTTAAAAAGACCATACCATTGAAGTAATAATTAATAAATTATTTGATTATATCTATAAAATTTATATCCACATAAAACATTTGTAAATAATACATAAATTTATTAAAAGTCATTACACACATAATCATAGAATAAAAAGTACAATGAAGAAGTAATATAACCCATTGAAAATAAATTGTGTTATGAAACTCTTTACCACTTTATAACATTAAATTCAAATATCATTGGATGAAATAAATCAAATTAAAAATTTAAATGGGTAATTACATACACCATATAATATAAATTAGGTGCACAATAATATAATATGCCTCGATGAAAGAAAACTGAGATGAAATCCCTAACCTGACGTTTCTATTTAGTTGAACATGCATTAACCATTTGTATAAAAGGTTTAACAATGTTATTAATTTATTAAAAAATGATATAAGTATTTATAATATAATATATGATCTTTTTATAACATATAATCACTAGTTCGTTATTAATATTTATTTATTACAATTGTTTTGGGTGTTAAATTCTTCGTCTTATAATGCATTTTTTATAATAGATGATCTAGTTATTATGCATAAGATATATATCCATCATATAAATAATTATATTATTGTTATAAATAACACATTTATTTATTATATTCCTCTAATGACTATTTTTTAATGTTTAACATGGAAAATCAATCTCATCGCTTTTTTGAGATGGTAATATGTACGCACACACGAGCGATGATATCATTCCCTTAATGGATAAAAGGATACCGAAGTGGAAGATATATTAATTTTACATAATTAATTTTATATCACATATATCATATACATTCATTATTTCTATAATTATTTCTATCCATGTGATTTGATAAAGTAAATAAAATACATCAGTTCACAAGGCAGTAATCCACTGTACACACAAGAGATAGGTTTGTTTCACATTTTACAGAGAAGGAGATTGATTAATATGATTTAATTAAAAAAATAACACGTTAAAATATGTATATATTAGAGTTATTATATTTTAAGTGAAAATACATAATTGAATGTGGTAAAATAATAAGTAAAAAAGAAAGATCTTAATGAATACAATTAACTTTTCTTAGAATAACCACCTTTGGATCTCTTATTAATAACCCTAAGGTTGGAATCTTGGGAATAAAATAAGATATATAATGTGTCAAATAAATTTGGGGAGACAGTTTTTGGTTTATTTTGTTGAGATAAATTTCTTTAGTGGTGTGAAGAAGTGAGGGGAGTGGGCACCATTTTATAATTTAGGAAGAGTGGATTTTTATAACTACTCCAAACTATTCAATAATAGGAATCCGTTTTCAACACAAGTTCCCCAAAAATTGATAAATAATAGGGTGGAGGTCTGATATATAAGGCCTTAGCCTTAAAAATTACATAATCATGAGTTAAGTCACGAATTCGACACTGTAGATCTTTTTAGGTTTAGAATTTTAGAGAATCAGGCCATAACTGTTACATTACATCTCCAAAATTACAAAGTCGACACTTCTAATCTATCCAATTTTTCTTCAAAATAATAAAAATCCTTAAAAAACAAGAATTATTTTCATGATATAAATCTACTGGAATTATTCTATTCTATTAACCTTCCTTATACCCTGTAAAAAACATTTCAAAAACTTGTGAAGAGAATTAAAAGCTCATTAAGGGTTATAAAAAAAACCATTAGTCCGTCAATATATACAAATTAATTAAATCAAACTTTTCACTCATAAAACATAATATATTTTACATACCTCATGAAATCATAAGATTTATGAATAACTCATAGAAACAATAAATCACAAAGGTAACTTATGACATCCATAACATACTTACATTTTTTCTTTCACAACTACATAGGCAGTAACCTTCATGGTTACGTTTGGAATACCCATCATATTATATTCCCTAAATCTCTTAGGATAAAAATTAAAACATACCTACTTCATGTTACCCAATGTATTGGAGAGCTATCTTGGGCTCATCCACCCTCAGTATATCAAGGAACCACCCATATACTTAAACAATTCCCAAGAACCATATCATGACCCCAACACATAAAACAAGCATAAAGGGAAGATAAAATTTACTCATTAAAATCATAATATATCATTTCAATATATTGAAATAATAAATGATTTATCAAAAATATTTTCAATAAAAAAATACGTAAAAAGGGTATATGGTATTTATTTCACTTATTAAAAACATTACGGTTTGTTAAGGAATCCAAATATCAAATAATGTTCACGTCGGCAGAAAGGTCGTTGTCGACGTGTATGTTAAAAATAAACATTCCTTTTTTTCATTTAGTAAAACACATAGTAAGAAAATTAATTTTGAAAACTTTTTAATTAAATTAAAATAAAAAGGATATAATTATACACCTTAAAAAAGAAGGTCATGTATAAACCAAAATATGCCTTAATGAAATGAGATTGATACAATGTCCCTTACCTTGAGTTCGTCCTGTCTTGTTTATTCATTATCTCCCTGAATAATAAAATTAAGTTAATTTATACTTTCTTCAAAACCTTTTTCATGTTTATTATTCCTTTATATCACTTATTACCTTGTTATAATAATTATATAATTATTCAAGTTCATATCCGTCATTTTTTTGATATTCGGTACTTGAGTCGAAAATGAACTTGATATAATTACAAATTTTCCATGTCATAAAAACTATATTATCTCAATAATTGTATTCATAATTTAAATAATATATATATATGGTGTATATATATATATATATGTATTTATATTATTCCATAACATTTGGAGATATTAAATGAAATTTACCATTCATGGTGACGGTAGGTCATATGTACGGATGGACACTACATTTAATTATTTATCATATTAATGAAATGAAAACTTAATGATACATAGGTATATTATAATTATAGTATAATATAATATGTTATATATGTAACATAAGTTCATTAACACCATACTTTATACATTCCATGTATGCAATGAACGAGTCATATCACTTTAAGGGGGTGGTAGTCCGCACTTCCACAAATGAAATTATAATATTTACACATTATGGAAAAATAAATCAATGTTGTAAACAAATAGAGAAGAATATAGAAAATATAAATATATTATATATCATATATAAATATAGTGACATCATAATGTCCATCATGATAGGTGGTAGGGGAAAATTGAACAATAATCATTTCGTGAGACAGTAGTTCGTCATAGAAAGAAACAGTATGTTCGTATCCATTAGATAGAGGTGTGTGTAAGTGTAGTTAGAATATTTATCATAACAATATCCTAGTAATTCGAGTATTATAGTGTTGTTATGTATTTAAAGAATAATAATATAATAGGGAGTGAAGAATTAAAATAATGGAAAGGAACTTTAGAGAAGACACTACCTCTAAAACGTGTAACTCCTTTTGTTTTGTGCCAAAAATATTTTTTGAATTGCCTTGTTCCAAAGGTAAATATTCTAAGAGGAAATTATGGATATTTGGATATTATTTTAGAATAATTTGGACGAGCCAAGGTTCTTGAGAGGTTTGATTTATGTGGGTAGAGGTGGTGGTCTTTTATAAGAGGGAGGATGGGCACTTTTGGAAGGTCTTGAAATATTAAATTTATTATAAATTAAATTTCAATTAAAAATGGTCCAAAAATAATTTAATCCTAATATAAGATGATTTTGGTTTAAATATACAATATACAATAATTTTTAGAAAAGTTTTATATTGTTTTATCCTTATCTTTTTGGTTTAACCCTTATTTTACCCTTTTTAATCTTATGGTAATATCTTTTTATTTACACATTGTGGGTTATTCTAATTACCATATCATGTAAAAAGACCCAAAAAAAGTCATTTATGATATATTTGGACTTATATGAAACATTTTATGGAATCTTATATTTTTATGAATTTAATGTCATTAATAAACTATTTCATGTTTTAAGTTATGAATTATGTCAATTTTGAACACTATTCATACACGACTTTTTTTAAATACATAAAAACCTGATTACTTCAAAAAAAATGCATTAAATCAAAGATACCATGTCAATATCTTCCATTAAATTAATGGATGACTTAAAAATAATAAAATTTCATTTAATTTAGTATTTATAGTATCATTTATTTGAATCCTTTATTAATAAATCAATCACTCCATCATCATTGTGTCATAATTAATATTATTTATTTAATGTCTAAAAATTATATATAAAATAACATGATAGAGAAAATATTTTATTATTTATAATTATTACTTACAGTCAAAGAGATCTTTTATATAACCCTATATTAATTTTTTTAGGAAAAATACATGTTTATGTTATATTTCTGTTAACTTTAAATTAATTCTTCTAAAATGTCATTTTCACACCCACGTGGATCCATGGGGTCCCTAAATCGACCTAAGTATGCCCATTATTGGAAATATATCACACAATAGGATTAAGTCATGTTTTAGGATAGTTTTGTATTATTAAATTATTATTATTTTACTCTTATTAACCAGATTTACCCTTTAACCATGGTAAATAAAAATAATTACTGAAGTTAATATTCATAATGTCTAAAAATAAAAGTTACACATTAAAACAATTTGGAAATTATGATTCCAAATATGGAATCCATTTTTCTAAATTAAAAATAAAAAATTTTCATAAATTAATTTAAAATTAATTCCTATTGTTAAAACCAAAAAGAGTGTTTTTAAGAAGTAGAATCTATCAAAAGATTGACATGTGTTTATATCCAATATAAATGTGAAATTACATCAAATGAACATAATTATTTTAAATGATAAAAACTTAATCCAATTAAAATTTCAAAATAATTAAAATGGCAATCTAACTATATAAATATATTAGATGAAAAGGTAGTTTTGACATAAAAATGTGGTATTTTTCACTATTCATTAAAAAATGAACTTTATCTGAAAATTAATAAAAATTTATCCAAAGAAAATTTTGATGTCCCTATTATATAAAATAAGTTTATTTTTTCAAATATAACATATAAAAGTGGAAAAAATATATTTAAAAATATTTCCCCATCAAAAGGCGGTAAAACGACATTTTAAAAATATTAGAGTATTTCATGATAAAAATCTTATTCATTATTATTTTACGCCTCTAAAATTTATTGTAAAAAATGTAAAGAAATTTAACAAAAAAACATAATAATATTGTAGTTAGTTTTGTTCATTATCACAAAAACAATGTCTAGGCGTTAACTACCATTTAAAATAATAATATTATTATATTATTTTCTGGTATAACTCAAAGTTGTGTGAAACATAAGATTTCAAAGAAACTTGTTGTTACCTGTCGAGTACACTATCAGATGCATCATAATTATTAACATAAAATTAACATCTTATTCACTAATATTAATATATATGAAAATGTATTATTATATAAATACCTAGGATCCTACATCATTCCCCCTTTTAGGAATTTCATCCTCACAATTCTATTCACTTATCAAATATGTGGGGGTATTTAACCCTCATACAATTTTTGGATTCCCATGTTTCCTCTTCAACCTTATGGTTTTTCCAAAAAACCCTTTACCTGATTAATTACCATATTCCACAACACTTGCTCTCTATTGTCAAGAATTTGGACTGGTTGTTCCTCATAATAAAGACTTTCTTTCGACTAAACTACCTATAGACTCAAAACATGAGATGGATCTAGCATAAAAATTATCAACATTAAAACATGAAAAAAATTGTGTACCAGGGATAAAATTGGAGGGAAAGGCACTCTATAAGAAACTAATCCAACTTTATCCTGGATTTCATAGGGTCCAATGAACCTCAGACTCAACGTTCCCTTTTTACCAAAATGAATCACACTTTTCCATGGAGAATATTTGAGAAATACATGATCACCTACCTCAAAAGAAAGATCCCCTCTCCGGTTATCTGTAAAACTTTTCTGTCTACTCTGAGCTATTATCATGTGATTCTGAATCAAATTTACTTTTTCTATCATCTATCCTACCAATTATGGTTCTATCAACTTCCATTCACCTACTTCATCCCAAAAAGATGGAGTTCAACACTAATTTCCATATAATGATTTAAATGGTTCCATCTGTATACTGGAATGAAAACTGTTATTATAAGAAATCTCAACCAAAGAATGTTGTTGGTCCCAACTTCCCTAGTAATCCACGGAACAAGAATGTTTCATATCTTCCAATTCTTGAATTATTCATTCTAACTGTCCATGTGTTTGTATATGAAAATCTGTACTAAAATTTTATTCAGTACCCAACAACTTATGAAGGCTCTTACAAAAGTTAAAATTGAACCTAGGATTATGATCGGATACAATGGAGAGTGAAACTTCATATAACCAGCCTATCTCTTTAATATACAATTTAGAAAGTTTATCTAGAGACATAGTATCTTGAATAAGATGAAAATGACCAGATTTAGTTCATTGATAAAAAATAACCCATTTTTTGTTACCTCGAGAAGTATTTGGTAATCCCACTACTAAATCTATGGATATATTTTCCAATTTCCACTCCAACACTAGAAAAGGTTGAATAATCCATTTATGTAACTGCTTCTCTACTTTAAACTGTTGAAAAATCAAACATCTCAGGGTAAATTTAGCACTATATATTTTCATTCCATACCACCAGTAATACCCCCGAAGATCTCTGTACATCTTAGTACTTCCAGGATGAAATGAAAATGAAGAACTATGAGTTTCACATAATAACTATTTCTTAAACTATGCACCATAAGGCACACATAATCTCTTTCCAAGCCTCATAACATAGTCCTTACCAATGTTAAATTATGTTCACTTACCCTTTTAAACCAATTCTACCTTTTTCTACCACTCATTGTCTTCTTTATTCCCTTTATTAAATCTGTCTCATAGATATGATTTCACTGCCACCTCAAACAAAATAGAGAATTCCCTGGACCAAAAACTTCCAATCCAAAATTCATCAAATCAAAAACCAAAGGATCTCATTCTGAATATATCATAGTAAATATAGCATTACTCTTCCAACTCAAACCATCATCGAATTTATTTTCCTTTCTTGGATGGTAATGAATCATACAATCACAATTCTTTATTAATTCCATCCATCTCCTTTGTCTCATTTTTAATTCTTTCTAAGTTAATAAATACATTATAATTTTGTGATGAATGTATATTTCACACTTCACACCATACAAATGATGCCTCTAAATCTTTATAGAAAAAACAACAGTAGTTAATTCCAAATCATGTGTAGGGTAATTTAACTCATTAGTTTTCAACTGACATAAAGCATAATCAATTACCTAATCATTTTTCATTTGGACACAACCAAGTCCCTTCAATGAAGCATAACTATAGATAACAAATTCACCATTCCTAGAAGGTAGTTCCAAAACTAGATCATTCACCAATCTTATTTTCAATTCCTAAAAGCATTCATAACATTATTTTGTCCAGATGAACTTAACACCTTTTCATGTTAACTTAGTCAGTGGAATTGATAGCCATGAAATTTTTTCAAAAAAAATCCTGTAATAACCTTCTAAAATAGGAAAAATACGAATCTTGGTTATATTTGTGGGTCTTGGAAATTATTTAACAACTTTTGTTTTAGTAGGATCAAATGTTATGCCATATTTAGAAACAATCTATGCCAAAGAATGAATTTTGTTATAATAAAAAATTACACCTGCTGAATTTACCATACATTTTATTTTCTATTAAGGTTTTCAAGACAACCCTTAAATGAATTTATTGCTCACATTTACTTTTAGAATATAACTAAATATCATCAATAAATACAACCAAAAAATTATCCAAGAAATCATAGAAAATTCTATTCATAAGATCCATGAATACAATAGGTTCATTGGTTATCCCAAAAGGCATAACTACAAGTTCATAATGGCTATATATAGTATGAAACGTGGTCTTCAGAATGTCTGTTTCCTTTACTTTCAACTGATGGTACCCTGACCTCAAGTCAATCTTCAAAACATACTAAACTCCATGGAGGTGATCAAACAAATCACTAATATGAGGAAATGATACTTATTTTTAACATTAATGTTATTCAAGTCTCTATAATCAATGAAATGTCTCATTGAAACATCCTTTTTTTAACAAAAAAGATAGGATCACCCCATGGTGATGTTATAGCTTGAATGAAACCTTTATCTAATAACTCCTACAATTGCTTTTTTAACTCCAAAAGTTCAATTTGAGCCATTTGATAAGGGGGTTTTGAAATTTCCTAAGCATCAAGAACCAAGTCAACAGTAATTCAACTTCCTGAGTAAGTATTATACCAAAAAACTCAATAGAAAAAACATCAAGATACTCATTCACCACTGGCACATCATTAATATGAACCGTTCCTTTGTTTTCAACAATATGTGGAAGGTAACATTAATTTCTATATTTCAGTAGTTTCTTATCTTCCTGATATGTTATCAAAAGTAAGGGCTCATTCTTGTACACAAACTGAAATTATTTCGGAAAAGAAATCTCTTTAGCTCTGTAGTTAATCTTATCATGATAAAAGGAAATCCAATCCATACCCAAAATAAAATAAAACTCTAATAGAGGAAAAAATAAGCTTTTCATGTATATTCCTTCAACACACAAGTTTAGGAAGGTTCTTATAATTTATTTTTTTCTCAACATTTCCTCCAGGTGTTTTTACCACATGTTCAGGATTCATATCTTAAGATGGAATTCCCAATTTACTAGAAAATTTATCAGAAATGAAAGAATTCATAGAACCAAAATAAAAAAACACATTTTCCTGATATTAATAAACAACAATGTACCTGATACAACTTCATTTGATGGTCCAACATCTGCTGAAGTAGTTGCAAGGATTTCACCACCCCTTTCTTCTTGTAGTCTGACTACTTTCTATCATTTGAGTTTTTCATTAGACACTCATTTACCTAATGACCCATTTCATTATACATAAATTTTTTTACTAACTGTAAATCTGACCATGTCTTACCACCACCCTGATATTTTTTAGTGTAGTTACGAGCCTTATTCCCCATTTTACCACATGAGAAGCACTTAACAGAATTCAAAAGGCATTCCCCAATGTGTTTTTACCACATTTTTTCCAAACTGTAAACTAAATTTTCTTACTAGTAACCTTTTTTGAAGATTTATTCCCTTTCACTACCACCAAGACCTCTTATTTTATTTTTTTTCAAAGAACACTTGATCATCAGAAAACTCTATTTCCACCTTCTCTTCACATAGAACAAGTTTTTCATAACTGTTGATCTCACGATAATCTAAATCCCTTCAATAATTTGGCTTTAATATTGAGTAAAAATGATTGATTTTACTATCAAGATTACGTAAGAAATTTGGAGAAAACCATTCCAATCAAGTGAATTTTTATTCATAAGAATGCCCTAAGTCATCCTCTGGCCTCAATTCTAATAATTGTTTTTCTTTCCAATGTAAAACATCTTAGGAAAACATTTCTAAAGAAACATTTCTTTGAATGCATCACAATAAAGAGCATCAATCTCCTCCTTATCCCTGATATTTTTAACCATTGACCACCACTGATTGTATTGACCTTCAAAATGGTAAACAACAAGACTAAACTTTTGATGTTTTGAACACCCCATGATATTGAAAATATTTTCCAATTGATTAATCCACCCTTAAGATAGAATAGGGCCAGATGATCCTCTGAATTATTGGGGATGTTTCCTCATGAAATTATTCACTACTAAAATTTACCTTTATGGAAAATCTAGATAATTTCATGCATGGATACCACCACCATTTATATCCCGAGTCAAATATTCCATTACTGCAACAAACTATTCAGTTTTTATTCTGAGCATTTTAGGTTTCTTATTTGGTAGGTTATTTTCCTCTTGATGTTATCCCATTATTGCTTCCATGTTTTTTCTACGGAAAACCATTCCGAACACAGACATATCTTAGATGAATCAACATGGGAATCTTCAAATTCTATATCATTTAAATATTAAGGTAAAGTAAAAATAATTTATGGATATTAATTTAGCAATATCTTAACTCCTAAATTTGTCTAAACTGGCCTCTGATACCAACTATAAGGCCACATCCTTAAACATTACATAATCTTGAGTTAAATAAAGAATTCTATATTAGGGATCTTTTAAGGTTTAGCGTTTTAGAGAAACAACCCATTAAAATTACATTACATCATAAAAATTACAAATTATACATTTATAATCTATCCAATAATTATTCACAATAATAAAAATCCTTAAATTAAACATGAATTATTTTCTTGATATAAATATGCTTGAATTCTTCCTTTCTCTTACCCTTCTATATAACCTATGAAAGACATTTCAAAAACATGGGATGAGCATAAAAATCCAAGAAAGGGTTATAATATAAGAATGAAAATATCAATCCAACAATATATAGCCTAAATGGCCCAGAGGCCTTCTTTTTTATTGATTTTTGATAACCCCCCTTTCAAGGGATGATGGGGAACCCTTACAAGGCCCGTTGTCTTAGAGATTTCATGACCCATAGGTCTTAGTAGATATATAGACTATACATGGAACTCCTACTAGATTCTTAATCATGATATCATCTCTCCACCTTCACATGGATGTTCGGATAGGCTTCCCATGAAAAAACATGCTAGTCCCGATGGAAATGCCATAAACTCTCTTTCTAACAAATCCTCTTAGCTTCTACTCTGGTGAATGCGCCTACTCTGAATCCCCATATGGAGTATACTCCTTATAGAGTCTGTCTAATAATTAAAGAAAAAAATTTAGGTGGCCTGAGGGCCTTGAGGTGTCTGAAGTCCTTGAGGTGACCCGAAGGCTCTAAGGTTGCCCGAAAGCCTTACTGGATCAAAGGCCTTGGGTAGATTAAAGGCTTTAAATGACCCGAGGCCCAAATTGGTTGCCCATAAACCCAAACAGATTAATAGTTCTAGCTTCTATAGTACCAAATAGTACATACTACAGTTCCTGCTACAGTACTGCTACAGTCCTACTATAACACTGCTATAATAACTCGTAAATATTTCTTCACCCGATTTTGAACACTGGTCTCTTGGATGCACTTGTCATGTCCTCACCAACTGTGTTGAGGCTCTAGTGCTAGTCCATCAATACATAAAAATCAATGAAATCATTCTTTCCACTCATAAAACATAATATCTTTAACATAACTTAGGAAATCATAAGATTAACGAATAACTCATACAAATCATAAATCATAAAGGTAACTTGTGGAATCCATACCATAATTACATTGTAGATTTCACAGCTACATAGGGAGTAACCTTCATTGTTATGTTTGGAATACCCATCATAGTATATTCCCTCATCAAAAACAATTGAAAAACACCTAAATTAGAAAAAATACAGAAGTTGGGTTTCCTCCTAGATAAAACTTAATTTAAAGTATTTATCTTGACTGGGACCCCCAAACTTATCCCATACCAACTTTCAACATTTTAAGAATTTAATTTTTCTCTACATCAACAAGATTATTATTGATTATTTTATAATAATTTTTTAATGTGAAAACATTTTTTCTATAATGAGTGGGAAAACCCATGTAATATTAGAATTGGTTGATTCAGTTAAATTTGTAGACTTAACAAATCCATCAATGATAATTCCAACATTATCGGTTTCAAGAGACTAATGAATTACAGCTGAAAGGTATTGGTTATCACTTATGAAGAGTTTCATGAGTTGGGATGGAAAGACCATAATTTGTAGTTTGGGTTGGTAACACTTTCAGACATGGGTAGGGTCTTATAATTGAACCCAGTCTTATTTTGAAAATTACTAATAGAATTGGTTTCCTTTGAATTGAAGTTTGAACCACAAAATTGGATATATCAGTGTTAAGAATGGGTATGGTCTTAATGTTTATGATTTCATCCAATGGTTTAGTGAATGGTGTTTATGAAAAATTATTAATGGAGCGATGTTCAGAAAAATAAATCCATGATGTGAAATTACCCTATTGTGGATAAAAAATTCAAATTAATACAAGTTTAAACTCTAATTAACAGTCTCCTCCAATTAATTTGGTTGACTATTAACATTACCTAATCAAATAAATTCATTATCCAGCTTTGATTTCTCTAATTCGTAAAATATTTGTTCAAAATTTTCATCTAATTTTAAAGCCTCTGATTATTTGGGAATCATTGCTTTCTGTTTTTAATTATTTTCCTAACTCATAGAAATTTTTACATCTTTGAGTTGTTCATGAGAGGTTTTTGTATAATGTTATTCTTCTATTAATTTTGTGTAAAGGACATCCTGAGTGGTAATGCATTCTCTAGATATTTCAATGATTTGTATTTATAATCTCAATGATGAAACTTCTAAATTCAATTTATCCATTTGTTCGCACTATAGTTCATGAATTTTTTGTGGATTAGGATTGATAGAAGTTTTTACATCATATAATTCCCAAAGATTTATCTATCCAATAATCCTTTATAGGGTGGGAAATTTATCCTTTAAATGTTTATCATCATAAGGATTGTTCATGTTATCAGGTATGGTGTAATCATTCAAGTTTTGATCAATGAAATTACCTATGTGAGGGGATTAACAATGTGGATTTACTATATGATTCTATCAAAAGTTTATGAAGTGATATTTTTAACAATACAAAATTGGATGTATTCTAAAATGAGGATTTGAGTTTCATTTGATAGAAGCAAAAAAAGGTTAAGAGAGAAGAGAAATGGATGTGAGAAAAGAGAATTTGGGGTGAGAAAAAAAAGTGAGCATATAAGATAACTTACTTGGGTACACGACAATGGTTCCAAAATTTAGTTATGTCCAAATTTACCCTACTGGTATAAGAATTAATTTTAGAACATGTAGGGGTAGAATTGACAAGGAAAAAAAGTAACCACAATTCACACGAATTTTGGAGGTTTTTGCTATGGAGTGGCCAATAGTTTCGAATAATTTAAATTGTGAAACTAAAATCGTAATGTAATTAATTAAATGGTTTTTATTTAATAATGAAACAAATAATTATTTGAATATAAAATATTAATGGATATGGCTTGATCGTTGTTTATTGTTGGGTCTTGAATAGATGTAATTATTTTTCTTTGGATTTTTTGATCACTAGTTCAAGAGGTATCTGATCGATGAGATAACTACACAATATAACTAACCAATTTAATCCATAAAAAAATTCAAGGATATAACCAATGAACTTGTGGGCTCAATTTCATTATCACTCCATGGAATTGGATTGTAAAATAACATCAAACATGTCATTGAAGTCGGTGAAGACAATGAAAAAACAAGTTAAAGAATGGAAGTCTAAAACCATAGAACTAATTTTTGAATTTATGAAAATAATATTGCATCCAATAAATCCCAAATATACTCCCTTAAATAAAACCACAAATTGGTTAGCCTTAAAATGAAGCAAAGATCTCAATGTAAGAAAGAAGTTTACTTAAAGAAACATGATCGAATAAAAGAAAACAACGAAATAAAGAATAATCCATCATTGTGTATATAATTTCAAAAAATATTATCTGAATAAAATTAATCCCTTAGTAATTGGCATAAAAAGTGTTAAAAATATATATAAATAGAGAATAAGAAAAAATTTATTAAGAGACCATTATGATTGAAAAATAATACATGGGAAAAATGAACAAGCAATTAAGAAATGAATGTTTAACAAAACAATTGAAATAAAAACATTGATTTCAATTACCATAACCACAATATTATTATATAGTAATATTATGAGCCCTGTTTTCAACCCCCATAAATACATTACTTCCCCATAATTTAGGAGATTCAAAAGGAGGGTGAGAAATCAAAGGAAATTGGACGTTTCAATGTTTACTAGGAAAATCATCCAGATTCACCCCCCTTTTGAAATTTGAATTTGAAACTCCATATGTTCTAATCATGGATGGTAATAGAAAATAAATATATTATTCTATGTTTCCTATAATATATTTCAAAATTTCAGTTCAATTTTATTATCCATTTAGATGTAATGCTCCAAATGGTGGGATAACTTTATGGGAATTCAGATCTGGCAATAAATTTAATCCTCATCTTTTACTGAATGGATCTCCATAAAAACATCTGAATTATCTCCATCCATAGTTTAATGAAATTATCCCCATAATTTTATCTTTTTACAGTTAAAATTGGTTCTTTAATGGGATTGTATTGGGGCCCCCATTTAATTTTGACGGGCGTTAGGCCCATTATGCTTTGTCCAAAAAATTTATGCATTCATTAAAAAAATATCCATATTCCTTTGTGATTAATCCATAAATCATAAAATAAAAAAATCTAGTAAAAGTAATAAATAATTTCCCAAAATAATTAAAAAAAATTAATATAACTTATTCAACAATCAGATGATTAATTTGGTTTAAATTGACACTTTCAATATGATTTGTATAATGATGTCAAATGATGTTCAATTTATGAATCAGACTAAAATTGCTTCTTATAGACATTGAGACACATAAATATTAATATATAAATAATTACTATTATCCTTTTATAGTGGATAATAATTATTCATTGACTATGTATCAATTATCTAATGTTGGACCTGGTGATGTTGTAGAACTGATATTTGTGTCCTAGTATTTATGATATTGTTGATCAGATATGGGTAGTCTGGTGGTTTTATATGATTTATATTCTAACTGGATATCATATTTTATGAGTTAGGGAGGTGGAAATTCAATATAAAATATTAAATATTAGGATTAAATAGTTTGTGTACTTGGTAATGCCATTCAGGATGAAAAAAATGCCAGTATTGTTCACGCCCCTTATGAATAATATTTCTATCCATATTTTGACTCGTTCACCATAGTTTTCTTTGAAAAAGTTCTTTTTACTCACTGAGAATATAAAAACATTATTGTAAACTAGATATAGTCCAACTTATGATTTTGGAACATCTAATTTATGTTATGTTGTCAAAATGTGACTTCTTGATTAAAGAGGTGAAGTTCCTAGGACATGCGGTGTCTTAGACTAGTATATACGTAGAACTAGATAAATGTGAAGAATTAATGTCCTAGAAACATCCTAGGAAAATGTTTGAGATCAAGCACTTTCTGGGTTTATCAAGATATTACATATGGTTTATCCTGGTCATCCCATGAATTTCAGCACCCAAGACATCACTAAAGAACAATGGAGTGAAGTTCTAGTGGTCAAATCATATTGACACTCCCGAATACATGGATGATATAAGTAGTTTAGTTTAAATCATACGGTGTTTTCCTATGAGTTACGATGATGTAGAGGGAGCATTTAGTAGCCAATGGGTCTCATCATTTATGACTCCATGAGAATAATGTAGTTCTGGGAATAGTAGAAGTGTGCGATGGGTCGTGCCCAAATTTTTTTTCATGATTTATGATTAATACCATATTTACATGATCATGAATTCTATGATAAAAAAAATTGAATAAATTAAAAAAAGTGATAAAATGGAGAAAAAATTGCAGGATTTTCATTTATTTTTTACATTTAATTTAAACAATTAAATAATTGCTTTCAGTGAAATTATTTTTTCATCGATGGATCTAAGAGTAGATCTATGTCATTCCATAATTAAGTTATTTCAATAAAGGGAATATTACCTATAGTAGTGATCCACATGTGTTCTACTAATCTCTTAATGTCTTCATGGGAATCTTTAGTTTCAAGTGTGGAAGATCTTAATGTTTGTGTTGTTTTCTTTTGATCATGTCGAGAATCACTTCCAAATGAGTCTCCTTGATCTATATAGACTTGAGTGTGGATGGTGGAGGAATATAGCTCTATTTATTGGGAGTGTTCTTAAAGAGGGATCTCTTTATGGCTTGAGCGTATTCTTTTCAGATGTCATTGTGTACAAAAAATGAAATTGGCTCACTTGAAAAAATAAAATTTGGTTAATAAACCACTAGGGTTAGGAATAAATAATTTCACAAGTTTACCTTGTTATTTATTTAATCCATGTGTAACCCAATGAAAATAATAATAATATTATTTACTAACATGCACTAAACTCATTAATTAAAATTAAATATTATTTAATCAAATAATATTCAATAAATATTTTTTATCGCTAGAAAAATAAAATTAGTCTTCCATTACTCCATAATATTTATCAAGCCTTGAATAATGAATATTTATGTAATAAATTAATATGACTTAATTATTTTCCATTAAATAAATAAATATTATATTCAAAAAATAGAGTGTAAATATTTATTAAATATTCAGGTCACACAATATTCTCTTCAATTATTAGTGATAAAATATATGTGATCAAGAAATGTGAATAATTATTAAACCATGTGTGGGAATAATATTTTTTCAACTTGTGAAATAGTAAGTAATAATATATTATTTAACTGAGTTTATAGATATACTTAGTGTGTGACCCTCTAAGCCCATTTCTCATTAGGATCATGTGGTGTAGCCTAATGTCAATCGTTAGCATCTAGGAACATTCCAATGAACCAATAGGGAAATAGTTTAATGCCACAATGACATAATACCTCATACAGAAAATCACTATTTAATATAATCCCTTTATTATGATATCTCTTATCAAGTTGGTTTTATGCTGGTATCATCAGCCTGTGTGATTGATGTCTCTTTCTTTTAATTTCTAGAAATCATATTTTCCTATAGAACTCCATGGCCACAGATTTATTTAGTCTATATCATTTACATTAAAGGTCCTGATATATTAATTTCTATTATTGAATAGAATTGAAAAATACTTTCTCATATTATTCATTAATTCAATATTACTCTTGACACACCCAATGTATCCTACATCATCGCAAACATATATCATCACGATTTTCATGAACACATCAAAGTAAAAAAATTAAAATAACAATTAATAATAATATTAATGTATAAGGATCAATACACACGTCCACATATTGGAACATATAATGAAACATATAAATTTGGTCTTCCTAATAGAAGATCTCATTATCATAATATCCTATACTGGATATTACTAACGGCGTACACCATAAGAAGGTGCCTCAATGTCCTATGAGTCTTCGCTCCTGATAGCCTATATCATTTGTGTCCATCAAATTATATTATACGGATATAGAAAATATAATTAATAATACATTCGTGAAAATTCTAGGTTATCATCATAACATGGAACTACTATGTCCTTTCTTCGTAATAACAACACTTAGAACATTATCACATCCAATGTCATGTAGAAGAAAAATCAGGATTTGATAAGGTGTTTATTAATATTCAAACTATGATGACATGTTATCATAAAGTACACAAAAGTTGTTTTTAGAGAACTAAATCCAATAAATAACTACCCTACATAAGACATGTAACTGGATTATGTGGTCTATGCCCGGATATATTGGAGACATTATCACTTCACTGGGAGATTTGTTTTTTATATAGAGAATAATAGCCTCAATTATATCACAAATTGAAACATGATCATGAAATAAAGGAACTAGGTTTATTATCATTATATTTTTAATTTTGAGATGGAATATACACTCAGGAAGGGTAACATCAATGCAGATTCTCTAAGCCGTAAGACTCAAGGTGAGAAAGAGGTTGGTGAGTTTCCTTCTGAAGAGAAGTTGATCTTGATGACCCTATTGGATGATTGGAAGTTAGTTTCTTCTAAGGAACTAATATTAGTGACATGTACTCCATTTTTGATCCAATCCCCACTTGTGGATCATGTATAAAATGGTCAAGAGTCTAACCTAGAGTGCATTGTGATGAGTGAATTTCTTACTTGTCATACTATGATGTCCGGATGGTTGATAGATGATGACAACATGATATTGGTACATTATTTAGCAGTAGTACCTAATTCCATAAGAGGGGATCTGACAGGAGATTACCGTTCCTCTAGATTGGTACTACATCATTTAGTGACCAAGATGTATCATGACTTTAGACACTAGTTTTGGTGGATATATTTGAATAGAGACATTACTTGTTTCATTTCTAGATGTTTTATTTATGATTGGGAAAATTTGAGCATTAGTGACCTAGAATTTTTTTATCAGCTTACCATAACCATGTGGAAGTGGGAAGAAATCACTATGTTCTTTTTTATAGGGTTACCTAGGTCCCCAAGTATATATGACATAGTTTGTGTGATTGTCAATTGGAAAATGATGACTAATCACTTCTTACTGATCAAAGAGACTCACTAAGTGAATGATATTGGAAATATATATCCAAAATATTTTATATCATCAAATATTTATGTTTATAATTCTATCAGATATATACACAAGTTTTACATCTTGGTTTTGGAAGGGTTTTTTGAAATCCCATGGGAATCAGCCGATATTGAGTATGACATACCATTCTCAGAGTGATGGGAATTCTAATAGGACTATACACGTATTGGATAATATGATTTGAGATTGTTTCTTAATATTTGGTGGAGCATTGGATGATAACTTATCCTTGGTTTAATTTTAATATAATTTTTTTTACTATGATTCAATTTAAATGGAACCTTATGAGTCTTTGTACTTGAGGCCATACTGATCACCGTTCAATTAACATGAGGTTGGTGAGGTGGAATTTGTGGTCCCTATCATTGTTTAGGAGACCACAAAGTGAGTGCATCATTTTTAGAAGAGGTTGATAACTAATTAGAGTATAAATAGATCATATAAATAACACAACAAAATACCTTTGGAGTTCAATATTGGTGATTTAGTTTTCTTGGGGGTGAATCCTAGATTAGGGAATCGGCATATGAGGAAGGAGTACAAGTTATAACCATATTTTGCGGGGACCTATGTGATCACTGAGAGTTTCAGTTCAATGGAACATCAACTAGATCCTCACTCTCATTTTTGTGGTATGTACGACAAGTCCCATGTTCCATATTTCCAGATGTACATGGTTGATGCAATGTATTTTTTTGATTTTGAGGAAGTGGAGTTAGGGACTTATGAAAATTTTGAGGAGTGACCAATGTAGATTAAATATAAGAGTAATAATTTACTTCTAGGTAATACAGTGCCACTTTTAGAGAATTAGTGGTACTATAAGAAAATCTAGGAGGAGACTTAGGAGTGTGAGGCTAACTTCCAAGCAGAGTGGATTGATTTATTTTAACAGTAAACATAGAGATTCTTCTTGATGACGAGAAGTTTTTTAAGGGGATATAATTTTAAAACCCAAAATTTCAATGATCTTTAATAAATATTCCTATATAAACCTTGTCTTATGTTAGAAAATGTTTTGGTTTCATACATGTTATTTATTGGGGCTTTTGGAGGCTTTTAGGGGAGTTTTTTGAAGGTCACCTTATTTATTACTACATCCCCAACATTATTTTCATGTTGTGAAGATTGTGCCTATGGTGTGAACATTGTGCCCATGGTGTCAACCATTATGCATGTGGTTCCTCACTTAGGCCCATGGTGTAAAGAATTATGTCCATATTGTATGAAATTGTTCTTGTGGTGTCTCCCATATTCCCATGTTGTTAATATTTGTTCCCATTGTGTATGAAATTTTTCCCATGGTATAACCCTTGGGACAATGGTGTATATAATTATGTCCTTGATATCAAAAAAAAAATCCACAAGGTGTCTCTCTGCATCCGTTATAGAACTATTTCCACCATCTTCGATATTCATTTTTTTTGAAATAAAGGAATTCAATGTATTAATTATATGAATTTAATTCTAGGGGAATTATTAGGGTTTTTGAGGTGGTATTTCATACAGAAGAACCCCAAAAGTATCTTATAAATACCTAGTTCTTCCACTCATTTTAGCATTCCCTTAGAGAATCATGACCCCTAAAAATGAGTTAATCCTTGCCTATGGACACAACCCCATTTCCTATGCTAGATTTTGAATTTTCTATGGATGAAACTCCTCCCATATTCCCATATTGTGGGAATTTTCCCCATGGTGTCAATCATTGTTCCAATGGTGTGAACCAATGTTCCTGTGGTGTCTCCCTTGGGCCTATGATGTGTACCATTGTTCGCATGGTGTATGAATAGTTTCATAGTGTGTAGATTGAATCATTGATTCCTTATGAATACTATCTCAAAGTATGTTTTTATATTTATATTTATAAATTTCTCCATACCTTTATCTAAAATCCACATTATGATGGTTTGAAGTTCTAGTAGTTGTGGGTGTGTGATAATTGTTCTAGTTGGTTGGTGAATGTGATGTAGATATTAACACTATCAACATAATTTGATGTGGATACCAATGAGTATTATAGAAAGCTACTTACCTCTTGGGACCTCATTTACACATGATTCCATGCTGATTTTTTTTCACATTTCCTTACCCCATTCTTGATGGTGATCACATGTGGGTGTGTATGTAGACCATGATATATTTTGTGATATATGATTTCCATGAGTGAAATTTTTTTAGTTTATTTTAATATTTTATTATGATCACACGATTTTATGTGATCCACTATATAGTCTTAATGATATATTATGACTTATAGTATTTTACACATTGTATAAATATGTTACTAGGCCAAGGTGTTTATAGTTGTAAATGAATTAGGTGGACCGTCATGACATGATTATCCCTTGGTGGGAGATTTTATTGATATATAAAGATGATGGACCATTTCATAGGAAAATATATGAGGTATCCATTCTACAATGTTGTTCATTCACTCATAGTTGCCTTATGAAAAGTTCCATTGACTTCAACGAAAGATTGGTCAATACAAGAATACTCTTGATTTTAGAGGATGTCAAGTGACATAGTAATATTGATGGATAGATGATTCCATGTTGCATATAAACATGGAATCATGAGTATTACATACATGGATTACAATGGTTTTATTGTTACTAAACTCTTCTATCATCTTTCTGGCATGGGGAAGAAGTAGGTACGTCCGGGGGTTTGTGGGGGCTTGGTTAGTACACAACTAATCAATTTTGTACTATATGTTTATTACCTTTATACATTTATTATTATTATTATAGAATACACCTATTATACTTCATCTCACTAAGTTAAAGAAACATTGGTTGTTTTCTATTGAGTGTTGTACTGACACCCTACTTGGTAATTTTATAGAACTTATAGATTTCATGAGAGACTTAGTGATGGGAAAGGGCCATATAGTGGATGGTTGAATAGTGAAACATGGAATTAGTGGTGGGAAAGGAAAAAAACCGATAGAACCAACATTTTTATTATTTATTTATCTACTTTATAAACTCTAGACATTCTTTCCAAATTTTTGAGCTAGTTTATTCACCATCTATGAAATCTTTAGTTTATGTATTTAACCAAATTATTATTTACTTGTTTAAAATTTAAAATTTCATATTTCATAATATGATACTGAGGGTAAAATATCCAAATTAATGGATTTAGAAGCTCATTTCTAGTCTGAAGCATCTTGCATAAAGGGAGGTTTGGATGAGATCTTGTGTAATTTCTTCTTAGACTTAATGGTTTAGGTTGGGATATTAAAATTAACTCCAAGGTTTATGTTTAGATTTATATTTCTTGAAAAAGTGGGTTACTTTGGAATCATATAATTATTTTTCATTACTTTAGTAGATAGAATTATATGAAATATGGATCATTATACTAAAGTATTATGGCCATGGAATTTTAACAATTATTCTTATTATGGAGAAACATAGTACCACTATAGTGTGAAATGTTATCCTATGTTCAGCTGAAGATAGTCTTTATCTTTAAATTTGATACGAGAAGGTTCACTCTTTTTATATGTATTGTAATTTTATTATGGTCACCATAGATAAAGGTTTTATAAAAACATATCTATAAAAATAATTCATAATAGGGTAACACTATGAAAAATTATAAGAAGATAGATAAAAGAATTTTGGGGATGGTATCTTTCAATATTTTAGGTGATAAATTTGAGACATTAAATAATATTATTGTCACCAATGTTGGACAGAGCTCTTATTTTCTAGGGTAGGAGAATATATCAATAGTTGATATGATAGAATATGATCCTAAATAGGTACAGATTTCTCAATAAAACGAAACGGGTTATTTGTAACACCGTAAGCTTCCATGTTACGCTTCTCTTTGAATAATACAGTAGCGTCTCTTGTACGTAACTTCGAGTTCTAACACACACCACAACCAGTCAAACTAGTCGTTATGAATAATAATACCAAATTTTTGAAATTTTATAAATTTTATCCTTCAAAATGGACTTCATTTTTGGATTCGGAATATCAAAATTATCCTAGGGTGAATTTTTGGTATTTTTCTGAATACATTCAAATTTTGATGAATAGTGAAAACACTGAGTTATTGTTTAAAACCGACTTTTTATTTAAATAATTATTTATTTTATTTAAATTTAATTTAGGTAAAAATAAATACATAATAACTATATAATTGCAATTTAATTCATTGGATTTAGTTAAAAATAATTTTAGATATATAAAAATTTTATTGAACTTTTCACCGTCTTCTACCCACCTCCTAGGAGAATTTTGAAATTCACATAAAACTTAATTTTACTACTTATGTGAGTGGAATTTAAAAAATCCAAGAGACATGGTTAATATCAAGGAGTAAAATTTGGTTCAATGAGATGAAAATAATTTTTGGTGAATAGTATCTTTTTACTTTTATTTACCATGGTTAAAAGTAAATAGGGTAATTAAGGGTAAAAATGATATTATTATTACCCTAACACATATCCTAATTCTATTGGACAAGTTAATTTCGACCAAAAAAACCGTAAGAATAAAATATTATCATTTAGGTCCACTTGGATTAGATTAGGACATTTATTATTATTTAATTCAAAGAAGAGTTAAAAGATATAAAATAAATGTTTAATAACTAAGACATTTTTAATATAGGGTAATACATAAGATAAATTAGATTATAAATATTCATTATAAATCTAAACATATTTCCTACATAATGGTATTTTATTTATAATTTTTAGAAATTAAATAATTTAATTTATTTATGACACAATGGTGATGCAGTGATTACCTAATTATTGAATTATTAAAATAATTGATATTATAAATATCAAAATAAATTTAATTTGAGCCTTTTTATGAATTCCACTAATTTTATAGGTTAATATGACATATGAGGATTGGTTATATAATTTTTTTTCGAAGTAATAATGCTGTTATACAATTATCAAAAACCAAATACCCAATAGTGTTAAAATTGACATAAAAGAGTTTTTAAAACAAATATTATATTATTAATTGATATTCTATTCCTAAAAATATATTGTTTGGCCAAAGGACTTATATAATGATAGTTGTAACATTAATGGACCACTTGGGGGTTTCTAGGATGTATATATAGTATGTTTATTAACTATATAATATAGAAATACAAAGAGACATGGTAAATGTCAAACTATTTAACCAAGAGTTAAATCTAAAAGATAAGGTTACTATAGTGACCCAAACCTATATAAAATATATTGGTTGAGTGGTTTTCGACATATAACAACCTTATAATTTTAATATTCCACACTGGAGCCATTAGAAACCGAATATAAATTTATTATAAATTAATACTTTAAGTTTTTCCAAAAGAGCCCCTCCTCCCCCTTATAAAAGGACACCACTTCTAACCAATTACTCACAACTCTAAATCCTTTTATCTCTTCCAAACTCAACCCAATTAAGCTCCCTAAATCGAAATCCTCCTCATAGAAGCCTTAAATTAGGCAGAAGGCACTTCAAGAGTCCTTTTTGAGTTCAAACCAATGAAAGTTAGCCAAATTAAAGGTAACGATTTCTCTAATCTTCTTTTCTTTTATTTTACTTCTCCAACCCCTAAACTCTTATTATTCTTTCATTTTCTAACAAAAATAGTATCATAAATAAACTAGGATATTTTTATGATAATTATTCTAAATACACTTACACAAACCTCTATCTAATGGGTGAAGAACATAATGTTTCTGTGGATGGAAACCAAATGCCTCACGAAACGATGATTGTTCAATTATCTCCTACCACCTCTCATGGTGGACATTATGATTGAACTATAATTAAATATGAAATTAATTATATTTATTTTATATATAAGATTATTTAATTCCATTTTATATCATACCATTGTTCGTTTCATGTTGTATATATATACGATAATTTCATTTGAGGAAGTGTGGACTACCGCCCCCTCAAAGTGATATGACTCGTTCATACAATACATGGAACATATAAAGGATGGTATTAATGAACATAAGTAAAATATATAAGATATTATATTATAATGTAATAATAATATACCTATGTATCATTTGGTTTTGATTCCTTTTAAAATGAAAAATGAAATGGAAGTAGCGTTCGTGGGTACGTACGAACTACCGTCTCCACGAACGCGATGAGATTCATTCCCCATCGTATCCATTCACGTATAATTCTCATTTTATGATTAAAAATAATGTTTAAGGATGTTATATCATTCTGGATATGAATAAGATACAACCTATCCATAAAAAACACAACTTATGTAATAAAACATATAAAAGAAAACGAGTAAGTTAACACCTGAAACGACGATAATACAAAGATATTATTAACAAATCAATTTTAAAAGATAATATATGATATAATATTAATGTATATAATTATTTTATAATTTAATAAAAAAAATTCACCATTATACATGAGGCTAACCTACCCTTGACCAAGGAAAAAGTACAAAGTAAGGGGTTTCTTATCTCACTTTTAATTCCGTGAGATTTTCATTGTTCACCACTTATTTATTGCATGTGGTGCGTGTACTGCCCAAGTTTGTATTCATTGTGCAATATAAATTAATTCATGGATATTTACATCATCATTTTATGATCCTTCTTTCATGGGTGTATGTTTCTTATGTTACTGAATCGATAAGGGAATTTGAAATTTTAATTTCCATTCATTCGGCTTTATGCATACTTCAATGATTATTTTAATCCAAGATTTTGTGTGGAATAACTATTCATTTTCTTATGCCATAATTTACACTCCCCTTTCTGTGGATATACTTTTCATACACATAATAACTCCATTTATAATTTCTCAAGTCATCTATATGAACTTGATAAGAGTAATTTTAACTCAATATCCATTTGTTTTGTTAAATATCCAATTCCTTGGTGTTGTCTTTACAAGAATATGTGTGAATGTCCTTTGACTGATTTACACTGATTATCCAATCATATTGAGTGTATTTATATTTTTCACACATAATTATGCAATTTTTTATCCTTAACCTAATGATACAGTGTTTATAAAAAGTTTCATCGAAAAATTACAATCCATTGAGACTCCTTTGTTGTTATATACCAAATCAGTTTTATATGGTGTATATAATGTACTTTGATATAGTATATCATGAATAAATTTATTCTCATGATATCAAAAAGTTTTTATTACCTCAATTATTTTTATTCAAGTGTCTCTCCTTTTGTTAGAAACTCTAACTAATATACCATTTTTCAATGTTTTGAAGATTTATTCTTCTAAATAATTCTCATTAATGTCCATGTTTTAAAAATGATTTTATGGAATTATTTATATGGACATTAAGGTTTTAAAATTAAAATTAATTTGAAAAGTTCCAAAGTGGTTTGGAACACTTTCATTCAAAAATATATTTTTAAAAGGCTTCTTGACAAATAGTGTGACCTTTAAATGATTTCAAGAAAAAGGGGGATATTTCTCTCTAATAGTTTTGATGATTATTTTCATCTATGTCAATATCCTGCATCATTATCGATTGAGGTTAATTAGATACAATACAATCTTTCATATTGTATCGAATGAGTTATGTTTGACTGTGGATGTGCTATTTTTATACAATTCATGGTTTGTGGATAAAGTATTGACATTTCGTATGCTAGTTTTAATACGAATGTTTATGTTATGTTACAAAATTTTCATATGAGGAATGAATTAGACTTAGTAAGTGACGGGTGGAGCCCGCTATAGCTCGTCGATGCATCAGTAGGTCTCATGAGACAAACTAGTGTCTTGGCACAAGGCCTTGAAAAAATCTTATTTGTAGTCTTGGCATGAGGCCTTGACTATGTGGTTATGATAGTCTAGCATTATGCATTCCATCATTATGAAAGTGGTTATTTATATTTCATGTGGTTATTCAACTACTAAAATATCCATGTGAATAAGTAAATGGCATTATTTTATTTTATCTTTTCCATATTATGTGGAAGTTCAAGTTTAAAAGGATTTTGTTTTTGTTATAAATTGCCTTAAATGTTTATGCTTATTTATGAAAGTTTCTGCTATATTTTTATCCTTACTGAGCATCTGAGCTCACTCCATTCAATGTTTTATTTTTCCTAGGATGTGAAGAAGTAATTTATAAACGACCTACAGGATAGTACAAGGGGATTTAAAGACAAGATGTTGTTGTAGTTTTTTTTACTTTATGATGTAATGTAAGACTTATGAATATATCTAGTGTTTCCATGACTACTAAACTAATCGGTATTTCGAGACTTGATCTTTTGTGATCATTCCAATGATATGTAATAATACACCGACTCTGGGTAACTAGGGTCAGGGTGTTACAGTTGGTATTAGAGGATATTTATTACAAACCTTGGAAACTATATTTAGATAAAATCTGATTAGAGCACATAGCCCTAATATAGAAATTGAGGATTTGTATAGAAGAAATTCCTAGAATTTTGGTATTTTATAGATTTTGTGAGTTTTCAAAGAAATACATCCCTGTATGGATACGACCAGGTAGAGGTGGCTCTGGCACATATGTACCTAGGGGTAAACCCCGAAAACACCGCTTTGAGCAAGACTTGAACGAGAACTGGTTCATGACAACGGGCCTTGCTTCACTCTTGGTTACGACACTCCTGGGGGATATTCTTAGGATAATTTTCATTTTCTATACAATCCAATTTGAAGAATTTTAATATAAGATGAGAATAAATGACCTTGGTTAATCCTAATGTGTTTCAAATTGAGAATATGGTGTCATTATATTCTCTAAATGATTTTATGAATACAGTTACTCACACAATGCTTTCTAGTTTTAGTAAATGGCTGGAGTACAAGGAAGTCATAGTAACTTTGAGAATGATTTACAAGGTGGGAACATTGTAGGAAATGAGAAACAAAATGGAATTTTGATAGGCGTAAAATATATCGTGTTCATTCCAAATAAGTTTTCAAAAAATATGATAAAAAACATATATATTAACCAAATCCTGGACTCAACAACAAAGAGAAAGGTGATGAATGATAAGAGCTCCAGCAGTGGAGACCATGGAGAGAAGAATCCTAAATTTCCATCATGTAGGAAATGTGGAAGGAGATACCCAGGAATGTGTCTCAACAGGACAAAGAAATGCTTTACGTGCAGGATAGAAGGACATAAAGTGAAGAATTGCTGAGGAAAAATGAAGAGTACTATGGAAGAAAATAAAAATGGTCCCAAAAATTCATTTACAGTAATTTTCCATAAATGTAGGGGACTTGAACATTACCTGGGTGAATGCCCTATTCTATAGGATATTTTCTTGGTCAAAGAAGATGCTACATGGAAATAAATGGTTGTAGAAATGTTTAAAAGTATTAGTGCTCCTTGTTGATGAGATTACATTGGAATAATTTTCTCTTGTATTTGTAACCCTGTAGTTTTCCACGTGAGAATGATATTTGAGGAAGACTTATCTTTTCCCTAGAGAATATAGTTACAATTAACCATTTGGTTTTATATGATCAATGGGTTTGAGGCAATTACAAGTTATTATATTTTGGGATGAACATGCAAGGTATGAGATAACATTTCCAGTTAAAATTATGTAATAGTTATTTTGAAGAATTTATCTCATTTTGGTAATGTTATAAAATATAGTTTTTGAAAAAGGATAACACGCATACCGTGTGACAACCGGTCGTGTTGGACAAAGCTGTGGGAATCAAACCCACAACCAAAGTGCTATTGGGATGTATCGCCAACCACTAGACTACATGAATTCCCTAGTTAGTATAACTAATTATTTTTAGTTAAATGATTTTATTGATCAATAATAAGTTGATTTGGGTTATTATGTATTATTAAATGAATACCCTTAGTATAGGAAAATTATTTGGTGATTAAGTGATAAATGTTTTTTTGGACGATGTTCGCTTTGCTGGGAACACTATATGCCCAAGTAAAATAGAATACTATGGGATTTCATTTGAGGAGTAATGGTGGATTTTTATCTACATTTTTATTTTGGATTTATAGTAATTTGGGTTATTTATGTAAATGATTAACCAATAATAGAGAATATGTGATTAGGTTAATTATTTTTAAGTACGTGACTTTAAGATTAGTTGATGTCATTTGGAGATACAATTTAACGTGGAAGACTATATAACCAAATTATTCTACGTTTTGGGATTCAATATTAGTTTGGATTATATTGAAGGATTTTAAGGACTATTGTTTATTGAATGGTATTTATTTAACTTTGGGGTATTTTAGTTTTAATTTTAGAAATTAAGATTACTGTTTCTTTATATAAAGTAATATCCTTTTGGGGGATCATCAGATCTTGTACTAACAATTTTGGTTTTGATTAATCTCTAAAGACAAGGTAAATATATAATTTATCCTTCTTGGATCATGTGATTCTATATAAGTTTATTCTATCTCTTCCAGTGTGACCAAGTATTATTGAATACTCATCATTAAAAAAAATGATTTAGTGGTGGAAATTTATTAAAGAATGAAACTCTACTGAAAAAGTAAGTATATCTCTTTATTTTCTTAATCAATCTCATAAATGAATTCCTCATATTTATATAATTTAACTTAAAAAAATGTTGTTCGTAGACTTTTCCTACTAGGAAACTAATAACCGTTTGTCCCATCACATGTTTTTGGCTTTCTTGTTGTTAACTTTCTCCTGATCTTGTTTTCTATCCCTCTCCATCAGAACTTGACACTTGGTTTATCTTCTATATCCATGTTTTTTGACATGGAATCCTAGTATGAGTTATCTTGGGTGACCTTTGTACTTCTCTTTCTTTCTTTTACGGTGATAGTAATATTGAATCTTTTTCCAATTTGTGACTTTCCATTATATTCCCAAGCTCAATTTTAAAAGATTTGAGGATGAAATTATTTTAAGTAGGGGAGAATGTAACACCCCAAGCTTCCAAAGTACACTTATCTCTTAATAATATAGTAGCGTGTGTTGTACGCAACATCGAGTTCTAAGACACACCACAACCAATCAAACAGGCCGTTATGAATAGTAATACCCACTTTTTGAAATTTTATAAATTTTACCTTTCAAAATGGACTTCATTTTTGGATTCTTAATATCGAAATTAGCCTAGGGTAAATTTTTTGGTATTTTTCTGAAGACTTTCAATTTTTGATGAATAGTGAAAAACACTAAGTTATTGGTTAAAACCGACTTTTTATTTAAATAATTATTTATTTTATTTAAATTTAGTTAAGGTCAAAATAGATACATAATACCTATATAATTTCAATTTAATTAATTGGAGTTAGTTTGTAATAATTTTAGATATATAAAAATTTTATTGAACTTTTCACCGTCTTCTACCCACCTCCTAGGAGAATTTGGAAATTCAAATAAAACATAATTTTACCACTTTTGTGAGTGGTATTTCGAAAATCCGAGACACATGGTTAATATCAAAGAGTGAATGTGGTTCAATGAGATGAAAATAATTTTGGTGAATAGTAACTTTTTTACTTTTAGTTATCATGGATAAAAGTAAATAGGGTAATTATGGGTAAAAATGATATTAATATTACCCTAACACATGTCATAATTCTATGGGACAAGTGTATCTCGACCAAAATCAACCTTAGGAATAAAATATTATCATTTAGGTCCACTTGGATTAGATTAGGACATTTATTATTATTTAATTCAAAGAAGAGTTAAAAGAGATAAAATCAAAGATTAATAACTGAAATTTTTTAATATAGGGTTATACATAGGATAAATTCGATTATAAATATTCATTAGAAATATAAAAATCTTTCCTACATAATGGTATTTTATTTATAATTTTTATACATTAAAAAAGTTAATTTATTTATGACAGAATGGTGATGCAGTAATTTCTTAATTAATGAAATATTAAAATAATTGATGGTATAAATATCAAATTAAATGTAATTTGAGACTTTTTATGAATAAAAAAACTTTTATAGGATAATATTAAATATTATTATTGGTTATATAAATTTTTTTCGAAGTAATAATGCTATTAGGAAATTATCAAAAACAAAATACCCAATAGTGTCAAAATTGACCCAAAAGAGTTTTTTTTAAAAAAATATTATATTATTAATTTATATTCTATTCCTAAAAATCTAAGGTTCAGAAAAAGGACTTATATAATGATAGGTATATCATTAATGGACCACTTGGGTGTATCTTGGAAGTATATAGTACGTTTATTAACTATATAATATAAAAATACAAAGAGACATGGTGAATGTCAAACTATTTAACAAAGAGTTAAATCTAAAAGATACGGTTACTATACTGACCCAAACCTATCTAAAATATATTGGATGAGTTGTGTTCGACCCATCCCCACCTTATACTTTGAATAATCCACTTTGGAGCCATTATAAACCGAATATGAATTTATTATCAATTAATACTTTATGTTTTTTCTAAAGAGCCCCTCCTCCCCCTTATAAAAGGACACCACTTCTAACCAATTAATCACACCTCTCAATACTTTTGGATCATTAAAACTCTACCCAATTAATCTCCCTACATACCTATACTCCTCCTATAATCCTTAAATTAGGTATAAGGCACTTCAAGAGTCCTTTTTGGTTCAAAACAAAGGGAGTTACCCAAATTAAAGGTAACGATTTCTCTTAGCAACTTTTTTTTATTTTACTTCTCCAACCCCTAAACTATTATTATTATATTATTTTGTAACAAAAACAACTTACTAAATATACTAGGATATTGTTATGATAATTATTATAACTACACTTACACACACCTCCATCTAATGGGTGAATAACATAATGTTTCTGTGGATGGAAACCAAACGCCTCACGAAACGATGATTGTTCAATTATCTCCTACCGCCTCTCATGGTGGCCATTATGATGGAACTATAATTAAATATGATATTAATGATATTTATTTTCTATATAATCTTCTTTAATTCCATTTTAGAGCATACCATTATTCGTTTCATGTTGTATATACATATGATAATTTCATTTGAGGAAGTGCGGACTACCGCCCCCTCAAAGTGATATGACTCGTTCATACCATAAATGGAACGTATAATGGATGGTATTAATTAACTTAAGTAACATATATAAGATATTAAATTATACTGGAATAATAATATACCTATGTATCATTTGGTTTTTATTCCTTTTAAAATGAAAAATGAAATGGAAGTAGTGTTCGTGTGTAGGTACGGACTACCATCTCCACGAACACAATGAGATTCATTCCCCATCATATCCATTCATGTATAATTCTCAATTTATGATTAAAAATAATTATTAAGGACTTTATATCATTCGGGATATGAATAATATACAACCTATCCATAACAAACATGACTTATGTAACAAAACATATAAAAGAAAATGAGTAAGTTAACACCCGAAACGACGATAATACTAAGACATTATTAACAAAGAAATATTAAAAGATCATATATGATATCATATTAATGTATATGAATCTTTTATAATTAAATAAAAATTATTTCTCCATTATACAGGAGGCTAAACTACCCTTTACCAAGTAAAAAGTAAAAAGTAAGGGGTTTCTTATCTCACTTTTAATTCCGTGAGATTCTAGTTATTCACCACTTATTTATTGCATGTGGTCTGTGTACTGCCCATGTTTGTATTCATTGTGTAATATACTTTAATTAATGGATATTTACATCATCATTTTATGATCCTTCTTTCATGGGTGTATGTTTCTTATGTTTCTAAATCGATAAGGGAATTTGAAATTTCAATTTCCATTCATTCGCCTTTACGCATACTTCATTGATTATTTTACTACAAGATTATGTGTGGAATCACTATTCATTTGCTTATGTCATAATTTCCACTCCACTTTCTGTGGATATACTTTTGATACACATAATAAGTCCATTTATAATTTCTGAAGTCATCTATATGAACTTGATAAGAGTAATTTTAACTCAATCTCCATTTGTTGTGTTAAATATGCAATTCATTGGTGTTGTCTTTAAACGAATATGTGTGAATGTCCTATGATTTATTTACACTAAATATCCAGTAATATTGAGTGTATTTATATTTTTCACACATTATTATTCCATTTATTTATCCTTAACTTAATGATACGGTATTTATAAGAAGTTTTATCTCAAATTACATTCCATTGAGACTCCTTTGTTGTTATACACCAAATCACATTTATATGGTGTATATAATGTAATTTGACATAGTATATCATGAATACCTTTATTCTCATGATATTAAAAGGTTTTTATTACCTTAATTATTTTTATTCAAGTGTCTCTCCTTTGGTTATAAACTCTAACTAATATATCATTTTTAAATGTTTTGATGATTTATTATTCTAAATATTTATCATTAATGTCTATGTTTTAAAAATGGTTTTAAGGATTTATTTATATGGACATTATGGTTTTAAAATTAAAATAACTTTTAAAAGTATCAATGTGGTATGGGACACTCTGATTCAAAAATATATTTTTAAAAGGCTTCTTGAAAAATAGTGTGACTTTTAAATGATTTCAAGAAAAAGGGGGAAATTTCTCTCTAATAGTTTTGAAGATTATTTTCATCTATGTCAATATCCTTCATCATTCTCGATTGAGGTTAATCAGATTCAATACAATCTTCCATATTGTATCCAATGAGTTATGTTTGACAGTGGATGTGCTATTTTTATACCATTAATGGTTTTTGAATAAATTATTGACATTTCGTATGCTAGTTTTAATACGAATGCTTATGTTATGTTTCAAACTTTTCATATGAGGAATGCATTGGACTTAGTATGTGATTGGTGGAGCCCGCTATATCTCCTCGATGCATCGGTAGGTCTCATGAGACAAAATATTGTCTTGGAAAAAGGCCTTGACAAAATCTTATTTGTAGTCTTGGCACGTGGCCTTGACTATGTGGTTATGATAGTCTGGAATTATGCATTCCATCATTATGAAAGTGGTTATTGATAATGCATGTGGTTATTATACTAGTAGAATATCCATGTGAATAAGTAAATAGCATTATTTTATTTTATCTTTTCCATATTATGTTGAAGTCCAAGTTTAAAAGGATTCTGTTTTAGTTATACATTGCCTTAAATGATTATGCTTATTTATGAAAGTTTCTGCTATATTGTTATCCTTACTGAGCATCTAAGCTCACTCCTTTAAATGTTTTATTTTTCCCAAGATGTGAAGAAGTAATTTATGAATGACCTACAGGGATAGTATGAGCATATATGAATACAAGATGTTGTTGTAGTTTTTTTTACTTTATGATGTAATGTAAGACTTATAAATATATCTATTGTTTCCTAGACTACTAAACTAATCGGTATTTCGAGACATGATATTTTGTGATCATGAAAATGATATTTAATAATTTACCGACTCTGGGTAACTAGGGTTGGGGCGTTACATTATTCTCATTAGATAGATTCTCTGATGGATGGTTGTAAGGAATACATAGAGAATATTTCTCAATATAAAAACACATATTCTATAGTGGATGGTGGATCCTTTGGATGAAGGATTAAGATTAGTTGAGCATCAGGGTTCTGATTTACCTTATTATACTATTGTGTATATAATTTTATTGGACTCAAACATTTTTTCGATCAATTTTTACAAATAATATGAGCAGAGCTCAAATTTTATGCATAGTATAGGTGATTTATTCATAGTTTTGCATGATCTACTATAGTAGGTGATGATGTAAACTATGATCCATAAATAACTAGGGTGGGTATAGAAAATATTTAATTATCAATATAGGAATCATGATGGATAGTAATAGGTTGGAATATGTAGGGAATCATTATCATTGGTTGAAAACTAAAGTTGGATATGAATAAAGGGAAGGAAATAGGTCCTGCTTTAGTAAAGGTACTTGGGTAGATTCCTATAATTGATTTTTATTTTAATTTCTGTCCCCTTGAAAATCATATTAGTAATGACATTTATGTGGGTAGGCTAAGTGAATCTAAATATATTTGGGACAATATATTCTCATGATTTGAAGTAAAATATTCTAGTGGTTAGGACCTAATTATTCTTATGAAATCCATAATTGGAAAAATGAAACATAAGAATACTGAGTGTGGTGTGTATTACATGGAATATTAAGGTAGTAATAGTAATTTGGATATATATGGGATGTGAATAAATTTTCCGTATTTTTTTAGAAGTGGTGATTACTCCTTTAAGGATGCCTTATGAAAATTAAAGGGAAAGGTAGTTGATAGTGAACATTTCACTTATATTTCTTTTAAACAATGGTCATGAAAGTATTAATCTAATAATTTTTTTTTACCATATGATTAACTAAATCCAAAAAATACAATAATAACGTATAATAATAAAATTATGTTTAATTATTTCTACGGATTATTCACCAACGTTACTCACAATATTTTTTTGTAGATGACTGATGACAAGCATTATTATACCAATGATTTAAAATATTATAATATTTGAACATTTGTTTAATCATTTCTATTTATTGAGGGAATGTCCCCTTGTGTGAGACCTTTCATTCCCATCAGTCTTATTTCATTTCATTTAATATTATGTGGGGAAATATTTCTCATGGATGATCCTTTTCTAATAATTTTTTTAATAGATGATTCAATTAAAACAAGGATAAATTTTTTCTCATTTGAATTTATAATTTAAAAAATTTATTTAATGTAGGTTATTTTCTAACTAATTAATCTATAACATTGAAGAAGGAACTATTTATATTGAGACTAGTTATATATAAAAATTTATTAAATAGGGGAGATAGAAAATAAGAAGGGAAAAATGTTTATTATATGAGATAATGTAAGAATATGTTACGAGGGAATGTATCTATATGTTTAAAAATTACACATTCATTGGAAATAAAAAAAATTTCTAATTAGAAATATTATATTTGAATAAAAAAATTTATGGGGATATTTTGGGGGAATACATTTTTATGGATGAAAGGATTGCAGTGGCCCACATTTTACTTTTTATAGATATATTAATATTTAATTATCTTAGTAAATAAATTTAATTTTGAAAATATTATTATTTTTATAATTATATACACGATCATGGAGACTCTGTAACAAAACTATGCATTGTGGTTTGTGGAATCCATATAGCGCACTATAATATGAACAATTGGTATAAACATTCATTATAACCATGAAAAATTTAATGTTTCTTGATACATATTATAAATAATTACTACAATGTTATAATATTATTATTTTCACTGCTCAATATATTTGTGAAAATATTCAAATTTAGTAAAAATATTTTAGTTATCTTTTATTAAATATTTGTTTAATTTATTATTTCTACATATCTTCTTTTATTATGGAAAATTCATGCAGTTTTAGTGGGAATTGTAATTGAAATATATTGTTTGTAACATTATTATTTGTGTTCAATTCAATATTGCGAATATGTGTTATCCTTTTTGTTGTTGTTGTTTTTGTCATTAATATTTTTCTATGGGTATTTAGGAAGGAGAAATTTATATGAATATTATTACAACTATCATGGTAAGAAATATATATATATATATATATATATATGTATATATGAATTTTAAATACAATTATAAATAAAAATAATAATATATATCACCACTATTAATAAAAATGTTACTAGTATATAATAATTTTATATACATTATTCACATAAATAGGGTAATGTTATCAATTATGTTATTATTTTCCGAATAGAAATATAACTATAATAATATTACTATTATTATCATGTTTTTTATATACACAATATATATGGACTATTAAAATTATGATGTAAAAATTATAAATTAAAATTTTAAAACATTTGTTATATGTTTATACAGAATTACAATTTATGATATATTAATATTTTAAATATTAATAAGTATATTATCAGGGGTGAAATAAAAAAGAAACACACACACCGTTGAGCTAGAAGGTTATGTCATAGCCTGCCTGGGATAGCCCATCTAACGAGAGAAATTATTATATATACTTATCTAAATACCTAGTGTGCATGATGGATATTATATATTGTTGTGAACTGTGTTGCATTTATTGTCAACACGGTGTCAAGGATTGAATGTATGACAAAGAGTGTCAATATGTGAATCACAAAGGAAGTGATGGTGATGGTGATGTTTTCAATAAAATGTCAAGGATTGAATGGATGACAAGGAGTGTCAATATGTGAATGACAAAGGAAGTGATGGTGATGGTGATGATTGGAGAATGACCATGGTACTAAGAAGCATGTCACTTAGGAGAATCACTAAGTGGCAGAGGAGGTAATGGTTGAAACATTCTCCATACCAAATCAGATGATTGTAGAGCTGATCTTAAAGTTACAAGACTTGTATCAAGAAGATACAATTTCACAACCTTGTTAGAAGTCCATGCATTGTATTCACAATGCATGAGAAGATAAGGAAGTGCCATCCACAATTACTAAGTGGATGATGAATGAAGAAGGGTTCCATCCACAATCACTAAGTGGATGAGGAATGAAGACGGGTTCCATCCACAATCACTAAGTGGATGAGGATAGAAAGGAGAACCATCCACATCAATAAGTGGATGAAGTGAAGATGTTACATCCATATCTAATAAGTGGATGATGGATGAAGTGAATGTGATCCATCCATCTTATTAAGTGGATGAAGTAAAAATGAACCATCCACAACTACTAAGTGGATGAAGTGGTTTGAAGAAGACCATGCACTATCTCTTAGTGCATGTGGATTTGAAGAAGATCCAACCTCATCAATGATTGGATTGAAGAAGAACATTGAAGATAAAGTGATTTATGATTAATAGTTGATGAAGATTCTTGAGATATTATTGGGAATTCCATCTTCTAATAGGAGAAGAAGAAGAGATGTTGAGGAAGATAGAAGGCGTATAGAAGTCTAATGAAGAAGAAGGAGGTGAAGAAGAGAAGAATGGATCGAAGTAGACTTGTTCCTACTTGGTTATTTAACCAAGTAAACAAGTATAGATTATGTAAAAAAATTGAGGCCTTCCCATGAGCTAGCTACCCAAGGCTTCAACCCAAGGCTCATGCAGGACCACAAGGGGTCGACCGCGCCCATGAGGAGGCCTAGGCAGGGCCAGCCCAATAGTGGTCGGGCCGTGTGTAAGCCCGAGCCACGTGGAGGTCAATCCCGCACAGCGTGGGCACCAAGGGCGCGCCCGTGAAGGACCATAGTGGGCGCTAGAGTGTGCTCGGAGGAGCATAGTGGGTGCTAGAGCGCGCCGCAGGAGAACTTGTGTGGGGAAGCACCGGTGGGGGGAGAGGAGAATTCGGAGCCGATGTTGGGAGGATATGTATGTTAAACCGCGCAAGAACCACGACACACTTCGATGTGGGATGTGTTTTTAAAACGCGGAGGAAATCCTGGTCACTCATCCAATCGTTCATCTGATCACTATCATCCATCTCATCCACGACGCTGCGTTATAATCCTGGCCGTCAGCGATCATTAAACGTGGATCCAACGGTTGTGGCATCATCTCCTACCTCTCGCCATGCCGAGGACTCCCCGAGATTCCACCCGCGAACCAGAGCCTTTTATGCAAGGGAGATGGAGCTCCCGACCAGCGTTGATGAATAAAACAACTGCATGGTGATCGTTTTGATGAACCGAATACATGTATGCATTAAAATTTTCATGCATGCAACGAGATGAAGAAATTCGAGGGAGCTCGAGGAAAATGAAGTTTCCTAGGGTGCACCGCCCATTCGACGTACAATGAGAAACTTTAAATGTGTTTATAAACGCATGCACGTGATGTGCACACCAAGAACGAAGGATCCCATGGTTGAAAAATAAAAAGGAAATAACCGAGATTTCTGGGATATCTCATCTACGTTTGAAGATATCAAAATTCCACAGATCTCAGGCATTCAAATATTTGAATCCCGTGGTTATGTTCGCTCTCTTTACATACAAAAGTAGAATCCCAAATCGAGAAGATGTTGCTGATCGACGGAGAGAAGATCCGTGAAGCTCCTGAGCATCGCGAAGCATGAAGCTCCATGCACCACTTGCACAGCAGAATAGCCCGGAGCCACCCAAGGCTCCGAGAGTTCCTTTCGCGCTACCCCTGTGCAGAAGAAGTGAAGAGAAGGCCTTCCTACACACTCCCCTTGCGCAATAGGGAAGAAGCTGGGCCTTGCGTGCCCGCTGCCCGCAACACTTGCACGGTAGCAAGTGGTTGCACCCCGCGCGCCCTATGTGCCCGCGAACTCGCACAGAAGGAGGAAGTCATTACGCCACCTGCGCGGTAGGAGGGAACTGCCGCACCTGTATAGCAGAAGGAGTTATCGCACCACCCGCGCGGTAGAAGCCACTCCCACACCCTGCGCGGTTGAAGGCAGGAGTTGGCCGCATCCTTGAATGCCCTCCTTTGAAATGGTGATGAAATGGAAGGCCACAACCACTTGGGTTTGTGTGTGTGTGCACGGGTTGAAGAAGGAACGTCGTGTGTGAAAAGTGGAGAAGAAGGGCACAACACACATTGGTTGTGTGTGTGTGAAAAGTGGAGAGGAAGGCCACAACACACCTTGGTTGTGTGTGTGCAAGAAGAGGAAGGCCACACTATCTTTGAGTGTGTGTGTGCAAAGAAACAATAAGGCCGAAGACTTAGTGTGTGCACAAGTGAAGGAGGCCATACCTCTGGTTTGTGCCCATGTGAAGGAAGATTACACCCTTTGAGGGTTTATCACACCAAGAAGAAAAGGGGAGTGCATGCATTCTTTCATGTCCATGCACATGTAAATAAAGATTCATTTGTGTGTGTGCATTTGTGGAGTCCAAGAATAAAGGTTCTTGAAGATATTTGAGATTCCATGCAAGTCATGAATGAAGATTGAGAAGCCATGAAATCAGTGCATGAAGATTCAGAGATGCCATGTACTCAGTGCATGAAGTTGAATTAAAGAGAGACTGAAGCCAGACTTAAGTTAAAGACATCATTCATCTGAGTTTTCAGTAGTTGAGAAGACCAAGAAGATTGAGTGGACGTACTCAGTGCAAGAACATATTTTCCCATCAAGATTCTTGATGATAGAGGTCGGGTCATCCTTAGAAGAAGGAGATAAAGCCTGAGCAAAGAAGAGGAGTCCTGATCACCACATGTGATTAAAAGAAGTGAGCAAGGCCAGTAGACCTTATCCAAGGCTGTTGAAGACTCTTGAAGGGATTCAAAAGAAGAAGAGCTACTCGTGTGACTCGAGGAGCCAGGAGAAGACCCCCTTTGAGACTTACGGGGGAGAAATCTTCGGTGGAAGCTGAAGCAGGCCAGTGGGACTCTGGTGACACTGTGGGATGTAGTATAAAGACCCTCCAGTGGGACTTGGGAGAGGTACAGTGTGAATCTGTACTGACCATTGTAATTGTGAAATATTATAGTGGATAATCCTTGTTGGGGTGCTTGAACAACATGGCAAGGATGTAGGCCTTTGGAGCCGAACCATGTAAATCCTTGTGTCCTGTGCCTTTTCATTTACTACATCATTTGAGGGAAGTCTAAGAGATACAAGAAGAGTAGATAGAGGCCTTAACATTCCATAGAGGTTTAATTGATAAAGAATCAATTAGTAAATTTTTTAAAAGGATAACTGATTCACCCCCTCCCCCTCTCAGTGATCACACTGATCCAGACACTTCATATATCCCAAAGGCCTAGAGAAACATTATTCCTATATCATTTCACATATGTCATTTAGATTGCATCATGTTAGTATCACATCCATCCAATGTCATGCATCATTCCTGTTTCACATCATTCACGCATCATCTTTTTTCATTCCGACTTAAATCATTTCATGTATAATACTAGAATAGTACATGATCCCATCATGGATTTACCATAGAACCTGTCAATGTATATGAATTGTATTATACGGCCAAAAGTCCCATTTTTAGGGACCATAGTCCCATTATAGTTTTTCCTACATAATTCTTCCTACATCATAGGGGAATTTTCATACATGTATCACCACATGCATACCTCATGCATCATGCTTACATCCATGCTTCTTTGCATCATTATCTTTGTTAATTCCTTCTTTGTGTATTATTAAAATTTATAAATAATGAATTGGTACCTCATTGGGGGTCTCCTTAGTCTTCCAATAGTGCATAAATTGAGGTTTAATTACCTAATAACTTATATTGTCATTCTATATATTCAACCCATATTCCTCATGAATGGATGAAATAATGCTTTGAAAACCAATTTTCTATGTTATAATGTTGTTTTAATATCCAATTTCTCTTATAAAAATTATGGATTTATGGTATTTATTTCACTATGATATAGTAAAATAATTTTACGGTCTATTGATTCTTAATATTCAATATAATATAGTTATTAGTGAGTAAAATAAAAAAAATTTGAAATGATTTTTGACATAAATTCATTGTATTATTATGATACCTATTCATTATTATGAATGTTGATAATATATGCTTTCCTATTATGTTTGAATTTTGGATTTAATTTTTTTGAGTTAGTGTTATAATAATGAAATTAATATGGTATTTTGTTAGTAGAGCATTCTTCATCAATCATTGATGTTTAATTACATTGTATTAATATCTTATTAAAAATTGTTGATTAATTCTAGGATTCTGTAATATGAATGTTGGTTGTTGGAATCACCTGTTTTGATAATCCCAAATCATGCTTAAACATTGATTATGATGTATTAAAACCTTGTATTAATCTTATTATTCTATGCTTAAACGTATTTTATTCTAAACAGTTCATATTCTTACTCTCATAACTTTACTGTAACAGCTTACAGTAGTATTTACATAAGTTTAGTATTGTTAGCTTACAGTCAGAGTTCTCTTTTCAAAGTCACAATTACAGCTAACTGTCACCTCAAGTTACTGTTGCAATAAGTTCACAGTTACAAGGTTACAGTCGAAGACTAATACAAGCTTACAGTCACGAGTCTACCGCTATCTATTGTCAAAGCTCACAGACGAAGTTCACAGTTACAAGACTTATGTTCAAAGTTTTCTCTGCTCAAGTTCACAGTCGAACAAGTCTACAGTTGGAACAAGTTCGCAGTTGAACAAGCCTACAGTCATAAGTCTACAGTCAAGGTTACAGTTAGACAGCTTCTGTCGACTAAGTCTACTGATGATCGAGGTCTACAGTTGACAAAGGTTACAGTTCTACAAATTTGATATTACAAGTCTACAGTTAGAGAGGCTACAGTTACATGGAGTAAATGCTACCATTTCAAGCCTACAGACAGCAAGCCTTTTGTTGAAGTCAGCAGTCAGAAGGAAGTCCACAGTTGGAAGACCACAGTTGAAGTCCACAGTGACATACATTCTCGACCAGTCTATTATTATTATATTTCTACTTTTTTCTTTACCAATTTGATTAATACTAATATAACGGTCATGTCTAGACAAATTAATACACCTAACATTATTTATTGATATTTGCAGACATATCAAGAAATAATACAATGTACGAGGAAGATTGCACGTGTAACTCAAGACTATTTATCTTGTCGGCCTCTGGTGAACAAAAAGGACATATATGGAGGAGTATAAAAAGAAGAGAGAAGCATTCAAGAAAAAGTATGAATGGAACGAAAAGAACAGTGACATACACGAACAAGAATAGAGGAAGGACACACAGAGTCTAACATCTACAACTGAGAAGGAGATACGCATATACACAAAAAGAAGAACTCTCGAGCATTCATTCTGAAGAACAAAAGAGTCTCAAGTGAACTGACTGAAAGAACCGTCTCCTAAAAGCCATGCTGTGAAGCACTCAAACTCAAAGAAGCTGATCACTTGAACATCTGGAAGTCTGGAAATCACGACACTCAGTTTTAGTGTCAACTTACAGAAAAAGGACCAAAGCTTCAAGTCACTCATTCCTACGAGTCCAGAACTGATCTGCCAACACTATAGAGCACTCTAAACCTTCTTCTTTCTATCTCTTGCTCTACTGTGTTTAAGTGTTTTACATTTGTGAGCAGTGTGTTAGTATTACACACAATGTCTCCTGTGCTTAAACTGAGGGATACTGAAAATCCCTATCCCAAACCTTTTTACATTTGTTACCCACGTATAACTATGGAAGAAGCCTGGTGTGGCTTGGTCATTTGTTTTCCCACGTATAACTGTGGCAGAGGTTGTCAGACCTGGACAGTTTGTGAAAACTGTTGTAAAGCTCGATACAGGCTGTGTATCAATATTTTTTATAAAATTGCTTGGTGGTAGGTGATCACCAAGTGGAAGAGGACTAAGTCTTAGCTTAAGACTGAACCTCTTGTTTGAAATTGCTTGTTATTCTTTTCTTTACTTTGTTTTTTTATCCACTGTGCTCTTTTTTTTAAAACAAGAAATCTGTTTTTGCATATACTCTGATAGTCAATTTTGGTTAGTGTGTATAAGAGATTTGTTTAGTAAACTTTTTTCAAAAGTAAATTTAGTCATCAAACTAACCTTACTGAGGATTAATCAACCTTAGAGAAACCTGTTGAACAATAAGTCACCTATATCTCTACTGCCTTAATTGACTGGGCTGTTTTTCAATTTGGGGGATTTAATCTTAAAGTTTTCAACAGAAATTTTTAATTGGAACTCAATTCACCCCCCTCTTGAGTGTCCACTCCGACCAACATTTGGTATCAGAGGATGTGTTTATCTCTGTTATACTTGCTCAAAGTTTTATTTTAACTCTCTGTTTTTAAACTGTGATTGTAGTTTTATCTAAAAGATCATAAATTTCTGTTAGTTATAAATTTTATCTCTTTAAAACATTTTCTAAAATTTCCTTATGGATAATAGACTAGAAGGTGCTGCTACTAACAGGCCACCCTTCTTTAATGGTGTGAATTATGCCCAATGGAAGCTCAAAATGAAAATTCATTTGGAAAGTATGGGTTTTGATATTTGGACTGCTATAGAGTCTCAATACAAGATTCCAGAAACTGAAAGAATAACTTGGGATGAACCTACTAAGGTAGCTTACAATAATAATTGTAAGGCTGTGAATGCTCTCTACTGTGCTCTAGGAGATGAGGAATTCAATAGAATTTCTGCATGTAAAACTGCTTTTGAAATCTGGGACACCTTAGCTGTTTCTCATGAAGGAACAACTAATGTCAAGGAAATGCAGTTAAATACTTATACTATCAAATATGATAACTTTAAGATGAAAGCTGATGAACCTATTTATGATATGTATCTCAGGTTTAATGAGATAGTCAACACAATGAGCTCACTCGGAAAGATTGTTCCAGCAAAGGAGCAAATCATGAGATTATTGAGATGTCTGCCTGACAGATGGAGAGGCACATCCGTTTCAATTAGAAAATCCTGTGATATTGGAACTTTTCCTGTCAAGGAGTTAATTGGTAAGCTGATGATGTACGAAGAAGAGCTCAAGGTAAATAAAGAGGAAGATGAGGAACCAAAACAAAAATCTGTAGCTTTTAAGTCTACTACATCAAAGAGCAAAGACAAGGAGAAAGTGCATATACCAACTGAAAGCTCATCTAGTGAAGACTTAGATTCTGACAGTGATGCCGAGATGGCACAAATAGCAAGGAGATTCAAGAAGTTCTATAGGAAGAAGAAGTTCTTCAGAAAACCAAACTACAAGGGTAAGTATGATAGACAAGGTAAGTGGAAGAAAGATTGGAAGAAAACTGATAAAGAAGAAGACATAGTTTGCTATGAATGTAAAAGGAAAGGACACATCAAAGCTGACTGTCCTAAGTTAAAATTCAAGAAGAAATATGAGTACAAGGACAAGAATTATAAGAAAGCTATGAAGGCCACCTGGAGTGCTTCAGAAGACAGCACAAGTGAATCAGAATCCAGTGATTCTGAATGAAATCGTGCTAATATATGTTTCATGACAAACACATCTGAGGTAACCTTAGACACTCCCACTTTAAACTCTTATTATTCTGAAGGTGAAGCAGAATCTGGTTCTGATTCTGAAAATATGTCGAAAGATGAATTGATTGAATACTGTAATATGCTGGAAGAAACATGTAATGAACTAAAGGATAAATATAAGTCTTTAAAGAAACAGCATGCTCTTACTGCAAGTGTCAAGTCTACACTTGATGTAGAAAAAGAGAAAAATGTTCAATTATTAAAGGAGAATACAGAACAGAAACTATCTAATGAACAACTTAGAAATGACTTAGAAACATTCAAAAATGGAAAAGATACTCTAACCCAACTTCTAGGAAAGCAAGTTGCACCTAAGTATGCTACTGGATTGGGATACCAACCTGGACAAAGACAGTTTACTAAAACCCGATTTATTCCCAAGTCTGAAAAAAATCCTGCTAGTTCCAGTTTTGGAAATTCGTATGCCTCAACTGGTTATTTAAATGGTTGTAGATCAAATAAAGTATATCTCTCTAAATCTGTTGCATCTATTAATTGTATGGGACCCATAAAACAAATCTGGGTACCTAAATCCTTGATTGCTAACATATCTGGACCCAAGAAAATCTGGGTACCAAAGTCATTTCCTGTCTAATCTGTTTTGTAGGAAATCTGTTTGAAAAACAATTACAAGAAGGTATGGTACTTAGACAGTGGATTTTCAAGACACATGTCTGGGGACTATTCGTGCTTCAAAAGCTTAATAAAGGTTGATGGAGGATATGTCACTTTTGGTGATAACTCAAAAGGAAAAATCATCGGCTTAGGCCAGATTGGTAACACTGACTCAGTATTAATTTCCAAAGTTTTATTTGTTGATGGACTTAAGTACAACCTACTTAGCATTTCTCAATTTTGTGATGATGGTTTTAATGTCAAGTTTGAAAACAATTCTTGTGATGTTTATAATTCCAAAAATGCTTTAATATTTTCTGCCTTAAGAAATGAAAATGTTTATGATGTTGACTTAAACACTTTAGCTAAACATAATGTTACTTGCTTAAATGCTTTTCATAAAGAGTCTTGGTTGTGGCATAGGAGATTAGGACACTGGAACATTCATTCACTCAGAAAACTCTCTAAGAAACACCTAGTTAGAGACCTACCTAAGCTTGAATTCCCAAATGACAAAGTGTGTAATCCCTGTCAAAAGGGAAAACAACACAAAGTTTCTTTTAAACCAAAGAAAGAAGTTTCAACTTCTCAACCACTTGAACTGGTTCACATGGATTTGTTTGGACCATCAAGAATTTCAAGTCTAAATGGGAAGCACTATGTTTATGTTCTTGTAGATGACTTTTCTAGATATACTTGGGTATACTTTTTAGCTCACAAAAGTGAAGCCTGCTCTTCCTTTGTTAAATACTCTAAGTCTGTAGAAAATCTTAGTGGACTTAAGATTAAGACCTTGAGGAGTGATCATGGCCGTGAGTTTGAGAATCAAGAATTTGAATCTTACTGCTCACACAATGGCTATGCTCACAATTTTTCTGCTCCTAGGACACCTCAACAGAATGGTGTAGTGGAAAGAAGAAACCGAACCCTGCAAGAAATTGCAAGGACTATGCTTAATGAATATGACCTGCCTGTTTACTTTTGGGCTGAAGCTGTAAATACAGCCTGCTATGTTATTAATAGAGTGTTGATTAGACCGGTTCTTAAGAAAACCCCTTATGAGTTGTGGAATAATAGGAAGCCTAAGGTTAATTACTTTAGAGTTTTTGGTTGCAAAGTCTTTATTCTGAATACTAAAGATAATCTTGATTAATTTGCTCCAAAAAGTGATGAAGGAATTTTCCTGGGTTACTCTATGTCTAGTAAAGCCTATAAAGTGTTCAATAAGAAAACCAAATGTGTGGAAGAATCTGTTCACATCAAGTTTGATGAGACTGATCCACATGAGTCTAAAACTTCTCTTGAAGATGTTGAAGAAGACTTATCTGTTCTGGACCTAAATGACAAATCTAAAGAACCTGTAATAAAAACATCCAGTTCTGGACTTTTTCCAGAATCTTCCTCTGTGGAACCCGAACCTATAAATGAACCTGAAATCTCTAGTTCAACCTTTACCAAATCAACTAGGATTCTAAAGAATCATCCTTTAGATGCTGTTGTTGGTAATCTTGATAGAGGAACACAAACTAGAGCTTCTCTAAGAAATCAGGTTGAACATCAAGCTTTTCTTTCATAGCTTGCACCCAAAAATGTCAATGATGCTATCAGTGATGAATTCTGGGTAATGGCTATTCAAGAAGAACTAAATCAGTTTGAAAGGAACAAAGTTTGGGAATTAGTGGAAAGACCTAAAGACACTCTTACCATAGGCACTAAATGGGTGTTTAGAAACAAAGTTAATGAGTTTGGTAATATAATCAGAAACAAAGCTAGGCTAGTTGCACAAGGGTATAGTCAGGAAGAAGGAATAGACTATGAGGAAACCTTTGCACCCATGGCTAGACTAGAGGCCATTAGGATATTACTTGCTTATGCTGCTCATCTGAATTTCAAACTATATCAAATGGATGTTAAAAGTTCTTTTCTAAATGGATATATAATTGAGGATGTATTTGTGGAACAACCTCCTGGTTTTACAAATCCCCATTTTTCTAATCATGTTTTTAAACTATCTAAAGCTTTATATGGTTTAAAGCAAGCTCCCAGAGCTTGGTATGATAGGCTCAGCTCTTTTCTTATTTCGAAAGGATTTACTAAAGGGATAGCTGATCCTAATATTTTTATTAAATGGATTTCTAAAGATGTCTTAATAGTACAAATTTATGTGGATGATATTATTTTTGGATCTTCTAAAAATTCTTTATGTGTTGTTTTTTCAAAAATAATGCAAAATGAGTTTGAAATGAGTTTAATGGGAGAACTCAAATTTTTCCTTGGATTTCAGATCTTTCAAAATAAAAATGGTATTATTTTGAACCAAAGTAAATATATTAAAGATCTTCTGAAACGTTTTTCTTTGGATGGCACCAAAGGCAGTGACACACCTATGAGCACCACTTGCAAGTTGGACAGTGATGAAACTGGTGAACCAGTGGATCAAACCAATTACAGAGGTATGATAGGTAGTCTACTGTACCTTACTGCCAGTAGACCTGACATCATGTTCAGTGTATGCATGTGTGCTCGGTTTCAAGCCAATCCAAAAGAGTCTCATTTGATTGCTGTTAAAAGGATTTTCAAATATCTAAAACATACTCCCAATTTGGGATTATTTTATCCAAAAGGACAATCATTTGATTTATTAAGTTATTCTGATGCTGATTTTGCTGGCTGCAAGTTAGATAGAAAGAGCACCTCTGGAACATGTCACATTTTAGGCAAGTCACTAGTATCTTGGTGTAGTAAGAAGCAGAATTCTGTTGCATTGTCTACTGCCGAAGCTGAGTATATAGCTGCTGGTAGCTGTTGTGCACAAATCTTGTGGATGAAACACACTTTACTAGACTATGGATATCAATTCAAACATGTCTCTATAAGGTGTGACAATACAAGTGCTATTAACATTTCTAAAAATCCAGTATCTCATGCTAGGACAAAACATATTGATGTGAGACATCACTTTCTGAGGGATCATTATCAAAAAGGTGATATCACTCTTGAGTTCATTGGCACTGAACCTCAGTTAGCTGATATTTTTACAAAGCCTTTGAATTCTGAGAGATTAAGTTACATCAAACATGAGTTAGGTATGATTAATTATAGCACAGTTGAAACCTCATAGTTGAAACCTCACAGTTGAAACCTCACAGTTGAAACCTCACAGTTGAAACCTCACAGTTGAAACCTCACAGTTAGACCTCACCGGTGTACCTCACTGTTACATCTCTCTGTAGGCTATTTCACTGTTTAACCTTATTTTATTTTTGCGGGAATTCGAACCGTTTCTTTTCTTTATACTTTTATTTCTAAATCCCTAAATGATAAAATTTAGAACATCGAACATATCTCAATCCACTCATCTCGACCCTTGCTCTCTCAATTCCTAAACCCTAAACCTTCAACCGAACCTCGAAACCTCATTCAGTTCCAATGGCCAGAACAAAGCGACCCCCGACTGTCAATGAAGATGCACCAATGCCGAAGAGGACTCGAGTCGAATCCAGTGGCACCGGGAACGCCTCGATAAGACCTGTTAATCCACATCTGACTAAGAGAGAAATAGTTGTTGAGAAGGAGCTAAGTGAAGAGTGTATTTTATCGAGAAGATCATTAGTACTGGCAGTGCTTAATGAGCAAGGATGGACCGAATGCTTCGCAAACAATAATGGACCGTACTACCCGAAGATGGTGAAGGAATTCTATGAATATCTACAGTTCGAGGAAGAGGATGATCTGCATAGACTGGTATCCAGAGTAAACGGAAATGAAGTCAGTTTTTCATCCGTTGAATGGGCTGCATGTTTAAGAGTTCCTCATGAGGGTATTTATAACTACTATTCTGGATCGGATCCTCCAAATAGTGGAATCTTTGATCATGAGACGGCTCTGGAAGAACTGACAGGCAATGGCACAGTAAGAAAGATTATTGCTGCTGAAATGAGTGGAGAGGGCAGGCTTCTGTTTAAGTTTATTCAGCATGTACTGAGTCCTAGAAGAGGAGATTTTGCAACTTTGAATCACCAGGAAATTTACTTGATGTACTTATTAAAACATGGAAGGAAGGTCAACCTTTGTAGGTTGCTGATGGCTCAGATGGAGGACATGATAAAGGCAAGCTCAAAATCAAGTGCCTTGTTTCATGCTAAACTCATTTCGGTAATGTTGAAAGTGAAAGGTGCAGCTGGAAGTCAGGAAGAGTTGATAGTGGCAAAGAACAGTGTATGTATCTCGAAAGTAATCTGCAAATTCATGAGGATCAGCTGGAATCCCTGGAAGAAATCATGGGTGAATGATGAGGAGAGAATCTATGAGAAATTTAGCCCTTCTACTCATCCCTCTAGACCGAGATATAGGAGAGATCCAGGATTAAAGCCTGATGAGCCTGAACCTATATACTCAGATGATGAACAGACTGCAGTAGTTGGTGACTCTGCAAGAGAGAACACCCCAATTGATGAAGGGAGTGATCCTGAGACTACTCACAGTCCTGTCAGGATAGTGACGTTTGGAGCAGCCAGCCCTCCAAAAGAACTACCTAGTAGAGAACCTGTTCTAAGAGACAGTGAGACTGATTCTACAGAAGAAGAAGAAGAAGAATCTCAATATTTTATCAAGGACACCTCTGACGAGGATGATACAGTCGAAGCAGAAGAGGTTGGATCTTCAAATGAAAATCAAGAAACTGTTGCAGAAGATGAAGAGGAGATCAGTGGTGAAGAAACAGAAGAACTTAGTATAAGCCCTCTGATAGGGTATACTGACAAGTCAGTGTCTGACCAGGAAGCAGGAGTGGTCTCTACTACTGTTGTCATGGAAGTGGTTGATGACTCAACAGAGAGGGAGGCTAACCTCACTGCTGAACCTACAGAGGAAGCAAGTATGGAACCTGCTAGAGCTACAGAAGAGAACTTAGAGTTACCCAGAGTCGAGCAGATAGTGGAAAATGTTCAGGAAGGAGCTCCAAGTGAGGGGGAGCATTTTGGTTCAGTCTCTGTACTGTATGATATAGAAGGATGGACCTCAGATCCAGGATACATGGTGTTAGGACTCAATTATGAGGATTCAGATGAGGAAAACCAACCACCAAGAAATCCAGTTATCCTAACTAACAGCTCTCCAGTGTTAGAAACTGAAAGATTGGCCACCAAGGAAGACCTTGAATCCTTAAAGAATGAAATGAAGGAGACCATCAGACAGTCTGTTGCTGAATTGAAAACCATTCATTTTGATGAGCTGAAAAATGTTGAACAATCCTTAGAATTATCTCTAGGATGTGTTGTGGGAAGTCCAATCAAAGAAGTGATGGATGAAATGAAAGTGTGCCACACTCAAATTGAAAGCTGGACTGGAGCAGTAGTGGCCCTCAGACAATCAGTTGCTTCTTTAACTGCCCTGAGCAGTTCTCAGACACAAGTGGCCAGTGAGATTCGATACATCAAAGAAGTGGTCAAGCAGTTTGTGGAAGTATTTGAGGCTTTCAAGAAATCAGTAAAAGAACACTTTAGCAATCAGGATGCTGTCATTCAGAAAGTGATTGGAAATCTGACTCAGTCTTTCAAGGAGACAGTGGCATTCTCAGTCAAGTCCCTTCCTTCATCTAGCTCTCCTGTAGACCTTGAGCAGTTTAGAAGCCTGCTCAGAGAAGAGCTTACTCAGGCCCGTGCAAATGACACATCAGACCTACAGATCCTTGCTACTACAAGAGAAGTCAGTGGCTTTGTTCGTGAGCACCTACAGGCTGCTACTGCTTCTCAGGAGGCCATCAAAAGTAAAGTGGATTATTACTTTGATCGGATTTTCACCAAGCATCAGTTGAACCATCACTTCAAGCTCATGCTAGAAACTATGAAGCTGCCTCCTATAACTCAAGCTTTCAAAGAACAAGTTAACAAGCTACGAGAGTTGACCCTGGCTTTGGATAAATTCTTGGAAAACAAAAATGACTTCTTATCTGCCATGGACAGAGGAGGAAACATCATCATGGATTTCAGGAATCTGCTCCTACCTTTTCTTCATGTGGACTGCACACCTATTATAGTTCCTCCTGCCCTACCTGTCTCCAACCCTAGTGGTTCTTCAGTAATGTCTCCTACTGATGCCCTCAGAAGCCTTAGACCACTGATACCTCGGCAAGCTACTCACTACAGGCCTTCAGGAGCATCTGTTGCTTCCCCTCCAGACATTCCTGCTACAATTCCTAAGCCTGTTGATCTTTTACCTACTGCTCCATCTTCTTCCTCCAAAGGAAAATATCCCTTACCTACAGATGAAGAGGATTGAGTCTGTTTATGTTTTTTTTGATAGGGATCATGTATTCACGTTTTGGGTCATGTAATGTACTCATTATTAATACAATGTTTATTTTCTCTCTCTCTGTCTTTCTTTTTGTTAATCACAAAGGGGGAGAAATAGGGAGAAATAGGGGAGAAATAGGGAGAAATAGGGAGAAATAGGGAGAAATAGGGAAAACTCGGGGGAGAAATGAACCTATACAAAGAGGGAGAAATCCTTGAGTATTATACCTAATTTTTGTGCTCATATTGCTAATACTGTGTTTTTCACACTTCTCTCTGATACATCTATATTTCATTCCATACTGACATAATTTGTGATTATCAAAAAGGGGGAGATTGTTGGAATCACCTGTTTTGATAATCCCAAATCATGCTTAAACATTTATTATGATGTATTAAAACCTTGCATTAATCTTATTATTCTATTCTTAAACGTATTTTATTCTAAACAGTTCATATTCTTACTCTCATAACTTTACTGTAACAGCTTACAATAGTATTTACATAAGTTTAGTATTGTTAGCTAACAGTCAGAGTACTCTTTTCAAAGTCACAGTTACAGCTAACTGTCACCTCAAGTTACTGTTGCAATAAGTTCACAGTTACAAGGTTACAGTCGAAGACTAATACAAGCTTACAATCACGAGTCTACCGCTATTTATTGTCAAAGCTCACAGACGAAGTTCACAGTTACAAGACTTCTGTTCATAGTTTTCTCTGCTCAAGTTCACAGTCGAACAAGTCTACAGTTGGAACAAGTTCGCAGTCGAACAAGCCTACAGTCATAAGTCTACAGTCAAGGTTACAGTTAGACAGCTTCTGTCGACTAAGTCTACTGATGATCGAGGTCTACAGTTGAAAAAGGTTACAGTTCTACAAATTTGATATTACAAGTCTACAGTTAGAGAGGCTACAGTTACATGGAGTAAAAGCTACCATTGCAAGCCTACAGACAGAAAGCCTTTTGTTGAAGTCAGCAGTCAGAAGGAAGTCCACAGTTGGAAGACCACAGTTGAAGTCCACAGTGACATACATTCTCGACCAGTCTATTATTATTATATTTCTACTTTTTTCTTTACCAATTTGATTAATACTAATCTAACGGTCATGTCTAGACAAATTAATACACCTAACATTATTTATTGATATTTGCAGACATATCAAGAAATAATACAATGTACGAGGAAGATTGCACGTGTAACTCAAGACTATTTATCTTGTCGGCCTCGGGTGAACAAAAAGGACATATATGGAGGAGTATAAAAAGAAAAGAGAAGCATTCAAGAAAAAGTATGAATGGAACGAAAAGAACAGTGACATACATGAACCAGAATAGAGGAAGGACACACAGAGTCCAACATCTACAACTGAGAAGGAGATACGCATATACACAAAAAGAAGAACTCTCGAGCATTCATTCTGAAGAACAAAAGAGTCTCAAGTGAACTGACTGAAAGAACCGTCTCCTAAAAGCCATGCTGTGAAGCACTCAAACTCAAAGAAGCTGATAACTTGAACATCTGGAAGTCTGGAAATCACGACACTCAGTTTTAGTGTCAACTTACAGAAAAAGGACCAAAGCTTCAAGTCACTCATTCCTACGAGTCCAGAACTGATCTGCCAACACTATAGAGCACTCTAAACCTTCTTCTTTCTATCTCTTGCTCTACTGTGTTTAAGTGTTTTACATTTGTGAGCAGTGTGTTAGTATTACACACACTGTCTCCTGTGCTTAAACTGAGGGATACTGAAAATCCCTATCCCAAACCTTTTTACATTTGTTACCCACGTATAACTGTGGAAGAAGCCTGGTGTGGCTTGGTCATTTGTTTTCCCACGTATAACTGTGGCAGAGGTTGTCAAACCTGGACAGTTTGTGAAAACTGTTGTAAAGCCCGATAGAGGCTGTGTATCAATCTTTTTTATAAAATTGCTTGGTGGCAGGTGATCACCAAGTGGAAGAGGACTAAGTCTTAGCTTAAGACTGAACCTCTTGTTTGAAATTGCTTGTTATTCTTTTCTTTACTTTGTTTTTTTTATCCGCTGTGCTCTTTTTTTTAAAACAAGAAATCTGTTTTTGCATATACTCTGATAGTCAATTTTGGTTAGTGTGTATAAGAGATTTGTTTAGTAAACTTGTTTCAAAAGTAAAGTTAGTCATCAAACTAACCTTACTGAGGATTAATCAACCTTAGAGAAACCTGTTGAACAATAAGTCACCTATATCTCTACTGCCTTAATTGACTGGGCTGTTTTTCAATTTGGGGGATTTAATCTTAAAGTTTTCAACAGAAATTTTTAATTGGAACTCAATTCACCCCCCTCTTGAGTGTCCACTCCGACCAACATTGGTTATTTGTGAACTTATTAATTATGATTTATATTATCGATTATAGATTAATTCATTTAATTATTTGACTATTCATCCATTAATTAATTTAATGTTTTTTAGTTAAGGAAATACATTTAGTAGTTATAATAATTCTAGGAAAATGATATGGTGTGTTATTATTGTTTTTTTGATTTGGAGGTGGATTTCCAAATAAAATTATATACTTAATCTTATGATAATACATGATGCACCACTTTTTCAATGAATATTTTAATATCATTATACAAATAAACAGTGAATATTTATTTCTTGGAATTTTTTATTTTAAATTTTAAATAATGATTATATTGATTTTTTACATTTTATTTGTAATGATAACATCACCTCTTTGGAAAAAATGGGAAATTTTATCAATGTGATCACCAAAATGATTTTTAAAGTTTTATCATAAACTATAAATATTTAATTGAGTATTCATTTTTCTGTATGATTGATATATTTGAATTAGGGATTTTCATAAATGTTGTTAATTAAAAGGTAAGATGAATTTTTATTTCATGAAATGTCTTTTTTATATATTGAATTTGAAAATAATTATCTGAGTACTATGGGTACAGAAGAAGGGTTTTCTAATGGATTACACTACTCGGTTTTCATTATATTATTAAATGATTTATTAGCCCAATATTTGAGATAAGACCTTAGCTCGGGTAGTCTAGTCTTTTATTCTACTCAAGCCAGTTCAATTGCATTGTTACATCACTAGTTCAATATTCTACGATGTCATGTTACACTCTTATAGTTTAAGATTCATGTCTAACTAGGAAAACATATAGGGATATGATTAAAGATGTTAGTTCAAGGATCCTAGACCTTTATACCCTTGCCAAATGTTAACGACCCCAACCCTAGTGGACTAAATCCAGTGGTTAAATTACTACCTTGGCATAAGATACAAGTTATCACATCCCAAAGGGATGAACTATTTAGAAGTAATTTTAAATTATATACATACTTTAGTCTCTCATTATATTTCATGATCTCAGATATCATGACATCTATGCAGTCAATACCATTCTCTAAGGCGGTTTAATCGATGGGTAGGTATATAACAAACCCATGTAGATAAGGAAAGCCAACTTATTCATCTAATGATACTACTAATTAATTAAAGGGATATATAATTCATCGTACCACCGATCACTACATTTTCAACATAATAATTTTATATGTAGTTATCAATTTAATTCATGAGCAATATTCCTTATAAATAAATATCTAAATTGAGTAAAGGATATAGATTTTTCAAAAATTCCACAGTAGAACAATTTACATTAAAAGTAATAACTCTATGTAAAAAGGTATATAATATAAGAAATAATAATGTCCTTGAAGAAAATAATATGGATATTTATATGAAATGAAATTTCCACTGAAAAATGGTCACAATAAACTGATTGTATCAAGTGATGTTAAAATTCAGAAAATTAATCATGAATTGAGATGTGGCCCTAGGTTAATTTGGAATATAGGTTTTTGAAATAATATCATGTCATCTAGATGAATAAATGGAATGTAAGTGAAATATTAATATAAGTTTTCATAAAATAATTTTCATTGTAAAACATTGAAAATTTGAAGAACAATTGAAATTTCAAAAAATACTTAAGTCGTTGGTGAAGTTCGTTATTACTATATATGTTAGAGAAACATCACTTGTGTCTTTTTGTTATTTTTTTAGAAATAGAAATATTTCATTAACATCCTTTTAAACATCAATGAATACTAAAAATATATTTACTAAACCATTTTATGAATCAAAAGGAATTTTTTAATTTTTTATAAAAACATGTACTTGAAAAGAAAAATATATCTAATACAAAGATAAAAAAAGACATTTTTATTTTAAACAATTATTTTAATGATTCAAGTATAAAAGAGAGGAAAATATATAATAAAAATTGGTAAATATTTCAATACACTGAGGATAATACAATTATTGGTTCTTATGAAGTATAAATGATGAGATTCCTTCAGTGAAAGTAAAAGAAATCCCAAAAGAATGTGAGATTGTAAAATAACATCTTACCTCTTTAGTAGAAATTATATAGTTACCCCATGAAATAATAAACATTAACTGTAACATTAAATATCATGAATAAATATGAATAAATATTGAGTACACCAATGGGCTGTATATACACCATATTAATGTGAATTGGTGTATATTAACAAATATTTCTCAATAGAATGACAATTGAGATGAAATCCATTACAATGATCATACCATTAAAGTGAGAGTTAATAAATGGAGTGATTATTTGTATCATCAATAAATAAACATAAAACTAGGGTAAATAAAACCTAAAATAATCCAAAGACATTACACACATAAAATCTGAATTCCAATGAATGTTGTGAAATAATATAACCAAATGAAAAGAAATTTAGTTGTGTAATTAAGCACCACTTGGTAAGATTAAAGTTAAATACCAATGGATTAATTAATTAAAATTGAAATGTAAATAAACATTAAATATAATATATTAATGATATTTTATAAATAAGGGCCAGAATATACACTTTATAAAATGAAATAGGTGTATAACATTAAAATATGCCTCAAAGAAGGTAAATTGTGACGATGTACCTTACTTAACCATTCCCTCTTGTGGAACATGATTTAAAATCATGTATAATTATTTTAACAAAGTTATTAATTTGTAACTAAACCGTATTAATATATATAATATCATATATATTCTTATTGTTGCATCTTATCACTCATTTAATAATAATAATAATAATTCATTAATACTATTGTTTCGGGCATTAACTGCTTTATTTTCTCAGGCATGCTTCATCACAAAAGTTCAAGTTCATGTGAATAAGATATAGATACATATTATGCATAAATATAATAGTTTTATAAATATTATTTTTATTCATTATATACATTGCTATAACCATTATTTAATGTTGATAATTTAAAATTAATCATATCGTTTCATGGAGACAGTAGGGCGTATGTCTCCATGAGTGATGATATCACTCCCATAATGGTTTAGCGGGTAGAGAAGTGGAGAATATGTTCAATTTAAATAATTAATTTCATGTTATATATACTATATATATTCATTATTTACATCATTGTGACTATCTATGAGGGTTGATGATTGAAGACAAATTACATCGGTTCTTTAGAACGTAGTCTATCGTACATATGAGTGATAGATTTTTTCCCATTTGATGGAGGAGGAGATGGATAAATATTATGACATAAAAATAATAAAATAATAGAATATGAGATATAATTTTACTATTATATTTTAATTTATACAACATAATCTATGGTGATAAAAAAAGTGCACTAATAAGACGAAAAACGTCTCTTAGTGAGGCCTCCTTTGGATCTCTTTATAAGGACCCTAGGGAAGGCCTTTAGAAATGAAAAATAGCTATAGAATGTGGCTATAAATATTTGGGAGATATTTATTTAGGGTTTAGTCAATCTAAATGGTTAGAGAGGTGTGAAGAATTTTGGGGAGTTAGTGACCTTTTATAATTGAGGAGGGGTGAAATTTTGGTAAATGCCCCTAACTATTCAATAATGGGAAGTCACTCGTGGTGAAAGTTCCTCCAAGATTGATAAATTATGGTGTGAAGAGATTATAAGGTCTTCTCAAATTACCACCACTTAAAATGAAACATTTTTAAACATTTTATTATCTTTTCCTCTAAGTTTACTTATTTTACCATTATAGATTTTACCAAGGTAACAAGATATTTTTAACTTTGGTAATTAATTCATTAGGACTAAAAAATTAAAATTAATAACTTAATTTTTACCTATGGATTCAAAACATGAAATAAAATTTATAAAATAAAAATATTATGTGTTTGGAAAATTAATTTTAACATACACATATGTAACAAATAAAACATCATTTTAACATTAACTTTATTGAATAATTTTTAGTATTTTTGATAAATGTTATGACAAAACATTAATTTGAACAAATTATAAATTAAAAATTATTATGATTACCCATAATAAATACATTTTATAAACCAAAATTCATATAATTTTCATAATTTAATTTAAAATCAAACCCACACGTGTGTTGATAATGAGGTTTTCTAGAGAAAAAAAATCTCAAATACATAACATTATTATATCAAAATTCAATATAAAATTTATTCGAATGACCTAAATTTGATTAATAAAAACACATTTGAGCTAAATTTTCTGTTAATGATTTAAAATAAAATGGAAGCTTATAAATTTTCTATATGAAAATATATATTTCAATAAAAATCAGTATTTTTCAATATTCATTGAAAAAATTAATATGATTAGAAAATTATAAAAAATTCACTCTAGGATAATTTTGACATGTTTAATTCAAAAATAATTTTTATTTTTTAAAATAATTTATCTAATAGTGGTTAATATATAGATATATAAAATAAATCATCAAAATATAATGAAAACCACTTTTTAGGAAAATATGGTTTACAAGAATAAAAATGGATTCATTATTATCCTATGCCAAACATAAATCTTAGATGAATGATAAAAAATTATATAATATATAGATTTCATTAAAATAATTCAACAACAGTGGTTAATTGAATTTTTTAATAAAATAACACACTACACATATAAAAATAGTTTTTTAAAAAACCATTTCTTTTACTTTCAAATGATTTTCATTTTCCTTTCTAAACAAATGATAACTAATGGATTTAATTCATGTGTAAAACATAGAAATTTCATAATATAGTTAGTCGTATTCATACCCACATATTTAATGGAAAGGTTATTACAGGATCTTTAAATAATTTATTTCATGAGTCATTTATGATTGGGGCTGCATATCATATTTTATATCGATCACAATGTTCTTATTTTAAAATTTATGGGTGTCACATTCTCCCAAGATTTAAGACATTACATCCTCACAATTTTAACTTACACTCAGAATTCGAGGGATTGATATTTGAAAATTATTTTCCGGGAAACCAACATCATAAATCGGGTTAATAAAACACCCCCTTGATATGATTGAAAGGCAAGTATGAAGGTCATTTAAAAATATCTCTAAACTAGTTTTCCAAGTAAGAAAACATTAGTGGGAAGTGAAAATATGGACATAGAAGACAAAAATTAATAATTATAGAGAGTGATATAGATCATTGATCATAAGAATATGAATTATCAAGAGACTATTATCAACTGCAAAACCATAAATATGTAATGATTTAAAAGTCCATTGATTCATTAGATACGAAGATAATAGGACATTTTTTTCAAGATCCATTACCTAAGGATGAGGAATTATTTTACTTTTTAAAACATAAGGAAATATATATAGATGATATCATTCAATTTTTTATGATTTTTTTCCTTTCATTGTGCTTCGATCAATTTCAACTTCACTTTTTTCTCTATGGAATGAATATCCAATATTAATTTTTATGCCTGAAGTACTAAAGTTAACATTTAATAGATCATAAATTCCAGAAAAGAGTGACAAAACTACTGAAAAATGTGTAATATATTGTTTTATCCTTTATAAGAATGGATAAAGGGTTCACTTTATTTGATCATTTTTAGAATTGATAAAGGGATTATTTATCATCGTTTTACATATAGAACTAATAAAGGGTAAACTTTAGTAGTGAATTTTATAGCACCAATAATGGTTATGATCGTACGTGCGAGTCCTACAACGAAATAACAGATGTTAAGCTACTTTTTATATATATGATTCTACCACATCCCAAGGCAAGAAGTCGGATGTAGTGATTGCCTCCCACATACACTCTTCACAAACTCCTATATGGACCCAGACCTACACGAATGAGCCTATGAATGACTTGAACCACCATACGGGTCCCATGAGATTTATCTCACCCACATACACATGGGTTAGATCTGACATGACCAGATCCACCTACCCCCCATCCTTGCCTATATGAGGTCTGTCCCACATTCCCATGTGGTGCATGTCCTAAACATTATATATATATATATCAATAAAAATAAACCAAAATACAATTACTAAAAATATTTAAAAATTGAAATAAATAAACAAATAAAAATTAAAAATGAAAGAATTAAAAAATATTCAAAATTTTATAAATTAAATAATTATTATTAAATTTTAATATACATATATATATATAAAATATAAATATTTATAAATAAAATATATTAAATACAGATATATAAAATTAATAAATTGAAATAATTAAACAAATAAAAATAAAACAAAATTTACATAAAAATAAATTAAATATTTTATAAATTAAATAATTATCAATTTAATTGAATAATTTTAATATACATATATAAATATTAATAAACAGTATATATTACATATAGATATATAAAATGAATAAGTTCTATTAATTAAACAAAAATATTATAAAAAAATATAATATTATTAACAAAATTTAATAATGAATCAATTATTAATAAAAATGAATAAATTTCAGATATATATAAATAAATAATAAATAGTAATAAATATTATATATTAAATATAAATGTAGAAAATAAATAAAATGTGAGCAAGGCCAGTAGACCTTATCCAAGGCTGTTGAAGACTCTTGAAGGGATTCAAAAGAAGAAGAGCTACTCGTGTGACTCGAGGAGCCAGGAGAAGACCCCCTTTGAGACTTAGGGTGGAGAAATCTTTGGTGGAAGCTGAAGCAGGCCAGTGGGACTCTGGTGACACTGTGGGATGCAGTATAAATACCCTCCAGTGGGACTTGGGAGAGGTACAGTGTGAATCTGTACCGAACATTGTAATTGTGAAATATTATAGTGGATAATCCTTGTTGGGGTGCTTGAACAACATGGCAAGGATGTAGGCCTTTGGAGCCGAACCATGTAAATCCTTGTGTCCTGTGCCTTTTCATTTACTACATCATTTGAGGGAAGTCTAAGAGATACAAGAAGAGTAGATAGAGGCCTTAACATTCCATAGAGGTTTAATTGATAAATAATCAATTAGTAAATTTTTTAAAAGGATAACTGATTCAGCCCCTCCCCCTCTCAGTGATCACACTGATCCAGACACTTCATATATCCCAAAGGCCTAGAGAAACATTATTCCTATATCATTTCACATATTTCATTTAGATTTCATCATGTTAGTATCACTTCCATCCAATGTCATGCATCATTCCTGTTTCACATCATTCACGCATCATCTTTTTTCATTCCGACTTAAATCATTTCATGTATAATACTAGAATAGTACATGATCCCATCATGGATTTACCATAGAACCTGTCAATGTATATGAATTGTATTATACAACCAAAAGTCCTATTTTTAGGGACCATAGTCCCATTATAGTTTTTCCTACATAATTCTTCCTACATCATAGGGGAATTTTCATACATGTATCACCACATGCATACCTCATGCATCATGCTTACATCCATGCTTCTTTGCATCATTATCTTTGTTAATTCCTTCTTTGTGTATTATTAAAATTTATAAATAATGAATTGGTACCTCATTGGGGGTCTCCTTAGTCTTCCAATAGTGCATAAATTGAGGTTTAATTACCTAATAACTTATATTGTTATTCTATATATTCATCCCATATTCCTCATGAATGGATGAAATAATGATTTGAAAACCAATTTTCTATGTTATAATGTTGTTTTAATATCCAATTTCTCTTAAAAAAATTATGGATTTATGGTATTTATTTCACTATGATATAGTAAAATAATTTTACGGTCTATTGATTCTTAATATTCAATATAATATAGTTATTAGTGAGTAAAATAAACAAAATTTGAAATGATTTTTGACATAAATTCATTGTATTATTATGATACCTATTCATTATTATGAATGTTGATAATATATGCTTTCCTATTATGTTTGAATTTTAGATTTAATTTTTTTGAGTTAGTGTTATAATAATGAAATTAATATGGTATTTTTTTAGTAGAGCATTCTTCATCAATCATTGATGTTTAATTACATTGTATTAATATCTTATTAAAAATTGTTGATTAATTCTAGGATTCTGTAATATGAATGTTGGTTATTTGTGAACTTATTAATTATGATTTATATTATCGATTATAGATTAATTCATTTAATTATTTGACTATTCATCCATTAATTAATTTAATGTTTTTTAGTTAAGGAAATACATTTAGTAGTTATAATAATTCTAGGAAAATGAGATGGTGTGTTATTATTGTTTTTTTGATGTGGAGGTGGATTTACAAATAAAATTATATACTTAATCTTATGATAATACATGATGCACCACTTTTTCAATGAAAATTTTAATATCATTATACAAATAAACAGTGAATATTTATTTCTTGGAATGTTTTATTTTAAATTTTAAACAATGATTATATTGATTTTTTACATTTTATTTGTAATGATAACATCACCTCTTTGGAAAAAATGGAAAATTTTATCAATGTGATCACCAAAATGATTTTTAAAGTTTTATCATAAACTATAAATATTTAATTGAGTATTCATTTTTTTGTATGATTGATATATTTGAATTAGGGATTTTCATAAATGTTGTTAATTAAAAGGTAAGATGAATTTTTATTTCATGAAATGTATTTTTTATATATTGAATTTGAAAATATTTATCTGAGTACTATGGGTACAGAAGAAGGGTTTTCTAATGGATTACACTACTCGGTTTTCATTATATTATTAAATGATTTATTAGCCCAATATTTGAGATAAGACCTTAGCTCGAGTAGTCTAGTCTTTTATTCTACTCAAGCCAGTTCAATTGCATTGTTACTTCACTAGTTCAATATTCTACGATGTCATGTGACACTCTTATAGTTTAAGATTCATGTCTAACTAGGAAAACATATAGGGATATTATTAAAGATGTTAGTTCAAGGATCCAAGACCTTTATATCCTTGCCAAATGGTAACGACCCCAACCCTAGTGGACTAAATCCAGTGGTTAAATTACTACCTTGGCATAAGATACAAGTTATCACATCCCAAAGGATGAACTGTTTAGAAGTAATTTTAAATTAGATACATACTTTAGTCTCTCATTGTATTTCATGATCTTAGATATCATGACATCTATGCAGTCAATACCATTCTCTAAGGCGGTTTAATCGATGGGTAGGTATATAACAAACCCATGTAGATAAGGAAAGCCAACTTTTTCATCTAATGATACTACTAATTAATTAAAGGGATATATAATTCATGGTACCACAGATCACTACATTTTCAACATAATAATTTTATATGTAGTTATCAATTTAATTCATGAGCAATATTCCTTATAAATAAATATCTAAATTGAGTAAAGGATATGGATTTTTCAAAAATTCCACAGTAGATCAATTTACATTAAAAGTAATAACTCTATGTAAAAAGGTATATAATATAAGAAATAATAATGTCCTTGATGAAAATAATATGGATATTTATATGAAATGAAATTTCCACTGAAAAATGGTCACAATAAACTGATTGTATCAAGTGAATGTTAAAATTCAGAAAATTAATCATGAATTGAGATGTGGCCCTAGGTTAATTTGGAATATAGGTTTTTGAAATAATATCATGTCATCTAGATGAATAAATGGAATGTAAGTGAAATATTAATATAAGTTTTCATAAAATAATTTTCATTGTAAAACATTGAAAATTTGAAGAACAATTGAAATTTAAAAAAATAATTAAGTCGTTGGTGAAGTTCGTTATTACTATATATGTTAGAGAAACATCACTTGTGTCTTTTTGTTATTTTTTTAGAAATAGAAATATTTCATTAACATCCTTTTAAACATCAATGAATACTAAAAATATATTTACTAAACCATTTTATGAATCAAAAGGACTTTTTTAATTTTTTATAAAAACATGTACTTGAAAAGAAAAATATATATAATATAAAGATAAAAAAAGACATTTTTATTTTAAACAATTATTTTAATGATTCAAGTAAAAAAGAGAGGAAAATATATAATAAAAATTGGTAAATATTTCAATACACTGAGGATAATACAATTATTGGTTCTAATGAAGTATAAATGATGAGATTCCTTTAGTGAAAGTAAAAGAAATCCCAAAAGAATGTGAGATTGTAAAATAACATCTTACCTCTTTAGTAGAAATTATATAGTTACCCCATGAAATAATAAACATTAACTGTAACATTAAATATCATGAATAAATATGAATAAATATTAAGTACACCAATGGGCTGTATATACACCATATTAATGTGAATTGGTGTATATTAACAAATATTTCTCAATAGAATGACAATTGAGATGAAATCCATTACAATGATCATACCATTAAAGTGAGAGTTAATAAATGGAGTGATTATTTGTATCATCTATAAATAAACATAAAACTAGGGTAAATTAAACCTAAAATAATCCAAAGACATTACACACATAAAATCTGAATTCCAATGAATGTTGTGAAATAATATAACCAAATGAAAAGAAATTTAGTTGTGTAATTATTCACCACTTGGTAAGATTAAAGTTAAATACCAATGGATTAATTAATTAAAATTGAAATGTAAATAAAAATTAAATATAATATATTAATGATATTTTATAAATAAGGGCCAGAATATACACTTTATAAAATGAAATAGGTGTATAGCATTAAAATATGCCTCAAAGAAGGTAAATTGTGACGATGTACCTTACTTAACCATTCCCTCTTGTGGAACATGATTTAAAATCATGTATAATTATTTTAACAAAGTTATTAATTTGTAACTAAACCGTATTAATATATATAATATCATATATATTCTTATTGTTGCATCTTATCACTCATTTAATAATAATAATAATAATTCATTAATACTATTGTTTCGGGAATTAACTGCTTTATTTTCTCAGGCATGCTTCATCAAAAAAGTTCAAGTTCATGTGAATAAGATATAGATACATATTATGCATAAATATAATAGTTTTATAAATATTATTTTTATTCATTATATACATTGTTATAACCATTATTTAATGTTGATAATTTAAAATTAATCATATCGTTTCATGGAGACAGTAGGGCGTATGTCTCCATGAGTGATGATATCACTCCCATAATGGTTTAGCGGGTAGAGAAGTAGAGAATATGTTCAATTTAAATAATTAATTTCATGTTATATATACTATATATATTCATTATTTACATCATTGTGACTATCTATGAGGGTTGATGATTGAAGACAAATTACATCGGTTCTTTAGAACGTAGTCTATCGTACATATGAGTGATAGATTTTTTCTCATTTGATGGAGGAGGAGATGGATAAATATTATGACATAAAAATAATAAAATAATAGAATATGAGATATAATTTTACTATTATATTTTAATTTATACAACATAATCTATGGTGATAAAAAAAAGTGCACTATTAAGACGAAAAACGTCTCTTAGTGAGGCCTCCTTTGGATCTCTTTATAAGGACCCTAGGGATGGCCTTTAGAAATGAAAAATAGCTCTAGAATGTGGCTATAAATATTTGGGAGATACTTATTTAGGGTTTAGTCAATCTAAATGGTTAGAGAGGTGTGAAGAATTTTGGGGAGTTAGTGACCTTTTATAATTGAGGAGGGGTGAAATTTTGGTAAATGCCCCTAACTATTCAATAATGGGAAGTCACTCGTGGTGAAAGTTACTCCAAGATTGATAAATTATGGTGTGAAGAGATTATAAGGTCTTCTCAAATTACCACCACTTAAAATGAAACATTTTTAAACATTTTATTCTCTTTTCCTCTAAGTTTACTTATTTTACCATTATAGATTTTACCAAGGTAACAAGATATTTTTAACTTTGGTAATTAATTCATTAGGACTAAAAAATTAAAATTAATAACTTAATTTTTACCTATGGATTCAAAATATGAAATAAAATTTATAAAATAAAAATATTATGTGTTTGGCAAATTAATTTTAACATACACATATGTAACAAATAAAACATCATTTTAACATTCACTTTATTGAATAATTTTTAGTATTTTTGATAAATGTTATGACAAAACATTAATTTGAACAAATTATAAATTACAAATTATTATGATTACCCATAATAAATACATTTTATAAACCAAAATTCATATAATTTTCATAATTTAATTTAAAATCAAACCCACACGTGTGTTGATAATGAGGTTTTCTAGAGAAAAAAATCTCAAATACATAACATTATAATATCAAAATTCAATATAAAATTTATTCGAATGACCTAAATTTGATTAATAAAAACACAGTTGAGCTAAATTTTCTGTTAATGATTTAAAATAAAATGGAAGCTTTTAAATGTTCTATATGAAAATATATATTTCAATAAAAATCAGTATTTTTCAATATTCATTGAAAAAATTAATATGTTTAGAAAATTATAAAAAATTCACTCTAGGATAATTTTGACATGTTTAATTCAAAAATAATTTTTATTGTTTAAAATAATTTATCTAATAGTGGTTAATATATAGATATATAAAATAAGTCATCAAAATATAATGAAAACCACTTTTTAGGAAAATATGGTTTACAAGAATAAAACTGGATTCATTATTATCCTATGCCTAACATAAATCTTATATGAATGATAAAAAATTATATAATATATAGATTTCATTAAAATAATTCAACAATAGTGGTTAATTGATTTTTTTAATAAAACAACACACTACACATATACAAATAGTCTTTTAAAAAACCATTTCTTTTACTTTCAAATGATTTTTATTTTCCTTTCTAAACAAATGATAACTAATGGATTTAATTCATGTGTAAAACATAGAAATTTCATAATATAGTTAGTCGTATTCATACCCACATATTTAATGGAAAGGTTATTACAGGATCTTTAAATAATTTATTTCATGAGTCATTTATGATTGGGTCTGCATATCATATTTTATATCGATCACAATGTTCTTATTTTAAAATTTATGGGTGTCACATTCTCCCAAGATTTAAGACATTACATCCTCACAATTTTAACTTACACTCAGAATTCGAGGGATTGATATCTGAAAATTCTTTTCCGGGAAACCAACATCATAAATCGGGTTAATAAAACACCCCCTTGATATGATTGAAAGGTAAGTATAAAGGTCATTTAAAAATATCTCTAAAATAGTTCTCCAAGTAAGAAAACATTAGTGGGAAGTGAAAATATGGACATAGAAGACAAAAATTAATAATTATAGAGAGTGATATAGATCATTGATCATAAGAATATGAATTATCAAGAGACTATTATCAACTGCAAAACCATAAATATGTAATGATTTAAAAGTCCATTGATTCATTAGATACGAAGATAATAGGACATTTTTTTCAAGATCCATTACCTAAGGATGAGGAATTATTTTACTTTTTAAAACATAAGGAAATATATATAGATGATATCATTCAATTTTTTATGATTTTTTTTCCTTTCATTGTGCTTCGATCAATTTCAACTTCACTTTTTTCTCTATGGAATGAATATCCAATATTAATTTTTATGCCTGAAGTACTAAAGTTAACATTTAATAGATCATAAATTCCAGAAAAGAGTGACAAAACTACTGAAAAATGTGTAATATATTGTTTTATCCTTTATAAGAATGGATAAAGGGTTCACTTTATTTGATCATTTTTAGAATTGATAAAGGGATTATTTATCATCATTTTACATATAGGACTAATAAAGGGTAAACTTTAGTAGTGAATTTTCTAGCACCAATAATGGTTATGATCGTACGTGCGAGTCCTACAACGAAATAACAGATGTTAAGCTACTTTTTATATATATGATTCTACCACATCCCAAGGCAAGAAGCCGGATGTAGTGATTGTCTCCCACATACACTCTTCACAAACACCTATATGGACCCAGACCTACACGAATGAGCCTATGAATGACTTGAACCACCATACGGGTCCCATGAGATTTATCTCACCCACATACACATGGGTTAGATCTGACATGACCAGATCCACCTACCCCCCATCCTTGCCTATATGAGGTCTGTCCCACATTCCCATGTGGTGCATGTCCTAAACATTATATATATATATATATATCAATAAAAATAAACCAAAAATACAATTACTAAAAATATTTAAAAATTGAAATAAATAAACAAATAAAAATTAAAAATGAAAGAATTAAAAAATATTCAAAATTTTATAAATTAAATAATTATCATTATATTTTAATATATATATATATATATAATATAAATATTTATAAATAGAATATATTAAATACAGATATATAAAATTAATAAATTGAAATAATTAAACAAATAAAAATAAAAACCAATTTACATAAAAATAAATTAAATATTTTATAAATTAAATAATTATCAATTTAATTGAATAATTTTAATATACATATATAAATATTAATAAACAGTATATATTACATATAGATATATAAAATGAATAAGTTCTATTAATTAAACAAAAATATTATAAAAAAATATAATATTATTAACAAAATTTAATAATGAATCAATTATTAATAAAAATGAATAAATTTCAGTTATATATAAATAAATAATAAGTAGTAATAAATATTATATATTAAATATAAATGTAGAAAATAAATAAAATGTGACAATTAAAAACAGTTTAATGTCTTATTCATTTATAATGATTTTGATACATAATTATTAAATAATATTTTTTTAAGGCTGGGGTTGAAGCCTCAATTTATTATTTATAGAAATCAATAATATTTTTAATATTGAAATAAATTCATATATATATATATAACAATATATATAAATTTCTTAAAATATGATTCATATAATAAAAAATATTTATGTTTATATTAAATAATTCATATATTTAGTGAAAAATAGTTTAGAATTAAAAATATAATATTAATTAAAAATATTGCATAATTGTATCATGAAATAGATATTTAATTGAATTTCATTTGATTTTAAAATTCAAAATATATGAAATGTGTGTCACCATGATTTCACACATACATAAATGTAATCAAAGCATTTTTATATGCAACACACACATAATATTTCAATAATTTATTCAGTTTTTAATAATTATTTTATAATTGTATTTCTTAACATAATATATTTTATATATATTATGTTTCTGATTGGTAAGTTGTATCATTTTTCTATTTTTATTAAATATATACAATTTATTTCTTTTTATTATTTTTTATCGAATTTATTCATTTTTAATATTATTTATTCACTATTAATCATAATTTTTTTCGTAGTAATTTTATAATTAATTCATTTTCAATTTTTCATTCTTGAATATATTTTAAATTTTAACAATTTTCAATATTTATTTTTACATGTTTATTCATTAAAATTTAATGTGGTTAATATGGTTTTAATTTATAAAATTAATTTTTATTCATTTTCATTTTAAAATATATTAAATATATTAAATTTTTTTAAATTTATCTATATAAATATTTATAATAATTAATTTTTAAAATTTATTTATTATTATTATTATTTAATTCATTAATTGATGCTACATATTTTATAATGTCATTGTTCAATTTAACCTATATCAAAATTGGATATATATATATATATATATATATGTATATATATACACATTAATTTCACACACATAAATATTTATGTAATTAATGAAATCATATAAAGAAACCTACACACCTAATATTTATATAATTTATTAAAATTCTAATATTCTTTTTTTAATTTCATTTTGTAACATAATATATTTAATGTATTATTTTTTTATTTTGTAAATAAAATTTATTTATTTTTAGTGTTATTAGAAATAGTATTATTTATTCATTATTTATTATTTAATTTTCTTGAATTTAATTATTTCCCAAATATTTATTTATACTTATATATTTACTATGTTTTTATAGTTTCAATATGTATTCATATTTATTTCAATACATATCCTTAATTTATTTTTCTAATAATTTGTATAATTAAAAAAACATATCCTTTTTCAACTTTTTTGAAGTATACTAATTTTTTATTATTCAATTTCTCTCATTTTAACATTAATTCAATTATTATTATATATTCAATAATAATTTTAAAGTTATTTTCTAAATAAATATTTATAAATGTATATCTACTAAATTTATAAAATTATATATTTATAAATATATGTAAATAAATAAATATATTTTTTTAAATAAAATTATTTAAATAATTTTAAATAATTAATTATATCTATGAATAATTTCAAAATTATAATAAATATATTTAAATAATGAGTTTATTTACTATATTCATATTTATATTTATATATATTTAGTAAATATATATATTTATATAACTATATATAATGATATTAATATATTTATAATTGTGAAATTATAATAAATATATTTAAATGATGAATAGATTTACAGTAGTTATATATATATATAATATATATAATTATAAAAATATTGGTAATGTTTAAATATATTTATAAATTTTTATTTAACAAATTTATAAAAACTTATATTTTTAATTATAAATAAATAAATATATATTTTCAAATAATTTATTCATATAATCATAAATAAATAAATTTATATTTTAATAATTAAATTTTTTTATTGAATACCCATAAATAATGTATATATTAAATAATTTTATATTTATAATTACATATATTTAGTAAATTTATATATAATTATATAAATATAGATTTATATAAATATATTTATAATTATATAAAAATATTTATAAAAATATTTACATATATATTTTTATTTATAATTATAAATCTTTATCAGCACTAAATAAGCAATGATAAAATCCATCTCTATAAGTGTGAAATAAGGGCTAATAAAGAGGTCTTTTATCAATGCTTATTATTTTTATGATGATACAACCCCTCGTTATCAATGATTTTTTAGAAGTAATGATAAAACTCTCCCCGATCTTTTAAAATGAACCCAAACCAAACCGATTTCCAATATTTTGTTCAAGTTCATGCAGAAGTTCCCTTCTACAACCTCTCCCCCTCGATATTCTCTAGGAAAAATAAACTCGAAAATATTTGGTATGTAATTTTTTTCTCTTTATCTCTTATTGCTTGCATGTTTAGGATCAAAAGTGTGCAATAGTGCGACGTTATCTTGGCTCAGTGGTCCCGTTGTTCCGCATTTTGGAGCTCTATCTATGAACTCGAAAGCATAATTCATCCTCTTCTCATGCTTCCTCATTTTAGGGCCATTTTATTCTGATTTTTACCATATTACAGCTTGCATAGGTCCTACTCCAGTGACATATGGTTCACGGTGTTATATTTTGGTTTTTTGTGTTGCCCTAGAAATTAGTTTTGGATTCTCTTGGACCTCAAATACCCCATTTTCCCATCCCATTCACTAATGTCCCAATTTTGGTCATGCTCTTCACCTTTAAGGATGATTTTTTATCATTCTAGGGGCTTCTATGGCATCAGACATATATGAAGTGGTGTTTACAACGAAGAGCACTGTTATGTTTTCTATCCTGTCTAACACATGTTTTTTAGTTATTGAGGGATTCAGTATGAGAGTGAATTTCATTGGATATTACTTTTATAAGGGTGTCTATAGAAGGAAAAGAAAGAGTCAAATATCATTATATGGTAAGAGAGAAAAATATTTTTATTGAAGTCTCACATTAAAAATTTATATATATATATATATATATTATTTTAAAATAATTATTTTATTTAAATGATTCTTTTTTCCAAAATTATATTTCTAAATTTCAAAAACCATATTATATGGGGATTTTATTTTAATGATATTCTGATTCCCAAATTCCATATGAGAAGTTTAAATCAGACAAATTTATGTGTAAAGGGGGAAAATATATCATGTTATCCACTCATGTGAACTTTTTTAATTAATGTATTGAAAGAATAACTCACTTTTGGGGGATTTTTTTAGAATATTCTATGTTCAAAGGGCTTTAAGAATTATTAACTTATTTTCACGGTTTTTTTATTTTAAATTTTTATAAGTACTTAATTAATTTATATTTATAGTTTCCTCATATATATCTATATTTTATGATTTCCATGAATAAAAATTTAAAAAACTATTAGTTTTTTTATAGATGATACATAAATTCTTTATTAAATTATTTTTATTATATAATTAAATGTCTTAAATAAGGAGTAGACATTGGTTGTTCCTCGAGTTAAATTATAAATTTTCTTTTTTGAACAAAGTAAATGTAAATATTATTGAATAAATTCTCCCTTTCATACATGAAAATGTTCCTTATTTTCATATGTACTTATATTTTTTTACTAATGAGATATTTTAAGGGGTTTTTATGTGTTAATAAATTGAATTTATCTCTATATTTATTATTTTTGATGTGCTATTTGGAATAAAAAAGGTCCAAGGTATTTGAAGATGAAAATTTATTTTCTTATTTGGTTTTAATGGTTTTCATGGAAACAAATGAGTTTCCTTACATTTTTGGAAACAAATGTAATTATCCATAACCTATTTTTTATGTAATGTCTTGTTTGGGTGATTATAAATTAAAAAAATCATTTTATGATATTGTAAACTCCTTTTGTTTTGGGATAATATAATTGGGTTGTGGTTTGTTTAGTTATATGAATTTTTTTTCATTATGATATATTTAATTATTAAAGTATTTGTTTTTGGTAATGTTTTTTTATAAATGATCAATATTTGATTTATATTATATTGGATTACTTAATTTAGTATTTAATTTCTTATATTAAATTAGTTATATTAATTTTGAGTGGTATATATTTGTTTAACTATCATATAGATTTAAAATTTATAATTCAGGTTTAGACCATGTGTAATATCATTAAATGGGTGTTCTGTGTATGAGTTATATTGATCATTCCTATGAATTATAATTATGACATATATAGTTGTTGAATTGTTATAAAAAATAAGAGGATTTATAATGAAACAAGTGATATAATGAGGAAAACTCATTAAAACATGTTTCCTAAAGCTAAATCACACCTCTAATATGTGGGTATTATTTTATAGTGTCTTAGGAATATTTTATGTCATAATTATAAAATAAGGACATCATCTGGGAATCTAAAATAGATGTATAGTCTGTTAGAAAAAAAATTAATGGTTATTTTTCATCTCTTATTTTGATTAATCCATGTACACAATATTATTATTATTTTAATCAATTTTCTATCATTAGGAATGGTTTGAGTGCCACCCAAAAAAATTTCTAATTTAAAAACATTTATCTCAGATCCATACATGATTATAAGATAATGTAATAATTTTATAAAGTTTATTATAATCTACCCTAAACATATATATGGTATGGATTTTATTTTGAATGAGAATACTCTTTTGGATATAGCTATGAATGTTTTGATAACTAGACATGGGAGATAGCTTATAGTGATCCGTGTATCTATTAGAGGTGGAATCAAAATGTTTTGGATTTCAATGATGTGAAACCCATGGTAACCTATTTTTTTGAAATTTTTATTAAGGAAAAGAATTTGTGGTGTTTTTAAGAAAATTGAATATAGGTTTTTGAAAATTTAGAAAAGGATAAATATAATTAATATTTAAAATATAGTATTTTTTAAATAGTGGGTTTTCAGTGTGGTATAGTTCACATATATTATTTGGTATTCATATAATACATGTTTTAGATTCATCTTCCTGAAAAGAGTGTAACATGGAATCTGAAATCACTTCTATCGTCAATACTAGTTCTTCCATTAGATTCATGAAATCCTTAAATCCTTAACCCTATGTCAAAATAAAATGATGACATAAACTTGAATGTTACGAGGAATGTTTTTTTACATAAATTTGGAAATCTTGGTCACAACTAAATGATAATAAAGTACATGAATTTTTAGGGGATCTCTTCCATCGAATAATAAATAAATTTTGTTTATGAACATATTTATTACAACGTTTTTTCCCACACATCATCAAATATATAAGCTAGAGTAATAGCTACATGTTTACCCTAGGTTTATTATTTTCATGTCATCCTTGTGTAAAATTATAACATGTCTTGAATCATAACTAATAACATTCAAATGTTGGGATCCCCTTATTAAAATTATCTAAAACTTTATCCACTGACAATGAATATATTATTTTTATTTATATATTTTTTTTAAAAAATGAATATTTTCTCAACCTAATATAATGAATATGAACGAAAAATGGTATCACTGAAATTGTATAACATTATAGTTTGAAGATGGAGTTAAAGAGTTTATCCTGTTTGCAATAGAGCATGTATACGACCCTTGTAAAATCCTTTGTCGATGTTTATATAGTCTTTATTTAGGAAAACTAAATCTAGAAGTGTTGTAAGAACATTTGATTTGTTATTGAATAGAGTAGAGGTAAAAATTTTGAAATGAACATGTGTATGAATTGAACATTCATACCAATTGATATGAAACTGTGGTTTATGGATCATTTGATTTTAATATTTGTAAAAATGATGATGGAGATTATATGGAAATTTTAGAAGACATTAAGTAATTTCAAAAGTTTTTTAACAATTTAAATAGATATTCTAAGAGAAAATTGTATACCAGTTATACTAAATACACAACATTTTAGCTATATTGATGTTATATACTTTTAATACAAGTGGTGAATTGAGCAAAAAAAGCTTTACAAAACTACCTGCTCACCTGAATGATATCCTACTAGTATAAAATGAACTTCCATGTCAAAAATATGACACTAAATGATTTCAACGTTTGATGGGAATGAAATATAAACATATACAGTTATTCATATGATTTTATATTATTTCTCAAGGACTATGAATCACTCATAAAATTCCCTATGTACGACATGAATCGATACAAGAATGATGAATAAAGTCCTTTGAAATATTATTAGTAGTTTCCTAACATTCCACGATTTAGATGACTATATGGATATTAGAAAACCATAAGGAAATTGACATGGGAGGAATATATGAGAATTAAATATGGTAAAATATTTCATCCATTAAACCTTCCTCAATAGAAGAAGATTTATTATGATTATCTTTAACTTTCTAATGAGCTGAGAAACATCCATATTGCATTATCTATAGATGGAATAAATATTCTTGGTGTACAAATTAGTACTCACATTACATGGCCATTTATGTTGGTAAATTATAACTTTCCTCTACGGTTATGCTTGAATCACAATTATATTATGTTTCCTATCTTTAAATTTAAAAAATATCCTAATGATGATATTGATTTCAATTTGGATACATTGATTGAATATCTAAAATTAATATGAGAGACATGTGTTATAATGTATCCTTCTCATATAAGTGAAGAATTAACAACGGTTTCCATGTTCTATAAGAAGATAAATGAATTTCCTACTTTAGGAATTTTATTCAAGCTATAACACTAAATGAATTTTGGGGTGTCCCATTTGTGATGAATGAAAACACTCATTTTAGTTGAAACATTCATGAATGTCTATATTTTAGTACATAATAATTTTTTACCTTGATGACATAAATGCTGATCTTGGACAATAACATTCGATGGAAATTGAAAGCAAGGTAAAACACCATATCCACTAATGGGTGATCAACTATTAGAAAAGGTAAATTATATTAACATTGTTTTGGTAAACCATTTTCAATAAACAATATGAAATATGGTTGAAAACAGAGACAAATTATCTTTGAATTACCATATGGGAATTTTTTGTACGTGAGACATTTTCTTATACTGTGGACATAGAAAAAATATATTTTATAGTGTAATTATCATGTCACTAAACTTTCCTAGAAGAAAAGACGGAGTCAAGGCTAGTTTAGACATGATTGACAAGGGGAAATGGGATGAATTGGAACAAGTGTAGGGTAAAAAATGTGATTTTATTCCAACATAAACTTACACACTATCCAGACAAGAAAAATTTAAATTTTTTAATTTTCTACAATAGTATAATATTTTTGGAGGGATATTCATCAAATATAAAGAATCTCATATCATTGACTAATCTGATATTACCTGGACAAGAATGTAATTCCTTGACCCCATAAGCCTGGAGCTGGTGTGTTATTTTATTATATTATAATGCTTAAAAGGAATCAAATTCCAAATGACTGATTAGTTTAATAGACATAGAAATCCATATTATGTATATGATAACCATTATACTTTGGAAAATAGAAAATACAAAAATGATACATAATAAAATGACACAAAATGCATCTATGAATGTTTATTCAAACATTTATTCTTCATAACCTAGGTAAAGAAACATAATAATGGTGAGCTAAAATTATCAGTAAGGGTATGTAAAGTAGAATCAATTATGAATCAGTGAGAATAATTCAACCCGATGAGGTAAGAAACTGCAAAAAATAAATTTAATTAATGAAATGAAAATGAAATGTATCCATAGATAAGTCAATGAAAAATCTCATCGATGAATAATAATGAAATTAAATGAGTTAAATTAATTCCTAATGGACCACGTGTCTATGTAACATGAAAGCCTATACCATAAAGACATATTATAAGATGGTTTAAAACTACAGATATAATCCCATTTAATTTAGACAACTTATTTGTATCCTTAGAACATATCGATGCATCGTGGAGCTGTCAAATGTTTGGGCTCCTCCCATAATTTAATATCCAAAGTATTCCTCATAATTAATAGTAAAAATAAATAATATTCCTTATCCAATTTCCATATAGAATAAATAATACAAATTTATAAATATTTCCACAAATAGTCAAATAACTGTCGAAGTAGATACCATATATAAAATGGTATATAGTTTAGGAAATAATAATATCCATTATTTGAGAATACAGATATTCAAGTAAATTTACAATGAAAAATGATTAAAATGAATTGATTATTTCATTGTATGTTTAACAATCAGAAAAAAGGTGATATTGAAAAAATAATCATTAAGAACAATCTTGAGGGAAATAATCCTTAAATATTCCAAATTATCCCCAACAACTTTGAAAAAATTGGATAATAATATCCAGAAAGGGAAATAGTAAAATGATCTTAGAATATCATGAGAGTGAGTTTATTTATTATATAACAAGAACAAGGTATCATATACCCCAAATAAAAATGAATTGGTGCATAATGATAAATAAGTGTCAATGAAATATAAATTGAGACGAAATTCCCGAACAATATCATTTTTTTCATTGTGTGGTATTTATCTTCATATATAGTGGTCTAAAATATTTTAATAACTAATATAATTACTATAATCATGTTTATAAGACCATATATTAACTTTTTAAAATATCTCATTACTTGTTTTTCAACATCATTCATTAATTTCACTATTTTAGTTGTTAATTACCTAGTTTTCTCAAGTAAGTTTTAACTTGTTATTTTTTATCATTAATTATATCATGGTTTAATAATCACCAAAATATAAAACATTACATAAATTCCATATATAATTATTATATATTTATTTATAGTAGTCCATTTTATTTGGACATTAAAAATGAAGTACACTGTTCATGGAGAAGGTAGACCGTACGTACGCATGAATTCTACTTTCATTTTGTTATTGTATTAAATGGATGAAAAATAAATTATACATACATATATTATAATTATAGAATCATATCTATTTTATATATGTTACATATATTAATTAAAACCATACATTATTTATGGAATGAATGAGTCGTATCGCTTTGTGGGGGTGTTAGTCCACAATTCCTCAAATGGAGTGATCGTATTTACAGAAGATGTAAGGCATAAAAGATTGTTATAAATAAAAATTAAATAATCATAAAAATATTATAAAAATTATATATATAATATATAAACATATTTTCCATCATAATTTCCACCATTGTAGGTGGTAAAGAAAAAATTAAAATTCCTCGATTCGTGAGGCAGTAATTCGCTTTACATCAAAGCACTATGTTTGTTACCCATTAGAAGGAAGTGTGTGTATGTTTAGGTCAAAAAATTAAATAATAAAATCATATTATATTTAATATAATGTTTCATTTTATAAAGGCATGAAATAATTAGAGTTTTGGGGGTGGATATTGAAAATAACTAAAAAGCTTGAGAGAAGTTGTTATCTCTTAATCGGGTAACTACTTTTGGTTTGTGCTAAAAGGCTTCCTTGGAAGGATTTTTGACCAAAGTGATTATTCTTGGTCTAGGAGAGGGATTTGGGGACTATATATGGGTATATGATGTCCGAACATAAGTTTTTTGTTATGTTTGAGGAAAAGGGAGAAGTGGTGGCCTTTTATAAGGGAGGAAAAGGACTCACTTTGTATTTTTTAAAAATAAGTTAGGTGTACCCATGTTTTTACATAACATAATTTTTAAAAAACCAAAAAAACTCAATAATTTTACTTTAATGGAAGAAGTTTGTCTAGAAAATTTGTGTTGTAAATGTTTCTAGGTCATTTTGGACCTTAAGTTAATGGTTTAGTCCTTTATTAAGATAAATGTTGCCATAATAATTTCAATTAATTTTAATTACTTTCAATAATTTTTTTGGAAAAAAAATTTGTTTTTATTAGAAATTATAAATTATGATGACTCCAAATTGGGAATCCATTTTTTTAAATTCCAATCATAGAAGTACCATAAATTAATTTAAATTTAATCTCATAGACGGGAGGACAATGGAGGTTTTTAAGGTAAAAATGTTGAAACTTTTTCTATGTTTTTATAGTCATTTTAAAGTGAAATTGATTCAAATCACATAAATATTGTTAATTGATAAAAATATTATGTATATAAACTTCAAAACAAAATTTAAAAATTATTTATCCTTATAATTAAATTAGTTGATAAAGTAGTTTTGTACTAAAATTCAGTATTTGTAACTATTCATTGAGAAGTGAAACTTCATAGGAAAATACCAAAACAACAATAGAAAATTTTTATGTTTCTATTAAAAATATGAAGATTATTTTGAAATATTAAATCAATTTAAGCATCAAAATTCTTATTTAAAATTATTGTTCCATTAAAAGGTAGTAAAATTTCCATTATAAAAATATATGTTTTGAAGTGTAATAGTTGGTTTGTTCTTGTCTTATACTTATCAAATATATTGGATAAACATAAAAAATATTATATCTAATAATATATATATATATATATATTACATTAATATATCTTGATAATTGCTATTAATTAAATATATTCAGGTAAAACTACTTTGTGAGCATTGAAATAACACTATTTTTCTTTATATTCCATCGGTTCTTATATTAATCTCTAATTAATTTATAACATATTAAATATTTTTATATTTGTGTAAACCATTTATTTTAATAAATTATTTACCCATTTTAATAAATACTAATTTTAAGTCTAGGTTATATATTAATATATTGAATAATATTTTAATAATATATCGTTTTTCAGTAAAACTTTGTTTTTTGTGTAATTTAAGCTTTTGAAGAAAGTAATTGTTGCATGCAATGAATGATAACTCAGTGTAAAGTTAATTACCAAATATTGAATATATCAAATTGATTTAAAATAATAAATTTATTTTAAAGTATCGGGATATTATTTTCCCATATGCACATGGTGCCATGTGTCATGCACCCTCTCAAATATAGGGTTCTTTATAATTTCAGGGTGTCACATTCTCCCCAACATAAACAAAATTCATGCTCAAAATTTCAAATTGATCTCAGAAATATATGGATTGAAAATAAGATATTTTTGAAATACCCACTTCATAAAAAGTGCTAATATCACATCTACTTAATAACAGAGAAATTAAAGTACAATGGTCACATAAATAGGTCTCTTAGTAGAATAAAATTTGTGGGAAATTGAATCATGGACACATAGGAAAAATATAACAATCATGTTCTGATAAAGAGTGATAGAAAAATGATTATGATAAAGTTAACAATCAGAAATCCTAAAATCCTTGTTGATCTAAAGGCCATTTGATTAATAAAAAACAAGGCTACTTATATATTTATTTTGGTTTGAAGATAATTTTTGTTAGAGTTGAGGAATTATTTCACTCTCTATGAGTATAAGTAAATATATATTTCGATAAACATAATGGTTTCTTATGATTACACCTTAAACTATTTTTACTTTATCTCTTAGCATAATATTCATCATATGGTGAAGTAATACGTTTACCTTTAAAATCTCATCCAATGATCAACTTAAACCATTTTATAAATGGTTATCTTTTCCAAAAGATTATAGTCTAACTCTTTAGAAATATGGTCAAATAATTTCCAAGATAAACACATCATTATCCTTTAATCAACATGAAGCAGATCTAAATTTTCACATTCAAAACATGTGAATACTTCATCATATATCCTCATGAAATATGGAAATCACTCAAATTTCCATAAAAACATATTGGAAATACACAGTCTTCCTTATTCTTTAAGTAAGCCACATGTTATTGGATATATACTTTGATTCCATTAGTGTATTAAGTTTCGTCAATGATATCAAATACCACTTATTGACAAGTCATTAATCAGTTCCAAGGTAGTCAGTACTTATCCAAATCAATCATTTCTTCATCATTATCTCAACATCAGAAACATATTAAGGGTTGCATTTCCCTCCATCATATATATTTTTTAAAAGTATAAAATTATACTAAATAACTTTTCATGACATTATTCAACATTTAATTTGAAATATTTATCAAAAAGTTACTATATTAATATGCTTATATATTTCATAAATCATATGATAAGAAAATATTAAATAAAAAACTCTTACAAAATAATTCTTAGATTCGAATACAAAATTAAATAAATCATTCCAATTCAACCTAGTCAATAACATATGCTTTACCTTTATCCCATATCATTTTTGTAGGTATATTCCCTTAATTTTTAGGTCATTCCTTTTCATAGTACCCCATATCTTTGGAGTTTTAACATTGAATATCATTGTTTTCCATCATTCCATTGAATTATTTTTCCTGGTGATGTTGTTCTATACACTTTTAACAAACTCCCAACCCTTTCATGAATTTATTAGGGTGATTATTTTCACAGTAATCACAAGTTTGATAATCCTTCTTTCCCTTAATCTTCTTTGAATAATTCCATTTTTTATTGTGTTAAGATGACCTTCTTCTCTTGGTTTCCTTTGAATCCCTAGGAATTGGAGAATTATTTATTTTTCTTGATAGAACATAAAACTATCTCTTCTTATGATGAGAAATTATGAGAAACTAGAAGCCTTGAATGATTTTTCTTAAGACCATCAAATAAGTTTCCAATCATGCACTTCATGTTTCATAGGTAATTAGTAGTAAACCTAGCTAACCTTTTAAAGGTAGCTTCAAAATCCAAAACACTATATTCTTCCTTTTACATTATGTTAAATAATATCCTCTTCATCTCAATTTGTTAACAATGGGGTAAGTATTTATAGAATAACATATCCGTAAAAACTTCTTCATTCCACCTATTCAATTTATTCTTTCTCCCTTGTATTCTAGATTAAAATTTCCACTTATCATCATCACCTAAGAGATAATTGACTAAAAGTGTAAAATTTTCCTTTTCGTTACATTTCGATTCTATAAATATCTTCTCAAGATACATAATCCATTTCTCCGCTATAATTGGGTTAGTATTCCCACTAAACGATGGGGGATTCTACCACATAAATCAATACAACATTGGATATTCTCTTTGTGGAATAGGTTTCTCCATTTGATAAAGGTTATTTTTCATTAAATTACCAGTAAATTCTAATATATCTATATCTTTATCAGTTCTTATACCTGCTGCATTGACTTCCACAATAGGGAAATCTCTACATTATCCACAAGTATAGATACCATTTTTCCTTCTGGGTTCCATTTATAAATAATGTCATATAATAGATTAGCTTCAAAGGTCATAGTGTACAAGTAAAAATATATTATAACACATAACATAAATTTATTCATTTTAAATAAACATTGTTAACTTTAGGGAAATATATACTTTCAAATCCCTCATAATGGTAGGTATAAAAATGTGAAGTATCCAAAGTGTACCCCGTGAGAGTGTCAAACTAGGTGTATAGTAAGTACTATTTTCATATACCAGGTTACCCTAAGTCAGGCTCAGAACAACCTATTAGATCTATTACTCCTAGGTACATCTATGCAAAAACCACCTCTAATTATATTATTTATACTTTGATGTATTGATTAGAATGCACACATAATCTCTATCGTACCAAAAATCTAGGACACTAATTTATAATTATCTTCAATGTATATCTTATGATTTTGCTCCCTAATTTATATTTTCTAAATATTGTTTCCTAGTTTCCGTCTAAACTTCCTTTGATACCAACTATAATTCCCGACCCGAGAATTCCAAAGTGAGTGCATTATTTTATTACATTGGAATTTTTAAAAGGAGAGAAATCTTGAAGGACATACCAATTTAGTAGTCTTAGAAATCCATATTACATATATGATACCAATAATACAATGGGGAATAGAAAATAGAAATATGATACATAATAAAATGAAATAAATTTTATCCACGAACACTTATTAAGAGATTTAATCTTCATAACATGGGGATAGAAACCTAATAAGGGTGGGATGAAATGCTCAATAAGGGTATGTAATGTAGAATCAATAATGAATCAGTGAGAATAAATCAATATGAAAAGGTAGGAAACTGAAATACATTCCATTTAATCGATGAACAGGAAATGAAGTGTGTCCATAAATATATCACTGAAAACTCTCATGGATGAATAATACTAAAACTAAATGAGGTAAATGAACTGTTAATGGATTTCATGTCTACGGCACATGAAATCCTATACCATCTAGACCTTTTATAAGGTATCTTAAAACTACGTATTGAAACAAGTTTAATTTGACCAACTTATTTGTCTCATTAAAAAATATCGAATAATCAAGGATCTATATGAAGTCCTAGCCCCTCCAGTCATTGTTCATAAATCTTATTCTTCCTAAAAAATATTCAAAATAAATAATATATCTCATCAAATTTCAATATTAAATAAAGAATACACAATTATAAATATTTCCCTAAATAATCAAATAAGTGTCAAAGTAGAAAACATTTGTAAAATGTTGTACTATCTAGGGAAAAATAATATCCATTGTATGAAAATAAGGATATTCAAGTAAATTTATAGTGAAAATTTATTAAATAAGTGATTATTGTAAGAGAATGTTAACAATAACAAAATGAAGTGAGATTACAGATATAATCATTAAGAAAAATCTCAAAAAGAATAATCGTTAAACATTCCAATGTGTCCCATACCACATTGAAACATATGAATCATAATATCTTGAATGGTATGATGTTAAATGAAATTATAATATCATGAGAATAAGGTTATTCAGGATATAATAAGAAGAAGGTAGTATATAAGGCATATAAAAGGTAATTGGCGAATAATAAAAAATAAGTCTCAATGAAATGTTAATTGAGAGGAAATTCCCTTACCGTATCCTTACTCTTAGTTGTGTGGTATTTAACCTCTTTTATAGTGGTTTAAAATATGATTATAACTAATACAACAACCATAATGATGTTTATAATACCATATGTTGACTTCTTATTATACCTCATTACCCATTTGTTATCAACTTTCATTAATTTCACAATTTCGGGAGTCGATTGCCCAGTTTGATCGAGTAAGTTTTGACTTTTTATTTGTTGTTATTGTTTATTAGACCATGGTTTCATCATCTCAAAAAGGTAAAAAATGACTCAATTATCATATATAATCATTATATTTTTTTATATTAGTCCATTATATTTAGAGATTAGAAATGAATTGCACCGTTCGTGGAGACAGTGAGTCGTACATACGAATGAACATTACTTTCATTTCATTGCTATATTAAAATAATGAAAAAATGATACATATTTATATTATAATTCTAGAATCATATATATTTCATATACGTCACTTAGGATTATTAAAACAATTAGTTATTCCTATCATGAATGGGTCATATTGCTTTGAGGGGGCGGTAGTCCACACTTCCTCAAACTAAGTTATCACATTTACACAAGATGGAAAGCATAAATGTATGTTCTAAATTAAAAATAAAGAATCATAAAGATATTGTAAATATCATATATACCATATATAAACATATTTTCCATCATAAGTTCCACTATTATAGGTGGTAAATGAAAAATGAACAATCATTGTTTCACGAGGCAGCGGTTTGCCGTACACAGAATCAATATATTCGCTGCCCATTAGATGGAAGTGTTTATAAATGTATGTTGAACCGTTACCATAAAAACATACCAGTATAGCGATTATACTGGTGATTTTATAAAAACATGAAATAATTAAGGTTGAGGGAGTGGAGAATGGAAATGAAATAAAAAAGCTTGAGAGAAGAAGTTACCTCTTAATCGGGTAATTACTTTTGGTTTGTACAAAAAAGATTCCTTGGAAGGATTACTGCACAAATGGGGGATTCAAGGTCAAGGGTAGAAATATTGGGAATCTATATGTATATATTTCAGCTGAAACTAAGTGGTTTTAGAGGTGTGAAGAATGTGGATAAGTGGTGACATTTTATAAGGGTGGAAAATGACTCAGTTGGTATTTTTTAAACGAAGTTAGGATTACCCACATTTTTACCGAATAAAAGTATTAAAAAACTAACCAAACTCGATAATGTAAAGATCATGGCCGAATAATGGCAAAAAAAAACTGTTGTGTTAAATGTATCAAGGTAATTTGGTCCCTTAAATGAGATTTTAATTCCTTTATTAAGATTAATTTTACATTAATAATTTTAATTAATTTTATTTACTTTCACTAATCTTTTCTGTAAAAAATGATGGTCTTATAAGATATTATAAATTATGATGATTATAAATAAGTAATAAATATTTCCAAATTAAAATCACATAATTTCTATAAATTAATCTAAATTTAATCGTACGGACGAGACGACAATGTGAATTTTTAAGGCTACAATGTCCGCAAGTTTATTGTGTTTTATAGTCAATTTCAAAGTGAAATTGATTTCAATGATATAAATTTTACTAATTGATAAAAATATTATATAATTATAATTTAAAAACAATTAAAAATATAATTTATCTTTATAATTAAACTAGATGAAAAAGGTGTTTTGAACAAAAAGTCAGTATTTTTAACTATTCATTAAAAAATGAAACTCCACAAAAAAATCTGAAAAAAGCACAATAAGAGAATTTATATGTTTTCATTCAAAATATGATGTATATTTTGGAATATTAAATGAACTAATGTGTCATATTTAATATTTCAAATGTGTTATCCATTAAAAATCAGTAAAATAGCCTTTATAAAAATATATATTTTTAAGTGAAATATTTTTTTTATTCTTATATTATACATAATAATATATTAGATGAACCTAAAAAATATTATATTTAATATATAATATATATTAAATTAATATCAGAGACTATTTTGTTTATGAATTAAGTCTATTAGGATAAAATAGAGTTGTAATCATAGAAATAAAAATATTTTAGTTTATATTCAATCAGTTTTTATATGGATTTCTAATTAATTTGTAACCTAGGAATTAATTAAATTTTTGGTCAAAAAATTTGTTTTCATTAATTAGATAAATATTTTAATAACATCTAATTTAAAGGCATGGTTATATCTTATTTCATTAAATAACATTTAAAAAATATATCGATGTTCGGTAAAACTTGGTCTTGCGTGTAATGTAATCATTTGAATACATTCTCTATTATGAGTAACTATAAGTAAATCTATGTTTAGTGCATTACCAAATATATAACATATCAAATATATTTAAAATAATTAATATATTTTAAATTATTAGAGTATTAATTTCTGTAACGACCCAAAATTCTATCGATGAAATTTCCCTTCTTATGTTTATTTTATATAGTAGGAATAATATAATACCATATATAGAACAAAATAAAATATTTATAAATGATGAATTAATCAAATATGAGGTATTTATAAATGTTAAGGAACCTATAATGATGAAATAGTAACATTCCCTTAAGAATAGTAACTTGACCATTATTAATAGTTAATCGGCCTAATGAATAGTAAACTCTACCATGAATGTATAAATAAAATATAGGAATCTCATAAGGGAAAGTATGATATAAGTATATCATAGTAAAATTATGTGAATATTTTACAAAATTAATATTTAAGTGTTTGTATTTCAATAAGTCATAAATATTTAATTATAATTTTATAATTTATAAAATTATTTGAATGAAAATTAATTTTCATAAATCTGATTTAAAATAAATATTTTTTGTCTTATGATTTTAGGATAATTTTACGAGACCTTAGATAATTTATTAAAGTTTTATGAAATCAGTTTTAAATGTAAAATATGTGTTTTTAAAGTAAATATTGATTTTATTAAAAGATTCAATTTCATATATTTAGGAATTAATCTTAATTAAATTGAGCCCATTTCTGAATTATACAGGCCAAAAAATGGTTAGTGGGATTTTTTTGTATTTTTATTGAATACATGAATTTTTAGTGAATAGTAAAATAAGGTAATTTACAGTATGAATACATTATAAGCAAAATAAACCATTCCTTGAGATGTGGATGATGTAAGAAAACTTTTTTCAAACTCACATGAACTTATTACTTTATTTAGTCACAAGAATCAACACTAATACTTTTCTTGAGCAAAATAATAATATAATGAATAAGATACTCAATAATCCCCCCTCACATCCAATATAAAAACCACCCTCACCCAGTTCTCTTAAATCATATAAGCCAAGAATATTCTAAATTTATTCCCAAATAATATTATCTAGTATCTACCTACTTCTTGGATCTATTAGTCTTTCTAGAAGACCAAACCCCATCCCTTAATGAGCTTTTCTAGGAGGATAATTCAAGAGGTAAACCCTCTTCTGTTTTCTGTTAAATTCATTTCAATTTATTTTATTTTCTTATCCTATCCTCACATCCTCTATCCAAATTATCATGATAACTCTATTATTATATATATATACTAGAATTTTATCATGTTAATGGAATATTCATCATTAATTTCCTTACTCTAACACTTTCATTTTAAAAACGAAATCATTGTCTAAGTGGTGCCGATTTACAACCTTCATGGATGAACAACTTTTGTTCTTTAATTTCTCCTTCAATTATGGTAATTAAACAATATTTTTGGTTTAAGAAGATTATAAAATAAGTTTTATATATTATTTAGGGTTTTGGACCATTTTATATTCATGATATTAAATAATAGAACAAAACTAGATCATTGTGATTGAAAAACAACTAAAATTAAGCTTAACGATTATGATTAACATGTTATCAAATGATTAATCCTTATATATAGAAAAAAAATATTTCATAATACCAATTACAAATATATTTTTTCATTAATAAAAATTAATTCCAATTATGGATTATTATACCCATTTTACATGAACTCTACTACTTATAATCAAGCGAACCGATCATGAAATCAAGGAAATGAACACTGTGGAATGACAGAATTCAATCTTATAACTTATACAGAGGGAAAGAAATGAACTTAATAAAATTATAATAAACTAAGAAAATATCTATTAGCTTCATAATTAAATTATTAATGAATCTAATTTCATATTCAGGGACCCTAAGGTCAAGTGCAGATCACATTTAGACATAAGGTAAGGGGTTTGAACCCAAAACTCCATTTTATTTAGATTTACTAATCTCTCTATCTTTATAAAAATTAAATTCTCAATAATAATTATGTACTCCTCATAAATTATGTGTTAAATTTCTATATATATGTAACAATTATAATTCTTCTTTATTTTATGGGGAATTATATGTTTAAAAGTACACTTCTCAAATTCTTCCTGATAAACAATTCCGATTCAAGGGACCTTATTTATTTATTTCATATTTTTTAGTACAATATATAATCATTTTAAATACACCATTATTTTTCTAAAATCACACATTTTATTATGAAAAAATTATCTTAGTTCAATTTTGGTATTATAGAAATATTTTTCCAAAAGAACTCTTCTTTCCAAAGTAAAAGTGTATTTCTCTCAAGAATTACTCAATTATATTATAAATGAATTTTCATATATTTCATCAATATTGATGATTATTATGGTGAATTTGGACTAACATTTTAAACTATCATCTACCATATTTTATTTAATGGTTTATGATTTGTTTGACTATAGATGTATTGTCTTGATACCATTCACCGTATCACTAAGAATTGTTAGTATTTATCTTTAATGATTGGGGAATCTTATTTACATTTCATATGTTAGTTTCAATTATAATTTATATGTTGATGATTTTCACCCATTTCATATGAGTTATTAATTGGAGTTATTAAGTGTTGGGTGGGGCCCCTCAATACCCCCTCAGTGCATAAATAGGTCTCATGAGACTAACTAGGTTCATTTTTTTGCTGTTTATGTATGGTCATGGCATGAGGCCTTAACAATATGGTTATGATGTCCCAGATTATGCATTGCCTCATTATGAAGTGAGAAATTGATATTCCATGTGATTATTTGACTAGTATAATATCAAGGGTGATGTTTTATTATAGAATTATTTGATCAGTTTATATATCAACCATATTAGGCTGAAGTTCACTTTCAATGGCATGTGCACTTTTACTTATTCTCTATGCCATATTATTTAGTCCTTTTCTATATTTCTTATCCTTTCTATGCATTTGAGATCACTCCTTTATTATGTTTTATTTTTCTCTAGGATGAGAAGAAGTATATTATGAAGGAATTTCATAGATAATATAAGAGGCATGAATGTTTACAATGGAATCTACATATTGAATTTTATTTCATGTTGTCATGTTGAACTTATGGATGTATCTTATTTTACAGATCTACTAAACTATTCTGTCTTTTGTGACTCAAATTCTTTGTTTATATACCAATCTAATAAAATAATGCACTAGCTGTGGGCAACTAGGTTTATGCCCTTACAGTTGGTATCATTTGAAGTTTATTAGAAAACATGGAAACTAGATTTAGAAAAAATAGATTAGGGAACATATCCCTAAGATAGACTTTGAGGATAAGCATATAAGAACATCCTTGAATTTTGTTAAGGTAGATATTATGTGGATATTCATAGAAATACATCCATATTTGGATACTACAAGTGGGAGTGGTTCTAGGACAAATGTACCTAGGAGTATAAACTCTAACAAGGTGTTCTGAGCTTGACTCTAGGTAACCTAGTATACAAAAATGAGCCTTACAGTGCACCTGGTTTGACACTCCTAGGGGATATTCTTTGGATAATTCAAATTTTATTTAATAACCATTTTGGAGGATTTAAATGTAAATATTTCCCCAAGGAATTCATACATATTATTATGAGATTATACATTCATAAAATTTCAATTTATGTCATGTATTTTTCTATCATTAAGATTATACATTATGATTCATAACCTAATATAGTGTATTCTATTATTTAGAAATGGTGGAAATTAGATGGAATGGGAACCACTTGCACATGCATATCCCATGTAGGGATTGCCCTCATATGCAAGATAATGATATTTATACTGGAGCAGTGACCAGTGATGGGAAACTTATAAAGATACTTGGAAAATTGACTCATGTTATGAATAATAACCTTACCCTTATAGAACATCCTAAAACATAATGTGGAGGATCAGTGTTAGACCTCTTTATGCGACAAAAACCTCCATTATTTAATGGGATTATAAACCCATTTTTATTAGAGCAATGAATAAGCTATTTAGAGAAGATATTTTTTTCCATGGGATGTAATGAAAATGAGAAAGTTGTTATATAAATTTATCATATTTTTGGAGATATAGATCAATGGTGGTCTTTGATTCAAAACATTAAGGAAGAGGAAGAAATATAAAACTTGTAATGGAGAGAATTTAAAGAACTTTTCTAAGAAAAATAATTTCCTCATGAACATTGAGTGGATACGGAAATGAAGTTTCTGAGATTGATACAAAAGTTAGATAAGAATGTTTCAATGGATAAATCTAACATCACAATGTTAAAAAGGAATGACAAAGTCAACCCATGTAATTCAAGGATTAAAATCTATTGGTTCTTTGATGGTTTAAAGCCATTCCTTTAGTAGGAACTCGTCTTCCAATATTTCTCATCATATAAAGATATAGTCTCAGGTACTATCAAGAAAAAAAGAATTTTCTATATCATATTACATCAATATAATTAAAGAGAAGAAGTGGAATGTTGAACATGCTAAAAAAAGAAATAAAGAAATGGGGAATAATGGAAGGGTTGATTTTTTACATTGTAGTAATTTTTGTAAGAAACACCCTAGTACATTCTTAAAAGGAATGGGTGTTTGTTACAAGTGTGGATAAAAAGGACACCAATCTCATAAATGAAAGGGAAAGAAAGAATCTTTAAATGATCAATTATATAATTATAAAGATATGGGCCATTATGAACATAATTGTTTTAATAATTAAGGAAACTTTCCCCAAAGAAGGACAAAGAAGTAAGGCTAAGCTTATGCGGTCACAACTATTGAGGTTGAAGTTCCTAACAATGTGTTGGAAGGTACTTTAATCATTTCCTCAAACATATAAAATGCTTTATTTGATTCCATATCATCAAATTCTTTCATATCTTCCCAGATTTCCATGAAAATTAGACATTTCCAATTTGATTTAATAAAGGAGTTGTCAGTCAAAAATCCTAAGGGAAGTATCATTGCAACAAAGATTTGTCGATTATCCCCTTTTATGAAACATAAAAATTATTTAGTTATGGATATTATCATCATAACTATGATTTATTTTGATATAACACATGGTATTAATTTGCTTTCAAATTATTATGTGAATTTTTATTTCAAGAAGAAAGAAGACAATTTTTTTGAGAATGATATAGAATCCATTATCTTTAGTGCAGAATCCTCGCCATTTGATTCTTATCTAGATCCACCCCTATTAGATCTTCTAAACTCAATTCATGGAGAGGATGAGAACACAATATCTATGGGTGAGGAATGAAATATTCAAATTGAGGATGTAACTATTGTACAAGAATACATTGATGTATTTCCAGAGGATTTACCTAGAAATCATCTAGAATGAGAAATAGAGTTATATATTGATTTATTTCTTGGATAAAGGCTAATATCAAAGACTCCATTTATAATGAACACAATTTAATTAGTTTAACTAAAGAAAAACCATAGGAATTGAGTGAAAATGGATTTATCTGACCTAGTGTTTCTCCATGGAGAGACCATGTTCTTGTTGTTAAGAGAAAGATGGATGAATGAGGATATGAATTAACTATAGATAAATCAATGCTATTAAAATAAAAAAATATATCCCCTACCTCATATTGAAGAATTATTCAATCTACTTCATAGAGCTCCATATTTTTAAAACATTGATGTTTAATCTGGATATCATTAGTTGTGTGTGAGAAATGAAGATATTCCCAAGATATCATTTCAGACCAGTTATAGGAATTATGAGTTCACAATAATTCCTTTTTGAATAACTAATGATCCATATTCTTTAATAGATATAATGAATAGGGTTTTCAAGGAATATTAGGATGAATTTGTTGTGGTATTTATTGATGTTATCCTGGTACAGTCCAAAATCTATAAATATCATTCAAATAACATGTGTAGTATTTTGAAGTTTGTTAGGTGAAATAAATTATAAAGGATGTTTAACAAGTGTGAATTTTGGTTCTAATCAGCTTATTTTCATTGCCATATGATCTCTAAAGATGGAATATTAGTTGATCCTATGATGAAAAAGGAAGCTCGGGAATGGCCTACACTATTGAACATAACTGAGGTGTATAGTTTTTTTTGTTTTAGCAGGTTATTATCGGGTTTTCCTTAAAAACTAGGGTCAATTAGCCAACCCATTAACCAAGCTAACTCATAAAGGGTTTATGCTAGTACTGGAAATATAATGTGAAGACTGTTTGAATAATTGAAGAGGATATTGGTGAATGCTCCATTATTGAGTCTACCATTAGAAAATAGTGGATTTTTTATTTATAGTGAAGCACCAAAGATAGGTCTCAGGTGCATCCTTATGTAGAAAGATAGAGTTATTTCATTTGCATCATGGAAATTAAAAATTCATGAACATTACTATCCATCTCATTATCTAGAGTTACCATCTATAATATTTTTTTGGAAGATATGGATACACTATCTCTATGGTGAAAGATGTGACATATATATGTATCACAATAGTTTGAAATATGTCTTCTCACAGAAATAACTAAAAATGAGGCAAATAGTTACTCAAGGATTAAGATTGTTTAATACCCTACCACCTAGGGAAGTTGAATAAAGTATTATATGCATTGATCAACAAGGATCTTAGAGTTATGAAAAAAAATGAAGATTGAAAAGGATCCTCTGTAAAAGGATCTTTTAAGGATGGATATGGAAATTATCAAGGAAAGTGAAACAACATTACTTTTACAAATGGTTTCCCAGCCATATTTATTGGAAATAATTAAATTTTATTAGTGTGATGATGAGAATATTCAAAAAAAATTAATGATGTGAATGGTGGGAAATTTCCAAATTTCATGTGTGAGGATGAAGTTATGAAATTTGGGAGGAGGCTATGTGTTCCCTCTATACTCAATCTAAAAAGTGAGTTATTAAATTATTCCCACAGCTTTGATTCCTCTGTACAACCTAGTAGGACTAAGATGTATATATATATGAAGGACCATTTTTAGGGGGATAATATAAAGTGGTAAGTTGCGGAGTATGTATCAAAATATTTATTTTTCCAATAGGTGATGGATGAAATACTATATCCTAATGGTTTCATGCAACCCTTTCATATGTCTACATGGAAATGGGATGACATCAATGTAGATTTGTTCCCTATATTACTAGAAACTCCATGTGATAATGATAAAATATGTTTTATTGTTGATTAACATAACAAATTTACACATTTCCTCTATATAAGGGATTATTTTCCACTATAGATCCCCTCATGACTTAATATAAATTATGTTGTAATACTTCATGGAGAATATCTCTTAATTGTGTCTGATCATGATCATAAATTAAATTGAAATTTTAGAAAATTATATAAAAATATTTGGATACTAAGCCTCATTTGAGTACTTATTATCACCCTCAAACTAGTGGGTAGTTATCAAGGATGGTTTAGACATTAGAATACATGTTGAGATCATGCTATCATGATTTTAAAGGTATGTGGGATTTGTATTTACCTTTGGTAGAGTTTACCTTGAACAATAGTTTCCATTATCGTATTCAAATGGCACCATATAAATCATTATATGGAATGAGATGTCATACACCGACATGTTGGGATGAAGTGATTGAAAGAAATATTGTAGGCCCCGAGCTTGTAGAGGAAACAACAGTAAAGCAAAAGATTTTTGAAACCCATGTCATATTAGATCAAGATAGGATAAAAAAACTATGTCGATAATTGAAGAAAATATTTTTAATTTCAAGTAGGAAATCATGTTTTCATGAGAGTATATCCATGGAAATATTTTTTAATATTTTTAATGAAAGGGAAACTGATACCCAGGAACATTGGTCCTTTTGAACTTATAGAGAGAATAGGAGATGTGTCTTATAATTTTGTGATGAAACCTAGACTTTATAAAGTAGACAATGTGTTCCATGTCTCATTTTTGAGAAAGCACAAGCCAGAACCTAAACATGTATTCACTTCTGAAGGTATCAAAATAGAACTTGATTTATCTTACTGTGAAGAGCCTCTGTGGATTATAGACACTAAAGAACGAGTGTTGAGGAATTAGAAGACTTTCCTGGAAATGATACTTTGAAAAAATCATAAAATTGAATAGGTGATGATGGATTCTGAGGAGCTTATGATGAAGAACTACCCAAATATTTTATTGAGGTAAAAATTTAGAAATTTATAGGATGAAATATTTCTAGGAGGGGAGTGTAACAACCCAATATTTCATAGTATGTTATCTCTTCAAAGTATTTCAATATCTTGTGCTACACGCAATACCGAGTTCGAGCGCACCATGACTTACCAAACTAGACATTCAAAAAAAGAGTTTATGAATAGTATTAACCCAATTTTAAATTTTATATATCCTATATAATTTTAAAATTTATATTTTGTGTTTCTTAGATATAAAATTAGAAAAATTCAATTATTAAGATAAAAGATGTATTTCTCAAAAAATACAGTTTTATGCCTTTTAATGGAGAACTCTTTTTAAGTCCAATATTTGACACTTTTATATATTCAATTTAGTGAAAGTAAATTCATATTTAAAATAGGGGCATAAAAATTTATTTTGGATAAATTTTGGGTACTTTTCTGATAACTTTCATATTTATAAGAATAGTGAAAAAATACAAAATTTTAATTAAAAACAACTTTTTTAATCAAAATTATTTATAGTGTTAAATTATACATTTGAATGATATTTAAGTATCATTAAATTGTATTTTTGTGATTTAATATAATTTTGGTAATTGTATGTAATTTCACATTTAAATTGGACATATACAAGTGTCAATCTCTTGGTAGTTATTATTTCTTAAAAACACGCTTTTTGTTTTGACAACGGGAATTAATTTTAAATTAAATTTTTCCACTTCTGTATTTTTAATTTAGAAAGTTGGATTCCATATTTGGAATCAGGAGTTCCAAATTGTGTGAATAGGTAACTTTTATTTTTATACATTATGAATAATTACTTCGGTAAATTTTTTATTTACCATCCTTAAAAGGTAAATCCGGTAAATATGGGCAAAGAAATAATATTAAAAAATATTAAATTACCCTAACATGTGTCTTAACCCTGTTGGATGATACAGTTCCGAACGTGGGCATCTTTTGGTCGATTTTAGGACCCCATGGAGCCACATGGGAGTGATAATGGCATTTTATATTAATTAATTTAAAGTAAAGACAAAAATAATAAAAGCATGTATCTTTTAGTAAAACATTTTTATATGAGTTTATATAATTTATCTCTTTAAATATAAATATTAATTTGAAATATAAAAATATTTCATACATTATGATATTTTATTTATAATTTTTAGACATAAAATAAATATATTTATTTATAACACAATAATGATGCAGTATTTTCATTATTATTAAATGAATTAAATAAATGATACTGTAAATATTAAAATAAATATAATTTTATAATTTTTATGCCATACACTAATTCTATAGGTGAAAATGAAATGTTATTATTGATTCAATGTATTTTGTTCGAAGTAATCAAGTTGTGATGACTTTCACAATAACCAAATACTAAATAGAATCAAAACTGACATAATTTAGTTTTTAAAACAAATTCTATATTATTGGTTGATATAATACTAAAAAAAACTGAGGTTCAGAAAAATGGATTAAATAATATTATATATTTCATTAATGAACCAATTTAGGTTCTTTTATATGTTTATAGTATGTTTATTTACCATATAGTGTAAGAATACAAGAAGACACGGTAAAAGTTAAACTATTTAACTAATAGTTAAATCTAAAAGATAAATTTAAAATGGAAAACCAAACTTGTCTAAAACCTATTGGTTGAGTTTATTTCCACCCATAAACACCTGAGTTTTTAAATAAATTCATTTTTAGCCATTATTAACCAAATATGATTGTATAATAAATTAATATTTTAATCATTTCCTAAAGTGACCCTCACCCCCTTATAAAAGGGCACTTACCCTTTTCTTAATTTCACACATCCAAAGCCATTTGTCTAAGAGAAATCCTACTTAAATAGATTCTAAACTATCCTCACTTCATCCTAGAGACCTTACACTGATCATAAAGCTAACCTGAGTATACCTTTTGATCAAATCAAAAGGAAGAACCTGAAGAAGAGGTAAATATCTCATCACCTCTTCCAAGTTATTTTATTCTTCCACTTCCTCCTACTTTTTCGTTTCCACTATAAAATAATAAATCCAGTATCTTATATGTACTGTTATGTTATTATAAATATGGTGAAACCATATTTTTTATTCTATCCATCCTATAAATGACAAAGTCACCATACGTGCGTACGTACGTCTTACCGTCTCCACGTCATGGTGTAGTTTGTTATTCAAACACTTCATTTTTTGGATGGTTATAATAATGAGTGTAATTGATGTAAATAAAAAATAAAACATGTTAATTATTCTGTATATATAACATACCATCCAATTACATATGATTTCATCATCAATATAATGATATTATCCCTCGTGTGTACATATAGATTACCGTCTCCATGACTCGAAGAGATTCATTTTCCCGTTATCCATTCAACAATGATTATAAAAATACATATTATTAATAAGTATGTAGTATATGAAATAATAATTCTACTATATATATATATAATAATGTACTTACATATATTTTATTCACTTACTTCTGTTCAATACGATATGAAAATAGTAACAACGTTTATGCATACGTACAGCCTACTGTCTCCATAAACAGTGTTTTCCATTTCATATATCTATCTATTATGCATATTTATATTCTACATATATATTACATATAAATCATTTTTTATATTCAGTAAGTATTTAAATCATTATCTAAGTGATATGATCAAGAATAACAAGTTAAAACACGTATGATAAAGAAAGTGATTATTACCCAAAATGTTAATTTAACATGGAAATCAATATTAAATGGATAGTATAAAGTCAAAAATAAATCATGTACGATATAATAAATATGAATATGGTTCTGGTATAATTTATTAACATATAATGTTCATTATACAAGAGGTTAAAGGTTCCATCCACCAAAGGAAAGTGCAAGGTAAGGGTTAATTCTACAATCTCTTCATTATCTGGGGTTGTTTTTACGTGAGTTTCTACTGGGACCTCATTATCATCCACATCCGTGTTTCATAAAAATAGTTTCAAAAGGAATATTTTAAGGTTTTATGGAAGGGACATATTAACTAGACCATCATTTTAAATGGTTTAAATATTTATTCTTATAAATCATTCTAATTAATTTTAATGTTTTCAAAATGGGTTTTAAGGACATATTGATATGGATATGAATGATTTTAAAATGATAATTCCTTTAAAAAGTTTAAAACTAGTATGTGACACTTTTATTAAAAAATTTCATTAAATATCTTCCATTCTAAATTGTGTGACATTTAAATGTTTTTATGAAAAAAAAATATTTCTCTCAAAGAGTTTTACAAGTAATTTTAATCGATGTCAACCTCATTTAATTGATTATAAACATATTTGAAGTTGATTTATTATGATACAAATATTCCATATTGTATTGAAGGTTTTGTGATATGATTGACTGTGGATGTGTTATTTTTATACCAATCATGGTTTATGGATAATGCATTGACATTTCATATGATAGTTTTAAAAGGAATGTTCATGTTATTTTTAAACCTTTTCATATAAGGAATTCATTGGAATTAGTAAGTGATGGGTGGAGCCCTCTATAGATCCTCGATGCATCAGTAGGTCTCATGAGACAAACTAGTGTCTTGGAACAAGGACTTGACAAAATCTTATTTGTAGTCTTTTCACAAGGCTTTGACCATGTGGTTATAAAGTCTGGCAGTATGAATTTCAACATTATGAAATTGGATATTGATATTTTATGTGATTATTCGACTTATAGAATATCAATTTGAATAAGTAAATGGAATTATTTGATTTATCTTTTCCATATTATGTTGAAGTCTATGTTTAAAAGGATTTTGTTTTAGTATTATACATTGCCTTAAATGTTTAAGTTTATTTATGAAAGTTTCTTCTATATTATTATCCTTACTAATCATCTGAGCTCACCCATTTATATGTTTTATTTTTCCTTGGATTCTAAGAAGTGTATTATGATTGATAAGAAGGGTTAAGCTATGGAATTAATGGCATTCTCAAAGGATCATTTATGTTGTGTTTTATTTTCTAATGTGTAATGTAACGTTCATGTATATAATATTTTTTACAAGACTACTAAACTGATTGGTCTTTTGGGACTTGATTCCTTGTAATCATGCCAATGTATTAAAATATTGCACTGACTTTGGTCTTTTAGGATCTGGGCATTACAATTGGTATTTGAGGAAGTTTAGCAATAACCTTAGACACAGATTTAGAAAAACTCTGATTATAGAACATTACCCAGAGATAGACTTTGAGGATTAGTATCGATGACCTTCCTAGAATTTTGGTAATGTAGAGATTTTGTGTATTTTCCAAGCAATACATCCTAGTTTAGATACGAGCAGGTAGAGGCGACTCTGGAACAGATGTATCTAGGAGTGAAAACTCCGATAAGGAGTTTCAAGCTTGACCTGGGGTATCCTGGTACATGACAACAGGTCTTGTTGCACTCTTGGTTATGACACTCCCAGGGGATATGCTTAGGATATTTCACATTTTCATTACATTACATTATGAAGGATTTAGGATTAATACTTCCTCAAAGAAAACATTTTATGATTATATATTATATGCATAATATTTTCGATTTATGTTAGGTATTTTACAAATTTGGAATTATGAATTGAGATTAATAAACTATCCTAGTGTATTCCATTGTTTAGAAATGGTTCATAGTAGAAGGAATGATAATTCCAACAATACACATGCTCGAAAGATTAAGATGGATAATATATTTCATGGTATTAAGGCACCATTTAAAAGGGAAATAGTCTCCCATGTATTCTCATCATATAAAGAAATAGTATTGTGTGTTAATAAGATAAGTAAAAAAATCTCTGAGTCCTATGGCTTTAAAGGGAAGAAAGAGAAGAAAAGGATGGAAGAGATAAATATGGATAAAGGGAAGAGGGGAAAGAAGGATTTTCCCATATGTGTTAACTGTTGAAAGAATCACCTTGGTAAATTCTTGAAGGTAATGGGAGTTTTTTATAAGTGTGTAGAAAAAGGATACCATGTAAATTATTTAATGGGAATGGAAAAGGTTTCAAATGTACAATGCCTCATTTACAATTAGTTGGGACACTACGCGAATCAATGTCCAAATCATCAGAGTATACCCCAAATGCAGTTATTGGATAATAATCAAGTTATGATACTACCAAAGATGAAGAGGAATGATTAGAGTTCGTATGTTGTTATTAATGTACTGTGTCATTTGAGTATTGTATTAAGGATATACAAGTTATAATAATTATAGAGTCTATAAGGATTGTACTACAGTACTATTTCATTAAGGACTTGAGATTGTGAGGAACCAATAAAAGTGACTCAATAGCAGGTGATTTTTTTTTGGAAAATATATAGTTAAGAGAAAGACAAACCATAATATAGTTCTGATACAGAGGTAGTGATTTTGGAACAATATATGATTTATTTGGATAAATTATAATGGATATTTTTGACAACCTTGAAACTGATTAATTATTTGTATATTCTATCATTTTTGGAGTTTACAACATTTTTGGATATAAAGAGTGTATCCAATATTCAGTAAGGAATAAGGCTTCATGAATGTAATCAATATGGTTTTTTTGGTAATTCAAGGTGTTATCGTGTTTTAAAAGAATACATGATGATGGCATTCACATGTTATTACGTGACAAAAAGAATCTTCATTGTGTTTACCTTCCATATAAATTTTGGAATGTGAATTTGGAGAGAAGTATTTTTGGGTAAGTATAAAGGTTTTAATGGAGTAAGTTTGAGATTGGATACTATTATTAAGGTTAAATCATTTCATAAGATTATTTTTGGATTGTTATAAAAAGGAAAACCTAGTGGCCAGACAATAACCCGTCACGTCTGGCAAGGTTGCGAGACAAGAACCCGCAACCGAAGGGTCGACAAGGGTGGATCACATAACACTGGAATACGTGATGTCCTAGTTTGTATAATGTAGTTTTTTAAATTTTCTGAAAAATGAATTATAAATTCATTATTTTTTGGAACCTTATACGATTAGGATAAATAGAATATTTTTGAATTCTATTTTTTTGGAGTGAAAGATGAGTTTGTGGTAGGAATTAGTTGATGGATGAAACTCCATGTGTCAAGTATATTTTTTCCACTTATTATATGAATAAATTAACTCTAAAACTTTATGCAAGGGATCTTAAAACAAAAAACGTGTTATCCTAATACCTTATGTTTTGTTGAACCAAAAATAGTTGAAGTCATCGTAGATTGATGGATTTGAGGGACTCAATTTTACACTTGTTTGTGATTGATGACCTCAATTAATCCCTATAATTATTTATGTTTTTCTCAAATTATGTGTCTCTAATTTCCACCAATATTCTCTTAATCGAGATCATAATTTGGTGGTGACTTTTTGATTTCCCTTTCCCTCTTATTAAGACTATATTTTTCTATCCCAATTTCCGATGTGGGTTTTACACAAAGGTATTTTTATTTTTTAAACTATTATTTTCAAAAAACAATTTCAAATTGGGAGGATTCAATTTATTGGTGGAGGGGATAATGTAACACCCTAATATTTCAGAGTATGTTATCTCTTCAAAGTATTTTAATATCTTGCGCTACACGTAACACTGAGTTCGAGCGCACCAAGACTTACCAAACTAGCTATTAAAAAAATAGGCTATGAATTTTATTAAAAAAATTTAAAATTTAAATATCCTATATAATTTTAACATTCAAATTTTTTTTTCCTTATAGATAATATAATAAAAATTCAATTTTTAAGATAAAAGAGGTATTTTTCAAAAAATGCAGTTTTATACCTTTTAATGGCGAACCCTTTATAAATACAATATTTGACACTTTTATATAGTCAATTTAGTGAAACTAAATTCATATTTGTAATAGGGACATAAAAATTTATCTTGGATAAATTTTGGGTACTTTTCTGAAAACATTCATATTTTGATGAATAGTGAAAACATACAAAATTTTAATTAAAAAAAACTTTTTTAATCGAAATATTGTATAGTGTTAAATTATAAATTTGAATGACTTTTAAGTATAATTGTATTATATTTTTTTCATTTAACATAATTTAGGCCATTTTATGTAATTTCATATTTAAATTGGACATAAACAAGTTTCAATCTATTGATAGTTATTATTTATTAAAAACATGATTTTTGTTTTGACAACGAGAATTAAATTTAAATTAATTTTTTCCACTTCTGTGTTATGAATTTGGAAAAAATGGATTCCATATTTGGAATCATGAGGTCCAAATTTTCCATGTTGGTAACATTTAGTTTTATACATTATGAATAATTACTTCAGTAAATATTTTTTTCACCATAGTTAAAAGGTAAATCTGGTAAATATGGGTAATGAAATAATATTAAAATATTATTAAATTACCCTAACACGTGTCCTAACCATATTTGATGATACATATATGACCATGGGCATCCTTGGGTCGATTTTAGGACCCCATGGATTCACTTTGGAGTGATAATGACATTTTATATTAATTAATCTTAAGTAAAGACAAAAATAACAAACGCATGTATCTTTTATTAAAACTTTTTTATCAGGGGTTATAAAATTTATCTCTTAGACTATAAATATTAATTTGGAAGAAAAACATATGTTATACATAATGATATTTTATTTATAATTTTTGTAGATAAAATAAATATATTTATTTATCAGACAATAATGATGAAGTATTTTCATTATTAATAAATGAATTAAATAAATGATATTATAAATATTAAAATATATATTATTTGAAATTTTTTATGCCATAAATGAATTTTATAGGTGAATATGACATTTTATTATTGATTCAATGTATTTTTTTCTATGTAATCAAGTAGTGATGACTTTCACAGGAACAAAATACTAAATAGTGTCAAAATTGACAAAAAATAGTTTTTAAAACAAATACTATATTATTGGTTGATATAATATTCCAAAAAATATAAGGCTTGGAAAAAGGGAATAAATAATATTATATATTTCATTAAGTAACCACTTTAGGTTCTCTTGTAAGTTTATATTATGTTTATTAACCATATAGTGTAAGAATACAAGAAGAAATGGTAAAAGTTAAACAATTTCTCTAAGAGATAAATCTAATAGATAATTTTAAAATGGTAACCTAAACTTGTCTAAAACCTATTGGTTGAGATTTTTACTACCCATAACCACCTAATGATTTAAATAAATTCATTTTGAGCCATTATACACCAAATATGACTGTATAATAAATTAATATTTTAATCTTTTCCTAAAGTGACCCTCACCTCCATAATAAAATGAAACTTCCCCTTATCTTAATTTCACACCTACAAATCCATTTGGCTCGGAAAAACACTGCCCAAATACCTTCTCTACTATACTAACTTCATCCTAGAGGCCTTACATTGATCATAAATACAACCAATGGATGAATTTTGATCAAATCAAATGGAATAACCCGAAGAAGAGGTAAATATCTCATCACCACTTTCAAGTTCTTTTGTTCTTACACTTACTATTTCTTTGTCTTTTTAATTATAAAATAATAAATACAATATCTTATATATACTTTGATATTATTAAAAATATAGTACAACCATATTCATTATTTAATCCATCCTATAAATGACAAAGTCACCATACGTGCGTACGTACGACTTACCATCTCCACATCATGGTGTAGTTTGTTGTTAAATCACTTAATTATTTGGATGGGTATAATAATGAGTATAACAATTATAAATAATTAATATAACAAGTTAATGATTATGTATATATGATATACCATCTAATTACATACTATTTCACCCTCAATATAATGATATTGTCGCTCGTGTGTATGTACGGATTACCGTCTCCACGATGCGATGAGATTCATTTTCACATTCACCATTCAATGATGATTATAAACATACATATTATTAATAAGTATATAATATATGATGTAATAATTCTAATGGATATATATATATATAATTACGTACTTACATATATCTTATTCACTTACTTCTGTTCAATACGATATGAAAATGAAAACGACGTTTATGCGTACATACAACCTACTGTTTCCATAAACGGTGTTTTTCATTTCATATATATATCTATAATAAATATTTATATTCTATATATATTATATATAAATCAATATTTATATTCTGGATGTATTTAAATCATGATCTATGTGGTACGATCAAGAATAACAATTTAAAACACATACGATAATGAAAGTGATTATTGCATGAAATGTTAATTTAACATGGAAATAATTATTAAATGGATAGTATAAAGTCATAAATGAATCATGTATGATATAATAAATTTGAATATGGTTTTTTTATAATTTAAAAACATAATATTGTCATTATACATGAGGTTAAACGTACCCTCGACCAAAGGAAAGTGCAAGGTAAGGGTTAATTCTACAATATCTTCATTATATGAGGTTGTTTTTAAGTGAGTATCTACTGGGACCCCTTTATCATCCACATCCATGTTTCAAAAAAATATTTTCAAAATGAATATTTTAAGGTTTTATGGAAGGGACACTATATCTAGATCATCATTTTAGGTGGTTTAAATATTTATACTTCTAAACCATTCTCATTAATGTCCATGTTTTCAAAATGGGTTTTAAGGATTTATTTATATGGACATTAATGATTTTAAAATGTTAATTCCTTTCACAAGTTTCAAAGTGGTATGGGACACTTTGATTCAAAAATGTATTTAAATGTCTTCCTTTCTAAATTGAGTGACTTTTAAATGTTTTTTTTGAAAAAAGGGATATTTCTCTCAAAGAGTATTACAAATCATTTTCATCTATGTAAACATGATTTTATGGATTGTAAACTTGTTTGAAGTTGATTTATTATGATACAAATATTCAATATTGTATTGAAGGTTTTGTGATATGTTTGACTATGGATGTGTACTTTTTATACCATCCATGGTTTATGGATAAATTATTGACATTTCGTATGCTAGTTTTAAAACGAATGTTTATGTTATGTTTAAACCCTTTCATATGAGGAATGCATTGGACTTAAAATTGATGGGATTAGCCCGCTATAGCTCCTCGATGAATCGGTAGGTCTTATGAGAGAAACCAGTGTCTTGGAACAAGGCCTTGAAAAAATCTTATTTTTAGTCTTGGCAGAAGGCCTTGACTATGTGGTTATGAAGTCTGGAATTATGCATTCCAACATTTTGAAATTGGATATTGATATTACATGTGATTATTCGACTATTAGAATATCCATGGGAATAATTAAATTGAATTATTTGATTTATGTTTTCCATATTATTCTGAAGTTTATGTTTAAAAGGATTTTGTTTTATTATTATACGTTGCATTAAATGTTTATATTTATTTATGAAAGTTTCTCCAATATTGTTATTCTTACTAAGCATCTGAGCTCACCCCTTTCTATGCTTTATTTTCCCCAGGATTACAAGAAGTGTATTATGATTTATAAGCAGGGTTAAGCTATAAAATTAATGGAGTTATCAAAGGATCATTTATGTTGTGTTTTATTTTCTAATGTGTAATGTAATGTTCATGTATGTAATATATTTTCCAAGACTGATATACTGATCAGTCTTTCAGGACATGATTCCTTATAATCTTGCCAATGTATTAAAATAATTCATAGACTCTGGGATTTTGAGATCGGGGCGTTACAAGAGAATGTAACAACCCAAAATTCTATGAATGAAAATTCCCTTCTTATGTTTAATTTATATAGTATGAATCACATAAAACCACAAATAGAACATAATACAATCTTATTAAATGAATAATAAAAAAATAAGAGGTATTTCTAGACATTAAGAAACTTATATCGATGAAATAGTAACATGGACTTAGGAATAGTAATATGACCATTATGAATAGTAAATTGGCATAATAAATTGTAAGATCACCCATGAATGTATAAATAAAATTTAGGCATTTCATAAGTGAAAATATGATATAATGATATCATAGTAAAAGTAAGTGAATATTCTAAAAAATTAACATTCAAGTGTTGGTATTTTTGTAAGTAATAAATATTTAATTACTAGTATATAATTAATAAAATTATTTAAAAGAAAATTCATTTTCATTAAATTGATTCAAAATCACTATTTTTTTCCTTATGAATTTAGGATAATTTTATGAGACCATAGTTAATTTTGGAATGTGTTATAAAATCAGTTTTAAATATAAAATCTGTATTATTCTACCATGTAATAATTTTATCTAAAAATAAAATTGTACATATTTAGAAAATTATTTTGATAAAATGGACTTCATTTTTAATTCTACATGCCAAAAAATGGTTAGGCAGAATTTTTGGGATTTTTCTGAAATAATTGAATTTTTAGTGAATAGTAAAATATGGTAATTATAGTATAATACATTATAAGCTAAATATACTATTACATGAGTCATGGATGATGTAAAAAACCTAGGTTCAATCTCACATGCAATTATTACTATATTTATCCACACAAATGAAGAATATTTATTATCTTGAGAAAAATAATCAAATAAAGAATAAGATATTAAAAAATCACTCCTCTCCTCCACAATATAAATCACCCCCACCCTCCCCTCTTCTAATCATATATCTAAGAATCAAACCTTTTCAATGTTCTTAAAAAATAACCTTTCCTATTCTATCCCACCTTCTAGGAGCTCATGGTATTTCCAAAAGACCGAAACCCCTTCCTTTAAAGAGGTTCTTAAGAAGGATAATTAAAGAGGTAAACCCTCTTCCATTTTAATTTAATTTCATTTTAATATATTTTCTTTTCTTATCCTCTCATATCCTCCTCTATCCAAATCATCATGATAACTCCAGTATCATCTCTATACTGGAGTGATATCATTTTAGTTAAAGATTCATCATCAATCTCCTTACTCTCTCTATTTTATTTTAAAAATGAAATCATCATCGGGGAGTTGTCGATTTACAACCTTCATCAAAAGAAAACATTTTTTCATTAATTTCCCCTTAAATTATGGCAATGAATCACTTTTTATGGTTTAAAAAATTATATAATATGTATTATATCTTATGTAAGAACCTTATTTTTCACTCATGTATGGATCCTTCAATTTTAGTTCTAAATCTTTACTTTGGACATAATATGAATTCCTAATGAGTTAGTAATGGTATTTCGAATGTCTAAGGCTTGTTCGGAGCTTAGAACCCATAATTCTAGGAAAAAGGCTTGTCACACGGTTTAGAGTCAACATTGTAGAAATTTCACATGGTTTTCCAAACTGTGTGGATTGTGTTTTTTTAGATAGAGCCACCTCACACGGTTGGCACACAACTATGCTACCTAACCATGTGAATGCCCCTTTTTCCTAGGTACCTGTGCATGGATTGAACACAGTATGATCAAACCATGTAGAAGATTTTATTTTGGGTAGATCCATCCCACATGGTTTGCACACTGTTTGAAAAACCGTGCGGACAAATCTTGCATGGGCTAAAATGTTGGAAAAAATGTCCAAAACGCCCTTAATGATCTATTTACTCCACTCTTCTTCACTAATCCATGAACCAGAAGTATTGAGACCTTTTCCTCTTATTTTGGAGGTATTTGAAGGTCAGATATAGGGATCAAGAGATATCCATTGTTTGGCATCCGATCATGATTTTTTTCATCACGTTGGATGTGCAATGGTAAGTACTCAAGTCCTTTTTAGTCATTTTCCTTCTCTCTTTCCCTCGACCTAGACATCATCTTGTCTTCATTTTCACCTATTTTTAGATCTACTCTGATCTGAGAAAAATCAAAGGACAATTCTAAAGGGGTAGTGTCATTCAACCATAAGGTGGGTGGTCTATAACTCATCCATAGTGTTCGTTGATTTTGGAATATTTGTGTGGGCCCCGCTGATTTCATCGAGAACCATTTCTAAAATTTACATGTCATGATTATAGTTGTTTGAATCGTATGATTATGCTATTTTAAAATATGTGATTAGTTGTTTGCAGTTAAACCGACAACTCAATCCACCCCATGTCAGAGGTTATGCTATATTTGGGTTTTAGTGTTTTGGCACGTTTGTGCCACCGTTCGGGTGTGCCTTTCCTTGACATTCCTAGAGGAGAGCCTTCCTATAATAAATGGATTGTTATCAATTAGAACTGCATAATGGAATATACCATGTATGCTCAACACTTGACCCACTTAAGGTAATTTCATCAAATTTGATATTAAATGTGAAATGGAAAATATACCAAGTATATTACTTGGCCTTATTAAATGAGATTAAATAAAGGTTACATGTCTGTATCACCCGTTTCCATATTTATTGAAGGTATTAGAGTGAACCTATATAATTGAATATTCCTTAACGGTTAATTAAGACTTCATTAATGGTTGCAATGATACATGGCCTATCCACACTAATGGAAGACAAGGATTGAACTTATTGAATGATTACATTATTGCAATACCAAATAAGAATGGATTAACTCGAGCTCGCCTTGGATTTTGATAGGAGAATACCTTGGGACTCGAGAACCCCATTCCAATTCAAGGATTCAATTTTCTTAGGTTGATACCTAGTTGGACATTGTTTCTTTTCAATTCCTCGGATGCTCGGTATACTACTATATGGTCCTTTACATTATTACATGATACATCAGATACACTTCTTGAGATCCAGTATTGACTAGTAGGTTCCATGGTTAAAGTCCATAGGTCCCTATACTTTCTTTTCCCTATTTTACCTAGGATGATCACCTTGCACCCCGTAGGTGCCTTATTGTGGAATACCTTGGATTACTCTCCTTATATGACACTCTTACCCCTTAGCTAGACTCAGATACTACTGGGTTAGCGTTCTGTGAGATCTACTTTAACTTGGTTATTACCATGGAACTCCATCACCAGATATCATTCTCTGGTTTCCATGTTAAGTCTTAGGACCCTCACTACTTATACTATCATGAGGTGATGTCAGTGTTGACTATGTCTCGTGTGACCTATTAAAATTAAATGGTAATTACTCAATTAATGACATGGTTACATGGTTAGACACCAGTCAAGGGATTAAGTAGGTACATGAATATTTAGTTATATTATATTTCTTGATTTACTTTATATATAAATTAATGCACACTGCTATATTCCATTACACATGATATTTTTTATAGACACCATTGGTGGTGGCCTATTGATATTTATCTCACACCATTTTGGGGTGTCGTTTGGAACCTGGAGTAGATTACATGACTACAGGTGTTGAAAAAGGGAAGAATAAAGTTTCGAACACTTGATTGCATACTAATAGGATGGATCTTGATAGAAGATGACCGAGTTGGATCTCAGGATTCTTGGAGTAGCGTTTGTTTTATTTTATTTCGTGCAAAATTTTATTCTCATTGTCATGTATCCATGTTTTCTAGTTTTTTAGTTACATGACATACATCATCGTTGTTGTAGTTGATTCATCCATTGTTATTCTTGTTTATTTATATTTATTTTTCTGATTACTGATGTTTATATCCTTCTACTATGCTACAGTCTACTAATTGGGGTATTGTTTCCCCACAGACACACCCTAGGCCCTCGCTACTAGTCTACAGCCTCTGGAATTTGGGGAGATGCGCTTAAGGCCATATGGCCTACCAGGCCTGGGGCACCCGTTAAGTGGCATCTGGGTCTAGGACGACACAAAGGGGTATCAAAGGTGTTTTATTTTCATACGTTACTAGTGGGGGATAATAGATTGGATAATAGGAATGGTTGGGACTTGGTCATAAGCCATGCTTCGGCCTTACAAACCCATGTTCAGGGTAAACACCAAGTTACATAAATTATAATTGTTCTTTAGCTTTTTCCTTTTATAGATGACATTATGCACATGATGTGTGATGTTTTTGATGATTTATCAATTTTAGTATTTTATTTCATCCTTTTCCCGATGATATGAGTTCAAGGATCATTGTTACATGCATCATTATAGGCACCTCAAATTCACATGTCATGCATATTTCCATTCTATATAGGTTCATTTTACCGCCTTTCATTGCTTGATATGACTGTTATTTGTGAGTGATGTTATGATAGTCATCTTATGCTTGTATTACTCTTGTATGTTATTGAGTTATTACCTATCTCAATTCATGAGGTGTATGGTCCCTCATGGATTGGGATGAGTAATTTACCACGTTGAGCAATTATACTATAAATAAATGGGTTTCATTTCTAGTGATATGTTTATGGGCATTGATTCATTGAAAATTACTATCCATTATAATGTGAACCTTGAAATAAAAAATGAATTGGTTGCACATCCTCATCCCAGAATTTCATGCAAATGAATGATAAGTGAGTGAACATGGTAATTAATTGCAAAATTACATGAAACTTATACTTGAGAACATACTGATACCTAGCCCACTAAGTGGGTAGTTTGGGTAGTATACCATGGGTAGTGAGTTTTCATAAATTCAACTTCCACTAGTGGTGTTATATTATTGCTTTTGAGATTGTTCTTAGGTGTGTTTTTAGAATTTGTAGACCAATACTGCCACAACATCCTAGTGTCGTTCACTAAGAAGGTGGTGAAGATCATTATCCAAACAATGTAGGTCCAAAGTCGCCAGTCTTACCACTAGGTTTACCACATGATGCACCACTTGTTTTACCTGATCCAGACACTGATTCCCATGTCCATGATAATTCCCTATATCTAATTTAGTCCATTCATGGTGCTACTTGGGTTGCACCTATGATGGATGATCTGACCCACAAGTTCCAACAGCAGCATCCTCCCACCTTTTCAAGTGATGGATGTTCTCAGGATGATGAGTCTTGGATAGAGGCCATGCTATCTATATTTGAGAATTTTGAAACACCTCCAAATCAAATTTTCAATCTTTCTACATAGATGCTTCAAGATTTAGCCAGGAATTCATGGAATGTGGTTACCAAGTCTCAATGTATTCAGAGTATGTTATGGGTTGATTTCCACACTAAATTCTTTGATAAATTATTTCCTTAGGAACTGAGATCTGACAAAGCTAGAGAGTTCATTCATATCAAGTATGGTTTTATGTTAGTTATGTAATATTCAACATGTTTCACTGATTTACAGAGATTTTTACCACTTCTAGCCGATGATGAACTTTTGTGTACAAGAAGTTTGGAGGATGGGCTTTAGTACGCCATCTGAACTCTAATGAATGTATTTCTCCTTCCTAAATTTTCAACAATAGTTGATCAGGCCCTTATCACTAAGAATAACTTGAGGGATGGAATGAGTACTAGGTTTAATGAATTAGTGCCGCGTTAGACCAGTAGTTCTTCCTCTGGCCTGAAATGTTCCCTCAAGGTTTCTCGTAAAGGCAGTTGCAGCCAGAGTATCCAATCCGATTGCACGGTGGTGTGTCATTAGTGTGGAAGACTAGGGAATAAGATTCGACAATGTGATAGATAACCTATGGAGTGTCACGATTTGTGTCTGTATGGGTCATCTTTAGCATTTGTATAGGATCTTTCCATCGTCTTCGAGTGGAAAATGATCAACATCAGCTCCACCTTCCGGAGTGAGTTCTTTTACATTGTGTTGGCGGGGAGATGGAATAACACTGGTAGGTCTAGCTAAGGAGGAGGTCATGGTTAGGGTAGTCCAACACCTGATCTCCAATAGCGCTATTAGAGCAATCATGATCATATAAGTCCATATGTTGCATAGGGTCATGGATCAAGTCAGTCACATGATTTGCATCAAGTAACCAAGGATCAGGCTGCAGGACCATCTACAGTATGAGGTAATATTCTAGTATCCTCCACTGTTGTCTCTACTTTTATATAGGTGCTTCAAACTCTTTCATTTCTGTATGTATCATGGAAAACCTTAGACTAGAGATACAATACCACAATACTGTAATGACCTTAGAAACACCATTAGGTGTATGAACAGGGGGCATACACTAGTGTAGGGACTATCCCCATGAGTTAGGCAGTTACCCTATCTTATTGAACCATTTTATTCTCAATATTATGCGCTTCAATTTCATTCTAAGGATGGGCTGGTTGGTTCACTATCATGATTTTGTAGACTCCAATCACCACAGGGTATCAATTACATCACCATAGGGAAGGAATTATCAATATAAGGGTGAGTGGGATGTCCATGCTTGTAGATCAAGACTAGGGCATCATGGGATAGGTGGAGTGACCTCCCATATCTCAAATATCTTCCTAGAATATGAAGGTTTACACCAAACTAATTTTCCTCCACTAGTGGATCATTTCAAGGAAGCCTTTCGCGATGATTTTTTTGGCTTACAACCTAAGAGAGAGGTAAATTTTATAATAGAGCTGGTTCTAGGATTATCTCCAGTGTCCATTCCTCCTTATAGTATGGAACCAACTAAACTCCGGGAACTCATGATGTAGTTAGAGTATATAGAGGCCAAAGGTTTTATACGGCCCCATATATCCTCTTAGGTTTCACACATACTTTTCACTAAGAAGGTAGATGGAACTCTTCATTTATGCATGTATTACAGAAGGTTGAACTAGCTTACGATCAAGAACTAGTATTTACTTCCTTGAATAGATGATATTTTTCCCACTTCCAGGAGCGAAGGCATTCTCTAAGATCGACCTAAGATCGGGTTATCATCATGTGTGAGTCAGACCCTGAGATATACAGTGTACAACTTTCCATATTAGGTATGGTCTGTAGGAGTACCTTGTCATACCGTTCGGTCTTATGAATTCACCTTCCATTTTCATGGCTTTGATGAATAGGGTTTTCCACCCCAATTTGGAGTCTTTTGTCATGGTCTTTTTGGGTGATATCTTGGTGTACTATGATACAAGTAGAGACCATTCCAAACATCTTGAGATCATTCAGATTATATTGAGAGAGAAACATCTTTATACAAAGATTTCTAAGTTCCACTTCAGGATCGACAAGGTCCACTTCTTGGGACATAATATTTCAGAATTAGGTGTATCTACTGAACCAGAAAAGGTTATTGCTATTGTTTATTGGGATCATCCCAAGAAAGTGTTTGTTATATTTAGTTTCTTGGGTATGTCGAGATATTACATGTGTTTCATACAAGACTTCTCTAGTCCAAAATCACCTATTACTAGTCTTACAAATAAGGGAATTAAGTTCACATGGTAAGAAGCATATGAGAAATACTTTTAGGACATGGAAGGGAGGATCGTATCAGAAGATATTATAATTATTCCCGATCCGGGAATCAGGTATACCATATTCCATAGTGATTCATAAATTGGACTAGGAGTAGTTTGATGTAGTAAAAAAAGTCATTGTGTATGTATCTCAGTAGTTGAGACCTCACAAGAGAAATTACCAAACACACGGCCTTGAGCTAGCAAGAGATGTTCATGCCTTATGTTGTTGGAGACATTATCTGTTAGGTTAATAATTTGTGGTGTACACGGACCACAAGAGCATCAGATATATATATTATTAGTGTGAATTGAACCTTAGATAGTGGATATGGATCAAATATCCATAATCCTTTGATTTTGATCTTTCCTATATGCCTAGAAAAAGTAATGTTCTCACTGATGCACTATGTCAGAAAACTAAAATGCTACCCTTACATGAATCTAGTGATGACTGGAAGTCAATGACCCTCTTTTCTGAAAATTAAATATAGATTCTTTACAGTCACAAGAATTATTACCTATCAACCTTAACAGTTACCTCTACCCTCCTTGAGAAGGTGAAGAGTTGGCAGTTTTCAGATCCTGAAGGTTTGGTTTTTCATGAGAGTATATTTGGAGATAACCCACCTCTGGATCAGTCTGTGGATAGATATAACATCATGTATGTATGTGGATGTGTTTGGGTTCCCAGAAACATGAGGGAGGAGTTGAGGAAGGAGTCCCAGAATTCTCAGTGGGTAGTTCATCCAGACATCTCTAAGATTTATCGAGATATGCGATGCCAGTATTGGTGTCCTGTAATGAAACATTAGATTGTAGGCTTCATCACTAGCTGTTCCACCTGTCAGCAGCTGAAGGAAAAACTTCATAGACCTATAGGCGTGCTACAATCACTTTCAATCCTAGAATGGAAATGGGATAATTTTCTATGGACTTCATAGTTGGATTACCAAGGTCAATGAAGAGTAGTGATGCTATATGGGTAGTCCTTGACTGACTAATGAAATCAACCCACTTCATTTTAATTTGAGAGACATTCTCAGTTGTGGAGTAGGGAAGACTGTATGTCCGTGAGATCATATAGCTACATGGGGTTCCACGTACTACCATTTTAGATGGGGATGCTCATTTCACATCACAGTTCTAGAAATTTTTGTAGAATTATATGGGAACTCAGGTGCTTCTATGCACAAATTTTCACCCTCAATCCAATGGACAATCCGAATGGACAATACATGTTCTAAAGGTTATGCTCCGAGCCTGTGTCCTTGATATTAGCGGTTCTTGGGTGAATCATGTCTCTTTTATTGGGTTCACTTATAATAATAGTTTTCAGAATACCATTCAGATGAAACCTTTTGAGCCCTTATATGGTAGGACATTCCATTCACCCCTGTGCTAGCTAGAGGTATGTGAGGCATCCTGGCTATATCCTCCTCTCATTAAGGAGACTTCAAAACAAGTTTAGCTAATTAGAAAGCGTATGACTACTGCTTTGTCTAGACAGACACGTTATGATGATTTCCGTCGAAGACCTCTTTATTTCGAGGTTGGGGATCATGTTTTTATTTGGGTATCACCCTGATTAGGTCATATATGGTTATGAGAGAAGGGAAAGTTGTTGCCCCGTTACATTAGGTTGTTTGAGTTCTTAGAGAGAGTTGGGTCGGTTGCCTATCAGTTAATACTACATCACAGGTTCCATGCCATGAACGAAATATTTCATGTCTCACATCTTCTCTAATATCATGATGACCAATCAAATACTTTTGATACTATGGAAGTGGAGTTAGATGTCGATGCTACCATTGAGGAGTATCCAGTGTAAATTATTATCCAAAACATGAAGGCTCACTAAGGAAAGTATTCCCCTCTCATATGGGTGCTATGGAAGCATGACCGATTATAGTATGAGACTTGGGGGAGTGAAGTTGATGTACATGCCTAATGGATATAGTTTTTCTCAGATAGTGTTTCTTTACCATTGGAAGGAGAACTCGGGGGCCAATTCTTTTAAGGGGGTAAGACTGTAAGAACCTGTTTTTTTCTCAGGTATGGATCCCTTAACTTTCAGTCTAAATATTTACGTTGGACCTAATATGGATGTCTAATGAGTTAGTAAATTTTCTAAGGATGTATGGGGATTGTTTGAAGCCTGGAGCCCATATTTTTGGGAAAAATAGGTTTGGCGCACAATTTAGAATAAATCATGCATAAATTTCACCCAGTTTTGAATACCGTGAAGATTACATTTTTTCAAACAAATCCAACATGCATGGTTGGAACATAGTCATGAAACCTAACCATGTGAACACCCCTTTTCCCAAGTACATGTGCATGGCTTGCGCACAGTTTGATTAAACCATGCAAAGGATGTTACTCTGGGTAGAACCATCTCATGCTGTTTATGCACGATTTGGAAAATTATACTGGAAAACCGTGCATAGGCTAATTTTTTCAGTAAAATGTCCAAAACACCCTTGATGATTTTTTACTCCACTCTTCTTCCCTAATCCATGAACTAGTGAGATTAAGCCCTTTCCCTCTCATTTTGTAGCTTTTTGAAGGCCAAATCTAGGTATTAAGGGATCTCCTTTGTGTGGAATCTCATTAAGCTTTCGTTCATCATGTTGGATTCATAAAGGTAAGTAGTCAAGTCCTTTTTTGTCGTTCTTATTATCTCTTTCTCTCGACCTAGATATCATCATGTGAGAAATTTTCTCCTTTTCATAGATATACTCGGATCCGAGGCAAATCAAGGGCCTATACTAGTGGATGGGGGTTATACAACCCTAAGGTGGGTAGTATATAACTCATCTGTAAAGTTCGTCAGTTTTGGAATATCTGTGTGGGGCCTTCTGATTTCATCGGGAACCGTTTCTAAAATTTACATGCCATGATTATAATTTTTATGATCGTATGGTTATGATATATACAAATATATGATTATTTATTAGCAGTTACACCCACAACTCAATCTTCCCCATGTCGAAGGTTATTCCATATTTGGGTTTTAGTGTTTTGTCATGTTTGATACACCGTTCAGGTGTGGCTTCACTTAACCTTCCTAAAGGCCAGTCTTCCTAAAATAAATGAAGTTTTTTAAATAAGTATTTCATAATGTCATGTACCATGTATTCTCACCACTTGAACATCACAAGCTAAGTGATTCAAATTGATTATTAAACGTAAAATGTAAAATGTAAAATATACCAATTATATAACATTGACTAGTAGGTGCCATGGTTAAGGACCATAGGGCCCTATCCAGACATAACCCAATTTTACATAGGTTGATCACCATGGACTCGATAGGCACCATATTTTTGACTAACTTGGATTATCTCCTTGGATTACACTCTTACCCATTAGCTAGACACATATACTATTTAATTAACATTCCGTGAGATCTATATTACATTGGTTATTACCCTAGAACTCCCTCAATGGATATCATTTTATGGTTTCCTTGTTATGTCTTGGGAACTTCACTATTTAAATTATCACAAGGTGATGTCAGGGTTGGCTATGCCTCACATGACCTATTATCAATAAATTGTAATTACTCAATTAATGAACTAGTTACATGTTCAGACCCTAGCCAAGGGCTGATGCCGGTACTTGAGTATTTAGTTATATTTCACTAGTTTCTTTACTTTATATATTCTTGAATACACACTTCTGTATTCCATTACATGGGACAAATGTTATAGAAACCATTGGTGGTAGCCCACTGAGATTTATCTCACACCCTCTCCCGACATCATTTGGTATCCAAAGTAGACTACATGACTACAGGTTTTGAAAAGGGAAGAATACATCTTCTAAAACTTGATTTCAAGCTAATAATATGGATCATGATAGAATACGTCTGATTTGGATCTCAAGATTCTTGGAGTTTCCTTTTTTTCTATTACTATGTGGATCATTTTATGTCTATTGTCTTGTATCCATGTTTTACAGTTTTCTAGTTACATGACATATATCATAATTGTTCCAGTTGATTCAGTCATTTCTATTATTCTTTATTTATATTTATTTCTCTATTTACTACTATTTAAATCCTTTCACTGTTCTACACTCTACTAATGAGGGCATAGTTTCCCCACGGACACACCCTAGGCCCTCACTGCTAGTCAGCAACCTCTAGTGTTTGGAGAGATGCACTTGAGGACATGTGGCTCACCAGGCACGGGGCACCTATTAAGTGGAATCCAGGTCTGGGATGTCACATCTTATGTATGGTTCTAGAACCATTGTATATTCATGATATTATATAATAGAACAAACCTGTTCATTCTGATCGAGAAATCTTTAAAATTAAGATAGATGATTACCATTAACATGTTATCAAATGATTCATTATAATATGTGGAATTCGAATATTATAGTACACAAATTACAAAAAAAAATTCATTAATAAAATTTAATTAAAATTTTAGAAAATTATACACTTTTTACGTGAACTCAATTTCTTATAATCAAGAAACCCGATCACAAAATCAGTGAAATGAACACTCTGGAAATGAAAGAATCAAATATTATAAAATATCAAAGAGGTTAGAAATGAAATTAATAAAATTGTAATAAACTAAATAATTGTATAATATGTTTTAATTAAATTAATAATGAGTCTAATTTCATATTCCATGTTCTTAAGTCCAAATGCAGATCACATTCAGACATAAGGTAAGGGTAATCTACTTGAACCTCCATTTTCATTTGGGATATTCATCTTTCTATCTTTACAACAATATAATTATAAATTTTTCTAATTTACACCTCATATATTCTATGTTAAGTTTCTATATATTTGTTCTAATCATAGTCCTTCTATATTTTATGGTTATTTACATGTTTAAAAAGTATATATTACAAATTCTTCCTGATATACTAGTCCGATTCAAGGGAACTTCTCAAAATATTTCCTTTTTTTAAGTGTACTCTATAATCTATTTTAAGCCGTCATTATTTTTCTAAAATCAATCATTTTATTATGAACGATCTACCATAGTTCACTTATGGTTTTATAAAATTATTATTCCAAAAAAACTATTCTTTGCAAAGTAAAAGAGTATTTCTATCAAAAATTACTCAGTGATTTTATAAAAGTATTTTCATCTACTTCAACCCTATTATTGATTCTTATGATTAACTGGGATTAAGATTTTATGATATAATCTACCATATTATACAGAATGGTTTATGATTAGTTTGACTTTGGATGTTCTGTCTTGATACCATTCACCATATCACTATGAATGGTTAGTATTTATGTTTAATGATTGAGGAAAGTTATTTACATTTCATATATTAGTTTCAAAAAAAATTATTTTTTGATTATGTTTCCCCACTTTCAGATGAAGAATGCATTGGACTAATTACGTATCAGGTGGGGCTTACTATAGCCCCTTGGTACCTCAGTAGGTATCATAAGACAAACTAGTTTGGGTTTTTACCTGTTTATGTATTGTCTTGGCATGAGGCCTTGAGAGTATGGTTATGATGTCACACATTATGCATTCCCTCATTATTAAGATAGTAATTGACAGTCCACCTGATTATTAAAATAGAATAGTATCCATGGTTATGCTTTATTATGGAATTATTTAATCAGTTTATATTTCTTCTATATTATGCTCAAGTTTACTTTCAATGTCATGTTTACATTTAGTTATTCTACATGCCATATTATTTTTACTTCGGCTGTATTTCTTACCCTTACCGAGGATCTGAGCTCACCAATTTATTATGATTTATTTTTCCCAAGGATGTGAGGAAGTATATTATGATTGACTGGTAGAGATAATCTAGGATTTGTGGATGTTTACAATGGAATTTACATATTTTATTTCCTTTCAATTTTTAATGTTGAGATTATATATGCATCTTGTTCTCCAAAGATACTAAAATATTCAATCATTTGGGAAAAAAATTACTTGTTTATATGATAATGTAATTATATAAGGCCTCAGCGATTGACAACTTGGGTTGGGTCTTCATATTTTCCCCTACACACTTGGTGTCACGTTTCATGCATGCTATTGAATATATGGTTCTTAATTTAGAATTTTAGGGTTCCAAATTCTTCCCACCTTAAATAAAGTGTGTCCATATATTTTAAACATGATCTCAGAAATATATGGATTAAAAATAATCTATTTTTGAAATACCCACATTGTAAAAAGTGTTAATATCAAATATTCTTAATAAGAGAGATAGAAAAGTACAATTTTCCTGTAAATAGGTCCCTTGGTAGTAGAACATTGGGGGTTAATAGAAACATGGATATAGATGAAAAATCTAACAATCATGTTTTGACGGAGAGTTCTAGAACACATGGTTAGGATAATGTTAACAATCAGAAAGTCCTAAATCCATGATGATCTAAAGGCCATTTGATTCATTAGAAATGAAGATACTAGCACATTTTTTTGGGTTTTAAGATAATTTTACCCAGAGTGGAAGAATTATTTCACTCTCTAAGAAAATAATTAAATATATTTTTCTAAAAATATAATATTTTCCTTTGAATACACATTGAAATATTTCTAAATCATCTATTAGTATTGGATGAATAATATGGTAAAGTTATACATTACCCTAAAAAGTCACATCCAATGATCAACTAAAAGAATTTTATAAATGGTTAACTTTTCCAATGGATTATGATTTGAAACTTGAGAAATAAGGTCACTAAACTTTAAAGATAAACTTATCATTATCATTAATCAACATGAAGTAACTATAATTTTTTTAAATTCCAAAAAATTGAATAAATTCATCACAAATCTTCACGAAATACAATAATAACTATAATTACCATAAAACCTTATTGGAAACATAAAATCTTCCTTATTAATTATGTAAGAAACATGTTATTGGATATATTCCCTTAATCCAACAGCGTTGTAAACTCCATAAATGGTATCATAGACCAACTGTTGACAAGTCATTCATATGTTCCAAGGCAGTCAGTACTTATCCAAATAAATATTTTATTATTTACTCTCTCAACATCATAAACATATTTAGGGTTGTATTTTCCTCCATCACATATTTTTCGAAAATTTAAACTTTCTACTGAATATATTTTCATGGTACATTGAGGAGAGATATAATGTTCGGGATCCTTCCTTTATTTCATATCCAAATAATTACTCATAAATAATAGTCTAAATAAATAATACAACCTATCAAATTTCCATTTTTAATATGGAATATGGAATTATCAATATTTCTCCAATTAGTCAAATAACTATCAATGTAGAAACCTAATGTACAATGGTAAATAGTTTAAGCATTAACAATATCCATTGTATGATAATATGAATATTCAATTTAATTTATAATGAAAATTATTACAATAATGTAATTATTTGAAGAGAATGTTAAAAATCACAAAAGGAAGTGAGATTCCAAAGACAATCATTAAGAGAAATATTGAGGAGAATAATCTTTAAACATTACAATGTGTCTTATACCACTTTGAAACATTTGAATCATAATATCATGAAAGGAATGAAATTAAATGAAATTATAATATCATGATTATAAGGGTATTCATGATATAATAAGCACAAGGATAATATACACCAAATAAAAGTAAATTGGCACATAATTAAAAATATGTCTTAATGAAATGTAAATTGAGACAAAATTTCCTTACCGTATCCTTGCTTTTAATTTTGTGGTATTTAGCCTCATTTATAGTAGTTTAAAATTTGTTAATAACTAATATAATAACCATTATAATGTTTATAATATCATATATTAACTTTTTAAAATATATCATTACCTATTTGTTTACAACGTTCATTAATTTCACTATTTCATGTGTTAATTTCCTAGTTTACTTGAGTACGTTTTAACATGTTCTTTATTGTTATCATTAATTAGTACCTTGTTTCATCATCTCATGAATTTAAACCATGAATTAATCTTCATACGTAATCATCGTATATGTATTTATTGTAGTCCATTATATTTTGATATTAGAAATGAATTGCACAGTTCATGGAGACGGCAGTCCCTATGTACGCATAAACACTACTTTCATTTCATTATTGTTTTAAAATAATGGAAAATAAAAAATATGTATATTATAATTTTAGTATCATATCTATGTTATGTATGTTACATTGTTTTATTAAAAAAATCCTTTTTATCAGGAATGAATGAGTAATACCATTTTGAGGCGTAGTAGTCCACACTTCCTCACATAAAATTATCATATTTACACAAGATGGAAAGCATAATGATATGTTCAAAATAAAAATTAACAAAAAATTAAGAAATTATAACGATAATATATATAATATATAAATATAGTTTCTATCATAATATCATCCATTATAGGTGGTAAAGGGAAAATGAACAATCATCATTTCGTGAGGCAGTAGTTCATCGTACACAGAAATGGTACGTTTGTTAACCATTAGATGAAAGTTTGTGTAAATTTCAGTTGAAGCCTTAAGATAAAAAAATACTAGTATATTGAATATAATTTTGTTTTTATACAATAATGTAATAATGAGATTCTAGGGAGTGGATAATTGAAATAAAATTAAGTAGATTAAAAGAATATGTCACCTCTTAACCGGGTAACTACTTTTGGTTTGTACTAGAAGGCTTACATGGAAGACTTTCTGACAAAAGGGAGACCTAAAAGTTGTGGGGAGGGATTTTGGTACGACAAATGGGAAAATAGTGGCCGAAATTTGGTGGTTTCACTTGTTTTAGGAATGGGGATAAGGGGTGACATTTTATAAGTGAGGAAAAGGTCTCACTGGGTATTTTTGAAAAGAAGTTAGTTGTTCCAACGTTTTTACCTAAAAAGGTATTAAGAAACCAAAAAACTCAATAATATAAGGATAAAGGAAGAATTATGGCCATAAAAGTTGTGTTGGACAAATGGTTAGGTCATTTGATCCCTTAAGATAAAGGTTTAATACATTAATAGATTAATTTTACCTAGATAATTATAATTATTATTAATTAATTTCCCTAATATTTTTGGTAAAAACCAAGTTTTCTTAATATAAATTATAAATTAATCTTTTAAAAAATATTGAATCCATTTTTACAAATTCCAATCACATATGTTCCATAAATTAATTTAAATTTATTCCCACATATGGGATGATGATGCCTGTTTGTAAGGTAAAAATTTCCAAAAATTTTGATATGTTTTTATAGTCAATTTCACATTTAAATTGATTCAATGACATAAATTTTTATAATTTATAAAAATATTATATAATTAATCATTAAAATAAATTATAAATAAATTTTTTCCTTATAATTAAATTATATGAAAAAGTAGTTTTGTACTAAAATTTAGTATTTCAAACTATTTATTACAAAAAATGAATCTTCACAGAAAAATACTAAAAAATAACCATAAGTTAATATTTATGTTTTTATTAAAAATTAGATGTATATTTTGACATTTTAAATCAATTAAAATTTCAAAATTCATATTTAATATGGGTCTTCCCTTAAAAGGTTGTAAAATTTCATTAAAAAAATATAGGGTTTTAAGTGTAATATTGGGTTTTTCTTATCTTATCCTTATCATATATATTGGATAAATATCAAAAATATTATATTGAATATAATATATATATTACATTTATATAAACCACTATTTTCGATTAAGTAAATCTATTCGGGTAAAAAACATTATGATCATAGAAATTAAAATATTTTTATTTATATTCAAACGATTCTTATATTCATTTCTAATTAATTTTTAAACTATGAATTGATTTTATATTTTTATAAACTATATATTTTTAGAAATTAGTTACCCCTTTTCATAAATACTAATATAAATTATAAATTATATATTATTATATTAAATAATTTTTTAATAATATATCTTTCTTTGGTAAAACTCAGTCTTGTGTGTAATGTAAGATTTCAAAGAAAGTATCTATTGTGTGTAATATAATGTAACTCAGTCTCGAGTGCATAAAAAATATAGAATATATCAAATATATTTTAAAATATTAAATATATTTTAAAGTACTATGGTATTATGTTTCTTTAAGAACTTGGTGTCACATTTCATGCACTCGATCGAATATAAGGTTCTTCCTTTAGAATTTTGGGGCATTACCTAGAATCTCATGACTTCCTTGTCTTTATGTAAGATTTGATTCAAGCTGCTTTACATTGAATTCTACCTAAAAATGAATGGAATACATTAAACTGAATCCGCTACTTTTTTTGAATCCATATACCGTAAAATTATAGATCCAATTCAGTTTCCAATCATAAATAAAGTGGTTCCAATCATATTATGTTAATTAGACATGTTCTTCCCACAATACTTCTTGGATATAATGGGCCATATGATGGTTCATTATGTTATATAATTTCAACTATATGGTCATCTCCATTTCAAATATATGTACCCCATTGAATTATATATCATTATTTTTGAAGGATAAATCATGAATCAAACATGTTCAGAAGTTTGTATTGCATAATGATATTTTTTTGAATAAGATATTGAATTCTATATCGATTACCTATAAAATGATAACAACATCGGTCTCTCCATGTATCTTTATACAGGAAACCATATGTTCAAATGGATTTCCAAAATAGATTTTTTTACAATTACCATCATAGATAAGGAGAAATATAACCTTTATATTTTAAATAATAATGAAGATGTTGATCTATATATTGAAGCCCAAAAATAAATTATTAGATATTTGAATCCATAAAATTCTGAAGGATGGATATCAAAATCACATAATCAATAGTTTATATGATGATTCCGAGATCATATTTATTTTGAGTTTTTGAAAATCTGAATTCAATTTCTCAACAACTTTAATGGTTATCTAGTGGACCAAATGAAAATGTTTTATCTTTCACTATTTTTTCTAATTAATGTTTATAAATTATACACATAATAACACAATGACCATAGTATGATAAACATTAGTGGATATATGCATATTGTAGAAGTGATTCACCTTTCTTATTCCAAGGATATAAATCTAATTTATGCAAACATGTTATATTTTGGAATCATTGAATACATACATATATATATTGGATTATAAATCATTTAGATGGAATGTCTTCCATTACCAATGGTTTGACAATCGCATTGTTTTGAGAGTTGATGAAATGGGTTTTGTGACGGTGACTTTTAGTGTGGAAGGTGAATATGATGAGTCGTTATTAATGGAATCATAATATATACATGAATTGTATGTCTTAGATGTAGAAAAGATGAATTGGTCTATTTTCTTACTAGAGACTAAGAAAACTGGAGGGTCCAATGAAAAATTCCATCGAGGAAGAACCTTTAATGGGGAGATCATAAAAATCTAATAATGGTCCCAGTTTTTAGAATGTCTTGTATATTAGTAGGAACCATAAAAATGGGATTTAGATTCTCAATAGAGGATCCAAATACATTCAAATTTTAAATAAAATAATGTGATTCCAATGATAATGCTAAAATGTTTTTTAATATACTATTTTTTCCACATAATTTTATGTGTTTTTACTATATTTATGTAATCTAAATTAAATAGTTGACAACTCATATATAAAATGAAATCAACACATGATTATGTTACCAATATCACGGTATAATAGGCGGTTGATGGTGAAACTATAGAATTGTTAGGGTATCAACACCATGTTTATGGAAAAACATAATGACACAACATTACAATTTTGACTAAAATTATCATGGAAAATAATTAAGGGTATAAAATTTGAGGTTGGATAGAATCAATGAGACTAAATTATTAACCCCAAAAAGTCAATGTTCCTTAGTTGTGTTGGGGTCACATTGAGGATCAATATGCAGACTCATATAGATTAATAGGGCTATGTCCAAATTGTAATGAAGGAAACCATTTTTGAATATATAAATGTAATTTTATGATATAATTCTTTATTTTATGAAAAAATTATATAATAAAAATTTTATTTAATTTTCATTATTAATGGAAGAGTTAGTTTATTTTAGATTATTTCCACAAAAAATATATCTCAATGTCTTATAGAAAATTCCTTATAGGCTTCCAGACACTTATTACCATGTTCATCATAGGGATTCCAAGGGGAATGTAATTCCCCACACACCAATTAAATATGAACACATCATAATGAAGGAAACATGGAATTAATTCATATGTTTTATGATAAGAAATCATTTCAGTTGCATTTTTTTGATAATATATTATCTGAAATTATTAATTTTATCCAATTTGATCCAAAATTTTTAATTTATGAAATAGAAAATGAGTGATGAAAATAAAATATTTAGAAAAAAATCAATGTCCCCCTAACAAAAAAAATTATGGGTACATTAAAAAACAAAAAAAGGAATGTATTTTAAAAAAAATTTTTATGTGATACCAAAAAACATTTATTCCTGTGTTTATATGAAGATTAATGAATCAAAACCTAAATCCACATCTATCCCATGTCATGTTCTATTGAAGGAGGCCTTTGTAAATTAGGAGGGTAAACTATTTGATGAAAAAATAAAATTAGTATGGTAAAAATGTGTAAGTATGACATAATTGTAATTCATTATGATTTATAGAAGTATTAAAAAATATCTATTTATTTTAATTAGTTTTTATATCATTTAGATACAAGATTCGATAGTGATCTTACTATAATAAAAAATAAATTCAATAGATTTGAGGAGGCTGTAGAAATATGTTTGTGTTAGTGGTGTATGTTTTGGATCATCTCCTCAGACATATTTCAAATAGAAAAAACTACAAGATTATACATACTAAATGATGCAATGAGTGTAGGTATAAGTAGATACTTTATAAGATATTATTTTCTAGTTTGGTTTAGAATACCAATGTATGTTAAAGGGTCAATGAAAAATGAACGTGTAACAATAATCAACACTTGAAAAATAGAATGACCCCACTATATTTGAAAATATTTATTCTCCTAAAATATATAACTTACCTTAGGAAATCAATTTTTTCATTAGTCTTTCTCCTAAATGTCAATCAATGAACTTCTGATAACTTCATATTTCTAAAATTCTGTACCGTAAAGTTGTATGTGATTTCTATATATCAACACATGTGCACTTACTTGTAGTGAGTGATACATTTTATAATATTTCATGATACATGCTACATATAAAAGAACTCCCAAAAGATTTTCTAAAAGTGGGGATTGATGTAACTCAAGATCCAAGCACTGAGTTTACTAATACACATAATGATTTGGATATTATAATTGTAAAAGATGTTATATTAACTTTCATAGAATATCCATCTAATCTTATAAAGAAACATGTTTTATGTATTTAAAAGATATTTTTAATTGGAAAACCAATAATAGTTGATGAAAAATGGCATGAATTGATATATGGTATTAAGAAAAAATAAAATGATGTGAAAATGGAGGGCCACATCAAAAAAATTCATTAAATTGATAAATAAAACAAAAATACCTTCCTATAGTACCTTCTCCCCACTATTTCCATTAAAACAAATATTATAATTACAAATTTATGGAGACACCACATTCAAATATAGAGATATGTATTACATTTTCACATGAGCCTCAGCCCAGTTGATGAGGTATCCTTAAGTGGATCCACGAGACCCAGGTTCAAAACCAAGAAGAGGAATATTTATGGGTACTGTAGCCGTAATGTAGCAGGGTACTATAACAGACTTTACACTTTGCGGTACCGTAGCAGAACTGTGGTACTATAGCAAAAACTTTACACTATGTCGGTACTATAGCAGGCAATGTAGCAGTTACTGTAGCAGGTACTGTTCGATACTATAGTAGCTGGAACTATTCACCTTAGGCCACCGGTTTGGGCTTGGAGACCGTAAGGCTTTCGGGCCACCCATGCCTTCGAGTTAGTAGGGCTTTCGAGCCACCTTTAAGGCATTTAGGCCACCTCAAGGCCTTCGGGCCACATGCAGTTTCTTCATACACACAACAAAAAAGGCGTAGCCCCAAAAAATGATTTTGAGTAGGTGCACTCACCAGATCAGAGCCAAATGGATTTTTTAGAATGAGAGGGTATGGCTATGGCATTGGGACTAGCCTGTGCTTGCACAGGAATCCTAGCCAGACACCCATGCAAAGGTGGAGAGCTATTATCATGATGTAGATGCTAGGGAGGGGTAGTTCCTTGTAGATAGTCTGGTTTAATTCCCTAAGACCTTCGAGTCATGTAATCTCCTAAGTATACAGGTCATGTAATCTATGAGACTACAGGTCTTGTAAGGGTTCCCCCTCATCCCTTGAAAGGGGGGTTATCATGAATCACTAAAAATGAAGGCCTTCGGGCCATTCGGCCGGGGGTTTTACATTTCATAAAAATAAGAAATATTGGAAACTATCATTACAAACATGGTTGGTCTTGAGGGTGTAAATGTGATTATCAATTTCAAATAGATGGGAGTATTAGTTTTGAATACATACATAATGTACGTTTTCATAATATTTATGACTAACGAATGATCTAATATGTTCATTAATGTTAATAAATATTCATGTTTTCTATTAGAAGATGTATTTATACTATATAAAGTGACAACCTTGTGGAGCACAATTTGGATTCATTAATCACTTTATCATCTCTAGAGATTAAATTTCAATGAATTTGAAAGAAATTAATATGAAAAAAATTGATCTAAATGGGGGAATTGGGAACAAAATGATAGAAAATAGACTCTTTTTATGGATATAATGTAAGGGTAAAACTCTACAATAGAACTATATAACATACATTCATTTTTTATTAGATATATAAATATATATATATTGTTTTTTGGAAGCACTGGATGATGACCACAATCATTCAGGATAGATGAAATATTTATATTTTATATCTAATGCATGGATTTCAATCAAAATGACTGCACATGGTGTTTATTATTTATTTTTAATGCACTGTAATAAACATTTTATAAATAAAAATAGAATTATATGTTTTTTTGTGTGATTGAAATAGATTTTTTTTGATAGGGAGATCTAAAAATATAGTCTAAAGAGTAGTGTGAGGTCGGTGAAAAAAATAAGAATCCTACAAATTACTTCTAATGGAAATATATTATTGTGTATATGGAAATATTGAAATAAAAAACATATTTCCAAAAAATTTACATATTTTGATAAATTTTTTCTGAAGTGTCTAATCCCAGACAAAAATAATGATTGTGGATATTATGTTTTCAAATTTATGTAAAATATCATATACCATCAAAAAAACAGCATCAATGAATAGATCATTCCCAAGGGTTATTTCAATTTCTATAAAAAAAATTCTTAACAATTTTCTTTCCATATGTTCTCTGTACTAAAATGGTTTTCATCAATCTCTAAACTCAAAGGATGAACTAAATTTGTTTATAAAGTAGTGGCCAACATACATGAAGTTATAATGTTTTCTAGCTTCAAATATTGGTTATTACCTTTTTTGTTTGTGATCTAGTATGGATATGATGATAGATTAACACTTTGTATGTGAATTATTAGCATTATAATGATTATATATTACTTTTGATCTATTTCTCAAGGAGAAATCTAATGAAGGAAATAATTTTTATTAGAAACGAATGAGTAGAATACATGGTGTCAAAATGTATAAAAACATCCTAAACATGTGACTTCCTATTACTTATTTTCTTAATTTTCTCATCATTATGATTACATTGTTTAGTTAATTTCCATATTGTTTGTTTCTAATCATTATTTTTTTAAATTTAAACATTATTTCAAAGATAATGTCCCATGATCAAAACCAAGAAAAAAATTAAATTCTTCTTATACTTTGGAAATTTATATGTAACTCATTGTGGAAATGTAGGAATTAACCTCACATAAATCTCACACCCAATTTGGTAGGTATGATTCAAAGTGTATTTTTTTCAATAAAACTATGTCATTTTAGTTTAAAACATTTTTTACATCATTAAATTCTCTAAAACGATCTCAGATTTTTTTTAAAATGTTAGTACAATTTTCCACAATTCATTTGTGATGTGTTGGAATCAAATGCACATCTATCCAAAACCCTATGTGGTTGGTATGAATAAATGTGTGTATTATCAATATAAAAGTGGAATTTTAGTTTAAAACTCAGATCACATTCTCAAAACCAAGAAAAAATACTGATATTTATTTTAATAATTTGGGGAAAAATCCATATTTCATTTTTCACCTGTTGGAATTGAGCATATGCCAATCCGATACACGATGTGGTATGTTTGACTCGATGCATGTGTTTTCAATATAAAAGTATCATTTTAGTTTAAAACACATTTCAAATCACCAAAAAAAATAAAATTATATAAAATTGTTGTCAAACATCAAGAAAATGATTCATATATCATTTGTCACATGTATGAATAGACTGAACGAAAATTACACACCTGATGTGGACAATATGTCTCTAAGAACATTTTTTCAATATTAAAGTTTCATTTGAGTCTAACAAAGATTTCACATGCTCATGATCGATAAAAAGATCATATTTTTTTTAAACACTTGGAAATTTATCCATATTTCATTTGTGATGAGTAAGAATCAATTTCACATCAATTCGAAAGATGATCTTGATGGTTTTACTTGATGTAAGTGTTTTTAATATAAGTGTAATATTAGTTTAAAATGGTGTCACATTTCCATAACCAAACAAATGAGATCATAATGTATTCAATCATTAGTTAAATGGTCCATAATTCAATTATTATGTGTTGTAATTGACTCCAAATCAATCTAATACACGATGTGGCCAGTATGGTTTGAATTACATGTTTTCAATAAAAAACTATCATTTCCATTTAAAATGCTCTTCAATGAACAAAACCAAAAAAAATTATTGGATTATTATAAATATTTATAATAGAGAACTATAATTTATTTTTCATTCCTTAGAACTGGCTGCACCTAATTTTGGTAGATGATGTGGTCCGTATAACTCGAAGATCATGTTTTTAGTATAGAAGTGCCATTTTAGTTTAAAACATGTATCACATAGAAAAAAACCTAGAAAATGAGTTCATATTGTTTTCATAATTTATAAAAATGTTAAATTATATATTTATCACATTTATGAATCTATCAAATGTCAATCTGACACATTATGTGGTCAGAATGACTAAAATTGTCTGTTTTCAATATAAGGGCCATTTTAGTTTAATAGGTGCCTCACACAGTCAAAACCACTATAGCCATCTCATATTATTTTTAGAATTTAGGAAAAATATCCATATTTAATTTGTGACATTATGGATTTAACCACACATCAATCTGACACACAATGTGGCTGGTATGACACGAACTGCATGTTTTCAAAATAAAATGTAATTTTAGTAAAAAAAATGAATCACTTAGCCGAAGAAAAGAAAAAGGTCTCACATTGTTATCAAACATTAGGAAAATGATCTATTGTATATTTTTTACTTTTATGGATTTAACGAACATCAATCTGACTCCTGATATTGTCGGTATGACTTTAAGTATGTGTTTTCAATATAAAAGTTCTATCTTATTTCTAAATACAAGTCACATGATAAAAATTAAGAAAAGGATGTCATATTTTTTTTTCAAAACATATGAATAAAATTAATGATTTATTTGTGATTCATAGTAATGGAATAAAATCTAATCTGACACATGGTGTGGTTGATATGACTCAAAGTAAGAGTTTTTAACACAATACCATCATTTTAATTTAAAATGCATTACATAGTCAAAACCGAGAAAATGATTTTGTATTATTTTAAAATATTAGGAAAATAGTTTATTATTTATTTTTGAACTATAGAAATAAACCAAACATCAATATTTCACTTGATATGGCCATTATGACTTGAAATGCGTGTTTTCAATACAGAAGTGTCATTTTTGTTTAAAACATGCATCAAATAGACAAACAGAGAGAACAAAATTGAAATGTTTTCAAAATTTTGGAATAACAGTCCATAATTAATTTATGATATCTAATAATTAAATAAACATATTTCCAACACATTATGTGACTGATATGACTAAAAGTGTGTATTTTCAAATAAAATGTTCCATTTTAGTTTAAAACACATGTCAAATCACCAAAACCAAGAAAAGGAGTTCAGATTGTCCTTAAACATTATGAAAATGACTAATTATTTATTTTTCATTTATGGTAATTAACCTCACATCTACCAAAAAAATGATTAAGTTGATATGACTTGAAGTGTGTGATTTCAATACAAAAGTTCCATTTTAGTTTAGAATGCACATCAAATAGCAAGAACTAAGAAAACAAGATCGTATTATTTGAAATATATAAGATAATGATAAAAATTTTATTTTTCATGTGTGGTAGTTGACAAAACATCATTCCGAAAAACTATGTTGTCAATATAACTCAAAGTGTGAGTTTTAAATAAAAAAGTTCCATTTTAGTTAAATACACACAAAAAATAGCCAAAACTAAGAAATGAAAATTACATTGTTTTCACAAATTAGTATTGAAATCCACAATTCAATTTTCATATTTAGGAATTGACCTCACATTAGTCTAAAACTGAATGTTGTCGATATAGCTCGATGTGCGTGTTTTCACTACAGAAGTTCCAAATTTGTTAAAAAGACACATTAAATAGATAAAAAGGAGTAAAAAATATCAGTTTGTATTCAAACATTAGGAAACCAATCCATATTTCATTTTTTTCATCTAATAATTAATCTCACTGTAATAAAACACATGATTTGATGTATATGACTGAAAGTACATGTTTTAAATAGAAATCTATCACTTTTTGTTAAAACGTGTTTCACATCGCCAAAACAAATAAAAAGAGTTGAGCTTGATTTTAAAATTTATGAGAATGATTAATAATTCATTTTTTATGTGTATGAATTTACCATATATCAATTTGACTCATGATGTGGTCGAAATGATTCAAAGTGAGTGTTTTCAATACAAAAGATCCATTTTGATTTAAATCAGACATCAATTTGCTAAAACAAAGAAAATGAGCACATGTTTTTCAATCATTAAAAAAGGATCTTTATTTCATTTTTCATGTGTAGGAATTGACTACACTTAAATCTGAAAAATGATATATTCAATATGACTTGAAGTGAATTTTTCATAAACCAAAGTTCCATTTTAGTTTAACAAAACACACCAAATATCAAAAAACCAAAAAATGATCTATGATAGTTTTTAAACATTTTGAAAAAGATTTATATTTTACTTTTCACATGTAGTAATTTACAACACATCAATCTAGAAGATGATGTGGTTGATATGAATCAAAGTTCTCTTTTTCAAAACAAATCTTCCAATTTTGTTTAAAACACACATAAAAAAATCCAAAACAAAAAAAAGTATATAATTAATTTTTAATTTGTATAAATTGACCACATATTAATATGAAACATAATGTGACCGATTTGACACAAAGTGTGTGTTTTCAATATAAAGGTTTCATTTTAGTTTAAAATAAAAATCACTTTCCAAAATTTAGAAAACTAGGTCCAATTGTTTTTGAAGCATTAGGAAAACGATCCATAATTCATTTTTGACATATAAAAATTGACTTCTCATGAATCCAAAACATGATGTGGTCAGTGTGATTCAAAGCGTGTGTTTTCAATATATAACTGTCTTTTTAGTTTAAAACACACATCACATTACCAAAACTGAGAAAATAATCCCATATTTTTTTCTCTTCATTTTATCTCCCGTTACTTAATTAATTTCATTATAATATTATATTATAACTATTTATTTATTTTTATTGATATAATACGTTAAAAAGAATAATAAATGGTGTCACGACCCGTCCTCAGGGACTGTGTCGTGACTACACGAGGCCCGACATCCATATGCTAGGGGCTGGTGACTAGTACCAAAGGGGAAACCCTAATAAAAAGGGAAGGCATTGCCTTTAAACCTATAACACACACAGTCTGAACACATGCAGTAGAAGCAACAAGTACTAATATAGAAAAGAAAAGTTTGCTGAATGTAAATGGGCCAGTATACAAACCCAACTGAAGTACAAGTACAAGTAAAAAGGGAAAACAACTCCTGGATCATCCACCGGGAAATATTACCTGAAGTGTAGGTACAGATCTCAAACAACTCATCCCTGAGGTACATCCTATCTAGTCTAGCTCTGAGCTGCCTCCCGTCCATCTCCCTCAGCCTCGATAACTGCTGACCATCATCTGCACAAAACACAACAAGGTTCGGGCGTAGCCCGTGCATGGGTGAGTATAACGATACTCAGTAAGGGACCCCAAGACCTCCGAAGGTCTCCTAGAATCCACTAAGAATAAAACACAATAGTAGGATACAAACAAGAATTAACAACCATCCACACTTAGGTATATGCCCATACATATACCTAAGTTACCAATCACAGTCTGGCTCTAACACTCAAACCCAAGCACAACCCATTCCACAAAGGAAGTAAAGTCAGTCATCTTGATGATAATAACTTAAAGTCAAGAATCATCTCACATATGTATAAAAATCATGTAGAGGGGTAGAGATGATTAGATGTAGCCACTGAATTATCTCCTCTATCGAACACACGTAGGATCCTGGAACAGCAATCATCGCTGTTAAACCCACGTAAGATCCCGGTACAGAAGTCATTATTGTCGAACCCACGGAGGATCCCAGTCCAGTATCATCACTGTCGAACCCACGGAGGATCCTGGTCCAGTATCGTCACTATCGAAACCACAGAGGATCCTGCTATAGTAGTAGGTCCACATAGGATGTTAACATCTCAGTCACAACCAGCCATAGGGTTCTCACACAGAGAACACTCGATTCTGGTAGGGTCCGCTCCTCAAGGAAAGTGTTGATACATCAACAACCGCAACATCTCGAGTTTATGTATCCCATAGTTTCGTCTCATCATAAGAAACCCAATGCGACAGGTGACACGTCAATCAGACACCTTTTCTGTGAGTTATTGGCATTTCCACTCTGAGGGCCCAGAAGGATTTAGGTTCAATCCAACCCGGCCATTCCCCAACTGCATTCAAACCTTTAGTGGGGTATTCCAAAAGAACTGTCTCGTTCCATGCTTCCTGTTGGCGTAGATGGTTTGTCAATCGGACACTCGTAGCCCAAGATATGGGTAAGAAGGTGAAATGGGTCAGAACGGGGTCCGGGTACAGTCCGGCCCAGCCGGACCGACCCAACCCGGGTCCAGATCCGGACCGGGGTCCGACCCGGTCTGCGGGTCCGACCCGGCTTGCTGGAACCGGCCCGTCCCGCTGGAAGCAGCTCGCCCAGCGCAGCGGCTCACCCAACGCGGAGGCCCGGCCCACGCGGCGGGCCGACCCACGCGGCGGCCCGACCTAGCGTGGCGGTCCAGCTCGCGCTGCGGCCGAGCCCATGGGTGGCGCGACCCGTGTGGCTGGGAGGCGGTCTTCCAGCCGAAGCCAGCGGGTGGCCGCATCTCGCGGGGCCTACCCTGACCACGCAAAGGGGGTGGGGGGGTGGGGGGGGGGGGGTCAGCGCCCAACGTCTCCCTGTAACGGTAGGCGCGTGACACCATCCCAGTAGCCGCGGGACCCTTTGGGTCTTACCTGTGGTGCCCCAGCCGGCCACCCACCTCTATCCTCCGCAGCCTGCATAGCCGCATCTTAGCATGGTGTGACGACACTATGCCCAACGTACGACTGTCGTGGACCTTCCACCCGCATGGTGCGACGACACCACGTCCCTCCATCGGTTGTCCGGCTTCCTTGCTCCGACGCGGCCTGTAGTGGCCACGACCTGATCCTTTGTGCGGTGCGACGGCGTTGCCCTCCTCTGGTAGCCCTTGCGCCACTGGTTCCTTTCACGGCCGGCCTGTCCCCAGCCGCCGTTGGTCCACTGTCATCATCAAAAAAATGAATAAAAATGATGGGGGAGGGTCGGGCCATGTTTGTGTGGTCCGAGCTATCCTCGTTATAGTGTTATAAATCGGACTCAAAGTATCAAACGATGAACAATGGAGGATAAAACTCAACTATAATAAAACCCTTACCTCGGGTTTTTTGAACGTTGAAGGTGGAAGAAGAGTTCAGAGAAGACTAAGTTGAAGACGATGACATCAGTGTTCCTCGTGGGTGACGATTTCGTTCCTCGATTGAAGGTTCCTCATTGGAAAAAGGGGCGTTCTTCGTTGGGACGATAATTCTCCAAGTTCTTCCAAGGATCCCCAAATGAATAGATGCCAACCAAAAATGAAATAATAGATTTTTATATTATTTAATTGTTGGAATGAATTCAAAAGATTTCAAAAGGGTGTCAATTAATTAATTTAATGAGTTTAACTAATTAATTGTGGGGGTTGTCACATTTAATTAGTGGGGGAAGTTCAAGGGTTTCTCCACTTAATTGGGGGTTCCAAGGGGTTACAACCCCTGGGTGGGCCCTGCCAAAGTTATCCTCCCATGGGAGGTTATGTGTGGGTTGGACCCACCACCATAGCCTCTTATGGGAGGTTTTGGTGTGGTGGCCCCCACCTCTAACCACATCTTTGAGATTTTAACCAGCCTAAATAAAATAAAGTAACACATTATTTTTATTTAATTTAATTAAAAACCCCAGAAATATAACTTCCATTCTCGACCATCTCCCGTCGAGGAAAAAGCCTTCTTAAGAGAATATCAGTATTGAGTGTTAAACGGTGCCCTTGGGTTTTAGTTCCGATCACCGGTTCAAAATTTATAAAATATCACTTGCACTTTTACCAAGCATACCCGAATAAAACTTTAAAAATTGATTCTGGGCACACCGGGCCTTGGAATCATGTGCCATAAATTTTTGACGAGTCACAAAAATTCCATGTATTTAAGAAACAAAAATTCCACAGAATTTCCGAGCCTTTACATTCTCCCCACCCTGGGGCTTTACGTCTTCGTAAGCTAAAACTCGAACTAAGGGAAAAAATGGGGGTACTGAGCATGCATCTGAGCCTCCCGCTTCGATCCGCTATCCTGGAGGTTCTCGTGCTGCCAACAAACACGCACTAGAGGTATCGACCATCCACGAAGGACCTAATCCTGTCGATCATCAATCTCCACTAGATCCAATGTGAATGTCGCCTCGTCATCAATGTCCAGCTCTACATGGTCAATGATGTGGTATGGGTCGTGCACGTATCTCCTCAGCTGAGATACGTGGAAGAGGTCGTGCACCCAGTGCAACTGAGGTGGAAGAGCCTGGTGGTAAGCCACCTCGCCTACTCTACTGAGGACCTGAAAAGGTCTGATGAACCTCAGAGATAACTTACCACCCCGGAGAAATCTCCGTAAACCTCATCGAGGTGAGACCCGTAGGAAGATGTGGTCACCATCCTCGAACTCCAGAGGTCTCCGTCTCTTATCAGCATAGGACTTCTGCCTACTCTGTGTAGTCTTCATCCATTCCTGGATGATCTGCACCTTCTCCGTTGTAGCCTGCACCATCTCTGGTCCCATGAGTGCTGACTCCCCTGGGTCAGTCCAGCAGAGAGGTGATCTGTAACGTCAACCGTACAGTGCCTGAAAAGGTTACATCCCGATGGTGGAGTGTTAGCTGCTGTTGTATGCAAACTCTACCAAGGATAAGTGATCCTCCCAGCTGCGACCAATGTTGAGGACGCATGAACGAAGCATGTCATCATGTGTCTGAATGGTCCTCTCAGTCTGGCCATCCGTCTGAATATGGAAGGTAGTGCCCAAGTGAAGATACATCCCAAAAGCCTCCTACAACCCCTTCCATATTCGGGTAGTGAAACGAGCATCTCGACGGGAGATGATCATCGATGGAACACCATGAATCCATAAATTATCTTGTATTTAGAGGCATCCCACACTCTCAACTAAACCTTGCTCTCTGATTAGTAGGAAGTGGGCCGACTTGGTGAGTCAGTCAACAATCACCCATATAGAATCGTGACATCTGGATGTACATGGAAGTCCCGTCACGAAATCTAGGGATATCCCAACCCAATTCCACCATGGGACCTCTAAGGGATGGACTAAACCTACTGGAACCTAGTGCTTCGCCTCCACTTGCTGACATGTGAGGCATCGTGAGACTGAGTCAGCTATTGCCTTCTTCATACCTGGCCACTAGTGCTGTTATCGGAGGTCCTGATACATCTTCGCCACATCTGGATATAATACTAAAGGAGATTTGTGGAACTCCCCCAACACTTCCACCCGAAGTGCTATTGGTACCATAGTAAGTCCTCTAAAGAGAATGACGTGCTCCCCACCTTCAGATAATACATCAGGTGCCTAACCTGTGGATATCTGAGCATGTTGTGTCTCACAGTTAGCGTCTCCATACTGTGCCTCACTAACTCACTGAAGAACTGGAGGGGTGACTGTAAGAGACTACATAAAGGTTTCTCCATCTAGATCCACAAAGGATATCTACAATGCGGCCAACTGCTCCATTGCCTCTCCTAGTAACTAGATGCCTGATATTATTCTGATAGCATCTTCTAAAACATTCACATTTCCAAGATTATAGACTATCTCGAAGTCATAGTCCTGGAGGAACTCAATCCAATGCTACTGTCTTGAGTTCAGGTCTATCTAGAGTAGACTATAAAACACTCACCCATTAGATAGTTCAGCCACATCTTCAAGGCGAAGACCACTACTACTAACTCCAGGTCATGGGTAGTGTAGTTTTTCTCATGCTATCTCAGCTGCCGAGAACCATATGCGATCACTGCTCGCTCCTGAATTAGGACACACCCATGTCTGGTCCTTGATGTGTCGCAGTAAACTATGTACCCTACGCACTCCTCTAGAATCCTCAAGATGGGGGCACTATTCAGCCTCTGCCTCAGCTCTTGAAAGCTCTGATGGCATCTCTCTGACCACACGAAGGGTTTCCTCTTCTTCGTCAAGGCTGATAGTGGTGCTAAAACTCTAGAGAAGTCTGGAACAAATCTCCGATAGTACCCAGGCAGACCCAGAAAACTTCGTACCTCTGTCATACTTCTGGGTGGCTTCTAAGCAAGTACCGCCTCAATCATCGCTGTATCTACTGCAACTCCGGCCTTTGAGATGACATGTCCCATAAAGTGTACCTCTTGGATCCAGATCTAGAACATAGAGAGCTTACCATAAAGATGGTGCTCTCGAAGTGTTTCCAATACTACCCACAAATGGTAGGCGTGCTCCTCATCGGTAGCTACATAGATCAAAATGTCATCGATGAAGACTACCACAAAGCGATGAAGGTATGGCTGAAAGATCCTATTCATGGGTCCCATGAACATAGATGGTGTATTGGTTATGCCTAATGGCATGAACAAGAACTCATAGTGGCTATACCAGAATCTTAGGTTCGTCTTTGGCACATCATCATCCTGTACTCTAAGCTGGTGATAGCCTGATCAAAGATCTATCTTCGAGAATCAATGCACTACCTTCAGCTGGTCCAAGAGGTCTTCAATCCTTGGGAGTGGGTACATGTTCTTCAAGGTCACCTGGTATAGGCACCAATAATCAACACACAGACGTAAGCTCCCATAATCCTTCTTAGGGAACAAAATCAGGGATGCCCAGGGTGAAACACTGCATCGGATAAATCCCTTCCCCTGAAAGTCCTCCAACTGTACCTGTAGCTGACGAAGCTCCACAGGAGCCATCCGATATGATGGAGTGGATATCTATGTCATCCCAGGGACAAGTAAATGTAAAAGTCTACCTATCTGTGAGGAGGTTATCCTGAAACGTCATCAGGGAAGATATCCGTGTACTAATCCACCACAACAAGAAAACTCAGACTCCGCACATCAACCACTCCGAGAATGAGGCTAGCCAACTGATGTGTCATTGGCTACCCCCTCCTCTGGGTAAGTCCGTCCTGCACTGAAAAGTTTCCCTTCTCACCAGTGAAGGTGAACCTGGTCCCATCCGTGCGGACACACCACACTTTTCAAATAATGCAGTCAATCTGAGCATGAACTATGGATAACTAGTCCATACCCAAGATGACATCATAAGGCCTCAACGCTGCTACTAAAGGATCACGGACGAAGCACTCACCTCCTAGATTTATCTCACTCTGTCGGAACCAACGTCTAATCGTTGAATCATCTCCCGTTGGAGTCTCTAGCAGTAAGGATGAAGCCAACGACTCCACCGGAATCTTCGAGCTCCGCACGAGGGATGCGAAAATAAAATAATGACTCACACCTGTGTCTATAAGTACTACAACAAGGGTGGAGTAGACATAGATAGTACCTAGAATCATCTCAGGTGTGCCGTGTTCATAGGACTCGATTTCCTGGAGCTTATCCCACCCCTGTCTGTTGGCTCCCTATGTTCGGGGTGGACCTCCTGGTGGTGGTGGTGGTGGTAGGACCTTGAAACATCATCCACCACATGCTACTCGGCCAGCTCCTCTGCCATGTCCACCTGCTCCTGGCGGACCACCACGGTTGAACCTCTAACTCTATCTGGGAGGTCCCTCTACTGTCTACTAGTAATCTTCATGGAAGGTCGGGCAGTCACGATCCATGTGACCATGCCCACCGCATGAATTTCCTTGTATGCTCCTTGTATGGCTGGATCTATCTTGTGTGCCCCTCACAAACGAACTTGTATCCTGGGTTTCCAACCTGATGGCCTGGTCCGGATAGACCTCTGCGACATAAGTCTACTTCCGGCTGTAGAAGACTCCCCTACGTGTCACCCAGTGGTGGGTATCGCTGCTGGTGACTGCTCAGCAAGAATAATCTCCACAAGAAGGGATTGCTCCAACACCCCCGCCTGCGTTGGGATGCTGAGGCAGATCATCAAAGCCCTGATCTCATGACGGAGTCCCTTCTCAAAGGTCCGAGCACTGAATAATAGGTCCCACACCATATCTGTAGAGTATCATTAGAGGTCGGTGAGCCTCGCTGAGTATTTTTCCACTGTCATGTTTCCTTGCTGCGGATGAAGCAACTCCTAAATCCGCACCACAAAAAGGGTGGCTGGAACAAACTCTGACCTGAAGAGGCTCTTGAAGTCTTCCTAGAGAAGTGATTCCTCAACATGCACCTAGAGCATCAGGCTCCACCATCTTCCTGCAACTGCCTGTTGGAGACTCGCTGAAGGGATCACCATGAGGTTGGCTGGTGTCCCTACCAATATGAAAACTCTCACAAAAGCCTCCATCCAATCCTCTGCTGCATGTGGTTCCGTCTCTCCCCCGAACCTAGGTGGCCTCTGGTGCTAAAACTCATACAATACACTCAAATGGTGTGCACTCTCTGCAGCTGGAGCTGGTGTTATCGGTGGACCAGCGGGTAATGGTACCGCTGGTGCCTTCGCTGTGATGGGGCCCTGCACCGAGGCCTCGTCCCTCGGTGGGCTACTATCTCGTAAAAAAACTCGGAACCCTGGCTGACTACCTATATGGGGCCATCCTAAAAAGAAACAGGTGCACCATGGTCAAAACAATATACCTGGTGAGCTAACACAAAGTAATCATGAAGAAAACTTTTCAAAGGAAGCACACACGCACTCCGTGTTTTCATGCACTGAGTTGAAAATCAGAAGTTAGAGTCCTAGTGTATGGATAAGTCGGTCGCCGCACCAACACCATTTTCCCTAAACTTATAACCACACAAAAAAAAATTAACACTATTTCTTTTGAAAGAATCAGGTTCCATCTTCTATAGTAGAACCGACTCCTCTGATACCAATTTGTCACGACCCTTCCTTAGGGCCCATACCGTTACTACCCCAAGCCCGCCTTCTATAGGCCAAGGGATGACAACTAGCACCAAAGGTGAAACCCTGATAAAAAGGGAAGGAATTGCCTTTAAACCTATAACACACACAGTCTGAACACAAGAAGTTGAAGAAACAAGTACTAATATGGAAAATAAAAGTGTTCAAAAAGTAAGTGGGCCAGTATACAAACCCGAATGAAGTACACGTACAATTAAAAAGGGAAAACAGCTCCTGGATCATCCACCAGGGAATCCTACCAGAAGGGTAGGTACAAATCTCGAAAAACATTTCCTTGAGGTATGTCTCGTCCAGTCCAAATCTGAGCATCCCCCTGTCCATCTCCCTCAGCCTCGAACACTACTGACCATCATCTGCACTGAACACAACAAGGTGCGGGCAAAGCCCGTGCAGGGGTGAGTATAACGATACTCAGTAAGGGATGCCGAGACCCCCAAAGGTCTCCTAGAATCTACTAAGGATAAACCAAAATAGTAAGACACAAACACTAAGTAACAACCATACCTACTTAGGTATATGCCCATACATATACCTAAGTTACCAATCACTGTCCGGCTCCAACACTCGAACCCAAGCACAACCCATTCCACAAAGGAAGTAAAGACAATCATCTAGATGATAAACACATAAAGTCAAGACTCAGATCACACAGGTATATAACTCATTTAGATTGGTAGAGATGATTATATTTATCCACTAAATCATTTAATCTATCGAACCCACATAGGATCATGGAATAGTAATCATCGCTGTCGAACCCATGTACGATCCTAGTAAAGAAGTCATCACTGTCGAACCCATGGAGGATCCCAGTCCAGTATCTTCGCTGTCAAACCCACGGAGGATCCTAGTCCACTATCGTCGCTGTCGAACCCATGGTGGATCTTGGTACAGTAGTAGGTCCACGTTGGATATTAACATCTCAGTCGCAGCCAGCCATAGGGTTCCCGCACAAAACACACTCGATTTGGGGAGGGTCCACTCCTCGATCCAAATGTCGATACATAAAGTACCATGATGTCTCATGTTGATGTATCTTGTAGTTCCATCTCATCATAAGGAACCCAACGTGACAGACGATACGTCAATCAGACGCCTGGTATGTGAGTTATTGGTGTTTCTGCTATGAGGGCCCAGTTGGATTTAGGTTCGATCCAACCTGTTCATACCCCAATTGCATCCAAACCTTGAGTGGGGTATTCCAAAATAACCGTCTCGTTCCATGCTTCCCATTAGTGCATAAGGTTCTTTAATCGGACACACATAGCCCAATATATGGGGAAAAGGTGAAATGGGTTAGAACGGGGTCCGGGTCTGGTCCGGGCCAGTCGGACCGACCCGACCCAGGTCCAGATCCGTACTGAGGTCCGACCCAGTCCGTGGGTCTGACCAATCCTGTCGGAACTAGCCTGTCCCGCCCAAACCGGCCTTCCCCAGTGGCAGCGGCCTGACCCAGCGCAGCAGCCCGACCCTTGGGTGGCGTGACCTGCGTGGCTAGGAGGCAATACACCAGCCGAATCCAGCGGGTGGCCGTGCCTCGTGGGGCCTGCCCTGAACGAGTGAGGGGTGGGCGGGGAGGGGGGGGGGGGGGGGTTAGCACCCCACATCTCCCTGTAACAGCCAACGCATGGCGCCAGCCCGGTAGTTGCAGGATCTTCCGGGTCCTTCCTATGGTGCGCCCACCAGAGGCCGGCTCAGTCGACCACTCTCTTCCATCTGCCGTGGCCCACCTGGCCGTCGATTTGTGCGGCTTGATGACACTGCGCCCCACAACCAGCCATCCGACCAACTTTCTCCACCGCGTCCCATGCTAGTCACTGCCCGGTCCTCCATGCAGCGTGACGACGCCGCGCTCCTATGGTGACCTGGTGGCTCTTGCGCCGCTGGTTCCTTTCGCGGCCGGCCCGTTTCTGGCCTCTGTTGCTCTGCCTCCATCATCAAAAAAACTAATAAAAATGATGGGGGAGGGTTAGGCCATGTTCGTGTGGTCTGAGCCCTCCTCTTTATGGTGTTATCAATCGTCCTTAAAGAATCAAACGATGAAGAAAAGAGGATAAAACACAACCGTAAAACAACCCTACCTTAGGTTCATTGATCATTGACGCTGGAAGAAGAGTTTGGAGAAGGCGAATTCAAAGAAGACATCATCAGCATTCCTCATGGGAGACAGTTTCATTCCTCGATCGAAGGTTCCTCATTGGCGGAAGAGGCGTTTATCATTGGGAGGATAATTCTCTAAGTTCATCCAAGGCTCCCAAAATGAATAGATGCTAACCAAAAATGAAATAATAGATTTGACTATTTTTTAATTATTGGAATGAATTCAAAATATTTCAAAAGGGTGTCAATTAATTAAATGAATGAGTTCAATTAATTAATTATGAGGGTTGGCACATTTAATTAGTGGGGGAAGTTCAAGGGTTTCTCTACAAAATTGGGGGTTCCAAGGGGTTACAACCCCATGTGGTCCCCACAAAAGTTATCCTCCCAAGGGAGGTTATGTATATGTGGTCCCCACAACCATCACCACTGATGGGAGGTTTTTTTGTGGTGGACCTCACCTCTAACCACCTATTGGAGGTTTTAAACACCACAAATAAAATAAAGTAAGACTTTATTTTTATTTAATTTATTTAAAGAACTCCAAAATATCTAACATCTATTCTCGATCATCTGTCGTCGAGGCGAAAACCTTATTAAGAGAATACTAGTGGTGTGAGTTCAACAATGCCCTCGGGTTTTAGTTCTATGCACCAGTTCAAAAGTTATAAAATCCCGCTCCTACGTTGACTGAACGTACCCGAACAAAACTTTAGAAATTGATTTCGGGCACACCTGGCCTCAAAATCATGGGCCGTAAATTTTCACGGACTCGCAAAACTACAATGTATTTAAGAAAAAAATTTCTATGGAATTTCTGCGTCTTTACAAATGGTGTGATGTTTGAAATCTTATTTGTAAGAAGAATGTCCTCTTAAATTAGATCCCATCTATAATGAGTATTTCTATCACAACATATGAGATCCAATTTAAAAGTACCAACTTATGAGAACAAAAATAAATGGTGTGACATGTAATAATCGAATGAAACTCAACCCGATACACAATGTTCTTGGTATGACTCAAATTAATTTTTTTTATTTTAAAATTGGCACATTGTGTTTAATTTAGTTGTTTATATTATTACTAACATAAGAATTGTTTTCTTATGAAGTTACATTATTTTTCTTAATATATTGTGGTTTTTTAGAAACTAAGAGCATGAACTTGGGTCTAGGGCCTTAGAAAAAGGAATATTAATGTTTTTAAATGTGTGTGATAATTTTTAATTACACTTGTAATTATATAGACCAATTTTATAAATGTATATAATATAGTTTTGTTTCTTTTATTTTTTATATAAATTTTATTTTAATTAAAATATGTATTCTCTCTAGTAATTTCTCCTATATTTTCCCCAATTTTTATCATTTTTTCTATTGTTTTTTGTAATTTACTGTTCTATACTTTTAACAGCACACTATAATAGTATACCCCTTTATTAGTGCTACTAAAAGAAATTAAAAGTGGATCCTTTATTATATCTAATAAAAGTGTTAATAAAGGGATTATTTATCATCGCTTTTTTTAGTGATAATAAAGAATCCCTTTATCAAATACTTTCCTAGGACTGATAAGGTGTCTCTTTAGCATCGCTTTTCATGAACTGATTAAAGCCTATGGTTTATAATCATGCTGTAATTTTCAGTGCTTTTCTATATCGAAAAAGGGTGATTTTAGTGCTATTAAAGGTCTTATTTGTAGTAGTGAAACTCCTTATATATGTTTTTCAATATTTACCAAAACCAAAATATTTTGAATGAGTTATCTAATGTAATAAATTAATATCTAAACCTTAGTTGTATTTCCTAAAGTAAAACTTAATCCATTACCAAAGTATTTAACCATCAAATTATTTAAGTAAAGACAATGTCATATTAACTAGGACGCCACTTAGGCTAGTGGAAGGTGCCACACCCTTATAAACCTTTAGTTTGGGTTCAGTCCTCGTGACCAAAATAGATATGATGGGTTTTCACCTAATGTGTTTTTTTTTAATTTTTGTAAAACTATTTTTATATATTTATTTTAATAATCACAAAAATATAATGATCAACTTCAAAATTAATAGTAGTCATCAAATATATTTATAACAACATGGGTATTATATACAACTTATTTTTTATATGAAATCTAATAATATTAATCTACTGTTATTAAAATAATATCAATGGTCATTTAAACCCTTATGTTTATTGATACCTTTAAACTTATGAAAATATTTTTATTCCTCAAAAAATAATTCTGGATGGACCTTATGGTTATAAATACATCAACCTTGTGAAATGTCTCCCAAAATTTAATTAATAACATGAAAATACCATCACTTAAAAACTCTGAATGGGTTTATAAGAGTTTGAACTCGTGATCAACTGTAAAATCATAAACCTATTATGGTATCCAAAATGCATAAGTTAATATTACTGGAAGTCATATATGATTCTAGAATTAAGAAAATTATTTAGGTGATTCATTATTCATATAACCAAAATACCATAGGTAAAAATAATTATATAATATATTTATCGAATCCCAAAAAAAATATAAATCAATAATTTTACTCCAAATATTGGTATAACATAGGTCCTTCCATTGTGTAGGATTTAACCTTTAAAAGTAATAATTGATTCATATATTTTCATACTTTCCAAAATTTAAGACAATAAACTATAAATTGATCACTATGATGAAATTTATATCTCTCTATTGAACTCCTCCCATTCCATTTGGAGTTACTTTCTCTATTCCCTCTTTATGATAGATAAATGTTTTTAATTTTTCATACATTCTCTTAGGCATCTCTTTATAGGACTTTTACATGAATAAAATTGAACCGTATTTCCACCATGGTCCCCATGGATAGATTACTTAGTGAAATCCACCCTTCTCCAAATTTTTTGAGTCAAAGAGTGGGTTACATTATAGTTTGTTAATCATATCTTTGGATAAATTTTTAGGAATAAACACAATATATTTAATTCCAATAATCAACCCATTTGGTTTCTCATAATAACTATATTTTCAATCATATTCAATGTTAATATGTTTTCTTTGGGTTCCAGCCATTTAATAAAACCAAAAATCATACTGTTAGTAGAAACAATCATATTTGGAAAACCATATTATCATTTATAAGATGTCTAAATCTTGAAAACATGTTTTTAATCTTAGAAACATTATGTTTAAAATAGCTTATTCAGTTTTATCATATACTTAAATACTTCAAATTTTTTAATGAAAATGTGAATTTTCTAAAGAATTCCCCCTAGATTGTCAAACCATGTGTGTACTGTGGCCCATTATTGTATAACAAGTGATGATCGATTCAAAGCATAACATACCCTTTTTAGAGATATTTCCTCTAGGTACAAACACTAGGAAAAAAACATATTTAACATTGTTTTATTCATTTTTATCATTATGTTTTAACTTAAATTTAAAAATATGATCTTATAAATAAGATTTTTGTAACCAGTTTTTAAAAAACTAATTCCAAAATAGGTTTTCTTCATTTTCTGGTTGAGTTTTATCCATCCGTTCCACTATAAATCGGCATTGATTTTTTTTGTTGGTTATAAGGGTAAACCGAAGACCAAGGTCCATTAATTTTGATTTTCGGAATTGGTTTTATACAAGAATCGACACCAAAAGTCAATTTTGGCCATGTTTTTGGCATTGGTTTATAAAAAATTAACACTAAAGATCAAACATATATTTTTTAAAATAAATTTGATATTGGTTTTTAAAAAATTGGCACTGAAAGGTAAATAATTAACTTAGAGAAGAACATATATTATACACCCCGAAAGATCAGAAACCGTATAATAGAAAACACAATATAAATAAAAAAAATCTTGAAATATCCTCATCATGGTCCAAATGAAGTTTCTGCAAAATTATTAAATGTAACACCAAAATAATGTTCAATGTGCACTTTATTGAATAACATCCTCCTCAAAATATCTAATCAATAGTCGGTGAGGATGTGAAACAATCGGTATAAAATTTCATCATTATCTACACAATTATTTTTTAAAAAAGAATCAACAAACACCTACTTTATAATTTGTAAAATATTCATTCACAATTGTTGTTGAAGCATTATTTTTGATATCATTATGTTCAAACACATATTATAAAAAAATAATTAGTTTTTGAAAAATATTTTTTAGGAAATTGTATGATTTATCATAAAAAATTAAATATACATACCTGATAATTTAAAACTCAATCATAATTAACAAATAGATTTCTAACAAAGAAAAAATATGGGAAATTTCATCATCCGTATACAACAAAACATCATTGAACTTCTATAACAACATTGAATGTTATAATATTTAAATAAGAATAATATGACATAAAATATAAAATAATTACTATAACTAACCTTATAAATTTAGTCTTTATCCCTGTTGTGATTATCTCATATATGAATCATTTAATATAATAACCACACTGCACATTTCCTTATTAATGATGAAATTGTGGTTACAAAACATTAACCCGATAATAAAAACCAATATATATATATATATATATATCAAAAATTAGAATAATATATAATATAAAAAATAATTACCATTATATCAACGTATTGGATTGCCCTTGGGTTACTTATCGACAAGTGATATTTGTTTAAATTTTTCCATGAATTAAATTTTAAGATATATCAACTACTAATAAATGTATAAACAATAAAAATTAAATATAATGAACATATAAATTAATAATCTATATTACTTGTCTAACAAGGTTCTATATTTTTTATGAACACCACATAATAAATAGAAAAACAAAAATATTGTATGTTCACATGGGAAGAATATTCCTAACATCAAATTCACCCTACAATGCCAAAGTTCACAATTAATTACATTATAATGAATATTACTTAATAATTATCTTTTTTTATTACACATTAATAAATGGTAAAAACCAACACCCAATCATTATCTTTGATAATCTCTCACATATATATGTATCACTATCATCAGCCTTTAAATACTGCAGAACTGTTGAAATGAATTATGGATCTATAAAACCATAACGTTTTGTGGTCTCATTTTGAACAAGAATCATGTATAGATACCTTATTATAAATTTAATATAGTAATTCAACTAACACCATATTTAATTAAGGAAATAAAATCTAAAATGTCAATTTATTTACATGGAAAAAACTATAACACAAGTATGCTGAGCTCTTAAAAACCAATAAGATCCATGATATCTTTTCTAGATATTCTTATAGGATAGTCTCTTCCACATGTATCATAAAACATTCGAAACTCATAGAAATTATACGAGGAAGAAGAATTTTGATATTATCTTTGTATCCCATAAAAAAATATCAAATATATCTAAAGTTGTTTATTCCTGAATATATTTTTTCCATTTTTCCATTTCTCTTGATTTTATGAAATCGTACATAAGATCAATGTGAGATAAAATTATACGTGATTTTCAATCATATGTAATTTATATTTTAAAAAATAAATAACACATATGAATGATTTTGAAGAAGAGTCGATGGACAATGTAAAAAATGACCCATAAAATCCCCAACCTTAGTAACCCCCTTATAAGGTAATGATAGTAGAGTAGTAGGATCAATAATATAATGTATTGATACTCTAATCTGACCAATCTTCATAGGCGGGTGATGTTCATAATCCCAAAAAATGCATGACTCTAAACTCTACAATATGTACAAGAGGATATACAACATACAACTCACAATATAAAGTTGTGTCTGAGAAAGTAGGTCGAGAATATGAGTAGGTAGACTGGGTAGGCTGGTCTGGCTGGGCATGCCATATAGGATGTGCAGCCGGATGAAAAGGTTGGGAAGGCCAGGAAGGCTATGCAGATGGCTATCTCATCAATTGTTCTAACATAACTTGTACAATAGATTTAATTTGATCTCCATGGGCTATTTAATATATTTCATAACATCTTTTAAGGATTCTATTTCTGTGTCTCATGATTTCTTACATTAAAGAAAAAAAACTTTTTGAATAATAAGACCTGCATCATATCCTCTTATGCATATGGGGTTTTCTGGATTTCCTAAAGTAGTGGAATGGATGTCCATAATACACTCAACGATAAAATTTACCTGTATTGATTTATCTAAAATTTCATACTGAAATGAAATATTAAAATGAAATATTACTGTTATTAATTTATAAAATGAAAAAATTCATTCAAAATAATAATTATTTACTTATAGTTCTTTTAGATACTTCATTTTCATTCCCTGTAACATACTTTTCATTTATTATTCTTATTACTCTTTTTCGTTTTTCATGGCCAGTGGGGGGAGATGGATGACCTAACTACACCTCATATAAACCACTTGTAGACTTATCTCTTAATTATTAAATCTTTTTTAAATCATTTTTTCTTCATGAAATGATACCCTCAATGTGATAATGTAAGAGGGTATACATTCTGCAACTGGATCTCTTAACAAGATTTCCTAGAGGCCTTTTAAATAAAATTAAAATACTAAGTAAATTAGTAAATATAAAAAAAAATTATAATATTAAATAATTAACATACAAGAAATAATTCATCATGTCTAATGGAAATAAATTTCTTCCATGTATCTGTATATAAAAACTCATACTCGAGGTGTGGGTTTTCATTTTGTTTTTCTCAAAAAACATAATTTTTTTCAATTTTTTTTAAAATATATCCATTGAACTATCCCTAAAGAAATGAATCATTAAATAATTTCTTTCATTTCGTCAAAATTGAATGTCTTATATAATTAAATAAATTAAAAATTAGTAATTTAAAATGTATATTTTTTTAAAAATGAGTTAAAATAAATCAATTGAAATATTTTTTTGTTATGGCCTCCCAAAACTGAATTATAGCCACATTGTCGATGAACACCTAATGAAGATATAAAATTCTATTCCTTAAATGACTCTAAAATGAGATACAGAAGATAAAATGAATTTTATTTGGGATAGTTCCATTATTATTATAATTAAAACTTATATCAATCCCTCATCTCCATGAGAAAGATACAGTTTTGGTAAATATGTAATGCCATATTTAACAACCTGAGAAATTTATTTCTGAATAACAAAAGAAGAAGACTCCATCGTTGAAGTCTCATCATTTTTTCAATAATTAATTTTTTAAAAATAACTTTTTTCTTTCATTAAATAATTATTTTATTAAATATTTAATGATATGAAAAAATTCATATAACTCGGTACACGTTCCTCTGTCTTTGAATCTATATTTTTCTTTGAAACAAGTAAATGTAATGAAATTCTTGTATAATTGTATATTATTAGACAACTAAATAATTAGAAAATAGGAAAAAAATGTAAGTAAAAATAGTGGCACACATGTGTATGTTTTTAAAAAATAACTTTGTTTGGTTTATTAACAAAAAAAAATAATGGTAAACATTTAAATTAAAACATTACATCTAAAATGATAGAATCATTTATAAAATTAAATATCAATGTTCAAAAAAGTGTTCTAATATGTGTAAATTTTAAAAAAATATATGATAATATACATTATTTTTTTTAATGAACAAATGTCTTACCATAACCATGTAATTTAAAATTTAACATAAAAATAATATAAATAATAAAATATATATAATTAAACAACTTATAGTTATTAAAAAATACATTTTTTATAAATGTAAATTTCAAAAAAGAAATTCAATTTAAATATTCAACTGATTCATTAGTAGAGTAATTTAGGGATTTCTCGTATCCCTTTAGAAAAATCACTTCCACTTTCATGCACTACGTCTATATTATAATCATTATTATCTAGAAATCACATTATAGACGAAGAAGCCTCATATAAATCAATAACGTCATCAACATCCTTATCACCCAAATTGGTTATTTTCCATTACAAAATGAAAGACCACTGATCATTCGATTGATAAATGATATAAAATATTTTATTTGAATGTGTCTCTATGATAAATGGATCCACATTGAAACTAAATAACTTCAAATAAACTAGTTTAAACCCATATTCATAATGTTTTACACCACTATTACTAGCATCCCAATTACACTTTAACACGATGACTCGAAATTTAGTACAACCACTTTCCCATATGTCTTCAAGAACTTTAAAATATTCAATTGACGGAGAAATTGGGTTTTTATCTTTTTCACTCAAAAAATGCAGTGCTTCAGTGATGACTATTGCCCAAATATTTTGAATGGTATTCTTGTATTCCAGATTATTTGTGTGTAAAATGTGTACCCATTAATAACAAAATCAGACCAAGTGATCACATTAAGAGATGGTCCCCTAAATAAATATTAAATGATTATGATGTAGATATATCATTGATCAATTTATCTTTAATTGATGAAACAAATATATTTTTATGCTTAATAATCATCCAATTTTCATTTCTTTTTATATATCATAAAATTAATTTAGAATTATGTGATGATATATGTGATTGAACCTCATCTATATTGTTCGAATTGTATAGATGTTCCTACATAACTTCATAATGTCGAATTAACTTTTCCCATAAGCATATACTCCTTATAACGTCACTATCAACTATAATATATCGAGATATAGGGAGACCAATATGATCCACTTCATATAAATAATTAGTATATAACTCAATCACCTCTTCCTATACATAATTTTGAACAATATAGGCCTTTGGTTGATATGTATTTTTAGAATATCCCTTCAAAATTTTCATATATATTTCAAAAGTATACATCCATAAGAAAAAAATGCCCATATATTCTTATGTCACACACCTAATGAATCAAAAGATAAGCCATTATATCAAAAAATGGATATGGGAAATATATTTCTAGTTGATAAAGTATAAGGGAAGATTCATTCTACAACACATCTATCAAATTTTCATCAAATAATTTGCTACAAATGGATTTGAAAAAATTATATAACCCAATGATAGACATTTTGAAAGATATTAGAAATATACCACATAGTGTGATTAATAGAATTTGTGGCATCAATACTGTACAATAATGCTATTTCATACCTATTAATTTACAATCCATCAAAGATAAAAAACAATCTTCACATTAGAAGAATATCCCTTGGGTACTTTAATATTATGATGAAAATGACAAAAATTCACCTTCACAATATTTCTTCATGTGTGAAAGACATAAGTAAATATTCTCCATTTTCTTTTCATAATACGAGATAACACCAAATGTATTCCCATTGATATCATGTCCAATATAGCATTCAATCTATATTTTTTCTTTCTTTTATGTCTAACAAAATTCCAATAAAACAATATCATATGTTTTTCTCAACTTGCATCACATTGATGATATATTTTATCTCTAAAAATAACCAAAAATATAGTTCGAAAAAGATAGATTGTTTCTTCTAGATATTTTTGGAATTCTATAACTTAATTTCTTTCCTAGTGTTGAATCAATAATTGTTACCCTGTCATAATATTCTTCAACATAAAATTATTTTGGGGGAAGAATGTATTCATGTAAAACAATAAATTCCTTTTTCAATCTATGATAAGGACGATCATTTCTTAAAAATCTTCTATCTCCCATGTAAACAATACTTATTCCATTCTATAATTGATAATTTGAAGTATCTTATTCTCAAATTAGATATTATTAATTTCCTTTAACATTGTATCCAGATAATATTCAATATGTAGGAATGTCATTTATACTGAACATTATTATATAATGCAAAATAAAATAATATTTCTTGTATTCATCAAAAACATTAACACATATCACCCATGAAGGTTTCAAATAATCAATCAGGGGTGAAAGATACACAGAAATATCATTTCCTAGCCATTTTGTTCCAAAAATTAGAAAGATCCTCATAATATATATTTTTTCACACATATATGTGTAGAAAAGTTGAAAACTAAAAAAAATAAGCCATGGAATATGTTTTCTACTTAGTCTCTAATGTGTATTCATTCCATCTATACACACTCCCAATCGGAGATTTCAAGATTCACTTCTAAAGTCAAGAAATTATTTATCAAATCTTTTCCACTATGATGAATCTGTAGGGTGATGTAAGTTACCATCAGAGATTCACTCATATGAATTCCATATTAACCTTTTTTCATCAAATGAACTTGAAAATTGACACTTCAAATGAGAAATTATTGTTAGGTACCAAATTTAGTTAGTGGATATTCTATTCTAGTACCTAAAAATAAATTGGAGTTGATTTGTTGAAAATATATAAAAGGAATATTAGAAGGAATTATTTTATTTAACAAGATGTTAAAACCAGTACCAAAAAACGAATTTGATTTGACCTTTTCATTCTTCATATACCATGATGTTTCAAATGCTGGAAATTTTGATAAATATTCATATTTCTTCCTATGCAACACACAATCATTGGGGAAATCATACATTTGTTATACCCCAATCCCATTATGTATAATATTTTTTTGTGTCAAAATTGGAATATAGATGTCTATTTTCATCTGTAATTAGGAATTTTAAAATATCAATTAAGTTAGATAAAGTTTTATCACTCCACCCATTTCTTTCTTTTAAATTAATTAATCTCAAAAAAGTAGATAACATTGTTTATTTATTTCAACCTGAGAATAATTGTTTTCAAAATCACCATACAATTATTCGGTAGTTGTTTTTTTTATATGGTTTAAAAACTTAAATCAAGAATTAATTAATCAATATGGTTCTCTTATACATTATGAATATTATCATCTATATTAGATACTGAAATTTTAGTTCTTTAATCTTGCTAAATCAAACATTTATAATCAAGAATAAAACTATAGAAAATGGGACGATCCTTGTTTTCCTTCCAACTTCAATTTCTCATATTAAAACACTTCACACATGGATATAAAATCAAATTTATGTATAGAATATTTTGTTTATGAAATTCAAAAAAATCATCCACTCCTTTTTCTTATTCACTAGCAGTTCATCGTAAATTTATCTAATTAAAATTAATTAAATAACTGAGATCACAATATAAATAGTGAATATATTAAAACATATAAAAATTTATAAATATATACATAATGATATAAATTTTAAATATAAACACATATAAAAAAATAAATAGTAATCTGATAGAAAATATCAATAATTATTAGGAATAAAATAAAAAATATTCTACTTAAGGTTTCTATTTTGCGTGATGTGTGTCATGATGATCAAAAAATACAAAAAAATCATAGAATAAAAAATAAAAAATATCATAGCTACTAATTTCAACTAATATATATATAAATATATACATATATATACATATACATACATATATATGTATGTTTATATCTATACACACACACACACACAGATATATATATATCAATTTTGGGAAATTCAATTTGATAATTTCAACAAAATAAAAAAAACTTTAACAACTAAATTTATAATTAAAAATCAACTACAAATTAATAAATGGAGGACTAACTCAAAATTATAACTAAATGACAAATAGTTTATCATCAAAATTAAAAACAAATAACTTACAAAATTTGGTGTTAAATAAGGAAAATTGTTCTTAAATATGAATTTACTCCTTAAAATTAATTGGAACAATAACCAAAACATGATTTAACAAACATTTCTATAGTAATGAACAATAAAAATGTAAAAACAAAAAAAAACCATGTTTGATGCTCAATAGGAAATTAGTTTCTGAAAAATAAAATTCTTACCTAGATGGTCAAAAGGAGATAGAGGATTAAAGAATGAGGTCCACTGATCAAGAAATGATGATTCAAACTAATGAAAATCTAGAACAATCGATGTTTAGGATCCCTAGATTGTCGTCAGAGTTATCTTGTGTTGAGATAAAAATGGGGTTTTATACAAAAAATGAGTATTTCATGATACAAGATTTATTTTAGATTGTTTTGGGTGTCGTTTTTTAAAAAAACTAAGAAAAATTTATTTTTTAGTTATTAGTGTCGTGTTTTTAAAGAAACCAATACTTGAAATAACTTCTTTTTTAACTTTTTTACATCTTTTTCCTTAAAAAATGATGCCAAAAATGATTTTGACAGATATTTTGCTGTTAGTTTGATAAGAAACCGGTGCCAAAATACCAATGTAAATCCATTTGGACATCATTTTTAAATAAATCTAGTTCCATAAAGACTTTGGAAACATGTTTTTCATTGGTTTATGAGAAACTAACATCATATTTATGATGTTAATAATAAAATTTCTTCTAGTGAACTATTATAGAAACACATCCACTTGTAGTATCATGAAAGAGATGTATTGCTAGAAAAAATAACATCATATCTTCCTCACTAAAAAAAATCAATGTTCTTCTATACAAATCATGAAATAATGTCATAGGTTTTTTTCTCTAATATATGTTTTCCAAAATCCAGTTTCAAAGGATTTTAATAAACATAATCTTATACCACTTGTAATGATTCCAAACCTTGTAGCTCGGAGTCGATGGTTACATTACTACATTGGAATAAGATGCATGGGATTACATCATAAAGGACCAAATAGTTTAGTAGTATTGTTGAAATATATACATATATCAGTCTCTAATTACATCTAAATTCATAAATTACAACATAGATAATAAAAATATTCTACTTCCTTAAACTCATTTAGAGATTCCTTCTTCATATCCTGAGGAAAGGAAACCAGATAAGGGTGATCTAAAATAATCAGTAAGTGTTACAAACATTGGAATATATCATTAATAAATAAGTAATAATCATTATGTAAAGGTAAATAACCCAAAAACACATTCCATTTAATCAATAATAGGACCATAGATAATTATATGGTCATAATAATTGATAATCAAATAATGCCTTACAAATTATCACATGATATTGAAGCTAATCCATTTATAATATCAGGGTTTATATCTCATGGATAATAAAAACAGAATTCCTAATGAAGTAAATGATTAAAATTGGACATTATGATCTCACAAATCATGAAATATATATATCATCAATTCTTTTCACTAAGACAATTTAAACCTCTAATGGCCCAAAGGCCTTCTTTTTTTTATTGATTTTGATAATCTACCTTTCTAGGGGTGATGTGGAACCCTTACAAGGCCCGAGGCGTAAGTATTACATTTCCCACAGGCCTTAGAAGAATTCATTGCCTGTAGGCTTCATACATTACATACAACCCATACTAACTACTTGGAACGGATCCCCCTAGTATCTTCATCGTGAAATCAGCTCTCCACCTTCGCCTGGCTGTTCGGCTAGGCAATCCCATGCATGCACATGCTTTTCCCGATGGCAGGTTCCATACCCTCACATTCGTGCAATCCATTTAGTTTCTGCTATGGTGAAAGCTCCTTTCTCATCCTCCTTATAGAGATTGTTCCATGTAGGTTTTCTGGTTTGCATCTTCACTTATGGTGGCCCGAAGGCCTTGAGGTGGCCCAATGGCCTTACTGACCCAAAGGCCTGGGTTTCCCGAAGGCCTTACAGGACTCAGGGACACAATCAGTGACCTGAAGGCCCAAACGGGGGCATATTCCCAGCTTCTACAGTGCCAAATAATATCTTCTACAGTTCCGGATACAGTACCTGCTACAATACTGCACTGTTCCCACTACAGTACCTGCTACAGTACTGCTACAGTATTGCTATAGTACTGCTATAGTAACCTGGAAATTCTGCCCCCGCTTGGATTTGATCCTTGGTCGTTTGGATGCACTTACAGAGTCCTTACCAACCGGGCTAAGGATCATGTGCACCAAGACAATTTAAACATTGTGTAGGAGTACAACAAAATCATTTAAAAAAGGATATCCAAATGAATCATCTCTAGATACTAATGATGTATTGAGGGGATATATCATTTCATTACCCACCAATCAATTCATGTACAAATCATTCCTTATATATTGAATGATCTTTGTAGTTCTTGAACAATATACCTTATCAAAAAGTATTCATACTGAATAAAGGATACCTATCTATAAATATTTATCAAGCTAATCATATAAAATTTAAAGTAAAAAACTTGTGGAAGAATGGTATATTCTTTAAGTAATAATAATATTAATGACACCATGAATATATATATTTATGGTAAATTTAATATCCAATGAAAATTGATCATAAGAATGTGAATTTTTAAAGAGAACATTTAAAATCAAAAAATCAATCAAGATATGAGGTGACCAAAGGTTCATTGAGAATATAGGTTTTTGGGTAATAAAATAGTTCCATTTGTAAGAATAAATAGAATGGAAGTTAAATATTAAAATTAGAAATCATAAAAGCATTTTATTTGAAAATACAATGTGGATTTATAGAAGATACTATATTTTGTAAAAAATTTACAATGGTAAGGAAGTTAGTTATTGTTGTATATGTAAAAAAATTATTTCTGACATTTTTTATAAAATATTAATTTCAGAAAAATGTGTAAGGATTTTTTTAAAAAACTTTTTAAAAGTCATGTATTACCAATAATTATATAAATAAAACTTATTAATAATTAATATGACTTTTGAAAAACAATTTTCAAAAACATGGACATAGAAGAAAATTACATTCGATTTATGGAAAAATAATGTATTTTTTTGTTAAAAACTACATCACATGATTCAAGTACCAAATAAAATTAAATTTTAATAAAAATATGGAAACTACTCAAATATATTGTGTAGTATAAAATTATTGGATCTTAAAATGGATAAATGATAAGATCTATTCCATTAATATAAAATCCATCCCAAAAGAAATCAATATCATAAAATATATTCATACATCATTGATAACTTTTAAATTATAACCCATTGAAATAATTATCATGAAATGAAAAATTAAACATTATGAAAAAATGATATTCATGTCATAAATATCAAATGTTTATTATATACAACACATAAAATTTAATTGGTTCGTATTAACAAATATCTCCCAATGGAAGGTTACTTCAGATGATATCTGGTACAATGATAATATATTGGAATTATGGATTAATAAATGGACTTATTATGTGTATCAAATATAAAGTAACATAAAAAAGTTTAAATAACACATGAATTATTTTAAATTCATTAAAAATTAATCTTATAATACCAATGACAACATAAAAGTAATAAAACCCAATAAAAACAAATTGAGTTATTAAATTCCACATCACTTGGTAAAATAAAAGTAAAATCACCTTAGATAGAATAATTAAAATTGAAACATAAATTACCAAGAAATATAAATCATTCATGTGAAAATAATAAATAAGGGAAGGATATAAACTGCTGAAAAGTAATTAGGTGCACAAGATTAAAATAGGCCTCGATGATATGAAATTGAGACTAAGTCCATTAACTCATGATTTCCATTAATTGAGCATTTTTCAACCACTATTATAAATATTTTAAAAATGATATTAATTTTTTATAAACCATATTCATATTTATAATGTCATGTGTCACATTATTATAACATTATATCACCCGTCCATTTATAATAATCCACCATTACAATTGTTTTAGGTGTTAAGTGATTTGTTGTGTCATGCATGTTTCTTAATGGATGTTCCAATACCTATTAATATGATATAAAAATTAATTTTATAAATATAGTATTTGTTCAGCAGATACATTTTTATAACTATTATAGAATTTTGTAAATGGATATTGAATTGAACCATGCCACAGACATGGTGGGTTATTCGTACGCTTGAGCAACATTATCATTTCATTAATGTGTGAAATGATAAGTTAGTGGATTATACATTAATTTTATAGAAATAATTTAATTTCATGTATATCATTCATATTAATTATTTCTATCATAAATCCTATCCATGTGAGTCAGTGATGAAAAACAAAATTCCATCGGTTCGTAAGGTGTTAGTCTTTCATACACACGATACATAAATTTTTATTACAATTTAATGGTGGAGATGGATAATTATTATATCATCAACATAATAACATCTGAGTATATGGGAGATACTGTAGTTATTGTATTGAAATTTTTAGGACATAATTAATGGTGGTAAATGTGTAAATACAAAGAAAGAGTTTTGTTAAGATGGTCATATTATATTTGGTTAACCTCCTTCAGATCTCTTAGTAAGGACCCAAGGGTTATACCTTTAGGAAGATTAAAAGTTATATAATGGTATCTAAGGCTATTTGGGAGATACTTTTTCAAAGATTGGTAAATCCAAATTTCATGATATGTGTGATAAAGTGAGGGGAGGGAATGCCTATTTATAATTGTAGAGGAGTAGAATTTTTGGTAAATCCCTTAAACTACATAATAATGGGAAGTAAATATCAACCCATGTAAAAAAAATTATAAATAAGAAATTTTGGGGAATTTAATTTTGATACTAAACTCGAAACAACAAAAATAAACATGTTATTCCATTATCTTATATGTTTAATTACTTTCAGCATTTTAGTTCTCACTACTATAATTTTTTAACCTATGTAATTTATTCATCAAGACTAAAATAAAATGAGACTTATTAGATAAAATATAAATATTTAATATATATATTAAATAAAATTTATCAAATAAAAATACTTTATGTGAATAAAATTAATTTTAATATAAGATAATGTAATGTGAAAAACATTGTATTGACCTTAACAACATTAATTAATTTTTATTTTCTTTTCTAATCATTATGACCAAAAAATAATTTGACATTATTTATTATTATTAATTATGATGATTAAAAATATGAAATAAAATATATAAAATCTGACTCAAATAATTTATATAAAATAATAAAAAATTATTTCCATAAGTATTAAAAAATGATGGATTTCAAAGAAAACAATTTCTAAAAAAAGAAATGTTTTTATAAAAAAAATCCAAAAAAAAGATCCCAATAACATGAACATGATTAGTAATAAAAAATTGAACTATTTTTAATTTTAAAACATTTTAAAACCATATAGGATGTTTATAATTTTTTTAAATGAAAATACAATTATCAATAAAAATAAATAAATTTCACTATTAAAATTCAAAAAAATTCACTTTAAGATAAATTTGACTAGTTTATTTAAAAAATTTATATAGTTTTTTTAAATAATGTTTCTAAAAGTGTAAAAAATATATTTAAAATAACTGTGTAGAAAGCGACACAAATTTTTTTTAAAAAAATACGACATTTAAGCATAAAATGTGGTTTAGTCTTATCCAACACATAAAAAAAATTATATGATTGAAAAAATAATAAATATAACATTCATTAAAATAATTAACCAATATTGGTTAATTTAATTTATTATTGTATTGACACATTAAATGCATAAAAATAATTTTTTCAAAAAACATTTCTTTTTCATTCAAATTATTTTTATTTTTATTTATAATTAATAGATAACTGAAAAATTTATTTATTATATCTGTAAAAATTATAAATCTCAGAAATGAAATTTACCAATTCATAACACACATTTAACATCTGTGTTATAATGGCCATATTAAAAAAATTCTTGAGTAATTTATTATTGGTTTTGTATGTCAAATATTCTATCGATGACAATTTTCTTCATTTATAATATCAGCGTGTTACACCAATGATAGTCCCCATTTTTCCTAGACCTGAGGTATATTATTTAATAGTATAACAAAATTTCATATCTTATGTAAATATATAATTATTACCACTATACGTTTTAATTATAATAAATCTAAAATAATAAATGTCTAATTACATGCGTTTGGTTTTTAATATTAATTTTTATTCTAATTTCATAATACATATAAAACTAGAAGGATACATTTTCAAATGTATTTGGTTGACATATGATTTTATTTTAATATGAATCACTATTCATTTAGTATCCCTAGGAATTGTGAGGCTCACATAGTTTGTGAATAATAGAGTGAATCAGTATACAATAGTCTATTTATTTTCATTTAAGATATTGTATTAAATATCTTCCATTACATATTAGATTCACTGATCTTGTTTCATAACTTGCACACACCAAGGAAATATAAATGTTCTGAAACTAGATGTAAAGATGTAACATCCCAAGTAAGTAATTAATAATATATATTCTTATCTATTTCTATTTATGAATTAGATAGTGTTTTAAGAGGCTTAAAATGAGAATAAATCCAATCTTAAGTATAGAATTCTCTTATATTTTTAAAAGATTGTTTTACTGCCTTTTGATGGAAACCATTTTTAAATCAAAATTTTGACAATTTTATAAGATCTATTTGTCAAAATAAAAATATTATTTATGATTGGGACATTGAAATTTACATTGGATAAATTTTTGGTATTTTTCTGACAATGTTAATTTTTTAATAAATAGTGAAAACTACTGAATTTTTCATCAAAACTGCTTTTTCATCTAATTTAATTAAATGGTTAGATTATATTTTAAATTTGTATTAAAGTTTAATTAGAATATTTTTTTACCATTTAATACAATGGTGGTCATTAGGATTAATTTCACTTTGGAATTGGGCCTAAACAAGTTCCAAACCTTTCATAGATATTGTTTCTAAAAAACCAGCTATTTGATTTGACTACGTGAATTATTTTTAAATTAAATATTGAAATTTCTTTGTTAGTAATTTGGTAAAATTGATTACATATTTGGAATCATAAGGTCCATATTATTTAATCAAGACACTTTTGTTTTTGGACATTATGAATAGTAACGACGGTAATTATCATTAATTATCTTGATTAATTAGTAATCGGGTAGTTAAGGATAATAAAATAATATCATAATAATAACAAATGACCCCAAAATGAGTCTTAATGATAATTTTTGTGTCATGGCCGACCATTTTATGCCTTGTTCCAAACGTGGGGACCCCATGGAATCAGTTTTGTGTGATAATGACTTTTTATCTTTTTATTTTTAAAGAAAGTTAAATATATAAAAGAATGTATCAACTAAGAAAAACATTTCTAATTTTGTCTACATAAATGATATATTAGACTATAAATAGTAATTTGAAATCTAAAAAGATTTCCTACATCATGGTATTTTTTTAATAATTTTTAGTCCTTAAATAAAATAAATTATTTATTACATCATGATGATGTAACGATTACCTCATTAATGAATGATTTAAATAAAATGAAAAGATAATGTAAAATCTAAGAATTACAGTTGTCAAAGACCTATTGTATGAGTATATTTCGAACCCTTATCACCTTATCCTCTAAATAAATCAATGTGGGACCTTTAAAATCCGAAACTCATTTGAAAATAAAGTAACATTTTATACCTTTCCAAGAGTGCCCCTCTTCTCCTCTTATAAAAGTCCCCCCACCTCTACCTCCTTACCCACACTTCTCAAGCCATTGGCTCGGCCAAGACCTTCTAATTTTATCTCTCCACATCCATCTCTTCATCCTAGAAGCCTTACCATAGGCAGAAAGATCATCAAGAAACCCTTAACATTCTAACCAAGAGGAGTTACCTGATTTAAAGGTAAAGACTTCTCTAATGTTCTTTTGTTTTATTTTTCTTATCCAACCCCCTAAAATCTTTTTATTCATTTATTTTGTAACAACACCCATATATTAAATATAATAATATTTTTTTTAATAAGTATTTGATCTACACTTACACACACCTTCATCTAATGGTTTAAGAGCATACTGTTTCCGTGGATGGAAAATTTCGGCCTCACGAAACGATGATTGTTCAATATTCCTCTAACACCTTAAAAGGTGGCCATTAAGATGAAACTATATTTATATATGATATATAATATTTTTATCTTTTCCTTAAGCTTCTGTATTTTTCATTTTTGGAATACCTTTATGGTTTCCATTATGGGTAAACGCGATATCTTTATTTTAGGAAGTGCGAACTACCGCCTCTCAAAGTGATTTGATTCTTTAATTCCATATATGGGAAGTATAAAGGATGGAGTTAATGATATTATATATGATATTATACTGGAATTATAATATATCTTTATATCATTATTATTTCATTCCATAAAATACGAAATAGAAATGAAAGTAGCATTCATGCGTACGTACGGCTTACCATCTCCATGAACGGTGCATTTCATTTCTTACCTCTAAATGTTATGTAATATTATAAATGCATGTATATACTGGATATATATGATATATATGATATATACATCATGAATATAACTCTGGATATAATGGATACATGAACAAATCGTAATTATAAAGAGATTATTTTTGACTCAAGTACCAATGATTGTTAAAATGACAGTTATTAACTTAAATAATTACATAGTGTTCATGAAATGGTAATAAGTGATATAAAAAGAATAATGAACTTGAAAAAGGTTCTTAAGAAAGTAGAAATTAACTCAAGTTTATTATTCATGAATTAAAGAACGGTCGAGTCAAGTCAGACCCGAGGTAAGGGACTTCATCTCAATCTCCTTTCATTGAGGCATATTATATTTTATACACAACTTTCTTTTATATTGTGTATAAACCCCTTTGACTTTTACGTTTACTCAAAATGAATATTTTTATACTACGATTTTACTAAATGACAAAAGAGAATGTTTTTTTTTCGCATGTATGCGGTGACAACGACTTCTCCACCGCCGTGACCATTATTTGAGCTTCGACTTCATCAACGAGACATAACCTTTTTTTTAAATTGAATAATAAATAACATGTTTTACTTTTTTTTATTTTGGTATTGAAAATGGTTTTCATAATGTTTTTATATCAATGTGTTGTATTGATATCTTATGATTGAAAAGTGGAAATGTTATGTTTCCTTTATTCATGTTTTATGTGATACGATTATGTTATGGTTCTTGGGCATTGTTATGAAGACAAGTGGTTCCGTGATAAACTAAGGGCGGGTGAGCTTGATATAGATCTCCAATGCATTGGGTAATGTGAAGGGGTTAAACGTTAAGGTTTTTCTCTGAAGAGATTTAGGGAATATATTGTGATGGGTATTCCAAACGTAACCATGAGGGTTACTCCCTATGTAAGAATGTTATGAATGCCTCAAGTTACCTTTATGTCTTATGATTTCTATGATTTATTCATGATTTGATGAGGTATGTTAAAATGATTATTTTTTCTGAGTAAATTACGATTTCATACATGGACTAATGTTTTCATTTCGTACTTTTATATCCCTTACTGAGCTTTTTATGCTCCTCTCAAGTTTTTGAAATGTTTTTCACAGGTCAAGGGAAAGGTACATGATGTGATGATAGGGTCAAGGAAGTGTCATGAAAGAATCCATGTTTTATTTTAAATATGTTTCCGCTGATGGGAAAAAAATGAATACTATCTTTTATGTAACCACTTTGTTTAAATGTGGAATGTAATGCATGATTTATGATCTAATTCTCTAAAACTCTAAACCCGAAAAGATACTCAGTGTGTAATCATGTAATAACTCATGATTAAGTCTTGTTTAAGGCTGGGGCCTTATAGTTGGTATCAAAGGTCGGTTTAGATAACTTTAGGAGTTAGAATTATATTAAATGATTATCCAAAAATATTTTTTTATGGTCAAATTGAAATGATATAGCATTTGAAGATTACCATGTTGCTTCATCTAAGACATATCTGTTCAGAATGGTTTTCCGTTGAGGAAACTGGGAAGCAGTGCTAGGAAGGCATACAGAAGGAAATAACCTTCCGAATCAGCATCCTGAGATGGTTGGAATTGGAACAGAATAGTTTTTTGCAGTAATGGCGCAGTTGACTCATGCGATAAATGGTGATGGTATCCATGCATGAGATCAGCCAGATCAACCGTAGAGGAACATGTCATTGGTGGAATATTTCATGAGGCAACATCCCCAATCATTCAGAGGATCATCTGACCCTGTTCTAGCTGAAGGGTGGATTAAAGCACTGGAGAAGATTTTTGATGTCATGGGGTGTTCAGACAATCAAAAGGTTAGTCTTGCTATTTACCATTTGGAGGGTGAAGCAGATCAGTGGTGGTCAATGGTTAAAAATATCAGGGATGCTAATGAGATTGATGCTCTCGACTGGGATGAATTCAAAGGTATGTTTCTTGAGAAGTATTTTCCTAAGGCAGTTCGACTTAGGATGGAAAAACAATTCCTGAAATTGAGGCAAGAGGAAGACTCAATGGCTACCTATGAAGAAAGCTTCACTCGATTGGAAAGGTATACTCCAAATTTTATCTGAGACATTGATAGTAAAATCAATCGTTTTTACTCAGGATTAAAGCCAAAATATCGAAGGGCATTGGCTTCTCATGAGATCAAATGTTATGAAAATATTTTTCGATGTGATGAGAAGGTGGAAATGGATTTTTCCGATTATCAAGTGTTCTATAAAAACCAGCAGAAGAAGTGACCAAGGTGGAAAGAGAAATGAAAGAATTCTTCAAAAAGGTCTGACGGTAAGAAAACTAAGTTTCTAGTTTGTGATAAGTGTGGTAAAAGGCTTGCTGGGGAATTTCTTCTAAATTCTCGGAAGTGCCGCCGATGCGGTAAGATAGGACATAAGGCTCGTGATTTCCCTGAAAAAGATCAGGGTGATGGTAAGACCAAATTTGATTTACAGTTAGTGAAATGTTTTAAGAGCAATGAGATGGGTCACTATGCAAACGAGTGTCCGAAAAAAAGCTCGAGTGACGGGAAGCAGTTAGACTACAAGCAGAAAGGGGTGGTGAAATCCTTTGCAACTACATCAGCAGATGTTGGGGCCATCAAATGAAGTTGTATCAGGTACATTGTTTTTTCAGATTATTTTAGTGTGTTGTTTGATTCAGGGTCTACACATTCTTTCATCTCTAAAAACTTTTCTAGTAAAATGGGAGTACCATCTCAAGAAATGACTCCTGAACATGTGGTAAAAACACCTGGGGGAAATGTTGAGGCAAAAACAATTTACAAGAATATTCCTATCCATATCCGTGGAAATAACCTACATGAAAACCTTATTATTTTACCTCTAGTGGAGTTTGATGTTATCCTGGGTATGGATTGGTTCTCTATTTACCATGCTAAGATTGACTGTAGAGATAAAGATGTTTCTTTTCAAAAAGACTTTCAGTTTTTGTACAAGAATGAACCCTTACTGTTGATAACATATCAAGAGGCCGAGAAACTTGTAAAATATGGAAATGAATGTTACCTTGCACATATCGTTGAAAAAAGGGACCTATTCAGATTAATGATGTGCCAGTGGTAAATGAGTATCCTGATGTTTTTCCTGATGAGTTTCCTGGAATAATACCAGATCAGAAAGTGGAATTTACTGTTGACTTAGTTCCTGATGCTAAGCCAATTTCAAAACCCCTTATCAAATGCCTCAAATTGAATTGTTAGAGTTGATGGAGCAATTCCAAGATTTATTAAAGAAAGGTTTCATTCGACCTAGAACATCACCACGTGGTGCTACTGTTTTATTTGTTAAAAACAAAGATGGTTCAATGAGACGTTGCATTGATTGTAGAGACCCGAAGCTTGACGTAAAATGACATTACATTACTTTTTCTGAATACTTAGTACATAATAAAAACACACACACAAGGACCGTAATAGTTTAGTGTCTTTGGAAACTCGGAATATAATCTTCTAATCGTGGTGAAAAATCTTCAACATCTCCAATAAAGATCTTCTTTTTTTAAACATAAATCTTTTCTTTATGTCCTGGGGAAAAGAAAACATAAAAGGGTGAGCTCAAATGCTTCGTAAGGGTAAACAAAATAAATATCAATCACGTCATATTCATAAGAACATATCTTTTGGAAATCTTAACCTGCAAAAGAGATCATAATTTCAAAACATGGGATAAATCATAGTAATGAAATTTAATCCCAATAATCATAACATAAAACATGAAAATTTGTGTCATACACACATAATCATAGAGAATCATTTCTTATTAGTCAAGAATCATTTCCAAGACTATCTTAGTGGACAAAGTCCCTTTCTGAACCAAGTTAACTCCTCGTTTCAGTCCTATTTCACTGAACCGGTATAACCAACTGTTCCAGCCATGTCTATCTCATGAGATAGAAAATCATTACCCAATGCATTGGAGGGAGATATAGGTCCCACCCATCTCATAATGATACCATTCTTATGTGTGCCACAAAATATTAAATCATACATCATTTCATAACCCATGTAATAAAAATGGGAATCTTTAAACATCGTGACATCATAAAACAATTAATATAAGATAAAAGAATTCATAAAAATATTTTCATCACAACATAATCAAATCCATGTAATAATAGGGATAGAAAAATAACCCTTTATTATCTTAGATGGAAAATAATTTTGATAAAACACTTGAACTCCATTCTTGAGGAAAATATCCTTTCTACTTCAAAACCATTTTTCCTTTCTTAACATGTCATACAATTTTAAACTAAAAGAAGTTGATTAAAAATAAACTTGAAAACATGTAAAGGAAGATTCTTGGAAATTTTGTTTTAAAAATCCATTCATGCCATATAAGTTAAAAAAAACATTCTTCTCGTACTTTTTTCAGAAAAGTCAAAAAGTACCTCGTATGAAAAAAGAAAAATGATTCCTTTCATATCTTTTACTAAAAACTCACCGAAGGGTAAAATTGGATTTAAAAAATTGTTGGTGGATGGAAATAATATTACATATTGAGGAAACATGGATGTGGATGTTAAAATACACCCCAGTAAATACTAAAGTATAAACAATCTCGGATAAAAATGAGATTGTGATATTTCCCTTACCTTAGGTCTGATTTGCTTCGTAAGTGTCCGAACCTCCTCTTCTTTGAAGTGCTTCTTTGAGACCTCCTTTTAGGGCACTAAAATAGGTCTTTTGTAACTCCCCGAGATTTTATGACAAACATTATTTTTAATTAATGTCTTGTGTTATACGCTACACCAAAAGGAGCTTTCACAACACACATCTCTGACCTGGCTTGAATTACACGCAATCACGACCTTCCACGATAGCGTGTGTTGTACGCAACACCAAGTTTCGCTAAACAACGATATGCTATTAAAATATTATTAAAACTAGACGTTATGAATAGTAATAACCACTTTTTGAAATTTTTTAAATTCCCTTTTTCAAAATGGACTTCATTTTCGGATTCGGAATATCGAAATTAGCTTAGGGTGAAATTTTGGTGATTTTCGGATAACTTTCATATTTTGATGAATAGTGAAAATTACTAAATTTTAATTAAAAAAAACTTTTTCAATCGAAATAATTAATAGTGAGAAATTATTAATTTGAGTGGTTTTAAAGTATATTTAGAATATATTTTTACAATTTAATACAATGTTGGTCATTGGATGTAATTTCACATTTAAACCAGACATAAACAAGTGTCAATCTTTTGATAGTTATTATCTCTTAAGAACACGCTATTTGTTTTGACGACGGAAATTCATTTTTAAATTAATTAATGCAACTGATATGTTTTGAATATGGTAAAATATAAATCATTTTTGAGTTCATAATATCAAATATATCTTAGGCCTAATTTTTGGTATTTTTCTGAAAACTTTCAATTTTTGATGAATAGTGAAACCACTAAGTGGTAGTTAATAAAAACTGAATTTTTCATAAAACTTAATTTTACCGCTTCTGTGAGTGGAATTTCAAAAATCTGAGAGACACGGTTGATGTCAGTAAGTAAAATGTGGTTTAATGAGATGAAAATAATTTTTGGTGAATAGTAACTTTTTACTTTTATTTACCACGGTTAAAAGTAAATAGGGTAATTAAAGGTAAAAATGATATTATTATTACCCTAAAACATCTCAAAATTCTATTGGATAAGTTTAATTCGACCAAAAACAAGCTTAGGAATAAAATATGACCATTTAGGCCCACATGGATTAGATTAGGACATTTATTATTAATTTATTTAAAGAAGGGTTAAAAGAGTTAAAATCCAAGTTTATTTACTAAAGAATTTTTAATATGGGTTTATACATAAGATAAATTCGACTATAATTATTCATTAGAAAACTAAAAAGATTTCCTACATAATGGTATTTTATTTTTAATTTTTAGACATTAAATAATTTAATTTAGTTATGACACAACGATGATTCAGTAATTATCTTATTAATGAAATATTGACATAATGGATGTTATAAATACCCAAATAAATATAATTTGAGACTTTTTATGAATTCCACTAATTTTAAAGGTTAATATGACATGTTAGTATTGATTTAATTAACTTTTTTCAAACTTATCATTCTGTTATGACTTTCAAAAAAATCAATTTCTAAATAGTGTCAAAATTGACATAAAATAGTTTTTAAAACAAATATTATATTATTAATTGTTATTTTATTCCTAAAAATCTAAGGTTCGACCAAATTACTTAGATAAGGTTATATATATTAATAATAAACAACTTGGGGTTAGTTTGGCTTGATATAGTAAGTTTATTAACCTTATAGTATAAGAACACAAGAAGACACAGTAAAAGTAAAATTATTTAACTTAATGTTAAATCTAAATGATAAAGTCAAAATAGGAACCTAAACTTGTCTAATTTCTATTGGATGAGATTATTTCGACCCATCCAACCATAGCCTTGAAATAAATCAATTTGGATCTATTTAAAACCGAACTTGACTTTATACTAAAATAATATTTTTAGTTATTCCAATGGTGCCCCTCTCCTCCCTTATAAAAGGGCACCTCCTCCCTCTCTTCCTCACACATCTTTGAGCCTTCAATCTCGGCAAACCCCTGCCAAATTCTCTTCTACACTTCCCTAGAAACATCCTATAGTTTCTGGTCTTCTTCAAAGACCCATTTTAGTGCCCTAAAAGGAGGTCTCAAAGAAGCACTTCAAAGAAGTGGTAATGTCTATTACTGATTCTTTCGTCTTTATTTATTCTTCCACTTCTTCTTCTTAGGTTGTTTCATTATGAAGTAATAACATCATTATCACTCATATACTGATATGTTATTATAAGTATGAAACAACCCTATTTCACCATCTATCCATCCTACGGAAAAAGAAATCACCGTGCGTGCGTACGTACGGAATACCGTCTCCACGCCGTGGTGTAATCTATTTTCCACCACCACCTTACATGGATGGGTATAATGGTGTAAAGAATAACTATACATAGTTATTAGAAAATCATATTGATTCTGATATATTGTATCATCCACTCCAATTAAATTCAATAATTATGGAAATGATATCATCACTCGTGCGTACGTACGGACTACCGTCTCCACGACGCGATGAGATTCATTCTCCATGTTAACCATTTAAGAATGGTTATAAAGTATATATAAGCAATAATAATGAAATATATGACATTATAAAGCTACCGGATTTATGTGTATATATATGTATGTCATCTACTTAATTCCACTCAATTCAATAACGAAAAGAAAACAGTGTTCATGCGTACGTACGGCCTACCGTCTCCATGAACGGTGTATTTCTTTCCATTTATCGATCCATTATATATATGTATATTCTGAATATATATAAATAATGTTTTATATTCTATAATTAAGTAATAATGATCTATGTAATCATATGAATAATTACAAGTTAAAACACGAACGACAAATGAGACGATTTTACCCAAAACGCTACTTTAACATGAATTTACAAAAGAACGGGTAATATAAAGTCATAAGTGAACCATATATGATATCATAACAATGAATATGATTCTGTAATAAGTCAATGACATTATTTAAATCATTATACAGGAGGGTTGGACACTTACGAAGCAAATCGGACCTAAGGTAAGGGGAAATATCACAATCTCACTTTTATCCGAGATTGTTTTTACTTTGGTAATTACTGGGGTGTATTTTATCATCCACATCCATGTTCCCTCAATATGTAATATTATTTCCATCCTTCTACAATAGTTTATATCCAATTTTACCCTTCGGTGAGTTTTTTGTAAAAGATATGAAAGGAATCTTTTTTCGTTTTTCAGACGAGGTACTTTTTGACTTTTCCGACAAAAGTACGAAGAATGTTTTTTTTAACTTATACGGCATGAATGGATTTTTAAAACATTATTTCCAAGAATATTCCTTTACAAGTTTTCAAGTTTATTTTTAATCAACTTATTTTAGTTTATAATTGTATGACATATTAAGATAGGAAAAATGTTTTTGAAGAAGAAAGGATATTTTCCTTAGGAATTCATTTCAAGTGTTTTATCAAAATTATTTTCCATCTAAGATAATATAGGGTTATGTTTCTATCCCTATTATTACATTGATTATGTTGTGATGGAAATATTTTTTATGAATTCCTTTATCTTATATGAATTGTTTTATGATGTCACGATGTTTAAGATTCCCATTTTTATTACATGGGTTATGAAATGATTTATGATTTATGATTTTGTGGCACACATAAGAATGGTATCATTATGGGATGGGTGGGACCTATATCTCCCTCCAATTCATTGGATAAAGATTTTATATCTCATGAGATAGACATGGATGGAATGGTAGGTTATACCGGTTCAGTGAAGCAGGACTGAAACGAGGGTAACTCGGTTCAGAAAGGGACTTTGTCCACTAAGATAGTCTTGGCAGTGAGTCTTGACTAATAAGATATGATTCTCTATGATTATGTGTGTATGACACAAAGTTTCATGTTTTAAGTTATGATTATTGGGATTTCATTTCAGTACTATGATTTATCCCATGTTATGAAATTATGCTCTCTTTTGCAGGTTAAGATTTCCAAAATGTTATGTTCTTATGAATATTATGTGATTGATATTTATTTTGTTTACCCTTACTGAGCATTTGAGCTCACCCTTTTATGTTTTCTTTTCCCTAGGATATAAAGAAAGGTTTTAGGTAAAAAAGGAATATCTTTATGGGAGATGTTGAAGACCTTTCACCACGATTAGAGGATTATATTCCGAGTTTCCAAAGACACTAAACTATTACGATCCTTGTGTGTGTGTTTGTTATGTACTATGTATTCCGCAAAAGTAATGTAATGTCCATGTACGTCAGGCTTCAGGTCTCTACATCTTTGAAGAAGACAAGAACCTCTAGGATGATTCTAGGTAAGTGGAGAGGAGAAATTGGTAGGGGTTGGCCGAGCTTGAAGGCTCAAAGTGGTGTGAGGAAGAGGGGGAGGAGGTTCCCTTTTATAAGGGAGGAGAGGGGCACCTTTGGAATATTAAACTATTATTTTATTATAAAGTAAAATTCGGGTTTAAATAGCTCCAAATTTATTTATTTCGAAGCTAAAGTGGGCATGGGTCTAAATCCTCTCATCCAATAGAATTTAGACAAGTTTAGGTTCCTATTTTAACCTTATCATTTAGATTTAACATTAACTTAAATAATTTTACTTTTACCGTGTCTTCTTATGTTCTTACACTATAAGGTTAATAAACATACTATAACAATACAAACAAACCCCAAGTTTTTTATTATTAATATATATAACCTTATCTAAGTCATTTGTATGATCCTTATATTTTTAGGAATAAAATAACAATTAATAATATAATATTTGTTTTAAAAACTATTTTATGTTAATTTTGACACTATTTAGTAATTGATTTTTGTGAAAATCATAACAGAATGATTAGTTCGAAAAAATCTAATTACATAAATACTAACATGTCATATTAACCTATAAAATTAGTTTAATTCAAAAAAAGTCTCAAATTACACTTATTTGGGTATTTATAATATCAATTTTTCTAATTTTTCACTATTATGGTAATTACTGTATCATCATTGTGTCATAAATAAATTAAATTATTTAATGTCTAAAAATTATAAATAAAATATCATTATGTAGGAAATCTTATTATCTTTCTAATGAATATTTACAATCGTATTTATCTTATGTATAACCATATATTAAAAATGTATTAGTAAATAAACTTTGATTTTAACGCTTTTAACTCTTCTTCGAATTAAATAATAATAAATGTCCTAATCTAATCCAAGTGGGCCTAAATGGTCATATGTTATTCCTAAGCTTGTTTTTGGTCGAATTACACTTATCCTATAGAATTAGGGCATGTGTTAGGGTAATAATAATATAATTTTTACCCTTATTTACCCTATTTACTTTTAACCTTGGTAAAAAAAGTAAAAAGTTACTATTCACCAAAAATTATTTTCATCTCATTAAACCACATTTTACTTATTGACATCAACCGTGTCTCTCGGAATTTTGAAATTCCACTCACAGAAGTGGAAAAATTATGTTTTATGAAAAATTCATTTTTTTAACTACCACTTAGTGGTTTCACTATTCATCAAAAATTGAAAGTTTCCAGAAAAATACCAAAAATTAGGCCTAAGCTATATTTGATATTATGAACTCAAAAATGATGTCTATTTTACAAAATTAAAAACATATCAGTTGCATTAATTAATTTAAAAATTAATTCCCGTCGTCAAAACAAATAGCGTGTTCTTAAGAGATAATAACTATCAAAAGATTGACACTTGTTTATGTCTGGTTTAAATGTGAAATTACATCCAATGACCAACATTGTATTAAATTGTAAAAATATATTCTAAATATACTTTAAAACCACTCAAATTAATAATTTATCACTACTAATTATTTCGATTGAAGAAGTTGTTTTTAATTAAAATATAGCGTGTTTTTACTATTCATCAAAATATGAAAGTTACCAGAATGATATGAAAATTTATCGAAAGTGAATTTTTATTTCATAATTCCAAAGAAGAATTTTATTTGGTCAAATTGAACTTATAAATATGTCAAAAACTAGATTTAAAGTGGGTGCGCCATCAAAAGGCGGCAAAACTTCATTTTTTTTAAAAATACTTATTTTACCCGATAAATTTATTTTGTTCTTATACCATGTTCTATAAAATGTGCAAGACGAATAATAATGTTATAAGATTCAAAATTTAGTTAATACTATTCATAACGGCTAGTTAATAATATTATAATAATATATCGTTGTTTAGTAAAACCCGGTATTGCGTACAACACACGCTATCGAGGAAGGTCGCGATTGCGTGTAATGCAAGCCAAGTCAGGGTTGCGTGTTGTGAAAGAATCCTTCATTGTTTCGTATAACATAATCCAACCATATTTCATTTTTACATTGAATATATATATATATATACTCAATGTTGCGTAGAATAACTATTATCAAAATTGTGTGTAACACGATCCAAGAATAGTGTTGCGTATACTGCAAGCTAATACGGTGTTGCGTATAACACAAGGTAATCTTGGTGTATCATACAACAAAAGACATTAATGAAATTAAAAGAATATTTTTCATAATATCTCGGGGTGTTACATTCTACCCCCATAAAATAAATTTCTCTCTCGAAATTCTTCGGGGTTATAAATGGTTTAATATTCGAAAGTTAAACCCACATCGTAAAAAGGAATACCAAAACCAATCTTTAAAAACAAAAGTATGAAACGTAACGGTTACCCAAATAAACTAATCACTGGGTTTCCACATAGGTGAAAATATGAATATTGAAGAGAAGTCTAACCATCATGTTCTGATGGAGAGTGGTAGAGAACATGGCTATGGAAAATCCAGGAATCACAAAGCCATAAATTTGTGAGGATCTAAGGTACCATCTGATTCATCAGATATAAGAGCACTAGGACAACATTTTTGGTTTTCAAGATCATTTCCATAAAGTTGATGAAATTGGAATTAAAAGAAATACTTTCGTGATTTTGGTATAGTCTCAACATTTGTCGTTCTTTGGACAATTTCCACTTCATCTCTTAAAGAAATGAATTTGAATTTGTCATTCGTGATGTGTTAGAAGATCATGTGATAGAATGATGGGTCATTCCATCTATCTCAAATAAAAGGTTAGAAAAGTTATCAAAAAATACATAAGTCCATCTATAGTGAGATTAATCATATATGGTTCCTAAAATGGACTTATACTTCATATATCATACTGCTTAATATAATAAAACAAGTTTCTACTAAACAAGGACTTCCTGTAGGCCAGTGGTAGGCAATAAAGGCCAGTCGCACTTCAGTTGTGGGTTCGATTCCCACAGCCTTGTCCGATGCGATGGGCTGCCGCCCGTCCTCCAGGTTGTCCTTTTTCTAAAGAAATATTACTATAACATCCCATCAATAATATCAAAAATGTTTTATCCTTAAACAATAATAACTTATGTCCAAAATAATCCATTCCAATCTTTAGGATTATCTAAAATACTTCGGTCCAAGCTCATAGTATAAAGAAAATTATCACATGAATGCCATCATTTAACCCCATATATCATAAGATATATCTTGTTGGTCAAATTACAAACATGTGAATACCTTAATCATGTATTCTCTTGAAGAATGAATACCCATTGAACCTTAGTGAAAACATGAATGCAGTAAAAAGTTAACTCTTTCCACATACCAAAATCCAAAAATTCTATATACTCAAACCATGATATAACCTTCTCCTTATATCAGTCATGAGCTCATGAATACTATCAAACATTTAATTTTCTCCTTATCCCTTCATTATGCGCATATCATCTACATTCCCAAAATATCTGAATAACCTTTCATGGATACCGGTACCATTAATTATACACTTTCAAAACTCAAGGAAAGACAACAGTGTAACAATCCTTAGATGTCTCTTTATTCCATAGTACCATGAGATTATTTATACAACATTACACATGATAAACATGTAATCATTCCACTACATTCTTAAACCATTGACCGAGCTTCAACAATTCTTTCATCTCACATATCATTTGTAGTCTCTTCATCATCATCAACATAAATACTACCCATACGACCATACTGATTCTCTTCATGAGACTTTCCCTTAGGTAATTGGTTTGCATAATGCCCGTACATTCCACATTTAAAACATTTAACCATTGTTGATGTCGTAGCAATACCATTATCCTCATCCCTGGTGTTAACTGAACCTTTTCCTTTTCACTTATTGGAATTGTGTCCTTCTTTTCCACACCCAAAGCATGTTCCAGTTCCTTTGAAACATTCTCCTTGATGCCTCTTCCCACAGGATTTACATCGGAGAAATTGAACTTTCTTTCCTCTATGATCATCATGAAACTCCATCTTTCTCTTATTAGCTGAGTCAGGAAAGTTAACAAATTGTAATTTATTGATCATATTATGAGATTGCTGATTCAGCATAATAAAGATGTTTGGAAATCCAAATCCCATTTCATTTGATTTCTCATGAAGAATATCATTCCATTGTCCATCATATCCTCCATTATCGTGAATCATCTTGTTTCTAGCCATTTTCTAAAACCCAAAAAGAATAGTGTGAGAGGCAAAAATCATAATAAAGGGGGAGTAACTTCAATATCTAACATCTTTGGTTTAATCTAATATCGTTACCATAGTTCTAGGACTATATCCTATACGTATACTTATCCTTAGGGACATCCCTACACAAACCTTAGAAATATCTATAGGGATCTTACTAACGTTTTCGCATCCTAGTTTCCAAAGGTTGACTAAACTTTTCCTCTAATACCAACTGTAGAGACCCGGAGCGTGACATACATTGATATTACATTACTTTTGCGGAATAATTAGTACATAACAAAAACACACACACAAGGACCATAATAGTTTAGTGTCTTTGGAAACTCGGAATATAATCTTCTAATCGTGGTGAAAGATCTTCAATATCTCCCATAAAGATCATCTTTTTTTTAAAAACCTAAATCCTTTATTTTTGTCCTGGGGAAAAGAAAACATAATAGGGTGAGCTCAAATCACTACTGGAAATCGGATCTTTCCCAACACTTATATATACCCTTTCCCAACGGTTCTCCCAAACCGTTGGGAAAGGGGGGTCTTTCCCAACGGTTTGGGAGAACCGTTGGGAAAGGGTCCTCAAAACCCACCTTTCCCAACGGTTCTCTCAAACCGTTGGGAAAGGGGGGGGGGGGGGTCTTTCCCAACGGTTTGGGAGAACCGTTGGGAAAGGGTCCTCAAAACCCACCTTTCCCAACGGTTCTCCCAAACCGTTGGGAAAGACCCCCCCTTTCCCAACGGTTTTGAGAGAACCGTTGGGAAAGGTGGGTTTTGAGGACCCTTTCCCAACGGTTCTCCCAAACCGTTGGGAAAGACCCCCCCTTTCCCAACGGTTTTGAGAGAACCGTTGGGAAAGGTGGGTTTTGAGGACCCTTTCCCAACGGTTCTCCCAAACCGTTGGGAAAGACCCCCCCCTTTCCCAACGGTTTGACAGAACCGTTGGGAAAACTCACCCCCAAAACCAACCTCCACCCTCCAGCAAATTTCCACCTATCCCACCTATCCCAACAGTTTTGAGAACCGTTGGGATAGGTCTATCCCAACGGTTTTGAGAACCGTTGGGATAGATTCTTTCATTTCTTCCAGGTCTGCTACCCGAGAACATTATATAAATCTAAATTTTAAATAATTATGATAATACATATATATATTTATGAAATTATGTTTACAAAAGTGATGTTAGCTTAGTGGTTAAGTCGTTCGATTATAAACAAGGGGTCGTGGGATCAAATCCCAGCTCATGTTTTTTTTTTGAAATACATTTACCAACGGTTTTATATCCGTTGGAATAGATTTTCATATTACTTATACCAACGGTTTTGTAAACCGTTGGGATAGGTCTATACCAACGGTTTTGGGAAAACCGTTGGTATAGACCTATCCCAACGGCTTACTTCGCAACGGTTCTCCAAACCGTTGGTATAGGCTATACCAACGGTTTGGAGGCCTATACCAACGGTTCCAAACCGTTGGTATAGGTTAGTATTCTACTAGTGAATTCTCAGTAAGGGTAAACAAAAGAAATATCAATCACGTCATATTCATAAGAACATATCTTTTGGAAATATTAACCTGCAAAAGAGATCATAATTTCATAACATGGGATAAATCATAGTAGTGAAATGTATTCCCAATAATCATAACTTAAAAGATGAAACTTTTTGGAATACACACATAATCATAGAGAATCATTTCTTATTAGTCAAGACTCATTTCCAAGACTATCTTAGTGGACAAAGTCCCTTTCTGAACCGAGTTCACTCCTCATTTCAGTCCTGTTTCACTGAACCGGTATAACCTACCGTTCCAGCCATGTCTATCTCATGAGATATAAAATCTTTACCCAATGCATTAGAGGGAGATATAGGTCCCACCCATCTCATAATGATACCATTCTTATGTGTGGCACAAAATCATAAATCATACATCATTTCATAACCCATGTAATAAAAATGGGAATCTTTAAACATCGTGACATCATAAAACAATTCATATAAGATAAAAGAATTCATAAAAATATTTCCATCACAACATAATCAAATCCATGTAATAATAGGGATATAAACAGAACCCTTTATTATCTTAGATGGAAAATAATTTTGATAAAACACTTGAACTCCATTCTTGAGGAAAATATCCTTTCTACATCAAAAACATTTTTCCTTTCTTAACATGTCATACAATTTTAAACTAAAAGAAGTTGATTAAAAATAAACATGAAAACATGTAAAGGTAGATTCTTGGAATTTTTTTTAAAAATCCATTCATGCCATATAAGTTAAAAAAAACATTCTTCTCATAATTTTTTTCGGAAAAGTCAAAAAGTACCTCGTACAAAAAATGACAAAAGATTCCTTTCATATCTTTTACTAAAAACTCACCGATGGGTAAAATTGGATTTAAAAAATTATAGGTGGATGGAAATAATATTACATATTGAGGAAAAATGGATGTGGATGATAAAATATACCCCCGTAAATACTAAAGTATAAACAATCTCAGATAAAAATGAGATTGTGATATTTCCCTTACCTTAGGTCCGATTTGCTTCGTAAGTGTTTGAACCTCCTCTTATTTGAAGTGATTCTTTGAGACCTCATTTTAGGGCACTAAAATAGGTCTTTGAAGAAGACCAGAACCTTTAGGATGTTTCTAGGGAAGTGGAGAGGAGAAATTGGGAGGGGTTGGCCGAGCTTGAAGGCTCAAAGTGGTGTGAGGAAGAGGGGGAGGAGGTGTCCTTTTATAAGGGAGGAGAGGGGCACCTTTGGAATAACAAAAACTATTATTTTATTATAAAGTAAAATTCGGTTTTAAATAGCTCCAAATTGATTTATTTCTAAGCTAAGGTGGGGATGGGTTGAAATCCTCTCATCCAATTGAATTTAGACAAGTTTAGGTTCCTATTTTAACATTATCATTTAGATTTAACATTAGGTTAAATAATTTTACTTTTACCATGTCTTCTTGTGTTCTTACACTATAAGGTTAATAAACTTACTATAACAATCCAAACGAACCCCAATTTGTTTATTATTAATATATATAACCTTATCTAAGTCATTTTGCCGAACCTTAGATTTTTAGAAATAATATAACAATTAACAATATAATATTTGTTTTAAAAACTATTTTTTGTCAATTTTGACACTATTTGGTAATTGATTTTTGTGAAAATCATAACAGAATTATTAGTTAGAAAAAAGTTAATTAAATCAATATTAACATGTCATATTAACCTATAAAATTAGTGTAATTCATAAAAAGTCTCAAATTATACTTATTTGGGTATTTATAATATCAATTATTCTAATTTTTCACTATTATGGTACTTACTGCATCATCATTGTGTCATAAAAAAATTAAATTATATAATGTATAAAAATTATAAATAAAATATAATTATGTAATAAATCTTATTATATTTCTAATGAATATTTAAAATCGTATTTATCTTATGCATAACCCTATATTAAAAATGTTTTAGTAAATAAACATTGATTTTAACTCTTTTAACTCTTCTTTGAATTAAATAATAATAAATGTCCTAATCTACTCCAAGTGGGCCTAAATGGTCATATTTTATTCCTAAGATTGTTTTTGGTCGATTTACACTTATCTTATAGAATTAGGACATGTGTTAGGGTAATAATAATATCATTTTTACCCTTAATTACCCTATTTACTTTTAACTGTGGTAAAAAAAGTAAAAAGTTACTATTCACCAAAAATTATTTTCATCTCATTGAATTACATTTTACTTACTGACATCAACCGTGTCTCTCGGATTTTTGAAATTCCACTCACGGAAGTGGAAAAATTAAGTTTTATGAAAAATTCATTTTTTTAACAACCACTTAGTGGTTTCACTATTCATCATAAAATGAATGTTTCCAGAAAAATACCAAAAATTAGGCCTAAGCTATATTTGATATTATGAACTAAAAAATGATGTCTATTTTACCAAATTCAAAACATCTCAGTTGCATTAATTAATTTAAAAATTAATTCCCATCGTCAAAACAAATAGCGTGTTCTTAAGAGATAATAACTATCAAAAGATTGACACTTGTTTATGTCTGGTTTAAATGTGAAATTACATCCAATGACCAACATTGTATTAAATTGTAAAAATATATTCTAAATATACTTTAAAACCACTCAAATTAATAATTCATCACTATTAATTATTTCGATTGAAAAAGTTGTTTTTAATTAAAATATAGCGTGTTTTTACTATTCATCAAAATATGAAAGTTACCAGAATGATATGAAAATTTATCCAAAGTAAAATTTTATTTCATTATTCCAAAGAAGAATTTTATTTTGTCAAATTGAACTTATAAAAATGTCAAAAACTAGATTTAAAGTGGGTGCGCCATCAAAAGGAGACAAAACTGCATTTTTTTAAAAATACTTATTTTACCTGATAAATTTATTTTGTTCTTATACCATGTTTTAGAAAATGTGCAAGACAAATAATAATGTTGTAAGATTCAAAATTTAGTTAATACTATTCATAACAGCTAGTTCATAATAATATTATAATAATATATAGTTGTTTAGTAAAACCCGGTATTGCGTACAACACATGCTATCGAGGAAGGACGCGATTGCGTGTAATGCACGCCAAGTTAGGGTTGCGTGTTGTGCAAGAATCATTTGTTGTTTCCTATAACATAATCCAACTATATTTCATTTATACATTGAATATATATATATATATATATATACTCAATTTTGTGTAGAATAACTATTATCAAAATTGTGTGTAACACGATCCAAGAATAGTGTTGCGTATACTGCAAGCTAATACGGTGTTGCATATAGCGCAAGGTAATCTTGGTGTAGCATACAACACAAGAAATTAATGAAATTAAAAGAATATTTTTCATAAAATCTTGGGGTTTTACATTGATTATAGGGCCTTGAATAACATCACTGTTAAGAACAAATATCCTTCGCCTCATATCGATGATTTTTTTGATCAGCTCCCGGGAGCTCAGCTTTTTTCAAAGATTGACCTGAGAACGGGGTACCATCAGTTGAAGGTAAAGGAAGAAGATATTACGAAGACCGCGTTTTGTACAATATATGGCCATTATGAATTTTTAGTAATGCCTTTTGGGCTAACCAATTCACCTTCTGTATTCATGGACCTTATGAATAGAATTTTCCATGAGTTCTTGGATAAGTTTGTGGTTGTTTTCATTGATGATATTTTGGTGTTTTCTAAAAGTAAAGAGGAGCATGAAAGACATTTAAGGGTTATTTTGAAAACCTTAATAGAAAATAAATTGAATGGGAAATTCAGCAAGTCTGAGTTTTGGTTGCAACAAATTTCATTCCTTGGTCACATTGTTTCTAAAGATGAGATACTTTTGATCCTGCAAAAACAAATGTTGTGGAAGAATGGCCAAGACCCAAAAAATGTAACTAATATTCGTAGATTCCTTGGTTTGGTAGTCTATTACCGAAGGGTTGTTAGAAATTTTTCACGGTTATCTAGTCCAATGACTAAGCTAACTCGGAAGGGTGTTAAGTTTATCTGGACAAAAGAATGTGATGATTGTTTTCAGGAACTGAAAAGAAGATTGGTGAATGCTCCAGTTTTGGCACTACATTCCAAGAATGGTGAGTTTGTAATCTACAGTGATGCTTCATTGAAAGGACTTGGTTGCGTCCTAATGCATAATGATCCGGTAATTTCTTATGCTTCACGACAGTTGAAAACTCATGAGGTAAATTACCCTACACATGATTTGGAATTAGCTGTTGTTCTTTTCGCTTTAAAATTTTGGAGGCATCATTTGTATGGAGTAAAGTGTGAAATATATACCAATCACAAAAGATTAAAGTATATATTCACTCAAAAGGAATTGAACATGATACAAAGGAGATGGCTAGAAATAATCAAGGATTATGATTGTACAATTCATTACCATCTAGGAAAAGCAAATAATGTGGCTAATGCTTTGAGTCAAACAAGTAATGCTTCATTAACAATGTTGCATTTAGAAGGTGATCCTTTGGTTAAGGATTTGATGAACTTTGGCATAGATGTTGTGGGTGCAGAATGTCCATCTGTTTTGTTTCAGGTATCAGTGAAATATTCTCTATCAGATAGAATTAAGCAAGCACAAAAGCAAGACATTGGGTTGAAGAAAAAGGTAGAGCTAGTTTAGAAGGGTAAGTTTCCTGAATTCAACATTGATAATGATTGTGTTTTGAGATTTGGGGAGATATTGTGTGTGCCGTGTGATTCACAGTTGAAGAGAGAGTTGTTATGTGAAGCTCATAGTTCTCCGTTCTCAGTTCATCCTGGCAGTACTAAGATGTATAGAGATCTTCGGGAGTATTACTGGTGGGACGGAATGAAAAGAGACATTGCTGATTTTACTATGAAGTGTTTGACTTGTAAATAGGTTAAAGAAGAGTGGAAGTTACCTAAAGGGATGCTTCATCCCTTACCAATGCCAGAGTGGAAATGGGAGAATATATCCATGGACTTCGTTGTGGGATTTCTGAAAAAACCTCGAGGTAATAATGCAATCTGGGTTATTGTTGATCGCTTGACTAAATCTGCCCATTTCCTTGCTATATGAGATACTTTTTCCCCAGATCAACTTTCCCATATATATCTTAAAGAGATGGTCAGGTTACATGGAGTTCCTCTTTCCATTGTATCTGACGATGATCCCAGGTTCACTTATAACTTTTGGAAAGGCCTTCAGAAGTTGTTGGGTACTGAATTAAATTTTAGTACAGATTTTCATCCTCAATATGATGGGCAGTCAGAATGAACAATTCAGACTTTGGAGGATATGCTACGTTCTTGTTCGATGGATTATCAGGGAAGTTGGGACCACCATCTTTCTTTGGTTAAGTTTTCTTATAATAACAGTTTTTATTCCAATATACAGATGGCACCATTTGATGCATTATATGGGAAGCAGTGTCGAACTCCAGCATTCTGGGATGAAGTAGGTGAAAGGAAGTTGATGGGACCGGAATTGGTAGAAGAGTTGGTAGAAAAAGTTTAGCTGATACAGAGACACATGAGAACAGCTCAGTGCAGGAAGAAGAGTTATGCGGACAAGAGGAGGAAGAATCTCTCTTTTGAGGTAGGTGATCATGTTTTTCTCAAAGTATCACCATGGAAAAGTGTGATGCGATTTGGTAAGAAAGGAAAGCTGAGTCCAAGGTTAATTGGACCATATGAAATTCTAGAGAGAGTTGGATCAGTTTCATACTGAGTGGCTTTACCTCCTTGTTTATCTCAGGTACACAATGTTTTTCATGTTTTAATGTTATGGAAGTACATGCCAGATCCATCTCATGTTTTGAGTCCAGAGGTAGTTCAGCTGGAAGAGAATCTATCTTATGAGGAAAAACCAGTCCAGATTTTTGACCACAGGGAGCAATAGTTTTGGAATAAGGTGATTCATCAGGTAATTGTTTTGTGGAAAAACCACATGAATGAAGAGGCAACATGGGAATATGAAAATGCAATGAGGGATAAATACCCCCACTTATTCGATAAGTAAATAAATTGCGGGGACACAATTTTCTAAAGGGGGGAAGGATGTAACATCCCAAGTAAGTAATGAATAATATATATTCTTATCTATGTCTATTTATGAATTAGATAGTGTTTAAGAGGCTTAAAATGAGAATAAATCCAATCTTATGTATAGAATTCTCTAATATTTTTAAAAGATTGTTTTACTGCCTTTTGAGGGAAAACAATTTTTAAATCAAACTTTTGAAAATTTTATATTCTCTATTTGTCAAAATAAACATATTATTTATGATTGGGACATTTAAATTTACATTGGATAATTTTTTGGTATTTTTCTGACAATGTTCATTTTTATTGAATAGTGAAAAATACTGCATTTTACATCAAAACTGCTTTTTCTTCTAATTTAATTATATGGTTAGATTATCTTTTTATTTGGTCTTAAAGTGTAATTGGAATATTTTTTTACCATTTAATCCAATGTTGGTCATTAGGATTAATTTCACTTTGGAATTGGGCATAAACAAGTGCCAAACTTTTCATAGATATTGTTTCTAAAAAACCCACTATTTGTTTTGACAACGGGAATTATTTTTAAATTAATTATTGCAATTTCTGTGTTTGGAATTTGGAAAAATGGATTAAATATTTGGAATCATATGGTCCAAATTATTTAATCAAAACTCTTTTTTTTGTGGAAATTATGAATAGTAAAGACGGTAATTATCTTTAATTATCTTGATTAATTTGTAATCGGGTAGTTAAGGATAATAAAATAATATCATAATAATAAAAAATGACCCCAACATGTGTCCTAATGCTACTTGTTGTGTCATGGAAGACCATGGTATTCCTTGTGCCAAACTTGGGGACCCCATGGAATCACTTTTCTGTGATAATGACTTTTTATCTTTTTAACTTTAAAGAAAGTTAAATATAACAAAGAATGTATCACCTGAGTAAAAAATTTTTAATTTTGTCTAAATAAATGATCTATTGGACTATAAATATTCATTTTAAATATAAAAAGATTTACTAAATCGTAGTATTTTGTTTTATAATTTTTAGACATTAAATAAATTAAATTATTTATGACATCATGATGATGCAGCGATTACCTCATTAATGAATGATTTAAATAAAATGAAAAGATAATGTAAAATCTAAGACTTACACTTGTCAAATACCTATTGGATGAGTATATTTGAAACCCTTATCACCTTAACCTCAAAATAAATCAATATGGGACCTTTAAAATCCGAAACTCATTTGAAAATAAAGTAACATTTTATACCTTTCCAAGAGTGCCCCTCCTCTCCTCTTATAAAAGGCCCCCACCTCTACCTCATTACCCACACTTCTCAAGCCTTTGGATCGGCCAATACCTGCTCATTTTATCTCTCCACATCCCTCTCTTCATCTAATAAGCCTTAACTTAGGCAGAAACCATTTCAAGAAACCCTTTTGGTTCTAACCAAGAGGAGTTACCCGATTTAAAGGTAAAGACTTCTATAATGTTCTTTTGTTTTATTTTGCTTCTCCAACACCCTAAACTCTTTTTATTCATTTATTTTGTAACAAAACCAGTACCTACAATATAATCGGATTTTTTTATAAGAAGGATTCGAGCTACACTTACACACACCTTCATCTAATGGTTAAAGAGCATACTGTTTCCATGGATGGCGAATTTCTGCCTCACGAAACGATGATTGTTCAATATTCTTCAAAAACCTTCAAAGGTTGACATTATGATGACACTATATTTATATATTATATATAATATTTTTATGTTTTCCTTAATCTTCTGTATTTTTCATTTTTTATATACCTTTATGGTTTCCATTATGGGTAAACGCGATATCTTCATTTTAGGAAGTGCGGACTACCGCCCCCTCAAAGTTATTTGATTTGTTAATTCCATATGTGGGATGTATAAAGGATGGAGTTAATGATATTATATATGATATTATACTGTAATTATAATATAACTTTATATCATTATAATTCCATTCCATAAAATACAAAATAGAAATGAAAGTAGCGTTCATGCGTATGTACGGCTTACCGCCTCCATGAACGGTGCATTTCATTTCTTACCTCTAAATGTTATGTAATATTATAAATGCATGTATATACTGGATATATATGATATATATGATATATAAATCATGAGTATAACTCTGGATATAATGGATACATGAAAAACATGTAATTATAAAGAGTTTATTTTGGACTCAAGTACCAATGATCGTTAAAATGACCGTTATTAACTTAAATAATTACATAGTGTTCATGAAATGGTAATAAGTGATATAAAATGAATAATGAACTTGAAAAATGTTCTTAATCAAGTATAAATTAACTCAAGTTTATTATTCAGGACATTAAAGAATGATCGAGTCATGTCAGACCCGAGGTAAGGGACTTCGTCTCAATCTCCTTTCATTGAGGCATATTATGTTTTATGCACAACTTTCTTTTGTACGGTGTATAAAACCCTTTTGACTTTTATGTTTACTCAAAGGAATATTTTTATACGAAGCGTTTAATAAACGACAAAAGGGAATGTTTTTTATATGTATGCGGCGACAATGACTTCTCCGCCACCGTGACCATTATTTGAGCTTCGACTTCCTCTACAAGCCATAACATATTTTTTAAAATGAAAAATAAATACCATGTTTTACTTTTCTTTTATTTTGGCATTGAAAATGGTTTTAATAATGGTTTTATATCAATGTGTTGTATTGATATCTTGTGATTGAAAAGTGGAAATGTTTTGTTTCCTTTATGCATGTTTTATGTGATACGATTATGTTATGGTTTTTGGGCATTGTTATGAAGACGGGTGGTTCCGTGATAAAATTAGGGCGGGTGAGCCCAATATAGCTCTCCAATGTATTGGGTAACACGAAGGGGTTAAATGTTAAGGTTTCTTTGGAGAGATTTAGGGAATATACTGTGATGGGTATTCTAAACGTAACTATGTGGGTTACTCTCTACGTAAGAATGTTATGAATGCCTTAAGTTACTTTTATGTCTTATGATTTCTATGATTTATTCATGATTTGATAAGGCTTGTTAAAATGCTTATGTTTTATGAGTAAAATATGATTTCATACATGGACTAATGTTTTCATTTCGTACTTTTATATCCCTTACTGAGCTTTTTATGCTCATCCCAAGTTTTGAAATGTTTTTCACAGGTCAAGGGAAAGGTACATGATGTGGTGATAGGGCCAAGGAAGTGTCATGAAAGAATCCATGTTTTGTTTTAAATTTGTTTCCGTTGATGGGAAAAAAATGAATACTATATTTTATGTAACCACTTTGTTTAAATGTGGAATATAATGCATGATTTATGATCTAATTCTCTAAAACTGTAAACTTGAAAAGATCCTCACTGTGTAATCTTGTAATAACTCATGATTATGTAATGTTTAAGGCTGGGGCCTTATAAAAAATTTCACAAATAAAAACAAAATATTTAATCTTTCTCAATTCAAAATCACCGAAGACTATATGATCCACTAGGATCACCATCAAGAATTCAGTAGAGTAGGGAATATCCCTTAATCATAATACATTAATATAACATCATTATCTACTAACAAGAATGTAGATAAAATGGGAATTTTTATTGGCTTTTATGAGGAAATGGTTATCTCTCTTTAACTTAATATTTTACCTGAACAAGATTAATTTGATCCCACACATCTCCACTATTCAAAAATTTTGATACCTTATTCCACATCACCAAAATATATTTACAGTGTTGATCTATAGTAAAACCACATATTTCAATTTATCTTCTTTATCTTATTTTACCAACCGTAATTCAATTATATTTTATCCTCAGAACAGTACACTAAAAACCTACTCTTCTTATCTCCCTCTATACTTTATAATATTTAGTGATTTTTTAGTTATGATATATTTTAATTCTCTTTATTTTTCACACAATTGTTTTCATACATTTAATATTATTGTTTTACCAATCTTTCAAAAATAAGTTTTATTTTAATCAGCATCAAATATAAATACAAAATTCATTTTCTAATAGGTCAATGATTTCAATTACTTGAAAAATTATCATATATTTTTTTCTCTTATTCTTTAGTGAAAATAATTTTATAGTTGAAAACATATAAAAAACAAACACTCATGTATGATTAATGACATGTTGAATAAGTTTACCTAAATTGAAACTTTTATCATATACATTTTCATGGAAAAAAATTTCATCAAAATATGAAATACCATTATGTATTATAACTAAGTAAACATTAATTTTCGTTTTTTCTTAAAATAATTCAAGCCATTTTTTTATTCTCCAATACTACATAGTCATTATGTAATTTCATATTAAAGGAGTTAAAATTTTCCCCATTTCTTGAGTCTTAATATTTCTTCATTATTTGTAATCCATAAATTTGATCATCAATGTTATTTTATTTTAATTTGAATCACTGATAAAATTATATAATAGATAACTCCATTAATTTTTCACACATTCATACATTGGCTCAATTAATTTCAACATAACCTTAAAATATCCCTAATTGACTTTGACATAGATGAATATCTGATCTAGTTTATATTACTAAACATTATATCTTATAAATCCATCTCTTTAATAGCTTTAGATTCAATAAAAAAATTTATTGTAGTAAATAATTATCTATAATAACATAATCCTCTTAAACATTTTATTTCATGAATTATAACATAAATATAAAATAAACTTTACACAAAAATTTATTGTCCTAGTGTTTTTGAGATTTCAAATTAAAATTTCCTGAAGATAAATTTTTTACTCTTAATCTATTTTTGATCCCCATAAATGGATTATATGCTCAATTTTTTACTTTTTATTATGAATGATTACCTGGAAACATTCATAATGAAAAAAGGGTCATCTATAATCCACAATAAAGAAGTTAATCCTTATTTTTAAATATAATCACTAAAACATGAGGCATAAAATGACATCCTTGGGATATTGATAATATATACTTACATGAAAGAATAAAACAATAAAAAAGGCACAGACAAATCATATCATCAAATAAATATGGAAATAATAAAAATAATGACATCATATGTTTATGCCAAGGCTCACTACTAACATATAATAAAATAGTTTCTTGGGATAACATAATTTGAATCATGCATGGCATCTCATGAGATAAAAAAGTTTCAAAATAAGTTAAGGTTATATATAATTATTTTACAACCCATAAAATTCATAATATGTACATAAATATGTTTTTTCCAAAATGAATTTTAACATAAGGTGGAAGCATAAGAGAAAACATAGTGAAACAATAGTAGACATAATATTGTCACAACACATATCAGAATAAAATTTCATAAATATTTTTAAGGTATAATGTAATTAAATATTTTATAAATTAATAATTGAATAAATAATATTGGAATTTATAAATAGATTTTATGTGCTAAATAATTTATAACATAATTTTGAGAATTAGGATAATAAAAGATCCTCTTAAATGATTTTTAATGAAATTAGTAAGGAATAAATTAATAAAGAATAGACCTTCATATTATCCTCAAAACTAGAAATGTGATATAATGGTTTTTTGTAGAATATTGTGTGTTTATATAAACAATAAAATATTAATATGGCATGGTATGTGAAATTTTGTTGTAAATAGAGAAGTTTCCTTTAATTTGGTTCACATAAAGAAATAAATTATGAAGGGATCTTTAAAGAATGTGTATATGAATAAATGAAAGGGAATATGAAGTAGTTATATATTAAAAGAATATATATAATGAATATGTATGAGTATAATGTGAACAATATTGTGGAAATATAGTTAATGATATAAAAACCTAACTCAAAATTATAGAGGGTGGTATTGATGATCAATTTCTCTGATACTATCTCTCTTAGTGCTTGTGTCTACTATCAAAAAATAATAAAATCATGATTACTAAATAAATAACTTTAAATTTAACTTAATTATATTAATTGTTTCATTTTCTATTTGTGTTAATAAATACTTTAATTATTATATATACCTTTTCTCACATCGGTCACTTGAGGTTGTTTGATTATCTTCTCCAAAACTATATTAGTATTTTGTTTATGATCAAAGTAACTTAAAATAGATCCATAATATAAATTACTATAGTGATTTTTATTATTTATTATTACATTATAAAAAATTATATATATTTAAAGAGACTATATAAAATTGTTTTAAATTATGAGATCTGTTATGGAAAAATTTATTTTTTTGACTTTAAAAATTAAACTTATAAACAATTTTTAATATCAGATATATATATATTTATCAAATGATATTTCAAATTTTTTAAAATTTAATAACTGTTATATTTATTTAATATATTCATTTTTATGAATATATATGTATGTATATGGTGATAAATGGGATACATCATCCATGAAGGTAGTAAACCAAACATAATATGGGGAATGATTTTTTTAGAATTAAAGAGAGAGAGAGAGTATAATAATTGATATTCCATTGATATAATAAAATATTTGTATACATACAATGATGATATGATTATATAATTATGGAATTAATATTTTTGAAAAGGTATAAAAAAGGAATATTTAAATAAAATGGTTTATACGATTACCTCATCCGTTTATATGACCCTTTAGACCACTCCTTAAGATAGTATAGATTGTTGTTTTAGTGAGGGAAGAATAACTAGGAAATGGGAAAGGGTCTTTGGATGGGGATTTTTTAGAACATGGTGAAGCTAATATTCTTACTGTGTATGGATTATTTGGGTGGTAAAATTGAGGAATTTATAACGTGAAGAGATTGTAGAATAAAAACCATTGAATATTTTACAATTAGTTTATTTTACATGAATACTAATTTTTCCACAAAATTTATTTCATTACTATTAATCAATTGAGGGTTATTTGATAGTTAGAACAATCAAAAAATAAATATACATATTTTTAAATACTCTATAGATTTTAAGATATATAAATAGTGTATTATTAGGATATAATAATATTTGGGTTTCAAATTATCGACTTTAGGGTTTTTGAATAAAATTAATTTTTAAAATTAATTATTTTATTCTATGTAAATTTTTTTTCAAGAAAATGGTTTCATGAATTTTTATGTCATAATTATATCATGTGGATTTTATAAGTGTAAAAAATATCTACAAAAACTACTTTTTTACTATCCATTCAAAACTAAGCATTATAAGAAAACCCCCCAAAAATAATCGTATAGTAATTTCAATGTGATTGTTAGAGTAATTAAATCCAATTTTTCAAAATAAATAAACTAATATCTTTATAGTAAATTATGATTTTAAATAAACATCCTTGTTCATCTAAGAATATTAATTTCTTTATGATATGATCTAATTACCAAATATTAAAAACATTAATTTATTTCTATAAAATATATTATAAATTATATAAATATATATTAAAAATTAAAAAAATACATTATTTTCAATTTATCAAATATTTTAACTAAAATAATATATATACATATCTCAATAATAAAGTATTCATTCAATATGTGAAACATTTCTTTATCATTTTAATACTTTTGTTAAATTATCATGTGATATAAATTTATTATATGTAACATTAATTTAATTAATTCAATCTATTTTATAATATATTCCTAAATATGATACATAAGTTAATTTATAAGGGAATGTTCATTTGTAAAATTTTGGGACATTGCATTACCCACCCTAGTAAATTCCATCCTTAAAATTATATTTCAAAAAAAAACAAGAAAATAGAAATATGCCTTATTATTTTATTACTTCCACTAGTTTATATGTCACCTATTCATAAATATGGTTCAACCATTTTAAGATGATAAAGTTAAATGTCCTATTGTGCAGAACATTTTCTCTCCAAATATATGATCATCACTAGATAATCCTCTTCAAATAGAAAAACTCAATTTATATCATCCCTTCATTTTGTAAATGTTAGGGATCTAGTATAAATATCTTCATGATATATATGTGGAACACATCATTCCCTCAATATAGGTTATGTTTGAGTGTTTTTTTATTGGTCGTATCTCTGATGAGATTAAGTATCTCCAAGGGACCAGTGTATCTGGGGAATACCATTCCCTTCCTCCCAACCCTCATGACACTATTTCAGTGGTATATATGGTGGAAAAATTTTCTTATTCATTAAACATTAGGTCTCGCCATTTATTTTCAGTATAAAAATATTTTCTGCTCGGTGTTTCCATGATGTGTTACCGAATGCTCATAACATTATCTACAATTTGTTTAACCTGTCTATTTCCTAATAACATATGTTCTCTGAAATCTTATCGTTATGTTGGTATTCTAAATTTTATTATAAATATGGATTCATAATTATCCCTTTATATTCACATGTTTATGAAATTATATTATGAGTATAAGACAAGTGGAATATTTTGATACCAAACTTAAGTGAAGTCCATTGGGTAATGTTTTAGAGAATCCTCACATTTTGTATAGTTTATTATGATTGAGAATATATTTGGGGGTTATAAGTTATAATTAAGTCCAAAACATCGTTCACATAATGAGAAATACTTTTCCAGATCATTGAGGTGAACCTCAGATCTTAAAGAAAATCAATCTAGAGTGGTGTTCCATGTAGCCTTACGACTTATTTATTGTACGTTATTTAATATTAAGTGAGTCTGAAATCAAATTTAATTGTAATTAAGTGAATAATATTTGTGATAGGATCCACTAAAACCTATATGGTATTATTATTTTTTGATTTATTTATAAGAAACATGAAAAATACATGGTGTCATTCTCCCATTTCATTAAAGTTATTGGAAATGGTTTCTTCAACCCCTTTGATTTTTTATAATATTACGTTATTTGTTGAAATACATATTAAATTGATATTTATTTATTTATTTTGAAATATATTTCTTTATATTATCCATGTAATTATCACACACAGACACATATATATATATATGCAATTCTTTAGTGGATAGAGAATATGGATCCATAAGTAATAGTGAATTGATCCTTCATTATATTAGGATCTAATGGGATGAATTCTCATGTGCCAAATATTAAATCCACGTTTCCATCAATGTTTATATTTTAGGTATTAAATTTTTATGGTGAATAAAACTTATTTTATATCTCAAAATCTTCACTATGAGCTGCCTTATTTTATAAATAATGAATGGATGAGAAAAAGCTCCAGAATATTATGTTTTTTCCTTCCATTATGATTCATAGGTTCACTGACATGTTTATATGAATATTTGATAATTTTTAATCCTTATAATGGATAATGTAGAAGGATATTTTATACATTGATAATCCCAAACAATAATTCCATTCCATGAATTTTAAAGTATTTAGAGTTCATAAACCTCGATCAGCTCTAACCATTTTTCTGTGCAAATTGAGTTTTTTTGTTAATATTTATATATTGGTCTGATAAATAATATATATTTTACACGTCTCTTTATATGGACGCATCAAAATAATTAATTTTAATAATACTAAATATAGATATAGATCAACAATCACATATATTTCCATACTAATCAACAATTTTTTTGCGATATAATTTATCACCTTACATTGTTTTTTTATATAAAACCCATTCCCTAATTTAATGAATTGTTTTTTGTTTAAAAAATCCCACCCCACATGTATGTATTATATGTGCGGGTATAGTGATTATAAATTTCAACAAATCTATGATTCTTTCTTCATAGTCATCTGTGAAGAAAACTTTTACACCCTTCAGAGTTAGTTTAGTTAATTGGATTGATAATCATGAGATGTTCCTTACAAATAATTGATAGTACCCAATGATTTCATGGAAACATGGGACCACTATTATATATGTTTTTATATCCAATTAATAATTACATTTTCCATTAAAGTATATCTAGATATTCAATTAATTTTTATAACATTCCCAAATATTATAAATTTCTCCAATAAATAACATAATTACTCTATATATCATATTACTTATCCTTTCTCAAAGTCCTTTAACCAATACGAAAATTTTCAACATCTTCTCTCTTTATTTTATTGTATATGAGAATATATTCTATAGATAATATAAAAAATTTGTTCATGTTATTCATTAGAAATGTAATAAATAGGTCTATTAAAACATCAATATCATTTTTTTGTTTCAATTGAATCACTTTGAAATATTTATGTCAATAAATTTTATAGAATCCAGTCTAGGGAATATCTTCCTTCTTCATGTTTAATTGATTATATCCTAATCGATGATCTATCATAGAGAAGTAATGGTCCACATAGAAATAATATATGAAGTCATAAATCCATAGAACGAGGGTACATAATAGTTACCATGATCTTGTTGAGTTTATTATAATCAATGTAAATATGGATAAACCATTCCATCTATGTAGAAAATAGAACCAACACACTCCATGGTGAAACACACGGGCGTATAAATCCATTTTTTATATTCCAATGTATATGTATCCTCTATTCATCCATTTCAATGGTGTTCAATACTTATATACTCTTGGATATTAGTAGATAACCTAGTAAATTTATAATTGAAAACTCAAACTCTCAGTCAGGAGGTAGACCATGATACTCGTTTTAGATTACAATAGTAATTCCCTCATAATAGTTATATACAAATATTTTCCCTATTATTTTTCTCAATAACTTGAGATAATCATGTTTTTTATTATGTAAATAATTTCCATGAGTGATAATGTTTTACCAAAGAATATTTTGTATCTTAATTTCAATTTTATAGAAATTAAGGATGGTTTGAGATAGGGAATGTTATTTCCATCTCATATAATTTAATTTTGGATCTTTATATTGATATCAAATACATTCCATGAAAAATATTGAATTCCACTAAAGGGTGTACAAAATTTTAAGTGGGGATATTTACACAACAAATATTGACTTTGGAAGATTTATACACTATGATACAATAATTCCGACAGCTGGTTTTTTTCTACAGTTCACTCCTACACCTTAAGTTAGTATTTGAATAGTTATAATAAACATTAATGATTATAATTAAAATGTGGAACTAAAATAAAAGAATAAATTTTTTATTCATGAATTAATAATAAGTATACATATAACAACTTCATTTTCATGAAATTCCTCAGATGTTGAGAAAACATTAGAATGACCTTATTCTCTAGTCCTTAGAGGGTTCTTTTGACTAGTCATATTTTAAAACCCCTGTCTAGTTCTATTAACATACATAGTCACAAATTTCATTTATTCTGAAACATTTGACCATAATTTAATGATTTTCAAACCCTTATGTTCTTCTATTATTTCATTTTTCCTCTTCAACTCTATTCAAAATTCATTATCATGATTACATATGATTTCACACTTTTAACATCTCTCTTTTTCATTGTGTATATTTACAAAATTCATTTGACAAACATAATAACATGTGATAAGTTATAAATTTTTCCATCTATAATATATATCCACTAATCATCCTATATTAAAGTATATTCCCTATTTATTATCTCCACACCGATTTTACCATTGAGATTTTCTAGTCACTATCATAATATTAATGTCACATGAGACTATTAACTAATACTTTTCAATGTATCAAATTTATATTAATTTTTGAGGAGTCCAATTTAGTCCACTAAAGAGTCATTCAACTACACATTTAGTTATAATGAAAATTATAAATGTGTTTGACAATAGCACTGTGATGTTTTCCTCCTAAGAACTAATAGATTTTATCATTATTTTTCTTGAATACATGTATTTCCATATTAATACTAATATGGGTAGTGAAAGGGATACATTTATTGAATAATATGTTATATAATTTATACTAGTAAATATATGAAATATTTTCCTTAGGATTAATAGTTTTTATCAATTTCCACCACTGGTCACCATCTCCTTTTATGTTATTTACAACCAATGTTTCTTTTTCTAGATTATGTGATTATATTACAAAAAATATCTTCTAAATGTAATTAATAAATGATTCCCCAATTTTGGGATCTTAATATCCATTAATGGTTGGAGTTCTCTGATGTATAAATAATTCGACCACAACATGTTCTTTTATTGGGGTAGGAGTGAGTTCCAATTGAATCACGTTATTATTTATTATAAGAGTTTGTCATAAAGTACCATGATGAGGTTAAAAACACCTAATGTCATCATATTATAAATTTCATATGGAATTTCATCACATTTTACAACACATTTTTTGTTTTCTAAATTTCTAATATAAGATTCAATTATCAAAATTAAATGAAGTTCAAATATGGGAATAAAAAAATTAATCAATATATAAATAACAAACAATAATCATGGAATGGGTATCTCACAAATGACATGTATACCATTACTTATGAATCTATATCATTCAATATAAGTCATTTATAGAAATTTTTAATTAGTTTATTTAAATATGTATTTATATATAAAATTATAAAATATCATAAATATCGATTTGGAAATACATCAAATAGGTATATGAAGAGATTGCAGACAATACAAACTACATCCCTTAGAAGATATAAACCAGGTGGATAGTTAGTCTTATTTCTTTCACACTATATTATGTTCAATTTTATACCCAACCAACCTCATTCAGGGTTATTACCCACTGTATTATTTAAGTTAGAACCTATATCCACCTATTGTATCAAGATAGTGAAGTCATTATACAGAAACAATAAAAGCTATATATTATTATAATTTTAGGATGTTTTTTATAAATAGTATTACTCATAATACTATAAATATTTTTTTCTAGACCTATTCCAAAAAAATATATCATCTTGAGATATTATATATGAAATCCTGATAACCATATATATTTTATTATGTGACTTTTTTCATAAAATTCCACAAAATATAATGTAAAAATCTTGAGGTCATATGTATTTGGGATATTTTGTACATATTATATAAACATAAACATAAGATACAAATCATTCATTTTTATATCCATAAAATTTCTCCTACGTTACTATTTACCTCTTATTACTACTATCGGTAACCATGAAATATATATAATGAAATGTGTGAACATGAAATCATAGTAATCAAGCCAATCTTAAAAATGATGTATATGATTTATGATAAGATTCATAAAAATATATCATTGGGAGAAAGATAATTTATTATAAAAAGTAAAAATTAAATAATTATAATGATATCATGACATTATAGAATCAAAACAATGTGGCACTAATACAAAACATGACATTATAAGCATACATCAAGGTTTACTTCCAAGACAACTTAACATGGGGTGTTGGGATAACTTCCCATGCACTATACATGGTATCTCAAGATATTAGAAAAAATATTAATCCATTAAATTTCAAAATAATTTTTAGTGAAACAAAAATATTCAAAACATTTACATTTATATGTGTGAAATGTATGAAAATCACACATAATCCATAAGAATAAGAAGCCCCTTTAAAAATGAAGTGTGTTACATAATTTTATTCCAATGTATAACAAATGGAAATTTAAAATATATCCCCAATAAAATAATTAAGTCAATATTATGTAGGTTCATATTTGAAATAATAATATAAGACCATATATATAGAGATAAAGTGAAGAAAAAATAATAAGAAAATATAGTACAATATGTATAGATAAAAACCACATAATTGATTTTCTATGAAATGATTTAATAATACAAAAATAAAAGAATAAGTGTAATATTTTTTTATAAAAACCATTACATTAAACTAATTTTTCCAATGAATATTAATTGTTTATAGGGACCTAATAAAATTAATATGATTATACGATTTAATATATGAAAATAGGTATAAATTAATGAAACTCCTTTTAATTAGGATTACATAAAGAAATAAATTTGGACAGGTATAATAAAATAATTCATATACCTAGAAATAAAGTGAATATCTAATAGAAATATATATATATATATAATATTTTATATTAAAATGATAATATGTTGGAGTAATACGTGTAAATTGAGAATAAATGTAACTAAAATATAAAAAAGAGTGGCTCAAAAAAACCCATATTGTAGGTATGGAATCACATGGTACATGAATATAAATTATAAAACAATAAAATAATGTATTTTAAGTATTTCATTTATAATTTTTTAGAATTATATTTAAATTTAAATTTTTTATATATTTTTATAGTTCCATCATTTGTTACATGGTCTTTTTATCACATATCTCAGTTGATTTTTTTGTGCATTTTTCTAAAACATTGTTGGTTTATTTATCATGGAGAAATGCATTGTAAAATTGAACTATAATGTCTAGAATTATAGTCTATTTTATTCTATGTGATTCCATTATTACCAATATTAAATTGTTTAATTGATGGTCCAGAAATTGAATCGTATTCTGATAAGTTCCTCAGTTAACATTTTTTTCTTAATAACAAAATTAACATGAAAATTATTTTCTTCATATTAATAATGTAATGTTAAAATGAAATTTTAAATTTTTTAAAAACCTTATGAATGTTATATTTATTAATTTAATCAATTTTTAAAAACTACCTTGTAATGAGATAAGGTAAATTGAGATACAATGTCCATAATGGAGATGAATAGACCACAATATAGTCAATAATTTCATTTTATAATAAACGTGTGATATTAAGAGAATTTACATTATTATGATATAATAACAGTTCACTATATATTTGGTATAGATATTATCATTTTAGTATTGATTGTGGTGTCATATAGGAGGTATAACAAGAAGATAATTTGAAATAACATGGTTAAGTTGATTATATCTTCCTTGGATATTCTCCTTTAGAAAACTCATTAATACCTCTTTTATTGATGTTTTTATAAAATTATAACCATTAGGAAGTTTTAAATAGAGTTATAGAGGGGTTTTGGAACTAAATGGTTCCATGATGACGTGAAAACATGGACCCATGGTCTTGAATCTAGTTTTATAAATAGATAATTTACAAAGTCACCTGGATACTAGTTTTAAAAAAATGGACCTAACAATTCTTAATAAATAAATAAATAAATATTTTTTTCATATTTAACATCTAAATGATTTTTTAATTATTAGAAAATCAATTAATTAATATAAAACATAAACTAATGAAACCCATGGTCTTTTATTTTGAAAAAAATATTACATAATATATAAGAAACAACTTAATCCATAATGAGTCATGAAAACCCCCTAATAACTTCTTTCACTCATATTATCTGTCTAAAAATCTCATGTGCACTTATTTTATTCATATCCTAGGGAAATATAAGTATAACAAGTGTTCAAATAAAATTATTTATAAGGGAAAATGTACAACTTAGTTAATAATGGCCTAAATAACGAGTGCATATTAATTAAAGAATATGCATATACTATGATTACATAAATAACATGAAACTTAGAGGCTTTTATGTCCATGAAAATGAATTAAAACACTAATATCAATAATTTTTTATCTCATAAATATTTAATTCACAATGACAGCCATCAAAAAAATGTTTTCATGTCATCTTTATAAGAAAATATCCTCTTATAGGGAGAGGTATACACCAATACCCAACATTTCGTGTCTCGTGAGACCTACCGAGGCATCAATGGGACATAAATATTCAATCCCCACCTATCACTTGATTGAGTCGAAGGAATTCACATAACGTGTTAATTAGAATTTTTATAACATTCCCTAAGGAACCTATTACTAAATAAAAAATTGATATCCATATAATTAATGATACATAATATAAATACATGATCAAACTATGTCAGAAATCAAAATTGATCAAGAATATCAATTCATTTCCCAATGTTAATAAAAAGGATAATATGCTAAGAATGAGTCCAATGAAATAATGTGGATGGTTAAAATATACATAGTCAAATTTCTAATAATAATATATATTTTTAAAACTACATATTTAATTAAAAAAATTCTACTTAGGTAAATAAAATAATATACCTTCTAAGTGAACTTCATCCAATCTAAATTATGTAAAAATGTGATGTTTACACCATATTGAGAAATGAGTATACAAATTATCAAATACAAGAATAAAAATATCCTAAGAATTTTATAGAAATAATGTTGATGGTTTAAAAAGAACATAACCCTTGTGTAATAATAGAAACATATAATTATTTTTATAAAGATTAAAAAATTCCTTGAAAATGGAGTGGTTCCAATAGTACCAAAAAAGAAGGTATCATGAATGAAATTATATAATATCACAAGTTTATTCACCCAGATGAAAACATATATATATATATATATTTATATATATTAGGATAAAAATAAAGAAAAATAAAACCCCTCAGGTTAAATACTTTTGTAAATAAAAAAGGGCATACAAATGAAAACATAATACAGAATTTAGAAATTATTTTTACATTGACAAAAATACAAATTTCTTTATTGCATTCAATAGTAACTTTTAAAAAGACAAAGTGAATGTTTATGAAAACTTTTAAATTTAAAAATAATCTACAATAATTAATTATTTAAAATATATAATGTTTATCTTTGATAAATGAGTAGAAGAGGATAAGAAATATAAATGTTGATATATAAACATTTTTATTATTTTAAAAATAAATTTATTCAAAACACATGTAGTAAGAAGTGTAACAAAAACTTAATTTGTACTAAAAAAATACTTTTTCCATAAATGGTTATAAGATACCTTAAATTAAAATATTTTGTTTTGAAAACCCAATTATATAATAAAAATGGTAACAGTGGAACAATATACCTGAATGAAATTATACTTGAGTTATAAAAAATTAATTTTGGAAAAAATATACCCTAAGGTATAAGAAATTAGAGAAGGGGTTTATACTGTATAAATGAAATTAATTATATAATAAAACATAATACAATCAATGGGTAATAATGTACTCAATTTATACAAAATATATTCATGTGAACTATCATTATTAAGATAATGAGAATTGAGTTAACAAAAATACTTATGACTAGGTTAACAAATTAGATAAAAAAAATATTAATAAAAGATCAAGATTTAAAATATTTTAACAATTATATTACATGTAATAAATTTATAGGAAATTAATTTGATTTTTATTAAATATAATACCACACAATGTAAACATGGTACATAACATCTAACTTGTGTCAAGGAATCAAAATTGAGAAAAATTAAACTGTTAAAGTTTGAGTAACACTTTAATCCAAATACTATTAATCAATGGGACTATAATTAAACACAAATTACCATGATAGAAATATAATTAATGATTTAATATCACATATAGTAAGTATATAAAACACATAAATGAAATTTATTCGATATTACTAAACAATTCTCAAAAAGAGGAATTTGATACAGAATCCCTTTCCACAGTCCTGATTCTTTCCACACTTACTACAAACATTGCTAATAATTAAATTATAATCATTAAATAAATATTAAATAACCTAATTCATTACAATTACTCTTTTTACTCCATATTTATAATTAATACATATATATATATATATTATCCAGTTTGAACTTATTTTCAACACCATTTGTACGTAATCATTATCAATTTTTACATGTTTCATAAAATCCTTATTTTTATCTATTATTTTTCAAAATTAAATCCATATTATATCATTTTATATAATATAAAATGTGATAATAAATATATAAAGAGATATAATTTCATTCCATTAAAGTTTAGGTTAATATGTATAAGGCTTAAATCAATGATGAGTATGTTTCAGTGATTCTTATTGAATTTAGTGTAATTTATTAATAAATGAATTAAATATTTTTATAAAAATAAAAATAATTTTTGTGTTTATATCACATTAAAATAGTAGATAAGTTCTTATTTACATTCATGATGAAAATCATAGTATTGTTCAACTAGTCGGTTAAAATGACCCACAGTTGAACCTATAATAATTAAGAGATGATTCTGAGGAGGTTTTGTTGTAATATGATTAAACCAATATAATAATGTAATTGTATAGTTTTATTAGTGTTATATATATAAATTTTATGTAATTATATCAATATGTAATAATTATGAAAATATCACATAATATGAATAAAAATAATTTCCTGTTAGTTTTCATATTTATGATGTTTAATGTTACATTGATCTCTTAATTAAAATATTAATTTTATAATGGATAAATTATACATATAATGTATAAATAATTACATATATTACACATCTATTCAATAAAAAATTTCTTATAATATCACTGATAGGAAGTGAAAAAATCAAATATGCCATTCATGGAGGTTGTAGTCCACACATGCACATGAAAAATGTTTTCATTTTTCTCTTTGAATGGGAGGGGAAAAGATAATCTTTATACCATTAATATAATAGAACTTCAGTATAATATTTTTTTGATGTAATTATATATATATGGTTAGAATGTGTTTTTATGAAAGTGGATGGGAATGATAACGAATAAAAGTAAAAGTGTATCTAATATTCCCATTGAGAATTTAGATACTCTATTGATGTATCCATTGGAAATGAAGAACATTAGGCATGTTTTTTGAGGAAAATCTAAACCAAAAGTGTATTTTGGGTATAAAATAATTATTTTTGGATGAGTTTATGGGAATATATAGCTCTATGATTGTCTTGATGTGTGAGGATGTATGATCCATTTATTGTTTAAAATTCGTGGCAAATCATTGGAAAAGAATCATAAGTAAGGGATAAGAATGAAATTTCATGAGAGTTGGGTGAGTTCAGTGGATAAATTCTATAAAATACATGTTGGTGCATTTTTCACACCTTTCATGTATTTATAGAAGGCGTATGTGACCTTATTGTTATTAAAAAGGTGAGATACCAAATTTATACTTTTTACCCTTCCTAATACTGATTAAAAAAATTCTATGGTAATTTTCTTCATCATAATTAAAAAATTTCCAATATTAAACAATTTCCTTATTTTGAATATAAATTTGGGTTATGTTTATCCTTATTCAATTTCTTTATATTATAAAATTATCTTTCAATTAAAACATAAGATATATGAATACTATTCTTTTTAGTAAAATTTATTTTTAATATGAATTTTAATAATCCATAACTACTATTAATTTAAAAATAAATGAGTGTTTATATATTTTTTATGTTTGTAACCATAATATTATAGTTACATTTTAAATTTGATTCATTTATTTTGTTTAGATGAATGTTATACAACTTTGATAAATTTAATTTCTTGAAAACAATCATTTCACATTTACCGTGAAAATTAATATATTCTAAATTGAAAAAATTAATATTATAAGTGTTATATATTTTGGGACTACATATTAAAAATCTAAAATCTATTTTTCAAATAAAATTAAAATGTTTAGTGAAAATAAATTTTACCATTTAAACAAAATAGTTTTTTAGAAAAAAAAACCAAAAATTAATCTTAAGAAAATATTTTTATTAAGAATCCAAAATTGATGTTCATTTTTTAAAATTAAATTTATAAAATTTGATATAATCAATTTTGAATAAAATCATATAATATATTCATCAACTATTTTTATTGGAAAATGACATCGTCAAATATTAACTGTTATTATTTTTATTTAATATCTTCTACAACATAACTAAGTGTTAACCTATTATTAATATCAATCAAATTTACTTTTCATTAATCAAAATTTTTTGATATTGAAATTAATATTATATAAAAGAGCAATTTTTCTGAAAATTAATATCCTATAAAATAAATTATCATATAATTCATATTATTCATTTTATATACAAATAATAATTTCTTTCTAATTAAAAATAGATCGTATGTTCATTATACGCATATTTCAAACGTAGTTACTCCTATTTATACACTATAATTCAATCGCTATATTTTAATGATAATATTTAATTTCATATTTTTATATAAATATATTGTGGTCTCTATTTAGTTTAGTTTTAAATATTGAGAATGAAATAGAGCACATATAGTAATTTAAATGATGTCATATAATGAAATATCAAGGTTTTAAATTCTCCAATATTAAAATGATTTCTCCCTCTCAATTTTAATTAATACTCATTGATGAATCAAGGTGAGGGTATTCTGAAAATATTTATCATTGTAGAAATATTTTACAGTATGATATCTACATTACATCCTTTAGCACTATCACATTAGAAACCTATCATCATAAAATATTCATCATTCACCCAATCATATAACAAAGCATGTATATGCCGTAATCAAATATTCTTGATAGAATACCTTTCACAAAAAAATTTGATTATCCAAAACATTAATCAACATTGTGATTATATATTTTTCCAAAATATAATCCTATATTTATCCATTTATGTATTAATTACAATATCTCAAAATCATAAAATAGTAAATATATTTCTTAATCCCACAAATTAAATTAATAGGCCAAAAAAATAATGGTTTAATTTTTACTTAAATTAGAAATAAATTCCAGGGAAATCAATACTATCTGAATCACATTTCATAGAATCAATCAAACCTTTATTATATCAACATAAAAAATTTACTAAAATTAAATGTTATTCATATGTTAATAATTTTTTCTTCAAATGTTATCCAGAAAAAAATAAAACTTTATCACAAAATATCTTTTAAAATTTATTTATTGCACTTAATATATGATATAAATTTATTAATAGAAAACTGCTAAAGAAAAATCCCTAGATGATTCATATAATCGACTATGAAATTTAGAATATACCAAAATGACATCAATAAATTTAACATCATTAATTAAAATAGGTAAGAGTATTAAAAAATTATTTATATTATGATATAAACATTACTTCTTTATGAATAACTAGGAAGATAACTTTTTTCTTCATATTAGTCATACTGTTTTCTTAAACACTAACTTATGATCCCTTATTTGGTTATAAGATATAGTGTATTCTAGATACGTACTTTTATTAGCATTAATTTCATTATTCTATTTCAAGAAAATACTAAACCCAAAATGGTTATGATAATTTTCAAAATATTTGTATGAAAACAGTTATTTGATTACATCAACCCTTATAAAACATTATTTTAACATATGAAACATTTGGATAAACCTATTACTCTACTTTTTACATTTCACAATTATCTACAGTATTTTTTCTATTGGGTTTTATAACCTAGTTAGTCTAAATAATTCAAAAATCCTTATAAATAGTTCTAAAATAGAATTTGATTAAGAGGAGAATGTCTATAAGGTGTGTCTATATTAGTGTATTGTCTTACTCCCATTCATCATGAATTAGAGTGATGATTGATTTAATACCCATCCAACCCTTTTTGAGGGGACTAAAACTAGATGAATCCATGACAATGATGGATGAACTTAGAAATATCTATATAGTGATGTATTTCAAGAAAATAAAATTACTAAAGACTTACCAATATCTCATGATATCATCTTATACATAGAATTATTGGTATGGTATTCTTTATTGTTTTATTACTTAAATAAAAAAATGAAATAGAATTATTTACAAAATATAAAATCATATTCTATTGTAATGGATCACATATACCATTAAAATTATGATTTTACATATATTATCAACCCATAATTTATCCTCAACATGATCCAAACCTCTAAATTTATATAATCATTTCCTTTGATACCAACTATGATTCCTCAAACTCCCGCTCTATGAAATAGTGCGATAAACACCTATTATACTTACTCTATTTAATACTAGATCTAAAATTCCAAATAAAACCATAATTAATATAAAAAATCATTGAAAATTATTTCATCTCTTAAAAAATGAATTACATTTATGGTTTATTTAATTAATAATTAGAAAAAAACAAAAACTAAGAAATCCCATGTTCATTGAACAAATTAAAAAAAATGTTCCTCTATATATATTTATATATGTGATAATACCTAATCCATAAAGTTCCTTACACATATCCATTAAATTATTTTACACGTTATATCCTTGAAATAATGTCATGTGTGCTACATTTATTAACAGCCTGGTAAATACAATCGTAAAATGGGGTGCTATCCAACACATAGTAATAGATAATATACAATTGTAACAATGATAGTATAATCATGGAATAAATATTATAGCTTTAATAATGGTAAAACGTGAATCCATAATCACATTCAAACTGAGAGAAGGATAAATACATGTAAATAAATGAATTCATGGATATTAATTATGCTTATCTCATACTGATGGAATGGATTACATTGGGCATCAATAAAATGATGTTAAGGCCTTTTATGAGGACACAAGAATATTATGGGGGGAGTTATAAACCAAAACCCATTTATTTTGTTTTTCTCATGGGACGTTTTAGTGTACCATATATCTGTATAACTCATGGCCTCACCATCAATTTTTTATTTCCAACTCATTCACTATAGAAGTTAATATAATGTTTTGTACCACTCCTTATGGAACATATTACTGAATAGAAGATTGATATTTTTATAATTAATGATACACAATGCCAATAAATGATCAACCGATGTTAGGAATCAATAATCATCAAGAATATCAAAATGTTTCAACATTTAAATAAATGAAATATCATGTTCATAAAACATACAGCGGAAAAAGGTGGATGCTAATATACTACATAAGAAACCTTCAAATAACCATAGTTTTAGGAATAAAAACATATGGACTTAAAAATGTTTCTTTATATGTTAATAAAATTTAATTATTTATTATTGAACAAAATCCAATCTCAAATTTGAATTTTTTTTGATATTCATACAATATAAGGAAATGAGGGTCAGGATATTTAAAAAGTAAAATAATATGATTATACTCCATCTAGGGAAATATTATGGATGGTATCAAAATAACATAACCACAATATAACAATCAATCCTTAGATGTATGCTATCATTGATGAAAAATGATCTCAAAAAGATAATTTGTTGAATGACATCACAGAAGAAGTTAACAAGATTCGAAATGTCTGAAACCACAAGTTCAATCCCATATATCAGAATATATATATATATATATTAGTGTAGGATTCATGAAACATATACCCCAATAGGGTAAATCATCTAAAAAATGGTATGTGGAAATGAAAAAAATAGAATGGCCTTTAATTTTTTTACCATTATAATCAAATGAAAATTTACATGTCTCCATGAAAGGTAACATTAAAAATTTGACATGAAATATTTTGAAAACATTTACATTGAAATTTATTCTTGTAACATCTCAATTTATCAATACTATGTTTTATTAAAAAAAATTATAATTAAAAACTAATTAATAATATTAATGAGACGATTTTCCAAAAAAATAATATTTTAAATTGAGTGTTTTAATTAATTTCATTATAATAAATATAATTAAATATACTTATTATTTATAGTTTTCAAACATATTTTAAAATTTTAGTAAAATATTGTATTATAGTGTTATTTTCTTCAAAGGATTATTTTTGAATAAAAAATATGTTATAAAGGTTATTTAATATATTGAATGCGTAAATTTTAAAATTTGAAATATATATGTATATATATTGACAATTATAATTGTCTTAAAAAATAACTAATTAGGTTTTCAAAATGACACATATATATGTAACTATATTCATATATATGAAAATAAAATGATTAGTTTTGAATTATGTATTAATATTAGAATTATTACTACTATATGTTTTGTTCTATAAAATTATATATTTTTAAATGTTTTAGATTATAAAATTATTATTTATAAATAATAAATTATAACCTTTAAATGATAAAAATAAACTTCAAATATTATTCATATAATCTTTATATAAATATTTTTTTATTAATGAAATAAGAAATATAATAATAAGGATATAGTAATAATAATTAAAAAAGAAGGCAATCGTGCATAGGGTATTAAGGGGGTGTTTTGGCAGTTGGTTTTCATAGGGGCATCCATATCTGGGGAGAGTCGAGTAGAGGTTCGTGGGGTACCACGCTTGCCAGAATTGAAGGTGTCGGGATCACACTACGGAGGGTGACTAGGTCTGCGGTCCATCATCATCATGCTGAGCTAAAGCTGAGCAATGAAGGAGGATGGTCTGAGCAGCGTTTATGTAGGGTTTCAATTGTGATTGGCGATCTGAGGTAATCCAGATCTGATGTTTTGGATCTTCTATGACCTAGAATGATGTAGGAATGTATTTTTCTTTATAGGAGTCTATTTTTATACCCATTAAACAATGATATATATATATATATTTATCAAACTTAATCTACCTAAATCACTATCTACAATCCTTTATAGGGATCATTTTCTTTAATTCACTATCATATTTTTATTTTCCATTGATTTCTAGTTTTTCTATTTGGTTTAGGTATAATTTTGGTAGTGGTTTTCTTTGGACGGATATATATATTTTCATTATTTTTTGAATATTATTTACTCCATTTGTTGGGTCATTTATCATCATTTTATAATATTTATGTGATTTGTATTATTCTAGTTTTTCAAGGATTGGTCATATTACAGTAATTAAGTGTTTTGGCTGGTACTGTGATCTTCCACAATAATATTGAGTGTGTTTGGCTGCCTCTATTGTAGTGTTTTGGCTACAAAAGGGTTGTTCCTTTGTTCAAGCTATGATTGTGGGAAAAAAAATTTCAGTCCCATGTGTGTTCAATGCAGTATAACTTTTAGTATTTTCTCGCCTTCTAAAAAACCATTCAAGTATGTGTGTTCTAATATTATTATTAAATTGTGGTTCTTTGTTTTTCTTAAGTTATGTATGTGATAGGTTATAGTTATTTATTTTCTGTTGATCATTTATCATCCCCAAAATTAGTATTCTAAAGCTCACATAGTGCTGTGAAACTTGTTTTTATAAGGGATCATTTGTTTTAATATCTTAAGTTATGTGTTTTATAAGGGTTTTAATTTTATCTATTCAATATTTAATTTACATAGATTTATGTATAATGCATTTAAATCCATCCACTTATTTTATTTCATAATTTTTAACATATGAGAATTTTTATTTATTTATTAATAGGGTTTGATTTATCTTTCTATAAATCTTTGTTCAATACATATACATTTATATATACATACATACATACATACATACATATATATATATCTAACATAATTTTTTTTAAACTTATAATGAAAGAAGGATTATATAGTTATAGTTTTCATGTTATAATTGTAAATAATTCTTTTTAATATCCATTTATGTTTTAATTCATGAATTTTAAGTGAGTTTAATTGTTTTCTTGCGTTTCCATATTCCACATTATATGAATATATTATTTTTATAATTTTTTTTAATAAATTTGTCATAATGTATATTATTATTTATCCAGTTTATGTTTTAATTTGTTTTCATATTTATTCTGTCAATGGATTTTCTCATTTGTTGATGTTTTCCACGAACATGAATTTATTACTTGATGATGGGTATTATAAATGCAATTTCATATATATATATATATATGTCAAATTTTTATTTGCACACACACACACACACACACATATATATATAAGGATAATTTTTTTATTAAAGTTTTATAATTTGTATTTTCATGTATATAATTTTTATTTTCATGTTTCTAGAAACTTGACATAGCATGTCATCATGTTATATTAAATTTCAAGATATCACATCTATATATAATCATGGCCAAGCATTATGCATATCATTGACATGCCTTGCATTTATAATAAACTCATGTATTCAAATTAAAATATAAAGTTTTCTTCTGATATTATTAAGCACATTAATTTATTCAAGGAATTGAAATGTATTATTTAATTTGTTTATTTATGATTTTATGGGAGAAATGTAATTACTAATTATGATCAACTATTTATATGCACATCAATCCTATTACACGAATGAATGATTGAATATATAGACAGTTCATGAAAAGTTTTATGCTATCATTTTTCGTTGTAACTAAACTCATATGTGATATGAAATGAATGTTCATATACTTATGTAATTACTTATATATATATATATATAAATATATGTGTGAATGTTTATTTTAATATAGTGACTTGTTTTCAAAATTAAAAACTCCATTGAAAGAATATATATGTAAAGCACGGTTAAAATGTTTTCGAAAAATTCAGAATAAGAATGTTGTAAATATGGAAGGTTATTAGGGATTCAACCCATCCTTTACTAAGTGGGTAGGCCCAAGACAACTTTTAATGTTTCAAGTGGCCTCAGAATAGTGTTTTTTTTAGATTCTTGCGTATTGTTTTCAGAAAAATACTTGAATATGTTTAATGTAGCTTTTAAAATAATGATTTAATAAGGTAATATAATATTTTTAAGGCATAAGTAATTTCAAATAATGTTGTTCCAAAATTTATTTTTGAAATTATATTCAAAATAATGTTTTAAAAATATTCATCAATGATTTAAAAACCCCTTATTAGGTATATTTAATACACACTCTATGTTGTAATTTTATTTTTACATATCATCTAGAAGTTCTATGATGGGAGGCTCCAATTAAGAGTTATTGAAAACATTATTTTATTCAATTATTTACAATTTTGTTATATTGTATGACATGTATCTATTTCTATAAAGACAAGACCCGTAAAAGTTCCTATTATGTAATAAATGTTTTATATTTTTTCTTCTTTATTTTTTTCAAAAATTAACATCTTTTTACACCTGAATCTGGTATACTGGGTTCAGGGCATTATAGTTGGTATCAGATCTTTGATCTAGAAAACATTATAGATTATATTGTGTCAAGTCTAGAAGATTAGTGGTCCAAGTGTTTCTTAATTCTGAAGAAGGAATTTTATAAATTTTTTTAGATCAACAAAACAAATATCAAGGATAGAATTCGTTTGAGATGAGAATAATGTAACATCCAAATATTTCCATAGTAAGTTTTATTATATAAATATTTTATTAAATGAATTTATTTATAATTAAAAACCAATTAATAATATATTTTGTAGATAATTTTATTTGATAATAATATTTAAAATTAAGTGTTTTATTTAATTTAATTGTTATAGTTATAATTGACTATACTTATTATTTATATTTTTCAAAAATTAAAATTTCCACAAAAATATTCTATTATAGTATTATTTTCATTAATAGATTATTTTATAATAAAAAATGTATTTTAAAGGTTATTTAATATTTTTAATGACGAAATTTATAAATTTCAAATATATATATATATTCTAAATTATAATTATCTTAATAAATATAACTAATTTTGTTTTCGAAATGACACACATATATATACATATATTCATATATATGAAATTATAACTACTATTTTATTAATTATGTAATAATATTAGAATTATTACTAGTATATGTTTTATTTTATAAAATCTCAATTTTTTTATAATGTTTTAGATTACAAATTTTTTTTATAAATAATGAATTATAAATTTTTAATGGTAAAGTTAAACTTAAAATATATATAAAATATTTATATAAATAATTTTTATTAATGGAATTAAATATATATTAATAATTATATAATATTATTAATAAAAAATAAAGGAAATCAGGCATAGGGTTTCTAGGGGGCGTTAGCTAGTGGTTTTCACAGGGGGCATCCGTGTCCAGGGTGAGTTGAGTCGAGGTCTATGGGACGTCGCTCTTGCCAGAGTAGAAGTTATTGGGAGCACACCACTAATGGTGTCAAGGACTATGGTCCATTATCTTCATGATGATCTAAAGCCGAGTGAAATAGGAGGATGGTCCGATCAGCGTCGATATAGGGTTCCGATCAAGTTGGGGATCCAAGGCAATCCAGATCAGCTATTTCAAATCTTCTATGCCCCAGTGTGAGGTAGGCGTGCATTTTTCTATGTAGGGTTATATTTTTATACCAGTTAAACATTCATATTTGTCTACTTCTTGAATTTATTCAACCTAAAATTCTATATGCAATCCTTTATATGGATCGAATTCTTTAACTCACAATTTTTTTTCCATTGATTTCTAGTTATTCTATTTTTTTAGGTTTTTATTGTTCAGTGGTTTTCTTCACATGAATATATATATATATTCTATATTTTTTGAATGTACTTTTTTCTGCATGACGGTTTGGATATCATCATTTTATAGTCCTTTTTTCCATTGTATTTTTTTGGTTTTCATGGATAGGTCCTATTATAGAAATTAAGTGTTTTGGCTGGTACTGTGGCTTGCATGGAAAGATTATGGGTATGTTTCGTAACTACCCAATAGTATTATGGCTATAAAATTCTTATGCCTTTGTGAAAACATTGATTGGGGGAAACTAATTTGTAGTTCTTTGTGTATTCATGGCAGTATAACTTCTAGTATTTATTAACCTTCTACAAAACCATTCATGTAAGGGTGTACGAAAATTATTTTTAGATTTTGGATCTCATTTTTTTTAAATTATGTAAGGGATATGCTATAATTATTAACTTTTAGTTGATCATTTATGATCCTCGAAATTAGTGTTTTAATTCTCACATTGTGTAGTGAAACTTTTTTTTGGTAAGGGATCATTTGTTTTTACATCTTAAGTGGTTTATTTTTTATGGTTTTTCATTTTATATATTAATGTTTTAATTTTAAATTATTTACGTATAATTAATTCTAATCCATCCACTAATTTTATATTCATAATTAATAACATTTGAGAATTTTTATTTTTAATCAAAGGGTTGGAATTATATTTTTATCAATATTTTTTAATACATATATATATACATACATATATATGTATATCTAACAAAAATTATTTTCCAAACTTATAATCAAAAATAGATTATATAATTTTAGTTTTTATAATATAATTGTAAATAATTATTTTTATTTATCAATTCATATTTTAATTCATGGATTTCTAGTGAGTTTAATTGTTCTCCTATGTTTCAATATTCACCATTAAACGAATAAATTATTTTTATAAGAAAAATGTTTTAATAAATTTTCTACAATATATATTATTATTTATCATGTTTATGTTTTAATTTGTTTTGAAATTAATTCTTTCAATGGATATTCAAATTTATCGATGTTTCTCTAAAAAATGAATTTATTATATGATGATGGATATTATATATTCAATGTTATATGTATATATATGTATGAAATTTTTATTTTAATGTATATATATAAAAGTATAAGATGTTTATTGGACTATTATAATTTTTATCACCATGTATATAATTTTTATTATCCTATTTCTTAACAATTCAAATATCATGCCATCGTGTAATATTGAAATTAAGAATGTTGCATCTACATACAATCATGTCCATGTATTATTCATATCATCAACATACCTTGCATTTATAATAAAACACTGTTTTTAAATTAAAATATAAGGCTTTCTTCTAAGATTTTTAAGTAAAATAATTTCTTCATGTAATTGAAATGTTTTATTTAAGATACTTATTTACTACTTTATGGGAGAAATTTAATTATTAATTATGATAAAATATTTGTATGTATATCGAAGGTCTTACATGAACGAAAGTTTGAATGCATGGATAGTTTATGCAAAGGATTATGGAATTAATTTTGATTGTAACCAATCTCACAAGTGATATGCAATGAAAGTTCATATACTTATGTATGTACGTACTTATATAAAAATAAAAGTCTGAATGAGTATTTTAATGCAGTGACATGTTTTCAAAATAAAAAAGTCTAGTGAACGAATATATAAGTAAAGAAAGCTTAAAATTATTTTTAGAAAATCTAGTACTTGAACATTGTAAATATGGAAGGTTATTGGGGAGTGAACTCATCCTTCTCTAATTGGGTAGGCCCAAGATAACCTTAACTATTTCAAGTGGCTAGATAATAGTGTTTTTTTAGAAGATTGTTTATTGTTGTCAGAATAACATTGGAATATGTTTAAAGAAGGTTTTGAACAAAAGTATTTTATAATGTCATATAGTATTTTTAAGGAATATTTAATTTCTAATAATTTTTTCTAAAATATATTTTTGAAAGAATATTCAAAAAATATTTTAAAAATCTTTCTCATAGATTTTAAAACCCCTTACTTGGAATATTTAATTCTTCCCCTATGATGTTAATCTATTTTTTACTAGTCATCTAGAAGTTCTATGTCAGGTGGATCTGATAATGAGTTAGTTCACTACGCCTTTTATTTAATTTAGTCAATTTTTTTAATTCATATGTCATGTATATCTTTCTCCAAATCCTAGAGTGGTAAAAGTTCATAGTATGAAATTTCATTTGTGTATTTTATTTTAGTTTCTTTTATAAAAAACACTACATTTATATGTATGAGTCTGATAGCTCGGACTCAGGGTATTATAGTTGGTATTAGAGATATCGTATAGGAAAATTTAGATATTAGATGGTGTCGAGTCTACAAGTTTATTTGTCCTAGTGTTTCTTAATTCTTTAGATAGAAGTTTAGAATTATTTTTAGTTCGACAAAACAAATTTTGAGGACACAATTCTATTGAGAGGGGAATAATGTAACATCCCAAGATTTCCATACTATGTTTTATTATAAAAATATTTTATAATATGAATATATTTGTAATTAAAGAAAAATTAATAATATTGTGGAGAAAATTTTATTTCAAAATAATATTTGAAATCTAGTGTTTTTATTAATTTAATTATAATACAAATAATTAACTGCCCTTATTATTTAGAGATTTCAAAATCATTTTAATTTTTTTTTAAAATATTGTATTATAGTATTATTTTCTTTTAAGGATTATTTTAGAATAAAAAAAATCTATTCTAATGGTTATTTAATATTTTGAAAGAGTAAATATCTATATTTTCAATATATATGTATATATTTTGAATATTATAATTTCTTAATAAATATAACTAATTTTGTTTTCAAATATATATATATATATATATATATATATGAAATTATACGAAATTATAACTATTATTATTGAATAATGTATTAATATTAGAATTATTACTAGTATATGTTTTGTATTAGAAAATTATAATTTTTTAATGTTTTATATTATAAAATTATATTTCATAAATAATAAATCGTAACTTTTTAATACTAAAGTTAAACTTAAAACAATACAAATATAAGATTTATATAAATAATTTTTATTAATGAAATTTAATATATCATAATAATGATATAATAATATTAATAAAAAAATATGGTGATCAAACACAGGGTGTCAGGGGGGATGGCGTCAGATGCTAGTTTTCACAAGGGGAGTCCATGTCCTGGGGGAGTTGAGTCAATGTACGTTGGAGTCTTAGCTTGCATGATTTGAAGGCATCAGAATCACACCACCGAGGGTATCAAGGTTTGTGGTCTGTCAACATCATGCCGAGATGAAGCTGAGTGACAGAGGATGATGGTCCGACCAACATCGATGTAAGGTTCTTGCGAAGGTTGGGGATTCGAGGAAATCCAAATCTAATGTTTTGAATATTCTATTTCCTAGAGTGAGGTAGGCATGCATTTTTCTTTGTAGGTTTCTATTTTTATAACGGTTAAAAATTGATTATTTTTCTATTTCTTGAATTTATTCTACCTAAATCACTAGTTGAAATCCTTTATGTGGATTTATTTCTATAATTCACGGTCATTTTTTTATTTTCCATCGATTTCTGGTTAGTCTATTTTGTTGAGGTTGTTATTGTGTAGTGATTTTCTTCAATTTGTTATATATATATATATATCTGTATTTTATGAATCTCCGTTGGTCTACATGTAGGTTAGAATTTCAATATTTTATAATGTTTATGTCAATTGTATTGTTCATATTTTTCATGAATTGGTCATATTATAGTAATTGAGTTTTTTGGATAGTATTGTGAACTTTCAGGGAAATCTTGACTGTGTGTTTCACTACTTACATAATAGTAATGTGGATATAAAATGATTGTGCCTTTGTGAAAACTACGATTACGGGAATCCAATTTGCAGTCTCATGTGTGTTCAAGGCAACTGAACTTTCAACATTTTCTAACCTCCTACAAAACCATTCATGTAAGGGAGTACTAATTTTTTTTAGATTTTAGTTCATGGTTGTTTAAAATTATTTACGGGATATGTTATAATTATTTATTTTTGTTTGATCATTTATGTTCCTCAAAATTTGTGTTTTAAATCTCACATAGTTTTGTAAAACTTGTTTTGGTAAGGGATAATTTGTTTTTATATCTTAATAAGTGTGTTTTTTAAGAGTTTTAATTTTATCTATTCAAGATTTAAATTCCAAGCATTTATGTATAATGCATTTATATCCATACACTTATTTTATTTTCTTAATTTATAATATATGAGAATTTTTTTATGAAAACTGTTTGAATTTACTTTTTATCAAAAAAATTTTATTATATATATATATGTATATATACATATACACACATACAAACACATATATATTTGTCTCTCAAAGAAATTATTTTTTGAACTTATTCCAACAGATAGATTATATAATTTTAGTTTTCATATTATAATTCTAAAGAATTATTTTTAATTATCAATTCATGTTTTAATTCATGGATGTGTAGTGATTTTAATTGTTTTCTTATTTTTTGATATTCCACATCAAATGAATATATTTTTTTTATAAAAAAATGTTTTAATAAATTTTCCATATTGTATATTATTATTTATCATGATTATGTGGGTTAATCCACATTCATCATTTAAAATAAGAATGTAGACACATTAGAATAGTTTAAACCCCTACCGTGATACATTGGATCCGCTGAGGACTAAGGAATAGTTCCCCTCCATCGTCAATATGTGATATTTGGCATTTGTCACAGCTCTTTGACCACCAAATTTGATCCTCAAACTATTGTCACTGCATTCTTCACTTTTTTATAGAGAGGGAATCTCATGGTAGTTTTTCATAGATCCCCAGTATTTTTTAATCCCCAAAGTCCAACACATTTGAATAAAAAAGAAACACGTGTTGCGATGTTGCACTCAATAATGAACAAAATTTAATGTGAAATTGACTAACCATTTAGAAAAAATCATATTAGTGAAAAATAAGACATTAATGATCCGCCTTAATGATCCTCGTCATTGCACTACTGGGTCACTGTCCGCTGCTCAATGCTGTGAAAATATATAATAACATTGGAAATGTTATTTTATTATTTTCATTAAAAGGTCATATAATTTTACTTTATATCTGACCTTTTCTGGTTTAACATAATCTTCCCCGATGTGAATCCAAGAGTTGAAAGTTCAATGGTGCCCACAGATTTCAAATCCAAGCACTGGTTCAAAATATATAAAATCCCACTTGCACGTTTACTGAACGTTCCTTAAAAAAAGTTAAAAAATTAACATTCAACCTCGACCCACACAGGTTGATGTTACACTTTGACTAAATGAAAACACCCTCATGAGCTCAACGGTACTCTCAAATTTTATATCTGAGTTACTATTTAAGAGTTATAATTATTTGACTGTAAAATAATTGTTACTTAATTATTTAATTTGTGGTAAAAAACTAACTTCCGGAGTTGGCCCACACTGGCATGTGTTAGGATATTCATATGGAAAGCATAGGCTTAAGAGATCAGTAGTGGTCTCATATGTTTAATATGTGTCACCATTTTTGAGTTATAATCATTTTAAAAATAAAACAATTTTATTTATTTATTTTATTTATGATTATACCATTTTTAGGTTTTCTTATGGGAGGGTTGCACCGACTAAATTGAAGTCACTCCTAGGGTAAATACTCCATTTTGGACACAACGGTGCCCCCGTAAATTGATCAGGGAACCTGTTTAAGAGTTATTCGACTTGTTCAAGAAAAATTCTTAGAAAAAGTGCTATTTAAAACATAACAATTTTTAACAGATCATTCTAGGAACTCCGGGCCGCAGAATTGCATGTCATCTAAGTGCTTGAGCTCAAAAAAATTCCATATAATTTAAAAAAAACGAAACTTTCGGGACATTTCATGACTATATTTAACTGTTAAAAACATAAATCTTAATTTAATGACATTAAATGGGATAATGTATAACGTACATATATTTCCATAAATTCAGAATTTCTAGGCTTCAGTCTTTGTTATCCAAAATCAATTCCCTAACATATATTATTATACTAATTATTTTTACTCCCTTAATAATGGTTAAAAATTATATTTTGAATTACCAAAGGATATCCCCTAGAAGTGTTGAACCAGGTTCCTAGTATGCCCAACTATCATGTACAAGTTTACCCTGAGTCTGGCCCATAACACCTTGTCAGAGTGGTTACTCATCAGTACATTTGTGCCATAACCACATACACTTTTAATATCTAGACAAGGATTTAGTTTTTTATAATAAAATCGCTCTACACAAACCAAAATCTATGGATGTTTCCATATAAATAGTCTTATCCATAAGACTTCTGCTAGAGTTTTCTAATCCTAATCCTAGAAATAACTATACTTTTCCACTGATACAAACTATAACAACTCTTCCCTTAATTACACATTAAAACATGATTTATTAGAAAAAATTACATTTAATTTGACCTGAATTATTGATAAGTCTAGTGTATTTTCAAAACAATTATATTGAATAACAACATAAAACATGGCATATGATATCTTTATTTATTTTTTTAACATGCTCGCACTTAAAACAGAACAAGATAACCTGAAGAAATATTTAAGAAAGGGATGAGATATAAAACTCAGTAAGATAATAAAAATGGTATAAGTTAATGCATGTTTTAATATAGGAATATTAGGGTGAATAAAGAGAGTATTAATCAGAAACATGAATTATAAGACATGATATATCATGATGACATAAAATTCAACATGGGAATGTGCCAACAACTTAAAACACTGCAGCATAGGTCAAGGATAACTACCAAGAAATAATAATAGAAAAAGTCCCATAAATGAACCAATTTCACTTCTTACACCAACATGATGTATCATGATACTAAACATAACGAATTAATTAGAGAGGTATATAATTCTGGATGAGCCTGTCACTTTCACTGCATTCTCATACTTTAGTGTGCCACAGAGATTATACAACATGGATTCATTTATAATCATATATTATTCCATGAACATGATGTGTGGAATAAAAACATGTAAATCCATTTTAATAACATGTATAATTTCATAAATGTTAACACACTTATTATAAATTTGGTATGGTATTCACTACATAAGTTTTTTTGGAATGGATTCTCATAGTGAAGTTTTGACAGCATGACGGGGAAGTGTAAATATTCATAGAAGGACTTAATCAGAGTGAAATAGATCTCTCATAATTTATAAATAATAATTAAATTATGGGTAAGGGGTGAAAACATACCCCATCATTAGGAATTAAAAATCAAAGGGCATAAAATGAAGAATATTCTGGAATAAAAGGGGAGAAAGAGAGGTTCCTTTACGAAAGTTCTATATCCTAACAACGTCACATAAAAATTCATAAAATAGGGTGATGAGAGTGAAAGGGTAAAATCATAAGTTTTACATCAAATGGGATGTAATATATACCTATAAATACAAATTCCAGCATTAAGAAATGGATAATGGAAGTCATAACCTAATAAAGAAACTTGAATAAAGATAAGAAAAGAAAGAACCATTACATGAGTGTGTGACCCCAAAAACTTAAAATGGTGATTATTGATAGATTGGGGAACCTTGGGAGGATTATATATATATGAGGTAAGAGTAAATGTGTGATCTACGGATTTTTAGTGAATATAAATGGGATCATTTTTGGGTTTATATAGTAAAAGAGAAGGATTTCATTTATATTTATGTTTTGGACTCTACAAAATAAAATATTCAGAACAACAAACATTTCCATGTTTTTTTAAAATGGTTTCTACCATAGGTTATTTTATTTGATTATTTTATTAGGAAATTATCCAATATTATTATAATAATTCTATTTATTTTTTGGAGGTGAGTCACAATTCTAAATAAATGAATTTAAAATCATAAAAAAATATTATATGTTTTGGAGGATTCATAAAGGATATATAAAAATAAAAAAACAAACCTAAAATATAATTATTTATAGGGGAAAATATATTTGGTTTAGGATACCCATTATATTATTAGTTATATCATATTTGGGTCATTATGATGTTATGAAACATATCGTATATTTATAATATATTTCATTTTTACCCGAAAATACGACTATCACAGAAAATTATGAATAACTAACAGCTGAAAAATTTAAACACTATAATTATAAAAATAATATTGATTTTATCTTAATAACTTCCTAAATATTTTCGTTTTCATTTTTGAAAGTAATAATTTTCATTTATTTAAAATGAAATATTTTTTTAGAATAATTGTGTTTGAACCCTAATAAAACATTACATTTGACATCATCAAAGTATATGATTATTTATATTTAATAAACACTATTTAATAATAATATTAAATTATAATATATTTATTTCAAAGACACATTTATTCATCAAAATTAATTCCTTAATTGAATATAATAATACCCAAAAATACTATTTGTGTTTTATAGTATGAAAATAAAAATTATATTCATTATTCTTTACAAAATAATATAAATATTAATTTTTCTTGGGTCTTGGTACATATCCCATTAATCCACCAATGTATACCCTAAGATAACGGTGTGTGACAGTGAGACTTTCTTGGGGTCATTCGATAAATATATTTTGAGCCGTGATGTTGATGAGATTTAACATATCTCGCAAACTATTTCACTCAAGCTTATGATGTTCAATATCAGCTTGGGACTAGTCAAGGGAAAATCTCATTGGTTTTATGTCCCTTATAAATTCAAATAAATGGGATTCATAGGGTTCAACCCTATTGGATGAGGCCATCAATTCCTTTTTCTCTATTAATTATATTTGTTAAATCCCTATATTTATAATAATCATGTTATCACTATTTAACAACAATATTATCAATAGAAAAGATTCATAATTGTATTTTTCATCCAGTTGTATATAATAAATAAAACCAAGTGCATGTGTTTTTTATAACCATATTACGTAATAAAACATTAAATAAAAAGGTAGTTTTATTTATAATAGTTCAATTCATTACAATTTATCATGAAAAGGAATCATAGAAAAAGGATAATGGTATCATGAAATTCTAGAATCATAACAATTCAGAAATCATATAAAACGTGACATCATTGGCGTAAGTCAAGGTTCACTTTCAAGACATTATATCAAAGGGTGCTGGGATAATGGACAACACACTATTCATGGTATCTCATGAGATGAGAAAAATTCTAAATTCATAAAATGTCTATATAGTTTTGAGTTCATCCATAAAATTCATAACATTTTAATGCATATGTGTGGAATAGATGAAAATCAAATATAAGTCATAATTATAAGAAACCCCTTTTAAATGGAAATGTGTTACAAAATTTTATCCTAATTTAGAACAAAAGAAAATTTAAATAATAATCCAAATAAAAGAAATAATTCAATATTATGGATTTATATATTAGAAAAAATAATATTATATTTTAAAAATAGTTTCATTTGAAGATTAATTCCTAATAAAAAAATTCCAAAGTAGGTATATAAATGAACAAATTAATTGTTTCTTTAAGAAATGAGTTAATATTAAATTAATGAAATAATGATCTTAGAGTTCTTATCGAACTGAAAAATGAAAATATTTTTTTTCTATTAAATATGTAATGTTTTTATGTAACTTCTAATATTTATAATTTTGTATGGGTTGGTACTTGAAAAGAGTTACAAAATAAATATTTCAATTTAATTTGTCTTACTATAAAAAAAATTATTTATCATGGGAATAATATAATATTTAGTATCCCTTAAAAATTTTGAATATGGTGTTAATATATATATAAGGAAAATATATGTAGGATTTAATATAATAAAATGAGAATATGTTGGAAGAAAAATTGTAAATTGTGAACAAATTTAACTAAAAAATAAGAGTGGATCAGAAGAACTCATACGTTAGATTTGGACTCATATGGTACATGAAAATAAAATATTAAATAATAAAATAATATTATTAAATATTTCAATCAGAATAATTTTCAATTATATTTTAATTTTAAAGTTTTATTTATTGTTATATTCCATTTATTTGTTAAACTGTCATTTTATCACATATGTAAATTGTGGTTGATTGCTAGAGTTTTCAAAAATTACTAATGTATTTTTTTAACGGTCAAATATATATTACAATTTTAAAAAAAATATCTAGAAATTATATTGTTTTTTAATCATTATCATTCCATTATTAATAATTGTGAATAGTTTAATATAAAGTCCAAAATTGTAATTTTTTTTGAAAAGTGACCTAGTTAACTTATTTTTCTCACAATCAAAATTACCATGATAATTTTTTGATAATATAAATTATGTAATGATAAAATGAAACTTAAATAATTTTAATAATTTCATAAATATTATATTTATTCATATAATAAATTTTTAAAACAATCTGTGAAAGATTTCTAGGAAAAATGAGACACATTTTCTCTGGAGGTGATGAACAGACCATAACATGGTCAATGATTTCATTTGAAAACTATAGGTAGTAACTATGATAATTGATATTCATTTGATATAATAAAACTTCACTGTATAAATATATTATAAATATACAATTATATCACTATGGATATAGGTGTTTTAGAGGAGTTATGACAGGCTGAAAAATATAATGAACTTGGATAAGATAATTTTATCCTCTGTAAACATCCGAATTTTGGCCAAACCATAGGGATTATTTGATTGATATTTTGGTGAGACTATAGCTGATATGAAATGGGAATGATTTTTTGGGGAGGTATTTTGGAACATAATGGTTATAATTTTATGTGGCACCTTGACTCAGGCTCTCATATCTGGTTCATTAACCACATACATTACTTAATTATATTGATACTATATCACTACTGGAAATACAATGTTTCCCAACAGTTCAGAACCGTTGGGAAAGGCCTTCTAACCATTGGTATATCATATACCAACGGTTCTGAGAACCGTAGGGAAGTATGTCATTGGTAAAGGTTTTCCCAACGGTTTATAGGAAACCGTTGGCATATGCTGGGAAAATCAAATATACCCCAACGGTTCTGGAAAACCGTTGGGAAAAACTATCCCAACGGTTTGGCCAGAACTGTTGGGAAATCCCAATAGTCAACAACTATCCCAACGGTTCTGGAAAACTGTTGGGATAGTGTTTCTCCAAGGATCCTTTTCCCAATGGTTCTAAACCGTTGGGAAAACATCTATTTACCAACAGTTCAATGAAATGTTGGTAAATAGAGGAGCTCTAGGCTATGCCAACAGTTTAAAACCGTTGGCATACCCTACACAGCAGCCTCCCAGTAGGCAGCCTGGCAGACTGCCTGCAATTCCTGCAATTTGAACTAGGTGCCTCATTGGGGCTCATTTTGAGCTCATTTTCAATCCAATAATTGTACCTTCAATAAAATAAGACATACATATACAACATATACAATTAAGAACAAATTCATACAAAACATATTCAATTAAGAACAAATTCATACACATTTAATATAAAATACATCCTAAAACTATACACATTCAAAATTAAATTAGAATTCATAATGTAATTATAAACATACATAATTCATTTAGAATTCAATTTCAAATTTAGATGACAATTATATGTCGAATCCAGAATTCAATTCATAATTTGATCGGTTTTTTCTATACCAAATATTTTTACCTCAAATGATTCCATTTTAAACAAAATACATACACCTGGAGTGATACCGGCCACACCGCTCCTCGTATTGAGGTCGGGTTTACTCGTACATGACACATACGACCCATGAATCGTTGTGCTCAAGTATTGACACATTCCAAATGCCTTTGGTCGGTTTTCTGTATGTCAGTTGATGCTTTTCACTTAAAATGACGTCCTTTCGAAACAAAAGACAGACACATTGAGTAGTTCCAGCCACACCGCATCTCCGATTGAGGCGGAGTTGATTTGTACACATCACATATGACCCATGGATCGTTCTCCTAAAGTTTCAACGGAAACTGAATCCGTTTGGTCAGTTTTCTGTTTGTACTTAAAATGGTGTCCATTTTAAACAAAAGAGAGCCACTTAGACCGATCCTGACCACACCGAGACTCGGATTCATCACGGGTTGGATTTTACACGTCACATATGACCCATGGATCGTTGGGATAAATTATCAACAGATTCGGAATGCGTTTGGTCAGTTTTCCGTATGCCAGTTGTTCTTTTCACTTATAATCCTGTCCATTTTAAAGAAAAGAAACACAGTTAGAGTGGTTTCAGCTACACTACTCCTCGTATTGTTGCGGGATTGACTCGTACACGTCACATACGACCCATGGATCTTTGTGCTAAAGTATCAACACAGTCCGAATTCCTTTGGTCAGTTTTCCGTATGTCAGCTGATGCTTTTCACTTAAAATGACGTCCTTTTGAAACAAAAGACGGACACTTGGAGTGGTGTCAGCCACACCACATCTCCGATTGAGGCGAGGTTGATTCTTACACGTCACATATGACACATGGATCATTCTCCTAAAGTTTCAATGGAAACCGAATCCGTTTGGTCGGTTTTCCGTATGTACTTAAAATGGTGTCCGTTTTAAACAAAAGAGAGTCACTTAGACTGATCCCGGCCACACCGCGACTCAGATTCATCCCGGTTTGGCTCGTACACGTCACATATGACCCATGGAATGTTGGGATAAATTATCAACAGATTCGGAATGCGTTTGGTCAGTTTTCCGTATGCCAGTTGTTCTTTTCACTTATAATCCTGTCCATTTTAAACAAAAGAGACATAGTTAGAGCGGTGTCGGCCACACCGCTCCTCGGATTGATGCGGGATTAACTCGTACACGTCACATACAACCCATGGATATTTTTGCTAACGTATCGACACAGTCCGAATGCCTTTGGTCGGTTTTCCGTATGTCATTTGATGATTTTCACTTAAAATGGCGTCCTTTTGAAACAAAAGACGGACACATTGAGTGGTGCCAGCCACACCGCATCTTCGATTGAGGCGGGGTTTATTCTTACACGCCACATATGACCCATGGATCGTTCTCCTAAAGTTTCAACAGAAACTGAATCCGTTTGGTCGGTTTTCCGTAAGTACTTAAAATGGTGTCCATTTTAAACAAAAGAGAGCCACTTAGACTGATCCCGGCCACACCGCGACTCAAATTCATCCCGGATTGGCTCGTACACATCACATATGACCCATGGATCGTTGGGATAAATTATCAACAGATTCGGAATGCATTTGGTCGGCTTTCCGTATGCTAGTTGTTCTTTTCTCTTATAATCATGTCCATTTTAAACAAAAGAGACACAGTTAGAGCGGTGTCGGCCACACCGCTCCATGGATTGATGCAGGATTGACTCGTACATGTCAAATTTGACCCATGGATATTTGTGCTAAAGTATCAACACAGTCCAAATTCCTTTGTTCGGTTTTCCGTATGTCAGTTGATGCTTTTCACTTAAAATAACGTCCTTTTGAAATAAAAGACGGGCACTATGAGTGGTACCGGCCACACCGCGTCTCCGATTGAGGTGGGGTTGATTTTTATACGTCACATATGACCCATGGATTGTTCTCCTAATGTTTCAATGGAAACCGAATCTGTTTGGTCGGTTTTCCATATGTACTTAAAATGGTGTCCGTTTTAAACAAAAGAGAGTCACTTAGACTGATCCCGGCCACCCCGCGACTCGGATTCAACCCAAGTTGGGTCGTACACATCACATATGACCCATGGATTGTTGGGATAAATTATCAATAGATTCGGAATGCGTTTGGTCAGTTTTCCGTATGCCAGTTGTTCTTTTCACTTATAATCATGTCCATTTTAAACAAAAGAGACACAGTTACAGCGGTGTCGACCACACCGCTCCTCGGATTGATGCGGGATTGACTCGTACACGTCACATATGACCCATGGATCTTTGTGCTAAAGTATCGACACAATACAAATGCCTTTGGTCAGCTTTCCATATGTTAGTTGATGCTTTTCACTTAAAATGGCATCCTTTGGAAACAAAAGATGGACACTATGAGTGGTGTCGGCCACACCGTGTCTCCGATAGAGGCGAGGTTGATTCGTACACATCACATATGACCCATGGATCATTCTCCTAATGTTTCAACGGAAACCAAATCGGTTTGGTCGGTTTTCCGTAGGTACTTAAAGTGGTATCCGTTTTAAACAAAAGAGGGCCACTTAGACTGATCCCGGCCACACCGCCACTCGGATTCATCCAGAGTTGGCTTTTACATGTTACATATGACCCATGGATCGTTGGGATAAATTATCAACAGATTTGGAATGCGTTTGGTCAGCTTTCTGTATGCTAGTTGTTCTTTTCATTTATAATTCTCTCCATTTTAAACAAAAGAGACACAGTTAGAGCGGTGTCGGCCACACCACTCCTCGGATTGAGGCGGGATTGACTCGTACACGTCACATATGACCCATGGATCCTTTTCCTAAAGTATCGACACAGTCCAAATGTGTTTTCTCAGTTTTCCGTATGTCAATTGATGCTTTTCACTTAAAATGACGTCCTTTTGAAACAAAAGACGGACACTTTGAGTGGTGCTGGCCACACCGCATCTCTGATTGAGGCGGGGTTGATTCATACACATCACATATGACCCATGGATCGTTATCCTAACGATTCAACGGAAACCGAATCGGTTTGGTTGGTTTTCCGTATGTACTTAAAATGGTGTCCGTTTTAAACAAAAGAGAGACACTTAGACTGATCCCGGCCACACTGCGACTCAGATTCATCCCGGGTTGGCTCGTACAGGTCACATATGACCCCTGCATCATTGAGATAAATGATCAACAGATTCTAAATGCGTTTAGTCGGTTTTGCGTATGCCAGTTGTTCTTTTCACTTCTAATCCTGTCCATTTTAAACAAAAGAGACACAGTTAGAGTGGTGTCGGCCACACCGCTCCTCGGATTGAGGCGGGGTTGACTCATACATGTCGCATACTTAAAATAGGTTTGGTTGGTTTTCCGTATGTACTTATTCCGAATGCGTTTGGTCGGTATTCCGTATGTACTTAAAATGGTGTCCAGGGGGCTATTCGGGGGGCTGTCTGGGGGGTGTTCGGGGGGTTGTCCGGGGTCCAAGGAGCTGGGTGGGGGGGCTGTCCGGGGGGCTGTCTGAGGGGATGTCTGGGGGGTTGTTAGGGGTCCAGGGAGGAGGGTGGGGGCTGTTTGGGGGGCTATCCGGGGAGTGTCTGGGGGGTGTTCGTGGGGTTGTACGGGGTCCAAGGAGGAGGGGGGGGGGGTGTTTGGGGGGCTGTCCGGGGTCCAGGGAGGAGGGTGGGGGGGGGGGGCTGTCCGGGGGGTGTTTGGGGGGGGTTGTCCGGGGTCCACGGAGGTGGGTGGGGGGGTTGTTCGGGGGGCTGTTCGGGGGGCTGTCCGGGGGGTGTTCGGGGGGTTGTCCGGGGTCCAAGGAGCTGGGTGGGGGGGGGGGCTGTCCGGGGGGTGTTCGAGGGGTTGTCCGGGGTCCAAGGAGGGGGGGGGGGGGCTATTCGGGGGGCTGTGCGGGGGGCTGTCCGGGGGGTGATCGGGGGGTTTTTCGGGGTGTGTTCGGGGGGTTGTCCGGGGGGCTGTCTGAGGGGATGTCTGGGGGGTTGTCAGGGGTCCAGGGAGGAGGGTGGGGGGGCTGTGCGGGGGGCTGTCTGGGGGGTTTTCGGGGGGTTGTCCGGGGTCCAAAGAGGAGGGGGGGGGGGGGGGCTGTTCGGGGGGCTGTCCGGGGGGTGTTCAGGGGGTTGTCCGGGGTCCAGGGAGGAGGGTGGGGGGGGCTGTGCGGGGGGCTGTCCGGGGGGTGTTCGAGGGGTTGTCCGGGGTCCAGGGAGGAGGGTGGTGGGGCTGTGCGGGGGGTTCTCCAGGGGGTGTTCGGGGGGTTGTCTGGGGTCCAAGGAGGAGGGGGGGGGGGGGGCTGTTCGGGGGGCTGTCTGGGGGGCTGTCCGGGGGACTGTCCGGGGGCTGTTCGGGGGGCTGTCAGGGGTCCAGGGAGGAGGGTGTATGGAGGCTGTCCGGGGGGTGTTCAAGGGGTTCTCCGGGGTCCAGGTAGGAGGGTGGGGGCTGTCCGGGGGGTGTTCGGGGGGTTGTCCGTGGTCCAGGTAGGAGGGTAGTGGCTGTCTGAGGGGTTGTCTGGGGTCCAAGAAGGAGGGGGTTCCCAAACAGACAAACACTAAAAGACATCAACATCCACAAAAACAGATAATATATAAAAATAACTCAACTCCAATAATATACTATGAGTCTAGATAAATCCAACAACTAGAATAGATTAAATATCAAATCTCAGTAATATTAGTCAAAAATGCAATGGATAAATTTGTCCTACATCACCCTCACCATCATCACCATAATCACCATCACCATCACCATCATCATCATCATCATCACCATCATCATCACCATCATCATCACCCTCGTCCTTGTCCCCATCATCTTCCTCGTACCCATCATCGTCCTCGCCCTCCTCAGTTCCCTCCTCCTCACCCTCGCCCTCCTCCTCTCCCTCGCCCTCCTCCTCGCCATCATCATCGTCAAGCTGAACATCATCCTGAGAAGCACTATAAATATCACCTGGTGCACCATATATAGAATGTATCGACAATATATACTTATCAAATGCTGGGTTGGCCTCTACTGGAAGTGTTGGACGTAGAACTTCAATAAATTTCATAAATGCATTGTTTGCCGTAGTAGACTATTCTACCGTCTCTGTGGCCCTTTTCTCAGCCTGTTCTGCTTGTTCCCTAACTTGCTGCAGCTCGGTGGCACTACAGCTCGTACCTGAGGAGGGCCAATACCTCGTCGGGGCTATCCTAGGTCGGCATCGTACTCTGCCAGGATGCTCCTCTCCTAACACCTGATGTAAGTGATCTCTAGGCCCAAAATTGTCCGGTTCTCGGGCATCAAGGGCCTCTAAAGAAACCTGTTACAAATATAAATATATTATTAAGTTACAAAATATATATTAAAATATAAAATCAATATATTAAAACTTACAATCTACTGATGAGTCACTTCATTGACGGCACTTCTATCCTTTTTCCATCTACTCGAGCAAAACAATTTTTCTCGAGGCACGCGTCCTTCAATATTCTGTATTTTCCTCTACAATGATATTGAAAACTAAAGTTATATGAACACATTAACAAACGATTAAATAATTGAGAATACAAAAGAAAATGTAAGTCGTAAAGAAAACTTATAAAAAATTGTCATACCTGCTTCCTCTCATGATCCGGCATCGTCGTGCATCCTAGTGTGTGGAGATATTTTTTTGCATCAATGTTTTTTTTTATTTTTTCCAGATGATTATTAAATAAAATAAAATAATGAAAAGGATAATATTAATGCGAAACATGAAAATTATTATTTAAATACCTCAAATGTAATTCATACCTTAAACTGGGTACTCGTCCAATGAGTAATCATCTGACGATACTGCTTTATAGGATAGTCATCCATGACTGGTACCACCTCTAACTCAGTGCCAACTCTAGCACGCCAGCCAAGATACAACTCATGCTTGTAGGCTCTCCAGAGCTTGCCTAAATCCTTTAGACGTTCCGCTCGAGCACCCTCACCATCGGGAAAATTAAATCGAAGCTGACATCAAAATATTAATTCATATAAATAAAAAAATAATTCATTTCATTAAATACAATAGATTTTTTTAACCATATCTCTGCCCAAGATCTATTCTTGACTTCATGTGACAAATGTCTCCACGACAGCGGGCTGACGGGAATGATGTCGGAGTATTTGGCAAGCATCGCCAAAAAACTCCGACATTGCTGCCCGGATTTCTCAACCATTTGGTTGTATTCATTATAATCAATCATAACCTGTGTGCGGAGATTCCACACCGAACTCATGCATGTACGCCCCCGCCCTCACCTCCTATCAGTAGCTGTATCTGTCATTAAAGAAAAAACAAATATTTTATCAAAACATATTATAATGGAAATAAATATTTTTATACAATTTTGTTAGGGTTTTATAAATATACCTGCGCCAGTTTGATCGCTGAGCGCTACAGGATCCACAGAAACTGATGGAACACCCTATGCTGGAACAGGAGTCGAGGACGAAGGAATATGGAAGCTCGGAGAGACAGAAATAGAAGGAAAAGAAGATGGGACAGTAGTATGACCAGATTCTGACTTGGGAGTGGGAATCAACATGGGATGTGAAAATGATGGGGCAGAATATGCAGACAGTAGCGAAAACATGGGAGGCCTAAATATCCCGTGTGTCCCTAACGGAACACCGGGATCATAATGTGGTAAGGATGACATGTCATGAGTGGGTGGGGCAGGGTCTAGTCGGGCACGTGCAGCTGATCTTCGACCTTTGGTATGAACCCCCCTCGTACCACCGGCCTGAGTACTAGGACCAGTACTAGGCTCCTCGTCGAATAACTGTCGACATAAAGGTGGATCCTACAAAAAGGTTTACAACAAAATTTATCACATGACATTATATATTCTTTAAATATATATATATTTAAAATTAAGTACTCACAATAGGTAATAATAGTGGAACTCCCAACTCTGTCATTCGATGATTGTTGTCCATTATTTTTTTCTTTTGTCTCTCTTCAATCGGCTACATTTCCTGCTTTTGAAAACATATATGTAATTAATTAGAAAAAGGAAACTAAAGTGTAACCCAAAAAAATAAATATATGAGGGAATATGGGGATTCATTGGTAATTTATCTATCAATTGTTTTATAAGAGCTTGAATGGATTTAATAAATCATACAAGTTGTAATGTTTACCAAGTTAAAAATATTGTTTGACTAGGTTTGAATACATATCAATTCCAAATTAGAAAATGCAATTCAAATAAAACTGCAACTAATAAACATTGAAAATTCACATAACGGTCAAGTCAGCCAAAATATATTTGTTATCAATACTAAATCAATTTGAATAGTACCAACCTTAACAACCCAACTCGAGGTAAACCAAAAGAATTGAGAACATGGATGAATGATTCTATATATTTTCAACCACAACTTCAGGTTCACAATAAACTCTGAAAATTGAGCTATTGGAGTCATCAAAAGAAATAAATGCATTGGTTCCAATGACAGTAGGGAAAGTGTCAATTTCATCATCACCATCATAAACAATATGTCTTGGAATTACTTCAACTATGACACAAAATTCAGGTCGAAGTTGGTCTTCGACATAAAAAACTTGTTTAGCCATTGATACCAACACATATGGCTTTTCGGTAGCAAGAGTGTGAGTCATATTAATTGCTAGAAATCCACAATCATCAATAAATGGGCCTTGTCTCATCATCGAATCATACCAATGGCATTTCAACATTGTGACTCATCCAAGAGAGTAATAATACAATATTATTATTTTCTCAATGACTCTATAATAACCCACATTTTCAAATCGTGGTCTACTATCTGATGCACTGGCATAAAAATCTGTTGTGGCAGTAACCATAACACCATCATGTTGTGTTGTCATATTCTTTGCTCGTTCAGTGACAATAAATTTGTACCCATTGATAACAATTGATTTACAGTCACGAACCACTGTATTAGGACCAAAAGCCAAAGCTCTTATTTCCTTAGAGACAGAGTCAGCAGACAAACTCAATACCTGCAATATAAATGACTGTTAAACTTAATTAAATATTGATTTAATTATTTTAAATAGTAATATTTTTACCATCAATTTTAACCAAGAAGGAAACTCTTTGCTATGAAAAGCCTCCCTCCTTCTCAAAGATAAAGAATGATGCTTTCTATTTATCACAATTTTATGTTCCCTGTAGATAAAAAATATGAATATTTTAACAGATATATATGTAAGATATACATAATCAATTTAGTTACCTGATATAGTCATCGAACAAATCATAGTTGAACAAAACTATGCGATGTGCCATCTCCCGCTCTTCATGGCTTAATGTCTTCAATGTATATGATCCAGGAATTCCTCCAGTTTGAGAAAGTGATGGAAAACTGGGTTCAATTTTCTCATACTGTTCTTCTTCATTTCTCATTGGTCTATTCAATCTTGTAGTAAGATTGGACAAATACATCGAGTAGAAATCCATACATTCTTGGGCCAGGTAACTATTCACGATAGAACCTTCAGGGTGACTTCTGTTTCGGACATAAGACTTTAATGTGAACATATTTCTTTCAGTTGGATACATCCAACGAAATGAAAGAGGTCCTCTGAGAAGTATTTTAGTGGAAATATGGACAGTCAGATGCAGCAAGCATGTGAAAAATGATGGAGGAAATATTCTCTCCAACTCACACAAAATTAATGGGGCATTTGTCAAATTTTTTTGCAAGAAATACTTGGAAAACCTCTTAGCACAAAGATCTCTAAAAAAATGGCACAACCGAATAACAGCCACCCGTACATTACTGGGCAAAAGATGATGGATTGCTATTGGAAGCAACTCATACAGTAGAACGTGATAATAATGAGTCTTCAAAGATTTTATCTTCAACTCTTTTCTGTTGACCCGTTTAGATATGTTGCTTGAATAGCCATCAGGAACTCTAATAGTCTCTAATACTTCCAGAAATTGTTTTTTTCTTAGGTGTCATCACATAAGAAGCACACGGAAGTTTCCATTTATTTTCACTAATACGCACAGGATGCAATTCTGGTCTGATGCCCCAATCCACCAAGTCACGCCGAGATCATAAATCATCTTTTGTTTTCCCCTTGACATTTAGAAGAACTGAAAGCAACATTTTGCACATATTATTTTAAATATTCATTACGTCTAAGCAATGACTTAAAAAATTGGTTGACCAATAAGGCAAATCAAAAAAGATACTCCTCTTCCTCCAATTGTAACAGGTTTCAATGGAAACATTCTTTCTCTTTCCAGATTTCATTTGACCCTTCCCGAACGAAAAACTGCAATCTTTCAATTCATTAAGCACATCAATTCCAGACATACACTGAGGTGGATCATCGGTCTCTATGGTATTATCAAATCTTCGACGATTCAATCTATATGGATGATCCTTTGGTAAGAATCATTGATGTCCCATAAAAGTGAAACTACAACGATGTTTCAGTCTTCTGGATCGTGTATTCTTCATACAAACTGGACATGATAGTTTTCCCTTCGTGCTCCATCCAGACATCATTGCATAAGTTGGAAATTCATTGATCGTCCACATAAGTGCAGCATGCATCTGAAATATATCATTTGAACATGCATCGTATGTGCGCACACCCACATCCCAAAGAAGTTTCAATTCTTTTATTAAAGGTTGCATGTATACATCAATATCATTGTCGGGATCAGAAGGACCAGATATGAGTATACTCATGAAAGTGAAAGGTTTTTTCATACACAACCATGGGGGAATATTATAAATGTGTATAAAAACTTGCCAGGTGCTGTGCGAAGTAAGCATCTGCCCAAACGGATTAAAACTGTCGCATGAAAGACCCAGCCTCAATTTATGCACGTCAGTTGCAAAATCAGGATGTCGAGCATCAAATCTCTTCCATGCAAATCCATCTGCAGGATGAACCAACTCATCATCAGTCTTCTTTCTCTCGGTATCATGCCATCTCATTTTTATTGATATGTCATCAGACATAAAAAGATTCTGGAGTCTGGGGATCAATGGAAAGTGCCAAATTACTTTCTGTGGAATGTAGGATGGTGTTCCATTAGATTTTGACTTCCAGTGAGATGTGCCACATTTTATACAATCATTTCGTTTAGTGGTTTCCTCCCAGAATAAACTGCAATCTTTCGGGAATGCATGAATTTTGTTTCTTTAAAATCCAAGTTCCTCAACTAACTTCCATGCCATATAGTGGTTTGAGGGAATATCTGCATCATCTGGAAGTAAATCCTTCAAGACGGTAAGAATGTAATCGACTGCTGTATTAGAAATCCCATACATTGTGTTACCATGAAATAATCGGATTAAAAATTCCAGCTTTTTCATTTTATCGCATTGTCAATATACTGGAGTCGTGGCAGCATCATTCAATTTTTTCACCCTATCAATATCATCATTTTCACTAGATGCATCAGCTGTCCTCATATAGAAGCCATCTTGAGTCGAAATCCTTTCTTTTTCATGATGATGAATAAATGGAAACCGATCATCTAACAAATTCTCCATTCCAGTCCTTTCATTTCTATCATCACCAATTTGAGATTTCTGTTTATCCCCATTGTGATACCACGCAATGTAGTTTTCTTGAAACCCATTTTTTGTTATGTGGTAGCTGACTTCTTCACGACTCAACCAAGGTCTACCAACACAATTAGAACATGGGTAGTGTATGCGACCACTATCTGAAGCATTGTGAAATGAAAAATCTATAAAGCTCTCCAAATTGTTTTGAAAATCGTTTGAGATCCGATCGGTTTCATACATCCAACTTCTTTCCATTCTATAAAAAGAATTTATATAATTCATTTTGTCATAAACAATTCAATAGGAATTAACTTTAATAGAAAATACATTTAAGTAAATGATAAAGGAATAAAATAATCAAGGTAACAACTACACATGTGAAAAAAACATGCAAATGTGTTAATGAAAAAATGTAAAACCAACAAGAACTTAATGTGTTATATCACATAACAGCATGCCTCATCCCATAACCATATTATTAGGGTATCATGAACATGAATAACATCAACCTTGTGCCATCCTCCAACCCTACATGACCCCAACCACATGCCACATCTTATTATAGCCTTATCACATCACACCTCACCAGAAAACACTAGGGAAATCATAGTACATCTCACCTGAAGACACATAGACAATCACATCGCATCTTGCCTAAAAAAACATGGTCAATCAATTTTGAAGGAAGAGTAGGGAAGACATGGTAGCTATCCAACCATATAGCCACCATCCTAGATATTAGAAAAAATACCCATAACTCAAAACCTCTGATCGTTGGTAAGTTTATCCAACTCTGGTTGGGAATGTGTAGAAATAACATAAAAATACATGATATATAGATAACACAAAATACTCAACCTATGGGTTCACATTAACTACATAATCACACACTTCACTACTACCATAAAACACATAAACCACACCACCACTACACAAGACGCATAACATTTCTCACTTTCATTTATAAGCCACTTCATTAACACTTACATTGTCCATTCATTTAATGTTAAATTAATTAAATCCATTTACCACACATCCATTTCTATTCCATCTCATTTATTTAATATCTTGTTTTTTTGTTTTAACAGCATAATTTATTCCATAGATAACCAGGAAACTAATAAAACCACCACACAACAACTCACCATCTCACAATAACCATCGACACCATGTTACATCGACCAACCATCTCACCAAAACAACCACATATCACAATAAAAATATTGCACATCACAAACCACCACACAACCAAAACCACCGCACCACATTATACACCACAACTTCATCACACAAAACCTCCACACGACACAACACCCCCACACATCATCACTATCATACAACTTCACATGACATATCCATGCCCACTAACCATCACATTACAACCCCACATATCACAAAGCCCAACCGGTCACCTCAATCCCCATAAAACATCCTACAACATACAATGAAACACAACAAATAAACCTCTCATAGAGGCAACATATCCCAACTTCCACAATTTATTTATTCAAGGTCTTTTATTACATTACCCCTTTATTTAGCATGGACATTATAACACAACTGATATTCTAGGGGAAACTAATTAATTAACAAAATATTCATTAATTTCCCTATTTTACATGGTAAAATCACATCAAAATCCAAACGTAAAACTAAAATATTAGATCAATAACAATAAAAACAAGGTACCATATTTGTATAATGAAAAAATTACCTGATTTGAGATGATTCAGATGGGTTTTCACCTATTTCGATGGGGGAGTTTGAGAGTAGCAGAGAGCTGCAGCTGGATTGATAACTTAAAACTAAAATACTAGAGAAATAATAATAAAAATAACAAAAACAAGGTTCCATATGTGTATAAACAAAAAATTACCTGATTTGAGATGATTCAAATGGGTTTTCACCTATTCGGATGGGGTATTTTGAGAGTAGCAGAGAGCTGGAGGTGGGTTGATAACTTAAAACTAAAATACTAAAGAAATAACAATAAAAATAAAAAAGTATATGTGTATAAATAAAAAACTAACTGATTTCAAATGGTTTTCACCTCTTCGGATAGGGGAGTTCGTGAGAGGAGAGCGGTGGAGCGGATGAAATTAGGTTTCTGTGTGAATGGGGGAGAGCACCCCACGGCTGGATTTGGGGGAAATAATTCCCAACGGTTTTTAAAAACAGTTGGGAAAGATATGCTAAGGACCCCTTTACCAATAGTTTGAGGAAACCATTAGCAAAGGCGTGACCCTTTCCCAACAGTTCAACAGAACCATTGGAAAAAGGGTGATTAATACACCCCTTTACCAACGGTTTGAAGAAACCATTGGCAAAGGGGTGGATTTTCCCAACGGTTTCAGTGAACCGCTGGGAAAGGATTCCCTGGACAATTCTTTACCAACTGTTTTATAAAACCGTTGGTAAAGACTCCCTTAATCCTTCAAGCCCAATGGTTTTAGCAAACCGTTGGTAAACACCCGTTGGGAAAAACAGTATTTCCAGTAGTGTATATAAAAGTATTGATAAAACCTTCCTTAGTTAAAAAACAAAAAATTATTATTTTTATCTATTATATAAAAAATATATTATCAGGTTTAGAGGATTAGAGAATTAATAAAAAAACATAAACTAAGAAACCAATGTCCTTTATATCAAAAATATATTTTATGAAATAATATATAAAAAACTTGTTAATTAATGATTCATCAAAACTACCATAAATTCATTCACACATAAAATTCTTATAATAATTTCATGTGTACTGATTTTATAAATATCTTATGGGTATTTAAATATAATAATTGGTCTACTGAAATTCCTTATAAAGGATAACATGCAACTTTAGAAATCATGCGCTAAACATGAAATTAATTTTAAAGAAGGAAGAAGTAGAAAACATGAGGCCATAATAAAATTGAAACTAATAGAATTCAATCTCCTTTAAAAAAATGAAAACATTGATATCAATAACAATGATCTAATACTGATTGAATGTATAATTTCAAACATGGAAAACATGTCATAATAGGTCTATAATAAGTCAATATCCTAGTATGGGTAATTGTATAAACCAATACTCAACCAAATTTTCTTCCTATGTCTTATCGATGTATTGATGGAATATATAATTTTGGTCCCCAACTGTCACTTGATTATGTCCAATGCATTCACTAAAAGTTTCAGCAAGACTTTTCATAACATTTCCAATGAAACAAAATACTGAATAAAACATGGTTATCAATATAAAAAAAGATACATAATGTCAATAAATGATCAACCCAGGTTATAAATCCCCTATCCTCAAGAATATCAATTAATTCTCCCATATTAATAAATGGGAAAGCATTGTAATGATCATACTAGAGAAAAAAGGTGTATGGATAAAATATATAGTCTCAAATTTCCAATTAACATTTTTATTGAAATAACTACACATTTAAGGACAATACTTTTCCTTATTTCAATAGAATAAAAATAATTATTAGTTAGGATCATCTAATATGAATTATGTAAAAATGTAATGTTAATAACATATAGAGAAATGAGTATAAAGCTGTGTCTATAATATAATTATATGATCATAATCCATCTAGAAAAATAATTTTGATTGTTACAAAATAAAATAACCCCAATGTGATAAATTAAAGATATAATAATGTGGACCAAGATGAAAAGTTCCCTAACAAAATTGAATCTAACGGTATCACAAAAAATCAATGAATAATTGTGTTAGTTTGTATCATTAGTTTAATCAATAAAATTATAGAATATATATATATATATATATATATATATATATATTAGGAAAAAACAAGATACATAAACTAAATTAGGTAAAATCCATTTAAAAATAAATATATAGATGAAAATGATAACATAATAATGATTTTTGAAAATATTTGCAACATTGATTTAAAATAAAAATTTACATGTAACTTCAATGGTGAATTTTTGGAATGTTATTTTCAAGATTTTAAAAACCAATAATTTTTAAAATAATTTCCAATACTATATCCTTGAAAATACATAAATTTATAATGTATAAATAAAGAGAGGATGAAAAAACCCATGAATCTGAAAGGAGGAACCCTTTTTATTATTTTCAGCAAACTTCCATTGAAAAAAACATTATAAGAAGGGTAAAAAAACATTAATTAGTCTTGAAACAAAATTTTACCAAAAATTATTATAAAATACCCTAAAACTAAATATAATGTTTTATGAACCAAAGCATGTAATAAATATGTTAGTGATGAAATAACACATCTGAATTAAATGAGACATGAATTTTTAGTATCCATTACATGAAACGTTGACCATTTGTCATGAAACATATAAAAATGGTTTTATGTGTTAGAAATGAAAAAAATAATTTAATACTACATAATACAATCCAATGGTTTTAATTTACCAGTCAAATATGAAATATTCTCAAGTGAGTTATCATTACTAAGTGAATGTATATTTATTTATAGAGAACTCTTATATATATAGTAAAATTCCATTCAAAAGAAATTTAAAAAAATGATATATATTTTATATCTATTAAATTTAAAGTCATGGTAAATATCTATATAAATTTAATGGCATTGTAAATTAATATGACACCATAAAAAGGAAACACAGTGTATAACCTATAACATTTCTAAAGGAATTCAAATTTATAAAAAGAAAACTCTTGCATATTTTGGAAAATTTTAATCAATATAAATTCAAATAGAGGGAATATAATTGAACTCTAAATAACATGATTAGAATATAATTCATGATATAACATATAAAACATGTAGTATATACAACACATAAATTAAATTAAGTGTATAGTACCAAACATTTATCAATGAGAGGAATTTGATATAAAAAACCTTTTTGTAGTCTTGATTCATTCCATACATGAAAAAAAAATCATTATTAAATTATATTAAAAAAATTCATATCCAACAACATTATTCATTATTATTATTATTATTACATCCTAACCTGGGTGGGACACATGGGTGGCATGATCCGGTTGGTCACATGACCATTTGAGAACCTCCCTATATGCTAAAGGCTACCGACTAGCAGCGAGGGTCTAATATAAATCATGTGGAGACTATAAAATATTTATAAGAGTAGTATAATAGTGAAAATAAATAAAAAATAGAAAAAAGATATAAAAATATACTTAATAATAGAAATACCATATGATGACCAAAACAGGAGTTCAAAATCCAAAACTAATGTAGTAGATATGTCACGCGAAGTATGTGTCCAGGCCAAATGTTAAACCCAAAATAAAGACACTGAGAACACCCATGCGAGTCCTGATACCATGTCTAGTTCCCTCATCTATGCTCCCTCCTGACTCATCCATATAACATAGGTCCCTTCTCTTTATCGTGTTCTGCAAACATGAATACTATTCAGGTATCGATCAGGTAGCCCGAGTAGGGTGTGATAACAACTCAGTATCCAACCTCCAATAGTTTCTAAAATAATATAAATTCATTAAACATTTATCATTTTTTATAAATAATAAAGTAAAATGAATAAAGTAATCATTTTTCACATTTCATTATTCATTATTTAATAACATATACCACAGAGTTCCCAAGGACACCCGAACCCTAAATACCAGCTTTGGCCCATTATGGAGACTAATCAATATCATAATACCATGATTATCATTTATCAATTCAATTAAAATAATATGACAACAAATTAGAATTTTAGTCTAATGCAAACTCATGGGTATTGAACTTCGTGTCTAATACCCCATAGGTATTTGGAGCCTTATTCCCTGTCCCACATCTCAATGTCACATGGGTATTTGGAGCCAGAGTCCCTATCCTATACTCACTATCTTATATGGGTATTTGGTTAATCAATCCCTAACTCACATACAATTATCAATCATGGGTATTTATAACCTCGGTCTCTATCCAAAACTCATTTATCACCAATGGGTATTTAGATCCTCCGTCCCTATCCCTCACTCATATATCAATAAATCGCACATATAAAATATATCACACAACCCTCAAATTTATCACATAAATCTATGTTAACCAACACTAGCCTACATTTAATAAAAATTTCATAGTATTTAATACCATTACAATTTATCACAAAATTGTGGTTCTTCAATTTAATCACATTTAATAATTTTAACAAATCACCATTAATCCATTTATCAACATTTAACCTTATAACCCATTAATTAATTCAATAATTAATTAATCCAATTCCACAATCCCAGTATCCCATTAATTAATTCACCAATTAATTAATCCAATTATACACACACAATATCCAATTAATTAATTAACCAATTAATTAATTCAATTACACAATCACAATATCCCATTAATTAATTCACTAATTAATTGATTCAATTCCACAGTCTAAAAATCCCATTATTTAGTTCACCAATTAATTAAATTAATTCCACAATACCAATATAACAAAAATCAATTCACCTATTTGTTAATCCAATTGTAATAATTCCCAATTGCCCTAAAATTCAACCTAATTAATCATCACATGGAATTTAATCAAATCAATTCTATTATCCCATAAATTAATTAATCACATAATTTTTTCACTTCAAGATATAATTATCAAAAATTTCAGTTGAAATTATATAATACATACAAAAAATTTGAATTCAATCCTATGAGAATTAAATTTAGAACACCTACCTCAAAATCGGTGATGAACACTTTACAATTAAAGTCACCAATTAAAGCAGAAAAAAAATAATTTGAAAAAGAACAAGATCTGGATCTGAAACCTTGATCCAAGATCAAAATAATCCAAATCAAATAAACCATAATCTAGATCTATCATCAGTATTCGAATACATCCCTTCAAAGGATGATAAAAAGATAAGATAGCTGGGGGAAACTGTACAGGATGTGAATCTCTTATCGGGAGAGGTCCATATCTTCAATCCGGGATTCGAATCATCAATAACGGAGTTCATAAGGCCGTGTAATCCTTCTAAAATCCACTAAAAATGAGAGAAAAAATTTTATGGTAGATTTGGGATGAGTTAGGGTGAATTGTGGGGGTTTTTATTTTTAAACCCAATATTCGGAATATTAAAACCCGCACACACAGTTTCCTGGGAAATAGTATATGTTTTTCCGAAATGTGCACCATAACCATGAACCTCTTTGGGGGGGGGGGGTGAATGGCTTCTCATAAGAGGGTGAACATTTGATAAACCTTGAACAAGCTGTGCAATTCCTGTTTTTCTAGATTCCCATATTTTTTTGGATGGGAACATAGTTTGGGAAAACAATGTGCTAACCATACACTTTACTTCTTCCTTCCAAAATTTCATAATTTCACCCAAAAAAACTCCAAGGTAAAACAAAAACAAGATACACTCAAAACAAGGAAATAGTGTACCTATAAATAAGTCAATAAATCCATATAAAAGTTTATGATCTTACAATCTCCCCACCTTATAACTACTCCTCTTCAAGATGTACTCCCAAGAATCTTTATGGTTTCGAAGAAAAGAGTTTGGGACACTAAGTCCATATATCCACTTCCCTCTCCATGATTTCCTCTGAAAAAAATCCAATTCTTCCATAAAATATAAATGATCGACAAGACCTTTCCCTGAAACACTTTCTCACTATGATCCAATAAACATATGATATGCTCCATAAAGGACACACTAGTCTCAAGCTCAACAGCATACCCATTAGACACATGATAAATGTTGAGGTGATACAATTTATTTTGTGATACATGAAAAAAATCCATGCATAGAACCATACCTCTCTAGAAGAGTTTATCCATAAGCGACTAGCTTGATTCTCTCCACAACCAAAAAATGGTCCAACAATCATGGGTGCCAACTTTACCTGTCTTGGAATCCTAAAGTGACCCATATAGGTGACACACGGTGGAATAAATCATCACACGCAGTAAAGTCTAGGGGTCTTTAATGTATTTCATCATAAATATTTGTACTTCTATAATCCTTAAACATACACTTACAAATCAGATGAACCTAATTCGATATCTCCTGCATGAGACTCAGTCCAAAAAACTCTAAATCACCTATCTCCATCCAATGAAGAGGTAATCTTCATGTCTTAAAATAAAGATCCTCATAGGGTTCCATCAATATAATTTTCATTTAATATTTTTATAGGTGAAATCAATGATCACTATTTGATTCAACAAAGACCCACAAATGCCAAGAAAACATGCTTATAACATATACTCAAGAACCTGTATATTATGTTCTGAATGCCTATAAGTCTGTGGGTGGAAATCCATACTCAATACAACCTCTGTATAGAGTGATTTCGACAAACCCTCCCAAAGTGTTTTGTAAAACCTAGGTCATAGTCTGAAACAGTACTCCATGGAAATCAATTAAGAAGGAATAACTCTTAAATGTATAAGTCTCCCAACTGATCTTCTAAGAAATCCTCTCATATATGCATGAAATATTATACATTCTTCAGTTATTCCACAACCACCCAAATAGTTTAATTCTTCCATGGCCTTGGAAGACCCACAAAAAATCCATGGTAACGTCGTCCCATTTCTATTCCAGAATTGGAAAGGAATTTAGTAAACTACCAGGTCATTGATGCTCAACCATCACCTATTGGAAGGTGTGGAATCATTTCATGAACCTTGACATCTATTTTTTCATTCTTGAACATAGATAATGTTTTCATATGTCACATAAGTTTTTGGTAAATCCCAAATTCACCACCCACCTTGAGGCATGAAATTCATGAATCATCTCCTACATCATACTCGTGGGCACAAAAACATTATTCCTAACATTGATGATCTCATTCTCATCAATGGTCTAATAAGATGGTTAATCCCCACCTTCAAGTATTTCCCTCATGTAAAAACATTCCAGATCCTCATACTATCTATCTCTAATCCTACACAAAATTGTAGAATACACTGAAATCGATACGAGAGTCATTTTCTCATAGACCTTTTGAACCAAAACATGAATCATATCAAGTAATGTCCTCACCATTTACTCAACACTAGACTCCTAATTATCCTGAGACTTAGTTTCCCTACTTAAAGAAAAAACACTTTTTCTTTCGTAGGGGTACATGTTAGCTTATAATAGAATGATTTCATTTTCTCAACCATCATTTGTAGTTGAATATTAAAATCTTCCTATGAAAATATATACTTTAAACTCTTATGATTAGTAGACATAGTATACCGTTTTTCAAATAGATAATGCCACTAAAACATCAATTCATAAAAATACTACCAACTTGATGTCATACATAGGGTAGACCCTTTAATGTGAACTTAAATTTTGAGAACTTAACTCCACAAATTGGTCATCCTACATTAACCCTACTCCGATTTGAATTCCAGAAGCTTCATAAAACACTGTATACTCTCCACCTGGATCAGGTAGGTTCAAAAATGTTTCCATAGTTAAATGCTTCTTCATCTCTTAGAAAAAATTATCACATGCATTAAACCATTAAAAATTTATTCCCTTCTTTCTCACAACCTAAATCAGTGCTTACAAATGGTAAAAGTTCAGGATGAACCCATTGTACTATCCTAATATCCCTTGAAAGGTATAGATGAAATAAAAATCTTGGGTTGTTTCCATGAATCCACTACGTGAACTTTCTCATGGTCCACTGACACACACTCCCCTAAGATTATGTGGCCCAATTAGTTTACTCGATAAATCCAAAATTGATACATTGATAGATTGGTGTATAGATGATGATCTGGTAGGGTACTCTGGATTATGTCAAGATGTTGGGAATGATTTTCATGATTCTTGGAGTAAACCAAGATGTAATCCATAAACAATACCACAAACGGATCCATGTACAGGTGGATGATTTTGTTCATCAAGTCCACAAATATTACTGGTGTGTTGGTCAACCAAAACGACATTACGAAGAAGTCATATAGGTCATAACTTCTTCTGAAATCATTCCTCAGTATATCACAAGGCTTACCACTCAACTGATGATACCATGATCTCATTCTGATCTTGATGAAAACAATAGGTCCCAAAAATTTATCAATAATATCACCGATACATAGAAGAGGATACTGATTCTTTACTATCATCTAGTTAAACTTATGATAGTAAACACAAAAGTATAGAGTCCCATATTCCTTATTATAAAATAAAATTGTAGAACCCTAAGGTGATGTACTCAAAATAATAAACCCCTTATCCATAAAATATTCACATTTTGTCTTTATTTATTCATGATTTATTGTTTCCATTCTGTATGGTATAATAGATACTAGCTAATACCCAAGCATGATCTCAATTGTAAATTCCACATCTCTCGTGGGTGGAATACCTGAGATTTATTCAAGAAGAACATCCCAAAACCTATACACCATGGGTGGAATGACATCCAACTTTATACCTCCATTAGAAAGAAAAAGTCTTGTAACCTGGGTGGTGATCTCCCATAGTTGTTGATGAACCGGTGCTGCACGACCCACCTTGATTTCCTACTCCACAAGGTGAACCTAATTTTCACCCTCAAGAGACTTGAATGTCAATATCCTTCAAAAAAATCAATGTGGGATCGATATGATACTAACCAATTCATATTCATAACATGGTCAGAGCCTGGCATATCAATAATGCAAAGATCCCAAAGGAAACTATATTCCCCAAATTTTAGGGAAAACCCTTTACAAAAATATACGCCTCTCGATCATGCTCCCAATAGTGTATCTATCATACTAACCCCACTTAAAAACTCCACTATTTGGCCCAAAACATTAACAAGTTTGGGAGATATAATATAATTAGAGGCACACGTATCAAATTAGGCAGTAGTTAGCATTTAAGTTCAATGAATTTTACCTCTTATTGTAAATGGCCCATCCTCGCTAGCTGTAAGTATAGGATGAAATTCATGAATATTTCCTCCCTTATTAATGTGATTTAGAATGAGTAAATAGAGCTACACCACTATACTAACATGGTATCTCTTTCCCAAAAGCACCACATCTACTTCTCTTCTTCAATGTCATGTTTAACTCTAACTACCAGATTCATATGGTGTAGAAGATCACATTCACAAACTCTGGTTTTTCCTATAATTTCCACCAATACTCATCATTCATGGATTCCAATAGAAAATATTATATTTCCCATATTTCTATAAGATCTAAACACTACCATTGGTCCGATACATTGCCTACGATAGTGGCATGACCTTGCGCACTAGTGAAAAAACACTCGATTAATCAATTGAGAAAAAAATCCTTCCCCTTGTACACTCTTCTTTCCCAATCTATGTTCAAAATTATCATAATGATGCTTCATACCCCAAAAATACATACCTCCTAATCATTCATAAGAAACCACCTTTCCTCTAATGGAATCCCCCATCAGGTTCTCCTCAAAAATCAGAGCATGATCCACCACTTTAGAAAACATTTTCACCCTTATGACATTAACTTGTTACTTAATCCCACATTTATGTCAATCCAAGAAACACCTCCATATAGTTTACTCATCCCCTGCTAGTGTTGGTGAAAAGTGTTGTAAGTCAGTAAATTGAACAGAATAGTCCTTCATGGAAATATACCCTTCATTCAACCACATGAACTCATTTTCCATCTCATGTCATCATGTCTATGGAAAAATTGATTTAGGAACATTTGTAGAAATTACTTTCATACCATGCCATCAGCCAATCCATTTTGAGCTTGAATGTCCCACTAGAGCTTCACTAATACCTATAAAATTTAATCAAAGAACTTGAATCTCTTCTCTATAGGAGTCCTTAAAAGGTCAATTATAGTCTGTATAGACTCAATCCAAAACACAGTTACCTCAGGTCGACCTTCTCTGGTGAAATATGGAGGGTGTTGTATCGGAAACTCTCATATCACATTAGAAAAACTATTCACAAAACAACCCACAATGGGTATATCTATATAAACTATAGGAAGTGAGAATGGTTCTCATGAATCTGATCTTTGGATCCTTCACTCGAAACTATCAGTGCCTCAGTTTCCTCTACAAGAAGATCATTTCTATCCATAACCTCTAGTTTTCTTATCAACAAATGTCATCATGGAGGTATATATATAAAATGAAAACACATGTCTTAGGAAAAATTTCACAACATTAACATAGTTAACAAGTGTCTTCCACAAAAATCCATCTCTATTTTTTCACCCTTTTCTACCACACGATCAACACCAAGGAACTATCGCTACACTAATCCATTCGGTAAATAGGTCATGGTTGACAAGTGTAAACACATTCTCATTATCTGGTTTCTAATTAGAAACCCATTTATTCTCACTTTTCATCATTTTATAACTTCAAATTCCAAATTAGGATCCACAATATGTTCAATTACACAAGTAAGGAAACATTTTAATTCTAAAAACAAACCCAAAACACATTTTTCTCTGCATGCATAAAATAAATGTTTTTATAATAATTTTTGATTTCCTAGAATGAAGCATGCATTCTCAACTCTCATACCATTCTGGTCCATGAGTAAAATATAATAAAATCTCAAAAACAATAATCACATCACATAAAAAGTGTATCATTTAAGGTGAAATAAAATCCAACTACAAAAAGACACAACTTTGAAAAAAATCCCACTCTCATGCACTTGGATTTTACCCCTACACATGTGTTTTCTACTCCAATGAAGAAGATATTTACCAAGGACGGATTCATACTATCCTCCTATATTTCACAAATAACAAGACAAAATAAAAGAAAAGAAAAACTCCTTTGATACTCATCCCAAACCTGGTGCTACACATGGGTTCTCTGAGCTGGTTGGTCACATGACCTTAGGTGTGCCTCCCCAAACGCCAAAGGATTCCAACTACCAGTGAAGGAATAATATCAATCATGGTGAGACTATATCTTCTTTATCAGAGTAATAAAACAGTGTAAATAAATAAAAAATATCCAAAAAATATAATCATGACAAGAATAAAACCAATATTACTTGATGACCAAAACAAGAGTGAAAAATAAAAAACTAATGTATTAGACATGTCATGCCAAGTATATGTTCAGTGATAAATGTAAAACAAAAAATAAATACTTTGAAAAATCCCAAGAGGTTCCTTATACAATGTCTATTTCCCTCATCCATGTTCTATCCCAACTCAAAGATCTAACATTGGGCCCTTTCCCTTAATTAATTCACTAACTAATTAATCTTATTCCACAATCCCAATTCCTATTAATTAATTCACCAATTAATTAACTCAATTACACAATCAAGGCATCCCATTAATTAATTCACTAATTAATTAATTCAGTTAAATAATCCCAATATCCCATTAATTAATTAACTAATTAATTAATCCAATCCCAGAATCCCAATATCCATTTAATTAATTCACCAATTAATTAATCGAATATTACTAATTCCCAATTACCCTAAAATTCTACCCACTTCATCATCACTTGGAAATAAAATCAAATAAATTTCATGATTCTGTAAATTAATTAATCAATTTATTTAATTAACTCAATATTCAATTTTCAAACATTAAAAAATATATTTTACACAAAATATAAAAAATTGTTATTCAAGATTATGGAAAAGGAATTTAGACTACCTATATCAAAATCTATGACGAATTCTTGTAAACAGAAGTCCCCAATTGATGCTCAATGATTAGGAACATGATGGAGAATAAGATCTAGATACAAAAAGTAGATCCAAGATGAAACTAATCAAGATCCAATAAATCGTTATATATATCTATCATCAAAATAGGGGAAAATCCCTTCAAAGGAAGATAGAATGATGAGAGAGTGGGAAGAAACTATATAGGATGAGAATCTTTTATTTGGATTGGTTCATATCTTCAATATGGGATACATATTGTCAAGAATGGAGGTCAAAAGGTATTGGAAGCCGTGAGGGAGCCTCCAAAAATTATGGAAAATGGATAGGGTTGATTTGGATCAAGATGGGGTCAATTAGGGGGTGGGGTTAGGAAATTTTAACACTAATTTTTGGAATATTAAATCCCATGGGCACAGTTTCCTAGGTAGAGGTTCAAGGTTTTCCGAACAATATTCCCAAACTACGCACATCTTTAGGGGGGTGGTGCACAGTTACTCCTATGAGAGTGAATGGTTTGAAAAACCTAGAAGTACCCATGTGAATTCACTTTATATGGGTTCACATAGTTTTCTTGGCTTGGTTTATGGTTTGGGAAAATTGTGCATCCACCGTGCACTCTCCCTCTTAGTTCCAAAACCTACAAATTTCTCCAAAATACTCCCCAAGGTAAAACCCAAATAAGATACACTGAAAACAAGGAAAACATGTACCTGAAAACGAGTTCAATAAATCTCCCAAAAAAATTTGGGATCATACAATTACCATTTAGGATCGAAATTTATAAATATATATATATATATATATATATATAATATTAGCTTTCATTTAACTATTTTTAATATGAGGTGCAAGTAATATTTATCACGTTGAAATAGTATCAAAAAATATATGTTGTAATCCATCCATTTTACAAATTTCATAACTATTTTATCATCTAGGATAGTTTAATATATGATACATGATAGTTTATAAAGATATAATTTTGTTCCATGATAGTTTTGGTTATAATATAATAGGTTTAAATGAAAGATGAACATGTTTAAAGAATTATAAAATAATTTAGTGTAATTTATTAATAAAATAGTTAAATGTTGATATAAATTTACCATAACTAAATATAAATATTTATTTTTTATAAAATATTTTAATATTAGAAAATTTATTATACTAATCCATGTTATAAATTAATAGTATTGTTCAATTTGGTGGTTAAAATGACCCAAACATGAACCTACCATGAATTAAAATGATAATGAGGTGGTTTAGTTTTAATTTGATAATACTAGAGGCACAATGTTATTACATAGTCTTTAATAGTGTGATATATTTAACTTTAAGGGAATTAGATTAATATGTAACAAATATGAAAAAATTATGTTGTATGAATATATATATTTTCCTCTTAGTTTTTTAATTTATAAAGGTTATTGTTTCAAAGACCACTTATATAAAATATTAGTTTTATACCTCCTAAAATATTATAAAAAATATAATTCATTAAATATATAACATATCTACTCAATAAATCCATTTTAGAACCATAATTTAATGGAGGTGATGAAAAAAGTAAATTATTCATTCATGGAGGTGGTTGGTTGTTCATGTGGATGAGCAATGTTTTAATTTTTGTTTGAATTGGAGGGGAATATATAATGGTTAAACCATCTATATACTAATATTTCTATTTGTTATATATGATAATTTCATTATATAAATATTTATAGAATGGGATTGGAGGAGGGTGGTTGAGAAGGAAAATGAATAATATTAAATGGGTAAGTAATATATACATAGAGAATTTATATCTTATCTGGAAGCATCCATTGGAAATGAATTACTTGAGTCAGTCATTTGAGGTCAGGTGGATAGAAAAAATTCATTGGGGCTATAAAATAAAATAATTATGAAGTTTTTCATGGTAATTTATAACTATAAGAGTGTCTTGAATTGGGAGGAAGTAAGTACCATGTATTAGTGAAAAATATAGAAAAAGATTTGAGAAAAATGTTAAGAAATGAATAATAATGGAATTTCATGAGGGTTATGTGATTTAGGTGTAGATATGGTAGAATATTAATGTGGGTAAGAAACTAACAACTATCAATGATACCTAGAAGGTATATATGTCCTTTTAATTATAAAATATTTGGGACACCAAATTTACACATTTTACCATTTCTAATATTGATTCAAAATTTAAAACGCGTATTATTTTATTTCTAAAAATATAAGATGAAAATTGAAACCAAATTTCAATTTGTTGAATCCAAATTTAGGATCCCTTGACATTAACTTATTTCCTAAACATTATAAAATTTACATTTAAATTAAAAAAAATAAGATATAGGAAAAATGATATTAGAGAAAAATGTAATTTTTAATTTTCAATGTTTTAATTTTACTTCCAATCAAGTAATAATTTATGTTGTGATTATATTTATTTTTATTCATTTAAGTAAAAAATAATTGTAATTTTTTAAATATCACTAATGAAATTATTTTAGATAAATGTTATATGACCCTTATGAAGATAATTCATTGAAAATAACCATTTCACTTTTCCTATGGTAATTAATCTTTCAACTAAGTAATTTTTTATAATTGAATAAAAATAATATTCAAAGTGTTATATACATTGGGCATACTAATGTAAATTTAAATTCTATTATGTCAAATAAAAATAAAATGTGTCGGGAAAATAAATATTAACATTTTTACAAATAGACACTATTTTTATAGAATTTCCAAAAAAACGATCTTATGATATTATTGTAATTATTTGTCAAAAAAAAACTTTTTTTCCAAATTAAATTTTGAAAATTTGAAAAATTAATTTGTTGAATGGATTTCTAGAATATAATGAATAACCATTAATATTTTATATCACATTTTCAAATATCCACTACTATTATTATTATATCAAATCATTTAACAACTAAATTTGTGTTGAACAATTATTAATATCAAACATAATTTCTCACCATAAATCATATGTTTTTTTATAATTAAATTCATATCGTATAAAAGGCTATTTTAAAAAATATATATTAAACAATAAAAGATGTTGTTAGTTATTTTAGTAAAACCCATTTATTTTCAGTTATATTTAAATTTTCTATTATTTTCATTATACGCATTTTTTGAAAATAATTATTCCAATTCATTCTATCTAATTAAATTACTATTATTTAAAATTTATATTTGTATCAAATTATTTTGGGGTTTTGATTTATTTTGTTCTTGTATGTGGAGAAAGTTTTTAAATTCATAGGATTATTTAAGCAAGGTCATATAATAAAACCTCACTCTGTAACGTTCAACCCCTATTAAATTTATTGTATCATCTTAATTTTAATTACTAATCATTATAGAGTTTAGGTTTGGATATTAGTAAAATATTTATCATTAGGGATATATTTTCTAATATAACATCTACATTACTCCCTTTGGATCTATCACATTACCCATCCTTCTTAAAACATAATTTATCATTCACATAATCACATATCCAAGTATGTATATATCCTAATCATATATTCTCTAAAGAATACATTTCCCACAACCATTTAAATCTCCAAAACATTATATGAAAATGATATTTTATAGTATTTCAAAAATTATATTTTTCTTTATCCCATCAATTTATTAAGTTCAATTTCATAATTTCATAAAATAGTAAATATATATCATAATTCCATAAATTTGTGAATCTTTACAAGAAATATCATGGAATTATTTTTTGTCAAATTATTAATCAATTCTAGGGATTTAAACAATATATAACTCAAATTTATAGATATTGATGAACCTATTATTATCTCTATGGAAAAAATATACTAAATATTAATGTTTATCATACCTCAATCACGTTTTTATCAATAGTTATTCCCAAAATATAACCTTCATTAAAATAGTTTTCAAGGATATTGATTACATTTAATATATAATTTCAACCAATTAATATAAAACAACTGAGTCAAAATCCTTATATTATTCAGATAATCAACATTAACATTTATAATATTCCAAAATTTCATCGATAAATATCACTTACCTAAAAAATAGAAAAAAGAATCCAATATTTATTTATATTATGATATCAACCTCATTACATTATATAAGACTACAAAAATAATTTCTTCCCTCATAATAGGCATATATGAAATTTCTTAACCATTTTCGTTTTCTCCCTTATTTTATTATAATACATATTTAATTCTTGATACATACCGTTATAAGCATCATTTTTGTGAATTGTTTTCAACAATATAATAAAACCCAAATCATTTTGATAATATCCATATTATGTATATGAAAATATCAATCAAATTATTTTCACCCATGTGGAACCTTTTTGTTAACATATAACACATTTAGATAATACTTTGGTTCTGTATTATACATTCATATATTATCCATTCATACATTTCTATTTGAATTTATAACCTAATTAGTCAACGTCATTCATAAATCCTCCAAAATAGTTGAAAAATATAATGTGACTAATATAATAATATTCATAGAGAGTTCTATATATGTGAATATCCTTAGGCCCAATCATCATGCATCGTAGTGATGAATAAGTTAATATAGAAGAAACCATTTTTAGGGTTGTTATCCCTACGTAAAAATGTGAGAAACCGACATTCAATTTCAAATATCACTATATGTATGTATTCATAGGAGAAACCCTTACCCCAGTATATGCCAGTATTTATAAATATGACTCTATACATAGGGTCATCTTTATGGTATTCACTAAGGTTCTATAACCCAAATCCACAAAAAAATGGGAATTATTTCATCAACATTAAATCATATACTAACTAGAATTTTAATCTATAATAATGAAATTATGGTCAACAATATTGTATTAACCATTAAATTATCCTCAATAAACATCATACCTCTTTTTTTATCTAATTTTTTTATACAAACTATGATGAATTGACTTCATGTTCTTATAAATGGTTCAATAAATACATACTTTACAAAATCACATTGATACCATATGTAAAATCCTAGATATAACCATCAGTAATTTAAAAAATACATAAAAAATATTTCATCTCTTACATCATAAATATGGTTTCTATTTTAGTGAAATAGAGAATTAAGAAAGAATATAAACTAAACAACCCCAGGTTCATTGAAACAAACAAAAAATATTTTCCATTATATATATATATGTGTGTGATATTACCTAATAAACAATCCATCTTAATAATCTCCCAAAAATTAACTCCAACATGGTATCCTGATAAACATATAATGTGTGATATATCTCTTTATAACGTAGGAAATGGAAAAATAATAATGGGTGAGCTTAAACACCTACAAAGGTAAAATATACAACTCATACAATAATAATATACACAAGGAGTAAATATTATGGAATAAGTAAGTGTAAAACAGGAATCCATAATCAAAATGAATCTAATAGAATTATATATCCATGAAAATAATTGAAAACATGGAAATTAATAACATCAATCTCATAAAAATGGTACAGATAATGTCAGACATAAAAAACATGATGTAATTTTATTTTTATTAGAAATTATACTATTAATGGTAGATTTATAAACTAAAACATGGCCTTTTTCCCTGATGAGACATGCTGATGCATTAAGGGAATATTAATTCATGTCACACAAGAATCATGTTCAGCTATAATGAATTCAATATAAGTGTCAACATGAAATTTCATACCACTCTTTAAGGAACCCTTTATTGAATAGAACATTGATATCCATATAATGAAAGATATATAATGTCATGTAAATAAATGATCAACCAACATTAGTAGTCTATAATTATATAGAATATTAATACATTTTCCCATATTTATAAATTATATAACATAGACATATCCCATCCAAAAAAAGGTGAATGGTTATAAAATAAATTTTAAACATTCTAATGATAATAAATATTTGAATAACTAAATAAGGAATTTCAATACATTTCCCAATATTAATAAAATAAAAATCTTTCTACGTGAAAATAATCTAAAATGAAATTATTAAAAATTAGATATTCATAACGTATAAGTAAATAAGGGTAAGTATAAGTCAATAAAATAATTACATGATCATTATAAATTCACATAATTGTGGTAGATGGTTTCAAATGAACATAATTATTCTATTAGAATGTAACATTAGAATAATGTTGACATAAATGAAAAATGACCTTGAAAAAATAATGCTTCAAATGATTTCACAAAAGAAGTGATCAAGAATAGAATTACGAGATACCACAAGTATAATACCCCAAAAGATATTTTATATATATATATATTAGATTTCAAATCATGAAACCAAAACCATTTAGGTTGAATAATTTTTAAAATAAAAGAGAAACCAGAAATGAAAATATAAAAGTTATTTTGTAAAACATATTTAAAATTGATCAGAAATATGAATATATGTAATTATATCAAAGGTAATGTTGATAACATGACATGAAATAATATTAGAATAATTAAATTTATAGAGAATCTCTAATATTATATCCTTAAAATGATGTAATTATTATATTCAATAAATGTTGATAGAAGGAAACAAATAAGATAAAGTGAAAGGAGAAACCCCCGTTAATTATTTTTCAAAATATCTTTGATAAAAACTCAAATTATAAAAAGAGAAAAAAAATATGTAATAAAAATTAATTTTTACAAGTTATATAAAAAATAAAATATAATAAAATATTTTGGTTGGATATCCCAAGCATAGAATAAATAAATTCATGATGAAACCATATAAATCAAGGAAAAAAATGACTTCAGTTGTTAATATCTCGTAACAAAAATATATCGCATGAAGAATGAAACATTTGAAAAAGTTTTAATGTTGTTAAAATGAAAAAACAAATTAATACAAACTAATATAATTAGAGGGAAATAATTATCCCAATATATCTGAATTAAGTTATTGTGAATGATCATAACTCAATAAACTAAAATTTAGTTACAAAAAAACTCTTACTATTGGGGTTTCACATGATTCAAAAGAAATTTTATGATATTTACTATATTTTTAATAGTTAATTTTGTTAAATAGGGAGATAAAATTAATAAAAAATTCATTGGAAAATAAATCAACATGATACCATATAAATTAAACACAGTGTATAAAAAGTAACATGTCTCAAATAATTGTAATTGATACAAAAAAACTCTTGCTGATTGAGTAAGAAATTAATCCAAAGACACAAAAAGAGAGGGATTTTAATTTAACATTATTTACCCTAAGTAAAGAAAATCCTTGATGTTATATATATCTTATAATTAGTATATAAAACTCATTAATTAAATAAGGTTTATAATATTAAACATGTCTAAAAGGGAGAAAATTTAGATGAAAATGTTTACCATGGTCCAAATTCATTTTACACTACCAAACATATTTCATAAAAATTATATTATTTTTAATAAATACATATTAAATAACATTATTATTGATAATATAAATTTATATTCCATATTTTTTATCAATATATATAAATATTCTAATATTGACCTTTTTTAGACATTATTTTTGAGTAATAATTAATGCTTTAAACTAGTTTCGTAAAATCTATGTTGGTTTCAATACATTTTCAAAAGACCATCACTATTATATGATCTAATAATATGGAATATATTTTACATCATTTTTTATAAATCAATATTCTCATTCCATGGTCATATAGGTTATTATCTATGATGATGAAATCGACAATGAACATGTTTCGGTGACTCAAAATGAATTAATGGTGGTTTAATAATTATTGACATAAATGATGATATAAAATTACCAAAACAAAATAAAAATTAATAGTTAAATATTTATATCTTATTATAGAAGTATATATGTTCTCATATCCATCCATAATATTAATGCATAAAATTATTCATGGATGTTGTTAAACTAACCCAAACATGAACCTACCAAGAATAATGGATGATTTTGTGTTTTTTTAGTTGTAATATAATTATAATTGAAGTAAAATGATCTTATTTAGTGTTTATCAGTGTGATATAATTTGTTTAATTATTTATAAAAATAATAAATTGATATTGATATATTCTGTAGTATGAATAAAAATATTTTTTTTCTTAGTAAGCCTGCCAATGACTGTTAATGTTTCAATGATCACTTATTTCTAATATTAATTATAGAATAACTAAATTAATTTAAATAACACATATCATGAAATAATTAACAAATATTTTTATTAAAACCATTTCTATAACCATCATTGAATGGGGGGTGAAAAAAATGAAACATTTGATTATGGATGTGGTAGTCCATACACCATGTGAGAAATATTTTTATTTTTTGATTGAATGTAAGGGGAATTCATAATGGGAATAAAATTATTTCAAAACAAATTTCAATATAATATTTATACTTAAATAATTTAATAAATATGATTATAATGTTTTCATAGGAAGATGGAAGGAATGATTATGATTAAATTAAAAAGGATAAGTAATATATACTTTGAGATTTGGGATTTCATCCTGATGTATCCTTTGAAAATGAACGACTTTAAACCTTTTTTTAAGATAAGTTGTTTCAAAATTTTACAGGATCTCTAGAATATGTATAATGTTTATATTTTCCGAGAAATATTAAACTATAGATATATGTTGAAGTAGGGGTAAGTGAGATAATTTTATAGGTGAAAAGGGAGACTAATCATTGGAAATGTATGTTAGGTAAGAGACAAGAAATGAATTACACAAGTTTTAGGAGGAATAGGTTGATAAATGGAAGGTGGGACATTTGGGTATGAATTTAATACCTAATAAGGCTTTATATCAGGTTGATGTGACATTTTAATAACTGAAAATTTGAGATTCACTATTTATGCATTTTATCCTTATTAATATTCATAAAAAAATTATGCTTCTTCATTATTTTGGTAATAAAAATAAAATATAAAATGTATTTCCAAAATTTATAAGATAAATCAAAATTTTGGATCAATTTATCCATATTATATAAAAAATTATAATCACGATATATTTTGAATTAAAATTTTATATAATTGAAATAATTTATTTTTAAAAAAATGCCATTTACTAAAATTTTTCATGTCCCCCAAAGTAATTCCTACCAAGATAAAAATGTGATAAGGGAGATGTTGACCTCATGAAGTCTACATCCAATAGTTTATGGGTTAGAAACAAGAACCAAGGGTGTATCATAGATACAAATAAGAGGCAATACACTCTAAGATAACTTGTAGAAGAAAGATATAAGTCAGATACACCAATCAAGTCCTTCTCATATAGAAAAATGATATCCTACGCGCATACATATAATATCATATAGGCTAAAAAACTGGAATGGATAACTAAAAGTTCTATTAGTATAACATATCAATGACCATGACTCCCATAAAAACCCTACAAAACCACAAGATTATTATCTGCAATTGAGTCTCCAACTTGGTTTTATTGATCTATAAAAAGTTTTATATTTTCATAGGCTGAGCATAAAATTAATATTAAGTTGGATCCTCCTTGTAACCTCTTATGAAAAAAAGATTAAAAAATCATAATAAATCCCAGTGAACAAAAATTGAAATTAACTCATCCCCTAAAGAGGTATACAATATTCCCAACCTCACCATGGATGTCTCTCACCAACAATTTCATATAGGAAATCATCTTTTATAGTAATTAAACAGGGGTACCATTCTACCGCATCCCCTCTAGTTTTTGACTTTTCCACAACATCGATTGTATTGAGCTATATCTATCTAAAATAAGAAAACTATATGATATATTGGCCAAGTATCACAACATATATCTCATTAATCACATTTTCTCATCATCCCATCAAAATATCTATATAGTTATTGAGTAGTTTCCATTTCCCATAATAACCAATATTTCATGTATTATTCAATGGGTATTATACCTCAAGCCATGACATTCCATACATTGAGTATGTACATTAAACAGCTAGTTCCCATATATTTCATACCTATAATATTCATTAGAAAACTATATTAGGAGATACATATGTTCCCAATAATCACAAGTCATTAAAAAAATCTATATAGATGTATGGGGAAATATTACCACCATTAATTTCATCACATAATACTACTAGGATAAAAGTTTCTGTAGAGATGGTGTAGTCATCCATCCCTCCATTTCCAATATAGTTTGTGGGGAAAACAACCTCATAGAGTTCATAGTTTATCAATCCTCCTACCAACATGGGTGGGGAAGAATATGAATTCATAAAGAATACATGGTATAATATATTTCATAAAAATATTATGGTTATAACCTAATCCTAGGATCATCTGAAACTATCATCACTCTGACACGTAGCTTCCATTACATGGGACTTTATTTCCAAAAAGCACATAATATTTTTTTGAAGACATAAATAATGTTCATTAATTTATTTTTATCATTTAAATTCATGTTAATTAATTCATTAAATATTAATTATAATCACTCTAGTTACATTTAATTAACCATTAAACAAAAATCCATGCTGCCCAAGAATATTCTACCCAAGTCTATTATTCTCAAGAGTATCAAAATTTCATTATAGTAATCACCAACCCCATGGGTTAAAACATATATTATTATTTTAAAATTCCATAATTCTAGGTACACTTCGAAGGAACATAATATAACTCTATGATATACACTACAAAGTAGATCGATCTACCTCATGAAGTGGGGAATGGAATGATATGTAAAAAGTAACTCGTCCATCTTCCACTTTAGTAGAACCTTAACATGTATAAATCCCATATTCAAGCACACAATCATGTATTTCACACTTCAACATGATTCATATAATCTGTTAACATATCCAATACCCTTATATATATCTCTATGCAAATCACTATAATAGGTGTTAAATTCTTCACTAAACCTAGAAATCTCGGCCCATGTCTCATCAGCTATCTAAAGTTCATATCACATCGATCAGTAAGGCTCACTTCTAGAGAAACACCAAAGGAATAAAAAAACATCATGGTAAAAGGTTTAAATAGAACCTTAAACAATTCATTTTTTAATCACATAAACATATTCTCTCACAGTCCCAAACAAAAGGCATTCAATAATTTTAAGATTAGAAGCTCACATAGCACTAAAAAATTATCTTTGTCAAAAAAATTCTTTATTTTTATGTTCAATTAATTTACCCATTTATTATATGTAATAACTAAGGTTAATATACAATATGATATATTAGAATCTATTAGATTGTAAAAAATTCCTCTAGTATCATTTATTACTACCTTTACATTCTTTATCCAATTTTATTATCACATGGAAGAACAAGAACAGTGTAAATATTCCTTAAACATAAATTTGATTATAATTATATTATAATCATTTAAGGGTTCATTAAGATTAATTTTCATGTTCTTTATTCAACCAAAACAATAAACATATATATATGTTAATTAATCATTTTCATAAAAAGCATATGAAACCAAAATCATAACACACATTATTAAAAATCATAAGGTATATATCACACTATATAGTAATATAAAAGGAAACATGTTATCATAGTGGATGAAAATGTGAACACTAACAATAAATAATTATTTCTTAAATCTATTTAATCCATTATTATGTTTCATTCCAACACCACCTAGAATGTGAAAAAAATAATAACATTATAGTTTCACATAATGAAATGATATGAAAAAAAATATCATACCATAATGTTTTTCTCATTCTTCACATGAGAATGAAATAACAACGTGGATCTCTAAGGATATATCCCATAAGAGAACTATGATATCTCAATAATTTTGTACCACACACAGGCAGATAACCAAAATAAGAAGCTCCATTAGAATGATTGATATCATCTGCTAATAAATGGAGATATGAAATGGGAGGAAATATGATAAAGTGTAAAAAACTGTAATTTATGAAGTGAAACACACATTGGATACCCATGGATCAAACATAAGAAATCTAGGATTAATCATTGATAAAAGGGGATTCACAGACCATAAAAATGCAATCTTGGGAGCTTAGGGGTCGAGAAATAATCACGGGGGAAATTAACTATAGAAGGGGTTCGTTTATTTATAAGAAAATGGTAAATTGGAGGACCATGTAGAAACCCACTAAACCATGTCATAGGCCACCTAAACTACAATGTAGTCCCCTAGACCACAAAACATCTACCTTGGTTAAATTATATCCAATGAATAAGAACCCCTCATCCCTAATATCTTATAAACCTAGGGAGGGACTACAAAATGGAATAAACTAATACACTTAAAACTTCATTAACTATTATTGGGGGACAAACCACATCCAATATCAAAGGTGAAGCTACCCTAAAAATGGAAGAAATGCTCTCAAATCATGATATCACATCTAGGATTTTTAATCCTTTAGCACTTCAACAATATGGAAGGGCAAACACCATAGATTAATTCTAATAAACAAACAGAACAAAATTGGATGTTTCCATGAATTCCTACATCAATCCCACTTGCACAACAACCATCCTCACTATGTCATATCATCCACGATTACTGCGATAAATCCACTCTTAAACTAGGATCTCATCTTAATTCCAATTTCCCTCCAAAACTCATTAAACCCTTATCTAGAAACTAGGAATACTCAAAACAAGAAAAGGAAAGATATTATATTGTCTAATTCCTTACATCAGATACATGTCAAACTATTCCCATATTCATGAATTTAAAACCATAAATGGAGAGAAAGAGTGAAAAGTTTGGTCTGAATAACTTCCCTACAGGAGACATATCACGAATGGTTCTATCACTAGAGTTCACCTACCTCACTACGATGAACCAAGTTAAAAACCCCCCAATAAAAATAACTATCTCCTCAAAAATCTCTATGGGGAGACACCCATCAAACGAGTCAAAAGTCACAAAAATCATATAATAATAGGAATCAATATTATAAATAAAAAATTAAAATATAAGTAAATGAGAAGCATTACAATAGAATAGCTAAGAAACAAATAGATTGGGGCATTGAGATTTTATTTATATGTCATGTTTTTGGGTATTCTCTACAACCACAGTTTTCTTATAAGAAATGAACCAAGGGAATATCAAGTACAATAAACACCTTAACCCAGTGGTATTGAATTTATATAGTCCACTCCAAAAAGGTTACAACATTATCAACATCAATCTCTTCCAAATAAATGATGTGAAAATCATCATGATGGTAATATTGGAGCTGTGATACATAGAATAAATCCTGAATCTAGATCATATTTGTCATATTTACTATTCAATATTTCGTAGCTACAACAATAGTAAACATGTCAAATAGTCTAAAAACATATAGAGTAATATTACTCTGATGAAAAAACAATCACTTTTAATTATTAGGAGTAACCATTAGAGACACATGATCTCCAAAATATAACTCCATAGGTCCCATATGATAATCATTATATGATTTTTGAAAACCTTTCCCAATATTCAACTTTTAATGATTCAATTGAACTATCTCTATCATACTCAGCACTAGCTCCTTCCCAAGAATTTTTTAATCTCAATCACTAGTCCAACACAATTAAGAATGGATTGGTTGGCTATAAAATGATTCAAATGGTTCCATACCAATGGATGTTTGAAAATTATTATTGTAATATAACTAAAAAAGGTATGATTCCTCTTCCATGAACCCAAAAAATCCCTTAAATAAGAAAAGAAAATATCATTAAGAGTATGGATCGTACACTCTATTTGACTTTTTCTCTATTGAAGAAGAGTAGTACAAAGGAATAAATAAGAGAAAAAAAACATGTTGTAGTACTCTCTATTCAATGGAGGATAAATGGGGATCAGGATTAGAGATGACCAACCTCATGATCCAACAGGGTATCGTTACCTCCCCTAGAAATATCATTTACAACACCAACAATGATCTTGTGTTATTAACTAATATAAAGATTGATTATTTAATCAAATAGTCCACTATCATCCATTTAGAATAAAAACATTCCTTTTCTCATGGTACTATAAATAACGTCCAATGGGATATCCCATCACATCCAATGGGGTAAATACAACAACTGGACCAAACCACCTTGAACACAGTACTTATCTATCCACATCTACAAATCCAAACACTACAGAAAAAACTATTAAACAACATGCTTCAACTGAGGAAAATAAAACATAACACTTATATCCCCATAAACCTTTTTCACAATAGGATGTAATTCCATTGGTGATATATGGAACTCACGGAGAACTATATAATGCATCACTATTTGGTTTCAAATCCATCCATATAATTGACCTTAGTGTCACTCGTCTTTAACTAACCATAAGGGGAATCCACAAAAACATCTCAGTCTTTCAAAACATCCCCCTCATAATCCCCCAACTGGGACGCCTCCACCTATTGTACCATAAAAGGCTACACCTTCTTCTAAAAAAGAAATCCTCTTTCAGTAACATCTCCCATATCAAGATGTATCCTTGATATCTATTCCATAACTCTATACAAATATCATGATTCGCACAATACATCATCACATGACTTAATGATTATCAAATCAGAAGAAAAATATCACTTTCATATAGTATAAAAAATATCAATGTTATAATCCTATTAGAATTATGATCACCATCACAAGAATAAGGCCATGTAATTCATAGATAATTTATTAGATAAGATAATATAATTTGTAAAACCACAAAACACTATTTGATAAGGAAATTTCATAAAAAATCAAGGAAACCATAACTTCTTCCCACATGAGATCATATATGGAAAAGTTATACTATTCAGAATGTAACTATAGAGACCCATAAGATACAACAGATCACAAATACAATAGAATAAAACATAGAATAATATTTAACTATCACAAATATGCTCAATCTAATATCAATAAATTGGTAAATAAAATACCCGAGTGATGATGAACTTCCCTTTCAGGTACATGAGAGATTTCTGAAAGTGATATTTCAAAAAGAAATCCAAATCCTTTCTTGAAAATGATGTCAATGGATTCACAACCAAAGATAAATCAACTATGAACCACCAATAATATCATGATAAACCATAAAAAGTCCACAATTCTATACCTATATATGGGGATGCATAATAAATGAATAATTCGATCTTTGAAGAGTTTCTATATACTCCTCTATGTGATTTGACATGCCCAAGAAATAAACTTCATGATACCCAAAATCACACTACAATAACATTAAAAAAATTTGATGAAAATTAACCCCCAAAAAATATTCATAGATTATCTTTTTGTGTTTCCATTGACGTGGAGTACACAAGGATTTCATTGATGAAAAACACCACAAAATGATCCAGAAACTCTCTGAACACTATGTTCATTAACCCCATAAATATATCCAGGGAATTCATCACACTGAATGTAATAACATTGAACATGTATGACCCTAGAGACATAAAAAATATGTCTTTAGAATATCCTCATCCTTCAATCACATATAATGATATCCTAACAATAGAATAACCATTGAGAACCAACAACCTCCATCCATAAAATTGAATAAATCACCATTCTACTAAATAGGATTATGGTTATTCACTTTAATATGATTCAAGTGATGAAAATCGATACACATATATTGACTTCCCTCATCCTTCTTAATGAACATAAATGGTTTACCCTAAGGTAACTCCCTTGGTAGAAAAATTCCATCTATAATAAATAATTGATTTGTACATAGATCTATTGAAAATCAAAAGGAACAATCTTGTATAGAGACATTGAGATAATAGAATCAACCTACTATATCTCAATCCCAAGCTTGACCTCCCATAAAGGGGGTAATTATACAACCACATTAGGAAAAACACTAGGGTATTCTTCTTTAACACTAGGGAACCCCATCAGATGATCCATCGAAGAAATCAACATCATCTCATCCATAAAGGAAGAATATTATGGAACATTCCTTCAACCCATCTGAGGTTCTGTCTCACAAAAGATCATAGATGACACTCTATATGCATCATAGATCACAAATTGTTTAATGAATATGTATATGATATGTTACACCGAATAAGAACATTTCATTCTTAGAATGATGTCATAGGGATAAATTGGTAAACATATGAAGTCTCACCATTGGTTTGGATTCCCTTAAACTATATCATATTAACTATATAATTAATTAGATAATCTCAACCTATAACTGACATTTTCAATCCAATGGACATTGGATGTATCTGCACCTCGAATCCAAAAAACATAGACTTGGGAAGGTGATATTAAAGACCATGTTGGTCCTATATAAAACTAGGCGTGAAACTTAGTTGAAAGAAAGAAAAGGGTACCTTGAATGACATCCAGATCATATAATACTAGTAATTCTAGAGCATGAAGCTGACCAAACTAGATTTATGGCCTCTCAGACCTTGATAATGAACACCTACATTAAAGAGTATTCCTCTTTGTGGATAAGAACACCTCAAGGTTTTCTTATACTTGGAATTTATCCATGATATTGATTGAAATATGGAACAATATACTACTACTTTTTTGGATTAAACCACCTAAATATAGGAACCTTAAGAAGAATACCTAGTGCATGCTACCTTACTAGAAAAGTTGGGTACTCTCACCATTAATGACTATAGATTCCAAAATAAAAAGAAGCATTTTAACCCTTGAAAAAGGTCTGAGATTTTAAAACCTCATATAAATAAGTTGATGAGGGATGTAACATACCCACTTCTATATGAAATCTAATATATATTAGAAATAGGGAATCCATGAAAAAAGTTCTTTTTTATGAAGAATCTTGATGACTCCCCTCTCTTAATCATCCATTTCTATCCTAGATCCTCTCAATAACCTTTTCTCTCACTAACACATTTAAGGATATCTGTAGTATAAACAAGATGACTTGGAATTGGATATCTAGATGAAGAGACTGTTTGAAATGCATTTCCTAGGACTCCACATCGGGAAATAGTTCTGAAAAATATCAGATATGTGTCCTAAATTAAATGCCGAAGTCCTACATGTTGGAACTACCCAATCAAAGTGTAAGAAACTCAGGAGGACATTTCAATATTGAGGTTGACTAAAGAAACTCTACTTGGAATTGGTTTATTAAATTCTCCCATGGTAAGTGTAACTACTCGTAATCCTAAGGAACTAGTTCCTCCACTTCCTCATTGCTCCCCAATATATAATCAAAACCAATGAAACCTAGCACTCCTTCCAAGAAAAAATCGAACAGAATACTATATCACCTCCACTATCCGATTTTTTATCACTAATATTAAAATGGGTCCCTCATACAATTGTGTACTCTTGAAATGAATCACTTGGAGTCTCCTACACTAAGTGTTATTGTCATCATCCTCTACTCAGTGGAAATCTATTGTCGTAGCTTTCAGAACATCTTCAGCATCATCCTAATGAGGACGCTGACATGGAGCAATTAATGAAAAAGTTAAAATTTATATAAACTCATAATATTATATTGTGGAATGTTTAAAATTACTTAATTATTTATTTTTTGAGTTTCAAACTATACCATAGTATACCCATTTTATATAGAGGCTCAGAGAAGAATGATGCATGATCCTTTCCTAGGTCTCTACCCACCCACAATTATCTCTTATATTAGTAGGCTTGGTAAAAGTAAATTTATTTGTGTCAAATCATAATGGGATTTAAATACCCTTTAATCATCCAGTTTCCCTTGTTTACATAACAAAGTAAACTTGATGACACAATTTCCCTACCAACACATGTTTTCATAACTTATGCCGAACTCCAAGCACTATTCTATCTCCCAACCTGAACAATTAATACAAATCTTTCAAAACCCCACTACTGTAAATATACCCCTCTTAGTCCATAAATGAGAGAGTGGAGATGGTGACTACCCACATCCCATATCCAATATTCCAAGGGTCTTTAGAAAGAACTATGGTTGTATCATACATACAAAAGAAAGAAAGTATGCACTAAGAGAACATGAAGAAGAGAGGGATAAGATAGCTAAACCAATAAAATTCATTTAATAGAGAAAAAATAAATCATATTTTTATAAATTAAATTTCAAACAAACTAATGATAATGGAAATGAAAATTATAGGTACAAAAAGGTATAATTAACAACGACCAAGTAACCCAAACAACTCCGGAAAAACCACGAGCTAGTAATATTTATATTGATCTCTAGCTTGGTCATGATAACCCTAAGAATAGGTTATAAATATTCAGGGTGATCATAATAGATATACTAAGTTGCATCCTCACCAATGCCTCTCATGAAGATGATATTGAAAGCAGATTAAAGACCAGTAAAAAACGAGTGAAATTAACTCATCACCGAAATCGGTAAAATATGTTCCATGCCTGACCATGGATACCCCTCACCAAGTATCACATACAAGATATTATATAATATAGTAAAAAAACAAGGGTGCCCACCATATCTTTCCCACTAATCTTTTACTTTTCCCCAATGTCGTACCTTCTGAATGATCTCTATCTAAAAGAATAAATCCCTAAAAAACCCAGGATATGTATGGAAACATGTATACCACGCATAAAATAATATAATCATCCCATCCACATCATCATATCGAATCGAGTGGTTTCATAGATACATCAAAATCCTATTTCATTTAGCATACAATGGGTATTCTATCTCAATCCATTACAACCAATACACATCACACCTATAATATTCCATTGGATACTATATTTAGAGATATATGTGTTTTAAATGAAAATAATACATTACATACCTCTACACATATATATAGATAATGATTAAAAATATGTATATTCTCACATGATACTACTATGAGAAGAGAGCATGGATTGATTGGGTAGTCAGTAATCTATAACTTGCTAACCTAGATATTGGGGAATACACCCCCTTGAGTCCACTGGGTGTTAGTTTCCTTACCAACTTGGTGGGGTAAAATATTATATACAAAAACATAGAGTATATAATATATATTACATCCACATTTGGGGAGAAAATTAGTCCTGGCCTCAATTATACGAATTTTCACTTGGACACCCACCTTCCAGTACTGGGGACTAGATATGCTATATGAATAGAACCATTTAAGAAGACTTTAAATAAGTTCATTATTTTTTTAACATATCAATTCATGATAACTAATTAATTAAACTTTATCTAAAAATATTCTATATAAATATTATAAACCACCAAATAGCAGTCTATTTCATCATGGCATAATCTAACAGAGTCATTGGTTTTCTAGAGTATAGAAATTTAATTCCAAAAAGCATCAACCACATCAGTTAAAAATGTTTTTATGAATTTTCAATTCCAAAATTCTAAGTACAAATAGGAAACATCCTAAGCTTTCTCCGAGTGACGTGTTACCTAGAACAGCCTACTGCCTCAATCATTGTTGAATGTAATGCAGATAAATAGGTAACCTGACCATCCATCCAATTATTTTAACATAAAAAAGAAAACTTCCGAGCTTCAGGAACAAGAAAATGTAAGACCAGATTAAAACCATTATATAAACCCAAATTCCTTCCCTATGACACTCATGAATATCACCATTCATCTTGCCAACATAGGCATCACCTACTACCATAAACTGAGGCCTCTCAAATCATATATCATCATCTATCTAAGGATCATATAAAAGCTCACAATAGGAATCCCATCCAATGGAACACATAAGGAAGAAAACAACAATCATGGCCAATAAGGAAACTAGGCCCTAAAATAAGGAAATTAGCCTTTATTTGAGAACCAAATATTAGTTTCCGAAATGAAAGGTAGTCAAACATTATATGAAAAATGGATCACTCATCCTCAAACACTAATACATATAAAATGAAAATTTTTATTCCATAATGAAATAACTGATTAACTTATTAGAGTTTAAAACTGCCATTCATCTTTTAAAAAAGCTATAAAATTATTAAAAATGATCTCTATCATTAAATCTAGTTTCAATAAACTCTAAGATGAAAAATTTTCATTAAAAATTCCTTTTATTATTATCCAAAAAAATAATTACTAGATTTAGGTTATTTATCCCATTACATTATCGTATGGAAGATCAAACATCAATTTAAACATTCTTTCATCTCCAGTTTTACTACCTTAACATAAAAAATAATATAATAATTCCTTTAACATGCTACTTTACATTCTTTTTATAACCAAAAAAGTAAACTATATTTATGTTCATTAACTATTTTCATCCAAACAACATTATAAACCAAGAATAAAACACATTCTATAATAACATAACTTCGATAGCACTCTATCTTATAACATAATAATGAAATTGATATCATGGTGGAAGAAAATCTTATCACTAACCATAAAACATTATTTCAATTATCAGATTTTATAATTTTTACATTTATCTATACCACTACCCAAAAAAGATAAATTATGACAACTTTTAGTTTCCATGTAAATAAAGGATAAGCAATGAATCTCATAGCTCATTCCTTTCATCATTTTTCCAATAGAAACAAAAAAAACTGTGTGGATCTATGATAACCTATCACATAAGGAAAATATGATTTCCCAAGAACATCATGCCACTAACATGAAAAATAATAGTAGAATAAATACCATTAAAATGATGGATGTCATCTTCCAAAATATGGAATGATGATATGTGAGGAAATAAGATCTAATGTATGAGAAACATAGGAAAAGAAGAGAAAATAACATTGGATCACTATAGATCGAACAACCCATCGAGAGGGGATTCATGGACCTTCAAAAATCATTCTTGGGTGCTTAGGGTTTGAGAGAGAAATATGGGATAAAAGTGTGTTATAAGAGGGTTCAAATTTTCATAGGACAAAAAAAAATTAGAAGACCATAATAAAGCCCGCAAAAACAAAGAATAGACTACCCAGACCATTAAATTATCCCCCTAAACCTTGTATCACCTTCCTAGTAAATATTCCACCAATGAACATGGTCCCACTTAAATAAAAGATCATACAAACTTGGGAGCGACAATGGTGTAAGCTAAACCCCCACACAGTAGAGACCATTCTCCAAGAAGGGTTTCCATGTTATAGTATATATTCATAGCACACTAACCTACAAATATAAAGAAACACCCTAATTTCCCTATACAGTTGATTGGATTCTCCATGCCATAATGATTTAACTCTATGGAAGGTCATACCATGGAAAAACACTCCATGGCACAACCATTACAAAATTGGTAGTGGCCCTGAAATACTCTATCAAGCCCTCATACGCCAAAACCAGAAACAATACTCAGTTGGGTGCATGATTATAGTGAACCCCAATGAAACATGGAACTAAGATATGTATAAATTTGAGATAAAATATTAACCTACATTTTCTATCAAAAACTAATTGTGAAATTAAATGAACACATCCAAAGCCCAAAACTCACAATGAAATGGGAAAATACGGTATAAAAATTACATATTAATTGGGGTTTATCATTATTTACTATAATTTATTAATTTAATGAGTATTTAAATATTTTTTATGCATTTTAAAATCATATTAAATTCATATTATAAATATGATTAATCTAATTTATTTAGACAAAAATTATATAAATCATATAAAAACAATTCTTTGAAAATAACAATTATACAAATACTATATTAATTAACCTTTATCCTATGTAATATAATTTAAATGAATAAAAATTTTATTAGACTAGTTATATTATTTATATATATTTATTTTAAATATAATTCCATTTTTGCATACATAATATATGCATGTGAAAATCTACATTAAAATTCCCACACAAAAAACTAGTATTTCTGAAGAAACACAAAAATTCATCTTAAGAAAATAATATTTTTCTTAATCTAAAAATGATGTTTAAATTCTCAAACTAGTTTTATAAAATTTTATAAATTTATTTTTTAATAAAATTATTGATTATAATAAACAAAACATTTTGTTTGAGAATGAAAACATAAAATAATAATTGTTATTATTCTTAATTTAAATCATCTACTATCTAAATTATTGTTATAAAATTATTAATATCAAAAATAATTTATCATAATTAATTAAATGTTTTATGAAATATAGATTAATTTCTTATAAAATGTATTTTTTTCAGAAAAATAGATTTTCAAACAATAAATGATATTATTAGTCTTTTTAGGAAAATTAAAACAATTTCAATCATATATAAATGTGGCCTTTATATATATATATATATATATATTCCATAAAGTGGTTACTATTATTCACTCATACTAATTAAATAGTTATGTTTTAAAGGTTTTACTTAATATTTAAATTTTTATCTGAACATATCACAACGTTCTTTAAATTAAATTTTCCGAATAGAGAAAACTATTAACAAATTGACTTATTTAAAGGGTTTCATATATTAAAATATTGAGGAATTAAATAAGATTACAATTATGTGATGAGAAGTCGCCATCGGAATAGGGAATTTTTAAGGTGAGGAGAGGGGTGACCAAGAATTTAAATCATTGAATATTTTATCATTTTTTACATTTTCCATGAATAGTAATGATTGGAAGGAATTTTTTTAAAATTAATAAATTATGTTTTATTTGAAATTTATATTAATATAAATATAAGTGGAACTTTTTAACAACTATGTTAAATTTAAATAAAAAAATATTGGGATAAAATTCAATTTTATTCAAAAAATATTAAATATAGGTTTCTAATTTAAACATAATATTTTTAAATTCATCATTTTAGTTATTATATAAATTTTTCTTTAAAAATTGTTTTTATTAATTTTTTTACAAAATTATATCATTATGATTTCATTAATTTTTTGGAATATAAAAAAAATATTCTCTTTTAGTATTAATAAGAAAATAAATGTTCTTAGATATATCCCAAAAATTACTTAAAGTCAATTTTGATGTACTTATTCAAAAAAAAACATATAGATTACCTATAAATTTATATATATGGTAGATTTTTTAAATAAAAATAATTATTTCCATGATATTCAAATTATTAGTCACTATTTGATAAATAACTTTTGATTTTATAAAAATTTATTTTCATTTATATAAAATATGTAAAATCCATTTTATGAAAACATCAATATCTTATATTTATAAGAATAAATTTATTGATATAAAATCACATATTTGTTTCTAAAAGTGTAATAGAACATTCTTCATGTTGAAAATATATTTTATAATGCCAGTTATATGATTTAATTACTTTTTGGTATAAATTTATGGTATGTGAAATTAAAATGAAAATTCCATTTATAAAATTCATTGATGTTATAATAGTGTCTTTTTAATAATACAATGTCTAATATCATTGGATTTAAACTCCCTCAACAAGTGTTAAATTATTTCAATTCTCACTAAACTATTTTAACACAACTCCATAATGATTTGAAGATTCATACATAGGTTCATTGAGTCAGGAGTTAATTTTTATTGGATATATCTTATTATTTTTATAGTAGTTACCTTTAGAATCATAGAAATGTATCTACTAATGATTTTGATTTAATGAATAATTTCTTAACTATTACTTGATGAAACCTTCATATTATCCAAATTAATATATCATACTCCATGAAAATTAAGTGTTATCATACATAGAATATGGAAATACATAATTCAACTTTAGATTCATCAAAACACCTCTAGACACACTGTACCTTTTTATAACACTTTAAAAGTCTTAAAAATCCTTCCCATCTCTCAAAAAAATATTTTATATGGGTTTGAAGGAGATTTTTATATTGAGAAAAAGATAAATAAATTAACAAATCCACTTTCTCTCTTCTATACAGCCACTCTACACTGATACCATAGTATAGGGGATCTTTTTAAAATTAAATTCATAGAAAATTATCCTTATGTATTAACAATATCCCCACAACCACCTTCTTTTTAATAGGATTAACTGTCTCCAAATAAATCCCTTAGTCTCAACATTACATCCCTTTACATTTTCTCAACTAGTGAATATAAATACCTTTCAAAATAATCACTATAAGTATAGTATCACAACTGATTAATTCTAACACTATATGTACTGACTCAGTATTAAAAAAATGTATTGAGAAACAATAACATGTTTTCCATAATAGATACTTTTCTTTACAGGCCATAAAACCATGTAATACAAATATCTTATTATTCTATCATAGAAATAATTCTCTATAATCTTCTTAAAAAGATACATTTCACTAGTGTACAATAACTAATCAAAAACATGATCACTAAACATGGATGATCATTTCACTTTCATAATTTGCAACATACCACTTTTAAAAACCGTCACTAAATACATTACCTCATTATTAGGTCCAAAAAATATAATGGGACAAAATATAAAATATATTTCCCAATATTGGAAAATATATATATTCAATACATAATGGAATAAAATTAATGATATATTTGTGTTTTATTTCTTCTAAATTTTCTATAACAAACCCCAAAAAAGTGTAAGAATGGATAAAATTTATCATACATTAACCATTAATGAATGAAAGTTGAGATTAATTTTAAAACATTCAGGGAATGTTAATAAACTTCCGCACTAGATAATGACCAATTTGGTCTTCCAAATTCATATTTAAACCCAATTTTATTCATTTGGAACTCAATATCAGCCATATGTAAATAAAATTTCATGAATGTAACATTTTCATTATTATGTAGTTATCAAAATAATATTTAGAGCATTTTCAATGTTGTTTTGAAATAGAACAACCTTAAACATCCCTAATTCTATGATATTCAATTTTTTATAATTACTTCATCAATAGTTTTGAGTGGAAATATTTTTTCAAATGTTTATAGAGGTAAAAGAACATCATTTTCTTTACAAAAACTTCTCTATTCCATTTTAAAAGACATATTCTTCATTATTTTTTCATTATTTTATCTCTGAACTATGCCCATTTAAACTATTGGTTTTAAAACTATTAAATTGATTGTATCATTTGGAATTATTTTTTAGTTCATAACATTTGGAGACATTTCAGACACACTACTTTCTTTACATGAAATATATTGTTCACAATGATAATTTATTAGTGAAAAACATCATGATGGACACTATTTTTTTCTGTGTTTTATTAACCTATATTTTTTCCATCTATCACACTTTGAAGATTAAAAGTTTTTTAACTAAAAATAAAAAAAATCATCATATTAATGTTTCATATACAAAACAAAAAATTAATATATAATGTCATATTTATAACTTGACTACAATTATATCAAACTATTGTTTTTTATTGAGAATTATCATTTTAAAAGACTATAATATCTATTTTATGAAATAGAACACAATGATAATATATACCTGTTCTTTAGGAATTTATATATTTTTAAAAAAATCTATTAATTAATAAGAATAATAAAATATCACTCAATGATGGAATTTTTTTTAATAAAACATATTTTTATTAGTCCTCTATTGTCTAATTCTAATCTTTTCACTCAACATTTAATAGGAATTATCTTTATCATCACCGTTTTAATTATATCTATATCTAATTCGAATATATTATTTTTAAATTAAAATTACTTAAATATCGTTGTCACTACAAAAAATTCAACATCCCCTAAACAATCAGCCAATTCATGTTTAAAAATATAAAAATTATGTGAAAATATTATTTATAAATTTGCTTGAAAAAATAAAACACTTTGAGAGAATTATTAACTTACTCATATGAAAGATACTTCTCTTTTAAAAAATAAAAATGTATTCTTACATAAAATTTTTAAGACTTTTACCTAATAAACTCTGAGGAGAAATTCAGCTTCAAAATTTTTAACTTTAGATTTATGGAAGCCATCCTGATTGGATGCATTATACATTATTTTATTTTTTCTTTAACTCAACGACCTTGTAGGTACTCCTGTTCACCCAATCATTCAATATAAAATTTATATTAAATTCATTTTTCTCATTCTTACTTATTGATGAATTATATTATTCTTTTCGGAGAAATTTTCACAAATTAATTCTATAAAATAATTATTAGAATTTATTTTTCTGTCCTCTTCCAATTTAAAAATAACGAAATTCATTGCCATTATATTATTTGTCTTTCTTATTTGAAATATAAATCTATTAATTAGTAAATTATGTGTTATTTTATGATTTTTATGACAACTAAACTATTCTAATATTCTAGGATATATTCTTTTAAACATCATTAGAGGAGTATTATTCATTATAACCTTCATTGTTTAATGCTTTAAATTTTTTTAGTGAAATATACAGTACCCCCTGTGATGAAAGAAATCAAAGTTACTAGTCGATGAAATTTACATTTTCCCCTCCTAAGAAAAGATAAAATGATTAATATTATATTTTAAAACACAAAAAATTATCATATGTAATTTATGAATATAAAAATTCATCATTATATTCATTAAATTCATCCATTTTTTCAAGGAGTATACATTCTTCCAATAATTAAATGATATTTCCATTATTGATGAATTCTTATTCATTTGTTTTTATTCCATTTTCATCTCATATGAATCACTGATATTAGAAAATTCATCCAAAGGAAGAGTTCCACAACCAAAACAATATAAAGTAGAAACCATAGTATATGATATATTTAATAAGACACAAAGTATCTTATAAACAATTATTGAACCATTAAGAGTCTCTAAAAAATCTCTAATGGTTCTAACCAACTCATTAAACACTTTATATAAATCATCAAAACATTCACCACTATTAATAAATATATCTTTGTACATATATTTCCAAGTCAAAAAAATAGATTTCATCATTAGAAAATTACTATTTAAGATTTTTTATATTAAACCAAATAAATTTCTAATCCCCTATCTCTATAACATTTAAAAATAATTTTCTAAAACTGTGTTCATAATGGAATTACATGTCATCTCACTTTTTATTATTCGTGAGATACATTCCATGTTCACCACTCAAATATTTTGTGTGGGGTATTAAATAATAATGGATTTATTATATGATAAATATAATTAAATTTATTCGTATGTAAATATCAATTTTGTTTTCTACCATTCATGGGGTGTAGTTTTCAAAAGTTAAAAAATTAGTAAAGTAGTTTTGTCACAATTTTCCTTCTTTAAGACACATGTCGTGTTATAAACCAATATTAGTATATGAGGTGTATTTAAATTATTTGAAATGAAATATCAAGAATTTTATTATTTTAATGATATAATAATCTTCATTTAATGTTATTGTTATATGAGTATCGTGATTTAAAGATTCCAAATTGGTAACAATTTATTACAATAATCACATCGTTTACCGCGATTGTTTATGATTATGATTACATTGATGAAATATTTTGATCCAGCACTCATTAAAAATTATAAATTTTTATCTCCTATGTTTATTCATGATATATTCATGTATTGGTACAATTTTACCACTCGTTGGTACTTAATATAATTAAGAATGTATTATTATTAAAATATGTCATTATCTCTCTCTTTTGTCGAAAATATGTGTACTTTCAAAACCATGTTTTACGAAATGTGTTTTTATCAAAAAATATGTTTTAAAAGTGTTTTAAATGTTTTCAAGAATTATTTTTATGTTTTAAATTTATTTAGAAATAAAAATGTTTTCAAAATTATTTTCAATATTCTTTATAACTGTTAAATAAATTTTTTTTCAAGTTGATTTTCAAGATGATTCTATAAAAGTTAATGTTAAAAGGTTTTGAAAATGATTTTCAAGATTTTTTTTATATGTTCTCATGGAAATAAGTTTGGAAAACAATTTCTATCTTATTTTATAAATTTTCAAGTAAAAATGTTTTCGAAACGATTTTAAAACTTTTTTATATATTTTCAAACAAAATAGTCTTCAAGATATTTTTATGATTACATTATATGTTTTAAAAGACTTTTCCAAAAAAAAAGATATTCTAAATTATTTTTATTTAAAAGATAATTTTTCAAAGTGGAAAATAAATTTTCCTCAAGAAATGTTTTTAATTATTTTTCATGTTATGTTTTCAAATTGGGTTCAAAGAAGAATAATTTTAAAATGTTATATGTTTTAAAAAGTGATGTTACAAGTGATATTTCAAAATCCTTCTCCATCTAAGATGACATACTTCGTTATATTCATGATTTACTAGGTATATGATCCAAGAAAACCATTAATTTTATTTCTTTTAATGGTTTATGTTTTTATGGATTGATGTTTATGAAACCCATTTCTCTTAAATGGGTTATACCATGATAAATGATTATGAAACCCACTTCCATTAATGTGGTACTCTAGGATGAAATAATTATGAGACCTAACTATTTTTCATAGGTACTAATATGATTAAATTATTATGATACACATTTAATTCCATTAGTTATTATTTGATGTTTATGATACAAATTCCTCTTTATGGGTCATGATAAGTTGATTGTTTTATAGAACACATATGTAGGATTTCATTATGATAAGAATGCTATCTATATCTCTTACAGATGAATTGTGTAATGATTTATATCTCATGATATAATGATGAGAAATGAGTTTATTGGATAGATCCATAAATGGAAACAGGAGTTTTTTGATCAAAAATGGGAAACTAGTGTGTCCTTATCCAAAATGGGAAACAGGTGTGTCCTGATCCACTATAGGAAATAGGTGTGGCCTGATCCACTATGGAAAACTGGTGTTTCCTAATGCACTATGTCGATGGTCTTGGTAATTAACCTTGAAACGTGAAATTTGATTCTATAGTTATAATAGTTCCGCACTATATGACATAATATTATAGTTCATTATTGATTTATAGTGATTTATTACCCTTAGGATTCATGTATTATGAACTTCTATTCTTTACACAATGAATATTGATTATGATATTTGATGACCAGGGAATGATATTATAATATTAATATCATGTTCTCACACCCTTATTCTCATGTTATATTTTCATTTCTCCCTTATTTACCCTTGTTAAAGATTTATCTCACCCATTCCTTATGTTTTATTTCCCCAGGTTATGATGAAAGTTTATAAGTAGGAGTACTAAAGGGGAAAATATTTAATGGAGATGTTAAAGATCTTTCACTATGTTAGAAGATTACATTTCCATGTTTCTAAATACACTAAACTATTACATTCATCAGGAATATATTTTTTCTAATGTGTTTAATATTAATTTAAAGTGATGTAATATCAATTTATGTTAATCTTATGTCTCTATAATTGTTATAAAAGGGATTTTTAGTCAACCTTTAGAAACCCCAATGAGAAAACATTAGTGAGATCCCTAGGAATATTTCTAGAGAAATTTTTAAGTATGTATCTAAGTATAATCCTATGGTGTTATATATTTAAAAGTTGGTTTTAGGATTTAGGAATCCAATATGTAATATTCATGGTTATATTGTTTTCTTATATGATAAGTGTTCCTTACACTATGTTATCTGGTTTTAATTAATAGAGGGAACGAAAAGTAAATGGGTTAACATTTAATGTTTCGGATGTGGAAATTATTTTCATTATAAAATACAATTTCCTAAGTGAAAATATCTTAAAGGTAGTCGGGAATTTGGTTTGGGTATTGGTTGTACTACTTTAGATAAAGAGACCAGAAATGACATGTGAATGCTAAGGGATGTTCTTCTAGTACAGTTTGAATTAAATGTAATAAGAATTATTAGACTTAGTTTCAGGAACCTTAAGACATGATTCATATTTAATATTCTAGGAAATTGTTTTTAAGGAATAAGTTTATGAATCCTGATCAAATGTTCAAGAATATATTTATATGATTGAAGTGTATATGTTTTGGAATTGAAAGATTATGTTATATAAATCAATAAGTATACAAAGATTATTTTTATATATTTTTTAACTATTTTGAAGAATGTGATAAATAATTTTTATGACCTAGAAAATTGATTTAATTTGTATGTTACATTAAGGTATAGTAACACTTAACATGTTCCTAAGGATGAGAAAATTATATTTTATTTGGATAAAGTGATGATTATGTGGATAAATTAAATTAGATAGTATTTATGATGTTAGGAGAGATAACATATTTGATGTAAAATTGGGATATGTTATCATAGATGATGTTTAAAAATTATTGTTTTTATGGAATATATTTAGTAAACATTGGATTAACGAAACATGCATGTTTTCAATATGGATATATGGAAATTCAGGTTAATACCATGTTTCAATAGAATACGTGATAACGATATTTAAATATTTGGAATGTGACAACAATGATCTACCTTATGATATAATGGGGATCGATGTTAATATTATTTAGTGAACATCATTCTAATAATTTGGATTCTTAGCTTTCATAAGTCGTATAAGGTTAAACATTTGTGGAAAGTTTATGTTAAACATCAGTTTATGTTATTCAAACCATTTTTTATGATAACTAAAGATAAATGAAATGATTTATCATGACCTATTAATACGTTAGGAAGGAAATATTAACATTATTTTCTTAGAGTAAGAGATGAAGTAGAAATAAAACATGGAAAACCCAAAGGGTGAGATTGTGCATATGATTATAAATAAAATATAGTAGCTATATTTATATATATTCATAGACAGTAAAATAATTAACTAATTCTAGTAAACGTATATTGAAAAATATTTACCCTAATACCTTTGTTTCTATTGAACCGATGGTCCTCTAAATCATAATAGATTTATGGTTTTGAGGCCCTTAACTTTCCATTGATCATTCACTTACTGGTGATTAATGATCTTTATCACTCTATATAATTATTTATTCTTTTCCTATATTCCCAATATTTATTCCCAAACTATGTTCTCTAACATGGAAACCAAGTTATTAGTTACTTTGGCTAATCGTTATGTTTCCAACAACCTCCTTTAATGGAAGTTATAGTATTTATTTTTATAATGGGGGTTTCTATGAAAGTAAATTTCAAGTATTAGACCTTTGATAACATATACAAATTTTGAGGTTGAAATTCATTTTAAGAGGGGTATAATGTAACACCCCTATATTTTTTGAATTATTATTTTTAATTAATTAAATATTTTCTATATTTTTTAACATTGAATATTGATTTTTTATAAAAAAAACACTAAGTTTGGCTTATTCTATATGCAAAAATAAATTAATATTTTTATACATAAAACACTTTGGTTAACATTCAGTAAATATAATACCATTTTGTCTTTATTACCCATAATACTGATTCCCTTCAAGAGTTTTCATTACACGCAAGATCTGGTTTTTACTGAACTACAATGTAATATTAATATTATTATGAAAATACTATTATAGCTACATCCTGGCCATTAGAATTGAAGCAACGAATACGATTAACTAAATTGATAATATATTACTTTAAAATTTATATAAAAATAATCCTGTAGTTAAAAATTATTATAAGTAAATGAAAGAACTATTTGAAAATAAAGAAAATAATTTTCTACGACAACATGTTTTCTATTTACAAACATAATTTTATCCGAATAAATTAAAAATGTTTCATTAATGTTTTAAATAAAATTTATATATTATATATTCATTCAATTTTTTGATACACATCCAATATATTTTATAGGTACCAAATAATAATATTGTTTTTATGATTAAAAAGATGTTTTTTCCTTAAAGGTAATTTTACTAACTTTTAATAGAGAACCCATCTTAAATATAATTTTTGAAAATTTTATAATTTTTATTGCAAAACAGAAATTTATTTTCTGGAATATAAATATCAAATTTTACTTTTTATTATTTTTTATTTCTATGAGTACTTTCATATTTTGATGAATAACGAAAAATACTGACTTTTAGTTCAAAAATGCATTTTTTCCAATTTATTTATTTAATTAAATAATGATTTTAATTGGTTATAAGTATAATTAGATTAATATTATGTCATTTAAAAAAATTAAGGTCATTGAAAACAATTTTATATTAAATTTAGATATAAAAACATAGCAATCTTTTGAACATTTATACATTAAAAACCTGCATTGTTGTCCTCACTGTGAGATTAAATTTAAGTTAATTTCTACCAAATCAATTTTTATAATTTAGAAAATGGATTCTATATTTTTAATAAAAATAATATATAATTTATAATAATTTTAAAATAGTTTTTTACTAATAATATTAGTGGAAGTAATTAAATTTAATTACAGTGAATATGGTAATAATTAGTTTACTTAGGGGTTTAAATTTAATCTTAAGAGGCCTAATGACCTATAAACTTGTAAAAAAACCATTTTATGGACATATTTAGACCACGTACCAAATTGGATATAATTTTAATTTTTTTTGGAATCCTATGATATAAGCATACATCTAAATAGTGTTTACCTTTTTATATTTATAAGAATGCAACTCCTCCTCCCCAATAAAAGTCCACCCAAACCCTTACTTCCTCTCACATCTAAATGCACATTCGATTGGAAAAAACCTGGAAAATCGCCATTAAAAATACCTAAAATTTTCCTATAATCCTCCCTAGTGGAAGAAATCCAAAAAAGTAATCCATTAGGTGAAAACCAAGAAGAGTTACCTGAAGAAGAGGCAACATCGTTCCTCAGGATCATTTGTTTTATCTTCATTATCCACCACCTAAAATATTATTTTTACATGATTATATTATATATTATGTATAATGAATATACTTATATTTTTTAATTATATGGTTTATACCTACAATTACACACACTACCATCTAATGAGAAATAAACATACTGTTCTTCTATATGTATAATAACCACCTCACAAAATGATGTTGTTCATTTATCCTTTACCACATCTCGTGGTTGGGAATTATGATAAAAATTATATCATAATATTATATATATTTATATACAAATAATATTTATTAAGGATTTATACTTATTTAATTATTATATAAACCACACCTTTAGGCCTTCCATTTTGTTTAAATACAATTACTTTGTTTGTGGACGTGTGGACTACCGCCTCTTCAAAGTGATGTGATTACTTCACACTTTACATGGAATGTATTAAGGTTGTGTTTATTAAAATTATATTGTATATATGACATAATAATTCTAATTTAATGATATTTTATACATAGACATATATTTCATTTGCTTTTCCCCTTCAATATGATAATAAAACATAGATGATGTTCATACGTATGTACAACCTACTGTATCTGTGAATGATGTATTCCATTAGACATTTATATATTTTATACATTATTAAAAATATTATATAATTAATATATATGATATTAATATAATTTTTACATTCTGTAAATAAGTAAATCATTATCTATGTAAGAGTACCATGAATAATAAGTCAAAACTTGTATGAAAACAAAAAAGATATTACTCGAAGCATAACATTAACATAAAATAATTAATAAAAATGTAACGTGATTTAAAAATAAAATAAAATAAGGTATTAAATATGATAATATTTCTCTTCAATAGATTTATAATATTCTTATATTTATTATAAATTAGTATTGAACATGTATGAAGAATTGCAAGACCTAAGGTAAGGGTAATCTAATCTGACTTTTTATTATCGACGATATAAATTACATGTTCACCATTTATTTCTTTTTTTGGTGTATATACTTTAAATGAATGTTTTATATGATACTTATAGTTAAATATATTTTTATTTACATTTCCATTTGATGATATTTATTTCATGAGTTTTATCTTTCAAATGTTACCAAATCGGTAAAGTAGTTTTGTCTCAATTTTTCTTCTTTGATACACATATTGTGTTATGCACATATATTTTTCCATGAGGTGTATTCATTTCCATTGAAATTTTATGTCATGAAATTTTTTTAATGATATTTTAAGCTTCATTTATTTTTAATATCCTATGGAGATAAATATATAATTTTATCAATGTGGTAATAGTTTGTTATTTTAATCTCATTGATTATCGTGATTGTTTATCATTATTCATTAATTGATGAAATATTATGATCCATATATCAATATAACTCATGAATTTTATTCTCAAATATTTTTTAATAATAACTTCATTTATTGGTATAATTTTTCCACTCTTATGTAATTATGAAAATTAAGAAATTATTTTTAGGAAAATATGAATCTATCTCTTTCTTTTCTGATAAATATGTATTCATTCAAAACCATGTTTTCTATAAACGTTTCTTCAAAAAGTTTTTTATTTTAAAAAATGTATATTAAATTTTTTAATGATTTATTTATATGTTTCTCAAAAACATTCAAAAGAAAAGGTTTTCAAAATTAGTTTCAATCACTTTTTATAGGTTTTAACGGAAAAAGGTAATTAAATTAATTTTTAAGCTTATTTTATATGTTTTCAAGGAAAAATGTTATCAAATATATTTTCAAATATATTTTATAATATTTCAAGTAAATTTTTTTTCAATAGTATTTTCATGATTATCTTAAAGGTTTCTAGAAAAAATAATTTTTAATAAATTTCCAAGCTTAATTTATAAGTTTTCAAATCAATTTTTTAAAAAAAGGTTTTCAAAATGATTGAGTTTTTAATGAGTGTTTTTTAAAGTGGAAAATATATTTTTCTCAAGAAATGTTTTAAATTATTTTAAATGATATTTCTTCAAAGTGGTTCTAAAAAACAATATTTTGAAAATTTTATATTTTTTAAAAATATTTGTCCCATGTGATCATTGAAAATCCTTATCCATATAAGATGACATCCTTGGTTATATTATTTAATTACACAGGATATGATCCAAGGAAACCATTCATATTATTTATCTAAATGGTTTATGTTTTTATGGATTCATGTTTATTAAACACATTTCTATTCCACAGGTTATACCATAATAAATTCTTATAAAACCCACTTGATTAAATGAGTTATTTTAGGATGAAATGATAATAAAACCAATCTATTTTCTCTAGGTTATGATATGATTAAATGTTAATGATAACCATTTCATTTCATGGGTTACGATTTCAGGTTTATGAAACACATCTTTTTTACGGGTCATGATAAGATTAATGTTTTTTGGAACAAGTATTTATGATTTCATTATGAGATGGGTGAGATCAATATATACCTACAATGAATAAGGTAATGATTTATTTCCCATGAGATAATTATGGGAAACAAGTCAATGGGATTGATACAAAGTGGGAAACATGTGTATCCTTATCCAAAATGGGAAATAGGTGATTTTTAATACAAAACAGAAAAGAGACGTGTCCTAATCCACCATGGGAAACATTTGTGTCCATATCTACTATGGGAATCATTTGTGTCCTAATCCAAAAAGGGGACACATGTGTGTCCTGATATACTACGTTGATTATCCAGATAGATAACCTTGACATAGGGAATGGTTTTATATGGTTACAATGGTTCTCCACTTATATGATATGAGATTATGGTTCATAATTTATTTATGATCACTTATCAACCTTATGATTTATGTATTATGAACTGATAATATTTTTGAAATGGTTCTTGATTATGATCTTCGATATGTATGGTATGATATTCTAAAATTAATATCATCTTCTCAAACCCTTATGATCATGTTATGTTTATGTATCTCCCTTCTTTACCATTACCGAGCATCCCTGATCACCCTTTTATTACGTTTTTAACTAGGTTATGAATAATGTTTATAAGTAAGAATACTAAAGGGGATATATTTAAGGGAGATGTTGATTATATTTCACTTATTTAGATGATGATGCTTTAATGTTTCCAAATACACATAACTATTATGGTCCTCAGGCTTGTATTTTTGTAATTTGATAAATATTCACATAAAGTGATGTAATATACATATATGTTAAGAATGAGTAGATATAATAGATGCTTCATTTTTGTTCACCTATAAATAATAATTTTCAATTTTAAAAATCTATACCTTATGTGTCATGATTTAAATACACTCTTTGAACCTATGGGTTGACTATAATTGGATATTAAAAACATATTAATCATATAACATAATACAACATATAATCCATCCATATGTTCCTATAAACAATATTCACTCATAAACATATCATTTAATTTGAAATATTGATGAAAGAAACATATATATAGAAAAGATTGAGGTAATATCCTATTATTGAAAAAATCACAGTTGATACTAAATTATTATTAAAAAATGCTTGTAATGTCTAACATTAAAAATAGAAAATTTAAAATCATTAAGGTATAAAAACATAACCATGAAACCAAATATAAAACTGTGTATTTAATTACTAGATAATCAAATATTATATAAACAAAAATATTGAATAAAAATGTTTAACAAACCTAATAATAGAATAAGATAAGTAAATATTATGTATAACAACTAATCTAATGATAAAATATTTTGAAAGGATATCTATTGTGTTTCACAATAGAGTAGATTAGTCTAACCACAAATATATGTTCATAATAATCAATTTAGATATAAATATATTTATATATAATAAGACATATATATAATGCCAATATCACATAAAAAATATATTATGTCAACAAATAATTCATTTATAAGAAATTGAAAACTGTCATATATACATTAAATACTATATAGGAATAACACTTGAAAATATAAATGTAGAAATAATTTTTTTTAAAGATTATATGATCATTAAAATAAAGAAATTGTATGATATAAAGTACGTAAAAGAAAAGATAAAAAATATACAATATACCTGAAGAAATTTTCATTGTGTGAGACAAAATTTATTTTTGACGTTGTAGAAAAACACTTCATAGGAAGTGTTAAATTTTTTCGTAATAATATAAATATGTTTCTTTTTATTTTTTATCATTTATTGTCAAATTTAAAACCGCATATAAGTGGAATAAAAATGATGTTTAAGTGGAATAAATTGTATGTCCACACCATGAAAGGAAAATATTATAATTAATATATATAAAGAAAAATTTAATATGTTATAGAATTGTATACATAAGTTATATAATTGATTTTAGTGAAATAAGTCTGTTTACTAACATTGTCGGTAAAAAATTATAAATTGAACGGGACACGAAACATACAATGAATATTTTCTATGGAATAAATTAATACCATGTAATGAGATACTCAATAATGAAAATTAATTTGGAATAGAATGATCTATTTCAAAAGCTAAATTTTGTTTACACCAACATTATCTCTTGACAATAACATATACACTATAGATCATTATATACACAAAATATGCTCATTAAATAAATATTATGGAATATTTAGTTATTTACATTATTCTTATTTTTATATTCATTTATTATATATATATATTTTATATTCAATGTTTCAATTTATCATCATATATTATTAGTTATAATTATTGCATGCTTATATTCGTGTAGATGTCATAATCATAATTTTCTATTCATATTTTAATCATATATGTTGTAGTTATGTTTCTATAACTAAATTTTTAACAATTAATATTTAATTAAATTCGTTCTGTGGGATAAGAAAGGTTTTCAAGTCTAAAATCAATAACTCCCTCGTATATGGTAATGTAATTTTTCCGGACTTTTCATAGAAAATATATCCATTTAAGAGCTGGAATAGACCGAGACAAGACCTGAAGACCATTCTCAATCCCCACCTACTTGAGAATAGAACCCAATATATAAATAAAAAACGATTTAACGATTGGTTCCACCCTAAAATAGGATACGTGGAATATATATAAAATAAATATCATAAAATAAATATTCCACAACTATATAGAGGCAATAGTATCTATAAAACCCAATGTACTAAGAGAAAAACCAAGGTAATTGTCTTCGAAACAAATTAAAAGAATGTAATACCAAGATTGAAACTATCACTCCATGTGAATTGTGTGAAGAATCCCACTATCTCACTTCCAGTTACCCATACATAGATGAAAAAAAATCACTACCTCACTACGATGCCTTTTCCATTTTAGCATCAGATAAAATTATGTATACACACCCTAGAGGGAGTATACTAGGTATGATATAAACAAGATACATAGAATACAATGAAGGTTTTCCATATCATGTATATATAAAATTATCAAAAATATACTCATATTAAATGAAAAAAATTCGTGACTAAAAATTATGGTCTGTTATATAAAAATTATGGTAAACAATTACCCTTTTTCATATCTTTCAAAAAATAGTTATAAAAGTTTCAAAAAACTGATTTTGAATAAAAATTTACATTAATAAAATAATGTATCATGTCATATCAAACTGAAAAAAATAAATACAACAAAAAAATGAAAACACCCAACTAATAATAAAAGTTTGGGCAAGATAGGTTACTCGTTCCTCAATCTCAATCAATAACTAGTGTGTACTCAAGTCTGTAGATCACATGTTTCAAATTCAAGGGAACTGAGGAACACCCCAGAATGTGAACCCCCTATAATTTCAATTATTTTCTTAGATCCAATGAATATATGATCATGGAATTAAGGAGAAATCTAGAAAGAAAACCCCTTAAAAACTAATGAAGTAGGCCTCTTACTACAAATTCCACTTAAGTACCGAAGTATCCTATGTGTGTAGTATAAAAATGAATTTCAAAGGGCTTAAAATTTCAAAAGTAATTCCAAACAGAACATTAATTTTAAATGGCATGCTTCGAAATCCAATTTAACAATCTATTTTGAAATTATTTTAAATATCCATTTTTAACAAAATTAGTGGGAACCCATATTTTCTCAAAACCCTTTTGAAAAAACATAATAATAAATCAATAATATTGAAAATTAATTCATGAAACCTTTTAATAAATCATTATCATTCAAAATTCATCTAAAATAAGATAGAAATGAAAACACCTACATCAAATACAGGTTGAACACCACCCAAAGTTAGATCCACACACTAAAAAGAGAATATAATGCGAGATAAGTGAATGAAGGACCTAACATCCTTTATCACATCATAGAATAAAATTTTATAAGTTAAAGGACTGGGGAAAATGATAGATCAACACATGCATCAATATTATCATGCACCAGACCAGAATAAACCCATGATTCTTCCACTAGAAGGCAATCACACGAGTGATATTGAAGATATTAGAACATGATTAGAACATGATCAATGGATTCTAGAAACATATCCAAACACAATTTCCAATTCGCTGAGGAAAAAAATAATTGATATGATACATAATCATACTTACCAAAAGAGGAGACACAAGCCTAGATAAGATCAAAGGGCCAAGTAAAGAAGGTTAACATGAGATAGATCACACAAAACTACCTGGAGGAAACCTATAGACCAAGGAAGGCGGTGAGAAGATAATAGGTGATGAGTAAGGAAAGTAAAAAAATTAAATCCATAGTAATGTAAATGATTTAAGTCTCTAATAATCTAGTCATGATGTGAACTTTTGGGTTGGCCCATACATTGAAATGTGAATGACCATGACCCTGAATTCCCAGTTCCTGACATGAATCTAATATCTAGTGTTGGATAGATTTCACATCTATAATTTTTTTGGGAATTTAACAGGATTTATTAACATAATAAATCATCTATTCACCATATAAACTAGCTCTGTTATTTTTATTTTCCATAATTTGTGTCAACTCCTTCAATGGAAGCCAAAACAAACTTCAACCCATTTAATAAAACCCTCTATGATGTATCAAGGATCCATTTGAGGCATACTATAGAATGATGTATGTTACTATTCTCTCCACTATAGGACTAAATTTACCCAGAAATTATTTTGTAATATTCATGATCTAGAAATAGGTGGATACATCACCCTCTCATCAATTATTTGTGCTCCCAAGTCTCATGAGAAGCAAATATTTTCTACTATTACACTTTGACCAATAGAATAAATTTCCTAGTCAAAGAATTCATTAGATAATCAATTATGGCATTTGGTTTCCCCATAGTAGAGTCATATTTCACCAACTCAATCTCTTCCCAACTCATAACATGGAATGGATAAGTTTATTACTTCTTAGGTAAAAAATGTGAAAAAAATATATTATTATCAATTGATCTATTAATTCCAACCGATAAGAAAATTGAGCACACCACTCAGTTATCTCAAATGTCCAACATATCTTAGATGTAGCTTCCCAAATTTCCTAATATGATGGTTAAATTTCCAAGGAAAAACATTCAAGAATACCTAGTCTTAAAAGTAAAACAATGAAGCATGACTTTGATAATCCATATACAAATTATTTGGATCAAATGTGTAACCATGTGTTGAAGTATATCCAAGACCCATGTTGAAATGTAATGACCTGGACTTTTTGATAATATTTATTTCCTAAATTTGTGTGTTTTTTTATTTTATACTCAACAAAACTATATTCTTTAATTAATGAAGTGAATATAATTAAATGAGACTATTGGGTTTTGACTATTATATGGCCTGTGGTCAATATGACCATTGGAAAATAAATTTATCATTACAATTATTTTTTATAAATTCAAATGATCATTGTTAATTAATATAGAAAGAATATTCGACAACATCATCCAGTAGACTCGGCCCATGTAAAGCCCATCTATCAGAGCTTAGGAAGGAGGTAGCATCACTGGACATTGCTCTGGACCAAGCCCATATTGAACTTCATCATATAAATGTTGAATGGAATTGCCTAAGGGAGAAGTTCAAGCTAATAGAAATCACCACTCGGGAAATGTTGTTTGGGCCACCCCAAGATTCTATCACCATAGCACATCTTACACTTAGGTCCCATGATGGTGTTATAAGGGGTTGTGTAACGAGAACATAGCTACTTTGTGTATTCATTTTATATAAATAAATTTTTATTTCTTATTATGGAAAAGTTTGTGAATTTCAAATATCTAGATAAATATAGGATGTGTATTATTGATGAATTTAGGAAAAAAGGGGGCCTTTTAAAATATTTTTGTATTCTTTAAATAATTAAAAATGTGAAACGATTTTCAAAAAATGGTCTTCTAATGTTGTGATCAGTGAGAATTTTAGAGTCCAATAAGATCGACATGTTTTTTAGGGAATAGTAAAGTATAAATAATAACATACCCATATGAATAGTAATGAATAGTAAATTGGCCAAAAAAATTGAAACTTCACCAATGAATGTATAAATACTATTTAAATATCTTAAAAGTGGAAAAGAGATCATAATTTAAGTTTTGTCATTTTTGAATGTCATAAATATTTTATTTACAATTTTTTAATTAGATTAATAATTTAAAATGGAAATATATTTTCATCAAATGTAATAATAAATTTTTACTTCACTGTATTATAGTTATACGATACTTTTATGGGACCTTGATTACTTTTTTAATGTGTTACAAAAAGAGTTATAGTTTTAAAGTTGTATTTCTGTAATAAATAAGGATTTTATTTAAAAATTAAATTAAAAATATTTAGAAAATTATTTCATAAAAAAGAGTTCATTTTTGAATTTAGAGCAATGATATTAGGTTTGGGTGAATTTTTTGATTTTTTGGAAACTGTTGAATTTTCGGTCAATAGTAAAAATACATTTTTGAGTTTCTGGTGTTTAATGAAATCATTTATGATATAATAATTATGTAATATTTCTGGTTGACTTATGAATAGTGATATATTCTATGAGGTGTCCCATGTGGCCAATACAATAGTAATATAAGATGGACAAGCCCATGGTTTTGTAAATACCACTGATGAGGTGTGCCTTGGAAATTAATAATTTATTCCCTTACTTTTCATATAAATACCATGCCATTTCCCTCATTCATTTCATTAAAAAATCACCCTCAATGAATTTCTGGTCTCCATACCTCTCAATGAGTCCTCCCAAGGTTCCCTCAATCCTCCCAATGTCCCAACCTTCATGCTTTCAACGTTACTCTTCAAGGTAAGGGAACCATTCACCCTCCTCTTTTAAGTCATTAATTTCATTATATTATGTCTTATAGTTCCATTTTATTATGAGTGGGATTTTTCATATATATCTTTACTATTTTCCATTTCATTTCCAAATTACGAGAGACCCATTCCTCTCTTATCAATTAATTTTCTGAATTTTTATGTGACACCGTTAGGCTGTAGAATTTTCGTAAAAGAAATCACGCTTTCTCTTTCCTTGCAAGTTTCTTTTTCATGTGGTGTGTCATTCAATTGTCCACACCATGATATTATTTCTTTTTATTATTTACCTCTACTATAAAATTATTCATTTATGGATGAGATACCCTTTTCCCCTCTCTTTATATTATTTTCTAAAACCATGTTATATAGCCGTTATGCTGCGGAAATTTCGTCTCAAAATTTCTCTCTTTTTCTCAAGGAATTCTATTATTTTATTTACGTGAATACCAATACCTATTTTGTTTATATGGGTGTTTATATATAGAGAAAAATGATATATTTTATTTTTTAATTGACATACATGTAACCCTCACTCCCTTTCAATGGGTTATAAATGACACAACAATCTTATTTTTAAGCATTTTTAAAACGTCACGATTTTGAAGTAAACCCCATTTCTTTTACTCTCTTTGGGTTATTTATGATGTTTTTGATTATGATCTATGGGGATCACATGGAAATAAATTCATATTAAGGGTTCAACTTTATTGCGCACCAATGCATTGGGTAATGAATTAATCTCTAGATATAACAAGTTTCACGATACCTTGGTGAATAACCCTGGTAATGTTTATAACACGTAGGGGATAAACCTTGGTGATCTGTTCATGAATGTATAAATGAAATGTTGTAGCCACATATTCAACTTATTATTCATGTTATTTTTATCATGATATTTCTATTCTTCCATTGCTCATGTCTTTTTGATTTTTATCATTTTCTTATTAATAATGCTCAGATCACATGTCAACTGTTTCACTTATTTTCATTAATGATCCTTTTGATCACCTTTTTCTTTGATGTATGTATTCACGATATGAGATGTAGTAAATGTACATTGGATAAACCTATGATGAATCCTTATGAGTGGTTTAGAATAATTCTTTATGTTTTTTTTATGTATTGTTTCTTGATTTCCAAGACACTAGACTTTAAAGATCCTCTGTTTGTAAAATGTAATGAAAATATATGTAATAAAAAAGAGGGATTCCATAGTTGGTATCAAAGGATAGTATAGTTATTTATTGAAATTAGGCTATGAAAACTTTGAGAAAAATCATATAGAAAATTTTAAATATAGAAAAACTTCCTGGTATTTTGGTGAGTATTTTGTTAGTGGTTTATCAAGAAAATATATCATAGTCTGGATACGAGCAGGTAAAGGCGGCTCGGGAACACAGGTACCAAGGAGTGGAAACTCTGACAAGGAGTTTCGAGCTATACCCAGGGTATCCAGGTACATGACAACGTGCCTTGCTTCACTCTGAGTTACGACACTCCCAGGGGATATGATTGGTTAATCATAAGATTTTTATGAATCATTATGAATGATTTATAGAGAAATGTAATTGTTTAAAGAAGTTTTAAGACATAAAATCTTTTATAGTTAAAATATTAATAAATGAAATAAGTTACTCACTAAGATTTTCTTCTTTTAGAAAATGGACGGAAATAGGAGGAACCATGCAAATGGTGACCGAATGGACTATGCACTGACGGCCCTCCGATGGAAGCTGAAATGGAAAATTTCTTGTGAATAATGAACCAACTAACTCAAGTTATGGGAAATAACATGAATCAAGATGAGAGACCAATCTAATCATAAATGGACCCAATTTATGTTGAATCCTTTATGCGTCAATGACCACCAACCTTCAGTGGTTCTACCGACCCATTGATTGATGAATAATGGATAAGCTCTATTGAGAAGATCTTTTCTGTGCTCTGAGGTTTTGAACAAGAGAAAGTTACCCTATCTGTCTAACGCTTAGAGGGAAAAGGTGATCAGTAATGGGAATTGATTAAAAACATAAGTCCAAGAGTGGAAGTTGAATCTATGGAGGAGGAAGAGTTCAGAGGGATATTCTTCAAAAAGTATTTCCCTCGATCGATGATAAAAAGAATAGAGAAGGATTTTCTCAAGCAGAAGCAGAAGGAGAATGAATCTATTGGAAGCTATGAGATAAACATCACAAGGCTTTTACGTCACATCTGTAGCTTTTCCATGGATCCAAATAGAAATTTTGATAGATTTTTTGGTGGACTGAGACCTCATTTGTAGAATAATCTAGCCAATTGAGATTATGATAGCTATGAGGAGATCATTCGGAGTGCGATGAAAGTCGAGCTAGAGTTTGGTGAGACATAGTGGTCTCATAAATCTAACGACGAGAAGAGATCGATGGATCCCAGCTTAGGGAAGACCTTTGATCAGGGAAGATGTGGAAATAAAGTGTAATGTCCCATGTGTAATAAATGTGGGAAGAAGCATTCCGGTAACTACATGCTCTGGAGCGGGAAATTCTACAAGTGTGGAAGAGAAGACCATATTTCAAGGAATTGTAATACTGAGGTGAAACCTCAATTTCCAAATACTATCAACAAGGGGAGGATGGTGTAGGACCTACTTAATGTCCAGTGTTTTATGTGGGGACAACTTGGTATCTTTTCCAATCATTATCCTAATCAGAGGGAAGTGGAGGGTAATCACCATCAGCCTCAGCAATGGCCAAGGGAACAAGGTCCTACCTTTGCAATCACTACGGTTGAAGTTGAAGCACCAAATGATGTGGTGGCAGATACTCATGTTGTTCTCTCAAAGCTAGTAAGTACTTTGTCTGATTCTAGTTCTACGCATTCCTTTATTTTCTCCAAGTTTGAAATGAATTTAGAATCATCCCCGGATTTTCTAAAAGTAGAGTTATCAATCACGACTCTAAGTGGGATTATCCAAGAATCGTCCATATTTAGAGACTCTAGTATTTACATTAGTGAGAACAATATTATCGCAAATCTAGTAGTCATTCCCATGCTGGAATTCAACATTATACTAGGGATGGAGAGTCTTTCAATGTATAATGCTAAAATCAAATGCAGAAGCATGGAAATCTTAGCAGTCTTGAATAGAGAACCTACAGTTGTCTTCTAAGGAGAGATATCTCAACCTAATCCTTGTCTAGAAGAACCTATTATATCCTTCTTTATGGAATTGATTGGTGAAGAAGAAGAAGTAATGAGAGTTTGAGGATAGAAAATGTCCACGTCGTCCATGAATACGCTGACGTATTTCTTGAGGAGTTTCTTGGACCAACCCCAAAAAGAGAGGTAGAGTTATTTATTTAACTCATACCATGATATCATCCAATATCGAAGACTCCATATAGGATGGAAAATGTAGAGATAGAGGAATTATAGATACAACTCCAAGATCTTTTGGAGAAGGGGTTTATCCGACTGACTGTGTCTCATTGGGGAGAACTTGTTCCATTTGTGATGAAGAAGGATGGATCAATGGAGATATGCATTGATTATAGTGAACTGAATGGGATCACAGTAAAGAAAAAGTATTGTCTTCCAAGAATTTATGACTTATTTGAACAACTTCATGGGGCTCAATTCTTCTCTAAGATTGATCTTCGATCTGGTTATCATCAATTGAGTGTAAAGAATGAAGATATTACAAAAAATACCTTCCGATCACGATATGGGAATTATGAGTTTGTTGGTATTCCTTTTGGACTGACTAATGCTCCTTCTATTTTTATGGATCTGATGACTAGTGTCTTTAAGTACAACGTTTATAACATTGCGGTAGTTTTTATTGATGGTATTCTGATATATTCCAAATGTCGCGAGGAGCATGAGGATCATCTATGGGTTATTTTTGCAAACTTTAAGGAAGGAGAGGCTTTTTGGGAAGTTCAAAAAATGCGAATTTTGGTTACAAAAAGTTTCTTTTTTTGGGGAACATTATTACCAATGAAGAAATCACAGTTGACCCTATAAAGACAAAATCTGTAGAGGATTGGCCTCATCCTACAACAATATCTAAGATTCGTAGTTTCCTTGGATAGAAGGATATTAAAGGAGGTTTGTGAAAAACTTTTTATGACTTTATAATCCATTAACCATGTTAACTCAAAAAGGGGTCAAGTTCATCTAGACAGAGTGTGAGGAATGTTTCCAAGATATGAAGAAGAGATTGGTTACTATACCCATGTTAACTCTTCCCTCAAGTGGAGAAGGATTCGTTATTTTTAGTGATGCATCTCTGAAAGGGCTTGGGTGCATCCTCATGAAAAATAACAATGTCATTGCTTATTCATCTTGACAGTTGAAGACTCAAGAGTAGAACTATCCTATGCATGATCTGGAGCTGGTTGTGGTTGTTTTTTCTTTAAAGATATGGAGACGCTATCTTTATGGGGAGAAATGAGATATATACACAAACAATAAAAGTTTGAAGTATATTTTCACAAAAAAGGAATTGAAAATGAGACAAAAGAGATGGTTGGCACTTCATAAAGACTATGATTATTCAATTCATTATCATCCCGGAAGAGCAAACAAATTAGCTGATGCATTAACCAAGAAAGAACCAATTGTTCTTTCCAAGATGAGGATTTAAAGAGATCCTTTAATCAGTGACTTATTAAACATAGACATAGGAATTATAAGGGGAAGGGAAATCATCAACCCTAACCCCAATGGTTTCTCAACAGTCACTACTAGAGAAGATAAAGAAATCTAAGAAAAAAGATACCTTGTTACAGAAGAAGTTTGAGGCTGTGAAGGATGGGAAGTTTCCTAAGTTCAATACTAATCAAGAAGGTGTACTGATATTTCATACAAGACTATCTGTTCCATCTATTCTGAAAATAAAGAAGGAGTTGATGGATGAACCTCATATCTCTACCTTCTCTATAGATCATGGTAGCACTGAAATGTATTGGGACCTTCATGATCATTATTGGTGGGATAATATGAAAAGGGACATTGCTGACTATACGTCAAGGTGCCTGGTATGTCTACAAGTGAAGGCGGGGTAACAACTTCCTAAAGGGGTATTACAACCACTAACCCTACCATCATGGAAGTGGGACAATATCACTATGGACTTTGTCACTGGTCTCCTGAGATCTTCCAAAAGAAACAATGTGATATGGTTTATTGTGGACTGTCTCACCAAGACTACCCATTTTATCACCATTTTGGAAGATTTCCCTCTTGATCAAATTTCCAGGATTTACATGAAGGAAGTGGTAAGGCTATATGACATTCTACATTCTGTTGTATCTGATCATGATCCAAGGTTCACATTGAAATTCTGGAGAAGTCTTCGATAAGCTTTGAGCACTAAATTGAATTTCAGTATGTCCTATCACACCCAAACTAATGTCCAATCTAAAAGGAATATTCAAACAATCTAGGACACGCTATGAACATGCTCAATAAAATTAAATGTTTGATGAGATCAACATCCCCCTTTAGTTGAGTTCTCTTACAACAATAGCTTCCACTCGATCATTCAAATGGAAGCCTACGAAGATCTATATGGGGAGCGATGTTGAACTCCAACTTGTTGGGATGAATCTGGTGAGTGAAAGATTCTTGGGCTTCATCGTGTGCAAGAGATGACAGAAAAGGTCCTTTCCATCAAACAACACATTAAGGATAATTAGAGTCAGCAAAAGAGCTATGCCGATAACTATTGAAGGGTCATTGAGTTTGATGTTGGTGAAAAAGTTTTTCTTCATATTTCACCTTGGAAGAGATTCATGTGGTTTGGGAAAAAGGGAAGCTCAACCCTAGGTACATTGTCCCATATGAAGTCATTGATCTTGTGGAAGTAGTGGCCGATCGTCTTGCACTTCCTCCAAATCTAGCACAATTTCGTGATGTCTTCCACCTATCCCTCTTGAGGAAGTACATACCTAACCCTTCACATATAGTAAATATAGAGGTGGTACAACTAGAACATGACCTCTTTATGAGGAGAAACCGGTGGAGATATTGGATCGTAGAGACAAGGTTCTACGCAACAAGACCAACCACCTTGTTAAGGTGTTGTGGAGGAACCTAAAATTTGAAGAAGCCACGTGGGAATCAGAGGAGTCTATGAGATAGAAGTTCCCACACCTTTTCTCATCAGAGGGTACGAGATAATATTTCATGGGCCAAATTTCTTAAGGGGGGGGGAGAATGTAACAACACAAACATTTTAATTAAATTTATTTCCAAAATATGTGTGTTATTTTAATGTATACTCAATAAAACTATATCCTTTAATTAATGAAGTGAGTATAATTTAATGAGACTGTTGGGTTTCAACTGTTATATGGACATTGGAAAATAAATTCTTAACGTTACAATTATTGTTTATAAATTCAATTGATCTTGATTAATTAATACAGAAAGAAGAGTCGATGTCTTCATCTATTAGACTCGGGCCATATGAAGCCCATATTTCGGAGCATGGGAAGGTGGTAGCATTATTGGGATTTGCTCTGGACCAAGCCGCATCCGAACATCATCATATGAAGCATGAACGGAATTGCCTAAGGGGGTAGATAAAGATGATAGAAATCACCACTCAGGAAATGTTGTCTGAGCCACCCCAAGATTATATCACCATTGAACACCTTACACTTTGGTCCTATGATGGTTTTATAAGGGGAAATGTAATGAGACCTTAGCTGCTTTATGTAATCCTTTTATATAAATAAAAATGTTATTTATTATTATAGAAGTGTTTGCGAATTTAAAATATCCAGATAAATATAGGATGTGTATTATTAATGAATTTAGGAAAAAAGGGGATATTTTAAAATATTTTTGTATTCTTTAAATAATTAATAATGTGAAATTATTTTCAAAAAATGGCCTTCTACCATTGTGATATGTGAGAATTTAAGAGTCTAATAAGATCAACTTGATTTTTAGTGAACAGTAACCTATGAAATGTAACATACCCTTATGAATAGAAATGAAAACTAAATTGGCCAAAAAAATATAAACTTCACCCATGAATGTATTAATACAATTTAAACATCATAAAAGTTAAAAAATGATCATAATATAAGTTTTGGTATTTTTTTATCATAAATATTTTATTTACAAGTTTATAATTAATTTAATAATTTAAAATGGAAATGTATTTTCATAAAATGAAATAATAAATTGTTACTTTATTTTATTATGGTTATATGATAATTTTATGGGACCTTGATCACTTTTTTATGGTGTTACAAAATGAGTTATAGTTTTAAAGTTGTATTTTTTGACTAAATAATGATTTTATTTAAAAATTAAATTAATAATATATAGAAAATTATTTTTATAAAATGGAGTTAATTTTTGAATTCATATCATCAATATTAGGTTAGGGTGTATTTTTGGGATTTTTCTGAAACAGTTGAATTTTCGGTGAATAGTAAAAATACAGTTTTGAGTTTCCGGTATTTAATGACATCATTAATGATGTAATAATGATTTAAGATTTCTGGTAGACTTATGAATGGTTAGATATTCTATGAGGTGTCCCAAGTGTATAATACCATGGGTAAATACCATGGTAAAGCCCATGGTTTGGCAAATACCACCGATGAGGTGTCCCTTGGAAATTAATAATTTATTCCCTCACTTTTCCTATAAATACCAAGACAATTTCCACATTAATTTCATTAAAAAATCCTCCTCAACGAATTTATGGTCTCCTAACATCCCATGGAGTCCTCCTATGGTTCTCTCAATCCTCCCAAGGTCACAACCTTCAATAATTTAAAGTTACTCTTCAAGGTAAGGGAACCTTTCACCCTCCACTTTTCAGTCATGACTTTCTTTTGGTTATGTATTATAGTTCCATTTTATTATGAGGTGGATTTTTCCTATATATATTTACTACTATCCATTTCATTTACATGTTATGAGATGCCCTTTCCTCTCTCATCAGTTTATTTTCTGAATTTTTATGCGATGTCGTTAGGCTGCTGAATTTTCGTAAAAGAAATCAAGCTTTCTCTTTCCTTGCAAGTTTCTGTTTCTTGTGGTGTGTTATTCAATTCTCCACACCATGATCTTATTTCCTTTTAATCTGTACCTCTGGTGTAAAATTATTTATTTATTTATGTAATACCCTCATCCCCTATCTTTATATTATTTTCTAAAACAATGTTACATAGCCGTTATACTGCAGAAATTTCGTCTCAAAATTTCTCTCGCTTTTTCTCACGATATTCTCTTGTTTTATTTTTGCGAATACCAAGACCTGTTTTGTTTCTATGTGTGTTAATAGATACAAAAACTAATATATTAGATTCTGGAATTGACATACATGTATCCCTAACTCCATTTCCATGGGTTATAAATGACATAATGATCTTATTTTTATGCACATTTAAAATGTCACAATTTTGAAGTGAACCCCATTTCTTTTACTCAATTTTGGTTATTTATGAAATGTTTGATTAGGATATATTTGGATCACATGAAAATAAATAAATATTAAGGGTGTGCCCTGATAGTGATCCAATGCATTTCGTAAATAATTAATCTATAGGGATGACAAGTTTCACGATACCTTGGTGAATAACCTTGGTAATGTTTATGACACCTCAAGGATAAACCTTGGTGATATGTTCATGAATGTGTAAATGAAATGTTGTAGACAGATATTCAAGTTATGATTCATGTTCTTTTTATCATGATATTTATATTCTTCAATTTCTCATGTCTTTATGATTTTTATCATGTTCTTATTAATATTATTCAAGATCGCATGACAACTGTTTCACTTGTTTTCCTTACTGAGCCATCTTGTCTCCCTTTTATTTGATGTATGTCTCTAGGATATGATATGAAGTAATTTTAAAAAGGATAAACCTATGATGAAGCCTTATGAGTGGTTTAGAAGAATTTTTTATGTTGTTTTCATGTATTTTGTTCCTGATTTTCCAGACACTAGACTTTAAAGATCCTCTGTTTGTAAAATGTGATGAAAAGTTATGTAATAAAAAGGTGAGATTCCATATGAAATATATTAAATGATACTCAATAACACTAGATAGGTCTCTACCCCCTCTTACCACCATATAGGTATCCTACATGTGCAACCATTCATTGTTATTGAGGTTTCCATTCTGATTGATGACTGGTAACATTTATTGTAAGAGAACTCAACCAGTCCCCAATGGTGGTCCAACGATCCACCAAAATCCATGATATTGGGATATATCTTAACATATTTATTATATGATTCATGTTCCAAATGGTAATCTATCAATGGGTGGTATGTTGTAACTAAAATGATGACTGTTCCCATTTCCTCTTAGTACCTATTCCAATGACATAAATTAAACATAGGATCTCTATCAAAGGCACTTGCATAGGGGATACCAAGAAACCTCTAGATTTTTACACATATAGCTTACCCAGATATTTATCCATATTGCTGTCATTGTTCAAAATAAAAATAGATGATTTTATATAATAACCAATCACTACAAAATGAAATTATTTCCATGGGGAATCTATGGAAATCAAATATTGATGTTCATAGACACCTTTTCTAATTTTAGAATGATAATAGAAGAGTCTCGAGTGTACCAAAAAGATTTAGGTTTCTTTTGTTTTTATCAACTAGAAGGTATAATAGTGGGACAGATAATTTTTAATATCACACTTTATACCTGGCCACCAAAAATGTTGTCTCATGTCAAAATACATAATCAATTTTTTATGGTGAATGTACCATAATGAATAGTGAAAATAATGAAAAACTAATTTCCAGATAGATACTTGGATGAAAAAATAATTCCCAATGAGAGGAATCACATCCAAAGGGATAGACTAACTAGAAACAATATCCCCACCACATAAAGTTTTTATTACACTGAACTCAAAATCTTAATACAAGTCATATAGAATAGTTTAAAGGATATATAATGAAAATTAACACTTTAAGAACAAAACATGAATAAAAAACTTTTAAATACATATGAAATTGAGTATAAATATCCATAAGTTTCAACTTTTAATCGATTCCATACAGACTGGGGAGGAAAATTCCAAAAAATTATATCGACAATGACATTCCCTATCACATTATATAGGTGAATTCGAAGTCAAATCTCTACAAGTGTTCCACCCACCTCCCTTACATGATATTAAATTCATTCTAAATATATATATAACTCGTACACTTAAGGTAATAAAATATTGAGAACCTCTCCCCAAAACAATAGTGCCCCTAATACTTATGTACATTTATAATTGTGTCAAGCACCAAATCATTAGTAGGGTAATAATTCTCATGTGGTTAAATATGAAAAACGATTTATCCTAGAAAATTATCATCATTCATAAGAAAAAAACCTCGAGTAGCACTAGAAGAATCACCATACACCTCATACCCAATACTAGGAACACACATGATTAATATGGGAGTCAATGTAAGAAGATGTTTTTATCCCTAAAAACTCTCACACATAGAAACAAAATTAAAGTTCACCCCTTTATTGGTAAGATCATTCATAAGTGATTCTAACTTTGAAAAATCCTTAAAGAACCCCCAATAGTATCCAATAGGACCAATGGACCTCTATATCTCAAAAATGTTTTTTTAGTTCCTCCTATGAGAATGATGGCATCACCTTTTCCGAATCGATTGTGAGAAAATTTTTTGAAAACACATTCCCTAATAACATCACATATTATACTCAAAAATTTTATTTTTAAAAATTTAAAAATAGATGATGAATTCTCAATATTTGGAAAACTAGATTTATATGGTGCTAATACTCATGCCCGGATATCATGTTAACCAAAATATTATCCACAATGATGGGGAAAATGGTTTTTTGATACTGATAGAATAACCAAGTCATCAAAACCTTCAACACTGCATGAGTATTAGTCAGTCAAAAAATAATTACACGATAGTTATAATTTACATACCTATAATTGAAAGAAATCGTCTAGATATTTTACTCTCGAACCATGATATGATGATAAATAGAACGTAATATGTATTCTGAAAACCAATTATCACCATTTAATTAATAAAATACATATTAGATGTAGGTTAAATTGTACTTATTCTTTACAGTCATCTAGTCTAACATTCTATAGTCTGCAAAGATATGTAATGTACCATCAGCCATCTTGGAAAAGATTGCTGAGTAAGAACAAATACCTTGTCTAGAAGATCATATTTCCAAACATTTAGATCTTTCATGTTATCATGTTCATAAGGATAATTGGTTACAGAAATCAGTTATATATACCACACCATATAAATAATGAAATATGACTCCCTATCTTGAAGAATACTAGAAAATTACTATAGAAAAACATTAGTGTAGTCCAAAAAAACTAATAGATGATGAAAAGGGATAAAAATATCAACAATAGAAACATCCATGGTAGATAACACACTTTTGATCCTTAGTATGGTTAATTTTGCACGATTAGACCTTAGCTCTATGCCCCCCTAAAACACTCAAGAGATTCCATAATTTGTAAAGACTATGATAGGCTGATGATAACAATCCATATTATCATGATGACTAAAATTCCAATCTACCATTATGATACAATTAAACATACCTATATTTTGATCAAAGAAATACCAAACTATATTTTCACTAGTTATCGATATATAAATTTTGGAGAGTGAAAACCTATCTTCTTACTATTTCAATGAATAATCTTGATCTCCAAAACAAAATACCTAAACTATATTGGATGTTTTTTATCAAAAAATATGGAATATATAAATGAGTGTGAGGAACCTATATAAGTCATAAATGTTTCGATAAAATATACTAAAAAAATTTTCCATTCACTATAGTTAGGCCCACATCAACTCCAACCACAAACTCAACCACTAAATGTAGGTTCTCCACTACTAAGGCCAATGGATAGAGCCATGTGAATTTTGAATATTATTAATATTATATAATGTCCTATAAAGATAAAGATCCCTGAGCATAACATGGATTAGATGATGCCTCGAAGAACCATTGTAGATAGACACAATGGCCACATGCACTGAAAATATTCATTGTGGTTGGACAAGAATGTTGGATATTCCATACCTTGCAACACTGATAGTATTCTAGGGATCACTTCTGGAATATGTTTATATTATAGAGGAGGTACAATATTAAGATCCACCTACGCCACCCTTGTGATTATCATGAAACATACTCTAACTTATCTATACACCTTTAAAACATCCATTGTGTAGAATAGATTAGATTGAGAGTCGATTCATGCCTTAAAGATACATTTTCTTACATCATTTATCTATTAGTATTATTAAAAAATTTGGAATGATTCAACACATATAACTATTATTTTATGTCTATCCAGAGAAACTACATGTATTTTTATGCTTTTATTTTATCTTCCAACACTTCTGGAAGAGAAAAAATATTCCATATTTATAAAATAGTTAGTTTACTAGGAGACAAAGTTATATCCCTACATTAAATATAGTAACTCCATTTACTTGAGTATCATCATAGATCCTAGTTGGATATAATGAAAGGAAAGGGTCTTAATTTCCTTCCACTCCAATCCAACATACTAGTTTTTCTTAACCATTGAATCTCACCAACACATTATTGGACCCCTAATATTTACCATTTCATAATTCACCCTATAAGAATAAAGAGTCTCTGAGAAGATGATGAAACAATCAATCTTGACTATCCAGTTGTCCTCCTCTTCGTGTTCACACATTACATGACTGGATGGTGTGTCGCATATAATAACTCTAATGCATGATAAATATGTCATCTAGTTCTAGTTTGGGCATATATATCTCGGTTTCGAACACATGGTACATTTTATTCTATGGAATGAATTTCTGGTACGATATCATTTTTTAATATACCAAACCCATAATAAAAACATGTGATATCAAAAAATGTAGTTTAATCCAACGGAAAATAAGAATAAACTCATATCATGATCAATACTCAATATAGGTTACACACATCTGAATATCCTATGGTAATTTATGGCTTTTCTTATAATAAAATATCCATGAACTCAAAAAAATACTTATGAAATACTAAAAATCCTATATGATGTCTACCAAATTTCTAATATTGAGTATAATATACCTTTAATACCAATTTTCAATTACTCAGTCAAGAAAATCTATCCATATTGTCTTTGAACTGGACTACGGAAGGACATGAAGGAGATTCTTGATCTCCAAGGCCTGGTGGCTAGCATATGGCTATTGAAAAATAGAGTGAATAAATTCTCCTAATATGAAGCATGATTTTTGTTATAAATTTTCAATGAAAAGAATAAATGAAACATATTAATACAAAATAATAAAAATGGTAGTGACACAACCCATGGTAGAATGAGATGAACCAAGGTACATGTCCTTGGAAAAAACCAAGAGAAAGGAAACCCAAAATAACAACTAATAATCCATGTGTAATGGTGGAAATGCCCCACCATCTCACTTATTGCTACTTGTATCTATTTTTTAAAAACCTCTAAACCTCTTAGTAGCACATTTACCTTTCATAACACTTATAAAAAGAGGTCTACATACCCCAGGGGGTGTGTGAAAACTGTGAGCTAAATAGGCTCAGTATAATCCCATCCAGGTTATCCATATCATGTCTCCAAATATTAATAAAAATATTCTTAAATTAAATGAATAAATTTCCTTATAATTAGTTACATAGTTTTATATCTAAATTATAGTAAATAGTTCTCTATATTAAAAATAATTCAAAAACCATGAATGTTAGTTTCAATATATAATTCCAAATAATCATTCACATCCATCAGAGAATGTATCATCTCATATCAAACCAAGAAGTATAATTAAAACACCAATAGGAATACACAATAAGGATAACATGAGTTTTTCTCACTAGGTCACTCATACATCAATATAAATCAATTACTAGTGTTCACTCATTTCCATAGAGCCCTTAAATCAAAGTCTGGTAAAGAGGGGAACACCCAAAGAAGTGATCCCCTTTAAATTTAAATAATATTCCTACAAACTAATCTATATATGATCTAGTATTGAAGGATATCCCCAAGAAGTGAACCCCCATAAATTAAAAATGGATGAGGCCCAATACTACACATTCCACCTAAGTTCCCTGAGTAATGATCTATGACGTATATCAAATTAATTTAAAAGGGATTTTATATTTAAAAAAATCCAATCACTTTAATAATAAAAACCATATATAAAAAATGTATTTCACTATCCATTTTGATATTATTTCAAAAAAAATTATTCAACCAAAATGGGTTGATTTTCTTCAGAAAACCATTCATACAATCATAATAATGAATCACGAATCATGCCAATTAAAATAGAAAACAATTTAATTAATCAATAGATATCACATATCGTAGAACATAGTCTAGAGATGGAAAAACCTAATTCAACCATAGGCCACACACCACCAATAATTGGATTCACACAATGAAAATGGAATAAAATGAAAGATTAAAAAATTGGCCTAAACATTGATTCTGATATCATGGAATCTAATTATATATGTAAAATGGTTGGAAGAGATGCTTAATCAATAGTTCCATCAAGAATCTCATGCAGAAAACCAAAACCAAAATGAGATACCACCTATAGAGAAATCCAAACAAGTGATATAGAAAATATTAGGGTATCATAATAACAAGATCAATAGTTCCCAAAAATTGATCCAAATATTACTAGAAATTGTATGAGAAAAAGAATAATTGAGAGGAAATAATGGATCATACATTCCAAATGAGGAGTCTATAACCAAGTTGAGATCAAAGCACTAAATAAAGGAGGTAGATCGATGATATATCAACCAATATCTTCTTGATAAGTCCTAGAGTTCTAGGGAGGCTTTGAAAATTTAATTTGAGAGGATTTATCCAGGGAAAACATTAAATCTGCAAAAAAATAAATGATTTTTGTCTTGAATCATTGGTTCATGACATGAACATCCCAGATGGGTTGTACACCAAAAATCATATTTCCTTAGTATAGAATCCTAAAGGTCCAGTTCTTAACTTGAACACCATATCACATCATGGATGAGTTTCACATCCTAAAATAAACATTTATGGCTTATACCGAAAATTCATTCACATCATGAGTCTAGAACTCACAACATGAACTAGCTCTTATAGAAATAATTTTACATCCTTTTTATCACCACCTTACTCAATTGAAAAAAACCATAATACCACCATATGATATGTGTAAATTCTCAAAATATAGTGTTCCATAAAATTTGGAATGTTTCATAACAAATAATCCAACAATATTATATAATGATTTTTATAGTGTATTTTCGTTATGGTACCACAAAATAAAACTTGTTGTTAAAAAAATTAATATATCTGTAATAGAATTATGATATTTAACTCTCTGTTATTTTAATGAATAAAAAAGTGTTGAATCATTAATTTTACTGTTTGAAACAACCCAAGCCCTATGCTGCCAGAATGAATGTATTTTTATGAATAAATTCCTTTTTTATTATTTCCCAACTATTAATAAAGTATAATATCATTATTTATATGTTATAATATTGAATTATTTTTCTTAACCTATGTGATTAATATAATATAATAGAAATAGATCATGATGAAGATGACATATACTTTAAATAATCAGATTATACATTTATTCTGTTCATTTTTAAGTAATATTTGGGTGACCATTCGATGAGTTCAGCATTGAAATATTGTTAAAGGATTTTAAAGGAGGGTACTTGAGAATTTTTTAGGTGTTAATAAGATATTCCCTATGGTTTGGAATATGGATATAAATTGTCCTTTTTAGTAAAATAAATGGAATGTCTACACATATTTATTCCACAATAGTTGAGCGTTGGGATATTGAGTTAAAATGGATATTAAATGAAAAAGTATGGTTTATTTAGAATTATCAAAATTAAAAAGTACAAGATAGGATTATTTATTCATTTTGATATAATTTATAAATGACCTTCTTAATATTTACCACACATAGAATTTATATTCATATTTAAATTTTCATACATTAATTATGAAAATCATTTTTTAAAATTATAACATACAATATGAAATACTAAATTTTTTAGAATAAATACTATTTTATTGGACATTTATTATTATATTTGTTATTCCATTTAGTTAATTAATTATTCTATGGGGTTAATTATTTATATTTTAATGTTAAACATTTTATTAATTATATATTTGTTAAATCTATTAAAGGATTAAATTCAAATGGTTTTAAATTTAATATCCCCATATACTTTTGTGGAAACAAGAAATATATATAAGTAAATAAAATAAAATTTTTAAATTACCCATTTGAATTTCATTAAATTTCCTTATATAATATTTAAAATAATTTATCCATTTTATTTCTTAAAAATTTATAACTTATTTCAAATTATTTTAAAACTATATATAATTATTCAATGTTATATGATTTTTATAGGAACCCATGAGAAAGAATATTTCAAACATTAATTTATTTTATTTACTCATATTTGTTGCATTTTTATAGTTCCAATTTTTATAATATTTATATGTTTAATATCCTAATAACATAAAGTTAATTTATTATTATAATATTCAACTATAATGAATGGATAAATAATTTTATTTAGATATCAATTATATGTGTAATATTTTATTAAAGTTGAATTAAAAATACTAAAATATATGTTATTATGTTCTCCATAATGAAAACATATCACAAATAAAATTCAAAATTTTTTATTAAAATTTATGTGTGTACAGTAGTGTTTCAAAATTTTCATTTTCACGTGTAGTTTCATTAAACATATAATTAACTAATAGGAATAATACTAGTGATTGATTCAAGATTAATGTTCGTTTTTTGTATGATCATATATATTTACTAATTATTTATATTATGAGAGAACATTAAAAAGTAATATAAATTCCATGTATGGATCACGTGATTGATTTTTAATAAAAATCACTTCATGTGAAAAGATGATCAAATTATGAAATATAATGTATAATTTAAAAAGAAATGGTTGAGATTATATTTTTTCTAAGTGATCGTGAATATATTAGAGGTTGAATTACCAATGAATAGAAAAATTATTTATTAAAAATCATAAAACCTTCATCTAAGATGATATTTTTATAAATATGTTCCTCTAAAAAATTTAAATATTATCATATGTTATTATGAAATGATCATATATGATGATTGTTCTATATTATAATATTGTTCCATGGTTTTTATATTATATATTATTTCTTAATAAATTTATGTTCCTAATAAAATAAAATCTAAACATCATCCAAACATGTGAAATACATGCACTATCTTCAATGAAAATCCCCATATATATTATTAGAAACAATTAGTTGATAAAAGCATGAGTGGTGAAATACATTAATCCTAAACTCATTCATTATACATTGATTATGTTGTCTACTAATCATAAAAATTGTGAATCGTTAATTATAATTAATCATTGTGTTGAGGATTAACACTAGTAGTAATTATCAATTTTTAATTTAATTCTCATTCGATGAATCTATAGAAACATAATCTGAAATAAAGTTATTAATTGACCAATTCCCAATTTTTTACTCCATGTATCTCTGGACTAACATCCCACTATATAATGGTGATGGAATTGAGATTCAATTTCACATCACCTCATGTGAACTTTCAAATCTATAGATTCATGTAACTAACACCAAGTGTGTAAAAATAAAACATATGCAGTGAGTTAACCAATGGGTTGGAATGATAGGGAATATAATAATAAACAATACATTAATAATATAATAATGATAAAACAATATATTGTTAAACTATGACATGAAAATATCCAATAAATACACAGATGAGCCTTATATCCAATAATAAATATAAAATGATACATATGTTCTAATACATGAAAAATAAAAAAAATAAAAAATTAATTTGTAGATAGAAACTTTATGTGAGTCTAAATGTATAAGAAAAATATATATGATATCACCTAATAACATCCCCAAAACACCAATACCTTCTTCTAGTACAAATAAAATCATAAAATAAATATTTTTTTTGAATTATATGTTTAGGTATAAGTAGTGAGATTAAACCCTCAATGGAAACGAACACAACTTTAGGCATCTAATAGAGTTCAACAAGATATGATATAAAAATATTTAATCTTTTAAATAATTTAATAACATAGATTACAGTAGATAATAAAATGCGTCAGATACTATCTCTTTCACTTGTGTAAGAATTATCCTTCTTTAGTATTTTTAGTTTATTATTTATATGATATATTGAAAAAGTATCAAATCCAATGGATCAAATAATTAATCATAAAAAATTAAGAATTAATATTATTAAAAAGTTATTGTTCAAATCTTTTTAATAAATAAATAAATTTTTTAGTATTTATTTTGAACAAAATTGCCAAAATTTTTATCATTAAAACACATAAGTCTAATATGTCTCAAATCTAGAACATAGAAAAAATATTTCTGAGGCTTAATAGAATGATTAAATCAATCCCATCCCATCCCAAAATCAAATTATATTATAAATCCATGGGCATATCAAAAGGAATAAAAAACATGGATAACATATTATCACCCTAAATCTAGTTTTTGTTGATTTTATAGATAGATGATTTTAAAGGATAAGACGTAACTAAACACCACTAAGCAGGAATCCAGAAACATCATTTATAAATTCAATATTCAATGATCAAATTTTGAATAGAAAAATAACACTAGACTTGAGGATATCTCGAACATGATAGCCTACATCAGCTAATGTCCCTTTTCCATCCAACCTCATCATGAGAACACCATCTATGTCGCAAAAGACATCCAACCCGACCAGAGTCGGAGACATAGCATGAAACCCTGCTGCCAAAAAATAACTTCTACCATCATAATTGACACCACATCATTGACGAAATCCAACTGAATAATAGCCCACAACATAATCAATCGTCACCACATAATAATTGTCCTCAACATAACATAACCAACATCAGCACATCACTATCGAATAATTTCAATGTAAATCACCATAACTAGAAGCAAGATTACCCAGAACTAGACAAAAAATGGTCACAGAAACTCACAAATGAAGAGCCATTTCCAATACTGAACCTCACCAACATTAAAGAGAACATGTATGGAATAGTCATGTCCTCCAAACCTCACAACCCATAACCTCATATTTACTACTGCTCCATATTTGACCAGAAGAGGAGCCATGGAACCTGAGGTCAGAGTAGAGATGAGTGCTCGAGGACTCCAGGTGGTAGTAATAATGACAATTTAGAATACTCGAGTGGCTCCTTGATACTCATCGACTGTTGAACATAGATCCGAAAACCCATTTGATACCCCCACTCTGAGTCTGACATGGATAGGCCCCAAGTAACAAGGGGTCATAGCAGGGGAGGGAGCAACTAAGGGCTTCATAAACACACAACCATCGCCAAAACCCAAGCATAGAGCATCCATGGAGGAAACACTGGGGCATAACACAGGGATATGTCACACAAATGGAGTAATAAGAAGACAAGAGGAGGTGAAAATAAGGGGAGAGAAGAAATAAAAGAAGGAGAATAGTGCTCAGGTGAGCCACTAACCTTGTAGTGGAGTGTTTCAAGAGGAAACCCTAAGTGGGGTCCAGAACAAGAGGAGAGAGCCGGGAGAGAAAGGATCCATGCCATGGTTAACATATTATCAAATCAAATATAATCCTTACTAAGGGTCTAAATAGGAATCCAACATTATACAACACTAAAAATACAAGTGTAATGAAAAAAACTCTTTCTTAACATTATGTTAATCATAAAAAATATAAATAATTACCTTTTTTATTTTTAAAAATAAAACATTAAATTTTAAAATAGTTATGAATTCACTGTTAATTCCAGTGGAACATTTAATATTAGAGACAAAATTTCTGGTATGTTTGATTCATATAAAAATCAATATCTTAATCAATTTAAATCCAATTTTTATTCAAAGAATTAATAGTTACAATTTGATGAAATTATTTTCGAAACATTACTTTAACCATTATTTATATTTTTTATGAACATGTTACATATATAATATTTATTTATATTATAAAATTAAAAAATATATAATTAATTATAATTGTTTAATTATATATATTTAAAAAATAACATGTATATATTTACATAAAGAATTAAATAAATAGTAGTTCATGGTATTATTATTCAACATAAGAGGTTGGACCCATTCTAAACAATTATTTTAATCAATATCATTGGATAAATAATTTGAACTAAAATATAGAAATTTAGAAAATTTGAAAGGGTGTATCATTTTGCATATAATATAAAATTTATCTTTAAAAATAGTTGTTTCCGCTTATAATTATTTCATCATTTATGATTAGTTTTGTCGACATGCATTCTATAACATAATTATGATGCTGATTCTAATGCATAATTCCTCTATGGGTATGCACATTTTCATCATAAAATATTGAATCACCATTTACTCATCTCAGAGTTCTAGAATAATTGTACCAACCATATTTCATTTTTAATTACCAATTAAATGATGAATCACTTAAGCAAGATAAATATACATTTTTCTCATAATCTTCAGAGTGGGGAGGAGGATGACTAGATATCATTTATGGGAGTGTAAATTGGAGGTTATTTCTGGGCACTAAAGATAATTTTATTTAGATAATATCAATTTTCAAAAACATTTAATGATCACCATGAAAATATATCTATCGGGTTATATACATTATAACACCCCGTTACCATTTTTAGGTATTTCCATTATATTTTATTATTATCCACCTTAATTGGTCTCATCATTGGACTCTTGAGTGTGGAAAGAATTATTGGTAAAAAATAAGCAAATGTTTGGGGATATATGTTTGTTTGAATTAATGAATTCTAATTATAAATGTTTAATGTAATAGTGGGGTTATCCAAGAGTTTAGAAATGGCCATAGGTGGTTTTGGTTTTTTTCTATGAATCTAATATTTTCACTATCTAGTGGGAATTTACATGTGGTGTAAAGGGGTACACGGCCTTTAATGTTCTCTAGTATCACCTGATGAGTTGAGTAAAAAACGTGAATGATTACATGCTTTGTAAGGATTAAAATCAGGTTTTTAATAAAATGGAAATGAGTTTTTCATTTATAAGGATACCATGGACTAAATGATGTGTAATGGGATTACACAATGATTAAATTTCACATGTTGGAGTTTATGGGTTCTACAAAACACTTTTCAATTTCATTCATCCAAAACCATATTCCCTCATTACCTAGATGATCTCCTTATTTGGGGGGGGGGGGGCTATTCTCATTTGTAATCGATTCATTTATCATTTAATAATAAGGTTTGTGAATTTTGTCTCTATGTTTGATTAATACTTTTTTATTCTTATTTTACATTGATTACAGTAGCTTTGTTGCATTTCATTATTAGATCAAATGATATGTGGTGATGATTCTCTTGATTCATTTCTAGATCTTTTTTGTGATCTTGTTCCAAGGACTAATTATTTATTGGATATGGTGAGACTGGGGTGTGTTCATAAGGTATGTTATGATCTTTCCTCATTATTGACAATATTGTTAAATTTAATCAATTATGAGATTATTTTATTGGTTTTTTAGACTCTCTTATCATCAATGTGTTCTCTTTTTTTGTGGATTCCATTGCAGGAAAATGTGACCAGAGTTTGGTGGTAGGTGGTTATATCTCTAGAATATGTTGTTGAGATACATTGATCAGGTTTTTAATAAATTGTTTTATATATTTAATGGGAATATTTACTAATTTGATTTGTGTTTGTGGAAAATAGTTTTGGATAAAATATGGTTTCCCTTAGTTTTGATAAATGAAAAGGTGTTTTCATGTAATTGTGAAATGTTTTTGTGATATTATTTTCAAATAATGGTGTGATGAATTTTCTTGGAAAATAGAGAACCTGGGAAATATTTGGTAGTTGGTTGGAAGGTAGAGTAACAGGACACATCCATTGTTGAGAGGTCTTCTTATGTGTATTTTCTCTTCTTCCTAAGCATGTTTTATTGGGACTTGTTAGATCATTTGGGATGATCACTTTTTATGGTGTTCCTTTTTTCTCTAGACTCTATGAATATATATAGAGTATTGATACATGAATTATTGTCTATTTTATGTATGAGTTTCCAGGATTTCCTCACCTAGTGTGATCCCTGACATGATATTACCTATTCTTTTCGATGATTTTCATTGTTTTGTCTTGTACTATTTTGGATGTATAACATGGATTTGATATGATATATGATACCTACATTGGTTGTTTTCTGAAATATCTGATTTGTTATATGTATATGAAATAATTTGAAATGTATTTACCTGATTTAATTTTAAATGAGGAAAAAGTGTAAATTAAATTATTTTCACATGCTTTTGATAAAAGGATGTAAAACTATATATAATGACTTTTTTAATTTGAAGTGGGTAATACATGGATTATTATACACATAATTGTTTTTGAGCACCTGGGTGGGATACTAGAGATCATATTATATCACACCCTATGCACCCCTTCGTTGTGGCATATACCTTCTTATGTTTTTCGACACTGAAAGGAAAGATGTTGTAGGGATACTATGAGATTTTATATCAGGTGTTCTTGGGTAGCAGATGGTGAGATGGTGAGAGACTTTCCACTCTATCAAATGTAGATGTCGGATTAGTTATTTTGGGGTTTTCATCCTTTGTTGTTGGAATTTTATCTAAGAGATTATAATGATATAGTTTTCAATTGTCTAGCTTCTATTGTTCATTATCTGTTATGAAATATATCTATCTATTACACTATTTATCTCACCTGTGTTTATATATATGTCATGTTTTTTATTCAATTTGGGAATTTTCATTCCCTCTGATTATTTTTTGATGCTTGGGTGCTATTTTTCAGCCTGTAGGGATCATGAACACCCTTCAGGTGTGTGGCCAGTCGAGTTAGATATCAATATTGAGAGGGTATTTGGTTCAGTTTGTTAAAAAGTAGTATTAGATATGGATTTTTGTGAAGATTCATTACCTTGGGACATTTGATAGGCTGAACATAGGATTATGAGGACATGATAGGTAGGTTGTGGTAAGTTCTAAGCCAAATATTTCCATGACTATAATCAAGTTACCATTGAACTTTGTTATGTGTGTCTCATTTCTTAATTTTTTATCTTATTATTAGTTTTTATTTATAGTTTTATTGGTCTGAACTGCAATTATTCTATGTTTGGCTCTTTATTTGGTTTTAGTGTGCAGTATAATGCCACCGATATGTGTTCCAAGAGATCAATAGGAGGGTGTAGCTGATGTTCCTCAAGGTAATCAACCCCTCAATAAGAATATTATCAAGTCTATCAAGCAGGGAGTTCATGCTATAGATCAAAACTTATTGCAATTCCAGAACACAGTTGTGTAGGTACAACTAGGAGCTGGGGGAGAAAGGGATCGATCATAGGAGTTCTTCTATGAAAATCCACCATCCTTTAATTGTACAAATAAACATCAAGAGGAAAATGAATCGATTAGACAGATTAATTATATAAATGAATTGATAGATAAACATATGAGTATCAAAGTCATTTTTTTGGTATTCTGACTAAAGGGTCCCATCATGTGTTGGTGGGATTCCATGGTACGGGAAGATAAGAATGTGGGATTGGATAGAAGGGGTTTTAAGAATATATTATTCCAATAGTTTTTCCTATAGTCTCTGATGGTGGTGAATTCTGAGGGGTACCTCACTCTAAATAAGGGAGAGCATTTGGTGTCATTGTACACCAAACGGTTTGCTGAGCTAGTTTGTTTTTGTACTAGAGGACGTAAAGAATGACCAACTGAATGATTAGAAGTACTTTTAGTGTTTTTGAATCGATATTAGGTTGTAGGTATTTATACTAAATATTTAGACCTATTTAGAGATACTAGATCTGGATATGATGGAGAAGATTAAAAATGATGGAAATTTTCGATATTATTCTTTTTTTCTTCCACATATCGGTAGCTTCAGTTTTGATCCAGAGAAGAACAAGACGTGGAAAAATTGTCATAGGAGTGGCAGAGTTGGTTCTTAGTTACAAGAATCTTCAGCTTCTATAGATACAAATAGAAGTGTTCCTCTAACTTTTAATCAATGTGGAATCGTTAGACATACCAATAGTTCTTGTCCTTCATTTGCAATGATGTGCTATAGTTGTAGATATTGTGGTCATTTTCCATTTTTTTGATAGGATATGTATACTCCTTTATTTGGTAAGGGATCATGATATCCAAAGGCCTATGAAGAAGTGTTAGATTCTTGAAAGACTCTAGGGATCAAGAAAAAGGCCTCTAGAGTGAAGGACCTTCACACAATATTTGACTTTGTGATAGATGTAGATGTTGGTCCAATGATAGTGAGAGGTACTATCTTTATTTTATCTTCAGTTGTGGTTAATGTATTTGATACTGGTTTATACCACTCATTTATATATGGATATTTTTATTGATATTATGAAACATACAATTAATATCATGTCCTTTTTATAGAATTAGAGACACTTCTAGGTAAATAGAATGGGAATGTGTTTTCATGTGCTTCTTGTATGTTATATATAGATGATGCAGAGTTAGTTTTTGATTTTCTTATTCTAAATTTAGATCTATTTTACATCATCATTTGTATGGATTGATTTTCTGATAATCATAATGATGTTAATTGTTATCATACGAGTGTTTTTTTCTGGTCGATGGGAGCCTGTAATTAGAGTGGGATTCGAGGTCTGGTCCTACAAGACCTTCACCCCTAGAGATCATATGTTTTATATCTACTATAAAAGTTTGACCTAATGTTGTTACTTATGTATTTATCTTCTATCTTGTTTTAAGTAATATTAAGAAGTTTTCCATGAATATATCTCAATTATTCCTCTAGTGAGGGTGTTAGAGTTCATGATTGACATGGTTCTAGGTACATAGCTGATTTTGATACCTTCATTTCATATGCCACTAGTGGAGCTCAAGAAATAGAAGATTCAGTTTGAAAATATTGTAGAGAATACTTTTTCCTCCATAGTGTTTCTCCTTGGGTAGCCCTAGTTAACATTTCTAAGAAGGTAGATGGTTTACTCCAGTTGTGTGTGGATTATCAGAATTCAAAACGAGTAATGATTAAGAAAATCTATAATTTTCCACATGTGGATGACTTTTTTTACTAATTAAAGGGTAAAAATGGTTTTTGATGATTGATCATTGATCATGTTATCATAATCTTAGAATCCAAAATTCGGATATATTTATGATGAATTATAGGAGTAGGTATGGGCATTATGAACATATTTTAATTCCATTTTTCCGACTAATGTTCTTATAAATTTTATGGATATGATGAATTAGATATTCCATCAGTATCTCAACACATTTTTGGTAGTGTTTGTGGATGATATTTTAATTTTTTCAAGATCCAAGTATGTGAATGATCACAATCTATGTTTGGTTCAAGATATCCTGAGGAGTCACCATTTTTATAGAATGAATTAAAAATTAAATTTATGGATTCAAGAAGTGGGTCCTTATGGAATGTGATTTCTGAGCGTGGTTTATTAGTTCATCCTGATATGGTGAATGGTGATTGTTCATTGGAAGAACCACAGAATGTATTTGAGAATTGGTGCTTCCTTTTTCTCTTTCTATATATTATGGGCGTTTGGTTATGGATTTCTCATTATGGAAATACAATTTTCTTTCTCTTGTAAGGAATGGAATAAAATTCACATGGTTTGTAAATTTTCAATATTATTTTCTAAAGATGAAATGACTTCTGACATCAGATCCAATTATGATCTTACATGAAATTGGTATGGGATGTGTGTTTTTCTATGATTATTTTATCATAGATTTGGGTTTTGTGCTCAGGAAGGATGTTCATGTATTAGATAATGACTCTTGTAAGCTTTGAGAACATGAGAAGAATTATCCCACTTGTTATTTAGATATTTATATGGTTATTAATGAACATAAAACATAGTGGAATTATCTTTTTGAATAAATTATTATAGTCTTTTTTTACTATAAATGTTTGAGTTATATATTTTATCAAAAAAACGTGAATATGATACAGAGGCGATGGGAGGAACTCCTTTATATGTTTAACATAGAAATTTCATACACCTGGGGAAGGGGAATGTTGTTGAAATATCATTTAATAATAATGTTACATCACAAGATATTCTAGAATAGAAGGAAGAGTCGTACCATATTTGAATTTTTTCTTTGTTTCATCTGGATTATTAAAAGGATGTTTCAAGTATGGTTCTCACTAGTGTTTAGTTATCATCATCTATCCTTATGTATATTTTTTATAGTCCATAGTAGGATAATTATTGTAAATGAATTCATGGAAACCTATATGAAGGGAGACTATTTCAGGTTGTTCTCTTTCTTCAGATGGTATACTAAATCTTGGGTTTCAGTTTTTCATCCCATAATCAATCAGGATTTTTTTCTTGATTGTTATAGTTATTGATTGTACTTTTATCTGGGAACAATAATGATGTATTATTACATGATATTAAAATTTTGGTGGCTAGTTTTACATCATGAAATTGATGATTATGTGTCATGTTGTTACACCCACCAACAGATAGATACAGAGCATCTTAAACCTTCAGGATTCCTATATTTTCTTCTGGTGCTAGTTTGGAAATGGGTTCATGTATCCATGGATTTTTTGTTGGATTACCATGGAATAATAGATATAGGATCTCTATCAAGGTGTTGATTGGTCATATGAATAATTTCACTCATTTAGTTCTGAGAATGGACACAACTGAATTTGATGAACTGAGTAATCTTTATTTGTGGGAAACTGTGAAGTTACATGAGGTTCCTTCAACTATTGTTTTATAAAAGGATCCTATGATTACATAGAGGTATAAATAGAAGTCTGTAAGAGGTTATGGGGACTTAGTAAAAGTTTATCACAACATACCATCCTAATAGAGAAGTTCAAATATTGCATGCTATTTAGATCATGGAGGATATTCTCTGTGCATGTATCTTGGATTTTGCGGAATCTTGGCTATTCTATATGGTACTGGGTAATGTTTCCTATTATAATAGTTATCAATCATCGATTAGAATGGATCCTTTATAGAATTTATATTTTCTCCCATGTATATCACCTATTTTTTGGGAAGTGGTTGGAAAATATTCTTTGGTGTGGCTGAGTTTGGTTCAAGAGTCATCTGTGAGGACATAGGATATACGTTGGACTTTATTTGTAGATCAGGTTTGATAGAAATCTTATGTGAATCATAAATGTTTTAATTCATAGTTTTTCATAGTTGTTTGTGTATTCTTAAGTGTTTATCCTTATTTAGTTAATATTTATCTTGTAAAAAATGGGAAGTTAGCTCAAATATATGTTGGACCATTTGAGATCATTGAGTGGCTAGGGATGTTTTTAAATCAGTTTTAATTTCCAGTTCAATTGATAGGAATTCATGATATCTTCCAAATATTACATCTTTGGAAATAGAATCCTAATACCCCTCATGTTCTTAATTGGTATGATATTTATATAGATCTAGATGTATGTTTTTGGGAATAGAAAATAGTGATCACTGACTCTTAAGTGAATGTCTTATGTGGGAAGTTGATTCTGTTTGATAGAGTATTTTACTGGAACATGTTAGATTTTATGAGACTTGGGTGTGTGATTCATTGATGAAGGATTAGTGGCCTCACCCCTTTACTAGACTTTATTCTTCCACACAACTTTCAAGTTATGAAAAGTCTTATAGTGGGGTGTTTATAACATCCTATTACCATCTTCTAGGTAATTCCTTTCTCTTTACTTATTTTCCTCTTTAATTTGACATGACCTAGGACTCTCGATACTAGTGTTAATTTTTTAGTGGAAATAACCTAATTATTATGGATATATTTTTTTGAATTAATATATTTTGAGTATAATAATTTAATGTTTTAGTAGGGTTCTTCATGATTTTGGGGAATTATTGAGGTGGGTTTATGGGTAATAATCATCTTTTTACATTATCCTTTAGCAATTGACACACAATGAAATGGGATCACATGACGTGTAACATTTATGAGGATCATGTTATGAGATAACTACACAATTTAAAATATTATATGTCACTTAAGGTTTTAAATCTTGTTTTTAATAAAAAAAGTGATGGGTTTTAGTGTATAAAGACCATATGGATTACATGATGTGTTATGGTATTACATGCCATGTAAAGGTATTGAGGTTTCATTTTTGTGTTTTACATGGATGATTTATATTTCATTCGTCCACAAGCCTCTTCCCTCTCAACCTAGAGGCACTATCTGGTGATTTTATGAACCTATGATCCTTCTAGATCAATTTATTCATCATTTTTACATTAGGAATGCTCGTGGATTTTCTTTTGGTGATTTATAATTTATTATTATTCATTTCCTTTGATCATGGTAGAATTTTTTCATTGATTTATCTTATTTTTTTATCATTTGGGGTGATTATATGGAATCCTATTTAGATCTATTGTGTGATCATGTTCTGGGGCCAATTATTTGTTAGTTTGGGTGTTGTAGGTGTGCGTTCCTGTGGGATTTCATGACATTTACTCTTAAATAATTCTTTTTAAAATTAAACCAATTTTTAGATGTGTGGACTTTTTCTACAACCTTCATTTTCATATTTGTTCTCTCTTTGTTGGTGGATCCCGTTGCGGGAAATCATGACCTGAGTTTTGAGTTAGACGATTTCGTCTCAATCATGGGTTGGTGAACTTCCTTTCTCCAGTTTTTGACAAAATATTTTACAAATATAATTTAATTATTGACTTATTTAATTTCATTTTTTGGAATGTTGTCTTTGATAAAATAAGAGCTTAGTCATGTTTTTTGAAAATGAAAAGGTGTTTCCAAGGCATTTCGAACTTGTTTTTAGAACTGATTTTCAATGAATGGATTGATGAAATGGATTTGAAAATAGATCACATGGGAATCCTTGGGTACTTAGAAGGATTTTATAGTAATATCCCTTGTCCACTATCAGGGGGTTTTAATATGGGGATTTCCACTGATCCTGAGTCCTTTTGTTCTAGTGACTTGTTTAACATCTTAGGGGGTTCACTTGTTATGGTGCTCCTATGATATCTAGACTCAATGAACATGTCTAAATGATTTATTCAAATGTAATTTTATACATAAGGTTTTTTTCATATCTATCTTGACCTAGTATGACCCCTTATGTCATGTTACCTTTTATTTTGGACAATTTTGGGTTTTTTCTTGTAAAATTTTGATTGTACTACCATTGATTTGATAGGGTATATGATTAATTATTTGGTTTGTTTTGATAAATATAATTTATATATTTATATGAAATTATTTGAAATTATTTTACCTCATTTATATAGAAATGTTGAAAAGGGAGTAATTGAATTTTTTTTCTATGATTTGGATATAAAACTGTTAAACCATATATCATGCCTTGTTTTAATCTAAGGTTAATAAGATTTAATTATGGTAGAAGACTTGTTATGGAACTCTTAGTTGTGATCATTCTAAGACTGGTATCTAACACTCTGTGAAACCCTTTGGTGGTGCATCTAAATTGTTACGTCTTTTGATGTAGGGAAAAATTCAAGGTTCCATGGTGAGGCAATAAGTTTTTATGTCAACTGTATTTACTTTGTTGGTGGTGATATGGTAGGAGGTTTCCCACACTTTCACATGGAGATATTAGAGTAGTTGTTTTATTTTATTCATCCTTTTTATTGACATTTTTTGTTGGAGATTTTTGTAATACCCAAATCATTTGTGTAGTATCCATTATTCTTTATATTTTATGGAATATATCAGCCACTTCAATTGTTTATATCTTCTATATGTATATATTTTGTTTTGTTTCTTCAGGTTGGGAGAAAATAATTCCCTTTGATTATTGATTGACGCCCAAGTGCTAGTTTCTAGCCCATGGTGATTAGGGGTGACATTCAGTTATGTAGTGGATCAGGTTGAGAATACTATTTATAGAGGAAGATAATGATCCATTTCCACTGTGTGTTGAACTGTAAAAGTTATTATCATTCCTCTATTGAATGAATGATATTATTTTAAGGTAGCTGAACATGTACATCATGTACACATAAAAACCCTCAATAAACCACATTTACCATCACTATAGCCTTCAATATTTCATAACATCTAATCCCATTCCATTTTACCCTAACCATGCCCAACAGTATTGAATTGAAGGTTCCACGATTCATATTATAATAAAGGGTCTCAATAAGTTCCACACCCAGTCCACAATCCTATAAATATATTCCCATTTCATTTCATCCATCCCTATTTGTCATAGGTGGGACCTCACGAAAAAAAAATAATTATAAAAAGTTATAAATGTATTTTCACTCATACTGTTGTAATCCAATAAAAAATAGCCAACCGTATTGCCAAAATGAAAACTCCCTAGGCCAAAATAGCTTAAGGCACACTCATAAATCTAAGAAGCATCATACAAACCCACACAACTCTTACTACTATGTTGTGGTGACCATTAATAATTCCAAAACTATTTTCTAACATCTACATATACTCTATGATCCCTCATAACACCTACGAGCCCTGATAAAACCCAATGGGGTGTAATTTTGAGATCTAGGACCTTGCATCAGATTCCACTAAAAAATTACCACCCTATATAATTTATAACAAAAGTCAGTACAAAGGGTAATATGGTGGGGTCCAAAAAGCCACCTAATGAGATAATTATTAAGGATCTAATTACTCTAGGTTCATAAATAATAGATAATGAGCCATGTTGACCTAAACATGGAATGCATAAAAAATGACAAAACATATCAATCAAACAAATATAATGGGTTGTGTCTCAAAAACTCTGAAAATAGATAATGGATCATATTAAAATGAGGTATTTGGTGCATATTTGTGAATCTGATTCCCATTTTATATCTTCTTAGCCAACACAACACCATGTGATATGATCTAATGGTATAAAATGGCCTTTAATGACCTTATCCCAATGGTCCTTTGTAGTGATAGGTAAATCCTTAATGTTATCACAATCTTAAGAATCTAGTTCCCCTTAATTGATGATGTTAGAATCATCATGATGATATCAGTGAAGATATGATAGGTGAAAGAAATCATTAATCCATCCCTTCAGTGGGGGTAGTTCTAACCAATACACCTTCACTAAAACCCATGGAAACACCTTTAAAGGTATAATGAACCACGCAGAAATCTTACTCCAATGAACAAACCTTTGATTATAATTATTAGTGACATCATCATAATCAAATGATGCCTAATTCAATACTCTAGAGGAAAGAATTGATGATCATCATAGGAATTATGGAGATCTTGAAAATTCTTCATTCACACACAAATCACTTGAAACATATCTATCATACTCTTCAACAATTATAATTTAATAACAACTAAAACATTGAGCTCATTACATCTTAATATAGACCAGAAGGGATAACCCTACAAAACATCAAATGGATCCATACCAAATGTATATTAATAAATTTTATTATATGAATAATCCTCAAATGTTAGGTGCCTCACCCGCAAACCCCCAAATTCTATAATTCCTAAAAAAAATAGGAACTCAAAATTATAGATGATCTACTCTATATGACCATCCATATAAGGATGAAAAGTAATGATAGGGAATAATTTAGAACCAAAAGTACATTGGTGGATTATCTACACATAAGAGGAAAAACTAGATTCAGGATCAGATATAATTTTACTAAAACTTCCATGAATCATCTCTATCTCATTGAGATACTTACTTGAATCAAATACACCATGCACTACTCCTAAATCATTAAGAATTGAAGTGATTTCATCAATGAGTACATGATTACCCATGTGTAATTATTACTGGATTTAAATCTAGTTAAATTGGTGAATAACACCATCAAGATGTTTTCTAAGTTCTATTTAGAAATATAATTCTTCTATGGAAAACCAACCAAAACATGGTTCTCAAAAATAACCATCTTTAAGAAGAAACATTTAGAAACAAACTCTGCAACTGACTTATTAAGACAATCCCACAAACAATTCCTCTCATAATGTGGTTATTCTTTGTCACACCAAAAAGTGACTCTAAGAGTCAACTATGGAACTATAAAAATAAAAACCTCATGTAATAAAAAATGAATAAAGATATTCCCTTCAACACAAATCGATTCCACCCATGTTCAGACCATCCATTGGGGAAATCTCTTCATTAAACTCTACCATTCTAGTACTTTTTCTCAAAATACAAAATCTAGGACTCTATTACTAGTTTTAATAATTATTGAATTACTTTAATCTTATATTTATAGTTTCTACCATCCACTAATCCCATATAATGGTGTATCATGTATAAGACTTCCATTATAGTGCATGAGTCTCTAGAAAAATGCACATCACTACAACAAAGATTTATTCTCTAGTTACTAACCCCAAAGTTCCATTTACTTGGTGTAATGGAAATTTAAAAGGTATAGTCCTACAAGAATATCATCCCCATTCAACAAACAAATTCATATCATTATTTGAGAATGAAAACATCATAAATTTTTGGTTTGTGAAGAAAACAATTCATTCACTAATAAGATAGTGTCACCACAACATCAAAGAAATACTAATGTAGAAAGCTCAAGATCATGGGTAGTGTAGTTACATTTATGAGGTCATAACTATTAGGCCAGAATATAAAAAGTAACACACAAGAGGGGGTGAATTGTGTATTTTCAAAAACATCTACAATTGTGGAATTCAAAACCCTTTGTATTTTAAGCGGATATATATCATTTTTATTCTATATAAATCTATGTAGTGGATAATAAAAAGAAATAACACAACATTTTATACGGGTTTAGAGAACAAAGATCTCGTAGTCCACTCCATCAAATACTCTCCCATCGAACTTGGTGAATTTCACTAGTATGGTCCTCTTATCACAACACTAAAATCCACAACTAATTATAGGTGGTTGGAACCTTTACGAAAGCACTAATAACAAAGTATTTTGTTTCTATAATAGAGAACCTATTTTCTACAGCTCAGATCAAGAATTTGATACTCCCCCATTACTCAGTACGATCAGTCGAAACTCAAATAAATCAAAAGAAATTGATTTCTTGAAATAGTTTTAACATCACAATTATAGAAGAACAAATTGAAAGTTGATGGATCTTATTTATGAAAAAATATTTTCATCAAGAAATAATGAGTCTGAAGTGATCCCAGTTTCACAAAGATCATCAATTTAAAAGTAGAAACAAAATAGAGTAGTCATTAAAATAAAGTAGAATAAGATAAAATGTGTATATCACTAAAATTTAGCTTCTTATGAGATGTTTAATAGTTGTAGAACTATAAAAATTTTTATCAGAGTATGGTAGTATATGAATTTTTTTTCATAAATCCTGTAAAAAATACGATACACCATTGGATTATATAAAGAAAAAAATTCCTGCTTTTGATTCCCGATCCAAAAAAGATGCGTGATAAATCGTAGATATTCAAATTCAAATAAAAAATGGGTGTCGTGACATCCCTAAATAATTAGATGAAAATATCCATTTAGAAATCATGGAAAATATCGTTAAAATAAATATCCAAAATTAAAAAGTAAAACATAGGGTTCCTTCACAAAAAGAAAAAATACCAAACATAGGGTTCAACTATGTAACATTCATTCTCCAAGCATATGGTTGAAAATTTGTGGTTGATCATTAAAGTAAGTTTGGTGATCCATATTTTTTTATCTAAAATGCAAGGTACATTAATTATGATGTGTACTTTAACCATACTTTCTTCTCTTAAAAAACGTAAGGTTCCATCCAAACATACAGTTCCTTTAACCATACTTTTTTGACAATGTTGAGTTGACTAACCATACTTACTATTTTGAACATAGGGTTTAGATACCATACTTTCTTCTTCCAGTGTATGGTTGAATACAAATGTATGGATCCTAATCCATATGTGTTGTACAAAATGTAGGTTTTATTCCTTAATTTATGCTTATCCATGTTGGGTATGAAAAATGTTTCCATAATGATTAAAAATGCATCCTGAACACATTAATAACTATTCCTTGAAAATTAAATGCTTAAAAATAATTTTAGATTAAATATAAATAAATATTTATTTCATAAAATACACTTAATGTAAAATCGTTAGTAAAATAGAAAATGGTATTTCTGAGCATAAAAATCACTCTAAATTATAGATTATTGTTGATACAATGTATTCCCAAGAATATCCCCCTTTTTGATGATAACAAAACCCATAAAAGTATTAACACAATATATAATTCTGTAAACATGCGTAAAAAAATATTTGCAATAGTATTTTTTATTTCATTTTTTTATTTTGATAAAATAAAGTGTTGTGTTTATTGAATTATCTCCCCTTTTTTTGATATAAAAAAAATGTAAATAAAAAAATATTAAATATCATTAAATTTATAATAGAATATTAAATAAATGATATAATTTACTCTTGAGAGAAATAAATTATGGATTTTGGAAATTGAGATAAACATAAAAGAATATCAAATAAGCAATAGAAAAAAGAATAAAAATGTTACTAATAAAAATTTTACAAATAAAATAGACAATTTTGACTTAGTAAACAAGTTAGTAAACTGTAACATTTTGGTTAGTGTTTGGTTTTGTTATTGGTTCTGAAGGGGCCTGAGCATCTTGAAAACCTTTTTTTCAATGTTGAAATTTATAACTGTAATATTTCAGTAAGATTATCACCCATCTTTCTTATCAAAACTATGGAATCCTGACTCACATGTATAAATTAATCTAATTTTACTTTATAAAATTCATGAAAACTTTCTACCTACTATATAGAATGAACCCACATATCACTTTACTAGTTGTAAAGAAGTTTAATTTCTGGTTCACCTGGAATTAATAGCTCAATAAGTAATATTTGATTTTCCAGCAAAACTAAAAAGGGGAACTATTGCAATGAAAGTTCTAAATTATATCATCCATATCATCTATAACAGTATTGATTACATGAAATATTTAAATACAATTGGTTGACATTTGAGGGGAAGAGGTAGAAGTACAGACTTGATTAACACTCCCCTTGACGTACTCTAACTAGCTTCCTAAATACCTCTTCAGATATACAAAATATATTTTGGAAATAGAATAAGGATTCATTTTTCTAATATGATCTTGGATCTCTCTCTTAAATGCATCAAAATATTTCTTTTTCACATAATTTTATTTAATTTCCTGAATTAAAGTCTGAACAAACTCAAACTCTATCATTGGGTCTGATGAATTCTGCAAATCTTAAAATTATTTTTTTACTACTTACAAATCCTGTTTGAGAACATAATATTCCCCATGAACTTTATTGACATTGATAGAAGATCCTCAACCTGATTAGTCAATGAATTAGAAGCCCCTTCATCTAGATTTTTGGACTGATCAATATACGTAATGGATAAGGGATTAATAGAATAGTTCTCAAGTGATTTTTCACTGGAACATGTAATATTATCAAGAACATATGTCTTTTCACTAGAGACATATCCTTATCTATCCAATGACTGGACAATGGCAGAGATAGCCTGACTCTCAACAAGATCTATAACCTTAGTTACTGATATGTTTACATGACATTATTATTAGGTAGCCTCTTCCTAAATAGCTTTAAATCAAACATCCTCATCCTATTCATGAGAAACATCATGAGGATTTAGAATCGTACTTTTAACATATTCATGTTGTTCTTGAACTGGTTATTCCAAATGAATTGAATGGGTAACTTCTCTTGAACCCGACACTGTTTCATTAGATAGTGGTTATTTTATTTTCCTTGGTTTCATAATCACCTACTTTATAAATTCTTCTCCTTATGCTTCTTTTGTTGCATCATTAAATATCAATTTTCTTTTAACTGATTTAGAAACACCTTCTATTCGAGATTCTCTAATTTCTTCATTTATCCCAATAATTTTACCTCCTGAGAAAATGATCTAGAATTCTATGGCACATCTGTACCATGTAGATCGTGTTTTACTTTCATAGTCCTCTGGTAAAATACAAACTTCCTAAGAGTAGCAACATTCAGAACATTATGATGATGAAACTTAACTCTTTAGATGAACAAACGATTCATATTTTTTCTAAAAAGAATCAAGGAATGTATCCTTGCATAGAGATAAATATATATCTGATCCTCTGGTTGACAACAATAATTAAAATATATCAACATGTATCTTAGAGAATTTAACTTGATTTCTCTTATGAATAGAAACATAATATACATGTTTGGATATAATATTTTATCCATTTTAGATACTATTGGGGAAATTATAGTTTTAATGAACTTAACCAACTCATTATGATCAACCTCAAGATCCTTAACATACATTTTCCTCATGTTCATTGATCCAAAAAATACATAATGTCTATAGATTAATGACCAATATTTCTAATAGATTTAAGGTCAAAATTAAATACACCATCATGAGGAAATTTCAAAAAATGAGCTATTTCTACCGATGAAATTAAAAATTACTTATCTTTTATTTTCCCAAATACAATATCTTCTATTTCACCAAAACTAAACTGTACAATACAGATGAAATTATTTAGTTTTACCTCTTAAACAAACTCTATATTCACCTCATTGAAGAAAAATTCTGAACCATAGAATTATAGTGCTTTATTAAGTAATTTATTTTTCTAATATATCCACACAAAAATGTATGACCTTACCTTGAAGAATATTCCCTGATGGAACTCATTGATGCTTTGTGTCCCTGGGTTCTCCCTCATTAGTTCACTTAGTCCTGGAATGACTTATAGGATTTTTTTGAAATATTTATTTCACTATTATTATCACATTAAACAAGTATACTATTAAAGTTTAATCCAATGTTCAGTAGAGTGTATTTCATCCACAAACTTGCACACAACAATTGCCTGCAGACAGATATTCTGCCTCAGTGGTTGATAGGGCAGCCGAGTGTTGTTTCTTACTCGATGATGAAACTAAATATTTTTCTAAAAAGTGACAGGTTCCTGAGGTATTTTTTCTATCTAACCTACCTACTCCAAAGTCATCATTTGAAAATGAAATAAAATTAAAATCAAATGTTTTGGGGTAAAGAAGATATTGAAAAATAGTCTCTTTTAAATATATAAATAATCTCCCAACTACAGTAATATGAGATTCTTTTGGATTTTATTGAAATCTGAACTAAGACATATAGAAATCATAATTTCTAGTCTACTAGAAGTATGATATAATAATCTACCAATCATACCTCTATATAACATGTTGTCTACTAGTTTTCTAGCTTCATCCAAATCACGTTTTATATTCGTACACATGGGGGTTATATATGTATTGTTGTTTCCAAGTCTAAACTGTTTCAATAAATCAATAATATATTTACATTGATTTAAATAATTAAGAGAATATTTTTAATAAATATAAAATCCTACAAATAAAGTTAGTTATCCCACCATACTCATTTCAAATTCTTTTTTCATTAATATTGAAAAATACTGAAAATGATTTTATTAATTGATATAAAAATAACATCATCAAAATAAATTTGTACTAATCGAATATTAGAAAAATAGTTTTATGAAATAGTATTGGGTCTGATAAACCAATTTTAAAATCCTTTTTTAAAATAAAAGAACTTAATCTTTCATACCAAGCTCTAGGTGATTGTTTAAGGCCATAGAGATCTTTGGTATTTTTTTAAAAAAATTTGGTTTTTGAGGATTTTCAAAACTAGGGGTTGTTCAACATAAATAGTCTCCATTAAATTACCATTTAAAAAGTCATTATTATCATCCATCTGAAATAATTTAAAATTCATATGATATGCATAGACTAAAAGAATTCTAATGGCCTCTAATCTAGATACAGGGGGAAAAGTCTCATCATAATCTATACCTTCTTCTTGATTATATCCTTTATTAACTAATCTTTCATTATTCCTATTAATGATCCTTTCATCATCCTATTTGTTTCTAAAGACCCACCTGGTTCCTATAACTGGATAGTTGGTTGGTCTATCTACTAATTCCCAAACATTATTTCTTTTAAACTAATTTATCTCTTCCTCCATTTATAACAAAAAACTTTTGTCTTATAAGTATTCATCAATAGTCTTAGGTTCTAACTGAGAGAGAATGGAAGAAAATTCATCAAGGTTACCTACACTTATTCTAGTTCTAATTCTTATATCTAGGTTTCCTATACCAGTTTTAAAGGATTTTTCCTTAGGGTTATAGACTATCTAGGTTAAAAACGTTCTGGTTCATTGGTGGCATGTTCATCTGAGATAAACCAAATTATATTCATATCATTTTCAAAATCATTTTTAATGGTTTCAAGACTCATATTGTAACAAGGGTCAGTAACTTCACTATTTTGTTCTATTTTCTTAATGAAAGGACCAGTTTCATCAAAATTCACATGAACTAATTCTTCAATAATCTTTCAATTTTAATTAAAAACTCTATTAGCTTTAGAGGTTTAAGAATATTCTAAAAATATTCCTTCATAATATTTTTAATTGAACATTCCAAGACTATCTGGGGTGTTCATGATATACACATTACATCCAAAAAATATAAATGACTTTACTTTAGGATTTTTGTTATTCAATATTTATAAGGTTTCTTTTTCAAAATAGCCTGAAATAAAACCCTATTCACAATATACCAGGTTTTGATTTCATATTTTCCCAATAATAGGTTGGAAGACTATGTTAATTCCCCATAGTCCTTTCAATTTCTTGATTAGTTCAATTTATTCTTTCAATAATTCCATTTTGTTATGGTTTTCTTGGTATAAAGAATATGTGTTCAATACCCATATTTGAATAAAAAGGATTAAATTCTTGATTATAAAATTCTATACTAAGATCACTTCTTAATGAAATTATTTTAAATCCTTTTTCAAATTTGTAAAATCTTAAAAAAAATTCAAAAATAGAAAAAAATCACTCTCACGTTTTAGAAAATAAACTAAAGAAAATCGGAAATAATCATCAAGTAAAATATAAACTTATAATTTTCCATCCAAACTTGAAACTCTTGATGGTATAAACTGATACTTGTGGATATGTTCTAGAGGTTTAGATGTAGAAATTTTGTTACTTCATTTGAAAGAATATTTATGTTTCTTTCCGATTTGGCATGAAACACATAATCTGTCATTATAAAATTTAAGATTAAGTCAATCCAAAACTAATTATTTCATATAAAATTTATGTAATGAAAAAAATATTACAATGAATGAGTATACTATGCTAGATCCTAGAGTCATTGGTTTTTTCAGTTAAACAATTAACATTGTGTTTATAAAATGAATTTAGATCCAAAGTATAATCTGTATTAGTTCTTGGTGCTCTAAACATAAGAAATTTGTCTTTAAAAAGTGGGCAAGAATTTTTGGAAAAATAAACCTAAAGATCGTCATAAAAAGGTTGAGAAATAATTATTAGATAGTTCTCTCACCCATTTTCAAATTGAACTTTGTGGATTGATATGAACATCAGATCTCTAATAGTTCCAACTCCAGCTATTTTTCTTTTAACATTGTCTCCAAAAGTTACATGAACTCCATCCATTTGAGTAAACATAAAAATTATTAATGGATTTCCACTCATATTTCTTCAAAAACCATTGTCTATATAATATATATAATTATTGTTCATATAGAATTTTACCTACCAAATTATTTAAAAAATGTTTTTTTTGTAACCACATATTCTTCGGTCCGATAGTGTTAGCCAGTAGTGATATCGTAATCTAGATCTGTTTTTTTTCATATCTTATATCATTAGATTTAGATAAAATCTCTAGAATAAAGATGCTTTAAATGCCACAAATTTGATTATTTCTCAAATAATAGTTATTTGTCACATTCCCTTTTATTCCAAAAAAAAACAGGTTGAATGTTTTGAAATGGGGAAAAATAATTCTTTTACTATTTTGATTTATCACACTTACTTCATATAAATAAATATTTCCCTTTTAATAACATTATTTCCAAGGATTTCATTTTAGATATTTTATCCTTTAATAAAAATAATAGAATAACTATTATATAATTCTACATCATCTTGTAAATATTTTATCTTATTTTCATGATCAGCATAGTTTGATGTAGATGTGTCAAATATTTCAATTAGCTCTAGATATTGTTTCAGTATGGTATCTCTTTCACCGAAAATAACATTATGATTGTTCCTTAAAGATTTTTTCTTTTTTAATAAATAATTATATTTATCTTCAAACATATAATAGTTGGTAACTAATATATTATATGAGAAACTGGAAGAATTAAAATCGAAATTGAATGAGTACTAGTATTTTAGCATTTCCTCTTCATCTATGTAGCACATATTGGATTTAAAATTTGATTGTTTAATTTATAAATCATCTTTAGATGAACTGATGGAGTATTCTATAACACTCCATGTTCTTTTATTTATCTTCTACCATTAAGTTATAATCATAATTTTTTAGATATTTCTTTTCTAGATATATCTTTTAATCTTTTAGATGAGGAAAATCATGTCTAATATGACCAAATTTCATGAATTCATATCATATAACTTCTTTTGACTCTTTCTCATTTTCTTGAAGGATTTTCTGAATCTTTTTTTCTTCTTATAAAACTTACTAAAACGTTTTTCCAACTCAGATAGTTCTATTTTAGAATCAAACAAATCATAATTCTTATCCTTTTTGTCTTCTTGTTTTATTTTTCTTTTTGGATTTTGATATGTTACTTTTATAGAAGTGTTATCTTTTTTCACAAATATTCTACAAACTTATTCTTCATCTATAATTTCAACTCTATATGACATCAATGCCCCAATTAGATATTTCATTGTCAAATCATTGATAGTTGATGATTATTAAATAACAGTATATATTTCATTCCATTTAAAAGACAGTACTCTCAGTACTTTCAATGCTTGAACAGATTGTTTGATAGGTTCACTTAAGGATGTAATATAATTGATAATTTCTATAATATTTCCCATCATATATGTGATTCATTCACAATAAAACATTTTTAATGTGTCCAACTTTATCATGGATGTTGCATCCCTCTTCTATCACACATTATCTGTCCCTTCATAAGAAAATTTAATAGGTTTTTATATTTTATAACCAGTAAGACATTAAAAAACTAGATTTAACTCATCCAGTCAAATACCATTGATAATTTCATTCATATATTGTGAATTCATATCATTTTCTACTTAAGTTGCAGCATCCCATGTCTCTGCTTTCTAAATAATTTTATAGGAAGAAGTGATTTTTGAATAAAATATAAATCCAATATTAATTAGATAGATAATCATCCTTGATTTCCAGTATCCATATTTTCCACTACTGAAGTAAGAATCGCATTCCATTAACATCCTTCTCTTTGATAATCCATTTCTATCATTTTATAAGCCTTTGAACTTTTATCTTTCTATATATTTAATCCAAAACCTTCCATTTGATAACAATTATTATGTCAGAATATACAAAGTATCACACAAAAGGGGGATAAATTCTGTCTTTCTAAAAACATACACAATTATAACATTCTAAAAACCATCCATTTGATACCAATTATAGTTTTTTGTGGCACAAAGATCACCTAGCCCACTCCAACAAAGAATCTCTCTTCGATCTTGGTGAATTTCACTTGCATGGTCCTCTTATCACAAGACCAAACTCCACAACTAAGTGAAGGAAGTTCACACCTTTACATACAAGGCCAGTAAAAAATTCTTCTAGTTATATAATAGAGAACTGGTTATCCGTATCTTAGATTGAGGAGTTGATACTCCCCAACATCTGAGTATGATCAGCCGAAATTGAAATAAATCAAAAGAAATTGATTTGTAGAAACTGGTTGAACATCACAATTACAGTTGTAGAAATTGAAATTTGATGGATCATCTTCTTTATAAAATAATGATTTCAATAAATATTGATTCTGATGTGATCCCAATGGTACAAAGATATTCAATTTAAAAGTAGCAACAAAACTGATCAATCAAAAACTTACAACAGAACAAGATAGAACATGAATATCTCTAAAATGTAGTCTATTCTGAGATGTGAAATAATTATATTACTCTATATATTTTTATCAGTGTATGATCATATATGAAAATATGTTTCTTTCAAAAACACCATGAAAAAATGATACACTGATTGAATATATAAATAAAAAAATAAGGCTTCAGAATTGCAGATCCACAAAGGATGCCTCATAAATCATTTATATTGAAATTAAAATAATAAAGGGAGTCATAAATTCCATTAAGACAAGGCGTAAAGATATTTATTGAATATAGTTATTTTACTCATATATAATGGGCATTAAATCAGTCAAAAATGAGATTTAAAACTGCTTGTAACTCAAACTAGACTATTGCAAAAATCACGGAAAATATCGAAAAAATAAATCTCTAATTTGAAAAGTTAAACATAGGGTTCCTTCACAAAATGAAAAAAATACCAAATGTATGGTTCAAATATGTAGTTTTCATTCTCCAAACATATGTTTGATCATTAAAAGTAAGGTTGATGATCCAAACATTTTTCACTACAACATAAGGTACATTACTTATGTAGGGTTCTTTAACCATGATTTCCTCTATTGACAAAGGTAAGGTTCCTTCCAAAAATAAGGTTCCTTTAACCATACTTTTATGATAATATAGGGTTAATTAATAATTCGTAATGTTTTGAACATAGGGTTGAGATTCCACACATTCTTCATCCAGTATTAGGTTGAATACAAACATATGGGTCATGATCCATACATAATAATCAAAACATAGGGTTTATTCCTACATTACGCTTATCCACATAGGTTAAGAATAATTATTACATAATTCTTGAATACCCATCCCAAGAACTTTAATAAATATTTATTGTTAATTAAAATCTTGAAAATAATTTAAAAATAAATATAAAGAAATATTAATTCCCTGAAATATACTTAAAGTAAAATAATTATTAAAATAGAAAAGGGTATTTATGGGAATTCAAATCATCATAAATTATAGAGTATTATTGAGACAATACATTCCGAACAATAACTACTGATAATCAGTTATGATATCCTCCCTATAAAAAATGAACATGCATCCCAAGCCAATATGAGACATATCCCCAAAATCATCAAGTGATATTCCCTCCAATTTTAGATGATGAAAATGATTACTATTTATTATTCCCTTTAAATAATCAAATACAAAATGTCATAGGTTTGTCCACATGAACACATGATCTACTCCAGTCAATTCTGTTATAAAAGTTATAATCTTGGATTGGAATATTATGAACACATATAAGGATGTAAACACCACTGAAGAACCATAACACAACAATATTTTTGTGAAATTCACAAGAAAACACTAAATCAACATTCATTGGTTCCATGAAAAATCATCACATAGTTATGATAGAACCCATGAATGTAAACTCTCACACCCAAAGATCATAATTTTATATGTTCATAAAAACTAATAAAATCACAGGATATCACAAAAGTTTCATATATTCTCTTACTAAGATGCTAAAAACTAAAGTTTTTCATCTACGAGGACCACTATGAACCAATCCAGAAACACGCAGAACATAACATTAATATACCACTTGAACAAAGATATAGCATTTATAACTACAAAAAACATCAAAACAATTTCATAATGACCATACTAAAAACTGAAATTAGTCTTTTAGATATAATCTTCCTTAAATTGAATATTATGATTCCATTACCACATGTTATTCTTAGAGAACCAACATTCCCTATGAAACTAATTGAATGGATCACCAATCTATGTGGGATTATTTAGTATACACTATTTCTAGATTCAAGGGATGATAATAAATCAAATATCAAAAAATGAAGTATTAATTCATTATAATCACAAACTTGAGATCCCCAAGGTAATAAAATTGGGAAATTGAATCCTCTTTACCAGATATCATAAACGTGAATTCAAAGTGTAACAAAATAGTCTTTTTAAATTATATTTGATTCCAAAACATGTGTTTCATTTTTTACACAATAAAGCCTTGTATATGTAAAAATAAAGTAATATTTTTAAAGTATAAAGGAAAGTGTTACCATCAGTATTTGATTGTTATGTGGCCATTGGTTAATATGAAAAGTTAAAACTATACTCTTGGTAATAATTTAAACATTAAAATTAGTGTTTATAATTAGAATAAAAACAGATAATTAATTCATAAAGGAGTATCGATGGCCTCAACTAGTAGTTTTTTGTTATTTGAAGACCACTTTTCAGATCATGAGAGGGAGGGAGTATCACTGGGGTTCTCCCTTGACCAAGCCCAATATGAGATTCAACCAATGAATCTTGAATGAAATCACATATGGGAGAAGGTTAAGTTAGTGTAATTTACCACTCAAACAATTTTAGCCAAGTTTCCCCATGAATCAATCATCGTTGCACACATTACACTTAGGTCTTACGTGGGTGTTATAAGGTGATATTTGTAATGGACATAGTTACTTATTATGTAATTATATTTTACAAATAAAATTTTATTCCATCATTTTCATTTTGAGAATAGTTTTTCTTAATAAAATATATCTTTATTTGAAATGAAATTGATTCATTGAAATTTTAGGACATAAATTGTAATTTTTAAAAGATATATTTTTTTAAAATAATCTATGTTAATCTGAATAATATTAACATTAATGAAATAGTATATTAAAATAACTATTTTTAAATAGGCATAATACAATAATTTAAGGATGTCATAAAAAAATTTTAAGTGTCATAAATTTGACTATGCATTATAACCCTATATGTTTTTTAATAAATAAGGATTTTTATATTTAAAAGTTTAAATTCATATATTTATATAATTATTATGATAAAATAAACAAAATTTATTAAATCCTCACATAAAAATTAGTTTTGGGGGAATTTATGATAATTTTCTAAAATATATTATTTTTCTAGGAATAGTAAAAATTTATTTATTTTGTTTTTTTGAATGATTGATGAAATCAATATTATGTCATAATGACATAATAATTAATTGAACACAATCTATGACCAAAAATATGTTATTTTATTTATATTTAGTATTATAATGGATTTTAATCAATTTCTAAACCTATAAATGACTTTATAATGTCTAGATTGTAACCATTAATTTTAAAAACATTACCTTGTTCAAAATTTACATTTCCTTGCTAAAATATGTAATATAAAATAATTATCTGTTCATGTGGGTAAAAATAAATTAAAATATTACCCAAATTTCAAAAACCATGTTAAAAATTATGGGAATTCTCTTGGTTTATCTTTTTCCATAACCTAGACTTCCAAGGCCTATATTGGGAAATTATTAAACAAGTCGTCCAATTTTTCAATAAATTCCCACCCATTTATCCACTTATATTCACTCAAAATCCATCATCCATTATTTTATAATTGTTTTGTTTCCAAATGAGTCCCCCATGGTGTCCTCTATCCCCTATGTTTCTATTCTTCAAGATCAATGAGTAACTCTTCAAGGTAAGGAAATTTAAATTAATTCCTCTTCATTTCAAGAACCTCTTTTTGTATATACATTATAAATGTTTTGGTTAATCTATTATATTTTCCTTTTTATCATAAACTTAATGAGAAATTATTTTTTATCAATGGTAGAACCTTTTCCCCTATTATTTTACCCTTTTGTAAAACTACATTTTATACGCATTCTAATGTCGAATATAATTCTAAAAAATTCTATCTTATCCTAAAGAAATTATCTTTTATTTTCCTTTTTGGAATACCAATAACCTTTATTTTTCATGGTTATTCACATATATTTTAATATTATTCATTTTATTTAGATATTTACAATTAAGAAACCCACAAACCCTTTTGTTGGGATAAAAAATACATAAATATAATGTCTTTAAGAACTTTATAAATACCATGATTTTTATAAGAAACCCAATCGTTATTCTTCATAGCTTATTTATGGAATATTTTCTTTTGATTTGTGGGGATGCAGTTAATTAATAAATATAAATGGTATTCCCAAATATTGTTCAAATGCATTGGGTAGATAATTTAATCTATAGAGATGACATGTTTAATGATACAAAGGTGAATAACCATTTTAATTTTAATTTATGACACCTTAGTGATAAACCATTTGTGATAATCTTATGAATGCCTCATTTAAATTTGGTGTGCACATTATAATGTTATTATCCACGTTTTTTTATTATGATATACCTTATATTTATTTACTCATGCTTTTATGACATTCCTTATTCTATTATTGATATTCTTTATGATCATATGTAAACTATTTTCCCTTACTAGGCGTCATTCACATCCCTTTCCTTTGATATATGTCCCCATAATATGATATTCCTTAAATTTACTAGGTATTTATTCATCAAAAAGTATTGAAGTTTAAATAATGGAATATTTTATGTTCTCATGTTGTTGGTCGGAGTGGACACTCAAGAGGGGGGTGAATTGAGTTCCAATTAAAATTTCTGTTTAAAATCCTTTACTAAAAATCTCAATTTAAAATACTAATTGAATTGTAGTGAATTTTAACAAGTAAACTTTCAGTTAGGTTCTCGAGGGATTGATTACTTCCCAGTTAATCTAATCAGAAGATTATATTAGCTTTTGAAACTAACCTAATGATTTGCAAGTAATGTAAACACTTGCTAATTCAATTATCAGAGTAACTTTGAAAAACAGTTTAAGTTTTAAAGCACTTAGCAGCGGAATAAAAGGTTTTAGATAAATCTAAATAAAGCACAGTAGATATAACCAAGAGGTTCAGTCTCAATCCGAGACATAGTCCTCTCAATAATTTATATAAATTTGATCCACACCCTTGATCGGGGTTCACAACTATTTACAACTGTCCTGGTCAAAGACCTCTACAAAAGTTCTTCATGGGAAACAAAAACAACAGCAAATATAGTTGTCCAGGTCATACACGACCTCTACCACTATCCACAGTGGAAAAAAAAGAAGATATAAGGGGTTTGAATGAGGATTTATAGATCCTCCAGTTAAGGTTCAGGAGACAGTGTGTGTGTAAATTAAAACTGATGACACACACTGCATGTAATGTAAACAATAAATCACTGAGCAAGATATAGAGTTCATAATGGCTCTAGTGATTGAATCGTAGCTCTAGACTCCTTCGGATTTGATCAGAAAATGGTTCTGAATCCTCTTCTGGTTTATTTCTGGAAAACAGAGTGTCGTCTGCTGGACATCCAGGTTCAGAGACAGTGAAAATGCAGTCAATGATGTTCTTCAAAATCCTCGTGAAAGTAAAGAACTCTTCTTGAGTAAGCTTGAGTGTGTATGATCTTCTGTGTCTTCTTGGTTGTGCATGTATATCTGTAACAGATCTTCTTGTGAACGCCACTTGTATCACTTCTGTATGTATGTTATCTTGTTTATAGCAACATGGAATTCTTATATTTATGGTACGAGCTCTGGCAAAAGAAATGATTTCTTTTTGAAGGTACGAGGTACGGTTCCCTGACGTCCAAAAACCATCATTTAATAAATGACAGAGAATTAAAATATACCTAATATGACCGTTGGTTAATTTAAATAAAGATAAAGATATTAAGGTAGTGTCGGATTCTCTGGAACGGTAGCTTTGGATATCGGTAGCCTTGTGTATCAGTAAGTCTTAGTATCGGTAACCACTTGTATAATGGTAGCCTTTCTATCGGTAAACTTAATGTTTTTTGGTAGACATGATCGGTAGCGGTAGACTTAATGTACTGCTGACCTTTCGTGTAATGGTATCCTTTCTATCGGTAGACTTACTTCGGTAAAATGTTTTTAATGGTAGGCTTCAATATCGGTGACTTGTCTGTAACGGTAACCTTCACGTAATGGTAGACTTGATGTATCAGTGGACTTGATGTATTGGTGACCTTCACGTAACAGTAGACTTGATGTATCGATGACCATCACATAATGGTAGACTTGTTCGTATCGGTAGGCTTTCACGTAACGGTAGACATGATCGTATCAGTAGGCTTTCACGTAATGGTAGACTCGATGTATCGGTGACCTTTATTGGTAGGCTTGTTCTGTAACGGTGACCTTCACATAAAAGTATACTTGATGTATCGGTGGCTTTTATTGGTAGTCTTATTCTGTAACGGTGACCACTTGTCTATTTAAGCATTCATTTGGCTGAATGGGTTTTGTTAGAATATATATCCATCCAGTAACTGAATTTTCTGTGGATAATATAAATATTAAAATATATGAATATGTGCATGATGTATTGAAATACTGAAATAAATAATTAATCATTAAACAATATAGGGATTATCAAACTATGATTGAGAATAATTGAGATTATCAAAATATGAGATCAATTAATTCTCCATGAGGGATCAACAATCTCGCCCTTTTTGATAATCACAACTTATGCCAAAGTATTAAGAAAAATTAAAATGGTGTCATAGGAAAAATTTCCTACGGAAAAAAACTTTAAAACAAAGTTCTCATTTTTTCTTCCCATTGAATTCTCCCCCTTGCAATTACACTCCCTGGTCTCATTAGTTTCATTTTCTCCTCCTTTGTGAATAACAAAAAGAAGAGTAGAATCAGATAAATGTAGATACTAAAAGAGAGTAGATTAGACAGAAAAATAGTAAAGTAGATAATGTAAGAGCAACTTTCCATTAAATCACAAAAGTTACAAACTGATAAAGACAGTATTACTAGAGAAAATACAATTAAATCCTATCAAAAACATCCAGAATCACTCAATCTTCCTCTGGAACATGAGTCTTTCCCTTTGGATCAGAAGAGGGTGCAGGGTCAGATTGAGTAGGTGGCTTGGGAATAGCTGAAAAAACAACTGGAGGTTCAGCCACTGAAACTCTACCGGATCTGAAATCTGTGCTTCTCTGTGTGATCATAGGAGTTAAGCTACGAATAGCCTGAACTAGAGTCAACTGAGGTGTACTCCCAGAGGCAGAGGTAGGAAGGTAAGGAGGGAAAATCACAGGTCTGTCATCCATATGCAAGAATGGTAGTAGCAGGTTCCTGAATTCTATATTAATACTACCCGCCCTCTCCATTGCTGACACAAAATCATCTCGATTTTCAATGAATTTATCCAGGGAAAGAGTAAGCTCCCTGAGCTTACTAACCTGTTCTCTGAAAGCTTGGGTCACTGGCGGCAACTTCATATTCTCCATCAAGCGCTCGAAATGATTGGTCATTTTATTCTTGGTATAGACCTTCTCAAAGTAAGCATCCACTTTATTCTTAATTGCCTCTTGAGAAGCAGTAGCTACCCGTAGGTGATCACGAACAAAACTACTAACTTACCTAGTGGTAGCAAGGATATGTGTATCTGAATTACCTCGTGTACTAGCCTTTGCCAAATCTTCCTCAATAATAGTTCTGATCTGATCAAGGTTCACCGTGGAGCAAGATGAAGGAAGGTGTTTAACTGAGAAAGATATTGTCTCCTTGAATGATTGTGTCAGATTACTAACCACCTTCTGAACAAGTTCATCTTTACTGTTCAAATGTTCTTTGACTGATTTTTTAAAAGACTCAAAAACATCCACAAATGGTTTTACTACCTCTTTGATATATCTGATATCATTATTCACTTGGGTTTGAGAGCTGTTCATGGCAGTCAACGAAGCAATAGACTGTCTTAGAGCAACCACAGCTCCTGTCCAACTTTCAATTTGAGTAAGGCATACTTTAACTTCATCCATCATTCCCCTCACTGGACAAGAAACAACATATCCCAGAGATAGCTCTAGGGATTTCTCCACACTCCCCATTTCATCAACCACACTTTGCTTCAAATCTACCACTGATTCTCTTAGGGCTTCTTTCATTTCATCCTTCAAGGACTCAAGGTCCTCCTTGGTTGCCATATTTTCATCCATAGCTGGTAGGATAACTATTTCCCTTTGGGGTTGGTCTTCCTCATCTGAATCATCATAATTATGTTCAAGAACCATATATCCTGGATCTAATATTCAACCTTCAATTTCTTAAAACAATGATACTGAACCAAAATGCTCCCCCTCACTTAGAGCACTCTCCTGATGTATCTCGTCCAACTGTTCTACTTGAGGTAATTCTATAACTTCCTCTGCAACTATAGCAGATTCAATAACCATTTTCTCTGAGGTCTCAAAGACTCTATCATCAACAGATACTACTTCTACATCCTGATCAGGCACTATCTTAACTGTATTGTCTAACAGAGGGATCAAACTAAGCTCTTCTTCTTCATTTTCCTCATCATCTACTTCACCAGTAGCCTCCTTTTCTTCATGATCAAGCTGATCTGATGCAGTTGCTTCATCCTCTTTAGAGGTTTCCTTAACAACATACTTATATTCTTCTTCTTCTTCTATGGTCTCAGTTTCACTTTCCTTAAAAACAGATTCTCTCCTTGGTAGTTCTTTTGGGGTGCTAGCTGGTCTATAGGAAATATTTTGGGGCATTGGGCATGGAGGTAAATCAGGGTATCCTCCTTCCTCAACTGATGTTTCTTCCTCCTCAGCTTGAGCTTCATTATCACGGTAGACCGGTTCTGGATCATCTGGTCCAAGACCAGGATCCCTCACATCCTTTGGTCTAGAAGGATGATCCACAGGAGTGTATTTGTCATAGATTTTTCCATCATCATTAACCCATGATTTCTTCCAAGGGTTCCAACTGACTTTCATAAACTTAAAAACATTCCTGGCGATGCAAAAAATTATCCTTAACCACAATAGTTTCATCCTGAGGTCCAGCTACCTCCTTTTCCTTCAACATAATAGAAATCAACTTAGAGATGAAAAGTGCATTGGTCTTAGACTTCGGTCTAGTCATATCCTCAATCTGAATCATTAGAAATCTGCACAACTTCACCTTTACTCCCTTCTTTAATAGATACAACAAATAAATATCCTGAAATCTGAGGGTAGCAAAATCTCCTCTCCTTAGACTAATCACATGCTGAATAAACATGAAAAGTAGTTTATCCTCCCCTTCCATCTCTACAACAATGACCTTTCTAGGGGATCCATTTCCTATCAATTCCAACAAGGCATCCTCATAATCGAAAAAGTCACTTGTAGTAGGTATGGATTTTGAATAAAATCCATAATCACCACTATGAGGAACTCTATGTTTCTCAGCACATTCAACTGATGAGAACGAAAACTTTTGACCATTCACACAACAAATAATCCTATTCTCCTCTTATGAAGTCTCAATATAGACATACTCATAAAACTCTTTTACCAGTGCTGGATAATACGGCCCATTATTGTTCATGAATCATTCGAGCCATCCTTGTTCTTGTAAAACCTTCAGAATCAAGGACTTGCTTTCCAGTAGCCATTCTGCACATAACTCCTTTTCCACTAAAATTTCTCACTTAGATAAATGTGGATTCATAGGATTCCTTCGAACAGCACCTCTACTGCTTCCACTGGAACCAGAATTTGTTACTTTCTGCTTCTTAGCTTGTGGTTCATTACTCCCTTCGTCCACTGAGGGTTTGTTCACACGGGCCATTTCAGATTCGGAGGCATAGGGTTTTGAGAGCTTGAGAGGTTTTAGGTAGGATGGTTTCAAACAGATGGGTTTGCGGTGATTGAGTGATGTATAGAGTCAGGTTTAATATCATTTAGGATTCACGTATAAAATAAATCTTATAATAAAAATATATTTAAAGTCTCGGCCTTAATACAAAAATTTAAAACAGCGCGAGAGATTTACCGGTGAGGTCTCATAATGGTGAGGTCTATCCTAACGGTGAGGTTTAGCCTAATGGTGAGGTTCATCCTAACGGTGAGGTTCATATAATGGCGAGGTTTATCCTAAAGGTGAGCTTTATCCTAATGGTGAGGTTTATCCTAAGGGTGAGGTTCATCCTAACGGTGAGGTTCATCGTAACGGTGAGGTTCATCGTAACGGTGAGGTTCATCGTAATAGTGAGGTTCATCCTAATGGTGAGGTTGATCCTAACAGTGAGGTTTATCCTAACTGTGAGTTTTATCCTAACAGTGAGGTTCATCTAACAGTTTTAAGAGTAAGCTATCATTCCTAATTCGTGTCTAATGAAACTTAATCTTTCTGAACATAAAGGCTTAGTGAAAATATCAGCTAATTGGAGTTCAATGCCTATAAATTCAAGAGTTATATCACCTCTTTGATAATGATCTCTTAGAAAGTGGTGTCTAACATCAATGTGTTTGGTTCTAGTATGAGACACATGGTTCTTTGAGATTTTGATCACACTAGTGTTATCACAGTTAATTGAAACATGTTTGAAATCAAATCCATAGTCCAATAAAGTGTGTTTCATCCACAGAATCTGTGCACAGCAACTACCAGTAGCTATATACTCTACTTCAGTAGTAGATAATGCAACTGAATTCTGTTTCATACTACACCATGATACTAGGGACTTTCCATGTAAATGACATGTTCCAGATGTGCTCTTTTTATCTAACATGAATCCAGCAAAGTCGGCATCTGAATAACTTATTAAATCAAATGATTGTCCTTTTGGGTAAAATAGTCCCAAATTAGCAGTATGTTTAAGATATTTGAAAATCATTTTAACAGCAAGTAAGTGTGACTCGTTAGGGTTAGCTTGAAATATAGCACAGACACATACACTAAACATAATATTAGGTCGACTAGCAGTAAGATAGAGTAAACTCCCAATCATACCTTTGTAATTAGTTTGATCTACTAGTTTTCCAGTTTAATCAATATCCAATTTACATGTGGTACTCATAGGTGTATCACATCCCTTAATACTATCCAAACCAAAACGTTTTAATAAATCCTTAGTATATTTACTTTGATTAAAAATATTACCATCTTTAGTTTGAAATATTTGAAATCCAAGAAAGTACTTAAGCTCTCCCATTAATCTCATTTCAAACTCATTTTGCATAACCTTCAAATAATCAGTACAAATTTTTTTTTAGAATATCCAAAAATAATATCATCAACATATATCTGTACTATTAAAACATCTTTTGAAATTATTTTCATAGAAAGATTGGGATCAAAAATTCCATTTGTAAATCCTTTTGAAGCAAGAAAATTTGTAAGTCTTTCATACCAAGCTCTCGGAGATTGTTTTAATCCATATAAAGCTTTAGAAAGTTTAAAAACATGATTTTGAAAGTGAGGATTTGAAAAACCAGGTGGATGTTATAAAAAAACATCTTCAACAATAAAACCATTTAGAAAAGAACTTTTCACATCCATTTGATATAAATTGAAATTCAAATGTGATGCAAAGGAAAGTAATATCCTAATTGCCTCTAATATAGCTATAGGTGAAAAGGTTTCCTCATTGTCAATTCCTTCTTCTTGATTGTAACCTTGTGTAACTAGTCTAGCTTTGTTTCTAATGTTGTTTCCAGATTCATCAACTTTGTTTCTAAACACCCACTTTGTGCCTATGGTTAAAGTTTCCTTAGGTCTTTCTACTAATTACCAGACTTTATTTCTTCCAAATTGATTTAGTTCTTCTTGCATATCCATTACCCAAAATTCATCATTGATAGTATCATTGATATTTTTAGGTTCTAACTATGAAAGAAAAGCTTGATGTTCAACCTGATTTCTTAGAGAAGCTCTAGTCTGTGTTCCTCTATCTAGATTACCTAAAACAGTATCTAAAGGATGGTTCTTTAGAATCCTAGTTGGTCTTGAAAAGGTTGGGCTAGAGATTTCAGGTTTATCAAAAGGTTGGGAGTCAACAGAAGTAGGTTCTGGAAAATTTCCAGAACTGGATGTTTTAACTATAGGTCCAGTGTCTTTATCATTAAGGTTCAAAACATAGATATCATCTTCAGGATATTCAAGAGAGGTCTTAGGTTCATGTGGATCAGTTTCATCAAATTTGATGTGAACAGATTCCTCCACACATTTGTTTCTCTTATTGAAAACTCTATAGGCTTTACTAGAAATAGAGTAACCTAGGAAAATTCCTTCATCACTCTTGGATGCAAACTTTTCAAGATTATATTTGGTATTATTAATAAAGACTTTGCAACCAAAAACTCTGAAGTAGTTAAACTTAGGTTTCCTATGGTTCCACAACTCATGAGGGGTCCACTTAAGAACATGTATGATCAAGACTCTACTGATAATATAACAAGCTGTATTGACAGATTCAGCCCAAAAATAAACAGGTAGGTCATACTCATTGAGCATGGTTCTGGAAATTTCTTGAAGGGTTCTATTCCTCGTTTCTACTACACCATTTTGCTGAGGTGTCCGAGGGGCAGAGAAATTGTGACTATAGCCATTGTGTGAGCAGTAGGATTCAAACTCATGATTTTCAAACTCACGGCCATGATCAATTCTCAAGGTTTTAAGTTTAATTCCACTGAGGTTCTCTACAGACTCGGAATATTTAACAATGTAAGAACAAGCTTCACTTTTTGAGCTAGAAAATATACACAAGTATACTGAGAATAGTCATCTACTAGAACATAGACATAGTGCTTCCCATTTAAACTAGAAACTCTAAAAGGTCCAATAAAATCCATGTGAACCAACTCGAGAGGTTGAGAAGTTGACACTTCTTTCTTTGACTTGAAACAAACTTTAAGTTTCTTTCCCTTTTGACAGGGATTGAAAACTTTATCTGCTGGGAATTCATGTCTTGGTAGGTCTCTAACTAAGTTCTTCCTAGTAAGTTTTCTAGGTTAATGTACATTGCAGTGTCCTAATCTTCTATTCCAGAGCCAAGACTCATTATTAAAAGCATTTAAACAAGTAATATTTTGCATAGCTAAATAATTTAAGTCAACATCATAGACATTTTCATTTCAAAAGGAAGAAAATACTAAAGAATTTTTAGAATTAAAAACATTTCAAGAATCAATTTCAAATTTAACATTAAAACCATCATCACATAACTGAGAAATACTTAGTAAATTATACTTAAGTCCATCAACCAATTGAACTTTAGAAATTAATAATGAGTCAGTGTTACCAATATGGCCTAAGCCGATGATTTTCCCTTTAGAATTATCACCAAAGGTGAAAAAAACTCCATCAACTCTGAATAAGATTTTAAAGCATGAGAAGTCTCCTGACATATGTCTTGAACATCCACTGTCCAAGTACTAAGTCTTTCTACAGGAGAACTTTAAGAAGGTTCCCTACAAAACAGATTTATATAGGAAATGATTTTGGTACCGAGATTTTCTTGGGTCCAGACAGGTTATCCAATAAAACATTAGGTACCCAAATTTGTCTTATGGGTCTCATAAAATTTGTAGAATCAACAGATTTTGAAAGATAAACCTTGTTAGATCCGTAACTATGAATATAACTAGTTGAATCATATGGACTTCCAGATATAGAACTATCTACATTCTGTTCAGATTTAGAAATAAATCTAGTTTTGGTAATTTTTCATTGTCCAGGTTGGTATCCTATACCAGTAGTATAACTAGGTGCAATTTGTTTACCTAGAATTTGAGTAAGAGTATCTTTTCCATTTGTAAAGTTTTCTAAATCCTTACTAAGTTGCTCATTTGAAAATTTTAGTTCAGTGTTTTCTTTAATAAACTAAGCATTCTTTTCCATTTCTATGTCAAGATCATATTTATGTTTAACAGTTAAAGCATATTGTTTCTTTAAACCTTTGTATTTGTCTTTCAGATCATTACAGGTTTCTTCTAACATATCACAGTATTCAAACAGTCCAGATTTTGACATATTTTCAGAATCAGAATCATCTCCAGAATAATAAGAATTTAAAGCAGGATTTTCAGATGTTACCTCAGAAGTGTTTGTTATAAAACACATGTTTTCCTTATTTCTGTTTTCAGTCTCAGAAGCTTCAGATTCACTAGAGCTATCCTCAGAAGCACTCCAAGTAGCCTTCATGGATTTCTTATACTTATTTTCATCATACTCATACTTCTTCTTGTATTTCATCGTTAGACAGTCTGCTTTTATATGTCCTTTTCTTTTGCATTCATAGCAGACAACTTCATCAGATTTGTCAGATTTCTTCTAGTCATTTTTCCAGTGTCCCTTGTTCTCATACATACCATTGTAATTTGATTTCCTGAAAAAGTTCTTTTTCTTATAAAACTTCTTAAATCTTCTGGCTATGTGAGACATTTCTGCATCACTGTCAAATGCACATTCACTTTCTTCACAGATTGAGCTATCACTTACAACTTGAAATTTCTCTTTATTCTTATTCTTTGAAGTAGATGTTTTGAAGGCAACTGACTTCCTTTTTGGTTCATCTTCTTCTTCTTTGTTTACCTTAAGCTCTTCTTCATACATCATCAACTGTCCAATAAGTTCATTGACTAGCATTTTACCAATATCACAAGATTCTCTGATTGAAATAGAAGTGCCCCTCCATATTTCAGGTAGGCATCTCAAAATTCTCATGATCTTCTCCATTGATGAAACGTCCTTTCCCAGTGAGATCATTGTATTTACAATTTCGTTAAACCTGATATACATATCAGAAATGGGTTCATCAGGCTTCATCTAAAAATTATCATATTTAATAGTATAAGTGATCAATCCCATTTCCTTAACATTAGTTGTTCCTTCATGTGAAACACCTAAAGTATCCCAAATTTCATATGCAGTCTTACAAGCAGATATTCTATTAAATTCCGCTTCTCCTAAAGCACAATACATAGCATTCATAGCTTTGCAGTTATTATTATGAGCTGTCTTAGTAGCTTCATTCCATATAGATCTAATAGTAGTAGGAATTTTATATTATGATTCTATCGCAGTCCAAATATCAAAACTCTTGCTTTCTAAATGAATTTTCATCTTAATATTCCATTGAGCATAGGTGTTTCCATTGAAAAATGGCGGTCTATTAGTAGCAACAACTTCAAATCTGTTTTCCATGATATCTGGGTTGAAACAAAAAAATTTAAAGAGATAAAAATTTAGAAATAACAGAAATTTTAAGAACTTTAATATACAACTAAAATCACAGTTGAAAAACAGAGTACTTCAGAAAATATTTTAATCCTCTGATACCAAATGTTGGTCTGAGTGGATGTCACGAACCAGGCCGGGTCACCATCCGACCCGGCGCCCGACCCGGTCCGCGGCAAGGCCGGAAGGGCGTCCCCGATCCCCACGGGCTGGCACAAGTGCCCGGGTATCAAAACTGAAACATGGGTACGATTTTACCTGAAATAGAAGATAGAAAAACCAATAACCATATAAATAAACTAAAATTAGAAATAGAAAATGAAACGTTCCTTTAAACTACGAACAAGTTTAAAGTCTACAATTCGAACCAATAACTATAAAGAAAAGATGACAGAATAAACGAAAACCCATACTCAAACCTCCCGACAAAAGAGAGGCCACAACCGCACCACTCTGCCTGAAAAGACCAATTTCTTCCTGAACCACCATCACTGAGCAAGACGCATAACCTGGAATACACAAGAAACAAAGTCTACATACACCCGAAGGTGTATGCAGGGTGTGAGCGAAAGGCCTAGTAGGACGTCACCCAATAAAAGGTTGCACGTATAAACATTAGATGACAAATACATTTGCAATATTAACTAAATAAAAGAAAATGAATTCTTGAATATTTTAAAAGAAAACGGGATTAAAGAAACTAGTTTCAAATGTAACAACTTAAATTAAAACACACACACTCACTTTTTAAAATAATCAGTTTGTCACACTAATGAGCGTAAGGTAACCAATGAGCACTAATACAAGAGGGGCCGCATGGGAGTTAGCTAGCTTGGGTCCCTAGATCTTCGTGTCTCGGTGAAATGTGGCTTAGAAGTCCATGACCCTCAGAACTCGTGGCATAGAAGGTCACGACCCTCAGAAAAGCATATGTTTAGTTAGTGTTGCAATCATCAGTCCTGCTGGTGAAACCGGGTCGAGTCACCTCCGGAACACTTGCTCACTAGTCCAGTCCACCCACCTAGCTACCTGGGATTCCTGGTTTGTCCTCAAACAAGTTTCAAGTTCAAGTAACATGTCACTATAATGCATAAAAGCTAAACATGGTACTTACACACACAAAATCACAATTTTTACACCCAAATATTTTTTTTAAACTGTGCGCACACCAAAATCTTTTCAAATCAATATCTTCATTGGTTACATACACAATTAAATCATCTTCACACTTTAAAAAATACTCGTCACTAAACAAACCACCACTTACACATGTAGACACTATTTGAATTACGGCACACACTAAATCATTTTTCAAACATGTTTAGCACCATTTTCATAATTAAGTAAACGATAGAAGAAATTATAAATCAATAGAAAAAAAGTGTCACATGTATTTTCACAGACTAAAGTAACAATTATAAGTTCGAATGCATTCACATGTCGCACACACTCAAATAAAATTTTAAAGAGTGACATGCACCACCCGAGTAGTTTAATGGAAAAACCTTACACTATGAAAAACAAAAATGCATAAACCACATAATTTAACAAGACAAAAATAAAAGCTTAAAAAAAATTGAAAGAAATCACTTGGCATTAACCACTAAACCAACACAAATCCCTCTTTTACGATGAAACGCACATGACATCATGTCAAGGATACTATTTTCACCACTTGCACAAGATAATAATCCAAACGCATAATAAAAAAAATTACTAACAACAAAATAAAATTTCACAATAGAAAACACACATGTACATAAACAGGATACTAACAATTTTCAATACAAATCAAACTCTAATGAAAACTCACTTCACACTACACCAATTAATTAAATAACATTCTAAATAAATTAAACTTTCAAATTTATTTATCAAATAATGATTAGACATGGAACCAACTACCTTAGAAAGAGGAACTCCCAAAACATGTGTGAATCTCCAATCGCACCTAATACGCACCACACACGAACCGATAAAGACCCTAAACCAGAATTCGAAACAAAATCAGCACAATTCGGACAACAAAAAATGAGAAACCCTTACTCAAAACTTTAATAGAAAGGAAGAACAACCAAGCGAGGTAAAACACACCTTTGGTGAGGTAGCGGGAGGTTGGTCGGGGTTTAAAAAGGATCACCGAAGGAGTGGGAGGCGTTATCCAGACTTTCCGGATGAGGAGGAGGCCGACGAATGGCATGTGCAGCAAAGGCGGTGCCAGACTGAATCAAGGGAGGAGTTATTTTCACTAGAAACCACTGCGCAAGGAAGGTGCATGGGGTACTGTCCATAGGAGGGGGGGACAGGCGGAGTGCGCCAGTGGTGGTGCTAGCTGGGTGGAGTCGGGCAGGCGGTGTGACGTCGGACGGAGCAGGGGCGGCGGTTCGGCCCGTCGCCGGAGGAAGCAGGAGGGCCGGTGGAGTGTAGTGCGTCATCGGATGAATGCCGGCCGAGGGAAGCAGGGGGAGGGTGCATGCCTGACTGATCTGTGGCCAGCAAGGGATCGCGCTGGGAGGCCACGCCAGAAGACTACCGGCAGGGGTTGACGCTGGACGGGAGGTGCAGCGAATGAGGGGAAGGAGATTCGGTGGTAGGGTTTGGGGGAAAGGGGTGAGCTACGACACCAGGAAGAGAAGGGGGGGGGGGGATCCGACGGAAATGGGAGGAAAGAAGAAAAAAAGAGGAAGAAAAAAAGAGAGGGAAAAAAGAAGGAAAAAATAATAATAAAATAAATAAATAAATGAATAAAGATAGAATAAAAGAAAAAAACAATACTAAAAACAAAAATAATAATAAGATTATTATTTATAATAATATTCTCAAATTAAAACCATGAGAATAGTAATATTATTATCGTCAAAACACAATATATTAAATCAACTCATTCCCATAATCATTTTCCACACCTAAATTTTATTTTGTTATCATTATTACTTCATTTGTTTAATTAGTTGACAAACGAGCAGGGTCATACGAAAGACCTGGCGAAGCTGCACGGCTTCACAATTATGCTTCGCTCGTGCGTCGCATGATGACAAGCCCCGAAAGAAAAAAGAACTCATTTAAATATATATTTATTTATTATTAACTCTTTTTATTTATTTTTTTGCATGTTGGGAAAGCGAGCCGTGAACCGGGAGGGGCCGCGTGGCGACCCAAGCGAGGTCGCACGTCTTCGACCACAGCGTGCTGGATGTAGTAAAGGTCAAAACACATGTTTTTGAATAAGAACATAGAAATTTGATGTCGGGCCTCGACCTGAACTACCCGATGCCCAGAAAATTAATTAAAATAAAAAAATTAGAAACGACGGGTGTGACACTTCTCCCCACCATAAAGCTTTCCATTCCCAGAAAGCCACAACTAAGGCTGAGACCCAAAGTAGGAAACGACACCCCATTAATGATCAAATAGGATCCCCACAAACATCAAGCAAAGAGATAGAGAAACATCATGCTTAGAGAAAGCGACTCAAAGACAACATCAAGAAATGCATAAAAAGACTTTCTGATATGTGTCGCCCGCCCCAAAGAGCTGAAAAACCTCCAGTTGATTGTTTAAGAAGATGAGCCCTCGCACCCACGTAAATCAACTTTACAAGCCGAAATTTCCTCAAGCACTATTAAATGAAAACCACACCATTTGGATAGAAAGAACAACAAGGTCATACCACGTCCACGAAACTCACTTATTACTTATTACCAACCCATATTTAGATACAGAACCAAAAAGGATAATGTGGGGAAGCCTGAGGGGCTCCCCACCATTAAGAACCTACTAACGCCCAAGACGGGACTGGATGACCGATACGGGAAGGTTCGAGTGGACTCCCCGCCATTAAAGAAAAACCAACACCGATTTATTCTAGAGACCTTTGTATGAGACCCATCGTGGGTCTCGCCGCCACTAGAACTAACATAGTATATAGAACATTGAAAAAAATTATCGATGGTGACCAAACACCCCACCACATGGGGCGGGGAGGGAGGGGCCCGACCACTAGGCGTCAAAACCACGGCTGACCAAAACCAACATCTCAAAATTTCCTGGATAAACACCATTCAGATTTGAGACTGAGTTACCCAACAGAATCTCATAAGGACCACTAAAGCGACTGCATCCAGTGGAATGCAACCCCCAAGACTTTAAGGCATGAGACGAACATGCCTCCATGTAGACAAAAAAACCATACGCAACTAGACGGCTCATTCGGAGTGAAATAACCATAGGAACAATTTAAACCGCCTCTACATTTAACATTGATGACATAAATAAAGTTGGGGTCCCATAAACTCCCGAGGTTCCTGACCACGTTCCAGCTTCACTCCGAGGCCTATGGCTGGAGTCTTGATATTTGAAGCATATCCTGCCTTGCAGTCAGGTATTGAGGACTCCCGTGCGAAGGTTCTCTTTTTGGTGTCACACGCAACCTCACTGCAACTGAGACAACACCAGAAACACAACACATTACATCATCTCACTACTCATACACGGAACATTTACCATCACAAGGGCTGAAATGGTGCATGAACATCACCCTTTGTCACACTGAATGAGAACATGACATCACAAATTGTCACCGAGCATGATCATTGTTGATGAGAGGAACATTACGCTGAGAAAGACTTTAAACCGTGTCTTGACCAACACGTGGTTCCTACAGACGACCATAGCAGCCTCATACGACTGGGTCTGCCCAACTAGTAGCCTAACACGAACCCTTCCTTAAACGAAACAAACCAAAGACCACAGGTCATTTAGAACGATAGACCGCACTAACAACTTCGAGTTGCTTCCACCTTGTTCCCACTGGAGTCTCCTTTACCATTTCCAAACCACCGTTGACTATCAAGGGGACCTCACACTGCAAGACATCACCGAACATGACCCTTACAGCCGATGTAAGTACTACAAATCCCTTCAAGACACTGGTCAACACTGAAAATTCTGAACTGCCTTCACCCTTCCCCATTTGATTTCCTTTTACTGTTTCCAGGGAAAACCTTCAAATGCAATGACATCAAATTTCATCTCCGATGACTCAGACAACTTAATGAAACCAAAACTCTATTCAACTCCCCTCACATCTGTCATCCCGCTATGTGAGGATCCACTTAGTTGTAAAAAGGAGAGGTGGGTTCAATTCTAGAATTCAAGAGGAGATTCCTCTGATCAACTGGAGGGTAAACCAACGGCGAATTTCCCAAGGCCACACTTTAATCACATGTCAACACTTTATGGGGGCGTACACTAGTTGAGAAAGAAAACCATGGACCCAACTAAACTGGTTCAGTAGTCAACACATACTAGAAGCGCACACTAAACGTGCGGGGGAACCACTGAAAGGGATTCCTGAAGAACTTTCAAAAGAATTCACTAACTACACGAAAACATACCAACTTACAAATAAAAATTCAAACTTGGAACACAAGTCATTCATAAAGGATCCTCAGCTCAAAACGCCTCACATCCGACATTTCCAAAACACAAGGACACGCCACACAAACACCGTTTACTAAAACACCAAATTTTCCATTTTCCTTTAACAAAACATTTTGAAAATAAGCAAACCTGGTGGATTGCACTAACACCAATGGTGTCCCATGAGCCTCGCACATGCATGTTCTCGTGCCGCACTGGCACCCACCTCATATCCATCCAAGAACTCATCCACTCGTGCCATTAAACATTTTTTCCCATATACACTCATGCATGTGGTTTCCCACGCGAACACCAAGGGTAAAAAACAAACCATTCCATTTTTTTTCAAAACCAAAACATCCAACCCACACCTTTCAAACCTCATACCTCATTTTCTTTTTAAAGCGCTTCATTTAAAAATCATTTTCCAAGTCCAAAACATTTTTACTTAAAAACCAAATTCTCACGAATCCAAAACAAAGGGACGAGAAATGACGCAAGATAAAACTTGTGTCAGAGGGTGACTGGAATGTATGGTTGGCGGCCATACGCCAGTCATGCCACTGCCACAGAGGGTATTCTAGGACAACGTCCCCGGCTCCACATGGCTTTCCAGACCCTGCGAGCTCACTAGGACCACTGACCTTACCCCTTTTTCATTTCTCATGGACAAGATTAACCACAATGACCAAAAACACAGACAAACCTCAACACACTTTGGTTACTCGAGACCCACCACGAGGTGTGCTGGCCAGGCACATTGCTCGTAGCTAGAACGCCGATTTCCAAAAACCTTAATTTTGGTTCACTCCGACTCTATCTCAAAAGAGAACGACCCAAGAGAGAAATCCCTGCCCCTCTAATACCATTTTGTCACGAACCAGGCCGGGTCGCCATCCGACCCAATGCCCGACCCGGTCTGCGGCAAGGCCCGAAGGGCATCCCCGATCCCCACGGGCTGGCACAAGTGCCCGGGTATCAATACTGACACATGGGAACGATTTTACCCGAAATAAAAGATAGAAAAACCAATAACCAGATAAATAAACTAAAATTAGAAATAGAAAACGAAATGTTCCTTTAAACTGCGAACATGTTTAAAGTCTACAATTCGAACAAATAACTATAAAGAAAAGACGACAGAAGAAACTAAAACCCATACTCAAACCTCCTGGAAAAAGAGAGGCCACAACAGCACCACTCTGCCTGAAAAGACCAATTTCTGCCTGAACCACCATCACTGAGCACAAAACATGACCTGGAATACACAAGAAACAAAGTCTACATACACCCGAAGGTGTATCCAGGGTGTGAGCGAAAGGCCCAGTAGGACGTCACCCAATAAAAGGTTCCACGTATAAACATTAGATGACAAATACATTTGCAATATTAACTAAAGAAAGGAAGATGAATTTTTGAACAGTTTAAAAGAAAACGGGATTAAAGGAAATAGTTTCAAATTGAACAACTTAAATTAAAACACACACACTCACTTTATAAAATAACCAGTTTGTCACACTGATGAGCGTAAGGTAACCAATGATCACTAATACAGGAGGGTTCTCATGGGTGTTAGCTAGCATGGGTCCCTAGATCTTCGTGTCTTGGTGAAACGTGTCTTAGAAGGCCAAGAACCTCAGAAAACGTGGCTTAGAAGGCCATGACCCTCAGAAAACGTGGCTTAGAAGGCCACGACCCTCAGAAAAGCATATGTTTAGTTAGTGTTGCAATCGTCAGTCCTGCCGGTGAAACTGGGTCGAGTCACCTCCGGAACACTAGCTCACTAGTCTAGTCCACCCTCCTAGCTACCTAGGCTTCCCGGTTTGTGCTCAAACAAGTTTTAAGTTCATGTAACATGTCACTATAATGCATAAAAGCCAAACAGGGTACTTACACATGCAAAATCACAATTTTAACACCGAAATATTTTTTTAAAACCGTGCGCACACCAAAATATTTTCAAAACAATATCATCATTGGTTACAAACACAATTAAATCATCTGCACACTTTAAAAGACACTCGTCACTAAACAAACCACCACTTACACACGTAGACACTATTTGAAATACGGCACACACTAAATCATTTTTCAAACATGTTTAACACCATTTTCATAATTAAGTAAACCATAGAAGAAATTATAAAGCAATAGAAAAAAAAGTGTCACATGTATTTTCACAAACTAAAGTAACCATTATAAGTTCAAACACATTCACACGTCACACGCACTCAAATAAAATCTTAAAGAGTGACATGCACCACCCGAGTAGTTTAATGGAAAAATCTTACACTATGAAAAACACAAATGCATAAACCACATAATTTAACAAGCCAAAAATAAAAGCTTAAAAAACAATTTGAAAGAAATAGCTTGGCATTAATCACTAAACTAACACAAATACCTCTTTTACGAAGAAACGCACACGACGTCATGTCAAGGATACTATTTTCACCACTTGCACAAGATAATAATCCAACCGCATAATAAAAAAAATTACTAACAACAAAATAAAAGTTCACAATAGAAAACACACACGTACATAAACAGGCTACTAACAATTTTCAATACAAATCAAACTCTAATGAAAACTCACTTCACACTACACCAATTAATTAAATAACATGCTAAAAAAATTAAACTTGAAAATTGATTTATCAAATAATGATTAGACATGAAACCACCTACCTCAGAAAGAGGAACTCCGAAAACATGTGCGAATCTCCAATCGCACCTAATACGCGCCACACATGAACCGATAAAGACCCTAAACCAGAATTCGAACCAAAATCAGCACAATTTGGACCACAAAAAATGAAAAACCCTTACTCGAAACTTTACTAGAAAGGGAGAACAACCAAGAGAGGGAAAAAACACCTTTGGTGAGGTACTGGGAGGCTGGTCGGGGTTTAAAAAGGTTCACCGATGGAGTGGGAGGCATTTTCCGGACTTGCCGGAAGAGGAGGAGGCCGGCGAATGGCATGCGCAGTAAGGGCGACGCCAGACAGAATCAAGGGAGGAGTTATTTTCACTGGAAACCGCTGAGCAAGGAAGGCGCATCGGTTACGGTCCATAGGAGGGGGGACAGGCGGAGTGCGCCAGCGGTGGTGCTGGCCGGGTGGAGTCGCGCAGGTAGTGTGACGCCGGAAGGAGCAGGGGCGGCGGTTCAGCCCCTTGCCGGAGGAAGTAGGAGGGCCGGTGGAGTGTGGTGCATCTCCGGATGAAGGTCGGCCGAGGGAAGCAGAGGGAGGGTGCATGCCGGACTGATCCATGGCCAATAGGGGAGTCGCGCTGGAAGGCCGCGCCAGAAGACTACCGGCAGGGGTCGACGCTGGACGGGAGGTGCAGCGAATGAGGGGAAGGAGATTCGGTGGTAGGGTTTGGGGGAAATGGGTGAGTCGCGACACCAGGAAGATAAGGGGGGGAATCCGATGGAAATGGGAGGAAAGAAGAAAAAAGAGAGGAATAAAAAATGATATGGAAAAAAAGAAGGAAAAAATAATAATAAAATAAATAAATAAATGAATAAAGATAGAATAAATGAAAAAACAATACTAAAACCAAAAATAATTATAAGATTATTATTTATAATAATATTCTCAAATTAAAACCATGAGAATAGTAATATTATTATCATCATAACACAATATATTAAATCAACTCATTCCCAAAACCCTTTTCCACACCTAAATTTTATTTTGTTATCATTATTACTTCATTTGTTTAATTAGTTGACTAACGAGCAGGGTCATACGACAGACCTGGAAAAGCCGCACGGCTTCACAATTATGCTTCGCTCGTGCGTCGCATGATGACAATCCCCAAAAGAAAAAAAACTCGTTTAACTATTTATTTATTTATTATTAAGTCCTTTTATTTATTTGTTTGCACATTGGGAAAGCGAGCCGTGAACCGGGTGGGGCCGCGCGGTGACCCAAGCGAGGTCGTACGGCTTCGACCGCAGCGCGCTGGATGCAGTGAAGGTCAAAACACATGTTTTTGAATAAGAGAATAGAAATTTGATGTCAGGCCTCGACCCGAACTACTCGATGCCTAGAAAATTAATTAAAATAAACAAATTAGAAACGACGGGTGTGACAATGGACACTCAAGAGGGGGGTCAATTGAGTTCTAATTAGAATTTATGTTTAAAATCCTTTACTAAAAATCACAATTTAAAATACTAATTTAATTGTAGTGAATTTGAACTAAAGAAAACATTCAGTTAGATTCTAAAGGGATCGATTAGTTCCCAGTTAATCTAATCAGAAGACCAGATTATCTTTTGAAACTAACCTAATGATTTGCAAGTAATTCAAACACTTTCTAATTCAATTATCAGAGTAACTTTAAAAAATAGTTTAAATATTAAAGCACTTAGCAGCGGAATAAAAGGTTTTAGATAAAGCTAAATAAAGCACAACAGATATAACCAAGAGGTTCAGTCTCAAGCCGAGACATAGTACTCTCAACAATTTATATAAATTTGATCCACACCCGGGATCGGGGTTCACAATAGTTTACAACTGTCTAGGTCAAATACCTCTACCACAGTTCTTCGTGGGAAACAAAAACAACAGCAAATACAGCTGTCGAGGTCATACACGACCTCTACCACTATCCATAGTGGGAAAGAGAAGATGTAAGGGGTTTGAATGAGGATTTATAGATCCTCCAGTTAATGTTCAGGAGACAGTGTGTGTGTAAATTAAAACTGATGACACACACTGCTCGTAATGTAAAAAATAAATCGTTGAGCAAGATAAAATGTTTATAATGGCTCTAGTGATTGCAGTGTAGCTCTGGACTCCTTCAGATTTGATCAGAAATGGTTCTGAGTCCTCTTCTGGTTTTTATCTGTAAAACAGAGTGTCGTCTGTTTGACATCCAGGTTCAGAGACAGTGAAAATGTAGTCGATGATGTTCTTTAAAATTCTCGTGAAAGTAAAGAACTCTTCTTGAGTAATCTTGAGTGTGTATGAGCTTATGTGTCTTCTTGGTTGTGCATGTATATCTGTATAAAATCTTCTTGTGCATGCCGCTTGTATCACTTCTGTAAGTATGTTCTCTTGTTTGCAGCAACAGGGACTTCTTATATTTATGGCATGAGCTCTGGCAAAATAAATGATTTCTTTTTGTAGGTACGAGGTACGGTTCCCTAACATCCAACAACCTTCATTAAATATATGACAGAGCATTAAAATATACCTAATATGACTGTTGGTTAGATTAAATAAAGATAAGGAAATTAAGGTAGCGTCAGATTCTCCGGAACGATAGCTTTGGATATCGGTAGCCTTGTGTATCGGTAATTCTTTGTATCGGTAACCTCTTGTATAAAGGTAGCCTTTCTATCGGTAGACTTCATGTCTGTCGGTAGACTTGATCGATATCGGTAGACTTAATGTACCGGTGAACTTTCGTGTAACGGTAGCCTTTCTATCGATAGACTTCCTTCGGTAACTTGTCTGTAACGGTAGGCTTGAATATCAGTGACTTTTCTGTAACGGTAACCTTCATGTAACGGTGGACTTTATGTATCGGTGGACTTGATGTATCAGTGACCTTCAGGTAACGGTAGACTTGATGTATCGGTGACCATCATGTAACGGTAGACTTGTTTGTATCAGTAGGCTTTCACGTAACGGTAGACTTGATCATATCGGTAGGCTTTCACATAACGGTATACTTGATGTATCGGTGGCCTGTATCGATAGGCTTGTTCTGTAACGGTGACCTTCACGTAATGGTAGACTTGATGTATCGATGGCCTGTATTGGCAGGCTTGTTCTGTAACGGTGACCACTTGTCTGTTCAAGCATTATATTGGAATAATGGGTTAAGTTAGAATATATATCCATCCAGTAACCAAATTTTCTATGGATAATATAAATATTATAATATATGAATTTGTGCATGATGTACAGAAATACTGAAATAAATAATAAATCATTAAACAAGATAGGGATTATCAAACAATGATTGAGCATAATTGAGATTATCAAAATATGAGTTCAAATAATTCTCCCAGAGGGTTCAACACATGTATTATATACCTTATATAAAATAATAATAACTTTAAAATATCCTTTGTATGTACCATTTAATGAAAAATCATGTAACAAAATTGCAAGATTCTATAGTTGGTATTAGAGGAGACTTTAGTTATTTGTGGAGTTTAGGATTTGAAAACCATAGGAACAATGACAGAGAAAAGTCTAAATATAGGAAACCATCCTAGTATTTTTTTAAGGTTTTATGTTAATGTTTTTAGAGAAAATAAATCCTTACCAAGATAATAATAAGTTTATGTGGCTCTGGCACAGATGTGTCTATGAGTAACAAATGGAAACCCAACATTGAGATAGACACAAATGGGAATTGGTTCCTGAAAATGGACCTTACTAAAATCTTATTTTTACACTCCCAGGGGATATGTTTGGTTAATCATAATATTTTTATGAATCATTATGAAATATATATAGATAATGTAATTTTTTAAATAATAACATATTTAATAATGATTTTTTAGGTCATAAATTCCTTTATAATTATAATATTGTTAAAAGAAACATGTTTCCCACTATTTTTTTATTATTTTACAAAATGGTTGAAAGTAGGAGTAACCACATAAATTATGAGCACAATGGATGATGTATTGATGACCCTCTAATGGACGCCAAAATGGAAATCTTCATGAGAATGATGAATCAACTATCCCTGGTTATAAATAATAACTTGAATCATGTTGAGATCCTGAATTCACCTTTAGGGGGAAAAATATACATATATTCCTTCATGTAACAGCAACCACCTTCTTTTAGTGGATCTACCAACCCATTGTTTGCTGAACAATTGATAAGCTATATTGAAATTATTTTTCTATTTTCCACTATTCAGAGCATGAGAATGTCACCCTTGCAGTATACCACTTATAAGGAGAATCTAATAAATGGCGTATGCTGATTAAAAAAAGAAATAAAAGAAGATATATTTACGCAATGGACTAGGAAGAGTACAAGAGAATATTTTTCAATAAATACCTCCCCTATTCGATGAGAACAAAAATATGGCATAAATTCCTTGAGCTAAATCTGAAAGAAAATTAATCTGTGGGAACCTATTAGATGAACTTTACAATACTTTCTCATTAAACCTATAGAATTCTTATGGATCATAATGTAAAGGTTGATAGATTATTTGATGGACTAAAACACCATCTATAGTGGAATATATCCAATCAAGACTATGATAGGTATGAAGAGACATTACAATGTGAAATGATGGTTGAATTAGAGTGTGGAGTAATGAAATGGTCACATAATACGAATTAGAATAACAGATATATGGATCAAAAATCAGTGAGTAACTTTGATCATGGTATAGGAGAAAAGAATGTTCAACTTCCCATGTGAAACAAATGTGGGACGAAGCATTCGTGGAATTGATTTCTCAAGATTGGGAAATGATACAAGCATTTAAGAGATGCCTATATAACATAGATCTATCATGGTAAGTGTTGACACCAAAATATAGGAAGAAGAATAACAAGAGGGAAGTCTTTGGGGATGCCTCATGAAGACCTTTCATGGAGCCCCATGGCCCCGCTCCTGCCGTGGAGCAAGGAGGTGAGAGGCCTCACGAATGAATTGGTAAATTCATGAGCCCACCATGGAGTAAGGAGGCAGGAGGCTCCGAGAACAAATTTTATGTTCGTGAGCCCATTGTGGAGCAAGGAGGTGGGAGGATCCGCGAACGAATTTCACGTTCTCGAGCCCACCGCGGAGCAAGGAGGTGGGACACCCCACGAACCCCTTTGACATTTGCGAGCCTCCACAGAGCAAACTCAGTATTCGCACCAAGCGATATTTACTTCGCGGTGCCTCTTGCCTATAAATACAGGGCTTCCCTCGATCCCAACAGACATATCATCTGACCTTTATCATTTTGAGCTCCCAAATCATGAAGAACTTCTTTCTCTGCGAACCTTGAGCTTCTCAAGGTACTTTTCAATTGAGAAGTTCCACCCACTTTGCTTTAATTCAACCCCTCTACCGAGTGGGATGCCATTCGCAAAGCTGAAGGGCCTTCATGAAGAAAGGTGATTCCCACAGGGACTCGGGTCATCGCAAAGCATTTATGCGTCGCAAAACACACTTCATACACACATGACCCACTTTTAAGGTAGGGCCACTATGCTTCACGAAGCACATTTCTTCACAACACCTTTCTTCACAAGGCACCCTTGCTTCGTGAGGAATTGCTTCATGAATGCCTTTCCACTTCGCGAAGCTCCTACCATATGCACCTATTCCCTATGCCTAGCCTAGATGACTTCACTTCACAAAGCACATCCCATAATTAAGCCCCTTAACTTCATGGAGCACTAGAGCTTCACAAGGCTTCTACCTATGAGCCCCTTTAATCTGCAACTCCTTTTTCCAATGAGGCCCTTCAGGTTAGCATGAAGCAATTTCAATGTCCCTAGAATGATATTGCCTGCTGTGTTGATTCACCTCATGCTTCTTTGCATAGCCACACTAACCACTATTTCTTCTTCTCATAGCCATTCTAACGTGGACCCCCAATGGGATCACCTCTCAACACCCCCCGACCATCTCATTGCCGATTCCTTCCTTCCCAAAAGGGTAGGTGGGAATTTTTTATGTAAATCCTAGGGGTGTGCAGCGCACCCACCTCGTCTGAGCTATAAGAAATTAAACTACCAAGAACTATCATCCTCAGCACGTGACGTTAAACTATGACATCGCCTCATGCCTTGTACGTAGGGCACTCCACCTTGGACATTCTTTACACCCACTGGTCTCCACGGGAGTGAGATCATTCCTCACATGGAATTAAATCCTCATTATCAGGGTGGTATCCATTTATGGGGAAACAGAAACTACCTTGGGGTAATCCCTTATCCTTTCCTACAGGAGGCAGCACCCCTACTCCTTCTCTCTTCCAATTTGCCAAATCCTTCTCTAGTAGGGATTTGTCACTACCCGGGCCTCCACCTTGGAGTAAGTCCCAATATCCATCTCTTTGGGATTATAACCATGCGTAATCCCCTATCTTCTCTTTAGGCTACAGATCACTCATAATCCCTTGTTTCCTTTTTGGGCTGCTACCTGCACATTAGCACAACTCTACTTCCCACTGACAGACCCTCCGTGACGTCATCGTTATGCCTCTGTTGTCTCTTGTTTCTCACACCGAGCATGAATCGCGCGGGATTAGAGCAAGAACCCACAATGAAATCCTCTTTGGGAAGCCTAGAGTGTAATCCCCAAACCCCACAATGAACTACGAAGTCTTTGATCTTTTCCAAGGCAAGGTACGTAGGAAGCCTCCCTGAGGTTCAAGCCCAACACCCGGTAGCTCCGACCCCTTCACGTTGGTTCACCCAGACCCCCATGAACTAAAAGGTCTTTGATCCTTTCCATGGAATTGTACGTAGGAATCCTTCTTGAGGTTCAATCCCAACACCCGGTCCCTCTAACCCCTTCACGTCGGATTTTCCAAACCCCCATGAACTATGAGCTATTTTCTCCTTTCCAAGTCAGGGTACGTAGGAAGCCTCCCTTAGGATCAATCCCAACACCCGGTTGCTCCGACCCCCTTCATGTCGGTTTTCCAAAATCCACCATGAACTTTGAGGTCTTTGATCCTTTCCATGGCAGGGTAAATAGGAAGCCTCTCTAAGGTTCAATCCCACAATCCCTTGGTCCCGACCATATTCACGTCGGTTCACCAAACAACCCTCCCTAACTACATGGTCTTTGATCCTTTCCACGGCAAGATACAAAGGAATCCTCCCTGAGGTTCAAGCCCAACAACCATTGGTCCCGACTATCTTAACGTCGGTTCACCAAACACCCCATATGAACTACGAGGTCTTTGCCAAGGTAGGGTACGTAGGAAGCCTCACTGAGGTTCAAGACCAACACCCAATATTTCTGACCAACCATTACATTGGACCACCTCCATCCTGTTTTATGTTTATATATATCCCCCATTCAACGACATGATGTTCTCACCCCATTCAGTGGTAAGCCGTTTTCACCCCATTCAGAAGTAAGATGTTGTCAACCCATTTCGATGATAAGACATCTTCATATGAACTACGTGGACTTTGATTCCCTACCACATGGATATCTAGGAAGCCTCCCTGAGGATCAATCCCATCACACAAGTCTCATTCTGATCTCTCCCTCGATCCTATGTGTTTCAGGAAGTTCATGACCCAACCTGTAGGTTCTATTTCTTCAAGGCCCCATCCAAGCATCCATTCTCAAGGGTCGCCTCCTCAGGTGTCCCATCATACCACTAAACTATGCGGGATACGATTTCCTGCCATGGGGATACATAGGAGGTCTCTCCGAGACTCAAGCCAAACTTCACCATCGTCCTCGAGTCGACTCCATTTCATTCTCCAACCACTTCATTAAACCCTCCATCATCTATCCTAATTCTTACCCATGTCACCACTTCTCGGTGGGATCATGCCACCCCATTCCCCATTACCCTTAACAACAACCAAAAAGCTAACCACACATTGGCCCCGACATCAATGTTCCCTCAATGTGTTGCACCCATCTGATCCACTCTAATCAGTGTTCTGATCAGTCTGATCCATCTCTTCTAAACGTTAAACTCGCGGCATACCATGTGTTAAACATGGGAAGCTGACGAAACCCTCAGATACATGCTTATGGAATAAAATTCCCCGTGTTTTATGTGGGATACCTTAGGATTCTGCGCCGTCGAGAAGACCTATAATAAGGGGAAGAATCCCAGACACGCTAGTGCCCCAGCATCCAGACACACAAGTGATGTCCAACGTGACTACTCCCATGACCAAAGGTTTTGTCCCTGACCGAACCCTTTGGAATGTCCCAACAGAAGTTTTGTAATTAACTGGCATCCATGAAGATATGGTACTAGGAAGAGTTTCCTGAACAACCTCTTAACTATATAAGGGAGACCCAGACTAGGTGATGAGTTCTGAGGAGGAATCCCCGAATGGAAGAACTAACATCTCATCATCCCATTTTGATCATGGAGAAAATTTCCCTGAACAAGGAATGGATGTCGCCCACCATTGGAATGCGAGAATGCAGGGAAACAAACAACGCCACTATCCTTCAACATGATGGACGCGTGCATCCCAGAAAAAGCATCAGAAATAGAAATTTTGAAACTGGAATGAATATTGGTATTCTCCTCAATATGGAGATTATTTTCATTCAAGATATCAGTGGACGTTCATGTCACCGGATCCAGCAATTCGGTGCCGGGTCTCACCCAGTAAATAGTAGGCCTCGTGTGAAACTCACCAAAAGTTGGGGCAGTTAAAATGTTGGACGTCCCGTTCTGCGACATTGTCAGCATGGAACCATCTTACTAACCATGGAAGATGGAATGGCATTGGGTCACTGGTCATCGATTCCCGTTTTATTTGAGAACTTATGAGTTAATCGCCCTTCTTTATGAAACCAAGCTGTTGCACCCGGAACTCGATCACTATCTGCCCACCGATGGAGGGGAAGGGGTAGTACCAACACAGTTGTCCCACATGGTTCCGCCTCTTCTACGATGGTCTCAACGTCCATGATTGCAAGCTTCCCCCACCCCATCTCTCCATCAGAGTTCATACAATGAAGGGTAATCAATGACCTCATATGTCGGTATGAGGAGGAGGGTATTATCCCGATTTGCGATAGGGCCCACCTAGATTTTGATGCATCTGCGCCTCATCGTAAATGTTGCCAACGAGGGATGCACAGGGAGCCACAACTTCCACTCCAACATATAACTATTTTAGGAGGCTCTCCCAAGAATGTCTCAATGATTCCCTGCCCTACGCCGATGAGGTATGGGATATCCAGGTCAGCCTAGCTAGGATCCCAATCTACGGGCTCCCATCAAGTGATCCCAATAGGCCATGTCGGTGCTGCCACCCAGTCTCACTGGCCGAGGAGGAGGTAACCCATGTACCTACACCACCGTCTCTAGTCCATCTAACCCAAAGCCAATGTCGGGAGAAAGCTGGAGACGATGTCCGCTAGTGGCCGTCAACTTCAGCGGTTACTGTGGCCTGAGCCACCACTGATGTATATCACCAACTCCCTATGAATGCTGAGCAATGACATTCATATGCCCAACTTGGATCAGGGGCCAACCACCCCACGGGCAGGCTGGGTCGACTCTCTTGGTCGCCAACACAGGCAGTAGCCGCCGCAGACTAACCCGTAGTGATTCCACCTACTACGAAGGTCCACCCCATACTACTACCATGGAGAACGAAAGCCTTCCCTGCATCCAAGCTCAGCATGGATGTCCACCCTATTCCACCTTCAATCCAAATGAGGGTCCTCCCAGCGACAGTGATTCTCTGTACGAAAGTCTCTCCCGTGCCCACTTATCCGGATATGGAGTCATTCCTCCCACAACTAACCGTTGCTATGGGGACATTGTACATCTGGTCACTCTCTAACATGGGGACCCTCCCCGTGATCTCATAGTATTTGAAGAAGATCCTCCTCACCGTACCAATAAGATGAGTGAGGGACAGCTTCACTTTACCAGCACCCAGCACAGAAGTCCTACCCATGTTCTGCTCGACCAGTCCGAGGATCCTCCTCATACTAATGTCACTACAGGAAACATGCATAGAGGTCCCCCCATGCTCCTACCAGCTCCAGTGGAGGTCTTACCCACTCTAGCACTACCCACAGAGGTCCTTCCCATGTCCCCTTTGATATATCTCTCGGTGCAAATCACACCCCAACTTACTCAGGCAGAAACCCTCTCCACCCCAGCACCAGTATGGCCGAAAGACCTCATCATGTCAGAAATCTACCATGTCCCAAAGAGCCATCCAGGGGCAGGAAGGCGGGTCGTCACCGACATAAGAAGAATTATGGGAAGGTCCAGATAGAGATCAAACTATTCCACTTCTCAGACTCTGATGTAGAGTACGAATCAGTGCTGGAACCTTCCCCTCGCTCCTCTGATTCAATGGATGGGGCAGGAATGAGGTGCATCATCCTTGTACTCCCATCATGCGAGGTCCATCGGATTCCCACCTCTCCCCATTGGTATATCCACGAGGAAGAAAATTTGGCAACCCCAAAGGTTACGGTCATCCAATCACCGCTATCGTCACTAGAAGCACTCTCTACATCAACTAGAGATCACAGAGAGCTATTCTGGGGACTGATGGCTGGAGAGTAGCAGCACTGCCCATCTCCAGTAGCCCTAGACCATGCACCCGAAACTACAGCTGTCATCCCATCCTTATCGTGATGTGTTGGCTTAGTCGCTACACTCTTCAGAGGACAGCCTGAGATGTGGCGGTCTGTCAGCTCGCTCTCCATACTCTCCACTGACCAGCCTATTGTCCCAACAGTCTGATTCAGTACTGCTACCCATTACACAGCCACCTTTGGTTGATGAGCGGGGAAATGAAGGGCCATACCCTGAATCTGAGCCAAGGAGCATATGGAATATCCTCACAGCAGACCACTTCTTTGAGATGCTTTGTCCCGTGGCCGCACTGAATTTCTACACGTCAGAATCCCTCACTTTAGGGAAATTGAGTGTTTCCATCAAAACCTATGAGTGACACTCTTTCACCTTCATCATCAGTGATTTGTTTATCCCAGGAGCCAAGTGCATTTTGAAGACATTGGCGAGCAATGATGTCTTATTGATTTGGCCACACTCCCTGTGGACCAGCGCCCTGAGTCACCCGGTCACCATGGGGCCATCCAACAGTAATGTGTTCATTGTTTCAGGGTACTCCACAAGATTACCAAGGAGGCTTCCCCCCACCTTCAGATCTGTTGCTGGGGAAAATATGCAACCCTGCACTTCTGTCCTATATGAATGCATCCCGACTCACTAGGAGACATTATGGACATACCCCCTGGTAGAGTCATTGTCCACATGGCCACCCTATTGGAAGAGAAAAGTGATATGGAGCTTCTAGATGGGGACCTCCCCCCTGAAGGTGTGCCATAGCTACTGGACCCCTCATGGAGGGTTACTTGTCAACAGAGGAGCCTGTTGGGTCTCCCTACGCCCACCAAGGAATTAGTCCTTAGCCAAAATCATGGTATGGGTAAAGAGAATGTTGGAGCTGCCAAACCCTCTGACCCATCTGACTCAGTGAAAAAGACAGAGGAAGACCAGAAAAAGGCTATGTTTCATCACCAACTTGCCGAACAGGAGACCTTTGTCGATGACCACTGGGTTGAATGGGCTGTAGAGTGATGGCCAGAATACGGTAATCCAAGGCTAGGGCAGCAGGGACAGGAACAAATTCCCCTTGGCGAGCTGCCTCAGGGTGACCCTGACCATCCTTCCCCCACCGACAGGGGTGAAGCCGGAACATATAGCAAGAGGGCGCGGTATGTCTCACTAAACCCTCCTGAATGGTGCAACAATCCAAGGGACCCAGCTTAGGTTCCCCCAGCTGCCCTGAGGGTCGTGCCACCAGCTGCTCCATGATCCACTAGGCCTGCTTACAATGTTTAAGAACCCACCAAATCACTTGTGGTTAGGGATCCCCGTCAAGACATGGACCCCCACCCAGATGATCCAATGGAGGCACTCATTGCCCTCCTTGAGGCATTGGAAACGCGATAGGTGGAACTCCCACCGGATGAAAATCCATATTTGGCTTGAGTGGATGATATGCCAGCACCCCCGAGTTTCGAGAATCCCACATTTTCCCCCTTTAATGGGACAGGGTTCCCAGCACAGCACCTATCCCACTTTACCTCAGGGTGTGGCCCCATGTTGGGAACTCCAGCGCAGTAGGAAGCTGCCAAACTCAAGTGTTTTGTCTAAACATTGCAAGGCCTTACGTTTTTCTAGTATAACCAGCTCCCCATAGGATCATTGACTATCTAGGAGGACCTCCGTAGGGAATTCCTCTCCCAGTTCAGTTCCACCACTTGGAAAACGAGTATCTCTGACCTCTTCAAGTGCAAGAAGAGGCCAAATGAGCACATTGTCGACTTCGTCACCCGATAGAAAGGACTCAATTATTCCCTTGACATGCCGATGACTCAGGAGAAATTGCTGATGATGTACATAGGAAAAGTAAAGACTGAGTTGGTCCCCTCTCTGATCACCCAGAACATTATCGGGGGATTTCAAGACTTCTCTGATATGACCCATCGCCTAGAGGAAGCCTTACAACAAGCTATAAAGGCACGTCCGTTCTCTCCTACAATCCCCATGAGAAGGGCCTCTAGGGTCTATCACACCACAGTGGCCCAAACAGTGGCCCTTGGGTGATTAGTGTTGTTTCTAGTGGAGCTGCCTTCATAGCCTTGTAGAGGCCCTCTACCTCAGGTGCTGCCTCCTACCCAACAACGTCCACCTCAGAATCGGAAGGTGCCCCCACGTAATGTGCCACCACTGCCTAGGAAATATAACTGAGTTCCACATCCTCGATAGCCTCCTCCATCCCCCCATTAGAGTTAGGTTCTAAGGGCCCCCTTAATAGATAGGAGAAACCATACCTACTCATTCAACGAGACACAGGTCCCCGGTTACTTTCGCAGTGCCTTGGAATAGGGGATTGTGTGTTTGCCTCAGTGTAGAACACTGGAAGAGGAAAACATTACTGATCACCCTAATTACATCCCATATCATCAGATCCTAGAGAAAACTCTCAAGAAGTTCTATGTGTTCAAAGACTACCTCCAAGACTAGGTTGAAAATAACATAGTCAGGCTGGGGCTAGCCCCGGTGGATGTAGCATGTGTCTTTGTAATCCTAGGCAACAACAGCGACTGTGAGGGAGATTGACATTAGATTTCCAGTTGAGGATCCCAGATGTATAATGAATAGATGGATTACCAAATAGTCACACTTCCTCATGGTGTCATCTGGGCATGCCGGAATCAGCCAGTTCCTTTAGAAGATGCAGTCACCACTTCTGCAACATCATCTCAGTCGGCCTCTTCCTAAAAGTGCAAACACCGGAGACACAACGGAATGAAAATTCCCCCACCAATGTAATCGTCATCGAGTACTCTCAGTGAATTCATACCCACGGGGATGTATATCCCTCCCATAATCCATCCAGTAGTGGACGACTCTTCATGTGACGGTCAAGGATACACCTCAGTTAACACAGTAGAGCAGGTAAATCCCTACATGATTCCTAATGATGAGGAGTGCCAGGAGAATCCTCCCAACATCCCCAATTGTCGCTAGTGCTAACAGAGCCTTGGCTATATGGGATGATTGAGTGCCTCGGTCATCACTTCCATCCAGGATATGCATGCTACCAAAACCTGGAAACATGCTGAGCGCATAGCTCTGCATGCACAACCTTCTCACCTGGTGGCATCAGGCCCACCATCGTCGTCATTCGTGTTGCTGGATCAGGCAGAGCCTCCTCGACCATGCCGCGACCAGCCACACCCTTCTGCAGGATGGTCTCAGTCGTCCGAACCTCATTTGGCACCCACACTGTAGAACTCGACTAGTGGACATCAGGATGCTCCCAATACTAGTCAGCCGCTAGTCCAGTCGGAAGGGCCCAGCATACATCCTATCATAGAGCGAACTTATGCAAGTAGAGGTTTATGCTTGGCGTAGAAGTACAATGTTCTTAAGTATCTCTCTATTATCCCAGCAAGGCTCTCCATCCTTGAGGCCCTTCGCCTGTCATCATAGATGTGTGACAGCGTCATCGAGTCTTTAAGAATATCCCTCCATTTTGAGATCCAAGTAGCAGCCGTAGAAGCCTTTCATGTTGAAGTAGTCCAGAATGATGAATTCTCGGCCATTATCTCATTCTCAAGTGAAGATGAAGTCTCTCCCATATAGGGGAACATTCTCCCACTGTACATCACTAGCTAGTTTAATGGAGTGGAGGTTCGTCGTTGTCTTGTCACCACGGGCTCCAGAATTAATCTAATCCCAACACGGACAGTCTGAAAGCTGGGATTATCTGAAGATGATCTAAGTCCCTTTGATCTTTGAATCCAAGGTTATGATAGGATGGAACAGACACCGGTCAGTAAGATCTTCTTGAAGAACCAATTTGGTGGCCTAGTTGGTAGCACCAAATTTATGGCAGTCTCCCAGGACACTGCCTACAATGTGTTGATGGGAAGGCCATGACTCCAGAGGCATGCTACAGTTCCCTCATCTTACCACAAGTGCCTCAAGTACTCCCTTAATGGTTAAGTGGGAATGCTTCAAGGTGACACTTCTCCATTTTCTTCTTTTGAGGCCCTCTATTTGGATTCCAGCTACTATAAGAGAAAGGAAAAGCAGATTTAGACCAACAAGGTCAAGCATTCCACGACTACGACCGACCCCTGGATAGATTTAGATGTTGCCTATGTCTATCCAATCCACCGTTTGGAGGCTACAACACCGGACATGGGAAAATGATTCGTTGTGTCTGGGATGAGGGGGGAACACTTTCCAGGGTCTAAGAAACAGTGATAAATCACCTCGTACTTCTATAAAATTCTGGCTTAGGTGATCCCGGAACCTCATACCCCTATAAGGCATCGGGATGTCCACCCCGTGGCAACAACAATACAACATATGTAATTTTTCTGCTGGGCTAGAATTAACCGGCTCAAGACAATAATCCATTATTACTTCGATATCATCAGGAGTGGCCCCTAGGCCGAAGGCTCGATGGGATCATATCAACAGCCTTCATCGTTATGGTTGTTGCAGCACAGGGGTCCTCCGATGCGGTGTCTATTGCCGCTCAGGCGGGTACCAGCCTCCCGTCGGGATATGCCGACTCAAAAGCGACTCCTACATCTGAGGATTCCCCCCCTCCCCACAAGTGAAGAAGGGGGTTTAGAGGATTCTCCTCCTTCCATTTAAGAGGCCATCCCTGTCATAGTAGATGAGTTGGTACAGGTGAACCTCGGTAGTGAGGAAGACCCGAGACCCACATTGATCAGTGCTGCCATGCCCCTCAAGGAGAAACAACAATACATAAAGTTCTTGAAACAACACCACAATGTATTCTTCTGGAGTGATGATGAAATTCCAAGACTAGATCCTCAGGTATCCTTCCACCGCCTCGGTCTCCCTGAAAATCATCATGGGATCAAGAACCCTTCCAGAAAGATACACCCTTATCACGGTGCCATGGTAGAGGTAGAAGTTGATAAGCTCATCAGAGCCAATTTTGTTAATGTGGTCCGGTACCCAAAATGGATAGCCAACATTTCTCTAGTCAAGAAGAAGAATATAAAAATCAAAGTCTACATCGACTTTTGAGATCTCAACCGTCAATGTCCGAAGGATGATTTTCCCCTTCCTATGATAGAGTTGTTGATTGATGCTACAGCTGGATTCCAAGCCCTCTCCTTCATGGATGGGTACTCCTGGTACAAAAAGATCTGAATGGCCCCCGAGGATAAGGATTTCACAGCCTTTAGAGCACCACAAATAACTTTCTGTTACAAAGTCAATCCCTTCAGTTTAAAGAATGACGGTTCCACCTGCCAGCCAGCTATGCATCACATATTTAAGCCAATCCTTGGGATGTTGGTGGAATGCTGCATGGATGATCTGGTGGTCAAATCCGGCCAGATTTATGACTATCTTAGTGACATTGAGATGGTGTTTGGATTCCTCCATTATCGCCACGTGAAGATGAACCCATTGAAGTGTTCCTTCAAGGTCACCTCTGGAATGTTTCTCAGCATTGTTGTCAAATACACTGGCATTGAGATTAACCCAGAGAAGATCAAGCCCATTGGCCTGATGTCTCCCCTGAGAAATATTTGGGTGATTCGAGGTTTCCAAGACCACTTAGCATACATATGCCGATTCATTGCGAACATGGCTGGATAGTGTAAGCCCTTTTCTCATCTCATGTAGAAAGGAATCGCATAAGAATGTGAAGAAGAGTGTCAAATTGATTTGGAGGAGATCAAGCAGTATCTTATCCAAACTCTAGTCTTAATGCCACCCGTCTTCAGAAATCCCTTAGTCCTCTATGTGACTACCCTGGAATGATCTCTCGGTGACCTTCTCACCCAGAAAAGCAATGATGGGATGAAGAAAAACCTTTACTACCTCAGTCGTATGCTCCTCGATACGGAGAGCAGATACTCCCCCATCAAAAAGAACAGCCTTGTGCTGGTATTCACAGTACATAAATTGTGACATTACTTGTAGCACCATGAGGTACAGCTGGTATCTCAGGTAGACCCACTAATGTTCATTCTGAACTGCCACATGTTGACAGGTCGTCTCACTCGGTGGGTAGTGATTCTCTTGTAGTTCGATATCATGTTTGTCTCTCAGAAAGATGTTAAGGGGAAACCATTGGAATACTTCCTTGCTTCCCATATGGCCCCTGCTAACCTATCTTTGGATCTTGATTTCTCCAATGAGTCAATCCTCTCAGTAGACCAATCCATGTTGGGCCGGCAGATGCACTTTTTTGGTGCTTCTCGAAGCCCCACCGACAGGAGGCTGAATGATCCCAGGATCAACAGGGTGGGCTTGGGTATCATCTTTACTACCCCGACACAAGAAATTCTTCTGTACTCATTCCAGTTGTCATAAGGCTACACCAACAATGAGGCAGACTATGAGGCTCTCATTATTGGCCACGATCTGGCCCTTGAGATTGATGTTCGCCATTTTATTGTGAAAGGGGATTCCGAACTAGTCATCAAGTAGATCAACGACAACTACGTCATTAGACATCCAGAGCTTGTACCATTTTTGGAACACAATCTCCAGCTAATGTCCCAGTTCCCATCTTGTCCAGAAGATACTAATGTCCCTCTTTCTCAGAACGGTCGAGCTGATGCCCTGGCTGGTCTGGATGCATAACTTGCGGAACCCAAGTAGGATGATCTAATTATCCACGTGGAACATCTGAGAATCATTACTCCTGTCACCCCTGATGACGAGGACGACCCACAGGTAAGCCATCTTACCACTGAAGCCTCTATGTCAGGACCCCCGAATCCCCTAGATGCAGTGGTTCGAGTGACTCCTGACTGGAGAGACCCCTTTGTCGAATATCTGTAAAATTGTAATCTCCCAGCATTTCGGTCTGAGTGCGAGTGAATCTAATACTGCGCATTATAGTTTACCCTCCAGGAATGTCCCAGTCTGGGGAAAATCCTCTACAGAAAAAGATTTTATGGGGTTCTCCTTCGTTGCATTCAGGGATCCATGATTTTTCAGGTCATGCAAGAGGTCCAGGACAGTTCCTGCAGGGCTCATCAGACTGGGCCAAAGCTATCTCACCAGATCCATAGATTGGGGTACTTTTCTCCCTCTATGATCCATGATTTCATCGAGATTTCCAAGAGATTCCATGCATGCCAAATTCATTATACATTTACTCATCGGCCACCAGAGCCTCTCCACTCCACCAAGTACTCTTGTACATTTTCCATATGGGGACTCGATGTTGTGAGTCCATATCCACCAGGGACATCTTTCCAGTATAGATTCATCCTGACGGCTACAGATTTCTTCTCCCAGTGGGTAGAGGTAGTGTCACTCAGGGAGTTCAAGGCCCTATCCATCGTTGACTATGTGAGTTCCAACATCATCTACCGATTTGGAGTCCCTCACTTCATCCTCTCCAATAATGGCACAAACTTCCAAGCAGATGGGTTGAAGAAATTTTACTCTGAGTACAACATCCATTCTAACCATACCTCCCGCTATCATACACTAGAAAATGGATAGATCAAGGCATTTGACAAAACCCTTTCTAACTTTCTATAGAAAATAGTTGGTTATAATATGAAGTGTTGGCCGAAAAAGCTCCCTAATGCCCTATGGGATTATCGGACGATGAATCGTAATTCCACCTAGGTGACCACATATTCCCTGGTGTATGGAATAGAGGCTGCATTGCTCATCGAGATTCAATTTCCCTCACTGCGCACAGCTGTCTATGATCTACAAGCCCTAGATAAAGTAGTTGAAATCCATCTGGCTGAGTTGGAATCGCTTGACGAGAACAGGCTTCGTGCCCTGTACAATCTAGAAAGGCATCAAAACAAGATAGCGAGAGCTTTCAACAAGAAAGTTCACCTCTGCTCCTTCTTGCAGGGTGACTTGGTATTGGCCCTGAGGGAACCAATGGTACCTGAAAAGAAACCACCCAAGTTGGAACCTAAATTGGAAAGACCTTACATCATTCCCAAGGTTTACTTCAATGGCACATACTCACTAGTTACAATGGATGGTTAGAATATAACTCCTCCCACCAATGACATGTTCCCCTAGAAATACTTTACATAAACCATAGTTTCCCACATGACCATAAACTGTACGGTCCAACATGGCCTTATACTGTTCAGTCCCGCATGACCCTAAACTGTAGGATGGTCCTGCCTAACCTTAAATTTCACTTTCCTAGATGACTGAAAATGGTGCATCATCCTACATGATGTTAAACTACATCTCAAAAAATATGTATGGCTTGATTCCCATTCCCTTGGGATACGTTGGAACTCTTAGACACCTCATCATGAGTACAACCCCAGTTTCCTCTTTTACTATCCCCTCCTGGGCATAGTTCTTTAGGGGGACTCTCACATGGTGTCGTGTAGGCTTCTAAGGCCCCACCCATGTCAGTGTTACGATGATTGCACCATGTTCCCTCATTCATTCTTCTAATCCTCCCATGTCCTTACCACATGACTCTAAACTGCATGGCCTTTTCAGAACTACGTGTGGCTTGATTCCCATGCTCAAGGGATATGTAGGACCAGTCGAACATTTCATCCGTAGGCCCAACCCCAAAAATTCATGACCATCCATTGGGAGAAAACACATGGTGTGGCACATGCCTTTTCCATCTTTCACATCAAGTTCATCTTGATAGTACCACATATCTATCTCCCCTGAAGATCTCTGTCTCTCCCCCTTTCCAACTTTATTAAAAATTTCACGGGTGGATTCATGCTCTACACACCCCAAAATTTGGGTCCCCATTAGCTTTCACATCTGAACCCCCCCGAATGATAAGGATTATTAGCCTAAGGGATCTTCTATCATTTCGGGCCAACACCCTCAAGGGTTTTAGACAACAAATCGATATGAGTCCCATGTTGTGAATATCATCAATGGTCAATGCTCATTTGTTGTTCCCATTCCGGGACACACGATATATATAATGTGTTTCGAATTCGGTCCACATCCACACCTTTTCATTTTCACCACCCCCATTTTTCCCAAACATGGAGTGTAGTGGTTCATTCTGCCCCACTTTCTCTTCAAACCTTGTCATGCCTTGAGAGGAAGTGTGATTCCAGCTTTCGAACCCTTATGTGATGGGGAGAGCCTTGTCCAACTCCTTGTTTCCCACATAGATAATTTCTTACATGGGATTAGGAGTTGTGAAGGCAATGCCCGCATGAGAGTTCATAAGTCTACAATTGGCTGGGACGCTCAGCCTTAGGTCCTTCGACCACTTCGGGCCCCTAGTACAAGTTCTCCTTTAGGATTGTGTGGTGCGGTATGGACTCGTGTCCTCATTCACGTCGGCCTATTTCTCCACACCACACATATCCCCTTGAGACTTATTTCCCTTCGTTTATCATCTGTCCCGCGAGCATGGGACCCTCCATGCTTCACAAGTCCCATTAGTTGGGATTCCATCACCTTTTATATCCAAAATGGACCCCGAATGGCATGTATGTTCTCCCCAAGGGATCTCCTACCATTAAGGGATAACACTATCGAGGATTGCGAGTGACAAGTTGATACAATTCTTGTATTGTGAATATGGTCAAAGGTTGATGCTCAATTTTTCACCCCCCTTTCTGGTCACACAAGGGTGGATACTATGTTGTGAACCCGGTCAACAATTGTCCTCCATCACCGTTGCTGCTTTGTAGTCTTCCATAAGCATGATGGTTCTCCATCTACGTCCCCGCATATGAAATTATACTAGGAGTATATGGTCCGAGATCTATGACCCTAAACTAGGATCACCTTCTTCCTTACTACAAGACGTTAAACTGCAACCTAGACGTGAAATTATGTCTATGGCCCAGCCTTAGGCCCCATGGAATTCTCAGGCCCCTGGCCCAAGTTCTCAATTAGGGTTATACGGTGTGGTTTGGGATTATTTCCTCATTCATGTTGAGTTACTCGTCATGCCGTACACATCCCCAGACGAGATACCTTACCCCTACTATCAACCTCACTGTAAGACGTTAAACTACAAAACGGATGGGACTTTCCTTCTGAGGCCCAGCCTCAGGCCCCTTAGCCTTCTCGGTCCCCTGGCCTGTGTTCTTATAGAAGAGGGGTATAAAGTGTGGTATGGTTTCATGTCCTCATTCACGTAGGATTTATAACAACCAAGCCGCATATATATCTCTCCTGGCCAGCTTTCACTCCATTTCCCTTCTTTCATCTCTTTGAGTTGGCTGCCCTTAGGTCGGGTCCCTCTGCCCTCTTTGGTGATTCACCTATTGGCCCTTGAGTACTCTGGTCTAGAACCTAGAGTGTTAGATTCTACATGTACATGATTTCTCCCACTATTGTGGCATTGTGTTCCTCTTCATTTGGGATTCCATTATCATTCACACTCGAAGGGACCCCCAAATAGATTGGATATTAGTCCTAAGGTATCTCCTACCATTACGTGCCAATGTCCTCGAGGGTTTCAGACAAAAAATCGATACATGACCCACGTTGCGAATATGGTCAGTGGTTGACGTTCATTTGTTTGTCCCCATTTTAGACTAAGACGATATGGATGTTGTGTTTCAAACATGGTCCACAGCTATCCTCCATCGTCATGCCATCCCCTTCTAACCTTGAATGCTGGTTACATGATTCAACTTATTTTCCACCCCATCATGTTGAAATGGAATTTTGAAACTCCTATCACTATCCCTCAGTTAGAATTTACACGTTAGGAGGAAAAAGATGTGTTAAATGCATCATTTGGGGCTCCGCACGTAAATCCCTTTGGCTTCCGTTCTAGGTATTGAAAAAAAATTCTTTCACCCTTTTTTCCCACACTGATTTTGACTCACTTGGGCTTAGGGATCAGATCGAGGTCTGCACTCAATTGGAAGAGTTTATCTTCTCTAGTGGTCTGAGCTCTAAGACCATAAACTAAGATATCTTTTTGAATTGCGTACAACTTGATTCACATTCCCATGGAATGTGTAGGAACGCCTAGACATCTTGTCTTTGGGACCATCTCGAGTTCCCTTAATTTATCTCTTCTGTTTTTCCTTCAGGGATTTAACTCATATGGGACTGCATGGCATGGTATGATATTATGTCCTCATTCACGTCAGGTTTGCATTAGCTTCACCACATACGCCCCTTTCTAGGAGTTAGCCCCCTACTTCTTGTGCCACATGACATTAAACTATATGTCATCCCCCACGACGTTAAAAGGAACCTTTACGAGCTATGTGTGGCTAGATTCCCATTCACATGGGATACGTAGGAACACCCGGACATCTCATCTTTGGGTCCATCTCAACTACGGGTTAGCCTCTCATGTCCCATATCCTCTAACATTTTCTGGACCCTCATCCTGCGGTTTCAAACTCAGAATCATGCACGGTATGATGTGAACTTATTTTTCATTCATGTCGTGTTTGATTTATCACACCGTGCACATTCTATGATAAACCTCATATTTCATATATATATGTCCGATCCATATGAATTTAAACTATGCTACCTAGTCCCCCATTACTTTAAAATGTGGCATTTATAAGGCACGACATTAAAATTCATGGATGGTCCCATCACATGTCCCTAAACTGTGACATTATCATCCTAGAAGCACAATGAAAAATGGCATTGCACCGTGATATTCTCACAAGAGGGGGTATCAGGTTTGGTATCAGTCACACACCATACCATTTTTCAATGTCGGCATATGACTTGACTCCTATGGCATACCTGTATTTTCTATCCTAGGTCCACTACTTCAAAAAAACACAAATTCATCCTGAAGGAAAAACAAGATCTATCAAATACCATTTCTTTTTGTGCATGGGTGAGACCCGCACAACCTCATTTTCTATAACACTATTATCCTACCATGTCTCTTGTAGTACTATGTACAACTTGATTCCCATCCTTCTAGGATACGTAGGAACGCCCAGACACATTGTCTCCAGGTCCATCCCCAGGAATCCAAAATCCTATCCCCCCTCTTTTGGCCCTTTGGCTTGAACTCTTTCTGGAACGTGTGGGGTGGTGAGTACCTTATGGTCCTTTTCCCTCAATCACATCAGGTTTCAAAAAGTCCACACTATGCACATACTAGGTCTTTTCCCCACCTCGTTTGAGTTCTAGGACCCTAAATGAAGATCTCCCTATTGGAATGGTACACCATGTGGAGCCACTTCGCCACCCTGCGCACAATGAATTAAATCAATCTCCCCTTAATGGATCAACCTACGACCATTAAGCTGGAAGGGTGCAACCTCGGGACCCTTTTCCTTGCGGAGAAGGGACTCGAATCCCTCAATCGGATACGTCTTGAAGTCATATTCATATGCATTTTGACAAAGAGCCCGATGTGTGGATTTTTCACGGGGAAATTCCTCTCATTCCATGTCCAAGCATTGTGAGCTCGTCATTTGGACCCTCTTACTCTTCCATATCTGAAGAGACCCCCTTTACGGCCTGGTCTCATGCCACACTAACCTACCTACCATCCTGGGCCAATGTCCTTGATGATCTTAGATGACATTTGCGAGAGGTCCAATATTTCGAACATGGTCAGCAATCCACCAACATTTTTCTGTCCCCATTCCATTCTAATGTAACAAGGATACTATATTTCAAACATGTTCAACAGCTATCCCCTATCATCATGCCACCATCATTGTGGTCCAGATCTCAAGCATCATGTTTCACATATTTCCACTTTCTTATGTCCAAGTGTAATTTCAACATACTCGGGTTTAGTCTTCTACACATCAATGTGCATTATATAGGCGGATCAGCATCATTAGGACATCATTCACCCAGTGATCCATCACCCCTGACATGTGCCTTCCAGTTCTAGGAATGTCTCATCACTACTCCTTGTTTCTCACATCAAGTAAGATTCATGTGGGATTATTAGTTGGTGTAAGATGTGTACTGGTGCATCCATGCCACACATGCCTTTTATCATCCCACATAACGTTAAACTATGCCTCAGAACTACGAATGAATTGATTCCCGTCCTAATGGGGTACATAGGAACATCCAGGCACCTTTCCTTGGGCACAACCTAACTTTCACATTTGGTCCCTTGACCTTAAGAACTTCCTCCGAGGATATGTGGTTTGGTACAGACTCCTTATGTCCTCATTCCTGTTGGGTTTGTAGCTACTACACCACATACTCCCTTCCTAGAATCCGCCCTTTCACAATTCATCCTACCGCATGATGTTAAACTACACAAGTCCTTATGTGCTTGATTCATGATACTAAACTACAATTCTACCCTAAACAATTTCAGGATGCCCCATGTTAATCATGGGATGCACCCATTCCCTTGCTAAAGAGTATTTTCCCTATTAGTGTTGGCTCATAGCCATGCCATTTTCTAGAACTACGTGTGGCTTGATTCTCATTCTCATGAGATATGTAGAGACACCCAAGTGATACGCCTCGGGTCTATCCCCATGAATCATAAGTCCCATTCCCCCTCTTTTTTCGGTCCCTTGTCCTGAACTATTTTGGGGAACCACGAAATTGCAGCATTACCATGAACAAGTTCTGGATGTCCCATGAGAAACATTGGCACACAATAGCTTCTTCACCAGAGAGGGCTTGTCTAGTTGTTGGAATGTTCCATGATTAGACCGCTGCGCCCACCTGATGTGTTTCTACCATGGTGGTGTAATGTCAATAGTATTAGGTTCTCTTCAAAAAAACCATCACTCCACCTTTCACGCTTTGCATGCCCCATATTTTGATCCTCATCCTCTTTAATATCTAAATGGACCCTCTAATAGTATGAATTTTCGGCCTATATTTCACCTTTTTTCCTAGGATTATGTTCTGGAAGACCAATGGATGACATTCTAAGTTAAGCACCATGTTTCGAACATGGTTAGTGGTCGACCCTCGTTTTTTATCCCTATTTGAGGATAATGCAGTACAGATACTGTGTTTCGATCATGGTCAGTAGTTATCCTTTTATTTTCACACCGCCCCCACAGTGTTTCGAAAATGGGGTATCATGATTCACACATTCCACTCCCTTATGTTCATATTGATTTCTTACGCCCCGACTTTACCCCGGTCATGCACTAGAGCACATTGGGAAAATGAAAATTCGATTGTTCTGAGGTCTTCCTCCTCCAATCGAGCCTCTCCCATTTTCTCCTTGGAATTCAGATAATCTATTCAAACCCTAAGATACCTGAATCTTGGTTAGAACTCCCGCGTTTGAATGGAGTAATAAGATGGTCATTACTTATTTCTCACATCGGGCGTGACCCACGTGAGCTTAGGGAATGATCTCTGGATGCTCTAAGAAGGTCACGTGAATGAAATAAATAAACACAAATAATGGAACTCGTGTGTATAGTTGGCATTAAATGTCCAATAATGAAAGTACGTTTAGAGGTAAAATGCATTACAGTACACAAGGGTTGATCCCTCCCATGAATGTATTAACCTCGTTGAATGAAAGTTGTAGCTCTTCCACCCTCTGGGTTGTAGCATCTAGGATTTTCTGCCACCTACTCAGCTCCCATTCCTCCTCGATAGTAATGGGGTGCAATTTATCAGCTACAACCTGGGCCTACTCTATATCTTTCTGGATGACAGTTATCTCTTCAGAGGTTTTCTTCATTTTCTCCCCAGCCTCTTCCATCTGGGCCTTTAACCACAATATTATCTCTAATTTCACATTGAGGGAGGATGAGTGCTCATCCTCCCAGACCTGTAGTCGCTGAATCTCGTCTTCAGCCACCCAGAGACTCTTGATTCTCGCCGCTTTCCTCCACTACCGGACCACTCCGAGGCCACGTTCATACTCCTGAATGTTCTCCACCATAAGAGCTTGGACATGCATGGGGGATTACAGACATCCACTCCCCTAGCACACAATTCATGAAGTCATGAGTGAAGTCTATCCATCTCATCCAGAAATTGTGTATGGGGGTATCATTGATGAAGCGCTTGATCAGCTTCCACGATCGGCGATAGAATATTTTTCTATCCTCTTCATCAGAGGCTGTCTCGTCCCAGTTGGCATAGTTGGCAGGCTCATATGCGGGGAACGCCCAGAAGAACTCATCTGTAGGGTCCACTTCTAGCATTTGATCAGGTATGGCGGGACTCGGGAAGTTTGATTGATCCTCATCATTGGACCCCACATAAATAATCTCGGGATCAGCCCTTTTGATGATCCCCCCAGTGATTGGGAGTGCCATAGATTGGTTAGTCATGGTATCCACCTCCATGATCACCGACATTCCTCTAGAAAAGGTGCCTCTAGAAGCCCGGACCAGTCTTTCCATGGTGGCCCATGCCATTTGAAGAACTGTGCGTACCAAAAAAGGGCTTGGACATCAGTTGACATAGTCAATGGGTGAAAATCATGAATTTTCTAGAGGAGACTTATAGAGGCCGAATTCCTGGTCTCGTTCATGGGTTGATGTCATTGGTACCCCGAGGCGCAACCCCCCATATATGGTCGGAAGGTCTGAGAGCTTTGGAGAATCCAACTCGGGTATCCTGGCCCCGCTGGACTCAGTAATCAATGCAGCCGCAGGTGTAAATCATGAGGGTCCCACATCTGTATATTTTGAGGGGTGAGAATGGGTTCTATGTATGAGACTCTCTTGAACAGTTCATGTATTAGTAAGTAGTCCAGAAAAACCTAGGAGCAGAGTCTGAGGAAGGGGCTTGGGATTTTACCTCAAGGGCCTCTTCAAATTCTTCAAGGTCCAAGCCTTGATCACCAAATTCACCCTCCTCCAATGGGCTCCCTCTATTTTCCTCCTCCCCCCCAGGAGGACTCATCTGATTCCTCTGGAAAAGTAAAGAACTCCCTCTGTTCGGAAACTGAAAACTACATATGGGCTATTCGATTCAACAACACCTTCACTCAGTCTGTCATTGGACGCATGGTACCCTAGGAGTGGACAAAATCCTCAAGCTCAATCAGGTAACACTCCACCTCCTCCTGAGATACTGCAAAGCTGGCCCTAGTAGGGACAATGCCCAACAAGTCCATCTTGAGACGGTTCAAGTGTTTCCACATCTCAGATGGGTCAAGGAATTGCCAGTTGACTACCTAGATGTCCCAGGCCTATGGGAAGACAACATTCTCTAGCATGTCTATATGGCACAATCGCTTCCATGGAGTCTGGGTAGATATCCTATAGAATCCTCTCAGTGTCCTCCCCTCTGGATAACCCTGTTCTTCTGGGACCACCGAGTCTGCTACCACTATTGGATCTGCTTCTACAGCCTCCCCTTCAATCGGAACGGGCCTTGCCGCCACAACAACCCTACCACCGCGAGATTCCCTTGCCACCTTTCAGCCCCGACCCCGAGGTTGTGAAATCTCACCATCACCAATCCAAATAGTTGGCTGCTTTAGCATCTCCCCCAGGTAGGCCGCCTCCCAGTTTTTGGAATACTCCTTTACCAAGACAAAAATAGTAGTAGGCGGAGGCAGCTCATTCCACATCTTCCCATCTTCCTGTGTGAACATGCACCACATCTACCTCAACACACACTGGTGTTCCTCATGGCACACCCCTAGATAGACATGCGGGGTTAGTCACTGTAGACACCTAAATTGCCTGGAAAATTAGTGCAGGGTGTATAAATTGCAGAGGGGATCATGGTCCACCCTTTCCACCAACAATCCACCTTTAAAGGATAGGAAATAGGAATGGTTATATTTTATTCCTTGGCCGTCATCGGTAAAAGCACCTTTTGGAAAGAGAAACGGGTGAAAGATGAATTCCTCAACCTTCCACACCTGGTTTAGTACCAATAGTGTGGTCAGCTTGGTCAGAAAGAATCCTGAAAAATGCAATATTGATGGATTATGATCGATCATCGAGGCGATATGAGGTTTAGGTATTCATAAAACCCCCTAACATGTGTCTTTATCCACCCATACAGGTGGTGGAATGGCCCGCATATCCTCTGCGGCCTCTTCCCATCGCTGATGTGCCACAACTTATTGTTTAGCTTGGCGAGCATCGGGATCCTGAGGATGACTCACCCTCCTGTCACAAACATGGAAACCATGATGAATGTGCTTGGTCGCATGCCCATGTTTGTATCCATTACCAGAAGGATCCAACCACAGATGAGAGCTGTGAAAAATGCTGCCAACCTGACTATCAGTTGCTACTCAGTGCTGATGCTAAATACCCAGGTTTTCCACTTGTTGTTCTCCAAAATATTTCAGTACGAGTGCTCCTTTCCCTATTTATCCTCCTTTGGGAATGTCTGAGGCCTCACCGGAAATTTTCTATCTTTCGAAAAAATCAGAAACTGCTTGAACCACCACCTGAAATTGACATCCCTCACTGCTTCTTTGCCCTATTCAGGAACCAGCCTCATCAACACCATCGCCCGCAGTGGAATCTTCCCTATATCCTCCCACACGCTCATAACATGGAGGAATTCATTGTACATCGCCCCCAATATTAGGACCCCTAAGATATTGTGTACATCACACAAGATGATGCCAACCTCCCCACAGTGCAAGTGGAAGGTATTGGTCCTCGATGACCACCTTATCAACAATTACGCCATCAGCTGCTTCAGTTGGTAAAAGTTGGAATTGGGAGGCCCAAGCCACCTCATATAAACCGACTCTTCTCACCTCCACCTTGAACTCCACATACGAGGCACCTACCCAGTAGGCCCAAGCCCAGTCATCTGTGAAGTTGCCGCCCTGGCGCAGGTCCCACTCCTCAGACCACCCCTTTTTCGGGTTCCTAAAGGATGCTTTCAAAATTGTCTTGTAAAGAGGAGTACTTCTCCAAATGCAGTGCATTCCCATCCACATTTTTAGGTGGTTATACATGCATTCTGCATTGATGGGCGTGAAGTATTCTCAGGCATGGTCGTCAGCCACCCTAAACCGTTGGCACTAACATATCGTACTCCTAGACCAGTAAGTCGATCATCCCTACATGCTTCAGGAATGGAGACGTCATCCCCCAGCCTGAATCCATACAAAGGTAGCCTCTTTCACAGTTGATAGTTCCTCCGACTCTCCAAAAGCATCTCCACAAACAAACCGTGGTCATAAAGGCTCCATATCAACTCCCCTAAGCCCAAGATATTTTCCATATCCTCCCTTGAGACAGTGTCCATAAGGACCCCCTAATAGCATCTCGCTGATCCATTCAGTTTTGATTTTTGGTGATTTTTGGGGTTTGGTTCATGAAGCTCGTTCACGGAGCACGTTCGCGAAGACTATTCACGGAACCCTGCCCATACCTACCAACACCAAGACACAAAGCTCTCTAACACGAAGTCAAATACTCGATATGAACCGCGAAGCAGAAGACCTGATTCGTGGAGTTCAATCACAAAGTACATGGGAGCTTCGCGGTGTGCCCATACCCCACCAAGCTTCGTGGTGAGCTCAGCCTACACGTCGCCTATCCACCTCGTGATCCATCTTCATGAAACAGCTTCGCGGATGGCTGAAGGATTTTGGTGATTGACCCTCATACTTGGACCCTTGATTTCTCCCCATCTCCATGTCTGAGGGGGAACTTTTTTGATGCCAAAATTTGGGAAGAAGAAGAACAAGTGGGAAGCCTCCGGGGCTGCCTTGCAAAGTCTTTTCGCGAAGCCCTATGGCCTCACGCCTGCCGTGAAGCAAGTAGGTGGGAGGACCCATGAAAAAATTTGATGTTCACGCGCCCACCGCGAAGAAAGGGGGTGGGAGGCTCCACAAATGAATTTGATATTCACGAGCCCACCATAGAGCAAGGAGGTGGGAGGCTCTGCGAACGAATTTGACATTTGCGAGTCCACCACGGAGCAAGGATACGGGAGGCCCCACGAACAAATTAGACGTTCGTGAGCCCACTGTGGAGCAAGTAGGTGGGATGACCTGAAAACCCCTTTGATGTTCGTGATCCACCTCATAGTCAACTTAGTCTTTTCACCAAGAAATACCTACTTCATGGAGCCTCTTAACTAAAAATATAGGGCTCCCCTCGAGCCCTATGGATGGATCATCCAACCATTCACCATCTGAGCTCTCAAATCGTGAATCACTCCTTCCTCTACAAACCATGATCTTCCCAAGCTAATTTTTCAATGAAAAGTGCCTTACCCTTTGCTTTAATTCAACTCCTATTCCATGTGAAATTAATTTCGTGAAGCACATGGGCTTTCACAAAGGAAGGGGATCCTCACAGGTACTTGGGTCTTCGTGAAGTGTTTATTCTTCATGAAACACCCTCCATACACACGTGACCCACTTGCTAAGGTAGGGTCACTATGCTTCACGAAGCACAATGCTTCATAACACCTTTCTTCACGGGGAACCCTTGCTTTGTGAGGTATTTCTTTGAGAATGTCTTTCCACATCTCGAAGCTCCTCCCATATGCACCTATTCCATATGCCTATCCTAGGTGACTTCACTTCGTGTAGCACATCCCTTCACGAAGCACATCCTCTTCATGGAGCACCATAGCTTCACAAGGCTTCTACCTATGAACCCCTTTGCTCTGTAACTCCTTTTTCCATGCGTCCCTTTAGGTTTTCATGAAGAAATTTCAAATACCCTTGGATGATACTACCCATTTTGTTGCTTCGCTTCATTCTATTTGCATAGGAACACTGACAACTATTGCTTCTTCACATAGTTATACTAACGTGGACCCCCAATGGGATCACCTCTCGACACCCCTAGCAACAACATTTTCGATGCCTTATGATGTTATTAATATTTCCATGAATTATTATATACCCCTTTACTTATTTTATTTGAAATGTGCATAATTTGTGTGAAATATTAATTTTTAATACAACGAATTTTTTTTAGCATTTTTAGAAGTAGTCCTGTTGAGTCAGTTTACTATTTTATTTATTCCTCTCACCCTAATTATTCAACTTGTATTGTTCTTGTTTTGTAGGATTCCTTATTCAATTTCTCACATATCAATAGAAGGAATCATGGGCCAATTCTGCCATTTAAAGGCTCATATGGTCAACACAAGAAGACCCAAAGAATTTGTGATGAAACCGGACCATCAATGATGATTGAGTTACTGGTCTAAATCCCAAAACCCAAATTTTATGAAACTCCACCATTATTTCGGGATTATCCAAATAATAAGGGATAAAAATTTTAAGGTCCCAATATAAGAACAATGGGCCCAACTAATGACTTGAAGTCCAACCCACCATTCTGGATAGGAATTAAAATCCAGACACTATTAATGACATATCTCATGATGTAATAATCAAACTGAGATGAGAATTTTCAGTGTGAAAGAGGAGATATATGGGGAAAACTTTTTTGAATAAATCGTTCGGCTTTGAAGGCGTAATATTATTCCAAAACCCTTTCACATTTTGGACTTCAAAAAGATTGGATTGAAAGGGACATATTAAAATTGTTTAATCCACTAGACATAACATTAGTTCCATAGGTCCCAATGACTCCACATTTTTAGAGATATTGGAAGAAATTATTTTATAAAACTTTGAAGAAGGAGATATCTCTAGATTCAGCTGTCTAGAAGTTCAAATCGTCGAGCCATGTGGAGGGACAGATTGAGAATGCAGACAGTCCACTTCCTTGGGCTATAAATGCATCCCCCTCCTCTCCTTCAAAGGAATTAGCATATCAGACCAGAGGAGCATCAATTTTCATGGCCAAAACCTTTCCAAAGGGTTGGGAGGACCTTTCATACTCATGTTTTTACTTGAGAGACCATTCCTCTTCTCTTTGCTTCCTTGTAATTTTGTGTTCTTCATTATTGTAATCTTGCAAGTTTTTTTTGTAATTTTTTTTAATGAAAGTTTATTCTTCAATATCTATTATTCTCAACCAAATTATGTAGTTTAATCTTAATTTTCTTAAAATATTTTAAATATAGTTTAATCCCCTTCCCTTATTTTTCTTCCTCATTCAATTGAAAGTTCATTTTAATTCTCATCATTGTTCATGTGTGTGTGTTCGATGAACCACTCCTTTCTTATACCTTTATTTTTCTTCTCTTGTTAATTCATCATAAAAAATATATAAAATAGATTAATATTAATATCAATGGATGAGTAAATATATTATTGGGGTGAGTATAAATTTAGGGATGTTAAGTTATTGAGAGTATTTTCTCGATAAGTATTCTTAAATTTAACATTGTGTATGTTGGACTTAACATATCATGGATTAATGAATTATTTTGTTTATCATGTGGTTTCCATGGATTATTGGAACCATAAATGAATTACCGTAAACAAGATCTGATTGAGATTAGAACCCTAAGTTAAGTTAAATCTTTGATTAAATAATTAACACTTAGTAATTCCTATCAACATTATCTAGAGAAGTGGGTGTTAAATTAAATACAATAAAAAGAAAATCTCAAAGATATCATAAGCTTAAATCCATAAAAAAACTCACCCAAATATTTATCAAATTGTTAAATCAAACACCAATCATTAATCACTTCACTTAAGCTCTACAAACAAACCCGCCAATCCGAATACAATCAAATTAAAACAAATGACTATTAAAAAGTATCATCACCGAGGATTCGACCTGAGTGCATATATACACATTAGAAAAGCACTGAAACCATGACTTGTCGATAATCGAAAATCGGCCGCATGTTTCACCTTCCTTCCCCCAAGGGTTGGCAGGTAGTGGTTATGTATTTACTAAGGGTGTGAAGTGCACCCACCTCGTCCGAGCTATAGGACGTTAAACAGTCAAGCAAAATTGTCCCCTACACATGACGTTAAACTGTGACCTCACCTTGTGTCATTCACGTAGGGCACCCCACCTTGGACATTATCTATGCCCACTAGTCTCTACGAGAGTGAGATCATTCCTCACATGAAATGAAATCCTCTTTATCAGGGCGGCATCGGTCGGCGGGGAAAGGGAAACCACCCTGGTGTAAGTCCCTATCATTTCCTACAGGAGGTAACACCCCTGCTCTTCCTCTCTTCCTGGGTTCCAAATCCATCTCCTTCTAGGATTTTTCACCACTGGGTCCTCCACCCTAGAGTAACTCCCAGTCTACATCTCTTTAGGCTGCTTACCATGCGTAAGCCCCAGTTTTCTGTTTGGGCTGTGGATCATGTGTAAGCCATTGTTTCCTTTTTGGGCCGCTACCTGTGCATCGACCCCACTCTACTTACCTGAATTATCCTTTTGCGACATGATCATCAGGCCTTTTCTTTCTATTGTATCTCACACCGAGCATGACTCACGTGGACTTAGATAAAGAATTAATCATGACATCCTCTCTGGGCAGCCTAGAGTGCAAGCCCCAAACCCCAACATGAACTAAAAGTTCTTTGATCTTTTCCAAGGAAAGGTACGTAGGAAGCCTTCCTAATGTCCAAGCCCAACACCTGGTCGCTCCAACCCCTTCATGTCAGTTCTCCTAGTCCCCAATGAACTATTATGTCTTTGATCCTTTCCACGACATGGTATGCAGGAAGCCTCCCGAAGGTTCAAGCCCAACACCCATTCACTCCAACCCCTTCACATCGGTTCACCCAGACCCTCATGAACTACGATGTCTTTGATCATTGTCAAGGCAGGGTATGCAGGAATCCTCCCTAAGGTTCAATCCCAATATCCGGTGGCTCCAACCCCCTTCATGTCGGTTTTCCCAAACACACCATGAACTGTGATGTCTCGTATCCTTGGCAAGGCTGGGTACATAGGAAGCCTCCCTGATGTTTAAGCCCACCATCCATTTGTCCTGACCATATTCACGTCATTTCACCAAACACCCATCATAAACTATGTCATCTTTGATCCTTGATAAGGCGAGGTACGTAAGAAGACTCCCTAAGGTTGAATCCCATAAACCATTGGTCCTGACCATCTTCACGTCAGTTCACCATACACCCCATCTGAAATATGAGGTCTTTGCCAAGGTAGGGTACGTAGGAAGCCTCCCTGAGGTTCAAACCCAACACCCATTGGTTCTATCCTCCCTTCATGTTAGACCACCTCCATCCCGCATGACGTTAAAAGACATCCCCCATTCAGTGGTAAGTCGTTATCACCCCATTCAGTGGTAAGTCGGTGTCACCCCATTTAGCGGTATGTCGTTGTCAACCCATTTCGATAGTAAGCTGTCTTCATATGAACTACGTGGTCTTTGATTCCCTTCTATGTGGATACATAAGAAGCCTCCCTAAGGTTCAATACCTCACACATGTCTCATCCTGATCTTTCCCTCAAGCCTATGTGTTTCGGGAAGGTCATGACCCAACTCGGAAGTTATATTTCCTCCAGGCCCCATTCATGTGTCCATTATCAAGGGTCGCCTCCAAAGGTGTCCCATCATCCCACCGAACTATATGGACATTGATTCACTACCATGGGGATACGTAGGAGGTATCTTCGAGACTGATGCCCAATATCATGGTTGTCCTAGAGTCGACTCCATCTCATTCTCCAACTACTTCATTAAACCCTCCATCATTCATCCCGATTCTTACCCGGGCCACCACATCCCGGTGGGATCATGCCACCTCATTCCCTATTCCCATTAACAACAATCAGGAAGCTAACCACATGTTGGTCCCAAAATCAGTGTTCCCTCCAGGGGTTGCACCCATCTGATCCACTCTAATTGGTGTTCTGATCAGTCTGATCATTCTCATATAGATGTTAAACTCATGGCATACCCTGTGTTAAACATGGGAAGCTGAGGAAAACCTCAGATACATGCCTATGGCATAAAATTCGATTAATTCACCGTGGGATGCATCAAGCTTACACCCCCTTGAGAAGCCCTATAATAAGGGGCAGAAACCCAGATGCGCTAGTGTCCCAACGTCCATACACACCAGTGATGTCCAACATGTCTACTCACCTGACCAAAGGTTGCTGCCATGACTGAACCCTTTAGAATGTCCCGACAGAAGCAGCGTAAATAATTAGTGTCCATGATGATATGAAAATAAGAAGGGTTTCATGAAAAACACCTTAAATCTATAAGGAAGGCTCAGAATAGGTGATGACTTCCAACGAGTAATTCCCAAAAGGAAGAACCGACATCACATCAGGATCAAGGATAAAACATCCCTGAACATGGAATGCATGTCGCCCGCCTTTGGAACGTGGGAATATGGGGAAACAAACAATGCCACCGTCCTCCAACAAGACGGACATGCAAATCTTGGAGAATTAATTAGAAATAGTTAGGTCAATCATCAACTTCTTAACACTAATGGAAAAGGGAAGATGATGCAGGCATAGCCTAAAGTCCAATGCTTCAAGTGTGGCCAACATGGGAAATTTTCTAATCACTATCCAAATAATAACATAATGGAAGTAAATCACCACAAACATCAATATAGGCCAAGGGTGAAATTTCAAGAATTTTCAATCATGACGGTGGAAGTAGAAGCTCAAAATGATGTGGAGGAAGGTACTCTCATTATTCTCTCAATGATGTCATGAATTGTGTTTGATTTTGTTTTAACTAATTCCTTTATTTCATCCAATTTTTTAAATAATATAGAATCAATTCCTAAACTTCTAGTTGTAGTGTTATCAACCATGACTCATGAAGGGATTATCCTAGCATCAATAGTGTATAGAAACATTATTATTGAGTTTGGAAAGAATAATCACATCAAAAATCAAGCAATCATTCCCATAATGGAATAAGACACTATGTTTGGGATAGACTGGGTCTCATAGTATAATGATAAGATCAACTAAATAATAAAAGAAATATCATTAGTCTTGAATGGAAATACTAAAATTATTTCCAAAGGAGAGATATCCTAACATGATATTTTTCTATAATAACCTCCCATAGCCTTATTTGTGGATATGATCAGTGAAAAGGAAGAAGGAAATGAATATATAAAGTTAGAAAATGTTCACATCATTCAGGAATACATTGATATATTTACTGAAGAGTTACCTATACCATCCCAAGAAAGAGTTGTATTTTTTTCAACTAAACTCATTACTAGATCCATACCAATTTGAAAGATCCCATATAGAATGTAAAAATTTAGATCTACAGGAATTAAAGAAACAAATCCAAGATCTTTTGTATAAGGTATTATATAACCAAGTGTGTATCCTTGGGGAGAACATATAATTATTTTGAAGAAGAAGGATTGATTAATGTGGATATACAATGATTATAGCAAACTTAACAAGATCACAGTAAAGAATAAGTACCCTGTAATACCCCAAGCATCCACGGTACGCTTCTCTTTGAATAATACAGTAGCATGTGTTGTACACAACATCGAGTTCTAACACACACCATAACCAATCAAATTAGCCGTTATGAATAGTAATACCCACTTGTTGAAATTTTATTAATTTTATCTTTCAAAATGGAATTCATTTTTGGATTTTTAATATCGAAATTATCCTATGGTGAATTTTTGGTATTTTTCTGAAAACTTTCAATTTTTGATGAATAGGAAAAAACACAGAGTTATTGGTTAAAACCGACTTTTTAATTAAATAATTATTTATTTTATTTATATTTAATTAAGGTCAAAATAGATACATAATACCTATATAATTTCAATGTAATTCATTGGAGTTCGTTTAGAATAATTTTAGATATATAAAAATTTTATTAAACTTTTAACCGTCTTTTACCCACCTATTAGGAGAATTTGGAAATTCACATAAAACTTATTTTTACCCGTTCTGTGAGTGAATTTTAGAAAATCTGAGAGAAACGGTTAATATCAAGGAGTAAAATTTGGTTCAATGAGATGAAAATAATTTTTGGTGAATAGTAAATTTTTACTTTTATATACCACGGTTAAAAGTAAATAGGGAAATTAAGGGTAAAAATTATATTAATATTATCCTAACACATGTCCTAATTCTATTGGACAAGTGTATCTCAACCAAACACAAACTTAGAAATAAAATATTATCATTTAGGTCCACTTGGATTAGATTAGGCCATTTATTATTATTTAATTCAAAGAAGAGTTAAAAGAGATAAAATCAATGTTTAATAAAGAAAACATTTTTAATATTGGGATATACATAAGATAAATTGGATTATAAATATTAATTAGAAATATAGAAAGATTTCAAACATAATTTTATTTTATTTATGATTTTTAGACATTAAATAATTCAATTTATTTATGACACAATGGTGATACAGTAATTACGTAATTAATGAAATATTAAAATAATTGTTATTATAAATATCACAATAAATGTAATTTCAGAATTTTATTAATTAAACTATTTTTATAGGTTTATATAACATATTATTATTGTTTATATAAATTGGTTTCGAAGAAATAATTTTGTTATGAAATTATCAAAAACAAAATACCCAATAATGTCAAAATTGACATAAAAGAGTTTTTAAAACAAATTTTATATTATTAATTGATATTCTATTCCTAAAAATATAAGGATCGGAAAAAGGACTTATATAATGATAGGTGTATCATTAATGTACCATTTTTTGGTCTCTTGGAAGTATATAGTATGTTTATTAACTATATAATTTAAAAATACAAAGAGACATGGTAAATATCAAACTATTTAACTAAGAGTTAAATCTAAAAGATAAGGTTACTATAGTGACCCAAACCTGTCTAAAATCTATTGTTTGAGTGGTTTTAGACCCATAACCACCTTATACTTTGAATAATCCAATTTGGAGCTATTAGAAACCGAATATGAATTTATGATAAATTAATACTTTAAGTATTTCTTAAAGAGCACCTCCCCCCCCCTTATAAAAGGACACCACTTCTAATCAATTACACACACCTCTCAAGACTTTTGGCTCGTCCAAAATCTACCCAATTAATCTTCCTACAACCCTTTCCTCCTCCTAGAAGCCTTAACGTAGGCAGAAGGTACTTCAAGAGTCCTTTTTGGTTCAAACCAAAGGGAGTTACCCAAATTAAAGGTAAGGATTTCTCTTAGCTTCTTTTCTTTTATTTTACATCTAGAACCCCTAAACTCTTCTTATTATTTTCTTTTGTAACAAAACCAGTATCCTAAATATACTAGGATATTGTTATGAGAATTATTCTAACTACACTTACACAAACCTCTATCTAATGGGTGAAAAACATAATGTTTCTATGGATGGAAACCAAACGCCTCACAAAACGATGATTGTTCAATTATCTCCTACCGCCTCTCATGATGTCCATTATGATGGAACTATAATTAAATATTATATTTATGATATTTATTTTTTATATAATCTTCTTTAATTCCATTTTATATTATACCATTATTCATTTCATGTTTTATATATATACGATAATTTCATTTGAGGAAGTGCGGACTACCGCCCCCTCAAAGTGATATGACTCGTTCATACCATACATGGAACGTATAAAGGATGGTATTAATGAACATAAGTAAAATATATAAGATATTATATTTTACTGGAATAATAATATACCTATGTATCATTTGGTTTTTATTCCTTTTAAAATGAAAATTGAAATGGAAGTAGCGTTTGTGTGTACGTACAGACTACCGTCTCCACGAACGCGATGAGATTCATTTCCCATCGTATACATTAAAGTATAACTCTCATTTTATGATTTAAAATAATATTTAATGACTTTATATAATTCTTGATATTAATAATATACAACCTATCCATAAAAAACATTTCTTATGTAACAAAACATATAAGCGAATATGAGTAAGTTAACACCTGAAACGACGATAATACTAAGATATTATTAACAAATCAATGTTAAATGATCATATATGATATCATATTAATGTATATAATTCTTTTATAGTTAAATAAAAATTATTTCACCATTATATAGGAGGCTAAAATACCCTCGACCAAGGAAAAAGTACCAAGTAAGGGGTTTCTTGTCTCACTTTTAATTCTGTGAGATTTCTATTGTTCACCACTTATTTATTGCGTGTGGTGTGTGTAATGACCATAATTGTATTCATTGTGTAATATACATTAATTTATGGATATTTATATCATCATTTCATGATCCTTATTTCATGGTTGTTTTTTTCATTAGTTACCAAATCGATAAGGGAATTTGAAATTTAAATTTCCACTCATTCGGCTTCACGCATACTTCATTGATTATTTTACTCCAAGATTATGTATGGAATCACTATTAATTTGATTATGTCATAATTAAAAATCCCCTTTCAGTGGATATACTTTTGATACACATAATCCCTCCATTTATAAATTATCAGGTCATCAGAATGAACTTGATTAGAGTAATTTTTACTCTGTCTTAATTTGTTGAGTTAAACATCAAATTCATTGGCGTCGTTTTTACAAGAATATGTGTAAATGTCCTTTGATTGTTTTAAACTGAATATCCAATCATATATAGTGTATTTATATTTTTCACACATAATTATGTCATTGATTTATCTTTAACCTAGGGATACGACCTTTATGGGAGATTTCATCTCAATTTACATTTCATTGAGAATCCTCTGTTGTTATACACCAAATCACTTCAATATGGTGTATATAATGTACTTTGACATAGTATATCATGAATAACTTTATTCTTATGATATTAAAAAGTTTTTATTACCTAAATTACTTGTATTCAAGTGTCTCTCTTTTGTTTAGGAACTGTAACTAAAATATTATTTTAAAATGTTTTAAAGATTTATTATTCTACATATTTCTCATTAATGTCCATGTTTTAAAAATGGTTTTAAGGATTATTTATATGGAAATTAAAGTTTTCAAATAAAAATTCTTTTTAATAGTTTCAAAGTGGCATGAGACACTTTGATTCAAAAATCTATTTTAAATGGCTTCTTGAAAAATTGTGTGACTTTTAAGTGTTTTCATTAAAAAGGGGGATATTTATCTCTAATAGTTTTGATGATTGTTTTCATCTATGTCAATATCCCTCATCATTATTGATTGAGGTTAATTTAATACAATAAAATCTTCCATATTCTATCGAATGAGTTATGTTTGACTGTGGATGTGCTATTTTTATACCATTCATGGTTTGTGGATAAAGTATTGAAATTTTGTATGCTAGTTTTAATACGAAAATTTATGTTATGTTTCAATCTTTTCATATGAGGAATGCATTGGACTTAGTGTGTGACAGGTGGATCCCTCTATAGCTCCTTGATGTATCGGTAGGTCTCATGAGACAAACTAGTGTCTTGTCACAAGGCCTTGACATAATCTTATTTGTAGTATTTGCACGAGGCCTTGAATATGTGGTTATGATAGTCTGGAATTATGCATTCCATCATTATGAAAGTGGTTATTGATATTTCATGTGGTTATTCGACTAGTAGAATATTGATGTGAATAAGTAAAATGAATTATTTTATTTTATCTTTTCCATATTATGTTGAAGTTCAAGTTTAAAAGGCTTTTGTTTTAGTTGTACATTACCTTAAATGTTTATTCTTATTTATGAAAGGTTCCTCTATATTGTTATCCTTACTGAGCATCTGATCTCACTCCTTTCAATGATTTATTTTTCCCAATATATGAAGAAGTAATTTATGAATGACCTATAGGGATAGTATGAGGGGATATGAATACAAGATTTTGTTGTAGTTTTTTTTACTTTATGTTGTAATGTAAGACTTATGAATATATCTAGTGTTTCAAATACTAAACTAATCGGTCTTTCGAGACTTGATCTTTTATGATCATGCCAATGATATGTAATATTGCACTGAATCTGGGTAACTAGGGTTGGGGCGTTACAGTTGGTATTTGAGGAAGTTTATTAAAAACTTGGGAAACTAGATTTAGATAAACTCTGATTAGAGCACATAGCCCTAAGATAGACTTTGAGGATTAGTATAGAATAACTTCCTAGAATTTTGGATTGTATAGATTTTGTGAGTTTTCCAAAAAATACATCCTTGTCTGGATAAGAGCAGGTAGAGGTGGCTCTGGTATAGATGTACCTAGGGGTAAAACCCGAAAACACCTCTTTATGCTACACTCAAGTGGGAACTGGTACATGACAACGGGCCTTGCAGCACTTTGGGTTACGACACTCCCGAGGGATATGATTAGGATAATTTACATTTTCTATACAATCCGATTTGATGTATTTTAATATAAGATGAGAATAAATGACCTTGGTTAATCCTAAGGTGTTTCAAATTGAGAATATGGGGTCATGATATTCTCTAAATGATTTTATGACTACTGTTACTCATAAAATGATTTCTGGTATTAGTCAATGGCTGGAGTCCAAGGAAGTCATAGTAACTTTGAGAATGATGTGCATGGTGGGAACGGTGGAAGAAATGAGCAACAAAATGGAATTTTTATAGGCATAAAAGATATTGTGTTCATGCCAAATCAGTTTTCCAAAAATATGATCAACAACATATATATTAATCAACTCCCAGACTCAACAAAGAAGAAAAAGGCGATGAATTATAAGAGCTCCAGCAGTGGAGACAATTGGGAAAAGAATCTAAAATTTCCATCATTCAGGAAATGTGGAAGGAGACACCCAGGAAAGTGTCTCAACAGAACAAAGAAATTATTTACATGTAGGATATAAGGACATAAAGTGATGAATTACTGAGGAAAAATGAACAGTACTATGGAAGAAAATAAAAATGGTCCCAAAAATCCATTTACAGTCATTTTTCGTAAATGTAGAGGACCTAGTCATTAACTGAGTGAATTCCCTATTCTATAGGATATTTTCATGGTCAAAGAAGAATCTATGTGGAAATAAATGGTTGTAGAAATGTTTAAAAGTATTAGTGCTCCTTTTTGATGAGATTACTTTGGAATAATTTTCGCTTGTATTTGTAACCTCGTAGTTTTCCATGTGAGAACGATATTTGAGGAAGACTTATCTTTTCCCTTGTGGATATAGTTATAAATTACCATTTGGTTTTATATGATCATTAGGTTTCAGGAAATTACAAGTTATTATATTTTGGGATGAAAATGTAAGGTATGAGATAACATTTATGGTCAAAATTATGTTATGGTTATTTTGAGGAATTTATCTCATTTTGGAAATGTTATAAAATATAGTTTTCGAAAAAGGACAACACATAGACTGTGTGAAAACCCATCACATTGGACAAAGCTATGGGGATCGAACCCACAACCAAAGTGCGTTTGGGATTTATCGCCTACCACTGGACTACGTTAAGCCCCTGGTTAATGTGACTAATTATTTTTAGTTAAACGATTTTATTGATCAATAATAAGTTGATTTGGGTTCTTATGTATTATTAAATGAATACCCTTAGTATAGGAAAATGATTTTGTGATTAAGTGATAAATGTTATTTTGGAGGATGTTCAATTTGTTGGGAACACTATATGCCCATGGAAAATAGAATACTATGGGATTTCATTTGAGAAGTAATGGTGGATTTTTATCTATGTTTTTATTTTAGATTTATTGTGACTTGGGTTATTTATGGAAACGATTAACCTATAATAGAAAATATGTGATTAGGTTAATTACTTTTAAGTATGTGACTTTAAGAGTAGTTTATGTCATTTGAAGATACAATTTAACATGGAAGACTATATAAGCAAATTCTTCTACGTTTTTGGTTTCAATATTAGTTTGGATTATATTGAAGGATTTGAAGGACAATTATTTATTGAATTGTATTTATTTAACTTTGGGGTATTGTTGGATTAATTTTACAAATTAAGATTAGTGTTTCTTTCTCTAAAGTAATATCCTTTTGGGGATCATCAGATCTTGTACTAACCGTTTTGGTTTTGATTCATCTCTAAAGACAAGGTAAATATATAGTTTATCCTTCATGGATCATGTGATTCAATAGAAGTTTATTCTAGCTCTTCCAGTATGACCAAGTCTTATTGAAGAATCATCATTTAAAAAAAATGAGTTAGTGGTGTAAATTTATTAATGAATGAAACTATACTCAAAAAGTAAGTATATCTCTTTATTTTCTTAGTAAATCTCATAAAATAATTGCTCATCTTTATGTAATGTAACTTAAAAAAAAGTTGTCTGTATACTTTTCCTACTGGGAAACTAATGACCGTTTGTCCCATCATAAGTTTTTGACTTTATTGTTGTTAAATTTCTCTTGATCATGTTTTCTATCCCTCTATATTATAATTTGACACTTAGTTTAGCTTCTATATCCATGTTTTTCTATATGTAATCCTAGTATGAGTTATCTTGGGCGACCTTTGTACTTCTTCTTCTTTCTTCTATGGTGATAGTTTTATTGACACTTTTTTGGATGTGAGACATTCCATTATATTCCCAAGCCCAATTTTAAAAATTTCTAGGATGAAATTATTTTAAGTAGGGGAGAATGTAACACCCCAAGCTTTCACGATACGCTTCTCTTTGAATAATGCAGTAGTGTGTGTTGTACGCAACTTCGAGTTCTAACACACACCACAACCAATCAAACTAGCCGTTATGAATAGTAATACCCTCTTTTTGAAATTTTATAAATTTTATCTTTCAAAATGGACTTCATTTTTGGATTCAAAATATCAAAATTAGCCTAGGTATAATTTTTGATATTTTTCTGAAAACTTTCAATTTTTGATGAATAGTGAAAAACACTGAGTTACTGGTTAAAACCAAATTTTTTTAAAATATTTATTTTATTTAAATTTAATTAAGGTCAAAAATATATACATAATACGTATATAAGTTCAATGTAATTCCTTGGAGTTAGTTTAGAATAATTTCAGATATATAAAAAATTTATTGAACTTTTCACCGTATTTTACCCACCTCCAAGGAGAATTTGGAAATTCACATAAAACATAAGTATACCACTTCTGTGAGTGGATTTCGAAAATACGAGAGAAATTGTTAATATTAATTAGTAAAATGTGGTTCAATGAGATGAAAATAATTTTGGTGAATAGTAACTTTTTACTTTTATTTACCACGGTTATAAGTAAATTGGGTAATGAAGGGTAAAAATGATATTAATATTACCATAATGCATGTATTAATTCTATTGGACAAGTGTATATCGACCAAAAACAACCTTAGGAATAAAATATTATCATTTAGGTTCACTTGGATTATATTAGGACATTAATTATTATTTAAATCCAAGAAGAGTTAAAAGAGATAAAATTAAAGTTGAATAACTAAAACATTTTTAATATAGGGTTATACATAAGATAAAATCAATTATAAATATTCATTGGAAAGATAAAAAGATTTCATAAATCATGGTATTTTATTTATAATTTTTAAACATTAAATAACTTAATTTATTTACGACACAATGGTGATCCTGTAATTACCTAATTAATGAAATATTAAAATAATTGATATTATAAATATCATAATAAATGTTATTTGAGACTTTTTATGAATTAAAATAATTTTATAGGTTAATATGACATATTAGGATTGGTTATATAAATTGTTTTCGAAGTAATATTGCTGTTATGAAATTATCAAAAACAAAATCCCCAATAGTGTCAAAATTGACATAAAAGAGTTTTTAAAACAAATATTATATTATTAATTGATATTCTATTATTAAAAATATAAGGTTCTGCCAAAGGACTTATATAATGATACGTGTATCATTAATGGACCAATTGGGGGTATCTTGGAGGTAAATAGTATTTTTATTAACTATATAATATAAAAATACAAAGAGACATGGTAAATTTCAAACTATTTAACTAAGAGTTAAATCTAAAGGATAAGGTTACTATAGTGACCCAAACCTGTATAAAATTTATTGGTTGAGTGGTTTAGAACCATAATCACCTTATACTTTGATTAATAAACTTTGGAGCTACTAGAAACCGCATATGAAGATATTATAAATTAATACTTTAAGTTCTTCCTAAAGAGCCCCTCCTCTCCCTAATAAAATGACACCACTTCTAACCAATTACTCACACCTCTCAAGCCTTTTTTATCGTCCTAAATCTACCCAATTAATCTACCTACATCCCTATACTCATCCTTCAAGCCTTACCTTAGGCATAAGTCACTTCAAGAGTTCTTTTTGGTTCAAACCATAGGGAGTTACCCAAATTAAAGGTAACGATTTCTCTTAGCTTATTTTCATTTATTTTACTTCTCCAACCCATAAACTCTTCTAATTATTTTTTTTGTAACAAAAACAGTATCCTAAATATACTAGAATATTGTTATGAGAATTATTCTAACTAAACTTACACACACATCCTTCTAATGGGTGAAGAACATATTATTTCTGTGAATGGAAACCAAACACCTCACGAAATGATGATTGTTCAATTATCTCCTACCACCTCTCATGGTGGCCATTATGATGGAACTATAATTAAATATTATATTAATGATATTTATTTTGTATATAAGCTTCTTTAATTCCATTTTATAGCATACCATTATGCGTTTCATGTTGTATATATATACAATAATTTCATTTGAGGAAGTGCGGACTACTGCCCCCTCAAAGTGATTTGACTCGTTCATACCAAACATGGAACGTATAAAGGATGGTATTAATGAACTTAAGTAACATATATAAGATATTATATTATAATGTAATAATAATATACCTATGTATCATTTTTATTTTATTCCTTTTAAAATGAAAAATGTAATGGAAGTAGCATTCGTGCGTACGTACGGACTATCGTCTCCACGAACGCGATGAGATTCATTCCCCATCGTATCCATTCAAGTATAATTATCATTTTATGATTAAAAATAATGTGTAAGGACATTATATAATTCTAGATATGAATATGATACAACCTATCCATAACAAACACGGATTATATAACCAAACATATAAAAGAAAATGAGTAAGTTAACACCCAAAACGACGATAATACTAAGATATTATTAACAAATAAATGTTAAAAGATCATATATGATATCATATTAATGTATATTATTATTTTATAATTAAATAAAAATTATTTCACCATTATACGGGTGACTAACCTACCCTCGACCAAGGAAAAAGTACAATGTAAGGGGTTTCTTATCTCACTTTTAATTCTGTGAGATTTCCATTATTCACCACTTATTTATTCCATGTGGTGTTTGTACTTTCCATTATTGTATTCATTGTGTAATATAAATTAATTTATGGATATTTTAATCATCATTTCATGATCCTTCTTTCATTGGTGTATTCTTCGTATGTTACCAAATCGATAAGGTAATTTGAAATTTCAATTTCCACTCATTCGGCTTCACGCATACTTCATCGATTATTTTACTCCAAGATTATGTGTGGAATAACTATTCATTTGATTATTTCATAATTTCCACTCCCCTTTCAGTGGATATACTTTTGATACACATTATCACTCCATTTATAAATTCTCAAGTCATCAGTATGAACTTGATAAGAGTAATTTTTACTCAATCTCAATTTGTTGAGTTAAGCATCCAATTCATTGGTGTTGTTTTTACAAGAATATGTGTGAATTTTCTTTGATTCTTTTATAATGAATATCCAATAATGTTTAGTGTATTTATATTTATCACACATAATTATGTTGTTGATTTATCTTTGACCTAGGGATATGGCCTTTATGGGAGATTTCATCTCAATTTACATTCCATTGAGACTCATTTGTTGTTATCCACAAAATAACTTTTATATGGTGTATATAATGTACTTTGACATAGTATATCATGAATCCCTTTATTATCATGATATTAAAAAGTTTTTATTACCTAAATTATTTGTATTCCAATGTCTCTCTTTTGGTTAGGAACTGTAACTAAAATATCATTTTAGAATGCTTTAAAGATTTATTATTCTAAATATTTATCATTAATGTCCATGTTTTAAAAATGGTTTTAAGGATTTATTTATATGGACATTAATATTTTCAAATAAAAATTCCTTTTAATAGTTTAAATGTGGTATAGGGAACTTTGATTCAAAAATCTATTTTAAATGGAATCTTTACAAATAGTGTGACTTTTAAGTGTTTTCATGAAAAAGTGGGATATTTCTCTCTAATTGTTTTTATGATTATTTTCATTTATGTCAATATCCTTCATCATTCTCAATTGAGGTTAATACGATACAATAAAATCTTCCATATTGTATCGAATGAGTTATGGTTGACTGTGGATGTGCTATTTTTATAACATTCATGGTTTGTGGATAAAGTATTGACATTTCGTATGCTAGTTTTAATATGAATGTTTGTGTTATGTTTCAAACTTTTCATATGAGGAATGCATTGGAATTAGTAAGTGACGGGTGGAGCCTGCTATTTCTCCTCGATGCATCGGTAGGTATCATGATACAAACTAGTGTCACGGCACAAGGCCTTGAAAAAATCTTATTTATAGTCTCCGCACGAGGCCTTGACTATATGGTTATGATAGTCTGGAATTATGCATTCCATCATTATGAAAGTGTTTATTGATATTTCATGTGGTTATTCGACTAGTATAATATCCATGTGAATAAGTAAATAACATTATTTTATTTTATCTTTGTCATATTCTGTTGAAGTTCAAGTTTAAAAGTCTTTTTTTTAGTTATACATTGTCTTAAATGTTTATGCTTATTTATGAAAGTTTCCGCGATATTGTTATCCTTACTGAGCATCTGAGCTCACTCCATCCAATGTTTTATTTTTCCCAGGATGTGAAGAAGTAATTTATGAATGACCTACAGGGATAGTACGAGGGGATAAGGAGACAAGATGTTGTTGTAGTTTTTTTAACATTATGATGTAATGTAAGACTTATGAATATATCTAGTGTTTCTAGGACTACTAAACTAATCGGTCTTTCAAGACTTGATCTTTTGTGATCATTCCAATGATATGTAATAATGCATAGTCTCTGGGTAATTGGGGTCGGGGCGTTACATACCCTCTCCCAGAGATTGATGATTTATTTCACCCACTTAATGGGGCTCAATTTTTCTTTATGTCTGATCTTCAATTTGGTTATCATTACCTATAGGTGAAGAAAGAAGATTTTCCAATGACTGTATTCCGATCAAGATATATTTATTATTTGTTTATTATTATTCCATTTGGTATGACTAATTATCCTTTTATATTAATCGATTTGATGAACATAGTCTTTAAAGAATAACTTGATAATTTTTCGGTAGGTTTTATAGATGATATTATGATATATTCCAAAATAAGTGAGGAGCATGGTGATCATCTGAGGGTTATATTGAAAACTATAAGGAAGTAAAATATATTTGGAAAATTCATAAAAATTAATTTTTTATTAAAATATGTTGTTTTCTTGTAGCACATTATAACCAATGAAGGAATCTCCATTGACTCTATGAAGAAGGTTGTGGAGGAGTGGTTTCATCCTAAAATAGTAACTGATTTTCATAGTTTCATTGGTTTATCGGGATGTTATAGGATGTGTGTGAAAAAAATTCATAACATTCTAATCGACTAACCATGTTAACTTAAAGACGTTTTAAGATCATCTAAAAAAAGGGGTGTGAAGAATGATTCCAAGAACTGAATATGTTATTGGTTACTACACCTGTGTTAACTCTACCATTTATTAGAGAGGGATTTATTATATTTAGTAATGAATATATAAATTGGATTGGGTGAATCCTCCGAAAAAATTAAATGTTAATTACTTATGCATTTTAACAGTTAAAGCCTCTTGAGAAAAATTATCCTACGCATGACCTGGATCTAGATATGGTTATTTTTTCTCTGAATATATTGACGCACTGTATTAATGGTGAGAAATGTGATATACACAATGACCACCAAATTTTTAATTGAATATTCATGAAAAATTAATTGAACATGAGACAAACGATATGGTTGGAACTAATTAAATATGATGACTATTCAATTCATTATCACCCTGGAAGAGAAAACACATTTGACGATGCATTAAGTAGGGAATACCCTATTGTGGGGACAATGGTTAGGATCCAAGGAGATCCATTGATCAATAAAATTGTAAAGCTGGACATTAAAATCATGAGGGAAGGGACATCATCAATCATATCCCAAATTATTTCTCAAGCATCATTACTAGAGAAGATCATGAAATATCAAAGAGAAGATCCTTTATTACAAAATTATATAGAGGATGTCATAAATGGGATGTTTGATAATTACAATTTTGATTACAAAGGTGTAATGAAATTTTATACAAATCTATGTGTTCCATCTATTCTATAGATAAAGAATGAACTAATGGATGGATCTTATAGATCTATATTCTCTATACATCATGGAAGCATGAAAATGTATTGGGAGCTTCATGATCATTATTTTTGTGATAATATGGAAATGGAGATTACTGACTACACTACATTGTGATTGTTATGTCATTAGGTGAAGGAGAAGTGAAAACTTACTAAAGGGGTATTGAAAACACTACCCATACCATAATGTATGTGAGACAATATCACTATAGAATATTTCACTGGCCTTCGAAGAACATCCAAAGAAAATAATGTGATATGGTCTATAGTGGATCAACATACCAAGACTGCACATTTTTCTCTATTTGAGAAGATTTCTATCTTAACTAACTTACCAAGATATATGTAAGGGAAGTTGTTAGGATTCATGAGGTTCCAAATAATATCATTTCTAATATGGATCCAAGGATCACATCTAAATTCTATAGAATTATTCAACATGATATAAATACTGAATTGAATTTTAGTTCGTCTTATTACCCCCAAACCAATGTCCCACTTGAAATTACTATTCAGACACTCAAGGACATGTTGAGAAATTTCTCTATGGAATTTAACAGTGGATGGGATAAACACCTCCCAGTTTCTGAGTTATAATACAACAACAGATTACACTCACGTATTCATATAGAACCCTATGAATATATAAATGGAAAGAGATGTGTAACTCCTACTTTTACAGATGAATTTAGACAGAGAAAGATTCCTGGTCCTGATATTATGAAAGAGATGGAAGAAAAGGTTAATTCCATCTAACTGCACATAAAGGCTACTCCATGTCAGAGAAAGAGATATGCTGAAAAAATCAAATGGACTTAGAGTTTAATTTCATGGATAATGTTTTTCATCAAATATCACCATGGAAGAGAGTCATACTGTTTGGGATGAAAGGGAAGCTTATCCTTATGTAAAGTATCCCCTCTGAAATCCTTGATTACATAGGAGATGTGGCCAATCAACTTACTATTCCAAAAAATTTATCTCTATTTCGTGATGCGTTCCATTTATCTCTATTGAATAAGTTTATACATGATCAAATGAATCAAGAGGTGGTATCATTAGAGCATGAACGCTCTTATGAGGAGCAGCCGATAGAGATCATGGACTATAGAGAAAGGGTTTTACACAACAAGACTACCCACCTCATAAAAGTGTTTTAGAGGAACAATAAATATGAAGAAGTGACATAGAAATGAGATGATACAATGAAACAGAAGTACCCACACCTTTTTTCTACTAAGAGAACGAGTTGAAATTTCAGGGATGAAATTTCACAATGGGGGGAAAATGTAATGACCTAGACTTTTTAAATGATACTTGTTTCTTAAAAATATGAGTTATTTTATTTTACACAAATAACCATATCTATTTAACATTTATGTAGTATTAATAGTGTATAAATGGAAATGTTACCATTAAGATTCAACCATTATACGACTATTGGATAATATGACCATTTAGAAAGATAATATTTTTAATAATTTTATCATTATAAATAGTGTTTATAAAGAGAAATGAATGGATAAATAATGAAGAATGTTGAATCAAGGATTCAAATTGTAGATTCATGTCATTTGAATCCCATTTGTTTGAATTTTGGATTGAGGTATCATCACTAGGGTTATCTCTTAACGAAGCCCAAGATGAGCTTTAACAAGTTATGCTTGAATGAAATCTCTTACAAGAGGATTTCAAGTTAGTGGAATTTGCCACTCGGTCGATGTTAGCTGATGCACCCCATGAATCTATCATTATCACACCCCTTTCCCTTAGGTCGTATGCAGGTGTCATATGTGGTCAAATATCTAGACCATAGTTACTTAATATGAAATTAATTTTTATAAATAAAATATTTATTCCATCATTTCCATTTTCAGAATATTATTTCTTAAGAATTTTTTTTGAGATGAATTTTATTAATTGATTTTCTCAGACACAAATTGTACTTTTTAAAAGATATAATTTTTTTTATAAACTGAGGTATTCCAAACAATATTAATTTTAATGAAATATAATGTTAAAAACACTTTTTTAAATAAACATGATAAAATAATTTTACTATGTCCTAGGAAAATTTTATGTGTTAGGAGTTTGGCTATACATTACAACCCGCTTTTTTTTAATAAATAAAGTTTTTTATAGTTAAAATTTTAAATAATCATATTTAGATAATTATTAAGATTAATTAAGCATCATTATGGAAATCATCACATTCAATTTATTTTATGTTGAATTTATGATAATTTTCTAAAATACTTCATTTTTCTGTTAATAGTAAAAATACAATTTTCTGTTTTCTTTATGTTTAATAAATCCATAATTATGTCATAATGATGTAATAATTAATTTACAACCATCCAAGACCCTTAATTTTTTTAAAAAATTATGTATTTTAAGGGATTTTAATCAATTTCAAAACCTATAAATGACATTCTAATGTCTAAAATTGAACCATTGGTTTTAAAACATTACCTTTTGGAAGTTTTAATGTTCCTTACCAAAATAAGTAATAAAAATGGTTATCTATTCTTGTGTGTTAGAATAACATAAAATATGACCCAAATTTCCAAAACAATTGGAAAACCCAAGGGTAAGATAATGGTTTTTCCGTTTCCAAAGCGTAGATTTCTAAGGCCTATATTTGGAAATTATTAAACAAGCCTACCACTTTTCCTATAAATACCCAACTGTTAATCCATTTCCTTTAACTCACAATCCACCCCCCTTGAATTTCTAGTAGTGTTTCCTCCAATGGAGTCCCCTAAGGAGTCCTCAATCCCCCAAGGTCCCATTCGTCAATATTTAGGTTTAACAACTATTCAGGGTATGTGAATTATCCTTCATTTAACTTCAATTCAAGAATGTATTTTCATATATGTATTAAAAATGTTATGGTTACTCTCTTATAATACACTTTTTATAACAACCTTACTGCAAAATTATTTTTTATCAGTGGGAGACCATTTCCCCCTCTCGTTTTACACTTTTCTAATACCATGTTTTATACCCGTTATGCTACTAAATTTACTTCTCAAATTTTATTTCCTCTTTTCATGAAATTATTATTTATTTTCTTTTTTTTGTGAATACCTAAACCCCTTTATTCTCTAACGGTATTCAAGTAGATGTGAATATGAGTTATTTTATTTAGTGATTTATACATAATAAACCCACACTCCCTTTTCATGGGCTAAAAATGACCTAATGATCAAGTCTTTATGAACTTTTGAAATGCCATGATAATAATAAGAAACCCATTATTTATTCTACAATGGTTATTTATGAAATTTTGGATTATGATCTAGGTGACTCACATTAATTATTGAATATAAAGGTTGGGCCCTGTTATCCCTCCAAAACATTGGGTAAAACATTTAATCTATAGAGATGATATGTTTTACGATACCTTGGTGAATAACCATGGAAATTTTTCATTATGACACCCATATGACAAACCTCAGTGATAGTTTTATGAATGTCTTAATTAAATTGTGTATCCACATTTAAATGTTATGATTCATGTTATTTTTATTCTGATATCCTTTATTTTACTTTTCTTATTCCCTAATAACATTCCTCATTTCTTTATTGATATTCCTCATGATTACATGAAATTGTTTTCCCTTACTAGGCCTCATGCTCACCCCTTTCATGTATTTCCCCAGGATATGAGATGAATTTAATTTATTAAGATGAAGCAATGAGGAAAAATTCAAGTGGATTTCAAAGATTTTTTTTGTTTTTATCTATAATTTACCATATTTCAATGAAACTAAACATTAAAAGATCATTTGTGTATACCATGTAATGAAATATTATATAATAAAAGGATGGGATGCCATACCACTACTGAAAAAATAGATATTTGCAATGGGTTATTTGGGACAGGGAAGGGTCCCGTTGCATATAGTCTATTGGGAGGGACTATTTTTGATAGGACCCTCTCCCCGTCGAAAAAGGGTTGGTGTGAGTTGTCCGCCAAATCATGGGAAGGGCGTTTGCGACGGGCTTTTATGCCCCTTGCAAATACCTGAAGGCATTTTTAGTACATGTGACGAGATTTATCCCTTATCACAAATAGTATGTCAGAATGTTTGTATTGACGATGAGTCCCGTCACAAATAATCTCGTCGCAACTAATATAACCTATATATACCCCCATTTGTTTTTCTCTCATTCCCATCCTCTCTCTACTCCCCTCCCACTCTCTACTTAGGTTTTATCTGTCAAAATTTTTCTAAGTTAAAAATTCTAAATCAGAGCAACATCAGTAGCATAAAAACTCCAAACGATTTTGTTTTATGGTATTCATCTAATTTGTTTCTTTTTTAGTTAATTCATTTTATTTGATATTAGTTATAATTATTTTTAATTAGCTACAAGTAAATTAAATTAGAATTAGATCTTTTTATTTTCCATTATTCTTTTTACAAATATATCTGATTAATATTAACTACTATTAATTAATAGTTATTTTAATTATTATTAATTAGTATTCATTATTATTAAATAGAAAATTATTAATAATTATTAATAATTAGTCATAATTAACAGTAATTGGTAATAAATACTAAAAATCATTGTTAAAAAGTAGTAAATTGAAATAAATATTTATAAATGATAACATATATTAATAATTAGAAGTAAATAGTAATAATTAGAAGCAAATGGTAATAATTTATAGTAAATATGAATAATTGGTAACAATTATTAATAATTAAGAGCAATTAGTAATAATTATTTATAATTAGGATTAGTTGGTAATAATTAAGATTAATTAGTAATAATAGGATTAATTAGTAATAATTAAGACAAATTTTGAATTATTAGGATTAATTAGATATAAGTAGGATTAATTGGGAATAAATAAGAATAATTAGTAATAATTTGGAATAATTAGTAATAATTAGGAATAATTAGTAATAACTAGGAATAACTACTTATAATTAGTAATAATTAGTAAGAGTTAGTAATAAATAAGAAAAATAGTAATAGTTAGGAATAAATGATAATAATTATGAATAAATAGTAATAATTATGAATAAATAGTAATAATTAGGAAAAAATAGTAATAATTTGGAATAAATATTAATAATTAGTAATAATTAGTAATAATTATGAATAATTATGAATAAATAGAAATAATTAGGAATAATTAAGAATAATTTTTATTAAATAGTAATAATTAGTAATAAGTAGTAATAATTTCGATTAATTTGCAAAAGTTAAGAATAATTAGTAGTAATTATGATTAATTTGTAATAATTAAGAATAATTAGTAATAATTTGTAATAATTAGAAGGAATTAGTTGTAATTAAGAATAATTTGGATTAAATCGTAATAAATTGTAACCATTAGGATTAATTAGTATCAATGAGTATTAATTAGTAATAATTAGTAATAAATAGTAATAATTAGTAATAAATAGAAATAATTAGGAATAATTAGTAAGAAATATTAGTAAATAACAACAAATAGTAATAAATAGTAATAATTAGTAATAATTAGTAATAATTCAGATAAATTTGGAATAATTGGTTATAATTTGGAATAATTAATATTAATTAATAATAATTAGGAATAATTAGAATAATTATGAATAATCACGAATAATTAGAAATAATTAGTAACAATTAGTAATAATTATGATTAATTAGTAATAATTAGTAATAATTAGTTATAATTACGGATAATTAGCAATGACTAATAATCATTATGAATAATTATTAATAATTACGATTAATTAGAAATAATTAGGATTAATTAATAATAATTAGGAATAATTAGTAATAATTAGTAATAATAAGTAAAAATTTGTAAAAATTTGTAATAATTAGTAAGTAATAGTAATTAGTAACAATTAGGATTAATTAGTTATTATTAGGACTAATTAGTATTAATTATGACTAATTAGTAACAATTTAGGACTAATTAGAAATAATTATGACTAATTGGTAACAATTATTACTTATTAGTAAGAATTATGACTAATTAGTAATAATTATAACTAATTTGTAACAATTAGGATAAATTAGGAATGATTAGGATTAATTAGGAAAAATTAAAAATAATTAGGAAAATTAGGAATAATTAAGAATAATTAGTATCAATTAGGATAATTAAGTGTCAATTAGGTTTTATTAGTAACAATTAGGAATAATTAGTTATAATTAGGACTAATTAGTATCAATTAGGGCTAATTTTTAAGAATTAGGACTAATTAGTAAGAATTAGTATTAATAAGGAATAATTAGTAAGAATTAGTTATAATTAGTAATAAATAGAGATTGATAGTAATAAATAGTAATAATTAATAATAATTACTAATAATTTGGAATAATTAATAATAATTAGAAATAATTAGTGATAATTAGGAATAATTATTAATAATTAGTAACAATTAGTAATAATAAGTAATAATTAATAATAATTATGAATAATTAGTAATAATTAGGATAAATTAGGAATAATTATGACTAATTAGGAATAAAAATGACAAATTAGAGACAAATATAATAAATCATTTACAGTTATGAAAATTTATTAACAATTATGACTCATTAGTTACAATTATGACTAATTAGCAAAAATTATGACTAATTAGAAATAATTATGACTAATTAGTGATAATTAGGAATAATTAAGGACAATTAGGAATAATTATGATCAATTAGAAATAATTATTAATAATTAGGAATAATTAGAAATATTTTGTAATAATTTGGATTAATTAGTAACAATTAGGATTAATTAGTAACAATTAGGACCAGTTAGTAACAATTAGAAGTACTTAGTAATAATTAAAGATAATTTGGACTAACTAGTAACAATTAATACTAATTAGTAAGAATTATTAATAACTAGTTACAGTTAGTATTAATTTGTAATAATTAGTAACATTTATGATTAATTATATATAATTATGATTAATTTGTAATAATTAGTAAACCATTGAAATAATTAGTAATAATTTGTACTAATTAGTAATAATTAGTACTAATTAAGAATAATTAGTGATAATTAGTAATAATTAGGAATAATTACTAATAAGTAGAAATAATTAAAAATAATTGGGAATAAATAGTAATAATTCGGAATAAATAGTATTAGTTAGGAATAAATAGAAACAATTAGGATAAATCAGTAATAAATAGAAATAATTTGGATTAATTATCAGTAATCTAGAATCATTTTCAATAATTTGCAATAAAATGACAATAAATTGGGAAAATTTCCAGTAGATTGGAAACATTCCTTCTACTTGATGGCTCATCTCCTTACAACATTCTCTCACTAAAATCACAATGAAAAATCTGCTCCAGCGTATAGATTTCTATTTTCATATTAATGAGAATTGATATGCGTATGTCAATTCAGTTTTTCATACTAATTTTAGGGATATAATGTTCCATGGAGATGAGCAGTCTGAAAAAAAAGATCTTTTGTCTATTGAATCATCTTCTTGAATTTTTTTCCAACAGAAATCACTTTGGGAAAACTACTCTGATGTTCAAATATCTATTATAGTATGCATGAGAATGGTGAGCAGTATGGTGAGACCTCCCTTCTCTCCATTCTCCTGCATACAAAAATAGATATTCATATATTAGAGCATATTTTTCATATTGATTTCAGTTGGAGAATATTTCAAGGAGATGATCTATCTGGAAAAAGTATTGTTACCAATCCATTGGAAATTGTGTCTCTCATAGTTAACAGTAATTAGTATAAAATAGCTATAATTACTGATAATTATTTTTAATTAGTATAAATTTTTACAAATTAGTGTAGATTAGTGTAAATTAGAAAATATTTCAAAACAAATACTACCAATAACTATGAAATAATTGAAGTTATTATAAATTTATAGAAAAGTGATTTTAAATTTCTTCTATTATTTGATCGTGTTTATATAATATTAAATTATTCAAAAAAACTAATTATTTTATATTTTTTGTGAAATATGGAACAAGGAAGTCGGAAAAAGTCATTATTAGATGATCATGTTGGGTTAAATCAATGTTTGTATCCAAACAGTTCTGGTTTAAATCCTATATATATTGAGGGTGTTGAAGGTTTCATATCATTTGTATCATCAAAAACAGAATTTGTTTTAGAAGGTAAAATTATATGTCTTTGTAAAAAATTGTACTATGAGGATGTTTGACACATTTGAAAATGTTGGAGGCCATATATTGAATTTTTTCAACCGGATTTTGATTTTTGTTATCAATATGTTGGATGTAGTTCCAGAAAAGATACTAATAATTTTGTTCTAGAGCCATCACAGTTTCAAATTTTAGTACATAATGTGGAATGTCCCTTTTTTACACAAACTGAAACACATGATTATATTGATTTAACTTCTGTGTTGGAACCATCTCAATTTTATGAGTTATTGATATCTACTGAGGAAGCCTTATTTCCTATATGCAATATAAGAAAATTTTAAGTTGTTAAAAAATTCATGGTTATTAAATCAAATAATGGAATTTCAAATAACTATTTTGATCATTTATTTTATTTTCATAAAACAATATTACCAAAAGGAAATGTCTTTCATATAGATTTATATGAGTGTAAGAGGACAGTTCGTAATCTGGGTCTTGGTTATCAGAAGATTCATGCATGTTCAAATGATTACATCTTATATTGTGTTGAAAATGAGTCATTGGAATGTTGTGCCACATGTGGAAAATCAATTTATAAATAGGCTTAACTAGGAATATCTGGATTGATTCCTATAAAATATTTTAGATATTTCCCACTAACACCTAGATTGAAATGTTTATCTATGTATCAGAATGATGAGATAATGTTGTAATGACACAAAACCCATATTTCAACTGATAAAAGATCTAATTATTCATCTAATGGTGATTCATGGAAGCATTTTAACGAAGTGGATCCATATTTTTCTTTAGAATCCTGAAATGAGGGATTGGGTCATTCTACTAAAAATTTCTATTCGTTTGGTTCTTAATGTAGTTAGTATTCATGTTTCCCTATCTTTATATCTCCATGTAATTTACATCCTTAGATGTTGATAAAGTATCCATACATGATTTCGACCTTATTAATTCTATGACATCCCAAAAAGAATATTCATTTTTATTTGAAACCATTGATTGTTGAGTTAAAGTCATTGTGGGGTAATGGTGTTAGTTTAGATGATGTTGCCGGGTAAAAGAATTTTCTACTAAAAGATACATTGATGTGAACAATTAGTAAGTTCCTAGAATATTTCATGTTATCTAGATAGAGTATATATGGTCCCAAATCATGACCATACTATATCAGAGACATAAAATCATGTATCCTCATCAATGGAAAAATGAATTTTTTCGACTATCATCGCTGATTTCTTCCAAGAGATCATCCTTTTTAGAGGAACATATATCATTGCAGAAAAGGTACAATGGGAAGAGATAAACCTCCCAAAATGATCTTAGGTACATATTTAAAATCGATTGTCTCTTCATTACCTCCCATCACATTTTGACCAAAAATAATCCAATAGAAAATGGATGGCTTTGGGAAAGAACACAATTTCATAATACATAGCCTTTTTAGGATCTTCCATATTGGTATTATTTTTTGGTACATAATATGTTGGATGTAATTCATATTTAGAATAACTATTTTGATAATTTATTTCATACAATTTTGGATAAACTAGGTAAGACCAATGGTAATGTAAAGGCATGAATAGATCTTGCCAAAATTTATAGGCGACCAAAACTTGAACTGTTTGAAAATGTCAGATCATAGAAGTTAATGATTCCAAAATAATATTATACACCTTCCAAATAAAATTTATTATTTATTTATTAGTGGATTTTATATTTGATACTTTCATATTGTTATACTTCCAATTTGGGAAGATGGGTTTGAAATTGTCATATTACCAGACTAAAAAGTCACCATTGTCAAGTGATAATGGAATGTATTATACCGATAGAATTAAGGGGATTATTTAATTATATGATTTGGGATGTGATAACAGAAATTTCCTATTTTTTCAGAAACATTTGTGTGGTGACAACATACCATAATGCACTATAGAGACTGCAAGAAGATGTTGTTTTAATTTTATGTAAACTGGAAAAAGAATTCATGCTGACTCTCTTTAACTCAATAAAATTTTTGATATTACATTTTCTAAATGAAGTAAAATTTGGAGGTCCAGTACAATTCTGATGCATATTCCCATTTTAGAGATGCATGTAGAAATTAGAGAAAAAGTATGTAACAAAGCTATGATTGAAGGCTCAAATGCAGAAGTTTATTTTCAATAGGAAATTTCTATTTTTATTATCTCATTATTTTAACAATAAATATTCACCAAACCAAAACAACATGGTATGTAAGAAGGGAAATTTTAATGATTAAATGAGCAATCAATTATCCATTTTTAATTAGTCTGAATATAACTTTGGTGGAGTTCATGAGTGATGGATTTCAGATGATGAACATCACAGAAATCATACATACGTTTTTCTCAACTGTGATGAAATTACACCATTTGTATTGTGATTTATTCTATCACTTATTATATAGTCCTTATTAAATTAAAATATACTAATTTTATTTATCTTTTATATGATAATCATATCAAGAAATAGCTTCCAAAAAGTACATCAGCTGCTCTTGAGGAATGTCGCATACATAATTTTTCCTATAGGTTTCAAAAACTGATAACATTAATTATTTATGGTTTAACATATAAAATCAATTTATTACTTTTTATATTGATAAATGATTTAAAAATGTTTTGGTATCTCAACATGATGATAAAATTGATAATCGATTCTATTTTTTGAGTAACCCACCATCCGAAATGGTTAAATCTTATAATGTATATGTCATGAATGGTTTTCAATTTAATACACATTAATATAGGGAATCAAAAAAACAATGAATAGTGGTGTTTTCATGATAGGATATCATCATAGAGAATTTGAAGTAGAATTTTTATGGCATGATGGATTAAATTACTGAATTGTGTTATCTGGGATAGAATTTTATAATGATATTTAAATGTTAGTGGTTGGATACTGAGAGAGGCTTGTATGTTCATCAAAACCATGGAATCGTAAATAGTGAATCTAAATGTATTCCTACATTAATGGAACATTTTAATTTGCTCATTAGGGGAATCAAATTTATTATATAAATTACTCTACAACTTTAAATGAGTTGGGTGATTGGTGGAGTATAATAAAAATTGAATCTCGGAAAAATAAGTTTACTAAAATTGAAAGTAGTTCCACTGAATTACAATGAATTGACTTTTTTCAAGAGACTGGTCCAAATAATTTTTTTTCACGAAGAGACATGAATATTGATGACGAAACCCCACAGTTGGGGTTTTATGTTGTTGATGATGTTAATTATGTTAAAAATGAATTTGAAATGACAAGATTTGATTAAAATAAAACTCATATGGAAATTTATGATGCTGAGGAAGAATATGAAGACATTGACAACATCAAATTTGAAGATGAGGATGTAATTGAAGACTAAAATCGTGAAATGATGTTTATAATAATATATAATATATATCTATATATAATTGTTGTTTTCAACTATTTTTAACAACAATCTTTTTGTGTTTTAGATGGACCTGAATCTGCTTCATCGTTTTTAGGAGGCTGATCTATATTTGAATGACCAGGATGTTGGATTATAACACCCTGAGATTTTATTAGATATATTCTTTTTAATTTCTTTCATATCTTCTTTTGTACGCTACACAAAGATTGTATTGCGCTATACGAAACACCGTATTAGCTTACAGTATACACAACACTATTCTTGGATCGTGTTACACACAATTTCAAGTTCGTTTGATAATAGTTATACTACGAAACTTTGAGTGTGTATATATATATATATTCAATGAATAAATCAAATATGGATGGATTATGTTATTTGAAAAAACAAAGGAGTCAAGCACTACACGCAACCCTGACGTTGCTTTCTTTACACGCAATCACAACCTTCCTCGATTGCGTGTGTAGTACGCAATACCGGATTTCCCTAAAAAACGATATATTGTTATAATATAATTATGGACTAGCCGTTATGAATACTATTAACTACAATTTGATTTTTATAACATTATTATTCATCTTACACATTTTCTAGAACATAGGATGAGAACAATACAAATTTTTTGGGTAAAATAATTATTTTTAAAAAAATGCAGTTTTTCCGTTTTATGATGTCACACCCACATTAAATATATATTTTGACATGTTTATAAGTTCAATTTGATAAAATAAAATTATTCCTTGGAATCAGGACATAAAAATTTAATTTGGATGAATTCTTCATATTATTCTGATAACTATCGTATTTTAATGAATAGTAAAAACACGCTATATTTTAATTAAAACTAAATTTTTTCATCGCAATAATTTATATGGTTAGATTATCTTTTTAATTGGGTTTAAAGTTTAATTAGAATATATTTTCACCATTTAATCCAATTTTGGTCACTGGAATAAATTTCACTTTGAAATTGGACATAAACAAGTGTCGATCTTTTGATAGTTATTGTTTCTTAAAAACACGCTATTTGTTTTGATAACGGGAATTAAATTTAAAATTAATTAATGAAACTTATATGTTTTGAATTTGGAAAAATAGACATCATTTTGGAATTCTTAATATCAAATATACCTTAGGCTAAATTTTTGTTATTTTTCTGAAAAACTTCAATTTTTTGATGAATAGTGAAACCACTTAGTGGTAGTTAGAAAAAATGACTCTTTTATTTAAATGAAATTTAACCAATTCTGTGAATTGAATTTTAAAAACTTGACATACAAGGTTTTTATCAAGAAGTAAAATGTGTTTCAATAAGATGAAAATAATTTTTGTTGAATAGTAACTTTTGACTTTTATTTACTGCGATTAAAGGTAAATAGGGTAATTCAAGGTTAAAGAAATATTATAATAATTTAAAATTACCTTAACACTTGTCCTAACCATATTGGATGAGTAGTGGCCGACCATGGTCATCCTTGTGTAGATTTTGGGACCCCATTTAGCCACTTGGTATTGATAATGACAATTTGGATTAACAAATGTAATGTAAAGACAACATTGACATTAACAAAAATCTATCAGTAATTGATTTTTAGAAGGGGTTATATAAATTATCTTTTAAAATATAAATATTCATTGGAAAGATAAAAATATTTCATACATTTTGGTATTTTTTATATAATTTTTAGACAGAAAATAAAATAAATTATTTATGACACAATAATGATGTTGTATTTACCTCATTAATAAATGATTTAAATAAATAATATTAAAATGATACAAATATTATCCAAAACATTTCCAATTATGATTGGATTATTTTATTTTGACCATATGTCATCTTATCATCAACTCTAATGATTTTTGGACCTTTTTAAATCGAACATAAGATATAATAAAATAATATTTTTGCACTTTCCAAAAGAGCCCCTCCTCCCCCTTATAAAAGGAGACCATTTATATCCAATTCCTCACACCTCTAAAGCAATTTGTCTCATCCAAACTCTGCCCAATTAATCTCCCTAAATCTCTATCCTACCCCTAGAAGCCTTAACTTAGGCAGAAAAAATTCCAAGAAGTCCTTTTGGTTCAAACCAAAGGAAGTTACCCAAATTAAAGGTAATTGTTTCTCTTAAGATGATTTCTTTTATTCTACTTATCCAACCCCTAAACTCTATTTAATACTTTCTTTTGTAACAAAACCAGTATAATCAATATTCTAGGATGTTGTTATGAGAAGTATTTTAACTACACTTACACACACCTCCATCTAATGGATGAAGAACATAATGTTTCTGTGGATGGAAAACTAACACCTCATGGAACGATGAATGTTCAATTTTCTCCTACCACCTATCATGGTGGTCATTATGATGGAACTGTATTTATATATCATATATATTTTGTGTAATATTTTCTTATTCTTCTTTAATTTACAATTATATCAAGCCTTTATGGTTTCCATAGTGGGTAAATACGACAGTCTTATTTGAGGAAGTCCAGACTACCGCCCCCTCAAAGTGATGTGATTCGTTAATGCCTTATGTGGGATGTATAAAGGATGGTGTTAATGCTATTATATATGATATTATACTATAATTATAATATACCTATATATCATTAAATTTTAATTCCATTAAAATAAGAAATAGAAATGAATGTAGCGTTCATGCGTACGTACGGCTTACTGTCTCCATGAATGGTGCATTTCATTTCTTACCTCCATATGTTTTGTACTATTATAAATACATGTATATTATGGATATATATGATATATATGATATATAAATCATGAATATAATTCTGGATATAATGAACCTTTGACCACATGAACAACATGTAATTATAAGAAGTCCATTTTTGACTCAAGTACCAAATATCGACAAAACAAACATTATTAACATAAATGGTTACATAATGTTTATAACATGGTTATACGTGATATAAAAGGAATAATAAACTTGAAAAAGGTTATTGAGAAAGTATAAATTAACTTTGGTTTATTATTCAGGAGATTAAAGAATGATCGTGTCAAGTCAGACATGAGGTCAAGGAACTTCTTAAACAAATTTCTGTTCTTTGGGTTGATCTTCTCTTTCTTGTTTATGTCATTCTTTGATTATGTGAAAAATTAATTTTTTATATCTTATCATGGATTTATACATTCTTTATGTGACCTTATAGTGAATACACATAAGTGATCTATTTTACTTACAAAAAGATCTTTTTAATGGATAACTTTTCCAATCTCATTTTTATCTGAGATTGTTTATTCGTAAGTATTTACTGGGGTTATATTTATCATCCATGTCCCTGTTTTATAAAAATGGTTTCATGTATGTTTAAAGTCCTTTTTACCCATTTTTTTCTTTTACCACATGTTATGAAAGGAATATTTTTTTTACCATACGAGGATGTTTTTTACTTTTTCGACAAAAGTACAAGAAGAATTGTTTTTAACTTATACATCATGAACGGATTTTTATGGTTTTATAACGCTTTATTTTCATGAATCTTACTCTACAAGATTTCATGAATATTTAAAAAAAATCCTTTTATTTTAAAATTTCATTGCATTTTTTGAAAATAAAATGATTTTGAAGAAGAAAGGATATTTTCCTAAAGAATTCATTTGAAGTGTTTTATCAAAACCATTTTCCCTCTAAGATGACATTATTCTCATATGTGTATGTTTAAAGTATAATTTCTCTATTATTTTCATGGTTTCAGTTTTCTTATGATGAAATGATATCCATTTTTTATGGAATATGTTATGATGTGATGATGTTTATGAAACCAATTTTATTCTTTGGGTTATGATGAATGAGTTATGTTTATGTTGTGTCACACCAAATAATGATTTCATTATGAGATGGGTGGGACCTATATCTCTCTCTAATGAATTGGTTAAAGATTTATATATCACGATATAGACATGGATGGAACTGTAAGTTAATCCGGTTTAGTGGTACAGGACTGGAACGAGGAGTGAACTCGATTCCATAAGGGAATTTGTCCACTAAGATGGTCTTGGCCGCAATGCCTTGGGTACTATGGAAATCAAAATATGTGATTAATGGTTTCCACAATTACATGCTCCATTCCCTTGCTATTTTATCATGATTGATGTTCCATTATGATATTTTCCTTATGTACTTCCACTTTTTATGTCATTGCTCAAGATTTTGATATTTAAGCATTATGGTCATGTTTTTAAGTTAAAATGTATATGGTTTGTTTTACTTTCTCCATGCTTACCCTTACTGAGCATTTGAGATCTCCCTTTATATGTTTTTTCCCTGAGATGTAAAGAAAGGTTTTAGGTAAGAAAAAATAAGGGGAAGATCTTTACGGGAGATGTTGAAGATCTTTCACCAAGATTAGAAGATTATGTTCCAAGATTCCAAAGACACTAAACTATTACGGTCCTTTAGTGTTGGTTCTTGTTATGTATTAATTATTCCAAAAAATTAATGTAATGTCCATGTACATCAAGCTTCGGTCTCCATAGTTGGTATTAGAGGAAAGGTTTAGTTAACCTTTAGAAACTAGGATGTGAAAACTTTAGTGAAATCCATAGAGATATTTCTAAGGTATGTCTAGGGATGTCTCTAAGGTTAAGCATACATATAGGATAGATTCCTAGAATTATAGTAACGATATTATAATTAAAACTATGATGTTAGATATTGAAGGTAATCCCCCGTTATTATATTGTTTTCTCTAGCATTATTTTTTCCTCCCACACTATTTTTTTTGGGTTTTAGACGATGGTTGAAACCCGAAGGAACCGTGTTGATCAATGTAATGGAAAATGCACTGATTTTCCTCCTGAACAAACCAATGTTATGGGAGATGGAGTGAAAAATCTTATTTCTATACTTACACAAGCTATGAATAATTCTGGACATCCAAATGAGAATATAAGGGAACAATATTCTATTGAGTCCTTCAAGAGGCAACATCCACCTTCTTTTAGTGGGTCTTCTCATCCACTTGTTGCTGAACAATAGATCATTACCATTGAAAAGATATTTTCTGTACTTCGCTGTTTGGAACCTGAAAAATCCATTCTATCTATTTACCGTTTAGAAGGTGAAGCAGATCACCGGTGGACTCTAATTAAGAATACGAGGCCCCGAGATGAAATTGAATCCATGGAATGTGATGAGTACAATAACTTATTTTTAAACAATTACTTCCTTTGTATTCTTTGAACAAAGATGTAAAAGGATTTCCTTGAGCTTAAGAAAAAGGATGATGAATCTGTTTGTATGTACGAAGAAAATTTTACAATGCTTTCAAGGTATGCATCTGGATTTTTCATCCAACCTGAAAGTAAAGTTGATCTATTCTTCAGTGGCTTAAAACCATGTCTTCAAAGGGAATTAACTATAAGATACTTAGATAGATATGGAGAAATTGTGGGTTGTGATATCAAGGTAGAAATGCAAGTTGGTGTTACATATCCATCTCATGGTTTTGACAAGAAATGAAAGATGGAGTTAATGGATAAATCTCAGAATAATGGTGAAAAGAAGATGGATGTTTCTTTATGCTCAATGTGTGGAAAGAAGCATGAGGGAGATTGTCTTAAAGGGACTAGAAAATGTTTTAAGTGTGGAAAAGAATGTGATCGAGAAATTGAGTGTTGAAGTAATGGGAAAAGGGTTGCTAATGATGTGAATAAAGAAAATACTACATAGAACGCTCCACCAACACTTCAATGATTCAAGTGCAAGGAAATGGGGCATTATGCTAATCAATGCCCAAATCCAAGGGTTAATGATGATCAATGTGAGCAACCTCTTAAGGCAAAGGATAATGGGAAGTCACATGCGATCACTATTTGTGATTTTGAGTATGACAATGATGTTGTGGAATGATTAAGTGCTTATATAATGGGATTTCAAAATAGTATCATGGAATCTCATTTTTGGTATCGTGGAATTTTGGAATTTCAATATTTTGGTTTTCAATAATTATACGGTACCAGTAACCATGAAAAGTGATTGTAATAATTTTGGAAAGATGATTATATGCGCATAATGAAGGGATAAGGAGAAAATAATATGTTTGATAGTATTAATGAGATCATGATTGATATAAGGACAAGTGATATAATGATTTTAGTATATAGAAATTTTGAGATTTTGAAAGAGTTAACTTTTGACAGCATTCATGTTTTTACTAAAGTTCAATGTGTATTCATTTTTCAAGAGAATACATGATTAAGGTATTCACATGTTTGGAATGTGACCAACAAGATATATCTTATATGGGGAATAAATAATGGTATTCACATGATTTTTATGTGACCTTTCATGTAATCCTTTTCTTTATACAATGAGCTTGGAAAGAAGTATTTTGGATAAGCCTAAAGATTGGAATGAATTAAGTTAGAAATAAGATAATAATATTTAAGGCTAGAACTTCTATTTATATTATTACTGGAATGTTATAATAATGTAGTTTTAGAAAAAGGGACAACCTGTAGGACAGGTGACAACCCATCGTGTTGGACAAGGCTATGGGAATCGAACCCACAACCGAAGTTCGACAGGCCATTAGTGCCAACCACTGGCGTACAGGAAGTCCCTGGTTAGTATAAGTTGGTTATATTTTATTAAGTGGAATGATATATGATGTATAAATCCATTCTTGGAGCCATATACATTTAATATTCCCATATATGGACTTATGTATATTGAATAACATTTTCTAACCTTTCATTTGAGAAAGATGGAATGACCCATCATTCTATCACATGATCTGCGAACACTTCACGAGTGAAAAAATTCAACTTCATTTCATGAAGATATGAAGGGGAAATTGTTCAAGGCATGAACAACGGTGATATTGTACCAAAATAAAGTAAGTATTTCCTTTAATTCAAAAATTCATCAACATTAGTGGAATGATCATGAAAACTAAAAATGATGTCCTAGTACCCTCATACATGATGAATCAGATGGTATCGTAGATCATAATGAATTTATGGCTTTATGATTGATGGCTTTTTCATAGCCATTTCCTCTACCACTCTCCATCAGAACTTGATGGTTACATTTCTCTTCCATATCCATATTTTCACCTATGTTATCCAATGTGGAAACCCAGTGATTACTTAATTTGGATCCATTACGTTTCATAATTTACTTTTTAAATTTATGTTTTGGTATTCCTTTTTATGATGTGAATTTCTATTAAAGAAACTTTCAAGTGGTAAACCATTTATAACCCCGATGAATTTCGAGGGTGAAATTCATTTTAAGGGGGGTAGAATGTAACACCCCAATATTTTATGAGATATATTCTTTTTAATTTCTTTCATATCTTCTATTGTACGCTACACCAATATTATCTTGTTCTATACCCAACACAGTATTAGCTTGCAGTATACACAACACTACTCTTGGATCAAGTTACACACAATTTCAAGTTCATTTGATAGTAGTTATACTACGCAACATTGAGTGTATATATATATATATTCAATGAATAAATGAAATATGGTTGGATTCTTTTATATGAAACAAAAAAGGAGTCTTTCACTACACACAACCCTGACTTGGCTTGCTTTACACGTAGTCATGACCTTCCTTGATAGTGTGTGTAGTACGCAATACCTGATTTCACTGAACAACGATATATTGTTATAATATTATTATGGACTAGCCGTTATGAACAATATTAAATAAATTTTGAATTTTATAACATTATTATTCATCTTAAACATTTTCTAGAACATGGAATGCGATCAAAATAAATATTTCCTGTAAAATAATTATTTTTTAAAAAAATGCAGTTTTGCTGCCATTTGATGGAGCACCCACATTAAATCTATATTTTGACATGTTTATAAGTTCAATTTTAGAAAATAAAATTCCTCCATGGAATCAGGATATAAAAATTTAATTTGGATAAATTTTTCATATTATTCTGATAACTTTCATATTTTAATGAATAGTAAAAATACGTTATATTTTAATTAAAAACAACTTTTTTCATCACAATAATTTGTATGGTTAGATAATCTCTTTAATTGGTTTTAAAGTTTAATTAGAGTATATTTTCACCATTTAATACAATGTTTTTCATTGAAATTGATTTCACTTTTAAATTGGACACAAACAAGTGTCGATCTTTTGATAGTTATTGTTTCTTAAAAACACGCTATTGGTTTTGATAACGGGAATTAATTTTAAAATAAATTAATTCCACTTCTATGTTTTGAATTTGGGAAAGTAGACATCATTTTTGAATTCGGAATATCAAATATATCTTTGTCTTAATTTTTGGTATATTTTTGAAAAACATTAATTTTTGATGAATAGTTAAACTAGATAGTGGTAGTTAGAAAAACTGACTCGTTCATTTAAATAAAATTTTACCACTTCTGTGAATTGAATTTCAAAAATCCGAAATACAAGGTTGTTATCAAGAAGTAAAATGTGGTTCAATAAGATGAAAATAATTTTTTGTGAATAGTAACTTTTGACTTTTATTTACTGCAGTTAAAGGTAAATTGGGTAATTCAAGGTTAAAAGAATATTATAATAATTTAAAATTACCTTAACACTTGTCCTAACCTTATTTGAGAGTAGTGTCTGACCATGGGAATCCTTGGGTAGATTTTTCGACCCCATTGAGACACTTGGTAGTGATAACTACAATTTTGATTAATTAATTTAATGTAAAGTCAAAATTGACATTAACAAAAATCCTTTAGTAATTAATTTTTATAACAGGTTATATAAATTATCTTTTTGACTATAAATATTAATTGGAAAGCTAAATAGATTTCTTATATGGGGGTATTTGTTTTATAATTTTTAGTCATAAAATAAATTAAATTATTTAGGACACAATAATGATACATTATTTACCTTATTAATAAATAATTTAAATAAATAAGATTATAATGATTAAAATATCATCCAAAACATTTACAATTATGATTGGATGATTTTATTTCGACCATTAGTCATATTATCATAATAATTAATGATTTTTGGACCTTTTGAAACTGAAGATAAGTTTATAATAAAATAATATTTTCACACTTTCCAAAAGAGCCCCTCCTCCCCCTTATAAAAGGAGACCATTTCTATACAATTCCTCACACCTCTAAAGCCATTTGGATCGTCAAAAATATAACCAATTAATCTCCCTAAATACCTATCCTCCCCCTATAAGCCTTAACTTAGGCAGAAGTAACTTCATGAAGTCCTTTTGGTTCAAACCAAAGGAATTTACATAAATTATAGGTAACGGTTTCTCTTAAGTTGTTTTCTTTTATTCTACTTCTCCAACCCATAAAATCTTTTTAATACTTTATTTTTGAAGATCACCAGAATAGTCAATATACTAGGATTTTGTTATGAGATGTATTCTAACTACACTTACACACACCTCCATCTAATGGATGAAGAACATAATGTTTCTGTGGATGGCCAACTAAAGCCTCGCGAAATGATGATTGTTTGATTTTCTCCTACCGCCTCTCATGGTGTCCATTATGATGGAACTGTATTTATATTTGATATATATTATTTTTATGATTTCCTTATGCTTCTTTACTTCCCAATTATATCAAGCCTTTATGGTTTCCAAAGTGGGTAAATATGATAATCTCATTTGAGGAAGTGCGAACTCCCGCACCCTCAAAGTGATGTTATTCGTTAATGCCTTATGCGTGATGTATAAAGGATGGAGTTAATGATATTATGTATGATATAATAATGGAATTATAATATAACGATTTATAATTATGTTTTAATTTCATTAAAATAGGAAATAGAAATGAAAGTAGCGTTCATGCGTACGTACGACTTACTGTCTCCATGAACGGTGCATTTCATTTCTTACCTCCATATGTTATGTACTATTATAAATACATGTATATGCTGTATATATATGATATATATGATATATAAATCATTAATATCATTCTATATATAATTAAACTTTTACCACATGAACAAAATGTATGAATAAGAAGTCCATTTTTGACTCAAGTACCAAATATCGACAAAACAAACATTATTAACATAAATCGTTACATAATGTTTATAACATGTTAATAAGTGATATAAAAGGAATAAAAAACTTGAAAAAGGTTCTTAATAAATTATAAATTAACTTTGGTTTATTATTCCAGAGATTAAAGAACGGTCGAGTCAAGTCGGATACGATGTAAGGGAACTTCTTAACCTAATTTCTATTCTTTGGGTTGATCTTCTATTTCTTGTTTATGTCGTTATTTGATTATGTGAGAAAGGAATTTTTATATCTTATCAAGTATTTATAATTTCTTTATGTGACCTTATATTGAATACACATAAGTGATCTATATTATTTACAAAAGATCTTTGTAAGGGATAACTTTTCCAATCTCGTTTTTATCCGAGATTGTTTATTCCTAAGTATTTACTGGGGTTATATTTATCATCCATGTTCCTATTTTTTAAAAATGGTTTTAGGTGTGTTTAAAGTCCTTTTCAAAAATTTATTATGTTTACCACATGTTAAGAAAGGAATATATTTTTTTACCATACGAGTAATTTTTTGACTTTTTCGGCAAATGTACGAGAAGAATGTTTTTTTACTTATACAACATGAACCGATTTTTACGATTTTATAATGCCTTATTTTCATTAATATTACTCTGAAAGATTTCATGACTATTTTCAAAAAAATCCTTTACTTTTGAAATTTCATGACATTTTTTGAAAATAAAATGATTTTTAAGAAGAAAGGATATTTTCCTCAAGAAATCATTTCAAGTGTTTTATCAAAACCATTTTCCCTCTAAGATGACATTATTCACATATGTGTATGTTTTAAGTATAATGTCTCTATGATTTTCATGGCTTCAATTTTCTTATGATGAAATGATATCAATTTTTTAATTGATTATGTTATGATGTGATGATGTTTATGAAAGCCATTTTATTCTTTGGGTTATGATGAATGATTTTTGTTTATGTTGTTTCACATGTAAGAATAATTTCACTATGAGATGGGTGGGACCTATATATCCATAAAATGTATTGTTTAAAGAATTATATCTCATGAGATAGACATGGATGGAATGGTAAGTTAATCAGGTTCAGTGGTATAAGACTGGAATGAATAGTGAACTCGATTCTATAAGGGACTTTGTCCACTAAGATTGTCCTGGCAGCAATGCCTTAGCTACTATAGAAATCATAACAAGTGCTTAATGGTTGAAACAATTACATGTTTATTCCCAAGCTATTTTATCATGATTGATGTTTCATTATGATATATGCCTTATGTATTTCCACGTTTTATGTTATTTATCAAGATTTTGATATTTAAACATTATGGTCATGTTTTTAAGTTCAAATGTATATGGTTTGTTTTATTTTCTCCATTCTTACCCTTACTGAGTATTTGAGCTCCCCCTTTATATGTTTTATTTTCCCCAGGATATAAAGAAAGGTTTGAGGTAAGAAAAAAAGGGGAAGATTTTTATGGGAGATATTTAAGATCATTCACCAAGATTAGAAGATTATGTTCCATGTTTCCAAAGACACTAAACTATTACGGTCCATTGGTGTTGGTTATTGTTATGTAATAATTATTCCACAAAAGTAATGTAATGTCCTTGTACATCGTGCTTGGGTCTCTACATGGACCATCTGGCCCTTAGACTGTTGGTGGTTTAGGGAGGACTTGTAAAGGGGGTGGTCTTTCTTAATTGATGATTCTTGACCCTATACTGGAGCAATGTCGACATCTTGGCATCGATCCAAAAATGAAGAGGTATGTTTACTGGTGTATTTTTTTAGTTTTCATTAATCTATATACATACTTATTGTTTGATTGTTTTTTCATTTTTATTCACATATTTTCACATATAGCTATTGGGAATTGGATCACTATACTGTGAAATTATTTTTCTGAGGCATGGGTCACATGGGATGAGATTCCCACTGATATTCATCACTGCATGTTTGATTATTGGATAGTACATATATAAATAATTTTTTTTGAAATTTATTTAATTAATAATTTGATATTATATTTTATTTGTATGGTTTACATTATCCCATCGATGAGATCATGTGTGGTGTTATCTGGAAGGTATGTGTGGGGTTTATGTGTGATCATTTCTATTAATTTTTTCACAATTTGAGTGGGAAATAAATGTTGAAAGAAGGAGTTTCAGAGTTTGATGTGTCCTATCGCACCCACCGACCTGATTACATTTCATCTCAGGTTTGGGATAGATTATGTTCACATCGTTTGGGTGTAAATTTTCAGAGGAGATCATTAGTAGGTTGAAAAAACTAGGAGAGATAGGAGGTGACTCATCTAGCCCATTGTGGTACATTCACTGGGCGCATGTAACATATGGTAAGTACTTTTTTAGAATAATATAAATAAAATCAAATTTAATGGATTAATTTATATTCCAATCTGTAGTTGTACAAACCGATGTTATGGAGTTCAAATTTTATAGGAGGATTTATAATGATCCAGTCACTGGAGAGATTATATGTGATCACCAGCATCAGATTCTAGTTAGTATAATTGATTTTTGAGTTTTAAAATTAACAACAAATATGATCTTGACAATTTTAAATTTAAACTGTAATTGAAGGAGTCACATGAAGCCATGGAGTTCGAGTCACAGACTATATAGTTTTTCCGAGACTGAGGGTCAGACCAGTACCCACTGATTTGATGAAGCAACATGGATGTAGGCGACCCGGTACGCCTTTGAGAAAGTCCTAGTTGTTGGTATTAGCTCTTTATTGACGCTTGGGAGTTATTATGGTATTGTTGCGATGTTAATGTCCTATATGAGAGGATATCGTGGAGAGTTATCATCATCTAATACACAGTATCTGGAGAAGTTGTGTGCTCATAGTGAGGTCATAGAGATTATGCATAGGAATCAATAAGAGATGCACCAATGGCAGCAACAGCAACACGATGAGCTCCAACGATAGGAGGAGGAGGAGGAGATGTGTCCATGGATGTATTAGCAGTAGGATCTGATGGAGTACATGCGATGTCTAACTCGTGGTTTATGGATGATGATCTCAGAACCACCTCCTCCACCTCCTCCAAAAGACACCCTAGTGATATATATTTTTTATGAAAAAACATTTCATTTCATTTTTTTGTAATATTAACTATTTATATTTCAATATAGTGTGTTTTTATATGGTTTTGTATATTTCATTTTTATTATTTATTATTTTTTTATTTTATCGGTTTATTTAATTTTTTATTATATTTATTCTTTTATAATTTATAATTTATAATTTTTTATTATTAATTTACTTATTTTTTTATATTTGACGAATTTTGAGGTTTTTATTGTTTTATAATTTATGTTATTCTACAAATATAAATATTTTTATTTTATTAATTATAGAAATTATATTATTATTTTACTAAAAATATTATTTTATTATTTTACTGATAATAATAATATTATTAAACTGATGTTATTTATTATTATTATTATATTAATATTATTAATATTATTAATATTAATATTATTCTCATTATTATTTTCCAATAATATTCTATTATAATTTTCTAATATTATTTTATTTTGATTAATAATATTATTTTTTTAATTTTTATTTTATTTTGTTAAGATATTTGCAAAGTGATTTTTGTGGTGGGATGTCGTAAATAATTTCTATAAAATATATTGGGAAAAATATTTTGGGTGGCCCATCGCAAATGTGTTTTTTAAATATTCTTGGGGAAACTATTTCTGACGGGCCCATATCCCATCACCAAAAATGTTTTTTGCGATGCCTTTTTCTCCAAGGGGAATTTGTGACGGGGGCCCACCACAAATGGCTCGTCACAAATATTCCAATTTCTAGTAGTGTACATAGATCCTACAACATAAAAGGGAAAATCCAATATGGAGACATCAATATCATAGATACACATATTTGTAGCTCTATCTATCTCTTGATCACACTTTTCAGGGATAACTACAGAACCAATTAGTGAAATATATCTAGGTATTCATAAAAAAACTTTAGAAATGCCCACCGACCAATCTCCATTATTACATAACATCATCCTAACCAATATGGAAGATTGAGAATAAAAAAACTTATGACTCATTATAGGGCCTCCCTCACCAACGAACACCTCTTAGCTTCCATTAGCATTATAGAATAGGTTATATCAATTTAATAATTCAAAAATATATATCATGTACGACAACCAATCCATGTTGAGTATATAGTCATATGGTTGTATCCATAAAGATAAGAAATCTCCCTTAGAACTATAATTCTATAGAATCATCACATAGTCTAGGAACACATAAAAAAATCTAGTTATGGAATAGATCTAAAATATGACTTGGTGACTCCAATTTCATAATGAGTTATTCCAAGACAATTTACTCTCAATTAACACCACCCTTTCTAGTATGCTAGCGTATGAATTTAATAGAATCAGGTTAACCTAGTGCTAGTATTATGGGACCAAATTTTCCTTGAAATAACATTCCAAATAACATTCATCGTATAAAAGGTAAGATGCTTAATTTATGTGGTTCTTGTATCATTTATTTGACTATTGAACACTATATCACCCATATCAAAGGGTAACGACCACCTTCTGAAAATATTATTTAGAAATTGATGTTAAAAACACAACTTCAAATGAATCGATGATCTTTTACCAAGACATAAACTGCTAATTATGACCCCCAAAGAATATAATACATCACAATTGGGTTGAAAAAAACTATTTTGTGACTCATGGGGAAACCTAGAACTGCTTATTTGAATGAATCTAACTAAATGATATCTCCACCTCCACATGAAAATCCCTTTTAATCCACTCCAAAATCGATCCCTCGCACATCTATAAACCCTAGTTCAGAAACTCTTATAGTTTCCACCTCCAAGTGATATTTTTTTCAACATACACTCTTTGGTGAACTAATAGAATAATATTTTGAATGATTTCTATGAGAACCTATTGGGGATGAAAAAATTGCGTTGTATTTTTGAAAAAATAATTTTAGTACTTATAAACCAATAAAATAATCAAAAATTATGGTTGATTAAAGAATTAATTAGTTTATTTAAGAATATTTCCTATTTTTTATCAAAATTCAGACATAGGAATCAAGCATTATGATGCATGTTCTTTACTTATATAACTATCTTTCATATAACATCAAGTTTCTTAGCATGTTTAATAAATTCAAATATAATTTATTCCTATCATAAAGGGACCTTAAATCATATGACATAATTGATCCATCGAGTTTACTATACATAATATTCACTACTAATAGTATTAATTTTCAAACCCACCTTACATCACTAGTTCCTAACTCCTAACACCATCCTACTAACCAACCATCACTATTTACACCACTGCGCCATGACCCCCCACACTAAAGGTACTGCCCGCAGGATGGTAGTGAAGAGATATCAACAATTAGTCAATAATCCCACCACAAATTCACATGGGTTGGTGATTGGAAATGATGGTATATCATTCACATAGATGGGAGGAATTACACTCTATAAGGTTTTGGACTAAGATACATTAATTATAAACTCTCTACCACCACAAAAAAACAAACAAAAGTAAATCCCCATATAATATATGTTATCTATAAACCATAACCACTAAAATGGATAACTGAAATTACAAAATGTTAAACTAGGTAGGGAACATGAAATACAACTAATCTAAAGTGATAATCTATAACTCCTCTTAGATAATGTATTATAACCTATTCACCAAAATCCTCTTGATGAAATGAAACACGATTTATACACATATGGTGGGAATAACATATATATTCTGTGGGGTCCTCCTTAAAACCACTATTGATAAATGTGAAATAATTATACTAAATCCCACTGAAGAATCAGTTTAAACTCACTCATCACCTATTAGGTAATATTATCTTTCACATTATCACTATTTATCTCTTACAAAGTAATGAATTTATGTAAACCATTATATATAGAAACACACACACACACACACATATATGTATATAAAGGTAACCAACTTCCACTTGTCTACTAGTTTTTCACTCTTATTTCAAAATGACTATTACCTATTCTGATCCCTCCTATAAGCCATGGGGATACCCATAAAATAATATAACTTTCATTGCTATATATTATTGAGTTGAACATATCTTCAACATCATATCCCAATAACAACCAATTGTGTCCCTAAAATCCACTATAGCATATGCATGTGAATTATACCTCAAGACACCAAAAACCATTAAAGAACACCCATGGGAGGTAGATACCACCACATTGGGACACAAGTATTTGTTATACCATAAGAAATAATAGAACTCACACAAAAGTATTATAGAACATGAGAAATATAAACCATATATTTAACTCACCTAATACCATATTTCCTTATAGACCAAAATATGCCAACTCATCAACATCTAGAGGGAGAGTGCAAGAGTGGGAGAGTGGGAGAACTCATCCATCTATTCTATCATAATCCACAATTTTCAGGAAAAATCCCCAAAACATTTTTGTATTAGTTTCCCTATATACTTGGTATGGGTAGATTATTAAGAAAATATAGATTAATATCACAAACATTAACAATAAAGGAAACTACCTAGTCTTAGACTCATCTATCACTCTTGTCACATTGTACCCTATATTATCAATAATTATACATTAATTAATTCACATCATCATTTTAGAAGATTGAAAATTTAAAATACATAAGAAAAGTGAGGATGAATCTATTAATTTTGTTTCTTATATTATCATTTATATCCTAAATATTTTGATCACTAGGAACCAAACTTTAGAATTTATTAGTACAATTATTATATGAAGAATCATCTAGGTACTCTATAACTAAAAATATGTGACCTATTTAAATATTAAAATGAAATGCATAAGAAGACGATTTGACAATAGGTTTATTATAAATCATATAAACATCATCTTTTAATCTATCCATCCAGAAAATATGGGGAAATAATTAATAAGCATTAAATATATCAAAGAAGAAGCGACACTCTGATATTACCCTAACCACCACTTATTCAACACCATGACACATAATATAATCTATCCTGCCTTTATCAACCTCAACTATCACTATACCTTTAGCTTTGATCCCATTAATCATTAACATTCCTGACTATAATAATTCTATCATGAAGAAAACATAAGGATCAAAATCCCTAGAGTACACATACATTTCAATATATTATCTACACATAGATTAAGTCACTAAGACCATGGAATCTTGTTATTCACACCTCCCCAAACAATGATAGATTTCTAGTTATACCCCACCATTTTTCCATGAATAAATAACCATTTTTTATTCTATCTTGAATTAAATAGTTCATTATTAATATGTCATCCGAAAAGGGATACATATGCTGATTAGTTTATAATACACTTCCATAAACATTGTTCAAACTTTTGTTCCATGTAATCGAAACCAAGACGTGTTGTCAAAAATTTCATACCATTTATAAAATAATATTTATTTTGATTTATGTTTTTAAAGTTTCATGAAACCAACCATGTTAAAAAAATAATAACAAAAAACACTACCTTATATATGCCACACTATCTTAGTAAACATCCTGACGAAACAAAGAAAAAAACCGCAGGTATTATCAAAACCCATCGATTCATTTAATTTAGAAAATTAAATATTATATATCATAAACACGATAAACTTATCATTTTAGTTCATTAATTTATATATCTATAATCAATTCTAATTAATTTTCAAAAAGATGATAACATTGTCGTATATTGTATCCTATTTTTAATTTTGATTTCGACATTTAAAATAAAAATTAAATCTGAATAATTGAATTTATATTCATGTATTAAATAAATTATTTTCTTAATAACATTACTATTTTTCTATATCATGATATTTAAAATAATGTTTAAATTAAATAAATTTATGGATCATTTTTTTCTCCTTTCAATTCCCGGATTTTAGAGTTTTCATTCAATATAAATTTCTTTTTCAATAATATAACAATGTCAATTTCAATAAAAATCATTTATACAATGATATACGTAATGAATAATAAAAATTTACTTATAAGTATAGAAGAATTAATAAATCTCATACCTTGATTAGAAGATCAATTTTCTTTGGGATGGAATAGATAATGGATAAATAAAAACCTATGAAGGAAATGTTACCAAAACCAATTCACAATCCTACAAAACCTAAAAAAGATAACCACTTTCATCACTATATTGAAACCATAAACCATAAAAGAGGATCTCTCCACAAATGGGTATCCAAAATAAAATAATAATATGGGAACTATAATAAAGGGAGTATAAGGATGATACCTTTATCTGAGACATTGATCAGTCAATCCAAGGTGTTTATACTCTTCATAGAGTTTATGGAGTGTGATGAGATGAATAGTTTTTAGATTGATTAAAGTGATAGAGTTAGGATCTAATACAAGGTAGGATGATCCTTCTATATATGGAGGAATACCAAAATCCATCACTATAGTGTGGTGAACAAAGAAAACTCTCTAGGTGTATCTTGTCTATTAATGATCATGTATACATGGTGTATAGACATAAATATCATTGTAAAACCCCTCACCAAACCTCTTTAACATCTACCATGGTCTATAATATAATGTAGCGACAAAACCGAGTCAATTATAAACTATGAACACCCATCATTACGACATGTCAGCCTCCATGTTTCCCCTTTTTATACTAGGTCTCACTTAAGACCACACCCACTCAACATTCCTAAAAACTATGTCGCATGAGAAATTCAACATAGATATTTATTAAAGGTGGGACTTCAAAGAAAATTTCCATTTAAAATAGATAGATAAGTTTTTTCAATTACTATAAGGCACTCCAACACCAAGAGGCTAACCTATATACAATACTCAAAACACCCAAGGCCATAATGGCATGCCCCATGATCAATCCTCTATGTTGTTAAAAAATGTATAGCACAATTCCCACCACCATGGTATAGTGGCACTTAAAATTCCAGAAACTCTATTCTAATTATAACAACTCATATGATCTCCCTCACACACCATGAGGACAAGGGAAAACAAAAATGTAAGGTCTTCATAAATTTGGACCTTACATGACAAATAATAAAAATATATTTATTACTACATTCAATGAAATGTTATAATTTTTTATATTTAAATATAATTCTCATATATAATATAATTTATATATATATATATTATCAAATAAAAATTTATCATTTCCATTAAACACTTAACTCAATATGATAATGTTTTTATGCACTTATTAAAACATAAAAATAAATAATTATTTTAAACATATATTGATACAATATAGATTAAATAAATATATAATTTAAATTATGTACAAAAACTGGTGAATAAATATTATTCCTATTCAATTCAAAGATATAAAAATGTAGAATAAATGGTAAATAAATTTATGATGTCAAAATAACATAAATAATAATTATTATTATTCCTTGAAAGTAATATTTATTCAATTATTAAGTTATATTAAAATATCACATTCATTCTTGATATGCAACATGTGGGGACCTCTCTTTTTCATAATAAGAGACATTAGGAGGCCAAACCTAATTTCCAGGATTAACATCTAAAAATAGGTAATGGCAGAAACAGATTAATTCTATAATTTAAAAATTATAAAAATGGCATATAGATATATATATTGCGTAACATATTCCATTTGTATTGATATCCCATAAATTTGATTATTTTTTTCTATTTGTTAAATCCAATACATTTGATAGATTTCATTATATGAAACCACGAATGTTGATGAACCATATAATAGTATTTATATACATTTATAATTATTTTACTATATTAAATTAATAATCAATTACACATTTCATTTTAATTTTCTTGAAAGTATTATAAAATATTTGGATGGTAAAAAAGATATTATTCATTATTTTTTTACGTGTCGAATGTTTTTTTCTTCAAAACAATCTAAATTAATCATGGATGATAAATTATTCAAATATATGACTACATTACTTCCATTAAAATTAATTAAATATAATTTAATTGATGTTATAATTTATGTAATGTTGATGCATTCATTTTATTCTTCAATAATTAACCTTCTTCAAAATATATTATATTAATTTGTTTGTATAGATATTATAAAAATGTTCAACCATATATAAAAAAATTCAAAAAATTGAAAATTATTTTTGAAATAGTTATGATATAATTAACATATAGTAACATTTTTGTAACTTTCTAAATTGATTAATTTTTGAACAAATACTGAAAAAGTTGATTTTTTTTTCAAAACTGTTATTTAATTACATTAAATTATGTAATTTAAGTGTCAAATTAAACATTAAATTTGTTTTTATGTAATATAAGATCATTTTTAAAAACATAATCTACTTATTCCCAAAAGAATAATTTTTTTTAATTTGTAATATGTTCATTTTGATGAATAAAAATATTTTTTTGACAAACAATTCCTTCGGTTTTCCACACGTATTGGGAAATAGTTTTCTTCCAATTATAAAAAATAAATAATGTAAAATGGATTTTAAAATTTAATCCTGAGTTCCAAATTTCATAATGAGGAAAATTTTATTTTTATTAATTATGATTTGTAATATGATTAAAAATGTTTTCACCATGATAAATGGGTAAACCCAGTTAGTGAATGTTATGAAATTGTGATAGTGTCAAAAAATCTCATATAATTTTCAATTATATTAGGAGATATTGAACCATATGAACCATTATTTAAATATGATCTTTTTAGCTCCATGTGAATTTCATATTTATAATTAAATCATTTAATTTCAATGAATAATTACAAAGGCACCACTCCCTACAACAATAAAATGAATCCTCTTATTATCACTACTCCACCAAACATAATCCATTTATCTCAAACATAATCTACCCAATTACCCTAAAATAATTCTTTTAATATTCTTTGAGGTTTTTTACATTACAAAATACACATTAAATAATACCAATTGTTCATTTCCAAGGAGGATACATCAATAAGTGGTATATGTTATTACAAAACTTTTTCAAGTTTTATTCACCCTAAACCATCCCAAACTACTTTATAACCATATTATCCTGATTTGTTCTATATATTTAATATATTGATATATTTTATGTTTATTTTATCTCTATTTTAAATCTTTTATATATGTAGTAAAAAATTAAATTAGGTTTCAATGATACATATAGAATATCATCTCCATAATGTAATGTATTTTGTTTCTCATCAGTATCCCTCTTGAATGATTATGTAATAAAATATTTTATATATATATTATGTTGATGAAATAATTATTATACTATAATTTAAGATAATGTAATCCTTCCCTTAAATCTATTGTAAAATGATAACCTCAGTCATGCATACCCGTGGAATACAATATCTATGAAGCAATGTCATTCAATTTCCATTTTCTATTTACATAGATGGTAATAAAAATATAATTAGTGAATATATTTTATACTTATTCTAGTATTATAATTCATTATTTATATTTTTTATTTAACTTTTATTTTTTCCATCCATCAAAAAGGTAAAACATCACTCGATTGTATATATGGACTACCATCTCCAAGATATATAGTAATTCATTTTTCATTACCAACTTATATGGATTTTTATAATTTATTATAAATTGAAATATTAATATATTTATTACCTTATGGGTATTATGTATATAATGATACCATTCCCATGTTAAATAAAATAGAATAGTCAATCAAAAACATTTATGGACAATTGATCCATTTTCACTCGAATATCGATTTCAATGAAGAATTTTTAATTAATGGGTAATATAAAAATATAATGGTATGAAATATAATGAAATATAAAACTATTTGGTGATTTCTAGATTTAAAATAAATGAATATTTGTTATACAATATTTTAGAATTGAAATAATAATGATGAGACCTGATGTTTGGGATTATGTTAGAATAACTTTGCATTTCAAGAGTGTTTATGTTAAATTTCAATTGATGGAAATTATATGACCTGTATCCTTTAAACCCCATATATCTTATAATACATTAGTTATTTTGGGTGTTTTATGTTTTACATGATATTTTCTCATATTAGGCACTTCAAATTATTGATAAATAATTCTAAAAAAAATTAATGTTTTTTCATTTATTTTTTGAATAGGAATATCATTCATCCATATCCATGTAATTGAAATTTTTTGATATAATATTATACCAATGCATGATTTTTTTTAAAAATTTCTTTTTTAAGTTTTGTATTTATTTTTGAACAGCTAAAAAATAATTTTTTTAATTTAACCTTATACTATTGAATTTGAAATTTCACAAATGTGTGAAAGGAATGTCCTCTTTAAAAATGTAATACATTAATAATATTTTCCACTATCATGATTTATCATTTCATTGAATAATACATTATAAGATTCAGTTATTATTTTAAAAATAAGTCATATTATCAATATTATAGGAATTTTTATGTTTTAATGCCACTGAAATAAAATGATATTTTCTTTATTTTAAATGAAATGTTCAAATTCACCATTGATGGTATTTTTCTACTATGTTAACATAAATTGAAATATCTTAGGCTCTACTGGGTATATTTAATAATTATACCATCATTTTTCATTATTTGTATGGATTATTATTATGGTATGATTAAATATTTGTGAAACCAATTTTTTCACATATGTTAATTAATATATGATGAAATAATGAATGTTTTTATGACCACGTATAACACTCTTGTGTGGTTATCATTATGTAACTCACGGTAAAATAATTATATAGCCCTCTAATTCATTGGGTAAGAAATGATATATCATGAAGTATTATATACCATAGTGGGGAGTGAACCTAGTCAAGATAGTGAATCTTTCTATAATAATAGTCCAAATACTGAGCTGTGACTACATGAATTATAGAAATTTGGGCTAAAATAAGTCATCTATTGGATTCATTCCTCTATAATAGTCTTGTATGTGATCCTTGACTAAAGAAATTATAGAAATGGGTGGGGGTGATCCTAATAGACTTTGAGACTCTGCCTACTATGTTATTTTCTTTAGTTATCCATGACTATAAAATGATTTATATATTTCTATGTTTGTATGAGAAATTTTTATCTTATCATTAACATATTTTATCATGGTTAATTGAATATTATTGAAGATTCCACATACTTTTGAATTTTTTTGTTTTGTTGGGATGATGCTTTATTCCATGACAAATGACAAACTATATTTTACTATTTAGGTATAACTTCTGTAAGTTTTATTTACTATTTCACAATATTATTCTTACTGTATGATCAAATGTAATAATTTGTTGATATATTATATGTTCACCTTTAATAATCATCAATTCACACCCTTTATTGTGATTCCTTTTTCCTAGGCTGTGAATTTTTTTTAACTTAGGTATGTCTTAGAAGGGAAACAACTTAAATATGGTGAATATATTTTATGATATGATATGATTACATATCTTGTCTTTAATGTTACTAAAAATTTATTAGTTTGGGTCATGTTTTAATTTTAGATATATCAAATAATCATCTCAAATGAGGTAATATTTACATATGAAATAGTTTCTTCACCTCATTTGGTATAAGAGTAGTGTTTAGTTTTTATTGATGATTATTATAATAAAAATCAAGGTGAAAACTCTAGGTATATGTATGTGTATAGTATAACATATTGATGTGTTGGATTAGTAGAAATTATGTGTTTTTGTGACAATGACACCCATTCCATGGTAATAAAATGTATATGAATTATCTAGAATAGATCATCATTGGGGTAATAACTCTAAAAAGGATTGATGGGTACTAATTAGATCTCTACCTAGTGCATGAAAAAGTGGTTAAACTACACACCTCATTTGACACTCCTAGGGGATATTTTGTGGTTAATTAAAAATATCACTATTGATCACTATGAATTCTATGAAGTTGTAATCTATGAAAACATATGATGAACTGAATGTTATACATAATGATCATATGTTGTCTTATATTGGTAAGAAAGTTTCATAATTTATAATATATTATGAATGATGTTTATATTATTTCACTCTATGATTAAATTTTTTATGATAACTCTTTATTTTTCAGTGTCTGTAAAGGGATGGAACCATGAGGAATTATGTGAAAAATGATTATGAAAAGAAATGAAATGAATATACTCATGAGTTAGAAAATTAAATGGGGGATGGGTCTTGAAATCATGCTGGTATGCCTGCCCATGTCTCTCAATCTATGAAAAGACACCATAAACATACATAACATCCAAACAACCAATGTAATGAATAACTCACCACTAACTGTTTATATGAAAACACAAAACTTCCTTTACTGGTTCCCTTAATGCACATATTATAGAGAAACTGATAAATTTTTATGCAATGATAATCTCCATTCACCATTTATTTATCCAAGAGTGGTATTTCTTTTTTTATCACTTATAAAGAGATGTAGAGAAATAGTGGACTCTAATAAATAATATGAAACAACATAATAAATTGAATCTGCAATATAGGAAGTGATTATAAGATATATTTAAATACATATTTTACTCAAAATCATTAATTTAAAATAGATATATAATTTCATTATTTAATATAGATGGATAATGAATCCATCAGAATGAATGTGGTAAATTTAAACAAACTTTAATATTAAGCCTATTGTTTTATCATTCCATTTAAATTAAAAATTGACAGAATATTTATATTCATAATAAAATTTCATTGAAAATTAATGGCCATAAGACACTTTGATAGTTGTGGAGAAATCGTTTCATGTGATCACAAGATATTAATAGAGACTAAAGACTTATATAATACTCATTTTCTTTTGGAAAAGAAGAAAAATAATGAAATAAGACTAAATTAGTATATTAAAACCCATAGTGGAATGATAATTAGTATTCTATGATAGAATATTAGTATATATAAGCAGGTGATAAATTTTCATAAGGGACATAATAAATTTTTTATGTTTTTCATTGAAGCCCATAGGGAAATGGAATACTGATGTGATGTGAATAATTCCACAAATTAAATGTATATAAAGAAAGATAAATTGAATTTTCTACCAAAATTAAAATTCTATAATTCTAAGGAGCTTGTAAATTACTCTAATAATTTCTTGAATGGTAGGGTTAATTATGAAATTTGGGGTCTACAACATCATTAGAGAACACAGTAATATAAATATCAAGTCATCACAACTATTGAAGTGGGTTATGTGAATGAAGTGGTGAAAGCTACACTTATCATCAACTTTAGAATAGTACATGCCTTATTTAATTATCGATTTACAAAGTCATTTATATTTGAAGAATTTGAAAAGAGTATAAAATCAAAACCTCAATAATTTGATGAAAATTTATTAGAAGAAACTCATAATTCCATGATAATCACATCTAAAAACTATAGCTCATCTATGATAGATGTTTGTGGGAATGTGGTTACTAAAAATATTATTATTATACCCCTAAATTAAATTGATATTTTTTTCATGGATTATATTATTTTTTATAAATCCTTAATAAAATTATGATTAATTGATGTCACATTTGATAGTCTAAAAATATATATGATCAAATATCAGTGTGAATATGATTATGAAATTACAATTAAATATAATTTTATTTTATGGGTATTACTCCCTATTCAAGGATGATATTTAACTAAAATTATGATGGAAAAAAATAAGAAATTAGGAAATTTCTACTATTTGAAAGTATGGTAATATATTTCATAAATATTTTCCAAGTCTACCATGGATCCCAGACTTTGATTTTTTAATAGCACTCATACATGGTGAAACAACTATTTTTAATACATCAAATAGAATACCACTAACTTAGTTACATGAATTTGAAGAAGGTGATCTAGGACAATTAGGAATAGTGATTCATATTTCTGATTATGTCACCATACAGTGGACCCATCATTTTTGTTAAGATGAATGATTATTAAAATAATCTTTTCCTTGATTATAAGGAAATATATTGGATTATTATAATGGGATATTGTCATATATCCCATATTGATGTCTTTTTTATCATCTATGCATAGATAAACTCGTTTCCATTATTGACCTTAATTCAAGATATCATCAATTCATGATCAATATGGAATATGTTCCATATACGAACTTCCAAATGATTTATGATCATTATGAATTTATAGTGACTACACATGGACATAACAATTCCTATCTTATATTCTTGTATCTAATGAATTTTGTTTTTTTGGGATTATATTTATATGTTTTGGTTATTCCATATAGATGATAAACTTATATATTCAATGAGAAAGACATGAATGAATATTCTTTGAGGAATGTGTTGAATAGCCCATGGAAGGATAAGATAAATTCAAAATTTTCCTTGTACTAATCTTAGATAATAATTTTTTCATTATTATGTTATATATTATCAATTGAGTAAATATATGTCAATATTTAAATGGTGGATATCATTAATAAATGGTCTAGACTAATCATTGTGACTGAGATTTATAGTCTTATTCAGTTAGAAAGACACTATTGATTCTTTTTTTATACAAACTGAGACATGAATTGGTTACCCAATTCATGCCAGAAATGAATTTATTAAAATTAATAATTCATCAATAAACATGAGGTGTGACAAACTGACACCATCATTGAATTGTGGGAAATACAATTTTGAGAGTCATAAAATACATGTAAAAGGAAAAAATTCAACAAACATGTCTGCTATATCTTTCCTTAGCCTAAGAGAAACCGCATCCATGTAGCTTCTCCATTCTCACATAGTCCCCCCCAAAAGAATAGATCTTCTACCATAGGGAGGATTCCCATACACATTTTCTCACAATGCAAAATATTGATAATAAATGTGGTTTAATCCCCAAATCTATATCATATCAATGTAAGATAAAAATATCACCCGTAAAGATATCCACTCCATGAAATCACAAAATCCACATAAGCAAGGACCAAAAGGCTTTAGGAGACAAACAAATAATACTGAAATGTATCAAATGACTTGATTGAAAGATAATATTGATTCATTATGAGATATATATGATTTATATGAATAAAATAACAAAGCTGTTATGAAAGGGAGATATGTTCATAGTATTATATTCTTATTAGTTAAATTCAAATAGATGAAGAGAGTGTTGGTGAGTGTACCTTTACATATACTTCCCTTTTGTGGGAAGGTTATGTGGCATAAAGTGATAAATAGAATAATATAATGGGATGTGTTTTTATTAATAATTTAATGGTATTTTCATATGACTCATGTCAATTAAATTTTGATGATAATAATTACATGACTTGATCATTTTAGGTGTTAATGGTAACTTTATTGCATTGAAAAAAATAAGGAAGTGTGTTTATAGTGAAATGTGTGAAACATATGCCAATCTTAAAATGATAAAGCATATATTAACACATAAATAGTTCAATATGTATCAATGGATAGGGTTTACATAATGTAATGATTATAAATTCTCAATATACTACAATAATGGGAATGAAAATAAAGTGGTCGATACTCAAAGTATGAAGGGGTATTATAGTTTATTTATGATATGGATTGAAAGTTGTTCCAATATACATTAATATGAAGAATATGGATCTTGAAATCATGAAGAAAGGGGATATATAAAATGAATCAATGATGAATTATTTATTATCCATCTTTGTTAGTATTAGATAGGTTTAATTAAAGTATATAGAACAATATAAGAACATATGAAATGTTCTTGAGATGAACAATGATTATAATGTGATGAAAAGGTTAATTAATCAAGTATGCATCCCATAATAAAATAATTGAAGAATTATTTTTTGGATAAATATTATTTTTCATCATTCCCTATCGATTATGGTAATACAAGGATGTAAATAGCCCATATAGAGTATTTTTTATTGGTGAAAATTAAAATGGATTTTTCGGAGTTTGTATCATGATGTTTAGTATATGTGTAAGTTAATGTTATGAGAAATAAGTTTAATGTGTTTTTATAACCATTACCCAAAATATAATGTAATTAAAAAACCTCACCTTGTTTTCCATTTTTATACAACACAAAACATATAATGGCTAAAATGTTATTTTAGTTGTATTGGATCACCTTACAAAGTCTAAACAAAATTCATTCAGAAAATAGTTTTCCCTGATCACCATGACATGGTATATATTAAGGATATGGTAATTGTTCATGTGGTACCAAATTCTATTTTATCTAATTAGGATCTAAAAATTTACTTGATGTTTTGGAGAAGTATATAATATTATAAGAATATAATGATATATATTATCACTTTATATCATTTTGATATAGATGGTCGTATTGAGATATGCATTGAAACACAATATTATATCTGTAGATATTATTATATGTATTTTAAGGGTGTTTGGTATCATTACAATAATATTAAAATATTTTCTTACAAATATATATCTCACTTGGTAATTTATATGGCTGTTTAGGAATCCCTCCACGATGGAAATTGAATAATTCTAATGTTATACGAATAATTTTGAAAAAGAAATCTATTGGATACAGAGATAGTGGAGGAAATTGTGTTGATGTTTAAATACATTCATCCACGTATCATAGATTCTTAAAGACAAAAAACCATTCTAGAAATATAGTTACGAATAAATCTCATATATAGATATTACATATTCTTTTTCCAATATTTATTATATAACATAAAAATCTATTCCAGAATATCATAGGTCTTGTGTTTTAGGAAACAAGGATACCAAGAAAACTAGTTTAAAGTGAACAAAATCATATCCAAGTAATACCATCATATATAAAACCCTTCTTATTTATATAATACATAATACCTTTCCCTATAACATGGTGAAAGGAAATAAAACAAAGGGTGATATGAGATTCTTAGTAAGGGTAATATACAAAGATATCAATAATAACTTAAATATAAAATGAGAATAAGGGGGTGATAAAATGAACATATCATTTGAATATTATATAATTTATATCATATATCTCTAATTTGAATCATGGTATAATGCAATGAAGTTTGTAATACAAGAATCATAATGGAATCAAAGAACATGATACCTGAGAGAATAAAATTAGCATAAGATATTTATTTGTGTAATACACATAATAATAGAGGATTGTTACCTTATTAGTCAAGTATTACTAAAAAATATCATGGTGGGTTGGAAAAACTCCCCAAACCATCATAGTAGTGATGTTTCACTCTCAATACTATCATAGTGTATACAGTCCCTTACTAAACCGAGTTCACTCATCATTCTAAAACACCTTAACTCATGAAATATCCATATTTACCCAATACATTAGAGGGATATATAATTTTAGTCCCACAATCATCTTAATAATGTCATATAGATGTGTCCCTGTGATCATAAAATAATAATCATCTCATAACATGTGAAAAATGATATTTTTATAAGTATTTCATCATGAAATAACCCATGAAAAAGAAACACGTGTCATAATTATTTCATGAATTCATCATAACACTGGCCTATGGAAATAGAATAGGTTTTATAAACAAATTATCATCAGAATCATATACCTTCCATATAATTAATATGGATGGTATCATTGGATCATATAAACATTACTGATTAGGAAACATCAATGAATTTAATCTTAAAGGGGAATTTCAATTAAATGAAAACTTGAAACATTTGATAAAGAAAATATATTTTCCATCATGAAATAACATATTTGAAATCTAGAAATAATTTAAAAAAATTTAGGGAAATTTTTTTAGTTTAATGGAAACTATGAATCTTGTAGAAGATGTTTCCAATAATTGAGTGGTCATGATGTCAAAAAATCTAGTTCATATTTTGTTTTTTAGAATATAGATTCAATCAACATTTTTGGTAAAAATTAAAATGTTACTCATTTAGAAAAGGGAAATAATATTGATTTTAGAACAATAATAAAATATAAAACACAGGCTAAATAAATTTAAAAAATCATATAGTAATATTTTAAACATCCTTCATTATATTTTTATAAAATATGGATATGAAGGAATGCATTTTTGACCAAAGATATAAATAAATTTGATTTTTGTTAGAAGAATTATTCTGGAATATTGGGTGCATAAATAGTAGAAAATAAAAAGAAAAAATTGAAATTTCTGTAAATAAATATAGTATAATAAAATTCATGATATTATTGATATTTATATCAGTAAATTTGATCATTATAAGTATAATCATAGATAATCCATATAAAAATGATATTGTAACATAAAACCATTACCACGTCGATAATGTTTATATAATAATCCCCATGAATGATATTAAAAAAGATATATACATAAATATGCCTAATTTCTGAAGTAATCATTACAAAATATATTCATGGGAAATATATACAGCATATAAATGAACCAATTGGTGAATTTGGCACGCGTCTCACAGAAACAATAGTGAGATGGATATCCATTACCTTAGGTTAGAATTTCTTCGTCAGTGTTAAAGCATGATATATTATATTTATATTTTTGCTGTATAAATATTATATAACCACACTATATTATTTCATACCATATATGAATTACATGTAACATTTTATCATTTGTACATTAAAAATTCATTAAAAAATCACTATTTTGTGTGATGACTGCTACATTTTCATTATTGTTTTGGTTTGGTATATCCATTACTTTTACATTGATCAAGGTTAAATCATATAAGAAATTTTAATAATGATATAAATGTCAAATATATTCATTATACACATATTTAAAGTCATCTATAAAATTTATAGATCAAAAAATGAATTACACCGTTCATGGAGACATTCGGTTGTATATATGCGTGAATATTGATTTAATTTTTTGAAAATATTGAAAGAAAGTGAGTTAAATATTAATTTACCTTTCAAAAAAATTATTATATCATATATATAATATAAATTCCAAAACTACAACATTATTACAATCTTTATAAAATATAAATGAAAAATGAATCACATCGTTCCGTAGAGGCGGTAGTCCACACGTACATACGAGGGAAATTATCATTTTAAAAAACATTTTATGGAAATAAGGAATAGGTAATATTATAATTCTATTTTCATTATAATTTAATAAATTATATATATATATATATATTAAATTAAGGATTATATCTATCTATTAGAGACAGTGTTGGAAAAGGAATTACATTGATTCATGAATTCAATGTCCATCATACGCACGATAAATGGTTTCACATTGAATTTTATTGAATGGGATATATGTATTGGTTATTATATAAAATTAATAACTATTATATATATATAATAATGGTGATATTATTTTAGTATTTTTTAATAATATTTCAAGGAGGTAGATGATAAAAAAACTCACTATTTGGAATTATACCACTTCTTTAGAAATGTTATTTTTTATATCTAATTCATTCCTAGGATTGTTATCTGATCAACCCGGAGAATCCAGATCATGAGGAGGGATGTAATTATTTTATTGGTTAGAACATTTCTTAACCAAAAGGCTTATTATTGGGTATGAAAATAAGATAACAGCAATCCATTTATAAGAGAGGGGATGGGTAGTCTTGGAATTTTTTATAGTATTAAATTAATATAAATTAATATATATTTTAAAATTATTCCAAATTGATAAAATTATTATATAATATTAGGGATATTATAAATTATCACATTCAATAATAATTGGACCTATTGTGGTGATTTTGTTTACCCTTTATGTTTTTTACACCTACCAAACATTTTTGTAAACTACAATGGTATTAATGTTTTCACTCTTTAATGATCATGAATGTTCCTATAAATTAATGAATGGACCATAAATTGAAAATGGTAGATATTATAAATCATATCCCATTTAAATGGACTATTATTTAGATATTATTGATTTTAAATCATTCAATAAATCATTATTTGTTTTAAAATATAATTAATTTCAATTTGGACCCAATTATTTAGTTTGAAATTAAATACAACATAGAAGAAAAGGAATGAAAATATTTTCTACTAACAACCCTATAAGAATATATATTTGTCTAAAAAAATCCTGTTTCATAATACTTCAATCATATTATATTACTTTTAATATATTTTAAACTATTTATTCAATTTTTATATTAATTCAATAAAAACTGTGTCAATGTTATATAAGAATTTATTGTTGTTAGATAATTTATAAAAATTATAAATAAATTAATATCATGAATATAAATTATCTAGTCCAAAAATTATTAAATTACAGTCCTTAAAATATTTATTTTTCCTTAAGTGAAGACATGAGAGATATTTTAAAAAAAGAGGGAGAAATTTTTGACTCTTTCATCTCTAAAAATCTTATATTATTCATTTTCATGGTCATGTGTCCTGTAATCATTTATTATAGCTTCCAAGGTGATAAGGGTTTAAATACCATAATCAAATACTAATTTTGATGAAAATTTGTGGCCTTTTCACTTTTTTTAAACTATGTTAACCAGATTTACCCTTTTACTATGGTGATAATTTATTACTATTTTTACTATTCATTATGGGTTAAAATTAAGTTTTCATTATTTAAAAAAAATATTTTGATTAAAAATATTAAATCTATTTTACTAAATTCAATCCCAATAAGTGTATGAAATTCATCTTATAACTATCCTTCAAAGTGCGATGAAATTCTTTTTTTTTCAGGAATATTCATTTTCAAAAAATATAGGATCTTTTGTATACCCTAGTACTAGAAATTAGGAAACATCCAATTACCTCCGTTAAGGTATTTCTATTTTATTTTTTTCATTTCCCTCCTTTTTTGGGTTCTTTTTGGGAATCTTGATGATGGTGGGTGTTTATTGTGGAAAATTACTTAATGTTTGAGGATATATGTTTATTTGAATTTAGTAGAGTTTAGGTATAAATGGTTAAAATGATATATGGGGTTTTACCAGATTATGGAGAACAATAGAAATGGTTTGGGTTTTTTTGAAGAATGTGGTCAGTTTTATTTCTCTAAATTATTTTTAAATAGTGAAAAATTTACATGACATGAAACATTTATAGGGAAGCTTCTGTTAATTCATTCAAAGACTGAAAGGTTTTCATTTCATGAATATGTTTAATGTTGTGAGATAGTAAAATTATGATTTTCATTTCATGGTGATTTATTTTTTGTGTATGTGGGATTCACGAATTTCATGTTATAAAATAGGGATTCTTGACCTGTAATTCTCATGGTCGGTAGGTTTTGGTCATTGCATTACTAGTTCTATTTTTATTCATTTGAAACCATTTCTCATGGACCTAGGATATATTCCAGGTAAATTTGGAGACCATCGACCATTTGATATTGTTTTTTTGTGACAAGTCTTTATTCCTATTGTGTGACATATCACAATGTGAGTAATCCTTATGTCGATACATTTCCAACGATCATGGAGTCCTTTTTTACCTAAGTTTATGGATCCTTTTATTTATGATGATAATAATCATGATCCTTCATCTGGAGGTATTCCTTCATGATGGTTGTGGTGCATCATGAGAGTTTATTTGAGGCATGATGTTATCTATCATCTCTACTTATGGTTTCTCTTATTGAATTGATTCAAGTATATTAGAATTTATTCTAGGTATTTTTTACTGTCTTGGATCTCTTTTATGTTGATAGATCCCATCGAGGGAACATGTGACATGAGTTTAAGATAGGCGGTTGTATATCTAGACTATCTGGGATAAAATTTATTTCTCGGGTTTTATAAATTCTATTATAAATTAATTCTCATGATTGAATTTTGTGAGTGGAAATATTTTTTTTGAGAAAATATGTGTATCCCTTGTATTTTTAAAATAATTTTTATTTTCAAAACATATTTAAATTGATTTATAAAATGGTTTTCATCTAATGGTTTTGATTAAATGGTTGATAAAATGATGAAAATGGGATGCCTTGGTCAATTCCGTGGAAGGTGTGGTAATAGGCCTATCCCATTGATACTATTTGGGGCTTCACTCCTAGGGTATTTCTCTTCTAACTATGCTAGTTTTTAAAGGGACTTATTAGACATTTCTAAGAGTTTCACTTTTTTGGGTGTTCTTATACACTATTGATTCAATGTGTAAGGCTAAGGTCTTTATGTGTGTGATTATCTATTTATATGTATGAGTGTTATATCAAAGATGTAATACCCCAACATTTCATAGTACGTTTTTTCTATAAAGTAATTTAACAACATGCACTACAGGCAACACTGAGTTCAAGCACACCATAAATTACCAAACTAGCCGTTAAAAAGTGGTTATGAATAGTATTAAATGAATTTTAATCTTTATATAATCCTTATAATTTTTTAATCCATATTATGTGTTTCTTAGACATAATGTAAGATCAAATTCAATTTTTTTTGATATAAGAAGTATTTTTCAGAAAATGCAATTTTACCGCCTTTTAATGGAGTACCCTTTTCAATTATAGTTTTGGTCACATTAATAAATTATATATGAAAAAATAAAATCCTTCTTTAGAATGGGGGTATCATAATTTACTTTGTGTAAATTTTTGAAATTTTTCCGATAATGATCATTTTTAATGAATAGTGAAAAATATTGTATTTTAATTCAAAAGTGCCTTTTAATATAATTTATTTATATGGATAGATTATCTTTTTAATTGGTTTTAAAGTGAAATTAAAATATATTTTTACCATTTAATCCAATGTTGGTCATTGGTATTAATTTTCACTTTGAAATTGGACAGAAACAAGTATCAATCTTTTGATAGTTATTGTTTCTTAAAAACACGCTATTTGTTTTGATAACGAGAATTAATTTTAAAATTAATTAATTCCACTTCTATGTTTTGAATTTTTCAAAATAGACATCATTTTTGAATTCGGAATATCAAATATAACTGAGGCTGAATTTTTTGTATTTTTCTGAAAGACATCAATGTTTGATGAATAGTGCAACCACTTAGTGGTAGTTAAAAAAACTGAATTTTTCATTTAAATGAAATTTTACCACTACTGTGAGTTGAATTTCGAAAATCCGTCATACATGGTTGTTATCAAGAAGTAAAATGTGGTTCATTAAGATGAAAATAATTTTCGGTGAATAGTAACTTTTGACTTTTATTTACCGCGGTTAAAGGTAAATAGGTTAATACAAGGTAAAAGAATATTATAATAATTCAAAATTATCTCAAAACATGTCGAAACCATATTGGTTGTGTCATTAACGACCATGGCCATCTTTGGGTCAATTTTGGGACCCCATTGAGCCACTTGGGTGTGATAATGACAATTTAGATTAATTAATTTAATGTAAAGACAAAATTGACATGAACAAAAATCTTTTAATAATTAATTTTTATACGGTGTTATATAAGTCATATTTTAAACTATAAATATAATTATAAAGATAAAAATATTTCCTACAACATGGTAGTTTTTTAATAATATTTAGACAAAAATAAATAAATTATTTATGACATAATAATGATGCAATATTTTCATCATTAATTAATCATTTAAATAAATAAGATTATAATGATTAAAATAATTTCCAAAACATATCAAATTTTTATTGGATGACTTAAGTTCGACCATGAGTAATATTATCTTCATATTTAAGGATTTTGGGACCATTATAAGCTGAAGATAATTTTATAATAAAATAATAGTTTCACACTTTTCTAAAGAGCCCCTCCTCCCCCTTATAAAAGGACACCACTTATAACCAATTCCTCACACCTCTAAAGCCTTTTGTCTCACCCAAAATCTGCCCAATTAAGCTCCCTACATCCCTCTCCTCCTCTTAGAATCCTTAACTTAGGCAGAAGGAACTTTAAGAATCCTTTTTTGTTTCAAACCAAAGGGAGTTACCCAAATTAAAGGTAACAATTTCTCTTAGCTTATTTTCTTCTATTTTACTCCTCTAACCCATAATGTCTTTTTATTCCTTTCATTTATAACAACACCAGTATCCTCAATATACTAGGATGTTTTTATGAGATTTATTTTAATTACACTTACACACACCTCCATCAAATGGGTGAATAACATAATGTTTCTGTGGATGGAAAACTATCTCCTCACGAAACAATGATTGTTCAATTACCTCTTACCTCCGCTCATGGTGTCCATTATGATGGAACTATATTTATATATGATATATATTATGTTTATGTTTTATTCATGGTTCTGTATTTTTCTTTTATAGCATACATTAAGGGTTTCCATTATGGGTAAACACGATAATTTCATTTGAGGAAGTGCGGACTACCGCCCCCTCAAAGTGATATGACTCTTTAATACCATATGTGGGACATATAAAGGATGGATTTAATGATATTATATATGATATTATAATGGAATTATAAGATTTCTATATATAATTATGTTTTAAGTTCATTAAAATAATAAATATAAATGAATGTAGTGTTCATGCGTACATACAACTTACCATCTCCGTGAACGGTGCATTTCATTCTTACCCCAAAATGATATGTACTATTATAAATACATGTATATACTGGATATATATTATATATATGATATCTAAATCATGAATATCATTTTAGATATAATGATCTTTTGACCATGTGAACAACTTGTAACTATAAGGTGTTCATTTTTAACGCAAGTGCCAAATATTGACAAAACAAATGTTATTAACTTAAATGATTACATAATGTTTATAACATGGAAATAAATGATATAAAGGGATTAATAAAATTTATAAAGGTTCATAAGCAAGTAGAAATTATCTTTAGTTTAGTATTCAGGATATTAAAGAACGAAAGGGGCATGTCGGGCACGCGTTAAGAGGATTCTTATCTCAATTTTAATTCCGTGAGATTTCTATTGTTCACCACTTATTTATTTCATGTGGTGTATTTTGTACTGCCATTTGATATATATATTATCATGATTATCTTTATACTAATGATATTATGTGATTCATTTGGTGGTTATTGACTATTGTTCATGCGTCTTGATTGATTACAATGAGGTAAGGGTTTCTATCACAATATCTTCATTATCCGAGGTTGTTTATACGTAATTATCTACTGGGAAATTTTTATCATCCTTGTCCATTTTTCAAAAAAATGATTTCAAAATGAATATTTTAAGAATATGTGAAATGTACTCTTTATCATGGTCAGATTTTTAAATGTTTTAATTATTTATCTTTCTAAATCTTTTTAATTAATGTCCACGTTTTCAAAATGATTTTAAGGATTTATCTATATAGACATGAATTTTTTGAAATGATATTTCTTTTCAAAAGTTTCTAAGTGGTATGGGACACTTTGATTGAAAAATATAATTTAAATTACTTCCTTAATAAATGTGTGACTTTTCAATGATTCCAAAAAATATATATATTTCTCTCAAATAGTTTTGGTTTCATCTATGTCAACATACATTGATGGATTTTATGATTATTTGATTTATTATGATACAAAACATCCATATTGTATTAAAGTTTTTGTGATATGTTTGACTGTGGATGTGTTATTTTTATACCATTCATGGTTTATGGAGAAAGTATTTACATTTCGTATGCTGGATTTAATACGAATGTTTATGTTATATTTAAACATGTTTATATGAGGAATGCTTTGGACTTAGTTAGTGACAGGTGGAGCCTGCTATAGCTCCTTGATGCATCGGTAGGTCTCATGAGACAAACTAGTGTCTTGGAACAAGGCCCTGACAAAATCTTATTTGTAGTCTTGGCACGGGGCCTTGACTATGTGGTTATGATAGTCTGGCATTATGCATTCCATCATTATGAAAGTGGTTAGTGATATTTCATGTGATTATTCGACTAGTAGAATATCCATGTGAATAAGTAAATGGAATTACTTCATTTTATTTTTTTCCATATTATGTTGAAGTTAAAGTTTAAAAGGTTTTTGATTTAGTTATACATTGACTTAAATGTTTATGCTTATTTATGAATGTTTTCGTTGTGTTGTTATCCTTCTAAGCATCTGATCTCACCCCTTTCTATGTTTTATTTTTTCTAGGAATCCAAGAAATGTATTGTGATTGATATGCAGGGTTAAGCCAAGGGAATAATGGAATTAATAAAGGATTATTTATGTTGTTTTGTATGTTATAAAGTTTAATGTAACATTATTGTATGTAATCTATTTTCCAAGACTACTAAACCGATCAGTCCTTCGGGACATGATTTCTTGTAATCATGCCAATGTATTAAAATAATGCACCGACTCTGGGTATCTGGGGTTGGGGCGTAATAGTTTGTATCAGAGGATGTTTAGCAATAACCTTGGAAACTAGATTTAGATAAACTCTGATTAGAGCACATTACCATAAGATAGACTTTGAGGATTAGTATAGAAGAACTTCCTAGAATTTTGGTAATGTAGAGATTTTGTGAGTTTTCCAAGAAAATACATACCTGTCTGGATACGAGCAGGTCGAGGTGGCTCTGGCACAGATGTACCTATGGGTAAAACCTGAAAACACCGCTTTGAGATAGACACGAACGGGAACTGGTGCATGACAACTGGCCTTGCTGCACTATTGGTTACGACACTCCCGAGGGATATGCTTTGGATAATTCTCATTTTCTTTACAAACCAATATGAAGGTTTTATGAGTATATAACTCCTCAAAGAAAACATTTTTGTAATTATGGATTATATCCATTAACTTTTCAATTTTGGTTAGGTATTTTACGTGTTTGGAATTATAAATTTCGATTCATAAACTGACCTAGTGTATGCAATTGTTTAGAAATGGTTCCCAGCAGAAGGAATGAGAACTCCCGCAATACATATGATCCAAAGAGTAATAAGGGCCATATCATTCATGAAATTAAGCTAACATTTAGAAGTGAAATAGTCTCCCACGTATTAACAACATATGAAGAAATAAAATCATGTGTTATTAGGATAATTAAATAATTCTCTAAGTCCTATTTCGTTGAAGGGAATCAAGACAAGAAAAGGATAGTAGAGAGAAAGATGGATAAAGGGAATAGGGGAAAAAATGATTTTCCCATATGTGATAAATGTGAAAATAATCACCTTGGTAAATTCTTGAAGGAAATGTGAATTTTTTATAAGTGTGGAAAAAAAGACACCAAGTACGTGATTGCAAGGGTAAGAAAAATGTTTCAAATGAATAATGCTTCATCTTCACGGATTTGGGACACTACGCGAACCAATAATCCGAGTATTCCCCAAATGATGTTATTGGATAATAATCAAGTTATGATACTACCACAGATGAGGGGGAATGATTAGAGTTCTTATGTTGTTATTATAGAATTATGCCATTTGAGTGTTGTATCAACAATGTACTGGTTATAATAATTATGGAGATAAATAAGGATTGTACTGCAGTACTATTTTATTGAGGATTGGAGAGTATATCGTTCTATAAAAAGTGACTTAATAGTAAGCTACACTTTTTGGAAAATAAATGGTTGAAGGAATGGTAATCCTTAACATGTTCCTAATAATGAGGTAGTGATTTTGGAAAAAGAGATGGTTGATTTTGGTAATTCAGGATGTTATGGCGTTGTAAAAGAATATACAATGAAGGCGTTCACATGTTATTACCAGGAAAAGGATCCTTATTATGTTTAACTTCCTTATATATTTTGGATTGAGAGTTTGGATATAATTATTTTGGATAATTCTAAAGGATGGAATAGATTAAGTTTGAAATTGGATACTATTGTTAAGATTATTTTTGTATTTCCATAAAAAGGAAAACCTGGAGGTCGGGAGGAAACCTGTCGCGTCCGGTAAGAACGAGAGACATGAACCAACATCCGAAGGGAGACAAAGGTGTATCACCTATCACTAACCCAGGTGATGTCTGAGATTCAATAATGTAGTTTTTTAAAAGGCCAGGTTTATGAATTATAAATACATTATTTTGGAACCCTATATGAATAGGATAAATAGAAATATTTTTTATGTTCTATTATCTTTTAGAGTGAAAGATGAGTTTGTGGTCGAAATTAGTTAAATGATGGGACTCTACTTGTCAAGTATATATTTTTCTTCTTATCTTATTCTATCAATAAATTAATTCTTATTCTTTAGTGGAGAGATCTTAAAACAAAAAATGTGTTATCTTAATACCATATGTTTTTTGAACCAATTGTATTTTAAATCATAATAGATTGATGAATTTAAGGCCCTCAATTTTACAACTATTGGTGATTGATGACCTCAATCACTACCAATAAATATTTACATTTTTCCTCCAATTATAAGTCTTTAATTTCCACCAATGTTATCCTAATCGAGATCATAATTTGGTAGTGAACCTTTCATTTCCCTTTTACTCTTATTAAGACTAAATTTTATTAAGCTAATTTCCGATGTGGGTTTTCCCAAAGGTATTTTCTATTTTCAACCTTTTATTTTCAAGAAAATAATTTTAACTTGTGAGGATACAATTTATTAAAAGAGGGAATAATGTAACACCCCAAGATTTTATAGTACGTTATTTTTTCAAAGTAATTAAATAACTTGCACTACATGCAACACTGAGTTAAAGCACACCACGACTTACCAAACTAGCCGTTCAAAAGCAATTATGAATAGTATTAACTGAATTTTAAACATTATATAATACTTATAATTTTAGAATATATTATATGTGTTTCTTATACATAATGTAAGATCAAATTCAATTTTATTTAGATAAAATAAGTATTTTTCAGAAAATGCAATTTTCTGCCTTTTAATGGCGAACACTTTTTAAATCTAGTTTTGGTCACTTTAATACATTATATATGACCAAATAAAATTTTTCTTTAGAATTGGGAAATCAAAATTTACTTTGTGTAAATTTTTGGAATTTTTCTGATAAAGTTCATTTTTTAATGAATAGTGAAAAATATTGTATTTTAATTCAAAAGTGACATTTAATATAATTTATTTATATTGTTAGATTGTCTATTTAATTGGTTTTAATGTGAAATTAAAATATATTTTTACCATTTAATCCAAAGTTTGTCATTGTAATTAATTTCACTTTGAAATTGGACATAAACAAGTATCAATCTTTTGATAGTTATTGTTTCTTAAAAACACGCTATTTGTTTTGATAACGGGAATTAATTTAAAAATTAATTAATTCCACTTCAATGTTTTTAATTTTGAAAAATAGACATCATTTTTTAATTTGGAATATCAAATATATCTTAGGCTGAATTTTTGGTATTTTTCTGAAAAACTTCAATTTTTGATGAATAGTGAAACCACTTAGTGGTTGTTAAAAAAACAGAATTTTTCATTTAAATGAAATTTTACCACTTCTGTGAATTGAATTTCAAAAATATGACATACATGGTTGTTATCAAGAAGTAAATGTGGTTCATTAAGATGAAAATAATTTTTTAGTGAATAGTAACTTTTGACTTTTATTTACTGTAGTTAAAGGTAAATACGTTAATTCAAGGTAAAACGAATATTATAATAATTAAAAATTACATTAAAAATTGTCCAAACCTTATTGGTTGAGTCATTAACGACCAGGGGCATCTTTGGGTTGATTTTGGGGCACCATTGAGCCACTTGGGTTTGATAATGAAAATTTAGATTAATTAATTTAATGTAAAGGCAAAATTGACATTAACAACAATCTTTTTGTAATTAATTTTAATATGGTGTTATATAAGTCATATTTTCTACTATAAATATTCATTATAATGCTAAATAGATTTCCTACATGATGGTTGTTTTTTTATAATTTTTAGACAACAAATAAATTAAATTATTTATGTCATTATAATGATGCAGTATTTACCTCCTTAATACATCATCTAAATAAATAAGATTATAATGATTAAAATAATATCCAAAACATGTCAAATTCTGATTATATTATTTTATTTCGACAATCAGTCATCTTATCTTCATCTTTAATTAATTTTTGACCATTAAAATAGACATATAATTATATAATGAAATAATTGTTTCACATTTTCCTAAAGATCCCCTCCTCCCCCTTATAAAAAGACACCACTTCTAACCAATTACACACACCTCTCAAGCCTTTTGGATCATCAAAACTCTACCCTATTAAGATACCTACATCCCTCTCCTCCTACTTGACGCCTTACCTTTGGAAGAAGGCACTTCAAGAGTCCTTTTTGGTTCAAACCAAAGGGAGTTACCCAAATTAGAGGTAATGATTTCTCTTAGCTTTTTTCTTCTATTTTACTCCTCCAACCCACAAAATATTTTTATTCCTTTCTTTTATAACAAAAACAGTATCATAAATATACTAGGATATTTTTATGAGAATTATTTGAATTAAAATTACACACACCTCTATCTAATGGGTGAAGAACATAATGTTTCTGTGGATGGAAAACTATCGCCTCACGAAACGATGATTGTTCAATTACCTCCTACCTCCTCGAATGGTGGAAATTATGATGGAACTGTATTTATATATGATATATATTATTTTTATGTTTTCTTCATGCTTCTGTATTTTTCTTTTATAGCATACCTTAATGGTTTCCATTATGGGTAAACACGATAATTTCATTTGAGGAAGTGCGGACTACCGCCCCCTCAATGTGATATGACTCGTTAATAACATATGTGGGATGTATAAAGGATGGAGTTTATGATATTATATGTTATATTACATTGGAATTATAATATATCTATATATCATTATGTTTTAATTCCATTAAAATACAAAATATAAATGAATGTAGCATTCATCCGTACGTACTGCTTACTGTCTCCATGAACGGTGCATTTCATTCTTACCCCAAAATGATATGTACTATTATAAATACATGTATATGATGGATATATATCATATATATCATATCTAAATCATGAATATCATTTTGGATATAATGATATTTTGACCATGTGAACAACTGGTAACTATAAGGTGTTCATGTTTAACTCAAGTGCCAAATATCGACAAAACAAACGTTATTAACATAAATGATTACATAATGTTTATAACATGGTAATAAGTGATATAAATGGAATAATAAACTTGAAAAAGGTTCTTAAGAAAGTAGAAATTAACATTAGTTCATTATTAATGATATTAAAGAATGAGCGGGTCAAGTCGGACATGAGGTAAGGGGTTTCTTATCTCACTTTTAATTCCTTGAGATTTCCATTGTTCACCACTTATTTATTTCATGTGGTGTATTTTGTACTGCCATTTGATATATATATTATCATTATTCTCTTTATATTCCTGATATTTTGTGATTCATTTGGTGGTTATTGATTATTTTTCATAATAATTTATTGATTACAACGAGGTAAGGGTTTATTTCACAATCTCTTCATTATCTGAGGTTGTTTATACATAATTATCTACTAGGACATTTTTATCATCCATGTCCATTTCTCATAAAAATGATTTCAAAATGAATATTTTAATAATTTGTGAAAGGTACACTTTATCAAGATCATAATTTTAAATGTTTTAAAGATTTATCATTCTAAATCTTTTTAATTAATGTCCATGTTTTCAAAATGATTTTAAGTATTTTTTTATATGGAGATGAATATTTTGAAATGATATTTCTTTTCAAAAGTTTCAAATTGGTATGGGACACTTTGATTCAAAGATCTCTTTTAAATTACTTCCTTAATAAATGTGTGCCTTTTAAATGATTTAAAAAAATGATATATTTCTCTCAAATAGTTTTGATTTCATCTATATTAACATCCTTTGATGTATTTTAAGCTTATTTGATTTATTATGATACAAAAATTCCATATTTTATTGAAGGTTTTGTGATATGTTTGACTGTGGATGTGTTATTTTTATACCATTCATGGTTTATGGAGGAAGTATTTACATTTCGTATGCTAGTTTTAATATGAATGTTTATGTTATGTTTAAACCTGTTCATATGAGGAATGCATTGGACTTAGTAAGTGATAGGTGGATCCTGCTATAGCTCCTTGATGCATCGGTAGGTCTCATGAGACAAACTAGTGTCTTGGCACAAGGCCTTGAAAAAATCTTATTTGTTGTCTTGGCACGAGGCCTTGACTATGTGGTTATGATAGTCTGAAATTATGCATTCCATCATTATCAAAGTGGTTAGTGATATTGCATGTGATTATTCAACTAGTAGAATATCCCTGTGAATAAGTAAATGGAATTACTTCAATTTATTTTTTTGTTATATTATGTTGATGTTAAAGTTTAAAAGGCTTTTGTTTTAGTTATAAATTTCCTTAAATTTTTATGCTTATTTATGAATGTTTCCACTGTATTGTCATCCTTACTGAGAATCTGAGCTCACCCCTTTCTACGTTTGAATTTTCCCAGTATTCCAAGAAGTGTATTGTGATTGATCTATAGGGTTAAGCCAAGGGAATAATGGTGTTCATAAACGATTATTTATGTTGTTTTGTATGTTATAAAGTGTAATGTAACATTATTATATGTAATCTATTTTCAAAGACTGGTAAACCAATCAGTCCTTCGGGACATGATTTCTTGTAATCATGCCAATGTATTAAAATAATGCACCGACTATGGATAACTAGGGTCGGGGAATTACAAAAGATCACCTATAGTGATCCTTGGAGTGATGTTAGCTGTGATTTTTGTATGTATTAGATATGATATAATATATGATATATGCCTAAATGTGAATTAATTTATGTATATAAAATTATTTGAATCTATTTTACCAACATTATATAGAATTTTAGATAAAGGGAAAATGTTTTACCATGATTTTCATATAAAAAATATTTAAATTTTAATAATGCCTTTATTTAATATTGAGGATGTTCATATTGTTGTATAGAGACTTCATATAGAACACCTGGTTGGGATCTTACTGATCCAATTTAGACCACACACTCTGTAAACCTACAGTGATTTTTAGACCTTTTTATGTCATTCCATGTAGGGAAAGACAAGTTTCATAGTGAGGTAGTGTGTTTTTTGTAACACCCCGAGATTTTATGAAAAATATTCTTTTTAATTTCATTAATGTCTTGTGTTGTACGCTACACCAAAAAAAGCTTGCACAACACGTATCCTTGAATTTCCTTTCATTACACGCAATCACGACCTTCCTTGATAGCGTGTGTAGTACGCAATACCGAGTTTCACTAAACAACGATATGCTATTAAAATATTATTAAAACTAGCCAATATGAATAGTAATAACCACTTTTTGAAATTTTGTAAATTTTATTTTTCAAAATGGATTTCATTTTTGGATTCGGAATATCGAAATTAGCTTAGGGTGAAATTTTGGTAATTTTCGGATAACTTTCATATTTTGATGAATAGTGAAAATTACTAAATTTTAATTAAAAACAAATTTTTCAATCGAAATAATTAATAGTGATAAATTAATAATTTTATTGGTTTTAAAGTATTTTAGAATATATTTTTACAATTTAATACAATGTTGGTCATTGTATGTAATTTCACATTTAAACCAGTTATAAACAAGTGTCAATCTTTTGATAGTTATTATCTCTTAAGAACACGTTATTTGTTTTGACGACGGGAATTAATTTTTAAATTAATTAATGCAACTGATATGTTTTGAATTTGGTAAAATAGAAATCATTTTTGAGTTCATAATATCAAATATAGCTTAGGCCTAATTTTTGGTATTTTCTGAAAACTTTCAATTTTGATGAATAGTGAAACCACTAAGTGGTAGTTAAAAAACTGAATTGTTCATAAAACTTAATTTTACCGCTTCTGTGAGTGGAATTTCAAAAATCCGAGAGACACGGTTGATTTCAGTAAGTAAAATGCGGTTCAATGAGATGAAAATAATTTTTTGGTGAATAGTAACTTTTTACTTTTATTTACAACGGTTAAAAGTAAATAGGGTAATTAAGGGTAAAAATGATATTATTATTACCCTAACACATGTCCTAATTCTATTGGATAAGTGTAATTCGACCAAAAACAAACTTAGGAATAAAATATGACCATTTAGGCCCACTTAAATTAGATTAGGACATTTATTATTATTTAATTCAATGAAGAGTTAAAAGAGTTAAAATCAAAGTTTATTTACTAAAACATTTTTAATATGGGGTTATACATAAGATAAATTCGACTATAAATATTCATTAGAAAGATAAAATGATTTACTACATAATTGTATTTTATTTGAAATTTTTAGACGTTAAATAATTTAATTTATTTATGACACAAAGATGATGCAGTAATTATCTTATTAATGAAATATTGACATAATTAATGTTATAAACACCAAAATAAATGTCATTTGAGACTTTTTATGTATTAAAATAATTTTTTAGGTTAATATTACATGTTATTATTGATTTAATTAACTTTTTTTGAACTTATCATTATGTAATTATTTTCAGAAAAATCAATTACTAAATAGTGTCAAAATTGACATAAAATAGTTTTTAAAACAAATATTATATTATTAATTGTTATTTTATTCCTAAAAATCTAAGGTTCGGCCAAATGACTTAGATAAGGTTATATACATTAATAATAAACAATTTTCGGTTCGTTTGGCTTCTTATAGTAAGTTTATTAATATTATAGTGTAAGAACACAAGAAGACACGGTAAAAGTAAAATTATTTAACTTAATGTTAAATCAAAATGATAAGGTTAAAATAGGAACCTAAACTTGTCTAAAATCTATTGGATGAGAGGATTTCGACCCATCCCCATCTTAGCCTCGAAATAAATCAATTTGGAGCTATTTAAAATTGAACTTGACTTTATAATAAAATAATATTTTTAGTTTTTCCAAAGGAGCCCCTCTCCTCCCTTATAAAAGGGCACCTCCTACCTCTCTTCCTCACACAACTTTGAGCCTTCAAGCTCGGCCAAACCCTTCCAAATTCTCTTATCCACTTCCATAGAAACATCCTAGAGGTTCTGGTCTTCCTCAAAGTCCAATTTTAGTGCCCTAAGAGGAGGTATCAAAGAGGCTCTTCAAAGAAGAGGTAATTTCCATTACCAATTCTTTCACCTTTATTTATTCTTCCACTTCTTCTTCTTAGGTTGTTTCATTATGAAGTAATAACATCAGTATCACTCATATAATTATATGTTATTATAAGTATGAAACAATCCTATTTCACCATCTATCCATCCTACGAAAAATGAAATCACCGCGCGTGCGTACGTACGGAATACCGTCTCCACGCCGTGGTGTAATCTATTTTCCGCCACCAACTTAATTGGATGGGTATAATGGGGTAATTAGTAACTATATATGATTATTATAAAGTGATATTGAAACTGGAATAGTATACATACACTTCAACACAATTTCACGATCATGAGAACGATATCATCGCTCGTGCGTACGTACGGAATACCGTCTCCACGACGCGATGAGATTCATTCTCCACATTATCCATTCATGAATGATTATAAAGTATATATAATGAATAATAATGAAATATATGACATGTTAAATCTACTAGATTTATGTATATATATATATATGTATGTCATCTACTTACTTCCATTCAAGACAATAAGTAATGGAAAACATCGTTCATGCGTACGTACGGACTACCGTCTCCATGAACGGTGTGTTTCATTTCATTTATCTATATATTATATATATATATACTGAATATATATGATATATAAATCATGTTTTATATTCTTTAAGTAAGTAAATCATGATATAAGGAATAATAATGTCAATAACAACAAGTCCAAACACTTACGACAAATGAATCGATTTTACCCAAAACAGTCTTTAACATGGAATTTACAAAAGAACTGGTAAAATAAATTCATAAGTGAACCATATATGATATAATAACAATGATTATGATTCTGTAATAAGTCAATGACATTATTTAAATCATTATACAGGAGGTTCGGACAATTACGAAGAAAATCGGACCTAAGGTAAGGGAAATATCACAATCTCATTTTTATCCGAGATTGTTTTTACTTTGGTAATTACTGGGGTGTATTTTATCATCCACATCCATGTTCCCTCAATTTGTAATATTATTTCCATCCTTCTACAATATTTTATATCCAATTTTACCCTTCGGTGAGTTTTTTTGTAAAAGATATGAAAGGAATCTTTTGTCATTTTTCGTACGAGGTACTTTTTGACTTTTCCGACAAAAGTACGAAGAATGTTTTTTTAACTTATACGGCATGAATGAATTTTTAAAACATTATTTCAAAGAAGCTTACTTTACAAGTTTTCAAGTTTATTTTTAATCAGCTTCTTTTAGTTTATAATTGTACGACATGTTAAGAAAGGAATAGTGTTTTTGAAGTAGAAAAGATATTTTCCTCAAGAATGGAGTTCAAGTGTTTTAACAAAAATATTTTCCATCTAAGATAATAAAGGGTTCTGTTTTTTTACCTATTATTACAATGATTTGATTATGTTGTGATGGAATTATATTTTTATGAATTCTTTTATCTTATATGAATTGTTTTATGATGTCACGATGCTTAAGATTCCCATTTTTATTACATGGGTTATGAAATGATGTATGATTTATGATTTTGTGGAACACATACGAATGGTATCATTATGAGACGGGTGGGACCTATATCTCCCTCCAATGCATTGGGTAAAGATTTTATATCTCATGAGATAGACATGGCTAGAATGGTAGGTTATACCGGTTCAGTGAAACAGGACTGAAATGAGGGTGAATCAGTTCAGAAAGGGACTTTGTCCACTAAGATAGTCTTGGAAATGAGTCTTGACTAACAAGAAATGATTCTCTATGATTATGTGTGTTTTCCACAAAGTTTAATGTTTTAAGTTATGATTATTGTGATTACATTTCACTGCAAAGAGTTATCCCAGGTTAGGAAATTATGATCTCTTTTACAGGTTAAGATTTCCAAAATTTATGTGCTTATGTATATGATGTGATTGATATTTCTTTTGTTTACCCTTACTGAGCATTTGAGCTCACCCTTTTATGTTTTCTTTTCCCCGGGATATAAAGAAAGGTTTTAGGTATAAAAAAGGAAGATCTTTATGGGAGATGTTGATGATCTTTCACCAGGATTAGAAGATTATATTCCGAGGTTCCAAAGACAATAAACTATTACGATCCTTGTGTGTGTGTTTTTGTTATGTACTAAGTATTCCGCAAATGTAATGTAATGTCAATGTACGTCAAGCATCAGGGCTCTACAGTTTTTTTAGCTGTGCAAGTATAGTTAGTTGTTAGATAGTTGGTGTTTTCCCACAATATCACATAGTGTAGATATTTTGGTTTTATTTTCCCTCTGTTGTTGTACTTATATCTTGGAGATTGTTTAACTAATTTTAAGTTAGATATTTCATATTTTTTCTATTTTGATATGTCATATATTTCTTTTTTACACTTTTTATACTTCTTCTTGTTTTTCATATATGTATGCCATGTTATATACTTCAGGTTGGGTGAAATTATTACATCTATTTTTTTTGATTCCTAGGTTATACTCACCAACTTGTGGGGATTGAGACCCTCCTACATATATATGAAGGCTCAGTTAGGGTACCGGTTTATCAGGGTATCTATTTTGGGTTCATCACAATTTTTCATTAAAGATGTTGGTTCGTTCTATGGACTCCATGTATTAGGGAGTTTATAGACTATAGAGAGTATATTTGGGACATGAGATCTATGTTGCAGTGAGAGCCTATACATCCTTGAATTGATGAGACTCATGTCACTATGGGATGTTGGAGTTTGCATCCCTTATTTTGATTTATTTATGATAATCTTAGTTTTTTAGGGTTTTTGGTATAAACTAATATTTTTTTATTGTTTAAAAATTTCATCAATTTCAATGTTCCATAGTACGCCTCTAAGACATTTTCAATGTGTCCCTTAAGAGGGTGCAGTAGATTCCCCACAATGGAGTCCACCATTAGATGATAATCTTATCAAGGATATTGTGCAAGAATTTCATGATATAGACCAAAATGTACCACAATTCCAGAATGTTGTTTTTTTGATATAGCTAGGCGTTGTAGAAGAAATGGATAGATTATAGGAGATATTAGATGACAATTAAAAATCTATTATGGGTAAGAATGATCCACTGGAGGTGGATTAATAGAAGTAAAGGATTGTTTAGATCATTTAATTCCAAGATAAGCTTGACAGTATCAATGTGAAGCATGTCACGTTTATAGTTGAGAGTCCTAGAAAGAGATGGTGGGATTCCATTGTACACATATATAAGCATTTTAGATTGCATATGAAGTTTTTATTGACTCTATAATTCAAGTTGTTTTTCCTAGATTATCTAATTGAGGTGATGTCACTGTAGTTCCTCTCCTTGTGTCCGGGAGAATTCTCGGTGTCCATGTAGAACAATAAATTTTTAGATCTAGTTCATTTTTTAAAAGAGGTTGTAAAGAATTACTATCTGAATAAAAAAAAGTACCTTCATGGTTTGTGATCAGATATAAAATCTCAAGAATTTATGATGAAGATATTGAATTATTTATAGAGAATATATAAGGAAATGATGGAAGAGATGAATATGGACGAAGTTATTGGTTATTCATCACCTCCTCTTCTACCCATTGTATGTTTTAGTGGATCGTAGGGGGTAATTTAAACGTGCAATGATCATCACAAGTATAGTGGGGTAGTTATTAGAAATATGACTCATTTTGGACTTATTTTGGTTACCCTAATGTTCTATCGGTGTGTTATGGTTGGGACCACGTGACGTTCTTATTTGGAACATATAATATTGTGTAATGGTTGTGGGAATTATAGCCATCTACATTGTTTCTGTCAGACTATACCATTGCCTATTCATGGTCCTGGATTTTCAGATCCAAAGGCTACTATTTCATAGTAATATGGTTCTATGACTATAGGTCTCCATCCATAGGCCTCAGGAGTGAAGCCCCATCATGCAGTAAATGAGTTTCCAGTGGAGGTAGATCTGGGTCGTGCAATAGTGAGAGGTATCATTTTTATTTCATCCCTAGTAGAGAGTGAATGCCTAGTGGAAACATTACATATTATAATAATTATTTTTTATATAAAGTTGATTTTTAAAAAGTAATATATTATACAAATTATTTAATTTCTATCATGTTTTAAAATTAAAACACTACTCATGTGCACTTGCAGACTACTACCTCCAGGATGCGATGTATTTCATTTTTCACTTCCTCTACCCAGGGATAGTTATGAAAATGTTTCTATTATATAAATATAATATGTTATTCATTATTAATATTATGGAAATTATGGGACCATTACCACTTTGAAATTATTCAATATATAATTGCCTTTTTGGTTATATAAACTGAATGACATAAAAAGTTCCACGGTGAAATTAAACATTCTAGTAACAGAATAAAACATGATAACAAATTAAATAAAGAGAATAATTATAATAAAATTAATTATAATATTATTATTAATAATGTAGTAAACTAATGTTATTTTATTGTTTAGGAGGTCAAGCATACGAATGAAATGATCCGGGACTTGAGGGAAGAGACATTATTTTAAAAATCATGTTTTAATGTTTTCCTTCTAACTACTTTTCTTCCATTTTTAAGGTTCTTTTAGATATTTTCAAGAGTTTTTTTATTCTAATTTGTTCTAATGGTCAATGTAAAAATCTTATTAATTTCATTTAAATTTATTAACAATTAATATTTTTAGAATTTTTCATAATTGTAATTTTTATTTTCTTTACTTAAGTGTGAAGGGAATCATTATTTTAACTATTAATGAATGAAATCTATTTCCCACTATCTCAACTTTTAATTTATATGAATATTAAATATTTTAAATGGAAATAACTTTCTAAATATTTTGTATTTTTGTAGTTTTAAATAAATTTTAATGGGAAACCAAATTTTATTATCATTATTATGAGATAAAATAATATATTACTGATTAGGGGCATTTATGAAAATTTAAATGGGATTTATAGTTAATTTGAATAAAATTTGTGTTTTGTTCATCATATGGATCATGTAAATTTTAATTTAATAATGGGTGTTCCTAATATAGATCTATTTTCAGGTAATCACAATATAGATATCCAATGAATCAGTTAAATTGAATTAGTTTGCTAGAGATATGTTGCTCCAAATAGGTGGTGGAAATATTATGATTAATGAATCAATATCTAGGGTTAATATAAAGATGAATGTAATGATAAGTTACTAAGGTACATATATTATACTCTTAAAATTGTTTGAAACTGAGATATTTTTATTTTAAGTTGTTTGCAAATGTGCATATGTTTTTAAGAAAAATTTATGAAATTTAGAAAAGGTGAAAATAAATTTTTTTTATAGAATGATATTCAAAAGTTTTATTTTTTCCATAAAACACTTATTATTATGAGTTATTCATTATATGATTTTATGAAAGGTTTCATGAAACCCATTAAAATTTTACATTGTTCTTAGGTAAACATATATTTGTGTCAAATTTTATTAAGGAAAACAATTTTTTAGATTTTTCAGGATTATAAATGGACTAATGGGTCTCTTTTAATTAATATCCCAGAAAATTATTTTTTAATATCATAAAATATATTCTTTTTTTCATAAGTTTTCTAAAATTAGAATAAAAATTTATAAATTTATATTTCTACATTGTGAGTTTCCAAGAATGAAGAATGTGTGTCATTATGAAGAATATGATTTTTTTTCTGTGGAAAAAATGGAATTTTAAAGAAATGTATCTTTTTAATGTTAATGATGTACTAATTATATAAAAATATAAACCTAAAAAGATCATTAAGATATAAGTGATGAAAAACACAGCATAAATCATTTTTGTTATGGGATTGTTATATGATGGTTACTACAATTTTTTATTTACTATTTTCATTTATATATATGTGTTTTATATTAATAAATTTGTAAAAAAAATATATGATGTTTAATATATCTAAATTGAAACTCTCAAATATTAATCTATGTTCTTGGTATAATAAAAAATATTGTGAAAATTACATTATCTTTCTGGTGTTGGGTTTGAACTATAAAAATATGATTGTTTGGATGACCTTATTCTAGATTAGGCCACCCATTGTTTATCATGTCCCTCACCATGTACCACTTACATAGATAATGATAAATGTTTTGTTTTTTTATACCCATCATAGTGATGATGCATAATTTTCCACTATGGTGTTTTCCATGTATTTCACTGCCACCTCCATGTTTATCCCAATATACCTAAAAACTGGTTTCAGTAAATCTACCACAATCTCACACAAACAATATTAATCAAAATAAGCTATTAATATTTCAAGGAAACATGATCCAATGGATCAATGATTGTATTTCATACCTTGATATTTAGTGTGGGTATTGAGTTCTTTATTACTAAAGTTTCAGAATTCCTTTTCCTCCCATTCAATCTGTTTGTTTATTTAGTGCGGGTAGTTTAATATATGAAAGAAGGGGTGGATACTCTATCAAACTAGGAGGGGATGTGTACCTAAAAATAATGATAACAGAGTTGATTTATTTTATGTTTAATGCATTAGTGAGAAAGAATCTACCTATGTTGATGTATTAGATGTATATTGTAAATAAATATAAAAAATAGTTTTTAATAAATAATATTATCTTGAAGTCCTATAATTATTTTTATGGAATGATGAATGGAATTTAAATCATATATAATTTTTTTTAAATATTTACCCAAAATCTTAGACCCATACCACATAAAACCATGGGATTCCCCACAAATAAAAAAGGTCGATGACTTTTTTTATGTCTATGATATAATGAAACTGTAAACCCAATGTCTACACTTGTAATAATGGGATCAATGTAGGCACCAATGGGTACTTAGTATCCCCACAAACAACAAATTCTCTACACCAATTCATTTTCACACCATGTTACCTCAATCACCACACTCTTCCGAGCCCACCACATCTCTAGGATATGATTTGGAAATATTCTACCCTTCATTCATTGTTGTAGGATATGACTATAGTTTCCATCACTTATTAAAAAGATCATAAAATGAGAGGGATCAAAATAAGGGGGGATATGACTAAGAAAAGATAGATAATGTGATTCAACAATAATATTCAATGCTCCATCTCCTAAACTGCACCACCAATTACAAATTTAGGAATTAATCATATAATACATAGAAATCCATGGAATATGATATATGAAACTGATGAATTAATATTAAATAAATACATTAATATTTAAATATAGAAACATTAATAATCAACACTCTATATTTAAAAATTCAAGGAAATAAAAGGAATGATTTTTTTTTCAGACATACTATTTCCATGGAATGGAATAATGGAAACAATAAATCTTTTAATTGATGCAGAATTGTTGTATCATAAAGAGATTATCACAGCTTCATGTCTTCCAATTGTCAACATGAACCTAGTTTTGACTCTATGATTTTCCATTTGTTCTACTGAGTTGTATCCCAAACATATTCTTCCTCTCTAGGGTTACGAAAATAATCAAAAGTGGTTATCTAAGATAAAATTCATAATAGGTATTATAAATGATTTTCCTAGGGATTCTTCATAAATATATTTATAAATTGATTAAATAATTTAGTCAATAAAATTCATTAATTAACACACCCACATTCGATAAAACCCATGATCCCTGAGAAGAATAAATATAACACTACTCCAAGGGTAAAATCCACAATTCAGATTCAACCATTGTCTCGATTTCTTCACCTAAGTCCTCTTTTAGATTTTATAAGAAATCCATCACAAATACACCCATGAAGACTACAAATAATATGTTTACACTTAATATTATTTTTGTCCCCTCCACACACTCTAATTCAATATAGCTCACCTCGGGGGTAAACATCACACCACAAAATCAGTAGAACTGTTGAAAATATTTTCAATGGTTTAATAATAGATTTAACATACTATTTTACCCAACTATTTCATCATTAACTCAACAATAAGATAACTCGTTACTATATTTTTTGGTTTTACAACATCATCCCAAAATTAAACCCAATTACCCTAAAAAACTAGAGATCCATAATGAATTTCAGAAATTTACCCCCTGAATATTTCACAATCTCATTAAATTCTATTCCCTTAGATTTTTGATATATAAAAAACTCAAAACATAAAATTTTAATATGGAATGATCCTATTTTATCTATGATATATCATCACATTATCAACATGAATATAGAACTCTAATGGAACCATACATCTACTCTCTGTGAGTTTTATAAAGACTCTACATTAAAGAACATTCACCATCACATTCTCATTGTTCCACATGGATAAAATAAAAAACTATTCCCCACTAACATAAGTCATGGTGTAGTTTATATCAAATGTTGGAACTAGTGTGAGGACCCCACTCCCCATAATAAAAGTATGTTCTATGTATATTTTAAAGGGAAAGCCACATCTATAATGCACTAGAAACATAAACAACATGACCAATATTCTACACTTATATTTTAAGAGTTGTAAGGTACCACAGTCCTCATGTCCCACGTTATCTTCACTAACACCTCCTACTAAAAAGGTATAGACACCAACATCACATTAACATGGCAGAAGAATGACATGATCCTTAATTACAACTCTCACATTCTAAAATCAATCTTATTTAGCATTACAAATATAGATGAAAATAACCAAGTTATGTTGTCTCCACTGATTCATAAAATCTAAAGAGGAGCACATTAGGAACAAAAAACCATTTAAATATTTAAAACAACACACCAATAACTATTAAGACTCCCAATCTACCAAAATCCAAAGAAAATTATCTATACCATTCACATAACCATATTCTACTGAAACTATATCCCTAGAAAACACATATGTAAGTGAACTAAATCCATAAACATCCATGATTACCACCACCTCCACAAAATAACTAGAGTATATATGAAATGTGTACAACAAAAATTCCACTTAGAATTCCATAATTAGGGTCATGATCCACTAAAAATTTATATTATGGATTTTAATAAAAAAACTAAGTGAAAACCACCATCCTCTTGGAATATTAGGAAATGTGATTCCTTCATTTGAGAAAACCTTTTAGTTATATAACCTATGAATGCAGATCACATGGTCCATATAAGCCATAATATCCTCTATTCCCCTTTAGAAAAATGATGTGTGGGGGTTCACCATAATCAAGTGAAGGTGAGCATCACCTCCCTTCTCAAACAAGATTAAAAAATTATATATAAAGCTTCTAATATTCCAACATCATATTCTCAATAGATATTCAACAAATGAAATTTCTAGTTATTACACTACTACCTTAACTACATGGATTTTATCATCCATAGAGAATAAAATACCATGAAAACTAACATTATTCTTTATATATGGGTACATTAATATAATAGTTTACTTACTTCTGGTACATCCATGGTAATATTGGATAATTCATTCAGATTCATAACTATAACTTCAATTATTTGATACTAGTGATGATTTAATTCTCATGATCAATAAATCAAATAATTTTTTAACCAACACACTCGACAAAAAATTAATTCCATGTCTTGAATCTATGAAAAATAATACATCAATATCCATTTTAAGCCTAACCATGGGTCACCATTTAGATGAATCCATGATTTCTTACACATTTAATGGTATTGGATTCTCATAATATCACATAGAACATAAATAAAGACTTACAAACATATTAGTAATATGATACATCATATTTATAGAATGCCTCTCTCACCACTCTAGAGGGGATCCCATAGACCTTTGGATATATATTCACTAGATACATACCTTTCTATCACCTTTCATAAGTAGTAATGGTACCCAAAAATAACCAGATAGGTAATACTAGACCATAACACACAATGAAGGAGTATAATGAATGATATCTACTTTTCCACTAAGGATAAAAGAACATATCACGAAATGGGATGAATTAAATTATCAGTAAAAAAATTAGTTTCCTCATCATATTAAGGATGTTATAGGTCTCTATGTACAATCAATTTGAATATCTAAAACATGACTAAATTGTGATTTTCTTAAACCATATATGGAAATGGTGATCTAACTTCACTATAATGAGAAATTAGAAGATGTGTATTATTAGTGGAATCTTTCTAGGGAAACAATTTCTTAGCAAAAGTCACACTAGAGTCTCAAAATCCTAAACATTTGATAAAACATCATTAATACACACATGTACGAACTTTTATGATGGTCCTTGATGTGAGGGAATGAATAGTACTCCGAACGGTATACATTGACTCATGAACATAATCTTTCATTGAAGAAATATTCTCGTATCTCTAACAATTATCAGCCCATAACTAAATATATATAGCCAAGGTCGTTAATCATTAGAATAAGGTCAATGAATTATCCATCTTTGATAAATCATGCACCTCCCACTTACCATCTGAAAGTGATCACTCCAAGGCCAATGTATCCTAAATTAAAACATTATATTTTAAAATTTTCTTTGAATATGGATACCATTCCCTAGATCCATTTTGGGTATCCTATAGTAAAATGATATCTTTTTCACACATCCTTGTTACATCTCTTACATGAATCCTTGATACTATAATGCTCACCTAGGGGACTCCAGTAAAGGTGGTTCCTTTTGACAACAGAATCACAACTCCATTATTCTTCTTCTAGTGTATCATATCAATAAACTAAGATCAAACAAATCCATCATGAAACCTGACCATGGAATGCCTTGTGATGTTAGTGGAACTTAAAATTTCCCTTAATATTGACATTAAACCCTATAGAGGAATCAACAAAATTGGATGAAACATCCATCATTACTTTCATGTAAAAATTGATCTATTCTAAAGAAATATCATAATATGAGTTATAATAAAAATATCACTTTATAATGAGTCATTATTCCTTATAGGAATATTGATACAAGAAAAAAATATTGGAAGTAAATTCTAACACCAAATTGTACTATGAGTGATAAACTCTATCTAAACCTATGACACCCATGGTTTAAGATCACTTAAAAAATCCAAGTGGTATCTATTTTTATAAAAAATAAAGTATACATAGCCTATGTATGAAATCATCCAACATAGATGAAACTACAATATTTACTACATGAAATGTCCCTAATAAATTTCATTGCTGAGAGAATGTAACATATATTGTGAGGTAATGATATTTTATAGCTGAGTATTGGAAAACACGTCTCAATGGTCACTAAATAGTAAAGAGATTCCAAAATATAGGTATAAGATCATCATGAACCTACCACTATACAAAATTTTGATACTAATAGGTAATACGATTCATTTGATAGGATTATTAAACAAGGATTAGAAAATATCTCAATAAGAAACACATGAAGGATATGAAATACCATAACTGACTATTATATAATGCATTTACTAACATACATATTCCCATAATGATATCATAGATATCCATATCATTTATCAAGTAATTAATGTCCTATTGAAAGGATATTTCATCCAATCTACATATGTTTTCCTCCCTGATTATAAAATTGGTATCAATCTCACCTAAAAATTTATTATCTAAATTATAATATAAATCCTTAGTGAATACTCTCTTAAAACACTCTCCCTTGAATAAAACCATGTTAATACCACGTAGTCATGAACAGACCCATCAAGGGAACACTAAGGTATATGATAAGTTGAGGGTTCCACCAAAATCCCACATATACTGGGCCAGGGGAAGGTGAATAACTCCATGTAGTCAGATACCAAAAAATTAGAGGTGTTATACTATATTGAAGGTTATAAAAAACATATCCCCAGTGCATAAATAAATAAATAAAATGGATTTATAAATATAATAAACTGAACTATATAAAACATATTCCTTTGATTCCAAGTATGAATACAACATAATAATGGTTAACAAAAAGAGACTATAAACCAATAAAACCAATAAATCTGAATGTTATAAGGATAAGGAAAGATCCCCCTCCATAAAAGTACTCCTAGAATGATATCCAACCACAACAGTCACCACAAATATCCATAAAAACCATTCTTCATCAAGTATAGAGTATAATTGTAAGGTGTTAACTATTTATAATACAACCTTGAAAAATTTCTACCAAGAACATCATAAAATATTTTGTTATTTAATCATAAAAAATGGATGTTTCAATAAGGAATATGTAGGAGTGTGTGTAATCATTCATTGTAGGGTAACTTAAAACCATAATAAAACACATAGTAAATAATTTAGATTAAACTTCTATTATGAGAGGATGAATAGGAAGGAGACATAGATGAAAATCTAAAATTAATCAACTACTTTATTTCTTTGATAATGTATAGTAAACAAAAACAATTGAGAAATTTACCAACTTAAATTTCAGTCTAGGGATATTATCAAAGGATAACAATAAGAGTAATCCAAAAATTCTCTTAATTCCTCAATTCCATAAATTAATCCCCAATAATCTCAATTATAACCCACTGAAGTCAAACCATATGAGTATATATGAAATTTTGAATCATTTAAGAGTCTATAAATTTTGAATTTAATGGTTGACTATAAAACACAAAACAAATGAATCTCATGGTCAATTAAATATTGATTGGTCTTGAGAAATTTAAATTGTTCAGAACTTCAATATAAAACATTGAAACAAATATGATGAGGAAATCCTACTCATCCCTATTAAATTATTTTAGTTATAGGGAATAACACACCCTATAGTCTAACAATACTGTATTATAGAACAATATTCAAAACTACCCAAAAACAGTACAACAATATCCTCATAATTCACAGGGGGGTCTCTGACCCCATTCAAACCACCTTTTTATCCACACAAATACTAGTTGGTATTTCACCTTGGTATCCAAATTGATCATAGGGGGACTGAATCATCATATTCTATATAGTTTCTAGTGGGAACTTTATCCCCATATAAACTGCTATGGAATCCACACACTTCCCATGGGGTCACATATTCTAGTTTCCACATGCATTCCACATGGGGGGGGATATTGGGAGGGAATCACCTTTGAATATAGAACATAAAAAATTAATCTAATAATATCCATCACCCACATAATATTATCTTTCCATAGTGTATACTCAACACTAAAACATGGTGACCATCTTGGTGGAATAACTTCCTAGGCCATGTGGATCTAAATTCAAAATCTTCTTGTCTTATATTGAAAATCACCATTTATTGAAGAAAAGGATTTGTTCTTTTAATCTAAATTAAAAAATATTAATGAATGAGAGTATATTGATTGAAAATACATATATGAAGAAAAAAATTAATTTCATCATAAAAAAGATGAGGGGGGTTATTTTTTGGAGCATCAAGATTATTCTATGATTTATAATTTTTATCCAATAAATGCCTTAAATTATTCATCTCAATGTCCTAATCATGATGTTATCAAAGGATTTTAAATTAAAATTCATAATAAAAGTTACCATTGAAATAAGAATTTATAATAATAGAAATATTTTTAATATTATTATTATTTATATAAGACCACATTTCAGATGATAATGATAGGGGAAAAAACATGGCACTACCCCTATCTAAAGCGCATCACACTGCCTCAACATTCATTTAATAATTTTATTAAATTTCATTTTTTTATTCAAATTTCACTCATGGATATAAACACTTGGTGACCTCTACTACAAATATGAAGATCAACAATTGTTTCCACCACTTCATCATAGATGACCTCCCAATAGTGGGCTGACCACCAACCTCCATCAATCCAGTGTCATGTTGGGCTTCCCTACTCATTTAGACACGTTCCTCTCATTCCAGAATTCTCACTCATGAAAAAATGCCTCAACAAGAAACTTCCCCCTTTATTCAACCATAGATACCATCTTCTCATCCTACCTCTTGTATAGGTTAGTACTTCGCACCCAACTAATAAATCTACCCTATAGTAAAAAAATTCTATGATCTATAGTTTTTCATCCATTTGAGGAATTAAAATATTATTTTCAATACAATGAATAGACAAATGAATAAGGGAGGTGAGAGAGAAGATAATTCCACCATCTTTTTCAATACTCCCTCACCCAAATTTTACCACCAAATACAAAGTTAGAGTGTAATCCCCTATCAATTATAATTCCATGGAATAATACATATTGAAGTAAAGAATATAAATGAAATTATTTTAATGTGAATTCAAGAAGGATAATTAAATAATTCACACCATAAAATTTACAATTTAATGAAATTTTAGGATCTAAAAAATGTATTTAAATATATAATTTGAAGGTAATAATGTAATAGGAATATGAAAGCCTAACTATGAAGGTGAATAAATATATTTTTGGTCTATCATCACTGCCACAAGTTTGTTTGTTTTCATCATAGGACTGTTTTATGATCCATGATCCTCTATAGGTTCAACCATGATTCATCCCTAAAATTCTCTTCCTCTTTATGATTATAAAAAACCCTACTATTTTTAATCGATTTTCCATTTAACAAATATTTTGTTAAATGACTTTATTCACGTGAAACATTGAACTAAAATGAACCCTGATAAATTTTGTTTAAGTGAAATATTGAAATTAAAGATAATAATAAACAAATTATGAGAATGAAATTTGAATCATAATTAAGAATATTATAAGATTAATGAAACCATAATTAAATTAAAAAAACCTAAAACGTTTATCCTTGTAGTTTTCATTATATATTACCGCCCCATTTGAAACATTCAAAATAAAATAAATAATATAAAATATAAATGATATGTTTAGAAATATGTAAATGGATATCACGGTTGTTTATAAGAATGTATGTAAGGATATATATCAGATTGAAATATGAAAATTAAATAAATTTTTATTGGATATATGGTCTTCAAAAATATGTATGTTGGAAAATATTACTATTGAATATATTATTAGGAATATGAATGTTTATATAACCATTTTTCATTTATTTTTATGCTCAAAAATACCCAAAATTATTTAAATAATAAATATACATTCATAGGATAAAATTATTGTATTTACTTAAATAATTTTTTTTATTTTTTTGGAATTGTATAAGACTTTTACATGATCATTATATTTAGGTAAATGCATATTATGAAAGGTTTTATTATTTTTTAAAGAAGTATTGAATCTTAATTAAAATAATGATGCTTTATCCTAACTTTTGTATGTATACACATGTTTTGAACCCCATGTTGGAGTAGAACATTATGTCCTAGAACCCAAATTTTGATAAGGATACTTGTGTATGAGAATATAATGGTTGGTATGTACTTATCATCAGAAACCTCAAATCAGCAATGTACTCAATGTTCTACATATATATATATTGAGTACTAATAATAATCTATAAACAATATTTTCTGAATCATACTATTGTCTATTTTTTTCAAAAAAATATGTTTCCACAAATGCTCAAGGAAAAATTAAAATATATTTCTATAAAACATCATCAGATCATTGTTATTATAGTGGATATTATTCATTCATCTATAACTACTGATTCTTATTTGTGATACATCAGCTAAAATTGTTGAATCATTTCAGACCACACTTTAGGGACCGTCATGTTATATGATTAATATATATCATATTGATATAAAGCCTAAATTATTTGTGGCTATTGATTTATCAAAAAAATATTATACTGTGAACATAGATATTCTTCACGAGGATAGTACATGGAAATTATTAATCTATTATGGTGATAATTTATTCATTTATTAGTTGTATTCTTGGAATCTGAATACTTTCAAAAATAATTTGTCTAAATAAAGAAAATTTATATTTTTTCTAAACAATATAGTGTGGATTGTTTCTAAAATTGTTGATTTTCCTACATTAAAGCCCTATAATTTATTTTTGGATCATGTTGTAGTTTCTTATAGACAACTATCAAGATCAATTGTAAAATTATCATGTAGTTAAAACTCTCCTTCTCAATAAGTGAGTTCTAGTGGAGTGGAAATGGGGATATTTGTGCCCTAAACTACATTTGATATTTGGTGTGTCATATTTATTTACCTTTAACTACACACATGATTTCAGGAAGGATTATAAATATTTCTATTAGTATCTAGGGGGATTAATTTCAAATTAATTTATATTTTTAGAAGGACACAATGCACCTTATATTTTTAATTCCTCATCATTCCATTTAAATAATTTTTATCAGGGTAGTGTTCTACTAAAAATAACCACTCTCTAATAATATTGTTATGAGGATATAGTCATATACGAATATTGAAAATTTACTATAAATAATGCATGTCAATTATTATGGCTCTAAATTTTATTTATATAAATTATGACTGGTAGAAAGCTCATAGGGTTATATATTTAGATAATATTAGATTGAAGTATTATTTAAAGGCTGTCAATTCATATGAAAATCACATGAATGAGAAAAAATTGACGCTACCCAAGAAGGTTAATTTGACCCAAATCAAGAGCAATGAATGATATTATATTCATAAATGGGATATATGAGTTTAAAAAAAATTCTCAATCTGTTTCTATATCTAAAATGGGGAAAAAAAATTCTCCATAGAATAGAATGATGATTTCCTAAAATTGAGGTAGACTACAGATAAATTGATCTTTTACATTTTGAAAATGATTATTGGTGAAATATTTACTCATATGAATAGAGGAATATAAAATATTGTTAATTTTTTTCTACACTTCGAAAACCCATTTTTGTATGAGATCATGTATTTAGTGTTTTTAGGGTTTCTATTACCATGTGTAATGGAATATTTTATACCATTATTTAATATGAACTTGTTAAAAAATTAACAATGAACTAATTTTTTTATTATCATGATGTATGTAGTTGATATATAAGAAGACGATGGGGATCACAAAATAATCATGAATGAAAATACCAATCTAAATGTTTCCATTCCCAAAGGTGATTTTTTAAATGAGGATGATATACTTCATATTTATTCATGCTTCTAAAATTCAATAGAATAGCTTTAATATTTTGAAATAATATTAAATAAGTTTCATAAAACTAAAAATGTATACAATAAGTCTTTTAATCACCAATATAAAATTATTCATAGTCTAAAATTAGTTTGATGTTATGAATTAAAGTTGTTGGGAGAATATCCAAATAAATATACCATAGTTTATAGAAGTTAAAATTATTGAATAAAGGGAATAATCATCAAGTGAAAGCAGATTATACGAAAAAAATGGAAGAAATATAAAAATTCTACCAAGATTTTATATGAATATTCTTGAAATTACCAATGTTTTGAACTTGATAATGAGACATCAAAGAATAAATGAAATATGTCTTTTATGGATAAATAATTTGAGGTACTATATTACTAATATTTTTATTTTTATTATAATTTTAAAACATTATCGAATGAAAATGTAATTGAATATTACTCTATGATGGTATAAAAATATTAATTTTTAAATAAAAATAATAAATATATAAAGAATATTAACAATGGGGTTCTAATTGAGAAATTTGTTATGCTAAAATTATATATTTAAATGAAATAAAAATTAAATAAATCTTCTCCAAAATACATTAAGAAAGATATTATTATTAAATATATTTTTACCGAAGTAGAATTATTAAAAAGTGATAAAAGTGTTCCTATAAAATGGGATGTTTATTTAGTAAATACTATTTGAAATAATGTTTATATGACTATAAAATATAGAATATGAAGTGATAGTGTGAAGCAAAAATTGTACATAAATTATTTTTTCCCATTCCCATAAAATCATGTCTTGTTCAATGTTAATTTTTAATATTCTATCAATAAAGCTCATTTTTATAATAATTTTTAGTTTATTAATAACTAAATTGTTATAGTAAAGTGTTATTATATTTATTTAAATATATAAAAGGTTAATTTTGGAGTTTCTAGAAAAATTAAATAGATATGCTTATCATATCCTTTCATAATGACATTACAGATCTGAATATAACTTAAATACCAAAAAACTTCTTGTCTGATTTTTTATAGGTGAAAATCTATAGGAACATAGATTCTATATGTTATATGAAAAATTATTGTTCAATACATTGGAGGGAATTATTTCCAAACATCCACACACTGTCTAATTTTGAGGGAAGTTCAGTTACCTATAGTGATAATGCTAAATAAAATATAATTGGAGTAAGGTCAAAATGATATCCAAAATGAACCCTAGTAAATAATTATCCCTATGTTAATGGGTTGAGGAATAATCTGAAATGTGTTTCGCATCACTATAATAATTGTTTAAGAATTTATTTCTCAATTATTTCATGTTTTGTGTTTAGAGATAATCTACTTCAGTTTAAAGAACCTATAGTAGAAAATGAATATACTTGGGGACTTAGTTCCTTGTGTAAACAAAATTAAAACTATATAAATGCTGAAAAAAATAATCCTGGATATCACACAAATTAATCGGTCATTTTATTCTATTTTACATATCTATATTTTCTATATTGATGTCAGTTTCTTATCATCCAAGTATTATGTTTAAAGAGAAAGGTCATTGTTATTCATTACAAATAAATAATAAATTTAAGTCATCATACATATTAATAAATAATGTTTTTATATTTAATTGTTGATAACACATAAAAATTATCATTTGGATCTTTTTAAGTACAAATATTTTCTTATAGAATATTTTTGTATATTTTTGCTGATTATTTTTCAATATTTATTTGGGATTACATTTAAAATATTAAAATTTAATCTGTTTTGTTTTTCAATGTTTTTATAAGATTGTTCAAAATGAAAAATATTTTAAAATAACTTCATTGATAAATGATCATAGAGGATAATTTGAGTATCTTGAATTGATTTTTTTTTCTCAAATCTAGGTATTCATAATAATTTTTCTTCTCCATGAACACCATAACACAATGTAATTGAAGAATTAAGAAATATAACTTTTCATGAAATGGATAGAACAATTTTAAATATGTATATTATACATATATTTTTGGAAGAAACTTTTAATATTTAATTTCATATTATGAATAGAGATTTAATTATACCTCCTCATAAAAAGATAACTTATAATTTATGGAATAATAAAAAATGAAATTTTTCATAATTTAATGTTTTTGATGAAAGATGTATATATTAAATACTATGTAAAATCATGTCAAGATTGATCTAAAAATAGTTGAAGTAATCATTCATGATTATTCTTCTAAATCTTATATTTATGTAGTTCTTAGTAAAAAGTTATGGATAGTTGAAGAATATTTTCATGTAATGTTCAATAAAACTAGTTTATTTTGTCTTAATAAAATAAAAACTGATGGATGTATTTGTTATTTAAAAAAATGAGGCTTGATTTTTATAATGAAAAATTTGAAATTATTTTATAACATAATCATGATAAAACAAGTTCTAAAGAAAATTAATCTAAGTAACCTGATATTGCATTACCTAGATAGTCTTTGACTTTTAAGGACCATCGCCTAGTGAATTTTATAAGATACCGAGATGAAGAAGTAAGTACCAGGTGGAATGTGGGAGAACTACTTGAGTTATCTACCTGTTTATCCCACTTTTACATATGATTGTATAATAATACTTAGATAATGAGACGTAGGATCTAGATATTCAATAAAATGAAATACATTTTAGAGAAAAAAAGTTTTAAGAATTTATTGTTTGACCCTCAAAACAGTGTATAAAAACAACTAAATAGGTTTTTATAAAGAAGCACACTGAAAAAGGTCTAATAACTAGGATTAATTCTTGGAAATTTTCTAAGTGTTTCAATATCTAAAAATGTATAAATTATGAAGAAATATTTTCCCCTTTAGTTATACGTAAAGCCATTACTATTTATTTATCCTATGAATCTCATATCGATTTTAAATTATAACATATACATGTAAAATATCCATTTTTAAATTTCAATTTAATGGATTAATTTTTTTGGACAACCCTATGGTTTTTAGAATCCTCATTTTCTAAATTATGATTTTATACTTACGAAATATCATTAAGGTTTTATAAAATAACCCAGTTCTTTGTATAAGTAGGGGAGTTTAATTAATTTTAAAAAAATGTTTTAAAATAGGTATAGATGATGATACTATTATTATAAAAATATAATCATATAATATTTTATTAGTTGAAAACTATGCAGATGATATTTTTTTTCTATATTCAAAAAAATTGCAATGACTTTTCAAAACACATTAAAAAAATGTTCAAAATGATTATGATGGGAAAATTTAATTTCCTCTATAGGTTTAAAATCCATTTAATGGAATTTGGAAATAAATTAAATAAAACTAAATATATTATTGATTTGTTGATAAAGTTTTTCATAGAGAATAGCATTCCATATACATCTCATATGTGTACTCATATAAAACATTATTGGGATGAAGCTACATTACCAATTGATAACAAGTGAAGTAAATTTACGAGATGTAGTTGGTTGTTTCATACATCTAGTAGAACATATATAATGTTTTTTATTTTTTAAAATAAAATCCATTAGAGACTCATATAATTACTTATAAATGTATTTTGATATATTTTAAAAGAATTATTTCAATGTATTTTGTTTGTCCAAAACCTATGGTTTTGATTTCATATCATATTCATATAAATATTTTGTAGGATTTATATTATATATAAAAATAACCAAAGGAACCTTTCACATTATTGGAATGTCTCGGGTTTCATGGTCTGGTAAGAAGAAACATTCTGTTGCATTTTCAAGAGCTGAGGTAGAAAATATTTCTTATATTATTTTCTGTGCAAAATTATTGTTTATAAAACACAGAAATTTGTAGTTTGGACTAATTTTTGTTCAATGGTTATATTTTATTTGATAATACTAGGGTTATAAATACTTTATCAAATCCTCTTATCCATTCTGGAATTATGAACATTCATATTTGACAACATTTTGTACGAGATCATGTCAAAAGGGGGGAAATATCATTATAACTTATTAATAATGAATACCATCATGATGTTACTTGTACTAAAGAACATTGAATTGTATATTTTTATTTTATTAAGGGAATTTTGGTTGATTTAATTATAATTAAATCATTTTTAAATTTTTATATAATGCTTTTTTATTGTAGTAATTCTTTTTTACTCGTTTATAAATAATTTTTATTCTATTTTTATTCAATTTTTTAAATTGTTCTACTTATTTTTGTTATGTATTTTAATTTTGAAAATCTATCTTTTATTATTTAAAATACCAAAAAAATACACTAAATTATTGGTATGATAAACCTAAATATTTCATAAAATTGTATGAGTTAGTCTCTTTAACTATCACATACCTACGAAAATAATCCATTCCATATCTTAAATTCTCAATATTTTGAACCCGTGATTTTTTGAATCCCAAACCTTATAATTATCCTTGTGATGGAGAAGACAAATTTGTTTGATGAAGCTGGTCCCAAATATGGAATAAAAGGAAATGAATGTCATGTTCTATTTAGATCATTAATTGAAAAGGGGGGTGGTTATTTACATTGAGTGGTTGTTTAACAAGAATCAGTTTCTAACGTATTGTCAAGATTTTAGGATATCAAGTTGATGCTTGAAGGGGGTAACTTAGAATATGTAATTAAATGGTAAGTAAAGTAGTTTTATGAGAATCCCAATCCATCTTCAGTTATAATGAAGATCTCAAATCTTATAGGGTAAATAATAAAGTGTTTTCAATGTTGAAAGATTACTTCAATCAGCCTTTGAAATTTCCTCCCGAAAAGCATTTCAATTTTAGTCTAAGATCAATTATACAAACGGTTTAGAAGTCTAAGAATATCATGACTTTTTTAATAAATTATCAAGTTAGGGAGTTGAGGGTGTTAGATTTTGGGGTTCTTCGAGATGGTGTTGGTCATGTTCACCCATAAATTAATCATTTCAAGGAATGAAAATTAAAAAGAAATTCATTTTCAAGACATGCATATCATTTTTCTCGTAATGATTCACATAAAGATCTATTTTTGTTGTTAATATTTATGGTACATGAACTAATACTATCAAAAATATACATATAAATCATTCCAGCCTTATGGTAAATTGTTATATCTTATTCATTTTAAGAGAGGGATGATTTATTACATATAAATGAGTTTAAGCTAGCATCAAGATAATTTGGTTATTTTATAACTTAGAAGTACTATTTTTTCTTCTTATGTGTGACATGGGGTAACATTACACCAGTTGGAGAAGACATAGATGAACTATATAGTGATAATGGTGAGGGATAGAATAGAATTATTAAAATTAATGGTACTTGATGGAATGGTGAAAAAGATTCTGGTGAGTTTCGAGTTGAAGGGGGTGATGTTAAGGCATGTTTTATTAGAGGAGAAGTTATATATTTGGGGGATTCCTATATTAGTGAGGAAGATAACCCTTCATGTACAAAGGGGATGTAATACTAGTGAAAAAATTATTGTGGGAGTTAATGGAATAATTCAATATCCTATAATCTATCAATAGACATTTTCTAAAGAATATAGTGATGATATAATATTTTAGAGAACCTAGAAAAGTTAACAAAAGGACCTTATTGATAAATTTGTTGATTCACCATCTAGGGAATTTAAAGAGATGATTCTAGTTATTGAATTTGGGTATTAGAATATTTTATATTGTGAGAAACAACCAATTTTCAATGTTTCCTATTCTCTACATTTTCAAAAATTAAGGGAATCTCAATCTGTTGAGCATGGAAGTTCTCATACTGTCTCTTATACTAAGGAAACCGAGGACCAATCAGTTTCCTTAAAATTAATGTCCACAGAAATCATATTTAATGATAATTTTTAGATCATATAATTTATTGGAGATTTAACCTCTCTAATAGGAGAAGGATCAGATGTCCTTTCATGCTATGTAGTTAATGATGGAAAGCTATTGACGATGATACAGAAGGAGTCCTTAGAATTTGGAAAATAATTATAGTTTGAGTCTCACTCCAAAAAAATTTCTATTTGTTTTGTTTCTAAGATCATTCCATGGAAATATGATGTTATCAAGAAACAAGGGAATCCATAATAATCAAGGAATTCTGTTGAGTAAATATGAAAATGCACCAATTTCCAAAAACAATATTAGTCGCACCACCCTTAGTATCAAAGATATAAGGAAATAGTAATTTTTATGAATGTTTTGATAGATTTAGTGGATATGTTGCAAACCCTTTCGAATGTTAAAATTTGGGAAGGTTTCAAAATTAGATTTCTGCGATCTAAAGAATATGTTCAAAGTATATTTAAGGATATGAAAGTGTCAATCCCAAAAGAGGGAAGCTCTTCTACTTCTATAGTAGTATGATCTGTATATATCCTATAAAGGAAAGATATATTTTCACCTGATCTCTCATTTATGGAATATAATATTCATAGTATACAATATTATAGTTTTCTACTGCACACTTGTTTGGGGAATAAAAAGAGCTTAGTAAATTTTTATGTTATACAAAACTTGGAATCCATGTTTTAATCAACCAGTTAGAAAGAATGATGGGAAAATATGTTCAATATTTTATGACTATTCAATATTTTCTAAAGTTAAATGTTGTTGATGTCTTAATGGTGACCTAGAAATTGAATTATTTTATGAGAGAGTTGGATAAACTAGTGAATCAAAACATTGAGGACATTATATTGTAGCATATCAAAGAAAAAAAGGCTTAGATATTCTTTATCACTTAAATATTCATTAGAATATTCTCAGCCATTTTTCAATCATCCTTTTTATCCTTTACCTTAAACATTATTTCTCCAAGGCTTATACTCAATATTTAATTTTATATTGTTTATTTAATTTATGTTCTTTATCTTTTTAATCACATTTATTTGTTTAATACTTTATTGTATACACCTCTCTATTCGGAGAATATTCATAATTATTAATTAAAACGTATTCAAAAGTACTTATAAATAACATTATATGTTTTTTATGAAATTTTTAATTATTTTTCTATATCAAGATGGGGAGAAGTCCTAATAAACGCAAAATTTAAAAAATATATATTATCAATATTCTCTCCTCAGATGTTAAAATTTGATAATATTGTCTGATAATTACAAACATGGTTGTTTTTTATTTCCTTAAATTAAATGTATTTGATGATCATCCAAAAGGTGGATATTTTTTTCTAAATATATATAGATATAAAAGAATTTCACTGATTTGGTGATCACAAATACCCTCCCCTTATTTACTAATAATATTAAACTGAGTAGATTTTAGGTTTATATTTAATTGAATACTTATTTATTCCAATAATTATAGATGTCCAATATTAGATATTTATATTTGGATGAAATATTTTTCAGTAAATAATTATAGTTGTCTATAACATGTCTAGAAACACTTTTCATAATGTTTTTTTATCCTAACATTTTTATCCAACCCCATGTTTTGCACCCAATGTTTGAGCTGAATTTTATTTTGAGCAACATGAATTTTGATAAGGAGACATAAATTTCAGTACCTCTATATTTTAATGTGCCTAATGTATAAAACATCACAGTTGTTTCATATTCCAAATTTAGAGGTTCAAAATGTAGTATTAACTACACACTATCAACCATACTTTTAGAGTAATACTCATGCAGATCAACAACACGTTGAACAATTCTTATATGGGATTTGGATTTTAATTATTTGGAGAATAATTCTAATATTTAGTTGAAGTTAATATCTCATTAAGCATTATCAAGTTCAATATTAGGGTATCATTATAAATGGATTGATTTTTTTCAATTTTTTAGGTAAATTACTTTTTTTATTTGTAGTTAAATTAAAATATTAAAAATGATGTGCACTTTGAAATTGCACAATTTAGTGGTGACTTTTCTGGAGATGTTTGATTTGAATTAAATTATAATTTTTATTTAATTCTCAAATAGATATTTTTGACAAAATTTCGATCTTTCCAAAAACTATCTATTTTCTGTTATTTTCTTGAGAAAATATAAATGCATTTTTCAAAAATATGTTAGGATCTTTCTTATTATAGATGATATTAATCTTTATCATACAACTATTACTTCTTTTTTGTGAGACATCTACTACTATTTTATGAATCCTTATATGAGTATATTCTGGAGACCTACATGTTAATGATTCTAATATATATATGTCATGATACTATATTGATTTAATTTTTTTGACCTCTATTTATTAAAAAGTTCAAAGGAAAATATGGATATTATTATTTATGATATCTAATTGAATTTATTAATTTATTCCCCTGAAGATATCTTGATCCATCTGTTGTATTTTCTGCATCTGAATACCTTCGAAGATATTTTCTCCTAAAAAAAGTCAATTTATGTTTTTTCTGATCACTCAGGTGTGGAGTGTTTCTAGCACATAATTTTTATGTGCTACATATTATTATCAATATTTTTGTTAGAGAAATATTTCAATAAAATTGAATAATTATAATGAATTATTTCCAAATAAAAATATATCATTAAATAATTGTGGAACTTTTTTATATTAATTTAATAAATTATGGATAATTAAATTGAATTTGATTAAAATTATATTTTTATAACTTGTTTTATTATTTTTTAACAATTTAATTTCAATTTTTTGTTATATTTAATGAAATTAATTTATATACATACATTTAGAAATTATTTAACATTCAGAAAATTAAAATTAATAAGTTATAAAAAAATATTTTAATGTAAAAAATATATATTTCCAGAGGATTTATTTTTTAAATTGTTTTCCATTTCTTCTCAATGAATTTAATTTATCAATTTTATTGGATGATTATAAATACATTTATCAATTTACACACCATTATATTGATTCAAATTTAATTTTAATTTATATCAAAACATTATTATGAACAAAAAATATTTAGAATGTAATTTTTTTATTGAAATATTTTTTTCTATATAATTATGTTAATGTTTTAGAACTAAATTTCCTATTTTTTAAATTGAAATATATCAGAATTTTAAATTACTCAAAAAAATTAGGTAAGGATGTGAATTTATTAACATATTCATATCCCTTGTCCTTTATTTACCCAATTCCATGAAAATTGTATTCCGTTCAAATTTATGAATGATTATTTAAAAAAATACCACACCTCCTTACATATAAAAGTCCCATCCACACCACAATTAAAACAAATAAAACCAATTTTCTATCTCATGAATCTATGCCCTCTTCCTCTCTCTTAAATCCTTATTATAATTTTGATAGCCTTTGGTTCAATTTTGGGCTCCAAAATACTTTATTACAAAGGAACCAATGTAGAGAATGAGTGAATTCATCAAGTAAGTTTCTATGATCTCATATAAATTATTAAATTAAAATATTATATCAACCCTTTATAAAAATTATTCTCCATTATAAGTTTTTTTATATTAACATCCTTAATATTTTGATAAAATAATATTACTATTATATAACTCTATACTCTAACACATTCAACAACATAAAATATTCCTTTTGGGTTTATTCAGCCACCTAAATAAATGATGTTATAACAACACTATTATCTTCGAAATAAAAATATAAAAAAAAATATAATGGTTATAAAAATGATATTAATGATTAGTTTATTTCAATAATATGATTCTATAAGGATACAACATAAATTAAGGATCGTTATAAAATATTATGTTTTTAATGGTAAATTAATCGAAACAAGATCACCTAAGATCATGTTCTTATGAACTATACCCATACCATCGATCAAATAAATAGGGGAATGATAAAATAATTGAAAAAGAGATTTAAGTAATTTTATTCTTCTAAGATTGGGGATTATCATATCATGGATAGATTATTAATATTTCTATGGTAATACTTGCATGAAATAATAAAAACCCCTAAATATTTGGTTAGTAAAACAAACAAAAACAATTTAATATATGTGTAAATAATAATGATAATTTATTACTATAAAATGAAATATATATGAACATATTTATAAAATATTTAATTAATATGGAAATTTTTATTATTAATGTGGTTAAATTACCTTCATCAAATTTTGGAGTAATGGTATTTGTTTTCCCATCAAAATTTTCTTTCATGGATATATGTTTTATATCTACAATGTTATTAATTATGTTGTGTATACACTATACCATGAATATATTAAAAAATACTTTTATATTTCTCATGTGGGTTAAAATTATATATCATGTTATTTATTTCAATGTCTTGTTATTTAAATATTACTAATGTATTAATGTTTTACTTTCGAGTCTAATTCATAAATCAATATTGATTAAATTTGAATATATATCTAGGGAAATGTTTCATTTTTCTCTCATAAAAACAATATAATTTCTCCTTGTATAATTATTTTTGGGTTTTACATGTCTTCTTTAAATTTCATATCTCTTTGGTTCAGAATTCAACTAAAAATCAATTTTTATGTTGAGATTACATTATCACTTCTTTTTCAGTTGGGAATCTTTCTTCTCAATGTCCATATTTTTGTTAATTTTATATATGTCCTTATCTATTTATATTCAATTTATATAGGTATTTTTCAATCTAAAAAATATTTTTTAAAGGTCATATATTCTTTTTAATTTTTATATAGTTTTTCCCCCATCATTGACCCTCTTTACAAAAATAGGAAAAGAATGTTTTTTTATTGATTTTTATGTGAGCACTTATTCCTACTGTTACCTCTATTTTTCAAAATGATACTTACTCTCCTTGTTTTTAGGTATTTTCAAAGAAACACAAGTTTAATTTTTTTGATGAATTATTCTTTTAAAAATATTAATATAAATGTTTATTTATTTGTTTTTAAAGACATTTTAAAATTACATTATGAAAGGCCTTTTCCTCTATGTTAACATAGATTAATGTTTTCTGAAACCCACATGATAATTATTTTGTATTTTTTTCACTATTTATTACATGTATTTATTTTGGTTCTATTATTAAGGAACTAGAAAAAATTATATTATGATACTAAAGTCTTCGATAGTCGAGAATAAATTTATATTTGGAAATCCAATAAATAAAATGAATAATTACTTCTTATTAGAAGAATGAACTAGATGAAGTAATTATGATCCATCCCTAAAACTATATATAATGATTTATGTTAGTTTTTTTAATGAACAAGATTGAGGATTATTTTTTTTTGATAACATAGTGATATGACATGCTGAAATTGTATATCATGCTCAATTATGTAGTTATAAAAGAAAGTGTGAATGTTATAAAGAAATGTTTTTGGGAATATAAAGGGTTTAGATTTCATTTGGTTGTTATATGTCTATTTAATATTGATATAATGAATTTTTATGGTTTTAAAATGCCTTAAATAATTCTAGATAAGGAATTGTGAGGTTGGTTCTAGAATTCATAAGGTTAATACTAGTTATCATAAGTTTAGGGAGTTATACATATGATGTTGAGAAATAATACAAATAAGTTTTTGGCACATATTTTTACGGTTCATTCAATAGATTCATAAGTGGATTCATACATAATTCTATCTATATAAGGATACTAATGTTGGGGGATTCCCTACTAATCCATCAACACTAGGGGATTCACATAATATTTATTGATGAAAGTAGATTCACGTAAGTGGATTTATGACCATTTCAATAATATTTTTATTTATATACACCATAATCTATAAAATTTTTATGTTGATTTAGATAATGAAATGTATTTTCATTCATGTATGTAAATATCACAATGTTGTTTTGGAAGATTTCAATTAATATTGTTAGAAAAATATAAAAATGATGGTAATGTTGTGTAATAATGAATAGGAGGCTACAAAAGTCAAAAGAGGATTTACACTTCCTAATTCCATAAATATGTGGAGAAAAACTATTTTATTTTAGGAAATTTTTTTGGGAGTTTTCATGCCTGTATATTATAATACCTCATGATTTGATCAAGACTATTATTCATGGGACACAAAATGGATCCTTTGACCAGAATATTAAAAAATATATAAAATGGGAAGCACCCTCCACAAATAAAGGATTTTTAATTAATTCAATATTAAAAAAAATTATGATTATATTATGTCAATATAAATGTTTATGAACTTAAAGAAATTTTTTTTATAAATTGAGAACATTTAAAATTGAATGAAGAGTGAGAATAATATAATTTTCAGATAAAATTGTATCTTGTGAGAGGGGATGTTTTTAGAATAAGAATAAGAACATGTCTCATAGATTCTACTAGATCTCATGATTTTTATTATTATTTTTGTTTCCAGAGATCTATTATTGTTTGTATTTAATAACTAGGAACTTTTCCTTTTTTATTTGGTGTAGGCATATTGTAGTACATTCAAGGTCATTCCATTTTATAAATCTATACATTGATATTAAAATAATGGTTGTGGGTGGGGGAGGAGGGTTAAAACCACCACATATTGGAGATGCTAAAAATAATAATGATTTTGGATCCATTATAATAATATTATATATTCGATAATATATCTCACAAAAAACTAAACTAATGTAACTAAAGAGTAAAAAAATATTACATATTAAATTTTTTTGAAGAATATAATCCTTAATAAATAAAAATAAAATAATAAACTGAAATAAATACATATTATTATTTTGGTTTGAATAATATTTTTAAAATAATATTTTTTATAGATTTTTTTGTGATATACATATATTTTCTATTAATAATTAAAATTCATTAATTTTATAATTTTATGATGAAATAAATAACATTATTTATGGATTTATAATCACAAAAATAGTTTACTATGAAGTTCTATTTTTTCTGATATAATATATTTCATTTTGAATGATGAAAAATATCATAGTTACCAAAATTTTAAATTTTATTACTTTATTGATATATGATTGAGAACTAGAATTTTGTAAAAAAATTTAATTTGTTAAAAAATTCATGCAATATATATAAGTATTTTAATAATTTTTTTAAATTATATAACATATGATTATCTTTTTAGAATAATGGAATCATTTTAAAATATATTAAAGAGAGTTGTTTTTTTATTTTTTGTAATTAAATAATTTTATTATTTTTTTAAAATTTAATTAAAAGACAAAAAAATAATATATTATAATAAAAAAATTTATATCCTTAAAATTATTAAAATTTACTATTTTAACATATGCATTTTCATTATCCTTGAAAAAAACTATTTTTTAAAAAAAATTACACATTACACACATTTATTTTTAATTTAACATTTCCAACTCATTGAAAATTTATTTGATAAAATGTTTTCAAAATTCAAAAATCTAATTTTCAAATTTTGTAATGTGTTAATTTTTAATTTTTTCAATTAATATTAATTATCAAGGATTACAATTTACTACCAAGGATAATGTACATTAGGGTAAAAGTAAAATAGTAAATTAGAAAATCTATTAAATCACTCAATGTTATCACCAAAAGGAGTGATGGAGAGGAGAGCAGGTGTCATAAATATTTTGACTTTATATATTCCACTTTTGGAAAATTTTAACCTTCAATAGTAATAACCCATTATTGAAAAGTAAAGGTTACACAAAAAAATATCCTTCTCTTCACTTATAAAATAGGAACACTTCAGTCTATTCATGTCACCTTTATACTTTCAAATTTTGTCATAAAAATCTTCAATTTTCACCTCTAGGATGCCTATATCTTGTTTCTAAGACTCCCATCACAATTTGATATCCAATTCATCTTTTTAAAGGTTCTTTCCATATTAAATTTTATGTTTTCAACAATGATAGAGTACATCCATGTAAGCAAGAAAAAATATAACAGTGTTTCATAAAGATTAATTTTCATGTGAAATGTTTTATTTATATAATTAATTTCTTATAATATGAGTGTATACATCCCATTAGATATATCATATCATGAATTTAATTTTATTTATGGTACTTATAGTTTTATATTAACCACTCCCTTTCAGTGGTTTTATGAATTGTTTCTTATGTGGTAAGGGATATTGATAACAAAAAAATATTTTATGGAAATATAATTCTTATTCATTTACATATTTCTTATATGATTGGATTCTTACACAATAATGTTCTATAAATAATATTATGCTTCTTTCTGGGGGAAAATAATGTTTTTATTGAAATATTATACCTTGATTAATTTCATCATCATAAATTTTTGACATTGATATGATTACATACCACTCCTTTTAATGGTGATTTTCTTCCATTTTCATATTTTTCCTTCTCTCCTACTAATATATTTTGTATTTGGAAATCTAATTACGTGTTATTACATTTTCCCTTCATTTATTCCCTTTTCCTCTATTCTAAATTATGTTTTGTTTACTATTTTTCCAATTTCAATTTTCAAAAAAGGTATTTTAAAATATTCCAAAATATTTTCATCCACAAAAAATAAAATTTTTATCACACACTCGAAACTGTCATTAGAAACCCCTTATTCATTTTCAATGACAGATTATTTAAGATCATTAGTAATGTAATTAATTTACATTGTTTTCAATTTTCTTTATTTTTTAAATATATTTATCAAAGATATTTTGTCTTCATCTTATATTCAATAGGAAACAAAAATTTCTAAAACCTCTTTTACGGTTTCATTCACCAAATGTGAATTATTCTTTATAAACTCTCATTTCATGTTTTAAAATGGATTTAAAAATTAATATAATTCATGATTATAATGATAAGAAAATTAAATATTCTTACAATTTTGAAATGTAAATGTTTGTTTTAAAACATATATTATAAATTTTCAAAGGGATTTTAACTATAAGTTTATTTAATTAAGAATTATTTAGTGTTTTTATACTGTCTCAAAGAAGGTTTTTAAAAAATATATCCTTTATTATTTTTTATTCTAAATTTTTTCACTATTATAAATGTATTTTTTTAAATGTTTTGTCATTAATATTGTATATTGTTATAATTAAAACATTTTTATGGGTTTTTCATGAATTACACAAAGGGATATTTGTTAATGTTTTCCAAATTTACTGACCTTATAATCATTTGACATACATTTTCCTCTTTGACAATAAATAATATAACACATATTTGATATTTTTTCTAAATAAATTTAAAAATTCCATTATGAAAACCCCTTTTAGGTTATAACATCCTGCCCCATCATCCTATAAAACCAGTAGTATGACTAGTCGCCACATAACCTCAAGCATGCCTCCCCACATGCTAGGCTCTATCGACTAACAGTGAGGGTCTATGGAGGTGATAGTGGGGAGAATATACCCTCATGATCAAAGTTTCACAACAGTATATCAGAAAAATAAATAATAGAAAACATCATAAATAGTAATTAGTGAAATATAGAGCAGTGGAATAATAATATAAACTGCCTAAGAGATTGAAAGAGTCATTGCATTGAAATTCACGCATGTCCATATGAATATACATAAACCGATGTGGTATACATACAATAATAAACAAAAAACCATTTATTACATGAATAATAAAAGAATAAAAATCCTCGAGGGTGATATCTTCAAGAATCTTGGTCTTTGGCTTAGTACCTTACACCTAAATCCCATGTACAATAATGATAGTGCAAGTAAAAATCCATGGTCATGGGAAAATGAGATCAGCTCAGTTATCCCAATGAAATGGAAGCCTATGTAGGGTGGTTGATAAAATCCTAGAAGTCCACTACCGATGGTGTCTACTGTTAAATCTAGTCCATGTGTATAAGGTAAATCGATGTGCACATATAAATAAATAATAAAAAATTATGAAATAAATAAATACCTGCCTAATCAGTTTCAAAATGGACACCCGCTGGCTATACCTGCCTCTTCTCATTGATGAAACGATGAACTGATCGGTAACCATATATATAGTGGATTCATATTATGACTCCTCTTAAATGTACTAAGTATGTGCATACATAAGTAGTTATTCACCACGAATACTAGCTGCTGGAAGGACTAGGGCTTAAGTCAGTCATCCGCAACTTGTCTAAATGAGCCTATAAGCTCATGAAAGGTTTAGAATCCTGATATTAGGTAATAAATTGGAGTTGATATTTCCAACACTTGATATGGTGGGTGTATCATCATGATGATAGCCAAAATAAGGGACATGGTGCATCTTTCCCTCCATCCAAATAGTGTCAATGGTGTGAGACGTCATGCTCAAAACCCAATGTAAGGGAGCACAAACCATCAGGTCCAAAATAACCCATAACACTATTTGACATCCTATATTAGTGGCGTAAAAATATTAATAATATGGAATTAACTATTAAGATAATCCATAACCCTAATATAAGCAATGGCATAAAATTTATTACAATTCACAGAATCCATTCTTATTTAAAGATAGAAATAGGCGTGTTCGTACCACCTAATTCAAATACATTTAATTTAAATTATTCAATTTATACAATCCATTTAATTTATAAAATCATATAAATTTATAGTTAAGGCTTAACAACCCCCTTATAAGGTGGTTGGTCTTTGAAAAAATTAATCATAAGGAAGGTTCTCCTCCATTACACTATCAATTTAAGATTATCAATTGAGTTAATGTAATAAGAATATATTATATCCATGAATAAATAATAAATAAAAGGAAACACTGATTCCAAAAGGCAAAGAAAGATTTAAATCACTAATCACACATTTTAATTTAGAAGACAATGCACCTCATCCGAGGGGTTTTATTATAAAAAATGACATTATTAAAGATAATCATTTAGCTCATCCAAACATCACCTTTAAGAGGGAATACCCCATTAAGAAAAGAATTTTATAAAGCTACCAAACATATAACTACAATTTCATGGTTTTACCTAGAACATATATGTAACTATTATCAACTATATAGTTACCTGCAATTGTAAGTTCCATTTTCAAGTACACGAAGAGTTCTTAGAATACATTATGAGCTTTTAAAATATTATATAAAAGATGAAAAAACACATGTACCACCCACGGGGTGTCAATAATTGTGGTTTACATCCTATAATCACATATAAAGGTTCAATGTGAGCACTACAACATGTGTATAATAATTTAGAAACAAAGAAATCAATTTAAGAAGATGCTTTAGAAAGGTAGGAACATGACTCAAATACAAAATTTATAAATCAATGGAAACCTTCCGAAAGATATATACACCTCTAACCTCATATATAGGATGATCTACTCATTCAATATCGAGTCTTGATTTGGTATTCTTTGAGAAAAATCAAAGAAACGTATGAATGCATTGGAAATAGGGTAAATTATCTCACACCAAGAAAATATTATTGAAAGAGAAATAAATAGATGAATGAGGTAAAAGGAGTCATAGACATAACTAGATGCTTCCAACATTCCTGAAGGAACTCAAATATTAGGTTTTATGAGGGATATTTTCTCATACCTAGAGGAGGGGAAGAGAATTCATGGAGGAGGATGCAATACACGGATGAGGAAGAAGAAAGAATGAATGAAAAAACATTAAAGAGGTTGGGGAAAACCGGAATTTTACCCATTTAATGAGGCACACGTTTTTTTCACTTGGTTTTCCAAACCATGTGACACAATTTCTAAGTATTTCTCATAAGGAGGTGGGTCTTATTGTGTGTTCTCATGATTTGGGAAACAATACACAAACAATGTGTTTCCCCTCTTTCCAAAACCTATAGCAAATCATATGGCCACATGAACCCTCTTTCATGGTTAAAAAAAATCTAGAAGGGCCGTTATCTATAATGTTTCATACAAAATGATTCAACTGAAGTGTCTCATGGATTCATAAAAACAATTAACCCCTGTCAACCATCTTAGTTTTTGTGTTTTTGGGTTCCAAAAATTTGTAAAATCAAGGGAACACCTGAGGAGCCCCTCAGACCTTTAACCAAGCACAATAACATTAATTTTGAGCATTCCAACAATCAAAATTTAATAAAAATCTTAGTCCAAAGAATGAACTAACCAACACACAAAAAATTTATAATTCCATTGTAATTATACCTTGGATAATAACATGGGTTATTATATCCTCCCCAACTAATAAATTATTATCTCCAATAAGCCTTTGTGAAATCAAGGAAAACATCACCAGACCTATGAGGGTTGTTTGGTATCATTAAATTGGTCATGTTATATTCTCAAACACCCAAAACAACTCCAAGCCTTACTTATGTGCATGAAACTTATGCCATCAAAACCCTATAAAATGGTTGTATTCTGATTGAAACACCCAAACAATGCATACCCGAGCTCATTTAGCTAGAGGCATGATCACATCATATTCTCTTTAATGTTATATCTTATGGTTATAGGTTTTAACATAAAAGGGCCAATTATGATCCACATAACATCACAGAAATAATTTCCTACAAATAACATCCTAATAATTCTAGTGATTCTCCTAGTGTGATTTTGAACTAGTAGAATTGTCAATTCCCCATAATCCTCATTTTTTCTAGATTGAGTGAGATTTTCATGAATATCCTCAGCTGACCCATACTACAATCACCTCCATCTGATGAATTTCTAGAAATAGTTCTTCACTTTTCCTATTCCTTTAGAAACAGAAAAAATTTGATCCACCTCTGTATGACCATTCTGAAAACGTTTAGCTCAGACTGTCAGGGTGATACAAACTAAACCACAACACCTTCTGCCAATGAATGTGGTGTTTACCCTGATAAATTTTAGATAATACCATACACGACTTCTAATGATGTTCCCTAATCAAAACATCACCATAACATTTAATTTTTCATTCCTCATTATGAACAACAGTGTAACAAATATCCAATCCACTAGAATCATCACCCATTAAACATCACCTCGGAACTATAAATCAAGTACGAGATAAACTAAAATTACTTAAACTGGATTCCAAGGAAATGATCCATGGTAGTTTATATTTCATTATTACATTTGACACATTGGTAATATTCCAGTACATCCATATATGATCATTAACATAGCCCAAAGTGACATCTTATTGGTGGTAAATTCATTGGAGAACAGCTAATGTACATGAATCCATCCAAGGAATTACTACATGATAACCAATGTATCACTTAAGAATATCCATGTTTCAATAAAAACCATGTCTCAAGAATTCATCTCTGATAAAGCCTATTTTTGAAACATAAGAACAATAGAATCTTTTAGCTTAGTGTATAATTAATTATTTCTTAGTGCATCAAGGACAATGTCACGATTGAGGACCTTCTTGTCTGTTAAAGAAGAGTACACTAAGACGATATTGAGGATTACACAAAAGATTAAAGACACTTGTATCACATCAAAGGAAAAGGTCTTATTATGGTTCCCCACCAAACATACCCAACTACCAAGAAGAATAATATTCAAACCACTATTGGTCGACTTCTTTGAAGAAGGTTGACCTCCCCAGCAAACACATCATCATTAAATGATGACATTCCATTACCACCCAAGGTGTCCCATGATCTCTAAAATTTAACCCCCAAAGTCCCTCCATGAAAAATAGTGTTTCTCCAGGGGTGCGTTCACATCCAATAAGTTCAACATCATGCTACTGAGGAAACATCGACATGATTCAAAATATTCATGCCTCAATAAAATTCAAGCAATCTCATCCATTTCAAATGGCCATCTTTGGTTTTTATCCTTATACTTGGAAGGACATGTATTTAATATAAATTTAATGAGTCTCCCATCTTTTGGAGTTTCCTAGTCCTTGAAATGAGAAATATAGTAGCGTCTCATAAGCGTGCTAGGTTACATTCACCGTAAAATCACATGTCAGACTTCTTTGAGTCACGATAACAATGTCATAACATTTGGAATGAAATCCAACACCGTCCTAATCCATGTTCCAAAACACTAAATCCTATTATTTAATAATACTTAACATTGATACAAATTTATTACATAAAATCCCAAGTCACTCTACTCTAGAGAAGACCTGATAACGTACTCAATAGCTTAAGGATCAACCACTCCACCGAACTCATATAGTTTTTTATATAATTTATAAACTCAATGGGTACAACATATATGAATACAGACTACCTCAAGGTTTGAAAATAAAAATCCCACATCCATGAAACAATTAATTGGATGTCTGATGAAGGATTCTACATATCAGGTGGTCCATACCAGATATTTATCCTAGAGTCATGTTTTCCTTTATGTCCATTAACCTAGATAACGAAGAACCAAGTCATCAATCATTAAGGATGAAGATAGGGTCTTGTGACCTACTTAGAGGATTACCATACCCTAGGAATATAAAACTTAAGGAAAATGAGTATTACCTGATACTCACGCCCGTATATACTGTTAAGGATAAAATTTCCACTCATCGCAACATAGTTTCCTTTGAATGATAAGAGTTCTACTAGGGACAACAACACCCGAATGACACCATACATTAGAAAGCTCACAAAATTTAGAAAGGAAGTTATGCTCCAAGGGTTATTTTAACCTCATGATTTCCCCTTACTATGAAAAACCATCAAACCTATATTAGGTTACACCAAAAATATTTCACTTATCCATATGGCTATCATTTAATCCATTTTCTAAAAATGAAAATGGATTGTTGAAAATTATAATGTTTTGGTTTTAAGAAAACTCAAAAAGATCTTTAGACTACCATTATGTGAGGGTTTAAAACAAGGATACCTCCTAAGGATGGATTTTATATAATTACATTGATTCATATTCAATCATTAATAATTTAAAATATTTAACACATAACATCATATACTAATTATAAGACAAAAACACTTGGTTCTAGATTTAACTAATGCCTCAAGGTAAAATAGTTATGTCTAATCAAACATCCTTTTTAAAAAATTAATAATTTACTTACATCCCATAATAAATTGAATATTTATCATATAAATTCATTTTAATGATTTAATTAATCCATAAGTTTTTTTACAATTTTTCTTAGTTAAATAAAATATAAATTTCAATACAATGTCACAATAGATATAGAGACTAGGACGGTATGACGAAGGAAACATGGGTTCAGAAAAAAGAAATAGAATGGAAGTTTTTTAATTAGGATGTTTAAAAACACCTATAATTGGTTATCTCATCATAAAAATGCCTCAACTGACTTATATAGGTGAATTTCTTCATTTATGAAGTCAAACAAACAGATCTCAATGCCCATGTGATAGAGTGAAGATCCTTTATAGAGGATACCATCAATTGTGTAAATTTTTAAATGAACCTTAATGGGTTTTATCTGATGAGCTTAAATACCATAACTATCATACTAGGTTCAATTCTGGTAAGATATCCATATTAAACCAATTCTTTTAAGACAAAAATTAAAAATATTTTACATTTATAATCATTTATAATTATATCATGGTCATATATAATGGTTTTATTATATTGGTTTCTATATCCCAATCTTTAAAGTACGCATAAACCTTATTGGCCGTATATTGTCTCCCAATAAATCAAAACCAATTCAATTTAAAATTTTAACTTCTATAGATTTTACACTTTTACAATAGAATATATATATATATATATATATGCAGAGCTCAAAAGATAGTTTGAATACATGGATTTTATTTCCCCAATGTAACGTCCCAGTTCCGGAAGCCACCCAGAGGTGCCCCATACCCGGTTTGTCACATGGCCTCACACATATTTCCCCAAATTCCGGAGGCTGTAGACTAGCAGCAAGGGCCTTGGTTGTGATAGTTGGGAAACTATTCCCTCATTGGCAGAGTACACAATAGATGTGAGTAAAACATGCAATAGTGGAAGCAGTAAACATCCAACAACAATGAACAGAAGATAACTAAAACAATAAACAACTGGAGGACATAATTGTATAAGAATTGATGCATGATACATATCTAGGAAAGCATCCAAACAGGTCACAATATTGGAAATACAAACAGTGCCAAATCAAGTACAAAAGAAAATATAAACAACTCCATAGCATCACAAGCCTGAGCTTGGTCCCATGCTCCCCCTACTCCAAAGCAATAAAGTACCCGAAGTTAAAGGGCCCATTCCCTTGTCTATACCTACAAAAACATAGTCTGCTTGGGCCTAAAAGCATATCCCAAACAGGGTGTGAGACTAAATCCCAGTAAGCAACCACCCGAAGATCTGTGTCTAACAGTCAGTGAGCATATGATAGGTAATAGTACAGTAAGTAGTAAACAGTAAAGGTAAACAGTATACAGTAATCAGTAATCTTTAATATGATGAAATACAATAGTAATCCATCCATAGAACAGCAAGAAGCCGTGAAGAAAACAACTAACCACAACAAGAACCCCTCTGGGATGTACTCACAACCAACCCCTCTGGTCCTATCCAAGAAGAAACAACAACCCTCTGGGCAGTGCACTCAGCCTAAATCTCTGGGGAAGATCGCTCGGTCAATTCCCATTATAGTCTAGGGTAGTCAGGGAATCTCTGAGGAAGATCATGCAGCCTAGCCCTCTTATAGCCCCAAGGTCTAGAAACTCTCTAAGGAAGCTCACTCAGTCAATTCCTCCTATAGTCTCAGGTCTATCACAGACTCTCTAAGGAAGCTCACTCAGTCGATTCCATCTCTAGCCTAGAATGGATTTAAAGACATTCACACAAAGTAAAGACTCTCTGAGAAAGCTCACTGAGTCTACCCTCCTGTAGTTTATAATATCCAAGACTCTCTAGGAAGCTCACTCGGTCTATCCCTTGTAGTATATAATGTCCAAGACTCTCTGAGGAAGCTCACATGGTCTACCCCCCTGTAGTCTATAATATCCAAGACACTCTGATAATCTCACTCGGTCTATCCTTTATAGTCTATATCCCCAGGTTCTCACGGTCTCGTGCCGGTCAGTGCATAATAATGATATAAAGCCAAAGTACACCGATGGAGCTACTTGGCTAACCAGTCTACAACAAAACTAGCTGGTCAAGAATATGATTCTATCCTATAGTCACAAGGTATGGAAAACAGGTATAACAGAGAAAGGATAACAAGAACCAAAGGTCATAACAAGAATAAAGGAATGAGAAAAACATCCAAGTATAGCAGTTATCTACAAATATTATCAAATTACCTCTTCGCAAGAATACGATCAAGGATGGAAAACAATAGGGTCAAAAAGGTAAACACGCAATACCCCGTTCATGGGTGCTAGTGGAATTTTCACATAAAATCCATATACTTCGAAAGGTAAGGCACAAACCACCTACCTCGATGCTAGGAATCAATATACTTGAACCACGAGGATTGATTATCCTTAGAACATCATACATCTACGAAAATGTACAAAATGCTCAACCCACGATATATTGAGAAAGAGGGAGAATCATGGAATGAGACTCAAGAAGAAAGAAGAGCTCACCGCTTCGGTTCCAACGCAATCGACGATGGTCAATTCGGTAAACAGACTGAGGCACGGGGTCCTGGAGGATGTTCACGACCGTACAGGTGCTCTTAGTCGAAGAACCTAGAGAAGAAGGTGTTTCTGTCGATTAGGCGCGAGCCCAGTCCGTTTAATGAAAAAAAGAAACTACACAGCATGTAATTCCGGGGTACTCGATGTGTACTTGTCCTTTCCGTACTCCAATTTTAGCGACCTCCACATTTCTCTTACAAACCGTGTGTGTGGCTCGAACATGGCCAGCACAGGGCTTTGCGCTGTATCAAAGTACATGCCATGTACTTATAAAGTACACGGCGTGTATTTTTAAAATTTCTAGATTTTCCTCTTTTTCTGAAAAACGACCAGAAAAGGAAAAACATACCTAAAATGAAGATCCTGGTTCTTACAAACTTCCCCCCTTAAATAAATTTGTCCCTGAATTTCCCTAGTGAGGCGTAGAAGAAGAAACCCCGAACAGTTCCGGCCAATACGATCGTACATCGGGCTCCCTCTCCCAGGTCTCGTCCTATACTCTCCCATGCTGCCATATCACCCATACAAGAGGAACAGACCATCCACATAGAACCCTTGCACTGCGAACGAAAATCCGGATATGATTCTCCTCAAACGATGCATCTGCTTCGAGAACAACCTCCTCGGGTTGAAAAACATGAGACGGGTCTGAAAAGTAACATCGGAGCTGAGAAACATGGAAGACGTCATGCATAGCCCGGTACCACTGAGGTAACTGCAACCAATAGGTAACCAGTCCAACTCTCTCCAACACCTCAAATGGCCCGACGTACCATAGTGAAAGATTACCCTCTCTTCGAAACCTCTTGTTTCCTAACCTTGGTGCGACACACAATAAAACCTGATCCCTAACCTCGAACTCGAGAGGTCATCTCCATTGATAAGCATAAGAATTCTGTCGCGACTATGCTATAGCCATCCTTTTCCGAGTCAACTCTATCTATTTTGTGGTCTCCTGAACAAGACGAGGTCCCAGCAAAGCTGCCTCTCCTGCCTCCAGCCAGCACAATGGTGATCGGCATGGCCTACCATACAAAGCCTCATAAGGTGCCATCTAAATAGTATCTTGAAAACTGTTGTTATTAGAAAACTGCACAAGAGGGATATGCTTCTCCCAAGAACCTCCAAAGTCTAGAATGCAAGCTCGGAGCATATCCTCAAGCACATAGATTGTATGCTTGGATTTTATATCTGTTTAGGGATGGAATGTTGTACTCAAAAGGACCTGTATACCCAAAGCCTTCTGAAGCCCCTGCCTGAACCGAGAAGTAAAACATGCATCCCTTCCCGAAACAATGGAGTGTGGAACTCCATGCAGGCGTACAATCTCTCGAATATACAACCGCCCCAGCTCATCAATGCTAAGAGTCTCCTTGATTGGAAAGAAGTGAGTAACCTTCGTAAGCCTATCGATGACAACCCAAAGAGAATCACTCCTTCGAGGTGACCTCGGTAACCTGGTCAAGAAGACCATCTCAGCATCATTCCACTTCCAATTGGGAATGGGTAACTTCTGTAAAATCCCTACTAGTTGCTGATGCTCCTCTTTCACCTGCTAACATGTAGAACATCTCATGACAAACCCAATAAGATCCCTCTTCATACGTGGCCACCAGTACTGGCAGTGTAGATCATGATACATCTTGGTGACACTAGGATGTACTGCCCAAACTGATGAATGAAAATCCCACATTAGTTCCTCACATATGTCTTCTGGCACCAATACGCATCCCTGGAAATGAAAGATCTCATCCTCGGCCACTGTCCATCCAAGAGGAGGGTCCTCTCCTGACACACTCTTCCACAAGTCTAGGCCTTCAGAATATGATAGCTACCTCATCCGTACCCGATCAATAATGGTAGAGGTAACAGGTACAATGATAGAAAATTCTACCCCTATTTTTCATGCACCTCCAAATTCATCTCAGAGAATAGAGCCATAAGCTGCCACTCACTACTGGCCTCCTGAACTACCTGAATCTGAGTTCTCCTACTCAACGCATCAGCCACTGCGTTTCCCTTTCTCCGCGTATAGGCAAGCTCAAAGTCGATGGACTAACGATACTCAACCCACCTACACTATCTCAGATTGATATAATGCTGAGTAAAGATGTACTTGAGACTCGTGTGGTCAGTGAAAACCAAAAAGTGATCTCCCAGAAGGTAATGTCTCCAACAGCGTAAGGAATGAACAAAAGCTACCAACTCCAGGACGTGCGTTGGGTAGTTTCTCTCATGTGGTCTCAACTGCCGAGACACGTACGCAATGACTCCTTCCCCCTGCATAAGCACAGCTCCCAATCCGACACCTAAAACATCACAGTAGACTGTATATCTATTTCCCATCTCTGGAAAGACAAGTATCTACACTGACATCAACCTCCATTTCTTATCCTAAAAGGATGACTCAAAGGAATCTGGCCATTAGAACTTCGCACCTTTCATGGTCAGAACTGTCAGCAGTGCTGTAATGCATGAAAAGTCATTTATGAAATGCATGTAGTATCCAGCTAGCCCTAGAAAAACTCCGCACCTCAAAGACATTCTTCGGATGCTCCCAGGAAACTACAGCTATCACTTTCTCTGGGTCTACTAATACTCTTGTCTCTGAGATAACGTGACCCATAAAGTGAATTTGATCCATCCAAAAGTGACATTTCGAGAGCTTAGCATATAACTGATGCTCTCTCAGTGTACTCAGAATGATCTCGAGATGGGTAGCATGGTCGTGTCGAGTGTGAGAGTACACCAAGATGTTGTCCATGAAAACCACCATGAAGGAATCCAAGTTTGGATTGAACACTCGGTTCATTAGTTCCATAAAACTGTTGTCACATTCGTGAGACCGAATGTCATGACCATATACTCGTAGAGACCATATCTTATCTTGAAGGCTGACAGAGGTATATCTGATGGTCTAACGTGCAACTGATGATATCCGGACTTCATATCGATCTTCAAGAACACCTGGTCTCCTCTAATATGATCAAAGATGTCATCGATCCTCGGCAAAGGATATTGGTTCTTGACCTTCAAACGGTTAATCTTATGATAATCCACAAAAATCCGAAGGGTGCCGTCTGCCTTTTTTGAAAAAAGGGCAGGCGAACCCCAAGGAGAAGTACTGGGTCAGATGAAAACTTTTTCCTACAACTCCTCCAACTGCTTCTTGAGCTCGTGCAACTCAGGTGTAGCCATCCTATAAGGAGGAATGGACACCGGTGCCGCTCTGGGAACGAGATCAATCGAGAAGTCTACCTCACGCTCTGGAGGAATACCCGAAAAGTCCTCTAGAGAGACATCCCTGAAATGATCCACCACCGGAGGAAAGTGAAACTGTGAAGCCCCCTGTTCATGTAGATAAATATTGGAAATATGGGTTGTAACTCCTCCAAGCCCATTATGCTCTGGTCTAGCTCTACCCACCTGGACATCCCACTCGCCTCTATGAATAAAGGATCAACCCTATAGTCATACAAAACTCACCCTGTGATGATATAAATGGATGACTGCCTGAAAGAGAACTAACCAGTCCATACCGAGAATGACATCATAGAATACCATCTCTAGTACATAGAGGTCCCATAAGAATTGAAACCATGCAACCACAAGAGGGAACTCTCTGCACTGACATATGCTAGACGTCCTCATTCCCAAAGGTGTATCAAGAGTCAACATGTTGATAGAAGAAAAGATACAGAGCCTAAGGATCTCCACAAAAGCAACAGAGATAAAACTATACGGAGCACTAGTATCAAAAAGGGCTGAAGATAAAACTGAGGAAACTACGACCATACCTCGAACTGTGGAAGGGCCAGAATCCAGATCCTGATTGGTCTGGTCCATGGAGAAAGTCTGGCATGTACCATGGCCCTACGCCCCTAGCTGACCACTCTGAGATGATCCTCTCTGTTGTCACTGGTAACCTGGTGACTGACCACCACGACCACGACCTCCACCTCTGCCCGAACGGCCTGAAGAACTCTAGTTCCCTGACTGGTGAGAACTTGGAGATACAAATCCTCTACGCGGGGTCATAGAAGAACCCCGACCACCAGATGTAGGTGAGAAGATCTGACAAAAACACTGAAGATTTCCCATCTTGCCACAAGATCGGCACTCCATTGGGTCTCTCCGGCACCGAGGCCTAGTATGCCCACTTCTTCCATACTGGTAGCATACAACCTAGCTGCCCGAAGATACATTCTGCCTTCCTAGATCTCCTCGAGAAGAATCCTAGTGGTGATTCCTGCTACCAGTAGGAGAAACACTAACTCTAGATGTCGAACCACCCTGGCTCACTACTCTAGAATATCTCAGATTGCACTCAGTGATCAACACTTGGTTGACGATTGAGGATATCGAAGTCAACCTAAAGATATTCACCTGGGAACGGATCTCCTACCTAAGACTATCCTAGAACTTCCAATAATGGAACAAATAATCACCTACTAGAATCGTCATGAAGTGATGTTGCTCGGAAAAACGAGACGAGTACTCCATAACAGAAAGAGTACCCTGCTCGAGACTCATAAAATATTGGGCTCGGTTGGTCCTCAAGGTCTCCGGATAAAATTAATCGTAAAAGATGTGCCAAAACTCATCCCAAGTCATACTATGATGGTGCATTGACTATGAGATCACCTCCCACTACCTGATGGCGGTGTCTCGGAGCATATAAGTAGCCATCTTCACCCTTTTCTTTGAAGGTATCTCCAGATGCTTGAAGATCGTTAACATGGCCTCTAGCCACGGCTCTGTAGCCTGGGGACTCCATCCCCTAATAAAGTAGGAGGATTCTCTACTGGAAAACCCACGTCAACTCAGACATCGACATGGCAGGAGGTGGAACGCCCTGAAAGGTCTGCATCATCCTTATGAAGCCCTCCCTAAACTGTGAATCAGCACCTGCAACGGTTATAACTGCTGGTGCCAAGGCTTGCATAGTAGGAGGATCTGCAGGAGGATCTGTAGGAGATCCCTGATCGGCCATATTCGGTGTCTGATCACTATCTGGCAGCTGACGTACAACCGAAGGAAGTCTCAGAGGCATAGCTCTGAAAAATCAAAAGCACACCTTAGACCAAGATTATCAAGGACAGAGAACACAAGAGCACAAAACAAGAACAAGAGAAATTAACCAAACAGTTCTACAAAACACAACTACAAGACATGTATAAAACTACATGGCATGTTCTATTAAGCCAGACACATGGGCATGTATTTTAGCCACAACTGGTCGTGTAACACCCCAGACTACACGACATGTTGTCCTCACACACGACGTGTACTTGTTCTCCATTCCCCTGCCTGAGTCTCCTTAAACGGCTAAAATGCATGGTCCACTTAACTCTATACTACACGGCATGTTCCCTAAGGACACGGAGTGAACTATACAAGGTTTCGGTGATCCGTGTTGTTGGTTACATGGCCGACTACACGGCTGACCCTTACACGGCGTGTTCCGAACAAACACGGCGTTTATAGGAGAATATAACATCGACACGTGTTATTAGTGACACGGCCAGGTACCTAGAACAAGGCTACATAGCGTGTTCATACAAAACACAGTGTCTACTACACGAGCTTCCCCGACTCGTGTTGTTAGTGACAAGGACGGGTACACGGATCACTACTACACGGCGTGTAAAAACTGTACACGATGTGTTCCTGAAAACTTTTTCACCACCCAGTGTTTCTGCTCACACAGTCAGTAACATTGTTTAAAACTACACGGCGTGTAGTCAAGTACACGTCATGTATTCTAGTTTTTTTTTCAGGCAGTAGCTCAAAAACTGCACCGAAGCCCAAAAAACACTAAAAAAACATGGAGGTGCCAAATTCCGATCTGTGAGGGCCCATAATCCCCGCGAATCAAATCATGACATCTCCTACATATCAAATACAAGGGAAACAAGTCAAAGTACCACCAAACTCTATTTCATGATGGCCCATATACCTCATAAATCAACATTTGGCATTTATTTCAGTAAAGGTATAGTACACACAATTTCCCTATCAAACTACAGGGATTCTATCATAGAATCTATCACAACAGCATGAAAAATCTACACAGCGCCTATCACAACAACATGAAATTGCTAATGCATCTTAGATGGTATGGAAAGAATGCATGTCATGTGATTTATAACAAGTTACTATATGATGCATGAGATCGCATACCCTCATCTCATTAGGTTGAGACATAAATAGAACCGCAATAGAAACATCAATAAAAACACAAATCATGTGAGTCACTCAAGGTGAAATCATATCAACCGTAAATCTCAAAACTAGAAAACTGCAATAAACGAGGTAGATTGGATTTTCCCTATACACAGGTTAGCTACTCAGGAATATCTTATTACCAAGTATCGAATCCGTCTTATCCCTAGATAAAGGCTCCAAATAGTAAATCAAGAGGAAATAACCTCCTTTGATACCACTTTGTAACGTCCCAGTTCCGAAAGCCACCAAGAGGCACCCTGTATCCGGTTGGTCACAAGGACTCAAGAACATTTCCCAAAACACCAGAGGCTATCAACTAGAAATGAGGTCCATGGTTGTGATGGTGGGGAAACTATTCCCTCATTGGAAGAGTACACATCGAAAGGGAATAAAACATGAAATAGCGAAAGTAGTAAACATCCAACAACAATGAACCGAGGAAAACTAAAACAATAAACAACTGGAGCACATATGTGTATAAGAAGTGATGCATGATACATATCTAGGAAAGCATCCAAATAGGTCAAAATGATGGAAATACAAATAGTACTAAAATAAGTACAAAAGAAAAGATAAACATCTCCGCAGCATCGCAAGCCTATGCTTGGTCTCATGCTCCCCCTGCTCCAACGCAATCAAGTACCCAATGTTGAAGGGTGCTTGCCCTTGTATATACCTGGAACAACATAGTCTGCATGGGCCCAAACTCATGGTCTAAATAGGGTGTGAGACTATATTCCAGTAGGCAACCACCCAAAGATCTGTGCCTAACAGTCATTGAGCATATGGTAGGTAATAGTATTGTCAGCAGTAAAAAGTAACAGTAAACAATAGGTAGTAATTAGTAATAATAAATAAGATGATATAAAACAGTAATCCATCCACATAACAATAAGCAGTAGTGAAGCAAACAACTAACCACAACAGGAACCCCTCTGGGAAGTACTCACAGCCAACTCCTCTAGTCATATCCAAGAAATACCAACAACCCTCTGGGAAATACACTCAGCCTAACCCCTCTAGTTTTTTCATACAAAATTATAAGACTCTCTGGGGAATCTCACTTGATCAATTCCCCTTATATTGTAAGGTAGTCAGGGACTCTTTGAGGAAGATCACACGGTCTAACCCTCTTATAGGCCCATGGTCGAGAAACTCTCTGATTAAGCTCACTCGGTCAATTCCTCCTATAGTCTCAGGTCTATCAGATACTCTCTAAGGAAGCTCACTTAGTCAATTCCTTCTCTATCTTGGAAAGGATTTAAAGACATTCAAACAAAGTAAAGGCTCTCTGAGGAAGTTCACTCGGTCTACCCTCCTGTAGTCTATAATATCCAAGACTCTCTGGGAAGATCACTTAGTCTATACCCTGTAGTATATAATGTCCAAGACTCTCTGAGGAAGCTCGCTTGGTCTACCCTCATGTAGTCTAAAATATCCAAGAGTCTTTGGGAAACTCACTCAGTCTATCCCATATAGTCCATACCACTAAGTTCTCAGGGTCTCGTGGTAGTCAGTTCATAAGAATTATATAAGGCCAAAGTGCACCTATGGAGCTATTTGGCTAACCAGTCTACAACAAAACAAGCAATTCAAGAATATCATTCCATCCTCACAAGGTATGCAAAAACAGGTATAGTGGCCAAAGTATAACAAGACAGAAAGGTCGTATCAAGAAAAAAGGCATGGGAAAAACATCCAAGCATAGAAACTATCCACAAATATGGTCAAATTACCTCTACGCAAGCATACAAGAAAGGTAGGAAAACAACAGGGTCAAAAAGGAAAACAGGCAATACCCTGTTCACATGTATTAGTGGAATTTTCACATAAAACACAAAGACTTCGAAAGGTAAGGCACAAACCACCTACCTCGATGCTAGGAGATCAATATTCTTGAACCATGAGGTTTGATTCTCCTTTTAACATCGTAGATCTACGAAAACATACAAAACAGTCATCCCACAATATATTGAGAAAGAAGGAGAATCATGGAATGGGAATCAAGAAGAATTAAGAGCTCACTGTTGCGGTTCCAACACAATCGACGGTGGCCAATTAGGCAAACAGAAGGAGTCTCAGGGGCCCGTAGGATGTTCGCGGCCGTACAGGCACTCTCAATCGAAGAACCTAGAGAAGAAGGTGCTTCTATTGATTAGGCATGACCCCAGTCTGTTTAATGAAAACAAATACATGGCATGTACTTTGGGGGTACACGGCGTGTACCTGTCCTTTCCGTAATCCACTTGAAGCGGCCTCCACATCGCCCTTACACACCATGTGTGTGGCCTGGACATGTACAGTACACGAATTTTCACTACATCAAAGTACACGACGTGTACTTATAAAGTACACGACGTGTATTTTGAAAATTTACAGATTTTCCTCTTTTTCTAAAAAATGACCAAAAAAGGAAAAACATACCTGAAACGAAGATCCGGGTTCTTACACCCAATTTATAAGGTTCCCATACACCTTAGAACTAAAAAATGACTCCCGTTTAATCCAAACCAATATTCTCAGCTCTTGTAACAAATTATAAATCAAAATCATATCTATACATGTTATCAAAAGTTATAAACATAGAGGAATATACTAATCAGCACAGAAACAAGATACATAGGTAATAAATGTTATTAAAATCACCCAGACATGTTATATCTTGTGGCATGCTGTAGAAATAACAAATCATGTACACAATGAAGCATTCCACTAAAATACCTAACACGGTATATCACAACCAGACTAATAATCACACAAGGAACATTTTCACAATCTGTTAGAAGCCTAAAAATACAACTAAATGGCCTTAAATATGCATGGAATGTGAATCTTTATCTGCCTATAATGAAACATAGAATTCTGCATTCTTTCTATAATAGACCAACAAAAAATACCTAAAATTTCATGAATCATTAAGAAGTGAAAAATCCATGAATCACTACAGTTGAAATCATAATCAACAGTAATAGAAAACATCATGATCAATAATCCCAACCCTATCCACTTTTACTTTTCCCTGTGCATGGTGTGATCACTCCCGGACACGACTATTTACCACACACAAACACATTCATAGTCTCATGTCTACCATCCCCAAATAGTAATAAAAAGTTAAAAGATCCTATTATACCATTTTATAACATCCTAGTCAAAATTCCTATAAAATCATTAACCAGAAAAGTCACCACAAGTCCTCAGACACACCCCCCGGTATTCCAGAGGTTGGTTTCTACTAGAGAGTGTCTAAGGTGGTGATATTTGGGGGACTATACCCTCTTGATCAGAGTATCAGAAAATTATATCAGAGACTAAATAACAGAAAATAGTGTAATGAGTGATGAATTAATGATAGAGCATTACAAGAATAATTTAAAAAAACTAAGAGATATCTAATGATGATATTGAACAGTGTATATATATCCATAAGATGATACATAAACTGTAATAGTACTAATATTACAGGAAACATGAAACAAATCTTTAAATGAATATGAAATAAATAAAAATCCCTGAGGGTGATATCCCCAAGAATCCTAAGATTTAGATCAGTCCCTTAATCCTAACTCCCAGGTACAAGCTTGATATCAGATGAAATAATCCATGGTCATGTGAAAATGGGATCTTCCTAGGTACACCAGAACAATGGTATCCTAGGAAGGATGTGAGATAAAATCCTAGTAGGCCACCAAAAATGGGGTTTATACCTTAAATCCAGTTCATGTTTATAAGGTAAAGTCATGTGAAGATGTAAATAAATAATAAAAAATGTAGAAATAAATAAATACTCACCTTCTTAGGTTATAAAAGGACACCTGGAAGATGCACCTACTTTAGATTATGGCTAGAATGATGAGTGTGAGATAAATTCCTAGACTTCCACCACTAACAATCTTTATAGCTAAATCTAGTCCATATACATTAGGTAATATAGAGTGAATTTACAAACAAATAATCTTCCATGTTGAAATAAATAAATACTAGTCCGCTCATATTCTAAAAGGGTACCTAGCGGCAGTACCTGCTGCATCTTATGGCCGTAATGATGACATGATTCTTAACCATATATATTGTAATAATATATATATATAGTGTAGTTATTTACAAAATTTACTTATATGGACAATGTATGTGAAGATGTTAGTATCCATATATCTGGAAAAGTAGTTGATTGATGGATATGGGTGTAACTCAGTCATTAGTAATATTTCTTATCTGAGAATTTTATATTTTTTACATCAGTTCTCGAGTATAAATCTTTGAAGGTGACATTGTAAATATGTTTTTTAATGTCAGTAATTAAAAATGAATAAAAAAATTTATTTTTATGATTTTTCCAATCGGGTTTTTAAAAACTTATGTTCTAGTGCATCTTAACATCGTAATTTTAAAAATCAACATAAAAAACATATTTTCACATCATTCATTAGAAAAACCAACTTGAAATAGAACCTAGATGAGGATAATAAAATAAATAGATAAGGATGACATATGCGGAGGAAGAAAACGAATGAAAAAACGGAAAATTAAATAAAGTGGAGGGGGAAAACTAGAATTTCACCCCATTAATGAGGTGAATGGTTTGGCCACATAGTTTTCCAAAATGTGTGCCATCTATGTGTATGTTGCTACCTAAGGAGGTATGTAAAATTTTTCCTACATGTGATTTGGAAAACCATGTGAAAACCATATTTTCCCAACTATACAAAACCTATAGAAAATCGCACGGTCGTGCAACCCCTCTCACATGGTTCAACCAAACTATGCAAGAGATCCATCCCCACTATTTCACACTAATGGTTTCTTCTAGTGGTTCAGACGGATTGTGAAAAAGTATGCACCCCTATCATATGTCTTTGGTTTTTGTGTTTTTTGGGTCCGTGGCTTCCGAAACTCAATGAAACACCCAAAGAATCCCTTGTTCCCTTAACCAAGTCTAAAACAACACTTTAAGCATTCCAACTCTCATAATTTCATTCAATAGTTCGGTTCAAATAATTCCCATCCTCCAAATGGAAAAATTCAAATTCCCTTGGAATTATACATTTACTCAAAACATGGGTGGTTACAATCACCACACCTTCAAACTTATAATCCCCGAGAATCATTGGGGAAAATAAAAACAAATCACCCAACCCACATGGGTCATGAAGTCTCATTCAAATGGTCATGTTGTATTCCCAAACACCCTGCACACCTCTAAGAATTACTTATTTATTATACAACTAGGCCATCAAATCCCAATCAAATGATTATCTGCCAATTGAAAAACCCAGAATGTGCATACCCACACCCATCAGTATAGATAAATAATCACATCATCATATCATTAAACATCAAGAAAATGATGTTCCAAACCATAGTTTTGATCATAAAAAATACCAGTTCGTATTCATGATTCTTCACCATCATAATTTCCTAAAAATCACACCAAACGAGTTCTTATGATGCTCTTATCATGATTTTGAACTTTTCAAACGGTTGATTCCCCATTGTCCTCATATAACCTAGTCGAGTAGACATTTCATGAAGTTCCTTGACCAACACATAGTACACTCACATCTTCCTAAATATGTGTAAAAAAAGTTTTTACCATCCTTATTCTTTAAGATATGAGAAAAAAAGTTGAGACAACTTTAGCTGGCAATTATCAAATTGCTCAACTTAGATAAATGATGTAATTCAAAGTTAATGGAAACTCCTTCAAAGGAATATTTAATTTACAATGAGAAAATTCACTAAATCGCATACATTACTTCTATTGACATTCCCGAATCAAACTATCACCTATCCATTTAATTTTCTATCTCTCATGACAAACAAGGGTGTAGCCGAGATCCATCCAATAAGAATCATCACCATTTATAAATGACCTCGTTGCCCAACAAAAAGTAAAGGATTACAAATAAATTCATCAAAATGTTTACCAAGGAACTAACCCATGCTAGTCTATATCTCTTTATTACAAGTGAGATGTTAGTACAAGGACAATACGTCCACATTAAATCATTGATAGAGCCCATAGTGGCATCCTCCTTGTGGTCAAGCTAGAGGAAAACATGTTGTTTCCTAGAATGTATCCAAGGAATTTCTATATAGGTACCCATGTATCACTTATTAAAAACTATTCTTTCATAAAAACTAGTCACCCAGTGCACATATAAGATAAGTCATTTTTACAAAATAGAAGTAAATTTGAAACTTTTAACACGAAATATAGTTGATGATATCTTAGTGCATCAATGAAGACGTTAAGATAGTGGAAATACTCATCTATTAACTAAGAGTAGACATAAAGGATATTGATTATTACCCAAAATATTTTATACACTTATATCATATCCAAGATGAAGTGATTGGTTCAGATCCCAACAAACCATACCCAATTACTAAGAAGAAGAGAAGTCAAACCATTTCTGGTCGACTTCATGGAAGAAGCTCATAGAAACCTTCCAACACATCATCATTAAATGATATAAATAAATTACCACCCAAGGCATATCATGAGCCCTCAAAATTAACCATATTATTCCATCCATGACCAATGGTCATTATCAAGGGTTGCATGCAAAGACAACCAAATCAGCATCAAGCATCCAAGAAAGAACCGATCTGATTCAGAAAATGAAATCCAAAAGGGGATTCGAGGAAGACTGACCATTTCAAATGGTCCTCCATCGTTATGTTCCTTTTACTTGTAAGGGAACATATTTACTAGAAATAATTTGACACTCCCTACTTTAAGAGTAACCTAGTAATTGGAAGGATAAATAAGATAATAAATCATAATCACACTAGGTCAGATTCCCCTAAAATACACACTTAATACTTTTATGAGTCAAAATTAAAATATCATAACCTTTTAATTGAAATAAAAAACAACATGGTTCTCATGAAAAAAACTCAATATTCTTATAACATCATCCTAGGAATTAGGATGAATTGATTCCTTAAAATCTCAAGTCACACTACTCTAGGGATGACCTAAGAATGTACTGAATAGCTCAAGGATCAAAAACTCCATGGAAAACATCTGGTTTGTTATATCATTTAGAATATTGATGGGTACCATGTATATGAACATACACTACCCCATGGATTCGAAAAAAAAAGATGAAACATCTTTGATATTATCCATATAATTTCCTCCATATGAATACTTGTATCATGTGTTCCATACTTTGTATTTATCATAGAGTTGTGTTCCATATATGATCGTTAAAATGGATGAAAACATACTAAATCATCCATCATTGACTAAGAAGAAAGGTTCATGAGACCTACAATGCTTAAGACCATACCCTAGACATATCTAACCTACAAAAACAAAGAATTTCTGATACTGATTCCCTTAACAAGGGTTAAGGATACAAACATCACCCATCCACACCAGGTGTCTTTTTGAAGATAAGAGTCATACTATGGACAAAAACACCTTAATGACACCATATTTTATAAATCTCACAACATTTGGCAATGTAATTAACATCTATGGGTGCTACTTACCTCAGGTTTTCTACTTAAACAAGGAAAAGTATCTACCCTTTAACTAGGCCATGCTAAATAGATTTCACTAGGCCTTAAGCCTATCATTTATTCCCTGTTTGAAAAAGGAAAATTGCCAATGTAAAATGATCACATTTTTGTTCTATGGTAACACAGTGGTGTATTTAATGTACCGTTACATGAGGGTTTAAATGAAGGGTACCTCCTAAAGTTCCATTTTAATACATTTAATTGATTAACATTAAATATTTAAAAATTTAAAATATTTAACTAAGAACATCAAGTGCCTATTATAAGAAAAATGAACATGGTACCTGATTTAACAAATGCATAAAATAATAACAAGTCACACTAGACTTCATTTTTTAAGAATTAATAGTTTATTTACATCCCATCAATATTAAGAAATTTATCATATAAATTAATTTGTATAATTTCACTTATACATATGGATTTTCACAATTGGATATAGTAAAAATAGTTTAATTTACATAAAAAAATTCAATAGATAAGGAGACATATGAGGGTCTCATGAAGCCAGTATAAGTTCATCAAAATGAAACCCAGTATTAGTTGTTTAATTATAAATTTTCACAACACCCGTAATGAGTTATCTCATAATATAAATTCTCCATATAACCTATTTAGGTTGATTTTTTCAATTATTAAGTTAATCATATGGATTTTCATACCCATGTAATAGAGTAATAAGACATTATAGAGGCCACCATAAGTGGTTTAAATTTTAAAATAACCCTTAAAGGGGTTTTATTTGATAAGCTTAATCACTATAACCAACCTATTATGGTCGAGCAACATATGGGATACATATGAAACCAATTCATTCCAGATAAAAATTAAATATCTTTTTCATATATAACAATTTTAAAAAATATCATGGTATTCTGTAATTGTTTTATTATATGGGTTTCCATCTACCAGTCTCTGGAGAGACCACACACTTCATATACTGTAGTCTATCTCCCATTCAATTGAATCTAATTCACATTAAAATTTAAACTAAATCGACTGTTACACTTTACAAATGGTCTATAGATATATATGTAATTCTTATAATATTGTTTGAATACACAGTTTACCTTTTCACAATTTATAAGTTTCCCATAATCCTTAAAACTAACAATTGTATCTTATTTAATCATAGCCAATATGTTTATCCCATGAAACCAATTATATATCAAAATCATAACTAGGAATGTTATCAAAAGCAATAAACATGGAGGACCATGATAATAAGCACAAGAAAACGATACATTGGAAAGACATGCAATATAAACAACCCAATAATGTTATATAAGAAGGAGTTATGAAGAGATACCTAAACAGGTAAAAAATGAATCATGTCACTAAAAATACCTAACATGGTATATAATAGCCATGAAAATAATCAGACATGGCACACTATAAAAATCTGTAGGTATCCTACAATTTCAACTAAATAAATTAAATATGCTTGGAATATGAATCTCTATGAACCTATAATAATTATTGTTATGATACTTCCTTGACATACCATGATGAGGAAAAAATACCATAAATTTCATAAATAAAAAAGTAATAGAAAATACATAGAACTCACAATTTAAAATCATAATAAACTATAATAGAAGACAACATGATCAAAAATCCCAACCCTGCCGACCTAGAATTTTATTCATTGGCAGGGTGATCACACCCAGACATGGAAATCTATAAGGTGCTGACAAATTCAATTTCTATTTTTTACCATCCTGAAAAAGTTAAAAAAATATAAAAGATCCTCTAATACCACTTTGTTATCTTCTAACTTGACTTTATATAAATCCAGTATCCAGACAGTTCACTACATGTCCTCAATCAAGCCTCCCCATATACCAAAGACTTTTAACTAGAAGTGATGGTCTAAGGAAGTGATAGTGGGAAGAATATATCCTAATAATAAGAGTAACACATCTGTATATTAGAAAATAAATAAGAGAAAGAAGTGGAAGAAGTAATGAATGAAAGATAGATAAATAGAGGAATAATAAAAACTTACTAAGAGATAGCCCACAGAAATATATAGCAATGCATTCATATCCGAAGATAATAAATAAAAAAAAATCATAGATATAATATAGAAAATATGAAACCATGAATTACATGAATAAGAAAAGAATAAAAATCCCAAATGGAAATTTCCTCAGACATCCTGAGCTCCATATCAGTCCATTTCACAAAACACCTTGATAAAATCATGACAGTTCGAGTAATAATCCATGGTCATGTGAACATGGGATCTTATTGGTACCCCATTGTAAAGGAATACCAAACATGGTATGTGATAAAATCCCAGTTAACCACCCCCAATGGTGTATATAGCTAAATCCAGTCCATGAATTAAATAACAATCAATGTGAAGATATAAATTAAGATTAAAAATACTGAAATAAATAAATACCAGCCTCCTCTGGTTTCAAAAAGGACACCAGGAGACTGTACCTTCTTCGACTCATGGCTGGAATGATGACTAGATCAATAACCATATATAGTTATAATATATATATATATATATATTATTTATATACTTCATCCACCAATATAGACTAAGTACATGTGGATGTATGTTGCCATATACATTTAGTACTAGTTGATGTCTAGACTAGGGGATAAATCAGTCCACCATAGCCAGTCTAAACGAGTATCTAAGCTCAATAAATAGGTATAATACCTACATCTGATAATGAATGAGATACTCCATGCTCAACACTCAGGAATGAGGGTGTTTCATAATTCTAACCCTCAAAATAAGGGACTTGGCACATCGTTTCCACTATCTTAATCGTGTCAATGGTGTGAGACCCCATGCTCCACACCCAACGTAATAGAGAATGAATCATCATGCCCAAAATAACCCCTATCATAATTACACATCCTATATCAAAGGCACAAAAATATTAATAATAAGGAATTAAATGTTAATATAATCTATAATCCAAATATAAGAAAGGGTTTCACATGAATTAAAATTCACATAAGACGTTCTTATTTAAATACAGCAAGAGGCATGGTCAAACCACCCAACTAAAATACATTTAATTTAAACCATTAAATTTATAAAATCCATTTCATTTATCAACGCATGGAAATTTATAATCAAGGCTTGGAAACCAACTTAGAAGGTGGTTAGTATTTGAAATAATTAATCACAAGTAAGGTCATGCCCCCTTATTCAATGCATTTATTATTACTAATATAGGAAATGTAATAAGCATTCTATATACCAACGAATAAAAAATAAGTATGATGAAACACCAATTACAAATGTCCAATAATGATTTAAATCACTAATCACCACTTTTTAGTATAGAAGACAACACATATCATCTGGGGGGTATAATATAAGACATGAAATTGTTAATAAACAATTAATTTAACTAAACCAAGCATCACTTGAAATAGGAATAACTTAATTCACATAAAAGGGGAATTTTAGAAATCTAACAATAAAATAATAAAAAATTCATGGTTGGACCTAGAATATATAAAAAATATTATCAATAAGGTAATTACCTATAAGGGACAATTCCATTTAAAATACAAGACAAATGCTTATAAAGAGGTCAAGGATTTTAATTAATTATATAAAATGTAACAAAACACTTGGAACACCCAATGGGGTGGCTATAATTGAGTTTGACATCCTCTAATCACATAGTAATGTTCAACGAGGGTAATAATTCATGAGTACAATAATTTAGAGTTAAGGAAATCATTTTAGGGTGACACATGGAAAAGAATAGTTTTTGAAAAAAATAAAAATATTTATAAATCAATGCAAAAATGGGGAAACATATATAAACCACCAATTCCATACATAGGAAGCTCTACTCATCTAATATCAAGGCTTGATTTAGTCTGGTTTGAGATAAATCAAAGAAATAGATGAACACCCCAAAAATAGGGAGAATCATCTCAAACCACAATAACTATTTATAAAGAATAATTAAATATTGGAAGAAGGAATAATAGTCATAGATTTATTGAGATGCTTCCAATGCACCCGATGATAGTAAAATCAGAGGCCTCATGAGGAAGATAAGCTTATAACTAGAGTAGGAGATGAAAATCCATCGAGGAGAATACTACGCAAAAAGGATGAAGAATAAATATAAGAGGAAAAAAATAAGGAGGTAGGGGAAATACATGAATTTCACACCTTTAAATAGGTAGATGGTTCGACCACAATATTTTCAAAACTATGTGCCTATTGTCATTATTATACTTCTAGAGGAGGGAGGCCACACAGTTCATGTTCATGATTTGGGAAACCATACACAATATATGCAGTTATATTATTTCAAAAAACTATTGAAAATAGCTTGGTTGTGAGACTCATATCGCACGGTTATACTAAAATATATGAGACCACTAACTGCACTAGTACAACTGCATTGTTTCTACTATAGGGTCGCACGGTTTTCAGACAAACCGTAAACCCCAATCATCCTTCTATAGTTTTAATTTTTTGGGTTTCGACACTTCCAAAACTCAATGAAACTCATGAGGCACCCCTTATGGCCTTAACCAATTCTAAAGCAACACTCTTTAGTATTCCAACTCTCCGAATTTAGTTTTTATCCTTGGTTGAAACAACGACCCATCCCAAAAACGTCAAAATTAAAATAGCCTTGAAATTATACCTTGTCTAAAAAAATGGGTCATTACATTGGTGATTGGACTTTTGGTATATAATGATCTAATTTTGATATAATGTTTTTTAATAACTTTTGAAATATATCTAAAACCCACTTTGTTAAATGTTATCCTCATTTTATGATATTTTATTGATTTTGTGTATGTCACACATGTGTGTGGATGATCATTTTGAGATGGTTTGGGTTTTATGAATCCCTAATTTGGTATGGTTCTGAAAAATCCAAATGATTGTTTGGGTCTGATAAATACTTGATAAGGTTTGTTTTTAATAAATTATTGAGTTGTTTTTTGTCTAGTAAATCAATGATATGATTTTCTTCTAGAAAACGCTTATGATAGTTTGGGTCTGGTAAATCCTTATGGTGGTTTGGTTTCAATAAATCCATGAGAAGGTTTGGATTGGTTAAATAACTATAATGCATTGGTTATGTTTGAAATATCATTATATAGTATTGTGTGGGTATAATGAGTTTTTTCAAAAATGTGTTGGAATTATGAGTTTTCTCACATGGTTTCCTAGAATTATTGTTGTGAAAAAATTAACTTTATTTTCATTTCAAACATTGTTACAGTCCCTATGAATTCCTCGTTTATAAAAATATTTTACACATGTATTTTATGTTATTTGTTATTCCCTTATTTATGATAGTTGATTTGTTTTATATAACTTTCTTATGTATCATTATTATACCAATATTCTCATCTCAATATCTATTATGAACATTCTTTATTATATCTTTTATCTACACTTATAGAGAATCTAATCTCACCCCTTCTATAGAGAAATGTTCACAAGTTTCATAAAATAAGTTTTCTATACACCTAGTACTCCAAGAAGTGAATCCATACATTCCGGGGGTTTAATGAGTATTTGTGAGATATATTGTTTATATTACAGAAATGATTTAAAATTAATATTTGTGTATCCTTGTTTGATATTTTAAATATTCGAGATGGTTTTAGAGATTATTAAGGATTATTTTTTTGGGTATTAAGATTAGAGAACATTATCCAAAACCTTAGGGATATTTTTATGAATATAAAAACATCATATTGTTTTTCGTAATAGTGATTTCATAGTTTTTTTAGAAATTACCTACATGTGAGGACACTAAAAGTGGATGAAGGGTCTTTAATTTATATATCTATGGGAGATTACCTATAAATGTGTGTATTGGGTATTAACATAATCATCCACTAGTTCATGACAAAGTGGAAAAATTACACATGGGGATTAGCACTAACATTTGATATGCAATGATGATTTCACAGCCTTTATAAAGGATCATTTCGATGGATTTGAGTATAATGTTAAATAATTTTGATAATGAACTTACTAGGAAAATGGAAATTGATAACCAATTATTGAGAAAAGGGATTAATAGGTTTTACCTAAATATTAATATGTCAAAATCAACATTTCATAGGGGAATACATCTAAATATTGTTGTTTTCATATCCATATTTTGAATATTGTCATAACCATTTTGGGTTTCAGTATTTGGATGAAATAATATCATAGAAATGAATTAAAAAAGGTAGTTATCTATAAATCATTATCTCTTATAACTGAATAAGGGAGGTTAATTAAATGGTTGAATTTTTTAATATGCATGTTATGATGGAAAATGCGAGTTTTGTAGTCTTACATAGGGCAGTTTGGTTAATAAAATAATTGATAAGAATAATTGATAATCATATATATTTTCATTAATGAGTTATATTTGTTATTGATATTCAAGTATATTCCAAACTTTATGATAATTAGGTGAAACATCAAACGATTTTTCTTTGACAGTTTCATATTAAGCATTTGAAAACATATATTCAATATTAACAAAAACCCTGAAATTTGATTTTTTTTGAAAATATAATATTTATGGGGGTTAATATTGAATAAAATATGGTTCATGGATGGATAACTCTATAGTTTAATATATTCTTATTGTTGAGATAATAATGGATTAATTAACATTGAAGAATTATGTTAGTCAGTATTAGAAAACTTACTATTGATAATTGATTTAGGATTTTAAAAAGTTCATCACATTTTTTGAATAGTTGTATATATTGGATGGAATGTAATTTTATAATGTAAAAAACTAATATTATTTGTTTCATACATATGGCATTAATTTCTATTAGAATATATGGTTTTCCATGGTATAATGTTATAGAGATTCATACGGTTTTAGGGATATATTATTTTGGGTAATGTATGATTATGGAATATACATACATGACTATATGGTTGTAAGAATGATTAATTTTGTTTTAGGGAATATAAGTATCTTAGTACAACCTAAAAGGGTAAAATTGATGTTTAATTAGAAGTGATAATCCAAATAATTTATTAATACCCCATTTATCATTTATCATTGAGTAACAATTAAAAATTCTAAGGACACAATATATTTAATGGTGTAGAATATAATGACATGATATTTTTTATCATTTAAATTAATATTATCATCAAAAACGTTAGTCACATGGAACTCTAAAAAAAATCATCACTCGACTAAAATGAACTATAAAATGTTAAAATTAAATAATGAATAAAATAATTTGAAAATAAAAATAAATAAGTAATATTATAATTTTTTATTATAATTTTTTGACTAGTATTTTAATAATGTCATCTTTATATAAAAATATTTTCACGATATTTTTACATTTTAATTTAAAATTATAATTTATAAAAATTATATTTGGAATTAGAAAAAATTAATATTTTTTCATAATTTCAAATGTAATTTCATAGGAGTATTATTTATTTTTCTAAAATAATTTTTTAAATAAATATTTGAAAAAAGGGTTTTACTGAAATTGAGAATTTTATTACTTCACCTGCATATGATCAATAACTAATAGTTTATAAAAAATATAGGTAACTAAATATTTATCTATAATGTAAGAATATGTATTTTAAAACACTATATTGATTGCAAATATATGTGATTATTTTTTAGAACTTTGGTAATATTTTATTCAAATTTAAAATTAAGATTTAATATTTTTTGTAATTAAACATTTATACAGAAAAAAATATTTTTTGGATTACATTAAAATCCAAATATCATTTATTATTTTTTAATCAATCAATTTATGTAATGAAACCTAATAACAATGACAATTTTAACATACTCAAAATCATTAATATTAAACACACAATTTTCTCTAATATGAATTTTATGTGTGGTGTGCCATTGTCCACAAATGAGATTTATCACACCTAAAAATTTTATTTTAATAAAATTATTTTCAAACATTAAATAAACAAGTTCATATTATTTAATAGGAAAATTTTTAATTTTTTTTCATTAAAATTAATTTAATATGTTAAGTATTTATTACCAAGGTAAAATATATATAGGTAATAGTTAAAAAATTAAAAAGGAAAGGCCTCAAATCAAACCATATATTCTCTAAAATGTGTGATAGACAAAAATATATGTAAAAAAACTTTCCCCACTTCATATTTTCCTATTTTGGATCCTTCTACCATTAAATAGTAAAATTCTATTATTGAAAACAATTGGTACTCCAAAAATTACTCATTTTTTCAAAATAGGGGAACATTTACACCCCTTTAGTACACACTTATTCTTTATAATTTAATACAAATAATGAATTAATTTTCAATTTACAAAAACCTACCTCAGTTTATTAATCCCAAGGTATCAGTTAGATAGACCAAGGCCTCCATTTCGAAGAATATTTCAAAGAGAAATATTATATTTTCAATGAGTTCAAAGAACTTTCATGTATGAGGGATTCCATGGTAAGCATGTTTGATATAAATTTATATTATTGTAAAATGTTTAGTTAACACACATAATTTCATTTAAATGATATGTATATATCCTATGATATATCATATCATTAACTATATATTATTGAATGTATTTTAAGTGGAAATTCAAGATATCTCTTTTGTGCTATTTTTAAAAAATATTTCTTATGCCTTAAATGATACTAATAACACAAAATATATTTGATTGATATATATTGTTTCCCCATGAAAATATTTCATATATTCCTAGTTTCTTTCACCCCAATGTTTCATATTGATTGATCTCCTTTGATATATGAAAAAATATAATTTTTATTCAAATCTTGCATGTCAAATAATTTCATCCCCACAAAATTATTACAGTGTTGTAGACAATTCTCATTATATTTAATGATGATTTATCTTCCTTGTATATATTTTCCATTATGGATAATTCTATCCTTTATAATTGGGAATCAAATTATGTTTTATCTCATGTGACCCAAATTTTCCCCATATTTAAAAAATTATTTTTTATTAACCCTTTTTGTGATGTAGGTTTCTTATACAGGAATTTGTAATTATTCCAATGGTTTTTTCCATACTATAAAATAGATATTTTATTATCCACTCCATATTATCCTTATATATAATTTATCTTTTTCAAAAGAAATTTTATATTTGATTATTTTCATAAAAACATTTTCCAATGATTTCCCTTTACCTTTTTGAAGTTGAATTTTCAAAGTGACAGTAACTTCCTCTACTATGTCAAGAAAAGGTGTTTTTGAAAAACTATTTTAAAATTTAATTCACCATATAAGCATTCTTATTTTTAGAAAATGATTTACTTATTTGAAAATAGTTTTCAAATTCATATTTACTCTTGTTGTTTTTATAAGTAAAAGAAATATTCGTAAATTGTCATAATGTTTAATTTTTATTTTTAAAAGGAATTATATATTTTTAAATGGATTTAAAAATATTGTGTTTTTATGAAACAATTATTCAATTTTTTCATGTTATCTTTCCTCTTTACTACTTATCTGATATAGATTTTATAAAATCCCTTCATAGTATATGGTTCATAAATACAGATGAAATGGGATGAATTTGTGATCTGATCCACTATCAACCATATAGAATCATGTTTCCATACAATTAGTGGGAGACCTATCACAAAATTCATTTATAGCTATTCCCATTTCGAAACAGGAATATTTAAACGATGCAATATACTAGAGGGCCCTTACTGATCTACCTTAACTTGAAAACATATTTGAATATCGAAAAAACTCACCCACTTTTCTTTTCATGACACCCACCAAAATTCTACTTTAAATCCGTATACATATTATGTTTTCTATGATGAATAGTCTATCTCAAATTATTGAAGCATGAAGAAGTTTTAATTGAAAATCCAAAGGTATGATCATATGACTTCAAAACCAAACAGTTTCACTCTCATCAAGCTTTTATCCCTCAATGGTCTCCCCACCATTGAGTTTTGACATTGTATCAACACATTCTGAATCTAATTTTTACACCTCATTAACCATATTCACCAAATTAGGAACCAAATATATTGGAAGGAAAAAATGTAGCAAAACCTCAGCCTTTAGAATCTATATGAATGTTTCCTTACAACAACATTAACTACCACTGATTTGAAGATTCCTTTACCTGCTGACCATATATCTTTTTTAATGAATCCTATAACAAATAGCCTTTATCCAATGTATACATAAAGTTAAAGTCTAATATTTGGAGATAATATATCCTTATTCATTGTCACAAGTTCAAATCCATTTTTTATAAAATGATTACCAATATCTTATGATTTATGAATTCCTTGAATTTTTCACTATAGTGGCAATGAAACTAAGTATTAAAATCATGGACTATGGAATATAACTCCAAATCATGTGTTGTTGTATTCTATTCATTCAATCATAACATCCATGGGCCTTAAAGAAACCACATGATCTCACTTAATGAAAATATATACCAACCCAGATCCTAATGCTTCATAATACACCATATAAATTTGTCCAATTTCTAGAAAAATAAAATTGGTGCTGATGTAAGGTGAAAATTAATATCCTAAAAAGAATATTTAAATTTATCACTCCATTGAAATGGAACAGTTTTCAAAGTCAAAGATTTGATATGTGAAGCTCTTTATGAAAAACCATGAATAAAATATCAATAATAACTAGTCAGACCAAGGAAACTGTGTATGTAAATAGAATTCATTGGCAGTTGAAAATAGCTTAGAGCTTCTATATTTTATAGATCCACAGAAACAACACTTTTAGAGACAACATTGCCAAGTAAACATATTTATTTTATCCAAAAACCATTCTTGATAATTAGTCATACAGATCATGATCCCACAAAATTCTCAACACTATCGCTATGTATTTCTCATGCTCAACCCTGGCCCTTTAATACACTAATATGTCATCTAAAACTACTAATTAGAATCTAGATACATTTCAAATATCAAATTCATCAATTATGTAATTAATTCTAGAGAATTATTATGAAAAAACGTCATAACCACAAACCCATAATCTCCATATCTACCCCAGGAAGCTTTTTTTGAAATATTTTCCTTTCAAACATCCAATTAGTGACATCCCAATCACATGTCAATTTAAAGGGAACTCCTAGGGTCCCCATAATTTATCAAACTGAACATCAATGTGTGAAATTGGATACCGATTATTTATCGTAACATGGTTAAGGTTGCGATAATTGAAACAAATTCTAAGAGTTACATCCTCATTCTTTATAAATATCACCAGTGCTGCCCACAAATACATACTAGGTAGAATAAACACTTTTCTATCCAAATCATCCAACAAGAATTTAAATTCACTTAATTATATTCATTCCATATGATAATATAGAAGTGATATAGGAATGGTCCTAGGAAGGTTATCAATAGTAAATTCCATATCTTTAGTGGATGTAAAACATAAAAAAAATAAAGTGGAAACATCCAAAAACTGATCAACAACTCATGGAAAACCACTATTGTCAATAACATCCACTGATGCTAAGTTTAGAGATTCTAGATGGTATGAATGTTTTCTAACTACTAGTTCTAACAAGCCTATTGTACCTTTACATTACTTTCTTCTGTAAAGAGAAATTTTCCACCATCATCACTCATAAAATAGATCACTCAGGTAAAATAATCCATGTGATCCTTGAAAATGATCTTCCAATCCATACTTAGGATTATATCATAGACATGGATATCAAGACTAAATAATTTCCAACATAATTATCATCTACAAATAGTAATAAAAATTATTTTCACAAAATTTCTCAATAATTAATTTCACTCTAAGGATATAAAGTGACACAATTGAAGTCATCATCTAAACATTTAACCCTATAATAACAATATCATGAGAAGAAATAATGAAATAGGATAAACCCATATCAAAAGATCTTACGTAACTATATAATTTAAAATAGTCATACATGTCAATGTCGATAGTCTATGTTTATCTTCCATAATAACTTTCTCAGCTCAATATAACTTCATATTTGTTGCACTTTCCTCTATATTTTCCTATTGAGATATCTGTTTCTAGTGAGTCATGTATTTCCGAGAATCACCATAGATATTACAATTCCGCTAATGAGAATTATTCCACTATAGTTGTACTATCAAATAATATGACATCTTTGGACCGTGATATGTGTCCAGAACACTCGAGAATGGAGAACTATGATTATAGTGTTGAATATTTTATATATGGTTGGAATTATGGGATACTCTAGATGGTTCCATAAAATCTCTCTTTATGTGGTCTAACGAGCCACATTGAAATCATATTGGCTTACCCATTAGCTTGGGAAGATGATTCAATTATCTAGATGTCTAATTCTAATTCATCACACTAATTTGAAAAAATATGTCCCTCTTCTACCTGTTCCCAGCATTATAGTTCCTACAATTTCTTGTAGGTATATTCATTTTACCTCCACTATAACTTCCTGAGATATCCCTTTTGGACACTATCACTCTATTGAACATCTCTATATAATCTATTATATAGAGCATGACAATATTCGAGTGAATATATTACCTTATCACTGAGTAAAAAATGTACATCAAGGATGAACTAGAAGAGAATTTGGGAGAAAAAACAAACTAAATTAATCAATTTTTCTACATACTCTATCCATAAGATATTCTCATACTTCAAGATAGTTTTTTATTCTAGAAATTATGAATGTGGGAGGACAGAATTGATATTTAAATAATTCTTTAAAATCCTACCATACATTACCTTGGTATAATTTATCCAGAACTATAAAGTCCAACCAACATCTTTTAGGGTCCTCCATCATATATATTTCCAACTCGACTTTCATTTCAGCTAGGGTGTCTACGAATTCTGATATTTGATTTATTCAATCTATCCACACCTATGCTTTCTCTGGATCTGAATCACTACAAAAGATGGGTGGATTCCTCTAATTGAATTGAACAGAATTATCCCCATAGCTTGGTTAATACCTTATTTTCTTTCTATCCACATCATAAAATCATGAAAAATACTATATACTATCTATTGGTTAACCTATATATTAGGTGAAACCACATTTTTAAAAGCTTCCTTTTGTTGGTTTCTTCTATGCCTAACAACGACCATTTTCTATATCAAACAAAAAGTTAATAGTCTCACTCTCTAGAAACTGAAGTCTTAGAAGCTTCAAATTCTATCACATAACACATATCACTATATGGAATTCCATAATTCCACAATTTTCATCTTTAAACCATTTTTTTAAAATTCTATGATGCTTTTAAAAATCATACCATTTTTAAAATACCACTATCACGCCTTATCAAAATCTCACATTTGAAAAAAAAAATCAATATTTTTCAAAATATGTTTACACTAAATAATAATTCACAACTCAAAATGAAATATGAAATCCTAGTTAGAATTCATTTCTGATGATGCATATCATGATCTTCTCGTTAGATAAACCCATGACAATGACACTACTACTCATATAAGTGTCTCAAAACACTCATGTAGACAAATCCTAGGTAACTAGAGGTTCATTATAAATATGTCAGCTATGCCGGTTTATACCCTACATATCAGGTTTTGAAAAACCTAATCCTTTATACCGTCCCAACTCAAGGAAAAATCAAGAATATTTTCAAAACTCAAAGATCGAGACAACAAATAACCAAGGATCAAAAAATAGATAACACATGTAACATCCCACCCCTCCTCATTGTTTTGTGTAGAGGAATAATTGCCACCTGGCCTTAGGTGACATTCATAAGACACAAAATGCTGAAAATAAATTCTAAGGGATTCAACACAGTTAGGGGATCCTTTTCCCTTTTAAAATAAAATATCCACAAGTAAAATACCATAACAAAAAAAAGTATAAATTATGCATGAAACAAGAGTAATATAGAAAGAAAACAATAACAAACTATACAATAACCCATATTAGAATCATGTAGGTAAGAAAAAAATCAGAAATATAATAATCTATGACACTAACTCCAAAACCTTGAATATGCTCAAATCTTCAACTCCAAAATTTATGCCCTATTGAATCAGGATGTGTCACTAAAAATATTAGATACTTTTCTATTAACTATTTCTCAATAAACAATATTGTAAATGGAACTGGTGTTCTAATGTTGGGGGGGGGAGTAATTAAACCTATTAGGTTTTCCTAAAATGAATTACCTTCTCAAAAAACTTACATTAGAAATGGTATAATATTTTTATAAATTGTTTTTATAAAAATCTATAAAAAATTTATAGTTTACATCAAATCAACGAATTTTCTCAAAAAAATGTTTTTATGGGAAAAACCAAATAATCCCATCTAGCCATTTTACAATACATTTTCAATAACCCATTCCAATATGCATTTCCACACATGTGTTCCCAAGTAATAGTTTCATACTCATGATTTTACTCCCATCGATCTACCAAGTAATCACAAGGTAACCATATACTAGTTCCGTAATGGGACACACACCTTTTACAAGGTTATGTCAAAGTAAATGAACTGAAACAAACCAATTATGCCAAAATCATATAAAACAACTTAAATTAATTAATATTTTTGTTGAAAACCTTCCTCAAATCCTTTTTCCATGAATCAAATCAAACTATATTTTCAATGTCACAATTTTAAAATAATTCAACAAATCACTTTTCACAAATATTCCAAAATTTCACAAACCATAACCAAAGACGTTTTCTACCTTGATTTTCAAAAAAAAATGAAAATAAATTCCTAAAAATTAAAATAATTTCAAACCAATATTTTAAGTTATAATAATAAGATTCGAGAGTGAAGGAAACTACCTCAAAAATTATGACAAATACGAAGAACAACACAATGAATTCAAGAAAATGGGGTTAAAACTCCCAAAACCTACCTTAAATATAATTACCTATCCTGAAAAAGACCAAATATCTTCACATTTGGAATTAATTAAATTTGATCTATTCCCAATGGATTATGTACTTGAATCTAAGAGAGGGTAAAAGATGATATGTATTAACAGACTTTAAAAATAGAGACTTACTAAGGATTATGTGCTTCAATAAAACATGATTTCCCTACATATCTATAGATGATCAATGGGATGGGCCTCCACAACATTTGGGAAGAGTCAAAATCGGGTTAGGTTTATAATACAAAAAAACAAGGGGTTAAGGGGATAAAAAAATTTGCCACAATTTTCTGATCTAACTAATGGGATTGCACTTTTAGGGCACACGATTTGGAAAATTGTGTGCTAACTATGCACATGCCTCTTTCTTATGAAGCATCTCGCATGGTCTTCTCACACAATTAGAAAAATGTGCTCTAAACATGAGAAAAAAAATCATTAAAAATCATTGTTTCCAATGGGTTTCAGCATGGTTTGGCCAAACAGTATGCCTACCCAAAGCCCACTATATCACTTTACACATTTTCCTAGATGTGTATCATAGTTTCTAATAACCATGTTCATGTTTTACATCTACATAAAATCCCCATTAAAATTCCTAAAGTCCTCCGAACCGTCCCAAACATCACAAAAACATGTAACATACATAATATACATAAATAAAGGGATACTTACTTTGAATCCCATGGTACTAAAACATAGTACTAGACAAAGACCAAGAACTCAAGACTAAGTCTGAATTTTGAATGTCGTAGAGTATGTATAGTTATAACAAACTATCCCACTGTAGTATTAATTGATTTTTGAAATAATTTACCATCTATAATGATAGTAGTCTTAAATCAAAAAAAAATTTTGGAAAATAATATTATCTAACATACATCCATAAAATTTCCCACCACATTACATACCATCGATGATTTACTTTGATATTTTATAAGAATTATACTATGATCAAATATGACTAGATCCATAACTAAATAAACAACCAACCTCTAACATATAGTTGTGGTATGATAAATAGAAGAATAATATATAATATTCATTAAATCATAGGTAGTGGTGAGATGCAATAGTAAAACATTGCATATTATTCCATCTTGATTGAAGAGTTGTGGGAGATAAATTTTTAAAGCCAATTTTGACCCCTGGATGATATGGGAGAGAGAAAAAATTTTATTTAAATTCATACTTGTTCGTTTAGTGAAATATTTCCAAGAAGTTTGGTATAAATTTGAATCCAATAATAAAATTGGTTGAAATTAATTTAATTTCCTTACTATAGATGATTATATTATGAATATTTTAGATCCAAAATAGTTTTAGGTGACCTAGTGAACTCATGTAGAATATTTTTTTTAATCTTATATGGGTAATGTATTTTATGTTAAATTTTATGGGATTCCAAGGATTATGTGTGGGAGAAATATCTTAGGTAATAAATTTTTTATATTTTATTAATACATAATTAATTTTATTCACTATTATTTACTTATTCCTTGTGATATTAGGAGTTGTTGAATTGAAGTGTAAGTTGATTTGATTTTTAAAATATTGTTTAAATTTTAAAAAATTGTGAATTTAATGAATTTTTTATATTTATAGAATAAATTGAGTTATATATATTGGGTTTTAAATGTTTTATCGGTTTAATGATATAGGAATCTAGTTAAATCTATAGACATAATTTTTTTAAAGGTCTAAGGATGTGTTCGAGGTTGTCATTTGAGAAGAAGTGTCGTTAAGGTATTTCATAATGATCACATATAATTTAGAATTATTAATATTAATTAAAGATTAACAATTTCATGACGCCTATATGTTTTTGAAATGGAAATTTCACATAAGATTTATCAAGGAACATTTTAAGTATCCCTATGAACATAATTTCATTGTAATTTTCAATTATTAAATTCATAAGGTCTATCTACCTCTGTATGGTTTATCTTAATGTTCAATCCGGGTAATCTTAAGATCAATCAATGAACATCATATTTTTACCAAGTAAACATATGTTTTATATTCTAAAAATATAAAATTTTATAATTTATAATTTGAAAGCATTTATTATTTCTTTTACCATGTTTTAATGTTGAATAGAAAGCCTCACGAGATTAACTTCCTTTGTGAAATTTTAAAATCAGATGGAATCTAAGGGGGATATGTAAGGTTTATTTATATTTCCAAATGAATATTTTTTATTTCCACATAAACATGTATAAAAAACAATTTCAATCAGCAACATAGTCTCTCATGGAAAATATTAATCATAAAATATGTTATCTATACTAGATATATATGAAAAATAAAAGAGAATATATGGATTTTGTGGATGAAAAATGAATATTAAATTTATGGGTGTCCATGAGGAAAAGGAAAATACCCAAATTTTAAATATTTAATAATTTTCTGAGACTAGACCAACCAATGAGAGAGACATGAAAAAACTATAAAAGAGGAGAGATTGAAATAGATGGAGTTGTTCATGCATTGAGTACCACTACAACTATTTTGATATTTCCAAAATTTTATTTTCTATTCTTTGATATATAGTATACGTCTTATATTCCATTAAAAATAATTATTCCAATTAAATACTGGGGTAAAATTATTTAATGATTAGGGTAGGGGAGGTAGGAATAATTTATAGTTCTTGATTCAGTGTTATCAGGGAAAAAATATCTTCTCAGTTGATTTATTTTAATATATAGTGGATAATTATTTATTAAATTTGATTGAGTCTATATTATTAAACATCATCACTATTTTCTTCCTCAATTTAAAATCTAAATTATCAATCTTCTTGGTTGAGTTTATATATAATATAATAGGATAGGATGGGTGGTGAGTGTCCTATAATTGATGGAACATATATGAATGTATCAGAATAATTATTAATCAATTAAGATCCCCAAACACTATTTTGGTATTAGAAAATTAGATTAAGGTTGGTTATTTATTTTAGAGTCACATATACCTTTTCACATACATGGTAAGGAGATATTATCATGTAAGGATTTCAATTATATTTTTTCAATATATCTTTCAAAATATGAGGATTTGTGAAATGATTATAGGGTATTCCAATTATTATTTAATACAAAGAAAAGTGGAATGTTTTAAAATATAATTATGGAATTTCATTGGAAAATCCATCCCTAAAGCCCTCACCTTTTATCTTTTTGATTTCTATAATTTTATTTTAATTTATTTCAAGTTGTCTTAGAAATAAATTCATTCAAAATCAAATAATTTCATAAAAATTTAATTAATTTAATTTTTTTCAACCCTCTTAAGATAAACCCATTTTTTTCAAGATAGTATATTTATTATAATCCATGGATTAATTCCTTTTTTTGAAAAGAATACAACTATTTAACCATCCAACTCCTCAAACATAATTATTTCAATAAAAAAATGATATTTTTTGTTATTATTTAACCCATTATGTATAAAAAACATATAATTTATAAAATTCATGAATACATGTTATCAATATGTCCTATATCCTCAAAATTGTATAATTACATTAAATATCTACTTTCTAGGTTGAGGGTGTTTTTAATGCCTAAAAAATTACCAATGTTCATATAAAATCCCTCAATATTCACAATTTAAGTAGAGTTTCACTATATGAATCAATTATCATTGGTAATCCATGAACCTTCCCTAATTCATCTATATAAATTTTAAAATTGATATCCACATAATTTTATTTTTGGTATGGTAATAAGATACCTAATTTCATTAATGTGAAATCTGTAACCTAGATAAAATTATTCCCATTTTATACGAGGGTAAATCAATTACAGTGTCCATAAAATCATAACCCCACTTCATAATGGAAAATTCCAGGTGAAAAATAACTCTTTTAAAACTCAATGATGAACCATAATTTCCTAAAAAATATAATACCACATTATAAAAACTATTAATTATAAATTCATTATAGGAATTTATAGTAGTTTATCCAAGGAATGAAACATATTCTCAACCCTCAAATTTATTGTCATATTTGATATGTGAATCTCATGCTATGTCATCTTTTTCATGATCTAAGAAACACCAAACATCCTAAGAAATAGTAAAATACGTTCCTCATATTATGTTAATCCATCATGAGTTTATATATGACATATGAAATTTATCTACACTTAATCCACTATGTTTCCTTTTTATATATTCTCCTTCTAATTAAATAATGGATAATTCAAAATTATTTGACTAAGAAATATTTTATTATTAAAATTCATTAAATTAAAATTATAATCATTATTTTTATATAATATTTATATTTATCACTTTAGTCATAGGAAAAAATCCATTAATCATAATATTTAATGTATCAAAGGACAAAATACCTTTTCAAAGAGTCTATGATATCTTAAAGTGAAAATCCATATATACTGCACCTACCATTGAGAAGAATAATTTATACAAATCAAGTAAATAATTATTTTATATATAACATAATAATTAACATTGTAGCATAGGAAAAAGTTATAACATATCATGTCAAAGATAAAAAGGAAGCGAAAATTTGTGTGATTTGATATACATGCCTCTGAAAATATCCAATTATTTTGACAAAGGTACAAAACCCATAACATTATTTGAAACCACATAAAGAATAATAACTTTAATATTAGAGGAATCAAACTATACTCCTCAATGATAAATAATCTACTTGAAAAAAATAACTTATTTTATACAAAACTTATATTTTGAAATATTTTTATTTAACTCATACAATCCAAATTAAAATTTTATTAAAAAGGGACCCTTGATTAAAGAGAGAAAGTGGTGAAAATATAGGGAATATAAAAAAAATTATATTATAATAACTCTTTAAGGAAGCAATAAAATATATAAAGTGATATTCTCATTAAGAGTCACATTACAGGACAATGCCTCTATTGCAAGGTTCCGATTTCTCCATGTGTGAAAACATCTAATAATCTATTCAATATACATTCACAAGATATTAGATGCATATTGGCCTTCCTCACGCTTCTCTCATGTGGATAACCTAGGGTTCGTCTATGGAGGATTTTGTGAACCCTCCTCCCATAGTGGGGGGAGGGGGGTCTTCTCCCCATGGTCCTGGATCTGAGAAGATTATTGGGTGTGATGTCAATCAACCCTCATCTGATGTGGGATTCTTCTTCCCGGGAATCTATGTTCTGCCGAAGGTTCTGGGGTGCATCTCCTATCAACCGGTCATCCCAGTTTCTGTCCAAGAATTCTATGAAGCCTCCTTTATGCTCTCTAATTCCCTGATTGAAAGATTCGTGAAACGAAGACCTTTGGTGGATGATTTTGGTAAGTCTGTGAATGAAAATTGGGGGTTGAAAAATCATGCTTTGGTTGGTATTCTTGGTCTGTGATAGCTATTCATTCTCGTTGTGGATGAAGATGATTTGAGCAGGGCGTGGTCCAGAAGTATAAAGGACTCTTCTGGGTATCATCTGCTTTGGTGGTCATTCGAGTATCACATGAATCCTGACTCCCCAAACATGGCAATCTAGTTGTAGTTTCCTGGGATCCCCATTCTATTTCAAAACCCGGGATTGCTCAGGTCCATAGGCAATTCAATTTGACGGTTTATATGATGTGATCATAGGATGACTTCTATGAAAAATCCGTCCACCACGAGGATCTGTGTTGAGATAGGCCTCTCAATGATTCCACCTGAGATTGTCTGGGTTGTCGTTGTGGTTGAATACAGGTATGATCAGAAAATTCTATATGAATCTTGGACATCGTATTGCTCTAGTAGTCATAAGCATGGACATGGAATTGAGAGCTGTCGCATGATTATCATGTATGTCAAGATTGGTGTGGTCATAGCTACAGGGGATGATGCTCTTTCCCAAAGCGAGAACTTCCAATAAGGTATTATGCCTGCTATAACTGCGAGTGTCCAGGTTCCAGTTGCAGATGCCCATAAAAACAATCCTGTTCAGACTGGTGTCACCCCTAAAAACAGTGTGAAGTCTCCTACTGTGGAGAGGGGGGTGACATCATGAGATATGTTAAATGGGGACTCCATGGATGTTGGGTTTGTCAGCCATGAGGTAGTGGAGGAAGTACGACAGGTTAAAGGAGCATCCATGAGCCCAGCGGTGACAGAGGGACAGGAAGGCTCAGATCAGTTTGAGAATAATCTGAACATTTAGGATGGTAGTTTGGGCATGGAGGTTGCAAGCTCATATTTTTAGTTTATGGGAAGGGGTCTTCAGCAGAAATATATCTCTAATGAACATAGGTATCCACATCAAAATACACTTGTTATCATGGCACAGGTAAGTTCTAATGACTTGATAACTTGTTCATCAAATCGTTTTGTAGCTTTGGCGGATGTTGAGATAAACGAAAATGAAGGGGTGGAAGAGGGGAGGACTCTCTACCCTACAATTCATTCAAGCACCCTCAATACTATCTTAGTGATAGATGGCAATGATGATGTACAACAAGGTGTGGCGAGGATGGTCAGTCCTCTTGTTGGAAGGAAATGTCCAAATGATTGTGATCCTTGCATGTAAAACTAATTGGGAAGTGTGCGGATGAACATGAAGAGAAGGAAATCTTCCTCTCCCCCTGTGGTTCAACATAGGCAATGGGGAGATGATTATGATAATTAGAAGGAATGTGGAAACAATAGATCATCCTATAGTGACCTTGTGAAGAATGAGAGTAAAGAGATGATGGGCAAGGAGATGAGCGAGAAAACACAAGGTAGGAGAAGGCTGCAAAAGGACTACACGGATCTACCCAAACCAATGGCGACTTGGTCTTCCTACAAGAAGGGTGGTGGATAGAAACCTGAATTGGAAAAAGGTAATGGAGAAAAGCAGACTTATAAGGAATAGCTAACCAAAGAGCAACTTGTCTTCAAGAACCCATACCTTTAACTTTTCATGAGATACGAGTCCTCTGAATGGGAATCAGCTACACAGGATGAAGAAGGACCTGATTATGGGTATAGAGATGGTAATGGGTTCGATGTGATGTAGTCACCTTCTTTTTCTTTGCTTTTCACTTTACTTTTCTCTAATAAAAGTTTGGGAGATCAGACATTCGTCTGATTTGAACCTTCCTGGTACATTCACAATGTCATGGTGAAATTGGATAAACCCCATGGTGTAGTATTTTTGTGTCATAGAAACTGAACCAGCACTGTGTATTCTGATTCAACCTCTAATATGTTATTGTTGTATTTCCTATAAATGTAATCCCATCAAACATAAACCTTGTCTCTACACTAATAGAGTTACATGGGCCATAAAATTTATTAAATCCAAAAAAACCTTGATCCCTTATGGTGTAAGATCCCATCATTTCAAGGGATATAATAGGAATCATTGATGAGTTCTTGCTATAAAACTAATAAAATTTTGATTCCGATACATGAAATTGATTGGTTGTGGAAGTCCCTATTAATTTAGTTCATTAATTGAATTAATTCACACCCTCAAAAATTTAAACACCCTATAAATAAATTACACCTCATATGCACATGTCATGAATTTGATTAACACCACATGTATACATGTCACGAATTTGATTTACACCATGTGTAAACATGTCATTAATTAGATTTACACCACATGTAAACATGTCACAAAAAAAATTACACAATGTGTAATTTTTTTTGAAACGATGTTCATTAGAGTTTGGGGGAATGTAGAAAAAATTGTCTCACTGATATGAACCCCCCAGAGATATATAGCCCAAGTTATGCACCAACCTTATTACTAGAGAGCCTATTCACACCTCCTCCTAGGACTGAAACTCCTCCATGCACCACCACCTTTGACTGAAGACCCTCTGCGCACCACCCTCTTCATTGTAGATCTTTTTTTCATGATTTCTGGGAGTCCACTTTAACATGAAAGCAATCTAACGTCGGATCGTGGATATCCAAACCAATATTTCTAAGATATCCCTTCCAATTTTTCATCATCTTATTAATCTATTGCTAATTCATTATCTGGTTCTTATTGAAACAAATCTAGAACTTGATTTCTACCACAAACATTGGGTTTTTTACACTGATTTCTCTACTTTCAAGGTAAATGGTGTAAAATTAAAATCCCATAGTATTGATTTCAATTTTTTGAATGTAATTGTAGAATTTCAATGAGATTTTTAACAATTGAATTATTTATTAGATAAATTAATGTGGATAATTAATCAGTTATGGGAGATTTAAAATTATGGTATTGGGATTTTAGATTAAGGATAATTAATTATAGTGATATTAAATTGTTTAAATTGAGATAGTTAATTTTTTAATTAATTATAGAGATGTTGAATTGTATAATTAGGATAATTAATTATAAAATATAATTATGGAGTTATTAAGATTTTTTAACTTGATTAATTAATTTCATAATTAATTAATTGGAATGGTTGGGATTATGAAATTGTGATTTGGTATAATTAATTGACGAATTAACTATGGCGAGACTAAGACTGTTGAAATTGAATAATTAATTAACAAATTAATTATTGTTACATTTTATTTGATGAATTGGTATAATTAATTATAGAATAAATTGTTGGATAATGTTATGAGTATTGAATTGAATGACATGGAATAATTAATTGATTAATTAATTAGGGTTATTAAATAATTTAACATGGAATAATTAATTGAAGAATTAATTTTGGGGTTATTTAATTGATTATGTTGGAATAATTAATTAAAAAATTAATTATTGGGTTATTTATTTGAGTAAGTGGGACTAATTTATTTTTGAAATAATTATGGGGGTTATTATTTTAAATTTTATTAATTGATTGATAAATTAATTAATGTAAGTAACGCAATTATTTAATTTTTGAATTAATTAATGGGATTGATGGGATTAATTAATTGATGAATTAATTATTAGACTTATTGTGATGAATTGATTGTGAATTAATTAATTAAATTGATGTGAAAAATTAATTATTGAATTAATTGGTTGGATTGAAGGTGATTAATTTATTAGTGATTTAATTAATGGGGATTCTTCTATTAATGCAATTTAATGAGTCAGATTGATTAATTGGAGAATTAATTTAATTAGGACTATTTTATCAATGCAATTGAATGAGTAAGATTGATTAATTTTTGAATTAATCAATGGGGGTTTTGTGTTATTTTAATTGATATATAATTAATTGATTAATTAATTGTGAGATAATGATATTTGAGAGTTGAGATACTTAATTGTGGAATTAATTATTAAATATTGAGGTTTTGAATGAGATAAATAATTGTGGGATTAATTATATGGGTTTGAACATGTGGATATTGATTAATTAATTGATGAATTAGTAGATATTATTGACATACTCTATTAATTAGGGGAATTAAATAAATGTTTTTTTGTGATAAAATAATTATTGAATTTGTAATTTAATTGGGGTTATCAATTAAGTGTTTAGTTGGATAATAGAATTTAACTGATTAATTAATTGTGGAATTGATTAATGTATTTGTAGTAATTAATTTTTTGGTAAATTAATTAATAATATATATATGATTAGTTAATTATTTAATTTACTAGAGAAATTAATGTGTTTAGTTAATTTTTTAATTTACTGATAGAATTTAAGTAATTAATTAATTTATTTATTTATTTATTTATTTTATGTGATTAACTAAGTGTCTAATTGATTAATATTATTGATAATATTAGTTAATTATGGAATAGACTAGATTTATTAATGTGATTAGCTAATTGATGAATTAATTGGATGTATTGAAATGACTTGTTAATTAATTAATTAACTAGAGTCATTGATGTGGTTAATTAATTTTTGAACTAATTAATGTTACTGATGTGATTAATTAATTTCTGAATTAATTAATTTTAATGACGATATTTGATAATAATTAAGTTAACTAATGGAATTGATGTGTTTAACCAATTGTTGAATTAGTAATTTCATTGGTGTGGATAATTAATTTTTGAATTAATTATACATTAATGATTGGTAACATTGTAATTCATTTTTGTGAAATAAGGAATGGTAACACGGTTATTCAATAGAGGTAATTAATGAATAGAAACATGGTCATTCATTTGTGTGAAATAAAGAATGGTAACATGGTGATTTAATTATAAGAATTAATGAATGGGTACATGGTAATTAATTTGTGTGAAATAAATAATGGTGACATAGTAATTCAATGGAATGAATTAATGAGTTTTAACATGTCCATTCATTTTGTAATTTAATGAATGGTAAAATGGTCATTAAATTGATAGAATTATTGAATGGAAATAAGTTAATTCATTGTGTAAAATAAAGAATAGTAACCTGGTTATTAAATTATAGGTTTTATTCAATTGTAACAAGGTCAGTAATTTGTGAAATAAGAATGGTAACATTTAAACTCAGTCCCATGGTATCCCTCAGGGATAGATCAGATTATGACATGGGCCAAAGAAGGTATTGAGGTTTGTGTGTAGATGGGAAAACACGGTTTTATGTGGTTAAATACTTAATATTTAATAATGTGATATATTATTTATTTAAGAATTATACATATTCTTATTACAATTTTTTACAATATTTTTTGCTGGAATAGTTTTAAACACCATTGGTGGTGGCCTACTGAGTCGTACTCATACCCTACTTGGGCTACCCATTCAGAACCCTAATAGATTATTGGTTTACAAGACATGTTATGGGAAAAAATCCCTTTTTAGATGGTGGATTGGGATGAAGCATAGTGAAGGATCCATACATGGTGTTGGGAGCTACATGGAAGAGTTTTCAGTGTCATTGTTTATTTTGGGGGTTTTGTATTGACACTCAATACGTACTTTAGAATGGATCATCTACTATTCAGTTTTTACACTATATTTCCTACATTTTTCATCTTGTAATACAATATTATTCTTCTTGTGTTATGTAATTTATATTATATTCTAATTATTTATAATGTTGTATTAGTCTAAAAAGAAGAAAAAAAGGTGGTATACCCTCCCCATTATTGATAATAGAACATGAATACTAGTTAGTAGCCTCTGGCGTATGGGGATACGTGCTTGAGGTCATGTGGCACACGGCTCGGGGCACCATCATGTGGAACCTTGGGTGAGACACTAAAAACTGGTATTAATGGATAGATTTATTTTTATTTTCTTTTGCATTACTGGTTGGGAAATGTAAATATGAAACTAGGAAAAGTCTGGACACAGTTATGAGCTCATGTATGGGAGTAGCTAACCCATGCATGGGGGAGAACCCAAGTACCCAAAGTGGGGATTATTGTTATTGTTTTTTTTGTCACATTTGAATGTTATTTCACCCTGGGTGACACACATGTTGTGTGATGTGGTTATTGTTTCTGATATTTCTTGATATTTTTTTATTTTTTACTCATATCCCAACAAGGCATGAGATTTGAGTATGCATGAATCAATTTTTCTAGTTAGTATTATTTTTTGGCTACCATTAATAGAAGAAATCATGGGGAAATTGGATATTTGTATATTGTTGAACATAAACAATTTTTCATTGATTTTGAAATTTAAATGAGAATGTTCCTGATGTGAAATTGAAAAATCTAAAATTATGAAAGATGAGAACAAATGGGTGAAGCAATGACAAACATTAATAATGATAATTTTTTAACCTTATTAACATGTATCTATGTAACACCCCAAGATTTCATAGTATGTTATTTCTTCAAAGTAATTCAATAACTTGCACTACACACAACACCGAGTTCTAGCGCACCATGACTTACCAAACTAGCTGTTCAAAAGCGGTTATGAATAATATCAACTAAAAATTGAACTATATATAATCCTTATAATTTTAGAATCCATATAATGAGTTTCTTATAAATAATGTAAGAAAAAATATATTTTTTCAGATAAAAGAAGTATTTTTCAAAAAATGAAATTTTATCACATTTTAATGGAGAATCCTTTTTAAATAAAATATTTGAAACATTTATATATAAAATTTTAGAAAATAAACTTCTTATTTAGAATCAATATATAAGAATTTAGTTTCGATAAAGTTTTGGTGTTTTTCTGATAATTTTCATATTTGGGTGAATAGTGAAAAATAGTATATTTTAACTGAAAACAACTTTTTAAATCCAAATGATTTGTATTGTTAAATTATAAATTTTAATGGATTTTAAGTATAAATATATTATATTTTTACCAGTTAATCCAATGATGTACATTGTAAGTAATTTCACTTTGAAATTGGACATAAACAATTGTCAAACCTCTGATAGTTATTATTTCTTAAAAATACGCATTTTGGTTTTGACAGCAGGAATTAATTTTAAATTAATAAATTAAAATTTTTTGTTTAGAATTTGGTAAAATAGAATTCATTTCTGGATTCATAATATCTAAATTAGCTTAGGGTGAAATTTTGGTACTATTCTGATAACTTTAATATTATGAAGAATACAGAAAATTAGTAAATTTTAATTAAAAACAACTTTTTTAATCGAAATAATTAAGAGTGATAAATTATGAATTTGAGTGATTTTAAAGTATAATTAGATTATAAATTTACCATTTAATCCATTGTTGGTCATTGTACATAATTTCATATTTAAACTCGACATAAGAAAGTGTCAATGTTTTGATGGTTATTATTTGTTAAATAAACGCTTTTTTTTTCGACAACGGAAATTAATTTTAAATTAATTTCTACCACTTCTGTGTTTTGAATTTATAAAAATGGATTTAATATTTAGAATCAGGAGGTCCTAGTTTTTTAACAAGGTAACTTTTATTTTGAGACATTTTGAATAATTATTTCGGTAAATATTTTATTTACCTTGGTTAAAGGCTAAATCCGGTAAATATGGGTACAAAAATAATATTATTATAATAATAAATTACTTTAAAACGTGTACTAACCCTATTGGTTGATACATGTCCGACCATGGGTATCTTTGGGTCGATTTTGGGACCCCATGGATCCACATGTAAGTGATAATGACACTTTATATTAATTAAGTTAATGTAAATACAAAAATGACATAAGCATATATCTTTTAAGAAAACAACTTTTACATAGAGTTATATATGTTATATTTTCGAATATAAATATTCATTAGAAATATAAAAAAATTTCCTACATAATGGTATGTTATTTATAATTTTTATTCATCTAATAATTAAATTTATTTATGACACAATAATGATGTAGTATTTTCCTTAATAATAACAGAATCAAAGAATTGGTATTATAAAAGTTAAAATAAATATAATTTGAAAGTTTTGATGACATAGAAGAATTTTATTGGTTAATATTACATGTTATAATTTTTTAAATGAATTTTATTCTAATTAATAAAGTTGTTAAGACTATTGAAAAAATTAATTATTGAATAGTGTCAAAATTGACATAAATGAGTTTTTAAAACAAATATTATATTATTAATTGATATTCTATTCCTAAAAATCTAAGGTTCATCCAAAGGACATATATAATTATAGGTGTATTATTAATGGACCACTTGGGGGTTGCTTGAAGTTTATAGTAAGTTTATTAACTATATAATATAAAAATACAAAGTGACATGGTAAGTGTCAAACTAATTATCTAAGAGTTAAAACAAAAAGACATCGTTAATGAAGTGACCCAAACCAGTATAAAACCTATTGGTTGAGTTTTTTTCTACCTATCCCCACCTTATACTTTTAATAACACACTTTGGATCCATTATAAACCGAATAATATTTTATTATAAAATAATACTTAATTGTTTTTCCTAAATAGCCCCTCCTCCCCCTTATAAACTGACATCACTTATAACCAATTCTTTGCACCTCTAAAGCCTTTTGGCTCATCCAACCTCTGACCAATTAATCTCCCTATATCCCTATCCTCCTCCTATAAGAATTACCATAGTTATAAGGCACTTCAAGTGTTCTTTTATGTTCAAACAAAAGGGAGTTACCCAAATTAAAGGTAACTATTTTTCTTAGCTTCTTTTATTTTATTTTACTTCTCCAACCCCTAAACTCATCTTATTCTTTTATTTTGTAAAAAAACTAGTATAATAAATATAATAGGATATTTTTATGAGACGTATTCTAAATACCTTTACACACACCTCCATCTAATGGTTGAAGAACATAATGTTTTGGTGGATGGTAACCAAACGCCTCACGAAATGATGATTGTTAATTTATCTCCTGCCACCTCTCATGGAGGCCATTTTGATGGACTAATAATTAAATATGATATTAATGATATTTATTTTATATATATGCTTTTTTAATTCCATTTTATATCATACCATTATTCGTTTCATGTTGTATATATATATATATGATAATTTCATTTGAGGAAGTGCGGACTACCGCCCCCTCAAAGTGATATGACTCGTTCATACCATACAAGGAATGAATAAAGGATGGTTTTAATGCTCATAAGTAACATATATAAGATATTATATTATACTGGAATAATAATATACATATGTATCAATTGGTTTTGATTCCTTTTAAAATGAAAAATGAAATGGAAGTAGCGTTCGTGCGTACATACGGATTACCGTCTCCACGAACATGATGAGATTCATTTCCCCATCATATCCATTCAAGACTAATTCTCATTTTATGATTAAAAGTAATGTTTAAGGAATTGTTATAATTCAGGATATGAATATTATACAACCTATCCATAACAACCACATCTTACGTACCAATGCATTTAATGGAAAACGAATCAGTTAACACCTGAAACGACGATAATACTAAAATATTATTTACAAAGCAATATTAAAAGATCATATATTATATCATATTTTTATATATTTTCTTGTATAATTTAATAACAATTATTTAACTATTATACAGAATTCTAATCTACCCTCGACCAAGGAAAGTTACCAGGTAAGGGTTTATTTAACAATCTCTTTATTATCCAAGCTTGTTTATACGTAATTATCTACTGGGCCTTCTTTATCATCAACATCCATGTTTATTAAAAATGTATTTCAAAACATTTTTACTATTTTATAGAATATGGGTTAACATCATTTATACCATTTTTCTAATTTTTATAAGATGTTTATGAAGGAATATTTCTATCATTTTCCAAACAAGGTCATTTTTTACGTTTTCGACAGAATTTAGGTAAGAATGTATTTTTTAACTTATACGGTGTGTGCGGCTATTTTAAACTGTTATAAAATCGTCGAACCATCCCTTAAAATATAAAAAAGATATTTTCAATGAAATTTTTTTATAATTATGTGACATATAAATGATTTGAAAAAAAGATATACTTCTCTCAAATAGTTTTGATTTCATTTATGTTAACATCCTTTGATAGATTTTAAGCTTATTTGAAGTTGATTTATTATGATTCAAAACTTCCATATTGTATTTAAGGTTTTGTGATATGTTTGAATGTGGATGTGTTATTTTTATACAATTCATGGTTTATGGAGCAAGTATTCACATTTTGTATGTTAGTTTTAATTCGAATTTTTATGTTATGTTTAAACCTGTTCATATGAGGAATGCATTGGACTTAATAAATGACGGGTGGAGCCCTCTCTATCTCCTCGATGAATTAGTAGGTCTCATTAGACAAACTAGTGTCTTGGAACAAGGCCTTGACAAAATATTATTTGCAGTCTTGGAACGAGGCCTTGACTGTGTGGTTATGATAGTCTAGCATTATGCATTCCATCATTACGAAAGTGTTTATTGATATTTGCATGTGATTATTCGACTAGTAGAATATCCATTTAAATAAGTAAATGGAATTATTTCATTTTACTTTTTCCATATTATGCTGAAGTTCATGTTTAAAAGTATTTTGTTTTAATTATACATTTCCTTAAATGTTTATTCTTATTTATGAATGTTTCTGCTATATTGTTATCCTTACTGAGCATTTTAGCTCACCCCTTTATATGTTTTGTTTTTTCCAGGATGTGGAGAATTATTTTATGAATGACCTGTAGGGATAGTATAAGGGATATGAGTGTGGATACAATATGTTTTTGTATTTTTAACTTTATGATGTAATGTAAACTTTATGAATGTATCTAGTTTTTCCAAGGCTACTAAACTAATTGGTCTTTCATGACTTGATCTTTTGTGATCATGCCAATGTTATGTAATAATGCACCGACATTGGGTAACTAGGGTTAGGGCATTACAGTTGGTATCAGAGGAAGTTTAGTACAAACCATGGAAGCTATATTTAGATAAACTCTGAGGATTAGTTATAAGAACTTCCTAGAATTTTGGTATGGTAGAGATTTTGTGAGTTTTCCAAGTAATACATCCATGTATGGATATGAGTAGGTAGAGGTGGATCTGGCACAGATGTACCTAGGTGTAAAACCCAAAAACACTTCTTTAGTATAGAATCGAACAGGAACTAGTGCATGACAGTGGAACTTGCTGCACTCCTGGTTACGACACTCCCGGGGGATATGCTTAGGATAATTCTCATTTTCATTAAAAATCATTATGAAGGGTTTATGAGTATATACTTCCCCAATGAAAACATCTATATGAATATGGATTATATCCATAAACCGTTCAATTTATGTTAGGTATTTTACAAGATTGGAATTATTCATTGTAATTCATAAACTGGCCTAGTTCATTCTATTGTATAGACACTACTGGAAATTCGGGATATAGCCACGGTTCTAAACCATGGCTATAGGCCCACAAACCGTGGCTATAGGTAATAGCCACGGTTTGAGGAACCGTGGCTAAGTTTGGCATGGCTATAGGCCCAGACCTACAACCATGGTTTCAATCGTGGCTCTAGGTGTATAGCCACGGTTCAAACCGTGGCTGTAGACTTAATGCCACGGTTTCAACCGTGGCTATATTAGAGGCCGGACAGGCTTTATAGCCATGGTTGGAAACCGTGGAGTTAGGTCTATAGCCATGGTTAAAAACCGTGGCAATACACCAATACCCACGGTTTGAAACCGTGGCTATAGGGTGTGCACATACATAAAAAAATTACCCACCAACCCCCTGGACACCCCCTGGACACTCCACTGGACACCCCCTGGACACCCTCTGACACCCCCTGGACACCCCACTGGACACCCCCACTGGACACCCCTCTAGACACCCATCTTGTATCCATTTGATTCTGAAAGTTTCCTTTTGAACACCTTCCCTCTTTGTAATAAGAGAGTTCAGCCTGTATATAACACCCAATTCTATTGAAATGTCCTGACTAAAATCAGAATTAGTAGCTTCATCTTGAATATGTTGCAGAGTCGACTCAAGAGTGCATATATCTTTATCCAACCCACTCTAATTGGCCTTGCTCCAAATTATCAGTTGGGACTTTAGTAACTTCAACTTGTAAGAGAAGGCCGATTCACCCCAGCTACAATTTATGCTGAACCAGAAACTTTTAATAACATTGAAACATTCAGTCTGAAAAGACAAAGCATTATTGAATCAAAAAGGAAGAGGCATTTGTTTCTCTTTACTCTTGAAACTAACCAGAATTGGATGATGATCTGAAGAAAATTTAGGAAGAGAAACGCTGGAAATTGAATCACATACATTCATGAGATAATCTGCTCATCAATGGAAATAACTTCAACCTTTCCGAATGAATCATAACAAAAAACCCCATAAATGATCCCCCTAACTAGTGGAACCACTAGCATAAACCAAATCAAAACCAAATTTATTAAGACCATCAAAGCCTAAAGAAAAAGAAGCATTAGGTTCAGAAATTCCAAGAAGCATGGGCTTGTGAACCTGAATGTGCCTGTGCAAAGCATTGACTATCACAGAAATTCCTCACATTCAGATTTTTTATTTTCTCTCTTGTTGTGACAGTCCCCCCACCCTCCCCAGCCCCCTGCACCAATCCCCCCAGCCACCTGCTACCCCTAGCCTAGCTGCACCAGTCCCCCACGCAGCCCACCTGCACCAGCCCCCAACCCCAACCCCTAGCTGCACCAGCCCCCCCCCCCAGCCCCCTGCTACCCCCAGCCCAGCTGCACCAGCCCCCTGCCACCCCCAGCCCACCTACACCAGCCCCCCCCCCCCCGCAACCCACCTGCACGAGCCCCCAACCCCATCCCCCAGCCCCTAGCTTCACTAGTCCACCCCCAGCCCAGCTGAACCAGTCTCCCCCACCCTCCCCAGCCCCCTACACCAGCCACCCAGCCACCTGCTACCCCCAGCCCCCCAGCCACCCCCAGCCCACCTCCACCCCCCCTACAGCCCACCTGCACCAGCCCCCAACCCCAACCCCTAGCTGCACCACCCCCCCCCCCCAGCCCCCTACCACCATCCCAGCCCGCCAGCACCAGTCCCCCCCCCAGCAGCCCACCTGCACCAGCCCCCAACCCCAGCCCCCAGCTGCACCAGCCCCACCCAGGCCCCTGCTACCCCAGCCCACCTGCACCTGTCCCCGCTCCCCATCCCCCCTGCACTGGCCCAAGTATCCTACATTGTTTCACCAAGGGGCTACACGGTTTAGACTTGGCTATGTGCATCACATTCTAAGAAATTGTGTGCAATTTAAAATGAACTTAAATTTATCCTCACGAAGGGAGGTCATACTAGAATTAAGATGAAACATCCTATCAACATGGGGTACCAACAACCAACATACATGAATCAAGAAATAGAAAATAGAGAGTTCCCAACATTTTTTACACAACCAGAACATGTCTATGAGCATCATTACAGACCTCACCCCTATAGGTTACACATGACATATACTAATAGGGCTGTCCCTACCCCTTCCTGGACACCCTTCTCCCCTTCTTGGACACCCCTCCCCCTACTAGAAACCCCTCCCCCCTGCTGGACAACCCTCCCCCCCTTCTGGACAGCCCTCCCCCCGTGCTGGACGGCCCTCCCCCCTGCGGGATAGCCCTCCCCCCTGCCGAACAGCCCCTCCCCCCTGCCGGACACCCCTCCCCCCTGCCGGACACCCCTCCCCCCTGCAGGACACCCCTCCCCCTACTGGACACCCCGCACCCCTGAATGGAAATATTTCAATAACAAGTAGAAATGAATTAAATGTATAGAAATTAAACAGAGATATAAATGAGAGAAATAAGTAATAAAACCTGAATTAAAAATGTTGGATTCAGTAATTTAAAAAAAGGCCATAGTAAGATAAAGAGGCTCTGTTAGTCCCCCTTCCCCCTGCCAGTCCCCCCTGCCAGTCCCCCCCTGCACCCTGCTAGGCACCCTACCTGTCCCCTGCTAGTCCCCCTACCCCTGGACACCACTTGGACCCCCTAATAGAGTTAGATTCCCAAATGAAGGGTAAGTGGTAGATTTATATTCTACACATGGATTTTCCATTCATTGATCCCACTATAAGTCACATAGATTACCTCTTGATTTAGGAGGCATTAACACATGATAATGTAGAGTTTACCTCTACTCCAATTGAAGCCCCTTCCACCATTATAGCCTCCACTACTACGATGCCAACTAATTCAATTGTACTAAGATGATAATTGTGATAACCATTAAGATGTAATATATTTTAGAGAATCTTATATATGTTTCCCTCCCAAACAAGATACTTAGATCATCATTAAATAGGTCTTATTTCAATGCTGCCAGCCCACTTGAATACATACACTCAGATTTTTGGGGGATAGCTAGGACAAGTTCTTATGTTGGAGGATCCAATATCATCATCTTCATAACTAAAATCTCTAAGAATGTTTGGATTTATATAATAAAAAGAATATGATGCATTCCAAACAATGACGTAATAAATTCGATGACCAATACGGCAACTCAAAGAATATGATTTTCTTTCTCCAACTGCAGTTGGAATTCGAATTAGCATGCTTTCACTTTCGGATATTTGATTGACTTTTTCCAAGAACATAATTCAAATCATCAAGTTCTTTAACAATATCTGTCCCTGACATTCGTTGAGGTGTCTCATCTGTCTCAATGGAATTATCGAACTGTCTCCGATTTTTCCTGTATGGATGATCCATTTGTAGAAAATTTCGATTCCCTATGAAGCTTAAAGTTCATCGAAACTTTACTCTTCGGAAATGTGTATGTTTCATAAAAATAGGACAGGATAATTTCTATTTAGTACTCTAACCAGACATCATTCCGTAGGCAGGGAAATCATTTATCGTCCATAATAAACTTGCACGAAACATAAAGTACTCCTTTCTGAATGCATCATACGCTTGTGCACCAACAATCCAAAGCTCATTTAACTCCTCTATTAATGGCTGCAAGTATATATCAATATCATTTTTAGGATCACTGGGTCCAGATATAAATATACTCAGGATAGTGCACGGCTTCTTCATACACATCCATGAAGGAATGTTATAAATGTGAATGAAAACAGGCCAAGTACTGTGTGCAGTATGCATTTGGCGAAGTGGGATGAAACAGTCACAAGATAATCCCAATATAACATTTCGTGGGTTGGGTACAAAATCAGGATGTAACATATCAAATTTCTTCCAAGCCAACCCATCTGAAGGATGCACTATTTCATCGTTATCCTTATTTCTTTCATCTGCATGCCATCTCATATTCTTTGCCATTTGTTCTGACATAAATTTTTTTTGAATCCTAGGAATTAAAGGGAAGTGGAACATCACTTTATGTGGTATACGAGATTGAGATCCGTCTTTATTAGTCTTCCACCATGATGTGCCACACTGTTTGCACTAACTCAGGTATGAATTCTCCTTCCAGAACAAACAACAGTCTTTGAGACATGAATGAATCTTACTAGATGAAAATCCACATTTGTCAACCAACTTTGATGCAATGTAATCATTTTCTAGAATACATGCATCATCATGCAGTAAATCATTAATAAATCTAAGGAGATAGTCGACCGCAGTATTACTAAATCCATATACTGTTTTCCCATGATATAATCACATTAAAAACTCAAGTTTTCTCATTTTTCCACATGCTTGATATATTGAGGTATTTGCATCTTCCATCTTCTTTCTAACACTCTCAACGTCATCATCCTGATTAATAGATGAGAACTGTGTTCCAGTATTCATTTCCTCTTGCACTGGTCTACATGAAGAGCTAGCTACAGAAACAAAAGGAAACCGATCAGAAATCAAATTTTTCATACCAATATTTTCCGCTGAATCGATGGCATTCAACACTTGAGCTTTTTATCCATTGTGATACCACACATGATAATTTTTTTTTTGAAACCACTTTTAGTGATATGGTAACACACTTCCTCACGATTTGACCAAGGTCTTCCAACACAATCAAAACACAGGAATCGAATAAACCCGCCATCTGATTCATTAGTGAATGCAAAGTCCAAAAAATATTGTAACTCCTTCTGAAATTCATCAGTGATCTGATCAATGTTGTACATCCAGTATCCATCCATCCTGAGGTAGATAAACAAACATTAGATAAATAATCTAGAAAATGACTTATCATTATATGTATTATTTCAAAAGATATTAAGTAATCATCAATATTGACTATTTATAACTCAACCACCATTATCTAAAGTATTGTTTTTCCCTTCCAATGAAAAAGCTATTAATAAATGCTATAACAGGGTTCCAGGCCCTATCTTTTATGGATGGATACTCCAGGTATAATCAGACATGGATGGCCCCCAAGGATGTAGAGTCTCCCATAATTATGGTTCCATATGGGAATTTCTACTTTTAATTGATTCTCATGGGATAGAATAAGGCATAATCCACTTATCAACTGTCCATGCACCACATCTTCAAGACAATTATCATGAAATTAGTGGAATGCTACTAGGATTATTTGGTGGAAAATACTACCATATTTTGACCATCTTAAGGATCTTGAGAAATTGTTTATCTTCCTATATTTCATACACTTTAAGATAAAATCCCTGAATTTCACATTCAGGGTTACCTCTATTAGGTTTCTCCACTTTACTACAAGATATATGGTCATAGATATTGACCCAGAGATGATCAAGTCCATCAGTCAGATTCCTCCCCCATGGAATCTCTAAGAGTTGTGGGGCCTCCAAGGTTTATTCACCTATATAAACTGATTTAATGTGAATCTAGTTGGATAATCTAAGATCCTCTAGTGTCCAATGAATAAAGTACCTATTAAAAAATTGGATGAGGAGTTCCATATCGATTATTGATAACATTAAGCATTATCTTTTACAACTGTCAGTTTTGATTTCTTCCATTTTAGGAAAGACATTGTTCATTTATGGGACTTCCTTGGAATGATCCCTTGTAACCCATCTAACCCAAAAAAACAAAGAGGTAATAGAAAATTGTTTATAATATCATAGTCGGATTCTCCTCGATATATTGAATAGATACTCCCCTATAGATAAGAGTTTCCTCGCAATAGTTTTTACAGTGTAGAAGTTGTGATATTATATATAGAATCATGAGACACAATTGGTGACACAAGTAAAAATCCTAAAGTATATCTTCAATTACCCTATGTTTATTGGATGAATGTTGTTTTGGGAGGTGATCCTCTAGTATTTCAACATTAGGTTCATCCCATATATGGTTGTCAAATTATAGACAATAGAAGACTTCATGGACACACATCCACCCCTGAAGAACTACCCCTGAATGTTGATTTCCCCAATGAGGCTACCCTCTTAGTGGATCATGTCAAAGAGTATTAGAAAACATATTTTGATGGTGATTTTCAAAGATCGACTGTAATAATGCTTAATAATTCCAATCTTAATTGAGTAGGCCAGGTGGTTGTCTTTATCACACCAACACAAGATGTCCAATCATACTTCTTCCTATTTTTATAAGGATTCACTGATGATGAGGAAAATTATTAGGCTCTCATTACTGGTCATCAGTTATCAGATGATATTTATTTCCCCCAAATAGATATGAAGGGAGAATCCAAGTTAGCCCTCAAATATATTAATGGTGACCGCATTGTTATGATTAAAGAGATCATGTCCCTACTGGATCATACCCACAAACTAATGGTACAATTCCCTTCTAGGATGTAGGTGAATAAAATTACCATGATATAGAATTGTTGAGATGAACACTTGAAAAGTTTAGCCACATTCTTATATGATCCTGAAAATGATGATTTGATCATCCATGTGGCCTATCCAAGGGTCATTGTCCCCATTCCATTTGAGATGTTGATAACAAGAACCTAAACGAACTTTCCTTTAGTGATTATATTCTATGACCCTAAAGTCACCCCATAGTAGAGGAAAAAATCTATTAGATCCCTCTCTATATTGAGTATCCCTAGCATGGTACTCTCCATCGCGACTGAGCTGAGCATAAGTGAATCCACCGGTAAGCCTTGCTGTTTACACTCTAGAGTATGAATAAATTAATGCCACCCTCAAAATATCTGGGTTTAATGAAATTATCATTTATTACAACCAAATATATGGGATACCTTAGGTTATTTTGGAGGTCAATGTTGGGTCCAAATTCACCCATCATGTGGGACTGAAGCACTCTCAACAGATACTATTATTGGGATACATTTATCCCTCCATGCTCCATAACTACACCATTTTTTCTCAGAGTTTTCATGGATGTTAGAGACATTCAATTATTTTCCATCAACCATTATAGATCCTCCAAACCACCATGTAATATTTTCCTTTTTCACTATGGGGTCTCATATAATAGGGCCATACCCACTAGCAAAATATATCCTGTTATAGTTTATTCTAACCGAAATGGTATTCTTCTCTAAGTGGGAAGAAGTAGTTATCGTCAATGATGTTAAATCTATGTTTATGATCATGTTTTTGATCTACCACACCATATATAATTTTGTATTTCTTCATTCCATTCTAAAATAATAAGGCACTAACTTTTAGGATTAGGATTTAATGAAATTTTACACGAAGTACAAAATCTGGTCCAACGTTACTACTTACTAGAATTCATAGGAAAATGTGTAGATTGAAGAATGAAATCAGAAACAATCTATTATCCTATAGAAAACACTGGGTTATTAAAAATAAGAGTTTTCTTGATAATCTCTTGAATTTCCTCTATATCGATTGGATGATGACTCTTAATTCCACCCCAGTGACCTCATATCCCTAGTATGTGAAACCAAGTAAGTCATTCCCATCGAGGATTAGATACCATAGATCTAAATAGATTTATACAACAAAAATAGTCTAGAAATAATGAAAGAAGATCACTTGGTTGATTTGGAATCCCTCATAGAGAAGAACTTCCAAGCATTTCCCAATCTAGAGAGAAACCAAAACTAGGTGAAAATATAATTCAAAAATATGGTTTCCTCTGATCCATACAATACGGTGACATGGTACTGGATCTCAGAATAAGGATGATACACAAATAAATAAACCTAAGTTGGTTCCCAAGTGGGAATGTCCTTACCTCATTCATAAGGTCTATTCCAACGGGGTATAATCTTTGATCACCATATATAGAGATCGTATCACACCTCCCACCAATGTGATGTTTCTGAAGTAGTACTTCACATGAGGATACCCATGGTCCAAGAAAGAAAACCTAAAAATATTTTCATGGTTACAAGAATTATGAATATAAAATATTTACAAATGTTCCAAAATTTATGACCCTAAACTACCAGAAACCCCATGGTCAAGCTAGTATGACCTTAAAATATTCATAACTGGTCAAAGTAACAAGACCTTAAAAATATCCTTAATCTAAAATCATTGAACATAAAAAAGAATTCATATTCCATGAATTATGAAAATAACTATTTTCTACCAATATTTTTTGAGTTTAATGACTTTAAACTATAGATATTGACATCCTAGGCACACAAAATTAAATAATGATCTTACTCGATATAAAATTAAGATGACTCATATGATAACTATGGGATGATATGAAAGGTCTTACAATTTTTATAACCATGGTGCCTCATAATATATGTATGATATTGTCTAAAAAATCACCCCACTTGGAATCAATATGAATCATATGATATGAGACGAACTAAACCATCATCCATAAAACACGATTCTAAACTCTTGCATTACCCATGTCATAAATTTGGGATGCCCTCACGAGAGAGGATTTCCCCCAATTTTGGAATTGAAATCCTACTATTACATAATTTTGAACCATGTGTAGATTGACTACCATTTTCATGGGATATGTTGTAATTCCTATACCTCTCATTTATAGGTCTAGATAAATATATTTCAACCCTACATCCCCTTAGTCCCATTTACACACACAACATTATGACTTTAACTTGTGTGTAGTCCATCTCAAGGTGTGAACATGGTATATAAGACTATTTGAGTCCATTTATAGTAGGGTTTACCACTTCTGTGACACATATATTACTGTGAAACCAAATTAAACATATTCCAAGAATCATGAATTTAAAATATCATCTACATTCATCTCGGTCATATAATTATAACATTATACGATATGGAATTTTTTTCTGAGGTATTTGTGTGGTGTGTAGGATGTCCTGACCTCAATTCAAATCAAATTCAACCTCATTCATGAATTAATTTTTTTTCAAAATATACATGTTTCAGTAGCCCATGAATCATGAATGTAACTTGTTTTCTGTCATCCAAGAGGTATGACATTAAACATTGATCAACCGTCTTCCGGATCACTTCATTTGTTATAGGATATCCTGGTATCCGTTCACATGGGTTTTAAGCATTTTTCACTGCATTATCATCCTTAAAGATCCTTTGTATACTCAAATCATCAAGAATATAAACTATTTTCATTTTCACTAAGCCCCATGAACTCAAACAAGAAGTCTAGATCAAGGCATTGTGAACCTAAACTATATGCATGCACCCATTATTCACATGGTTTTCACCATCTTTGGTGTTGCATAAATCTAAGAGATCTACCATACAAAACTATATAAGGATTGATTCCTATCCTTATCGGATGTGAAATTATTGATAGACCATCTATCTCTAGGAAAAACCATAGATTAATTGTAAACTCATATGTTACATATGGTTATATCACCATGATATTCTCATATTTTCCTCTTATTTGGGAATAAGCCCCATTAATTTAACTTGAACAACTAGAAATCTAGTATTCCCTCAAAAATAGATATATATGGTATAAAATAATTGGATGATGAAGGCATATCCTACACTAATGTTCCTAGTTCTTGATGTTAATCTACAGTATTACCCTATAAAAAACCACGATGCCTCATACGATATTTAAGGGATGGAAATCAAACCAAAATCCATGGAACACAATTCTAAAATGTTGACATACCCTATATAATTTATGTATGCCTCAGAATCGAAAATGGTATGATTTAGTATCCTTATTCATGAGGATCGACCCGAGCAGCATAAATATATTACATAAAAGAGGGGAAATATTCTTGAGAAGGATCTAATTACTACTGATATAGATTTTGAAAAAACTATTGTTAAAGATATTGATACTGGAAATGATAAAAAATTGAATGATATAGATACCGACAATGAGGTCGTCTGGAGGAGGCTGTCGGGAGGAGGAGAGTTCGTCGGAGGAGGAGATTCCGTCGGGAGCCGGGGAGTTGCGGTCGTCCAGAGGAGGGGAGTCCATCGGGAGGAGGGGAGTCCTTCAGGGGAGGAGGGGAGCCCGTCGGGGGAGGAGAGGAGTTCGTCGGGGTCGTCTGAAGGAGAGGAGTCTGTCGGGGGAGGCGCGGTCGTCCGGGGAGGAGAGGTCGTCGGGAGGAGTGGAGTGCGTCGGGGGAGGAGGGGAGTCTGTCGGCGTCGGGGGAGGCACTGTCGACCGGGGAGGTGGGAGGCGCGGTCGTCCGAGGAGGGGAGTGCGTCGGGGGAGGGGAGTGAGTCGGGGAGGGTTCCGTAGGAGGATCCCGGGAGAATATTGGCCAAATCGCACATATATCCATGGATGAATTTTTATCCATTGGTATAACCATGATATAGCCACACACTTATAAAACTGTGGCTATAGGTCCATGGCTATATCTTCATTTTGTAGTAGTGAGAAATGGCTCCTAGTAGAAGGAATGTGATCTCCAATAATACATATGATCCAAAGAGTAAGAAGGATCATATCTTTCATGGTATTAATCCATCATTTAGAAGGGAAATATTCTCCCATGTATTCCCAACATATGAAGAAACAGTTTCAAGTGTTAATAAGATAAGTAAATAATTCTCTGAGTCCTGTGGCTTTGAAGGGAAGCAAGAGAAGAAAATAATGGAAGAGAGAATGATGGATAAAGGGCAGATGGAAAAGAAGAATTTTCCCATATGTGGTAACTGTGGGAAGAAACTCCTTGGAACTTGCCTGAATGGGGTGGGAGTTTGTTATAAGTGTGGAGAAAAAGGACACCATGTGTGTGACAGCAAGGGTAAGAAAAATGATTCAAATGTACAATGCTTCATCTGCAGGGAGTTGGGACACTACGCAAACCAATGTCAAAATCATCAGATTATGCCCCAAATGATGCTATTAGATAATAATAAAGATATGATACTACCACAGATGAGGAGGAATGATTAGTGTTATAATGTTGTTATTAAAGAATTATGTCATTTGAGTGTTGTATCAATGATGTACTGGTTATAATAATTATGGAGTATATAAGGATCGTAGCATTAATGCACCAGATCCCATTAGAACTCTGTAGTTAATCATGCTTGGGTGAGAGTAGTATATTAGGATTTTAGTGCAGTACTATTTCATTAAGTACTTTAGATTATGTGGAACCAAGAAAAGTGACTCAATAGAAGGTTAAATTTTTTGAAAATATATGGTTGAGGGAAAAGATAAACCATAATATGGTTCTAATACTGAGGTAGTGATTTTGGAATAATACATGATTGATTTGGATAAATTACATTGTATATTCTTGATTACCTTGAAACTGATTAATGATTTGTATATTCCATCATTGTTGGAGTTTACAACATTTTTTGATAGAAGGAGTATATCTAGTATTCTATAAGGAATAAGGGATCATGAATGTAATCAATAAGGTTTTATGGTATTTCAGGATATTGCAGTGTTTTAAAAGAATACATGATGAAGGTGTTCACATGTTATTACACGGAAAAAAGGATCTTCACTGTGTTTACCTTCCTTATAAATTTTGGACTATGAGTTTGGACATGAGTATTTTGGATAATTCTAGTTTGAGATTATTTTTGGATTGCAATAAAAGGACAACCCGGAGGTCAGGCGGCAACTCATCACGTTCGACAATGCCGTGAGACATGAACCCAAAACCGAAGGGCGTCAAGGGTGTATCACCTACCACTGGCCCACGTGATGTTCTGGATTGAATAATATAGTATTTTTTTTAAAAATCTGGTAGATGAATGATAAATTCATTTTTTTAACCCTATACAAATAAGATAAATAGAATATTATTTTTAAGTTCTATTATCTTTTAGAGTGAAAGATGAGTTTGTGGTAGAAATTAATTAAAGGATGAGACTTTACATATCAAGTGTATGTTTTTCTTATTCTCTTATTCTATGAAGAAATTAATTCTTATACTTTTGTGAAGGGATCTTAAAACAAAAAATTTGTTATCCTAATATGATATGTTTTGTTGAACCGATGGTATTTTAAATCATCATAGATTGATGAATTTAAGGCCCTCAATTTTAAACTTGTTTGTGATTGATGACTTCAATCACTACCTATAAATGTTTATGTTTTTCCTCCAATTATACGTCTCTAATTACTATCAATTTTCTCCTAATCGAGATCATAATTTGGTGGTGACACTTTCATTTCACTTTTCCTCTTATTGAGACTAAATTTTAATAACCTAATTTTCGATGTGTGTTTTCCCAAAGGTATTTTCTATTTTCAACCTTTTATTTTCGAAAAATAATTTCAAATTGCGAGGATGCAATTTATTGAAGGAGGTAATAATTAACACCTCAAGATTTCATAGTACTTTATTTATTCAAAGTAATTCAATAACATGCACTACACGCAACACCGAGTTCTAGCGCACCATGACTTACCAAACAAGCCGTTAAAAAGAGATTATGAATAGTATTAACTAAATATTGAACTATATATAATCCTTATAATTTTATAATCCATATAATGAGTTTCTTAGACATAATTTAAGAACAAATACATTTTTTCAGATAAAAGAATTATTTTAAAAAAAATGCAATTTTACCGCCTTTTAATGCAGAATCCTTTTTAAATACAATATTTGAAACTTTTATATATTAAATTTTACAAAATAAAATTCTTCTTTAGAATAAGGACATAATAATTTAGTTTCGATAAAGTTTTTGTGTTTTTCTGATAACTTTCATATTTGGGTGAGTAGTGAAAAATAGTATATTTTAAATGAAAAAAACTTTTTAAATCAAAATAATTTATATTGTTAAATTATAAATATTAATGGTTTGGAAGTATAAATATATTTTATTTTTACCATTTAATCCAATGATGGTCATTTTAAGTAATTTCACTTTGAAATTAGACATAAACAAGTGTCAAACTTTTGATAGTTATTATTTCTTAAAAATCCACCTTTTGGTTTTGAAAGCGGGAATTATTTTTAAATTAAAAAATGAAACTTTTATGTTTTGAATTTGGTATAATAGACCTAATTTCTAGATTCAAAATATCTAAATTATATTAGGGTTAATTTTTGGTAATTTTTTGATAACTTTCATATTTTCATAAATAGTGAAAATTACTAAATTTTAATTAAAAAAAACTTTTTTAATAGAAATAACTAATAGTTAAAAATTATCCATTTTTGTGATTTTAAAGTATAATTAGATTATAATTTTACAATTTAATACAATTTTGTTCATTGGACATAATTTCATATTTAAACTGGATATAAGAAAATGCCAATCTTTTGATAGTTATTATTTGTTAAAAACACGCTTTTTTGTTTCGACAACGGGAATTAATTTTAAATTAATTTCTACCACTTTGTGTTTCGAATTCAGAAAAATGGATTCCTTATTTAGATTATGGAGGTCCCAATTGTGTAAATAGGTAAATTTTATTTTTAGACATTTTGAATAATTACTTCGGTAAATATTTTATTTACCTTGGTTAAAGGGTAAATCCGGTAAATAAGGGTAAAAAAATAATATTATAATAATAATAATAAATTACCTTAAATAATTTCCAAACCATATTGGTTGATACATGTCCGACCATGGGCATCATTGGGTCGATTTTGGGACCCCATGGATCCACATGTAAGTGATAATGACACTTTATATTAATTAAGTTAAAGTAAATACAAAAATGACACAAGCACATATATTTTAGAAAAACAATTTTTCTATAGGGTTATATATGTTATATTTTCAAATATAAATATTCATTAGAAAGCTCAAAAAATTTCATACATAATCGTATTTTATTTATAATTTTTAGACATTTAATAATTAAATTTATTTATGAAAAAATAATGATGTAGTATTTTCATTAATAATAAAAGAATCAAATAATTGGTATTATAAAAGTTAAAATAAATATAATTTGAATGTTTTTAGGACATCCACGAATTTTATTGGTTAATATTACATGTTAGGATTTCTTAAATGAATTTTATTCGAATTAATAATGTTTTATGACTTAAAAAATCAATTATTGAATAGTTTCAAAATTGGCATAATTGAGTTTTTAAAACAAATATTATATTATTAATTGATATTATATTCTTGAAAATATGAGGTTTTACCAAAAGACTTATATAATGATAGGTGTGTTATTTTTGGACCACTTGGGGGTCTCTTGGAAGTTTATAGTATGTTAATTAAATATATAATTCAAAAATACAAGGTGACATGGTAAGTGACAAACTAACTAACTAAGAGTTAAAACATGAAGATAAGGTTGATAAATTAACCCAAACCTATCTAAAACATATTGGCTGAGTTTTTTTCGACCTATCCCCTCATTATATATTGAATAGTAAACTTCGGATGTAACACCCCAGGTAAATAAATAATATGACATCTTTATATTTATCCATATTTGTGAATCAAATATTAATATTACTTTAAAGGGGATGCTATGCTCGATGGCGTACCCAATATGTAACAACGAGTTTCTTGGGAATCTTACGTTGCACTCTAATAATAAAATAATATTATTTTAAATGGTAGTTAACATGTAGCCGTTGTATTGGCGGGAATGGATAGAAATAACTAAAATATTATTATATATGTTTTTAATTGTTTTTACATATATCCAAAAAAAATATAAAGGCTTAAAATACGGAAAGAATTCAATTTTAGGCGTATATGCCCTAGTTTTCACAAAAGGTTCACTTATCACCTTTTGATGGTGAACCATCATTAAATATAGTTTTGCTCACTCTTATAAATTCTATTGGACCAAATAAAACTATTCTTAAGAATTGGGACATCAAAATTTACTTTGTGTAAATTTTTGGTATCTTTCCGATAAAGTGCATTTTTTTAATGAATAGTGTAAAATGTTGAAATTTAATTCAAAACCTCTTTTTAATATAATTTATTTATATGATTAGATTATCTTTTGAATTTGTTTTAAAGTTAAATTAGAATATATTTTTACCATTTAATCCAATGGTGGTCATTGGAATAAATTTCACTTTGAAATTAGACTTAAACTGGTGTCAATCTTTTGATACATATTGTTTTATAAAAACATGCTATTTGCTCTGACAGTGGAAATTAATTATTAAATTAATTAATTTGACTTATATGTTTTTAATTTTGTAAAATAGACTTCATTTTTGAATTCGGAATATCAAATATATCTTAGGGTGAATTTTTGGTAATTTTCTGAAAAACTTCAATTTTTGATGAATAGTGAAACCACTAAGTGGTACTTATAAAAACTGATTTTCCGTTTAAATGAAATTTTTCCATCATTGTGTTTTGAATTTCAAAAATCCTACATACATGTTTTTCATTAAGAAGTAAAATTTGGTTCAATGAGATTAAAATATTTTTTTGGTGAATAGTAACTTATTAAGTTTTTAATCGCGATTAGTGGTAATTACTGTAATTTAAGGTAAAAATGATATTATAAAAATGTGAAAACACCATGACACTTGCCCTACCCCTCTTGTATGAGTCATGGCCGACCAATACAACCCATGGGTCGATTTAGGGGACCCTATGGTTCCTCTTGGGTGAGATAATGACTTTAATGCCATTTTTTTAAATAAAGGTGAAAATGACACTAACATAAATTGTTTTACTAAAATAGTTTTTAGAATGGGTTATAATAATCATAATTTTGTCTATAAATACTCTTTGGAAAGATAAAAAGATTTCCTACATAGTTATATATTTGTTTATAATTTTTAGACATTAAATAAATTAATTTAATAATGACATCATGATGATGAACCGATGACCTCATTAATGAACAGTTTAAATAAAATGAAACGATAATATAAAATCTAAGACCTAAACTTGTCGAAAAACTATTGGATGGGAATATTTAGAAGCCTTATCATCTTATCTTAGAAATATATCAATGTGGGACCTTATAAATTCTAAACACTTTTGAAAATAAAATAATAGTTTCATGATTTCCAAAAGTGCCCCTCCTCTCCTCTTATAAAAGGCAACCACCTCTACCTCATTTGACACACTCCTAAAGCCTTTGGCTCGGCCATCCCCTGCCCATTTAATCTCTCCACATCCCTATACTCATCCTAGAGGATTAACTTTGGGCAGAATCCTTTCAAAGGAAGTTTTAGGCTCAATTCAAAAGGAGTTACACTTTTAAAGGTAATTCATTCTCTCATGTTCATTTGTTTTATTTTGCTTCTCCAACCCCCTAAACTATTTTTATTTACTTATTTTGTAACAACAAAAGTATCTTCAATATACTAGGATGTTGTTATAAGATTTATTCGAGCCACACTCTCACAAAACTACATCAAATGGTTAAAGAACATACGGTTTCCGTGGATGGCGAAATTCTGCCTCCCGAAACGATGATTGTTCAATACTCATTTAACACCTTCAAAGGTAGCCATTATGATGTCAATATTTTTATATGATATATAATATGTTTATTCTATCCTTAATCTTCTGTATTTTTCATTTATGGCATACCATTATTGTTTCCATTATGGGTAAACATGATATCTTCATTTAAGGAAGTGCGGACTACCGCCCCCTCAAAGTGATTTGATTCGTTAATACCATATGTGGTACGTATAAAGGATATATTTAATGATATTATATATGATACCATACTGGAATTAAAATAATATTATGTATCATTATGTTTTAATTCTATTAAATATGATATATAAATGGAAGTAGCGTTCATGCGTACGTACGGCTTACCGTCTCCATGAACGGTACATTTCATTTCTTATCTCAAAATGTTATGTAATATTATAAGTACATATATATAATGGATATATATGTAATATATTACTTCAAAATTATGGATATAATTCTGCAATTATAACATATATATCTCTTTCATTTTGTTTTAATTCCATTAATATGAAAAAAATGAAAGTAGCGTTCATGCGTACGTACGGCCTGCCGTCTCCATGAACGGTGCTTTTCGTTTTTTATCTCCAAATGATATGGAATAGTATGAAATTAATATTTACTGTATATATATGATATTTTAATCATTAATACTATTCTGTAAATTATTTACTTATAACTACATGGCAATCTTTTTTCAAACAAGTTCATTTTTGACTCATGTACCAAACATCGACAAAAACGTCTGATATGAACTAACATTATTAAACAATTATTATAACATTATAATATGTGATATGAACTTAATAATAATCTCTAAAGGAGGTAATTATGAAATTATTAATTGACCAAAGTTTATTATTCAGGAATATAAAGAAACGAACACGACAAGTTGGACTTGAGGTAAGGGATCATACTCCTCTCTTTCTTTTTAAGTACACTCTTTTATGTCATTCCTTCTAATCTCATATTTCTTGTTATTGGGATGTTCTTTTATATTACTCTTACTGAAATTTTTATGTTCATATGATGAGAGACCCTATTCTCTCTCATCAATCCATTTTGGATGTTTTGAGTGGCGCCGTTAGGCTGCCGAATTTTCATAAGAGATCTAACCTCTCTCTTTCTCTTTAAGTACTCTCCTTTATGTCACTTCTTTTAATCTCCTATTTGTTATAATGGGGGATGTTTTTTTATATTACTCTTTCTATAAATTTTATTTTAATGTGATGAGATACCCTATTTTATCTCATCAATCCATATTTGGAAGTTTTAAGTGGCGTCGTTAGACTGCCGAGTTTTCGTAAGGGATTTTTCATCTCACTTTTATTCCCGTGAGATTTATGCTACATTTGCCACAATTTCATTTGAGTGGTGTATTTACTGACCATTATTTTACTCATTGTGTAATATTCTTTCATTTATGAGTATTTACATCAATGATGTATTGTCCTTTTTTCACGGGGCGTATGTTTCGAAAGATACCCATGTCAGTAAGGGAACCTTTCACCCTCCTCTTTTCAAAAGACTTCTTTTGTTATGTCTTTTAATTCACATACTATTATGTTGGGATATGTTCTTTTATATCCTTATTCATGTAAATTTTATGTCCAAGTGTTGAGATGCCATTTTTATCTCTCATCAACTCATTTTCTGAATTTTGAAGTGATGTCGTTAGGCTCTCGAATTCTACCAAGGGAACTTTTTAACCCAATTTCGATTTCTTTGGGTTCAACATGTAGTTATTGAATATGTCATATTTTTAATATATGTGAATGAACTTTTATTGTTTTAAACATAATATCCACTTATATTGGGTGTATTTATATTTGTCACACATAATTTTGAGATTGAATTATCCTTAATTTAAGGATACCTTCTTTATAAGGGAATTCATCACATTTGACATTTCTATTGAGACTTCTTTGTTGTCGTACACCAATTCCCTCTTATGTGGTGTATATATTGCCCTTTGGAATATTATATCATGAATCCATTTATTCTCGTGATATTATAAAGTTCTGACTAAATGTTATTCCTCAATTATTGTATTCAAGTGTCTCTAATTTTGGTAAAACCCCTTTAACCAAAATATCGCTTTAAATGTTTTAATGATTTGTTCTTATTAATATCCATGTTTTCAAAATGGTTTTAAGGATTTATTTATATGTATATTAATGGTTTAATTTTTTTAAATCTTCAAGGTGGTATGGGACACTTTGATTCAAAAATCTCTTTATTGAATGTTTTAAATGGTTTTGGAAATGGTTTCATTTTGAATGGATTCATTATTTCAATGTCCTAAAATGTTATATTCTGATTGAAATGTGGAAATGTTATGTTTCCTTTATTCATGTTTTATGTGATACATTTATCTTATGGTTCTTGGGCATTGTTATGAAAACGGGTGGCTCTGTGATAAACTAAGGGCGGGTGAGCCGGACATAGCTCTCCAATGCATTGGGTAACGCGAAGGAGTGAAACATTAAGGTTTCTCTGAAGAGATTTAGGGAATATACTGTGATGGGTATTCCAAACATAACCAAGAGGGTTACTCCCTACGTAAGAATGTTATGAATTCCTCAAGTTACCTTTTATGCCTTATGATTTCTATGATTTATTCATGATTTGATGAGGTATGTTAAAGTGGCTATGTTTTATGGGTAATGTATGATTTCATTCTTATGTATATATGAACACATGTTTCCTTTCCATATTTTTTTATAACCCTTACTGAGCATTTTATGCTCATCCCAAGTTTTTGAAATGTTTTTCACAGGTCAAGGGAAAGGTACATGACGTGATGATAGTGTCAAGGATGTGTCAAGAAAGAATCTGTGTTTTATTTCAAATATGTTTCCGTTGATGGGAAGAATGAATATTGTCATTTATGTAACCACTTTGTTTAAATGTGGAATGTAATTCACGTTTCATGATCTAATTCTCTAAAACTCTAAACCTGAAAAGATCCTCAATGTGTAATCTTGTAATAACTCAAGATTAAGTAAGGTTTAAGGCTGGGGCCTTATAGTTGGTATCAAAGGTCGGTTTAGATAACTTTAGAGGTTAGGGTATTCTCTAAGCATAAGTGACATTACCATAATGGTTAGGATTTTAGAAAGAGTCCTAGTTTTAGATAAAGTGAATGAGTAAGTGTATCTTAGTGTTTAACTTCCTCATTAGTACATGATGGTTTTGTTGATATACTCACACTGAAACTTATGTTTTTAGTGAATGGATGGATCTAGCAGGCACCAAAGAGACAACAGGTTTGAAGGAAACTGTGGTGGTTCTATGATTAAGATACTAGATAAAATGGGGGATTCAATGAGGAAACTCGTGGTTGTTCTAAACCAACTATCAAGGAGTCATGATCAACCACTTGAACCTTGGTATGATCTTTAATGCATCATGTACGAGATGACCAATCCATGTGGAAGTTCAGGTAATAATTATAAAGGTAACCATTAGAGTTTATATGATCCTTACTTTTGAGGTAATTATGTGTTATTATATGATATGCTGGAAAATGAAAGGCATGAGATAAACTAGAGGTTAAAATATTTTATGATCATTTTTGATGATTTTATCTCTTTTTGGGGAATTATTTATGAATTATATAGTTTTGGAAGAAGGACAACACGCAGACCGTGTGACAACCCATCGCGTCAGACAAAGCCGCGGGAATCAAACCCACAACCAAAGTGCGACTAGTATTTATCGCCTACCACTGGACTACGTGAAGTCCCTGGTTAGTTTGACTGATTCTTTTTAGTTATATGATTTTATGAATTAAGAGTAAGTTGATTTTGGGTTATTTATGAAAATTATTAACCTATCATGGAGGATATGTGATTAGGTTAATTACTTTTCAATACGAGACTTTAGGAGCAACTGATGTTGTTTGGAGATAAATTTTACGATTTAACTTGGAAGACTATGTGACTAAATCCTTATAATATTTGGGTTTCAATCTTATATTGGTTTACTTTGAATAATTTTATGGACAAATTGGTTATCGAATGGTCCTCGTTGATCTTTGGGTTTTATTGGACAAATTTTGGAGATTAAGCATAGCTTTTCTTTTTAAAGGGTTATCCTTTTCTGGATTATCTAACCTTGTACAAACCTTTTTGGTTTTGGTTTTGGTTAAAGCATAAATACATGGGAAGTATATAGTTATCTTTGGTGGATTAGGTGATTCTCTAGAAGTTGATTATAGTACTCTTAATGCGAACAAGTCTCCCTAAATACTAGTCTTTTAGAAAAAATATGAGTTTGATTAAGGAATCTAGTAAAAGTTGAAAGTCAACATGATAAGTGATTATGTTTCCTTATGAATAAATTCCTCAATAAAAATTAACTTAAAACAAAAATGCTGTCTATTAACTTTTCCTACTGGGGAACCCAACACCGTTTAACCCACCACAAGTTTGTGATTTTCTTATTGTTAACTTTCTCATAAACATGTTTTCTATCACTCTCCATCAGAACATGACCCTATATTTTCTCCTCCATGTCCATGTTTTCCTACATGGAATCCTAGTATGGGTTAACTCGGGTGACCTCTGTACTTATCTTCCATTATTTTAAAGTGATTATTTTACCGACTCTTGTTCCGATGTGGGACTTTCAAGGAAGTTTCCAAGATCAATTTTAAAAATTGCGAAGACGCAATTCCCAAAAGGGGGGAAGGATGTAACACCCCAGGTAAATAAATAATATTACATCTTTATATTTATCCATATTTGTGAATCAAATATTAATATTACTTTAAAGGGGATGCTATGATCGATGGCGTACCCAATACGCAACAACGAGTTTCTTGGGAATCTTACATCGCACTCTAATAATAAAATAATATTATTTTAAATGGTAGTTAACATGTAGCCGTTTTATTGGTGGGAATGGATAGAAATAACTAAAATATTATTATATATGTTTTTAAATGTTTTTACATATATCCAAAAAAAGATAAAGGTTTAAAATACGGAAAGAATTCAATTTTAGGTGTATATGCCCTAGTTTTCACAAAAGGTTCACTTATCGCCTTTTGATGGAGAACCAACATTAAATATAGTTTTTCTCACTCTTATACATTCTATTGGACCAAATAAAACTATTCTTAAGAATCGGGACATCAAAATTTACATTGTGTAAATTTTTGGTATCTTTCTGATAAAGTGTATTTTTTTAATGAATAGTGTAAAATGTTGTATTTTAATTCAAAACCTCTTTTTAATATAATTTATTTATATGATTAGATTATCTTTTGAATTGGTTTTAAAGTGAAAATAGAATATATTTTTACCATTTAATCCAATGGTGGTCATTGGAATAAATTTCACTTTGAAATTAGACTTAAACTGGTGTCTATCTTTTGATACTTATTGTTTTATAAAAACACGCTATTTGCTCTGACAGTGGGAATTAATTATTAAATCAATTAATGTGACTTATATGTTTTAAATTTTGTAAAATAGACTTCATTTTTTAATTCGGAATATCAAATATAGCTTAGGGTGAATTTTTGGTAATTTTCTGAAAAACGTCAATTTTTGATGAATAGTGAAACCACTAAGTGGTACTTATAAAAACTGATTTTCCATTTAAATGAAATTTTGCCATCATTGTGTTTTGAATTTCCAAAATCCTACATACATGGTTGTCATTAAGAAGTAAAATGTGGTTCAATGTGATTAAAATAATTTTTTGGTGAATAGTAACTTATTAAGTTTTTAATCGCGATTAATGGTAATTAGTGTAATTTAAGGTAAAAATGATATTATAAAAATGTGAAAACACCATGAAACTTGTCCTACCCCTATTGGATGAGTCATGACCGACCAAGAAAACCCATGGGTCGATTTAGGGGACCCTATGGAGCCTCTTGGGTGAGATAATGACTTCAATGCCTTTTTTTAAAATAAAGGTTAAAATGACACTAACATAAATTGTTTTACTAAAAAAAATTTAGAAGGGGTTATACTAATCATAATTTTGTCTATAAATACTATTTGGAAAGATAAAAAGATTTCCTACATCAGGATATTTTTCTTATAATTTTTAGACATTAAATAAATTAATTTAATTATGACATCATGATGATGCAACGATGACCTCATTAATGAACAGTTTAAATAAAATGAAACGATAATATAAAATCTAAGACCTAAACTTGTCCAAAAACTATTGGATTGGAATATTTCTAAGACTTATTATCTTATCATAGAAATATATCAATGTGGGACCTTATAAATTCGAAACACCTTTGAAAATAAAATAATAGTTTCATGATTTCTAAAAGTGCCCCTCCTCTCCTCTTATAAAAGGCCCCCACCTCTACCTCATTTCACACACTCCTAAAGCCTTTGTCTCGGCCATCCCATGCCCATTTACTCTCTCCACATCCCTCTACTCATACTAGAGGATTCCCTTTGGGCAGAATCCTTTCAAAGGAATCCTTTAGGCTCAAATCAAAAGGAGTTACACTTTTAAAGGTAATTCATTCTCTCATGTTCATTTGTTTTATTTTGCTTCTCCAACCCCCTAAACTCTTTTTATTTACTTCTTCTATAACAACACCAGTATCTTCAATATACTATAATGTTGTTATAATACTTATTCGAGCTACACTATCACACAACTACATCAAATGGTTAAAGAACATACGGTTTCCATGGATGGCGAAATTCTGCCTCCCGAAACGATGATTGTTCAATACTCATTTAACACCATAAAAGGTGGCCATTATGATGTCACTATTTTTATATGATATATAATATGTTTATTATTTCCTTAAGCTTCTTTATTTTTCATTTATGGCATACCATTATTGTTTCCATTATGGTTAAACACGATATCTTCATTTAAGAAAGTGCGGACTACCGCCCCCTCAAAGTGATTTGATTCGTTAATACAATATGTGGTACGTATAAAAGATATATTTAATGATATTATATATGATACCATACTGGAATTAAAATAAAATTATGTATCATTATGTTCTAATTCCATTAAATATGAAATAGAAATGGAAGTAGCGTTCATGCGTACGTACGGCTTACCGTCTCCATGAACGGTACATTTCATTTCTTATCTCCAAATGTTATGTAATATTATAAGTACATATATATAATGGATATATATGAAATATATTACATCAAAATTATGGATATAATTCTGGAATTATAACATATATATATCTCTCTCATTTGTTTTTAATTCCATTAATATGACAAAAAAATGAAAGTAGCGTTCATGCGTACGTACGGCCTACCGTCTCCATGAACGATGCTTTTCGTTTTTTATCTCCAAATGATATGGAATAGTATTAAATGAATATTTACTGGATATATATGACATTTTAATCATTAATAATATTCTGGAAATTATTTACTTATAATTACATGGCAATCTTTTTTCAAACCAGTTCATTTTTGGCTCATGTACCAAACGTCTGCAAAAACGTCTGATATGAACTAACATTATTAAACAATTATTATAACATTATAATATGTGATATTAACTGAATAATAATCTATGAAGGAGGAACTTAGGAAATTATTAATTGACCAAAGTTTATTATTCAGGAATATAAATTAACGAACAAGACAAGTCGGACTTGAGGTAAGGGATCCTACTCCTCTCTTCCTTTTTAAGTACACTCTTTTATGTCATTCCTTCTAAGATCATATTTATTGTTATTGGGATTTTCGTTTATATTAATCTTACTGAAATTTTTATGTTCATATTATGAGAGAACCTATTCTCTCTCATCAATCCATTTTGGAAGTTTTGAGTGGCGCCGTTAGGCTGCCGAATGTTTGTAAGAGATCTAACCTCTCTCTTTCTCTTTAAGTACTCTCCTTTATGTCACTTCTTTTAAGCTCCTATTTGTTATGATGGGGGATGTTATTTTATATTCCTCTTTCTATCCATTTTATTTTAATTTTATGAGATACCCTATTTTATCTCATCAATCCATTTTTGAAAGTTTTAAGTGGCGTCGTTAGACTGCCGAGTTTTCGTAAGGGATTTTTCATCTCACTTTTATTCCCGTGAGATTTATGCTACATTTGCCACAATTTCCTTTGAGTGGTGTATTTACTGACCATTATTTTACTCATTGTGTAATATTATTTCATTTATGAGTATTTACATCAATGATGTATTGTCCTTTTTTCACGGGGCGTATGTTTCGAAAGATACCCATGTCGGTAAGGGAACCTTTCACCCTCCTCTTTCAAAAGACTTATTTTGTTATGTATTTTAATTCACATTCTATTATGTTGGGATATGTTCTTTTATATCCTTATTGATGTAAATTTTATGTCCAAGTTATGATATGCCCTTTTTATCTCTCCTCAACTCATTTTCTGAATTTTGAAGTGATGCCGTTAGGCTCTCGAATTCTACCAAGGGAACTTTTTAACCCAATTTTGATTTCTTTGGGTTCAACATGTAGTTATTGAATATGTCATCTTTTTAATATGTGTGAATGACCTTTTATTGTTTTACACTTAATATCCACTTATATTGGGTGTATTTATATTTTTCACACATGATTTTGAGATTGAATTATCCTAAATTTAAGGATACCTTCTTTATAAGGGAATTCATCACATTTGACATTTCTATTGAGACTTCTTTGTTGTTATGCACCAATTCACTCTTATGTGGTGTATATACTGTCCTTTGGAATATTATATCATGAATCCATTTATTCTCATGATATTATAAAGTTCTGACAAAATGTTATTCCTCAATTATTGTATTCAAGTGTCTCTAATTTTGGTAAATCCCCTTTAACCAAAATATCTCTTTAAATGATTTAATAATTTGTTCTTATTAATATCCATGTTTTCAAAATGGTTTTAAGGATTTATTTATATGGATATTAATGTTTTAATTTTTTTAAAGCTTCAAGGTGGTATGGGACACTTTGATTCAAAAATCTCTTTATTGAATGTTTTAAATGGTTTTGGAAACGGTTTCTTTTTGAATGGATTCATTATTTCAATGTCCTAAAATGTTATATTCTGATTGAAATGTGGAAATGTTATGTTTCCTTTATGCATGTTTTATGTGATACATATATGTTATGGTTCTTGGGCATTGTTATGAAAACATGTGGTTCCGTGATAAACTATGGGCGGGTGACCCCGACATAGCTCTCCAATGCATTGGGTAATGCGAAGGAGTGAAACATTAAGGTTTCTCTGAAAAGATTTAGGGAATATACTGTGATGGGTATTCCAAACGAAACCAAGAGGGTTACTCCCTATGTAAGAATGTTATGAATTCCTCAAGTTACCTTTTATGTCTTATGATTTCTACGATTTATTCATGATTTGATGAGGTATGTTAAAGTGTCTATGTTTTATGGGTAAATTTTGATTTCATTCTTATGTATATATGAACACATGTTTCCTTTCCATATTTTTTTACAACCCTTACTGAGCTTTTTATGATCATCCCAAGTTTTTGAAATGTTTTTCACAGGTCAAGGGAAAGGTACATGCCGTGATGATAGTGTCAAGGATGTGTCAAGAAAGAATCTGTGTTTTATTTTAAATATGTTTCAGTTGATGGGAAGAATGAATACTGTCTTTTATGTAACCACTTTGTTTAAATGTGGAATGTAATGCAAGTTTCATGATCTAATTCTCTAAAACTCTAAACCCGAAAAGATCCTCAATGTGTAATCTTGTAATAACTCAAGATTAAGTAAGGTTTAAGGATGGGGCCTTATATTGGAGCCATTAGAAACTTAATTTTATTTTATTATAAAATAATAATTTAAGTTTTTCCTAAAGAGTCCCTCCTCCCCTTATAAAAGGACATCACTTCTAACCAAATCCTCACACCTATAAAGCCTTTTGGATCATCCAAAATCTACCCAATTAAGCTCCCCATATAATTATACTCCTCCTAGAAGCCTTACCATAGGGAGAAGGCACTTCAAGATTCCTTTTTGGTTCAAACCAAAGGTAGTTAACCAAATTCAAGGAAACGATTTCTCTTAACTTCTTTTCTTTTATTTTAGTTATCAAACTCCTAAACTCTTCTTATTCTTTTATTTTGTAACAACACCAGTATACTCAATATAATATGATATTTTTATGATATGTATTTGAACTAAACTTACACACACCTCCATCTAATAGGTGAAGAACATAATGTTTCAGTGGATGGAAACCAAACGCCTCACGAAACGATGATTGTTCATTAATCTCCTACCACCTATCATGGTGTCCATTATGATGGAACTATAATTAAATATGATATTAATGATATTTATTTTATATATAAGCTTCTATAATTCCATTTTATATAATACCATTATTCATTTCATGTTGTATATATATATGATAATTTCATTTGAGGAAGTGCGGACAACCGCCACCTCAAAGTGATGCGACTCATTCATACCATACTTGTAATGTATAAAAGATGGTGTTAATGAACATAAGTAACATATATAAGATATTATATTATACTTTAATAATAATATAACTATGTATCATTTTCTTTTCATTCCTTTTAAAATGAAAAATAAAATGGAAGTAGCGTTCTTGAGTACGTACGGATTACCATCTCCACGAACACGATGAGATTCATTTCCCCATCATATCAATTCAATAATAATTATAATTTGATGATTAAAAGTAATTTTTAAGGACATTATATCATTCTGGATAATAATAAGATATAACTTGTCCATATAAAACATGGCTTACGTAACAAAACATATAATGGAAAATGAATCAGTTAACACCCGAAACGACGATAATACTAAAATATTATCAACAAATAAAGATTAAAAGATCATATATGATATCATATTTATATATATTATTCTTATATAATTTAATAAAAAGTATTTAACTATTATACAGTAGGTTAACCTACCATCTACCAAGGAAAAGTACAAGGTAAGGGTTTATTTCACAATCTCTTTATTATCTGAGGTTGTTTATATGTAATTATCTACCGGTACTTCTTTATCATCTGCATCCATGTTTATTAAAAATTTATTTCAAAACATTTTTACTATTTTATAGAATATGGGTGAAAGTCATTTATACCGCTTTTTGACTTTTTATAATATTTTTATGAAGGAATATTACCATCGTTTTCCAAATAAGGTCCTTTTTAACCTTTTCGATAGAATTAAGGAATGAATGTATTATTTTTAAATAATACGGCGGGTGCAGCTATTTTACGCCATTATAAAATCGTCAAAGCTTCCCTTACAAGCAAATAAGGATATTTTCAAAGTAAATGTTTTATAATTATGTTACTTTTAAATGATTTTAAAGAAAGAGATATTTCTTTCAAATAGTTTTCATTTCATCTATGTCAACATCCATTGATGGATTTTAAGATTATTTGAAGTTGATTTATGATGATACAAAACTTCCATATTGTATTGAAGGTTTTGTGATATGTTTGACTATGGATGTGTTATTTTTATACCCTTCATGGTTTATAGAGAAATTATTGACATTTCATATGCTAGTTTTAATATGAATGTTTATGTTATGTTTAGACCTGTTCATATGAGGAATGCATTGGACTTAATAAGTGACAGGTGGAGCCCGATATAGCTCCTCGATGCATCAGTAGGTCTCATGAGACAAAATAATGTCTTGGCATAAGGCCTTGACAAAATCTTATTTGTAGTCTTGGCATGAGGCCTTGACTATGTGGTTATGATAGTCTACAATTATGCATTCTATCATTATGAAAGTGGTTATTGATATTTCATGTGATTATTCGACTAGTAGAATATCCATGTGAATAAGTAAATGAAATTATTTCATTTTATTTTTTCCATATTATTCTAAAGATCATGTTTAGAAGCATTTTTTTAGTTATACATTGCCTTAAATTTTTATGCTTATTTATGAAAGTTTCTGCTATATTGTTATCCTTACTGTGAATTTGAGCTCACCCCTTTATATGTTTTATTTTTCCCAGGATGTAAAGAAGTATTTTATGAATGACCTACAAGGATAGTTTAAGGGTATATGAGTGTGCAGACAAGATATTGTTGTAGTTTTCACTTTACGATATAATGTAAACATTATGAATGTATCTAGTTTTTCCAAGGCTACAAAAATAATCGGTCTTTCAAGGATTGATCTTTTGTGATCATGCCAATGTTATGTAATAATGCAATGACATTGGGTAACTGGGGTCTGGGCATTACAATATTGGTGTAGGATGAATAAGGGTAGTGATAGTGCCTCCATTTTGATGATGTGGAGGGGAAATTGGGGAATTAATTATAGGGTTTTATGTTAAATACTTCCTTTTAACTAAGTTAATGTTGTGAAATGACAATCATTTTTGTTTTCTATTTTAACCATGATGTTGGTGGTTTGGGTAGTGATAATTACCTAGTTTGAGAACATCGTTGTGTGTTGGGTGAAGGACCATCTTGTTTTGGATTTGTATAATGAATTGATGGTGGTAAGGGAAGCCCATGATCTTCAACAGATTATGGTGTTTCATTAAAAGGAGGTAACATAGGTGATGAAAGTTTTTAATGGTGATCACTAACAACTTATTAGAGTAATCTTATCTTGTTATGTTCATGTCTCGTACCTTTGTATTATCCCAGGTATGTTGAGAGGGCTCTGGCAATACACCAAGATACTTAAATGAGATTTGGTAGGATATGGGGCCCCTTTGAGGTTTTTCATGTGATGACGTATATGTGGATATGGATGGTGGGAGGTAATCCATAAGTTGTTTATAATTGGAGAACCTATGAGGTGCATGTTTAAAATTCCTTAGGGAAATACCAGGTGGGCCTTGGAGGATGTGGATGTACGTCCTTTCTAGGTAGTTTAGGATGGAAAGGTTGACTTCCAATTTTGGATGCAGTTTATCTACTTGATGGGCCCACTGAGTTGGGAAACACTTCAAGAATTATGTATAGGATCAGTTTAAGAGGGGTAAATCCATTGCGGATAATTTGATATGAGTTTTTGTTTATAGTGAGAAATTGTTACAATGAAAGAGTGTGTTTATAATTCATATATTGTGGAAACAAGGTCATGTTTAGGAGGAAACATGTGAGAGAGAAGTTGATGTGAGGGTTCAGTGGTCGAATCATTGTAAATAGAAATATCATAGGTTCTTGTGGGTACAACTTGAGGAAAATCCATTATAAGGTGAGGATATTGTATGATCCCATATTTTCTAGGGGTGAAATAGTAATAAGTGGTGAGTTCTGGCTACCGAAAAAATAGGCACTGTGGTTCTGATTCATGACAAGGATTGGCTGTGGAAGACCCTATGAATTTAATTGACAACATGAATTAATTCACACCCTTGAAAAATTTCAATCCCTTTAAATAAATTACATCATATGTATTCATTTCACGAATTTTATTTACACCATGTGTAGAGATGTAATGAATTTTATTTACACCACATGTAAACATGACAAAAATTATATTTACCCCACATGTAAACAAGTCATGAAATGAAATTAAATAATCTACAATTTTTTTTTAATATTTTTTAAAGTTTTGTAATGAGATTTTTTGGAAACAATATAAAAAAGGCGTCCACACTTATGAACCCCACAGAGCTACGTACCGCTATATGTACACCTACCTCTCTATTTTAGTGCCTCCATACACCTCTAACATGGAATGGAACCCCTCCACACACCACTATCTTTGACTAAAGAACCTATTTACACCTCCATATTGACTACATATATTCTATTGATGATTTATTAGAGTTTACATCATTCCATGAGTGATCACACATCAGATCTAAGATACTTGAATCTAGATATCTAATTTATACCTTTTTGTTATTCATCTTCATATTGATACATTGCTAAAATATTATCTGGTTTTTCTGGATAGGAATCCAGAAGTTGATTACTATCGAAAATGTAGGGTTTTTTTCACTTCTTCATCCACATTCAAGGTAGTTTTTCTAAAATTCAAATCCCATAGTCTTGATTACAATAATGTGTATGAAATTTTATACATTAAATTAGATGCTTAGAAATTGCGTTCTTAATCAAATTAATTAATTTGGTGAATTAATTAATTAAAGTAAATGTGAAATTGGTATATTGGTATTTTATATCACAGATATTTAATTATTTAATTAAGTGTAGTGACATTCCATTTTACGAATTGAAATAATTAATTGTTGAATTAATTAAAGTGATATTGAATTTTTTGATTTTGATAGTTAATCATGGAATAAATTATGGAGTTATTATGATTATTCAAAGTGATTTATTAATTTTAGAACTAATTAATGGGAGTGGTTGGGATTATGAGATTGTGATTTGGGATAATTAATTATTGATTAATTATAGAAATATAGAGATTATTGAAATTGATTAATTATTTGATGCATTAATTATTGTAATACTGAAGATGTTGAATGGGGATAATTGATTATAGAATTAATTGTCAGAGATTTTTATGTGTATTTAATTGATTGGGATGGAACATTTAGTGGATAAATAAATTAGGGTTATTTAATCATTTATGTTGTAATAATTAATTAATGAATTAATTATGGGGTTGTTGAATTGAGTGTGTTGGAATAATTAATTGAATGATTAATTATGGGTTTATTGAATTGGGTAAGTTAGAATAATTATATAATTCATTAATTTATTGATTAATTTACGGATGTAATGTTATTATTTATTTGATTAATTAAATAATGGGAATGATGGGATTAATAAATTAATGAATTAATTAATGTAAGTATTTTGATTAATTAATTTTGAATTAATTAATACCGTTTATGTGAATAACTAAATGGTTATTTAATTGAAGGGATTTCTGAAGTTTAATTATTTTTCAAATTAAATAATGGTGGTTCTCGTGGAAATTCAATTTTTGGAGATAGAATAATTAATTGGAGAATTAATTTATGTGGATTCTTTTGTTAATTCAATTAAATGAGTTAGATTAATTTATTGGGGAAATAATTATTGGGGATTTTTGTGTTATTTCTATTGATAGATACCTAATTGATGAATTAATTGTGAGATATTAATATCTGGGAATTGATATAATTAATTTTGGAATTAATTATGAAATATTGAGGTTGTGAATGAGATAATTAATTGTGGGATTAATTATTGTATTTTGAAATTTTTAAAAAGGATTAATTTATTGATGAATTAATTAAGAGGATTGAAATATTTAATTATTTATGGGAATTAATTAATGATATTTATCTGATAAACTAATTATTGAGTTAGTAATATAATTGGTGTCATTAGTATGTTATTAAATTTACTAATAGAACGTTAGTGATTAATTAATTGTTGAATTGATTTATATATTTTTGTGATCAATTAATTGATAAATTAATTAACATTGATGATGTAATTAGTTAAATGTTGAATTTACAAGAGGAATTGAGGTGTTTAGTTAATCATTGAATTGACTAATATAATTGAATTAATTTATTTATTTGATGTGATTAATTATATTTCAAATTAATTAATATTATTTATAATAATAGTTAATTGTCTAATTAATTAGAGTTGTTGACGTTATTAGTTAATTGTTGAATTAACTATAGTTTTTCATTTGATTTTTTAATTTATAGAATAACTAATGTTATGATGTGATGAGTTAGTTATCAAATTAACTAATGTTTTTTATGTGATTAATTAATTGTTGAATTAATTAATGTTTTTATGTGATTATTTAATTGTTATGTTAACCAACTGGAATTATTGTGTTTAACTAATCGTTGAATTAGTAATATCATTAGTGTGGATAATTAATTTTTTAACTAATTATATTTCAATAAATGGTAAAATGTTCATGCATTTGTGTGAAATAAATAATAGTAACACTTTCATTAAATGGTGAGAATTAATGGGGGTATCATGGTCATTCTTTTGTGTGAATTAAATAATTGTAACATGGTCATTTTATGGTGAGAATTAATGAATAGTAATATGATCATTCATTTGTGTGAAATAATAAATTGTAACATGGTCTTTCAAGGATGAAAATTAATTAACGTTATCATGTTAATTATTTTTTTGAAATAAATAATGGTAACATGGTCATTCAATGGATTGAATTAATGAATGGTAATATGGTCATTCATTGTGCGATTAAATTAATGGTAACATGGTCATTAAATTGTGATAATAAAGTAATGGTAACATGGTTAATCAATGTGTAGAATGAAGAATGGTAACATGGTTATTCAATTATGTGATTTGATGAAAGGTAACATGGTCATTTAATTGTGAAATAAATATGTAACATAGAAATTCAGACACATGGTATCCCTTGGGGATAATTCATATTCGGGCATGGGCTAAAGTAGGTATTGAGGATCGAGTATCTATTGGAACCTGAGGTTTTATTTTGTTAAATAGAGATGATTGAAAATGTGATAAACTATTTATTAATGAACCATACGTATTATTATTACGACTTCATAAACTATTGTTGAATAGAACTTTTTTTGACACCATTGGTGGTGGCCTAATAAGTCGTACTCACACCCTGCTTATGTTTTCCTTACTGTTACCCAAATATATTACATTTTTATAAGACATGTTAGGGAAAATTTATTTTGTTGGAGGGATGATTGGGATGGATCATGGTGAGGGAACCCAAAATGGTATCGAACCCATTTGAAGGAGATGTCATTATATTTATTTATTTTGTTGTTTTCATATTAGAAAATGACATGTATATTAACATGGAATATCTATTGTTTGTTTTTTTACATTTTACATTTAGTTTTGGTGGTCAACATGTGATACAATATTATTCAGGTTATGTTATATTATTTATATTACTGCCTTATAATTTCTACTGGAGAATTGAAATGATAATGAAAGAAAGAGGGTATAGTATACCCATGATCCATAATAGACCATCACTGCTAATCGATATTTGTTGGCATATGGGGAGGTGAAATTGAGTTCATATAGCATATTGGCTTGGGGAACTAGTGTGTGTCCCCAAGGTTGGGATGTTAGATATTTTCTCTCAGAAGACCCCCCCCCCCCCCTCATGCATTAATTTAACCTTGAATACAATACCCATCAATATTCAACTTTATCCCCATACTGGGTGATCACCATGCAATTGATATCCCCCTATTACATTGTTCGATACCCTCTGTAAGAATAGAATCCATCACAATAATCTTGGTTAATGAAATTGGGGAAACCCACTTAGGATTAAACATCATGATCCCCCTAGAGACTTCACATGGACCTAAAAGTATAAATAAGATTATTTTATGCCTTTATTCACATTGATACTAACCATCTAGAGAACCCAATACACTGGTGAAAATTTTAGTAAACATATGTTTACATTTGAACCATTTTGACCAGTACCCTTGAACCATGACAAATTGAACCCCAAAATGGACTCCCTCGATCCAAAAATACCCATACACAACCTTATATATGCCCATACGTTGTATTACCAACCGAATTTAAAAAAGATACACATCAATGATTTCAATATAGGTGATTCACCACAACGGTAACGCGATGAAATAAAAAAACCTTTCCTAGATATCTTGTCATCCATGGGTATTTATTGGGTACCCAAATTTCACAATTAAATGATTATATTTGTTGAAATATATTTGTACCATATCATAGGATCTGAATCATCTGTATCATGGATTTCCAAGCTCATAATTTGGAATTCTTGATCAATGAAACACTCAGATGTCGAATCTAAAAAAATGATACAATCCAGTTTAGTGACTATGATAATATTTCTATAAGTAATATACCAAAAATTATTGATGGTTTTATTGATACATCCAAAGATCATTGTATATTACCTAAAATAGATATTTATCACTAGATAGCCCTGGAATAAGAGGGTATCACCTGCCCAATTATCCTTCCATAAACATATATTACTATAACCCACCACGCACTACACTTTGTCAATAATAAATTCAATCTATTATTATGACAAACCTTGTGAAACCTTGTTCTATTTTGGTTTATTATTTCCATTCACTCCAATAATCACCAAACTTGTTCCTCATAAATTTCTCACCCAAATTATTCCATTAGATAGTATCCCAAGTGATGTTTTCTTTCATTCTCATTAGTTATCCCATGACACATATTATGTTTATACCACCTTCCTTGATTGACATCTATATCATCCTTTAAGATTCCTAGTGACATATTCCTCCCTAGTTAGCATCCAGATGAATGTTTTCATTAATTTTTCTAGAAATTCAATATTTAATTTACCATATTTTATGATAAATAGGAAATTAATTAGTATATAATATAAGAAACTATCAACCTGTGCATTGGTGACTCTAAAAAACATCACTATGAAACCAATAAAATCAAAAAATATCAAAGTGGAGTCTTATGAATGTCCAATTTTTTTATATAATCTAATTATATATTGATAAAATGTATATATTTGATAAAAAACATTTTTACTTTAAATTATTAGACATATAATTTTTCCATTGTATAAGATATTGAATCTTCATAATAAAAAGGATCAAACAGTAGTAATAAATATAAAATATTAAACATCCATAAATCTTGTTATCAAGAATTATTGGGCCTTCACGAAAAAATAAAATTGCGTAAATGAAATACCAACAAAATATATTACCAATTTATAGACTTAAGTACTGAAGCTTACTATGAAATATCAAATAATCATTAAATAATATCAAATTTGATCATTAAAATTACACAATACCAAACTCAACAACCCACATTTTTCAAAAAGTGATAATCATCATTTTAAAGACATCATGGAAATTTTTCATCACCCCTCTGATTTACTATGCCTTCATATAATTAGAATAAATCTTAAAATTCTTATGTTGGGATATAATTCATTAATGTTCAAAAAAACAGTATTCTATTTTTCAAATTTCATCATCTAATATACACTGTGTTGTCTTAGTAGTGATATAAGGCTCTTGTATCTTCTTATCTTATTCTCCCCCTCAAAATTTTGTTCTTTATAGGGAATTCCCATGTGTTGTGATTTTTTACCATTGTAGTGTCCTCTATATGGATCACCTTGGAGTTATAGTATCTTAGAATGGGAGGATTTCCCTTTTCGAACCATATTAGGCCTTGAGGTTCTTAACTAGCATCCTTCCCTATTCTTATTATGACATCCCAAGATTGGTTTACTAATCATTATCCTGACCTAGTTATCCACATGGACTCATGCGTGCCTCCCCATGAACCAAATGATACTAACTACTTATAATGGTCTATTATGGTATGGTGGAGAGACTGTAACCTCTTGAACAGAGTGGAGAAAATTGTAAAATAAATGAATAAATAGTGGAAATAGATAGTAATGATCAAAAAAAGAATAATTGATCTTCCTAACAACTAATATATGAGAACACTATGACATCTAGTGTCATATATGAAGTAGTAATCATGTCCTACTATATAAAAATTTTGATCAAGGAATACATGGAAGATGACATATTATACAATATATTCTACACAAAAATACACAAAAAGGGAAAAATATATCTCTAATAGCATTATGAGAACAAGCTTGACTGTTTTCTTCAATACTTCATACAAGAACATAATTCATGTTTCCAAGGAGGTTTGCTTCCCCTTATCTATACCTTCATCCATGAAGAATATCTAGGTACCAATTGGTTTCCCAAATAGGGTTTGAGTAAAAATTCATAGGCCATCCACAATGGTTTCTAATTCTATCCAATCAATGAATTTATAATGATACCATGTACATGTATAATAACTATAAAAAAAATAATAAATCCATGTCAGTTTTAGCCTCCTTATGGGATACCTAACCAACAATTACCTGCTTTAGCCAAAGATGTAATGTTTCTAAGTACGTTACTATGGGATAGTAATAACAACATAGGACCCAATATATAATAAATAATCTATAACCTTAAGAGTGAAAGATCATCCATAATAATAAATCATCTAGTTCCACTATCGGGTTCTGAGTGTAATACAAAGATGCAACCCTCACAATGCACATCTATTATGATATTGTTTTCAATCACTAGGAACAAGTCTTTGGTATCCATTAGATAGACTTCATTGAAGCCTAAGGAGGAAATTAGAGTCCTTTCAGGACCGTGGATATCAAGAAAATATAAATTATATAATTAAAGGAATTATAAATATAAAGAAATGTAACTAATGAGTGCATGGAACAATGTCATAGAATTCATTAATATAAGACAATGACAGTTCTCAATAGGGTTATCAACGCTTGGGAATAATATTCATGAATAAGGTGGAATCCTATGTGTAGTCAATGCATACCCAGTGGTGGAATCTTGGAAATTCCCAATGTAGGTTTTCCTATAACAGTTTATAATTGTTATAATAAGATCTAGGTGAAGTATATTCTATTTATCATTTAATTTAATCACTTTCAGTCATGAGAATAATTCCTCATTAAACAAGAACCATAAATCCAATTACACCATCAACATTTCAAGTTAATCCTATATATTTATGTTCATATTTAAAAATTAATCATCGGTCAAGTGATATTGGCAGGCCACACACATTCCATTCATTTCATTAAATATGTCAATTAATTCAACATATAATTTTAAATCATAAATGTCAATCCAAACTCACCTTAGGAGGAGGTTTGGTCATATTGGAATGGTGAGGATTTCAAGGAATATTGTGTGTACACCCATGTGGTGGTCAATTTGAGGTCTAGATATTATCAATTGGGTCCATGGGATTACCACATCATGGTATTAAAATTTTATTAGAATAAAAATACTTTTTAGAGGTGATCTGGAAAGGTCCAACATGTGGCACAATGAAAGAATATATAAGTATAAAAACATTTATTGAAAAAAGAGACATTATACCATATTATATAATAATAATACTCAACATATATCATCTTTATAATTATTCTAGAATGGTAGAAATTGATGAAATTGAAAAATTTCCTAAAAATGGGACATATTATCTTGTATGGATATAAAATTTAATATGGAAACATAAATAAATAATAGAAGTTAGAGGATTGAATATCCTATTGATTTAGATCCAAACTAATGAACATAACTAATGTTGGAGTCTAATTTATAGATGAGGATAATAGACTAGGTGGATATGGAAAACATATACCATTGGATAGAGGTGTTTTGTGTTTGAGGGAAAATAAATTAGAGAAGAAGTTTATAAATAACGAGATGTAAAATCAAATTTTTATCCATTTTCAATGGGGTGCATGGTTTGGGTGAATGGTTGGAAAAATAGTACCCCAACCTTACTGAAACTATATCTAGGGTTTCCCCCCTCTTATGTGTAGTCACAAGATTGATAAATTGTTTGTGACCCATGTGTTATTATTGTTCAATTTGTCCACCCCCTGCCACACTAAGTTTGGCTCACATGCATAAAAACCATGTGTTAACCATGGGATTCGTCAATGTAATAGACATTCACCATTTCACAGGGCCATGTATCCTACCCAACATGGTTAGTTATCCATGAACTAACTCTTACAAGGCCTCATGGTTAAGCTACATGGATACTACTAATAGTTCTCTAACCATGAACATCTTCCTATATCTCCAATTACTAGAGATACACTATTCAAATAAGCCCCAGATTCCCTTGACATATTTAAGACCTAAATTGGAATTTATATATATATAATGATATAGTGTTAAACTGAAATTTAAATGAATCATTCCAAATAAAAATTTTGAGATATTATAACCTCCCCTCTGTAAAACAACTCAACCCCAAGATACACATGTGAGGGAGTTAGAACATCATCTAATAATTAGTCCATCCACTGAGCTTGAATGTCAGCCTCTTGGTACTCGGTCTCATTTAATACACAGTTTTACATCCATATTTTCCATACTAGAGGAACATACCTATCATGTAGATTCTTCATGATCTAATTAACAATATGTATAGGATGGTCCTCAAAGAAAGTATTAGTTTCTTATTCAATTTCCTCGGGATCAAAAGAACGGAATGGGTTGGAATAATAATATTATAGTGTAGATATATGTAAAATGTCATTCTTGGCCCAATATCTCTAAGGAATAACTATTTAATGGTCTATTATCCCAACTCTCTATAAGATCTCAAAATGCCTAAAAATTTGAGGTGATAGTTTACCCTATATTTAAATCCATTTATGCTCCATCCTAGTTTAAAATTGTACGAAAAACATATCATCCACCATAAAATACAATGGATAGTAGGGATGATCATCATAAGTCTTATTTATAGAATAATTTATATCCATATTCTTCTAGATAATATGTACCTACAATAATATCTCCTAAATGAGATGAGGTCTCAGTAGTACGACCTCTCTAGCCTCAAACCAAAACAAGACTGAACGAAATAGCCTACCATATAAAGACTCATAAAGATCCATCTATATAATATCTTGGAATATATTATTATATGAGAACATGGTTAGAGGTAAATATTTCTCCCACGAACCCCCAAAATTAATGATTCATTCTCGGAACATGTCCAACAACACCAGAATAGTACATTCAGATATACAATTGGTCTATAAGTTATAGGTTCTATTTAATAGTACCTATGAACCCAAATCCTTTATATACCCTATCTAAAACCATGATGTAAAATGAGTGTCTATATATAATACTATTTTATAGGGGATTCTATGATTTATAATAAAGTCAAGGGTGTAATGCCTAACTATGTTTTCACTGTGAAGGTCTTATGGATAAGAAGAAATTCAGTGATCATCATTATACAATACACAATAATCCATTTGGCGTAACTTCTATTAGGTGAACTGGGTAATCCCATTATTAAATCCCTGGTTATTCAATCCCATTTCCTCCCAGGAATAGGTAATGGCTATAAAATCGACATTGTTCATCGGTGTTCTACCATCACATATTGAAAGGTGGAACACCATGTAAAAAGCCAACTATCTACCATTTTATACAAGGCCAACAATACTAGTGGTATAAATCCAAGTACATATTCATAATACCCTGATAATTTCTAAATAAGGCATGTGTTTATAACATCATTTCCTCTAAAATATTTTTAGGCACCCAAGAATGAGCATATTGGGTGGGATCTCATTCCCAACAATAACCCAGCCAGGGGATGGATCCACTACTAAAATTATCTCCCTTGGGACTAACCCCTCAAGATCCAAAATTTTAATCTTCTTTTGTCTATACTAAAATGAAGATGTTACAAATAAAAATGTGAGTATAGGCTACCCAATCCAATCCAACACATCTATGTGCGTCTTTGAAAACATGTCCATCAACTACCCCTCACTACTAGCCTCCTAAATGGCATGTGTCTATGTCTTTCGGCTCAGAGCATTAGCCAATATATTTCACTTTCTTAGAATATAGTTAAGATCAATGTAAAAATTCAATAGGTATTCAACCCATTGTAATTTTCAATGGTTTAAATAACATTATGTGAATAATTAATTGATATATTTTCTGTCCTTGTATTCTAAAAACCACTATATCGACAAATAATTCCTCAAACAATGTAAGGAATGAACCACAACTATTAGTTCAAGGTTGGTTTTTGGGTAGTTATGCTCATGAGGCCTCAACTGTTTAGAACCTTACACCATAACTTGATCTACATACATCATAACTACTCCCAGTCTGATACATGCTCCATAAAAATATAGAGAATCAATTCTCTCGAACTCAAGAAAAATAAGGATCAATGTTGAAGTCAATATTCATTTCACATCTTAAAATGATTGACCACAAACATAAATCCAAAATAAGATAACACCAATATTATTCAATCACATGAGTTGTATTTAAAGGCATGAGAAATCATAAATAAAATACATGTAATACCCTTCGGGCTATAACAGACTCTATATGTCAGTTATGTTCTTGAGAATATCTAATAAGACCATAACTCTCATCTTACCTAGATCAACATAATTTCTTATCTATGAGATAATGTGACTCAGTGAGTGGACCTCATTAATACAAACATCGAATATTGTGTGTATGGAATACAACATATTAACTCTCAGTATACTCAATATTATGTCAATATGTATGTCAAGATATTTTCGAGAATTTGAGTTCACCAAGATGTTCTCTATGAAAATGAAAAAAAATCCAAATAGGGGTGGAAAACTAGATTCATCAAATCCATGAAAATCGAACAAAAAGTTTTGTATAAAGAACATCATTATCAAACACTAATACAAGCCATATCTACTATGTAATGATGTTCATGGTATAATTTAGGGTTTTAATCATGTATGAGTATTTACCGACATAAAATAAATATTCAATAGGACATAATCTCATCAATTTTGGATTAATATATCATCTATGTGATGTAGGGTGATTATTTTAATAGTTAGATATTTCAGTTTTTTGGTAATACATACAAAGAATGAGGGTTGCATCTACCTTACTGAAAAAAATCAATGGTGAACACCCTGGTAATGTACTACGGCATACGGACCCCATGGATCCCAAATCCTATGATTTCCTATTTTTCTTTTGAAAATTAGAAGTAACCATGTGTTAGGAGGAATTGATACTTGTGATTCCATTTGTATAAGATAAATAGTAAACTCTACCTCTCTCCCATGAGGAAACACAACAATGTTTCAAGAAAAATTATTCCTAAAATGATCTACTATAGGTTGGAAAACTAATTTACATAAACCATTATCATCAAGAAAATTACTTGAAATCTAATTTATTATGTCCCCCACCTAATGATCCTCATGTTTATCTCATCATTATTATATATCAAATTATCCCTTAAAATATAGTTACCCACCCTGAGTGATGTGAAAGGAACACAATAGTTATAAAAATCAATATGGGAACAATAGGGTTATAACCTCTCCATCTAAAGAATGATGTTGAAGCCCGTCATCTTGAGGATAAAACTTTTATATAGAAAATGGTAGCCACTATTCCCCAAGTTAACTCTTTTAATATAGGTGCGACATATGATTAGTTCCCCAATAGAGTATCAAGAGTCATCACTCCACCTAAATACTCAATTAAGAGATATATACTCTCCATAAGAGTCATATATATAAGGTAATGGGATAACCTATTTCAAAAAAGCAGATACCAATGTCATGTCTAAAAACACAGTACCTTCGACTACATATAGGCTAGCACCCAAATTTTAATGTGTATGTTATACTGAATAAATCCAGCCTAATCGCCAGCTAAGAGCTAAAACGTGACTTTCCTGAGTGGGTCTTCCCAACTAGAACTATATTTCACCGTTCTGTATACCCATGCGATGACCACCTCCTTGGCTCTAATGACCTATATTACTATAGATCCATACATGAAATTGAGTTTCCAATCCCACTATAGAACCCAAGGTTGGTGTAGAACCCCTATCACAAGAAAATGGAGGGATGGATCCATACACCTATGAATGATGACCCATTCAACACTAAGATTAACAGTTATCCATGTCACTGGTTCATGAGGCATTCATATGAATTCATCTTACAAATAATTTTCATACCCAAATAATACAAATTAAGATACATTTGATGGAAATTACCTAACTAGTGACTATAGGAACTATCTTCTCCCACAAGATGAATTGTTACCATTTATGTGCATTGAACTGATGATGATACATAAAGTGAGAAAATTAGTCCATAATGGATAATGTTTCTTGCTAATGGTGCATAAATTCTCTGGCCCTGTCATCTCTCAATGTCTCGGGAAATATGTAATCATAAAAGATATATTGAAAATACCTCAAAAACATAACCCTGCAATGATTATCCCGAGTCAAATCAACCCACCATATCTTGGTTTTTTATCTAAGAATATACTCTAAGAGCTTGACTACCCTATCTAGATGTGTTTATAAATTATCAAAGATGGTATGAAGAACCGCTAACCATAACTCATCAGCTTGGGGTTGGGGCATCCTTACCTCTAAAAGGTTGGAGGGTGTTGTAGCTATTACTCTCATGTAAAAGTTGACATAGTTGGCGTGGGATGAGAATTTTTCTTCCTGGAATATACTAATAATATAATACCTTGATCAATAATGGAATTGATTCCCTTAATTGTAACAAAAGGAGGTGTCGTAGGAGGCACTATGTGAGGCGTCACCGGTGGTTTAAGTCCCACTTCTTTTGATTCATGGTCATTTACAACCTCCTAGTGTTCATCTCAAGGCCATTTCCATGGAATATTTATAAAATTACAAACATAGGCCTTAGTACAGTAATTGATAATCATGCTATCAGATATAATTGAATAGGACTAGTGAACGACCTTCCATTATAATAGTTTATACCCATTAGCCTACTTCTCATTCCAAATCATGGAAATTCATAAGATAAAATAGGATTATGAGATACACCCCCAACACCCACTAATAAGGTCATTTATAGGTCAAGGACTCACATATCACATAAGAGGTTCTAGCATATGGTGTTTCAATTTCATGTTATAGAGGAAATTTCCTTTTCTGTTTCAATTAAAATCCATATTTAATAGAAACCATTATATTTAAGAATATCAATTTAATCAGTGTTTATCGAAATATATAATGGTTTAGTTAGACACATATATCATCCCAAAGTTTTAGATTATTATGGTTTATAAATATTAAATATAATTTCATGCAACTTTAACAAGAATTATATGATTTATTGATTATATGGATCATAATTTCCATCATATGAACTCATATACAATTTATAAATTTCGTTTTTCAAACATTTATTTATAACCACTAACATTCATGCCCATTTAATTAATGGTCAATGGTTTAAAAATCAATTATTAGTTATTTATGGTTTCATCATCAATCTATATGGAAAAACACTATTTAGTTTGATGAATACACTTTATTTAAACTATTATTTTTCTTCTTAGAAAAACATTTTTCCTATTATAGATATATTTTTCTATACACTTCATCATGGAGGAGGGAATACAAGAAATAAAATAAACATGGAATGACATATGTATGGAAGTTAAATCATCATGTGCCTAAAATAATGCATGAAACAAATACTTCATTTCAATACCCAAATAAGCGTCAAAATAATCCAGAATAATAATAATAATAAATGATAAAAAACATGTGATTAAACCAACATTGAAATCTGTATAATAGTAATAGGTGAAAATCCATAACAACAAGTCCAATACCAAGAAACATCGTTTTTCCATTGTATGTGGGATAAATATTCCCAGGCACATGCTCATTCATAAATTCTGAAACATCCTATATTCTTATCTAGCATCCCAAAATATTAATGAATTAAAATTAAACTATGTTACCACATTGTGATTTCTAAAGCTCGGCTCACTGATAAGTTACATGGCCCAATTTTCCATAAGTCCTCAACTGTGCCTCTCTATATACCGAAGGTTGCCGAATTGTAGGGCAGTTTTTTGATGGTATGATGGGAAGACTATACACAAATTATTATAGTATAAAATAGAGGTATAATAAATTATTAAAAAATGGAAACATATAGTAATGTTCAAAATCCAAAAAATCAATCATCCAAAAAACAAAATAAAGACAAGGATATAATTACTAGAGTCATATATAAAATTATAATCATGTCATGCAGTATAAAAATTGTGATCATGGATTACAAAGATGAGGTCGTACAGTAAAATAAATTCTATAAAAATACACAAAAAGTGAAAATATATATCCAATAGCATCGGTAGTATTGGTTCATCCTTCTTCTCCCATACTCTGTCCGAGAATATAAGGCAGGTATCTAAATCAAAATTCTTCCCCTGGTCTATAAATGCATCAATATAGTCTTTTTGGGTTTGAATCGGTGGCTTGAATAGGGAGTGAGTAAAACATAACAAGCCACCACAAATTATGTATAATTATGTTTAGTTAATTAATAAACAATGAAACCCTATGCTTGTATAATAATAGTAAAACAAAAATATAATAAAATAATTTTAGGATCAGGATCCTCATGTGATAACAAACCAACCATTAAATACTAAGCCAAATATATAATATCTCTGATTACATGATCTTTTGATAGTAACAGTAATATGGGACCCATGGTATAATAAGGTGTATATGACCTTAAAAGGTTCTAAAAGACCATAATAATTACTCATGTAGTTTGGAAATAGAGTACAGAGTGTAACACAAGGATTAACCATCGACAATGGACTCATATAATGATAATAATGTTTCCACCAAAAACAAGCCCCATATGGCCAAAAGTTGGAATAAATTGGAACCCATAGAGTTAATACTTGGGAGACCACATACTTAGGACATCAAGTTGAGTCCATGGTAAAATCCAATGCATTTAAAATTATAATAAAACTGAAAAATGAGTCTATTGAGTGATGTCCAGGAAGCCATCAATATAAGAAATGGACTGAGTCCAAGAGGGGAATCAACTATTGGAAAAGGAATCCCTGAATCATGTTGTGTCCTATAGGTGGTAAAAGTTGACCGAATGGGGGAATCCTGGACATTCAAAATGTAAAGACCTGTAAAATTCAAGGAATTTTTTTTTAATTTTCTTTGGAATTTTACAAGAACGCAGTTTCAGACGGCACGTGATTCTGAGGTCCGGTGTGCCCAGAATCATTTCCCGAAGATTGGATCGGGTACATTCAGTGAACGAACGAGCGGGTTTTTTTAACATTTGAACTGGTGCTCAGAATCGAATTCCGAGGGCACAGATGGAATCACAGCGTTGGTAATTTCTTAGAAACGCCTCTTTCGTGGATGCGTTTGTTCAGGTGTGGTTTTTTAATTTTTTGGGGTTAAGTGAATAAAATAAAATAAAGTGGTGCGACAACATTATTTTATTTCACTTAAAGCCACTTAAAAGCCACTTAAGATAAGTTGAAGCGAATAGGGTGGAACCCCAAATATCCTACCCTCTTGGTAGGATATTTGTGAGGTGGGGCCCGCATGAGCCCCACCGTTTCTTTTCCTCTAAGTAACGCACCCGCAAAAACCCCTTTTTAAATGAAAGTCAACTGGTGCATTTCCTAAACTCTTAACGCTCCTATTAATTGGACAGTTAAGACCTTACCATTAATTCACCGAATTAAGGGTTCGTTTCTTAACATGTTTTCAAACTGTTGGCATAACAATAAAATAAGACCAACACACTTTCTTCTTGGGTGTGGTTTGTTGAGAGGATCTGGAGAAATATCTGAATCTAGAAGATCTTCGTCTTTCTTCACGAAGAACGTGAAGAACACGAAGAACGCCGGCCTTCGACGAAAGGCAACGAAGAACGCCGATGATTCTCCTTCCGTGACGCTTCTTCCGCGACGATTCCTTCCCCACGTCAAATCTTCGATCAACTGCTTGAGGTAGGAGATTTCAAATCTTTTAAATTCATTTGTGGATTTTATCCTTGACATGGATTTAATTCATGAAATTAAATCCGTGTGTTTTCTTTATCCCTCGGAGATCGTCGACGCGACGCCGTATACCGCGACGACGCGACGCCCTTCCGCGACGCGACGATTCTCTTCTTCCATGACGGTCAATCCTGCGAAGAACTCACATCCAACGACAACGTCGAGGTAGGGGTTATTCCTTTTAAATATTTGTGATTTATATCACCGGTTGTTAAATATGATTGTTGTGAGACTTTAAAAACCGCTAACGCGGTGGGTTCGGACCAACGAACAAGTCCGAAACCACCGCCCTTTTTGTTTGTTATGCGCGGATTGTCGTGCGACGACAAACGGGGCCACAAGTTAATTTTGAAGGCTTTGCAGTGAAGAACGAGTCCCGAGATGAACACTGGCAAAGACCGCATGCAAATCGGACCACCGGAGTGCGTCTGGTGGTCCGCGGAACCCCCCGCCGGGAAGACCCGGCGCATCTGAAGCCGCGGCGGAGCTGGCCGGTCCCGCGGCCGCGCGAGATCGCGGAGGAGGGACGCGGCTTAGGCCGCATCTGGGTGTCATGGAGCGGCCCCGCACGGGGGGTCGCGACTTCCTTGCGCGGCGCCTGGCCAGTGCCAGCGTGCTGGCCGAGCCGCCCGGCCGGGTCGGACCCGGACTTGGGTCGGGTCGACCCGGTTCGGGCCGAACCAAGGGGGTTGGGCCGGGTTGGTCCGGGCCCAGACCCCCTGTTTTGGGACCTTTTTTGTCTTTTGCCCGTATCTTGAGCTACGGGCATCTGATCTACACTCCTTCAGCGGTGATGCGATCCTTGGATCGAGACGGTCGTTTCGGTATATTACACTCAAGGTTTCAGAATACTTTGGGTTCGGCCAAGTTGGTTCGTTCATGAAACCAACCGGGCCCTCAGAGCGGAAACACTCATAACTTGAGCTCCAGACGTCCGTTTGACGTGCCGTCGACTTGGTTGGATTCCTCTAAGTGAGAAGGATCTTTTAGCTTACTCCGCCCGAGGTTTGGATGCATGTGTAGTACGGTCGGGTTGGTTTTTCCTTAAAACCCAACTGGGCCCCTGGGATGAAAAATCAAATAACTCTCAGACCGGGCGTCCGATTGACGCGCCGTCTGCGACGTTGAGTTCATGTTGACGATACGGAACTTTTGGATACATCAACTCTGGACTAGGTGTCAGTTTATGTATCAGCCTCTCGACTCGTGGAGCAGACCCTCCCAAATGAGCTTGCTGTGTGAGGGAACCCTAGAGCTGGATGCGACTGGTACTGTGATGACGGCGACTGTATAGAAATCCTCAGTGGATTCGACGACGACAACTACAGCACTCAGCGATCCTTTGTGGGTCAGTGCTACGGATCATGTGTGGGTCAGCGCTCAGCAGTCCTGTGTGGGCCAGCGTCTATAGATCCTGTGTGGGTCCGATCCTGTGTGGGTCTTTGCGGGGGTTAGTTACCTATCGATCCGTTGTGGGTCAGATCCTTTGTGGGTCATTGCGGGGGTTAGTTACCTATCAATCCTTTCTGGGTCAAATCCTTTGTGGGTCATTGCGGGGGTTAGTACCTATCGATCCTTTGTGGGTCCGACGGCTTAGATGAATCAGTGGAAACATCTGGTCATCTTTATCGTCATATGAAGAAGTGTACCTGTGTGAGCTGAAATTCCTGTTTTTCTTTCCTTTGTGGATTGTGTTGTTCTATCCTCTGTGGATTTTCATTTTTCTTTCCTGTTTGGACTGGGTTCTACTTGGGCTCAGATTTTGGAGCCGAATGAGAAATGATGACTTAGGTATATGTATGGGCATATACCTAAGTAGTGTCGGATGTTACTTCGTGATTGTATCTTTCCTTTGTGGATTATCCTTTGTGGATTCTGGGAGACCTTCGGGGGTCTCGGTATAATGACCCATACTTTAAATACATTGTTAATACTTCAAAATTGAAGCATACTTATTACAACATATAACAAAACCATGGAAAGGACCGTATAGGTATATTGTCTTTGGAAACTGGGAAACATAAACAACTGGTTCATAAAGCGTCTACTTTTCCTCCCATTTATTTCATCATATCTAGAGTCCCTTTTTGGCATATCCTACTTAATAACCTTCTTCCTGACCTGGGGAAATAAAACATACAAAAGGGTGAGCTCAAATTCTCAGTAAGGGTAAACAAAAGAAATATTAATGACATCATATTCATAAGAACATAACTTTTGGAAATCTTAACCTGCAAAAGAGATCATAATATCATGGGATAAATCATAGTAGTGAAATGTAATCCCAATAATCATAACATAAAACATGAAACTTTGTGGCATACACACATAATCATAGAGAATCATTTCTTATTAGTCAAGACTAATTGCCAAGACTATCTTAGTGGACAAAGTCCCTTTCTGAAATGAGTTAACTCCTCGTTTCAGTCCTGTTTCACAGAACTGGTATAACCTACCGTTCCAGCCATGTCTATCTCATGAGATATGAAATCTTTACCCAATGCATTGGAGGGAGATATAGGTCCCACCCATCTCATAATGATACCATTCTTATGTGTACCACATAATCATAAACCATATAGCATAACCCATGCAATAAAAATGGGAATCTTAAACATCGTGACATCATAAAAAATTCATATAAGATAAAGGAATTCATAAAAATATTTCTATCACAACATAATCAAATCCATGTCATAATAGGGATAGAAACAAAACCCTATATTATCATAAATGGAAAATAATTTTGATAAAACTCTTGAACTCCATTCTTGAGGAAAATATCCTTTCTTCTTCAAAAACATTTTTCCTTTCTTAACATGTCATACAATTTTAAACTAAAAGAAGTTTATTTAAAATAAACTTGAAAACTTGTAAAGGAGGCTTCTTGGAAATAATTTTTTAAAAATCCATTCATGCCGTATAAGTTAAAAAAACTTTCTTCGCGTACTTTTGTCGGAAAAGTCAAAAAGTACCTTGTACGAAAAACGACAAAAGATTCCTTTCATATCTTTTACTAAAAACTCACCGAAGGGTAAAATTGGATATAAACTATTTTATAATGATGTAAATATTACATATTGAGGAGACATGGATGTGGATGATAAAATGCACCCCAGTAAATTCCAAAGTATAAACAATCTCGGATAAAAATGAGATTGTGATATTTCCCTTACCTTAGGTCTGATTTGCTTCATAAGTGTCCGAATCTCCTGTATAATGATTTAAATAATTTTATTGAATTATTCCAGAATCATACTTATTGTTATGATATCATATATGGTCATATTATTAGCTTCTTATTAGTAATATTTCATTACTACTTGTTATTCGGGTGTTTATTAATTTTTGTTCTTATGTGTGTTTTGTCGAATAAATTCTTATTATTTTCTTTAGGTTATAGATACCTCATATACATAATGGTATTAGTGTAATATATATCCTATTAATTCATTCAATTCATTTATATAATCCTTATGAAATGAAGATCATGTAGAACAAGTCGCATCACATTGTGGGGACGGTATTCCGTATGTACGCACGAGTGATGATATCATCACTATGATCGTGGAATTGTATTGGAGTGTATGTATACTATTTCAGAATCAATATCACTTTATAATAGTCATATATAGTCATTATTTACACCATTATACCCATCCAAGTAAGGTGGTGGTGGAAAATAGATTACACCACGGCGTGGAGACGGTATTCCATACGTATGCACGCGCGGTGATTTATTTTTCCATAGGATGGATAGATGGTGAAATAGGGTTGTTTCATCATTATAATAACATATAAGTATGTGAGTGATATGATGTTATTATTTCATAATGAAACAACTAAAGAATAAGAATTGGAAGAAGAAATAAAGATGAAAGAATCGGTAACGGACATTACCTCTTCTTTGAAGTGCTTCTTTGAGACCTCCTTTTAGGGCACTAAAATAGGTCTTTGAAGAAGACCAGAACCTCTAGGATGTTTCTAGGGAAGTGGGGAGAAGAAATTGGCAGGGTTTGGACCAGCTTGAAAGCTCATAGTGGTGTGAGGAAGAGGGGGAGGAGGTGTCCTTTTTATAAGGGAGGAGAGGGGCACCTTTGGAATAACTAAAAATATTATTTTATTATAAAGTCATATTCGGTTTTTAATAGCTCCAAATTGATATATTTCGAATCTAAGGTGGGTAGGGGTAAAAATACTCTCATCAAATAGAATTTAGAAAATTTTAGGTATCAATTTCAACCTTATCATTTAGATTTAACTTTAAGTTAGATAATTTAACTTTTACCGCGTCTTCTTGTTTTCTTACACGATTAGGTTAATAAACTTACCATATAAAGCCAAAAGAACCCCAAGTTGTTTATTATTAATATATATAGACTTATCTAAGTCATTTTGCCGAACCTTAGATTTTTAGGAATAAAATAACAATTATTAATATAATATTTGTTTTAAAAACCATTTTATTTCAATTTTGACACTATTTAGTAATTGATTTTTTTGAAAATCATAACAGAATGATTAGTTCGAACCATGTTACTTAAATAAATACAAACATGTCATATTAACCTATAAAATTAGTTTAATTAATAAAAAGTCTCAAATTACATTTATTTGGGTATTTATAACATCAATTATGTAAATATTTCATTAATAAGATAATTACTACATCATCATTGTGTCATAAATAAATTATATTATTTAACGTATAAAATTTACAAATAAAATACCATTATGTAGGAAATATTTTTAGCTTTCTAATGAATATTTATAGTAGAATTTATCTTATGTATAACCCCATATTAAAAATGATTTACTTATTAAACTTTGATTTTAACTATTTAACCCTTCTTTAAATAAATTAATAATAAATGTCCTAATCTAATCCAAGTGGGCCTAAATGGTCATATTTTATTCATAAGGTTGTTTTTGGTTGAATTAAACTTGTCCAATAGAATTAGGACATGTGTTAGGGTAATAATAATATCATTTTTACCCTTAATTACCCTATTTACTTTTAACCGTGGTAAATAAAAGTAAAAAGTTACTATTCACTAAAAATTATTTTCATCTCATTGAACCACATTTTAGTCCTTGATATTAACCGTGTCTCTCGAATTTTCGAAATTCCACTCACAGAAGCGGTAAAATTGAGTTTTATGAAAAATTCAGTTTTTTTAACTACCACTTAGTGGTTTCACTATTCATCAAAAATTGAAAGTTTTCAGAAAAATACCAAAATTTCACCCTAGGATAATTTCGATATTCCGAATCCAAAAATGAATTCCATTTTGAAAAATAAAAATTATAAAATTTCAAAAAGTGGTTATTACTATTCATAACAGCTAGTTTTAATAATATTTTAATAGCATATCATTGATTAATGAAACTCAGTATTGCGTACGACACAAGCTATCGAGGAAGGTCGTGGTTGCGTTTAAAGAAAGCAAAGATACTGTTGTGTGTAGTGAAAGATTCCTTTGATGATTTATATAACATAAAAACAAAATATTTCACATAAAAGTCTCAGGTGTTACATTCTACCCCCCCTTAAAATGAATTTCACCCTCGAAATTCGTCACTTTGTAACAAACAGATGAGGATACCTCTCCCTTATCATATCCTCAAGCTCCCATGTAGCTTCTTCTAATTGGTGGTTCCTCCATAAAACTTTCACCAATCGAGTGGTCTTGCTTCATAGGACTTTTTCCCTACGATCCAAAATCTCTATCGGCTGTTCTTCATAAGAATGATCTTGCTCCAGCGGTACAACTTCTGAGCTAAGTACATGTGAAGGATCAGGTATGTACTTTCTCAGGAGAGATACATGGAACACATCGTGAACTTGAGAGAGATTCGGTGGAAGCGCCAATCGGTAAGCTACCTTCCCAACACGATCCAGTATTTCAAAAGGACCGATATATCTAGGGCTCAACTTCCCCTTCTTTCCAAATCTCATGACTCTCTTGCAGGGAGATATTCGTAAGAACACCTTATCACCTACTTCAAACTCTAGGTCTTTTCTTCAGTTGTCTGCATAACTTTTCTGTCGACTCTGAGCTGCTCTTATGTGTTGTTGAATAGATCTGACCTTTTCTGCCATTTCATCAACAAGATCAGGTCCTAATAGCTTTCTTTCCCCAACTTCATCCTAGCAAGTTGGAGTCCTGCATTTCTTTCCATAGAGAGCTTCATAAGGAGCCATCTGAATACTGGAGTGAAAGCTATTATTATAAGAAAATTCCACCAAAGGTAGGTGTTGATCCCAACCACCTTTGAAATCCATAGAGCAAGCTCTCAACATATCTTCTAGGGTTTGAATTGTTCTCTCAGACTGACCGTCTGTCTGAGGATGATAAGCAGTGCTGAAACTCAACTATGTATCCAGAGTATGATGAAGACTTCTCCAGAACTTCAAGGTGAATCTTAGATCCCGATCAGATATAATAGAAAGTGGTACTCCATGCAATCTTACCACTTCCTTTACATATATCCTAGAAAGCTGATCCAGATAGAAATCCTCTCTAATAGCAATGAAGTGTGCAGACTTGGTAAGACGATCAACTATGACCCAGATAGCATTATTGCCTTTGGATGTTTTAGGAAGTCCTGTGACAAAGTCCATAGTGATGTTTTCCCATTTCCAATCAGGTATGGGTAATGGTTGTAACATCCCCTTAGACTTATGTCTCTCAGATTTAACTTGCAGACAAACCAAGCATCGAGAGACATATTCAGCAACATCTCTTTTCATGCCATCCCACCAGAAGTACTCTTTCAGGTCCCTATACATCTTTGTGCTTCTAGGATGAATAGAGAATGAAGAACTATGAGCCTCATCCAGCAGCTCCTTCTTTAATTCCGGGATGGGGGGAACACAAACCCAATTCCTGAACTTTATTATCCCATCACAATCAAGGTTGAATTCAAGAACATTTCTCACCTTCTTTTGTAACTCGACATCTTCTTTCTGTGCCTCTTTAATCTTCACATGTATAGATAGTTGAGCATTCATTTGAGAAAGATAAGATTTTTTCCCTTCCATTATAATTCCAAGATCCATCCTTTGTAAATCCATAAATATTGGATCTTTTGTGATCCTCATCATTGATAAACTGGCATGGTCTTTTCGACTTAATGCATCTGCCACCTTGTTTGCTTTCCCAGGGTGGTAATGGATTGTGCAGTCATAATCCTTAATCATCTCCAACTATCTTCTTTAATTCATAATCATCTCCTTTTGTGTGAAAATATAATTTAAACTTTTATGATCAGTATAAATATAACACCTTTCACCATAAAGATAATGCCTCCAAATCATTAATGCAAAGATTACCGCAGCTAACTCTAAATCATGTGTTGGGTAATTTTTCTCATGGATTTTCAACTGTCGGGAGGCATAATCTATCACCATATCATTTTTCATAAGAACACACCCCAATCCCTTCTTGGATGCGTCACTGTAGATCACAAACCATTCTCCACTACAAGGCAGTGTGAGCACAGGTGCACTGGATAACCTTCTTTTCAACTCCTTGAAATTCTCTTCACATTCCTCCGTCCAAACAAACTTAACTGCTTTCCGAGTCAACTTGGTGAGTGGATTAGATAATCGTGAAAAATCTTTCACAAAACGTCGATAATATCCAGCCAACCCATGAAAACATCGGATCTCAGTTAACGTTGTTGGTCTCAACCATCTTTCGATAACCCCTATTTTTGCTGGATCAACTGATATCCCCTCTTTTGAGATTATGTGACCCATAAATGATACTTTTTGAAGCCAAAATTCACACTTGGTAAATTTGGCATAAAGCTTCTCCTTTCTTAGGGTCTTCAATATAATTCTCAAGTGATCTTCATGTTCTTCCTTACTCTTTGAATAGACAATAATATCGTCTATAAAGACTACCACAAATTGATCAAGATAGTCTCTAAAGACTCTATTCATCAGATCCATGAAGATAGCAGGGGAATTAGTAAGACCAAATGGCATCACTATAAATTCATAGTGTCCATACCTTGTACGAAAAGCCATCTTTGGTATATCCTCCCTTTTGACCCTTAATTGATGATACCCTGAACGAAGATCAATCTTGGAAAAGTATTGAGCTCCGCGTATTTGGTCAAATAAGTCATCAATGTGTGGGAGAGGATATTTGTTCTTGATAGTGATCTTGTTAAGTTCTCTATAATCAATACAGAGTCTCATTGATCCATCTTTCTTCTTAACAAATAGAACAGGTGCTCCCAAAGGTGACGCACTAGGGCGTATGAATCCCTTATCAAGATTCTCTTGGAGTTTCTTCTTCAATTCCAGCAACTCAATTGGGGCCATTCTATAAGGTGTCTTTGAAATAGGAAAATAACCCGGTATGAGTTCTATTGAAAACTCAACTTCACGATTTGGTGGAAGACCCGGTAATTCCTCCATAAAGACATCATCAAACTCCCGTACAATGGGAATATTATTAATCGTGAGTTTCTTTCCAACCATTTCTGATAAATAACCTTCATTTAGTGGAATCAAGACCCATAAGATGGAAGAAATTCCCACTGGAAGGTTATGTTCATCCTTGCATCGATAGACGATCATAGATTGATCTGGAATATGAAATGTGACTTCCCTTCTTTGGCAATTGATATGAGCTCCATATAAAGAAAGCCAACCCATGCCAATAATCACATCAAATTCCACTATAGGAAGGATCACAATATTTGCAGGAAGCACTTTCCCACAAACATCGATCGGAGAAGAATTATAAATTTTTGATGTGACTGTTGTGCCATTAGGGGTTGTCACAGCTAACTCAACATCTAATTGTTGAGGTAATATGGTGATATCCGTAGAAAATTATTCATAAATAAATGAGTGGGTGGATCCAGAATCAAATAAAACATTTGCTACTTTAGAGTGGATAGTAGGTGTACCTTTCCCCACATCGTTATCGTACTCCACATCGCTGATAGAAATTGCATGTGACTTTCCTTTGTCTTTAGCCTTAAGAGTTTGTTGACATCGACCATAATCATCAAACCATGGATTAGGGCATTTATTGGCATAATTCCCCATCTTCTTGAACTTGAAACATTGAAGTGTATTAGGTTCATTCTGTGTATCCCTTCCTTTGTTTGCATCATTAGACATCTTCTTCCCATCATCGCGACATTCAAATTCTCGATGACCTTCCTTTCCACATTTGAAACATTTACTTGTCCCTTTAAGAAAACTCCCTCCATGTTTCTTTCCACACTTTGAGCATAAGGGAAAGCTCATCTTCTTTTCAGTGTGATCTTTAGATTTTCCTTTGAATTCTATTTTCCTCTTCTTATAAAACCCGTATGACTGATGGGTTACTCCAATCTCCATCTCAACTTTGAGAGCACATCGAACGATTTCCTTATAGATATTGAAGTCCCTTATGGCTAAGGTCCTTCGAAGACTTGGTTTTAAGCCACTAAAGAATCGATCGATCTTACTCTCAGGTTGGATAATAATACCATAAGCGTACGTTGCAAGTCTTGTAAAATTTGCTTCATAGGTACAAACAGATTCATCATTCTTTTGCTTCAGTTCAAGAAACTCTTTCTCCATATTTGTTCAGATAATACAAGGGAAGTACTTATTGAAAAATAAGTTCTTAAACTCATCCCATTCCAGGGACTCAATTTCATCCCTTTGCCTCGTATTCTTAATAAGATTCCATCATTGATCAGGATCACCTTCCAAACGATGCACTGCTAAGATGACTTTATCATGCTCAAAACATTGAAGAAATTAAAATATCTTTTCAGTAGTACTAATCCATTGTTCAGCAACTAATGGATTAGTAAACCCGCTGAATGACGGAGGACGTTGTCTCATGAAGGATTCAACAGAATGTTTCTCCTTCCTTTTCTCGTTAGGAAGTCCTGCATGATTCATAGCATGAGAAAGTTGTGTGGGCATGGCTACAAGATTTTTCATTCCAACTCCCATAATGTTTGGTTGCTCAGGTGGACAATCATTGCATTGCCCGTCGCATTCCGCATTAACACGGTTCCTTCGGGTTCCATCCATTGACTAAAACCAAGAAAAATAGTGTGAGAAACACTAATTATAATAGGAAAACCACATAATAATGAATAAAATTTCACACTTAAGGTCTTATCCAAGGTTATTCGTGGTCATTTCTAAAACACTAATATTGTCTTCTATGCTTAGAATTATCCATAGGGTTCTTACTAAGGCTTTCACATCCTAGTTTCCAAAGGTTGACTATACCTTTCCTCTGATACCAACTATAACGACCCATACTTTACATACATTGTTAATACTTCAAAATTGAAGCATACATATTACAACATATAACCAAACCATGGAAAGGACCATATAGGTATAGTGTCTTTAGAAACTGGGAAACATAAACAACTGGTTCATAAAGCGTCTACTTTGCCTCCCATTTATTTCATCATATCTAGAGTCCCTTTTTGGCATATCCTACTTAATAACCTTCTTCCTGACCTGGGGAAATAAAACATACAAAAGGGTGAGCTCAAATTCTTAGTAAGGGTAAACAAAAGAAATATCAATCAAATCATATTCATAAGAACATAACTTTTGGAAATCTTAACCTGCAAAAGAGATCATAATATCATGGGATAAATCATAGCAGTGAAATGTAATCCCAATAATCATAACATAAAACATGAAACTTTGTGGCATACACACATAATCATAGATAATCATTTCTTATTAGTCAAGACTCATTGCCAAGACTATCTTAGTGGACAAAGTCCCTTTCGGAACCGAGTTCACTCCTCGTTTCAGTCCTGTTTCACTGAACCCGTATAACCTACCGTAAACCATATAGCATAACCCATGTAATAAAAATGGGAATCTTAAACATCGTGACATCATAAAAAATTCATATAAGATAAAAGAATTCATAAAACTATTTCCATCACAACATAATCAAATCCATGTCATAATAGGGATAGAAACAAAACCCTATATTATCTTAGATGGAATATAATTTTGATAAAACTATTGAACTCCATTCCTGAGGAAAATATCCTTTCTTCTTCAAAAACATTTTTCCTTTCTTAACATGTCATAAAATTTTAAACTAAAAGAAGTTGATTAAAAATAAACTTGAAAACTTGTAAAGGAAGCTTCTTGGAAATAATGTTTTAAAAATCCATTCATGCCGTATAAGTTAAAAAAACATTCTTCTCGTACTTTTGTCGGAAAAGTCAAAAGGTACCGCGTACAAAAAACAACAAAAGATTTCTTTCATATCTTTTACTAAAAACTCACCGAAGGGTAAAATTGGATATAAACTATTGTATAATGATGTAAATATAACATACAGAGGAAACATGGATGTGGATGATAAAATTCACCCCAGTAAATTCCAAAGTATAAACAATCTCAGATAAAAATGAGATTGTGATATTTCCCTTACCTTAGGTCCGATTTGCTTCGTAAGTGTCCGAACCTCCTGTAAAATGATTTAAATAATGTTAATGAATTATTCCATAATCATAATTATTTTTATGATATCATATATTGTCATATTCTTAGCTTCTTATTAGTAATATTTCATTACTACTTGTTATTCGGGTGTTTTTTACTTTTTGCTTTTATGTGTGTTTTGTCTAATAAATTCTTATTATTCTCTTTAGGTTATAGATACCTCATTTCCATAATGTTATTAGTGTAATATATATCATATTCATTAATTCAATTCATTTATATAATCATTATGAAATGATGATCATGTAGAACGAGTCACATCATATCGTGGAGACGGTATTCCGTACGTACGCACGAGTGATGATATCATTCCTATGATCATGGAATTGTATTGGAGTGTATGTATACTATTTAAGAATAAATATCACTTTATAATAGTCATATATAGTCATTATTTACACCATTATACCCATACAAGTAAGGTGGTGGTGGAAAATAGATTACACCACAGCGTGGAGATGGTATTCTGTACGTACGCACGCGCGGTGATTTCTTTTTCCGTAGGATGGATAGATGGTGAAATAGGGTTGTTTAATACTTATAATAACATATAATTATGTGAGTGATACTGATGTTATTACTTCATAATGAAACAACTAAAGAAGAAGAAGTGGAGGAAGAAATTAAGATGAAAGAATCGGTAACGGACATTACCTCTTCTTTGAAGTGCTTCTTTGAGGCCTCCTTTTAGGGAAATAAAATAGGTCTTTGAAGAAGACCAGAACCTATAGGATGTTTCTAGGGAAGTGGGGAGAAGAAATTGGCAGGGTATGGTCGATCTTGAAGCCTCAAAGTGGTGTGAGGAAGAGGGGGAGGAGGTTCCCTTTTTATAAGGGAGGAGAGGGGCACCTTTGGAATAACTAAAAATATTATTTTATTATAAAGTCAAATTCGGTTTTTAATAGCTCAAAATTGATATATTTAGAAAATAAGGTGGGTAGGGGTCGAAAAACTCTCATCCAATAGAATTTATACAAGTTTCGGTATCAATTTTAACCTAATCATTTAGATTTAACTTTAAGATAGATAATTTAACTTTTACTGTGTCTTCTTGTTTTCTTACACTATAAGGTTAATAAACATACCATATCAAGCCAAACTAACCCCAAGTTGTTTATTATTAATATATATAGCCTTATCTAAGTCATTTGGCCGAACCTTAGATTTTTAGGAATAAAATAACCATTAATAATATAATATTTGTTTTAAAAACTATTTTATTTCAATTTTGACACTATTTAGTAATTGATTTTTGTGAAAATCATAACAGAATGATTCGTTCTAACCAAGTTACTTAAATCAATAATAACATGTCATATTAACCTATAAAATTAGTTTAATTAATAAAAAGTCTCATATTACATTTATTTGGGTATTTATAACATCAATTATGTCAATATTTCATTAATAAGATAATTATTGCATCATTGTTGTGTCATAAATAAATTAAATTATTTAATGTCTAAAAATTACAAATAAAATATCATTATGTAGGAAATATTTTTATATTTCTAATTAATATTTATAGTCGAATTTATCTTATATATAACACCATATTAAAAATGATTTATTTATTAAACTTTGATTTTATCTATTTAACCCTTCTTTAAATAAATTAATAATAAATGTCCTAATCTAATCCAAGTTGGACTAAATGGTCATATTTTATTCCTAAGGTTGTTTTCGGTCGAATTACACTTGTCCAATAGAATTAGGACATGTGTTAGGGTAATAATAATATCATTTTTACCCTTAATTACCCTATTTACTTTTAACTGTGGTAAATAAAAGTAAAAAGTTACTATTCACCAAAAATTATTTTCATCTCATTGAACCACATTTTAGTCCTTGATATTAACAGTGTCTCTTGGATTTTCGAAATTCCACTCACAGAAGCGGTAAAATTAAGTTTTATGAATTTTTTTTTTTTGTAACTATCACTTAGAGGTTTCACTATTCATCAAAAATTGAATGTTTTCAGAAAAATACCAAAATTTCACACTAGGCTAATCTCGATATTCTGAATCCATAAATGAAGTCCATTTTGAAAAACAAAAATTATAAAATTTCAAAAAGTGGTTATTACTATTCATAACGGCTAGTTTTAATAATATTTTAATAGCATATCATTGTTTAGTGAAACTTGGTATTGCGTACGACGCAAGCTATCGAGGAAGGTTGTGGTTGTGTTTAAAGCAAGCCAAGCTAGTGTTGTGTGTAGTGAAAGATTCCTTTGATGATTTATATAACATAAAAACAAAATATTTCACATAAAAGTCTCGGTTGTTACACTCGGGGTCCCTACTGAGTAGCTTATACTCACCCCTGCACGGGCTATGCCCGCACTACGTTGTGTTGGTTGCAGAAGATGGACAACGCTGATCGTGGTTGAGGCTTGCGGAGAAGGACAGTACCTGGAGGTGGACCACTGGGCGGGACGTACTCGGGGTGGTCGGCTGGACCCGAGGAGCAGTGGAGGATATCTGTACCCACCCTTCAGGTGGGATTTCCAGTGGACAGCTCGGCGTTGCGGCTTTACTTTTCAGTTGTTGTTTTCTCTTTCCAGTTGTACTTTACTTTCAGTTTGGGATTGTATACTGGCCCACTTACTTTTCCACACTTACTGTTGTAACAGTTTTTACTTAGTGTTTACTTCTGCCTGCTTGCTCTGTGGTGTTTGTGGTTTACTTTACAAAGGCAATGCCTTCCCTTTTCTGGGATTTACGCCTTGGTGCTAGTCGCCAGCCCCTGGCCTATGGAAAGCGGGCTTGGGGTAGTCACGGAACGGGCCCCGAGGACGGGTCGTGACAAATTGGTATCAGAGGAGTTCGGTTCTACCACATAACTTTGGACTCTGATCTTTTTTTATGTAAAGAAATAGTGTTAAGCGTATTGGGTGTGGTTATCAGCCTAGGGAGTCCAGTGTTGGTGCGGCGGCCGATGTATCCGTACACCAGGACCCTGAATTCTGATTTCCGACATAATGCATGAAAACATTGATTGCATGTGTGTTACAAGTTTTCTTTGTGATTACTTTATGTCAGCTCATCAGGTATACTGTTCTGACCGTGGCACACCTGTTTCTTTTCAGGATGACCCCACGATGGCAGCCAGCTAGGGTTCCGAGAGTTGAGCATGACGACAGCCCGCCAAGCGACGGGGCCTCGCTACATGACCCTTTGACAACAGAGGCACCAGCGGTACCTTTACCCGACGAGCCACCGATGCTTCCAGCCCTAGCCGCTGACGATGCACGTCGCCTTAGTCCACTGCATGAGTTCCAGCGCCAGCGACCACCCAGGTTCCACGGGGAGACGGACCCCCAGGCCGCCAAGGACTGGCTGGAGGCAGTGGTACGAGTTTTCCAGTTAGTGAGGACACCAGCAGACCTCATGGTGATCCTTGCAGCGAGCCTACTGCACGCGGCAGCGGGCCGATGGTGGAGCTTGATGCTCCAGGTGCACGATGAGGCATCTCTTCTCTAGACAGACTTTGAGGGCGTCTTCCGCTCAGAGATCGTCCCAGACATCCTCCGTGCGGTGCACATCCATGATCTTCTTCAGCTGCGGCAGGGCAGCTTGACGGTCGCGCAATACTCAGCGGGATTTACCGATCTTTCTCACTACTTGACCGACATGGTACGGGACCCATTCATCCGGTCCCGGACCTTTGAGAAGGGTTTGAGACATGAGATCAGGGCATCACTGATCTCCCTCAACATTCCGACTCAGGCAGGAGTACTGGAGAGAGCCTTTTTGATCGAGAGCTTCCTTGCTGAGCCTTCAACAGCAACGAGACCTACCGCGGGGTGGCACGTAGCAGAGTCTTCTGCGGAAGGCAGTCGACGGATGACTCAGGGGTCCAGGAAGACCATACCCTCATTCAGCCGACCTCAATACATTGGCTCAGTAGTGCGGAGCACACAACGTGGAGCCAGTCTTTCGAGAGGCAGACAATGTTACAAATGCGGTGGGCAGGGCCACATGGCTTATGACTGCCCGACCCACCGTGCCGAGGAGCAGAAGACAGTTGAGGGGCCACCCATGCAGAGTCAGAGGGTCAACCGTGGAGGTCCGCAGGGAGGAGGCGGACGAGGCAGAGGAGCTGGTCGAGCAGCAGGTGGTGGGCGACGCTTTGAGGCTCTACCACCACCACCACTATGAGGTCCACCCCGGCCATAGGGAGCTGGCGGGCAGAAACAGGCACAGCTCCAGGCGGCGGAGGCCTATGACCACGATGCGCCTGAGATGATTCAAGGTACTATCTGTGTCTATTCCACCCTTTCTGCAGTTCTTATAGACACAGGAGCGAGTCACTCTTTCATAGCCGCTGCCCTTGTTCGGAGATCGGAGATTCAGAACAGAGACGTTGGCTCGATCCTTACGGCTAGAGACTCCTACGGGAGCAGACTCGACGATTACGCACTGGTGCCTGCAGTGTGAGCTTACTCTAGGAGGCAATATCTTCGACTGGGATCTTCTTGTAGCGGCGTCGAGGCCTTATGACGTCATCTTGGGCATGGATTGGTTATCTATAGTCCATGCACAGATTGACAATATTTGGTGCAAGGTGCGATGTGTACGCACCGACGGGAGCAGGTTCACCTTTACCGGCGAGAAGGGAGCCTTCACAACACAGGATGGACTCTCGCAAAGGAGATGATAGTCCATCACTCAAGAGTTGGCTATCCTCATCCTAGGAGTAGTTGATGTGCAGAGTCCTAGTTTTCCTGAAGTGGTGGATCAGTATGCTGACGTTTTTCCCGACGACGTTCCAGGACTACCTCCTCGCAGAGAGGTAGACTTTTATATCGATCTATACTCCGGGACAGCCCCAATATCCACTACAGCATATCAGAAGGCCCCCGCTGAGCTTCGAGATCAACGGGTATAGTTTGAGGACTTGCAGGGAAAGGGATTCATCCGACCCAGTGTTTCACCCTGGGCTTCCCCAATATCGTTCACCAAGAAGGCGGACGGGAGCTTGCGACTTTGTGTTGACTATCGTCGCCCGAACCAGGTGACGGTGAGGAACAAGTATCTGTTACCGAGGATTAATGACCTCTTCGATCAGCTCAAGGGAGCACGGTGGTTCTCAAAAATAGACCTCAGCTCAGGCACTCATCAGCTCAGAGTTCGGGACGAGGACGTGCAGAAGAGAGACTTCAGATGTCGGTATGACCACTATGAGTTCTTGGTTATGCCATTTGGTGTAACCAATGCTCCAGCTGTGTTCATGGGCCTCATGAACAGGATCTTTCATCCATACCTTGCCCGATTTGTCGTGGTCTACATCGATGAAATTTTGATATAATCGACGACTGAGGAGGAGCAGGCATGCCACTTGCGGGTTGTGTTGGACACACTCTGAGAGCACCAGCTTTATGGTAATCTCTCGATGTGTCAGTTCTGGATGCGTGAGTTCCACTTCTTGGGACACATCATCTCTGAGGCGGGAGTTTCACCGGATCCTGCGAAGATCGAGGCAGTGCTAGCTTGGGAGCCACCCAGAAGCGTGACGGAGGAACATAGTTTCTTGGGACTAGCCAGATACTATCAGAGATTCGTGCCCGAATTCTCTAGAGTTGCAGCACCGCTTCCAGCTCTTACAAAGAAGGGGAAACCCTTTGTGTGGTCAGGTAGATGTTAGAAGAGCTTCCAGGAGCTGAGACAGAGATTAACCAGCGCCCCTATCTTGAGGTTGCCTGAGGAGGGAGTATGGTACGTAGTCTACTGTGATGCATCAGGGACCAGACTCGGATGTGTCCTAATGAAAGAGCGGGTAGGGATCGCCTATGGATCACGTCATTTGAGGCCGCATGAGCAGAACTACGCTACCCATGACGTGGAGTTATCAGTAGTGGTCTTCGCTCTAAAGACATGGAGACACTATCTGATGGGCGAGTGCTTTATAGTCTTTTCTGACCATCAGAGTCTCAGGTACATCTTCTCTCAGAAGGACTTGAAACTGAGACAACGGTAGTGGCTCGAGTTCCTCCAGGACTACGAAATTTTGATAGTCTATACTCCTGGGAAGGGGAACGTAGTAGTTGATTCTCTCAGCAGGAGGACATGCATTCAGCTGCTTGAGGAGGCGATAGAGTAGCTAGTCGCCTTGTAGATATCCTTCGTGGATAGGGATGGAGCAGCCTTCCTTCAGTCTCTCACAGTCTCTCCTCCACTACTGCAGTAGGCTAGAGAGGCACAGCGTGGGGAAGCTGACTGTGAGACGCGGTGTGCACAGATATCCTCAGGTCAGGCACCTGATGGTTTCTCCCGTGGAGCAGAGCACGATGTTCTTTTTAGAGGACATACCTTGGTACCAGTTGCCTTAAGGGAGGAGGTGCTGAGAGATATTCACACTTCTCCTTTGGCGGTACATCCTGGAGTGGCGAAGATGTACCAAGACCTCAGAAGACAGCACTGGTGGCCAGGCATGAAGAAGGATGTGGAAGAGTTCGTTTCACGATGCCTCACCTGCCAGCAGGTGAAGGCATAGCATCAGGTACCAGCAGGCTTGGTATAGCCCTTGGAGGTCCCGGAGTGGAAGTGGGACGGGATATCTATGGACTTCATGACTGGACTTCCACGCAATTCCAGAGGTCACGACTCCATTCGGGTGATTTTCGACCGACTCACCAAGTCGACTCGCTTCTTACCCCTCAGAGTGCAGGGCTCAATGGCGATCTTGGGACGTCTCTAAGTTCAAGAGATTGTACGGCTTCACGGTGTCCCATCATCTATCGTCTCCGATCGAGATTCTCGCTTTACTTCCCGGCTTTGGATGGGGTTGCAGGAGACGTTCGGGACACGGCTACGTCTGAGCACTACCTTTCACCCTCAGACGGATGGTCAGACGGAGAGGACCATTCAGACTCTCGAGGACATGCTCCGCGCATGTGTCGTCAACTTTGGTCGCAGCTGGGAGGACCACCTACCCTTGGTGGAGTTCACGTACAACAACAGCTACCACTCCACCATTGGGATGGCACCATTCGAGGCGTTGTACGGCAGACCTTTCAGATCTCCTTTGTGCTGGACAGACCCTAGGGAGTTAGCACTTGGGGGACCATAGATGGTCCGGGCCACGACATAGAAGGTCCAGGTCATCCAGGAGCGGATGAGGACAGCTCAGAGCCGGAAGAAGTCTTACACTGACAGGAGGCGGAGGCCACTAGAGTTCGAGGATGGCGACCACGTTTTCTTGCGTGTCTCACCTCGACGTGGTTTGTGGATATTTGGCCGAGGCGGAAAGTTGTCTCCACGCTTCATCGGACCATTCCAGGTCCTCAGCAGGATTGGCGAGGTGGCCTATCGCCTGGCTCTACCACCTCAGTTGCACCGGGTGCACGACGTCTTCCACGTATCTCAGTTGAGGAGATACGTGCACGACCCGACGCATATCATTGACCATTGGGAGGTAGACGTTGATGATGGGGTGACTTTTGCGGAGGTCCCGGTGGAGATCGAGGATCGACATGAGAGGGTCCTACGTGGACAGTCGATTCCTCTAGTGCGCATTAGATGGTAGCATGGGAACCTACAGGAGAGCACTTGGGAGCGGGATTCTCATATGTGTGCTCAGTACCCACATTTGTTTCCCTAGTTTATGATGTATCTTTTTGGGGACGTAAATCCCCGAGGTGGGAGTGATGTAAAGACCCGTAAATTTCAAGGAAATTTTTTTCTGAATTTTCTTTGGAATTTTACAAGAATGCAGTTTCTGACGGCACGTGAATTCAAGGCCCGGTGTGCCCTGAATCATTTTCCGAAGTTTGGCTCAGGTACGTTCAGTGAACGAACGAGCGGGTTTTTATAACTTTTGAACCGGTGCTCGGAATCGAATTCTGAGGGCACCGATGGAATCGAAGCACTGGTACTTGCTTAGAAACGCCTCTTCCGGAGTTGCGTTTGCTCGGGTGTGGTTTTTTTAATTTTTTGGGGTTAAGTGAATAAAATAAAATAAAGTGGTGCGACAAATTTATTTTATTTCACTTAAAGCCACTTAAAAGCCACTTAAGCTAAGTTGAAGCGGATAGGGTGGAACCCAAAATATCCTACCCTCTTGGTAGGATATTTGTGAGGTGGGGCCCGCACAAGCCCCACTGTTTCTTTTCCTCTATGTAACGCACCCGTGAAAACCCCTTTTTAAATGAAAGTCAACTGGTGTGTTTCCTAAACTCTTAACGCTCTTATTAATTGGACAGTTAAGACGTTACCATTAGTTTACTGAATTAATGGTTTGTTTCTTAACATGTTTTCAAACTGTTGGCATAATAATAAAATAAGACCAACACACTTTCTTCTTGGGTGTCGTTTGTTGAGAGGATTTAAAGAAATATCTGAAGCTAGAAGATCTTCATATTTCTTCGCGAAGAACGTGAAGAACGGGAAGAACGCGAAGAATGCGAAGAACGCGAAAAACACGAAAAATGCGAAGAACGCGAATAACGTCGGCCTTCGACGAAAGGCGACGAAGAACGTCGGCGATTCTCCTTCTGTGATGCTTCTTCTGCGACGATTCTTTCCCCGCGTCAAATCTTCGATCAACTGCTTGAGGTTGGAGATTTCAAATCTTTTAAATTCCTTTGTGGATTTTATCCTTGACATGGACTTAATTCGTGAAATTAAATCCGTGTGTTTTCTTTACCCCTCAGAGATCGTCGACGTGACGCCGTATACTGCGATGACGCGACGCCCTTCCGCGATGTGACGATCCTCTTCTTCCGTGACGATCAATCCCACGAAGAACTCACGCCCAACGACAACTTTGAGGTATGGGTTGTTCCTTTTAAATCATTGTGATTTATATCCCCGGTTGCTAAATATTATTGTTGTGAGGCTTTAAAAACCGCTAACGCGGTGGGTGCGGACCAACGAACAAGTCCGAACCCACCACACATTTTGTTTGTTATGCGCGGATTGGCGGGCGACGACAAACGGGGCCAAAAGTTAATTTTGAAGGCTTTGTAGTGAATAACGAGTCCCGGGATGAGCACTGGCGAAGACCGCGTGCAAATCGGACCACCGGAGTGCGTCCGGTGGTCCGCGGAACCCCCTGCTGGCACGCCACGCCGGCACGGCCAGCCGCCAAGATGCGGCGGCGCCCGGCGCGCCGCCGGGAAGACCCGTCGCAGCTGAAGCCGCGACGGTGCTGGCCGGTCCCGCGGCCGCGCGGGACCGCGGAGGAGGGACGCGGCTTAAGCCACGTCCATGTGTCACGGAGCGGCCCCCGCGCAAGGGGCCGCGGCTGCCTTGCGCGATGCCTGGCCAGCGCCAGCGCGCGGGCCGAGCCGCCCGGGCGGACCGCCGGGCCGGGCCGCGCCCAGCCAGGCCGGGCCGTGCCGGCTGGGTCGGACCCAGTTTGGGCCGACCCAGGGGGATTGGGCCGGGTCGGTCCGGGCCCAGACCCCCCGTTTTCGGACCTTTTCGGTCTTTTGCCCGTATCTTGAGCTACGGGCCTCCGATTGACACACCTTCAGCGGAGATGCGATCCTTGTATTGAGACGGTCGTTTCGGTATATTACACTTAAGGTTTCGGAATACTTTCAGTTTGGCCGGGTTGGTTCGTACACGAAACCAACCGGGCCCTCGGAGTGGAAACGCTCATAACTTGAGCTCCGGACGTCCGTTTGACGTTCCGTCGACTTGGTTGGATTCCTCTAAGTGAGACGGATCTTTTGGAATACTCCGCCCAAGGATTGGATGCGGGTGGAGTACGTTCGGGTTGGTTTTCCCTTAAAAAGCAATCGGGCCCCTGGGACGAAAAATTCAATAACTCTCAGATCGGGCATCCGATTGACGCGCCATCTGCGACATTGAGTTCCTGTTGACGATACGGAACTTTTGGATACATCAACTCTGGACTAGGTGGTAGTTGATTTATCAGCCTCTCGGCTCGTGGAGAGGACCCTCCAGAACGAGCTTGCTGTGTGCGGGAACCCTAGAGCTGGCTGCGACTGCTACTGTGACGAAACGACTGTACAGAGATCCTCAGTGGATTTGACGGCGACGACTACAGCACTCAGCGATCCTTTGTGGGTCAGTGCTACCGATCCTGTGTGGGTCTGATCCGGTGTGGGTCAGCGCTCAGCGGTCCTGTGTGGGCCAGCGCCTACAGATCATGTGTGGGTTCTATCCTGTGTGGGTCTTTGCGGGGGTTAGGTACCTATTGATCCTTTGTGGGTCAGATCCTTTGTGGGTCATTGCGGGGGTTAGTTACCTATCGATCCTTTGTGGGTCATATCCTTTTTGGGTCATTGAGGGGGTTAGTACCTATCGATCCTTTGTGGGTCCGACGGCTTAGATGAATCAGTGGCAATATCTGGTCATCTTTATCGTTATATGAAGAAGTGTACATGTGTGAGCTGAAATTCCTATTTTTCTTTCCTTTGTGAATTGTGTTGTGCTATCATGTGTGGATTTACGTTTTGCTTTCCTATTTGGATGGGGTTGTACTTGGGCTCGGATGTTGCATCCGAATGAGAATTGATGACTTAGGTATATGTATGGGCATATACCTAAGCAGTGTCGGATGTCACTTCGTGATTGTGTCTTTCCTTTTTAGATTATCCTTTGTGGATTCTGGGAGACCTTCGGGGGTCTCGGGGTCCCTACTGAGTAGCTTATACTCACCCCAGCATGGGCTATGCCCACACTACGTTGTGTTGGTTGCAGACGACGGACAACGCTGATCGTGGTTGAGGCTTGCGGAGCAGGACGATACCTGGAGGTGGACCACTGGGCGGGACGTACTCGGAGCGGTCGGCTGGACCCGAGGAGCAGTGGAGGCTATCTATACCCACCCTTCAGGTTGGATTTCCAGTGGACAGATCGGCATTGCGGCTTTACTTTTCAGTTGTTGTTTTCTCTTTCCAGTTGTACTTTACATTCAGTTTGGGTTTGTATACTGGCCCACTTACTTTTCTGCACTTACTGTTGTACCAGTTTTTAATTAGTGTTTACTTCTTCCTGCTTGCTCTCTGGTGTTTGTGGTTTACTTTACAAAGGAAATGCCTTCCCTTTTTCCGGGATTTACGCCATGGTTCTAGTCACCATCCCCTGGCCTATGGAAGGCGGGCTTGGGGTAGTCACGGCACGGGCCCTGAGGACGGGTCGTGACACACAAGGATTTCTATCAAAAATTATTATACAATTTTCATAATAAGAGCCATGTGAAGTATAATATATTTCACATTTTATTTAATTTCATTTATTCCTTAGAAAAAAATCATCATTTTTAAAATTATATAGATCCATTTATACCGTTTAAATTTTTTATTATCTAATTTAGTGATGGGAATATTTCACAATTTGACTTGGGTATTGTGACGTGACCTATCTATTCACATTCCATTCTTTTTAGTTAAAATTTAAATTAATTAAACATACATATTTGAATTGTATATTTAAATCCAACCCCACCATAGGAAGAGGTTTGTTCATATAAGAATGGTTAGGGTTTCATGGAATATAGTGATCGCACCCATGTATTAGTCAAGTTGAGGCTGTCAGACAAATTTTTTTATTAATGTCTGTTTATGTGAGTATCTCATCAAGGTATAATCATTTTATTTGAAGAAAAAAAGTTATTGGTGATTCCCAAAAGGTCTGGAATGTGGTATAACATTGCACTTTATAATCAAAATACAATTTCGGGTTAATAATGAGACCACATACCTCTTGTCGTTAGACAAATCCTCATTAAATGTAATCATCATATTCATGATTTATGGGAGAAATTGAAGAAATATGAAAATTCCATGAAAATGGGGCACATCAGTTCTCATAAACATATAATTTAATAAGGTTTCATAAACCAATAAGAGTAGAAATTGGACTAATTTCTTTCTGATGTGTATCCTATGAAATTAACAACACTTCATTCAGAGTCTTATTGAAGGAGGTGTATCAAATACTAGGTGGATATGGAAGAGAGATTCAATCAGAGGAAGGTGATGTGTGTTTGGTGGAAAAGAAAATAGAGAATGATTCTATAAAGGAGTAATGAATTCTATTTCCACCATTTTTAATGGTTTTCATGGTTTAGAGGTATGATTAAGCAAACTATGTAGAAATTGTGTTCCAGAACTACCAAAGTTGTCACCCCCACAATTAGTTGGGTGCACGGTCATACAAAAGCTAACCAAATCATGCATGATTTTTGTCTAAGTTATCCACCCCCACACATGCTTAGTTATACAGTCATAAAAAACATTATTTAACATTGATTCATAGCACTATTAAACAACTTCACCATATTTCATGAACTTTGTAGCCCACCCCACAGGGTTAGTTTCCTCTCTCTTATTCTTAAGGGCCTCATGGTTAAGACGCAAAATTACTACTAATCGTTTTCCAAAATTGTACCTTTAACCTCTTCTCTAAAAAAATGAACTATGGGGTCTAAAAAACATCTTGTATCCATTTATAACATTATAACCTCATTATTAATTTCTATATATATATAAAGAGGTTTAAATTGATATTTTTTGAATTCATACTTTATAAAAAATCATATTCTAAAACTTATTTCTAATGTCACTAAGTTAGACCATACCCATGGTCAATCATGAAGGTGCCTATAGTGGTTTTAGAATTTACTGGGGGATTATTCGAGGATGGATTTATAATATATAAACCATGGATATGTTTCCTCCTATTTTAGTGTGTTTTTGGTCTTTTATTTGACAGTTATTTGGTCTCTCATTGGTGGTTTTGACCATCTATGGGGATCTATTTTTTATCTCCCTTTCTACCATAAAAAATTATTTATATCACCATTTTAGTCTACCACGTTTTTCTTAGTTTATATTATGACCGTGATGGTTGGTATTTTGATGGAATTTCTTAAAATTGTGACAAGTCTCATTTCATCACATTTTGGTTGTTTATTCATGGTTTAAGTTTTGTGGGTTGGTTTTTTATTTGGTTTGGTTCTTGGTTGTGGTGGTTATTTGATTCTATTTTGGATCATTTATTATTTTAATGGTGTATTATTCATACTTCCAAGTGTTTGGATTATTTGTATTAAATGCTATTTTGTTAAAGGATATTTATCATTTAGTATTAATCTTTTTGGTGATTTTTTTGATATTTTATGCCAATATGAACCCAAATATTTCCATCCCTTTATGTTTGGTTAATATTTTAGGGTGTTGATGATGATTTATTATGCTCAATGGGGTCTGGAAATGGATATCTATTGAAGTAGGCAATGCTCTGACAACCCAAAATTTTTCACTATGTCTCAAGGAAAAGATATAAAGGTCAATGTTTCACCTATGATTACCAATGGAATATCTACATATCAATTCATTTAGATGCATGATCCATCCTAATAGTGTTTTGTTTTATCCTGTTAGATTGTATTCATTTTTTATTTATAAATGGTTGATTATGGGTTGTTCCATAAAACAAAGTCTGTTAAATCCTTTTATACCAGTTTGGTTATCTGAAAAAACAACATTTTTTGCAAATTTTTTAGAATATAAGTTATGGGAGATACCAGTTTTCTCATTTTTTGGTTATATATTAATTTATACATTATCTCATGAAACACAGTCACCGACTATTACCAATTTGATCCAAAAAAAACCAGAATAACCAATATCACACCATAGTAGATAACATGGGACTCTAATGAAACCTCTATATAGATAAAATTAGCCCATATATTATTTGAGATTAAATAAATGAATCTGATAAAATAAATTTTGATGAAGAAAAAAAATTCAATAGTCCTTAAATTCATATTATACATCTTAGTACCTTGGGTCCTCCAATTACACCAACATTTATTGTAAGATGTTTCTCATATCCAAATCCTTAACTCATTGACCTATATAATTGACTCCACTATGCCTTTTATTATTTCCCTATACATAATAATGTTAAATATTCTAAGAGAGATTTTAACCAAAATTATCCATCATAGAAGGTCCATTGAATCATTGATTATGGTTTTTCTGAAAAATAATAGGTAGATATTATATTTGATGAGTTATCCATGCCATTATCACACCATGATATGGTTTATGTTAACCATCTATATAATAAGTAAACCAAAACTATTAATGTCATCTTCCTCAATAATAATGATTAGTGAAGTCACATCCAAAACCAATGAGACCTGAGTTTCCTTCTCACATAATTCTTGAATAAGGTATCCAAAACTAATGACCTAACATCATGGTGACTGAATGGATCCTCCTATAAGTTCCCACAAAAATATTTTTTTTCATCGACCCTCAAGCACAATAGTACACTTTCAAATTTCTAAATAATTCATAATACATTTCTCAACACGTCGATATTATTCATTATGGAAAATGGGTCACCCATCTACTAAATATTAGGTCATAGGACCCCACCATGCTTTTGAACTCTCTACTCCACATTAGAGTGAAGACCAAAGTATATTCATAAACATTACTTCATAATCATGAACATTAAATCTCCTCCAATATTTGGGTTATATCAAATAATTTCAGTCCAACCAAAAAGTAAAAAAAACCTCCCATATCCATAAAAAAACTAGCTATTGTTAAATTTTAAAATACCATGATTTCCTAGAAGAAATCTCAACAACACCCATGATTGAACATCTAATTAAATCATTTAAAAAAAATATATTTGGATCATAAAATTATATGATATGTTAAAATTTTATCTCCACATCTTCATACCTTCACTCAGTTAACATACCAAAAATAGATTCCACATAGTTTGAAAAATAATATCACTTGGACTCACTTAATGTTAATGTGGATACATTCATCATTATCAATTCCAAAATATATCTAACATGAATAGTTTCCTCTATCAACCTATATTTATCTATATTGTGACTTTGAGTCATAAAAAAATAATCATCAAATAAAACAAAAACACCCTAAAACAATATGGATATCTCTAGTTATACTACCCACCCGGTAAAATCCAAATCAACAATAAAAAAAATAAAAAAATTACTATGACCGATTTTTTTTGATGAATTAACTAACACATGAATCATTACCCAAATAATTTTACAATATCCCTCTAGTAACAAATAATAAATATTAAAATTAGGTACTTGGAATCTTATGGTATCAATATTTTATTAGTTGATTTAATTTATATACAACACATTATAGGTTCATATAGCATACAATCATTTCTAACCCATGTATCTATCAATAGTGGATACTCCAATATCTATCCATTAGGATAGTCATTAATAACATTACCTTATATTCTCAACATTATGTGTCTCCCCCAATGTTAGTAATGAGATTGAGTATGACACCAGAAGACCTCCATCAATATGAAAAATTGTGGTGACTTGAACCAAGTGTATGGAATCACAAATAATTGTCTTGTTAACTATATTTTAATTAATTAACTTCCACATACCCCATAAATCAATCAACCAAAAATGGTATATAAAATTAATATATTTATAATAAATATTGGTATCAAATATAGAAAACAATTCACAGTAAAAGTGTTTGACACCAAAAATGACTATTACTACTCCATGTTATATCATATTGTTCTCAAACTAGTGATTCATGGAATCCCCTATGGTGTAATTATATATATCTTAAAAGAAATAGAATATAACTAGTTGAGTACTAAATTATTCCAGGTAATATACTCCTCTTACTTATTATTTGGGATGTGAATATCCATAATAATGATGCATTGATTAATATAATTCAATATTAAATTAATCAATTAAACAATCATGATAATATTAGTAAAAGTAACTCTATCAAATTTCATTCACAACCTCATCTACATCACCATGAAAAAAAATTAATTTTGACATATTCACTACCACCATTCATTATCAGCAACACTATTAACAATATAGTTACTACTATAAATACTATCTATCCATGGTAATTGATAAATGTAGATATAATAATAATTATTTCATAATTATATAACTACAATAAAAATAGATATATATGTGGTGGAAATAACATATCACTATATTGTATCCAAATTTGGTAATAAAACAACTCTTTTATGTCATCTATATATGTGAATATGAATCCCTACAATAATAAATACATCATCCTACAAAAAAATGTTATAAAAAATTGAAACAAAATCTATAAAACCATAAAATTCAATACATATATCAAATAACAACATAAAAAATGTCATATAATCATAATTCAATGTATGATGATAATCAATATGCATCCACCATAATAACCTATTTTACAATTAATTAATTCAAATAACAATTATATTGACATGGACCTGTCCATAGGAAATCTACATCTAATATCCATAGTAAAACCACATATATAAAATAGTTTAAACAACCCCATAATTTCACTTCCCTCATTATCCCTCATGTTATTGCATTGTCAAAAAAATATAATTATCACACTATCATTTAACAATACAAGAAACATATATCACATGACATCATCACATATGTACCACTAAAAGATAATCAATTTGATATCATCCACATGTCATACAATGATTGCTATATTTATATAGAATTATAATTTCTATAAAAAATTACTTACAAATTTTTTAAAAATCATTACGAATAATGTCTATTTATCTTATATACTATGGTATTCATAGAAATTACCAATCATGGAGTGACCTAAAGAAAAATAATTTAACAATCATCAATAAAATAGATGCAATAATCCAATACCTATTTAAATATTGGTCCTTTCAGTGATAATATAAAAAAAATCATTCCAAAATAATCATATACATATTTATATAAAAAATATCAATATCTATTCATTTACACATCCAAAAAATAAATGAAAACAAATTCACAAGTATAATTCCCTTATCCATTACAAGAAATGGACTAGTGATTTGGATCACTATAGATTTAGGATTTCATTCAATTACTCCCATTAAAAATACACCAAATATTGTTGAAGAACATTATATATATTATAAAAATGACAAAAATTATATAGTAATATCCAAGGTGATATTATGACATTTGAAATTGTTTTTTGAGTTTTGTTAACATATTGCTTTCTTTTAAAAAACCATAATTTGTTTAACATAAAAATGTTGTGGTTTGATCGATCAATGATTAACCAAAATTTCATGGTGTAAAATTAATCCACCTTCGTAAAATTTATGATATATAAACATGTGTATTTATTTTTATTGGACCCCAACCAAGACAATTTACATCCACCACCACGTGGTACATTTTTGATCTTTTGAAAACTAGTATATAAAATATATAAATTTTTGTTACCCAAATCATTTAAAATAACATAATCATGTAAAACCATTAAAACACATATTCAAAACCACGAAATTATTTAGTCTCATGGTAGACATTAAGGTAAACCAAAAAAGAATAATTAACAACTTCAAAACATGATTATATTAATAAACATGAAATAAAATATAAAACCAATATGGGGTTTCCTTCTTTATAGTATCCAATAATGTTACTAATCACCCTTACTTTACACCAATATAAATAAAATGTTTTAATTTTGAAACCAATATATAATAAGAAATATAAATAACATGGATTTCATTAAAACAGTTATTTTATTAAACATTTCTCAAAATTAAATTAATTTCAATTATTAATTCATTAATACATTTAAAATTTAGAATATTAATTTTTCTGAAATTCAATAAATCTATATTAGATAACTATAAAATGATTTTTTTCCTAAAAAATATAAAACATATGAATTAATGTAAATAAATACATCCATATGAAATAAAACCATCATACAAGGATTTATAAATAAAAATATATATTGGGGAAATATATTCTATATTTTTTCATTCTTAAGTGGATCATTATCCAATTTTGGATATGTTTTGTAATAAATGTTTTTTATCATTTCTTAGAATGGTGGAAGTAGTTAAATTTTATTAAGAACTATTCTAACCAAATTTATAATAGAATTAAATTAAGGAAGTGTTAACTATCATTATAGAGAGAGTGTTGGAGATGATGTATTGAGTTTCTTTTAAATAAATTTCTATTTAAAATATTTTTTATTAGTGTTTCTATTGTAAAAATAGTAAATATTCTAGGAAATTTATATGGAATTAAATTATAAGATAAGGATATACTAAGATTGTTTGTTTTAGAAACTTTCTAATACACCATTATGGGTTTTGTGAATGGTATGTATGTATTGTTGATTATATGAATGTTTGATTTTTTATTTTTATTCTTTTAGATACTTTTATATTATCAATTTTAAATTATTTTAATGGTCTTTCCAATATACAGACCTAAAACCATATTTTAAAAGGATATAATTTTCAAGTTTATTTGGTTTATTTGATACCTCAAGGGTAATTTATTGATTTTTATGGTCTAAGAATAAAATTATATCCATTCTATTCATCTTAGCATTGGGATTTTACCCTCGGGTAAATTTTAAAAAAAATATAAGATGGGTAAAATTTCATATATAAATTGAATTATTAGATACACTTATTTTATATTTTGAAATCAATTTATTAGGTTATCATTTTAGTATATATATTAATGATATTAATAATTATAATATTTTATAGTGGATTGTAACATCTTGGCCTAAATTCCACTATACCAATGCCCCAAGGTAGTTGGCCACAATGTCTCACATGAACAGTTTTGTACGCAAGAGGCTTCTATCAAGAAAAGAGGGCCTATGGTTTGTAATGGGAGATAATATGCCCTCATATTATGGTAAAAAACAATAATAAATAAAAAAATCATCCGTAGAAGTAAAATATGGAGTGAAGAAGTGGTAGATATAAATAAGGGTGTAATAATATATAAAATTGACTAAAAGACTGAATTACCATGTATCACATTCAAATTTTTTCTCCCACTGGGATGATCACATATAAAAGATTAAATAAAAATAATAGAAATAAATATAAAATGATAAACAACACAAACCGCGTCATAAAACATAAATAGCTCTGCATACTTAGTTGATCCATCCTACTCGATCTATTTTGAGCCTTGGCCCATCCTATAACTCCAACCATGTGAATGGTACTCATGTGCCATAATAAAATGGTGGCTTGTGGATGGTGTGATTAATATACTCAGTAGGGAACCACCAATTTGGTCTTTTACATAGTAAGTCTATATGGTGTATGTATATGTGATATACTCATTGGAAAAAAATAACCAGTGAAAATATACCAAAACAAAAAAATCATATGAAACTATTATTTAATAAGGTAATTCCAATGAAATATGATCTCCTTAGATTATAATCAATTGGAATAAAATAATGATAAAAAAATTATGATGAAACATAATTAATAGTTGATCAATGGTTCTTTGATCGGGATCGTTTGAATGTCTTGTGACTTAGGAATTGTGCTGGATTTCATGACTATCAAGCCGTATATAACCCACTAAAAATAGGTGGCATTAGCTATAGTTTTTTTTTTCAATTTTAGGACTTTTAAATATACTTCTAATCATTCATGTGAGGTTAATAAAATAATTAATATTGAATGATTACAATAAATTTCATGAATGTTGATTTAATTTAGTGGGGGGGGGGGGGGTTATCGGAGGTTAATTGTGACCACTACTAATTTGGAATTTCATTAGTTTATTATGGGGTAGTTTTAAAAACCAATGTTAAATATTTATTCTATATTTTTTAAATTATTTAATAAACAAGTATAAATATAAATAATATAACATAAAATAAACTAAAACAAAAAATTCAGGATAAACCAATCATACATACAACATATATCCACAGTCATATATACTTTCATCTATAGTCAGTATAACCCCATTCACCATAACCTCATACAACTATTATCCTCAGTAAAAAAATACCTCATTAACAAATATATAAGTATAAAATATTTCCAATAACAACCCATGCCCTAGATATATCCATCCTAAAACTTCCACTGAATCTGCCTTCCTTTAAATCATTTTATTAACTGAAACTGACTACATGATCTCATCAACTATGAAAAAAATAATACCACAATTATAAATAAACATAAAAATCCTAATTAAATATGAATAATTGATAAAATTTAAATGTACCATGGAAAATAAGAAGCATCACGACAGCCTTCTCATGAATGTTACAGATTGAAATGGTCAAACTCCTGGCTATTTTTCATGTCTTTCACCTATAATAAAAACTAGTACATTTGAGAAAATAAATGATAATGTGAAAAGACACATAATATAATCATAATGTTACACATAAATGTTTTTATTTTATTAATCCAATAGAACTCATTTTTACATTTAACAAATAATATATGATGGAAAGTAATTTAAAATCATAAAATTTCCTATTTATGATATGATTCAATAATTGTAACTGAAAATGATTAAGTATATAACATTTCGATTAATTTCTATATAAATATGATATGTTCTTGAAATTTACATAATAAAAATTGAATACATTGATATAAAATCATGTGTTAGATTTAAAAAATAACTCAACAATGGGTTTCCAATGATTTCATGTCAAACTAAAGATGTTTTCAATGGTGTGGATAGTTAAAATCTTGTTTTAGTGTTTTAAAAAACTAATAATTCATTTACTAGAATCAAGGGAAAATCATAAATTGAAATGGAATTTTTTCAGTTCCAATATTTCAAAAATAAATATACATTTTCCCTCTAATTTCACGTCAATTAAATATTATTTTCCTTATTTTGACCCCTCAAAAAATGTCTTTAATGGATTCAATAAATATAAAAACTATTTACCAAGTCATTCAAACCACACCACATGTCGGATAGAGATGTTGTCTACGTGAAAAAATTGAAAATAACTCAGTGGATGATGTTCCATGATTTCATGTTAATATAAGGTTACATTCCATGTTTTAGACCATTAAACGCTTGTTTATGTTTTTTGAAAAACTAAAAATTCATTCACGATCATCCTAAGAAAATTTTAACTCATATTTTAAATCCATAACTATATATATTTTGAAAATAAATCTATGTTAATTTTCCACTGAAATCATGGAAATTCAATGATGTTTTCTTGGTTTTGACCCCTCGACACATGTTTTTAAAGTCTTTGGTATATATAAAAACTATTTACTTATTCATTCCAACAACACAACATACAGGATCAACATGTTGTTTATGCATACATGTCATATAACTCGAAGATGTTTTTATAATTATTTCATGATAACATGAGTTTTTTTTCTATTTTTTTTGATATTTAGACATGGTTTTATATGTTTTAAGATACAAAAAATTACATTACAAGAATCTCAAGAATCCTGTAAATAGAAATAACATTTTGGTAGTTACTACATTACAAAAATCAATTCTACAAATACTTCCCTTTGATTTCATTTCAATCCAACACCGCTTTTTGGGGTCTGACCCTCAACACACGTTTTTAATGGGTTTGCTACATTTAAAAATAGTTTATTATCTCATTTTTACCACACTCCATGTTAGATTGACATTTTGTCTATGCATACATGTAAAAACTAACTCAATGGCGGATTTTCCATGATTTCACATCAATATGTGGTTGTTTTCTTTGGTTTATACTATTACACACATGTTTATGTGTTTTAAAACTCTAAAAACATGTTTACATGCATCATAGGAAAACTATAACTCAAAATGAAGTGTTGATAACTAAAAAATTTAAAAAATAAATATACTAAAGTTTTCTATTGAATTCAAGGGAATTAGATGACATTTTCATTGTTGTGAACACCAAACACATGTTTTTAAAGGTATTTGTTCATTTAAAAACTGTCTACTGATCCATTCTGACCACATTTCATGTCATCTTTACATTTTTTCTATTAATGTACATAAATAATATACCAATTGGGTATTTTCCATGATTTCATATAAATATTATAATGTTTCTTATGGTTTTGACTATTAAATGAATGATTATGTGTTTTAAAACACTAAATAAACATTTACTATAAACCTAGGAAAACCACAACTTATAATTACATGTCATCAGTTCCTAAATTTCAAAAATATATATATGGTCATTGTACTTTATTTTCACGGAAATATGAAATTGTTTGGATGGTTTTGGCCCCCTAAAACATGTTTTAAAGGATTTAGTACCTTTGAAAACTATTTACTGAGTCATTTTGGCCACACCAGGCATCAGATTGACATATTCCCTGCACCTATAAAAAAACTCAATGATTGTTGTCTCAATATTTCACATTAATATGAGGTCACATTATATGGTTTCGACCATTACACACATGTTTATGTCTTTTAAAACACAAATAACACCTTCACTGGCATCTTGGTAAAACTTTAAATCAGAATGATGTTCCTTTAGATCATATATTTTACATATAAATATATTTTAATTTTATATTTTTTTCATGCAAATATTATGTTATTTTCCTCTTTTTGACCCCCGGAAACACATGTTTAAGTATTTTGATACGTTTAAAAACTATTTGTTGTGTCATTATGATCACCCCACATGTCATATTGATATGATTTCTAGGAATACACATAAACAATAACTAAACAATGGGTTTCCAATGATTTTACATCAATATTAGGTCCTTTTATATGGTTTAGACCATTATATGCATTTTTATGTGTTTTAACTCACTAAAAATGTGTTTACGGGCATCCCAAGAAAACCATTACTCAAAATGACATTCTATCAATTCATGTATTTAACAAATAAATCTATGGTCATTTTACTTTTATTTTATGTCATCCAAACAGTGTGTTCCTAGTTTTTACTCCCTCAGTGCACATTTTAAAGGCATTGATACCATTACAAACTATTTACTGATTCATTTCGACCACAACACATGTAAGATTGATGTTTTATCCATCCATACACCTCAAATGTAAATCAATGGTGGTTGTCCCATGATTTCATATCAATTTGAGGTTATTTATATGTTTTGAACCATTACAGACATGTTTTTGTGTCTTAAAGGCTAATTTTTTTTCATGAGAATCCTAGAAAATATTTAACTTGAAATGATGTGTCATAGATTCAAAAATTTCAAAAATATATCTATAATAAATTTTCATTGATTTTTTGTTAATTTTTCATCTTTTTAATAGTTTTTAACCCCTAAAACATGTTTTTAAATGCTTCAATACCTTTAAAATTTGACTACCATTTCATTTTGATCCACCCTACACATTAGATTAATGTGTTTCCTACACGTACACATCAAAAATAACCAACTTGGGTGTTTCACAAGATTTCATGAAAAAATAAGGTCATTTTCTATAGGTTTGATCATTACACACATGTTTTAGTGTTTTAAAATACTAAAGACCCTTTTATGGGCATCCTAGGAAAGCAGTAAATCTGAATGACATTCTGCTAATTCCTATATTCCAAAAATAAATCTACTATATTTTCCTTTGATTTCCGGGCAGTCTTTCATTGTTTCCCACGTTTTGACTCCCCAACCCATGTTTTTAATATATTTTGTACCATTACAAACTATTTACCAACTCATTTTGACCACACTTAACAACATACATATGCTTTATCTATGATTACATGTCAAAAATAACTACACTATGGTTCTCCCATTATTTCACATCAACAAAAGGCCATTTTCTATGATTTTGACCATTACACACATGTTTTAGTGTTTTAAAAAAATTGAAATGTGTTTATAGGAATAAAAAAAACCAAAACTCGGAATGAAGTGTAATTCATTCCAAAAATTCAAAAATATATACTCTTATTTCCTCTAAATTTATGGAAATCATAAGTCATTTTCCTCATCTTAACCCCTTTACATGCGTTTTTAAAGGATTCAGTGCATTTAAAAATTATTTATTGAGTCATTTTTACTACACCACATATAAAATTGACATCTTTTTGATTTGTAATCAAAAAAAACAAAGAAGTAGTATTTTTCCATTGATTTTACATTAATATGAGGTATTTTATTATGGTTTTAACTATTAAATGCACATTTAATTTTCTTATAACACTGAAAATGAGGTTAATGGTATCCCAATCAAGCCACAACTCCGAATGATGTGTTTTTTGTTCCTACATTTCAAAAATCAATGAATGTTAATTTTAATTTGATTTCCTAAAAATGTGATGTCTTTTTCCTTGTTTAACCCCAAAACACGTTTCTAAATGCTTTGATGCCATTAAAAACTGTTTATTGAGTTTTTTAAATGGCACAATAGGTTATATTGACAATTTTTCATTTATTATATGAAAAAATATAATTCATTGTTGGTTTTTCCATGATCTCAAATAAATATGAGATCATTTTCTATGTTTTAGACTGTTACATGCATGTTTTATTATTTTAGAACACTAAAACACATTTATCTGCATCTAGGGTGAACTATAACTCCAAATGACATTTAGTTGATTCCTATATTTCAAAATTATTTACAAAGTCCTTTTTAAGTGATTTTAATTAAATCCAATGTCATTTTCAGGTTTTGACCCTTCAGGGAACATTTTTTATAGATTTGGTACAATTATAAATTTTTTTCCACAGAATTTTGACCACACCACAAGTCATATTGATGTGTTGTCTATGAGTACATGAATACAATAATTCAATTGTTTTTCTATTTTTTCACACCAATATTAGACTTTTTCTCTATATTTTAGATTGTTAAAGACACATTTTAGTGTTTTAAAACAATAAAAACCCTTTTTGGGCATCCCACGAAAATATTAACTATGAATAATGTGTCTTCAGATCTAATATTTAAAAAGTAAATACATTGTCATTTTCCATCAATTTCCTAGAAATAGGTCATCATTTAATATTTTTTACCCCTATACACACATTTTCATGTATCTGATATCTTTATAAGCATTTTACTGAGTCTAAACCTAGAAAATGAGCTCTAATTGTTTTGAAACACAATGATAGTGCTATATGAATCCTTTTTCACATATAGGAATCAAACACATGTCAATATGGATCTTGATGTGGTTTGTATGACTTGAAGTGAGTGTGTTCAATGTAAAACTATCATTTTTGTTTTATTTATGTATTTTTTATGCGTTCTTTGAAAATGTGTGAACGGTCTATTAAATTTAGAATTTACATTGATAAGATAAGCTATATGGATTGAAAATTCATTTAGGACAATATCGATCATCCACCAAATGTTAAGAACTAAATTATTTTCCACTGATGACTTCCATTACTCTTATGTTTACTTATAATAGTCTTATAATTTCACTTTTCATTCAACCATTCCATTTCTCTTTATGATTCATGATCAATGCTATTACTGGAAACCCTACTGGGTGTAGCATTAACTAATGATAAAACCCAACCAAATACACCAAGTTTAGTATTCCCAAAACCCATCCCATATACATATTTGAAATTTGTCTTCCCTAAAACTGTTACAATGGCATAATTCTAGGAAACTGATGATGATTTTGTAGGGTTCACATCACAGACCTCTTGAATTTTAACCTGTTAATAGAATGATATTACAAATAATTTTAAAAAATATATGAACTCTATAATATTAACTAATTAATAAAATTATCATTACCATTTCATGTTATTTCATTACTAGAAAAACATATTAATTAAAAATATTTTATAACAACAATAAATCCTTAAACCCAATTAATTTGGACTTGAATTATGTATCAAATGATGGAAAATTGGCATCATTCGATCCAAATAGCCATCCCCCTTTAATTTTATTTAAGTAATTTTTGTCGTTATAATATATTTTTCATTATTAATTTTTTTTATAATAATTAAATAGTATGAAATGGTAATGAAAATCCGTTAATCTAATGTCTTTGGTTGGGAAATTTACCAAACATCCCTTAGGTTTCTTATGTACTTTAAAACAAATGTTTTTTCGACCAACAAATTGAACTAATTTAGTGACCTTTAAAAAAATTACAAGCTATAAAAAACCATTACTTATAATAAAATGAAAGAAATAATAATGAATAAAATAAAAACCAAAATTATTTTTTTTCTCAAAAAACTATTAGACCTGGAAATGTGATGAATGAATTATTCCACATGATTCAATGTATTGTTTAGGTAATTCTGAAAAAAGACCAACATTAAAAAATTATAATTTTAATTCTTTTTATGTTATTAAGATAATATAAAATGATCAAAAACCTTAGGATATGTTTCCCTGTTAATATCGAAGAAAACATCTATTTTACTCAAGAGATTCCTTTATGCTCTTTCTAACAAATTAGACATGATCTTAAATACGTGTCATTAAAATAATACCCTAATCACAATTTAAAATATATCTATTTTATTCCCTAACTTTTTAGATTCAATGGGAATGAAATGGAGTTGGTGATAAAAAATGAAAAAACATTTTGAAATAAAGAACATAACACTTTATAAGTATATTAAAAAAAATCACTAGTGACTATTAAATTATTTATAAAAGAATATTAAATTACTATTAATTTTAATTGAGTATAAAAGACTTCATTATTAAAATCTATAGGAATATGCCTCCAATTATTATAATTAATTATAAATATCATTGTCTCATAAGACTGATTCTTAAGAATCTTCCCATAGATTCTGGAAGTGTCGTCGATAGGAACATTGAACTCATCGAATGAAATATAATCTTGAAGCCCTAAAGGTCCCATAAATATTTCATCTCCATATTTATAACCCTTATATTTCAATCATTATCTATTTGAAAAATGCATTAAATAATAAATAAAATAAATTTTTTTATTGTATAGTGATATGCATACCAGTAATGATAACATGAAAATGTCCTATAGATGGATATGTGACCAAATACTCCTTCACTAGAGGTGAAATGGATAGTGGGATAAAAATAATATCTAGGGAAATAACTATCTCTCTACTATTCTCAGTATCAACAGAATCACTCAGATCCAATAAAGATGATTGTAGTGGTGGTCTGCTCTAAGATGCCGACTAGCTTGGATCTTGAATTTTTTTGTACACAATATTCCCACATTTCATTTCATTTATAATTATTAAATGTATGAAAATTAAAAACAAAAAAATAGTAAAAATAAAAATAAAAACTAATATGTTTGTAAAAAAATCTTATCAATAATAAATTGCGATATATTATAATTAATAATTTATAAATTCAATCATCTTTATTATCATTATCTTCATTTTTTTCATCCTCTACTGTAACAAGTGTTTAATTTTTACTCTATCTTACATGTTCTATTTTTTCGGTAATCTTAGGTAGAAACCATTCAATTTTTTGGATTATGGGGTTTATTGTCACAAAGTACCTATCGATCATTATTTCCAAAGGAAAATAAGTATCTCTCTATTAAGTGTACAACAACACTATAACCTCCATTTAATTAATCATCCACATAATAAAAAATAATCAATTTTGAATCCATGATAAATGGATCATGATCTTCATGGTCACAGGTATGGACCATGAAAGAGAATTTCAAAACAGTAAAATGTAATCAATCTTTCATTATACCCCAATCAATGTTTACCCACATTCTTTTGAATAAGAAAAATTAAAACTGATCATGATAGTTTAATTCAATTATATCATTTATCCTTATATATTTTCCCACCACTTCAAGTGTAAATACACTAATATTTCAATTTTTAAATCTTCTTCATGATAAAATGTATGTATCCCAAATACTTGAATATTGTAGGAATAAAATCTCATAGCCCTCCATAGGGGACTTAGAGATAATAACATCAAATGATTTTATATTTCATCTATATTTTCAATATTAATTATCTAGAAAAAAAAGATATAATCGGTTACTTTTATAATAGAAAATAAAGTACATGTCAATAATATGTATATGAGTATATACATACACAAAAAGGATAACTATTCGATAATCTTTGTATTAATAGTTTTTTAATTTCATCGCATTTCAATATAAACCCCTTAGTTTCCTTTTTAATTTCAATCGCAATTCATCAATAAATAGTCTTCAATGAGACTGTTGAGTAGCACATATCTAAGTGATTATAATAAAATTTATTCAGTTAGTGTAAAATTTGGCTCATTTTCAATTGGTCATGAAGTATTTGGAAATACTAATTACAGGTTTTCAAAATGTTAATTAGGAGATATTTCATCAAAACTCCCAATATAATTGAATCTTGTCTCAATACCATCCAAATACCTAAAACATAAGGTAAAGAACTCTTCAGCTATGTAGCCTTCAATAATAGAGACTTCTGGTTGAGCTTTATTCCTCACATATGATTTAAATTAATAGAAATTCTTGACTAAAAATATGAGAAACATATTAAAATTTCTTCCACAATAACATGAAAAAATTGAATTCATCAATAAAAATAAAAAATTAAATAAAAATTCACCTCGTAACTAGATACATCCATCGATATTATACCAGCACACTAAGATTATCTTCTTCAACCAAATGAATAGAAAAATAAATCATGATTGTGAATAATGAAGGGGGAAATAACATATACAAATAAAACAGTGTAAAAAAATATTTATTAATATTTATCATTCTCAGTTGGATTTATAGTTTCTCTAAATATATCACTGAAAATGTTATAAAACTAAACTATTACTACAAGTAATTTTTAGGTAATTTATTAATCAATTAAAATGGAAACAACTTATCTATCAAAGTATATGATTCATGACTATTCAATCTGTGTAACTCTTTTTTTTTCAATACCCCTTACTTGTTACTTTAATATCCATATGGAACTTTTACATTCTTTAATGTTCTATGGAATATGCCTTTCTCGTGAACTTTAATTGTGTAAAAAGCCAAAGGATACTTTCCATTTTCATTTTCCCACAAACCGTTATTTAGGATCATAGAATCCAAATCCTAACTGGCATTAATTTAATCATTTGATTTACCCTACTCATTAAGAATTTTGGAAAATTCATTTAAATAGATGTTCTTATCAATATGCCTGATTTCATGATTATGATGTATCAAATTAATCTCCTTATAAGGATATATGAAAAATATACACTTTTTCATTCATTTTCGTATTCCATTTTCTTTGGATAATGTACCGCATACCCTTTCCCACTTCTTTAAAATGATTTCATTTTATAAATTGTTTAGTGATATTCATTAATTTTCATAAGATTTATGAATGAGATAACAACTTTAGTGGATTTATCAATTCAATATCCCCAATTAGTTGTGTCTGGTTAAACCTTAATTTATGATAAGAATCAAGAAATATGTGATAACAAATACAACAACATATTACTCTATAATGTAATCACTAAGGTTCAAAATCCAAATTAAAAACATCAGAAGACAAACATGTATAAGTGTTGTAGATAGATAAATTTCAATGTGTGGTAAATTCACTATTTTTCTATATTAAGGAAACATGTATTTTGAATAGTTTTTTCATTTAATAATCATATATTTCAACACTATCTTATCATAATTCTAATAAAAATTTTATTAGAGGTTGAAGGTATGCATCAATGCCCTTTCAATGAATTTTATTTCCATGAATAATTCTTAAAATAATGAAAAAATCCTTCTTTATACACATACATGGAAGTAGACTAAAGGTGATCAAAACAACTAGCCAAATTCAATAACAATTATATAAATTACCAAAATGGTTTAAACCATCAGAAGACAATACCAAACACACATTCCTATGATTCGAAGAAAAAATCCTTATATAATAAATAAAACATATTCCATGAATTTGAATCTTTTATATGTATCATCAATCCATTGTTACAATCCATTGCATGCCACTTCACATCTTATGTATTTTTATACATCATTACCACTCATTTCAAGCATGGTTTTAGAGTAACGTAACACAATACATTTGGAGAATTTTTCATGGTCTGTTTCATCACTGGGTTTCATTGAATTATACTCTTGTTATTTTTTATTGACATAAATATTCTTATATAAAATATTACGAATTATTATTTATTGAACTCTTCTCTATAGTGAAACATGAAATCATTTGGGCATGCTTATATCATTTTTTAATCATGTTCAAGTTTATTGTTGTCTTTATTCATCCCATAGAATGATTCTGGGATCTTATATTCCCCAAATTAATCTTGAAGAATCTATAAATTCATTGAAATTTCTCTATTAGTAATTCCATAAATATGATAAAACTTGGCTAAAAATACAACTTGGAATTCCTAAAAGTCCATTCCAACGATTCATGTTTCCCATATTCATGTAATTCAGAGAACACATTTTTTGGGTTGCTAATGTTCTGAGAAATATTAACCTGATCAGGATCAGTTGATGGTTCCATTTATCAATTAAAAACTACTTCATTGTATCATGTAATTCCAAATGAATCGTTTAACAAATTTGGAATTGAATTCTCCACTGATGAGCCACTTTATATTTTTTTGATAGTATTTTAATGGTTTTGAATTTACATAACATTTAATTAACCATTAAAATACAAATTTAAAAATTAACGAGGAAACTAAATCTATATCAAATTTTCATATAATACATTTATATTCAACAATCAAATGAATTTACAATCTTGTTACAAAAATTTTATTCAATCATCCACCAATCGGTGTAGAATTTCATAATCTAAATATTATTCTAAACCCTTGGTATATTGAGGTTATTTTCAAGGAAAATTAATCCCACTTTTATTCATAGGTTTTCAACATCCTCTCTTCTCCATATACATTTAGATATAAGGATAAAAATGGTCAATCAGACAAGTATAATAAATATTAAACATTACCCATCATCATATAGATTGATCCCCAACTCTATTCTATAATTCAAAAAATATAGTATATAAAATCATGGTGAAAAAAACAAATATACTCATTACATTATTACATAAAAACATATATTTAATTATGAAAGAATAATTCTAAAACATTAGTGAATAATTAATAAAACGATTTGTTTTCTTATCATGAGATCATCACTTATCCAAAAGTCACCATGGATTACTCACCTAGTATTCAAGAGTTATAAATGAATCATGAATATAAAAATTATTTATAACCCCATAGATGAATAATAATTCATGGTATAAATGAATCATGATCCTAATATTTAATAATAATTAATGGTATTTATATTGATAGGATTCCCAAGTGATCTAATTTATCATTTGATTATAAAATATGATATTCTCCAGAATGATATAGCCAAAAAAAAATCAAAAAATATTACAAAATTTTACTTTAAGATTGGGAGTCACACTCACCATGAAAAGGGGAAGAGGGGACAATATTTGGGATCACTATCAAGGATTTGGAGTGTCATTATGGTTCTGTTGTCTGGTAGTAGTTAGGGTCGGGGTCATGAGCATCAAAGGTGGTGGTGGGGTGAGGGGTGGTCATCATCAGGGCCTTGGGGAAAGCCATTTGGGAGAAGGAGGGCATGGGGAGGTGTGATCTATCAGTAAAAATGGGGTCACCATCTAGGAGATGTGGGGCCAAGGGGAAGGTGTGGTCACCAGCTTCATGGAGAGGGGTGACCAAGGAAGAGGGGCGACCACCAACATTATAGAGAGGTGGTCCCTTTCATGGATGATGAGTCTAGGGGAGGAGATAGTGATTTTTTTGGGGGGATGGGGATGAATAATGCTTATTTTTTAAAGAATATTGTGTCTTTAACCAAAAACTCATCTATGTATATAAAAAATCACAACGGTTTCAAAAAAAATTATTATATATTATAAATTATATTTAAAATATATTTTTAATGGTATCTATTTGAACTATCATAAATAAGCTGTTGTTAAGACATTTTTTTTATAGTGATCATTTCATTCCTTGGATCTGTAATCCGAATCAATGATAACCAAATCATCCAATGCTATAAATGTCTCTATAGAAACTATTCACCACAACAGATACATATACCTACCCCGTGCTCACATGTACATGACCCCAACACCTATAATGAAGGATTTACTATAGTAACTAGATATCTTATAAATATGGAACTGATATTGATGTCATTCCACTCATTCCATATAAATATGATCTAATGTATTCTTTTTAGGTCTCAGTACGTACATAATCAATACATTGAAAATCAGATAATACCTAAGGCGGTTGAACCTCATGTGATATATATGGAATTCAGTCTAGATTGAAGTATATGCTCGACAACAATCCAAAGAACTTCTCAATAACACATTCATATATTTTTCTATCCAGTATAGTAATGATTCTTCTAACCAACCGGATGTAGTATCCAATGCATCCCTCCATGTGAGAAAAATCATCCTCAAGTGCATCTGAATGAGGCTTATAATACATCCCCATCATCATACCTAAGTAACCCTCAATAGTGGAGCAATCCTAGTGAAAAATGAGACTACCTAAAATGTTATCCTCTGGCCATGTAAGGAACACAAGTTGGATCGCACGTAGTATTCCTATGAATCCCAATAAGAATACAAGCCTAATAGCCAAAACCTATGAAGTATATATGAGCATTAGAATAATCAAGAAGTCTCAATAGCTAGATCCAAGGGATTATATCTATTCATCCCAATAATCAAGCATTCTCTACACCTGAATCCCATGATGTACATCTAGTCATCTCAATAATATAATAGTAAATCATAAAGTCCTAGAATATATATCCCATTAATTACCACTATGATTCATTTTTTAATAATTCGTCACATTAGGCTCATTGGCTTAAAAATCATGGAGTAAATCTATAAATCATAGTTCTGTCGATTGTAACCATGTGAATGCTTAAATAAAAAATTTAGGGTGTAAAAAATACTAAAATGACCAATTCTTCCATACCCCCCTGTGTTTACATGTTTGTTATAGGTTCTATGGTTACACATGATAATATCTCTACCAAAACATTTGATGTCCTATGTTAGGTTTAGTCAACCATTGAGGCTCGCAATCATCCTACTTTGGATCAATGGGGGTTTCATGTAAATTGAATCAATACTCTTAGGATACTCTAATTCATCAAATAATTAAGTAAATTACTCTTGGGATCCTCACAAGGAGTAATAAAGTGGGGGAAAACTACATGGGATCCTATAGGTTAGATCATAATCGGATGAATCCCACAGGGGATCATCTGTCCACAGGGGATCATCTGTCTCAATCATTGTCCCAAGTCAAACTATGATGACAAATTATAGGTTTTGTTAGTGACCCTTGGATTTCATCCATTTTAACTAAATTTGTTTTATTAACCACCCAATTTAGTAAATACAATAAGGGGTATCTCTGTCAGGGTAAAACCCAAGCCTGCACATAAATCCATAAAAATTAATAATATGTTAGCATCGGTATGACAATCCACAAACATTAAAGAGGATTTCTAATTAATTTCCAATGGATTGTGGTAACTTCAAAGCCCTTTATAAGAACAATAGTTTCATGTTAGGTACTATATTTAAATAAAACAAACATAACAAATTTATTTTAACAATGCTATAATGAATTAGATAAATCCCAAAAATATAATTTAAAGAATAATTTTATTTCAAATAAACATTATGAAAAAAATTCGTACAAGATGATCCCATAACATCTGAATGGTGAGAAGAACCCAAAAACAACCCATGACATATCCTAAATACTAGATGAATCATAATCACCAAGAAACTGTGTAGAAAAACCTCCCAATAATATAATTTATTATTAAAATATTTGGAAAATCATCTTGGTGACATTCCATGATGAAATATTGTGTAGTAAAGTTCATATGACATCTCAAGTCACCCTCTTCATAAGAAAATTAAAACCCACAACACTAGTATTTTATTAAACCATGTTATTATGGAATAGTGACCAAAATCCATAACTAGTATAAATCATGTTAGGGTCTGTCGAAGAAAAACACCACAAAAGCTAAGGGATATGATGAAATAGCTCTAGGCTTCCAATTCCCTTAACGATGTTCAGTTCAGATCAATAATATTAGATAACTCCATGGAAGAATAGAGAAGAAGGATGGAATGTGTAGAGTAGATCCAAGGTGATGTGATGGAGAAAATATGGTAAAACCCAATTAAGTCTCATAGTGTAAAATGAAAATTTTCCCCTTTTAAGGAGATGTTTGGTCTAGCCACATGGATTGTAAAACCATGTGCCAACTGTTAGGTGGGAAATAACTTCACCCCTCTATATGAAATAGTTACATTTTATATTTTAAAATTCCATGTTCCAACCATGGAAAATGACTAAAATAATCTTTAATCCCCTCACATATTCTTGACAATCCTTCAACAAATTTTCGCAAACATGTTCTAAAAAAATTGGACCATATAGTAGAGATGCACAGTTTTTACTAATTGTGTGCTAACTGTACACCATAATATTTCCCATTTAAGAACATTTAATTTAGGTCCAAAAGCCCTTAGAGACACCCCAAATCTACAAGCTACCTCATGAGCCTCAAAAAAATATAAAAACATTAATTAAAGGAATGAAAACATTCAAATTTCAATTTATAAGGTTGAATAATGATTTGAAAATTTTAGTAATTAAAAATTCAATTTCCTACTAAAATTTACATCTCAAAAAATGTAGGAAATTACTATATCCCCACCTTAATGTATCTCATCCCAATGAATTATTGGTGGGGATAAAAATGATTAACCCAATTATCAAAGTCTGTATACTCCGTACTAATGATCACGTTATGTTTTTGAACACCAAATGTTCTTTAAAATTATGTCTTAATATGTTGTTCCCATCTCACTAAGGACTCCAGAAAATACTCAAAACACTAAAAAACATTATTAATGATATTAAATTATCCCATAATAACTAAACCATAACCACATTATCGTCAAATTTATCATGTGACCAATGATAAACCCCTCCATAGGTTCTTGCATTAAATGTAAAATTCTGATTCATAATTCCACCACCATTGGATCTGTAAACATAAAAAAACTTCTACTATCCTAAAAATTATTATGTAATTATTATCAAATTAAAAACCTAATAAGTAATAAGAAAACCAATATCATTCCTCAGTTCAAACTAACAGTGGAATTACAATCATCCAAGCTTAACTTGATAATATCATTTTTTCCCTGAAAATACTAACCCAATTGATACAATACACCCATCTCATCCTAATGGAATTTATGATAATTTTTATCACCAAACACATCAAAATATCTGATATGGAATAGTTTGAACCACATTTGGATGACTATTCATGAATATTCTTGTCTCCCATACCTAATTCACCATCAAAACGTAATCATGATGCCTTCATCTCAAGGCACACTAATATCATTATAAGTACAACCAATGAATATCGTACCCAAATTTCAAGGAAATTATATTATAAAACTATCCCCTATAAATCTCCATTAATAAAATGGAATATAATGGCAAAAAGATTCATCCAATAAATGGTTTCATGGACCCACAATCCTTCTCCCATGGGGGTCAAAATATGGCGATCAAACCCCCATTAACCACATTTATAACATCCTTTTTACACCATTTAAATGAATATCTAGTTAATATTAAAAATAACCATTTCCATTTTGATAAATAATCATTAGAAAGGATATAAACTCAATCACTCTCAAGTGTCAACTCACAGCATTGAAATAGCACCTGTTCTCACATCCTAAGAACAGTTTCCATGGAAAATTCAAAATTTCAACTTATTATTTGGGAAAGTGCCCTCAAATAAATACTGGTGCACTTACCACTATATGGATAACCTTATACAGATCTCGGAGTGAAACTTTAACAAGGGTAACTTGGGTAAAATGATAAAATAAATTTAAATAGCTCTTTTTATAGTCAATGCTCTCTCAACATAATCTAGATGATGTCATGATATAGGACATGATCTAATCTAGAGTAGGATTACATGTAACACCCCGAAATTTTATGAAAAATATTGTTTTTAATTTCATTAATGTCTTGTGTTGTACGCTACACCAAAAGAAGCTTTCACAACACGCATCCTTGACTTGCCTTCCATTACACGCAATCGCGACCTTCCTCGATAGCGTGTGTAGTACACAATAACGAGTTTCACTAAACAGCAATATGCTATTAAAATATTATTAAAACTAGCCATTATGAATAGTAATAACCACTTTTTGAAATTTTGTAAATTTTATTTTATCAAAATGGACTTTATTTTTGGATTCGTAATATCGAAATTAGCTTAGGGTGAAATTTTGGTACTTTTCGGATAACTTTTATTTTCTGATGAATAGTGAAAATTACTAAATTTTAATTAAAAACAACTTTTTTAATCGAAATAATTAATAGTAATAAATTATTAATTTGAGTGGTTTTAAAGTATATTTAGAATATATTTTTACAATTCAATACAATGTTTGTCATTGGATGTAATTTCACATTTACACCAGAAATATACAAGTGTTAATCTTTTGATAGTTATTATCTCTTAAAAACACGCTATTTGTTGTGACAGCGGAAATTAATTATAAAATTAATTAATGCAACTTATATGTTGGGAATTTTTTAAAATAGAAATCATTTTTGAATAAGGAATATCAATTATAGCTTAGGATGAAATTTTGGCATTTTTCTGAAAACTTCAATTTTGATGAATAGTGAAACTACTAAGTGGTAGTTAAAAAAATTAATTTTTTCATAAATCATAATTTTACCGCTTCTGTGAATGGAATTTCAAAAATCCGAGAGACACGGTTGATGTCAGTAAGTAAAATGTGGTTCAATGAGATGAAAATAATTTTTGGTGAATAGTAACTTTTTACTTTTATTTACCACGGTTAAAAGTAAATAGGGTAATTAAGGGTAAAAATGATATTAATATTACCCTAACACATGTCCTAATCCTATTGGATAAGTTTAGCTCGACCAAAAAAAACCTTAAGTGTAAAATATTATCATTTATGTCCACTTGGATTAGATTAGGACATTTATTATTATTTAATTCAAAGAAGAGTTAAAAGAGTTAAAATCAAAGTTTATTTACTAAAACATTTTTAATATAGGGTTATAAATAATATAATTTCGACTATAAATATTTATTATAAAGCTAAAAAGATATCCTACATAATGGTATTTTATTTGTAATTTTTATACTTTAAATTATTTAATTTATTTATGACACAACGATGATGCAGTAATTACCTTTTTAAGAAAATATTAACATAATTGATGTTATAAATGCCCAAATAAATGTAATTTGAGACTTTTTATGACTTAAACTAATTTTATAGGTTAATATGACATGTTATTGGTGATTTAAGTAACTTGGTACGAACTTATAATTCTGTTAAAAGTTTCATAAAAATCATGTACCAAATAGTGTCAAAATTGACATAAATTAGTTTTTAAAACAAATATTATATTATTAATTGTTCTTTAATTCCTAAAAATCTATGGTTCGTACAAATGACTTAGATAAGGATATATATATTAATAATAAACATATTGGGGTTCGTTTGTCATGTTATAGTAAGTTTATTAACCATATAGTGTAAGAAAACAAAAAGTCACGGTAAAAGTTAAATTATTTAACTTAGAGTTAAATCTAATTGATAAGGTTAAAATAATAACCTAAACTTGTCTAAATCCTATTGGTTGATATTATTTATACCCATCCCCACTTAAACTTCGAAATAAGATCCGTTGGAACCATTATAAACCGATTTTGACTTTAATATAAAATAATATTTTGAGATATTCCTAAGGTGCCCCTCTCCTCCCTTATAAAAGGGCACCTCCTCCCCCTCCTCATCACACCAATTTGAGCACTCAAGCTCGGCCAAACCCTGCCAAAATACCCTCTCCACTTCCCTAGAATAATCCTAGAGGTCCTGGTCTTCTTCAAAGATCAATCTTAGTTCCCTAAGTGGAGGATTCAAAGAGGCGTTTCAAAGAAGAGGTAATATCCATTACCGATCTTTTCAATTTCGTTCTTCTTCAACTTCTTCTTCTTTAGTTGTTTCCTGATAAATTAATAACATAAGTATTACCTACATACTTATATGTTATTATAAATATGAAACAACCCTAATTCACCTTCTATCCATCCTACGGAAAAATGAAATCGCCGCGCGTGCGTACATACGGAATACTGTCTCCACACCGTAGTGTAATCTATTTTCCACCATCATCTTACAAGGATGGGTATAATGGTGTAATGAGTAACTATATATGATTATTATAAAGTGATATTGATACTTAAATAGTATAAATACACTTAAATACAATTCCACGATCATGGGAACAATATCATCGCTCGTGCGTACGTACGGAATACCGTCTCCACGATGTGATGCGGCTCATTCTACATGATCATCATTACATAGTAATTATATAAATGAATTGAATGAATAAATATGATATATGTTACACTAATAACATTCTGTATATAAGGTATCTATAACCTTAAAAGAAGAATAAGAATTTATTCGGCAAAACACGCATAAGAACAAAAGGCAATAAAGACCTGAGTAACAAGTAACAATGAAATATTACTAATAAGAAGCTAAGAATATGACCATATATGATATCATATCAATATGTATGATTCTGGAATAAGTCAATAACATTATATAAACCATTATACAGGAGCTTCGAACACGTACAATGCTAATCGGACCTAAGGAAAAGGAAATATCACAATCTCACTTTTATCCGAGATTGTTTTTACTTTGGTAATTACTGGGGTGTATTTTATCATCCACATCCATGTTCCCTCAATATGTAATATTATTTCCATACTTCTACAATATTTTATATCCAATTATAGCCTTCGGAAAGTTTTTTGTAAAAGATATGAAAGGAATCTTTTGTCGTTTTTCGTACGAGGTACTTTTTGACTTTTCCGACAAAAGTACAAAGAATGTTTTATTTAACTTATACAACATGATGGATTTTTAAAACATTATTGCCAAGAATATTCCTTTAAAAGTTTTCAAGTTTATTTTTAATCAACTTCTTTTAGTTTATAATTGTATGACATATTAAGAAAGGAAAAGTGTTTTTGAAGAAGAAAGGATATTTTCCTCGAGAATTCATTTCAAGTGTTTTATCAAAATTATTTTCCATATAAGATAATATAGGGTTCTGTTTTTATCCCTATTATTACATTGATTTCATTATGTTGTGTGGAAAGTATTTTTATGAATTCCTTTATCTTATATGAATTTTTTTATGATGTCATGATTTTTAAGATTCCCATTTTTATTATATGGGTTATGCTATGATGTATGGTTTATGATTTTGTGGCACACATAAGAATGGTATAATTATGAGATTGTGGGACCTATATCCCCCTCAAATGCATTGGGTAAAGATGTTATATCTCATGAGATAGACATGGCTGGAACGGTAGGTTATACCGGTTCAGTGAAACAAGACTGAAACGAGGGTGACTCAGTTCAGAAAGGGACATGTCCACTAAGATAGTCTTGGCAATGAGTCTTGACTAACAAGAAATGATTCTCTATGATTATGTGTGTATGCCAAAAAGTTTCATGTTTTAAGTTATGATTATTGTGGTTACATTTCACTTCCAAGATTTATCACATGTTATGAAATTTTGATCTCTTTTGCAGGTTAAGATTTCCAAAAGTTATGTGCTTATGTATATAATGTGATTGATATTTCTTTTGTTTACCCTTACTGAGCATTTGAGCTCACCCTTTTATGTTTTCTTTTACCCACGATACAAAGAAAGGTTTTAGGTATAAAAAAAGTAAGATCTTTATGGGAGATGTTGAAGATCTTTCACCAGTATTAGAAGATTATATTCCGTGTTTCCAAAGACACTAAACTATTATGATCCTTGTGTGTGTGTTTTTGTTATGTACTAAGTATTCCGAAAATCTAATGTAATGTCCATGTAAGTCCGGCTTAGGTTCTCTACATTACACTAATAATTCATCAATTGGAATGTATATATCTCTTGAGATACACTAACATAAAAAAGATATTCTTTCCTTAATCTAAATCCTGACACCACGTCTCCCAACAATGTGTTTCTAGGCCCAACCAATAGTTAACTACCTATTGAAACTAGATTTATTATTGATTTTTACACAACCACATAGATATATTTTCTACCTCATCACTAATTTTTAGAAAACATTCCTTATTCATTTCTATAAAACCATATTTCCTTGGCTCAAACATGCTCACTGACCGATTTATGAATTTAATGGTACTGCATGAAACCAATAAGTCGCATTGTCCCCTGACTCATGCTCTTGTGATTCATTCATCACATGGCCAAGAATGCCATGTTACATGAAATTTCAATCTCATTAATTCATAAGTTCCCTTAAAATTCCTCCTTAATGTTGATCACACTTCTAGATCCAGGATTTATTCCATGACCGTGCATATCACGACATCAGTCTTAGAAATTACAGTATCAACTGAACGACCACTGATCGACTTGTGAAGGTATCTAAAATCAATTTTTATCATATCCAACTTTGATATATAAGAACCTATGATTCCTCTCAATATATAAATGTATATTCATTCCTATATCCCAAAATTAATGTCACATCATCGTTGTTCTAAAAATAAAATTACAAAGAAGCTAACTTTGTAAAAAAAGAAATATGTAACCTCATACCGACTCTACGCACATGCTTACACTAATAAAAAAATGACCTATAGGGGTTTGAATGAATATTTAGGGTCATTTGTTCCAACCACCATGACCATAAGTCATACTCTATTAAGGAGGTAAACATAAAACTAACCTACATGTGTCAAAACGTCCATCATCATCCTACCAAGCCCGTATCCTCTGTAAGAATCCTTGTAATGGTCCTCTACCTATGGTTTCATGATATTAATGCATAATTATTCACTGTATGGAACTCACCAGGTAACATTATAGTGTAATACCATGATGAGGTTCCATACCAAAATAAATTTTTTGGTACCTATCAGCATCGAACTATAGTGTGCTTCTAGATAACCATAAAAAATGTTTGTTTAATGAAAATATCATAAAAATATAGATAATTAACCTCCATATATTTTGTTACAAACCTCTACTTAACCACACCCAAAAATTATTAAACCTAAATGGTCTGATAGAAAGGTATAAACATCTAGATTTGTGCTACAATGGTCAATAATACACAAAACATCGCCTCAATGGTCATTCTCACATCCAAACTACATGATTTAGTAAAGTTGAATTTCATTAAATGGTATATGAGAGAACACCATTTAGGTTGTTGTATAAACTTAAAAAATTATTAATTATCATCATATTTATGAAAGAAAACATTAAGGAATTTAAAATACAGACCCCACATCACAAATATGTTTCATGAGACACCACTTTCCATTGCTAGACGAATGTCAAAATTAGTCACTGGACTCTCAATACTGGGATGTGAGCCATATATCCATCAATGTCTTCTCACCCATGTTATGAGAGCCATAAATCTATAGAAAGTCACAAAATCAACACACCATGAGGATCCATCACAACCAAAATCACCATACCCAAGAAACCAAGACTTCTTGTAAGAACATGTGTCCTTAACACACCATTCTGATATCCATCATAGGTTCTGAAACATTCCTAAAAATCCTATATACCATATTCCAAATAGTAAAACAATAGGAACAGAAAAAACATTGATATCAAATTATAACATACCGATTTGGATTCAACTAAATTGATGCCCCATGTTGGCTGGCCATAAGGTATCATGTATACTTCTCTATATTCTGGAGGCTACGAACTATCAATGAGGGACTTGGGTGAATATTTGAGAGACTATGCCTTCATATTTGAGTAATAATCCTTCATAAGTAACCAAAAATAATCCATAATAGTAAAATATAGATTGTGGATGTATTAAATATAAACAAGTCAATAATAATAAATGAAATTAAAAAAATCCCCAAATATACATGTCACACATACATAACTGATCTCCCATTGGGACAATCACATATACATAAGTAAATAAATGTAATATAAATAAAATTTCATTGTTCAAATACACCCACTAATCCATAACACATACCCAACACCACATACATATATGATAAATAATGTTTGGTCAGTCTTGGGCATCATCCCATCCTGTTCCTGAAACCAAGGGTATGTCTGACTAGGTACCCCATTGAAATAGAGGATTGAGAAGGGTGTGAGTACAATACTTATTCTTTCACCACCAATAAAGTCTTATAAAACGATAGTAAATATGATGTCTGTATATGTGATCTACTCATCTTGATAACAATAATAATAATAACTTTTGAAAATGAACTAAAAAATCATACAAAATTATGCATTCATAAGGGCAAGAACATGTAATATGCCCAGACCAGATGAGACCCAATAGGAATAAAGTAAATGAAAATATTATTATGAGTAAACTCAATACAAATTTGATCCTTGGCTATATGATCCTAATCGTCATGATATACTTTGAATTGGGCATTTATTTGGATATCGTATCACTCAAGCTCTGTAGAATATTTTAGATCCATGGGTCCTTAATCTTGATTTAAGATCTTTCTTTGGATAGTGTTAAAAATATCTTTGAGAAAGATACATCACCATAAGGGGATAAAGATACTAGTCCTAGGATGACCCATACTCACCTGCCGTCACTATAATGAAGGATTCTAGGAATAAAATATATATCCTAAAAATATAGAACTGAGTTAGATGTCATAAAATTCATTCCATGTAAATCAATTCCAATATCTGAGTCTTAGGTCCTAATCCATTGGAAACCATGACATTGGAACATGGATAATATCTAAGGGGGTGAAACCTAGGAAACATGTAAGTAATTATCTGTATATCCTAGTACATCCTTGATATATATTTAATAAATATCTCAAAATCAAACTCTTGGACAAGTTCAATGATTATATTAATGGTTATTCCCCCCAACCCTTTGGACTATCTTAGGAATCACTAAAAGAGAGGATTATGAAACATGAGTTCATTGGAAATAGTGGTCTTATACATCCACGCCAACCTACCTATGTAATCCTCATCTGGAAAGGAATCCCTTTTACAAATGGTATATGATATAATACTTAGTTAAAAGTGTAGAAGAAATACCTGGGTTTGAGGTTTGGGGTCTACAGTGAGGGTTTTGTGATTTATAGTGGTGGAGAGTGTAAAAACCTTAGAAAAGTGAGACCTATAACGCTAAATGTTACTACCCATGTCAATAAGTTTCACTATTAATTTCAAGATCCTACATCATTAAAACTCTACAATTAATCATGCTTGGCCTGGAGTAGTGATTATAATGGGTGACCTCTTGGTATGTTTCCTATGGTGTGTGTGAGTGAGTCCAATGCACACTAGAAAAACATGTGTTACACTATAGAGATAATTATTAACCTTATATGTGACCCTAGTGGGTAACAGTCTATGGTGTTCTTGGTAGGAAATAATTGTATTACAAGAAACCCATGGGGTCAGTTTACTAGGTTCATGAACTGAGTTTTTCCAGGTTGAGATATGTATGATAACTTATATGAACATTTTTTAAAGAAAATGGTTTTAATGTTAAATAAATTTTAATATAAGTTGATGTATTACCTAGTCATGGGAATAAAAGAAAATTTGTATTATGTGTAAGTTTAAATGTTTAATGGATTGAAATATTTATTTTATTAAATTATTATATTTTAGGAGATGGTTAATTCATGGATATAATAATAATAATAATAATAATAAAATTTATATTATTTTTTAATGAGTGGAAAAGAGAAATTGGACGGTCAAATATAATTTGAAATGGTTTATTTCTATTGTTCAAATGGAATTAAAACAAGGGAAACAAGATGTAAGAATCATTTTGGTCAATGGTTTAACATGGACCTATCATTTGGATAGTATAGAAATATTTTTGAATCAAATAATATCAGTGGGACATAATGTTTAAATAAGGTATGAGAGATACCTTATTTTTGAGACTAATCTAGTATTATTTTATTCTCTTCTTTGACCTTATCTTGATTAATTTATGGCATGTGGAATATTATTTGGAACTAAGGCTATGAGTAAAGAATTAAAAACATAAAAAATTTAAAACAATGTTCACGAAAAAGGTGGTCATAATATCCCATGATTATAAGAGCACTATTATCAACATTTTATGCAACACATAACATATAACACCCCAAACCTAGTTACCTAGAGTCAGTGCATTATTACATAACATTGGAATGATATAAGGAATCTTGTCCTGAATGAACGACCAGTTTAGTAGCCTTGTATGTACTAGATACATGCATATGTTTTACATTATATCATGAAATAAAAAAACAACATTATGTCCCCTTTGAACACTCTTATTTACCTTAGCCTATTCCTATAGGTTATTCATAATATACTTATCTGCATCCTGAGAAAAATAAAATATAAGAGAGGGCAGACCTCATATGCTCAGTAAGGATAACAATATAGCAGAAACTATTATAAATAATCGTAAACATTTAAGGCAATGTATAAGACTAGAAAACAAGCCTTTTTAAACTTAAAATTCTGCATAATATGGAAAAGATAATTCAAATAATTCCATTTACTTATTCACATGGATATTCTACTAGTCGAATAATCACCTGTAATATCAATTTCCAATTTCATAAAGATGAAATGCATAATTCCAGACATAATAACCACATAGTGAAGGTCTTGTCCCAAGACTACAAATAAGATTTTTTCAAGGCCTTGTGCCAAGACACTAGTTTGTTTCATGAGACCTACCGATGCATTGAGGAACTATAGCGGGCTCCACCCATCACTTACTAAGTCCAACACATTCCTCATATGAAATGGTTTAAAATAACATAAACATTCGTATTAAAACAAGTATATGAAATGCTAATACTTTATCCATAAACAATGAATGGTATAAAATAACACATCTATGGTCCAAAAAATCACAAAACCATCAATACAGTATGAATGATTTGAATCATAATAAATAAAATTCAATCAATAATAATATCCCATAGAGGATGTTGACATAGTTTGAAATGATCAGTAAAAATCTTTGAGAGAAATATTGCTTTTCATGAAAACATTTAAAAGTATCACTATTTATCAAGAAGCTGTTTAAAATAGATTTGTGAATCAAAGTATCCCATACCTCTTTGAAACTTTTAAAATTAATTTCAATTTTAAAAAATTAATTTCCATATAAATAAAACCTTAAAACCATTTTAAAAACATGAACATTAATGATAAAGATTTAGAAGAATAAATTTTTAACAAATTTAAAATGATATTTTAGTTACAGTTCCTAACCAATTGAGATATTCTTGAATAAAAATAATTGATGTAATAAAAACATTATAATAACATGAGAATAAAGGGATTAATGATATACTATGTCAAAGTATAGTATATACAGTAAATAAAAGTGAATCGGCCCATAACAACAAAGAAGTCTTAATGGAATGTAAGTTGAGGTGAATTCCATTATAAAGACTGTATCCTTATATTAAGGATAAATCAATGACATAATTATTTGTGGAAAATATAAATACACTCAATATGATTTGATATTTAGTGTAAATTAACCATGGGACATTCAAACATATTCTTGTAAAAACAACCACATTGACTTGTATGTTTAACTCAATGAATAGAAATTTAGTTAAAATTACCCTTATCAAGTTTATATCGATGGATTAAGAATTTATCAATGGAGTGATTATGTGTATAAAAAGTATATCTACACAAATGGGAGTTTAAATTACTAAGCAATTAAATAAATAGTGATTTCGCATATAATCTTGGAGTAATGTAATCAATGAAGTTTGCGTAAAATAGAATGAGTGGAAATTGAAATTTGAAATTCCCTTACCAATTTGGTAACTTACGAAACATAAACCCCGTTAAAAAAGGATCATCCAATTATGCTGTAAATACCTATAAATTAAATTATATTACTCAAAAAATAAAATCATGGGCAGTACATACACCACACAAAATGTAATAGTGGAAAATATAGCATGAATCTCACGGTAATAAAAGTGAGATGAAAACCCCTTACCTTTTACTTTTATTTAGTATAAGTTAGTTTAACCTCTAGTATAATAGTGAAATCATTGTTATTAAATTATAAAATAACCAAATACATAAATATGATATCATATATGATCTTTTAATATTTATTTGTTAGTGATATTTTTGTAGTATCATTGTTTTGGTTGTTAACTGATTCATTTTCATTTATATGTTTTGTTACGTAAGTCATGTTTTTATGTATAAGTTCTATTTGATTGAAATCCAAAATGATATTAAGTTCATAAACATTATTTCAAATCATAAAATGAAAATTATTCATGAATTATTATGATGGGGAATGAAAATCATCATGTTCATGGAGACGGTAAGTCGTACGTACGCACAATAAGAAATATCATTATATTGACGATGAAATCAGATGTAATTGGATGGTATATCATATATAAATAATCATTAACATATGATATTTATTATTTATATCAGTTATACTCATTATTATACCCATCCAAATAATGAAGTGTTCGAATAAAAAACTACACCACGATGTGGAGACGGTAAGCCTTATGTATGCACGTAAGGTGAATTTTTCATTTATAGGAGGGATGGAATAATGAATATGGTTGTACCATATTTATAATAACATCACAGCATGTAGAAGGTATTGGATTTATTATTTTGGTATTTTAACAAAAAAAAAGAGGAATTAGAAAAAGGAAAGAACTTGAAAGAGGGTGGTGAAATTATTACCTCTTCTTTGGGAAGGGTTTGGCCGAACAAAATGGTTTTGGAGATGTGAAATTATGTGAAGGGGAAGTACACTTTTATAAGACTTGTGAGGGTCACTATAGGAATGTCTTGAAATACTATTTTATAATAAAATTATTTTTGGCTCTTAATGGCTACAAAATGATTTATTTCTAAGATATGGTGGGGATTGGTAAAAATCATATCAACCACTAGGTTTTAGACTAGTTTAGATCACCATTTTAACCTTATCATTTAGATTTAACTCTTGGTTAAATAGTTTACCTTTTACTGCATCTTCTTGTATTCTTACACTATATGGTTAATAAACGTACTTGAAACTTAAAGAGAACCTCAAGTGGTTCATTAATGACATATATAATAATATTTAATCCCTTTTGATAAACCTTATATTTTAAGGAATATTATATCAACCAAAAATATAGTATTTGTTTTAAAAAATAATTTATGCCAATTTTGACACTATTTGGTATTTTGTTTTTATGAAAGTCATAAAAATCATATCAATTCGAAAAAAAATTTATCTAATCAACACTATCATTTTATATTAACCTATAAAATTCTGGGATGGAATCCAAACATTTAAATTATATTTATTTAAATATTTATAATATAGACTATTTTAATATTTCATTAAGAAGGAAATTACTGCATCATCATTGTGTCATAAATAATTTCATTTATTTAATGTATAAAAATTATAATTAAAATACCATTATGTAGGAAATCATTTAAGCTTTATAATTAATATTTATAGTATAAAATATAACTTATATAACCCCATGTAAAAATTGTTGTAATAAAAGATATATGTTTATGTCATTTTTTACTTTACTTTAAATTAATTAATATAAAGTGTCATTATCAATCTCATGTGGCTCCATAGGGTCCCAAAATTGACCCACGGATGCTCATGGTCGGATATGTATCAACCAATTGGCATAGGACATATGTTATGGTATGTTAATATTATTATAATATTATTTTTTACCCTTATTTATCAGATTTACCCTTTAACCATGGTAAATAAAATATTTACCGAAAAATTATTCGTAATGCCAGAAAACAAAAGTTACCTATTTACACAAATTGGATCACCTGATTCCAAATATCGAATCCATTTTTCCAAATTCAAAACACATAAGTGGCTTAATTATTTTAAAATTAATTTTCATTGTCAAAACAAAATGTGTGTTTTTAAGAAATAATAACTATCAAAAGATTGATACTTGTTTATGTCCAGTGTAAATGTAAAATTACATGTAATGACCTATATTGTATTAAATGATAACAATATAATCTAAATGTAATTCCAAACCATTCAAATGAATAATTTAACACTATAAATTATTTTGATTAAAAGTGTTGTTTTCAATTCAAATTTAGTATTTTTTAGTATTTATCAAAATATGAAAGTTATCAGAAAAGTACCAAAAATTTATCCAAAATAAATTTTTATGTCCCGAAACTAAAGAGTAATTTAATTTAATTAAATTTAATATATAAAAGTTTCAAATATTAGTTTCAAAAATGGTTTTCCCTTAAAAGGTTGTAAAATTTCATTTTTTGAAAAAATACTTCTTTTATCTGAAAAATTATTTTGTTCTTATATTATGTATAAAAAACACATAATATGGATTCTAAAATTATATGGAGTAAATAAAATTAAAAATTAAGTTAATACCACTCATAACTGATTTTTGAAAAGCAATTTTGGTAGGTCGTGGTGCGCTCGAACTCAGTGTTGTGTGTAGCGCAAGCTATTGAATTACTTTAAAGAAAATAATGTACTATGAAATCTTGGGGTGTTACATAACACCAAGCTTAAAAGAACCAAAAAAGTATTATTCTCTAAATGTGATAGTTATAAACTAGTTATTGAATTTGATGGTATGAATATAAATATCCACATTATAAAATGTGTATGTTGGTAATATTCAATACAAATTTATAGTTTAATGGTTATGAAATATACACTTTTTTTTAATGTCATTTTATTCATAAAAATTATGTTTTCTTCCAAAATGTTTTTATTTATTTCATTGAAAAATTAATATAATTAAAATTTTATAATTTTATAAAATTTACATCATTTTTAAATCATCATATGAAAATTAGGTTAGGGTCATTTTTTTAGATATTTCATAAAATATTTTTTTTTAATGAAAGATTAAAAATAATTCTTTTTATTGAAGCCTAAATTTTCCCAAGAATACAAAATGTCTAATTTTTTTCAAAATGCGTTGAAAGAAAACTTTGTTTAATTATATTCATATTAATCCAATTAAATCCTTTTTAATTAATTTATTTCTGTAATTTGGTTGAAAAATTATTTATACATTAAAATATGTTTTTTTAATTGTTTCGGTTATGATATGACTTTTAATATTAAATTAATTTCTACCAATTATTGAAATTGAATCATTAAAAATTTAAACCATTTTTTGGAAGTATGAAGTCCCAATTTATTAAATAATTCTCTTATATTTTTGGTCATTATGAATAATTGCCATAGCAAACAATTGTCTTCATGATAAGGGTAAATTAGTTAATTCTAGTTAAAAATAATGTGAAAAGTGTTTCCAAATCAACCCAAAACATACCTTTACATAATTTTTCAATCAATTGCATCTATAATCATTCAAATTTTTAATATATTTTTTTAATTAGAAATTAATTTTATATTTCTTGAATTTTAATGAGAAATAAAGACAACAATGTTACTTTTATTCTTTTAATAACTATAATATTATATGATATCATTGAATAAAAATTATATTATATTATAAATTTTAATTTTAAATATAAATTATACTAAATAATTTTAATTTATCTTAAATTTTTAGTGATGAAGTAATTAACTTAAATTATTATGCAATGGTGACACAAAATTATTTAATTAATAGGAAAGTAAGAAAAAATATTTTAATAATACTAAATGTATTGTAATATGAAATAATTATTTTATTACCCTGATTTGATGATAAATATAACATGTTAGTGATGTTTCAAATGATTATATTTTAATTATATCCTTTTCTTTTTGTACTAAATTTAAAATTAAATGAAAAGTGTCAATAAAGATATTAGTGATATTTTATAATAAAAAATATTAGATAAATGATTTAGAATTCATAAAAAACCATCTATAAAAAAATATATGGATACTTTATAAAATTTTAACAATGGTCCATTTATGGTACTTTTTTATTTTATAGTAATATTATTTTTCATTAATGGGTAGAAAATATTAATATTTTGATAATGTCAAAAGGGTTAATGATGGGGTTAAAACCAAAAGAATTATCTAAAAATCTGTTCCATGTATAATTTGATGATATATTTTTGTACACTTCATACCTTATATTTTAATCATATCAGTTTGGATCCATTTTAAAATGAAAATGTTGTCATATGAATTTAACCCTTTAAGAAGTTAAAAAATTAATGTTTCCCTCACTTATATAATGGAACCTCATATCCACTATTCATTACACCTAAAAAACATTTTACATTTTTAAAGTCCTTCCCAAATCCATTTTATAAGACTCTCACCATATAAAAGAGTAATAGGTTTGATCATAAAACTAATCTATGAATGATTTATGTATAATCAAAAGGAGGTTTTTTGAAGAAGTAGTATTGTTCTTATCGAGGAGTTTTTGTTTGATTTGTTCTTACACCCCCATAAAATATTATTAAACCATGAAAATTTATTAACATTTGTATCTACCATATAATTAGTTTTTATTATATTAATTTCATAACCTGCATCCAACTCCTCTTCAATCAAATGGGAAACAAAACCCTCATTTGTGTGTATGGTGGAATACCGACTCATGAATCGATTTAATTCATTTTTGATCGCCACCTCTTAGGGTTAGTTATAATTATGTATTTAATGAATATATATGATAATAATTACATAGTTATAATTTTATAAATTTAATAAATTATATATATTTTCTACTTTTAATCAATTGAAATTTTATAATGCAGTTCATGTGTTTGTGTGTACTACCACCTCCAGAAAGTTATGTGATCCGTATTTAACCACCAAATTAATTGGATGGTATATATAAGAATATTTAAATAAATAATATGGTATTCAAGATAAATTAATCTCCTAAAAAATAAAAAATAATACTTATATTCATTCCACCATTATCGTTCAAAAAGTGAAAATGTTACTCATGTGTATGTATGGTCTACCATCTAAATGATTGTAACGTAGATCATTTTCATAACAATTTATATACAATGGATTTAAAAGTATAATTGATGCATAAAAATATTATTTCATTATGATTATTATTTAGGATATTTTGAAATGACAACTTATTTTTTCATTGTCAACCTAATGAATACATTTTGGATATATAAATAGAATATCCTCAAAACAATGGACATGATCATACTTGTTTACGTAGAAAAAAAATTTGAAATAAAAAAATAATATTATAAATTTTATTATTAATATTGTTAATAATTAACATATATTTAATTTTCAGGTTGATAAATAACAAACATGATAGGTCGATCCTGAAGTAGGGGATTTCTTCTCAATCTCCACTCCAATTACCCTTATTTGGTAATATACACCTATTTAATTTTATGTGGTGTATATATTTCCCTTTTTCGTAATTTAACATGAATATATATTTAGTCATGATGATTAATGATTCAATTGAAGTTAATCTTTCAAAATTAATGTTCAAAATAAATTCAAACATATCTCTTTCCTTGATCGGGTAAATAATTCATCTAAATACATTTTTTCAAAATATATTCAATGAAAATATTTTTCATATTACACAATTAATTTATGAATGATATTTATTGTTATACATGAATTTTCATAATGTTCTAAATGAATCTTTATAATTGTTTTCCAAAATGGTTCATTTTTCACTTATTTTACAATAATGTCAAAAAGAATATTTTTTTAACTTATATGGATTTAATGGACATTCTAGTCACCATATTTTTTTTACATAATTTATATTCTTATATAAGAAATAAAATTCATTAAAAAGGAAAATATTTTTAGAATTTTTTAACAATCATTTTTTTATTCTTCAATGGACATAAATTTATTACATAAAAAATATTCCTAGACAATTGAAGGTTGTCTATATCACTTATTATTTACGTAATTATAAAATTTCTCTTGAAAACATATCTTTTTTTATCATTGATCATTATATTTTCATTAAATATCCATATTATTTTTAAATAGATATTATTATTTCATAGACCATATCTCCTTTCAACATATGATATTTTTCATTTAGTGTTATTAGATTAAATGGGATAATTTTGATATTCTATATTATTTTCTAAATAAATATTTTTTTGATCAGGTGTATTTCTCATGAATTTAATTTATCATTTGATATATAAGGAACATGATGGACAAGATTTTACATGTGGAGAATGCCAATATATATCCCCTAAATTCATCAACAGGTCTCATTGTAAAAATAATTTGTGCAAATTAATAGGGTCTTTACATATAGTTTTATATTATCTTAGAATAAGGTCTTGATTGTAGTTACATCTTGATGTATTAGGTCATTAAATAAAATAGTGTTCACTATATTCATTAATAATTCTATTATTATTATCCACGAGATTACTATATTTGAATTACAAATGAATTCATATCATTCTAATTTTATTGATTAAGTAATATGTGTTCCCAATAATTTACCTCACTGTATTTATTTTTTCTTTATTTATTAATGATATATTCTATTTTATGTAACCCTTATAGAGATTATAATATCACCAATTATTTTTTTCCTTTCATTGTAATCTAAAAATTATTTATTTTATTGAGTCTAAGGATTCCCCAAATTCATGTTTTTATGTTTATATTTTATTCCTAAAGTAAAATGGGTATCATGTATGTATCATGTTCTCCAGGAATACTAAATTAGTTAATTAATTAGGATTAGATCCTTCGTTTCTACACCAATGTAATAATGTGGACACTAAATATAGGTTACTGGAGTTGGGGAAGTTATATTTGGAATCAAATAAATCAATGTAGAATATATGGGACCTAAATTATAAATAAATATTGCTAACATGAAAATTATGAAAATACCTTATATTATTTCAAAACATTGACGAATTGAAGTTTTTTTATTTTTTATCAATATTCATGATGATTGTGATATGTGATAACTCAATTTGTAAAAAAATTTAGTGATATAATCTAATGGAATAAATAGAATCAATAAATTTGTTCAATGTATGGAATTTCCCATTGAGAAATCCAATAGAGTTTGTATTGGTGCTAAATAGGGAATGGCTATGTTTCACTAGCTAATCTATGTTATGTCTAATAACTTTGAACTCATGTATCAACATGATGTTACACATAATGATAAATCTATAATGGATAATTTATTGTGAACAAAAATTTAATATTTTATTGGAACTAATAATCTAGTGGTGGCTGATTAATTGATTATGTCACCTAAAATTATATTACTGAACTAAAGATGCAATGAAAAGTATGGAGTTGTGTTGGATTTGTATTCTCTTAAAGGTGATTTTGATCAATGGTTTTTGTGGATCTCCAATACAAGGTGAGAATAATAAATATGACAAATGGATTGGATATTATTTAATGTAATATTATTTAATAAATATTTCCTTCATGAGAAGCGAAATAAAGTAAATTTAATGTTCCAAATCAAAAACAAAATGGAGTAAGAATGTGTTGTGTAATATAAGGATACCTTTACAAGAAAAATAATTTATAACATAAATTTTATACATAATCCTGGGAGATATATTGACCATTTCCATGAAGCCCATAATCTAGTCCTCTAAAGGGAACTACTTTCTTAATCTCTTTCGTAATGTCATGAAATAGAATTATCTTGCAGAAAAATAGAGGATGAATTTTATAAATCTTATATAATCAAGGGAAATAAAGAGAATAAGAATTCAACATAGAACCAATAAAAAAATATAGAATAAAAGAATAATAATGGAATAAATAAATTTTTATCAAATAATATTTTTTATGAAGAAATGTACAAAAAAATATTTAAGGGGATAACAGTTTATTAAATGTTTATAGATATGGTTTATCTAGATATTGAGTGAAAAGTGAAGGGAAAAATCAATGATGATCAGTGATTCAAAATTATAGAAATTGGTCATTATCTACTCAAATTACCCATGCTCCGTGGTAATATTCCATAGAAGAAGTCTAGGGGAGAATCTCTACCTTATGTGATCACAAAATATTGGGATGAAGTTCACAATGATGTGGTTAGAGTTACTTTAATCACATACTCAAATTTTGTTAATTATTTGTACTATTATGGATCTCACCAGTCTCTTATACCATCCATGTTCTCTATGAAAATTATATATTTCCATATCATTTTAAAAAATGAGTTTTCAATCAAAACATCTAGTATAAATCTTACTACAACATGGGTGAGTCATTCAACTTCTATTCTGCCCCATAAACATGCCCTATTTTTTCACTCTGTTATTATACATATGGTTTTTTATAATCCTTTATATATATTTTCTATTAAAATACAATTAAAAAATTTATTGTAATGATAAGGAAATTACAATTCTTGTTAAAGATATAGAATTTGTTATCTTTAGAGGGGATACATTATCAATAGAGTCATTTATAGGTCCACCTTCGATAAATCTTCTCATTAATATTATTAAGTGGGAAGAGGATACACAATATACAGATTAAAAATGTAATATTTAAAATGAGGATGTACCTATTGTACCATAAAATACATCAATGTATTTCTTAATAAATTACCCAGATATTCACCTGAACATAAAGGTGATTTTTCCATTGATATAATCCATTATGAAATATATACATATCAAAGACACATTATAGAATGGGAAGTATGTAGTTAGTGGAGTACATTAAAAAATTACATTATTTGGGTGAAATGGGATTTATATGTTCTATTTTTCACATTATAGAGCTTCTATTCTTTTTATGAAGTAAAAATATGTATCAATGAGGGTCAATATTGATTATAGGGAAATCAATGTTATCGTGATAAATAATAAGTATCCTCTACCTCACATTGATGAATTATTCAATCAAAATCTTGGATTTTAATATTTATTAGTGATTAAACATAATTCATGATATACTCAATTATAAGTAACGAAGTAAGATATTCTAAAGATGCCATTTTTTACAGGGTATTGTCATCACAAATTTATGGTAATGATCTTTAGACTGACAAATTCACCCAATATATTTATGAATCTAATAGATTCATTATTCTATGAATATAAATATAATTTTACAATTGTAATTTATGATATCTTGGTATATTCTATAAAGATATTAGTATAATCATAATCACTTTGGAATCCCTGTTAGGACTCTTAGAGAAAAGGGGTTATATGGGAAACTTATAAAGTGTGAATCATGGCTTTAAAAATTTTATTTTTGTGGCCATATTTTCTCAAAGGATGAAATGTCTCTTAATTATACAAAGTCAATGTTATTAAAAGAATGGAATAGAATATTGAACATAACTGAGGTATATAGTTTCATTGGTTTAGCTAGTCACTATTAGGAATAGGATCAAACTTTTTCCCAATTATGTAATGTTATAACCAATCATACATGTTATGTGGTAAGGTTCTTATAGAAAAAGGAATGTTTTGAAAAATTATTTAAGAGAATGTTAAATACATGAATTCATTCCCTATTATCCAGGAATGAGGGATTTGTGATATATAATAATGCATAAAATTAAGTATTTGGTTGTGTTCTTATGGAGAATGATAAAGCCATTTCATATGTATAACAATAGATAAATATGCATGAATTTTATAATCCAAACAATTATCTTCATTTTTAATCCATAAAACATTATATGAAGATATAGATACAATATCTCTATGGTGAAATATGTGAGTTATACAAATACCATAAGGGAGTAAAATACATATTTTCCCATAAAGAGATCAATACGAGGCCAAGTAAATGGATCAATCTAATCGAGGAATGTGATTTCTCGATATAATACCACCCAAGGGAGTGGAATAAGATAGAGGATGCATTGTGAAGGAATTATAATAGAAGCTTGACCAAAATGATTACCAACATGGTTCAACTGTTTAATGATTTTGTAATAATGTATATGATATTTATTAAGGAAGGAGAAACAACACCCATATTTAGAATAATTAAAAAGCAATATATATTGTAAAATATAAAGTTTTCACAACCGAATGATTTGAATTATCCAAATAAAAATAAATTCATGAATGATGGGAAATTGGATGACATCGAATATAAAGACCATATTTTGAAATTTGGGTAGATACCACATGTATCATATATACCAGACCAAAAAATGGAATTACTAGATGGTACTCATATCATGAATTTCTATACACACCCTCGTTGCCCAAAAATGCATAGAAATTTTAAGGAAAATTTCTTGTGGGATATTATGTTGTGTAAAATTACTGAGTATGTATCAATATGTTTAGTTTTACAATATGTAGAGGATGATAGATAGAATCCTATAGGAACCATGAAATATACAAACATTTCTATATTGAAGTGGGATTACATTGCTATGGAAATTATCACTATATTACCAATGGATCCTATAATGAATGAAAAAATGTGTAATTGATGATTACCTTACCAAATATTCAAATTTCATCAATATAATAGAATATTTACCTCTTGAGAACCATAAGAAAATATAAATTAATGAATTTTTAAGACTTATCAGTGAACCTATATCAATGGTGACAGGTTAAGATCCCTGATTTTCATCAAATTCAATAAAATTCATTAGAATTATCTTGATACTGATATTTTTTTTGAGAACCACCTATCACCGATAAATTGATGGGCGATCTGAAAGGTATAGTCACACATTAAATGACATATTGATTTCTTGATCACATATCACTCAAGGTACAGAAGTTTAATATTTACCATTTATAAATTTTTCCTATAAAAATATCTTCTATTAAATTATTCAAATTGTTTTTTATGAATCATTATATATAAAATAGTTAAGCCCACAAATAAGGGAAATATTAGGTATTTCAAGTGGGAGATTATGTTTTATTGAAATAATATTTATGGTAGTATGTTATAATATTTATTAATAAGTGAAAAAATATCTGTAGGTACATCATGGATTTTTAATTTATATAAATAATTGGAACTATGGCTTACTGATTGGAAATTCCACCAATCCCCTCTAAAGTAACTGATGTTGTCCATATATCATTGATAACAATGTATATAGAAGACACAACAAATGTCCTCACATATCATGGAGTAGAATAGTAACTTGATATATCTTAATATGATGAGACTATCTGGGTTCATGATACTAGAGAGAAACTACTGAGGAATCAAATGAATTCATTGGTAAATGAAGTTTAGAGAAATCATAAAATAGATGAAGTGACATGGGAACCTAATGATGTCATGAAGAAGAACCATAAAAAATTAGGAGGTAATATCAATATAAATATTTTTTTGGAAAAATATTTTTTAGTGGGTAAAATATAATAACTTTTATTTCAATAATATTATTCTCAATAGTGTATACAACATGCAACAATATTCTTAAATGGACAACAAAATATTTTCTTTTTAAATATGATCATTATAATTTTACTGTTGAGTTGGTTGGTATGAATAAAAACAATCACATTATGGAATATATATGATGTTTGTATTCAATAAAAAATTATTGATTAAATCTTAGAAAATAAATTGTCAAATTTTTTAGTAATGAATTTTTATCTCTAAAAATATTTTTCATTCAAAAATTATTTTTATTTCATTATATGAAAAAATAATATTTATTTCCGATTTTATAAATCTAATTTGATTAAATGAACATCATATTTTTAATCATTATATGAAAATTAATTTAGGGTGAATTTTTGGGATTGTTTTCAAAAGATTTATTTTTCAAAAAATAGTGAAAAATAATAATTTTTGGATTAAAAATGGTATTTTTATTTTAAACATTTAGAATGATCCATTTTGATTAAAACTATTTCAAATAGAATTATGTTCAATTATATTATAAATAGTATAATTATGGTTTTCGGAATGAATTATATACTTATTTTGTTATAAAAACTTTTTTATACTTATGAACAATTTTTTCTGAAAAAAAAATCAATGTGTTTTTCATTTTATTCTTAAAATAATTTTTTCACATTATAATAATTTAATATTTAAAAATGAGTTCCTCATTTTTAATTAAGAGGTCCAAATTTAGTTAATTGTACCTATTTATTTCTGCTCATTTCGAATAGTAACAATAGTAAAATATAGTCACCATGTTTAGAGTAAATTGGGTAATAAAGGTTAAAAATTGTTGTGAGTAATTAAAAATCAACCTAAAACATGCATTGATTTCCCTAAATGAGTCTAATTCATCGAACCACCTAATCTTGACCATGATCCAGATATGGCCACGTTAGACATCTTTCCACAAGGTGACTCGGGGATGATAGGAATAACATCATCAGGCCCAATTACCCGTCGAACTTAGAAAAGGGTGAACTGTGTAAATAGAGATCGGAAAATAGTTAACCCAAAACCTAGGGAACTTAAAAGACGAATTGAAATAAGTAATTCGGCTGAAAAATTACCAAAAACTGGGAAGCGGTGGGTGACATAATGATCACGGAGGACTCAAAGGCGGAGGAGGGTATGTCCCAGACCCACCTAGAGCAATGATTATCTTATGATGGATCTGTCACGGGCTTGACAACCCATGAACAGTTTGAATGTTCAAGTGCCATTGTGCTCGAAGTCGCCCAGATATTGTTTTCCTGTCCGAAACCGTATTGGAAAATAAGGACACCACTACTCTTTCTTAGAAATGGGGCTTCCAGGGTTGCCTCCTGGTATCCCAAAAAGTCCAATTAGGGGGACATTGTCACCATTGGAAAGGCAATGTTGAAATCATGATCTTATCCTTCTCTTCGCACCATGTGGATGCAGCAATCCATGAGGCCCAAACCCCTCCATGGACGTTCATGGGTTTATGTGGTTGGTCATCCCATAATGAGAAGTAGAAATCATGGGATCTTCTATGCAATTTGCGACGTGATTTTCCAATTCCCATTCTCTTCTGAGGAGACTTTGATGAGATCTTGTATCAGATGGAGAAAAGAGGTAGTGCACATTGATCCTCTAAGTCAATGTCAGCCTTCAAGGAGGTGATTTCTAGTGCGGAATTGGTCGATCTGGGTTACATTGGTAACCCATTCACATGGTTTTGGGGTAATGTGGATGGTACCCATATTTCTGAGCTCCTTGATTGATTTCTAGGCTCAACATATTGGACGAATTATTTCAGAATATTTCACATAAGACACCTGGCACTCAATTGCGCGAATCATTTCCCTATTGTCATTTAATGCAATCAGGGTGACCACTTCACTAAAGTCAGGAAACCCTTCATATTTGAAATATTTGGGTCAAAAGACTAAGAATTTGAAGATGTTATCTGATTAGGCTGGAAGTGTGGAAAAAACAGACATTGGGTCCAACCTCCAACAGGTGGTAACCAAAATGAGGTCTTGGAGAAATAAAATATTCTGTCCACTTGACAGGCACTGTGAATTTCTTGAAATAAAGTTTTTACCTTCTCAACCAACCCCCATCCAATTGCACTCTTTCCACCATCATATTCATCCAACGAGACGTGGATACTACCCTTTGTATTAAGGAAAGCTTCTGGGATATGCGGGCACGTGACATCCACATCGTAGAATGGGATGAAAACACCCGATATTTTCATCATAAATCATCGTCTAGGCATCATAAAAATTTTATCTCTTGCATCTAACACTTATATGGGAGAAATATCTATGAAATAGAAAGAATCCACAATGTTATATCCAGTTATTTCCAAAATCACTTTACTGTAGGAAGCCTTAACATCTCACCTGAGGTGGAGGATTTCATCATACCCTTGATCACCAAAGAGATTAACTGAAAGCTTAACAAAGATGTTATGGATGATAAGATTCTTTAGGCTCTGGAACATATTCACCCTACCAAGGCCCTACGGCCAAGCGGCTTCCAATCCCTCTTCTTTAAAAAATATGGTCACATTATTCGTCCTGAAATCTGCATTCTAATGAAGAACATTTGGGATGGGAGAGAAATCCTATCCGCTATTAACAAAACCGTCCTCATCCTCATCCCCAAGATCAAGAAACCTCTCGCGATCTCTAATTTCAGACCAATTAGCCTCTGCATTGTCTCTTACAAGATCTTCTCAAATATTATTTTTAATCGGCAGGGTACTTGGTTACCCGAAATCATCTCTGAAATTCTGAGTGCTTTCGTGACCAAGAGACTGATCAATGATAATTCCATTGTGGCCCATGAAGTGTTCCACTCTATTAAAACACTCTCCACCACAAAAAGAGGAACCATGGCATGGAAACTAGATATGACCAAGGCCTTTGATAAAGTGGAAGGGAATTTTCTCAGATTTATTATGCTGAAAAGGGGATTCTATCCAAAATGGTTAGATATAATCATGCATAGTGTGTCACGGCCCGTCATCAGGGCCCGTGCCGTGACTACCACAAGCCCACCTTCCATAGGCCAGGGGCTGGAGACTAGCACCAAGGTGTAAATCCCACTAAAAAGGGAAGGCATCGCCTTTGAAAATTAAACAAACACCACAGAGAAAGAAAGCAGTATAAGTAAACACTAAGTAAAAACTTAGTACAACAGTAAGTGCGGAAAAGTAAATGGGCTATAATACAAACCCAAACTGAAATTAAAGTACAACTCGAAAGGGAAAACAACAACTGAAAGTAAATCCGCAATGTCGAGCCTCCCACTGGAAGTACCACCTAAAGGGTGAGTACAGATAGCCTCCACAGCTCCTCGGGTCCCACCGTCTGCTCAGAGTACGTCCCACCCAGTTGTCCACCTCTAGGTATTGTCCTGCTCCGCGAGCCTCAACCACGATCAACGCTGTCCGTCGTCTACAACCAACACAACGTAGTGCGGGCATAGCCCATGCAGGTGTGAGTATAAGCTACTCAGTAGGGACCCCGAGACCCCCGAAGGTCTCCCAGAATGCACAAAGGAAAGATACAATCACAAGTAACATCTGACGCTGCTTAGTTATATGCCCATACATATACCTAAGTCATCAATTCCAGTTCGCTCCAACATCCGAGCCCAAGTACAACCCAGTCCACTAAGGAATGAAAAACGTAAATCCACACAGGAGAGCAGAACAGGATCCCGATCACACTGGTATACTTCTTCGTAAGACGATAGAGATGATCAGATATATCCACTGATTCATCTAAGCCGTCGGACCCACAAAGGATCGAACGGTAATAACCCCCGCAATGACTAAAAAAGGATCTGACCCACACAGGATCGATAGTTAACTAACCCCTGCAATGGCCCACAAAGGATCTGACCCACAAAGGATCGATAGATAACTAACCCCCACAATGACCCACAAATGATCTGGCCCACAAAGGATCGATAGGTAACTAACCCCCGCAATGACCCACAAAGGATCTGAACCACAAAGGATCGATAGGTAACTAACCCCCGCAATGACCCACAAAGGATCTGACCCACAAAGGATCGATAGGTAACTAACCCCCGCAATGACACACACAGGATCAGACCCACACAAGATCTGTAGGCGCTGGCCCACACAGGACCGCTGAGCGCTGACCCACACAGGATCGGACCCACACAGGATCTGTACCACTGATCCACGTAGGATCGCTGAGTTCTGTGGTCGTCGCCGTCGAATGCACTGAGGATCTTTGTACAGTCGTCGTCGTAGTTGCAGTCGCAGCCAGCTCTAGGGTTCCCGCACACAGCAAGCTCATTCGGGAGGGTCCGCTCCATGAGCCGAGAGAATGATACATCAACTGACACAATGTCAGGAGTTGATGTATTCAAAAGTTCTGTATCGTCAACAGGAACTCAACGCCACAGACGGCGCGTCAATCGGACGCCCGGTCTGAGAGTTATTGGCTTTTTCAATCCAGGGGCCCGGTTGGTTTTTAAGTCAAAACCAACCCGACCGTACTCCACCTGCATCCAAACCCGGGGCAGAGTAAGAAAAAATATCCATCTCACTTAGAGGAATCCATCAAAGTCGACGTCACGTCAATCGGACGTCCGGAGCTCAAGTTATGAGTGTTTCCGCTCTGAGAGCCCGGTTGGTTTCGTGTACGAACCAACCTGGCCGAACCCAAAGTACTCTGAAACCTTGAGTGTAATATTTCGAAACGACGGTCTTGGTCCAAGGATCGCATCTCCGCTGACGGTGCGTCGATCGGAGGTCCGTAGCCCATGATTTGGGAAAAAGACCGAAATGTCTCCAAAAACGGGGGGTCTGGGCCTAGACCGACACGGCCCCACCCCCCTCTGGGTCGGCCCGAACCGGGTGGACCCGACCCGGCTGGGCGCGACCCGGCACGGCCGGCGCGGCCCGGCCTGGGCGCGACCCGGCTGGTGCGGGCTGGGTGGCCGGCGGGTCGGCTCGGCCGTTACGGCCGAGCGAAGCGGGGGGCGTGTTGCCCCCGCGTGAAGGAGCAGCGACCCCGCGTGGGGCCGCCCTTGCCTGCGGATGCGGCCGGCTGCCGCATCCCATCCCCCTCCGGTCCCGCGCGGTCGTAGGACCGCGCCCTGCCGCCGGCGCCGCCGTGCTAGCGAGGCGCGCCGGCGGGCTGCTCCGTGGACCACGGGACGAGTTCTGGTGGTCGGAATTGCGTTCCGTCTTCGCCAATGGCCCTCCCAGGGCCCGTCCTTCACTGCGAGGACCTCACATCACCCATGAGGCTTGGTTTGTCATCATCTGTCATTCTGCACACCATGAATGAAATGGTGGTGGGTTCGGACTTGTTCGTTGGTCTGCGCTCACCGCGTTAGCGGTTTTAAAAGTCTCACAATAATCATTTAAACAAATCGAGGATATACTCACATAGATTAAAAAAAGAACAAAAACCCCTACCTCAACGTTTCTGTCGAACGTGAGTTCGTCGCGGAATTAATCGTCGCGGAAGAAGAGGATCATCGTTTCGTAGAAGGGGTGTCGCTATCATCGCGGTACACAGAGTTGCGTAGAAAAACTCTGAGGATTAAAATCACACAGATTTAATTGCACCAATTAATCCCATGTTGAGGATATAATTCAGAAAGAATTAAAAGAACCGCAATCCCCTACCTTAATCGGTTGTTGATCAAAGATTGTCGCAGGGAAGGAACGTCACGGAAGAAGCGTCGTGGAAGGAGGATCGTCGGTGTCGCGGTACACGACGTCGTGTCGTCGATCTCTGAGGGTTCGGCGTTCTTTGTCGCCCTTCGTTGAAGGCCGGCGTTCTTCGTGTTCTTAGCATTCTTTGCATTCTTGGCGAAGAAAGATGAAGATCTTCAAGCTTTAGAGTTTCTCCAAATCCTCTCAACACGCAACCCCTCAACAAAAAGTGTTGGTATTATTTTATTCCCATGCCAACGATTTGAAATTCAAAGATAAGAAACGAACAATTAATTCGAAAAATCAATTGTAACAATTTAACTTCCCAATTTAATGGGGTGCTTCTTAACCAGAAAAACGCATGGTTGACTTTCATTAAAGAGGGGGTTGCAGGTGCGTTACTTAGGAGGGAAGAAACGGTGGGGCTCCTGAGGGCCCCACCTCACAAATATCCTACCAAGTGGGTAGGATATTTTGGGTTCCACCCTATCGTCTTAACTTATCTTCAGTGGCTTTATGTGGCGTTAAGTGAAATAAAATAAAGTGTTGCACCACCTTTTTTTTATTTCTTAACATAACCCCAAAAATTAAAAACCACAACCGAGCAAACGCAACTCCGGAAAAGGCGTTTCTAAGCAAATATCGGTGCTATAATTCCATCGGTGCCCTCGGAATTTGATTCCGAGCACTGGTTCAAAAGTTAAAAAAACCCGTTAGTTCGTCCATTGAACATACCATAGCTAAACTTCAGAAAATGATTCCGGGCACACCGGGCCTCGGAATCAGGTTATGTCAGAAACTACGTTTTTTTGAAATTCCCTAGAAAATTAAGAAAAAAATTTCCTTGAATTTTACGGGTCTTTACATCACTCCCACCTCAGGGCTTTACATCCCAGTAAAGATACATCATAATCTAGGGAAACAAATGTGGGTACTGAGCACGCATCTGAGCCTCCCCCTCCCAAGTGCTCTTCCAGAGATTCCCGTACTGCCATCTGATACGCACTAGAGGAATCGACCGTCCACGTAGGACCCACTCCTGTCGATCCTCTATCTCCACAAGGACCTCCGCAAATGTCTCCCCATCATCAACGTCCAGCTCCCCATGGTCAATGATATGTGTCGGGTCATGCACGTATCTCCTCAGCTGAGATACATGGAAGACGTCGTGCACCCGGTGCAACTGAGGTGGTAAAGCCAGGCGATAAGCCAAGTCACCAATCCTATAGAGGACCTGGAATGGTCCGATGAAGTGTGGAGACAACTTGCTGCCTCGGCGAAATATCTGTAATCCACGTCGAGGTGAGACATACAAGAAGACGTGGTCTCCATCCTCTAACTCTAGAGGCCTCCGCCTTCTGTCAGCATAAGACTTCTGTCGGCTCTGATCTATCCTCATCCGCTCCTAGATGACCTGGACCTTCTCTGTCGTGGCCTGGACCATCTCCGGTCCCACAAGTGCTGACTCCCCAGGGTCTGTATAGTACAAATGAGATCTGCAAGGTCGGTCGTACAACGCCTTGTATGGTGTCATCCCGATGGTGGAGTGGTAGCTGTTGTTGTACGAAAACTCCACCAAGGGTAGGTGGTCCTCCCAGCTACGACCAAAGTCTAGGACACATGCGCAGGCATGTCCTCGAAAGTCTGTACGGTCCTCTCCGTCTGACCATCTTTCTGAGGGTGAAAGGCGGTGCTCAGATATAGCTGCGTCTCGAAGTCCTCTTACAACCCCTTCCAAAGCCGGGAAGTAAAGAGAGCATCTCGATCGGAGATGATAGATGATGGCACACCGTGAAGTCGTATAATCTCCTGAACGTAGATATGTCCCATGCTCTCCACTATGCCCTGCTCTCTGATGGGTAAGAATTGAGCCGACATGGTGAGTCGGTCGAAAATCACCCAAATGGAGTCGTGACCTTTGGAAGTGCGTGGAAGTCCAGTCACGAAGTCCATAGATATCCCATCCCACTTCCACTCCGGGACCTCCAAGGGTTGTACCAAGCCTTCTGGTACTTGATGATCTGCCTTCACCTGCTGGCAGGTGAGGCATCAAGAAACAAACTCTGCCACAACCTTCTTCATGCCCGGCCACCAGTGCTGTCATCTGAGGTCCTGGTACATCTTCGCCACTCCAGGATGTACCACCAAAGGAGAAGTGTAAAACTCTTTTAGAACCTCCTCCCGTAAGGCATATGGTAACAAAGTACGTTCGCTGAAAAGAACGTCATGCTCTGCTCCAAAGGAGAAACCATCAGGTGCATGTCCTGAGGATATCTGTGCACGCCATGTCTCACAGTCAGCATCCCAACATTGTGCCTCTCCGACCCACTGCAGTAGTGGAGGGGTGACTGTGAGAGACTGAAGGAAGGTTGCTCCATCTCTATCCATGAAGGATATATGCAAAGCGGCAAGCTTCTTTGTTGCCTCCACAAGTAGCTGAATGCCATTCCTCCTGCTCAGAGCATCGACTACCATGTTACCCTTCCCAAGATTATAGACTATCTCAAAGTCGTAGTCCTGGAGGAACTCGAGTCATCACCGTTATCTCAGGTTCAGGTCCTTCTGAGAGAAGATTTACCTGGGACTCTGATGGTCATAAAAGACTGTAAAGCGCTAGCCCATCAAGTAGTGTCACCATGTCTTCAGAGCGAAGACCACTGCTGCTAACTCCAGGTCATGAGTAGCATAGTTCTGCTCATGCGGCCTCAACTGGCATGATCCATAGGCGATCACCGCCTGCTCCTGCATCAGGAAACATCCGAGTCTGGTCCCCGATGCATCGCAGTAGACTACGTATCCTACTCCCTCCTCCGGCAACCTCAAGATAGGTGCATTGGTCAATCTCTATCTCAGCTCTTGGAAGCTCTACAAACATCTGTCTGACCACACAAAGGGTTTCCCCTTCTTCGTCAATGCTGAGAGTGGTGCCGCAACCCTGGAGAATTCTAGCACAAATTTCCGGTAGTATCCAGCTAGTCCCAAGAAACTCTGCACCTCCGTCACACTCCGGGGTGGCTCTCAAGCTAGCATTGCCTCGATCTTCGTAGGATCCAACGCAACTCCCACCTCAGAGATGACGTGTCCCAAGAAGTGGACCTCGCGTAACCTGAACTGACACTTCGAGAGATTTCCATAAAGTTGATGCTCTCTGAGTGTGTCTAGTACAACCCGTAAGTGATACGTGTGCTCCTCCTCAGTCGTCGAGTATATCAAAATGTCATCGATGAAGACTACGACAATCGATCAGGGTATGGCTGAAAGATCCTGTTCATGAGGCTCATTAACACTACGAGAGCATTGGTTATGCCAAAGGGCATAATCAAGAACTCATAGTGGCCATACTGACATCTGAAAGTCGTCTTCTGCACTTCCTCGTCCTGAACTCTGAGTTGATGATAGCCTGACCTGAGGTCTATCTTCGAGAACCACCGTGATCCCTTGAGCTGATCGTAGAAGTCATCAATCCTTGATAGCGGATACTTGTTCCTCACAATCACCTGGTTCAGGCGACGATAGTCGACACAAAGTCGCAAGCTCTCGTCCGCCTTCTTGGTGAACAATATCAGGGAATCCCAGGGTGAAACACTAGGTCAGATGAAACCCTTTTCCTGCAATTCCTCCAACTGTACTCGTAGCTCTCGAAGCTCAGCGGGGGACATTCGATACACTGGAGTCGATATCGGGGATGTCCCGGGGTATAGGTCAAAATAAAATTCTACCTCTCTACGAGGAGGTAGTCCTGGAACGTCGTCGGGGAAAACGTCTGCGTACTGTTCCACCACTGCAGGAAAACTAGGACTATGCACATCAACTGCTCCTAGGATGAGACTAGCCAACTGATGAGTGATGGGTTTTCCTCTCCTCTGTGAGAGTCTATCCTATGCTTCAATGGATCCCTTCTCGCCGGTGAAGGTGAACCTGCTCCCATCGGTGCGCACACATCGCACCTTGTGCCTAAAATAGTCAATCTGAGCATGGATTGTGGATAACCAATCCATGCCCAAGATGACGTTGTAAGGCCTCGACACCGCTACACGAAGATCTCAGCCGAATCTCTTGCCTCCTAGAGTAAGCTCACACTGCGACACCAGAGCGTAATCGTCGAGTCTGCTCCCATAAGAGTCTCTGGCCGTAAGGATCAAGTCAACGACTCTGTCGGAATCTCCGAGATCCAAACAAGGGTAGCGGCTATGAAAGAAAGACTTGCTCCTGTGTCTATAATAACTGCAGCAAGGGTGGAATAGACACAGATAGTACCTCGAATCATCTCGGGCGCGCCGTGGTCGTACGCCTCCGCTGGCTGGAGCAGTGCCTGTCTCTGCCCGCCATCTCCCTGTGGTCGGGGTGGACCTCCTGGTGGTGGTGGTGGTGGTAAAGCCTCAAAGCGTCGCCCACCACCTGTTTCTCGGCCAACTCCTCTGCCTCGTCCGCCTGCTGCCGCATGCAGTAGGGTCGCTGCGAGGATCACCATGAGGTCCTCTGGTGTCCTCACTAACCTGAAAACCCATACAACTTCCTCCAGCCAGGCCTCGGCTTCCTGGGGGTCCGTCTCCCCATGGAACCTGGGCGGTCACTGGCACTGAAACTCGTGCAGTGCACTAAGGTGACGTGCATCGTCAGTGGCTGGGGCTGGTACATCGGTGGCTTGGCGGGTATAGGTACTTCCGGTGCCTCAGCTGTCAAAGGGCCATGTACTGAGGCCTCATCGCTCGGTGGGCTGTCCTCACGCGCAACTCTCAGAACCCTAGCTGGCTGACGTCGTGGGACCATCCTTATAAGAAACAGGTGTGCCATGGTCAAACAGTATACCTGGTGAGCTGACATAAAGTAATCACAAAGAAAACTTGAAACACACATGCAATCAATGTTTTCGTGCATTAAGTCGAAAATAAGAAGTCAGGGTCCTGGTGTACAGATATGTCGGCCGTCAAAACAACACTGGACTCCCTGGACTGATAACCACACCCAATACGCTTAACACTATTTCTTCACATAGAAAAAGATCAGAGTCCAATGTTCTGCAGTAGAACTGAACTCCTCTGATTCCAATTTGTCACGACCCGTCCTTGGGGCCTGTGTCGTGACTACCCCAAGCCCGCCTTCCATAGTCCAGGGGCTCGCGACTAGCACCAAGGCGTAAATCCTGGTAAAAATGGAAGGCATTTCCTTTGAAAAGTAAACAAACACCACAGAGAAAGCAAGCAGTAGAAGAAAACACTAAGTAAAAACTGAGTACAATAGTTTGTGAGGAAAAGTAAATTGGCCATAATACAAACCCAAACTGAAATTAAAGTAAAAATCGAAAGGGAAAACAACAACTGAAAGTAAAGCCTCAATGTCAAGACACCCACTGGAAGTCCCACCTGAAGGTTGAGTACAGATATCCTCCACAGCTCCTCAGGTCCCACCGTCCGCTCAGAGTACTTCCCTCCCAGTCGTCCACCTCTAGGTACCGTCCTGCTCCGCGAGCCTCAACCACGATCATCACTGTCCATCGTCTGCAACCAACACAATGTAGTGCGGGAATAGCCCGTGCAGGGGTGAGTATAAGCTACTCAGTAGGGACCCCAAGACCCCCGAAGGTCTCCCAGAATCCAAAAAGGAAAGATACAATCACAAGTAACATCTGACACTGCTTAGGTATAAGCCCATACATATACCTAAGTCATCAATTCCAGTTTGCTCCAACATCCGAGCCCAAGTACAACCCAGTCCACACAGGAAAGCAAAACGTAAATCCACAAAGGAGAGAAAAACAAGATTCATCTTACACATGTATACTTCTTCGTAAGACGATAGAGATGATCAGATATATCCACTGATTCATCTAAGTCGTCAGACCTACAAAGGATCGAAAGGTACTAACCCTCGTAATGACCCACAAAGGATCTGACCCACACAGGATCGATAGGTAACTAACACCCACATTGACCCACAAAGGATCTGACCCACAAAGGATCGATAGGTGACAAACCCCCGCAATGAACCACAAAGGATCTGATGTAGAGACCCAAAGCTTGACGTACATGGAAATTACATTACTTTAGTGGAATACATAACACATAACAAAAATAGACACACAAGAACCGTAATAGTTTAGTGTCTTTGGAAACTTGGAACGTAATCTTCTAATCATGGTGAAAGATCTTCAACATCTCCCATAAAGATCTTCCCCTTTTTTTCTTACCTAAAACCTTCCTTTATATCATGGGGAAAAGAAAACATAAAAAGGGAGAGCTCAAATGCTCAGTAAGGGTAAGAATGGATAAAATAAAACTTACCATATAAATTTTAACTTAAAAACATGAACATAATGTTTAAACATCAAAAGCTTGAGCAATGAAATAGAACATGGAAGTACGTAAGGCATAAAACATAATGAAACATTAAGAATGATAAAATAGCATGGGAATAAAACATGTAATTGTATAAACCATAAATCACATGATATGATTTCCATATTAGCCAAGGCATTGCTGCCAAGACCATCTTAGTGGACAAAGTCCCTTTCTGAATCGAGTTCACTCCTCGTTCCAGTCCTGTATTACTGAACCGGTTTAACTTTCCGTTTCAGCCATGTCTATCTCATGAGATATAAATCTTTACCCAATGCATTGGAGGGATATATAGGTCCCACCCATCTCATAATGAAATCATTCTTACTTTTTTCACAACATAAACATAAATCATTCATCATAACCCAATGAATTAAATGGGTATCATAAACATCATCCCATCATAACATAATCCATATAAAAAAATGGATATCATTTCATCATAAGAATAGTGAAACCATGTAAATCATAGATACATTATACTTGAAACATACACATATTAAATAATGTCATCTTATATGGAAAATGATTTGGATAAAACACTTGAAATGAATTCTTGAGGAAAATATCCTTTCTTCTTCAAAATAAATTTCTTTTCACAAAACATCATGCAATTTTAAAAGAAAAGTATTTTGTTGAAAATAGTCATGAAATATTTTGGAGGAAGCTTCATGATAACAAGGCTTTATAAAACCGTAAAAATCCTTTCGTGCCGTATAAGTTAAAAAAACATTCTTTTCGTAATTTTGCCGGAAAAGTCAAAAAATACCTATAACGTAAACAATAAAAAGATTCCTTACATAACATGTAGTAAAAGTAAAAAATGGGTAAAAAGGACTTTAAAAATACATGAAAACACTTTTATAAAATATGGACATGGATGATAGAAATAACCCCAGTAAATACTTACAAATAAGCAATCTCGGATAAAAATGAGATTTGCAATATTATCCCTTACCTTAGGTCTGATTTTCTTCGTAAGTGTCCGAACCTCTTGTATAATGATTTAAATAACTTTATTAACTTATTAAAGAATCATATTCATTGTTATGATATCATATATGGTTCACTTATGACACTATATTACCAATTCTTTTGTAAATTCCATGTTAAAGAGCGTTTTGGGAAAAATCGTTTCATTTTTCGTCCGTGTTTTGACTTTTAATTATTCATATAATTACTTAGATCATGATTACATAATTCTAGAATATAAAACTTGATTTATATATAATATATATTAATAATATACATATATATAATAGATCGATAAATGGAAAGAAATACACCATTCATGGAGATGGTAGGTCGTAAGTATGCATGAACGTTGTTTTCGTTTCCTCATTGAATTGAATGGAATTAATTGGATGACATACATATTTATATACACATAAATCCAGTATCATTATTATGTAATATATTTCATTATTACTTATTATATATAATTTATAATCATTTATGAATGGTTAATCATTGAGAATGAATCTCATCGCGTCATGGAGACGGTATTCCGTACGTACGCACGAGCGATGATATCGTTCCCATGATCGTGGAATTTTATTGGAGTGTATGTATACTATTACAGAATCAATATCACTTTACTATAATCATATATAGTTATTATTTACACCATTATACCCATCCAAGTAATGTGGTGGTGGAAAATAGATTACACCACGGCGTGGAGACGGTATTCCGTACGTACGCACGCGCGGTTATTTCGTTTTCCGTAGGATGGATAAATGGTGAAATAGGTTTGTTTCATACTTATAATAACATATCAGTATATGAGTGATACTGATGTTATTACTTCATAATTAAACAACTAATGAAGAATATATGGAATAAAAAATAAAGTTGAAAGAATCGGTAACGAACATTACCTCTTCTTTGAAGGGCCTCTTTGAGACCTCCTCTTAGGGCACTAAAATTGGTCTTTGAAAAAGACCAGAACCTCTAGGATTTTCCTAGGGAAGTGGAGAAGAGAATTTGGCAGGGGTTGACCGAGATTTAAGGATCATGGTGGTGTGAGGAAGAGAGGGAGGAGGTGCCCTTTTATAAGGAAGGAGAGGGGCACCTTTGGAATTCATAAAAATATTAATTTATAATAAATCTAACCCCACTTAAAAACCTCCAAAAATGACTCATAATCGAATATTAGATGCGTTAGTGTTGTAATATCATCAAAAAATAAAATTTAGACATGTTTGGATCTTATTTTAAACCTTATCATTTTGATTTATCCTTATTTAATCTATTTAAGGTTATTTGTGGTAATAAAATTATAAATTTTAAATTATAAAAAATAATTACTTATTTGTTGTGAATATTCCATAATTGTTTACTTTATAACATTATAGACCATATAAATTTAAATTTTTAATTTTTAAATATTTTTGTGATTTTTAAACAATTTTATAATATGTTATTTTTATAAAATAACAATAGTGTCAATTTTGACACTATTCATTTATTTGAATTTAAATAAAATATATACAAAAGATATGTTCAAACTAAAAAGATTTAATAGATTTATAAAAGGTAATATGTATCTATAAAATTTGTGGATCACATTAAATAGTTCATATAATATTTATTTTATTATTTTTAAAACCATTTATTTGGTTTATCTCTTAATAAAATAATTACTACATAATTTTTGTATAATTATTTAATATACTGATGTGTTGCATAAAAATTAAAAATAAAATTATATGATGAATATAAATCTATTAAATTTCACAATAATAATTTTACTCTAATTTATCATCTTAAAATCAAAATATTTAAATTGTTATATTTATTAAATTACGAAGGTGACAACTTTGGCATCATTTAAAATAAACTAATATAAGTGTCATAATAACTTTTATAAGGCTCCAAACGGTCATATATTAGGTGATTGGATGATTAAGGTGTAGATAGACACTACCAATAAGTTTTGGTCAGGTTTGTGGGCCTTTTAATGGGTATTATTATTTCAATAAAATCTATATTACTTATTTTCTACTTAACAAATAATTTTTGTATCATTAATGTATCACCATTAATGACAATTATTTAATCCCTCAAAATTCTAAATAAATTATCATGATGTAGATAATGTAATTATATTTCTGGATACTATTCATGTTCTAATTTTTATGATGTTTATTAGTAAATTAAAATTATTATACTTATAAGATTTAAGAGAGTGACATGTTGTCACTTTCATTGGTTTTAATAATAATTAAATTATTTTCATGGTAAAAAGACCATAAAATGAATCTAATCTGACCCTAGGTTATATGGGTCAACTTTTAGCCTTCCAATATAATTTTGGCATGTGTTAGGGTAATTTTATAATATTATATTTACCCTTAATTACCTGATTTACCTTTAACTATGGTAAATAAAATTTACCGTAGTTACTATTCATAATTCCCAAAAATAAAAAGTATCTTATTAACATAATTTGGACCCACTAATTCCAAATATAGAATCCATTTTTTCAAATTCAATACACAAAAGTTTCAGAAATTAAATTAAAATTAATCCCGTTGTCGAAAGAAAACGGGTTTTTCTTTAAAACATTACAAAAGATTGAATTGATTTAACCTACAAATTTAATGTAAAATCAATGCTAATGAAATAAATTATATTAAATTAGAAAAATATATTCTATTTATACTTTAAAACCATTAAATATTATAATTTAACCATATGAATTATTGCGATGAAAAAAAGTTGTTTTTAATTAAAATATAGCGTGTTTTTACTATTCATCAAAATATGAATGTTACCAGAATAATATGAAAAAATTATCCAAAGTAAATTTTTATTTCTTGATTACAAATAAAAAATTTATTTATTCAAATTGAACTTATAAAAATGTCAAAAACTAGATTTAAAGTGGGTTCCCCATCAAAAGGCGGCAAAACTGCATTTTTTGAAAAATACTTATTTTACCCGAAAAATTTATTTTTTTTCTTATACCATGTCCTAGAAAATGTGTAAGATGAATAAAAATGTTATAAAATTAAAAATTTAGTTAAAAATATTCATAACGGCTACTTCATAATAATATTATAATATTATATCGTTGTTTAGTAAAACTTGGTATTGCGTACAACACAAGCTATCGAGGAAGGTCGCGATTGCGTGTAATGCAAGCCATGTTAGGGTTGCGTGTTGTGCCAGAATCCTTCATTGTTTCATATAATAGAATCCAACCATATTTCATTTATACATTGAATATATATATATTGATATACTCAATGTTGCGTAGAATAACTATTATCAAAATTGTGTGTAACAAGATCCAAGAATAGTGTTGCGTATACTACAAGCTATAACGGTGTTGCGTATAGCGCAAGGTAATCTTGGTGTAGCATACAACACAAGACATTAATGAAATTAAAAGAATATTTTTCATAAAATATCGGGGTGTTACATTCTACCCCCCTTAAAATGAATTTCACCCTCAAAATTCATCGGGGATATAAATGGTTTACTACTCGAAAGTTTGTTTAATAGAAACCCACATCGTAAAAAGGAATACCAAAACATGGATTTAAAAACTAAAGTATGATATGTAACGGTTACCCAAATTAACTCATCACTGGGTTTGCATGTAGGATAACATAGGTGAAAATATGGATATGGAATAAATATCTAACCATCAAGTTTTGATGGAGAGTGGTAGAGAACATGGCTATGAAAAAGCCAACAATCATAAAGCTATAGATTTGTGATGATCTAAGGTACCATCTGATTCATCGGATATAAGGGAACTAGGACAACATTTTAGGTTTTCACGATCATTTCCCTAAAGTTGATGAATTAAAATAAATACTTACATGATTTTGGTACAATCTCACAGTTGTTCATGAATTGAACAATTTCCACTTCATCCCTTAAATAAATGAAGTTGAATTTTTTATTCGTGATGTGTTAGCAAATCATGTGATAGAATGATGAGTCATTCCATCTCTTTCAAAAAAAAGGTTAGCAAAAGTTATAAATCCATCTTAGGGTTAGATTAATCTTATATGTTCCCAAAAATGAACTTATACTTCATATATCAAACCGCTTAATAAAATAAAACTAGTTTCTACTAACCAGAGACTTCTTGTAGGCCAGTGGTTGGTGATAAAGGCCACTCGCACTTCGGTTGTGGGTTCGATTCCCACAGCCTTGTCCGACGTGATGGGATGTCGCGCGTCCTGAAGGTTTTCCTTTTTCTAAAACTATATTAATATAACATCCCATCAATAATATTGAAAAAACTTCTATCCTTAAACAATACTAACTTATGTCCAACATAATCCATTCCAATCTTTAGGCTTATCCATAATACTGCATTCCACTCTTATAATATAGTGAAAACGATTACCAGAGATTTAATACTATCATTTATCCCCATATATCATAAGATATGTCTTGTTGGTTACATTCCAAACATTCTAATGCCTTAATCATGTATTCTCTTGAAAAATAAAAACCCATTGAACCGTAGTGAAAACATGAATACAGTTAAAAGTGAACACTTTCCACATACCAAAATCCTCAAAATTCTATATACTCAAACCATGATATCACTTAGTCCTTATATCAATCATGAGATCATGAATACAATAAAACATCTCATTATCTTCTTACCCCTTCATTATATTCATATCATCTGATTTCCAAAATATTTGAATAATTTTTCATGGTTACCGGTACCATAAAATTATCGAAAACCACAATAGACTAATACAAAAATATTCTAATAAGCCATAAAAGTACCTCAACAATATTATTCTTGAATACTAATACATAAACACTTCAATCCATCTTCTTCAATGATTGTCCTGGAATAATTCCTTCCTTGATTTAGAAGTAACTTTTTAGGTCAGGGCATTGAGTTGGGTAATGCCCATGTTCTCCAAAAATAAGACATTGAACTCCGTAACAGTTTGTCACTCTATGACCCTTTTCTCCACACAGATAACATATTTCCCTCCATTTGATGTATTCCTCAAGGTTCGTCTTCCCTTCTTTAGAAATCTCAATATTCGTTTCTTTATGCTCCTCCACATGCGAACATGTATAAAAGTCTATCTTCCTCTTATTTGATGAATTAGGCATACCAATAAATTTCACCTTGTTAATCATATATCGCGATGACAGATTCGGCATAATCACAATATCTTTCTCTCTAGGCATTACACAATTTTGTTGTTCATAGTCACTAATTTTTCCATTGGATTCAATGTTAACCGAATTCCTTCTGGTTCCATCCATTAACTAAAACACAAAAAGAATTATGTGAGAGGCAAAAATCATGCTAGAGAAAACAACATAGTAAAGGGGGAGTACCCTCAATATCTAACATCTTAGGTTAAATTATAAGATTGTTACCATAGTTTTAGGACTATATACTATATGTATACTTATCCTTAGGGACATACCTAGACATACCTTAGAAATATCTCTAGGTATCTCACTAACATTTTCACATCCTAGTTTCCAAAGGTTGACTAAACCATCCCTCTGATACCAACTGTAGAGACCCAAAGCTTGACGTACATGGAAATTACATTACTTTAGTGTAATACTTAATACACAACAAAAATAGACACACAAGGACCGTAATAGTTTAGGGTCTTTGGAAACTTGGAACGTAATCTTTTAATCGTGGTGAAAGATCTTCAACATCTCCCATAAAGATCTTCCCCTTTTTTTCTTACCTAAAACCTTCCTTTATATCCTGGGGAAAAGAAAACATAAAAAGGGTGAGCTAAAATGCTCAGTAAGGGTAAGAATGGATAAAATAAAACTTACCATATACATTTGAACTTAAAAACATGAACATAATGTTTAAACATCAAAAGCTTGAGCAATGACATAAAACATGGAAGTACGTAAGGCATAGATCATAAAGAAACATTAAGAATGATAAAATAGCATGGGAATAAAACATGTAATTGTGGAAACCATTAATCACATGATATGATTTCCATATTATCCAAGGCATTGCTGCCAAGATCATCTTAGTGGACAAAGTCCCTTTCTGAATCGAGTTCACTCCTCGTTCCAGTCCTGTATTACTGAACCGGTTTAACTTGTCGTTCCAGGCATGTCTATATCATGAGATATAAATATTTACCCAATGCATTGGAGGGATATATAGGTCCCACCCATCTCATAATGAAATCATTCTTACTTGTGCCACAACATAAACATAAATCATTCATCATAACCCAAATAATTAAATGGGTATCATAAACATCATCCCATCATAACATAATCCTTATAAAAAAATGGATATCATTTCATCATAAGAATAGAAAAACCATTTAAATCATAGTGACATTATACTTGAAAAATACACATATGAAATTATTTCATCTTATATGGAAAATGATTTTGATAAAACACTTTAAATGAATTCTTGATGAAAATATCCTTTCTTCTTCAAAATCAATTTCTTTTCCAAAAACATCATGAAATTTTAAAAGAAAATGATTTTTTTGAAAATAGTCATGAAATCTTTTGGAGGAAACTTCATGAAAACAAGGCTTTATAAAAACGTAAAAATCCATTCATGTCGTATATGTTAAAAAAACATTCTTTTCGTACTTTTGCCGGAAAAGTGAAAAAGTACATGTAACATAAACAAAAGAATGATTTCTTAAATACCATGTAGTAAAAGTCAAAAATGGGTATAAATTACTTTAAAAATACATGAAAAGACTTTTATAAAACATTGACATGGATGATATAAATAACCCCAGTATATACTTACGAATAAGCAATCTCAGATAAAAATGAGATTTGTAAAATTATCCCTTACCGTAGGTCTGATTTGCTTCGTAAGTGTCCGAACCTCATGTATAATGATTTAAATAATGTTTTTGACTTATTACAGAATCATATTCATTGTTATGATATCATATATGGTTCAATTATGACTTTATATTACCCGTTATTTTGTAAATTCCATGTTAAAGAGCGTTTTGGGAAAAATCGTTTCATTTGTCGTCTGTGTTTTGACTTGTAATTATTCATATAATTACTTAGACCATGATTACTTAATTCCATAATATAAAAAATGATTTATATATAATATATATTCAGAATATACATATATATAATAGATTGATAAATGGAATGAAATACACCGTTCATGGAGAAGGTAGGCAGTACGTACGCATGAACGTTGTTTTTGTCTCCTCACTGAATTGAATGGAATTAATTGGATGACATACATATATATATATATACATAAATACAGTATCATTATTATTTAATATATTTCATTATTACTTATTATATATACTTTATAATCATTTAGGAATGGTTAATCATTGAGAATGAATCTCATCGCGTCGTGGAGACGGTATTCCGTACGTACGCACGAACGATGATATCATTCCCGTGATCGTGGAATTTTATTGGAGTGTATGTATACTATTAAAGAATCAATATCACTTGAAAATAATCATATATAGTTATTATTTACACCATTATACCCATCTAAGTAATGTGGTGGTGGAAAATAGATTACACCACGGCGTGAAGACGGTATTCCATACGTACGCACACGCAGTGATTTAATTTTCCGTAGGATGGATAAATGGTGAAATAGGTTTGTTTCATAATTATAATAACATATAATTATATGAGTTATACTGATGTTATTACTTCATAATGAAACAACTAAAGAAGAAGAAGTGGAAGAAGAGATAAATTTGAAAGAATCGGTAACGAACATTACCTCTTCTTTGAAGCGCCTCTTTGAGACCTCCTCTTAAGGCACTAAAATTGGTCTTTTAAGAATACCAGAACCTCTAGGATGTTTCTAGGGAAGTGGAGAAGAGAATTTGGCAGTGGTTTACCGAGCTTGAAGGCTCAAAGTGGTGTGAGGAAGAGAGGGAGGAGGTGCCCTTTTATAAGGGAGGAGAGGGGCACCTTTGGAATTCTTAAAAATATTAGTTTATAATAAATCTAAACCCACTTAAAAACCTTAAAAAATGACTCATATTCGAATATTAGATGATATAGGGTTGTAATATCATCAAACAATCAAATTTAGACATGTTTGGATCTTATTTTAAACCATATCATTTTGATTTATCATTATTTAATCTATTTAAGTTTATTTGTGGTAATAAAATTATAAATTTTAAATTATAACAAATAATTACTAATTTTTTTGAATATTCCATAATTTTTTACTTTATAACATTATAGACTATATAAATATAAATTTATAATTTTTAAATATTTTTTTGATTTTTAAAAAAATTTATATTATGTTATTTTTATAAAATAACAATAGTGTCAATTTTGACACTATTCATTTATTTGAATTTAAATAAAATATATACAGAATATATGTTCGAACTAAAAGCTTTAATAGATTCATAAAAGTTCATATGTATCTATAAAATTAATGGATCACATTAAATAGTTCATATAATATTTATTTTATTATTTTTAAAACCATTTATTTGGTTTATCTATTAATAAAATAATTACTACAACATTTTTGTGTAATTATTTAATATACTGATTTGTTGCATAAAAATTAAAAATAAAATCCTATGATGAAGATAAATCCATTAACGTTCACAATAATACTTTTACTAGAAATTATCATCTTAAAATCACAATATTTAAATTGTTATATTTATTAAATTTTGAAGGTGACAACTTTTGAATCATTTAAAATAAAATAATATAAGTTTCATAATCACATTCATAAGGCTCCAAACGGTCATATATTATGTCATTGGATGATTAAGGTGTATATATACACTACAAATAAGTTTTGGTCAGTTTTTTGGGCCTTTTAATGGGTATTATTATTTCAATAAAAACTATATTACTTATTTTCCACTAAATAAATAATTTCTGTATCATTAATGTATCACCAGTAATGACAATTATTTAATCCCTAAAAATTATAAATAAATTATCATGATGTAGATAATTTTATTATATTTCTTGAGAATATTCATGTTCGATGATTTATGATGTTTATCACTAAATTAAAATTATTACACTTATAAGATTTAAGAGAGTGATATGTTGTCACTTTCTTTGGTTTTAATAATAATTAAATTATTTTCATGGTCAAAAGCCCATAAAATGAATCTAATCCGACCCTTAGGTTATATGGGTCAACTTTTCGATATCCAATAGAATTTTTTCATGTGTTATGGTAATTTTATAATATCATATTTACCCTTAATTACCCGATTTACCTTTAACTATGGTAAATAAAATTTACTGTAGTTACTATTCATAATTCCCAAAAATAAAAAGTATCTTGTTAACATAATTTGGACCCACTGATTCCAAATATGGAATCCATTTTTCCAAATTCAATACACAAAATTTGCAGAAATTAAATTAAAATTAATCCCGTTGTCGAAAGAAAACATGGTTTTCTTTAAAACATTGCAAAAGATTGAATTGATTGAACCTACGAATTTAATGTAAAATCAATGCTAACTACATAAATTATATTAAATGATAAAAATTTATTATATTTTTAATTTAAAACCATTAAATAATATAATTTAACCATATAAATTATTGCGATGAAAAAAAATGTTTTTAATTAAAATATAGCGTGTTTTTACTATTCATCAAAATATGAAAGTTACCAGAATAATATGAAAAATTTATCCAAAGTAAATTATTATTTATTTATTCCAAAGAAGAAATTTATTTTGTCAAATTGAACTTATAAACATGTCAAAAACTAGATTTAAAGTGGGTGCGCCATCAAAAGTTGGCAAAACTGCATTTTTTGAAAAATACTTATTTTACCCGAAATATTTATTTTTTTCTTATACCATGTTATAGAAAATGTGTAAGATGAATAATAATGTTATAAAATTCAAAATTTAGTTAATACTATTCATAATGGCTAGTTCATAATAATATTATAATAATATATCATTGTTTAGTAAAACCCGGTATTGCGTACAACCCACACTATCGAGGAAGGTTGTGATTGTGTGTAATGAAAGTCAAGTCAGGGTTGTGTGTTGTACAAGAATCCTTCATTGTTTCGTATAACAGAATCCAACCATATTTCATTTATACATTGAATATATATATATATACTCAATGTTGCATAGAATAACCATTATCAAAATTGTGTGTAACAAGATCCAAAAATAGTGTTGCATATACTGCAAGCTAACATGGTGTTGCGTATAGCACAAGATAATCTTAGTGTAGCATAAAACACAAGAAATTAATGAAATTAAAAGAATATTTTTCATAAAATCTCGGGGTGTTACATCTGATCCACAAAGGATCGATAGGTAACTATCCCCCGCAATGACCCACAAAGGATCTGACCCACAAAGGATCAATAGGTAACTAACCCCCGCAATGACCCACATAGGATCGGACCCACACAGGATCGATAGGTAACTAACCCCCGCAATGACCCACAAAGGATCTGACCCACAAAGGATTGATAGGTAACTAACCCCCGCAATGACCCACAAAGGATCTGACCCAAAAAGGATCGATAGGTAACTAACCCCCACAATGACCCACACAGGATCTAACCCACGCAGGATCTGTAGGCGTTGGCCCACACATGACCACTGAGCGCTAACCCACACAGGATCAGACCCACACAGGATATGTAGCACTGATCCACGTAGGATCGCTGAGTGTTGTAGTCATCACCGTCGAATCCACCGAGGATCTCTGTACAGTCGTCGTCGTAGTTGCAGTCGCAGCCAGCTCTAGGGTTCCTATACACAGCAAGCTCGTTCGGGAGGGTCCGCTCCACGAGCCGAGAGGCTGATACATCAACTGACACAAAGTCCGGAGATGATGTATCAGAAATTTTCGTTTCGTCAACAGGAACTCAACGCCACAGACGGCGCGTCAATCGGACGCCCGGTCTGAGAGTTATTGGCTTTTTCGTTCCAGGGGCCCCGTTGGGTTTTTAGTCAAAACCAACCCGACCGTACTCCACCTGCGTCTAAACCTTGGGAGGAGTAAGCCAAAAGATCCGTCTCACTTAGGGGAATCCATCATAGTCGACAACACATCAATCGGACGTCCGGAGCTCAAGTTATGAGCGTTTCCGCTCTGAGGGCCCGGTTGGTTTCATGTACGAACCAACCTGGTCAAACCCAATATACTCCGAAACCTTGAGTGCAATATATCGAAACGACCGTCTCGGTCCAAGGATCGCATCTCCGCTGATGGTGTGTCGATCGGAGGTCCGTAGCCCATGATATGAGCAAAAGACCGAAAGGGGTCCGAAAACGGGGGGTCTGGGCCTGGACCGACCCGACCCCACTCCCCTCCGGGTCGGCCCGAACGGGGTCGACCCGACCCGGCTGGCGCTGGCCGGCGGGTCGGCTCGGCCGTTACGGCCGAGCGAAGCGGGGAGTGCACTGCCCCCACGTGAAGGAGTTGCGACCCCGCGTGGGGCTGCCCTTGCCTGCGGATGTGGCCGGCTGCCGCGTCCCCTCCCCCTCCGGTCCCGCGTGGTCGCAAGACCGCGCCCTGTAGCTGCGGCTGAAGCCACAGCGGATCCTCCTGGGGGCGCACTGGGTGACGCCGCCACCTTCCGCCGGCGCTGCCGTGCCGGCGAGGCATGTCGGCGGGCTGCTCCGCGGACTACCGGATGAGTTCTGGTGGTCGGAATTGCGTGTCGTCTTCGCCAATGGCCCTCTCGGGGCCCGTCCTTCACTTCGAGGACCTCAAATCGCCCGTGCGGCTTGTTTTGTCTTCGTCCTCCGTTCCGCACACCAAGAACGAAAGGGCGGTGGTTTCGGACTTGTTCGTTGGTCCGCACCCACCGCGTTAGCGGTTTTAAAAGTCTCACAATAATCATTTAAACAAAATGCAGATGTAATCACATAGATTAAAAAAAGAACAAAAACCCCTACCTCAATGTCGTCGTCGAATGTGAGTTCGTCGTGGAATTAACTATCATGGAAGAAGAGGATCTTCGCATCGCGGAAGGGGTGTCTATTTCGTCGTAGTACATGACGTTGCGTAGACAAGCTTCGAGGATTAAAATAACACAGATTTAATTGCACCAATTAAACCCATGTTGAGGATATAATTCACAATGAATTGAAAGAACCGAAATCCCATACCTCAATCTGTTCTTGATTGATGATTGTTGTGGGGAAGGAACTTCACGGAAGAAACGTCGAGGAAGGAGGATCGTCGGTGTCGTGGTACACAGCGTCGCGTCATCGATCTCCAAGGGTTCGACATTCTTCGTCGCCCTTCGTCGAAGGCCGGCGTTCTTCGTGTTCTTCACGTTCATTGTGTTCTTCGCGTTCTTGGCGAAGAAATATGAATATCTTCAAGCTTTAGAGTTTCTCCAAATCCTCTCAACAAGCAACCCCTCAACAAAAAGTGTTGGTCTTATTTTATTTCAATTCCAACCATTTGAAATTCAAAGATAAGAAACAAACAATTAATTCGAATAATTAATTGTAACAATTTAACTGCCCAATTTAATGGGGCATATCTTAACCAGAAAAACGCACGGTTGACTATCATTAAATAGGGGGTTGTGGGTGCGTTACTTAGGAGGGAAGAAATGGTGGGGCTCATGTGGGCCCCACCTCACAAATATCATACAAAGTGGGTAGGATATTTTGGGTTCCACCCTGTCTCCCTAACATAGCTTAAGTGTCTTTAAGTGGAATTAAATGAAATAAAATAAAGTGTTGCACCACCTTTATTTTATTTTTTAACTTAACCCCAAAAATTAAAAACCACACACGAGTAAACGCAACTATGGAAGATGCGTTTCTAAAAAAATATCGGCGCTACGATTCCATCGGTGCCCTCGGAATTCGATTCCGAGCACTGGTTCAAAAGTTAGAAAAACCCACTCGTTCGTCCACTAAACGTACCCGAGCTAAATTTCGGAAAATGATTCCGGTCACACCAGGCCTCAGAATCAGGTTCCGTTAGAAAATACGTTCTTGTAAAATTCCCAAGAAAATTAAGAAAAAAAATTCCTTGAATTTTATGGGTCTTTACACAGTGTCCCGTCAGTCTCCTTCCACATTAATGTCAATGGGATGTTTACCCGAGGCTTCTCCCCTACCTTAGGCCTTCGCCAGGGAGACCCTCATTACCTATTTCTTTTCATCTTGGTGGCTGAGGTTTTTTATATCATCACTTCCCGGTCAGAATCCTCACATACAATTCTTGGGGAAAAGGTTTTCCGTGCAATCCCACCGGTGTCACGTCTCTTTTTCGCCGATGACTACCTTTTTATTTTCCATATCCACCCATAATGTGTGCCATTCTATCGATCATGCGATCCACCAATATGAGAGGGCCTCAGGGAAAACAATTAATCATGGAAAGTCGGAAGTCTCTTTCAGATCTAGGGTACCACCATCCAAAAGGGATGAACTATGTGTCACTGTAGGCATTCATACGGTCGAAAAGCATCAGAAGTACCTCGGGCTACCCACGGTGATTGACAGATCTAAAAAAGAAATATTTGCATCTATGTTGGACAAGATCGAAAAAAAATCCTAAGCTGGACCCCAAATAGAATTTCCAAAGCTGGAAAAGAAAACCTCATAAAATCTACTCTTTAGTCTATCCCCAGATATTTCATGTCCATGTTCAAACTTCCTGCTATTTTTGTTAACCAGATCCACTCATGCACTACCAACTTCTGGTGGGAAAGAACAATGGAAGGAATAAAACTCATTGGATCGCCTGGAATAAACTCTTCCAACCCAAATTATATAGAGGTATGGGATTCCGAGACCTCATTCATTTTAATGATTCACTTTTGGATAAGCAAGGATGGCGCCTTGTTAACCACCCATCCTCTCTCTGCGTGCAGGTACTCCGAGCAAAATACTTCCCCCACAAGGATTTCTAGGATTCCACTATGGGCCCTGACCCAACATCCTTTGGAGAAGTATTTTGGGATCCCGAAGTCTTCTGAATAAAGGGTTGGGTTAGAGGATTGGGAATGTCTCAACTGTTAATGTTTGGACTGATCCCTGGCTGATTGATATGGAAGCGTGGGGGAATCATCCCCTACTCAACCAGGTTTTGAAGGGGCCACTTTCCGATGCCTTTTTTATGATAATGGGAATGTGTGGTGCATGGAAAAACATTACACGTGGTTCAAAGAAAGGGAAAAAGGAATATATTGAGTACCCCATGTGTTCTGGATGCAAGCCTTGACCATCTCTACTAGATCAACGACATCTCAGGAACCTCTATGGTGAAGTTTGGCAATCTTCTTGACCTCTGTACTCAGAAATACGGAGGGGATGGGGGGACCAGGGAACAGTTTTGGAAACTCAATGTCCCTTAAAAAATCCGCCATTTCTAGTGGCAGGTGTGATCTTGTATCCTCTCGACCATGGACCTTCTTGTCCTCCGTCATATTTCCAATGACTTATTGTGCCCCTTCTACCTGAACACCCCAGAAACTCCCCTCCATGCTATCATCCAATGCCCGGGGGAAAAGGAGGTCGGGTATAAATGGGGCTCTTGTACAAATCGCTCACTGGACATGGTCTCGGACCTCCCCTCCCTCCTGATGCATTGGTGCTCCTCTTTTTAACTAGCCAAATCAGGCTCACTTTTCTCTTTGGCCTAGATCATTTGGATTATTTGCAATGATTCCATTTTCAACCACATCATCAAGCCCCCCAGATTTTGGATTGAATGGGCGTTATCATGGATTGAGGGATGGCAGTATCCCACTGGATAGCAAAAGCCCTTTGGAACCCCCTCCTATACTTCCCATTGGTGCCCTCCATCGGAAGGGATTCTCAAGATTAATGTGGATGAGTCTCTTCCCAAAGATAGACCTATTGGTCTTGGTCAATTGGCCCGTGATCATTTCAGGAAAACCATCGCATCCAAACATGAATCACAGCATGTTCTTTGGGAACCCATGGTTGATGAAGTTACAGCCATCCTCACCATGATGTTGTTCACTAAAGATCATGGATGTGATGCATTCCACCTAGAATCAGACAGTCTCACCACTATCAAGTCTATCAACCTCAACGATGGCGTTTTCAACCATTTGGTTCACTCATTAGGAAAATTGAATCACTCCATCAAATCTTCAAAATTTTCACCTTCTCCTTCATCAAAGTAAAGAAAAAAAGGCTTCCCATCATGTGGCGGCCTCTTTCCCTCTTTAAAATGACCAGCTCCGGTCGGATCACTTACCTTCAGGCTTAAGCGATTATACTTCCGCTGATCTTCGTTTTTAATGATTACATCTTATGTCTTACAAAATTATTGTGTTCCATGGTTTTTTTAAATAAATATAAATTTTTAATTATGTTTTAAAATATAATATTATAATTCCCACTTTCTATTTATGAATTTATCATCTAATAAAATGAATAGTGAGACAAAAATGAAATTAATTACATTTTATAATAAATAACATTTTATCCAATGGGTTAATATTCATAAAATATTATATTATGAAAACTTAATGGTATATAGTTGGAAACATCATAGATGTTCCATTTATGGGTCTTTTACATTTTATAGTAGCATTATTCACCCATGAACAATAAAAAAAATTAAATCTATGGTAATTGTCAAAAGGGTTCACGAGTACATTAAAACTAAAATATAATGGTACAACCAAAACCAAAATCTACCAAAATTCTGTCATATGATAATTTTTGGACCCATTATCATCATATATTAAAATTATATCATTTATTAACCATCTGAATAAGAAAATTATTTTATATTAATGAAATACATTATGAAATTACAAAAGTGCCCCCCCACTTTAAATGGTATCCTCATTTCCTCTTCTCATAACACTTAAAAAATTATATGTGGATAATTCCTTAACATGTCCCTTCCATAGATCCATACATACATCCTAATGTATGGCTTTATCATAATTCCAATTATAGAGGGTTTTAGGTATAATAGAAAATAGGTTTCCCGAGGAAGACGTATTGTTCTAATATAGTAATGTTTTTATTTCTTCTTATTGATAATTTAAATATTATTCATACATGTATAAATTATAAAAATAGTATCTCAAAGGAATGATATTTTATTATTTTAATATAATAAAATACAATTATATTTTATACTATCAAATGTGAAGTGGAAAGACATTTCATGTGTTCAATGAACTATCACATCACGGTTCGATTTAATCCCATTCAATCATCGCATATCAGTGATAGTTGTAATGAACGATTTAAAGTCTCTATATATAACATTAATGAAAACTTTTTCACTCAATAAAATTAATAAATCAAATTTTTTATTTCATTTCCAATCATTGAAAATTGATAAAATTGTCTGTACGGTAATGTAGACTACAATCTCTTTGAATTTATTTGATTTATTTTTCATAATGAAATCACATGGATAGTATTTTTAAGTCTATTTATATAAATAATATTGAATTATTAATATATTTATCTTATACTAAAGATAAAAAAATTCTTACATTCTTTCCACCATAATAATTCCAAAAGTGGAAAACATTACTCATGCATACAAACAACCTATAGTCTCCATGATTATAATGTAGTTCATTTTTCAAAACCTTTGATATTGAATGGTATTAAATTTATAATTGATTTATAATGTGGATATTTTTCTAAATACTCATTATTCTAGAAATTAAATAATAATGGATTCTTTTACCATATTTTACCTACCAAATAAATTTTCAAAATATAAACAAAATGTTTTCAAAACATACACCCTGAACATAACTGATTTAATAAATAAACATATCATGTTATAAAATAAAATAAAATGTGTAATAAAATTGGAAATTTTTTTTATAAAATTAAATAATAAATTTAATTCTATTATTTCAGATAATAAATAATGTACGTGACAATTTGGACATAAGGGAAGGGATTTCATCTTAATTTCCACTAATTCAAACAAATCTGGTAATATGAACGTATTTAATTTTTGGTGTATAAATTCCCCCGTTACATATTTTTAACATAAATATATATAGATTCATTATTATTAATTACTTAATTAAAGTTATTATTTGAAGAGAATTGTTTAAAAGGAAAGCATGTCTTATTTCTCTACTTGATCAGTTATATTTTTCTTATATATCAATTTTCTTCAAAATTATTTTATGAAAATCCTTTTTATAAAAATAATAATTTATAATTCATATTTTAAATTATCTAGGATTTTTATATTTTAGCAATGGAAAATTTATATTCTTCTCCCAAATGGGTTCATTTTCAACTTTCTTTACATAAAAGTCAAATTGAATGTTTTCATAACATATACGATATTAATTGACTATACAATAGGCATAACGTTGTTACACATGATTGATTTTTGTATAATATTTCAATTTTATTATTAACAAATAACTCTTGATAATTATTCATCATAAATTTTTTATTCTCCAAAATACATGAGTTTATTTCAAAAATAATATTTTTTATTAAATTAATGTTCGATTTATCTAATATTAATTTTATTATTATTAACATTCTTTTAAAAATTAACATTCCTATAATTATTTATCATTAAATTTTCATTATGTATCAATATTCATAGTATATTGTATATGATTATTTATTAAACCATCTTCCATTTCAAAATATGTTTTTTATGTTGAATTTTATTTGGTTGATAAAAGAAAATATTAAAATTATATATTTTCTACTCAATAAGGATATTTTATGATAAGTAATATTGTTCATGAAATAAACAAATAAATTGATATATAAGGAATGAATTTGAAATATAATTATCATTTGGGTGTGGAATTATATGTTCCCATTATGCATCGACATGTCTCATAAGACAAATATATTTTACAAATTGAATTGGTATTTACCCATAATTTTAAGCTATCATGGGGAAACATCTTGGTGAAAGAGATGGAATGTATTATGAGATGATGAAATTAAATAGTAGTAATTTACTTAATTGATAATTAAATTATTATAATTTATTATATTACTACAATGATATTATCTAGGGATTCATTTCATTCTCATGATATTGATTATATGGATTGTGTTTCAAGTAATATACGTTTATATATACATTATGAATTATTTACTCCTATGATATTCCCCATAAACAACCCTTACTGTGAATTTGATATATCCCTTTATTTTTACTCTTTTCACCATGATATGAAGAATAATTATTTAATGAGATCAAATATTCTAAACATTATATTTTATTATGTTAATATTTCCTTCCCAATGTAAAATGGGAATCATATCTGTATCAGGTTCCCCAAGAATACTAAACTAATTGATCATTGGGGATTATATTCCTTGTTTTTAATCCTATGTAATAAGGCAGACATCAACTTTGGGTTACAGGTGTTCAGGTTGTTATAGTGATTATCATATGGGAATTATTGTTACTGATTCTATTCCTTCTTATCATTAATCTGTATGATTAAATAATTTTTAATTTCCCATAGTTATTAGGTAAATAATAATATAATTGATGACTTTATAAAACTAATCAGTTCTAATTATATGTAATGTGGTAAATAAAAATTATATTCTGAAGGGATTCTCATTTTTTGGGATGAGGATAAAAAATGAAAAACATTAATCAAATAAAAATATTGACATAAGAGGGATTATTTGATTATAACTGAAATATAGAAAAGTTTTTTGATATTACAATATGATATATTTGAATGGGTGTATATAATTTTGATTTTATTTTCATTCATTTGAATTATATTTTTTATAATATAGATTTTAATATAAATAAACTTTGTTATAGAAATATAAGAGTTTTAAAAAATTATATATATAATTCCACCATCTATATGGTGGTGTGAAAAATTACATTAGGTGGTATTATTTCCATGAAAAAATAATATATTGAATGGAAAGTGGGTCATTCCATTAAATGGTGTGAAAGACCATGCTTTCAATGACTTAAATAGTTGTAATTCATGAACATAAATGGGCATGTAAAATCATCATGGGGACATGCCACCAACTACAACATTATATTCATCATATTCTTCTTCCTTCATTATCTAATTATATGGAAAAGTTTCATGACTTATATTAGTGACATAGAACTCTTAAAATCCATTCAAAAAATTTCATATTAATTTACATTAAATGTAAATATTATATTATATTGGATTTATATTGAGATAATACCATATTACGTTTTAAGAATATGTGAGGATGTTGTAATTTTGAGTATTAGTTTTGTGGTAATAATATGTTTTATTTCAATGATTATATTCATGATATTTATTTTGGATAACTTCTATTAGGGAAATGAGTATTTAATTTTTAAGAGTATATATATATAATATACGTTGGGGGAATTTTCATTAAGAAATTTCTGTGTTTTATTCTATAGGGTTAAAATAGGATATTCGTAATTTATCAAAATTTACTTGTTTTTATACCTAGGATTTTTGGAATCATAATTATTCTGATCTTTCTACCAAGGCCCATTTTTTATGGATTGGTCATGGTATAAAAATTTGTCTCAAGTGTGAATATATTTTAGGTTATCATGGAATGAATACTGGAATATTTTGGGAATAACTTCTATTAGGGAAATATATTTTGAGGTATATATTATGAAATTTTGTTATCTTAGTGTTGGAAATGTTGTATTGTAACATTCTCTACATAACCATCCCTTTAATTGGAATTTAGTGTGATATAAATCCTTTATGTATTAGATATTTGAATACCATCAAATCCCATTCTCCCTTTTAATACATGGTATAAATGAACGCATGGTATTGATGGTGGCATGAATATATTTGAGAAATCTCTTATGGAATGTGGATGATGCGGTAAAGTTATGGGAGCCTCTTGTTTTTTTGGGACATAGGAAGAAGAAATTAATGGGATTTTGTGTGTGGGTGACCTTATACGCACACACACAAACACAATTTTTTTTGTGAGTGAAAGTGTGTTTTGGTTAGTATTGTATTGTGTATATATGATGGGGTTTGGTGATGTTTTTATATACGAGACATGGTGAAAAACCAGATATGGTGTGCTTGACTCTTAATGTCTAGTTTTTATGGTTAAATAATTCATTCACTAATTAATTTGTATGATTTAAATAAAAAGACACTATCAGGTTTTGGGGAGGCAACAAATGGGTATTTTATACTCATCCCACATTTAATGATATCTTATGTAGATTTATATGATCATGTAGGTTGCGCTGTCATCAGTTTTATCTTGGGTATAGTGTTATTATGAGTTGGTATACATTCATTTTTTTCTATAATTATAGGTATTGGGTGTTGGTCCCCACATTAGGTATCTAATGGGTATATATAAAGTGTTTTTATTCATTTATTTTGAGTAGAAACATGGTATAAATTGGAAGCATTTTATGGGTTCCACTGATGACATGCATGGTCTTTAGGACCACGCAGTAGCCCATGTAATCATTTAGTTGAGGGAATATCTTATTTCATGGTTGACTACAATAATCACTAAATCCATAGAGATGAGTTTTTTAAAACAATTTAAAACTAGAACAAAATTTTATTTTTAGTATAATTTTTGGTATTCCACCTCAATTAATCCACTCTCATCAAATCTCCCTATAAATAAGGTTATTTTGATAATTCTCAGTTGTATGGGCCTCCCCTCCTTTAATCCTTCATGGATTTGGAATGAATATCTAAGGTAATATCCAAATCTCTTTATATTTTTTTTATTCTAGGGTTTCTCATTGTGGAAACCCTAATATGAAATGTTTTGGGATATTTTCATGTTAATTCATGGTTTTAATATGGGATTTTGTTTTCAATTGTTTGTGAATCATAAAAAAATCACGCATCACCATTTGTGTAGATTATTGTCATGGTTTATCTTTATTTTAAGTAGGTTTATTCTTATTTACACCAATTTAATAGAGATATTTTGGAATTTTTATTTATTTGGTTTATTTCTTATACAATTAAATTGATTAATTGCAAAAAATGTTTTTTAAAATCGAAAAATATGGTATGTGTATTTTTAGTGTAAAAACAACGTGATGAATTTCTAGGTGTGTGATTATTTTCTAGAAAATTCAATATTAATATTGAATTTATTTATAATTTATACAGGAAATTGGGTTTATAATATTGTTTATTTTGGATCAACTCATCAAAGACACAAAAATTGAATTAATGTCATACTAGGTTTTATTTTTTAGCATAAATAAGGTTATTTCCTAAAGAGGAAATGTATCAGTTTTTTAGAGTTGATTTCTCAATGAGAAATTAATAAAAGGATAAAAAGGTTGTAGTTTTATTATTTTTAAATAAAAAACAAAATATTAGTAAAATTTGAAAGAATGTTATTAGAGATATCATAATCAATATAGGTACGGCTACCTAGGATTATCAACTATCATCACTTTCAATAGATCTATGATGGATCATCGATTCATTTATTTATACCAACTGAATCAAATTTAGAATATGAATTTTTACTAATTTAACCAAAATTATTTGATTAAACGGTGATATTGATTAATGGAAACCACTCAAATTCAATATTTGTATTGATTAAAATTAAAACCCTGTTAATTTATCACATCAACAAAGAGATATGATAACTAAATTTAACTCTATGTTTAAATTGTTTTCATAAAAATTACATATATTATTAAGAGTTCCTGATTTTATATTTTTTCAAATAACACAATTCGAGTAACAGTCAGTAATAAAATTGAGATTGAATAAACAAATGTATCAAATAATCACATGATTTGGTTATGCTTGATATCATTAGAATTCATGTTCCCTTGGTCCGTATGTTAGAATTCTAGAAAAAAACACCAATAAAAATGATTGGATTTAAGAATGATAGAAAAAAATTTCCATGAAATTCAATTACATTAAAATGGTCACAAAAATAGATCTCAATATTAAATAAAATAATACACCCTAACTTGGTCACTATGGTTTTAATAAGTACACTAGTTTGAAGAAGAAGAAAATGGATAAAACAATTATTCCTCCACCAACCTCGCCCTAGATGTTATAACCTCCCAAATAATCTATATAGTGTTTTTAAGGGAAACAATTTCTTATTTTATCCATAAAAATTAATATTCTATGGATGAACATGAGATATTCATGATATATTTTATACAATATTTATTCAAATGGATGTCTACACTAAATTTAAAAATTTACCATGAAATTTTTTAAATATTTTTCTGTTCAGTTTTATTTCTATTTTATTTTAAAAAATCAAAATTAGAGTTACCTAGACAATGATATGATCCCAATACTATAGTTGGGTCCAATTTATCCTTCCCACATTTCCCTCAATTTATGAGACTCGTTTGGTATTCTTTTTCATTGATCCAAATACTACTATAGCTAGGTTAATTGAATATCATTGAACATACAATAAAAAACATACTAATTTATTTGTTTAAATTAGTGTAGTAAATGTTATGATATAAATTGTTAATTTATTTCAAATCATGTCACTTTTTAAAAAGATAAACTTTTATGATTTTGGACCAAATCTCTTTAAACATACAAATTTATTCATTAAATTAATAATAAAACATTCATATAAAAGATAAAATATATGAATAAATGTCACCCATTAAATCCTCCATGATTACTTTTAGTACTCCAAGAAAAAATCATATATAAAATTAAAAATTCACACAAAAGTCAAATGTTTTAAAATTTAAAAGATTACATCCAATGATAAATTATTTATCTATCTCACATGAAATCAATTTTCTATAAATATTATATTTCAAACAATATTTTGTTTAAACATCATTCATTCACCAATCTCTCAAGAATCAACCTACCTATAAAGAAATTAATTCCACTCATCTCTATTTTTTAAAATATTTACAAAATTTATATAATCTCTTTATAATGAAATGCATCCAATATTATTGGTATAAACTTAACCCTCCACAAAATATCAAAAGAATAAATGCTACAAAAAGGATGATTTTAAGGTTTACTAATTGATCCTTAGGGTTATTAGGTAACTATTTAAAAATGAAGGCCATAAATTGGAGGTTGTCTCTCAAAATATTATTCATTATCAGTCATCCAAAATAATGTTGATTCAGTACTCAATATTCCACAACATCAATCACCCAATTCGGTTCTCCCTATTTATAAAAATCCCAAAAGTCAAAATAAATAGTGAGAAGAGATGATTTTTCCTATTTATTATTATTATTATTTTTATATACGTTTTTCTTCTTTTTTACATTTTTTCTTTCATTTTTTTCACCAATAAGAATGAAAATGAATAAAAAGAATGAATAATGAATCATTCCATTTTTTTTATGTGAGGGTCGTGATTTATACAAATGAAATTATGAAGGACTCAATTATTATTCTCTATATACATAATTTTTTTAATATTATTATCTTTTTTAAAAATAGTATATAAAATAATTTCAATTACATATACAAGACATGCAGTATTTCCCCCAAATGTCAACTACTCCCCAAAATTCCATACAATGTAACACCTCCACATTGTAAACCATGAATCACCATAATTCCCCCACACAAATTTCCAATATAATCATGTACTAAATTTGAAATTATGGGAATATAGGGACAATATGATGGTAATGTTGATAACAAATAACTAATTCCATTTATACAGGGGATTTCTAATGAAAATTATAATGAATGGTATTAAAATTTGGTGAAAATAAAGGTTTATTAAAGAAATTACCTCAATCAAATTAGGAATTATTTGTTCATATACTCTCAAATAATGGCTAAAACCATGTAATAGAATAAAAAACAAAATATTTTTTCATTATATAGTCAAGAGTATTGTGAAGAGTAATAAAACATTATTATAGCACCTCTCGGGATGGGGAAATTAACATTAGTTAGTACCAATGATATAAAAGAATCAAAATTACTTCTTGATTTTTAACATATTTTGAAAAATAAAAATTTAACAAATACATTTTATAATACAAAAAATAGAATTTTCATTTTAAAAACACAAAAAAATCCGCTCACATTTGAATCATATTAATGTTATGATCATGGTTTGTGTTTAAAAAAATAATAAATGAAAGGAAAACTAAAAACACTACAAAATTTTATTCTATATCCCTAGGTTGCATATATACATACAAATTGTTTTTATTATCCTCAATAAAAATAATTTTTGGATTATAATTTGATTCTATTTTAAATATGGGAAAAATAATATAAAATCAATGGAAAGGTTAAACATGGTGATCCCATTGATATTTGATAGGGTGGATAGAAACTACCCTCCAACACTTGATTCAAGATGAACTTATTATATGTTTTTTCATATTCCCATTTATTATTATTCATGATTTTTTAGATTCATTCATAATATATAAATTACCATAAAAAACCTCAAAACAATAAATTGGCTTATCAAATGGTAATGAAGAATACTAAAATATATATTTATCCACTATTTTTATAGAATGAATGTATCTACACAAATGAACCCCATTATCATAATCATACTGTCATGGGCCACCTATTTTTCTTTTTATATAATTATATTTTCAAAGTAATTTTTTATTATCTCCCCATGCTCTTAAATTTGTAGTTCTCAATGAATATAAGAATATGAATGATTAATGACTAATTATGAAGTTGAAAAATTTTAATGATTATCAACTTCAAATTAATTTTGAAAAGACTTCCCAAAACCCATATTAAATAGGGAAATACAAATAGGATTTTTAAAATTAGAATTATATACCCACAATGCGGTATCTTATCAAGTAATTCAGTATTTCCTTTTAAGATAATCTATTTGATCCAATATTAGTTCAACCTCTATTATAAGAATTTTTTCTTAACCATTAGTACGGGGATTATATGATTTTGAAACACGATATGAAAACTCATAATTATATAAATGTTATTTTATACACTTATTACAATATTGAGATCCCATGTAACTAAAAATCTATAATGGTAAACAAAACCAACAAGAGATATGGGATCTCACAAAATATAAAATAAATTAGGGATCATGAATTCATATTTCATTTTCCACTACCCATATATATATATAATCATCTACAATAATATTGTATTTAAAGTAAAAAACATGGGACATTACTCACTAATTCAATACCCTAAACAAAAAACCACCCAAAAAAATTCATGGGTTGATGGGGAATCTCAACCCTCTTAGACATATTGCATATAAATTTGAACCATTGCCACGAATTTTTTTTCTTATCATCATAAAATAATTTGGATCAATATATAGCAAATTATAAATATTTTGTGTTATTATATAAGAATTAAAGAGACCTCACATGAATTAATGTCAAAAAAAAATTGAGAATGGATGTGAACACATGGTCGAGTACACATTTTCATATGACTTGGTCTTAATAAATTTTACAAAAAATGGGTTCATCAAAGAAATAGAATAACTATATCAACTACTATGTTTAAAAAAATTGGATTTATTATATATCACTACTAGAAATCTCACCAGTCCCAACACTTCTATACCAATGGTTTGTAAAAACCGTTGGTATAGGTCCCCTTTCCCAATGGTTTGGCCAAATCGTTGGGAAATCCCACTTTGAGGTCACTTTTCCCAACAGTTTGCCAAAACCGTTGGGAAAGGGTATGGATTTCCCAACGGTGTTGCCAAACCATTGGGAAATCCCCCACTTTTCCCAACGGTTTGGCCAAACCATTGGGAAAGGGTACTTTGTGGCCACCTTTCCAACGGTTTCGCCAAACCATTGGGAAAGGTCCCCAATATACCAACGTCACCCCTGAAAACCCCAAAATCAAAAGGACTTATACCAACAGTTGTCAAAACCGTTGGTATAGGTTTATACCAACTGTTTTGACAACTGTTGGAATAGGTCCTTTGATTTTTTATCGAATCTTCTTACCGAGAACATTATATAAATAAAATTCTAAAATGATTATGATAATATATATATTTATTTATTTAATTATATTCACATAAGTCATGTTAGGTTAGTGGTTAGGTCTTTGAAAGATAAACTAGAGGTCCTGGGATCAAATCCCACCCGTTGTTTTTTTTCAAATACATATACCAACGGTTTTATGGAACCATTGGTATAGATTTTGATATTACCTATGACAATGGTTTTCCCAAAACCGTTGGTATAAACCTATCCCAACGGATTACTTTCCCAAGGTTCTCCAAACCGTTGGTATAGGTTATACAAACAGTTTAGAGGACTATACCAACGGTTCAAAACCATTGGTATAGGGTATTTTTCTAGTAGTGTCTAGATAGTGTCGGTGATGAAGAAAAACATCACAATGTCAGAAAACCATGAGATGGTATCATGGACAACATACTAGTATTGATTGTGAATCATTTCAAGATTTAGTGACCAATAATATAGATAGTTGCTGATGTCAATGGGGTTATAAATAATATGGTTGGATACTAAATTTAATTTCCACATTTATCTGGAATTTCAATTTTAAACTCATAATGTAGAACCATACATCAAATAATTGAAGGTCTGGAATCACACTTCCTTGACAAATATTTAATGGCATCATTTTTAGAAAAACCCACTACACCAGACATAATGAGAATTAAATGATGACTATACATGGTGACCATTATGTCAATGAATTATTTTTCATTTATGGTGTTGTCTACTAGTGAATTTTCTAGAGTGCACAATGCATATATAATGACATGAGTGGCATTATCTACTCATTGGAAAGCACATCCCAAATGTCAAAGTTGGATACATCACACATGATTTCAATGGATGGATCCCAACTTGTTTTTTAGTTGATTTGTGGTGAAGTGGGACAAATTTTAAATTATTAAAATTCAATTCTATAATTTTATTTAAAAATTAATTGTACGGTTTTTTGAAAATTCTCAGACAACATGTTTTTAATTTTACTAAAAAATATAATAAATTGAAGATAAAAACTCCATGTTCCAAACAAAATTGTAGGTATAGAACTCAATTATTGTAGGGGAATAAGGAAATAATATAAATTCTTTAATTATGAACTTGGATGCCCACCCTTGAGAAAAAATAACACAAAATTCTAGGTTTCATTATAAAATTTCATTTTTTACTAAAAATAACCATATTAATTTCAGTGCATTGATGTATAACAAATTAGGGATTAGACAATAATTCATGAAAAGTGTAACAATACATGTTTTAATAATCCATAAATAACTCCATTCAATATACTATATCATCCATGAAAATACTGACCAAGCATTATTATAAAGCACCCAAATCATTAAATAAGAAGAATGGCCTCCTACTACATGAGAAAGTTCAAAATGGGCATAGAAATTATTTTTTTATATTAGTCTGGAGTTATATATAGCTAATGATATTTTGATAAAACATTAAGGAAATAGAATTAGGACATTCCTACCAACAGTTAAAAAATTTGGTTATTGAATGATAATAAAAAACTTTATTTTGGGTGAAATGGATAATCATTCAGTAATCTATGCAGTTACACCAACTATTTGTTAATCTAGATGGAATTAATTGATAATGGTTATTATGAAAAACTATATGACTAACCTTTATGGTATAATTGATTTTGGGATAACACATTTAAAATAATATATATAATATGTGATCCCAACTACTAATAGTTTTCTATGCTATATTTTTACAATGTCAAAGAATAGTACTACAAAACTGACATTTAACCATGATGGTATTTATCAGTGCTACAAAAAAATGTTGATAAATGGAATATTTATCAGTGCTACGAAATTCACTGATAAATTTAACCTTTTATATGAACTTTTTTAGAGCTGTTAAAGGGTAACATTTATCAGCGCTTTATTTTTAGTGCTGATAAAGGGTACACATTTTGAGTGATTTAATTTTTAGCACTGATAAGGGTCTGAATAAATCAAATGAAATAACTTAAAAAAAAAATAAAATAAAAATTTATAAAAAAATATTACAAATTTAATTAATTAAATAGTTACTAATTAAAATGATTAAAAGGATTATACATTATTAAATATAAATCTTTTTATTAATTAGATAATTAAGATAATTAATGTTATTAAATTTTATATAATAAATATATAGATAAATATTAATATATATAAATATGATTTATATATTATGAAATAGTTATTCACTTTACATTAAATAGTCTTATATTTATTGAAGTAATGGTTTATAATTTTAAAAAGAAAAAATTAATATGAATTAAAAATATATACTAATTGCATAGTACAAGACCTATAATTGAATTTAGTTTTACTTTTCAATTTAACATTGATCAAATCTGTGTTACATTGGTTTCACATATATATAATTAATGGATTTTTATATACAACACACACAAATAAAACTTGTCCATTTTCTAAATATTGTTAAAGTGTACTTGTTCTTAGAATATTCAATTTCACTCATTTTTAACATATATACATTCACATAAAATTAGATATCAATTAATAATGTTAAAAAAATTGTAAAAAATATTTCTAAATAAAAATATTTATAAATATATATTTTCTATATATATGCAATTATATATTTGTAATTATAAATTAATAAATATTTCTTAAAAAGTATTTATATAATTAAAAATAAATAATTATATCTACCTAAATAATAATTAATATTTTTAATAAATTTACTTAAATAAAGAAAATATTTACTATATTTATATTTATATAAATTTATTAAATAAATAAATATATATATCATTTTATAAATATATATAAGGATATAAATATTATTTTAAAAAAAAATCTATAATTATAAATAAATAATTATAAATAAATAACTTTAAAATTATAATATATATATTTAAAAATGTATATATTTATTATAATTATTATGTTTATATAAATATTTACTATACTTATATTTGTATTTATGTAATATGTTTATATAAATATATACAAATTTTTTATTAATAATTATACCTATAAAACCTTTAAAGGCTCTTAAGTAATGGGAACTAATATAATCATATTTATCAGTTCTTTTTTCATGCTGAAAAAATGAGGCTTTATTAGTGCTAAAAAATGTACTGAAAAAGGAATCTTTATCAACACTAAAAGTACTAAACTGATAAATATTGGTTTTATCTGTTCTTTTTTAGCACAATTAAAGACCTACCATTACTATCACTAAAAAACACTAATAGAAATGTCATGATCTAATTGGAAAACCCTACCCATTTGTGAACCCATCATGATATCAGAAGATTTATGTGGAAGCCACCCATTATTAGCACTCCTCCTCAGTGAATCGAAGATTGATTCACACCACTCGAATGGCTCTAGTTCCTCAAACATTTCATCTGACGTGCAGTGTTTGAATTCAATTAGGGTCTCCAAAGAGGGCCTCATATTTTCATCAACCTAGCGATGTAGTCCTAATTTTCATTGTGTATTTTATGTTTTGTTTTTATTTATTTTTCGATGAAATTTTTATTTGATTTTTTGGGATTTTATACTAGTGGGGATGGCCATCCAATTTTCTCAGTTTCTCATTTTGATTCAACTCTTGATCTCTCTTGGAGAGTTTTTTTTTCAAGATTCTATAGTGACACATAGAATCACATGGAGTTTGGTTGGTTGTTTTATATAACTTATGTTTCCAAAATTGATCACCCAAAGTTATCATACATGTCTTTCAATCTTTATTTTATCAATTTATTCCCTAAATTTGTAATTTTATAAATTGAAACTTGGGATTTTTTGAATGTGGGGGTTGAAGGTAGGTTAATGGATTTTTCTTATATTATACCACTTCATATATTCTTTTTTTTAGTTTTCTGGTTTAGTGTTATAATACAATTCATGGATTTATCATGAATGTCTTTAATCAATTTTTTTCTACTAGTTTTATTTTTTTGTTGGTCCAAATTATTCCCACTATGTTGTTTTTCATTCTCGGGTGCTTATTGCCTACCTAAGGGGGATCGAGAATGTCCCTTGGACACTATCATGATATATATTTACATTCCACCCACAAAATTTGAAAATTTTACTCAATATTAAATCCGTCTCAACATGGGTTCTCAGTCTTCCTTTTTAAATCTATAAATCACTTCCCTTGCATACATGGATTGGGAAATAAATATCCATTTAATTCCATGAGTAGCCTATAAACACAGGAAAATTTCAACTCACCAATAAACAACATTTAAGCATTGGTGATTGTTAATGTAGAAAATCTTTGTCATAATTAATCTCTTGAATCTGTAAATATCATGTCATCCACATTGATAAACACCATCAATCTATCCATAAAATTATTTTTAATGTAATTATTATAATCAATTACTCGTTTTTTAAATTAACGCATCTTTAATAATTCATCTAACATTTAATACCAAGATCATAGTTCTTTTTTAAAATCACACACCACCTTTTTCAATTTAAAAACATTATTACCATCATAAATAATGAAAAAACTATTTTTTTTTATGGAATACCTATAGGTGTAATCCCTTAGTAAATTCTAATTTTATATCCAGTTAGAGAACCTTGAATTATATTGGCATGGTTCGGTGTGGTAATATGACATCCCAAGAGTCAGGATATGTTTTAAAATATTGATATACCATTAACTTTAAATGTAATAATTCCTTAGTTTTCTATATCACTTGCTTCTATACATTTTTATATCTTCTAGTTGATTTAATGAAATTTTATTATTCTTGTTTATCATATTTTAGTTTCATATTACACTTTAATTTCTTATATTATATTTTCATTTGTTTAGGGGGTTTAAGAAATATTTGATGTGGAGTAATACTTTTCATAAATTCAATTACCCATTTTCTTCAATATACTGAAATTATTTAAATTATCCAATTTTTAGTTTCCCTTATTAGAAATGTCTATAAATATCACTTTTGATAATGAATATATTATGTGTATATATTTATATGTTGACTAAAATTAACCTTTAATGAACTCAGTAGGATGGATATGAACCGAAAATGGAAGCACGCTAATCATTTGACAAATAAATATGATGATAGAGTTAAAGAGTTCATCATGTTTGAAAGACATTATGTAGAATACCCTTCTAAAATATTTTGTCTCTAATTACGTTGTTTTTATTAAATAAAGATTAGTATGGAAGAGTAGGAATAGTATTGTTTTCTATGTGGATCCATTGATCAATGGAACTAAAACAAGCATTGGTTGTGCATCACACACAAAGATAGTGACAAAACTAAGTATTACCTGTTAACTTAGCTACTATTGGTTAACTTCAACTTATCATAGTATCAAACATGAACTTCATGCTCGTCATCCTTATGAAGCTCTCATACCACGCATAGAGAGAAATAAACTAATATGATTCTTTAACATATAGATAAAATTATATAGGATAACCTAATTCATTGGGTAAAGGTTTTGTGGAAAACACGTATGATTGAAGAAAAAACATGATAATCATAAAATTTTATGAAGGAAAAATATTCCTAATTGATTAAATGATTAATAAAATTGAGAGGATGAGAAGGAAAAGTGAATACTGAATTGTGATATGATAGAGATGGTTGTGAGTGTGTGAGGTATGAGAGTCTAATTGGGAAACTAGATAGCAATTTCTGGTCAAATGCTATGCTAAGAGGTAGTTAACGAATTTTAGTGATGTACACAAAGAATCCTTAGTTTTGTTATTAACTTTGTGAGTGATGCACAACCAATCCTTATTTTGGATCCATAGATCAATAGTGCCAAATAGATAACAATATCATTAATTTTCTCATGGTTTCCTAACATATATATAGTCATCTAAACTATAATGAAGTGTAAAAAGAATCCATGGTTTTATTATTTTCATATATCTAGGCAAAATAATCCCTTTGGAATGATTTAAAGCTAATTTTTAGATATAATTTCTCTATTTTACCGAAAAAATTATATAATGAAATTTTGATTTAATTTTAATTATTCCTTGTAGAGTTCTTTTATAATAGATGATTTTTAACAATGTGGAATGCCAATTGATGAAGAGAAATAATGATGTATGTTCTCAATCATAGAGTTAATATTGATGTTTTTATATTAAAATCATTTCCTATATAATTAATTTGTTGTTTCTTATTTATATTTAATTTATTTCTTTTTAGTAGTACCCTGCCTGCTAATAATTTTTTTAATTTTATAAAAGCCGGTTTATGGGTGATCGGTGCCCAAACCAGTAAAACAGAAACCAAAACAACAAACATACACAACCAAAATAGAGTCAAACATCATAATAACCACAATCATCCCCATATCCCAAACATGATTCGTCTTCTCCTATAGCTGATTCCCATTCTGGATTTCTCCAAAAAATTTCACTTTGAACCCGATTGCCAAGCGTTTCCAAATTATTCATAACAGATTCTGCCTGCATAACCCCACTTCCCTTTTTGATGGCAAGAACCACCTGGCTATTCCTTTTAGAAGCAAACCTTGTCCGCATTGGGATCGGGAGATATGAATAGTCTCCTCTTGGCCTCCTTGATGAGGTTGCAGATGGGGGGTCTATCGCCAGCATACCCCTTCTCGGTCCCATCTTGAACAATATATCTAAAAGAGCACCCGTCAGGGGGACTCCAGTTCTCTTTTCCTCCCCAGAAGCTCTTCTTCTCCTCCCCGAATTTTTCCTTCAACCCAGGTACAGGACCTCCAGCAGAACTGCTCAGCCACCGTTCAGCATGAATACATTCTGTCAAGTGTTATCGCCCTTCCTGTAAGAGATGTTCCTCACCATCCATAATAAGTGCCTCCTTCCCCTTACTCTCATCCAAATGGACCTCAGATGTCTTATCCCCCTCCCCCCCAAAAGTTCCACAGGAAGTACCTGCTCAGTAGTTTCCTCTGGGCCTGTCACCGGTTCCAGCCCCAAGCAATCCTCCTGCTTATTCTCCTCCAGCAGAACATCACCCTCACCCCCTGAAAGGGACTCCTCCTCCAGAACCTCATCCACCTTAACCACTATTAGTAAATCAAACCTGTTATTCAAATCCAAAAAAGGCTTGGCCAAAGGATCCATATCATTAATCGGTCTGGCCATGTTAACAACCTCTACAGGACTGTCTTCCCGCTCCTTTCCAACCTGTTCAGGTCCCGCGATAGTAGGAGACAGAACAGCTCCCGCCTCATCCCGGTTCATCCAAATGCTGGTATTTCCAATTGATTGATCTACCTCCATGGCAATAACAACAGAACCAGAGTCGAGGTTATCCCTCGCTGATGGATTCCTCTGAGGAAACCTCCCTATTTCAGCAAACCCCTTCATCATCGAATCGAGACCCATCCTCGAATCTTTGACCAGTTCATTGTGCCGTATACCCTCCTCAGAGCTTTTCCTCACCTCTTTTCCATTTTTATCGGCCCTACTCACACAAAAAACTTCATTCAAATGTCCCAACCACTTGCAGTAACCACAAAAATCCATTCAACTTTCATATACAACCCTCTGCTTACATCTGTACTCCTCCCCGATTGTAATCCAAATATACTCAAAAGGGGCACGCGATGAATCCTTTTTAACACACACCCTGGGATGTACTGGATGGAAAACCCCTTTTGTGCTACAATCGGAACAAAGGTATCTTCCTACCATGTTTCCCAGTAAACAAATAATAGATGGATTTTGAAACGGTAAAGGTATATTAGGAAAACTAACCCAAAACGTGATGGAGGGGGAATCCCGATTCATAGGAAGATCAAATTACCATCGCAGGAGCATAAAATGGATGCCTTTAAAAATACGAGGTGCCCTAGCCCAAGCCTGGAAAAGGTCTGTCTCATACTCAAATCATTTCATGATTTTCTTGTTATCCAATAAACCCATGACCGCTCGTTCGCGAAGATCCCATGAGCCAAATACAAAATGATCTAAATCATCCACCGAAGGTATTCTGTTCTTGAAATGAGCCACCAGGGTCAGATTCAGCAAGGCCTAAGACTCTGTGAACTCAGATAGCGAGAGAGGAAGGTTCAGTGCTCCATCGATTAGGTCAGGCACCTTAGGGTTAATCAAAGCTTTTGTAAAATAAGGAAGATATTATGGGTTATAGAAAGCCCGGAATGACTGAGCTCTCTTGTGAGACGGTGAATCCCCCTCCCCCATTAGTGGGGGAGGAGCCGGTGCCACGGCTGTCGTCATCACCAGAGGGAAGAGAGCATCGCGAGGTCAGAGAGCCGCCTCATAAGTGTATTACCCAAATAATAAGTTTTTTATTATATTGGTGAATTCTTTTGTTCAAGTTGGAGGTTACTCTATATAAATTTCATGTTTCTTCTCCCTTAAAACCTTTTCACCCCAATATTAGGGAATTTATCACATTCTTTCAAATTACCTCAAATGAATTTGATGGAAGAGAAATGGTACAACCTCTCCTCAATCACAGAGATAATATTGATGTTTGTTAGTAAAATCATTGTCCATAGAATTAATATATTGTTTTATATTTACATTTAATTTATTTCATTTTATAATTACTCACATAATAATTATTTACTTATACATGTGGATTCTTTTGTTCGATTTTGGGTGGTTTATCCAGCTTTCATTCTTATTCTCCCTTAAAACCTTTTTACCCCTACAATGGTTCATTTATCACTTTCTTTCAAATTACCAATACTTCCATTGTAAGAAGATAAACGAATCCACCAATGCTCAAAAAAATAGTAAATATTAATTTTTACACATAAAAATCATTTTTCCACAGAATTAATGTATTTATTTATATATGTGTTTTATTTATTTTGTTTTTAGTGTTACTCGCATAATAATTTTTTTCTTATATATGGGGATTTGTTAGTTCATGTTGGGGTTATCTACCCTTATTTATTTTCTTTTAGCATCAAAATATCCATATATATGTTCTGCCTAAAAAACCTTCACCCCTATAGTATTGGCATTTATCACATTCCTACAAGGTTCATCCACTACACAACCATAGAGGTAATCCGAATATTTTCAAAGTAAATTCATTTTCCATATAAATAATGTATTATTTCATATTTATGTTTAATTTGTTTCTTTGTAGTTTTAATCACAATAATTTTTTTCCTTAAATAGGTGGATTCTTTTTTTCAAGTTAATGTGATTTGTTCAAAGATACTTATGCGGTGTTGGAGGTTTAACAAATAATGTCAATGGAAATCGGGGTAACATTGACAATTTGGATTTTTTGAGACATTGGGATGTTAAGGAATTATTCGTACCAAAATCATACACAAGATGTGACATGTATGACTCTAAGTAATTCATTCTATTTTAAATTGACATTAATTTTATTAAAAAATAAAACTAACTCAATTTGGCTGTTATTAGTTTAAAATCAACATTTGACATTAAAAGTTTCACTCATTGGAAATCAAAAAATGTGGTAGGATTTTCTTGATAATATAGGGAATCAATTCATAAATAATTTGTGACTTGTAAGAAATGGTATCATATCAAAATGACACATGATGTGATCCATATGTGTAAAATTTCATGTTTCATGTTTCAAATCACATTTTAGTAAAAAACACAAGTGAATTATAGAAAATCTAGAAAAAACATTCAGAATGTATTGATACTTTCGGAAAAAAATCATAAGTGATTTGGATCATGCTAGAATCATCCAAACCTAAATCCGATTCAGGGTGTGATAGGTATGACTATAAGTTCATATTTATTTAAAATTGAGATCAATTTTAGTAAAAAATGAATTTAAATAATGATAAATGAAAAAAAGGTTGTTTTTATACATTAAGAAAACTATCCAAATTTTATTTGAGACATGAATGAATCAGCGACACCTCAATCTGATCCATGGTGAAACTGATATGACTCCAAGTGTGTGTTTTTATTTAAAATTGACATCAATTTTATTACAAAGTCCAACAGAGCAACTCAAATCTAAGAAAACCCATTAAAATAGTCAAAATACATTTGTAAAGTTATCCATTAGTCATTTTTGATGTGTAGGAATTATTCGCAATTCAATTTGATACACAGTGTGATTGGTATGAGTCAAAGTGCATGTTTTAATTTTAAAATGACATTCTATTAAACAACACTAGTTACAAACTAAAACAAAAAAACACATTCAGATTTTTTTATACATGAGGATAATGATCCAAAAGTCATTAGGGGTGTGTATGAATAAGTCGCAACTCAATCTGACACACAATTTGACTGGTATGACTTAAAGTTCATATTTTTATTTAATGTTGTCATCAATTTTAGTAAAATGGAAAATTTTCCTACTCAAAACCACAAAATCACTTTCAGATTTTTTTGATACTTTACTGAAACAATTGATACTTCATTTGTGACATGTATGAATCAGCCTCACCTCAATCAAATATATGTTGTGCTCATTATGACTCAAATTTTCTGTTATTAGTTTAAAATCGACATTTTAGATCAAGAAGTGTCACTCATTGAAAACTAACCAAACCCGCTTTATTTTTCTTGATCATTTAGGAGAATGATTCATATGTATTTTATGAGGTCTAAGAATATTTTTCAAATAAAATAAATACATGATGTTATAAAAATTATTCAAATGTTTATGATTACGATTTAAAATGTCATTTTTGTAAAAAAATGATGTACTCAAAATCAAGAAAACCGATTCTGATTATATTGATACTTCAGGAAAACGATCCACAGATCACTTGAGACGTTTTGGAATCAGTTATACCTCTATCCAAGGCATGGTGTGATGAGTAAGTCTCCAAGTGTATATTTTTATTTAAAATTGAAATAAATTTTAGTAAAATTAACACTTTCTATTAATTTATTTATTTATATTAATACTAACATAATAATTGTCTTCATATACTAGTGTGTTATTTTACCCTAGAAGGGGTGGTTTTTCTCGGAAATAACATGTGTTGGGTCATGATTAAAAGATAATGAAAAAAATGATTTTTTCGAATTTATGTAATAATTTTTATTTATGTAATTGTAAGAACCAATGTTTCAAATGTCTATAATATAGTGTTTTATTCTTGTGATTGTGTTGTAAATTTCATCTCAATTAAATCATGTATTGGAACTTTTTTTGTTGATATATGGTTTGTTTCTGGTGCTATGGTGTGCTGTAACACACACTATATTGGTGTTGTAGTATGCTGTTAGAACACATTGTAGTGTGGCCCTATATTAGTGATTTTAAAAGAACTAATAGAGGAAAAATTTATCATATATATTAAAGGAACTGATAAATCTATACCTTTTCATCACTCAAATAAGAACTGATAAAGGTCCATTATATCCATTCTTCTTCATTGTTGATAAAAGACCAAGTCATTTAACATTTCTCATGTATTCAGTGCTTTTCTAGCACTGATAAAGGCTATTTCTAGTTCTGTTATAGGGTGTTTTTATAGTAATGGATGATGGGATTTATTATATGTTGTGGTTTCTTAATTGTTTTATCTTGATCCTCAAGAATATTTATATAAATCCATTTGGATTGGAAAATAGCAATGGTTCCATCTATTTTCCATCAAATTCCCTTTTTAGACTCACTCAAAATGTCAAGAAGCTTTATTTCATGCATTTGATAGAGGTGAATAGAAATAATGGAAATTAATTGGTCGAAACCCTCAAGTAATACATATTATCTAATTCTTAGAAGTAGTTTCAACACAATATAATTTAATTTTATAATAAAAGGAAATCCATCTATGGGAAGAATCTCAGGAAAACCAGCTATGTTCTCATTTCATCGCTCATTATTATTAAATTCAATATAAATGATCATTATAGAAACATTTATGGTTTTGAAAACCCCAATATATAAGAAATAATCAATATAATTACATGTATGGAATATTTAAATACTGATATTGGAACCGGCTAAAAACTCGTCACCAAAAAGATAAAAAAATTAATGAAAACAAAGAGAGGGGATCATAAGATGAATTTGTAATGCAATAATATATGGCGAAAATATTAATATTTTGTGTGATAAATAATAGTGTAAACCCCCAATATATTATGATTTTTTTTAAATAATCTTCACTTATTTGATAATATTAATTTTACACAACACTGATTATAGCTTGTGTTACATGCAACATCGACTTTAGAATGTGTCCCACATGACAATGAGTTTTTACAAAACATGACTTTCTATAAAAAAAATTATTATTTAATATTATATTCATAACCAAGTTATTGGAATGATAGGTATTAATACTATTATATATATATTTAGGAAACATGGTTTACACATTTTTATATTATGAATTATTTTGTGACCAATTATTTAGAAATTCAATTAAAAACCATTCGAAAATAAAGGAAAATTAAATAGGAAAACCTATTTATATGTTAATGAACAAATTTTGCATTAATAAATAACGAAATTAAATTTTAGTGAATTATTTTATAGAAATATATATTTAATATATTCAATCAATTTTTTAACATTCATTTTATGTCATTTAGAGATAATAGAGAAGAATGAATCCAATTTTACTAATAGAAAATGTGTTTTTCTAAATAGTTTTTTGTCTCCTTTTGTGCTCTTATTTTAAAATTATGTTTTTAAATTAATAACATTTAATTTGGAAAAATAAACTTCATTTTTGAAATCAAAATTTAAACTTGGAGTTAATTTTTTATAATTTTTGAAAAGATAATGTTTTTGATAAATATTGTATTTTATTTATAAGAATTTTCATTTATATTAATGAATATAAAATTTTCCAAATTATATTAAGATTGTTTTAAAAGTAAAATTAGTTCAATTATATATTTGGTTATTAAATTTAGGTCATTTTAATAATTTTAATTTTGAATTTTTTAAATAAAATCATTTTAAATATTTGAATCATTTCTTTTTCGAAAAATGTTTTTTCAGAATGTTTATGTGAATAAATATAAACTAAATATTTCAAATTATGTGAATGGAATTTGGAAAAATGGATTCTATATTATTAAAAATAATAATTTATATTGTCTTATGTGGTCAAATTAATTTTTTACCATAATAAATAATAAAAACATTAAATATTTCTTACTAGAGATATGGCGAAAATGTGTTTTCCGAGTGGTTAAACTAAATAGATAAAGGGTTCAATAAAATATAAACTTTTCACCACCCATTTTATATCCACATTTAGAGCCTAAAACCGATCTGGTTTGATAATTTATCATTCTTAATCCTATTGGTTGGTCAAAGCTACTAGTAAAAAAAATTTATTCCAAAATTAAAATAGGCCCACTCACCTTACTTTTAAAAGACCACCCAATCTCCTCTCTTCTTAAAACATAAAAAACCTCATTAGTTCATCCAATACCTAATAAAATAAATTATTCATCCTCACTTATTGAACTAAAATACTTATATGGGTCATAAATCTATCTTAGTACGTCATTGAGTAAAAACATTAAATTTTATGGAGAAGCAGTAACATCCTTAACTGAGAATTTTATTTTATTTCTTCTTACATCACCCTAAAATATTATCAGGACATGATGATATAATAATGTAATAATATAAAAAATTCATATATTTTTGAAATTTCTTTGAATTTCCTTTAAACTTCTCCCCCTCCCTCAAATGGGAAACAAAATTGTTGATCATGTGTAAGTGAGACTACATCCTTGCAAACTAACGTAATTGTTTTCCATCAGTACTTCTCAAGGCTGGATGTAATGAGGTATATAATTTTTATATTTTATATAAATGATATAATTATCCTTATTTAATTGAAATATCATGTATAATTTCTTAATTTAAATTCTTTAAGAATTATGATAACATCATTCATGTGTATAGCAGACTACTACCTCACAAATCGATGTGATTTTTCCCTTACAATTTACAAAGAAGGTAACAAGGATTAATCTGATGTTTATATATCATATTAATAAAATATTATAATTTTATAAAATAAATATATCATAAAATCTCTTACCTTGTCATCTATTAAATAAATTATAATGTCTTTTTTGTGCTTGATAGACTACCACCTCGCAAAGCGGTGTGATCCATTTTTCACTGATTCTTTACATGGAAGGTAGTAATGGATAATTTTTATGAATATAGGTGAAATATATAACATAATATTTATTTTTGGAAAAATTAATATAAAATCCAATACCACAACCCTTTCCCCAGTAAGGAAATGAAAATGTATCTCATGTGTACATACGGCCTACCTTCTCCACGAAGTGATGCGTTTCATTCTTTATGTTCAAAAATAAATAATGATTCAAAATATCTGTCTAATGAAAAATATTATATTTATAAAATTAATATATTTCTGGATATTATGGATCAATAAACAATGTCAAAGATCCAAAACGTTCATGATATGTATTTAGGAGAAAACAAGGCAATGAACACATGGAACCGTAGTGATAATGGCATAATATTAATGAACCAATAATAACATTTCATAAAAGAATCATATATGATATTATAATTAACAATATTATTATTTTATAAGTTAATATAATATTTATGTCAACTATACATGAGTTTAAATAGTTCTCAACTATAAGGATCTGTGAGGTAATTTCTTTTTAATTCAATTATCATTCATTGGGTTATATGACTACGTAATTGATTGTATTTTACTAAAATTATCTTTGAAATGTTTTTTTAATTTACATTGTATTTAAAATTTTCTAGGTGTTGTTCTAATTTTTTTTCACCTAACAAATCCATTGAGAAATTATAACCTCAATGATATGAATGGTGTAAGGGTTTCATCAAAAACTCATTCTTTGAGACACATGTTCTTTTAGAGAACTAATTTATTTTTATTTTTTATATTATTTCCCTTTACATATAATATCAAGAGTATTTCTTACATAAATATATTTTATGTTACCATTCATCTAATATATTTATTCTATGTCATGATTCAAATGTTACCAAAGTAGTAAGTCTCTATGTTTCAACCTCATTTTAGTCAAGAATTCATATGATTGAATTTTCATTGATGAAAATTATTTGATCATTGTCTAATAAATCCAATTAATTTTAATATGATTTTGCTATTCATGGTTTTTAATCTAATATTACCTTTTTAATTTATTTGGTACTTGAAATTGTTGAGAAAATATTTTAAGAAAATATAACTTCACTTATCTCTTTTGTTGAAGATACTTTTTGTTTGAAATATATGTTTCTGAAAACGTTTTTTAAAAATATTTTATCCAAATTCATTAATGTAATTTTTACCCATAATTTTTTTTTCAAAATATTTTTGACAGTAATCTTCCAGTTTTTTTCCAAAAAAGTTTTTTTTGTCATTTCTTACAAAAATTTGAAAGTAATATTTTCTTTTAATGAATTCTACTTGAATGGAACTTTTCCAAATAATTACTATTGAACCCCACCAAATGAGAAATTAATAATTCATAAATGAATAAATACCTAAATATGAGTATTATTTTACCTTCAAAAAAATGAAGGATAAGCTGGCCAAGATCACATGGATAGCGTAAACCTCTATGAGACACATGATCACATGACATATGGAAATTCATGAGGATAGTCACTTGTAGAACGCACCTTTGTGAAGATCTCATGAATACCCTTTAACATGTCTTTTTATTTTGAAAAATATCCCCAAAAAATTAGGGATCACATGGGAGAAGCTAGATAAACATCTCTATGTCACCCAACTATGAAATTGCAAGACACCCGATAAACCATCCAAAAGACCATGGATAATAGTAGAAAATTATTCAAAAGGTGGGAACATGTTCTAGACATAAATATCACATGAGTAATCACTGATAGGTATAATAATAATATTTAAGAACACTCATAAAAACTTTTTATATTCCCACAATTTTCAAAGAAATAATAATAAATAATCATTGAAAATATGGGAGACTCTTGTAGTCATACAAATCATGCCACATGCCACATGTGGTTCACAAGAAACCACAAAACCATGGAAAAATAACTACCTAACTATGATAGAGAGACTCTGGAATATCTCCATTGCCATGTGAAAGGCCACAAACATGTCTCGGTGATCATTCACTTCCTCTTTAGATCCAAAGGGAATAATGGAGGATTATCCCTGAAATTATCATGCATCTCCACATTAAATATTGTTGGTTAAACAACACATCACCCATGGGGAGAGTGATTGTCTTTGAAAACACTCAAGATAACTTGTTAAATCCAAATGTCATTATAAAATAAATGTGTAAATAAAATGAAAAAATGTGTGAGCCTCTTTTGGTCATAAAACTTATATGACACACCAGCACAGTCACATGACACCTCATGATAATCCTTTAAAATATGTTTCCTGATATTATGAAAAGGACATGAAATAGCCACATTGATCTCATTGAGGCCCATGGAAATTTGGGAATACTATATATATAGACCTTGGAATGTATTCATAATTATAAATGACCCCATTAATTAGATATTATCCCCAAAATAAGGTGTTGATGGGATTATCTTATGGTCACTTGAAATCATGAGATTCCCCCAGAATAACATGTAATAGGATATCACAAAATGAATGAAATCAAATTCCTCCACCGACTCTTACCTTGAGTTTCATGATATGTTCCATGAAATGTGAAGCATAATTGAGGTGGTGAGGCCTATAAATCCCCTACCCCACCATGAAAAAAAAGAAACAATATTTGTAACCTAGGACCAGCACACCCAAGAATTAGAGTGTATTTCTCATAGTGTTTGATCTCAAGATTTGGAATGTTTTCCATTATGTAATATCCAATCAATAACCAGATCAATCATACAACATGAAAATCATTTATCCTGATCACACAAGAACCATGTGAAGGAATTCTAGTGGATCATGTGAAAAATATCCATCATATCTTCTAGATCACAGGAGGCTTAAAATAATCTTACACTTAATAAATATAAGTAATTCTTAACAATTAATGGTACAAATAAAACAATATGGGATATTTAAGTGAATAAAAACATGAAGATCCTTATTCCCTTCGTTTGAACCACCAAAGTCATGCGATAGCACCAAGACATGTAGCCCAGATCTCACAAAAGTCATTTAGTATATTATTTGGATCATGTGAATTCCCCTAGACATGTCATAGAAAGTCACATAACCCACCCGACATACATCCATTATCTTAGAATACCCTCTGAGCTCTCCTTCCTTACCATTCAGTGTCCCTCAGACATGTCATCCTAAACATGTGGAGGCACCATTACATATAAGCTAAGACTCGCGATAACACCAAGCTAGGTCAACTAGATCTCACAACATCCTTTGGGAATGATAGCCAATTCTTATGATGTCTTCTAAGTAGGTCAGCAGGACTTCAAAACATCCTCTATACATGTCATCCTACATCATGCATCACCCTTCAGACAAGTCACACTGAATTCCACGACTCCCTCCAAGTGTTTTAGCCATCATTCCCAATAACACTGGGGAAAGTTAGCTGGATCATGTGATGTCCCCTAATCATGTCAGTTGTGATCATGCGATGGCTTCCAGGATAATCTTATTGCGTCTCAAGATGTCCTCTAGGTAAGTCATACTTGATCATAAGAAAACTGTTAGGCATGCCTTTTGGGTTATGTGATGTCCATCAGAAAATTCAATTGGATCATAGAACCCAACATGCTGCCACCCTTGAAACCCATGAATGGAAAAAAAACACACATTGGTTGAGGAAGGATCTCGATGACCATGAGTGGGATTATAACCCCACATTGGTTGATTATGTCTTCCAACTTATTCTTACATTAACCAGTGAAAAGTATATTCCCACTTCTCACTCTTAACAGACCTGTGGGAAAATTCCTACAGTAGGAATGGTGGATGCTTATATCTCTACCCCCTTTCATGAAGCCCATCGGCATATTTTAGTGGTAGAAAGTGGATAGTTGTAGGATTATATTCCCTATTAAATCAAATATATCTGCCATTATATAGTTGAGATGTAAAATGTGTTGGATTTTTCTAAATGCCATAACTTCTTTAGAAAAGATGAAGAACTCCACATTCATACTCTAGTAATAGTTCAAATACTAGGATACGATTATATTTCATTCCCTATTGAAAATGAATCTCAAAACTATGACAATTATGAAAAATTTGTTAATCTAAAGAAAACACACATTCTTTCCCTCGACCAAGTGGATTATCAGTATATTCTTGTAAATAATGATGTTTCAAATCCTATTGATATTCTTGTTCCAACTGGGGATCACCAAGTGAGGGTGGAACATGAAATATGATTTGGGAACATGCCAATTGAAAATGTACAGTGACATATTCCAAAGGCCCAGGATTGGGTTCATATCCCTATTCTGGTCGGGGGTCACAATGTGATTTGGGAACAATCCGTAGTATAGCCACATATTTATATCAAAGAAGATCATTGGAATACTCCAAGGGCCCGTGATTGGGCTCATATCCCAATTCTTGTTAGGATTCACCATATAAGAATGGAACATGCCTCAGGAGATGATCATATTCATGATAGGGAATATAGGGGGAATATTCCTATAGATCACAGAATCCAAGTGTATATTCCTACTTTTGATGATGAATAACTACACTAGAATCCTTCTCAGGCTCTACAGAAGGAGTCTCATATCCCTTATCCCAGTCTGGTGGACCTTCGGCATATTTCAGTTGGGAATACACATTCGTACTAGGCTCATATTCCACTTCCAACTAGGGATCACCATGTGAGAGCAACAAATTACTTGAGGTAGCCTCATATATCTACCACAAAAGAATAGTGACATATTACAAAGGCTTGGGATCCGGATCATACTCTCGTTCTAACCAAGGTTCACCATGTGAGAAAGGCACATGACTTGGGGTAGGCTCACATTCCTATCTGTAATGAGGAAGATCATTTGAATATTCGAAAAACGTTTCACCATTAGGCTCATACTCCAATAACATCGGGTAGTAATAAACATGATTTAGAAACCATCATACAACATGCTCATATCCCTCCATAATTACAAATGGGAAGTCATCAAATTCTAACAACCACACATGAAGAGACCCATATACCTAACTTTCTAAATTATACCATTATTATGTTAATTCTAGAATCATTCTCAATACCCCCATAATTTTGTTAACTCTTCAACCATAGTGGAAGATGATAATTACCATGATAATCCCCCTTATGATACTGTGTAAATGGATCACATGGACTCTACTCGTGACATCCATCATGACAATCCTACCCATGGTGATATCTCCCATAAAAAAAGATATCTACCTCTTTTCCAAACACATTTTCATGGATAGGTGTCCTAAACATCGATTCCTTCAAATAGATAGGTGGATGAAACCTCAGTGTCAATTGCAAATAGTTTCACCATAAACATATAGAAACACACCTCTAATGTTAGAAGGAATCCCTATTATGCGTCTTCTATGTTATGATTGGATGGAGGCATGCAACAATAATAAATACGAGGATGAAATTTATATATAAAGAGAGTTATCCAGAATTAACCTCCCCACTATGTTCTTCCCATATTCACTTCGTACTATGAGGTTTCAGATGAGCTATAAAAGAGGGTGCATGCCTTATCTAAACCAAAATATTTCAGATAATCATCAGAGAAGGAAGGATACACATCTCTTCTATCTAGGATATGATTATTACCTTCATCTCATCAATACAGTATGTTTTAAAATGGATATCAAATCCTTTTTTGTGGCCCAAAAACTCGGAGTGGAAGTGCCTGACAAACATCTACATTTTGTTTGTATCCACATCACAAAAAATCTAATAAATTATTGTCAAATAATCTCTATATGTTCATACACGAAGAAGGGTGAAATATTAAGAATGGAACTTCACTATGTCCTTAGAACAACTTAACCCTTCAGATACGACGTCCTTTAATTTCATATCCCCCATAGAAATTAGAGAACTGGGTAACGCATGACCCAGTTGGTCACTACAACCAAATAACTCTACTTCTATTATACATAGACATCATGTACAAATGGAGAGGATATCCAGAAGATATATTAATTGATATCCTAGAATAAATAATAATCCTTTTAGACATGGAAGATGATGTAGTGATCAACTTGACAACTTCCCGTATAAACTGGTTCATATCATGGGATTCGATTGAACACATATCCCTTTCAATAAAAGTTTCACCTTATCAAATGGGTTGTAGTAGCAGCTACCACGGTTTCCATATACAATAGAACCCAAACCTTCTGATTGGTGGAATGACTACCACTGGATCTACCTCTTAGATTGTCAATTTTTGTGGGGAATCATTACATATCAATAGAAGATACAAACTTATCCTAGTCTAATGGGCTGGGGGATTTTTTATCATAGTCACCATCAACAGTTTAATAATCCATATCCCACAAACATGGGTCCTTTTCATCATTATCATCACTATGATGTGAATCATTCTTCTCTAGGTTGGGTGTAAATATCAAAGGCCACTATTACATATGTTCCTCCCACCGTATGAAAAACCTATGATATTCGAGTCCCATTCAACAATCACAACTGAAACTCAATCGTGTTCATTACTCATAGGCCGGGACCAGAGGAGCATACATTGAAGGAAATTAGACCCGACTATGACACAAGACAAAATGGCCTAATATGGCCATGGGTTTGGGAAATGGCCTTGATGAATGTAGTGTAGAATCACCTTGTTGTGATGAGAGTAATGGAATATCCTCCAATGCCCGATAAAACTATTTAAATTTTTTCACTAGTAACATGATTGATATTGTGGATCAAGATGTAAATGAAGAGGAATGGAACACTGAAAACCTACCCTGAGAGGAGGCTGATCTGGATGCCCCAACTAAGGATGCACGAACCCAAAACTAGAGGAGGCTCTGAAACCTAACATCTTAGAATATCATGTTACCACCACTATGGTGTAACACATACAAAGATAAAAGAAAATTTATGGATCATTACCAATGAACACCCCAATTAACAAAAGTTCCATCCATGGAGGAACACTTTCCAGTATAAGATAATGTGATTCAAACTCTTAGTCATCTCAATAAGGACATACTCAAGGAAACAATTCCCATTGGGTATCATATTTTTACTAAGGTAAACATTCATCCTCCTATGCATCTTGAAAGAGATGATTTACCAAAAATAGAGGCATATGAATGTTAGAATGGCTTCAGATCTAGGAAGCCCATCTACATAGTTTAGAAAGTTGGAAATGATCATGCCACTACTCCATTATAGTAACAGACTCTTCCTCATAAGGGAGATCATTCAATCTTAGGATGAACCAAGAATCACCAGGAGAAAAGGTGGGGAAACCTCATAAACCATCACCAACTCCCAATAAATGGGAGGTGACTAATGCAGTAGTCCCCTGAAGCTGCTTAACATCATTGAGTCCTTGGTTACTTGAATGGAAGCCATGTAAGGGAAATGCATACCTATACACCTTGAGAGGAATTCATATCCTGAGTGGGTGGATGAAACATTTCCCCACCCCAATTTCATAAATCCTACATTATCAAACATTTAGGGTGAAGAAAATACCAAAAAACATCTCCCACAATTACGATCCTGATGTGATTAGATGATGTACCATGGAGATAAATATGTGGCGACCAACCAGATGTGTTTTTTATAGACTCTGCTAGGGTGAGCCTTTTATTGGTAAAACAATCTTCCAGATGGATCTTTTTCATGATGGGATGAAGTTCGTTGTAAATCCCATTATCAATTCATCTCTATGATTAGGAAAATTATAATCCTTAATAGGATGAACAACAAAAAATGTGAAAATTAGAGTGTATATGAATTCATTGCCACATGGAATGGTTTGACCTATTAACTTAGCATCCCTCTTTCATAGAAGAAATTAATAGAACTCTATGCTAATTATTTTCAAGATGAACTATAGATTCCTATGATAACAATGAATTACTTAGGAAGGATCCATGAATTTTCAAAAATAGAAAAAATGATTGGAATATTCCATTCAGAAAAACTGATCCAAATCTTCACTCATTACCTCAGCATATTGGAAAAGTCTAAGCTAAGGGAAGCTTTTGTGTTCACTCTCAAACTGGAATTGGTGCCCATCCAAGAACCTAGGATGGTCCTAAATAGCATAAGACCTCCTATTGATCAAAAAAACCACAAAATCTCCTTCAGAAAGAAGTGTAGAGAAATTGGGGTTACCAAGGATTTTTGGAACTAGTGAATAAATATTACTTCTTCTGAAATGATAAAAGTACCTTGTTATTTCCTGACAGCCATGGAAAATAACCATCTCAAGATACCATATCACAAGAAGACCAATGAGTTCAGCCTCATTAACTGTCCTGACTATGAATCATTCCATCAGTGGATATTAAATAAATATTTCAAACTGTTTCATATTCAATGTTATCCTTCAAGGCATGACCGATTCTGGATAGGTGGTGCTTGATAACTCCTCAGAGCAGAAGGTAAGCATAATTGTCACTCATTTAATAGAAGAACATTATTCGTAGAAAGTTCTATCTAGGTTTGGGAGGAAGTTATACATCTATATTACTTAGAAAATAGTTGGTTGATCTCAAGATATGCTAATATAATAGTTGTGCAGCCCCACAGTAGCTCTATTACCTAGAAAGGTAATATCTGATATTCCACCTGAATGTGGATATGAACATAGAAATGAGGTGGAAATAGATGAGGAGGAGTTGTATTCCACTACAACTTAATTTCAAACTCTTATAGAGTTATTCCCTGCAACATCATAATCATGGGAACAACACAACCAAATGGAACCCGCATCAGATGAAGATGTCATACTTGGTTCTGTCAATGTGATACACTTTGAAGTCCCCTTCTCTAATGAGGAATATGGCTCAAAGTATATGTTCCCCACACTAAACTGGGGAACATTATTCCATAGGTTTATGAACCCAGGATACATGGGAAAACACAAGTGTGTATAGACGTGATAATTTGGTTACATCAACATATAGGACATATATACAGTTGAGACCCATGAGAATGTGATCCAAAAAAGCCCAAAAGAGTCCTGAAAGTGGCATAGAATCCTCCAATGGTTATCTACACCAAGTTTTCTTGCATGAATGCATAATAGGGGTTCTGTTATCTGATCATCCCATACAATGGGGAAGGATTTTGTGTCCTATTTCACTTGAATCAGATTTCACATCGACCTCTATAGAAGCACCAAGCTCATCCACCTCGAATGCCTCAACTCATAAACCATATAGTATGGAGGAGCCCCACTTAAATAACCACTGACCAATTACACAAAATAATATCATTCTAAAAGAGATAGAAGTTTTCCTATAAAATTTCTCAATCCGAGATGCACTCCATCTTTCAAGAAAACTCATGGAGTCAGTCATGATACCCTCCTAATCCCACAAGATTATGAGACAAAATTCTCTACAACATAGTTTTATGAAGTGGAGATTGCACCACTAAAACATCATATATTTATCTCATCTACTGGTTAAGATTAGAAAAAATGTCATTTGAGGGAACAATAGGCCCCTAAATGTATTGGGGAGTCTTAATAATGTCGATGTTTCAAGAGATTTGATCGAAAATGGTCTTGGGATCAACCTCTTCTAGAATAAAACCCTCCAGTGTCATGGATTTATCTAAAAGGACCTATCTCCCACAAAGATGACCATTATAGTGTATGATAACCATGACCAAAGACCTCTTGAGAAGATCGGGCAAAAATTTCTGTTTAAGGATCCCACATATGACAATGAATTTATGCTTATCGAGAAATATACTGTATATAATGTCCATCTTTAAAGGATCTAGATCGATAGGCATGTCGTAGTGCCATCGAAATTTCATCAGTGCCTGAAATACCACATCGATAGAAAGGTCAACATACTACATGGTGATAGTTTCCCCTTCGAGATATATGGATACATATAATATGCACAGGGTTTCAATAAAATGGAAGGTAAATAATCAATGGAGGATGATGATGAATAGTTGGATCCCCCAACAGCTTGGGGACTGCCCTATAATTGCTTAGAGTATTCTAGATATAATCTATGTGATCCCCATAGATATAGTTGGGGGATAGACCTCACCCCAGATACACAATCCCCACCTGTCCCTAGTGATTGTGTAAATGAAAAATTGTCTCTGGAATCTATCTACAATAGCTCAATAATATGGTATGATATTGTCTCTTCTTTTGGACTCTCTCATATCGATTATGGTAAAGAGGCCCCCAGATTTCCAACCTCATCTGAAAATTTATCCACATAATTAGACGTATAATAATACGAGGATGACCACATAAACACCCCTCCCACATTCAAGGGAGGTGTCCCCATCACCATTGAGGATCCCAAGTAGGTGAATTTGGGAACATAAGTGAGAGGACCAGTTTGGGATATACCTAACACTGATAGGGGGGGTGAATCAGTATTGGGGACTTTTTAAACCAATTTTCAACTTTTATCCATGTACCTCTTGACCTGTTGGGATCCTGATTCACTCATTCTCTTTTCCCTATCACATGCAATAATAGAAAGCAGTAAAAATATGCACATGATATTTTTAGAAGGTTCACCGCTCAATTAGAGTAGCTACGTCCATGCCATGCCTGGATATGACCAGTTCATGGATTCTCCACTATGATGTGATATTCAATTACAGCGGAGTGGCTAGGAAAACAATCCTCTAGCCAGTGTGAGTCCCTACACTTTGGAGGGGTGGGAAACAATCCTCTTTCCTGGACTGGTGATGGCCTAATCCAACTTGCAGCCTCTAGCTAGTTCTTTATACTACCTATGGAGAGAGTCTTATTCCTTCTTAACAAGGTAGGTTCTGCTTGTGGTCTTCTTTAGTGCTCTTCACTTGATTACTTGAAAAGCAGTAGGCATGCAATTATCCTCTTTCTTTCTCTTATTCTCTAGTGGAAAAACCAACTACACTAGTTCTTCTTCTTTCTTATGCTTAGTGAAACAACTAATTGCACTAATCCTCTTATTTATTTAGCTATAATCACACACAACAATGTGATTATTCAAACAATGAGGATCCACTCACATAGCATTATATGAATTAAACCACCCTGAATAATTGTCAGCCTTCAGTTGGGCATACTCTGTTCTTGTTCTTCTTCTTTACTTTCTCTTCGACATATTATAATTGCAGTGTCTTAATCTCTTTCTTTAATTCTCAATACCAACACAAGAGTGTATCGATATAGTAATGCCTTCCTTCGTGCAGATATGAATTCAATTGCACATCCATTACTTCTTCACATCACAAAGCACAATGAGAGTGTTAAACAGTAGTTGTGTGAGTGCGGTTCTACTTCTCTTCATGATACCGAATGTTTCACTGCACTTCCTTCTTTACAAAGTCTCTTTGAGAGTGTTATGCACCTACCGAAGGCCTGCGGTACCGTCGAATTTTTCACGCAACCTTATAGGTGGATTGTGCATAAAATGCAAGCCTTGCATCTAAAAACATCATTTGGCGCAAAAAAAACCCTTTTTGCGCAACTTTTCTTTTTCACGCAGAACATCCTATTTCGCGCAGCACTTCCTCTTTTCATGCAATACTCTATAAATCAATTTTTCTTCGCATCAGATATCGGTATTTGTCTATGTGTCGAGTCACTCACAATGATAGGGGGTCACCTCATATTTATAGGCAGTTTGGACCCTGCGCGTAAAACCCCTTTCTGTGCGGAAAACTATCTCTCAATTATTGAGATTACACGCACCTTCCTGGATTTTTCGTGTAACTCAGGACTTTTCCATTTTTTGACTATCTAATCAAAATACACCAATTGCATGCAAAATTCCACACCATGGTCCAAATTGCGCGCAAACCCATTCTTTCTCGCGACATCATATTTCGCGCACTGCTCCAATATTTCACGTATTTCTTGCCTTTGCCAATTTTTATCATTCTAAGCATGAAGCACCAATTGCACGAAAAATTCCACACTGCATTCCATATAGCGCGCAAACCCAACATTTCATGCGACATCATATTTCGCGCAGCTCATGCCTTTGCAAATTTTTTAGCTTCTGATCTCGAGACACCTTTTGGGCAAAAACATCATTCCACTATTTCACGCATCTTGTATCTATTTCGCGCAATGTTTTTCTTTTTTGTGCAACCCGCTGATTTTTCGCGCATCCCGCACACATTTCGTGCAACCCGCATATATTGCGCACACAACTTTATTTTTGCGTGCAACTTGCCTAAATTTCCTCACACTCTAGGCCTTCTCCATTATTCAATGTTTCTGACCTTAAATCATGACTTGAACACCAAATTCTAAACCATCTTCAATCTTGCATGCTCTATCCATTTCCAAAAACACATCTTCATCTCCCAATTTTCAAGCCCTAAAATTTGGAAAACACTGGAAAATAGCGCCACCTTAAACTGTGCTTTTGTGCAGCCCCAGATTGTCCATTGCTTTGTCATTTCTTTCGTCACTACTTCCCCTAACCATTATTTAGATTTTATCACGAGTTTCACTATTGTGATATGTATCCTTCGATAGATCAGCTTTAGAATCGTCAAAGTTTCAATGGGAAGTACTGAAACATCACATCTTCCTGCAGCATCGTTCCTTCCAATCAAAATAGTGTATGATTGGCATCCTTATTTCTCCACCTTTCCATTATAAGGCTTGCATCAAAATATCTCCTAACTTATGATATTTGTGAAATACAAATCATCAAAGCATCATCTGGTTTAGATATAATGCGAAGTGCATGGAAACCTTAGAATTCCAAGCCCTTCCACATTCTCTATTCTTCTTCAACCATCATTCTATATTTCATGAAAATCATATGATTTTATTCTTCAAGTAATATCTTGAATGGATTTCTATCATGAATAATTACATGGTCTTCTTCAAATCCTCATTCTTCTTCAATCAACCTCAGATGGATGATACTTCTCCATTCTTCATTGTTGTAAACAATGTGTCCCCATTGACACATGTTCTTTTGAACTTAGGATCAGCTCAACAATCATCTGAATCTACTCCATGGAGAATTTCCCAAGCATGAAAATCAATGCTATGATTACATAACAATTCTTCATGCATCCTCACTTCAGTCTATCTCCATTAACTTTGGAGTCCTGCTTCATCTCCTTCTTTATTTTGACCAGCATTGACAACTATTGACAACAAATACCATCTTCATTCACAAATTGGTCCCAACAATAAGAAGACCCAAGGACTATATTTATTTACACCATTTCCCTTTAGGAGAAATATATGTTTTTTCATTTCAAAAGAAACATTTATATTTGTCTATTTAGAATAATATGGAAATTTCTGGACTAAAGTCAAAAGTTTCTATGCATGATCTCAACTTACCCGATGAGCATCAATGCTTCAAGAAGGTATATAGGAGAATGTTTGACTATGATAACACCAATGTGGACATGGAATTTGACAATTTGATAAAAAGAGACTTTTTTAAAGACCTGAAATAACCAATATGTTTTGAAAACATAGTTTCCAAAAGGAAAATGGAATGGGTAGATTAGGGCTTGCATCGAATTCAGAGACCTTAATCGGAACTGTCCAAATAATTACATCTTATTAACAATTATATATCTCTTATTTGATGAAAATATTGGCTTAAAATCCCTTTCATTCATGGATGGGTATTTTTGGGACAATCAAATAATTATTCCCCCTGAAGATGAAGAAGACAATACCTTTAGAGCACCCCAATGGATCATTTTCTAACTGTTCATTCCCTCTAGATTAAATATTTATGGAACCACTTTTCAACATTCCATGAATCATATATTTAAAAACTTATTCAGAAGAATATCAAAATATTATATTTATAACCTCATTGTCAAATACCTACAATTATGGGATCACTTCATGGATCTTCATATATTCTTCATCAAGCAATAACAACATGGTCAAAATATGAGTCTCGTGAAATTCAAATTTGAAGAAATATTAGGGGGGTTTAATAGATTTATGATTTGAAGCCATGACATTATGGTTGACGTAGAAAATAATAGTTATATTTTAGCAATTTTACCCCTTCAAATTCACAGTGAACTATGGGGGTACCAATGGAACCTCGCATCTATTTGGAATTTCATAGCCAACTTGGATAGAATATATCTCCCCTTCACCAAGATATTGAAGAAGGGGATTTCCTATAAATGGGATGATGAATTTCAACACGCCATTGAAATTATCAGCAATTTGTTTCTATACCCACCCGTTTGGATGCCTCTGATGGAAGGAAAGATATTCAAATAGTATTTTTCACCATGGAAGGATCAATGGGAACCCTCCTCGCTTTGGAAAAACAATGATGGGATAAAGAACAACATCTATTACCTCCTCCAACCAATGATATTTACTAAGACATGATGCTCAAATAGTACGAATAATTTCCAGACACACATCTTCATATTGAAAAAGTTAAGGCCTTACTTTCTGCACTACAAATTCCATCGAGTATCTTGTATTTATCCACCCAAATAAATACTTGGCCTCCCCATGATAACTATGCATCTATATTAATGGGTATTCATTCTAAAATAATATAAAATTTATATCGTGTTAGATAAGGTGGTGAAAGGGAAATCCCCCACTGATTTACTCACAGCACATCCTACCTAGAAGAATATATCAGTAGGCTCCAAGATCTAAGATTGGTGGGTCTTATTTTCCCTTGACACTCACAGGACATGGGAGATGTATTTTGATGTTGACACCAAAATTCCAATAAGAACAAGGATGTAAAACCAAAATCTCAATCAGGATGGATTAGGGATTTTATTGCTCTTTCCAGACAAAGTCGTTTTCCCTACTCTTTCTCACTTTTTAAATTCATCATGAATAGTGACACTGAATACCAAGCCCTCATCACTAGATTGGAACTATAATTACAGTTTTATATATCCTATATTAATATAAAATGGGATTCAGAACTAGTGATAATGTAGATCAATAGAGAATATGCCATAAAAATGATGAACCAGCCCCTCTCACGGGATATGTGTGGCGTCTGATGGAATATTTCTCTATTTAAGAACATTACAACATGCTCTCACATGAAAGAATGATCATTCTAATTAATTGGATAAGTAAGCCACTATCATGTATGACTCTGACCAAGGGGGATAAATCTTCTGTATCTCTTACTGTAGAATGGTTTCGTCAATTTTTGTCTATGGTATCAAATAAATAAATCATTTTAACACCACACCATATCTTTATGAACTGATATCCACCCATGTATGGGTGGATCCCATAATCAGTTATCTTAGAAAGTTGATCTCTCCTAACATACCAAGATGAAAGGGAACAAATTTAGTGTTGTGAAGTGAACTATACCATGCATAGTGGTCGAAATTAGATGAATGATTTATACAAGCACTGATTTAAAGCGATCGTCCTTAGATTCAAGCTTTAATGAGATATTCACACCATTTGGGAAATATTCCATACAAGCTCCTACGGTGCTCATTTTTCTATGACTAGGCTTCCCCACCAAATCAGAAGGTTGGGTAATTACTGGAAGACCATGATAAATGATTTTGTGGAATTAACAATGAAATTTCATGCATGAGAGTTCCATTCAACCTTATTCCATCAAACCCAAAAAAAAATTATATACAAAAAAATATTCTTGGTCATTTTCCATTTAGGGAATGGATATTTTGGGGCCATATCCCCTAGCCAAAACTGACCAGTTCAAGTATATCTTTACTGCTACTGAATTATTTTCCAAATGGGATGATCCAAAAACCATGAAGGAAGTGGGGATGAAGAAAAACATAAATTTCATAATGTCCCATAGCATCACCAACTTTGGAGTCCCTAAAAAAATGTTGATGGTAAAATACAACAAAATCTATTCTAAAAAATTGAATTAATGCACCAGGAGTACAATATCAAGCCTAATCAATCATCTTGATATCATGTAGTGGAACATGGACATATTATAAGATACTGATATTTTCTGGTGATATATCAGACTCAATTAAGGTAATCTTTTTTTATTTTTTTATCATAATTTTATTGGGTTTTCCCTTTGGTGTGTTTGGGTGAAAAGTGAAAATTGTTGATGATGATGGGCATGTTCACTATTGGTGCATGGTTATCCCAAACTATGCACCCTAGACTTGAAAATTATGTGAACTCAGTAAGAGGGGATTCGTATGGATGGTGGACAATTTTTCAAACTTTTCACCATAAAAGGAGAAACAATGAACCCCTTAGAAGAGGTTCATGGTTAAGGTTCATTTTTAGGGGAAACTGTGAGCCTCTCCCCATCAAATTGTTCATGCAGTTTTAATTAATCTGCTAATTAGATTTAAAATTACATGAACTCCCTAATTAACCAAAAATTGACCCCCACTCAGACCAACTCGTTTTCTCTCATTTTTGGAAGTTCTCCGACACATTTCATGCCTTAATGACCTTAATTCATGGGAATTTCAATGGAGGGTTAAGGATATATACCCCATCCATTAAGAGGATATAATAACATGAGGTTTTATTTTTATCTCTCATATCTCCATCATCTTTTAGATGGGATTTACCCACTATTTTGTTATATCCAAATCCATTAATGTTGGATATAGATCTAGAAATTTGGAATCAAGATTGTTCGATCATGAATTTGGGGTTTAGATATAAATCTCATTCTATATCTTTATACCACTAAAATTAATGATTATTCTATGGGCATCCATTATCAGTGAATTGGGGTTGGTGGTTTAAAATTAAAATCCCAAAGACCTGATTTTAATTATTTGAATGTAGTTGTAGAATTTCCGTTAGATTATTAGAAAATTAGTTCATGGTAGAATTAATTTATTTGGATAATTAATTAATCTAGGGGATTGTGAAATTGAGATTTTGAGATTTTGAATTTGAATAGTTTATTGTAGAAGTAATTATGGGAAATGGAGATTTTGATTATGAATAATTATCTGTTAAATTAGTTATTGGATATTGATGTTGTGGTAATCACTAACTAATTATTGAATTAATTATGGGATATTTAGGTTTTGATTATAAATAAATAATTGTAGAAATAATTATGAGATAGTGAATTGTGATTTGGGGGTAATTAATTTATAATATAATTATGGGATGTTGAGATTGCGATATATGAATAATTAATTTTATAATTTTTTATGTGGGGTTGAGATTGTGGTATATGAACAATTAATTGTTGAGTTAGATATGGGATGTTGATATTGTGATATATGAATAATTTATTTTTGAATTAATTATTGTATGTTTAGATTGTGAATTAATTATTTAATTGTTGAATTAATTAATGGAATTGATGTGATTAATTAGTTTCAGTATTTATTAATGGAATGATGGGTATATGAAATTTTTGAATTTGATTAATTAATTGTAAAAGTAATTAATGTGATAATTATGTGTGGGACATGATCTGCGACATCAGAATCCCAATATTTGATAATAAATGATGAATGGTAACATTGGAATTCTCATGTGATAATTGTGAGTGGGGCATGTTCTTCTGTATAAAAACCCCATAGTGTGAGAAGACATAATTAATGGTGAAAATGGATTTCACATGAAATAATGGTTTGAGGGACATGGTCTGTTGTATCAAAATCTCTGAGTGTAATTTGAAATGATGAATGGTTACAATGGAATTAATGTATGATTTGAGATGAATGATGGAAATAATGGAATTTTGAAATACATTGTCCCTTGGGGATTGTTCATACTATAACACAGGCCAAAGAAGTTATTTAGAGTTTGGGTGTCCTTGGGAACCCAGGTGTTATGCAGTTAAATAAAGAGTAATTGAATAAGTGAAAATATTTTAATTTAGTTATTTAATTTATTTTTTTACAATTTTATACACCTTTTATTGACTGTATAATGTTTTATATGTTGTCGGTTGTGTACGAATGAGTTTTAATCACAACCAACTCCAGTTGTCTAATCATTACATGAATATATTTCATGTTTGAAGGACATGATAAGGGTAAAGATCCCATGTTAGATGGATGATTTGGGATGGAGATCAGATGAGGGAACCATATGTGGTTTGGGACCCTCTTGGTAATTATTTGTGTATTTACTTTTCTAATTTCTTTTTGACCCTTATGACGTTTTCAAAAAGACATATCTACTATTAGTTTTGATATTTTAATTCTAGTTTAGGTCATCTTGTGATAGTTGTACTATTCTGGTTATAGTTATATATCATTTGGTTATTTCTTATTTATTTCTATTGTTGTATTTCATTGATTAAGAGGTTATAGTATCCTCATGATCGACATTAGACCCCCACTGTTAGTTTAAAGCCTCTGGTATATTGGGAGGCACACCTAAGGTCACATAACTAACTAGATTGAGGCACAAATGTGTGGAACATGGGTTGAGATTTCACAAAGTGGTATCGAAGGTGCATTTATTCTTTCTTCTTATATTGTATTACAATTTGGTAAAGGTATATAGAATAATATGATGGATTAGGCCTTGGTTATGATCTCATGACTGGGAGTTCAAAATCCATGTATAAGGGAATATCCAAGTACCTAGGGTGGGATTACTGTTATTGATGAAAGTTTCTACAGTTGAATGTTATTTCACCTTGGGTGATTCACTTGATGTGTGATGTGATAATTTTTGTTGATATTTTACAATATTTGTCTTGTAGAAAAGATTTTCATGATTGTTGAGTATTCCTGAATCATTCTAGTCACTTTGAACTATTTTGTGAAATGCATAATATTAGGAAAGCATTGGAAAATAATCTTTGGGTATGTTGTTGAACATGAATTTTTTCCATTTCATGAAAAATTAAAATGTAAATATTTATTAATATTAAATTGAAAGTCGTATGTTGATGAAAAATTACAATAAATGGGTGAATAAATTAGAAACATAAATATGAGAATGATTTTACCTTTTGTTAACCCTAACAAAGATTTAGGATGGTTGAGGGTAGTGATAGTGCTTTGGCTTTGATGGCATGGTGGGGTTTGGGGAAATGGAATTGTTGTGTATTATTGTGAATCCCAATTACATATACATGATAAAGTGGAGTTGTGTTTCAGGATACATGTGTTTTTAATTGTAGATATACACCTCCATGACAATGCTTGGTGATAGGATGATAGGAGAATATGGATGGAGGTGGTATTCTAGTTGTGGAACGAGAGGCATGAGTAGTGTAGGGTGGGGAAGAAAGAGAGATGTTCCAAGAAAACTTATCAAACTTCATGAAATTCATGGAAAGAGACCCATAACATGAATTAAGGATAATGTATGACTTAACGCGGCAGTTTTAGTTGCATCACCCTCTAACATTTAATAGAGAGGGTGGACTTGAGGGAGTTGAGTTATGGATTGAGTCTATCCAAATGATACATGAACATTTGGAGACTCCTTCTACGATGGAAGTCAAGATGGTTTCTTAAATGTATTTAAGACCATGTTTGTGATTTTTAGGCTCACACTGGACATGTGGATGGTATGTTATGGAAGAAATTCATGGTGATGTTCTTAGAGAATTTCTATCTAGAGACACTGAGGCATGAGAGTGCAGCTGATTTCATGAGGTTGACTTAGTGGAGTATGTTTATGATGGACTATGATGGATTCCTAAATGACTTGAAGTTATTTTCTCTAGTTATGGAATGAGATGAGATAGCTACTATGAAGAATTTCCAATATGGACATAAATGTCAGATTATGTCTGAATTAAACCACTTTTGGTTAAAGAAATGTGTTGAGGTGTTGGATCAGGCTCCCATAGTAAAGGGGAACCTGAGGGAGGCTTCTAGTGTAGGTTTGATGGTCACTGATATATGATTAGGATATAAGACATCCAAGATAAGGAATCATCACTATGATAATGTTAGCTAGGGTAGTGGTAATAAGGGTACCCAGACAAAGGGATCAGTTGCTTGGGATCTTACTTGAGTGAACTATTAGCATTTTGGAAGGTCGAGACACATCTGGAGACATTTCCCCTAGTCAACAACAGAGTTTCCAAATTATTGAAATAATAAAAATCAATAAATATTCTAGTGGAATAAAAGAAATGTGGGTAGTGATGGAGGATATATATATAACTAGTGTGCATAAAGGGGATCATCTGCACCATATCTGTTTGGTATCTTGAGTTCTAATAGTTTTGGTAATAGAGATTGTATATGTGGTCCTTCTGGGAAAGAGCACCGGTATCAACAGGGTGGTACTGTATAGGGTACTCAAACTACATCATAGGGAAGAGGGTAAGGACATTTACATGTTGTTTAGCCTACACTTGTGGATAGTGAGGCTAGACCATTAATCATGAGAGGAAATATTCTTTAGGATACTATATTATCTAGTGAATTATTTTATATTAGTGCCTCTTATTATTTTATTTATGAAAAAATGAGAATAGTTTGATCTTGGAGGTGATGTTTGTGAGATGGGTGTTGATGAAAGATACACCATTGGGTGTACAGTCTAGAGATATCTTCTTATGCAAAGTATTTTCTCTCATGGTTAGGTGGTATTGTTTTCTACAGGATATTTACATCATTTACATGAAATGATTCGACCTAATTATGGGTACCAAATAGTTAATAGAATTTCGAGGCCAAATTGATTATTTTAATGGCCTAAAGCTTGACGTACAAGGAAATTACATTACTTTTGAGGAATACTTAATACATAACAAAAACAAACACAAAATGACCATAATAGTTTAGTGTCTTTGGAAACGTGGAACATAATCTTCTAATCATGGTGAAAGATCTTCAACATCTCCCATAAAGATCTTCCCCTTTTGTTTTCTTACCTAAAACATTTCTTTATCTCCTAGGGAAAAGAAAACATATAAAGGGTGATCTCAAATTCTTAGTAAGGGTATACATGGAGAGAATAAAACAAACCATATAAATTTGAACATAAAAACATGAACATAATTTTTAAACATCAAATTCTTGAGCAATGACATAAAACCTGGCAGTATGTAAGGAATAGATCATAATGGAACATAAATCATGATAAAATAGCACGGGAATAAAACATTTCATTGTGGAAACCATTAACCACATGATATTATTTCCATAGTAGACAAGGCATTGCTGCCAAGACCATCTTAGTGGACAAAGTCCCTTTCTGAATTGAGTTCACTCCTTGTTCCAGTCCTGTATCACTGAACTATATTAACTTACCATTCCAGCCATGTCTATATCAAGAGATATAACTCATTACCCAATGAAATCGAGGGAGATATAGGTCTCACCCATCTCATAATGAAATCATTCTTTCGTGTTCCACAAAATCATAAATCATACATCATAGCATAACCCATTTAATAGAATCATATTCTTAAACATCATGCCATCATAACATAATACATATAAAAAAATGGATATCATTTCATTATAAGAAGAATCAAACCATGTAAATAATTGAGACATTATACTTGAAACATAAACATATTAAATAATGTTATTTTAGATAGAAAATATTTTTAATAAAACACTTGAAATGAAATCTTGAGGAAAATATCCTTTCTTCTTCAAAATCATTTTGTTTTCACAAAATGCCATTCAATTTTAAAAGAAAAGGGTTTTGTGGAAAAAAATCATGCAATATTGTGTAGGAAGATTCATTAAAAGTAGGCTTTATGAAACTATAAAAATATGTTCACGCCGTATAATTTAAAAATAACTTTCTCCTCACACATTTGTTAAAAAAGTCAAAAAGTACCTCGTATGGTAAAAAAATAAATATTACTTACATACCATGTAGTAAAAGTCAAAAATGGTTAAAAAGGACTTTAAACATACATGAAATAAAAGTAAACATTTTATGAAAATATTTTGAGAACATATGGACATGGATAATAAACATAACCCCAGTAAATACTTACGAATAAACAATCTCGAATAAAAATGAGATTGGAATAATTATCCATTACCATAGGCCTGATATGCTTTGTACGTATCCGAACCTATTGTATAATGATTTAAATAGTGTCACTGACTTATTACAGAAGCATATTCATTGTTATGATATCATATATGGTTTACTTATGACTTTATATTACCCGTTCTTTTGTAAATTCGATGTAAAAGCAGCGATTTGGGTAAAATCATTTCATTTATTGTACGTGTTCTGACTTATTGTTCTTGATATTATTTCATATATCCTGATTTACTTAATTCCAGAATGTAAAACATGATTTATATATAATATATAGTCATCATATACATATATATATGATATATCGATAAATGGAATGAAATACACCATTCATGGAGATGGTAGGTCATACGTACGCATGAACGTTGTTTTCGTTTCCTCATTGAATTGAATGGAATTAAGTAGATGACATAAATATATATATACATAAATTCAGTATCATTATTATGTCATATATTTCATTATTACTTATTATATATACTTTATAATCAATCGTGAATGGTTAAAATGGAGAATGAATCACATCGCGTCGTGGAGACGGTAGTCGGTACGTATGCACGAGCGATGATACCATTCCCATGATCGTGGAATTCTATTGAAGTGTATGTATAATATTTCAGAATAAATATCACTTTAAAATAATCATATATAGTTATATATTTACACCATTATACCCATCAAAGTATGGTGGTGGTCGAAAACAGATTACACCACGACGTGGAGATGGTATTCTGTACGTACGCACGGGCGGTGATTTTGTTTTTCATAGGATGGATAGATGGTGAAATATGGTTGTTTCATATTTATAATAACATATCAGTATATAAGTAATACTGATGTTATTACTTTATAAAGATACAACTAATGAAGAATATGTAGAATAAGAAAGAAACTTGAAGGAATCGGAAGAAGAGATTACCACTTCTTCGACGCACCTCCTTTAATCTTCCTCTTACAAAAGTACAGTTTGTCTTTTGAGAAGACCAGAACCTCCATAATGATTCTAGGAAAGTGTAGAAGAGAAATGGACAGGGGTTGGACGAGCTTCAAGGCTCAAAAGGGTGTGAGGATAAGAGGGAAGGGGTTCTCTTTTTATAAGGGAGGAGAGGGGCACCTTTTGAAAAACGTAAAATATTATTTTATAATAAAGTCATATTCAGTTGATAATAGCTACAAATTAATTTATTTCGAAGCTAATGTGGGGATGGGTCGAAATACTCTCAACCAATAGATTTTAGATAGGTTTGGGTCATTAATTAACCTTTTCATTTAGTTTTAACTCTTATTTAATTAGATTGACATTTACCATGTCACTTTGTATTTTTTTATTATATAGTTAATAAAATTACAATATACATCCAACCGACCCCCAAGTGGTCCTTTAATGATACACCTATCATGATATAAGTATCTTTGCTGATCCTTAGATTTTTAAGAATATAATAACAATTAATAATATAATATTTGTTTTAAAAACTATTTTATGTCAATTTTGACACTATTTGGTAATGTATATTTGTGAAAATCATAACAGCATGATTTGTTCGAAAAAAGTTAATTAATTCAATACTAACATATCATATTAACCTAGAAAATTAGTGTAATTCATAAAAAGTATCAAATTACATTTATTTGGGTATTTATAACATCTATTATTTTAATATTTCATTATTTAGGTAATTACTGCATCACCATTGTGTCATATATAAATTAAAGTATTTTATTTCTAATAATTATAAATAAAATACCATTATGTAGTAAATCATTTTATATTTATAATTAATATTTATAGTCGAATTTATCTTATGTATAACCCTATATTAAAAATGTTTTAGTTATTAAACTTTGATTTTAACTATTTTAATTCTTCTTTAAATAAAATAATAATAAATGTACTAATCTAACCCAAGTGAACCTAAATGGACATATTGTATTCCTAAGGTTGTTTTTGGTTGAATTAAACTTATACAATATAATTAGGACATGAGTTAGGGTAATAATAATATCATTTTTACCCTTAATTACCCTATTTACTTTTAAACGTGGTAAATAAAAGTAAAAAGGTTACTATTCACCAAAAATTATTTTCATCTCATTCAACCACATTTTAGTCCTTGATATTAACCGTATCTCTCGGATATTCAAAATTCCACTCACAGAAGCGGTAAAATTAATTTTTATTTAAATTTTCAAATTCTCCTAGGAAGTGGGTAAAAGACGGTGAAAAGATCAATAACCTTTTTATATATCTAAAATTATTATAAAATGACTCCAATTAATTACATTGAACTTATATAGGTATTATGTATCAATTTTGACCTAAAATAAATTTAAATAAAATAAATAATTATTTAAATAAAAAGTGGGTTTTTAAATAGTAACCCAGTGTTTTCACTTTTCATAAAAAATTGAAAGTTTTCAGAAAAATACCAAAATTTCACCATAGGTTAATTTAGATATTTCGAATCCAAATATGAAGTCCATTTTGAAAGATAAAATTTATAAAATTTCAAAAATTGGGTACTACTATTCATAACAGCTAGTTCATAAAAATGTTATAATAATATCTTGTTTAGTGAAACTCGGTATTGCGTACTACACACTGTAACACCTGAGATTTTTATGAGTAATATTTTGTTTTTATATATCATCAAAGGAATCTTTCACTACATACTAGCTTGGCTTACTTTACACGCAATCGCGACCTCCTCGATAGCTTGCGTCGTACGCAATACCGAGTTTCACTAAACAACGATATGCTATTAAAATATTATTAAAACTAGCCGTTATGAATAGTAATAACCACTTTTTAAAATTTTATAAATTTTATTTTTCAAAATGGACTTAATTTTTGGATTCGGAATACCAAAATTAGCCTAGGGTGAAATTTTGGTATTTTTCTGAAAACATTCAATTTTTGATGAATAGTGAAACCACTAAGTGGTAGGTTAAAAACTGAATTTTGCATAAAACATAATTTTACCACTTCTGTGAATGGAATTTCGAAAATCCGACAGACACGGTTGATATCAGTAAGTAAAATGTGGTTCAATGAGATAAAAATAATTTTTTGGTGAATAGTAACTTTTTACTTTTTTTACCGCGGTTAATAGTAAATAGGGGTAAATATGATATTACTATTACCCTAACACATGTCCTAATTCTATTGGATAATTTTAATTCGACCAAAAACAACCTTATGAATAAAATATGACCATTTAGGCCCACTTGGGTTAGATTAGGACATTTATTATTAATTTATTTAAAGAAGGGTTAAAATAGTTAAAATCAATGTTTAATAAGTAAATCATTTTTAATATGGGGTAATACATAAGATAAACTTGACTATAAATATTCATTAGAAAGCTAAAAAGATTTACCACATAAATGTATTTTATTTATAATTTTTAGACATTAAATAATTTAATTTATTTATGACACAATTATGATGCAGTAATTATCTTATTTATGAAATATTGACACAATTGATGTTATAAACCCCAAAATAAATGTAATTTGAGACTTTTTATGAATTCCACTAATTTTCTAGGTTACTATGATATATTAGTGTTGATTTAATAAACTTGGTTCGAACATATAATTCTGTTATGACTTTCACAAAAATTATATATCAAATAGTGTCAAAATTTACAAAAAATAGTTTTTAAATCAAATATTATATTATTAATTGTTATTTTATTTTTAAAAATCTAAGGATCAGCCAAAGGACTTAGATAAGGATATATATATTAATAATAAACAATTTGGGGTTCGTTTGGCATGTTATAGTAAGTTTATTAACCATATTTTGAAAGAAAACAAAAAGACATGGTAAAAGTTAAATTATTTAACTTGGAGTTAAATCTAATTGATAAGGTTAAAATAACACCCTAAACTTGTCTGAATCCTATTGGTTGATAGGATTTCGACCCTTCCCCACTTTAGCTTCGAAATAAGACCCTTTGGAACCATTATAAACTGATTTTGACTTTGATATAAAATAATATTTTGAGATATTCCTAAGGTGCCCCTCTCCTCCCTTATAAAAGGGCACCTCCTCCCCTCCTCCTCAAACCAATTTGAGCACTCAATCTCGGCCAACCCCTGCCATTTTCTTTTCTCCACTTACCTAGAATAATCCTAGAGGTCCTGGTCTTCTTCAAAGACCAATCTTAGTTCCCTAAGTGGAAGATTCAAAGAGGCGTTCCAAAGAAGAGGAGCTTCGGACACGTACAAAGCAAATCGGACCTAAGGTAAGGGAAATATCACAATCTCATTTTTATCCGAGATTTTTTATACTTTAGTATTTACTGGGGTGTATTTTATCATCCACATCCATGTTTCCTGAATATGTAATATTATTTCCATCCACCTACAAATGTTTAAATCCAATTTTACCCTTCGGTGAGTTTTTAGTAATGAATATGAAAGGAATCTTTTGTCATTTTTTGTACGAGGTACTTTTTGACTTTTCCGACAAAAGTACGAAGAATGTTTTTTTAACTTATACGGCAAGAATGGATTTTTAAAACATTATTTACAAGAATATTCCTTTATAATTTTTCATGTTTATTTTTAATCAACTTCTTTTAGTTTATAATTGTATGACATGTTAAGAAAAGAAAAGTGTTTTTGAAGAAGAAAGGATATTTTCCTCAAGAATGGAGTTCAAGGGTTTTATCAAAATTATTTTCCATCTAAGATAATAAAGGGTTCTGTTTTTATCCCTATTATTACATTGATTTGATTATGTTTTGAAGGAATTATTTTTATGAAGTCATTTACCTTATATGATTTGTTTTATGATGTCATGATGTTTCAAGAATCCCATTTTTGTTACATGTGTTATGCGATAATGTATGATTTATGATTATGTGGCACACATAAGAAAGGATTCATTATAAGATGGGTGGGACCTATATCTCCCTCCAATGCATTGGGTAAAGATTTATATCTCATGAGAGAGACATGGCTGGAACGGAAGGTTATTTCGGTTCAGTGATACAGGCTGAAACGAGGAGTGAACTCAGTTCAGAAATGGACTTTGTCCACTAAGATAGTCTTGGCAATGAGTCATGACTAACAAGAAATGATTTTCCATGATTATGTGTACATGCCACAAGGTTTCAAGTTTTATATTATGATTATGGGGATCTCATTTTCACTTCTATGATTTATTCCATGTTAAGATATTATGATCTCTTTTGCAGGTTATGATTTTCAAAAATATATGATATGATTTTTATTTCCTTTATTTGCCCTTGCTGAGCATTTGAGCTCACCCTTTTATGTTTTCTTTTCCCCAGGTCAGGAAGATGGATATTAAGTAGAATATGCTAAAAAGGGACCCTAGATATGATGAAATAAATGGGAGACACTGTAGAAGATTTATGAACCAGTTGTTTATGTTTCCCAATTTCTAAAGACACTATACCTATACGGTCCTTTGTGGTTTTGTCATATGTTGTAATAAGTGTGCTTAAATTTTGAAGTATTAACAATGTATGTAAAGTATGGGTCGTTATAGTTTGTATCAGAGGGAGGGTATAGTCAACCTTTGGAAACTAGGATGTGAAAGCCTTAGTAAGAACCCTAAGGATAAGTCTAAGCATAGAACACAATCTTAGTGTTTTAGAAATGGCCATGAATACCCTAGGATAAGACCTTAAGTGTGAAATTTTATTCTTTATTTATGTGGTTTTCCTATTATAATTAGTGTTTCTCACACTATTCTTCTTGGTTTTAGTCAATGGCTGGAACCCTAAGGAACCGTGTTAATGCGGAATGCGATGGGAAATGCAATGATTGTCCCCCTGAGAAAACAAAAGATATGGGAGCTGGAATGCAAAATCTTGTAGCCATGCTCACACAACTTTCTCAAGCTATGAATCATGCAGGACTTCCAAACGAACAAAGGAAGGAGCAACATTCTGTTGAATCCTTCATGAGGCAGCGTCCACCTTCTTTCAGTGGGTCTACTGATCCATTAGTTGCTGAACAATGGATTAGTACTACTGAAAATATATTTTCTGTTCTTCAATGTTCTGAACATGATAAAGACATCCTAGTAGTGTATCAGTTGGAAGAAGATGCTGATCAATGGTGGAATCTTAGTAAGAATACAAGGCAAAGAGATGAAATTGAGTCTATGGAATGGGACGAGTTCAAGAACTTATTTTTCAATAAGTACTTCACTTGTATTCTCCGAACAAAGATGGAGAAAGAGTTTCTTGAACTGAAGAAAAGGGATGATGAATCTGTTGGTACCTATGAAGAAAATTTTACAAGACTTGCAAGGTCCGCTTCTGGTATTATTATCCAACCTGAGAGTAAGATCGATCGATTCTTTAGTGGCGTAAAACCAAGTCTTCGAAGGGCGTTAGCCATAAGGGACATCAATAGCTATGAGGAAATCGTTCGATGTGCTCTCAAAGTCGAGATGGATATTGGAGTAACCCATCAGTCACATGGGTTTGATAAGAAGAGGAAGATGGAATTCAATGGAAAATCTAAAGAGCACACTGAAAAGAAGATGAGCTTTCCCTTTTGCTCAAATTGTGGAAAGAAACATGGAGGGAGTTGTCTTAAAGGGACAAGTAAATGTTTCAAATGTGGAAAGGAAGGTCATCGGGCATTTGAATGCCGCGATAATGGGAAGAAGATGTCTAATGATGCAAACAAAGGAAGGGATACACAGAATGATCCTACTACACATCAATGTTTCAAGTGCAAGGAGATGGGGCATTATGCCAATAAATTCCTAAATCCAAGGGTTGATGATGATGGTCGACGTCAACAAAATCTTAAGGCTAAAGACAAAGGAAAGTCACAAGCAATTTCTATCAGCGATGTGGAGTACGATAACGAAGTGGTGAAAGGTACACTTACCATCCACTCTAAAGTAGCAAATGTTTTATTTGATTCTGGATCCACCCACTCTTTAATTTCTAAATAATTTTCTAAGGGTATCACCATATTTCCTCAACAATTAGATGTTGAGTTAGCTGTGACAATACCTAATGGCACAACAGTCGCATCAAAAGTTTATAATTCTTCTCCGATTGAAGTTTGTGGGAAAGTGCTTCCTGCAAATCTTGTGATCCTTCCTATAGTGGAATTTGATGTGATTCTTGGCATGGATTGGCTTTCTCTACATGGAGCTCATATCAATTTACAAAGAAGTGAAGTCACATTTCATATTCCAGATCAATCTACGATCGTCTATTGATGAAAGGATGAATATAAACTTCCAGTGGAAATTCCTTCCATCTTATGGGTCTTGATTCCACTAAATGAAGGTTATTTATCTCAAATGGTTGGTGAGAAACTCACGATTAAGAATATTCCCATCATACGAGAGTTTTATGATGTCTTTCCGGAGGAATTACCGGGTCTTCCACCAAATCGTGAAGTTGAGTTTTCAATAGAACTCGTACCGGGTGCTTTGCCTATTTCAAAGACACCTTATAGAATGGCCCCAATTGAGTTGCAGGAATTGAAGAAGCAACTCCAAGAGAATCTTGATAAGGGATTCATACGCCCTAGTGCATCACCTTGGGGAGCACCTGTTCTATTTGTTAAGAAGAAAGATGGATCAATGAGACTCTGCATTGATTATCGAGAACATAACAAGATCACTATCAAGAACAAATATCCTCTCCCATGCATTGATGACTTATTTGACCAACTACGCGGAGCTCAATACTTTTCCAAGATTGATCTTCGTTCAGGGTATCATCAATTAAGGGTCAAAAGGAAGGATATACCAAATACGGCTTTCCGTACAAGGTATGGACACTATGAATTTATAGTGATGCCATTTGGTCTTACTAATGCCCCTGCTATCTTCATGGATCTAATGAATAGAGTCTTTAGAGACTATCTTGATCAATTTGTGGTAGTCTTTATAGACGACATTCTTGTCTATTCAAGGAGGAAGGAAGAGCATGAAGATCACTTGAGAATTATATTGAAGACCATGAGAAAGGAGAAGCTTTATGCTAAATTTACCAAGTGTGAATTTTGGCTTCAAAAAGTTTCATTTTTGGGTCACATAATCTCAAAAGAGGGGATATCTGTGGATCCAGCAAAAACAGAGGTTATCGAAAGATGGTCAAGACCAACAACAGTAACTGAGATCCGATGTTTTCTTGGTTTGGATGGATATTATCGACGTTTTGTAAAATATTTTTCATGATTATCTAATCCACTCACCAAGTTGACTCGGAAAGGAGTTAAGTTTGTTTGACAGAGGAATGTGAAGAGAATTTCAAGGAGTTGAAAAGAAGGTTATCCAGTGCACCTGTGCTCACACTGCCTTGTAGTGGAGAAAGGTTTGTGATCTACAATGATGCATCCAAGAAGGGATTGGGGTGTGTTCTTATAAAAAATGATATGGTGATAGCTTATGCCTCACGACAGTTGAAAATCCATGAGCAAAATTACCCAACACATGATTTGGAGTTGGCTGCGGTAATCTTTGCATTAAAGATTTGGAGGCATTACCTTTATGGTGAAAGGTGTGATATTTATACTGATCATAAAAGTTTAAAGTATATTTTCACACAAAAGGAGTTGAATATGCGTCAAATAAGATGGTTGGATCTGATTAAGGATTATGAATGCTCAATCCATTACCACCCTGGGAAAGCAAACAAGGTGGCAGATGCATTAAGTCGACAAGAACATTCTAGTTTATCCATGATGAGGATCACAAAAGATCCAATATTTATGGATTTACAAAGGATGGATCTTGGAATTATAATGGAAGGGGAAAAATCTTATCTTTATCAAATGAATGTTCAACCATTTATACATGTGAAGATTAAAGAGGCACAGAAATAAGATGTAGAGTTACAAAAGAAGGTGAGAAATGTTCCTGAATTCAACCATGATTGTGATGGGATAATAAAGTTCAGGAATCGGGTTTGTGTTCCTCCCATCCCCGAATTAAAGAAGGAGCTGCTGGATGAGGCTCATAGTTCTTCATTCTCTATTCATCCTGGAAGCACGAATATGTATAGGGACCTGAAGGAGTACTTCTGGTGGGATGGCATGAAAAGAGATGTTGCTGAATATGTCTCTCGATGCTTGGTTTGTCAACAAGATAAAGCTGAGAGACAAAAGTCTAAGTGGATGTTACAACCATTACCCATACCCGAATGGAAATGGGAAAACATCACTATGGACTTTGTCACAGGACTTCCTAAAACACCCAAAGGCAATAATGCTATTTGGGTCATAGTTGATCGTCTTACAAAGTCTGCACACTTCATTGCTATTAGAGAGGATTTCTCTCTAGATCAGCTTGCCAGGATATATGTAAAGGAAGTGGTAAGATTGCATGGAGTACCACTTTCTCTTATATCTGATCGGGGTCCAAGATTTACCTCGAAGTTCTGGCGAAGTCTTCAGCATACTCTGGATACAGAGTTGAGTTTTATCACTGCTTATCATCCCCAGACAGACGGTCAGTCTGAGAGAACAATTCAAACCCTAGAAGATATGTTGAGAGCTTGCTCTATGGATTCCAAAGGAGGTTGGGATCAACACCTACCTTTGGTGGAATTTTCTTATAATAATAGCTTTCACTCCAGTATTCAGATGGCTCCTTATGAAGCTCTCTATGGAATGAAATGCAGGACTCCAACTTGCTGGGATGAAGTTGGGGAAAGAAAGCTATTAGGACCTGATCTCGTTGATGAAATGGCAGAAAAGGTCATATCTATTCAACAACACATAAGAGCAGCTCAGAGTCGACAGAAAGGTTATGCCGACAACCGAAGAAAAGACCTAGAGTTTGAAGTGGGTGATAATGTGTTCTTACGAATATCTCCCTGGAAGAGGGTTATGAGATTTGGAAAGAAGGGGTAGTTGAGCCCTAGATATATCGGTCCTTTCAAAATACTAGATCGTGTTGGAAAGGTAGCTTACCGATTGGCGCTTCCACCGAATCTCTCTCAAGTTCACGATGTGTTTCATGTATCTCTCCTGAGAAAGTACATACCTGATCCTTCACATGTACTCAGCTCAGAAGTTGTACCGTTGTAGCAAGATCTTTCTTATGAAGAACAACCGATAGAGATTCTGGATCGTAGCGAAAAAGTCCTACGAAACAAGACCACTCGATTGGTGAATGTTTTATGGAGGAACCACCAACTTGAAGAAGCTACATGGGAGCTTGAGGATATGATGAGGGAGAAGTATCCTTATCTGTTTGTTACAAAGTGACGAATTTCGAGGGAGAAATTCTTTTTAAGGGGGTAGAATGTAACACCCGAGATTTTTATGAGTAATATTTTATTTTTATATATCATCAAAGGAATCTTTCACTACATACTAGCTTGGCTTACTTTACATGCAATCGCGACCTTCCTCGATAGCTTGCGTCGTACGCAATACCGAGTTTCACTAAAGAACGATATGCTATTAAAATATTATTAAAACTAGCAGTTATGAATAGTAATAACCACTTTTTGGAATTTAATAAATTTTATTTTTTAAAATGGACTTCATTTTTTGATTCGGAATACCGAAATTAGCCTAGGGTGAAATTTTGGTATTTTTCTGAAAACTTTCAATTTTTGATGAATAGTGAAACCACTAAGTGGTAGGTTAAAAACTGAATTTTGCATAAAACTTAATTTTACCGCTTCTGTGAATTGAATTTCGAAAATCCGACAGACACGGTTGATATCAGTAAGTAAAATGTGGTTCAATGAGATAAAAATAATTTTTTTGGTGAATAGTAACTTTTTACTTTTTTTACCGCGGTTAATAGTAAATAGGGGTAAATATGATATTACTATTACCCTAACACATGTACTAAATCTATTGGATAAGTTTAATTCGACCAAAAACAACCTTATGAATAAAATATGACCATTTAGGCCCACTTGGGTTAGATTAGGACATTTATTATTAATTTATTTAAAGAAGGGTTAAAATAGATAAAATCAATGTTTAATAAGTAAATAATTTTTAATATGGGGTTATACATAAGATAATTTAGACTATAAATATTCATTAGAAAGCTAAGAAGATTTACGATATAATGGTCTTTTATTTATAATTTTTAGACATTAAATAATTTAATTTATTTATGACACAATTATGATGGAGTAATTATCTTATTTATAAAATATTGACATAATTGATGTTATAAACACCAAAATAAATGTAATTTGAGACTTTTTATGAATTCCACTAATTTTATAGGTTACTATGATATATTAGTGTTGATTTAATAATCTTGGTTCGAACATATAATTCTGTTATGACTTTCACAAAAATCATATATCAAATAGTGTCTAAATTGACAGAAAATAGTTTTTAAATCAAATATTATATTATTAATTGTTATTTTATTCCTAAAAATATAAGGTTCGGCCAAATGACTTATATAAGGACATATATATTAATAATAATCAATTTGGGGTTCGTTTGGCATGTTATAGTAAGTTTATTAACCATTGAGTGAAAGAAAACAAAAAGACATGGTAAAAGTTAAACTATTTAACTTGGAGTTAAATATAATTGATAAGGTTAAAATAATACCCTAAACATTTCTAAATCCTATTGGTTGATAGGATTTAGATCCTTCCCCACTTTAGCTTCTAAATAAGACCCTTTGGAACCATTATAAACCGATTTTGACTTTAATATAAAATAATATTTTGAGATATTCCTAAGGTGCCCCTCTCCTCCCTTATAAAAGGGCACCTCCTCCCCCTCCTCCTCACACCAATTTGAGCACTCAAGCTCGGCCAAACCCTGCCATTTTATCTTCTCCACTAACCTAGAATAATCCTAGAGGTCCTGTACTTCTTTAAAGACCAATCTTAGTTCCCTATGTGGAAGATTCAAAGAGGCCTTCCAAAGAAGAGGAGCTTCGGACACGTACAAAGCAAATCGAACCTAAGGTAAGGAAAATATCACAATCTCATTTTTATCCGAGATTGTTTATAATTTAGTATTTACTGGGGTGTATTTTATCATCCACATCCATGTTTCCTGAGTATTTAATATTATTTCCATCCACCTACAAATGTTTAAATCCAATTTTACCCTTCGGTGAGTTATTAGTAAAGAATATGAAAGGAATCTTTTTTCGTTTTTCGTACGAGGTACTTTTTGACATTTCAAAAAAAAAGTACGAAGAATGTTTTTTTAACTTATACGGCAAGAATGGATTTTTAAAACATTATTTACAAGAATATTCCTTTATAAGTTTTCATGTTTATTTTTAATCAACTTCTTTTAGTTTATAATTGTATGACATGTTAAGAAAAGAAAAGTGTTTTTGAAGAAGAAATGATATTTTCCTCAAGAATGGAGTTCAAGTGTTTTATCAAAATTATTTTCCATCTAAGATAATAAAGGGTTCTGTTTTTATCCCTATTATTACATTAATTTGATTATGTTGTGAGGGAATTATTTTTATGAAGTCATTTAACTTATATGATTTGTTTTATGATGTCATGATGTTTCAAGAATCCCATTTTTGTTACATGTGTTATGCGATAATGTATGATTTATGATTATGTGGCACACATAAGAAAGGATTCATTATAAGATGGGTGAGACCTATATCTCCCTCCAATGAATTGGGTAAAGATTTATATCTCATTAGATAGACATGGATGGAACGGAAGGTTATTTCGGTTCAGTGATACAGGACTGAAACGAGGAGTGAACTCGGTTCAGAAATGGACTTTGTCTGCTAAGATAGTCTTGCCAATGAGTCATGACTAACAAGAAATGATTTTCCATGATTATGTGTACATTCCACAAGGTTTCAAGTTTTATATTATGATTATGGGGATCTCATTTTCACTTCTATGATTTATTCCATGTTAAGATATTATGATCTCTTTTGCAGGTTATGATTTTCAAAAAGATATGATATGATTTTTATTTCCTTTATTTGCCCTTGCTGAGAATTTGAGCTCACCCTTTTATGTTTTCTTTTCCCCAGGTCAATAAGATGGATATTAAGTATAATATGCTAAAAAGGGACCCTAGATATGATGAAATAAATGGGAGACACTGTAGAAGATTTATGAACCAGTTGTTTATGTTTCCCAGTTTCTAAAGACACTATACCTATACCGTCCATTGTGGTTTTGTCATATGTTGTAATAAGTGTGCTTCAATTTTTAAGTATTAACAATGTATGTAAATTATGGGTCGTTATACACACGCTATCGAGGAAGGTCTTTATTTCATTTAATGCAAGCCAAGTTTGGGTTGCGTGTTGTGAAAGATCTGTTTGGTGTTGTGTATAACATAATCAAAACTTATTTCATTTATACATTAAACAAAATCTATAAATAATGTTGTGTAGAATATTTTCTAGAAAACAAACTTGACATTGTGTGTAACACGAGCCAAGAATAGTTTTACATATACTACAAGAAAATACGGTGTTGCGTATAGCACAAGATAATTTTGGTGTAGCGTACAACACATGAAATCAATGAAATTAAAAGGAATAATTCTCATAAAATATCGGGTCGTTACATTCTACCCTCCTTAAAATGAATTTATCCATAGAAATTCGTCACGGTTATAAATGGTTTACTACTTGAAAGTTTCTTTCATAGAAACCAAAATCATAAAGAGGAATACTAAAACTTCATTTTAAAAAGGAAAGTTAGAAATGTAACAGTTACCCAAATTAACTTATCACTGGGTTTCCACAAAAGAGAACATAGGTGGAAATATGGATATGGAAGAAAAATCTAACAATAAATTTATGATGGAGAGTGGTAGAGCACATGGCTATTAAAAATCCATCAATCACAAATCCATAAATTTGTGATGAACTAAGGTATCGTTTGATTCATCTGATATAAGGGCACTAGGAGAACATTTTTGGTTTTCAATATCATTTCCCTAAAGTTGAAAATTTTTAATTAGAAGAAATACTTACTTGATTTTGGTAAAATCTCACTTTTGGTCGTTCCTTGGACAATTTCCACTTCATATCTTAAAGAAATGAAGTTGAATTTGTCATTCGAGAATTGTTAGTAGATTAGGTGATAGAATGATGGGTCATTCCATCTGTCTCAAACAAAAGGTTAGCAAAAGTTATCAAATATACATAAGTCCATCTATAGTGGGAATATTCATATTTGGTTCCTAACATGGATGTATACTTCATATGGATGTATACTTCATATATCATGGAACTTAATAAATTAAAACAAATTTATACTAACCGGGTACTTCCTGTAGGCTAGTGGTAGGCGATAAAGCCCTGTCGCACTACGGTTGTGGGTTCGATTCCCACAAACTTGTTCGACGCGACGAGTTGTCACCCGTCTAGTAGGTTATCCTTTTTCTAAAACAATAATATTATAACAAAAATTTCTAGCCTTAAACAATACTATCTGATGTCCCACATAATCTATTCCAATCATTACGCTTATCCAAAATACTTATTTATAAACTCATATTATAAAGAGAATGATTACAAAAAAGGTCATATAACAAGAACGTGAATACCATCATTTATCCCTCATATATCTTTCTGGTCACATTCCAATCATGTGAATACCTTAATCATGTATTCTCTTGAAAAATGAATACTCATTGAACCTTAGTGAAAACATGAATGCTGTAAAAAGTTAACTCTTTCCACATACCAAAATCCCAAAATTTATATATACTCAAACAATGATATAACATTGTCCTTATATCAGTCAAGAGCTCATTAATACTATCAAAAATCTAATTATCTCTTTATCCCTTCATTATGTGCATATCATATACATTCCAAAAATATCTGAAAAACCGTTCATGGTTATCGGTACCATTCAAAATATACTTTCAAATACTTTAGGGAAAAGAATAGTGTGACAATCCTTACATGTGTCTTTATTCTATAGTACCATTACCTATAAAACATAACTCTTGATAAAAGTAAATCATTCCACTACCTTCTTAAACCATTGACCGAGCTTCAAGAAATCTTTCAACTAACAGATCATTTGTAGTCTCTTCATCATCATCAACATAAATACCACCCGTACATCCATGTTGATTCTCTTCATGAGACTTTACCTTAAGTAATTGTTTTGCATAATTCCCGTACATTCCACATTTAAAACATTTAACCATTTTTGATGTCTTAGAAAAACCATTATCCTTGTCCATGGTGTTAACTGATCCTTTTCCATTGCAATTACTGGCTTTGTGTCCTTCTTTTCCACAACCAAAGAATATTTGAGTTCCTTTGAAACATTATCCTTGGTGTCTCTTCCCACATGATTCACATGAGGCAAATTGAACTTTCTTTCCTCTATGATCATCATGAAACTCCTTCTTTCTCTTATTAACTGAGTCAGAATACTTACCAAAGTTTAGATTATTGATCATATTTTAAGATTGCTGATTAGGTATAATAACAATGTTTCACCTTCCAAATCCCAGTTAATTTTCTTGATCATGAAAAATATCATTCCATTGTCCATCATATTATCCATTAACATGAATCTTCTAGTTTCTAGCAATTTTCTAAAACCCAAAAAGAATAGTGTGCGAGGCATAAATCATGCTTGGAAAACAACATAATCAAGGGGAGTACTTTCAATCTCTAACATCATAGGATTAATCCTAGGTTATTCATGATTGTTATCATAATTTTAGGTCTATAACCTGTACTTATACCTAACCTTAGAGACATCCCTAGACATACCATAGAAATATCTCTAGGGATTTCACTAAAGTTTTCGCATCCTAGTTTCCAAAGGTTAACTAAGCATTTCCTCTGATACCAAATTTAATGGCCCAAATCTTGACGTACATGGACATTACATTACTTTTGCAGAATACTTAATACATAACAAAAACAAACACACATGGACCGTAATAGTTTAGTGTCTTTGGAAACTCATAACATAATCTTCTAATCGTGGTGAAAGATCTTCAACATATCCCATAAAGAGTTTCCCCTTTTGTTTTCTTACCTAAAACCATTCATTATATCCTGGGGAAAAGAAAACATATAAAGGGTGAGCTCAAATGATCAGTAAGGGTATGAATGGATAAAATAAAACTAACCATATACATTTGAAAATAAAAATATGAACATCATGTTTAAACATCAAATTCTTGAGCAATGACATAAAACCTGGCAGTACGTAAAGCATAGATCATAATGGAACATCAATCATGATAAAATAGCATGGGAATAAAAAATGTCATTGTGGAAACCATTAAGAAAAATATATGATTTCCATAGTAGCCAAGGCATTGCTGCCAAGACCATCTTAGTGGACAAAGTCCCTTTCTGAATCAAGTTCACTCCTCATTCCAGTCCTGTATCACTGAACCAGATTAACTTACCATTCCAGCCATGTCTATCTCATGAGATATAAATCATTACCCAATTCATTGGAGGGAGATATAGGTCTCACCCATCTCATAAGTAAATCATTCTATCATGTGACACAAAATCATAAATCATACATCATAGCATGACCCATTTAATATAATGGGATTCTTAAACATCATGCCATCATAAAATAATCCATATAAAAAAATGGATATCATTTCGTCATAAAAATAATCAAACCATGTAAATAATTAATACATTATACTTGAAACATAAACATATTAAATAATGTAATTTTAGATGGAAAATATATTTGATAAAACACTTGAAATGAAATCTTGAGGAAAATATCCTTTCTTCTTCAAAATGATTTTCTTTTCACAAAATGCCATTCAATTTTAAAAGAAAAGGGTTTTGTTGAAAATAATCATGCAATCTTGTATAGTAATCTTCAGTAAAATGAGGCGTTATGAAACCGTAAAAATATGTTCATGCCGTATAATTTAAAAATAACAATCTCCTCGTACTTTTGTCGGAAAAGTCAAAAAGTACCTCGTATGGTAAAAAAAGAAGGATTCCTTACATACCATGCAGTAAAAGTCAAATATGGTTAAAAAGTACTTTAAACATACATGAAAGAAAAGTAAACTTTTTAGGAAAACATTTGGAGAATATATGGACATGGATAATAAACATAACCCCTGTAAATATTTATGAATAAACAATCTCAGATAAGAGTGAGATTGGAATAATTATCCCTTACCTTAGGTCCGATATACTTCGTACGTATCTGAACCTCCCGTATAATGATTTAAATAATTTCATTGACTTATTAAAGAATCATATTCATTGTTATTATATCATATATTGTGTACTTATGACTTTATATTACCCGTTATTTTGTAAATTCGATGTAAAAGCAGCGATTTGGGTAAAATCGTTACATTTATTGTACGTGTTTTGACTTGTTGTTCTTGATATTATTAAATATATCATGATTTAAATAATTCCAGAATTTAAAACATGATTTATATATAATATATATTCAGCATATACATATATATATGATAAATCTATAAATGGAATGAAATACACCATTCATGGAAACGGTAGGTCGTACGTACGCATGAACGCTGTTTTTGTTTCCTCATTGAATTGAATGGAATTAAGTAGATGAAAGACATATATATATATATAAATAAATTCAGTATCATTATTATGTCATATATTTCATTATTAATTATTATATATACTTTATAATCATTCATGAATGGTTAACATAGAGAATGAATCTCATCACGTCGTGGTGACGGTAGTCCGTACATACGCACGAGCGGTGATACCATTCCCATGATCGTGGAATTGTATTTAAGTGTATGTATAATATTTAAAAATAAGTATCACTTTAAAATAATCATATATAGTTATTTATTTACACCATTATACCCATCCATGTAAGGTGGTGGTCGAAAACAGATTACACCACGGTGTGGAGACGGTATTCTGTACGTACGCACGAGCGTTGATTTTGTTTTTCGTAAGATGGATAGATGGTGAAATAGGTCTGTTTAATATTTATAATAACATATAATTATATAATTAATACTGATGTTATTACTTTATAATGATACAAATAAATAATAAGATGTAGAAGAAGAAAGAAACTTGAAAGAATCAGAAGATGAGATTACCTCTTCTTCGACGCACCTTCTTTAAGCATCCTCTTAAGGAAGTAGAGTTGGTCATTTGAGAAGACCAGAACCTCTAGAATGTTTCTAGGTAAGTGGAGAAGAGAAATGGGTAGGGGTTGGACGAGCTTCAAGGCTCAAAAGGTTGTGAAGAGAAGAGGGAAGCGGTGCCATTTTTATAAGGGAGGAGAGTGGAACCTTTGGAAAAACTTAAAATATTATTTTATAATAAAGTTATATTCGGTTTTTAATAGCTCCAAATTAATTTATTTCTAAAATAATGTGGGTATGGGACTAAATCCTCTCAACCAATATATTTTAGACAGGTTTGGGCCATTATATTAACCTTATCTTTTAGTTTTAACTCTTAGTTAATTAGATTGACATTTAACATGTCACTTAATATTTTCATATTATATAGTTAATAAACTTACCATATACATCCAAGCGACCCCCAAGTGGTCCATTAATGATACACCTATCATGATATAAGTATCTTGGACTAACAATAGATTTTTAGGAATATAATAACAATTAATAATATAAACTTTGTTTTAAAAACTATTTTATGTCAATTTTGACACTATTTGGTAATGGATATTTGTGAAAATCATAACAGCATGAGTAGTTCAAAAAAAGTTAATTAATTAAATACTAACATGTCATATTAACCTATAAAATTATTGTAATTCATAAAAAGTCTCAAATTACATTTATTTGGGTATTTATAACATCTATTATTTTAATATTTCATTATTTAGGTAATTATTGCATCACCATTGTGTCATATATAAATTAAATTATATAATGTCTAAAAATTATAAATAAAATACCATTATGTAGGAAATTGATTTATCTTTCTAATTAATATTTATAGTCGAATTTATCTTATGTATAACCCTATATTAAAAATGTTTTAGTTATTAAACTTTAATTTTAACTATTTTAATTTTTCTTTAAATAAAATAATAATAAATGTCCTAATCTAATCCAAGTGGACCTAAATTGTCATATGTTATTCCTAAGGATGTTTTTGGTCGAATTAAACTTATCCAATAGAATTATGACATGTTTTAGGGTAATAATAATATCATTTTACCGTTAATTACCATATTTACTTTTAACCGTCGTAAATAAAAGTAAAAAGTTACTATTCGCCAAAAATTATTTTCATCTCATTGAACCACATTTTAGTCCATGATATTAACCGGGTCTCTTGGATTTTTGAAATTCCACTCACAGAAGCGGTAAAATTATGTTTTATGTAAATTTTCAAATTCTCCTAGGAGGTGGGTAAAATACAGTGAAAAGTTCAATAAACTTTTTATATATCTAAAATTATTATAAAATGACTCCAAGGAATTAAATTGAACTTATATAGGTATTATGTATCAATTCTGACCAAAAATAAATTTAAATAAAAAGTCGGTTTTTAAATAGTAACCCAGTGTTTTCACTATTCATCAAAAATTAAAAGTTTTCAGAAAAATACCAAAATTTCACCCTAGGCTAATTTCGATATTCTGAATCCAAAAATGAAGTCCATTTTGAAAGAAAAAATTTATAAAATTTCAAAAAGTAGGTATTACTATTCATAACTGCTAGTTCATAATAATGTTATAATAATATCTCGTTTAGTGAAACTCGGTATTGCATACTACACACGCTATCAAGGAAGGTATTTATTGCGTGTAATGCAAGCCATGTCAGGGTTGCGTGTAGTGAAAGCTCATTTTGGTATTGCGTATAATATAATCAAAACATATTTCATTTATAGATTAAACAAAATCTATTCATAATATTGCGTAGAATAGTTTCTACAAAACGAACTTGAAATTGTGTGTAACACGAGACAAGAATAGTGTTGCGTATACTGCAAGAAAATACGATGTTGCGTATTGCCAAGATAATTTTGGTGTAGCGTACAATACAAGACATCAATGAAATTAAAAAGAATATTTCTCAAAAAATATTGGGTTGTTACAATTGTCAATATAGGAGAGTGAATTTTAGGTATCCCAAGGGTGAAAAAAAATCTCCCAATGGAGAGTGGGATTTCTAGGAAGACTGAGCAGGTCCAATTACTCATAAACTAGATGAGCTCATAGCCTAGGTGTATAGTACATTGCTAGATGACAGGGGTGTAAAGAGGGATGTCTTTCCACCCCTAGTGGATAGGTTTTAGGATTAGTTTCATGAATAATTCCTAGGGCTTCCACCAAAAACTAATGTGGAATTAACAATTGATATGATGTTGGGGGATGATCCAGGTTCTATTCAACTATACAAAATGGCACCAAGAGAGCATTAAGATCCCAAGACTCACCTTGAGAAGTTAGAGTATAAGAGATTTATCTGTCTGAGTACGTCACCTTGGGGATCCCTAATATTTTTTGCTAAGTAGGACGAGGAGACTCTATGCTTGAGTGTCGATTAACAAAGGTTGATTTGAATAATAGTGAAGAATAGGTATCCTCTTCCTTGTATCGATGAACTCTTTGACTTGTTGAGAGGAGCTTGTGTATTCTCCATGATTGTATTGAGATCATGGTATCATTATTTTTGAGTTCAATGTTATAATATATGGAGGACTACATTCACTAGTTGGTATGAACTATATGCATTCGTCGTAATGCCATTTGGGTAGATGAATGCACTAGAAATGCATACGCACTCAATGAAAATGACATTGAATCAATACCTAGTTCATCTTGTTGAAGTGTTTTTTGGATTGAATCATGGTGTAATCCAAGACTCAAGATAATAATACCAAATATTAGGACCCCATCATGAGTACAATGAGGGATATTCAGATATATTCCAAGCTATCTATGTTTCACTATTGGATTGATTAGGTACACTTCATGGGTCACATCATCTCTATGGAAGTTGTTACAATGGACCTAGAAAAGGTTCATGAATTTGTTTCTTGGGAGTAGCCATAGAACGTATTTCATATCCATATCTTATATGGATTAGTTAGATATTAACAGAGATTTATCTGAGATTTTTTTTAATTGGAATCCCGCATTCGAGATTGACCAAATGGGGGATAAAGTTTTATTGGTCAGAAGCATGCGAAAATGCATTCCAGGATTTGGAGAAACAATTTACATCTACACCAATATTGATCATACCTAATCTATGTGAGGAGTAAATTGTGTTTTTTGATGCTTCTTGGATCAGACATGGAGAAGTTTTGATGTACGGAGATCATGTTATGGCTTATTGGTCTAGGAATTTTAGGCCACATGAATAGAACTACCATACACAGAACCTTGAGTCTGATTTAGTGGATTATTCTGTAACGAGTTGGTGAAACACACGGCCGATTGTCTCCTATCGACTGGTCAATGTTCTAATGCTCTGCTAATGTGTATAACAGCACTCAGGTCGAATCCTCGGCGATGATACTTTTTAATAGTCAGTTGTTTTTGGTTAATTGTATTATGATTGGGGGGATTGTTTACAGAGCTTATGAAATAATTTATGGATGATGTTTTATTTAACAAATTGATAAATATTGGCGTGAGTTCATCATTATGTAGTTAATCTTGTGATATCCTTGATCTTTGCTTTATATTGCATTAAATTAACACCCATGTCACAAGTTTACATTGATTAGAATTCCTAAGTGTTAAGGCTTTAATCCAAGCCTTAACATAACTTAAGGGTGTAATGTCAATCAGAGCATATTAATGGTGATGTATTTATGGTTTTAATAATCCAAGGAAACTACATTTTAAACAAAACAAGTCATTAATCCATGACATATTAAGTCAATCATACACAATGTTAATTCAAAGAATATTAATCAAGAAAAAGCTCTCAATCACTTGACATACCTAAATTATAACTCAACCCAATGAGATATTTACTCATCCATTTGAGTGTTTAATAATATGGTTATAATGACATGGATTATAATTTATGAAGAGAAGAAATGTAATGGGATAAGAAAAGAGTGGTGCATTGAACACACACACACGAACAATGATGAGAATTAAAAACAGACTTTCGATTGAATGAGGAAGAAAAATAAGGGAAGGCGATTCAACTGTATTTAAAATATTTTAAGAACAATAATATTAAACTACAGAATCTTGAGGAGAATAAGAGATATTGATGAAGAAACTTTCATTAAAACAGAATTACAAAACACAAACTTACAATATTACAAACGAAGAACAACACAAAAGTGAAAGGAAACAAAGAGAGGAGGAAGGGTATCTCAAGTGAAAACATGAGTATGGTAGGTCATCCCAAGCCTTCAGAAAGGATTTGGTCAGGACAATATATGATCCGTTTTTCTGAAATTCCAACTTCTTTGAAGGATAATAGGAGGATGCATTTATAGCCTAAGAAAATGGACAATTTTCATTCCCAATTTATCCCTCCAATTGGCTCAATGATTTGGACATTCAGACAGCCGAATCATTAGATATCACCTTATTCAAAGTTGTATATAATAATGTATTCCAAATTCTCTCAAAGGTTGGAGTAATTTGGACCTCTGGATCATATGTTATGGCCGGATGATTAAACAATTTTAATCCATCCATTTCAATCCAATCTTTTTGAAGTAAAAAATATGAAAGAGTTTTTGAATAGAAATATTCCATCAAACAAGAATGAGTTATTAAAAAACGTAGGCCTCTTATATCTCCTATTTCACACTGCAAAATCTCATCTCGATTTGATGATTACATCATGAGATCTGTAATGAATAGTTTTAGGATTATAATTTCCGGTCGGAATGGTGGGCTGGACTTCAAGGAATTAGTTGGGCCACTTTTTCATGTAGTTGGACCTTAAACTTTTTAACCCTGATTCCTTCAAATAATCTAGAACATATGGTGGAGTTTCATAAAATTTTTGCTTCAGGATTTAGACCAGTAACTCAATCATCATTGATGGTCCAGTTTCATCACAAATTTTTTGGGTCTTCTTATGTTGACCATATGAGCCTTCAAATGGAAGCATTGGAACATGGTTCCTTCTAATGATATGTGAGAAAAATAATAAAAAAGAATAAAAAATAAGAACAACACAATTTGAATTAGTAGGGTGAGAGTTATAAATAAAATAGTAAACTGACTCAATTGGACTATTTCTAAAAAATGCTCAAAAATTATGCTTAGTATTAAAACATTAATATTTGACACAAATTATGCACATTTCATATAAAACCAATAAAGGCGGTATATACTAAGTAATGAAAATATTAATAACATCAAATACACCACACTTAGTCTTGTTCATGTCCTCATGTGCAACAAATATAAAAACATAACAAAATCATTTTCACTCACTAACAAATATTAAAATTTTGTTTTCTCTAATCCGAGGAGGTTTAGACAATTTCACTCATCCATTTTGAATTCCACTATAAGTTGTTATAGAAACAACGTTCTATAACTAATTCATTTTTTCATGCTCATATTTAGAAATGGAATATTTGGACACTCAAAACTCACACCTCTCAAGATGATAAAATTCATTTGTGGAGGATCAATCCTTCACCAAAAAAAAGTGGAAAACTTATAGTTTGAAAGAGATCTCAGATTCCAATCCCTATCCACAGTGCACAAGAATAAAGAGGTATTTTTAAGGGGTTTTTCTATGGCTATGGGATGGTAGGAATATAATGTGCAAGAGAGAGAAGAATAGGGGTAAAACACCAACATAGAAAAAAAATGCACAATTTTTTTTAAATAAAACATGGAAGGAAATGAAAACATATATTTACAAGCGAATGATTGTGTGAAGAAATACATAATAGAGGAAGAAAACTTGAAGAGTATGAGAAGATAAAATATTTACAAACCACAAAACTATTCCCAATGGAATAATAATATAATTCAGGTGTTCTTTTTTTCTTTGTTCTCTCTTTTTTCGAAAGTTCAACTTAGAAAAGATCTCACACTCATATCCAAGCCCATGATTGATCTCTTAAAGACACTAATTGTAATAGATATAAAAACATACAATGTTGAGGAAGATAGATTTTTGACCTACACAAGAAACAACCCTTTTTTGTTCTTTTATTTTATTTTTTATTTTTGAATTTTTTTGATTTTTTTGATCACATGTCAATAACATTTACAAAATTTCATAAATGGAAGTACATTGCATTAACAAAACACACTAAATGAAAAAATTACCCCCACAATTAAATTGATGGTTTCCCTCGAGCATATGATAACATCGTAAAATCAAAAAAGGGTACCCATAATGAAATCTGTTCCCCCACACATAAATTTCAAAAACAAATATGCAAAGAAAAATCCATTTTGATATTTGGTGTGAAAAGTTATTGGGCTTGAAATGTGGCTATCAATGAAAAGGGTTTCATAGGCTCGAAGGGGCTTTCAAAAGGGGGATTAATTTAAGGGAAATGGTAGGTTATTTGGCTATTGTAATTCTCACGTGGTTCAGAAAATGCCTATATTATATTAATACACACTAAAGTAGGAAATTCAGCTCGAAGGTCCACAAACACAAGACTCACAAATGGGGGTGGAAACATACATTTCGAAAAGATGGACATAGGTGGCCTTGGCATGAAAGAAAATGTTGTTCCTCATGGTTTGGGAAAATCATTTTCCAAATTGAAAATTGAGCATTCAAAATTTAGTAATTTTCACACAAAATTATTTATCCAAAGTCATGATGAAAATACAAATTTTTTTAGATGAAAAAAGGTCTGTTAACTCCCCAAAATGGTTGGAAAAAATTAGAAAATTGGAAGGTGAGTAATCAGGACTCTTGATTGTTTGTATGTTTTTTTTGTTATGATGATTTTTTTATTTTGTTTTTGTTTACTTTTTTTAGTATTTAATAAAGATACACCCACACAAAAGAGAAAGTGAAAAACAAAAGATTTTATAAAGAAAGTGGTAATAAATGAAAGTGAGAGGAATAATAATAAAGAGATAGAGAGAAGATGAGATATATAGAGAGTTAAAGGGAATGATGTTCCACTGGTTTGGATTTGGTGGGTTGCCATATCCATCTAGTGGTGGGTCGACTACAGAAGTTGGGGATACAGTGGAAGTTGATGTTGATCCAGGATTGTGCATCCTCTCATGGTGATGATTTACCATTGTCCATTTACCGTGAATGTAATTTTGGAAGAGGGGTATTTTACTTGCACTTCACCAAGTGGGTAAACATTATTAATATAAAAAAGAACTTCCCAGCGAGAATTAAGATTACCTGGGTGACGCTGAAATCAAGAAATGAAGATCATTACCATTTCACCTTCATGAAATACCTTTCTTAGGATGTGTTAATCATGGAGTGCCTTGGATTTTTCTTTTTAGAGATTGTAATTCTCATAAGAATTAAGTTGAAGCACCTCTAGTTCATCCAATTTCAACAATCTTTCTTCACTGGATTTTTCAAGATAAAAATTACATGTTTTCACTGCCCAAAATGAATTATGTTGGATTTAAACTGTAAAATGACAAGTTTTACAAAAAAATATCCTAAAAGGAGACAACCCAATGGATTTTTATAGGAACTTCGATAAGCCCAAAGTGGTTCACCAAGTATTTCAGGCCAGTCTTTTCCCATGGGTTTTACAATTCTCTCAAGCACTTTTCTCACTTCTCTCTTAGAAAGTTCACCCATTCCATTTGTTTGGTGGTGATATGTAGTTGATGTTTTATGTAAAACCCTATTCCTTTTCAAAAGTGATTCCATGGTTCTATTATAGAAATGGGTTCCTATGTCACTTATCAAGGCACGTGGTGTGCCAAATCGGTGGAACATGTGTGTCTTTAGGAACTCACTAACAGTATTTGAATCATTATTTATAGTGGGTTTGGACTCGACCCTCCTATAAACCCAATCAACCATAAGAAGGATGTATGATAATACATTGGAAGGTGGAAATGGTCCCATGAAATCTATTCCCCAAACATCGATGATCTCACAAAAAATTAATGGTTTTGGGGGCATTTCATTTTTCTTTATAATTTTTCCAAACTTTTGGCAAGTGGTACATGATTGACAGAACTCATGTGAGTCCTTGAAGAGTGAAGGCTAGAAGAATCTTGAGTCTAGGATCATTCGGGAGGTCCTTTGTGGTCCAAAGTGGCCACCGCCAGGCATTGTGTGACAAATTTCTAATATGGAAGAATTTTCATTTTCATCAACACATCTCCTAATTACCATGTCAGTCCCAGTTTTCAAAAGTTTATTTTCTTCCCAAAAATAGTATTTTCAATAAATTTTCATCTTAATTTTTTTTCTTTTTAAAAAATTTCATGAAAAACACCATAAACCATGTAATTTACAATTGGGTCATACCATGGTATTTTTGGAGTGAGAGATAAAAGATACTCAGTGGGGAATTCAGGATCGATGATTTCAGAATGACAAGAATTAGATATTCTACTCAAGTGATCTTCCATAGGGTTTTATTTTCCTTGTCTATCATTGATTTCAAGTTTAAAATCTTGAAGCATTAGGATCCATCTTATTAACCTCAGTTTGGAATCACTTTTCTTGAGTAAGAACTTTATAGCAGAATGGTCTGTGAAGATGATGATTTTGGAAACTAAGATATAGGGCTAGAATTTATCTAAGGAAAAAAACCACTGCTAAAAGTTCCTTTTCAGTGACAGTGTAGTGAGATTGAGTTTCATCAAATGTTTTGAGGAATAATAGATTACATGAGGAATATTTTCTCTTTTTTGACCAAGAACAACCCCAACGGCTCTATCAGAAGCATCACACATCAAATCAAAGGGTAAGGACCAGTATTGGGGTCAGATTATTGGGGTAGATGTTAGAGTAGTATCGAGGTCAATGAATTATTTCTTGAAAACCTTATCGAAATGAAATGTGACATCATTTTGGAGTAACCGAGTGAGTGGGATGGAAATCCTACTAAATTTATAGATGAATCTCCAAAAGAAACCTACATGACTAAGAAATTAATGAATGTCTCAAACAGAAGTGGGTTGAGGAAGTGATTGGGTCACTTCAATTTTGGTAGGATTGACTTCAATACCATCTTTTGAAACTATGTTCCCTTGAACAATCCCATTTGCAACCATGAAGTGACATTTATCAAAATTTAACCCAAGGTTACACTTGAAACACTTTTGGAGGACTAGAGAGAGTGATTTCAAACAAGATTCAAATGACTCACCATAAATGGTGATGTCATCCATGAAGACTTCCATGCAGTGTTCACTGAATTTGGAAAATATACTCATCAAACACCTCTAGAATGTTGCAGGAGCATTAAAAAGGCCAAAATGCATTATTCTATATGCATATGTTCTAAAGGGGCATGTGAAAGTAGTATTTTATTGGTCCTGAGGTGCGATTTGGATTTGGAACTAGCCGGTGTATCCATCAAGAAACCAATAGTGTGACTTTTCGGCTAATCATTCTAGCATTTGATCAAGGAATGGAAGAGGGTAGCGATCTTATCTTGTTTCTTCATTCAATTTCCTATAGTCGATGAACACACGCCATTTGTGCTTCACTTGAGTTGTGACTACATCTCCATGTTCATTTGTGACAATAGTTATCCCACCCTTATTAGGCACAACTTGAATTGGGCTAACCCATTCACTATTGGGAATTTGGTATATAATACCAGCTTGAAGAGTCTTGGTGATCTCTTCCCTAAATACCTCAAGTATGAGTGGATTGAGTCTTCTTTGTGGTTGTCTAATTGGTTTGGATGACTCCTCAAGATGTATTTGATGCATGTAAAGGGCAGGGTTGATTCCTGGTATGTCATCAAGGGTCCAACGTATGGACTTTTTGTTTTCCTCTAACACATGAACAAGTTTGGAGTCTTCGGTTTCAGAAAGTGAATGAGGGATAATGATAGGATATGAGTGATCACAGAAAAGGAATGCATATTTCAGGTGTTCAGGAAGGGGTTTTAGATTAGTCTCATCTTTCATTTTTTGGTTAGACATCTCCGGAATAGAAGAAGGGAATTCAGTTGATTCAGATTCATTTTCCTTAATATTGCCCAAGGTGGAGTAGTAGAGATCAGAGTTGATGTGGGATTTAAGAGAGTTTTCAAGATCCTCTAGATTGATAGTCTATGAATTAAAGCTCCACATCAACATCAACATTTATCAATTTGTTAATCATGCTGTAGATTTCACAAGATCCTCTGTAATTAGAACATGAAGAACATGGTGGATTGGGGTTCGATTGACTCTTAGAAGTGTCCTCAGAAACATAGATTGAGAATTCCAAGTGATCCTCATATGGGTATCACATGGCTTGGAAATTTTGAACTTGACCATTTGGTAACCGAATTCCATGGATAAGATGCCTGAATGGACATCAATCTTGGTTCTTGTAGTCATGAGGAATGGTCTTCCTAGAATTAGGGGAGATCGAGAAGATTTAGTCTCAACTTCCATGTCAAGGAAATAGAAATCCATAGAGAAGATAATATCACTGACTCGGACAAGGACATCCTCAATTATTCCCGCAGGACTGGCTGTACATTGATTGGCCAATTGAATGAAAACACCCATTGGATGTAAGGGATGTAGACCAAGGTTCGAGAATATAGATTTGGGCATGACATTAATTGAGGATCCTAGGTTTATGAGTGCATTATCAAAGTTGGAACTTCTAATTTGGCATGGAAACGTAAATGTCCCTAGATATTTTCACTTAATGGGTAAGGAATCTTGTGTTGAAACATTTTCAATGTTCCTAAGTTGCCTCTTATGGGTACACAACTCCTAGAAAAACTTTGCATACATAGGAATTTTTTATGGAATATAATAGGGTAATGTTGAATTCCACATGTCTAAACATGTCAAGCATTTTAGGATTGTGTTAAAAGGACTTTTTTGGCTTAGAAAAGGCTTGAGGAAAAGGAATTAGGTTCCTATGTGGAATAGAAGGAGGTGAGGGAATGTATTTAGGTTCCGTTTCAATTTTATTTTTATTTTCATTTTCTAGGTCAACATTTAAAGGTGGTTTATATGACTTATCTTGAGGTATAGTAATTTTCTTTCCTAATCTAAGTGAAATTACACTTACATTAACCTTGGGGTTGGGTAATGGTTGAGATGTGAGTTGGGAAGATTTGGATGGTTGATGCTGACAAAGGTGGGATGCATGTTGACTAATTTGGGTTTCAATGTTCCTGAGGCTAGAATGGGTGAAAGAGGAAAGATCTTACACTTCAATTTCCCATGGTTGCATGGAAGAGGATTCTTGTCCCATATTGGGATTAACTAGATTTTGGTTCTTGGGAAAGCGATTGTATTGGTTTTGGAATTGGGAAGGCTCACTGGGATAATAGAATCCAGGAGGAGGATTGTTCCTTTGAGGTTTAGGAATAAAAGGATAAGGTTGTTGGAAGTTACCAACACCTTGACCATATTGAAAATAGTTTGGGTTTTGAGGAGGGAATTGAGGGGGATGAGAGACCGAATTACCATACCTCAGTCCTTGGTTATAGGAAGAAGAGAAGGGCTCAGAGTGAGGTTGGTTGAAGTTTCTAATGAACTGGCCTGATTGTTGAGGGTTGGTGTTCCTCTAAGCATATGATGCATTGAGCTCCATTGGTCCAGATGAATCAGATTTATCCTCTTGAAATTGTGAACATGTGTTGGTTTGATGAGATGAAGAGTTGCATATTTCACAGTTTTTGACAGGTCCAAGAAACATTGATTGCAGAGAAGATGAGGTTGGGGATTTGGTAGCCACAACTAGTTGTCACACAAGAACTGTAAGTTCACTCGTCCACTCGGTCATCTTGTTCGGATAAATTGATTGATTATCTTGGGATTTTTTGGCTTGATAATGTGCTTGAGTATTGAATTGTTTTGTGTTTCTAGTCATGTTACTTATGAGATCTCTTGCATCTGCAAGAGTTTTATCAACAAGAGGACTGCCACTGGTGGCATGAATGATAGTTCTCTCCATAGCTAATAACACATCATATAAGTATTGGATCAAGAGTTGATCAGGGATTTGGTGGTGTAGGTAGGTTGCAAAAAGAATTTTGAACCTCTATGTGTATTCATGGAGTGATTCACTTGGGAACTGATAGATACAACTTATTTATTTTTGGATGGAATTAGTACGAGAAGTTGAAAAGAATTTCTCTAAGAAGAGTCGCTTCATGTCATTCCATGTGGTTATGGAATCAGGAGGAAGGTAGTAGAGCCATGACATAGCAGTGTCACCTAGGGAGAAAGGGAATGCTCAGTGTTTGATTTTTTCCTCAGAAATCCCTTGAGGATTCATGGTAGAGCACACCACTTAGAACTCTTTAAGGTTAAGATGTGGATCCGCACTGGCTACCCTTTGGAAATGAGGGAGAAGATGAATCAAACCCGATTTGAGTTCAAAAACAAACTCTATGTTTGGATATTGAATACCAAGAGGTTGGTAATTCATATCAGGGGTAGCAAGTTCTTAAGTGTTTGTTCCCTAGGATTGGCCATGTCTAATTCAATTGGTTAGACAAGTACTGGTTCTTGAATTATTTGATTATCTCTTATGTTCCTCTTAAGATGGTGCAGGGTTCGCTCAATTTCAGGGTCTAACAAAACCGAGGGATTGTTTGGGAGGTTATGGGGAATTCGGATTGATTTTGGAAGAAAGAGGAAGGATGGTTTTTCTTTTTGTGTTTTCCATTTATGATTTTTATGAGGAACATGGGTTTTTCATTATGTTTTTTTAATTTTTTTTTAATTTTGTTTTTTTGGGTTTTTTTACAATAACCATAAACTAATGACTACATAAAGAACCTTCACTGGAAGAGGTGACATTTGAAACGCACAGTCGATTGTCGCCTATCGATCAGTCAAATTTCCAATGTTTTTCTAATGTGTATAGCAGCACACTAGTCTAATCCTCAGCGATGATACTTTTTAATAGTTGGTTGTTTTTAGTTAATTGTATTTTGATTGGGGGGTTTTTTTCAGAGATTATGAAATAATTTATATATGATGTTTGATTTATCAAATTGACAAATATTGGGGTGAGTTCATCATTAGGTAGTTAATCTTGTGATATCCTTGAGCTTTTCTTTCTATTTCAATAAATTAACACCCATGTCAAAAGTTGACGGTGATTAGAATTCATATGTGTTAAGGCTTTAATCCAAGACTTAACATAACTTAGGGCTCTAATATCAATCAGATATTATTTATGGTGGTGTATTTATGGTTTCAATAATCCAAGGAAACCGCATGATAAACAAAACATGTCATTAATCCATGACATGTTAATTCCAACATACAAAATGTTAATTCAATGAATATTCATCGAGAAAATGCTCTCAAACACTTAACATAACTAAATTATAACTCACCCAAATGAAATATTTATGCATCCATTTGGGTTTTTAATAATCTGGTTATAATTATTATGATTATAATTTAAGAAGAGAAGAAAAATAAAGGGATAAGAAAAGAGTGGTGTGTTGAACACACACACATGAACAATGATGAGAATTAAAAATGGAATTTCGATTGAATGTGGAAGCTAAATAAGGGAAGAAGATTCAACTTAATTTAAACTATTTTAAGAACATTAATATTAAACTACATAATTTTGATGAGAATAAGATATATTGGTGAAGAAACATTCTTTAAATTAGAATTACAAAACACAATCTTAGAAGATTACAAATGAAGAACAACACAAATGTGAAAGGAAAAAAAGAGAGGAGGAAGAGAATATAATGTGAAAACATGAGTATTCAAGGTCCTCCCAAGCATTTGGAATGTCTTTCTTCATGCCAATATGTGCTCCTATATTCTGAAATTCCAACTCCTTTCAAGGAATGGTGGGTGATGCATTTATAGCCTAAGGAAGTGGACTGTTTGCATTCCCAATCTATCCCTCTAGTTGGATCGACAATTTGGACATCCAGACAGCCGAATCATGAGATATCACCTTCTTCAAAGTTTTAGATAATACTATTGGAATACATATCTCAAAAGTTGGATTCATTTGGACCTATGGATCCAACATTAAGGACAGTTGATTAAATGATTTTAATCATTCCATTTCAATCCAATGTTTTTGAAGTCAAAATGTGAAAGGGTTTTTGAATAGGAATATGCCCTTAAATCCGAATTATTTCTTCAACAACATCGGCCTTCTATATCCCGTATTTCACACTGAAAATTATTAGCTCTATTTAATCATTACATAATGATATATGTCATGAATAGTTTCTGGATTTTAATTCCCAGCCAGAATGGTGGGTTGGACTTCATGGAATTAGTTGGGCCACTCTTTCTTGTAGTTGGACCTTTAAATTTTTATAAATTATTCCTTTGGATAATATAGAACATATGGTGGAGTTCAATGAAATATGAGCTTCAGGATTTAGACCAGTAACTCAATCATCATTGATGGTCCAGTTTCATCACAAATTCAATAGGTCCTCTTGTGTTGACCATATGAGCATTGAAATGGCATAATTGGCACATGATTACTTCTAATGATATGTGATAAATTGAATAAGGAATCCCAATAAACAATAACCATACAATTTTAATTAGTTGGGTGAGATTTATAAATAAAATATTAAACAGAATCAATTGGAATACTTCTAAAAAATGTTCAAAAATTATACTTAGTATTAAAACATTAATATTTCACACAAATTATGCACATTTCATATAAAATAAGTAAAGGGGGTATATAACATGTAATGAAAATATTATTAACATAAATTGGTAGAATTATTATTCAGTGAGAATTTTACTATGTATACAGATCACAAGAGTTAGAAGAATGTCTTTTCCAAATAATATTTGATTCACAAGCAGCAGAGATGAGATGAGTATATGTTTTCATTTTACTTTCTACTAGAATATATCCATGTAAAAAGAAATAATGTTGGTGATACTTTAAGTTGAAAAAACATAGACTCAGGCTCTTCATGAGTCTAGGGATGAGTTTAATACAATGAATCTACTATATGATATGCATGTTAGGGTTTGGAATATTCAAGTGAATATGAATCCCATATCAGTATCAATAGAGTGTATACTCTTGACACAAGTCACATACATAGAGTATGAGGATCCAAGAATGTTTTACCTTGAGGGAAACCCTTAAAATGAGGTTATCCACCTTCCGATTGGATTGTAGATGACCATGAGATCATCTATGTTGGTAATTGGGTTGCTGTGCCTATGAGAATGCAGGTGGAGCTGATGAGTGAGTTTCATTCCTCAAAGTGGGAAGTACATCTAGGTGTGACCAAAATGTATTGTTCCCTACATTGAAATTTTTGTGGTTGAGAATGGAAATTGAGATAGTAGGTTTCATGACATGATGTTATGCCTTACAATAGGTAAAGTCTATGAATCCATGGTGTAGTGGTTTATTACATCCATTTCACTTTTGGAATGGGTGTTATATAATGTTACAATGTATTGTGTGTTTGGTCTCCTAAATTAGCCTCAAAATAATGATTCTATTTGGATTTTTGTGGATAGATTAATTAAGGCTGCACATTTCTTTCATATATGGGAGACTTTCTCAGTAGAGCTGTTGGGAGATTTGTATGTTAGGTAAATAGTTCATCTACATGGGGTCCCCCAAAATATTGTTTCAGAATGGGACTCATTATTTACATCATTATTCTGGAAGGATTTATAGAACGTTCTTGGTAAATAGGTTTTATAATGTATTTATTTCCACCAATAGATAGATGGGTAGTCAAAGAAACCTAAACTATTTATTGAGGATATGCTGAGAGCATGTGTTCTTGACATTGGTGGGTCTTGGAAAAAGAAACCATATTTGGTACATTTCTCCTACAAAAACAATTATCAACAAACTATACTGATGGAACCATATGAAACTCATGGTTGTAGGCCATAAATATCAACTTTATGCTGGATGGAGATAGGTGAGTTAGAGTTGTTGGGACCGAGACACATGTAGGTGACATCGGAGAAGGTTCAGTTGATCTGAAAATGTATGGAAACGACTCAGAGCAGGCAGAAGATGAATTCATATAGATATTTAGGAACCTGAGAGTTTACATAGGGTGATCATATATTCTATTGAGTGTTACCTATATTGGGTCACCATAGGATACAGAGGCAAGGAATGTTGGTCCCCAAAGTTCATTGGATAATTTGAGGTTGAAGAGAGAATTGGGTCGGTGGCATACCTATTGGAAATTCAACATAGGTATAGTGTTATATATGATGTTTTCCTTGTGTCCCAACCTTAATGGCATCATCACAAACCATACCATGTGATTGATGTAGATGATTTTGACCATGATATAGATGCATCCTTTGAGGAGAATCCTATACAAGTTCTGGATCATTATGAGAATGTGTTGCGGGTAAAGATCATGTTGATAGTTCATGCATTGTGGAAACATGGGAATGTGAAGGAAGAAACATGGGAGATAGAAACAAATATGTGTTCTCAATGGATGGATCTTTTTGGCTAAGAATCTTAGAGATTACTGGTAGCATATCTTGATGACATGTTGTTATATGATGGGAGATGGAAAGATCCCAACAGTTTATATAGATGTTTTGGGCTCATATGTAGGTAATTTTTTTTCATTTTTTAGAATACATTGATTGGGTTTTTCCTTAGGGTGTATTTGGGTGAAAAGTTCAAATTTTGGAAGGAGGTGGACATGTGCATAGTTGGAAGATATTTTTTCCAAACCATGTACCATTGCTGAACAGACCATACGAACCCAAGAAGTGAGGATTCAAATGGATAGTGTACGGTTTTTTCATTCCATGTTCGCTAAAAGGAGAAATCATGTTCCCCATAGAAGAGTCGTACCATTATAGCGCATGGTTAGGGGATACTATGTGCCTCTTCCAAAAAAACTATGCATGTGGTAATAATTAATCTTAAAGACATATTTAAAATTTACAAATCCCCCTAATTTAACCAAAATCAACCCCCTCTTGAACCATCTCATTTTATATTGTTTTCTAGGTCCCCAGATACATTAATAGACTTCCCAATCTTCTTTCTTGTAAATTCATAGGGTGGATAGAAGATCTGCACCCCACCCGATAAGTGAATCCAATACCATGTGGTATTATAATTCCCTCTCATCCCTCCCTATTATTATAGAGGGGAGTTATCCCCTTTTTTCTTATATACTAATATAGGATTGTGAGATATAGATCTAGAATTTTTTTACCTTGATTGTTTGATCTTGAATTAGGATTTTATATCCATATCACTTAATGTGTTTTTATTTCGTATAAATTGGGGATTCTACCTTTGGCGAGAGTTGTAAACAAATTTAAAGTGATAGAATATAATTTTAATCCCATGTCTTGATTTCAATTATGTGTATGTAATTTTAGAATTTCTATTATATTATTATAAATTTTTTTCTTGATATAATTAATTAATTAGGTTAACTAATTAATTAAGGGGATTGAGAATTGAGATGTTGATATAGTGAATTTCAATAGTTAACTATTGAATAAATAATGGGATATGGATATTATTGTTGTGAATAATTAATTGTTTAATTAATAATGGGATATTGAGATTGTGATTATGAGTAATTAATTGTTGAATTGAATGTGGGATTTTGAGGTTGTGATTATGAATATTTAATAATTCAATTAATTATTAGATATTGAATTATAATTTGGAGGTAATTAATTTTTTAGTTAATTATGGGATGTTGAGAGTATGATATGTGAATAATTAATTGTTGAATTAAGTATGGGATGGTGAGATTGAAATATTTTAATAAATAATTGTTTAATTAATTATGGTATATTGATATTGTGATATATGACTAATTAATTTCCGAATTGATTATTTAATGTTGGAATAGTCAATTGATTAATTAATTGTTGAATTAATAAACGAAATTGATTTGATTAATTAATTGTTGAATTAATTAATGGAATGATGGGTATATGCAACTATTGAATTTGATTAATTAATTGTAAAATTTATTAATGTGATAATTGTGTTTGGGATGTGGTCTGATGCATCAAAATACCATAGTGTGATAAGAATTGAGGAATGGTAAAATGGTAATTATTATGAGATATTGTGTGTGGTACATGACTACTACCTCAAAATCCCATAGTTTGATAACAAATGATGATTGGTAACAATTTCATTCCAATATAATAATTGTGTGTGGGACATGGTCTACTACCTCAAAATCGCTTAGTGTAAATTGAAATGATGAATGGTTACAATGTAATTAATATATGATTTGTGATAAAGATTGGTAATAATGGAATTCTAAGACACGATATCAATTGGGGATATTTTAGACTCTAGCATGAGTTGCGGTAGGTTTTGAGAGTTCGAGTATCCATGGGAACCTGAGTGTTACATGGTCAAATAAAGTGTAATAGAATAAGTGTAAACTATTTTCTTTATTTATTTTATGTATTCATTATGTAACATCATACACTTTTTGTTGACTGGATATTTTTTTAGAACTCATTGGTGTTGAGCTAATGAGTTTTACTAACACCCTACTTAGACTACCTTATCAGTTCCCAAATATATTTCATGTTTATAGGACATGATAAGGGAAAAGGCCATGTGTTAGATGGATGATTTGGGGTGGATCTGAGATGAGGGAATTAGAGTGGTTTAGAACCTTCTTTGGAGTTTCCAATATCTTTACTTTTTATTTTCATTTTATCACTTGGAACATATTCTAGCATAGCATATCTACTATCAGTTTTGATATTGTAATTATAGTTTTGGTCATCCTATAATATTGGTATTATCCTAATTATGTTTATATGTCATTTATTTATTGGCCATTTATTTTTAATGAAGTATTACTTTAATATATATGGTGTTCTATCCCCATGATCGACATTTTACCCTCGCTGCTAGTAAATAGCCTCTATCATATGGGGAGGAATGCTTTAGGTCATGTAACCAATTAGCTTGGAGAACCTATGTGTGGAACCCAGGATGGGACATTACATAGATATAATACTTCAATAAAACACTATCAAGTATACTCTAGAAGATGGTGAAGAATGATATGAAGTCCCAAGTAGATAAGTTCCCCAAGCGTTATGGGCCTACCATAACACCACAAGTATTATTACACAATCTCTCAAATAATCATTGGTGTATGGGACCAAGGAAGTGTTACCAAAAGAATTATAGTTGCCTTCACTAAGAATAGACATTTTGGGGAAAAAATCAGAAGATGATCAATCACAAATGTTTTTGGATGAATTGGAGTGGGTTAATGGGAACCATTTTCATAAATTGCACTACTTTTAAGTCTATCGAAATCAGGTGGAAGAGCCTTTAATAAAAACATTCTACACATTTCATTCCTCCAAGGGGAATTGGTGTTGGATCTCAAGACCCCAATGATACCTAGAAATAATCCTCCATAGCTAAAACCCAAATGGGAAGGCCCTTACATCATACATATTGTATATCATAATGGATCTTACTCACTAGACACAATTGAGGGAGAACATGTTGCACCCTCACCAATGCAAGTCTTCTCAAGAAATAATTTTTGTAGCTTTAATCAAACTCTCCTTATCCTAGAAGAATGATGTTAAACTATACATCAACTCATATCATGGTAGAAAGGCATTAAAATTCATATCACCTCAATTCTTTCCTATGATGATATAAACTGAAAAACATCTCACATCTTGGAAACATGAATATAAACTATATGGAGTCATAATTACCACATGAAACAGACCATCTTGGAATATTTTCTCACCTAATGATTTTAAATAGCATGGGAATTTCTATATCACTAAAAAATCATCAGAAATGAGGTATATTTGTACGAATGTGGGATGAAATGACCACATCCATGTGTGAGAGTCAGATCCACATAGCGAGTCCCTCCTTCTAAGAACTACACATAGATTTATTCCTACCATAACAGGATACTTTGAGATGCCTGAACCACTTTTTCTGAAACCATTCATAATGTTACATCCCTTTCACATCATGTGAACCTCTTCATTACTGTGTGATGCTAAACATTATAGTTGATTTCCATGCCCCATGACATTAAATTGCAAGGGATTATAGAACTATATGTGGGTTGATTATCCTTTTAAATGAGATATGTCAGGACACCTTGATCCTATATCATGGTATATCCAACAGATGATACAAAATTACCATGTCCTATACTTAATAACCCCTTAATGGTGAGAGGAACCCCTTCTATTCTCTGATTCTCATACTGAGCAAAGATCACATGAGGTTAGTAATTTCATAAAATGCTTCCCCACATGAACAGGTAATAATATCTTATGAAAAGTTCTTTATGGACCTGAATTCAAGACCTTAAAAGGAATACCATGAGTCCTCAATGAATAACATTAAACTACAAGGTTGAATTCCCTTTCACAACCTAGAGTTTCACATTCCTGTGGACCTTTCTTAAGAGGACCACTATTTTTTGTGATTGGAATCATACCACAGCTCCATTAAACAACTAAATTTGACATGATTCAGGAAATCATAGGATACGTAGAGAAACCCAAAAAACTAACATCGAGTCCAGTCACAAAAAAGAAGCTTAAAAATTCCCCTATATATATATAGGTAAGACATTCATAGGAATATACATCCTCCAGAACTATTTGTGTCTTGATTTCTATTATTGTGGGATACGTAGTGATCCCAAATTTGCATCCATAGGTCCACCCAAGATATGCATTTTCACATTAGTAAGAAAGCACCCTTTCCTCATTATGTTAAACTATAGAGTTCCTTGAGAACTGCATGTGTCATGATTCTTTTCATCATCAGATATGTAATTATGCCTAGATCTCCAACCCATGGGACCATCTAAAACAATCAATGAAAACTATGTCCACCACTATATATGGGTTTGACCTCCATAGAGATTTTCTCATTAAATAACTAGGTGGGGATTGATTTAAATATTCATAGGATATGTAGTGACACAAAAATATCCATCCCTAGGCCTAGATACAAAAACCAATAAAAAATACCCCCAACTACATAGGGGATGATCCACAAAAGACCATTATTCTTATATAAGAGTCAAATCTATGTACATCCTTCTTGTTCATGTGACATATATTTCATTGTTTTTCATGTTAATTACCATATCCCTACCACATGATGTTATACTATAAGGAAAATATAACACCTTAATTCTTGATGTTAAACTGCAAGGAAAACGTCCTTCTTAGATGACATTAAAACAGCACGAAAAATATGTCCCCACTACATGATACTAAGCAATGAAGACCATCACCATCATCATGCCTTAACCAATTTCCATAGGAACCTTACCCTTTTCAACTAGAGAATGGTGTACTTATTTCATATGTTAATAATATCAATCTATAAAGGACACTTCATGTCTAAAGTGGCTCAATTTTACAAAAAAACCTTCCATGGACCTTGGAAAAAGGATAACATTATCCAAGAAACCGTTTGTTTTACTTTTCATGTATTCCTTTGGATCCTTCATATTCATCAATGGTCATCGATGAAATTTTTAAATATATAAAAATTTATTCCCAATCCTTGTGACCCACAATGTTTCTGTGGAAGAACTCATCACCTTAAATTATTCTAGGCCATTCAAAGCATGATTTTATTTTATCATTACTCATGAACTGGGAATCTCAATCCTTTAATAAATATATTTTTATCTACCACTCATATCTATTTTGGGACGATCTTTACATTAGGTATCCTAATTAGGCTCTTGTCTAAAATTCCCCCCATATTAGGTTCATGTGCATCATGACATTAAACATCCTAAACATTGGTCAAAGCTGTATGACCATAAACCCAATCCTATTATGGTCCAAATCTCAAAACCTTAAACAACATGAGAATGAGACACAAAATATCTAGGTTAAAAATGAAAAAAGGTTGTCCAGAGATAAAATCATGTCTTTACTCATTAAAATCGTCATCTCCAGAATTTTGGAAAAGCATAGGGTAGAAATAAATAAAGTATAAATCTAACAAATACTACTCTATATCTATAGTAAAAGCCAAAAAAATTATTTTTGGAACCCCTTGGACTAGGTAAATGTTACAATAAAGACTTTTCACATCTCCTCTCTATGAGAACATGTTCATTGGGAATTGATAGTGCCATTAGGGTGCTCGAATTCATATTGAATATTACAATCTATATAAATCAAACAACATGATTTGAGGACCCCAAATATGAGAAATCTTTCATGGCCCCTAGAAAAGGATAGCCTACTTCAAGGGACACTTTTTTTGACTGTAAATTTTTCCCTATGTCTCCTGCATATGAGACTATGGTTGTAAACCCAATGCATCATTCTAAAAATGGTACTTCTGATCTTTGAAAGCCCATACATCACTATGGTAGAACTCATCACCTTAGTGTGTTCTGGTCCATTCTTATTTTAATGGTTCTAGACCGTCCTCATAAACTGATCTCTTTGAACCATGATCTAAAATCCATGTATCCAAAATACTCAAGTATATTTGACAACATTCATTTTATGTCACTATGTTTTGTACACATTCTCAATGAAGGATTGTGACACTCCTTTCCCAAGCTTTTGATGGCCCACAAAATGTCATTAAAAAATATAGGGTGTAGGGAACGAGCTTCATAATTAATATTTGAACTTCCCTATGGTGCCAGAACACTTTCAAGATAGATTCCACCCATGGAAAACCTCATAATATAGACATTTATTTCTCTAAGAATATTCTAGGGCCCTTGTAATGGAGTGGAGATCATATTTTCATGATTGTTCTATCGACACATAAGGTATTTGAACTACCAACTGGAGGAATCTAATCCTTTAAAAAAGTAAATAAAATCATTTAGAGCCGTAGAAACACTGTATGAGAACCTATCATCCAGGTTGTTATGGGTAAAACTCAAAATGTATACCCATTTCCATATTCACTAGATCAAACTTTTGGGTTATGAATTATATAAACCCCATTAAAACTATCAAAGTGGAACCAAATTCCACGGTATTTCACTCATGGACAATATAATATCTATAAATATTCTACGAACCATAGAAAATATAGAATACACCACTTTTTGGTAATTTAACTGACTCATAAGGGCTTTGAACATACAAATGGAGGCATCACCTTCTTGTAGGAATGTAGCTCTATTCCTCATGATCATCAACCACACCATACTAGAAACCAATACACTTGGGTGTTTTAGGTCATTCTTGGCATGTTTGTTCCATATTCCATTATCATTAATCATGACTTGGAAGTAGGACATTAAACTACATTACATCCTAATGTCCAAGTTAAAAGACCCTAAAATATATCAAAACAAGGTTCGAGAAAGAAGACCCTAAACTAAAAAGATAGAATTTCTAAGATAAAATAACATAAAATATGGTGATAGGAGGTATGAGCTAAAAGAATCTAAACTAAAGTGATAATATGACCAAGCTAAAAGACCCTAAACTACACAACACATTGATTTAGTCTGTGAGAATCAATCTATGCTCACCAAGCCTATTCTATTTAGAAAAATGTAGATCAAACTCTCTTCGAGACACATATTCTACCAAAACTATACCTATGTGAATCAAGTAATCTCATGATAGTTGGGTTAGATATATCAATAAATAATCTCACATTTGTGGGAATTATTGGGAAATTCTTGAGAAGAATACATTATAATTATATCATTCAAGTCCATAAATTCAAGTTTTTATAATAATATGAAAATGATGGTAATTTTAGGTGATTTATATAACATCATATCAATGAAATTTCATGCACATCCTGAATGAATGAAAATGAAAAAAGACATATGAATCACACAAATCAATTCACTGTTAATATACAAGTGGATGAATCTCCCCAAATCAGAGCCTCTCCCATGAACTTATAATCTAAGGAAAAGGTTCAAAATTATAACCCCATCATAGAATGTTATAAAATGATTCCTTATGCTCTGATAACCTATGATCCATGGAGGAAACAGATTGGCCTAATTGATGAAAGGATTTGGTCACCACCTCTATAATCTATTACAACTTTTCTAATCGAGTAGTGGAATCAAGCCTATCCTACTCTTCTATATCAAGGAGTCCTTGTTTATCTGAAATAATTTTATCAAATGTCTAAAGTGCATTATAATTCTAGGAAAACATAGCCTAAAGATGGATAATTGTAGACTATAGATTGTCAATATCAAACATTCCAGCACTGAACACATCCTACTGAGTAGCCGCCTCTAACACATGCTGGTAAGATTCATTTATGTCTTCATTACAGTTTTATTTCAATTAAGAAGATGACTTAGAGGTCACCACCCTCAATTAAAGGTCCTTATTCTACTCTCTTAGGGAAATAACCTCCTTCACCAAAGAATTATTGGGGGAACAGTCGAAACCCTCATAACCAATAGTGGTAAAAAAAATATATAGTTACCAAACCAGTCATTTATCCCTTCCAATAGGGTTTCTAAAACTAAAGTCAAGATCTCTCTACACATTAATCACATCATCACTTGATAAAGTGATGTTGACCCATTACTTTTTCCGAAGTTCATCATATGGATATGAGTAAAGTTTTGGACCATGTCTTCAATAGAAAGAGTTGTGCTCACAGTATTTGATGGCATACAAATGGATCCAACCATTACATTGGATGATCGAATGGGGTGAACACACAAATGAGTTGGGATTATAACCTATGATCACTAGGGTGACGACACTACAACAAATAAAACATGGGTTTATTAGTCGTAGGATAAATAATATAGTATCACTAGGTAATTGACTTATTTGACTAATGTTAGAGATATATATTTCTCGACTACATTATTAGAGATCTATGTAGCCCCAACCCCATCATTGGGTGAATAGAACAAACGTTCCAATGATGATACACTTCATGAATCTTCTAGACCTTTTCACAAAAATGTACTTCGATCAGCAACATTGAACGTTTCTGTAATAAAAGATAATATAAAGCGATAAGAAACAAATTGAACCAACATTCTGGTCTTGGAGAATTTCTCACCTTCTGAAAAACACACTTCCCTTATAGGTAATGTGGTAAAAGAATATAAACCCATGTTAGTATCATGGAAAGTTGTTTCCACCCATAGCAGATCAAGCTGTGTGATTACTATGATTTTGGTAGTAGGAAATAGGAATGATTGAGTTAGGAACACAACCATATTTTCTTCGTGACGAGTTGCTACTGACCATCAAGGGTCTTATAAATCGACCACACACTCCTCTTCATCCATAGAAGTTGATAAATTCACTTCCATGATAACTCAGTGGGTACCTGTATATTTTTGACAAACCAAAATGTGTTTTTGGAATAATACCAGGTGAGAGAAGTGTGAAATGTAAAACTTACTTGAGGATTTTGGAGAATAGTGCCTTGATAATTTGTATTGATTTATTTTCATATTTCCTTTTAGGTAATTCACTCTAAAATGTGATTATGCAAAAGTGGTTGTTCTGTAAATATCAATTTCCACCTTCACCTGGGCTAGTTGACATGAGGATCCCTCATCATCACTCCCCCAGTCACTATAAAATTCCGCTTCCACAGCTGTATTAAGGGTAGAATATTAAACGCATGGAAGAACGATCGGATATTCATTATACTCCAACCGTATCAATAAATATACAAGGATTTTAGAATGGTTGTAATAGAACCAAAAAACATTAAACATAGTGGTGATCTTAGAATTAACATTTCCCCTACAATGGGATGAACATGATCATTTATGGAAATTTTAAGCATGACTCACACCATGGAGAATATCTAACACTTCCCTTGACACTTTCAAACATTACATCATGGTATCATAAGAAGGAATTGACCTACTAAGTTAGGTCATTGAAAGTGATACCTAGAGGGGTGGTGACATGAGAAAAACCCTCCAAAGGTAACTCTGGTGTTGGATACCTGGGAGCTTACCCTCCAAGTTATATATCTTCTATAATGTCCACATTCACGATGTGACATGAAATAATAACTATTATGTGGATTCAACCTATGGTAACAAACTCTCTACAACCATATCGTTCAGCACTCCTACTTTCAATGGAAAATTCCTTATTTCCATGCAGGTCGCTTCTATGTTTGTTAGTCCTCTAGGAACTAGTATCTTTCTAGGAATAGAATTTTGCTCAATATTGTTTGGTAATTAGGATGCCTCAATTACCAATTTTGATAATATCCCATTGTTATAGGAGAAAATACAAACCTCAATATAGTCACAATATAAACTAATTTTTGCATCATAGGGCGGAATTTTTATCTGAGTAGTAGTCTTCTCATTGGGGAACATCAACCAAAATATTGAATCCACCATTGGATGATCCTCATATTGAAAAAACAACGAGTGAGGAAATATCAGCTGGACACATGGGAACTAATAGCTAAACTATTAGGGTATATAACATTCACATAATATTCTCCATCCAATATAGGGGTAAAATAATCCCTCAGGAAGTTACATTATATAGGCCTGGTCATCAAGACTGTCCTCACCAGTACAAACCATTTCATCGGCCAACACTATCCCATATGAACTGAAGGAGAAATGTTTCAAATGTCCCATATATTCTATAATATCTCAATCTTTCTGTGTAACAGGTCTTAACTGACTGAGACAAGATAGGGATTGTTTGATGTGAATGTTGGGGATTCCTTAAATATTTAGGTAATCATAACCTCCAAGATGAGCCCCCATCCAACCCCACAGTACATGAAAGGGTACTGAGATCTTGTAAGGGGAATTTACCTTGAAAAAATGTTGTACAATGTGATAAATTTTGGCCATCATTTGGATGGATAGCCGAATACTCTCTACCTACCATTGAGGTTACCATCATTAATGTAGAAAATCTAACTCCACCATTTTACATCACGGGAAGTAATTACCCACTTAGGTAGAGGGAGAGGGAACCAACGAGTTGGATAGTCCAATCAATATCCATGAAAAATTCCACAATCCATTAATTAAATATATTTTCTAAAGCCGTGGTACAATAAGTTCCCACTTCACTACAGGAGTCCTTTGTTAGATAGGAATTCAGATTCTTAGATTCCAACTCAGATTCGACCTTCCTGACGAAGAATCTTACCCAAGCTATGAATGCGATATATTCTCTAGGATGTTGCTCCTTCTAGAGGGACATTTTGGAAACCCTGATTAGTTCCTAGGTAAAAGTATGAGTCCTCATTATGTCATACTATGTGGATTGTGGGGAGGGGACTCATCATACATCCCCCCCCCCAATATGGGTTAACAACTTATATTTTCAATATCCAATAGGTTGATTACCCCATCACCATTCATGGGGTGGAAAGTGGTCATGTACAGTCACAAAAAACAAATCCAGTCTATCGTCGTACCCTTGTTAAAGTAAGAAAAAATCAATAATATCTAGGGAGACTCATACATCTCAATTGTCATCAACTCATCAGTGAATTTAGAATGAATGTATTGCACCCAAATTGGTCATCCCCAGTCCATTCCATAGTTTCCTTCTTATCGAATGTCCTGGTTAGGAACCCACATGAACTTATGGTTGGCTGAAGACATTCATATTATCAATTAGAACATAATAACTTCTGAATTATATTCTCAATTGTTCCTGTTAAAGTCTATGGGAATGTATGTTAGAATATTCACATCATCAAAATCTCCCTCAATGATAAGGAATCCCCCTGAGATGTGTTCTCTAGAACAGTTTTAAGGATTTTATGATCCCAAGAGGATGGTATGAATAATGACCGTGATGAAGGAATGAGAGTTTCATGGGTAAGACCAAATCTATATAGTGGAAGAGAATCTGAGAGGGGATAATAAACAAGTTTTCTCTCACATAAACTCTACCAGAATCATCTAACATGCCCCACCACATGAAAAAAAGTATTATCCATGATCTCCATGATAGAATATCAGTGATCCATCTCTACATTGACCTCGTTCTTTGATTCTTGTGGGAATTATGATGAGAACCAGAATCCATATGAACAAAAGTAAGAGGCATATGTCATCCAGATGAAAAAAAAATCTGTTAATAGAAATATGTGAATCAAAAGTATCATGTGCATCACATGAATTATCAAAGGTATTTTTGGACCACATTAAGGACTCATGAATTTCCTAACTCTTTAAGATCTTGAGAGACACATAAAACTGTGGATCATTACCCAGCCGCATGACCCATCATAAGACTCATGATCTTATAACCAGAACATTGGTATATGAGTAATAAGAAAGTAAAAAAGGATCACATGATCGACCCCAAAGATCCTACAAAATGTTGAAAAGAATTTTTGTATCAATAGGGATGAAGTTCATAAAATTACTGAAATTTAGTTCATGTTTTATTCATTTAATCACTTATAAAAAATAGATCATGTGAAGGATTTATCATGGTATGGTTCTAAAAATGGATCTCTTGATCAGTTCTCATGGAAAGGTCTTTCAATAAGATTATGTGATGGTGGCATGGAACGAGAGCTCTGAGAATTGAGTATCCATTGAATAAAATAGTCTTCATTACCCTATTTATAGGTAATTCCAAGAAATAACAAACATATCATGGAAGACCAAATGTAACCCAAGACACCAATTTGCGACAGCCCCAAAACATTAAGAAATAATATACACTCCTCAGTATCGTTCCCTTTTCCCAATGGACATCCCTCCATCCGGAGGGGGGAATTTGTCTATACAATCCAAATGAGAATAAAAAACTCTCAAAAGAAGAAATAAATAAATATGTTTACTATTCTAACTATAAAGAAGAGGAAGAAAAAGGTGACCAATATCATGAGGATTTTATAATCCTCCAGGAAAAATGAGAGTTCATGACCTATGGAATATCATGAAGACAGTATTACATAGCCTGTGGAAGATCCCACGAACACCCATTGACAAGTCCTTCTACTCTTCGGATGGAACACTAAACAATTAGTTCTCACATGGTGGTATCCAGATAATCCCATACAGGTTTCATGACTTTGAAACTGGTGGATTGCTAAAAAGAAATTCAAAATAAATGAAAAATAAGAGGAAAATATCGAAATTTTTGGATCCTCCCATGATAGTAAATATCATGTGATGCACCACCGATTTGTTGAGTGACTGTATTCAAAATCACTCACACAACCTCACGAGACCCCAAACCATTTTTAAATAATAAAATGAAATAAAATGGGAAAACAATAGATCCTCATGTAGTCGTAAGAATCATATGATGCACCCCAGGTGGTTGAGGAGACACCAAATACCCCTAGAGACATGTCTGCCTCACCTTACGAGAGCCCCAGTGGCATATCGCCCTCATCACGTGAAGGGCCTCAGACATTTCCCGAAGTTCATCCACTCTTTATTTGTATCCAAACTCATTAAGGAAGGTTTATCCAAGAAAATATTGTTTATATATATATATAGGTCATTTTATTGGTTTAGAAATGCATCACTGATGGGAAGATTGATTGTATTCAGTAACACTCAATAAAACTCATGAAATCCAAAATTTCATGTAAAATAAACTTGGAAATAAATGGGAAAATATTTAGGATCCTCGTGCTATTAGAAAACACATTTGAAGAACTATCATGGTCTCATGATACTCCATTAAAAGATAGTATGCCAAGTCACCTAAGACCATGTCAAGACCTTTCGACAGGCACCCTAATCACACGAATCACTTGGACATATCGGCCGGACAATATGGAATACCTTAATCATATCTGGATAATTCATAAAGACCCCATTAATTAGATATATTCCAATAAATGGGGAATTGATTGGTTAGTATCTTGGTCATAAGAAATCATGTGACTCCCCCATTATGACTTGTAGTAGGATCTCAGAAAACACAAAACATTAGATCCTTCCACCGACTCCAACATGGATTTCCATGATACACCCTTCATAGAGGCAGAAAATCATGGTGGTGAGACCTATAAATCCCCAAACCCATCATGAAAAAAGAAAAAAAACATCTATTTGGAACCTTGGACTATTACACCCAGGAATAATAGTGGATTTATTAGAGTTGATAATCTCACAACCTGCAATATTTTCCATCAGGTAATATCCGGAGAAAAACTAAAGTTATCATGTATCTTGCATAGGCACTTTACATGATCACCCATAGAGCATGTGGAGGACTTATATAGGGTCACACAAAGAACATACCACATATCTTCTAGATCAAATGAGACCTAAATTAAGCTTACACATAAAAATTATAATGATTTTTCAATAAAAGGCTGAAATAGAGACTAAAAATATTGGAGACATATGAGAAGAACACACACACTGATCCTCATGCACTTTGTCTGAACCACCCATTCATGTGACAACACCAGGAAATGTCACCCAATTATTGTGATTCTCCTTTGGTACACTATTTGGATCATGTGATGTCCTCAGGACATGTCTAAGCAAGTCACCCCTTTGGCATGCCACCTAAGTCTCACAAAACCCTCAATGATCTCCATCCATACTTTTCGGTGTTTATCAAACATCTCACCCAAATCGTATAGGCTCACTAGTAAATGAAAGTTGAGTCTCTAAGTAGCACCAAGGTATGTAAACTGACTCTAGTAATGTTATCTGGGCATGCCATCTAGATATTGTGATGTCCTCAAGGCATGTAATCTTTAATTTTCAATGCCCTCTAGACATGTAAATTTGGGTCATGTATCACCCCCAAGACTTCTTGTGATGAATATAATGATTCCCTATAAGTGTTCCATCCATCTATCATAATGATATGAGGGAAATTCAGTTAGATCATGTGATTCCCTTTATGAATTTTAGTTGGGATCAGCCGATGGATTCCATGATAAGTCGGTCGAGTCTCACAGTGTCCTTTGAACAAGTCATCCTTGATCAGGTGAAAAAAATGAAAAACTTCCATATAAGTTATGTGATGTCCCTCAGAAAAGTCAAATAGATCATGTTTTTTCTTTGTAAAGGTTATGAATAAATCCTACAACATTTCATGCAGACAATCAGGGCATTTATAGTGGATAATCAATGCATGTTGGGTATATAAGTAGTCAAGGTAAAATAGATATCCTTGGACTTGATAACCTTGTACAAACTCTATAAAGGGAAATGTCAGTGTGTAAGCCCCAATAAATGAACCATTATTATTATGATTCAATTGATTAACAGAATACATAGGATGCCTCTACATGGTCTGAGCATTATATTATCCACCCAAAGGGCCGTACCAGCACATAATTCTTTCATCCACATGAAGTGAGATTAATTACTTCTCATCCCTTGTTTCATACCCTAAGCATATACTACATGGTATTAAGCAGTGTAAATGATCATATAATTCATGAAGCATAACATTAGTATGTAATCCTCGATCAGAGGCATAATATGATATTCCCTCAATATAAGTGAAACCTAAGTGTGTCAACCCCAATCCACTAAACTACAAGAACTCTAATTCATTCAATAACCATGATACATAGAATACCTTCCTATGGATCGATATCAAATATAAATCCACCTTTATGAACCACCCCCATATATCTGACATTACAACCATTGAGACTCAATCATTCCCAATGAAGGATCACTGTAACGCTTTTATTAGTGGATTTAGAAGCCAGTAAAACCTTGATAAATCTGATTCCTTCTATAATCAGGATACAAAGGATGCCTTCCTAAGGCCCAATCTCTATATTAAACATCCATAGGTTAGTTTTAAAACATAATTCCCATATTCATATATTGTGGCACTGATTACATGTTAACCCTTTTTTCTCACATCGATCATGGATCATGTGGGATTAGGGAGTTTCAATGGTCATATCATTCACATCATGAATCTTAACTAGTTAGGAAATTCTTATAGTGTATTCCCCAATGATTAGCCTGATATAAATTTCCCCAATATATGGTATTCCTCCTTGGGGCCAGTCCTAAGGGTGTTAAAAATGTTTGGTAACTCTAATTCCTACCACAATCGTGATATGTATGATGTCTCATCAACACTCGAGCTTGAATAACCAGTGCCTAAGTTCCCATGCATATATCTTTTTTTCATGATGTTAAATACAATGCTCTCTAAATGACTACTTTTGTTTTGGTTACTATAATAAACAATACATGTAGGATATATCGTAATATTACAATCCCATCCTTATAATATTAAATCCATCTCAGCTTGGAAAAAATATGAAGTTTCTAACTATGTGGCATCAATATATAAGCATATACTCAATACTAATAATTAGATAAAGATCCTAAGCAACATATAGAGGTATTTACTAACATTTACCCATTCATCTAAACATAATAGGGGCTAACCTATGACCATTATGTTTTGGTGAACTCTCACATGTAGGGACTGGGAAGAGATTTATAGATATATCTTAAATTTATAAGATATTTACATAGTAGGTAAAAATTCCCCCTGAAAGGGAGAGATGACTGAGACCTCCAATCCTCTCAAACAATGTGTGTTTCCTAGCATCATAGGGTTCAAAACCCCAATTGAAGTCCTTCCTTTTAAAATTAGATCTACACCCAACTAGTGATGTTGGAACCGTTGGGTGTCTTTGTTAAAAATAGAAATGATGACCCACCATCAATTATTTTTCATGAAATTCAATACCTCATAATCAACCATCAAACCAATGAGAATTCAACATAGTTTTTTCATATTCTATTGAAACAAAAATGGTGAACCCAACATGAAAATATTTAATCATGTCATATTCTTCATAACTTAAAAAGGATAGACTGCTCAGTTCATTTTAATCCATTTTGTTCACCAAATGAGGGTGCTCAGTGTTGTCTTTTATATAGAAACCATGACCACTTGATGTTTTGAATATTCCTTTTTATGTTTAAAATGTTATTTTAAACATAATGTTTTCATTCATGTTGAGAAATTTTTAGATTTTATGTAATTTTATTCAAAATGGAAAGAATATTTTCCTCATAAAATGTCTAATGAGAGCCTACAAAATTATTTTCCATCTAATATTAAATCCTTTAATGTCACTCAAATTGAATTCTTTATTTTCCCAAATAGTGTTTCTAATTAGTTTCATCAATAATAACAAATATTGAGGTTATGTATTTCTTCTAAATTATGTGTATATGTGACTCACGTATGTACTTAGTTTATTCTCCCTTCCTTTGATGGAGTAATACATTACTTATAATAATTTATAAAATGGCCTCATTTTTAAATTTTCTTTCATTGTGATATAAGGAAAGGTTATGAAATCTATTTTATTTCTAATTTAAAATTTTTCGATATACCTTATGATTAATTTTATTCATATTGACCACACATATCAAGAACATGTTATTATGGGTGCACCTAAATAGCGCTCCAATGCATTGGTTAATATTCTAATTTCATGAGACATCATGTATGAGATTAGGTAGCGAGACAAATATATTATGGGGATTTTCCAACCATGATATATTATCTTGGAATTATCCTTCATTCATGTTTATGTCTTATTTTTTTTCTTCAACATTTCATATGATTCCATGATCTTATGATTCCATCTTCATTCCTTTATGCTTCCATAGGATTAATAATGTTCCATCTCTTTTTTAATATCATGTTATACCATTTAATCACATTTTATTTTTCCCTATCATGGTTATTGCCTTACTATGACATTTTGATCTCACCATTATTTATGTATTCTCAATTTTATCACATGTAGTTTGAGGATATCTAATTGATTTAGGGATCTCAGTATGGAGATATATAGATATGATGTTTATGTTTTTTAGGTATTATGAACCTATTTCTCCATAGACACTAGGGATTTGCAATTCTTGAATTGTATTAATGGATATTTGAGGATAATAATCATGTAATAATTATAGTATATGTATTAGGTCACTATAAAGATAGTTCATTTGGGGTGTGTTTCATTGCATCTTGAATCATAAAATTCCCAAAATCACTGAATTACATATTTTTAGATCAACTATTTATATTTATTATTTTCATCCAGTTTTTACAAATATCATACAAAAAATTAATAATGCATTTACTTTGATTTTATCACCAATTATATGAATTATATAGATGTCCATAGGGAACACCAAATCCATTAATTTCACCGATGTGTACTGTAATATATTAATTGGGTTTAACATACTCTAATTTTATAATGGAACCTTGATTCCTATATGATATAGTTCTCTAATATAAAATATATAAAAAATGGAGTGAGAAATCACATTAAAATAAGCACAGATTTCACAATATCAATAGATAAATAAACTTCTCATATTGATAATTGAATTAAAAATGCTCAAAGTTCCTTCTGATTTTACAATAAAATTTGTTAAATCTATGCTAAAACATTTCTTCAAAAACATACCCTTTAATCCCCTTAAAGTAATCAGTGGTGGGTATAAATTTCCAAATGAAACTTCAAATATTGAATAATTTTCATTAATATATCATGAAATGTTATGTGAACATGAACCTTTACAAATTTATAGAAACATTTATTATCAAGTATATTTTCTATATATGTCTTAGAGTTTTTTATTCCTTGGATAAATAGAATCGGTAAATTTTAATTCATGGGGGTGAATCATGATCACTTTTTTACCATTTTCAATTTTTAGTTTTCATTTGAATATTTTAAATATTGAGAAGTAGATATTTATATTACGAAAATTAACTTAGGGATGCATTTCTCACCACGATTATATTTTTAATGAGATGTATTTTTACCACTAAAAATTGTAATAAATCATACATTATATTTTTCATATGGATTTTTATGTAGTTAGGAATGATGTTTCTTAGTACATTGAATCCATATCTCAATAATGGTGCTGGATGATTTTCCAAATTGAGTTTTTATGTCTTGAATTACTGAATGATTTTTTTGAAACTATAGATTTTGTAATGTTAATTGTTTTACTATAGCACAAATACCTGGTTTAGAAATAGTATGATGTATAAATTCTTTTCTAGGAGGTTTAGGATGAAGATGTTTAATGTCACCATATTGGTGCCAAGACTAATTACCTTTTCACGAGTGTCACCCTTGTTGGCATTGGTTCATTCATCACCATATATAGTTTTTTTTGTTTTTTAGTTAAGTTTCATGAATTATAGTTTTTACTAAAATGTATTTTATAAAAAAACTAATGAAAAATACATTAATGGATCCAAACGTTTGAGGCATTGATTTTTGAAATGATTATAGTCACCATAAATTACAGAATGCAAGGTAATAGGTTTAGATTTTGAATTACCTTGAGAAAGATACTTTTTCAAAAAGTTAATTTCTAAAATGAAATTTAATATCAACCATTTATTCAATAGTATAAAATTTTACCTCAAGAAAACCTTTAGTGGGTGTTTTCTCTCATATAAAAAATTTTATACATTTTTTCCATGTTAGTTTTTAGGCCATGGGAAGTAGGAATGGCTATTTACATAATATCACTACCAGCTACAACATTATCAAGTCAAGATCCACAAGGATAAGTCCCCAATCAAATTATTAGTTTAGTTGTTGATAACCATTATATTGGTGATTTAAACTAACATATAATATTTTAAATATCTCCAAATATTTATGTCATGTACCACCATGTGTTTTTTAATTCATATTATTTAATTCCTAATGTGTGTTATTCCAGAGGCATGGAAAAACTTCTTTTGAGAGATACATTTATGGTCAAGAAAACTTCTTATAGTAGTATTTAGGTAGTATAACTAATATTTAGATACACCGTCAATATAGAAGGGGGATACACTTTGTATAATGTTTCCCTCAATGACACATTAGGGTTTCTCAGTGGCTCACAAAATATAGAAATAGATTTAAAATTTTTGTGGGCCCTAAATTTGAAGTACATTAAATTTAGTGAAGAGCATGACAATTCCAAACCTATGTTCAAAGTTGTCAGTATCTTATGGTTAGTAGATGTAAAAAAAATTTCATTCCACGTTAATAATATTAAATTGTTCTATGGATTAATTATTTACAATAATAACATCAATATTTCTATTATGTACATTCTTGGTGTGATTTTGAACCTATTAAGGTTTATTTTAAATGATTTATTTAGTTGGGATTTATTTCTCTACTCTGGATGTTTAATTTTTTGTTTGATGTGTTTGTATTATTTATGTTATATTTCAACTAACTTACCATGTACGGTCTTATCTTTTTTTTAGGTTCTTATCACTATTAAAATTTTGTTAATATTATCTTTTAATTGTATTTTCATCATGAAATTTTGTCGCGTGAATAAACACAGCCTTTGTTTTCATGGGAACTTGAGAAGAAATGGATATTATCTCTGATAAGAGATTTGTTAGAAACAATGACATAAATTTCAGGGATGTATACATGTTTGAAATAATAGTGTCCGAATATAAATGGGTTAAGTGTTCCTTGGGTTCTGGGAGGGTTGAAAAAATTAAAACATGTTCAATTAGTTTAAAAGGAAAATGGGATGAAAAAAATACCATAGAAAAATTACACATTATGTAATGGGATTACATGTGATGTAATTATTCGAGGGTTTTAATAAAATAAATATAAGGTGATGTATTATTTAGAGTATTCAATTAAAAAAATTATGTGACATGTAATAAAATTACACATTGTGTAAATGCCAGAACATGTATTTTAAACAATATATGGGGATGAATTTTTATTTTTTTAGCTACATCTCTTCTTCTATTGACACTTGTTTTTTCATAATGTGGTCTTGGGGTGCCCACATCCCTACTAGTTTTCCTGTTTTTGTGATAAATACCATGAAAGTATTTTAGGTTTGGTTTATTCCTTCTCGTCCTTATTCTATAACCATTTCTATGAAATAATTTGACAAATTGCAATGTTGGTTTTTACCGTGATCAGTTTTTTATTCGAACCTCTTTGAAATCATCTACACCTTCTTCGTAATGGGATTTTGGCATATGAAGCATTTTTTGATCATTAGTTAAAGGTGTAGGGTGTAAATATTGACCCTATGGTTTGATAATTTCCATGTTTATGCAACATAGTGATTGTGCCATCGTTGAGTGAGCCCAAATTAATTTAATAGACAAATTGAATTATTCCTTGAATTCCATTAGTTTAAATGTCTTTTTTTAACAATCCCATGGTTGGCCACAAGGTGAGTGAACCATCATTATAATTTAATTTGAAAACTAAATCAAGTATGTTTATAATGACATGTGGCCTAAGGTGATTTATTATCCTAAAATCCATAAATTGTGTCTCTTTTTTATTGATATGATTGTTAGTAAATTGTGAATTAAATTACCAGTGCCACATAAATGGAGAATGGTAATTTTCAAAATTAACCATTGATAATTGTGGTGTTATATTGTGATACCCATGTTTAATGATATGTATTATATTCCATGTCGTGTTGCTTATATATCAGGCTCAGACCTGGAACATGCACACTTATATGATGTAATTCATATATTAAGTGGACTTGACCGAGTCCCATGTTGTAATTATTATAGAGGGATGGTTATTCCCAATCCCTTTCTATAATTCTTATAGGGATTTTTTCTTGATATTGTAACTCTTATAGGGCTTTGACTATGAATTTTGTGACTATACCTTGGTTATATGGTTTTGGCTGTAATGGTCATAAGACTTGCTCAAATATATTCTGGCATGGCTCTGTAGTAGGATGTTTTATCTTGGTTATATAGTTATGGTTGGAATGGTTATAAGAAAATATATGATATATTATGGCATTGAACCAAAGAAAATTATTTTAAATTTTTTATATAGTTGCGGTTTGCATTGTCATAAGACAAGCTCAGATATATTTGGGAATGTAGCAAAAGTAGGTTGTTGTGGTATTTTATTAATTTTTAAATTAATTAATACACCTAGTTATAGATTTATCTCATACAATTATTATCTACATGAGTTTTTATATATGTTTCTTTTAACCTACTAAGTAATAATCACGTGCTATTCAGGCTGTCATTTGGTATCCGATTAGATTTTGTGGATGTAGGTTTGGACAAGGGAGAAAGACCTTTCATTCGATTTCTTATTTTCATATGGAATTGAATTTGGATTTGGGATTAACATGGGGTTTGGGTCCTGGGACATTGAGTCTTTTATTTGAGTGTTCTACTATTTTTCTTTTATTTTTCTAGCATGTGATTTTTTTTCATTCAGGCACATAATTACATTATTCGTTATTATGTATTTGATTGTTGAGTTGGATTTTTTTTCTTCCACTAGGTATTTAAATTGATTATTTTTTTCTATTATAATTTTTTTCTCCTATCTGATAGTTTAAACTAGGGGTTATAGTCTCCCCACTATACAATTCACACCCCAACTTCTAGATGAAAGCCTCTGGAAAACTGGTAGGTGCTCTTTTGGTATCATAACCAGCCCTTTATATCTATGTGAGGGAGTACCTAATTGGAGGATGTTATAAAGTGGTATCAAAGGATCATGTTTTATTTTCCTTTTCCTTACAATTTGAGTAATATAACTAAGATTTTAGTATGTGTTGGGACTTGTTAATGAACTTGTTAATGGGTGTAGCTTACACATGTACTAAGGAAAATCTACATTCCCTTGGATGGCATTTACATTTTGTTGTGTCCTTATTATAGTTGATGTTATTTCAACTTGGGTGATTCACATGTTGTGTTAGGTTATTGTTTTATGATCTTACTATTTCTTGGGATTTTTAATAATGGTATAGTATGGAAAGAGATGATAATACACACATCATAATAGGCACATACAGATATGGACATGAATTTTTCATGATTTGGGAATATATATTTCTGCATAAGATATATACATTCCATTAAAACTCTGACATGACATGTATACTTCATTGGATAAATTAAATGAGTTTTTGTGTCACGTAAAGATACATGTAAGACAAGTACAGAGGGAACAAGAGTTATTGGTTCTCTATTGCTATCACATGTTAGGTTGACCTTGTGGCTAGCAAGTTCTCCACGATGTGAGTTTATCTTGTAGAGAAAATTAACTCTCATCATCTACAACACAAGGGTCATGAGAGTGGAAATCGACATACTACTAACAAAGATGAACTAGATGTTCCTATAGTTCTTAAGGAGCATATGGATGTTAATCCTCAAGACAGCTTCCTGGGGGTCATGTGATCCATGGAATGGGAGAATGTTTGTACTGTTTCTTAAATTCCTATACTAACGAGAGAGATTCAGTTATTGAATCAACCTTTGTTTTTCAAATAAGGGGGAACCTGGTCAGTTGAGTTATGGATTGAGATAGTCTAGACAATATTATAGAATATTGATACACACATATATATGAGGGTGAATATTGTTGTGTATATTCTTTTGGGACCTACTAATCGTTGGTGCGATATTATGGAGGAAACTGGGAAGAATGATGAGTTATCTTGGAAGGTCTTTAAGATGAATTTCTAAATACATTTCTATCATGATACCCTAAGGGATGAAAAAACTCATGAGTTCATGCATTTGACATATGAGGGTTTGTTAGTACTAGACTATACTAGATTTTTTATCGACCTACAACACATTGCGCCATATTTGGAAGCTGATGAGTTCTCCTAGGAGAGACATTTCCAAGTCAGCCTTCATTATGAGATCAGGTCACAAGAAAACATTTTCTATTGAATCATATATCAATACATGTTGAATCAGGAAATCATTATAAAAAGGAATATGAGAGAGTCCCTGAGAAGTGTCCATTCTATTTCTGTAGTGTAATCTATGAGTTATTCTTCAAGTGGTAAGAAGTGACATTATGAATGTTTACTCCAAGTAGTGGAAATAATAGTCGGGGAAGAGAAAACCATATCATGATCATGTTCCGTTCCAATTCAATAATTATGTTAACTTTGGCTATATGTGCCTGAAGTTTCCATACCAAATAGTAACGTGTCATATCTGTGGAATAATGGGTCATATTTATAGGTTATTTGCAATCATTATATAGTATAACATTGGCATAGGATCATGAAAAGCATCAGAATCAAGAAGGGGCTCAGTTACCCCTCAGACAGTTGGTAGCGGGAGTTCCAAAGGCCCTTTGGACCGATGAAGGGTATGTGCTAAAATAGTGCATGGGAAAAAGAACCAAGAAAGGGATTTATCTCAAGGTAGTCATACTGGATCATAGGGAATAGTTAAAAGTTAGTTTTAGGTTATGAAGACTAGTACATATGACATGGATGTAGGACCATCTACCATTAGAGGAACTATTGTTGTACCATCTACCATTGATGGTGTTTTGTGTGATATAAGAGGATCACATTATTTTCTATCTTTTCATTTTGAAAATGGTTTGGGCTGGGATTTTGAATTTTGATATGGTTTTCTAACCCATAAAGAACCATTTGGAGTGCAGTCAAAGAATATCTTACTTTGTAGGGCGTGTTTTATAGAGGTATGTGGTTTTCGCTTCTTCTAGGAACTATTTGTGCTATAAATGACTTGTTTCAACGTGATTATTCATGTGTATTGGTTTTTTCTATACAATAATTTTATCAAATATTATAAGAGGAGAGTTACCTTCCTATATCTAGAAGGATTTTTCTATACTCACTAGGGTGAGTGGGATCATCAGGCTAGTCACACGGGGCCAATTCTTTAAATATTGGATTTTCTCAAGGATGAGATCTTCAATAATTCTCTAGATAATGGTGGAATGTAGTAGGATTATTTTCACTTATTGGTAGAATGTTTTTATGATGTTTTAACTGATGAATTATATGGCTTACCGCCTAAAATAGAGATCGATTAGATGATCAAGTTGGTTACAAGTGAAGAACAATTTTCTATTCAGCCTTACCGAAGGACACTAGAAGAGATTCAAGTGTTAAAATTCAAGTTTTAATATCTAGACTCTATATTATTAATATAGAATAATAAATTTACATGGTGTTATCTAGTTCTTTTCACCCAAAGGCTGATTGATCTTTGGGCTTATGTGTGGATTATCGGAGGTTGAACCAGATGATAGTCAAGAACTAGTATCCTCTTCCACACATTGATGGTAGTTTTGATCAGTTGAGTGGTTATAAGATCTTATCAAAGATTGATATGAGATTCAAATATCACCAGTTAAGGGTGAGACTATCGAACATAACTCAAACTTCTTTTAGGATATACTATGTCATGTATGAATTTGTAGTGACATCATTTGGGTTGATTAACGGGACTATAGTGTTTATGGAATTATTTAATAGGGTATTTAATATGTTTTTGGATTATTTTGTGATGATTTTGGTTGATGATAACTTATTTTATTCCCTATTAGTAGAAAATCATTCCAAACATCTTGAAATCATCTTGACTACACTGAGAGATCCTCATATTTATGCAAAGATAACCAAATGTAATATTTTGATTAATGAAGTGAACTTGTTGGGAAATGTAATCTTAGAGGTAGGAGTCTATGTGGACCTAGTGAATGTAACAATTGTAATATTTTATTAAAATCACAAGAACTAATTCTCAATTTAGTGTTTTCTGGGTTTAGTAGGTTATTTTTGGTGTTTTATCCAGGATTTATCCTATCTGGCAGCACTATTCTCTGGGAATACCAAGAAAGGGTTGAAGTCTGTTTGGACTAGTTCTGATGAGAGATCTTTTTAGGAGATGAAAGGTAGGTTGGCCTTATAAACTATCCTCACATAACATGTTCTGGTTAAATCATACACAATGTACTATGATTCATTTTAATTTTAACATGGAGTTATTTTGATACACAAGGATCGAGTGGGTGCTTGTGGTTTTAGGTACCTGAAACTGCATGAGAGGAATTTCCCTACTCACGATATAGAGAAAGTAGTAGTGGTACATGCATTGAGATGTTCAAGAAACTATCTCATGGGTTACTCTTTTATGGTATTCATGGATCAGAAGAGCCTTAAGTACATCATTTCTCAGTAATACATGAACATTTTAACAGAGGAGCTGGGTCAAGTATCTGAACTCTTTCAATATTGAATTCGTATACACATCGCGCGATGAAAAATTAGTTTCTAATTTCTTGAGACAAAACACTTAGAAAGAGGTATTATGGGAGTCTATTGATGAGTAGAAGATAATTTCCCTCTTTGTAGACATCTATTTGGACATTCAGGAATCTCATGGGTGTGTAACTTTATGATAGACATCTATTATACCCTTGATTTTGGACCAAATTAAGGCCAAGTAGTATTATGATCTTGATGGATTGGTTTTGAAAAAAATTATTTGGTACGTATATTCCATCATTATGGTCTCCCAGCTATGAAAATTATATTTTTTTACTATGACTGAGTATGGGTACCTGTAGACTTTCATGAGGAGCTGATGAGGGAGTTTCATGCATCTATATGGGTGGTGCATCTTGGTTTAGAAAAAATGTATCATGATATCTATAGAAAGTATTATTTTTCATGAATGATGACGTATATGATAACATTTGTGTCTATATGCTTTACTTTTCAATAGGTGAATGTTGAGAATCAATGGCCAGCTGGGTTTCTAAAGCCTTTACCCATTAAAGTGTGGAAATGGGATGATATCATGATGGATTCTCTAACAGGACTACCCATGAAGGCTCATAAGAATGATGTTTTGTGGGATGTTTAGGATTTATAGAATAAGGTATACCACTTCACACCAATTAGGTAAACCATCACATTTGATGATCTGGGAAATGTTTACCTCCATGAGGTGGTTCAGTTGCACACTTTTCTAAGGACTATCATTTTAGACAGAGATCCTTGTTTCACATCCATTTTTTTAAGGGTATTTACACAGCCTTGGGATCACAAGTTATTTTAAGAATATCCTATCATCCATAGAATGAAGGTTAGCCTATGTAGACTATTAATGTTCTAAAATATATGTTATGTGCATTTGTTTTGGATTTTGATGGTTCATGGGAGTAACATATTGAACTCATGGTTTTTTTCTATAATAAAAACTTTTAAGAATAAATTCAAATGGATCATTTTATGAATTTTTATGGTAGTTTGTGTTGTTCACCTCACTGTTGGATGGAGGTAGGTGAGTCAGTACATGTTGGGACTAGTCTTGTACAAGAGTCATTTTAAAAGCTTTAGTTTATCATACAATGATTACTGACCTTGTAGAGTATACAGAAATCATGTGATGAGCATCAAAGATGACCCCTAGTATTTGAGGTGTGTCAATATGTTTTCCTTAGGTTTTCACCTAGGATAGAGAAACACCACATCAGATAATTGGGAAATCTAGTGCCTAGGGTTATTGGGTCATTTGAAATAGTGGTAAGGGTATGTTCAGTAGCATACCACATTGCTCTTCCATAATGACACAGATCCATTAATGATGTGTTCCTTGTGTCACATCAACTGATATATCATCCATACCCTTCCCATGTGATATTTTTAGAACACCAGTTGGTTTGTGTTGATTAACCCACGAATGACCATCTAAAACAGATTGTTGATGGTAGTAGTAAATATCATTGGGGTAGGTATATACCATTGGTTCGAGTGTAGTGGAATTATGGGTGATTTCATGAGGATACCTAGAATAGGGAGTTTATATTTCAATACAGTGGATAAAATTTTTCATAGAGACCTCATAGGGGTTCTTGGAGTAGATCAAGGATGATTTGTTATATGGTGTTGAGTTTATAAGATCACATATTTATTTTAGGTATGCCTCCCTCTAATTTTTTCATCAATATTCTATTTCAGTTTTGTTTTAGTCATGACATTTTGTCTTTTGAATAAACACAGTTTTTGGTTTCAAGGAAACATGAGAATGACTATAGAGTATATGGAAGGAGAGTTTTTTTTATAAAAATGATATAATTATTAGGGATGTAAACTTGTTTCAATTAGTGTAGTTGAGATATAAATGGATTAATCATTTCACAAGTTTTTGGTGAGTTGAGAAAATTTAAAATTGGTCTGTTTTGTTTAAAAGAAAAATGTTCCCAAAAAATCAAATATAGAACACTTACACACTGTGTAAATAGATTACATTCCATGTAATTGTTTGAGGGTTATATAAAAATAAATTCAGGGTAATGGGTTTTTTTGTGTATTACATTAAAGAAATTTACATGATGTGTAATAAGATTACACACCTTGTAAATTACGGACCTGCTATTTTAAGCATGTTATGCAGATGAATTGACAATATTTTCTATTGTAGGTCTTCCCCAATCGACCCTATGTATTTATCAAAGAATTTTTTATGTGTCAACTTCCCTTCTTGATGTTCTGTTTCTATGAGTGATCTCTTGTAAGGCTTTTACATTATGTTTCTTCCATATCTTCCTTCTTCTCCAACCATTACAGTGAAATCCTTTTACCAATTTATATTTTGGATAGGATGTAGATCCTTTCTTATCTGAGAAATTTTTTTCAATCATCAACACCTTCTTCCACATAGGAATTGGCCCTTGGAAGTACTATTGGATCATCAGATAAAGCTAGGGGTAAAAATCATAACCCTATGTTTTAATAATTGTAAATTTTATGAAATATTTTGTTTTCCCCATCATTGCATGAACAAAATTTAATTTAATAAAAAATAGAATTATTCCTTGATTTCCTTTGGTTTCAAATGTCTTTTTAACTCGATCATGGATTCTTATTGGCTGAGTGATCCATGATTATAATTAAATTGGAAAAAAATTAAAGTATGTTTATCATGACATCAGAACTAGGTTTATTTATTGTTATAGAATCACTAAATTATGGATTATTTATTAGTGATATAATTTTTAATCAATTTTGAATTAAATTTCAATTGAAATATTAACGAAAATGGTAATATAAATAATTAACCATTGAGAATTGTGATGTGATATTGTGATATCCATGATGTATGATAGAGATTGTGTTCCATGATGTAATGCTAGACATCGGCCTCTACCCTGTAACGTGCACACTTATGTATTTAATGATGATATTGAGTAAGATAAGCCTAGTACCATGCTTCAATGGTTATAGAGATCAGGCTTTTCCCAATCCCATTCTATAATGCTTATTGAAATTTGACCGAGATGTTGTAATTCTTTTAGGCCTTTGACCCAGATTGTTGTGACTGCACCTTTCTTATATGTTTTTGGTTGGAGTGGTTGTAAGTCATGCCTATAGATATTATGAAATTGTGCTACATCAGGTTATTATACCTTGGTTATATGGTTGTGGTTTTCATGGTCATAATACATGCTCATTGATATTCAGGCATGGTGTGAATGTAGGTTATTTTACCTTGGTTATGTAGTTGTGGTTGGATTGGTCATAAGGAATATTCAGATATATTCTTCCATAGAGATGAAGTAAGTTATATTTTTATTTTATTAATTTTTTAAATTAATTCATACACCTGGATATCACATTAATGAATACACTTATTATTTGACAGATTCTATGTTGACATGGTGGTGTCGACCTACTAAGTTATAATCACCCCCTTTTCATGCCATCATTGGTACCCATGCATATTATGGGGATATATGTTTTCAAAAGGAAAAAATACCATACTATTGATTTCCTATTTGAGAATGTGCTGGAGTTCTGAGATGAGATCGACGTGGGGTTTGGGACTCGGGATATTGAGTCTTTTTTTGAGTATTCTAGTTTATTTCTTGTATTTTTGTCACATTACATTTATTTACATTCTTACAAGTCATTACATTATTCCTTATTATTTATTAGATTATTCAGATGTATTTTTTATTGTTTTCTTTTATGTATTTACTTTGATCATTTCTGTTCTATAATGATTTTCTTGAACTACAATGAAACATAATACCACGGGGTATAGTCTCCCCACTATACATTTCACACCACCACTACTAGTTGGTATCCTCTGGCTTATGGGGTGGCAGACATGATGTCTTATAACCCACCCTTTCCAGCCATGTGAGATAATTCCATATTATGTGACATTACATACATGAAAATGACAAGGAAATGTAATAAATAATGCAATATAAAAATAAATATTACAATTTTATAATACTTGATTGATAGAAGGTGGAAATGAAAAAACCCTACCCCCCAAAAAATGTTATTTAAAAAGAAAAAAGGGAAATTTGTAAAATCGATAAAAAGGTTAATGATGTAACCATAAGGATATAATTTTAAAAAATGGCATGTTTTACCTTTTTCAGTCCTATTTATAGGTTATTTTATATGTTATGTACCATTTTTTTATCAATATGAACAATTTTGGTCATGTTGGTATATTTTATCCTATTAAAATCCAAATCATTGGCCATGGAAGGAGGGGAAAGAGAAAACATAATAATGATAAAAAGATAAATTTGGAAGGCATCAATACAAAACAATCCTTCGCTTACCTAGTAACTATCATAATGTTTGGATTGGACCATTGAATATGCCCAAATTAAATTTAAGTTTTATTATTTTTTGTAGTATAGTATAACCAATGTCCTTTCCTAATGAGGTAATGGATCATTTACATAGAGTTTACTATTAAATTTTAAATTAATAGAATGATGAATAATCATTTTGTTTTATTATCTTTAAATAAAAAATGAAAATATATTAATATTTGAGATAAAATTTATGAATATTTCATGTTTAAGAAAAACGTTTGTGTCCTTTGATTCTAGATTTCCAAAGCTGTAAAGGGATGTTAGAAGGACCATTATTCATTCTTTTTTTCTATATAAAAATAGTATGGTTTGTGACTAAATATAATGTTAGAATAAATTATTTGATCAATAAATGAACTTGATTACCAGTAATGGCACAAATTCAACAAAATAATTTTCATGGCCAGATCCAAACTAAATTAGGGAATCACAATAATAATATTATGTGATATCCATATTTTGCCTAATTTTTTACATTTTCTCATTTTGATAACATTAATTTTAAGGAGATCATGATTATAAATTTAGTATACAAACATAATCAACAACATCACTCATTAACGAAAATTAAGATAGAATAAAAAAATTTAAAAAATATTAAGATAATTATAGTTACACATAGTAGCATGATAACTCATTATCAATTGATACATATTTGTCTATACCCATAGAATCTTTTAAAAAGGTGATGGAATCTGAATAAAATTTACAAATCATCAAATAAATTCAAATAAATTATAATGTTTGAAAATTTAGATCATGGGATTACATCAAAGAACAAATCAAAAATTTATTTTTAAAGTGTTTAGAAGTGTATGAGGTTGAAGAAGAATAAATTTATGAACAAAAATATCAATATCATACAATTTCGATCCATGGGTGTTCTTACACTACATGTTATCCATGAATCGATTTTAATAAGAATCTTTTCTTGTTATCTCCATGAAAATTTAAAATTATATAGGTCTTGGTGATCTATTCAGGATAGATTTTTCTACAAAAATTGTTTGAAAGGATAATTGAGATAAACATATAAATATGAGAGTAAATTATGTAATAAAATTTCTATATTAATATCTTTATATAAAGTTTAAAATCAACCAAATTTTAGTGACATAACCCATGTCATTCTCAAACATTATAGGTTGGTCCAATCATTCTTCACAATATTTTATGTGCATTCTGTTCCTATGTTGGCAATTTTCTCTATGGATCATGATTTTGGTGTAGTTTCATAAATTTAATTGCTATGAACATGGAATATGAAAAAATTATTTCCTATTTTTTATTAGTATATTTATTGTTATAGAAGAAACACTAAACTGATTTCAAATCTGGTAATTATTTGACAATAAAATATGTTATTATTTTAATAAAAAACAATATAAATAGAATAATTTAATCATTCAATGACTTGAAATGTGATTATATAGTTGATAAAATGCATGACTACTTGTAAATCTTTAATTTTTTTAAGAGATTGATGACATTCGATTATCAGTGTGTTGTTTTGGATTGTGTTGATTGGTAATGGTTGATATTGAATATTCATTGGGTTGGTCGAGATATTAAGAATGTGTGTTAGAAAATCCCATTTTTGAGAGGTAATATTGAAGGTAAGATGAGGTTGTAGAAATACCCACTTGGGTGTGTATACATAGTTGAGCATAGCATAGCGAGGTTTAGGGGTAGTTAATCATATCTCAAGATGTTTATACCCATATTTAGATTGGTTTCTCACAACATAGGTATCCCTAGGTTTTCTTTTTAACCTTGGGTTCATGGGTTAGCTTTTGGATAATTGGTTATTATTTGTGGTGGATCTTGATACATTCTTATCCTCTCTATTTATTTAATGTTTGGGGATGAAGCTTAATTTTTTTTATTAAACTAAAGAACTATTTCCAACTAGTCTTAGGGAGACCCATTACATAGCTAGAAGGCCCAAGACGAAGTGGTCTAAATACAAGGCCCCAAATCCCATTTTTTGGACCAAATAGCCATTTGGTGAATAGTACTATTACAGTACCCAGGATGCTATAGTACCACCACCGTTACGGTTCTTGCTTCAGTACCCTCCACCGCTATAGTGTCACTACTGCTACAGTCTCGTCCCTGCTACAGTACCTGGTACAATGCTACTATTGTAACACGTGAATTCCTCCCCTACCTATATATGATCATGGGTGTTTTGGATACCAAGATGGATGCTTTACCACTTTCGTACATGATCTTTGGCTTATCAGATCAATTCTTGAATATTATACTAACTATAATGGATTATGACTCCATTTATTGTGAGTATTTATTATATTTATTAGGTTGGGTCATTTTTAATATAACCAAACATATAATTAAATTTATCACATTATACAGTGGATTTTGGATAGTTAAATAAATACTATTTGGATTTTTACTCAAACAAAAATTTTTTACATCATAGGATGAGTATATTTAATGAAACGTGACACAACTGAAGATAATCAATCCTTCATTACTCATGGTGGTTCATAGCTATAAATTAGAATTTATTATGAATTATGAATTCCATCAAGGATAAGTCTAATGGAGTTTTTTGGAAGGCATGTAGGTGTATGTGTATTTCCTTTTGATGATTTATATTTTTGGGCCCAATCAATATTTATAATTTTATTGTATATTTTTGAGACAAACCTATACAATTGATATACTAGAAGATACTATTAGAAAATTTCACTAGAAGAAAGAAAAATCTAGAAATTCCTATGATTATAAGTATCCAACATATTTTTATCTACATGACCTAATCAAGAAAAACCTCACCAAAAGTCCCCATGTTGAAATGAACTTCCCCCACACACACTAACAAAAATTCTCATAGGAAAAATTAAAGAAAAATCAAAATGATTTTTCAAGGATCATTTATTAAATGCTTCACCCATGGGAATCCACAAATTTCCATTCCATTTATCAAATTTTATGAATATTATTATCACTTTTTAAATTACCAACGATAATATCACTAAATGTTTTTGGCAATAACTTGTTTACATGTTCTCACACCCCACCATTATAGCGAGTCCAAACTATTGAATTGATAGAACACATTTTTTATTTTTATACGAGTCCCTTTTTTGAGCATTTTAACCTTATATCAACATAAATCATTACCCTAAATTTTGTCATCTAAGAAACATATATGTTACACTTTTGATTGGTCAATATAAACTTATGTACAAACAAGTTAATCTATATATCATTAATTTTTTGAAAATCCTATTAGGAATACCTTCACATATCAATAGAAGAACTATACATATTTTTCAACTTCATCCCAATAGTATTCAAACAACTAACTATATTAAAAACATGATTCTAAAACTATATCCTCTGAAACACATGCCTATAATAGAATTTTTTCATTTCCCCTTGTCTTGTTCGAGTGAAGATAAATTCTATAGATTCTCCTTATTATCTAAATCAAAATATGGGAAGTCATTTCAATTTATTAAAATACCTCTGTAAGAGATTTATTCAATTGAAGACATTGAATACTCTTATAATTAGGATAAAAACCAATCCTCCTAACTTCCAATGAAATAGCATATCCACAACCTTTTTTAACCTAGTCCCATCGAGGCATGGTGTTTCCTCATACACTAGAGGACTAGAATAATGGTAAATATCCCTATTGGACTTTCCCTTCTAGATATCTTCCACATATATATCATTCAAAAACCATTATCGTTTTATATTAAATGATAAATTAGTTTTATTTGTTCTGTTTATGATTGAAACAACATATTCTTATCAATTTGAATTATACTTTGACAGTCATAGAATTAAAATTAGACTTCCTAGAACCTTCTGAGAACCTAGAATAGTTGCCCAAACTATAATAATTTTTTCTCAAATTTTGTGATTGTAGATACCATGAAATGTGTTGCATGCACATATCTGCAATTGAAGATGTATTTCCATGTTCTGCAACTGAAAATGACCTCAACTAGGCTTGAAAAGATCGCAGTGAAACATTGCATTTTTCATGGGGGTCAGTGACAGTAGCGAAAAAACATGTGTGCCACTATGCTGAAGCTGATTGAAGTGATTATTTTGACTAAGTCCTCAAAGCGGAGCCCCAATCTGTTCCGAACATCGTCGGCACACAAGGTACTTGTGCGCCACAATTTTGGTGTATAGCCTACTTGAACGCCCCTATGATTCACGAAACCTACTTGTGTGCCCAAACTACATTCTCCTAGGGTCCTATATTTGACAACAAATAGATCCTTGGCACCCTCATTTGTACAAAAAAAATTTCTCGAAGCCCAATATCCGCTCTGGTCACCCTTGTATTTTACCCCTATCTTACAAAACATTCATGGTAGTTCTTCCACACCTAGTGCAGAGGATTTAAGGGAGGATCATTGGAAATAAGTTCTTTAGTGTTTTAAAACCATAAAACTTATGCGCCTAATGCGCCCAACCTCCCCAAGTCATAAATACTTATGTGCCGCCCATTACTCTAAAGGAACATGAGCGCCCCACATCACCTATGAATACTCTTGAAGGCCTGAGAAATGTCTTGCCCAAGTATTACCATATAGATTTTTCATCGCTTAAGTGAACATCAGGTTGCCCAAGACTACTTGTTTGCCCTTACTTGCATGACCTTACTTACTTGCATGCCCATACTGGCGCACCCTTCCCTACTTGGGCACCCCTCTTTGATTCCATTACTTTCTTCACTCTCTTCTATCTATAAGACATCAAGAATTCATCAAAGCCATTCAAGGAAAGGCTTCTTCTTCCTTGGTTCCCTTATCTGAAAGGGATTCTATTGAGACCTCCACCAAAATCTCCTGATTTATGAAACATCTGATAAAGACTCATCAACCTATCATTTATTTTGGTTTGTATATCCACAGTTATAGGTTTCTCACATTTTTTTCACAATGGGGTTCGGATTAATGGAGTGTTTGTGGGTTTTTATATCCAAAGTCACATGGTACTTTCTCCCAGATATAGTGTTGGGAAGTTCCTGGTTTGGAGGAGGGTTGGGTCCCATTCCCTCCCTTCTCAAAGAGATGACCCAGAACCTCAAGTCTCTGGTAGGGGAAGATAAGGTTCATACCTAATTTTCCATTTAAAAATAATGGATCATTCTCCCTCCCATACAAGGATGTATTTTAGGGAAACCAGCTTGGTGTAAGCCTCTAGATTTTCTTGAAGGAGGTATAATCATTTCGCATCCTCTCTTCTTCAGTGCCAAAGACCATAGGGGAGATGGGTATAGGGATTTTCATTACCCTCTCCCTATCCCATTGGGCTTTGTCACCATGGGAATCCATCTGGGTGTAAGACCCCAATGTTCATCCCATCTTCCATACATTATACCCTTGTCTAATGTAAATAGAATAGATGGAAGGCTCATCACCACACCCTCATCTCGAGTCAACTTGGGCCTCATCCACTCTTTCCACCATAGGTGTTCCCCATTCCATCAGTAGAAGAGGAAAAGATTGAATGCTTTGTTGAACCATTGACATCCTCTTGTTTCTCGCACTGAGAAGGACTCACACGGGCTTAGAGATTTTTCATGGTCACAACTTTTTCACAATGGAAGGAACGATGAGAAATCTAATTCCTGTTCAAACCAGGATAAATAGTAATCCCTTTCCGAGCCTGAACTCATTAGATATAGTCCTCATGAATCCAACCCTAGTTCCCTTAATCGTGGAATCCTTTTTAAAAATTATCCCCAAATTAAGCCCCAAATAATCAAGGCATCCTTTTCAACAAGTAAGCCTAAACTCATCTGTCTGAAAGGACTATACTCTCCTATGAGACTTATTGAACTACATGGGATTTGATCCCCATCCATATGGGATATGTAGGAAGCCTCCATTAGGTTACAACCCATCACTTCTAACAAACCCTTTTCACCTTAGGCCATATTCCCAATAGGGTCTGATCCTACTTGGAAACCCATATTGTTTCCAAAATTCATTGGGATGTTTCAATATAAGTCCCACACTATGATTGGACTAAGAACCTTCAGCTTAGATGTCCATACCACATGACATTAAACTATACGACTAGGTCCTTATCACATGAACTTAAAAGGTATGATGTGTCCCATTCAGTGGCAGCGAACTACATGGGTTCATATTCCTTTCACATGGAAAAATAGGTAGCCCATTTTATGGGCACGATCTGAATATCAAATCAAACCTTCATCTCCCTGGATGATAATAAATTCTAGAGTTCCCCACTGATGGGGTAAAAACCGACTATCATCACAATGATGATTAAAATAATCTCTAAGAAGAATATTATAGGATACCATTGATGGAAAACCTTGAATACCTACGGATATTTTCATTAATGAAGTACCTTTAATTCATACTAATGATTCAAAATATTACACATGTTTATAAGTGAGTGTATATTCCAAGGGATAATTATGATATACATGGTGAATTAATAAGCATTCATGAAAATATATTAAATTTACAAAGAGAGTCCTGAAGTAGACAATAATTCCCCCCAAAAGGGTGTGATGAGTCTGACCTCCCATCCTCTCGACCAATGCACATTCTTAAGTATCATAAAGTTCAAACTTAATGAACACATTCATTTGGAAAGAATGTCACCTTTTGATAAAGAACTGTTAGATGTTGTTGGTTCCATAAATAAATCAAATGGAAACCTCCTGGAAAGAGTGATTCTTAAAACTAGAACACACATTTCAAGGAACTATGAAATAGTGACTTCTTTATATTCATCTTACACTGTGAATAATGCTACCAATAGATATAACTTTCAAATTTAGATAACTATCATCCCTATAATTATGAAGATAATAAAAATCTAACTCCTTCATGTTTCTGTGTCATCCCCAAAGTATTCATCAACAGAACCGTAAAAATGATCAGTTATTTTTAAAAATGTATATACATCATCTAATCCATCATGATATCTGATAAAATCTTTTGTAGATTCTAAGTGTTCCTAAACAAAATTAATGAAACAGCCAATGGCTCCCACTATAAAAGTATTTTTCCATTACTATAAACTAGGGAATACATTAGATTACCTATCTCTAATGAAAATGAAACATTTTCTATATACTTAATATAATATTCTGATGATTATTCATTCCACTTCAATAGTTTGATGTTCTCGACCAATGAGTTTGAGACTATATTACATTTGGACATACAAAAAAATTCAATAATTTTCTAATTGTATTCCATTTGATTAAAAAATTGTATTTTATTCTTCCAGAAAATTTCAATCATTATTTGAAAAACATTATTAGCCACATTGTGATCGTTTGTATCAAAACATTTAGACAAATCATTCTTTGACTTCTGAATCCTATTAATTTCTAAAGTAACCAAGAGCGTCTCATCAATAGAAAAAAGCTGAATGATGAATATTTTAACATCAAATTTCTCCTAGTAGTTACAATGATATGAGTTTCTATATAATAACTATTTATCAAACATAAAATCATTGAATTTTTGGATCCACTCCCTTAGTTAATATTTCATCTAATAAAGACTCATATTTATTAGGAACAATAATTCCATTATCATGTTATCCCTTAAATTGCTATCTATTGTGGCTCAATATCCTTTTTGTATTGGATATCTAAAAAACCTCACCTAAGACAAACACTTTTAGGTTGTGGTATAAATGATGACATATTATGGATGGTGAAATGAATTTTTTTTGAGAAATATATTATGGAATGTTGATGATGTGCTAATGTAATGATATCCTCATGACATTGTGTGTTGAGACATAGAAAGATTAAATTAATTGGTGTTATTTTTCTATGCCCTTATAAACAAAAAATATTCACACACTATTAAATGTGTGTGTGTGTGTGTGTGTGTTTTAGTGAATATTATATTGTAGATATATCATGTTTTTTTGGGATATTTCAAGATATGTGACATGTGTAAAACATATATATAGATAGATTGGCTGTTAATGTCTAGTTGTTATGGTTCATTTATTCACTCACTAATTAATTAATATTATTTAAATATAAGGACACTATAGGGTTTCAGTGATCCACCAAATGGGTATTTTATACTCATCCAAAATTTAAAGAAATATTTTGTAGATCTATAAGAACATGTATGTGGAGGTGTCATCATTGTTAGCATGGGAATAATGTCATATGTTTTGGGGGTCTTTCATTTTTTTCTAAAATTATTGGTATTGGGTTCAGGGCCTTATTGAAGGTATGTAAAGGTTCTATATAATGTGTTTTCTTATTCCAGTGCTATCTAAGAGAAATTTTGGATAATTTGATGGTATTTTAGGGGTCCCTCTGATGACATTCATGGTTATTTGGACCATGCAGTAGTCCATGAGATCCTGATGTTCATGGAATAAATTTTTCCTTCTCTGAATTTAATGATCATCAGGATACTATAGTTGGTTTTTTTCACACAATTTAAAATACAACCAATTTTTTTAGTATATTTTTTGGAATTCCACCCAAATTCATCCACTCTCAACAACTCTCTCAAAACAAATAGTGATTTTGAGAACTCTCACTAATCTAGATCCCTCCTCTTTTGATCCATCATGGATTTGGAATGATGATTTAATGTACTTCCATCTACATCTCTTATTCTTTTTTGCATTCATGACTTTTCATCATTGAAAATACTAATATGATATTGTTTGGGGGGTTTTTGTTTGAAGGATTTGTTTTAATTAGGGATTTTTTATACAGGTAGTTGAAAATCATAAACAGATATTTCTTCATCAATTTTCCAGGGTGTTCTCATAGTTTCTCTATATTTGAAGTAGGTTTATTCTCATGTACCCCAAGAGTATAGTTATCTTATGGATTTTGTGTTTATTTGGACTATTTTTTATATAATTAAGATGAATAATTTTCAGACAAAATTTGGGTTTTCTCAAAAAACAGTTTTTGATATGTGTGTATTTAGAGTAAAATCAATGTAGGTATTTTCCATATGTGTGCTTATTTACCCGAAAACGGGATATTAATAATGAATTTATTTTGAATTTTTTTAGGCAATTGGGTTTCCAAGTCTGCTTATTTTGATGAATTCATCAAACACTACCAAAATAAATCTATGTTACACCAGGTTTTATAATATATCATAACCTAGGTCATTTTCAAAAATGGAAATGTATCGATTTATTATAGTTGCCATCCAAATGATAAGTGAATAAAAGGATAAAAAAGGTATTTTTTATTTTTAAATAAAAAATTATACAATCATAATAATTGATAAAAAGTTACTATAGAAATCATAATCAACCAATGTTTTGTGTGTCTTGATGCTCAAAAATATTCACTATCAAGGAATCTGTGATAGATCACTGATTCCATGATTTATACAAACTTAATCAAATGTGGTATGTGTGTTTTTACTACTTTAACAAAAATTATTTGATTAAAAAATGATATTGATTACTAGAAACCACTGAAAATTAATAAAATTGTTTTTTATTTAATATTAAAACCCAATAAATGTATCAATTCATCAAGGAGATATGATAACTAAATTTACTTCTATGTTTGAAGAGTTCTCATGAAAATTTCATGTATTCTTATGAGATATTGATACTAGATTTCCTAAAATTGAACAATCCTTGTATCACTCAGTATGAAAATTGATAGAGAATAAAAAAATGTCTCAAATAGTCACATGATTTGGTTTATACATGATATCATTAAAATTCATGTTCCCTTGGTTTATATGTTAGAATACTAGAAAAAAGATCAATAAAAATAATGGAATTAATGAAAAATAAATATTAATATCCATTAAATTGAATTACATTTCAATGATCACAAACAAAGAGCCCAATATTACATCAAATAATACACCCTAACATGGTCACTAAGGTTTTTAGAAGTACATGGGTGGGAAGAAGATGAAAATAGATAAAAAAAATTAAACATCAAATAACCTCCTCCAAGATGTTACAACCTCCACAATGATTTATGTATTTATTTAAATGGTAAATTTTCTCTGTTGGATCCATAAAAAACTATAATTCCTTGGGTGAATATGATATATTTTTCATATATTTTTATACAAAACTTTTTTAAATGGATGACTAAAACAAATGTGAAATTTTAACTTGTAATTTTTTAAACATTTTGGCCAAATGTTATATTTATATTCTATTTCAAAATAACCTAATTAGAGTTACCTTCACCATTCCATGCACAAAAACAATGTATGTTGGTCCAATTTAGCTTCCCTGTATTTTCAACACTTTTGGGACTCCTTTGGGATACATTTACTAGGATCGAACTATTGGTGATACTATATGAATTGAATTTCATTAAATATAAATTAAAAATAATAATAATTTGTTTGTCTAAACAAGTGCTGTGAATGTTATGAAATAAATTAATAAATTATTTCATATCAAGCGACATTGTAAAATATCAAATTTTATTATTTTTGACCAAATCCATATAAAAATAATAATTTATTCACTAAATGATTAAAAAATTATTGACATAAATTCTTAAAATTGTGAATAAGGCTTACCCGTTAAATCCTCCATGATTACTTTTAGTACACCATGAAATAGTGATATATCAAAATGAAAAAATCAAAAAGAAATCAAATGTTTGAAAACATTCAAGATTATTTTCAAGGATAAATATATTATATATCTGTTTTGAAATAAAGTTTCTATTTATTTCCTATTTATCATAATAAAAAATTTTCAACATCATTCATTTACGCTTCCACCATGCATTATCCTACGTCAAAAGATATTTATGCACTCATCTCATATTTTTAAACTTTTTATAAAATTTCAATAATATCATAATCATTATATATATGCAATAGGATTGGTAAAATCTTCACCCACCACAAAATAGATATGAAATACATATTCTAATCATGATTATTTTTAATTATATAAATTGAGGATTAGGGTTATTAGGTGACCATTTAAAAATCAATGAAATACATTGTTTTTTTCTCTCAAAATACAATTCATGACCAATCATCCAAAATAATGTGGATTCATCACTCAATATACCAAAACACTAATAACCCAATTTGGTTCTCCCTTTCCCAAAAAATCCCATAAGTCATAATAAATAATTAGAAGATATGATTTTTCCAATTTTTTTCTTCTTCTTGTTTATATATAATTTATTATTCTCTCTTTCATTTGTTTTCATCAAGAATATGAATAAAAATTAATAATAAGAATGAATATTCAATGATTATATTTTATTTAATTGAGGTTCGTGATTCACAAAAATGAAATTATAAATGTTTCATTTCATATTCCCTATCTACATAATTTTTTTATAATTTTAACTTTATTATGATAGGAAATAAAATAATTACAATTACACGTACAAGAACTATAGGAAATCTCTCAAATGTCAATTTCTCCACAAAATAATATAGAATATAACTCCACCACATTATAATGCATGAATTACAATAATCCCCATCCCACACATACTTAAAATATGATCATGTAATCAATTCTACATTAAGGTAAGAGATGAAAAATATGCTTGTAATGTGGATAAAAAATAAGGAATTCCCTATCTATAAGGAATTTACACTAAAAATTATAATGGTACGTCTCAAAATTGGGAAAAATTATGGGATTATTCCAAAAAACGTCCTCAAGGACATTGGAACGTTTTTTGTTCATTAATTTTCTAATAATAGATAAAAAATGTTCTAGAATGGAAAAAATATTTTTTTCCATTACATAAAAGAGAGTATTGTGAAGTGTAAGATAATTATTTTAGAGTACCCCTAAATATATATAATATAGTATTGATTAGTGATAATGAGACAAGGAATTAAAAATTCCATCAAACATTCTATCATGATTTGAAAATTCAAAATCCAAAAAAATATTTCATAATACAAAACATTTTCAATTTCATTTCAAAATACCACTACTCCCATAACATGTGAATCATATTTGGTTTAAGCACACATTTTTTATTTAATAAAATTAAGGAAAATTAAAAACACACTAAAATTTTAAACTATATCCACATGAACCATATCTCCAAAAATAATTTTTTATTATCACCCATAAAAATAATTTTATTTTTATAATATGATTCTTTTTTGAATATTGAAAAAATAATAAAACATTATGGAATGGTAAAACATGGAGATCTCATTGATGAGTGATAAGGTGGATAGAAACTCCGTCCACCAATTTATCCACAATGAACCCATGAAAGGAATTTGGCCTTTTCCCATTTACTATGATTCATGAATTGAAAAATTGATTTATAATCTATAAATCTCCAAAAAAACATTAGAAACAGAAAATTCACCTAACCAATAGGAATGAAGAAAACTACAAATTATATTTCTCCTTGATATTTATAGAAGGAATGTCTATACCTACTTGATCTCCTTTATCCAAATGATCTTATCATGGGCCACCTTTGTTTTTTATTTGTATATTCTGGTATTTTCATAGTCATTATATTGTATCTTCTCAATCTCAGAAATTTTTAGTTCTAAAAAAATAACAATAATTTAAATGATTAATGGCACATTATTTAGGGTCATAATATGTATGTTGATCAACCCCAATTGGAAGTTGAAAATAATTCCTAACCCCCAATTGAAATAGGGAAATACCAAAGGGGTTTTTTAAAAGTATTATGGTATACCCACAATGCAGAATCGTATCATGTGATTCAATCTTTCCTATTGAGATAAACTATTTTTTCCAATATTAATTTTTCATCTATTTTAGAAAATTTATCTTAGAAATTAGTTTGGTGATGATATGATGAGGAAACATTATATAAAACCATTTAATTTTAGAAATGTTATTTTATACTTTAATTACATAATTGAGACCCATGTTAACTACTAATACATCATGGTAGACCAAATCAACAAGATATATGCGATCTCACAAACTAAAACATAACATTGGAGTCATAAATTAATATTTCACTTTCCTATACCAATTTATATATATAAACATCTATAATAAGATAAAATTTTCATAAATAATTATTTAAAATTCCTCATGAATTCAATTCCCCAAACATAAAAGAACAAACAAAATTGAAAGGGGTGATGGGGAATATCAACCCTATTACACACATTTTTAGTAAATTTTCTTTATTCCAAATATGCAATATTTTTACCATCATGAAATAATGTGGACTAATGAAGGCTAAATTCAATTATTTTGGTTCTATTATTTAGGAATCAATGAGACTTCACATGAAATAGTGTCAAAACATGTGAGAAAATATATGAACTCAAGTTTGAGTACATGTTGTCCTATGACTTGGTCATTATATCTTTTTCAAAAATAGGTTTCATCCAAAATATAATAACTAAACCCACTACTATGTCTCTAAATTTTTATTTATTAAATCGAGATAGTTTTTAAGAGACAATAAACATAACAAAGTTAGATGATCATGGGATGGCATCGGGAACAACAGACAAGTATTCATTGTGAATGGTTTAATGTATTTTTCAACAACCAGTTAATTTGTTGTTGCGATCAATAGGATTATAAATAATATTTTTTAAAATACATGTATGTTCCTCAATTATCCTTAATTTTAATATCAGAGTCCTAATATAGAACCATCTATTGAGTAATGCATTGTTTGTAATAATTCTTCCTTGAAAAATATTTAAGGACCACATGGATAGAAAACCCCAATACATTAAACGCAATGATATATGAAGGATGTTTTTACAAATTTAAAAATGCTTCAAGTAATTTTTTTCAATCTATGGTGTATTCTTCTATTAATTTTTCTAGATTAAATGCTACATATACAATGAAATGAGTACTATTGACTACCCATTGTTAAAGTTCATACCTAATTTCATTGTTGGATATGTCACACATTATCCCAAAGGGTATATCCAACCTTGGTTATTGGATTATTGATGATGAATTTAGAGACATTTTAAATCCATAAAATTAAATTCTACAATTTTTATTAAAAATTGATTTCATGTTATTTAAAATATCTAGGATAAAAGGATATTAATTTGACTAAATAATCTAATAAATTGATGCTCAAAAACTCTAATTCCTATATTTTAATGTAAAAAAGGAACACAAATAGGGGTTGTTAGTAAGTAAATAACATAATTTTTTACAAATCAACTTAGATTCTCCCCTTGAAATAAATTACCCAGACTTCCTTGTTTTATCCTAAAATATAATTTTTAATAAATTATATCAATTTTATTTTAAATGTATTAATGAAGAAAAAATTAGAGATTATAAAAACAAGCATGAAAAGTGGAAAAATAAGAATTTCAACAATACAAAAAAAACATCCATGAAATATAATTGGTCATCTAAGAATATACTAACCAAGCATGATATAAATGTTCCATAATCATTAAATAGGGTGAATTTCTATCTACAATATGAAAATGTAAAAAAAGGAATATAATTTTTTCATAATCCTCATTAATTATATGTAGTAAGTTATATTTAATTAAAATATCATGGAAATATAATTAGGGCTTACCTACAAACCATTAAAACTTTTTTTTCATTGAATAATAATAAAAATGGTCCTCTGAGTGAAATGGATAAGAATTTAGTAATCTATATAGTGGATCCAACTATTTTTCACTTTAAAGGAACCAGTTATTTATGGTGATTATTAAAAACTGTATGACTATATTTTTAATGTGTAATTGATTTCCGGTAAACCCATTTACTATAATTGATAAGATATGTTGTCCTTCATGATAAAAGTCTTCCTACCTTTATATTGATAATGTTATGGATATTGTTGTTTAGTCAATGATGTGGTTTATAACTACATTAGGATAATCCTCTATATATGTTTTATGAATGCATGCTAATGGGAAAATAACCTAGATATCATCTAATGTCCATCCAATTTAGTTTTTAGACTCACTCAAAAGGACAAGAAAATAAATTTAATTCACTAGAAAGAGGATATTGGAAATAATGTAAGGTTATTTTTTGAAACCCTCAAGTAATACTTATTATCTATTTATTGTAATTAGTTTCCACACAAGATAAGGTAGTTTTAGAATAAACTTCAACGACTTTATGGGAAGAATCTCATGAAAATCATCTATCTTATCTTTTTATCACTCATCAATGGTAAATTCAATATCAATGATCATTATAGAATAATATAGAGTTTCAACACTCTAGAGGAATACCAATTAATAAATTTAATAACATGTATGGAATTTTTGAATAATAATACATAAATATATTAATGGACCATCAAACAAAATTAAAAAATGAAAACAAATAGAGTGGATCATAAGATGAATTTGAAATGTAATAATTTGTGGGGGAAATATCAATATTGATTTGTGATATGGAGGAGTATACCACAATGGAATATTATGAACTATTTTTATAGAAATAATGTTAATTTATTAAATTGATTTCATTACACACAAAACCAATTATATCTTGTGTTACATGAAACACTGAGTTTTTCTTGTGCTACACGAAAAACTGAGTTTTAAAAAAATGCAACATGCTATTAAAATATTATTATTTAATAAGATAGTTATCACACATTAATTTTAATGTTAGGTGTGAATATAATTATATATTTATTGTAATAATATGTTCCACATTTGTACATATAATGGATTCTTTTGTTATAAATTAATAAGAAATGAAAACAAAAACTATTTCAAAACAAAGGAAAAATGTTTTCAGAAAAAAAACTATTTTTATGTACAAGAATATATTTTACCTCAATAAAAAAGGAAAATCACTTTTGGTGAAATATTTTATTGAAAATTATATTTAATATATTCAATCAATGTTTTAAAATTCAAGTTATGTGTTTCCTAGACATGAGACATGAATGAATCAAATATCCCACTCAGTAAATATGATTTACTAAAAAGAAATTTTGTCTCCATTTTCACTATTAATTTAAAGTACTTTTTTAGAACTTAAAAAAATTTGTTTTAGAAAAATAAACCTAATTTTGAAAATCATAATTTAAATTTTATATTTGAGTGTTTTTTTGATATTTTTCTGAAGAGATAATTTTTTAAATGAGTAGTTAAAAATGCTATTTTGTAAATTAATTTAATTTAATATAAAGCCTATAAGAACTTAAAAATGATATTAAGGCTAATTTAAAAGTGATAATATAACAATAAAGTATTTGGTAACTAACTTTATGTCATTTTATTCATTTCATAATTTATTTTTTATATAAATTTGTTTTAAACATTTCAAAGGTTTCACATTGGAAAACATTTTTTATCGCATTTGTGGGATTAATTTTAAATTATACATTTATAATTCTATGAATAGAAATTGGGAAACAAGATATAATATTTATAGTAATAATAATTTATATTATCTAATGATTTCAAATTATTTATTTACAATAATTAATGATAAAAACATTAAAAATTGATTAGCACGGTTATGGTAAAAATGGGTTTACCGAGTGGTTAAACTAAAGAGATAATAGGTAAACTGAAACATAAACATATAAAATAACCATTTTATATCAATATTAAGACCCTAACAACAATAAAGTTTTATAATGGCCCATTTTATGTTTCTTGTTTTTTGAAAATATTGGAACAACTTATTCTATTTGAAAATTATGACTTTTCTGCTCACCTAACTTATAAAATGAAACCCACTCTCCTCTCCTCCTAAAACATAAAAACCCAATTGGATTATTAAAAAACTTCTTAAATACATTCCTTAATTCCATAATATAAATCTAAAATAATTATATTGGTAATAAATCCAATATATTATTTATTTGTGTTGAAATAAAAATATGTTTTCCAAAGAAGAGGTAACATCCTTAACCGAGCATTTTATTTTAATACATCATCCATAAAATTGAATTCTTATAAAATAATGATTATATAATAAATTAATTATATATAATATAATGTGATTTGTTTTAATTTAATGTAATTTCATAGAAACGTCTCCATCCTCCATCAAATTGGAAACAAAACAATTGATCATGTGTATGTCGAACTAACACCTTGTGAACTCACGTAATTTGGATTCCATCACCATTACACACCACTAGATATAATGATTTATATAATGTTAATATTTGATATTTATGATATAATTAATCTTATATAATATAAATATCATATATAACTTCTTATGTTTCATTCTGTAGGTATTTTGATAACATCCTTCATGTGTAAGATGAAAAATGGCCTCGTGAGGTGATGTGATTTATTTTTACCATACGATTAACATGGATGGCAATAAAGATTAATTTTTTATATATATAACATATTAATGACATATTAATAATTATATAAAGTTAATATATCATATAATATTTTACCTTATCATACATTTAGTAAATGATAGCGTCGTTTGTGTGTACGACATACTACCACCTCACAAAGCGATGTGATCCATTTATGACTAAAAATTTACATGGAAGGTAAAAAGGGAAAACTTTAACAAATATAGATGATATATATTCATGATATTTATAATTTTAAAACTAATATACAATCCAATTTCTATAAACTTTCCCCCATTAAGGAAATTATAACTTCACTCTTGAATACTTATGGTCCACCGTCTCTACAAAGTGATGTGATTCATTCTCCATGTTCAAAATTAAAAAATAAATTTTAAGATGTATCTAAAAAAATTAATTTTTGTAAAATTAACATAATTCATGAGGTTATGTAACATTAAACTATGTTCAAGATCTTAAACATTCATGATGAAATATGTAGGAGAAAACAAGGAAATTAACACTAGAAACAATAGTGACAGTGAAAGATTATTAATGAATGGGTAACAAGATGTCATAAAAGGATCATATATGATGTTATAAATAATTATATGATTATTTTATTACTTAATAAAATATTTAATATATCTATACAAGATTTTAAATAGTAATCATCTATACTAAATGATGATGTTAGGGGTTTCTTAACTCTATTTCCATTCAACGGGTTATACGACAAATTCATTGATTATATAATGCATAAATTTAAGTATAAAATGAGTTTGTATTTATTTATATTTTATTTAAAATTTTAAATGTGTGGATATACATTTTTTTCACTTTATAAATCAATTAATTATCTCTCACCTCAATGATATGAACATTATAAGGGTTTCATATCAAACATCATTATTTGTGACAAATGATATTTTATGGAACTAAATTATTTTTAATCATGTATGTAATTCACCAATACATATTATATGATGATTCATTCCTACATCATGGTATTTTAAGATAAAATAAATCTATTTTATTATTTCTATTTTGAGATTCAAATGTTACCAAAGCGGTAAGGCTTCCTGTTTCAATATCATTTTAGTCAATATTACTTATGATTGAATTTCCACTGAAATAAATCATTTGATCATTTTATGATATCCCTTTAATTTTAATCTCATCTAGTTACTCATAAATTTTTAAATTAATAATACCATTTTATAAACTTTAGTACATAAAATTATTGAGAAAATAATTTAAGAAAATATTACTTCATTTCCCTTTACATTCAAAAATCATTTTTCTTCCAAATCCATGTTTTATAAAAAAGATTTTAAAAATGTTTAAGAATTGGTGACTAATGTAATTTTTAACCTTAATTTAAAAAATTAAAGGAATATTCTAGTTTTTTAGGAACATTTTACTTTTTGAATTTTCATAGTATAATGATAATATAACAAATATTTTTAAAGTATTCATAACAAATGGTACTATTCTACATAGTTACAATTGAGAACTACCAAATTAGGATAAGAAAATTCACAAAGGAATAAATACCATGATATGGGTTTTATTTTCCCTGCAAAAAATGGAAGGAGAATGTGTCCAAGATCACACAGATCGCGTAAACCTCTAAGAGACATGTGATCATATGAACTATGGAAGGTCATACAGATTTTCACACATATTACATATCCCATGGAAGATCCCAAAGAGACCCTTTGGTAGGTCCTTCTCTAGAAAAGGAACAAAAAAAAATTAGTGATGATGCGGTGAAATCAAGATATGATCCTCTAAGTCACGCAACATTCATGATGGTGGATGTATGACAAACAATCCAAAAATCATTAGAAAATAAGAGGGTGGTATCAAGAAGGATGGATCCTCTTATGGTCATAAATATCGTGCGATTCATCATCAATTTTTAATGTGAATTTCTTTGACAATAGTCATACACCATCAAAAGATCCCCAACCTTTTTAAAATAAGAAAGGAAAAGAAAAAAAGGAATATATTGGAGCCTCTTTCTATCATAAAAATCATGTGACATGCCCCACACAGTTCATGAGACCCCACAATCCCCTAGAATCAATTCCACCTTGCAGCTTGAGAGCCCTATCGGTGCATCACCCTCATCATGTAAAAGGCATCAGACATGTCTATGTGTTCTTATGCTTCCTCTTTGGCTCTAAAGAAAATTAAAAAGGTTTATCTATTAAATTTTATCACATCTCCATAGAAATTTTATGGGATAGATGATGCATCATAGATGGGGAGATTTATTCTCTTTAACATCACATAATGAAACTTCTGAAACCCAAAGGTAAATGAAAAATAAATGATGAAATAAAATAAAAATGTTAAGAGCCTATTACAATCATAAAACTCACGCAATGCACCAACAAAGCCCTGTGAGACCCCTTGAAAAGTTAATAATACAATTTACCTAATATCATGTGAAGGACTTTTGATATGCTCCTTGGTCTCAGGATGTCCATTGGACATATCAACATAAATATTTGGAAGACCCTCGACATGTATACATGATTCGAAAATACACCATTAATTGTCTATAATCTAATAAATTGGGTGTCAATGTTATGATCTTGTAATCACTGGAAATCATGTGATTACCTTGAAATAACCCATAGTAGGATCTTGCGATATACATGACATCAAATCCCTACAATGAATCCATCCAAGATTTGTGTTATACACGCCATATAAAGAAACACATAAATGGGGTGGGGAATCATATGAATCCCCCAACATAGCATGAAAAAAAAGAAAAATATTTTTCATTGAAACCTCACACTGGCTCACCCAGGAATAAAAGAGGATTTGTCATAGTAGCTGATCTCATGAACAAGAATGTTTTTGGTCTAGTATTATCTAACATACTACCAGAGTGATCATGGAGTATGCATGGGTACATCGTGTGATCACTCATATATCACGTGAATTACTTAGAGAAGGTCGCTTGATGAATATATCTCACTTCATGTAGAGATCACATGAGACATAAAATATGATATCCTTGAACAAATATAAGGAATCTGAAATAAAAGGATGGAAAAATATTAAAAATATGGGATGCTTATGTGAATAACATACATAATTTTCTTCATGCACTTCACGTGAACCACCAAGGCCATGTGATTTCACAAGGAAATGTACACTAGATCTTGCAATGATTCTTTGGAATAATATTTTCATCATAAAGATTCATCCTCACATTTCTAATAAAGTTACATTTACCCTTGGGAAAGCCTCCCTATTCTCATAAATCCCACCGGGTTCCCCATCCAAACCATGTGGGGACACCCATACATGTCTCCCAACTCATATGGTGGCACTAGTACATGTCATTTGAGTCTCGAGGTATCACCAAGGTATGCTAACTAGATATCATGACTTCATCTTGGTATTCCATCAAGATCATTTCATGTCATGTGGGGATGTTAGCTATATTTTGTGGTTCCCTCCATACAGTTCTTCCTTGATCATGCATCATCCTCCAGATATGTCGCACGGAATCTTGTGACACCCTCTAAGAATGTAAGCTAAAATTCATGATGAAACCCTACAATGTTAACTGGATCATGTCACTCCCTATGTGAATGTATATTGGGATCACGTGATGGCCTCCAGGATTAGTCGGTTGGGTCTCATGATGTTCTCTAGACAAGTCATCCTGGATCATGTAACAACTTTCAGAAATGCCATCTAGGTTTTATAATGCCCCTCCGAAAAGTCAACGGTATCATAATATTGTCATTGGACATGTATTGTGGACATCCTATGACATGTCAAGAAAAAAAAAATCAAGGAATGTTGTGTATAATATAAACACATTTCAGATAGAAAAGAAAAATAGGCTAATCGTACATCCTGGGACATTATAGCATTTTCCTACATCCATAAAGTCAAACATCATTATGTATGAACTGACCAAATGAATTATGAAAACTCTGATTCCTTCTATATCTAAGTTACATTAGACACCTCTCCAAGGTCCTAGCTCTATATTATCTATGTAATGGGAAGTCGTAGTACATATGTAACACATCCACAAGTAGCGAGATGGTTTATTTTCCATCCCTTATTTTTTACATGGAGCGTAAATCATGACATCTTAGGGAGTTATAACAATCATATCATTCAAGTAGGGAAACCATATTTTCTAAGATCTGATCTAGGTATAATATGTTATTCCCTCAACACAAAGGAAACCTTAGTGTGTAAGCACCAATCCACTGAATTACTAGACCTCTAATTACTGCAATAACCAAGATACCTAGGATGCTTCCCTAATTCCTTAGCTCAAATAGGAAACCACTTCAATGAAAGTCACCCCATGCCTCTGAAATTTCAGCCATTGGGACTCAATAATTCTCATGGACTGATCATTCAACATAATCCATTAGATACATGAGAATCTAATAGAACTATGAAAACTCTGATTCCATATATACCAAGCATACATAGGATGTCATCCTAAGGCATGATATCCCTATTAAACAAACCAAGGTAAGTCCCAATACATAAGTCCAACATCCATATGTAGTAGGAATGGTTACTTATTATCTCTTATATCTCACATAGAACATTCCTCTTGTGGTCATAGGGATTTATAATTGGTCATATCATCGGCATCATGTATCTCTAACATAATGGGAATTCTCATTATAAAATCCCCAATGATTTAATGATATAAATTTCTCTCATATAAGGTAATATACATTAGAGATAGTCCAAATGGTGTGAATGAAATATGATAACTCTAATTCTTTCCACTGCTAGGATACGTAGGATGTATAATCGAGACTCAAGCTTTAATACCTGATGCATAAGTTCACACACATATGTTATTTATTCATGATGTTAAACTGCATGGGATTTAATGAAATATGTGGGTTTCGATTCCCTTAATAAAAAGGATATGTAGGATTCCTCATAATGGATCAATCCCTACTTCATAATATAAAACGCCTCCCTGTATATCAGAAATTAAAAAGTTCACGATTGTAAGGATCCACCGTATAAGAAGTTACTCATTACTGGTTAATGAATGATAAACCTCAGAAACATATAGATGGATTCAAAAATGAAATCCCATTTTTCTTCATATAAAAGGGTCTAACCTGTGAATAGTTTTTTTGGGTAACTAGTCTCATATTGGGATTTGAAAGATATTCTCAAACATATCTTAAATCTATAAGAGAGTCCCAAAGTAAATATTCCCCCCAAAGATGGTGTGATGAGCCCGACCACCCATCATCTCAACTAATGCGAGTTCCTAAGATTCATTTGTTCTAAATCCACAACTCACCTCTTACCTTTGGAAAGAAGGTCTTTACCCAGTAATGAATTTGGGAATCGTTGGGATTTTCTATTAATAATGAAAATGGTGAGATGACATCAATGAATGTTCATGAAATTTAACCCCTCAGAATCAACAATCTGGACAAACCATATTCACCTTAGTCATCACCATTTTCGTCAAATCAAAAATAGTCAACTCAATGGGATCTGATTTAATAATGGCATCTCCTTCAAAACATAAAATGGATAGCCTCAATAGTTCTCATAAAACAATTTTTTTCACCCTTTGAGGGTCCTGATTTTCTCTTTTCTATTAAAAGAAAAATGGTGAACCTGATGTGAATCTATCAGATAATACAATTATCATTTAATCAATCATTATCCCACTTGTTTTGATTATTCTAATAAATGATGATGGGCCCCATGTAGTACCCTAAAATAGAGGGATGTTATGTTTTCATGTGTTATGATAGATTTTTGGCATATCCTACACTAACAAGTTTGATAAGCCTTATATAAATCTTATTGCTGACCATTTTTAACTAGGGTTACAATGAAATATATACATCCTATATTTAACATGTTCTGGTGATAAGAAATGATGGATCATGAATAAAAGTCAAATTCTGTTAACCATGCATATCTGATTAAGAATACATCATTCCCACAATATTTCCCTATTCATATACTATATTCCTTATTTTATACATGGTAATATATATATATATATATATATATTTCTCTTATCAACGGTATCCTGATAAGAGATAATTTTTAATCTAATGACCATTCTGTAAAATTAGGTATGGATGCTACCCCTGTGGGTCACAAAAAGATCTCACTTTCCCAATAACTTCAACGTCATATGGAGAACACAATGGTCTAGTAATACTATCGATGTGGTACAATCCCAACCATTGATGTTGTCTATAAGGTTCCCTATATACTAAAACAGATGAGTATATATCATCCAATGAAATCTGTTGTTATGGTAGCAGGCCTCATTAACACAATCAAAATCATTGGGGGAATATCTTCGTAGAAAAACATTCACCATCTGTACTATATGATGGAGGTGGACCAGGGAGTCAAATATGTAACCCTTCCAGTTTAGGGGTCATTTAGGAGGGATCCTGTCAACTTCCATCGACAAAAATATCCCCCCAGTACCCATAATTTCCTAGTTGAGTGCACCAACCAACAAACCTCCACCTATGATATCCTTGCATGAACAATAAGGAAGAAATGTCGAGAAAGGAAGGATTAGGATAACCGTGAGTGGGGACATATCCAAACTCATGTTGATGATGTCTGAAGGAATATTTTTTCAGTAAATAGTGAATAGGCTTATATACCTGCAAACATGAAATAAGCATGCAGGCATATTCCTATAATAGAAATGGGGGAGGCTCATACCCCTACCCTCATGCATGATGACCATTGGTATATTCTAGTGGAACAAGGAGGAAAGTAGTTGGATCGTATCACCAGTTAAATCAAAGATATCATTCAATATATAGTGGATATGGAGAATGTACAAGCTTATATCCTTGTGAACACATAGCTAAAATTCAGTTAAATATTATGAATAGCTAAAGAAATATTCCAGAATATGCTGACACTATTATAGATAGGGGATTGGTGTATATTATTATCCCTACAACCAGGGAAGATCAATAATTAGATCATTATGAAAAAGTGGTTGTGAGGATGAAAAAATAAATTCTTAATCCATTCCAGGGGGATTATTCGTATTTTTTTATAAGGGATGAGGCATCTAATTGGGCTCATCTTCTCGTTCCAACGGGGGCTCACTAGGTGAGGTCATTGCATACCATGGGGCAGGGGAACATGCCTATCAAAGAAGCCCATTTTTTGTATTCCAAATTCCAAAGATCGGGTTCATATCTCTGTTATGGATGGGTCTCACTAAGCGAGAAGAGAACATGACTGGGGACGTGCTAAAATTCATGTCAAATAAGACTGGAGGAATACTTCAATGTCTCAGGGTTGGACTCATAACCCCTTTTGGTCGAGTCTCACCAAGTGAGAATGACACATGCATGGGGACATGCTCATCTTCCTATCAATGAATATGTCTAAAAAATTCAAGTAGTGTAAGTAAATTAATAAAATATTCCTACTTTCACCTATTAATGACTACTCATGCATCCATCCAATGAAATATAAGAGGAATCTAAAATCCATTATCCCATTATGGTGGTCCATTGAATCATTTTGTTGGGGAATGAAAATTGATAACATGTTCATATTTAGGTTCCAATATACGATCACCAAGTTAGAGAGGAACATGCCTTTGTGAAACCTCAAATACCTATAAAAATACTAGTGGGATATTCTAAAGGATCTGGATCGAGATCATGCTCACATTATGACCAAGTCTCACCATGTGAGAAAGTCAAATTCCTTAAGACAGGGTTATATTCCTATACAAAATGAGGAATGTTGTCAAAATATTCCAAAACTTCTCAATAGAGGGATCATAAACCTAAAACAATATATGTTTATAAATAGGTTTAAATAACCATTATAAAACATACTCATATCCCTACCCAATTAAAAAATGAATGTCACACCCTGACCATGATTTTCATTTGTTTGTATTTATTTCTGGATGTTGGATATTTTGGGTGAGATTCAGGTTGAGTGTCTAATAATAGTCATTGTGTTTTGGAATTTCAAATTTTTTTCAAGCCCAAATCAAGGTTATTGATAATATTATGGGGATAAATTTTCATGGGGGTACTTTTTGATGCCCATGGGGTCACTATATTGTGTTTAAATCATTCAAGGATCATTGGGTAGTCTTCCCATGTTTTTTGGATGTCAATATATGGTTTTTGGCCAAATTGTTATGTTATAAGGTTTAAGAATGGTTTTCCAAAATAGTTAAACTCAAACATGCGATGATGAAAATTTTTTCTAATATCATTCGCATGGTTTGTGCATGGTGTACAAAACCATTCAAAAAAACCATATTGGCCATTACAGTATAAATATAATTTAATTTAAAAATGTGATCTAACTGATTCCGCCACCCATTTGAATCCCTATCTATTCAGTATCGACTAGAGGGACCACCCCTTCATTCCCATTCATTTTTGTCCACCTTTTGAGTGATTTATCACCAAATATTAGTGATTATTTTTTATTTCTTCACCAAATCGTTCCCTTTCCTCTTATCCTTTCTTCCCTCTACCTATTTCATAGTTTTAATTGGGGTTTCCTCCCATGTATGAATCCTAATGACCAGGGTTTCTGTTTGGTTCAATTTATATTGGATCTATGGTGTCAAAATGGTCTTTGGGGCCTAGATCAATCCAGTTTGAAGGTTTCATAGCATTCACAAACCACTTAGGTAGGTGAATCAATGCTTAACAATTTTTTGATAAATTAATTATGCTTTCTTGAGTCTTTTTTCATGTTTTATTTGTATTATGTGATGTGGGAATGTAGTTTATAAGAAGTTTTGATATGTGATTGATTTTAAAATGGACTTTTCGTGTGAAATTGAGTATTTTATTAGGATAAAACTCTATTGTGAATCTTGTAAATGTTTTATAAATTGTATAAATGATTTATTAAATTGTGTATGTTATTTATTAAATTATATAAATTATTTTAATGATGTTATAATAATGTTTTGGTGTGTGTATGATTTTGAAAAGAGGATATTGGGTTCATTTTTTATGCAAAGGCCTCATGGTAATTCTTGAAATAATTTTATTGATCATTTTAATGAGTTTTTAAATTATGTAAGATGTGTGAATCTAGTTTGGGTAAGGCTTTAGTGTGTGTATGATTTTAAAATGGAATTTGGATGTGCAAGTGATGACTTGTGATGTGTAATTCTTGGTAAATGTTTTAATTTTTTTTTAAATTATTCATTAAATTATATAAGTGATTCAAATCATGTTTTGAAATGGGTTAAGTGTGTGTTTTATTTTTAAAGAGGAGTTTGGGTGAGAAAGTGGTGTCTTGTGTTGTGTAATGCCTTGTTTGGTTGATGAAATGTGTATGTGGTGTGTTATGTGACATGTCAAACTAGTTTGAGAACAAATTGAAGATCGAGTATCTAGGTGGGCAGACTAGTAGTAGTATGCTAGTGATTTGGAAGTGGATACAACCTTTTTTCACTTGTAGGATTGACAATAACAACACTAACTAATTACAGATGATGATTAGAGACCACTAGAATTTTGAATTTTGTTCCTCTCTAGTGTGTTGTGCACGGTAACACCATTGTTCATGGTTTCTATATGACATTTCACCAATATACGAGGAATATAGTGTCCCGTTATTATCTAGTTCCTAGGTTTATTTCCCATGACTAGTGCTCATTGGATACATCTCACTTACCATCGATATACGATATGATTGGTTGGTAATTTAAAATTAAATATTGTTTTCTTTAAAATTGTATTCTTTTAATTTTTTTTGTATTAAATATTCTTCCATTAAAATTGTTCTAGAAGTTATTTCAATTATAAAACTTCCAATTTTATTTTTTATTTAATTTGTAGATCATGGAATTAATTTGGGTGGAATCCTACTGGACAATAGCTCACACCCTGCTTAAGCTCTTGGGTGTAAGAAGACTTGGTAATGTATGATACAGGTATGGGTAAATATTTTAGAGATGGTGGTTCTGATTTTTAATGGTCATCATGGTTTGGAATTGTGAAGATGGCTTGGGGGTGTTTCAACCCAACTCCATTAGGTGGTTTGAGTTTATTGTTTTGTTTCTATTTTGGTTATATCCATTTTGGTTATGTGTAAGCCATTTGAAACTCAAATCTGGAAAATTTGTTAAGGCTTGTTTGGTTATGAATTTTGAGTTTGGGTTTATTTATAATGCTTATAATTGCATGATTTTTAATTTGGTTAAATCATTATCACCTATTTTGTTTGATACCTGAGCACTTGTTCCAGCCCATGGGGATTGGGAATGCCCTTCAGGTCATTCCATGGACCAGATCGGGCACCGATTCAGATGAAATCATGGCTTAGTTTATGAAAAAATGGTATCATAGGAGGTTTTTTTATTTGGGGTGCTAGGTAGTTGGAGATTATGACTATAGGGACTATAGAGTTAGGTACATGAATGGAATCATGAACCGTTTCACATTCCTAACCTCGATTTTCTAGGTGCAGTCCGGGAATTCATTATGCTGCATTTGTTTTGGTTTGTGGGATGAAAATGATGGTGAGACGGGGTCATGTTGTGATCTCACATGGAGTAGTGACCCATGTGGATTCCAATCTCATAGTTTAAGGCCATATTTGTGTTATTTCTTACTTATGGAATGGCCCGCTACTATTTCATCAAGTTAGGAATATGTGCTAATTCCTCATTCTGGAAGTTTATTGTAATTTGTGTTCTGTTTTGGTTACAGTTGGTGTAATTTTATTTTGAAGATGAAAATAGTTGTGAAACTAAAGTTCTTTCTTATAAATTGTTTCAAATTGGTAAAGTGGGTTTTTGAAAATAAATTGGTTTAGAATGGAAAATTATTTCATTAAAGTTTTTTTTTGAAAAATTTATGGTAGGTTTTAATGAAAAACGTTTCACTTTGAAAATTTTGGTTCTAGTTTGGAATTGATAAATAAGTGTATTGTCATGAACCTTGGTATTTGTTATGAATATTTACACATTTTATAGTATGTGTGTTTAATTTTCATGTAGGCACGTGTATATGGAATTGTATGAACACATGTGAAATAGTTTATGGGATTCCATGGGTGCGTGTTTGAGAATGCTTAGCCTCATGTTTCCAAAGTGATTTGAAAGATTAAAATGATTCTGAAAGTTTGTTTTTCTTTTTAATGTGGGTTTTTTTTAAGAGTGGATTTTTATTTAGAATTTTTTTGAAGAAGTTGTTTTATAAATTTAAAATGAAAAATGGATTTTTGAAAATTATGAACATGATTGAGTTGGCATGGGTTTTGATTGTGAGCCTACTATTTTGGCTCGAGGATTCCATTATTATTTTTCTATAGTTTGATTTTGGTTTCATTTTTGTGTTTTCTGTGTTTTTTAGATAATTCCTCCTAAAAGGGTTCTTAATTTTTTCGATTATTCATTCGTAGTTTATGTTTCTTCGAGAATATTACCTATCCCTTGTAATGATCGAGGTTTTTTAGAGGCAGTTGAGTGACTTGAAGAAGTATTATGTGTCTCCATATTGTTCTGAACTACCAAAGATGTTAGGGTTCATGCTATTATGGGTTCATTATAATGTCTAGCTTAAGAAGAATGGGAGATTTTCGCTCAGACATCGATGCATGTTGGGATGATGTGGGTTGTTTTTATGTCTATAATTGTATGATAGTTTATACATGAAAAAGTGAAGATGAAGAAAAAGGGAGAGCTCATGAGTATCCAACAAAGTCATAAGTTGGTGATGGTCTATGTTGAGAACATCATGAATCTGGTTTCCTTTTCTACTAAGGTAGATTCATACGATTTAGTGAAGGATTATATTTTCCTCAGGAATAATTACCTAGAGATCGTGGAGTGGGTCATATCCTCTAAGGACATCTATTTTGATAAGTTGGACGATGAAGAGTTCCTAATTGAGTTGGTTTCTAGGGCGTAATTAGTTCGCAATCCAATGTCAATAATTTTTCTTGAAGGTCCCCCATCTATTGAGGAGTTCATGTTGGAGGAAACTGTCTCTAAGGGGTATCCTTCATTTTTCGTAGCTTCTATTTTGTTATATATTTCTCTTGTATGACACCAGTGTGGATGGTTTTTTCATTTGAAGATGTCTTATCCCATCCCTCTAAGTACATGCCACTATTGTGGCCATTTGGGTCACTTGGAGAAGTTTTATAGAAAGCATCACCCAAAGAAAGATTTTTTACTCGAGGGTGGTAGTGCCTACCTGTGAGGTAGGAGATGCTTCAAATATCAGGGGTTAATCCATAGGCCCCAGAGTGATTCTACCACACAGTCAGTATTTATCAGGGTTGTGTGGAACCATGTCTTGATTTATGTTTCCCATGTTGGGACATAAACATTTATATTTTTCATGTTCCCATTTTCCCTGCTTTTTTAAGTTCATAATTTCATTGTAAATTTTTGATAGACATATCCATTCATAATCTAAAAGGTTCTGTTCATCAGAATGTGGATTTTTAAATCGTTCAATTTCCTTAAGGTGTGTTTTTTCCTAGGATGGGTAGTGTTCATTTTTATTTTATAAATAACCCTTTGGAAGTGATTGTGTTTTATGGATTTAATTGACGGTGTTTGTCAGTCTGCTATTTAGTTAGGGTTTATTTCCAAGGGTTTTCCCTCCCACTGTGTTTGGTATCTTTTTTCATTTTAGGAGGTTCTTAGTTCTTGTGATGTTATTGTTCATCCTTATGCATAGGGATTTTTTATCTGTAGGGGATTCCCTAATCTTGGAGTCCATGTATTCCATGTTTCCTTGAATCGAGAATTCTATTTATGTCTTCGTAGTGTGGATTGGTTGTGTGGGAAAATTTGTTTAGCCCATGTTTGGTTCTCCTGAGTTTTATATTGTGATAAAGGTGTTTTTGGATAATTTGGAGAGGTCGAGTCAATTCAAGGGGTCATGGTTTTTTGGGTCAGTCTAAAGTAGGTTTCCCATTTATGTTCCCATGGTGTTCTTATGGTTTTAAAATTTTCAACGTTATTTTATTTCTTGTGGTGGGGGAACCCTCTTGTGTTCTACCCTCGTTCTTATGTTTTGTTTTCTTCTTGAACAATTGGTTTTGACATTTGAAGTGAAGAGTCACCAATAGGTTCTCAGTTTTGATTGGGAATGGATGTGAATTTTGGTTAACTTTTGGTTTAACAACCTTGTGGTACTTGTTGTAATATTTTTATAGTTTATTTAAATGTGTTTTTAAATAATATAAGAGGTGAGAACCATTTTTGGGTATGTTTTTAGTGCACACATATTTTTAAAATGGAATTTGGAGGTCCATGTGTTGACTTGTGATGTGTAATGCTTTGCAAATGTTTATAAATTGTTAAAATGGTTTATTAAATTATCAAAGTGATGAAAATAATGTTTTGAAATGTTTTTTGGGTGCTTTTGATTTTTATAGAGTATTTTGGGTGTGAAAGTTGTGGCTTTTTTTGTGTAATTACTATTTTGTTTGATGATATATAGATGTGGTGTGTTATCTGACATGTGAAACATATTTGAGCAGAAAATGAAGCTTGACTATCTAGGTGGATGGACTAGGAAAAGTACGCTATTGATTCAAAAGTGGAAATAGCCTAGTTTTACTTAGTGGGATTGATGATGAAAACACTAACTAAATATATATAATGATTTGTGACCACAATAATTTTTGTTGTTTCTCCTCTCTAGTGGGTCATGCATGAGAATGCAGTTGGTCGTTATTTTTATACCATGTTTCACTAAGATACAATGTACCTAGTGTCCCATTGTTAGCTAATTCCATGGGGTATTTCTCGTGACTAGTTCTCATTGGTTGTATCACACTTTCATTTAGAATATGGTATGAGATTTTGGTAATTTTCAAAAGAAATTTTGTTTTGTTTAAATTTTTTTTCTTTAAAAAAACATTTAGAGATGCTTCTCTTAAAATTGTTCTAGCATTTTTTTCATTAATAAAACTTGAAATTTAATTTTTCATTTAATTTTTACAGCATAGATTCCATTTTGGGTGGAATTATACTGGGAAATAGGTCACACCCTTCTTACACCCTTGTGTGTAATGAGACTTGATAACGTTTATATAGGTATGGGTAAAGATTTTGAAGATAACGGTTCAGGTTGCTATTGGTCATCTTGGTGTGGCATTGTGGAGATGGCTTGGGGGAGTTTCACCCCTCCGCCATGTGGTGGTTTTTGTGGTTTTTTGGTTTCCCTTTTTGTTATAGTCATTTTTTTTGTGTAATACTTTTTAATCTCAAATCATCTTAAGTTGTTAATAATTTATTTTTTTATGAATTTTCAGTTTGTGTTTATTTATATTTTTTATTTTTTAATGATTGATAAATTCCGGTAAATTATTCCCACATGCTCTTTTTGATACCTGGTCACTTGTTCCAATCTGTTTGGATCTAGAACTCCCTTCGAGCCTTTCCACTTACTGAGTTAGGTGATGATTCAGATTAAAACCCAGTTTCTTTGGTGACAAGGAAGTTTATCATATTCCAGCGACAACAATGAATGAGTCCCATATCCCAAATATTATCAATTCTTGTGTCCATTAGGTTTGTCGATAAACATTTTTAACAACCTTAGTGCATTATAAATATTAAATAGATGTCTAAGATTATCATTACTATGATATTCCTCCTTTTGTTAGTGTGTATATGGATTGTGGGGACTCTACTCTTGTCATCCGGCGTGGTTAACCACCCCAAGTTGACATCTTTCACAGACTAGGAAATACCCAACTTTCCCATAAAACATCGTACATATAGGTATAAAAAACTCACATGTATTCATATATATATATTTAGGGATCATCTGCGTCAACCACCTATTTTCCCCCATCAAATTCTAGAATCACTTCACTCTAGTCGGTAGGAGACCCTATGAAGCATCTGTTATTGTATGAATGGATGGAAGCATGTAGTTATTATTTGGACAAGGTATACATTGATATATGGATATATTTTTCTAGAAACAACCTCCCCACCTTATTCTATCCCCCTCCACTTCTCACTATGAGGTCCCAGATGATATTGAAAAAGAGTGAATGCCTTATCTACACCAAAATATATGAGCTACTCATCATAAACAGAAGGATAGATATCTCCCATATCTATGATAAGAGTATCACTGTTAGCTCATCAATACACTATATTTTACACTGCATATTGTCTCCTTTGTTTTTTCCCATAACACTAAAGTGGAAGAGGATGAAAAACATCATTGTATCATTTGTATTCCCATCCTAGGAACTCTTTATCTACTGATTTCAAGAGAATCTCCACACATGCATATCCAAGGAGGGGTGAAATGTGGATAATTACACTTAACTATGTCCCCAAAACAAAAAAACCCATCAGATATGGAATCCTTTAATTTCATAGCTTCCATAAAAATCATAGGTTCGGGTAACATGTGATCCAATTTTTCCCTATAATATAATTCCTCCACTTAAACAATACCAAAACATCACAAACAGAGTGAGAGGATAGCAAGAAGACTATTGAACTGTACCCCTCAATGAAATGATAATTAATTTAATACCCAGAAGTTGAGGTTGTGATCAAATATACAATGTCCCATAGAATCAAATTTCCTTCCAGGGGTACCATTTCACTCATCTCTAACACAAGAACAACTGTACAACATCAAATGGACCATAGTCCCAACTTTCATAGTAGTCATCCAGGAGCGAACCCAGCCTACTGGGTTGGTGGGATATTTACCCTTGAATCCAGCACTCAAATCATAAAATTATAGAGGGGATTAAGGAAACATCAGTAGCATCTAAAAACCAACCCCGTCCTTTTGGGATGGGGAATTTTTTTATCTCAATCACCACCACCTGGTTCATCATCCCCTGAGAGGGTCCTGGGGAAATCAATAGTGATTCTTGATCAACCCCATTCTACTAGTATTAGGACATTTATATCTTAATATACATCATGAGATTTGTAAAATCCTTGACATTAATCCTTATATCCTCACCAAAAAGATCAATCAAGGGAAATTATGTCCTCGAATAACCCCCACCCCATAGGGGTGGGAGACTCTTCATCATTATCATCATCATAGAGAGATTCATTCTTCTCTAGGTTGAGAGGAAAATATTGGTGGTTGACATCACATCAATTTCTCCCACAAAAAGAAAGCCATTTATTATTTAGGTCCCATTTAGAAATCGTTAACAGAAACTCCCTCATATTCATTACTCACAATTCAAGATAGGAGGAGCGTATAGAGAAGGAAATCAGACCCCACCAATGTTTCAAGTCAAAATGGACCAAAATGGCTGGGGGTTCTAGAAGCGTCCCTGGTGAAGGTAGTTCAAAATCATATTGTAGCATTGAATTTAATGTAATAACCACCATTTTCCTATAAAAATATGTAAATGTCATCACTATAAATAGGACATATATTGTGTATCAAGAAAAAATATTGAGGGTCAAAACATGGAAACCATACCGTGAGAGGAGGGTGATCTAGATGAACCAACCGATGTTTTACACACTATGAAATAGTGCAGACTCTGAAACCAGGAACATATGAATATCGAGCCACCACCTATATGGAAGATGAATACAAAATATAGAAGTAACTGTGTGGATATATCCCAATCACCACCCAAATAATTGAATTTACACACATGGAGAAACATTTTACACTTTTTTAGAATGAGATACAAACTCGTAGAAAACTCAATTAGGAGATACTAATGGTAAATATTCCCATTTTGTATAGTATTTAAGTTGAGGAAAATATTCCCCCTCCCGTACTTCTCGAAATACTCAATCTTCCAGAAAGAGTGACATCTGATTATTAGACTATATCTATATCTATCCAGCTATTCTACTAAATATGGAAGTATAAAATGGTCATGACATCCCTCCATTGAAAAAAATCATCTCCCTTGAAATGGGGATCATTTTGTCTTAATAATGATATATAAATACTGGGAGACAAATGTGGGGACACCTCATTAACACTCACCCACTCCTTGTAGATTGGAGGTGGCTCAGACAACAGTACACCTAGTGCTACTTATCTTCATCGAGTCCCGGGATAATCAAATAGATTCCATGGAAGGTTGAAGTGGAACTATGCACACTATAGTAAAATTTGTTGTTCGTGGCAGTTATTTTTGGGTATAGCGGCAGTTTAATCCGCCGCTATATGCTTCTGCGATGGTTTCTGAAAACCGCCGCTAAATTTTGTGTCGGCAAACTATTCTCGGCGGTTAGAGACATTTCATAGCCGTTTTTAGAAACCTTCGTAGTTGGAAAACTTCATGGCCGTTATGATTCTTTTAGCGGTGTTTAAAACCACTTCTAAAAAATGTAATCCCATGGATGGGAGAACCGCTCCTAAAAGCATAATAATTGCCGCGAAGTTCACGCAGAAGATGGGCCACTATAGCGGCGGTCAAAACCACCACAAAAATTAACGGCGGTTATAACCACCACGAATAGAAAACATTCTGAAATTTAAAGGTGGTTATAACTGCCGCTAAGTGAAAAATTCTGACATGTAGCGGTGGTTTAAACTGCTGCTAAAACCACAATTACAAAAAAAACAGCATCTTCTGCAGCTTCTGTACTAGTGCCCTGAAAACAAAAATTACAAGAATATAGCATCAACATGGATTTTTAGCTGTCTAAACATGTCATATCAGTAGGGGTGATGTTGTGTATAATTTTAGGAACATGAATAAGGTCATGGATATACACACTAACTAACCTTGTCGAGTCACATTTCATGTATTATTGGATAACACACCATTTATATTTGGATAACATGATTGTGTGTATCAGAGATACATTTCTAACTAAATCATAGGTCCTGCAAATTGATCATCCCACAAGGACGTGCATTTGAGGTTGACTTCACACTATATAGACATTAGTGGAACTCATAGTTGTAACCTGATACATACATGTTGTCTACATGATAATAAATTATATAAATTGGGAATTCTATAGTATTTCCCTATTTTCCATCTTGAGATATGGATATTGGAATGTGAGTAGTCCATTCAATGCATTTTCCATATATATCATAGTGTTATGATCCATTTTAGAATTAGAGGTGAAACTTTTAAAAATTCAATAAATTTGTGTTCTTTATCTCTATAGGTCTAATGACTAGGTTTGGGCAAGATGATTGGAGAATACATGGGGTTGGTTACTCCCTTTGAAATGTGTCTATTATAAGGCATGGGTATCCTACATTCTTCATAGGGATTGATACTCCCCCATATACGCAAATTGTGGGTCCTCCAAGTAATGGCATATAATCAACACCCTCTTGGACCAGAAAAGGTGTGGCTCTCCCATATAATGGACCATAAATTTTGGAACTCACCCACCAATGATGTATATGTCATCTATCTTGGGAGATAGGTACCACTACTTTCAATGTGGTTTTCTCAATGAGATTTTGGTCCCCCAATGGGGTTAGTACACCAAAAGGTGACACTCCTATGACTTTTTGTGGTTGGCATCCTTGATATTTTTTCTAAGAGGTGATGTGGGTTTAGAAAATTTGTCTTGAAATGATGGTTTAGTAATCTATAAACTAAAGTGTGTACCTCTTAATTGTATAGGACCACTATTATTCTAGGTGGGAATACATAATATGGTAAGTCTAAGTAGTTTAGGTACATAAAGACTTATGATAGTTTAGACACTTCTTATTACCTTCATGAGGTGACCTGCAACTAGGTTGTAAAATTTAATCCTTATGGGTATTTCAGTATTATTACCTATTCTATTCTCAACATTATCTTGAAAACCTAAGATCTCAATATATAAGGATTGTTATCCAATTGAACCTACCCTCTCCCCCGAACTATATACCAAAACCACACAGAGTGATCCCCATCCCATGAACACTGAATTACCAGGACATTTCTCCACCCTTTCATTATTACCCGCATAACCACACTTTTTTGTTATGTATAATAACATAATTAAGATATATGATAAAATGCTATATAATATGAATACCATGACATTCCTCAACCCTTTAATTCCTAATTTTTCCCTTATTATTCACTACGGTACAATTTTTGGAAAGAGAATGGATGGTTCTGTTAATTCTTTGGTAGGGGACTGATGTAGGATGTTTTGTCCTAAATATGCATACCAGACTCAAGAAATCAAGACATAAAAGGAAACATCAGAATTCATTAAAATACATAAAAGAAAAATGAAAAATCAAGAAAATGGTAGGTCATGATTTTTTTTACAGAAACTATGTGCCACACATGATACATATACAAACCAATGATGAACACATATCGTCACCCTCTCCACTTCCGGATACCACCTCTAAGAACATTATATTTAAAATTAAATAGTGGTGAATATTTATATTTAATATTAAAACTAATAAAATATTTCAATGTAAATGATTTTGAATTTTTGTGATTTACCTACTCACCACCAGTCGATACAGTACCACCAGGGGAATATCTGCTCATCTGCTGATGTATTTCAGTCAACTCTTTCTACAACACGGATATCTGATCCACCAGCTCTTGAACTGTGTTTTGTAGAGAAACAATCTCTTTCTTTGCATCTCCGAGTATGGGATGACTATAGCCAGAAGTAGATGCAGCTAGCATCCCCAGTGGCCTGCTAAAAACCTCAGATGGTATGGGTCCCAAACCCATCCCGCACACTCTACCAGGATGCTCCTTCCCAAGGACTTTAGCAACAGGGTCATCCTGGGAGACAGAGTAGGACTGCCCTGGATCGGCATCCCATAGTTCTTTCATTATTACCTATATATCAAATATCAATATATATTAACACATTAAAAACTAATAATAAGTTATTATAATAAAAAATTTACTTCAAACCCCAACATCCTTATCAGGATCATTAATAAAGCTTTCATCTGATTTTTTTGTGAACATCCAACCATAGTTCATTTTGGGATGCTTCATGCCCTAAAATCTGTGAATGTATTAAGAAAAGATAAATAAAAAATTCAATATATTAAATAGATAATATTTTATTATAAATATTTAAACTAAATAAACGATTACCCGAGACCATCGGTTTCTAGAAATGCTTTTTGAGACGTAGTGTGAGGGATGACTTGCTTTGCCCAGCATGATGAATACTTTCTTGAGAGATCCTAAAATAAATAAAATGAAAATTAATAGCAATGTATTCAGTGCCATCTCCACTTCATATACATGTATAATTGTAAAATATGGATAATATAATAATATATATTTCAATACCATCCACTTCTCATCATGATGTCTGTAAACAAAAACATTCCATTGTTCTTTCGGTACCCCACTAGGTAGCTTCACATACATTTGTTTCAATTTCAATGAAGTATCTTTGACATCACACCATAATATCCATTTGAAATCTTTCCATTTCATTCCATGATTTTTCAAAGTCCACTTCCGTGCTATCACATCAACAACTATAAAGTGGATGAACATCTGTATACAGAAATTGATTTTGAACATATTAGTAACATGACATTCAATTAAACCATAAAGTAATAAAGTTACCTTTATTTGAGAATCAAAAAATTCATTTTTCTAGCTTGGAGGCATATGTCTCCAATCATTATAAAAAATAGGAAGGGAAATGGGCTCTACTACCAACTGGCCTATAATCTGTCAAAGTAACCCCGAGGCATCATCCGTAGGAACCCCATAAGAATCAAATGGCACGAATATCTTCTCACCATTAATATTTCAAACATTTGAACATTTTATATTTTTTTCCCCATGGTTGTATTTTTTTAATCTTCAATGAGCAAACAATTAGTATAAACAAAATGCAATAAATTTATTTAATTAAAATTTGTACCTATGACAGTGACCCTCCAATATGTCTGTGAAGAACTGGAAGTGGCGCACCGGCACCCGGATGATGAGGCTAATGAAGGGGGAGTAAAAAACTCAGCTTTTAAAGGGACTATCACAGATAATGTCAGAGATTGTGTAGGGGCAGGCAACTGATGGATCAGATGTCGTAGGGAGGGAGACATATGGATCGTCATCTATCGCAATAGTGGATGAAAGAGTGTATCACTTACTCCTTGGAATTTATGTCATTTTATCAAATAAAATTAAGTTCAGAACGTATATTTCAAAAAAATTATGCAGAAAAAAAATTACAAATGATAATAGATGCCCAGTACTAACAAACAAAATTTACATAACAATGATAATGAATGACTGCATAAATGAAATAAGTGGTTACTGAATGAATAAATAACTATACATACAATCATTTTCACCTTCAATCATTATTGTTTCCTGCTCCATTACTTCATCCACTTCATTCATCCTTTCTAGACTAATATTTTCAATATCATGATGGATAAATAATTCTTCTTCTTGTTGTTGATGATATTCAATTTCAGAGGTCAAATCATCCACTTCACCGCCCATATCATACAATTCTCTTTGTATCACGTGAGAACCCACACTCCACCCTTCATCCAAAATATCATTCACATAATATACCATTTTTTCTTGCGAAGATAAGATATATGGATCATTCAGTTCATGATCACCAACATCCATCAAGCTAGCGAAGTTCACAGAAGTCAATTGTAAGGAATCTCTTTTAATACCTCTGATAATATCGACCCAATTTCATTTGAATAAAACAACTAAAAAATGCCCGTGGTATTTTAATTCAATCATATCAATCATATTTCCCTAGTATTCCACTTCAGAAAATGAAAATGTACCACTATTCTGTGTTTTCAAAACCTCTTCTCGATCGACTGTACGAAATCTGAATCCATTCACATTGTAAGTGTCGAACTTTATATCTTGTTTTAGAGGACCTCGAACAAGAAACTTCAAATCTTCTGACACCTCTACTCGAGTATCAGTATTCGTGATCTAAAAAAAGAAATATATTATATTAGATTTACAAAATATATGTGTGAAACTAATATTCATATTTATTGCAATATTTAAAAACTTACACATCATGCAAACCATTCTAAAAGATCTTTATTAATAGGTTTCGTTATATCTTTCTCATTTTGTGTTTGGCCTCTCATTCGTCTCTTTGTTTGTATCCTCAACTCTTCAATAAATGGACATTTTATTTCACTATTCATTAGTACATATCTACATGTCTGTAATAATTCAAATTCTGTCAGTGTCACATTTGACGTCCTCCAAACTGATCGGCCAATAGTAGGAAATATTATTGATTTTTGATGTATTTGAGATTGATTCGATGTTTCGTCAACACGTCCAACTCGATTAAATCTTTTCTCAATATCATCCAAGTATCTATAAAAAAGGTAAGACACTACTCAACCAAATATCCTTCAGCAATAGAGCCTTCGGGTTGAGCTTTATTTCTCACGTTTGATTTCAAATGCCAAAGATATATGTGAAATGAAATAAACATAATTATGCATTTAATTAAGTGCCAAAAATTGTTTACATAACTAAAAAACACATAAATAAAGTACCTCTCAATTGGATACATCCATCGATAAGGAACGTGGCCTCCTAATTTAGCTTCGTCAACCAAATTCACAGTTAAATGCATCATTACAGTAAAAAACGATGCAGGAAAGATCATCTCCATTGCAAAAAGGGTCAATACAGACCTCTCATGGAGGTTTTCAAGCTGGAATGGATGTAGAGATTTATCACATAGTTGTCTGAAAAATGTGTATAATTGGAGTACAACAATGGTAATTTGTTCGGGTAATAATGTATGCAATGCCAATGGTAGTAACTGTTGTTAAAAAATATGTGAATCGTGACTTTTCAGTCCATGTAACATATAATTATTCAAGTAAACACACATCGAGATGTTACTTGAATACCCATCAAATACCTTAACATTCTTTAAAATTTTAAGGAATGTATCTTTATCCCTATTTTTCAATGAAAAAATTTCCAAAGGATACTTTTCAATCTCATCTAGCCATAGATCGCGTTTTATGTTCATTGCTTGTTAGTCGTTGCGGGCATTGAGATGATCCTTAGAAATTCCATGCTCATTAAGAAATGTGAAAATCAAATTGTCCTAGAAATTCTTCTCAATATGCATCACATCAAGATTATGCCACAAAAAATTAAATTCCCAATACAAAATTTTTAGGAATATACTTTTTTTCTTCCATTGTTGCCTTCTGATTTCACTTGACGATGCACTTCGAACCCATTTCCTTCTATCATTCAAATGACGATGCTTCCCAAATTATGTTTCAACATTTCCAAGTTATGTCAAAATTTCTGAACCACTTAACAACTTTTTAGGTGGTCTACGATCAATGAAACTGTTAAACATTGATATGTTCAGCCAAAATCTATGAGATGCATCGAAAAAATCTTCGACAGAACAAGAAGCACCATTTTCTACTGTAAGTTAGACATTTGGCCTCAAAATCAATGTTACAAACAGGACAGACCAAACTCATGTAATTTTTCTAACTAGATAAATTCCCAAGCACAGGGAAGTCACTAATAGTCCACATTAAAGTAGCATTCATTTTGAACATTGTCTTAGAAGAAGCATCAAATGTCTCAACATCGTTACTCCACAGCTCCTGTAATTCTTCAAATAAAGGCTGCAAGTATAAATCAATATCATTTCCAAGCATTTTTTTTCAAGATTAATCATCTAAATGATAAAATATGTTTTTTTCATATGCATCCACATAGGCAGATTGTAAGGGATCAAAACAACTGACCAAATGCTATAACTGGTACTCAAAGTCCCAAATGGGTTGAATCCATTGGTATCCAATCCCAATCAAACATTCCTAATATCAGCTGAGAAATATGGATGTAATGAATCAAATTTCTTACATGATTTTGAATCTCATGGATGTCTCCTTAACCCATCATTGTTATTATATACAGAATTCCACTTAATGTGTTTGGCGGGTTTCGATGACATGAATAATCATTTCAATCGAGGCTCTAAAGAAAAGTATCGCAAAACCTTTTTAGGTGTGTTCCTTTTCATCTTCTTCATTAATGTATGTTGATTCAGACTTCCAACATCACCCATTGAGTACCATCTAGAAGAAGAACATTTTTTACAATCCTGTCTACTTGAATCCTCTTGCCAATAATGCATACAATCATTGTGACACACATGTATTTTTTATAATTCAAACCAAGCCTGTTAACAACTTTTTTTCATATCATAAAAAGACTCGGGGATGTTTGCTTCAGGAAATACATCACGCAACAATTCCAATATCATGGACATTTCCCTATTTGTAATTGCACATAGACATTTGATATGGTACAACTTCAGCATAAAAGAATGTTTTGAATATTTCAAACATCCACTATACAAATATTGATTTCCATCATCAACTAAATCATGGAACATATTTTCCTCAGTGAAGTTTTCTCTTAAATTAGTCACCACAGAATCAAGAGGACGATCCACTGATATGTTACAATCTTGATATGGTTGTCCTACAGTCTCAAAAACATCACTTGTCTCGTTTCAATTTGTATCACCCTCATCTGGTTATTCTAATAGGTTTTCATGTTGATGGTGGTCTCTTGCAGTGCCGAATGCATCATTTATATGGTTTTGAATTTCATTTTCCATTGTTGGAGAAGTTGGGAGGTCATTCTATTGATTGACATCAGTGCTCAACCTTTCTGTAACATTCGATTCTCTGTGCCAAATCCAACGCAAATATTAACCATGGAATTGCTTCAATAATAGATGTTCATAAACATCATCTCTCATTAACCATCTTCTAAATTTACATTTAGGACATAGACATCTTATTTTCCTTTCAAAGGATTGAATAGAAATTGAAAAATCCAAAAACTCATTCAAACACTTAATATATTGAGGTGCGTTCCTCGGTAATGTGATCCAGCTTTTATCCATGTATATCACAATGTGCCTACACAATATAGAAAAAAATTAAAACAGATAACTATTACTAAATAGGGAAAGATATTCATATATAGTAGTTGAAATAATATATAAATATGTTATATAAGGATTTCCTATATAATCCATGGGGTGGATGTTCTAATAATGTACATGTTATTCAGGTAAAGGAAGAACGGATTAAATCCAAAAAATGCATGAAATAAGTGATGTAATAATTATTTAAAGTCTCATTTGATATAAAATATGATCAAAATGTGTCATGGATGATCATGAATCATCAAGTGGTGTCAATAAACCACTTTTTTTTCTTCAAAACATGATCTAGAAGTTTCATGCTGAAGTAAAGTCACTTGTTGAATCTATAATGACATAAAAAATGGATTATTATAGAATAAAAAGGGGATTCAAAGTCTTAACTAAGAGAATCAATGATATCATATTGAATTTGGTTTATAAAAAGGGATATCAAGCACTAAATTTAGAAGAATTAGACCACTAATAAGAATAAAATTTTAGAGGAGGAAGTAGTTATTCCATTAAGATCATTAGTGCGGTTTCAGTGTGATTGGTAAGTTGTTAGGCACATGATGAATCTAATTTTGATGTTATATTGATATTGTGCAAACAGATTAATGTGGATGATAAATACACCGCTTATGGTTCCATTCCCTAGGTATCTCCCCCCTACCTAAGGGATAAATTTCTGTCAAGGGCCACATTCCCAACTCATAAGGTTTCGAGAACCTATCATTATCCATATAGTCCATATGGATTGCTCATCAAGCAAATGAACCTAACATGGTTCCATACTAGGTCATTCATATGTTCTCATAGATTATCATACCATAGCTGTCCATTACCACACCATCCCATAGCCTCCCCCCTAGATATTTCTTTAGGAGAGAATCAATTACCTAAAACAATACCTTTATATATAACATGACCCATAAATACATGATGGACACCCAATTGAGGTTTTAATTTCCCTATTGTTACGCCTCTCACATATATAACATTGCCATCAATGGTTGTATAATCAATGAATCATACTAAATGGAATTATATAACCCCAACATGAATCTCTATACTCATATCTCATAAGCTAAATAACTCATGGATCCCATTCATGTCACATACCCACCTACTTGAAATTTCAATCCACACAATAAATTTCTAAGCATATCCTATGGTATTATTAGTCATAAACTACCTTGACCATAGAGTTATCCCCTTAAGAAATATTATTCCATCCTCATCAAATCCATATCTAGGAACCAACACCATCTCAATTCCCTAACTCATAAAATTACAAAATATATTATAAATCAATAATAATTAATCAAGAGAATTAATCCATATTGATCCAATTATTCATACATTAGGGACATCTCATCAATTATGTATCCTCACTGTAACTTCAATAAATGGGGTATGGATCACTCTTGGAAAACCTATGATCTCATTTATAAACAAAACCCATATATATGAAATCAATCCATTAAATGAATTCATCCAAATTTGATGATAAACCAAAATAAATTATGGCAATAACTCAACAATAATGATACTACATAAAACCTTATGCATTTTCCTCCACAAGATTCCTCTAACCATTAGACACAAAAAATTATCCGTAACAGGATGATCCCACCGGAGGCAGGGGAGGGGAGCATACCTCGAGTATGAACTCGATGGGGTTGGGGGAGAATCCAGCGTCGCGGGTGTTGGGGGGAGAAGTGGGGTCAGCAGCAACTGACAGCGAGGTCATCGGTGGCACAGGAAGGCTGCAGAGGGGAACGGAGCAAGGGTTCGCACTCCTTGGGAGGGAGAAGCGTCACGGGGTTAGCGGGAGAGAGCATTGGCTTGGGTGGGGGGGGAGTGTCGTAGATGTAAATAAACTAAATGGGTTTTATGGCGGTTTTTAATAAACCGCTGCTAAAATTTTTTAACAAAAGGTTTAGCGGCTGATTTTTAAACTGCCGCTAAAAAACCACTGCTAAAGGCATTTTATGTTATAGTGGAAGCAAGATAGGAATCAATATCATCAGTGGTTGGATGATACTTCCCCCCCACCCAATTTCAATAATTCAACGATATCTAAATTTGTAGGAGAAAGTGAACCAAACCAACATCTTGTGAACTTTGTATCCTGATGTGATCTTATGATTGTCCCTTGAAATCAATAAGAGGTAACCATGATGAGTTGTTTTTTATTGACTATGACATGGTCATCCTTTTATTTGTACAACAATCTACTAGAAGCATCTGTTTCCGTATGGTAAGACCTTCTCTATCAATTCCTTTACCAGTTTAACTCCACGCTAAGGAAAGTGACAATCATCAACCTGACAAACTACAAAAAATGTGAAACTGAAAGTATATATCACTTTATGGATAAATGGAATGGGTAAGCCTATTCACTAAGAATCCATCTCTCACAAGAGAAATTATATGAAATCTATGCTAAAATAACTTGCATGAGCTACTAACACATCTGATATGAATGAAGTACACATGAAAGATTAGCGAGTTCACAGAAACGACATAATTATTGGAGGAAACAATTCACTAAACCTGATCCAAATATTTACTCATTCTCTCAGGACGTGGTAAAATTCTAGGGAAGAGGAAACTACATCTTTCACACTCAAACTGCTAGTAGTTCCCCCAAGCACCTCTAAAGGTCCCGAATCTCCCAAATCCTCCAATCAAGCAGTAACAACCACAAAATCTCGATCAGTCAAAAATAAATATAAATTTTTGTTTCTCGGTATTTTTTTAATGGATAAATAAATAATACTCCTTTATAAATGAAACAATATTAGGTTATTTACTCACATACATGGAAAATAACCTACTCAAGTGGCTAAAGCCCAAAAATCCCAATGTTGTCAACCTCACCAACCTTCCCAACTACTACGCTTTTCATTGGAGGATGGTTATACTATTCTGAACATGTTCATTTTCAATGGTGTCCTTTAATAAATGGTCTATTTGGGATATGTGGTGTTTAATAACTCCATAGAAAAGGTGGCTTGAATAACCATCCTTTATTCAGAAGAAGCATTTGATTTTTAGAATATTATGGCCAGACATGGGAGGATGTTCAAAAACTGATGACTTGAAAAATAGTTGATCGATCTCATTCCAACCGTAGAGCATAGTTTCATACACCCTAAAACATCATTTTCACCTAGGTAGGTAACATCGTATATTTTTGATGAAGGTGGATATGACCATAGGAAGTAGGATGAAATATAAGAGGAGGAGTCATACTCTACTCCAACGTATGCTCTAACTCTTATATAATTCTTCCCTAAAACATATAAATCATAGGAACCACACCACCAAATGAAACCCCCATCATACAAAGAGGTCATATTTTTTTATTGGAAAAATGATACACTTGGAAGAAACCTTCTCTGATGATGAATATTCATCCATTTATGAGTTCCCCACATCAAAATGTGGAAATAGAGTCTGCATGTGTAGGAAACGAGGATATAGGGGATAGCATGGGCATGGTTGGACCTAATATTTTGGTAACATCCCCACAGAGGACATATATGCAGTTGAGACCCATGGGAAAGTTCTCCAAAACCCCAATAGAGACATGTGGGTTTCTCAAATTCCTACAGTGGTAGTCCATTCAAAGTTGTCTTTCATGACCGCCAAACATGGGTGCAATTTTTTGATCATCATATAAATATGTGGAGGATGGATGACTTATTTCACTAGAGGAAGTTTCCCCCTAAACCTCTAGACAAGCACTAGGTTCTTCCACCAAAAATACCACAAATCCTAAACCATATATTAAGTTTCAGCCCCACCTCGGGAAGCACCAATATCTGGGAAAATAGAATGACATAATGAAAGTGTTGGTGATTGTCTCATCCAATCTCTCTATCCTGCATTCACACTATCTTTCAAAAGACATAGGGAGTCCCTCATTGAATCCCTATAGATCCCACAATATTTTAGGATAGAAGTTTATAGAGTATAGGTTTATCGAATGGATACCATACCATCAAAATTCAATGTCATCATCTCATCAAATGACCTGGATTATGAATAGGCCATCCATGGGAATTTTTTTCTACTATATACATTGGGGAATCCGAATAATGTATATTTATGAAGGGTTTTTTATTCAAAATGGTTTTTTTATCATCCATATCCAAGTTTCATCCTCCATCATTTGGGATATAGTGATGGGGACCTATCTCCCACAAAGTTGACCACTCTAGTTTATGATAAGTTTGAGAAAATAATTCATGGTATAATCAATATTAATGATGATTTTAGGGGTCCCACATGTAATTATGAGTTTATGGTTATCTATTAAGACACTGTATTCAACATTATTCTCAGAAGTACCTAGCTCCATAGCCATATGGTGGTACCTTTAACATTGCATCAGTGTTTAAATTACCCATTGATGGGAAGGTAATCATACTATATGGTGATAATTCCCCCTTAGATACTTGCATATCCACATATGATGAAGATAATTTCTATAAAAGGGAAGTAAAAAACCAATTTTGGATGATTAAATATAATTTTTAGCCCCCAATGGATTGGGAAATGTCCCTAGAATCACCTAGATTATTTTTGATAGAGACTATGTGCTCCTTATAAATCTAGTTCAGGTGATAGACCTAGTCCTACAGGCGCATGCCCCACCCATCCCCAATGATAGTGTAAAATGTAATTATCTATGATATTTATTTGTAACGACTCAAAAAGTAGGGGATGGTAATCTCTCTTGTTAAAGCCTCTCTCGCTTATATAGTTATAGAGAAGACCCCAAATTATGATCCTTTTATGAAAATGTATCCATAGACTTAGAAGTATAACAATTGAATATAGCCTTAGGAACACCCAGCTTAAATTTGAGGATGGAATTCACATCCCCATTGACGAGCTCAAGATGATGAATATGGGAACAAAGGAAGACCTATGACATCCATTGATTAGTGCCTCTACACCCCTTTAAGAGTAAGAGATCCATGTTTCATTTCTAAAGCAACATCGATATGTTTTGTCTTGAAAATCTAATGAAATTTCTGGGGTGTATCTAGTTTGGGATATGCACTATCTCAACTTACCAGATGACTATTGAGGCTTCAAGAAGGAATCATGGAGGATTCCCCCTCTCACCACACCAATGTAGAGGTTGATATTGAAAAATAGATCAATTCCATCATTTTCAAAAAATTTCAATACCCATGATGTCTCTCCAACATCATCCCTGCCAATAAAAAGAAAGGGAATATTCGGGTCTATAGAAATTTTGAAGACCTTAATTGGCACTTCAAAAAGGAAAATTTCCCATTTTTGATCACATATATATTAATCGTTATGACTAATGGCTTACAAACCCTTTCATTCATGGATGAGTATTCATGTTAAAATCAAATAATGATGGGCCCTGATGATAAATAAGAAACTACCTTCAGATCACCTCATGGGATATTTTTTTATCAGTTCATGCCCTTTGTCTTGAATATTACCGGATCTACTTATAAAAATATCATGCATCATATCCATTCCATTCATGGGAAGAATAGAACAATGTAATGATGAAGGCCTTGTAGTCTTTTCTCGATAGTGATGTGATCACTTCTGGGATCTTCATACAATCATCGACAAGATATAAGAGCATAAAATGAATATTAATCCATAGATATATGCTTTTTCAGTAACATCTAAGATGTTCCTTCCATTTTTGGTATTCCATTGTAGCAATGTGGTTTACTGAAAAAAGACTGGTGATTTTTTAAAAATTTTACCCCAATAAATAATAATGAAATGAGGGGGTTCCTTGTGAACCTCACCTACATTCAATGTTTCATATTCAACATTATTGGAAAATCCATCTCTCCCACTATGGTAATGAAGAACGGGATAACCTATCAATGGGATGATGAATGCCAATATTCCTTCAATATTCTTAAGAAATACTTGCTACACCCACCAGTTTTTATTCCTTTGGTTGAATGGAGGCCTCTCATCTTGGATGTGGCCATAATGGAACACTCACTAGGAACCCTTATCAATGAGAAAAATGATACCGGGAGTGAGAACAGTCTATATTACCTTAACCAAACAATTATATTAATTAATATGTGATACTCATATGTTAATAAAAACTTCCTTGTAACCATCTTCAAAGTGAAAAATATGAGGCATTACTTACAAGACCATGAACTCCATTTGGTCCCTTGTATTGATTTTCTCAAGTACATATTTGGCCACCTCTTTCTAACTGGGAGTCTAGCCTGATGGGTGGTCATTATACAATAATATGAAATATATATCATGTCAAAAAAGTTGGTAAAATCGAAAGCCCAGAATGAGTTACTCAATGTACATCCTACCATAGAGAATATAGCAATAGACACTGATCTCCTAGAGGATCTGTGCTTTTATTTCCCTAATTCTCCATAGACATGGTATTTGTATTTTGATGGAACCTCGTGAAGTCCTATAAAAAAGGATATAAAAATTAAATCTCAATTGGGTCCCTTAGGGATTGTATTTTTATCTGCATAAAAAGAAATGTTTTCCCTTATCTTTCTCACTATATAAATACTCCACCAACAATGAGGATGAATAGTAATCCCTTATCACTAGCTTGGTACTATCCCTAATGATTCAGATATTCTAAATAATTATCAATTTGTTTTTAAAAAAAAGTGATAAAGTATATCCAAGGGGAATATTCCAAAAAAATGAAAAATTGGCCCCTCTCACTAGATACCATAGGGGATTGATTGAAGATTTACCTTTTTAGATGAAATTTCATCATGTTCCTTGATCACATAATTATATCATTGACACAATGGATAATGCAAACACAATCCTGGATGACTGGATCAGGAGGAAGAAATCTTCTGTATTGCACACTGGATAATGGTCTCGTTAATTATCATATGTGATATACATGATATAAGTTATGTTCACACTAAAACAGTGTGTTATTAACCTATATCCATCCCTATATAGAAATAGACCATAATTGGTTATCTATAAAATGGAGATCTCCTGATAGATTGAGAAGAAACAGAACTGATTCAGTGTAGTAAAACGAACATTAACTAGAAGGGAATTTCAAATGAAAATAAGTACCACTATAATAATAGATTGGATGGAATCCTCCTCAGATTCATAATTGAAATAAGGTTACATTCATTCATGGATTAATTACATGTAGGATTCTTCAGTTCTCATCAGTCTGAAACTAGGAACACCCACCAAATCAAGAGGCTTGGTTACTAAAGGAAATCCATGATACAAGATTTTATGAAATTCGACAAAAAATGTAATGGATTCTAGATCTATGAAAACTTTATCCACCAACCACTAGAATTTCTACATAAAAAATAAATATTCCTTGTCATTTTTTGTTTAGGGAAGGATCTTATGGGGCGATATCCCCCATCCTGAGCAAAGTAGTTCATGTATATCCTTATGGCTACCAAATTCTTTTCAAAATGTTTGAGTGAATAACCCATTAGGATGTGTAGTTTAATAATTTTATTAACATAATAATGCCCCATAACATCACCAAGATGAAATTCCCTCACAAAATATTGATGGATGATAGGCCCAAAATGGAATTAAATACCACGATAGGGGGTGAATTAGGGAATGAATATTCTTTTGAAAAATCATGACCCACTAGATCATGTCCACTTTATTATAGGTACACATTATTTTCTCTTAAGTGTTTATCCTAATTTTATTCATTCATATTTACATGATGAAATTGAATTGAAATTGAAGCATGAAACCAAGAACATAGACAAACATATATTTTACTTGGTTTACCCTCTCTTGGATACATCCAAGCACCATACAATTGTGTTGTGCCGATGTACCAACCCACTAAGGCTCACTTCCAAAAAATTTCTTGGGATATTTCCCTTCTAATCCCTAACACAATACCTTTACAAGGTTTAGCGTTAGTTAACTACTTTTCTGAGGGCCAATCCCTAACTATATTTCCCTAGTTCACTATCAGTGTAATGGATCACCTTATTCCAATTCCATTCTTAACTTCTCATGGAAGGGATTCACTCACAGTTTATGGAATTTTATTTACCTTCATTATAACTAATTAATTAATACTCAACTATAGGTATATTCTCTATTGAATTCCCACTTTTATCCAATTGATGGATACTACATTACAACAATTAACTAGGAAACTTCTATCCATTTCATAGCTTTTGGGTGTCTTGCGTGCAACCTTAACACATTGGGTGCAACATTTGACTTCAGGTGTAGAACTCACAATATTACACACAATTTTGTGGAACACTCAAATTTCACTCACTACTATGAAAAAAAATATTTCATTAAAATTTTATTATTTTCACACAACTCTAATTACGAACAACTCCACTTGCATGCAACTCTTAAGCAATCCAGTTCTCATATTTCCTCTAAGTTTCATGCTTCAGAAATGAGGGGGTGGTTTCCTATTTTTAGGCATTTCCACCCTTGTGCATAAGTACCTCAATAATATTATTTTGAACATTTAATATTTTCCCCAAGCATGAAAACCCATATTTGATGTCGCGTTGGGAACATAATCCTCTTTCATGCTGACCACTTCATCTTTAGTTCACAGGAACACGCAAACAACCATTCGTGAAAAAACCAATATTTTGTACGGTCTTTTCCATTTAAAATTTTGATGTGGTTATCCTGGAACACAACTTGCACAGAAAATTAGATTCACCATCAATCGTGTGCACTACTTCCTTTCCCCAACACACAATTATTCATTCTCCAGATTTTATACCCAAAAATTTGGCAACCACTAGGAAATTGTTCCACCTTGTACAAAAAATTCTCGTACCACCTCCAAAGCAACCATTCCTTTTTCATGGATCTTTTCAACATATCTTGTCAAAAATATATCTATAATTCAACCGAAAAACCAGGGAAACATAGTTTTTCAAAAAAATAATCAACCCAAAAACACTGTAATGTTTCATTGAGGGATTTTTCCCAACAACAGACAACAACACTAACTTATATTATACTGAGTTGATGAAACAATACAATGAGTATAATATCCTTCCCAATCAAGCATCTCACTACTATGCAGTATAAAATGGAATTATAAGGGCCTTCAACAAGGATCAATAAAATATACTTCAGAAGATGTTGAACAATGATAAGAAGTCTTGGTTATAAAATCTCTTCCTTGTTTTACGGGCCTACCATACCACCATGTGTAATGTTACACAAGAAATTCAATAATCATTAGAAAATTTGGCTAAGGCATTGTTACCCATAAATTTCCATCTTCCTTCAATTTGAATAGCTATTTGTGTAAAAAGCCCAAATGATGAGAAATCACAAAAGTGGCTAGTTGAATTTGAGTGGCTCAACAATAACATGTTTTATACATTTCATAACTTCAATGTGAATTAGGATCAGATTAAATTATCCATTAATAAAAAATGTTTTCCACCATTTATTCCTCCATGTAAATTTTTTTAACTCTGAGGACCCCAATGAAAGCATGAAAGAAGCATTAGAAACTAGGAACCAAATGGGAATGGATTTACATCATGCATAAGGTCTATTAGAACATAGCTTAATCACCCACCAAAATGGATGGAAAACCTATCACACCCCCCCCCCACTAATGTTAGGTTTCTAAAAAAAATAATTTCATAAATCAATCTCCTCATCTGAGAAGCAATATGTTAAACTGCACTGTATCTCATGTCCTGGAAGTAAGATGTTAACTTTCCAAACACCACAAGTCCTAGCAGCAAGACTTTAAACTGCACAACCTCTCACATACTAAACAAATTATGTTAAAAAATATAGTGTTTTCTTTACCACATAACATTAAACTGCATATTATTTTTATTTACCACATGATATTAGATTGGAAGATAATTTCAGTCTCTCTAAAAATTCCTTGCACATGTTCAAGATCTATGAGAAAGAGGGATGAAATTCCCGCATCCCTGTATGAGAGTTTTCTCCATATAGGGAGTCCCTACTTATATCAACAATGTATTTCTTGAATCCAACCATCAAATGATATGTAGTGGTGCCCAAAACACTTTTCTTTATTCTTAGCCATAGTGTAACATTATTTTCACATTGAGTGAGCCTCATCACTGCCACATGACGTTAAACTACACGATTGACGTCCTTACCACACTAAATTAAACTACTTGGTTTTATAGATCTATATATGGATTTATTTCAATTTTCAATGAGATATGTAAGGAAACCATTATCCTATATCTTGGTCCCGCTACCACATGATACAAAATAACCATGTTCTGTCATTAATCTCCCCAATGTGGTGAGGTAAACCCTTTCCATTAATTTTCTCTCACACTGAGCATAGATCACGTGATCATAAGAATTTCAGTAAAGGATTCCCTAAAAAAACAAAGAATAATAGCTCATAATAGGTTCATCATGGTCCTAAATGAATGACTTTAAAAGAGACACCATGACTCCCCTCCACATTCCATTAAACAACACAGATGATATCCCTTGCATGGAATAACATTTCCCATTCCTATTGACCTTACCCAAGAGGACCACTGTTTTTGGTTATTAGTCTCATTCCACACCTCCATTCAAGAACTACATGTGACATGATTTTGGAAACCATAGGATATATGGTGACAACCAAATCACTATCCCTAGATCTAGAAATAGTAAATAATGATAAACATTCCACTTACCTACATATAAGTGAGACTTTTGTAGGAATCTAATTCCTCAATAACAATGTGTTGCTTGATTCTTTTTATTATGGGATACATGGTGACTGCCAAATTTACTCCCTTATAACCATCCACAATACCCATTTTCACATCATGAATCATATTTACATTATTCATGAAGATAAATTTCATGGTTATTGAAGAAGTATGTGTGGATTTATTTCTATCATAACACGATACATAGGGACTCTTGGATCCCCAATCCTAGTCTTAGCTACAACAATCAATGGAAACCATGTCCACCTCTTCATATGTGTCAGACCTGTGTAGAGATCTTCTCATTCAAGAACTATGTGTGTTGTGATTCCTATCATAATATGATACATAGTGACACCCAGATCTCCAATCTATGGCTAAATACAAAAAAAAATATTAAAATAAAAACCAACTATATAGGGGTTGAACCACACAAGACCATTTTTACTACATATGATACATATTTAGATACGAAATTCATTTTCATGTAATATATCTTTTACTATTTTTTATGATCATTCCCATTTCCTTATGGTGTGATGTTAATATGTAAGGAAAAAATTCATCCTTATTGCATGATGTTAAACTAAAACATAAATGAGTTTTACATATTACATTAAAACTTCATGAAAAATACATCCCTACTACATGACGTTAAACTATGCATACCATCACCCGCCATCTTCCCTTATCAATGGAATACAAGATACTGACCCTAGTCAACCTAAGTATGGGCTGATTTCATCAAATTTTAAGCACCTTAATACATAAATCACACATTGTGTATTATGTGCCTCTAGTTTCCAATAACAATCCATGTCACTTGGAAAAATTATACATGGAATCAAGTGACCATTTGTCTGACTATGCATGTATGTCTATGGCCCCTCATATATGCCTATTCATCAACCAAATGCATCCCTCTATAAAAAAATGATTTATAATCCCTATTAGAATCCCAACCCTTCCCAGAGCATACCATGTTGTGATTACCCCAAGCCCACCTCCAATAGGGTATGGGCTAGTGACTCGCAATGAATAGGAATTTCCCAAAAATGGGAGGAATTTTTTGATATTTATTTACCCACAAATACATATCCAATCTAACCAATGATAAAATTTATATAAATATAGTAATTCATTCATAAAACTTAGATCCCAAAATTAGAGTACAACATGAAGTGAAGGAAAAGTAATTTGAGTCAAATACAAGGCCACCACAAAGAGTTTATACACAAGTCCAATTGAAACTATAAAGTTTCCAACCTGCTCCAAGGGTGATGACTATGTAAAAGGTATTCTCTCGGTAAACACATTGGTATTCATAGATCCATATATGCTCCAAATTTCCCCCATTCCTCTTTGGACACCATGAAAAGGGTTTCCATCTGTACAAGACATTACACATGGAGGCAAAGCCTGTGAAATAGTGAGTTTAAAAATACCCAGTAGGACCCCCAAAAAACACTAAATAAAAATAACCAAGTATAGTTAGATAAATACAAGAGGTAACTCCATAAAAATTATACATTATTAAATAAAAAACCCATATATACTCAAGAGATACTCCACACTATTGAGCAGTTGAAACCAACTGCCATCCAGAAGATTCTACTTAAAAAACACTCGTTCTGGGAGAACACACTCCTCAAGACATGACATCACCAGAGAAACTTGATGAAGAGGTCTATTATATTTTGGTCCCAACAAAAGGGAATATACATGTGTGAGAAGTCTATGATACACAGAGAGGGGGTCACGCCCAGAACTATTGGGCGACACCATGAACCCAATCTGGATTAACCTAGGGCATATAGAGGATCATATACCAATGATTCCAAAAACCCTAATAATGTGTACCACTAGATGGAGGATCAACATACTAATCATGGAGGTCACACTAATTACACAAAATACACTAGGGATGATTGAGGATCTCACTCCAGTCTCACAGAGGGACACTAGAAATCTATATGAGACTCATCCTCTAGAGGGGATTATAGTCCATTGATGTGGATGTAATTTCACAATGTACCCTCAAGGAAACTACCAAAGGAATAAAATCAACCAATAATATTATAAAATTGTAAATATATGAGCCTCAAATCTAAATATGGTACGTGGAATTGGTCTTGAGTCAACTATCTTAAAATCAGGGTCATGTTGCCACTAACTGCACATTGTTCTGATTCTCTACTTCAGAGTTATGACTGTTTGAATGAAGCTGCCTTCATAACTAACAGGGCCTGCTGACCTACCAATGAGGTAGGATATCCTACCACAGCAGTCAGTCCACCTACCATCATGGTTAGTCCTCCTACCTCCACTGTCGGTCCCCCTACAATGCAGACTGACCGACATGGACCGATGATCATTGTCATTCCACCTGCTCTGCCTGACTGAACATTGTGTTCAACCAGACACAAACCTGCCACCCTATCACTACTCCCATGGAAAATCGAGCTGCCATAAAATGATAGTCAACTGCCATGTTTGACAACAAAGGGGATCCACCCCAGTTTCCTCTAATCTGACCTGGGTCCGACTCGTGTCCATCTCATTCGACCCAGCCCACTGGCCCAACCTAGACCACATATTTTACTTATCCCATTAGTATAGCCTATCCTAAAAACCCACTCTACATCCTCTGTAGTCCCACATCCTCAAACCCATGTGGCCCCTACCATTGTGGTCACACGTGGCTCCGCTTCCCGCACACATGCCGATGTCATGCATTGTCATGGGCTACTGAATCCACATCCACACAGTAGTAGTCCCTTTTTTGGACCACCATGCCTCCTACATTTCCAAAAAATTGAAATAATCATATATATAAGTTCCTTGGGTCCTGATCTATACTAATCTAGCTTCAGTTGTCAATCTTTTTCAAATCCATGGGTCCGATCGAGTTCAAAACAACCCAAAAATGTCGAGTAGAGACCACAGGGATCCAACCATAGATGATTGCAATAAAGGAGGTATAAAGGAACAAGAATCAATTTTTATCATAATTGTACAGTTATTATTGTCCAATTATGAATAATAAGGGATTTGGGTTAGGAAACCAGATCAAATAAATCCCAAATAAATACCATTTTTCAATGTGATCGATCAAAAAATCAATCTATTCATTAATTTATTTATGTTTTTCACATAAATTAAGGATGTGTAAATAATCCAATTAAATCACATAAACTACCATGATTTGGATCGATCACAAATGAAGAATGAATCTATGTTGCATTCATTGGCTAGATTATTCAATATCGATGTGTGTCGATTGTTGATCCTTTATTTGTTGACATCCATCGAAAAGTATTCCCAAATCTCTCACTATGATCTTTTAGAAGTTACAGGGTTTTTCATCAAACCATGTAATTCTAACATAAGTATACGCATAATGAAAAATTATTTGAGTAATTGCATTAGTAAAATAATGTAATTATTTTATTCTTTTTACACTTGCCAAATCATTTTCACAAACAACCCGCACCGTCTAATTTTAGGTCATGCCTAGGGTAAATCAATAATTCTGAACTCAATGGTGCCCTCATATTTCTGATTTGGGAAACCATTTATGATTTTTCCAATTTTATAGATAACTACATGTGTGTTATATTAAATATTTTAATATTTTCATTCATTTGTTTTGGGAACACCAGGCCTCATAATCACACTTCTTCTCAGTCCCTGGTCTCAAAAATAATCCATATAATATCAAAAAATAATATGTTGAAAATTTGAGATGTTAAATTATCCCCACTATGGTTCTTTATGTCCCAAAAACCAAAACAAGTATTTCTCAAACAAATGGGGGTACAAGACATAAATCTGAGCCTCATGCTCCCATGTTCCCTCTTAGAGAATCATGTGATTCCACTAGACATACAACAAAGGAATCAATCTCCCTGGAAGGATCTTCTCCTACATATCATCAATCTCTAGTAGGTACTCAGCAAAGGTCTCTCCATTATTGATGTCCTTATGGACCCAATTGATAACGTTTAGTGGTTCATGCCTATACCTCCTCAGATGTGACACATGGAAGACATAAAATACTCGATCAAACTATGAAGGTAGATCTAAGTGGTATACCACCTCGTGAACTCTCTGTAGTTTCTGGAAAGGTCCAATGAAACTTGGTTATATCTTGTCGCCCCAGCCAAGTCTCCATAATCCATGTTGGGGGAAAACCTAAATTAACACAGTGTATCCTTCCTCAAACTCCAAAGGTCCATGTTTCCTATCATAATAAGACTTGTGGTGGTTCTGCATAGTCTTCATCATCTCCTAGATGATCTTCACCTTCTTTATTGTAGAATCCACCAAATCTGAGCCCATGAGATCTAACTCTCCAGGGTCAGTCCAGCAAAGTGGTGACCTTTAGGGTCACCCGTATACAGCCTCGAATCATGCCATACCAATAGTTTAATAGTATATATTGTTGTTTTCAAAATCTACTAGTGGTAGCTGATCCTCCCAAATACATCAAAAGTCTAATATGAAAGACCACAAGATAACATCCAGGACCTAAATCGTGTGTTCAGTTTGTCCGTCCATTTGTGGGTGAAATGCAATGCTCAAGCTCAACTGGGTCACAAATTCATCATGTAATCCCTTACACAAATGGGATGTAATGAAAGAATCACAATCAGAAACAGTTATTGATTGAACTCCATGGAGTCGAACTATTTCCTGTATGTAGAGGCATCCTAAGATCTCTACAAATCTGTAGTCTCAAATAGCTGGGAAGCAGGTTGACATGGGGAGTTAGTCAATATTCACCAAAATGTAATCATGTCCCCTGGACGTACGTGGTAATCCCATCACAAAGTCCATATACATCCCATACCACTTCCATTATGGAACATCATGTAGTTAAGCTAAACCCCCTTGGATATGGTGTTAACCTTCACTTTTATAAAAGTAGGGCATCGAGAAACAAACTCTACAACACCATTCTTTATCCCCATCCACTAAAACAGGCACTAGAGATCCTGGTACATCCTCTACACATCTGGATATACCACTAAAGGGGATGTATGAAAATCCCTTAAAACCTCCTCCCACAATATGACTGGTACAATAATGTATCCTATGAAGAGAATGATTTTCTCCCAACCTTTTGAATATCCAATAGAGCATACCCTATTGACATATGATCTTGTAGGGTCTCATATTCGGCATCACCAAGATGTACCATAATGACTCTCTATAAGAGAGGAGGGATGAAAACCATCGATTGGAGGTAAGTTTCTCCATATCCAACTAGAAAAGATATCTACAATGAGGCCAACTACTCTAACGCCTCATTCAGAAATAGCAAATGAGATCTCCTAGTGATAACATCTTCCACCACATTATCATTCCCAAGAGTATAGAAAAACCCAAATTCAAAGTCCTGGAGAAACTCTATACATTTCCTCTACCTTAAGTTAAGATATTTCTGAGATACGATATACTTGAGACACTTGTGATCGGAGTATACGATAAACAACTCTCTGATCAAGTAGTGTTTCCAAAAGTTCAAATCTAAGACTACCACTACTAACTATATATCCTGGGTTGTGTAGTTCTACACATGTGATCAAAACTGGATTAAACCATAGGAAATAACTACTTGAATCTTCATCAGGACACTACCAAGCTTGATTCATGATTAATCTTAGAACACCACTTACATGACACCTTCCTCCAGTAACTTCAAGATGGGAGTGCTCATGAACCTCTGCCTTAGATCTTGAAAGCACATCAAACACGTTTCCTTCCGCATAATAGGATTTCACTGTCATGTCAATGATTTCAAAGGTGATACCACTCTAGATAAGTCAAGTACAAACCTCTGATATTACTATTCTAATCTAAGGAAACTTCTCACCATAGTAATAGTGTTGGGTGGATCCTAAGTAAGAACCTCCTCAACATTCACTAGATTAATTGAAACTTCATCCACTAAGATGATGTTTTCTAGAAAATGGACCTCTTGAATCCAAAACTATCACTTCATGGGATTTTTGTATAGTTGGTGTTGTCGAAGTGTTTCTAGGACTATCCTTATGTATTTTGCATGCACCTCCTCAGATGTTGAATACACTAGGATATCATCGATGAAAACCACCAAAATGCGGTCTAAGTTAGGATGAAATGTCCAGTTAATGGGTCACATGAACACAAATAGGGTGTTCATCATCTCAAATTAGATCACCACGTACTCATAGTGATTGTAATTAAATTTGGATGCCTCCTTCAATATATCCTCATCTCGAAATTTTTTCTGGTGATAGCCTATTCTGATGTCAAGCTTTAATAACTCTTGCACCCATTTCAACAGATCAAAGAGGTTGTTGATCCTCTTTATTGGATACCTATTCTTTACAATCACCCGGTTTAATCATTGTAAATCTACAGATAACCTCAAGATCCAACATGACTTCTTGGAAAATACAACTACTATGTAACAGCCCAAGATTTTATGAAAAATATTCTTTTTAATTTTATTAATGTCTTGTGTTGTACGCTACACCAAAAGGAGCTTTCACAACACGCATCCTTGTCTTGCCTTTCATTACACGCAATCGCGACCTTCCTCGATAGCCTGTGTAATACGCAATACCGAGTTTCACTAAACAACGATGTGCTATTAAAATATTATTAAAACTAGCCGTTATGAATAGTAATAACCACTTTTTAAAATTCTGTAAATCTTATTTTTCAAAATGAACTTCATTCTTGGATTCGGAGTATCGAATTTAGCCTAAGGTGAAATTTTGGTACTTTTCGGATAACTTTCATATTCTGATGAATAGTGAAAATTACTAAATTATAATTAAAAACAACTTTTTTAATCGAAATAATTAATAGTGATAAATTATTAATTTGAGTGGTTTTAAAGTATATTTAGAATATATTTTTACAATTTAATACAATGTTGGTCATTGGTTGTAATTTCACATTTAAACCAGACATAATCAAGTGTCAATCTTTTGATATATATTGTTTCCTAAAAACACGCTATTTATTTTAACAGCAGGATTTAATTATAAAATTAATTAATGCAACTTCTATGTTATGAATTTGGTAAAATAGATTTCATTTTTGAATTCGGAATATGAAATATAGCTTAGGATGAAATTTTGGCATTGTTCTGAAAAACATCAATTTTTGATGAATAGTGAAACTACTAAGTGGTAGTTAAAAAAACTGAATTTTTCATAAAACTTAATTTTGCCGCTTCTGTGAATGGAATTTTGAAAATCCGAGAGACACGGTAAATATCAAGGACTAAAATTTGGTTCAATGAGATGAAAATAATTTTTTGGTGAATAGTAACTTTTTACTTTTTTTTACCGCGGTTAATAGTAAATAGGGTAACTAAGGGTAAATATGATATTACTATTACCCTAACACATGTCCTAATTCTATTGGACAAGTGTAATTCGACCAAAAACAAACTTAGGAATAAAATATGACCATTTAGGCCCACTTGGATTAGATTAGGACATTTATTATTAATTTATTTAAAGAAGGGTTAAAATAGTTAAAATCAAAGTTTAATAAGTAAATAATTTTTAATATGGGGTTATACATAAGATAAATTCGACTATAAATATTCATTGGAAACCTAAAAAGATTTTCTACATAATGGTATTTTATTTATAATTTTTAGACATTAAATAATTTAATTTATTTATGACACAACGATGATGCAGTAATTATCTTATTATTGAAATATTGACATAATTGATGTTATAAACACCAAAATAAATGTAATTTGAGATTTTTTATGAATTCCACTAATTTTCTAGGTTACTATGATATATTAATGTTGATTAAATCAACTTGGTTCGAACATTTAATTCTGTTATGACTTTCACAAAAATCATATATCAAATAGTGTCAAAATTGACACAAAATAGTTTTTAAATCAAATATTATATTATTAATTGTTATTTTATTCCTAAAAATCTAAGGTTCGGCCAAATGACTTAGATAAGGATATATATATTAATAATAAACAATTTGGGGTTCTTTTGTCATGTTATAGTAAGTGTATTAACCATATAGTGAAAGAAAACAAAAAGACACGGTAAAAGTTAAATTATTTAACTTAGAGTTAAATCAAATTGATAAGGTTTAAAATAAGATCTAAACATGTCTAAATTTGATTGGTTGATGATATTACAACCCTATATCATCTAAGCTTCGAATATGAGTCATTTTTGGAGGTTTTTAAGTGGGGTTAGATTTATTATAAATTAATATTTTTAAGAATTCCTAAGGTGCCCCTCTCCTCCCTTATAAAAGGGCACCTCCTCCCCCTTCCTCCTCACACCAATTTGAGCATTCAAGCTCGGCCAACCCCTGCCATTTTCACCTCTCCACTTCCCTAGCAACATCCTAGAGGTTCTGGTCTTCCTCAAAGACCAATTTTAGTGCCCTAAGAGGAGGTCTCAAAGAGGCGCTTCAACGAAGAGGTAATTACCGTTACCAATTCTTTCATCTTTATTTCTTCTTCCACTTCTTCTTATTAGGTTGTTTCATTATGAAGTAATAACATCAGTATCACTCATATACTGATATGTTATTATAAGTATGAAAAAACCCTATTTCACCATCTATCCATCCTACGGAAAAAGAAATCACCGCGCGTGCGTACGTACGGAATACCGTCTCCACGCCGTGGTGTAATCTATTTTCCGCCACCACCTTAATTGGATGGGTATAATGGTGTAATGAGTAACTATATATGATTATTATAAAGTGATATTGATACATAAATAGTATAAAAACACTTCAACACAATTCCACGACCATGGGAACGATATCATCGCTCGTGCGTACGTACGGACTACCGTCTCCACGACGCGATGAGATTCATTCTCAATGATTATCCATTCATGAATGATTATAAAGTATATATAATAAGTACTAATGAAATATATGACATAATAATGATACTGGATTTATGTATATTTATATGTATGTCATCTAATTCCATTCAATTCAATAAGGAAACCGAAACAGCGTTCATGCGTACGTACGGACTACCGTCTCCATGAACGGTGTATTTCATTCCATTATCAATATATTATATATATATGTATATTCTGAATATATATTATATATAAATCATGTTTTACATTCTGGATATAAGTAATCATGATCCAAGTAATCATATTAACAATTACAAGTTAAAAAGACGAACGACAAATAAGACGATTTTACCCAAAATGCTACTTTAACATGAATTTACAAAAGACCGGGTAATATAAAGCCATAAGAGAACCATATATGATATCATAACAATGAATATGATTCTGTAATAAGTCAATAACATTATGTAAATCATTATACAGGAGGTTCGGACACGTACAAAGCAAGTCGGACCTAAGGTAAGGGAAATATCACAATCTCATTTTTATCCGAGATTGTTTATTCGTAAGTATTTACTGGAGTGTATTTTATCATCCACATCAATGTTTTCTAAATATGTAATATTATTTCCATCCACCTAAAATTGTTTAAATCCAATTTTACCCTTCAATGAGTTTTTAGTAAAGGATATGAAAGGAATCTTTTTTCGTTTTTCGTACGAGGTACTTTTTGACTTTTCCGACAAAAGTACGAAGAATGTTTTTTTAACTTATACGGCACGAACGGATTTATACTGTTTTATAAAGCCTTATTTTCATGAAGCTTCCTCTAAAAGATTTCATGACTATTTTCAATAAAATCTCTTTCTTTTAAAATTGCATGATGTTTTGTGAAAAGAAATTGATTTTGAAGAAGAAAGGATATTTTCCTCAAGAATTCAATTCAAGTGTTTTATCAAAATTATTTTCCATATAAGATAATAAAGGGTTCTGTTTCTATCCATATTTTTACATTGATTTGACTATGTTGTGATGAAATTATGTTTATGAATTCCTTTATCTTATATAAATGGTTTTATGATGTCATGTTGTTTAAGAATCCCATTTTTATTACATGGGTTATGCAATGATGTATGATTTATGATTTTGTGGCACACATAAGAAAGGATTCATTAAGAGATGGGTGGGACCTATATCTCCCTCCAATGCATTGGGTAAAGATTTCATATCTCATGAGATAGACATGGATGGAATGGTAGGTTATACCGGTTCAGTGAAACAGGACTGAAACGAGGGTTACTCGATTCAGAAAGGGACTTTGTCCACTAAGATAGTCTTGGCAATGAGTCATGACTAACAAGAAATGATTTTCCATGATTATGTGTGCATGCCACAAAGTTTCAAGTTTTATGTTATGATTATGGGGATCTCATTTTCACTTCTATGATTTTTTCCATGTTAAGATATTATGATCTCTTTTGCAGGTTATGATTTTCAAAAAGATATGATATGATTTTTATTTCTTTTGTATACCCTTACTGAGCATTTGAGCTCACCCTTTTATGTTTTCTTTTCCCCAGGATATAAAGAAAGGTTTTAGGTAAGAAAAAAAAAGGGAAGACCTTTATGGGAGATATTGAAGATCTTTCACCAGGATTAGAAGATTACGTTCCGAGTTTCCAAAGACACTAAACTATTACGATCCTTGTGTGTGTGTTTTTGTTATGTACTAAGTATTCCGCAAAAGTAATGTAAAGTCTATGTACGTCAGGATACGGGTCTCTATAGTTGGTATCAGAGGAAAGGTTTAGTCAACCTTTGGAAACTAGGATGCGAAAACGTTAGTGAGATCCCAAGAGATATTTCTAAGGTATGTCTAGGGATGTCTCTAAGGTTAAGTATACGTATAGGTTATAGTCCTAGAATTGCGCTAACGATCTTAGAATTTAACCTAAGATGTTAGATATTGAGGGTACTACCCCTTTATTATGTTGTTTTCCCTAGCATTATTTTTGCCTCTCACACTATTCTTTTGGGGTTTTAGACGATGGCTGGAACCCGAAAGAACCGTGTTGATCAATGCAATGGACAATGCAATGATTGTCCCCCTGAGCAACCAAACGATATGGGATCTGGAATGCAAAATCTTGTAGCCATGCTCACACAACTTTCTCAAGCTATGAATCATGCAGGACTTCCAAACGAGCAAAGGAAGGAGCAACATTCCGTTGAATCCTTCATGAGGCAGCATCCGCCTTCTTTCAGTGGGTCTACTGATCCATTAGTTGCTGAACAATGGATTAGTACTACTGAAAAGATATTTTCAGTTCTTCAATGTTCTGAACATGATAAAGTCATCTTAGCAGTGTATCGTTTGGAAGGTGATGTTGATCAATGGTGGAATCTTATCAAGAATACGAGGCCAAGAGATGAAATTGAGTCCATGGAATGGGAAGATTTCAAGAACTTGTTTTTCAGTAAGTAATTCCCTCGTATTCTTCGAACAAAGATGGAAAAGGAGTTTCTTGAGCTGAAGCAGAAGGATGAGGAATCTGTTGGTATATTCGAAGCAAATTTTACAAGACTTGCAAGGTATGCATCTGGCATTATCATCCAACCTGAAAGTAAAGTTGATCGATTTTTCAGTGGCTTAAAACCAAGTCTTCGAAGGGCATTAGCTATAAGAGACTTCAGTAGCTATGAAGAAATTGTGCGTTGTGCTATTAAGGTAGAAATGGAAGTTGGTGTTACATATCCATCTCATGGTTTTGAAAAGAAACGAAAGATGGAGTTCAAGGATAAATCTCAAAATAATGGTGAAAAGAAGATGAATGTTTCCTTATGCACAAAGTGTGGAAAGAAGCATGGCGGAGATTGTCTTAAAGGGACTAGAAAATGTTTTAAGTGTGGAAAAGAAGGTCATCGAGCAGCTGAGTGTCGAAGTAATAGAAAAAGGGTTTCTAATGATGTGAATAAAGCAAACACTGCAGAGAACGCACCACCAACACTTCAATGCTTCAAGTGCAAGGAAATGGGGCATTATGCTAATAATTGCCCTAATCCAAGGGTTAGTGATGATCAACATGAGCAACCACTGAAGGCAAAGGAAAAAGGGAAATCACATGCGATCACTATTGGCAATGTTGAATATGATAACGATGTGGTGGAATGATTAAGTGTTTATGTAATGGGATTCCAAAATAATGTTGTATCATGGAGTATTGGAATATTTATGTATTGGTTTAATGTGGTATTCAAAGTGATTGAGATATTTTTGGAAATAAGATCATATGCGCATAATGAAGGGAAAATAAGAAAATGAAATGTTTAACAGTATTCATGAGCTCATGATTGATATAAGGACTAAGTGATATCATGGTTTGAGTATATAGAATTTTGAGGATTTTGGTATGTGGAAAGTGTTAACTTTAAACTGCATTCATGTTTTCACTAAGGTATTCAAGAGAATACATAATTAAGGACTTTGAATGTTTAGAATGTGACCAACAAGACATATCTTATGGGGATCGACGATGGTGTTAAATCTCTGGTAATCGTTTTCACTATGTTATGAGAGTGGACTACAGTATTATGTATAAGCCTAAAGATTAGACTAGATTATGTTGGACGTAAGTTAGTACTATTTAAGGATAGAAATTTTTTTCGATATTATTGATGGGATGTTATAGTAATATAGTTTTGGAAAAAGGACAACCTGCAGGACGGGCGACAGCCCATCGCTTCGGACAAGGCTGTAGGAATCGAACCCACAACCGAAGTGCGACTGGCCTTTATCGCCTACCACTGACCTACAGGATGTCCCTGTTTAGTAGAAACTAGTGTTATTATATTAAGAAGTATGATATATGAAGTATAAGCCCATTTTAGGAACCATATATGATTAATCTCACTATAGATCGACTTATGTATATAATTTTTGCTAACCTTTTGTTTGAGACAGATGGAATGACCCGTCATTCTATCACATTATCTGCTAACACTTCACGAATAACAAATTCAACTTCATTTATTTAAGAGATGAAGTGGAAATTGTTCAAGGCACGAACAACAGTGAGATTGTACCAAAATAAAGTAAGTATTTATTCTAATTCAAATTTTCAACTTTAGGGAAATGATCTTGAAAACCAAAAATGTTGTCCTAGTGATCTTATACCTGAGGAATCAGATGGTACCTTATATCATCACAAATTTATGGATTTGTGATTTTTGGCTTTTCCATAGCCATGTTCTCTACCACTCTCCATCAGAACATGATGGTTAGATTTTTCTTCCATATCCATATTTTTACCTATGTGGAAACCCAACAATTAGTTTATTTGGATAATCGTTACATTTCATACTTTAGTTTTTAAAGCCAAGTTTTGGTATTCCTTTTTACGATGTGGGAAACTTTCGAATAGAAAACCATTTATAACCCCGACGAATTTCGAGGGCGAAATTCATTTTAAGGGGGGTAGAATGTAACAGCCCAAGATTTTATGAAAAATATTCTTTTTAATTTTATTAATGTCTTGTGTTGTACGCTACACCAAAAGGAGCTTGCACAACACGCATCCTTGTCTTGCCTTGCATTACACGCAATCGCGACCTTCCTCGATAGCCTGTGTAATACGCAATACCGAGTTTCACTAAACAACGATGTGCTATTAAAATATTATTAAAACTAGCCGTTATGAATAGTAATAACCACTTTTTAAAATTCTGTAAATCTTATTTTTCAAAATGAACTTCATTCTTGGATTCGGAGTATCGAATTTAGCCTAAGGTGAAATTTTGGTACTTTTCGGATAACTTTCATATTCTGATGAATAGTGAAAATTACTAAATTATAATTAAAAACAACTTTTTTAATCGAAATAATTAATAGTGATAAATTATTAATTTGAGTGGTTTTAAAGTATATTTAGAATATATTTTTACAATTTAATACAATGTTGGTCATTGGTTGTAATTTCACATTTAAACCAGACATAATCAAGTGTCAATCTTTTGATATATATTGTTTCCTAAAAACACGCTATTTATTTTAACAGCAGGATTTAATTATAAAATTAATTAATGCAACTTCTATGTTATGAATTTGGTAAAATAGATTTCATTTTTGAATTCGGAATATGAAATATAGCTTAGGATGAAATTTTGGCATTGTTCTGAAAAACATCAATTTTTGATGAATAGTGAAACTACTAAGTGGTAGTTAAAAAAACTGAATTTTTCATAAAACTTAATTTTGCCGCTTCTGTGAATGGAATTTTGAAAATCCGAGAGACACGGTTAATATCAAGGACTAAAATGTGGTTCAATGAGATGAAAATAATTTTTTGGTGAATAGTAACTTTTTACTTTTTTTTACCGCGGTTAATAGTAAATAGGGTAACTAAGGGTAAATATGATATTACTATTACCCTAACACATGTCCTAATTCTATTGGACAAGTGTAATTCGACCAAAAACAAACTTAGGAATAAAATATGACCATTTAGGCCCACTTGGATTAGATTAGGACATTTATTATTAATTTATTTAAAGAAGGGTTAAAATAGTTAAAATCAAAGTTTAATAAGTAAATCATTTTTAATATGGGGTTATACATAAGATAAATTCGACTATAAATATTAATTGGAAAGCTAAAAAGATTTTCTACATAATGGTATTTTATTTATAATTTTTAGACATTAAATAATTTAATTTATTTATGACACAACGATGATGCAGTAATTATCTTATTATTGAAATATTGACATAATTGATGTTATAAACACCAAAATAAATGTAATTTGAGATTTTTTATGAATTCCACTAATTTTCTAGGTTACTATGATATATTAATGTTGATTAAATCAACTTGGTTCGAACATTTAATTCTGTTATGACTTTCACAAAAATCATATATCAAATAGTGTCAAAATTGACACAAAATAGTTTTTAAATCAAATATTATATTATTAATTGTTATTTTATTCCTAAAAATCTAAGGTTCGGCCAAATGACTTAGATAAAGATATATATATTAATAATAAACAATTTGGGGTTCTTTTGGCATGTTATAGTAAGTGTATTAACCATATAGTGAAAGAAAACAAAAAGACACGGTAAAAGTTAAATTATTTAACTTAGAGTTAAATCAAATTGATAAGGTTTATAATAAGATCTAAACATGTCTAAATTTGATTGGTTGATGAGATTACAACCCTATCTCATCTAAGCTTCGAATATGAGTCATTTTTGGAGGTTTTTAAGTGGGGTTAGATTTATTATAAATTAATATTTTTAAGAATTCCTAAGGTGCCCCTCTCCTCCCTTATAAAAGGGCACCTCCTCCCCCTTCCTCCTCACACCAATTTGAGCATTCAAGCTCGGCCACCCCTGCCATTTTCACCTCTCCACTTCCCTAGAAACATCCTAGAGGTTCTGGTCTTCCTCAACGACCAATTTTAGTGCCCTAAGAGGAGGTCTCAAAGAGGCGCTTCAAAGAAGAGGTAATTACCGTTACCAATTCTTTCATCTTTATTTCTTCTTCCACTTCTTCTTATTAGGTTGTTTCATTATGAAGTAATAACATCAGTATCACCTATATACTGATATGTTATTATAAGTATGAAACAACCCTATTTCACCATCTATCCATCCTACGGAAAAAGAAATCACCGCGCGTGCGTACGTACGGAATACCGTCTCCACGCCGTGGTGTAATCTATTTTCCGCCACCACCTTAATTGGATGGGTATAATGGTGTAATGAGTAACTATATATGATTGTTATAAAGTGATATTGATACATAAATAGTATACAAACACTTCAACACAATTCCACGACCATGGGAACGATATCATCGCTTGTGCGTACGTACGGACTACCGTCTCCACGACGCGATGAGATTCATTCTCAATGATTATCCATTCATGAATGATTATAAAGTATATATAATAAGTACTAATGAAATATATGACATAATAATGATACTGGATTTATGTATATTTATATGTATGTCATCTAATTCCATTCAATTCAATAAGGAAACGGAAACAGCGTTCATGCGTACGTACGGACTACCGTCTCCATGAACGGTGTATTTCATTCCATTATCAATATATTATATATATATGTATATTCTGAATATATATTATATATAAATCATGTTTTACATTCTGGATATAAGTAATCTTTGTCCAAGTAATCATATTAACAATTACAAGTTAAAAAGACGAACGACAAATAAGACGATTTTACCCAAAATGCTACTTTAACATGAATTTACAAAAGACCGGGTAATATAAAGCCATAAGAGAACCATATATGATATCATAACAATGAATATGATTCTGTAATAAGTCAATAACATTATGTAAATCATTATACAGGAGGTTCGGACACGTACAAAGCAAGTCGGACCTAAGGTAAGGGAAATATCACAATCTCATTTTTATCCGAGATTGTTTATTCGTAAGTATTTACTGGAGTGTATTTTATCATCCACATCCATGTTTTCTCAATATGTAATATTATTTCCATCCACCTAAAATTGTTTAAATCCAATTTTACCCTTCGACGAGTTTTTAGTAAAGGATATGAAAGGAATCTTTTGTCGTTTTTCGTACGAGGTACTTTTTGACTTTTCCGACAAAAGTACGAAGAATGTTTTTTTTAACTTATACGGCACGAACAGATTTATACTGTTTTATAAAGCCTTATTTTCATGAAGCTTCCTCTAAAAGATTTCATGACTATTTTCAATAAAATCTCTTTCTTTTAAAATTGCATGATGTTTTGTGAAAAGAAATTGATTTTGAAGAAGAAAGGATATTTTCCTCAAGAATTCAATTCAAGTGTTTTATCAAAATTATTTTCCATATAAGATAATAAAGGGTTCTGTTTCTATCCATATTTTTACATTGATTTGACTATGTTGTGATGAAATTATGTTTATTAATTCCTTTATCTTATATAAATGGTTTTATGATGTCATGTTGTTTAAGAATCCCATTTTTATTACATGGGTTATGCAATGATGTATGATTTATGATTTTGTGGCACACATAAGAAAGGATTCATTAAGAGATGGGTGGGACCTATATCTCCCTCCAATGCATTGGGTAAAGATTTCATATCTCATGAGATAGACATGGCTGGAATGGTAGGTTATACCGGTTCAGTGAAACAGGACTGAAACGAGGGTTACTCGATTCAGAAAGGGACTTTGTCCACTAAGATAGTCTTGGCAATGAGTCATGACTAACAAGAAATGATTTTCCATGATTATGTGTGCATGCCACAAAGTTTCAAGTTTTATGTTATGATTATGGGGATCTCATTTTAACTTCTATGATTTTTTCCATGTTAAGATATTATGATCTCTTTTGCAGGTTATGATTTTCAAAAAGATATGATATGATTTTTATTTCTTTTGTATACCCTTACTGAGCATTTGAGCTCACCCTTTTATGTTTTCTTTTCCCCAGGATATAAAGAAAGGTTTTAGGTAAGAAAAAAAAGGGAAGACCTTTATGGGAGATATTGAAGATCTTTCACCAGGATTAGAAGATTACGTTCCGAGTTTCCAAAGACACTAAACTATTACGATCCTTGTGTGTGTGTTTTTGTTATGTACTAAGTATTCCGCAAAAGTAATGTAAAGTCTATGTACGTCAGTATATGGGTCTCTACATACTATTTCTGAGGGTGAAACACTCAGTCTCACGAATCCCTTTCTCTAAAATTCTTCAAACTGTACCATTATCTCATGAAGATCTATGTAAGTCATCCAATATGAAGGTGTACATATATGTTCCATCCTGGGTTTTAGATCAATGTATAATTATATATCCCAATTGAGATTTTAACCTGGATCATATTTTAGAAAGATGTACTCATACTCCGGCACCACTACATGAAACTGAGCACTCATAACATCCACTACACCAAGGATCAGGCTATCCAACTGATGAGTAATCATCTACTCCATCGTATGTGTCTGTCTGTATTACACATCTTGGATTAACTTTTCACCCAAAAAAGGAAAGCATGGTCCATAATTTCACACACACCCCACTCGTCGCCTAAAACAATCAATATGATCATAAGAAGTGGATAACCAGTTCATACCAATAATGATGTCGCAAGGCCTGAACACTACTACAAAGTGATCCCAACTAAAAATCTCACCTCCTAGAGTTAGGTCACACAGTCTTCACTAGTGTCTGGCCATCAAGTATCCTCTAGTAGGATTCTACAAGAGTAATGATTGATCCAACAGTTCAACATGAACCTACAATTTTCGAATATGACTTGTGGTAAGAAAATAATTACTTGAACCTATGTTTATTGATTCTTCAACTAAGGTATAAAAGTCACATATCATACATTTTATCATCCATGGAGCCTAGAGGACATAAGCCTTCATAGCATGTAGCTATTCTGGTCCATATCCCCTAGCTCCCTAAGCCTAGCTTGGACCACCTGTGGGTGGTGGTGGAAATATATCAAACCTATAACCACCCCCTACTACCCCATCGACCCCACTTTTACATCCTATACCTTGCAGACCACCCTTCTCCTATATCTTTATCAATCTAGGAGGTCCCTCAATTGTATCCTAATCATTTGTATGATGGTTCAGGAAATATTTTTCTAGATTTCCCTAACCATCGTATGAGAAACACTACATGTCCCTTGGATGATTTGAGCATCCTTGGGTGCCCTGCACCACTGACCATGGGTCCTGGGATCACTTCCAGAATCACTTGACCTGAATGGATCCCTCTGACTATTGTCATATACCTTCAATTGAGGTCTCAACTACAAGGTTCCCACTGTTAGCTCACACTACAAGTGTCTTTTCTTTCAAAAAATTTCCACTAAAAGGGCTCACTCAAGTACCCCTACATAAGTGGAAATGTTATGGGAGACCCCTGATTCCCTAATGTCTCGTTGTAAGCCCAATTCCAATGTTTGAGCCCTGAATAAGTAGTTGTATGACATATACAAGAAGTATCATGACAGATCAATAAACTTCATTGAATACACTTCCATGATCATACTGCCCTACTACAGATACAAGAGCTCATGTTTGCATACCAATCTCAACATGTCCAGATTGAACTCCTCTATAAAGAGATGCACGAAGTACATTTATGAGAGAGATATATCATTATGTGAATGAGTCACCAAGCTCCCCCATCACCCAATAGTTCCCTGAATATCATTAATGGTAAAGAATTTCATCTGATTGGAAGGCATCCTCAGAAGCAAAAAACCCCAGGTGACTGCCTCTATACAATCCATATCCATCTTGGGGTATGGATCAAGCTAAGACACGAGAGTTCACTTTCTCTGAAACTCATTCAACACACTCATCCTAAGTGCATCCTTAGTTGATAGTGCTGGTAGTATCTCCTACTTGATGGGTGGTGGTATAGCTGGTAAACCACCTGGAGGTGCTATCTCTGGTACATGAACATGTACTGATGCCTCATCGCTAGTTTGATTATCCGTGTGATCAAATGGTGGAATCCTAAAAATATTTCTTCATAGAGGCCTCATGAAATAAAATAAGATGTACTACGGTCAACAAATTGTATCTGGGGAGATGACTGAATAGGTACATGGATGACATGACCATTCCTCTACGATACAGGCACCATTTTTTCCCTAAACCAGTTTTCTTTTTTACAAAGTAAAAAAGAATGTGTTCATAGCCCTAGTGTGTGGATACAACGGCCACCACATCAAAACTGGAGGCCCTGGCATAAAATCCAAACTCGAAGTAGATAATAATACTATCCCAAACCAACCTCACATACTCCTAATACTAATGTATAACTGATAATCTCTAACGCTATCCTAACCCGTCCCAGAGGGGCCCACTTTGTGACTACCCCAATCATGTCTATGCTAGACCTGGTATTGGTGATTTACACCAAGTCGGAATTTCCCACAAATGGGAGTCATTTGTTTAAGTACTGGTACACACACACATCTCTAAGCCACAAATATTGAAATGTAATACAAATGAAAAAATGTGTGCATACAACTAAGAAACCACAACCAGAGTACAATAATAATTAAAGGAAAATTAATATTGGCCAAATACAATCCCACCACAGAGATTCTATACACAAGTCCAACTGAAACTGTAAAGAGTCCAACCTACTACATGGGTGAGTACTACCTCAAAGTTTTGCTCCCAATAAATACATTGGTCTACCTAGTTCCATATATGCTCTACTCTCTCATGTTCCTCCTAGGAAACCATGAAAAGGTTTTCCATCTACAGAAGACATGACATGTGCTCGAAAATCCTGTGTAGGGGTGTGTATAACAATACTCTTTAGCATACCCCAAAATCACTAAACATGAATCACCAAGTATATATAGCTCAATAAAAGAGGTAACATTGTATAATAGATACATTATGTAAATAAAACCTATGTATACTCAGTATAGACTCCACGAAATCATGCATTCATAATGAACTTCCATCCACATGATAATGCTCAAGGCATGATCCTTCCGGGAGAACTCACTCCCCATTCCTTTATATCAGTAGAGACACATGTAAAATAAATTTAGATAACTTTGTACCCACCCAAAGTGAATGAATTGGTCTGAGAAGACAATTTTATACAGAGAGAGGGTTCATTTCCATAACCGCTAGGGGACACCATGAATCCAATATGGATCAACCCGCTATGTTGGGGATCATATGCCCACAATTCCAAAACCCTACTAATGTGTCCCCATAGATAGGGGATAAACATCCTATAGAGGGATCTCATGATGATTCCAAAAAACTTCACTAGGGATGATATAATATCACACGCTAATATCACATAGGGATTCCACAAATCTATTACAGAATCTACCTCTAGACGGTATTACAATCTAGTGATGTGGATGTAATGTTGCACGACACCCTCTAGGAATGACCAAGGGAACACACTCAACCTATACAAGTAAAAATAGGACAAATAAGATCCTCATATCCAAATAAGGTACCCAACATTTGTCTTGAGTCATCCTTCATAAAATCAGTGTCACGCTACCACTGACAACACATTGTTTGGATGTTACTTTTAAATGTTATGACCGTATGAATGATATTTCCCACAAACCTATTGGGGCCTGCTAAAATACTATTGTTTTGGGTCAACCAACCATGTGGACCAACTTCTTGTAGATGGACCATTACAATCAGTACACCTTCTATGCCTGACCATCTACTATGGTATACCTACATGGTCGATCGCTTATAGACCAGTCGTGCAGTCATTTCACATTTAGCTACTCAAGATGCCATGGAACCAAGATCAAACATAACAGGATTCTACCATGGTTTCCCTAGATCTAACCCTAGTCAAACAAGAGGCCATCTCATCTACCCCATCACACCAACCCAACCCAACCCATCGATTTGACCTGGCCCACCAACCTAGCCTATCCTAAGGACCTTCTCCAAGTCCATTGTCACTCTATGTCTGTCGCCTCTCCAGTGTCCGCCACTGTTTATGTGTCTACTATCACCCTCCCACATCTTCCACCTCATCTGTCTTCACTAACCCTATTGACTCCACCTCATTCACTGCAGTACCATGACCTCTGACACACATGGACCTCAACCACCATGGTTATATGTAACTCTGCCACCTACATGGGGGCTTCCACAGTGCTCCATTACTCCGCACCGGTGGTCCATTCTATAGACCATCGTGCCTCCTTCAATGCTCTAATAATTAAAACTATCTTAGATTTTAGATCCTTGGGTATTGATCTACACCGATTCATCATCAATTGTCGATTTGCAAAAAATATGGTGGTTCGATCGACTTAAGGACCACCCTGAAACATCGATATGCAACCATAGGTATCAAACCTATTAAAAATGTGATCATGGAGGAATAAAGGCACAAGAAATAAGGTTTATCATCATTGGGAAATTTTTATTTGACAATGATAAAAAAGATGAATTTTTTTTAGAAAACCAAATAAAATAAGTCTCATAGAATAAATCTTATCCCGCTAACCAATCGATCCCCAAATCAATTTGTTCAGCACTGGATTTGAATTCGTCATAGAAATTAATAATGGGGAAATAATATAATTAAATGAGACACCCTATATCAATTTGGACTGGTTGATGATGAAGAATAATGATACATTGTGCTTTTTTGGTGAGTTTTTTTTAAAATCATTGTGTTCTGATCATCAATCCATGATATGTTGTCGTTCATCAGAAATGATTGCAAATTATCTCTCTCTATGATCCTCTAGAAGTTCTAGGGGTTTGTGGATAATAGTAGAATACCAAAAAATGTTATAGTTAAATAATAATTTTTTTGTGTCATGGCATTAATAAAATAAATTATTATTTTATTTATTTTACACCAATTGAGATTTTTTCACAAATGACCCTTGACGACCAATGTTAGGTCATTCATAGGGTAAAGCTGCTATTCTGAACTCAATGGTTACCTATAATTTCTGATATGGGATCCAGTTTAATAGTTATTCCACTTTTTTAGGAATCCTTCATGCATGTTATATTAAATATTTTAATATTTTTTTTTAAATAATTCATCCAAAACTAGGACTAGGAATCTCAGGCCGTCTTAATACCTAGTCTCAAAAATAATCAATAAAATATATTAATATAATACATGGAAATTTATATGTGTTATAATGAACCTAACATCACAATGGAATCACTCAATACATTAGTGTGTTCTATGACATTCCATATATGATTTTACTATATCACTAATCATTACCCTAGCCCATATATCTATGATTTAAAACATTTTCATATATCTGTCATAACGATTCTAGAACACTCTTGACAGTAAGTATCTTAATTATGCTTTTGTGTAACATTCCCCTCATATTAGGTCCATGTTTATCACAATGTTAAAATGCCAACATATTTTTCATAGTTTTACCACCTTAAAATCTCTCCTCTAATTGTACAAATCCAAAGACCATAAAATTCCAGTGAAAGAGACAAAAAACATGTCCAGTTGAAAACCATGAATGGGAGGCCTGGGAAAAATTCAAGTATTTTCTTTATAAACACTTCAACTGTATATTTTAAGAGAAAAGTTGGTTGAAAATAAATAATTAATAAATATCATAAACACAACTATTTATCCCTAGTAAAATCCAAAACAAATCTCAATAAACCCCACTAGGAATAGGAAAAAATTAGAGTAATGAATTTTCACATATCCACGACATGAGAACATGTTCACTGGGTGGTGAGACAATATTTGGGATTTTATAACCCTTTATGAATTTTACAATATCCATAAATCAAACATCATGATTTTAGTGCCTCGAATCACCTCAATGTTTTGTAGTCCTTTGAAAAGGATACCCACATTCAGGGACACATTTTATGACTATGTATGTATAACTATGGATTCTATATATACATTTATGTTCTTCAAATAAATGCATAACTCTGTAAAAATTGATTTTTGATCCACATGATCCCTGAAATAATTGTGGTAGAACATGGAACTTATGTGTGTTCTAGTCCATTTTCAATATAATTTTCCCAAACCATTTTCCTGACCAAAGAAATTCAATGCATGATTTTAAATACCCATAACCAAACTATCCATCTGGATTAGAAAACCTAGACATTACATCATCATGTTTTTCACTTTTTCTCAAAGAATGAATGTGACAATCTATTCCCTAAAATTTGATTGACCATACATCATTATTAAAAACCATAGGCTATATGGATTGAGCATCATAATTAAGAGACAAAATTATCTAGATATATATAACCCTTTTTGGACAGTTTTGCACCCATCCCCAAACACATCATCTTGATGTTTGAGTCTTCCCAAATTTTATGTCCCATAGAAAGGAGTGGATATCGTAGTTACCTGACCACGATATCGACACATGAGGGACTTTACCTACCAACTATATCTGTCTCCACCTTTTGAGGAAAACATTCAATCCTTGTGATCCTCAGAAACACCATGGAAGAACCTATAATCCCAAGTTATGGGTCATCCACCGAATTTTTTCCCCATTCTATATTCACTGACTCAATCTTTTGGGTTATGACTTATATCACCCACATTCCAACTATCTAGGTTGACCTAGAATACATTATTTTTCTACCACATCCAATATTACCCCAAAAACATTATACAACCCTTGGAAAATATTGGAGAAACCTCTGTCTCGAAATAAAACTTAAACATTAGGGATTTGACCTACCAACCATAATCATCTCCACCTTCTAGAAAAGGATCTCTAATCCCCATGAGCATTATCAACACCATGTTATAACTCAACACCCAATGGTTTTGTGGTTCATTCCTAAAAATAACGCCCCATATTCCATGATCATCGATCATGTCCTTGAAGTATATATTTAAACTACCTGGAATCCTATTCCCCATTCTAAAAGATCCTATACTACAATGATTGTAGATCCAAGCTAAAAGAACATAAAATACAGTTATAGAAGGCACAATCTTAAACAACATAAAATAATGTCATAGAATTCCCAAGATAAAAGACCCTAAATTGAATAATTAAAATCTCCAATCTAAAATATCTTAAACTAAAAAACACCACCTATTTGGTCTATAAGAACAAGGATATGCTCGCTATGGATATCGAATTCAAAAAAATTATAGATCATACACCCTCAAGGAAATATATTCTAGAAAAATTATCCATCTCTGATTCAGGTGATCTTAAGAAATATAGAGAACTTATATCAATAAATAATCTCATGGTGGTGGGCATTAATGATCACATCTTGAGAAGAATAAATGATAATTATAACATTCAAGTTCACACATTCATGTTTGATTTATATTATAAAAATGATGGTTATCATTAGTGATTAATATAAAATTGGTTATGTGAAACTTCATGTAAATCATGATTGAAAAAAAAAATATCACAACATATAAATTTTAGTAGGTCTATTCACTAATAGAATACAAGAGTAGGAATATCCACATATCGAAGCATCCCCTATGAACATAAAATCCATGGAAATGTTTCAAAATTATAAGTCCATCACAAAATGTTCTCAGAAGTTTCATTTATCTCTGAAAACCTCTACTCCATAGAGGAAATATATTTTCATAATTGATCAATTGATTCAGTCTTCACCTCTCCAATCTTTTACAGGTCCTCCTCTCGAGTAGTGGAATAAATCATGGCCTTATCTACCATATCAAGGAGTTCCTATTGCATTATCACAATTTTATATAATTTTTGAAGTGCATGATGACACTGGGATAACTATACCTGAATATGGATAATTATAGACTAGATATGGTCAATATCATCCTTCCAAGAACTGACCACAACACAGTGACCATCCAGCTTTCACACACAATGGAATGCTTCCTTTACAACTTTATACCAATTTTTTTCACTGAATAAGATGCTTCAGTGGTCACCGCCCTCAATTAAAAGTTTCTCCCCTTCTCTATTAGAGAAATAACCTCCTTCACCTGATCATTAAGGGTAGAATAGTGAAAACCCACATAACCAATGGGGGTTGAAATAAATCTAAGGTGACCCAACCTATCCTTCAACCCATACAATTGGGTTTTGGAAACTAAATTCCAAATATACCACCACATATTTTACTGCATAAAATGCTAAATTGAAGTCAACCGATAGCCTTAATCTACATTCATCCTAGCGATAAGAGTATATTTTGGGGACATTTCACCATGAGAAGGTGCCCTCCTCATAGTCTTTGAGATGAATTAAGGGATCTATCCTCTACATCATTTGATCTATTAGGGGGAAAACCCAAAGGAACAGGGATTAGATCGTCTAAACTCTGGGGTGAATATACTATAACAAGGGTAACATTGTTTGATCAATCGTGGGATAAATAATATGGTATCTCTGGGTAATAAAAAAATGACTGATTTTAGATACATTGCATTCTCAGTCATGTCATTGGTGATTTTCACTTCCCTGACCTCTTACTCAGGTAAAGAGGAAATACCTTCATAGGAGGAGTAGCTTTGTGGCACTTCTGGAACTATTCCTAAAGTTTTTCTTTACCCTCGACCCAAGATGACTATAGGAAAAAAACAGATAATAGTAGGAGATATGACACCAATTGAACAAATTTCCATTCCTGAAGAAGTATTTAGTATCTCCAAATCATGATTCCATTAAGGCTAATTTTGTATCACAATTTCTACCTATGTCACTATCCTCCAAAATTTCATTCACCTATTCCATATCAAGTCATGTGTTCCCTTGGATATCTTCTTTAGTAAATGGGCATCATTGGGTCAACACCTTATCTTTATCTACATATAAATGGGGTAGTAAAAACAAACAAGGTTATTCTAAAGAAACCGAATTTTTAATGCATCCTCAAAAGTTTATACAAACACTTCCTAATGAGATCAATGGGGACCTATACAAATCTAAAAAATTAGTAGGTTTTTTCAGAAAAAATTGATGTGAGAGAAGAGTGAAATTACACACATACATGAGGATTCTAGAGGATATGATCCAACCAATGTATATTTCTTCCTTTTCCTCTTCCCTTATAAGGAAGGATCTAAAGACGGTTCAGTAGGCAAATACATTTTATAGAAATAGAAATCATCACCTTCATCTGGGCTAGTTGACTTGTGGTTCCCTCATCATCAGTCCCCCGATCACTACAAAATTCCTCTCCCATAGTTGTACCATGTGGAGAATATTTTGGGAATGATAGAACTATCTTGACTTTAGTAGGCTCAAAATGTATCAAAAAACCAAATAGTGTGTCATTATTGTTTTGATGATACAATAACCCCATAAACATAGTAGTGAGCTCAGGATTACTATTACCTCTACAATCAGAAAACCATGATTGTCTATAACCACTTGTAGTGTTTCGTACACCATCATTTGGGGAACCAAAGGTGAATAAAAAACCTTACCCTTTCGGATTTCCAATATTACATCATGGTCTCAAAATAAGTCCCTGATGACCTTCGGTTGTTCTTTGAAAGTGATCCCTAGAGGGGTGGTAGCATGAAACCACCCCCCCCCAATGTAAATCTGATCGGTACATGATGCATGAGAGATCAAACTATGAGTTCGACATCCTCTAATAAATAAAATATCAAGATGTAATCTAAAAGAATAACACAAATGTGGATACACCCTATGGTTACAGACTCACTATAGTTGTGTTGGTTGTATCTCATAATAGAAATTAAAATTGCCTTACTTCCTACTGGGTTGATTCTGGACTATTGGTCCTCTAGAAACCAGTTTTTTTCCAGTCCTAGTAATTTTCTTGATAGTCAGTGATAATTTGGAGTCCTCACTTACCAATTTGGATAATTTACCATTGTGACATGAGTGGATCAACACCTTAGAGTATTTAAAAGATAAACCCATTTCTACATCATGGGGAGGATGTTTTATCTCAGCCAGAGTCCCCTCCAAAGTGAAAATTAATGAAAATTGGAGATCCATGATTAGATTATCCTTATATTGGAAATAAATTTAATGATTACTTATTGAATGGACACATAGTAACTAATGACTAAACGGGTAGGGTGTATACAATTCATAGTGGTGGTACCTCTCAATATGGGTGGAAAGGAATCCCACATGAAGTGAAATTATATAATCCCATTCCTCAAAAATGTCCTTACTGATACCAACCATGACTCTAGTTGGAACTGACCTGTAGGGTTTGAAGGAGAAATTTTTATAACAACACATATAAACACCAATATCCCAATCCTTCAGTGTATCAGGTCTTACCCAACTGACACACTAAAGGTATGATTTAAAAAGAAAATTGGGGATTACTTGGTTATTCAGGTGTTCATAACCTTCTAGATGATCCCCCATCCAACCCAATAATACATGAAAGGGACTCGTGATCTTATAGGGGTATTTTCCCTTGTAACATGGTGTAGAAGGTGATAATGTTTTACCAACATAGATATGGATAGACTAGTATTCTCTCCACTACCATATAGGTTTCCATAGTAAACGTTGGAACATTATCTCCTTATTTTCCCACCATTAGAAGTACGTACCCACTCAAGTACATGGAGAGTGAACCGGCTAGTTGGATAGCTTGGTCAAAACTAGGGACAACATCCTATTCCAAATATTTAAATTCCCTTTTTAACTATTGGAAAAAAATTTACCAATGCACTATGAGATTCCTTCATAAGATAGGACTTCAGCTTCTTAACTTATATCATAGAGTCAGCCTTCCTAATGAAGAATCCTACCCATTCCATGAATGGAATATCTACTCCAGGAAGTATCTCCTTTCAGAGGATCATTTTGATCAGCACGATCATTTATTGTGTGAGAGGAGGAGTCCTCCTTATGTTATCTTAGATAAACCATGGGGGGACATTTCCTAAATCCAACCCAATATAGGTGCACCGGTTATCTGTTCAACATCCTAGAGGATTAATCTCACATCGCCATGCATTAGGTGGAATGTGTTCATGTCTTGACTCCAAAGACTATGCAAGTTTATCATCAGAATATTTTTATAGTAGGAAAACTTTTGTGATATCAAGATAGCCTCATACAACTCAATTTTCCTAAAATACTTAGTGAATTGAGATGAATTGTATTACATCTAGAAGGGTTAACCCAAGTCATTTCCACATGTTTTTCATGATTGTAATTTCCATTTGGGAAATAAGCTGAACATCTAGTAGAAGGTAGACATCAAAAATTTCAAGAAGTACATATGAATGTCTGAATCATGTTCGTGATTGGTCTTGTCAAATATTGCGAGAATGTGTGTCAATATATGATCATCTACATGGTCTCCCTCAGTGATAGTGTATGACCCCAGAGTTATTTTCTCTCAAAAGGTGTTGGGGGATTTTTAAACACTATAGGAGGGTAGGAATGATGACCATGGAAAAAGGGATAAATGTTTAATTTGTAAGAACAAACCCCTAGACATATAAAGAATCTGAGAGGGGATAGTCCTCGTGTTTCTCTCCCATCCATTCTATCAAACATAGCTAAAGTCACCCAAAAACAAGAGGAAAATTAGGATCCATGCTCACCATAGTATCATCCCAATGAACCATCTCTTAATTGGACTATTTCCTTGAAGGATTTCAGGATTTTTGATGAGAATCCGAATCTATATTAACAATAGTAAGTGTCTTATGCAAGACAGATGAAAACTAGTCATTTCCAAGAAAAGACATAAATTTTATGCTTCATTAACATCACATGAATCATAAAATAGATTCATGGATAACATAAAGGACTCTCAAATCACTTGAATCATGGGGATCACGAGTTCCACATAATATCACATAAAATTTTACAACCACATGACCCCTCAGATGACAGAAGATCAAGTGACCATGACATTGTTTCATGAGCTGTAAAAAAGAAAAAAATGATCACGTGATCGATCTAGTTGATGTCATGAATCCTTAAAAGGTATCTTTACATATTTGTGACTGAAGTTAAATAAATTACTGAAATTTCATTTGTTTGATTCGAGAACGCGACTAGGAAAAACAGATCTTGAGAAGGGGTTTCATGGGAAGGTCTCCTGAATGGATCTTGAGATCATTTATTGAGGAATGGTCTTGTGACAGGTTTATGTGATGGAGGCGGGGTGATATAGGTCTATGAATCATGTAGATAGTGAATGAACCACTCTATTATTCCCTTTTTATTGGGAATTATTTAGAATACCAAATGTATCCTGGGAGACCGAACATCACCCATGACACCAAATAGTGACATCACCAAATCCTCAGGTGTGTATTTCCTTTCCCTGGAACTGATCCCTTATCCCCTTGTACATCTCTACCTAGAGGAGGGATTTATTATTTCCTTTCAAATTATCATCAAAAATTTAAAAAATGATGAAATACCTGAATATGGTTATTATTTACCCATCAATAAAATGGAATGATAAGGTGAGCATGATCTTGGAAATCAAGTAAACATCCATGAGAAATATAATAACATGAGATACCAAAGTCCGTGAGGATGGACACAAGTAGTTCATATCCTATATAAGATCCCATGAAGACTATTTGATAAGTCTTTATTTTCTTATCAAGTCACTCCAGATAATCATCAGTCAAACGACGACAACCAGATAAGATCCTCAAGGTTATCGAACTTGAAAAATAGCAGACGCCAAACAAACTAGCTAAAAATACTTGGAAAAAGGAGGAAAATATTAAAAAGGTGGGAGCCTCTTGTGGTCTTAAATAGAACCTAATAGATCATGAATAAGTAGAGTTATTGTCTTAAAAAATACTCATACAAAATCATTAGATCCACATCCTTGGTTAAATAAGAAAAGGAAATAAAAAATGGAAAATATGGGAGACTCTTCCAGTCATATAAATCATATGATTCACCGTAGGTGGTTCATGATACACCGTAATCCCCTGGAGATATGTCCAACACTCCATTCGAGAGCCCTGTTGGTATAACATCCTTATCATGTGAAATGGATCAGACATGTCTAAGCGGTCATTCACTCCCTCTTTTTCTCAAAACACAAGCATTATGGTTTATCAATGAAATGATCTTGCATTTCCACATGATCCTTTATTGGTTATGTAATGCATCACTAATTGAAAAAAAATGATTGTATTCGACAACACTCACGAAAACATGTGAAACACCAAATTCCTTATAAAAATGTAAAGAAAATGGAAAATATGGGAGCCACTTATTGTCGTAAATATCACGTGAAGCACAATAATGGTATCATGAGACCCCATGAAAACATAGTACAAAAATCCTCCTAAGATCACATGAAGTCCTTTTGATGGGTGTGATAATATCAAGAAGGACCGCAGAAATATCGGCTAGAAAATATTATAAACCTTCTTTAGGTTTTAATGATTTAAAAAGACCCCATTAATTATCTATATTATAATAAATGGGGAAATTATAGGATGATCTCAAGGTCACTCAAAATCATGATACACATCTTGAATGACCTATAGAAAGATCTCGTTAAATGCTTGACTTCAAATCCCTCTACTAACTCCATCATGGATTTACATGATATGAACCACATAAAGTGGAACATAATCAGGGTGGTGATTCCTGTAAATCCCTAACCCTAGCATGGAAAAAAATATTCCTTGGAACATCTCACCAACACAACTAGGTATTAGTGTGGATATCGCGGAGTGGTTGATCTCACAACTAGATGTTTTTTCCATCAGGGGAGATTTGGTAACAACTTGAGAGATCATATGTCATGAATAGGCACTTCACATGATCACTCATAGCGCATTTTTAGGAATTTTTAAGGGTCACACAAATACCATACTATAAATATTATAGATATTGTGAGACATAAATCAAGATAACACTGAAAGATATGAGGCATTTTCAATAAAATGACAAAACAATGACTAAAAATATTCTAGATTTATGTGTAGAACATACATGCTGATCCTCATGAACTTCATGTGTACAACCGAGGCCATGTGACAACAACAAGACATGTCAACTAGATCAAATGAAGAACCTTTGGTATACTAATTGTATCATACAAAGTCCTTGAGACATGTCTTATCAAGTCACACCCCCAGAAATTATTACCATGTATCATAAAAACCTCTAATCTTGATATCTATATTGTAACCCTTTCTTAACATACATTTACATTACATCGTTTTTGAAGAATACATAATACATTACACAAAAAAATCCAAAATACCATATTATTTTAGTGCCTTTGGAAGCATGGAAACTTTAACAATGGTGCATAAGTGAGTTTCATTATCTCCCACAACATTCATCATTACAAAAACCCTACTTGGACACATATTATATAATAAATATATTCATAACCTGGGAAAAGGATACACAAAAAAGGGGTGAGATCAAATGTTCTTTGTGGGTGAACATGGGAGATATGTAGGCATAATAATGAGTATAAGGGTATGGGAACATGATCATTTCTTTAGAAGAACATACCCTATATATCAAAGATCATAATCATAAATCATGGGATAAAGATTAGAAGTTCATTATAAATGAATTGTAAGAGAATCAAGGGTGTAATCCATGAATGAATAATAATAGAATAAGACAAGGAATTTCGGAAGACAAAAAAATTGTAAAATTATTCCATAAAAGTCAAGGCACTATTGCAAAACATATTAAGTCACTTTATGGGGACTACAACCAATGGGAACGATGCACCACAATCCCTAGTCACATTCCTTTCTTTATAAGGATCAGGTTTCCCCATCTTCCCATAGTGGATCAGGTTTCCCCATCTTCCCATTGTGGATCGGGTTTCCCCATCTTCCCATAGTGGATTGGGTTTTCAAATCATCCATAGTGGATAAATCCAATTAAATTGATTCCCATTATTATCCCATGAGATATAAATCTATACCCAATTCATTAGATGGAGATATAGGCACCCCCATATCATAATGAAATCATACATACATATGCCAAAAGATAATAAAACCTTAATCATATCGTGACCCATAAAAATATATGGGTTCCAAAAATTTAATTTCATAACCCAGTAAAGGAAATATGTATCATAAACATGTCATAATATCATAACCAATGGATAAGAGATATGTATCATATTCCTTTAAACAAAGCATATGTTGTGAAAAGAAGCAGATTTCAAAGGAATAAAACTTGTGGAAGATCAATAGGTGTCATAAAAAACTTGTAATCTTAAGAATAAACCATTCATGGAAAGAATAATAATGGTTTCCTTTTATCATATCCACATTAAGTCACAATATAATTTAAATTACTTCATCTTTAATAGAAAATATCATTTGGAAATATTTACTGTGGAAAATAACCTTTATTCCTTGATAGATTATTTTTATAACATAAATTTTTTTTGAGAAACTTTCTATTTAAAAATATATTTAAATACTGTAAAACATTTCTAAAATCCCTTTTCCATGAATATAATTAATTAATCTCATTATTACCTTAATCTCTATAATTAATTTTGATTACTTTCACTAATATTGTCGGACAAAAACTAAGTGGACCTTATTAAAAATTATAAATTGTTATGATTATACATATGGAATCAATTTCTACAAATTCTAATCATAGAAGTGGATGAAATTAATTTAATTTTTTTACTGCAGATGGAATGGGACTATGAGTTTTAAAAATGAAAAGGACCAAAATAATGAAATGTTTTTATATCTAATTTAGCTATGAAATTGATTCCAATGACCTACATTGGATTAATTGATGTATAGATGATCTAATTATAAATTAAATTTTAATTAAAAAATTATTTTACCATATAAATAAAGTATACATAAAAGAATTTTTTAATTAAAATGCATAATTTTTTAATATTCATCGAAAAATAATGTTTTTTAGAAAATTCCCCAAGATTTACCCTATGCTAATTTTGAAATTAAAAATTAAAAGATGAATTTTAGTTAATAAAATTAATATTCTGAAATTTTCTAAAATATATGTTAGTATTCTTCATAATATGACATAAAAAGTTGTTTTTATAAGAAAATAATGTTTCCAATCATATAAATACTTTACCAAAAAAATATGTATTTTATTATCAATACCTTTTATTTACATAAAACCATTGTAAATGATATTTTAAAATTAGTTACTAATATTCGTATTACTAAGTATAACAATTATGTTATAACTATCTTGTTTAAATTTTATAATAATAAAATGCTTTTTCTAAGAAACTCAGTGTTTTGGGTAATGTAATCTAAGATTGTGTTGCATGTAGCACAAGCTTAACATGGGGTAGAAGATAAATAAATATTCTACATAGTGTAAAGTGAAATTCAAGACATCAAATAAATTTAATTAATCAAAAAATGGTTCATAAAAAATAGGGTGTTACAATCGAGACCTTGTTATGTCCCTCAGACAAGTCACCCGACTCATATGGCTGCACTAATGTATGTCAGATGAGTCTCACGGTGGCACCAATGTTGGTTCTCTAGCTCTCACGATGTCCTCTAGACATTCCTACTATCACTTGTGATGTCCTTTGGGCTTTTCAGTAGGGTTTCATGGAACCCTCAAGCCATATCATTGTGGATCACACACCACCCACCAGCCATGTCGCACTAACTCTCATCATTCCCACCAAGCATGTCAGCCATCTTTTTCAAGACACCAGGGAAAGTAAACTGGATCCTCTGATTCACTCTAAGCATGCTATATAGGATCAAGATATGCCTTACAGGATAAGCCAACAGTGTCTTGTGATTTACTCTAGACAAGTCATCCTTTATAATGAGAAGACCTTCAGACATGTTATCTAGGTTATGTGATGTCCCTCAGGCAAGTAAAATAGATCCTGAGACTATCTTGGTACATATTTTAGAAATACCCTCCAACATGTGAAGAATATAATCAAGTAATGTTGAGTTGATAATCAATGCATGTCAGGTAGTCAAATAGGCTAGGTCAATCACACATCCCCGTACATGATGACCATGTCCAGTCTCCATAAAGGGAAACATCAATGTGTAATCCCCAACAGAAAAAACCAAAATAACTCTGATTCCATCCATAACTATGATATTTAGGAATCCTCTACATAGAATGAGATCTATATTAACCATCCAAAGGCTAGTCCCACCACATTAGTCATGCATCCACATGTAGTGAGACTAATTATTTTTTATCCCTTGTTTCCTACTCTGAGCATAGCTCATGTGGGCTTAGTGAGTTGAAATAACCATATTATTCATGTAGGGAAACATTAGTGTGTAATCCATGATTAGAATCATGATATGATATTCTGTCAATGTAAGGTAATTCTTAGTTTTTAGACACAAATCCATTAAGATATGATAATTCTTATTCCTACAATAACCATGATAGATAAGACACCTTCCTATGTCCCGAGCACAAATATGAATCCACTTTAGTGAAAGTACCCCCCATGTATCTAACAACTAAAATATCTTGAATAAATCATTATAATGAAATGATCATTCTACCTCAACCATAAGTGGATTAAGAAGCCGACAGAACTATGGTAACTCTAATTCTATCAATAAATTGGATACGTAGAATTTCTTCTTAAGTCCTTAGCTATATTTTCAAAATCCTTATGGTTGTCTCAGTATATAAGGTAGGCATACATTTGTAGTGGGGCTTGTTACTTATTATCCTTTATTTCTCACATCGATCATGGATCACAGTGGATATGGAGTTTCCATGGTCAAATAATTGACATCATGAATCTCCACCGTCGAGGATTTTCATAGTATCTAATCCCTGATGAGTGCCATTGTATAAATTTCCCCATATGAGGTAATCTACCTTGGGGATAGTCCCAAGAGTGTGAGTGAACATTGAAAACTCTAATTTCTTCCACAATCATGATACATAGGATGTATCCTCAAGAATCAATATTCAATACCTAGTGCCAAAGTTCCCACACATATTTCCTTTTTGCATGACATTAAACCTCACATGTCTTAATGAACTATGTGGGAGTTGATTCCTATAATAAAAAATATTTGTATGATTCATCATAATGGAAAAACCCCCTCCCTGAAATACAAACTACCTCCCTGTATGGAAGAAAATTATGAAGTTCCTGGTTATACAGATTCTGAATATAAATAGATACTCATTCCCAGGAAATGGATGAAGAACCTCATTCACATACAAATGTATTGACTAAATAGATCCCCTTATTCTATATATAAATGTGGTTAACCTATAATAATTTTTTAATAGTAACTAGTCATGTATCAAGAATATCAATAGATTCTCGGATATATCTTAAATCAATGTACGAGTCCCATAGTAGGACAAATTTCCCCCAAAAAGGGTCTGATGAGAATGAACTCCCATCATCATAGCCAATGTGAGTACCAAATCTTCATTGGGTATAAAACCAAAACTAAAAACCTACCAATTGAATGTAGTTCTATACCTGGTTGTGGATGTGGGAACTATTGGGAGATTCTGTTAAGAATGACATCGGTGACCTAATATAAATGATTTTGTAAGTTATTATAACCCTCGCAAAAAATTATTAGGCAAAAGAAATTCACATTATTCATCATAGTTTCTATCAAAACAAAAATGGTGAACCCAACATCATCTTATTTAATCTAGAAATATCCTTCTGAACCTAAAAAGAGTATACTGTCTAGTTCTCAGAAGACAATATGTTTACCCAATAATGGTTCTCGATTGTCTCTTTTCCATCGAAACAATGACCAATCAATGTCTAATATCATTCTTTATAAGTTTTAGAAGTTATCTATTTAACCAAAATACAAAATTTTGAGTATTTTTTAGATTCTAAAAAATTATTTTCTAAATGGAAAGGATATTTTCTTCATAAAATGTTCAAAGTGATCCTTCAAAATAAATGTACATTTAAGATGACATCCTTTTATGTTCCTCAAAGCAAAAAAGTTATTTTTCCAAAGAATTTTTTTTAAATTATATTCATCAATAAAAAAACATTGATATTATGTGTTTCTTATAAATTTCTTGTATATGTCTCTCATATATGTACTTGGTTTGTAATACCTTCCTTTGGTGTGGTAATATATGATATATAATCATTTATCAAATTCACTCATTATGAAATTTCTATTTATTATGATATTAAGAAATATTATGCAACCTATTTTATTTTTATCATATAATTTTATGTTATTCCTTATAATTAATTTCAATTTTATGGAACACACAGATCATGAACATTTTATTATGGGTGCTCCCATATAACACTCTAATATATTGGATAATGTTCCCATTTCATGGGATGTCATGTATGGGATTGGGTAGTAAACACAATCTATTTTGTGCCTAATATAATGATATGTTATTATAAATATGATACAACCCCATTTCACCTTCTATCCATCCTACGGAAAATGAAATCACCGCACGTACGTAAGTACAGAATATCGTCTCCACTCCGTGGTGTAATATGTTTTTCCACCCCCACCTTACTTGGATGTGTATAATGGTGTAAAGAATAAATATATATAGTTATTATTATATTATACTGATTATGAGATATTATATCATCCACTATAATTAAATTCAATAATTATGGGAATGATATCATCGCTCGTGCGTACGTACGGATTACCGTCTCCACGACGCGATGAGATTCATTCTCCATGTTAACCATTGAAAAATGATTATAAAGTATATATAATGAATAATAATGAAATATATGAAAAGATAAAGATACTAGATTTATGCATATATATATATATATATTTCATCTACTTACTTCCATTCAAGTCAATAAGGAAAGGAAAACAGCATTCATGCATACGTATGGCCTACCGTCTTAATGAACGGTGTATTTCATTTCATTTTTCTATCTATTATATATATGTATATATACTAAATATATAAGATATATAAATCATTATTTAAATTCTGGAAGTAATTAAATCATGATACAAGTAATAATAATAACAATAACAACAAGTCCAAACATGTACAATAAATGAAACAATTTTACCCAAAACGCTTATTTAACATGGAATTGACAAAAGAACCGGAAACATAAAGTCATAATTGAATCATATATGATATCATAAATATTATTATGGTTCTGTTACAAGTTATTAATATGTTTAAAACCACTATACAGGAGTTTCAGACACATACAGAAGAAATTGGACCTAAGGTAAGGGATAATTATTCCAATCTCGTTCTTATCCGAGATTGTTTATTCGTAAGTAATTACTAGGGTTATTGTTATCATCCATGTCCATGTTTTCTAAAAGTGTTTATATGTATTCTTAATGTCCTTTTTACCCATTTTTTACTTTTTCCATGTGTTATGAACGGAATATTTCTTTTGTTTACCATTTGAGGAATTTTTGACTTTTCCAACAAAAGTACGAGGAGAATATTTTTTTTAACTTATACTGCATGAACGGATTTTTTACGGTTTTATAATTCCTTATTTTCTTGAAGCATACTATAAAATATTTCATGATTATTTTCAACAAATTTTTTTTTATTTAAAATTGCAAGGCATTTTGTGAAAAGAAAATGATTTTGAATAAGAAAGGATATTTTCCTCAAGAATTCTTTTAAAGTGTTTTATCAAAACAATTTTCCATCTAAGATGAAATTATTTCATATGTGTATGTTTCAAGTATAATATCTCTATGATTTTCATGGTTTCACTTTTCTTATGATGAAATAATATCCATTTGTTTTATATGGATTATGTTATGATGAGATGATGTTAATGAAACCCATTTTGTTATTTGGGTTATGAGGAATGATTTATGTTTATATTGTGGCACATGTAAGAATGATTTCATTATGAGATGGGTGGGACCTATATCTCCCTCCAATTCATTGGGTAAATATTTATATCTAATGAGATAGACATGGCTAGAATGGAAAGTTAATATGGTTCAGTGATACAGGACTGAAACAAGGAGTGAACTCGATTCAGTAAGGGACTTTGTGCACTAAGATGGTCTTGGAAACAATGCCTTGGATACTATGGAAATAATATCAAGTGATTAATGGTTTTCCAAGATTACATGTTTTATTCCCATGATATTTTATCATGATTTATGTTCCATTATGATCTATGCCTTACGTACTGCCATGTTTTATTTCATTGCTCAAGATTTTGATGTTTAAACATTATGTTCATGTTTTTTTAAGTTCAAATTTATATGGTTTGCTTTATTTTCTCCATTATTACCGTTACTGAGCATTTTAGCTGACCCATTATATTTTTTCTTTTCCCCAAGATATAAATAAATGTTTTAGGTAAGAAAACAAAAGGGGAAGATCTTTATGGGAGATGTTGAAGATCTTTCACCATGATTAGAAGATTATGTTCCGAGTTTCCAAAGACACTAAAATATTATGGTCCTTGAGTGTTGGTTTTTGTTATGTATTAATTATTCTGCAAAAGTAATGTAATGTCCATGTACGTCAAGCTTTGGGTCTCTATAGTTGTTATCAGAGGGAGGTTTAGTTAACCATTGGAAACTATGATGTGAAAACTATAGTGAGAACCCTAGAGATATTTCTAAGGTATATCTAGGGATGTCCCTAAGGATAAGTATAAGTATAGGTTACAGTCCTAGAATTATGGTAAAAATCGTAGAATTAATCCTAAGATGTTATATATAGAAGGTAATCTCCCTTTATTATGTTGTTTTCCCTAGAATGATTTTTGCCTCTCACACTATTCTTTTTGGGTTTTAGACCATAGCTGGAACCCAAAGGAACTGTGTTGATCAATGTAATGGACAATTCCATGATTTTCCTCCTAAACAAACCAATGTTATGGGAGATGGTGTGCAAAATCTTATTACTATACTTACAAAATCTATGCATTATTCTGGACTTCCAAAGGAGCAAAGAAGGGAACAATATTCTATTAATCCCTTCATGAGGAAACGTCCACCTTCTTTCAGTGGGTCTTCTGATCCACTTGTTGCTGAACGTTGGATCAGTACCATTGAAAAGATATTTTCCATACTTCACTATTCAGAACATGAAAAAGTCATTCTGGATATTTATTGTTTATAAGGTGAAGCAGATCAATGGTGGACTCTAATTAAGAATACGAGGTCCCAAGATGAAATTGAATCCATGGAATGGGATGAGTTCAAGAAAATATTTTTCAATAAGTACGTCCCTCGTATTCTTTGAACAAAGATGAAAAAGGAGGTCCTTGATCTTAAGAAAAAGGATGATGAATCTGTTGGTATATACAATGCGAATTTTACAAGGCTTGAAAGGTATGCATCTGTCTTTTTCATAAAACCTGAAAGTAAAGTTGATCGATTCTTCAGTGGCTTAAAACCAAGTATTCTGAGGGAATTAGCTATAAGAGACTTCAGTAGCTATGAAGAAATTGTGTGTTGTGCTATCAAGGTAGAATTGGAAGTTGGTGTTACATATACATCTCATGGTTTTGACAAGAAACGAAAGATGGATTTCAAGGAGAAATCTCAGAATAATGGTGAAAAGAAGATGAATGTTTCTTTATGCTCAAACTATGGAACGAAGCATGGAGGGGATTGTCTTAAAGGGACTAGAAAATGTTTTATGTGTGGAAAAGAAAGTCATTGAGTAGTTGAGTGTTGAAGTAATTGAAAAAGGGTTTCTAATTATTTGAATAAAGAAAAGACTACCAAGAACGCACCACCAACACTTCAATGCTTCAAGTGCAAGGAAATGGGGCATTATGCTAATCAAGGTCCTAATCCATAGGTCAATGATGATCAATGCAAGAAACCACTTAAGGAAAATGATAAAGGGAAGTCACATGTGATCACTATTTGTGATGTTGAGTATGAAAATGATGTTGTGTAATGATTAAGTGTTTATATAATGGGATTTCAAAATAGTATCATGGAATCTCATTAACTGTATCATGGAATTTTGGAATATCTATGTATTGGTTTTCAATAATTATATGGTACCAGTAACCATGAAAAGTGATTGAAATATTTTTGGAAAGAAGATGATATGTGCATAATGATGGGATAAATAAAAAATGAGATGAGCTCATGAATGATATAAGGACAAAGTTATATCATGGTTTCAGTATATCAAAATTTTGGGATTTTGGTATGTGGAAAGAGTTAACTTTTGACAGCATTCATGTTTTCACTAAGGTTCGATGGGTATTCATTTTTCAGGAGAATACATGATTATGGTATTCACATGTTTGGAATGTGACCAACAAGATATATCGTATGATATATGAGGGACAAATGAAGGAATTCACATGCTCTGTAGATGACATCTCTAGTAATCAGACAGAAGTTTTTTAGATAAGCCTAAAGGTTGGAATAAACATCATATAATATTTCATAAGGCTATAACATTTTATTTTTATTTCTAAAATGTTATGATAGTATAGTTTTAGAAAAAGGGACAACCTTTAGGATGGGTGACAACCCGTCACATCAGACAAGGCTGTGGGAATCGAACCCACACCGAAGTGTGACATGCCCTTATCACCTACCACTAGCCTACAGTATGTCCCTGGTTAGTAAAAACTAGTTTTATTTTATTAAGCCGTAGGATAGATGAAGTATAAGTCCATTTTTGGAATCATATATGATTAACCTCGCCATAGATAGACTTATGTATATTTCATAACTTTGGCTAACATTTTGTTTGAGATAGATAGAACGAACCATCATTCTATCACATGATCTTCTAACACTTCATGAATGAAAAATTCAAATTCATTTTTTAATAGATGAAGTGGAAATTGTTTGAGGCACGAACAACAGTGAGATTGTACCAAAATTAAGTAGGTATTTCTTCTAATTCAAATCAGTCCACTTAGGGAAAGGATATTGAAAACCAAATATGTTGTCCTAGTTCTATTATATCTGATGAATCAGAAGGTACCTTAGATCATTACAAATTTAGGGCGTTGTGATTGTTGGCTTTTTCACAACCATGTTCTCTACCACTCTCCATTAGAACATGATGGTTATATTTCTCCTCCATATCCATATTTTCAAATATGTTCTGCTATGTAGAAACTCAGTGATGAGTTAATTTGGGTAACTGTTATGTTTCATACTTCACTTTTTAAAATTATGTTTTATTATTCCTTTTTACGGTGTGGGTTTCTATGACAGAAACTTTCAAGTAGAAAACCATTTATAACCCCGAAGAATTTCGAGAGAGAAATTCATTTTAAGGGGGGTAGAATGTAACACCCTAAGATTTTATGAAAAATATTATTTTAATTTCATTGATGTCTTATGTTGTACGCTACACCAAAATTGCTTGTTCTATACGCAACACCATATCAGCTTGCAGTATACGCAACACTATTCTTGACTTGTGTTACACACAATTTCAAGTTCGTTTTGTAGAAATTATTTTACACAACATTAATTATAGATTTTGTTTAATGTATAAATGAAATATGTTTTGATTATTTTATACGCAACACCAAAGGGAGCTTGCACTACACGCAACCCTGACTTGGCTTGCATTACATGCAATTGCGACCTTCCTCGATAGCGTGTGTAGTACGCAATACCAGGTTTCACTAAACAATGATATATTATTATAATATTATGAACTAGACGTTATGAATAGTATTAATTAAATTTTGAATTTTATAACAATATTATTCGTCTTACACATTTTCTAAAACATGGTATGTGATCAAAATAATTTTTTCGGGTAAAATAAGTATTTTTAAAAAAAATACAGTTTTGCCGCCTTTTGATGGCGCACCCACATTAAATATAGTTTTTTACATGTTTATAAGTTCAATTTGACAAAATAAAAGTTTTCTTTAGAATATGGATATAAAAATTTACTTTGGATAAATTTTTCATAATATTCTGATAACATTCATATTTTAATGAATAGTAAAAACACGCTATATTTTAATTAAAAAAATCTTATTTTCATCGCAATAATTTATATGGTTAGATTATCTTTTTAATTGGTTTTAAAGTGTAATTAGAATATATTTTTACCATTTAATCCAATATTTGTCATTGAAATTAATTTCACTTTGAATTTGGACATAAACAAGTGTCGATCTTTTGATAGTAATTGTTTCTTAAAACACGCTATTTGTTTTGATAACGAGAATTAATTCTAAAATTAATTAATTCCACTTCTATGTTTTGAATTTGGAAAAAATAGACGTTATTTTTGAATTCGGAATATCAAATATATCTTAGGCTGAATTTTTAGTATTTTTCTGAAAAACATCAATTTTTGATGAATAGTGATACCACTTAGTGGTTGTTAAAAAACTGACTATTTCATTTCAATAAAATTTTACCACTTCTGTGAATTGAATTTGAAAAATATGATATACATGGTTGTTATCAAGAAGTAAAATGTGGTTCAATAAGATGAAAATAATTTTTGGTGAATAGTAACTTTTGACTTTTATTTACTGCAGTTAGAGGTAAATAGGGTAATTCAAGGTTAAAAGAATATTATAATAATTCCAAATTACCTTAACACATGTCCTAACCTTATTGGATGAGTAGTGTCCGACCATGGGCATCATTGGGTCGATTTTGGGACCCCATTGAGCCACGTGGGAGTGATAATGAAAATTTGGATTAATTAATTTAATGTAAAGACAAAATTGACATTAACAAAAATATTTTATTAATTAATTTTTATAAGGGGTTATATAAATTATCTTTTTGAATATAAATATTCAGTGAAAAGATAAAAATATTTCTTACGTGGTGGTGTTTTTTGTAAAATTTTTAGACTTCAAATAAAGTAAATTATTAATGACACAATAATGATGCATTATTTACCTCATTAATAAATGATTTAAATATATAAGAGTATAATGACTAAACTATTATCCAAAACATGTCCAATTATGATTGGATGATTTTATTTCGACCATGACTCATCTTATATTCATCTTTAATGATTTTTGGACCTTTTGAAACCGAATATAAGTTTATAAAAAAATGGGCACCTCCTCCCTATCCTCTTTACACAACTTTGAGCCTTCATGCTCAGAAAAACCCTTCCCTTTTCACTTATACACTTCCCTAGAAACACTCTATAGGTTCTGGTATTCTCAAAAGACCAACTCTAGTTCCTTAAGAGGAAGCTTAAATTAGGTGCATCGAAGAAGAGGTAATCTCTCCTACTAATTCTTTCATGTTTCTTTCTTCTTCAACTTCTAATTATTTAGTTGTTTCATTATAAAGTAAAAACATAACTATCACTAATATACTGATATGTTATTATAAATATGAAACAAACCCATTTCACCTTCTATCCATCATATGGAAATGAAATCACCGCGCGTGCGTACGTACGGAATACCGTCTCCACGCCGTGGTGTATTCTGTTTTTCCACCACCACCTTACTTGGATGGGTATAATGGTGTAAAGAATAACTATATATAGTTATTATAACATCATACTAATTCTAAGATATTATATCATCCACTCTAATTCAATTCAATAATTATGGGAACGATATCATCGCTCGTGCGTACGTACAGATTATCATCTCCACGACGCGATAAGATTATTCTCCATGTTAACCATTCAATAATTATTATAAAGTATATATAATGAATAATAATGAAATATATGACATGATAAATCTACTGGATTTATGTATATATATATATATGTCATCTACTTACATCTATTCAATTCAATAAGGAAAGGAAAACAATGTTCATGTATATGTACGACCTACCGTCTCCATGAACGGTGTATTTCATTTCATTTATCTAACTATTATATATATATATATATATACTGAATATATATGATATATAAATCATTATTTAAATTCTAGAAGTAATTAAATCCTGATTTAAGTAATAATAACATCAAAAACAACAAGTCCAAACATGTACAATAAATGAAATAATTTTACCCAAAATGCTGCTTTAACATGGAATTGACAAAAGAACGGGTAACATAAAGTCATAAGTGAATCATATATGATATCATAAATATTATTATGGTTCTGTTACAAGTTAATAATATGTTTAAACCCACAATACAGTAGTTTCGGACATGTATGGAGGAAATTGTACCTAAGGTAAGGGATAATTATTCCAATCTCATTCTTATCCGAGATTGTTTATTCGTAAGTATTTACTAGGGTTATTGTAATCATCCATGTCCATGTTTTATAAAAGTGTTTTTATGTATGCTTAAAGTCCTTTATACCCATTTTTTACTTTTACCATGTGTTATGAAAGGAATATTTCTTTTGTTTAACTTTCGAAGAAGTTTTTGACTTTTCTAACAAAAGTACAAGGAGAATATTCTTTGTAACTTATACGGCATGAACATATTTTTACAGTTTTATAAAGCCTTATTTTCATGAAGATTACTTTACAAGATTTCATGATTATTTTCAACAAAATATTTATCCTTTAAAATTGCATGGAATTTTGTGAATAGAAAATGATTTTGAAGAAGAATGGATATTTTCCTCAATAATTAATTTCAAGTATTTTATCAAAATAATTTTCCATCTAAGATGACATTATTTCATATGTGTATGTTTCAATTGTACTATATCTATTATTTACATGGTTTCACTTTTCTTATGATGAATTGATATAAATTTGTTTTATATGGATTATGTTATGATGGGATGATGTTTATGAAACAGATTTTATTATTTGGGTTATGATGAATGATTTATGTTTATGTTGTGGAACACGTAAGAATGATATAATTATGAGATGGGTGGGACCTATATCTCCCTCTAATTCATTTGGTAAAGATTTATATCTCATGAGATAGACATGGCTGGAATGACAAGTCAATCCGGTTCAGTGATATAGCACCGGAACGAGGAGTGAACTCGATTCAGTAAGGGAATTTGTCCACTAAGATGGTTTTAGCAGCAATTCCATGGCTACTATGGAAATCATATCTAGTGCTTAAAGGTTTTCCGCAATTACATGTTTTATTCCCATGCTATTTTATCATAATTGTTGTTCCATTATGATCTATGCCTTATGTACTGCCATGTTTTATTTCATTGCTCAAGATTTTGATGTTTAAACATTATGTTCATGTTTTTTATGTTCAAATGTATATGGTTTGCTTTATTTTCTCCATGCTTACCCTTATTGAGAATTTGAGCTGACCCTTTGTATGTTTTCTTTTCCCGATGATATAAAGAATGATTTTAGGTAAGAAAACAAAAGGAGAAGATCTTTATTGGAGATGTTGAAGATCTTTCACCATGATTAGAATATTATGTTCCGAATTTCCAAATACACTAAACTATTACGGTCCTTGAGTGTTGGTTTTTTTTATGTATTAATTATTAGTCAAAAGTAATGTAATTTCCATGTACATAAAGATTATGGTCTCTACACATAGGCATAAAAATGATCATTTATTTACAATATTATATACACAGCTTTCGATCAATTATGATATCTGATAATACATATCATAGATTCATAGTGTTCCTTACAATGATTTTTTATAAAACAACTAATATCTCCCACTCCAAAATATATATTACTATGTTTAAATTATGGATTATATCATACTACTTATATCAAAGTAAAATTATAATTTACACTTATAATTAATCTAATATTATATTTCCAATAATTTCCACATCACTATATTGATCTTATCATCCAACGATGTCGAGACCATATTACATTCAGACATCCCAAATAATTAATCATTCTTATAGATGTATTCTTTTTAAAGGAAAACCAAACATTTGTCCTTATGAACTCATTAAATATTTATTATATATATTTTCTTGATTTTCTGTTATTTTTTGTATCAATAAATTTAGATAACTCATTCTTCACCTTTGGAAATGTATTAATTCCTAGAGGATCTAGGATGATGTCATCATGTTACATGAGTTTAATGATGAGAAATGTATACTTGAACATCTACTTGCAGTTACATTGTTCTATGATTCTATAAAATAAATATTTCACAAACACAAAACCATTGAAATTTTTAATAAACTTTATTAGTTCATGTTTCAATCTATAAAGACACCTCTTCATAGTACCCACCAATTAATTGATCATATTATATTTTTTAAATTTTCATTTCTTCATTTATATTTCCGAAATAAATTATTAATGAAATAATATCATTTTTACATCTATCTTATAATGAGAATGAGAACAATAATTATGATAATTTTTAAAATTCTATTGAAATTTCTTTAACAAATTCCACACCTATATTCTACTAAAATCCTTTCACCATTATCCAATAATTTTATGTATTTCTATCATAATTATCTTCATTAAAATGGAAGCACCATTTTTCAGGTTCCTTCCTCACAAACATAAATAAATTTTACTATAAAGTTTCATTTTGAGGGAATAAATACTATTAAATCTAGGTATATTCTCTTTCTAGATATATAACTTTTTGAACATCACTTAATATTTATTTGATATGAGATTCAAAAGTTCTATAGTATTCGATCACATCATTCTATGACTGAAATTCCAAAATTCACATGTTTCCTTAGACTTCCAAAAAACATTTCCTTTTAGAACTTCTATTCTGATCAAGTTGCATTTTTTTATAGTGAATATTTTCTTTAAAATTTATTTTTTACCAATTTTGGATAATTCTACATAATCTACTAATTGAAAAAAAAATATTAAATCTAAAATTAATTTTCACTTTTCTATATAAAAATGTTAAAATATAATTTTTTCATCACCATACCCCATAGAGAGACATATTTTTTAAATATATTTGAGTTTATCTCAATAATATTCATCAACATTTACATAGTCTAAACATATAAAAAACATTGAGTTAGTAAACATTTATTTTTTTCTGGACCAAATTGTTTCTAAAATATTACTCCCCATCAATATCAAGGGTAAAATATTAAATATTTACACTATATAATTTAACAATTCCACCAAAAATATCATTGGGAATTCTTGAGTGAAATATCAAACAGGTGCCACTTCAACAGAATTATAGGTATAGTTCTTTTATTCATGATTTCATTCTTCTTGTAAAAAATATTACAAAACATGAATAATTTTTCAACCCATTATCATAGATTATGTATTTTACATTTATAATAGTTAAAATTTTCTTATATACTTTATTTTAATAAACAATAAAAAAACATGAATATTTATTTTAGGATGTATAACATTACTTTCCTTCTAGATTCATCAATGAATATAACAAATTACATTGACCTGATATGAAACTAGATTTTTTGTATTCTTGAAAACAACCTTTTTTATGATGTTTAACTTTGAATATGGACTATTTCATCCAATCAAGTTGAATGACACCTTTTCTCTCATTATATTCAAAAAACATATAAAAATTATCATATTTTGATTTAGTATACCCATTTATACTAGATATTACATTTTTTCTAAAGAAGGTTACTAAGATGATAGTATCAAAGCTCTAAAATTTCAAAAGTTGGTTATCTGATAATTGTTTCTCTCTTTGGAAATTTGGTAAGATATAACATCTCGACTTTTAAACCTCTAATCTTGGCCAGGAAAAACAAAATTATATTTAATTACTTATTTGAGAATATATTTCTTAATAATGAATAATATTTATAGCCTATAGAAATAAATTACATCAATAGACTTATTATGTGTCTCACCTCATTCAATATAAGGAAACATTCACTATTCATATGATAATTAACATCCTCCTTTCTCAAGAGTCCTTAGTCTTCAATATAGTCCATTTGAAACTTTTCAAATAGTTGGGATACATAATTTTTCATAAATTCTATCTCATCTATTTATATAAATGAACCCCAAAATATATGATACAAGATTCTAGAAAAGCATGGAAAATAAAAAATATTTTCTTCTTTCCTACATCTAAATTAATAAAAATTGATATTTAGGAGGTTTTTCTTCTATAATAAGCTCAGGATCACTAAAATCTGTTAAGAAATGTAATCACCTCCTATAGTTCTAATATACATGTCTTTTTCTGGTTGACTTAACTTGACTCAACTATCTATCTTTATCTTCGATATTTATTAATATTTTTTTGATGAAGAAATTGTTCTCTATATTCTGCAATCAATATTATTCGTATAAATTTTTTATATGTACCTCTATTTTATATCATCATCTAGAATAAGACCTATGACAACCTGAATCACCAGGTATATTTTTTTATATGAATTATAATCACTATTTAACATCACATCCCATTATTTTTGAAGTTATAATAATAGAAGAAATGCCCACATATCAAATATGAACTTAACAATTACTACATTGAAATGACTCAAAATAATTATCAATTCATTAACTTGATAAATTGATGGTCTTACATCATATAATTATTTTTTTAATAACCTATACATCATAAACATGATGTTAAATGTTGAAAAGGTATCATAAGTGTCATCTATACCATTTTTTTTTCTCTTTTGTGGTTTTCTTTTCCTCTATACTAAAAGTTATATTCCTCGTAATTGAAATTAAGTTCATCCCAATCCCATTAATATATATAATTTCCCAATTTTATTCCCCTATGGGTTTTAGTTTTACTCCCTTCAATATAAATTGATGATCATTCTAAATTAGATATCCTTCCATTTATATCCTATGGAATCTAGTGAATGACCCCCCAAACTTATCTATCAATGTTTTTTCATCTTTCAATGCATTATATTTTGGTACAATGAATCCTACTAAGTTAATATTATATCAATAAAAGAGTGTTAATACCACCTATGTAATTTTTTTAGGCCATAACCCAATATTTGATTACAATTATTAGGGATGAACCTATTTCACTAAACTTTATGTAGTTCACATCGGAAAAAAATAGGAGAAATCAAAGTTTTGCGACTTCCTCAGACTGGAAGGATCCCTGAGGAGTTAATGTACTATAATAAATAAAGAAGAAACTCACCACAAATCACTACAAAAAACTGAATTACTAATGCACACACAAACCGACATTCATGAAGAAATTAAAGAAAATAAAAAAAACAATGGATTTATATTTGGACAAAAATTATTACAACCATAAGATATAAACATCCACACTTTTCATTTATAAAAATTTAAAAAGATTATAATCAATTTATAAGTTCCCACTAAAATAACCACTAATCACCTTTAGTGAAAAAATGTGTACAAACGATCCTACACCTCCTTTACAATGTCTAATAACTAATAATATTTGTACATTAAATTATACTCTTTTTGGGAGACCCTCCATTGAACATCCTATCCTCTATTCAGAAATAGTAATATCTCACTTACCACTAACCTTTGAATAACTTATAAATTTCCCATACATTCAATAGAGTTAATATTATTTATGAATAAGTTACTTTTAAGTATCATTCCATTGTTAGAAATCATGTTCGTGGAAATTTCATTTTTAAATGAAGTGTATTGTGTATACAGTAACATCTAGCCAACATTGTCTCAAAAACTGATCAATTAAACAATATGGTTCTAAAACACCCACATCTGTTAGAATAATTTCATTTTCACTTGTCTAATTATATTGAGTATTACATATGGACTGTCTTATTAATTTCTTATGAATTAGAATATAAAAAGGATTAACCATTCCTAATAGTATATACACTATTATTTATGGTTGGGTTTTATCAAATTGTTAATTGATTTAAAATATTTCATCAGTAATAAACAAATCCTTTTTAATATTGTTCATATTTTTCAAGTAATTTTATATTTATTATTGGTTTTGTAATTCTAAGCAACAAACACATCATATTAAAATACCGGTAATGATAAGTATGGGGAGGGAGTGGATTTAAGGATAAATTATCACCCATTGGTATTATATAAAAACATAAAATTTATTTCAAGTCTTCGATGACATAAATAATGCACATATGGCCTTATAACAATCTAAAATAATACATGTGAGGTTGAGGGTTTAATTTTTCAGTCATAATGCTATAAAGGGTATAAATTCTTTTACTTTGGGTGGTTTATGTGGATATAGTTTGAGTTGGTATTTGTGATATATTCATTAAAAGGTCTATCTAACCTCTTTATAGTTTTCCATTAGTCCTTGTGATGTGTTGGTAGGTTAACTGATTAGTGAATCAGTTTTAGATTAGTTAAAAAACACGAGTCTAATTATACAAGGTCCTGAAAAATGGTATGTTTATATGCATCATGTAGTAATTCATGGATAGAAAATTCATCATGGAAGCATATTTTAGTGAAAATTATTATTTATTGTTGACACGTGAATTATAAAATGTATCTTTTTATATAAGTGTATTTCCATGATATTTTTTATGTTTTCATTAAGAAGGAAATGGTTTTATTTATTTTTATTTTTATTTACCCATATGAATATTGAGTTTTAGGGTACCCATTAAGTGGTTTGGTGAAACACTAATAGTATCTTCTGGACATGAATGTTCATTTTTAGGTTTATTGGGATTTTATTTTAAATTGAAAAAAAAATCAATATTGGATACCTCAATGAAATTTGGTCAAAACTACCATTGTTTTTTATGATGATCAATTGCCAGATCAATAGTTCCTATGTTATTGTAAATGGATCATTATGTTTTTTACGAGGTTTTCCTCAACCCCATGATAGGGTAGTTAAATCATTATAATTCTAAAGAAAAAACTATGGATCATTAGACAGGTATTAACCCAAAATAATTGGAATAGTCCTACATGATGATTATTAAGATCATTTTTTCCTTAGATATATTTAATTTTGATATAGTGAAGATAGAAAAATATATCATTAAAGGGATTACAACTTAGGAAAATTTGTTTTGTCTTGAAGATATTATAAATGAAGGTTTGGTATTTTAAGGGTATAATATGTTTTCTACATAACACTTCTGCCTACATTTGTACCAAGTATTAAATTTGAATGAGTTATTTGATATTTAGTAAAGTATTGTTATGTCTTTATAGTATTCCACTATATTCAAAATGATGGGTTCATTTGTGGAAGATATAGCCACCAGTGACCCCAAGATGTTTTCATGGTATGATTCAAGACAGTATTCCAATATATGATTGAAGGTCGTGACATTTTCCCATGAATATTATGTCAAGGTGTTGAATAAGTAATCGATGTTTGAATGGTTTATTATGTGAAGTCCTCTAATTGATAGTTTTTTACTCATCATAGTGAAAATATATGATCAAGTTGTTGGAAAAATAGATGTCAGGATGACTCTTGTCATGGTTCAGAATCATCATCTAACCAGGATACACTTATGTACTCCTCTAATAGGAATAGGGATACATCATTGATATTTATTAAATGTGGTTCCATGGAAAATATTTGATAATAATTTTATATAGGTTAAAATTATTTTCTTTTGTTTGGGTATCTTGAACACATCATGTTGTATTCTATGAACCCACCATGTAAATATATGGTAGAAGTTTCTAATAAAACACACATATATGAAGCCCTAATTGGTAAGTATCAAAAGTAAAGTTCACCTCAGAAGACCCTCAATATGATGACTAATTACATGATAACTTAGGGATCTCAATAGTCATGGAAGGGTGGACTTCCATAGCTGGAGTACACTCAGGGTCACATATATAGTGTTGAGAAGAAACTAGAAAAGACAAATATATGGATTTATACTATTATAGGTACCATATTTGTTAAACCTACTCAAAATTTCATTATTACATGAAACTAGTGTCACACAATCATTTATTGTTTCATGGGTAGTGAAATGGTTGAGTATGCCTATTTAAATTATATTACATCTCCTGCACATCTAAATTCCTCTATAAAAGAAAAATATTTAGTGGTCTAATTTCATTAATTTAAATTGAAATAGGCAACAAGTAATACTCATGGGACTTCACTATCCATGAAATATTCAAGTTTTATATTATAATGTTTTTAGATTATTTGGTACTCACAATAACTATATCTTTATTTATGGATAAAACATGGGTTTTTTCACTTATTATGGGTAAATGATTACATTCACGGGTGAATTGGATGTGAATGATAATAATTCTAGTATTGTGACAATTATTGTCAATATAATTTCAACATGGGTAGGTTTATTGTTGTCTGGTGTAAAAAAAATTTCCTATCAATTTTTACTTATAAAAGTAGTTACCTATTATCCAAATATATTCCCATATGAATTTTAATGAATAAATATAGAATGTGACATGGACTGATCAAATTAAATTTTTAGTAGAATTATTCTGACATACCCTTATTTATAAAGGACAACACTATAAGAGTTTATAGAACTCATGGTATAATTGGAAGACTTAGAGAATAATTGTTTTATCTGGTTGATTTCATAATAATTACCATCTTTTTTACACCTTATTAAAAATTTATTTATTTCATTAAAATTATGTGTTGATAATTGGAAATCTATCCAACTACCTATCAAAAAAATATCATCTTCCAAGAATAGAAAAAATTTAAATTCTCAGTTGAATTGTTCTCAGTGGTTTTTTATATTATCATGATGTTGAAATACCAAAAATTTTTTTTAAAAGAGTAGATATTCCATAAAAACCTGTTAGAGAATTTATAACCATTATGATTATATGGTCATGAAATATTTTCTTATAAATAATCATGAAATTTTTAGGTAATTGATTAATAAAATATATCATTGATATATCGACTATTCCATTTTTGTATTTGTCGATGAAATATAACGACATTTATGATAAGGACAATAATGAGAAACATTTCAACAATATTTCAAGTGCATTGCAGAATAATTATAATTATTAAATTTTGGTTAGAGTAGAGTACTCAAGAGGGGGGTTTAATTGAGTATCTATTAAAATTTCAGTTTGAAGAGTTTTCTTAAAAGTTTCCCCAATAAAAATAAATACAGCCCAGTTAATCAAGGTAGTATGATTATAAATGTTTTACAAATCAAATAGCTTCTTAGAATATTGATTAATTCCTAGTAATCTCAATACCAGTTATTAATATTACATTTTAATCTATTCTAATAAAGAAAAATAATTATAACTTCGTTCCAAGATTAACTATCAAAGTAAATCTAGTGATTTTTTAATTATACATTAAAACATGGAAAACTAAATTTAAAAACACAGTAGATATAACACTAGTGGTTCAGTCTCATGCCAAGACCTAATCCACTCCACTTGGTGATCACATACCACCAACTAGTTTATATTAATAAACATGATCCACATCGTGGATTGGGGTAAAAAACAGTGCACAGGACAATCTCGGTTACACGACCTCTTCCACAGTTCATTGTGGGTAAAAACTATTAAGTCACACAAGGACCTCTTCCACCCTTATCTATGGGAGTAAAAACGTTTAAAATGATATGATAGGAAGGATATCTTGTATCCTTCATTTTAGTACTGGAGACAGTGTTTGTTTTTAATACAGATATAAACACACTTCTCGAAAGAAAAAAACCATACACAATAGAAAAAAGATGATGAGATATGGTTGAAAGTTCTCTAACTGTTAATATATCCAGCTCTATACTTCTAGGACGAAGCATAGGAAAGAATATAGTCCACTTGAGATATAAGGTATCACAAGTCTGGTGCTCTAGTTTCCACTTAGATATGGCTTGTGTTCTTCATAGAGTTGGTATTGTGAAGATGATTTTGGTTCTGATATGTGGTTTTCCAGATGTTTGATTCTAAAATAATTCATGTGTTCTTCAGATGTATCTTGTTTCACATATCCGTCCACTTTTCAAGTATGTTCACACTTATTCTACACACTACTACTCTCCATCTGTTTTAGGGCCACACTTTTCTTTTTATTCTAGGAGTGCATGTGTTGGATCTGACATGATGAATGTATCCTTCACCATGTACCTCATACTATCAGGTGACATGTCTAAAAAATGATTTATTTATGTTAGTGTATTTAAAATACACAAATATTAATATTAAAAATTAAATTGAAAACGACAAAATATATTAAATAACATTGTCACAGTCTGTCTCGAAAGTATGTAAATTTTAAATGGTGTCACCACAAGATGATTTCATCTACTATTCCTTTGAGCGGTGAGATTCCCATGATGGAATAATGGTTTTTTGATTAAGAACTGATAGCATAGATGTTTTGTTAGGATCACAGTGTCTGGTCCTTTTCCAAACATTGAATGGTATGGAAGAAAGGAATTAGTGTTACAAATTTCAACATATCTGAAATGGGTTACATTGATTGGTCACGGTATCTAGTCATGGTGTCTGGTCACTGTTTCTAGTTATGAGGTCTGGTCATGGTGTTTGGGTCAGGATGTCTGGTCATGGTGTCTGGTCACGGTGTCTATTCACGGTGTCTGGGTCCTCTGCTAGAAAAAAAGAATCGGTGGTAGACTCGTGGATTCTCAGACTTAGTAAAATATCTTTATATAGACTTAAGCAATAATATTCACAGAATGAATTAGACGTAATCATTCATAAAATAAATTCATTAAAAAAATTAGTCATGATTTATTGGAATCAAGATCATGAAAAATTTATTTAAAGCATAAATAAACCAACAATATTTACACATGACTGGAAACAGATTAAATAATATTTGTAGGATTTATTAGATTTGTGATCATTAAAAAATGATTAGAACATGAGGAGTCCAACAATATCTCCCCTTTTGATGATCACAAATCATATGAGAGAGATTTCAATTCTTAGTGTGCTATCTCCCCCTTAGTGTACATGTCTCTTCCCCTTTTGGGATTATCAAAAAGAGTACAAAAGTAAATAATATAATAGACAATAAGAGTTCATAGTAAATTAGTTGGAGATAGATGTTTCAATATAAGCATTAGGTAAAAAAAGAACAATATATCCCTTTCAAAGGGGAGTGTTTAATTTTCTTCAGAACTGGTTGTCTTCTATTTTCCCTTGGCAGCAACATGAGGAGGCACCACAAGAGAAAAGGGAAGTAAGCCAACTGTTAGGGAAGGAAGATGGGGTCCTTCAAAAACATAGGGTTCCAAGGTAGGTGTGCTAGAATATTGAGGTAATTTTTGGTCAAGGATACCAGTTCTGATCTAACTCAGAGTCTGAGAGACAGACATATAGTTAGATACAAAGGAATTTGATGAGGAAGGATGCCAACCCGGCCGCAAGGGTGCAACTACAGGAGCCACAATAGCAGTGCTCTGCACATGAAGATAAGGCCTTGTTAACTTTATTAAGTTAGAAATAATCTCACAACCATACTGCATTTATTTCTCAAAATCATATTTGTTCTCCATGAACATGTCCAACAAAGAAGTGAAATCATTCAAATTTGGAACTTGAGTCTTAGAAGCATCAAGGACAGGAGGAATTTTGAAATTCTCTAAAAGGTATTTGAAATGGTTTGTCATATAATTCTTTGAGAAAATAATATTGAATTATAAATCCACCTTCTTAGTAATTTCTTCCTAAGCAACATTTTAAATCTTTGAATGAATCCTTACCAAATCAAGTACCCTATCACTATTCTTGACAACCATAGATTGTTTCTCTTTGTCAAATCCATGTACAACTGATTGAAGTTCATATTTTACAATAGTTATAATCATATTACTATCAATGGAGGTTTGAGATGACTTTCCAGAGGCACTAGAGGATGTAACAACTGAAGTGGGGGACTGTACATGATTCAAAACATTCATTAGGCATCCCTTATACTCATCAGTTAATTTGTTGAGACCAATAACAAGCTCACACATTTTTTGATCTATTTTCAAGTTTCTTTCAACCACCATGTGAACTAAATAAGTTTGGTTTGGTTGAATCATAGAGGTAACATTCTGTGGAATATGAAAACTAACATTCTCAATAGGATGAGCAACAAGATCTGGTCCTAATTTCAACATTTTCTGCATATCTTCAACCATAGCTCTGAGAGACTTCACTTCATCACTTAGCAGTTTGTTCTCAATTTCGACCTCTTGAATTTTATGAATCATTTTTGGATGAATCTTTCACATTTTATTTTATAACAATATGGAATCATCTCTTTCACTTAGTTTTGTTATAGGATATGGTTGAGTGTCCATGATCTTTTAAACTCCAACCAATAAAGTATCTCTAGATTCTTTCAAATCATCATTACTCACTAGGGTAGAAGGTTGTTGTGAAGGTTTAAGAACATGAGATGAGGCATGTTTTGGTTCCATTGAAGATAAAACTTCTAGAGCCGAGACTGGTTTCAATTGACACATAGTAGACAAATCTATACCTTTAACCGAGGCTTCTTGGGAATCATTCACATCAAAGAAGATTGGGAATTTATACCATTTATCCACAGTATTTTGATCAATAGGATTAGTAATTTCAACACCTTCCAGATTATGGTGCTACCCTCCCTTAACCAGTGCATCAAACATAGGACTAATATATTTAGTTGTTTGATCTATTTCCAAAATTTTAACCCCTATAGCTTTAGCCTTGTATTTTCTAGACAACTGAAAGGCTTTATCCATTATTGCATCAATAGATGGGATGATCTCAGGAACAATTTGTTCCTCTTCGTGTTATTTAAAAGCAAACTATTTCTCAAGAGAAATTTTTTCTTCTGGGTGCTCTTATAGAAGAGTCTTTTCCTTTACATTAACAATAGACCCTTCTATTGAAGTAGGTTCTTCTACAAAATCAATAGTCCCTTTAGGAACAAACACTTACTTCTCAGGTATGACTTGAGGATCATGTCCACTATCTTCATTATCCATGATATTTTCCCATGTAGGTGTAACAACCTCCTCCTCTTCTTCTTCGATAGGATAGTCCAAGATTCTATCTGGTTCCAAACCAAAATCAGAAATTTCCTTAGGTCTAGAAGAATGATCAACTGGGTTGAACTTTTCATAAATCCTATCATTATACTCCACCAATGTTTTTATCTAAGGATTCCAACTGATTTTAATTCATTTAAATATAACCTTTATGATAAAAATTCATAGTCCTTAATGAATTCATCATTTGGTCCAACTAACCCTTTATCATTAAGCATAGTAGAGATTAACCTTGAGTAGAAAATGAAGGTTGACTTTGAGGTTGTCTTTAACAACTCACACATATAAAGTATAACATACCTACATATGTTAATCTAGTGTCCATTCTTCATAAGATGTATCAAAGATACGTCATAATAGTTAATTGTAGAAAAATCTCTTTTTCATGGACTAATCGAATTCTGAACAAACCTAAACAATTATCTAGTTTCACAATCTAGATCATCAGTAGCTTCTCTTCTATTTGTTTTATTGACAGTCAAGATTCACAAGGCTTATTTTAAAATAAAAATATCACTAGGAGGAGGAGGAACTCTCTAGTATTCTTAAATAATTCCCTACCAAGTTATCCTTAGGCAAGAATCCCATAACCTCGAAGAAAAGGTACATCTTTGTCTATTGATCCAACTTCTCACAACAAAACCATCTTCTGTATCAAATGATAATTGAATAAGTTGATAAAACTGAGCAACTAGATTTGGGTAAATCGGCCTTGTCACCATTGTGAACCAATCCAGCCTTCCCTTCTCTTTTAGTACTTCCTACACAAGATATATACTTGACCGCATCCACTTAGGGAAGATTTCCTTTTTTTGGTACCACTTTCTGTTAACAAGGTTCGGATTTAGAGGATCTTTAGGCGCTATCTTAGGGGCCCTTTTCATTTTATTTTGAGATATATGATTCTCGGTAGTCGATGAAGATATAAACTTCATCCTGGGCATTCAACAAAAGTTTGATAGAAAGAGAGAGAGAGAGAGAGAGAGAGATGAATGGTTGAAGGACTTAATATTTGAGAGAAGAGAGCTTGAGTGAAGGAAAGAGTGTAAACTCTTTTGTTTATATCATTTATGGATATCAAGTTTCACAAATTCAAAATCATACGAAAGAAAAGGAATAAAATAAACAATTACATCAATACATATAATAATATATAAATAAATTGAAAAGGTGTTATTATGGTGAGACCAGAATAGACTTTCACGGTGAGACCATAAAAAAGAGACAAAAAATTTAAGATAGTGACTCATCAAACTGTAAACTATGAAACAAAACACCTCCTACTTAGAATTTATCAATCCCATTTCATGTATGATTTAATCTATTATTTCATAATTTAATGGTTCAGTGAATATATCTCCTAGTTGGTATTCTTTTCTAATGAATTCAAAAGTGATGTCACCTTTTTTATAATGGCCTCTCAAAAAGTGATGTCTGACATCAATATGTTTTTTCCTAGAGTGTGAAATAGGATTTTCGGAGATTTTTATAGCACATGTATTATCACAATTTATAGGTACATGCCTGGATTGATATCCATAATCTAGTAAAGTGTGTTTCATCCACAAAATTAGTTCACAACAACTACTAGCATCTATGCATTCAGATTTGTTAGTAGATAATGCATCAATGTTTTGTTTATTACACCCCCATGATACAAATGACTTTTTTAAACGGTGACATGTTGCAGAGGTTCTTTTTCTATCTAACTTACAACCACCAAAATCAGCATCAAAATAGCTGACTAACTCAAATGATTATTCTCTGGGATAGAACATTACTATATTGGGTGTATGTTTTATGTATTTAAAAAACCATTTGACAACATTTAAATGATATTCCTTATGGTTTTCTTGAAAATGAGCATAGATACATACACTAAAGATAATATTAAGTCAGCTAGCAGTTAAGTAGAGTAAGCTTCCAATCATTCCTATTTAAGTGGTTTGATCCATAGATTATCCATCTTCATCAAGATCCAACTTACAAGTAGTACTCATTGGAGTGTCACTACTTTTATTGTTGTCCATGCCAACACATTTTAGAAGATCATTAGTATATTTTCATTTATTTAAAATAATACCATCATTATTTGGAAATATTTGATATCCAAGAAATAATTTTAGTTCACGCATTAGACTCATTTAAAATTCATTTTGAATAATTTTATAAAATTCAATACATAATGAACTTTTTGAAGATCCAAAGATAATATCATCTACATAAATTTAAAATACTAAAACATCATTGGAAATTAGTTTTATAAAACGGTAGGATCATATATTCCTTTTGTAAAACCTTAGGAAATAAGAAAAGTGATTAATCTATAATACCATTCTCTTGGAACTTTTTTCAAACCATATAATGCTTTTCATAATTTAAAAACATTATTTGGAAAGTGAGGATTTGTAAAACCAGGGGGTTTCTCAAAAAAATACATCCTCATCTATATACCCATTTAGGAATGCACTCTTAACATCCATTTTATATAGTTTAAAATTAAGATGTGCATCATAAGAAAGAAGAATTCTGATGTCTTCAAGTCTATCTACTAGTGCAAAGACTATTCATTATTAATTCCCTTTTCATGACTATATCCTTGTGCAACCAATCTAGAATTTTTTTCTAACTATGTTACCATCTTTATCAACATTATTTCTGAACACTAACTTACTACCTATGGTAAATGTGTCTTTGCATCTATCAACAAGTTTCCAAACTTCTTTCCTTTCATAATGATTAAGTTCTTCTTGAATATCCATCACCCAAAACTCATCATTAATAGCATCATTAATGTTTTAGGTTCATGTTGTGATAAGAAGACTTGATGTTCAAACTGTTTTATAAGAGAAGATCTAGTTTGAGTTAATTTATTTAAATATCCTACAATATCATCTAATGAAAAGATCTTAAGGGTTCTAATAGCTCTAGAAAAATAAGGATTTGTGATTTCAGGGTCTTCATTAGGTTCAGGTTCATTATGACTTGAATTATAAGAATTTCAAGAACTTGAAGTTTTCAAGTATTCCTTTACAGTATGGTTACAGGATTTTGAATTAATGTCCAGATTTGACACATCATCCTCCATGTTCTCTAGAGTGGTCTTAGGCTCATGTGGATCTGTCTCATCAAACATTACATGGACAGATTCTTCAACACATTTAGTTCTTTTTTTAAACACTATATAGGCTTTACTAGAGATTTAATATCCTAGAAATATTATTTCATCAATCTGGGATGCAACCTTTTCATGATTTTCATTATTACTAGGGATATAAACTTTGCAACAAAAAACATTGAAGTAGTCCACATTGGATTTTTTATTGTTCCATAACTCATATAGTGTTATTTTAAGAATAAGTTTAATCAACACTCTATTAATAATATAGAATAATGAATTTACTACTTCATCCCAAAAATAGATAGGTAACTCACATTCACTATGTATGGTTCTAGAAATATCTTTCATGGTTTAATTTGATCTTTCTAAAACTCCATTTCATTGAGGTGTTATTGGGGTAGAGAAATTATGTCTATATCCATTTTGTGAACAAAAGGAATCAAACTCTTGATTTTCAAACTCAAAAACAAGATCACTTCATAAGGATTTAATTCTATGTTTACTATGATTTTCTATAGTTTTAGAAAATTTGGTGAAATCAGAGAAGTCCTCACTTTAGTGAGCCCAAATAAAATTCAAATTATATCTAGAAAATCATCAAAAATAACATAAAGATAGTGCATCCAATTTAAACTAGTAACTCTTGATGGTCCAAAAAGATTCATGTGAACCAGTTTGAGAGGTTGAGAAGTTGACACCTATTTCATTGGAATGAAGGAAATTTTGGGTTGCATTCCCTTTTGACAAGGATTACACACATTATCATTTGGAAACTCAAGTTTCGGTAGGTCTTTAACTAAAACTTTTCTAGTTACCTTTCTAAGGGATTGAATACTATAGAGTCCTAGTGTCCAATTCCATAGACAAGATTCTTTGTGAAATCCAATTAAACATGAAGCATTTTGAGAAACTAAAGAGCATATGTAAACATAGTATAAATTTTCATTTATTAATGTATAAAATACTAGTTCATTTTAATAATTAAATAAATTACAAGAATAACTCTCTTTTTTAACATGAGAACCATCATCACATAGTTGTGGGATACTGAGGAGATTATATTTCAATCCATCCACCAAATGTACTTTGGAAATTAAATCTGAGTTAGAGTTACATATTTGGCCAAGGCCAATGATTTTTTTCTTTTGGCATTGTCACCAAAAGTGACACTTCCACCATAAATTTTTATTAATTTCTTGAAGCTTGTATAGTCTCCTTCGTGCGTCTTAAACACCAATTTTCCAAGTACCATAAGCTTTTATAGGAGATATTTAATCAATTTTCCTACAAAATAGTAAAAAAACATATTTTGGTACACATATTTGTTTGGGTCCATTAATTTTAGTGGCTAGTGCTTTAGGAACCCACCACGTCCCCATAGGTTTCCTATAAGCATTATGTAAAGTGATTAAAAAATAAACTCCATTTGGTGTGGAAAACCATGAAATAGTAAGGATTGTATCATAATTTGAACTAGTAGAATGTTTTCTTAAACTAAGTGTATAGTGGAATGCCCTAGATTTAGAAACAAATTTGGTTTCTCAAAAATATCTTTTACCAGGTTGATAGCCAATACATGTAGCATATTTAGGAGCAATCTATTTACCTAGATTTTGTACCAATGTATCTTTATCATTAGTAAAAAATTCAAGGTACTCTTTCAATTTATCATTATATATATTTATTTCACTGTTTTCTTTGATTAATTGAACATTTTTCCCTCTTTCAACAGCAAGATCAGATTTAACAGTTGCGGTAAGAGCATACCGTTTCTTTAAAAAATTTATTTATCTTTTATTTCATTACATGTCTCTTAAAAAATATTACAGTACTCAAAAATTTTGTATTTATACATATTCTCAGAATCACTTTAATCTCCAAAATAATAGGAATTGTGTATAAGAGATTCCAGTGTTACGTCAGAAGTTTTTTTCATAAAACACATATTTTCTCTGTTAGGATGTTCAGCATGTGAAGATTCTAATTCACTTAAAATGTTCTCAGAAGCACTCCATATTGCTTTCATTGCATATTTATACTTTCTATATTTTTCCTAATATTTCTTTTTGTACATGATCTTAGGATATTCAGCCTTTACATGTCCCTTTCACTTACATTCATTGCATACTAGCTCATCAAGCTTGTCACATCTTTTACAATCTTACTTCCAACTTCCCTTCTGATCATATCTTCATTTGAAGTTAGGCTTTCATTAAAATTTCATCTTCTTGTAAAATCACTTAAACCTTCTAACTAATTTTTCCATTTCCTCATCACCGTTAGGTGTTGATTTTTCCCTGCTAGAACATTCTACAGAGACTTCCAATTTCCTTTTTTCTTTGTTTTTAGAGGTAGTGGTATTAAGTGCAATAGATTTTCTTTTGGGTTCATCCTCCTCTTCCATGTTTACTTTCATCTCCTCTTCATACATAATTAGTTTCCCATTGAGTTCTTTTACAGGTAACTTTCTGATGTTACATGACTTTTTAATAGAGATAGAGGTTCCTCTCCATCTATAATGTAGGCATATGATAATTCATTTAATTTTTTCTTTGGAAGTACCTTCTCTTCCAAGAGTAATCATTATGTTGAAAATTTTGTTGAACCTGAGATACATGTAAGAAATTGTCTCATCAGGTTTCATTTTAAAGCTATCATATTTAATAGTACAAGTATTAATTGTTATTTCTTTCACACTAGATGTTCCTTTAGGTGAAACAAACAAATTATCCCAAATTTTATGGGTAGTTTTACATTCATAAATTCTATTAAATTCATCATCTCATAAAGACCAATATAGAGTATTCATGGATTTGAAATTGTTATTGTAGTTAGTAATGGTTGGGTCATCCCAAGTGATAATATCAATAGCAAGAATATTATTCTCATCTATAATTAAAGACCAAATTTCAAAATCCATACTTTCTAAATGCAGTTTCATTCTAATTTTCCATTGGGCATAATTTGTTCCCTTAAATAATGGTGGTATATTTTTTGCAACACATTCTAATCAATTATCCATAATAAATAAATACTTTGAAAGAGGTTGAAATTTATAATTAATATAAATTTTTAGATCATTAATGTACAACTAAAATCATAGGTGAATAGATTAAAAAACAAAGTATTAACATGAATAAAAATATCCTCTGATACCAAATTTTGGTCTGAGTAGAGTACTTAAGAGGGGGGTGAGAATTGAGTATCTATAAAAAAAATTGTTTAAAAAGGTTTCTTAAAAGGTTCACCAATAAAAATAAATAAAGCCTAGTTAATCAAGGTAATACAGTTTTGAAATTTTTACTGTTCAAATAAATTCTCAGAAGATTCATTAATTCTATGTAATCTCAATATCAGTTATTGATATTAATTTTGAATATTTTATAATAATAAAAAATAATTATAACTTCTGTCCATGATTAACTATCAAAGTAAATATAATGATTTACAAATTATATAGTAAAATAAAGAAAACTAAATTAAACAAAACAACTAATATAAAACAAGTGGTTCATTCTGAAGCCAAGACCTGATCCACTCCACTTGGGGATCTCCTTCTACTAAGAAGTTTATATGAATAAACTAGATCCACACCCTATATCGTGGTTAATAATAGTGCACTAAACAGTCAAGGTTACACGACCTCCTCTATAGTTCTTTGTGGGTAATAACTATTATTTCATATAAGAACCTCTTACACCCTTATTTATGGGAGTAAACAAGTTTAAAAATATATGAGATGAAGGATGTCTTGAATCCATCAGTTTAGTGTAGGAGACCATGTATGTCTTTAAAACAGATAAACACACACTGCTCTAAATATAAAAGTAATAGAAAATATATAAATAATGATGTGATAGTGTTAGAAGTTCTATGAGTGTTAATAATTTCATCTCTGGACTTCTAGGATGAAGTAGATGTAATAATTGAGTCCTCTTGAGATACATCATATTAAAATCTGGTTCTCTAGTTTATAGTTTAATCTGGCTCGTGTTCTTCATGGAATTGGTATTACAAAGATGATTTTGATTCTCATCTGTGGTTTTCACTCTTCTTGATTTGAAAATGTTTCATCTCTTCTTCATATGTGTCTTGATGCATATAACGGTCCACTTTTCATGAATGCTCGCACTTCTACTACACACTACTACATTGCATATGTTTCCAGGACATACTTATCTTTTTATTCATGGAGTGCAGGTGTTGGATCCTACAAGATGCATGTATCCTGCCCCTCATACATCATACATTCTAAATACATGACTACAAATAATTATTAAATATTTTAGTGCATTTAAAAGACTCAAATATGAACTTTAGAAATTAAATTGAAAACGACAAAACAAATTAAAGAACAGGGTCATAGTCTATCTGGAAACAGTGTCAATTGGAAATGGTGTAACCACAAGATGGTATCTTCTTCTTTTCTATTATTATGTGGGACAATAATGATGGAATAATTGTATTGAGAATGGGAACTGGTAGCATAGATGCGGTGTCAAGATCATAGTGTCTGGTCCTTTTCCAAACGTCGAATGGTGACATAACAAGGAACCGGTGTCACAAACTTCAAAAGATCTATAACATGTTATGGTGTTTATTCATAGTGTATGGGTCACAGTGGCTGGTCACGGTTTCTTGTTAGGGTGTCTTGGTCATAGTGTCTGGTCATGGTGTCTCGTCATGGTGTCTGGTCCCGGTTTCTGGTCACGGTGTCTGGTCACAGTGTATGGGTCATTTCCAAGAAAAACAAAACTGGTGGTAGACTCACGGTTTCTCAGATGTAGAAAAATATTTTCATATAGACTTAATAAGTAATATTCATAGAATGAATTTCATTTAATCATTCATAAAATAAATTCATTATAAAACAAATAAAATATATTTTACCAAAATCAGTCAAGATTTGAAGGATGTATAAGATTTTGGATCATTAAAACATGATTAAAACATGATGATTACAACATGAAATATTCATCAAATTTAGATTTTTTCATTTTATAATTTAAATAAATGAAAAAAAATATTATATAGAAGTTATACCAATAAATCTAGAGATGATCAGAGAAATAATTTGGTTATATATGACCCATTCCAATAAGGAAATGAAAAATTGAATTAACCAACAGATGACCCAGATCCTTCATCCATTTTTTAAGAATTAATATTGTGGAATCAATACCTATTTATAGAAAATTATACAATGTACATACATAAAAAGACATTGAAGTACATATTCTCTCAAAATGATCAAAATATAATGTGGTGGAAATGGATGGTTTCGTTGAAAACATTTATTCATGAGCTTGAATACAAACCTAGGAAAGGTAATGTGGTAGCATATGCATCGATTCAAAAAAGGTACATGTAGATGTATTGAATAAATACGAAGAGGAATGGAACTCATGATTTTTTTATAGTGGTGTGATTAGATGTTGTTGAGAAGTTTTTTTTTTGAATTGTTCTAACTAGTATAGTATTTACACTGGCCTTGTTGGATAATGTGAGAGAATATGATTTTATCGATTCCAAAAATGATTCTGTGAGGTATTCCCAAATTGGTAGGGATGACCCAGATGAATGGTTGGATGTGTCTGACAAAAAAAATTAGGTACAATAATGACTTATTGTCCATTCCTTGATGAGAGAGTAAGTGATGAAATAGTTTCAACACTTGAACTAGGTGATTAACCCAATTGATAATATGATTTATAAGGATCTAAATTGACATAATTGGTGGTATATGATGAAAAAGGATCTAATGGAAAATATTTCAATAGTTAATACCAGCGGAAAGGTGAATATTGCACAAAAAGGTTTTTGGAAATGTGAGAATGATTATGTATACCTTTTTAAAAGTGTATTGCCATAATTATGGATATTATTCTAGGTTTTACAAAAACTATGAAGCAGCATGATTCCATATGTGTAGTCCACAGGAAACTAACCATATATGCATATTTTATAACAATTTTGGACATCAATATAGAAGAAGACTCAGAAAATATATATATTTAGTAAGTGGTAAATATTAATGGTGTATCTACATCAATTGTATTAGATACTTATCAATAGTTCACTTCCAAACAATAAATTTTTTTGTAAATTGTGATGGATAGTTTGTTGAAATTTAATATGATATATCAACCCCATATGGTTTGTTTTTATGAGATAATTAACATGGAATTTGAAGACATGGTTCAAGAATGTGTTATAGATTTAGGCGGATCCTTGGAGGATCATCAACAATTATGGTAGTTATAATATAAAACTAGTTATCTCAGTATCATTAGGATGTCTCCATTCAAAGATATTCATGGGAAGCTAGTTTTTTCTCCATTGTATCAACTGGAAAAGGGAGATCCCTTTTTAGTGAGACTAGGTATTTTTTATGAAATCATAGAGAATATATTGATGATTCATAAGTGAATATATAAGGATTATAGATAATAAAATTAGTGTGGATAACATCTCCTACGACCTTAAGAATTTATCATAAAATATATTTTATTCCTGAAGGTGTCACTAAGGATGGAAAAAGAAGTATGGGTGTATAGAGAAACAGCTATGTATGTCATCCTATTTGAGATTAATGAGCATATTGGGGATGTGTTGTAACTATTAGCATTGGATCCATGATCCATTAGTAGGGATAAATTTTTTCACGTTCATTGGATATATAAGTACGATCCAAAATCTAATTACATTATCAATTGGGCTTTTTTTATGATCTATTTGAATTTTTAATAAAAATTCCAATTAAATCCTAGGCTATTAAGAGAAGGTTTTGGGGGGTAGAGTTATCTCATTGGTGTGTGTGCTTTAGAAAAATGGAATGTTGTGTGAGGGGACATGGGTGAGTGAATCCTGGATGCGTCAATAATTTCTCAAACTATCGTACAATAATTAAAAAATCAATGCTCTTGAATATGGTAACTTCTCTCTTGTATTGTATTGTATGGTCTAAATGAGTTTTCTAAAGGTTGTATTTATTGTATTTTATACATGAGTATGATTTAGAGTTAAACTGTGAGAAATTAGAGACATTGTTGGATATTCATGAGTGACTTGCATGATCTACAAGACCATATATTTCCATGTATAATCATGTAGTTTGTGGGGAAATATATTATGGTCACCCAGATAGATCAGTGAAGTCATTCACACAATAAAAAACCCTCTTTATATTTATTTTTTAAACAGTTTTTTGGATTCCACCATCATTATTCTTCTCCCATGCATATCTCTAAACCCATATGAAATTTTAGGCATTCTCCCTCATCAGGATCTCTTCTCCTTAAATCCTCAAATGGATGGGAATACGAGTCTAAGGTAATCCCATCAAAAAATCTTCTTATTCTCTAAATTTAATTTTTATATTGGTGGAAACCCTAACTATATAGGTTTTTAGTTATTTTAATAGGAATTTATGGTTTTATTAAGATAGTTTTTAGTTATTTTATAAGTATAAGAGGATTTTGGACATTGAATTTATCAATGTGAATTCATAGTTTTATTGGATTTGAGGTTGGTGGCCTCTCTTGTACGCTACGTGTGTGGAGATACTTTAAATTTTGTGTGGATTTGGTATATTTTATTTTGTATTCTTCGATTATATTATTTTCATCATGGTTTTGGAATGTTTATCCTAAATGGGCAGAATGCCTTCTTTTTTTTGTTATTTGTTTATTTTTAGTAAACACAATATTTATATTTTCAAGGTGTAGAAGTGTTTTTAGAAAATAGGTTTTAGATTTTTTGTGGAATTGGTATTAAATTACAAATCAATTTTTCATGTTTATTTATTTACATTATATGTTTTTTGAGGAATTGAGTTGTTGGCCTTGGGTTGTAACTTATATTTATTGGTAATGTATGATATTGAATTTGTGTTTGGTTGTTTGTCTTTGAATTCAAGGGAGAGGCTTGGAAATACCGACTTGGTGTTGAGACCATGTTGGTAATGGTAATGAGATGTAGTGGAAACACTAACTTGGGTGGGGAGACCATTTTAGATAGAAAAATGTTAAATTTGGGGGTAGTTAGTACTATTTTTTATAGCTGAAATCCATATTTATCATGTTTACTCATGGTCTTGGTCTCCATAGAACATCCATTAAACTTGGTTATATGGGTATAATCTTATACCATTAGTTATATTTTATTTCTTATTATGATACATGGATATAAATTCTTTTAGTGATTCTTTGGATATTATTATGGTTAACATTTTTATTGATAGTGTGTTTCTAGAAAATTTCATGGGTTGGGAAATGTTTATAAAACACATCCCATATTACCATTTTACAAATACTTTTTTTGAATTAGAGAGAATTATTTAAATCTTAAGGTATCTAGTAATCACCCATATTTACCCACTATGGTGTATTGGTATATTTTATAAAATGTGACATGGTTTGGATCGCAAAATTATTTTTTTTCTATTAATGGTCCATATATATGGATTAGTAACTATGGTAGAGTTGGACTTGTATTTATGGAATGACTCATAGAGTTGTTTGGAAGTCTTAGAGTAGAAGATTGATGTCATTTTGGGGAGTTTTATTTTTTTCTCAATAATCCATTACACTTGTGTTGTATCTAGACCATTATTTTTAGTTTGTCTTTTTTTAACTATAAAATGATTTAAAAAATTTTATCATCCACCAAGACATCATATATAGTGTTATGTATATTTTTTCAAAGATTACTTTTTCATATAGGTTGATTACATATGATCTATGGAAACCTCAAACTGAAAGATCAATAATGTCTAACAATGAGTTGGAATTAATTAGAGGGTAAAATGTATCTAAAAGTAATTCTATAATTAATTTCCCTTTCTTCCTAGCCTTTGGTGATCATGGGATGCGACATTGGTCTACAAATACTTTGGTTTAGTTCAAATGAGGTTGAGGGTGAAGGATCATGTTAAGATGTTGCATTAGAGTTATTATTTTCATTATTAATTTTATTCCTATGTTTTTTTATTTGATATTTATTAATAAAATAAAATCATAAAATTATTTTGTATTATTGGTTTAATGGATTTTTAATATTCAAATGTTATTGTTTACTATTGATATATGACACTTATTTTTCTTGTCACTTAAAGATAATAAATTCAATTATAGTGTGTTTAAAAACTTAGGTTTATAAACTTTCCATTAGCCTATTTATGTAGAGTTAGGGGTTTCATTCTATATTTTATATCTTTCATAAGATGATTCACTATGTGTTTATTTTGTGATAGTATAAAATAGTTTGATAAAACTTTATACCATGATTTGAATAAGCTTTAGTTAGAAACAAGACACAAAATTCCTTTAAAAATATATATAAAAGGAACTGGTGGTAAAAAAAAGTTTTGAAGATTGAAATATCACATCACGGAGGCATATTCCCCAACAAGTGTGTCAAAAAACCAAATAAGGAGTAGATTACAAAAATAATAGATAATTATCTATTTATATGATATAAAATAAATTTTTAATATATCCCAACACCATAGGATAATGTATAATAAATTAAAATTAATTAAATCATAAAATACACTATTAATAAATAAAATTCACCATGTTACACAATCAACCTCTACAATAATGAAAAACTATAATCACCACTATGAAAAAATATATTATTATAAATCTTAAAAAAAGTAATAAATGATTATTTTTTGTACTTACACAAGTATTCCTGAAGTTATTAATGGGAAAAAAATATAAACATATAATATTCTATAAAATGAAAAAATAAACATATATTCTATATAACATGAAGTTTCTAATTATATTTGAAACACACATGATTTTTATAGTTAGATCCATTAAACATTTTGTGTTGAGGAGTCAATGTGTGGTGTGGTATGCTAGTTTTTCCCATGATTACTCACCTTATGACTTATTAATCTAGGTTATGGTGTGACGATACTTGTTCTTTTTGGTTAATCGTATGCATTAAGTACAACATTATAGTTCTATGCCTTATATTGCGACCTTATTCTGTTATTGATTGAGAATATGATAGGTTTTTTCTATGTTAAATGAAGGATAAAATATTTCACTGGGATGACTTATGATTTTCCACGATGGGTGTTAATCCATATGAATTTATAATATTTGAATGAAACTTCTAGGGATTTATTAAAGAAATTAATTTAGTTTTAGTTTTTGGATATCATCTTCACCAAGGTCTATCATGGAGTTATTATACATATTTCACCAGTAGTTTATCTTCAATTATGATGAATTTCAACACATCAATTTTGGCTGTGTTCATATTTGGTCACTATGATTTATCATTAAAATTGAAGTGTTAAGCCTATCTTACATGGATTTTTATTTTTCCTCACTAAAAACTAAACGTATTTTGGTGAATTGTCAAATCCATTGAAATAATGGACGATCCTTCAATATATGATAAGAACTTTTTGATCCCTTATCATTTCTAAGGTTCAAATTTGTTCTACATTGATGACTAGAATATGAAGTAGGATTGTTTTCTCATCTTATACTCAATTATCATAGGATATAATAAGGAATATACCCACTATTGGTTCATCGTGTCCTCATAATATCACATCATTTAATCCATATTCTTCTCTATGAGATTTTTTCCTTCATTGAATTGAACCCATGTTGATTAGATTTAGATATTTGATATGTTGTTGATGATAAATTTTATTGAATCCCCAATCCATTATTATATTCCAATAGAGTGGAAACCAAAATCCCTTACAATTATGGATTATTGTGTTTGTGTACATTATAGGTTTCATTACATGAAAATGATGGTACTTAATAAAAATAATGGCAGTAGTAAGTTTTTTCTATTTTTGTTCATGTTGTGATATTATAGGTCATGTCACACAACACTGTTGGGTATTTTCAATTTACTTAGCCTTTATGGGTGGTTCACTATATAACAATCCAGTTTGTACCACAACAACTAACTTTCTAATTGTATATATGAAAATAAGGCTCAAGTTAAATTGATTGGAGTATTTTTTTCATAGAGGTTGTGATATTTCTGTTATATGTACATTATTTGTACTATAACATCCCAATTCCACCTAATACATGAATGAGATATATGTAATGTGGATGATTAGTTAAGGAATGGAAAAGGAATCTTCCGGCAGTAATTTCATTGTTAGGAAATTTTTTTGTGGCATGAAACTAATAGACTAGGTATTTTAGTATAGTATTATAATTCTTTCCATGGTTGTGTCGATCCTTAGAGAGAAATTCTAATCACCACCCCTTGATATTTATTTATTTTCTTTTAAAAAATGTGATTAATTTTTTATAACAGATATCATATCTTAATTATTATTTATTTATATAATGCGATGGTTGGATTAATTAGAGAACCGGATACCATTTAAATCTTGTTTTGTGTCACTTTAGGCTCTAAGTATTTTGGGTCAAGGATGGGGTCCCAATATGATGAGAGAAGCATTATTTAGTTTTTCTTACTCAATTGAGTTTATGTCAATTATAGGGTTTGTGTCCCCCATATGATTTTAGAGGCCAATAATCCCCCATATCAACAGTTTGAGGGGTATCTGTAACATGGTATTGGAATCTGTAATCCCTTACACTTAAGAAGGGGGAAGTTCTCTAAATTGTCAATAGAGTGTTGTACATCCATGATTAATGTTCCACGAATTATTTATACAATTTTCCTCTATTTATAGGGTCAAATACTTTGTAATTCCATCAGCACAATGAGTGGGTCCTCTATAATTTGTTTAGAACTCTCTCTCGATTGAGACTTATCTTAGAGAGGTGTGGTTCCCCTATTTTAAATAATGAGATTAAATGGGTTTGGTTCATTTGGTTAGCTCATATTTTTATGTCTATTATGTTGATTTTTTTTAGAACACTTCTTTTTGATGAATTGGCCATTGTTCCATAGCATCTCCAACATAAAATCATATGTATTTTTTTACATGTTACTCTACATTCACTGGTTTATTCTTTACATACATGGTTTTTAAGAGATCAGGGACTTTACTAATTCCATTTTTTTGGGGAATCCTACTTGATAAGTATACACTCACCCTAGTATTGGTATTTCAACATCATATATGGGGACTTATGTAAATTAAGGATTGTTTTATGGTAACCATGGTTGAGTTAGTGTTAGTGGATTTCATTCTTTTTAGTACCCAACAGAGATAGTAGTGGTTGAAATTTTTGTCTTCTATTAGATCATTATTAAGATCCCTTTACATGTGTAGTTTTAGGTTTATTTTCGGTTTGGGTTTTTTTGGTGTGTATTTTCCCCCTATACATTATGGTTTATACACTTTCCACACAACTATGGATCTTGATAAGTGTCTCGTGCAGTAATATAAATTCCATTAAGTTACGAATATATTAGTAAGCACCTAATAATACTACATTAAAAATGGGGGTTCAAAACCCATTGGGTGCAGGCTACTGTAGCAATACTGTAGCAGCACAACAACAACGACAGTACTGTGCGGGTACTGTAGTAGGTAGGTTACTATTCAGAGAATGGGCATTGGGAAAAATATTTGGGCCTATGGGATATGTAATGGGATAAAATCCCACAGGGCCTTTAGCCTATTTAATGGGTCTACCTATACCCAGTTAAAAGAGGTTTTACTTTGCTTTAATAATAAAATAAATCTTCAACCCCAACTTTAAAAAAAATATTATTTTGTTATTTTTATTGTGTATATAGTTTGGTGGTTATAAAATTTTTTACTAGTATATTTCCTCCTATATTGATAGATATTAATATTCAATGGTTGTCACAAACTTCTATCCAATTAGATGTGACATTTTTAAGGATGACCCAACTTACAGCCAATCCAGGTGGGGTCCCAGCGGGTCATGTTTTTTCAAAGTTGTATTAGAGTGAGTTTATCTTAGGGTATGAAATTTGATTTAGGTGACTATGAGGTTAGTTTTAGAATTTATAAAAAAAGTATAAAGTGTATTCTATTTTGGATATTAGTATAGAGAACCTAGAGTTAGTTTGGTGGCCAACATATACTTTTACATAGGCTCAGATCACCTACTTTTTGACTCAATTCTCTAAAACATTTATTATTCTAAAGAAGTAAACTATATATGAACCTTGATGGAATTTGAAATTTACTTATAAATCCTTATTTATTCGACCCTCCAGATATTCTTTAAGGTCCATGGTTCAATTTTATAAAAACACAATTCCACAACAGAGATATGTAGTTGAGATATCAAGGTAGGTTCATGAAGGGCCCATTCCAATTAATGAACCATTAGTCACCGACCAAAATTTTGGTGAGTCTACCATCCCAGAACATAATATGGATGTTTTCACATCCGACTTGTAGAAAGTAGTTCCTACACCGATGGTTTAGTGAGTATATAACCAATGAATAGCCTAGGAATATATTACTCCACTAATTGTGTAAAAGATAATTCTATTTATAAATAATCAAAATATGTGTAGGTTTCCTACACTTCATGAGATTCAGTGATAGATACCTCCAAGATTTTCTGGTTAAATTATACCATAATAGGGGGAAATTTTCTTAAGGTGATGATTTGGATCTTATTACATCTCCATACACCCTATATTTTTTTGGAATTCTATAATCCACCCCCCCCCCCCCATGGTTAAATGAGTCCCTAGTGTACATTTATCAATCATACCCACAATAAGGTGACTCTCCCAATGATAGATTTTAAGAAAATTTTCTTGAGAGGTATTACATAATTCAATTGATCATTATATACATCCAAAATATATTATAATAGTAGAGGGATAGTTGGATATCTTAGAGCATGCCTTAATTCTTAATGACAACATAAGGTACTCATTCGACGCAATAAAATATGGTTCCCTTTGAGTGTAGCATATAATGAGATATTTTGGAAACAATGACTCTCGTATGGTTTCCTTTATCAATTCCAAATATCTATAGAGGTCCCTACTGATGAATATTTTTTTGAAGAAGAAAAGGTAGCTAGAATCAATGGAGGTTATCTTGGAGAATATTCATTAGTAGTGACTAGTCTTCATTAGATTTCAAGGTTATCACATTTAAGGAATACATAAAAAAATTCACAAACAATGTTTTGGCTTATCAATAGTATCATTTATTATCCAAACATCCATGAAATATAACTTTTTATTCTTTTGGGGAAGAAATCACATAGCTTAAAAATACCTATCTTGATGTGTAGAATAGGTTAGTCAAGGTGTAGTGGGATAGGAAAAACATTAGTGGGTGTGTCAAGGGGTTGACTTCTACTTTGTATAGTTTCATCACTATCACCACAAAGATTCGCAATGTATTATCTAGGAGTTAGTAGCTATTCGTGTGGTCATTTATTGGCATTGAAGGGATATTACCATCCATCACTTGATACAATGCATGGTATGATCGATGTCATATATACTCTATAACCCAACTCAAATACCCAAGTATGAGATATTTTTTTGTCACTACAACCCATGTTTCAGATTTTGGGATCCTATTTGAGACTTTATCCAAACAAATACACCTAGATAATCCAACTAAAACTAATGACATGCTGACCCTTCTGAATATTTATGTATGATTTAACATAGGGGAGAGGTTTTCATGGGATCTCAATGTGGATAGGATGAATCTTTAAATGTTCATCCTTGATGTGGAATGGTTATACTAAATCTATACCTTGAAAGACTACTACTATTAACGATTGGTGATTTTTCAATTTCATAGACAGAGGTTTTCCTTCATGGGAGAGTGAGACCATTATTAATGAATAGTGGTATTGGGTCTATGAATTTTCAACTAATAAAACATCAGTTAATGAAATAAACTCTGTGTGGTGGATAATTCAAATGACCATATTTCTATAGTAATAGATAAATACATTGATGTCTTTATCAAGGATGTACTTGGAATTACACTTGATAGGATGATTTAATTTGGCATAAATTTTCCCAAAGGATGAATCTAATAGGATCGTTATCTTATCAGATCCAATTGGTCATGCATAGGTTCTTATGATAGTTTTAGAAAAAGGCCAAAAATATTATACCCTAGTGGTATAGGCTCCTTCTTGGCATCCAAAAACCCAGGATCAAATCCAGGCAGGGACTAATTTCCTGGTACTTTAGAAGCACTATAGAAGGGAACTATAGCAGTACTATAGCAGCGGTGGAACTGTACCAGCAGCAACACTGTAGCGGCGGAGGCACTATAGTAGGAACTATAGTGGTGACTGTACTATAATAGGTACTGTAGCAGCCACGGGTACTGTAGAAGTACTATTCACCATGGGGCTCTTTGAGCCAAAAAATGGGCTTTCAAGCCTAGTCTACAGGACACTTGGCCTTGGGCCTTCGGGCTATGTAATGGGTCTCCCTCTACCTTACTTAAATAGGCCTTTGCTTTAAATAATAAATTGAGGCTTTGGCCCCAACCATAAAAAAATCAATAATAGTGTGTCCCCAAAGGTAGATCTGGTGTTGTTCACCAAAAAGGTGGATATGATTTTGAGGATTTTTATTGACAAAATTTATTAGAATTGGGTTATAGTCAAGAATAAATACCCCTTATGGGAAGAAAAATGACCTCTATAACTATCTAAAAGAATAAAATTGTTTCGAAAAGTTCATTCTTAAGTACTTCTATCCCCATACATGATTATACAATGTGGATATCTTGTAGAATTAATTCATGGGTTTCCATAAAAACATAGTGTTTTGAGTGATTCCATTTAGTATGATGAATTCCCAAGATTTTTTTATGGTCCCCAAGAACTAGATCTCACATCCTTTATTTTATTGGATTATATCTTTCTTCATCGAAAACATCTTTATCTATTCAGAATCAATGTTTGAGCTTATGAAGTATATAAGTATTTTCAAGGAATTTTTCAAGATAACCTGCTCTATAGTTAACCCTGAATGTTATAGTCCTATATTTAAGATGTAAATTTCTAAAGGTCAGGTAATTAAAAGGGATGAGTGGAAGTAAACCTGGAAAATATCGAGTTAAACTTTTCTCGGGATCCACCAAATTATGTTTTTTAGTTTTATAGATTTCATTACTTGAAAGAATATTACTATAGGTTTTTGAATGAAGTATCTATGATTATAACTACCATGACTACCCTTACAAAAAAAGGGTAATCCATTTTATTATTATCAGTAATTCCTAAGAACTTTTATGAGATAAATCAAAGGATAAAGAGTACTCATATAAAATGTTTTTAGAGGAAGTAGTTATGTATTTAGTGATATATGATACATTTGGGGAAGGGATTGATTGTGTGTTGACATAGTGGTAGGAAGTGATTGACTATGCTTCTAGATAATTGATACCTGATGGAATTAATTATATGACACATGATTTAGTGCAGTAAGTGAAAATATTCACCTTGAATGCACGGGGATATTACATTCTCTATGAGTGGTTCATAATTTATAATGGATATTATATCCTTTAGTAATTATAAAGATAAAGTGTTATAGAAAATTTAAATTATATAGTCACTTCCCATATAAGGTAATATTTATCATAGTTAATGGAGTAGTAATTTGGGTAGTTGATAGAGATTCAATCCTTAATAGATATAGGAGAAATCGATTATCATTGATTAGTTGTGGTGGACTCTCTACATAAACATCATATGAGGTTATCCATTTTTGGAGACATCAATTTTGATTTCCAACATGAAAAAATATTATTAAATTATAAACAATTTTAATTTGCTGAAGGTGGGGCGCAAGTCAATCTATTTTGAGGTCGGATAGTGGTTCTAGTCATGATGTATAAGGATCATCATTGAGAGTTAAAAGCTACCCCCATGGTGGTACATCCAAGTTAGATAAATATGTACTCATTACATAAACATCAATATTGGTATCTTTGTATCTAGAGGGGAATTGCTTAGTTTATCTCATGATACCTCCCCTGTATGTTGGTGAAGACCTGGAACCTGGTTTTTGGAAGACCACCCCAACACCAATATGTTCTTGAGTGAATGTGAAATAGTATATTTATGGACTTCATAATGGGAATTACATGACCACCATAGGGTCATGATACAATTTTAGTGATCATAAATCAATTTACAAATTAAATCCACTTACTTTCTATGATGTTGTAGAGTAAAATACATATTTCATGATTCATGTATAAGGATATTATCATTAATATTCAAGGGGTTCCTTTAAAGATAATTTCTAACTGAGTAGGTTTATTCACATCGAGATTATGGTATACTTTTCAAGAGTTATAGGGGATGTATTAGTGGTTGAGTAAATAATTCCACCATATAGCTGATGGGAAGCTGAGAGAACAATTTATCTTCTCAATGTAGTTTTTATTTATTTTTTTCTTAAAATTTTGATGCATCTTGGAGGAACAATTACAACTAGTGGAGTTTATATACAAAAATGGGTACCTGTAAAATATTTAAAGTAAACTTTTTGAATCATTATATGAGAGACCCTATAGGTCACCCTTGTGCTATATATATATTTTAGAGTCATCATTATTGGGACTAAAGGAAATGAGGCTGATAATAGATAATGATTTGGTTATTCTGGATTATATGAGAAAAACTAATATTCTTATGATTTTCTATTTAATCAAATGATAAAGGCCTTTGAAGTTTGAATAAGGCGATCATTTTTTCATAATGGTCTCTCCCTATCAATTTTTTTTAATATTCTAATAGTTGTGAATGTTTCTGATTATGTTCATCAGATCATCCTATTTTCTAATTAGGGTGGGAGAGGTTACTAATTTTTTTGAATTTCCCACAAAACTAGACTAGGTGTACAACATCATTAATTTTTCCAAGTTGATGAGGTACATGCATGATACATCATATGTTATGGACAAGTGAATTTTAGGCATCAATGATAATTCTATAATCTCATAGTACTTGGTAGAAATTTTTAATTTTTAGGAGAGTACAATCTTTGGTTTTGTGATAACATTGGTGTATGTTTTATAAAATCCAAAGAAACATCTGTAGAGCTTAAAGAAATACGAGCATTAGATGTGGGATCAACACCATAACCTTTTTTGAATATGTCAGGTTTTTTTGGATAAAACATTTTAGTGGTTTGGATGATATAACAATCTAGATTTTTAATGTCTAAAAATTTAAAAAACATATGTTGTAGTGTACCATTGAAATGTGGTAGGATATCTAATTTCAATATTTTCCCCCTTGTTTTCTATTAATTTAGGTTAATATAATAGTTTATGTTTTGTGTCATGGTGGTGTCCATTATGTACAATCATTATCTATGATTAATGGAGTAGTTTTAAGGTTCAAAATTTGTTTCTCATAAGATTAAGGATTTCATCATGAGGATAGGTATTGAACTGTAATTGGGGTTTAATCATGGGACGTTATGTGGGTTAGATTATTTTTATAATGATTTGTGAAGGGATTTGATGTATCCATGGTTTTTAGATCATATATTTATAAAGGGTCATTATAGTGTGATTAAAATTATAATTTCATTGTTTTTAGTTCAACATAAGTTAATTTTCATACTACTATTTGTGTTTTTCCATGATTAGGATTCCTGAATTTCCATTATAAATAATTTTTCATCCCTCTCTCCCCCAAATTTTTCTTTTGCTTCACCGACTTCATAGCTTTTAGTTCTTGGTTTTTTGGGATCTTATACATCTTGGACAATCATTAAATATAATACAACCTCATGGTAGTCCATTATAGATTCCACATTGACGGTTTGTGCTACACTAATGAAAAAAATCCAAGGTTGGGAAATTCTAACATACCCATCTCCATTTTCACATTGTGACATCAAATTGATCTACTATTATTTTTCCATTTCACTATTAGATCACTTCCAAGAAGACCTATTGGCCTCTTTAAAATTTTCCCTTATCTAGAATGGAACCCTTATTGATTAATTTGATGTATTTAATATCATTTTACTGATTATTTATCATGAATACTATATCACTTATCATGGTTTGATCAAGTGGATTCTATTGGACCATATGATAGTGGGTTATGGATTTGGTGTAAGATTATATCAACAATGAATGATTATGATATTATTATAAATAAATTTTTATATGAATAATTTTGTGCTATATTATTTCATATTTCACCTTAAAAATTATTGGAGTGGTGTAACACATGGTCCCCTAAAAGTTTCTCATCATTCCGAGAAGTATCATTCCATAATATATCATGTTTCAAAGTAACCCACCCCTTTATAAGAGTATGTAATAGTAGAGGGTTCATAGAGAATTAAATGAAGTTAATTTTTTAAATAGGTCATCTGCTTTGAGATAATAAATACAATGTGTTCTAAAACATGGAATTTCTAGATATTATGTGAAGAGGATATTTTTTTCATAAATGAATGGTTAAAATGGTGTGAAGGTATTTAGATGCATTCCTTGTAGCATGAGGAGTTACATTATAGTTTGAAACTAGTGGATCACGTACTGTGGTTGTGGAAATATACTTCACACCATGACTATGTCAATATATATATATATATATATAAATGATCCTACACAATACATTATAGGAATTAATATTTTTCCTCCATGTGATGGATTATGGTTATAATAAAACTAATCCTAGAGATTTCAAAACATAGAGAATGATAGTATGAACCATTAAAATGTGCCATTATTTTTATAATTTTTAAGATAGGTTTAAGATTTAATTACAAAATCCAATTATGGGGTTTGGCTATAATGAAGGAAAAATACCTTATTCCCTTGGATTAATTTTCATTACAAATAACGAACCCTCATTGGGTTTTACCATTTGGTAATCACAAATGTTTAGGAGGTTCAGGACCTCTATATTTTGGGTCTGAAGTTGATACCCATTACACTAGACATGGCATTGGTTCTCTATAGGGTTAATAGATTTTGATACAATCCATATAAGTATTCCATGAATCATCATGACCTGGGATATCTATTTATTGGGTCATGAATACCCTTGTTCAGCAATCACATTTGATATGGACGAGGTCCTCCATTAGGGGTTCGATACTCCATCAACAATAAATTATCTTGGAGAGGTGTGGTTTCCCCATTAAAATTAGTTATATGATTTGGTTTGGTTTTGGAGGGTATCTTGGGCTATTTTATTTCTAAAGTAAACATATTTATTTTAGAGGGTGATATATTTATGAGTGGGACATAGGTTTCATATTCTCTAACATAGAATAAAATATGATCTTGTGTTTTGGTGTTATTCTTCCCAGGGTGTGTTATTCTTTCTAGATATTGTTTTTAGTTGACTAAAACCTTTATTTATTCCTTATATATTTTCAAATATTGTAAATATAGTTTTATACAATCACATGTGCATGGGAATTTCACCTACACATATCATGTATTATGAAAATTATGGACAATTCATTGATTACCCTGGGGGAATTAGTGTTGGTGTAGAAGGATCTTACTGATAGCTAAAGGTAATAAATAAAGGAAATATTTGTGTATGTTTCTAGATCAATTGTAGATATATTTGACTAAATTTTCCTTTGTATTATTTCCTTTTAATTTCTATTAGGTTTGTATTTTCCCCATTTACTTTATAGTTCATGTGATTTATCCTACTTTATAGATCATATTATGTGTCAAATTCATTAATCATAATAGACCATAAGAAATTCTCTTGGATTAGTTGAAAGAAACATAATATTAACATTTATGTCTTTGATATAAATAAATATTGACCAATTTCAACCATCCGAAACATATAAAACTAAAAGAAAAAAGAGATCAATTTTATACAAAAGGACCTTTTAAGTTTATAGTTTTATAGAATTCTGATTGAACGTACATATTATTGGAAAAATTAACAAATAATTAATAAAATAATATATCCTCCCCTATAAATTCTTCATGTCTAGAACCGTTATTAAACTCACCCTAAGTAAAACCTTTCACTATAACCTATGTAATGAAACATAAGCAATGAGAGAGATTATATACATAGAAAGGGTAAACTATGGAGATATCAATGATTATATAAGGATATCTTGAGAAAATGAGCATATGAACCTGCACATAACATTTGAAAAGTATACCTTGTGTAACATAGACAAAAATATTGTATCCTGGAATAAATATTGGCAGTTAAAAAGATATGATTAATAAAGGAATCAAAGAACCTCAAACAAGATAAATCATTAGCATAAGTCATATAATTATAGATTTAACATAAGTATTGAAAACCATTTCCATAGTAGTCAATGATCTTTTCCATGAATCTCATACTAGAATTGATTCACCCCCTAAAAAAATCGTATTAGTCAATGTTCACCACCAATATTATCTTGGTGGAAAAGTTCCTTCACGAAATTGGGTTCATGCCCTATTCCAACCCTATTTATCTCTTGTTATATCATTCCTTCTCCATTGCATTAGAGGGAGATATAGGTCCCACAAATAAAAAAAATAAAAACCATACAAATATTTGCTAAAAATATAATAAATAATTTATTATATGAGAAACCATGAAAAAAACAGGTTTAACAAACATTTTTTCAGATCATAACCCATTTAAAATAAATGGGTTTCATAAAAATATCATATTTTTACCATAAACATAAATAATAAAAAATAATAATAATGATGGTTTCCTCTCTTCACATCCCCAGAAATGCTCTAGTAAGATCAATTCATGTCATCTTAAATGGAAAATTATTTTGAAGTATCTCATGGAACAATTCTTGAGAAACACAACATTTAAATTTTGAAATTACTTCATTAACCACACATTTATAAAGGCAAAATTTTTTGTTGAAAATAAACATAAAAAATTATAAGGTAATATTAAAAAAAAATTGGATTATGATTGTAGGAATATATTATCATGCTTTATAAATTACAAATACATTGGTTTCACATTTTTGTTGTAAAAGACACAATGTGCCTCATTAGTAAAATAAAACAAATTATTATTTTCAAATTGTTTTTGTAAAAATTAAAAAAATGGTAAAAATGATTTTAAAAATTTGTAGGATAATTTTGAAAATATTATTGATGATGTTTTTAGAAATAATTTACAAGGAAAATAAATATTACCCGGTGGATACTTAAACATAAACAATCCTAAATAATGATGTGATTGTGAAATAAACCCTTACAACATGGTTTTCTTTTAAATCATAAGCCCCATGAAATATATAACATCAAATGTAAATTTATATACCATGAATACAAAGATATCAATGATATAATGTATCAATTAGGTAGTATATATACCCTAAAAAAAACAAATAAGTGGAGAGTATGACATATCTCTCACAAAAGTAAAAGTGAGATGAGAAGACCTTACCTTAAGTCTCTAATATCACATAAATTATTCATCATCAAAAAATAAAAAAAAATTAATTATTTAATTTATTATGACTATTTTGAGATTTTATTGTGAATTTTACCACAAATATTACCATGTTATAGTAATTACTTAATCATTTATGTTTATGTTTGGAGTTTTAGCGATATTTGATATATAAGTCCAAAATTATATTGGTAGGATGACTATGGTTAATGTGGTAATTATTTAATAATCTCTAAAATATTAATCCTGAAATAATTATAATTTTTAAAAATCAATTATAATTTTAAATCTAGTCATTAAATTTTATGTTGAAAAATTTACTACGTAACAATCATAGCGACTATAGGTCGTACATAATCATGAGTAATATTTCCATTTTACTATGATCCTTATTTAAAGAAGGTATGTATTATTTTAAATCAAATTTATTGTAATAATATTATATATATCATATTAATTCTTTAAAAGTACATATATAAATAATCCCTGAGATATGGTGATGAAACAAATCACATCGCTTTGTGGAGGTGGTATTCCACACGTCTACACGAATGACGTTATCATTTTTCAGTGCATAAAATGGTAAGAAGGTAAATGATATATTATATTTTTTAAATGATAAATATGTACATAATATAACATTTAAACATTACATCGGGAATTATAACCTTATATGAGAGACACTGATTGAAAATGAGTTATATTGGTTTGATAGGGGGAAGTATGTCGTACACACGATTGATAGTTTCAATTCACAATTGATGGAAGAGGAGAATAATATAGGTTATGAAAGTAACTTAATAAAATATTAGTATTTTTATTATAATTTTGGTATTATTTTATATTTTCTCTGAATATATTATGGAGTTGGATGATGGAATAAAACAAAAAAAACATTATCAGAAGCAATATATCTTCTATGGAGAACAATATTTTCTTAACACAATAAGTACTATAATATAGGTATTATTCCCAAAATATACATACATAATGAAGGGATAGATTCTATTTTGTTATTTTTTTATTTATTGTCTTAACCATATGTGATTTGAAGTGTAAATAATTTAGAAGAAGAGAAGCCCTTTTGTAAGTGATAGTTGGACCACTCTTGGAATTTCTCAAAATTTTAAATAAATATAAATTAATATTAAATTCCAAATGCATCATAACATATTTATCCCGATTATCGGATGAAAAGGGTATAAATTCCATCATGAAATAATTTATAGATAATTTTGGGCCACAATTTATTTTTATCATTTTGTTTTAACCTCTATTAACTCTTTTAAAATACACAATGAAAACATGCATTTTTACTCTTTGACGGTTAATATAGTTAAAATAAATGAAAAAATGACAATACATGGAAAATTTTATAAATTTATAACCATATATTAATCACCTGACCAGATCTACGACTTTTAAGAATTTTATTTCTTTTAATAAAATATTATTTATTAAGATATATCAATATTTTCAATTTTATAACTATTTATTTTATAAAATTTAGAAATATCAAGATAAAACATAGAATTACAACCAAATATTTTATTATATCCTTAACATTTCATGGTAATATATAAAATTATTGTATTACATTAATTATCTCATTTTATATTAATTGAAATATTTTTAATATAATTTATATGATTTACCCAACAATTAAGTTATTAGTGCATCAATATTTGTGAAATCATTAAAGGTAGTTATTTTTCACTAAAAATTAAGAATAAATTTCCAAGATGAATATAAAAAAATGTGAAAATAATATTAATAATCTAACATATCCTCTGCAAAAACCTTTATTAATATTATTACAGCCATTAAAAATTATAGTGTTGCATGTTTGACATTTTTTTGAAATAAAATACTATAAATGACATATTCTCATATAAATGGACATAAAAATAGATGTAATAGAATATATTATTAATTTTCTTGAAATTAAAACATTAAATGAAATTTAGGAATGTTTTGGGGACATTTTATAATCATTCTCATTTTGTAATAATAATTACCTAAATTACCCCATTACCAAACATATTAGTTTTGTTATTCATGTTGAAAAATAAAAGTTAACTAAATAATAATTTTGGTACATCTAATTAAAAATATTAAATCCATTTTTTAAACATAAAATCATAGATGTTGATGAATTAAATTTAAAACAAAACATGAAAATACAATGAAAGCACGTTCTTCAAAAAAACTTCCCTTTAAAATATAAAATATTTTTATGCTAAATTAAAGTATAGAATCAATTTGAAAACTATAATTTAATTAATTTAAGTTAAAATGGTCTAATGAATATTCAACAATAATGTAAAATAAAACTTAACTTTTCAAATACAGAAAAATAAAAAAATTACTTTCAACAAAAACAATTATTTTTAACTATTCATTAAATAATAAATCTTCTCAAAAAATTATCAAAAGTATTTTTTAAAATATATTTTACATTTTGATTTCAGAAATGATGTTAGTTTTATCAAATACATTGTTGTAAATTAATTATATTATTTTAACATTTAAATAGTTAAAAATCATTTTTATGAAAAATGCATTTATGAATAATTAAATGAAAGTACAATAAATAAAGTCCATATTTATAAATAATTAATTAGTATATTATAAACTAGTGAAAACATTATATATTTCAAAAATAATTAATTCCAATTTATAACCTTCCTTTAAATATCTTCATATATAACAGTCATGTAAGGATATTTCACTTTTCGATTAACCTTGGTATCTGGTACCAAGTATCCTGTCAAACAAAGTATTCCAATTTAAAATCTCACGATATAAAATTATCCTCCCATTTAATAAATTATTTCCTTAAAATTAGAACTATTTCTTGATTAAAAGGGTTTGATGTTTTAAAATACCTTTATTGAAATCCCACATATGAAAAAGGTTCAAGAAAACATCCACTAGAAAAGTGAGAAACAGCTGAGCAAAGGTCTACTGGAAAAACACCTACCGGGTTCATTTGAAAGAAAACATTGGTGGGAAGTGAAATCATTGATATGGAAGAGAAAAATAACTTCCAATGATTCATATAGAGTGATATAGAACAAGATTATGATAATTTTTTGCATAAAAAACCATAATTCCAAGGTGGGATAAAGGCCGCTGATGTCTTTGTAAGAAAAGTAAATGGATAACATTTTTAAGATCATTTTTTCCTATAGTTGAGGAATTACATTACTAAGTAGTCTATGAACAAGTGGAAATATACTTGCATGAAAATAATAGTTTCATACATTAATTAATTTCTACCACAATCTCATATTTATCTCCAAATGATGTGTATTTAAGATTATTGTTTCTTGCATGAATCACTAAAATAAACTTCTAATATATTTTATAATACCAAAAGGATTAAAATATATTCCTTCTATATTTAGTTATTAAAAAAATAAAAATGGTTATCACCTGACCAAATGATTATAAAAATGAATAAAGCCTCATGTGAGGGAAATAATTTAATCTCCAATATTCAAAAATAATATCCAATGTTCAACATAGATCATTCAATAAATAATGATCCTTAGAATTCCATAGAATATTTCAGTCTATGATTAAATCCTAAAAATTATAAAATTCTAATCACATCATCCTGAAAGATAAATTTAGTAATTATCTCTGAAAATGTTCACACCCAAAATATATAGTCTCCAAGATATAGTAACCATTTTCATAAATAACCAAAATCACCATAACTCCATAATAAAATCATATCTGAGTCCCAAAGACATTTTTAATATTTATTCTTCCAAATAAATTTTATAATATTATATTTAGAATAATCATATTGGGATTATAAAATCATGATGGTATTCCAAAATAACATTATTCACTTAACACTAAATAAATTTCCACTCAAACGGTTATCTATATAATATAATATTTGTTCCCAAAATAAACATACCTATTATCTAGTAGATATTTTAAAAAAATAAAATCGATTTTATTCTAACTAAGAAATCAAGTAGACCATTAGTAGGTGTTTCACTCATTTTTACTTCCATTTTTGGCTTCAGTTATCATGGAATTGCTGAAATCCACATGTTGTCACCCAACCTAAAAGTTGTTCTTTTACTAAAACTATATTAATTTAGTTGAAAAAAAACATTCCCAAAATATGATTAACATCTTAAATAATGTAATAACACCAAATTTTATCAAAATACAGCATCTTATTGATGATAAAGGGTTCTGATACCTTTAAACATATGTACAACAAAATTAAAGGAATTGTTCTTAAAATAATACTTCGTGTTAAAAATAGGGGATACATATACATGCCCTAAAATATCATCACCCTCATTCAACATCTAGAAAATAAAACCATAATAGGGTGTCTAAGACTCTAAAATTATGGTCATACTCAAATATATATACACGTGATGGCATCCATAACTCTTAAGATAAATTCTAATGTTAAAAATCAATTTACAATGTTGTCTAAGAGGACCCCTAAATCAACTATAATATCCTAGAACTTGTTCTTTGAGATTCAATGATAAAAATAACCTTTTATTTTATGTATTTCATACCAACAAATATGACCCAATTTTAACAATAAAAATTTTTCAAATCAAAGTAAAATTTTGATCACATTCATACTAAAATACCTTTTAGGTTTAATGTTTTATATAATTTAGATCAATATTTACATATCTTAAAAAATAAATAAATGGTTCATAAAAAATTATATCTCCCTCAAAAATTTCCTAATATTTAGAACCCTTATTTGATATACCCTCCATAAAACCATTCTTCATAACATGATTAAAGGAAACATAAATGGGAAGCTTAGATGATCAGTAAGGGTAACTTAAGGAGTTATCAATGATTAAATAAACATAACATGAGAATAAGGGAATAAAAACATCAAATTCGAATTTGAAAATTATTCCCATCATATCATAGAAAAAAATAATGGTTCATGAATAAATACTATCATTTTATATGATTTAAATAATAATGGAATCATAGTAAAATTGTTATGGGACATATCATTGGCATATGTCTTAGAATTAAAGTGTTCAAATAGGATAAGAAATTCATTTCCTTATAATTTAATGAAATTTTACAATACTGTCATAGTGTAATGGGTTTAATTCCCAATCCAATGTAGTAATCAATATTCACTCCCAAGATTATCATGGTATATAAGTTCCCTTACTAAACTGGGTTCACTCCCCATTCATGTCTTGTTTATTTCATGAGATTTCATTTTTTTACCTAATACATCAGAGGGAGATACATGTCCCTTCTTTCACATAATAAAAAATATAATTATGTGTTCTCAAGGATCATAATTAGTTTTTCAAATCTGAAATCATGAAAATAAATGGTTTTCCTAAACATTTTTTATAACATAACCCATATAAATGAAACTGGTGTAAGAAAAATTTCATCTTTTTATCATAAACATAAACTATCTAGATAAATAATTATGATTTTATCCTTATATAATATCCCTAGTAAATATATATTAACATCAACCAGTTTTATCTTATATGGAAAAATGTTTTTAAAGATCACTTGGGTTAATTCTTCAAAAAAATAACTTTTCTATTATAAAATCATTTTTTTAATCCATGAACGTAGAAAGAAAATAATTTAATTTCAAAATAATCATGTAAACTTATAAAGTAATATTAAAATCATTGAGGATTCATGATTTCCTAAAAACCCACTCAGCTTATATAAATTAAAAAACAATTCATTTCATACTTTTTAGGAAAAGGTACAATGTACCACATTTAGAATATGAAAAAATACTCCTTTCAAATCATTTTTAAAAAGTAAAATAAGGGTAAAATTTATTTTAAAATATTTTTTGAAAATATTAAAAAAATTAAAAACATTTTTAGAAAACATGGATATTTTATATAAATATTCTATAGTGGAAACATAAACATAAATAATCTCTAATAATGATGAAATTATGAAATAAACCCTTTTCATAAGGGTGTATTTCGAATTGTAAGCCACATGAAATAAATAACTTCTAATGAAAAATTAAATTATCGAATGAAAAATATATTCATGATATAATTTATAAATGGGGATGTATATAAACCACAAAAATGTGATGAATATGGAATAATTTTACAATTGTAATTGTGAGATGAGAAAACCTTACCTTAGTCTGATTCATCACATACATTGTCTTCCTAACTAATAAAATTTGGTTAATTATTTACATTATCAAGATCATTTTTTTTATTTTTTTACTACATTTTATCTCACTTATTACAATTTTATAACAATTACTTACTCATTTATGTTCTGGTTGGGCATTTTATCGATAATTAGTATATAAAACCCAAATGACTTCAGTAGGATGACTATAGTAAACGAAATCATTACTACATCATCTCAAAAATAATAAAAATGAAATAAATATATTAATTATAAATAAATTATATTTTCATTCCAACTATTAAATATGGTTATGAAAAATTAACTATGTTACGATCATGGTGATAGTAGCTCATACGTGTACATGAGTGAAATTTCCATTTTCAATGATCATTATGGAAGAAAGGTATAAATTATTTTATATTTACAAAATAATAATATTATCTATATCATTTTAATTAAATAAATAATAATATTATCTATATCATATTGGTTCACGAGGTGATTTTCCTCCGTGTAGAGCAATGACTAGTTTAATTACCATTTGATGGAATGATAATTAAAAACAGGGTATGGAATTAACATAATAACATCCCTATATATTTTAGATGTGTTTTTTATAAATTATTTATTTTTTAATAATATTTAACAGTGGTGGAATAAGAAATAATAAAGAAATTCCCGACTAAAAATAATACCACTTCTTTGGAAAACCTTTTTTCTTAACAACTTAGAACCCCTAAAATTGGAATTTTTCCAACACCAAGACCTCTATAATTAGTTTGTAGATTATATTAATGTAATTGGGTTTTTATTTTCAGAAAAAAAATGTGTTTTTACATGTAAAATATTGGGAAGAAGTGGTACCCTTCTATAAGAGACGAGAAGGGCACCCTTGGAATTTCTCAAAATATTAAATTAATATAAATTAATATTCAATACAAAATATGTCAAAAACTCCTTTATTTCTGTGATAGGATGAGAATAGTTTTCAGTAATCTCATAAAATAATTTTTAAAAGTTTAGGTCATATTTTTAACCTTATTTTCTGGTTTTAACCTCTCATTAACCCTTTTAAAACATATCGAGACAATAAGAATTTTTACACTTTGAGGAAAAATATAGTTTCTATAAATGGTTGAAAGGTCATATATGGACCATTGATGAAATTAATCAATATATAATAATATACTATATGAATATAATATTATTTTGAATTTAATATCATTTAATAAATTATTATTGATTTTAAAATGAAAATAATTTCTAATTTTATAATTATTTATTTATTCGACATTAAAAATATCAAGATAACACTTATAATTTGAACCAGGTATTTTTTTTATATCCCTACTAGATCAATTTCATCTATAAATTTTCATAACTACTTTAATTATCTCAAATGATCTAAAATTATATTACTTTTAATATTTTTTGTCTTGTATATTTAATTTTTTCATATAATTAAGTTATTAATAAACTAGTGTTTTTACCAAAAATTAAGGTATTTATATAATAAATTAAAATAAAAATAAATTTTAATTATGAATATAATTAGTTTATGTTTAAAATTAATATTTATAGTCAAACATATCCTCTCAATAAATCTATAATAAATGTATTATTTTCATTAAAAACAATATCGTGACATGATTGAGTTTTCTTGAAATAAAATAATGAAAATTTCATAATATCATATAAGTCGATATAAAATTCTATATATCCAAATAATGGTTGATATTGTACTAAATTAACTCATACAAAAAAATGATTTTAATTTTGTGGGTAATTTTATAATCCTTATCATTTTATTTTTTATATTAATTACCAGATTTACCATTTACTATAGTAACAATAATTACTAATGTTATTATTCATATTGAAAAAAAAAGAAATATTTACTAAGTTTGGAACTCCTCATTCAAAATAATTAATACATCTTCAAACCTCAAAACATAAAAGTGTCCAAATTTAATTTTATATTATATCTGTAAAATGTGGTGAAAATTAACTTTTCAGAAAATGGACTTTTAAAATATGAAATGTTTTATGCTAAATTTAAGTATAAAATACATTCCAAAAAAATAATTTCTTCATTTTAAATCATAATTAAATAATGAAAATATTACACTAATGATAAAAATAATTTTAATTTGTAAATACTTTAAAATAAATATATAATTTTTTTTATAAAAATAGTATTTTGACTATTCAATGAAAAATAAAACTTTTCCTAAAATTATCCAAAATTCACATTAAGATAAATTTGAAATTATTATTTAGAAAATTAAATTAATTTTATAAAATAAATTTTTATAAATTAATTCTAGTATTTTCCCTGAAAAGGAAATAAAACAATTAAACGAAATTGTATTTTTGAAGAATGAAATGACTTTAATAAAAAAATGAGATTATTTATAAAGAATCAATCAATACATTAGAAATTAGTGGAACCATTATATATTTCATAAATAATTTATTCTTCATTATACCAACCAATTTACCAACTAGAATATAAAAGTCACATAATAATAATTTGTTGTTCATTTAAACATCGTGTTCCATAGCTTGTACCTGATCGTACATAGTGATTAATTTTAAAATATAAGTATGTAAAAATAATAAGTATTAGAGTTTTATATTTATATGATATCTTAATATTATTAGAATGTGTCAGTATTACTAGTTTTTTAAAAGTAAATTATGATAACTCATCCCAACATGTGGGATATAACAACTTGGTGTTATCCACCAACCCCTAGTCCAATGGAGGGGAACATGAGGTGACATATTCAGCTTAATAAATATCTTTGTGGTGACATATTTTCTTGGATCTTGTCAATATTCGACCATAATATGGAATCTTAGGTAATTCTGAAAAATCTATCACTATGTTAGTTCTTTCCAATCCCTATTGAATTTTTGGTAATTTTTTATGTAAGTCAAGAAATTTAAATCCATTTGTATAGTTTAAATATTATTTTGAAATTTTAAAGTGTGTTAGTTTTGTTTACATAATTATGGCCATGTCATTTAACATTTATGTAACACAATTATTCAACCCTAACAACTAATATAATGTTCTTAGGAACATAATTTATAACCATAATGAGGTATTTATAGACAAAAATGCGAGGGGAAACCTAATTCATATATTAAATACCATAAAACCAAGTCTTCCCACAAATTGTGAAAATGAGATATGATATAAGAAAACACAAAAACAAACATTAAAATTTTTCTAAATTTAATTTATATGGATGTTTTGGAAAATGAACATGTTATTAATCACACATCAACCAAGATCATTAGATGTGAGAATACATCACCCCACACATACATTATTCTTATAGTAAAATTAATATGTAAACCCACTATATGAATTAATTATTTCAATCCAAAATTACCATTTCTCATTCCCCTGTAATATTAAATCCATTATATAATTAAGTGTCAATTAATACCATTTAATGTGATTCTAAAATTTTAAATAATATATCGATCTATTTTGTTTATTTATGGGTACCCCCAAAATCATGGTTCATTATCTAAGAATCAGAGTAATATGTGTCACCAAATGGGAAACTAATTGATACCATATGTTAAATAATAAATTTCAAACCAGTTCAATAAAAATATATATATAATAAAGTAAAATGAAAAATAATGTCTTTGAAACCAAGAATTCAAGAGAAATGTCACAAAAATATCAAAATAAATTTTTTTACTCTAAAATAAAAAGTCAATATTACATTAATCAATTACAATCCCACTAAAAAATATTATAAATCCATTATCCATCACCATTAAAAAATTTCTTATTCCATTATAAATCTATCATTAACACCCTATATGAAAACAATGTAAATTATTATAGTATTATGTAAGGGAGTGGTAATTTTACCAAATCACTAATCGGGGAGTTAAATTACCACTAATAAATTATTTGAACAACCTTTTTGCCACCCATGAAATTGGGTTGATAATGGAACTCTCTAATCACCCTCATCTTCCTTTTGAATTACACTACAAAATTTAACATTTGGTTTTCTCCATCATAAATTTAATAAAATATAACTGTATTTGGGGTAAATTATCTTTTCTAGGACTTTTAACTTTTAGAAATTGGTAATTTGTTATTCTTAATGGTCAAAAATATATCAATGAAAAAATTGGTTTATTCTGAAAAATATATAAAAATGCGATCTATGATTCATTTTATATATTATTATCAAAATATTTATGGTGTACTATTAATCATTCTAGGACCTTTCATAAAATATATATTCTAATTCTTGAATCATAATGAGAAATTATTAATTTATAATAAATTAATTATGTTAAAGTGTTTAACTAAATTAAAATTCCACAAAAGGATTTTTAAGTTAAATATTACCTAAAATACAAAAAAGATAAAACTTAAATATCAAATTGTACATATAAACCCTAATTATTTAACGAGTTATTATATTAATTGTTCATATAATATTTTGTATAGCAACACAATTAAATAATATTAAAGTAGTTAAATTCCATTGACTTCATTGTTTATATCCATACTTCAAAAATATTTTTATGTAGAATTAGTACCCTATTAGAAAAATAGTTTCTAAAATTATAAATTAATGTTATAAATATAAAAAATAATTATTCAGATTATATCGAATACCAATATAAAATTTTTGGTATATAAATAGGTATATTTTTGTATAATAATTTTCAAAAATACATTACGCTTCTTTTTTCACCCAAACTACCACTCAATTATCATAATTGCCAAAATTCAATGATCAATAAAAAACATTATATTAAATAAATTATAAAAATAAAATTAAAGGTGTGTCTATTGAATATACACATTTAATTTTTTATTCTTATAAAATTCACCACCAACCTAATAAAAAATGTCCCTGATGTAAGTAATACATTTTCATAGATTAATAGAAATATATTTTCATAATATATAAAATACCGATATAATAATTTATGTTGTTAATTTTAAATTTATTCATTTGATAAATTCTAACATTATATTTGATAGTTATATAAATATTGTTTCAGACTTCCTCTCCCATGTTCTGTCCTCAAATTCACTATGATGTCAAAATACCCAAACACACTAAGAGAATAAATATTACCTACAAATTAATCACTCAAAAAATATTGGAAATAGATCGGTTTCATAAAAAAAATCTTTAATATTAAATATTCCCCACCAAAAATGGGTATTATGTTAGGTAGATTATATAATTAAATAGTTATAAAATAAAATGTGAATAGGCTATAATTGAGTTGGTATGGTGAGTTGAATCAAATATCTTTAATTAAAAACCAAACATCAACAATCAATATGAAACATGGGGAAATATCAATTCCCTAATCAAACCAATGATTATTGTGAAAATTTAAAGCTTTAAAACTATATGACCTCACACCAAAAACTCAATATCACACCTTCTAAGATCAAAATAAGACTACTAGTGACATTTTAATATTATAATCTACATCCACGTAAAATAAAAATTTTATGTGGTTTATCGCACTACATTTAAGTCAATAATAGTCTGTTCTCCAATGTATCTACAATATAATTGGTACATAGTATTAGGTTTTGGTGGGGGGAATACTTATCAAAATTATATAAAATCAACACCCAAAAACCTATTTAACCATAATATCAATCCTTTTATTGAAATTGAATATAACATAAATAATGAAAAAATAAATTTTATTTGAAGGTTATCCATACATGATATTACACCAATGATTTATGGAGATCCCCATTATTTTGAGACCTAGATTAACTGTTATTTATAAAGATGTAAGGGGATAATATGTTTTAGAACATTTAATGAAATTAAAATTATAAGTGTTCCACAAAGTGAACTGATCGATGAATTATTTTTCTCTATAGAAATTATTTGTATGAAATATATGAAAGAAAATTTTTGTGTTTTTCGAGAATGGGAGATAATTGGATGATGTTTGATGGAATTAATGTATATCCAATAGTGGTTAAGAAATTATAGATGAATTAATATTAATCATTATGGATGAATTTTAAAGATATGAATAAAGGAGTTAATTATTGAAGTGGAAGTACATTATAATTCTATAAATATTATCTGTACTCTATAAATAATATTGAATACATTATTACAATTTGAAATAATATTATTCGTTATATAACATATATTTTCTTAGACTCTATCATGATTGGAAAGTCCACGGATGAACTTCTCATGTGATATTTGATATGTTATATTATTCCATAATGATAAAAAGTGGGAAACACCAATGATACAGTGTGATGAATATTATTTATAATATATTATGTTGTGTATTCCACTATCACTAAAGTATAATGTTTAAAATTATGAAGTTGAATTAGTTTTCTGGGTGAAAAGATAATCTTATTTTTGAAGATACAAAGCATATTTCAGGAAATAATTTTTTTTCTTAAAGCTCAAGAAAAAATTTATGTAACTAAAAAAAATAATGTATTAAATGTGTTTTGAAAAATATTCTATATGTGACATCATATTAATAAATATTTAAAATGAAAAGGATTTTCTATGGTATATAACATATTTATAATATTACATATGATTTATTAGTTTAAAAAAATTCATAATAAATATTTTAGAGGAGACACTTTTATAAGATAAACTGCGAAATATTGTGTTATTTTAATGAGTTTCAAAAATCATAAAAATGTGAGTTGTTAGTGATTTAATATATCTTTCATAAATAATTATTGAAGATGAAATTTTAATAATCAGATAAAAAAAACCCATTTTTCAATTATTCTTGAAAGGGTATTACTTCCATATATAGTTTCACTAATTTTGAGTTGGTCGATCCATTTGGAGAGAACCATTTCATAATGCATAATAAAGTGATTGCTTGGAACCGACTTATTACATGATAGATACCTCCACAACATGATGATAAACCTATTTGTCTTCATACTGTAATGAATTTCAAATATTTTTGAGCTATTTTTTGTGAAATATATGAGGGAAAATTCCATAATATAATATGATTATTGTGAATTGTTAATGATTGATTATTTAGAAGGATTAAATTGAATTATTTATTATTATTTTTTATATAAGTCAAGATGTATTTAGTATTTGGAGTCTTTTAAAGCTAATATTTCAGGATTATTAAATTTTTTATAATGATTGAAAATATAATATTCTCACAGTACTATGAATCTATATATTGTGGAAAAGAAAATAAAGGAGTGTGATGAAGTTGCTTTCATCTTTTATATTCTATGAGTCAAATAAATGAGACAAGATAAATCTGACACTGCATACACTATAAAAATTTGTTCATTAAAAATATTCATGAATTCTACCTTGAGATGTTGTTTATATCAAATAGAACAAAAATTACAACACGTTTTTCAGTGTTTTTATCATTGTCAATTGAAGAGAAAGGATGAGAAAAAGAGATAATCCAACTATTTAATATGATGGATAAATTATAAGCTAATAAATAAGTGTTATAAATCAATGGTAATATATTTATATCTCATAATGTCCCAATTTTATGAATCACATATAATATAAGGATAATGATACGTCCAAATATTATTTTATAGAATATGAAGCATATTAAGATTTTTCCATAATGGGGACAGAGCAGGTGATATTTCTCAATGCCTCGGAAGAGGATGCAGCCATGATGATGGGTCGGAATCTTGAAGTGGATCTTAATGAAGATCAGTATACTTGGGTTGAAAAACAGGACACGATCTTGGTTGGAGACTTCAATAAGGGGTTGATAAGCCTCAAGGAGTACATGCAGGTCTGGAATAAACAGACTTCTTCCTCTAAAGACCTAATAAGGGGGAATCCACATACACAGGTCTCTAATTTACCCTGGAAGCTGTTTAGGAACATGGAATCTGGTAGAATTCAACTGGTTTTCAATGACTCTATTTACTCATTTCCTAACTAATGTTTTTTTGAGTTTTCGCCCTTACTGTGTGTGGAAATGTTGGATGGTCAGATCGGCTCAGATGGGCTAGAGCACGCTACTTCTTCCTCTGCAGGGCATTTGGGATATGGTTGATTCAGAGGTATGGCTTGACATTGGGTGGGACCATGCTTGCATGGGATCACTGAGTGGTCCTTCTTTGGAGTTAGCGGTTGCTGCTTTTTCTTGGAAGAGGTTGTTTCTGGTTTTCTGCTTGGCACTTTTTGATGTTTTTTGAATCTTATGGTTTCTCACATTTACCTCAAAAGTTTATTTCTTAATAAAAAAATAATTTTCAGTTAGAAGACAGATTCCATATTATTTGTGCCAATAAATATCTATTATATATTTTTGGTCATATTTGAAAGTATTTGGGTATGTATCATATATTTTATAGATAATGTCTTGGATCAACATGAATCCTAATTAACTAATGGTTAGTGTTACATTATACCTATATGGTTCCAATAATGAAAGTTTGATTGTATACACTTTTTAGATCATTATTTTAAGAACAAAACATTATTTATATGAGAGTGAGATAAAAACTAGGGGACACTTGGTACATAGCCATTCACAATTGATGAAAATCAAATTAATAGTCCCTTTTTTCATACTTTTTGGATCTAAAATCTATATACTTCCATGAAAACTATTCTAGAATAAAATGATTTGAATCTATTCATGGAAGATATTTAGAGGTAGAGGAGGGGTAAATATTTCTTTGATCAATAAGTTACCAACATTAATGCCCCTTCTCTCTCAGTGTTGGCCACACCCAATTGGGTATATCAATTGGTATCAAGGTATATTTTATACCTCTTAATATATTATCAACAATCTCATGATTTTATTAATAAGAAATATTTATCCAAATTAATTATAAAAATTTAAGATTAAATAATAATTTTAAATTTTTTATCAGGATTTTATCCCAAGATATTGATGAATAAAAGTATCAAAAAATAGGAAGAAGCAACCCTCTAATGAAAAGTGGAAAAACAATTACGTTTAATAAGAAATAATCATTATGAGATCAAACCCATAATGAATATTTATGACTTTTTAGAGAATTAAAATTTTAATAAAAATGATAAACTCTCTATATAAAGTGAATTTGAATCCATAGATTAATATATGGTAACTAAAAATTCCATTCAAGGTACTTCTTATAATAAACCAAACAAATGTGAGGAATACAACATCTCAAAAGAATTATTAAAAGAAGTATACGATGAATAAAAATCCAAAATGATAGAAATATTATAGTGTATTCCTTGATATATATATGTTTTTAGTAATGGAACATTTAAAAAATAGTAGGACAAGATCAATCACCTTGAATAAAAAGAAATTATAAAAAATAATTTCTTCATTGTAAACAAATTAGTGTGCATAAATATTACCATAAAAATAGATACCCAAATCAAAATGAAATTGGTTCCTAAAGAAAAATACCATGGGTTTGAGATGGATTTTTAAGAGAAATACATGAAAATGAATAATCTAAAAAAAGGGCTGATTATATGCCCCATGAACTATAAGAAAAAAATCTTGAATTAATTTTAGTAATTTAAAATTAGAATAAAAATAAATTTTTTTTAAAAATGTTGAAATTATTCTATAAAAGAAGAATAAAGTACAAATAGATCATAAGAATAATGTTGATTGTAGAGACCCAAAGCTTGACGTACATGAACATTACATTACTTTTGCGGAATACTTAGTACATAACAAAAACACACACACAAGGATCGAAATAGTTTAGTGTCTTTGGAAACTTGGAATAAAATCTTCTAATCGTGGTGAAAGATCTTCAACATCTCCCATAAAGATCTTCCTTTTTTTACCTAAAACCTTTCTTTATATCCTGGGGAAAAGAAAACATAATAGGGTGAGCTCAAATGCTCAGTAAGGGTAAACAAAATAAATATCAATCACATCGTATTCATAAGAACATAACATTTTGGAAATCATAACCTGCAAAAGAGAGCATAATTTCATAACATGGGATAAATCATGGTAGTGAAATGTAATAACAATAATCATAACTTAAAACATGAAACTTTGTGGCATTCAAACATAATCATAGAGAATCATTTCTTGTTAGTCAAGACTCATTTACAAGACTATCTTAGTGGACAAAGTCCCTTTTTGAACCGAGTAACCCTCGTTTCAGTCCTGTTTCACTGAACCGGTATAACCTACCGTTCCAGCCCTGTCTATCTCATGAGATATAAAATCTTTACCCAATGCATTGGAGGGAGATATAGGTCCCACCCATCTTATAATGAATCCTTTCTTATTTGTGCCACATAATCATAAATCAAACATCATCGCATAACACATGTAACAAAAATGGGATTCTTGAAACATCATGACATCATAAAACAAATCTTATAAGGCAAATGACTTCATAAAAATAATTCCCTCACAAAATAATCAAATCAATGTAATTAAAGGGATAAAAATATAACCCTTTATTATCTTAGATGGAAAATAATTTTGATAAAACACTTGAACTCCATTCTTGAGGAAAATATCCTTTCTTCTTCAAAAACACTTTTCTTTTCTTAACATTTCATACAATTATAAACTAAAAGAAGTTGATTAAAAATAAACTTGAAAACTTGCAAAGGAAGCTTATTGGAAATAATGTTTTAAAAATCCATTCATGCCGTATAAGTTAAAAAAAACATTCTTCGTACTTTTTTCGGAAAAGTCAAAAAGTACCTCGTACGAAAAACGACAAAAGATTCCTTTCATATTCTTTACTAAAAAATCACCGAAGGGTAAAATTGGATTTAAACTATTGTAAGTGGATGGAAATAAAATTACATATTGAAGAAACATGTATTTGTATGATAAAATACAACCCAGTAAATACCAAAGTATACACAATCTCGGATAAAAATGAGATTGTGATATTTCCCTTACCTTAGGTCCGATTTGCTTCGTATGTGTCCGAACCTCCTGTATAATGATTTAAATAATGTCATTGACTTATTACAGAATCATATTCATTGTTATGATATCATATATGGTTCACTTATGACATTATATTACCCGTTCTTTTGTAAATTCCAGGTTAAAGAAGCGTTTTGGGTAAAATCATTTCATTTATCGTAGGTGTTTTGACTTGTTGTTCTTGACATTATTATTACTTATATCATGATTTACTTACTTCCAGAATATAAAATATGATTTATATATCATATATATTCAGTATATATATATATAATAATTAGATAAATGAAATGAAAAACGCCGTTCATGGAGACGGTAGTCCGTACGTACGCATGAACGCTGTTTTTCTTTCCTTATTGTCTTGAATGGAAGTAAGTAGATGACATACATATATATATATATAAATAAATCCAATATCATTATTATGTCATATATTTCATTAGTACTTATTATATATACTTTATTATCATTCATGAATGGTTAATCATTAAGAATGAATCTCATCGTGTCGTGGAGACGGTAGTCCGTACGTACGCACGAGCGATGATATCATTTCCATAATTATTGAATTGAATTGGAGTGGATTATAAAATATATCAGAATCAATATGATGTTGTAATAACTATGTATAGTTATTCTTTACACCATTATACCCATCCATGTAAGGTGGTGGTGGAAAATAGATTACACCACGGCGTGGAGACGGTATTCCGTACGTACGCACGCGCGGTGATTTCTTTTTCCGTAGGATGGATAGATGGTGAAATAGGGTTGTTTCATACTTAAAATAACATATCAGTATATGAGTGATACTGATGTTATTACTTCATAATGAAACAACCTAAGAAGAAGAAGTGGAAGAAGAAATAAAGATGAAAGAATTGGTAACGGTAATTACCTCTTCTTTGAAGCGCCTCTTTGAGACCTCCTCTTAGGGCACTAAAATTGGTCTTTGAGGAAGACCAGAACCTCTAGGATGTTTATAGGGAAGTGGAGAAGAGATTTTGGCAGGGTTTGGCCGAGCTTGACTGCTCCAATTGGTGTGAGGAGGAGGGGGAGGAGGTGTCCTTTTATAAGGGAGGAGAGGGGCACCTTAGGAATACCTCAAAATATTATTTTATATTAATGTCAAAATCGGTTTATAATGGTTCCAAAGGGTCTTATTTCGAAGCTAAAGTGGGGATGGGTCGAAATAATATCAACCAATAGGATTTAGACAAGTTTAGGGTATTATTTTAACCTTATCAATTAGATTTAACTCTAAGTTAAATAATTTAACTTTTACCGTGTCTTTTTGTTTTCTTTCACAATATGGTTAATACACTTACTATAACATTCCAAACGAACCCCAAATTGTTTATTATTAATATATATATCATTATCTAAGTCATTTGGCCGAACCTTAGATTTTTAGGAATAAAATAACAATTAATAATATAATATTTGATTTAAAAACTATTTTGTGTCAATTTTGACACTATTTGATATATGATTTTTTTGAAAGTCATAACAGAATTATATGTTCGAAACAAGTTGCTTAAATCAACACTAATATATCATAGTAACCTAGAAAATTAGTGTAATTCATAAAAAGTCTCAAATTACATTCATTTGAGCATTTATAACATCAATTATGTTAATATTTCCTTAAAAGGGTAATTACTGCATCATCGTTGTGTCATAAATAAATTAATTTATTTAAAGTTTAAAAATTATAAATAAAATATAATTATGTAGGAAAGCTTTTTAGCTTTCTAATGAATATTTATAGTCGAATTTATCTTATGTATAACCTCATATTAAAAATGTTTTAGTTATTAAACTTTGATTTTAACTATTTTAAATATTCATTAAATAAATTAATAATAAATGTCATAATCTAATCCAAGTGGACCTAAATGGTCATATTATATTCATAAGGTTGTTTTGGGTCGAATTACACTTATCCAATAGAATTAGGACATGTGTTAGGGTAATATTAATATCATATTTACCCTTAGTTACCCTATTTACTATTAACCGTGGTAAAAAAAGTAAAAAGTTACTATTCCCCAAAAATTATTTTCATCTCATTGAACCACATTTTAGTCCTTGATATTAACCATGTCTGTCGGATTTTCGAAATTCCATTCACAGAAGCGGTAAAATTATGTTTTATGCAAAATTCAGTTTTTAACCTACCACTTAGTGGTTTCACTATTCATCGAAAATTGAAAGTTTTCAGAAAAATACCAAAAATTAGGCCTAAGCTATATTTGATATTATGAACTCAAAAATGATGTCTATTTTACCAAATTCAAAACATATCAGTTGCATTAACTAATTTAAAAATTAATTCTCGTCGTCAAAACAAATAGCGTGTTTTTAAGAGATAATAACTATCAAAAGATTGACACTAGTTTATAACTGGTTTAAATGTGAAATTACATCCAATGACCAACATTGTATTAAATTGTGAAAATATATTCTAAATATACTTTAAAACCACTCAAATTAATAATTTATCACTATTAATTATTTCGATTAAAAAAGTTGTTTTTAATTAAAATTTAGTAATTTTCACTATTCATCAGAATATGAAAGTTATCCGAAAAGTACCAAAATTTCACCCTAAGCTAATTTCGATATTACGAATCCAAAAATGAATTCCATTTTGAGAAATAAAATTTACAAAATTTCAAAAAGTGGTTATTACTATTCATAACGGCTAGTTTTAATAATATCTTAATAGCATATCATTGTTTAGCGAAACTCGGTGTTGCATACAACACACGCTATCGTGGAAGGTCGTATAATTCAATCCAGGTCGGAGATGTGTATTGTTAAAGCTCCTTTTGGTGTAGCGTATAACACAAGACATTAATAAAATATTTTTCATAAAATCTCGGGCTGTTACATTCTACCCCCCTTAAAATGAATTTCGCCCTCGAAATTCGTTGGGGTTATAAATGGTTTACTATTCGAATGTTTCTTTAATAGAAACCCACATCGTAAAAAGGAATACCAAAACTTGGATTTAAAAACTAAAGTATGAAATGTAACGATTACCCAAATAAACTAATCACTGGGTTTCCACATAGGTGAAAATATGGATATGGAAGAGAAATCTAACCATCATGTTCTGATGGAGAGTGGTAGAGAACACGGCTCTGGAAAATCCAGTAATCACAAATCCATAAATTTGTGAAGATCTAAGGTACCATCTGATTCATCAGGTATAAGATCACTAGGACAACATTTTTGGTTTTCAAGATCATTTCCCTAAAGTTGAAAATTTGAATTAGAATAAATACTTTCTTTATTTTGGTACAATCTCACTATTGTTCATGCCTTGAACAATTTCCACTTCATCTCTTAAATAAATGAAGTTTAATTTGTTATTCGTGAAGTGTTAGCAGATCATGTGGTAGAATGACGGGTCATTCCATCTGTCTCAAACAAAAGGTTAGCAAAAATTATATACATAAGTCGATCTATAGTGAGATAAAGCATATATGGTTCCTAAAATGGACTTATACTTCATATATCATACTGCTTAATATAATAAAACTAGTTTCTACTTAACAAGGACTTCCTGTAGGCCAGTGGTAGGCAATAAAGGCCAGTCGCACTTCGGTTGTGGTTTCGATTCCTACAGCCTTGTCCGACGCGATGGGTTGTCGCCCGTCCTGCAGGTTGTTCTTTTTATAAAACTACATTACTATAACATCCCATCAATAATATCGAAAAAAAACTTCTATCCTTAAACAATACTCACTTATGTCCAACATAATCCATTTCAATCTTTAGGCTTATCCATAATACTGCAGTCCACTCTCATAACATAGTGAAAACGATTACCAGAGATTTAATACCATCGTTGATCCCCATACATCATAAGATATGTTTTGTTGGTCACATTCCAAACATTCAAAGTCCTTAATCATGTATTCTCATGAATACCTTAGTGAAAACATGAATGCAGTTTAAAGTTAACACTTTCCACATACCAAAATCCTCAAAATTCTATACACTCAAACCATGATATCACTTAGTCCTTATATCAATCATGAGCTCATGAATACTATTAAACATTTCATTTTCTCGTTTTCCCTTCATTATGCGCATATCATCTTATTTCTAAAAAAAATATCTCAATCACTTTGAATACCACATCAATAAATATTGAAATACTCAATGATACAACATTATTTTGGAATCCCATTACATAAACACTTAATCATTCCACCACATCGTTGTCATATTCAACATTGCCAATAGTGATCGCATGTGACTTCCCTTTGTCCTTTGCCTTCAGTGGTTGCTCATGTTGATCATCACTAACCCTTGGATTAGGGCATTTATTAGCATAATGCCCCATTTCCTTGCACTTGAAGCATTGAAGTGTTGGTGGTGCGTTCTCTGCAGTGTTTGCTTTATTCACATCATTAGAAACCCTTTTTCCATTACTTCGACACTCAGCTGCTCGATGACCTTCTTTTCCACACTTAAAACATTTTCTAGTCCCTTTAAGACAATCTCCACCATGCTTCTTTCCACACTTTGTGCATAAGGAAACATTCATCTTCTTTTCACCATTATTCTGAGATTTCTCCTTGAACTCCATCTTTCATTTCTTGTCAAAACCATGAGATGGATATGTAACACCAACTTCCATTTCTACCTTGATAGCACAACGCACAATTTCTTCATAGCTACTGAAGTCTCTTATAGCTAATGCCCTTCGAAGACTTGGTTTTAAGCCATTGAAAAATCGATCAACTTTACTTTCAGGTTGGATGATAATGCCAGATGCGTACCTTGCAAGTCTTGTAAAATTCGCTTTTTATATACCAACAGATTCATCATCTTTTTGCTTTAGTTCAAGAAACTCCTTCTCCATCTTTGTTCGAAGAATACGAGGGAAGTACTTATTGAAAAATAAGTTCTTGAACTTGTCCCATTCCATGGACTCAATTTCATCTTTTTGCCTTGTATTCTTGATAAGATTCCACCATTGATCAGCTTCACCTTCCAAACGATATACTGCTAAGATGACTTTATCATGTTCAGAACTTTGAAGAACTGAAAATATCTTTTCAGTGGTACTGATCCATTGTTCAGCAACAAGTGGATCAGAAGACCCACTGAAAGAAGGTGGACCTTGCCTCATGAAGGACTCAATAGAATATTGTTCCCTTCTCTGCTCATTTGGAAGTCCAGAATGATTCATAGCTTGTGTAAGTATAGAAATAATATTTTTCACTCCATCTCCCATAACATTTGTTTGTTCAGGAGGACAATCATTGCATTGTCCATTGCATTGATCAACACGGTTCCTTCGGGTTCCAGCCATCATCTAAAACCCAAAAAGAATAGTGTGAGAGGCAAAAATCATGCTAGGGAAAACAACATAATAAAGGGGAAGTACCTTCAATATCTAACAGCTTAGGTTTAATTCTATGATCGTTAGTGTAGTTCTATTACTATAACCTATACGTATACTTATCCTTAGGTACATCCCTAGACATACCGTAGAAATATCTCTAGGGATCTCACTAACGTTTTCACATCCTAGTTTCCAAAGGTTGAATAAACCTTTCCTCTGATACCAACTGTAGAGACCCGAAGCTTGACGTACATGAACATTACATTACTTTTGCGGAATACTTAGTACATAACAAAAACACACACACAAGGATCGTAATAGTTTAGTGTCTTTGGAAACATGGAATAAAATCTTCTAATCGTGGTGAAAGATCTTCAACATCTCCTATAAAGATCTTCCTTTTTTTTACCTAAAACCTTTCTTTATATCCTGGGGAAAAGAAAACATAAAAGGGTGAGCTCAAATGCTCGGTAAGGGTAAACAAAAGAAATATCAATCACATCGTATTCATAAGAACATAACATTTTGGAAATCATAACCTGCAAAAGAGAGAATAATTTCATAACACGGGATAAATCATGGTAGTGAAATGTAATCACAATAATCATAACTTAAAACATGAAACTTTGTGGCATTCACACATAATCATAGAGAATCATTTCTTGTTAGTCAAGACTCATTGCCAAGACTATCTTAGTGGACAAAGTCCCTTTCTGAATCGAGTAACCCTCGTTTCAGTCCTGTTTCACTGAACCGGTATAACCTACCTTTCCAGCCCTGTCTATCTCATGAGATATAAAATCTTTACCCAATGCATTGGAGGGAGATATAGGTCCCACCCATCTTATAATGAATCCTTTCTTATGTGTTCCACATAATCATAAATCATACATCATCGCATAACACATGTAACAAAAATGGGATTCTTGAAACATCATGACATCATAAAACAAATCTTATAAGGAAAATGACTTCATAAAAATAATTCCCTCACAACATAATCAAATCAATGTAATTAAAGGGATAAAAACAGAACCCTTTATTATCTTAGATGGAAAATAATTTTGATAAAACACTTGAACTCCATTCTTGAGGAAAATATCCTTTCTTCTTCAAAAACACTTTTCTTTTCTTAACATGTAATACAATTATAAACTAAAAGAAGTTGATTAAAAATAAACTTGAAAACTTGCAATGGAAGCTTCTTGGAAATAGTGTTTTAAAAATCCATTCATGCCGTATAAGTTAAAAAAACATTCTTCATACTTTTTTCGGAAAAGTCAAAAAGTACCTCGTACGAAAAAAGACAAAAGATTCCTTTCATATTCTTTACTAAAAAATCACCGAAGGGTAAAATTGGATTTAAACTATTGTAGGTGGATGGAAATAAAATTACATATTGAAGAAACATGGATTTGGATGATAAAATACACCCTAGTAAATACGAAGGTATAAACAATCTCGGATAAAAATGAGATTGTGATATTTCCCTTACCCTAGGTCCGATTTGCTTCGTATGTGTCCGAAACTCCTGTATAATGATTTAAATAATGTCATTGACTTATTACAGAATCATATTAATTGTTATGATATCATATATGGTTCACTTATGACATTATATTACCCGTTCTTTTGTAAATTCCATGTTAAAGAAGCGTTTTGGGTAAAATCGTTTCATTTATCGTAGGTGTTTTGACTTGTTGTTCTTGACATTATTATTACTTATATCATTATTTACTTACTTACAGAATATAAAATATGATTTATATATCATATATATTCAGTATATATATATATATAATAATTAGATAAATGAAATGAAAAACACCGTTCATGGAGACGGTAGTCCGTACGTACGCATGAACGCTGTTTTTCTTTCCTTATTGTCTTGAATGGAAGTAAGTAGATGACATACATATATATATATATACATAAATCCAGTATCATTATTATGTCATATATTTCATTAGTACTTATTATATATACTTTATAATCATTCATGAATCGTTAATCATTAAGAATGAATCTCATCGCGTCGTGGAGACGGTAGTCCGTACGTACGCACGAGCGATGATATCATTTCCATAATTATTGAATTGAATTGGAGTGGATTATACAATATATCAGAATCAATATGATTTTGTAATAACTATGTATAGTTATTCTTTACACCATTATACCCATCCATGTAAGGTGGTGGTGGAAAATAGATTACACCACGGCGTGGAGACGGTATTCCGTACGTACGCACGCGCGGTGATTTCTTTTTCCGTAGGATGGATAGATGGTGAAATAGGTTTGTTTCATACTTAAAATAACATATCAGTATATTAGTGATACTGATGTTATTACTTCATAATGAAACAACCTAAGAAGAAGAAGTGGAAGAAGAAATAAAGATGAAAGAATTGGTAACGGTAATTACCTCTTCTTTGAAGCGCCTCTTTGAGACCTCCTCTTAGGGCACTAAAATTGGTCTTTGAGGAAGACCAGAACCTCTAGGATGTTTCTAGGGAAGTGGAGAAGAGATTTTGGCAGGGTTTGGCCGAGCTTGAGTGCTCCAATTGGTGTGAGTAGGAGGGGGAGGAGGTGTCCTTTTATAAGGGAAGAGAGGGGCACCTTAGGAATACCTCAAAATATTAATTTATATTAATGTCAAAATCGGTTTATAATGGTTCCAAAGGGTCTTATTTCGAAGATAAAGTGGGTATGGGTCGCAGTACTATCAACCAATAGGATTTAGACAAGTTTATGGTATTATTGTAACCTTATCAATTAGATTTAACTCTAAGTTAAATAATTTAACTTTTACCGTGTCTTTTTGTTTTCTTTCACTATATGGTTAATACACTTACTATAACATGCCAAACGAACCCCAAATTGTTTATTATTAATATATATATCATTATCTAAGTCATTTGGCCGAACCTTATATTTTTAGGAATAAAATAACAATTAATAATATAATATTTGATTTAAAAACTATTTTGTGTCAATTTTGACACTATTTGATATATGATTTTTGTGAAAGTCATAACAGAATAATATGTTAACCAAGTTGATTAAATCAACACTAATATATCATAGTAACCTAGAAAATTATTTTAATTCATAAAAAGTCTCAAATTACATTCATTTGAGCATTTATAACATCAATTATGTTAATATTTCCTTAAAAGGGTAATTACTGCATCATCATTGTGTCATAAATAAATTAATTTATTTAAAGTTTAAAAATTATAAATAAAATATAATTATTTAGGAAATCGTTTTAGCTTTCTAATGAATATTTATAGTCGAATTTATCTTATGTATAACCCCATATTAAAAATGTTTTAGTTATTAAACATTGATTTTAACTATTTTAACTATTCATTAAATAAATTAATAATAAATGTCATAATCTAATCCAAGTGGACCTAAATGGTCATATTATATTCATAAGGTTGTTTTGGGTCGAAATACACTTATCCGATAGAATTAGGACATGTGTTAGGGTAATAGTAATATCATATTTACCCTTAGTTACCCGATTTACTATTAACCGTGGTAAAAAAAGTAAAAAGTTACTATTCACCAAAAATTATTTTCATCTCATTGAACCACATTTTAGTCCTTGATATTAACCGTGTCTGTCGGATTTTTGAAATTCCATTCACAGAAGCGGTAAAATTATGTTTTATGCAAAATTCAGTTTTTAACCTACCACTTAGTGGTTTCACTATTCATCGAAAATTGAAAGTTTTCAGAAAAATACCAAATATTAGGCCTAAGCTATATTTGATATTATGAACTCAAAAATGATGTCTATTTTACCAAATTCAAAACATATCAGTTGCATTAACTAATTTAAAAATTAATTCTCGTCGTCAAAACAAATAGCGTGTTTTTAAGAGATAATAACTATCAAAAGATTGACACTAGTTTATAACTGGTTTAAATGTGAAATTACATCCAATGACCAACATTGTATTAAATTGTGAAAATATATTCTAAATATACTTTAAAACCACTCAAATTAATAATTTATCACTATTAATTATTTCGATTAAAAAAGTTTTTTTTAATTAAAATTTAGTAATTTTCACTATTCATCAGAATATGAAAGTTATCCGAAAAGTACCAAAATTTCACCCTAAGCTAATTTCGATATTACAAATCCAAAAATGAATTCCATTTTGAAAAATAAAATTTACAAAATTTCAAAAAGTGTTTATTACTATTCATAACGGCTAGTTTTAATAATATCTTAATAGCATATCGTTGTTTAGCGAAACTCGGTGTTGTGTACAACACACGCTATCGTGGAAGGTCGTATAATTCAAGCCAGGTTGGAGATATGTATTGTGAAAGCTCCTTTTGGTGTAGCATATAACACAAGACATTAATAAAATATTTTTCATAAAATCTCGGGCTGTTACATTGATGTTATCAAAATAGAATGTGAAGAAATCATGAAGATAGTAAATAATGAATTAAACATATTTAATAGAAAATTTCATGAACATGATGTAAAATAAACATATATAAAAATAACATAGTCTAAGTATTCACTCTAAGATGAGAAAAGAAATATTTAACTAATTATTTAAAAGGTGGAATATTGTGCTAAAAACCCAATATATTTTAAAAAATTCTAAATTCATTCATTGATAAACCTACTATAAGATCACAAGAAAAGTAACCACCTATCACATAAAATATGAATTGTTGTATGTCTATTTTAAGTAGTGTGTTGGTTTCATATAAAAATATATAAAAATATAGTGGATGAAAAATTTAGAGGAACCCACTAATAAATCCTTAGTGGATTAAATAATTTCCATGAAAATATTTCCCTCGAAAGATTCCCAAAATGTAGTTAGAATGACCCAGAAATGAAAAAAATTCAAAAACTGATTAGAATAAAATTCAAAATAAAATATCAAAGGTTGGTATGATTTTTTGTGTTGTAGAATTTTTAACCATAAGGATCATGATTGATGTAATAATAAATCTACCTAAAGAATTTTAAGTAATCTTGCATAATTATAGAGTTAAACATTGTTAAATAAAAGTACACTGAATAATTCTAATAAACTATTTGGATCTAAAAATCTTGAAACCATTGATAAAATATGTTTACAATTTAACGAAAGTGGTAATTGTGAATATGCATTCTTATCCAAGTAAATAAAACAAAATCCAAATACATAGATAAATTAATGACAAATATTAAAAAAATTAGGAAATTATATAATCCTATCATGGGAATGGCTGAGATTATTTCCCAATTTTTCCATAAATATTTTCAAACCAATTATAGGAAGAAAATTCCCTTATAGAAGAAGAGAAAACACCATAGACACTTGATAAAAATTAATGGATATTTATATTAATTTAATCAAGAATAATTGAAATGGAAAATTAGTCTATGAATATAAAAAAAAGAACTAGTATATTGGATGGAACACTAAATAATGGATTCAAACACTAATTTCATCTCTGGTTTTCAATCCGATATAACCCAAGAGCTTGTGAGTATCTATGTGGGAGTTCCAAGTATACTGATCACAATTAAAATTATTTTTTATTCTTATTCTAGATAAGGATTAACTATTAAGAAAGACACATATTTCACAAAAACACCCATGTCCATTGATGTATAACATAATATTTATATCCTATCACATGGAAGTTCTTTACAAAATCAAGTTAAACATGCTGTCAAATATTTCGACTCTAGAAATCATATAATCTAGAATGTTGATTTCACTTAAAAAAATGAACAAATTAGTGTATCATGGATGGGATGTAATTAACAACCTTGTTTTTCGAATAAGTAGGAAAAGAGGTCAAATTTATTCCAATTTTTATCTTTTTATTTTTAATTTATATATATGGAATTCAATGTGATTCATGTGTTTAATGGGAGAACTAAAAGAATATGTATTCTATCCAAAACTAGACAGTAGATAAATAAAGTCACCATCTTAGTGTGATCAATCAGTTGGTATCACCATGCTTATTTAGTGGTCAATATTAATGAAGTAATTATGGAGTATTAAGGGATAGAAAATTAGAGATGTCTCAAAAGTTGAAAGAGTTGTATATCAAATAAAATTCAATTTCTAGAATGTCCTAGAAAAGATGTTATAGATGAAATTTGTATATTTATTATACCATACATACATTGGGTGAATATGTTCTGGGGTTAAAGTAGATAATTTAAATTAATCAACTACTTGATAATGAAGAAATTAGAAAACATTAATTGTAAGATTTAGGAAGAATATATTTCAATTTTTTGAGTGTTCTTATCTCGTGTGTGATGATGATGGTAATAGATATTGTTGGAATAAATATATGGTCATCAATCTATTTCTACATCTTATCCCTTTCATACTATGGTTACCTTCAATAATTATTTATAGTGGGGAGGAATTCACTCTTCCCAAACTATAATATTCTTATCATTCGACTTCCTCCATACACTAATCACTTCCCTAGAATCACTCAAATTAGAGGTCTGAAGGATGTGGTTAGTAGTATGTAAAATATTGTATCTCACTCTTGTGATGTCTTATACAGGTTTCGACCCTTTCTAGTAATGTAGTTGTTCAAAGGTTAAGTTTCAAGGATAGTTCAAGTGGATTTTTAATGGTGGTTGTTCTAGAGGGAGGTTTTAGTCGTGCTAGTGATTTTCATGGTTTTTTAAGGGTTTTATAGTATATAAAAGGTAGTGTATTTCTCTAGTCAATATTCTTAATAGTTTCTATCCTCGATATTGATGTTTATGTTCAGTGGTGATGCTTTCATATGGGTGTTATAAAGTATATGGTAGAGAGTATGCAGAAGGTCATAGATCACTCTAGGAAATATATATATTATTTTCCATTCTTAATGATGATGGAAATGATGGGAAGTGAGGTTTTAGTGATTTTGTTTATGGTTGATTTTTCTTTGTGGTGATTCCGAATGGAGATTATAATGGTTCAAGAGAATGTTTTGTTTATTGTTAAGAGAATTTCCACTATAATTAATAATCTAATCCCAAGTATATATTACTCTATCATGGTTTGGTGTGGATAAGTATTTATAAATAGGTTACCGGAAGAGTGGTTTAGTGGATAATCATTCCCCCTGGGTAAACTAACTCTAATTAGGTTTCCATGTGATCATTTGTATTTATTGTTAACATTGATCTAAATGGATAATGCATTTTCTCTCATTAGAGTTACAGATCCAGTGGAATAGTGATGATGATAACACAACAATATTATCATAATTTGTTCCACTAGCCTGAGATAGAGGTTTCTGAAGTGTTTGATATGATGAAATTTGTTGATTTCTAAAGGTGGTGGTTAATAAATGTATTTATTATTTGTTTGGAAATAAGGAATTTTATTATATGTTTCATCATGGAATATGTGTGGGACTCATGCTACCAACCACATCAGATATTTGATAATCTATTTTCAAGTATAAGTTTTAAATAACACTTTTCTACATTGATCATTTTAATTTTTAAATACCAAAAAACATTCCATGGGTTAGTTTTTTTAATGATGGATTTTTTCATCAATTATGGTTTGTATGGTTCCCAATAAAATTTAATTTGGATTTATTAAAAATGAAATAAATTGATTAAAAAGTGTTAATATGAGTTTAATATTTCCTGTTTTAATTCCCAGAAGAACATTTTCATAATTTGGAACTATCCTAAAAGCAGAAGAACAACCTCTATGGAATGATATTTCATTTTGTATCACACTATTACTTTTATAAAATGATTTTTTTCTATATTAGGCCATCGTGTTTTTTATTTTGAGCATGGATATTAAGACTTATAGAGGAATAATGGATAATGTATTATATTATCTAAGGCATAAAACCTTATATAAATTTTTTTTTTTATTATTTATAATAGGTATAGAAAAAAATGAAAGAAAGACATAATAAAGGGCATAAATAGAAATTTAAATACAAAATAATATGTATTTTTCTTGTTGGTATTGATAATAAACACAAAGTGAGATATTTTTTATCCCATTTTTATTATATTTCAAATGTTATCAACAATTCCCAAAAGCATTAATGAAACAAGGATTATTTAAATATTTATTTATGTAATATCACCCTAGATAAAGAGTTTAAATGTCCTGAAATTATACAAGAATAATGTTGAAGTCCCAAAATTTGTTATATACTGATAATAGATTTTTTATATTAGAAAATATCATATTTTTTAATGAATTTTATCTAAGAGTTTAGAGAAAAATAAAAGGTTCTTAAATTACTTATATAGAAAGGTAAATGAGTTTTTTAAATTCTAATTACATGGTGATAAATTCACATATAATATTTTTAAGAATAATTTTCTTCTTTGTAAACTAAACACAAATATTTTTCATAAATATTTCATGAAAAGGGGGGTTGCATATATTTCACATACTCATGGATATATTGTATCATTAATGAAATATGAAAAAATAGTGGGAATTTTGATATTTAATTTCTACCATGATTTATAAAACTATTTGATGATATTTTTTGAGAATATTTTAAGAGAAATAATGTATATGATATACATGGAATGTATAGATTGATGAGTTATATATCTCAAAGAAGATTTTTTTATTCCAAAATATGAAAATACATCTCTGCATCCACCAATTTTTAAGAAATATTTTTAAATGGTGTCAAAAGAAATTATGTTAGAGTTAACAGCCAGGCTAAAATTAATGATGATTTTTTATTCATCATTGTCGAAAAAAATCTGTAAAAAGAATAAAAGAGTTTATTATGTCAGTGTAATTTCATTAAAATACTCTATGGGTTATTAATATGTTCTATATCCTTTGAAATATATTTTGGATATTATAAATTAATGTATTTTATATATAATATATATTTTTTATGACACTCTTGACTAATCTATCATGGATGAAACATATTTTTTCAACTATAAATTTTAATTATTTTTGTAATAACATTATCACTGGGACTGATAAGTAGTTGGGAATGGTGTTTTTTGAAACATGGAATCCTTGTCTCAACAATGGTGTGTAATAATTTTCGAACATGAGTCTTGATATCTGGAATTACTGAATGACTTGTTTTTTGAAACTAGAGACTTTAGTGTGATAATTATTTCACTATACTACAAAGACCTGGTTCAAACTTGGGAGGAGGTTGAGATTATTTTATATGATTCCAAGGATAAATATCATTATCTTGAACATATTTTTACCAATACTGATTGGGGTGTCTTGAGTTCTTACCTTATTGGAATTATTTTTTTCCTCACCATCTATAGTTTGGTATTTTTATGAAGATATCTTTCTTGAATAAAAGTTTTTTCTAAAATGCATATTGTAAAAAACAATTACATCACCAGAATATAATCGATCCTAATATTCAGGTAATTGACATGTGAAATGAGTATTATCGCTATAAATAACATAATGTAATGTCATAGGTTTATATTCTGAATTACCTTTAGAAAATACCCTTTCATAAAAGTCAATGTATTGGATCAAATTTACTTTAAAAAATTATTTCAATAGTTGAAATATTTACCTCATGAACAGGATTAGTGGGTGTTGTCTCCCAAATCAAATTTTTTTAATATATTTTTTTCCATGTTATTTATTAGTTCATGAATAGTATCAAGGGTTATTTGCACTATAACACCATCGGATACAAAATCTATCATGTCAAAATCCATAGGGTTAAGTCCCCAATAAAATTATTAGATAATGGGGTAGTAACCAATCTATTTGTAATGCAAACTATCGCATAATATTTTAAACATCACATAAAATTTATTTCATGTCTCTCCATGTGATTTTCTAATTCGACTTATTTCATTCCTAATGCACGTGGTGCATATGGATTAGAAAAAATTCTTTTAGGAAATACTTTTATTATCAAAACACTACCTATAATAGAATATACGTAGTATATCCAAAATTTATCAAAATTATCAATGTAGTAGTGCACTACCCTATGTTTTTTTCCTTAAGGACACATTGGGGTTTCTTATTGGATAACACAGTATGGAACAACTTTATGGTTTCCTGAGGGTCCTCAATGTGAGATTGATGAATTATTTGGAAGATATGAATAATACCAAACCTAAGTTCAAATTTATCTATATGTTATTTGTATTAATTTTTAAATATTTTGTAGTCGACAATAGTTTTATTCAATTATTTTGAGTCCCAGTTATTTCCAATCATAATATCAGTATATAGGTTTTTTCTATTTTTGATTTTATAATAAACCAATTATGGTTCATTTTCAATGATTTCTTCAGTTGCGATTGAATTCTAAACTATAGATTCCTTATTTTCTGTTTTATTATTTTCTAGTATGATCTCTATTTCAACTAACTTACCTAAATATAACCATAAAATGTAAGAATAATAGAAATAAAAAAAATATTACTTTTTTATAATACTGGAGTGATAGAATGATTTAAATAAAAAATAACATACCCATAAAATGATAATTAATAAGAAAAAATGGAAAATGTAAAAATAGATAAAAAGGTTATAAAAGTGACCATAATAATAGAATTTTAAAAAATTACGTTTGGTATAACTTTTTAGTCCTTTTTAGTGGGTATTTTATACATTATATACCTTATTTTAGGTAAATATGAACAAATTTGGTCATGTTTGTATATTTGATCCTATTAAAATACAAATTATTGTCCAGTGGAGGATAATGAGATAAAATAGGAACAAAAAAGGTAAATTTAGAATTCATTAATAAAAAAAATATGATATTCCTAGATAATTGTCCCAAAATTTGGGTCGCACTATCAATCATGTCCTAATTAAATTTAACTTTTTTATGTTTTTTGAAGTATAGAATAACCAAAGTAATTTCCTAATAAAGTAATGAGTCAATTAATTATATTTTATTGTTAAAATATAAATTCATATAACTACATATAAGGAGGTGGTTTTCTAACCATAAAATAAAAAATGAAAATGAATAAATAATTGATCGAAAGTTTATGAATATTACATGGTCAATGAAAAGTAGATGTCCCTTGATGCTTAATTGTCAAAAATCTAAAGGGATGGTGGAAGGATAATTGATTACTAGATTTATACCTACTAAAAGTAGTATGGTATGAGGGTTATTAAATGTTTAAAAACAAGTATTTAATCGATCAGTTCATTTTATTACCAGTAACATGTAAAAATTAATAGAATATTTTTAGATGTAAGATCCTAAATCAATAGGGGAATTAACTCAATAAGATGACTCGATAACCAAACTGAGCCCAATTTTTAACATGTTATCATTAAAATAACATTAATTTTCATTATATTTTGATTATAACTTTTATTAATAGACAAAATCCACAACATCACTCACGAAATATACTAGAGAGAGAAAACCAATGTTTCAAATCATCACACAATTCAAGTTATGCATAAATCAAGATAATTAATCCTCAATTGACTAATATATATATCCATAAAAACATCTTAAATCTTTATGAAATTGAATTAAAATTGATAAAAAACAAAGAAATTCACTTATTTTCTGATGATTAAAAATTTAGACATCGAGACTCAATCAAAGAACACAAAAAAGATTGATTTCTAACATTTTTAGAATTATAATAGGTGGAATAAGATGAAATATACGATGAAATATCTCATGCTTAACCATTATACATCCATGGATGTTCTACCACTATATTTGATCCATGGAGTAATTTTAATAAGAAATATTTAACGTTATCTCCATGAGAATTCCAAATTATATATGTGTAGGTGAGTTATTCATGATGGATTCTTTTAAACAATTATTTTAAAGGATAAATAATCCGAAAATAGAAATTTACCTGGAACATTTTTAAGAAAATTAAATTTGAGTTCCATTTTATAAAATTTTAAATCAACTATATTTGAGTCGCCAAACACATGTTAGATACCAAACACTACATGCAGGTCTAATATTTCTAAACTATATTTTTTATACATTTTTTCCTTTGTTGGTAATATTGTAAATGTATCAAGATATTGCTCTAGTTGGATCAATTAAATCCTAATGAATCTGGAATCCTAATAAAATAATTTCTTATTTTAGATTTGTGTATTTATTGTTATGGATGAAATGCCAATATGATTTCAAATCAGACCATTATGTGACAATATCCAATGTTATCATTTTAATCCAAAACCACTTAAAACAATTAATCATTAAATGAAAAAAATGTGGTGATAAATTTGAGTAAATGTGTGACTAAATGTAACTCGCCAATTTAGTTTTCATGTAATTAGATGAATTGCGTTATCAGTGTATTTTTATGAATTATTTTGAGTTTTAAAGGTTGATATTTAATTTCTTGGGTTGCTTTAGAGATTAATAATGAGTGATTAAAAATCCCAGTAGTGTGAGGGAAACATACTGGTAATGTAATGTTGTTTAAATACTCATTTTTGGGTTCATAACTAGTTGAACATTGGACAATGAGGTTTAGGGGTATTTAATCCTCTCATTAGAAGTTTATACTCAACTTTAGATTGGTTTCTCTCATCTGAGGTCTCCCTAGTGTTGTGTTGTAACCTTGGGTGCATCGGTTATCCTAGTGATAATTGGTTATTCCTTATGTTGGAATTTGATATGTTGTTATCCTATATATTGTTGATGCTTATGCTAACTATAATGTATTATGTCTCTATTGATTGTGAGTTTTTATTAAATTTCATGTGGGGGATAATGTTTTATATAAATAATAATTGAAATATTTTTTTTCAAAGATTAAGGGGGATATGGTAAAATTAATGAGTAACTATTGGGGTTTGTACACAACCAATTTTTATGGAGATCAGTGGAAGGGTAAATTTTAGGAAAGGTAGCACAACTAATGAAAATTAATCCTTTTTCACTAGTCATGATTCATAAATATGAGTTAAATTTATGGTGGACTATTAATTCCATCAATTAGATGAGTTGTGGAGTTTTTATGAAGGCATGGAGGGGTCTGTGGGTGTCTTTTTGACAATTTACATTTTTTGAACTAATCAATCATTGATCTTCTGTTGTATCTTTTGGGGATGAACCTTTGTCATCAGTCTACTAAAAGATAGCATGAAAAATAACACTATAGGAAATAAAAATTTATAACTTCCTCAAATAAAAAATTGTCCATATAATGTTGACTTATAAGAACTTTTGAGGAAGATACTCACCCTTTATCACAATGATGAGTTTCACTCCCCTACACACACTAACGAAGATTAAAGCAGATATAAAATAAAACTAAAAACAAAATGGATTTCATAGTTCATACATTAAATCCATCATCCATGGGATAACTATGCATTTCCTTTTAATTTATCAAATGCTATGAATATTATAATCTCTTTGAAAATTACCGCCTAAAAGATCAATAAATTTTTTTAGCATGAACACATATACAAGTGGTCCGAACCCACCTTTTTAGTGGGTCCAAACTAATCAATCGATAAAAAAATTTTATATTTATGGGAGTCCCTTATTTGATCATGGTAACATCATATTTCTTATAGATTTCCTTACCATAACTGTTATCCATTGGGGAAAAAATATATTATACTTTTGGCTGACCAATACACTCTTATGTATAAATTTGTTAATTTACTGATAATTAGTTTTCTATAAAACCTTTTAGAAATACCTTCACATATAAATAGAAGGAATACACATATTTAGTGACTTTAGACCCACAGTATTCAAACAAATGATAATATTAAAAACATGATTCTTGAACTAGATCATTAGAAACAACTTCCAATAATGTATTTGTTCACCTATACTTTTCCTATTTAGACAAAGCTAAATTGTATAGAATCTTTTTCTTGTTATATGAATAGTAACATGAGAAGTCATTACCATTTATAATAATACCCCACTTGAATATTTCTTCAAATGAACATAGGGAAACCATTAATATATAGTCTAAAAATCACTCCTCCAAATATTTAAAAAACATAGTATCTCTCCCACCTTTTATTTACCCTAGTCCTACTGAGGTACATCATTCCCTCAGATAGTCTAACACTAAAACTTTGGTGAATATGGTTGTTGGATTTTCTCTCCATGTTTCCCTCCAAAACCGTATCATTAAATCACATTAAATCAATTAGTTGAAATGATATTTCTAGTTGATTGGGTCAATTTATAATTCAAAAAAAACATATTCTTAACCATGTGATTTTTTCTCTAATAATCACAGAATTAAAATTAGCCTTCTCAGCCCCTTCTAAGATCCTAAAATAGATTCCTAAACCATAATAGATCATTATATACATTCTTTATAAGAATATATTCATCTTTAATTGTAAATAATACTTCAATTTTCTATAAACATTATATTTAGATAGATATTATACATCCGATTATAAGGATAAATAAAATTAAACACTTTCAGTTATTTGATTCTCCCGCAAAGTCTTCATCCATATAACCATAAAATGGTCCATTATTTTCTAGAATATATAAGCATTTTACAATCTATTATGATATATGAGAACCCATTTCATATATTTCTAGTGTTGCATCACTATATTTTTCATGAAACAGCTGTTATCTCCCACTATAGAAGAATGTTTTGGCAAAGTATAAACTGTAGAATATATCTGACTAGCTACCTCTAATTAAAATTATAATTTTCCCATAAAGTAGTATAATATTCTATTTAAAATTATTTCCAATTCAATAGTTTGATGTTTTCATCCAATGAGGTTAAGACCATATTACATCCAGACATTCCAAATCATTCAATAAGCTTATAGATGTATTCCTTTTGAAAAAAGTCAATATTTTGGCCTTTCAATATCTTTCACTCTTTATTTAAAAAAATTATTAGCCTTCATATGATCTTTCATATTAGAAATCTTAAATAACTCATTATATACCTTATAAATCATATTAATTATAAAATATTCTAGGAGAAATTCATCGACTTATGAGAGTTTAATGATGAAACATTTGACCTCGAATGTCTTCCAATAGTTACACTAATCCGAGTTTCTATAAAAAACCATTCTAATATATAAAATCATATAAATTTCTAAACCACAACCATAGTTCATGTTTCAATATATAAAGACTCATCTTTATCATGCACACCATATCCATAATCAGATTATCCTTGAATCAATTTGATTATTTCATATAAATTTTATCCTCTAAGTCTCTAGGATAGAATTTCATTTTTTTCATCTATATTATAATGATTCTAAGAACAATCCTGATGATATTTTTTTAAATATTGGTTCTTTTTTTGGTAATGATCTCATACATTCTACTAAAATCCTTTCATGACTTGCTTATCCTTGTACATATTTCTATCATTATTATCTTTTTTATAATGGCTGCATCATTTTTTTCATGATCATTATTCTCCAATAGAATTTTTTATCTCTCAGTTTCATTTAGAAGAAATAAATCCAACTCAGTCTAGGAATCTTCTCTTTCTTTAACTATAACTTCGGTAACTTCATTTTGTGGTACATTGATTTGAGGTTCAATAGTTATATAGTATTCTATAACATCATTCCAGGGATTAATATTCAATATTTCCACACTTCCTTAGCCTCAAAAAACTATTATCATTTTATAAATTCAATCCATATCAACATGGATTTGGAATGTTGATTATTTTCTCTCAAATTAGTTTTTAACTAAGTTTGAATCATTCTTCATTGCAAATTAATTGAAAAAAATCATTCTAAAATGAATTATCATATGTCATCATCTAAAAGTAAAGATCCAATGTTTTAATAATTATAAACCACAATGAAATATGTTTTTTACCTATAATTGAGTTTTTCTCTATAATTGGAATCAATATTGAAAAATGATAAACTTCTAAAAAACATTGAGTTATTTAAATTCTATCAGTTTTCTTGACCAATGTTGTTCTGAAATATTAATCCCCATTAATGATTATAAGAAATTATTAACTATGTAAACTATATAACTGACTACTTCCACCCAATTATCATTTGGAATTCAATAGATAAATATCACACATAATCAACTTCACTGGTGTTCTAGGTACAGTTCCCAATGTCTTAATTCCTTTTTGGTGTTAAATCTCTAAAAATAACTACTATTATTTCACCACAAGTATCAACCCTTAAGTATTTTATATTTCTATCATATACCCTTTCCCTCATTACCTTCATTTTAATAAATTGCATAATTAGCTAGAATAATTATTTTATGAAGTTAAATCATACTTTCATTCTTGAATCATTGATGAATGTAGTAAAGTACAATGACCCACTATGAAAATTGATTGGTTTATTCTTCCAAAAAACCATGTGAATGAGATTTAACTTCAATGATATAATATTTCTTCAAATCATCTTTAATGACACATTTATCTTCATTCTATTAAAAAACTCAGATAAATTAAAAAATATATTTGATTGAGGTTTAGAATCCCCATTTCCACTATAAGTCACTTTTTCGTTCCAAAATGGTGACTAAGATGATAGTGCCAGAATTATAAAATATCAAAAGTTTATGATCTAATAATTGTTCACCCCATTCCTTATTCGGTAATATTCAACATCCATGTAGTTACAAATCTATCTAGGTTTATAAAAACTATAAGTATTTTTAATGCCTGTTGAGAATCTACTTCTAAATCCAAACCATTCCATGTTGCCTATATAAATTAAATACATCAATTACTTGGTATGTTCCTTGCCTATTTTAAGTCATGGTAACATTAAATCTTCATGTGATCATTAACATCTTCTTTCCCCATGACTCTATGATATTTATCATATGCAATTTTAACCTTTTCAAATAGTTTTAATAAATAATTTTTCTTAAATCTCATCTCGTCTGTTCATATAAATGAACCCCAAAATACATGATACATCAATATAAAAAATCATTTCCAGTAAAAAATAAACCATTATTTACTTTAACTATATTAATGGAACTTTAACATTCTGATGATTTTTTGTATAATTCACTCATGGCATTGGAAATCCTCCATGAAATGACCATGCATCCCATAGTTGTAATATAATTTTTTTTTCAGATTGACATAATTTGATCAATAGTGTAGAATTATCTTTCTAATTATTTTGGATTTTAATGAGGGAAATGTAATCAAACATTTTCATTCAATTTTATTCTTATAAATTTTTAGATATCCATATATGTCATTTCAACATTGAGAATAATATTTCTAACATCCTTATACAACATGTCTATTTAATTTATAAATTATAAAAAATATTAACCATCACATCGCATGATTTTGGAAGTGATCATAATAAGAAGAAATGCCTATAGATAAAATATAAATATAGCATTAACTAATTTGAGATGAATATAAATAATGTTAAGTTAATTAAAATGAAAAAAAGAGGGTATTACTTCCAATAATATCTTTTTTTCATAACCTACACATCATGAACATCGTGTAAAATGTTGTTATATTCTTATATGTGTAAACTAGATCACCTACCAACTATTGTGTGGTTTTCTTCTCTTTGATGATAAAATTAACATTCTATATAAAAGAAATTATAATCATCCCAAAAACATTCCTATCACTATTTTTCAATTATATTTCTCAATTTGATTCATTTTCAATCCCTAAAATTGAAATTTATGATTATTCAGAATCATATATTCTTCCATCTATATCTCATAGAATCCAATTACTAACCCACAATAAATTTTCCCCCCAAACCATTTCTTATTTCAATACAATATATTTTCTTACAATAATTAAAAATTAATTATAATAAAATTAATTAAAAGGTCTGAATATCCCATATGTACTTTCTTCTAAGCCCTAACCCAAGATTTGTTAATACTTATTTGGGATGAACCTCTTTTATCATCCAATCTGAAGTTAACATTAGAATATAAACATGAGAAAACAAAGCCCATAGAATTCCTCAAACTAGAAGGATCCACTACTGGAAAATGGACCTATCCCCCCGGTTTTCCCAAAAACTGTGGGGATAGACCCCCCCCCCCACCCCATACCCACGGTTTTTGAAAAACATGGGCATAGGTTAATTTTTAGGACCTATACCCACGGTTTGTCAAAACCGTGGGTATAGGGGGTCTATCCCCACGGTTTTCCAAAACTGTGGGGATAGGTCCTAAAAATTCACTTATACCCACGGTTTTCCAAAACTTTGGGGATAGGTACCCCTATACCCATGGTTTTGGGGAAAACCGTGGGGATAGATCTGGGTTAAAATACATATCCCCACGGTTATGAAAAACCGTGGGTATAGGTTTCCCGTGTATGGGTGGGAAAAAATATTTCCCACGGGAAGGATTTTTTTTTGGCAGGGGTCTTATACCCACGGTTCTTCCCTCTATACCCATGATTTATATAACTATATTTAACTAAATATAAATATATATACATAAAAGCGGTGTTGGGGTAGAGATTAGGTGCTTCTTCTGCAGTAGAGAGGTTGTGGTTCGAAACCAGTCGGCCTCATTATTTTAGAACCTATACCCACGGTTTTGAAACTGTGGGGAAAAGCCTTTGACACCATGGAAATTGGGTATGTTTCATTGACACAGTGGTAGAACACCTATACCCACGGTTTTGGAAAACCGTGGGTATAGGATGGGGACCTATACCGACATCGTTCCAGCCCACGGTTCCCAAAACCGAGGGTATAGCCTATACCCCCGGTTTTGGGGGTTATACCCACGATTTTGAACCATGGGTATAGGTTGTTTTTCAATTATTGATTACCATTAAATCAATGTACTATAACAAAGGATGAATAACCTAAACATAATTCACCAAAAAAAGTTGTATTGATACCACACACACAAACCGACATTCATGAAGATATGAAATAAAACTATAAAATGGATTTATATTAGGACATTAATTCTTATATCCATTAGAAAAACAATTCTAAACATTCCATTTATCGTAATTTACAAAGTTTATAATAAATTTATAATTTCTCATTGACATAACCACTAATTACCTCCAGTATAAACATATGCACAACTAATCCTACACCACCATTATTGTGGGTTATAATTGATCATCTGGGTGAACTAAATTCCAATAATTATGGGATTCCCTCTATTCAACATGTTTACCTATGATCACCTATAGAAATATTTCTCTTACCACTAACCTATAATGAACATATAATTTACCCTTACATTAAATAGAGTTAATATTATCAATGAAAAAGTAACTTTTAGGTATCTTTATATTGTTAAAAATTATAATAGTGGGACATCCATTTATTAATAACAAACTATTATGTATATATTAAATTCTATTCTACATTATCGCAAAAATTTTCACGAACAAAAAATTGGTTCTAAATCACCTACATCAAATTGAATTATTTATTTCCACCTGTCTTATTAGGGAATAGCTAGATTTTATAGTTTCTTTTTTTGGTCATCAGAATCAAAATTTGAAAATGAATAACAATTACTAATAGTATCTACACTACTACTTATGGACAGTTATTGTAAAAATGTTAATTTATTATAAATATTTTGACATACATCGTTAAATCCTAGTTGGTGTTGTTTATATTTTCCTGTCGTTTTCTTTTTCTTATAGGTATATCATTTCTTAGCAACAAACACCTTATATTGAAATATCATCAATTGTTGGTTTGTGGAGGGTGTCTATTTAATGATATATTAAACCCCATTAGTAATTAATAAATCCTTGAAATTTATTACAACCCATCAATGATCAGATGGATGCAACTAATTCCATGTAACACTATAAATATATCCATGTGAGGTTGAATGGGGAATTATTAGGTTAGAATATTTCAAATGGTATTAATTATTATCCTTTTTGTGGATTATGTGGAGATAGGTAGATTTGGGACTCATGATACATTTTTTAAAAGGTCTATAAAACTTTTATTGAGTGAGTCATAAGTCATAAGGATGTGTAGGTAGTTCAAATTATTATTGAATCAATTGTAGATTAGTTAGAGAACATGAGTTTGATTATAAAAGGTCATGGTTAATGGTAATTATTTATTCATTATGTAGGAATTCAAGGATAGTAAATGAATCACGGTTTTATATTTTAGTAAAAATTATTATATATCATTTTTAAATGAGTTTCAAAATGTGTCTTTTGAAATTGGTAGATTTCAAAGAGATTTTTAATTAATTAATTTTGAAAAAGATGTATTTATTATTATTATTCCTTAAGAATATTAAATTCTAGAGTACCCATTAGGTGGTGTGGGGAAACAATCATATAGATATTTTCAGACACGAACGTTTCATTTTAGATTGATGGGATTTTCATTGGAATAAAAGAAAAATTCCTTAATGGAGACCTCAATTAACATTAGGAAAATATATCAATGATGTAACACCCAAATACATTTTTATTTTTTTAACTGGTTTAGTCTTTTGGTATTTTTAATTTCATGCAACACTAAATATAGTTTTACATTAAAGCACAATGTTTGGATTTACATAGATGAAACACCATGTTATTATTCTGCCACATGCAACTAATAGATTAGCTTGTGGTACATGAATCACTATTTATGGCTTGTGTTACTCAAAATATGGAGTCAGTCAATAGATTACATTGCACGCAAGGCTAATTTTTTACTAAACTACAATATACTATTAATGTTATTATAGAAATATAGTTATAGCTACCACATAGATGTTAGAAAGGAAGTTATGTATAATATTAAATAGATTTTTAAAATACTATTTACACATAAATCCATTGGCAATAAATTAGTAGAAATTAAAGTAAATACTATTTGAAAATAAATAAAATACTTTTACAAAAAAATTATTTTTCTATGTACAAACAGAATTTTTTAGAAATAAATTAAATGGTCCCCAATTGATTAATGTTTTAAATAAAATTTTTATATTATATATTAAAAAATTATTTGGTGTAATCAATAAATATATTTTATTAGTTAAGATAAGAATAAATCAAATTTTATGAATAAAAGATGTATGTTTTCTAAAAGGTAAATTTGTATCCTTTTAATGGTGATCTCAATTTAATTATATTTTATAAAGGTTTTAAAATTTTTATTTTACAAAATAAAATTAATCTTTGAAACTGAAATATTAGAATTTTCTTTGGGAGAATTTTTGATATTTTTCTAAGAACTTTCTTATTTTGGTGAATAGTGAATAATACTGAATTTTAGTTCAAAAATAATTTTTTATCCAATTTATTTATATAGATAAATAAAGTTATTAATTGGTTTTTAGGTATAAATAGATAAATACTATATCAGTTAAAATAATTTTGGTCAATTTAAAAAATTTCACAAAAACTTTAGATATTGAAACTTAGTAAACTTTTGATCATTTTTACATTAAAACCTGACTTTGTCATACTGCCTACGAGATTATCATTAAATTAATTTCTTCCAATTAAATTATTGTAATTTGGAAAAAAATATTTTATATTTGGAATAAAAATTATTTATAACTTATAATAAGGTAAATTTTGTTTTTTACTAAAAATGATTATTGAAAGTAATAAAAATTAATTAATGTGATTAATGAAAAAACATGATTACTTCCCTATTAAATTAAAATTTTAAGATTCTAAATGTACTAAAAAAATGACTAAAATAAATTTTTTGGACATATATATAACAAATACCCTCTTTTATATAATTTTATTAACTATAGGATTCCCATGATATAAGAGAGACCTGTCAATAGAGTTTACCTTTTTATATTTACAAGAATGCCACTCCTCCATTATAAAATGGTACTAAACCACCCACACATACTCACACCTCTCATGAAACTTTGGATTGGAAAAATCCTGAAAATTATCATACCAAAAACCATCCCTTTTTCCTTGAATCCTCTTTTTGGTAAGAAATCCATCCACATAAACCCTTTGGTGAAAACTAAGAGGGGTTACCCAAAGAAGAGGTAACATCCTTCCTCAAGCTCCTTTATTTTGTTCTCATTCTACACCAACTAAATTATTCTTGTTACATTATTATATAATAATCACAATATCCTCAATATACTTATTTTTGTTTATTATATGGTTTTGGCCTACACTGACACACACTTTCATCTATTGGGTAATGAACTTACCATTTTTGTGTACGGTGAACAATCACCCAACAAAACAATGTTGTTAATTCTTCCTTTACCACCTCTCATTGGTGGTAAATATGATGGAAACTCTAATGCTAAATTTTATATTTTATATTTCTAAAATATTTAATCTTCCATAATATTAATATAAAACATACCTTCATGCCTTCATGCCTTCCATTTTTTGTAAATACGATAACATCGATTGTGGAACTGTAGAATACCGCCTCCTCAAAGCGATTTAACTCATTCACACATTACATGGAATGTATAAAAAATTATTTTAGTAAACATAAATGATATATATTACCTAATAATTATACTTTAATTATATGACACATATATATATATATATATTTCATTTACTTTCTATCTTTATATATGACAATAAAATGAAAACAATTTCATTGCGTACGTATGGCCTACCGTCTCCATGAACGGTGTATTCCATTTCATAAATCAATATTTTATATATTATTTTAAAAATATATGTTTAGTGAATATATAAGATATTTATAACATGTTTTAAATTATGGAAATAACTTTGTTGTTATTTAAGAAATATGATCAAGAATAACAATCCAAGACATATATGAAAAACAATGTGGATATTATCTAAAACAAAACATTAACATGGAGTTGTCAATAAAAAACTAATAAAAATTCATAAACAAATAATATATGGTATTAGATATGATAATATGATTTTTTTAGATTTCTAAAAAACATATATTTATTTTATAGGCGGATTAAACATGTATGTACAACTTTAAGATATAAGGTAAGGGAATTTAATCTCACTTTTTATTTATCTGGTATACATTCCATTTTCACCACTCGCTTATTTTTGTGGTCTAGATAATTCCAAATGACCTATAATATCATTAATTTACTTTATTTGAGGATATTAAATGGATTTATTTTATTTTATTATTTCACATTGATCACAATTCTATAGTTACTCAAGTAGTAATGGTTTTGTCATATTGCTTTTATTTTTGAAGAGACATAATCCCTGTTCACTGTAACACCCTAAGATTTTATTAGATATATTATTTTTTTAATTTCTTTAATGTTTTCAATTATATACTACACCAAGATTATCTTGTACTATACGCAACACCAAATGGAGATTTCACTACATGGATCCCTGACTTGGCTTGCATTACACGCAATCAAGAACTTCCTTAATAGCGTGTGTAGTACGCAATACCGAATTTCACTAAACGAGATATTATTATAATATTATTATGAACTAGCCGTTATGAATAGTAATACCCACTTTTTGAAATTTTATAAATTTTATCTTACAAAATGGAATTCATTTTTGGATTCGGAATATCAAAATTTTCCTAGGGTGAAATTTTGGAATTTTTCTAAAAACTTTCAATTTTTGATGAATAGTGAAAACACAGGGTTACTATTTAAAAACCGACTTTTTATTTAAATAATTATTTTTTTATTTAAATTTATTTTTTGTCAAAATTGATACATAATACCTATATAAGTTCAATGTAATTCATTTGAGTCCTTTTATAATAATTTTATATATATAAAAATTTTATTGAACTTTTCACCGTCTTTTACCCACCTCCTAGGACAATTTGAAAATTTACATAAAACTTAATTTTACTGCTTCTGTGAGTGGAATTTCAAAAATCCAATAGACACAGTTAATATCAAGGAGTAAAATTTTGTTCAATAAGATAAAAATAATTTTTGTTAAATAGCAACTTTTATTTTTATTTGCCACGGTTAACAGTAAATAGGGTAATTAAGCTTAAATATGATATTATTATTACCCTAACACATGTCCTAATTCTACTGGATAAGTTTAATTCGACTAAAAAGAACATTATAAATAAAATATTACCCTTTAGGTCAACTTGGATTAGATTAGGACATTTATTATTATTATATTTAAAGAACAATTAAAATAGTTAAAATCAAAGCTTAATAACTAAAAATTTTTAATATAGGGTTATACATAAGATATATTAGATTATAAATATTCCTTAGAAATATGAAATTCATTCATACATAATGGTATTTTATTTATAATTTTTAGACATTAAAAAAATTAATTTATTTATGACACACTGATGATGTAGTAATTACCTTATTAATGAAATATTAACATAATTGATGTTATAAATACCAAAATAAATGTAATTTTAGACTTTTTATGAATTAAAATAATTTTATAGGTTAATATGACATGTTATTATTGATTTAAGTAACTCTTTGTGAAATAATCATTCTGTTATGATTTTCACAAAAATCATGTTCCAAATTGTGTCAAAATTGACATAAAATAGTTTTTAAAACAAATATTATATTTTTAATTGTTATTTTATTCCTAAAAATATGAGGTTCGGAAAAATGAATTATATAAGGATATATATATTAATAATGAACCACTTTGGGCTCGTTTGGGTTGCTATAGTCAGTTTATTAACCATATTGTGTAAAAAAACAAAAAGACACGGTAAAAGTTAAATTATTTAACATAGAGTTAAAACTAAATGATAAGGATAAAATAGTAACCTAAATTTTTCTAAAACCATTTGGTTGAGAGTATTTCGAGCCATCCCCACCTTAGCTTTGAAATAAAACAATTTTGAGCTATTAAAAACTGAATATGACTTTATTATAAAATAATATTTTAAGTTTTCATAAGGTGCCCCTCTCCTCCCTTATAAAATGGGCACCCCTTCCCTCTTCTCTTCACACCATTTTGAGCCTTGAATATCGTACAACCCCTGCCAATTCCTATACTCAAACTCTCTAGTTATATCCTATAGGTTTTGGTATTCTCAAAATACCAACTCTAGTGCCCTAATAAGACGTTTAAAGGAGGTGCGTCAAAGAAGATGTAATATCTTCTAACGATTGTTTCAAGTTTATTTCTTCTTCAACTTCTTCTTAATTAGTTGTTTCATTATAAAGTAATAACATAAGAATTAATAATATACTGATATGTTATTATAAATATTAACTAACACCATTTCACCTTCTATCCATCCTATGGAAAACAAAATCACCACACGTGCGTACGTACGGAATACCGTCTCCACGCCGTGGTGTAATCTGTTTTTCCACCACCACCTTACTTGGATGGCTATATTGGTATAAAGAATAACTATATATGATTATTATAACATCATAATTATTCTATGATATTATATCATCCACTACAATTCCATTCAATAAATATGGCAACGATATCATCGCTTGTGCGTACGTACGGATTATTATCTCCACGACACGATGAGATTCATTTTCCATGTTAAAAATTCACGAATGATTATAGAGTATATATAATAAGTAATCATAAAATATATGACATAATAATTCTACTGGATTTATGTATAAATATATATATGTATGTATGTCATCTACTTAATTCCATTCAAGTTAATAAGGAAAAAAAATTCATGTGTACGTACGGCCTACCGTCTCCATGAATGGTGTATTTCATCTCATTCATCTATCTATTATATATATATATATATACTGAATATATATGATATATAAATCATGATTTACATTCTTGAAGTAATTAAATCATGATATATTTAATAATAAAATCAAGAACAACAAATCGAAACACGTACGATAAATGAATCGATTTTACCCAAAACGCTGCTTTAACATGGAATTTACAAAAGAACGGGTATTATAAAGTCATAATTGAACCATATATGATATCATAACAATTAATATGATTCTTTAATAAGTCAATGAAATTATTTAAATTATTATACAGGTGGTCCGGATACATACGAATCATATGAGACATAAGGTAAGGGATAAATTAAAAATCTCTTTTTTATCCGAGATTACTTATTCGTAAGTATTTACTGGGGTTATATTTTTCATCCATGTCCATAAAAATGTTTTAATAAATTGTTTAATATTATTCCATATATGTTTAAAGTCATTATTACCCATATTGACTTTTACTTTGTGTTATGGAAGGAATCTTTATTTTGTTTACCATACGTGGTACTTTTTGACTTTTCTGTTAAAAGTATGAGGAGAATTTTCTCTTTAACTTATACAACCTGAACAGATTTTTACGATTTTATAACGCCCTATTTTCAGGAAGATTAATCTACAATATTTCATGACTATTTTCAATAAAATCCTTTTCTTTTAAAATTGCATGACATTTTGTGAAAAGAAAATGATTTTGAAGAAGAAAGGATATTTTCCTCAAGAATTCATTTCAAGTGTTTTATCAAAGCCATTTTCCATCAAAGATGACATTATTTCATATGTGTATGTTTCAAGTATAATGTCTCTATAATTTAAATTCTTTCACTTTTCTTATGATAAAATGATATCCATTTGTTTTATATGGATTATGTTATGATGGGATGTGGTTTATGAAACCCATTTTTATTCTTCGGGTTATGATGAATGATTTCTGCTTATGTCGTGGCACAAGTAAGAATTATTTCACTATGAGATGGGTGGGACCTATATATCCCTCCAATTAATTGGGTAATGATTTATATCTCATGAGATAGACATGGCTGGAATGGTAAGTTAATCTGGTTCAGTGATACAGGACTGGAACGAGGAGTGAACTCGATTCAGAAAGGGACTTTGTCCACTAAGATGGTCTTGGCAGCAATGTCTTGGCTTCTATGGAAATTATATCATGTGATTAATGTTTTTTCACAATTACAAGTTTTATTTCCAAGATATTTTATCATGGTTGATGTTCCATTATGATCTATTCCTTACGTACTGCCATGTTTTATGTCATTGCTCAAGATTTTGATGTTTAAACATTATGTTCATGTTTTTATGTTTAAATGATTATGGTTGGTTATATTTTCTCCATGCTTACCCTCACTGAGCATTTGAGCTAACCCTTTATATTTTTTCTTTTCCCTAGTATATAAAGAATGTTTTTAGGTAAGAAAACAAAAGGGGAAGATCCTTATGGGAGATTTTGAAGATATTTCACCACGATTAGAGGACTATGTTCCGAGTTTCCAATGACACTATACTATTACGGTCCTTCAGTGTTTTTTATGTATTAAGTATTCCGCAAAAGTAATGTAATGTCCATGTACTTCAAGCTTTGGGTATCTACAGTTGGTATCAGATGGAAGGTTTAGTTAACCTTTGGAAACTAGGTTGCGAAAACTTTAGTGAAATCCCTTGAGATATTTCTAAGGTATGTCTAGATATGTCCCTAAAGATAAGTATACATATAGGTTATAGTCTTAGAATTATTGTAATGATCTGAGAATTTAACCTAAGATGTTAGATATTGATGGTACTCCCCCTTTATTATGTTGTTTTCCCTAGCATGATTTTTTACGCTCACACTATTATTTTGGGTTTTAGAAAACGGCTGGAAACATTAAGATTCACGATAATGGGGGATATGATGGAAAATGGAATGATATTATTCATGAGCAACCAAATTAAATGGGATTTGGAAGTCCAAACATCATTATTCTGCCTAATCAGCAATCTTATAATATGATCAATAATCTCATCTTTGGTAAGTTTCCTGACTCAGGTAATAAGAGAAAGATGGAGTTTCATGATGATCATAGAGGAAAGAAAGTTCAATTTCTCTCATGTAAATAATGTGGGAAGAGACATCAAGGAGAATGTTTCAAAGGAACTGGAAGATGATTTGGGTGCGGAAAATAACGACATGAATCTAGTAAGTGCAAAGGAAAAGGTTCAGTTAACCCCATGGATAAGGATAATGGTATTGCTACGACATCAACAATGATTAGATGTTTTAGATGTGGAATTTATGGTAATTATGAAAACCAATTCCCTAAGGGGAAATCTCATGAAGAGAATCAGCATGGTCATATGGGTAGTATTTATGTGGATGATGACGAGGAGACTACAAATGATATATGAGATGAATGAAGTGTTGAAGCATGGTAAATTGTGTGATAAGGTAGTTGAATGATTTATGTTTATCAAGAGTTATGTTGTATAGGTAATGGTACTATGGAATAAAGAAACAACTAAGGATTGTTACACTATTGTTTTTCCTAAAGTATTTGAAAGTATATGTAGAATGGTACTGGTAAACATGAAAGGTTAATTCATATATTTTTGGAAAGTAGATAATATGAGCATAATGAAGGGGTAGAGTGATAATTAAATGTTTTATAGTATTGATGAGGTCATGGCTGATATAAGGAAAATGTGATATCATGGTTTGAGTATATAGAAAATTTGGTATTTTGGTATGTGGAAAGAGTTAACTTTTGACAGCATTTGTGTTTTCACTAAGGTTCAATGTGTATTCATTTTTTAAGAAAATACATGATTAAGGCCTTTGAATGTTTGTAATGTGACCAACAAGACATATCTTATGATATATAGGGATAAATGATGGTATTCACATGCTTGTTATATTACCTCTCTGGTTATCTTTTCCACTATAATACGATATTGGACTGTAGTATTTTGAATAAGCCTAAAGATTGGAATGGATTATGTTGGAAATAAGTTCGTATTGTTTAAGGCTAGAAATTTTTTGATATTATTGATAGAAATTTATAATAATGTAGTTTTAGAAAATGGACAACCTGCAGGACGAGCGACAACTCCTCACGTCGGACAAGGCTGTGGGAATCAAACCCACAACTGAACTGCGACAGGCCTTTATCACATACCACTGTCCTACAGGAAGTCCCTGGTTAGTATAAATTAGTCTCAATTTATTATGTGGTATGATATACAAAGTATACTTCTATTTTAGGAACTATATATGATTAATCTCACCATCTATGGACTTATGTATATTTAATAACTTTTTCTAACCTTTTATTTTAGATAGATAGAATAACCCACCGTTCTATCACATGATCTGCTAACGCTTCACGAATGAAAAATTCAACTTCATTTGTTTAATAGATGAAGTGTAAATTGTTCAAGGCACAAAAAACGGTGATATTTTTCCAAAATCAAGTAAGTATTTCTTTTCATTCAACAATTCTTTAACTTTAGGGAAATGATCTTGAAAACAAAAAAAAATGTTGTCCTAGTGCTCTTATATCTGATAAATTTGTTGTTACCTTAGATCATCACAAATTTATGGATTTGTGATTGTTGTATTTTTCATAGCCATGTTCTCTACCACTCTCCATTATAAATTGATGGTTAGATTTATCTTCCATATCCATATTTTCACCTATGTTCTCTAATGTGTAAACCCAATGATGAGTTAATCTGGGTAACCGTTACATTTCTTACTTTACTTTTTAAAATTATGTTTTAGTATTCCTTTTATGATGTGGGCTTTTACAAAAAAAACTTTCAAGTATTAAAAAATTTATAACCCCGACGAATTTCGAGGGCGAAATTCATTTTAAGCGGGGTAGAATGTAACACCCTGAGAGTTTATGAGATATATTATTTTTTTAATTTCATTGATGTTTTCTATTATACACTACTCCAAGATTAGATTTTACTATACACAACACCAAATGAAGCTTTAACTACACGTAGCCCTGACGTGGCCTGTATTACACGCTATCAAGACCTTCCCCGATAGAGTGTGTAGTACGCAATACCGAATTTCACTAAATGATATATTATTATAATATTATTATGAACTAGCTATTATGGATAGTAATTTCCACTTTCTGAAATTTTATAAATTTTATCTTTCAAAATGGACTTCATTTTTGGATTCGGATTATCGAAATTATCCTAGGGTGAAATTTTGGTATTTTTCTGAAAAATTTCAATTTTTTATGAATAGTGAAAACATTGGGTTACTTTTTAAAACACGACTTTTTATTTAAAAAATTATTTATTTTATTTAAATTTATTTTAGGTCAAAATTGATACATAATACCTATATAAGTTCAATGTAATTCATTTGAGTCATTTTATAATAATTTTAGATATATACAAATTTTATTGAACTTTTCACCGTCTTTTACCCACCTCCTAGAAGAATTTAAAATTTTACATAAAACATAATTTTACCTCTTTTGTGAGTGGAATTTCGAAAATCCGAGAGAAATGGTTAATATCATGGAGTAAAATGTGGTTCAATAAGATAAAAATAATTTTTGGTGAATAGTAACTTTTAATTTTTATTTACCACGGTTAAAAGTAAATAGGGTAATTAAGGGTAAAAATGATATTATTATTATCCTACCACATGTCCTAATTCTATTAGATAAGTGTAATTAGACAAAAAACAACCTTAGGAATAAAATATTACCCTTTAGGTCCACTTGGATTAGATTAGGACATTTATTATTATTTTATTTTAAGAAGAATTAAAATAGTTAAAATTAATGTATAATAACTAAAACATTATTAATATAGGGTTATACATAAGATAAATTAGACTAAAAATATTAATTAGAAATATAAAAAGATTTCCTACATAATTTTATATTATTTATAATTTTTAGACATTAAATAATTTAATTTATTTATGACACAATGATGATGTAGTATTTAACTTATTAATGAAATATTAACATAATTGATGTAATAAATACCCAAATAAATGTAATTTTTGACTTTTTATGGATTCCACTAATTTTATAGGTTAATATTACATGATATTATTTATTTAATTAACTTTTTTCAAACTAATCATGATGTTATGATTTTCACAAAAATCATGTACCAAATTGTATCAAAATTGACATAAAATAGTTTTTAAAACAAATATTATATTATTAATTGTTATTTTATTCCAAAAAATATAAGGTTAGTCCAAATGACTTAGATAAGAATATATATATTAATAATGAACCACTTGGGGTTTTTTTTGTCTTTTTATAGTTTGTTTATTAACCATATAGTGTAAGAAAACAAAAAGACACGGTAAAATTTAAATTATTTAACATAGAGTTAAATCTAAATGATAAGGATAAAATAGTAACCTAAACTTGTCTAAAAACTATTGGTTGAGATGATTTCTACCCTTACCCACCTTATATTCGAAATAAATTATTTTGGAGCTATTAAAAACTGAATATTACTTTATTATAAAGTAATATTTTATGTTTTCCTAAGGTGCCCCTCTCCTCCCTTATAAAAAGGGCACCCCTTCCCTCTTCTCTTCACACCCTTTTGATCCTTGAAGCTCGGCCAAACCCTGCCAATTACTCTTCTAAACCTCTCTAGTTATATCATAGAGGTTCTGGTTTTCTCAAAAGACCAACTCTAGTGCCCTAATAAGAAGTTTAATGGAGTTGCGTCGAAGAAGAGGTAATATCTTCTAACGATTCATTCAAGTTTCTTTCTTCTTCAACTTCTTCTTCTTTAGTTATTTCATTATCAAGTAATAACATCAGTATTAATTATATACTGATATTTTATTATAAACATGAAACAACACCATTTCACCTTCTATCCATCCTATGGAAAACAAAATCACCGCGTGTGCGTACGTACAGAATATCATCTCCACGTCGTGGTGTAATCTATATTTCCACCACCACCTTACTTGGATGGGTATAATGGTGTAAAGAATAACTATATATGATTATTATAAAATCATACTCATTCTATGATATTATATCATCCACTCCAATTCCATTCAATAAATATGGGAACGATATCATCGCTCGTGCGTATGTACGGATTACTGTCTCCACAACGCGATAAGATTCATTTTCCACGTTAACAATTCAAGAATGATTATAAAGTATATGTAAAAAGTAATCATGAAATATATGAAATAATAATTCTACTATATTTATGTATATATATATTTATGTCATCTACTTAATTCCATTCAAGTCAATAAGGAAAGGAAAACAGCGTTCATGCGTATGTACGACCAACCGTCTCCATGAATGTTGTATTTCATTTCATTCATCTATATTATATATATATATATATACTGAATATATATGATATTTAAATCATGATTTACATTCTATAAGTATTTAAATCATGATATAAGTAATAATAATATCAATAACCACAAATCCAAATGCGTACAGTAAATGAAACGATGTTACCCAATACACTGCTTTAACATGGAATTTATAAAAGAACGGGTATTATAAAGTCATAATTGAACCATATATGATATCATAACAATGAATATGATTATTTAATAAGTCAATTACATTATTTAAATCATTATACAGGTGGTCCGAATACATACGAATCATATCAGACATAAAGTAAGGGATAATTTAACAATCTCATTTTTTTCCGAGATTGCTTAATCGTAAGTATTTACTAGGGTTATATTTTTCATCCATGTCCATAAAAATGTTTTCATAAAGTGTTTAATATTCTTACATGTATGTTTAAAGTCATTTTTACCCATATTTACTTTTACTTTGTGTTATGGAATAAATCCTTCTTTTGTTTACCAAACGTGGTACTTTTTGACATTTCCGTTAAAAGTACGAGGAGAATGTTTCGTTTAACTTATACGGCATGAACGTATTTTTACGGTTTTATAATGCCTTATTTTCATGAAGAATAATCTACAATATTTCATGACTATTTTCAATAAAATCCTTTTCTTTTAAAATTTCATGACATTTTGTGAAAAGAAAATGATTTTGAAGAAGAAAGGATATTTTCCTCAAGAATTCATTTCAAGTGTTTTATCAAAACCATTTTCCATCAAAGATGATATTATTTAATATGTGTGTATTTCAAGTATAATGTCTCTATGATTTACATGGTTTCACTTTTCTTATGATGAAATGATATCCATTTGTTTTGTATGGATTATATTATGATGGGATGATGTTTATGAACCCCATTTTTATTCTTTCGGTTATGATGAATGATTTGTACTTATGTTGTGGCACAAGTAAGAATTATTTCATTAGGAGATGGGTGGGACCTATATCTCCCTCCAATGCATTGGGTAAAGATTTATATCTCATGAGATAGAAATGGTTGGAATGGTAAGTTAATTCGGTTCAGTGATACCGGACTGGAACGAGGAGTGAACTCGATTCAGAAAGGGACTTTGTCCACTAAGATGGTCTTAGCAGCAATGCCTTGGCTACTATGGAAATAATATCAAGTTATTAATGTTTTTCCACAATTAAAAGTTTTATTTTCAAGATATTTTATCATGATTGATGTTCCATTATGATCTATGCCTTACGTACTTCCATTTTTTATGTCATTCCTCAAGATTTCAATGTTTTATACATTATGTTCATGTTTTTATGTTCAAATTTTTATGGTTTGTTATATTTTCTCCATGCTTACCCTTACTGAGCATTTGAGCTCACCCTTTATATGTTTTCTTTTTCCCAGGATATAAAGAAAGGTTTTAGGTAAGAAAAAAATGGGAAGATCCTTGTGGGAGATGTTGAAGATCTTTCACAACAATTAGAAGATTATGTTACTAGTTTCCAAAGACACTAAACTATTACGGTCCTTCGGTGATTGTTTTTGTTATGTATTAAGTATTCCGAAAAAGTAATGTATTGTCAATGTACGTCAAGCTTTCGGTCTCTAAATTCACCTCCTATTTTATTATACATGGTATGTATACTTACTATATATATGTTCAATTAGTATAATAATTTAATTTATTGGTATATACATATCCATTTTATTATCTTTATTTCATGGGGTTTATTGTTCCAATGATTCCAAATCAGTAAAGTAATTTTTGTTTCAATGTTTATTTTTTGAGATTCATGCCATGTTATGCACTTATATTTTTTTTATTGGTGTATAAATTAACTATGAAATTTTTATATCATGACTATATTTATTTCATGATAATTAAATATTCATGTTATTATATTTTATCTTGTATATTATGAGTTAGTTTTACCATATTGGTATTAGTTTATCGCTATAATTTCATCTTTGATCGAGATTATTTATAATTATAATTTCATTAGTGAAATATTATGATAAATCTCTTTTCAACACTCATGAGTTTTCTTATACTATGGGTTTTCATGATATATAAATGTATTGGCACCATTTTCCAACTCTTTGGTAATTAATAAAATTTATAAAAAACATTTATGAAACTACGAATTTATTTATACTTTCGGTGATAAATCTACAATTTTTCAAAACCTTTTTTATAAAAATGTTTTAAAAAATGTTTTAATATTATCCTATGATGTTTAAAGGATATTTGTACACATGGTTTGTGTTGAAAAAAATCTCTCAAGGTAACATTACACTATTTTTGGGTCGATTTTGTTTTTGGAAAAAGTGGGTTTCCATGGTAAGTTGTGGATTCCATAGATATTTTTGACATCATATATTTACAAAGATCCAAGACAGAGGAATGGATTCCATGGATGATTTATAGAAAATTATGTACACAATTTTATGTCATTTTCTAGTGTTTTCAAAAAATTTAGGGTCCAAAATTTGTAGTTCAACTATAATAGTTAAAAGTGGATTTCCTTGGAGGTATCATGTAAATATTGAAGAGGTATGAGTTTCAAAAATATGGTCTTCGTGAAGGGTGTTTTCCGAATGATGAAAGAAAACTAACGATGATCTCTAAGATAGTGATGAGCATCGCGATTGATGTAGGTTAGGATCATCGTGACTAGAGCATTTTGGAGGCACAATGGTTTTGACAGAAGCTATGTGATTATTAAAAGCATCGCGAATGGGAAACTTACATGGAGTTTTTCTATAAAGGTAGTATCGAAACCAAAAAGTGGGAGCATCATGAAATGGAAATTTTGTGGAAGAATGGTACTAGAATTATTGGAAACACTTATAAATTTTCCTTTACCTCCTTCAGAAATGTACCGAGACAAAACGAAAATGTTAAGGCACTAGAATCGTGAAGGTGGTTCGTGAAGGGTGGTTCATGAAGGTAATATGTGAAGACGTTTGTGAGGATTTAAAATCCAACTGAATGTTCTAATCATCAGGAAGGAAGATTCATGGGAAGAAGTTTGTGAAGTCACTAATCCACTTGAATGTTCTGATCAACATGAAAGTAAGTAAATTCTTGAAGGCTTTGTAAGCTTCACGAAAGGAATGAGCTTCATGATGGAAATTTGAGTTCAAAAAAGAGGTTTTCTTCACAATGTCTATGTGAGATTCAAGAATGGTTTCTTCTTCAAAAAGGATATTTGAGCTTTAAGAAAGAGGATCTTCCCAAAGGCATCATGAAATTTTTTCTGAAGGTATTGCCCAATAAATAAGTGGTAAAGTTCTATTCATCAGTTGGATTAAATGGAAATTCAATTGAGCATATATATATTAATGAGTATATATTCATTAGACATAATGAAGGGACCAAAAATTATATAAACTATGAGTTGATCCCTTCTAAGAGTAGTGAATAAAGGAAGAGGAATACATTGATCCATTCCACTAGTAGTGAGCAAGTGAAAGAGACATTGGTAGTAACCTGTGGGAATACAGTGAGTAGACCCTAAACCTTGTAAAGGTCGTGATACTAGGTATATATTAGATCTATCCTGAACCCCTATTCTTGGAATTAAGCCTTAGTGGATTTGGTATAATCAGTACATTGTAGTTGTATGCTCATTGGACGTAGCCTAGTGAGGGTAAACCAAGTAAAATTGTTGTGTCTCATGAATTATTTCAATGTTGTTCATACATTTCTATGGGAATAGGAGAGAATAGAGTTTTCTTAACATTGAAAAAATATCTGAAGGGGTAGAAGCTTTGATCTTCCATACCCTGACTCACCCTCTTAATGGTATTCAACATAACTGGGATAAAATTTTCCCTTTTTAAATATTTTAAAATTATTATTATTTTCATTTCCTGATCAAGGAACTTATCTAAACTTTTATCATGTAAAAGGAATTTTCATAATGTATGTACTTACCTACTATCATGAACATAATTTACTTAATGCTTCCTTTGTATGTTTTTGGAGTTATTTTTTTAAAGAAAATTTTTCCTCTAATATTCTAGATAAATATTGATTTTAATGGTTTTCAATGAAAAATAGTTTTCAGAAATAGTTTTTTTTAAAATGTTTTTTAAATGATTTTAAAATAATCCATTACATCTTTTAAAAATGTTGTTTGTATTGAAAATGATTTAAATTATTTTAAGGGTTATCTTATAGGTTTTAAAATTATCTTCAAAGAAAATGTTTTTAGAAATGTTTTTATGAATTTCTATATGTTTTCAGTGGTATTTTCTATTAAATGGTTTAAAAAATGATTTATGTTTTAAAAATAAAATTTCAACGTATAGTGGATATTTTTAGAAATTAATATTTAATCAAATTTTTTTCATGATTCAATTATATTTTTCCAAAGTGGAGGATTTTTTAAATTTTAATTGTTAAAAAAATTGATTCTCAATTTAAATTTATATTCTATGTGGTCATTGAAAATCCTTCTACATCTAAGATGACATCCTGGGTTACATTTTATAGTTTACTAGGGATATGATCCAAGGATACCACTCATATTATTTCTCTAAATGGTGTATGTTTTAAGGTGTCAATGTTTATGAAACCCATTTCACTTAGATGTGTTATAACATGAATTTTTTTATAAAACCTTTTTCCTTTTATGGGTTATTATAATGTGAAATGACCATAAAACCAATCTATTTTCCATAGGTTATGATGTGATTAAATTTTTATGATACCAAATTCGTTTCATGATATATGATATGATATTAACAAAAGCTATTTGTTTTAATGGGTCATGATTAGATAAATTATTTGTGGCAGAAATATTTATTATTTCATATAAGATGGGTGGAACCTATATCTACCTATAATTCATTGGGTAAAAATTAATATCTCTTGCGATAATGATGGGAAACAAGTCGATGGTCTTGATCCACTATAGGAAACAGGTGTGTCCAGATCCACTATGGGAAAAAAGTGTGTCTGGATCCACTATGGGAAACATTTATGTCCTTATCCATAATGGGAAAAAATTCATGATCCGGAATGGGAAATAGGTGATTCCTAAACCACTATTGGAAACATGTGTGTCTTGATCCACTATGGGAAACAGGGTTGTCGTTATCTACTATGTTGATGATCTTAGTATTTAACCATGAAACATGAAATTTTATTCTATATTTATGATAGTTCCACACTTATATGACATTAGATTATGGTTCATGATTGATTAATGATGATTTATCACCCTTATGATTCATATATTATGAACTTCCAATCTTTATTTAATGTTCCATGTATGTGATATTTGATAGGTATAGAATTAAGAATAAATGGTATTATCATGTTCTCATACTATTATGTTCATTATATTCTTATATATCACCTTTATTTACCCATATTCATCATCTAATATCAACCTTTATTATGTTTCCATTACCCATGTTATAAAAAAGGTTTTACGTAGAAGCATGAAAGGGGAAGTTATTTTTGGGAAAAATTGATGATATTCAACAATGATATATGTTTATGTTCTTGTTTCCAAATACAGTAAAAAATTATAGTCCTTGAGAGTTTATTTTTATAATGAGGTGAATAATCCTAAAAAATTTTGTAATATCCATGTATATTAATCCTGGATCATGATAGATGCTGTTAATGGAAATCTGCAGTAAACACTGGAAACTATAATGAGAAAAAATTTGTTAGATCCATAAGAATATTTCAAGTGTGTTAGTTTTGTTTATATATTTATGATCATGTCATTTAACATTTATTTAACACCATTATTCAAACCTAACAACTAATATAATGTTCTTAGGATCATAATTTATAACCATAATGCGGTATTTATAGAAAAAAATATGAGGGGAAACCTAATTCATATATTAAATACCATAAAACCAAGTCTTCCCACAAATTGTAAAATTGAGATACGATATATGAAAACAAAAAAAACAAACACTAATATTTTTCTAAATTTCATGTATATGGATGTTTTGGAAAATAAACATGTAATTAATCACACATCAACCAAGATCATTAGATGTGAGAATACATCACCCCACACATACATTATTCTTATAGTAAAATTAATAGGTAAACCCACTCTATGAATTAATTATTTCAATCCAAAATTACCATTTCTCATTCCCCTGTAATATTAAATCCATTATATAATTAAGTTTCAATTAATACCATATAATGGGATTCTAAAATTTTAAATAATATATCAATCTATTTTGTTTATTTATGGGTAACCCCAAAATCATGGTTCATTATCCATGATTCAGAGTAATATGTGTCACCAAATGTGCAACCAATTAATACCATATGTTGAAAAATCTATTTCAAACCAGTTCAATAAAAATGTATATATAATGAAGTGAAATGAAAAATAATGTCTTTGAAACCATGAATTTAATAGAAATGTTACAAAAATATCAAAATAAATTTCTTTACTCTAAAATAAAAAATCAACATTACATTAATCAATTCCAATCCCACTAAAAAATATTATAAATCCATTATCCATCACCATTAAAAAATTTCCTTTTCCATTATAAATCTATCATTAACACCTTATATGAAAAAAAATGTAAATTATTTTATTATTATGTAAGGGAGTGGTAATTTTAACCAATTACTAATCGGGGAGTTAAATTACCACTAATAATTTATTTGAAGAACCTTTTTTCCACCCATGAAATTGGGTTGATAATGGAACTCTCTATTCACCCTCATCTTCCTTTGGAATTACACTACAAAATTTAACATTTGGTTTTCTCCAGCCTAAATTTAATAAAATATAACTGTATTTGGGGTAACTTATCTTTTCTAGGACTTTTAGCTTTTGGAAATTGATAATTATTTATTCTTAATGGTCAAAAATATATCAATGAAAAAATTGGTTTATTCTGAAAAATATATAAAAATGAGATCTATGATTCATTTTATATATTATTATCAAAAAATTTATGGTCTAGTATTAATAATTCTAGGACCTTTCATAAAATATATATTCTAATTCTTGAATCATAACGAGAAATAATTAATTTATAATAAATTATTTATGATAAAGTGTTTAATTAAACTAAAATAACACAAAAGGATTTTTAAGCTAAATATTCCCTAAAATCCAAAAAAGATAAAACTTAAATATCAAAGTGTAAATATAAACCCTATTTATTTTACAATTTATTATATTAATTGTTTATATAATATATTTTATAGCAACACAACTAAAAAATATTAAAGTAGTTAAATTCCATTGACTTTATTTTTATATCCATGCTTCAAAAATATTTTCATGTAGGATTAGTACCCTATTAGAAAAATAGTTTCTAAAAATATAAATTAATGTTATAAATATAAAATATAATTATTCATATTATATCGACTACCAATATAAAATTTTTGGTATATAAATATTTATATTTTTGTATAATAATTTTGAAAAAACCATTACGTTTCTTTTTTCACCCAAACTACCACTCAATTATCGTAATGGCCAAAATTCAATGATCAATAAAAAACCTTATATTAAATAAATTCTAAAAATAAAATTAAAGGTGTGTCTATTGAATATACACATTTAATTTTTTTGTCTTATAAAATTGACCACCACCCTAATAAAAAATGTCCCTGATGTAAGTAATAAATTTTCTTAGATTAATAGAAATACATTTTCATAATATATAAAATACCAATATAAAAATTTATGTTGTTAATTTAAAATTTATTCATGTGATAAATTATAACATTATATTAGATAGTTATATATATATATATTTGGACTTCCTCTCCCATGTTCTATCCTCAAATTCACTATGATGTCAAAACACCCAAACACACTGAGAGAATAAATATTACCTACAAATTAATCACTCAAAAAATATTGGAAATAGATTGGTTTCATAAAAAAATAATAATATTTAATATTAAATATTCCCCACCAAAAATGGGTATTATGTTAGGTAAATTATATAATTAAATAGTTATAAAATAAAAGGTGAATATGCTATATTTGAGGTTGTATGGTGAGTTGAATCAAATATCTTTAATTAATAACCAAACTTCAATAATCAATATGAAACATGGGGAAATATCAATTCCCTAATCAAACCAATGATTATTGTGAGAATTTAAATCATTACAACTATATGACCTCACACCAAAAACTCAATATCACACCTTCTCAGAGAAAAATAAGACTACTAGTGACATTTTAATATTATAATATACATCCATGTAAAATAAAAATTTTATGTGGTTTATCGCACTACATTTATGTCCATAATAGTCTGTTCTCCAATGTATCTACAATATAATTGGTACATAATATTAGGTTTTGGTGGGGGGAATACTTATCAAAATTATATAAAATCAACACCCAAAAACCTATTTAACCATAATATCAAAAATTTTATTGAAATTGAATATAACATAAAAAATGAAAAAATAAATTTTATTTGAAGGTTATCCGTACATGATATTACACCAATGATTTATGGATATCCCCAATGTTTTGAGACCTAGATTCACTATTATTTATATAGATATAAGGGTATAATCTATTTTATAACATTTAATGAAATTAAAATTATAAGTGTTCCACAAAGTGAACTGGTCGATGAATTATTTTTCTCTATAGATATTCTTTGTATGAAATATATGAAGGATCATTTTTTTAATTATCTAGAATGGGAGAAAATTGGATGATGTTTAATGGAATTAATGTATATCCAATAGTGGTTAAGAAATTATAGATGAATTTATATTAATCATTATGGATGAATTTTAAAGATATGAATAAAGGAGTTAATTGAAGTGGAAGTACATTATAATTCTATAAGTACTACATGTACTCTATATATAATATTGAGTACATTATTACAATTTGAAAAAAAAATATTATATGTTATATAACATATATTTTCTTAGAATCTGTCATGATTGGAAAATCCATGGATGAACTTATCATGTGATATTTGATATGTTATATTATTCCATAATGATAAAAAGTGGGAAACACCAAAGATACAGTGTGATGAAAATTATTTATAATATATTATGTTGTGTATTCCACTATCACTAAAGTAAAATGTTTAAAATTATTAAGTTGAATCAGTTTTCTAGGTGACAACATAATCTTATTTTTGAAGATACGTAGCATATTTCAAGAAATATAATTTTTTTCTTAAAGCTCAAGAAACAATTTACGTAACTAAAAAACATAATGTATGACATGTGTTTTGAAAAATATTCTATATTTGACATCATATAAATAAATAGTTAAAATGAAAATTATTTTCTATGGTATATAACATATTTATAATATTACATATTATTTATTAGTTTAAAAAAATTCATAATAAATATTTTACAGGAGATGCTTTTAGAAGATAAACTACGAAATATTGTGTTATTATAATGAGTTTCAAAAATCATAAAAATGTGAGTTGTTAATGATTAAATATATGTTTCATACATAATTATTGAAGATGAAATTTTAATAATCAGATAAAAATAAACCCATTTTTCAATTATTCTAGAAATGATATTTCATCCATATATAGTTTCACTAATTTTCAGTTGGTCGATCCATTTGGAGAGAACCATTTGATAATTCATAATGAAGTGACTGCTCGGAACAGACTTATTACATGATAGATACCTCCACAACATGTATTTAGTATTTGGATTCTTTTAAAACTAATATTTCAGGATTACGAAATTTTTTAGAATGATTGGAAATATAATATTCTCATAGTACTATGAATCTATATATTGAGGAAAAGAAAATAAAGTAGGGTGAAGATGTTGCTTTCATCTTCTATATTCTATGATTCAAATAATTGAGATAAGATAAATCTGACACTGCATACTCTATAAAAATTTGTTCATTAAAAAAATACTTGAATTCTACCTTGAGATGTTGTTTATGTCAAATAGAACAAAAATTACAACACTTTTTCCAGTGTTTTTATCATTGTGAATAGAAGAGAGAGGATGAGAAAAAGAGATAATACAACAATTTAATATGATGGATAAATTATAAGATAAGTGTTATAAATCAATGGTAATATATTTATATATCATAATGTCCCAATTTTATGAATTTAATATAACATAAGGATAATGATACATCCAAATATTATTTTATAGAATATGAAGCATATTAAGATTTTTCCATAATGAGGACAGATTCCATATTATTTGTGCTAATAAATATCTATTACATATTTTTGGTCATATTTGAAAGTATTTGGGTATGTATCATATATTTTATAGATAATGTCTTGGATCAATATGAATCCTAATTAACTAATGTTTAGTGTTCCATTATACCTATATGGTTCCGATAATGAAAGTTTAATTATATACACTTTTCAGATCATTATATTAATAACAAAACATTATTTATATGAGAGTGAGATAAAAAAAATAGGGAACACTTGGTACATAGCCATTCACAATTGATGAAAATCCAATTAATAGTCCCTGTTTTTCTTACTTTTTGGATCTAAAATCTATATACTTCCATGAAAACTATTCTAGAATAAAATTATTAGAATCTATTCATGGAAGATGTTTAGAGGTAGAGGAGGGTTAAATATTTCTTTGATCAATAAGTTACCAACATTAATGCCCCTTCTCTCTCAGTGTTGGCCACACCTAATTGGGCATTTAAATTGGTATCAAGGTATATTTTATACCTCTTAATATATTATCAACAATCTCATGATTTTATTAATAAGAAATATTTATCCAAATTAATTATAAAAATATAGAATTAAATAATAATTTTAAATTGTTTATCAGGATTTTATCCCAAGATATTGATGAATAAAAGTATCAAAAAATAGGAAGAAGCAATCCCTCTAATGAAAAGAGGAAAAAAATTATGTTTAATAAGAAATAATCATTATGAGATCAAACCCATAATGAATATTAATGACTTTTTAGAGAAGTAAAATAATAATAAAAATGATAACCTCTATGTATAAAGTGATTCGGAATTTATAGATTAAGATATGGTAACTAAAAATTCCATTCAAGGTACTTCTTATAATAAACCAAAAAAAGTGAGGAATACAACATCTCAAAAGAATTATTAAATGAAGTATATGATGAATAAAAATCCAAAATGATAGAAATATTATAGTGTCTTCCTTGAGATATATATGTTTTTTGTACTGGATCATTTAAAAAATAGTAGGACAAGATCAATCACCTTGAATAAAAAGAAATTATAAAAAATAATTTCTTCATTGAAAACAAATTAGTGTGGATAAATCTTACCATACAAATAGATACCCAAATCAAATTGAAATTGGTGCATAAAGAAAAATTCCAGGGGTTTGAGATGAATTTTTAAGAGAAATCCATGAAAAGTAATAATCTAAAGGGCCGATTATAAGCCCCATGAACTATAAGAAAAAACTCTTGAATTATGTTCAGTAATTTAAAATTAGAATAAAAATAAAAAATTATTAAAAATATTGAAAATATTCTATAAAAGAATAATAAAGTACAAATAGATCATAAAAATAATGTTGATGTTATCAAAATAGAATGTGAAGAAATCATGAAGATAGTAAATAATGAATTAAACATATTAAATAGAAAATTTCATGAACATGATTTAAAATAAACATATATAAAAATAACATTGTCTAAGTATTCACTCTAAGATGGAAAAAGAAATATTTAAATAATTTTTTAAAAGGAGGAATATTGTGCTAAAAACCTAATATATTATAAAAATAATTCTAAATTCATTCATTGATAAACCCACTATAGGATCAAAATAAAAGTAAGCACCTATCACATAAAATATGAATTGTTGTATGTCTATTTTATGTAGTGTGTTGGTTTCATGTCAAAATATATAAAAATATAGAGAATGAAAAATTTAGAGGAACCCACTAATAAATCCTTAGTGGATTAAATAATGTCCACAAAAATATTTCCCTTAAAAGATTCCCAAAATATAGTTCGAATGACCCAGAAATGAATAAAATTCAAAAACTGATTAGAATAAAATTCAAAATAAAAGATCAAAGGTTGGTATGATTTTTTGTGTTGTAGAATTTTTAACCATAAAGATCATGATTGATTGAATAATACATCTACCTAAATAATTTTAAGTAATCTTGCATCATTATAGAGTTAAACATTGTTAAATAAAAGTACACTAAATAATTATAATAATCTATTTGGATCTAAAAATCTTGAAACCATTGATAAAATATGTTTATAATTTAACAAAAGTCAAAATTGTGAATATGAATGCTTATCTAAGTAAACAAAACAAAATCCAAATCCATATATAAATTAATGACAAATATTAAAAAAAATTAGGAAATTATATAATCCTATCATGGGAATGGCTGAGATTAATTTCCCAATTTGTCCATAAATATTTTCAAACCAATTATAGGAAGAAACTTCCCTTATATAAGAAGAGAAAACACCATAGACACTTGATAAAAATTAATGGATATTTATATTAATATAATCAATAAGAATTGAAATGGAAAATTAGTCTATGAATATAAAAAAAGAACTAGTATATTGGATGGAACACTAAATAATGGATTCAAACAATAATTTGATCTTTGGGTTGCAATCCGATATAACCCAAGAGCTTGTGAGAATCTATGTGGGAGTTCCAAGCATACTGATCACAATTAACATGATTTTTTGTTCTTATTCTAGCTAAGGATTAACTATTAAGAAAGACACATATTTCACAAAAACACCCATGTACATTGATCTATAACATAATATTTATATCATATCAGAAATAAGTGCTTTAAAAAATCATGTTAAACATGCTATCAAAGATTTAAACTCAAGAAATCGTAAAATCTAGAATGGTGATTTCACTTAAAAAAAGATGAACAAATTAGTGTATCATGGATGGGATGTAATTAACAACCTTGGTTTTCGAATAAGTAGGAAAAGTGTTCAAATTTATTCCAATTTTTATCTTTTTATTTTTAATTTATATATATGTAATTCAATGTGATTCATGTGTTCAATGGGAGAACTAAAAAAATAAGTATTCTATCCAAAACTAGACAGTAGATTGAAGAAGTCACCATCTTAGTGTGATCAATCAGTTGGTATCCCCATGATTATTTAGTGTTCAATATTAATGAAGTAATTACAGAGTATTTCCTTACGGGATAGACAATTAGAGATGTCTCAAAAGATGAAAGATTTGTATATCAAATAAATTTCAATTTCTAGAATGTGCAAGAAAAGATGTTATAGATGAAATTTGTATTCATATTATACCATACATACATTGGGTGAATATTTTCTTGGGTTAAAGTAGATAATTTAAATTAATCAATTACTTCATAATGAAGAAATTAGAATTATTTAATTGGAAGATTTAGGAAGAATATATTTCAATTTTTTGAGTGTTCTTATCTGTTGTGTAATGATGATGGTAATGGATATTGTTGGAATAAATATATGGTCATCAATATGTTTCTACATCTTATCCATTTCATCCTATAGTTACCTTCAAGAATTATTTATAGTGTGGAGGAATTCACTCTTCCAAAACTATAATATTCATATCATTCGACTTCCTCCATACACTAATCATTTCCCTATAATAACTCAACTTAGAGGTCTGAAGGATGTGGTTAGTAGTATGTAAAATGTTGCATCTCACTCTTGTGATGTCTTATACTAGTTTCAACCCTTTCTAGTAATTTAGTTGTTCAAAGGTTAAGTTTCAAGGATAGTTCAAGTTGTTTTTTAATGGTGGTTGTTCTAGAGGGTGGTTTTATTCATCCTAGTGATTTTAATGGTTTTGGAAGGGTTAGATAGTATGTAAAAGGTAGTGTATTTCTCTAGTGAATATTCCTACTAGTTTCCATCATCTATATTGATGTTTATGTTCAGTGGTGATGTTTTCATAGGGGTGCTATGAAGTATATGGTAGACAGTATGCAGAAGGTCATAGATCACTCTAGGAAATATATATTATTTTCCATTCTTAATGATGATGGAAATTATGGGAAGTGAGGTTTTAGTGATTTTATTTATGGTTTATTTTTCTTTGTGGTTATTCCGAATGGAGATTATAGTGGTTGAAGAGAATGTTTTTTTTATTGTTAAGAGACTTTCCACTATAATTACTACTCTAATACAAAGTATGTATTACTCTATCATGGTTTGGTGTGGATAAGTATATATAAATAGGTTACTGGAAGAGTGGTTTGGTGGATAATCATTCCCCTTGGGTGAACTAACTCTAATTAGGTTTCCATGTGATCATTTGTATTTATTGTTAACAATGATCTAAATGGATCATGTATTTTCTCTCATTAGACTTATAGATCCAGTGGAATAGTGATGATGATAAAACAACAATATTATCATAATTTGTTCCACTATCCTGAGATAGAGGTTTCAGAAGTGTTTTATATGATGAATTTTTTTGATTTCTATAGGTGGTGGTTAACAAATGTATTTTTTATTTATTTGGAAATAAGGAATTTTATGATATGTTTCATCGTGGAATATGTGTGGGACTCATGGTACCAACCACATCAGATATTTGAGAATCGATTTTCATGTATAAGTTTGAAATACCACTTTTCTCCATTGATCATTTTAATTTTGAAATACCAAAAAAATCCCTGTGTTAGTTTTTTTAATGATGGATTTTTTAATCAATTATGGTTTGTATGGTTCCAAATAAAATTTAATTTGGATTTTTTAAAAATAAAATAAATTGATTAAAAAGTGTTAATATGAGTTTAATATTTCCTGTTTTAATTCCCAGAAGAACATTTTCATAATTTGGAACTATCCTAAAAGCAGAAGAATAACCTCTATGGAATGATATTTCATTTTGTATCACACTATTATTTTTATAAAATGATTTGTTACTATATAAGGCCATCGTGTTTTTTATTTTGACCATGGATATTAAGACTTATAGAGGAATAATGGATAATGTATTATATTATCTAAGGCATAAAACCTCCAATAAAACAATTTTTTTATTATTTATAATGGGTATAGAAAAAATGAAATAAATACATAATAAAGGGCATAAATAGAAATTTAAATAAAAATTAACTGGTATTTTTCTTGTTGGTATTGATAATAAACACATAGTGAGACATTTTTTAGCCCATTTTTATTATATTTCAAATGTTATCAACAATTCCAAAAAATCATTAATGAAATAAGGATTATTAAAATATTTATTGATGGAATATCACCCTAGATAAAGAGTTTAAATGTCACGAAATTATACAAGAGTAATGTTGAAGTCCCAAAATTTGTTATGTGCCGATAATATATTTTTTATATTAGGAAATATCATATTTTTTAATTAATTTTAGCTAAGTTTTTAGAGAAAAATAAAAGGTTCTTCAATTAATTATATAGAAAGGTAAATGAGTTTTTTAAATTGTAATTACATGGTGATAAATTCACATAGAACATTTTTATGAAAAATGTTCTTCTTTGTAAACTAAACAAAAATATTTTTCATAATTATGTCATGAAAAGGGGGGTTCCATATAGTTCACTTACTCATGGATATATTGTATCATTAATGAAATAGGAAAAAATAGTGGGAATTTTGATAATTAATTTCTACCATGATTTATAAAATTATTTGATGATGTTTTTTAAGAATATTTGAAGAGAAATAATGTATATGATATACATGGAATGTACATATTGATGAGTTATATATCTCAAAGAGGATTTTTTTATTCCAAAATATGAAAATACATCTCTATATCCACCAATCTTCAAGAAATATTCTTATATGATGTCAAAAGAAATTATTTTATAGTTAACATCCATGCTAAAATTAATGATGATTTTTTGTCCATCATTGTTGAAAATATTTAGTAAAAAGAATAAAGGAGTTTATTATGTCAGTGTAATTTCATTAAAATACTCTATGGATTATTAATATGTTCTATATCCTTTGAAATATATTCTGGATATTATAAATTAATGTATTTTATATATAATATATATTTTTTCTGACACTCTTGACTATAATATCATGGATGAAACATATTTTTTCAACAATAAATTTTAATGATTTGTGTATTAACATTATCAATGGGATTCATAAGTAGTTGGGAATGGTGTTTTTTAAAACATGGAATCCTTATCTCAATAATGGTTTGTTATAATTTTCGAACATGAGTCCTAATATCTGGAATTACTGAATGAGATGCTTTTTGAAACTAGAGACTTTAGTGTGATAATTATTTCACTATAGTGAAAATACCTGGATCGAACTTGGGAGGAGGTATAGATTATTTTATATGATTCCAAGGATAAATATCATTATCTTGAACATATTTGTACCAATACTGATTGGTGTGTCTTGATTTTTTACCTTATTGGAATTATTGTTTTCCTCACCATCTGTAGTTTGGTATTTTTATACAGATATCATTCTTGAATAAAAGTTGTTTCTAAAATGCATATTGTACAAAAAAATTACATCACCAGAATATAATCGATCCTAATGTTTGGTGAATTGACATGTGAAATGAGTATTATCACTGTAAATAACATAAATTAATGTCATTGGTTTATATTCTGAATTACCTTGAGAAAATACCCTTTCAAAAAAGTCAATGTATTAAATCAAATTTACTTTAAAAATTTATTTCATTAGTTAAAATATTTACCTCATGAAGAGGTTTAGTGGGTGTTGTCTCTCACATCAAAATTTTTAATATTATTTTTCCATGTTATTTATTAGTTCATGAATAGTATCAAGGGTTATTTTCACTATAACACCACCGGCTACAAAATCTATCATGTCTAAATCCATAGGGATAAGTCCCCAATCAAATTATTAGATAATGGGGAAGTAACCAATCTATTTTTAATGCAAACTATCTCATAATATTTTAAATATCACATCAAATTTATTTCATATCTCTCCATGTGATTTTATAATTCCACTTATTTCATTCCTAATACATGTGGTGCATATGGATTAGAAAAACTTCTTATAGGAAATAATTTTATGATCAAAACACTCCCTATAATAGTATATAGGTATTATATCAAAAATTTATCTAAATTATCAATCTAGTAGGGGACTACCCTATGTTTTTTTTCCTCAAAGACACATTGGGGTTTCTTATTGGATAAACAGTATGGAACAACTTTATGGTTTCCTGAGGGTCCTCAATATGAGGTTGATGAATTTTTTGGGAGATATGAATAATACCAAACCTAAGTTCAAATTTTTCTATATGTTATTTGTATTAATTTTTAATTATTTTGTAGTCCACAATAGTTTTATTCAATTATTTTGAGTCCCAGTTATTTCCAATCATAATATTAGTATATAGGTTTTTTCTATTTTTTGATTTTATTATAAACCAATTATGGTTTATTTTCAATTATTTCTTCAGATGAGATTGAATTCTATACTATATATTCCTTATTTTGTGTTTTATTATTTTCTAGTATGATCTCTATTTAAACTAACTTACCTAAATATAACCATAAAATGTAAGAATAATAGAAATAAAAAAAATTACTATTTTATAATACTAGAGTGATAGAATGTTTTAAATAAAAAAAACATACACATAAAACGATAACTAATAAGAAAAAATGTAAAATTTAAAAATAGATAAAAAGGCTATAAAAGTGACCATAATAATAGAGTTTTAAAAAATTACGTTTGGTATAACTTTTTTAGTGGGTATTTTATACATTATATACCTTATTTTAGGTAAATATGAACAAATTTGGTCATGTTTGTATATTTGATCCTATTAAAATCCAAATTATTTCCAATGGAGAATAATGAGATAAAATAGGAATGAAAAATGTAAATTTAGAATTCATTAATAAAAAAATATGATATTCCCAGATAATGGTCCCAAAATTTGGGTCGTACTATCAATAATGTCCTAGTTAAATTTAACTTTTTAATGTTTTGAAGTATAGAATAACCAAAGTAATTTCCTAATAAAGTAATGAGTCAATTAATTAGATTTTATTGTTAAAATTTAAATTCATATAATTACATAGAAGGAGGTGGTTTTCAAACCATAAAATAAAAAATGAAAATGAATAAATAATTGATCGAAAGTTTATGAAGATTACATGGTCAAAAAAAGTAGATGTCCCTTGATTCTTAATTGTCAAAAATCTCAAGGGATGGTAGAAAGATAATTGATTCCTTGATTTATACCTACTAAAACTAGTATGGTATGAGAGTTATTAAATGTTTAACAATAAGTATTTAATCAACCAGTGCATTTTATTACCAGTAACAGGTCAAAATAAATAGAATAGTTTTCGATGTAGGATCCTAACTCAATAGGGGAATTAACTCAATAAGATGACTCGATAACCAAACGGAGCCCAATTTTTAACATATTATCGTTTAAATAACATTAATTTTCATTATATTTTGATTATAACTTTTATTAATAGAAAAAATCCACAACATCACTCAAGAAATAAACTAGAGAGAGAAAACCAATGTTTCAAATCATCACACAATTCATGTTATGCATAAATCAAGATAATTAATCCTCAATTCACTAATAAATAGATCCATAAAAACCTCTAAAATCTTTATGAAATTGAATTAAAATTTATAAAAAACAAAGAAATTCAATTATTTTCTAATGATTAAAAATGTATACATCAAGACTAAATCAAATAACACAAAAAAGATTGATTTCTAACATTTTAATAATTATAATAGGTGGATTAAGATGAAATATATTATGAAATATCTCAATCTCAACCATTATCCATCCATGGAAGTTCTACCCCTATATTTTATCCATGGAGTAATTTTAATAAGAAATATTTAATGTTATCTCCATGAGAATTCCAAATTATATACGTGTAGGTGAGTTATTCATGATATATTCTTTTAAACAATTATTTTAAAGGATAAATAACACAAAAATAGAAATTTACCTGGAACATTTTTAAGAAAATTTAATTTGAGTTCCATTTTATGAAATTTAAAATCAACTATATTTGAGTCACTAAACCGATGTTAGATACTAAACCCTACGGGAAGGTCTAATATTTCTAAACTATATTTTTTATAAATTTTTTTCCTTTATTGGGAATATTGTAAATGTATAAAGATATTGCTCTAGTTTGATCAATTAAATCCTAATTAATATGGAATCATAATAAAATAATTTCTTGTTTTGAATTTATGAATTTATTATTATGGATGAAATGCCAATATGATTTCAAATCTGACCATTATGTGACAAGATCCAATGTTATCATTTAATCCAAAACCACTTAAAACAATTAATCATTAAATGAAAAAAATGTGGTGATATATTTGAGGAAATGTGTGACTAAATGTAACTCGCCAATTTAGTTTTCATGTAATTAGAGGAATTGCGCTATCAGTGTATTTTTTTGAATTATTTTGATTTTTAATGGTTGATATTTAATTTTTTAGTTTTCTTTAGAGATTAAGAATGAGTGATTCAAAATCCCAGTAGTGTGAGGGAAACATACTGGTAATGTGATGTTGTATAAATACTCATTTTTTGGTGCATAACTAGTTGAACATAGGACAATGAGGTTTACGGGTATTTAATCCTCTCATTAGAAGTTTATACTCAACTTTAGATTGGTTTCTCTCATTAGAGTTCTCCCTAGGGTTGTGTTGTAACCTTGGGTTCATCAGTTATCCTAACGATAATTGGTTATTATTTATGTTGTAATTTGATATGTTGTTATCCTATCAATTGTTGAGGCTTATGATAAGTATAATGGATTATGTCTCTATTTATTGTGAGTTTTTATTAAATTTCATGTGGGGGATAATTTTTTATATAACTAATAATTGAAATATTTTTTTTCATAGATTAAGGGGGATATGGAAAAATTAATGAGTAACTATTGGGTTTTGTACACAACAAATTTTTATGGAGATTAATGGATGGGTAAATTTTAGGAAAGGTAGCACAACTAATGAAAATTAATCCTTTTTCACTAGTCATGATTCATAAATATGAATTAAATTTATGGTGGACTATTAATTCCATCAATGAGATGAGTTGTGGAGTTTTTATGAAGGCATGTAGGAGTCTGTGGGTGTCATTTTGAAAATTTACATTTTTCAAACTAATCAATCATTGATCTTCTGTTGTATCTTTTGGGGATGAACCTTTATCATCAATCTACCAAAAGATAGCATGAAAAATAACACTATAGGAAATAAAAATTTATAACTTCCTCAAATAAAAAAGTAACCACATAATGTTGACCTATAAGAACTTGTGAGGAAGAGCCTCACCCTATATCACAATGATGATTTCCACTCCCCCTACACACACTAACGAACATTAAAGCAGATATAAAATAAAACTGAAAACAAAATGGATTTCATGGTTCATACCTTAAATCCTTCATCCATGGGATAACTATGCATGTCCTTTTAATTTATCAAATTTTATGAATATTATAATCTCTTTGAAAATTACCTCCTAAAAGATCAATAAATTTTTTTAGCATGAACACATATAAAAGTGGTCCCAACCCACCTTTTTATTGGGTCCAAACAAATCAATCGATATAAAAAAAAATTAATATTTATGGGAGTGCCTTATTTGATCATGGTAACATCATATTTCTTATAGATTTTCTTACCATAACTATTAACCATTGGGGAAAATATATGTTATACTTTTGGCTGACCAATACACTCTTATGTATAAATTTGTTAATTTACCGATAATTACTTTTCTAAAAGCATTTTATAAATACCTTCACATATAAATAGTAGGCATACACATATGTAGTGACTTTAGTCCAACAGTATTCAAAAAACTGATAATATTAAAAACATGATGCTCGAACTAGATCATTAGAAACAACTTCCTATAATGTATTTTTTTCACCTATACTTTTCTTATTTAGCCAAATCTAAATTGTATAGATTCTTTTTCTTGTCATATGAATAAGAACATGAGAATTCATTACCATTTATAATAATACCTCACTTGAATATTTCTTCAAATGAAAATAGGGAAACCATTAATACTTGGTCTTAAAATCACTCCTCATAACATTCAAAAAACATAGTATCTCCCCCACCTTTTATTTACCCTAGTCCCACTGAGGTACATCATTCCCTTAGACAGTCTGACACTATAACTTTGGTGAATATGGTTGTTGTATTTTCTCTCCATTTTTCCCTCCAAAACCCTATTATTAAATCACATTAAAGCAATTAGTTGAAATGATATTTCTGGTTGATTGGTTCAATTTATAATTGAAAAAAACATATTCTTAACTATGTGAATTTTTCTCTGAGAATCACAAAATTAAAATTAGCCTTCCCAGCCACTTCTAAGATCCTACAATAGATTACTAAACAATAATAGATCTTTATATAAATTTTTTATAAACATATATTCATATTTCATTGTAAATAATGCTACCATTTTCTATAAACATTATATTTAGATATCTATTGTACCTCATATTATAAGGATAAATAAAATTAAACACTTTCAGTTATTTGAGTCTCCCGCAAAGTCTTCATCCATATAACCATAAAATAGTCCATTATTTTCTAAAATATATAAACATTTTACAATATATTATGATATATGAGAACCCATTTCATATATTTCTAGTGTTACATCAATATATTTTTCATGAAATGGATGTTATCTCCCACTATAGAAGAATGTTTTGGCAAAGTATAAACTATAGAATATATCTGACTACCTACCTCTAATAAAAATTATACTTTTTCCCTAAAAGTAGTATAATATTCTATTTAAAATTATTTTCAATTCAATAGTTTTATGTTTTCGTCCAATGAGGTTATGACCATATTACATCCGGACATTCCAAATCATTCAACAAGCTTTTAGATGTATTCCTTTTGAAAAAAGTCAATATTTTGGCCTTTCAATGTCTTTCACTCCTTATTTAAAAACAATTATTAGCCTCCATATGATCTTTCATATCAAAAATCATAAATAACTCATTATATACCTTATAAATAATATTAATTATAGAATATTCTAGGAGATTGTCATCGAATTATGAGAGTTTAATGATAAAACATTTAACCTTTAATGTCTTCCAATAGTTACACTAATCCGAGTTTCTATAAAAACCCATTCAAATATATAAAATCATATAAATTTCTAAACCACATCCATAGTTCATGTTTCAAACTATAAAGACTCATCTTTATCTTTCACACCATATCCATAATCAGATTATCCTTCAATCGATTTGATTATTTCATATAAATTTTACCCTCTAAGTCTCTGGGACATAATTACATTTTTTGCATCTATATTATAATGATACTGAAAACAATCGTGATGATATTTTTTTAAAATATTGGTGATTTTGTTTGGTAATGAACTCATACATTCTACTAAAATCCTTTCATGACTAGCTTATCCTTACACATATTTCTATCATTATTACATTCTTTATAAGGGATGCAGCATTTTTTTCATGTTCATTATTCTCCAATATTTTTTTTATCTCTCAGATTCATTTAGATGAAATAAATATAACTCAGTCTAGGAATCTTCTCTTTCTTTAACTATAACTTCGGTAACATCACTTTGTGGTACATTGATTTGAGCTTCAATAGTTCTATAGTATTCTATAACCTCATTCCATGGATTAATATTCAATATTTCCACATTTCCTTAGCCTTCAAAAACTATTATCATTTTATAAATTCTATCCATATCAACATGGATTTGGAATGTTGATTATTTTCTCTCAAATTAATTTTTAACTAAGTGTGAATCAGTCTTCATTGCAAATTAATTTAAAAAAATCATTCTAAAATGAATTATCATCTGTCATCATCCAAAAGTAAAGATCCAATGTTTTATTCATTATAAACCACAATGAAATATGTTTTTTATCTATAATTGAGTTTTTCTCTATAATTGGAATCAATATTGAAAAATGATAAACCTTTAAAAAAACATTGAGTTATTTAAATTCTATCATTTTTCTTGACCAATGTTGTTCTGAAATATTAATCACCATAAATGATTAGAAGAAATTATTAACTATGGACACTATATAACTGACTACTTCCACCCAATTATCATTTGGAATTCAATAGATAAATATCACACATAATCAACTTCACTGGTGTTCTAGGTAAAGTTCCCAATGTCTTAATTCCTTTTTAATCCTAAATCTCTGAAAATCACTACTATTATTTCACCACAATTATCAACCCTTAAGTATTTTATATTTCTATCATATACCCTTTCCCTCATTACCTTCATTTTAATAAATTTCATAATTAGCTAGAATAATTATTTTATGAAGTAAAACCATACTTTTTTTCTTGAATCATTGATGAATTTAGAAAAGTACAATGACCCACTATGAAAATGGATTGGTTTATTCCCCCAAACATCCATGTGAATGATATTTAACTTCATAGATATAATATTTCTTCAAATTATGTTTAATGACACATTTATCTTTATTCTATTAAAAAAATCAGATAAATTAAAAAAAAATATTTGATTGAGCTTTAGAATCCCCATTTCCACTATAAGTTACTTTTTCGTTCCAAAATGGTGACTAAGATAATAGTTCCAAAATTATAAAATTTGAAAAGTTTATGATCTAATAATTGTTCACCCAATTCATTATTCGGTAATATTCAATATCCAGGTAATTACAAATCTATCTAGGTTTAGAGAAACTATAAGTATTTTTAATGCCTGTTGAGAATCTAATAATAAATCCAAACTTTTCCATGTTGCCTATATAAATTAAATACATCAATTAGATTTTATGTTCCTCCCCTATTTTATGTCATGGTAACATTAATTCTTCATGTGATCATTAACATCTTCTTTCCCCATGACTCTATGATATTTATCATATGCAATTTGAACCTTTTCAAATAGTTTTGATAAATAATTTTTCTTAAATCTCATCTCGTCTGTTGATATAAATGAACCCCAAAATACAGGATACATCAATATATAAAATCATTTCCAGTAAAAAATAAACCATTATTTACTTCAACTATATTAATGTAACTTTAACATTCTGATTCTTTTTTGTATAATCCACTCATGGTATTTTAAATCCTCCATGAAATGACCATGCATCCCATAGTTGTAATATAAATTTTTTTTCTAATTGACATAATTTGACTCAATAGTGTAGACTTATCTTTCTAATTCTTATGGATTTTAATGAGGGAAATGTACTCAAACATTTTCGTCCAATTTTATTCTTATAAATTCCTAGATATCCCTATATCTCATTTCAACATTGAGAATAATATTTCTAACATCCTCATGCAACAAGTCTGTTTAATTTTTAAATTATAAAAAATATTAACCATCACATCACATGATTTTGGAAGTTATCATAATAAGAAGAAATGCATATATATAAAATATTAATATAGCATTAACTAATTTGAGATGAATCTAAATAATTTTAAGTTAATTCACATGAAAAAAATATGGTATTACTTCCAATAATATCTTTTTTTCATAACCTACACATCATGAACATCGTGTAAAATGTTGTTATATTCTGATATGTGTAAACTAGATCACCTACCAACTATAGTGTTGTTTTTTTCTCTTTGATGATAAAATTAACATTATATATAAAGGAAATTATAATCATCCCAAAAACACTCCTATCACTATTTTTCAATTATATTTCTCAATTTGATTCATTTTCAATACCTAAAATTGAAATTTATGATCCTTATGAATCATATATTCTTCCATCTATATCCTATAGAATCCAATTACAAACCCACTTGAAATATTCCTCCCAAACCATTGCTTATTTCAATACAATATATTTTTTTACAATAATTCAAAATTAATTATAATAAAATTAATAAAAAGGTCTGAATATCCGATATGTACTTTCTTCTGAGCCCTAACCCAAGCTTTATTAATACTTATTTTGGATGAATCTCTTTTATCATCCAATCAGAAGTTAACAATAGAATATAAACATGAGAAAACAAATCCCATAGAATTCCTCGTACTAGAAGGATTATCCCCATGAATTCAATTTACTATAACAAAGGAATAATATACTCAACATAAATCACCAAAAAGAAGTTGAATTGATACCGCACACACAAACCAACATTCATGAAGATATGAAATAAAACTAAAAAAATGGATTTATATTAGGACATTAATTCTTATATCCATTAGAAAAACAATTCTACACATTCCATTTATCATAATTGATAATGGTTATAATAAATTTATAATTTCTCATTTAAATAACCACCAATTACCTCCAGTATAAACATATGCACAACTAATCCTACACCACCATTATTGTGGGTTATAATTGATCATCTGGTTGAACTAAAATCCAATAATTGTAAGAGTCCCTCTATTCAAAATGTTTACCTATGATCACCTATAGAAATAATTCTCTTACCACTAACCTATGATGAACATATAAGTTACCCTTACATTCAAATGAGTTAATATTATATATGAATAAAGTTACTTTTAGGTATCATTATATTGTTAAAAATTCTACTAGTGGGACATCCATTTATTAATAAAAAACTATTATGTATATATTAAATTCTATTCTACATTATCTCAAAAATGTTCACGAATAAAAAAATGGTTCTAAATCACCTACATCAAATTGAATTATTTATTTCCACCTGTCTTATTAGGGCATAGCTAACTTTAATAGTTTCTTTTTTTGGTCATCAGAATCAAAATAGGAAAATGAATGACTATTACTAATAGTATATACACTACTACTTATGGCCAGTTATTGTAAAACTGTTAATTTATTATAAATATTTTGACATTCATCGTTAAATCCTAGTTGGGGTTGTTTATATTTTCCTGTCATTTTCTTTTTTCTTATAGGTATATCATTTCTGAGCAACAAACACCTTATATTGAAAAATCATCAATTGTTGGTTTGTGTAGGGTGTCTATTTAATGATATATTAAACCCCATTAGTAATTTATAAAGCCATAAAATTTATTACTACCTATCAATGATCAGATGGATGGAACTAATGCCAAGTAACTCTATAAATTTATCCATGTGAGGTAGAATGGGGAAGTATTAGGTTAGAATATTCCAAATGGTATTAATTATTATCCTTTTTGTGGATTATGTGGAGATAGGTAGATTTGGGACTCATGATACATTTTTTACAAGGTCTATAAAACTTCTTTTGAGTGATCCATGAGTCCTACGGATCTGTAGGTAGTTCAAATTATTATTGAATCAATTTTATATTGGTTAGAGAACACGACTTTGATTATAAAAGGTCATGGTCAACGGTAATTATTTATTCATTATGTAGGAATTCTTGGATAGTAAATGAATCATGGTTTCATATTTCAGTAAAAATTATTTTATATCATTTTTAAATGAGTTTTAAAATGTGTCTTTTGAAATTGGTAGATTTCTAGGAGAGTTTTAATTAATTAATTTTGAAAAAGATGGATTTATTATTATTATTCCTTAAGAATATTAAATTCTAGAGTACCCATTAGGTTGTGTGGGGAAAAAATCATATAGATATTTTTAGACACGAACGTTTCATTTTAGATTGATGGGTTTTTCATTGGAATAAAAGAAAAATTCCTTAATGGAGACCTCAATTAGCTTTCCGAAAATATATCATTGATGTAACACCAAAATACATTTTTATTTTTTTAACTTGTTTAGTATTTTGGTATTTATAATTTCATGCAAAACTAAATATAGTTTTTATATTAAAGCACTTTGTTTGGATTTACATAGATGAAACACCATGTTATTATTCTGCCACATGCAACTAATAGATTTTCTTGTGGTACACAAAACACTATTTTTGGCTTGTATTACTCAAAATATAGAGTCAGTCAATAGATTACATTACATGCAAGGCTAAGTTTTTACTAAACTACAATATACTATGAATGTTATTACAGAAATACAGTTATAACTACCACATAGATGTTAGAAAGGAAGTTATGTATAATATTAAATAAAATTTGAAAATACTATTTAAACATAAATAAATTGGCAATAAATTAGTAGAAATTAAAGTAAATGCTATTTGAAAATAAATAAAATACTTTTACAAAAAAATTATTTTTCTATGTACAAACAGAATTTTATAGAAATAAATTAAACAGACCCCAATTGATTAATGTTTTAAATAAAATTTTTATATTATATATTAAAAAATATTTGGTAAAATCAATAAATATATTTTATTAGTTATGATAAGAATAAATCAAATTTTATGAATGAAAGATGTATTTTTTCTAAAAGGTAAATGTGTATCCTTTTATTGGTGATCTCAATTTAATTATATTTTATAAAGGTTTTAAATATTATATTTTACAAAATAAAATTAATCTTTGAAACTGAAATATTAGAATTTTCTTTGGGTGAATTTTTGATATTTTTTTGAGAACTTTCTTATTTTGGTGAATAGTGAATAATACTGAATTTTAGTTCAAAAATAACTTTTTATCAAATTTATTTATATAGATAAATAATATTATTAATTGGTTTTTAGGTATAAATAGATAAATCCTATATCAGTTAAAACAATTTTGTCCAATTTAAAAAAGTTCACAGAAACTTTAGATATTGAAACATAGTAAACTTTTGATCATTTTTACTTTAAAACCTTACTTTGTCATCCCGCCTACGAGATTATCATTAAATTTATTTCTTCCAATTAAATAATTGTAATTTGGAAAAAAATATTTTATATTTGGAATAAAAATGATTTATAACTTATAATAAGGTAAATTTTGTTTTTTACTAAAAAAGATTATTGAAAGTAATAAAAATTAATTAATGTGATTAATGAAAAAACATGATTACTTCCCTATTAAATTAAAATTTTAAGATTCTTAATGTACAAAAAAATAGCTAAAATTCAATTTTTGGACATATTTATAACAAATACCCTCTTTTATATAATTTTATCTACTATAGGATTCCCATGATGTAAGAGCGAGCTATCAATAGTGTTTACCTTTTTATATTTACCAGAAAGCCACTCCTCCATTATAAAATGGTACTAAACCACCCACACATACTCACACCTCTCAAGAAACTTTGGATTTGAAAAATCCTGAAAAATATCATACCAAAAACCATCCCTTTTTCCTTGAATCCTCCTTGTGGTAAGAAATCCATCCACATAAACCCTTTGGTGAAAACTAATAGGGGTTACACAAAGAAGAGGTAACATCCTTCCTGAAGCTCCTTTATTTTGTTCTCATTCTACACGACCTAAATTATTCTTATTAAATTATTATATAATAATCACAATATCCTCAATATACTTATATTTGTTTATTCTATGGTTTTGGCCTACGCTGACACACACTTTCATCTATTGGGTAATGAACTTACCATTTTTGTGTACGGTGAACAATCACCCAACAAAACAATGTTGTTCATTTTTTCTTTACCACCTCTCATTGGTGGGAAATTTGATGGAAACTCTAATATTAAATTTTATATTTTATATTTCTGAAATATTTAATATTCCATAATATTAATATAAAACATACCTTCCTGACTTCCATTTTTTGTAAATACGATAACATTGATTGTGGAACTGTAGAATACCGCCTCCTCAAAGCGATGTAACTCATTCACACATTACATGAAATGTATAAAAAATGGTTTTAGTAAACATAAATTATATATATTACCTAATAATTATAATTTTATTATATGATACATATATATACATATATTTCATTTACATTCTATCTTTATATATGACAATAAAATGAAAACAATGTTACTGCGTACATATGGCCTACCGTCTCGATGAATGGTGTATTCCATTTCATAAATCAATATTTTATATATTATTATAAAAATATATGTATAATGAATATATAAGATATTTATATCATGTTTTAAATTATGGAAATAATTTTATTTTTATTTGAGTAATATGATCAAGAATAACAAGACAAGACATATATGAAAAGCAATGTGGATATTATCTAAAACAAAACATTAACATGTAGTTTTCAATAAAAAAATTAATAAAAATTCATAAACAAATAATATATGGTATTAGATATGATAATATTCTTTTTTTAGATTTATCAAAAAGCATATATTTATTTTATAGGAGGATTAAACATGTATGTATAACATTAAGACATAAGGTAAGGGAATTTAATCTCACTTTTTATTTCTCTGGTATACATTCCATTTTCACCACTCGCTTATTTTTGTGGTTTAGATACTTCAAAATGACTTGTAATATCATTAATTTAATTTATTTGATGATATTAAATGGCTTTAATTTATTTTATTATTTCACATAGATCACAATTATAAAGTTACTCAAGTAGTAATGGTTTTTTCGTCCTGCTTTTATATTTGAAGAGACACAATCCATGTTCACTGTAACACCCTAAGATTTTATGAGATATATTATTTTTTTAATTTCTTTGATTTTTTCTATTATACACTACACCAAGATTATCGTGTACTATACGCAACACCAAACGGAGAATTCACTACACGGATCCCTGACTTGGCTTGCATTACACGAAATCAAAACCTTCCTCGATAGCGTGTGTAGTACGCAATACTGAATTTCACTAAACGAGATATTATTATAATATTATTATGAACTAGCCGTTATGAATAGTAATACCCACTTTTTTAAATTTTATAAATTTTATCTCACAAAATGGACTTCATTTTTGGATTCAGAATATCAAAATTAGCCTAGGGTGAAATTTTGGTATTTTTCTGAAAACTTTCAATTTTTGATGAATAGTGAAAACACATGGTTACTATTTAATAACCATATTTTTATTTAAATAATTATTTATTTTTTTAAAATTTACTTTAGGTCAAAGTTGATACATAAAACCTATATAAGTTCAATTTAATTAATTTGAGTCATTTTATAATAATTTTACATATATAAAAATTTTATTGAACTTTTCACCGTCTTTTACCCACCTCCAAGGACAATTTGAAAATTTACATAAAACTTAATTTTACCGCTTTTGTGAGTGGAATTTCGAAAATCCGAGAGACACAGTTAATATCAAGGTGTAAAATGTGGTTCAATACGATAAAAATAATTTTTTTTTGAATAGTAGCTTTTTACTTTTATTTACCACGGTTAAAAGTAAATAGGGTAATTAAGGTTAAAATGATATTATTATTACCCTAAAACATGTCCTAATTCTATTGGATAAGTTTAATTCGACCAAAAACAACCTTAGGAATAAAATATTACCCTTTAGGTCGACTTGGATTATATTAGGACATTTATTATTATTTTATTTAAAGAACAATTAAAATAGTCAAAATCAAAGTTTACTAACTAAAAAAATTTAATATAGGGTTATACATAAGATATATTAGACTATAAATATTACATAGAAAGATAAAACAATTTCCTACATAATGGTATTTTATTTATAATTTTTAGACATTAGATAAATTAATTTATATACGACACACTGATGATGCAGTAATTACCTTATTAATGAAATATTAACATAATTGATATTATAAATACCCAAATAAATTTAATTTTAGACTTTTTATGAATTACACTAATTTTTTAGGTTAATATGACATGTTATTATTGATTTAAGTAACTTTTTTCGAACTAATCAGTCTGTTATGAGTTTCAAAAAAATCAAGTACCAAATAGTGTCAAAATTGACATAAAATAGTTTTTAAAACAAATTTTATATAATAAATTGTTATTTCATTCCTAAAAATCTACGGTTCAGCAAAATTAATTAGATAAGAATATATATATTAATAATGAACCACTTGGGGTTCTTTTGGATTGTTATAGTAAGTTTATTAACCATATTGTGTAAGAAAACAAAAATACACGGTAAAATTTAAATTATTTAACATAGAGTTAAATCTAAATGATAAGGACAAAATAGTAACCTAAACTTGTCTAAACCCAATTTTTTGAAAGTATTTAGACCCATACCCAACTTAGATTCGAAATAAATCAATTTGGAGCTATTAAAAATGAATATGACTTTATTATAAAATAATATTTTAAGCTTTCCTAAGGTGCCCCTCTCCTCCCTTATAAAAAGCGAACCCCTTCCCTCTTCACTTAACACCATTTTGAGCCTTGAAGCTCGGCCAACCCCTGAAAATTCCTCTTCTAAAACACTCTAGTTATATCATAGAGGTTCTGGTCTTCTCAAAAGACCAACTCTAGTGCCCTAGGAAGAAGTTTAAAGGAGCTGTGTCAAAGAAGAGGTAATATCTTCTAACGATTCTTTAAAGTTTCTTTCTTCTTCAACTTATTCTTCATTAGTTGTTTCATTATAAAGTAATAACATAAGTATTAATTATATACTGATATGTTATTATAAATATTAAACAACACCATTTCACCTTCTATCCATCCTATGGAAAATGAAATCATCACACGTGCGTACGTACGGAATATCGTCTCCACGCCATGGTGTAATCTGTTTTTCCACCACCACCTTACTTGGATGGGTATATTGGTGTAAAAAATAACTATATATGATTATTATGACAACATAATTAATCTATGATATTATATCATCCACTCCAATTCCATTCAATAAATATTTCAACATTATCATCGCTCGTACGTACGTACGGATTACCATCTCCACGACGCGATGAGATTCATTTTCCATGTTAACAATTCCAGAATGATTATAAAGTATATATAATAAGTAATAATGAAATATATGACATAATAATGCTACTGGATTTATGTATATATATATATATGTATTTCATCTACTTAATTCTATTCAAGTCAATAAGGAAAGGAAAACAACGTTCATGTGTACGTACGACATACCGTCTCCATGAATGGTGTATTTCATTTCATTCATCTATCTATTATATATATATATATACTGAATATATATGATATATAAATCATGACTTACATTCTGTAAGTAAGTAAATCATGATATAAGTAATAATAATATCAAGAACGACAAATAGAAACACGTAGGATAAATGAAACGATTTTACCCAAAACGCTGCTTTAACATGGAATTTATAAAAGAACGGGTATTATAAATTCATAATTGAACCACATATGATATAATAACAATGAATAGGATTATATAATAATTCAATTACTTTATTTAAATCATTATACAGGTGGTCTGGATACATACGAAGCATATCAGAGATAAGGTTAGGGATAATTTAACAATCTCATTTTTATCCGAGATTGCTTATTCGTAAGTATTTACTAGGGTTATATTTTTCATCCATGTCCATAAAAATGTTTTCATAAAGTGTTTAATATTATTCCATGTATTTTTAAATTCATTATTACCCATCTTTACTTTTACATTGTGTTATGGAAGGAATCTTTCTTTTGATTACCATATGTGGTACTTTTTGAATTTTTTGTTAAAAGTATGAGGAGAATTTTCTCTTTAACTTATACAACATGAACAGATTTTTACGATTTTATAATGCCTTATTTTCATGAAGCTTAATCTACAAGATTTCATGACTATTTTCAATAAAATCATTTTCTTTTAAAATTTCATGACATTTTGTGAACAGAAAATGATTTTGAAGAAGAAAGGATATTTTCCTCACAAATTCATTTCAAGTGTTTTATCAAAACCATTTTCCATCAAATATGACATTATTTCATATGTGTATGTTTCAAGAATAATGTCTCTATAATTTATATGGTTTCACTTTTCTTATTATGAAATGATATCCTTTTGTTTTATATGGATTATGTAATGATGGAATGATGTTTATGAAAACCATTTTTATTCTTTGGGTAATGATGAATGATTTGTTCATATGTTGTGGCAGAAGTAATAATGATTTCACTATGAGATGGGTGCGACCTATATCTCCCTCCAATGCATTGGGTAAATATTTATATCTCATGAGATAGACATGGCTGGAATGGAAAGTTAATCTGGTTCAGTGATACAGGACTGGAACGAGGAGTGAACTCGATTTAGAAGGGGACTTTGTCCACTAAGATGGTCTTAGCAGCAATGTCTTGGATACTATGGAAATCATATCATGTGATTAATGTTTTTCCACAATTACAAGTTTTATTTCCAAGCTATTTTATCATGATTGATGTTCCATAATGATCTATGCCTTATGTACTGCCATATTTTATGTCATTACTCAAGATTTCGATGTTTAAACATTATGTTCATGTTTTTATGTTCAGATGATTATGGTTGGTTATATTTTCTCCATTCATACCCTCACTGAGAATTTTATCTAACCCTTTATATGTTTTCTTTTCCCTAGTATATAAAGAAAGTTTTTAGGAAAGAAAACAAAATGGGAAGATCTTTATTGGAGATGTTGAAGATCTTTCACAATGATTAGAAGATTACGTTCTGAGTTTCCAAAGACACTAAACTATTACAGTCCTTCAATGTTTGTTTTTTTATGTATTTAGTATTCCGTAAAAGTAATGTAATGTCCATGTACATCAAGCTTTGGGTCTCTATAATTGGTATCAGAGGGAAGGTTTAGTTAACCATTGGAAACTAGGTTGCGAAAACTTTAGTGAAATCCCTAGAGATATTTCTATGGTATGTCTAGGGATGTCCCTAAGGATAAGTATACATATAGGTTATAGTCTTAAAATTATGGTAACGATCTTATATTTTAACCTAAGATGTTAGATATTGATGGTACTCCCCCTTTATTATGTTGTTTTCCCCAACATGATTTTTTCCGCTCACACTATTCATTTTAGGTGTTAGAAAATGGCTGGAAACATGAAGATTCACGATAATGGAGGATATGATAGACAATGGAATGATATTCTTCATGAGCAACCAAATTAAAGGGGATTTGGAAGTCCAAACATCATTATTATGCCTAATTAGAAATCTCATAATATGATCAATAATCTCAACTTTGGTAAGTTTTCAGACTCAGCTAATAAGAGAAAGATGGAGTTTCATGATGATCATAGAGGAAAGAAAGTTCAATTTATCTCATGTAAATCATGTGGGAAGAGACATCAAGGAGAATGTTTCAAAAGAACTGGATGATTCTTTGGGTGTGGAAAAGAAGGACATGAATCTAGTAAGTGCAAAGAAAAAGGTTCAGTTAACACCATGGAGAAGGATAATGGTATTTCTATGACATAAACAATGATTCGATGTTTTAAATGTGGAATGTATGGGAATTATGCAAACCAATTCCCTAATGGAAAATCTCATAAAGAGAATCGGCATGGTCATATGGGTAGTATTTATGTGGATGATGATGAGGAGACTACAAATGATATATAAGAAGAAAGAATTGTTGAAGGTTGGTCAATGATTTAAGAAGGTAGTGGAATGATTTACGTTTATCAAGAGTTAAGTTTGATAGGTAATGGTACTATGGAATAAAGACACATCTAAGGATTGTTACACTATTGTTTTTCCTAAAGTATTTGAAAGTATATGTTGAATGGTACCGGTAACCATGAAATGTTAATTCATATATTTTTGGAAAGTAGATGATATGAGAATAATGAAGGGGTAAGGAGATAATGAGAGTTTTTATAGTATTGATGAGCTCATGGCTGATATAAAGACAATGTGATATCATGGTTTGAGTATATAGAAAATTTGGGATTTTGGTATGTGGAAAGAGTTAACTTTTGACAGCATTCATGTTTTCACTAAGGCTCAATGTGTATTAATTTTTCAAGAAAATACATGATTAAGGCCTTTGAATGTTTGGAATGTGACCAACAAGACATATCTTAGGATATATGGGGATAAATGATGGTATTCACATGCTTGTTATATGACCTCTCTGGTTATCTTTTTCACTATAATATGAGATTGGACTGTAGTATTTTGGATAAGCCTAAAGATTGGAATGGATTATGTTGGACATAAGTTAGTATTGTTTAAGGCTAGAATTTTTTTGACATTATTGATAGAAAGTGATAATAATTTAGTTCTAGAAAAAGGACAACCTGCAGGATGGGCGACAACTCGTCACGTCAGACAAGGCTGTGGGAATCGAACCCACAACTGAACTGCGACAGGCCTTTATCACATACCATTGTCCTACAGGAAGTCCCTGGTTAGTATAAATTAGTTTCAATTTGTTATGTGGTATGATATACAAAGTATACGTCTATTTTAGGAACCATATATGATTAATCTCACCATAGATGGGCTTATGAATATTTAATAGCTTTTTATAACCTTTTATTTTAGATAGATAGAATAAACCACCGTTCTATCACATGATCTGCTAACGCTTCACGAATGAAAAATTCAACTTCATTTGTTTAAGAGATGAAGTGGAAATTGTTCAAGGCATGAAAAACGGTGAGATTGTACCAAAATAAAGAAAGTATTTCTTTTCATTCAATAATTCTTCAACTTTAGGAAAATGATCTTGAAAACAAAAAAAAAATGTTGTCCTAGTGCTCTTATTTCTGATAAATCGGTTGGTACCATAGATCATCACAAATTTATGGCTTTGTGATTGTTGGATTTTTCATAGCCATGTTCTCTAACACTCCCCATTAGAAATTTATTGTTAGATTTCTCTTCCATATCCATATTTTCACCTATGTTCTCTTATGTGTAAACCCAGTGATGAGTTAATCTGGGTAACCGTTACATTTCTTACTTTACTTTTTAAAATTTATTTTTCGTATTCCTTTTACGATGTGGGATTTTAAAATAAAAACCTTCAAGTAGTAAACGATTTATAACCTTGAAAAATTTCGAGGGCGAAATTCATTTTAAGGGGGGTAGAATGTAACACCCCGAGATTTTATGAGATATATTATTTTTTTAATTTCTTTGATGTTTTCTGTTATACACTACTCCAAGATTAGATTGTACTATACACAACACCAAATGAAGCTATCACTACACGTAGCCCTGACTTGGCTTGCATTACACACTATCAAGACCTTCCTCTATAGAGTGTGTAGCACGCAATACCGAATTTCACTAAATGAGATATTATTATAATATTATTATAAATTAGCCGTTATGAGTATTAATTCCAACTTTTTGAAATTTTATAAATTTTATCTTCCAAAATGGACTTCATTTTTGGATTCAGAATATCGAAATTATCCTAGGGTGAAATTTTGGTATTTTTCTAAAAAATTTCAATTTTTGCTGAATAGTGAAAACACTAGGTTACTATTTAAAACCCGAATTTTTATTTAAAAAATTATTTATTTTATTTAAATTTATTTTAGGTCAAAATTGATACATAATACCTATATAGTTCAATGTAATTCATTTGAGTCATTTTATAATAATTTTAGATATATAAAAATTTTATTGAACTTTTCACCGTCTTTTACCCACCTCCTAGGAAAATTTGAAAATTTACATAAATCATAATTTTACCACTTCTGTGAGTGGAATTTCGAAAATCCGAGAGACATGGTTAATATCGAGGAATAAAATGTGGTTCAATAAGATAAAAATAATTTTTGGTGAATAGTAACTTTTTACTTTTATTTACCACGGTTAAAAGTAAATAGGGTAATTAAGGGTAAAAATGATATTATTATTACCCTAACACATGTCCAAATTCTATTGGATAAGTGTAATTAGACCAAAAACAACCTTAGGAATAAAATATTACTCTTTAGGTCCACTTGGATTAGATTAGGACATTTATTATTATTTTATTTAAAGAAGAATTAAAATAGTAAAAATCAATATTCAATTACTAAATCATTTTTAATATAGGGCTATACATAAGATAAATTAGACAATAAATATTAATTAGAAATCTAAATATATTTCCTACATAATTTTATTTTATTTATATTTTTTAGACATTAAATAATTTAATTTATTTATGACACAATGATGATATAGTATTTACCTTATTAATGAAATATTAACATAATTGATGTAATAAATACCCAAATAAATTTAATTTTAGACTTTTTATGAATTCCACTAATTTTATAGGTTAATATTACATGTTATTATTGATTTAATTAACTTTTTTAAAACTAATCATGCTGTTATGAGTTTTACAAAAATCATGTACCAAATGGTGTCAAAATTGACATAAAATAGTTTTTAAAACAAATATTATATTATTAATTGTTATTTTATTCCTAAAAATCAAAGGTTCGTCCAAATGACTTAGATAAGGATATATATATTAACAATTAACCACTTGGGGTTCATTTGGCTTGTTATAGTTTGTTTATTAACCATATGGTGTAAGAAAACAAAAAGACACGGTAAAAGTTAAATTATTTAACATAGAGTTAAATCTAAATGATAAGGATAAAATAGTAACATAAATTTGTCTAAAACTTATTGGTTGAGATTATTTCGACCCATACCCACCTTAGCTTCGAAATAAATCATTTTGGAGCATTTAAAAACCGAATATGTCTTTATTATAAAATAATATTTTAAGTTTTCCTAAGGTGCCCCTCTCCTCCCTTATAAAATGGGGACCCCTTCCCTCTTCTCTTAACACCCTTTTAAGCCTTGTAGCTCGACAAAACCCTGAAAATTACTCTTTTCAACCTCTCTAGTTATATCATAGAGGTTCTGGTATTCTCAAAAAACCAACTCTAGTGCCCTAAGAATAAGTTTAAAGGAGGTGCGTCGAAGAAGAGGTAATATCTTCTAATGATTCTTTCAAGTTTCCTTCTTCTTTACTTCTTCTTATTTAGTTATTTCATTATAAATTAATAACATAAATATTAATTATGTACTGATATGTTATTATAAATATGAAACAATACCATTTCACCTTCTATCCATCCTATGGAAAACAAAATCACCGCGCGTGCGTACGTACGAAATATTGTCTCAACGCCGTGGTGTAATCTGTTTATCCACCACCACCTTACTTGGATGGGTATAATGGTGTAAAGAATAACTATTTATGATTATTATAACATCATACTAATTCTATGATATTATATCATCCACTCCAATTCCATTCAATAAATATGGGCACGATATCATCGCTCGTGCGTACGTACGGATTACTGTCTCCACGACGTGATAAGATTCATTTTCCATGTTAACAATTCAAGAATGATTATAAAGTATATATAATAAGTAATCATGAAATATATGACATAATAATTATACTGTATTTATTTATATATATATATATGTATGTCATCTACTTAATTCCATTCAAGTCAATAAGGAAAGGAAAACAGCGTTCAAGCGTACGCACGACCTACCGTCTCCATAAACGATGTATTTCATTTCATTCATCTATATTATATATATATATATATACTGAATATATATGATATTTAAATCATGATTTACATTCTTGAAGTATGTAAATCATGATATATGTAATAATTTTATCAAGAAAAACAAATCGAAACACGTACGATAAATGAAATGATGTTACCCAATACATTGTTTTAACATGGAATTTATAAAAGAACGGGTATTATAAAGTAATAATTGAACCACATATGATATCATAACAATGAATATTATTATGTAATAAGTCAGTGACATTATATAAATCATTATACAGGTGTTCCGGATACATACGAAGCATATCAGACATAAGGTAAGGGATAATTTAACAATCTCATTTTTTTCCAAGATTGCTTAATCGTAAGTATTTACTGGGGTTATATTTTTCATCTGTGTCCATAAAAATGTTTTCATAAAGTGGTTAATATTCTTCCATGTATGTTTAAAGTCAATTTTACCCATCTTGACTTTTACTTTGTGTTATGGAATAAATCTTTCTTTTGTTTACCATATGTGGTACTTTTTGACATTTCTGTTAAAATTACGAGGAGAATGTTTCCTTTAACTTATACGGCATGAATAGATTTTTACAGTTTTATAACACCTTATTTTCATGAAGCTTAATCAACAAGATTTCATGACTATTTTCAACAAAATTCTTTTCTTTTAAAATTTCATGACAATTTTTTGAAAAGAAAATGATTTTCAAGAAGAAAGGATATTTTCTTCAAGAATTCTTTTCAAGTGTTTTATCATAACCATTTTCCATAAAGATGACATTATTTCGTATGTTTATGTTTCAAGTATAATGTCTCTATAATTTACATGGTTTCACTTTTCTTATGATGTAATGATATCCATTTGTTTTTTATGGATTATGTTATGATGGGATGATGTTTATGAAACCCATTTTTATTTTTTAGGTTATGATGAATGATTTGTTCTTATGTTGTGGAACAAGTAAAAATGATTTCATTATGATATGGGTGGGACCTATATCTCCCTCCAATGCATTGGGTAAATATTTATATCTCATGAGATAGACATGGCTGGAATGGTAAGTTAATTCGGTTCAGTGATACCAGACTGGAACGAGGAGTGAACTCGATTCAGAAAGGGACTTTGTCCACTAAGATGGTCTTGGCAGCAATGCCTTGGCTACTATGGAAATCATATCATGTGATTAATGTTTTTCCACAATTACAAGTTTTATTTACAAGCTATTTTATCATGATTGATGTTCCATTATGATCTATGCCTTACGTACTTCCATGTTTTATGTCATTGCTCAAGATTTCAATGTTTAAACATTATGTTCTGCGTTTCCAAAGACACTAAACTATTACGGTCCTTCGGTGTTTGTTTTTGTTATGTATTAATTATTCCATAAAAGTAATGTAATGTCCATGAAAGTCAAGCTTTGGGCTCTACATTCACCTCCTATTTTATTATACATGGTATTTATATTTACCATAGACATGTTCAATTATTATAATAATTTAATTTATTGGTATATACATATCTATTTTATTATCTTTCTTTCATGGGGATTATTTTTCCAAAGTTACCAAATCAGTAAAGTAATTTTTGTTTCAATATTTATTTTTTAAGATTCATTCCATGTTATGCACTTATATTTTTTTTATGGGTGTATAAATTAACTATGAACTTTTTATATCATGAATATATTTATTTCATGATAATTAAATATTCATGTTATTATATTTTATCTTGTATATTATGAGTTAATGTTACCAAATTGGTATGATTTTATTGCTATAATCTCATCTTTTATCGAGATTATTTATAATTATAATTTCATTGATGAAATATTATGATAAATCTCTTATGAACACTCATGATGTTTCTTGCACTCTGGGTTTTCATGATATATAAATGTATTGGCTCCATTTTCCGACTCTTTGGTAATTATTAAAATTAATAAAAAAACATTTATGAAACTATGAATTTATTTATACTTTTAGTGAGAAATCTAGGTTTTTTCAAAACCATTTTTTATAAAAATGTTTTCAAAAATGTTTTAATATTATCCTATGCTGTTTAAAGGATATTTTTACATATGTTTTGTGTTGAAAAAAATCTCTCAAGGTAACATTGCACTATTTTTGGGTTGATTTTGTTTTTGGAAAAAGTGGTTTTCCATGGTAAGTAGTGAATTCTAGAGATATTTTAGAGATGATATATTGACAAATATCCAAGATAGAGTAATGGATTCCATAGATGTTTTATAGAAAATTATGTACAAAATTTTATATCATTTCCTAGTGTTTTCAAAAAAATTAGGGTCCAAAATTTGGAGTTCAACTATAATAGTTAAAAGTGGATTTCCTTGGAGGTATCATGGAAATATTGAAGAGGTATAAGTTTCAAAAATATGGTCTTCGTGAAGGGTGTTTTCTGAATGGTGAAAGAAAACTGGCGATGATCTCTAAGATAGTGATGAGCATCGCGATTGATGTAGGTTAGGATCATCGTGATTGGAGCATTTTGGAGGCACAATGGTTTTGACGGAAGCTCTGTGATTATTAAAAGCATCAAGAATGGGAAACATACATGGAGTTTTTCTAAAAAGGGAGTATCGAAACAAAAATGTGGGAGCATCATGAAACGGAAATGTTGTGGAAGAATGGTCCTAGAATCATTGAAAACACTTATAAATTTTCCTTTACCTCCTTCAGAAATGTAGAGAGACTTAACGAAAATGTTAAGGCACTAGAATCGTGAAGGTGGTTAGTGAAGGGTGGTTCATGAAGGTAATATGTGAAGACATTTTTAAGGATTTAAAATCCAACCGAATCTTCTAATCATCAGGAATGAAGTTTCATGGGAAGAAATTTTTGAAGCCACTAATCCACTTGAATGTTCTGATCAACATGAAAGTAAGTAAATTCATGAAGGCTTTGTAAGCTTCAAGAGAGGAAGGAGCTTCATGATGGAAATAAGAGTTCACAAAAGATGTGTTCTTAGCAATGTCTATTTGAGATTCATGAATGGTTTCTTCTTCAAAAAGGCTATTTGAGCTTCACAAAAGAGGATCTTCCCAAAGGCATTGTGAAATTTTTTCCGAAGGTATTGCCCAATAAATAAGTGGTAAAGTTCTATTCATCAGTTGGATTAAATGGAAATTCAATAGAGCATCTATATATTAATGAGGATATATTCATTAGAGATACTAATGTACCAAAAAGTATATAAACTATAAGTTGATCCCTTCTAAGAGTAGTGAATAAAGGAAGAGGAATACAGTGATCCATTCCACTAGTAGTGATCTAGAGAAAGAGACATTGGTAGTAACCCGTGGGAATATAGTGAGTAGACCCTAAACCTTGTAAAGGTCATGATACTATGTATATATTAGATCTATCCTAAACCCCTATTCTTGGAATTAATCCTTAGTGGATTTGGTACAATCAGCACATTTTAGTTGTATGCTCGTTGGACGTAGCCTAGTGAGGGTAAACCAAGAATAATTGTTGTGTCTCATGCATTATTTCAATGTTGTTCATACATTTCAATGGGAATAAGAGAGAATATAGTTTTCTTAACATTGAAAGAATATCTGAAGGGGTAGAAGCTTCGATCTTCCATACCCTGACTCACCCTCTTAATGGTATTTAACCTAATTGGGATAAAAATTTCCCTTTTTAAATTTTTTTAAATAAATATTATTTTCATTTCATGGTCATGGAACTTTTATAAACTTTCATCGTGTAAAAGGAATTTTCAGAATGTATGGACTTACCTACTATCATGAACATCATTTACTTAATTCTTCCTTTGTATGTTTTCAGAGTTATTTTTTAAAGAAAATGTTTCTTCTAATATTCTAGAAATATATTGAATTTTATGGTTTTCAATGAAAAATATTTTTCAGAAATTGTTTTGTGTTTGAAATGTTTTTTAAATGATTCTAAAAAAACCATTACATCTTTGAAAAATATTGTTTATATTGAAAATGATTTAAATTATTTTAAGGTTTATCTTATAGGTTTTAAAATTATCTTCAAAGAAAATGTTTTTAGAAATGTTTTTATGAATTTCTATATGTTTTCAGTGGTATTTTCTAGTGAATGGTTTTCAAAATGATTAATGTTTTAAAAATAAATTTTCATCGTATAGTGGATATTTTTAGAAATTAATATTTAATCAAATTTTTTTCATGATTAAATTATATTTTTCCAATGTGGAGGATTTTTGAAATTTTAATTGTTAAAAAAATTGATTCTCAAGGTAAATTTATATTCTATGTGATCATTGAAAATCCTTCTACATCTAAGATGACATCCTGGGTTATATTTTATGGTTTACTAGGGATATTATCCAAGGATACCACCCATATTATTTCTCTAAATGGTGTATGTTTTAAGGTGTCAATGTTTAGGAAACCCATTTCACTTAGATGTGTTATAACATGTATTTTTTTATTAAACCTTCTTCCTTTTATGGGTTATTATAAGGTGAAATTACCATAAAACCAATCTATTTTCCATAGGTTATGATATGATTAAATTTTTATGATACCAAATTCATTTCATGATTTATGATATGATATTAACAAAACGAATTTGTTTTAATGGGTCATGATAAGATAAATGTTATGTGGAAGACATATTTATTATTTCATTATAAGATTGGTTGAACCTATATCTACCTATAATTAATTGGGTACAAATTAATATCTCTTGTGATAATGATGGGAAACAAGTCGATGGTCTTGATCCACTATAGGAAACAGGTGTGTCTAGATCTAATATGGGAAACAAGTGTGTCTGGATCCACTATGGGAAACATTTATGTCCTTATCCATAATGGGAAAAAAATTCATGATCCATAATGGGAAATAGGTGATTCCTAAACCACAATTGGAAACATGTGTGTCTTGATCCACTATAGGAAACAGGGTTGTCGTTATCCACTGTGTTGATGATCTTATTATTTAACCATGAAATATTAAATTTTATTCTATATTTATGATAGTTCCACACTTATATGACATTATATTATGGTTCATGATTGATTAATGATGATTTATCACCCTTATGATTCATATATTATGAACTTCCAATCTTTATTTAATGTGCCATGTATGTGATCTTTGATAGGTAGATAATTAACAATAAATGGTATTATCATGTTCTCATACCCTTATGTTCATTATATTCTAATATATCACCTTTATTTACCCATATTGATCATCTAATATCAACCTTTATTATGTTTCCATTACCCATGTTATAAAAAAGGTTTTACGTAGAAGCATGAAAGGGGAAGTTATTTTTGGGAAACATTGAAGATATTCAACCATGATATATTTTTATGTTCTGGTTTCCAAATACACTAAAAATTTATAGTCCTTGATAGTTTATTTTTTTAATGAGGTGAATAATCCAAAAATTGTTTGTAATATCCATGTATATTAATCCTGGATCCTGATAGATGGTGTTAAAGGAAGTCTACAGTAAACATTGGAAACTATAATGAGAAAAAATTTGTTAGATCCATAAGAATATTTCAAGTGTGTTATTTTTTTTTACATAATTATGATCGTGTCATTTAATATTTATGTAACACCATTATTCAACCCTAACAACTAATATACTGTTCTTAGGAACATAATTTATAACCATAATGTGGTATTTATAGACAAAATGTGAGGGGAAACCTAATTCATATATTAAATACCATAAAACAAAGTCTTCCCACAAATTGTGAAAATGAGGTATGATATAAGAAAACACAAAAACAAACATTAAATTTTTTCTAAATTTCATGTATATAGATGTTTTGGAAAATAAAAATGTTATTAATCACACATCAACCAAGATCATTAGATGTGAGAATTCATCACCCCACACATACATTATTATTATAGTAAGATTAATAGGTACACCCACTCTATGAATTAATTATTTCAATAAAAAATTACCATTTCTCATTCCCCTGTAATATTAAATCCATTATATAATTAAGTGTCAATTAATACCATATAATGTGATTCTAAAATTTTAAATAATATATCGATCTATTTTGTTTATTTATGGGTACCCCCAAAATCAGGGTTCATTATCCAAGATTTAGAGTAATATGTGTCACCAAATGCGCAACTAATTGATACCATATGTTAAAAAATCAATTTCAAACCAGTTCAATAAAAATATATATATAATGATGTAAAATGAAAAATAATGTCTTTGAAACCAAGAATTCAAGAGAAATGTCACAAAAATATCAAAATAAATTTTTTTACTCTAAAATAAAAAATCAATATTACATTAATCAATTCCAATCCCACTAAAAAATATTATAAATCCATTATCCATCACCATTAAAAATTTTATTATTCGGTTATAAATATATCATTAACACCCTATATGAATACAACGTAAATTATTTTACTATTATGTAAGGGAGTGGTAATTTTTCCCAATCACTAATTGGGGAGTAAAATTACCACTAATAAATTATTTAAACAACCTTTTTTCCACCCATGAAATTATGTTGATAATGGAACTCTCTAATCACCCTAATCTTCATTTTGAATTACACTACAAAATTTAACATTTGGTTTTCTCCAGCCTAAATTTAATAAAATATAACTGTATTTGGGGTAACGTATCCTTTCTTGGACTTTTATCTTTTAGAAATTGATAATTTTTTATTCTTAATGGTCAAAAATATATCAATGAAAAAATTGGTTTATTCTGAAAAATATATAAAAATGTGATCTATGATTCATTTTATATATTATCATCAAAAAATTTATGGTGTAGTATTAATCATTCTAGGAACTTTCATAAAATATATATTCTAATTCTTTAATCATAACGAGAAATAATTAATTTATAATAAATTAATTATGTTAAAGTGTTTAACTAAATTAAAATTCCACAAAAGGATTTTTAAGCTAAATATTCCCTAAAATCCAAAAATGATAAAACTTAAATATCAAAGTTTACATATGAACCCTAATTATTTAATTAGTTATTACATTAATTGTTCATATAATATTTTGTATAGCAACACAATTAAAAAATATTAAAGTAGTTAAATTTCATTGACTTCATTGTTTATATTCATGCTTCAAAAATATTTTCATGTAGGATTAGTACCCTATTAGAAAAATAGTTTCTAAAAATATAAATTAATGTTATGAATATAAAAAAACAATTATTCAGATTATATCGAATACCAATATAAAATTTTTGGTATATAAATAGGTATATTTTTGTATAATAATTTTGAAAAAACCATTACGTTTCTTTTTTTCACCCAAACTACCACTCAATTATCGTAATGGCCAAAATTCAATGATCAATAAAAAACATTATATTAAATAAATTCTACAAATGAAATTAAAGGTGTGTCTATTAAATATACACATTTAATTTTTTGGTCTTATAAAATTCACCACCACCCTAATAAAAAAATGTCCCTGATATAAGTAATAAATTTTCTTAGATTAATAGAAATAAATTTTTATAATATATAAAATACCGATATAAAAATTTATGTTGTTAATTTAAATTTTATTCATGTGATAAATTCTAACATTAGATTAGATAGTTCTATAAATATTTTTTTGGAATTCCTCTCCCATGTTCTATCCTCAAACTCACTATGATGTCAAAACACCCAAACACACTGAGAGAATAAATATTACCTATAAAGTAATCACTCAAAAAATATTGGAAATATATTGGTTTCATAAAAAAATAATCTTTAGTATTAAATATTCCCCACCAAAAATGGGTATTATGTTAGGTAGATTATATAATTAAATAGTTATAAAATAAAAGGTGAATAGGCTATAATTTAGGTGGTATGGTGATTTGAATCAAATATCTTTAATTAACAACCAAATATCAATAATAAATATGAAACATGGGGAAATATCAATTCCCTAATCAAACCAATGATTATTGTGAAAATTTAAAGCATTACAACTATATGAACTCACACCAAAAACTCAATATCACACCTTCTCGGATCAAAATAAGACTACTAGTGACATTTTAATATTATAATCTACATCCACGTAAAATAAAAATTTTATGTGGTTTATCGCACTACATTTAAGTCAATAATAGTCTGTTCCCCAATGTATCTACAATATAATTGGTACATAATATTAGGTTTTGGTGGGGGGAATACTTATCAAAATTATATAAAATCAACACCCAAAAACCTATTTAACCATAATATCAAACCTTTTATTGAAATTGAATATAACATAAATAATGAAAAAGTAAATTTTATTTGATGGTTATTCATACATGATATTACACCAATAATTTATAGAGATCACAAATGTTTTGAGACCTAGATTCACATTTATTTATATAGATGTAAGGGGATAATCTATTTTAGAACATTTAATGAAATTAAAATTATAAGTGTTCAACATTGTGAACTGGTTGATGAATTATTTTTCTCTATAGATATTCTTTGTATGAAATATATGAAGGACTATTTTTTTGTTTATCTAGAATGGGAGAAAATTGGATGATGTTTGATGGAATTAATGTATATCAAATATTGGTTAAGAAATTATAGATGAATTAATATTAATCATTATGGATGAATTTTAAAGATATGAATAAAGGAGTTAATTATTGAAGTAGAAGTACATTATAATTCTATAAGTACTATATGTACTCTATATAGAATATTGAATACATTCTTACAATTTGAAATAATATTATTTGTTATATAACATATATTTTCTTAAACTCTATCATGATTGTAAAATCCATGGATGAACTTCTCATGTGATATTTGATAAGTTATATTATTCTATAATGATAAAAAGTGGGAAACACCAAAGATACTGTGTGATGAAAATTATTTATAATATATTATGTTTTGTATTCCACTCTCACTAAAGTAGAATGTTTAAAATTATTAAGTTGAATCCGTTTTCTAGGTGAAAACATAATCTTATTTTTTAAGATACAAAGCATATTTCAGGAAATATAATTTTTTTCTTAAAGCACAAGAAAAAATTTACGTAACTAAAAAACATAATGTATTACATGTGTTTTGAAAAATATTCTATATGTGACATCATATAAATAAATAGTTAAAATTAAAAAGATTTTCTAGGGTATATAACATATTTATAATATTACATATGATTTGTTAGTTTAAAAAAAATTCATAATAAATATTTTACAGGAGATACTTTTAGAAGATAAACTGTGAAATATTCTGCTATTATAATGAGTTTCAAAAATCATAAAAATGTGAGTTGTTAATGATTCAATATATGTTTCATAAATAATTATTGATGATGAAATTTTAATAATCAGATAAAAATAAACCCATTTTTCAATTATTCTTGAAAGGATATTTCTTCCATATATAGTTTCACTAATTTTGAGATGGTCGGTCCATTTGGAGAGAACCATTTCATAATTCATAATGAAGTGATTTCTCGTAACATACTTATGACATGATAGATACCTCCACAACATGATGATAAAACTATTTGACTTTATACTGTAATGAATTTCAAATATTTGTGTGTTATTTTTGGAGAAATATATGAGGGAAAAATCCCATAATATAATATGATTATTGTGAATTGTTATTGTTTTATTCTTTAGAAGGATTAAATTGGATTATTTTTTATTATTTTTTATATAAGTCAAGTTGTATTTAGTATTTAGAGTCTTTTAAAGCTAATATTTCAGGATTATGAAATTTTTTAGAATGATTGGAAATATAATATTCTCACAGTACTATGAATCTACATATTGAGGAAATGAAAATAAAGGAGTGTGATGATGTTACTTTCATATTTTATATTCTATGAGTCAAATAATTGAGACAAGATAAATCTGACAATGTATTCTCCATAAAAATTGGTTCATTAAAAAAAATACTTGAATTATACATTGAGATGTTGTTTATGCCAAATAGAACAAAAACTAAAACACTTTTTCCAGTGTTTTTATCAGTGTGAATAGAAGAGAAAGGATGAGAAAAAGAGATAATCCAACTATTTAATATGATGTATAAATTATAAGATAATAAATAAGTGTTATAAATCATTGGTAATATATTTATATATCATAATGTCCCAATTTTTTGAATCGAATATAACATAAGGATAATGATACATCCAAATATTATTTTATAGAATATGTAGCATATTAATATTTTTCCATAATGAGGACAGATTCCATATTATTTGTGCCAATAAATATCTATTATTTATTTTTGGTCATATTTGAAAGTATTTGGGTATGTATCATATATTTTATAGATAATGGCTTGGATCAACATGAATCCTAATTAACTAATGGTTTGTGTTCCACTATACCTATATGGTTACGTTAATGAAAGTTTAATTATATACACTTTTAAGATGATTATTTAAATAACAAAACATTAGTTATATGAGAGTGAGATAAAAACTAAGGAACACTTGGTACATATCCATTCACAATTGATGAAAATCAAATTAATAGTCCCTGTTTTTCTTATTTTTTGGATCTAAAATCTATATACTTCCATGAAAAATTTTCTAGAATAAAATTATGAGAATCTATAGATGGAAGATGTTTAGAGGTAGAGGAGGGGTAAATATTTATTTGATCATTAAGTTACCAACATTAATTCCCCTTCTCTCTCAGTGTTGGACACACCTAATTCGGCATATAAATTGGTATCAAGGTATATTTTATACCTCTTAATATATTATCAAAAATCTCATGATTTTATTAATATGAAATATTTATCCAAATTAATTATAAAAATTTTGAATTAAATAATAATTTTAAATTGTTGATCAGGATTTTATCCCAATATATTGATGAATAAAAGTATAAAAAAATAGGAAAAAGCAATCCCTCTAATGAAAAGAGGAAAAAATTACGTTTAAAAAGAAATAATCATTATGAGATCAAACCCATAATGAATATTAATGACTTTTAAGAGAAGTAAAATTTTAATAAAAATGATAACCTCTCTGTATAAAGTGATTTTGAATTCATAGATTAAGATATGGTAACTAAAAATTCCATTCAAGGTACTTATTATAATAAACTAAACAAAAGTGAGGAATACAACATCTCAAAAGAATTATTAAATGAAGTATACGATGAATAAAAATCCAAAATGTTAGAAATATTATAGTGTCTTCCTTGAGATATATATGTTTTTAGTACTGGATCATTTAAAAAATAGTAGGACAAGATCAATCACCTTGAATAAAAAGAAATTATAAAAAATAGTTTCTTCATTGAAAACAAATTACTGTGTATAAATCTTACCATACAAATAGATACCCAAATCAAAATTAAATTGGTGCATAAAGAAAAATTCCATGGGTTTGAGATGGATTTTTAAGAGAAATCCAGGAAAAGGAATAATCTAAAAAAGGGATGATTATAAGCCCCATGAACTATAAGAAAAAAATCATGAATTATGTTCAGTAATTTAAAATTAGAATAAAAATAAAAAATTATTAAAAATGTTGAAAATATTCTATAAAAGAAGAATAAAGTACAAATAGATCATAATAATAATGTTGATGTTATCAAAATAGAATGTGATGAAATCATGAAGATAGTAAATAATGAATTAAACATATTCAATAGAAAAATTCATGAACATGATGTAAAATAAACATATATAAAAATAACACAGTATAATTATTCACTCTAAGATGAAAAAATAAATATTTAACTAATTATTTAAAAGGAGGAATATTGTGCTAAAAACCCAATATATTATAAAAAAATTATAAATTCATTCATTGATAAACCCACTATAGGATCAAAAGAAAAGTAACCACCTATCACATAAAATAGGAATTGTTTTATGTATATTTTAAGTAGTGTGTCGGTTTCATGACCAAATATATAAAAATATAGAGGATGAAAAATTTAGAGTAACCCACTAATAAATCCTTAGTGGATTAAATAATGTCCACAAAAATATTTCCCTCAAAAGATTCCCAAAATATAGTTAGAATGACCGAGAAATGAAAAAAATTCAAAAACTGATTAGAATAAAATTCAAAATAAAAGATCAAAGGTTGGTATGATTTTTTGTGTTGTAGAATTTTTAACCATAAGGATCATTATTGATGGAATAATACATCTACCTAAAGAATTTTAAGTAATCTTGCATCATTTTAGAGTTAAACATTGTTAAATAAAAGTACACTGAATAATTGTAATAATCAATTTGGAACTAAAAATCTTGAAACCATTGATAAAATATGTTTATAATTTAACAAAAGTGGTAATTGTGAATATGCATTCTTATCCAAGTAAATAAAAAAAATCCAAATCCATAGATAAATTAATGACAAATATTAATAAATTTAGGAAATTATATAATCCTATCATGGGAATGGCTGAGATTAATTTCCCAATTTTTCCATAAATATTTTCAAACCAATTATAGGAAGAATCTTCCCTTATAGAAGAAGATAAAATACCATAGACACTTGATAAAAATTAATGGATATTTATATTAATGTAATCAAGAAGAATTAAAATGGAAAATTAGTCTTTGAATATAAAAAAGAACTAGTATATTGGATGGAACACTAAATAATTGATTCAAACACTAATTTCATCTATGGTTTGCAATCCGATATAACCCAAGATCTTTTGAGAATCTATGTGGGAGTTCCAAGCATACTGATCACAATTAAAATGATTTTTTGTTCTTATTCTAGCTAAGGATTAACTATTAAGAAAGACACATATATCACAAAAACACCCATGTACATTGATCTATAACATAATATTTATATCCTATCACAAAGAAGTGCTTTACAAAATCAAGTTAAACATGATATCAAAGATTTCAAATCCAGAAATCATATAATCTAGAATGGTGATTTCACTTAAAAAAAGATGGACAAATTAGTGTATCATGGATGGGATGTAATTAACAACCTTGTTTTTCGAATAAGTAGGAAAAGAGTTCAAATTTATTCCAATTTTTATCTTTCTATTTTTAATTTATATATATGGAATTCAATGTGATTCATGTGTTCAATGGGAGAACTAAAGAAATAAGTATTCTATCCAAAACTCGACAGTAGATTGAAGAAGTCGCCATCTTAGTGTGATCAATCAGTTGGTATCACCATGCTTATTTAGTGGTCAATATTAATCAAGTTGTTATAGAGTATTTCTTTAAGGGACAGACAATTAGAGATGTCTCAAAAGATGAAAGAGTTGCATATAAAATAAATTTCAATTTCTAGAATATGCTATAAAAGATGTTATAGATGAAATTTGTATTCATATTATACCAAACATACATTGGGTGAATATGTTCTTGGGTTAAAGTAGATAATTTAAATTAATAAATTGCTTGATAATGAAGAAATTAGAAAACTTTATTTGGAATATTTAGGAATAATATATTTCAATTTTTTGAGTGTTCTTATCTGGTGTGTAATGATGATGGTAATAGATATTTTTGGAATAAATATATGGTCATCAATCTATTTCTACATATTATCCCTTTCATCCTATGGTTTCCTTCAAGAATTATTTATATTGGGTAGGAATTCACTCTTCCCAAACTATAATATTCATATCATTTGACTTCCTCCATACACTAGGTATTTCCCTAGAATCACTCAAATTAGAGGTCTGAAGGATGTGGTTAGTAGTATGTAAAATGTTGTATCTCACTCTTGTGATGTCTTATACTGGTTTCGACCCTTTCTAGTAATGTAGTTGTTCAAAGGTTAAGTTTCAAGGATAGTTCAAGTGGTTTTTTAATGGTGGTTGTTCTAGAGGGGGGTTTTTGTCATCCCAGTGATTTTCATGGTTTTGGAAGGGTTTGATAGTATGTAAAAGGTAGTGTATTTCTCTAGTGAATATTCTTACTAGTTTCCATCCTCAATATTGATGTTGATTTTCATTGGTGATTTTTTCATATGGGTGCTATAAAGTATATGGTAGACAGTGTGCAGAAGATCATAGATCACTCTAGGAAATATATATATTATGTTCCATTCTTAATGATGATAGAAATGATGGGAAGTGAGGTTTTAGTGATTTTATTTATGGTTGATTTTTCTTTGTGGTGATTCCGACTGGAGCTTATAATGGTTCAAGAGAATTTCTTTTTTATTGTTAAGAGAATTTCCACTATAATTACTACTCTAATCCCAAGTATATATTACTCTATCATGGCTTGGTGTGGATAATTATTTATAAATAGGTTATCGGAAGAGTGTTTTGGTGGATAATCATTCCCACTAGGTGAACTAACTCTAATTAGGTTTCCATGTGATCATTTTTATTTATTGTTTACATTGATCTAAATGGATCATGTATTTTCTCTCATTAGAGTTACAGATCCAGTGGAATAGTGATGATGATAACACAACAATATTATCATAATTTGTTCCACTAGCCTGAGATAGAGGTTTCAAAAGTGTTTGATATGATGAAATTTGTTGATTTCTATAGGTGGTGGTTAATAAATGTATTTATTATTTGTTTGGAAATAAGGACTTTTGTGATATGCTTCATCGTGGAATATGTGTGGTGCTCATGGTACCAACCACATCAGATATTTTAGAATCTATTTTCAAGTATAAGTTTGAAATAACACTTTTCTGCATTGATCATTTTAATTTTGAAATACCAAAAAAACTTCCATGGGTTAGTTTTTTTAATGATGGTTTTTTTCACCAATTATGGTTTGTATGGTTCCCAATAAAATTTAATTTGGATTTATTAAAAATAAAATAAATTGATTAAAAAGTGTTAATATGAGTTTAATATTTCCTGTTTTAATTCCCAAAATAACATTTTCATAATTCGAAACAATCCTAAAATCAGAAGAATAACCTCTATGGAATGATATTTCATTTTGTATCACACTATTATTTTTATAAATTTATTTTTTTCTATATTAGGGCATCGTGTTTTTTATTTTGAGCATGGATATTAAGACTTATAGATGAATAATGGATAATGTATTTTATTATCTAAGGCATAAAACATTCAATAAAACAATTTTTTTATTATTTATAATGGGTATAGAAAAAAATGAAAGAAAGACATAATAAAGGGCATAAATAAAAATTTAAATACAAATTAACATGTATTTTTCTTGTTGGTATTGATAATAAACACATAGTGAGATATTTTTTAGCCCAATTTTATTATATTTCAAATGTTATCAACAATTCCCAAAAAGAATTAATGAAATAAGGATTATTTAAATATTTATTGATGGAATATCACTCTAGATTAAGAGTTTAAATGTCATGAAATTATACAACAATAATGTTGAAGTCCCAAAATTTTTAATCTACCGATAATAGATTTTTTTATATTAGAAAATATTATATTTTTTAATGAATTTTAGCTAAGAGTTTAGAGAAAAATAAAAGGTTATTCAATTACTTATATAGAAAGGTAAATGTGTTTTTTAAGTTGTAATTACATGGTGATAAATTCACATAGAATATTTTTAAGAATAATTTTATTCCTTGTAAACTAAACACAAATATTTTTCATAAATATTTCATGAAAAGGGGGGTTCCATATAGTTCACTAACTCATGGATATATTGTATCATTAATGAAATAGGAAAAAATAGTGGGAATTTTGATATTTAATTTCTACCATGATTTATAAAACTATTTGATGATATTTTTTAAGAATATTTTAAGAGAAATAATGTATATGATATCCATGGAATGTACATATTGATGAGTTATATATATCAAAGAAGATTTTTTTATTCCAAAATCTGAAAATACATCTCTGTATCCACCAATCTTCAAGAAATATTCTTATATGATGTCAAAAGAAATTATGTTAGAGTTAAAATCCAGGCTAAAATTAATGATGATTTTTTATTCATCTTTGTTGAAGAAATTCAGTTAAAATAATAAAGGAGTTTATTATGTCAGTGTAATTTTATTAAAATACTCTATGGATTATTAATATGTTCTATATCCTTTGAAATATATTCTGGATATTATAAATTAATGTATTTTATATATAATATATATTTTTTCTCACACTTTTGACTAGAATATCATGGATGAAACATATTTTTTCAACTATAAATTTTAATGATTTTTGTATTAACATTATCACTGGGATTGATAAGTAGTTGGGAATTGTGTTTTTTGAAACATGGAATCCTTATCTCAATAGTGGTGTGTAATAATTTTCCAACATGATTCTTAATATCTGGAATTACTGAATGAGTTGTTTTTTGAAACTAGAGACTTTAGTGTGATAAATATTTCACTATAGTGAAAAGACCTATTTCAAAATTGGATGGAGGTAGAGATTATTTTATATGATTCTAAGGATAAATATCATTATCTTGAACATATTTGTACCAATACTGATTGGGTTGTCTTGAGTTTCAACCTTATTGTAATTATTGTTTTCCTCACCATCTATAGTTTGGTATTTTTATGCAGATATATTTCTTGAATAAAATTTGTTTCTAAAATGCATATTGTACAAAAAAATTACATCACCAGAATATAATAGATCCTAATGTTTGGGTAATTGACATGTAAAATGAGTATTATCACTGTAAATAACATAATGTAATGGCATAGGTTTATATTCTGAATTACCTTGAGAAAATACCCTTTCAAAAAAGCCAATGTATTACATCAAATTTACTTTAAAAAATTATTTCAATAGTTGAAATTTTTACCTCATGAACAGGTTTAGTGGGTGTTGTCTCTCATATCAAAATTTTTAATTTATTTTTTTCCATGTTATTTATTAGTTCATGAATAGTATCAAGGGTTATTTTCACTATAACACCACCGGCTACAAAATCTATCATGTCAAAATCCATAGGGTTAAGTCCCCAATCAAATTATTAGATAATGGGGTAGTAACAATCTAATTTTAATGCAAAATATCTCATAATATTTTAAATATCACATAAAATTTATTTCATGTCTCTCCATGTGGTTTTATAATTCCACTTATTTCATTCCTAATACATGTGGTGCATATGGATTAGAAAAACTTCTTTTATGAAATACTTTTATGATCAAAACACTCCCTGTAATAGTATATAGGTAGTATATCCAAAATTTATCTAAATTATCAATGTAGTAGGGGACTACCCTATGATTTTTTTCCTCAATGACACATTGGGGTTTCTTATTGGATAACACGGTATGGAATAACTTTATGGTTTTCTGAGGGTCCTCAATGTGAGGTTGATGAATTTTTTGGAAGATATGAATAATACCAAACCTAAGTTCAAATTTATATATATGTTATTTGTATTAATTTTTAATTATATTGTAGTCCACAATAGTTTTATTCAATTATTTTGAGTCCCAGTTATTTCCAATCATAATATCAGTATATAGGTTTTTTCTATTATTAATTTTATTATAAACCAATTATGGTTCATTTTCAATGATTTCTTCAGTTGCGATTGACTTCTAACCTATAAATTCCTTCTTGTGTGTTTTATTATTTTCTAGTATGATCTCTATTTCAACTAACTTACCTAAATATAAACATTAAATGTAAGAATAATAGAAATAAAAAACAATATTACTATTTTATAATACTAGAGTGATAGAATGTTTTAAATAAAAAATAACATACACAAAAAAATGATAATTAATAAGAAAAAATGGAAAATGTAAAAATAGATAAAAAGTCTATAAAAGTGACCATAATAAAATAATTTTAAAAAATTATGTTTGGTATAACTTTTTTAGTCTTTTTTAGTGGGTATTTTATACATTATATACCTTATTTTAGGTAAATATGAACAAATTTGGTCATGTTTGTATATTTGATCCTATTAAAATCCAAATTATTGTCCAATGTAGGAGAATGAGATAAAATAGGAATAAAAAAGGTAAATTTTGAATACATTAATAAAAAATATGATATTCTCAGATAATGGTCCCAAAATTTGGGTCGCACTATCAATCATGTCCTAATTAAATTTAACTTTTTTTTATGTTTTCAAGTATAGAATAACCAAAGTAATATCCTAATAAAGTAATGAGTCAATTAATTAGATTTTATTTCTAAAATTTAAATTCATATAATTACATAGAAGTAGGTGGTTTTCTAACCATAAAATAAAAAATGAAAATGAATAAATAATTGATCGAAAGTTTATGAAGATTACATGGTCAACAAAAAGTAGATGTCCCTTGATACTTAATTGTCAAAAATTTCAAGGGATGGTGGAAAGTTAATTGATTCCATGATTTATACCTACTAAAACTAGTATTGTATGAGAGTTATTAAATGTTTAACAACAAGTATTTAATCAATCAGTGCATTTTATTACCAGAAACAGGTCAAAATAAATAGAATAGTTTTCAATGTAGGATCTTAACTCAATAGGGGAATTAACTCAGTAAGATGACTCGATAACCAAAATGAGCCCCATTTTTAACATTTTATCATTAAAATAACATTAATTTTCATTAGATTTTGATTATAACTTTTATTAATAGACAAACTCCATAACATCACTCAAGAAATAAACTATAGAGAGAAAACGAATGTTTCAAATCATCACATAATTCAAGTTATGCATAAATCAAGATAATTAATCCTTAATTAAATAATATATATATATCCATAAAAACATCTGAACTATTTATGAAATTGAATTAAAATTTAATTTGAGTTCCATTTTATAAAATTTAAAATCAACTATATTTGAGTCGCCAAACCCATGTTAGATACCAAACACTACATGCAGGTCTAATATTTCTAAACTATATTTTTTATAAATTTTTTTCCTTTGTTGGGAATATTGTAAATGTATCAAGATATTTCTCTAGTTGGATCAATTAAATACTAATGAATATGGAATCCTAATAAAATAATTTCTTATTTTGTATTTGCGTATTTATTATTATGGATGAAATGCCAATATGATTTCAAATCAGACCATTATGTGACAAGATCCAATGTTATTATTTTAATCCAAAACCACTTAAAACAATTAATCATTAAATGAAACAAAATGTGGTGATATATTTGAGTAAATGTGTGACTAAATGTAACTCGCCAATTTAGTTTTCATGTAATTAGAGGAATTGCGTTATCAGTGTATTTTTATGAATTATTTTGATTTTTAATGGTTGATATTTAATTTTTTGGGTTGGTTTAGAGATTAAGAATGAGTGATTCAAAATCCCATTAGTGTGAGGGAAACATACTGGTAATGTGATGTCATAAAAAAACTCATTTTGTGGGTGCATAACTAGTTGAACATAGGACAATGAGGTTTGGGGGTATTTAATCCTCTCATTAGAAGTTTATACTCAACTTTAGATTGGTTTCTCTCATCCGACGTCTCCCTAGGGTTGTGTTGTAACCTTGGGTGCATCGGTTATCCTAATGATAATTGGTTATTATTTATGTTGGAATTTGATATGTTTTTATCTTATCTGTTGTTGATGCTTATGCTAACTATAATGGGTTATGTCTCTATTGATTGTGAGTTTTTATTAAATTTCATGTGGGGGATAATTTTTTATATAACTAATAATTGAAATAATTATTTTTCATAGATTAAGGGGGATATGGTAAAATTAATGAGTAACTATTGGGGTTTATACACCACCAATTTTTATGGAGATCAGTGGATGGTTAAATTTTAGGAAAGGTAGCACAACTAATCAAAATTAATCCTTTGTCACTAGTCACGATTCATAAATATGAATTAAATTTATGGTGGACTATTAATTCCATCAATGAGATGAGTTGTTGAGTTTTTATGAAGGCATGGAGGAGTTTGTGGGTGTCCTTTTGACAATTTACATTTTTTGAACTAATCAATCATTGATCTTCTGTTTTATCTTTTGGGGATGAACTTTTATCATAAATCTACCAAAAGATTGCAAGAAAAATAACACTATAAGAAATAAACATTTATAAAATCCTCAAATAAAAAAGAAACCACATAATGTTGACCTATAAGAACTTTTTAGGAATACCCTCACTATATATCACAATGATGAGTTCCACTCCCCCTACACACACTAACGAACATTAAAGCAGATATAAAATAAAACTGAAAACAAAATGGATTTCATGGTTCATACCTTAAATCCTTCATCCATGGGATAACTATGAATTTACTTTTAATTTATCAAATGTTATGAATATTATAATCTCTTTGAAAATTACCTCCTAAAAGATCACTAATTTTTTTAGCATGAACACATATACAAGTGTTCCCAACCCACCTTTTTAGTGGGTCCAAACTAATCAATCGATAGAAAAAAAATTGATATTTATGGGAGTCCCTTATTTTATCATGGTAACATCATATTTATTCTAGATTTCCTTACCATAACTGTTAACCATTGGGGAACATATATGTTAAACTTTTGGATGACCAATATACTCTTCTGTATAAATGTGTTAATTTACCGATAATTACTTTTCTATAAAACATTTTAGAAATACCTTCACATATAAATAGTAGGCACACACATGTGTAGTGACTTTAGACCAAAATTATTCAAAAAACTGATAATATTAAAAACATGATGCTCGAACTAGATCATTAGAAACAACTTCCTATAATGTATTTTTTTCACCTATACTTTTCCTATTTAGCCAAAGCTAAATTGTATAGATTCTTTTTCTTGTTATATGAATACGAACATGAGAAGTCATTACCATTTATAATAATACCTCACTTGAATATTTCTTCAATTGATAATATGGAAACCATTAATACTTATTCTAAAAATCACTCCTCCTAACATTAAAAAAACATAGTATCTCCCCCACCTTTTGTTTACCCTAGTCCCACTGAGGTGCATCATTCCCTTAGACAGTCTGACACTAAAACTTTGGTGAATATGGTTGTTGGATTTTCTCTCCATGTTTCCCTCCAAAACCCTATCATTATATCAAATTAAAGTAGTTAGTTGAAATGATATTTCTGGTTGATTGGTTCAATTTATAATTGAAAAAAATATATTCTTAAAAATGTGAATTTTTCTCTGACAATCACATAATTAAAATTAGCCTTCCCAACCCCTTCTAAGATCCTATAATAGATTCCTAAACCATAATAGATCGTTATATACATTTTTTATAAACATATATTCATCTTTAATTGTACATAATTCTACCATTTTCTATAAACATTTTACATAGATAACTATTATACCTCAGATTATAAGGATAAATAAAATTAAACACCTTCAGTTATTTGAGTCTCCCGCAAAGTATTCATCCATATAACCATAAAATGGCCCATTATTTTCTCTAATATATTAACATTTTACAATCTATTATGATATATGAGAACCCATTTCATATATTTCTAGTTTTAGTCACTATATTTTTCTTGAAACGGTTGTTATCTCCCACTATAGAAGAATGTTTTGGCAAAGTATAAACTATAGAATATATCTGACTACCTACCTCTAATGAAAATTATACTTTTTCCCTAAAAATTGTATAATATTCTATTTATATTTATTTCCAATTCAATAGTTTGATGTTTTCATCCAATGAGGTTAAGACCATATTACATACGAACATTCCAAATCATTCAATAAGATTCTAGAAGAATTCCTTTTGAAAAAACTCAATATTTTGGCCTTTCAATATCTTTCACTCTTTATTTTTTAAAAAAATTATCCTCTATATGATGTTTCATATCAAAAATCATAAATAACTCATTATATACCTTATAAATCATATTAATTATACAATATTCTAGGAGAATGTCATCCACTTATGAGAGTTTAATGATGAAACATTTAACCTCGAATGTCTTCCAATAGTTACACTAATCCGAGTTTCTATAAAAACCCATTCTAATATATAAAATCATATAAATTTATAAACCACAACCATAGTTCATGTTTCAATATATAAATACTCATCTTTATCTTGCACACCATATCCATAACTAGATTATCCTTGAATCAATTTGATTATTTCATATAAATTTTATCCTCTAAGTCTCTATGATAGATTTTAATTTTTTGAATCTATATTATAATGATACTGAGAACAATCCTGATGATATTTTTTTTAAATATTGGTCATTTTTTAGGTAATGAACTCATACATTCTACTAAAATCCTTTCATAACTAGCTTATCCTTGTACATATTTATATCATTATTATCTTCTTTATAAGGGATGGAGAATTTTTTTCATGTTCATTATTCTCCAATAGATTTGTTTATCTCTTAGTTTCATTTAGATGAAATAAATCCAACTCAGTCTAACAATATTCTCTATCTTTAACTATAGCTTTTGTAACTTCACATTGTGGTACATTGATTTGAGCTTCAATAGTTCTATAGTATTCTATAAGATAATTCCAGGTCATAATATTCAATATTTCCACACTTCCTTATCCTTAAAAAACTATTATCATTTTATAAATTCTATCCATATCAACATGGATTTGGAATGTTGATTATTTTCTCTCAAATTAATTTTTAACTAAGTTTGAATCAGTCTTCATTGTAAATTAATTAAAAAAATCATTCTAAAATAAAGTATCATCTGTCATCATCCAAAAGTAAATATCCAATGTTTTAATCATTATAATCCACAATGAAATATGTTTTTTACCTATAATTGAGTTTTTCTCTATAATTGGAATCAATATTGAAAAATGATAAACTTTTAAAAAAACATTGAGTTATTTAAATTCAATCAGTTTTCTTGAACAATGTTGTTCTGAAATATTAATCCCCATAAATGATTATAAGAAATTATTAACTACGTACACTATATAACTGACTACTTCCACCCAATTATCATTTGGAATTCAATAGATAAATATCACACATAATCAACTTCACTGGTGTTCTAGGTATAGTTCCCAATGTCTTAATTCCTTTTTGATGCTAAATCTCTGAAAATAACTACTATTATTTCACCACAATTATCAACCCTTAAGTATTTTATATTTCGATCATATACCCTTTCCCTCATTACCTTCATTTTAATAAATTGCATAATTAGCTAGAATAATTATTTTATGAAGTAAAACCATACTTTCATTCTTGAATCATTGATGAATATAGCAACGTACAATGACCCACTATGAAAATGGATTGGTTTATTCCACCAAAAATCCATGTGAATGAGATTTAACTTCAAAGATATAATATTTCTTCAAATCATGTTTAATGACACATTTATCTTAATTCTATTAAAAAACTCAGATAAATTAAAAAATATATTTGATTGAGCTTTAGAATCCCCATTTCCACAATAAGTCACTTTTTCATTCCAAAACGGTGACTAAGATGATAGTTCCAAAATTATAAAATTTCAAAAGTTTATTATCTAATAATTGTTCACCCCATTCATTATTCGGTAATATTCAACATCCAGGTAATTACAAATCTATCTAGGTTCATCGAAACTATATGTATTTTTAATGCATGTTGAGAATCTACTTCTAAACCCAAACTTTTCCATGTTGCCTATATAAATTAAATACATCAATTACTTTTTATGTTCCTAGACTATTTTAAGTCATGGTAACATTAATTATTCATGTGATCATTAACATCTTCTTTCCCCATGACTCTATGATATTTATCATATGCAATTTGAACCTTTTAAAATAGGTTTGATAAATAATTTTCTTAAATCTCATCTCATCTATTGATATAAATGAACCCCAAAATACATGATACATAAATATAAATAATCATTTCCTGTAAAAAAATAAACCATTATTTACATCAATTATATTAATGGAACTTTAACATTCTGATGCTTTTTTGTATAATCCACTCATGGTATTTGAAATACTCTATGAAATGACCATTCATCCCATAGTTGTAATATAATTTTTTTTTTCTAATTGACATAATTTGACTCAATAGTGTAGACTTATCTTTCTATTTCTTATAGATTTTAATGAGGGAAATGTACTCAAACATTTTCATTCAATTTTATTCTTATAAATTCCTAGATATACCTATATATCATTTCAACATTGAGATTAATATTTCTAACATCCTCATACAACAAGTATATTTAATTTATAAATTATAAAAAATATTAACCATCACATCGCATGATTTTGGAAGTGACCGTAATAAGAAGAAATGCCTATAGATAAAGTATGAATATAGCATTAACTAATTTCAGATGAATCTAAATAATGTTATGTTAATTCACATGAAAAAAGAGGTTATTACTTCCAATAATATCTTTTTTTCATAACCTACACATCATGAACATCGTGTAAAATGTTGTTATATTATGATATGTGTAAACTACATCACCTAACAACAATAGTGTGGTTTTCTTCTCTTTGATGATAAAATTAAAATTCTATATAAAGGAAATTATAATCATCCCAAAAACATTCCTATCACTATTTTTCAATTATATTTCTCAATTTGACTCATTTTCAATCCCTAAAATTGAAATTTATGATCATTCTGAATCATATATTCTTCCATCTATAACCTATAGAATCCAATTACTAACCCACTTGAAATTTTCCACCCAAACCATTTATTATTTCAATACAATATATTTTTTTTACAATAATTCAAAATTAATTATAATAAAATTAATAAAAAGGTCTGAATATCCCATATGTACTTTCTTCTAATCCATAACCCAAGCTTTGTTAATACGTATTTGGGATTAACTTCTTTTATCATCCAATTAAAAGTTAACATTAGAATATAAAAATGAGAAAACAAAGCCCATAGAATTCCTCGGACTAGAAGGATATATCCCCCTGAATTCAATGTACTATAACAAATGAAGAATAACCTCAACATAAGTCACCAAAAAAGTTGAGTTGATACCACACACACAAACCAACATTCATGAAGATAAGAAATAAAACTAAAAAATGGATTTATATTAGGACAGTATTTCTTATATCCATTAAAAAAAATTATTCACATTCCATTTATCATAATTTACAAAGGTTATAATAAATTTATAATTTCTCATTGACATAACGACCAATTATGTCCAGTATAAACATATGCACAACTAATCCTACACCACCATTATTGTGGGTTATAATTGATCATCTGGGTGAACTAAATTCCAATAATTGTGGGAGTCCCTCTATTGAACATATTTACCTATGATCACCTATATAAATATTTCTCTTACCAATAACCTATGATGAACATATAAGTTACCCTTACATTCAATAGAGTTAATATTATCTTTGAAAAAGTTTCTTTTAGGTATCTTTATATTGTTAAAAATTCTACTATTGGGACATCCATTTATTAATAACAAACTATTATGTATATATTAAATTCTATTCTACATTATCCCAAAAATGTTCACGAACAAAAAAATGGTTCTAAATCACCTACATCAAATTGAATTATTTATTTCCACCTGTCTTATTAGGGCATAGCTAACTTTTATTGTTTCGTTTTTTGGTCATCAGAATCAAAATATGAAAATGAATAACTATTACTAATAGTATCTACACTACTACTTATGGCCAGTTATTGTAAAACTGTTAATTTATTATAAATATTTTGACATTCATTGTTAAATCCTAGTTGGTGTTGTTTATATTTTCCTGTCATTTTCTTTTTCTTATAGGTATATCATTTCTTAGCAACAAACACCTTATATTGAAATATCAGCAATTGTTGGTTTGTGGAGGGTGTATATTTAATGATATATTAAACCCCATTAGTAATTTATAATGCCTTGAAATTTATTACTACCCATCAATGATCAAATGGATGCAACTAATGCCAAGTAACTCTATAAATTTATCCATGTGAGGTTGAATGGGGAAGTTTTAGTTTAGAATATTCCAAATGGTATTAATTATTATCCTTTTTGTGGATTATGTGGAGATAGGTAGATTTGGGACTCATGATACATTTTTTACGAGGTCTATAAAACTTCTTTTGACTGAGACATGAATCCTACGGATATGTAGGTAGTTCAAATTATTAGTGAATCAATTGTAGATTGGTTAGACAACACGTGTTTGATTATAAAATGTCATGGTCAATGGTAATTATTTATTAATTATGTAGGAATTCTTGGATAGTAAATGAATCATGGTTTCATATTTCAGTAAAAATTATTATATATCATTTCTAAATGAGTTTCAAAATGTGTCTTTTGAAATTGGTATATTTCAAAGAGATTTTTAATTAATTAATTTTGAAAAATATGGATTTATTATTATTATTCCTTAAGAATATTAAATTCTAGAGTACCCATTAAGTGGTGTGGGGAAACAATCATATATATTTTAAGACAGGAACGTTTCATTTTAGATTGATGGGTTTTTCATTAGAATAAAAGAAAAATTACTTAATGGAGACCTCAATTAACTTTGGGAAAATATATCTTTGATGTATCACCCAAATACATTTTTATGTTTTTAACTGGTTTAGTCTTTTGGTATTTTTAATTTCATGCAACACTAAATATAGTTTTTATATTAAAGCACTATGTTTAGATTTACATAGATGAAACACCATGTTATTAATCTACCACATGAAACTAATAGATTATCTTGTGGTACATGAAACACTCTTTCTGGCTTATACTACTCAAAATAAGGAGTCAGTCAATAGATTACATTACACACAAGGCTAAGTTTTTACTAAACTACAATATACTATTAATGTTATTACAGAAATATAGTTATAGCTACCACATAGATGTTAGAAAGGAAGTTATTTATAATATTAAATAAATTTTTAAAATACTATTTACACATAAATCCATTGGCAATAAATTAGTAGAAATTAAAGTAAATACTATTTGCAAATAAATAAAATACTTTTACAAAAAAATTATTTCTCTATGTACAAACAGAATTTTATAGAAATAAATTAAATAGACCACAATTGATTAATATTTTAAATAAAATTTTTATATTATATATTAAAAAACTATTTGGTATAATCAATAAATATATTTTATTAGTTAAGATAAGAATAAATCAAATTTTATGAATAAAAGATGTATTTTTTCTTAAAGGTAAATGTGTATCCTTTTAATGGTGATATCAATTTAAATATATTTTCTAAAGGTTTTAAAATTTTTATTTTACAAAATAAAATTAATATTTGAAACTGAAATATTATAATTTTCTTTGGGAGAATTTTTGATATTTTTCTGAGAACTTTCTTATTTTGGTGAATAGTGAATAATAATGAATTTTAGTTCAAAAATAATTTTTTATCCAATTTATTTATATAGATAAATAATGTTATTAATTGGTTTTTAGGTATAAATAGATAAATCCTATATCAGTTAAAACAATTTTGGTCAATTTAAAAAATTTCACAGAAACATTAGATATTGAAACTTAGTAAACTTTTGATCATTTTTACTTTAAAATCTGACTTTGTCATCCCGCCTATGAGATTATCATTAAATTAATTTCTTCCAATTAAATCATTGTAATTTGGAAAAATATATTTAATATTGGAATAAAAATTATTTATAACTTATAATAAGGTAAATTTTGTTTTTTACTAAAAGAGATTATTGAAAGTAAAAAAATTAATTAATGTGATTAATGAAAAAACATGATTACTTCCCTATTAAATTAAAATTGTAAGAGTCTAAATGTACTAATAAAAATGACTAAAATACATTTTTTGGACATATTTATAACAAATACCCTCTTTTATATAATTTTATCAACTATTGGATTCCCATGATGTAAGAGAGACCTATTAATAGTGTTTACCTTTTTATATTTACCAGAATGACACTCCTCTATTATAAAATAGTACTAAACCACCCACACATACTCACACCTCTCAAGAAATTATGGATTGGAAAAATCCTGAAAAATATCATACCAAAAACCATCCTTTTTCCTTGAATCCTACTTGTGGTAAGAAATCCATCCACATAAACCCTTTGGTGAAAACTAAGAGGGGTTACCCAAAGAAGAGGTAACATCCTTCTTCACGCTTCTTTATTTTGTTCCCATTATACACCACCTAAATTATTCTTATTACATTCTTATATAATAATCACAATATCCTCAATATACTTATATTTTTTTATTCTATGGTTTTGACCTACACTGACATACACTTTCATCTATTGGGTAATGAACTTACCATTTTTGTGTACGGTGAACAATCACCCATCAAAACAATGTTGTTCATTTTTCCTTTACCACCTCTCATTGGGGGGAAATATGATGGAAAATCTAATATTAAATTTTATATTTTATATTTCTGAAATATTTACTCTTCCATAATATTAATATAAAACATACCTTCATGCCTTCCATTTTTTGTAAATACGATAACATCGATTGTGGAACAGTAGAATACCGCCTCCTCAAAGCGATGTAACTCATTCACACGTTACATGGAATGTATAAAAAATGGTTTTAGTAAACATAAATGATATATATTACCTAATAATTATACTTTAATTATATGATACATATATATACATATATTTCATTTACTTTCTATATTTATATATGATAATAAAATGAAAACAATGTCATTGCGTACGTATGGCCTACCGTCTCCATGAATGGTGTATTCCATTTCATAAATCAATATTTAATATATTATTATAAAAATATATGTCTAATGAATATATAGGATATTTATATTGTGTTTTAAATTATGGAAATAATTTTATTGTTATTTAAGTAATATGATCAAGAATAACAAGCCAAGATATATATGAAAAACAATGTGGATATTATCTAAATAAAAACATTAACATGGAGTTGTCAATAAAAAAGTAATAAAAATTCATAAACAAATAATATATGGTATTAGATATGATAATATGCTTTTTTATATTTATAAAAAACATATATTTATTTTATAGGAGGATTAAACATGTATGTAGAACTTTAAGACATAAGGTAAGGGAATATAATCTCACCTTTTATATCTTTGGTATACAATCCATTTTCACCACTCGCTTATTTTTTTGGTTTAGATACATCCAAATGACATGTAATATCATTAATTTACATTATTTGAGGATATTAAATGGATTTAAATTATTTTATTATTTAAAATAGATCACAATTCTAAATTTACTCAAGTAGTAATGGTTTTGTCTCCATGCTTTTATTTTTGAAGAGACACAATCCATGTTCACTGTAACACCATGAGATTTTATGAGATATATTATTTTTTTTAATTTCATTGATGTTTTCTATTATACACTACACCAAGATTATCTTGTACTATACGCAAAACCAAACGGAGCTTTCACTACACGCAGACCTGACTTGGCTTGCATTACACACAATCAAGACCTTCCTCGATAGTGTGTGTAGTACGCAATACCGAATTTCACTAAACGAGATATTATTATAATATTATTATGAACTAGCAGTTATGAATAGTAATACCCACTTTTTGGAATTTTATAAATTTTATCTTACAAAATGGACTTCATTTTTGGATTTGGAATATCGAAATTAGCCTAGGGTGAAATTTTGGTATTTTTCTCAAAACATTCAATTTTTGATGAATAGTGAAAACACAAGGTTACTATTTGAAAACCGACTTTTTATTTAAATAATTATTTATTTTATTTAAATTTATTTTAGGTCAAAATTGATACATAATACCTATATAAGTTCAATGTAATTCATTTGAGTCATTTTATAATAATTTTAGATGTATAAAAATTTTATTGACCTTTTCACCGTCTTTTACCCACATCCTAGGACAATTTGAAAATTTACATAAAACATAATTTTACCGCTTCTATGTGTGGAATTTAAAAAAACTGAGAGACACGGTTAAAATCAAGGAGTAAAATTTAGTTCAATAAGATAAAAATAATTTTTGTTGAATAGAAACATTTTACTTTTATTTTCCACGGTTAACAGTAAAGATGGGTAATTAAGGGTAAAAATGATATTATTATTACCCTAACACATGTCCTAATTCTATTGGATAAGTTTAATTCGTCCTAAAACAACCTTAAGAATAAAATATTTCCCTTTAGGTCGACTTGTATTAGATTAGGACATTTATTATTATTTTATTTAAAGAACAATTAAAATAGTTTAGATCAAAGTTTAATAACTAAAAAATTTTCAATATAGGGTTATACATAAGATATATTTGACTATAAATATTCCTTATAAATATAAAAATATTTCCTACATAATGGTATTTTATTTTTAATTTTTAGACATTAAATAAAATAATTTATTTATGACACACTGATGATGCAGTAATTACCTTATTAATGAAATATTAACATAATTTATGTTATAAATACCCAAATAAATGTAATTTTAGACATTATATGAATTATAATAATTTTCTAGGTTAATATGACATTTTATTATTTATTTAAGTAACTTTTTTCGAACTAATCATGCTGTTATAATTTTCAAAAAATCAAGTACCAAATTTTGTCAAAATTAACATAAAATAGTTTTTAAAACAAATATTATATTATTAATTGTTATTTTATTCTTAAAAATCTAAGGTTCTGAAAAATGAATTAGATAAGGATATATATAATAATAATGAACCACTTGGGGTTCGTTTGGCTTGTTATAGTAGGTTTATTAACCATATTGTGTAAGAAAACAAAAAGACACGGTAAAAGTTAAATTATTTAACATAGAGTTAAATCTAAATGATAAGGATAAAATAGTAAACTAAAATTGTATAAAACCAATTGGTTGAGAGTATTTCGACCCATCCACACCTTAGATTTGAAATAAATCAATTTGGAGATATTAAAAACCGAATATGACTTTATTATAAAATAATATTTTAAGGTTTCCTAAGGGGCCCCTCTCCTCCCTTATAAAAAGGGAACCCCTTCCCTCTTTTATTCACACCATTTTGAGCCTTGAAGCTCAGCCAAACCCTGACAATTCCTCTTCTAAAACTCTCTAGTTATATCATTTAGGTTCTGGTCTTCTCAAAATACCAACTCTAGTGCCCTAAGAAGAATTTTAAAGGAGGTGCGTCAAAGAAGAGGTAATATCTTCTAACGATTCTTTCAAGTTTCTTTCTTCTTAAACTTCTTCTTCATTCGTTGTTTAATTATAAAGTAATAACATAAGTATTAATTATATACTTATTTGTTATTATAAATATTATACAACTCCATTTCACCTTCTATCCATCCTATGGAAAATGAAATCACCACGCGTGCGTACATACGTAATACCGTCTCCACGCCGTGGTGTAATCTGTTTTTCCACCACCACCTTACTTGGATGGGTATAATGGTGTAAAGAATAACTATATATGATTATTATAACATCATAATTATTTTATTATATTATATCATCCACTCTAATTCCATTCAATAAATATGGAAACGATATCATCGCTCGTGCGTACATATGGATTACCGTCTCCACGACGCGATAAGATTCATTTTCCATGTTAACAATTCAAGAATGATTATAAAGTATATATAATAAGTAATAATGAAATATATGACATAATAATTCTACTGGATTTATGTATATATATATATATATGTATGTCATCTACTTAATTCCATTCAAGTCAATAAGGAAAGGAAAACAGCGTTCATGCGTACGTACGACCTACCGTCTCCATGAATAGTGTATTTCATTTCATTCATCTATATATTATATATATATATATACTGAATATATATGATATATAAATCATGATTTACATTCTAGAAGTAATTAAATCATGATATAAGTAATAATAATATCAATAAGAACAAATCGAAACACGTACGATAAATGAAACGATTTTACCCAAAACACTGCTTTAACATGGAATTTATAAAAGAACATGTATTATAAAGTCATAATTGAACCATATATGATATCATAACAATTAATATGATTTTTTAATAAGTAAATTACATTATTTAAATCATTGTATAGGTGGTCCGGATACATACGAAGCATATCAGAAAAAAGGTAAGGGATAATTTAACAATCTCATTTTTATCCGAGATTTCTTATTCGTAAGTATTTACTGGGGTTATATTTTTCATCCATGTCCATAAAAATGTTTTCATAATGTGTTTAATATTCATCCATGTATGTTTATAGTCATTATTACCCATCTTGACTTTTACTTTGTGTTATGAAAGGAATCTTTCTTTTGTTTACCATACGTGGTACTTTTTGACTTTTCTGTTAAAAGTATGAGGAGAATTTTTTCAATAACTTATACAAAATGAACATATTTTTACGGTTTTATAACACCTTATTTTCATGAAGATTAATCTTCAATAATACATGAATATTTTCAATAAAATCCTTTTTTTTTAATTTCAGGACATTTTGTGAAAAGAAAATTATTTTGAAGAAGAGAGGATATTTTCCTCAAGAACTCATTTCAAGTGTTTTATCAAAACCATTTTCCATCAAAGATGACATTATTTAATATGTGTATGTCTCAAGTATAATGTCTCTATAATTTACATGGTTTCACTTTTCTTATGATGAAATGATATCCATTTTTTTATATGGATTATGTTATGATGGGATGATGTTTATGAAACCCATTTTTTTCGGGTTATGATGAATGATTTATGCTTATGTTGTGTCACAAGTAAGAATGATTTCACTATGAGATGGGTGGGACCTATATCTACCTCCAATGCATTGGGTAAAGATTTATATCTCTTGAGATAGACATGGCTGGAATGGTAAGTTAATCCAGTTCAGTGATACAGGACTGGAACGAGGAGTGAACTCGATTCAGAAAGGAAATTTGTCCACTAAGATGGTCTTGGAAGCAATGTCTTGGATACTATGGAAATCATATCATCTGATTAATTTTTTTACAAAATTACAAGTTTTATTTCCAAGCTATTTTATCAGGATTGATGTTCCATTATGATCTATGCCTTACGTACTACCATGTTTTATGTCATTGCTCAATATTTCGATGTTTAAACATTATGTTCATGTTTTTATGTTCAAATGATTATGGTTGGTTATATTTTCTCCATGCTTACCCTCACTGAGCATTTGAGCTAACCCTTTATATGTTTTCTTTTCCCTAGTGTATAAAGAAAGTTTTTAGGTAAGAAAACAAAAGGGGAAGATCCTTATGGGAGATGTTGAAGATCTTTCACCACGATTAGAAGATTATGTTCTGAGTTTCCAAAGACACTAAACTATTACGGTAATTCAGTGTTTGTTTTTTTATGGATTAAGTATTCCGCAAAAGTAAAGTAATTTCCATGTACGTCAAGCTTTGGGTCTCTACAGTTGGTATTAGAGGGAAGGTTTAGTTAACCTTTGGAAACTTGGTTGCGAAAACTTTAGTGAAATCCCTTGAGATATTTCTAAGGTATGTCTAGGGATGTCCCTAAGGATAAGTATACATATAGGTTATAGTCTTAGAATTGCGGTAATGATCTTATAATTTAACTTAAGATGTTAGATATTAATGGTACTCCCCCTTTATTATGTTGTTTTCTCTAGCATGATTTTTTCTGCTCACACTATTCTTTTTGGGTTTTTGAAAATGGCTGGAAACATGAAGATTCACAATAATGGAGGATATGATTGACAATGGAATGATATTCTTCCTGAGAAACCAAATGAAATGGGATTTGGAAGTCCAAACATCATTATTATGCTTAATTAGAAATCTCATAATATGATCAATAATCTCAACTTTGGTATGTTTCCCGACTCAGCTAATAAGAGAAAGATGGAGTATCATGATGATCATAGAGGAATGAAAGTTCAATTTATCTCATGTAAATCATGTGGGAAGAGACATCAACGAAAATGTTTCGAAGCAACTGGAAGATGCTTTGAGTGCTAAAAAGAAGGACATGAATCTAGTAAGAGAAAAGGAAAAGGTTCAGTTAACACCATGGAGAAGGATAATGGTATTGCTACGACATCAATAATGATTAGATGCTTTAAATGTGGAATGTATGGGAATTATGCAAACCAGTTCCCTAAGGTAAAATCACATGAAAAGAATTAGCATGGTTATATGGGTAGTATTTATGTGGATGATGATGAGGAGACTACAAATGATATATGAGACGAAAGAAGTGTTGAAGCTTGGTCTATGGTTTAAGAAGGTAGTGGAATGATTTATGTTTATCAAGAGTTATGTTGTATAGGTAACGGTACTATGGAGTAAAGACACATCTAAGGATTGTTACACTATTGTTTTTTCTAAAGTATTTGAAAGTATATGTTGAAGGATACCGGTAACCCTGAAAGGTTAATTCATATATTTTTGGAAAGCATATGATATGAGATTAATGAAGGGGTAGGGAGATAATGAGATGTTTTATAGTATTGATGAGCTCATGGATGATATAAGGACAATGTGATATCATGGTTTGAGTATATAGAAAATTTGGGATTTTGGTATGTGGAAAGAGTTAACTTTTGACAGAATTCATGTTTTCACTAAGGTTCAATGTGTATTCATTTTTCACGAAAATACATGACTAAGGCCTTTGAATGTTTGGAATGTGACCAACAAGACATATCTTAGGATATATGGGGATAAATGATGGTATTCACATGCTTGTTATATGACCTCTATGGTTATCTTTTTCACTATAATATGAGATTGGACTGTAGTACTTTGGATAAGCCTAAAGATTGGAATGGATTATGTTGGACATAAGTAAGTATTGTTTAAGGCTAGAATTTTTTTGATATTATTGATAGAAATTTATAATAATGTAGTTTTAGAAAAAGGACAACCTACAGGACGGGCGACAACTCGTCACGTCAGAAAAGGTTGTGGGAATCGAACCCACAACTGAACTGCGATAGGCCTTTATCACATACCATTGTCCTACATGAAGTCCCTGGTTAGTATAAATTAATTTCAATTTATCTTGTCGTATGATATACAATGTATACGTCTATTTTTGGAACCATATATGATTAATCTCACCATAGATGGACTTATGTATATTTAATAACTTTTTCTAACCTTTTATTTTAGATAGATAGAATAACTCACCGTTCTATCACATGATCTGCTAACGCTTCATGAATGAAAAATTCAACTTAATTTGTTTAAGAGATGAAGTGGAAATTGTTCAAAGCATGGAAAACGGTGAGATTTTACCAAAATCATGTAAGTATTTCTTTTCATTCAACAATTCTTCAACTTTAGGGAAATGATCTTGAAAACAAAAAAAATGTTGTCCTAGTGCTCTTATATGTGATAAATCAGTTGGTACCTTAGATCATCACAAATTTATGGCTTTGTGATTGTTGGATTTTTCATATCCATGTTCTCTACCACTCTCCATTAGAAGTTTATGGTTAGATTTCTCTTCCATATCACTATTTTCACCTATGTTCTCTTATGTGTAAACCCAGTGATGAGTTAATCTGGGTAACCGTTACATTTCTTACTTTACTTTTTAAAATTAAGTTTTAGTATTCCTTTTATGATGTGGGCTTTTACAAACAAAACTTTCAAGTAGTAAATGATTTATAACCCTGACTAATTTCGAGGGAAAAATTAATTTTATGGGGGTTAGAATGTAACACCCCGAGATTTTATGAGATATATTATTTTTTTTTAATTTCTTTGATGTTTTCTATTATACATTACTCCAAGATTAGATTTTACTATACGCAACACCAAACAAATATTTCACTACACACATCCTTTAATTGGCGTGCCTTACACGCTATCAAGACCTTCCTTGGTAGAGTGTTTAGTACGCAATACCGAATTTCACTAAATGAGATATTATTATAATGTTATTATGAACTAGCCGTTATGAATAGTAATTCCCACTTTTTGAAATTTTATAAATTTTATCATTCAAAATGGACATCATTTTTGGATTCGGAATATCGAAATTATCCTAGGGTGAAATTTTGGTATTTTTCTGAAAAGTTTCAATTTTTGATGAATAGTGAAAACATTGGGTTACTATTTAAAACCCGACTTTTTATTTAAAAAATTATTTATTTTATTTAAATTTATTTTAGGTAAAAATTGATACATAATACCTATATAAGTTCAATGTAATTCATTTGAGTCATTTTATAATAATTTTAGATATATAAAAATTTTATTGAACTTTTCACCGTCTTTTACCCACCTCCTAGGAGAATTTGAAAATTTACATTAAACATAATTTTACCGCTTCTATGAGTGGAATTTCGAAAATCCAAGAGACATTGTTAATATCAAGGAGTAAAATTTTGTTGAACAAGATAAAAATAATTTTTAGTAAATAGTAACTTTTTACTTTTATTTACCACGGTTAAAAGTAAATAGGGTAATTTAGGGTAAAAATGATATTATTATTACCCTAACACATGTCCTAATTCTATTGGATAAGTGTAATTCGACCAAAAACAACCTTAGGAATAAAATGTTACCATTTAGGTCCACTTGGATTAGATTAGGACATTTATTATTATTTTATTTAAAGAAGAATTAAAATAGTTAGAATCAATGTTTAATAACTAAAAAAAATTTAATATAGGGTTATACATAAGATAAATTAGACTATAAATATTAATTAGAAATATAAAAAAGATTTCCTACATAATGGTATTTTATTTATAATTTTTAGACTTTAAATAATTTAATTTATTTATGACACAATGATGATGTAGTATTTACATTATTAATAAAATATTAACATAATTGATGTAATAAATACCCAAATAAATGTAATTTTAGCCTTTTTATGAATTACACTAATTTTATAGGTTAATATTACATGTTATTATTGATTTAATTAACTTTTTTCAAACTAATCATGCTGTTATGATTTTTACAAAAATCATGTACCAAATAGAGTCAAAATTGACTTAAAATAGCTTTTAAAACATATATTATATTATTAATTTTTATTTTATTCCTAAAAATCTAAGGTTAGTCCAAATGAATTAGATAAGGATATATATATTAATAATGAACCACTTGGGGTTCTTTTGGCTTGTTATAGTTTGTTTATTAACCATATAGTGTAAGAAAACAAAAAGACACGGTAAAAGTTAAATTATTTAACATAGAGTTAAATCTATATGAAAAGGATAAAATAGTAACCTAAACTTTTCTAAAACCTATTGGTTGAGATTATTTAGACCCATACCTTCCTTATCTTCTAAATAAATCAATTTGGAGCTTTTAAAAACCGAATTTTACTTTATTATAAAATAATATTTTATGTTTTACTAAGATGCCCCTCTCCCCCCTTATAAAAAGGGCACCCCTTCCCTCTTCTCTTCACACCCTTTTGAGCCTTGAATCTTGGACAAACCCTTACAATTACTCTTCTCAACCTCTCTAGTTATATCATAGAAGTTCTGGTCTTCTCAAAATACCAACTCTAGTGCCCTAAGAATAAGTTTAATGGAGGTGCGTCGAAGAAGAGGTCATATCTTCTAACGATTTTTCATGTTTCTTTCTTCTTCAACTTCTTATTATTTATTTGTTTCATTATAAAGTAATAACATAAGTATTAATTATATACTGATATGTTATTATAAATATTAAACAAAACCATTTCACCTTTTATCCATCATATGGAAAACAAAATCACCACGCATGCGTACGTACGGAATATCATCTCTACGCCGTAGTGTAATCTGTTTTTCCACCACCACCTTACTTGGATGGGTATAATGGTGTAAATAATAACTATATATGATTATTATAACATCATACTCATTCTATGATATTATATCATCCACTCCAATTCCATTCAATAAATATGGGAACGATATCATCACTCGTGCGTACGTACGGATTACCGTCTCCACGACGCGATAAGACTCATTTTCCATGTTAATAATTTAAGAATGATTATAAAGTATATATAATAAGTAATAATGAAATATATTAAATAATAATTCTACTGGATTTATTTATATATATATTTATTTCATCTACTTAATTCCATTCAATTCAATAAGGAAAGGAAAACAGCGTTCATGCGTACGTATGGCCTACCGTCTCCATGAATGGTGTATTTCATTTCATTCATTTATATTATATATATATATATACTAAATATATATGATATTTAAATCATGATTTACATTTTGGAGGTATGTAAATCAAGATATAAGTAATAATAATATCAAGATCATCAAATCAAAACACCTACGATAAATGAAACGATGTTACCCAATACACTACTTTAACATGGAATTTATAAAAGAACGGGTATTATAAAGTCATAATTGAACCATATATGATATCCTAACAATTAATATGATTATTTAATAAGTCAATGAAATTATTTAAATCATTATACCGGTGGTCCAGATACATACAAAGCATATCAGACATAAGGTAAGGGATAATTTAACAATCTCATTTTTTTCCGAGATTCCTTAATCGTAAGTATTTACTGGGGTTATATTTTTCATCCATGTCCATAAAAATGTTTTCATAAAGTGTTTAATATTCTTCCATTTATGTTTAAAGTCAGTTTTACCCATCTTTACTTTTACTATGTGTTATGGAATAAATCATTCTTTTTTTACCATACGTGGAACTTTTTCACATTTTTGTTAAATGTACGAGGAGAATGTTTCCTTTAACTTAGACAACATGAACAAATTTTTACGGTTTTATAACACCTTATTTTCATGAAGCTTAATCTACAAGATTTCATGACTATTTTCAACAAAATCCTTTTCTTTTAAAATTTCATGACATTTTGTGAAAATAAAATGATTTTGAATAAGAAAGGATATTTTCCTCAAGAATTCTTTTCAACTGTTTTATCAAAACCATTTTCAATCAAAGATGAAATTATTTGATATGTGTATGTTTCAAGTATAATGTCTCTATGATTTTCATGGTTTCAATTTTATTATGATGAAATGATATCCATTTGTTTTGTATGGATTATTTTATGATGGTATGATGTTTATGAAACCCATTTTTATTATTTAGGTTATGATGAATGATTTGTGCTTATGTTTTGGCACAAGTAAGAATGATTTCATTATCAGATGGGTGGGACCTATATCTCCCTCCAATGCATTGGGTAAAGATTTTTATGTCATGAGGTAGATCTGGCTGGAATGGTAAGTTAATTCGGTTTAGTGATACCGGACTGGAAAGAGGAGTGAACTCGATTTAGAAAGGGACTTTGTCCACTAAGATGGCCTTGGAAGCAATGCCTTGGCTACTATGGAAATCATATCATGTGATTAATGTTTTTCCACAATTACAATTTTTATTTCCAAGAAATTTAATCATTATTGATGTTCCATTATGATCTATGCATTACGTACTTCCATGTTTTATGTCATTTCTCAATATTTCGATGTTTAAACATTTTGTTTAAGTTTTTATGCTCAAATTTTAATGGTTTGTTATATTTTCTCCATGCTTACCCTTACTGAGCATTTTAGCTCACCCTTTATATGTTTTCTTTTCCCCCAGGATTTAAAGCAAGGTTTTAGGTAAGAAAACAAAAGGGGAAGATCCTTATGTGAGATTTTGAAGATCTTTCACCATGATTAGAAGATTATGTTCCGAGTTTCCAAAGACACTAAACTATTACGGTCCTTCGATGTTTGTTTTTGTTATGTATTCGGTATTCCGCAAAAGAAATGTATTGTCCATATACGCCAAGCTTTGGGTCTCTACATTAACCTCCTATTTTATTATACATGCTATGTATACTTACCATATATATGTTCAATTATTATAATAATTTAATTTATTGGTATATACATATCCATTTTATTATCTTTCTTTCATGGGGTTTATTGTTCCAAAGTTTCCAAATCAATAAAGTAATTTTTGTTTCAATGTTTATTTTTTGAGATTCATGCCATGTTATGCACTTATATTTTTTTTATGGGTGTATAAATTAACTATGAAATTTTTATATCATTAATATATTTATTTCATGATAATTAAATATTCATGTTATTATATTTTATCTTGTATATTATGAGTTAATGTTACCAAATTGGTATGATTTTATTGCTATAATCTCATCTTTTATCGAGATTATTTATAATTATAATTTCATTGATGAAATATTATGATAAATCTCTTATGAACACTCATGATGTTTCTTATACTCTGGGTTTTCATGATTTATAAATGTATTGGAATCATTTTCCCACTCTTTGGTAATTATTAAAATTAATGAAAAAAACATGTATGAAACTATGAATTTATTTATACTTTCGGTGAGAAATGTATGTTTTTTCAAAACCTTTTTTTATAAAAATGTTTTAAAAAATGTTTTAATATTATCCTATGTTGTTTAAAGGATATTTTTACACATGTTTTGTGTTGAAAAAATATCTAAAGGTAACATTGCACAATTTTTGGGTTGATTTTGTTTTTGGAAAAAGTGGGTTTCCATGGTAAGTTGTGGATTCCAGAGATATTTTTGACATGATATATTGACAAAGATCCAAGATAGAGTAATGGATTCCATGGATGTTTTATAGAAAATTGTGTACACAATTTTATGTCATTTCCTAGTGTTTTCAAAAAAATTAGGGTCCAAAATTTGGAGTTCAACTATAATAGTTAAAAGTGGATTTACTTGGAGGTATCATAGAAATATTGAAGAGGTATGAGTTTCAAAAATATGCTCTTCGTGAAGGATGTTTTCTAAATGATGAAAGAAAACTGACGATGATCTCTAAGATAGTGATGAGCATCTCGATTGATGTAGGTTAGGATCATCGTTATTGGAGCATTTTGGAGGCATAATGGTTTTGACGGAAGCTCTGTGATTATTAAAAGCATCATGAATGGGAAACTTACATGGAGTTTTCTAAAAAGGGAGTATCGAAACCAAAAAGTGGGAGCATCATGAAATGGAAATTATGTGGAATAATGGTACTAGAATCATTGGAAACACTTATAAATTTTCCGTTACCTCCTTGAAAAATGTAGCAATACTTAATAAAAATGTTAAGGCACTAGAATCGTGAAGGTGGTTCATAGAGGGTGGTTCATGAAGGTAATATGTGAAGACGTTTGTGAGGATTTAAAATCCAACCAAATGTTCTAATCATCAGGAAGGAAGTTTCCTGGGAAGAAGTTTGTGAAGTAACTAATCCACTTGAATGTTCTGATCAACATGAAAGTAAGTAAATTATTGAAGGATTTTTAATCTTCACGAAAGTAAGGAGCTTCATGATGGAAAGTTGATTTCACAAAAGAGGTGTTCTTCGCAATGTCTATGTGAGATTCATGAATGGTTTCTTCTTCAAATAGGATATTTGAGCTTCACTAAAGAGGATCTTCCTAAAGGCATCATGAAATTTTTTCTGAAGGTATTACCCAATAAATAAGTGGTAAATTTCTATTCATCAATTGGATTAAATGGAAATTCAATAGAGCATCTATATATTAATGTGGATATATTCATTAGAGATAATGAAGGGACCAAAAAGTATATAAACTATGAGTTGATCCCTTCTAAGAGTAGTGAATAAAGGAAGAGGAATACAATGATCCATTCCACTAGTAGTGAGCTAGAGAAAGAGACATTGGTTGTAACCCATGGGAATACAGTGAGTAGACCCTAAACCTCGTAAAGGTCATCATACTGGGTATATATTAGATCTTTCCTGAACCCCTATTCTTGGAATTAAGCCTTAGTGGATTTGGTACAATCATCACATTGTAGTTGTATGCTCGTTGGACGTAGCATAGTGAGGGTAAACCAAGTAAAATTCTTGTGTCTCATGCATTATGTCAATGTTGCTCATACATTTATATGGTAATAGGAGAGAATAGAGTTTTCTTAACATTGAAAAGATATATGAAGGGGTAGAAGCTTTGATCTTCCATACCCTGACTCACCCTCTTAAAGGTATGTAACCTAACTGGGATAAAATTTTCCCATTTTAAATTTTTTTAAATAAATATTATTTTCATTTCATGATCAACGAACTTTTCTAAAGTTTTATCATGTAAAAGGAATTTTTGGAATGTATGGACTTACCTACTATCATGAACATCATTTACATAATGCTTCCTTTGTATGTTTTTGGAATTATTTTTTTAAGAAAATTTTTCGTCTAATATTCTAGAAATATATTGATTTTAATGGTTTTCAATGAAAAATAGTTTTCAGAAATTTTTTTGTGTTTGAAAAGTTTTTTAAATGATTCTAAAAGAATCCATTACATCTTGGAAAAATGGTGTTTGTATTGAAAATGATTTAAATTAATTTAAGGGTTATCTTAAAGGTTTTAAAATTATCTTCAAAGAAAATGTTTTTAGAAATGTTTTTATGAATTTATTTGTGTTTTCAATGGTATTTTCTAGTGAATGGTTTTCAAAATGATTTAGGTTTTAAAAATAAATTTTCAATGTATAGTGGATATTTTTAGAAATTGATATTTAATAAAAATTTTTCATGATTCAATTATATTTTTCTAAAGTGGAGGATTTTTTTAAATTTTAATTGATAAAAAAGTTGATTCTCAAGGTAAATTTATATTCTATTTGATCATTGAAAATCCTTCTACATCTAAGATAACATCCTGAGTTATATTTTATGGTTTACTAGGGATATGATCGAAGGATACCCCTCATATTATTTCTCTAAATGGTGTATGTTTTAAGGTGTAAATGTTTATGATACCCATTTCACTTAGATGTGTTATAACATGAATTTTTTTATAAAACCTTCTTCCTTTTATGGGTTATTATAAGGTGAAATGACCATAAAACCAATCTATTTTCCATAGGATATGATATGATTAAATTTTTATGATGCCAAATTCGTTTCATGAATTATGATATGATATTAACAAAACCAATTTGTTTTAATGGGTCATGGTAAGATAAATTATTTGTGGTAGACATATTTATTATTTCATTATAAGATGGGTGGAACCTATATCAACCTATAATTCATTGGGTATAAATTAATATCTCTTGCGATAATGATGGGAAACAAGTCAACGACCCTGATCCACTATAGGAAACAGGTGTGTCCAGATCCACTATGGGAAACAAGTGTGTCTGGATCCACTATGGGAAACATTTATGTCCTTATCCATAATAGGAAAAAAATCATAATCCACAATGGGAAATTGGTGATTCCTAAACCACAATTGGAAACATGTGTGTTTTGATCCACTATGGGAAGAAGGGTATTCGTTATCCAATATGTTGATGATCTTAGTATTTAACCATGAAACATGAAATTTTATTCTATATTTATGATAGTTCCACACTTATATGACATTAGATTATGGTTCATGATTGATTAATGATGATTTATCACCCTTATGATTCATATATTAAGATCTTCAAATCTTTATTTAATGTGCCTTGTATGTGATCTTTGATAGGTAGAGAACTAATAATAAATGGTATTATCATGTTCTCATACCCTTATGTTCATTATATTCTTATATATCACCATTATTTACCCATATTGATCATCTAATATCAACCTTTATTATGTTTACATTACCCATGTTATAAAAAAGGTTTTACGTAAAAGCATGAAAGGGCAAGTTATTTTTGGGAGACATTGAAGATATTAAACCATGATATATGTTTATGTTCTTGTTTCCAAATACAATAAAAAATTATAGTCCTTGAGAGTTTATTTTTGTAATGAGGTGAATAATCCTAAAAAATTTTGTAATATCCATGTATATTAATCCTAGATCCTGATAGATGGTGTTAAAGGAAATATGCAGTAAACATTGGAAACTATAATGAGAAAAAATTTGTTAAATCCATATGAATATTTATAAGGATATATCTAGGGACGTCTTTATGGATAAGAATGTGTTTTATGATATTTAAATGTTGGTGTTAGGATTTTGGAATCATATAAGCTTTTTTTCATTATTATGTGGTTTTCCTCTATGATACTTTTTTCTCACCCAATGCTTTTGGGTATTTTTCAATGGAAGGAACAAGACGTAACAGGGTTAACATTGAATGTTATATATGTGAAGAATATTGGAATTATGAAAATCGATTTCCTAAGTGGGAACATAATAAATAGAATCAGGGATGTGGAGTGTGTATTGGTTATACTAATGAATATAAAGGGACCAAAAATAAAATTTGAAAAGTATATTATTTTATAACAGTATTTTTTACATTAAACATAAGAATAATTATTATATTGAGGTTGAGTTAGTACATGGTTAATATTTCATATTCTATGTAAAGGGGTATTAAGGAATAATATGATCATTCCTGAGTAATGGTTTTATAATAATGTTTGATTATTTAAGTGTACATGTATTGGCATTAAAATATTATGTTATGTGAATCATTCAACATAGCATAATATTTCAATTAAATATTGAAATAAATGTGTTTAATAGTGTAAAAGAATAATTAAATTAAATTAATGGAAATTTGAAATTTTTATTATGGGAAGGTAACCCTTAATGCATTCCCATTATTAAGAAATTGTTTTAAACTTGGAAAAAGAAATGATTGATATAGATAGAGGAAGTGGGATAGTACTGATTATCAAGGAATGTATTATTTATTTGTTTACAATGTGGTAAATTTTATCATATATTAAGTTTATAACTCCTTGAATTTAATAAATATATCCAATAAATTTTAGGATAGGTAATCATGCATGTTTTCCAAAAGGATTTATGGTAATTCTATTTATTTCCATGTTTTAAAAGAACACACGATAAATGTATTCAAATGTTTTTTATTTTTCAAATATTATCATATTTATGATATATCTGGGATCAATTTTAATATGATTTTGATAAATTTAGTGGCTTTAATTCAAAAATTTTGGACATCCACCATTTGTAAGGGTTATAAGGTTAACCATTTATTTAATGGTTTATGTTAAGCTTCAGATGATTTTATAGAGAATAATGTATTACCATTCCATATAAGGATTTATGAATATTGGATAACATGTTATAAAAATGTTTTTTTGATAACTAAAGATATATAGAATGATATAAAATCATATTTATGGATATCATGATATGTTAGTTCTCTAGGAATGACCAATTCCCCTTTATTTATTCGAATAAGAGATGAAATGGAAATTAAGCATGGCACAACAATGTGTAGGTTGTCCTAAAATACATTAAGTAAATATCCTCCTTAAAATTATTCATAATTAGGTAAAAATATCTTAAGATAAAAAAATTTCTTATTACCATCATGTTTATATATCAATGACCACTTTCATGCTTCTTCCATTTATGGTTTTTTGATTGTTAATTTTCTCCCGATCACCAACTTTGTTATGATCAGTGATCTTTATCAACCACAAGGGTTATTGGTGATTTTATTCCATATCCATGTTTTCCCTACCCAACTATTTTCTCTTATGTGGACACATAGTAATGTGTTACTTTGGGTAACTGTTATGTTTCCAACATTCCCATTTTAAATTAAATTTTCATACTCATTTCAATAATGTGGGTTTCTTTGATTGTAACTTTAATGTATTAAAACATTGATAATCAAGATGAATTTTGAGGGTGAAATTTCTTTTAAGGGGGTAGAATGTAATACTTGGAGATTTTGTGAATAATTACTTTCTAATTAATTCAATATGTTTGATATTTTTCATCTCACAAAACCCTAAATATAGTTTTTTTAAAATAATCAGAAGGATTGGATTAAATTATATGAAAATTAAATTTAATATTGTACCACACACAACTCATATATTAGCTTTAGGTGCATGAAACACTATTTATTTATTATATTGAACTCCATACAGAGTCCCTTCGATTGGTTGCATTAAACATAAACTCGATTTTTTACCGAACTACAATATACTATTAATAATATAATTAAAATACGATTATAGGTACCACATAGAAAACTGAATTGATGTTATGATTAATATAAACTAAATTTTGAAAATATTTTATTCATAGTGATCCTTTGGTTATCTATTATTAGAATTTATTGAAAGAACTATTTGAAAATAAAGAAATTGCTTTTCTACGAAAACTATTTTTCTATTTACAAACACAATTTTATCTCAATAAATTTAAAAAACCATATTTGATTCATTTTTTTAATAAAATTTATATATTATATATTCAATAAAAAAATTTTATACTCATCCAATATATTTTATTGGTATATGATATGAGTCAATCCAATTTTATGAATAAAAGATGTATTTCTATAAAAGGTAATTTTACTGCCTTTTCCTAGAAAACCCATTTAAAATATATTTTTGAAATTTTTATAAATTTTATTGAATAAAATAAGCTTTATTATTTAATGATAAATATAAAAATTTATTCTGGTTTAATTTTTCGTATTTTGGGAACTTTCAAATTTTGATGAATAGTGAATAATATTGAATTTGAGTTCAAAATCGTGTTTTCATCCAATTTATTCATATTATTTAATAATGTGTTTAATTAATTTTTTATTATAATTAGATAAATTTTTCATCATTTAATGAAATTTAGGTCACTGTAAAAAAATTCACATTAAATTTAGATATAAAAATATAACAGACTATAAATCATTTTTACTTTAATACCCTACTTTGTCATCTCATCTATGGGATTAAAATTAAAATAATGTCTAACTATTATGTGATTATAATATCAATAAATTTATTACATAGTTTTATTAATAATAATATTCTATTTATAATAATTTCAACTTATTTTTTGAGGAAAAATATTAGTGAAAGTAATAAAAAATCATGCAGATTATTGTAAAAAAAAGATTACTTAATGGTTACTCAGTAATCCTAAGTGTCCAAATGACTAATACACATGTCCAAAAGACATTATATGGAAATTTTTATACCAATTAATCTATTGGATATAATTTTATCTATTATTGGATTCCCATAATGTAAGAGATACCTCTCAATAGTGTTTAGCATTTTATATTTACAATAATGTCACTGCTCCTCCCTTATAAAAGGGAACTCAACGCCTCACCACCTCATACCTATAAAGAAACATTAAATATGAAATACCCTAACCAAATATCCTAAAAAAATCCATCCTTTTGTTATATAATATTTTATTTGGGAAAAAATCCAAACAAGGAATCACTTTGTTGCAAACCAAGAAGAGTTCCCCAAAGAAGAGGGCACATCCTTCTGTTAGTTCCTTTGTTTTATATCCATTATCCACCACCTAAAATATTCTTATTACAATATTATATAATATCCTTGGTATCTAAAAAATATTGAAATTTTTATTCTAGGGGTTCGACCTATTGTAACGCCCCGACCCCAGCTACCCAGAGTCGGTGCATTACTTCGTAACATTGGCATGATCACAAAAGATCAAGTCTCGAAAGACCGATTAGTTTAGTAGCCTTAGAAACACAAGATACATTCATAAATATTACATTACATCATAAAGTGAAAAACTAATAACAAAGTCTTCATTGTCCACACTCATATCCTCTTCTGACTATCCCTGCAGGTCATTCATAAAATACTTCTTCACATCCTGGAAAATATTAAAACATTGAAAGGGGTGAGCTCAGATGCTCAGTAAGGATAACAATATTGCGGAAGCTTTCATAAATAAAAATTAACATTTAAGGCAATGTATAACTAAAACAAAAGCCTTTTTAAACTTGAACTTCAGCATAATATGGCAAAAATAAAATTAAATAATGCCATCTACTTACTCACATGGATATTCTACAAGTCGAATAATCACATGCAATATCAATAACCACTTTCATAATGAGGGAATGTATAATGCCAGACATTCTGAAACATTTTGTCAAGGCCTCGGCCAAGACGTCGAAAATGATTAAAGCCTCCGCCAAAACCATAAATCAAATTGGGAAAGGGCATCGGCCAATTCCACGTCTAGTTGTCTCATTAGACCTACTGAGGAATATTTTTTTTAGAAGATACTTACGTTTAAAATTGTTCAAATATACACCATTGTTTTTCTAAAAAAATTATGCAAGATTCTAAAAACAAAATAACTAATTCTGAGACTGCTCGACTAATTACAGACCATGATGGGTCCACGCCCAATCCCTTCATGTCTACCACACTCGAGAGTTGGGTTTTCTGAAAACATTTTTAAGCTTGCGTTAAATATGTATACATTTGCACTGGATTTTCATATATTTAAGAGACATATCTCTTTTTTGAAATCATTTAAAAATCACATAATTATAAAAGAAAACCTTTTGAATAAACTTAAAAGTCTAAGGGGTTTATACACCGTATAAAAGAAAGCTGTGTATAAAACCAAATATGCCTCAATGAAAGGAGATTGAGATGAAGTCCTTAAAAAGATCATTTTTAAAATAAAATAGATCTATTATGTGTATTAACTATAGGTACACATAAAGAATACAAAATACAAAATAGGACATAATAAAATCATGACATAATTTGAAAGTAGGAGATTAACCCAAAGAATGGAAATTGGGTTAAGAAATTCCCTTACCTTGTGTCCCACTTGATTCGACCGTTCTTTAACCTCCTGAATAATAAACTAGAGTTAATATCTAACATTTTCAATTTCATTATCCTTTTTATATCACTTATTACAATGTTTTTAACATTATGTAATTATTTAAGTTAATAACGGTCATTTTGTCGATTTTTGGTACTTGAGTCAACAATAAACTTCTTATAATTACAAGTTGTTTATGTGGTAGAATATCCATTATCTCCAGAATTATATTCATCATTTAGATTTCATATATATCATATATATCCAGTATATACATTCATTTATTACGTAACATTTAGAGGTAAGAAATGAAATGCACCGTTCATGGAGACGGTAAGCCGTACGTACCCATGAACGCTAATTTCATTTATATTTCATATTTAATGGAATGATATCATAATTATATAAATTTATAATATAATTACAGTATAATATAGTGTATAATACCATTTACTCCATCCTTTATACATCCCACATATGGCATTAACGATTCAAATCACTTTGAGGGGGCGGTAGTCCGCACTTCCTAAAATGAAATTATCGTGTTTTACCCATAATGGAAATCATAAAGTATGCCATAAATGAGAAATACAGAAGCATAAGTAAAACATAAACATATTATATATCATATATAAATATAGTTACATCTTAATGGCCACCTTTTAAGGTGTTATATGAGTGTTGAACAATCATCATTTCGTGAGGCAGAAATTCGCCATCCACAGAAACTGTATGTTCTTTAACCATTAGATGTAGGTGTGTGTAAGTGTAGCTAGAATCCTTATTATAACAACATCCTAGTAAATTTATGATACTGTTGTTGTTACAAAATAAATGAATAAAAAGAGTTTAGGGGGTTGGAGAATAAAAATTAAACAAAACAACATTAGAGAAGACATTACCTCAAAATCGGGTAACTCTTTTTGATTTGAGCCAAAGGCTTCCTTGGGAAGAGTTCTTCCAAAAGTGAGTCTTCTAGGAGTAATAGGGGGAAGTTGGGAGAGTATTTGGGAAGAGTTTGTCTGAGCCAAATTTCTTGAAAGTGTGAATGAGGTGGTAGTGGTGGGGGCCTTTTATAAGTGGAGAGGAGAGGCACTTTTGGAAAGTAAAGAAATGTTATTCTATTATACAATGATTTTCGGATTATAAAGGCCACACACTTGTATAATTAGAGGCTAAAGTGATAAGGGTTCTAAATCTCCTCATAAAATAGGTTTTGGACATGTGTAGGGATTAGATATGACATTATCTTTCCATTTTATTTAAATCGTTAAATAATGAGGTCATCGCTGCATCATCATGATGTCATAAATAATTCAATTTATCTAATGTCTAAAAATTATAAAAAAAATACTATGATGTAGGAAATCTTTTTATATTTCTAATGAATATTTATAGTAAAATGTGGACTTGTGTAACCCCACTTAAAAACTTTTTTAGTAGAACAACTCAAGTTTGAGTCAATTTAATTTTAACATTAAATAAATATATATTAATGTCATTTTCCAACCAAAGTGGATCCATGGGGTCCCCAAGTTGACCCATGGGTTTTCTTGGTCTGCCATGACTCATCCAATAGGAGTAGGACAAGTGTCAATCTCATCTCATATTATTATAACATTATTTTTACCTTAAACTACACTAATTACCTCTAATCGCGATTAAGAACTTAAAAGTTACTATTCACCAAAAAATTATTTTAATCTCATTGAACCACATTTTACTTCTTAATGACAGAAATGTATGTCGGATTTTTGAAAATCAAATCACAGAAGTGGTAATATTTCATTTAAACGAAAAATCAATTATTTAACTACCACTTAGTGGTTTCACTATTTATCAAAAATTGAAGTTTTTCAGAACAATGCCAAAATTTCACCCTAAGCTATAATTGATATTCCGAATTCAAAAATTATGTCTATTTTACAAAATACCAAACATATAAGTTTCATTAATTAAGTTTATAATTAATTCCAGTTGTCACAACAATAGCGTGTTTTTAAGAAACAATTTATATCAAAAGATTGGCAATTGTTTATGTCCAATTTCAATGTTAAATTAATTCTAATGACCACCATTGGATAAAATGGTAAAAATATATTCTAATTATACTTTAAACCCACTAAATAGTATAATTTATCACTATAAATTATTTTTATTAAAAAAGTTGTTTCTAAGTAATTTTCACTATTCATAAAAAATTGGAAGTTCTTAGAAAATTACAAAAAAAATCAACTTTGGATAATTTCGATATTATGAATACAAAAATGAAGTCCATTTTGAAATATAAAATTTCTATAATTTTAAAAAGTGGCTATTACTATTCATAACGGCTACTTTGATTAGTCGCGGTGTTTTAGAACTCGAAGTTGCGTACAATGCAAGTTATTGCATTATTGAATGAGAAGCGTATCGTGGAAGCTCGGGGTGTTACATTCTCCCCTCCTTCAATAAATTGCGTCCTCACAATTTGAAATTTTTCTTTGAAATTAAAAGGTTGAAAAGAGAAAATACCTTTGAGGAAAACCCACATCAGAAATAAGATTAATAAAATTTAGTCTTAATAAGAGGGAAAGGGAAATGAAAAAGTCACCACCCAATTATGATCTCGATTAGGAGAACATTGGTGGCAATTAGAGACATATAATTGGAGGAAAAACGTAAATATTTGTAGGGAGTGATTGAGGTCATCAATTACAATCAACTGTCAAATTTAGGGCCTCAAATCCTTCAATCTATGTTGATTTAAAATATCATCAGTTCAACAAGACATAAGGTATTAGGACAACACATTTTTTTGTTTTAATATCCCTTTACTAAAGTTTAAGAATTAATTTATTAATTTAATAAGAGACAGGTATATATATTTATTCTTGACAATTAGAGTTTCAACATTCAACTCATCTTTCACTCAAGAAGATAATAGAACTCAAAAATATTATACTTATCCTAATTGTATAAGGTTACAAATGTCAACACATACCATTTAGATTAGTAAAATTATTTTGTAATAACCAGGGACTTCTTGTAGGCTAGTGGTAGGAAATAAAGGCTTGTCGCACTATGATTGTGGGTTCGATTCCTGTAGCTTTGTCCGATGCGACGGGTTATGCCCCACCCTGCAGGTTGTCCTTTTCCTAAAACTATAGTATCATAATATTCCAAAAATAATCTTCATAAATTTTTTAACCTTAAACAATACTATTCAAAGATCAACTTAATCCACTCCAACCTTTATAGTTATCCAAAATACCTCTGTCCAGACTTTCTCTAAAAGGTCTCTTAATTCCAAAATCAATTTATCAGATTCCCCAAACAAAGTAAAGTTTCTCTTATTGTCACATACTAAAAATATAATTACCTTCATCATATTAAAACCTTACTGAAATCAACAAGTACAGCAGTACAATCCTTATATATATATCACATTATTCGAATAACCAGAATAGAATCCATGAGTCCAAAAGCACCAATACATTAGTTATTCTGCTTCAACTGTAGTAATAGCATAAGATTGTCCTTGATCCCTTGGCCTTTTCTGAGGTAAGTTTCCCTGACTCTTAGGACATTCATTTGCTTAATGAACCATTTCTCTACAATTGTAGCATTCAACTTTGATAGCCTCTTTCTTTCCCTTGCAATCACGAGCCTGGTGACCCTTTTCTCCACATTTATAACATACTCCCATTCCTTTTAGGCAAGTACCAGGGTGATTCTTCCCACAATTATCACATAATGGAAAATCCTTCTTTCCCTTTTTCCCTTTATCTGTCTCTTGTTCCACCGTTATCTTCTTCTCTTGCTTTACTTTGTTGTCATAAGACTTAGAGAATTCCTTTTCTGTCTTGATAGCACACGAGACAATATCTTCGTATGATGAGAAGGATTGTGATACTAAAGCTCGACGGAGAAATGGTTTTAACCCATCAAATAAACGATCAATCTTAATCCTTGGGTTACGTATATAATCGGCATCATGCCTCGCTAACCTTGTAAAGTTTGCCTCATACTTTGCGACATTCTCATCCTCCTTCTGCCTCAGACTCAGAAATTGCCTTTCCAATCTGCTCAATGGTCATGAGGAATGTATTTTTCTAAGAAAAGCTCTTTGAACTACCTCCATTCCATATTCGATACGTCATCATCTTCCTTTGTGTTTGAATCAGCGACCACCACTGATCGGCATCTCCAGTGAGGCGGTAAACTGCCATGACAACCTTCTCCCTTTCGCTACTCCCCAAGGCATGGAATATTTTCTCTGAGGAGTTTATCCATTGCTCAGCTACTAACAGATTTGTACCCCCATTAACTGTTGGTGGTTGTTGCCTCATGAAGCGGTCTAACATTGATCCTCCATGTTGTGGATCAGGGTGATCCATACGAGTAAGGTTATTATTCATAACTTGAGTGAGTTGTCCCAGTATGGTAATAAGTTGATCAGCACCAGTTGTATCTCCAGATCAACAATAATTATCTTGAGCAGGAGGGAAATCCCTACACAGAGTGCGTACATTGATACGGTTTCCATTCCTTCCACTAGGCGCCATTTCTAAACAATGGCATAAACTATATTAGTTTATGAATCAAAATACATAATTCCATACTTGTAAAATACTTAACATAAATTGAACTATTTATGGATATAATCCATAATCATAAAAAGGTTTTATTTGAGGAAGTATATACTCATAACCGTTCATAGTGGTTTATAAAGAAAATGAGAATTATCCTAAGCATATCCCCCGGGAGTGTCGTAACCAAGAGTGCAGCAAGGCCCGTTGCTATGCACCAGTTCCCGTTCAAGTCTAGATCAAAGCGGTGTTTTCAGGTTTTAACCCTAGGTACATATGTGCCAGAGCCGCCTCTATCTGCTCGTATCCAGACAGGGATGTATTGCTTGGAAAACTCACAAAATCTCTACAATAACAAAATTCTAGGAAGTTCTTCTATACTAATACTCAAAGTTTATCTTTGGGCTATGTGCTCTAATCAGAGTTTATCTAAATATAGCTTCCAAAGTTAGTACTAAACAGCCTCTGATACCAACAGTAACGCCCCGACCCCAGCTACCCAGAGTCGGTGCATTACTTCTTAACATTGGCATGATCACAAAAGATCAATTTTCGAAAGACCGATTAGTTTAGTAGCCTTGGAAACACTAGATACATTCATAAATATTACATTATATCATAAAGTGAAAAACTAATAACAAAGTCTTCATTGTCCACACTTACATCCTCTTCTGACTATCCCTGCAGGTCATTCATAAAATACTTCTTCACATCCTAGAAAATATTAAAACATTGAAAGGGGTGAGCTCAGATGCTCAGTAAGGATAAAAATATTGCGGAAGCTTTCATAAATAAACATTAACATTTAAGGAAATGTATAACTAAAACAAAAGCCTTTTTAAACTTGAACATCAGCATAATATGTCAAAAATAAAATTAAATAATGCCATTTACTTACTCACATGGATATTCTACTAGTCGAATAATCACATGCAATATCAATAACCACTTTCATAATGAGGGAATGTATAATTCCAGACATTCTGAAACATTTTTTCAAGGCCTCGGCCAAGATGTCTAAAATGATTAAGGCCTCGACCAAAACCATAAATCAAATTGGGAAAGGGCCTCGGCCAATTCCACGTCTAGTTGTCTCGTGAGACCTACCGATGAATTTTTTTTAGAAGATACTTACATTTAAAATTGTTCAAATATACACCAGTGTTTTTCTAAAAATATTATGCAAGATTCTGAAAACAAAATAACTAATTCTGAGATTGCTCGACTAATTACAGGCCATGATGGGTCCACACCCAATCCCTTCATGTCTACCACACTCGAGAGTTGGGTTTTCTGAAAACATTTTTAAGCTTGCGTTAAATACATATACATTTGCACTGGATTTTCATATATTTAAGAGACATATCTCTTTTTTGAAATCATTTAAAAATAACATAATTATAAAAGAAAACCTTTTGAATAAACATAAAAGTCTAAGGGGTTTATACACCGTATAAATGAAAGTTGTGTATAAAACCAAATATGCCTCAACGAAAGGAGATTGAGACGAAGTCCTTAAAAAGATCATTTTTAAAATAAAATAGATATATTATCTGTATTAACTATAGGTACACATAAAGAATACAAAATACAAAATAGGACATAATAATATCATGACATAATTTGAAAGAAGGAGATTAACCCAAAGAATGGAAATTGGGTTAAGAAATTCCCTTACCTTGTGTCCGACTTTATTCGACCATTATTTAACCTCCTGAATAATAAACTAGAGTTAATATCTACCATTTTAAATTTCATTATCCTTTTTATATCACTTATTACAATGTTATGAACATTATGTAATTATTTAAGTTAATAACGGTCGTTTTGTCGATTTTTGGTACTTGAGTCAACAATAAACTTCTTATAATTACAAGTTGTTTATGTGGTAGAATATCCATTATCTCCAGAATTATATTCATGATTTAGATTTCATATATATCATATATATCCAGTATATACATTCATTTATTGCGTAACATTTAGAGGTAAGAAATGAAATGCACCGTTCATGGAGACGGTAAGCCGTACGTACGCATGAATGCTAATTTCATTTCTATTTCGTATTTGATGGAATGAAATCATAATGATATAAATGTATAATATAATTCCATTATAATATAGTGTATAATATCATTTACTACATCCTTTATACATCCCACATATGGCATTAAGGATTCAAATCACATTGAGGGGGCGGTAGTCCGCACTTCCTGAAATGAAATTATCGCGTTTTACCCATAATGGAAATCATAAAGTATGCCATAAATGAGAAATAAAGAAGCATAAGTAAAACATAAAAATATTATATATCATATATAAATATAGTTACATCTTAATGGCTACCTTTGAAGGTGTTATATGAGTGTTGAACAATCATCGTTTCGTGAGGCAGAAATTCGCCAACCACAGAAACCGTATGTTCTTTAACCATTAGATGTAGGTGTGTGTAAGTGTAGCTCTAATACTTCTTATAAAAACATCCTAGTATATTGAGGATACTGGTGTTGTTACAAAAGAAATGAATAAAAAGATTTTAGGGGGTTGGAGAAGAAAAATAAAACAAAACAACATTAGAGAAGACATTACCTCAAAATCGGGTAACTCTTTTTGATTTGAGCCAAAGGCTTCCTTGGGAAGAGTTCTGCCCAAAGTGAGGCTTCTAGGAGAAATAGGGGGAAGTTGGGAGAGTATTTGGGTAGAGTTTGGCCGAGCCAAATGGATTGAAAGTGTGAATGAGGTGGTAGTGGTGGGGGCCTTTTATAAGTGGAGAGGAGGGGCACTTTTGGAAAGTAAAGAAATGTTATTCTATTATACAATGCTTTTCGGATTATAAAGGTCCCAAACTTGTATAATTTGAGGCTAAGGTGATACGGGTTCTAAATCTCCTCATCCAATAGGTTTTGGACATGTTTAGGTCTTAGATATTACATTACCTTTCCATTTTATTTAAATCGTTAAATAATGAGGTCATCGCTGCATCATCATGATGTCATAAATAATTTAATTTTTTTAATGTCTAAAAATTACTAAAAAAACTACTATGATGTAGGAAATCTTTTTATCTTTCTAATTAATAATTATAGTCAAAATTTGGACTTGTGTAACCCCACTTAAAAACAGTTTTAGTAGAACAACTCAAGTTTGTGTCAATTTAATTTTAACATTAAATAAATATATATTAATATCATTTTCCAACCAAAGTGGCTCCATGGGGTCCCCAAGTTGACCCATGGGTTGTCTTGTTCGGCCATGACTCATCCAATAGGATTAGGACAAGTGTCAATCTCATCTCATATTATTAAAACATTATTTTTACCTTAAACTACACTAATTACCTCTAATCGCGATTAAGAACTTAAAAGTTACTATTCACCAAAAAATTATTTTAATCTCATTGAACAACATTTTACTTATTAATGTCAACCATGTATGTCGGATTTTTGAAAATCAAATCACAGAAGTGGTAATATTTCATTTAAACGAAAAATCAGTTATTTAACTACCACTTAGTGGTTTCACTATTCATCAAAAATTGAAGTTTTTCAGAACAATGCCAAAATATCACCCTAATCTATAATTGATATTCCGAATTCAAAAATTATGTCTATTTTACAAAATTACAAACATATAAGTTGCATTAATTAATTTTATAATTAATTCCCGATGTCACAACAATAGCGTGTTTTTAAGAAACAATTTATATCAAATTATTGGCAATTGTTTATGTCCAATTTCAATGTTAAATTAATTATAATGACCACCATTGGATAAAATGGTAAAAATATATTCTAATTATACTTTAAAGCCACTAAATAGTATAATTTATCACTATAAATTATATTGATTAAAAAAGTTGTTTCTAAGTAATTTTCATTATTCATAAAAAATTGGAAGTTCTCAGAAAATTACAAAAAATTAAACTTTGGATAATTTCGATATTACAAATAAAAAAATGAAGTCCATTTTGAAATATAAAATTTCAATAATTTTAAAAAGTGGTTATTACTATTCATAACGGCTACTTTGATTAGTCTCGGTGTTTTAGAACTCGAAGTTGCGTACAATGCAAGTTATTCCATTATTGAATGAGAAGCGTATCGTGGAAGCTCGGGGTGTTACATTCTCCCCTCCTTCAATAAATTTCTTCCTCGCAATTTGAAATTTTTCATTGAAAATAAAAGGTTGAAAAGAGAAAATACCTTTGAGGAAAACCCACATCGGAAATAAGATTAATAAAATTTAGTCTTAATAAGAGGGAATGGGAAATGAAAAAGTCACCACCCAATTATGATCTCGATTAGGAGAACATTGGTGGAAATTAGAGACATATAATTGGAGGGAAAACGTAAATATTTGTAGGGAGTGATTGAGGTCATCAATTACAATCAACTGTCAAATTGAGGGCCTCAAAGCCTTCAATCTATGTTGATTTAAAATATCATCAGTTCAACAAGACATAAGGTATTAGGACAGCACATTTTTTTGTTTTAATATCCCTTTACGAAAGTTTAAGAATTAATTTATTAATTTAATAAGAGATAGGTATATATATTTATGCTTGACAATTAGAGTTTCAACCTTCAACTCATCTTTCACTCAAAAAGATAATAGAACTCAAAAATATTATAATTATCCTAATTGTATAAGGTTCCAAATGTCAACACATACCATTTAGATTAGTAAAATTATTTTGTAATAACCAGGGACTTCCTGTAGGCTAGTGGTAGAAAATAAAGGCATGTCTCACTATGATTGTGGGTTCGATTCTTGCAGCTTTGTCCGACGCGACGGGTTATGCCCCACCCTTCAGGTTGTCCTTTTCCTAAAACTATAGTATCATAATATTCCAAAAATAATCTTCATAAATTTTTTAACCTTAAACAATACTATCCAAAGATCAACTTAATCCACTCCAACCTTTATAGTTATCCAAAATACCTCTGTCCAGACTTTCTCTAAAAGGTCTCTTAATTCCAAAATCAATTTATCAGATTCCCCAAACAAAGTAAAGTTTCTCTTATTGTCACATACTAAAAATATAATTACTTTCATCATATTAAAACCTTACTGAAATCAAAAAGTACTGCAGTACAATCCTTATATATATATCACATTATTCTAATAACGAGAATATAATCCATGAGTCCAAAAGCACCAATACATTAGTTATTCTGCTTCAACTGTAGTAACATCATAAGATTGTCATTGATCCCTTGGCCTTTTATGAGGTAAGTTTCCCTGACGCTTAGGACATTCATTTGCATAATGACCCATTTCTCTACAATTGTAGCATTCAACTTTGATAACATCTTTCTTTCCCTTGCAATCACGAGCCTAGTGACCCTTTTCTCCACATTTATAACAAACTCCCATTCCTTTTAGGCAAGTACCAGGGTGATTCTTCCCACAATTATCACATAATGGAAAATCCTTCTTTCCCTTTTTCCCTTTATCTGTCTCTTGTTCCACCGTTATCTTCTTCTATTCCTTTTAGGCAAGTACCTTGTTAAGTTAGCCTCATACTTTGCGACATTCTCATCCTCCTTCTGCCTCAGACTCAGAAATTGCCTTTCCATATCTGCTCGATGGTCACAAGGAAAGTATTTTTCTAAGAAAATCTCTTTGAACTCCCTCCATTCCATATTCGATACGTCATCATCTTCCTTTGTGTTTTGAATCAGCGACCACCACTGATCGGCATCTCCAGTGAGGCGGTAAATTGCCATGACAACCTTCTCCCTTTCGCTACTCCCCAAGTCATGGAATATTTTCTCTATGGATTTTATCCATTGCTCAGCAACTAACAGATTTGTACCCCCATTAAATGTTGGTGGTTGTTGCCTCATGAAGCGGTCTAACATTGATCCTCCACGTTGGGGATCAGGGTGATCCATACGAGTAAGGTTATTATTCATAACTTGAGTGAGTTGTCCTAGTATGGTAATAAGTTGATCAGCACCAGTTGTATCTCCAGATCCACAATAATTATCTTGAGCAGGAGGGAAATCCCTACACGGAGTGCGTACATTGATACGGTTTCCATTCCTTCCACTAGGTTCCATTTCTAAACAATGGTATAAACTAGATTAGTTTATGAATCAAAATACATAATTCCATACTTGTAAAATACTTAACATAAATTGAAATATTTATGGATATAATCCATAATCATAAAAAGGTTTTATTTGAGGAATTATATACTCATAACCGTTCATAGTGGTTTGTAAAGAAAATGATAATTATCCTAAGCATATCCCCCGGGAGTGTCGTAACCAAGAGTGCGGCAAGGCCCGTTGTCGTGCACCAGTTCCCGTTCAAGTCTAGCTCAAAGCAGTGTTTTCAGGTGTTACCCCTAGGTACAACTGTGCCAGAGCTGCCTCTACCTGCTCATATCCAGACATGGATGTATTTCTTGGAAAACTCACAAAATCTCTACAATAACAAAATTCTAGGAAATTCTTCTATACTAATCCTCAAAGTCTATCTTTGTGCTATGTGCTCTAATCAGAGTTTATCTAAATATAGCTTCCAAGGTTAGTACTAAACTGCCTCTAATACCAACTATAACGCCCCGAACCCAGCTACCCAGAGTCGGTGCATTACTTCGTAACATTGGCATGATCACAAAAGATCAAGTCTCGAAAGACCGATTAGTTTAATATCCTTGGAAACACTAGATACATTCATAAATCTTACATTACATCATAAAGTGAAAAACTAATAACAAAGTCTTCATTGTCCACACTCATATCCTCTTCTGACTATCCCTGCAGGTCATTCATAAAATACTTCTTCACATCCTGGAAAATATTAAAACATTGAAAGGGGTGAGCTCAGATGCTCAGTAAGGATAACAATATTGCGGAAGCTTTCGTAAATAAACATTAACATTTAAGGTAATGTATAACTAAAACAAAAGCCTTTTTAAACTTGAACTTCAGCATAATATGGCAAAAATAAAATTAAATATTGGCATTTACTTACTCACATGGATATTCTACTAGTCGAATAATCACATGCAATATCAATAACCACTTTCATAATGAGGGAATGTATAATGCCAGACATTTTGAAACATTTTGTCAAGGCCTCGGCCAAGACGTCTAAAATGATTAAGGCCTCGGCCAAAACCATAAATCAAATTGGGAAAGGGCCTCGGCCAATTCCACGTCTAGTTGTCTCATGAGACCTACCAATGATTTTTTTTAGAAGCTACTTACGTTTAAAATTGTTCAAATATACACCAGTGTTTTTCTAAAAACATTATGAAAGCTTCTGAAAACAAAATAACTAATTCTGAGACTGCTCGACTAATTATAGGCCATGATGGGTCCACGCCCAATCCCTTCATGTCTACCACACTCGAGAGTTGGGTTTTCTGAAAACATTTTTAAGCTTGCGTTAATTGCGTATACATTTGCACTGGATTTTCATATATTTAAGAGACATATATCTTTTTTGAAATCATTTAAAAATCACATAATTATAAAAGAAAACCTTTTGAATAAACTTAAAATTCTAAGGGGTTTATACACCGTATAAAAGAAAGTTGTGTATAAAACCAAATATGCCTCAATGAAAGGAGATTGAGACGAAGTCCTTAAAAAGATCATTTTTAAAATAAAATAGATCTATTATGTGTATTAACTATAGGTACACATAAAGAATACAAAATACAAAATAGGACATAATAATATCATGACATAATTTGAAAGTAGGAGATTAACCCAAAGAATGGAAATTGGGTTAAGAAATTCCCTTACCTTGTGTCCGACTTGATTCGACCGTTCTTTAACCTCCTGAATAATAAACTAGAGTTAATATCTACGATTTTAAATTTCATTATACTTTTTATATCACTTATTACAATGTTATGAACATTATGTAATTATTTAAGTTAATAACGGTCGTTTTGTCGATTTTTGGTACTTGAGTCAACAATAAACTTCTTATAATTACAAGTTGTTTATGTGGTAGAATATCCATTATATCCAGAATTATATTCATGATTTAGATGTCATATATATCATATATATCCTGTATATACATTCATTTATTACGTAACATTTAGAGGTAAGAAATGAAATGCACCGTTCAAGGAGACGGTAAGCCGTACGTACGCATGAATGCTAATTTCATTTCTATTTCATATTTAATGGAATGAAATCATAATGATATAAATGTATAATATAATTCCAGTATTATATAGTGTATAATACCATTTACTCCATCCTTTATATATCCCACATATGGCATTAAAGATTCAAATCACTTTGAGGGGGCGGTAGTCCGCACTTCCTAAAATGAAATTATCGCATTTTACCCATAATGGAAATCATAAAATATGCCATAAATTAGAAATACAGAAGCATAAGTAAAACATAAACATATTATATATCACATATAAATATAGTTACATCTTAATGGCCACCTTTGAAGGTGTTATATGAGTGTTGAACAATCATCGTTTCGTGAGGCAGAAATTCACCATCCACAGAAACCGTATGTTCTTTAACCATTAGATGTAGGTGTGTGTAAATGTAGATATAATCCTTCTTATAACAAAATACTAGTATATTGAGTATACTGGTTTTGTTACAAAAGAAATGAATAAAAAGAGTTTAGGGGTTGGAGAAGAAAAATAAAAAAAAACAACATTAGAGAAGACATTAGCTCAAAATCGGGTAACTCTTTTTGATTTGAGCCAAAGTCTTCCTTGGGAAGAGTTCTACCCAAACTGAGGCTTCTAGGAGTAATAGGGGGAAGTTGGGAGAGTATTTGGGCAGAGGTTGGCCGAGCCAAATGGCTTGAAAGTGTGAATGAGGTGGTAGTGGTGGGGGCCATTTATAAGTGGAGAGGAGGGGCACTTTTGGAAAGTAAAGAAATGTTATTCTATTATACAATGCTTTTCAGATTCTAAAGGTCCCACACTTGTATAATTCGAGGATAAGGTGATAAGGGTTCTAAATATCCTCATCCAATAGGTTTTGGACATGTGTAGGCCTTAGATATTACATTATCTTTCCATTTTATTTAAATCGTTAAATAATGAGGTAATCGCTGCATCATCATGATGTCATAAATAATTTAATTTATTTAATGTCTAAAAATTATAAAAAAAAATACTATGATGTAGGAAATCGTTTTAGCTTTCTAATGAATATTTATAGTCAAAAGTTGGACTTGTTTAACCCCACTTAAAAATTGTTTTAGTAGAACAACTCAAGTTTGTGTCAATTTAATTTTCACATTAAATAAATATATATTAATGTCATTTTCCAACAAAAGTGGCTCCATGGGGTCCCCAAGTTGACCCATGGGTTTTATTGGTCGGCCATGACTCATACAATAGGAGTAGGACAAGTTTCAAGCTCATCTCATATTATTAAAACATTATTTTTACCTTAAACTACACTAATTACCTCTAATCGCGATTAAGAACTTAAAAGTTACTATTCACCAAAAAATTATTTTGATCTCATTGAACCACATTTTACTTCTTAATGACAACCATGTATATTGGATTTTTGAAAATCAAATCACAGAAGTGGTAATATTTCATTTAAAAGAAAAATCAGTTATTTAACTACCACTTAGTGGTTTCACTATTCATAAAAAATTGAAGTTTTTCAGAACAATGCCAAAATTTCACCCTAAGCTATAATTGATATTCCGAATTCAAAAATGATGTCTATTTTACAAAATTACAAACATATAATTTGCATTAATTAATTTTATAATTAATTCCCGCTGTCACAACAATAGCCTGTTTTTAAGAAACAATTTATATCAAAAGATTGGCAATTGTTTATGTCCAATTTCAATGTTAAATTAATTATAATGACCACCATTGGATAAAATGGTAAAAATATATTCTAATTATACTTTAAAACCACTAAATAGTATAATTTATCACTATAAATTATTTTGATTAAAAAAGTTTTTTCTAAGTAATTTTCACTATTCATAAAAAATTGGAAGTTCTCAGAAAATTACAAAAATTCAACTTTGGATAATTTCGATATTACGAATACAAAAATGAAGTCCATTTTGAAATATAAAATTTCTAAAATTTTAAAAAGTGGTAATTACTATTCATAACGGCTACTTTGATTAGTCGCGGTGTTTTAGAACTCGAAGTTTCATACAATGCAATTTATTTCATTATTGAATGAGAAGCGTATCGTGGAAGCTCAGGGTGTTACACCTATACTTACAAACACTTCCATACAATGGGTAACGAACATACCATTTTTGTGTACTGTGAACTACCGCCTTACAAAATGATGTTGTTCATTTTTACTTTACCACATATCATAGGTGGTAATTATGATAGAAAATAAATTTTTATGTGTTATATATGGTATTTATTTGGTATCTATAAATATTTAATTATTATATATAACAAACCTTCATCATTTCATTTTTTTTAAATATGAAAACTTCGTTTGTGGAAGTGTGCAATATCGCCTCCTCAAAGCGATGTGATTCATTCACAGATTACATGGGATGTATTACTGATGGGTTTATGGAAATAAAAAGATATATTTTAAATAATAATTCTACTATAATTATATTATAAATATCCATATATTTAATTTACTTTCTTCCTTTCAAAATGACAATAAAATGGAAACATCATTCATGTGTACATATGACCTACCATCTCCATGAACGGTGTAATCTATTTTATATTTTATATTTTATATATTATTATAAATACATATATAATGGTTATATATGACAAATATACCATGTTTTAAATTTTTTAAATAATTAAATCATGATCTTAGTAATATTATGAAGAATTACAATCTGGGACATATATGAAAAGCAAAGAGGATATTACCCAAACCTAAAATTAACAAAGAGTTATTCATAAAAATGTAACAAAAATTCATAAACAAATAATATATGGTATCAGATAAAATAATACATTTTTTTGGTTTATTTATAAAAAAAATTCATTATTTTACATAAGTTGTTAACCATTACGATGAATGTTAAGACTTAAGGTAAGGGAACTTTATCTTACATTTTATTTCCTTGAGATACATTCCATATTCACAACTCGATTATTTTGAATGGTGTATATAATACCATATAAAATTTTATATAAATATTTTAATTTATTTAATGACATTAAAAGGATTAATTTAATTCAATTCTTACATTGGGATCCCAATTCTAATGTTACTCATGTAGTAAGGGTTTTCTCACCTCACTTTTATTCTCCATGAGACATAATCCATGTTAGCCTCCTATTTTTTGATATGCGGGGTGTATACTTTCCATGTATTTATTATATTTTTATTATCATTTAATTTATGGGTTTTTACATATCCATTTTATGATATTTATTTCATGGGATTTATGGTTCAAAAGATATCAAATACGTAATTTAATTTTTGTCTCAATTTTCATTCCTTGATGAACATTCCATGTTATGAACCTATATTTTTATGTGGTTTTTATATAGTTCCCTTTGAAAATTTATATAATGAATCTAATTATTTCATGATATTTTACGCTTTATTTAATTTTATTATCTCATGTATATTATGAGTCAAATTTATAAATTGCATATTGTTTATTACTATAATCTCATCATTTTTCGGGATTGCTTATGATTATAATTATATTGATTAACTCTTGTGATAAATATCTCAATAATACTCATTAAATTTCTTCAAATATGGTTATCCAAGATATCTCCAGGTATTAGTACCCTTTTTCCAATATTTTTTAATTTTGAAAATTAAAAAAATGGATTCATGAAAATCTGACTTTATTTTTCCATTTGTCAGAAAATATGCATCCTTTCAAAACTGTGATTTCTAAAAATATTTTCAATTTTTTTACTATTATCATAAGATGTTTAAATTAAATTTTTTACCCATGTTTTTTCTTTTAAGAAAATGGTTATTAAAGTAATATCCTTCCTATTTTCCGATCAAGGAACAATCCTAAAAATTTAAGCTGAAAATGGAATGCATAGTATGTATAGACTAACCCACCATCATGACCATCATTTTTTTATGCTTCATTTGTAAGCCTACAAAGTTATTTTTTTATGAAAAATTCCTAATATTCTGTAATTATTTTTAAATGGGTTTTAAATAAAAATGGTTTAAAAAATTTGTTTAAAAAGTGTTTCAATTATTTTAAAGGATTCCCATTTATGTTTTCAAAATAATGTTTTCGAGGAAAATTATTTAAATGATTTAAAATATTGTTTTATACGTTTTAAAATTATTTTCAATGATTTTTTTTTGAAATATTTTCATGATTATTTATATGTTCTCAAGGTTATTTTTAATGAAAATGGTTTTCAAAATGTTTTATGTTTTAAAAATAATTTTGCAATGATTTAAGGATAATTTCATCAAGAATTGTTTTAAATTATTTTTTTTCATGATTCGTACATATGTTTTTACAGTGTGGGATTTTGAAAATGTTATAAGTTTTGAAATGTGATTTTAAATGAAAATTTATGTACTAAGTGATCTTTGAAAATGATTCTGCATCTACAATAACATCCTTGTTTATATTTTATGCTTTACTAGGGATATTATCCAAGTATACCATTCATATTATTTCTTTGAATGTTCTATGTTTTGATGTCTTGATAATTATGAAACCCATTTCCCTTCAATGGGTTATAAAAAGATAAATGCTTAGGAAACACGCTTTCTTTTATAGGTTATTATTGGGTGAAATGATTATGAAGAATATCTATTTTATAGAGGTTATTATATGACAAAATATTTATTATAATCATTTAATTTCACGAGTTATGATATGATGTTTATGAAACGCATCTCTTTTTATGGGTCATGATAAGATGAATTATTTTTAGCACACATATGTATTATTTCATTATTCTATAGGTGGGACCTATATATCCCTCCAATTCATTGGGGAAATATTTATATCTCTTGAGATATGATGGGAAACATATCGACGACCTTAATCCACTATGAGAAATAATAGTGTCCTGATCCATTATGGGAAAGAGGTGTGTCCCAATCCACTATAGGAAATAAGTGGGTCCTAATCCATTATGGGTAAGAGGATTTTTATAATAAACAATGGGAAATAGGTGCATCCTAATCCACAATGGGAAATAGGTGCATCCTAATGAAATATGGGAAACAAGTGTCTCCTTATCCTTTATGTTGATGGTATTAGTAGTTAACCTTAACACATGAAATAGTATTATATATTTAGGATGGTTCCAAAATTATATGACATGGTCTTTTGATTCATTATTGATTTGAAAAAATTTATCACCCTTTTGATTCATCTCTTATGAACTAAAAGTATTTATTCAGTAACTCGTGTATATAATAATTGATTTGTAGAGAATGATACTAAAATGGTATTATCATGTTCTCATACCCTTATGCTCAGGTTATTCTTCTATATCTCTTTTATTTTAGCCTTACCGAGCATCTAAGATCACCCTTTCTTATGATTCTTTCCCAAGGTTATGAAGAAAGTTTTTAAGTAGAAGTACTAAAGGTGGATATCATTGTCAAAAAAATTAAAGATCTTTCACCATGTTAGATGTTTTGGTTCCAACATTCCAAAGAAACTAATCTATTATAGTCCTCAAGAATGTTTTTTTATGTTCTCAATATTCATAAACAATGACTTAAATTCCATGTATGTTAAGCATGGGTTGCTATAGTTTAGTTCCATTTCATAATGATTAGTTGTCATATCAATGGTTCCAAAGGAATTGGGAATGGGATCATTAGAGTTTTGGTGGGGTTTTCAACCTCTTCATAGTAGGGTATATTAGATATTATAATTATAAATGGAAAAAAAATCATTATAGGGGATATTAACCCAAAAAAAGTAGAATCATTGTTCAAGATGATTAATAAGATTAATTTTTTCTAAGGTGTTTTATAATATGTTTCTGTGAAGATATAAAAATATATGTTTGAAGGGATTACATGAAATAGGTGGAAATTGGTTGGTCAATATAAGATAAAAGAATGGTTGATATTATAAGGGGATTAGAAGTTTTTTAAATGAAACTTATACACTCAATAATACCATGTATTGAAGATAATTTAGTTGTTTGGTATTTAGTAAAGAAATATGAAGGTTTGGTAGTATTCCACATAGTTCAAAATGCTGGGTCAATTTGTGAAAAATGTTGTTACTAGTTACTCTATGATGTTTTGAAGGTATGATACAATAAAATGAGCCAATATATTCTTTAATATAGTGATGTTTACCATTGAATATTATGTCAAAGTAGTGAATAAGGAATCTATGTTTGAAAGGTTTATTATATGAAATCATATAATTGAGAGTGTTTTCAAAAATATTAGTATAAATAGTTGTTCAAGTGGTCTATAAAAGATATGTTTTGGATTATTTTTATCATGGTTATTTAGCATAAATTAAAAAATAATTCACCTATATAGTACTCTATATTAAAAAGGTATACATCAGTGAGTTGTTTTCATTGTGTTCCCCTAAAGAACTTTGAGAATAATTATATATAGATAAGATTGTTTTTTTTTGTCTATGAATCTTGAAAAACTCAATTTGTATTCTAGGAACCCACCTAGTACATCTAAGGTGTAACATTATAATCAAACACACATATCTTAGGCCCTAATTGGTAGTTCTCAAAAGTCAAGTTAACATTATAAGACCCTAAATATGAGGACTAATTTGATGATGATTTAGGGATCTAAATAGTCAGTGTAGGGTGGACTACCATAATTGGGGTACACTCAAGTACACTTATTTAATATCAAGATGAATCTGGAAATGATAGATGTAGGGAATTATACAATGAGTGGTACCACGTGTCTTGAACCTACACTAACTTGTTTCATTTTTTCAAAAAAGTGTTATAAATTAATTGACTTTTTCCTGGTTAGTGAAATGGTTGGATATTCTTTTATAAATGTTGCTAAATTTCATTCATAACAAAATTAATTAATGAAATAAAATAGTCTGGGGTAAAATTTCCTCTCAAGTAAAATTATAATAGTAAACCTGAAATACTCATGGGTTTTCATGATCCATGACATATGCATGTTTTATATTAGCATTATTATTGACTAGTTGGTTCTAATAGTTATTATATCAATTTCCTTTGCTAGAAGGCATGGTTTTCCACTTTTGAAGGGTATATTATTACATTCATTGGATAATGGGACGTGAATGATAATATGTTTAGTCTTATGAAAAATTTTAATAGAATTTTGAGATGGTTACGTGTATTGACTTTAGGGGAATATAAGTGGATATTTCAACTTTATTATTACAGACAATAACCTATTATATGGATATATTCCCATATGAATTTTGATGACTAAATATAGAATGTTATGTGGATTTATCAATATATTTTTTTACCAGTACGAGTCTGATATCTCTTTCTTCATAAATAATAGCACCATAGGAGTTTGGAAAACTCAAGGTGAAATTGGAAGACATAGATAATAAATGTTTTATATGAATGAGTAACTAGGATTATTCATCTTTAGTACTCATTATCAAAACATAATACTTCAAATTATAATTATTTTTTTATTAATGGATGTAAATCCATGATACTATAAAAATAACCTCTTAAAAGAATAAAAAATCTATTTCATCAATGAAATGGTTTGGAAATGTTTGAAATATTGGAATTAGGTTTCAATACCTCTATCACAAGTTTAAGAAAGTTGGTATACCATAAAAATACTTTCATATAAGTCATTACCACTATTATTTTATGGTTATCAAATATTTTCATATAAATAATCATGACGTTTTTTTGGAATTGATTCATCAAATTTTAAATTGATGTATTGACTCTTTCATTATCGTATTTATTGATTTAATGTTACTACATTAATTATCAAATTAAAATAATTAGAAACATTTGGACATTGTTACGGGTATATAAAATTATCATTATCTTTATGAAAAATTCATTTAATTTTAATTTTGTGTTTTATAATTAAAATAAATGGTGGATGTTTTCTCTAAATAAGGTCAAAAAATCAATTCTGAGATTATTCTGGATCACTTATAGTGTAACACATCAAAAAAATCCTTCTAGGTAAATATTGTTTTAGGGTTCTTCGGTAATTATAGGTGCTTTGTTCCTGATTTTTAAAATTTTTCCTCACAAGTGATATATTAAATTTAGAAATATCTTCCTTTCTTATAGATGTCATACTACCAATATTTATTTGAATAATCGAAATTTTGGTTAAAAACATCACCAATGCTGGTATTATCAGATACTATTGAAGCATATATTATTCAATGATTCAAGTATGTGAGTTGGGTATGTGAGGTGGAGTTATCAATTGATTTATTGATAGGGTTCGTTGAATGGTTTTATCTTGAGTAGTCGATACAATGGAATCTTCGGATAATCTGTGAGAATATTAGTTTATGGATTCCAAAAATGTTTCAATGAGTTATTCTTAAAATTGTAGTGATTCCCAAGGATAATGGTTGGATGTGTCTGACGAAAATTTGTATGTTCACCAATACATGATTGCCCTTTTTTTGGTGAGAGATTAATTAATGAAATACTTTCATCACATTAATTGGTTTGTTAACCCGAGTGATAATAAGATTTATAAGGATTTAAAATGAAATAATTGGAGTTATAGAATGAAAAGGGATATAAAGTAAAATATTATTAAATTTCATACCAGTTAAAAGGTGAAAATGTTACAAAAAGGATTTTGGAAATGTTATAACGATTGTGTATACTTGTTTAGAAGTGGAATACCATAGCTATGTAAATTTTGATATATTTTACAAAACTTACGAGGGTGCAAGACTCCATTTTGGTAGCCATAAAAAAACTAACCAAATATGATTATTTTATACCAATTTTTGATATTAATATAGTTGATGACTTAAAATATATTTTTTTTGAAGAGGTTAGTATTAATGATCTACTAACATCGATTGTATCAGATACTTATCCATAGTTCACTTCCAACATTTTGAAATATTTGTAAAAAGTGATGGATAGTCAATTGAGATTTAGTATGATATATCATTTTCACATGGAATGTTATTAGGATATGATTAACTAGAAATTATAATACATGCTACAAGAATGTGTTATTGATTTCGGAGTGTCATTAGAGGATCATCCCACATTTTGGTAGTTATCATACACTAATATTTATCTATGTAGGATTAGTATGTGTTCATTAAAGTTTCTTTATGGGATGATATTTAGATATCCTTTTTATCATGTGGAAGATGGAGATCCTTTTTTTGTGTGCCTATGTATTTTTTAGGAAATCATATAGAACATCTAGATGATTAAGAAGTGAATATTTATAACATAGAGGTTGAAAAGTATTATGAAGGTCATCTCCAATAAACTTTAGTGTTTTCCATGAAATATAATGTATTTATAAAGGCTTCACTAAGGATATAATAGGGAAGGATGGGGGTATAGAGAAATCACTATGTATGTCAGTGTAGTAGAGGTGATTGAGCATTCCAGTGATGTAGCATACCTATTATCATTTCAAGACTAATACATTATCATGAATCATGTCTCACACATTTTATGGTTATAGAAATACATTACAAACACTTTTACATTATAAATTGGGATAAATTTGAGTTAGATATGGTTGAAAGTTTTGATCAAACCCCAAATTATATTAAGGGCCATTGAGGGAAGTATTTTTGGGGAAGAGATATCATATTGGTGTGTTCCCCTTAGAAAAATGGTATGTTACAATAGGGGAGATGGGTAAGGGAATATTTGATTGTTCAAAAATTCCATGATCTATTTTATAAAAATGATAAAATATATGTTTTTTAGGGTGGATACTTATATATTGGATATTATTGTAGGGTCTAAATGAGTTTAGTAAATGTTACATTTAAGGTGTTTTATAGTTGAGAAGGATTTTGTGTTAAACTATGATTAATTGGATAGATTTTGGGGTATTAAAGAGTGTAATAAATGAACTCTAAAACCATGTAGTGGAAATTTTAGTCACGTAGTTTCTAGAATAATTTTTATTACAGTCACCTAATAAATTATCTGAGCCATGAAGGCAACTAAAAACCCTAATGATATTTAATTTTTAATCCATTTTTTTTTATTACACCACTATTATTCCCCTCACACTCATCTCTCTCAACCCATCGGGAAATTTATCCTTTCTAACTCATCTACTTCTCATCTCCTTCAATACAATAAAAGTTTTAAATGAATATATAAGGTAATACCATCTAAATATCTTCTTATTCCCTAAAATTAATTTTTTTTGTGGAAATCCTAACTATGTAGGGTTTGTGGGATTTTAGTGGAAATTGTTATTCTTAATTAGCGATTTTCTTTTGGGTATTTTAGAATAAAAAAATGATCTTGGACCTTGAATTTTTCAGTGTGAATTCAGGGTATTTTTTGGATTTAAGGTTGGTGGATACTCGTGTATGCAAAGTGTGACGAGATACTGTAAATTTTTTGTTGATTTTATTTATTTTTTTATATGTATCAAATATTTTATTTGCATCATATTTTTGGTTTTTTAATAAAATGGATATTTATATGTTTATTTGGATTAAACACAATGTTAATTTTTTCAATGTTAATTTTTTTTATAGCTGCTAACCAATTTTTTTCAATTTCTAATGGCCGGTTTAAGGGCTGCTGGTACCCGATACATGACACCACCGCATCCAAAACACCATGAACAAGAAACCAAAACATTCAAATTTCAAATTAAAAAAAAGAAATAAATGCAGTGCCTCGAGCCGTGCACCATCCACCGTACCACCCACCTGCCCGCTCATCTAACCGCGCACCAACCAACAGGCCATGCCTCGGTTTTAGAAACTTCACCACGCGCCACCCTTCAATGAAAAATCTAGCATCATGCCGCCGGCGAGACTCCGGACCGGCCACCTTCATCACAAGCCCACCGAAACCCGACCATCCTTCCTCGCACCGATTCCCTGTCACCACCATCAGCGTCGAACTGTCGACCGCACACCACATTCACCGGAGTTCCTCATTGTTTCCGCCATCAACAACCACCAGCCCAGATACCGGTCAAAATCACCATTTTCACAACAAGAATCAAACCGAACATTTCAAATCAACAAAGTAAAACCCCACTGCAGCCACCCCAACCGCCGAAGAAAACCCCCCGCAGACCCTCATATTACTCAGCCGCCACAAATCTAGGGCGACCTCCACATACTGAGAGACTACCATAGGACAACAACTCAGAACCGAGAGAAAACCCTTGAATGCTCCGTAGAGTATACCGTTGAACAAACCGGTCTTACGCCCACAGATCAGACCAGCAGAGTCGTAGAAGCCCGAAGCGTTCCTCCACAACAAGGAGGATGAATCCCATGTTTCTTGATTTAGATTTGATTTTTTCAGAGGCATTGAGTTGTTAGTTTTGGTTTGTGACTTATATTTATTGATAATTGATGATATTGAATTGGTTTTTTTGGGTTGTTTGTTAATTTATGCATGTGTCTTGGAAACACCCACTTGGGGGTCGAGACCTTACCTGTAATTATAATGGGATGTGATGGAAATTGTCACACATGTGTGGGGACCATGATCAATATAACAAGTTGATGGTTGGGGTTAGTTAGTAATCTTGTTAGTAAGTGACATTTATCTTTATAATGGTTTCTCATGGCTTATGTATCTATATAATTTCTAGTCATCTTGTGTGTATGGTTTGGCTCTTTTTTCTTTACTGATATTTTTTTACTATGATACATTCATAGCCATTATATTGTTGATAATTAGAAAAATTAGTATGGTTCCTATTTTCATTGATAGTGACTTTTTATAAAAAAAACATGTATTGAGTATGTTTTATAAAACTCATATTGTCTTACTAGGTTTCAAATATTTTGTTTAAATTGGGCTGTATTATCAAAATACAAATGAATCTTGTAATGCCCCCCTGTTCACCCAATCTGAAGTATCTATAGATTTTCTAAAATTTGACAAGGTTAGGATAATGACATCCTTTTTTAAAATTATTTTTTATAGATATGAATTAGTATATTTGGTAGAGGAGGATTTCAATTGATGAAATAATTCATACAGTTGTTAGGGAGGATTCGAGTAAGCTATTGATGTAATTTTGGGGAGTTTCATTTTGTGACCCAATCGGCCATTAAAATAATGTTATATATATGTTGGTCCTTTTAGTTTTTTTGTTAAACCATAAAAGGAGTTGAAATTTTCTATCATGTATAATGATATCCTGGTTAGTGTTTTATATATTTCTACTGTATTTTTGTTGTCTTATAGGTTTGTTAAAGATGATCTATAGAATATTGATACTAAAATGTCAATAATGGTCAACACAGAGTGGGTGTGTATTTGAGGGTAAAATATCTCCCAATGTAATTTTATAATCCATTATAATTTTTTTCCATCCTTTTTTGATTATGGTATGTACCTATGACCTATAAACACATTAACTCGATTCGTATGTGGTTGAGGGGTGACAGATCAGGTCAATATGTTACATTAGAGTTATTATTTTCATTATTATTTTTATGCATGTTGTTTTATTATATTTGAGCTTAATTTATGACATACATGAATTAATATCATTTTGATTGTTGGTTTCATGGTTTTTTAATATTCATTCTTTGGGGTTTGGAGTTGATATATGACATAGATTTTTCTAATCAGTTGAGAATAATACCTTCAACTATTCTAAGTTTAGAAACATGGTTCTCGCCACTAGACCTTATATTTTTATAGTATATGTAGGAGTCTCATTTCATATCTCATATAATAAAAAATATGATTCACTTTGAGTTTATGTTGTCAAAGTATAATCTAGTTTGGAATAATTTTCTAACATTATCAAAATACACTTTATTGGACTCCTCATGTATTAATCATGTTTTAATGATCACAAATATCAATAATAATTACAAATCTTATTAATGTTTACAAATCTCACAAATCTTATCAATAATGTGTATTTATGTTTCAAGTTATCTCATACTTGATAATGGCTAAGCTCAATTCATTTTATCCATATTTCTTTTTAAGTCTGAATACAGTTATTTGTGTAAGTACAAGACACAGTGAAGCTTGACATAGTAATTCAGACACTGTGAGAAAGACACAGACATCCTGACCAATGAGACACCGTGACCACGAGTCACCATGACCACGAGACACTGTGACACAATAAGCCTGACACCATGAAGCAAGACACTAAGAACAGACATGGTAATCCATAAAATATTTTTCTTAAGTGCCAGACACAGTTAGTAAGGCACAGTCATCAAGGCACCATGAATCCAGAAACTATTAGCAAGGCACCGGAAGCCAGAAACCGTAAGTCATACACTGTGAGAGAGACACCATGAATGAGACACCGTGAAGGATATACCGTTAAGGAGACACCATTTTCATAACTAATGTGACACTATTTCTTAAACTATTTTGTCGTTTTTCTATTTAACTTTTTAACAGTCATATTTGACATCTTTAATGTACTGACATATTTAATATTTATTTGTAGACATAGTATGAGGTATGAGGAACGAAATTCATGGAACCTGTCGGCTAAACCTCATACATTCTAAGATAAAGAGAAGTGTTCCCAAGAGTAAGAAGATACATGACACAACACAACAACGCAAGAAATGCGAGTGCACTGTACTAAATAGAACACCAATATTGAGCACGACCATGAAGAAGATATTTCATGACCTTCAAAGAAGCAAATGTCTCATGCATGCAATCCAACTCTACTGAAGAACACACGAAGTACACTGGGATCAAGAGAACATATTCACTCGTGAAGAACACAAGTTGAATCATGACACTCTATTTTTCAAGAGAAAAACAAGAGAAGGACTCAGAAGCATTTCTGTGTTATCCAACGAGTCCATAGTTGCACTACTAATCACAAGAGAATTATAAACACACATCTACTCTCTCTTAGTGATTCTTTTATTTACATTAGAGCAGTGTGTGTACTCTATATAATTTACACACACACTGACTCATGTGCTAAACTGAAGGATTTCAAAATACTTACACCAAACTCTTTACTCTTGTTTACCCACGACCACTGTGGAAGAGGTCCCTATGTGACCTGGTCATTACTTTTGTTTTACCAATGAAAACTGTAGAAGAGGTCCCTATGTGGCCTGGATAGTCTATGTACTATTGTTACCCCAATCCAGGGTGTGGATTAGAGTTTATTTATATAAAAATCTTGGTGACAGGTGATCCCCAAGTAGAGTGGATTTGGTCTCAGCTTGAGACTAAACCACTTGTTTTATATCTGCTGTGCTATTTTAATTTAGTCTACTCTGTTTTACTGCTTACTACATAATCCAGAAAATCACTAATTTCACTTGGATAGTTAGTCTTGGAAAGAAGTTATATCTGATTTGTCTTAGTAGGATAACTTCAAAAGTAATTTTAATAATACCAATTAAGAATACTAAGAATTAATCAATCTTCTAAGAAGTATTGTAAACAGTCAAACTCTTATAATAGTATAACCTTGATTAATTGGGTTGTATCTATTTTTGGGGAAATCATTATTTGTAAATATAATATTCTTTTCAATAGAAATTTTTATAGTTACTCAATTCACCCCTCCCCTCTAGAGTTAACTATTCCGACCAACATGTGCTATCAGAGGATTATTTGTTAGGAATTTGTGTAATCTTTTCAACTATGATTGTAGTTGTACTTTAAAGATATGTAAATTTCTGTTAATTCTAAATTTCTAGCACTTTTAATGTAATTTGTTAGTATGGACAATAGACTGGAAGGTGTTTCTACCAACATTCCACCCTTCTTTAATGGTACAAATTATGCCCAGTGGAAACTTAAAATGAAAATTCACTTAGAGAGTGTGGGATTTGACATCTAGACTACTATAGAGACCCAACATAAGATTCCAGAAACTGAAAGAACAACTAGGGATGAACCTACTAAAATATCTTATAATAATAATTGTAAAGCTATGAATGCCCACTATTGTGCATTAAGACATGAGGAATTTAATCACATATCTGATTGCAAAACTGGTTATGAAATTTGGGATACCTTGTCTGTTTCTCATGAAAGAACAACCAATGTTAAATAAATGAGATTGAACACCTATACTATTAAATATGATAATTTTAAATTGAAGCCCGATGAACCTATCTCTGACATGTATCTCAGGTTCAATGAAAGTGTCAACACTATGAGCTCCCTTCAAAGGGTTGTTCCAGCAAAGGAACAAATAATGAGAATACTGATATGTCTGCCAGACAGATGGAGAGGCACATCTGTCTCGATTAGAGAATCATGCGATATTGGTACATTAACTATTAAGGAATTAATTGGTATGTTAATGATGTATGAAGAAAAACTGAAGGTAAATAAGGAAGAAGATGATGAACCAAAGAGGAATTCAGTGGCATTTAATTCTACTGCCTCAAAGAACAAGAAGAAAGTTCACATACCTATTGAATGCTTGATTAGTGATGAGAGTGCATCTTACAGTGATGCTGAAATGGTTCAAATATCCAGGAGGTTTAAGAAGTTCTATAGGAAGAAAAAATTCTTCAGAAAATCAAACTACAAATGTAAATATGACAACAAAGGACACTGGAAGAATGATTGGAAGAATGCTGATAAGTGTGATGAAGTTGTCTGCTATGAATGAAAAAGAAAATGTCACATAAAAGATGACTGTCCAAAATTGAAGCTCAAGAAGAAATATGACTACATGTACAATAAGTACAAGAAGGGAATGAAAGAAACTTGGAGTGCTTCATAAGACACTTCAAGTGATTATGATTCTACTAAGGATGAAAAATATCAGAAAGCTAACATGTTTTTTATGACAAACACATCAGAGGAGACCTGCTTAAAAAGTTCTTGTAGGAAGACATGGTACTTGGATAGTGGATTTTCAAGACACATGACAAGAGACTTATCATGTTTTAAAAGTTTAATCAATGTTGATGGAGGCTATGTCAAATTTGGTGATAATTCTAAAGGAAAAATCATCGGCCTAGGCAAAATTGGTTACACTAACTTAGTTTTAATTTCTAAAGTTTTATTTGTTGATGGATTAAAATAAAACTTGTTAAGTATTTCTCAGTTATGTGATGATGGCTTTAATGTTATGTTTGAAAATTATTCTTGTAATGTTTTTAATTCTAAAAATTCTTTAGTGTTTTCTGCCTTGAGAAATGAAAATTTTTAGGCAGTTGATTTGAATTATTTAGCCGAACAAAATATTACTTATTTAAATTCCTTTTATAAAGAGTCTTGGCTTTGGAACAGAATATTAGGACACTACAATATACATTCTCTTAGAAAACTGACTAGGAAGAACTTAGTTAAAGACTTACCCAAACTTGATTTTCCAAATGACAAAGTTTGTAATCCCTGTCAAAAGGGAAAACAACACAAAATCTCTTTCTAACCAAAGAAAGAAGTTTCTACTTCTCAACCACTCAAATTGGTTCACATGGATTTTTTTGGACCATCTATAGTTTATAGCTTAAATGGGAAGTACTATGTTTTTGTTCTAGTAGATGATTTCTCTAGATAGACCTGGACCTTCTTCATGGCTCACAAAAGTGAAGTCTTCTCTTATTTTACTAAGTATGTCAAGTCTGTAGAAAATATTAGTGGCCTTAAAATTAAATCTTTAAGAAGTGATCATGGCCATGAGTTTGAAAATCAAGAGTTTGAATCATTTTTCTCACAAAATGGTTATATTCACAATTTCTCTACCCCATAACACCTCAGCAGAATGGTGTTGTTGAAAGAAGAAATAGAACCTTGCAAGAAATTGCTAGAACTATGCTTAGTGAATATGACTTACCTATTTACTGTTGGGATGAAGCTGTTAATACATCATGCTAGATAATCAATAGATTATTGATTAGACCAATTCTCAAAAATTCCCCATATGAACTCGGGAATAATAGGAATCCTAAGGATAATTAATTTAGAGTTTTTGGCTGCAAAGTCCTTATTCTCATCACTAAGGATAATCTTGAAAAATTTACATCCAAAAGTGATGAAGGGATTTTCCTAGGTTATTCAATATCATGTAAAGCTTATAGAGTATTCAATAATAGAACTAAATGTGTGGAAGAATATTTCCATATCAAACTTGATGAAACAGATCCACATGATCCTAGAACCATCCTATAAAATCTGGAGGATGATGTATCAAATCTGGACATCAACTCAAAATCCTCAAATACCTCTGTAAAAGAATCTGTGAAAACATCCAACTCTGGAAATTCTATGCAATCAAGTCATAATTAACCTAAATCTGTTGATGAACCTAAAATCTCTAGTCCCTCTTTTTTTTAGAAAGGTTAGAACCCTTAGAAACCATCCCTTAGATGCTGTTGTAAGAGAATTAGAGAAAGGAACACAAACTAGAGATTCTCATAGAAATCCGGTTGAACATCAAGCCTTCTTGTCATAGCTTGAACCTAAAAACATTAATGATTCCATCAAAGATGAATTTTGGGTAATTGATATTCATGAATAACTCAATCAGTTTGAAAGAAATAATGTTCGGAAACTTGTTGAAAGACCCAGGGACACTTTTGTCATAGGCACTAAATGGGAGTTTATAAATAAGGTAGATGAAGATGGAAATATGGTAAGGAATAAGGATATATTAGTTGCACAAGGCTATAGTAAAGAAGAAGGACTTGACTATGAGAAGACTTTTTCTCCAGTAGCCAAACTTGAAGCCATTAGAATTCTACTTGCTTATGCTGCACATCTGAATTTCAAACTATATCAAATAGATGTTAAGAGTGCATTCATAAATGGGTATATAGCTAAGGATGTTTTTTTGAACAACCCCCTGGATTTACAAACCCTCATTTTCCAAATCATATTTTAAAACTATCAAAAGCTTTATATGGTTTAAAACAAGCTCTAAGAGCTTGGTATGACAGATTAAGTACTTTTCTAATTTCAAAAGGTTTTACAAAAGGAATAGTTGATCCTACCCTCTTTATAAAAAGTATTTCTAATGATGTTTTAGTGGTTCAAATCTATGTATATGATATTATTTTTGGATATTCAAAAACTTCTTTATGTACTGATTTTTCTAAAATGATGCAAAATAAATTTAAAATGAGTTTAATGGGTGAACTAAAATTCTTTATTGCATTTCAAATCATTAAAAATAATGATGGAATTGTTTTGACTCAATGTAAATAAACTAGATATTTTATTAAACGTTATGGATTGGATGGCACTAAAAGTAGTGACACTCCCATGAGTACCACCTGTAAGCTGAATCTTGATGAAGATGGAAAATCTATTGATCAAACCACTTATAGAGGAATTATTGAAGTTTACTCTACTTAACTACTAGTCGTCCTGACATTATCTTTAGTGTGTGTATGTGTGCTCATTTTCAATAAAACCCTAAATAATCACATTTAAATGCTTTAAAGAGAATTTTCAAATACCTCAAGCATACACCCATTCTAGGATTGTTCTGTCCTAAAGGACAATCATTTGAACTAGTTAGTTATTCTGATGCTGACTTCGGTGGATGTATGTTAGATAGAAAGAGCACCTTTGGAACATGTCACCTTTTAGGCAAGTCACTAGTACCATAGTGTAGTAAGAAACAAAATTCAGTTGCATTATCTACTCCAAAAGTTGAATACATAGCTACTGACAGTTTTTGTGCACAAATTTTGCGGATGAAACACACTTTACTAGATTACAGATATCAATTCAGACATGTACCAATAAATTGTGACAACACAAGTGCTATTAAAATTTCAAAAAATCTTGCTTCAAATTCTATGACAAAACATTTTGATGTAAGACATCACTTTTTGAGGGATCATTAACAAAAATGTGATATCACCTTGGAATTCATTGGTAATGAATATCAACTTGCTAATATATCCACTAAACCATTAAATTCTGAGAGAATAGATTACATCATACATGATCTTGGCATGATCAATGACAAATAGTTATCTTACTGGTCTTACTGTTTAATCTTTTACTATATTTTACTTTACTGTTTCAGGTTCACGGTTTCTCATTTACTGTCTCATATTTATAGTCTCACCGTTAGAACTTTCTATTCACGGTCTGTCACTGACTTTCTCACCGTGACTAAACAGTTTACTTAATGTCTCAACGTGACTGAACAGACCATTCACTTTCTCACCGTGACGAACACTGATTGTCTCACTGTGATGACCACTTACCATCGCACCTTAATGACTTTTCATGGTCTCACCGTGAAAATTATTTATGCTTTTATTTTAACTCATATTGTGGTAGTTATTATTTCACCGCTTTTTACTTTCCCGGATTTTTACTTTTGTGACGTTTAACATTCCCAAATGATAAAACGGAATGGTTTCACTTGATTATTTACCCGAACTGTCTCCTACTCACTCTTTCTGAACCCTCTCAACCTTGAAACCTTTATCTTTCTCTCTTTCCAAAACCTTTATTGGATTCCAAGGATGAAGAGTCCATCTTCATCTACTCTTGAGAAGTGTAACTCGAAGAAGAAGAAAATAGCACCAAAGATGGAACCCGAAGGACCCCTAAATCCAAACCTAGTAAACAGTAGTGATGTACCTTAAAAGGAAATTTTCCCAGAGTGGATTTTGTCTATAAAATCTCTGGTTTTAAATGTTTTAAGAGAACAAGGATGGCTCGAATAGTTCTCTAGGAAGGATAGACCCATTTACCCAAGGTTGGTAGCTCAGTTCTATTAGTATGTATAGTTTTCTTTTGATGCGAGTGAAAGTTTTGTTGTGAGACGCTGGACTAATGGACAAAGATGTTACTTCCCGTTGAGGTTATGGGTTGTATGCCTTAGTATTCCTCACGAAGGGATATGTGATGATTATCAGAGAGATCCCCCACCTACAACTAATTTCTTTGACCTGGAAAATGCACTTGAAACCCTTACTAGAAATGGCACCAAGAGAAGGGCCATAGCTGCTGAACTTGATGGAGAGACAAGTCTGTTGTTCAAATTTGTTAAAAATCTGATCAGTCCAAGGAAAGGTGACTTTTCTGTCTTGAAGTACCAAGATGTGTTCATGATCCATCTGATGAAGAATGGACACAAAATCAATCTGTGCAAATATATCATTCACCATATGTGTGAATTGATCAATGTCACATCCAAATCCACATCTCTATTCTACTCTAGGATGATTTCAACCATTCTTGTTGAAAAAGGAGTAGTTGGACCCAATGAAGAAGTACTTATGGACTATGAATACTATTTATCCAAAGCTACCATTAGGAGGATGAAAATAAACTGGAACCCCTGGAATAAGGAGTGGGTGGAAGATAATGATAAGCTCTATGAGAAGTTTAATCCTGCTGATTATCCAACAAGGACAAAGGATATTACTGATCCTGGTTTGGAACCAGATGAAGTTGCTGAGTACTCAGAAAATGAAGAAGAAAATGAAGAGGCAGCTGAAGTACCACATAGAGAAGAGGCGGATATACCTCATAGGGATGAATTTGTTGTTGAGAAAGAATGGATTTTTGTTCCTCTAGTTGTTCTTGAATAAGAACCTCCTATCCCTAGAGTTCATATCAATATGGAAATCCAACCTGAGTCTGAAAGAGAATTAGTTGTCCCAGAATCTGAGTAGTAAGCCATGGAAGAGGCTAAAGTATGAGAACTCCCTACTGTTCAAGAAGAAATATTAGAAGAAACTCCCTACAATGGAAGAAGAAAATCTAGAATAACACTCTGTTGTGCTAGAAGCAAGTCTGGAGGTGCTCCCTGTAGAACAGTCAGTTACTGAGTTTATACCCTCTGCTGAAGAGAGGATGGAGATATCCTTTCAATTGGCTAGGAAAGAAATGACTAAGGAAATTAGTGTTGACCCTGTGAATTTAGGATAAGTACATGAGCATCATGTTCCTGAAAAGGAAGCACTTATTGAGGGGGAGTAAGCTAAAAATATTGAGACTAATGAAGCTGAGGCTGAGTCTATTGAAGCATCTCAACCTACTGAGTCATATTCCATATACACTCAGTATGTATTCCCTAGCTTCAATGATGTAAATGAATCTCAATAGGTTACTGCAACTGGGATTGATCTTTCTTCTTTGTTTCAACTAAAATCGGCCACATACTTTTCACCTGAACCTAAACCTCAACCTAATCCTCAACCTGAGCCTACACCTGTACCACTTCCTACACCTGCATCATTACCTGATCAGTAGCCATTTCTCAGCAAGGATGATTTTAATATTTTTGGAGACACTATCTTAGCTGGAGTTGAGAAACTTATGTCCTCTAAACCTCGTCTTGTGACCAAACTAAGTCTGTAAGATGCCTTACTACTTTTAGAAAAGATTATCTGGCACATTCAACCCAAGATGATCAATGAAATTCAAGAAGTAAGGGTTGAAAAAAATTTCTCAGTAATGAAGTTGTAACTCTGAAAATTATTGTTGAAGACCTACAGAAAGAATTGCATTCCAGATTAGAGCATGATCCCCCTTCTCTTGAACCTTCTGTTTCAAACATCTCTCAAGATATTGTGTCCCAGATTCATCCATACCTGCTATACTTTGATGAAAATATTGGAGGAAGGCACAAACACATGATGCAACACATGAGAGAGATTGTGGAGAACCTTAATAAGCTTACAGATGAATATACTGGTTGTCTTCAAAACATCCTGAAACAGTTCAAGTCTTTGACCATAACTTTCAGAGATTCTACTTCCTCTGGTAAAACCTCTACACCTTCTTTGGATAGTTCCCTACTCAGATCTATAGTCAAGAAAGAGATTTAGAATTCCTTCAGTGTATTTTATATGGCTCGTTTATCTGATGTTTTTAAGAACAGTGATGGAGTTCTTGACCTGGTTCAGATTCACTCAAATATTTCCAATGATGCATGAAAAGAGATATCTAATAAAGTTGACTTCTATTTCAACCAGATTTTCTCCAAGACTGATATGACCAACCACTTCAAAAACCTTGTAGAGAATCTAAGAATTCTTCCTGTAACCCAAGCCTTCAAAAACCAAGTCTAGAAGCTCACTGAGTTTACTAGATTGTAGGACAAGATCATGGAAAAAAATAGGATCATGAAAAGGCCATACAGTATTGAGGAGAGATTATTGCATACTTTATTAAACATCTGAGACGGTATCTTCATGTTAAACGTACAGAAATTGTTGCTTCTATGTCTTCTCCTCTCCGACCTGGATTACCTACGTTCACTTCTACCTTAGCTTCAATATGCATGTTTGTTGGCCAGGATCTTAGTTAGATCAGGCATGTTATCCTTGACCAACAATTGCCTCGATCTTCTACTACTCTAACTTTGGATCCCTCAATCTTCGACGGTCTCCCTTTACCTTCTCTGACTGCCACTTCTATGCCTTCTTCTCCATCAGCAACTGCCCCTATGGCTTCCTCTTCTGTTGTTGATAAATGAAAAGAGAAGGAAAAGCCTTGAAGAAGACTAGTTCTTACTACTATTTTGTGGGGATGTCATTGTTTTTTGTATTTCTACTGTATGTTGTCTTCTGAACACTATTAATGACATATGCACTGTTTTGACCTCTATTCTTTCTACTTTTTGATAATCCCAAAAGGGGGAGAAATATGAAATCTATGTTAACATATGTTATTTTTTCTCTATAGTTGCATTCAATTTAACCTTTAAGTGTACATGATTTGTGATCATCAAAAAGGGTGAGATTGTTGGAATCCTCATGTATTAATCATGTTTTAATGGTTACAAATATCAATAAAAATTACAAATCTTATTAATGATCACAAATCTCACAAATATTATCAATCATGTGTATTTATGTATCAAGTTATCTCATAATTGATAATGGCTAAGCTCAATTAATTTTATGCATATTACTGTTTAAGTCTGAATATAGTTCTTTTCCTAAGTACAAGACACATTGAAGCTTGAAACAGTAAGTCAAACACTTTGAGCAAGACACAGACACCGTGACCAATGAGACACTGTGACCACGACACACCGTGACCATGAGACACCGTGACAAAGTAAGCCTGAAACCGTGAAGAAAGACACTAAGAACAGACACCGTAAGCCAGAAAATCTGTTTGCCTAAGTACCAGACACAGTTATCAAGACACATTCATCAAGGCACCGTGAATCTGAAAAAATATGCTCAAGGCACCGGAAGCCAGAAACAGTAAGTCATACACCGTGAGAAAGACACCATGAATGAGACACCATGAAGGAGATATCGTGAAGGAGATACCATGAAGGAGACACCGTTTTCATAACTACTGTGACACTGTTTCTTAAACTATTTTGTCGTTTTTATATTTAACTTTTTAACGGTCATATTTGATGCCTTTAATGCACTGACATATTTAATGTTTATTTGTAGACATAGTAGAGGTACCGAGGCACGAAATACTTGGAACCTGTCGGCTAAACCTCATACATTATAAGATAAAGAGAAGTGTGCCCAAGAGTAATAAGATACCCGACACAACACAACAATGCATGAAATGCGAGTGCGATGTACTAAATAGAACACCAATCTTGAGAACGACCACGAAGAAGATATTGCAAGATCTTAAAAGAAGAAATTGTCTCGTGAAAGAAATCCAACTCTACTGAAGAACACATAAATTACACTGGGATCAAGAGAACATCTTCACTCGTGAAGAACACACACTGAACCATGACACTTTGTTTATCAATAGAAAAACAAGAGAATGACTTAGAAGCATTTATGTGTTATCCAATGAGTCCAGAGCTCTACTGCTAATCACTAGAGCATTCTAAACTCACATCTACTCTCTCTTAGTGATTTTTTTATTTACTTTAGAGCAATGTGTGTACTCTATATAATTTACACACACACTGACTCTTGCACAGAACTGAAGGATTTCAAAATCCTTACACCAAACGCTTTACACTTGTTTACCCACGACAACTGTGGAAGCGGTCCCTGTGTGCCATGGTCATTACTTTTGTTTACCCATGAAAACTGTGGAAGAGGTCCCTGTGTGTCCTGGACAGTCTATGTACTGTTGTTACCCCAATCCAGGGCGTGAATCAGAGTTTATTTATATAAACTTCTTAGTGGTAGGTGATCACAAAGTGGAGTTGATTAGGTCTCATATTGAGACTAAACCACTTGTTTTATATCCGTTGTGCTATTTTAATTTAGTCTACTTTGTTTTACTGCTTACTGCATAATTTAAAAAATCACTAATTTCACTTTGATAGTTAGTCTTGGAAAGAAGTTATATATGATTTGTCTTAGTAGGATAACTTCAAAATTAGTTTTAATAAAACCAATTAATATTACTAAGAATTAATCAATCTTCTAAGAAGTTGTTTAAACAGTCAAACTCTTATAACAGTATAACCTTGATTAACTGGGCTGTATCTATTTTCGGGGAAATCATTATTTTTAAATCTAATATTCTTTTAAACAGAGATTTTTATAGTTACTCAATTCACCCCTCCCCTCCCGATTTAACTACTCTGACCAACACACTTATATAAGATATACGACATTAAATTACTCCCAAAACATATATAAAATAAACCATTGGTAAAAAAATATTATTGAAGAGGGAAATATCATATCAAGGAGGTATTTCTCCAACATGTGCGTGTACAAAACCAAATAAAGAGTCCATTATAAAAATAATAAATATTTATACATTTATATTAAATACAATCAATGTTAAATGTATCCCAGCACCATAGGATTGTAGACAATCAATAAAAAATTAATTTACCATAAAATATAGCAGTAAGAAAAATACAGATCCATATGTAAGAAAATCAACTGATATAGTTATGAACAACTATAGCCACCACTATGAACAACATTGTTTCTAAATCCTATAAATAGTTCAACATGTTTATAATTTTATAGCTAAATAAGTATTCATGAAGATATTAATGATAAAGCACAATATACACATAAAATATACTAGAAAATTTATAAAATAATATATATTATAGTTTCCATGAATTTTGTATGTATATATGTTACATCCAAAAAAATTATAGTCAAATCCATTAAAAAAATTTTGTTGAAGAGTCCTTTTTTGGTGTGTTAAGCTTGTTTGTTCTAAGATAACTCACCATATTACATGTTAGTCTAGATTTTTTTGTGATGATACATGTTCATTTAGGTTAATAATAAAAAGGAGGTATAACTTTATAATGGAATTCAATGTGTTTTTGACTTGGTCTCAGATTGATCATGAAGATGCAAGTTTGTACTCGGTTTTAATAATGTTTAAATATTTCATTATGATGAATTATGTTGTACCACAATTGGAGTTTATCCAAGTTAAGTTATAATAGTTGACTGAGACTTATAGGGAGTTAGTAAGGGAATCAATTGAGTTAAATTTTTTCGATATAGGCTTGAATAAGGGCTATTATAATGTTATTATACATATTTCATAATTCTTTAAGATCATTTTTGATAAATTTCACCACATCCATTGGGGTTGTGTTCTCATTTTGATACTAATGATTTCAATAGAAATGAAGGTTTCAGCCTCTCTTTTATTGGTTTTTCATTTACTTCACAAATCATTAAACCTATTTTGGTCATTTTTAATCCATTGAAATCATGGATGATGCAACAATAGATGATTTCCAATTTTAGATCCCTTATCACTTTTGAGGTACAAACCTGTGCCACACTAATGATTGGAATCAGAAGTAGGTTTTTTTCTCATATTACACTCAGTAGTAAAATGATATTACATAAATATACCCACCATGGTCTCATATTATCAAAATAATATCACTTCTAGGAATCCATATTGTTCTATATGGTAATTTTTTCTTTTATTGAATTGAACCCTTATTGATTAGTTTATGATATTATATATCTTGTTGATGAATAATTCTCTCAATTACTCAATCCCTTTTGATGGTTAAATCGAATGGAAAATACTAAACCATATAGTGGGGGATTATTTAAATTGTGTACATCAGAGGAGTCATGACATGAAAATGATAGTACTTGAAGAATATATTGATAGTAGAATTTTTTTATATTTCGAGTCATGTTGTGAAAAAATTGGTTATGTCATAACACAATATTGGTTATTGTGAATTTATATTGCCTTCAGGGGAGGTTTAAAATACCACACTCCTTGTAATACTATATCCATCCCACATTCCAATGGTATGTAAGAGAATAAGTTTCACAATAATGGTCTTTATAGTTATTCTTTCATAGAGGTTGGGAGCTTTGTATAATCTATACATTGTCTATTCTATGACATGCCAATCACGTCTACTACATGAAAGTGGTAGAGTTTATATGGATGATTAGTTGATTTAGGATAAATGAATATATATAAATCAATAACATTGTGCTGAAATTATTAGTCGCATGAAATGAGAAGAATTGGCATTTCTGTATAGTAGTATAGCTCATTCAATGGTTGTGTTGATCCCTAGAGATAAATTCCTAATGCAATAAATTTATGGGTGTTTATTTATCTTTTCACAAATGTGATTAATTTGGTATATAATATATCAGATAAAAATTATTATTTTAATAAATAACATTATGGTAGGATTATATAGAACACTTGAACTATTTAAATATTTTTTTGGAACATTTAATGGACTATGTTTATAGTGTCGATAATGGGGTCTAAGAGAAAAGAGAAAAATAAAACCATATGGTTTGGCACTCCCTTATATTTATGTCAATTATAGGTTTTGGGTCCCCATTTGAATTTTAGAGTTCAATATTCCCCCATATTGATTGGTTGTGGTAGCTTCATATAACTGAAATGAATTTGGTACCCCCTTACACCAAACAAGGAGAAATCCCTTTATAGGTCCAATAGAGTTTGGTACTTCAGAAAGATATTTTCCATGAATTATTGATGCATTTATACTCTATTTATGTAATGAGATACTTTTTAATTCCTTGACCTTAATGAATGGGTCCCTTATAATGGCTTCATAACTCCCTTGAATGTTACTTATCGTAGAGAGATGTGAGCCCTCCATTTTATCTAATGATATAAAATAGTTTTGTTTTGTATGGGTATATAATATTTTTTTGGTTTATTATGGTGATGGATTTAGTTGAGAAAATGTGTTTTTGATGAGTGGGAATTTAGGCACCATATTCTCTTAAACAAAATCATATATTATGTATCCAATTTCTTCTACATTGAGTAGTTTATTCTTAAACTATATGGTTTTGAGGTGAATAAGGCATTTATTTGTTCAAATGTTATTTTATATAATCACACTAGGTAGGTATATAATCACCCAAGTTTGGGTATTTCACCCTCATGTGTTGTGTCTTATTTAGATGATGGAAAGTTTTGTGGTAACCTTGATAGACATGGTGTTAGTGGATTTCATGACTTGTGTTACCCAATATTTAATGTAGTGGATGGAATTTTTGTATGGTTTTATTTCATTATAGAGATACCTTTACTTAAGTATCATTAGGTTCATTTTCTATTTTGGTTTGTTGGGTATCTATTTTTAACATATACTTTGTGGTTTAAAAACATTCTACACCATTATTGATCTTAACAAGTGTCTCATGTAGTAATTTATATTCTAGTTGGTTAATAATATAGTATTTTTTTATTTTAATATTGTATGGAACATGGTGGTCATATAAAAGTACACAAGTCTAAGTCCTCCAATCATGTTAGATATGAATACAAAATGGTAATCACAAGCCTTTATCCAATTATAAGAAGGATTAAGAAGGAATTCCCAATATACATCTAATCATATTTGGGCCCTAGTGGGTCAAGTTGTGTCAAAGTGGTATTATAGTGGGCTTATCTTAAGGTCAAAAATTAGGTTTAGATCACTATGATATTATTTTCGAAATTTTTTGAAATAGTATGAAGTGTACTCTAGGTTTATATTTCGTTCTAGGGAAACTAGTGTTGGTGTGGTAGACAATGTATTCATTCACTAAGTCAAATATAACCTAATTGTTAACTTAAAGCACTAAAACACCAATTGATCATTACAATTAAACAATACATGAGACACATTGGAATTTTTAATTCATTTAAAAATCCTACGTATGTCAACCCTCCAGATATTCATTAATGAGAATTATTAATTTTTTCAAAAATATAATTCCACAACATTGATATATTGTTGGGATATCATGATTAGGTAATGAAAGGACCATTCCAATAAATGATCCATCAATCACTGACCAATCTGAAAAATCTAACTCTCTAAAAACAAAGTGATCTTCCTTCTCTATTATTTTTATGAATAGTACTTTGGTATGTTTAAAAACAATATACATCCATTATCTATAGGCATTCCAAAATTGGTTTTGGAATGATTTTGAAAAAACATTCCACCTAACCAAATTTTCCTAAAATTCAATTTCCCTATGCTTTTGGTTGCATCTTTAACTTCATCAGTTCTTATTAACTCTTATTATTTTTGCTCAAACCATCTATAATCTTCTCATAAATTCAACTATGCATCATAATTTCTTTAAAAACATCATTCTGATTGGGATTATTATTCTTATTTCCCCATTACAATGAAGACATCATATTCTTCATTACATTTCTCCACACCAAATGAAATCCAAACATATGAAAAAAGTTTTCTTCCCATCATGATTATATGAATAAAATAAAAAATAAGCTACAAATTCTAATGCTTTGTACCAATTGATAAATACATTTAAACCATTATAAAAAATTTTATTCTCTATACCAGCTTCAAAGAGATATTCATTGAAAAAATTCTTCCATAAATGTGGCCCCAGCTTCTAATGATATCTTACCTTCATCTGTTGCACTCCACCATCAGATTCATAATTCTTTGCCAATTTGTTTTATTAAAATCTCATATCTTTGACTTCCCATTGACAAAAAATTGCAAAAATACTTCAAATAAAACACATATTATTTTCTTCTGATCGATGATCCTACATTTGATAATGTTAGTGATGCCATCCCACATCTGTTGGATCTACCTCTACATAACTATTATGTATCTATGTTGAGGAAAGATTGATGAATCTTGAACTAATATACAAGGAAGGGATACTAATTTTCATATTGACCGAAATGAAATAAAAATCATTGTACAACTGTTATACATGGAACCAACAACTCATCATTTGGAAAATGATTAACTATATTATTGATTGATCTGTGATCCAATTTTTCATTGGTCTAAATAAATTCAAATTACCCATTATTTTCATAGGTCCTAACATTCATGAATAAAAAAATGAATTTTGATATCCTTTTTCAACCACCACTTCATTTGAAGATTGGTGTCTTTTTCATTCTGATGATCGGTGACACACTACATTCAATGAACCTATGTCAGCATCTTCAACTTTAGAAACTTCTTTCCATTTTCTGATTAAAATACACAATAAATTTTTTATTTGATGATTTTCCTTTCCAAGATTATTATTCTGACTTAAAACCATATTCTTCATCTTCTCATGTTCTTATTTTCCTTCATATCCAACAAACAAAAATTCATTTGGTGTTCTCACACCGATGAACAGACACCGGAATGATTTGTATTTACAACCATTATTCTTCTATAAACTTCATGTTGTAAACATGACTTCCTCATGACTTTGAAAACAATTAATATCAACATAGAATCATCTGACATACATCTGAAAGTATTGTAACTTCCTAGAAACTTATTTCTTTCTACACATATACTCAATACGATTAGAAACACTTATTCTCCCTCATTGCTTTATAAAGATTGCATGAAAATTTTTCCAGATAACTTGTTATTTATAAGTACTCCAAGATCAGAAAATATTCATCAAATTATCAACAAAGGCATTCAGAATCTAATTATTGTCCTCATTATGATCAAATCATCATTATCTACCCTAGGTGAGTCTGACAAACCTTTTATTCCATAAAAATTATTACCAATATGATATAATTTCTTAAGTATTGTTAGTTGGATTGATTGAATATGATTTTGTGTCCGATCACCAGCAAATAAAAAGAGTGTTGATTTATTCATATTTGAAATTACCTTGACAACTGAAGACAAAACCTAAAAAATATACATTTTTCAGATTATGATATTGAGTCCAATAATTTTCCTTCTTAACTTTGTTTTAACTGTAAGAACTGATTCTTCTTTGAGCTAATAATCTATTATTATTCATCAATTCTTAGTTTAAGTTCCTAAATGAGGCCTAATGTAAGTGTCTGTTGGGTTCATGAAGGCTTTAGGGGTGTCTAAGACTCATTTGAATCCTGAAACCCAAGGTTTGGGGTATTTTTTTCTTAGTGAATGGTTAATATAAGTATTTCTAGTAAGGCCACATGATTTAATAAACTATGGAATTTCAAGAAGTAGGATCTCACTCATTGTATGGTTAGATCATAGTGTGTGGTAGCATCCACACATCCGTGTAATAGGTGTACAATTTTATAATACCATTAAAAGTGACCTACCACACTATTACTGCACAATCAGTAAACCATGCAAGGTAACTGTGTGACTTCCCCTTTATACATGCCACTACACATGTAAAACAATGCATAGTTAGAAAAATCGTTTTCCCAAACCGTACAAACGAGTTTTTTTTTGTTAAATGACCATTTTGACCCAATTTTGTTTTAGACATAAGAAATCATTTTCCATTCATTTTTTCATAGCTGAGGTTCACAGTTTTGAGCTTCCCCTTGAGCCTATTATATTATTTCAAATCCCTACTCTGTTTGAGCTCTAATTCAAATGTCATTTGTCTTATCAGATTTGTATCATTAAGGTCTTGATTCCTATTTTTCCTTTCTCAAGTCTTTTCGATATCAATTTCACTATTTGAATTTAGGTCCATATGCACTATTATCACGTTCTTTTCCCATCAATAGGATTTATCCAAACCGAGGATAATTAGAGCCTGATATAGAGCGAGCTATCTAGAACGAGCCTAAGTTAGGTGGTCTCATTCCTTTCACTATTTTTCAAGCTCAATATATATGTCAGAGTGTTTCACATCCATTTTTTGGGTTATGTGTGGAATTATATTTGAAACTTTTTGTTCTATGTTTTTGTTTAGCTGATTGAATTGGTGTTTTAAATCATTCCATTAGTTGTATACCATAACTACAGGACACCCCATGGATGATTTCCCTTGGATGACTATTTATGGTCTATTGGACTAGGATACCTTTAATTCTTGCCTTTTATTCCATTTAGGATGTTATTAAAAATGAAATTGGTTTTTAATGGAATTACAATAGTGATTGATTTAAATTCAATTCGTTAAGGGCATGATATGGTTGACTTTATCCATGACCCTTGTTTGGATATGCTTATTTAAGAATTTTTGGAATGAATTGCTCCAATGGTGAACCTTCCCATGTTATTTTATCATTGTATAATCCTTGTAATAGTTTAATTTACATATTATTCTTGTTACGATAAATATTCCCATGTGAGTAAATGAATGGCCATTCCTTTGAGGTTGGTCCTTGCATGAGACACCCCATGGTTGTGAGTTATATTAGATGCTTATGATTTTACCTTAGAATGGCTTATGAAATGTTCAATTGAATATGTTATGGTGAAATAGTATTTAGTCTTGAGTGAATCACGGATTCCACTTAGAATACCATGGATGAACTCATATGACTATTGAACCTGGTGCCTTGATTGAACCTTGGATTCTATTGGAATACCTTGGACAATCAAAAACGGTTAAATATTTTTAATCCATGAGTGAACCATGGATCTATTGGGGGATTCCATGGAGATCATAGAGGATGTACTTATATGCTTAATGAATCATGGATCCATTGAGGTAATACAAGGATGGGCTCAAAAAGAATTTGATTATATGTCATGAGTGATACTAGGGGCTTCTTATAGGGCCTCCAAGGTTTGGATTAGGGAGGCGAATGTATACCACACCGAGAGTGATATCGGTTTCTTGAGAGGTTCATCAGGACATGATTCTATGGTGTTGGTGGATTTTCACATGGAGGGATACATGCATTTTATCTTATAAATGTCATGGATGGGATTAGGTTGGAATTAAATATTGAAGCAAAATGGTTTAAAATGAGTCTCCCAACACAAAGAAGAAGCTTGGATTCCGTCATCACATATTCTGGCATAGATGGCCTTCTGAGTAATCTATTATGCATTCAGTAATAGGGGGATATCGAGCTCTATCTAGATCATGAGACTTATGAATTCAATGTAATTGAATTATTAAATGGATAATGAAATGAAAGGTAATTGGAAACTAGTGATTTCGGGTTTTTTACTTTTGAGTAATTCCTATCTTGCTTCATTTATTATATCACACAACCTGTTATATATATCCACTAGTAGATTTGTACAGACATTGGGCAGTTACCTATTGGTATTTAGTCTCACACCTAGTTTGGGTTATGTTTTGGGCCCAAAAAGATTATATGATTATAGGTGTGGATAAGGGAAAGTGCCCTCCTACAGGTACTTGATATGCTTCTAAGGAGCAGGAGATCATGGGACCAAGGTGAGGCTTGTGAAGCTTCTGAGATTATTTTTGGCCTTTTGTAATTTTAAAACATGTATTCTATATGACTATAGTGTAACTTATATTGGATATTATCTAGAACATGTAATAAATAACATCATCCATCATATGATATGACTTCTGGTTATTTATATTATTAGTCATCTCTTATTTACTTCGGTTATATGGTATTACTAATTCCACTATTTTTAGGTTCCTCAATTGTGTTACACTCTCCAAATGAAGGAATAGTATACCCACTATGACACCTAGGCCCTCGCTATTATTCAGCAACTTCTGAAATTTGGGGATATGTGCATGAGGCCTTGTGGGCAACTGAGCTTAGAGCACTATCAACTATATTCGAAGTTCAAGACAATAAAAAGTGGTATTAGAGGATTAATTTTTAGTTTGATAGGTTTTTTGGGAAAAGAAACCTTGACAGGAAGGAAATGTAATTTGGTAAGAATTTGTGGCTGAGAGAACTACCCCATGTATAATGAAAATCCAAATTCATTGAATTGATTTTTTATTTTTTTTTATTTTGAGCTATTACGATTGACTCAATTTCACCATTGGGTGAAAAAATTATGTTGGGTTGTTATTATTGTTATTTTTGTGGTTTCTATTTCATTAAAACCTGGTGAGATGAGGGTATTCCATCTCATGTATTATATATGAACTTTTTAGAAATCACATGCCATGCATAATTTCCATGCCATTTAGAGATCATTGCTGATATCATGTTGTTGTGATAGATTCCATGATAGATATGCCTATTATTGTTATTGGTGTATTGGTATATATATTATGGTATAGATTGGATGGATTCCAATCTTTGGTCCGTGATGTGTATGGTCCCTCTTGTATTGGAATTTGGTGGATCATGTTCTATCCTTAAGGATACTTGTGTTATGATGTGCTACAAGTGGAAACAAAGCTTTGATTCAGGGAGAGTATGAGCCCCCACACATCAGAATTCATGTACCATTGGTTTACCCTTCTGAAAGGGGATGTGATAAAGAAGAAATTAATACAGAAATCAAGTGAAATTGAAATGGATTTTGGTTGGAAATATGACTAGACCCATCCTTGGTAGTGGTCCTTTGGTAGTATCTCTCATTGATTTGACACCTAAACCTGACCTATAGGGTGGGAAAAGGGGTGGTTTCTTAGAGGAAGGTTTTAACCTATCCTATTTTGTGTCTGTGCTTATGATCTAAGAACATTGAAAATGATCTAGGAACTGAGGTGTGTGTTTGGAATTGTAGATTCATTCCACCATGATGACCTCAGGTTGTATGTAAAGAGGGTGGTGAAGATCATAACCTAGAGGTGGTAGGACATGGGATACCAGAAGATCCTTTAGTTGTGCAAGTTGTGGAACCAGTTTTTTTAACCAACACAAATTCAAATACAAAATTTTTTGAAGGCTTTATGAGGTTCATGCAATACTTTTAAGGAACAACACAACCTACCAAGTCTATGGTAGAGATGACATGAGGGTTATAATAGTAGCATCTGCCTACGTTTTCAGGGGATTATGGACCCTAGAATCTAGATTCTTTGATAGATTCCATTCATTAAATCTTATCGACTTTAGAGAACCCTCCTGAGAGGAGGGTAAATATCATAATGTTTATAATGAATGATTACACCAAGAGATGGTGGGATTTTATCACTCGGGAAAAGCATCATCGAGATATGGCATGGGGATATTTCCAAAAAATCATATATGATTAATTCCATCTTGATATGCTGAGGGCCGATAGAGCCTGAAAGTTTATGCATCTAGAGTAGGGTGATTTTTCATTTATGAACTATCTAAACTATTTTACACAGATCTAGTGATTCACACTTATTATGATGGGTGATAATGTGTCGAAGGATAGGCGATCTGAGGATGGTCTCATGTATGACATATGATCATAGGTTAATATATCCATGTTGACTATCATTTATGCTATAGTGCATCAAGAATTGATTACCAAGTCTTACCTAATGGAATCTAGTGGTGTGAGCTTGTGCGGTTTTGCACCATGATCAGGTAGTGTCTCGACCGGTAGTAATAAGCATCATATGAAGCTTCCTTGTGGGGATAGTAGTAGTCAAAAAATATCTTCAGGTATCCAAGTGGGGTGATAATCATGTGTTAGTAAAGGGAATATGGGACCACAGTGTTTGTTGGACCTCATCGAGTGTCGATCTTGGGGAAAGATGGGCCATATATAGTGATTATAGAGGATGTTTCCACCAGTAGCTAGTGAGAGTAGCTCAACCCCAACTCCACATTTATTTGCGGGGTCTGTAGCTTCTCACCAAATAGGGAGCTGGAGTGCATCATTTTGTTCATGTCGAGGTGATTTTTGTGGTTGTGGTATCCAAACCCCATGTTCATAGTGACAGAAGGGTGGATTAGCTTAGTGTAGCGAGGCAGTGTCACAAGGTCGCAGTACAATCCAAGAATATGTAGTGTAAAAAACCTTGTAGGAGCACGATCTGGGACCCTTCTTCGATCAGAGGTAATATTCTTATAGCCTCTGTTTTATATTCTTAATTTTTTGATATAAGTGATTCACATAGTTTCTTATCCATTCCCATTGTGTAGAACCTTTGGATCTATGTATTTATATATAATGGTATGATAATGATAGATACTCTATTAGATATCGGGATGGAAGGTGTGTGTTAGTGCAGGGTGTGCCTCCTTGAGGTTAGTGGGTGTCACTTCATATGGGACCTCTACTTATTCAAGATGGAAAGTGTTTATATCATTCTCAGGATGGACTGCTTGGTTTCCATTCTATAAATTGTTGATTTATAACACCATAGGGTGAGTTTTATGTCACCAGATGGTGTATCATCTCTATACAAAGGGGAATGGAATTTCCAGGTGAGCCAAGATGGACTCAACAATCATGGTTTAGGTGGGATTACAACCCTAATTTCGATTTTTTATCTGGATTACTAGGGAGCACATCATATGGATTTCCCCCCAATAAGTGACCATTTCTAGGATGTCATCTTGAACGACCTCTTAGGTTTACCTCTAGTGACATAGGTAGAGTTATCAATTGATATAGTTTCAAGATCTCCACTGGTATCCATTCCCCCTTATAGGATGGCTATTATGGAGTTTCAAGATCTCAAGAGGCATCTTTAGAATTTATAGGATAAGGGTTTCATATGACCCAATACTTCTCTATGGGATTCTCTTGTCCTTTTGGCGAAAAATGTGGATGGTACCCCCAGGCTATGTGTGTATTATCTAAAAGTTTACTATTTGATGGTTAAGAACTGTTTTCCTCTTCCATGGATAGTTGATCTCTTCGACCAGATCCAAGGATATCAAGATTTCTATAAGATTTATTTGATATTTGGTTATCATCATGTGTGTGTTAGATCATAAGACATACCACGCACAACTTTTTAGTGTAGGTATGGTCTGTATGAGTATTTGGAAATGTATTTTGGTCTTAAACATGTGTTTGTAGTCTTTATGGAACTGATTAATTGAGTGTTCATTCCCTATCATGACTCATTTGTTGTTGTGGTTTTCAGGGATGGCATCGTGGTGGATTCTAAAAATCAACTGGACCATGCCAACCATATTGAGATTGGTTTGAGCACATAGGGAGAGAATCAATTATATGCTAATCTCATAAAGTTACACTTCTATAATAATCATATTCACTTCTTGGGACACATCATCTTAGTGGAAAGATTATCAGTGGACTGATAATAGGTGAGAGGAGTAGTTTCTTGGGAGAATCCTAAGAAAATCATTAAGGTGCAGAGTTTCTTAGGGTAAGTTGGTTACTATAAACACTTCATATAGGGCTTCTCTCATTTTGCATCACTATTTATAGGCTTGAATAAAATGGGTGTGATGTATGTATGGATAGGTTCTTCTAATATAGACTTTCAGGAGCTGAAAGGGATATTGACTTCAATGTTGATACAATTTTTTCTAGACCCAGGCAGGAGTAACATTGTGTAATATGATTCATCGGGTATAGGGATATGAGTAGTTTACATGTAGGGGGGTTGAATCGTTACATACGATTCTCGGAAGTTGAGGCCTCATTATAGTAATTACGTAATGCATGATCTTGAGTTGGCTTCATTTTTACATGCATTAAGTTGTTTAATAGATTAATTACTAGGAGAGTGTTTTGGCTGTATAATGACCAAAAAACCATCTGGTACATATTCATACTACGTCATCTAAATTTGAGGTAGTGAAGATAGGTCGAATACCTTTAATCTATTGACACCAATCTTGCCTACCTGCTTACTAATGAAAATGCAATGGCCAATACACTGAGAAGGAGAAATCAGATACATGCAGTGCAGTAGGGTAGTAGTGACTGGAAGCTTATGGTGTTGTTATCTTAGATGAATTTGGAGGTTCAAAATATTTAGGGGGACACTTTTCATTCATCCTTACATGTCACCTCTACCATACTAGACAATGTGAGGATAAGAAAGTTATTAGATTCTAAATTCCATGTTCTATGGAGAGTGTGGTAGGTGAGGAACCTCCTCATGGTTGGACTATAGGTGAGGATGAAGATCTTCATTTACATTGTTGTGTAAGTGTTTTAGAAGAAATGCGTGAGGAGATGATGCGGTACATTCATGCCACTGAATAGGTTGTTCATCCTAGTGTCACTAAGATGTATTAGAATTTAAATCATTAGTATTGGTGGCTAGGTATGAAAAGGGAAGTAGTTGATATTGTCATTAGGTGCTCCATCTTCAATCAAGGGAAGGAAGAACACCACCAAACATCCATACATCTAAAAAAGCTACTAATTCCTGAGTAGAAATGGAATAAGGTCATGATGGATTTCATGATAGGTTTACCAAGGACACCATGAGGTAATGATTCTATTTGGGTTGTTGTTGAAAAGATCATGAAGGATACACATTTCCTTCTGATCAAGGAAACATTCAATGTGGATGAGAATGAGAGGTCACACATCCATGAGATTTTATTACTATACGAGTTCCCACATCCTATCGTTTTAGATAGGGATGCCCAGTTTAATTTTTTTGGAAAGGGATATATAAGGTGCTAGGTACACGGATTCTTCTGATCACAACATACCACCCCCAAATAGATGGCCAGCCATATCACATGATTTAGGTGATTGAGGAAATGCTTCGGGCATACGTCCTAGATTTCGGGGGCTATTGGGAGAGGAACATACCCCATGTTGAGTTACCCTATAATAATAGCTTTCATGCTACTATTCATATTGTCCAATATGGGACATTGTATGGTAGGTCATGCCAATCACCCCTGTGTTGGTTGGATGTAGGATATTCATTTATGTTGGGACCTCATGTTGTCCATGAGACCATTGAATAGGTTCAATTGATTTGGAAGTGGATGGATACTGTGTAGTATCCACAAAAATCTAACATCGATCACCATATAGAACCTTTTGTGTTTGAGGTTGGGGATATTATTTCCTTATGTGTTTCACTGAGGTTAGGACACATGAGGATAAGGATACAGGGTATGCTTTCACCTTTACACACTGGGAAGTTTGATATTCTGCAGAGAGTCGGTCTAATTGCATATAGGTTGAAGTTACCTCAGAGGTACCAGGCTATGCACAACATCTTCTATGTTTCTCAGTTGTGATGTAAATTTTTCAAACTATCTCACACTTTTCATCCCAAGGATTTTGAGTTGAAGATAGATGCATCCTTTGAGAGGTATCCTATATGAGTTGTAGATCATAGCATAATTTTTTTCTACGGCCTGTATATTCCATTAGTAACAGTGTTATGGAAGAATGACCTAGTGCTGGATGAGACCTAAGAGAGGGAGTCCAATGTACGATCTAAGTGGCTAGAGTCATTCTATGATATTGCTTCACCCCTCTTGGAAGGTAAATTTGGGGACGAATTGCTTCAAGGTGGTGTTTGTAAGTACCAAGTTCATCATTGAGGTACATATCTCTTTTTTATACCAATTATCATTTAAAATGATTAATTGAGGTCTAATGTCAGTTCCTATTGGGGTTATGAAGCTCTCGAAGGTGTCCATGGATTTTTTGAAGCCCATGACCAAAGTTTTGTTATTTTTTGGCCTAGCGCATGGTTAGTAGAAACAATAATTTTCAAGCCACATGATTTAATAAACCAAGTGATGTAAGAAAATAGGGGATCAATCTTTACATCGTTATGGAATAGCGTGTTGTAGTAGCATCAAAACTGTGTGGTTGGTATAAAATTTTAGTAGACCATTGATACACACATACTACATGGTTGTTAAAATATGTTGTTTAACCATGAAACTTCCCCTTGCAACTTGCAACAACCATGAAACATGGCGCATAGTTAGACAAACTAGGTGCGTAAGCCATGATCTCATGTTTTATTGGGTAAAATTACCATTTTCCCCTGCTATATGTTAAACATAAGAAATACTTTTCCCTTTTTCATTTCACCACAAAGGGTCATGATTTGGAGCTGCCACTTGATCCAATTATAGGATTTCATATCCCCTCTTCATCTGAGCCTCGATTAAAGTGTCGTCTCTCACATCAGATCTGGGTCGGTAAGGACTTGATTCCTTTTTATCCTTTCTCTATTATTATGGATATCAATTTCACTATTTTGATTTAGTCTCATAGGCCCTAATATCATGTTCTTTGTCTGTTATTCTTATTTATCCCAATCCATGTAGAATCAACGATTCCTATTGGATGACTTATCTAGTGTGAGCCTAAGGTAGGTTGTATAATGCCTTTATCTATTTGTTGGGCTATTATCTAAACCTATGTATCACGCGGACATTTTTAGGGTGTCTCCTAGATTTATATTTGAGCCATATTGTTTAAAATTGTTGTTTAGGTAACCGAATAGGTGTTTTAAATAAGGAAATAGGTTTTATACATTGATTAAGGGCCACCCCATGGGTGAGTTCCCAGGGATGATCATTTATGACCGTTTCTCCTAGGATTCCTATGAGGCATTCCTTTAATTATCTTTTATGGGTTATTAAAATGAAATTGGTTGTTAATGGAGTTTAAATATTGATATATTTTAATTGATATTGTAAATGAAATAGGATGTCTGACTTGTCCCTTGAACCATTTCTGTCTATACTTGTTTAAGCATGTTTTGAATGAATTCCTCAAATTGTAAACCTGCACATGTGAGTTGATCAATGTATTTTCCATGTAATATTTTAATTTACATGTGTTGATTGTTATGAGAAATATCCTCATATGAGTTAATTAAAGCCCAATACTTTGAGGTTGGTCATTTCTTAATGAACCCCTTAGTGGTGACTTATATTAGATTCTTCTAGTTTGACCTTAGAATGGATAATGAAATGTATAATTTCATGTGTTAGGGTGAAATAATAAATACTCTTGGGTGAATCATGGATTATTTTTAGAATAACATGGATGGGATCATATGACTATGGTATATTTTACCTTGAGTTAACCTTGGATTCTATTTTAATACCTTGTAAGGGATCAAGGTTTTAAATATGTTTAAGCCATGAATGAACCATGGATCCATTGAGGGATTCCATGGACGGGCTCAAAGAGGTTGTACTAATATACCTGGTGAATAATGGATCCATTTAGGGATGTAATGGATGGTCTCGAGAGGTATTTGGATAAATTTTATGAAAGATACTGGGGGATACCTTATAGGACTTACAAGGATGGGATCAGTGATGTGAAATTATACCACACCTAGAGTGATATCAGGCCTAAGTGGTTCACCGGGACGGGCGTGTAGGGTGTTGGTGTGTCTTCACCAGGAGTGATAATTGAATTCAATCTTAGGAATGTTAAGGATGAGATCAGGTTACAATTGAATATAGAAATGGAATGGTTTATAACACATATTCCTAGACAAAGCACAAGATTAGATTCAGTCATCACTTATGCGTGTTTAGATGGCCATCTAAGGCATCTGTTATGATTTTAGTTATACATATGATTTATGTCTTGTGCTGGATTTCAAGACATATGAATTCAATGTAATTGAATTTTTAAATTTATTATGAAAAGGGAATTTATATGGAAACCAATGATTATTGGTTTTTTACATTTCAGTACTTCATATATTTTTCCTTTCATTATTTCACACCTCCTGTTATATATATTCACTAACATTTTGGAAAATTCCTTAGGTGGTTGCCTAGTTTGACAACCTTTCTAGGACACATTTTGGAACCAAACAGATTATATGATTATAGGTGTTGATAAGGGAAATCTCCCTCTGATAGTTACTTGATATACTTATTTGGATCTGGAGATAATGGGACCAAGCCAAGGCTTGTGAGGATTTTTTGATTCATCTTGGTATTTTGTAATTTTGCAACTTGTATTTTATATGCCTGTTATGTAACATGTTTTGGATATTTTTTAGAACATGTAATAGGTTACATAATTTATTGTTTGATATGAATTATAATTATTTATTCTATCAGTATTCCACATTTAACTTTTGTTATATTGTTTTACTAATTCCTCTATTTGTTGGTTATTCCATTGTGTTACACTCTTATAATGAGAGAATAGTATCCACACTATCACACTTAGTCCCTCACTTCTAGTTGGTAGCCTCTTGAATTTGGGGAGATGCGCTTGAGGCCATGTCCCTAATCAAGCTCAGAACACTGTTGAGTGGCATTTAGGTTTGGTATGTTACACTAACAATCTCCCCCTTTTGATTTTGTAGTCAACCAAGGTTTATAAATTACCGAACATTATAACCTCCATATATGGATCACATATCAAAAATTCTAATACTACGTGTCCTAACTCAATATAGGAAACAATAATCATTGATAGAAAATTCATGATGTCCAATAGTAGGTACTTATGAAAACTTCCTCAAATATTCTTCACATAATTCTTCACCAATTTTTTTCATCATCCAATTTCTTTTTAAAAAATAGATTCCTACAACCACTCCAAAAAATTGTTAGAATAGTTCAAAAATTCACATGATTTATTTCACTACATACCCACAAATATCTTTACATGCATTATTCCTTAAAAGATATAGAACATACCAAGGGATATATTTATGAATCAATTCTCCCCCATTGACAACACTATCCACAGATAATATGAGAGGGGATAAAAACAAATAACTCAACATTGATGAGAAAGTTGTCAGAGGCCCATGTTCAACTGCAATTTATAAAAATATTCCCTTGTTAATGGTTTGGAGAAAATTTCAGAAACTTGTTCTGATGTAGGAACATACTCCAGGTTCAATTTATTATTATCCACATACTCTTAAGTAAAATGAAATTTTATATCACTATGGTTTTAAAGATAATGTTGTATTGGGATGATTCTATGGCCGATTTCACTTTTATTATCAAAACCCAAGAGAAAGGGTAACATCACTTCAATAACTAAGTCTTCCAACCGAGTCTTCATCAACATAATTTGAGTAGTATCTTGAGTGGTAGAAAAAAACTCATCTTCATCCCTATTAAAATTAAATTAATTTTTTTCTTTGTATCCCAACTAAAAAATATTTTCCCAAGAAATAAAACTCCACCATATTTGGATCTTCAATATTCAATATTTCTTTCCAAATCATTTTATAAATACCAAAAAAAGCCAATACATTCTGATCTATCATACCTAATTCCAAAATTTATTGGTCCTTTAACATATTTGATAATTATTTTCCCAGTTAATATATTTTATTCTTTTAGAGATCTCTAAAAATTTTCACATAAGTTAATAACATAAATAGTGTCAGTTATAGAGGTATTCAAATATAGAAAACTTACAATCAGCTTCGAAAACTCTTAATGATAAACTTCCATTCCATCTCCATATTTAGTCAACTTGATTCCCACTGATATTGATGTGGAAACATATTGGGAGTTTCCAATGCTGAACTTATTAAGAGGTTCCTTAGGCTACATTTCTTGAGAAAAAAATATGTTTGTCTTATTTTTTAAGATTTGTAACCCTATAATGTATTTCATTTCACTAATCATAGACATTTCAAATTCTATTTCATCTCTTTATAAAATTTCTCACAAGTTCTTTCATCATTACCAATAATGATAATGTCATCAAAATAGACAATTATGATGACATAAAAATCCTAAATTTCTTTTATTTACATATTACTATCAACCCTACCTTTCTTAAAACTCATATTCTTCAAGAATTTATCCCATTTCTAATCCCATTCCCTTAGAGATTATTTTTTCCCATAAAATGATTTTATAAATTATCACCTATAACTTTTTTTTCAACAAAAATGACACATGGTTATTCAATGTAAACTTCCTCATCAAGTTCACCATTCAAAAAATGATGAGTTCTCATCCATTTAATTTTTATAAACTTCATTGACTAGTAATAGAAGTAATGATTAAAATAGTTTATAGCCTTTACACTAGAGAAAACATCTTATAAAAAATCAATGAATTCAATGTATAAGTATCCTTTTGATTTTAATATTGATTTTTTTCTTAACACTTCACTTTCTTAAGTGATCGTGTTCCGTAAAACCCATTTTTCACTGATACTTTTTTTTATTTGGTGTAGGTACAAGTTCCCAAGTTTCATTATTTTATATCAAATCAAGATCTTCATTCATAACTCGAAACCATTCTAGATACAAAAATATTCATTCACTTCATTCGATTCAACTTTTGAATATAAGGAAGTCTTTGAAATAACTTTAAATGTTCTTTATATTTGAATCTTTTGATGCTAATCACCATAAACGTTTTTATCATCCACTTGCTTCCTCGAACTGGGATGATATTTTTTTAATTATTACCCACCACTTGAAATATATGAGTTTAATTCTTCTTCTTAAGAAGGATCCCCATTATCAAAATCCTAATTATAAATGTCATAGGATGTTATTTAATTCTTTTTATCTTCATTATTAGAATGTTTTTGTTTAGAATCTTACCCAAATTTTTCAATAACTTTCACATCCATATAATCAAAAAATATTCCTATTTATTTGTTGAAAAATATAACACCTCTTCCTTTCTGAGAAAAGAAATGAAAAATTCCATCTTCACCTATGTTCTCAAACAATGCATGGTTTCAGCCTTTCTTCATTACGATTTATAGAATCCAAAAAACTATTGAGTGTTTCAAACATGGAGTTTTGTCCCAAAATATTTCATATGGTGTCATATCGAAACATTGCATATAGAAAAATTGGTTCTAGATATAGACAATAGTGATGAGGGATTACCTCCAAAACTAATGAGAGATGCCACGTTAAAGTAACGCAGTTCTTCTCATTTCAATAAGAGTTCTATTCTTCCATTCAGAAACACCATTTTTTTAGGATTTTATTCAGTATTTATTTGTGGAATAATTCTCTGATACTCAAGATAAAATTTAAAATCTTCATTTTTTATTCACCACCACTGTTAATTCTTAAAAAATTCACTGAATACTCATATTTCTTCTCCTCATTTCTCCTAAAACTTTAACATGTTTTTAGAGCATCTCACTAATGGATCATAAAAACAATAAAATTAATTTGAATAAATACAACATTGAAAGTAATGAAGTTAATATCTCCATGAGTTTATTGTTTGGTAATCATATAATATACATTAAAATGAATAATTTCTAAATGTCTTCTGGAACAAATGTCCAATTTATTATTCATGGAGTTTGTCATCTTTATCTTTTGAAAAATATTGAAATGTAGAACTATTATTCTTTATATATTAGGAATTATATGGACACAATATCACTTTATTAACTTTCTCATATTTCCCTAACACATGTGACCCAACCTTTTATGCCCAAACTAATTATCTTTTACCAAGCCTAGGTAACAATAGTTTTAAGCCTCAACAATATAGAACATGTTTTGTTTTGTATGTTTTCCTCTTGTAACTATTTTTATATCTTCATCACTATTCACAAAACGCCCTTTTTAAGATAACTTGGTTGCCTTCATCACAATATTGACAAACAATTATCAAGTTTTGATTCAACCCACACACAAATAAATATTTCTATGATTTCAAATTTTTATACCTTATGATGGATGATATAACTCCTTTCATTCTGAGAGATTCATCATTTCCAAATATCATTGTTCCTTATTTTATGTCTGTTATATTCTTAAAAACATTAGTCTCTTTTTATATGAGAATAACACCCAATATCCATAATCCAAGGTCATTTCCCTTTTAAATCATTTATAGTGGTTTCTACAACAACAGATTTTTATATCCTTTGTCTTTCTTATCTTCCAGCTTCTAAGAATTTTCAACAAACTTCTATTGAGATAGTAAAAAAACAGGACATCATTTTATTAGATTTATTGGTTTTTCACATATTTCAAAAATAGATTCCAGAGGTTGGACCTATTTTCAATGTTTACACCAACCTTCTTAGGTTTCTTTAGAGCATCCTTATTAGACTTCTTCCTTTGAGGGGATTTACTCCCCTTTATAATTTTCCTTCTATATATTATGGAATAGTAGTAATGTTGTTGATTAATTTAACTCATATTTTTTCTATGTATGAATCCAACACAATACCAGTAGTATCCATAGAAAAAAATTTCTAATATAACTTCCATATTCTCAGGATTTGTGAGAATTTTTCTCAGTAACCTTCTTATTAGAACATTTTTTAACACCAACCTTTCTATTTTTAACTATAATATTATTATTTAGTATATTGTTTTTTTGATTTCTCAGAACCAGAAGTAATATATACAATTTTGGGCATAGATGTTTTATAAAATTATGAATTCATCACTTTTTTTGCTACATATGTAAATTTCAATGATTTATTCTTCTCTAAAACAATTTAAACTTTTCTTTCAAAATTTGAAGTTAAATTTTCATCCTTTTTAGTTTTACCCTTTTCATAACATTCACTAAATTTTGAGATAAATGTTTTTGTAAATTTTAACCCTATGTTCATTTTTATAAATATTTTCTTGCAAAGGTTACAACTCTTTTTACTTTTTATTGAAATTAACTTCAAGGCATTACTTATGATTATTTTTATCATCAAATTATTTATTCAAGTCATTAATCACATCTAGATTTTTAACAATCTTGTTGGGAAAAAATTCATGATTGTTTGAGGAAGCACTCCCAATTTTCAATATCCATATTTCTTTCTCAAGCCTCGCAATATTTCTCAGACATTCTCTCAATTCATCCTTAAGATGAAATTATAATCTAGTTTCTTCTTATTTAAAACTACTTCTTCCAAACACTTCAGAGTTCAATGTTGCAATGAATGTATTCTCTCTAGGATTCTAAGTTGATTTTTTAGATTAAGCTTCATAATAATCATTTTCATCATTTTTGGACAAAAATATTCTCCTTTAGTATTTTGAGAACTTCCTTCCTTTAACTTTTGAATAATATTTATCCTTATCCCCCTGTTTATTACATGATATTCTCTTCCTTCTATTATTTTCATTGCTATCCTCTTATTTCATTTTTCAAGTAAAATTGATTGAAAAGTTCAAAACATCTCCACATTAAAATAATCAAATAAATAATTCCCTTATTTTTACCAGTACAATACATCCCATATCACTATAGATATGGAGCCTTTGTCGGTGAAGCCCTAGCAGAGATTCACGTGGCTTATACCACCTCCACCATAGTGGGGGAGGGGGAAATGACCAACCTTTTTCCTTGTTGATGTTTTATTTCATCTCTTTGACCAATTCAGGCTTCCTTATTCTATATCCATCAATTCCCCTTTCCCCTAAGGTCTCTAACCTCTATAATGGATCTCCCTAGCTCAATATTTCAACAATATAATTCAACATAGCGTCAAATCTTTACAGGTCAACACTTGTGGACCCATTGAGGGGTTTCCAACCCTTGGATTACGATTTCAATAAATTTGTTTTTGAATCAAGGGATCTCCAAGATCACACGATGTTGGGTCTTCTCAATTAGTGACACTTGAGGATTCATTTCTCCTCAGTTGAAGATATAATCATTTCCTAGTCCAGTTCCCCTTATTTTATCAATGGTCGCAGATTTTAACACCTTCGCTAGTCTTTTGATTTTAACATGAACCACGATGAACCTTCGACAACAGTGTGGGTATGTTTTTTGGATTTTTCACTCCCTTTTAAAAACCCATCGATTATTAGTTTTTTTTGGGGAATCTAGTACTAATATATTTGTGCTCTGATAGTATCACTTCTACAGTTTCTCATTGAATATCCCCTTATGTATTTTTTGAGGATGATATATCAAAGCCTCCAATAGAGTGGTTGTTGATCTTGGTTAGAGAAGATTTCAGAAGGAAACAAAGGGTGGTATTTGAGTTGTGGCCAGCATTCTGTTTGGGATGTCACCAATTAGGCTATTTGGTCTCTCTATTCCATCACAGGCATGGTGATAGACAAATCATGGTCCATTTTCAAGTCCAACTGAGGGGTATGTGGTGTAGGTTGATCCTATAGTGCACCAGCAGGCTCGGGATAATGTTTTCTTGGGTGAGTATGAGGAGGTGCCTGGGGTTGTACCAAAGGTGGTGGAACCTGTCAGAAATCAACACTCTAGGTGTAGAGTCGAGCTCCCAGGAGGATCATCTCCTACTATGGATTCATTAGTTCCTTCAGTTGAAGTGAAGATTATGAAGTATATGGAGGCAGATCCATGGGTATCAGACGTATTTTCCCATATAAAACATGATTTGGGTATAAACCCATTGCAGGAGGGTGGAAAGGTGGTTGTGCAGGTGGATAGACTAGAAAAGGAGGGTCCCTTGGTTGTTTCTATAGTGGTAGTACCAGTTATAACCAGCACAATTGAGGGAGTTGTGGTGAATTTGGTAGTTAGTGATGTCCCTGGTCTCGGCAGTGCTCAAAGTCAAGGCTACATGGACACCAACAAGACTACACAGTTTTTGGGTCATAAATATGAGTTGCTTACAGCCTCAGACTTATTACAGGGGAAGTATTCCTTGTTAGTGGCAACTAATTCTATTTAGGGGTAAGGTAGGCTAGATAGAGTGAGTGTATTGGGACACTAAGACCCAAACACCCTACTTCTAAATCAACAATACACGTGAAGGCTGGGAATTGGGGGAAGAATATGGGCTTGGAGAATAAAGCATGAAATGGCTCATGATTAAACTGGGGAACCGATTTGATGGTATGGATGTTCAATAACCACCATTGACTCAAGAGGAGGATACTTCAGGTGATGAAATCTATAGTCAACTCTTATTGGATAGAATAGACCAACCTCAAGGGAAATAACCTCACAGACCTAAAAGGAAGAAACTGAAAAAAGGAATTCAAGACTCAGGGAAATGTATAGTGGACTAAGGAAAAAACCAAAGGGATGAAAGTATTACTCCCACTTTCCAAATCCTATGGAGACAAGGTTGGCCAAGAAGGGTATAAATAAGGAAATTACATCCATGTGTAATGGGGAAAGTGAAGAATCAAGTAGGACGATAAGAGAAAGGGTAGAGGAGGATAGTGAGTGCATGAAACTTATCCTTTAATCTAAATAATAAATGATAGATAAATCCATCCAGATCAGTGTTTTAGAAGATGATATTAAAATGATTTATAAAATATGGTTGGAAGTTGATTCTTGTGAGGAGGAAAAAGCGTGGATAGATAAAAATGATCGAATCCTGCCCAGGGATTCAACCATATAAAAAATCAACATGGAGGAATTCATTACAAAAATGTATAGTACGATCACCCACCGTGAAGATCTTATCAGAGAGGATACATATATTAATGTTATTATATTGTACTGGTAATTTTATAGAGTAGTTGATTCATGTAATATTAGTCTAGTGTTTAATTATTTTGTGAGCTCTTTTACCACATAGTAGTTTCTTGTCTGCAAACTATGGTTTTCCCATTTTTCCTCAAAATGGATTAATAATAAAAATTAAAATTTAGATGGACCAATATATCTTTTCACAAAAAAAGATAAAATATCATCATTATTATTACATACCTTATTTTCAAAATCAGAATCTCTAGCTTATTCTTCCTGAAAAATGTTCTTGTGATTTTCTTTCATGGATTCCTTGAATGAAATTTCCCAATAAACGTTGTTTACCTTTCATGAGGTCCTCCCTTATCATTTCACAAATATAGAGAGTGTTATGAAAATAATCTTGAGATAATGTTTCTAGATATCTTTCTTCCAATAGAGAAACTATAGCCTCAAAATTGTTGGGAATAATTATAAATATATTTTCTACAATAATAGAATCTTATAAAATTTCACCAAGACATATGATAGTGAAAACAATGTCATTTTCCCTGGTAAAGAAGTCACCAAAGGATTCATATTCATCCATCTTAATATCTTCGTATGTTAATCACTAAATTTTTAACTTTTCTTTATTCACTAATGTATTTCCTTCATAAATGTTCATCAGATTATCCTAGATATCATTAGAAGTGGAAACACCTTTTAATATTTAAAAGACTATTTTATATTGTGATGAGAGTAATAAATTTCCAGATCTTCCATCATTCTCAAGGTCCTTCTTTTCAACATATGCAATAGGAACTTTTTCATCAATAAGAGGACATCCAACTTTTTCGGCTTCAAGAACATCATACACCACATAAATAAGATAAGATAAAATTATAAATTTCTAGATATGATAGTTAATTCCATTAATGACTAGAATCCCTTTACTCTTTAGACAATTGATATTATATATCAAACCTTTTCCTTAAGAACTTCATCTGAGAATAAACGAAGTGAACCTTGGATCTGATACAAATTGAGAGTGTGATTAGGATTACTGTATCACTATGAGGTGGAGGGGGTTATTCAGTGATATATTTCAATTTTATGTTTCCTATATTTTTGAAATAATATTCACCGCAAGTTAAAGATTTTTTACCTTGAGGAAAACAAAAAAATCACTCATCCATAGAAACACAAAAATTTATAAGGTTCACTACTCAATAAGATTATTTACGTCCTTGGTATAGTTTTGAAGCAATCCAATACCACACAATTAACTAGAAAAGAAACATTTTTTGTTGATAAAATAATATGACATGACTTTATACTCATGTAGTGATATGTTAAAAACAATATTGAATGTTCTTCAAGGAGCACAAAATGATTTAATAACATTTGTGTAACATGTTAAGAAACATTCACCTAAATCATAAAAAAACACGTTATTTTATTTCCTTATCAACATCCATATATAAATTTTTTAAAATAATTCTTCAATTTCCTACCCAAAAGTATGTATGAACTTCTTAGACTTCATAATGATACTCAGTCTGATTTCACAGTCGGATCTGCCTAGTCTAGTTGTTTAGGTAGAAAATATTAATTTCCCAAATCACCACTAAAACAAATCTTAATTACCTTTTCCTCATTCCAAAAATCCTAGTAAAACCACTCAGTATAATCAAGACACTCTAAATATGATCCCCCATTTTCATCTCCTATTGTCTGTTAAACTTCCCCAGGAAACACTAATCCATAAACTACTTCTGACTAAAAACATATCCCTTCACCTTCTCTCTTATTTTCATGAACAGTACTTTGGTCAGTTTAAATTACAATGTACTTCCACTATTTATATTCATTCAAAATATTCTTAAGGAAATATTTCAAAAAAAAATCACACTTAAGAAAATTTCCCTAAACCTTAAATTCCCTTAAATTTCATGTGTGTCTTCTACTTCTTCAGGGTTTTTAAACCCTTCTCATTTCTTATTGATACTTATCGAATATTCTCCCAACATCAGCTCTACATCATTATTTATTAAAAAATTAGTCTAATTAAAATAGTTATTCTGATTTCCAAAATACAATGAAGGAAACATATTATTATCTGTGTTTTCTCACACTAAATGAAAAACAAATATATGAAAACAAGATGTCTTCACATAACGATTAAAAAAATCAAATGAAAAACAAACTGCTCATTCTGATGCTTCGTACAAAATAATAATTACATTTGAACCATTCTACCCTTTCTAATTCATGTACCAAATATTTATAAAAATTATTTGAAAACATTATATTATTAAAGGTGTTCTCAACTTATAATGATATCTAACCTACCTTGGTAGCACTTCAACATAATCTTCAAAATTATTTGAAAAAAAATTCTTAAACTCTCTAAGTAGTGAATTCCCTTTCAAAACCCTTCACAAAAACACATCAAATATATCTCTTATACATTTTCATAGACTGATGACATTGTATTATATGATGTTACCAATGTAATCTCACATCTAATGAATCGGTATCTCATTTACTCTTATTTATCGGTGTCATCGCCAGTACGATAAATCATCACCCAATAGCTAAGGACGTTAGACTTATTTTCCTATTGACCTAAATGAAAAACAAATTAGAGTATAATATTCATATATAGACCAAAAACACATCTTGACGAAAATGGTTGGCTATATTATTGACCGATATATTCCCTATTTTTTCATTGATCCCAAAAAATTCAGCTTCTTCATCAGTTTCACTTGTTCTAAAATTCCCCAAAGAAAACAATTATTCCTCTGATATCCTTTTGAAACTATCACTATATCTGATAACTGTTTTTTTAATTACTCTAATGATTGGTGGCACACTTCTTGTGATGAACCATTGTCAGTAGCTTCGACTTTAGCATATTCATTCATTTATTTATTACAGTACACACTAACTTATTTCTCTGAATATTTATATCTCATTGGGAAATAATTTAACTCCCTAGAAACCTATTTCCTTCAAAACTAGTCCTTAATATGATTTCCCACATTTATTCTCTCCCTTTAATTCATAAGAGATACGTCATAATTTTTCCAGTAAACTAATGTTTTATGTGAACTCCAAGATCATAAAATAATCCTCATATTTTCATCAAATACATTTTGATTGTTGTTCTCTTCCTTCTTATAATTGAATAATTATTTTGGAACTAAGGTGAGTCGGATGAAAATTTTATTCTAGAAAACCTATTCCCAATATTCTAGACATTCTTCAGAAATGTGTGTCTGATTGATAGAATATGATTTTTGGGTCCATTCATCAAAAAATAGAAAGGGCAACGATTTAATCTAATTTTATATTCCTCTGAAAAAAAATGAAAAAACCAAAAATAATAATTCAAATTCATATAATGATTTTGTTCATATTCCTTATCAACATGATCATAACACTTGATATTCAGTAATAGAGACCACATATGTTTTGAGGGGTGATTTAACTTGTAACTCCCTGAAACTAGTTACCCAGAGTCGGTGCATTATTTCAATACATTGGCATGATTACAAGGAATCATGTCTCAACTGGCCGATTAGTTTAGCATTCTTGGAAAATAGATTACATACAGTAACTTCACATTACAATTTCAAACATAAAATAAAGCATAGATATTTCTTTGAGGACTCCATTAGTCCCTTATCTTAACCCTACATATCAAACATAAAACACTTCTTTGAATCCTGGGAAATAAAACATAATAAAGGGTTGAGATCAGATGCTAAGTAATGGTAAATAATTTAGCGGAAGCTATAAACTTTTAAGGAAAGATGTGTAATAAAAACCAAAGCCTTTTTAAATATAATCTTGAACATAATATGGAAAAAATAAATCAAACATTACCATATAAACATTATGATGGATATTCTATTAGTCGAATAATCACATGTAAAAGCTAATTTCATAACCAGGGAATTTATAGTACTAGAATTTAATTTCTATGTCAAGGCCTCATGCCAGGACCTAGGGGCTAACTGTAACCTGACCCCATCCCAGAGAGCCTCTATAACCAAACTCCATCCCAGAGAGCCTCCGTAACTGGACTCCAACCCGGAGAGCCTCTCTAACCAGACTCCAACCTGGAGGGCTTACTTTTACTGGTCCCCAACCTGGAACATACATGTCCAACACATACATATTAATAAGAGGTTGAAATAAACAAAATCATTCATGTTAAAACTAGAATATGAAATGTCAATACTTAAACCACAAACCATGAATGACATAAAAATAACTCATCCAAAGTCAAACATATCAAAAAACCTTAAATACAATATGGATGGTTTGTATCATAATAAATCAACTTCAAACAAGTGTAAAATTTATCAAAGGATGTTGACATAGATGAAATCAAAACTATTAGAGAGAAATATCTCTTTCTTTTCATAACATAAATTAATGTTACAAAATTATAAAAGAAAACATTTATTTTAAAAATATTCTTATAATCTTGTAAGGTAATCTTCGATGATGTTATAACAGTGGAAAATAGCCACACCCGCCGTATAAGTTAAAAAAAAGACATTCTTACCTTAATTTTTTCGAAAAGGTTATAAGGGACCTTGTTTAGAAAACGACAGAAAAATTCCTTTATAAACATCTTATAAAAGTAAAAATAGGGTATAAATGACTTTAAGACATAGTCTATAAAATAGTAATAATGTTTTAAAATACATTTTTAAGAAACATGGATGTGGATGACAAAGAGGTCCCACTAGATACTTACGTAAAAACAACCTCAGATAATAAGGAGATTGTGAAATTAACCCTTACCAATTTGGTAACATACAAAACATACACCCCATGAAAGAAGTATCATAAAATGAAGATGTAAATACACATAAATTAATGTATATTACACAAATAATATAATTATGGGTAGTACATACACCACACAAAAAATAAATAGTGGCAATATAGCATGAATCTCACAGGAATAAAGAAGTGAGATGAAAACCCCTCACCTTGAACATTCCTTTGGTCGAGGGTACGTTTAACCTCTTGTATAATGACCATAGTAAGTTATTAAATTATACCAGAACCATATTCATATTTATTATATCATACATTATTCATTTATGACTTTATACTACCTATTTAATAATGATTTCCATGTTAAATTAACATTTTGGGTATTAATCGTTTTCTTTATTGTATATTTTAACTTTTTATTCTTGATAATATCATTTAAATATTGATTTAAATGATTCACGAATAAACCTTGATTTATATATCATATATATTTAGAATATAAATTTTTATAATAGATATATATATGAAATAGAAGGCACCGTTTATAAAGACGGTAGGCTGTACGTACGCATAAACGTGGTTTCCGTTTTCGCATCGTATTGAACAGAAATAAGTGAATAAGATATATATAAGTACATATATATATATATATATATATCCATTAGAATCATTATGTCATATATTACATACTTATTAATAATATATATTTTTATAATAATCATTGAATGGTGAATATGGAAATGAATATTATCACGTCGGGGAGATGGAAATCCGTATGTACGCACGAGTGACAATATCATTATTTTTATTTAAAATATTATGTAAATAGATGTTGAATCCTATATACAGAATCATTAACATGTTATATTTATTATTTACATAAATTATACATCATTTTTATAACCATACAAATAATAATGTATTGAATAACAACTACAGCACGACGTGGAGACGGTAAGCCGTACGTACGCACGTATGGTGACATGTCATTCATAGGATGGATAAAATAATGAATAAGTTTGTACCATATTTATAATAACATCACATTGAATAGAATATATTGGAGCTATTATTTTAGAATGGAAACGACAAAGTAACATGAAGTGGAAGAAGAAAAGAACTTGAAAGAGGTGATGAAATATTTACCTCTTCTTTGGGTTCTTCCTTTTGACTGGATCAAAAGGGATCCATTGGTTGGCTTTCTGACCAAAGAAAGGCCTCTAAGATGAAGTGAGGATAGTTTAGAGGATAATTGGGCTGGGTTTGGCCGAGCAAAATGGCCTTTAAGATGTGAATTGAAGAAAAGGGGGAGTAGCCTTTTATAAGAGGGGTGAGGGGCACCTTAAAAAAATATTGAAATAATATTTTATAATAAATTCATATTCGGTTTATAATGGCTCAAAAATGATTTATTTCGAGTCTAAGGTGGGTATGGGTAGATATCCCCTCAACCAATGGGTTTTATAAAGGTTTATGTCACCATATTAACCTTATCATTTAGATTTAACTATTAGTTAAATAGTTTTACATTTACCATGTCTCTTTGTATTTTTATATTATATGGTTAATAAACATACTATTAACTTCCAAAAGAACCTAAAGTGGTTCACTAATGACATATATAATTTAATTTAAGCCCTTTTGACAAACCTTAGATTTTTAGGAATAGAATATCAATTAATGATATAATATTTTTTTTAAAACTATTTTATGTCAATTTTGTCACTATTTAATATTTTGTTTTTTTTTAATTCATAACAGAATTATTACTTCAAAAAAATAATTTAATCAACCCTAAAATGTAATATTAACCTATAAAATTATTTTAATTCATTAAATGTCTCAAATAACAATTATTTGGATATTTATAATATCAATTATTTTAATATTTCATTAATAGGGTAATTACTGCATCATCATTGTGTCATAAATAAAGTAAATTATTTAATTTATAAAAATTATAAAAAACTAATATTATGTAGTAAATATTTTTATCTTTATAATGAATAATTATAGTAAAATTTATGTTATGTGTATCCCAATATTAAAAATGGTTTAGTTATTAATCATTGAATTTAATACTTTTAACTCTTCTTTGAATTAAATAATAATCAATGTCCTAATCTAATCCAAGTGGACCTAATGAGTCATATTTTATTCCTAAGGTTTTTTTGGTTGAATTACACATATCCAATAGAATTATTAAATGTTTTAGGGTAATAATAATATCATTTTTACCCTTAAATACCCTATTTACTTTTAACCGTGGTAAATAAAAGTAAAAGTTAATATTCACCAAAAATTATTTTCATCTTATTGAACCACATTTTACTTACTAATATCAACCATGTATCTTGTATTGTTGAAATTTAACTCACATAAGCTATACAATTATGTTCTTTAAAAATTTGGAAATGCTCCTAGGAGGTTGGTAAAAGATGGTAAAAAGTTCGATAAACTTTTATATATCTAAACTCATTATAAAATGACCCCAAGGAATTAAATTGAACATATATAGGTATTATGTATCTATTTTTACCTAAAATAAATTTAAATAAAATAAATAATTATTTAAATTTAAAAATCAGTTTTAAGCAATAACTCGGTGTTTTTCACAATTCATCAAAAAATGAAACTTTTCAAAAAAAATACAAAAAATTCAGCCTAAGCTATATTTGATATTTTGAATTCAAAAATGTTTTCTATTTTACCAAATTCAAAACATATAAGTTGCATTAATTAATTTAAATATATTTCCCGTTGTCAAAACAAATAGTGTTTTTAGGAAATAATAAATATCAAAAGATTGACACTAGTTTATGTATAATTTCAAAGTGAAATTAATTCCAATGACCAAAATTGGATTAAATGGTAAAAATATAATCGAATTATAATTTCAAACCATTCAAATGTATAATTGAACAATATAAATTATTTCTATTAAAAAAGTTGTTTTCAATTAAAATATACAATTATTTCACTATTAATCAAAATATGAATGTTAATCAGAAAAGTAACAAAAATTTATCCAAAATATATTTTTATGTCCCGCTTCTAAATATGAATTTAGTTTCATTAAATGTAATACATAAAAGTATCAAACTTTGGTTTTAAAAAGGGTTCTCCATTAAAAGGTGGTAAAATTCCATTTTTTGAAAAATACTTAGTTTATTCGAAAAAAAAATGAATATGTTCTTATATTATTTCTAAAAAACACGTGATATGGAGGTTAAAATTATATAGAGTGTATAAGATTCAAAATGTAGTTAATACTATTCATAACTGCTTTTTGAACTATTGGTTTAGTAAGTTGTGATGCACTCAAACTCGGTGTTGCATGTAGCGCAAGCTATTGAATTACTTTAATGAGATAACGAACTATGAATTCTTGGGGTCTTACAGAACCTCAGGCAGCGGAAGATTTTTTTAAGGTCCAAATTTTGGTCTTCTTCCATATACTTACACCCTCTAATCAGATTTTAAGGATAAAATCCAACCTCCCCCACAATGCAACATGTCTCTGGTGGATATTTTTCATCTAGTCCCTTAATGAATTTACTCACCAAAGGATAGATACTGAGAAAACATTTTTGAGGGGTATTACCCAGTTACACTAATCATTGTACACATCCAAAATATATTACAATAATAAAAGAGTATTATATTAGCTTCAAGGTTTGTATCAAAGATTACTGACCTAATAAGGTACTCATTCGGCAAGATACAAGATGGGTTCCTTCGACTTTAAACTACATTGAGATATTCGGGAAACAAAGAATCCCATATGGATCTCTTTATCAATGAAATTTTTCTCCAGATATCCCTAGTGATCAATATTTTTTAAGATATGAAAAAGGTATCTTGAGATAAATGAGGTTATCCAAGATTATATTCCTCAGTTTTTAATGTTATTCGTTCAGTGTTAAGGTCATTAAAATTGAGGCATAAATAAAAATTATACCAAACACAATGTTTGGAATATGAAGAGTTACATAAATTATCCATACATCCATGATACATTATTTCTTATGCTTGTGGGAAACAATTCATAGTACACATTCTTCATATCCACCATAAAGCATCCCACACTAGTCTTTGGGAGTTGTTACTCATTTTTGTCATATTTTCGCATTATAGGCCCATTACAAGATGGAACTGGGTATTATTCAAGGTATCATGGATATACTCACTACACTGGGACCCATAGTATAAGATAATAGTAGGAGATAGTTTTTTTTTATAGCCATATTTTGAGATTTATAGATCCTAGTAAATCCTTTATCTAAACCAATACAACAAGAGAATCTATCTAACACTAATCGCATGCTCTCCCACATTACAAATTATGTGAGCTTTCTCTTAGGGGATAGAGTTTTTCATGGGACCTCTTAGTGGCTAGGATGAATCCCAAAAGTATCGTCCTTAATGTGTAATGGTTATCACCAATCCATAACCAGATAGACTACTTCTATTAGGATTTTTTACTTTTTATGTTCATGGACTAAGGTTTTCATTCATGGGAGAGTGGGATCGTTAATCAAGGCTAGTGAGGATTCTATGTACAAAGTTTATACCAATCACCCATTAGTTTATGAGTTCAACTGAATATTTGTTTGATACATAAGATGATTATATATTTATAGTCAATGAAGTATATTTATATCTTTATCATGGATGTACTTTTAATTATAATAGATTGAGATATTTAATTATGCATTGATTTCCCCCTAAGACGAATCAAATATCATCTTCATCTAATCATATGTACTTGTTCATCCATAGGGTGTTTAGTATTTAAGATGAATTTTTATTCCATAAGAACTAAAATCAACTTCTAATGGATTTCATCATCCAAAAAGAATAAAATTCTATTCCTCCTATATTTATGTATAAAGAAAAACCATACTGGTTAGCACATGAAAATATGATTCCCAAAAAGAATAAAACATCATGTGTGTAAAACTGATTTAATCTACAATATTCATTATTAAAGGAAAATTTTCAACATATATCATTCAAAAAAATAAAATTCCTTAAAATTATTCAAAAAATCAATCTATAATTGTTTCTTAAAAATTTAACAGATTCGATCACATCATCCCCAAAGATAAATTTAGTATTTTTCCCCCAAAATGTACATTCCATAAAAATATTATATTATTCATATAAATAATTATTTTATAAATATATTATATTATCACATAAAATAGAATTATCTGGAAATATATTCCCTTTAACCAAATCCATTTTAAACACTAATGAAATTAACTTATCTCCCTCCCTAAGGTAGAATCCCTTTCCATTATTACATGGATGAATACATTTATCTTTTTCCATCATTTTAGGTTTTAATTTGATCTTATAAACATACAAAAATTATTAAATATATGTATGTAATAATATATCATTAAAAATATTTGAATATATATATATATCATCATGGGTGGGCCTATATTCGAAATTTATTGATTTTTTTCCAAAAACTCAATCTTGTTGAAATTATTCTAAAATATAAAACATCATTTTACATATATATTTATTTTTTGGGGGTTATTATTTATGGTCTCATTCTTGATAATGGTATTTTAAGAAAAAACAAGGATTGACCAAGTGTATTGTCACCTTTTAAAGGGGTCAAAAGTTTGAGAATTGGTGATAACTAAGTATTTGGAGTTGGTCAAACTTAAGGATATTAGATACTATTATTTCAAGTTGAATATTTTTTACATAGGGGTTAGATCTACTAAAATGGTTCCTAAATTATTAATATTTATTTCTTTAAAAATTTAAAATTATAGCAATTCATTGAAAATTCTTCCAATTATAGAATGTAAGGGTAACCCTATATAAGAGTCACGCTATAAAAATTTACTCTTTTTAAAAGGTACCCTATAGGTAAGAGTAACTAACTATGTTTAGAAACATGACTACTTATAGAGAATAATTATACTCTATAAGGGATATTTAGCATGTTCATGACCACACCTAAATTGGGTAAGGAGTATATGGTATATTTTGATGCATAAAGAGTCAATTTGGGTGTAATTGAATTACAGGACGGTCATATGATCACTTATGGATCTAGGATCTTGAGGTCCCACAAGAAGAAATATCTGAAATTTGTTATCGACCTCATAGTGGTGGTGTGTTTCTTGAGGTTTTAAAATAATTACATTCTAGATATGAGGTTTTTGGTGTTTAAATAGAAAAGGATTCGGGTGTACATTTTCTAACATCTTGACATAACCCTTTATAGTGTAGGTGGTTTGATTATCTATAATATTATTATTTTGAGTGAGTTTATTACCCTGGAAAGGGTAATAACATTGTAGATACCTTGACAAGGAAGATGATGACATAGATGGTATAGGTGTTGAGTAGTGAGGGGAAAATGATGGATCTCGTTAATGTGTTTTATAATTATCTTTTAGAGTAAAATGGTCAAGTGAACATTAATCCATTATATATCATATATTCAAACATCAATATAGTGGGGAGGTCTCATATTTCTTATTTGAACTATATGGTCATTAGAAAAAAATATGTGGTGGTGAGTTATTGGTAGATTTCTCTATTGATACAAACAAGATTCTCTATATATGAGGGAATTTTTATGTCCCAATGAGTATGTGTGATGTGCTGATAAGGGACTCACACACAACAAGGTGGGTCATAAGCTCATGTTTTACTACAATTTACCATGATATCCTTAACCAATATTTGTGGCATGGGATGAAGAAAGATATATTGGGCTTCATTATACAGTGCCCCACCTATCATTAAGTAAAGATAAAGAACCTGTAATCCACTGGTATACTTAAATCACTACCCCATCCACATGTGTAGGTGGTATTATCTATCCCTGGTTTTCATGATAGGCTTACTAAGGATTCATGAGGGAGAGATATAGTGTGGATTAATTTGGGTCAGTTAACTAAGGAAACTCACTTCTTGTTGGTATGAGACTCTTTCTCTTTTAATTAAATTTTTAATCTTCATATCTAATATATGAAACATTTTCACAGGTTACCTTGGAGAATTATTATGACTTTCCAGAATGATTAATCCCAAATATAATTCTAAAATATAGTCTTCTCACTTTTACATTTGATAAAAAAAAATGTGAACCAATTTTACCCATCAAACTCATAAAATGCCAATTAAAATAAAGGATCAATTACATACCCAAGAACTGTTTTGGTTTAGATATTTAGATAATTATGTAAACTCTTAAAAAACTGATCCCATGCCTTCAGGTGATCATTTTTCTATTATACCAATATTTTAAAATTTCAATAAAATAATTTAACAAATCCTATAAATTGTTTCAAAAATGAAATTGTTTTATACATAATTTCTAAATATCATTCTCCATAATTAGAAGAAAATTTACTAAATAATAAGGGTTATCCAAAAAACTCTATTAAGTTATACATAATTATTAACAATTAAATTTCATCAGTCAATATAAGATGAGAATAAGTGTATGATTTAATAATTAAATTGTATGATAGAAAAATATTAAAAATCATACCCATCAAAACCCAAATAATTAATCTTATGGAACAACATAATTCCATAACAAAGGAAAGATTCATGAGAATAAAAAATAATGCGTCATTTTATGTAAATGTTGATCAAAAAACCATTAAATACATAATAAGAATAAAGAAAATGTGTTGGTAAAATAGAACATTGCCATCATAACCTATGATCACACATGTTGTAAATTACTAAATCCAATTTCAATCCATATTAAAAATATATCCAGTTAACTTCATCATTTAATTTAAAGATAATTAACATTACCTAATGCATTATAGCACAATATTAGGCTCACCCGCCATATAATATTTATAAGGATAACCCATCATATAAACAATATCTGGCTCAACCATGATCATAAATAATTCCAAATTATGGTTCATGAATAAAACATTTTGAATCCTTCCCTTTTCAAAATAGAACCATTTAAAACAACTGTAATTCCTTTATAGGTTATTTGGATTGTGGAAAGGAAACTAGTTTTATGAAATTATCCTTCAGAAAATAATCATAATCCATCCATAGATAAAAGGTGGGTGATATCAAAATATTACAATACTATTGAATTAATCTAATAGTTAATGGTTACTGATAGAGAGAAAAATACCTTTAAAAGAAAATTTAAGATATTTCTTTTAAAACAAGTGGATATACAGTTTTCTTTCATAAAATTTAAAAACCAAATATTAGAAAAATATTAAGAATATTATTTTCCATGGAAATATCCATTTAAAGTTTAGAGTAATCATCAAATTAAATAATGGTCATGTGTATAGGAAAATATAATCATTCAATAAATTATAAAAATAAAAATTCTCTATAAATATTTAAAAATTTAGAGAAAAGTGACCCATGAAGAAAACGGTACGACACTTACTTTTAAAATCCTTATAAAACAAGTTCAAAGATAATGTGAAATTCATTTAATAAATCATTAATGTTTTTAAAATAATATTCTTCAAATAAGATAAATTACATGATGAAATTTCTTGGTATAAATTTATTAAAAATATTAAAATAATGTCTTCTAAGAAATAATCTAAGTGGTCATTTTAAAAACTCATTGAGATGAATAAAATAAAATAGAATATCAAATTCCATGAGTAAAAATATTACCACGATATTATATTTTATCGGACAGCATATATACTATAAAAATTAATATATTTATATCAATTTTAATGGGTCTCAAAAAAGGAAGTTTGAGATGAGAAACCCTTACAACTTAAGTAATGATTAAATAAAAAAATCCATTGAATGAAGGAACAAAAAATTATTCCTTAAGACCAATAGTTTTTATGAAATTATATGTGGATACACATTTATGGGACCATAATTTTTCAATATAATATAAGATGTGGTTTAAAAAATAATTTATACCTCAATGAATTCAAATTGAGCCCCTGAAAATCCTTTCCACATTTATTACATTTCAATCAATATTTTTAGAAAGATATATCCTAAAAGGAACATGAAAAAACATGATAACGGATTAAATATTTATTTAATATCTCAATATAAATAATATAAACCTTATAAACGTAATTAGGTGTCTAATACAAGACTTGTCTCAAAGAAAAAATATTCAGTTGTATAATCTATATAAAGATCAAATCACTAATGTTAGAATTTAATAAATAAAGTGATTATTTGTAACCATTGTAAAACAAAAAAAACTATTTAAAATAAAACATTATTCAATTATTTTTCATTTCAAACATTATCTTTTAATTACAAATTCATTGAAGTAGAAGTGTAACTCAAAAAATTAAAACTCGGTAAAAAACCCCATTACCTCGAGTATAGACTAGCTACGTAAATTCTTGGAACATCAGTGTAATAAACATATATTGAATTATATAATATATTGATAAAAATTTTGATTGTTCATTATCTAATCATAAAAAAAATTATTACACTCATTTCAATTATATAATTAATTACTTTACTGGTTAAGTCCGTGATAGGTGTTTGGAGGACGTACAGTCCATAATTGAAAAAATTCCTTGTGTTGACTATGGTCAATGATTTCATTATTATATCATCCCAAAAAATAATAATAATTAAATTATTATCACTTTTATATATTAATTACAATATATTAACCATCCATCAATGGAATATATGAAAAACATGTCACTTTTCTTTGTAGAGGTGGTTATCTACACGTACACACGAATGACATTATCATTTCCCAAAAGATGTAAGTGTAAGATAATTGATGATACATTATTTTTAAAAAATAATAATTATGTTATGAATTTGATATATATACCTCAAATCCATCACTATAAACTTCTATGAGTTGTGATGATGGAAAACGGAACACATCGCTTCATGGAGTTGATAGTCCATATGTACACACACACGTTTTTTTCATTCCCCATATGAAGTAAAATGATATAAAAAAGGGTTCTTACATTGTCATAACACCATTTTTAGTGTATATACTGATTTTATTATATCATATTTTTTATAAGATTTTAAGTAGGTATAAGAACAAGTAAAACTAAAAATCTCATTTAAGAGTTATACAAATTCTGTCGAATACCACCTTTGGATAACACATTAATCCATCACCGATGGTAATTCTATGTTACAGGACCCTCTAGGATATGGATATGATTTCTAGAAATGTATTTAATGAGACATAGGGCCCCAAAATGTGTGAGTGAGTAAAGTTTTTTCCCTATTATAAGTGAGGGAAAGGGCACCCAAAGAATTAGTTAAAGTATTGAATTAAAATAAATTAATTTTCCTCTAATGTGCCTGCAAAATGATATATTTTCTAGTATATTATTGCGATAATCCAAAAAAATCTCATCCAAGACAATGTATATACGTTTAGATGATGATTTAACCCATATCTTTTTGTTTTAACGATTGTAATGCATTTTGACAATTACCATGATAATAATTTTTTTAAATCTTTAGGGGTCAAGAATGTTGCCATAAAAGGAAAAATAACCCATTAATGGAAAATGGTTGATATTATAGACCATATACCATTCATTTTACCCTAGATAATATTTTTAATAATTTTAAATCATTTAATAAAATATTATTTCTTATAAACTATCACTAATATAATTTTCACAACTATTCATTAAATTTAACATTACATCCATAAAGATAATAATGAAATATGAATATAACTCAGAAAAACTAATTTAAAATTACACCATAATAAATCTAAAAAAATTTAAACTTTATTCTTTTATAATTACTTAATTTGATTTTTCTATTGCTTCCAAAAGCATTATGGCAGTGTTGTATAAGCATTTAATGAAAATATATCATCAATAAAAATTAAAAATAAATTAACATAATAAAAATTAATTAATTAAGTTTAAATAAAAACTTTATTGTTTTTGAATATGTATATTTATTCATATATATGTCAAGACAACATAATTATTACGTTATGTTTCCTTTTTCGAGCATTACAAAAGCACTACATAAGAACATTGATATGTTTTCATTTATATAACTCCAAAATTCATAAATATCTATAAATTTAATATATTTTAAATAATATTAATTAATAAATTCAATAAAATACTTATTAATTTTAAAATTTTGTATTTATGAAATAGGAATTTGACTTTTCTAGTGCTGTGTAAGCGTTGTGTGGGCACTCAAAGTGATATTCATATTTATCAATATATAAATGAAATTTTAAATGTCTTAAATTATTTTTTATGATGTTTGTATTATATTTTTAAAACACGTTTCTTTCAAAAAATTTATAAATTTTAATATCATATTTATTTCTTACTGATATATAAAAGATAACATATATTACAAAAACTGAATTTTTTACTAGTTACTAAAACATTAACTTCTTCAAACAAATAACAAGAATTTACCCAAGGTTAAATTTTAATTTTTGAATCCATAAATGAATTATGTTTAATAAAATTTAATCCCTAAAATTGGAAGATATTACTTCAAATATAAATGTTTAAAATGCAACGAAAAAATATTTGGAGAAAATTCAGTTTTTAAGCCCAAAAATGAATCTCTACCAAAATCAAGTATAAAGATGATTGACGTGTAAAAAATATGATTTTTCAAGTTAATTGGGGATAAATTTAATCTTAGATAAAAAAATTCATAAATGGGTTTTTTAATGAAATGAAATGGTAGTTTTTCAAAAATCAAAATTTCTCACTATTCATAAAAAATCATTATTTTTAGAAAAATCCTCAAATTTCACACTAAGATAATTTTGATATGTTTATTTAAAAGATTATTCCCTTTTTTCAAATAATATTTATTTAAATTGTGTAAATAAATGATAGAACACCCTCACAAAAATAAAAAAACCCATTTTTGAAGAAAACATATTTTTGAAGCATAAAACGATTTGACTAAAAATTTAGTACTTATTCTATAAGTTTTAATCAATAAATTTTTATTGAGTAATAAATAAATAAATATATACATATATATATATATCATATCATATTTTTTGTAATCATATTCCTACCCACCAAATCAATGGCTAGGATAAAATGGTCATATTAAAATAATAATATTTCATGGTTTGTTTAAGATTGGTGTTGTGGGTTGTATATGACATTGAATGTAGTTTTTTAAAAAAGATAATATAATTTTATAATCTCCCCCACTCAAAAACTAATAAATTTCATCCTCAAAATTTTATATATCTCAGTAATTAGGGATTTATCAATTTAAAATTACCTTTTTGAAAGCCCACATCATTGAAATTGTTAATAAAACATTCTTTCGGAAAAATAAAATATGAATTTCACCTATAATAACAAATAAATATGTTTTTGAATAGAATAAAATTAGTGGGATGTAAAAATATAGACATAGGGTAAAAATTAATGTCCAAAATATTATAGTGAGTGATATAAAACAGTTTTCATACAAAAGTGAATGGTTATTTGAAAGTCCATGAACAAAAAATCATAAAGTAATGAGTTGTGAAATAGACCATTAATTTGTCATAAATGAAGTTAATATGATAAAAAAATTATTTCGTGATCTTTTTCTGAGTGTTGAGGAATTTTTTTTACATATAAACAAACAATATAACGAAATATACTTGATTGATTTTATTTCATTTTATAATCACCGTATAATCATTTTTTATGATTCCATCAATTTTCCCTTATATAAAAAAACTTATACCATGAAATTAATATTTAAGATAAAAAATTAATTATTGAAACACTAAAATTTACTTTTAATGGATCACATAATCCAAAAAAGGATCAGAAGTTATTCTTAATATCTTTCAATATTAACAAAACTAAAAAGTATAGTTCAAGGTAAAATAACACCCACAATGAAAAAACATTATAGGGTGAAATAATAAAATAATTTCAAAATTTCAAACTTAAATCAATGTCATCAAATTATAGAACTCCAAATTTAATTAACCCCATATCCCAATTTCCTTTAATAATGTCAACATTAATGAATGTTTTAACATAAAATGATATATCATTTACTTCATATTACATCCCTAATAATGTTACAAAATTATTCCCAAATAATCCTTCATATAAAATCTCACGATACACCTAATGGTTACTTGTAAATAAACCTAATAAAAAATCTGTGAAAAATAAATAATCACATTATAATCCTATTTTTTAATTTCCCCAAAATGGGGTTGTATTCCTTTAATCAAATATCAAACATAATGTTATAAACCCATTATAGTATCCATAACTCTTAAGTAAATTTCAGAAGATAACAATATAATATTCAAATTTATCTATAAATTTTTCAGATAACAACTATAAAATAATGAAAAACACACCCCTGAATATGCTGCTAAAAATAAATGGTTTAAAATTTTTTATTTGATGCCGATAAATGTAACCCAATTTAGCCATCCCAAACAAATAACATGAAAAATAAATAATTAATCACTTATATAAATAAGGAAATTTTAGGTATGGAGTTTTAGAGAATTAGGAAAACTCATACATAGGAATTGACATGTCTTCATGTGGTCATTTTCCTAACATACCCAAATTTTATTATTTCATAAAAATTAATAAATAAACTCGATAAAATTATTCCAACATGAATTAAATCTAGAAATAACTTAGTTAATAATTCTTCATAACCTGGGGAAATTTCAAACATAATAAGTGTGAACTCAAACCATCACTAAGGGAAAACATAATCAGTAACAATTGAATTTCATTAGTAAAAATAAGATGATAATAAGGCTAGGATGAGATAATGAAAATGAATGAGCATAACAAATCGAAATTCATTCCCCTAAAAAACCAAGATCATTAAACATGTGACAAGTAATAAAGCTACATCAAAGGAAAGAGTCATGAGACTCAATAATAATGAACCATGTGATTTTAATCTTTATCAAAGGATCCAATAAATACTCATATCAAACATAAAGAAAACATTTTTGTATATGGTAAAATTATTATTTTTACTCATGTTCAGTCATTTCAGAAATAACTGGATCCTATATAAATCAATGGGATAAACCTCTAGGGATAACTCTATCATTCTTAAATGAAAATCCAAGGAACATTACTCAATGCATTGGAGGTCTATGTCAGGCTCACCTACCATATTTCCAGTATCTAAATCACTCATCATATGTGTCTTAGCATAAAAACTTATTATAATCACCAATGTATACATATCATTCAAAATAAATCATTTTTCATCTTTCACTTTTCAACATAACACCCTTTAAAAAACTATAATTCTTTTATAGATTAGTTGAATCGTAGAAAATAAATTAGTTTCATGAAAATATACTTAAAACAATCATTGCAATCAATATAGAGAAATAATTTGGATGTTATTATAAGATCATAAAACCTATTAATTGGAGGAATAATTAATAGATGTTGAAATATTGGAAAATACCTATAAAGTAATAATTAAAAAATATATTTTAAAATAAAGAAAAATACCCTATTCTATTCATTCCATTAAAATTTAAAATTTAAAAAATCTCGATAAAATAATTTTCTTTGGAAATATCCATAGAAACATTAAATAAAATATTTAAATAAAATATATTTAAGAAAATCAATAAAGTCTATTAATTTCATAAAAATTAAAAATAAACATTCTTTTTAAAGTATTGTAAAGATGATACACATCATGGATGAGGATTTTGGTTTAAAGTATTTAAAAAGATTAAAATAACATTTTTAATGACCACCCATTTACTGATTTTAAAATAAATAATCCCTTTGAATGAAAGAACATATAAAAGAATATTATATTACTTGTTTATAATAATATTCATGATATTATATATCATGATTCAGTATATACACCATATAAATGAATATTTCTGCTTCAACCAAAAAATATTTCAAAGATGGAAGTTTGAGACAAAACCCCCCCTTACAATGTGGGTAATGTTTGAATGAAAATTCCATTTTATGAAGGAATATTAAATTAAATTGAAAACACCATAATTTTATTAAAATAATACATGAAATTACATTCATGGTTCAATGAGTAAACCATATAAAATAAAAAATAATGAATAATCTGAATTATGTCTAAAACAATTGAGATTAAGACCAAGAAACCCCTTGAATCATTTATAACATTTGAATCTATATTTCATGAAATATAAAATTAAATGGGACTAGAAAATAATCTTCAAAGAGATATTAATGATATAATATCAAAATAGTTGGTATATACACATTAAAAAAGGAAGTAGGTATATAGTACCAGACATGTCTCAAAGAAACAATATTGAAATGAATAATCCTTACAAATATAATATCATTGAATTTATAATTTATTCAATGATGTTGTTATGTGAAACTACTTTAAAACCACATAAAACAAGTGGAAATAAAAAAAATAAAAAAAAATAGTTCATTTCACACATAATCATGTCATAACACATTAAATAAAGTAGAAGTATAACCTAATTAATGGAAATTTAGTTAAGAAACCCCTTACCTTGAGACCTGACTCACATCACACATTCCTTAAAACATTGATGATAAAAATATATTAAATATTTAATTATTTAATAACCATTTATAGTTTTTTTAGATTATCATTAAACAATTTATTTATTTTTATTTCAATGAAATATTTAATTACCTAATTGGTTCAGTCAGTGTTGGGTGTTTTCAGGTCGTTCAGTTTAAATTTGAAAGATGACTTCAAAGCATTTAACATTTTCAATGTATTAATTATTAAATAATATAAATAATAATAATTATAATAAAATAATTATCATTTTTATAAATTAAATACAATATTTAACCATACTTGTGATGTTTACATGAAAAATGGGTCACGTCACTTCATGGATGTGGTAATCCATAAGTATTCACGAACTAGAATGACTCAAATTTTCCATAATTTATTTTTAGAAATTATCTTAGAAAATTTAGAGATAGGGAACTAAGACAGTGTGTGATTCCAAGGCCTAGTGTACTCGGAATGGTTCATTTCAAAATGTTATATTTTTAATAGCATGCAAACACGATTATTTTAACAATGTGGAATAACTTTTAAATGGCTGCTCGGATCATAAATATAAGGTCATTGTTGAATTCATAGTAGTGGCATTACCCTACGCAATTGTTAACTTTAGTAGGTCCAGGTTTTCTATGGAATAACCTTAAAAGTATGTAACTGTAAATAAAATTATTAAATAAAATTATTTTATTATTAAAATACAAATTAATTATAAAATGTAACTTGGATTGGAAATCTGAGACTATCGTTGATTTCATAAGGGTGTGTTTTCCATAAGCTATTCTAAATAAAGGTCAGTGTGGGCAGGTTGTGAAAGATAGTTTTTTAACATAATTTTCATTAAAATATTTTAATAAAAATATTTTATTTTGACATAATGATGCATTTTAATTTAATTTAATTTTTTTAGAGGATTCAGGGTTATCACCATAACTCTAGAATTTCTCTATGTCAAGGAGAAGAACCAATCTCAGCGAATGTCGGTGGATCTTAGATCTATGATCAATGAAGAACATCATATTCCTAGGATCATCGATCATGGAAATGATGTGACGATCATTCTTCATCAACAATTGAACCAAATCAAGGCTAGGAATTTGTGATTTGATTTCATTTACCCGTTCATAAATTCCATGAAAAACATAGACCAATCAATAAACATCATGGCCCGTGGATCAATTGATGTTACCAGATCAGATTTTCCTTTTTTGGGTTTTGATCGTAGACTGATCTTGTGATTATTTGTAAGATTTAAATTTTTTTCTAAAAGAAGTGAACTGTGATCAACATGAGCATTGATAATGTTCTGTTCCTCTGGGTTGATTTATGATTTTCTCCCCTAGTAATTATTCATCGTGGGAATTCTTTATTTGGCCTAAAACTAAACATGTTGTGATCAATCAATCATTTCACACTTGATCCATGGAACAAAAATCTAATATCACAGATCTGAGATCGGTATGGAATGACATTGGTGCGACATTAACAGTGATAGATAGATCAAAGCGTTTTCAGAGATATCATCATTTGAGTGGATTTTCAGTAGGATGGATCGTGAGGTCATCCAAAGCCAAGGGTAGTGAAGAACATGACCTAAGGATCCTAGGAAAGCTTCCATTTCAAAAAATCGAGCACTGGATGCATTGACACATGGTGGTGGTGGCCGAGAGAGGAGGAATGTGGCTCGATGGGGCAGCGTGGGAGCCCGTGGCCAGAGCAGTGCTACGAGCAGTGATCAGGGATGCATCAAAGGGATTCCTGTATATGTATGGGGTTTGTACGAAGACCATGATGGTAGAATGGCACATGGTATTTGGGATGCGGTAGCCATCCAGGTTGAATGTGGAGGCATCGTTTTGACCAGGCGGAGGCACGTGGTCTAGCGGACTGTGTGCGATGCAACCAAACCAGCCCGCAAAGCGAGCTAGAACCAGTGGCCCTTAGGGTTAGGTGGTTTTGGGATAGAATAGTTTAGGTTGGGTTAACTAGACTAGGTCAGGTCGGCCAGAGGGCCAGGTCAGGTCGGACAGGTCGGGTCAGACCTAGACCGAACTCGAATCAAGCATTTTCACTAAAAAGTCCATATCTTTCCAAAGGAGTGTATGATTGATGAACTGTCTACGATGTTGGGACCATTCTACTAGAGAGGTCCTTTTTAGATAGTTTGGTGGATTTTTCATTGTATAAATAGATGTTGAGATCATATTCTTGGCCTTTTATTTTGAGGGTTTAATGTGGGATCTTGTTCTCACCGTCAAGGATCACCCTTATTCTGAAGTGGGTTGTCTCATCTCGGCTTCAACAATTGACTAAAAGGGTTGGATCATGTATACCACCAAGTTTCCTAGTCAGTTCTCACTTCTCTTCCTGGCACCTTTGATAGGGTTTTGGGATAAGGTGTGACCAATATTTACGTTGTTGCATATCATCTATCTAGGATGATGTTTCCAATAGGGTGTGGAGTCCCCCCAGAGAGCCCTAGGGATGGAGGGCCCCCTATCTATATATCGATATCATATTCTTTCCATTCTACATGACTATACCTGATCAGTGTGCTTTAGGTAGTTTTTAGTGGTTTATTCTTGGCAGTGATGTGGGAATTTCATAACTTATCAACACTCTGTTTTTTATTGACAGTCTGTGTGTTACCAACCTTCCTTGTGTACCCATACTCCATGATTTATTGGAACTGTGTTTCTTTGTTATATTGGATGTCTTAGGGAAAATATGTAACTTTTCTAGGCCCTAGTTTTCTCTTGGGTACTTTTGGTAGACATGTTCTATGTTCTTACTATTAGATAGCTCATGCAGTGAGATCTCCCAGAATGATCCTGCTAGGAGCGAAACCGTGTAGTTTGGAGTGGATGATACATGGAATCTTGGAATACTTTATGAGTATACCTAGATTTTTTTATTATATGTTATATAGACATATACTTGTGTTGATATGACTATATCTACTTAGTGGTGTTCTCCCTTTGTGTGCTTCTTTGTGGTGTATTCTTCATGGTGTTTCCTATGTGGTATTCCATTGTGTTTTTAGGGGGTTCTATTGAGTATTGTTTTACTCACCTTTGTAAGGGTTTTTCCAACACATTTAGTGTCTTGTGAAGTTATTTGACCTTATTATGGAGTTCTAGGTAGACCAGGACTAGACGATTCATGGTGAGTTCAGACAAACTGAGGTGTGCTCCTATGACTATACACAACAGTCCGAGTATATTTGTTTATTGGATGGACTTTTTGGTTTGTAGTCACTTTTTGGTGGGATTATATTCTAGCCCAATTATAATTTACTACACTTTAACTCCCTGTCATATTCTGTGGTCGGTATCTTAGTGTATGGATTCTTTGTCTACATATTCCTTTTACATTTCATCATTTTTGGTATTGGAGATATGTGCATGTGTACATGTACTTCAGAAAGTTCCATCCATTTCATGGAAATGCCTAATCAGCACTAGTCTCCAGCCCTTTTCCTATTAGAGGAGGTCTTGGGGTAGTCCCATCTTGGGCCCCTCTAGGATTGGTCATGACACAGTGGTATCAAAGCAGGTCAATTCTACTTAAGGACTGAGAGTCTGTGAGGTTGGTTTGGGTAGTAGTGTTAATTATTTTGAGTTATAATTTTAGGCCAGCGAATCTAGTGTTGGTGTGGAAATCGACATATCAATACACCAAGAATTTGGACACCTGCAATTTGACTTGATAAATGAAAACAGTTTTGGCAAGGAAAAATAATGGTACATGCATCACATAGGAAGGGGTTGTGTTTTCCATGTCCTTCTTGAGTCATCTCTCCAGGTATACTCTTTTGAATGTGATATATCTTTTTTTCTTACAGGATGTATTCACGATGCCATCCTATGATATTTCCACAATAGGATCGAGATTTTTACCTAATGTTTAATGAGGCCTCCTTAAGGGGAGCAAGTCCGGAACTAATTTTTCTTCAGGATGGTCAGTTTGTGGTTCTTTCTCCTATTTATCAATTCTTAGACCCTCCTCCAGTGGTTTAGGTGGATGCATCCTTCCAAAATAAGTTTTATATGGCTCTTTTCACACTGGATGATGATATAAATGGTCTTAACATGTATCATAGGCTTCTAAGGTAGTGATCACTGGGGATGCAGGTTCAATTGGATCTAATGATAGATGGTGAATGATGTAAGCCATAGAATATGAGGTTAGATCATAATTTATAGGGCTCTGCTAGTTCCCTGAGGAAGAGGTTTTTCTATTCTTGTCATCGGAAGGGACATTCCATGTGAGATTTTCCCACTATTTAAGCTACATTCATAGAGGCAGTTGATGAACCACCAAGGAAGATATAACAATTAGAGTAGAAAGATTTGTTAGTTGGAAGAAATGGTCATGTAGCTAGGGATGTGGTAAGAGGTGGCCAACATTTTGGTATGTTACCACTTCCACCCCCAAGTGGTATATACTAGACACAAGGATTTAGAATAAAGGGGGATATAACATTAGGAAATTAAGGCATATGACCCTATGACTCTAGGAGTGGTTCAAGGTATGATATGTTTATTTATATATTAGTTATGGTATTGATAGACACTTGTGTTAGTGATTTCATTTCCTTACACTCTTCTTGTTTGATACATATAGATTCTGGTTACACCATTTACTTAACCCACATGTTTAGAGAATCCTACTAGAGGAGACCCAATTATCACACACTACTGCCAACAATGTGACATGACTATTAGAGGCGAGTGTTTTGGTTGGGATCTCTTTGTGGAAGTGTCAAGGCCTTATGATTGCATTCTCAATATGGACTAGTATCCACAGTTCATTATCAGATTGATTGTTTGAGGAAAATTTTATGGTTTTCTTATGATAATAGTACTAGATTTACCTATTCATTGAGAAAAGGTAAAATCCTTGGAGCTCAGGATTGATTCACATATAAGATGGTGGATTCGATTACTCTTCATTTTTCTACCCCAACACTCGGTGTAGAGGATTTTATGACTCCACAGTTTCCTATAGTGGTAGAAGAAAATAAGTGCAAATTCCCCGAAGATGTTATAGGTTTATATCACTGCCTAGAGTTATACCTCTCTGTTGATCTCCACCTCGGGATGAAACCAGTATAAAAACCAAAAAATCAGATGGATCCCATAGTGCTCCATGAGATGAGGGTGCAGTTGGAGGAAATTCAAAGGAAGGTATTTGTGAGACCTATTGTTTTACCCTGGGTATCCGTTGGTGGTCTTCGTTGATCATGGAAATGTCATCTCAGAGACTGGATTTGTAAGGGATCCAGTTAAGGTTGAGGTATAATTTTATGATTTTTACTATCTTGAGGATTTCATAGGAGGGTTTCTAGTACATAGTGTTCTTTGATGTAATAGGAACTAAGTTTGGTTGTGTCCTATTGTAGGGGAAAGAACTAATTTCATGTGGTTCATGCTTGTTCAAATCACACATGTTGAACTATGCAACCCATGATCTTGTGTTTGTAGTAGTAGTTTTCACAATGATTATGTGGAAACACTAGCTGATGGGAAATAAGATTATCGTTTACTTAGACCAAAAGAGCCTCAAGTATATCTTCTTTAAGAAGGATTGGAACATTTGAAATAGGTGATTGTTAGAGTTCCTCCATGACTATAACTGAGAGATATTTTATACTCTTAGGTAAGGGAATTTGGTAGATGATTCTCTCGGTTGAAATCCATTTATTCATTACTGAATGTGGAATCGGTGAAGATGGCCTCATTGTAGATGAACTTTATGGATAGAAATGCAGTATCTTATCTCAATTCAATGGATTTCACCCCTCCACTCTTACAGTGTGTGGGACACATATCTTAGGGACAATCTATGTGAGAATTTATGTGCTCAAATGTCTAGAGGGAATTCCCCTAATGGATATTAAAATGGGGAGTACATCATTCTCTTTAGAGGATGCACAGTAGTACCAAAGATGTTGTGGGAGGAGGAATTGTGGGAGTTTTATACATCCCCTTTAGTGGTACATCTGGGTGTGGCCATAATGTATCAAGACCTTCGATGTCCGTTTGGTGGTTAGGTATGAATAAGGAATTTTGATAGTTTGTGTCTCGATACCTTAATTTTAGAAAAATTAAGGTTGAACATCAGGTTCTTGTGGGCTTGGCCCAACCCCTTGAGGTGCCATAATGGAAGTGGGATGGGATTACAATGGACTTCGTGAAAATTTCACCCCATATGTTCAGGGAGCATGATACCATCAAGGTGATCATTGACCAGGTAACCAAGTTTCCTCACTTACTACCTATCCAAGAGTAGAGTTAAGTAGAGATCTTAGGATGCCTTTATGTGAATGAGATAGTTCGGCTTCATGGAGTTCCTTCGACGATTGTTTCAGATCATGATCCACTCTTCACATACCGATTGTGGAAGAGATTGCAGGGGAATTTGGAAATTAGTTATGCTTGAGCATGGAATTTCATCACTAGATAGTGGTCCAGATGGAGTGGACCATTCAGGTATAGGAGGACATGATTCAAGATTGCATGTTATTTTTTGGTTGTGGTTGGGAGGATTGTTATCCTCTAGTGGAGTTTGCGTACAAAAAAAGGTATCCCTCCATGAACAATATGGTAGCATTAGAGGCTTTGTATGGGTGAATCTATAGGTCACCACATTGTTGGAATGACTCAAGAGAGTTGGTGTTCATGGGCTCAAAGTTGGTGCAGGCGACTCCATAGAAAGTGTAGGTCATCAAGGAGAAGATGAAGACTACACAGATCCATCAAGAATCATCAATTGATAAGAGATAGAGACCTTTGGAGTATGAGGAGGGAGACCATGTGTTCCTTCATGTATATCCTCAATGCGATATATAGTGATTTTTTCCAATATGGTGGGCTATCTTCAAGGTTCATTTGTCTTTTCATGATATGGTGTAGAGTTGGAAAGGCGACATACTGCTTGGCTCTACCCCCACAGTTGGACCGGGTACATGACATATTCCAAGTGTCTCAGCAAAAGAGATATATTCATTTTTCTTTACATGCCATTGAATGGTGTGACATTTTCTTAGAACCTGATGGAGGACGATGATTGAAAGGAGGGGATACTCTATGGGTAGTAGATTCCTTTGGTTCAAATTGATTGGCAGCACGAGAATCTCCAGCAGATCACATGGGAGTGGGAGGTTCAGATTCGAACTCAGTGCCCTCAATTGTATGAGTTCCCATTTTTTTTGGCTTTCGAGGATGTAAATACCTATGTTGGAAAGAACATAATTACTCAAATTTTCCCAAATAGTTTTTTATAAATTATTTGGGAAAATTCCGAGACCAGGAATTAAAAAGTCGTGAGATTCCAAGGCCCGATGTTCCTAAAATGATTTTCGGAAAAGTGTTATATTTTTAATAGAACGAGCACATGAATTTTCTGAAAAAAATGAAATAACATTTAAATAGGTTCCTGGATCATAACTACTAGGGAACGATTGAACTCAGAGTAGCAGATTTACCTTAGGAATGACATAACTTTACTCGGCTTGGGACTTCTATGGAAAAAACCAAAAAGAATGTATCCATAAATAAAATAATTATTTTCTAAAAAAATACTAATAACACATAAATGGTAACTCAGATTGGAAATCAAATACCATCATTTAGTTCATAAGGAATTTCTTTCATAGGAGAGTCTTAACATCAGCTGGAGCGGGCCGTCTGTGAACGATTTTTTTTAGACGTAAACATCATTGAAATATTTAAATAAAAATATTATATTATTGACACAATGACACATTTTATTTTAATAAGCATTTGTAAGAGGATTCAAAGTTCTCACCATAACCCTAGAATTCCTCTATGGAAAAGATACAAATCTCTCTCAGCAAACAGAAAAAGATCATTCATCGAAGATCAATGAAGAACCCCAGATTCGAGGATCTTCACCCATGATAATGACACAATGTCAATTTTTTGTAAGACATCGAACGAAATTGAACTAGGGAATTTGTGATTTGATTTTTTCCCATTCATGAATTCCACGATGAATGAAAACAAATAAACAAACAGATTGGCCCCCAAATCAATTTTTGTAACATGATGGTATTTAAAGTTGTTGGGTTTTGAGTGGAAAATGATCTTATGATTATTTTTTAGATTTTGACTTTAATTCTGATGGAAATGAACCATGATTGAAATGAAAATTGATCACAGCCCATTCCCCTTGGTTAATTTATTCTTTTCTCCCACTATTCTTCATTTTTCATGGGCATTCTTCGTTTGGATCACGACTCGACATATTATGATTGATTGATCATTTTGCACTTCATCCTTAGTACAACGAATCAATTTCATAGATCCAAGATAGGCATGGAATGGCAGAGGTGTGGTGATGATGAAGACAGACAAATCAAAGCAGTGTGGTAGATACCACTGTTTGAGTTAATTTTTGACAGGATGGATAGTGACATCGATCAGAGCTAATAGCAGTGAAGCACACACACCAATTATTGCATGTGTGCTTCTGTTTTGAACAAATAGAGAACCATAGATGGTGAAACATTGTGGTAGGTGAATGTGAATGAGGTGTATTATGACGGCATGGCGGTATTGGCTAATGAAGTAGTAATGCGGCCCCGTGGGGCTGTGTGGGAGCCCACAGCCAGATCAGTTAAATTGTGCCGACCGGAGACACACTAATGGGATCCTCATATGTGGATGGGGTCCATGTGGAGATCATGGCTATAGAAGGCCATAGGGGGAAATAATACATTGTGGCCATCTACATTGAACATGGTGGCGTGACACTAACCAGGTAGAGGCAGGTGATCTGGAGGACCGTGTGTGGTGCAACCAAACTGTCCCATAACATTGACTGGACCTAGTGGCCTAGTGGGTCAGGCTTGTTTGAGCTAGATAAGGCCGGGACGGGTCGGGACACCTGGTGGGTCGGGTCAGGTCAGACCCAGATCAGGCCTTTTCACTAAAAATTCTATATCATTCAAACAGAGCATATGATTGATGAGAAGTATGTAATGTTGGGACACTTGAAACAAGGTGGTCCTTTTGAGATAGTTGGGGGGGGTTTAGGTATATAATTATAGTTTTAGATCTTACCCTTGGTATTTTCCTATGAGGGGTTGATGTAGTATCTTGTTCCAATCATAGTGGATAACCCGTATTCTAACGTGTGTTTTCTCTGCTCGGCCTTGATAGTTGACTCAATGGGTTAGAGCATGTATCACACTAAGCTAATTAGCTAGTCCTCACTTCTCCTCGTGGTACCTTAGATATGGTTTTTGGATAATGTGTGGCCAATATTTACACGGTAACCTATTCCCTATATATAATGATGTTTCCAGTAGGGTGAGGAGTGCCCCTAGTGATCCTTAGGTGCTAAGGACTCCATATCTATGTCTCAATATTAGATTCCTTCCATTATACAAGACTAGACATAACTAGGGTGATCTAGTTAGTCTTCAAAGGTTGGTGTTTGGTCATGACTTGGGGGCTACATGACTTATTGACACTTCTTGTGTTACTAACACTCCATGTGTTACCGACACTTTGTGTGTTACTGACACTTCATGTGTTATCAACACTATTTGTCTTAGGGAGACTAGATGTCTTAAGGAAACAACCTATCTTTTCATGACCCTAGTGTTATATTGGGTACTTTTGGTAGACCTATTCTATGTGATTACTATCAAATAGTTCGATGAGTGAGATCTCCTAGAATGAGTGTGCTGCGAACGAAACCATGTATCTAGAAGTGGATGAAATCACAAGTCTTTGAATCCTTTAAGATTATACCGAGATGTTATTTTTATATATTCTACATACATATACTTGTGTTGAGATAACTATATATTCTTAGTGGTTTTTTCTCATTGTGGTACTTCTATGTGGTATCATCTCCATGGTGTTTACATTGTGGTATTTGTTTTTGTTTTCGGGGTACCCTATTGAGTATTATTTTACTCACCCCTATAGATGATATTTCTGCACATGTCATGTCATTTGTAGATGTTAAAACTTGTTATTGAGTTCCAAGTGGAAAATTACCAGGCGGTTCATGGTGAGTTAAGATAGACCGTCGTGTGCTCCTTTGACAATAGACAGAAGTTACAATACCTTTTGGTATAGGATGGACATTGAGTTTTGCATACTCTTTTTGGTGATATGTATTCTAGAATAGTTATATGTTACTTCACTTTACTTATTTATCATATTTTGTGGTTGTTATCTAATTTTATGCATTCTTTATCTACCTAGTGTTTTTATGTTTCAGCATTTTTAGGCTTGGAGATATCTAAATTTGTACATGTACTTAGGAAAATGCCTCCCATTTGTGGGATATGCCTGCTCGGTGCTAGTTTCCAGCCCCTGGGCTATCAGAGGTGGGATTGAGGTACTCACGACACAGGCCCCTCTCAGATGGGTCATGAGACAAATAATGTTATCATTTTTGATTATATTGAAGGGTAGGAAAATAAAAAGATATATTATATATAATATTGATAGTTATATCGTTAATATGATATCTTTACATTAAATCTGTTATTATAGATAGATAATATAGGTAGTGACCGAAAACAAAACATATAGCTTCATGGAGACAGTAATGCTCACATTTGCATGAATAATGTTTTTATTACAAATTTTACAGAAAAGGATATGGAAACAGATTGTAATGCATTCATAAAACAGTTAGTATAGTGGTGGTATAGATTTTATTATATCATATTTGTTTAAGAGGATTTGGCGTACGTTGAAGAAGATGTGTAAGGAAAATGCTCAGTTAATAGGTATACCACTTCTTTAGAAAACCACCTCTATCTTACACCTTAGACCATCTAGGATTATATATTTGTTGAAACCATAGCCTATAGATCATCTAAAGGTAGTCTCATGATGTATTTGGTTTGGGATTTATCATAAAAACCCCAACTCTAGTAAAACTAGAGTTAGTTTCTACTTTTTTAGATTGACATAGAGACACATGATCTAATCCCAAAGGATCAATTAGTTTTTTAGTATGGTATAAGAAATATATAACACAAATTTTATATTGGGGATAAAATATAAACATAATAAATGTGGAGTTTTGAATCCTTAAAATCATTCAATGATTTCTTATTTATATCTAATTAAAAGAAAAAAATAGCGGGTGATCTCATATTCTCAGTAAAGATTATGTAAAATAGAATCTATTGTGAGTAAATAGGGAATAATCAATTTATCAAGGTAGATAAAATGAAACACATGCTATTTTATCAATATCTAGAGCCTAAAATAAACCTATAGATTATACGAGTTCCGAAATCTTATGGGTGATAGTATATATATTCACAATGAATTAAATAAATAATATAAGATTCCATAATCTCAGAAGTCATGTTATCTCAACCATCAAGACCTTGCACCAAGATAGTTCAACATTATGGATAAATATCAATTTAATTTAGTCAGATGATTGTCTAATGAAACATGTTGATTCATCAAGAGGATATATAATTCCAATTTCCACCCATCACTACATATATAATTTATTCCTAATATTTTTAATGATCTATTTAACTCATGAACAATATTATTTATCAATAAATATGTGTGTTGAGTAAAAAATATGGAATATCAATATTTCCCCAATTAATGAAATAACATTAGATATAACACACCTTATGTATAAAAAATATATGGGTTATGAAATAATCATATCCTTGATAAAATGAATGTGAATATTTAATGAAAATGTAATGTTCCATTATTATAAGAATGTTATTTTTTCTAGAGATAGTTAATAACCACAAAATGAATAAGAGGTAAATATGACCATTAGTTTCTCTCAAATACATGTTTATAAATAATATAATGTCATTTAGAGAATAAAAAAGTGATGAAAAAACATTCTCAAAAGTGTTTTATTTGTATTGAATTTGATATATTGTAGAATAATCTAAATATTGAAAAACTATTATGGTGGTGGGATGGTTCATTGATGATGTATAAGTTAAAAAATCATCTTTTTGACTATTATGTAATGAAATTTCAAATTACCCATTTTGGGAAAAAAATGAAATATTCCTTTAATACCATATAAAAAATCATAAATACATTAAAATAACCTTAATAAATCATCTTTTTAAATAAAAATGATTTTTACAATTTTTTTTGAAAAATATGAATATATAAGATAAATATACTTGATAAAGAAGAGAAATAAGATTGAATTTTCTTGTCGACATTACTATTTAAAGGGAAATTGAAATTGATCCATTAATCAAAATAAATAAATATATAATCATGTTAAATAAAAAAAAATGGGAAATTTATACACCACATAAAAATAAATATGTGAATATTATCAAATATGTCTTAGGGGAGTGGAAATTGAAATGAAAGATCTTAACTCAAGACCAACTTATCACTTACATTCATTATATTCATTAATAATAAACTTTTTTTAATTAATTATTTATCATGAACATTTTAATTTTTATTATTCATTTAATTTTTTTTATTACTATGTTAAATTTATTTAGAAAATCAATTAAGTTCGTGTAAGATGTTATGATGATATTCATTTCATATGACCAAAATGGAATCAATAGGATGGCAATGGTAAAAAAAATTAATTATTCTATTATCTATAAAATAATATTCATGAAATAATAACCACTTTTATACATCAATTATACTTATAAAAATCAATTATGATGGTTATAAAAATGATCTATGTTACAATCATGGAAATGATAGGTCATACATATGAATGAGTAATGTTTTCCATTTTTTAACAATCATGATGCAAAGAAAATAAGTGATATTTTATATTACAAATAAATTAATTGTATCATGAATACAGTATTATTTATTAAAACAATCTTATAATTTAATCTATGTAATTTGGTGGTAAAAAATGAATCACATACCTCGAAGAGGTGGTAGTCTGCACGTATGCAGGACCAACATTGTCATTTATTAATTAATGGAAAAGTAAAAAATAAATAAATTAAATTTACATAATGACAACTCTATCATTATTATCATATTTGTGTGTGTGTGTGTGTGTGTGTGTCTGTGTGTGTGTGTGTGTCTTAAATATATCATTATAACTAGCCGTGAGAGTAAGTGATGGAAAATGAATCACATTGGTTCGTAAGGTGGTAGTTCACCATACACATAAACAACATATTCATTTCTCATTTGGGGGAAGAGGAGATGGATATTGTTTATGACATAAAAAATATAACATTATGGTATATGATATTTATAAATGTTATTTAATCGGTGTGGTTGAATAATTATTGGAGGGGGTGGAGGACAAAAAATATTGGTTAAGATTGATACCTCTTCTTCGAACATCTTTAGGATTATAACTAAGATCATTTTAGATTGGATTTATGATCAAAACATGGCCTCTAAGATGTAAGGAGAGTTTTTGGAATGGATTTTTTTTGGAATTGTCTGAATATAATTGTTTTTTAAGTGTGGAGAAAAGAGGAGAGGATGTTCACTTTTATAAGTGATGGAAGGGGAAATTTTGGATTTTTTTAAAGAATTAAATTTTTATAAAATAATCTTCATATTAAAATTGTTCAAATCTAATATAATTAAATGATATGATGAGAATGGGTATAATTAATTTCAGCTAATAAATTTTTTAAATGTTTGGGATACGTTTCTACACTTATCTTTTATATTAACCCCCTCATCTACCATCTTTACAATTATCACGATATTAACATTTTCTACAATTTAAGGGTCAATAATGTCACTAAAAAATTTCAAACGTTCAATAAGTTGACCATGGTTGATGTTTTCAACCATATACCATTCATTTGTATGAATATAATATTTTTATCAATTTTAAATAATATAATAAAATATTATTTATTATAAAATATCATTAATATAATTTTTGATAGTATTCATTTAATTAGACATTAAATAAGTCAATAAAAATAGGTAAATAGTATATAAACATTAAACACGTATATAATATATTATTGTTATCTAAAAGCACAAGAGCCTTAGCCCGGTTTTTTTGGACTCGACAGGTGCATCCAAGAGACCCGAGATCAAATTTGGGTGGAGGCATACTTCTGATTACTGTAGTAGTAATGTAGCAGGCACTATAGTAGTTATTATAACATGTACAATTTGGGACTGTAGCATCTAGAACTATTCATGCATCTGGGCCTTTGGGCTATCTGTTTGGTCCTCAGGTCCTGTACGACTTTTGGGAAATCCAAGGCCTTCAGGCCAGTTGCCCTTCAAGGCATTCAGGCCACCTCAAGGCCTTCAGGCCACCATAAGGCCTTCAAGACACATAAAGATTCTTATGTACTAGTCATATTACAAGGAAAAGGCTCTAGATGAGTATTCAAAAAAAATAAATTCACTAGATCAGAGCTAACCGAAATTGAAAGAATGATAGCATATGGCATTTCCATCAGCACCGGGACTGTGCATCTCTACACAGGACAGCTAACCAACCAGACTTATAAAGGTGGAGTGTTGATATCATGACATTTATTAGGGATAAGCAGTTCCATGCTGCCTTATATTAGTGATTTCCTCTAAGACATTTGGGTTATGTAATTGCTTCTTAAGAATTCGGGCCTTATAAGGGTTCCACCTCACCCATTTAAAAAAGGATAGTCAAAAATAATTAAAAATGAAGGCCTTCAGGCCATTCCTTGGTATATTTATCTAAAAGAATCATATTACAAAAATAATTCTATAAAATTATTATATTTTTTTATTTTTAAACTTATTTATTTGATTTTTTATTTTAATTTAATAAATATTTTGTTGATGTGGTTCAACAGTCTAAGTTAATTATTTCATAAAAAAGATATAAATAAATGAAAATGATAAATAATTATTTATCTTCCAAATTTCCATTTCGAACCAAAAAATATGTTTTTATATCAAATCATAAAATATTATAGATATTAAAGGAATAAAAGTGTCATTTTTGTCATTATTTCTCACCTAAATATTATTTAAGTCAAACACATATAAAAATTGGAAAAAATAATATTTAAAAATTTGAAATGATTATTGATGAAATAAAATCATCCATTGAAATTATGTTATGTGTTGTGTTGGTTTTTATTTCCTTGTCACTTTATTTTCAACCTTAATTACCCAATTTCCCTTACCATTATGCCAATTATTTACTATAGTGTCAATTCATAAATACATAAAATAGATGGGACCTATTTAAAAAATTTGGAACTCAATATTCCAAATATGGAATCCATTATCAAGATTTAACATCAATAATTGGAAAAAATTAATTTAATACTCTAATTATAATCTCAAAGTAAAACAGTTTTTAAAAAAATCACTCTAAGTATAAAGATGATTTGAGACCAAATTCAATTATAAAATTCATTAAAAAGATAATAATAGGATTATTAATAATATTATTTAACCAATTTTACTTTTAATCTATTTTAAAAAAATGTAAATTTGTAAATTATTAAAGCAATAATATATATTTCAATAAAGAGAAATATTTTTAACTAAAAATTTAAAAATCATACTTCTTAAAAAATACTAAAAATTAACTCTACACTAATTTTCATATGATAATTCAAAATATTATGTTCGTTTAATCAAATACATATTATAAAAATAAAAAAAATAGAATATAAATTTTTATCTCATAAAGAAATACAAATCATTTTTCAAGATTTTTTTTATAAAAATAATATGAATTTAATAAAAAGAATGAGTATTTATTTGGTATGAAATAATCAATAAATTTGTATCAAATATCAAATTAAAATAAATTTCAAAGAGTGTGTATTTCTATTCATACCCTTAAATTCATTAGTGAGGTTAAAATGATCATATTTAGCTAATTAAATCTCACTATTTGTTTATGATTTGTGATTTGTGTTGTACACACTATCGAACATAGTGTTCTTAAAATCTCAGAATACTACATTATTCCATCCAGAAAAAATTTCTTCCTCAAAAATTTAATTGTTATTACCTTCATAAAAATTAGGTTTATTATTCTTCATAATATCATTTCTTTCCCATGTTTCTTCCTCTATTTTATGTTTTCTCCAAAGTACCTTTACCAGTTAATTTATTCGATTCATAAATACTTTCACTACGGGAAAAAGTGGTATTAGCGACGGGTTATTTGCGACGGGAATATGTCTCATCGAAAATAACCCCCGCAATCGGGGTATTTGCGACGGGGCATAATCCCCATCGCAAATAAAGAGTTATTTGTGACGGGATATTCTCACCAGTCGCAAATGCGTTGGCGCGAATGCGGGCCAAATCGCGCGAAAGATATTTGCGATGGGATCCCCTTCCCGTCGCAAATAACTGGCGGCGGTAACAGGTTATTTGCGACGGGAATGGGTTCCCGTCGCTAATAACCTGGAGGCAGGGGTTATTTGCGACGGGCCCCGTCGCAAATAATCCCTTTTATTTCCGCCCATAATAAATGCGGCCGGGGATATTTGAGATAGACCCGTCGCAAATAATACCAATCGCGACGGTATTCCCGTCACAATAAACCCCGTCGCAAATAATCTAACCTATAAATATAGCCTGCCTTGACAAGTTTTCTGAATCTGAACTACTTTTTACTAGTTTATATGTGTTGAGTGAATTTTGTTTTGCAAGTCGATTTCAAGGAGGTTGCGGGGATCATCCTACAAGTACAACAAATCAAAAGCTCGAAGTCTAGTTTACGGTTTTTTTCTGAATTTTAATTTAATATTTATTTAATGTTTTTGTTTTATATTTTTACATTAGTTTTTATTATTTATTTTTATATATAATTATGTTGTATTGAGGTATTAAATTTGATTTTTTATATTTAATTATTAGTAATTAACAATATTTAATAATTAAGTGAATGTAATTAGTAATTAATCACTTTAATTTTAATTAAAGATAGTAATTAATAATTAATGAATGTAATTAGTAGTTAATGAATGTAATTAGTAGTTAATGAATGTAATTTGTAGTTAATGAATGTAATTAGTACTTAATGAATGTAATTAGTAATTAATGAATATAATTTGTAATAATTGGAATAATTCAAAAAAATAGTAATAATTATAAAAAATTAACAATAATTAGTAATAAGTAACATTAATTAGTAATAATTAGTAATAATTATTAATAATTAACAATAATTACCAATAATAACCAATAATTAGTAATAATTAACAATAATTACAAATAATTAGTAATAATTAGTAATAACTAGTAAAAATTATCAATAATTACCAATATTTACCAATATTTACCTATAATTGCCAATAATTGTCAATATTTTCCAATAATTACCAATATTTACCAATATTTGCCAATAATTGCCAATAATTGTCAATATTTACCAATAATTAGGAATAATTACCAATAATTAGGAATAATTACCAATAATTAAGAATAATTACCAATAATTAGGAATAATTAACAATAATTAGGAATAATTACCAATAATTAGGAATAATTACCAATGATTAGGAATAATTACCAATAATTAATAATAATTACCAATAATTACCAATAATTAGGAATAATAACCAATAATTACCAATAATTACCAATAATTACCAATAATTAGGAATAATTACCAACAATTAGGAATAATTACCAATAATTAGGAATAATTACCAATAATTAGGAATAATTACCAATAATTAGGAATAATTAGTGATAATTAATAATAAGTACCAATAATTACCAATAATTAGGAATAATTACCAATAATTAGGAATAATTACCAATAATTAGGAATAATTAGTAATAATTACCAATAATTACCAATAATTACCAATAATTGGTAATAATTACCAATAATTACCAATAATTAGGAATAATTATCAATAATTAGTAATAATTAACAATAATTACCAATAATTAGTAATAATTACCAATAATTACCAATATTTACCAATATTTACCAATAATTACCAATAATTGTCAATATTTTCCAATAATTAGGAATAATTACCAATAATTAGGAATAATTAGTAATAATTAGGAATAATTAGTAATAATTAGGAATAATTACCAATAATTAGGAATAATTACCAATAATTAGGAATAATTACCAATAATTAGGAATAATTACCAATAATTAGGAATAATTACCAATAATTAGGAATAATTACCAATAATTAGGAATAATTACCAATAATTAGGAATAATTATCAATAATTAGTAATAATGAGGAATAATTAAAAAAAATACCAATAATTACCGATAATTAGGAATAATTACCAATAATTAGTAATAATTGGTAATAATTAACAATAATTACCAATAATTACCAATAATTATTAATAATTACCAATAATTACCAATAATTAGTAATAATTACCAATAATTAGTAATAATTAACAATAATTACAAACAATTAGTAATAATTACCAATTAATACAAATATTTACAAATATTTACCAATAATTACCAATAATTATCAATATTTACAAATAATTGGGAATAATTACCAATAATTAGGAATAATTACCAATAATTAGGAATAATTACTAATAATTAAGAATAATTACCAATAATTAGGAATAATTATCAATAATTAGGAATAATTATCAATAATTAGGAATAATTATCAATAATTAGGAATAATTAGCAATAATTAGGAATAATTACCAATAATTAGGAATAATTACCTATAATTAGGAATAATTACCAATAATTAGTAATAATTAACAATAATTAGTAAATAATTAGTAAATAACTAGTAATAATTAACAATAATTAGTAATAATTACCAATAATTAATAATAATTAGTAATAATTACCAATATTTACCAATAATTGCCAATAGTTGCCAATATTTACCAATAATTGCCAATAATTGTCAATATTTAACAATAATTAGGAATAATTACCAATAATTAGGAATAATTACCAATAATTAGGAATAATTACCAATAATATGGAATAATTACCAATAATTAGGAATAATTACCAATAATTAGGAATAATTACCAATAATTCGGAATAATTACCAATAATTAGTAATAATTAGTAATAATTAGGAATAATTACCAATAATTAGGAATAATTAGTAATAATTAGCTAATTGGAAAAACTAGCGTGATCATTATCTTTCTCAGTTATCTTTTCATCTCTGAATTGGTTTTAAGAAAACTTCTATCTCTACATGTAATATTTGCATTCTTTTTCAAAATTATCAACCTACTCACCAATAGAGAGGTGAAAGTGAATGCAAATATTACATATGGAGATAGAATGTTAAACACTCAGATGAAAGGAGAATTGTAATATAATATAGAAAATTATATTATGTTAATATTAATAATAAAAAATATTAATAATGTAAAAATGTTATTATTATATAATTAATATTTATGAAAATATAATATTAGTATTATTAAAATAATAATAAAAATTATAAAATATTAAAATTATCAATATTTGTAATAGGTTTTTTTTATTCTTAACATGTTCAATTCTTAAAGGGTCAATTTTTAGGTCTATCGCAATAAAAAGTTTGTGTCAGTCGTGTCTGATGTAAACTCTGTAATTATCCTTGCTTGAGTGTTTCTTCTAACAAATTATTCAAAACCAGTAATGATTTTATATTTTATAAAAAAATATGAAAGAACGAGGTCGTCAACAGTCATTATTAGATGACCGCATATGGATAAATCTACGTAGAAATCCAAATAGTTCTGGTTTAAATCCAGTATATATAGAGGGTGTGGAGACCTTTTTAGCATTTGCTGCATCAAATCCAGAATTTGTTTCAGAAGGCAGAATAAAATGTCCTTGAAAAAAATGTGCACTAAGAACATTTGACACGTTTGAAAAAGTTGGGGGACATCTCTTGCGTTTTGGTTTTCAACCGGATTATGTTTTTTGGTATTAATATGGTGAACACAGTTCTACATATGGTCATACTAACTTGATTCCGGATCCATCCCGGTTTCAAAATTTAGTACATGATATTTCAGGTCCATCTATTCAACATACATAAACTCAAGATGATATTGATTCAACTCCTGAGTTGGCACACTCTGAATTTTATGAGTTGTTGAGGTCTGTTGAGAATGAGTTATATCCTGGTTCCAAGATAAGAAAATTAGAAGAAGTTGCAAAATTTATGGCTATCAAATCAGATAATGAAATTTCAAACATGTGTTTTGATCAAATACTTTCTTTGGTTAAAACACTGTTACCCGAAGGAAATGTTTTGCCTGCAAATTACTATGAGAGTAAGAGGATGGTTCAGAATTTAGGATATAGTAATCAGAAGATTCATGCACTTTCAAATGATTGCGTTTTATATTCTGGGGAAAATGAGTCATTGGATAGTTGTCCCACTTGTGGGAAATCAAGGTATACAGAAGCTCAAAATGGGAAGTCTGGATTGATTCCTGTAAAATAGTTTAGATATTTTCCTCTTACATCCAGACTTCAGCATTTATTCATGTCTAAAAATATAGCGACAATGATTTCATGGCACAAAACGAATATTTCAACTGGTAAAAGCTTGAATAATCTGGCCGATGGTGATTCCTGGAAGCATTTTGATAGATTGCATCCATCCTTTTCTTTAGAAGCCCGAAATGTGCGACTGGGTCTTTCCACTGATGGTTTCTGTCCATTCGGATCTTATGGTAGTCAGTATTCATGTTGGCCTATCTTTTTAACTCCGTATAGTTTACCTCCATGGATGTTGATGAAGGAAACCTATATATTTTTGACCTTACTAATCCTAGGACATCCGAAGAAGAATATTGATGTTTATTTGAAACCATTGATTGATGAATTAAATATACTGTTGAGTACTGGTGTCAGTACTTATGATGTTTCTACGAAATAGAATTTCATAATAAGAGTAGCATTGATGTGGAAAATCAGTGACTTCCCGGCTTATGGCATGTTATTTGGATGGAGTACACATGGGCCGAAATCATGTCCTTACTGTATGGGAGAGAACAAGGCATTTATGCTCGTCCATGGAAAAAACCTTTCTATATTGACTTTCATTGCAGATTTCTTCCAGCTGATCATCGTTTTCGCAGAAACAGATCTCAATTTAGAAAAGGAACAGTTGAAAGGTATGGACCTCCTAAAATTCTATCAGGTAGGGAGTTAAAATCAGTTGTATATTCACTATCTCCCATCACATTTGGACCCACAATAAACCAACAACAAATTTCTAGTTTTGGGAAAGAACACAATTGGATAAAACGTAGCATATTTTGGGATTTTCCATATTGGTCTAATTTTCTGGTCCACCACATGTTGGATGTCATGCATATTGAGAAGAACTGTTTTGATAATTTGTTTCATACAGTTTTGGATACACCAGGAAATAGCAAAGATAATGTAAATGCACGATTAGATCTTGCTCAAATTTGCAGGCGTTCAGAACTAGAACTGTTTGAGAATGTCATAATAGAAAGGTTAATGAAACAAAAATCAGCTTATACATTTTCCAAATAAAGACGCGTATTATTTTTTCAATGGATTACAGATTTGAGACTTCCAGATGGATGTGCTTCCAATTTCGGTAGATGTGTAAATAATGGTCATATTACCGGATTAAAAATTCATGATTGTCATGTTATAATGGAAAGACTTATATGCATTGGATTAATAGGTCTATTGAATTCGGTGATATGGGATTCCATAACAGACGTATCATATTTTTTTCGGGACATTTTTGCGGCGAAAACAGATTACGATGCTCTATGAAAACATGAAGAAGATGTTGTTGTAATAATATGTAAATTGTAAAAAATATTCCCACCGTCTTTCTTCGACTCAATGGAACATTTGATATTACATTTTCCATATGAATAAAAAAGTGGAGGTCCAATATAGTTTCGATGGATGTACCCATTTGAAAGATGCATGCAGAAATTGAAATAAAAAAGTACGTAACAAAGCATCTGTTGAATGATCTATTGTTGAAGCTTATTTGCAGGAGGAGATATCTTTTTTCTGCTCCCACTATTTTGAATCTGAGTATCCTTCAAAACACAACCGCATGAGATGGAACGAGGGGAATATTGATGAAATCGACAATCAATTATCTGTTTTTAACCAATCAGAGCTTGGTTTTGGTGGAGTTAATGAATGATGGCTTTCAGATGATGAACATCACAGAGCTCATACGTATGTTCTACTCAACTGTGTAGAGATGACATCATTTTTACTATAAGTTCTTCTATTACTTATTCTAATATTTATTTTACAATAAATAACTTTGTTTTTTATAGATTGTATGATAATCATATCAAGAAACAACTTCCACAAATTACAGCAGCTGCTCTCGAAGAACGCAGACAAAAAAAATTTTCTCAGTGGTTTCAAATACTGGTAACATAAATTTTTCATACTTTAACATATCCTTGAATTTATAGATTACTATATTGATAATTATTTCACAAATTTTCAGGTGTCTCGACATGCTAATAAAATTGACAAACGACTTTGTATATTGTGTAACCCACCATCCAAAATGGTGAAATCGTATAATGCATATGTGGTGAATGGTTTTCGATTTCATACACATGCATATGGGGAATCAAAAAAAACAATGAACAGTGGAGTTTTCTTGAGAGGATCTCATCATAGAGAAAATGTAGTTGACTTTTATGGCATACTTGATGAAATCATTGAACTCTGTTATCTAGGACACTATTACATAATGATGTTCAAATGTCGGTGGTTGGATACTGAGAGAGGCGTGCATGTTCATCCGACTCATGGAATCATCGATATTAAATGTAAAAGTGTTCTTGCAGTAAATGAAGCATTCTTACTGGATCAACAGGCACATCAAGATTATTATGCAAAGTACTGTGTTACGTCAAGAGACTTGACTAATTGGTGGAGCATAATAAAAATAAAAATTTGAGACAATCAGTTTAGTCAAAGTGAATGTGCGTTCGTTGAAGTGCAAGGAATTGAAGTTTTTCAAGAGAGTACTAAAAATCAATCTTTGTTACAAAGAGACATGAGTATCGATGATGACACCCCTCAATTAAGCGTCAGTGATGATGATGATGATGGTAATGACGTCACAAATGAATTTGAAATGGTAAGAGATGAAACAACTGGAACTCAAATGGATATCAATGATATTTAGGAGGAATATGAAGATGACATTGACAGATATGAAGATGATGATGAAGTTGGACATTGATACAATTCAATGGTAGTTATACATAATCATAACTAATATATATGTATATATAATAATAATTATCAATTATTTGCTAACAACATTCGTTTTCTGTTTCAGATGGTTGAGGACACATTTCGTGAGTTGGCGGATGCTGACCTATCTTTCGATGCGGACGAGTTGCTGGCACCTAACCCTCAGCCTGAAGGTGCTTCAGGGAGTACGCGAAGGGGGCGCGGTCTTGCACGACTGGTGATTCCTGACCCCATCCCCGAGCGACGTCCATGTCTTGGGTTCGATCCACGCACCCAGAGGTGTGTTAACCTGTGCATTTTACTAAGATTTCATTAGTTATTGTTTAGATGTTATAAAGTTTTTAAATTTAAAATATGACATTTTTTTATTCAGAGTTTCTGTCTCTCTTATACTTGTGTCAATATTGTATTATTTAATTTCAATTTATTTTTAATACTTTATTATTTATTATTGGTATTTATTTTAATGTTTGTTTATTTTATTAATAATAATATTACTCATAGTATTTTATTATTTGTTTACATTTCTTTTTGAAAATGTTGATAATTTTCATATTTTTATTTTCTAATTATTTTAATAATATTATATTCAGTATTTTTAATACATAAAAAGTTTAAAAAATTTTAATTAAAATTATAATTTCTTAATTATTTATAATAATATGAATTCGGTATATTATTATTTTTATATAATATTATATTATTTATATTACAATATTAATATGATTAATAATATTATTCATATTTTATAATATTAATTTTTTTATATATATTTAAATTTTTTAATATTTTAATTTAATTATAATTTTTTAAATATTTGAATGATTTTTTTATCATATTTGAATGAATTATAATTGTATTATTAATATTATAATATTAATTAAAAAAATTTATTAATAATTTAATTTTTTTAACTTTTTTATACATATTTGCGACGGGACGGTATCCCGTCGCAATTAAATTTTTTTAAAATTTTTTTAAATTTCCTATTGTGATTGGAATATTTGCCCTTCACAATAGGAAATTGCGATGGGCCCGTCGCAATTACTTATTTCTTTTTTTTGAAAAAAAAAAATTAACTATTTCGCAACGGTATTCGTGGCCCGTCGCAAATAACATTTGCGACGGGCCCATCACAAAAGTGTAATATAAAGTTATTAATATATATATCGATTCGTATTTGCGACGGGACATATTATCGTCGCAAATAATATTTTTAGCGACGGAACCGTCTAAAATAGTGTTAATTGCGACGCCATTTACCGCAATGGGTCATTTGCGACGGACCCCCGTCGCAAATAGGCTATTGCGACGGGATCCCGTCGCAACTGACTCGTCGCAAATGGGCTTATTTACAGTAGTGTTTCTCTCTTGTGTAACAAATCGTGATTTTCTATTAACATTAAGATAGATCATGTTCCATTTATATTTTTTCAATGGTGAGAACATTTTTTGGGTCTAGAATATATATTTTTATCATTGAGAAATGGACCACATCATGTACTTAAGAGAGGAAAGGGGCATTTCCAATCGTAGGTCGCAGTTTAAATTTAGTCCAGAAAAATAAAAGTTCTGATGTACGTGTGGGTAATTTTTCCCTTTGTATTAAATATTATAACATTATTACATGGAGATAATTTCATAGAAATGTGATATTTCACATGAAATTACAAATAATTCCTTCACTTATGGGCATAATTGTTTTTCTTACTTCGATGTACATTAATTTGGGTTTTAGAGGTCCTTACCTTCATCATTTTCTACTAATTAAGTTTTTTTACTACAAGCTTCCTTTAACCAATATCATATAGACATGTTGGAGTGTGACATCTCATTCCATATACCTTTTTATATGGTGTCATTTGATTACATTAATGGATGATATTTTTATAGTAAGACTCTACCAAATATAAATACAGGTCCCACAAACCGTGGAATTCATGTGATTGCGACCTCAATATCTCTTCCAATGTTTGAATAGTCCTTTAAAATTTTCCAATGATTTAAATTGTGATAGGTGGTGCTCAACTAAATCTTAGTATCGGGATCCTTATAAAGATGTTTTTATAATATTGATGTAAATTTCTGATCATGATCAGACACAATTAAAAGTGGTACACCATGATGTTATAAAACATCATTAGTATAGAGATGTGAAATGTGAACAAGAGGTAAATATTCTCTTATATTGAGGAAATTTTCAAATATATAATGCGATGAACAATATAACATATTAAATCATTCTTTCTAAGAGTGTTTGGTAATATAGTGATAGATTATATAGTAATTCAATCAAATTTCCACATAAAACTCATTATAGGTTTCATGACATATATAAAATGTTGTATCTTATCCATCACCTACTGAGAAATTAGATATATAATCCTCATCAAATAATTCCCTTTTTAGTTCTGGTTTAGATTGTATATATAACTTCTTTCCAAATTTCATAATTCCATCTTTATATCATAATTCTACCAATTTCCTATCTTTCCCAAAATTAATTTTCTTTTTAAAATTCTCCTCATCAGGTTTGGAACACTTTTTCTATTCCAATAATAATGTTTTATCAATCATTTGATAACTTTTTGATGTATCCTCCTACATAATAATTCAAATTTATTTATTTACTAAATCCATGAACATAGTATCCTTTTTAGTCCTCATTTTGGTCAGTACTCCATTTTCATTCCAAATTAAGGAATCTGATGCCTTATTTTATCGTACAGAATTATAGTGTATTAGGGAAATTATAATTTTTGTACTTTTTGATCCATTATCTTTGACTCATATTGATTTCCTTCAATGAAAAGATATATTTGGGATCTTATGGTGTATTTTTTCTCACATTTTTTATCATAGAGATAAATTATGCATATCTTCAAAGAAAATAATAAGGATTCCAACTCAATAAAATGGGATGTAATTTTATGTTCATGAATATTTATATGTCATGATATAAAAAACAAATTAATAATTCCGCATAAGGAAAAAACCAAGTCCTTTATTTGATGCATAACTATATATAAAAATTCCACCATTTCCAAATGGCAGAGTAAATATCATAGAATTTTCTAATATCCTATATATTTATTCAATAACTTACTTATATTCCTTTTTCCACATGAACCTAACCCCTTTATGAATAATATTGTTTAATAGGTTACCAAGTCATAAAATATTTTGAACAAACAATTGATAGTAACATGAAAAAACAATTAAACTATATATCCTAATTATATTTTTCTATTTAATAAATTCCTTGAATATATTTTTCTTCACATAGTCAAATCATATTTGATCCTTATAGAAAATATATAAATGAAAAGAATCTTTCTGAAGCCAAAATTCCCACTTTCTAAATTTCCTATATAACTTGGTTACAATACAATTCATAAAAATGATCCACAAGTGTTTATCTTAATCTTAATATATTTTAAGATATACCAAGGTGTCATAAATTTATAACAAAACAATTATAGAGATATTCCTTGAAAACTCTACTCATTAGATACAAGAACATGTAGGGTATATTATTCAATCCAAATGATATTATCAAAAATTTATAATTCCCATACCTCATATGAAATGTTGTGATTTGAATGTCTTCCTTATTTCCAAAAATTAATGACATCTGGAACAATGTTCAAATGTTGAAAAAATTTGTAGTCCTCAAATTTCATCAAATGAGTCCATAATGTATGGATGAGTATACTTGTTATTCATCAAAATAGCATTTATGTCCCTATAATCAATACGTATCCTCCTAGATACATCATTCTTATCAACAAAAGGAACAATCTTTTCTGATGTTAAACAATAAGGAATACAAATACCTCCCCAAAAAACATTTATAGTTGTTTCTTCAACTCCACTAATTAATCAATGGCTAATCTATAGGGAGTCTGAGATATAAGTCTTAAATCAGGTAATAAATCAATGGGAAAATCAACATCATTTTCATTTGGATGTCTAGGTAATTCCATAGGAAATACATCAATTTATTCTTGTAAAATAGGTACATTCTCAATTTGAGGAATAAATCATTGATCCCTAGATTGTTTCGACCCTTTCTCCCTATGAATTGCATTCAGATGGGTTACTGGATGTAGATATTAAAATGAAAAATATAAATAAGTATCCACTCTAAAGATAAGGAATTCTATATCGTTAATTTTAACAATAATTTTTTTATCATTATTGTAAATTTTAGCATAACATTTTGAAAAAAAATATATACATAATACTATATAAAAATAAACTGTAGGTATAAAAACCATGTTTTTAAAATAGAAATATTTACGAGTTATAAATGGAACTAACTTACATATCTTTATTATGGTGGGATTTTCACTCTGATTTTTAAATGGAAACTCCTTTATTAGGGTGTAATAGAAATACATAATTTTCTTTTAAATCATACAATATCTAAAAGATTATAAATATCCCGAATATAATAGATCATTATTAAAATTTCTGGATTTAATAAAATTACCTTCCACCACTTCATTGGGATCCTTTTACATCAGTTGTAGTGATCATATATGTTTACTCATCTTTCATTAGACTCTTTTGTAATATGTTCAATTGAATCTTGGGGAATTTGTTTGAATAATACCACATACCCCAATTGATTAATCACATTATGCCATTGAATTGTTTTTATCCCCTTAAATTAATTATATATAAAACCCTTATCTCTTTACAAGTAAGACACTTTTATGCCCTTCAAGAACTTTCTAGGATGTTTCTTTCCCTAATTTTTACATGATTCAAATTTTATTATTCCCCTCTTCTTATTTTATTCTTTAACTTTTTCATGGTTCTCATCCAACCTCTTATTATTTTGAATTCCCTTAAATATATTTGATCTAAAAAATTCCTTCACTATTTTGATGGCACATATTACTATTTCCTTGTATGATGATTTTTTTAGAAATCAGGGCCCATTAGAGGTTTGTATTATGTAATTTATAGAAATTATAAATGAATCTCTTTGTATTATATATTTAATATATGGGATACCTTGATAATCTCTTTATAGTACCCTCATAGTCTACAACACATTATTTTGCCTTTTTATTTAATATGAGGAAATTTCTATTCATTTTAGTTTATTTGTCATTGGGTAAATATTTATCAAATAACATTACTATAAAATATCTCTTCTCTATATGTTCTATTTTATCCTCCTTATTATTCTAGATAAACAACCACCATTGAGAAGAATCACCTCAATGATAATACAATATGAGTATAACATTTTCCCAAACATTCCATCCCATGGATTGAAATATCTTTTCAAGATACTTTATCCATTGCTCTGATTCCACTAGTTTAGAAGTTCTACTCAAATATTGAGTCATATATCTAATGAAACAATCCATTATAGCTTTATCATGTTAGGAAACATCATGTTTCCCCATATGTTCAAGGTTATTATATATAAGGTGGGTAAACTTACCTAATATATTCATGATCTATTCATCTCTAACACTATCATTTTGGAATTGCTCAGTGGTGTATCCCTAGATTTTCCATGGGTATTGATTCACTTTCTTCTATTATTTATCATCACTAAATAGTGGCACAAATTGAGTTATAAAATATCATAATAATCATTAATATTTACAAAAATTAAAAGTCCATATAATTGTAAAATTTTTCATATACTATAAGGTATTATCATAATTGTTATGTATTGTTATGTTTATTTAAAATATATTACCCAAGGATTCTACTAAACTATATCTAATACCAACTGTAGAAAATGTTACTCTATTAACCCAAAGATGGTGTCTACTTTGTAAAATTTCCACAGATACAAGGGTTCTAATACAAAATGATCGATCGGTTTCGTAGTCATTGAAAACTATAAACATACTCGATGCATGTTTTTCATAAGGAGTCAATTATGACCATACAAAACTAAAATGTTATGTGTCCTTCAACAATTTTATTTAATTATTCTTCATATACTTTAGAAAGTAATACAAAAAATGTGATATTACATTCTTATATGGGGTTACATACAACAGAATATGTCAAGGGTAAATAATTTATAATCAATATAGAACATTAAATAAAGAGAAACATGTATCATTTAATCAATAACTTGAGTATGAAATGAATCGATGGAAAATATTGATTAAATAATCTCATGGTTAACAACAACTAATTTATCAATGAATGAAAATTTATAGTATTTTACACCATGATTTTAGAAATTATGAAATATCTACCATCATAAACTTGATCCAAGATAGTTTAATATTATTATTAAAGACCCATTTATTTTTTCAAATAAATTAACTCATAATACCTATTGATTTTTTTAAGGGATATATAATTTTGGGCCCCACTAATCACTTTATATTCATTTCATTCTTTATATATCAAATGGTTAATTTTATTCATGAAAAATATTCCTTATCAACAAATTTCCCTACTGAGTAAATAATACATAATTTCAATATTTTCATAGTCAATCTAATATTCTTGAAAGTAAAAAAATCCATATATAGAAATGGTATACAATTTAGGCAATATTCTTATCCAAGATATAATGAATATATGCATTTATGGAAAATAAAATTTTCAATGATTATTAGAAATTTAGTGTTCCAATAAAAAATTAATAACCACAAGATTAATTAAAGATAAATATTACCATCAATTCATCATAAATATAGGTGTGGAAAAAACTAATTTATTTTCAAGAATAATAAATTGAGAATTTTTTTATAAAAAATGTTCTTCGTATAATTATTTTGTAACCTTATATAATAAGATAATGATTATAAAATATTTATGGAGGTGGGAAGGTTCATTAATGATATATAAGTTAAAAAAGAATTCCTTTTTCATTTTCTTAATGATAGTTGAAAATGCCCAATTTCTAGAAAAATTTAATAAGATTCATACCATAAAATGGAAAAAATTAAGTATAACATAATGTATCCTTTATAAAACACTTGTTTAAATAAAAATTATTTTAATAAATAAATATTAAACATATGGATATAGATGAATAATATACCTATTGAAGAATATAAATAAGATTGGATTTTATTTTCAAACATACTATTGAAAGAGTATCTTGAATTTAATAACCATTAACCAAGAAAAATATATATTCATGTTAAATAACTCAAATTTGAAATATATATATTGATAACGTAGAAATTTAAATAGGTTCATGTTACTAAATATGTCTCTATGAAGTTAAAATTGAGATGAAATCCCTTACCTGAGGTCCAACTTCTCACATATGTTTTTTATCCTCCTATATAATACATTTTTTTATTTTATACATTCTTGTGTGTATTTTTCATGATTATTATTCCTTTTATTTTATGTATTACCATTTTTTATTTATTTACATAATCAATTAAGTTCACATCATAAGTTTTAACCATATTCAGTTCATATATCCTTAATGGATTCGATAGGTTGAATACGATACAAGAATTTATTGTTTCATATAATACTAAATAATAATCATGAAATAATTATCATTTCAATTCCTTAATTATAATTCTAAAACCAATTAATACTTATGGATATATAAAATAGACTACATTACAATCAAAGAGATGATTGGTCACACGTATGCATGAGTAATGTTTTCTATTTTTCAATGATCAGGATTGAAAGAAATTAAGTATACTTTTATCAATATATAATGATAATAATATCACTAAAACCATATAATTAATTTTTAAAAAACCTTCAAATACCATCCATGTGATTAGATAGTGAAAAATGTATCACACTGTTTCGTGGAGGTGGTAATACACATGTACATATGAATGACTTTATGAGTTTTCAATGAAAGGGAAGGTAAGAAAATAAATGATGTATTACTTTTACTTATTTATAATTACATCATTAATATCATATGTATTTATATGTGTGTTAAATACATCATTATAACTAGTTGTGAGAGGCCATGATGGGAAATTAATTACATTGGTTTGTGAGGTGGTAGTCCATCATACACATGAACAAAAATTTACTTTCCAATTTAATGGAAGAGAAGATGTATGTAGTTTATTAAAAAACATAATAAAATATATTTATATGGGAGATACTAATTATATTGTATTTACATGGTTTAATAAAATTATATGGTGACGGAATAATAAATAAAACAAAAATGATAAGTTAAGAACGATTCATATTCTTCAGAAAACCTCTTTTGGATTATACCTAAGGCCCTCCTATATTGGCCTTATGATCAATAAAATTCATATAATATGTGGATATAGGTGTAGGGAAAATAGTTTCATGGTTCTTGGCTGATCCATAGGGTTTTTTAATTAATAATAAAATAGTAAAGGGTCATCTATTTAATATGTTAAGGGAGGGGAACTTTTTAAATTTCATAAATTAATAAAATAATATAAAATAATTTTCATATTAAATTGCATTTAAAATATTATAATTAAAATATAATTTCATAATGGGTCTAAACCTTATCAACCAATTAAAATTTTACATGTTTTGGTTATGTAATTATTAAAATATTTTATTTTTAAACACCTCCTTAACCAATATTAAAATTAACTCAATATTAAATTTTTCAACATGTTAAGGGTCAATAATGTTACTATAAAACGAAAAAGACTCGTAAATAGACCACGGTTGAGTTTTTCAGTCATATCCTATTCAATTTTATAAATATAATATTTTTATGAATTTTTAATCATTTAATAAGTAAATATTTATTATAAAATAACATTAATGTAATTGTTTAAACTATTAATTTAATTTGACTTTAAATACATCAATAAAAATATAGAATTTGAATATAATCCTTAAAACCCTCACTAACATGTTATATTTATCAATAAAATTTGTGGAACACAATAATTCTTTAAAACTATATTATTTTTAGTATTTTTAACATCATACCCTAGCTAATGTTCTACTATATCTGGAACCCCAAACCAATCTATCACATGACCTCATACACTCCACCCCATATGCCAGAGGTTGCTGACTAATAGTGAGGGTATAATAAAAAATGTAGGGAGACTATACCCTCTTTATCAATGTATCCCACAGGAGATAAGATAAAGATTAATGAAAAAAACATAAACAATAAAAATGAATCACTGATCTATTTCCCAAAGTGGTTACATGTCCACAAAAAAGTAATGTATATGTAATGTCATGTATATAGTTCCATGTGTAACAAAAAATACAAAATAATGAAAAAAATGAGGAATCACTAAAATAATTCATGACAGCAAGTCTGGTTACCTCATACATGCACATCCCAATGCCCAAAATGAATCATCTTTCTTAGGCCCTTTAACCTTGTCCTAACTTGAAACAATGAAGTCTTCTTAGGTACCCAATGGTTTCATTAGAAGGGTGTGAGTATAACTCTGAATGCCACCATCAATGATGTATAAGAAATATCTGGTTAAAAAAATATTGTAAGAATAATTTTAGAAAACTACTTGATAAATAAAAGATAACTAGGTTTAATTGTTTAACTGGTTCAATATTATCCACTTTTATTAGTAATTCCATGTGTTACCCATATTCATCAAACATTATTAGATCTATTCTAGCCAATTAACAAACTTACAAGTACAGAAATGAAACATGCATCATAGGGACATTTATTTCACAAAGAAATACATAAGATTACTATCTCTAAAGCCTTAGTCTAGGAACAATGTAAACCAACCATCTCTGGAGTCTTTTTCCAAGAATTCACATCATTTGAATTTGTTTGGGGAATACATCCTCAGTCCAACACCCTAAACCATGCAATGTTTTAGTTGACCTATTTAATTAGTCTAGACTAACCTGTGGGAGTATATCCTCTTTCTAAATCCCCACCCATGATAGTAGAGCCTCAATATAACACCACATCTATACCATTTATTCACATCAGCATGCTTATATACCCATTATTAAAATTACCGTATACATTTCATAACTCGTTTAAAACATTCTAGTAAATAAAATTTCCCATTTATACCATTCAATAAGCTATCACAATTATCATTGGTGTCATTCCATAAACCCTTATTAACATGATATCACAATGAACATGGTTTTTATCTACATAAACTGTTAAATTATGAATTTAAAAATCATTTATAGTTTATGGAATGAATCACACCCCATGGGTGTCCTTATATGAGGTATAATCAACCTCAAATAATACCATTGGGATCATGAGGGGTATTATTCATCATTAATTTAATCCAATCATCATGTTCTACTAAGGAAACCAAAAGAACAGGATGGAGGAACCAAAACACAACCACATGCACCTACATCAGGGAATCAATACAATGGGATATAATTTATAGAACAACTACATCATGTTTATATATGTAAGATCTCTTAACCTCATACTTTGATTAAAACTAAAAAAACCATTAAATCCCCAACATAGAATCTTTTGGAGAAATAGTATTTTAGGGCATCCGAAGGAGATGATCAATTACACGAGGCCCTTTCAAAAAAATTAGAAATGATGACTGTTATACTAACTTGAATCTTTGATTCGCACCCAACCACACTCTAAAAGACAAATATTTGAAAGAGAAACATTCTTCGGAAGCATAGGATTATGAAATTTGGAAGCTTTTCTATTATATGGTGAAAGGGTAGGAGAATAAATTAATCATTCATAAACACTGAAGGGTAAAATATGATATCCCCTTCTTTAATGAGGCACACAGTTTGGATGCATAGTTAGACAAAACATGAATAAACTGAGTGTCACACTCTATCCATGATGATGCCTTAGTGACACGATGTCCTAGAATCCCTCATGCATTGAAAACCCATGCGGTGAACATGAAAAAATTCTCTATCTATTACCAAATATTATTAGGGTCCCCCTTATAGGGTTTCTCAACCGTGCACTTGTCTCCTAGATTCACATGGTTATGGGGCATAGTTACTAATAACCATATGCCAACTATGAAACACGAAATGTATGGAAATTATTTCCCATTTTCATGAACATGTCCCTTGGAACACCCTTGATACTCCTCATACTCCCAAAAAACATTCCATTCGAGAAAAAATGATTTTAACTAAAACATAAACAAGTATATACCTCATGAGAAGTTTGAGATCATACAACCTCACCACATTATAATTGATCCCCTTAGAGATACACTCCCAAGAATCACCATGCATCTATGGTAAAATGAATAATCCATTTGGCTTGTATTTATGTACCCCACCCACAAGTTTCCTCCTAAACATTATCATGATACCAGAACACTTGGACCAACAATATGGTATTAAATCAAAATAGTTTCTCACTATGATCCAAAATACATAATAGATTATCCTTAAAGGACGCATCATCCTCAAGCTCAACATCATCAACATTGATTACATTATAACAGTCAGGGAGATAGTGGAAATTCTACGACACTTAAAAAACATCTTGCTTGACACTATATGGACTTGTAATAGACAATCGATATGACACAAGTCTGATCCCCTCCACAATATCAAATGGCCCCTTATACCTGGCCACTAACAAACCCTATTTTCAAATCCTTTGGTGACCTAAACATGGCAACACTCGATGGAACATATGGCCACCCAACATAAACTCAAGTAGAAAATGACATTGTTCAACATATGACTTCATCTTACTATAAGTCGTAGCCATTCATTTATGAATCAACTGAACATCCTTTAAAGTCTCCAACATGAATCGTAATCCTAACAACTATAATTACTCGTCTTCCAACCAATATAAAAATGATATGAACAATATACAATAGAGAACCTCATATAGTTCCATCTGAATAATCACATAGTAAATATTGTTCTAGGTGTACTCAACAACCTCCTAGTGATTTTCCAAAGATAAAAAAACCTCTAGGACACATTCTCTCAAGATATCCTCTAGAACTGGTATAGTACACTATGACTGGTCATTTGTATGTAGGTGAATAATCCATACTAAAAAACTCATGGGTTCCAAGATCCTTCTCTAACCCTTACTAGAAGTGTGAAGTAAAATTTGTATCTCTATATGAAAACATACCCTAAGGAACCCCAGGTAAACATACATTCTCCCAAACAAATAATTACCCCAAAAAATCCATGGTAAAGGTCTCTTGTATCAGCATGAAATGTGATACATTAGTTATTCAATCCACAATTACCCATATCTAATCATTATTTTGATCCGTCCTTGGAAGCCATACCAAATAATCCATTGTAAAATTGTCCCACTTCCATTCTGGAATGGGTAATTGTTATAGTAAACCACCCATTTTCTAATGATCATACTTCACCTATTTACAGGTGTAGTACCTTGTCAAGAAACATGTATCCTCCATCTCCATCTCAGTACACTAATACATTCTACCAAGGTTGCAATAAATTATGATAAACCTAGGGTGAACCTACAATATTGATCCAAGAAACACTTGAATCATTTCTTACCACATACATGTGTTCACAATAACATGGCCATGAACATAAATGATATCATCATTTTCAAAACCCCATTCGATTTGGGACTCCCCACCTTTAAGGATTTCCCTCAAATATAAACATTCTATGTTCATATAATGCCACTCCTTTATTCAACTAAGAAGTGTCGGTTCAACTAAAAAATATTCAAGGGACATCAATCTGTATCCCTCAAAATCTCTACATGTATCTTAGTACAGATGATCGTTTTCTTACACTCATTACTAGACACATGGACTACCTGAGTATGTATCCTCCATCTTGTAGAATATATGACATTATTCCAATTTTTAGGTATATAGGCCAACACCAAATCAAAATATTTTATATACTCAACCCATCGCCACTTCTGGAGATTTAAATATTAATGATAAAATATGTAAATTATACTTTTTTGATTGGTATTAACAACAAAATTTTCACCCAAAAGATATCATCACCAACATTTTAAGGAGTAAACCACTACAAACAACTAAAGATCATGCATAATGTTATTTTAGTAAAGTAGACTCAAGTAATATCACCCTTACACCACAACTTGATCTCCCTACATCAACACTGCCCCAATCCCAATAAAAGATTCTACAAAAAACATGGTATACTCCGTACCTTGTCAGATTGTATCAAAATATATGTTGTAGTCAAACACATATTAAAATTATAGAAAGCTTTCTCACATGCTGGAGAACACTCAAAATTGATACCCTTCTTGGTTAGTACCAAATTTGGGGCTTAAATAAAGGAAAATTCCTTGATGAACCTTCTGTGATATCCCTATAGGCATCAAAATATTTTGATATCAAAAATATCCTTTATCTAATCCCAAGATACCACTACATGAACCATCCTGAGATCCACTAGTACACCTTCCTCCAAGATGGTGTAACACAAGATATGTAGCTTCTAGATCAAAAAATTGCACTAAGATATATTAACATATATTTTATTCTTTCTCATTTTAATCCATAATATGTGAAAGTGTTTATAATTCTCTTTTTTAGTTTGGGAGTACACCAAGATTGTTTCCACAAAAAAACCAAAAATGATACTGGTACAGGTGGAGAATTTTATTCATCAAGCCCGTAAACACTATTAAATAATTTCTCAACCTAAAAGGATTAAAAATGTACACATATAAACCATACCTTATAATTAAAGTAGAATATAGTATATCACAAGGTCTCACCCTCATCTGATGATACCATGAACTTAAATCTATTATAGAAAACATAGTTGCACCTCTTAGCTGGTCAAAAAGTTCATTGATATAGGGATGAGGATATCGGTTCATAATTAACATCTATTTCAACATTTTGTAATCAAGACACAATGAAAACATCCCATCATCCTTCTTTTTGAAAAAAATTGGGGATCCACATGGTGATGTACATAGATAAATAATCCCATCGTACTCTAATTCCTCCAACTAATTCTTAAGTTCTTATGTTCTTATAGTGACTTTCAATATTGAGAAATAGATAATGGTTAAGCTCCTATTATTGAATCAATTGTAAACTCAACATCTCTCTTAGGTTGTATCACTGAGAAATACTCAAGAAATACATCCTAAAATAGAACCACCACTGGAGAAAATACATTATTCTCTACTGCCCCATTATCAAGAACAAGACACAACACATTGACTGTAAGCTCTCGGAATTTATAATAAATCGTTCTTGCATGTCCTTCCAAGATATCATATTCCACATAGTGAACAGAAGTATCAGACTCAAGGGACATGAATGTTACCCTTTGGTGGGAACAGAAGACATGGGTATGATAAGAAACCAAACAATCCATCTCCAATATCATATTAAAACCAGATATCTCAAGAAAAAATAATTCCTAAAGGAATTGGAACCCCCCATCCTAGATATCACACTCCTCATTGTGTGATATATTCCAATTATCCTCCTAATGGTGTTGATATTACCATAAATACACATTTCATTGCTTGAAACAACATATTCACATACTAAGTAGGTGTAAAATAGTGTGATTACCCTATATCATATAAAGCACTAGGAAGGGTATAAGATACAAGAATAATAAATCAAACCATAAATGGCCAAATATAACCCCTCCTGCTGCTGGTTAACTACATGAAGCTGATCCATCCCTCTAACCTCAACTATATAATGAGTTCTTTATGCTACACTTACAAATATGGGCATTCTTTTCCCAGAGCACTGAGTCCACCACCCTTACCATTATGACCAATGTAACTCTATATTCTTACTTGGTATGGGGTAGTAGACCACCTTGTTACACTCTACATTAATCTCGACCCTTAATCATTAACCACCGAATGAGGGTTCCTATATAACCAATACATCAAACGTATCCTACCACATTCTCAATAGTCCACTAGTGATTGAGTTCACTAGCCACACATGTTTCCCAACCTACCATACTGGAAACAAAATAACAGGTCACCACCCCAAGAGATCAATTGACTTTTATATCTACTATCCCTGTCACTTATTGGGTGAAAACACTCGAAATGTCACTACCAACTATTGGTAGATCTAATAAAAGACTTCCCAACTGAAAACAAATATCTACCACTAGAAGCATTCATTAGGTTTCCTTCTAAATTAATTTCCTGATTTACCCCCAAATAAAACCAATTTAAATGGAAACTTTTTACCTATGACTTGATCTCATATCTTAGACCATACTTAAAATGTTTCATCATAGCAACATCATTCCCTACAAATGCTGAAACAAAAATTTGAAATTCGGAAGAGAAGATAACATATACCAACACAGACATACTCCCCTGATTCAACCTCATAAATATAGAGCCTTATCTTATCACATATCCTCTAGATAAATCTATTCCAGAAAGAACTCTTCGAAATAATACAACTACATACCATCTTTTTCTTAGTCTGCACAGGGATATCCCACCAGTGCTTTGTCGGTCCTGAAAATATATAAGACACCAAATTGAATCTCTTATAAATAGGAGTCCCTATATGATCCAAAAATATTTTGATGGACTCTATCTAGAGCTCGACTAACTCAGGTCCGCCCCCTCCTGTAAACATCAGACTTTGCTGTAACCGAAAATATCTAGTCAAGTCAAACATTCACTATACAACCTGCCCTAAATATCTCTCCATCATTTGAATAAAATAATATTAGTTCTCCTTAAAATAATAGTCTACTATATTAACTGAATCCAATGGGGAGTCATACTCCACCTTTGGATGATAATTCTTGGAGATGTCCTCTCATTGCTCAACCAGTAGACCTAGACATTGTGAAATCTCTCTACAATGCCATACTAACATCCAATAAAACATAACATAATGTTTTCATAGTCTAAAGAAATTAAGGATCACTAAAATCCATAAACCACTATTTTTATACTCTATCCCAAAGGGCATGATCAAATCTCTATCACAATTCTCAACTGTCCCTATAATAGTCTTGGTCTAACAAAGGGAAACCAAACTCTCATATTTCAAATTCTTATTACATATCGTACCAATTATTTTTCATTTAGAATCCATTAATTACTTAAATAGTTAAAACATTCTCACTAGGATCTATATTTAAGCATTTTATAACTTATTTAAATTCTCTATATTGTTATAATATCATTATTAGTAAATTTTCTTTAAAATCACAAGACAATAAAAATGCATTTCAAATTCCACCTCCAATAATAACATGTTTTTCCTGTCTGTTCCCATCATGATGCATGTCCATATATCTTTAAGTGACTAATATGATTAATGAATATACAAACATACTGATATTTTTCCCATGACTAATGCCCCAATAAAAAAATAAAATCACACATAAAGTGCATCACCCATGGGGAAATAACATTTAACATTAATAATGAATATCAAGAATAATTATCCCACACTGGTCACTTGAGTTTTCCCCCATGAATGGGTTAGAAACTCCAATAAACAATATCATTAACAGGGTTTGAAACATCTTAATCCTCTATCTATCTTCCCCAAATGAAATAATTAACAAAAAATAAATACATGCACTGATACCACATTGTTACACCCCGACCTATCTTCCACTGCAACTGGTCATATATGGTTCACCACCACAAAAAATGTAATACTTATTCAATATTATGTACACAGTTCCAAGTGAAATAGAAAACCTAAAATAAAGAAAAACTGAAGAATCCTCAAAATAGGTCCCAACACCATATATGGTTCCCTCGTCCATACACATCACTGATCCCCGAATCATTCATCAGGCATATGGCCTTTTCCATTTTCCTAACCTAAAACCTTGAAGTATTATTAGGTTCCCAATAGAATCCTGAGAAATGTGTGAGTAAAACTCAATAGTCCACCACTAATGATGTCTAAAAAATATCCAGTCTACAAAATAGTGTATATAGAAGTGTGGTAAGAAACATGATAAAACAAAGATAACAAGGTTAAATTATTTAATAGGTTCAACATTATCCACTTTTATCAGTAATTCCATGTGTTTCCCATATTCATAAAACATGACTATATCTATTCCAATCAATTAAACACATACAAATAGAATTATTCACCTTACATAACAGGGACATTAATTTCATAAATCATTATATAAGACAAATTTCCCTAGAGAGTTAGTCCAGGAAATACATAAACCAACCTACCACAAAGTATAAGGCTAGGAATTTACATCATGTTCATTTGTTAGAGTCATATAGCCATAATCCAAAACCCTAACCCATGAAATACCTTGTTAGGACTATATTAACATTCTATCTTGACCTGTGGGAATAGAGAAATAGTTTAACACCCCACCCATGGGAGTAGTTTCTCATTATAATACTCCATTCATACAATTTATTCACATTAAAATGCTTCTTCAACCATTATTCAAATTACCAAATATAGGTCCATACTAATTTAACACATTCATGTAAATCCAATTACCCTCTTATATTCAACAAGTTATCACAATTTTCATTAGTCTCATTCCATAAACTAATTCTAAAATAAAATCGCAACTATAAAGTTTAACATATCCTTAGACCTTCAAATTAACATTTAGAATCTCAATTATATGTCAAGGAAAGAGGAACACCTCATCGGAGTCATCATACAAGGTATAATCAACTAGAGAGGATACTATGATGATCAAGAGGGGTCCAATTCATTATTCAGTTAACCCAATAATAGTATTCTACTATGTAAACTAAAACAAAGTATGGAGATTCCACAACATGGCCACATACACTTAAATTAGGTCATAAAAATATTGGATATAACTCATAGTCTACATAGAACATGTTCATAGATAAACTCATGGTTAACCATAGATTTTTATTAGAACTCAAATAATTATCATAGCCCCAACTTGTAATCTATAGGAAAACATCCATTTTAGGGATCCAAAATGATAATAACAATAACACAAGTAATTTTATACAAAATAGAGTAAATATGAGTTTAGTATCAAATGGATATTCAATTCTCACCCAACCACACTCCAATCGTCCATGAATCAAAGGAGAAACATCCCTGGGAAGCCTGAGAGGAAGAATTTCTTAACTATTGTAGCTATAGGGTAAAGGGGGGAGATTTGTTGACAGTTTATAAATAATTATAGGGAAATGGGAAATCCCCCCTCATTAATGAGGTGCATAGTTTGGACACAAAGATGGAAAAACTATGCACCAATAGTGAACCACCCACTTCTAATAGGACTAGTTTGTGTAGTTTCCAGGGAGCCTGCACGGTATAATAAACTATTTGGTGGCCATGTGAAATGGATTGGTCCATGACCATATGGTTTCATGATCTTCCCTTCCATAGTTCTTCAACCACTAACCGACCTCTTATGCCAGTGGGGTTATGGCGTTTGGTTGCTGATAATCTTTTTTTTTTCATTTTCAAAAGCCGGTTAATGCGTTTTCGGTACTCCACTACATGATTCCAATACAAACACTTTCACCATTACAAAGAAACATCAAAACCAATGGAAATGTCCATGAAACCACGAACCAGGGCACAAGAACATCAGCAATGCTGGACAAACCTCAGAAAGTGTTACCTTGAACGTCCCCCGGCGCGACCATCGACACTAGCCCAAATCATCCCATCAGAAAACTCCACCAGAATTCACCAAACCTTCAAGAGAAATAAAATAGACATCCAGGAAGAATCCATCCATAAATGATGTCAAAGAAACCAAAATAACGATGACTAGATCCTGACGTCGTTAGCACCCTGATCCGCAGACAACTCATAAGTTCTACCTTTCCCTTAAACCACATTCCACCTTTACCATCATCACAAAACCATCCCACACATCCCAACCAGCCAATATTCCATACCAATACATAAAATCATCAAAAACTCGCATAGAAAATGCAATAAGTTCAGCTGAACACTGGTGCAGAAATCGTTATACCAGAAATCATCCAAATGAAAACATTAATCAAATTCAGAATCAAAGGGACCCAAATATCTAGAAACCCTCGTGAGAAAAAAATACAATGTTCTAGCCTCGGAATCTCGGCCATCAACTCCTCAGCTCACCGCGATGCCCGACCATAGAAGCTCACAACATGAAATGATGAACCAAACCTCAATAGACATCAACACCATAGCCAAATCACACAATCAATAGAATATCACAAACTAGACCATCACCGTCTCCACTCACTTAAGTGACCGATGTGAAGAAGTCGAAGAACCAACCATTCAACCAACATCAAACCACTTCCTAATCACGAATCATCAAATCCGAGACCAATTCCGGCTCCCGAAAAAAGCTGAACGAAAAACCATAATCGACTGCAAAAAAACCTAAAATAGAAAAACGTCACCAAAACATCGAATGGAAGACCGCCGAAAGTTGGATCTCGTCGCCGCCATCCCAGACGCCCGCGAAGACCACGATGATCCACCCGACATACAGACAGAAGACGTGGCAGCACACTCAGGCTGTAGAAGCTGGATCGTGGCCTCCGACCGGTACCGTGCTTCCTTGAAAATCCATATCCGGTGAAGGGGGTTTAGGGCGAGGAGAGGACAGTAGCGATGCAAGGAAAGGTCGAGTCCACGAAGCCGCCGACACCATTGCAACTGAGGATCCGCCACCGCAACCTCATCGAGCACGAGGGAGGAGACATCACGCCAACCCTAGATGAAGGAGGCGGTGACGAGGAAAAGGATTACGTGAAGAGTGCCCCTTACAGGCTCATTCAATCAATGACATTTGGTTAATACTAACTGTGCACCAACCATGTAACATGCACCATATGGCCTTTTTTCCCTCTTTTCATTACCCAAACCCCCGGAACACCCTTGACACTCTTCATACACAAGAGAACCATTACATTGACCAAAATAAATGGATTTAAACCAAAATATAAATTGGTATATACCTCATTATAATCTATAGATCTTACATTTTAAAATCATTTCTTTATTTTTCTATTAATTAAATAAATGCTTTTTAGTATTTTGCAGGAATCTAAGGAAACTATTTCATCAATAAAAATTATTAATAAATTTACATGATAAATAAAACCAATTATCTTAATAATTAATATTTATAACTTTTCATGATATGAATTTATCCCAACCACAATTATTATAGATATTAAAAGATTAAAAGTGAAAATTTTCTCATTATTTCTCACATAAATAATATAAACATAAAAATCAAAGTTAATCGGAAGAAAATTTCATATTTTTGAATTTATCATTATCACTTATTTAATAAACTCCAACAATTAAATGGAGGCATGTTTTGGGTATATTTTAAATGCCTTATCACATTGTCTTTAACATTAATTACCCAATATACCCTTATCATAATGACTGTTATTTACTATGGTTTCTAATATTAATGACCCGAAATAAAAGAAACTTATTTTAAATATTTAGGAAACCTAATTCCCAATATTGAATCCATTTTTTATTATTCAATTTCATCAATTTTTTTAAATTAATTTAATATTAAACCATAAAAATTGAAAAAATATGAAAAAATTCCTTTAATTATAATAATGTTTCTACACCATATTCAAGTATAAAATTCATCCAAGAAACCATAATTGGATTAAAAAAAATATAAATAATCTTAATTTTAATTGAAAATATTTGAAATAAAATTGCACCTTTTAAATTCCTGATATAAGAATACAGTTTTTGAAAAAAAGTAACATTTTTCACTATTTATTGAAAAATCAAACTTTTTAGAAAAGTCAAAACAATAACCCTAAGATGTTTTCATACCATGAATTAAATAATTATTTTAGTTTTGTAAAATATAATATCTGAAATTTTAAAAATAACTAATATTATTTTCACATAGAAGGAAATAAAAATCATTTTTGAGAAAAAAGTTTTCTTGAAGAATAAAGTGACTATACTAAACAAATTTGTGTTTATTTACTAATAATAATTCAATAAAAATATATAGAATAAAAAATTAATATATATTTCATATTGTGGTTATTTATATTCATAACATCTAATTCAATGTAAAGGTTATAACAATCATATTTTAATATTAATATTTCCTGGTTCTTTTAATATTAACATTCCATGTAATTTTCCATATTTAACATAGTGTTCATGAAATATCTGAATATTAAATTGGATAAGATAGAAGGCCCAAATTTTTTGTGGGATAAAGAATTTATGGTACATTTTTAAAATTGATGATATGGACACCTTTAAAATCACTTAAACTATTAAATTAATATAAATTAAATTTCATGTTTAGGTGGAACCAAAATGACATATTTCTACTATAATATTTATAAAATTCATAATAATGTCATAAGATAAAATTATACATTTATATATGTTGTTTTATCCAATATATCTTAGTTTTATCCCTTGGGTAAGCCTTTTTTTTATTAACGTGATATCAATGTTTTTTACATTTTATGGGGCGTGAATGTTACTAAAAAAGGGAAAGTGGACCGTAAATGGAAAATGGATGATATTATTAATAATTATCCATTATCATGGTCAAAGATAATTTTTTTATGAATTATAAATAATTTAATAAAATATGTTTTATTATGAAATTTCATTAATGTCATTTTTGGAAGTATTCATTTAATTTGACTTTAAATCCATTAAGATAATAATGAAATTATAATAAAATCCACTTAACAATAAATTATAAATTATAATTAACAATAAAATTAACATAAATACATAATTCTTCCAAAAAATATTACTTTTTATGTTATTCAAATAATGTTCTTAGATTTTTTACGGCCCACACAAGAACTATGTAAGCGTTGTGTATACATTTAATGAAATTCTATTATAAATAAATTTTTTAAAAACATAAACAAAGTAATTAATTAAATTTAAAATAAGCTTATATAATAATTATATATGTATATTTACTCGTATATATGTCATGAAAAATTATTTAATTTGTTTTTTTACTTTTTCTGGTCTTAAGCTAGTAGTGGAGAAGCTTTTTGGTATGTTTATTATTATATAACTCCATGTTCATAAAAATATTTCCATTTCATAAATTTCATATCATATTAATTAATAAATTTTAGAAAATATTTCCACCTTCTTAAATATTATCTTTCAAGCACCAAATTTTACTTTTTCATTGCCGTGTAAGCATAAAATGGGCACCAAAAATGGTATTCGTATTTATCATGAAATAAACACGAATTTACATTTTTTAATTTTTTAATATATTTGTGGTATATAATCATAATTTAGTAATTAAATACGTATAAAATGTTTTCTAACATATTTACATCTTGTTCATATCATTAATGATACCATATTTCATAAAATAGTTTTTTACTATTCAACTAAAAATTAAAATTTTCAAAAAATGAGAATAATTTACTCTAGGATAAATTTAAATCTTTATATCTAGAAAATATTTAAAATATATTAAATTCAATTCTTATAATTGTATGAAATTATTTTTAATATAAATTTGTAATACCCAATGAAACCCATTTTTAAAAAAATTGTTTTAGGTCCAAAAATAAACTTATACCAAAATCATGTATATAGTTGAATAGTATGTAATTAAATAATTATGTAAAAATAATGTATAAATATATTAATTTATTAAAAAAATAAAAATAATAATGCTACATTTAAATGAAATTGAATATATGTTTTAAAAAATTGATATTTTACATTATTCAATAATGAATCAAACATTCCATAAAAATCACAAACTTTCACCCATTGAAAATTTTGATATAATGATTTACAAAATGATAACCTATTTTTAAAATAATATTTCTAAAATTTGATGAAATGAATTATAATATTCACTAACAAAATAAAAAAAATCTATTTTTAAACAAATCGTGTTTAAAATCATAAAATGACATCACTAGATTTTGGGTTCTTTATTTCATAAGAACATGTCATTAAATTCATGTTGAGTAGGATAATTATATATTTATATATATAGATATATATATATATCATAATATACTTACTCATATTTATACACTCTAGTTAAATTACTAGGTTATAATTATCATATTTAAATAATAATGTCTCATGGTTCGTTTAAAAACTGTGTTGTGTTTCGTATATGCTATCGAACAATGTTTTCTTTGAAAATATTAGGGTGTTTCAATTTTCACAGATGAGGATTACCACTTTATATCATGATAATGAAACATTTTATAGAATATACTTATAGTATAGGTTCACCTGATCTATACTTATATTCCATAGAAATATAGGATATTTGGGTATACAATTTTTGATATTGGAGGATGTGCTAAGAGCATGCCTCCATGATTCTAGAGGTTCTTTGGAAAATCACATTAAAATTATATATTTTCCAACAATTGTAGATATAAATAATTTATTCTAATGGATCTTGTTTATCCTTTACTTACTAGTCTATTTCATTCACCTATATATTGGTTGGATGAAAAAGAGTCAAAATTTATTGAGTTAAGTCTCATATAAGAGACATCAGTATATGCCTGTTTGATCAAGATGCGGTTCATTACATCTTATTTCACGCATAGGTTATATTCCAATTGGTGAAATAGTACTTTTAACATTGAGTTAGGAGACTAAATTTTCATTAGTTTCTCATAAATTTATACATTGTTATAAATGATGTATTTCATGTGTTGTAGCTTCTGTACTATTATCCAAATCAATATCATGTGATCCAAATGAATGATATGTATCTCAAGGTTGATGAGTCATTTGAGGTGCATATTTTTTGTATTTTTGTATATAATGAGACTAAACTATATGGAAATATTTCCCTTCTGTTATGGGTATGGTGGCATCAGGACTATATCCAAGACAATACAAGGGAGAGAGAGTTTTCCATGCAGGTATCATGGCCGGGGTTGTTATTTTAGAATGTTATTTGAGGTTGTAATACTATTTGGTTGGGAGGTTTTATAATCATATACTTTTATAGGTGAAAATTTATTTTAATTTTTTTTTCAAAAACATGAACCTATAAAAAAATTATTCTTAAATTATAAATTTAAGGTAAACTTTTTAATTAAAAATTATAGGGCTATTATTTATGGTTTATTGTTTAGGAATGGTCAATAGGGATGATCCTTGGATTTTAAAAGTGTATTAGTATCCTATAGCAGTGTATTGATTGTTGGAATGTGTAAGGAATTGATTTTATGTAGTAGGATGAACTTGGGTTTATTAGAAACTCTATCCCTGATTACAATAGTCTAGAATAAGGGTTATAGGTGATGGAGTCCATTAGAAAAAAAAGTAGGATACTTTTATATTATTTTTTCAAATTTCAACAGTTATTTTAAAATTTTTATTGAATCTAGAATTATACAATAACCCTATATAATATTCACCCAATGAGAACATACACTTACATATGAAAACCCTATACATTACGGTAACCTCATATAGAGTATTGAAATTTCTAAGTTTCGGTCCACCTTATGGTGTGTAAGATTCATTCATATATTAGAAATGGGTAACACTAAGCCTTTATTTTTAAGTTTAAGGATCATTTGTATTGTGTTTATGGGAAAGAGAGATTTTTTAAAATTTATTTTAATTAATTATTATAAACTATACAAATATTACAAACCTATTTAAAAAATTATGTGTACAAAGAGAATTAGGGTTTTTTGGAAACACTAGAAATATTCACATACCTATTCTTCCATTAATATATTCATCAAAGTGGGAGATATCATTAATTCATTAATTATTTTTCATGTTGTTTGATCTTGTAGATTGAGTGAGTTATGTCTGCCATTATGCTTCTGCACTTCCTCATATTCTCATGTTGATTCATAATCTTACTACGGTTTTGATTTTCTATTCCCTGGTTCATATTTTTTCAAAATATATAATTCATTTGGGTTGATCTTGGATTATTTATTGATATTTAATGAGTTTATTACTTCAAGAATAAGTTATATTAGTCTTAATAAACATATAACTTCTTTCTACTTTTCCATGTTCATTTGATGTGTTTGCACACCGACTGAACACTTTCTTGAACTAAAATATAAATAAATGATTTATATTTTTATTCAATATGAATAACCCCTCAAATGAGACATGATATGTTAATTTATAAGAAAAATATATAACTTATCCACTATTTAAGGTGTGCCTTATTTTGGAGAAAAATTATAATTTAAAATAAAACCCTACAACATCCCTCAATGGAAGGGATATATATAAAGAGAAATGAATGTTCCATAGAATGATACCTAGAATTTGATGTATTGTTAACACATGCCAGGATTGTGAGAGATAGTTAAATAAAACCAACTTCTTTATACATTGTATCCTATGTATTCATGTATTTTAATACATATAAATATCTTATCACATATTGATTTATCTTCTACATATCATTAGTGTGATAATGTTCTAAATTATATGTTGCATTGAAAAGGTCATAGAAGATCCCTAATATGAAGATATTCTTAAAAAAATGTCTTATGCTCATATGAAGTCATATAATTGGAATGATATGATGAATACTATCAGGTATTGGATATTCATAATATTATAGGACATTATCACATAATGTTTTCACATTTTAATGACCAATAAGGGAGGTTGTGGGGATATTATTGTACGTAGAAAAACCAAACGCTAGCTTGTATTTAAATATTAAAATCTACCAATATGTTTATTGATATATACAATGTAATATTATTATTAATATATATAATAAACCATGTACTTTTATATATTAATAAAACCTGTGTTTCTATATGTTTAAATTGATTTAGGGTATGTTTCATGTTTCATGAGTGATATGTTTTTGATGAATAAGTTAATAAATGATTTATCCCTTCCACATTTAAGAAATTTGATAAATAAAACATTGTATTGGATTAAAATATTATAACTAAATTCTATAGTATTAGTTTATTAATAGGTTCATTTATGTTATTCAAATCATGACATAACAAGTATATAGGTTTTTGACATGAGTATAAAACCTTCTTGATAAGGTATTGAGACAAATAGATTATATTACACAGTGATATTTTGTTGGTGGTTATGATCATTTTACTATTAATCTTTTCACATGGGTTCCATTATGTGTTTCTGGATGCAAATATTATAATTTAGGTGAAACCATCTAATGGAACTAAGGTATAAGACTTGAGGGTCACACGCTTAGTGTTTCCACTAATCTCAATTAATTTTATTTACATTTATTTATTTGATTGAATATTAATCTCCAGACCATGGATTAATATTTATCATAGTTTATTGATTTCAAATATTCAATCCCCATATTAATATATTACTTAATTATTAAATAAATTTTTTTTCTTAAGAAGATGAATATTGTACATATTAATTTACTTATCAAATCATTATTATTCAATATTTATGGTTTTGTAAATGTTGAGGAATTTCATACCAATATTTATAGTATGAAAATAATGAAATATTAAATATCAATTAGATAAATAATAATATGTTTATATGATGAAATTATATTTTTTTGTATGCTTAGTGAATTTTAAATAAATAATAATAATAAAAAATTTATTCTTAATACATGTGGTTTTCTAAAGATTAATAGAATAATAAAAGTACATTGTTCAATTAATTATTCTCTAATCAATAAATTTATATACTAGAGTATATCAATTAATAGGTTCATATGTTGTTATTCATGAAACACCCCTTAATATATTTTCTTAACCCTAGAGAGAAAAGTTGTCCAAAACTCTCTTAAGAACTGATATTTACACCTTTCTCCTCCCCTAAATAAGTAGGTAACTAAAATCAATCCTTTAACATTAATAGATTTTGTGGTAATTAAAGGGGAAAATATAATATGGTTAGTTATACCATTATTGAAACCAGAGTACCATCAGTGAAAAATTGAGCTCACTGGATCAGGTGTAGATAAATTCTAGAGGGATAGATCTTCGGATCCTCTCTACATAAAGAGAGTATAATTGAATGTAGGTCAAAATAATCCACAATTTAATTTAATAAAAAGTTCCTAAGACTGGGGAATTATTATTCAAAATCACTACAAATTTAGCATAAGAAATTTCATTTGGTCTAAAAGTATTTTTTAATTAAAATTGGATTAACTCATATATCATAAAATTTATTTTCATTTACATATTTAAATATTCATTGATTATGACAAAAGCCCAGTTTGGAAAGACCCAACTCGACACTTTCTTTTTGTATAAAACTAGTCATGGATGACATTAATCCCAAAATAAATAATGGTAGAATCACTGGATGGCTGAGTTTCCCTACCCAAAATAAAACAAATATTTTATTCCTAGAAAAAAAGTATGACTTGATTTTTGAATGGAATGTTGAATTTAAATAAAAGGTAAATGTATAAACCCTACTGATATATATGAATTGATATTATGATGAGGTACCCTTCTCCCTTAATGATATGTTATCTATTTCTAGGGTTAGGAACTCTTCTCTCTAATGACATATGACTTGTTTTTAGAGGGGGTTCTCTTCCCCCTGATGATATATATGAATTATATTTAGTAAAATCTGCTATTCAACTAATTATATATGACTTATTTCCATATTGTGGCACACTTCTCCTCAAATGTAATATTAAAATTATGTTTAAGATAGGGTACACTACCCCTGATGATATATATGACTTTATTTTAGGGAGGGGGACTCTTCCCCTTTATGATATATTAAATGTATCTATGGTGGGACAATATTCCCCCAAGATGTAATATGACTTTTTTTAGGGAAGTATGTTTTTTCCATTGATGAAATATGAATTCTTGATAGGGCTTGGAACTCCCCCTTGATGATATAGTAATATAGGTTTTCCAAAGTGGAAAATATTAACACTTTATGGTTTTATGGTATATCATATTAAATGATATAAAGTATTAGTATAAATATTTATGGTATATTTCAGGTATCACCCAACAGACGTAGAATTAATAGTGCTTATTTACTTTACATTCCAATCATTTATTATGGAACATTAGATTTCATTTGATCATAGTGGATATATTAAATCACTCCATTGGTTGTTGTCTACTAAGTTATAATCACACCCAATTTAGGATACAATGGTTACCCAAGTAGATATTAGGGTTTCATTATCGAAAAAGGGACAAGTCCATATGATTGATGGTTTATTTGGATTTATAGTAAGGATTATGGGAAATGTGACTAGTCTAGGACTCATGACTAATTAAGAAACATTTCTAGATTTTTTTGTGTTATTCTTTTTTGGATTTTGTGTATAAAATCCTCACTAAATGGATCAAAAAAAGGTTTTTTAACTTGAATGAAATATAATACATTAAATTTAACATATCTTTGAAACATATATATGTTTATTAGTGTTTTCTCTAATCAATGTTATCTATGTTATATCTAGTTAGTTGTTATTATCATTTTTTCACTATTATTTCATACTTTGATATGAGGATATAGTCTTTTCAAGGTATTATCATAGACCCATTCTAATAGTTAACAACATCTGGAATATAGGGAGGCATAGAATAGGATATTTAACACTCCATTCTGGTTAAAATGTAGTGATTCATGTCTGGGATGTTACAATATAATGTATAATAAAAATAAGGGAACTATAAAATAATTTTCACACCCCTTGATGTATTTGAGTAAATTATGTGAATTATGTCTAGGACTTTCATTATGGCATCATTTTCATTCATTATAAGATCGTATTTTGGTTTTCATAAGATGTATTATGCATTGTCCATAAAATCTATTCATTTCCTTCTATAAATTACATTTAAACATTCCTTTTGATTCCATCATAATGAAATATAAAATTTTACCTCCTCTATATTTCTCAAAATTACCCATTATATTGAGGAGACTAGGTAAAATTTATTTGTATCCATTCATGTAATAGTTCATAATAAAAAAAACTCACCCATATGGTATTGATTGTAAAATAGAATTCATGTCTAAATAAAGCCATTGTAATGGCCCTAATATTTTTATATTATGTATATACCAATTAATATTTAGAACATCAATTGATATAAAATTACCTTCAACCATATTACACTAAAATACTATTTTAAAAACATTATATCTGTCAGGAATATTGTTTTCTTAATAGGGACTCATCAAGTTTTATATCTTCCTAAAAGAATTTATATTTTTGTACTTCTTTTTAATGTTGAGGACTATAGAAATAAGCATCAATTTATGGACATCAAATGAATATTTACTATAGTTATTTAAACAATCAGTCCCTTCTTGATAGAATTATCATCAAGTAAATTATTGGGAATTTTGGAATCCAAAACATAGAATTTCTCATATTTCTTGGGATCTATTCTCAAATTTCCACACAAGACATAGAATTTTTTTATTTTGAATTTATTTTTTCAAAAATATATTTCAATGTAACTGTTGGTGATGATTTAATTTTAGCTACAGTAAATGCTTTTTTAAAAGAATATTTTTTTATAAAAACATTTAGAAGAAAAATGCATTAAATGTCATAATACTGAAATGATGAACCATTTTATATTACAACATACCCATTTTTGGGAAAATACCCTTACTTTATCATTCCTTCTCCTAGAAAATATCATATTATAATCCATTTATATATCTTGTATACTATAATTTTAATCCAATCAAAAAAGAATCTTTGATATTTTAGTTGATAATCCTTTACAAAATACAACATTTAGATTATCCCAACTCCATTCTTATAGTATTATAACTTTTTGGGTTTCTGAAATTATTATAACCAAAATAAGAAACTAAAAATTGGTACTAAACTATTAGGGTCACCAATATCCAATTTTAAAAATAAATTATAATAAAAGGGAACACTATTCTGGCATAAACCTATCTATTTGGATGATTAATTCCTTGAAAAGTATTCATTTTGGATGGAATATAATGTCACGAACCGCCCTCGGGGTCCGTGTCGTGACTACCCCAAGCCCGCCTTCCATAGGCCAGGGGCTGGCGACTAGCACCAAGGCGTAAATCCCGGTAAAAAGGGAAGGCATTGCCTTTGAAAAGTAACAAACACCATAGAGTAAGAAAGCGGAAAGTAAACACTAAACAAAGCAGAGTACAACTGAAAGTGCGGAAAAGTAAATGGGCCAGAATACAAACCCAAACTAAAAGTAAAGTACAACTCGAAAGGGAAAACAGCAACTGAAAAGTAAAAGACGCTACACCGAGCTGTCCACTGGAAATCCCACCTGAAGGGTGGGTACAGATAGCTCCTCTGCTCCACGGGTCCCGTCGTCCGCTCCGTGCACGTCCCGCCCAGTGGTCCACCTCCGGGTACCGTCCCGCTCTGCAAGCCTCAGCTAAGGTCAACGCTGTCCGTCGTCTGCAACCAACACAACGTAGTGCGGGCAAAGCCCGTGCAGGGGTGAGTATAAGCTACTCAGTAGGGACCCCGAGACCCCTGAAGGCCTCTCAAATCCACAAAGGATAAACCACGAAGAAAAGTAACAATCACGAAGTAATAACCGACACTGCTTAGGTATATGCCCATGCATATACCTAAGTCACCAATTCAAATACGCTCTAACCTCCGAGCCCAAGTACAACTCAGTCCACACAGGAAAGTAAACGTATTCCACACAGGAAAGCAAAACGTAATCCACACAGGATTGCACAACACAATCCACACAGGAAAGCAATAGGATTCAGCTCACACAGATATACTTCTTCAGAGGACGATAAAGATGATCACTGATCCATCTAAGTCGTCGGACCCACGAAGGATCGATAGGTAACTAACCCCCGCAATGACCCACACAGGATCGGGCCCACACAGGACCTGTAGGCGCTGGCTCACACAGAACCGCTGAGCGCAAGGACCCACACAGGATCGGGCCCACACAGGACCTGTAGCACTGATCCACGTAGGATCGCTGAGTGCTGAAGTCGTCATCATCGAATCCACACAGGATCTCTGTACTGTCGTCGTCGCAGTCACAGTAGCAGTCGTAGCAGTAGAACAGTCGCAGCCAGCACTAGGGTTTCCGCACAAAGCAAGCTCGTTCAGAGGGTCCGCTCCACGAGCCGAGAGGCTGATACATCAACTGTCACGAAGACCAGAGTTGATGTATCCAAAAGTTCCGTATCGTCAACAGGAACTCAACGCAACAGACGGCGCGTCGATCGGACGCCCGGTCTGAGAGTTATTGGCATTTTCGTCTCCGGGGCCCGGTTGGTTTTTAAGGCAAAACCAACCCGACCGTACTCCACCTGCGTCCAAACCTCGGGCGGAGTATGCCAAAAGATCTGTCTCGTAAAGAGGAACACAACACGGCTGACGGCACGTCAATCGGACGTCAGTAGCTCAAGATATGAGCGTTTCCGCTCCGAAGGCCCGGTTGGTTTCGTGAACGAACCATCCCGGCCGAACTCAAAGTAATCCGAAACCTTGAGTTCGATATACCGAAACGACCGTCTCGATCCAAGGATCGCGTTGCCGCAGACGGTTCGTCATTCGGAGGTGCGAGGCACAAGATATGGCCAAAAGACTGTAACTGGTTCGAAACGGGGGGGTCCGGGTCCGGGCCGACCCGGCCCGACCCCCCCCTGGGCGGCGCGGCGGCGCGGGGGCCGCGGCGGCTTGGCGCCGCGGGGTGGCTGCACGCGGGGGCTAAGCCCCCGCTGATTGGATTGTCGGCGCGGCAATATGTCGCTCCTCTTCTGCAAACCCCCCCCCCCCCTCACGTGGGGGGCTTGATTGATTAAAAAAAACCGGGGGGCTGCTGCCCCCCCCTTCCTACATGGAAACCGCCCCCCTCTTTAAGAGGGGGGTTTTAAACGTTGGCCGGGGAATTAATTCCCCCGGTTTAACGTCATCCGGCCGGCCAGCTGGCCGGCCGGTTTTCTCCAACGGGACCGGAAATTCCGGTCCCCTCTTCGGCTTCCGACGCCGGCGGCCCGGCCGCCGGTCTTCTCATCCCGCCGTGGCCCGGAACCGGCTGCGGTCTCCTCGTCCCGCCGCGGCCCGGAACCGTCCGCGGTGTTCGTCGTCCGGTGCGGTGCGACGGCACCGCGCCCCTTCGCCGTGCCTTGATCCCTTTCAACGCGGCGCGATGGCGTCACGTTCTTGAAGATTCTTCCTCGGCGTGGCGCGACGGCGCCGCGTAAAATATTTGCACGATTATCCGCGTGGTGCGACGGCACCACGCCACTTTCTTTGCACGATTATCCACGTGGTGCGACGGCACCACGCCACTTGCTTCCACTCGCAAGAATAAACAAGAACGATGGAGGGGGTTCGGCCGTGTTCGTGCGGTCCGGCCCCCTCACGTTAAAATAATAACGCAACTTTAAATAATTCAAAGCCACACGTTAGACTTGCTAAATTCACGATCAAGAATAAAATAATTAAACCAAAAAGAAATCAACAACCCCTACCTTGGTATAAGGTTCGAAGATTTGTCTACGTTCCGCGGAAGACGACGTCGTGGAGGTCGGGCGTCGCGGTCGTCGTTCGTCAAACCGTTGACGAAGGGATGCGTCCGATGCGATTCGTCGTTGGTGAAACTTCTCAAGTCGACGAAGGAAAACCGAGGAGGAAGCGGTGTCTCCCTTTCTTTGACGTGGAGAGAAGATAGAACGGCGTCGCGTTCTTCGCGTTCTTCAAGGAGGAAGATGAAGTTCTTCAAAGTGTAGAACTCTTCTTCTCTCTAATCTCCACACAACACAGCAACTCCCAAAATAAAATAAGCTACACCTTATTTTATTTTCACTTTGCCAACCTTTCAAAATTCAAAAGTTGAATTCATTACATTAATTAAATCTAGAGTTGTCAAAAAAAATGAAGAGATAAGTTGGCAAGAATTAATGTAGGGGAGAGCCACAAAATTTAAGAGGGGGTTTAGAGGGGTTAGGGAATTTGAAAAGGTGGGGGCTCGTGTGGGCCCCACCTCCCTCATAACCACACATGGGAAGTTGGGTGGTTGTGGGCCCCACCAACAACTTCCCATGAGAGAGTCTAACCACCACGAATAAAATAAAATTCGCACATAATTTTATTTTACTTATCTTTTAATCCCCAAAACTAACTTTTAACCCGCAACAAACGCAACTTCTGAAAATGTCTCTTTTAGCGAATTTCGGCGCTGCGAGTTCATCGGTGCCCTCGGATTTCAATTCCGAGCACCGGATCAAAAGTTAGGAATTCCCGCTCGTTCGTTCACTGAACGTACCCGAGCCAAACTTTGGAAAATGATTCCGGGCACTCCGGGCCTCGGAATCAGGTGCCGTCTGAAACCGCGCTCTTGTAAAATTATAAAGAAAATTAAGAAAAAAATTTCCTTGAATTTTACGGGTCTTTACATTACTACCACCTCAGGGCTTTACATCCCCGTAAAGATACATCAAAAACTAGGGAAACAAATGAGGGTACTGAGAACGCATCTGAGCCTCCCGCTCCCATGTGCTCTCCTGGAGATTCCCGTGCTGCCATCTGATGCGCACAAGAGGAATCGATCGCCCACGCAGGACCCGCTCCTGTCGATCCTCTATCTCCACCGGGACCTCCGTAAAAGTCGCCCCATCGTCAACGTCAAGCTCCCCATGATCAATGATGTGCATCGGGTCGTGCACGTATCTCCTCAGCTGAGATACGTGGAAGACGTCGTGCACCCGGTGCAACTGAGGTGGTAGAGCCAGGCGATAAGCCACCTCACCAATCCTGCTGAGAATCTGGAAGGGTCCGATGAAGCGCGGAGATAACTTGCCGCCTCGGCCAAATCTCCGAATATCACGTCGAGGTGAGACCCGCAAGAAGACGTGGTCGCCATCCTCGAACTCCAGTGGCCTCCGCCTCCTGTCAGCATATGACTTCTGTCGGCTCTGAGCTGTCCTCATCCGCTCCTGGATGACCTGGACCTTCTCTGTCGTGGCCTGGACCATCTCCGGTCCCACCAGTGCTGACTCCCCAGGGTCTGTCCAGCACAAAGGAGATCTACATGGTCGGCCGTACAACGCCTCGTATGGTGCCATCCCGATGGTGGAGTGGTAGCTATTGTTGTATGCGAACTCCACCAAGGGTAGGTGGTCCTCCCAGCTACGACCAAAGTCGAGGACACATGCGCGGAGCATGTCCTCGAGAGTCTGAATGGTCCTCTCCGTCTGACCATCCGTCTGAGGGTGAAAGGCTGTGCTCAGACGTAGTTGTGTCCCGAACGCTTCCTGTAACCCCTTCCAAAGTCGGGAAGTAAAGCGGGCATCTCGATCGGAGACGATAGATGATGGTACGCCGTGGAGCCGCACAATCTCCTGAACGTAGAGACGTCCCAAGCTCTCTACTGAGCCCTGCTCTCTGATGGGTAAGAAGTGTGCCGACTTGGTGAGTCGGTCAACAATCACCCAGATGGAGTCGTGACCTTTGGAAGTGCGTGGAAGTCCAGTCACGAAGTCCATAGATATGCCATCCCACTTCCACTCCGGAACCTCCAAGGGCTGTACCAAGCCTGCTGGTACCTGATGCTCTGCCTTCACCTGCTGGCAGGTAAGGCATCGAGAAACGAACTCTGCTATTGCCTTCTTCAAGCCCGGCCACCAGTGCTGTCGTCTGAGTTCCTGGTACATCTTCGCCACTCCAGGATGTACCGCTAAAGGATAAGTGTGAAACTCTCTCAGTACTTCCTCTCGCAGTGCGACTGGTACCATGGTACGTCCTCTGAAAAGGATGTCGTGCTCTGCTCCAAGGGAGAATCCATCAGGTGCCTGTCCCGAGCATATCTGTGCACGCCGTGTCTCACAGTCAGCGTCCTCACGCTGTGCCTCTCTGACCCGCTGCAGTAGTGGAGGAGTGACTGTGAGAGACTGAAGAATGGCTGCTCCATCTCTATCCACGAAGGATATCTGCAAAGAGGCTAGATGCTCCGTCGCCTCCTCAAGTAGCTGAATGCCCGTCCTCCTGCTGAGGGCATCGGCTACTACGTTCCCCTTCCCAGGAGTATAGACTATCTCAAAGTCATAGTCCTGGAGGAACTCGAGCCATCGTCGCTGTCTCAGGTTCAGGTCCTTCTGCGAGAAGATATACCTGAGACTCTGATGATCGGAAAAGACTGTAAAGCGCTCGCCCATCAGATAGTGTCGCCATGTCTTCAGAGCGAAGACCACTGCTGCTAACTCCAGGTCATGGGTAGCGTAGTTCTTCTCATGTGGCCTCAACTGACGTGATCCATAGGCGATCATGGCCCGATCCTGCATCAGAACACATCCGAGTCCGATCCCTGATGCATCGCAGTAGACTACGTACCCTACTCCCTCCTCAGGAAACCTCAAGATAGGTGCGCAGGTCAATCTCTGTCTCAGCTCCTGGAAGCTCTGCTGACATCTGTCTGTCCATACGAAGGGTTTCCCCTTCTTCGTCAAAGCTGTGAGTGATGCCGCAACTCTAGAGAAGTCTGGCACGAATCTCCGATAATATCCAGCTAGTCCCAAGAAACTCTGAACCTCAGTCACGCTCCTGGGTGGTTCCCATGCTAACACAGCCTCAATCTTCGCGGGATCCACTGCAACTCCCGCCTCAGAGATAACGTGTCCCAAAAAGTGGAGCTCACGTATCCAGAACTGGCACTTCGAGAGCTTACCATAAATCTGGTGCTCTCTGAGTGTGTCAAGAACAACTCGCAAGTGATAGGCGTGCTCCTCCTCTGTCGTAGAGTAAATCAGAATGTCGTCGATGAAGACTACGACAAACCGATCGAGGTATGGCTGAAAGATCCTGTTCATGAGAGCCATGAACACTGCTGGGGCATTGGTTACACCGAAAGGCATAACCAAGAACTCATAGTGGCCATACCGACATCTGAAGGTTGTCTTCTGCACATCCTCGTCTCTGACTCTGAGCTGATGATAGCCTGACCTGAGGTCTATCTTCGAGAACCACCGTGCTCCCTTGAGCTGATCAAAGAGGTCATCAATCCTCGGTAGCAGATACTTGTTCCTCACTGTCACCTGGTTCAGGCGTCGATAGTCAACACAAAGTCGCAAGCTCCCGTCCGCCTTCTTGGCGAACAATATCGGGGAAGCCCAGGGTGAAACACTGGGTCGGATGAACCCCTTGCCCTGCAAGTCCTCCAACTGTACCCGTAGCTCCCGAAGCTCGGCGGGGGCCATCCGATATGCTGGAGTGGATATCGGGGCTGTCCTGGGTTACAAGTCAATATAAAAGTCTACCTCTCTGCGAGGAGGTAGCCCTGGAACGTCGTCGGGAAAAACGTCCGCAAACTGATCCACCACTGCAGGGAAACCAGGACTCCGCACGTCAACTGCTCCAAGGATAAGGCTAGCCAACTGATGAGTGATGGGCTGTCCTCTCCTCCGCGGATGTCCATCCTGTGCTGCTAAGGCTCCCTTCTCGCCGGTGAAGGTGAACCTGCTCCCGTCGGTGCGTACACATCGCACCTTGCGCCTAAAACAGTCAATCTGTGCATGGACCGTAGATAGCCAATCCATGCCCAAGATGACGTCGTAAGGCCTTGACGCTGCTACAAGAAGATCCCAGCCGAAGCTCTCGCCTCCTAGAGTAAGCTCACACTGCCGGCACCAGTGCGTAATCGTCGAGTCTGCTCCCGTAGGAGTCTCTAGCCATAAGGATCGATCCAACGGCTCTGTCGGAATCTCCGAGCTCCGAACAAGGGCAGCGGCTATGAAAGAGTGACTCGCTCCTGTGTCTATAAGAACTGCAGCAAGGGTGGAATAGACACAGATAGTACCTCGAATCATCTCGGGTGCGCCATGGTCGTAGGCCTCTGCTGCCTGGAGCTGTGCATGTCGCTGCCCGCCAGCTCCCTGTGGTCGGGGTGGACCTCCTGGTGGTGGTGGTGGTAGAGCCTCAAAGCGTCGGCCACCACCGGCTGCTCGTCCAGCTCCTCTGCCTCGTCCGCCTCCTCCCTGCGGACCGCCACGGTCGACCCTCTGCCTCTGCCTCTCGTAAGACTGGCTCCACACTGTGTGCCCCGCACTGCTGAGCCAGTGCCCTGAGATCGTCTGCCTGAAGGTCTGGGCTGTCTGGACCCCTGAGTCATCCGTCGACTGCCTGCTGCAGATGACTCTGCCACGTGCCGCCCCGCGGTGGGTCTCTGTGCTGGTGTAGACTCAGCAAGGAAGCTCTAGATCCGAAGGGCCCGCTCCAGTACTCCTGTCTGAGTCGGTATGCTGAGGGAGATCAGCGATGCCCTGATCTCGTGTCTCAAACCCTGCTCGAAGGTCCGGGCCCGGAAGAATGGGTCCCGTACCATGTCGGTCGAGTAGCGCGAGAGATCGGTAAATCTCGCCGAGTACTGAGCGACCGTCATGCTGCCCTGCCGCAGCTGAAGAAGCTCCTGGATACGCACCGCACGAAGGGTGGCTGGGAAGAACTCCGAGCGGAAGAGGCTCTCAAAGTCCGTCCAAAGTAGAGATGCCTCATCGTGCACCTGGAGCATCAGGCTCCACCATCGTCCCGCTGCTGCGTGTAGTAGGCTCGCAGCGAGGATCACCATGAGGTCTGCTGGTGTCCTCACTAGCCTAAACACTCGAACCACTGCCTCCAGCCAGTCCTCTACTGCCTGAGGATCCGTCTCCCCGCGAAACCTGGGCGGTCGCTAGCGCTGAAACTCATGCAGTGCGCTGAGGCGACGTGCATCGTCAGCGGCTGCTGCTGGAAGCATCAGGGGCTCGGCGGGTAAAGCTACCGCCGGTGCCACTACTGGCAAAGGGCCCTGCACCGAGGCCTCGTCGCTCGGTGGGCTGTCATCTCGCTCGACTCTCGGAACCCTAGCTGGCTGTCGTCGTGGGGCCATCCTGAAAAGGAAACAGGTGCTCCACGGTCAGAACAGTATACCTGGTGAGCTGATATAAGTAATCACAAAGAAAACTTTGAAACACACACGCAATCAATGTTTTCGTGCATTAAGTCGGAAATCAGAAGTCAGGGTCCTGGTGTACGGATACATCGGCCGCCGCACCAACACTGGACTCCCTGGACTGATAACCACACTCAATACGCTAAACATTATTACTTCACATAGAAAAGATCAGTGTTCACGGTAGAACCGAACTCCTCTGATACCAATTTGTCACGACCCGCCCTTAGGGTCCGTGCCGTGACTACCCCAAGCCCGCCTTCCATAGGCCAGGGGCTGGCGACTAGCACCAAGGCGTAAATCCCGGTAAAAAGGGAAGGCATTGCCTTTGAAAAGTAACAAACACCACAGAGTAAGCAAGCGGAAAGTAAACACTAAACAAAGAAGAGTACAACTGAAAGTGCGGAAAAGTAAATGGGCCAGAATACAAACCCAAACTAAAAGTAAAGTACAACTCGAAAGGGAAAACAGCAACTGAAAAGTAAAAGCCGCTACACCGAGCTGTCCACTGGAAATCGCACCTGAAGGGTGGGTACAGATAGCTCCTCTGCTCCACGGGTCCCGCCGTCCGCTCCGTGCACGTCCCGCCCAGTGGTCCACCTCCGGGTACCGTCCCGCTCTGCAAGCCTCAGCTAAGGTCAATGCTGTCCGTCGTCTGCAACCAACACAACGTAGTGCGGGCAAAGCCCGTGCAGGGGTGAGTATAAGCTACTCAGTAGGGACCCCGAGACCCCTGAAGGTCTCTCAAATCCACAAAGGATAAACCACGAAGAAAAGTAACAATCACGAAGTAATAACCGACACTGCTTAGGTATATGCCCATACATATACCTAAGTCACCAATTCAAATACGCTCTAACCTCCGAGCCCAAGTACAACTCAGTCCACACAGGAAAGTAAACGTATTCCACACAGGAAAGCAAAACGTAATCCACACAGGATTTCACAACACAATCCACACAGGAAAGCAATAGGATTCAGCTCACACAGATATACTTCTTCAGAGGACGATAAAGATGATCACTGATCCATCTAAGTCGTCGGACCCACGAAGGATCGATAGGTAACTAACCCCCGCAATGACCCACACAGGATCGGGCCCACACAGGACCTGTAGGCGCTGGCTCACACAGAACCGCTGAGCGCAAGGACCCACACAGGATCGGGCCCACACAGGACCTGTAGCACTGATCCACGTAGGATCGCTGAGTGCTGAAGTCGTCGTCGTCGAATCCACACAGGATCTCTGTACTGTCGTCGTCGCAGTCACAGTAGCAGTCGTAGCAGTAGAACAGTCGCAGCCAGCACTAGGGTTTCCGCACAAAGCAAGCTCGTTCGGAGGGTCCGCTCCACGAGCCGAGAGGCTGATAAATCAACTGTCACGAAGACCAGAGTTGATGTATCCAAAAGTTCTGTATCGTCAACAGGAACTCAACGCAACAGACGGCGCGTCGATCGGACGCCCGGTCTGAGAGTTATTAGCATTTTCGTCTCCGGGGCCCGGTTGGTTTTTAAGGCAAAACCAACACGACCGTACTCCACCTGCGTCCAAACCTCGGGCGGATTATGCCAAAAGATCCGTCTCGTAAAGAGGAACACAACACGGCTGACGGCACGTCAATCGGACGTCCGTAGCTCAAGATATGAGCGTTTCTGCTCCGAAGGCCCGGTTGGTTTCGTGAACGAACCATCCCGGCCGAACTCAAAGTAATCCGAAATGTTGAGTGCAATATACCGAAACGACCGTCTCGATCCAAGGATCGCGTTTCCGCAGACGGTTCGTCATTCGGAGGTCCGAGACTCAAGATATGGCCAAAAGACCGGAACTGGTTCGAAACGGGGGGGTCTGGGTCCGGGCCGACCCGGCCCGACCCCCCCCCCCCCCTGGGCGGCGCGGCGGCGCGGGGGCCGCGGCGGCTTGTCGCCGCGTGGTGGCTGCACGCGGGGGCTAAGCCCCCGCTGATTCGTTTGTCGGCGCGGCAATATGTCGCGCCTCTTCTGCAAACCCCCCCCCCCCCTCACGTGGGGGGCTTGATTGATTAAAAAAAAACCGGGGGGCTGCTGCCCCCCCTTCCTACATGGAAACCGCCCCCCTCTTTAAGAGGGGGGTTTTAAACGTTGGTCGGGGAATTAATTCCCCCGGTTTAACGTCATCCGGCCGGCCAGGTGGCCGGCCGGTTTTCTCCAACGGGACCGGAAATTCCGGTCCCCTCTTTGGCTTCCGACGCCGGCGGCCCGGCCGCCGGTCTTCTCATCCCGCCGCGGCCCGGAACCGGCCGCGGTCTCCTCGTACCGCCGCGGCCCGGAACCGGCCGCGGTCTCCTCATCCCGCCGCGGCCCGGAACCGGCCGCGGTGTTCGTCGTCCGGCGCGGTGCGACGGCACCGCGCCCCTTCGTCGTGCCTTGATTCCTTTCAACGCGGCGCGACGGCGTCGCGTTCTTGAAGATTCTTCCTCGGCGTGGCGCGACGGTGCCGCGTAAAATATTTGCACGATTATCCGCGTGGTGCGACGGCACCACGCCACTTGCTTTGCACGATTATCCGCGTGGTGCGACGGCACCACGCCACTTGCTTCCACTCGCAAGAATAAACAAGAACGATGGAGGGGGTTCGGCCGTGTTCGTGCGGTCCGGCCCCCTCACGTTAAAATAATAACGCAACTTTAAATAATTCAAAGCCACACGTTAGACTTGCTAAATTCACGATCAAGAATAAAATAATTAAACCAAAAAAGAAATCAACAACCCCTACCTTGGTATAAGGTTCGAAGATTTGTCTACGTTCCGCGGAAGACGACGTCGCGGAGGTCGGGCGTCGCGGTCGTCGTTCGTCAAACCGTTGACGAAGGGATGCGTCCGATGCGATTCATCGTTGGAGAAACTTCTCAAGTCGGCGAAGGAAAACCGAGGAGGAAGCGGTGTCTCCCTTTCTTTGACGTGGAGATAAGATAGAACGACGTCGCGTTCTTTGCGTTCTTCAAGGAGGAAGATGAAGTTCTTCAAAGTGTAGAACTCTTCTTCTCTCTAATCTCCACACAACACAGCAACTCCCAAAATAAAATAAGCTACACCTTATTTTATTTTCACTTTGCCAACCTTTCAAAATTCAAAAGTTGAATTCATTACATTAATTAAATCTAGAGTTGTCAAAAAAAATGAAGAGATAAGTTGGCAAGAATAAATGTAGGGGAGAGCCACAAAATTTAAGAGGGGGTTTAGAGGGGTTAGGGAATTTGAAAAGGTGGGGGCTCGTGTGGGCCCCACCTCCCTCATAACCACACATGGGAAGTTGGGTGGTTGTGGGCCCCACCAACAACTTCCCATGAGAGAGTCTAACCACCACGAATAAAATAAAATTCACACATAATTTTTTTTACTTATCTTTTAATCCCCAAAACTAACTTTTAACCCGCAACAAACGCAACTTCCGAAAAGGTCTCTTTTAGCGAATTTCGGCACTGCGAGTTCATCGGTGCCCTCGGATTTCAATTCCGAGCACCGGATCAAAAGTTAGGAATTCCCGCTCGTTCGTTCACTGAACGTACCCGAGCCAAACTTTGGAAAATGATTCCGGGCACTCCAGGCCTCGGAATCAGGTGCCGTCTGAAACCGCGCTCTTGTAAAATTATAAAGAAAATTAAGAAAAAAATTTCCTTGAATTTTACGGGTCATTACATATAACACCAAATATTTTCACGGAGTTCTATCAAGTAACCATTTAATCATATATATTTTCCTCAGGAATGTATTCTTTTAAATATTTATTTTTATGTCTTATAGATTCAATATAATTAATATATTATAAAAATATTAATATATGAAACTTTATACTACTTTTACTTTATGTTATATTTCCAAAAAATAATTTGTATTAACACGTACCAAAATGAAATCCATGTATGAAGTACAAAAAAAATTACATAAAGGTATAAAATAATTCAAAATAAAAATACTCATAAATTCTAGTACAGTATGATATGTTAAAAACCCTTTCATTTTAAGAAAAATATTATGCCCAAGTATTGTATGAATTCCAATATAAAGTCTAACTATTCATATATTAATAATATTGATGGGGTTTAACTTCATTATATACAGATAACATGATAATCATAAATTATAACCAATATTTATGTAACTCCCTATATGAAATTCAAGGATTTTATGAGAAGTTGTTCAAAACTTCAAACCAAATAATATATTGTTTTATAAAATACATTTTTTCCTGGATTTAATTTTATTTAAATGATCTTTATAAATGATAAATTAATAAACATATACATGTTATAATCATTAATGAACATTTCAAAAATCAATATTTATAAAAAAAATGTTACACTTAAGCAAGATTTATGTATATTCCATAAATAAATCTACAGGTATATTTCATGTTTATTTCAATAAAACAAATTTATGTTTATCTTCTTACATGGTATTCAATATGATCATTTTCATATTTTAAATATATAACAAAAATAAAAATATACACACATTTATATTATATATGAACGTTTCATATTTATCTAAACATTTTACCTAAATTAAATATCAATTTTTTACTTTACCTATACCATTATTAAACACATTTAAAGATCTTTTTTCATGATTTTAATAGATTTAGAAATACATATTTTTCTATGATCATTTAGTATTATTATTTATAAACTTTGAATAAAACAATTTAAATCCTTTTTCATTATCCTTATTTAATATTTAATAAATAGTGCATGTGTTAATAGATATATTAAATCAACTTTAAACCTAGATCACATCCCCAAAAAATTCTTTTTAACAATCTAAATACCCCTAGGAATTTATCATGATCTATTTAATTTTATACTAATAAAGGTTTCAAATAATTTTTGTAAAACCTGTTTTCATAATAAAGTATAAAACAAAACTCTGTTTTAATACCTCGAGATCAATGATGAAAAATAGACTCTACCCATTACCACATATTAATTTTGAATCTAGTATTCATTGAGTAACTAGTCAGATAGGATCATGTTTCTCAAGGGAATACTGGTCCCATATCTACCATCTTCCAAATGGAATACCACATATGTGGCCCTTCAATGAAAAGGGCTGTATATCCAAGAAAAATTCAATTATCCCCATCATTGGTGTATCAGTATCTTCACCTCACAAAAAAAACCCAATCTCTATAACTCGTATCTTATAAGTTTATTATAGTAATTAATGGATACAACCACCCCACGGATATATGATATCCAACCAGAGACATTACCCACTACCCCTTCCTAGATCAATAGAAAGTTTATCCTTGATATTATCCTAAATTCAACATTGAATCTCATGCCTTAAAATAGTTCATGGTTTGTTCCCCACCATATGGAATCCCTAAAACTGATCCTCAAGAAGATTCCAAAAAATTTCCATCCTATCATTCATTTTTATCTTCTCAAACCATATACATCCCATCCTTGACAGCCAAAATCAATGAATAATCTTTTATTAACCATACCAAAATACTTATATCCATTTTTAATATCAACTCTTTCAACAAAGGAATATCCCCAATATCATTACAGCCACTATTTACTACTCCTCCATTATGTTACACTAATCAAATTTTGTTTGAAATCATTTCACTGAAATCATTACACCTCAGGAAAATTGTAAACACAATCAAATATCAGCACCAATTTCTTGAGCATCCAACCAATCACCATAAACAAACACTAAGATGGGCTTCAACTACACCCATAGATCTAAAGACACCAAAGTAGTGAAATCCAATACATATCTTAGATTATTGTGATCCCCATATACTATAACATAGAAATTGTATTGAGACAAATGAAAAGGGGTGAATCATGTGTGTAATATTATTTCAAAATTACAGATAGTTTTATAATCATTTACCCTATTTGAAAATTTAACACCTGGAATCTATTAGAAAAAATAATGATTACTTTTTTATCTTATACCAAACATGCCACAAACATATGAAATTTTTATTTTCAACAAGAGAAATTATATGGTAGTTTCTATACCATAAAATAAAACATTGGGAAACTTATTCCATGTTTTGGTTAGGTTTCACCATGTCACATATTCTCTTCAAAAAAAAATCATCATTTAGAAGTGGGGGTCCAAGGATCATATTGGAACCTTTCACACCAAATTAAGTAATATTTCATTCAAAATAATATATATTTTGATATATATTTCCTATAGAAATTTCTTTATTCATAATCCAGTGAGTTCGAACCACTTCATTAAACCACTGAATTAGATTATATAATCACACTAGATGTTACTGCATCACTAATATCAGATATTCTTCCTAAAACTTGTATTATTCAACTTCCATATGTTTTTAAATAATACATGTATGAAAAAACAATATGTTGTTTCTCTCAGACTACATGGATAAAATTTTCTTTTAAATATTTTATATATTACATTCATGTTGACCTATCTTTCTAATTTGATCTTTAATAATTAATATCATAGGGCTTCTTACTCGATTAAATATTACCACCATAAATCCAATTAGGTTTCCCAATTTCTTATTCTTTGTCATCTTCAATACCAAAAATAATGTAAATTACCATAAAATATCATATTCCTCTTCTAATTCACTTTATATCTATGAGTTATCTCAAAAAATAAGGATTTTTCATATAGCTCAAATAATTTCACTCATTTTTTGGTACTAACATTATTTTATATATATGATGCCTCAATATTTCTTATTATCCCCTCACATTAACTTAAATTGAAATATATTAGGTGGTATTACTTATCAAAACCCACAAGAATTGTTTACACCACATTTTTATTCTTCTACACTTTCTATATTATTTTAATATAATTGCACCATATGGGTGTGCCACATGATTTCTTCAACTGATCATTGCAAAAATAATACCTAGAATACAATTTTCTTATTTTATTCTAATTTTATCTTAGTATAATATATTACTTATTTTATTCTAACTAGGTCGAGTGTTCTTATATATAGAATATAACACTAAAAAATCTACACTTCAATATCCATAGTATTATAATAGTATCATATAATATATTTTTAGGTGGATCACTCTATTTTATTGTAAGATTTTCCGTGGACAATCATTGCAGCCTCCACGCTTGAAAAAGTACTCTACTTCTTTCAACTCATTCAATTATCTTCATTTTTTTCTTGAATAACAAAACCTTTTCTGATAATTAATAAATTTAATCACAACACTTTGAATAATTGATTTACATTTTAAAAAAAAAATTAACATATATTTTATTCCATTCATGAAAGATAAATTACTATCCTTCTATCTGAATTATAATTGAACATTATTAAATTAGTCAATAATATTATCTTTTAACTTACTCATTTACTATAGATCAAAAATATTATATAGAGTTTAAAACTAAATTTAACTTACCAATAATTGACGCAAAAAATGTTATAAAGACTATTTTAGTTGAAATATACCATCTTTAATGATAATTTCTTATGAAACAAATCTATCATTTTTGTTAAAAATAATTTCTCTTCCGGTATTATGACCTATATTATAATGTTTAAAAAAATTAAAAGTTTTTCCTATTTTGATCGAATAAATATTTTTATTTTTGAAGTCATATTATGTGTTGAATTAATATAATAAATTCTTGAACTCAAATAAAATTCTTAAAAAGAAGTATTCTAATTAGAAAAAATGAAATCAAATGAACCCTTACAGTTAATTCATATGACTTGGAAAATTTCATATAATCTGATGTGAATTCATGTGAACATAAGAAAAGTTATAGAATAAAGCCTTAACTAATACAGAATCCTTATGATATTTTTCAGGTCATATTAAATCCAAGTTAATTAGTATAAAAGGATAAAATTAGTATGAAATCAGTAATATCATGGAAAATATAAAGGCGTATAAAAATAATTCTAATAATAATGAAGCATTATAAATATAGAAATTTTCGATATTCAGTTACATTTTCAAGGAACATATTTTCATTGTAGTTTTATAAGATAATTACATGGATTATATTGTATAATCCAAATTATAGATGTATAAATGAGAAACTAACATGCTAATTTAATATTTTATTTCCAATAAATTATATAGTTCTAATGGAAACTTTTAAAAAACATAGTGGATACCTCTATAGTACAATTTCTATAAGGAAAAGTCACCTACAAAAAATATAGAGATTTATTTTTTTAGTATTACACATTTTTCCACAATCATTTAAAATAAGAGATAATTTAGAAAACAAAAAAGAAGAAGAGTTGTTGTTAAGATACAAGAATATTATGACATTATTTTCAAAATTATTCATGTCACCCAACCGAAAAAGGAAAAAATTTTGAAACTATTAACACATAGTAATATATATTTGAAATAGAGATCCATTTTGATATAAAATTTAAATATAATTCATCCTATAGTAGCTCTTTACCTACTATTAGTTTCCTTAGAAATTATGTGCAGAACTAGATTTCTTTTCAATATATCTTTCTCTGTAAAAGTGTAAAATATTTAAAATTTTATGTAAAATATGGTGGATAGGTCTTGTAAATATTGTTCCCATATAAAATATTTTTTATCTATTATACTAAGTGATCGCTATTTTTACTCAATTGGGAAACCCATAGTAAAATGGATGGTTGACTAAAAATCAACAAGATCACATTTAGGGTTAGTGTAGTGGATTAATGTAACTTCATATTTCCTTAAAAAATATATAAATCTTCTATTTCAATCTCTTTATTTATTTCATTTGATATAAATTCAATTTAAGAGTTATAGATAGACTCTATTAATATTTTTAGAGGTTATTTTTATATTGATGAAATTTTTATGTATATAATTCACCCCCTATGGGGAAATTATTCAAAAAAATAGAATAATAATTGGTATTGTAATAGTGACTTTCATGTTCTAAACTTTTTAAAATTTCTGTTTGAATATTGATTTCCTGGTTGATTCAATATCTTATATGAAATAATTAATTTCTAAGGGTAGATATCCATATTTTGGTATAGAGAACTATAATTTCAAGACGGGAAATATGATTATATATCTTATGATCCTCAGACTAGATTTCTATTTTGGACCTATATAAACATTATAGAATTCCTACCATAGATTTAGAATTGTGGAATTACACTCAACAAGTTGAATATGATTTTAATTTTAATGATATGAATGTTATTATAAATAGATTATGAACTAACGAGTTCAATAGTTTTTTTATAGTGTGCTATTGTTAATTAAATATGGAAAACTATTGTAGTTTCATATGAAGGAACTAATATTTTTTGAGATATGGTGTATAATACTAATTGGCTATAATTAAATACTTTAAAAACTCAAGTGGGGAAAAATATTAACCAATGAATGGAAGTGTTATGGATATTGTAAGTAATGTCATAACCATAAGAAATGATTTTCTAAATTCAAATCAATCGATAAATGTACTTAAATTATTACCTTCCCCAGGGAGTGGTAAATCTTCCACTATCAAGAAATCAACTCATTTTATGTATATGATTATAAAATAAGTAATTAGAACTGTAATGAGGCATAAAGAAAAATGAAATAAGTTACTCATGAATATAGACTAATCAAAAAGGATAATATAACTCTGAAATAATCCACATCAAAATTTTAGATGAAATAATTATAAATATTATTATAAAACTTATTTTATGAAATAAGGTAAATCTGTTCTTATTTTTATGTTAAACACTATCAAGCATATATAATTTTTATAATGTTTTATAATAACTTTAAAGTATTCAAGAAATAAATAAAAAATATTAAAAAAACTAATGAAATTTATAAAGATTCCAGGTGTCATAAGAGTAATAATCTTAGAAATATCAATATTAATTTAATTGAGTATAAAGAGAACATGAAATAAAAAATGTTTTCTAAAAAATATATTTTTAAGAAAACAGGAATGAAAAATCCATTTTGAATGATCTTTAAGACTCCAATGGTGATTTAATTTCTATCCCAAATATTGAGATATAGAATCGAAAGAATAATATGGGCTTCATAGAACAAACTAAAGAGGTGCAATTATTTTATTCTTCAAGTCATGAATCTGATTTCATAATTTTACAAATATACTATTGATGAATTAACTAAATATTACTCTACGTTATAAGATAAGTATGAATCGCTTAATAATAATAACAAATCACCTAAAAATACTAATGATGTTATTCTAATTCAAAATGTTGAAGTATATGAATAAATGTTTGATTTAAAAAATATTTGGTGGAGTATTACATCAACTAGATACTTGAAAATACTAATGATAAAAAAAGGAATCTTTTTATCAGTAATAACGGTGATAATTCTATGCTATATTTAAATTATTTTATTCTTATAAAAATTAAAAATATCATGTATAATATTGTCATTTTTCATTGTGTAATTTATGAACACCATGCTAATTATTATTGCCTTAAAAATACTTACTTTTTTGGAGTAAAACATACAATTTCTTATAAACATCCATCAAAAGAAAAGACTACGAATTATGGATAGATTAAAAATGTTTTGGTGAGTTTATTTTTAATTTCTAACATAGTTATACCCAAGATAATTTGGGCACTAAAAAATTTTCTTTTTTAATTTCCTTTTTTAAGGATAATTACACAGGGATAACATAACTAAAGGGTATTATATAATTTTTTGAGTCATATGAGAGGTTAATTATAAATGTTTCACTCACTTTATAAATTTAATAAAGTGTATATTACATTGAGTAAAAATACAAAAAGTAAAGATTATTAGTGTTACACCAATTGGAAATCCCAATTAATTCCTAATTTAAAAAGTTATTTATATTGAATTCATGATTCCCACACTAATGATAACTTATTAACATTATCGTTGTTAATATTTTTTTTTATCTAGTAATATGTGAAAAAAATTAAAGATAAAATTTTTTAGTTTAAGGAATAAAAAAAATAAAAAAGTTAACACTAGAGATATTAAATACTTTAAAAATAAAATTAAAATAGATAAATCTTGTATTTTGAATAGGGGACATGAAAAATGATATTTTTATTCAATGAGAAAATTCACAATGAAAAACCTTATTTCATGTTCGACATAAATTACATGAAATGAAACTATGTTATTAATTCCAAAAGGGAGACAACAAAAAATAATTTTTTTTCAAATAATCAAATGGATTTCTACTTCTGAGCCACCAAAAATTATCCACATCAGTTTCTTTAGAACCTTTATAAATACAAGTCCATGTTGAAAAAATTCATATACTATTTGATGATATATTTTTATTTAATTGGGATTATTTTTTAAGCATAATTTTTGAATATTGTTATATTATTTAATTTTTATAAGAAATTTTTGAATTAAAAAGGATTCTAAAATTTTTTCATTGAGAAGTTACCATGGGATAGAGTTTTAGAATCCGGAATTTATTTATTTATTTCAGTGAATTGAAATAAAAATAAAATCCCTACCCCTTTCAAACCATAAAAGAATTTTGTTATAAAAATTTGGAATAAGACCTTGAAAAATATATAGAATTATGTTACATGATTATATCATGCCGACTCACTTTTAGGATAAAGATGTTTAAACAACATGTAATATAATAAAAAAGTCATAATAGGTCCCATCTCAAAAAAACTTATTATGAGTTATGGAATAATAAAAACCAAATTTTAGTGAAATCCATGTTTTTAGATAGAGAGTATTCCACTTGAAAACCATGGATAATAATGGTATTTTCGATCCAATGTTTAGGGAAGGAATCATCATATTTTAGTCCACTACATGAAAAGATTACAATTTTTTATTATAAAATTCAAGGATACTTAAAGAATAAACTCTTTTAAATTTAATTAAAGTGAACCATTTGATCATTAGAAATTTAAATTTAGTTATCTATGTTATTATATGGATATCATGGGACATGAAAATCTTTTTTATAATAAAAATATTGATGATTTGAAACTTGATCCAGAAGAATATAGTCTTAAAAGTGTTGAAAAAAGTAAACCTAAGAGGATACTTCTTATATATCATGGGACACCTGAAGACAATCCTTTGTAAATTGAAATAGGAAGGCAATATGGGGAAATTTGAATATTGGTATTATAGGAAACCATCATGCATTTTTCTATTTTTTATCCCATTATTAACAAAAACCATAAAAGAATAACTGAGTGATGAGACATGGTATTATCAATCAAATAAGAGTAAATGAAAGTCAATGGAAATAAAGAATTCTAATTAAATTTTGTATATATTATTATCTACTTATTAGAAATAAATGAGTTCCTAAAAAATAAAAATACAATAAATGATTAATTAGTATAACAAATCAAGATTTTTTGAGAAATGTTAAAACTAGTAATAAGATATAGACTATGAAGATACCTTTTTCCCATTTCTATGATAAAATATATTATCATTATTTTATCTTATACATCCCATATGATGTTTATGCATTTTCATATAGATGTTTAATCTTTATTTCTAAATGGTTTTCAAAAGGGGGTTTATATTTCAAACATCCTCATGGCCTTGAAAATTCCCAATTTAGATATATTTTCCTAAAACTAACTAAATGGTCATAAGGAATCAAATAAGAAACAATTTCTTGTTATGAACATTTCATCCCTTTTATTTTGAAAATGAATTTTTTATCAGCATAAAAGGCTCCCTACATTTAAGAAAACTTTATCAATATATATTTCACACATAAATATTTATGTTGATAATGTAATTTTTGGTTCAATGAAGGAAAACATTATTTTTTTAAAAATAATGAAAAAAAATTGATATGATCTTTTTGGGTGAGTTTAATTTCATAATTAGTTTTCAAATTTTAAAAAACTATTTTAGAACTATTTTGGAATAAGGTAAATACATAAAATATTTACTTAAAAGTCATGGTCCTGAAAACAACATGATTTATGCAGCTCTAATAAGATCAAATATTAATAATTATTTAGATGAATATAGTAAACTAGTGGATAAAAATATTTACAGTATAATAATTGTAAGATTATTATATATGACTCTTTGTAGAGAAAATATTTTGTTTTTGTATTTTTATGTTCTTGATTTCAAGAAAATACAAATGATACCGTTTTTCTTTTGCCAAAGGAATTTCAAAATTTTTTAAGGTTCAATTTATTTAACTTTTCAACGTCCAAAAACTTTTATATTTGATTTTATTTATTATTCATATACTGATTCTAGAGCTTTGATGTTAGAAAAAGTTCTTTAAGAGTCTACAACTTGTTAGGAAAATGATTTATTTCATAGTCAGATAAATAAATAGTTGTCGGTTGTATTATAAGATCATAATTATAGGTATATTATAGTTAGTAATGTTTGTAAAAATGTGATGTGGGTAAAAGACAATATATTGGAATTTATATTTCATTTTGATCAAGTTCCAATAATATTTTATATCACCAGTTCTATCAAAATTTTATGAATATGATAATCCATTCAAGAACAAAGAATATAGATTTAAGAGATCAATGTTTAAGAGACCAAAAAAAATAATGATATCTCACTTTATTTTCATAATAATAAATATATATTAATTGATATATTTACAAAACCCTTACCCACTGAAATTTTTTATTTCATTAAAATAGGATTAATCTCTTTCTATGTTAAATAATTTTTTAAAATATTCTAATTTATATAATTTCTATTAAATAATTTATTTATTTGACTTAATAAGTCTTAAATAGTTACTCTTAGATGATTTAAATTTATCCGTTTATTCAACTCTTAGTGAATTTTGATTTTGTTTTAAAATATTACATGTCCTATCACTTTAGTGGTGTATCTATTTCTTCTTATCAAAGACATGAGATGGAGTTTATCAATATTTGGATCAAACTCACATTATTAGAAACCTTCAAAATTAATTCCATTTTTTGTTGTCCCAAACCCTAAATTATTATTTTTTGAACTTTTAACCATCTAAACATATGTAAAATTTTAATCTAACTGAAGATGGTGCATTAATAAGATCAAATAAATTAATATCGAGTAATGGATATTGGAGAGTGTTTCTTATAAAATATAGAAATATCTCAAGGTCGAATAATATGAATCTACTATTGAAAAAATTATTTATTTTTTTAAAATGGGAATAAATATTTTATGAGAATAGTTTTATTGGTTTTTTAAAAATGGATTTTAAAGTGTTTTCAAGAGATATTAGTTCGGTTTTTCCCGAACTGCTCTTGTAGTTCAGTAAATACTTAATGGAAAACATATTTCCATTTATTTTTTAAAAATATTTGAGGCTCTCCATTACCCCCAAGAGGGTAGGAATATATATAATAATTATAAAATCTATGATAATGAGATAATACCTTCAAACATCATGTAATCTCTCCTTGGATCTATAATTATTTAAAAGAGCATCCAAAAAGTCATAGAGCTAGATCAAATGGTTCTATAAAAGTTTATTCAGATTGGAATTTCACAATGGGATGATATTTGTTAAAATTGATATTTTATTTCATTAATATAATTTTTATATTTTTGAATGAGAATAAATTAAACTTTATAATATATATGATGCACTATGTGCATCATTGCATTTTGAAAAACTTAAAAACTCAAATTTTATCTTCACAGCATACTTTTGGCCTAGATTTTGGAAATTTAATTGAAACTAAAAAAATATTAGTCTATCATGTGAAAAAATTATCACACACTTTCTGGTTTCATTTTAATAAATAGTTATTTCTCTAATAATGCCTAACTTAATAAGTTGGTAATGAAAAAAAGGGAAAAAGGTATAAGAGGATGATGGTTTATAGAATTATGGTCATATTAAATGGGAATATCAGAAAGAAGTACTTAGGGACCTTCCTAATACTCCATGTGCTCTAGTTAATCCTCTTATAATAATTGTTATATAAAAGGTGAGTAGACCAACTTCATCAGTGTGGGACCTAGTTGTTACAATTAAAATGGATGAAGTTACTCATGATTTTAAATAAGCTAATAATGTTATGGTCCATGCCCATAATGTTGGAATTAGTGGTAATAATTTTCCTAAAATCAATATTTATCTTGAAGATATCAAATATAGAGTTTTTTATGACCATATTAAGGTTCTTTTAATGGTTTATGATGTTGATGAAAGTGATAATGTGGGATCAGTAGATGAAATACTTGAAGGTCAACTTAATTCAAATGATCTGGGTAAAGATGTTTTAAATCTTGATATTGGAATAGTAGAAGTTCAAAAAAATGTTACAAATTGAGGAAACTCTAATTAAATTCTAAGTGAAAATAAATATGATTCTAAATAAGAGGGTGTTAAAATTATTTTGATAAGGATAGACAAACATATTATGGCTAGGGAGAATAGATCATGAGTTAGTGATGTATCTATTAAAAATTACAAAATTCACAATTTTATTTAAATGTTATGACCTTTGATTCTGAAATTATTAATTAATTTCAAAATATGAAAGAATAATTTGGTGATATAATTTATGAAATTAAGTAAACTATTGTAAATGTATGTTTAATAAAATAAATCATAGTTTCAAAGATGAATTTTTATTACATGATATAAAAACACGAGTCTTTTGGAAATATTTCATTTCAAATGATAAACCTTTTGATTTAATGTTGGAATTTATATCTTACTCTAGTTTTGAGTTAGTAATAGCATAGTTAATGAAAAATATAGACAATAATTTGACTAATAATATGATTAAAAACATATTTTATTTTCCCTAAGGTCCCAAACCAACTCTAATTTTTTTCTATTATTATATATTAAAAAGGAGAACATATATTAAAGAATGTCTGAAATATATTACGTCATATTTATAAGATTTAAATGAAAATATAGTTTTCTTAGAATGTGACCTTCTATCATTATATAGTCTTTATATGTTTGAAAGGTACATCATATCTGAATTCATGGATATCAAGATTCAATGTAATAAACATTTCTAATTGTTAATGGTATTGGTATTCCCCTTTAATGAGGACTTCATTTTACTATCTAAAAATAAAAAAAGAATCAATAAATTTATTGAGAATATTTTAATTTAAAACTCTGTACAATTATCTGATAGGTGACACCATGAAGATCCTAATTTCTTAGGATACTCAACCAAAGGAAAGGATATTGCTTTTTAAAGAGGTGCATCACCTAAATCTATTTTCAGGGATGATTATATGTTTTCTTATGATCAGTTGAAATATTTTAACACCTTAATGGAAGATTTAGTAATTATTTATAATAATTCCAAGATTCTAGAATAATTTTATTATTACCTTAGTAAATTTATTATAATCATACATAATTTCTATAAAGATATAATTTTACATAAGATGCGGATGTATGGTAAAGACATGTTTTTGGTCAAATGTAATAGATCCCATGGATCAACACCTATAAAAATTTATTTTTAAATAAAATATTTTATAAGTAATCTTTCTTATCTATCTAGAATAGAGGGTGTTGAATATATCAACCTGATATTTTCATTAATAGATATTAAATATTTTTGGATGAATATTCAATACATTACACAATCTCATGCCAAAGGATCATAATGGTATAATGTCTATAGAGACTAGGTACAAAATATTCTAATTTGATGAAATACAGTCAATATCTACCATATATATCATACCCTTTATTACTCTTTACAAAAATAAACTACTTATTACCGTTCTTCATAACGAAGAAAAATGAAACATAATAAAGGGTCTTCTCAGATTCTCTGAAAGGGTATGAAAATTTATATCAATGATCACATAATAATTAAATGAGGATAACCTTGTAAGAACATGAGATTAACATTTGAAAACCATACCCTACATATATAATATTAGAATCTTAAGACATGGAATGTATCATGGTAGTTCATAAGACTTGAATAAAAAAGGAAATAAATGAACATGAACCATGAGATCATAACACTAACATAAGACATGGAATTGTGACATACACATAAGAATAGAGAATAATTTTCATAGTTGATAGAGATCATTTCCAAGGATATCATAGAGGAATTTTTTCACTCCCAAAATAATTATAGTAATTATGGTTTAGAACCAAGACCAACATATCGACAAAGTCCCTTACTGAACTAGGTTCACTCCGTATTCCAATATTTTCAATCTCATGATATATAAATCATTACACAATTCATTAGATATATATATATAAGTCCCACTAATAATAAAATGAAAACCACATTCATCTGTTTCATAAGATCATAAAACATTCATAATATCATAACCCCTCAAATGAAATTAGTTGATAAAAATTTTCTCATATCATTACATGTGTAAAGGAGATAGGTTTGATAATCATTTCATCATTTAATCATAGCATAACCCATAAAAAAGTGGGGTTCATCAGAATTTAATCATGGCCTAACCCATGGAAGAAAAAGGATATTCATAAAAATATTTTAATCATAAACATAAACCATCTGTAGAAAGAATAAAAATGGTATTCTTAGATAGTATCCCTAATAAATACTAAGTTACATATAAAGATTTTATCTTAGATGGAAAATTATGTCAAATGATCTCTTCAAATAATAATTGTGGAAAATAACATTTGACTATAATTCACTTTTTAAAACAAAAAATTTATAAAAAAATATTTTGGAAATAATTTTCATTGAAAACAACCTTGAAAAACTATAGAAGAATCTTTAAAATTCATATAAAAAAATCTCTAAGGAAAATATACTTTCCATTTTCAAATAAACTTTCTAAAACATGAACCATTTTAAAATTATGTTCATAAACAATAAACTCAAAATATTATAATGTAAGATTCAAATAAAATAATGTTTATGGTGGTGGGAAAATCCATCCATGTACTGTAAATTAAAATAATTTTTCCTTTCAAATTGTCAGAAAAATCCAAAAGGGAATTTTTTGGAGAATAAAATGAAGATTCCTTTCAAATAATTTTGTAAAAATTAAATCATGCGTAAAAATATAATTAATATATATGAAATTAATAATGTTAAAAATATTTTTTAAACCATTTTTGGAAAACATGTTTTACCCCGAAAAATTGTTTTTAAACGAAGAGGTAAATAATGATAGTTTTTTGTAAATGAACTCTTTTGAACTATTGAGTACCCAGAGAAGGAAACATTATAAAAAATGTATATTATCATGGAATAATAATAGGATAATAAACTTCATAAGTTTCTTGACAGATATATCATAATATTTCATTATTTGATGCATAATTATAAATAAGCTTGATAGACAATAAGATTGTATCAAAAACTATTACCACATTGGTAGCATTGAATTGTTATAATCATGAAATAATTAAATTAAATTAAAATTATATAATCATTAAAAAATTTAATTAATTACATAAAATTTCAATGGTGTTGTATATAAACCTATGAAAATAATATTGGTGCATAAAATAACATATGCCCCCAAATAAGGCAAATTGAGAAAAAAAATAACTTATAGGCCTCACAACATTAGAACTATAAACCACGTGAAAGTGAGATCCTAAAATGGATATATTGTTCTATAAAAATATAAGTATGATAATAATAAAATAAATTCATGGGATATATATACAACACATAAAATAAACACATGGGGAATATGGCATCTGTCTCGCCGAAATATAAATATGAGATGGGAATCCATTTTCATAAGTCTTGAAATCATTTGTACAAATTATAACCTCCTATAAAATAGATATAAGTTATATATATATATATATTAAAATCCAATATCCATATATATCATACCATATATGATATACTTATTCCATTTTATTACATGTTTATTAACAACTTCATGTTGATGTCAGGTTTTGTGCAATAACTACTTTATTTTAAATGTATGTTTAGAATTTTTTTGGGTCCTATTAATTTTATCATAGTTCTATAATTTCCATAATTTTAAAAATGATATAGATATCATGTATATTTTTTATATTTATATTTATGTTAATCCATTAATGTTATAGATAGAAAATGAAATACATCGTTCATTGACACGGTTGGTCGTGCATATGCTTGTACGTCGTTTCCATTTTCTCAACAGATTGAAAGGAAGAAATTTTAATAAAATATAAAATTTATAGAATAGTTTTTTATTTCATATATAAATCACATTTTTTTATTTGAACATTCCCTTATTAACTTCAACGTAAAGCGTATGTTCAAAAAGAATCACATCACTTCGCGAGGTTGTAATCTATTGTACACATAAACCATGTTATCATATTACCACCGAATGGAAAGTATGAATGAACATGTGATATCATGAATAAATATAATTATTATATCATAAATATCATATATAAATAATTAATCTATCATTTTATCCAGTTATGATATATTGTGATCGATATTGAATAACATCTCTTCTTGAGGTCGTAGTCTGTTGTAAACCTAAATGATGATTTTATAACCCATTTGATGGAATATGAGAAGGATTTATGTTATTAAATTGACATAATAAAATATAATAATATGTAAGATATTGATATTTTTATATCATCGTGTTTTAATAAAAAGTTAATGAGGTTGAAATAGTAATAAAATAAAATCCTAGGTTAAACACATTAACACTTCTTCAGAAAACCTCATTAGGTTTACACCAAAGGGATTTATTGGATATAATTAGGAAAAATATCAGTCTTATAAGATGATATTAGATAATTAAGTAAGTTATTTAGTTATTTATTTTCCAATCCAAATGTTTTGGATGTGTGAAAAATAGAGGATTGGGGAGGCCTTTTATAAGTGAGGTGAGTGGTGTACTTGTAATGTTTTGAAAAGAAACTATTATAAATACATTTATGACTATCCCAAAGGCTCTAAAATAGACTATGATATACCATATAATATATAAGGTTTACATTTTCCCATAAATTGTGTAATACATGAGTTTTGTATCATTTATAACCCTTATATGTTTTGTTTCCCCCCCCCCCATGTAAACCCATTTTTACCTTAACTGATGTAAATAATTTTTACTAATCTTACAATTGATTATGGTATAAAATTAGTGTAATATTATTCTATAACAAAAACTATTATTATTAAAAATATGTAATACATATATTCAAATTCCATTCATATAATTGGTAAAATTTAATTTAAAATTAATGTTGTATATGTGAGGCCAAAGAAGGTTTTCCAATAGAAAAGGTTTTAAAAGATTAAAATGTTTTTACATAAAAATTAAATAAAAATTGTAAAAATGAAATTAATTTGATTTATTTATATCTAATTGAAAACATTTTACGATAAAACCAATTTAAATAATTTTCTTTTGTTTTTAAAGGATTAATATGGACTGAGAATTATTAATAATAACCAATATTTTCTAGTATTCATGGAAAGATTTATCTTCTCAGAAAATAATAAAGAAATCAATTATTATTCAAAAAATTAATTTCATTTTTTCAAATAATTTTTCCAAAAGTTTATGAAAATTAATTTTTAAATTACTGATCAAAAGGTGACAAAACTAATTTTCAGAAAAATATGATTTTTATGCATAGAATTGGATTTATTCGTATCACTTTTCTAGAAAAAATAACATGAATTTAAAACATTTTATGGAATATGTAACATATAAATTTAATTAAAATAATTCATTAAAATTTATTTTTTTATTTACTTAGTTAAAAAATGTATGTTTTCATAGAAATAGGTTTTTAGAAAATGATATCTATTTTTTTAAAATAGTTTTTATTTACATTTCTAATTAATTGGTCACAAAGTAATTAATTTTATATATGTGTGTAAAAAATAAATATTCATAATCAATTTAATCATATTCAAACCATCAATTCCAAAGGAAAGGAGATAATATTATACTAAATTAAACTATTTTATAGTATGTCATATTTCATTTAAACATTTAATTGTGTGTAATGAAAGTTAAAATCATTGGTGTAAGTAAGTCAAGATGAACTCACTTTTGAGTGTAATTCAAGTTAAGCATAATGTTGAGAGTAACTGGAAAATATGGGAAAAAATTAAATTTATTTTCAAAAAATAATAATTCAAAAAATCTATGGGTGTTACCTTCGACAACCCTTATGTAAATTATATCCTCATAATTCAAACTTTTTATTGATAAATAAGTGTTTATCATTTCATAATCCCATTGTGTAAAACACACAACATGAAAAGGTTTAATAAAAATTACTCTTATAGAAATATAATGAGACGGTTTAAGGTCGTCTAAAATAACATATAACTTGTTTTACATGTATTATAACATTGGTGGGAAGAAAAAATAAGTACATAAAAGAGAAAAATAACAACCAAGTAATGATGGATGGTGATAGGGAATATGGTTAAGGGAAAGTTATTGTCCACAAATCAATAAACTAAAGATGTGTGAAAATGGTCCTTTATATCTTCCAAAATTATGATAATAGGAAAACAATTATTCCATGATCCTTTTCCTAAAGTTGGGGGATTGTTATGTGAAAATATACATAGTTTATTTCATTCCATTTCATAATCACAATATCATCCTTTTTTTGTTCACTGATTAATTTACATTATATCTCTCAGTATAAGAGATTAATTTTTCATGTTTTAATAAATAAATAATATCTATAAATGAATGATAAGACAACCCATCTTTCTCATGTTACTATCAAAAACAAAATGGTTATAATAAGTTATTAATAAATATTTATACCAAGAAATAATACATTAATATCTGAAACATTATAAAAAATTGAACATAAACTATTCCATAAATTTCTAACCTTATAATACTCAAAAAATTAAAAAATTATAAATTAGTTCATTTAATTTCCCAAAAAAATGTAACATTATTCCTCCCAGTATCATTAAGTAGATCTTAATGGTCACATTCCAAATATGAGAATTCATTATTCATATATTCTCTGGAAACTTGTTAATGGAAAAAATCAATGTAAAACCTCAATGAAAACCTCCATTATTCCTCATTCTTGATATAAAACCTCTCTAATGGTCATATTTGACGACTTTAATGTACTGAAATAATTATTGTTTATTTTTAGGCATATCATTTAACAGTACGACGTACGAGGTGCAGAATAAATGAAAAATGTTGGCCCCAACACACGCACTCCATGATAAAAGAGTAGTGGGGGCAACAAACAATCTGTGGGAGGAAAAACTTTTATGAAGTAGCACGACACAAAGAACAAGTTGGTTTGAGTGAACATGATAACAATATACATTTTGTATAATTGGATCATGCAACTCGATTCTGCTGAAGAACACACGAAGCATACTAGAATCCAGAGAACATCTTCACATTGTAGAACACCATGAAGAACACAAGCAAAATCTGTCTGACTTACGTCACTCTGTTTTCCAGATGAGGACTCAAATTCTGCATCTACTTCATCTCAGAAGTCTAGAGCTGCATAGACCAACAATCAGAGCACTTTTAAACCTATCTCAATCTTTCTTCTCTATTGTATATATTTTATTAACTTTTGAGTAGTGTGTATTTCTATGTAATAACACACTATGTATCCTACATCAAACTGAAGGATACAAGATATCCTTACTCAAACCTTTTTATTCTTGTGTTTACCCACTGATAAGTGTGAAAGAGGTCCCTGTGTGGCCTAGACAGTACTGTGTACTGTTGATAACCTTGATCCAGGGTGTGGATTAAAGTTTATTTATTTAAACTTCTCGGTGTCAGGTTATTACCCAGTGGAGTGGATTAGGTCTCAGCTTGAGACTAAACCACGTGTTTCATATCTGATGTGCTACTTAATTTAGTTTTCATTGTTTTACTACTTTTCTATATAACTCAGAAATCACTAAATTCACTTGGATAGTTAATTTTGGAAGGAAGTTATAACTGTCTTGTCTTAGTAGAATATATTCAAAAGTAACTTTAATAACTGACATTATGATTTCTGATAATTAATCAATCTTCTATGAAGTTATTTAAATATTAAAATGCTTATAACAGTATAACCTTGATTTACTGGGATGTATATAACTTTTGGGGGAATAATATTGATATAAATTTTTATAGTTACTCAATTCGCCCCTCCCCTCTTGAGTAATCTACTCTGACCAATATTTGGAATCAGAGGATGTTTATTAGGATTCTGTTTAATCTTATTCAACTGTGATTGTTGTCATATTTTAAAGATCTATAAATTCCTATTAATTATAAATTTATATCTCTTTTAAAGTAATAATTTATTATGGATAATAGATTGGAAGGTGTTGCAACCAACATACCATCATTCTTTAATGGAACCTACAATGCTCAATGGAAAATTAAAATGAAAATGAATTTAGAGAGTATGAGTTTTGAAATTTGGTCTTCCATTATAGATGAATATAATATTCCTTATAATTATAGAACCACATGGGATGAACCTACCAAAACTTCCTACAATAAAATTTCAAAGCTATGAATTCTTTATACTCCTCCTTAGTAGATGGGTAATTCAATAGAATTTCTGTGTGTAAAACTACCCAAAAAATTTGGGACACCCTGTCTATCTCACATGAAGGAACATCTAGTGTTAAAGAAATTATACTTAATAAATATACAATAAAATTTTATAATTTTAAAATGAAACCTAATAAGCCTATTTCTAACATGTATCTTAGGTTCAATGAGATTTTCAACACAATGATCTCACTTGGAAGAGAAGTCACTATTAAGGAACAAATCATGAGAATCCTTAGATGTATACCCAAAAAATGGAGGAGAACCACTATCTCTATTAGAAAATGATGTGACATCAGTAAGATACCTGTAAAAAAACTCATTCGGAAACTAATGATTTATGAAGAAGAACTAAAAGTCAAAAAGGAAGAGGAGGGTGAACGAAAGAGGAAATCTGTTGCATTCAAGACCACCACCTCTAAACACAAAGAAAAAGGGAAACTGGAAGCTTCTATAGAAAGCTCCACAAGTGAACAATCATCACCTAACAGTGATGAGGATATGGCTCAATTAGCCAGAAGATTTAAAAAATTTACAAGAAGAATAACTTTTTCTGAAAACCTAACTTCAAAGGAAAATATCACCAAAAGGGAAATTGAAAGAAGGACTGGAAAAGAAGTGACAAGGATGATGAAATTATCTTCTATGAATATAAGCACAAAGGAAATTTCAAGGAAGACTGTCCAAATCTCATGTACAAAAAGAAATATGAGGATAAGGACAGGAAGTATAATTAGGCCATGAAAGGAACCTGGAGTACTTCTGAGGATAGTTCAAGCGACATAGAAACATCACATGATGAAAAGGAAAACAAAGCCAATATGTGTTTTATGACAAACACATATGAGGTAACACTGGATTCCTCTATACATAATTCATACTATTCTGGATATGAGAGTGACTATGAAAATATGACTAATGAAGAGATTCTTGAATACTGTAACATTCTTAAAGAAACATGAAATGAACTAAAAGACAAATATAAATCATTGAAGAAACAACATGATCTTACTGTGACTGTTAAATCTGAACTCACAACTAAAAAGGAGAAAAATTCTCAACCGCTCAAAGAAAACAACAAATTACAATGTCTAATGAGAAATTAAATAATGACCATGAAAATTTTACCAATGGGAAGAATACCCTTAATCAAATTCTAGGAAAACAGATTAACCCTAAATACAACACTAGCATTGGTTATCAACCTAGAAAAAGAAATATTGGTAGAAAAAAAATTTTTTCAAGATCTAGGACATATAGTTTTACTTCTAGTTCTGGACACAAATCAACTAATTCAATTCATGATACATATTCTATTGTTTCAAGTTTTTTTGGAACGAATAGGGTTTATGTTTCACATATATTACTTAATTCGTATAGGAAACCTATAAGGAAAATATGGGTTCCCAAATCACTTATTACTAATATTACTAGACCCAAACAAGTATGGGTACAAAAATTGGCTTTTGGTTGATCATTCTGTAGGAAAGCTGCTTAAAGAGTTCCTGTAAAAGTGTATGGTACTTGGACAGTGGATGTTCGTGGCACATGACAGGAGACTACTCTTTCTTCAAGAAACTAATAAAAATAGATGGAGTACATGTCACATTTAGTTATAATGCTAAAATAAAGATTATTGGCCTTGTCCAAATTAGTAAATCTAACTCAGTTTTAATTTCTAATGTACTTTTTGTTGATGGATTAATATAAAAACTGATCAGTATCTCACAATTATGTGATGATGGATTTCATGTTATATTTCAAAATGACGCTTGGAATGTCTTTAATTCTGAAGATGAATTAGTGTTTTCTACTTTCAGAAATGAAAATTTTTATTCTGTTAATGTAGATTCCTTAACTTCTTAGAATGATTAATGTTTAAGTGTATTTCATACAGATTCTTGGCTCTGGTATTAGAGACTAGGACACTGTAATGTTCACTCCCTTGGAAAGTTAACTAGAAAAGGCTTAGTTAAAGACTTACCCAAACTTGAGTTTCCAAATGAAAAAGTGTGTAATCCCTATCAAAAGGGAAAACAACACAAAATTTCATTAAAATTAGTGAATGAAGTGTCAACTTCTCAACCTCTCAAACTGGTTCACATGGATTTATTTGGACCATCTAGAGTTTCTATCTTAAATGGGAAGCACTGTGTTTATGTTCTTGTAGATGACTTTTCTAGATATACTTGGACTTTCTTTCTGGCTCACAAAAGTGAATCCTGCACTTATTTTACTAAATATTCCAAATATATTGAAAACCTTAGTTGAATTAGAATTAAATCCTTAAGAAGTGATCATGGTCATGAGTTTGAAAATCAAGAGTTTGAATCATTCTGCTCAAAAATGGTTATAGTCACAATTTCTCTTCCCCATGAACACCTCAACAAAATGGAGTTGTAGAAAGAAGAAATAGAATCGTGAAAGAGATATCTAGAACAATACTTAGTGAATATGACCTACTTATTTATTTTTGGGTTGAAGCTGTTAATATAGCATGCTATATAATCAATAGAGTGTTGATCAGACCCATTCTTAAGAGGAATCCTTATGAGTTATGGAACAATAGAAAACCCAAAGTTAACTACTTCAATTTTTTGGTTGTAAAGTCTATATTATTAATACTAAGGACAATCTTGACAAATTTGCATCAAAAAGTGATAAAGTTATTTTTTTAGGATAGTCCTTGTCTAGTAAGTCATATAGAGTGTTTAATAAAAGAACAAAATGTGTGGAAGAATCTGTCCATGTCAAATTTGATGAAACAGATCCACGTGAGCCTAAAACCTCTCTAAAAACCTGGAGGATGATGTATCAAATCTGAACATCAATTCAAAATCCTCAAACACTTCTGTGAAATAATCTGTGAAAACTTCCAATTTTGGAAATTCCCTAGAATCAAGTCACAATGAACCTGGACCTATCGATGAACCTGAAATCACTAGTCCCTACTTTTAAAGAATAGTTTGAACTCTTAAAAACCATCCTTTAGATGTTGTTGTAGGATACCTAGACAAAGGAACACAAACTAGAGATTCTCTTAGAAATCGGGTTGAACATCAAGTCTTCTTGTCACAACATGAACCTTAAAACATAAATGACACTATCAATGATGAATTTTGTGTGATGGCTATGCAAGAATAACTTAATCAGTTTCAAAGGAACAAAGCTGGGAAACTTGTTGAAAGACCTAAGGACAATTTCACCATTGGCACTAAATGGGTATTTAGAAATAAGGTAGATGAATCTGGTATCATAGTTAGAAACAAGGCTAGATTGGTTGCTCAAGGATATAGTCAAGAAGATAAAATTTAATATGAGGAGACTTTTGCACCAGTAGCTAGACATGAAGACATCAGAATCATGTTTTCTTATGTTGCACATCGGAATTTTAAACTATATCAAATGAATGTTAAAAGTGAATTCTTAAATGGGTATGTAGCTGAGGATATTTTTTGTTGAACAACCCCCAAGATTTAGAAACCCTCTTTTTTCAAATCATATTTTTAAATTATCCAAAGCGTTATATGGTTTAAAACAGGCTCCAAGAGCCTGGTATGGTAGATTAAGTACTTTTCTTATTTCTAAAGGTTTTACGAAAGGAATATTTGATCCTACCCTTTTTATAAAATGAATTTCAAATGATGTTTTAGTTGTTCAAATCTATATAGATGACATTATTTTTGGATCTTCAAAAAATTGTTTATGTGTTGATTTTTCTAAAATGATGCAAAACAAATTTGAAATAAGTTTAATGGGTGAAGCTAAATTCTTTCTTGGATTTCAAATCTTTCAAAATAATGATGGAATTATTTTAACTCAAAGAAAATATACTAGAGATCTTCCAAAACGTTTTGGATTGGATAACACTAAAATCAGTAACAATCCCATGAGTACCCCTTGTTTGTTGGATCTGGATGAAGTTAGAAAATTTGTTAATCAAACCACTTATAGAGGAATGGTTTGAATTTTACTCTACTGGAATGTTAGTTGACCTGAAATTATGTTTAGTGTGTGTATGTGTGCCCATTTTCAAGAAAATACTAAGGAATCTCATTGAAATGTTGTAAGAAGAATTTTCAAATACCTCAAGAACACTCCCAATCTAGGACTATTCTATCCTAGAGGACAATCATTTGAATTAGTGAGTTATTATGATGCTGAATTCAGTGGCTGTAAGTTAGAGAAAAAATCACCTCTAGAACATGTCACTTTTTAGGCAAGTCACTAGTATCATGGTGTAGTAAGAAAAAAAATTTGTTTCATTATATAATGCAGAATCTGAATACATAGTTGTTGGCAGTTTTTGTGAACAAATTTTGTGGATGAAACATACATTACTAGATTATGGATATCAATTCAGGCATGCACCTATAAACTGTGATAATAGAAGTGCTATTAAGACCTCGAAAAATCTTGTTTCACATTCTAGTACAAATCATATTGATGTAAGACGTCACTTTTTGAGAGATCATTATCAAAAAGGTGATATCAAATTGGAATTCATTTGTACTGAGTATCATCTTGCTGATATATTTACCAAATCATTAAATTCTAAAAGAATAGACTACATCATACATGAGTTAGGCATGATAAATATTAAGTAAATATTTTACTATTTCATGATTACAGTCTCACATTTAATGCTTCATGACTACTATATCACCGTAAAGTTCATGTTTATTGTCTCACCGTAACGCTCAGTTACTCTCCCACCGTAACACTCAGTTACTGTCTGACCATAACGCTCAGTTACTATCTCACCATAAAATTCATTCTTTGTCTCACCATAAAGACCCGATATGATCTCACCATAATAGTTCTTCATGATTTTTTATATTTGAATTAAAAACTATATCGTGATAATTATACTTTTCACCTTTTCTTTTTTCATGAACTTTTACTTTTGCGATGTTTGGTATTCCTAAATGTTAAAATAATGGAAGTATCATTTCTCCTTCATGCAAGAATTCTTCTATTCACTCATTCGTAACCTCTATTAAAACCTAAAACCATTATCTCTATCTCTCGAACCTTCGTTGGATGCCCTGGATGAAATGCCCTTCATCGTCCACTCCTGAAGAAACATAGCACAAAGAAGAAGAAAATTGCACCCAAGCTAGCACCTGAAGGTCCTATAAACCCAAATATGGTAAACCGATTTGTCGTACCTGAGAAAGAGGTTTTCCCTAAATGGATTTTTTCTAGTAAGTCTCTGGTTCTAAAAGTTTTAAGAGAGAAAGGCTGTCTAGAGTGGCTTTTGAAGGAAGATAGACCTATCTATCCTAAGTTAGTGGCTTATTTTATTCAATATGTTTAGTTCTCATTTGAGTCTAAATATGGATATGTTTGGAGAAGCTGGATCAATTGTCAGAGATGCTCATTCTCTTTGAGTTTATGGGATAAAAGCCTTAGGATACCTCATGAAGGAATTTGTGATGATTATCAAAGAGGACCTCCACCTTCAACCGAAATCTTTGATCTGGAAGATACTTTGAAAGCCTTGTCTAGAAATGGAACCAACAGGAGAGCCATTACTTCTGAACTAGATGTGGAATCAAGACTTCTGTTTAAGTTTATTTAGAATCTGGTTAGCCCAAGAAAGGGTGATTTTGCAATTTTGATATATCAGGATGTGTTTCTGATCCACCTTATCAAAAATTGGGCAAAATATCAACCTTTTCAAGTATATCATTCACCACATGTGTGAACTAATCAAAGCCACATCCAAGTCAACCTCCCAATTTTACTCTCAGCTTATCTCAACCATGCTTCTTGCCAAATGTATGTTGGGACCTAATGAGGAATTTATAAAGGATTGTGAGTAATGACTTTAAAAATTCACTATCAAGAGGATGAAGATAAATTTTAACCCTTAGAAAAAGGCAAGGGAAGAAAAAAATTATGGACATTTTGAAAAATTCAATCTTGTGGAAAATCCCTCAAGACCAAGAGACTTTTATGATCATGGTTTGGAAATAGATGAGGTTGTTAAATATTCATTAGAAGAGGAAGAAGTGGTTTTTGTGCCTCCCAGGGAAATTATTTCGGTTGAGGAAGAGAGTACTCTTATCTCTCTTGTGGTAAGTGAAAAATAAGTCTATGTACCTACAGAAGTTGTTACTCTAGAAGATCAACCCGAGGATGAAATAGAATTTGTTGCCAAATAAACTGAAAAGAAATTCATAGAAGAACCTACAGAGGAAGAATCACCTGTTATGTAAGAGTTTAACCTTGAGTAACTCCTGGTAGAATAATCTTTTCATGAGATAATCCCTTCAGATGAGAAAAGGATGGAGTTGGACTTTTTGCTGGCAAGGCAAGAAATGAGTGAAGAACTACGAGATGTGTAACATCCTAGGTAAATAAATAATATTACATTCTAATGTTTATCAATATTTGTGAATAAAATATTAATACTACTTTAAAGGGAATGTTATGGTCGATGGGGTACCCAATATGCAACAACGAGTTTCTTTGAAATCTTGCGTTGCACACTAATAATATAATAATATTATAATAGTTAACCCCTAGTCGTTATAATGGAGGGAATGAACAGAAATAATTAAAAAATGATTACATATGTTTGTTAAATATTTTTACATTTATCCAATAAATGTTAGAGGCTTAAAATCCAAATGAATCCAATTTTAAGAATAAATACTCTAATATTTTTAAAAGATTGTTTTACCACCTTTTGATGGAGAAACATTTTTAAATATATCTTTTGAAAATTTTATAAGCTTTATTTGTCAAAATAAACTTATTCTTTATGATTGGGACATTGAAATTTGCTTTGGATAAATTTCTGTTATTTTTCTGATAATGTTCATTTTTTAATGAATAGTGAAAAGGGTTGTATTTTAATTAAAAACCTCTTTTTAATCTAATTTGTTTATATAGTTATATTATCTTTTTAATTGGTTTTAAAGTGAAATTATAATATATTTTTACCATTTAATCCAATGGTGGTGATTGGAATTAATATCACTTTGAGATTGGACATAAACGAGTGTCAATCTTTTGATAGATATTGTTTCTTAAAAACATGATATTTGTTCTGAAAACGGGAATTAATTATTAAATTAATTATTGTAACTTATATGTTTTTAATTTTGTAAAATATACATCATTTTTGAATTTGGGATATCAAATATAGCTTAGGGTGAAGTTTTGGTTTTTTTCTGAAAAACTTCAATTTTTGATGAATAGTGAAACCACTAAGTGGTACTTAAAAAACTGATTTTTCGTTTAAATGAAATTTTACCACCTCTGTGTTGTGAATTTCAAAAATCCGACATACATGGTTGTCATTAGTAAGTAAAATGTGCTTCAATGGGATTAAAATATTTTTTTGTGAATAGTGACTTTTAAGTTTTTAATCGCGATTAGAGGTAATTAGTGTAGTTTAAGGTAAAAATAATGTTTTAATAATATGAAATGACCTTGACACATGTCCTACCCTTATAGGATGTGTCATGGCCGACCAAGACAACCCATGGTTCTATTTTTGGGACCCCATGAAGCCACTTGGGTAAGATAATGACATTAATGCCTTTTTTAATGTAAAAGTAAAAATGACACAAACATGTATTATTTTACGAAATCAATTTTTAAATAGGGTTATACAAGTCATATTTTTTACTATAAATATTCATTTTAAAGGTAAAAATATTTCCTACATCATATAATTTTTTTATAATTTTTAGACATTAAATTAATTAAATTATTTTTGACATCATGATGATGCAGCGATTACCTCATTATTTAATGATTTAAATAAAATGAAACGATAATGTAAAATCTAAGACCTAAACATGTCAAAAACTTATTGGATGAGTATATTTCTAAACCTTATCACCTTATCCTCAAAAGACATCAATTTGGGTCCTTTAAAATCTGAAACTCATTTGAAAATAAAGTAACATTTTATCACTTTCCAAGAGTGCCCCTCCTCTTCTCTTATAAAATGCCCCCAACTATACCACCTTACCCACACCTCCCAAGCCTTTGGATCAGCCATCCCCTTCCCATATCATCTCTCCACATCCCTCTCCTAATCATATAATCCTTACCTTAGGCAGGAATCTCTTCAAGAAACCCTTTTGGTTCAAACCAAAGGGAGTTACCCGATTTTAAGGTAATGTCTTCACTTGTGTTCTTTTGTTTTATTTTGCTTCTCCAACCCCCTAAACTCTTTTTATTCATTTATTTTGTAAAAAATACAGTATCGTAAATATACTAGTATGTTTTCATAATAAAGATTCGATCTACACTTACACACACCTACATCTAATGGTTAAAGAACATATTGTTTCTTTGGATGGTGAATTTCTACCTCACGAAACGATGATTGTTCAATATTAATTTAACATCTTCAAAGGTGGCCATTAAGATGTCACTATATTTATATATGATATATAATATGTTTATTTTTTTCTTAATCTTCTGTATTTTTCATTTATGTCATACCTTTATGGATTCCATTATGGGTAAACGTGATATCTTTATTTTAGGAAGTGCGGACTACCGCCCCCTCAAACTGATTTGATTCATTAATACCATATGTGGTACGTATAAAGGATAGATTTAATGATATTATATATGATACCATACTGGAATTATAATTCTATTATGTATCATTATGTTTTAATTCCATTAAATATGAAATATAAATGGAAGTAGCGTTCATGCATACGTACGGCTTACAGTCTCCATGAACGGTGCATTTCATTTCTTACCTCTAAATGTTATGTAATATTATAAATTCATGTATATAATGGATATATATGATATATATTATATATACATAATGAATATAATTCAGGATATAATTGATATTTTCCCCATGAACAAACTTGTAATTATAAAGAGTTTATTTTTGACTCAAGTAGCAATGATCGACAAAACGACCATTATTAAATTAAATAATTACATAGAGTTCATAAAATGGTAATAAGTGATATAAAAGGAATAATGAACTTAAAAAAAGTTCTTAATCAAGTATAAATTAACTCAAGTTTATTATTCAGGAGGTTAAAGAATGATCGAGTCAAGTCAGACCCGAGGTAAGGGATCCTACCTCTCTCTTTATTTTTAAGTACTCTTTTTATGTAACCTAGTTTAAGATCCTATTTCTTATGTTGGGGGAAGTTCTTTTATATTAATCTTGATGTAAATATTATGTTAATATGATTAGAGACCCTATTTTATCTCATAAATCCATTTTTGGATGTTTTATGCAGCGTTGTTAGGCTGCCGAATTTTCATAAGGTGATTTTTATCTCACTTTGTATTCCTGTGAGATTCATGCTACATTGGCCACTATTTCATTTTGTGTGGTTTATGTAATTCCCATTATTTTACTATTTGTATAATATACTCCCATTTATGGGTAGTTACATCATCATTTTATTACCCTTCTTTCATGGGGTGTACGTTTTGAAAGTTGCCCAAATCGGTAAGGGAACCTTTCACCCTCCTCTTTTTAAAAGACTTCTTTTGTTATGTCTTTTAATTTACATCTTTTTATGTTAGGATATTTTATTCTATATCCTTATAGATGTAAATTTTATTTACAATTTATGAGATACCATTTTCTCTCTCATCAACTAATTTTATTAATTTTAAAGTGACGTCGTTAGGTTGTCGAATTTTACCAACGGAACTTCTTAACCCAATTTCGATTTCTTTGGGTTCAACATGTAGTTATTGAATGTGTCATCCTTTGAATATGTGTGAATTACCATTTATTTTTTTACACTTAATATCCACTTATATTGGCTGTATTTATATTTTTCACACATAATTATGAGATTGATTTATCTTTAATTTAAGGATACATTCTTTATAAGGGATTTCATCTCATTTTACATTTCTATTGAGACTTCATTGTTGTTATACACCAATTCACTCTTATATGGTGTATATACTGTCCCTTGGAATATTATATCATGAATCCATTTATTCTCATGATATTATAATGTTTTGATTAAATTTTATTCCTCAATTATGGTATTCAAGTGTCTCTCATTTTGTTGAAAACCCTTTAACTAAAATAACGTTTTAAATGTTTAAATGATTTATTCTTATAAATATTTCTCATTAATATCCATGTTTTCAAAATGGTTTTAAGGATTTAATTACACGGATTTTAATGGTTTAAAATTTTAAAAGATTCAAAGTGGTATGGGACACTTTGATTCAAAAGTCACTTTATTAAATGTTTTAAATGGTTTTGAAAATGGTTTTTAGAATGGATTCATTATCTTAAAATGTTATATTGTTATTGAAATGTAGGAATGTTATCTTTCCTTTATGCTTAAGTTATGTGCTATGATTATGTTATGTTTCTTGGGAATTGTTTATAAAGATGGGTGGTTCCGTGATAAACTAAGGGTGGGTGAGCCCGATATAGATCTCCAATGCATTGGGTAACGCGAAGGAGTTAAACGTTAAGGTTTCCCCGAAGAGATTTAGGGAATATACTGTGATGGGTATTCCAAACGTAACCAAGAGGGTCACTCCCTACGTAAGAATGTTATGAATGCCTCAAGTTACCTTTATGTCTTGTGATTTCTATGATTTATTCATGATTTGATGAGGTATGTTAAAGTGATTATGTTTTATGAGTAAAGTATGATTTCATACATGGACTAATGTTTTCATTTCATAATTTTATATCCCTTACTGAGATTTTTATTCTCATCCCAAGTTTTTGAAATTTTTTTCATAGTTCAAGGGAATGGTACATGATATGATGATATTGTCAAGGAAGTGTCAAGAAAGAATCCATGTTTTATTTGAAATATGTTTCCGTTGATGGTAAAAATGAATACTATCTTTTATGTAACCGCTTTGTTTAAATGTGGAATGTAATGAAAGTTTTATGATCTAATTCTCTAAAGATATAAACCTGAAAAGATCCTCAATGTGTAATCTTGTAATAACTCAAGATTATGTATGGTTTAAGGCTGGGGCCATATAGTTGGTATCATAGGTCGGTTTAGATAACTTTAGAGGTTAGAGTGTTTTTTTAGCATAAGTGAAAAGTTGTGTATGACCACAATGGTTATTATATTGGATGTAGTCATTGTTATTTTTGAAGGTTGGAATGAGTTTGAGATAACTTCGATAAGTATATCTTAGTGTTTATCTTCCTCTTTAGTACATGATGATTTTGTTGATATACTCACCCTGACCTTTTTGGTTTTAGTAAATAGATGGATCTAGCAGGCACCAAAGTGACAAAGGGTTTGAAGGAAACTGTGGTGGTTCTCTGATTAAGAGACTGGATGAAATGGGGGATTCAATGAGAAATTTCGTGGTTATTCTAAACTAACTATCAGGAGTCATGATCAACCACTTGAACCCTGGTGGTTTATCTAATGCCTCTTGTACGAGAGGACCAACTCGATGTGGAAGTTCATGTAATAATTATAAAGGTAACCATTAGGGTTTATATGATCCTTACTTTTGAGGTAATTATGGGTTACTATATGTTATGATGGAAGATGAAAGGCATGGGGTAAAATTGAGGTTAAAATATGTTATGGTTATTTTTGAAGATTTTATCTCTTTTTGGGGGGATGTTTTAAGAATTATATAGTTTTGGAAAAGGGACAACACGCAGACCGTGTGACAACCCGTAGCGTCAGATGAAGCTGCGGGAATCGAACCCACAACCAATGTGCGACTGGTGTTTATCGCCTACCACTGGACTATGTGAAGTCCCTTGTCAGTTTGACAAAAAAATAGTTAGATGATTTTATGAATCAAGAGTAATTTTATTTTGGGTTATCTATGGAAATTATTAACCTATCATGGAGAATATGTGATTAGGTTAATTACTTTTCAGTATGAGACTTTAAGATCAACTAATGTTATTTGGAGATAAATGTTAATTTGTACCTTGGGAGACTATGTGATTAAATCCTTCAAATATTTGGATTTCAATCTTAGTTGGGTTTACTTTGAATAATTTTATGGACAAATTGTTTATCGAATGGTATTTGTTGAACTTTGGGTTTTTTTAACAAATTTTGGAGATTAGGAGTAGTTTTTCTTTTTGTAAAAAAAATATCCTTTTGGGTATTATCTGATCTCGTACTAAACTTTTTGGTTTGATTTTTTTTTATTATAGTACTCTTAATGCGAACAAGTCTTCCTGAATACTCATCTTTTGGAGAAAATATGAGTTTGATTAAGGAATCTAGTAAAAGTTGAAAGTCTACGTGACAAGTAATTTTGTTTCATTATGATTTAGTTAAGCTCAAAAATAAATTCCTCAATTAAGAGTAACTTAAAACAAAAATGTTGTCTGTTAAATTTTCCTACTAGGGAATCGAATACCGTTTAACCCATCACAAGCTTGTGATTTTTTTGTGGTTAACTTTCTCCTAGACATGTTTACTATCACTCTACATTAGAACATGACCCTTTGTTTTTTCCCCCATATCCATATTTTCCTTCTTTGAATCCTAGTATGGGTTAACTCGGGTGACCTTTGTACTTCTCTCCCATTCTTTTTAAGTGATAGTTTTACTGACTCTTGTTCCGATGTGGGACTTTCAATGGAGTTTCCAAGCCCAAATTTGAAATTGCGAGGACGCAATTCTCAAAAGGGGGGAAGGATGTAACATCCCAGGTAAATAAATAATATTAAATTCTAATGTTTATCAATATTTTTGAATAAAATGTTAATAATAATTTAAATTGAATGCTATGCTCGATGGCTTACCCAATATGCAACAATGAGTTTTTTTGAAATCTTACGTTGCACACTAATAATATAATAATATTATAATAGTTAACGCCTAGCCGTTGTAATGGAGGGAATGAACAGAAATAACTAAAAAATTATTACATATGTTTGTTAAATATTTTTACATTTATCCAATAAATTATAGAGTCTTAAAATCCAAATGAATCCAATTTTAAGAATAAATACTCGAATATTTTTAAAAGATTGTTTTACCACCTTTTGATGGCGAACCATTTTTAAATATATCTTTTGAAAATTTTATAACCTATATTTTTAAAAATAAACTTATTCTTTATGATTGGGACATTGAAATTTACTTCGGATAAATTTCTGGTATTTTTCTGATAATGTTCATTTTTTAATGAATAGTGAAAAGTGTTGTATTTTAATTCAAAACCTCTTTTAAATCTAATTTATTTATATAGTTAGATTATCTTTTTAATTTGTTTTAAAGTTATATTAGAATATATTTTTACCATTTAATCCAATGTTGGTCATTTTAATTAATATCACTTTGAGATTGGACATAAACGAGTGGCAATCTTTTGATAGATATTGTTTCTTACAAACAGGCTATTTGTTCTGACAATGGGAATGAATTATTAAATTAATTATTTTAACTTATATGTTTTTAATTTTTTAAAATAGACATCATTTTTGAATTTGGAATATCAAATATAGCTTAGGGTTAAGTTTTTTATTTTTCTGAAAAACTTCAATTTTTGATGAATAGTGAAACCACTAAGTGGTACTTAAAAAACTGATTTTTTGTTTAAATGAAATTTGACCACCTATGTGTTTTGAATTTCAAAAATTCAACATACATGGTTGTCATTATGAAGTAAAATTTGGTTCAATGGGATTAAAAAAAGTTTGTGAATAGTAACTTTTAAGTTTTTAATCGCGATTAGAGGTAATTAGTGTAGTTTAAGGTAAAAATAATGTTTTAATAATATGAAATGACCTTGACACATGTCATACCCTTATTGGATGTGTCATGACCGACCAAGAAAACCCATGAGTCGATTTTTGGGACCCCATGGAGCCACTTGGGTAAGATAATGACATTAATGCATTTTTTTAAAGTAAAAGTAAAAATGACACAAACGTGTATTGTTTTACCAAAAAAATTGTTAAATGAGGTTATACAAGTAATATTTTTGACTATAAATAGTCATTGGGAGGTTAAAAAGATTTACTACATCATAGTATTTTTTTTAATTTTTAGACATTAAATAAATTAAATTATTTATGACATCATGATGATGCAGCGATTACCTCATTATTTAACGATTTAAATAAAATGAAAAGATAATGTAAAATCTAAGACCTAAACATGTCAAAAACTTATTGGATGAGTATATTTCGAACCCTTATCACCTTATACTCAAAATACATCAATGTGTGACCTTTAAAATCCGAAACTCATTTGAAAATAAAGTAACATTTTATCACTTTCCAAGAGTGCCCCTCCTCTTCTCTTATAAAATGCCTCCACCTCTACCACCTTACCCACACCTATCAAGCCTTTGGATCGGCCAACACCGGCCCATATCATCTCTCCACATCCCTCTCCTCATCCTAGTATCCTTACCTTAGGCAGGAAGCTCTTCAAGAAACCCTTTTGGTTCAAACCAAAGGGAGTTACCCGATTTTAAGGTAATGTCTTCACTTGTGTTCTTTTGTTTTATTTTGCTTCTCCAACCCCATAAACTCTTTTTATTCATTTATTTTGTAACAACTCCAGTATCGTAAATATACTAGGATGTTTTTATAAGAAGGATTCGAGCTACACTTACACACACCTACATCTAATGGTTAAAGAACATACTGTTTCTGTGGATGGTGAATTTCTACCTCACGAAACGATGATTGTTGAATATTCATTTAACACCTTCAAAGGTGGCCATTAAGATGTAAATATATTTATATATGATATATAATATGTTTGTTTTTTTCTTAAGCTTCTGTATTTTTCCTTTATGTCATACCTTTATGGCTTCCATTATAGGTAAATGTGATATCTTCATTTTCGGAAGTGCGGACTACCGCCCCCTCAAAGTGATTTGATTCGTTAATACCATATGTGGTACGTATAAAGGATAGATTTAATGATATTATATATGATACCATACGGGAATTATAATTCTATTATGTATCATTATGTTTTAATTCCATTAAATATGAAATAGAAATGGAAGTAGCGTTCATGCGTACGTACGGATTACAGTCTCCATGAACGGTGCATTTCATTTCTTACCTCTAAATGTTATGTAATATTATAAATGCATGTATATAATGGATATATATTATATATATTATATCTACATAATGAATATAATTCAGTATATAATGGATATTTTACCCCATGAACAAACTTGTAATTATAAAAAGTTTATTTTTGACTCAAGTAGCAATGATTGACAAAACGACCATTATTAACTTAAATAATTACATAGTGTTCATAACATGGTAATAAGTGATATAAAAGGAATAATGAACTTGAAAAAAGTTCTTAAGCAAGTAAAAATTAACTCAAGTTTATTATTCATGAAGTTAAAGAACGATCGAGTCAAGTCGGACCCGAGGTAAGGGATCCTACCTCTCTCTTTATTTTTAAGTACTCTTTTTATGTAACCTACTTTAAGCTCTTATTTCGTATGTTGTGGGAAGTTATTTTATATTACACTTTCTTTAAAATTTATTTTAATATGATGAGAGACCCTATTTTATCTCATAAATCCATTTTTGGATGTTTTATGTGGCGCCGTTAGGCTACCGAAGTTTTATAAGGGGATTTTTATCTCACTTTTTATTCCTGTGAGATTCATGTTACATTGGCCACTATTTCCTTTTGTTTGGTGTATGTAATTCCCATTATTTTATTATTTGTATAATATACTCCCATTTATGGGTAGTTACATCTTCATTGTATGACCCTACTTTCATGGGGTGTACGTTTCGAAAGTATCCCAAATCGGTAAGGGAACCTTTCACCCTCCTCTTTTTAAAAGACTTCTTTTGTTATGTCTTTTAATTTACATAATTTTATGTTGGGATATGTTCTTCTATATCCTTATAGATGTAAATTTTATGTCCAAGTGATGAGATACCATTTTCACTCTCATCAACTAATTTTATGAATTTTAAAGTGACGTCGTTAGGCTGTCGAATTTTACGAAGGGAACTTCTTAACCCAATTTCAATTTCTTTGGGTTCAACATGTAGTTATTGAATATGTCATCCTTTGAATATGTTTGAATTACCATTTATTATTTTACACTTAATATCCACTTATATTGGGTGTATTTATATTTTTCACACATAATTATGAGATTTATTTATCTTTAATTTAAGGATACATTCTTTATAAGGGATTTCATCTCATTTTACATTTCTATTGAGACTTCGTTGTTGTTATACACCAATTCACTCTTATATGGTGTATATACTGTCCCTTGGAATATTATATCATGAATCCAATTATTCTCATGACATTATAATGTTTTGATTAAATGTTATTCCTCAATTATGGTATTCAAGTGTCTCTCATTTTGTTAAAAAACCTTTAACTAAAATATCGTTTTAATTGTTTTAATGATTTAATCTTATAAATATTTCTCATTAATATCCATGTTTTCAAAATGGTTTTAAGGATTTAATTACATGGATGTTAATGGTTTAAAATTTTAAAAGCTTCAAAGTGGTATGGGACACTTTAATTCAAAAATCACTTTATTAAATGTTTTAAATGGTTTTGAAAATGGTTTTTAGAATGGATTCATTATCTTAAAATGTTATATTGTTATTGCAATGTGGGAATGTTATCTTTACTTTATGCTTAAGTTATGTTCTATGATTATGTTATGGTTCTTGGGCATTTTTTATGAAGACGGTTGGTTCCGTGATAAACTAAGGGCGGGTGATCCCGATATAGCTCTCCAATGCATTGGGTAACGCAAAGGAGTTAAAAATTAAGGTTTCTCCGAAGAGATTTAGAGAATATACTGTGATGGGTATTCCAAATGTAACCAAGAGGGTTACTCCCTACGTAATAATGTTATGAATTCCTCAAGTTACCTTTATGTCTTATGATTTCTATGATTTATTCATGATTTGATGAGGTATGTTAAAGTGATTATGTTTTATGAGTAAAGTATGATTTCATACATGGACTACTGTTTTCATTTCGTACTTTTATATCCCTTACTGAGATTTTTATGCTCATCCCAAGTTTTTAAAATGTTTTTCACAGGTCAAGGGAATGGTACATGATATGATTATAGTGTCAAGGAAGTATCAAGAAAGAATCCATGTTTTATTTTAAATATGTTTCCGTTGATGGGAAAAATGAATACTATCTTTTATTTAACCACTTTGTTTAAATGTGGAATGTAATGCATGTTTTATGATCTAATTCTCTTAAACTCTAAACCTGAAAATATCCTCAATGTGTAATCTTGTAATAACTAAAGATTAAGTAAGGTTTAAGGCTGGGGCCTTATAAGATGAATTTGTGGAAATTGATCAACATTCTAGGATTCTCAGTTCTGAGAAGGATGAAACTATTGAGGGGGATCAAACCCCAAATATAGAATCTACTGGAGAACTAAAACCGATATTTCCAAGTCGTGTTGACACTAGATATAAGTTCCCCAGTTTCTATGATGTATGTGACTCTTTGAAATTCTCAGCAAAATGCTTTGACCTTTCTACTATGTTCCAGTTTAAATCGGTCTCTAACATAGCCCCTGTAAAGGAACCAGAAACCATATCAATCCCTATTTCAGATCCTTCTTAGTTCAACCATCCTTTATGAGTAAGGATGATCTAAAGGAATTTGGTGCTCCCCTTTTTTCTGGTGTTGAAAAAGTTCTGAATTCTCAACCTGCTCTTGTGACACATCTATGTGAGAAAGATACCACATTATTGTTGGAGAAAGTTATTTGGAAAATAAAACCTAAAATGCTTCATGGGATTTAGGAAGTAATAGTTGACCACATGCTACTTATCAATTAAGTGAATAAAGTGAGAGGTATGACTGAAGTCAGTCAGAAAGAGATGCCTTTGAGATCAGAGCATCGTATAGAACATGTTGTTCCTCAAACCTCACAAAATTTTGTCTCTGAGATTCATCCACACTTAGCTTCCTTAGCTAAAAAGGTCGGAGAAAGGAACATACATATTTTAAAAGAAATGAAAGAGATTTTGGTTAATCTAAACAAACTCAAGGATGAGTATACGGGGTGTTTTCAGAAAGTGATGAATAACCTAAAATCACTCACCACCGCATTCAATGCTTCTAAATCCTTTAGTCAATCCTCTCAACCATATTTAGACAGTAACCTGCTTAGAATAGTGATCAATGAAGAGCTTCAGACTATGCTTAGTGTCTTCAATAAAGATTCTCTACGAGAAGTTATCAAGAATAGTGATAGTGTTTTTGACCTGGTCCAAATCCCATCAAAAATTTCTAATGATTCTTAGCAAGAGATTGCCAAGAAAGTGGACTTCTATTCTAATAGAATCTTCTCTAAAACTGACATGAATAATCATTTCAAGTATCTTGTGGAAACTATGTGGATTCCACCTATTACTCAATATTTAAAGATCTATGCCCAAAAGCTTACAGAGTGTACTCAGTTACTAGACAAGTTTATGGAGAACAAGGATGATTTTGAGAAATCCATATAGTATGGTGGGGAGATCATTGTAAATTTTATCAAACTCCTAATGCCTTACCTTCATGTAGAGATTACAACCATTGTTGCTCCTATGACTGCACCTCTAAGGGATAGTTTGCCTACCTTCACTTCTTCCCTAGACTCCTCTATTATGTCTGTCATCAAAGCTATGAGTCATATCAGGCATGTGATCCTTGATCAACAATTTCCTTAATCTTCTACTGCACCTACTCTGGCTCCCTCAGTTTTTGATGGCCTTCCATTAGCTTCTCTATCAACCAGCTCACTCCATTATTCCACCTTGACCTCTTCTCCTATGGATTCCTCTTCTACTACTACTGATAAAGTCAAAGAGAAAACCTACTCCTTAAGAACAACAGTGATTACTCATTTTTTATAGGAATAATGTTGCTCTTGTTTTTCTCCTTTCTGTTTGAACTGGATCTTATTTTATTTAATGGAATGTTCACTTTTCATGACTTCTATTATTCTATCATTTTTATAATCCCAAAAGGGGGATAAATCTCCACATGTTAGGCATTTATCTCAATATCTATATTTTAATCAAATATACACTTTAAATATACAAGATTTGTGATCATCAAAGCGGGGTAGATTATTGAACTCATCATATACAAATAATGTTTTAATGATCACAAAACCTGTTCAACCTGGTTAAATCCTCTAAATTATATCAAATCATGTCTTTTAATGTTTAACGTATTCTCGTGATTTAAGAAGATCCATTCAAGATCTTAATTGCTCTACATTCAGTTCAATTACTTTATACTATCCTTGATTTAATTTTATAATATCTTCTTTTACAAATGATTAAGTATAATCCATTCTATAATCATCATTACTTATGTTTTAATACATTTATCATGAAAAGTCTAAGACACCATGAGTCTGCCAGTGGTTGTGTCTTTCTAGAAAAGTAAACCAGACACTGTGATGTAGAAATCATTAACAAGTACACACCCAGAACAAGAAGACACTGTGAACAAGCAGAAACCATGAACAAGTAGACACTGTGAACATACAGACACCATAACATCCAGACACCATGAACATCCATACACAGTGACATCCAGACACCATGAACAAGACACTGTTACCACGAGACACTGTGACATTTAGACATTGTGACCATGGGACACCGTGACATTCATAAACCGTGAGCATGAGACACCGTGACATTCAGAAACCATGACCACGAGACACCATGACATTTAGAGACCGTGACCAATCTAGACACTGTGTGAATGATACATTGTTTCCATGACATAATGTCACACCGTTTCCTAATATATTTTGTCGTCTTTAAATTTAATATCTAACGGTCATATTTGATGACTTTAATTCACTGACGTAGTTAATGTTTCATTATAGGCTTATCATCGGACAATATAAGGTACGAGGTGAAAAATACATGCAACCTGTCAGCCCCAACACATGCAATCCAAGAGAAAAGAGTAGTGCGGCCAAGAAACAAGGCATGGGAGGAAACACTTTTATGATGTAGCATGACACAAAGAACAACCTGGTGAGCATGAATGGGAGAACAATATACATTTTAGAGAATTGGCTCATGCAACTCAATTTTGCTGAAGAACACACAAATAATACTAGAATCCCGAGAACATCTTCGCACTATAGAACAACACGAAGAACACAAGACAAATCTGTCTAATTTACGTTACTCTGTTTTCCAGACGAGGACTTAAATTCTCATCTGCTTTATCTCAAAATTCTAGAGCTACAAAGAAAAACAATAAAACACTTCTAAACCTATCTCAATATTTCTGCTCTGTTTTTTATCTTTTATTAACTTTCGAGCAGTTTTTATTAATGTAAAATAACACACTCTGTCTCTTGCATCAAACTGAAGGATACAAGATATCCTTTCTCAAACCGTTTTATTCTTGTGTTTACCCACTGATAAGTGTGGAAGAGGTCCCTGTGTGGCCTGGTAATCTGTACCCATAAAGAACTATGGAAGATGATGTGTGTCCTGGATAGTATTGTGTACTGTTGATAACCCCGATCAAGGGTGTGGATCAATGTTTATTTATATAAACGACTTGGTGGTAGGTGATCACCAAGTGGAGTGGATTAGGTCTCAACTGAAGACTGAACCACTTGTTTCATATCCACCGTGTTTCTTAATTTTGTTTTCTCTATTTTACTGCTTTTCTATATAACTCAAAAATCACTAAATTCACTTTGATAGTTAATTTTGGAATGAAGTTATAATTGTCTTGTCATAGTAGAATAGCTTCAAAAGTAACTTTAATAACTCACATTAAGATTACTAAGAATTAATCAATCTTCTAAAAAATTATTTAAATAGTTAAATTCTTATAATAGTATAATATTGATTAACTGGGTTGTATCTAACATTTGGGAAATACTTTATAGAGAAATTTTTATAGTTACTCAATTCACCCCTCCCCTCTTGGGTAGTCTATTTCAACCAAAAAAACCATACAATATTTAATATATTCTATATATTCAAAAATGTTGTAAACTTCATCAATGATAACATAAACCATTTTTCCATAAATTATTAATAAGTTACATGGTAATATGTAATATCAAATTTATATCATCCTTATCAATTATCTCTTAATACAAAAAAAACACCATTTTCTAAACATCATGAACATGTTAAGGGTTAACCCCCCATAATCATTTTATTAATTAAATATAACCATTCTGTTAATTAATATCTATATTTAATCAGTACTGTTCACGATATTCGTGAAAATCCTTAATGTAAAAATTATACTAAACAATCCTTATATATTTTATAATTCTTGAATTACAACACATAAACAATTTAATCATTATAATTATTTCTTAACTCATTAACTAGGATTCATTATATTATTTATTAATACCTCTTTCCTATAATATTAAATATAAACCATGTATTAAAATTCAACAACCTCAATTTAATCATGATTCTCACATTTAAAATAAACAATACTCTTAGGACAATCTATGAACTTCTTATATCATTTTTAGTCTCCTAGTCATAAATATTATACCCATTACTCATACCACCTACTTAATTATCTTCATGAGTATTCCCCTTATGACATTTATTTTTATAATTCCCCTATATTACATATTTGAAATGTTCAACCATAAATGGTATCATAGGGATATAATTATTCTCATCTATTGTGTTAAACAAACATTTAATTTTTCCTCTTTAAATACAATATTTTTTCATTCTTTTCAATATTCAATACATATTATTGTTCATATAATACCCCCAATTGGTTGATTCTTCCAATATTATCGAAATATAGAAAACTGAGTCATATTTCCTCAATAGCATCCACCACATAAACTCTAAATAAACACCATAATTCTCTTATTTTTTGATTCTGGTATTTGTTTAAGGAGAAAGTTGTTTGTAATATATCTAGATAAATAATTAAGAATAATCAAAATATCTTTCACTCCAGTCATCGTCCCATTTGGTTTCTTATCAACACATTTTCTATTACATTTAATATTGATCTAGTTTTTTCAGGTTCCCACTACCGACTAAAATGAACAATCAAACTATATATAACAACAACAAAATTGGGAGATAATGTAATCATATAATTCAATTATATTATGTAAAATTCCTAAAACCTACTTTTTAATCTATGAATAATTTGTTCCTTCCTGACGGTTCATAAATTGTTTGTGAATTTCCAAATCATATCCCCTATGAGTGTCTAAATGGGTGTGAAACAAGGCCCATTATTTTTCATCTAGTGATGATCGTGTACATATCAATGCACCGTTTTCAAAGTTATTACACCATGGTTCCTTTATTCAAGAGACAAATCAACATTTACGATTAAAATAGTGATGTAATTTCTAAAAAACCCCTTGCTCTATCCTCTACCAAAATTATAGGAAATTAACTTATACACTGACACATCCTTAGACTTATCCTAAAACATATCCCAAAAAATATCAGTTGAAATATTCATAGGTATCTCACAAAGTTTTTCTATTCCTATTTAAAAAAAATTAACTAAACATATACTCTGATACCAACAATAAATACCCAGGATTATCATACACATATATTGAATATTTTAAGATAAATATTCAATAAATTACACATACACAAGCCTAAAGACCATAATAGTTTAGTATACTTTATGAATATAAACACAATATTATAATTTGTTGAAATATATTCAAAATAAATCATATATATCATTCCCTTTAGTACTCCTAAAAATCATACCAAAAAACATTTCTTCACAACCTAGGGAAAAGAAACCTAAGAAAGGGTGAGATATGAGGCTCTGTAAGGGTAAAAAAGCAACATATCAATGTTCACATAAGAAACACAAGAGAATAAGGGTTTGATAGCATGATCTTAAATTTTTAAAACCAATACCTTTATATTAATTATAACAATCTCGAGATATGGAATAAATCATACCAGTTCACAAGACATGGATCATAAATCAAATTAGGGGACATAAACAATAAGGGTATAACATTGAAATAAGACATGGAATTGTGGAATACATAAAATAATGGATAATTATTTCTATAATAGTTTGGGATCACTATCCATATTATCATGATAGAGTGGGTTCACTCCCCAAACGATCATAGTAGTGAAGGTTAACTCACAAGACCAACAGAGAAGAAAAAGTCCCTCATTGAACAATATTAACTCCCCATTCCATTCATATCTATCTCATGATACATAAACCTTTACCCAATTAATTTGAGAAACATATCAATCCCGCCGATCATATAATGAAAATAATGTGTATGTGTGAAAAAATATTATAAAACATTAATCATATAACAATAGATTAAATGAGAAGAGTTTCATAATCATTTCCTCACATAATAAATGATTTAAAAGAGAAAGGTTTCATAATCATTTCACCATTACATCATTGTATAACCAATGATATTAAGTTATTTTCATAATAATTTTATTATGGTATAACCCATGAATGAAAAATAGTTTTCGTAATCATATTTTTATCATAAACACAATACATATAGAGAATGAATAATAATGGTATCCTTGGATCACTACTGTAATAAATTATATTTAACATCTAAGGATTTCATTTTTTATGGAAGATGATTTTGAAAGTTCACTTAGAATATTTTTTTCGGAAAATAAAATTTCCTTGAGATTTAATTTTTAAATCTAAAAATGCATAAATTACAATGGAAATATTTTTCTATTCAAATATCATTAAAAATAGATAAAATATAAATTATTGAATAATTTAATATATATATAGTTGAATAAATAATAAAATTTAAAAAATAACTTTTTAAAACATAAAAATATTTTCAAATTAATTTTCTTTGAAAATAAACAAGAAACATATATATGTAGATTCAAATAAAATAATGGGCATTACATAAGGTAATATTTTTCATGTTCTACAAGTTGAAACAAATAATCTTTCTGTATTTTTAGTTAAAACCAAACTTGCATTATTTTGAAAACAACATGAATATTTCTTTCAAAGGATTTTGTAAAAAGTAAAATATGGGTAAAATTTTTTTATAAAATCATTTGAATAATTTTAAAAACATTTTTGGAATCCTTTTTATAAAATATTAGTATAAAGTTTGTTTTCTCCCAAACATATAAATAAAGATAATTTTTCTTTAAAAACATTTTTTTGGTCATTTGAGTACATATTGAGATAAAGATTAAGGTAAAATTTTATTATAATAAAATAAATTGATAATATGATAATACATGAGTTTCATGAGAGATATATAATTATATTTCACCATTAAAAGAATAATCATAAATAAACCTGATGGATGATGAGATTGTCACATAAAACTCTTACCACATTGGTATCTTGGAATCGCAACCTCTATAAAATAATAACATTAAATAAATCATAAAATATCATTAAAATTATTATATTCATTATATAACATGTTAATGTTTCATTATATATAACTTATTGAATAATAAAGGTTCATAAGTTAACTTATGTCCCAAAGAATGAAATTTAAGATAAAAAACCCCTTACAGCTTTGGTCACTTTTGGACCATAGAAACCATGAATTAGAGAAAATAAAATTGATATTTAAATACATAAATATTTCTACATATTAATAAAATTAATAATTAATTTTAATTATTTACACCACATAAAATAAATAGAGGGTGAATATGGCTTGTGACCCACAAAAACAAATGTGAGACAAAAATCCATTACCAAAAATCCTTACTACATGCATACATGTTGAAAAAAAATGTATAATATATATAAGTTTATTATAAATATATTATATGACTATATTAATATATATCATAACATATATGATATAATTATACCATATTATGACCATTTCATTAACAATTTCAAGTTAAAGCCACATTCTGGGAAATAAATTTTTTATTTTTCATGTATGTTTTGATTTGTTATTTTTTCCATATTACATTGATCTTGGTTAAAAAATATAAAAATGATAACCATGAAATAAATATGTTATATATTAAATATATATTTATTTAGAGTGATCCATAAAAATTTGATATAGAAAATGAAATACACCATTCCTTAAGACGGTAGATCCTATTTATGCAAGAATATTGTTTCAATTTTCTTGTTGGATTGAGAAAAATAAAGTTAGTAAATATACAGGATTTCCCAAATAATTATAATTTATTATATATATATATAGTATTTTTTAAAACATGTTTTTATTACCTTCCATGTTAATTTTATGTGAATAACTAATTACATCACTTTACGATGTTGCAGTCCTCTATACACACAAACGACGTTATCATATTACCATGGAATCTAAAATATGACAATAAAAGTGATATAATGATTCAAAAATAAAAATAATGTCACAAATATCATATATAGGCATTAAATTCATCATTATATTTAACCTTGAGAAGTTGTTATGTGAAGCGATTAACATCAATTCATGATGTGGTACTCTACCGTACAAATGAATGTTGATTTCCTAGTCCATTTGATGAAAGAGGAGATGGATTATATTTTTTCCAAAAAAATATAATCAAATATAATTATATTTAAGATATTTAAGTTATTATATAATTATTTTTTAATAATAATTTAAGGAGGTGGAGGAAGAAATAAAATAAAACTCTTAGTTAATGGGGTTACCTCTTCTTCTGACAACTTCTTTTGGTTTTCACCAAAAGGATTTCAAGGATGGATTTATTACCAAAATAATGCCTAAATTATGAGATAAGGGTATTATGTAATTTATATGGGAATATAGTTTCATAACCAATCAGTTTTTAATGTTTGAAAAAGATCAGATAGTTATATGCTTTTATAAGTGAGGTGAGTGGAAAACATGAATTTTTTCAGAGTAAATAGGGGTACCCACATTTTTTCATGTAAAAAGGTTAAAAAATTGGAAATTATTGATACTATAATATATAGGGTCTAAATATTTCAATAAAATTTTTGTTTTAAATATTTTAGGTTATTTTTAACCCTTACAATTCTAGTTTCACCCCTAGAGTAAACCCATTTTTACCACAAATGCGATAAATAATTTTTAATCTTTTTATTATTAATTATGATTAAAAAATAATTTGACCATATTAGATAATATATATTATAAATATTCTAAATATTAAATTAAATTTTCTAAATTTCATTGACATATGTGGAAAATAGTAATTTAAAATTAATCTTGTAGATGTAACGATAAAGGTGGTTTTCAAAGAGAAAAAAGTTCGAGTGTTTAAAAAGATTTTATATCAAAATTTGATATAAAAATAAGTAAAATGGACTAAATTTTATTATTTTATATAAAATTGTACTAATTTTTTGTTTAAAAAATTTATATCAATTTTTAATTTTCTGAATTCATTAAAATAAATGAAAATTCTTAATAAAACCTAGTATTTTCCACTATTCATCGAAAAAATTACCTTCTCAGAAACTTCAAAAACAATCACCCTAAGATAATTTTTACATTATTATTTCAAAAATTAATTTCATTTTATCAAATAAAATTTCTATATGCTTAAAAAACATAAACTAAGTGTCAATAGGTGAGGAAGCTTGTTTTTAGAAAAATATATTTCTTACATGTAAAATTAGTTATATTATTATATATTGTCTTGAAAAAACATAATATAAATTTTAAATATTATACTGAATATATATAATGTATACATTTCATTAAAAATTTAACTACAAGTGATTAGTTTTATTTATTTTGGTAAAGCATGTTTTTTTCATAGAAATGGTGTTTTGGAAAAATATTTCCTTTATTCTAAAATTGTTTTTCATTTCAATATTAATTAATTGGTCACCAAGGAATTAATTTTTTACAAATTTATAAACATTTATTTTAATAATTTTTTAATTGTATCCTCTCCCTCTATTCTTTTAGTTAGTAGATATCTATTATATTAAATAATAATATTTTAATAGTATGCCATGTTTCGTTTAACCTCAGTGTTTTGTATAATACAAGCTATACTCAATGTTACATGTAATGAATGTTAAAATCAGTGTTGATTGTAATGTAATAAAAACATTGTATTATGTGTAACACAAAATATAATAAAGATTAAATTTATTTGAAAAATTAATAATAATTACAATAATCTTAGGGTTGTTACATTCAATATAACTCAACCTCAACTAACCCTATATTTGTGAATCAACCCTAAAACTATCATATCATGAGGCTAAAGACTGATATCCTTATATTCTTAGTTTTTTAATTTTGTTTAAAAAAAAATTCATACTCTATATAATTTTATTCCTTTAACAAAAGGAAAGGCTGGTTTTCTCATATTTAATCTCAAACTTTTTTATAATTTTTAAATACTTGAATGTTGTTTCTATTATCTATTTTATTTTATATTTACAAAAAAAAATGTTGATAAAATTCAAAAATACATTTTAAATTCAACACCTCTTCCAAACAGCTAATAATCCCACTATGTTCTATTAAATTTTCCACATCTCATTGGATTATATTTATTTTTTTATATTACCAAAAGCAGTAGAATAGATAAGTTAGGAAAAAATTATCCAAGGCATATCTATTCTATAATATTAGAGATTAATTGTATTTTCCCATTCAGTTCTTAAGATTTAAAACTTTAATGTAGCTTCATTTTTGTGAATTATATTATATAAAACTAGAATATTTTCAATTTTAACTGACTACAAATTATCTAATAGTTAAATTTAATTATACTGTTATATTATATATATATTTATATTTTTTTAATATTTTATGTTTTTTCATAATTAAAAATTTTTATATTTTTTGAAACACTAATTTTATTCCAAAAAATCAATTTAATAATTTTTTATGATTATCATAAACCTCTCATTTATATTACTAATTATGTTTAATAATTTAAAGATAACTATTTTATAATTTTTTCAAAAAATCTGCTTTGTACCCTCATTGAAGGAATTTTTTACTATGTTTCATGCCATATGATAAATTCAATAGATGTGTTTAATTCACACATAAATTTTTAACATTATGATCATAATCATTCACATATTATTTATAATAAAAAATAAATATTTAAGATGAATTGTTACGATTCATTCACATTATTGAGAGAAAGTAATACACTTATAGGAAAAGTAAAACAGTATGAAGAAAGAATTATTCTAAAGTAGTTAATGATAGAATAGTGTTATAAAATTATGCAAATAAAAAACAATGTAATCTATTTGAAATTATATAAGTAATATAAAATCATCAAAGGTATATGAAATTTAAATACTTACAAAATGAAGTCCAATAGAGATGAAGACATATGAAGTTGGGTATTTTTATATTTAGTTAAATTTTTAAGGTAATTATTACTATTGCATTGTAATGAGAGAATTCCACTCATGGTTTCATTTTATTGAATGTTTGAATATCCAAATTAAGAAAATATAAGTTATTTAATGTTTTTATTTTCAAGAGTCTAATATTTCATAGGGATATTTTTTTCTCACTCATTAACAACTACTTCTACTATTTTTTAAGGATAAACGCACATTGAAAAATAAAAAATATTAATTTTATAATTATTATATTTTTATGCTCAAGGATTTGGAATAAGATGGAATTTCAAATACAGGAAATAATAAGATCTACTATTAAGCTATAAAAACCACATACTTTTCTTTTAAATATTATTCTTATTATGTGATGATAAAAAATAGTTATTGTTATTGTTAAAAACCAAAAACATCTACTATTTTAAAATTACCTTTCAAAGATACACCTTGATGATATTATCATCCTTTGAAAGATCTTCATCAATTATCAGTTACTTCTTGAAACTATTTGTCGAACCATATTTCCCTCCAACATATCTTTATCGATAAAAGTTTACGCTACCTGTATTGAGAGTGGTGATGTTCGTGGATAGGTATTGTAAATATAATGATTGACTAATAGATCTTGCATCCCTTATATTGAGTGGTATATTCCTCAAATAAGTTATATTTCTACTATTAGAAGGGTCAGTTTGTTAAAAATTACTAATATCACATTAAGTTAAGATAGGGCGGATTAGGGGCAGTTCCTCTTTGCCTAAACCACTATAGAAACCTTTCAGTCCATCTCTTTATTTTTATTTTCATTCTATATCAAATCATATTTAACAGAAATTTGTAGATTATAATAATATTTTAATAGGGTGGTTTAATTTTGGTGAAATATTAAGAAGTCAATTCACCCACCTCTATAGTAATCATGCAACATCATTGGGAAATATTGGTATCACAACAATGACTTTCAAGTTCTCAATTTTTACTACTACAAGTATAAATATCAATTTCCATGTTTCTTCAATGTCTGATATGAAATATGGAATATATCTGGTTAGAGTTCAATATAATTGTTGAGAGAAATATGGTTAATAGAATTCTATAAGTATCATATATTTTAAGAACATTGGAATGACTGCCTATTATTAATCTATAAAACCTCACAAGATAACTACCGAATGGACTCAATTTTGAAGTGCTAATTAATAGTTAGAATATTATTTGAATTATAAATCAATGAATTTTATTATATATTTATTAAAACTTTATGAGTTTGATTAATTTTCACAGTATCCTATAAGTAATTAAATTAGGGAAACTATTTCAGTTTTATATGATGGAAATGAAAATGTTAGTCAAATAAAGTATAACACTACTAAGTTAAATTTTATAATTTAAAATTTATTGATAGAGAAAATATTACAAAAATTAATGTAAGGTTATAGAGACTATAAATTAATTCACTACCTAAGTAACCATTGTTCTAGATTCCAATAATGTTTTAAATATTCTTAGAGTATTACCTTCTTCATTAAGTGGGGTATCAGCAGCCATCAAACTATATACTACTATTAAAGATATAAAAATTAATAACATCATTGGAACACTAAAAATTTATATCTATTAAATACATGCATATAATAATTACCACAATATGATCAAAAAATGTTTCATTAAAACAATTCCTGAGAAACAATGAGATGAATCTAAAAGTCATATTATTATTAAACACATCTGACTAAGAAGGGTCAATTAATTATAATTCTAATGAAAATATTTATTAACAAAAAAAATCTAAAATAATTATTATAATAATATGGTTATATTTAAAAAATGCATCAAAAAATAAATTAATTTTGATTGAAATTTTAAATGAGTTAGGTTTTATGAGTTCAAGAATATTAGTCATATCAAGCCTAGTTACACACGCCTGATATAGAAGACTCGCTGAAAATTATTTTTAATTTGATTATTGAATCACTTTTAATGGAAGAGTGAGAACCACCGAGTCCAACAAAACAACCAAAGAACAATATAAAATAACCCAAACAACACATGTCTTGCCTCACCCCAGCAGCTACCTAGATATTAGGCCCCCACCAAGAATGAGTACTAGGAAACCAGTCCCGTGCAAGGATGCACGGGCACAAAAACAACACTATGAAATCCATATGGAGTTCTTCAGAAGAAACTATTAGTGACTCGGGTTCTGACTTAGAAGTTTATATATAAATCCAAAACACTAATTTGTGATCCATAGAACAAATTGAAGTGGTATAATATTTTTATTCTTATGGTCATCATCGAATTTTGTATATAAAACCTACTCCATTGATGAACCAGATGAATACTACTCTACGTTATAATAAAATTATTAATCAACTAAAAAGAAGTAAAAAATATATTGATAAGACTTATGATGTTGTACTAAATAAAAAAATGTATTATCTAAATTAATCTCAAATTTCAAAAAATGAACAGTACTATTCTTCTTTTACATGTGTTTTATATGAAATAAAACTCAAATAAATGTTATAATAGGTAAAATATATGAGATATAATGCTAGTTTCATTACTAATTGGAGGATTACCTCAACTAGATACATGAAAAAAATGAAAGGATACAATATAGAGTTTGAGATGACCTGGACATTACAAACATAATTAATACATCATTTTATATAAATATTAAATAAATCCAATAAAAATACACACCACATAACTGAGGAGGATTAGTTTCTTTTGAGACTAAGAAATAAAAACATATTATTTCATGAATGTTATTAAACATCTCCCAAAAAAGTCTTCAAAAATTTCCAAATTATTTGACAAACCCAACTTAAAAACATTCTTCAAATATAAGGGAAAAGAATATATTAAAAAGGTTGATAAAATATTTTTAGAAAGGGTAAACATGGGATAAATTGATCAATGATCATATGTTTGCATATCATGAGCCCGAGGTTAAGAGAAAATTAGTTTATAATTTTAAAATCATACCCAACAATTCATATATTTTAATCATGGAATAAGGAATTGGATGACCATAATACATTAGTCTTTGAAGATTCAAAATATCATGAGCCATGAGATCATATCATTAATACAAGAACATGGCATGGATTTTATCATAACAAGTAAATAATAGATATTGTAAAGACCTAGAATTTTCAAGGAAATTTTTTTTCTTAATTATTTGGAATTTCACGAGTCTGTAGCATTTGATAGCACATGATTCTGAGGCCTGGTGTGCCTAGAATCAATTTATGAAGTTTTGTTTGGGTACATTCAGTAAACGTATGTGTGGGTTTTTCTATATTTTGAACTGGTGCTCAGAATTGAAATATGAGGACCCCTATCAACTCACAGCGGTGATAATTACATAAGGGGACCTTTACCACAGTTGTGTTTTATGCGGGTTGAGAGTTTATTTTTGGGGAAATAGGAAATAGTTAAATAAAATTGTGGAGAAAATTTTATTTATCTATCAAAGTTAATTCCTCCCATGGGAAGTTATTGGTGGGTCCTACACCCACATAACTTCCCAAGTGTGGATATTTGAGAGGTGGGGCCCCCACAAGCCCCAACCTTCCATCTCCCATAACTCTCTTCAAACCCCCTAATTAACTCCTCTTCCTTTAATGTGCCAACTTTCCATCGTTTCCCCTTTAATTAATTTTGACAACACCTTCCATTTATTATGGTTAAACCCCTCACCTCCTTCTCCCCCTAATTAATATGCAAAATCATCTAATTAAAGGGTTGAGCTACTCAATTAAAAAATTATGTGTGGTGTCGTGAATCCTTTTAAAATATTTTGAATTGCATGGCACCAATATAACTATAGAGGGCCTTTTGTTTCTTTGAGGCTTGGATATTATTTGGAAAGGCTTGGGAGAATACATTGTTCTTCTTTTGACGAAGAAAATCTCCAACGAAGAACGGTGATGCACCTTCTTTTCTTTTCTCCACGACAAGAGAGGAGACGTCACTTCTTCTTTAGGTGCACTTCGATGATGACGGAATCGACACTGTCATCCACGATGCTCGACTACCACGAATCTTTTCCAAGGTAGGGGGATTATGATCAATTTTAATGGATTAAAATTGTGCCTTGTTCGTCGTTGAATATATTTGTTTGTCTCGGCCTATTTTTATCGCCTAATGTGGAGGGCATGGGCAGAACAAACACTACCCTACCTCCCTCAGCTAGATCTTGATTATTTTTGGAATCAGCAACTGGAGGCGGAACACGAAAGAGGTCGGCGGCCCAAGGGTCGCCGTCGCACACGCAAAGAAAATCCACAGCCAAGCGGGCTGTAGCAGAATAAGCAAGGCGCCGTCATGCCGTGCTGGGGACGTGGAGCCATGGCCAGGGTAGGCCCCGGTGGAGGAATCTGGTTCCGTCGTGCCGGTTGTGCGGAAGGAACTCCGGTCCGCTTCACGGGCCGCTTCACCAGGAGAACCGGTCGGCTTGTCGACCAGTCGGGTGGAGGAAAGTCACGGCGCTAGGAGGGTGCCACATTGGAGAACCTACGGCCCACCTGAGCGGGCTGCTTGTTCCACGAAGGCCGGCCGACTTTGGTTGGAAGGTTAGGGAGGGCGGTGCCGCTGGTTCGGGCGGTCGGGGGGCCGCGCCCCCCGCCACGGACCGCTTGGCCCCTTCGGGCCGAGCCGCTCGGCCAGTCGTTCGGGCCATGGCCGGCCGCGCCGCGCCGCGCCGTGCCAGGCTGGGTCGCACCTGCCACCAGTTTGGGTCGCATTTCTTTAGGTCGGTCCGACACCCCATGCCGGGTTGGACCAGCCAAACAGGGTCGGACCGACCCGGCAGCCCACTAGGCCTAACGGGCCGAGCCCGTATGCTTAAATGTGAATATCTTCATGACCGTGCATCTGATCGATTCACCATATATGTCACTGGGACCCTTACGATGAAGCGGTACTATGAGATACTCTAAGTGAGTTTTGGATTACTTTGGAAAATGGCCAGGTTTGGAATGAGCGTAATTCCAATCAGGCCCTCGAAGTGGAAACACTTATAACTTAAGGACCGGACATATGATTGACGTGTTGTCAACTATGTTGAATTTTTTTTGATGAGACAGTTATTTTGGAATACTTCACTTGAGGTTTGGACCTAGTTGGAGTATGGACGGGTTGGATTGTACCTAAAATCCAACCGAGCCCTTGGAATAGAAATGCTAATAACTAACAGACTGGGCATCCGAATGACACGTCGTCTCTTGAGTTGAGACCCCTATATCGAGGAGGTTCCATGAGAAACTTCCACGTGAGTTTAAGTGACACTTGGAAGTATCAACCAGTAGCTCGTGGAGTGGATCCTCCCAGAGACTAGCATACGGAGTACGGAGACCTTGTAGCTGGCTGTGACCTGATGACTGCTTATCTGATTCGATTCGACATGACTTGACTAGCCCATAGGGTAGCACTACTGTGTTGGAGTGATAGACCCATGGCGGACGAGTGCTAATTTGTTGGGGTGGCAAACCCGCGGTACTGGATAGGAGGAGTACCTCTGTAGGCTATTAGGGGGAACGCTACTCTGTTGGGGCGGCAGACCCATGGCGGGGAGTGCCACTGTATTGGGGTGACAGACCCGCGGTACTTGACAGGAGGTGTACCTCATCAGTCTATGGTTATTGAGTAGCACCTTGGAGTTGCGACAGGACCACTGTACTCGACAGAGGAGGAGTTCTCTAGCAGTCGTGGTTTCGACATCGTGAATGAAAATCCAGGTTTGAGCTGAGTCATGACCTTTGTGTTTTCCTCATGATTGAGATGGGTTACTTGATAACTTAGGTATATGTATGGGCATATAACTAAGTAAATGTTATCTGTTGATATCTTTTTTTTTGTTTATCCTTGTTGGATTTAGTGAGACCTTGAGGTTCTCGGGGTCCCCACTAAGTATCGTTATACTCACCCCTGCACGGGCTATGACCGCACCTCATTGTGTTGGATGCAGACGACGGACAGCGCTAACCAAGTAAGAGTGTACGAGGACTGGACGGTACCCAGAGGTGGACACTCGGCGTGAAGGAACACAGAGCGGACAGATAGACACAGAGTGCTGAGGAGCATATCTCTACCTACCCTTCAGGTAGGAAACCAAAGGATGATCCAGGAGCTACTTCTATCTTCCAGGTGTTTTTCTTTTCAATTGTACTTTCTTTCAGTTGTAGTTGTACCTTTCATTTGGGATTGTATTTCTGGACCCTTTGTATTTTTAGAACACTTGTTATACTACTTTACTTAGTGTTTTCTTCCACTTGATCTCTTGTTGTGTGAGTTTATTTTTTATAAAGGCAATGCCTTCCCAGTTTAGGGGATTTACGCCTTTGGTGCTAGTTGCCATCCCCTAGCCTATGGAAGGCGGGCTTGGGGTAGTTACGACATGGGCCCCAGGGGACGGGTCGTGTCAAATTGGTATCAGAGGAGTCGGTTCTACCACAGAACTTAGGACTCTGATATTTTATTTTCTGTGAAGCAATAGTGTTAAGTGTACTGACTGTGGTTTTTAGTTCAGGTAATATAGTGTTGGTGCGGCGGCAGATGTATCCATACAAAAGGACCCTGACTACTGATTTTCGACTCAGTGCATGAAAACACTGATTGTGTGTGATTTTTCAAAAGTTTTCTTTAAGTCGGATCAAACCAGTTCAGCTCGCCATGTATAGTCTTTTGACCGTGTCACATCTGTTTCGTTTCAGGATGTATTCACCTAGTCATTCAGTGCGAGTTCCGAGTGGAGAGTGTGATGGTAGCCCACTAAGCAGCGTGGCCACGGTGCAGGGCCCCATAATAGAAGAGTCACCAGCGGTACCATTAGCCGTTGGGATACCATTATCACAAGCCCCATAAGTAGAGGGTGTGCGCATCTTGAGCGCATTTCACGGGTTCCTGCAATAGATTCCTCCGAGGTTTCGAGGCGAGACAGATTTGCAGACGGCTGGGTACTGGTTGGAGTTTGTAGCATGAGCTTTTCACACTACTGGGACACCCGCTGACTTGATGGTGTACCAAGTTGTTACTCTCTTTGCGGGAGCATCTGAGAGGTGGTGGATCCAGATGCTCTAGTTTTACGATGATACGACCTTCACCTGGGGAAAATTTGAGGGGGTTTTCAGGGTGGAGTTTATACCAGCGACTCTACACTCTGAGCGTGCTCAGGAGCTGCTACCCTTACCGCAGGGCTTTCCGTCAGCTGTCAATTCATCTATAGGTAGTAGACAGATAATGCAGAGGTCCAAGAGGACCAGACCTACATGTGGTCGACTGCATGACTCAGAATCGGTAGCGAGGGGCACCCAGGGTGGAGACAGAGCCAGGCATACTAGGAACGGACAGAGTTTCTCCTGCAGCGGGCTTGGTCACATGGCACGTGACTGTCTGACCCTCCATGAATATGTTCAGTAGATATATGAATGACCTCCCAAGCAGAGGCATAGGTTCGATCATGTCGGACCTCAAGGAGATGGAGGTTCAGTTGGTGGTGGACGACGCTTCGAGGTGTTGCCACCACCTCCACCAGGAGGTCCCCCCCCCTGATCGCAGGGAACGGGTGGACAGGGGAGAGCACGGCTTCAGGCAGCTGAAGAATATGACTATAGAGCTCAGGAAGAAAGTGGGCAAGAGCGAGACTATTTCCAGGAATTGAGGCCCGTGTTCATGATTCTTCTATCTTTGTAAATGTCATTATTGTGTTTGCCTTGTGTCTTTGTACTTCGACCTGCAGTAATAAAAGACACTTGTCTTTGTGACGTTTGCTTTCATTCTTTTTTTTGTACTAAGAGGTTCCAGTTTAAACTATTTACTTGACCCCCACTTTTGAGATTCCTACTAGAGGATACCCAGAGACCACACACTGATGCCGACAGTGTGACTCGACCCTTGAAGGTGAGAGTAACAGTTGAATCTCTTGGTAGTGGCGTCAAGGCCTTATGAAATCGTCCATGGCATGAATGTATCATTCATGTCAGGATTGACTGTATTAAAAAATGGGATGGTTCATCCATGGGATGAGACTGGATTTCTCTTTTTGGAAGAGGATAAATCTTAGTATCTCTTACAGATGGTAGGCGAAGAAGGGTGATCGTCGACCGACTTACCAAGTCGGACAACTTCCTACCGACCTGATATGGTACAACCTATGACGGAGAAGGCGCAGATTATCCAAGAGCGGATGAAGACTGCACAGAGCAGGCATAAATCCTATGTTGTTAGGAGATGGAGACCACTGGAGTTCGGGGATGGCGACCACGTCTTTATATGGGTCTCACCTCATCGAGGTCTACGGAGATTTAGCCGAGACAGCAAGTTATCTCCGAGGTTCATCAGACCTTTCCAGGTCCTCAGTAGGAATGGTGAGGTGGCTTATCGCTTGGCCCTTCCACCTTAGCTGCACCGGGTGCATGATGTCATTCACATATCCTAGCTGAGGAGATACGTGCACGACCCTTCACACACCATCATCCATGGGGAGCTGGATATCGATGACGGGGAGACTTTCACGGAGGTTCTAGTAGATATTGATAATCGACAGGAGAGGGTCCTCTGAGGATGGTCGATTCCTTTGGTTCACATTCACTAGCAGTACGGGAACCTCCAAGAGAGCACATGGGAGCGGGAGACTCAGATGCATGCTCGGTACCCCGTTTGTTTCCCTAGTATGGGTTGTAGCTTTACGGGGACGTAAAGCCTAGATTTGGGGGTAATGTAAAGACTCGGAATTTTCATGGAAATTTTTTTTCATAATTCTTTATAATTTTACGATTCTGTAGCTTCTGACAGCAGTTGATTTCAAGGCCCGGTGTGCCCAGAATCTATTTCCAAAGTTTTGTTCAGGTATGTTCAGTAAAAGTACGTGCGGGTTTTTCTATCTTTTGAACCGGTGCTCTAAATTGAAATCTGAGGTGACCGATGAACTCGTAGTGCTGATAATTACTTAAGGGGACCTTTACCGCAGTTGCGTTTTATGCGGGTTGAGAGTTAATTTTTGGGGAAATAGGAAATAGTTAAATAAAATTGTGGAGAAAATTTTATTTATCTTTGGAAGTTAATTCCTCCCATGGGAAGTTATTGGTGGGGCCCACACCCCCATAACATCCCAAGTTTGGATATTTGATAGGTGGGGCCCACACGAGCCCCAACCTTTCATCTCCCATAACTCTCTTCAAACCCCCTAATTAACTCCTCTTACTTTAATGTGCCAACTCCCCATCGTTTCCCCTTTAATTAATTTTGACAACACCATCTATTTATTATGGTTAAACCCCTCACCTCCCTCTCTCACTAATTAATATGCCAACTATTCTAATTAATTGGTTGAGCTACTCAATTAAATAATTATATGTGGTGTCGTGAATCCTTTTGAAATATTTTGAATTGCATGGCACCCATATAATTATAGAGAGCCTATTGTTTCTTTGAGGCATGGCTATTATTTGGAAAGGCTTGGGAGAATACATTGTTCTTTCAACAAAGAACGGTGACGCGCCTTCTTTTCTTTTCTCCACAACAAGAGAGGAGACTCCACTTCTTCTTTGGGTGCACTTCAACGACGACGGAATCGACACCGTCATCCATGACGCACGACTACCGTGAATATTTTCCAAGGTAGCGGGATTATGTTCAATTATAATGGATTAAAATTATGCCTCATTCTTCATTGAATATCTTTGTTTGTCCTGTAATATTGCTATCGCCTAACACAGAGGGTGCGGGCCGAACAAACACAGCCTGACGACCCTCCGCTGGATCTTGATTATTCTTGGAATCGGCGACCGGAGGAGGAACGCGGAAGAGGTCGTCAGTGCAAGGGTCGCCGTCGCACACCCAAAGAAAGGTCGCTGCCAAGCAGGCCGTGATAGAGGAATCATGATGTCGTCATGCCTTTCTGGGGATGCGGACCCACCGCTAGGGAAGGCTGCGGCGGCGGAAGCCAGCACCGTCACGCCGGCTGCACGGAAGGAACCGGGGTCTGCTTCGCGGGGTGCTTCAGTAGGAGAACCGGCCAGTTTGCCGGCTGGCCGGGCATAGGAAAGTTGTGGCGCTAGGAGGGCACCACGTTGGAGAACCTGTGGCCCGCCTGAGCAGGCCACTTGTGCCATAAAGGTCGGTCGGCTTCAAGCGGCCGATTAGGGATGGCGTCGCCGCTTGGCGCAGCCAGTTTGGGCAGCCGGGGGGCCGCACCCCTGCCACAAACCACTGGGCCCCTTCAGGCCGAGCCGTGACTGGCAGGACTACGCCGCGCCGCACTGATCCGGGCCGCGTCGTGTCGCGCCGAGCCAATCCGCATCTTGCCAGGTCGGGCAGGGCCCCATCGGGCCGGCCCCCCCTCTCGGGTCGGGCCGCACCCCTTCGGGTCGGGACACACCTTCCTTCGGGTCGGGCCGCGCCTGCCACCAGGTTGTGTAACGTTTCTTTAGGCCAGGACAACACCCCATGCTAGGTGGGACCCACCGAACTGGGTCGGACTGACCTGCCAGCCCACTGGGCCTAACGGGCCGAGCCCGTACGCTTAAATGCGAATATCTTCACGATCATGCATCTGATCGATGCACTGTCTGCAGCACTAGGACCCTTATGATGAGCCGGTCCTATGAGATACTCTAAGTGAGTTTGTATGACTTTGGAAAATGGTCGGGTTTGGAATGAGCGTAATTCCAACCGGACCCTCATAGAGGAAACACTTATAACATAAGGACTGGATTTCTAATTGACATGTCGTCGACTATGTTTAATTTCTTTTGATGAGACGGTTCTTTTGGCATACTCCACTTGAGTTTTGGATGTAGTTCGAGTATGGACGGGGTGGATTATACCTGAATTCCAACTGGGCCCCTCGAACAGAAATGCTAATAACTCACAGACCAGGCGTCTGATTGATGCGCTGTTTGTTGCGTTTAGACCCCTATGACGAGGAGGTTCCATGAGATACTTCCACATGAGTTTATGTGACACTTGGAATTATCGACCAGTAGCTCATGGAGCGGATCCTCCTGGAGATGAGCATACGATGTATGGAGACCTTGTAGCTGGTTGAGACCTGATGAATGCTTATCCGATTCGATTCGGAGTGACTTGACTAGCCCAGTGGGGAGCGCTACTGTGTTGGGGATACAGACCCATAGTGGAGGAGCGCCACTGTGTTGGGGCAGCATACACGCGGTACTCGACAAGAGAAGTACCTATGTAGGCTATTAGGGGGAGCGCTACTGTTTTGGGGCGGTAGACCCATGGCGGGGAACGATACTGTATTGGGGTGAGAGACTCGCGGTACTCGATAGTAGGAGTACCACAACAGTCTAATGTTAGTGAGTAGCGCCTCGGGGTTAGGATAGAACTACTGTACTTGACAGAGGGGGATTTCTCCTGCATCTATGGTTTTGACGTCGTGAATGAAAATCATGGTTTGATCTGAGTCATGACCTTTGTGTTTTCCTCATGATTGAGATGGGTTACTTGATAACTTAGTTATATGTATGGGAATATACCTAAGTAAAGGATATTTGTTGAGATATTTCTTTGTGGTTTATCCTTGTTGGATTTAGTGAGACCTTGGGGGTCTCAGGGTCCCTACTGAGTATCGTTATACTCACCCCTGCACGGGCTATGCCCGCACCTCGTTGTGTTGGATGCAGACGACGGACAGAGCTGACCAAGGCAGAGTGTACGAGGACTGGATGGTACTCGGAGGTGGACACTCGGCGTGACGACACACGAAGAGGACCTATAGACGCGGAGTGCTGAGGAGGACATATGTACCTACCCTTCAGGTAGCAACCTGGAGGACGAACTAGGAGCTGCTTCCATCTTCCAGTTGTTTGTATTTTTATTTGTACTTTCTTTTAGCTGTAGTTGTACCTTTCTTTTGGGCTTGTATTTCCGCCCCCTTTATATTTTCAGCACACTTGTTATACTGATTTACTTAGTTTTTTATTCCTCTTGATCTCTGGTTGTGTGAGTTTACGTTTAATAAAGGCAATGCCTTCCCAGTTAAAAGGAGTTACGCCTTTGGTGCTAGTCGCCAGCCCCTGGCCTATGGAAGGCAGGCTTGGGGTAGTTATGACACATGCCTAAGGGGACGTGTTGTGACAAATATAATCATATAGGTCATATATTATGGATAAACACTAAGATTGTTATCACTTGTTGGGCTTGTGATACCCCCCCGCCCCATGATTCTTGTTCAGGATTCAAATAACCACTCATGTACCCTGGATAAACACATGTGTATACTATTTTATGCTTATGATAACTACTTATGTACACTTTGAGCGCATGAAACATTAATAATTACCCAATTTATTAGAGGTCTATAACGGACCCACTCATCATAAAATAATAATCCATTAATATTTATGTCACATTATCCTGAAATTTTTTTCATTTCATAATAGCATAACCCTTGGAAAAGAAAATATTTTTCATCAAGAATTCATCATCATAAATAATTACCATATAGAGGAATAATAAAATATTATATCAATGGATAATATCTCCAATTAATCATAATAATCAATGAAAATTGTGGTTATATATTAGAATGCCTTTGAAATATCACAATAACATTTCTTAAGGAAAATAAAAATTTAATTTTAAACTCCCTTATATAAAAACAAAAACAAAATCAAGAATGTTATGGAAAATAATATGAATTAACCATAAAATCATATTAATTATTCTTTAAAGATAATTATATACTGGATATTATAAAAATATATTTTATGGTATACATTAAAACAAATATTTCATTCACACCTTTCTTAAAAAATTTCTCCTTTATAAAAAAAATAAAAAAATTATTTCAGAAATATTTATAGAAATTAAAACATACATTAAAATAAATATCAACATTAATTGGAAAGTAGTAAAAACATTTTTGAAAAAAATTATAAAAATAATCACAGAGAAGAATAATATTCCCACCAAAAGAGAGAAATACATTAGTTTTTCTTAAAATCGCTATTTTAGAATTTTGAGTAATTAGAGAGTGGAAAATGAATTGAAAAAATGAATCTAAACATATTAGAAAGGTGAAGGAACTAAATAATATTTTATAGATATATCTCATGTAATTTCATCATCATAAATTTATTCTTGCCTCAAGCATGACTTGCTTCATAAATAATATTAACATACTTTATAATAAATTTAAATTTATAATACAACTATACCAGAAACATTATAATACATATAAACCCATATATTGTTTATTTATAATATCTTATCACTCATTCATTAAAAATCATTCATTATCATCATCATATATAGTGTTAAATACTTTGTTTTTATATATGTTTCAGTTCGACAGTTATGGTACATGAATATTGATAATTGCTCTATCACCTTCATTTTATAAATAATGATATAAATATAATATAAATTCATTGTATACAAATTTATAACTTTCCATAAAATTTACATATTGAAAATAAAATATATCTCTCATGGTGATGGTAGTCTCTATGTACGCATGAATGATAATTATATTTTATAATGAAAATAGGGAAAATAAAGTGGATGATATCTTATGATTAAATATTAATTATTATATCTTAAATATCAAAAAAAATTGTAAATACATCATTATAATCATCCATGAGAAGTGGTGATGGATAATTAACCACATCATTTTTTGGAAATGGTAGTCCGCCCAAACACATGAGTGTTAATTTAATTTCCTATTTGATGGAAAGGATGGGGAAAATGATTGTCACAAAATAATAACTACATCTTAGTATATTTATGATACTAAATTAATTTTTTTAAGAATGATACAATATATTTAAAGTATGTAAAATAAGAAATAAATATTTAAAGGGTAAGGTTAGAGGACTTCCACCTCTTTGAGAGGCCTCTTTTTCCTTACACGATAATCATTTTAAGGATGTTATTAGTGTAAGAAAAGAAGTATACAGATTATGGAAAGGAATCGTGGAAGTTGTTTAATTATACATTGACTAGGATTTTGGGCTCAATTATTAGGAATAAGGTTGGATAAGATGTTCCATTTTATGAGAGAGGGGAAGGATACACATTATATTACATAAAATGTTTAAATAATATAAAGGCATTGTCATGTGAAAGTGGAAAAAAATGTCCAAAAAATAAAATAAAATATAATGTATATTTATCATCAAATAAATATATTTAGACATGTTTAACTTCTATTATTATCTTTATCTATTATTTTAACATCCTCCCCCATGTAAACCCTTTTAACCTTAACCATGGAAAAAATACTTCTTAACTATTCATTATGAATAAAGAGAAAGTGAATTCATTAATAAATTTAGAGTTTATAATTAAAAATATATAATCCATTTCATAAAATCAAATTCAAATAAGTGTAAGAGGTTAATATGAAATAAAATTTCAAATTTTAATTAAAATAATTTTACGAAAATTGATTTTTTTTTATCACAAAACTATGATTAATTTTAATACCCACATAGTTAAAACTCTTAGAAAATTTTTATAATATTTTATTGAATATTTATTCTATAAATTTAATTCTCATTCTTAATATATAGAGATTTATTTTATTTATTAAGATAAAAACACATTTTGTATAGAAAAACAATTTTCTTAAAAATAATACATTTAACCTTTAAATGAGTTTATCTTGATTCCAAATCAATAGATAGATAATGTATGAAATTTTATTCCAAAATTTTAAATAATTTTAAATAAGATAACTTTATTAATGATCAATATATTTTTTTATAAAAATACATAAAAATTAGAAAAATAAATTTCTTTGAAATATTGTTCTTTTAATAGTGATATGATTTTATTTCATTTAACTGGTTATTTATTATAAATTAATCATCACATTTTAATTAAAGAAAACATTTATAAATATATAATAATTTAGTTAAACATATCCATACCATTTTTTCTAATGGATAGGTTATAAATGCTATAATATATCATTGTGTATTTACATTTGGGGTTGCGTGTAATATAAGTTAATGAATAATTTGAATTTATTTCAAAGAAGTATATAAAAAATCTTTGGGTGTTACATTTTAACCCCATAAAATATTTTTTCATTCAAAAAATATTAACAATGGTACTATAAACATAGGATATATATGAATATTCACATATTCAAGTTCCCATGTAACTTCTTCAAATTTATAGTTTTGAAACAAAACTCCCACCAGGTTAGGGTACTTGCATCAAAAAACATTAAATCTACAATAAATAATATCCAAAACCCTTTAATCATAAGGAATATCATTCTCTAGTGGAAGAAACTTATAGTTTAGTAAATGGGAATTATTAGTTATGTACTTCTTCAAAATAAATTCATAGATAACATAATTAGAATGAGTGAAGTATGGTGAAAGTGCTAAGTAATAGGATTCCTTCCCTACTCTATCAGGAAAACTTAAGGGACTATCATACATATGAATTATATTAACCTTATTTCTGAATATCATAGAATTAATACATGTGGAAATTCAAAGGAATACTTTCTCAAGAAATTAAAATTCTAGATCTGATTGATGTTTTTTAGAATAACTCTTTAGTCAAATCTAAGCAACATTCATATTCAATTTAAAGGACCTAACCTCCTTTAATATATACTCAACTTTCTTATATCCCAAATAATTTTTTCTCTAACTTAATCCGAACATGTTGGAGTTCTAAAATAATCAACATAGAAGGATGCATAAGGAGACATTTGAATTCTTGTTGAATATAAATTCAGATTGAATATTTATATAAGGATTATATTATGTACTAAAACCTAAATTTCTTTCCAAATAATGCCTAAGACTCTTTAAAAACTTTGTGTTAATCCTATGATCTTGGGAAAACTTAATAAAATGTGGTACTTTAAGAAAAAGTTCCACTTACTTAATTTATATTCAAAAAATATGATCAACAAAGAAATATTATTCAATAGTATTTAAATGTGATGGATTTATAATTTTATTGACTACAAACAAAATTGTATTATTCTATTAATATTTCTTGAGGTGTTTTATCAATAAATCCATTGTCACATTTTACCATTTCAATATAGGTATGGTTAGTGGTTGTAATATACCTGTAGACTTTTACCAGTCATCCAAAACCCATTATCAAACCACTAACCGAGTTATATACTGTAATTTATCTCTCATCATGTTATCCCAATAGAAATTCTCCTTATGGTATCAATATATATTCTAATTTCAAGATGAATTTTGAATAATGATCTATGAGATTCGTCCAACTACTCATTCAATTCTAGTATAATAGTGAAACATACTCTTTTCTTAAATATTATCATTCCATTACAATCATGGTTTAACATTGGAATATTTCTCACCTCCTTTTACAGTAATACATATTCCTTCTTCATCTCTTTAATCTTTACAAGGGTAGAGGGTTTCAATCCACATCATACATAAGCTAACATTATCTTTTTGACTAAAAGGATCATCCACCTTGTCCTAATTCCAAGAATGATAATGTACTGAGTAAAAATAGGCTTTAGTCAAATATAAAAATCTTCTAGAGAACATATTCAACTATTTTGGTTGAATATATACTTTATAATTTTTATTATATGTATATATATCACACCTTTTACCATCAATATAATTCCACTATATCATTAATGAAAAACTTATTCCAACATACTCTAAATCATGATTTGGGTAAATTTTACCATGAACCATTAATTGCTGATAGACATTAGCCATCATCATTTCATTATTCATAAGAAAACATCTAATATCCTTCATTAATGGGTCTCTATAAATTAAAACTTTAGTCCAATATAGGGTAGTGTGAGCAAAATTATACTGACCATGTAACATCACAGGGAAATAATGAATGTGACATTTTAATATTTATTAATATTTGTGAATTAAATTTTAATTTAACATTAAATGGGATTCTAAATTTGATGGTGTTCTTGATACACAACAATAGGTATCTTTGAAATCTTACATTGCACACAATGTTGAGTATTACTAAAAAAATAATATAATAATATTTTTATTTTAAATTGTAGTTAACACATAGTTATTGTATTGGAGTGAATGGAAACAATTAACTAAAATATGATTATATATTTTTGTTAAATGTTTTTACATTTATCCAATAAAATTTAGAAGCTTAAATTTGAATGAATCAAATTTTAAGCATAAACACTCTAATATTCTTTAAACGGTTGATTTACTACCTTTTGATGGAAAACCATTTTTAAATCTAGTTTTTGTCACTTTTAAATGATATATTTGACAAATTAATATTCTTATTGGTGCATCAAAATTTACTTTCGATGAAATTTTGGTATTTTTCTGATAATGTTCATTTTTTAATGAATAGTGAAAAATATTGCATTTTAATTCAAAACTTCCTTTTTATCAAATTTATTTATATAGTTATATTATTCTCTTAATTAGTTTCAAATTTTAATTGGATTTTATTTTTACCATTCAATCTAATTTTGGTCATTGTATGTAACTTCACTCTTAAACTGGACATAAACAAAGGTAAATCTTTCGATGGTTATTCTTTCTTAAAAACATGCTTTTTGTTTTGACAACTAGAATTAATTTTAAATTAATTTCTACCACTTATGTGTTTTGAATTTGGAAACATGGATTCCAAATTTGGAATCAGGAGGTCGAAATTTGGAAAAAATTTAACTTTTATTTTTAGACATTATGAATATTTACTTCAGTAAATATTCTATTTACCATGTTTAAAGGGTAAATCGGGTAAATAAGGGTAAAAAATTATTATATAACACTATTAAATTAACCTAACATGTGTACTAATCCTATTGGATGATACATTTCAGATCATGGGTATCCTTATTTCTATTTGAGAACCCCATAGAGCCACTTGTAAGTGAAACTGACACTTTATATTAATTAATTTAAAGTAAGGACAAAAGTAACATAAACATATATCTTTTAGTAAACTAATTTTTTACATGGGGTCATAAAAGTGATCTCTTCGACTATAAATATTAATTTGAAATATAAAGATATTTCATAGATCATGGTATTTTATTTATAATTTTTATACATTAAATATATAAATATATTTATGACACAATGGTGATGCAGTACTTGCTTCATTTATAAAGGATTCAAATAAATGATATTATAAATATTAAAATAAATTTATTTTGAAAATTTTTATGACCTACACAAATTTTAGAGATAATAATTACTTGTTATATTTGAATTAATTAATGATTTTGAGAAATAATAAAGTTTTTATTAATTTTCTAATAGTCTTCATATGAATAGTTTATAAATTGTCATAAATGAGTTATTAAAACAAATAATATTTTATTAAACGCTAAAACCATCCTAAAAATCTGTGATTCAGCCAAATGAAATCTATAATATTAAAAATTTCATTTATGGTCCATTTTGGGCCTCTTTCCATTTTATTGTAAATATATTAACCATATAGTATGAATATAAAAGAGGACCTGGTAGAGATTAAATAAGTTAACAAAGGGTTAAATAAAAAAGATAAGGATTAAAAAAAATACAAAACCTATCCAATTATTATTGGATGATTTTATTTCTACTTATATGCACCATATCTTCTAAATGAATAAATTTTGGATGTTTTGAAACCGAAAATAATTTTATAATAAAATAATACTTTCAAACTTTCCTAAAGAGCCCCTCCTCACTTTTATAAAAGGACACCACTTCTAACCCATTACTCACACCTCTCAAGCCCCTTGGCTCCTCCAAAATCTCCCAAATAAGCTCCCAAAATCCCTATATTACATTTATAAGCCTTACCTTAGGCAGAAGGTACTTCAAGAAAGCCTTTTGTTTCAAACCAAAGGGAGTTACCTGATTTAAATGTTAATCTTCTCCCAAGTTATCTTATTTTATTTTTCTTCTTCACTCCCTATAATCTTATTGTTATATGTTTACATAACAAAAAAATTATTTCAATATAATACGATGTTTTTGGAGATTTATTCTAAATACACTTACACACACCCTTGTCTAATGGGAAAAGAACATATTGTTTCTGTAGACGGTGAACTAAAGCCTCACGAAATGATGATTGTTCAATTATATCCTACCGCCTCTTATGGGGGCCATTAAGAGGGAAATGTGTTTATATGTGATATATATTATATTTATATTATCACTATACTTATGTATTTTTCATTTATATCATGCCTTTATGGTTTCTATAATGTGTAAATGTGATAATTTCATTTGAGGAAGTACAGACTACCGCCCCCTCAAAGTGATATGACTCATTCATTCCATACATGTAATGTATAAAGGATGGATTTAATGAAATTATGTATGATATAATACTGGAATTATAATATAAATATATATCATTGTGTTTTCATTCTATTAAATACAAAATATAAATTAAAGTAGAGTTCATTCGTACGTACGGCTTACCGTCTCTAGGAATGGTGCATTTCATTTCTTATCTCTAAATGTTATGTACTATTATAAATATATATATATATACTGGATATATATTATATATATGATATTTAAAAAATGAATATCATTCTATAGATAATGTAATTTTTACCCCATGGACAACATGTATTTATAAGATCTCCATTTTTGACTCAAATACCAAATTTCAGCAAAATGATGGTTATTAACTTAAATGATTATGTAATGTTTATAACATGGTAATAAGTGATATAAAATGAATAATAAAAATGAAAAATGTTATTAACCATGTATAAATTAACTTTATTTTATTATTCATGAGATTAAAGAAAAAATAATCCATGTCGGACACGAGGTAAAGGAACTTCTTAACCCAATTACCATTCGTGGGGTTGATCTTGTACTTCCTGCTTATGTCATGCTATGATTATGTGAGATATGAATTTTGATATCTTATATTGTATTTATACTTGCTTTATGTGTACTTATAGTGAATACACATAATTGATATATTTTATTTAGAAAATGATCTTTGTAAGGGACTTCGTCTCAATCTCCTTTCATTGAGGAATATTTTGATTAATTCACGAATTTCTTTTATACGCTGTATAAACACCTTTGACACTTCATTTCATTCATAGGGAATCTTTTTCTACACTGTGTTTTACTAAATGAAAAAAAGAATGTTTCTTTTTAATATATTCGGTGACAATGACCATTCCTCCATTGTCACGACCCGTCCTCGGGGCCCGTGCCATGACTACCCCAAGCCCGCCTTCCATAGGCCAGGGGCGACGACTAGCACCAAAGGCGTAAATCCCGATAACTGGGAAGGCATTTCCTTTATAAAAGTAAACTAAACACCACAGAGTACAAGTGGAAGTAAAACACTAAGTACAAAAGAAAGTGCTAAAAAGTAAATGGGCCAGAATACAAACCCAACTGAAAGTACAACTACAACTGAACGAAAGTACAACAGAAAAGACAAAAGCTGGAAGAAAGGAAGCAGCTCCTGGGTCATCCTCCTCAGATCCTACCTGAAGGGTAGGTACAGATAGTGCCGCTCCTGGATCATCCACCACGGATCCTACCAGAAGGGTAGGTACAGATAGCCTCCACAGCGCTCTTGCCCGTCAACCTCCTCCGAGTATCGTCTCACCGTGAAGTCCACCTCCTGATACTGACTCGTCGTGAGGTCCACCTCCGAGTACCGTCCAGTCCTCGAACACTCGACCTCCGTTAGCACTGCCCGTCATCTGCAACCAACACAACGAGGTACGGGCATAGATCGTGCAGGGGTGAGTATAACGATACTCAGTAGGGACCCCGAGACCCCCAAGGTCTCACTAAATCCAACAAGGATAACCACAAAGAAGATCTCAATAGATAACCTCTACTTAGGTATATTCCCATACATATACCTAAGTTATCAAGTATCCAATCTCAGTCATGAGGAAACACAAAGATTAAGAAATCAACGGATAACCACTACCCAGGTATATTCCCATGCATATACCTAAGTTATCAAGTGACTCATATCAATCATGAGGTAAGCACAAAGGTCATAGACTCAGCTCAAACCAAGATTTTCATTATTGAAACTGTAACTACTGATGAGCCCATCTCTGGAGTGTACAGTGATCCTGTCACAACTCTGAGGTACTGCTCACTAACCTAAGACTACTGAGGTACTCCTTCTATCGAGTACCGCGGGTCTACCACCTCACACAGTAGTGCTCCACCGCTATGGGTCTACCAACTCACATTGTAGTGCTCCCCCTCATAGCCTACAGAGGTAATCCTCTTGTCGAGTACCGTGGGTCTGCCACCTAACAAAGTAGTGCTCCTCTGCCATGGTTCTTCCACCTCACAAAGTAGTGCTCCCCATTGGGCTATGCTAGTCAATCCGAATCGAATCAGACAAGCCGTCATCGGTCACAGCCAGCTACACGGTCTTCGTACTCTGTAGACTTGTCTCCGGGAGGGTCCGCTCCACGAGCTACAGGTTGATACTCCAAGTATCACAAGTCCCACGAAGAATTATCTCAAAGGACCGCCTCATAATAGGGGTCTCAACGCAACAGACGGCACATCAATCGGACGCCTGGTCTGTGAGTTATTAGCCTTTTCGTCCCAGGGGCCCGGTTGGTTTCGTGTGCGAACCAACCCGTATGTATCTCAAATATACTCTGAACTCTCAAAGTTTATACTCATAGGGACCGTTTCTCAACGTGATCACCAACGCCGCTGACAATTCGTCAAACGGACGTCTGGTCTGTAAGATATCAGCTTTTCCGTTCCAGGGGCCTGGTTGGATTTCGGGTATAATCCAACCCGGCCATACTCCAACTACGTCCAAACCTCAGTCAAAGTATGCCAAAATTTCCTCCTCCTCAATAGGAATCCAACAAAGTCGACGGCATGTCAATCGGACGTCCAGAGCTCAGGATATAAGCATTTCCGCTCCGAGGGCCCGGTTGGTTTCATGTACGAACCAACACGGCCGAACCCAAAGTTCTCTGAAACATTGAGTGCAATACACTGAAAAGGCCGTATCGGTCCAAGGATCACATCGCAATAGACGGTGCGTCGATTGGAGGCACGTAGCTCAAGTTATGGGCAACCGACCGAAATAGGTTCGGTATTAAGGGGTTCGGGCCCGGTCCGACCCGGCCCGATACCCCCAAGGTCGGCCCAAACCGGGTCGACCCGAACCGGGTCCAGGTCCGGCCCGCTTGGGCGCGGCCCGACCCGGTCTGGCGGAACGGCAAGGGCAGCCGCCCGGCGCGCAGCGCGCTGGACAGGGGCTCGGCCGAACGGCCAAGCCGTTTCGGAAGCGGGGGGTGCTGCCCCCGCGTGTAGCAACCGCGGCCCCTTAACGGGGCCGCTCAAGTCCAGCGCAGCCGGGGGTTTCGAACCCCTAGTTCTTCCACGGTCCGGTCGGCCCGCTCCGGCCGGCCGGCGTTTGCCGCCATGGGACCGGCTAGGAGGGTCCCCTTGCTCTGACGCTAGCGGCCCAGTACCGGCCGCCGGTTCCGCTGCTCCGCCGCGGCCCGGAACCGGCCGCGGTCTTGGTTCGTCCGGCACGGCGCGACGACGCCGCACCCCTTCACCGTGGCCCCGCTCCGGTCTCGGTGCTTTAGTAGTTCTCTGATGTGGCGTGACGGCGCCACATCTTTGGTTCGTTTTCAACGGTGCGGCGCAACGGTGCCGCGTCTTCAGTTCGTCTTCAACGGTGCAGCGCGATGGCGCTGCGCTTCTCCCCCTTTCCTTATCAAAATTCCGCGCGGTGCTTCGACACCGCGTTGCCTTGCTCTCCGCAACAATATCAACAACCAGAAAGGGGAGGTGTGTCGGCCGTGTTCGTGCAGTCTGACCTCCTCCCGTTATCACGATAACAGGCGGTTCAAAGAAAAGGAGAAAGCGACAGAAGATTTCATGAACTGACAAAGAAAATAAATCCCTACCTCAACGTTGTCATCGAACGAGCGTTAGTCACAGAATTAACCGTCGCGGAAGGAGAGGATCCCCGCAAAAGAAGAGGATCGCCACGAAAGAAAATGTTCGTCGAAGAAGGAACGTCATTAGCATTAGGTGATCTTCTAGGAATGCGTCTCTCGTCGTCGTCCGCCATCGGTGGTTGGCGTTCTTCGTTGGCGGTGGTGCGTTCTTTGCGTTCTTCGTCGAAGAACGAAGAATCTTCTCTTTTTCTCCCAAAATCTTAACACAACACAAACCCAACAATAATAAAATAATTCCAAACCTTATTTTATTATCAACATAAGAATTTTAAATTCAAAAGATAAGAAACGAACAATTAATTCAATGAATTAATTGTAACGATTTAACTGCCCAATTTAATGAGGCGTTTCTTAACCAAAAAAACATAAGGTTTGAATTTCATTAAAAAGGGGGGTTGCGGGTGCGTTACTTAGAAGGAAAGAAACTGTAGGGCTCGTGTGGGCCCCACCTCACAAATATCCTACAAAGTGGGTAGGATATGGTGGGTCCCACCTTATCCGCTTAACTTAGGTTAAGCCGCTTTAAGTGAAATAAAATAAAGTTTCGCACCACTTTTATTTTATTTCTTAACTTAACCCCAAAAATTAAAAACCACACTCGAGTAAACGCAAATCCGAAAAAGGTGTTTCTATGCAAATATCGGGGTTGTGATTCCATCGGTGCCCTCGGAATTCGATTCTGAGCACCGGTTTAAAAGTTAGAAAAACCCGCTCGTTCGTTCACTGAACGTTCCCGAGATAAACTTCGGAAATTGATTCCGGGCACACCGGGCCTCAGAATCAGTCACCGTCAGAAACTGTGTTCTTGTAAAATCCCAAAGAAACTTTAGAAAAACAATTCCCTTGAATTTTACGGGTCTTTACATCACTCCAACCTCATGGCTTTACGTCCCCGTAATGATACATCAAAAACTAGGGAAACAAAAGTGGGTATTGAGCACGCATCTGAGCCTCCCGCTCCCAAGTGCTTACCTGGAGATTCTCGTACTACCAAAGAAAGTGCACCCGAGGAATCGATCGTCCCCTTAGGATCCGATCCTATCGATCCTCGGTCCCCACTAGAACCTCTGAGAAAGTCACCCCATCGCCCAAGTCCAGCTTCCCATGGTCGATGATATGTGAAGGGTCGAGCACGTATCTCCTCAGTTGAGATACATGGAAGTCGTCGTGCACCCGGTACAAATGAGGTGGATGGGTCAAGCGGTAAACCACCTCGCCTACCCTGCTGAGGACCTAGAAAGGTTCTTTGAACCTCGGAGATAACTTGACGCCTCGGCCACGTCTCCGTAATTCCACGTCGAGGTGAGACCCATAAGAAAACGTGGTCGCCATCCTCGAACTCTAGTGGTGTATGCCTCCTGTCAGCATAAGGCTTCTGTCAGCTCTAAGCTGTCCTCATCTGCTCTTGGATGACCTGGACCTTCTCTGGTCCCACAAGAGCTGCTAATATTTCTTCTTTGCCAATAAGAGAAATCTGGTCTGATCCCCTGGATGAACCACGTTCTTTGCCTAATACAGTCAATCCGGACATGAATGATGTATTCATGCCATGGACGACGTCGTAAGGCCTCGACATTACTACCAAGAGATCCAACCGTCACTCTCGCCTCTAAGGGTCAAGTCACACTGTCGGCATCAGCGTGAGGTCACTGGGTCTCTTCCAGTAGGAATCTCGAAAGTGAGGGTCAAGTCAACAGTTTAAACTGGAACCTCTTAGTACTCAAAAAGGAAGGATGCAAATGTCACAAAGGTAAGTGTCTTTATATTATTGCAGATCATGGTAAAAAGACGCCAATGTAACAACAACAACAACATCATGGAACTAGATATACAAAGAATAAAAGGAAACCACTAGTTCTGCTCCTGTCCACTCGCCTCCAGAGCTCCGAAGTCGTAAGCTTCTGCTGCCTGAAGCTGAGCTCTCCCAGGTCCACATGTTCCCTGCGGTCGGGGTGGACCTCCTGGTGGTGGTGGTGGCAACACCTCGAAGCGTCTTCCACCTCCAGCTGCACGTCCAGCTCCTAGTGGTCTTCCTTGATCGAACCTCTGCCTCTGCCTGGGAGGTTCTTCATTTAACTGCTGGTCATCTGCATGGCGGGTCGGACAGTCACGTGCCATGTGACCAATCCCGCCGCAGGAGTAACACTGCATGGCAGGTCTGGCTCTGTCATTCCCCTTGGTGCCTCGCACTACTGACCCTGAGTCATGCGGTCGACCACCACTAGGTCTGGTCCTCTTGGACCTCTGCATCATCTGTCTACTTCCTACTATAGAAGACTCTGCTGCATGCCGGCTAGTGGTGGGTCTTGCTGCTGGAGACTGCTCAGCAAGGAAACTCTCCACTAAGAGGGGTCTCTCCAACACCCTTGTCTGCGTCGGAATGCTGTGAGAAACAATAGAAGATCTAATCTCTCTCCTGAGCCCCTTCTTGAAGGTTTGGGCCCTAAAGAACGGGTCTCGTACCATATCTGTGGAGTAGCGCGAGAGGTCTGTGAACCTCGCTGAATACTGTGCCACTGTCATGCTTCCCTACCGCAGCTGAAGTAGCTCCTGTATATGCACCGCTCGAAGGGTGTCTGGTATAAACTCTACCCGGAACAGGCTCTCAAAGTCTGCCCAAAGAAGTGTCGTCTCGTCAAGCATCTAGAGCATCAGGCTCCTCCATCTGTCTGCTGCTGCCTGAAGAAGGTTGGCAGCAAGGATCACCATGAAGTCTGCTAGCGTCCCCACTAGCCTGAAGACTCTCACCACAGTCTCCAGCCAATCCTCAGCTGCCTGCGGGTCCCTCTCTCCCCTGAAACTGGGTGGCCTCTGGCGCTGGAACTCGTGAAGTGCACTGAAGCGACGTGCATCCTCGCCGGAGCGGGGCCGCGGCGAAGGGGCGCGGCGCCGTCGCGCCGCGCCAGATGAACCAAGACCGCGGCCGGTTCTGGGCCGTGGCGGAGCAGCGGAACTGGCGGCTGGTACCGAGCCGCAGGCGTCGGAGCAAGGGGACCGGCCTAGCCGGTCCCATGGTGGCAGAAGCTGGCCGGCTGGAGCGGGTCGTCCAGACTGTGGAAAAACCGGGGGTTCGAAACCGCCGGCCGCACTGGACGTTACCAGCCCCATTAAGGGGTCACGGTTGCTACACGCGGGTGGCAGCGCCCCCCGCTTCTGAAACGGCTCGGCCGTTCGGCCGAGCCCTTGGCCAGCGTGTCGCGCGCCGGGCGGCTGCCCTGGCTGGTCCGCCATACCGGACCGCAAGGCCGGGCCGCACCCAGGCAGGGCTGGGCCGTGCCCAGGCCGGGCCGGGCCGCGCCAGCCGTACCTAGACCCAGTTTGGGCTGACCTTGGGGGTATCAGGCTGGGTCCGACCGGGCTCGAACCCCTTAATATCAAATCTCTTCCGGTCAGTTGCCCATAACTTGAGCTACGGGCCCCCGATCGACGCACCGTTAGTTGCGATGCGATCCTTAGATCGAGACGGTCGTTTCGGTGTATCGAACTCATGGTTTTGAAGAACTTTGCGTTCGGCCGGGTAGGTTCGTACATGAAACCAGTCGGGCCCTCCGAGCAGAAACGCTTATATCTTGAGCTCCGGACGTCCGATTGACGTGATGTTGACTTTTTTGGATTCCTCTTGAGGAGAGAGAACTTCTGGAATACTTCGCCCGAGGTTTGGACGTAGTTGGAGTATGGCCGGGTTGGATTGTACCCAAAATCCAACCGGGCTCCTGGAACGGAAAAGCTGATATCTTATAGACCGGACGTCCGTTTGACAAACCGTCAGCGGCGTTGGTGATCACGTTGAGAAACGGTCCCTATGATTATACCCATTGAGAGTTCGGGGTACAGTTGAGATATGGCCAGGTTGGTTCGCACACGAAACCAACCGGGCCCCTAGGACGAAAAGGGTAATAACTCACAGACAAGGCGTCTGATTGACGAGCCGTCTATTGCGTTGAGACCCTAATGACGAGGTGGTCCTTTGAGATACTTCTTAGTGGGACTTGTGATACTTGGAGTATCGACCTGTAGCTCTTGGAGCGGACCCTCCTTGAGATGAGCATACAGAGTACGGAGACCGTGTAGCTGGCTGTGACCGATGACTGCTTGTCCGATTCGATTCGGAGTGACTAGCATAGACCAGTGGGGAGTACTAGTTTGTGAGGTGGCAGACCCATGGTGGAGGAGCACTACTTTGTGAGGTTGCAGACCCACGGTACTCGACAGGAGGAGTACCTCTGTAGGCTATGAGGGGGAGCACTACTGTGTGAGGTGGAAGACCCATAGCGGTGGATCACTACTGTGTGAGGTGGAAGACCCGAGGTACTCGACAGGAGGAGTACCTCAGCAGTCTTGGGTTAGTGAGCAGTACCTCAGAGTTGTGACAGGATCACTATGCACTCCAGAGATGGGCACATCAGCAGTTACGGTTTCGAAAATGAAAATCCTGGTTTGAGCTGAGTCTTTGACCTTTGTGTTTACCTAATGATTGAGATGGGTCACTTGATAACTTAGGTATATGTATAGGAATATACCTGGGTAGTGGTTATCCGTTGATTTCGTAATCTTTGTGTTTCCTCATGATTGATATGGGTTACTTGATAACTTAGGTATATGTATGGGCATATACCTAAGTAGAGGTTATCTGTTGAGATCTTCTTTGTGGTTATCCTTGTTGGATTTAGCGAGACCTTGAGGTTCTCGGGGTCGATACTGAGTATCGTTATACTCACCCCTGCACGGGCTATTCACGCACCTCGTTGTGTTGGTTGCAGATGACGGTCAGTGCTGATGGAGGCCGAGTGTTCGAGGAATGGACGGTACCTGAAGGTGGACCTCGCGATGAGTCAGTATCAGGAGGTTGACTTCATGGCGAGACGATACTCGGAGGAGGTTGACGGGAAAGAGCATTGTGTAGGCTATTTGTACCTACCCTTCAGGTAGGATATGTGGTGGACGATCCAGGAGCTCCACTATCTGTACCTACCCTTCAGGTAGGATCTAAGGAGGACGACCCAGGAGCTACTTCCTTTCTTCTAGCTTTTGTCTTTTCTGTTGTACTTTCATTCAGTTGTAGTTGTACTTTCAGTTGGGTTTGTATTTTGGCTCAATTACTTTTCAGCACTTTCTTTTGTACTTAGTGTTTTACTTCCGCTTGTACTCTATGGTGTTTAGTTTACTTTTATAAAGGCAATGCCTTCCTAGTTATCGGTATTTATGCCTTTGGTGCTAGTCTCCAGCCCCTGGCCTATGGAAGGCGGGCTTGGGGTAGTCACGGCACGGGCCCCGAGGACGGGTCGTGACAACCATAGTGAGTATTAATTGATTTATGGCTTCCATAATAAGTCATAATGTTTTTAAAAGGAAAATAAATACCATATACACTTTTTCGTATTTTGGTATTGAAAATGGTTTTGATAATGGATTTGTAATGTCAATATATTCAAATTATATATTGTGATTGAAATGTGGATATTTTATCTTTCTTTTATGTCTGATTTATGTGTTATGAATATAATATTGTTCTTGGGAATTGTTTACATATACGGGTGGTTTCATGATAAACGTAGGGTAGGTGAGCCCGAGATAAATCTCAAATGCATTGGGTAACATGGTGATGGTAAACATTAATGTTTCTATTCAGATATTTAGGGAATATTTTGTGATGGGTATTCTAAGTGTAACTCCCTACGTAGTTTTGAAAGCTACAACATAAGTATATTATGGATTCCACATGTTTCATTTATGAGTTATTATTTCTATATATTATTCATAAATATTATGATTTCATGAGGTCTGTTAAAGAGCTTATGCTTGGTATGTATTTATGGACTAATGTTTTCTTTCTTTATGTTATAATCCTTACTAACATTTTTATGCTCATACCATGTTTTTTTGAAATTTTTTTCACCAGACATAAAGATGAATAGGGTCAAGGATGGGATCATGGAAAAGTGATGTTGTCTAAAACATTGAAGTTGAAATAACTCTTTTTTTAAGATTATTTATTTTATGAAAAAATGTATATTGAGTGAAAGTTTCTACATTGTAATATTTGAGATGTAATGTAATAGTTAGGGCCTAATTCATTAAAAATCTAAACCTAAAAATGATCCTCAATGTGAATTATTAACTTAATTTAAGATTATGTAATGTTTAAGGTCGAGTCCTTATAGTTGGTATCAAATGTCGGTTTAGATAACTTTATAAATTAGGATATTATTAAATTAATATCCATAAATTAATTAATGTTAATATTTAAATGTTATAGAATTTACAGATTACCATGTTGCTTCTCCAAAGATATTTCTGTGTTTATAATGGTTTTCCACAGAGAAAACAGGACAGCTATGATGGGGTGACATCAAGAGGAAGACAACCTTCCAAATCAAAACCTGAGATGGTCGGAATCGGAACTAAGTAGTTTGTTACAGTGACGGAATAGTTGAATCGGGTTATAAATGGTGGTGGTATCCCTACATGAGATCATCCAAATCAATACTAGAGGAACATGTCAGTAGTGGAGCATTTAATGAGGCAATATCCCGCATCATTTAGAGGATCATCTGACCATGTGCTAGTTGAAGGATGGATTAAATCACTATAGAAGATTTTTTATGTCATGGGGTGTTCAGAACATCAAAAGGTTAGTCTTGTTGTTTACCATTTTTAAGGTGAAGTTGATTAGTGGTGGTTTATGGTGAAAAATATCCAGGATAGTGAGGAGATTGATGCTCTTGATTGTGATGAATTCAAAGTTATGTTTGTTGAGAAATATTTTTCTATGTAGGTTCAACTTTGGATGGAAAAATAATCCTAGAATTGAGGAAGGATGATGACTCAGTGGCTCCTTATGAAGAAAAATTCACTCGACCGGCAAGGTATGATCCAAATTTCATACAAGAACTTGATAGTAAAATCAATCATTTTTACTCAGGATTAAAGAAATATTATCGAAGGGAATTAGCTTCTCATGAGTTCAAAAGTTAGAGAAAACTTATCTGATGTGTGAAGAAGGTGGATATGGAGTTTTTTGATGATCAGGTGTTCTATGAAAAAAAATAAGAGGTCGAGGTGGCAAACAAAAGGGAAGAACTCTTCAAAAAAGTCTGAGGGTAAGAAACTTAAATTTATAGTTTGTGAAAATTGTAGAATAAGAACACTGGGGAATGTCTTTTAAATTCTGGTAAGTGCTACCTATGTGGTAAAATGGGACATAAGGATCGTAATTGCACTAAAAAGATCAAGGTAATGGTAAGACAAAATCATATTTGTAGTTAGAAAAATGTTTTAAGTGCGATGAATGGGTCATTATTGAAATGAGTGTCCAAAAAAGAACTCAACTAATGGAAAGAAATCGGACTACAAGTAGAAAGGGATGGTGAAATCCTTTGCAACTACTTCAACAGATGTTGGGCCTTCGAATGAAGTCGTTTCAGGTACACTGTTTGTTTATTCAGATTATGCTAATGTGTTGTTTGATTCAGGGCCTTAACATTCATTTATTTCAGATATGTTTTCTAGTAAATTTGGAATTCCATATCCAAATCTGAATCATGAACATATGGTAAAAACACTGAGTGGAAATGTTGAGAAAAAAATAAATTATAAGAACCTTCATGTCCTAGTGTGCGGAATGAATGTACCTGAAAACCTTATAGTATTTACTCTAGTAGAGTTTGATGTTAATTTTGGTATAGATTGGACTTTCATTTATCATGCTAAGATTGACTACAGAGCTAAAGAGGTTTATTTTTAGAAAGAATTTTATTTTTTGTACAAGAATGGACCCTTACTTTTGATAACATATTAGCAAGCTGAGAAACTATTAAAAGATGGAAATGGATGTTACCTTGTACATATTGTTGAAAACAAAGGAACTATTCAGATTAATGATTTTCCATTGGTAAATGAGTATCTTGAGGTTTTTTCTGATGAGTTTCCTAGTATAATACCTAATTTGGAAGTTGAATTTACTGTTGACTTAGTTATTGATGGTAATCAAATTTCAAAACCCCCCTTATCGAATGGCACAAATTGAACTTTTATAGTTAAAGAAGAAATCGAAAAAGTTATTAGATAAAGGATTCATTCAATCTTTCACATCACCATGGGAGGATCCTACCATTTTTTGTTAAAAAGAAAGATAGTTCAATGGGACTTTTCTTTGATTATAGAGCATTGAACAACATCACTACTAAGAACAAGTATCATTTGCCTCATATCGATGATTTTTTTGACGAGCTCTAAGGATATCAGTATTTTTTAAAGATGGATTTGAGTTCGGGGTAACATCTGTTGAAAGTAAAGGATGCAAACATTATGAAGACTGTGTTTCATACTAGATATGTCCATTATGAATTTGAAGTTATGAAATTTGGATTAAGCAATGCACCTACTGTATTCATAGATCTTAGGAATAGAATTTTTTGTGAGTTCCTGGATATGATTGTGGTTTTGTTTACTGAAGATATTTTTGTTTATTCCAAAAGTAAAGAGGAACATGAAAGACATTTAATGGTTGTCTTGTAATCCTTAAAAGAAAAGAAACGGTATGGGAAATTGATAAAGTGTGATTTTTGGTTAAAACAAATTTCATTCCGTGGTCACATTATTTAAAAATTGGCATAACTATTGATCATTCTAAAACAAAAGTTATTGAAGAATGGCTGAGACCCAAAAATATAACTTAGATTCGTAGTTTTATTGGGTTATCAGGTTATTATAGGAGATTTGTTGAAAAGTTTTAATAGTTATCTATTTTAATGACTAAGTTAACTCGAAAACGTGTTAAGTTCATCTGGACAAAAGAATGTGATGGTTTTTTTCATAAATTTAAAAGAAGATTGGTGAATGCTCCAGTTTTAGAATTTCCTTATAGAGATGGTGAATTTGTTATCTATCGTGATTCTTCATTGAAAGGACTTGGTTGTGTCCTAATATCGAATGATCAGGTAATGGCACGGGCTTCACATTAGTTAAAACCTCATGAGTTAAATTACCCTACACATGATTTGTAATTAGTTTCTGTTTTTTTTCATTAAAAATTTGGAGGCATCATCTGTATGGAGAAAAATGTGAAATATATTCTGATCAAAAATGTTTGAGGTAAATATTTGCTCAGAAATAATTTAACATGGGATACGATATATGGCTATAATTAATTATGGATTATGATTGTGCGATTCATTACCATCTAGGAAAGTCAAACAAAGTGGTTGATGTTTTGAGTAAAATGAGTAATGCTATGTTAACCATGTAACATTTGGAATAAGATCCTTTAATTAATGATTTTATGAACTTTGGAATTGTTTCTTTTTTGTTCAAGAAATTTCTCTGTTTTGTTTCAGGTATTAGTGAAATCATCTCTAAAAGACATAATCAAGTAAGTGCAGAAAGAAGACAATGAGTTCCAGAAAAAGGTATAGTAGGTTCAGAAGGGTTAGTTTATTGATTTTAACATTGATAATGATTTTATTTTGATATTTGGGAAGAAATTATGTGTTCCTTTAGTTGAAGAATGATTTATTATGTGAATATCTTAGTTCTCTATTTTTAGTTCATCCCAATAGTACTAAGATGTACAGAGATCATCGGGAGTATTACTGGTTGGATGGATTGAAAATAGATATTTATGACTTTACTATGAAGTGTTTGACTTGTCAATAGGTTTAAGAAAAGTAGAAGTTACTAAAAGAGATACTTTAGCATTTACCAGTGCCAGAGTGGAAATGGGAAAATGTGTCCATGGATTTCATCGTTGGATTACCAAATACTTCTTAAGGTAATAATGAAATATGGGTTATTGTTTATCCATTAACAAAATATGCTCATTTCATTCCTATTCGAGATACTTTTCCTCAAGATCAACTTTATCAGTTGTATTTTAACGTGATAGTCAGGTAGAATAGAGTTCCCCTCTTCATTTTATCTGATCGTGATCTCAGGTTTACTTATAACATTTACAAAGGCTTTAGAAGTTGTTGTGTACTGAATTAAATTTTGGTACATATTTTCATCCACAATCATATGGGAAGTCAGAATTAATAATTCAGATATTGGAAGATAGGATAAGAGCTTACTCAAAATATTATTAGAGATGTTTGGACCAATAAATTTCCTCAGTTTATTTTTATTATAACAATAGTTTCCATTCTAGTATACAAATGGCACCATTAGAGGTATTATATGGAAAGCAGTGTAAAACTCTAGCTTTTGAGATGATGTGTGTGAATGGAAACTGATGGGACTAGAATTGGTAGAAGAGATGGCAGAAAAAAATTTCTTGATTTCAAAGCACATGAGAATAACTCAGAACAGGTAGAAAAGTTATGTAGATAACCAAATGAAGGATGTTTTTTTCAAGTTAGTTGATCGTGTCTTTCTTAAAGTTTCTCCATGAAAAAGTGTGATTAATTTTGGTAAGAAGGTAAAGTTCAGTCTGAGGTTCATTGGACCCTATGAAATCCTATAGAAAATTGGATCAATTGCTTACAGAGTGGATTTACCTCCAATTTTATCCTAGGTACACAATGTTTTTCTTGTTTCAATGTTGAGAAAGTATATTTCGGATCCATCTCATGGATTGAGCCCAGAGGTAGTTCAGTTGGAAGGTAATCTTTCTTATGAGGAACAACCAGTACAGATTCTTGTCCAAAGAGAGAAAGTGATGAAGAATAAGGTAATTCATCAGGTAAATGATTGGTGAAAAAACCATATAGTTCAAGAGGAAACGTGGGAATCTGAAAATGTTATGAGTGATAAATACCCCCATTTATTTTCTAAGTGAATAAAATTTCGAGGACGCGATTTCCGAAAGGGGGGAAAGATGTAACATCCAAAGTAAATAAAAATGCAACATTTTCATATTTATTAATATTTTTGAATTTAATATTAATTTTAATTTAAAGGGGATTCTATTTTCGATGGTGTACCTGATACTCAACACCGGTTTTATTTAAAATCTTACGTTTCACAAAATGTAGAGTTTTTCTAAAAAATAATATAATATTATTATTATTTAAAATGGTAGTTAACACATAGCCATTGTATTGGCAGGAATGCGCATAACTAACTAAAATATGATTATACATGTTTTTTAAATGTTTTTACATTTATACAATAAAAGTTTGACTCTTAAAATGTGAATGAATCCAATTTTGAGCATAAATAGTCTAATATTTTTTAAAAGGAAGATTTACTGCCTTTTGATGGTGAACCCTTTTAAAATGTAGTTTTTGTTACTTTTATATGTTATATTTGAAAAAATAATATTCTTATTTTTAATTAAGACAATTAATATTTACTTTGGATGATATTTTGATATTTTTCTGATAATATTCATTTTTTAATGAACAGTGAAAAATATTGCATTTAAATTGAAAATATCATTTTTATCTAAATAATTTATATAGTTATATTATTCTTTTAATTGGTTTTAAAGTTTAATTGTATTATATTTTTACAATTTCATCCTATTTTGTTCATTGTAAGTAATTTCACTCTTAAAATGGACATAAATAAAGGTAAATCTGGTGATAGTTATTATTTCATAAAAAAATAATTTTTTTTAACAACGGGAATTAATTTTAAGTTAATTTCTACCATTTTTGTGTTTTGAATTTGGAAAAATAGATTCCGTATTTGGAATCAGTAGGTCCAAATTATGTAAATATTTAACTTTTATTTTCAGATATTAGGAATATTTACTTCACTTAATATTTTATTTACCATGGTTAAAAGGTATATCTAGTAAATAAGGGTTAAAAATAATATTATAATAACATTAAATTACACTAACAAGTGTACTAATACTTTTTTCTAATACATGTTAGACTATGGTAATCCTTAGGCCAATTTTGGGACCCCATGGAGCCACAAGTAAGCTAAAATGAAACAATATATTAATTAATTTAAAGGAAAAAAGTAAAACAAACATATATCTTTTAGTAAAAAATATTTTTATGGATTTATATTAGTGATCTATTTGACTATAAATATTAATTTAAATGATAAAAATATTTCATAAATCATTTTTTTTATAATTTTTAGACATTAAATAAATATATTTTATTATGACAAAATGGTGACGCAGCAATTGATTCAGTAATAAAGGATTCAAATAAATGATTTTATAAATATTAAAATAAATTTATTTTGAAACTTTTTATGACATCCACGAATTTTAGGGATAATAATTACTTATTATATTTGAATTAATTAAGGTTTTTTGAAATAATAAAGTTGTTATAGATTTTTTAAAAGTCTTGATATGAATTAATTATAAATTGTCATAAATGAGTTTTTAAAACAATTAATATTTTATTAAATGATAAAATAGTTCTAAAAATAAAATATTCGGCCAAATGACATAAATAATATTTAAAAATTTATTAATGATCCATTTTGGGTCACTTGTAATTTTATAGTAAATATATTATCCATATAGTATGAATATATAAGAGGACAGGGTAAAGGTTAAATAAGTTAACAAAGGGTTCGATAAAATAGATAAGGATTAAAAAAATATTCAAAACTTGTCCAATTCTTATTGGATGATTTTATTTGAACTTATATCCACCTTATCTTTGAATTAAGTAAATTTTGGAGTTTTTGAAACAATAAATCATTTTATAATAAAATTATACTTTCAAGCATTCCTAAAGAGCCTCTCCTCCCTCTTATAAAAGGACACCACTTCTAACCCATTACTCACACCTCTCAAGCCCCTTGGATCATCTAACCTCTTCCCAAATAATCTCGCAACATCCCTATATTCTACGTAGAATCCTTAACATCGGCATAAGGCACTTCAAGAAAGCCTTTTGGTTCAATACAAAGGGAGTTATCTAATTTAAAAGTAACGTCTTCCCTCAAGTTCTCTTCTTTTATTTTACTTATTCACTCTTTATGATATTCTTATTATTTTTTAACATAAAAAATTCAGTATCCTAAATATACTAGGTTGTTTTTATGATAATTATTCTAACTACACTTACACACACCTTCATCTAATGGGTAAAGAACATACTGTTTCTGTGGAAGGAAAACTAATGCCTCACGAAACAATGCATGTTCAATTATCTCCTACCTCCTCTTATAGTGGACATAAAGATGGAATTGTATTTATATATGATATATATATTATATTTATATTATCTCTATACTTATTTATTTTTTATTTACAGCAAACCATTATGTTTTCCATAATGGGTAAACATGATAATTTCATTTGAGGAAGTGCGAACTACCGCCCCCTCAAAGTGATATGACTCGTTCATGCCATACAAGGAACATACAAAGGATGGAGTTAATGAAACTATATATGATATTATACTGGAATTATAATATACCTATGTATAATTATGTTTTCATTCCATTAAATACAAAATATAAATGAAAGAAGCATTCATGTGTATGTATGGCTTACCATCTCCATAAACGGTGCATTTCATTTCTTATCTTCAAATGCTATATATTTTAATAAATTCATATATATACTGGATATATATGATATATATTATATATAAATCTTGAATATATTTTTGGATATTATGGACTTTGACCACATGGTCAACTTGTAATTATAAGAAGATCATTTTTGACTCAAGTAATAAATATCGACAAAACGAACATTATTAACTAGAATGATTATGTAATTTTTATAAAGTGGTAATAAGTGATAAAAAGGAATAATAAACATGAAAAAATATATAAATCAAGTATAAATTATCTTTATTTTATTATTTAGTTGATTAATGAATGATCAAGTCATGTCGGACATGAGGTAAGGGAACTTCTTAACCCAATTTTTATTCTTTGGGTTGATCTTATACTTCTTGTTTATGTCATGCTATGATTATGTGAGAAATGAATTTTGAAAGATTATCCTGTATTCATAATTAATTTATGTGTACCTATAGTGAATACACATAATTGATCTATTTTATTTAAAAACTTATCTGTTGGACTCCTCATGTATTAATCATGTTTTAATGATCACAAATCTCGTTTATATTTACAAATCTTATTACTGATCACAAATCTCACATATCTTATTACTCATGTGTATTTATGTTTCAAGTTATCTTATAGTTTATAATGGTTAAGCTCAATCCATTTTATGAATATTACTATTTAAGTCTAAATACAACTATTTTTCTAAGTACAAGACACAGTGAAACTTGACACAGTAAGTCAGACATTGTGAGCAAGAAACATACACCGTGAACAGAAACACTGAACCTGACACCGTGAAGCCTAAGTCTTAGACACCGTGACGAATGAGACATTGTGGCCAATGATACACCGTGACCAATGAGACACCATGACATAGTTATCTAGATACAGTCATCCAGACACCGTGACTCAGACACCGTGAGCAACATACCATGAAGGAAACACCGTGAGCAAGACTCTGTGAGCAACACACCGTGAAAGACATACCATGAGTGACACACCATGAAAGACATACCATGAAGGAGATACAATTAATAACATACCGTGAAGGAGACATCATTTGCATAAATATTGTGACACCATTTATTAACATTTTTGTCAATATTATTTAAATATTTCTAACATTCATATTTGATGTTTTTAATGCAATTAATGATATTTAATGATAGTAATTGGTCTGTCAGGAAACCGTACCTCGTACCTATGAAAAGGAAATCATTATATGGTCAGAGCTCATGGAATATAAGGATGATTGAGCTTCAGTAGATAAAAATAACATACGTACACGACAAGAGAAACACATGAGTGCATTGTACTCAACAAAAGAGCAATTCCAAGCACAACTTAAGAACACATTGCAAGATCTTCAAAGAACTCTCATACGTGCAATCCAACACAACTGAAGAACACACAAAGAATCAATAGAACATCTTAACTCATAAAAGACACCAATCTGAACCACAACACTCTATTTTTCAACAGAAAAATCAGAAAAGGACTCAAAAGCATTTCTGCTAAATCCAATGAGTCCAGAGCTGAACTAAAAATCACTAGAGCTTTTATAAACTCATTCATTCTTACTCTTAGTGATTCTTTGGTTTACTTTAGAGAAGTGTGTGTACCCTTTTTATTTTACACACACACTGTCTCCTGTGCTAAACTAGAGGGTTTCAAAATCCTCACTCACATCTGTTTTATCTCTTGCATTTCCAACTATGGATTGTGGTAGAGGTCAAGTGAGACCTGGACAGCCTATGTGTTGTTGAGTTGTTTTCCCATGAATACTTGTGGTAGAGGTCTGAGTACCTGGATAGTTTGTAAACTGTTGTTAACCCCGATCCAAGGTGTGTATCAAATTTATATATAAATTTGAGAGGACTAAGTCTTGGATTGAGACTGAACCTCTAGGTTATATCTATTGTGCATTTTAGTTTAAGTTTAAAGTATACAATATCTAATTTATATTCCAATGTTGTTACTTTGAAATACACAACTATTTTAAATTTACTTTGATAGTTAATCTATCAAGTGTTTGTATGTTTTGTTAAAGTATTAGGTTAGCTTCAAAAGTTAATTAATCTTCATATTAGTTTAACTAAGAACTAATCAATCTTTGATAACCTAACATACCCTTTACTATAATACAAATTCACTAAAGATTATCTTGTTATTCAATTTGGGGGATTTTAATATAAATATTCATAAACAGAAATTTTAATTGGTACTCAATTCACCCCCTATTGAGTGTCTACTCCGACCAACATTTGGTATCAAAGGTTGTTTTTGTTTTTCAAAGTTTTCAAAATACTCTGTTTTTTCAACTGTGATTTTAGTTGCATCTTTAGAGATCATAAATTTCTGTTAATTCTAAATTTTATCTCTTTAAATATATTTTCTAAAATCTAGCTATTGATAATATACTAGAAGCTACTGCTACCAAAATTCCACCTTTCTTTAATGGTACAAATTATGACCAGTGGAAACATAAAATGAAAATTCATTTGAAAAGTTTGGGTTTTGATATCTAGACAGCTATAGAGACTCAATATAAAATTCCAGAAACTGAAAGAACAACTTGGGATGAACCTAGAAAGACGCTTACAATAATAATTGTAAAGATATTAATGCCTTGTACTGTGCTCTAGGAGATGAGGAATTTAATATAATATCTTCTTGTGAAACTGCTTTTGAAATTTGGGATACCTTGGGTGTTTCTCATGAAGTAACAACCAATGTTAAAGAAATGAGATTAAACACTTATACTATTAAATATGATAATTTTAAAATGAAGACTGATGAACCTATCTCTGACATGTATCTCAGGTTTAATGAGATTATCAACACTATGAGTTCACTTGGAAAGGTTGTTCCAGCAAAGGAACAAATCATGAGAATATTGAGATGTCTACCGGACTGATGGAGAGGCACTTCTGTTTCAATCATAGAATCATGTGACATTGGTGCTCTTCCTGTTAAAGATCTTATTGGTAAGATTATGATATATTAGGAAGAACTCAAGGTGAATAAGGAGGAAGATGATGAACTTAATAGGAATTCAGTGGCATTTATGTCTACTGCTTAAAAGAGCAAGGACAAGGAGATGACTCTCATATCTACTGAAAGCTCAATAAGTGAAAGTTCAAGATCTGACAGTGATGCAGAAATAGCTCAGATGGCCAGGATATTTATGAAATTATATAAGAAGAAGAAATTATTCAGAATATCAAACTTAAAAGGTAAATATGAAAACAAAGTACAATAGAATAATGATTGGAATAAAACTGATAAGAGTGATGAGGTTGTTTTCTATGAATGTAAATGAAAAGGTCACATTAAAGCAGACTGCCCAAAATTGAAGTTCAAAAAGAAACATGACTACAAGGACAGTAAATAAAAGAAATAAATGAAAGAAACATGTAGTTCTTCAGAAGATAGCACAGGTTAATCTGAAGTTTCTGATTCTAAAAAGAATCGTTCCAACATGTGTTTCATGACCAATACTTCTGAAGTACCTATTTCCCCTATACTGAATGATTATTATTCTGGAACTAATTCTGATTCTGAATCTGAAAACATGTCTAGTGTGGAACGGTTTGAATATTGTAACATGCTAGAAGAAACATGTAATGAACTTAAGGGCAAATATAAGTCATTGAAGAAACAGCATTCTCTCACTTCCAATGTTAAGTCTATCTTTGATATAGAAAAGGAGAAGAATGCTCAACTATTGAAGGAAAATACTGAACTAAAAATTCCTAATGAGCAACTTAGAAAGGACATAGAAAAAATCACAAAGGGAAAAGATACACTTACTCAAATGTTAGGTAGGAAAGTTACACCAAATTATACCACTGGATTAGGCTATCATCCAGGAAAGAGACAGATCACTAAAACTAGATTTATTCTTAAATTTGGACAAAATTATACTAGTTATAGTTCTAGAAATTCATGTGCTTCAACTAGTTACTCGCATTGTTATAGATTAAATAGAGTTTATCATTCAAAATATGTTGAATCTATTGATTGTATAAGACCCATAAGAAAAATCTGGGTACCTAAAGCTTTTTTTGCTAACCTGTCTGGACCCAAGAGAATCTGGGTACCAAAATAATTCTCTGTTTAAAATTGTTTTGTAGGAAACCTGTTTGAAGAGTTCCCATAAGAAGATATAGTACTTGGACTGTGGATGTTCAAGGCATATGTCTGGGGATTATTCATGCTTCAAGTGCTTAATAAAGGTTGATGGAGGCTATGTCAACTTTGGTGATATTTCTAAAGGAAATATTATCATCCTAGGAAAAATTGGTAACACTAACTCAGTTTTAATTTATAAAGTTTTATTTGTTAATGGACTTAAATATAATTTGTTAAGTATTTCTCAGTTATGTGATGATGGATTTAATGTTTGGTTTGAAAATGATTCTTGTAATGTTTTTAATTCTAATAATGTTTTAGTATTTTTTAATTTGGGAAATGAAAATGTTTATGCAGTTGATTTAAATTATTTATCTAAACAAAATGTTACTTGTTTAAATGATTTTCATACAGAATCTAGGATTTGGAATAGAATATTAGGACACTATAATATACATTCACTTAGAAAACTGACTAGGAAGAACTTAGTTAGAGAATTACCCAAACTTGAGTTTCCAAATGAAAAAGTTTGTAATCCCTGTCAAAAGGGAAAGTAACACAAAATCTCTTTCAAAACAAAGAAATAAGTGTCAACTTCTCAACCTCTCGAGTTGGTTCACATGGACTTGTTTGGACCTTCTAGAGTTTCTAGTTTAAATAGGAAGCACTATGTCTATGTCTTAATATATTACTTTTCTAGATATACTTGGGTATACTTATTAGATCACAAAATTTAAGCTTGTTCTTACTTTATTAAATACTCCAAGCCTATAGAGAACCTTAGTGGACTTAAGATTAATACCCTGAGAAGTGATCATGGCCTTGAGTTTGAAAATCAAGATTTTGAATATTATTGATCACACAATGGATATAGTCATAACTTTTTTTCCCCTAGGACACCTCAGCAAAATGTTGTAGTAGAATGAAGAAATAGAACCCTGCAAGAAATTGCTAGAACTATGCTCAATGAGTATGACCAGCCTATTTACGTTTGGGCTGAAGCTATAAATACAGCCTGTTATATCATCAATAGAGTCTTGATAAGACCAGTTCTCAATAATACCCCTTATGAGTTGTGGAACAATAGGAAACCTAAAGTTAGTTACTATAGATTATTTGGTTGCAAAGTTTTTAGTCTTAATATCAAGGATAATCTGGACAAATTTTCATCCAAAAGTGATGAAGGAATATTTTTAGGATATTTTAAAACTAGAAAAGCCTATAGAGTTTTCAATAAAAGAAACAAGTGTGTGGAAGAATCTATTCACATCAAATTTGATGAAACTGATCCACATGAACCTAAGCCTTCTCTTGAAAATCTTGAAAAAGATTTGTCTATTCTGAACCTTAATGAAAAATTCAATGAACCTACTGTAAAGACAACCAGTTCTATAAATATTTCAGAATCTGCTCCTAATGAACCCGAACCTAGAGAAGAACCAGAAATTTCTAGTCCTAACTTTACTAGATCAACTAGGATTATAAAGAATCATCTTTTAGATGCTGTTGTAGGAAATATGGATAGAGGGACACATACTAGAGCTTCTCTTAGAAATCAGGTTGAACATCAAGTCTTCTTGTCACAACTTGAACCTAAAAACATTGATGATGTTATTAATTATGAATCTTGGGTAATTTCAATGCGAGAAGAACTTAAGCAGTTTGAAAGAAATAATTTTTGGAAACTAGTAGAAAGACCCAATGACACTTTTGTCATAGACACTAAATGGGTGTTTATAAATAATTTAGATGAAACTGGAAACATAGTTAGAAACAAGGATAAGTTTGTTGCACAAAGCTATAGTCAAGATGAAGGAATTGACTATGAGGAGACTTTTTCTCCAGTAGCCAGACTTGAATCCATTATAATTCTACTTGCTTATGCTGCATATCTGAATTTCAAACTATATAAAATGGATGTCAAGAGTTCACTCTTAAATGGGTATATAGCTGATGATGTTTTTGTTGAACAACCCCCTATATTTAGAAACCCACATTTTCCAAATCATATTTTCAAATTATTAGAAGATTTATATGGTTTAAATCAAGCTCCAAGGGCTTGGTATGACAGATTAAGTACTTTTCTAATTTCCAAAGGTTTTACAAAAGAAATTTTTGATCCTACCCTCTTTATAAAATGAATTTATAATGATTTTTTAGTTGTTCAAATTTATGTACATGATATTATTTTTGGATATTCAAAAACTTCATTATGTACTAATTCTTCTAAAATGATGCAAAACGAATTTGAAATGAGTTTAATGGGTGAACTAAAATTCTTTCTTGGATTTGAAAATTTTCAAAATAATGATGGGATTGTTTTAATTCAAAGTAAATATACTAGAGATATTCTAAAACATTTTGGATTGGATAGCACTAAAATTAGTGACACTACCATGAGTACCACCTATAAGTTAGATCCTGATGAAGATGGTAAATCTATTGATCAAACCACTTATAGAGGAATGATTGGAAGTATAATCTACTTAACTGCTAGTCGTCCTGATATTATGTTTAGTGTGTGTATGTGTGCTCGTTTTCAAGAAAACCCTAATGAATCACATTTAAATGTGTTAAGGATAATTTTCAAATACCTCAAGCATACACCCAATCTAGGACTGTTCTAACCAAAAGTACAATCATTTGAACTAATTATTTATTCTGATGCTAATTTTACTGGCTGTAAGTTAGATAGAAAAAGAACCTCTGGAACATGTCACCTTTTAGGTAAGTCACTAGTATCATGGTGTAGTAAGAAACAAAATTCGGTTGCATTATCTACTGCAAAATCTGAATACATAGCTGGTCGAAGTTGTTGTGCACGAATTTTGTGGATGAAACACAAATTACTAGTCTATGGATATCAATTCAGACATGTACCAATAAATTGTGACAACACAAGTTCTATGAACATTTCAAAAAATCTTGTTTCACATTCTAGGACAAAACATATTTATATAAGACACCACTTTTTGAGGGATCATTATCAAAAAGGTGATATCACTTTGGAATTCATTGGTACTGAATATCAACTTGATGATATATTCACTAAACCATTAAATTCTGAGAGATTAGACTAAATCATACATGACCTTGGCATGATCAATCACAAATAGATATCTTACTGGTATTACTGTTTAATATTTTGGTATAAATAACTTTACTGTTTCATGATCATTGTCTCTTGGTTACTGTCTGATGTTTATGGTCTCACAGTTAACACTCAGTGTTCATGTTCTGTCACTATCTCACCGTGACTGAACAGTTTAATCACTGTCTCACCGTGACGACCACTAAATGTCTCACTGTGACGACCACTAACTGTCTCACCATGATGACCTCTTATCCTCACACTGTAACGAATACTCACGATCTCACCATGAAGATTATTTATGCTTTTATTTTAACCCATATCGCGGTAATTTTTATTTCACCGTTATTTCCTTTCCCACATTTTTATTTTTATGACGTTTGACATTCCCAAATGATAAAACATAAGGGTTTCACTCGATTCCACATTCGATCTCTCTCCTGAACCTTCTTAACCTTGAAAACCTTCTCTTATTCTCCCTCGCCCGAATCATTAGTGGATTCCAAGGATGAAGGGTCCATCTTCACCCTCATCTGAGAAGCGTTGCTCTAAGAAACAGAAGAGGACACCGAAGCATGCACCTGAAGGACCCCTAAATCCTAACCTAGTAAGCTATAATGTTACTCCTGAGAAGGAAATCTTCCCTAAGTGGATTTTTTCCAGTAATTCTTTAGTCCTGAAAGTATTAAGAGAACAAGGATGGATCGAATGGTTCTCATGGAAGGACAGGCCTATTTACCCGAGGTTGGTTGCACAGTTCTATCAGTATGTAAATTTTTCTTTTGAGGCCCGATAAAGCTATATGGTAACAAGCTAGATCAATGGACAAAAATGATCATTCTCCTCGAGGCTATGGGCTGCATGCCTAAGGATTCCTCATGAAGGGATGTGTGATTATTACTAAAGAGACCCTCCTCCTACAACCGAAATCTTTGACCTAGAGAATGCCTTGGAAATTCTAACTAGAAATGGAACCAAGAGAAGGGCCATAGCCGTCAAATTGGATGGGGAGACAAGGTTTCTGTTTAATTTTCTTCAAAATTTGATTTTCCCAAGGAAAGGAGACTTTTCTGTTTTGAAGTATTAGGATGTATTTATGATTCATCTGATGAAGAATGGCCATAAGATAAATCTGTGAAAATATATCATTCACCACATGTGTGAATTGATTAAGGTCACTTCCAAATCCACTTCCCTGTTTTACTCAGGGATGATTTCTGCTATGTTAGTATCCAAGGGAGTAGTTGGACCAAATGAAGAAAATATTGTGGATTTTGAGTACTGTTTATCCAAGCCTACCATCATAAGGATGAAGATAAACTGGAACCCCTGGAAGAAGCAGTGGGTTAAAGATATTGAAAAGGTTTATAGAAAGTTCAATCCTATGGATTATCCTACAAGGCCTAAAAACATTACTGATCCTGGTCTGGAACTAGATGAGGTGGATGAGTATCCAGAAGAGGAAGAAGAAGAAGAAGAAGAGGCAGCTAGAGTACCTACTAGATAAGAGGCTGAAATACCTCATGAGGAAGCAGCTCCTGTTGAGAAACAAAGTATTGTTGTTCCTGCTGAAGTTTTAAGAGAAGAGGTTGTTGTTGAGAAAAAAAGGATTGTTGTTTCTTCTGTTGTGCTTGAAGAATAATTACCTACTACCCATGTTAATTAGGAAACCCAATATGAAGCTTCAAGAGAGTTAGTTGTTTCTGAATCTGAGCATCAAGCCATGGAAGAGACAGATCCTATTGTAGAAGAACTTCCGTTTGAAAATGAAGAAAATCTAGAAGCTCTACCTGAGGAACAATCTGTTCCTGAGTACATACCCTCTACGGAAGAGAGGATTGAAATTTCCTTTCAGTTGGCAAGGCAGGAAATGGCTGAGGAGATTAGATATGATCCTGTGAATCTTAACATAGTTCCTGAGCCTCAAGAATCTGAAATGGAAGCACATTTTGAGGGGGAGGAAACTCAAAATATTGGGATTGATGAAGCTGAGCCTGGTGATGCATCTCCACCAACTGAGTCATACTATGTGTATACTCAATATGAATTCCCCATCTTCCATTATGTGAGTGAATCATAGAATGTAACTACATATGGTATTTACCTTTCTTCTTTCTTTCGATTGAAGTCAGTCTCACACCCTGAACCTCAACCTGAACCTGAATCAAAATCTGAAAATGAAACTAACTCTGAACCGCAACCAGACCCTGAACCAGCCCATGGACCACTTTATTCACCTTAATCTTTACCTGATTAGCAATATTTTGTAATTAAAGAATATTTTAAAGTCTTTTGAGAGACTATCTTAGCTGTAGTGGAGAAGATTATGTCCTCTCAACCTCGTCCTATGACTCAACTAAGTCAGGAATATGCCTCGATTCTTTTGGAAAATATTATTTTGCATATTCAACCCAGGATGATCCATGAAATTCATGAAGTAATAGTTGAAAATAAATTTCTTAGTGATGATGTTGCAACTCTAAAAGGTTTGGTTGAAAACCTCCAGCAATAACTGCATTCTAGATCAGAGCATGCTCATGTTCCTACACCTATTGCTAGTTCTCTTGAACCTACAATTTCTAACATTTCTCGAGATATCATATCTCAGGTTCAAACATACCTTCTGTCTTTTGATTAAAATATTGGAGAAAGGAACACTCAGATGTTTCACCGCATGAGAGAGCTAGTGGAGAACTTGAATAAGCTTACAGATGAACACACTGGCTGTCTTCAAAAGGTATTGAAACAGCTCAAAGCTCTAACCACAGCTGTCAAGGCTTCTCCTTCCTCTGGTCAGACCTCCACACCTTCTTTAGATGATTCTCTGCTCAGATCTTTAATCAAGGAAGAAATTCAGAATACCTTCAGTGGTTTTGATTTTCCTACTTTATCTAAAGTTGTTAAGAATAGTGATTGAGCACTTGACTTGGTTCAAATTCATTCCAATATTGCAAGTGATTCTCAACAGGAGATCACCAAGAATATATACTTCTATATCACCCAGATTTTCTCCAAATCTGATATGAAAAATCACTTTAAGTATCTAGTGGAAAATTTAAAGATACCTCCTGTGACTCAGGCTTTCAAAACTCAAGTTCTGAAGCTCACTGAGTTCACCAGATTGTTGGCCAAATTCATGGAGAATAAAGATGATTTTGAAAAGGTTATGCAATATTGAGGATAAATTATCACAGAATTCATCAACCTTCTGAAGCCCTATCTCCATGTTCAAAGTACTGCAATAGTTACTCCAGCGGCTACCCCTCTTAGCCCTAGACTACCTACTCTAGCCTCAACTGCCTTGTCTATTAGCAAAGCTCTTTCTCAGATCAGGCCAGTCATTCTTGATCAGCCATAGAATCGATCTTCTACAACTCCATCTTTCTCTCCCTCTATCTTTGAAGGTCTACCTTTACCTTCTTTGTCTACCGCCTCTATGCCTTCTTCCACGTCAGCAACTGATAAAGGCAAAGAGAAGGCCAATCCCTAAAGAAGCCTAGTGACTACTTTCTTTTTGATGGGGATGTCTTTGATTGTTTATTGTGTGTATTTATACTATATGGTTTATTCCTAACATTTTTAATGCAATATGCACTATTTTCTCCTCTCTCTGTTTAACTTTTTGATAATCCAAAAAGGGGGAGAAAAAGTATTCTAAGTTATGTGTCATTCTATAAATATGTTTTTCTATATGTTATATTCTCTATTATTGCATCTCACTTATAATTTCCCTATACATGATTTGTGATCATCAAAAAGGGAAATATTGTTGGAATCCTCAATTATTAATCATGTTTTAATGATCACAAATATGATTTATATTTACAAATCTTATTACTGATCACAAATCTCACATATCTTATTACTCATGTGTATTTATGTTTCAAGTTATCTTATACTTTATAATGGTTAAGATCAATCCATTTTATGCATATTACTGTTTAAGTCTAAATACAGTTATTTCTCGAAGTACAAGACCCTGTGAAGCTTGACATAGTAAGTCAGACACTGTGAGCAAGAAACAGACACCGTGAACAGAAACACTAAAGCAGACACCGTGAAGCCTAAGTCTCAGACACCATGACCAATGAGACACCATGACCAATGAGACACTGTGACCAATGAGACATCGTGACATAGTTATCCAGAAACAGTCATCCAGAAACTATGACTCAGACATCGTGAGAAACATACCGTGAAGGACACACCGTGAGCAAGACACCGTGAGCAAGACACCGTGAAAGACATACCATGATCGACACACCATGAAAGACACACCATGAAAGACATACCATGAAGGACATACCGTGAAAGACATACCGTGAAGGAGACATTGTATTCATAACTATTGGGACACCATTTCTTAACTTTTTTTCAATATTATTTAAATATCGCTAACGGTCATATTTGATTTTTTTAATGCAATTAATGATATTTAACGATAGTTTATGGTTTGTCAGGAAACTATACCTCGTAACTATGAAAAGGAAATAATTCTATTTCAGGAGCTTGTGGAATATAAGGAAGATTGAGTTGTAGTAGAGAAAAAGAACATATGTATGCGACAAGAGAAACACGCGAGTGCACTTTGCTGAACAAAAGAGCAATACTGAGCACAACTGAAGAACACATTGCAATATCTTCAAAGAACTCTAATACGTGAAATCCAACTCAACTGAAGAACACATGAAGAATCAACGGAACATATTAACTCGTGAAAGACACCAAGCTGAACCACGACACTCTGTTTTTCAACAGAAAATTAAAAAAAGTACTCAGAAGCATTTCTGCTGAATCCAATGAGTCCAGAGCTCCACTGCCAATCACTAGAGATTTTCTAAACTCATTCATACATACTCTTAGTGATTAATTGGTTTAATTTTGAGCAGTGTGTGTACCCTGTTTATTTTACACACACACTGTCTCCTGTGCTGAACTGGAGGATTTCTAAATCCTCACTCACATATGTTTTATCTCTTGTGTTTCCCACTGTGGATAATGGTAGAGGTCAAGTGAGACCTAGACAGCCTGTGTGATGTTGATTTGTTTTCCCATGAATAATTTTGGTAGAGGTTCGAGTACCTGGACAGTTTGAAAACTACTATTAACCCCGATCCAGGGTGTGGATCAAATTTATATATAAATTTGAGAGGACTAAGTCACAGCTTGAGATTGAACCTCTTGGTTATATCTGCTGTGAATTTTAGTTTAAGTTTAAAGTATACAATATCTAATTTATATTCCACTGTTGTTACTTTGAAATACACAACTATTTTAAAGTTACTTTGATAGTTAATCTAGCAATTGTTTGTATGTTTTGTTAAATTATTAGGTTAGCTTCAAAAGTTAATTAATCTTCAGATTATTTTAGTGGAGAACTAATCAATCTTTGATAACCTAATGAACCGTTTACTATAATAAAAATTCACTACAAATTATCTTGTTATTCAATTTGAGGGATTTTAATAGAAATATTCTTAAACAGAAATTTTAATTAGAACTCAATTCACCCCCCTCTTGAGTGTCTACTCCGACCAACATTATCTTTATAAGGGACTTTGTCTCAATCTCCTTTCATTAAGGCATATTTTGATTTATACACTACATTCTTTTATACAGTGTATAAACACCTTTGACTTTTTATTTCATTCTAAGGGAATATTTTTCTATGAATAATTTTACTAAATGAAAAAAATAATGTTTCTCTTTAACATATATGGTGAAAATGACCTTTCTGCCACCATGCGTATTATTTGATCTTTGGATTCCTTAACCAGTGGTAATTTTTTTAAAAGAAAAATAAATACCATATACACTTTTAAGTATTTTGGTATTGAAAATGATTTTGATAATGGATTTGTTATGTCAATATATTTAAATGATGTATTTTGATTGAAATGTGGACATTTTATCTTTCCATTATGCTATTTAAGTGTTATGAAAATGTTATGGTTCTTGGGAATTGCTTATTTATGTGGGTGGTTCTATGATAAACCTAGGGTGGGTGAGCTAAAGATATCTCTCCAATGCATTGGGAAACATAATGGAGGTAAACATTAATGGTTATCTTAAGAGTTTTAGGTAATATGCAGTCACGGATATTCCAATTGTAACTCCCTATATAGTTGTGAAAGCTACAACAGAAGTATGTTCTGGATGCCCCAAGTTTCATTTATGAGTTATGATTTCTATGTGTTATTCATTAATCTTTTGATTTCATGAGGTGTGTTAAAGAGCTTATGCTTGGTATGTATTGATGGACTAATGTTTTATTTATTTATTTTGTAATCCTTACTATTCTTTTTATGCTCATCCCATGTATTTTTGAAATGTTTTTCATAGGAAGTAAAGATTAATAGGGGTATGTAATGGACCATGGAAAATTCATGTTGTCTATAAAAAAGAACTAGACATGAATCCTTTTTTAAGAGTTTATATTTTATAAAAAAATGGACACTGAGTAGAAGTGTCTACTTTGTTATATTTGATATGTAATGTAACAGTTTCGGAATAATTCCTTAAAACTCTAAACCTAAAAAGATCCTTAATGTAGATTATTAACTTAATTCAATATTATGTAATGTTTAAGGTCGAGTCCTTATAGACTAACCTTATATTCATATCCATGAAACTTTATTCACATTCATCAGTCAAATAGGAACTTGACTCCATTCCATGTAAAAATAGTGATTGTATTATATTTCTATGAAAAATTATTCAAAAATCATCAATAATATATAGAAAATCCAAGAAAACAATGGATCTCAGTCACAGGGGTTGGTTCAAGCCAGTGTTTAAATTCATTCATATAAAATGGATTTTCTAGTACACCCTCTCTAATGATTATATGTCCCATGAATGAAACATTATGTAACAATAATTAAATCTTTCTAAATTTTGCATATAGTTTCTTCTTCCTTGATCTATTCAAGATAATTCTTATGTGATTAACATGAAATTAATTTGTCTTAGAGAATATAAGAATATTTTCTATAAAGACTACCGAAAATTGACTGAGGTAAATTATTATGACTCTATTCCATATATCTATGAACATTTAGGGGTTATTAGTAATACTAAATGGAAAAAATATTAATTCTTAGTGTTTATAACTCATATAGAAGGATGACATGTTTACATCCCCTTTTTTACCCTCAACTGATGATATCCAGATCAAATATCAATCATGGAAAAATGTTTTTCTCACTATAAATCATTAAAAATCATTGATATGATTATAAGATATTTTTTTGTTATTAATTATTCTATTTTGTTCATGATAATCAATGTAAAAATACATTAACCAATATTTCTTTTTGAAAAACTAACAGGTCTACTCTATGGTGATGCACTAGGCTAAATAAATCCATTTTCAAGTTTCTCCTAGGGTTGCTTCTTTAATTCTAGAAAGTCAATCAAGTCTGTCATATAAGGATTGTTTGAAATAGTTTCTTCACCGTGTATAATTTATAATAAAAACTACACTTAATAATTAAAAGGGGGACATGGAAATTATTCAATAAATACATCAGTATATTCTAAAATAATTAAAAAAAATAGATGTTGAATTTTTCCCCAATAATTTGAGAAAAATATCCCTCATGAATAGGAATCAAGACACATATAGTTCACATTGGATGATCATATCCATCCCCACACCAATAGATGATCACAGGATAAAATAGAATATGATATGTGATTTACCTATTCTAGAAATTCGTTTGGAATATATAGGGACAGAGCTAATAAATACTCAAAATAACATCAATTTTCACTAAATAATGATAAATAAGATTTATATAAGGGATCTTATTGAAAACATCAACATGAAATCCACAACATTGGATTGAATGATAAGTGTTCCTTAACCATCATAATTCACAAAAACTATTGATAAACCATAGACCCTTCAATCGTCTAGGAGTTTTCTTTTTATTAGTTTATTTAATAAAATAATTCACATGTTCACCACATATAATTCATTAAACCATAAATAGTACCTTATGATGTAATTTATTTCCTTATATTGAACCCTCCATTCTTTTTCTTTGTAAATAGTTACTTTATGCCCTTATATTTCACACATAAAATATCTTCCATTTACTTTGATAAATTTCCCTTGGTTCTTATTCCCTAATAATCTTCATCTAATAAGTTGAATCATTTTCCATTAATAGTATTTGTCACTATAACTTTACTAAAACTCCATTTTCTATTATTTTTTGAGTTAGGAAACTCACATATGATAAGCTCGTCAGTAAAAATATGGGATAAATAATGAGGTATAACTGTATGCTTTTTAATTAAAGATACTACATAATTTAGTTTCTTGTGAGGATGTTCATTAAATTAATCGTCGTATTCTTTTTTCAAAATATTCCTACTAGTTTTATCCTATAACTAAAATAAAAAAGGTATAGTGTGGGAAAAATAATAATAGTGAAAAATCATGAAACATCATTCATATGATGTCTTAATCAATACCACATATTTTATATCTAATACATATTTGGATTAACCTAAATCATCTATGTTAATTACTATTCAAATAAATAATAATGGTTTACAAATAAAATGTGAATTAACTAAGTATATATCTCTGTAGTTTCTATCTAGTTTTGCAGTATTAATCCCACTCATCATGAACCGGTGAAAATTTAATTAATAATGAATCTACCAATTTCAAATTTCTTACCCAAAAGTGAATATTTTCTATAGACATATCTGCTCTCTAATATCTATACAGTTATTTATACTTGATGAAAACCACACTCCTTTAATAACCATATCTTTGGATGTTCTATAATACTTAGTCTTATCCAAACGGTTCTTACTAAAGTTTTTTTATCCTAAAATACAAGAATAACTAAACCATGAGCTAATACAAACAACGGAGACACAAAAAATATATACATAGTTATTAATTCATTTTACATGAGAATTCTATACATCCCATAAAAAGACATGCCCATAAACTATAAATTCTTATAGTATTTTGAGATAAGATATATAAATATCTTATTTCATGACATATTTCCAATAACACCCATAATGTTATTATCTAATTTCACACTCATTAGATATACACAACTTAAAAATATTATTTATATCTTTGAGAAAATAAAGCCTAAGGGTTTGAGAACATGATCTTGGAATTTTAAAATCATAACCAAGAGTTCATATATTGTAATGATTGCATATGGATTTGGGAGTTCAGAAGACATGAATATTTGAAGAATCAAATTTCATTATCTAAGAGATCATATAATAATAATTATATCATGTCATAGAAATTGGAATAAAAAGTTTGTAATAATTATAAAAAAATAATTCATATGTCAAGAATTCCAAACAAGATGTTCATTAAATGTTAGTCTTGGGATAATCACTAATGTAATTGCTTTGGGTTTGACATAACATCCAATGCACCCTATTTTTGTCTTTTTTAAACCACCTGTGTACCCTATTTTGTTCTTGGGATAGCTTTACATGATACCATTGAGATCATAAAACATTTGTCTTTACTCGCTGTGTTGGAGGGATATAAAATAATCACCCATAACTTAATCATAATCCACTCATATATAAGAAACATGATCATGAATAAATTTATCATTTCATCATAGCTTACCCCATGGAAAAGAAAATTGGTTTCATCAATATTCTTATATCATGAACAATTACCATACAGATTAATAATAAGGAACTTCATAGGATGTGGTTACATATTTGAATACCATTAAAAATCACTAATTTATTTCTTGAAGAAAACACCCTTTTCATTTTAAAATCACTTATTTTGAATCCGTAAATTTCTAAAATGTTAGTAAAAAATATTTTAAAAGACCCATTGAAAATTTTAGAGTAATTTTGTAAATACCCATAAAATTGAAAGAAATTTTTTTCTTAATTTTCTTTGGGATTTTACAAGAACGTAGTTTCTGACGGCACTTGATTCCGAGGCCCGGTGTGCCCGTAATTTTATATCCGAAGTTTAGCTCGGGTACGTTCAGTGAACGAACGAGTGGGAAATTCCTATATTTTGAACCGGTGCTCAGAATCGAATTTCGAGGGCACCGATGGAACTACAGCATCGGTAATTTCTTAGGAACACCTGTTCTGGAGTTGCGTTTTCACGAGAGAAGATGAAAAAAATTGTGGAAGTTTAATTTATAATTTAACTACAATTTTTATTTGTCTTTAAGTGGTTTAAGGCTTTGGGTGGAAGTTGAGTAACTACCCAACTTCCCAAGAGAGGTTATGAGGGTGGTGGGGCCCACAAGAACCCCACCCCTTCATATTCTTAAACCCCCTCAACTCACCATTAATTTTTGACAACTTATGTTATTAATTAAGTGAGTTAAGTGTGGATGTTTGAATTTCAAACTCTTGAAATTCAAAAGTTATGTTATGTTAATAAAATAAGAGGTGAGCTTATTTTATTTGGGGTTGGAACCTTGTGGTGGAGTTTTTGGGAGAAAAGACTAAGGACTTGAAGAACTTCTTCGTCTTCGACGAAGAACGCGAAGAACACATCGGTCTTTGATGAAGAACGCCGAGTTCTCAGAAACCGATTACGCGACGTCGTATACCGCGACGCCGACGCGACATCCTCCTTCCGCGATGTCTCTTTCTGCGACGGTTTTTCCACGACGAATCCTCGTTCGACGAACCTCCGTTCAACCTCACATGAGGTAGGGGTTTGTTTATTTTATTTTTGATTCGTGAATACTACTTTGACGTTCTTCATGTAATAAGACCAAATGTTATCGATTAACGAGGGGGGGGGGGGGGCGGACAGCACAAACACGGCCAACCCACCTCCTTTATCCTTGTTGGTTCTTTTGTGGATTGGAATGGAATGGTGTGGTGTAAATGCACCACGCGGAATCGTGTGGTAATGAATGTGTGGCGCCGTCGCGCCGCGCCGTGAAATCGAACAAGGACGTGACGCCGTCGCGCCGCGTCGAATAGAACCGAAGACACTGCGGCCGGAGCGGGGTCGTGGCGGAGGGGCACGGCGCCGTCGCGCCGCGTCGGACGAACCAAGCCGAGGTCGGTTTCGGGTCGCGGCTGAGTAGGGTGACCGGCGGCCGGTTCCGGGCCGTCGGTGTCAGAGCAGGGAGGGTACCGGCTGACGCCGGTCCCGTGGTGGCAGAAACCGACCGGCCGGGGCAGGCCGGCCGAACAGGAGAACAGTCGGGGGTTCAAACCCCCGGCCGGCCAGCAAGCGGCCCCCATTAAGGGGGTCGCAGTTACAAATCGCGGGGGGCAGCACCCCCCCCCCCCCCCCCGCTAAACTGAACGGCTCAGTCGTTCGGCCGAGCCAGTTGGTGCCGCGCGCCAGCGCGCCGAACCGCCAGGCCGGCAGCCGGGCCGGGCCACACCCAGGCCACACCGACCCGGTTCGTGTCGACCCGATTCGAGCCGACCTAGGGGGTCTCGGGCCGGGTCGGTCCGGGCCCGAAACCCCCGTTTTCGGACCCTTTTGGTTCTTTTGCCCATATCTCGGGCTACGGACCTCCGATCGGCGCGTCGTCAGCGGAGATACGATCCTTGAATTGAGATGGTTGTTTCGGTATATCACACTCAAGGTTTAAGAATACTTTGGGTTCAGCCGGGTTGGTTCGTACACAAAACCAACCGGGCCCTCGGAGCGGAAACGCTCATATCATAAGTTCCGGACGTCTGATTGATGTGCCGTCGACTTTGTCGGATTCCTCTTTGTGAGAAGGATATTTTGGCTTACTCCGCCCAAGGTTTGGACACTGGTGGAGTACGGTCAGGTCAGTCTTTCCTTAAAAACCAACCGGGCCCCTGGGACGAAAAAGCCAATAACTCTCAGACCGGGCGTCTGATTGACGCACTGTCTGCGACGTTGAGTTCCTGTTAACGATACGAAACTTTTGGATATATCAACTCTATACTATGTGTCAGTTGATGTATCAACCTCTCGGCTCGTGGAGCGGACCCTCCCGAATGAGCTTGCTGTGTGCGAAAACCCTAGAGCTGGCTGCGACTACTACTACAACGACGACTGTACAGAGATCCTCAATGGATTCGACGGTGATGACTACAGCACTCAGCGATCCTATGTGGATCAGTGCTACCGATCCTGTGTGGGTCTGATCCTGTGTGGGTCTGATCCTGTGTGGGTCAGCGCTCAGCAGTTCTGTGTGAGCCAGCGCCTGCAGATCGTGTGGGTCTGATCCTGTGTGGGTCTTTACGGGGGTTAGTTACCTATCGATCCTTTGTGGGTCAGATCCTTTGTGGGTCATTTAGGGGGTTAGTACTTATCGATCCTTTGTGGGTCCGACGGCTTAGATGAATCAGTGGATATATCTGATCATCACTATCGTCATACGAAGAAGTAAACTTGTGTGAGCTGAATCCTGTTTTGCTTTCCTATGTGGATTGTGTTGTGCTATCCTGTGTGGATTTACGTTTTGCTTTCCAGTGTGGACTGGGTTGTACTTGAGCTCGGATGTTGGAGCTGAACGAGAATTGAAGACTTAGGTATATGTATGGGCATATACCTAAGCAGTGTCGGATGTTACTTTGTGATTGTATCTTTCTTTTGTGGATTTTCCTTTTTGGATTTAGGGAGACCTTCGGGGGTCTTGGGGTCCCTACTGAGTAGCTTATACTCACCCCTGCACGGGCTATGCCCGCACTACGTTGTGTTGGTTGCAAACGACGGACAGTGCTGATGGTGGATGAGGCTTGTAGATCAGGACGGTGCCTGGAGGTAGACCACTGGACGGGACGTACTCGGAGCGGTCGGCTGGACCCGAGGAGCAGAGGAGGCTATCTGTACTCACCCTTCAGGTGGGATTTCCAGTGGACATCTCGGTGTTGCGGCTTTTCTTTATAGTTGTTGTTTTCCCTTTCCAGTTGTACTTTACTTTCAGTTTGGGTTTGTATACTGGCCCACTTACTTTCTGCACTTACTGTTGTACCAGCTTTTACTTAGTGTTTACTTCTTCTGCTTGCTTTCTCTGTAGTGTTTGTTTAATTTACAAAGGCAATGCCTTCCCCTTTTTATCGGGAATTTACGCCTTGGTGCTAGTCTCCAGCCCCTGGCCTATGGAAGGCGGGCTTGGGGTAGTCACGGCACGGGCCCCGAGGACGGGTCTTGACAAATTTTTTTAAAAAAGAGTAATCATTATGATTGGAAATTTTTTGTGTGGGGTATAAGCTAAAATAATGATTCCATTCACACTATTGGAAAGAAGTTCCATATTTGAAAAATAACGAGAGGATTATTTTAAAACTATTTCATTTAAATCCAGTCATTGTTAAAAATGAGTTTATTAAATCTTTGTAAAAGAGTAAAAACATTCTTGGAAATATTTTATATAATATAGAGACATGGAATAATATTCTCAATTGATGAGAAAAATAATTAATATTTTAATAAAATCCTTATTTTAGAATTTAGAGTACATAGTGAAAAGAAAATGAAAGAAAAAACTCATAATATATATAATTAAAACTAAAATAAGATAATATATAAAAAACATGAGAGGTGTATTGAATAATATCATCATACAAATTTAATCAAAAATAATATCATTAAAATTTGATTTTATAACATAAACCCATACAACATTAGTAAGTTGTGAATAACAAATCCTGGAATGAAATAACTAAAAATGAAAATTTGGATACCATTAATATTAAGATATTAATGATATAAAATATAAAATGGGTAGTATATTCACTAGAAAAAATAAATATTTTGTGAATATGGAATATGACCAATATAAATTAAAGGGATATAAAAACATTACTTAAAGATTATATTTCTTTGTATGTGATTTTAACATTCTATATAATAAATTTAAATTTCATATACTTATATAAAAAAAACTCATGATTATGATTCAATATGTGGTTTACTTATTACATATTATAACCTATTCATTAAAATGATTTCATTATAATCATCATTCTTGGTGTTAACATGTTGTTTAATATTTATACATTTTGGTTCAGAAATTATGGTTCATGAATCATGATCATGTTTCTATAACCTATTGAATTTTAATAATGATCAAAATATAATTCATATAAATTATATAAATATTTATTATTTTCCCTAAAAGGGATATATTAAAAAAAGAATATATCATTTTTAAATATGGTACACTATAAATATTCATATACGATTTAGCCATTTTACAATGAGAAATAGGAAAATAAATTAGATAATATTTTCTCACAAAAAGCATTATTACATCATAAATATCATATATATTTAACAAATCCATCATTATTAATATTCATGAGATTCGGTGATAGAAAATGAATCACATATGTAAGAAGAGGTTGTAGTTCACAAGTGCGCAAGGGAAAAACATTCATTTACCATTTAATGGATGAGAGGTGGAAAATAGTTGTCCAAAAATAATAATAACATCCTTTTTAATTTATGATACTGATGAAATTATGTTATGATAGGTAAAATATATTTATATCAATTATAAGGATACAAAACATAAAAAATTTGGGATAATCATTACCTCTACTTTGTGAGACCACATTTTTCTTACACCTTATGCCTCTTTAGGTTGTTATTATAGGAAGAAAAAAAATATCATGAATAATGGAAAGGAATCAAATACAGTTCTTAGGTAGGGATTGGATATGATATATGGATCAATGTTTTTGAATAAGGTAGGATAATATGTTCTATTTTATTAATTTGGGGAGGGACACACAACAAACTACATAAAAGATTAAAATAATACGAAGTCCATTTAATATTCATACTATAAATAATTTCCCAAAAAAATTTGTTTAGATAATTTAATGTTGAAATATATTCATGTTAAAATATTTATAAAATTTTATATTGAATTTTTACCCTTATATATAAGTTTAATCCCCCCCTCCTTGGTAAACCCATTTAACCTTAACTGTGGAAAAAACGTTTACTTCCTTTACTATTAATTATGATAAATAATTAAAGTGGCCTCATTACCAAATTTCTAAATTAAGCTTCCAAATATATAATAAATTATATACAATTAAATTTCTATAAGTAGAAGAAATTAATTTTAAAATAAACATCCAAAACTCAATTAAAACCATTTTTTAGAAAAATGAGTTTTTACGCATATAACTGACTTTAATTTCATTCATTTCCTAATAAAAAATATTTGATATTTTTTAAGATATTTCAATAATTATATATTAAATGATTTACATTACCATAATTTATCAAAAGTTATTTATTTAATTTTTTCAGATAAAAAACATTGTACAAATAAAAGAGTTTGATGAAAAAACTCTTTTTTCTTTTAGTTGATTTTATCACCATTATTAACTACTAGATAACTAATGTATGAATGATAATCCATTATTTTTAAATAATTTTCCTCAAAATAATTTTAAAATTGTGATCAATATATTTTTTATATTAAAATACATATCACGTAATAAATGAATTTCTTCAGAAATTATGCTGATAATCATGAAATATTTTTATTAAAATTTAATTATTATTTATTAGGAATTAAATAATATATTTAAATTTATGGAAAAAATTATATATATATATATATATATGTATCATAATGTTTTTAATCCTATTCATACACATTGATACAATGGTTATGATTTAAATGTTATAATATATCATAGTTCATTTATACATGTTGTTGAGTGCAACAAAAACTATTGAATACCTCAAATTTATTTCAAAGGAATACAATTAAATATAGCAAGGTGTTACATATGAATTTATAAATAGAACCCTGAGTTCTATAGAAGTTATTTTATTTTATTAAATTGAAATAAAATTATTTTTAATATTTAAAAATTTCATTATGGAATTTAATGGCACTGTGATAATAAAATTTTCATTAAAAATTATTGATTTTATAGAGTGAAACATACGTTTATTTAATAAATTAAAATTAAAATAATTACTATAAATTCTTAAAAAATTAAATAAATTTGGGGGGAAGGATATTTAATTTCAAAATCTTCTAATCCCAAGAAAATTTCAGTGAAAAAAAAATATTATTGTTTATTTTTTTGTAAGGAAAACCCCATACAGCACAATTTCAAAATAGTATATAGATAATGGTTGTTTGAGGCATATCAGTTGTAAATCCTCTATGTTTCACTCACTTTATATGGTAAATGGTTTTTATGATGCATTTGGTTACAATTCTAAATGGAATATTATTAGAATTAGATCAATTAGATATCAAGATTTAATCCTATATGAAAAAGTTATTTTTACTAAAGGTTTGAAGAAAAACCTAAAAGTATATCTCAACATAATAATGATTGATTTTTTCAAATATTAAATTTAAAATATTGGTATATCAAGATATGAAAATGTTTACACATTTGATATTAATATTTCCTATAAAAATTTTGATCTTTTTGAATGCTGAAAAAATTATTCTTGTATTTGGGATAGGGAACTTTGACAATGAAGTATTTATTCCCTATGAAAACTATCCTAGAAATTTTTTTTTTATATTCTCATCAACATAAATTGGACGAAAAACTATATGATGTAATAAAAATTGATAAGAAACCAAAATCATCTATTATACCAATTAAAGAAGTTCATACTTATAGAGCATTACCATTTATCCACATGGATTTTTTTAACCCTAATAAGGCTACATGATTAAGTGGAAAATATTTTTTCATATACTATAATATGATTTTTCAAAAATTTCTTGGGTATATTTTTTTAGGGATTGAGATCATATTTTTTTATGTTTATAAATTTATGAAATTTAGTTCATTATGAAAAGAATGATAAAATTGATTACTAGAGAAGTGAAAATAAATGAGGGTTTGAGAGTAATTAATTTAATTCACTTTATTCAAAAAATATTTCTAAACATACCTTATCTACATTTAGGACACATTAACATAATGGTGTAATTTAAAGAAGAAATGTGACCATGCATGAAATTTATAGAACTGTATTATGTGAATATATCTTTCTTACTCACTTTTGGGTTGATTCTATTAACACATCATGTTATTCTTTTACTATTTTTTTAATAAGTCGTATAAATAAAAAACACTTTATAAATTATACAATAATAAATAACCAAATTTTGGGTGATTAATGGGTTTTGGAAACAAAGAATACAAATTTGAAAATAATGAAAATAATTGTACGTTCATTATAATGGTTGGTGAATAAATCATCATATATTACAATATAACTTCCAAATATTATATAGCTTTAAAACAAAAGTCATGACTAGTTGAAGAATCTACCTATGTAAAATTTTATCAAAGTGATTTCTTTGATAATAAAAAAATTAAGTTTGGTATATAAGTGATTATATGGATATATTCAGTCAAGAACCATTTTTTATAATAAAATTATGATTATTTAGAGCATGATAATGAATAATTTAATCCTGAATGATTTAAAAACATGGAACCTGAGATTATTCTACCAAGACATCCAACAAATCATAAAATACATCCTTTATAAAGTGTTATTGGAAGCATGGGTGATGAATTTTGAACTAGAATTAGTGTAAGAATCCTTGCTAAGTTTTCTATTTTTTATCTCATTTTGGAAATAAAACTATATAATAATATTTCAATGATGAGATTTGGGTCATAATAATCCAATAAGAGTTAATATAGCTCAAGAAAAATAGTTATAAGAAGTGTTTGATAGACCCTATGAATACCTTGTTCTTAAAATAAAATTGTTATTTAGAAATAAAATATATGATCATTTTTAAATATTATAAATATATATATATTAGTTGTAAAGTATTATAACCAAGAATCCAAGATAGACTATGAATAATCCTTCTCCCTATAACTATACTTGAATCCATTAGGATTATTTTAGAAAATACATCTCATATGATGTATAATATTTTCTATAAGGATGTTAAATATATATTTTTAATAGGTTTTCCTTTTAAGGATGTTTATGTTTCACAGTCTCTAGGTTTTCAAAAATCCTTATTTCCTAATTCGGTTTTCAAACTAACTAATTCTCTAATATGGTGAAAAATAAGCACAAATATCTTATGATGAAAGGTTAATCTATTTTATTCTGATAAATATATTTTCAGTGGGATTGAAAGAACCAAATTTATGTCATAAAACATCGTCAAAAGATACATAACATTTATAAATTAATGTTTATAATATAATTTTTGGTAGAATAAATTATGAAATGTGTATTGTTTTTTCAAAACACATGAAAAAATAATTTGAAATGAGTATGATGGGTGATTAAATTTATTTCAATATTTACAAATTTATCAAAAATATTTTGGGATGTTATTAACTAAAGGAAAATAAAAACATGATTTACAGTAAAAATAATTGGACATGAAAACATTAATATATATGGAACTCCCAAGAGATTCAATATTAAACATTATTTAAATAATCTTTCAAATTAGTGGATTACAAAAAAATTAGATGAATACTTTAAAAATTTTTATATTAAACTTCTACTGGACTGGATATTTTTTTTTCATGTATGTTTATATTCTAAATTTAACAAAAACCCTAAAGATACTTCTTTAACCAGAACTGAAATAATTTTAAGGTATTTGAAAGGTTCAATTTCTTTATCATTTTTATTTCCAAAAAATATGAATTTTATTTTATTTTATATTCTTATAATAAATTTTTAAAAGTGTGTGTGAGCTAAAAAAATTCATTTTGGAACATACCTCATTTTACGCAAATAATTGGTTTCTTGGTCAAGTATCTAAAAAAGATCAATTGAATTATCAAAATCTAAATCTAAATATATTACAGTTGGTAGTTATTGTACACAATTATTGTGGGTAAAACACACTTTAGTGGTATTTAGAGTGGGGTTTCATCATGTGATAATAAAATTTTATAACACTAGTGATATCAAAATTTAAAGAATATAATTATTCATTCAATAATAAATCATATAGACTTAATACAAACTTTTTAAGAGATCACACACAAATTATGATATCATAATAGAATTTATTAAAATTAAAAATTGTTTATTAGATATATAAAAAAACTCATACCTATTGAAAAAAAATTATTTTATTAAAATTGAATTAATTTTATTAGAGTTTATGTAATTATATTTTAGCTATATTAATATCTCAATATTTTATCTTAAGAATTTATTTATATGGAATAATAAATCCAATATAGTTACTATTAGGATATTTAAATTTATTTATTTTTTTATCTCATAGTTCATATTGATATGATTTCAAAATTTTGTTAGGATATGTCACTAAAGTGGATCATATACATTTTTTTCCATAAAACATGAGATAGAATTTACTACTTTTTGATCAATCCATTTTTTCCCTACTTCAGAAATCATTCCCTCTTTCTCCCAAATCAAAACCATAAATACTATCTTTTTTGAAACTTGAACTAAATATGACTATGGAAATAATAACTGAGTTTAGAATGGAGTATCATGGATCTAAAATAAGGAAAATTAAAGAAAGGTAAATGATTATAGTTCCCTAGAAAAGAAATCAATTTTTGAAATGTGAAATGTATGGATCTACTATGTAAGAAAGGGTTAGTTTTAAAGAAATATTAATATGTATTTGATGATAATAATAATAATTAATTGACTGAGAAGGGTGTTCATGAGATTTATATGAATGCACGGATTTTTTCTCAATATGAATATATACATCTTAAAAAATTATGTAGAAAATATATTTCAATTTCATGTGTTGAAATAGAAAAGGATTTCCATAGGTTCCCATGACGATTGGTACTTTTACTATAATTACTAATTCTATATTGATTAGCTAAGAAATTTGATCATCATGGAATCTCTATATATTTGAAAAGAAGTTCTAAAAGGACCTACAGACTGCTAAAAATATTCTTTCCCTATTTACTCAGAAATTAATCACACAACGGGATAGTGAGTTTGAAAATATTTCATTTTAATATGAATATGGATTCTCTATCATAGAATTAGAAAAAAAAATTCTACATATATGGTGCACTATATGCATCACTATAGGTAGATAAAATATAAGTACCAAATCAACCCTTATGAAATGTTGTTTACCAAGATTTATGAAAATAAAGAAGTAAAACAAAACGAACCCAAGGTTTTCAAACATCAAATTCACCACAACTTATCTATTTTAATTTGATGAAATATTATATTATACTAAAATCCTTGACATAATAAGGTGTTATTGAGAAAATGTGGGAATAGATGAAAAAAATTATGATGAAGTCAACAAAACAGGATTATATTGAGGGGGGGTCCTAGAGTAGAAGTTACAAATATTTTAACCTCTACTAAAGATATAATAGATTATCTTAATGACATGGTGATAAAAAGGAGAGTATAACTACTTAAGAAAAATTAGATCAATTCATAGAAGCTGAAATTGAAGAAGTTACTCGTGAGGATCATCCATATTTCGATGTTAAGGACCTAGATTATGAACATATAATTGGGGATTAGCACATACTTGAAATTTATATTGATCTCAAAGCTATAAATTATGGATATATAAATGATTATAGAAATTTTATTATAGGTTTTGAATATGTGAAGCTAGTGTTGAAGTAGTATCAGTATTATAAATACCTAATTTTGGACTTAATGATGTGGCTTGATATCAAGAAGTTGGTAATATTGATTTTGATAGATAATAAGTTCAAGAAATAATTAGATATACAATAGAATCTAGTGAAAATATAAGATATAAGATTGATGATTCTAAATCATAATGAGTTTAAATGATTTTGGTAAGGTAAAACAGGTAAAATATGTCTTATAAAATTCTCTCACTAGTTTGTGATGTATCTATTAACAAGGAAAATAACTCAGGCTTTGATGCACATGTTATGACCTTTCCTTTAGAAATTGTCAATTAATTTAAAAATATTAATAGTGAATTTGATTAACTAACATTAAAGATTTTGGAAACCAAAGAAAACATAAGTTATTTTTAAGAAAACATAGTTTTAAATATTTATTTTGATTAATTGAGAGAACAACATGATTTTTTGAAATAAAATTATATTTTTAACCATAACCATATTTATTTAAATTCTAAAATTGACTTTCATTCTACTTTTTATTAAGTGATGATATTTAAATGGCTAATATTAACATTTATTTGATAAAGATGATTATAACAATCTGGTTTTGTTTCATCAAAGGTCTCAACCCAAGTCTAAAAATTGACTCTTTTTCCAACTTATAAAGGTCAAAACCGCTTCAACAAGATTTAAAATTTTTTTCATAATATTTTACTATTTTATATGAAGTAGTTGGTTCTAAGTAATGTTATTTTTTTCAATAAATAGTAATCATTATTTTAAAAGGGATGTTATATTCAAATTTAGGAATATCGAGTCTAAACAAAATAACATTTTCATGTTGTTAATGGAATGAGAAATCCCATTGATTGAAAACATATTTTTTTTTAAATTATAAAAATGAGACTATAAAATATTTAAAAATATAGAAGCTCTATAGTCTAAATTTTTTTTGATTATTATATGTATGAAGATATTTAGGTTTCAAGAGTCTCCATCAAAGGAAAGAATATATTTTTTATTATGGGAAGAAACCTAAATCAATTTTTTGGGTTTCATATTTAGTTCCTACTAGTCATTTGGAATATATGAATTATTTATTATAATATTATGTATAAAATATATATTTTGATAATAATACAGTATATTTTCATTATTAAATTGTATAAATACCACAATCATGCTAACATCATTAAAAATAAAATTTTGAAAAGGTAGAGGATGTGTGTTAAAGCCTTATATGAGCACAAAGGGAATTTATTTAATGACCCCTGTTATTTCAAGTTATTAATTTTAGAGGGAATTTATTTAGTGGAAGTGCCCATTTTACAAATGGGTGTCAAAGTGAGACGATTATTAGTTGAACATTATTAATAAGTGTTTTAATATTTGAAGGAATGATCATTATGTAACTTAGGTATCATTAAATTAGTGAAGGAATAAAGAATCGTCTATGTTTTTTTTTAATTATCCCTACTAGAAAATGTGATTGCAATTATCCCTACTACTCGTCAATACTCACCGGCTATTTAGTGGACCCTAAGTGTTAAGCCAACATCCTGTGCTAGGTATCCTTTTATTCACTCTTTCTTCAAATAACCTTAAAAATTTATTTCCTATTCCTGAATTTTAGAGATACATTAATCTAGGTTCTCCTCTTTTCCTCCCACCACGAGTTCCCCTTTAAGTAGGATGGATTTATATGCAATCTATTATTCAATCTTGGTAATAATATATTTTTCTATAATATTAACTCCCCAATCATTGGGTTGTAGTGGATCATTGTTCCATTAATCATGGATGATTCCTATTGCTATGTGTCATCTTTTTTATATCCATGAAGTCTCAGTTATCATTGAATTATATTCCTCCTTAGTCAGGTCAATCATCTATTTATTTATTTCTGGATTTTCATTATTGTATTTTATGACAATTATATTGGATCTTTGTTGAATTATCTGATAATGATGACAGTTTCGATCGAATTGACTACAAGAGATATCAAGATAATGAGTGTGGGATGTTTTATAGATTGTAATTTATTTTTACAATAATTGGTTTTTGTTTGTATGGTTTTTGGTCTAATTTTTTGGAACCTTCCATTGTATGACGGAATTGAATCATAATTTTTCATGATATAGTTTTGGGAGTGTGTCAAGAGTGGATTAGATTATATTAGATGATGTTTCAACTAAGTTACATTGAATGAATAAATTCTCTTAGATATTTGAATTTAGTTATATTAAATTGGAATTCTAAATTAGTTTGTTTGTTATGCATATTTCCTGGTATGATGCTGGTAGAGTGTTATGGATCGCACATGGGTAGTTAGTTGGGGTTATGGCTAGGTGGTGGTGCCTTGTGAGTCATTAAGAAATTATTCCTTTCTCCTTTGGTAGTGAGTTTGATTGAAATCATATAATTAATTAAATTTCAGTTATAATAAATTAAATTGAATTCTTTAGGAATTTTTTAAGTCCACATGGTGATTCTCGAAGGATAAATGGACATGGATGAACTTGAAAAAAGATGATGGGATTTTCTTGGATTGGATTTGAATCTATATTGATGTAGGTGGTCACATTTATTCTATCCCTTGTTATTATGCATAGTTTAATGGAATGTTGGCCATGGTATTATACCAAGGTAAAATGAACCTTAATTCATAAATATTCTATGAACTAAATGAATTCTTAACTAGTTTAATGATACTAATGTCTTAACTTGTTAAAGGAACATTCCCTAATGAAAATGAATAAACTATGAAGTGTCATAGTGGACCCCTATACACTGACTTGATATTATCCACCAATGGTATAGGATTTATCATTAATGCATGAATTTGATCACATATTTATTCATGTGTATCCAAAGAGAATCATTTTTTATATTATTCACATTTTTTAGTGTGTATCTCATGAGACTCATATTTGACATTGATCACATGTGTGCGTGTTTGCTGATACCTATGCTTGATATGGTATATTTTTTATGGATTATGGGTTACATACTATTTCACACCTCATATGACATTATTTCATTGTTAATGAATGTTTTATATTACATGATTATTAATTTCTATGTTGTATTTTGTTATGTAGCATTCATAGCATGTGGAATATTATTTTTATTTGTTTTTTCATTCTATATCATGATTACATGTGTATTTTTGTATAGCTAGCAGAAACATTGTTTCATTTTTTAGGTTAACAAATGGTCCTGACAGACTTAGGAGGCTTCTTAGAGGAAGATTTTATACAAAATTACTCTTTGAATGGGGCTGTACATAAGATAGTTAGTGCCTAATTGTGTAAGGTGATTATTCCATTGGAAAAGAATGTCATAGTCCTTTAAATATGGTATATAGGATGTTATTTTTTATTGTTTGGGAACAACCTTGTAGACGTGTAGAGTTCCATTATCAAGGAATGACATGTATGAATACCATCCAACTTGAGTATCTAATCATGTGACATGGGAGATAGTTACCCTTAATGGTGCATATGGACTAAGACATAGTGGTATTGGTATGATTAGGGTGAATATCCACTTTTACAATTTTGTTCTTTTTCTTTCTTGTATATGGGATTAACTAGGATGGTGATTATTGTCCTTCTTTTCAGTGATGGACATTAAAATTTGTTGTTCCTTAATTCACTCATTAATTGGTATATTAAATGGATTTTATGTAATATAATTTTGATTTTTCATATTTTTTTATTTAACTATCATTATAAATCTTAATTGAGGAAATAGTCTCCACATAATTACAATTTAGGCCCTTTCTACTAGCCGGAAGACTCTAGAGAATAGGGAGGTGTGTTTGAGGAATTGTGACACAGGAAAATTAGGTACATGTGTTAAAAAAAGGTAAGAGATCTATATTTCGATCCAATTATCTATGGTTTTTGAATCATGTAAGACCCTAAGATTTCATATTACATTATCTTATTAATGTGATTCAATAGCTTGCACTACACGCAGCCTTAAGTAAGAACGCACCACAACTTACGAAACTAGTCGTTCAAAAGTAGTTATGAATAGTATTAACTTCATTTTGAATTTTATGTACTTCATATAATTTTAGAATCCATATTATGTGTTACTTAGACATAATATAAGAACAAATTCATTTTTTCAGATAAAAGAAGTATTTTTCCAAAAATGCAATTTTACCGCCATATAATGGTGAACCTTTTTAAAAAAATATTTGACTCTTTTATATATTATATTTAATGAAATTAAACTATTCTTTACAATTGGGACACAAAAATTTAATTTGGATAAATTTTTGGTGCTTTTCTAATAACTTTCATATTTTGATGAATAGTAAAAAATACTAAATCTTAATTAAAAACATCTTTTTTAATCGATATAAATTATAGTGTTAAATTATGCATTATAATGGTTTTTAAGTATAATTAGATTATATTTTTATCATTTAATACAATTTATGTCATTATAAGTAATTTCACATTTAAATTTGACATAAACACATGTCAATCTTTTGATAGTTTTTATTTTTTTTAAAACTCGCTTTTTGGTTTTAACAAAGGGAATTAATTTTAAATTAATAAATGAAACTTCTATGTTTTTAATTTGGTAAAATGGAAATCATTTTTGAATTAGGAATATCAAAATTATCTAAGGGTAAATTTTTGGTATTTTTCTGAAAACTTTCATTTTTTGATGAATAGTGAAAAACACTGTGTAATTATTCAAAACTAACATTTTATTTAAATAATTATTTATTTAATTTAAATTTATTTTAATTCAAAATAGATATATAATACCTATATATGTTTAATGTAATTCATTGTTGTCATTTTATAATAAAATTAGATATATAAAATTTTATTGAACTTTTTAATGATTTTTACCTACCTTCTAGGAGCATTTGCAAATTTGCATAAAACTTAATTTTACCTCTTTTGTGAGTCGAATTTTGAAAATCTGAGAGACAATGTTGACATCAGTAATTAAAATTTGGTTCAATAAGATGAAAATACTTTTTGGTGAATAGTGACTTTTGACTTTCATTTACCATGGTTAAAAGTAAATAGGGTAATTAAGGGTAAAAATGATATTATAATTACCCTAATAAATGTACAAATTCTATTGGATAAGTGTAATTATACCAAAAACAACCTTAGTAATAAAATATGATCCTCTTTTATCCACTTGGATTAGATTAGCACATTTATTATTATTTTATTTAAAGAAGAGTTAAAAGTGTTAAATTCAAAGTTTAATAACTAAACCATTTTTAATATAGGGTTACACTAAATATAAATTAGACTATAAATATTCATTAGAAAGGTAAAATTATTTCCTGCATAATAGTATTTTATTTATAATTTTTAGACATTAAATAATTTATTTTATTTATGACACAATGATGATGCGGTAATTACCTTTATAATAAAATATTAAAATAATTGATATTATAAATATCCAAATAAATATAAATTGAGATTTATGATAAATTAAAATAATTTTATAGGTTAATATGACATGTTAGGGTTGGTTAAATAAATTTTCATCATAGTGATAAAGTTTTTATTTCTTTCAAAATAATCAAATACTAAATAGTGTCAAAATTGACATAATTGAGTTTCTAAAACTAATACTATATTATTAATTGATATAATATTCCTAAAAATAAAAGGTTCAGACAAAAGAAATATATAAGGTTATATATATTAATAATGAACCACATGGGGTTATTTTGTATTTTTATAGTAAATTTATTAACCATATAATATTAAATTACAAAGACACATGGTAATTGTCAAACTATTTAACTGAGAGTTAAATCTAAAATATAAGGTTAGTATGATGACCTAAACCAGTATAAAACCTATTGGATGAGAGATTCTAAACCCATACCCACCTTATCCTCTAAAAATTAATTTTGGATCCATTATAAACCGAAAATTATTTTATTATAAAATAATATTTCAAGCTTTTCCTAAAGTGACCCTCACCTCTCTTATAAAAGGGTACTTCTCCTTCTATTAATTTCACACATCCAAAGACATTTGTCTCGGCCAAAACCTTCCCAAATATCCTCCCAACTTTCCTCCCTTAATCCTTGATGCATTACTTTGGTGAGAAAGCCAACCTATGGAGCCCGTTTGATCAAATCATTAAGAAGAACCTGAAGAAGAGGTAAATATTTCATCACCTCTTTCAAGTTACTTTCTTCTTCCACTTCCTCTTTATTTGTTGTTTTCATTATAAAATAATAACTCCAGTATATTTTATATATTTTGATTTTATTATAAAAATGGTACTACCATATTCATTATTCTATCCATCCTATAAATAAAAAAGTCATTATATGTCCATACGTACGGCTTACCGTCTCCATGTCGTGGTGTAGTTTGTTATTCAAACACTTAATTATTTGAATGGGTATAATAAAGAGTATAAAAGTTGTAAATAATAAATATAACATGTTAATGATTCTTTATATATGATATACTATCCAATTAATTATTATTTCACCATTAATATAATGATATTGTCGCTTGTGCGTACGTACGGATTACCGTCTCCACGATGCGATGAGATTCATTCCCACGTTCGTCATTCAATGATGATTATAAAAATATATATCATTAATAAGTATGTAATATATGATATAATAATTCTACTATATATATATATATGTATGTATGTACTTACATTTATCTTATTCACCTACTTCCGTTCAGTACGATTTGAAAACGGAAACAAAGTTTATGAGTACGTACAACCTACTGTATCCATTAACGGTGCCTTCCATTTCATATATATATCTATTATAAATATTTATGTTATAAATATATATGATATATAAATCAAGGTTTATATTCTGGAATTATTTAAATCATGATCTACATGATACGAGCAAGAATAAAAAGTTAAAACATGTACGATAAAGAAAGCGATTATTTCCCAAAATGTTAATTTAACATGAAAATCATTATTAAATGGGTAGTATAAAGTCATAAATGAATCATGTATGATATAATAAATATTAATATCGTTTAGTTATAATTTAATAACATACTATGGTCATTAGACATGAGGTTAAACGTACCCTCGACCAAAGGAATGTGCAAGGTAATGGTTAATTCCTCAATCTCATTATTATTCGAGATTGTTTATGGGTAAGTTTTTTCTGAGACATATTTATTATCCATGTCAATTTTTCAAAAAAGAGTTTTCAAATGGATTCTTTTTTATGGAATCTTTTATTAAAACATCATTCTAAATGTTTTAAATAATTATTCTTATAAATCATTCTCATTAATGTCCATGTTTTCAAAATGGTTCTTTTTAAAGATTTATTTATATAGACTTGTATGTTTTTAAAATGTTAATTCCATTCAAAAGTTTCAAATTGTTATGGGACACTTTTATTCAAAAATTTCTTTAACTGTATTCCATTCAAAATTTTGTGACTTTTAAATGTTTTCATTAAAAGGGATTCATCTCTCAAAGAGTTTTACAAATCATTTTGATCTTTGTCAATATCCTTTGATGGATTTTAAACTTGTTTGAAGTTAATTTATTATGATACAAATATTACATATTGTATTGAAGGTTTTGTGATATGTTTTACTATGGATGTGTTATTTTTATCCCATTCATAGATTATGGTTAAAGTATTGACATTTCATATGCTAGTTCTAATATGACTGTTTATGTTATGTTTCAACCTTTTCATATAAGGAATGTATTGGAAATAGTAAGTGATGGGTGGAGCCCGCTATAGCTCCCCAATGCATCGGTAGGTCTCATGATACAACTAGACATGGAATTGGTCGAGGTGTTTCCCAATTTGATATATGGTTTTGGCTAAGGCCTTAATCATTTTTAGACGTCTTGGTCGAGGCATTGACAAAATGTTTTAGAATTTCTGGTATTATACATTCCCTCATTATGAAAATAATATTTATGGTTCATGTGGTTATTCAACTAGTATAATACCCATGATTATGTTTTATTATGGAATTGTTTACTCAACTCATATTCTTTCCATAAAGTGTACATGTTTATTATTTTTAAAGGCATGTGTTTTCAATTATTCATTATGCCTAATGTTTATGTTATCTTCTTTTGTATTTCTTACCCTTACTGAGCATTTTAGCTCAGCCCTTTCTTATGTTTTATTTTCCCAGGATTCCATGAAGTGTATTATGATTGATAAGTAGGGATAAGATAGGGGATTAATGGAGTTCTCAAAGGATATTTTATGTTGTGTTTCATTTTTCTAATGTGTAGTGTAACGTTTGTGTATGTAGTCTATTTTCCAAGACTACTAAACTGATCGGTCCTTCGGGACATGATTCCTTGTAATCATGCCGATGTATTAAAATAATGCACCGACTCTGGGTAACTGTGGTTGGGGCATTACAGTTGGAATCAAAGGAATTTTAGTAATTACCTTGGAAACTAGATTTAGATAAACTATTATTAGGAAACAGTACCCTAATATATAATTTTAGGATTAGTATAGAAGAATATCCAAAAAAAATTAATGTAGATATTATATGGGTTTTCCAAGAAATACATCCTTTTTTGGATATGAGGAGGTAGAGGTGGCTCTGGAATAGATGTACCTAAGAGTGAAAACTCTAATAAGGAGTTTCGGGCTTGGCCCAGGGTATCCTGGTACATGACAACGGGCCTTTCCGCACTCTTGGTTACAACACTCCTCGGGGATATGCTTAAGAAAATTCACATTTTCTTTACAATCCATTATAAAGGATTTATGAGTAAATACTTCCTCAGAGAAAACATTTTTATGATTATGAATTATATACATAAACTTTTGAATTTACATTAGGTATTATACAAGTTGGGAATTATGAATTGCGATTCATAAACTAACCTAGTGTATGCCATTGTTTTGAAATGGCGCCTAGTAGAAGGAATGAGAACTCCAGCAATACGCATGATCCAAAGAGTATGAAGGATCATATCGTTCATGGTGTTAAGATAAAATTTAGAAATTAAATGATCTCCCATGTATTATCATCATATAACAAAATAGTATCATGCTTTAATAAGATAAGTAAAATAATTCCATGAGTCCTATGGCTTTGAAGTGAAGCAAGAGAAGAAAAGGATGGAAGCCAGAAATATGGATAAAGGGAAGAGGGGAAAGAGGATTTTCCCATATGTGATAACTGTGGAAAAAATCACCATGGTAAATGCTTTAAGGGAATGGGAGTTGGTTATAAGTGTGGAAAAAAGGACACCAACTATATGATTTCAATGGTAAGAAAAAGGTTTCAAATGTACAATGCTTTATCTTCAAGGAGTTGGGACACTACACGAATCAATGTACAAATCATCAGAGTATACCCCAAATGATGCTATTGGATAATAATCAAGTTATTATACTACCAAAGATGATGAGTAAGGATTAAGAGTTCTTATGTTTTTATTAAAGTATTTTTTTAATTTGAGTATTGTATTAATTATGTAAATGTTATAAGAATTATAGAGTATATAAGGATTGTACTACAGTACAATTTCATCAAGGACTTGAGATTGTGTGGAACTAAGAAAAGTGACTCAATGGTAGGTTAATGTTTTTGGAAAATATATGGTTGAGATAAAGTTAAACCATAATATGATTATAATACTAAGGTAGTGATTTTGGAATAAGATATTATTTATTTGGATAAATTATATTTGATATTCTTGACTACCTTGAAACTGATTAATGATTTGTATATTCCATCATTGTTGGAGTTTACTACATTTTTTGATATAAAAAATATATCTAGTATTATATAAGGAATAAGGGAGCATGAATGTACGAAATAAGGTTTTATGTTAATCCATGGTTTTACCATGTTTTAAAAGAATACATGATGAAGGTATTCATATGTTATTATGTGGAAAAAGAGATATTCATTTTGATTACCTTCCATATAAATTTTGGACTGTGAGTTTGGACAGAAGTATTTTGGATAAGTCTAAAGGTTGGAATGGATTATGTTTGAAGTTGGATACTATTATTAAGGTTAAATCATTTCTTAAGATTATTTTTGGATTCTTATAAAAAATACAACACAGAGGTCAGGTGACAACCCGTCGCGTCTGGAATGCCCGCAAGACTTGAACCTGCAACTAAAGGGAGACAAAGGGTGCATCACCTACCACTGTCCTACGTGATTTCCTAGTTTTTATGATGTAGTTTTTTTAATAGTCTGACAAATGAATTATAAATTCATTATTTTTGGAACCCTATATGGTTAGGATAAATAGAATATTTTTAAATTCTATTATCATTTGAGGTGAAAGATGATTTTGTGGTAGGAATTAGTTGAAGGATGAAACTCTACTTGTAAAGTATATTTTTTCCACTTATTTTATGAATAAATTAATTCTTAAACTTTATGGAAGGAATCTTAAAACCAAAAATTTTATATCCTAATACCTTTTGTTTTTTTGAACCGTTGATATTTTAAATCATCATAGATTGATGGCTTTGAGGCCCTCAATTTTACACTTATTTGTGATTGATGACCACAATCACTCCCTATAAATATTTATGTTTTCCCTCCAATTATGTGTCTCTAATTACCCCAAATGTTTTCTTAATCGAGATCATAATTTGGTGGTGACTTTTTCATTTCCCTTTCCCTATTATTAAGACTAAATTTTATTAAACCAATTTTCGATGTGGGTATTCTACAAAGGTATTTTTCTATTTTTAACCATTTATTTTCGAAGAACAATTTCAAATTGTGAGGATGAAATTTATTTAAGGAGGGTAGAATGTAACACCCCAAGATTTCATTGTACATTATCTCATTAAAGTAATTCAATAGCTTGAGCTACACGCAACACCGAGTTTGAACGCACCACAACTTAACAGACTTGTCGTTCAAAAGAGATTATGAATAGTATTAAATGTATTTTAAATTTTATATACTCCATATAATTTTAGAATCCATATTATCTGTTTCTTAGACATAATATAAGAAGAAGTTCATTTTTTCAAATAAAAGAAGTATTTTTCAAAAAAATGCAATTTTACCGCCTTTTAATGGATAACATTTTTAAAACCAATATTTGACACTTTTATATATTCAATTTATTGAAATTAAATTATTCCATAGAATCAGGACATAAAATTTTAATTAAGATAAATGTTTTTTACTTTTCTGATAACATTCATATTTTGATGAATAATGAAAAATACTATATTTTAATTAAAAACAACTTTTTAAATTAATATAAACTATAGTGTTAAATTATGAATTTTCATGGGTTTGAAGAAAAATTAGATTATATTTTTATAATTTAATAAAATGTAGGTCATTATAAGTAATTTCACATTTAAATTTGACATAAGCACAAGTCAATCTTTTGATAGTTTTTACATTTTTAAAAATACACTTTTTGGTTATAACAACGGGAATTAATTTTAAATTAATAAATGCAATGTATAAGTTTTCAATTTGGTAAAATGGAATTCATTTTTGAATTCAGAATATCAAAATTAGCTTAGGGAAATTTTTAGGTATTTTTCTGAAAACACTCGATTTTTTGATGAATAGTGAAAAATATTGCGTTATTATTTAAAGCTTACTTTTTATTTAAATAATTATTTATTTTATATAAATTTATTTTAATTAAATAAAGATATATAATACCTATATAAGTTTAATTTAATAAATTGGCTTCATTTTATAATAAAACTATATGTACAAATATTTTTTGAACTTTTTAACATTTTTTACCCACCTTCTAGAAGAATTTGAAAATTTGCATAAAACATAATTTTACCGCTTCTGTGAGTCGAATTTCAAAAATTTGAGAGAAATGGTTGACTTCTGTAGGTAAAAATTGGTTCAATAAGAAGAAAATAATTTTTGGTGAATAGTAACTTTTGACTTTTATTTACCACGGTTAAAAGTAAATAGGTTAATTAATGGTAAAAAAGATATTATAATTACCCTAAAACATGTCCTAATTCTATATGATAAGTGTAATTCTACCAAAAAAACCTTAGGAATAAAATATGATCATATTTGGTCCACTTGGATTAGATTAGGACATTTATTATTATTTTATTTAAAGAAAAGTTAAAAGTTTTAAATTCAAAGTTTAATAACTAAAAAATTTTAATATAGGGATACACACAATATAAATTATACTATAAATATTCATTAGAAAGATAAAAAGATTTCACAAATAATGGTATTTTATTTATAATTTGTAACCATTAAATAATTTAATTTACTTATGACACGATAATGATGCAGTAATTACCTTAATAATGTAATATTAAAATAATTGATATTATAAATATCCAAATAAATGAAAATTGAGACTTATGTTAAATTAAAATAATTTTATAGGTTTTTATGACATGTTAGGGTTTGTTAAATAAATTTTATTTGAAGTGATAAATTTTTTATGGCTTTTAAAATAATCAAATACTAAATAGTGTCAAAATTGACATAATTGAGTTTTTAAAACAAATACTATATTATTAATTGATATAATATTAATAAAAATATAAGTTTTAGCCAAAGGACATAGATAAGTTTATATATATTAATAATTATCCACATGGGGTTCTCTTGTCTTGTTATAGTATGTTTATTAACCATATAATATAAAAATACAAAGAGACGTGGTAAATCCCAATCTATTTAACTAAGAGTTAAATCTGAAATATAAGGATAGTATGATGACCTAAACCTGTATAAAACCTATTGGATGAGAAGTTTATGAACCATCCCTACCTTATCCTCTAAATAATTCATTTGGAAGCCGTTATAAACCGAAAAATGATTTTATTATAAAATAATATTTCAAGCATTTCCTACTCTGACACTCACCTCACTTATAAAAGGGCACTTCCCCTTCTCTTAATTTCAAACCTCCAAATCCATTTCCACCGGCCAACCCCTACCCAAATATCCTTCCAACTTTCCTCCCTTCATCCTAAAGCCCTTACTTTGGTCGTAAATCCAACATAACGAGCCCCACTGATCAAATCAAAAGGAAGAACCCGAAGAAGAGGTAAATATTTCACCACCTCTTCAAGTTGTTTTATTCTTCCGCTTCCTCTTTATTTTTTGTTTCCATTCTAAAATAATAACTCTGTTATCATCTATATATTTTGATTTTATTATAAAAATGGTACAACCATATTCATTATTCTATCCATCCTATAAATGACAAAGTCACCATATGTGCGTACGTTCGGCTTACCGTCTCCACATCATGGTGTAGTTTGTTATTCAAGCACTTCATTATTTGGATGGATATAATAATTAGTATAACTGATGTAAATAATAAATATAACATGTTAATGATTATGTATATATTATATAACATACAATTACATATGATTTCACCATCAATATAATGATATTGTTGCTCGTGCGTATGTACGGATTACCGTCTCCACGACGAGATGATATTCATTCCCATGTTCACCATTCAACGATGATTATAAAAATATATATTATTAATAAGTATGTAATATATGAAATAATAATTCTACTGGATATATATTTTATTTATTGATTTATTTACATATATATTATTCACTTACTTCTGTTCAATACGATATGAAAACAGACACATCGTTTATGCATACGGATGACCTACCGTCTCCATAAATGGTGCCTTCAATTTCAAATATATATCTATTATAAGTATTTATATTCTAAATATATATGATATATAAATCAAGGTTTGTATTATGGAAGTATTTAAATCATGACCTAAATGATACTATCAAGAATAACAAGTTTAAACAGGTACGATAAAGAAAGCAATTATTACCCAAAATGTTAATTTAACATGGAAATCATTATTAAATGGGTTGTATAAAATCATAAATGAATCATGTATGATACAATAAATATTAATATGATTCTGTTATAATTTAATAACATACTAAGTTCCTTATATATGAGGTTAAATGCACCCTCGACCCAAGGAAAGTGCAAGGTAAGGGTTAATTCCTCAATCTCATTATTATTTGAGATTGTTTATGGGTAAGTTTTTGTTGGGACATATTTATTATTCATGTCGATTTTTGATAAAAGAGTTTTCAAATGTATTCTTTTTAAGATAATTTTTTATTAAAACGTCATTTTAAATATTTTAAATAATTATTCTTCTAAATCATTCTCATTAATGTCCGTGTTTTCAAAATGGTTCTTTTCAAGGATTTATTTATATGGACATGAATGTTTTTAAAATGTTTATTCTATTAAAAATTTTCAAAGTGGTACGAGACACATTGATTCAAAAATTTATTTAAATGTATTCCATTCTAAATTGTGTGAATTTTAAATGTTTTCATGAAAAGGGGATATTTTTGTCAAAGAATTTTACAAATAATTTTCTTCTATGTCAACATCCTTTGATTGATTTTAAACCTATTTGAAGTTGATTTATTATGATACAAATCTTCCATACTGTATTGAAGGTTTTGTGATATGTTTGGATATATATGTGTTATTTTTATACCATTCATATTTTATGGTTAAGTATTAACATTTTTTATGCTATTTCTAATACGAATGTTTATGTTATGTTTCAACCTTTTCATATGAGGAATGTTTTGGACATAGTAAGTTCTGGGTGGAGCCCAATATAGCTCCTCGATACATCGGTTGGTCTCATGAGATAATTAGACATGGAATTGTTTGAGGCCTCCCCCAATTTGATATATGGTTTTGGCTGAGGCCTTAATCATTTTTAGATGTCTTGGCCAAGGCCTTAACAAAATGTTTTAGAATGTCTGGCATTATACATTCCCTCATGTGTTTGTGTGGCCCGTGAGACCCATGATTGATATTGATAACATGGTTGTTCATTCATATCCCAGGATACCCATGTTTCATGTTGATCCAATTTGTCTATGCTTGTTTTTACTAATATCTATTCTTGATATGGTTTCTTCTATTGGAATGTTTGTTCCTTTCTTTTTCAGACATTATATGTGGTTATTTCCTAGACATGGAATGTATGATATGCCATTATTGTTTTTTTATATGTTTCACATACCTATGTACCATTCATATCATGTGGGATATTATTTTTGATATGTTTTCCCTTACTATATCATGCTTACATGTAGATTTGTGCACAGTCTATGGAAACTTGGTTTCAATGTTCTGGTCAAAAAATGAACCTATTGGACTTAGCTGATTCTTTATTGTAAGAGTTCAAACAACATTTCTCTTTAGATATGGCTATTAATTGGATAGTTAGTGCCTAATCTGGGCATGTGATTACACCATGACAGGAGAACTCTATATTCCTTTGGAATAGTGTTAATAAGTTAGTATGCCATCACATTTAGGAATGTAATTGTGTATGTATAATGTTATATTCATTGGGAATTACCATCATTCATATCCTTAAAGGTAAAAAGTTAGTCATGTGACTTGGGAGACACCAACCATTAAGGGTGATATAGGACTAAGAAATAGAGGTACGAGTATGATCCCCTTCTTAACCAATCCATGATATAAATGGGACTTTATGTCCTTGTGGATAATTATAAGACTTGTTGGACATGATGATGTTAAGAGATATATGAGGTCTCCTTATGGTAGACCCATGATAGAAACATTTATTATGAATACTCTTCCTACAAGGTTCTGAAGAAGGTATGGTCAGGGTTTTGTGGAAGCATGGTTGGAACATCAATGCTCAAAATATGGTTAAATATTTCTTACTTTTCTATTGGTGATTATTTTTTGTGATTTTTCAGTTATGTATTACATATTTACATATCATAACATGAATAACACATTCACATAAAATTATTATTTTTTGGTTATTTAATAGACGATATTGGTGGTTCCCTGCTGATTTTTTCTCAAAAAAAGTTTAGGAAGCCTTATGACCTGGGTACCTAGTGAGACCATACTAATTTTAGGTATAGGAAGGGATGAGAAATATGTTTTATTGGTTAGTAGGATATCTCAATATGATCAAGGTGACTAGGAGGAGACAAGACCATGTGTTGGGTGCAGAGTTTATTTTTAAATTTTTCCTTTTTCTATATTGTATATTTATTGTCTTGGTTGTCAATTAGTTCCCCTTTATTCAAGAATAGATTTTGAGTCTATTGTTTTAAAATTAATTCATTATAGGGTATGTTTAATGGAATGTGTTTACTTCTATTTTTTGGTGTTTGGATATTTATTTATTATTGTGAAATTTCATTGAGGGTATCGTCTCAAAATGATTTCAATTTAGAACCTAACTAGCAACTGACAACCTGTGGTGTATAGGGAGGTGCACCTATGGACATTTATCATATTGGACTATTCTTAGTTATTTAGGTCAGGGTATTACAAGATATATCTTAGAAAAATTACTCCATGAAGAGTTTTTGAAACTAGATAAGGTATAAGTAATCTTAATCCTCGGTCTGATATTGAGGGCAATGAACCTTCCTCAACATCATCCAAACCTATCATTAACAATCGACCCTATAACCAGACAAATCCTCAGCCAAAATATTGATATTTATATATGTTTTCCAATATTCAATTATTATAAATACAATATTTTGTATACTATATAGTTTTATTCCATCCAAATATGTCATGGATATTATTCTAAAAACTATTATCTTATTTAAATGTAATTTTTGAATACATGATTTTGGTTTATAGTATCTATTTTTTTTTATAATCCAAGTATATAAAGGTAATTAAAAAATCCTCATTCAATCAAGAACCTATTTTTGACAGTTTATCATCCAATTATACTACATGAAATGTATTTTACCTCAATGACTTAATTTTTTTTTCTTATTCAAAAGGTGGAGAAGATATGAGTAAAAAAATCATCTATAGTTTTAACCTACCAATATAACTATATTACTATATATATTAATATACTTATTTAGTTTTCAAATTTAAAACATTTAATGGAAGATAATTTTTTGGAAATTATTATAGAAATTAAAAAATATTAAATTTCAACAAACTATAAAATTTTCTAACACTAAAATTAATATTCTTTTATCAATGTATGAAAAAATTTCTATTTTATCCATATATGTTTAGTGATTTTAAAAAATGGAAACTAAGGTGGTTCAAACATATCCTATATAATAATATGTTTTTATGTTAAAAATTCATCATTTTTATAACTAATAATTTTTTTTGTGTATGAATACCAATCTAATAGATTTAGAAATGTGATTATGTATTTTTATTATTGATAAGGATTTTTTTATAAGTCTAAAGAGATATGATATAGTCATACTATGTGTCGAGATTATATGATAGAATCTTATGATATAATAAATTTCATATGAATACTTACAATCATAACGAAATAATTATAATTAAGTCTTATAGCTAAGTCATATGATTGGAAAAAATTCATATAATCCCAAGAGAATTAAAACTATCAGAGAAAATTTCATATTATTAGAAGAAATTTATACACTAAATTTTTCACTAAGACATAAGTCTTATGAAATTAATTAATTCTTAAATTTTTTAAAAAAAAATCTTGAAAATTAATATAATTCTAATGAAATAATTAAAGTAAAACAAAGATAAAAATCTTACAAAATATATTCTCATAAAGTTGAAGTCTTAATAAGTTTATATATTCAATATTCATTTTCTTTTTTGAGGGACTTATTTACATAGTGAATTTAAAATAAAATTAAAGTTATTCTATTAATTTATCAAAATTATATATGTGTTCATGATGAAATACATAGATAAATAAATATTTTTTTACAAGAAATCATATAGTTTTATGGGATTTCATAGCTACACTCCGCGAATAACACTTTTTTACAATTTTTAGAGGAGAAAATCACATGAAAAAAATAAAGTCTAACTTTTTATATGTATCAAATATTTATTCCATATCATTTTAGTGAAGATAGAAATTTGAAAACAAAAAAAAATGAGACTTTTTAAAAGTAACAAAAAATGCATACATTATTATTTAGGATTATTCTCATTATGCGTCCATAAAAAGAAAAACTATAGTTTATACTTTTAATATATTAGAATATTCACTATTGTTGAATAAAAATTTAGATCTAATGTTCTATAATATATTAATCCTTTGAATATTCTTAATATATTGTCAGTTTGTGATTTTAATAGTATTACAAACTAGATTTTTCTACATCTCTTTCACTATAAAAGAATATAATCATTTTAATGAGTGTGGTGAAGGTTGTGGGTATGTAATATAAATAAAGATCCTAATTAAAATATGTTAAATCCTTCGTACCATGTGATATATTCTTTCACTCATCAAGGTATACCCTAGGAAAATATTTAATTTATAAAAACTCATCAAACTCCCAGTGAGTTTTGATAGAGTGGATAGGGGTTAGTTCTTCTTTACCTAGAAAAATATAAAAATAATAATTGACAAAATATTTTGTTTTATTCTTATACTAATAAAAATATAATTTAAGAGTTAATGATAAATTATAATTATCCTTTCAGACTTTGATTTTAAGTTGGTAAAATTTCTAGGTACTTAATTAACACCCTTATTGAGTTATTGTACAATATAAATGGGAGAAAAAAACTTTTTCATCTTAATTTCCTAAAACCCATGAAATTTATTTTTCTCCAAAAATAATCTCTTCTAGTTTATATTATTTAAAATAATCATTTATTCATAGATTATAAAAAAACCATATTATTTATGAAAACAAATAAAAGCACATGTCTCATCTCAAATGTACTTTAGTTCTATAAAATTTTGTTATTTAAACTCAGTTTTATTTATCCTAAATATGATATTTTTAATGTCTGTAATTACTCATACACAAATATTAATTATCCCAATGAGTTTCAGATAACCCATACATAAATTTGAATGATTCTTATGTTGATTCAAATAAATGTTTTGTAAATGTGTATGACACATACAAAAGTCATGCCTTGTAAAATTTCTTGTATGTTGAGAATAAATCATAAAAAAATATCAAATTAATCTTACACCTCATATATTTCCTTCTATGAAAATGAATTTTCTCTAATATGAATCTCATAAATAATAAAGAATAGATCATATTAGCATCCCTTTACCTCTAAAATGGCATGTTTATTACACTGGATGACTCATATATACAGAAAATGTGTCATGTGGAGCTTAGGGACTTTTCCAGATATCTATACATTCAAGAAAAATATATTTCCTCAATTTGATCTACAGTTACTTCAAAATTCAAAACTTTTCATATTAAATTATTTCAAATTCAACATTAACCAACTTCCAATGTATATGAAAATTATTAACATAATTCCAAATTCATTTAGATTTCATCCAAGGTGTTTAACAGAATATAAATACACATAAAAAGTATAATAATTAACTCTATTACCTATTTTATTCATCATCTAAATTATCCATCATCCCAATTATTTTAATCACAAAATAAAGTAGTAAACATGTTAACTCATCAATGTATGGTTTCTCCAATATCCAGGTTTCCTTTACTTAACACTTTAAACCTATTTAAATTATTTTTACTACTGTTATACAAACTATAATGTAACAATTTCAAAAATAAAATACTTGTCTTAGCACCTACAATCATTCTAAAAAGTTTTGGACACTAATCCAACCTTAAAATCATTTCTATCACTCTAGGAATAGCTCGAAACCATGAGATATTATTTCTATTACTATGAAATCATCATGTAATAATGTTATTATTCTTTATGGGTAGCATACTCACATTGAAACCCAATACATCACCTTTTCATATTTAAATTGAAATGATTCTTGATAATAAATATAATTCAAAATAAATACAACTTTTACTCAAGAGGAAAATCAATTTCCCACTTTATATTTGTTTTAACTTCCAAATTTACTCCAATTGCCCATTTAATTATTCTCTCCCTAGTTGAGAATAAATAAAAATGGAAGAAAATTCATCTCCCCCTTACTGAAAATATTACTACACAGTAAGGTTTACCAAATCCTACTATTCATCTTAATTTTAGGGAACTTATTATTATAAGGCCCCAGCCTTAAACCTTACTTAATATTGAATTAAATGAATAATTCACATTGAGGATCTTTTCAGGTTTATAGTTTTAGAGAATTAGAACATAACTATTACATCTTAAAAGATTACAAAGTAGACACTTCTACTAAGTCTCCATAAAATAAAAACTCTTAAAAAGAAAGATGTCTAGATTTCATGTTTTAGTTAGCATGAAATTCCCTTGATCCCATCCTTGACCTTATCCCACTTTAAGTCCTGTGAAAAACATTTCGAAAAACTTGGGGTGAGCATAAAAAGCTCAGTAAGGGATACAAAAAGAATGAAAACTGTTAGTTTTTCAAACATCAAGTAAACCATGTATACTATATCAAAGTAATACCTTCACCTTCATGAAGTAGTAAAAAAAATATTCACTGAATAAAGTATCATTAATTACCTTTTTTTAACCAAAGGATTACCATAAAACCCATATAAAGAACACATAGAATATATAAAGGTAACTTGGGACATAAACATACTTAAGTGGAATAACCATACGGTTGACTTCCACACATATCACTTAATGGAATAGCCATACGGCCAATTTCCATACATACTTAATGGAATAGCCATACGGCCGACTTCCATACCCAATGCATTGGAGGTTATAACGTAACCACCCGTCCTGGTATTCACGGCACCACTCGTCATATGGTTTATAACGTAACCACCCGTTAAAATGTCCAAGTACCAATATAAAATCATAAAACATAAAACCAATATAAAGGAATGATAACATTTCTACATTTCAATCACAATATATCATAAATATATTGACATAATAGAATCCTTTTTCAAAACCATTTTCAATACCAAAATACATAAAAGAGTATATGGTATTTATTTTATTCTAAAAACATTACGGCTTGTTGAGGAAGCCAAATATCAAATAATACTCGCGGTGGCGGAAAAGGTCGTTGTCACCGCGTACGTTAAAAAAACATTCCTTTTTGTCGTTTAGTAAAACGCTTCGTAAAAAAAGATTCCTTTTGTATAAAAGTGAAAGTCAAAGGAGTTTATACACCGTATAAAAGAAAGTTGTGTATAAAACGAAATATGCCTCAATGAAAGGAGATTGAGACGAAGTCCCTTACCTCGTATCCGACTTGACCCGACCGTTCTTTAATCTCCTGAATAATAAACTTGAGTTAATCTCTACTTTCTTATGAATCTTTTTCTAGTTCATTATTCCTTTTATACCATGTTATGAACATCATGTAATCAGTTAAGTTAATAATGTTCATTTTGTCGGTATTTGGTTCTTAAGTCAACAATAGACTTCTTACACTTACATGTTGTTAATTTGGTCATAGGTTCATTATATCCAGAATGTTATTTATGATTTGGATAACATATATATCATATATATTCATCATATACATGTATTTATAATATTACATCACATTTAGAGGTAAGAAATGAAATGCACTGTTCATGGAGACGGTAAGCCGTACGTACGCATGAACGCTAATTCCATTTCTATTTCATATTTTCTGGAATGGAATCATAATGATATAAGAGTATATTATAATTCCAGTATAATAACATATATAATATCATTAACTTTATCCTTTACACATCCCACATATGGCATTAACGAATCACATCACTTTGAGGGGGTGGTAGTCCGCAATTCCATAAATGAAGATATCGTGTTTACCCATAATGGAAACCATAAAGGTATGCCAAAAATAAAAAATACAGAAGCTTAAAGAAAACAGAAACATATTATATATCATATATAAAAATAGTGACATCATAATGGCCACCTTTGAAGGAGTTAAATGAGTATTGAACAATCATCGTTTCGGGAGGCAGAATTTCGCCATCCACGGAAACCGTATGTTCTTTAACCATTTGATGTAGTTGTGTGAGAGTGTAGCTCAAATAAATATTATAACAACATCCTAGTATATTGAAGATACTTGTGTTGTTACAAAAGAAGTAAATAAAAAGATTTTAGAGTGTTGGAGAAGCAAAATAAAACAAATGAACAAGAGAGAATGAATTACCTTTAAAAGTGTAACTCCCTTTTGATTTGAGCCTAAAGGCTTCCTTTGAAAGGATTCTTCCCAAAGGGAATCCTCTAGGATGAGGAGAGGGATGTGGAGAGAGTAATTGGGCAGGGTTTGGCCGAGCCAAAAGCTTGATAAGTGTGTGAAATGAGGTAGAGGTGGGGGCCTATTATAAGAGGAGAGGAGGGACACTTTTGGAAAGTAAAGAAATATTACTTTATTTGAAAATGTGTTTCGGTTTTAAAAGGTCCAACATTGATATAATTCGTGGATAAGGTGATAAGGGTTCGAAATCCACTCATCCGATTGGTTTTGGACATGTGTAGGTTTTACATTTTTCATTATCTTTCCATTTTATTTAAATCGTCAAATAATGATGTCATCGCTGCATCATTATTATGTCATATATAATTTAATTTATTTAATGTCTAAAAATTATAAAAAAAATACAATGATGTAGGAAATATTTTTATCTTTCCAATGACTATTTATAATCAAAATTTGGACTTGTATAACCCCACTCAAAAATTATTTTAGTAAAACAATTTATGTTAGTGTCATTTTCACTTTAACATTAAATAAAAATATATTAATGTCATTTTCCAACTAAAGTGGATCCATGGGGTCCCCAAGTTGGCCCATGGCTTGTCTTGGTCGGCCATGACTCACCCAATAGGTGTAGGACAAGTGTCATGGTGTTTTCACATTCTTATAATACCATTTTTACCTTAAACTACACTAATTACCTCTAATCGCGATTAATGAAAAAAAATTACTATTCACCAAAAAATTATTTTAATCTCATTGAACCACATTTTACTTCTTAATGACAACCATGTATGTCGGATTTTCAAAATTCAATACACATTAGTGGTAAACTTTCATTTAACTGAAAAATCAGTTTGCTTGATTACCACTTAGTGGTTTCACTATTCATCAAAAATTGAAGTTTTTCAGAAAATTACCAAAAATTCACCCTAAGATATATTTGATATTCCGAATTCAAAAATGAATTCCATTTCACAAAATTCAAAACATATAAGTCAAATTAATTAATTTAATAATTAATTCCCGCTGTCATGACAAATAGCGTGTTTTTGTGAAACAATAAGTATCAAAAGATTGACACCAGTTTAAGTCCAATTTCAAAGTGAAATTGATTCCAATGACCACCATTGGATTAACTGGTCAAAATACATTCTAATTTCACTTCAAAACCAATTCAAAAGATAATCTAATCATATAGATAAATTAGATTAAAAAGAGGTTTTGAATTAAAATACAACATTTTACACTATTCATTAAAAAAAGAACTTTATCAGAAAGGTACCAAAAATTTACACAAAGTAAATTTTGATCTCCTGATTCTAAAGAAGAGTTATATTTGGTCCAAAATAAAGTATAAGAGTGATCAAAACTATATTTAATGACGGTTCACCATTAAAAGGTGATAAGTGAACCTTTAGTGAAAATTAGAGTATATATGCCCTAAAATTGAACTCTTTCCATATTTTAAGCCTTTATCTTTTATTGGGTAAATGTATAAACATTTAAAAATATATATAATCATATTTTAGTTATTTCTATCCATTCCCGCCAGTACAACGGCTACTTGTTAACTAACATTTAAAATAATATTATTTTATTACTAGTGTGCTACGTAAGTTTCAACGAAACTCATCGTTGCGTATCGGGTACGCTATCGAACATAGCAACCCCTTTAAAATAAAATTAATATTTAATTCGTAAATATTAATAAATATGAAAATTCTTTATTCTTTATTTACCTGGGATGTTACATCCTTCCCCCCTTTTGGGAATTGCGTCCTCGCAATTTTATTTACTTATCAAAATAAGTGGGGGTATTTATCCCTCATAGCATTTTCAGATTCCCACGTTTCCTCTTAAATCACATGGGTTTTCCACAAAACCTTTACCTGATGAATCACCTTATTCCGTAACACTTGCTCCCTGTGGTCAAGAATCTGGACCGGTTGTTCCTCATAAGATAGGTTCTCTTCCAGCTGAACTACCTCTGGCCTCAAAACATGAGATGGATCTGGCATATACTTTCTCAACATCAAAACATGAAAAACATTGTGTACCTGAGATAAACTCAGAGGTAAATCCACTCGGTATGCAACTGATCCAACTCTCTCTAGAATTTCATATGGTCCAATGAACCTTGGACTCAACATTCCTTTCTTACCAAATCTCATCACACTTTTCCAAGGAGAAACCTTGAGAAAAACATGATCACCTACCTCAAAAGATAGATCCTTCCTCCAGTTATCCGCATAACTCTTCTGCCAGCTCTGAGCTGTTCTCATGTGCTTCTGAATCAGCTGAACTTTTTCTGCCAACTCTTCTACCAATTCTCGTCCCATCAACTTCCTTTCACCAACTTCATCCCAGAAAGCTGGATTTCGACACCTCTTCCCATATAATGCCTAAAATGGTGCCATCTGTATTCTGGAATGAAAACTGTTATTATAAGAAAACTCAACCAAAGAAAGATGTTGGTCCCAACTTCCCTGATAATCCATAGAACAAGCTTGTAGCATATCCTCCAATGTTTGAATTGTTCGTTCTGTCTTCCCATCTGAATGAGGATGCAAAGTTGTACTAAAATTTAATTCAGTACCCAAAGACTTCTGAAGGCCTTCCCAAAAGTTAGAAGTAAACCTGGGATCACGATCCGATACAATGGAAAGAGGAACTCCATGTAACCTGACTATCTCTTTAAGATAAAACGGTAAAGTTGATCTAGAGAGAAAGTATCTCGTATAGAAAGGAAATGAGCAGATTTGGTCAAGCGATCAACAATAACCCAGATTGCATTATTACCTCGAGATGTCCTCGGTAATCCCAAAACAAAGTCCATGGATATGTTTTCCCATTTCCACTCTGGCACTGGTAAAGGCTGAAGCATCCCTTTCGGTAACTGCCGCTCTGCTTTAACTTGTTGACATGTCAAACACTTCACAGTAAAATCAGCAATGTCTCTTTTCATTCCATCCCACCAGTAATACTCCCGCAGACCTCTGTACATCTTAGTACTGCCAGGATGAAAAAACAACTCATTCTTCAACTGTGAATCACAAGGCACACATAACCTCTTCACAAACCTCAAAACACAAACACAAACTTATCCAAGAACTCGTGGAAAATTTTATTCATAAGGTCCATGAATACAGAAGGTGCATTGGTTAACCCAAAAGGCATAACTACAAATTCATAATGGCCATATCTAGTACAGAACGCAGTCTTCGGAATGTCTGCTTCTTTTACTTTCAACTGATGGTACCCTGACCTCAAGTCAATCTTCGAAAAATACTGAGCTCCCTGGAGCTGATACCACTTCATTCGATGGCCCAACATCTGCTGAAGTTGTTTCAAAGGATTTCACCACCCCTTTCTGCTTGTAGTCTGGCTGCATTCCCCCAGTTGAGTTCTTCGTTGGACACTCTTTTGCATAATGACCCATTTCATTACACTTAAAACATCTTACCGTTGGCTTTTCATTTCCTGCTTGATCATCTTCCTTACAGTGACGAGCAATATGACCAGACTTACCACACCGAAAGAACTTACCAGACTTGGATAAACATTCTCCAGGATGCATTTTACCACACTTCTCACAGGATGGATATTTGGTTTTCTTACCTCCTTGCTTCTTTGATGAATTCTTCCCCTTTTCCTGCCAACTAGACCTCTTATTCTGTTGTTTGTCATAGAACACCTGATCATCGGCAAACTCCATTTCTACCTTCTCCGCACATCGAACAAGTTTTTCATAACTTCTGAATTCACGAGAAGCTAAAGCCCTTCAATACTTTGGCTTTAACCCTGAGTAAAAACGGTTTATTTTACTATCAAGATCTCGTATGAAGTTTGGAGCATACCTTGCCAATCGAGTGAACTTTTCTTCATAAGCGGCCACTGAATCATCCTCCTGCCTCAATTCTAGGAACTGTTTTTCCATCCTAAGATGAACCACCTTAGGAAAATATTTCTCAAGAACATACCTTTGAATTCGTCCCAGTGAAGATCCTCAATCTCATCACTATCCCTTATATTTTTCACCATCGACCACCACTGATCAGCTTCACCTTCAAAACGGTAAACAGCAAGACTAACCTTTTAATGTTCTGAACACCCCATGACATCAAAAATCTTCTCCAGTGCTTTAATCCACCCTTTAGCTTGCACAGGGTCAGATGATCCTCTGAATGATGGGGGATGTTTCCTCATGAAATGTTCCACCACTGACATGTTCCTCTGCGGTTGATCTGGCTGATCTCGTGCATGGATACCACCACCATTTATAGCCTAAGTCAACTGTGCCATTACTGCAACAAACTGTTCAGTTCCGATTCCGACCATCTCAGGTTGCTGATTTGGAAGGTTATCTTCCTCCTGATGTTGTCCCAACATATCTGCTTTGTTTCCTCTGTGGAAAACCATACTGAACACAGAAATATCTTAGGCGAAGCAACATGGTAATCCGTAAATGCTATATCATTTCAATCATATTATAGTTTAACACTTTTCTAACTCTTAAAGTTGTCTAAACCGACCTTTGATACCAACTATAAGGCCCCAGCCTTAAACCTTACTTAATATTGAATTAAATGAATAATTCACATTGAGGATCTTTTCAGGTTTAGAGTTTTAGAGAATTAGAACATAACTATTACATCTTAAAAGATTACAAAGTAGACACTTCTATTAAGTCTCCATAAAATAAAAACTCTTAAAAAGAAAGATGTCTAGATTCCATGTTTTAGTTAGCATGAAATTCCCTTGATCCCATCCTTGACCGTATCCCACTTTAAGTCCTGTGAAAAACATTTCAAAAAACTTGGGGTGAGCATAAAAAGCTCAGTAAGGGATACAAAAAGAATGAAAATTGTTAGTTTTTCAAACATCAAGTAAACCATGTATACTATATCAAAGTAATACCTTCACCTTCATGAAGTAGTAAAAAAAATCTTCACTGAATAAAGTATCATTACTTACCTTTTTGTAACCAAAGGATTACCATAAAACCCATATAAAGAACACATAGAATATATAAAGGTAACTTGGGACATAAACATACTTAAGTGGAATAACCATACGGTTGACTTCCACACATATCACTTAATGGAATAGCCATACGGCCAATTTCCATACATACTTAATGGAATAGCCATACGGACGACTTCCATACCCAATGCATTGGAGGTTATAACGTAACCACCCGTCCTGGTATTCACGGCACCACCCGTCATATGGTTTATAACGTAACCACCCGTTAAAATGTCCAAGTACCAATATAAAATCATAAAATATAAAACCAATATAAAGGAATGATAACATTTCTACATTTCAATCACAATATATCATAAATATATTGACATAATAGAATCCTTTTTCAAAACCATTTTCAATACCAAAATACATAAAAGAGTATATGGTATTTATTTTATTCTAAAAACATTACGGCTTGTTGAGGAAGCCAAATATCAAATAATACTCGCGGTGGCGGAAAAGTTCGTTTTCACCACGTATGTTAAAAAAACATTCCTTTTTGTCGTTTAGTAAAACGCTTCGTAAAAAAAGATTCCTTTTGTATAAAATTAAAAGTCAAAGGAGTTTATACACCGTATAAAAGAAAGTTGTGTATAAAACGAAATATGCCTCAATGAAAGGAGATTGAGACGAAGTCCCTTACCTCGTATCTGACATGACCCGACCGTTCTTTAATCTCCTGAATAATAAACTTGAGTTAATCTCTACTTTATTATGAATCTTTTTCTAGTTCATTATTCCTTTTATACCATGTTATGAACATCATGTAATCAGTTAAGTTAATAATGTTCATTTTGTCGGTATTTGGTTCTTAAGTCAACAATAGACTTCTTACACTTACATGTTGTTAATTTGGTCATAGGTTCATTATATCCAGAATGTTATTTATGATTTGGATAACATATATATCATATATATTCATCATATACATGTATTTATAATATTACATCACATTTAGAGGTAAGAAATGAAATGCACCGTTCATGGAGACGGTAAGCCGTACGTACGCATGAACGCTACTTCCATTTCTATTTCATATTTTCTGGAATGGAATCATAATGATATAAGAGTATATTATAATTCCAGTATAATAACATATATAATATAATTAACTTTATCCTTTACACATCCCACATATGGCATTAACGAATCACATCACTTTGAGGGGGCGGTAGTCCGCACTTCCATAAATGAAGATATCGTGTTTACCCATAATGGAAACCATAAAGGTATGCCAAAAATGAAAAATACAGAAGCTTAAAGAAAACATAAACATATTATATATCATATATAAAAATAGTTACATCATAATGGCCACCCTTGAAGGTGTTAAATGAGTATTGAACAATCATCGTTTCGGGAGGCAGAATTTCGCCATCCACGGAAACCGTATGTTCTTTAACCATTTGATGTAGTTGTGTGAGAGTGTAGCTAAAATAAATATTATAACAACATCCTATTATATTGAAGATACTGGTTTTGTTACAAAAGAATTAAATAAAAAGAGTTTAGAGGGTTGGAGAAGAAAAATAAAACAAATGAACAAGAGAGAATTAATTACCTTTAAAAGTGTAACTCCCTTTTGATTTGAGCCTAAAGGCTTCCTTTGAAAGGATTATGCCCAAAGGGAATCCTCTAGGATGAGGAGAGGGATGTGGAGAGAGTAATTGGGCAGGGTTTGGCCGAGCCAAAGGCTTGAGAAGTGTTTGAAATGAGGTAGAGGTGGGGGCCTTTTATAAGAGGAGAGGAGGGGCACTTTTGGAAAGTAAAGAAATATTACTTTATTTGAAAATGTGTTTCTGTTTTAAAAGGTCCCAAATTGATATAATTCGTGGATAAGGTGATAAGGGTTCGAAATCCAATCATCCAATTGGTTTTTTACATGTTTAGGTTTTAGATTTTGCATTATCTTTCCATTTTATTTAAATCGTCAAATTATGATGTCATCGCTGCATCATTATTATGTCATATATAATTTAATTTATTTAATGTCTAAAAATTATAAAAAAAATACAATGATGTAGGAAATCTTTTTATATTTCCAAGGAATATTTATAATCAAAATTTGGACTTGTATAACCCCACTCAAAAATTATTTTCGTAAAACAATTTATGTTAGTGTCATTTTCACTTTAACATTAAATAAAAATATATTAATGTCATTTTCCAAATAAAGTGGCTCCATGGGGTCCCCAAGTTGGCCCATGGCTTGTCTTGGTCGGACATGACTCACCCAATATGTGTAGTACAAGTTTCATGGTTTTTTCACATTCTTATAATACCATTTTTACCTTAAACTACACTAATTACCTCTAATCGCGATTAATGAAAAAAAATTACTATTCACCAAAAAATTATTTTAATCTCATTGAACCACATTTTACTTCTTAATGACAACCATGTATGTCGGATTTTCAAAATTCAATACACATTAGTGGTAAACTTTCATTTAACTGAAAAATCAGTTTGCTTGATTACCACTTAGTGGTTTCACTATTCATCAAAAATTGAAGTTTTTCAGAAAATTACCAAAAATTCACCGTAAGCTATATTTGATATTCCGAATTCAAAAATGAAGTCCATTTCACAAAATTAAAAACATTTAAGTAAAATTAATTAATTTAATAATTAATTCCTGATGTCATGACAAATAGCGTGTTTTTGTGAAACAATAAGTATCAAAAGATTGACACCAGTTTAAGTCCAATTTCAAAGTGAAATTGATTCCAATGACCACCATTGGATTAACTGGTAAAAATACATTCTAATTTCACTTCAAAACCAATTCAAAAGATAATCTAATCATATAGATAAATTAGATTAAAAAGAGGTTTTGAATTAAAATACAACATTTTACACTATTCATTAAAAAAAAGAACTTTATCAGAAAGGTACCAAAAATTTACACAAAGTAAATTTTGATGTCCCGATTCAAAAGAAGAGTTATATTTGGTCCAAAATAAATTATAAGAGTGATCAAAACTATATTTAATGACGGTTCACCATTAAAAGGTGATAAGTGAACCTTTAGTGAAAATTAGAGTATATATGCCCTAAAATTGAACTCTTTCCGTATTTTAAGCCTTTATCTTTTATTGGGTAAATGTATAAACATTTAAAAACATATATAATCATATTTTAGTTATTTCTATCCATTCCCGCAAGTACAATGGCTACTTGTTAACTAACATTTAAAATAATATTATTTTATTACTAGTCTGCTACGTAAGTTTCAACGAAACTCATCGTTGCGTATCGGGTACACTATCGAACATAGCAACCCCTTTAAAATAAAATTAATATTTAATTCGTAAATATTAATAAATATGAAAATTATTTATTCTTTATTTACCTGGGATGTTACAATTATACCCTTTTGTTTATTCATTTTTATGGTATACAATTAATTCCATAATAGAAGTGTGTTATCACATTATCTATAGAAATATGACATCATCTAATGAAGTCTAAGTCAACTCTGACTATCCCAGGGTAGGAAAAAGGAGAGTAAATTTTTGATATCAAAATGTTCCATAAAATAATATCAATATGATATCATCTATATATTTCACTAATATAGGGTTTTTTCAAATATATTTTAAATAAATTCTATAATCCCACACTCACATTAACCAAAAAATCATGAAAAATCAGGAGAATATTTTTTCTTCCTCTATTTTATTTGATAATCTCTCCACAATTATAAACAAAAATATAGTAATAAGATTAATAATATTAACTTATCCTTTATTTTTTATTCAATATAGAGTTAAACCTTTATTATAAAATGATTAATATTTATCATCATTGACTTCTTTGACTGACCCCCTTAAATGGATACTCTCCAAACATCACCATGATTTATTTTCTTCTAGAATTAAGTTCCAATATTCTAGGATATTAGTTTTACACTGATACCAATTTTTATACTAAAATTAAGGTGTTTAATGGAGAAAACATGATACAAATGTTGAATTCCCATGATTGTTTTTTTCTTTTATTGTACAGATATTTAATCCTTCATATAATATTTCATGTTTTACCTTAAATTCACTTTTCTATAATGTAAAAAAATGCATTATTTGAATAATGTGGGTCATTAAAATCTACTTAATAAGATCTATATGATGTGTAATTTTCTCACAACCTAAATAATCATTTACTTCATGATATGATGTTTATGGATCTCTCTATTCTTATTCTAAATTTGACTTTGAAAAACTATTCCCCATTAGAAAATATAAAATTTTCTTTATTTATAGATATATTCTACTCTATAATGGGATTATTTAGTAAATATATAAAGCCAAATCCATACCATTTATATTGATCTATTTTTCTTCCCACTTTAAAAAGGGAAATCCATATTTTCAAGCACTATTTTAGAGTTTAGTCAGTATACTTCTTTTATATGAAATTTACATTTATAGAGGCATTCTGGGTACACTTATACATTGTCCCATAACATTTTTTCATTTATCTATGAGCTGTAACTATACATATGTTGGCCACATTTCATGAATGGTCTCACCTTCTAAATAAATATTTAGAAACCACTGAGTTTCCTTTAAATGAAAACATTTCAAACTATTAATTTGGTATGAAACCCACCAATCGAATCCTAATATATCTCTCTTGTAATTATTTCTATTTATTTTATGATTTATTTCCTATTTTTTAGTATTCATGGAAATCTTGTAATTTTATATGATGTGGACTCTTTTACCATAGTAGAAACAACTTATTTTATCTTGTGTGACATCCTTATCATCTTTTTTCTTCTATTTGTTTCCAAATATAGATGTGTCAATTTTATTCACAGGATTTTATTTCTATTATGGACACCTATTTTCAACCTCATAAGTGTTTTCTTTTTTTTTGTAAAATTCAAAACTCTTTAAAACACTTCCCACATCTCTTACATTAGTCATAAAAGTTATCTAGATTAAAATATTTATTCTTTTGTGATAAATTATATTATCATTTTGAGGACTACTTTTGTATAATTGGTTTTCATTTAGAATTGGTATTGAAAACCCTTATTTCAAACCATATTTGATTTGAATACACTAACATGTAATTCCAAAAATCTATTTCCTAATTTCTAAAATACCTATTGCACCAACAATGGCCTATAAACCTCTTCATTTTATAGGAACATACAATGTGGCCATATTTTAAAGCTTACTATTTTTTTGTAGTAACTATGGATATATAGGATACGATTGGGGAAATAATCTTCTTGTACATTATCCTATTAATCCTAGATCATGTAGTGTATTTAAAAACATTTTTATCCCCTTATATGTGGGTAATTTTTATCTTTTATTCAATAATTATTTTCAAAATAGATTTATTATAACACTAATTTATTAAAATAACATGAAAAAAAATTAATTATCATGAAATGGATGCTTCTTTAGATATCTTCAGCCTCTATTTAACACCATCACGGGTCCCTTTTAAGGGAGAACTCATCCTAGAAACTTCATTGAAGAATATTATCTTCTCAACTATTTTCAGAAGATCTAGTTTTTTCCTCTTCCAAATTATTCATTTTGATTTTTAACTCAATAAATTTCATATTAAGGAATAATTATTATTCTTAATTGGTCTCAATATCTTTTTCAATATTTTATTAAACATTATATCATTATCCACATATAATATACATGTCTCTTATATTGAACTATAAATTTATATACTCTTCTTCACTTTATCACTCACTTGATCATCCATGACATTCATGGAGACTGTATGAAATTTTTCAAATGTATGGATCCTCTCCTTAAAAACATTATTAATTTACATATTCTTACGAAGGAATATTTTTAAATATTCATAAAATAGAGAAACTATTTCATTTAAAATTATGATAGATTCTTCTTTTTCTTCAATCAGTCTTCTGAGTTTGTTTCATCTTCTTAATTTTAGAACTAATGCATCTTCTATTAACTTAGTTTCATTCTCCAACTATTTTTTCCCAATATACCATTAATATAGTCCAATAAATATGTGAAACGATTATTGGGAAATTTATGCATCTAATTCTTAAATTTATAATCCAAAACACTATGTGATTTATTGAATTAATCTTCATGATGGATTGTACTTACATCATCATATAAGTAATCATTAATAGATTTATTTTAAAATACAACATTATGATTACCATTATATAGAGTTTATTCCTATTACTATTAACTTCATTGTCTTCTTTTCTAATATCCTTTTCATATTTTTCAATTTCTTTATTGAAACCCCCATTTCAATACTAGTAGGAATTGGAATATATTCCACAATTGAAATAATTCAAATATACACACCATGAAATTCTATAAAAATAGGGTGACAAATATTTAGATCCAAAAGGGATAACCTAGGAACTAATTCAATTTTTTTCCCCTTGAATGATTTTTCCACACCTAATAGGGGTCGTTAATTAGGTGTGTTGTACGTTTATGAAATTCCATATATTATTATAATATTTTACTCACATTTTCATTTGAAACCCTATAATATTTTAAATATTAATGAATATTTCGAACTTCTACCTAAAATGGAAAAACTACATGTGATATATAATGTAAACAAGAGAATATAATGTAGTATTTTTACAAGGTTCATCCTGAATGGGGAATACATATTCCTTTTGGTGATCGGGCTTCACTGAGTCATAGAGTCTTTGTTAAAAAAATATTCATCCATTATAAATTGGAATATGGAGATAATCCAAAAACCCTTCAAAAAATTCTAAAAGTATTTTATTTATAATATTACACATGTGAATATAAACACACTATAGTGGATTATTTTTACTCTCTCCCATGGTTACATATTACTTACACCAACATTTAAAGTAGATCACAAGAAGGTATCAGATGTTACTACATCAGTAATATCAAACCTATCTAATAAAAATTAGAGTCTTCAATAACCTAAGGTTCATCAAGAATATTTATATGAAAATCAGACTCATATTTCATTTATACATTAAGGATCATGTCTACTTCCAAATATTATATACAACTGCATGCATTTTGACCTTTATTTCTCACTGTATCTATGATACTTAGTATCATATGGATTCTTCTTTGACTAAATCTTACATGTAAAACTCAGGTAACTTTCTCATCTTCTTATTCTTCATCAGTACATAAATTCATATTTTTCATTATGTAGAATTGGATTACACTTCTACTCTCAAAATATTATTCTTGTTCTTTCAGCACACACATATTCTTCGAATAACTCACTCAACATCACTTCTTTTTCTTTAATAGGATCACTCAATTTTCTATTCCATAAACCTCACATTTTCTTATTCTCTTCTCACATTTCCATAAATAGAAATATCTCATATGATATGTGGAAGAAAAAATAAAAATTCATAGGTCATAACCCTTTTTTATTTTTCCGCAATCTCCAAATCATTTTCATTTGAGGGAATCACATGAGTTTTCCCCTTGACTTCCTCGACTGTTCACTCCAACAAGAATTCTATAGACACCACATTCTTATTTTCTACTCATTTAATCTCTTCCAAATATATCATTTATTTTCATCCAGTAGGCTTGACACTTATAATTAACAAAATATAAAAACAAATAATACACACATGAATCTTTAAAGTTGTATAAAATTATGCAACAACATATTATGTGGTGTGGTACTCTCTCTTATAGTCTGAGACATTCCCATGAAATACGAAATAGACTTCATATTTGAATCTATAAAAAATATCTTGGAACTCAACTCAATCATCTTAATATTCACCTAAATCAAAAAAAATTATGATATCAAATACCATTAACTGATACACTTTCATCAACAAATTTTTATTTCAATACTTGTATAATCTGAATGAATTCCTTTTTAGGATAGATAAATTCCCAAAAATCAATATTATTTAAATTTGATATCTTTTAATTTAGTCATGAATGTCATTTTTGTCTTACTAATTCATTTTGGAACATGATGGTTTTCAATTTTTTAAACTATGATGAACAACCCATGAATTGACTCAATAATTTATGTATTATTCATGAAAATTCATAAGGTTTATTTTTATTTTTCAAACATCTAATCCAATTGAAATATTAACATCTCAGTCTTGAATCATGGATAATCATAGAATCATGATGTTTTTTAACATAAAATAATTGGACAATAAAAATATAAAATGTATTTTTCTTTATTCAAAATTTAATTCATGAATATCTATTTTAATTTAATAGAAATATCGTATTTTTATAATTTTTCAATTACTCATTAATTGATAAGAATGGTCCTTATATATGAATAGATGACACAAACACATATCAAAATGATTATTATATAATGTAAAATTACTCTTATGTAGTTGAATAATGACTCATACACAGGTTATGCCTTTTTTTTATTTCAAATCTGCTATGAACGACTTGTATAAAAATTGTAAAATGACTTGTACACTATTACACCCTGAACTGAACCTTCCCTTTTATTTTATTTATTTTATTTTGTATTATTTTACTTAGTTTTTTACCATACCTAAGATCCGGAAGATGTCAGTCCAAAATGTAAAATTGTGTAGGCTTTTTATCTATTTCATGGTTAGAACTCATAATAAGTAGCAACCAAGTGGTGACCATGTGGGTTCCTAGGTGGGTTTTTTTGATGTGGTGCACAACTTACGCACAGTTTATTAAACTATGCCACAAGTATATGGTTGGCACTATAATTTTTTATAGTACCAAGCCACATTTTTTGTGAACGGTTTTCTCAACCATGCATCTACCTAGGGGTAACCATGCGAGGGGGTGAATGGGTTCAATAGTTACAAGCACATGGTCGATAAATAGCTTGGAAAAATACATCCAAACCATGTGGGTTGCCCCAATTTTTTAATTTTTTTTTGTTTTATTTTTTTATTTTTAATTTTTTAATTTCATTTTCTTTCCTTAATTAATTTTAATCCCTCTTCTCCTCTCTAATTTGTATCATGTTATCCCCCCCACCACCTCCTCTCCATCCACATACACCACCCAACATCACCCAAACCCTCTTCATATGTATATTTAATTGGATTTCTTCAAGTACCTTGGTTTATGAAAAGAGTTAAGATCTCATCTTCCATTATTCCCTCTATTTTTTACCAATTTATATTCTCCAGATCACCTTTTATTATCATCCATAACCTACGGGTTTTAGGTTACCCTATTCTAACACTGGTTCTTATTTCTAGGGTATGTTATATGTCTCTCAGGTCATCTCTGTGGGAATTTCGGTATCCACCATAGAAGGTGAAGTGTCTTAGTTCCTTTCAGTTCACCACCTACATTTAGGTAGGTTTACTTCCACTATTTTTATTATTACAATTTTTTGGGGGTATTTTGGTGACTTTTGGGTTCCTAGAATTTTGGAAGTGCGTATTGATCTTCCTTTAAGTGGTTTCTAGATGCTATAGTTTAAGAGGACTTACATGTGTATATATATATGAGTATATATAAATATATAATTCACACCTATATATATAGTCACTCATGGAAATATGAATAAATATATTTGTTCATAGTGTTCTTATAATATATATATATATTAAAAATTAATACTTGTGTAAGTGTAAAGGAGTATATGCAGGTGTCAGAAAATATCTACGGACCCCCTTGTATATACTCATGGCCATATCAATATGTACATAGGGTCTATGTTTCCTTATATATATGTTATGGTGAATATGTGTTTAAGAGTAAAATATAATATTCATGTTGTCATCCTCAAATACATCAAGTTCTGGGGTGTTTCAGCTTGATTATCTTCACCTTCAGTTAGGTTCTATTATGGTTGGCCTTTAATTTTAAATAATAATTGATTTATTCTCCTTCAAACCATGTTAATATAATAATTAGAGATTTATAATCCATATAATTTTTATAGGGTATTAAATAGTCTGAATTCCTCTTTGAATCAAATTGTACAAAATTGTTTTGTTAATATTCATACATTATCTATTGGTGAAAATGCCTAGTTTTTACTATAAATGATTTTTGGTTTCTATGATGGTAATTTGGGTTTAAAAGACTGCTTTTAAATGGAATTTGGATTCACAAGGTATGTTCTTGGTTTAGATAAATTAAGGACAATGATTTTTTAAAATTTAAATGCACTAAATGCTTGATTAATCTCATATTAAAGAAAATAAGGATATTTCAAAAATGATTTGGCCATTCGGGCAGTTGTTATGAAAAGGATTAAATTATTTTTTTTATTTTCCAATTATCTTTAAAGAGGCTTTGAAGAATAGATATTTTGGGACTTCAAATAATGAGGCTCGGTTGGTAACATTTTTTTCTTGAACGAGAGGTCGTCGTAATGTATACTCTCTATTTTAGGGGGAATCTAAATGGATGGTATCGAGACGTGAGATTTACGTGAATGATGTATTCAGAAATATAGGTTTCATGTTTTCATGGATTACTCACATACAACTTTACTTATAGTATTGGGTTTTTATGCGTCATAGTGATATTTCAGAGATGGTTTCTATTTATATCATAATTATATAGACTAGATCCCCTCTAGAGATATGCCATATGGAAGTGCCCCCAGTGAGGATAGTGTAGATAAGTTTGGTTGGTTATTGACTATGGAGTTTCATCATACATAAGAAGATGGATTAGAACTGAGTACTCCCAGGGTCTCTTCACTTGGTTCCTAGGTACATCCCTTGAGGATAGTTACTTATTCATTTTAATTTCTTCTTATTCTGAAATTTTTTCATAAAAAAATTAAGCTAGTATCTTTTCTAAAAAAAATGTTTATTTATTTCATCTCACATTTAGAAAATGGTATTTTTGAAAAAGTCATTTTATTTTAAAAAATTCTAAAAGATAAAATATAATGGTCCTTCAAATTATAAATAAGTTACTTGTCTTAAAAATTGAATGAAAACATTATCTAAATGTATGTATTGAAAGAATAGGAATAGGTGAATAATTTATTTCAATGTGATGTATAGATAATAGTTGATTCAGACATGCCTATTGAGTTTTAATATTCATTCCTATATATCTATCTATTTTTTAGCTTCTGGTGGTACTCCCACCTCGGATTTTTTTACCATGGAATGACATTGGTTCAGTAGTTGGTTGTGACCAGCAGGGTTACACTGTGGTATATATGGTTATATTTATTACCAAGGTTAGAATTTATTTTTATTGTTTATTTATTGTTTATTTATCTATTTATGGTCATATGGGATAAATTATTCCCAATTTATTTATCCTTGATATTTAGAACTAGTTTCCTAACTAGGATGATTGGGAATGCCTCCCGGGCCTTGTTATGGGAAAGCTCGGGTGACCCATTTAGGGTTGACCTAGGTTGGATCTTGAAACAATTAAAACAAATCATACCATTATTTTTTGGGGTGTTAGTTAGATCTAATATAATATTTTCTTGGCTCAGGAGGTACGCAATGGGTTGGTTCTTAATCACTACCACCTGTGATAAGGCCTGAATCACTAGGGGTAGTTGGTTTGATGTCATTTTTATTATGGGTTTATGTTGTTGGAGTTTTTTGAGTTCAATAAGCCTTTATATATCATGTAGTATAGTGGAAGTTAGTTGGTGCTTCTCGATGAGCTTATATAGAATAGTGAATGATGTGTAGCCTGAATTCACAGTTCAATATGATTCTAGTTGTTGGTGCATAATCAGTGCATGATCTTCTAAACTATGTTGTCGGGGTATACATGAGCACTATTTCCCAATTTCATTTGTTTTTTAAGGGTGATTCATTGGTATGAATTTGGTTGATGATAGTGTATTTTGAATGGAAAATTATTTTTGAAAAAAGTTTTTTTGAGTGAAAAAACTGGTTTTTAAAAGGGGTAAGATCTTATTTTAAAGTGGGACTTTAAGTTTCAAAGGGTAAGTGGAGAAAGATTTTAATTATTAATGGTTTTATAAAATGTGAAATGATAATTAAATTATAAATTCATGGTTTAGATGTAAAAACGATATGTATAACCCTCGGTATTTCCTATCAATGTTTTCATGTGTGTGTGTGGAATGTTCATGTAGGTATTTATATATGGATGATATAGGAAAATTTTGGATGAAAACATATGTGAATGTTCATTGGTCTTTTTGGGTGAGTATTTAAAATCAATGTTTTGACTTGGTTTTTCTAATGTGGTTTTCAAAAAGGAAAATGGTTTCTACTAAATGGGGGTTTCATTTATAATGTTTTTTTGGATTTAAAGGTAAAAATGAGTTAGTGTTTTTAATTTCAATGTGGATGTGTTGAAATTGTTTAAATTTTTAAAAGGTGAATTGGTTTTGGAAATCATTTAATTTAAAAAATAATGGTTTTCTAAAGAATATTTTTTTTTGTTTTTGGTATTTTGGATCATGATAATGGTTTTTTGGGTTGTGGTGTTACTTTGGTTGAGATTTGTTTTTATTTTAATCTTTTTTTATGTTTCATGAGATTTAATTTATTCCTCTTAGAAATACCCTGAAGGTTTCTAAGGAGCCTCTTCCAATCATTGTCCGTCCCAGAATCACAGAGGAGTGGTGGATCTGAATTCTCCTCCACGGTTTCATTTTTTATGTATTCATCAATGTAAATAAGAGGTATTGTGCTCTCTTGAGTAATTTGATATTGTATTTATGCTTTTGGGAACTCCACATATCGTGAAGGTGTGAGTTTCATTCGGTATGTTTAATGAACCGAGACTCAACTAGAGTAAGGTGGTCATTCCATTCTCATTACGAGTTGGGTAATCTTGAAAAATATTCAAGATCACATTGATCCAGTGATTTATTCTTGAGGAATTGAAGGAAGATAAAGTTCCAGAGCTCAAGGATGCTTGATAAGATCAACTAATAATGAAAGGGTATATTAACCATTTCGATGAACTAGTTTCCTTTTCTCTAGAGATAGTGTTGACCAATTAGTTAAGAGATCCAATTTTTTCTTGGGATCACTATCTAGGGTTCAATGATTGAATTCATATATTTGAGAAAGCATTAAAGGTAATACCATGATAGTATGTGGTTTGGTTTGTTTTGGATCACATCAATGTACTTCAATCAGTGAGAAGTGTGAACCATAGAAACCTACTCGAGACAAGTATCCTTTGTTAGTTCCTCCCTTTCATTCATCAGAATAGTGGCTTTTTTGTTTCTAGGATGGTTGGATTGGGAACTCTAAGCCATCTTTATGTAACCCTCTAAAGGGTTTTTATTGGTGTGGTCACTTATTATACCTGAAGAAGTTTGGTATGATTCACTAATAAAGGATGGAATTTAATTTTGGTACTATCAACACATAAATGTAGTGCAGCGGATGATTAAAGACATTAGGGATCCAACCATAGTTCTCAGAGTGAAGATTTTCATGCAGTGTCAGAGTTTCCTAGTGCGTGGGGTGTACATTCAACATGTTTCCATAGACATTGGAGTTGAGACCACTAAATTTTTTAACTATTATGGTTTCATGTCCTTATGAACTCTTCATTTAGACGATATTAATAACCTCTCAATTAAAATTAATAATGTCATGCATTGGGGATGTGAACTATTGAATGGTTAGTATTCCATTAGTATGGGTTTATTTTTTGTAAATTACGTGTATAGAGATTCATGTGTCTTATTAAATTATGAATTTTGGCCTAGTCAATTTCTATGTTAGAGTCTCTAGGGTTGAACCCATGTCATGTGGGTGGGTGGTGTGATTGCATGTTCCTCTTAGTTCAACCACTATTCTTGTTAGTTCATTAATGGTGGGGAGACCCATCTCTTTTCCTTATGTATCTCTATGTCATTTTCCATAGATTTGGTCTGGTGGGGCTTTTTGAGTTTAAATTACCCACTAGGTTAGGTGGTTTCATTTGGTATTGATTAGTTTTGAATCAACGTTTTTCTCTATGTTTGCCTGGGAGACATTATGGGGTAGAAAGTGTTAATGATGGGGTGAATTTTCACACCCCGACTCGATACTTATCTTTAATTTGATTTTAATTTGTTTAATATTTTAACTTGTTTTTACCGGTCCTGAGTTCCAATAGTTTGGAGGTAGGAATTTAAAAAATTTAGGATTTTTAGTCGTTGCATGGTTATCCCATGCTATTAGTAGTAACCATGTTGTTCTTGTGAGGTTTCCCAGGTGGTTATGTGGTGTGGCACATGAATTTCGCATGGATTATTAAACGGTGTGTAAAGCATGTGGTTGGAATTATAATATTTGAATTTTCTAAGTGACATGGTTTGAGAAAAATTTTCTCAACAGTGCATTAGTATAGTGGTAACCATGTCATGTGTTTCATGTCTTAGGATGTGGCTAGTGCATGGTTGGTGCATGTCTTGGAAAACCATTCACAAACCTTGTGGGATGCCAAGTTTCTTTTAGTTTGTTTCATTTATTTTCTTTTTTATTATTTTTTCATTCCATTTTTTCCCTTAAGGGATTTTAATACCTCTTCCCCTCTCCCCTATTTATCACATGAATCCCCCCTCCTCCTCTATATCTGCAAGTTCCACCCTTTCTCTCTTGAAACATCTTAATCTGAAAAAATCATCGGATTTATTCTAGTTTTTTTATCAATTTATTGAGTTAAGAACTTACCTACCTTTATTCTCCCTCTTTTGTCCAATTTATCTTCTCCTCATTTCCATGTTTTGATTAGATGAAGTCTAGTGGTTTTGGGTTACCCAATTCTAACACTGGTCCTTGTTTCTCGGGTGTTCTTTGTGTCACTCAAGTCATCTTCGTGCACATTTCAGCATCCACAACTAAAGGTAAATCGTTTGGGTTCATTTTAATTCAACACTTTTTTTGGTAGGATTTCTTCCACTATTTTTACATTCCAATTTTTTGGGGTTCTTTTGGTGAATTTTGGGTTCCTAGTTTTTCTGTGGTACATATTGGTCTTCCTTGAAGTGATTTCGAGACACCTAAGTCAAAGGGGACATACATGTGTATTAATATGTAGGAATAAATATAAAACTTCCCCCTCTATATATATTCATGCATAGTAGTATGAATAAATATATTGGGGATATCTGACGTATATATATATATATATGAAAAATGAAAACATGTGTAAGTGTAAAGGGGTATATTCATGTGTAAGAATATATGTAAGGTCCCCCTTTTACATATTCATAGCCATAATAATATGTAAATAGGGTCTACATGTCCATATATATATATGGTATTGTGCTTATAGGTTTATGTATAATATAGAATATTCGTGTTTTTATCATCAAAGACATCATGTTTAGGGGTGTTTCATCTTGATTATCTTCCAATTGAGGTAGGTTGAATTACTATTGTACTTTAAATAAAAAAAATCATTGATCATGAGAAATTTACAATATAATCATATAATAATTAGAGATTTGTAAATTTAAGAATATGTATTTGATGTCAAATAGGGTTAATTCATCTTTGAATCGAATTGTATGAAATTTTTTTCGTAAAAATCGCACACTATTTGTTGGTTGACGTACATGGTTAGCCATATAAATAAGTTCTAATTTCATTGTTGGTAACTTAGGTTTAAGAAGAAGTATATAGATTGGATTTTGATTAATAATTTCGGTTATTAATTTAGATTAATTATCAAAAATGTGTTTTGAAAAGTTAAATACTCATAACACTAGGTTTCTCTCTTATTAAAGTGAACCTAGGGATTTAGAAAAATATTTGGCCTTATGGATGGTTGTTATAAAAATGATTAAATGATTATTTTGATTTAAAATATTAATTAATGTCTCAAAAAAATGGAAAATATTTTATTTCAAATAAAGATTCTTGGTTGGTACATATTGTTCTTTCCCTGAAAGAGTGTGCACCTCCATGGATGCTCTCTATTTTTTAAGGAATTTGCATGGATGGTGTCCGGAGGTGGGCTTAGCATGAATGATGGATTCCACAATATAGGTGTAATATTTTCATGGATTACCCCACTTACCTCTTTTCTTATAGCCATGAGATCTTAGGAATCGAATTTAGGGTTGAGTAATGGTTTCTATATACGTATTTATTAAAAGTTCTAGATACCCTTAGTAGATATAGGCCTTATAGGATGTTCCACTAGTGAGACTAGTGGAGTGCAGCGAGGTTGGTTATTGACAATGGAGTTTCATCACACGCTAATATATGGATGCTAATAGAGTATGTCTAGGGTCTCCTCACTCAGTGTCTAGGTACATCCCATGATGATAGTAACTTATAAATTCTAATTTCTTCTTGTTCAAATTATTTATTAATATTATCAATTAAACTATTATGCTTTCCACTGAAATGATTCCTTATTGAATGTCACTCTTCATAAAGTGTATTTTCGAAAGTCATTATATTTGTAAACTATTTTTAAAATAGAAATAAAATCTTTTGTTGAAATTACTAATATGATTATTTTTATAAAAATAGAAATAAATATTTATCTTAATATATGTATCTCAAACTAGTAGTAGATAAATATTTTATTTAAAGCTGAGGCATAGATAATATTTTATTTGGTAATTCTAACTGATTTTTTCCACTCACACTAGAAGCACATTATTTTTTTAGGTTCTAGTTCTGGTCATACCATGGATTCAATTATTATGGAGCGACATTGGTTCATTGGTTGGTGTTGACCAAAAGGGTCACATTAAGGTATGTGAAATTTTATTTTTTTCCTCTACAAGAATTTATTTTTATTGTTCAATTTATGTTTTTTTTCTTATGGGATAAATCACCCAAAATTTATTTATCATTGATGTTTGACACTAGTTTTTTTCCAATAGTATTAGTAAATCTTCTTGGGACCTATTGCGTGCTATCTTGGGAGATGGGTTTGGAGCTGACCTAGGTTAGTTTGTGACAAACACTAGTAAAATTGACCTACACATAGATAAATATTATCTGAGATGACTCATTAATAGATTCATAAATTAATCATGCACATATCCCTTTACTTCTAAAATGACCCATCCACTATGTTTGATGACATAGATACATATGTAAAATTACACATACAAAGCTCAATTTTTTTTAAAATTTATTTCTAAGTATAAATTTTCTATATTTATTAATATTATTATATAGTCACTTAAAAATAAAATTTTTCCCAATTTAATTAGTTAAAATTAAGTTTATATCATGTTCCAATACAAAAATAATTATTAAAATAATTTTTAAACTCTTTTTAGCTTTCTTACAAGGCGTTTAGTTGAAAATAAATACTAAAAATTGAGTATTACTATAAAATCCAGTACTTATTTTCAAATCCTTCAAATAAAAATTCACCACAATGATTTTAATATTTTATTATTACATAAAAAGTGATATTTCAATAATGGATGGGTTCTCAAATATTCATACTTGATTTATCTAACATGTTTAACATGTAAAATTGATTTTAATTTTGGCTATACACACTATCTAGAAATAAGATCTACATTCAGAACCTCTCCACAGCTCATACACATGTCGTTAAATGTTATATAAAATACTCCAATCATAATCACATGTCTTTGAATTAATGGTAATCCCAAAAATCATTAGATATCATTTTCTTTTCCATGTCATTACCATAAAATCAACTCAATTAATCTTTATTTGGTGAATACTCAGTCCATCACCCAACACTTCACCATTACATAATTAGATTAACAAGATTATCTTCAATATAACTAATTGAAAAAAACATAAACTTCAACCATATAGAACTTCACAACCACAAAACTCCACTGATAGGGGAAAATATAAATATTGGTTCTCCCTACCTTATCAATCACCTATAGAAAACAAAATACACTTCTTAGAACGAAAACACTATCATAACTCACGTATGGATACTTGATCGCAACATAAATCATCCATCCTCCAATAATAAAATATATATATATATCTAAAAATCCTCATTATACCTATTTAATTACCCACTGAACCATTCGAGTCATTCTTAGTCAATCATTGAAATTGAATTAAACATGTTCTAAACAAGCATTTCATTTTTATTCAAATTGTCGCCAAACATTTTTCAATAAAAAAATGTCTACCAAGTTTCCCAAGACTCCTCTTAGCATCTATGGGTTTTCCTAAAAAACTATAATCTCAAAATCCTTGGATTAGTTAGTCACTTTTCCAAAAACCAGTTCCATTTTTAAAATAAACCTTGAAACTCAATTAAAAAAACATTTTCCTTTAATTTTCATTAAAAAAAATCCCATATAATTGCAAAATCACTAACATCAAAAGAAATTTCAATAAAATTACATTTACACAACCATTTCATGAACATGTTATGCCACCAAAATATTTTTATTTTCAAAACAAGGTTTCTTAATAACCAATCATAATAAAAATCATTCCCCTATTGATGTTAAAAAACAATAGTCAACAATTAACTGAACAAGCTCTATGAATCAATATTAACATAATTATACCTTATAATGCATTGATGAAAGAGTAAAATATACTATAAATTTATTCAAATAAAAGTGGATCTTAAGGAGGAAAATTTTCAAATAACACCCATTATAGGCATGTGTATCATGGCTTAAGATAGATGTTACACTACATCCTAGGTGAGACCTATAACTCCTAACAAGTCTCATACATCATTCATTGGGACTCTTAGTCCAATTCATCAATAATAATATTGTGAAGAGTCCCAATACTAGACATCCCATGAAAAATAAGTTTCATTTTATGCCAGTTTATCCATGTATGCTACTGGTTCACCTCTCCAGTTATAACTATCAAACTTCACCGCTAACTTGAATTTCCCCATCCCAAAACATGTTATGATACAATTATTTCATTCCTAGAACTATACCTCATGAATGATATTGGATTAGAGATGTTTTATGACCATGGAATCACTTCCCCTTATGTAAGAGGCTGGTTACTATTAGGAAGATCCTAAAACAATTGTAGAGATACTGTTAGCACTAAAATTAATCCCTAGGTTTATGCGCAATTCAACGAAAAATTTTGTATGACCCATCTATATAATGGGTAAACCTAATACCTATGGATAATAAATATGTATCCAAGAGGACTCTCATAGTTTGGAATAATAAAGTAGAAAAAATAGTCTATATGAGTCATGAAACCTAATAGAGTAATTATATATTCACTTTTTTAGTAGGAATCATCTCATAAATACAATAGCAGAACCCTGGATAGTGGACTTGTAGAAAAATAATTAAAATATAATCTATGATGGAATCTGACCCAAATAAAATAATCACCCTAATGGTTCCTCGCCATTTACAACCTAATAGATCTAAAATTAATTTTTATATCTAATAAATTTATGTTCCTGAGAGAATAAATAAAGATCTACCCATGTATATTGAAACCCATGTTGTGTATAAGAATTGGGGTGAGCCTAATGATATAGTAAGATTCCAAATCACATTAATATACTTAATGTTATTGTGATCGAATGGATGTGAATAAAATTCATATAAGGAGTGAAATTCATGAACTTTCAACACAACCACTCTGAAAAATATCACAAAATTAATATATAAGAAATAAAATCAATTTATCATGTTCTAAAGTGTCCACTATGACACTGAACATGGAAAAATTTATCCAATGATAGTAATATTTATATCATATCCACATCATAAAGAAGACCATCATGGGAAAGGTATGACATAAAAAATCTCAAGTACATAATAAAACCGTCAAAATAAAGGTATTAAATAGCCATTCTTGATTATATAACCACTTATACACTACCTTCTCACTCTAGGAAGGGTCTTCTACCACGTCTCAACTACCACCCTATCACTTGAGGTGATCTATTGTAGCATATCATGAACACCCCCCAGTCACTCATGGTGAGGTCCCAAACAAGTCATGGTCATAGATCTCTTGATCTTGTTTGGGTCCCAGAATACATCTTAAACACCTCCTTATTACTTAGGGTGAGGCCTAATATCAGAATCGGTCATCCTACCACATAGGATGGGTTTACGGTAACTAGTTCATAACATCCCCTACCACTTATAGAATATCATTCATAATAATACACATACATTTTATAAAGGAGATATTATAATATTCTATAACAATTTGTCTCATAAGAATTACAAAAAATCAACAAGTAGTGAAAACATGCCAACACTGGTCCAACAGTACATCACAAACTACTATCATGCCTAAACAGCTTAATTTAAGCCAAATATAACTAAGGTAAAACCCTACCTCTCTTCATAGATTTATTTTAGGTTCTATAAAACCAAATACATGTTACCTATATCTACCATCTATATGTCAATTAAATTAATTAAAACCAACCCATGCACTTTATTCGAAAAGATGTATATTATTGTTTGACCCATGTACCCATATGTATAGTAATCCAGATAACCATCCTTAAAATAGAAAAAAGGTAAGATATTATTATATAATCATGCATCATAATGTATTAAGAAAAATATACTAGGAAATAATTATTAATAAAAATATTAAAAGAAACCAATCCATTTAAAATAAGTCAATTGACCATACATGGTCATAGAGAATAAATCATTCTTAACTAATCTATTCTTGATTTACATAAAAAGAAATGTCAATTCCTATTTAAAAAATAGAAAAGTTTATTGATTAGTTATTTATCTTCCCTAGTGATTCACCTTGGGAGCCCTTTTTCTCTTCAATGAGAATAAATATAGATCTATGAGGATATGAATTTATTAAGGGGGAATCGATGTTATTATAATAAATACTATTATTATTATTCCTCTCATTGATGATGTGATCAATCAACTTTTTAATACCCCAATATTATTTGAAATTAGTTTTTTTTTCAAATAAATAAAATCTTTTCAATATTTTTTGTTACATGTAACCCTAATATTAACCAGTATTACACACAACACTTAGTTTAACCTATATGAAAAATAACACTGATTTTATCTTGTTTTACTTGCAAAAATTAGTTAAGCTTGTATTACATGTAAAACTGATCTTTTCTTTCATTATGTGCAACACTATGTTTGAAATTGATTACACATAATACCATTATTACTTTGTGTTTCACAAAACATTGTATTTAAACAAAATGTCATGTACTATTAAAATATTATTATTTAATATGATAGTTAACACCTAGACATTGGAATGGTGGGTATAAATAAAATTAACTAAATTGTGAAAATATATCATTTACACATGTATATATAATTAATTCTTTTTTGACCAGTATATTATAAAATAAAATAAAAACCTTTTGAAAGTAAAGGAAATCATTTTTTGAAAAACTAATTTTTTTTTGAAAATAAATCCATTTTCCTCAATGAATTAAATGAATCAATTTTTTTAAATGATTCTAACAAAAAATTTATATTATATATTCATTCATATTTTTATAATTCATATTATGTATTTTATAGATAATAGATTATAATAAATCTAATTTTATAATTAGAACTCTATTTTCTAAAAACAAATTCCCCTCTGGCGCACTTATTTTACATGTAATTTTTACAAATTTTATAAAAAAATTAAAATTTGACGTAATTTATTAAATTTTAATATGAAAATTATCTTATGTTTAATTTTTGGAATTTTTCTAAATTTTTTTTTGATGTATAGTTAAATTTACTGACTTTTAATTGAAAACTGACTTTTTAAAAAATATATTTATATTATATTATATTATATATTAAATTGGTTTTAAAGTAAAATAAGTTAAATTATATATCCATTAAAACAATTTAGGTCATTGTAATAAGTTTTATATTGGATTTTTGTTTAATAACTTTGTAAAATTTTGAACATTTTCTCTTTAAAACATGTGTTCTCATTATGTATCAAGAATTAATTTTAAATTAGTATTTTCCACTTATATGAATGAAATTTTTAAAAATTTATTAAATATTTGGAATATGAATAATTTTTATTATCTAATCAGTTTAACTTATTTTTTGGACATAATTAATAGAACAAATTGTCACGACCCGCCCCCCGTGGCCCATATCGTGACTACCCCAAGCCCACCTTCCATGGGCCAGGGGCAGGTGACTAGCACCAAAGGCGTAAATCCCTAAACTGGGAAGGAATTTCCTTTATAACTGTAAAGAAAACATCAGAGTACACAACTGGAAGAAAAGAACTAAGTAAAAATGTATAAAAAAGAGGTACTGGAAAGTAAAAGGGGATGTAAATACAAGCCCGACTGGAAAGTACAAGTACAAATAAATCTAGTACAACTGAAGAAATGTAAAGAAGCTATTGGGTCATCCTCCTAGGTTCCTACCTGAAGGGATGGTACAGATGGCCTCCTCAGCACTCCACGTCCGTCCGTCTCCTCCGTGCATCGTCACACTGAGTGATCCACCTCCGGGTACCGTCCAGTCCTGCTACTCTCTGCCTCAGTCAGCGATGTTCATCATCTACAACCAACACAACGAGGTGAGGGTATATCCCGTGCAGGGGTGAGTATAACGATACTCAATAGGGACCTTGAGACCCTAAAGGTCTCACAAATCCAAAAAGGATAAACCAAAAAGTAAGAAATAAATGGATAACCATTACTTAGGTATATTCCCAAACATATACCTAAGTAATCTAGTAACCCATCTCAATCATGAGGAAAACAGAAAAGTCATTGACTCAGCTCAAGCCAAGATTTTCATTATCGAAAACACGGCTGATTGAGAACTCCTCCTCTATCGAGTACAGTGGGTCTGTCGCTACACCAAGGCACTTCTCACTAACCTTGGATAGCTGAGGTACTTCTCCTTTCGAGTGTCATGGGTATGCTGCAAACTACCATGCGCTCCTCTACTGTGGGTTTGCCCCCAACTACCAGGCGCTCCCTCTAATAGACTGCAGAGGTAATCCTCCTGTCGAGTACCGTGGGTCTGCCACAAACTACTAGGCACTCCTCCATCATGGGTCTACCGCCAACTACCAGGTGCTCCCCACTAGGCTAGTCGAATCACTCCGAGTCGAAATGGTCAAACAGTCGTCAGGTCTATCAGCTACTAGGTCTATGTACTATATCTGCTCATCACTTGAAGGATTGGCTCCACTAGCTACTAGGAAATACTCCAACTTTCACAAAGTGCCAAAAATAAGTATCTCAAAGGTCTACCACATCATAGGGGTCTAAACGCAATAGACAGCGCATCAATCGGATGCTCTGTCTGTTTGTTATTAGCCTTTTTATCCCCAGGGTCCTGGTTGGATTCTTGTATGATCCAACCTGACCGTAACTCAACTATACCCCAAAATCTATTGGGATATACTCAAATGGAAGGCTTCTATCTTATAATACTAGTGTCGCTGACATTTCATCAAACGGACGTCTAGTGCCAAAGATATGGCCCAAAAATGTAATGGGTCGGTAATGGGCTCGGGTTCGGTCTGACCCGGTCAGACCGACTCGGCCCAACCCAGTTTGGGCCCGCCCAGTCTGGGTCGACCTAGTCAGACATACTGGGTCTGAATCGTCCCGTTGGGTGGGTCATCCAGCTAAGTTTTTGCCCGGTCCGCTGGGCCAGGCCTAGGAGACCGCGAGGGCGGTTTGGCCCGGGCTCAGGGCCAATTCTTCCTGGAGCATTGCGAGGGCACAGACCGGCATGGCCCAGCCTGGAGGGCGTAGCTGGGCCAGTTCGGATAGGGAACCATGATAGGGTCGGGACACCGGCTTGGCCGGGTGGCCACGAGGGATTCGGAACGCCGTGGGAGTGTCAGGCAGGGTGTGTGGGCGCCGGGCAGGCCGCGGCATGGGCCGGGTAGGCCACGGCAGGGCGCCGGGGGTGTCGGTCATGCCACGGCAGGGTGTTGGGGCACGGTCAGTGCATGAGGGCACTAGGAAGGGCATCGGTGGGGACGGGCAGGCCGCGGGGTAGTGCGCAGGGGCGGGGGCAATGTGCAGGGGCGCGGGGCAGGGCGCCGACGGGGCCGGGCAGGCCGCGGGGTAGGTCGTGGGTTCAGTCGGGGCGCACACCGAGCAGGGCGTCGGTAGGCCGTGGGAAGGAGGGCCAGGAACCGCTATTCCAGCAGTGTTCTTCTAGGAGCAGTGGTGCACCGCGGGGGTGGCGCGACCTGCGGAGGCCGCGGGTAGCGTGGCCTTCGTCGTCATCGCCTCATCTCCAAGCTGAGGTTCATCACAAAAGGAGAATAATTGATGGAGGATGTCGAGCGATGTTAGGTCGGCCCGCATCCTCATCATTTAAAGTGATACCAATTGGTTCATCAAAAAAAATAGAGATGAAGGACAATTATTTACAACCATGCAACAATTTCTTTTCAAATGATGATGAGAAAAGAAAAGGTATAAAGCACAAGGAAAACCCCCTAACATTGATTCGTCGCTCGATGTTCGTCGTTCTTTGAAGGTGTTGTGGACATAATACTATGAATTTATTCATTCACTGTGTTCATCATGCACTACCAATACGAGCTCGTGCGTCAGTTCGTTGACGACGATGAGGAGGGAAGTTGCTCTACGTCGGAAAGTGTCTAGGGTAAAGACCGAGGAAGAAGCATCGTCGATATTCTTCACTTTATTATTTGGGAGGACTTCTTTTATCCCTAACTTTCCTCCTCCCAAACTCCACCAAATGACCAACAAAAATAATAAAGGAATGGTTTGTCTATTATTTTTTTGGCACAACAAAACAAAACGGTGAAATTAATTAACCCGACTCCACCAAATTAATTGCACGAGTGATGTCACATTTAATTTGGAGGATGTCAAGAGGATCCCCTTAATTAATTCACATTATTTGGCGTAGTTAATTAGGGGAGATTACACAAAATTCAAAATGGAGTATTTGGCAATTAATTGGTGTGGTGGTGGCACCATTAATTGCTAGGGGAGTGGGCTTCATTAAGGTGAGGGGTGGTCCACACCAAAAATATCCTCCCAAGGGAGATTTTGATCGGGTGGGCCCCACCACTATAACCTCTCATGGGAGGTTAAGGTGTGGTGGACCCCACCTCCAACATCCCCTTGGAGGTTTTAAACTCCACACACCCAAAGGCCCCTCAAATAAAATAAAGTTGTTGCACACTTTATTTTATTATTTTTTTTATAAAAATCCAAAAACTAACTTTTATTCTCAACCAACTACCATCGAGGTGAAAGTCCTATTAAGAGAATAACATCACCAGTAGTTCAATGATGCCCTCAGATTTCAATTATAAGCACCTATTCAAAATTTATAAAAACATGCTCGTACGTTTACTGAACTTACCCGAAAAAAAATTCAGAAATTGATTCCGGGCACACCGGGCCTCGGAATCAAGCACCGTAAATTTTCACAAACTCGTAAAAATCCCATGTATTTATGAAAAAAAATTCCATGAAATTTATAGGTATTTACATTCTACCCACCTCAGGGCTTTATGTCCTCATAAGCTACAACTTGAATTATGGGAACAAATGGGGATACTGAGCACGTATCTGAGCCTCCCGCTCCCATGTTCTCTCCTAGAGGTTCTCGTGCTGCCAGTGTACGAGCACCAGAGGTATTGACCATCCACATAGGACCCGCTCCAATCAATCCTCAATATCCACTGGAACGTCCGTAAAAGTCACCCCATCATCGACGTCCATCTCTCCATGGTCTATGATGTGTGAAGGTTCGTGCACGAATACCCTCAGTTGGGATATGTGGAAGACGTCGTGCACCCGATGTAACTGAGGTGGAAGAGCCAAACGGTATGCCACCTCGCCTACTCTACTGAGAAACTATAAAAGTCCGATGAATCTCGGAGATAACTTTACACCTCGTCCAAATCTATTTAGACCTCGTCGAGGTGAGACCCATAAGAAGACGTGGTCACCATCCTCAAACTCTAGAGGCCTCCATCTCCTGTCAGCATACGACTTCTGCCTGCTATGTGAAGTCTTCATCCACTCCTGTATGATGTTCAACTTCTTGGTGGAAGCTCTTACCATCTCTGGTCCCACTAGTACTGAATCCCCAGGGTCATTCCAGTACAAGGGTGATCTGCAAGGTAGCTCGTACAACACCTCGAAAGGTGACATCCCTATGGTGGAGTGATAGTTGTTGTTGTAATAAAACCCCACCAAAGGCATGTGAACCTCCCAAATGTTACCAAAGTAGAGAACACATGAATGTAGCATGTCCTTGAGGGTCTGGATGGTCCTCTGGGTTTGACCATCTGTCTGAGGATGGAAGGCGGTGCTCAGGCGAAGTTGTGTCCCGAGCCTCCTGCAATCCCTTCCATTGCCGAGAAGTAAATCGTGTGTCATGGTCGAAGACAATAGAGGAAGGTAATCCTTGTAAATTCACATTCACCTACATGTAGAGGCATCCCAAACTCTCTACTGAACCCTTCTCTCTGATCGGGAGGATGTGGTCTGACTTGGTGAATCGATTGACGATCACCCAAATCGAGTCGTGACCCAAGGATGTACGTGGAAGACCCATCATGAAGTCCATGGATATCCCATCCCACTTCCACTCTGGGACCTATAAGGGATGAACCAAGCCTGTTAGTACCTGTTTCTCTGCCTTCACTTGCTGACAAGTGAGGCATAGAGAGAAAAACTCTACTACCACCTTCTTCATACCTGGCCACTAGTGTTGTCATATGAGGTCCTGGTACATCTTCGTCACACCTAGATGTACCGATAGAGGGGATGAGTGGAAATCCATTAACACATCCTCCTGAAGTTCCAATAGTACCAAGTTACATCCTATGATAAGGATGACGTGCTCCCCACCTTCAAGAAATTCCATCAGGTGTCTGCCATGTGGATATCTGAGCACGTCGTGTCTCGCAGTCAGCGTCCCTATGTTGTGCCTCCCTAAATCGCTAAAGAAGTGGGGGAGTGACAATAAGATACTGTAGAAAGGTTTATCTGTCTCTATCCACAAAGGTTATTTTTAAAGAACCTAGCACTGATGTTCCCTCTCCTAGCAGTTGTATTCTAGTCCTCCTACTGGGTGCTTTTGTAACAATGTTTACCTTCCCAAAAGTATAGACTATCTCGAAATCATAGTCTGGGAGGAACTCAAGCCTACGTCGTTGTCTCGGGTTCAGGTCCTTCTGAGAGAAGATATACCTGAGACTCTTGTGATCAGGGTACATGGTAAAATTCTTGCCCATCAGATAGTGTCTCCACATCTTCAAGGAAAAGACCATTGCTGCTAACTCCAAGTCATGGGTAGTGTAGTCATGCTTGTGTTGTCCCAACTACCGAGAACTGTAAGCAATCACTACTTGATCCTGCATTAAGACACACCCATGTCTGGTCCCTGATGCGTCACAGTAGACTACGTACCCTATGCCTTCCTCTGGAATCCTCAAGATGGGGGCACTAGTCGGCCTCTACTTCAGCACCTAAAAGCTCTGCTGGCATCTCTCCGACCACACGATGGGTTTCCCCTTCTTCTTCAAGGCTGGTAGTGGTGCTGCAACTCTAGAGAAGTTTGGAACAAGCCTCCAGTAGTACCTAGCCAAACCCAGGAAACTTCGTACCTCTGTCACACTCCTGGGTGGCTCCCGATCAAGTAATGCCTCGATCTTCACTGGATCTACTTAAACTCCATCCTTCGAGATGACGTGTCCTAATATGTGAACCTATAAAATTCAAAACTTGTATTTCGAGAGCTTACCATAAAGTTGGTTCTCTCAGAGAGTGTCCAGTACCACCTGAAAATGGTAGGCATGCTCCTCCTCAGTAGTCGAGTAAATCGTTATGTCATCGATGAAGACTACGACAAAGCGATCGAGGTATGGCTGGAAGATCCTGTTCATGACTCCCATGAACACTGCTAGAGCATTGGTTATGCCTAAGGGCATAACCAAGAAATCGTAGTGGTTGTACTGACACCTAAAGGTTGTCTTCTACACATCCTCATCTCGAACTCTGAGGTGGTGATAGGCTGATCTGAGGTCTATCTTTGAGAACCACTGAGCTCCCTTCAAATGATCAAAGAGGCCATCAATCCTAGAGAGTGGGTACTTGTTCTTCACGGTCACCTGGTTCAGGTGACGGTAGTAGACACAGAGCCTCAAGCTCCAGTCTGCCTTATTGGAGAACATAATCAGGGCTGCCCAGGGAGAAACACTGGGCTGAATGAATCCTATTCCCTACAAGTCCTCTAGTTGTACCCGCAGCTCACGAAGCTTAGTGGGAGCCATCTGATTTGTTAGAGTAGATATCGGTGTCGTCCAAGGGTACAGGTTAATGTAGAAGTCCACTTATCTCTGAGGAGGTAGTCCTAGAACACTGTTAGGGAAAAAATCCGTGTACTCGTCCACCATTACAGGATTAGTCAAACTCTCCACGTCAATTGCTCTGAGGGTGAGACATGTCAACTTGTGAGTGATCAGTTCCACCCTCCTCCGAGTAAGTCCATTATGTGTTGTAAAGGCTCCCTTCTCGCTGGTGAAGGTGAACCGGGTCTCATCCGTGCGGACACACAGCAATTTTCACCTAATACAGTCGGTCTGAGCAGGAACTGTAGATAACCAGTTCATATCCAAGATGACATCGTAAGGCCTCGAATCCACTATGAGGAGATCCCAGTCGAAGCTCTCTCCTCCTAGAGTAAGATCACACTCCCAGAACCAGCGCTTAATCATTGAGTATACTTCCGTAGGTGTCTCTAGCTGTAATGATTGAGCTAATGGCTCTGTCGGAATCTCTAAGCTCCGAAAGAGGGCAGTGACAATGAAATAGTGACTAGAACCTTTGTCTATAAGAACTATAGCTAAGGTGGAGTAGACATAGATCATACCTCAAATCATCTCGAGAGCACTGTGATTATAAGCCTCAGCTGCCTGAAGTTGAGCTCTCCCCTATCCACCCGCTCCCTATAGTCGGGGTGGACCTCCTGGTGGTGGTGGTGGCAACACCTTGAAACGTCATCCACCGCCAGTTGCACGTCCAGCTCCTTTACAATGTCTGCCTCCTCCCTATGGACCACCTCGATCGAACCTCTCCTTCTGCCTAGGAAGTCCCTCTACTATCTAATGATCATCAGAATGGTGGGTCGGACAGTCATGAGCCATGTGACCAAGCCCGCTTCATGACTAACATTGTCCGCTCCTGGAATGTCTGGCTCTGTCTCCACTCTGGGTTCCCCGCACAACCGATCCTGAGTCATGCGGTCGACTACCTATAGGTCTGGTCCTCTTGGACCTCTGTGACATCTATTTACTACCATCTGTAGAAGACTCGGCTACATGTCAGCTAGTAGTGGGTCTCTCTACTTGAGACTGCTTAGCAAGGAAACTCTCCACTAGGAGGGCTCTATCTAGAACCCCCACCTGCATCAGGATGCGGAGTGAGATCATCAGAGCGCTGATCTCTCGCCTGAGCCCCTTCTTGAAGGTCCATCAACTGAAGAATGGGTCTCGTGCCATATCAGTGGAGTAGCGTGAGTGGTCGATGAACCTCGTAGATTATTTTGCTACTGTCATGCTACCCTGTTGTAGAAGCAGTAGATCCAGTATCTGCACCTCTCAAAGGGTGTCTAGGACAAACTCTGCCCGAAACAGGCTCTCGAAGTCTATCCATAGAAACGTCACCTCATCATGCACCTAGAGAATTAGGCTTTATCATCTGCCTATTTCTTCCTGAAGGAGGTTGGCAGCAAGGATCGCTATGGAGTCTTCTGGTGTCTCTACTAGCCTGAAGACTCTCACCATAGCCTCTAGCCAATCCTCAGTCACTTGTGGGTCTATCTCTCCCCTGAACTCGGGTGGAATCTAGTGCTGGAACTCATGCAACGCGCTCAAGCGGTGTGCATCATCTGTTGCTGGGGCTGGTGGAATCGATGGCCCAACGGGAAGTAGTACCGATGGTTCCTCTGCCGGTGCCTCAACTGGAATAGGGCCCTGCACTGAGGCCTCATCACTCGGTGGGATGTCAGTGCGTACAACTCTCGGGGATCTAACTGTTCATCCATGGGGAGGCTTCCTAAAATAAAAAAATGTGACACGGTCAAAAGATTTATACATGGTGAGCTGACCTGGTTGAGCTGACTTAAAGAAAAACATTTTGAAAACACACACGCAATCAATGCTTTCGTGCACTGAGTTGGAAATCAGAAGTCAGGGTCCTGGTTTATGTATACATCATCCGCCCACACTAACACTGGACTCCCTGAACTAAAAACCACACTTAGTACCCTTAACACTATTTCTTCACATAAAATAAATAACAGAGTCCTAAGTTCTGCGGGAGAACCGACTCCTCTAATACCAATTTTTCAAGACCTGTCCCCCAGGGCCCGTATCTTGACTACCTCAAGCCTGACTTCCATATGCCAGGGGTTGGAGACTAGCATCAAAGGCGTAAATCCCTAAACTGAGAAGACATTGCCTTTATAACTGTAAACAACACATCATAGTACACAAATGGAAGCAAAGAACTAATTAAAACTGTATAAAAATAAGTACTAGAAAGTAAAAGGAGCCGGAAATACAAAACCGACTAGAAAGTAAAAGTACAACTGAAGAAGGTACAACTTAAGAAAAGTAAAGCAGCTACTGGGTCATCCTCTGGGGTTCCTACCTGAAGGGTAGGTATAGATGGCCTCCTCAGCACTTCACGTCCGTCTGTCTCCTCCGTGCACTGTCACACCGAGTGATCCACCTCCTGGTACCTTCCAATCCTACTACTCTCTACCTCAGTTAGCATTGCCCGTCGTCTACAACAAACACAATGAGGTGCGAGCATAGCCCGTGCAGGGGTGAGTATAACAATACTCAGTACGGACCCTGAGACCATCAAGGTCTCAAAAATCCAACAATGATAAACCACAAAGTATGAAATCAGCGGATAACCATTACATAGGTATATTCCCATACATATACTAAAGTTATCTAGTAACCCATATTAATCATGAGGAAAACACAAAAGTCATTAACTCATCTCAAACTAGTATTTTCATTATCGAAACCATGACTGCTGGAGAAATCCTCCTATGTCGAATACAGTGGGCCTGTTGCGACACCGAGGCACTTTTCACTAACCTTGGACAGCTGAGGTACTCCTCCTGTCGAGTACCACGGGTCTGCTGCCAACAACCAAGCGCTCCTCCACTATGGGTTTTTCGCCAACTACTAGGTGCTCCCCCTAATAGCCTACAAAGGTACTCCTCTTGTCGATTATCATGGGTCTTCCACCAACTACCAGGCATTCCTCCGTTATGGGTTTGCCACGAACTAATAGGCGCTCCCCACTGGGCTAGTCGAATCACTCCGAGTCGAAACGGTCAAGCAGTCATTAGCTCTACCAGCTACTAGGTCTCTGTACTCTGTCTTCTCTTTACTGGAAGGATCTTCTCCACAAGTTACTGGGAAATACTCCAACTGTCGTGAAGTGCCACGAAGAAGTATCTCAAAGGTCTTCCATGTCATAGGGGTCTCAACGCAATAGACGGTGCATCAATCGGACGCTTTTTTTGTTAGTTATTATCCTTTTGGTCCCAAAACTCTAGTGGGATATATTCAAATGGATGACTTAACTCCAAGAATACCGGTGTCACCGATGGTTCGTCAAATGGACATTCGGTGCCAAAGATATGGCCTAAGAAGGTAATGGGTCATTAATGGGCCCCGGTCCAGTCCGACCCAGTTGGACCGACTCGGCCCTACCCAGTTTGGGCCGACCCAGTCTGGGTCAACCCGGTTGGACTCACTTCATCTGACTCGGCCCGTTGGGGGGGGGGGGTCATCCAGCTATGTTTTGGCCCCGTCTGCTGGGTCGGGAGGGTGTTTTGGCCCAGGCTCAGGGCCAGTTCAGCCCAAGGCGTTGTGAGGAAGCAGACTGGAATGGCTCACCCTGGAGGGTGCGGCTGGGCCAGTTCACCCAGGGAACCACGAGGGGGTCGGGACACCGTCTTGGCCGGGTGGCCACATGGTAGCCAGGATGCCGTGGGGGCACCGGGCAGGCCGCAGGGGCGCCGGTCAGGCCGCGGTAGGGGGCGGGCAGGCCGCGGTAGGGCGCCGGGTAGTCCACGGGAGAGCGACAGGGTGCGGCCATTGCCCAGGGGATCCGGTCAGGCCGCGGGGCAATGCGCAGGGGCGTGGGCATCGCACGGGGGCCCTGGACAGGGTGCCGGTGGGGCCAAAAAGGCCGCGGGGCAGTGCTCATGGTCGTGGGCAGCGTGCGGGGGCATTGGGGAGGACATCAATGAGGTCGGGCAGGCCGCAGGGCAGGCTGTAGGTTTAGCCGGGGCACATGTTGGGCAGGGCGGTGAGATTCCGCAGGTGGTCAGGTCGGGTGTCGCTCGGCCGGCGGTGTTCGGCCAAGAGCAGCGATGCGCCGCGGGGGCGGCGCGACCTGCGGAGGCCACGGGTAGCGCGACGTTCATCATCGCCGCCTTCATCATCATCACCTCATCGCCATGTTGATGCTCATCACAAAAGGAGAAGAATCAACGTAGGATGTCGGGCCATGTATGGTCAGCACGTGTCCTCCGCGTTTAAATCGATAACAATTGGTTCATCAAAAAATAAAGAAAGATGAATGACAATTATTTACAACCATGCAACGATTTATTTTCAAACGATAATGAGAAAAGAAAAGGTATAAAGAACAAGGTAAACCCCCTACCTTTGATTCAATGCTCGACATTCTTCGTTCGTTGACGGTGTTGCAGAAAGAAGACGATGAAGTTCATCGTTCTCCGTGTTTTTCATGCACTCCCAATCCAAGCTCGTGTGTCTATTCATTGACGACGATGAGGAGGGAAGTTTCTCTACGTCGGAAAGTGTATGGGGTAGAAGACTATGGATGAAGTGTTTCTGGTGTTCTTTATGTTCTTCGTTGGAAGGACCTCTTTTCTTCCTAGCTTTCCTCCTCCCAAGATCCACCAAATGCCCAATGAAAATAATAGAGGAATGGTTTGTTTATTGTTTTTTTGGCACAACAAAACAAAAATCTGAAATTAATTAACCCGGATCCACCAAATTAATTTCACGAGAGGTGTCACATTTAATTTGTAGGATGTCAAGAGGCTCCCCTTAATTAATTCACACGCGTTGGCACAGTTAATTAGGGGATATGGCACAAAATTCAAAAAGGAGGATTTGGCAATTAATTGGGGTGGTGGTGGGACCATTAATATCTAGGGGAGTGGGCTTCGTTAAGGTGAGGGGTGGTCCCCACCCAAAATATCCTTCCAAGGGAGGTTATACTCAGGTGGGACCCACCACCATAACCTCTCATGAGAGGTTAAGGTGTGGTGGCCCCCACCTCCAACCTCCTCTTGGAGGTTTTAACCTGCACACACCCAAAGGTGGCTGAAATAAAATAATGTTGGTGCACATTTTATTTTATTATTTTTTTACAAAAATCCAAAAACTAACTTTTATTCTTTTCCAACTGTTGTCGAGGTGAAAGTATTCTTAAGAGAATATCGGCACTACATGTTCAATGATTCCATCAGATTTCAATTCCGAGCACCGGTTCAAAAGTTATAAAAACTCACTCGTACGTTTACTGAACGTACTTGAATAAAACTTCAGAAATTGATTCAGGGCACACCGGGCCTCAGAATCAAGCTCTGTAAATTTTCAGGGACTTGTAAAAATCCCTTGTATTTATGAAAAAAAAATCATGAAATTTCCGGGTCTTTACACAAAATAGTAAAAAGTAGTTACCACTGTTAAGGAAAAAATGGATTTATCAGGGGTTAATCTAAGAAGATAGTGGAAAAAATGACCTAAGCCTTATTCAACATCAATTTCATGTCTATATTTGGACCTTATATTTTATTTTATCTAAAATTTCCCATTTTGAAATCTTTTGGAAATGTAAAAATATGGGTATTATCGAATCTTTTCCAAAAATTACAAATGTGTCACTCACCTCACTTATAAAAGGTCACCCCTATCCTCTCCTCTTCAATACATTAAAAAAATAATTCAATTCCTACCCAAATAACTTCCCAAAATCCTTTATATCATCCTAGATTCCATATTTTGGACATAAATCCAACCAAGAACAAATTTGGCTGCAAACCTAAGGAGAATGCTCGAATAAGAGGTAACATTCATCCGTGCACATATTTTATTTATTTATTACTCCCCTTATTTAAATTATTATTATAAAATATTTATATAATAACCTCAATATATTTAATATAATTATATATTTAATGTTAATTTCTATTTCTAAAACCTTCTCCACATCCATCAAATGTGTTATGAAATCATTATTAGTGTGTATGATGGACTCCCACCTCACAAACCGATGTCATTTTATTTCCTTTACCACCTATCACGGTTGTAGATAATGATTTATTTATTATTTTTTTATGATATTAATAATATTATTATACTTTTTTAAATATTACATCACAGGTTCCTTTATGATTTACATTTTTCAGAATAATATAATATCGATTATTCATACGGCTGACTACTGCCTCGCAAAGTGATGTGATTCATTCACACATTACATGGATGGTATTAAGGATTATTTTAAGGAAAATATTTTAAAAATATTATTTTTAAATTTATTATATAATTATAATATATCTTTTACCTTTCTTTATTTCAATTAAATTGGAAAATGGAAATAACTTTCATGCATACGTACGACCTACCATCTCCATGAATGGGGTATTTCATTTTCTGTCTCTAAAATTAATGGAATAATATAATTACATTTATAATGAATATATATATATGATATTTGTATCATATTACCCATTCTGGATATTATATAACCATGATTAAATTAAAATTACCATAAATATAAAAAATCAAAACATATACGTAAAACAAAGCGGTTATTACCAGAAATGTATCTTTAACATGGAATTGTAAATAAAAGGGTAATAAATGATCATAATATTGTCATATGTGGTATAAAATATATATATTTTTTAATATATTTATAATAAACTTACATTTATTATACATTATATTTTAATGCTTACAGTGGAAGTATACTTATAGTAAGGTGTTCACATATAACATTTTTACTTATGTGAGACGCATTCCATATTCACCACATATTTATTTTATGTGGTTTATACACTGAACATGAATGTACAAAATTATTCTTATAATTAAAATTATGTGTATTTAAGTATCCATTTTATCATATAACATTCATGGGTTTTACGATTCCAAAGTTACAAAACTGGTAAATGATTTTTGTCTCTATTTTCCTTCATTGAGATGTACGTTTTGTTATACACATATCATCTATAATTATGTGTATATAATAACCCTTTGAAATGTAATATCATTAATTTATTTATAATTATGATATGTTATGTTTCATTTTATTTTATTCCTTTATGGGGTTATGATTCAATGTTTCCAAGGTGGTAAATACATTATGTTACAATCTCATCGTTTATCAGGATTGTTTATGATTATGTTTCTGATGATAATTTATTATGATATTTCTCTCAAGAAACACATTAATTTCCTTATCCTTTAGTTATACAAGATATTTTCAATAAAAATTACCATTTTTACATTCTTTGGTACTCAAAATAATATAGAATATGCTTTTGAAAAATCTAACATTATTTCTCCCTTAAGATAGAAATATATTTTCTTCCCAACCCATGTTAAATAGAAATAATTTCAAAAGATTTTTATTATTATATTATGATTTTTAAAAGACATATTTACCCATGTTTGACTTTATTAGAAAATTGAATGGGATATTCACTGTCATACAATTCTCATTTGGATTTTACAAAAAATATGAAAGGAATTGTTGATTTAACGTGTATGGTATGAATGTAATTTTACAACATCATGACCAATATTTTCTTTGAATATTACATTATAATTATTTATTTTTAATTTCTAATGAAAAGGTTTTGAAATTTTTTTATTTTTTAAAAAGTTATTTTCTAAGAAAGGTTATTACCCTTAAAAATGTTCCAAGTGATCTTTCAAAATCCATCTCCATATAAGATGACATATTTTGATATAATTTATTATTTATTAGGGATATTAACTAGGGACATCATTCTTTTTATATCTCTATGTAGTTTATATTTAGGATGAAAATATGTTTATGAAACACATTTCTCGGATTGAACTCTTATGAAACCTAATTATTTTAATGGTTTTTTCAATGATGATATGATGAAATTATTATGAAACCCGCCTCTTTTCTATAGGTTATGAAATGATACATTTTTTATAATTTTTTCTATTTTTTGAGTTATGATATGATGAATTTATTATGACATTATGGAACACATATTTTTTATTTTCCTTATGTGAGAGTGGTTATGTTATAACCAAAGACTTGTGAGACCAATATCTCCCTATAATTAATTGTGTAAAGATTTATATCTCATGAGTTTCATAGTATTATAAAGGGGAAGGAACATGGTTAAGTAAGTGAATTTTTCCACAATGATGGTCTTGGGAGTGAACCATGACTACTATGATGGTTTGGGGAGTGAACGCATTTGATTATGAGGAATGATTTTCCACTAGGGACTATGGTATGTCCCTCACAAAAGGTGTATCCACCCATAGAGTTACCAAATATTTCTTGGAAAAGATACTTAATTATCAAGGAAATTATTTTATATACTATTCTGTATGACATAATTCTATATCTTATGGATATGTTAGGCTCTCACCGAACATATTCATTTATTATAATATTATTCATGTCTTATGAACTACCAATATTTATTACACGACTCTGGATTATGGTCTTTGATTTTTAGGGTATGGTTTTCATATGACATAATCATGTTCTCATACCATATTGGTCAATTTAATCTTATTTATCTCATTTCTTTACCCTTACTAGGAATCTAGGATCACCCTTTCTTATGTTTTCTTACTATAGGTTATGAAGAAATTAATAAGTAAGAATAATAAAGGGGAAATTATTTATGGGAGACATTGAAGATATTTAATGAATTAATATTGGGATTAATGTTTCCAAAGGAACTATACTATTATAGTCCTAAAGTGTGTGTTTGTATAATATAATGAATATTTATCAAAAAATATGTAATATACATGTATGAAAATACTGAATCTCTATAAAATTCATGGAAATAAATATTTTTCAACGATCATTTTTCATTATGGGTATCATAAATTTTGGGTAAATAAGGAATATATTCATAAAATTTCATTTTATATAAGGAATATTCCTTACAAGTTTACTGTAATGTCATTAATATTGGCTAATGCACAAAACCTTTTATGGATTTAATGAAAAATTTATTGATGAAATATATTAATAATTATTTTATGGTATTTATTACTGATATCTTGGTGTACTCTATAATCTATTAAGATCATGAGAATCACTTGTAGATTATTCTTGATACTTTTAGAGAAAATGAGTTATATAGGAAATTAATAAAGAGTGAATTCTAGATTCAAAAAAATTATTTTCATTTAAATATTATCTCTAAGGATGGAATCTTAGTTGATCTAGTAATGAAAAGGGGAGTAAAAGAATATCTTATAACAATAAACATAACCAAGGTATATAGTTTCATTAAACTAAATGGTTACTATCATATATTTATTCAAAAAAACTTTTAATTGGATTACCTATTAACCAAGAATAATTTCAATGGAGTTTAGTTCACATGGAAATAAGAATGTGTCGAATGTTTTGAAGAATTGAAGAGAATGTTGGTGAATACTAATATTTTAACTCTAGAATCGAGAAATAAAGGATTTGTGATATATAGTGGGGTATCAAATAAGTGTCTTTGTAGTTTTCATATATATAAGGATTAATTAATTATGTATGAATTATGGCAGTTAATCTATCATGAATAGAACAATCTAACTCATGATATTAAGATGACATCAATAATCATTACTTTTATGATATGGATAGATTACCTCTATAGTGGAATATATGAGATTTAAACAGACCATATGATCCTAAAAACCCATTTAATAGAAAGTGATCAATATGAAGAAAATCTGCTCACATGATCCACTCAAAGATTATGATTGACCAACACACTACCACCCATGGAAGGAGAATAAGGTAGTGGATGCATTGAGCAGTACGGATCATAAGGACTTGATCGAAATGAGGTTTTATAGAGATATTATGATCATGGATTTAATGAATATGGAAATGGTAATTATTGAGGATGTTGAAACATTACTTCATTAATTGATTACCAAACCATATTTATTGGAAAAGGTGAAAATTTCTCAGCCTGATGATGAGAATTTTCAAAAGTAAATTAAAGTCATGAAATATTAGAAATTGGTAGACTTAATATATGGAGATGAAATTCTGAAATATGGAAATAGAATATGGGTTCCACCTATATCTGACATGAAAAAGGAATTATTAGACGAATCTCATAGTTCAAACATATCTATAACCCCAAGAAGCACGAAGATATATATATATTTATAGGAAACTTTTTGGTTGGATAATATAAAGCAGGAAATTTCAGATTATATATTAAGATGTTAAATTTTTCAATAGGTGAACGTTGAGATAAAACATTGTTGAGTATTTATGAAACCTATAACAATTCATATATAAAAATTGGATGACATTACTATGTAATTTTACACTAGATAACCAAAGACTCATGAAAATAATGGTGCAATATGGGTTACTATTAATTTCCATACCAAATCCACACATCTCTTCCCTATAATAGAATATTTACATCTTTACTACCTCAAAAAAGACTATATTAATGATGTTTTAAGACTTTATATTTCACTAGTTTTAATTCTACCTAATTGTGGTCTGCAATTTAAATTGATATTCTGGAAAAGTATTCAGAAGTATTAGGATAATAATCATCATCTCATAACCTTCTATCACCCTCAAACTGATGGAGAGTCTAAAATGAATATTCAAATATTATAACACATGTTATAATCATTCTCATTTGAGATTGAAGGTACGTTGGATAAATATTTTACTTTGGTAGAGTTTTCCAATAATAATATCTTCTAATAAATTTTTCAAATGGTGTTGAATAAATAATTATATGGAAAGAGATTTCATACCCCAAATTTTTGGTATGAAGTTGGTGAAATAAATATTAAGGACCCAAAACTTGTTGAAAAAATAATGGATAAGGTAAATAGTATTCAAAGCAACATTAAAATATCTCAAAGAGGGAAAAATATGTACTGATCAAAAAAGGAATGATTTCACATTTCATGTAGGGGATCCTGTTTTCTATAAAGTATCTCAAAGAAAGGGTGTTATATGGTTTGTTAATAAAGGAAAACAAAGCCTCAATTATATCAAACCATTTCAAATCCTAGAAATAATTAGAGTTCTGGTTTATTGTTTATAAATTTCACCAAGCCTATATAAATTAAATGATGTGTTCTATATCATTTTATTAAATAAGAATATTATAGATCCAAAACATGTTCAAAACATTGATTAAATAGAATTGAAACCTCATTTATATTACTCTCAAGATCTCATCCAAATTATGGACACTATAGATAAAAGTGAGGGATCAGATTATTCAACAGGTAAATATACAATAGAGAAATCACAAGATAGAAGAGATGACATGGGAACTTGAAGAAAATATGATTAATAACAACTTAAATATATTCAACTAAAATTTTAGAAATTTATAGGATTTAATTTTTGAAGGAGAGGATAATGTAACACTCGAGCTTCAATTTTAGTAATATTACATTTCAAAAGAAATAATATCACAATAGACATAGTTTGATTAAAGAATATAATAGAAATAGAAATTTGAAAATTTTATATATTTATTTTTCTTAAATTAATTTCATTTTTATGTCATCAAATCAAAATTAACCTAAGGTAAAACTTAGGGATTTTACAGAAATAATTTATTTTTCAATGAATAAAAGAAAATTTCGATATTTCAAATATTGTCATTTCGTTTCACTAAATAAAGTAATTTAAAATTACTACTATAATTTTTATTTGGTATTAATGTAACATATGACTAATTTTATTTAGAATAATTTAATTTCAATAAATAATTGTCATTTTTTATATAAGTTAATTTTTATTCTTAAAATTGAATTTTCCTAAAAATAGTTTTTCATTACATTTTATGAGTTTATATTAGAATTAATTTCTACTAATTTTAATATCTGAATTAGGAAAAATTAACACCATAGAGGTAATCATGATTTTTTAATTTGTTAAATAGTTCCCTTTTATTTTTATCCATTATGAATAGAAAATATAAAAAAATTATTTGTTACCCCTGTAAGGGTAAGATTGGTAAAACAAGGTTAAAATAGTGTGATAAATATTTAAAACATAAATAACACATACCTTTATATTATTGAATGAATTTTTTTTACATTTTAATCTAATATTATGAAAAATAAAAACATGGTTCCATATTTCTTTTATGTTTACGATTATAATATTTTACTAAAAGATAATACTGAAAATGTAACTTTCTATATTTTAATATCCATAATATTTTATGATAGGTATAAGTACATATTATGTTTTTTTGTAGAATGTTACTTCAAATATGAATTAATTTTTTTATTTTAATTTATTTTATATTTTTAGTGATTAAATGATTAGCTTAAATTCTTACCCAATACTGACACAATATTTATTCAATCAATAGAAAAATAAAATAAATGATTTTAAAAATATTTTAATTAATAAAAATGGATTAATTATTATTATAAATGTATTTCATAGTTAAATATGATATTTTAGGGATATTTTAAATGGATATATTTAAATTTCCACTTTTTATTGTGTACTTAATGTCAAATATAATGAATATTTTAAAAATGAAATTAATGATATTTTATAATAAATAATATTTTATTAAATGATTTAAAATTAATAAAAATAATATATTCATTCAAATTAATTTTATATAATGGATGAAATCAACCATGGTCATGTTATTGTTATATTCCATTTTATGGTGACAATATTCACCATTAAAAGGTAGAAAACATTAGTTTATATTAATTGTAAAAATGGTTAATTGGGAGTTAAAACTAAAAGATAAGGGTGAAAAATTAGAAAAACAAATTTCCTAATTTTATTCTATGAGTATATTTAGAATAATACTCATCTTATATTTTAATTATATCAATTTTATTCAATTTTTAAATGAAAAATATATATATATATTAATTTAATACATTAACAAAAATTCAAGAATGGTGCTTCCCTAAAATATAAAAAGACACAAATTGTATATTTTATTTCCACCACTTTTAGATAACTATCTAAACTAAACCCTATCTAATTCCATTATCAATATCCATAAACATGTTCTAGTGATTTTTACCTCCAAAAATACCAACCTTAGCAGGTTATCTAAATGAAGTCTGCTAAATAAGTGGTAATTGTCTTTGCCAACTCTTTCAATTTTTTTTCCAATTATACTTCCTAATAATTTGTTGTACCCATCATGATATAATAAATACAGTATCATAAATACAATAAAATATTATTAGTATTATGTTACACACATTTTCCTTCTCTTTTGTATCCTAAAAAATGAGAAAACATCGCTAGTGTGGGCATACAACTTACTATCTCCACGTAGAGGTGTAATTTGTTTTTCATCACAACTATACATTTATGGTTATAAATATAGAAATTATAAATTAATATTATATTTATAAAATAATTATATTTATGGAAATATAATATCATATATACCATCTTATCTTCTAATTTTCTAGAAAAAATAACATCGCTGGTGTGTACGTGTGGACTACCACCTTCACGATGTGATGCGATTAGTTTTTCATTTGTGAATTAAATGGAAGATAATAAGGATTTATTTAATTCTTATATATTATATATATTATATAATAATTATTTTTTAATGGTTATTTATTATCTACCATTATTTCATTTCATCCAACAAAAAGTAGAAATAGTGTTCATATGTATATATGACCTACCGTCTCCATGAACGGTGTAATTTATTTCTTATATGTTTTACATGGATGACTCTATATATCTATATATTGAATATATATTATATTTAAATCATTAACTTGTTTTTTTATATTATGATACCATAATAAAAGTACTGGGAAAAGAGATTCCAAATAAATATTCTCATGAGAAATAAAGTAGATCATGCCCAAAATAATGAGAATAATAAAATATTTTTAATGAATGGGTGATGAAATATTATGTATAGACTATATAAGATGTTATATATGTGTCTATAGTTCTCTGAGGTAATTATAATAAATTAAAATTTATTATACATTAGTTTAAAATTACTTATGAGCAAATTAAAACTTGAGATAAGGGGTTTGTTAACTCAATTTCCATTCACTAGTTTACACTATTCTTTATTGGATTTTATATTCTATGATTATGTGTGAAATTACTTATTATTGTATTATTTTTTATTTTCACTTTTTTATTTACATTTGAACCTTATATTTACTTCATTGATTAATTATCACTTCAATTATATAATCATTGTATGTAATTTCAACTCAAATACTTCTTTATTGAGACAAATTTGATATTATACACCAACTTATTATTATGTGGTATATATATAAACTATTTTATGGATTTAAAATGAATATTAATTTTCATTATTATTAATCATTCAATTCAAGTTAAACATTTAAAAGGAAAGTTTAAAATAAAATTTGATCTTATTTCTATTTGAACGTGTAACGCCCCGACCCCAGTTACCTAGAGTCGGTGCATTATTACATAACATTGGCATGATCACAAAAGATCATGTCTCAAAAGACTAATTAGATTAGTAGCCTTGGAAACACTAGATACATTCATAAGTCTTACATTACATCATAAAGTGAAAACTACAACAACATCTTGTCTACACACTCATATCCCCTTATATTATCCCTGTAGGTCATTCATGAAATACTTCTTCACATCCTAGGAAAAATAAAACATAGAAAGGGGTGAGCTCAAATGCCCAATATGGATAACAATATAGCGGAAACTTTCATAAATAAGCATAAACATTTAAGGCAATGTATAACTAAAACAAAAGCCTTTTAAACTTGAACTTCATCATAATATGGAAAAAATAATATGAAATAATGTCATTTACTTATTCACGTAGATATTATACTAGTCGAATAATCACATGCAATATCAATAACCACTTTCATAATGATGGAATGCATAATGCCAGACTATCATAACCACATAGTCAAGGCCTTGCAGCAATAATATAAAAATAATTTTTTCAAGGCCATGTGCCAAGACACTAGTTTGTCTCATGAGACCTACCGATTCATCGATGAGCTATAGCGGGATCCACCCGTCACTTATTAAGTCCAACTCATTCCTCATATGAACAGGTTTAAACATAACATAAACATTCTTATTAAAACTAGCATACTAAATGTCAATAATTTCCCCATAAACAATGAATGGAATAAAAATAACACATACACAATCAAACATATCACAAAAACTTCAATACAATATTTATGTTTTGTATCATAATAAATAAACTTCAAATAAACTTAAAATCCATCAAAGGATGTTGACATAGATGAAATCAAAACTATTTGAGAGAAATATCTCTTTTTTTTAAGTATTTAAGAGTCACATAATTATAAAAGAAAACATTTAATTTTAAAATATTCTTATAAGACTGTAAGGGAAGCTTCGACGATTTTATAACAGCGGAAAATAGCCGCACCCACCGTATAAGTTAAAAAATACATTCTTACCTTAATTCTGTCGAAATTGTTAAAAAGGAACTTGTTTGGAAAACGATAAAAAGATTACTTTATAAACTTATTATAAAAATTCAACAAGGGTATAAATGACTTTGACCCATAGTCTATAAAATATTAATAATGTTTTGAAATACATTTTTATGAAACATGGATGTCAAAGATAAAGAGGTCCCAGTAGATAATTACCTATAAACAACCTCGGATAATGAAGAGATTGTGAAATAAACCCTTACCTTGTATTTTTCCTTGGTTTAGGGTAGGTTAACCACCTGTATAATAGTGAAATAATTGTTATTAAATTATACAAGAATCACATACATTAATATGATATCATATATGATCTTTTAACATTGCTTTCTTAATAATATCTTAGTATTATCGTCATTTCGGGTGTTAACTTACTCATTTTATTTTTTATGTTTTGTTACATAAGTCATTTTTGTTATTGATAGGTTTTCTATTATTAATATCTAGAATGATATAAAGTCCTTAAAAATTATTTTTAATCATCAAATGAGAATTATACTTGGATGGATACGATGTGGAATGAATCTCATCGCGTTCGTGGAGATAGTAGTCCGTACGTACGCATGAGCAACAATGTCATTCTTTTGATATTAAAATAATATATAATTGGATGTTATATCATATATATAGAATAATTATAATGTTATATTTATTATTTACATGAATTACACATCATTATTATACCCATCCAAATAATAGTGTATTGAATAACAATTACACCACGACGTGGAGACGGTAAGTCGTACGTACGCACGTATGGTGACATGTCATTCAAAGGATGAATAGAGTAATGAATATGGTTATACCATCTTTAAAATAAAATCACAGTATATAGAATATACTGGAGTTATTATTTTAAAATGGAAATAAAAAAGAAATAATAAGTTGAAGAAGAAAGGAACTTGAAATAGGGTGGTGAAAACATTACCTCTTCTTCGGGTTCTTCCTTTTGATTTGATAAAAATGGATCCTTAGGTTGGATTTATGATCAAACTAAGGCCTCTAGGTTTAAGTGAGGTAATTTGAGAGAATATTTGGGTAGGGTTTGGCCGAACCAAAATTCTTTGAAGGTGTGAAGAATTGGTTAAAATTGATGTCCTTTTATAAGGGGGGGCTCTTTAGGAAAAACTTAAAGTATTATTTTATAATAAATTCATATTCGGTTTATAATGGCTCCAAAGTGGATTATTAAAAGTATAAGGTGGGTATGGGTCTAAATCCTTTCAAACAATAGATTTTATATAGGTTTGGTTCAATATATTAACCTTATCTTTTAGTTTTAACTCTTAGTTAATTAGTTTGACATTTACCATGTCAATTTGTATTTTTATATTATATAGTTAATAAAATTACTATATACATCCAAGTGATCCCCAAGTGGTCCATTAATGATACAAATATCATGATATGGGTCCTTTTTCTGAACCTTAGATTTTTAGGAATAGAATATCAATTAATAATATAATATTTGTTTTAAAAACTCATTTATGTCAATTTTGACACTATTCAATAATTGATTTTTGTTAAAGTCTTAAAAACTTTATTAATTCGAATAAAATTCATTTAAGAAATAATAACATGTAATATTAACTAATAAAATTCGTGGATAGAATCAAAACTTTAAAATTATATTTATTTTAACTTTTATAACACCAATTATTTGATTCTTTCATTAATAAAAAAATACTGCATCATTATTGTGTCACAAATAAATTTAATTATTAAATTTATAAAGATGATAAATAAAATACAATTATGAAGGAAATATTTTTATCTTTCTAATTAATGTTTATAGTCAAAAATAGAACATATATAACCCTATGTAAAAATTGTTTTGCTAAAAGATATATGCTTATGTCATTTTTGTATTTACTTTAACTTAATTAACATAAAGTGTCATTATCACCTACAAGTGGCTCCATGGGGTCCCAAAAAGCGACCCAAATATGACCATGGTCTAACATGTATCATAAAATAGGGTTAGGACACATTTTAGGGTAATTTATTATTATTATAATATTATTTTTTACCCTTATTTACCGGATTTACCCTTTATCCATGGTAAATAAAATATTTACCGAAGTAATTATTCAAAATGTATAAAAATAAAAGTCCCATATTTACAAAATTTGTACATACTAATTCCAAATATGGAATCCATTTTTACAAATTCAAAACACCGAAGTGGCATAAATTAATTTAAAATTAATTCCCGTTGTTAAAACAAAAAGAGTGTTTTTAAGAGATAATAACTATCAAAAGATTGACACTTGTTTATGTTCGGTTTAGTTGTGAAATTATGTCCAATGACCAAAATTTTATTAAATAGTAAAAATATATTCTAAATATACTTTAAAACCATTCAAATTCATAATTTATCACTATTAATTATTTTGATTAAAAATTTTGTTTTTAATTAAAATTTAGTAATTTTAACTATTCATAAAAATATAAAAGTTATTCGAAAGGTACCAAAATTTCACCCTAGGATAATTTCAATATTATGAATCCAAAAATGAAATCCATTTTGAGAGATAAAATTAATAAAATTTCAAAAAGTGGGTATTACTATTCATAACGGCTACTTTGATTGGTCACGATGTGTTAGAATCTCGAAGTTGCGTACAACACACGTTATTGTATTGTTCAAAGAGAATCTACCGTAGAAGATTGGGGTGTTACATTCTCCCCTCCTTTAAATAATTTCATCCTCAAAATTTCTAGAATAATACTTCATGAAAAAACTCGGTTGGTTCTTCATCATAAGTTCATCGGGTTCCCACGTTGCCTCTTCCATCTTATGGTTCCTCCATAGAACTTTTACCAGACGAGTCATCCGGTTTCTCAGCACTTTCACTCTTGTATCAAGAACCTTGAAAGGATCTTCATAATAAGATAGATCAGGTTCGAGTTCTACTTCATCATAGGTGAGTACATGTGTTGGGTCAAGCATGTATTTTATCAACAGTGATACGTGGAACACATCGTGAACTTTGGATAGACATGGCGACATTGCCAAACAGTAAGCGATAGGGCCAATTCGTTCTAGAATTTCGAATGGTCCGATGTAACTGGGACACAATTTTCCCTTCTTACCAAAATATATAACACCCTTCCATAGAGATACCTTCAAGAAAACATGATCTCCTTCCTGAAATTCAAATCCTTCCTTTGGTTATCGAGATAGCTCTTATGCCTACTTTGAGCTGCTTTGATGTGGTTTTGGATTACCTTCACCTTTTCCATAGTTTCCTCCACCAATTCCAGGCCTAAGAGTTTTCATTCACCAACATCATCCCAACAGGTTGGTGTGCGACATCTCTTTCCGTATAGCGCTTCATATGGTGCCATCCAAATTCTTGAATGGAAGCTATTATTATAGGAAAATTCTATCAGATGTAAATATTGATCCCACATACCCTGAAAGTCAAGTGAGCATGATCTCAACATGTCTTCTAAGGATTGAATAGTCTGTTCTGATTTTTCATCTGTTTTAGGGTCGTAATAAGTGCTCAAACAGAGTTCAGTATCCAGGTATTTCTGAAGACTTTTCCAAAATCTTGATGTAAAACGGGGATCACGATCCAAAACAATTGATAGGGGTACTCAATGAAGTCTCACAACTTCATTAATATATAGTATTTCTATACATTAAAGTGGTAAATCTTCCCTTATAGCAAGAAAATGCGATGCCTTGGTATGACGATCAACAATGACCCATATTGAATCGTTCCTTCTAGGAGTCTTTGGTAGTGCCATGATAAATTACATTGTGATATTATCCCATTTCCACTCTGGTATGGGAAGAGGTTGCAATACACCACCAGACTATTTCCTTCCAGCTTTCACTTGTTGACAAACCATACAGATTGACAGAAAATCAGCAATCCCCCTCTTCATGTTGTCCCACCAAAAATGTTCCTTCAAATATCTATACATTTTGGTTCTCCCAGGGTGTATAGAGAAATTGGAACTATGAACATCATCCAATAATTATCTTTTTAGATCAGGTATATCAGGAACACAAAGTCTCTTCCCAAATTTCAAAATTCCATCTTCATACACAAAGTCACTCAATCTCCCATAATTCACAACTTTAATCTTCTTTTTAAACTCTTCATCATCGTTCTGAGAACTCTTTATATTTTCTAGAAAAGATGGTTTGGAAACCATTTGAAAAGGCATTGATGTTTCACCTTCCATGGTGATTCCCATATCCATCTTTACCAGATCCATGTATATAGCATCATTTTCAACTCTTGTCTTGTGAAAAACTCCATGACTCATTCTAATCAAAGCATCTTCCACCTTATTTTCCTTCCCCAAGTGGTAGTGTATCGTGTAATCATAATCCTTGAGTAGTTCAAGCCATCTCCTTTGCCTCATGTTGAGTTCTTTCTATGAGAAAATATACTTCAAACTCTTGTGATCAGTATAACTCTCACATTTTTCACCATAGAGATAATGTATCCATATCTTCAAAGAAAAGATCACAACTGCTAACTCGAGATCATTAGTAGGATAGTTTTTCTCATGAACTTTCAGTTGTAGTTATGCATGGGCAATAACTCTATCATTTTGCATAAGGACACAACCAATTCCTTTCATTGATGCATCACTATAAATAATGAACCCATCATTCCCCGATGGTAGAGTTAATATAGGAGCATTGACTAATATTTTCTTCAGTTCTTCAAAAAATTATTCACACTCTTTTGTCCAAAAAAATTTAACCCCTTTACGTGTGAGCTTCGTTAATGGGTTAGCCAATCGGGAAACGTTCTGGACAAAATTCCGATAAGAACCTGCTAAGCCAATAAAACTGCATACCTCGGTTATACTCATTGATGTTGTCCATTCTTGGATTGCTCTTATCTTATAAGGATCAACAAAGATTCCATCCTTAGAGAAAATATGTCCAATAAAAGAAATCTCCTAAAGCCAGAATTCACACTTGTTAAACTTCCCATATATTTCATGTCTTCTAAGAGTCTTCAGGATAGTGCGAAAGTGATTTTCATGATCTTTGTAGCATTTTGAGTATACCACGATATTATAAATAAATACCACTATAAATTCATCGAGATATTCCTTGAAAACTATATTCATTAGATCCATGAAAACAGAGGGTGCATTAGTCAGCCCAAAAGGCATTACTGTAAACTCATAATGTTTGTACCTGGTTCGAAATGCTGTCTTTGGAATGTCTTCCTTCTTCACACACAAATGATGGTATCCAGATCGAAGTTCAATATTTGAAAAGTATTGAGCTCCATGCAGTTGTTCAAATAAATCATTAATGTGAGGTAGGGGATACTTTTTCTTTATTGTTATAGCATTGATCTCCCTGTAGTCGATACATAACCTCATAGATCCATCTTTCTTCTTAACAAAAAGGACAGGGGATCCTCATGGAGAAACACTAGGGTGAATAAATCCCTTATTTTTCAATTTCTCTAGTTGTTTCTTTAGTTCCACTAATTCCACAGTGTCCATTCTATAAGGGGTCTTGGATATAGGCCTTGATCCGTGAATTAAATCAATGGAAAACTCATTTTCTCATTCTGGAGGATGTCCAGGTAAATCTTCTGTAAACACATCAATATATTCTATCACAATTGGAACATCCTCTATTTGAACATTACTTTCCTCACCCATATTCATTTCCTTCTCTTCCTCTACAATAATTGAATTTAGTTGAGCTACTGGGGGTGGATCTAGATAAGAATTAGGTGGTGACGATTTTTCTCTAAAGATAAGGTGTTCCTTATCATCATCTTCAAAAATTATAACCTCCTTATTCTTACAATAAATCTTTACATCATGGTCTGAAATCCAATCCATACCAAGGATTATACCAAAATCAATCATAGGTATGATGATGAGATTAGTAGATAAAGAACATTTATGTGCTCTAATGGGAATGGATTCACAAAACTTTATTGCGATGATACATCCCTTGGGAGTTTTAACTGATAACTACCTTGTTAGATCAAATTGTAAATAACTAATTTTCTTAGAAAACTGGGATTATATGAAACAATGCGATGATCCAGAATCAAATAAATCATTTGATAAACTTGAGAAAACCATTAAATTACCTGTCACCACATCTTTCGGAACTTCTACCTCAGTAGTAGTGATAACATAACCTTGGACATGATCCCTTGGCCTTTTTTGAGGTAAGTTCCCTTGATGCTTAGGACATTCATTTGATTAATGTCCCATCTCCCTATAGTTGTAGCATTGAACATCGGTAGCTTCTTTCTTCCCCTTGCAATCACGAGATTTTTGGCCTTTTTCACCACACTTGTAACAGACTCCCATTCCTTTCAAGAAAGTACCAGGTTTTTTCTTCCCAAATTTACTACAGGATAGATATTCAACTTTTCCCTTCTTCCCCTAATTTCCATTTCCAGATTGATCAGCAGATCTCTTCTTCTCTTTCTTTGATTTAAAGTCATAAGACTTAGAGAATTATTTTTCTATCTTGATAGCACATGAGACAATATCTTCATAAAACAAGAAGGTTTTTTAGACTAATGCTCGATGGAGAAATGGTTTTAACCCATCAAAGAAACTATAAATATTACTTCTTGGGTTATGTATATAATCTTTAGCATACCTCACTAACCTTGTAAAGTTAGCTTCATACATTGCGACATTCTCATCCTCCTTTTGCCTCAGAATTAGAAATTGCATTTTCATATCTGCTCGATGGTCACAGTGAATGTATTTTTCTAAGAAAAGATCATTGAACTCCCTCCATCAATATTTGATACTTTATCATCTTCCTTTGTGTTTTGAATCAATGACCACCATAGATCAGCATCTCCAGTGAGGCGGTAAACTACCATGATAACTTTTTCCCTTTCACTACTCCCCACAGCATGGAATATTTTCTCTAAAGAATTTATCCATTTATCAACTACTAAGGGATTTTTAATCCCATTGAATTTTGGTGGTTGTTTCCTCATGAAGCGATTTAACATTGATCCTCCACTCTGCGGATCAGGGTGCTCCATACGGGTAAGGTTATTATTCATAACCTGAGTGAGTTATCCCAGTATGGTGATTAGATGATCAGCACCAGTTGCATCACCAGCTCCACTATAATTATCGTGAGCAAGAGGGAAATCCCTACATGGAGTGTGTGCATTGATATGGTTTCCATTCCTTCCACTAGGTTCCATTTATAAACAATGTCATAAACTAGATCAGTTTATGAATCAAAATACATAATTCAATACTTGTAAAAAACTTAACATAAATTGAACAATTTATGGATACAATCCATAATCATAAAAAAATGTTTTCATTGGGGATGTATATACTCATAAACCCTTTATAATGGTTTGTAAAGAAAATGAGAATTATCCTAAGCATATCCCTCAGGAGTGTCCTAACCAAGAGTGCAACAAGGCCCGTTGTCGTGCACCAGTTCCCATTCGAGTCTAGCTCAAAGCGGTGTTTTTGGGTATTACCCCTAGGTACATCTATTCCAGATCCGCCTCTACCTAATCGTATCCAGACAGGGATGTATTGCTCAGAAAAATCACAAAATCTCCACAATACCAAAATTCTAGGAATTTCATCAATACTAATCCTCAAATTTTATCTTAGGTCTATGTGATCTAATCAGAGTTTATCTAAATCTAGATTTCAAGGTTTGTACTAAACTTCCTCTGATACCAACTGTAACGCCCCCACCCCAGTTACCCAGAGTTGGTGCATTATTACATAACATTGGCATGATCACAAAAGTTCAAGTCTTGAAATATCTATTAGTTTAGTAGCCTTGGAAACACTAGATACATTCATAAGTCTTAAATTACAACATAAACTGAAAACTACAAAAAAAATATTTTCTCCACACTCATATCCCCTTATACTATCCCATCAGGTCATTCTTGAAATACTTCTTCACATCCAGGGAAAAATAAAACATAGAAAGGGGTGAGCTCAAATGCCCAGTAAGGATAACAATATAGTGGAAACTTTCATAAATACGCATAAACATTTAAAGAAATGTATAACTAAAACAAAAGCCTTTTAAACTTGAACTTCATCATAATATGGAAAAAATAAAATGAAATAATTCCATTTACTTATTCACATAGATATTATACCAGTCGAATAATCACATGTAGTATCAATAACCACTTTCATAATGATGGAATGCATAATTCCAGACTATCATAACCACATAGTTAAGGCCTTACGCCATGACTATAAATAAGATTTTGTCAAGGCCTTGTGCCAAGACACTAGTTTGTCTCATGAGACCTACCGATGCATCGAGGAGATATAGTGGGCTCCACCTGTCACTTATTAAGTCCAATTCATTCCTCATATGAACAGGTTTAAACATAATATAAACATTCGTATTAAAACTAGCATAAGAAATGTCCATACTTTCTCCATAAAACATGAATGGTATAAAAATAACACATCCACAGTAAAACATATCACAAAACCTTCAATACAATATGGAAGTTTTGTATCATAATAAATAAACTTCAAATAAACTTTAAATCCATAAAAGGATGTTGATATAGATGAAATCAAAACTATTTGAGAGAAATATCTCTATTTTTTTAAATCATTTAAAAGTAACATAATTATAAAATAAAACATTTAATTTGAAAATATTCTTATAATCTTTTAAGGGAATCTTAGATGATTTTATAACGGCGGAAAATAGTCGCACCCACCGTATAAGTTAAAAAAGACATTCTTACCTTAATTCTGTCAAAAAGGTTAAAAAGGACCTTGTTTGGAAAACGACAGAAATATTCCTTTATAAACTTATTATAAAAATTCAACAAGTGTATAAATGAATTTAACCTATAGTCTATAAAATAGTAAGAATTTTTTGAAATACATTTTTAAGAAACCTGGATGTGGATGATAAAGAGGTCCCAGTAGATAATTACGTATAAACAACCTCGGATAATGAAGAGATTGTGAAATAAACCCATAATTTTTATTTTTCCTTGGTTGAGGGTAGGTTAGCCTACTTTATAATGGTGAAATAATTTTTATTAAATTATAAATTAATAATATACATTAATATGATATCATATATGATCTTTTAACATTTCTTTGTTAATAATATCTTAGTATTATCGTCGTTTCGGGTGTTAACTTACTTGTTTTCTTTTATATGTTTTGTTACATAGGCCATGTTTGATATGGATAGGTTGTATCTTATTCATATCCAGAATGATATCAAGTACTTAAACATTATTTTTAATCATCAAATGATAATTAGACTTTCATGGATACGATGTGGAATGAATCTCATTGTGTTCGTGGAGATGGTAGTCCGTACGTACGCATGAGCGAAAATATCATTCTTTTGATATTAAAATAATATATAATTTGATGGTATATCATATATACAGAATCATTATCATGTTATATTTATTATTTACATTAATTACACATTATTATTATACCCATCCAAATAATAGTGTATTGAATATCAATTACCCCATGACGTGGAGACGGTAAGCTATACATACGCACGTATGGTGACATGTCATTCAAAGGATGGATAGAATACTAAATATGGTTGTACCATATTTATAATAACATCACAGTATATAGAATATATTGGAGTTATTATTTTTGAATTTAAAAAAAAACACGAAGAAGTTGAAGAAGAAAGGAACTTGAAAGAGGGTGGTGAAAACATTACCTCTTCTTCGGGTTCTTCCTTTTGATTTGATCAAAAGGGCTCCTTAGGTTGTATTTATGATATAAATAAGGCCTATAGGTTGAATTTAGGGAAGTTGAGAGAATATTTGGATATGGGTTGGCCGAACCAAAAGGTTTTTAAGGTGTGAAGAATTAGTTAGAAGTGGTGTCCTTTTATAAGGAGGAGGAGGGGCTCTTTAGGAAAAACTTAAAGTATTATTTTATAATAAATTCATATTCTATTTATAGTGGCTCCAAAGTAGATTATTCAAAGTATAAGGTGTGTATGGGTCTAAATCCTTTCAACCAATATATTTTAGATAGGTTTTTGTCATTATATTAACCTTATCTTTTAGTTTAAACTCTTAGTTAATTAATTTGACATTTACCATGTCACTTTGTATTTTTATATTATATAGTTAATAAACTTACTATATACATACAAGAGACCCCAAAGTGGTCCATTAATGATACACCTATCATGATATAATTCATTTGTCCGAACCTTAGATTTTTAGGAATAGAATATCAATTAATAATATAATATTTGTTTTAAAAACTCATTTATGTCAATTTTGACACAATTCAAAAATTGATTTTTGTTAAGGTCTTAACAACTTTATTAATTAGAGTAAAATTTATTTAAGAAATAATAACATGTAATATTAACTAATCAAATTAGTGTATTGCATCAAAAATTTAAAATTATATTTATTTTAACTTTTATAATACCAATTATTTGATTCTTTCACTAATAAGGAAAATAATGCATTATTATTGTGTCATTAATAAATTTAATTATTAAATGTATAAAAATTATAAATAAAAAACCATTATGTAGAAAATAGTTTTATATTTATAATTAATATTTATAGTCTAAAATATAACATATATAACCCTATGTAAAAATTGTTTTTCTAAAAGATATATGCTTATGTCATTTCTGTATTTACTTTAACTTAATTAATATAAAGTGTCCTTATCACCTACAAGTGGCTCCATGGGGTCCCAAAATCTACCCAAAGATGCCCATGGGCAGAAATGTATCAAAAAATAAGGTTATTACACGTTTTAGGGTAATTTATTATTATTATAATATTATTGTTTTACCCTTATTTATCAGATTTACACTTTAACCATGGTAAATAAAATATTTACCGAAGTAATTATTCAAAATGTCTAAAAAAAGTCACCTATTTACAAACATTGGACATCCTGATTCCAAATATGGAATGCATTTTTCAAAATTCAAAACACCTAAGTGGCAAAAATTAATTTAAAATTAATTCCCGTTGTTAAAACAAAAAACGTGTTTTTAAGAGATAATAACTATCAAAGGATTGACACTTGTTTATGTTAGATTTAATTGTGAAATTATGTCTAATGACTAATATTTTATTAAATGGTAAACATATATTCTAAATATACTTTAAAACCACTCAAATTCATAATTTATCACTATTAATTATTTTGATTAAAAAAATTATTTTTAATTAAAATTTAGTAATTTTTACAATTCATCAAAATATAAAAGTTATCTAAAAAGTACCAAAATTTCACCTTATGCTAATTTCGATATTCTGAATCCAAAAATGAAGTCCATTTTGAGAGATAAAATTTATAAAATTTTAAAAAGTGGGTATTACTATTCATAACAGCTACTTTGATTGGTCGAGGTGTGTTAGAATCTCGAAGTTGCGTACAACACACGCTACAATATTATTTAAAGAGAATCGTACCGTGGAAGCTTGGGGTGTTACAAATCAAGTGTATTTTTATTCCATATCCATATTTTTCAAAAACAAATTTTAAAATATTATTTTATTTATTATAATAATTAATTAATGACATTTTAAGTTATCCATGAATTTTTACCAGGATTAAAAAGAATATTTCTAATACTTCTCGATACTTTTGTTTTAAAATTTCTTTATAAAAAGTCAATATGAATGTTTTTTAACATATATGGCATTAATGGATTTTATCGATGTCGTAACCATTTTATGATTTTAGCTTCTTCGCACTATTTTCAAGGGTTTTACTAAGAAAACTATTTAATAAAGATAATTTTAATATTTTGCTTCAATTTTTATATTTCTCCAAAGTATATGATTTTATAACAAAACCTATGTTTTTTATGAATCAATGATCATCTTTATCTATTATTAAATTTGTGGTCACCAACTTTCTATTAAAATGTTTACATCATTATGATCATTATTAAATTATATTAATCTTAAATATCGATATTATTTTTATCATGGATATAATTATTTTGTAAACCATATACCATTTCTATATATGGGATTTTACATGGAATGTTATTTGATTGACTAGGTAAATATTGATATTCTATATTATTTACTCAATATATTTATTTATTGAAAAGGCATATTTTTATCAATTAAATTAAATATATGAGGAATGAATTAGATATTCAATGATGGTTAGTATCATGAGAAAAATTTAGTGGCCAAATTAAATTGGATTTTGGTGTATTTATACCAATATATTAAGCTATCTAGGCACATGGATTTGTTTGTGGATATTTTATGATATCTGAGATATTAATGTCCAACATTAAGAATCTACTTCATTGAGAATTTTATTTTTACTATCCAAGAGTTTCTACATTTATATTATCCCATGATGTATTTTGGGATTTAGTTATTGATTTAATGTCATGTTTTTTAGGTTATTTACTATCCCATGTAAAATATGTTTCATTTACTCATATTGCTTCTATTTTATATAACCATTAAGGATAATCTAATCTCACGCATTATTTTTTTCCTTTTCCCTGGTTATTAAGAATTGTATTATGACTAATATAAAGGATGGGATAATATTTAATATGATATGTAATGTATATTTCCAATGTAATGTGGGAATAAGGTATGTGTATAGTACTTTAAATACTTAAATAGATTGATTCTTTGAGATTATATCGATTGTTTCTAAAACAATATAATCAGATTGATATAAGATATTGATTACTGGAGTTAAGGTTGTTATAGTTGATATCATAGTATGTTTAGTATAAACCTTGGGAATTAGATTTTAATTAAATATAGTAGACATAAGAATTATGATAATTTCTTATAATATCAGTGAACTATTACCCTTTTAGATATTAAATTTTATGCCTTAACAAAAATGATAATTTTGAACAAAATCAGTGTGTGCTATTATACAGTGATGGAGTCTAATGGACAAAAGGGAATCAACACTCATAGATAGTGTAGGGATTTCCCTACTAATAAGAACAATATAGTTGTTATTTTAATTAAAAAGATCCTATCCATATTATGGTATATGACTAAGGTTATGAGAAATAACCATGACTGAATAAAGAAACTTGTTGATCCAAAGTGAGATTCAAAAATATTAGATCCCTAAATTTGATAATGTACCTCATATTTTAATGTAACTATTATTCCATTAGTAATATAAAAATTGAAAAAAAATTCCAAAAAGATATTCCTATATTTTGGATGTAATGAATGCGACAAGGTTATTCTGTCAGTATATTATTTGGGAGGAGATTCTAATCATTGGTGTTTTTTGGTTACATAATAATAAAGATCATGAATAAATATAATTCCTAGGATGGAGGATTTTTAGAGTGGTATTATTTAAGAAATACTTCCTGGAGTAACAAGGTGAATAAATGGATATGAAGTTCCTCAATTAAACAAATAAGGGGATGAAATTATAGTGGAATATTATGCTAAATTCACAATGTTATCTTGGCATGGTTTAGAAAACATATATAACCTGAAGACAAAGATTTACCATTACATTTATGGTCTTATATCGAGTCTCTGAAGGGAACTAGATTCTCAAAAAAATCATCGTAATATAATATAATATTCAGTAATTTTAGGATATAGAATGAGTTTTTTGGATCATATACCTTCAAGAGAAATCAAGAGATGAACGGTTCGCATGAGAACTAATAAAAATTTATTTAAATATGGAAAAGGGAATGAAGAAATTTCCCTTGAGTAAAAATTGTGGAAATAAGAATCCTGGAAAATGATTGAGTGTAATGGAAGTTTGTTACAAGTGTGGATATAAAGGTTACATGGATAATTAATGAAATGGGAATAAAGAAATAAATTATTTGTAGATATTAAACTATGTAAAAATGGGGAATTATTTACACAAATATCCCATGAATCAAGGTAACCTACCTCTGAATAGACCAAGGGGATAAGGCAAAGATTCTTCAATCACTAATACTGAGTTTGACATTCTAAAAGATGTGGTGGAAAGTACATTAAAATGATCTTAAACTTTAGACAATGAATTATTTGATTATTTATATTCACATTTATTTATATCTTCCATATTTTCCATGAAAAATAGATATTTACATATAACCTTAGGAAGGGAGTTTTCAGTCAAAAATATTATCGGAAATATCACCACAATAAGAATTTATCACTCAAATCCCATTAAAACCCATAAATATTCCCCATTTTTATACCATATTATTTCACCTATTTTATCTTTTTATATAATTAATATTATCGATTGGATTTCATAATATAATGAAATTTTTTTATAAGATAAGGAAATTATTATTTGTGATGATGATATATATTTCATTTTCTTCATATGAGAGACTTAATCATCTGAGTCATACATAGATCTAAATCTATCAGATATTCTTAAGGAGATTCAAGGGGAAGAATAACCAACACAATATATAGATGAAAAACATAAAGTTAAAATTGAATATGTAAATATTTTACCTGATTTCATTTATTTTTTCTAGAGGAATTTCCTATAAATAAACCACAATGTGAAGTTGATTTTTCCATTGATTTAATCCCTAATGTAAGAAAAATATCAAAGTCTCCATGTATATTTGAAAATGTGGGATTAGTAGAGTTGAAGAAACAATTGTAGGATTTTTGTGATAAGGTATTTATATTCCCTAGTGTTTCAACTTGGGGATCCCATGTTCATTTCATTAAGATAAAATATAGATCTATGAATAGATCATTCATTATTTGAAAATTAATTTTATTACTCTATAGAAAAAATATGATTTACTTCAAATTAATGAATTGTTTTAGAAACTCCATGGAGCTCTATATTTTTAAAATGTAATCCTTTATTATTGGTATCATAAATTATGAGTAAATAAGGAAGATATTATGATTTCAATATTTCATGTGAGGTATGGAAAATTTGACTTTACAGTTATTCCATTTTGATTGACTAATGTTCCCACTATTTTTAGGGATTTAATTAAAGGAGAATTCAAGTAACATCTTGATAATATTTTTTTGTATTTATAGATTATATATTGGTTTAAACTAAAATATATTAGGGTAATGAGAGTAACATGAAGTTCATTCTTGAGATTCTTATAAAAAATCAGTTGTATGGGAAACTGAAAAGATGTAAATTTTGGCTTCAGAAAGTTTCTTTTATTGTCCATATTTTCTCCAAGGATGGAATATCAGTCAATCCAGTAAAGACAAATGTAATAAAACAATGAAAATAACCAAGTTATATTATTTCATTATATTTGTAGTTTACTATCTTGATTTGTTCAAAATTGATCCTGATTGGATATCCTATTAACCAAGATTTCGCATAAGGGAATTAAGTTTACATGGAAAAATAAATATGAAGAATTTTTTGAATAATTTATGATGGTATTAGGGAATTATCTAATTTTGAATATTCTATTATTAAATCATGTATTTTTTATATATATTTCTTCATCGAAGAAGGTATTTAGTTGTATCCTAATACAAAAAAGATAATTTTATTTCCTATGAATCAAGGGTGCTAAATAAGTATGAACAGAACTATCCAGCTCATGATCTTGAGTTTTAATCCATTATATTTTCTATAAATACATGGATAAATTATCTCTATGAGTAATGAGGTGACATATACACCTACTATAAGATCCTAAAATACATTATTCAACAAAAATATCTCAATATGAGGCAAATTAAAATGACTATGCTCCAAAAAGATAATTATTCCATAATAAACTACCACCCATGGAAGGTAAATAAGGCACTAGATGCACTATGAAAGAAATATCATGGATTCAATACCCAAATAAATATTTATATGGATATTATTTTCATTGATATAGTGAAGATTAAAATGGTAATTTTTGTGTATGGGGGAACATCACCCATTTTTAAAATGATTTCCAAACCATATTTTTTGTAAAAGATAAAACTTTCTCAACAATATGAAGAGAATTTTCAAATTAAAATTAAATCCATGAATGATGGGAAATTTGAATATTTCATATGTGAATATCACATTCTAAAATTTAAAATGAGACTATGTGTTCCATTTATACCTAATCTAAAAATAGAATTATCAGATTATGCTCAAATATTAAATTTATCTATACACCCTGGAAGCACCAATATGTATAGAGATTTTATGGAACATTTTCCGTGGGAAAAAATGAATAAACAAGTTTTAATTTATGTACCATGATTTCTGGTTTTTCAACAAGTCAACACTAAAAGATATTTTCTTATAGTAGTCATGAAACCTCCACCAATTTCAAGATAGAAATGGGATGACATTACTATATATGTTTTCACCAGATTACCAAATACTCCCAAATAGAATGATGATGTTTGGATTATTTTTTATCAACATACCTAATATGTACATTTACTCTCTATTATAGACGAATTTACACTATAACCTTGCACAAATAAATTTTAATGAAGTCATATGACTTCATGGAGGACATCATTCAATTATGTTTGTTCATGATCTAAGATTTTCAAAAAAAATCCTAAAAAATATTCATATGGATACAGATATTGAGCTTTCTATGATTACTTCTCATCACCATCAAACTGGTGGATAATTTGAAAGGACTATTCAAACTTTTTAATACTTTTAAATTTCAATCACACATTAATTTCAAGGATTTTTGGATCATTCTTTACCTTTTGACATTTTTTTTATAACAATTGCCTCTAATCAAGTATTAAAATTGATCCATATGAATAATTATATAAAAATAGAATTCATATCCCAAATTGCTGGGATAAAGTTGGTGAAATAAATAATTTCAACCTAAAACTTTTTAAGGAGACAATAAAGAAGGTATAGACTATTCCATCGCACATTAAAGTATCTCAAAGTAGGAAAAATATGTATTTTGTTAACTAAAGGAAGAATTTTTCATTTCTAGTGTGATATATTGTTTTAATTAAATTATATCTATGTAATGGTATCATAAGGTTTCATAATAATGTAAAATGTATCCCCAAGTACATTGGGCCCTTTTAAGTTCAAGAAATAAAATGCTTTGTTTTTTATCGTTTAGAAATCCCGCCTAGCCTCTCTAAATTTAATGATATCTTGCATATATCATTATTTTGGAATTAAATTCTAGATCCAACACATTTTATCACATTTTATAAAATAAAATTCAAACCCCATTTAACTTATTTTAAATATCCTATCCTCATTCTAGAAAATAAAGAACATGTGTTGATGAATCAGAAGACTCGACAGTTAAAGTTACTTTAGAGAAATCATATGATAGAGGATATGGATTTCTATCCTAAAACATTATCATGAAAAAATACCCAAACATATTCATGAAGAAAAATTATGGACATTTTATGGGATAAATATTTTTGAGGAATGAAAGTAACACCTGAGAAACAATTATAGTAAGCCTTTCGTTTTGAAGGAACACTCTCACAATACAAATAATTTTAATTAAGAATGTTATTAAAACAAAACATACTAAATTTAATAAATTTAATTTCCTTGTATTAATTTATTTTCTATGATCATTATATCAAAATTATCTTATGGTGAAATTTTTTTATTTTTCTGAAATAATTTATTTTTAGTGAATAGTGGAAAATACAAATTTTACAAATAATTCCATTCCATTTTAGTAAATAATGTAACATAAATGTTCCATTATATTTTGAATTTATTTTTCTACTCATATATGATCTATTTTATTTAGAATAATTTAATTTGAACAACCATCTTTATGATTTTTATATAAGTAAATTTTAATGATTAAAAATGCATTTTTTGAAGAAAAAAAACGTTTTCAATTTCATTTTAAGAATTAAGATTAAAATTATTTTATTACACTTCTAGAATAGAATCATGAAAAATTGATTTATTATATGAAATCTAAAGGAATAGATTTGGTAAATAGGTAACTTTTAATATTTTCATTATGAATAGTAAATAGAAAAATATTTGTTACCTTAGAGGGTAAAATCGAAAAAATTGGGTTAAAAAGTGGTATATTAATTAAAAATATATCAAAAACATTTATTTATCATATCATATAAATTTATTTTGGACATTTCTATCCAAGTTTCAGAAATATGGGAATACAGTTCCATATTTTATTGATTATTACCATTATAATATTTCCATAATAGATAAAGATGAAAATGTAACTTTCTTATTTTCAATATATATAATATTGTCTGAAAATGATAAATACATCCCCTATAAGGTTATAAAACTTTATTTTAGATATGAAAAAAAAATTCATTGTAATTTTTTTTAAAAATTAGTGATTGAATATTTTTTTTAAATTGTTATGGAATACCGACACAATATTTATTCAATTAATATAAAATTAAAATAATTATTTTCAAAATATTGAAAAACATAAAAATTGAATAAATTATTTTGTTAAATGAATTTTTTAGATTCATATGATATTTTAGGGATTTCTTAATTATTATATTCTAATTCCCTCTCTCTTAATGTATTCAAATTCAAATTGAATGAATAGTGTCAAAAATAACATTAATAATATTTTATAATAAATTATATTTTATTAGATTATTTAAAATTAATTAGAATCCTAACATCCCCAAAATTAATATTATATGGTTTAAAACCCTAACCATTATCAATTTATTGGTATTTTCCCTTTTATGGAAACAATATTGGCCCTTAAACCCTAGAAAACATTAATTTTGTTAAGATTTTCAAAAGGGTAAACATGGATTAAAACTAAAAGATAATGGAGAAAACAACTATGAAACATGTAAGAATTTTATTTTATTAGTGTATTTAGACTCATACTCATCTTTTATTTGAATTATATTAATTTGGATCTAATTTAACATGAAAAATAATTATAATTATTTTAATACTATAAGAAATCCAAAGAATTCATGATCCCTCGCTTATAAATAGAAAATGATTCTCACTTTTACTTACACCACATTGAAAAATATATCTTGACCAACCCCTACCAAATTATATTCTCAAATTAATGTATTAGAGGTTCTTTCCCTTCCAGAAGACCTACCTTAGGTCTATTAAGTGTAGATCTAAAAATGCCTACCAACAATAAAGTAATTGTTTTTTACCGACTCATTCATGTTAGTTCTTTTTATACTTACACATAATGAGTTATAAAACAATTAAAATAATATATCCAATTTTATAAATATACTAGGTAATTATTTTTATTGTGTTACAACCTTTTTCTATCTCATTTCCATCAATTGAAAAATACATCACTCGGGACAATGGACAACTTATCGTCTCCACATAGCAGTGTAATTTTTTTAATACCACATTATATGTATTTTTATAAAAATGTAACTAATAAATATATATTATATTAATGGAATAATTATTCTTCTAGAATTATACTATCATATTTAACTTTTTACCTCCCAATCTCTTAGAAAATTTTTATATCACTTCTTCGTACGTGCAGACTACCACCTCCAGAAAGAAATGTGATTCATTTTTCAATTATGATTTACATGGATAGTAATAATGATAGATTTAATTTATATATATAAGGTATATGTAAAAACTATTATTCATAAGAGGTTAATTATAATTTACCTTTCTTTCATTTGATCCTTCAAAAAGTGAAAACTGTGTTAATGCGTATGTATGGTCTACTGTCTCTATAAACATTGTACTTCAGTTTATTATCCCTATTATATAATGGAAGATTCAAAATATCTATATATTTAATATAATTTTATTTAAATAACGAAAAAAATTCTTGAGATGATTGGTCCATAATAAAGATACATGTACCAAACCTACCGAACTGAAATTCTAATGAAGACTATGTAGTTAACAACCAAAATAATGATAATAATAATATATTGTAAATAAAAAATGATAAAATGTTATAAATGTATCATAAATGATATTTTATATATGTATATGGTTCTATTATATTATCATAATAAATCTAAATTGATTACGTATGAGGATAGAATAACATAAAAGTATTTAAAGTTTTAGTTATAGGGTTTCATAACTCAATATAAAATCGCTTGGTTATGCTACTTATTTATGGACTTTGATATGTTGTGATTATGTGTGAAATTTCCTTTTTTTATTATGGTTTATTTGTAATTTTTTTGTACATTTTTTCAACATAATCACTTTATTTATTTATTATCACTTCAATGATAAGTTCTTTGTAATGGATTACATCTCAATTTCCACTACATTGAGACAAATATAGTATTATTCACCTGTTTAAATATATTTGGTATATATACTACCCGTTTGAGGTATTTAACAAGGATATATATATATTGTTATTTGATATGATTACTTATTCAATTAATGTTACTCTTTCAAATGGAAATTTTAAGAGTAAATTATATTTTATTTCTCTTTTGATCATGTATATTTTTCTTCCATATCCATATATTTCAAAATTGTTTTTAAAAAGTCAATTTATTTAGTTAAATGATTTATTTAAAACGTTCTATGTTATTATTTATTTTTTAACAGTTTCAAAAAGAATATTTATAATGTTTTTCTAAAGGTTCATTTTTTAAAATTCTTTACAAAACTGTCAAATGGAATATTTTTTAAATATATGTAGTATTAATGGATTTTCCTACTACCATAATATTTTTAATAACATAGATTATACTAAAAGTATTAAATTTTTTAAACAATTAAATTAATTAATGAAACAATCTTTTAATATTTCACTTCTATTTTAATTATTTTATCAAAAGACATAATTTATAAAAAAACCTATATTTTTTATGAATCAATGGTAATCTCTTATCTCTTATTAATTTAATGTTTAATAACATTATATAGAAATATTAATTTTCTTGTGATCATAAGGATGTTAAATTTATATTAATTATCCATATTATTTGGATCATATATATAATTATTTCCTAAATTTTATATAATTTCTACAAACGATGTTTTAATTCGAAAGTTATTTGATTGACTGGTGAAATATTTATATTCTATATTCCTTAGTAAATAAAAATATTTTTTGATAATTAATGTTATTATGAATTAATTTTAACAAATTAGTAATTAATTATACATTTAGTGATGGGGAGAAAAAGAATTATACAACCCCTCAATGCATTGACATGTCTCATGAGATAGATTAGTTTTCCAGATTAAATGATTTTTTAGTTTATGATTATCCATTGTTTAAACTATATTGGTATAGGTAATTAATTATTGATATAATTTAATACCATAGATTATGAAATCCAATACTATACATTAACATCATTGAGAATTTTGTTATTATTAACCCTGATATTACCACGGTGATATTAACAAATGATGCATATTGTAAAAAACTGATTGATTAAATGGAATGTGTTTTCATTTATTTACCTTTACATACTAATTATGCCCTATTTAATCAAGATAGATTATATTGTACATAACCCATTCTAATCATATAATCTCTCCCTTTATTTTTTCCCTTCCATATGGTATCAAGAAGGACAATGTGAATAATATCAAGGACTCAAGAATATTTCTTATGATATATATTATATATTTCCAATTTAATGTGGAAATCATGTATGTATCTAGTATTTATGTGTTTCTAAACTGATCAATCATTTGGTATTAGATCCCTTGTATCTATTCCAATGTAATAAATTCGACACCGACTATGGGTTACTCGAGTTAGGGTTGTTACATTTTGTAACACTATATATTCTCCAATAATAATTATTTTTTTATTACTACATGTGTTAAGATATTAAATCTTGATTCAATGTCATCTGGTGGAATTATAAGATATTTTAAGTAATGTTTTTAATCCATCTATATAGGAAATATCAATATTTTAGATACATTTATTCTAGAACCAAAACAAAAATATCTATGGTCTTTCTTTCTTTTGAAGCATGGTGTATAAGGATTTTCCATTTCACCATAGCATTAATAGTGATTCTTTTTTCTATAGTTCCTTAATGTAAGCATCCCAACACATACTTCAATAGTTTATAAAATAAATAAAATTCCTCTAAGAATATACTATAAGAGACATGGAATAATCATTCTATACCATGGTTATTTTTTCTCTGTCTTCTTATAGTGACCTTCAAATTAGCCCTTTGAATTTGATATTCTTAAAACCATGTATTTCTCTAAAATTGGGATTTTATCTACTAATCATAACATAGTGTAAACAAACTATGTTTTAGTTATATCCTCTTGATCACATTAAAGAATTTTTAAGAATAATGAGAAATACCATGGCATATTTCAAGAATGTTTTACTCTTCAATTCGACCATGGAATTTGATGGAATCTCTAAACGTATAGTTTTATCAACCTTTAAATTATTAATCCTTTTTACTCATGTCTGAGCAATTAACCTTAAATATTTCATATTTACAAATAATAAAAAAATTAAAATCATTATCATTATGTTTTATGATTATCTTATTCTCTTAATCTAATATTAAATCTCGTCCTTTATCTTTTTCATTCATCATTTATACAATGAAATATGATAGATGTAATTCTGCACCAATTACAATTATAAATTCACCTCTAGAGAACCCATAGGAAATATCTATTAAAATATATTTACATTAAATATGTTAGTATATCATGATATTCCTAACATACATAGAATCCATAGATAATATCTTTCAAATGATCATTCTACCACACCATTATTTTAGATAAAGTTTTAGAGTGATCTCTATATTTAGGTGAACATGTAATCATATAACCTATGGAAACCCCTTTCACCGTCAAAAAGATTAAAAAAATCCTTCATGTTCAAAATAAACTATGAAATTCTCAATATTCTAAGATATCATAATGAGCTAGTCAAGGAATGAATTCATCGATGACTTGCTTCCAAAATGACACCATCTATTTTTTCTTATATTCATAATTATTTATAAAAAGATCACTATAGATCTAATACTTCTTGTACCAAAAATATTATCATCTCCCACATGAGTATGAAATCCATCATTCTAGATTATGATTTGAAAACAATATAATATGAAATAAATCTCCCTTGAATAGATCAACTTCTTTAATATATTTTAAATACACTATGAAAGAATAATTTACTATAAATACAATAAGACATTCTTGGAAATTATATATTTAAAATGCATGAGTGAATTATGTATGGTATAAAATAACAATTAATTATGATGTATAAATTGTGTGATAATTTAAATTTATTTTATTTCATTTGAATGATATTTTATCAGTGAACGACCTGATTTAAAATTTCTAAAATAAACTTCCTATGTATAAATTATTTTTTAAATCATAAATATATTTTATATCATTAAAAATATTATAATTATTTATATGGATGTTTTTATTATAAAGGATGGATTTATGTTATTAGTTACCTAAAAGAAATAATAAATGTAGCATTGAAGTTGTATAAAATTAGTTGATGATCAAATATTATTGATAAAAAATATTTATTTTTAAATAGGAATATATTGTTACAAAAATAAAATTGTTATACCATTACTATTATCAAAATGATACTATATCTTATTGGTAAACATTTTTAACCCAATTAACCCATTAAGAAGTTAATAAACATTTAATTATTTCTTTTTCTAAGTTAGAAAGTGATAAGTGTGGCAATTAATTTTATATATTTTCTCTTAGAATTCCTTATAGAGATTTTTTATTAATGTAATAGATACTATTAAATTTTCTTAATTTATCTTATTATATTTCCTTCATGACCTATGTTATTTTTATATATCTATGTTATGATATTTATGAGAATTATAATATAAAAATCTATATAAATGTGTTATTAACTATACATTGTTCCACCCTTAATGGGGCCACTAAGATTTCTCTTAATATTGGAAGGATTAAAATCACCAGTTTTAGAGTATATATATTAAGAATAATTTATTAAATAATTTATTTTTATATATCAAAAAAATTAGATATAAATATATATATATACTATTCATTTCAAGATTTACCGATGGCCTCATTGATAAACATTTTAAATAAATCTTTCAAACTAATACCCTTCCATGGAACTATTTTTTTATATTATATCATTCCTTATTTAGGAGTTAAATGAATAAAAAATATATATGAGAGTATTAAGATTTATTTTTTATCACATAATATCAATCATTATGTCATGTTAATATGTCTATATTTATTTTCATGCATTTCATTGATATTTGGAAAAAATCATGGTGAGAAGAAATATGTTTTTATACCACACACCCTTCTGAATTGTATAATGATTAATTTATAGAGATGTTATAAAAGTGAAATTTTATTATAATTAATCACAATGATAATATGAATTGAAGATTATCATTGATTATATGACACATTGGATGATATAATTGGTATTATATTTATAAAAACAATTAATTAATTATTCCTTTTGATTATTTATGATTCATTAATTAATTTCTATTTTCTCTTTAATGTTATTGTTATAGATTAAACTATTATCCTCAATATTCTACCAACTCATAATGAAACCCTTACTTGTAATTATAAGATTTTCCCTTATTCATTAGTATAAATTAAAAATCCATGACTTTAATGAGCAAGAGAAGGCTAAATAATTATTATTAATTAATGATGAATGTAATAATATTTAAATAAATTTAAATATATAATCATTTATGTATTATTATCACAACCACAGTGTTCTAAACACACCCAAATGGGGGGAATTTAGGTTTTAATTCTATTTAATCTCATATTTTAATGAGTCTTACTCTCATTTTGGAAAGAACACTATTAATCTATCAATCTCAATAACATAAAAATAAAAAATAAAGAAAATAAATATAGTGACACACTGGTATTTCTTGGTTCTCCTCTTAGGGTTACATCAATAGAGCATACGATAATAATTTATAGGAGTACCCTAATCACTATCTACTATTTATGAATATATGGTTTATGAAGGATTCACTACCAATAATAGGGTCTATATTTAAAATTGTATCTTCACTCGCAATGTTGGGATAAGGTATATAGAAATATTGAGATAATGGTTTCTTATAATATTTTTTATGAAAATGATTATCTCCAAACATTGAGGTAATCATCCTTGTAATTCAATCTCCCCCATCAGATATAAATCATCAAAATCATACATTATAGAGGTAGTCCCTCTCTCAATTCCATGTATTTGAATTATCTCCATATGTGTTTTCTTCTCACACATAATATTTCTAGTTAAAAATGTCATTGAAGTTATCTATTGAATAAAAAGGATATCATTCAACACATTCTAACCTTATTTTGAAAATCAAAATTCATTTGTTTAATAATTTATATTTTACTAACTTTTATACTTCCTAATCTTTGGTTTTTTTATAGAAATGTTGTTTTTTAGATACCAAAATATTGTTCATCAGATGGAATTATTTTCAGTATTCGGATGAACATGTATTCTAAACATTGGATGAATGATAAATTATTTCATTGGATAAATATTTATATTAATCCAAAATTCAAAATATAATGAATTTCATAATATAATTTTATATCCAGACCATTATATGAACTTCATCAGACATAATTAAACAATATTACCATAAAAAATTTCATTAAATCTATTAGAAAAAGAAATCTCATCACACTGGAAAAATGATATTTGTTCTACCAGATGAAATATGAATGCACTGTAGGGGTGTAATATATTATTACCATTAGAAAAACATATAATGATGAACACATTCATGTGAATAAGTAATTTTTTTTTGAACCATTAATGACCTCCTCCAAGAGAAGAAGATATACTTATTGGATATTTTCTTATAAATAGAATTATCATTCGCAGAAGAGGAATATTTTTCATCACTGAAAATATAAACTTTTTGTAAATATTTTTGAAACATCTTGTTACATTGAGAGTGATTTATTGATATTATTTAGTGAGTAATTTTCTTAAAGAATCCCTTATGAGGATATTTTCTAACCACCTTAGGAATTTATTTATTTATAATTTTTTGTTCATTCAATGTTGATCAGGGGACCTCAGGGTTTTAAGAAACATGGGTTTATTTGATTTGGTGTGTTCTAAGGTTCCTAGTTAAATGGAAATATGGACTTATATTGATCTCAATATTGATGGATTACTTGTTTAAGGAAGAAAATCCATTAATGATTCCTCAAAATTTTGGGTACCTAAAGTCAGGTTTTTTGAATTCCTTAACTCTTAATATTAAAGAGTGTATATCCTTGTTATACAGTTTTTGTAATATTTTTTCCATGATTTATAATATTTTCATTATTTTTCCATTTGATTTTTTATTTAAATTGTGCATCATAAAGATGTTTTATATTTTTTATTATAAAATTTTCTAAATGTTGAATCAAATAGACTCTTCATCCAATAAAACTTCATAAATAGGGGAAGAAAATTGTATGTTTTATTTTATAAAAACAAAAATTCCACACCCCCCCCCTAGTAAACTATTTACTCTATCAATCTGACATTTGGAATCTGACCTAGTTTCTACCTTTATACTTTGTTAAAAAAATTATAGTATCATTAATGGGAGAAAATAGTATCTTGTTTTTATAGGATGAAAGGATTAAATATTGGTACATTAGAGAATCTCATTCCTATAGGTCCACCAATTTTTTTGGGTGAAGATTGTGAATACTTTATATATTGAATAAAGACTTTTGTGATAAAAATTGTAGTTGAAAACCTTATGATGGTGATTGGAAATTAGGTTATTCTAAACAGAGAAGTTTTTACTTTTTCTGTTAATAAAAAAACTAAGTCACATCTGAATTATATAGTCAAAAAAATTTATAGGTTCTATGACAAGGAATATCAATAGTTAAATTTCATATTTTGATGAATATAGTTGAATTTGGAAAAATATTGAGGTTACTCACTTTTTAACAACCAAATTTATTCAAACAAGAGGAGCTAAGTTAAGAGATGATTATCAAGACTATGATTTTATACTTGGAGAATCTATTTCAAAGATGTATTAGAGATTCATGGATATTATGAATAGATTAATATCCTTGGGAGTTATATATTTAATTAATGAGTAGTTAGTTGAAAAAGTTATTGATATTATTTCTATCCAATTTGAATAAAAAGAAGAGATTTTAGTGATACAATGAATATTAAGAGTCTTAGTCAAAATTATTTGATGGGAACTCTCACAGAGAATGGGGGTAGATAAAAAAAGGATACTGAAAAATATATGATAAAAAAATTTAGTGAAAATTTACCTTCAACATCTACAGATAATAAAAAATAATGATCATCTGATAATCATTCAAAATCATCATTGAATAAGAAATTCAATGTTAACAAAGAAAGTAGTTCTTCATAAAAAAGTGAAAATAAATATGAAAATTTTATAAAGAGCTTGAAAAATATTATTGGTAAGAATGATTTTAGATACAAGAATGAAAAGTTATAAAGACATAAATGAGAAGAAATAATATTATTAAATGATTTTATATAAATTTAAAAAGGCAAGGAAAATTAGGCCAGATTTTCCTAGATTAGAAAAGATAGAAAATAAATAAATAATTTTAATAATTATAAAGGAGATTAATGTAAAAAATGTTATTATATTTGGAGTGAAATTTTAGGATATAGTTATTAAAATCTATCTGACAATTTTTATGATATTCAGAAAGTTATTGGATTTTATGTAATAATTCTGAAGACCAACTAATGACCCATTGAAAATGTATCTGTTTAAGATATTACCAATTTATCTTTTAATGAATGTTATCCAATTTCTAAAGATTAATATAAAACTACTGCTTATAATGAATAAAAATCTGCATTATTTAAATAAGAATATTATTTTCATAGCTATGAATAAGTATCTAGATTTATATCTTTTTTGATACACAAAATTGAGAATTTTCAAAAAATATAAAAAAGATATGGCAGGTATTTTCAAAGAGAATTATATAATTTCAAAAAATTCCATAGATATTAATAATAATAATAATAAATAATTATCAAATTATTCTTGATATACTTCAACAAATGATAAAAATGATTTAAATGAAAAACTACATTCGAAAGTTTTTATTCTGAAAAAACTAGAAAATAATTTTACTTATAGGATAGAAAGTATTGATAATTTATCCAAAACAATTAGACCTCATTAAAAAATATATTTAATTTTTTTTACAAACTCAAAAGAAAAAATACAAAATAAATATTCTCTCTAAGAAGTCACCTTTTTTGTACAAAATTTAAAAGTGGTAGAAAATGGGAAAATAAGTGTTCTTTAAAATAGTTCAATATCCTAATTTAAAAATAGCCTGCTTCTCTAAATAATTAAATACTGGACAATAATATATAATTATATATATGTGGATTCCAAAAGTTTTATTTGTGAACAATTTTGAACCCAAAAAACTAAGTGTTCCAAAAAATTATCTTTTTATGTTTTTATGAAAATAAGAAAAGTTCCAACATCAAAAAAAATTTGTTACATATATAGTGGGTTATCTTCTCATATTAATGGTGAAAAAAGATATTTTATAATATCATAAAGATGAATGGTGGTAAAGTTTAATTTTTGTGATAATTATCAAGAATAAATATATGGTATAAAAAAATTCCTCTTATAAAAACATCAATTTCAAATGTCTTATTTATTTTAGGACTTAAGAATAACATCATTAGTATATTTCAATTGTGTTATGAAGTTCAACTTGTAATCCTAAATAATTATAATTGTAAAATTAAAATTTTTGAATCTAATTTCATTATTTTTATGAACATGAATGATAATGTATAAAACCATAAACATATAAGACTTAAGATTATATGATCCACCATGCCTTATTGCAATGGAAAATAAATCTTTGTTATAGAATATATTATTAGCCCAAGGAAATTCTATAACTTTATACAAACATTCTATGAATAGACAAGTAGTATATTTAATAGAAAAAATGATTAATTCATCTAAAGTTTGTGATCCATTTCAATTTGGAGAAAAATATATTTCAAGTTTAATATCAATTAGTGATGTATGAACTTCTAATTATTTGTAGTTAATTTATACGGATTCATTTAGTTCAACATAAATAGGATGTATTAGTGTAAAATATTATGTATATGTTTTATTTGATGAGAACACTTGATATTCATTGGTTTACTTTCTTAATAAAATGTTATTAGACTTTTTTATGTTTTAAATATGTGCTAGCACATATTAAGAATTAGAAAAATCTATATTTGGTAACTATACATTGTGATATTAATGGAGAATTTATAAATTATTGATTTAAAAGTTTTTTTGATAAAAAATTTATAATACATAACATCTTATCACTCAGAATATTTCAGCAAAATGGTGTAGTCAAAATAAGAAATAGAGTTCTTCAAGAGGTTTTGAGAACCATACTGATTGAATACTCAATTGCTAATTTTGTTAACTAAAGTAGTGAGTTTTCATTGATATAATATAAATAGAATTTTACTCATAACATTTCCTAAAAAAACTTTTGAAGAGTTTTGGATAGAACAAAAAAAATCTTACTTCAGAGTTTCTTTGAGGTAAATTATTCTTTCTAAATACAAAATATAATTTACATCAATTAGATCAAAAATATAATGAATGTTATTTTCTATGCAATTATACTTATATAAAATCATGTATAGTTTTAATAAACATATAAGTACTCTTGAAGAAACAGTTCATGTGAAATTTTATGAAAATAACCCATTTGTTTTCATGAAACCTAAAACTATATCTTCAGATGTTTTAATATAAACTGATTTTTAACACTTGTTGTAAAATTCTCCTCAAGAGATAATAACTGATGAAACATTAACTGACGTTTAAACCCTAAAATATACATAACATTTTATTGAATAAAAAACTTTTACAAATATAGGAATTTAAACAATTGTTATGAATCATCCTAGTGATAATATAATTATTTTCATAGGAAAATAAGATAAAACTAGAAGTTCTTTATGAAATGAAATTGAAAACGGAAAATTTTTTTTTTCATAATAAATATAATGACCAAGGAATAATATTTAAATTAAATCTACACTTATCAGAAAGTTTTATAATCAAAAAGAATTCATAGACTAAGAATAAAATTATTTTCTAGTATCTAGGCCGTAATTTATTCATATACATATTGAATATGTTGTATTTCTAAATTTTATTTTTTTTAAATGGATGTGATGTTTTATTTCCGTAATTGACATGTACATGAGGAAGATTATATATAACAACCACCTAGTTTTGAGATCAAAAAATACCAATTTCATTTTTTAAGACTTAATAAGGTACAATATGGACTCAAATAACCCCCAAGATCTGGTAATGATAAATTAATTGATTTTTTAAAAATCCAAATTATTAAGGAAGTTGTAGATCCAACACATTTTATTAAAAAAATCAGAGATACCACAAATAATTAAATTTATATGGATGAAATTAAATTTTACTTAACTCAAAAATACCTTACTAATACATTTATGGATCTAATAAAATATAATTTTGAAATGATCATGATGGTTGAACTAAATTTGTTCCCTATATTTCAAATTTCACAACAACCAGAAGGAAATTTTATATATCAATAAAACTATATAAAATATTTACTTAAAAATTTTGGATACAAAAATACTAAAAGTATTAGTAAGATTATTAGAACCTCCAAAAATATTAATCTTGATGATTAATGGAAACCAATTGATAAAATACAATTTAGGTAAATAATGAGTAGTCTACTGTATCTCAAAGCTAGTAAAACATTTTTAATTTTTTCTATATGATTATGTGTGAGATATCAATAAAATCCAAAACAATCCAAATTTAAATATTAAAAATTAATTTTTTTTTACTACATGAGAACTATGGATCATGGTATAATTTATATTTTGGGGAATTATTTTTTATTTAAATTTTTTTTCAAATGCTAATTTTGATAGATTTAAAATGGATGAGAAAATTGCATCTAGAATTTTTCATTTCTTATGAGAGGATTTAATGTCTTGGTCTTTTATAAAACAACACTAATTAGAAATTTCTATTTCCAAATCTAAATATATGGTAGTTGGAAGGTTTTTCCCTCATGTGTTGTAGATGAAACACATAATCATAGTTTTTTTAATGATTTTTGGTAAAACTTTTATTTTTTTTGATAATGAAAGTGTCAAATACTTAAGTAAAAACCTATCAAAACCCTTACAATGTAAGAACATAGATATAATACATTATTTCCATTATGACCATACATAGAAAAGAGATATAATTTTATAATTTACCAGAATTCAAGAAAAACGTGCTAATATTTTTTAAAAACCACACATTAATGATAGATTTTAAAATCTCAAACAAAATCATAAACTTTTAATTATTAAAAAATAATTAAAATAATTATTTTTTAAATAATTTCCTTAAAATAATTAACTCATTAAAAAGGGGATTACATTTTTTCATTCTTTGAAAACAAATTCATAAATGTTTTAGCTTTCCATTAAATAAATTAATTTTCATAAAAATAATTCCTAAACACTACATTAAAAACTATTAGAAACATTTAAGGGGAAATTTTCAAAAAATAAAGTACAATTTTTGTTCAAAAAAATTAAGAGAAAATTTTTGTTCAAAAATTAAAAAATGTTGATATAAAAGTTTTAGAAAAAATTTGAAATTTGTTGGGAAAATGTTTTTTTCTAAAATCATCTTATGTTTGTCATTTTATCCCAAAATCCCAACAATTCATATTATGAAATAAACTTTTGAAATAATGTTTATACATGTTTCCTCCAAAATGTAGATTCTAAATATTTTGAAGACTACTATATGTTTTTAAAAAAAATTGTACTTAGTCTTTATGAAATTTTAAAGAATCATATGTTTCATCAAAAGGAATCATAGTATAATAAATCATATCTCAAATTTAATAAAATTTCAAGAGTTCAGAAAATTTAAATCTTTTATGGAATTTTTCTAACCATTGATCAAAAATATGGTTTTAATAAAATACATAGTTTTTGAGTAAGTTGAATCATATCATTATTATTCATTTTACTAGTGTTGTGGCCCATTTATCTATCTTCACATATTAATAATATGAAGAAATCTCAAATCCATGATTTTCCTTAGTCTAATCATTTTTTATTCATTTGATTTCATCATTCAATTCGATCAGAAATTGATTTATTCTTCCATAGATTTATCAAGAAGAGTTTTAAACCTAGAAAGATTGATTAAAGAATTATGGTTTAATAAATATGATTCTTTTATAAATGTGGTGATAATATTTTACTGTTAAGAGACATTGTGTGTTGAAAGTGAGTGTTTCAATTTCATTGTCTACAAATAGTGACCGAATTTTATTCTTTAGTACATTTTAGTAATGTAGATGGTATAATGATTTTCATTAACCAGTTTTGAAATTATTAGTTTCTTATTAAAAAATATACTTATTTTTTATTATTCAGGAGGGATATGGGGAATTTATTATACCTAAATCTCTTGAAATTTTGGGTACTTTTGGGAAATAAAAATCTAAAATATCCATGTCTACCTAATATGAAAAAGTTTGGAAAGTATTTCATCTTTCTCTTGATGCAGAATAGTATTTATTAGGTAATGAATTTTCTGTATACAAGAAGAATAGAATTACATTAATTTGGAAAAGGAGAAGAAATCTATCTATAGAAAAAATTTGTAGAACATTTTTCTATAATGGTTAATCCATGAAGTAAGGATTGATCCCACGAAGTGAAAATCACTTTATAGACCACTACTCGGCATGGATTTTTGCCTTTTTATGAAGCACCCTGGGAAAAAAATATTTCATGAGAAAATTCTTCACTTTTGGCCCTCAAAAAATCCACTTTTGGGGATGAACGATGATTTCTTCCCCCGTGAATGACCATCCATGCAAAAAAAAATGGTTCAAAAGGGAAGGCGGTACCGCCATCCCTCATAAAAAAATAATTCCATTTGTAGATCCATATGTAGATTTGCATCCCCAGAAATTATCACTCCCCAATGAAGAAGTCATGTGTGGGTTGGGGAATCCTCCTTTGGATCTTATAGAAGAAGCCTCATGGGCCACCGCAGATAATCATCCATTCAGTAACTGGTCCTTCCATTCTTCCATAAAAGAACCTCATGGGGAACTGATAGGAGTTATTATGAAAATAAAGATTGCATGAGGATATCCCATAAGAGTGTCAAAACATGGATCTCTCTATTCACAATAGGTAAAAATTCACCGCATATAATTAAAGAGGAAATATTAAATCACATGGCCATCCATGAACATAAAACCCCTATTGTGAACACCATTCCACACGGCACAAATATATTCTCCCTTTTTAACCCATCACCCTACATTGTAAAAAACTATACGAGCAGAACCATGCCTTGTATAGAAACACTCAATATGGTATGAACCCAATCCCATATAGTAAACAATATACTAGAGGAACTCGGCCTCACATAGCAACATGTTATATGGATTGAATCTAGTCTCATGAAGTAACAGGCTACGATAGCAGAACCCAGGTCTGTATAGCACAATTCTATATGGATGGTGCCCACACCTACATAGAGAAAATCTCTATGGTTGGAACCCCATCTCACATAAGAACATGTTATGTGGAATGGGTAATCCTAAGTTATTCCATTATCCAACTCTCATCACTCCCTTATTTTGTATCATCAGGCCCCATATTCTCCCCTCTACGATCCACTCTATTGTATCAGGAAAAGGCCCCTTCTAATTCCACCTGATGTATCTATTAAGATCATCAAACACATCAGCATGTCCCCTAAAGTCTAAATACCTCTAGAAAGTGGAGTCACGTGTGTAACCTCTTCACCAAGGGGGAACCTCAGAATGTATTTGGGTTGAAATTACCATGGTAATGAGGGTTCTGACCTTGTGGTGCACACATGATACTACATGTTCTAGTATTGAGGTGAAGAAATGGATGTTCCCTTCAATTAGGGTTGGTTCCAATCATTCTTCTCTTCCCCAAGGACCAGTAAGAAATCAATCTAAGAGTAATATCCTATCATTTCTTGTAGGAGTCGGTTCTCTTTCTCCTCATCACCTCAGCTCAGGACAACTCTGGATGGGTCACAAGATGTTATTATCTTGTATTCCAAAATAAAAGAGGGGACATGCAGATTAAAACCCCCCTCTCTCCCTTTGGGATCAAACATCCATCCACCAGTAGAAAAAGTGTGTTTTTTATCTTCAGATCTACTGAATCCTCCTATATCTCACACTTATCATGAATCACATGGTCTTAGATTTCATTGGTGATCATGAAATCCACATAATCCCAAACCTTTAAATGCAATGCTTCTATGTGTAATCCCCAGTCACATACTCCATGGTCCTTCTCCATAGATGTAATACCCCAACCTATATTCAAATGGGACCCTTCCATTTGTAAGTCCCAACCACATGGGAATACCCTGAGTGTAATCTCTAACCATATCCACTCAATAGAGCATCCTAATAGTTGTATAACCTAATCATGTACCCTTAAATGGTCATTCTCCCAAGTGTAAGGACCAACTTAACAAACTATGTGGTTTTTTTTTCCTAACTAACTAGGATACGTAGGAATCCTCACGGAGTTCCAAACCCAACACCCAAATTCACCCTAACGCACTTTGGGTCACATTCCTAATAGGGTAATATCCACCTGGGATACAACATCTCTTCTGGTCTCATAGGCTACCTTGGTGTAAGTCTCACACCCAATGTTGTATAGGAACATTCCACCTATATTTCCTTGTTGAATTATGTGAAATTTCTTGGTTTAGTCCTTATCAAACAACCTTAAATGGTGATGTGTACTATTAAGTGTCAGTAGACTATGTGGGTTATGATTCCACTCACAATGATATGTATGGATCCATTGGGCTTGAAACTGAGATCAAAACTACTTCCATCTCCCTAGATAATTGGAAACACTATAGCTCATCACTAAGTGGATTAAAACAAGGATCATACTAACAAACCACCATAGAATATCAAACTCATCCATTAAAGGGTACCATAGGTGAAAAATCTTGTATACATGCCAATATCCCCCTCAATAGAGAACCTTGGTTACATGAAGACGATTCCAAACCCATGCTTATTTATAATGGATCATTCATTCTGGTTAATCTATGTATAAAAACTTTCTAATGAACAAAGGGTTTTTTAACATATATTTAACCAATAAGAGAGTCTATGAATTTGTTATAGTTCCCCCCAAATTGTTGTGATGAGCCTGACATCCCATACTCTTGACCAATGTGAGTTCTTAAGTGTTTTTTCCATGTTCCAGAATGAAAAACTACATTTTGAAATATATTCAATGATTCTTTATGGATATGAGAGAAGTTTGGAATTTTTGGCTCCATGAACAAAACCCGTTGGAGACCAACTGATGATTGTGTACCAAAAATCAATGATTCTAAAAAATACAACTCCTTGTAATCAACTATTTGGAACCATGAATATTTCCTCAAAAAAAATTGTGAACCCGAGATGAATCTTAAACTAAGGTGGCTGGGTTACCCCACATCAAGCCCCATTTACATCAAAATGGAATAGGGCCAAATGAAACTATCAGATACACATGTGTTTATGATATGGTACTTTGATGATGTTTTTTATCAATATTTGTCACATATATTGCATGAACTCTTCACTGAAACTCTCTTCAATCCAATGGAACCTCACTAGTTTTAGTGAAGATATGCATCAGCCACAAAAAAAACACTGATTCCTCAACTAAACAAGGTACTCCTTCTCCCACTCATTGTCCTCAACAATAGGTTTCAAATGATTTTTTTCAGAGAGTAACACCATAATCATATGCTCCCAACCCTACTGGTAGACCGATAGGCCCTCCACTCCATGAAGCCATGTTATCCTTATACCAAGCGACTGTCAGTGGTCCAAAACCAGATATCCCCAATATTTGTCTCAAACTTTTTCAGGATCCTATCCCTAGAATGTGATAATTATTTCCACCCTTACCTTAAGTAGGATTATGATATGGTCTCCAATAACTTCATCCATGTTGAAAATTGGTACCTTCCAAGGGACTGTAACAACCCGAGATATTATGAGAATTATTCTTTTTAGTTTCATTGATGTCTTGTGTTTTATGCTACACCAATATTATCTTGCAGTATACGCAACACTATTCTTGGATTGTGTTACACATAATTTCAAGTTCATTTGATAGTAGTCAATCTACGCAACATTGAGTGTATATATATATATATATATATATATTTAATGTATAAATGAAATATGGTTGGATTCTGTTATACAAAACAACAGAGGAGTCTTTCACAACACGTAACCTTGACTTGGCTTGCATTACACGCAATCACGACCTTCCTCGATAGCGTGTGTAGTACGCAATACTGGGTTTCACTAAATAATGATATATTGTTATAATATTATTATGGACTAGCCATTGTTAATAGTATTAACTTTATTTTTAATTTTATAATATTATTATTCATCTTAAACATTTTCTAGAATATGGTATGAAAACAAAGTAAATTTTTCGTGTAAAATATGTATTTTTCAAAAATTGCAGTTTTCCCGCCTTTTGATAGAGCACCCACTTTAAATATTTTTTCTGACATGTCTATAAGTTCAATTTGACAAAACAAAATTCTTCTTTGGAATCAGGATATAAAAATTTACTTTGGATAAATTTTTCATATTATTCTGATAACTTTCATATTTTAATGAATAGTAAAAACACGCTATTTTTTAATTAAAAACAACTTTTTTCATCGCAATAATTTATATGGTTAGATTATCTTTTTAATTGGTTTTAAAGTGTAATTATAATATATTTTTACCATTTAATCCAATGTTGGTCATTTGAATTAACTTCACTTTGAAATTGAACATAAACATGTATCAATCTCTTAATAGTTATTGTTTCTTAGAAACATGCTATTTGTTTTGATAACAGGAATTAATTTTAATATTAATTAATTACACTTATATGTTTTTAATTTGGAAAAATAGACATCAATTTTGAATTTGGAATATCAACTAATGATTAGGCTTAATTTTTTGGTATTTTTTTGAAAAACATCAATTTTTGATGAATAGTGAAACCACTTAGTGGTAGTTAAAAAAACAGACTTTTTCATTTAAATGAAATTTTACCACTTATATGAATTGAATTTAAAAAATCTGACATACATGGTTGTTATCAAGAAGTAAAATGTGGTTCATTAAGAAGAGAATAATTTTTGGTGAATAGTAACTTTTGAATTTTATTTACCGCGGTTAAAGGTAAATAGGCTAATTCAAGGTAAAAAGAATATTATAATAAATCAAATTTACCTTAACACTTGTCCAAACCTTATTGGTTGAGTCATTAACGACCATGGGCATCTTTGGGTCGATTTTGGGACCCCATTGATCAACTTGGGAGTGAAAATGACAGTTTAGATTAATTTATTTAATGTGAATACAAAATTGACATTAACAAAAATCATTTAGTAATTAATTTTTATATGGTGTTATATATATCCTATTTTAGAATATAAATATTAATTTTAAATCTAAAATGATTTCCTACATCATGGTATTTTTTTATAATTTTTAGACATCAAATAAATAAATTATTTATGACAAAATAATGATGCAGTATTACCTCATTAATAAATGATTTAAATAAATAAGATTATAATGATTAAAATATTATCCAAAAACTGTACAATTCATATCGGATGATTTTATTTCTAATATTAGTCATCTTATCTTCGACATTATTCTGTTTTTGACATCTTGAAATCTAAGATAATTTTATAATAAAATAATGTTTTCACACTTTCCTAAAAAGCCCCTCTTCTCCCTTATAAAAGGAGACCACTTATATTCAATTCCACACACCTCTCAAGCCATTTGGATCGTCCAAATTCTTCCCAACTAATCTCCCTACATCCCTCTCCTCCTCCTAGAATCCTTACCATAGGCAAAAGGCACTTCAAGAAGTCATTTTGGTTCAAACCAAAGGAAGTTACCCAAATTAAAGGTAATTGTTTCTCTTAAATTGTTTTCTTTTATTCTACTTCTCCAACCCCTAAACTCTTTATAATTATTTATTTTTGTAACAACACCAGTATACTCAATATACTAGGATGTTGTTATGAGATGTATTCTAACTACACTTACACACACCTCCATCTAATGGATGATGAACATCATGTTTCTGTGGATGGAAAACTAACGCCTCACAAAACGATGATTGTTAGATTTTCTCCTACCTCCTCTCATGGTGGCCATTATGTTGTAACTGTATTTATATATGATATATATTATGTTTATTATTTACTTATGATTCTTTAATTCCCAATTATATCAACCCTTTATGGTTTCCATAGTATGTAAATATGATAATCTCATTTGAGGAAGTGTGGATTACCGCCCCCTCAAAGTGATGTGATTCGTTAATGCCTTATGTGGTATGTATAAAGGATAGAGTTAATGATATTATATATGATATTATACTAGAATTATAATATAACTATGTATCATTATGTTTTAATTCCATTAAAATAAGAAACAGAAATGAAAGTAGTGTTCATGCATACGTGCAGCTTACCATCTCCATGAACGGTGCATTTCATTTCTTACCTCCATATGTTATGTACTATTATAAATACATGTATATTGTGGATATATATGATTTATTTGATATATAAATTATGAATATAATTCTTTATATAATGAACCTTTGACCACATGAACAACATGTAATTATAATAAGTCCATTTTTGACTCAAGTACCAAATATTGTCAAAACGAACGTTATTAACTTAAATGGTTACATAATGTTTATAACATGGTAATAAGTGATATAAAAGGAATAATAAACATGAAAAAGGTTCTTAATTATAATGAACCATACTTTACATACATTTTTAATACTTCAAAATTGAAGCATACTTATTACAACATATAACAAAACCATGGAAAGGACCGTATAGGTATAGTGTCTTTAGAAACTGGGAAACATAAACAACTGGTTCATAAAGCGTCTACTTTGCCTCCCATTTATTTCATCATATCTAGAGTCCCTTTTTGTCATATCCTACTTAATAACATTATTCCTGAACTGGTGAAATAAAACATACAAAAGGGTGAGCACAAATGCTCAGTAAGGGTAAACAAAAGAAATATCAATCACATCATATTCATAAGAACATAACTTTTGGAAATCTTAACCTGCAAAAGAGATCATAATATCATGGGATAAATTATAGTAGTGAAATTTAATCCCAATAATCATAACTTAAAACATGAAACTTTGCGGCATACACACATAATCATAGAGAATCATTTCTTATTAGTCAAGACTCATTACCAAGACTATCTTAGTGGACAAAGTCCCTTTCTGAACCGAGTTCACTCCTCATTTCAGTCCTGTTTCACTGAACCGGTATAACCTACCGTTCCAGCCATGTCTATCTCATGAGATATGAAATATTTACCCAATGCATTGGAGGGAGATATAGGTCCCACCCATCTCATAATGATACCATTCTTATGTGTGCCACAAAATCATAAACCATATAGCATAACCCATGTAATAAAAATGGGAATCTTAAACATCGTGACATCATAAAAAATTCATATAAGATAAAGGAATTCATAAAAATATTTTCATCACAACATAATAAAATCCATGTCATAATAGGGATAGAAACAAAACCCTATATTATCTTTGATGGAAAATAATTTTGATAAAACTCTTGAACTCCATTCTTGAGGAAAATATCCTTTCTTCTTCAAAAAGATTTTTCCATTATTAACATGTCATACAAATTTTAAAATAAAAGAAGTTGAATAAAAATAAACTTGAAAACTTGTAAAGGAAGCTTCTTGGAAATAATGTTTTAAAAATCCATTCATGCCGTATAAGTTAAAAAAACATTCTTCTCGTACTTTTTTCGGAAAAGTCAAAAAGTACCTCGTACGAAAAACAACGAAAGATTCCTTTCATATCTTTTACTAAAAACTCACCGAAGGGTAAAATTGGATATAAAATATTGTATAATAATGTAAATATTACATATTGAGGAAACGTGGTTGTGGATGATAAAATGCACCCCAGTAAATTCCAAAGTATAAACAATCTCGAATAAAAATGAGATTGTGATATTTCCCTTACCTTAGGTCTGATTTGCTTCGTAAGTGTCCGAACCTCCTGTATAATGATTTAAATAATGTTATTGAATTATTCCAGAATCATACTTATTGTTATGATATCATATATTGTCATATTCTTAGCTTCTTATTAGTAATATTTCATTACTACTTGTTATTCGGGTGTTTATTACTTTTTGTTCTTATGTGTGTTTTGTCGAATAAATTCTTATTATTCTTTTTAGGTTATAGATACCTCATTTCCAGAATGTTATTAGTGTAATATATATCATATTAATTCATTCAATTCATTTATATAATCATTATTAAATGAATATCATGTAGAACGAGTCGCATCACATCGTGGAGACGGTATTCCGTACGTACGCATGAGTGATGATATCATTCCTATGATTGTGGAATTTTATTGGAGTGTATGTATACTATTTCAGAATCAATATCACCTTATAATAGTCATATATAGTCATTATTTACACCATTATACCCATCCAAGTAAGGTGGTGGTGGAAAATAGATTACACCACGGCGTGGAGACGGTATTCCGTACGTACGCACGCGCGGTGATTTCTTTTTCCGTAGGATGGATAGAAGGTGAAATAGGGTTGTTTCATACTTATAATATCATATCAGTATGTGAGTGATACTTATGTTATTACTTCATAATGAAACAACTAAAGAAGAAGAAGTTGAAGAAGAAATAAAGATGAAACAATCGGTAACGGACATTACCTCTTCTTTGAAGTGCTTCTTTGAGACCTCCTTTTAGGGCACTAAAATAGGTATTTTAAGAAGACCAGAACCTCTAGGATGTTTCTAGGGAAGTGGGGAGAAGAAATTGGTAGGGTTTGGCCGATCTTGAAGACTCAAAGTGGTGTGACGAAGAGGGGGAGGAGGTGCCTTTTATAAGGGAGGAGAGGGGCACCTTTGGAATAACTAAAAATATTATTTTATTATAAAGTCAAATTCGGTTTTTAATAGCTCCAAATTAATATATTTCGAAGATAAGGTGGGTAGGGGTCGAAATCCTCTCATTAAATAGAATTTAGACAAGTTTAGGTATCAATTTTAACCTTATCATTTAGATTTAACAATAAGTTAGATAATTTAACTTTTACCGTGTCTTCTTGTTTTCTTACACTATAAGGTTAATAAACTTACCATATCAAGCCAAAAGAACCCCAAGTTGTTTATTATTAATATATATATTCTTATCTAATTCATTTGGCTGAACGTTATATTTTTAGGAATAAAATAACAATTAGTAATATAATATTTGTTATAAAAACTATTTTATTTTAATTTTGACACTATTTAGTAATAGATTTTTGTGAAAATCATAACAGAATGATTAGTTCGAACCAAGTTACTTAAATCAATACTAACATGTCATAGTAACCTATAAAATTAGTTTAATTCATAAAAAGTCTCAAATTACATTTATTTGGGTATTTATAACATCAATTATGTCAATATTTCATTAATAAGATAATTACTGCATCATCGTTGTGTCATAAATATATTAAATTATTTAATGTCTAAAAATTACAAATAAAATACGATTATGTAGGAAATATTTTTATCTTTCTAATGAATTTTTATAGTCGAATTTATCTTATGTATAACCCCATATTAAAAATGATTTACTTATTAAACTTTGATTTTAACTATTTAACCCTTCTTTAAATAAATTAATAATAAATGTCCTAATATAATCCAAGTGGGACTAAATGGTCATATTTTATTCCTAAGGTTGTTTTTGGTCGAATTACACTTGTCCAATAGAATTAGGACATGTTTTAGGGTAATAATAATATCATTTTTACCCTTAATTACCCTATTTACTTTTATCTGTGGTAAATAAAAGTAAAAAGTTATTATTCACCAAAAATTATTTTCATCTAATTGAACCACATTTTAGTCCTTGATATTAACCATGTCTCTCGGATTTTCAAAATTCCACTCACAGAAGCGGTAAAATTAATTTTTATGAAAAATTCATTTTTTTTAACTACCACTTAGTGGTTTCACTATTCATCAAAAATTGAAAGTTTTCAGAAAAATACCAAAATTTCACCCTAGGCTAATTTCGATATTCCGAATCCAAAAATGAAGTCCATTTTGAAAAATAAAATTTATAAAATTTCAAAAAGTGGTTATTACTATTCATAACGGCTAGTTTTAATAATATTTTAATAGCATATCATTGTTTAGTGAAACTCGGTATTGTGTACGACGCAAGCTATCGAGGAAGGCCGCGGTTGCGTGTAAAGCAAGCCAAGCTAGTGTTGTGTGTAGTGAAAGATTCCTTTGATGATTTATATAACATAAAAACAAAATATTTCACATAAAAGTCTCGGGTGTTACATTAATCAAGTAGAAATTAACTTTGGTTTATTATTCAGGAGATTAAAGAACGATCGAGTCAAGTCGGACACAAGGTAAGGCAACTTCTTAACCCAATTTTCATTATTTGGGTTGATCTTCTCTTTATATTTATTTCATTATTTGATTATGTGAGAAATGAATTTTTATATCATATCATGTATTTATTATTTATTTATGATACCTTATAGTGAATACACATAAGTGATCTATTTTATTTACAAAAAGATCTTTGTAAGGGTTTATATCACAATCTCCTCATTATCTGAGGTTTTTTATACGTAATTATATAATGGGACCTCTTTATCATCCACATCAATGTTTCTTAAAAATGTATTTCAAAACATTCTTACTATTTTACAGAATATGGGTTAAAGTCATTTATACCCTTGTTTGACTTTTTATAAGAAGTTTATAAAATAATCTTTACGTCATTTTCCAAACAAGGGCCTTTTTAACCTTTTCGACAAATTAAGATAAGAATTTTTTTTAACTTATACGGCATGAACAGATTTTTACGGTTTCAAAAGGCCTTATTTTCATGAAGATTACTCTACAATATTTCATGATTATTTTCAACAAAATCCTTTTCTTTTAAAATTGGATGGCATTTTGTGGAAAAAATGATTTTGAAGAAGAAATGATATTTTCCTCAAGAATTAATTTTAAGTGTTTTATCAAAACTATTTTCCATCTAAGGTTACATTATTTAATATGTTTATGTTTCAAGTGTAATGTCTCTATGATTTACATGGTTTCAATTTTCTTATGATGAAATTATATCCATTTGTTTTATATGGATTATGTTATGATGGATTGATGTTTATGAAACCCGTTTTATTATTTGGGTTATGATAAATTCTTTATTTTTATTTTATGGCATAAGTAAGAATGATTTCATTATGAGATTGGTGGGACCTATATCTCCCTCCAATGCATTGGGTGAAGATTTATATCTCATGAGATAGACATGGATGGAACGGTAAGTTAATCTGGTTCAGTGATACAAGACTGGAACGAGAAGTGAACTCAATTCAGAAAGGGACTTTTTCCACTAAGATGGTCTTGGAAGCAATGCCTTGGCTACTATAGAAATAATATCATGTGCTTAATGTTTTTCCACAATTACATGTTTTATTCCCATGATATTTTATCATGATTAATGTTCCTTTATGATCTATTCCTTATGTAGTGTGAAGATTTATTTCTCAAGATTTTGATATTTAAACTTTATGTTCATGTTTCTTTAAGTTCAAATGTATGTGATTTGTTTTATTTTCTCCATGCTTACCCTTATTGAGCATTTTAGCTCACCCTTTATATGTTTTCTTTTCCTCAGGATTTAAAGAAAGGTTTTAGGTAAGAAAACAAAATGGGAAGATCTGTATGGGAGATGTTGAAGATATTTCACCATGATTAGAAAATTATGTTCCGAGTTTCTAAAGACACTAAACTATTACGGTCCTTGAATGTTGGTTCTTGTTATGTATTAATTATTCCGCAAAAGTAATGTAATGTCCATGTACGTCAAGTTTGGGGTCTCTATAGTTGGTATCAGAGGAAAGGTTTAGTCAACCTTTGGAAACTAGGATGAGAAAACATTAGTGAAATCCCTAGAGGTATTTCTAAGTTATGTCTAGGGATGTCCCTAAGGTTTAGTATAACTATAGGTTACAGTCCTAGAGTTATGTTGACGATCATGAATAACCTAAGGTAAACCTAAGGTGTCATGGATTAAAGATTTTCTGATAAGTTAGACATCCCATAAGTGACTTTTAATGATTATGTGGTTCCTCGTCATTTTAACTATTTCTTACACTATGGTTTCTGGTTTTAGTCAATGGAGGGAACGAGAAGGAATTCAGTTAACATTGATTCCGAGGGAAAAATTGGTGACTATGAGCAAAGAAATTGCGTAATGCCTAGAAAGGAAGATTTTGTGATTTTTCGGAATCAGTCATCGTGATATATGATTAATAAGGTGATCTTTAGTGGTGTTCTCAATTCATCAAATAGCCAACGAGCCCGTACCCAAGTGGTAAGGGCTCCTTCTTGGTATCTAAGAGACCTAGGTTCAAAACCGGGTGGAGGCGAATTTCCGGGGGGTACTATAGCAGTACTGTAGCAGGCACTATTTGGTACTATAGCATCTGGACTATTCACCTGATTTGGGATTTCAGGCCACCGGTTTGGGCCTACGGGTCTCAGGGCCATTGAGCCATCAAAGGCCTTCGGTCCACAGGGATTTTGGGCCATTGAAGACCATGAAGTAGCCCAGTTCACACAGAGCAGACCCTAGAAGAGGATTAGAGAACTAGTAGCAGTCACTAGAAGCAGAGCTAACCGAATTGGAAGAAAGAGAGGGTATGGAAACCGCCATCGGGACCAGACACTGTGCATCTTTGTATGGGAAAATGCTAGTCGGTCAGCAATGCAGGTGCAGAGCTAAAGGCAATCAATGATGTAGAAGCTGGGAAGGGGAAGTTCTAGTGGGCTGGGCCTATGGGTCATGTATTGGGCATGGTATTCCTCTGGGCCTTCGGGTCATGTCGGGCCTAGTGCCTTGTGACTATGAATCATTTAAGGGTTCCCCTTCAATAATTAAAAGGTGGATTATCTATAATAAAATAAAAAAAGAAGGCCTTCGGGCCATTCGGACTTGGGCTCAATTCATCAAATAAGAGGAAGGTGGAATTTTATGCATGTTTGCATTTTGAGGAGCATAGAGAAAGGAAGATTGAGATTTATAAAGAAAGAAATAATAACCTTGATGGATACATCAAATGGAGGGGAAGATGTTATCTGTGTAGAGAGAAGGGTCATAGAGTGACAGACTGTTATGGAGTTCAATATCTTATCTGTGGAGAACATGGGAATTTCCCAACTCAATGCCCTGACCTAAGAGGTTACTTCTAAATCAAGGAAGGAATTATTCCATGACAATCATTGTAGAGGATGGTTTGAAGTTTTTATGTATTGTTATTCAAGAGTAATGTTGTTGAGGTACTTTTATGGTATATTGGAATACCTATATATTGGTCCATTGTGATTTTCCATAAGAATATGGCATCGATAACCATGAAAAGTGATTGAAATATTTTTGGAAAGTAGATGATATGCGCATAATGAAGGGATAAAGAGAAAATAATATTTTTGATAGTATTCATGAGCTCATGACTAATATAAGGACAAAGTGATATCATGGTTTGAGTATAAAGAATTTTTGGGATTTTGGAATGTGGAAAGAGACAACTTTTGACAACATTCATGTTTTCAACTATGGTTCTATGGTAATTCATGTTGCAATAGAATACATGATTAAGGTATTCACATGTTTGGAATGTGACCAACAAGATATATCGTATGATATATGGGGGATAAATGATAGTATTCACATGCTCGGTAGATGACATTTCTAGTAATTGTTTTATTTATACTATGAGCTTGGACATAAGTATTTTAGATAATCCTAAAGATTAGAATGGATTATGTTGGACATAAGTTAGTATTGTTTAAGGATAGAACTTTTTTCAATATTATTTATGGGATGTTATAATAAAGTATTTTTAGAAAAATGATAACCTTCAGGACGGGCGACAACCCGTCACGTTGGACAAGGCTGTGGGAATCAAACCCACAACCAAAGTACGATAGGCCTTTATTGCCTACCACTGGCCAACAGAAAGTCCCTGGTTATTAGAAACTAGTTTTATTATATTAAGCGGTATGATAGATGAATTATAAGTCCATTTTTGGAATCATATACAATTAACCTCACCATATATGGACTTTTGTATATTTGATAACTTTTTCTAACCTTTTGTTTGAGATAGATGGAATGACCCATCATTATATCACATGATATGCAAACACTTCATGCAAGACAAATTCAACTTCATTTCTTTAAGAGATAATGTGGAAATTGTTCAAGGCACAAACAACAATGAGATTGTACCAAAATCAATAAGAATTTATTTTAATTATTCTTCAAATTTAGGGGAATGATCAGGAAAACCAAAAATGTTGTCCTAATGTCCTCATATCCGATGAATTGGATGGTATCTTAAATCATCACAAATTTATGGCTTTGTGATTGATGGATTTTTCATAGCCATGTTCTCTACCACTCTCCATCATAACTTAATGGTTAGATTTCTCTTCTATATCCATATTTTCACCTATGTTTTCTTATGTGGAAACCCAATGTTGAGTTAATTTGGGTGACCATTATGATTCTAACTTCCTTTTTTAAAATGAAGTTTTAGTATTCCTTTTTTACGATGTGGGTTTCTATAAAATAAACTTTCAAGTAGTAAACCATTTATAACCCCTGACAAATTTCAAGGGAAAAATTCATTTTAAGGGGGGTAGAATGTAACAACCCAAGATTTTATGAGAATTATTATTTTTAATTTCATTGATGTCTTGTGTTGTACGATACACCAAGATTATCTTGTGGTATACGCAACACTATTCTTGGATTGTGTTACACACAATTTCAAGTTCGTTTGATAGTAGTCATTCTACGCAACATTGAGTATATATATATATATATTCAATGTATAAATGAAATATGGTTGGATTCTATTATACAAAACAACGAAGGAGTCTTTCAAAACATGCAACCCTGAATTGGCTTGCATTACACGCAATCGCGACCTTCCTCGATAGCAAGTGTAGTACGTAATACCGGGTTTCAGTAAATAATGATATATTGTTATAATATTATTATGGACGAGCCGTTATGAATATTATTAACTAAATTCTGAATTTTATAACATTATTATTAATCTTACATATTTTCTAAAATATAGTATGAGAACAAAATAAATATTTCATGTAAAATATGTATTTTTCAAAAAATGCAGTTTTGTCATCTTTTGATGGCGCACCAACTTTAAATATAGTTTTTGACAAGTTTATAAGTTCAATTTGACAAAATAAAATTCTAATTTGGAATCAGGATATAAAAATTTACTTTGGATAAATTTTTCATATTATTCTGATAACTTTCATATTTTAATGAATAGTAAAAACACGCTATATTTAAATTAAAAACAACTTTTTTCATTGCAATAATTTATATGGTTAGATTATCTTTTTAATTGGTTTTAAAGTGTAATTATAATATATTTTTACCATTTAATCCAATTTTGTTCATTGGAATTAATTTCACTTTGAAATTGGACATAAACAAGTATCAATCTTTTGATAGTTATTGCTTCTTAAAAACACGCTATTTGTTCTGATAACGGGAATTAATTTTAAAATTAATTAATTCCACTTCTATTTTTTGAATTTGGAAAAATAGACATCAATTTTTAATTCAGAATATCAAATAATGATTAGGCTGAATTTTTTGTATTTTTCTGAAAAACTTCAATATTTGATGAATAGTGAAACCACTTAGTGGTAGTTAAAAAACTGACTTTTTCATTTAAATGAAATTTTACCACTTTTGTGAATTGAATTTAAAAAATCTGACATACATGGTTGTTATCAAGAAGTAAAATGTGCTTCATTAAGATGAAAATAATTTTTGGTGAATAGTAACTTTTGAATTTTATTTACCACGGTTAAAGGTAAATAGGGTAATTTAAGGTAAAAAGAATATTATTGTTGGTCGGAGTGGACACTCAAGAGGGGGGTGAATTGAGTTCCAATTAAAAATTTCTGTTGAAAACTTTAAGATTAAATCCCCCAAATTGAAAAACATCCCAGTCAATTAAGGCAGTAGAGATATAGGTGACTTATTGTTCAACAGGTTTCTCTAAGGTTGATTAATCCTCAGTAAGGTTAGTTTGATGACTAACTTTACTTTTGAAACAAGTTTACTAAACAAATCTCTTATACACACTAACCAAAATTGACTATCAGAGTATATTCAAAAACAGATTTCTTGTTTAAAAAAAGGAGCACAGCGGAAAAAAAAAAGCAAAGTAAAGAAAAGAATAACAAGCTATTTCAAACAAGAGGTTCAGTCTTAAGCTAAGACTTAGTCCTCTTCCACTTGGTGATCACCTGCCACCAAGCAATTTTATAAAAAAGATTGATACACAGCCTGTATCGGGCTTTACAACAGTTTTCACAAACTGTCCAGGTTTGACAACCTCTGCCACAGTTATACGTGGGAAAACAAATGACCAAGCCACACCAGGCTTCTTCCACAGTTATATGTGGGAAAACAAATGACCAAGCCACACCAGGCTTCTTCCACAGTTATACGTGGGTAACAAATGTAAAAAGGTTTGGGATAGGGATTTTCAGTATCCCTCAGTTTAAGCACAGGAGACAGTGTGTGTAATACTAACACACTGCTCACAAATGTAAAACACTTAAACACAGTAGAGCAAGAGATAGAAAGAAGAAGGTTTAGAGTGCTCTATAGTGTTGGCAGATCAGTTCTGGACTCGTAGGAATGAGTGACTTGAAGCTTTGGTCCTTTTTCTGTAAGTTGACACTAAAACAGAGTGTCTTGATTTCCAGACTTCCAGATGTTCAAGTGATCAGCTTCTTTGAGTTTGGCTTTTAGGATACGGTTCTTTCAGTCGGTTCACTTGAGACTCTTTTGTTCTTCAGAATGAATGCTCGAGAGTTCTTCTTTTTGTGTATATGCGTATCTCCTTCTCAGTTGTAGATGTTAGACTCTGTGTGTCCTTCCTCTATTCTTGTTCGTGTATGTCACTGTTCTTTTCGTTCCATTCATGCTTTTTCTTGAATGCTTCTCTCTTCTTTTTATACTCCTCCATATATGTCCTTTTTGTTCACCCGAGGCCGACAAGATAAATAGTCTTGAGTTACACGTGCAATCTTCCTCGTACATTGTATTATTTCTTGATATGTCTGCAAATATCAATAAATAATGTTAGGTGTATTAATTTGTCGAGACATGACCGTTAGATTAGTATTAATCAAATTGGTAAAGAAAAAAAAGTAGAAATATAATAATAATAGACTGGTCGAGAATGTATGTCACTGTGGACTTCAACTGTGGTCTTCCAACTGTGGACTTCCTTCTGACTGCTGACTTCAACAAAAGGCTTGCTGTCTGTAGGCTTGCAATGGTAGCTTTTACTTCATGTAACTGTAGCCTCTTTAACTGTAGACTTGTAATATCAAAATTGTAGAACTGTAACCTTTCTCAACTGTAGACCTCGATCATCAGTAGACTTAGTCGACAGAAGCTGTCTAACTATAACCTTGACTGTAGACTTATGACTGTAGGCTTGTTTGACTGCGAAATTGTTCCAACTGTAGACTTGTTCGACTGTGAACTTGAGCAGAGAAAACTTTGAACCGAAGTCTTGTAACTGTGACCTTCGTCTGTGAGCTTTGACAATAGATAGCGGTAGACTCGTGACTGTAAGCTTGTATTGGTCTTCGACTGTAACCTTGTAACTGTGAACTTATTGCAACAGTAACTTAAGGTGACAGTTAGCTGTAACTGTGACTTTGAAAAGAAAACTCTGACTGGTAGCTAACAATACTAAACTTATGTAAATACTACTGTAAGCTGTTACAGTAAAGTTATGAGAGTAAGAATATGAACTGTTTAGAATAAAATACGTTTAAGAATAGAATAATAAGATTAATGCAAGGTTTTAATACATCATAATCAATGTTTAAGCATGATTTGGGATTATCAAAACAGGTGATTCCAACAATCTCCCCCTTTTTGATAATCACAAATTATGTCAGTATGGAATGAAATATAGATGTATCAGATAGAAGTGTGCAAAACACAGTATTAGCAATATGAGCACAAAAATTAGGTATAATCCTCAAGGATTTCTCCCTCTTTGTATAGGTTCATTTCTCCCCCGAGTTTTCTCTATTTCTCCCTATTTCTCCCTATTTCTCCCCCTTTGTGATTAACAAAAAGAAAGACAGAGAGAGAGAAAATAAACATTGTATTAATAATGAGTACATTACATGACCCAAAACGTGAATACATGATCCCTATCAAAAAAAACATAAACAGACTCAATCCTCTTCATCTGTAGGTAAGGGATCTTTTCCTTTGGAGGAAGAAGATGGAGCAGTAGGTGAAAGATCAACAGGCTTAGGAATTGTAGCAGGAATGTCTGGAGGGGCAGCAACAGATGCTCCTGAAGGCCTGTAGTGAGTAGCTTGCCGAGGTATCAGTGGTCTAAGGCTTCTGAGGGCATCAGCAGGAGACATTACTGAAGAACCACTGGGGTTGGAGACAGGTAGGGCGGGAGGAACTATAACAGGTGTGCAGTCCACATGAAGAAAAGGTAGGAGCAGATTCCTGAAATCCATGATGATGTTTCCTCCTCTGTCCATGGCAGATAAGAAGTCATTTTTGTTTTCCAAGAATTTATCCAAATCCGGGGTCAACTCTCGTAGCTTGCTAACTTGTTCTTTGAAAGCTTGAGTTACAGGAGGCAGCTTCATAGTTTCTAGCATGAGCTTGAAGTGATGGTTCAACTGATGCTTGGTGAAAATCCGATCAAAGTAATAATCCACTTTACTTTTGATGGCCTCCTGAGAAGCAGTAGCAGCCTGCAGGTGCTCACGAACAAAGCCACTGACTTCTCTTGTAGTAGCAAGGATCTGTAGGTCTGATGTGTCATTTGCACGGGCCTGAGTAAGCTCTTCTCTGAGCAGGCTTCTAAACTGCTCAAGGTCTACAGGAGAGCTAGATGAAGGAAGGGACTTGACTGAGAATGCCACTGTCTCCTTGAAAGACTGAGTCAGATTTCCAATCACTTTATGAATGACAACATCCTGATTTCTAAAGTGTTCTTTTACTGATTTCTTGAAACCCTCAAATACTTCCACAAACTGCTTGACCACTTCTTTGATATATCGAATCTCACTGGCCACTTGTGTCTGAGAACTGCTCAGGGCAGTTAAAGAAGCAACTGATTGTCTGAGGGCCACTACTGTTCCAGTCCAGCTTTTAATTTGAGTGTGGCACACTTTCATTTCATCCATCACTTCTTTGATTGGACTTCCCACAACACATCCTAGAGATAATTCTAAGGATTGTTCTACATTTTTCAGCTCATCAAAAAGACTGGTTTTCAATTCAGCAACAGACTGTCAGATGGTCTCCTTCATTTCATTCTTTAAGGATTCAAGGTCTTCCTTGGTGGCCAATCTTTCAGTTTCTAACACTGGAGAGCTGTTAGTTAGGATAACTGTATTTCTTGGTGGTTGGTTTTCCTCATCTGAATCCTCATAATTGAGTCCTAACACCATGTATCCTGGATCTGAGGTCCATCCTTCTATATCATACAGTACAGAGACTGAACCAAAACGCTCCCCCTCACTTGGAGCTCCTTCCTGAATATTTTCTACTATCTGCTCGACTCTGGGTAACTCTAAGTTCTCTTCTGTAGCTCTAGCAGGTTCCATACTTGCTTCCTCTGTAGGTTCAACAGTGAGGTTAGCCTCCCTCTCTGTTGAGTCATCAACCACTTCCATGACAACAGTAGTAGAGACCACTCCTGCTTCCTGGTCAGACACTGACTTGTCTGTATACCCTATCAGAGGGCTCATACTAAGTTCTTCTGTTTCTTCACCACTGATCTCCTCTTCATCTTCTGCAACAGTTTCTTGATTTTCATTTGAAGCTCCAGCCTCTTCTGCTTCGACTGTATCATCCTCGTCAGAGGTGTCCTTGACAAAATATTGAGATTCTTCTTCTTCTTCTTCTGTAGACTCAGTCTCGCTGTCTCTTAGAACAGGTTCTCTACTAGGTAGTTCTTTTGGAGGGCTTGCTGCTCCAAACGCCACTGTCCTGACAGGACTGTGAGTAGTCTCAGGATCACTCCCTTCATCAATTGGGGTGTTCTCTCTTGCAGAGTCACCAACTACTGCAGTCTGTTCATCATCTGAGTATACAGGTTCAGGCTCATCAGGCTTTAAGCCTGGATCTCTCCTATCTCTCGGTCTAGAGGGATGAGTAGAAGGGCTAAATTTCTCATAGATTCTCTCCTCATCATTCACCCATGATTTCTTCCAGGGATTCCAACTGATCCTCAAGAATTTGCAGATTACTTTCGAGATACATACACTGTTCTTTGCCACTATCAACTCTTCCTGACTTCCAGCTGCACCTTTCACTTTCAACATTACCGAAATGAGTTTAGCATGAAACAAGGCACTTGATTTTGAGCTTGCCTTTATCATGTCCTCCATCTGAGCCATCAGCAACCTACAAAGGTTGACCTTCCTTCCATGTTTTAATAAGTACATCAAGTAAATATCCTGGTGCTTCAGAGTTGCAAAATCTCCTCTTCTAGGACTCAGTACATGCTGAATAAACTTAAACAGAAGCCTGTCCTCTCCACTCATTTCAGCAGCAATAATCTTTCTTACTATGCCATTGCCTGTCAGTTCTTCCAGAGCCGTCTCATGATCAAAGATTCCACTATTTGGAGGAGCCGCTCCAGAATAGTAGTTGTAAATACCCTCATGAGGAACTCTTAAACATGCAGCCCATTCAACGGATGAAAAACTGACTTCATTGCCGTTTACTCTGGATACCAGTCTATGCAGATCATCCTCTTCCTCGAACTGTAGATATTCATAGAATTCCTTCACCAGCTTCAGGTAGTACGGTCCATTATTGTTTGCGAAGCATTTGGTCCATCCTTGCTCATTAAGCACTGCCAGTACTAATGATCTGCTCGATAAAATCCACTCTTCACTTAGCTCCTTCTCAGCAACTATTTCTCTCTTAGTCAGATGTGGATTAACAGGTCTTATAGAGGCGTTCCCGGTGCCACTGGATTCGACTCGAGTCCTCTTTGGCATTGGTGCATCTTCATTGACAGTCGGGGGTCGCTTTGTTCTGGCCATTGGAACTGAATGAGGTTTCGAGGTTCGGTTGAAGGTTTAGGGTTTGGGACTTGAGAGAGCAAGGGTCGAGATGAGTGGATTGAGATATGTTCGATGTTCTAAATTTTATCATTTAGGGATTTAGAAATAAAAGTATAAAGAAAAGAAACGGTTCGAATTCCCGCAAAAATAAAATAAGGTTAAACAGCGAAACAGCCTACAGAGAGATGTAACAGTGAGGTACACCGGTGAGGTCTAACTGTGAGGTTTCAACTGTGAGGTTTCAACTGTGAGGTTTCAACTGTGAGGTTTCAACTGTGAGGTTTCAACTGTGAGGTTTCAACTGTGAGGTTTCAACTGTGAGGTTTCAACTGTGAGGTTTCAACTGTGAGGTTTCAACTGTGAGGTTTCAACTGTGAGGTTTCAACTGTGAGGTTTCAACTGTGAGGTTTCAACTGTGAGGTTTCAACTGTGAGGTTTCAACTGTGAGGTTTCAACTATGCTATAATTAATCATACCTAACTCATGTTTGATGTAACTTAATCTCTCAGAATTCAAAGGCTTTGTAAAAATATCAGCTAACTGATGTTCAGTGCCAATGAACTCAAGAGTGATATCACCTTTTTGATAATGATCCCTCAGAATGTGATGTCTCACATCAATATGTTTTGTCCTAGCATGAGATACTGGATTTTTAGAAATGTTAATAGCACTTGTATTGTCACACCTTATAGAGACATGTTTGAATTGATATCCATAGTCTAGTAAAGTGTGTTTCATCCACAAGATTTGTGCACAACAGCTACCAGCAGCTATATACTCAGCTTCGGCAGTAGACAATGCAACAGAATTCTGCTTCTTACTACACCAAGATACTAGTGACTTGCCTAAAATGTGACATGTTCGAGAGGTGCTCTTTCTATCTAACTTGTAGCCAGCAAAATCAGCATCAGAATAACTTAATAAATCAAATGATTGACCTTTTGGATAAAATAATCCCAAATTGGGAGTATGTTTTAGATATTTGAAAATCCTTTTAACAGCAGTCAAATGAGACTCTTTTGGATTGGCTTGAAACCGAGCACACATGCATACACTGAACATGATGTCAGGTCTACTCGTAGTAAGGTACAGTAGACTACCTATCATACCTCTGTAATTGGTTTGATCCACTGGTTCACCAGTTTCATCACTGTCCAACTTGCAAGTGGTGCTCATAGGTGTGTCACTGCCTTTGGTGCCATCCAAAGAAAAACGTTTTAGAAGATCTTTAATATATTTACTTTGGTTCAAAATAATACCATTTTTATTTTGAAAGATCTGAAATCCAAGGAAAAATTTGAGTTCTCCCATTAAACTCATTTCAAACTCATTTTGCATTATTTTTAAAAAATCAACACATAAAGAATGTTTAGAAGATCCAAAAATAATATCATCCACATAAATTTGTACTATTAAGACATCTTTAGAAATCCATTTAATAAAAAGAGTAGGATCAGCTATCCCTTTAGTAAATCCTTTCGAAATAAGAAAAGAGTTGAGCCTATCATACCAAGCTCTTGGAGCCTGCTTTAAACCATATAAAGCTTTAGATAGTTTAAAAACATGATTAGAAAAATGGGGATTTGTAAAACCAGAAGGTTGTTCCACAAATACATCCTCAATTATATATCCATTTAGAAAAGCACTTTTAACATCCATTTGATATAGTTTGAAATTCAGATGAGCAGCATAAGCAAGTAATATCCTAATGGCCTCTAGTCTAGCCACGGGTGTAAAGGTTTCCTCATAGTCTATTCCTTCTTCCTGACTATACCCTTGTGCAACTAGCCTAGCTTTGTTTCTGATTATATTACCAAACTCATCAACTTTGTTTCTAAACACCCATTTAGTGCCTATGGTAAGAGTGTCTTTAGGTCTTTCCACTAATTCCCAAACTTTGTTTCTATAAAACTGATTTAGTTCTTCTTGCATAGCCATTACCCAGAATTCATCACTGATAGCATCATTGACATTTTTGGGTTCAAGCTGTGAAAGAAAAGCTTGATGTTCAACCTGATTTCTTAGAGAACAGATAAGTCTTCTTCAACATCTTCAAGAGAAGTTTTAGACTCATGTGGATCAATCTCATCAAACTTGATGTGAACAGATTCTTCCACACATTTGGTTTTCTTATTGAACACTCTATAGGCTTTACTAGACATAGAGTAACCCAGGAAAATTCCTTCATCACTTTTTGGAGCAAATTTATCAAGATTATCTTTAGTATTCAGAATAAAGACTTTGCAACCAAAAACTCTAAAGTAATTAACCTTAGGCTTCCTATTATTCCACAACTCATAAGGGGTTTTCTTAAGAACCGGTCTAATCAAGACTCTATTAATAACATAGCAGGCTGTATTTATAGCTTCAGCCCAAAAGTAAACAGGCAGGTCATATTCATTAAGCATAGTCCTTGCAATTTCTTGCAGGGTTCGGTTTCTTCTTTCCACTACACCATTCTGTTGAGGTGTCCTAGGAGCAGAAAAATTGTGAGCATAGCCATTGTGTGAGCAGTAAGATTCAAATTCTTGATTCTCAAACTCACGGCCATGATCACTCCTCAAGGTCTTAATCTTAAATCCACTAAGATTTTCTACAGACTTAGAGTATTTAACAAAGGAAGAGCAGGCTTCACTTTTGTGAGCTAGAAAGTACACCCAAGTATATCTAGAAAAGTCATCTACAAGAACATAAACATAGTGCTTCCCATTTAGACTTGAAATTATTGATGGTCCAAACAAATCCATGTGAACCAGTTCAAGTGGTTGAGAAGTTGAAACTTCTTTCTTTGGTTTAAAAGAAACTTTGTGTTGTTTTCCCTTTTGACAGGGATTACACACTTTGTCATTTGGGAATTCAAGCTTAGGTAGGTCTCTAACTAGGTGTTTCTTAGAGAGTTTTCTAAGTGAGTGAATGTTGCAGTGTCCTAATCTCCTATGCCACAGCCAAGACTCTTTATGAAAAGCATTTAAGCAAGTAACATTATGTTTAGCTAAAGTGTTTAAGTCAACAGCATAAACATTTTCATTTCTTAAGGCAGAAAATATTAAAGCATTTTTGGAATTATAAACATCACAAGAATTGTTTTCAAACATGACATTAAAACCATCATCACACAATTGAGAAATTCTAAGTAGGTTGTACTTAATTCCACCAACAAATTAAACTTTGGAAATTAATACTGAGTCAGTGTTACCAATCTGGCCTAAGCCGATGATTTTTCCTTTTGAGTTATCACCAAAAGTGACATATCCTCCATCAACCTTTATTAAGCTTTTGAAGCACGAATAGTCCCCAGACATGTGTCTTGAACATCCACTGTCTAAGTACCATACCTTCTTGTAATTGCTTTTCAAACAGATTTCCTACAAAACAGATTAGACAGGAAATGACTTTGGTACCCAGATTTTCTTGGGTCTAGATATGTTAGCAATCAAGGATTTAGGTACCCAGATTTGTTTTATGGGTCCCATACAATTAATATATGCAACAGATTTAGAGAGATATACTTTATTTGATCTACAACTATTTAAATAACCAGTTGAGGCATACGAATTTCCAAAACTGGAACTAGCAGGATTTTTTCCAGACTTGGGAATAAATCGGGTTTTAGTAAACTGTCTTTGTCCAGGTTGGTATCCCAAGCCAGTAGCATACTTAGGTGCAACTTGCTTTCCTAGAAGTTGGGTTAGAGTATCTTTTCCATTTTTGAATGTTTCTAAGTCCTTTCTAAGTTGTTCATTAGATAGTTTCAGTTCTATATTCTCCTTTAATAATTGAACATTTTTCTCTTTTTCTACATCAAGTGCAGACTTGACACTTGCAGTAAGAGCATGCTGTTTCTTTAAAGACTTATATTTATCCTTTAGTTCATTACACGTTTCTTCCAGCATATTACAGTATTCAATCAATTCATCTTTAGACATATTTTCAGAATCAGAACCAGATTCTGTTTCACCTTCAGAATAATAAGAGTTTAAAGTGGGAGTGTCTAAGGTTACCTCAGATGTGTTTGTCATGAAACATATATTAGCACGATTTCTTTCAGAATCACTGGATTCTGATTCACTTGTGCTGTCTTCTGAAGCACTCCAGGTGGCCTTCATAGCTTTCTTATAATTCTTGTCCTTGTACTCATATTTCTTCTTGAATTTTAACTTAGGATAGTCAGCTTTGATGTGTCCTTTCCTTTTACATTCATAGCAAACTATGTCTTCTTCTTTATCAGTTTTCTTCCAATCTTTCTTCCACTTACCTTGTCTATCATACATACCCTTGTAGTTTGGTTTTCTGAAGAACTTCTTCTTCCTATAGAACTTCTTGAATCTCCTTGCTATTTGTGCCATCTCGGCATCACTGTCAGAATCTAAGTCTTCACTAGATGAGCTTTCAGTTGGTATATGCACTTTCTCCTTGTCTTTGATCTTTGATGCAGTAGACTTAAAAGCTACAGATTTTCATTTTGGGTCCTCATCTTCCTCTTTATTTACCTTGAGCTCTTCTTCGTACATCATCAGCTTACCAATTAACTCCTTGACAGGAAAAGTTCCAATATCACAGGATTCTCTAATTGAAACGGATGTGCCTCTCCATCTGTCAGGCAGACATCTCAATAATCTCATGATTTGCTCCTTTTCTGGAACAATCTTTCCGAGTGAGCTCATTGTGTTGACTATCTCATTAAACCTGAGATACATATCAGAAATAGGTTCATCAGCTTTCATCTTAAAGTTATCATATTTGATAGTATAAGTATTTAACCGCATTTCCTTGACATTAGTTGTTCCTTCATGAGAAACAGCTAAGGTGTCCCAGATTTCAAAAGCAGTTTTACATGCAGAAATTCTATTGAATTCCTCATCTCCTAGAGCACAGTAGAGAGCATTCACAGCCTTACAATTATTATTGTAAGCTACCTTAGTAGGTTCATCCCAAGTTATTCTTTCAGTTTCTGGAATCTTGTATTGAGACTCTATAGCAGTCCAAATATCAAAACCCATACTTTCCAAATGAATTTTCATTTTGAGCTTCCATTGGGCATAATTCACACCATTAAAGAAGGGTGGCCTGTTAGTAGCAGCACCTTCTAGTCTATTATCCATAAGGAAATTTTAGAAAATGTTTTAAAGAGATAAAATTTAGAACTAACAGAAATTTAAGATCTTTTAGATAAAACTACAATCACAGTTTAAAAACAGAGAGTTAAAATAAAACTTTGAGCAAGTATAACAGAGATAAACACATCCTTTGATACCAAATTTTGGTCGGAGTGGACACTCAAGAGGGGGTGAATTGAGTTCCAATTAAAAATTTCTGTTGAAAACTTTAAGATTAAATCCCCCAAATTGAAAAACAGCCCAGTCAATTAATGCAGTAGAGATATAGGTGACTTATTGTTCAACAGGTTTCTCTAAGGTTGATTAATCCTCAGTAAGGTTAGTTTGATGACTAACTTTACTTTTGAAACAAGTTTACTAAACAAATCTCTTATACACACTAACCAAAATTGACTATCAGAGTATATGCAAAAACAGATTTCTTGTTTAAAAAAAGGAGCACAGCGGAAAAAAAAAAAGCAAAGTAAAGAAAAGAATAACAAGCTATTTCAAACAAGAGGTTCAGTCTTAAGCTAAGACTTAGTCCTCTTCCACTTGGTGATCACCTGCCACCAAGAAATTTTATAAAAAAGATTGATACACAGCCTGTATCGGGCATTATAACAGTTTTCACAAACTGTCCAGGTTTGACAACCTCTGCCACAGTTATACGTGGGAAAACAAATGACCAAGCCACACCAGGCTTCTTCCACAGTTATACGTGGGAAAACAAATGACCAAGCCACACCAGGCTTCTTCCACAGTTATACGTGGGTAACAAATGTAAAAAGGTTTGGGATAGGGATTTTCAGTATCCCTCAGTTTAAGCACAGGAGACAGTGTGTGTAATACTAACACACTGCTCACAAATGTAAAACACTTAAACACAGTAGAGCAAGAGATAGAAAGAAGAAGGTTTAGAGTGCTCTATAGTGTTGGCAGATCAGTTCTGGACTCGTAGGAATGAGTGACTTGAAGCTTTGGTCCTTTTTCTGTAAGTTGACACTAAAACAGAGTGTTGTGATTTCCAGACTTCCAGATGTTCAAGTGATCAGCTTCTTTGAGTCTGAGTGCTTCACAGCATGGCTTTTAGGAGACGGTTCTTTCAGTCGGTTCACTTGAGACTCTTTTGTTCTTCAGAATGAATGCTCGAGAGTTCTTCTTTTTGTGTATATGCGTATCTCCTTCTCAGTTGTAGATGTTAGACTCTGTGTGTCCTTCCTCTATTCTTGTTTGTGTATGTCACTGTTCTTTTCGTTCCATTCATGATTTTTCTTGAATTCTTCTCTCTTCTTTTTATACTCCTCCATATATGTCCTTTTTGTTCACCCGAGGCCGACAAGATAAATATTCTTGAGTTACACGTGCAATCTTCCTCGTACATTGTATTATTTCTTGATATGTCTGCAAATATCAATAAATAATGTTAGGTGTATTAATTTGTCTAGACATGACCGTTAGATTAGTATTAATCAAATTGGTAAAGAAAAAAAAGTAGAAATATAATAATAATAGACTGGTCGAGAATGTATGTCACTGTGGACTTCAACTGTGGTCTTCCAACTGTGGACTTCCTTCTGACTGCTGACTTCAACAAAAGGCTTGCTGTCTGTAGGCTTTCAATGGTAGCTTTTACTCCATGTAACTGTAGCCTCTCTAACTGTAGACTAGTAATATCAAAATTGTAGAACTGTAACCTTTGTCAACTGTAGACCTCGATCATCAGTATACTTAGTCGACAGAAGCTGTCTAACTATAACCTTGACTGTAGACTTATGACTGTAGGCTTGTTCGACTGCGAACTTGTTCCAACTGTAAACTTGTTCGACTGTGAACTTGAGCAGAGAAAACTTTGAACAGAAGTCTTGTAACTGTGACCTTCGTCTGTGAGCTTTGACAATAGATAGCGGTAGACTCGTGACTGTAAGCTTGTATTGGTCTTCGACTGTAACCTTGTAACTGTGAACTTATTGCAACAGTAACTTAAGGTGATAGTTAGCTGTAACTGTGACTTTGAAAAGAAAACTCTAACTGGTAGCTAACAATACTAAACTTATGTAAATACTACTGTAAGCTGTTACAGTAAAGTTATGAGAGTAAGAATATGAACTGTTTAGAATAAAATACGTTTAAGCATAGAATAATAAGATTAATGCAAGGTTTTAATACATCATAATCAATGTTTAAGCATGATTTGGGATTATCAAAACAGGTGATTCCAACAATTATAATAATTAAAATTTACCTTAAAACTTGTCCAAAACTTATTGGTTGAGTCATTAACGACCATGGGAATCTTTGGGTTGATTTTGGGACCCCATTGAGCCACTTGGGAGTGAAAATGATAATTTAGATCATTTTATTTAATGTGAATACAAAATTGACATTAACAAAATTCTTTTAGTAATTACTTTTTATATTGTGTTATATAAGTCCTATTTTCGACTATAAATATTCATTGGAAATATAAAATGATTTCCTACATCATGTTATTTTTTATAATTTTTAGACATCAAACAAATTAAATTATTTATGACATAATAATGATGCAGTATTTACCTCATTAATAAATGATTAAAATAAATAAGATTATAAGGATTAAAATATTATCAAAAACCTGTCCCATTCCTATTGGATGATTTTATTTCGAATATGAGTCATCTTATATTCTACATTAATGTGTTTTGGACCTCTTGAAACTGAAGATAAGTTTATAATAAAATAATGTTTTCACACATTCTTAAAGAGAACCTCCTCCCCCTTATAAAAGAAGACCACTTCTATGAAATTCCACACACCTCTCAAGCCATTTGGCTCATCCAAACTCTGCCCAACTAAGCTCCATACATCCCTCTCCTCCTCATAGAATTTTTACCATAGGCAGAAGGCACTTCAAGAAGTCCTTTTGGTTCAAACCAAAGGAAGTTACCCAAATTAAAGGTAATTGTTTCTCTTAAATTGTTTTCTTTTATTCTACTTATCCAACCCCTAAACTCTTTATAATCCTTTATTTTGTAACAATACCTGTATACTCAAAATACTATGATGTTTTTATGAGAATTATTCTAAATACACTTACACACGCCTCCATCTAATGGATGAAGAACATAATATTTCTGTGGATGGAAAACTAACACCTCACGAAACGATGATTGTTCGATTTTCTCTTAACGCCTCTCATGGTGGACATTATGATGGAACTGTATTTATATATTATATATATTATGTTTATGATTTCCTTTTGCTTCTTTACTTCCTAATTATATCAAGCCTTTATGGTTTCCATAGTGGGCAAATACGATAATCTCATTTGAGGAAGTGCGGACTACCGCCCCCTCAAAGGGATGTGATTCGTTAATGCCTTGTGTCGGATGTATAAATGATAGAGTTAATGATATTATATATGATATTATACTGGAATTATAATATACCTATGTGTCATTATGTTTTAATTCCATTAAAATAAGAAATAGAAATGAAAGTAGCGTTCATGTGTACGTACGGCTTACCGTCTCCATGAACGGTGCATTTCATTTCTTCCCCCAATATGTTATTTACTATTATAAATACATGTATATGATTTATATATATGATATATATGATATATAAATAATAAATATCATTCTGGATATAATTAACCTTTGACCACATGAACAACGTGATTATAAGAAGTCTATTTTTGACTCATGTACCAAATATCGACAAAATGAACGTTATTAACTTAAATGGTTACACAATGTTTATAACATGGTAATAAGTGATATAAAAGGAATAATAAAATTTAAAAATTTACTTAATCAATTATAAATTAACTTTGGTTTATTATTCAGGATATTAAAGAACGATCGATTCAAGTGGGACACAAGGTAAGGGAACTTCTTAACCCAATTTCCATTCTTTGGGTTGATCTTCTCTTTATGTTTATATCATTCTTTGATTATGTGACAAATGAATTTTTATATCATATCATATATTTATGCTTTATTTATGTGACCTTATAGTGAATACACATAAGTGATCTATTTTATTTACAAAAAGATCTTTTTAAGGGTTTATATCACAATCTCCTCATTATCTGAGGTTATTTATAGGTAGTTATCTACTGGGACCTCTTTATCATCCACATCCATGTTTCTTAAAAATGTATTTCAAAATATTCTTACTATTTTAGAGAATATGGTTTAAATTCATTTATACCCTTTTTTTACTTTTTATAATAAGTTTATAAAGTAATCTTTACATCATTTTCCAAACAAGGACCTTTTTATCCTTTTTGACAAATTAAGATAAGAATGTTTTTTTAACTTATATGGCATGAATAGATTTTTACGGTTTCATAAAGCCTTATTTTCATGATTATTCCTCTACAAGATTTCATGATTATTTTCAACAAAATCCTTTTCTTTTATAATTGGATGGAATTTTGTGAAAAAAATGATTTTGAAGAAGAAATGATATTTTCCTCAAGAATTCATTTCAAGTGTTTTATCAAAACTATTTTCCATCTAAGGTGAAATTATTTAATATGTTTATGTTTCATGTGTAATGTCTCTATGATTTACATGGTTTAACTTTTCTTATGATTAAATGATATACATTTGTTTTATATATATTATGTTATGATGGAATGATGTTTATGAAACACATTTTATTCTTTGGGTTATGATGAATGCTTTATGTTTATTTTGTGGCACAAGTAAGAATGATTTCATTATGAAATGGGTGGAACCTATATCTCCCTCCAATGAATTGGGTAAAGATTTATATCTCATGAGATAGACATGGCTAGAATGATAAGTTAATCCAGTTCAGTGATACAGGACTGTAATGAGGAGTGAACTCGATTCAGAAAGGGACTTTGTCCACTAAGATGGTCTTGGCAGCAATGTCTTGGCTACTATGTAAATCATATCATGTGCTTAATTTTTGTCCACAATTACATGTTTTATTCCCATGATATTTTATCATGATTAATGTTCCTTTATTATTTATGCCTTATGTAGGTCCAAGATTTATTTCTCAAGATTTTGATATTTAAACTTTATGTTCATGTTTGTTTTAAGTTCAAATGTATAGGATTTGTTTTATTTTCTCCATGCTTACCCTTACTGAGCATTTGAGCTCACCCTTTATGTGTTTTCTTTTCCCCAAGATTTAAAGAAAGGTTTTAGGTAAGAAAACAAAATGGTAAGATCTTTATGGGATATGTTGAAGATCTTTCACCATGATTAGAAGATTATGTTCTGAGTTTCCAAATACACTAAACTATTATGGTACTTGAGTGTTGGTTCTTGTTATGTATTAATTATTCCGAAAAAGTAATGTAATGTCCATGTACGTCAAGTTTGGGGTCTCTACAGGGACCCTACTGGAAACCATCACCTTCAATATTGTATAGCTAAATACCCTCACCATGTAGAGGATATCATGTTCCCCCCCCATAGAAGTCAAACAAATCATGCTCCCTTAGTCAGCTCATGGAGGATGGCGTTCAAACAATCGGGAATGGGCAATCATCCTCATTCTTGCTAAAGAAGCTCGCCAAGTAAATACCAAAGGACCCTATGGGAATATGTATGTTCCTTCTCACTCTCATGAATCCCATCATAAAAATATAGTGGAAACCAACAAGAAGATAAAAATTTGTGTTAATTCATATCAATACCATCAGTAAAATATGACAAAAAACTATGAGATGACACACATTTCGGCACCTTGATATCCATACCGACATTCAAATACAATAGAAAATTATAGGCAGATTCGAATTCCTGCTAATTAATATAACGGATGTCACCCGCATATGGTGGAAAACCACAGGAATAAGATAATTATTATTAATTCATATCAAGATCATCAGTCAAACAGAGTAGTGAATTATGAGAAAATTCAAATTCCTACTTGTTCAAGTCAAGACCGCCATGGAAATATAATGGAAACCAAATACAAGTAGATAAAAATTATGTTAGAAGCATATCAATCCCATCAGTTAAATACCCAAGAAAATAATTAAACTATGAAAATAATTTCACATTCATATCTTTCCCTCTATAAAAAAATGGTAGAAATTGGAGGTAGCATCTGGAATATCCTAGTTGTAAATAAGGGGAAGATTCATATCTCCACCCCCAAACAGAAGGACTATCAGAACTTACTAGCAGGAAATAGAGGATCAAAGAAGGAATATATTCCTGATTGAAGACTATAATGGTAATATATTCATGCTCCCTAAAATTATTTCTCTCAAAACATCTTACAAATGATGGGGGATTAGACACCAATCCCTACCCTTATCCTATATACTTTCTAATTTGTAATCACACTCATAGTGACAACAAGGAGTTGAGCCCTCAAACATACCTCCCCATGTGGGGTGACTCATCCACATAATTGGAAAGTTACTCATGAGTATACATGAATCCCTACTCCCATCTAGGAGATTTTTTGGAAATATTCCATGATAAATGGATAATAGGATAAGGCATAAAAATGTTTCACAACTGGGGGACACCGGCCCACTTCGGCATCCACTCAAGGGAAGACATATATTCCTACCAAAATTATTGAAGCTTACTAGTATATATTGGAATCACTACAGGACCCACTTGAATAGGATCTCTTATATTAAGGTTTTCTCTTACCAAAAGTGGCCTGAGTCACCCACAAGAGAGTGTCTAAAAATAAATCACACTAAAGGAAAATAAAATATGAATAGCATAATTATAACCCAACTCTACTACAAGCTAAAGATATTGAGTACATAAAACATCTATCAATTATCTCATTGGATCTTCTTAATCAAATGAAACATTGTGGGAGTTATGGAAGCAGTTGTGAAGGCCCTCCTTGTATTGTTGTTACCACTAGTTCTGGAGGTCCTCCCCACAACACATTCCTTGAAGGATTCCTTCATGGACACAAACAAATAGATCAAAATATATTATTTCAGGATGAGAATTATGGTATCCCTAATCCTGGATAAAATATAAATCATTATCAATATGATCATGTTTTCATCATCCACCCTGAAGGTCCTCTCCCTGGTATATGCTACATAAATTCTCCATGTAGTCAAACATTGTGAAGTTATTGCAGTCCTCACCATGAGTGCATTCCTTGTGAAGTACCTCCATATAGTTACATATCATTTTACTAAGAAGGACCTCTCCTTGATAGGACAAAAATGAGAGAACCTTCATATTCAGATGCACTTGGAAATATGGGTCCAGAAATGTTGGTGACCCTACCAATGACAAGTGAAATACTCTCTCAATGGGAAGATGGAACAGGGAAAATCTCATCATCCTAGCCACCCCTGGATCATTCCCACATAAGCGATACCTCTACTAGCCCTGCTACCTTTAGAAAAATAGTTATTAAGTTCTCATGTTAGTCTAATCAATTAGAGGAGTCTCTCATATATGAGAAAAATGATATGTTACTCATGAGAAGAAAATTGTCCAAGGATGAAATAATTTTCATGTTTTATCCTTCATGACCTTCTTAGTTTGTCATTAAAAAAGAATTTTTAGAATAATTCCTTTACAACATCTATCTAAATCTATGGACAGCTTCTCCACAACTTGAAAGAAAAATTCCCTCCATATGATGGGTATGCTGGCCATGTAAAAATATTGGGAGAGCTTCATCAACAAGTTGACTTGGAGGCCCTTCCTTCTACATGGAGACCTCGATCAGAGATGCAATGGAATGATCTTCAACCAACATGCCTCAATGTGCTGGAAAAGTTTCATTTTCTAATTTTTGATGCCCCCATACAGTGTTCATATCTAAGGAAGGGGGAAACATAGATCTTTACATTTCACCTCACACCCCATTCAGCAGAAACCATTTGAAATGAAATCCTATAATTCCATTATTATAAGGAATATATTAAAAAAACCCCTTTATTAGGAAAGAATATGCACTCAATAATAATTGGCATTGAATAATTCACAAAAGTGTCAGGACCAACGAGAAAAATCCATCAAAAAACTCATGAACTAGGTAACTAATGACATTTAGCAGGCTTCTTGCTTAAGAGAACCCAATCATCAAGCACAAATAATGTATTTGGAACCAAATAGTTCACATGAAAACTCAAAATTATATCTTACTGATGCTCAAGCAGGGATATACGAGATCTGGATAGCAGCGATAGCATTAGCACCTGCTATAGTATGGGATCAGCCCTAGCCTATAAGTTTGGGGAATTTTTAAAACAAAATTACCTCATAAGACCAACAAATATAGATTTAGGAACAAGAACAAGATACTACAAACAACACCATGCCACATGGGATGGTGGAAGTTAACTCAATGATCACCTCAATAGACATAAATCATTTCCCATTTATAGAGGATGAAAAGCGATAGAGTCACCTAGTTCTCCCTGCCTCGTGACCCATTTTCCCTAGAAGGGAGGTGTATGAATAGACTGTATAGAGGTTTCTTATCAGATTCTCATTCCCAAGAACCTTAAAGAGGATCTAAGAAAGAAAGAGAGAGAACCAACAAAGGATTCAAACATCCCTCCTGTCATTAATCATCCAGTATGATGTCTACGATACATTATTCATTTGTGTACTTCATGGATGTCAATCCTTCAAACGATACAAAAAATGATGCAATTGTATAAGAACAAATAGAGGATGGTTCCATCAAGAATATAAAAATCACTAATAAATAATTTTTGCATATCCAAAACCATAGAATAACCCAAAAATTGGATGCTCTCTCAATCAATCCTACACAACCTCATTATCAAATCTCTAACAAAAGTAAATGGAAGGACACATCAAATATGCATCCTTCTCTTAATGAGGATGATAACCCTGTGATAAAAGAAATATTCACTTGGTCATTGGAAGAAATGAAATATTTTAGTATCCTCAATGCTGAGTTACTCTGATATGGCAATACCATCAAATATTCTCCCTAGACAAAGCCTCAACATACACTTTCAACCTGTGTATGTCAACAATAAGGGTTCATCCTGGGGAATTAAGTAAGGCAATGACATCATCCCAACTCATTTATTGGACCATAATTTTACCTATACTTTACCATGGATGGATATCAAGATTTACCTACATTATGGAGACAACTGGAAAGGGTCCAAGAAAATCATCCAAATATGTCCCTGACCAGATATCTTTCTCAAATTATCAAAGAACTGGAAAGTCAGACCCTCTAAATTATTGAACCTATCCAATAAACTATGAAACCAAACACTCAACAAGGGATTATTGACACCATCAGTTCATTGATGGCTCGATTTTAAGCCACATAGGAGTGGTGTCCACCAGCACATATGGAATAAAAACCTTACCCCGACTGGGAGAGAGAAACACCACCAACTCTGAACATCGGGATCCCTACATTTCCGATATTCAATGGATTGGGAGACCTAAAACAATATCTAATACACTATTCATCTCATTTTGATCTCATTATGGGAACTCCATAGTATAAAGAACCAGTGAAACTCAAGTGCTTCATGAAAACATTTTAATGGCCAGCCTTTGTATGGTATACCAGTTTTCTAACTTGATCAATAATGAGATGGTAGGATATCCATTGACAATTAATCTTTCAGTTCTGCTCATCATTGTAGAATATAATAATCACTAGCCTATCAAACTAAAAATAGCGTGAAAACAAGAGCCTCATGTTTCATTTCTAGATTGAAAGGGATGAACTAATCCCTAAAACAACCACTTCCCCATAAGGATATGTTCTCTATCTTCATCGATAACCTTCACAAAGAGATATCAAATCCTCTCATCCTGGTGAAATATATAGGTGGGTTTTAGAATTTCCCTATAATTTACCAATGAATATAAGAATTTATACCATGGAATAAGTTCATGTCTTGGATAAATTCACCAATCCTAGGGAAAATAATAGGAAAGATGGAGGAAAAATCTCTCATTCTTAAACAAACCTTGGTTCCTATTCCAACTCTGAAAACTGCACCATACCATGTAGCACCCCCATGGGAATCAACAGCTACCCCTACCTTGACATTATTAGAGGAGGGGACCCAAGAGAAATCAATTCATGGAATACAGGAGTAAATTTTATGCAATCTAATATTATCAAGTAATTGGAAATTTTATAGTCGCTATGGAAAAAAATTTACTCCACTCGCCAGAAACTAGAAGGCCCGACCAGGTTGGACTCTCCAATCAGATAGATTATTTCCCATTTCACCAGATACTAGGACAAACCATTCATGAAATCTTAAAATTTAGGTAAATTCTACAGAAAATGTTCAATTTTGGGAATATAAATAAGGTGAGGCTACCATAAAAAGTAGTGTATGTTTCCACTACATCCCCCAAGGAATGGGTGAATGGAATGAAATGGTTTGTATAAGGGCATAGAAGGTTGAGATTTGGATGAATTGGAATATAATCATGTGAGATCATGGTATTCTCAAAGAATAGTTGAAATATCCAATTATTTCCATATCTGCTTCTTCTACAACATAGTTTAATTCATCAACCCCATAGACCTCCAAAGTCCAATATTTCAAAAAGTGGGCTGACCGGAAAGGAAATAGGGATGTGTAAGATGGAAAACCTGAATCAATTCCAAAGTTATTTTTTATTCTCTCATATTTTTCCCTCATATTAAAATACAATGGGAATTTACCCCCCAAATATGTTCATTCAAGAAAAGACGTCATTAGAGGAGGAGTTGATCTTTGGGTCTATTAATGTCGTCCATTTAATAGATCCCTTATCCAATGAAAAACACTTTTAGGAACCCTAGATCCACACATCTGATTGGGGAGCTGGAGGAGGACGCTACAGGATATGGGGACAATGGGTAAGGTGAAACAATAGAAAAATTCAGACATCCAATCGCTCCCATGTTTAAACTATCAACGTTGTAGAAACATGGGTAAGAGACCATTAGAAAGTTTTATAGGGATAGAAATATCATCCGGTATCTTCCAAAATACACCTAGGACTTATCAGTCTAGAATATCAATCCGATGAGGAATAGGTGTCAGATCAACCTCAGTGGGAAAGCATACATACCCAGTAAAACCCAGTAAGGATAGTAGTGCCTCCAATTCCTATCTCGAGGGTCGATCCATATACATCAAATACCCAAGCCTCTAAATCATTTGTGAAAGAAAATTACCAATCAGGGAAGCATAGGCCTTTAGACAAAAAAATATAAAATAATCAAATAGTTAGTCTTGGTACAAGCTAATTTATCATTCATGGATTCCATGATCATGTCAAAATACAACATTGAAACACTCATAGAGGATCTAATCATCCCCAATGAGATTTAACCTAAGGTTTTTGATGTCGGGGTATATCAGATGGAGATTGATCCGGTGAAATTCCTCATAGTTATATCCTTAATAGATAAAGATTAATATTCCATTATACAGAGGCACACTAGACCCTTGTATGTATCTGGCATGATAAATGGTTTCGATGTCCAAAAAGTATTCATTGACAATGGATCAAGAGTTAACCTCATTATAGTATGAACACTTAATTATTTGTACTACAATGAGGATAACCTATAGTATTATTCTATAACATTATAGGGCTATGAAAAAAGTTATTAAAATCCTTCGGGCCAAATCAGGCTCAAGGTATAATTTGGATACCTCACAATCGACTCTAAAATTCTAGTGGTTCAGATGAAAATTTCCTTGAATGTCTTTCTAGGAATACCCTTTTTGCATCAATGCATGGAAATTCCCTCATCATAAAATAAGTGTGACAATTACTACATTAATGGATAAATTAGGATATTTCATGAAAATAAGGCCCCATTATAATCATATGAGTCACATTATATTAATATAGGATTCAATCAAAGTAAAGGGAAACAATCTGTGGTTGATGGTGTTCCTGGGCTCACCACCCCGAACAATCTAAAAATGATCATAGATAACCCCTTCAAATAGATCACTGAATAATATGCATTACATGTCAATCAAGTTGAGTATATGAGCCCAAATACAACAACATATTTATAATTCTACATGATTTTATCCATGACCACTAAATCTATATGTGTTGAAAAGATGGTCGACTACCTTGAAAATGGTGAAATCTCAGATAAAAATTACCTCATTCTATCCACAGGGCTCCATAAAATCCCTACATCATCCATTAAGGAATAATATATAGTCATATCACTCAAAAAGGATTGAGAAACTCTTTTTAAATCCCTTAATTTGTCCTTTCTATATTTTGAAGGAAATCCCATGTAGACAGTTGTGTTAGAAGAATTTGCTTCATCTTTAAAATGCCAAGATATTGATTCCTCTTATAACTATAGAGAAATAATCCCAATACTTGATTCCCTATTAGAATAAGAGAAATAGGATGAAGTGGAGGAAAAATAAGAGGGGGACCTTTGGGACTCCCCTCCCTCATTTGAGGAAGTAATCTCTAACACCATTGATGAACTCGGAGAAACAAATCTGCCTACATAAGAAGACTAACAACCCAAATTTATTAGTGAATCCATGTTTTACAAATTCAAAGAGGTATATAACTCCTTCCTGAAGTAACATTGGTATGTATTCTAATTGAACTACACATAAATTTTGGGCCTCCATCCCATGGTGGAAACTCACCAATTGGGCCTTCCATAGGACCACTGAGGCTATAAAAAATCATCTATAAGGACTCACCTGACACATGCTACCAAATGTGAGGATGAATTTGATAGGAACATCAAAGAAAACTTCATTCTGGAGGTCCAATGTCTCTAATCTCTTGCCAATATAGTCCCTACTAAGAAGAACAAAGGGAAAATCAAAACATTCATCGACATTATGGATCTAAACTAGAACTTCCCAAGGGATGACATCCCAATCCACATTACAAAACTACTAATCGATGCAAAAAATGGATATCAGGCCCTCTCCTTCATGGATGGTTATTAAGTAAATAATCAAATCTAAATATCCAAAGAAGGTGAAGAAGATACCACCTTCAAGGACCCCTAGGGAGTATTTTTCTATCAAGTAATTCCTTTTCTCTCTATAAACGTTGATGCTACATACCAATGTTCCATGTGTCACATATTCAAACCCATCCTGTGAAAGGTTTTAAAGTTTAATTTTGATGATATGGTGGTTAAATCACAACAATACATAGACCACTGGGTAGATATTGAAACTATATTAATTTTTTTTTACGAAACTGCCTAAAAATCAACCCCTTAAAAGATGATTTTGGCATTACCTCATGGAAATTTTTTTTATTTGTCATACACCATTATGGCATCAAAGTCACCCCCAATAATAAAAAGGATATCCATCACATTCCACATCCTTTAAAACTCATATATTTCAGAGGAATTAAAGGACACTTATCCCACATCTTATTATTTAAAGCCCAACTTGCTGAACAATGATTTCCCTTCATCGGGTTCATAAAAAAGGGGGTTACATATCAATGGACTAATGATTTTAAACAAGCATTAAAAAGTCACAAGAAATATCTCATGATCCCAATAGTTTTGATGCCTCTCAATGAAGGAAGTCCATTTATTTTTTATATTACAGATATAGGGTGATCACTTGGTGCCTTACTCACTAAAAACAATGATGCAGACAGTGAAAAAATATCTATTACCACATCCTAACCATGGTCGATACCGAGAATCATTCCTATAATATAAAAAAAGCTATTTGGTGCTAATCATTTCATTCGAAAAACTAAGGCACTATCTTCAGCATCATGAGGTAGGTTTGGTCTCTCATAAAAACCCACTCAAATACATTTTCCATTGTTTGATGTTGATCATAATTATATCATGGTGGGTAGTTATCCTTCAATAGTTTGATATTCATTTCGTGCCTCAAAATGTGGTCAAAGGACAGGCATTTGTATATTTTCTATAAGAACACCCCTTGGTAGAAATGACTTCATTGGGCACTGAAAAAATATATGAAGAGGTTCTCTCTATTCAGGAGGGCCCCCATATATGGGAAATATATTTTGATGGTGCATCTAGAAGTCTGACATGAAATAATATCGAGGACCCCATTCTCAAAAAATTAGGTATGGGAGTCATTATCATATCTCTAGTAAAGGAAATCATGCCTTACTCATTCCTGTTACCATAAGGGTACATGAACAATGAATAGGAATATCATACTTTTATTGTAGGTCTAGTTCTGGCACTTTAGGTACAAGTAAATCATGTGAAGATAAAGGGTGATTCTGAACTAGTCATCAAGCATGTTAATGACAATTATACTATCAAAAATGAAGATTTAATCCCTCTATTAATCCATTTCTGGGGAATAATTGTTGAATTCCATTTGGAACCAACATTAAATTATATCCCACAGTCATAAAATTCCTTATTTGATACATTGGAAGATGAAAACATAGCTCTATCAGATCAATAGTTAGATGAAACAATAATATTCATTGCACACCACTAGATGGTTTCACCCCTCATTCAAGACAATATGGAAGATATCAATGAAGTTATACATGTCCTTGAACATTATGGTCTTACAACCGGCTATATGAAACCCATTATGGACTACCTACTAAATGGATATCTCCCGCTGGATAGATATGGTAGATAGAAAATCCAAATATGAACAATTAACTTTGTTTTATATGACGGTAAAAAATCACCAAAGGTCCTCTATAAATGGAGCCTTGATGGGATCCTTCTCAACTGAATTGATTGGGAAGATACCACTGTTGTCATGTAGTAAGTTCATGTAAGAGTTTGAGGGTCTCACCAGTCAAGAATCAAGATTTCCCACCAATTATGAAGTCTAGGGTACTATTGGCCCACTATAATGTAGGACCTCAAATAATTCACCAAAAACATTCATTCCTTATAGGTTCATGATGACTTCATACCCCAACAACCAGATATTATTTACATATCCAAGTGATCTGGGACATTTTGCATATGGGGAATGGACATTTTGATACCATATCCTCCTACTATGACCATGTAGTTCAAGTATATTCTTATAGAAACTAACTTCTTCTCCAACTGGTTAGAATCCATACCACTCAAAGAAGACAGGGCAAGGAACATTTTCAGCTTCAGGAGAACAAAAATCATCACCAAATTTGGTTTCCCTCCTATAATATTAATATAAAATGTTAAAAATTTATATTATATTAAATTTTTGAATCAATATCAGGAGTATGAAATCAAGACCAATTGTTCATCCTACTACTATGCAGTGTATAATGGACATAGAGGCCTTCAATAAGACCCTATCAAATATAATCCAGAAGATGGTAGATAAGGACAAAAATTATTAGCTAGAAAAGCTCATACATTCCATGTGGGATTACCATACCATGACCCACACTGTCACATTGGTTATACCATACTAATTATCATATAGGATAGAGGTGATCATGGCCATAAAAGTTCAATTTATATCAATATACATTTCCATATCCTATTGGTTATCCATAGATGAGAAATCCCAAATATATCAGGTTGAATTAGAGTAACTGGATGATAAAATATTTCTTACCTTGCATCATTTGTAATTCCCCAAAACCAGATTGAATGATCCTTTAAAAAAGGATTTCCTCTGATATTTAATCGAAGGAGAGATGGTGTTGGTCCTCAAGAATCCAGTGATACCTTGAAATTAACATACAAAATTAGAACCAAAAGGGAGGTAGATTAAAAAATCAATAAGGCCTTCTCAAATAGATCTTATTCTCTAATTTCAAGGGATGGATAACCCACCTCGAATACCACCTATTGATGTTCTCTAAAGAAGTACTTCATATAACCACAAGACACATCATCTTGATCATGTGATGTTAAACTATAGGGCACATCGAACTGATTGTATGATGTTAAAATATAGGTCAGATCATCCTAATCATATGATTTTAAACTATAGGGTGAATTTTCCTAGTTGTAAGACATTAAACTACGTACCAGCTAGCATCCTAAACTCATGATGAAAAACAATGTGTCCACATCCCAACCAGATTCCATCAAACCTGTGCACTTAGTCTAAAATATATAACCTTAAATAGGGATCCAAATTCCATGAATCATGACATAAAACCATATGAAATCCTCCATAGGAATGTGTACATAGTGTGTGGGCCTCTTTAGCCTCAATAAAATCAGGTTTATTATACCACCACAATACACATTTCTTTTTTTTTTTGAGTGTTCACCCCTTGGATTGAACTTCATGACCTTAATCTAAGATTTAACATCCTAAATACATGATGTTAGACTATAATCATATCCTAAAGAATTTTGGGATTCCCCTTAAACATATAAGATATAATTCCAACCCTATTATCTAAACAGGGGATGCTTCTCGATGGTTGTGGGGTCCCTAAGTTCCCTCACCAGAGAGGATTCCCACCACCAGTGTTGGTCTCTCACCATGTTGTTTTCAATAACTACGTACATCTTGATTCATGTTCACACATGATATGTAGCGATGCCCAAAAATTTCATATTTGTTCTTAGCCACAATTTTTTTCTATCATCCTTACCACATAATGTTAAACTAAAGGGTACATAGTCTTCACTACATGATTTTGAACTACATCGTAAATTATCTCAACTACATGAAATTAAACTAAATAGTTAGTCTTTGTTTCATGACCTAAAAAATAAAGACATAATTGTCCAAGTCATAAGAAAAAAATACATGACATCAACATCATCACCGCATGATGTTAATCTAAATGGGAATCATCTTTTCAATCAATTATTAACTGAACATTATCTAGATCTATTTCAAATAATGAGAAAATTCCCCTATCATCAAATGAGATGCATATCAACATAGGGATATCATTCCAAAGAACAATATGTGGCTTGATTCCTATCATCACATGACACATAGTGATCCCCTAACCTCATCTATCTGTCCTAGCCGTGTAGATGGGAAAAACTCCCTGCTCTACGTATGTTCCAGACCTACGTAGAGAGTTCTCATCCAGAACTACACATGGTTTGATTCTTATCATTTTAGGATATGAAGATATGCTTAAACCACTTGCCTTATTCCCAACCATAAATTCCACCCATTCATAAGATGATTTTCTTACTAGCATTTAGCTTTAAGGCCTCTTTTCACATTAGGATTATGTTTCTCACTAGTCTACAAAATCATCCTTCCCATAACTATAAGACACAATCATTATGACTGCATGATGTTAAACTACATGGAACATCATCCATGTCTCATGATAATAAACTAAATGACACCAATTTCCTCACAATATGATGTTAAATGGAGTAGAAACATAATTTCCTCACCCAAGAGAAGATTTCCCTTGGAATCAGTCATCTACCATACCATATTTAAGAACAATATATGTATTGATTCCTATAAACATAGGATACATAGAAACACCCGAATTTTACATCATGTTCGACCAACCCCAAAAGTAAAAAATGCACCCTCCATGTGTATAGGCCAAACCAACATAGGGAGAATTCCATCAAGAAAAACGTATGGATTGACTCCTACCCTTTCAAAATACATAGTACCTCCCAGATCTCTAATCATGGACCTAATTGTGAGGATTATTCTCTCACATCATGTTACCCTCCTCCTTGAAACAAGATATTAAACCTCTTCATTCATCAAGAAATATGTCTAGATTAATTATCATTATATGGGTTATATAGTGACACTCAGCCCTCATGTCATGGGCCCGACTACAAAATATAATAAATTTCCCCTCCCCTTCATACAAACTAAATATATCTAGGGGACTCCAAATTAGGTCTTATTTACATCTCCATTTCAAGAAAAGTATTTTCTTGTTGTACATGAGTTGGATCTATGAAGGGAAGTGCATGGAGAACAATGTGTGGATTGATTCTCATTCAAATGGGATAAGTAGTGATGTCCAGACCCTATGTCTTAGGCCCAACCATGAAATACAAGAAAAATTCCCCCCAATTCATATAGTTTAGACCTACAGAGAGAGTTTCTGTTCAAAACTATGTGTGGCTCTATTCTTTCCCATACATGATATATAGTGATGACAGGATCTATGAATCTGAGTCTAGCCACAATATTCCCCCTCTTTAACATTGGGTCACCTTCATCCTCGCCGTATGAAATAAAATTTCACAAGGTCCCAGAACTACATATGGAAGGATTTTTATCACTACAAGATTATTAGTGATGCTCGGGTCTCTAATCCTAAGTCATGTTACAACAATTGAAATAATAAAAGTGAATAATGTTATCATCTTCTGTATACAAACAAAGATCTATGTAGGAGGTCTTATGATTGGTTCCCCATTCAGGGATCTAGAAAGGAAATAAAAATTAACCCCTTTCATATGAGTTAGATATAAATAGATAATTTCAAACTCCATGTCTAATCATGGTCTGAATGTTTCTTACATTCCCATACAAATTTTTTTATCCATCATACTATATACCCTGTGCTATTTCAGATCTTCAAAATCTTCCTCTAAACATTAAAAATAGAGGTCATATTTTATAAGGAAACCTTTTTCGACTATGATAAATATGCCCATGTTGGATCTCCATATGATTCCCATAAAAAAGGCTTGTCAACAAAGGGAAAATTCATACCCATGGGAGGTCTTTATTATATTTATAATCCCAAACATAATTTTTCCCCATATCATTTTTCTTGATCCATGAATCTCCATAATCATGGATTAATATTTCTTTCCATTTATGTATGAGGCATTTTAAAACAACCAGAACTTATCATCCTCCTATCACACATCATTTCTATGAAAAATGTTCCTATTCATATGACTTAAAACTACAAGACCCCATGTTGTCCTCCCCACATGACACTAAAACTCAAGTCTGTTGTCTTAATTACATGAAACTAAAGTACTTAATTTTTATAACAATGTGAGGCTTGATTCCTTCCCTTGTAATACACATAGTGACACCCAAATATCCAATCATGGGTCCAGTCACAACAAAAGATAAAAATTTCCTCTCCCAATGCATAGTTCAAACCTTCACAAGGAACTCTATATGAACTATGTATGGGAATATTGTAGTTTTGATGACATTTGTAGAGACGCCCATATCTTATATCCCGGTTAGAGCATAATAAAACAATCTCCCCCACTCCCCTATATGTGAGCTATATCTTTATAGGAGATTCAGATATGAGCCACACCCCATTAATGAGCCCGTATTCAAAGAAAGAAATGCTCCTTTCCCACATAAGAGTTCGGTCAACTTGTGGGGAAACCTTTCCAAAAATATTTATGGATTGATTCTCATTTTGAAAAGATATGTAGTGATTCCCAGAAATTGTATCTCAGGTCAATCCATCCTAGTAAAATATCCTTCCTTCCTACATATGGGTAAGATAATCCTAACAGAAATTTTTCTACCCATCTTTAGGAAATTCCAACACGAAATGATCTATTCATACTAAAGTATTTATTTATAAACCAAACCCTTGGTCTAGGGATGTCTGAATCTCCATTAATAACCCTATAAATTAAAAGTGGAGGATCAGTATCTTGGGGGAACCTTTTTTTTACTATCCACAATATTCCCCAGTTGTCTTTGTATAAGTTTCCCATAAAAAAGGCTCCTCAACCAATGGACAATTCATCCCCAGGATAGTCCTTTCCAATATCCATACACCCCAGTTAGGTTTTCATCCCATATTACCACTCAGATTCAGGAACCCTGAGATGAAAGTTTTCAACCTTCATTCTTTATGCCTATAGATGATGGAATATTATTTGAAAAATTTCCATGGAAAGGGAAAATCATTTATCCCATAGTCAAAGCTAAGTGAACATAAAAATTAGACCTCTAATATCCTCACCGTAATAAATAAAACTACATATTCCCCATCTAAGTAGCATGACATTAAACTTTACTATTCTCCATACCTCTTGTACACAAGTCATATTCATGTATGAGTGGTTTCTCATTCAAGGAAAGTGTTGATACAATCACCCTCATCATTTTCAGACATCATTCCCTTGACAATCCATCCACTTTGGTCTTGATAAATCTGAATTTTTACAAAATACCTCACCATCAGAAATTGAGTATCGATGTCTTAAGTAAACCTTGGTTTGACTGTGAATAATATCCCTCAGCTGGCTATGAATATGTTTCCCACAAAAAAGTAATGTCAATCCATGGAAAATTCATCCCTATGATAGGATTCTTCGACCTTTATATGCCCCCAAAAAATTGTATTGGAAACCATTATTATATTTACTCCTCATGTACTTGTCCCATATCATATTTTTTATTCAGAAATTACAAAACCAAGGTCATGATGAATCCATCATTCATGTCTAAAAAAATATTGGGACATTATCATCCATTAAACCCTATTGGGGACCTCTCCTCATAATTAGTTGTCAAAGTTGTTTGGCCTAAAACAAAAATTTCATTTTTCTGTTTGGAAATACTTGAAAATAACCACAAAAAAAAGAAACAAAACATTCTTGGTGGAAAATATACAAAGGGAACCTTGGGTAAAAGTCTATCACCATCTCTCTAAACCTTTTCTCTGTAGGGTTTAAGAAACAATTAAGAAATCAAAAATTAAAAAAAGTAAAAATAAATTGTTTCGTTGAAAACACAGAAAGGGATCCGTAAGAAAAATCTAAGTTATGCCTGTTATTCCCATACCATTATGGAATTAATAAAAAAATATTATGATAATATAAAGGATACAAAGTTCATACAGGTTTCCATGTAACCCTTGTAGTAGTCAAAAATATTCTCGTTGAGTCCCTCAGATCAAGCATAAATTTGAGTATTACATGATCATATCAATTTGGTTATCCTAGGTTGCAATTTCAATCTCTATCCAGTGGATATTATCTTTCAAAATAAAACTAGTTATGATTAATTTTAATTACAAGAAATGATAAAGGATAAGAGTTACAGGGAAAAGTGTTTTACATTTTATTAAATGTGAATAGAGGAACATCCATATATTCAGACCTCTCCATGAATGTAATGTATTGGGATTATAGAGCCTCATCAATAGATTTAAAAAGATCAAGTAGATCCTGGTTAGAGTCCTCTATGGCTTGGCGGAGCTCAGACAATTTTGTAGTTTCAACATAAGTAAGGTCTTGTAGTGCCTCTACCCTCTCTTTTGCATCTAATCCAACCTTTTCCTCCTCCACCACAAAATGTTTTCCTTTTTCTAAATCTACATCGATTAAAGCCAATTATGTCTTGAGCCACTCCAATTCCTAAATAAGTCACTCAACTTCTTAAATAAGGTGCTGTGTTGAGGTCCTTTTCTATGATACCACACCCTATCGCCTCACTACAGTCCTAGTATGATCAGAATCATCATTAAAGAGTATATGTCTGGTCTCAGTATGATGGGCCATGGAATCATCAATAGAAATATGATAGTGGGGAATTTTATTTCTCTCATAGGTAGAAATAATGTTTTTTACTATGTCATGGATGGAATGATAATCAAACCCCCATAACCAAGAAATGATAATAGGTGATGTAATTTTTGATATTTCGTCAACATGTTTCCAAGAGGGGTTTGATTAATATACTTCCATATATCATTACAAACAGAGAGGTTCTTAAGCCTCATGTTATACCAATAGGTAACTTGAAGATAATCTTAAGCCTCATGTTATACCTTGAAATCACTCTCGATTGGAGTAAAATATTCGATAATGATAACCAACAGAGAAGTTCTTGACTTGGAAACCTTCTTATAGATCGATTTTGTAGCAATCAGATCCCTTGAAATATCAGTAGGTTGGATCTTCCAAGAATTGGTTGTAGTTTTAGAATGTTGTTGCTATAATTATTGAATCCTAATATTCAAAACATTTAATGCCTAAACCCCCAAAGAAAAGGGAGTGGTGGAAGGAATGGATAACTTGCCTTCACTTTTTCTGATGTTGGCATCACTAACAACAATTATATCATCATCACCATGAAAAATAGATACAACCACCATCTACATATTGACTTTAGGTTCTTCCAAATACACCCATGTTAAAATATTGTGATCAGTCTTGTTAGTTGTGATGACCCATCCTAGTGGGGCCCATGACATGACTCCCCATGACCGCCTCTAATAGGACAGTGGTTGGGGACTAGAACTGAGTAGGAATATCACTGATATGGGAGGAATTTACTATGTACATGTACACACACGCCCACAAATACTGAAATGTAAAAAATCACTAAGAAATAAATGCATGCATACCACTATCCTAACCAACAGAATACGATAGAAAGTAAAGTGCAGTAAAGTAAAATGGTCCAGAATAAAATCCCAACAAAAGAAAGAGTCTATAAACTACAAAGTATAGCCTATAAAAAATAGGTACTAGGACTACTTTTCAAAGAAATAATAACACCTCGTCCTGTCTGAACTCACAAAGCTTTATCTGGTCTAGGTCCTCCTTGGACTCCGTCAAAAGGTCACTTGTCTGAAAATGACACGACATATACTGGCAAAGCCTGTGTAGGGGTGAGTATAAAAATTCTCAATAGGACACCCCAAAACCACAAAGCAATATACAAATAGGAAGTTATAGTAATCTCTACAAAGTATATATCCATAGCACGTACAACAATAACATTTAGATATACTCAGACCATGAATTATACTCTAGAAGTATGTCACAACCACTTCATACCCACTATATGGATTATTTCTGAATATTAAATGAAGAACTCATCTAGGAGAACACACTCCTGATTTTGATAGCTCTGATGATTTCTGGGAGAACATACTCTTGATCTGAAGAGAGATAGGATACCATAGATGAGGATCAAAGCCAAGTCCATGGGGTGATACCAACAAATCCATTCGGATTAAACTACTAAGTAGAGCATTGACACCTGGTGAAGTTATTCATTTCAATACCAAGGTATCTACCTAGGGCACAGAGAATGAATAGAGGACCTTTCTATGGCCCTCTCGGAGGGGATTCTAACAACTCTATCCAGAAATTCAGGTTAAAGGAATCATCCTTCCATGAGTAGAAAATGATATGCATAAACCTTCAAGGAAATAATCAAGGGAACAAACCCTAATGAATCTAGTCCAAGAAATGGTGGATAATATATTCAATCCATGTATAAAGGGATACATGACATGTAGTTGGGTCAAACAATGTGTTCCTTGTCTCTGTGTACTGCCCATGTAAAATGGCCTGTATCGTTTAGAACATGCCGTATAGAAGATGGGTACACATCATATCATTCTATTAGAGGTCCACCCATGTACTCTAGTTGTGTTCCAGTACATGGTGTCAACCCATTTCTGGCTACTCGTGTACCAGTACACAGGATAACCCATGTAACTGGTTAGGGCCAAGCTGTGTGGTGGGGTACACACTGTGTAGGCACCCAGTGTCTTCCACCCCGTTTCTGTGTATCTCTCAAGATAAGCACTGATTCTCTAGGAAGGTAATAAATTCCATGTGATTTATTCACAAAACATGTGTAGTTTAACTAACTCTCAAAACCCTAGCCTCCACTAAGTGGGGGAAACACTCCATGTAACCCCATGTTACACGCCGTGTTGATCGCACTTTTCCAAAAACCATTGTTATTTATCTGTAGGCTTTAGTTGATGATCCGATCTTGTTTTGGAGATCATTTATCCTAAAAACCACAAATTCAGGGTCACCTCATCATCACAAGAATTAATCAGTGAGTTTCAGGCATTCAATCAACTATAAAAAATGATTCTGATTACAGGAATGAAAATTGATCCAAGAATGATATCTATCGAATCGCTCGGATCCATCTATCTCCATCATCATCGAACCTCCTCTAGGTCATCTCAATGATAGATCTTCAATTTCGGATCATTTCACCATTAAATGGAGGCGTAAAGATCAACCATTAATAAACCACAAAGAACATGAATAACGTGAAGAATATTGGGTGAGAAAAAGAACAGGAACAACCCAAGGAATGAACCTCAAAAATTATTCATTACAGAATCTATCCATTCTATAAGACTGATCAACAATATAAAATCAATTCTAAATAATCAAAACCCCAATATAACCCACAATCATAGCCCATCCCACAAGAATGAGGAAACCATGGACCAACCTGTGTATTGGTTAATGTACGTTCATTGTTGAATATAAGAATAGGGAAATTAAATAAAAAAAACTTTCCCTACCAAAGGGTTGGATCATTATCTAAAGAGTATTAATCATAATGTCTTGATTTTTGGAAAGATCCATAAAAACAGCATCTGTCGATATTCGATCCAAGCTCCATCATAGTTTACTGTCTAGATATTTCTTCAGTATTCTCCTTAGAGACTCCAAGAAATTACAGGGTTATGATCCCAACTCTATATCCCTAGTTAAAAGGAAATTTTAAAATAAACACTGATGTGTCACTAAAAAACATTAAAATAAAATAAATTCTTACTTTATTTTATTTATTAAAACACCAAAAACTAATTTTCATAGATGACTCTCACTATCTGATTTTAGGTCATGCCTAGGGTAAACTTGCTACTCTGAATATAAAGGTTCCCTTATATTTATGATCCAAGCACCATTTTATAATTTATTCATATTTTTCTAGAAAAATTCTCATGCAAAATATTTAATATATTTATAATATTTCAAACATTTATTTCAGGCTCACAGAGCATCGGAATCGCACATCGTCTTAGTTCCTGGTCTCGAATTAATAAAAAATAACATTTAAAAATAATACATGGAAAATTTGGGACATTAAATTCACCCCACCTTAGAGCTTTACGCCCATGAAATGCTAAAAACAAGGCTACTCAAAAATATGTTGGTACTATGCATGATTCTCAGCATCCCACTCCCATGTTCTCTCCTTGAGATTCATGTTCTACCACCGGACACACACCATGGGAATCGCTCACCCATGAAGGATCATATCCTATCAATCCTCAATATCTACTAGGGACTCAGAAAAATTTTATCCATCCTCAATGTCCAGATCTCCCTGATTGATGATGTCTGATGGGTCATATCTGTACCTCCTCAATTATGACATGTTGAAGACATCATAAACACAATCTAACTGTGGGGGGAGTTCCAAGTGGTATGCCAACTTTCTAAATCTATGTATTATCTAAAAAGTCCTCATAAACCTCAGAGATAACTTGCTGCCCTGACCAAATTTTTGTAACCCCATTTGAGGTGAACCTACAAGGAACACATGGTCCCATTCCTCGAACTCAAATGGAATCCGCCTCCAATCAGCAAAGGATTTAGGATGCCTTTTTGCAGTCTTCATCTTCTCTTGTATGATCTTCACATTCTTGATAGTAGCTCACACCAATCCTGGGTCCATGAGTGCTGACTCTCCTGCTTCAATCTAGAAAAGTGTGACTCATAGGTTCTCCCATACAAATCCTTGAATGGTGTCATACCAATGGTGGAATGGTATCTATTGTTGTATGTGAACTCCATCATAGGTAGGTGATCCTCCAAACTATGGAAAAATTTCAACATGCAATCCTACAACATGTCCTCTAGAACTCAAATGGTCCTCTCTATCTTGATGTCTACCTGGGGTTGAAACTTCATTCTCAAGTTTAACTGCGTCCCAAATGACTCATGAAATCCCTTCCACAACTGGGATGTGAAATGAGTATAACAAACTCCAAAAATCTTCGAGGGAACTCAATGAATCCAACTATTTCCATCATTTAGAAGCATCCAAATCCCTCTACTAAACTTTTCTCTTTGATACCTGGGAATTGGGTCGACTTGGTAAGTCAGTCAATGATCACTCATATGGAATTGTGTCCCCTAGAAGTATGTGGTAAAACCATTATGAAGACCCTTGATATACCATCCCACTTACATTATAGAACCTCAAGGGGTTGAGATAAACCTTTTGGAACTTGGTGCTCAGTCTTCACCTAATGGCATGTAAGGCATTGAGAAATGAACTCTGCCACATCCTTCTTCATCCCTTTCCACCAAAACTTATGTTGTAGTTCCTAGTATATCTTTTTCACTCCATGATGTAACAACAAAAATGAAATATGAAACTACCACATAACCTTCTCTTGAAATGCCACTGGTACAACTGTGCATCCTTTGAAAAGGAAGATGTGCTCCCCGTCTTGTGAATATCCATCAGGCACATTGTCTTGTGGACATCTGAGCACATATAGTCTCACAGTCGGTATCCCAAAGTTTTTTCTATCATACTCACTGTAAGAGTTGAGGGGTAACAACCATTGAATGGATGTAATCTTCCCCATATTAATCTAAAAAATTATAACTGTAGTGGGTCCAACTTCACCGATGCCTCGTTCAGTAACTGCAAACTAGATCTCTTGTTGAGAGCATCTTCCACAACTTTCCCCTTCCCAAGAGTATAGATAATCTCAAATACATAGTCCTAGGGGAACCTTATACATTTCCTCTGTCTCAAGTTCAGATCCTTCTGAGAGAATACATACTTGAGACTCTTTAAATCATTGTAGATGATAAACCGCCCTCCCATTAGGTAGTGTCGCCACATATTTAATGGGAAGACTACCAATTCCAACTCAAGATTGTGGGGAACATAGTTATACTCATGTGGGATCAACTGGCCTGAAGCATAGTTAATCATCAATTTCCTATTCTCCAAGACACAACCAAGCCTAGTTCCTAATGCATCACAGAACACTAAATACTCGACACCCTCCTCCAGCAATTTCAAGATTGGACCGCTCGTCAAAATCAGCCTCAAATATTGAAAATATTACTTTCACTTATCTATCCATATGAAAGGCTTACCCTTTCGATTCAAAGCTGTCATGGGTGCTTGTATCCTAGATAAATTAGATATTAATAATTTGTAATAGCTTTCCATCCCATGGAAACTTTTCACCTCCATCACGCTCCTAGGTGGCTCCCATACTAACACTTCCTCTGCCTTGGTGGGGTCCACTGCCACTCCATCCATTGAAATAACATTCCCCAGAAAGTGGAACAACTGAATCTAGAACTATAACTTAAAGAGTTTCCCATAAATCTTGTGCTCTCAGAGTATGTCTAGAACCATCCTTAGGTGTCTCGCATGCTCCTCCTTAGACACCGAGTACACAAGGATATCATCAATGAATATTATCATTCACCAATCTAAATAAGGCTGAAATATATAGTTCATGAGTCCCATGAACACTATGGGGGAGTTCATCATGCCAAAGGGAATCACCAAGTACTCATAGTGACCATAGTGGTATTGGAAATCCATCTTCGGTATATCCTTATCTTGTACTCTCAACCAGTGATAGCTTGATCGAATGTCAACCTTTGAGAATCATTTTTTCACTATCAAATGATCGAAGTTGTCATCGATCCTCATTAGTGGATACTTTTTCTTCATAGTCACCTGGTACAAGTGTCGGTATTCCACACACAACTTCAAGCACATGTCTGTATTTTTAGCAAACAAAAATTTGGACGCCTAGGGTTGAAAATTGGGTCTCATGAATCCTTTCCTATTTAATTCCTCTAAAAACGCCCTCATCTCCTAAAGCTCTACAGGAGCCATCTGATATGATGGTGCAGATATCAGAGTCATCATGGGGTGTAAGTTAATGAAAAAGTCTATCTCTCGATGGGAAGGTAATCCTGGAACATCTTTGGGGAAGACGTCCGTATACACTACTGCTACTAATAGGAACTGGGAACTCATGACATTTGTTTCACCAAGGTTCAGGCTAGCCAACTGATGAGTAATCATATACACCCTCTGATTCATGTTTCCATATTTTTCTTCCTAGGTTTACCTTTTTCCAAAAAAGGAAAACCTTATTCCATCTATACTGACACAATGCACCCTATGCCTAAAATAGTCAATCTGGGCATGGACTGTGGATAACCAATCCATACCAATAATGAAATTTTAAGGCCTCAATGACTCCACCAATAAGTTCCAACCTAAAATTCATCCTCTAAGGGTTAGGCCACACTATCAAATAGATGTGTGATCACTGAGTCTTATCTAGTGGGTGTCTCCAAGTGTATGGTTCAAGTCAATAGTTCATCCAGAATCTCTAGGTCTCAAAAAAGATATGTGGCATGGAAGGAATGACTAGAACTTGTGTCCATTGGTAATACATCTAATTTAAAAAAGACAAATCTCATACCTCAATTAATTCCTATATCCCCTAGGTCATATGCCCCAACTAAATGCATTTATCCCCACACCTATCCTCCATCTCCCTAAGCCTAGTGTGGACCACCTCGGGGTGGTGGTGGTAATAATTTGAAATGTCCACCACCTCAAGTTTCTCTCCCAACTCCTCTTCTACATTTGCCTCCCTATGGATCTGCCTTCTCTTGTCTCTCTATCTACCTTGGTGGTCCATATATTATCTCCCTAGAAGTAACATGACAGGTTGGACACTCTCTATGGAGATTTATCCAACCGTCACATGAATGACACCACCAATATCTTGGCTAACTAAACCCACCTTTTGAGCCTTGAACTGAAGATCCTCTATCAGGGGACCTCCTCCTAAAATGTCTCCCACATCCAAATATCTAAGATTGACATCATCTTCATGCTACTAAGGTCTCTGCACTTTCTTGTCCACTTCTGACTACAACTAGGTGTACATGCTCATCTAAGAAGCATTCTAACTCCAAACCTCACTCAAGCACTATATCATATGTTAGAATTCATAGAGGGATAATTCTAGCTCAGATATCTCTATACAAACCTCTCCCAAAGGCCTGATCCCTAAGGTAATGATATATAAGGATATCTATTGAGTACCTGGAATGGTTGTCGAACCTAGATGAATAGTAATCCACCATCATGCAACCATGTCGGAGTTGAAGAAGCTCCTATATATGCAGAGATCTCAGCATAACTTTTGATAACTCCACTCTGATGTAATTCTCAAACTCTTTCCATGAAAGAGTCACCACGACATGAGACTGGATATCCAAAATCCACTATTACCCTACTGATCCCTATATAATTCTCTCCACCAGAACCACCATATGATTGGTTGGTGTCTTGATGAGATGGAAAACTCAGGTCACCACCTCCAGCGAATCCTCAGCCACCGGAGGGTCAGACTCACCTCATAACCTAAGGTATCTCTATCTCTAAAACTCATAGAGAATGCTCAACCTGCTCTCCTTATCTGTTGGTATTACAGGTACCACATGCTACTCAACTGTTGGTGGTATAGCTGGTGCACCACCTGGAAGTAACACATCAGGAACTATCCCATGTATGTGTGCCTCGTCACTGAGGGGGTCATCCTTGTGATCGAGCTTCATAATCCTAGCTGGTATGAATATATGGGGCATCCTATAAGAAAACAGGATATACCACAATCGATGAATATATCTAGAGAGATGACTGAATAAGGACACGGAACCACAACCCATTCCTATATGATTCATGTACCATTATTTTCCCAACAACAAGATTTATCATATATCAAGTAAAAAAGTAGGTTATCAGAGTCCTGATATATGGATACACCGGCCACCCACACCAACACTCGTGTCCCTAGCCTGAAATCCAAACTCAAAACACTTAACAGGGTTTTACCAAACCAATATCATATACTCTCATTCCTAAGGTAGAACCGACCAACTCTGATACCACTCTTTCACGACCCATCCTAGTGGGGCCCATATCGTGACCCACCAAGACCACCTCCAATTGACCAGGGTTTGGTGACTATCACTGAGTAGGAATATCACTAACATGCAAGGAATTTTCTATGTACTTATATGCATGCACATATCTCCAATCCCACAAATTATAAAATGTAAAAAAACACAAAGAAACAAATGCATGCACACCACTATCCTAGAAAATAGATTATGATAGGAAGTACAGTGAAGTAAAGTAAAGTCGGACAAAATACAATCCCACAAAAATAAAGTGTTTGTAAACTAAAAATTCCAACCTGTAAAAAAAATAGGTACTGAGATTTTTTCTCAAAGCCATATGAACACCTTGACCTGCCTAAACTCACAAATCTCTATACGGTCCTAGTCCTCCTTGGACTCTATCAAAAGTTCGTGCATCTTCACAATACATAACATGTGTGGACAAATACCATGAAGGGGTGATTATAACAATACTCAATTGGTAACCCCAAAACCACAAATAAATACCCAAAGATAGAGGTACATTCATCTCTACATAGTCTATGTCTATTGTACATATAATAAGAATATCTAGATATACTCAAACCATGACTCATAGTTTAAAGATATGTCATAACCACCATATACCCACAATTGGGATTCAATTCAAGGATTCCACGATGTACTCAAATGGGGGAACACACTCCTGGGTCTAATAGAACTGATGACATCTTCTCAATAAGTATTGTCCATCAAGAACTACCATGAGAGATATACAATTATAGATCTGAATAGAGAGGTGATACCACATATGAGAATCATAGCTAGGTCCATGGGGTGAAATTGACAACTCCATCTAGATTAACCTAGTATATAGAGGATCAATGCCCAGTGATTTTGGTCACATCAATACCAAGGACTATACCTAGGGCATGAATAATGAATCGAGGATCCTTCTATGGGCCTCTCAGAGGGGATTCCAACAACTATATCTAGAAAGTTCTACTGAAGGGATCATGCTCTTCTTAGTAGGAAAGAATACGCATAAACCATTAAGGGAAGGTTCAAGGGAATGAACCCTAATAAACCTCATCCATGATATTGTGGACAAGAGATTAAATACATGTAGAAATGGGTACATGGAATTTCATAGGGTCACATGCTATGTCCCTTGACTCTGGGTACTTACTGCATACAATGGATCATATTGTTTAGAACATGTCATGTAGAAGATAGGTACACAATGTGTAGAAGGTTCACACACTGTGTCTTTCCATCTGGGGTCCACCTATGTACTCTAGAAATGTTCTAGTATATAGTTTCATCCCATGTATGCCTACACATGTACCAGTACACAAGACAACCCATGTAACCGGTTTGGTCCATGTCGTGTGGTGGGGTACACATTGTGTAGGCAACTCCTGTATTCAACTGCATGACTATGTATCTAATGAGATACATGATGAGCCTATGGGAAGGTCCTACAAACTATTTGAAAATGTTACATTCCATGTGGTGTTTAAATAACTTCTAAAAACCTAGCCTCCCTTGAGTGGGGGCCACACACTGTGTAACCCTAGGTTACATGTTGTTTTGATCACGATTTTCCAAAAACTATTGTTCTTCCTCCATGCATCTCGATTTATTATCTAATCTCATTTCAATGATCTTTTCTCCTCAAAACAATAGATCCAGGGTCACATCATCATCACAAGAATGAATTAGTGAGTTTCGGGCTTTCAATCAGCTCTAAAAACCAACTCTAATTACCCATGTAAAAATCGTCTGATGAATGATATCTCTCAAATAACTCTGATCAATCCATATCCATCATCATTTCACCTCTTCTTGTTCATACCAATCCCAGATCTTCAATTTTGGATCATTGCACCATTAAATAGAGGTGCAATGATCAACCATTCATAAACCATGATGAATTCAAATAACGCAATGAATATCTAGGTCGAAAAGGTACAAGAACAACCCATGGAATAAACCTCATCCATTTTTCATTACAGCCTCAATCCATTCCGTAAGAACAATCAAGAATACAAAATCATTTCTCAATAATCAAAACCTAAATAAAAACCCACAATCATATCCCATCCCGTAAGAACGAGTGAACTGTTGATCAACATGTTCGTTGGTTAGTCCATGTTCATTGTTTAATCTAAGAATGTGTAAAATAAATCAAAACAACATACCCTGCCTCAGGGTTGGATCATTCTTTGAATAGGATTGATCGTTTTGTCACTTTCGTTGGTGTGATCCATTAAAAAAATAAGTTTTATTGATCTCTGATGTGATATTCATTTTCATTCTCTATCGACAAAGTTCTCCAGGGTTCTCTTCAGATCTTCCAAAAAATTATAGGGTTATGAGTCTAACCCTGTATCCCCACTTGAAAGGATAATTTAAAATAAATGTCATTACGTTGTTGCGACATGTCAAAATAAAATAAAAATTATTATTTTATCTTATATGTTAAAACTCCAAAAACTACTTTCACAACTGCCCCATTCCAGATGATGTTAGGTCACGCCTAGTGTAAACATACTTCTCTAAACACAATGGTGCCCTTAAGGGTCTGATCTGAGCACCCATTTATATGTTATTCCACTTTTTGGATGATTTTGTATGTGTGCTATTTATTATATTTAATATATTTCAAATATTTATTTCAAGCACACCAGCCCTCTGAATCGCATGTTGTATCAACGGATGGTCTCAAATTGATTCCATATAAAATTTAAAAATAATACACTGAAAATATGGGACATTAAATTAGTGTTCTATAAAATATTTCTCATGGAAACTATTTTTTCAAGAATAACCATCAAGAAACTAGGTATGGTAGTTGATTTTGTTTCTCCTCAAACCTGAATCTCTCCCTCTTCAATGGAGGTACTACATAGAGGGGTAGGATCAATATGCTAGGCATGAGAACTGACCACTAAATAAACCCCCTCCAAGGGGGAAGAAGTCATTTGATCATGAAGGGTCGACCCATTAGGTCTTGGGATCTCCCAGATGGCCTCAATTGGCTCGGGTTTTCTATCTATTTCTCAAACATCCATCAGCATTATCACCTGTATCTTTGAGGAAAAAATATCTATAGGCCCTTGGGTGATTGTTTCTTGACTAACTATAGGACCTACACAAATTCATGTGATACATAATCATTCACCACATGATGACGCAAAACATGACAACTAAATGAATAAATGAAATAGTCGCATACTATCCTTGACATTAGATGTATCTTTACCTGTGATGCCTTCTGACTCTTTATGGCATGCCACAGGGATCATCCCCTCTAAATAATGGATGGTGGTTTTGGGGTGGAAATTATCTATCATGATCTACAATAACTACCTCTATATGCTTCATTTCCCCATGGGATCCCTCATTGGTGACTCCCACATCCAATGGTACATTCTCCCCAGTTGTGGTTCCCTTTGGGTTGTACTTCAATGTAGCAATAGTTTCTCAAATCTCCCTAAGATCCTATATGTAACAAGAGTCGGGGATTATGTTCATGACAGTAATAAGAATAATATTTGGTACAAACAACTATATTACCTCTTCGCCAGTGTCATATTTCCCCATCATGATCACCTCCATATTCTCTACTTGGTCAGACTACTAAGTTTGATCCTTGTATGAGTAGATAAATTTTTCCATATCTTCTAAACATATATCTATTTTTCTATAATATTCTTTATCATATATCCAAGTGGGAGAGGTGATCAATTCAAACCCCACAATATCAAGGGTTTCTTTCTGGCGTGTTTTCCTGATGTATTTGGTCGATGAACTTTCTATCAATGTATCCCATAATTTCTAAGACTCTAGGAAGGCTATAGTGATGGGAATGGTTAATTATAGAAGTTAATACTTATGAATTGATGGGGGATATAAAATCATTAATTACATTATAGGAAACTCAGCTACCATATAACCCCATGGAGATAGGTGCTTCTGAGGCCCCAGATGGGAACGAGTAATTTCCCCAGCATAAGTGGAAACATGGGGTTTGACTTTATCGACCCCCTTAGAAGTGTGATTGTCATCCCACTCACTCTTATTGGCCTTAGGTTTCACCTTTTAGATCACTCACTTGGTATATATATAATGGTTCTTTATTGAATGAATAGAGGTGATGATATCACAAAGATATGTCTCCACTGTCTCAAGGTCATTGGCATAAGAGATGGTGTCGGGTGCTGACACGTAGTCTTATCTACTCAAAACAACCTCTTTATCTTTCAAAAAATGACATAGATCATGTACTGGATGATAACACCTTAATGAATCTCATTGTATCAAGGTTGTTGGAAAGGCGGCATTGAGAGGGATGAATACTTAACCTTGAAAGGTTGTGATGAAAACTTGGGGTTTGAACCCTAGGCTTTCACCATCTTATATAGGGGTTCATAAATAATGTCTTTTCTTGGATTATTTCTGGACCTATAATTCTCGATTATATTCCTTTGACTCCCTCCATCCCCAGACACTTTTCGTTCTTGGAAAACAAGTACGTGGTTTTCTAGTTGATCTTTACTGTAATATCAATTTTGTACCTCACCATAAGATCCGATAAGTGAAGGCTTGAAACCCATGTAAGGGGGACGTCCAATATGGAATTGGGTATCATCCCTAGTGAAAATTATCCAAATATTTTGATCAATTATTAAGTGTCTCTTCTGGCATGCATTGTTGATAGTTTGAGGTCACCTCATCTGAATTCATTTGAACTGACATGAAAATTTACAGGGTGTGTGCCCTTTGCTTATAATATCCCAGTCGATCCTTGAAACCAAGGTTCCTTCCCTTTAGGCTATAAGATACCCTTATCTAGAATGAGTCCTAGAGGTATAATTTCACAAAGTACCAGTGGGAGAAACATATGGAGCATACGTTGAACAGTCATAATAATTGATCCCATATATCACTTCTTTTTTCACTCTAGAAAAATGGGTTTACCCCACTAATTATTAAAAGATATGGTTGTATGTTTCCTTTAAGGATCTATTGAGGGTTGATATATTTTCATCCTCTAATGTGGCATCCTATTCAACCCCAAATAACATGTAAGGGATCCACCAACCTATACGGTGGCCTCCCCTCACTAATATGTCCCAACATATGATAAATCTTCCCCAGCACTCGGATGAAAATGTTAATACACCTATCGATGTCCAATTGAGATTAAATTATGAAATTTGTGACTATGACCATCATACCAGAGTCATGAACTATTTGTAACCATCCACTGAGAAACATGGCTAAAAAGGCTACCAGTTAAAACAACTAGTCGACACTGGGGATGATTTTCCATACCCACTCGTTAAACTGACCCACCTCAAGGGTGGTCCAATAACATCCATGCACATTCAGTTATTGAGAGTTGGTAAATTCCTTGGCCTCCTTACAAAAGGTTCATGGTTGGTTAACATATAAAATTCCTTATTATAATGAAAAAAGAAACATCCTACTTTGTATGATGGTCGCTCTTCAAAATATACTTCACCTTATCAATGAGTTTCTTGAAAAATTGGGGTCCTCTCCAAATATTACCAAGACGAAGTGGATGAAAAAAACTCATCATACAACTAAACCATTATAGGTGCCCAAAAATCAACTAGAGGTCCCATAGACTGATCTCAACCTCCCCACAAACCAATGGAAGGTTTTGGTGTTTAGGCCCCACCTACTAAGTAGTTGTGGGATAATTTTTTGGTTTCAGAGGGAGTACGCTTGTGATACCCATACCACCACATAAATACCCACATCCTTCATCTCAATCTTAAATTATTCAAAGGTTTGGAGGCCCAAAAAGGAAACCCCCAGTACAAGATGAATGAACTCCCTGGGTGAAGGTACCATTTTGATGACCATCCTCATCGCTCTCTTTTCACAGCCTCACATGTGATTCTATGATAGAAATTGATTTTCTCCTTGGATGGTTGGATTATTTCCTCTAATGACCATGGAGTGTAGTTCAAAAGAGACTTGAAATCATGGTTTTGTCGAATGAATACCCCCTTTCTAAGATTTTGGCTCAGTAGGTATTGTTATTTTTTATTATCTTGGATATAGGTTAACTTTTTGCGTGCATTTCCATAACCAAAACATCGAATGGTTGCCCAAATCCCTAAAGGGGAATTATATATAGGACTATATATCCCCTTTGACCAATAATTATACTTCCAAATAGGAGTTGATGGAGTGGATCGATGATGAATTTAGCATCATTTTAAATAAAGTCAATCATAGTGTTCCTCCTATATTCATAAGTATATAGATGAGTAGAAGAAGTAGTAGAAATAACCTGTGAAGGGTCCATACAATTTTTTTCCTCAAATTTTGAATGTAAAGGGATTAGAATTTATAAACATTGAAAATTATAAAGCCTCATGAACAGTCCATATGCAATGAATCGGACTGTGATTTGTCATTTCACAAAAGCACCAGCCTGTGAAGCACTGTCCAGTGAGGAATTCATTCCACTAGAGGAATTCATCATTGAAGCATCTAACAGATATACGTTTGATCTAAATTACAATTTTTTAGTTAGAATTTTTAGTTTTTTGAAGGTTAATCCAAGAAATAAATGCTACATTGAAGAAGTAAGCGATCATAGGGTCTGTGGAGTGCTCAGTTCACTGAGAAATCCAGTAAAGGAAACATGAGTTTGACCCCTATTTATAGGTGTGTTCCCCTCTTGTGGGTACACTTCTGTACTGAAAACTAGTTCAAAATAGGACCTCTTTATACATTAGAATAGCCTAATATTCATCCCAATTAGAACCCATTCTCATGGGGGAATTTGTAGGGCCCTAAAATTTTCACATACAAGAAGAATAAAATTACATTAATTTTGAAAAGGAGAAGAGAACATATAAATATGAATTTGAAGAAAAATGTTCAAATGTGGTGAATATATAAAGGACTATTGATCCCATGAAATGTAAAATTTCTTCCTGGACTGCCACACCACATGGAATTCTACCACTTCGTAGAGCACCCTGTGAAAAAAGTACTTCTCTAGATGAGGTGGAACTATCAAACCTGAAAATGAACCAAATCTATTTATGGGGTCAAAATGATGATTTTTTCCTCCAAAAATGGCCCTCCCCACAAAAAATGGTTTAGGGGATGAGGCGATACCATTGGCCCTAAAAAATGAAACAATGTCATTTTTGGGGATCAATTGTGATTTTTCTTCCAAATAACTAACACTCCCCATAGACGAAGTCATTCACTGGTTGGGGTATCCTCCTTGGGATCCCAAAAAAGAATCCCCACACCAAACCATTGATGATGGGCCATGAAGATATCTGTTCAATCCATTACTATATAAAATAACTCTAAATGGAACTAAGATGAGAGGATGAGAAAGGGGATATCGCAATAGGAGAGCCAGGACGTGATCCCAAACATGGGTCCTTATATTCCCACTAGGTATAAGTTTGTTTCATATCATTAAGGGGTAAATAATTAATCATCCATTAATCCATGAACATAAAACCCCTTTTTTGGAAACCATTCTATGAGGAACAAATGGATTATCCCTCTAAAGCCCAGCACCCCTCATACAAAAATGCTATGTGGGTGGAACGCTTCCTATTATTGCAAAATGCTACATGGGAGGAACCCAACCCCACATAGAAAAATTATATGTGAGAGGAACTCAACACCATATAGAAACATTCTATGTGGACAGAACCTGGTCCCATGTATCATCATGCTACATGGGTAGAACAAAAGTCTACATATCACAACATTATGGGGATGATACCCACAACCGCATAGAAATGTATTATACATAGGGAACCACGTCGTTCATAAGAACATGCCATGTGAAATTTGGAATCCTAGGGTATTACACTCTCCAACTCCCATCACTACCTTCCATCATATCATCATTACCCATATTATCCCCTCCATGGACTAGTCTAAAGACATTGATCCAAGGCCCCTTACAAATCCACTTGATGTGTATGTTCAAATCATCAGCCACATCAGTGTGGCCTCTTGAGTCAACATACTCATGGTAAGAAAAGTAACGTGTGTAAACTAATCAACAAGGGGGGCCTTATAAAGTCTTTGGGTTTATATTACCATGGTAATGAGGGTTTCATCCTTTGGGTGCCCATGTGAACCTCACCATTATTGGGATTTAGGGGAACAATTTCCCTTTCCCATCGATGAGGAATGGTTCTAATCATTCCTCTCTTCCTCGGGGACCAGTAGGGAATCCCACCTAGAGTAATCCCCAATACTTCCTTAAAAGAGGATACTCTCTTTCTCCACTTCACCTCATCTATGGTTGTAATCATATGGGTCACCATATCTGAATATCTGGACGTCCTAAATAAAAGAGGATAATGGAAAATTCAAAACCCTTTCTCTCCCCCTTTCAGCTCCAGAATCCATCCACCAACAGATAAAGTGGGCTACGTGATCTTCAGATCTACTACTTCCTCTTTTTTCTCACTGAGAATGAATCATGTGGTATTATAGGTCAGTGGTTATCATGACATCCACACGATACCAAAACATAAAATGGGCATCTTCCATGTGTTAGCCCCAATCACATGCTCCACACACCTTCTCTATATATGTAACTCCCAACCACTATTCAAATAGATATCTTCCATACATAAGCACCAACCACATGGGCATCCCCTAAGTGTAAGCCCCAACAATATACACTCAATTGGTCCTCCTCATAGGTGTAAACCCCAACCATGTCCCCTAAAACAAGAATCCTCACAGGTGTAATCCCCAACATACCAAACTATGTAAGCTTTGATTCCAAACTAATTGGTATACATTGGATGCCTCAATAAGGTCCAACCCCACCACCCAAATTCACCCTAATTCTCTTAGGGACTCATTCCCAATAAAGTTGTATCCACCTAGGAGACCACATCTCTTATGGGTCCCTAAGGATGCCTCAGCGTAAATCCCACACCAATATTTGTATGGTAAAATTCCTCCTAGAAGTCCATTCCACATGACCCTATACTTTATGGTTTTTTCCTCATCACATGACCTTAAAAGGTGACATGTCCTATAATGTGGCATTGAACTACATGGGTTATAATTACTTTCACAAGGATACATAGGAATCCCATATTTTCAATTTGATCCCGATGTCAAAATAATTTACATCTCCCTGGATTCCAAAAAACATCAGAGCACCTCACTAAGTATCTAAAATCCAGCATTGTTCTAATAAATGACCAAATAATATTTAATACATCCATAAAACAGTATCGTTGAAGGAAGGCCTCAGATACATACCAATATCCCTACGAAATGAGAACCTTGGATACATACAGATGACTCTAGACCCAATATTTTTTATAATATATCTTTAATTTATCTTGATCCATAAATACATAATTTGAAATAAACAAATCATTCACGAACATATCTTAAATCTATTAGAGAGTCTTGTAATTTGCAATAATTCCCTCCAAAAGGGTGTTATGAGACTGAATTCTCATTTTCTCGATAAATGTGTGTTATTAAGTATCATTGGAAAGGTTCATGAAAAAAAACCTACCTTTTGGAAAGTAGTTCCATGATTCTTCATGTATATGTGATCTGTTGGGTGTTTCCAGCTCCACGAACAAAACCCTATAGAGATCGTTCAATGATGTTGTACCCAATGTTAGTGATTGAACACAATTAAACCCCCTACAATCAATCAACGGTAACCATGAATATTCATCATAAATAGTATCTATTAAGATAAAAAATTTCATCATACTAGTAAATGAGGATAAAGATACCCTTAATGTTTGATATGTGTGCGTTTTGAATTTTTTGTGAAATATGAAAAAATAAAATTTAGTTAGGTATATATTCAATGTAATTGAAGCAGTAAGAGCTGGGATAATAATGTTGTAGGTCCTTATTTATGTGATATTTATCAACAACTTTTTTGTGAATTTAATCAAAGTAAAAAACATTGAAAATAAATCTACTATAGTAAAGTAAAAATGTTTACAATATTAGTGAAGATACGATAATCAAGATTTTGTTGATTTATGTATCTTATCAAAAGTGGTTTATTGAAAAAAATCACAAATTCATTACCAAGGTTGAAAAAGTTGGTAAAATAAGAGATATTGAAAAATCAAACAAATTTGTGACCAAATTTGGGTTTTGAAAACAAAAAGAGAAATTAGATAAGAGAATATAAGTTAACAATTATCCTCCATTTCTAAGGAAAAATCCAAATAAAATGATTTATTAAGCCTTCATAGATTTTATAGAATAAAAATAATTGAAGAAACTCAATGATCCATCCTCTGGGTTGGATATAGTTGAGTCCTTATCTCTTAAAGAACAAAGCAATCCAAATATTAGAGAAAAATAAAATAATAAGACAAAGGCCTAAAAATAAAGGCAAGAAATGTTTGAAAAATATTTCATTAAAAGTTTTGATCAAATTCATTTAAGGGTGCAAATTGAAACCAAAATTGTTCCTCACTTATCTAATCAAATAGAAGAACATTTTAATAATAAATATGAAGGAAATATGTTTTAATTTAAATTAAACAATAATAATTTGATAAAAAATAGATGGAATATTTTATTTATTCTATACAACACAAATTTCAAGAACTAGTTGATAGATAAATATAAAGGATTGGTCAATATTCTCATAAAAAATAATATAATATTGTTCTGGGTTAGAAAGTTTTAAATAATAAGCCTTAATTATTTGAAGTAATCAAAGATAATTTTGATTTTAAGGAAATATCATAAGCCTAATAAACTTAATTACCAATTAAATGTTCTAATATTTTTTTTGAGTTACTTATATAATGAATTTTCCTTATAATAAAATGAATGAGTTCCAAAATATTAGACATTAGATAAACCTCTATCAAATGATTATGATAATAATGTATTGGAAAATTCTAATTATTGATTTTATTAAAAGATAAAAGAGTATCTTCTAATCAATCAGAGCCTTCATTTCTAAGTGCTTCATTTGACTCCAAATGTTCTCCTATATGAAATTTTATCCAATGAATGGAAATCAAAATAAACTAATTCAGTTAATTAAATCATCAATTTGATGGAATTATATAAATTTCCTATGAAATTAATAAAAGGTGTATGTACTTGAAATAGGGCAATGATATGTTAAAATTATGAAGTATTTTGAAACAAATTAAAATTTTATTTCATTTGGAGTGAATTTGAATTCAATGATTTCATAGGATGATAAAAATATGATTCTGTAAAATTTAAAGAACATATCTATTATATAAAATATAATTAAGGTGATTTGTAATATTAAGATGAATAGATTTAGGTTATTTGAAAAAAAACAATATCTATGAAAAAGATTCAAGAAGTAAGAATAATTATGTATCTAACACCATAATGGAAGTAAATAATCTAAAATTATTTATTAAGAATCAAGATGATGAATTTCAAAAATAAGGAAATAAGATTAAAGAGTTGCTAAATAATGTTGAAAATCTTTAAAAAATAGTGATTATTCAAGATGTGAACAAAGGATAAAGTAGAAAAGTCCTTTTTATGGAGGAATTATATTTAAATATATGTAAAAATATATTTTTTTTTAATATAAAAAAGTGGAAGAAGAAAAGTTTGATCCTTTTAAGAAGAGGTATCTAATATAAATAATGAAAATAAATAGATCCAAGTCCTTGAAGAAGAAGTTATATAATTGAATTAAGCCTTTACCAAGTTAGATAAGTATCAATAGGATGTGAAGAAAATGAATAAGATCATCAAAAATATTAAGAATGAAGATTGATATTCTTCTTTGATCTCTTTGAAAAAAATTAATAACTCATATATATTTTTTATGGATGTTCTTCATAAAAATATTTTGGATGGATTTTTTTCCTATTTCATTGGTTAAATTTTATTCAAATAATTATGATTGAATTTCATTATTACATTTTTTTAATGTTTTTAAATATTTTTTCCATATAGAATTTATTTCATTAACATTTCAGGTGTACTTTCAACATCCTATAAATAATTCTTTTCAAAAACTCAAAAAGTGTGAGAATGGTTTAGAACTTTTAGAGAGAAATACTAAAGATTTTTTAAGAATGGGTTGAATGGAAGTGTATAAAAACTAAAAAATAGATGGATAATGAAGAAATGTGAACACAGTTAAAAGGGGAGATTATATCAAATAAGGGGAGTAAGATTTTTAACTTTTTCCCTTTAAAATGTTTTTTTTACTATTCAAAACTTTAATAAATATAGAGATAAAAGGGTAGCTCTCAAAACCTTTTATACTTATTCTAAAAGTTACAATAAATTTATTTGAACATTTATATTTTATTAACTTTTATAATTCCCATTTTTTAGTATTTTTTTATAGAAAATTTATTTTACTTAACATAGATATATTTTTAATTTCATTGAATTTTTTTTATTAATTAGACGAACATATAGTTTGTACATTGGATTGATGATTAATTATTTGATTGGTTGAAGATTGATATAAGACCATTAATCAAAATAAAATGATTAAAATTGGGTGATTTTATATGAATACCATTAGACGAACTTCACTAGATTTTCTTTTTGACTGAAACATCACTAGATATAAAAAGGCTTGTTCATCATAATAACATTTATTAAATCCATTGAAAAATACTCATATCACTGAAAAATACTATTTATTCTATTAGAAAAAATATGAATATATTATATCAGTTTAATATATTACATGCATTATAAAAACATGTTGGGATGAACTATTTCAAGTGAAGGAGGAATTTTTTTGAATTTATTGCAACCACCTTTGATATATATGAATATGACCATCAGATATTTTCTTGTAAATATAAGTAGAATTTGAGGAGGAGGAATATTTTTTATGATTGATAATCTATTATTTTTGTGAACATTTTGGTGACATATTGTTACATTGATAGTGTATAATTATAAGTATTTAGTGAGTTTTTTCTTAAGGCATCTACAATGAGGTTATTTTTTAAACTCTATAAGATGTGTTTGTAATTTTTTTATCAATCATTATCAAGGGATCTTTGGTTTTTGAGAGACAGAGGTTTATCTAATCTGGTCTGATTGAGGGTTCTTGGAGATAGGGAAATAAATAAATATAAAGATCATAGTATTGAGGTACTCCTTTTTAAAGGAAGAACAAACTTTATGATTTGGTGAAAATCAAGGATACTTAAAGTCAAATTTAGGGACTTCCTTATCAATTATGGTTAAATAGTGGGAAAACTTTATGATGTTTTTTTATGTTTTTCATACTATATACATTTTAATTTACTTTTCATTACTATTTTTTATTTTAACTCTTCATAATAATAAATTTTTATATTTTTTATTATAACATTTTATAATCTATGAATCAGATATACACTTAATCTGACAAACCATTATAAATAGGATAATAAAATTGTATATTTTATTTATTTTTAAATAATTCACCCCCCTCTCCCACCCTCTTATTACTCTTTCAATCTAACATTACCCACTTTGAATTATAAAAATTCCCCTTAATTATTAGACGCCAAAATAATATATAATAAACCATGTAAAATTTATTAAGTTAAGTTTGATCTATCCCAATTTGAAAATAAAATTATAAAAATAACTGTAATCTAGTATATAACAGCATTAAGGTCTTGGTTTTTGTGTGATCATCTCTCACTTAAATAGTTTAATGGTGTGACACCCCCTGATTGTTGCATGACCTACCACACTCACAAAATCCTCTAAATTCTATAGTTTCATTTCAAAATTTTGTTCCCAAAAATCACAAGGTCAAGATTGTAATATCCTAATATTATAAAAAGAACCTAATGTTTGATAACATATAAAACACACAATATTGGGATTGAATGAACTATGAAATATTATTATTTAAATTATATAGTTATAACACATCCCATAAATTGGTAGGTTTTAATATAAATAACCACATTATGAAATATTTATATAAATGAATTGATAAATTCTTAGGAAATATGAATTTAATTTTTTAGTAATGTTATTTTATGATTCAAAAATACACATTCTTCAAAATTGTTTTTTATTAATTTTTATGAGTGAAGAATATAATTAATTTATGGAAATTTTTTAAATTTTATTTCATAAATATGAAATCATATTTTTATTCATCATGTTAAAATTCACTTAGGATGAATTTTTATGAATTTTTAAAAAAGTTTTATTTTTCAAGGAATTGTAAAAAAAATCTAATTTTTTGTTGGAAACTATATTTTATATTCAAGTATTCAAAAAAGTAAAATTATATTTTATAATATTTTAAAACTTTCATTAATTATTTTTGAATAAATAAAATCCAATTATCATTTTTATAAATAATCTTATACTTGAATTTGGCCTAAATATATTTTTATACTTAAAATATTTTTTTGAAAAATTGGGATTCCTAGTGTTTTGTAGGATTAATTTTAAAATAAATTATATAACTTATAAAAATTAAATCTTGAAACTTGGATAGAATATTTTTAATAAAGATATCCAAATTTGGTAAATATATTCATTTTATTTTTGATCATTTTGAATAGAAACCATAGTCAACTTTTGTTCCAATGGTAAAGTTAAAATGAGTTAGTTAAGGTTTAAACTAAAGTGATATGTCTTAAAATTGATTCAAAAACAATAATTTGTTTAATTTTATGATAATATTTTATCCATAATTATAAAAAACACAAAAAAAATACCTTTTATTTTCATTTTTCATTTCTATTGACCTTTATAATAATTTAATTAAAGAAAAATATAAAATATTAGTCACTTGCTTTTAAATTTCTATTATAATATCACATGGTTCTAAAAATAAGTGGAGAAAATAATCAAGATTATTTTTATAATAAGGAAATTCATTTTATTATCTTAGTTTATTTTTAATTTTTGGTGATGATTAAATTACCTTATATGCTTACGCAAATTTAACTCAGATCTTGTGCAAGCAGTAGTAAAATCATGTCAATGTTTTTGAAAAAACAAAAAGTAATATATAATGAGTTATTTATAGTTCCTATAGATTTTAATACACAAATTTAACATATTAGTACTGTTTTTTAGGGTTATATTTTAATTAGTTTGTTGTAAGGTTGTTTTCAATGCCCAATTAAATAAATAGTTCTAAAAATGACATTAACAATAATTTATAATAAACAATATTTATTAAATGATTTAAAATTAATAAATATCACATCATATCCAAGGTAATTGGTATATTGTTTAAAATATCATCCATGATCCATCTATGGTATCTTTTTCCTTTTATAGTAACATTAATAACCCCTAAATAGTTAAAAATTGATATCTTTGTAATTGTAAAAAGGGTTAATGGAGTGTTACAAAAATGAAATTAGGATTAAAAATATAATCTAAACAATCCCAAATTTTATTTTTTTGACATTATTTAGATCTATAATCATCCTATATTAAAATTATATCAATTTGGGGCCACATGAACATGAAAATTAATTTATATTAAGTTAATACTTTGTGTAAATCCTAATGTTCCCCACCTATCATTTATAAAAGGGCACAACTTATTTTCTCCTATACACATTTCAAGAGCCATTTTTTCAGCCTGGAAAAACTCAAATCCCTTCAAAACATCCCTTCACACATTCTAGGGGTATTTTTTTATTACCAACATTATTGGAAATAAGGTGTAAAAAAGGAGGTTTTCCCAAGAAGAGGTATAGCCTTCAACCAAGTGTTATAGTTTTATTTCCCCTTTTACCTCCTAAAAATCTTATTCCAAACTAATTAAATAATCATATAGTTATATTTTATATAAATATTATGACCCAAACTATTTAATTATATTTTTTTCCTAATTTTGTTTGTTATTTTATATTATACTCAACAAAACTATATCCTTTAATTAATGAAGTGGGTATAATTAAAATGAGGCCATTGGTTTTTTACTGTTATATGACCACTGATCAATATGACCATTGGAAACTATAATCTTAACGTTGTGTTTTTATAAATATAGTTATCTTGGTAAATTAATACAGAAATAAGATTGAATGGCCTCATCCAGTAGACTCGGGCCATATGAAGCCCATCTATCAGAGCTTGTGTAGGATGTATCATCACTAGGCTTTGCTCTCGACCAAGCCCAAGCTGAACTTCAACATATAAAGATTGAACGGAATCACCTAAGGGATAAGTTCAAGCTGATAGAAATATCCACTCAGTTAATGTTTTCTAAGCCACCGCAAGATTCTATCACCATAGCACACCTTACACTTAGGTCCTATGCTAGTGTTATAAGGGGCTATGTAACGATACTTTCGATGCTTTGTGTAATCCGTTTATATAAATAAAATTGTTATTACTTATTATGGAAAAGTTTGTGAATTTCAAATATCTGGATTAATATAGGATGTGTATTATTAATGAATTTAGGAAAAAGGGGGTATTTTAAAATATTTTTTGTATTCTTTAAATAATTAATTAAGTGAATTGATTTTCAAAAAATGGTCTTCTACAGTTGTGTTCAGTGATAATTTTAGATTCTAATAAGATCAACTTGATTTTTTACTAAATAGTAAAGTATGAATAGTAACATACTCGTATGAATAGTGATGAATAGTAATGAATAGTAAATTGGCCAAAAAAATGGAACTTCACCCATGAATGTATAAATACAATTTAAACATCTTAAATGTGAAAAAACGATCATAGTATAAGTTTTGGTGTTTTTGTATGTCATAAATATTTTATTTAAAATTTTATAAATAATTTAATAATTTAAAATGGAAATGTATTTTCATAAAATTTAATCATAAATTTTTACTTTATTTTCTTATGGATATAAGATAATTTTATGGGACCTTGATTACTTTTTTATGGTGTTACAAAATGAGTAATAGTTTTAAAGTTGTATTTTTGGAATAAGTATTGATTTTATTTAAAATTTAAATTAAAAATATTTAGAAAATTATTTTCATAAAATGGTGTTCATTTCTGAATTCAGAGCATTGATATTAGGTTAGGGTGAATTTTTGAGATTTTTCTAAAATAGTTGAATTTTCGATGAATAGTAAAAATACAGTTTTGAGTTTCTGGTTTTTAATGACATCATTAATGATGTATTAATGATGTAAGCTTTCTATTCGACTTATTAATAGTTAGGTATTATATAAAGTGTTCAAAGAAGCCAATACCATGGGAAAATACCATTGGAAAGCCCATGGTTTTTCAAATACCACCGATGAGGTGTCCCTTGGAAATTAATAATTTATTCCCTCAGTTATCCTATAAATACCAAGCCATTTCCCTCATTCATTTCACTTCAAAAACCTCCTCAATGAAGTTCGGGTCTCCTTACCTCCCATGTATTCCTCCCAAGTTTCCCTCAAGCCTCCCAAGGTCCTGACCATCAAGCTTTCGATGTTACTCTTCAAGGTAAGGGAACCTTTCACCCTCCTCTTTTAAGTCAAGACTTCCTTTATGTTATGTCTTATAGTTCCATTTTATTATTAGGGGTATTTTTCTTCTATATATTTACTAATGTACATTTAATTTAAAAATTATTAGAGACCCTTTCCGCTCTCATCAATTGATTTTCTGAATTTTTATGTGATGTCATTAGGCTGCCGAATTTTCGTAAAAGAAATCGTTCTTTCCCTTTCCTTTCAAGTTTTCTTTTCATGTGGTGTTCCATTCAAATGTCCACACCATGATCTTATTTCTTTTTATTATGTACCTATACTTAAAAATGGTTCATTTATGGATGGTATACCCATATCCCATCCCTTTATTTTATTTTCTAAAACCATGTTATATAGCTGTTATGCTGTAGAAATCTTCTCTCAAAATTTCTCTCTCTTTTTCTCAAGGAATTATCTTTTTTTATTTATGTGTATACCTAGAACTATTTCGTTTCTATGGGTGTTCATAGATACAAAAAAAATGATATATTTCATTCTGGAATTGACATACATGTAACCCTCACTCTTTTTCCATGGGTTATAAATGACATAACAATCTTATTTTTAAGTACTTTTAAAACGTCACGATTTTGAAGTGAAACCCATTTTACTCTCTTTGGGTTATTTATATTATGATTGATTATGATCTATGTGGATCACATAAAATTAAATACATATTAATTGTGTGCCCTGATAGTGCTCCAATGCATTGGGTAAATAATTAATCTCTAGAGATGACAAGTTCCACGATACCTTGGTGAATAACCATGGTAATTTTTATGACACCTCAGGGATAAACCTTGGTGATATGTTCATGAATGTATAAATGAAATGTTTTAGACACATATTCAAGTTATGAGTCATTTTATTTTTATCATGATATTCATATTCTTCCCTTTCTCATGTCTTTATGATTTTTATCATGTTCTTATTAATATTTCTCAAGATCACATGTCAACTATTTCACTTAGTTTCCTTACTGAGCCTTCTTCTCACCCTTTCCTTTGATGTATGTCTCTAGGATATGAGATGCAGTAATTGTACATAGTATGAACCTATGATGAATCCTAATGAGTGGTTTAGAAGAATTTTTTTTTGTTTTCATGTTTTTTTGGTTCCTGATTTCCATGACACTAGACTTTAAAGATCTTCTGTTTGTAAAATGTAATGAAAAATTATGTAATAAAAAGGTGGAATTCCATAGTTAGTATTAAAGGATAGTTTAGTTATTTATTTAAATTATTCTATGAAATCTTTATAAAGAATCCTATAGAAAAGTTTAAATATAGGAACACTTCATGGTATTTTGTTGAGTATTGAGTAAGTGGTTTATCAAGAAAATACATCCCTATCTAGATATGAGTAGGTAGAGGAGGCTCTGGAACAAAGGTACTTAGGATTGAAACCTCTAACAAGTAGTTTCGGGCTTGACCCGGGGTATCCTGGTACATGACAATGGGCCTTGCGGCACTCTTGGTTACGACACTCCCAGGGGATATGTTTGGTTAATCATAAGCTTTTTATGAATCGTTATGAAGGATTTATATAGAAATATAATTGTCTAAATAATTTTTAAGACATATAAATCCTTTATTGTTAAAAGATTCGAAAATTAAATAAGATTCTCACTAAGGTTTTATTCTTTTAAAAATGGTGGGAAATAGGAGGAACCTTGAAAATAGTGACAGCAATGGACCATGTGCTGATGACCCTCCGATGGAAGCTGAAATAGAAACATTCATGCAAATTATGAACCAACTGACTCAAGTTATGGTAAATAACATGAATCAAGATAAGAGACCAATATCACCATAAAGGGAACAACATTCTGTTAAGTCCTTTATGCATCAATGACCACTAACCTTCAGTGGATCGACCAACCCATTGATTGCTGAACAGGATCTTTTCTATGATTCACTGTTCAGAGCAAGAGAAGGTCACCCTGGCTATCTATCACTTAGAGAGAGAATCTGATCAATGGTGGGAACTGATAAAAAACATGAGGCGAAGAGTGGAGGTTGAATCTATGGAGTGGGAAGAGTACATAGGGATCTTCTTCAGTAATTATTTCCCTCATTCCATGAGAACAAGATTGGAGGAGTTTCTTGAGATAAAGTAGAAGGAGAATGAATCTGTGGGAAGATACGAGATTAACTTTACATGAATTTCATATTATACCTCAAGCATTGTCGTGGATCCTAATGGTATGGTTGATAGATTCTCCAGTGAATTGAGATATCATCTATGAAATAATCTAGCCAACCGAGACTATGACAGCTATGAGGAGATCGTACAAAGTGCAATGAAAGTAAAATGGGAGTTTGGTGATATGTAGTGGTCTCATAAATACAATGAAAAGAAGTGATCGATGGAGACAAGATTACGGAGGATCTTTGATCAAGGAAGAGTATTCAAGCAAGTGCAACATCCCATGTGTAATAAATGTGGGAAGAAGTATTCTTGGAACTGCCTGCTCGGGAGTGGGAAATGCTACAAGTGTGTAAGAGATGGCCATATTGTGAGGAGTTTTCATAATGAGGTGAAACCTCAACTTCCAAACACTAACATCAAGGGTAATATGGTGCATGACCTACCTGATGTTCAGTACTTTAAGTGTGGACAACTTGGGAACTTTTCCAATCATTGTCCAAATCTGAGGTTAGTGGTGGGGAACCACCATCAACCTCAGCAAAATCCAAGGGAGCAAGGTTGTGCTTTTTCTATCACAACAGATGAAGTTGAAGCTCCAAATAATTGGGTAGTAAGTAATCTTGTTATTCTCTCAAATATATAAAGTACTTTGTTTGATTATGGTTCTATGCATTTCTTTATTTCCTACATGTTTGAAAATAATTTAGAATCAACCTTTGACTTTCTAAAAGTAAAGTTATCAGTCAAGACTCCTGGTGGGATTATCCAAGAATCGTCAGTGTTTAGAAACTCTAGTATTTAAATTGGTGATCACAATCTTATTTCAAATCTAGTAGTCATTCCCATGATGGAATTCTACATTATACTTGGGACAGACTGCCTCTCAAAGTATAATGCTAAGATCAAATTCAGAAGAAAGGAAATCTCAGTAGTCTTGAATGGAAAACCTAATGTTATCTTCCAATGAGAGATATCTCAACCTGGTCTTTGTCTAGAAGAACCTCCTATATCCTTCTTTATGGAATTGATCGGTGAAGAAGAAGAAGGAAATGAGAGTTTGAGGATATAAAATGTTCCCATTATCTAGGAATACTTTTCCATATTTATGGAGGAGTTGCTTGGACCTCCCCTAGAAAAAGAGGTAGAGTTCTCTATTGAACTCGTACCTGGATCTCATCCAATATCAAATACCTCGTATAGGATAGAAAATTTAGAGTTAGAGGAATTAAATAAACAACTCCAAGATCTTTTGGAGAAGGGGTTTATCCGACCGAGTGTGTCTCCTTGGGGAGCACATGTTCTCTTTGTGAAGAAGGAGGATGGATCAATGTGGCTATGCATTGATTATAAATAACTGAACGAGATCACAGTAAAGAACAAATACCCTCTTCCATGAATTGATGACATATTTGACCAAATTTTTGCGGCTCAATTATTCTATAATATTGGTCTTCAATCTGGTAATCATCAATTGAGGGTGAAGAAAAAAGATATTCAAAAAACTACCTTTTAATCAAGATATGTGCATTATGAGTTTGTTGTTATGCCTTTTGGACTGACTAATGCACCTGCTATTTTTATGGATTTGATGAATAGAGTCTTTAAGGGTGACATTAATAACTTTCTGGTAGTTTTTATTGATGATATTCTGATATATTCCAAAATTGATGAGGAGCATGAGGATCATCTAAGTGTTATTTTGAAAACTCTACATAAGGAGTGGATTTTTGGAAAGTTCAGTAAATGTGAACTTTGGTTAAAACAAGTTTCTTCAATGGGGCACATTATTACCAATGAAGGAATCACATTTGACCTTGCAAAGACAAAAGTTATAGAGGAGTGGCCTCAGACTACAACAATAATTGAGATTCGTAGTTTCCTTAGATTAGCGAGATATTATAGGAGGCTTGTGAAAAACTATTGACAACTTTCTAATCCATTAACCAAGTTAACTCAAAAAGGGGTCAATTTCATCTGGACAATGGAGTGTGAATAAAGTTTCCAAGAGCTGAAGAAGATATTGGTTACTGCACCCATGTTAACTCTGTCCTTATGTGGGGAAGGATTCATTATTTTTAGAGATTCATATTTGAAAGGGCTTGGGTTCATCCTCATGAAAATGACAAGGTCATTGCTTTTGCATCTCGACAGTTAAAGACTCATGAGGAGAACTATCCTACCCATGATCTAGAGCTGGATGTGGTCATTTTTTCTCTGTAGATTTGGAAGCACTATCTTTATGGGGAGAAATGTGATATATACACAGACCATCAAAGTTTGAAGTATATTTTTACACAAAAGGATTTGAACATGAGACAAAGGAGATGGTTGGAACTTCTTAAAGACTATGATTGTTCAATTCATTATCATCCCAGAAGAGCAAACAAAGTCGTTGATGCATTAACTAGGAAAGACCCAGTTGTTCTGTCCATTATGAGGATTTAAAGAGACCCTTTGATCAATGACCTAGTAAAACTAGGCATGGGAATTATAAAGAAAGGGATATCATCAACCCTAACCCAAATGATTTCTCAACCGTCATTAATAGAGAAGATCAAGAAATCTTGGAAAGAATATCATTTGTTACAGAAGAAGTTTGAGGCTGTGAAGGATGGGAAGTTTCCTGAGTTCACTATTGATCAATAAGGTGTACTGAAATTTATTACAAGACTATGTGTTCTATCTATTCCAAAAATAAAGAAGGAGTTGATGGATGAAGCACATATCACTACTTTCTCTATACATCATGGTAGCACAAAAATTTATAAGAACCTCCGTGATCATTATTGGTGGGATAATATAAAAAGAGAGATTGATGACTACACGTCAAGGTGCCTGGTATGTCCGCAAGTGAAGGCAGTGCGACAACTTCCTAAAGGGTTATTGCAACCACTACCTATACCAGCATGGAAGTGAGACAATATCACTATGGACTTTGTCACTGGTCTCCTGAGAACTTTCAAAGGAAACAATGTGATATGGGTTATTGTTGACTGTCTCACCAATACTACCCATTTTATCTCCATTCGCGAAGATTTATCTCTTGATAAACTTTCCAGGATTTATGTGAAGGAAGTGGTAAGGCTGCATGGAGTTCCACTTTCTATCATATCTGATTGTGATCCAAGGTTCACATCAAAATTCTGGATAAGTCTTCAACATGCTCTGAGCACTGAATTGAATTTCAGTATGGCCTATCACCCCCAAAATGATGGTCAATCTGAAAGTACTATTCAAACACTCAAGGACATGCTGAGAACATTCTCAATGGAATTTAAAGGTGGATAGGATCAACATATCCCTTTAGTTGAGTTCTCTTACAACAACAGCTTCAACTCAAGCATTCAAATGGCACCCTATGAAGCTTTCTATGGGAAGCGATGTAGAACTAATACTTGTTGGGATGAAGCTAGTGATAGAAAGCTTCTTGGGCCTGATATTGTTCATGAGATAACAAAAAAAAGTCAATTCCATCCAGCAACACATTAAGGATGCTCAATGTCGGCAAAAGATCTATGTCGACAACCATCGAAGGGACTTGGAGTTTGATGTTGGTGAAAAAGTCTTTCTTTATATTTCACCTTGGAAAAGAGTCATGAGGTTTGGGAAAAAAGGGATTCTTAGCCCTAGGTAAATTAGCCCCTATGAAATCTTTGATCGTGTGGGAGCAGTGGCCTATCGTCTTGAACTTCCTTCAAATCTAGCACAAGTTCATGATGTCTTCCATGTATCCCTTCTGAGGAAGTATATACCTGACCCTTCACATGTACTAAATCCAACAGTGGTACAACTGGAACATGACCACTCTTATGAGGAGTATCCAGTGGAGATCTTAAATCGTAGATACAAGGTTATATGCAAAAAGACTACCCATCATGTTAAGGTTTTGTGGAGGAACCACAAATGTAAAGAAGCCACGTGGGAACTGGAGGAGTCTATGAGACAGAAGTACCCACACCTTTTCTCATCAGAGGGTACGAGTTAAAATTTCGGGGATGAAATTTTTTAAGGGGGAAGAATGTAACGACCTGAACTTTTTAATTATATTTGTTTCCTAATTTTTTGTGTTATTTTATATTATACTCAACAAAAATATATAATTTAATTAATGAAGTGGGTATAATTAAAATGATACGGTTTGGATTCGACTGTTATATGACCATTGGTCAACATAACCGTTGAAAATTATAATCTTAACATTGTGTTTTTATCAATACAGTTATCTTGGTTAATTAATATAGAAATAATATTGAATGGCCTCATCCAGTAGACTCGGGCCATATGAAGCCCATCTGTCAGATCTTGGAAAGGAGGTAGCATCACTGGGCTTTGCTTTGGACCAAGCCCTTGTCGAACTTCAACATATGAAGCTTGAATGGAATCTTCTAAGGGAGAAGTTCAAGCAGATAGATATCACCACTTGGGCAATGTTGTCTGAGCCACCCCAAGATTCTATCACCATAGCACACTTTATACTTTGGTCCTATGGTGGTATTATAATGGGCTATGTAACGAGACCTTATCTACATTGTGTAATCCTTTTATATAAATAAAATTTTTATTTCCTATTATGGAAAAGTTTGTGAATTTATAATATCCGAATAAATATAGGATGTGTATTATTGATGAATTTAGGAAAAAAGGGATATTTTCAAATATTTTTTGTATTCTTTAAATAATTAAAAATATGAATTGATTTTCAAAAAAATGGTCTTTTACATTTGTGTTCAGTGAGAATTTTATAGTCTAATAAGATCAACTTGATTTTATAGTGAATAGTAAAGTATGAATAGTAACATACTCGTATGAATTGTAATGAATAGTTAATTTTCCAAAAAAAAATAGAATCCTCACCCATGAATGTATAAATACAATTTAAACATCTTAAAAGTTAAAAACAATCATAGTATATGTTTTTTTTGTATGTCATAAATATTTTATTTACAATTTTATAATTAATTTAATAATTTAAAATGGAAATTTATTTTCATAAAATTTAATCATAAATTTTTTACTTTATTGTCTTATGGTTATACGATAATTTTATGGGACCTTGATTACTTTTTTAAGGTGTTACAAAATGAGTTATAGTTTTAAAGTTGTATTTTTTTCAATAAATAATGATATTATTTAAAAATTAAATTAGAAATATTTAGAAATTTATTTTCATAAAATGGAGTTCATTTTTGAATTTAGAGAATCGACATTAGTTTAGGGTGAATTTTTGGGATTTTTCTAAAATAGTTGATTTTTTGGTGAATAGTAAAAATACAGTTTTGAGTTTTAGGTGTTTAATGACATCATTAATGATGTATTAATGATGTATGCTTTCTGGTAGACTTACTAATAGTGATATATTCTATGATGTGTCCCAAGTGGCCAATACCATGGGCAAATACCATGGGCAAGCCCATGGTTTTTCAGATACCACCGATGAGGTGTCCCTTGGAAATTAATAATTTATTCCCTCAATTTTACTATAAATACCAAGAAGTTTCCCTCATTAATTTCATTCAGAAATCCTCCAAAACTAAGTTCAGGTATCCTTACCTCCCAAGGGTTCCTTTCAAGGTACCCTCAAGCCTCCCAAGGTCCCAACCTTCATGATTTTGAAGTTACTCTTCAAGGTAAGGGAACCTTTCACCCTCCTCTTTTAAGTCATGACTTCCTTTATGTTATGTCTTATAGTTCCATTTTATTATGAGGGGGCTTGTTCTTATATATATTTAATACTGTACATTTCATTTCCAAAATTTTATAGACCCTTTCATCTCTCATAAATTGATTTTATGAATTTTTATGTGACGTCGTTAGGCTGCCAAATTTTCGTAAAAGAAATCGTGCTTTCTCTTTCCTTTCAAGTTTCCTTTTCTTGTGATGTGTCATTAAAATGTCCATAAAATAATATTATTTCTTTTTATTATGTCCCTATACTTCAAAATGGTTTATTTATTTATGGGAGACCATTGTCCCCTCTCTTTATATTATTTTCTAAAACCATGTTATATAGTTGTTATGATGTTGAAAGTTCGTCTAAAAATTTCACTCTCTTTTTCTCAAGGAATTCTCTTGTTTTATATATGTGAATACCCTGGCCTATATATTTTATATGTGTGTTCATAGATACAAAAAAAAGGTATATTTTACTTTATAATTGACATACATGTAAGCCTCTCTCTCTTTCCATGGGTTATAAATGAGATAACGATCTAATTTTTAAGTACTTTTAAAACGTCATGATTTTGAAGTGAAACCTATTTTACTCTATTTGGGTTATTTATGTAATTTTTGATTATGATATATGTGTCTTAGATGAAATTAAATACATATTAAGGGTGTTCCCTAATATCTCTCCAATGCATTGGGTAAAAAATTAATCTCTAGTGATGATAAGTTTCATGATACCTTGGTGAATAACCTTAGTAATTTTTATGACACATCAGGGATATACCTTGGTGATATGTTCATGAATGTATAAATGAAATATTGTAGCCACATATTCAAGTTATGATTAATTTTCTTTTTATCATGATATTATTATTCTTCCTTTGCTCGTGTCTATGATTTTTATCATGTTCTTATTAATATAGGTCAAGATCACATGCCAACTGTTTCACTTGTTTTCCTTACTGAGCCTTCTTCTCACCCTTTCCTTTGATTAATGCCTCTAGGATATGAGATAAAGTAATTGTACATAGGATAAACCTATTGTGAAGCATTATGAGTGGTTTTGAAGAATTTTTTATGTTGTTTTTAAGTTTTTTTTCTTCTTGATTTCCAAGACACTAGACTTTAAAGATCCTCTATTTGTAAAATGTAATGAAAATTTATGTAACAAAAAGGAAGGATTATATAATAAATATATGATATTATGTTATTGTAATAACCTATATCCATAAAAACTTTCATCAAATGGAAAATGAAAATGTTATCTGTGTGTAAAGAGGAAAACTGCCTCGTAGGACAATGTAATTTGTATTGCATCATTGACTCTCGTAGATGGTTGTAATGATATTATATATATATATATATTAAATTATATTAACAAAAAAATTATCATTTTTAATGAAAATATCTCATCTATTTCCTGACCATTCTATCCACTGAAAATGATAATTCTGTTCTTGTGTACATATGGCCAATAATATCCATTATTGTAACATAGTTCATTTTTCATAACCATACTTCGTTGATGGTTTTAAAAGTATAATTTATGTATAATTGTTATTGTTATTTTTTGAATATTATTTTATAAATTAGTTAATAATTACCTATTTAAACATATTCAACCTACTGAAGTCATTTTGGACATAAGATCTGAATATTATAAAAACTTCTGACATCAACATAATTGTTTGAGTAATTAAATATAACATGGTAATAAATATAATAAAAGAAATTAAAAACATGAAAAAAATTATTATGAAATTAAATAATTCACATAATTTTATTATTTGGAAATACAATGAGCGTACCTAATGATTCAGGATCATGTTTTGATACCTTATACTTTAAAACCCTCATTTTCAATGTTTTAAATATTCATTTTCTAAATATTCCTGTAATTTTTTAATATTGTTATAAAAACATTTTTATGTGTATATATATATAAATAAATGAATTATAAAGTACATTTTATGATTCTTATTATTTAATTTCAATGTATTTAAAAAGGAATCTTTTTTAATATTTTATATAGAATAAAAGGAAAAAAAGAATGTTCAGTTTTAATATATATGACATTGATGGATTTTCCTATCTCTATAACTATTATATTATATTTGGATTCCTTCATATGTTTTACTGTTTTCTTAAAATAAATGTCTCCCTTTAATTTTTGGGGTATTAAAGGAATGGGATATATCACTATCCAAAAAAATTACTTAAGGGTTTAAAAGATATATTTATGATTTTTTCAAACTTTTATGTGTTTCGTTCATGTTATGGTCCCTATACATTGTTTATGATGATAGGTGGTTATATTATAAACTAATTATGAGTTCCATTATAAACCAAGGATTGGTTGTTACATTAAAAAATAAGGATATGTGGGCCCACTATATCTCTCCAGCACCTTGGGTAACAATTATATTTTATAGAGAATTATGATGGAATTTGACAATATTGGCCATTCCACTTGTAAGGGTTCTATAAAAATGTTGTACGAAGACAGATATATTATTTTTCTATTCTTTCTATTGATATTTCATGGAAATCATCTGATTTTAAAATTTAATATAGTCTTCTTATACTTAAAAGGAATTATAATTCTCATTCTGTATAAAAAGGATTATTTTAAAAAAAATAGATTTGAAGGTTTCTCATGTCTTATAATAAAACTTCATTATTATAATTTTTCCATTATATTTTATTATAATTTTTTTATGAAAATATTTGGGGGGGAATCTTATTTCATGTGTAACTAAATGATCATTTGAGATCAAAGTTTATTATGTTAAAGGGAAAAAATCTATTTTAGGATCTCACTGTTTTGAAACTCATTAGTGGGTTTATTTCTTCTTTTTTATGTCCCTTACTAAGATTATTGTCCCAATAACACGTTTTAAAATGTTTTTCTTGGGGATTAAGGATGATAAGGAAAAAATGTAAAGTCATATTATAAATACTTAAAAAATTTCATGAATGGAAATTTGTTTTATTTTAAAATATTTGTACCGTGGTAAAGTTGGACATTATAAGTAAGTATCCAACTTGTAATTTATTGGTTTATTATGTAAGAGTTAATAATTTTTCTCTAAAAATATAAATATTAAATGATATTTTGGAATATAGTAAAATTAACAGTTGTCTAAAAATGAAATTATTGATTGAATATGGAATGAATCATTATAGTTGGTTTAATAGAAATGGTATAGATAACATAAGAGGTTATGAAGATTTAGATAAGGTTAGCTTAATATTTTTATATACCATTGTGAAATTTTTTAACATATGCTTATAAAATTGAATTATGACCATAAATAATCTAGGTTTTGACTAAATTATTATAGATTGAAAGGAAGGGTGTCATCGTTTAAGACATTTACAATTTATTTAGACGATCACTATGATTTACATAATGATGTTTTTGGTTATTAACCCAAAAACTTATTTTATCAGGATAATATCTCTTCTATAATATGGAAGGATGGAAATCAAAAAAAACCTCCTTTCCTTACCAGATAATTAAATTACAATGATAATTGAAAATTCTAACTCAATTAATATGAAAAAAAATCAGACATTCAACATGTAATAAAAAAATTATAATATATCTCAATCCTATTATATTATTGGATATCAGGATATACTATGAGATGCATTTAAATATGTTAAATAAAATAAACACTCCCATCATAATCAGTTTTGGAAATATCATATGGGTTTCGATCAAGTTTTTACAAGGGATGGTTCGGAAAAAGGGACATCAATCCTCTATTTAGCTACAAAAGTGGATGATCTTAAAGTATCATATATTGTTCTTTTATTATCCAAATTTTTTGATAATAATTAGAGAAAACCCTTATTAAATAACTCAGGTAAATCCATATCCTAAGGTATTTTGGAAAACTATTTATGTATAATGTTTCAAAACTTTATGTTCAAAACACAAGATTGATTAAAAGTTTTGATCTCTGTCAACATCATTTTCAACAAAGATGTAACAAATGTGCATGGATAAAATAAGAATAGGAACTTGGAAAGGTCTTTAGGAATTATTATAACATAGGGAATTCAACTAGAATATCATTGTAACTCATACCTTGAAATAGGAATTGAAATTAATGGTGATCAAAATTTCAATGTTATGAAATATTTTAATAGTGTTTAGTAAATTTTAAATTAGAATCAATTTTGAATTGATTTATATTTCATATTTTTTAAGGAAATCCTTGCAGAATTAGATGAAAAAATTTGGTTAAATTTTTCAGAAGTATGTTGAATAAATGATGTATTTATGTGGTCATAATAATGATATAGTGGTATTTTATCAACAATATTATTGTATTTCATGAATATAATAATCTTCCCCTCCTCATTGGCTTGAGAAGTGATGGGTGTGATACTAGGCCTTAGTTGAAATACTCAAGGCAATAATGGCTCGAAATAAATTCCAAGGGCCTTAAGAACATTTTGGGGATGATTTTTGCTCTGAATGATAAATTATTCAAACTACATAAGAAATTACCAACCAAACCTCTATATGATGCATGAGTGAGAAATAAAACTCAAATCAGAAACAAACGAATCAACCATTTAAATGTATAAGTGGAAACAAAAATAAGTACTCAAAGAGAATAAAAATAGCACAAAACTCAGAGAACCCAAGTGAAATCAACCAACAACACCTAACCTATTCAAAAATCTAACTCAATATGCCACGCCCATGGAATCAACAAGCATCACTAAGGAACTGATATACCTTACCTTTAACTATTTCTCAAAATATTATATATCCAAACACATAATATTTCCCAAGTAGGGGGTGAGTCCAAACTCAGTAGTATTTCCCCTATGAATTCACAAATCACACTACTAGGAAGAAACATATTAGCACAGTTTAAATAGATAAGGTTTTATTAGTAAAAATATATTATATAAAATGCATAAAAATTTTCCATGGAAATCTATACAGAAATACATTAACACTATTTCTAAATTTATTTGTAATATCCATATTCTTGTCTACATAGAAACACGCCTTGAATTCCCATGTGACAGTTCTATACTCATGGGAAGTCTCTCATCAATCCACTAAGTCCTTATAAGGTGACCAATACTAGGTGAATCAATGACACATGCCCCATCCACAGGGTCACATCTAATGAAAATGAAATCATGACAACCGTGAATGCCAAATACCCATTCAAAATCATTCCGCATTAATTATTTCTTTAATTAAATAATTTTAAAATATAATTTTCATGTTTCAAAACCTAAGAATAATCTTAAATTTATTATTGTAAAATTATACCCAAATGGGGGTGTATTAAAAATCCATCCATTTTTTTATATTAAAAATTTATTAAAAAATGTGTTTCCATAAAGAATAATCAAAGGATTCCCCAACCATTTATAGAAAATCATTTAATAAAAACTAATCCTCAAATTTTTATGCCTTGTGGATAAAATAGAAACCCCACCTACCTCACAATGGTTGGAAAAAAATGAATAAAGGCATAATCAAACTCCATATCCAGCCTTGGATATCCTTTATTTCATACAATCCAATTATAAAACATCGATATTCCCTTCATGGAATAAGGATCTAGTTACCACATATTATATATAAGTTTTTGAGATAGAGATAATTTCAATATCTAAGAAGAATGATGAATAAAGATGAAATATAGATGAATCTGGGCCTTCTTTTCACTTTGATTCACCTAAGAATATATTTTTGGATTGAAGGGAAAAGTATCTCAAGACTTAAGAGAAAAATTAAATCAGGTTATTCAAGTATTATGGGATTAAAGGAGATCTAGAGTCAGAATTTAGATTAGATCCACATTTTGAGGGGTTCTAAATATATACCTCATAATTAGGCTTTATGGTTTGGAAAACTATACAACTGTAACGAGGTTCAACTATCTTAAATCCAAAACTCACACAGTTGGATTACTTGGTTAAACAAATTATGCACCATATATTCTTTTTCAATCAATTTCAAGAAGCATAGTTTCTCATTAGAACTCTCACATTTTTTCCAAACAATGAACTAACTTTTCACCTACTTGATATAAATTATCTTCCTTGACACATTTTCCTAGAGTTGATACCCAATTTTTACTAACCTCGAACAAACTGTTCACCTCCAAAGAAACCTTAAAAACATTATAAGATCCCTCAAAACCTCCATAAACTTAACCTGAACATTATGTATAAAAAATATTTATTAATAATGGGATATTTACCTAAAATGAATGGTGATATATTCTCAATACCATTTTTTCCATCCCTATAATGTAGAAAACTAATGACTCCTTGGATGAGTTTAGGTTATTACTCTATAATTTCCTTTTCATGCTCTTACATTTTTTTTCTGAATCACTCCATGTCACTATAAAACCCACACTAGACTAACACTTTTACATTCAGGATCTTCTCTTGCCAATCCATAATCCATATAGTCACATGAATCAACATATAATATAGATCTTGGTTAATTTAATCCAATTGAAAAACATGGTTAGGATCATGTTTTTACTTTTTCAACTGAGATACATTGAACACATTATGCACTAAATTAAATCTTGGTGGTGAAGACAAATGATATGTCAACTCACCCATTCATTAAATCATATCATAGGGGGCTATATTTCTATGAGACAACATGACTTATTTACAAAAACAATGGTTCTTAACATTGATAATTTCCAAAAATACAAGGTAAACCACCTCAAATGACCGATGCTACCGACGATGATCTACAAAAAGTTTCTCTTGACTCTAAACCATATCCAACATCTATTTGATCAATTAAATCATATCTATAGACTCTTGTACAAGGATATGTATGATTAGTTATGTATCACCTATTTCCACGAATCAAAATGGAGAATGATAAGGACACGCATACAATTCTTCAAAATGATCCATATGTATTGGGGCCTCATAGATGTTATTACATAAGAACTCCACTAAAAGAATATGCTCTTACCAAGATCCACTAAAATACATCACACAATCCCTAATAATGTTCTCCACTATTTTGATTGTTATTTAAGATTTTCCATCTATTTGGTAATGATAATACATACTCATAATCAATTGTGTAAGAAATGGATTGCTACAAGGATTTCCAAAAAAAAATCTGTAAAGTGGGGGATCTTATTCAAATAATATCGAGTAAATAACACCTTGAATATATAAAATTTATTGAATGTATATTATTATAACATATTTCATTGAATTATTTTAACAAATATGGATTAATTGATCCAACTTTGTTAACCAATATACAGTAATATATATGGAATCATGTTTCCTAACTATACTTGGTAGACTGGTTACAAAATCCAAATATATATCCACCCATTTCCACATGGGAATTAGTAAAGATTGAAATATACCACTTTTTCATTGATTATCTTCCTTCACCTTCTGATAGGTGGGGAATCATGAGAAATACTCTATTATATCACTTTTAATTCCAACCCACAAAAACACTACTTTCAATGCTCAATACAACTTATGTATTCCCAAATAAAGAGACCATATTAAATTTTAGTAGGTACTAAGAATTTTTTTTGATAATCCAAAGGTGTGACCATAAAATATCTAAACAAAAACATTGAACCCTCATCCGTCTTCTAGCCCTCAAGGTTCTCCCCATCATTGAGTATTAAACTCCTTGTAACATAATCAAGCTAGGATGTATAAGAAACTATAACTTGATCAACCAAATTAGGAAAAATAATTAAATTGTAAAGAAAAATTGAAAGCAAACTTTTTATACATAATCAATATGTTGATACAGTATAAGTAAAATTAGTATCCACTAGTATGAAACCACTTTATCCAACTAATCATATTAATTCATTCTTAATGAATCTAATTGAGAGTTCTAATTACCATGTCTATATTTTTGGTAAAACTTAAACATCAACAAATATTACATCTATCCACACCTCCTTAAATGAAAATCTTTTTTTGAGAAAATGTGTTTCAAAATATTATAATCCATAAACATTTTGAATTTCTCACCAAATAAATAATGATTCTAAGTAATTAAATAATAGAACATAGTCTCCAATTCAAAATCATGTGTTAGTTAGTTCTTATCATAAAACTTTAACCATGATGAACCCTAAGAAAAAAATATTCTCCCTACATGAGAAAACTACCCAACCTAGTTCTTGATGCATTAAAATAGACTACAAAACTCTATCAAGACTCTGGAAACATGAGGATAGGAATTAATGATATTCTAAACTTAATTTCATGAAAGGATTTATATAATTCATAATTACATTATAAAGGAAACCCCTTCCTCATCAAAGTTTTCATTTGAGATTGTAAACATGAAAAATAATGTAAAAAATGGTCCTCGTATCCTACTAATCTAGGAAAAATCTATATATAAAAGAAATTTTTGAGTGATTTCCAATAGATAATTACTTAAATCTTTTTAGGATCCATAGAAAAGTTTTTTTCATAAATGACTTGTCCAAGGAAATATACCTCATGTATCTAGAAATAACATTTTTATAACCTATCAATCAAATGATGCTACTGCAACATACCCCACACTATACCCCAAGTATTTCCAATTATATAATTTTTTCCAATAATACACCAGTATATGGACAAAAAAATCACCAAAAAATAGTCTGTATACCTCTGAAGTATTTTATTCATCAATTATGTAACTAATTATTATGGATTCATAAAACCAAAATGCATGAACACATACTCATTCTTTCCTTAACTTCTTCTCAAATATTTTTTAAAAATATACTCCTTCTGAACTCATAATTAGTGACACCCCAAACATAATTTAATATTTAAGAACCTTTGAGATCCCCTCAATTGATCAAATATGACATCAATTTTTTGAAGAGGATATTAATTATTTATCATAATTTTATTAAGACTATGATATTCCACCAAAATTCTAAAATTTCCCACCATATTCTTCACAAATAGAACTGATGCTACACATGGAGACATGCTTATTCAAATGAACCCTTTTCATTATAACTCTTTAAACTAAATTGAAATTACCTCAATTTGGTTGGTGACAACCTATAAGAAATAATTCAGATAGGACTGGTCCTCCATATGAGAAAAATTCTAAAATCCCCATATATTTTTGGTAACAATCCTATGAAATTATTGGGGAAAATTTTAGGAAACTTTTCAAAAATTATTGAAAAATCTATACTCCCGATCTCATCCACAAATGTTAAGGTAAGTAATAACAACTAATAAGATATGGTTTAAACTACAATTTCTAAATAAATTATTCCACTTTACTTTACATCCCAATAAACTCTAAAGATATGATCAACATCTTCTAATAATGTGAAACTAACCATTCAAGAATAACAATCTATGTGGGAATTGAACAATGTCAACTAATCCATACACAAAATAAATTTATAGACATCTATATCAAGAAAATATAATTCATAATTAAACTCTAACCCATCAATATTCTTAAAAAATATTTACCCATAAAGGATAGGAATTCCCTTTGTTCAAGATGATTTTGAAGTTTCATAGTAATATGTATCATCTCATTATGAAAAAACATATGATCAACAACATGAGATTAAATAAACAAGTTTTATGTGATTGTATGAACAAAAATCTTATGTAATGGTAGAATTAGAAATAATCATACCTCTCACCATTGAAGGACCAAATTGATCATTCATGATCACTTTCTTACCTCCATACTATTTCTTACTCACTTTATTTTTCTCTTTATTTCCCTATTTAGATTTCACTAGTTAATGAGTCATGGTGTTTTAAGAAACACTTTGTCTCACTTGGTTTAGATGATGAGAATTATTTTTCTATATTAATTCCACCAAAAAAATGCTTCTTTGGAACCATGATATGTGTCTATAACACCAAACTTGGGAGAATTGTAACAATGTGGTTGAAAGAACCACATTGAAAACATTTTTCCTTACTTTATAGTCGAGGAGTAATTTTTAATAATCACATGGTCTGATTCTAAGGTTTCTTATCACTATAGAAGTAGGTGTACCTATTTCACTTATTCCCATAATTAGAATTTCTACCTATTATCATAGGGACAAACATTATCCCCATAATTTTATTTCCCAAAATTTCTCTTTCTTCAACTATTTCACTAATTAATATCTTGGTATAATCTATTATATAAAGAAAAAAATTATTTTAGTGAATATCTGGTTGTAATATCAACTCAAAAATGTGTTCCATAAAGGATAAACTTGTAGAAACATCTCTGGAAAACAAGACTAAATTCATGAATTTTTTCAAATACTCTATCACCAATAGATTCTCTAACTTGAAAATAGAGAAGTCTATTAATATTGAAATCTAAATCGTGTGAGGATTGAATTGATTGTAAAAAATTATTCAAAATACTCACATGTCATGATTTGTTCTAATTTATCAAAAACTGATAATTCCAACCATTGGGGTGATAACACCACAAAAAAACATGTTAAAAACTTTATATTCAACTCTTTGGGTTTCCTAAGGAAGTCAAATATTTGATTCATCCAATTCCTACAAACTTCTGATTTTTCTGGATCATAATCCGCCCAAAAATAAGTGGGTTTTAATTTTGGAACTAGAACAAATGGTTCATATGATAAGATTAATCATTCATATTACTCTTATACATGGTATGAAACTATTGGATAATGTGTTGGGCTAGATATGGGTTCAATTATGGCTCAAGAGAACCCTCATTTTTAGTAGAATCCTCTGGTTAATTTATTTATTGCCTACACAGTTCCACTCACAATAACTAGAATATAACTCCATTTAGTCTCACTCATTAGCAACTGAATGAATATATATTCCAATTTTACCATATCAATAGATATATCAACATATATTTTTAAAATTCATCCATCATTAACATTTAAAATATTTTATAAAATACACCAACAATGATTTTCAAAAAAAAATATTCTCATTATTTAAAAAAAACAACACTTTTTATCCATTTCATAAACCATTAATATCAAAATGAAAAGTATAGTTCTATTGGTAAGTCTTACAATCAATTCATTTTATGAAATTATCTTTGGATAAACCCAAGATTATGAGATTGAAAATAAATATAAATGTCGTCAAAAACTTATTTACTCAACTTCCCTAGTAACTTGAGGAACTTCATAAAAAGGTTTTCTATGTTTTTTTATTCTTTACATTTCAAATTATGACAACCCTATCTCATAGCTACCAAACCAAGAGAAATAATGATATTATTTCCAACTCCAGGACTAAAAAACTATCACCACTTTCCCCAAAAGATAGATGGACTGACAAAGACTGATACCATTTAATAACATCCCACCCCTCGTCATTGTCCTAAGAGGTGAGGGGTGTGCTACAAGTCTTTAGGTGACATACCCAAGACACAAAAGGCAAGAAATAAATTCCAAGGGCCTCACGAACATTTAGTTTATGTTTTTCTATTAAAATTTTAAAATGTAAAAACTATATAAATAATAACCAACCAAACCTCTAAATGATGCATGACTACAAAATACAACTCAAAAAAAACAAAATAAATAATCTATATTTGAGTGAAATAAGAAACCAAAATTAATACTGAAAGAGAATCTGAATTCCACACAACACAAAACTTCAAAGTGAAATCAAATAGAGACATCCAACCCACTCCAAGCTCCAACCCCACATTCCAATCCCACAGTATCAAGAATAATCACTAATGAACTAAGATATCTTTCCTTTACCTATATCTCAATAAATGATATATGAAAACACAAAATAGTCCACAAGATGTGGTGAGTCTAAAATATGAATGATTTCCTTGATGAATTCCCAACTCACCCCACTAGGAGAAAATGTATTAGCACAACTTATATAATATTTTAAGTAGTAAAATAGTTTATATCAAATACGTAAACAATTTTCCATGGAATGTAATAAAAAATCCTTTCATACTATTTATAAATTTATTTGGTATACCCATAGCCATGTCTCTACACAAACCCCATTCAAACCTAGGTGACAATTTGATAATCATGTGCAGTCTCTCATCGATCGACCAATTTTTCACAATGTAACCAATATTAGGTGGCCCAATGGCACATTCCCCTTTCATAAGGTCACATATAATACAATTGAACTCACACCAACCATGTTTTCCAAATACCCATGAAACATATTCCATAAAAAACCATTTAATTATTAAAATAATTTTAAAAAATAGATTTTATGAATAAAACACAAATAATAACTTAAAATATTACATTTTAAAATTATAAATAAAGAAGGTTTTCCCAAAATCCATCCATTTTTTTCAAATTCGAAACATAAAACCAAAATATGTTTTAGTCAAGAATCAACCAATGATTTTAAAATCATTTAAATAAATAAATTTATTTAAAACTATTCCTTAAAGTTCTAAGACAACTGGATAAGAGAGATAAGACACATATCATCACATTATTTTCAAAAACAAAGAATAATATAGTGAAACTCTATACCCGACCATTGATCTCATTTCATTCAAAAAAATATAATTATAAAACATCAATATTCCCATAATAGGACATGAATCTATCCAAATAGGATTTGATCTGATTTTATAGGTGACTAAATAAGGATATATATAACAAGATCAGTGACTTTCTAAATATTTTGGGCCACTAGGACAATTTGATCTGCCTAATAATCACTTATTGATAGAAGGGAAAAGTTTATAATGCCTTGGGATAAAAAGGAATATGTTTTATTTATGTTTTAATAGATTATAAGGGTCCAAAGACATAATTAATATCAGATAAAAAATTTTACGGGTGCCAAATGTACATCGCGTGGTAAGGCCACATGGTTTGGAAAAGTGTGTTCCAATAATGTGGGGTTACTATAATAAGTCCATACCTCATACTGTTCGCTCACATGGTTAGAAAAATGGTAAAACAACCATGATTTTTCCTCTATTTCAATAAGCATGGTATATTTTAGGAACTCTCATGTTTTTTTCAAATAGTGTGCCAATTGTCCACATACTCACTACTCATTGTCTTCCTTTAAAAGTTTCCTAGAGGTGGTTCACGATTTCTACTAGTCGTGAACAAATTGTGAACCTCCATAAAAGAAAACAAAACATTCCAAAACCCCTCAGATCCTCATGAATCTTATTTCAAAAATTAAATAGAATCAATATACATGAACAAAAGTTAATTTAACTAAAATTAAGCTGCTATATTGAGACATATAATGATTATTGTTTTATAGGTGTTGTTTTCAAAATATGGAAACATATATTTGATGGAATCGATACCATGAAAAGTTGAGTTAGTTGATAGGTGGGTTATAAATATCATTATCACATAATTTTTCCAATTATAATGGATTTATATTGTTATAATTTTAGAAGAAAAGGATAACTAATAGGTCGGGATATAACCCATCGCATCTGGTAAGGTTGGGGGCTTAAACCCACATTATAATAAGAAAAGGGTGAAACACCAACCATGGGGCTATGTGATATCCTTGTTAGTATGAAATTTTTTCACATAATAAATTTTATATAAAAATGTTTAGTTGATTTTCAGAATAATATTATAAGATCAATTTTTGTGGGTTTTTTAGGTGATTAATGATACTTGGGGGTACATTTATTTATTTTTGATAGATGATTCAGGTATATGTAACCATTATGTTTAACATTTAAAAAAGTTATTTGAGGAAGAATTTCATTACATTTGGTACAGATAACATTAAAGGTATTAATAACATTTATGTTTCACATGATCATTAATGATGAGGTAATTATGGGTTATTGCAAACTGGGAACATATGATCTACCATATAGGTAATTATGGGATTGAAATGTGATTTAGTGATTAATTGATTATTGTTATTTCAAAAAACAATCACTATATTTTTTGGGGTAATATTATATAATTAAAGTAAATAAAATATTATTAGAAAATAAGAAATTTTATTTGAGGAATAATGGTTGAGTTATATTTTTGAATCATATATGATTTTAATGTGGCATTATGGTGATTCAGGTTATTTATGGGAATATTTAAAATATTTCAGGATTATATGGTTAGGAGATATATATTTTTGATATATTAATTTATGAGTGTCTAATTTAAAATAGATAAAAATGTTAAATTAATATCAAAATAATATGTTATCAAATATATCTATTTTTTGGGTTTTGAAACTTGGTCAATAATATTTTGGAGAATGTAAGGAAAGTTATTTATCGAATGATCTAAGTTCAATTTTTGGTGTTATTTTTGATGCTTTATCGATTAATGTTTTCTTTAATCTTATAAATATTTATTAAATTTAGGAATTATATTAACTTTTTATAAACATTTTGGTTTTGATTAATGTCTAAAGATAGGGGGAATATTTTGTTATTATTTTATTGATTATTTGATCCATTTGAAGTTGATTTCACTTCTATGGGAAAGAAAAATTCAATATTAATACTCATCATTTAGCGAAAAAGATGAGATGGTGGTGGAAATTTATTAAAGTATGAAATTATATTTGTCAAGTTAGTATAATTTCTTATTTTTATAGTCTATATGGTAAAGGAATTCCTCAACTCTAGGAAAAGGATATTGAAATTAAAATTTTTCCATTTTACCTTCTTTTTTGATGAATTGATGATCCTTTTCACATCTCTTTGGTTTATAGTTTTTTGGTAATTACATTACTCATTATCTTTCACTTTCTTGTGATCAATGTTCTCTATCACTCACTATCAATATTCGGACATTGCATTTTTCTATCATTTCTAGATTTTCACTTCTCACTAATGTAATCCTATTCGGAAACCTATTATGTGTTATTCCAAATGACATTCATATTTCCCTTTCTATATTTTCAATAGATAGTGTTATTAACCCTTTTTATGAGGTGGGATTTAATAAATTTATTTTTAAATTTCAAACCATTGGTTACATATCTAGAGTTCAAATTAGGTTGACAAAATTTAAGAAAGGGGGAGAATGTAATATCCCAATATTTTAAAAGAACGTTATATCGGGTAGCGTATAAATCACACAAAACAAATATAAAATAAACTATAAAATAATTTTATTTAGATATTACAGTTATAACATAGACATTAAATTGGTATGTATAAATAGTATGACCAAAATTATGAAATATATATACAATCTTCTTGATTAATTCTTAGTAAATTAGCACTCAATTGTTCAAAAAAAGTCATCTTATTCTTCAAAAAACTATTTATTTTTATAATTGAATATCAATATAGTTTTATTTAACTTCTAAACATTTTATTTGATAAAATGGATTCTATTTTTTAATTCCTCATGTCAAAATTAGATTAGGATGAAATTTTTGAATTATTTTAAAAGAGTTTTTTTAATAAATATTGGAAAATACTGATATTTGTAAGAAAGTCTATTTTCTTTGCAAGTATTTAAAAAGTAAATTTAGAATTATATTTAATTTAAAATTTTAATTTATTTATTTTTATTAAAAAATCCTATTTTGGTCTTTATAATGAATTTTAATCTTGAATCTTGTATAAAAATAATTTTATATTTAAAGATGAATTTAAAAAAAATCATCACATTTTGAATACTTAATTTTAAATTAAATTCTGAAACTTCTAGAAATTGAATCTTGAAAAATTGAATATATATATATTTGGAATTAGTAGGTAAAAATTGGTAAAAAGTTCCCTTTTATTTTTGGTCACTATGAATATAAACCAGTGTAGATTTTTTGTTACCATGATAATCATAATATGAGTTATTTATGTTAAAAAATAAAATGATAAGGCTTAAAAATCATCAAAATGCATTCATTTATTTCATTTAATAAGTCTATTTTTCTAAAATCATTCAGACATATAAAAAATGACATTATGTTGCATTTTCCATTGAATATGACTTTTATAATAATCTAATTAAAAAATTAAAAAATGTTACTCTAATGATTTTAAATTTATATTATATGTTTATAGGGGGATAAAAATAATTTTTGAATGAATAATCAAGGTTATTTTGAAAATAATGAATTTATTTTTATTATGTTAATTTATTTTTAATTTTAAATTACTATTAAATTAACATAAATGTTTATAAAATGCCAACTCAGTTCTTGTACAAGAAGTAGAAAAATCATTTAAATAATTTTAAAGACTCTAAAAGTATTTTTCTAGTGAATTATAGTGTAAAATTATTCTTAAGGATAAATATAAAATTTTAGGGATATTTTAAAGGTTTACATTCTAATTATTTTTCTATCATGTTGTTTTCAAATTCAAATTAAATGAAGAGTTCCAAAAATGGTATTAATGATATTTTATAATAAAAAATATTTTATTAAATGATTTAAATTTTATAAATATCCTATATTCAACCAGTTTAATAGGATATGGTTTAAAATATCAGCCATGTTCCATTTATGTATTATGATTCATTTTATAGTAACTTTCAGGGTCCCTATAGTGTAAAAACAATCATATCATCATAATTTTCAAAAGGGTTCATGGGGGTTAAAACAAAAATATAATGCTAAAAAATAATATAAACATATCTGAATATTATTTCATTATATTATTTATATCAATAATAATCATATATTTTAATTATATAAATTTTTATCCACTTAAAAATTAATACTTTTATATTAATTTAATACTTTAGGTAATTCAAAAAGTGCCCCTCCCCTCATTTATAAAAAGGCCCCCTCTCCTTTCCTCCACACATTTCAAATTGAATTTTACTCAGTAAATAAATACCCATGTCCCTTAAAGAAAACATCAACATATTATCAAGGTATTATTTCAGACCTAATATCGACCATAGAGGGTTTAAGCTGCAATGAAAATTAAGTTGTCTAAAAAATTGGTATAGCTTTAACTGAATGTTTTCATTTTATGTCTTCTTATACCTCCTTAAAATAATTTTAAAACATGTTGAAATAATAAAAATAGTACCATAAATGTAATGATATTTTTTATTTAATTTTATAACTTATACCCATATCCACTTCCATCAAATGGAAAGTGAAACCATCATTCATGTGTATGGAGGACTACCAACTCGGGAACTAATGTAATTTGTTTTCCATCACCACCTTTTATAACATGTTACAATGATAGATTCAATGAATATTTTTTATATAAATAACATGATTATTTTTCTAGAAAGATAATATGTAACCATTTTTTTTTTGTTTACGTCTTTTGAAAAATGATAATTTAGTTCATGTGTACATGTGGATTACCACCTCCACAATGCGACGTAATTTGTTTTAAATAACGAAATCACATGACTACTATATAAAATTGAATTTAATGAAATTATATGATATTTATGCTATAATAATAAATTTTTAATAAAAAATATTATATACCTTATTTTCATCATGTTCATTGAAAGATGAAGATGTTACTCATGTGTACGTACGACATATTATCTCCATGATTGTAATGAAATACGATTTTTAGAACCATATATCATTAATAGTTCCAAAAGTTTAATTTAAGGATAGATAAGAAATTTATTTAATGTTTATTATTCTATATATTATTTTATGATTTTCTATTTGATCATATTCAACCTGTAAATGTAATTTGGGCCTATGAGTTGAATATCATCAGGACATCTGATGTGAACTTAATTAATTTAGTAATTAAATATAACATGTTAATAAATAAAATAAATGGAAAAATAAACATGATAAATCTTCATAATAAAGTGTATAATTAGCCTAATTTTAGTATTTAGGAAGATAAATAATTTATGTTATAATTTGGACTAATTTTAAGAGATATTTTACTTTAAGAACCCAATTTTAAAAGTTTTAAACATTTATTTTCTAAATAATTTTATTCCGTGTATATATTCTTAAGAATCTTTTTTATATTTCATTATTAGGATATAAATAAAAAATAAATTAAATTTTATGTCACATTTGACATTATTTGAAATTTTTTCAAAAATTATTTTTAAGGTATTTTATATAAATCAAAATTAAAAATTGAATATTCTATTTTACGGTATATGGTGTTGATGGATTTTCCCACCGACACAACCATTATTTTATATTTTTATTTTTTTATATGAATTATTTATTTCTCAAAATATATAAATTAATTCTCTTTTTACTTGGTATTAAAGTAATGTGACATATCACTAACCAAAAATGTGTAACTATTGGGTTTGTAGGATATTTTTATGAGTTTTGTAAGATTTTATCTGTTTTAGGCATGTTATTTTCCTTGGAAATTGTTTATAAGAATGGGTGGTCCTATTATAACCAATTATTATTGTTTCCATTACAAACCAATTATGGGTGGTTACATTATTAATTAATGGGGCAGCTCTATTATATCCATCCAATGCATTGGGTAATGATATTATTCTAAAGAGAGTTATATTGAAAGTTGATGATATTGGTAACTCCACTTGTAAGGGTTCTATAAAGATGATTCCAAAAGCCACAGAAATGATTTTTCTATAATTTATATTTATTTTTAATGTAAATCATTTTATTTAAAAATGTTAAATAATGATCTTTTGTTTTAGATGAAATGTTATGCCCCTTTAGGGTAAAAATATATGTTTTTAAGAAAACCTTTTTCATTAGTTATAATGTTTTCTAAGAGACCCTAATGATTATGATATTTCATTTTTGTTTTATTATAATTTTTTCATAAAAAAAAATTGGGTAGTAAAGATTATTTCATGTGTAAGTAAATAATTATTTTTCGCCAAAGATTATTATGTTAAAGGAAAACTCTGTTTTATGATCTCATGGTTTGAAAATAGACTAAGAAGCTTTTTTTTTGTCCCTTTTTGAGCTCATTTTTTCTCAAACCATATTTAAATAAATCACAATGTTTAAGGATGATTAGGTACAAATATTATGTAAATTTATAAATCGTAATGATTTTTAGGAAGGAAAACATGTTTTATTTTAAAAGTTTTGCATTGTTTTAAAAATGGATACCAATAAGAACTTTCCAACTGACATTGTATGATTTTATTATGTAATATTTATGAATTAATTATCAACAACTCTAAAAATGAAAATATATTTCAAAGTGAAGGAATATTAACTCTTTTTTAAGAATGAAATTTTTTATTGAATAAGGAATGGTTCCTTAAAATTCCTCTTAGATACTTACAACTAAATAACATTAAGGCATGACCATCTATATTTTGGAAGGATCTTTTCCATTGGATCTAAATATTTCATCCCCAAAACAATATGGGTTCAAATCATTATAGTGCATCACCAATCATTGTAGAACAATATATTTTACTACACTATGATATGAAAATCATTATTTCAATACCAATATCCACTCTTAACATGATCATTATCCTCATGAAATTTAGAATTCAACATGACTATCCAAAGATGCACTTATGATAACTTGTATCCTTAATACACCTTAATTAATTATTTACTACCTAAAAATATACATAAAAACCTAAAATTTCGAGATTCCCAGTGTCTTTTGGTAATTAGATAAAAAATAAACAACTTGAAACAAGGATACAATGAGTTTATTTAGAAAATCGACAACATTGCCTTGAATATGTTGACCATCTAATATTGCATGATATAACAAAGTGAAATACCTAATAAAGGGGTGATATATAAATCCCAATAAGAGAACAATAAAATAATTACATAAGGTAAATCATTATATGTGAATTAATAAGAATGACATGATGACATAAAAATGTGTGAATCATAAACACGAACATTGAATCATGGTATAAGATGATAACCGCAAGGAAACATAAGAAATGTGGAAATAATATTAAACATTGAATCATAATAATAAGTCTAGGATAACCATCTTGACATCCTAACATAGTGTTCTTAAGATAAACCATTATAAACCATGCATAATATATCATGACATAAAAAATATTACCCTATTATTTGGAAGGAAATATAATTTTTTCCCACCTTTCAGAATAATATTATGTACATGGATTTGTGTTCAAAATATATCATACCACAAAATAATGTATTTAATATCTTTTAATCCCATGATTATGGAGTATGGGTTACATATATAGTATTCCAAAAAATTATTATAATACCATCTAGGTGCATACCCTCGAGTGCAAATGGGGATGGGTATTCCCATTATAAAAGTTTAGCCCAGAAAATCACATGATAAATCAGTATCATAATGGTTGAATATAAAGGTTCATGTAAGAGATTAGTGGGATTGAAATGTGTTCAATCATTACATAGGAATCATAAGGATATTAAAAGGTATTTACATGAAAATTTTGAAATCAAAAAGGCTATAACGAAGAAATTACTGGAAATAAAAAGTAGTAGAAAAGGATCTTTTACCATAAGAGGGAACATCTAAAAGCTTTGGAGTATATTCTTAGAATATTTTAAATGACATGGGGAGATTCATAGAGGTATAGTAAGAGGAAATAATTTCTAAATGGTCTTTTAATGAAGAGGAATGAAAATTAGGGTGTGTATTTATATTAGAAGAGAAGGGGGTTCTTTATTATCTTCAAAACATATGTTTTTGACTCTAAAAAATAAAATAATCAAAAACCACAAACCTTCCCATCTATTTTGCACATATTTTCTACCAAAGAGAAGTATTTTTCAATATTTTATTAGGATAAGAAGCTAAATCCTTAAAACAATACAATTTTAGAAGTGGAAGTGAGTCAGATTCATAAGGAATTGATTTTAAAACCCAAAAATATAATATTGGTTTTGGAGGAAACAATAAAGAATTATAAAATTTATCAAATAAATTAAAAAAAACATTATTTGAAATGGGAAAATTATCTTTGTTGATGATAGTAATTATATAATATATTACATCATTTTTTTATTATTATGTCATCATAGAAACTGTATATTTATACTGTTTTTAATTTTTACCCAACAATTTGATTATCTCATAAAATTATGAAAAAATAACCATTGGATAATTTTGATGCTAAAATTTCAAAAATAATATTGATTTTATCAAAATAATTTTATAAATATTATATTGTTTACTTTTAAATAAAAAATCCTTATTTACTAAAAAAATACTTTTTTTGTGATACTAACAACTTTTAGACCCTTGTAAGATTAAATAGGAATTCATTAAATTATATTATAATTTATATTTAAATAAATAGTATTTTACAATAATATTTTATTAAAATAACATTTATTTCAAAAACTATTCAAAATATCAAAAATAGTGCATGTATTTCGAAGAAATACAATTTGAATCCATCATAACAAAATGTAATTTTATTATATTCGTTATAGAATGACATGTAAAGAAATAATAAAAAGGGATAAATATAATTATTATTTCATTAAAAATTGAAATATAAAAATTCATATTATTAGGGTCTAGATACATAACCCCTTATTACACCAGCATACATACTAAGTGTAAGGTGTTGGATGTTGGTTCTTTCTAACGGGGGTTTGGCGAACATTTTTTGGGTCATGATATCGATAAACTTGAAATTATCTAGTAAACGATTTTTCTCGATCTTCAATTTTTAAATCATGGTTTGGGATTAGTTAACTGAAAATCTAAGTGATCTTATCTCCCTTGGATGCTTTGATAAGTATGATTTATTGGGTATGATCCCTCTGGATAAGGAAATTTCTTTTTTCCATCTATGCCAATTAAACATTATCATAACACTTATTATATAATAATCTTAACGTTCAATGAAACATGGATATATTATCAATGGTTAATATTATTAATGGTCTTTTGAGTTCAACATGCTTTATTTTATTATGGTTTAATAAAAAAAAGTATTTTATGTGTTTTCTATAAATACATTACTTAATAAGGGATTTATTTACTCAAAAATGAAATTTCATTTATAAAAATTTAGTTCATTGTATATCCCCCCATTCAAAAATTTCACCCTCAAAATTTGCTTTCATATACTAAAACAGATGAGGGTAATTCTATTTCATGGCCTCTTCTAGTTTCCATGTTGCCTCCTCAAACTTGTGGTTCACCACAACACTTTAACGGGATGATTTGTCTTGTTTTTTTAAAATTTTCTCTATAATCTAAGATATTCACTGTATTATCATCATAGAAATATCATTCTCTATGGGTTAAACCTCTATATTTAGTATATGTGAGTGTTATATAATTCACTTCATCAAGAGGGATACATAGAACATATCATGTACTTTAGATAGGTTAGTTGGTAGTTCTATTTTATTGGCTATAACTCTATTGTGATCAAGGATATTAATTAGGGTGATGTATCTTGGAATATGATTTCTATTATTCCCAAACCTCATGATTTTATTCCATATAGATATATGATCGAAAAAACTAATCTCTAACCATATACTCAATGTCTCATTGATGATTATTGACATTTTGTTTTGTCGACTTTGTGTAGATATCATATTTTCTTTAATGGTTTAAACCTTCTCTATCATATCTTGGAAAATTTCAGGTCCCATACGCTTCCTCTATCTACCATTATCCAAACATGTTGTAGTTTAACACCTCTTCTCATATATAGCTTTATAGGATTTCAAATGAATAAAATAGTAGAAATTATTATTTAATGATAATCCACTAAGGGAAAGTGAAGATCCAAAAATTCTTGTAAATACATTAAACATGATCCAAACATATTATCTAGTGTTATAATGGTTCTATTAGGATTCATATCCATTCAAACATGATAAGTTTTACTGAAACTGAATTTTGTATCCAATGATTTCTGGGTGATTCTACCAAACCTTGACATAAGCCTCCAATCTAGATTAGGTACAATGGAGAGTGAAACTCCATGCAGTATTACCACAACCCATATTTATATCCAGGTGATTTTTTGAAGAGATAAATATTCATTGATAGTAAGGAAATACACTGAATTTTTAAGGTGAATCTCTACCACCTAGATGGAATTATAGTGTTTATATGTCTTGTGGTGTCCTACAATAAAATTTATTGCTATGTTTTCTCATTTCAATACTACTATGGGTAGTAGTTTTATAATAACCTTATACTTCTATAATTCTTCATTGAGTTTTGGGGATGCCAAGCACTAGGATAAAATCTATACAATCTCCCTATTCATGTTATCCAACTACAAGTTTTTCTTTAGATATTTATACATCAATGTTCTTCCTAGATGAATAGAGAATGATGACTTATACGCATCATCCATAATTTCCTTCTTAATAAATGGTATTTCTGGGACATATATCTATGTTACAAACCATATAAATGTATCTCTATAAATGTTAAACTCTGCAATATTTTCTACCATTTTCGGCAACACCTCATCATCTATTTGGACTTCGTTGACACTCTCAAGAATGGAAGGTTGGGAAATTATTTGAGAAAGGTAGATTGAATATCATTTTATTATCCCCTTTAAATCCTTTATATATCCAAGAATACAAGATCCCTTTCAATCCTTATCATGGATAAGGTTGTAGTATCCTTTTTAATCAAAGCATCTTTCACTTTTTTCACCTTCCCATGATAGTAATGGATTAATCAATTATAATACTTGTTATGATCAAACCACATTCATTGGTTCATATTAAGGTCTTTATGTGTAAACATATAATTCATTATTTTATGATCTTTATATTGATTTCACTTCCCCTCATAGAGATAATGTCACCAAATAATTAATGAAAAGATCACTTCGTCCAATTAAAGACTATGAGTTGAGTAGTTTTTCTCCTGGAAATTAAAATTGAGGGAGGAATCTTCAATAACTTTTTCATCTTGCATTAGAACACAAACCAAGCCTTTTTTGGATGCATCACAATAAATCATAAACAATTCCCTACCCATGGTTAATTTCAACATGGGTGTAATGATTAGTCTTTTCATTCTCTATTTAAATATCTCCACACATTCATCAATCAATACAAACATCACTCCCTTATTTGTTAGCTTCCTTAGTGGGATTGAAAATCCAAAGTTTCTCACAAATCTAAAAAAAGTACCTAGCTATTCCAAGGAAACTATATATCTTCATAATAGATATTGGTCTAGCATATCTTATAGTTACACTTATTTTTTAAGGATTTATATACATCCCTTTTCTAGTAACAACATTCCCCAATAATTTTACTTTCCACATAAAAATATTGCATCTACTCTACTTATAATAAAAAGTTTCATTTCCTAAGGTCTTCAATGAAGTGTTCAAATTATCCTCATGTTCCTCCTTACCTTTGTATTAGATAAGAATATAATTTATAATTTCTATAATACATTTATTGAGGTAATCTAAAAATATTATATTCATTAAGTCCAAAAAGATATATGAATCATTAGTGGGTTAAAATAACATCACAATGAACTCATAGAGTGCATAAATTTTACTAAAAGAAGTCTTGTGTATATCAATATTCTTCACCTTTACCTAGTAATATTCTATCTAAATAACCACCTTAGAGTGTATTGTGGTCCCTATAGTTGTTAGAACAAGTAATAAATGTATGTAAAAAATGATACTTGTTTTTTATATTTATATTACTAATCTAATTATTATTAATACATAGTCACATTGAACCATCCTAATACATCACAAAGAGGACTGGTTCACCCCATGGTGAATCACATGGTCATATAATCCCTTATCCAGATTCTCCTATAGTTGCTTCTTCATATATTCATGTTTATCCATTTCCATTATATATGGAGTTTTAGATATTGGAAAATCTATAGTAATAAGCCCAATTAAGAAATAAACCTCATGAATTAGAGGAATACTAGGAAATCCATTGAGAAATATGTTAGTATACTCCCATATAATGATATTCTCATTGATGATAATATTTTCCTTAGTTTCAATCATTTAATCTAGATACACATTATCATAATTCATTAATATCCATGCCTTAGGTGGAAATACCAAAATATATCCATCCTCCTCCTTTTACTTTTATAGAATCAAAGGGTGATATGTGATACAAAGGTTTATTTCTTTCTCCCAACAATTCATGTTGTCTTTACACAAGGAAATCCTATATATGCCCATAATTTTATAGAATTATGATAAAGGGGATATCAAAAGATCTATAGGAAAAGTAATCCTATAAATTTTGATAGGGGATGAGTTATATTATTGGGATGAAATTATTGACTCATTTTTTTATCTTCAACGATAACTTTAATTTCCTATTTTAACGTGGAGTTTGAATAGTTTTACTAAACAAACATGATATTAGAAAATGTATAGAACCATATTCATATAGGACAAGTTCATGGATTGATGATAAGTCTTCCTTCACTATTTTATTCTAGTTCGAATCATTTCATTTATCCAAAATAGACTTAGGAAAGGTAATTATAAAAATTCTAAAATATATAAATGGAAACTATGAACATTGAAGGGATAAATAATAATTGAAATTTATTTCTTAACCTATGAATGACTAGTTAGCAATATAATTTATAAATGTTCTATTCTATAACATAAAATTTTATGCGCCTTTTTTTGTTCCCTTGGAGATGGTTTGTTATGAGATTATTAATTAACACATTCAAATCCTATGGGTGTGTCAAATAATTTTTTCATCAAGGCATCATTTTAATACACTAGGTGATGATTGATTTAATAACCAAAATACCCATTTTGGATTTATTACACATAGGAACAACTGTTCCCAGGCCACATCCACATTCAGTATCCAGAAAGTGATTTTGTTTCATGAAAAATACTTAATATTTAATTTACCATAATTTAGGTATTATTTCATATGTTTAGTCATATCCCTAAGGCATTTAATAATGTTTTCTAATCCTAATTCCCAAAAAATGGACTTTCCTCTGGTACTAACTCTGAAAACTCATATAATTAATACACTATTATTAATGATTAATTATAAAAATATACACATAATAAAAACACAAAATATTGATAGGCCTAGTTTGTTTAGATAATTAGATATATAAAACAATAAATTGAAATAAGGATACAATGATATTAATTAAAAACTCCATAACATGCCCTTGAAATACATTTATGTTATAATACTTAAAGGGATAACCTCGGAACATATATTAGAAAGGGATGATACATAAATCACAATAATGGAATTATTAAAGAATATCATAAGGTAAAATAGTATATGTGATTTATGAAGCTTGAAATAATGACACATAAAGTTTAAAGTCATAGTCATGAATATCAAAGCATGGTATAAGATCATAACATTAAGAAAACATAATAAATATGGAAATAATTTAAAAAAATTTCATCATAAGAATAAGTCAAGTATAACCACTAAGACATCACTACATTTTGTGATTATGATAACCTCCTATGAACCTTAAATGGTATCTTATGAGATTAAAAATTTACCCAATGCATTGTAGGACTATCTAATTTTAGACGCACCCTTCTCATTCATATCATGTACATGAATTTGTTTTCCACATAGAGCATACAAAATAAGAAAATGTTTCATCACATTTAATCCCATAATTAAGGATTATGGACTACAAAAATGGATGTTCCTAAAAAAAGAATGACATTTTCATCATGGTGAATACCTTTGAGTGTAAATGGGGATGGTTATTCACAATACAAAAGTTTTTCATGAAAATTCATGGCATAATTTTAATAGAATAAGGGGTTTATATAAAGGTTCATGGAAAGTATTAATGAGAGATAAAGGTTTTCTCTCATTACATGGGAATCATAATGATTGTAAATTATATGTGTAAAAACACATTACCATATGAAATATTTGAAATCAAAAGGCTTGTTATAAATAAATTACTCGAAATAAGGAGGAGGAGAGGATCCCTTACCATGGGAGGGTGCTACTGAACGAATGGGAGAAGCTTCTTAATAGCTTGAGAACAACATGGGAGGGATTTAGTGATGGATAGGGAGAGTAAATTCTTGATTTATGGGTTTTGAGATAAATGTAATTAATTTTTGGGTTGTTATTTTAAGAAAAATTGAGGGTAATTATTTGTTATATTCTAAACATAGGTTTTAAACTCTATTTAATAAATTAATTGAAACCAAAAACCATCTAATGGTTCTCCCCATGGTTTCTTCCAATGTGGAGTATTTTTTATTCCTTTATTAGGATAAGAATCAAATTCTGTAAAATAATACCATTGGGGATGTGGAAGTGATTAATGTTTATAAATATTTTATTTTGAAACATTAAAATATAATGTTGGTTTGGTAATAATCATTAAAGGATGATAAAATTAATCAAATTACATAAAAACACATTATATTAAAGGGTAAGCATAATTTTGTTCAAGGATACCTCTTATATAATTTTTTATATCATTTTTAGACTATTATAATTTCATAATACTTAGAATATATTTATCTCATGTCTGATGTTTACCCAAAAATTAGACTATTATAGATTATTATTAAAAAAATATTTATTGGATAATGACAATGTGCTGATCTGAAAAATAATATTCATTTTATCAGAATAACTTCCTAAAAATGACATTAGAATTCATTAAATTATATTACCATTCATATCTAAATAAGTAATTCTTTATAATAATTTTTTATTAAAATAATTTTTATTTAAAAAATTATTGAAATTATCAAAAGGGTACATATATTTCTCAAAAACACCATTTTGCTTTCTTCATATAAAATCTTAATTTTTATCAAACACATTACATAATCATTTATTAAAAAATAATAAAAAGGGATGAATATGACCATTATTTCATTAAAAAATAAAATATAAAAATTCATATTGCTAGGGTTTAGATTCATAACACCTCATTATGCTATTATACACCCTAAGAGTATGGTGTATGATGGAGTTTTGTGATGGTGGTGTGTTTTTGTGGTGGTTCGGTGACTATTATTTGGGTTTTGATCCTAATAAACTTTAAATTCTCCAATAAATGGTTTCACATGAGCTTTAGTTACTAAATCTCAGCTTATGCATGGTTAAGGGAAAAGTTCATTGATATAATCTCCCTCATATGCTCAGATAAATGGGATGTATTGGGTATGATCCTATAATTAAAGGCCATTTCTTCTCCCTCCTATGTCAATTGGAATTTATTGTAATTTTTATTATATATTAATATTAACATTCATTGTATAACGACTATATAATTAATGGTTACGATTCTTAATTTTCTTTTAAATATCACATGCGATATTTTATAATACTCCAAAATAACCAAATTAGCTCATGTATTTTCTATAACAACATTACCCAATATATAATTTATATATTAAAAAAGACAAATTTATTTATAATAGTTAGGTTCATTACTAATGAACATTGTGGAATGAAAACATTATATACATAATAACTATAACACCATAAAATTTTATGATATATTACACTTCAAATAGATTTAATTTTTTTATAGTAATAAATATAATAAAACCAGAAACAAAATGAATTTTAATATTGTACACTATTATAAACTAAAATTTAAATTGTTGGAGTGAATAGTAATAGCCAAAATTTTGAAAATTACATATAAGGTTTTTTTCATAAAGTAAATATATTGACAAATAAGAACTCAATTTTTTGTAAATACAATATCTGCTTTACAAATATATTTTTCATTAAATGGAATTTGATTATATTGTGGGTGGTCCTAGAATTATGATTCACTCCAATGAAATTGTTAAAAATGGATATCTTATGAAATAAAAAGGATTGAATGGCGAGTGAACTCGGTTTAGTAAGGGAATTTGTCTACTCTGATTGTCTTTGGAGTGAATCATGAATAGGGATATTTTTAAATAGAGAGTGTACCCAAGCCACAATAATTATCTCATCAGTGATACCTGTATAAGGATATGATTTTATATGATTATTTTATTCTATAAACTTATTAATTTTTTCAATATTATGCTCTCGTGGATTATGTGCATTCAGGTAACATCTTGTGTTTTCGAAATGTGTGAGTTTTCCTAATGAATTTGAAATTTTCATATGGTGGATAAAATGTTTTCAAAACTCAACTTTAGAATATGAATACAAGATTTTGAACATATAATAGTGTTGTTTTTAGAAAAGGATTAAGTCTTGATATGTGTCTACAGTATTTATGTGAGTTTCATGAGTGTCGGGACCAAAAAATCAATTTTAGGAGAAGTGCATAATGGTGTGCAGTCGGTGCATAGTTAGTTTGAACTGTGTAGCCAAATTATTTTAAGCACATGGTTTGTCTAAAAAATGTTATAATCTAAGATAAACTATGTATCCTGGTCCAATGGACTTGGAGTGTTGCATGGTTTTTTCCTAGTTGTGAATGACAAGGCTCACAGCTATGTGGGGCAGTCTTAAAAAACTATAGAGTGGATCCCACAAGCTACACATAGTTTCGACAACCTTGAGCCAAAATCATACCCTAAGTGCCACTTGGGATGTGGCAGTGCACATTTTATGATTGGTTATCCAAATTGTGCATCTAAACCATTGGGATAATTAAATTGGCTAATTTTATCATTTTCCCTTCTCCTCCTGTTTTTTCCACTCCCTTTCTCCCACACTTCCCATAGGTAGAATCCCACTCAAGCTCTCCCTTATACCCCCTCCATGGAATGGAGATATATCCCTTTTTTGGGCTCCAAATTGAATTTTTTGAAGTGAATTGGAAGTGTATTGATAAGCTCTCAAATCCTATCGATTCTTATTTTATTTTCACTAACAATAAGGAATGTTTGACCCATGATGCCACTTTGGACCGATTTTCAGGGCCTTTGTTTAATTCATTTAGTTCTATCGAACTAACTCGAATCAAAGATTGGTATTATATGAGTGGATCTTCCTTATTATTTGGTATTTGGTGTCATGAATTTACCATAAATTCTATCATTTTAATCAAATACATCATTCTACCACATGATATAAATTCAGTGCATTGCTTCATATATGTAAAATAAATAATTTAAATGCTTATACCTAAATTTTAATTTATATTTTACATTTTTAATTTACCATTATAAAATGTATTCCTTGAACTAAACCGCCCCCTTGGTTTTGTTTCCCATGATCCTTAAACTTTTAGTTTTATTTTTGGAATTAAAAAACACCTTTTAATGTGTATTGACTTACCCATCTTCGAATGACTTTATAAATAGAATAAAATTAATAATGAATGGTGTTTCTATTTTGATCTTTTTTTAAGAGCACAATTTAAATTACACTATAATCATCCTTTTATATAAAACTACCAATTAGAATAGAATGAAATGTAAATGGTAAGGATCAACTCTTGGTATGTATCAAATAATTAAAGAAATTTTTCACTCATCCCATAAGAAAAGATGATAATTGGAATGACACTTACCATTTTCCTAGTAAATGAATATAAATGTAATATCCCAATTAATATAATAATATTGTGATATGGTATGTTTAGGTACATGACCACTTATTTCACTTATTTATTGCTTGTGATACTTTGGAATGGCGTCCCCATACTAAATGTGATACTTGTTCATGGTGTCCCCTAACTAAATGTGATACCTGGGAATGTGGTCCTCTAAATTATGTAATAATTAGGCATGGTCTACCCTACTTAATGTGATATATGGTCATGATTTCCCATTAATACGATTCATGAGCATGGCATCCCTCGGGCATGGTGTTCATAATAGATTATGATTCACTAAAATGAATTCCCTCAATAATGGTATCCCTTAAGGATTATGATATTTAAGAATAGTTCCCCTTTTTGACTTGTGATACTTGGGCATGGAATCCCTATTTATTTATGATATGTGGGTAGGAATTCCCATATTTATTATGATTTTTTGGCATGGAAACCCTTAATAGTAAATGAGACTTGTACTACTAACCATACACAACTCAGTTACGCAGTAGGTCCTTTACAAAAGTAGTATATATATATATAAACATCATTGTATATATAGACTATATATATATTCACATCTATATACTTTTCTTCACTTACCTAGAGGTTTCCCAACATAGGTTGAAGTAGGTATTTCCAACAGAGTGTCCATTTAGGAACCCAAGTCCTTCTTGTTTACATTTATTTATTTACTACTTTAATAGTATACCTTCACACAATTTTATTTTATACCCATATATTGGATATCATTATATAGCGTTAGTGGTGTCCTGCTGAGTTTATCTCACACCATGTTCAGGCTGCCACTACACTGGTGTACCCAAACAGTCCTCTTGGTTGTTGGATTAGGTTCTGGTTTTGGTTTTCTCATTGATTTTCTTTTCATTATATTACCTTGTACATGGAATATTAAGAGCACAATACTTGGTCAGAGCTCAAGATGATCATAGATATCACCTTTGGCGATTTTGTTCTAATATTTTTATACCATTAAATATTACCTTTATTTTATTACTTTTTTATATTATATCATCATGTCTACATGCATGGTTGTGTATTTGGCATTAGCAATTTTATCAGTTATTTTTATCATATGCTGCTTAGTTATTTCTATTACTTCTGCAATTATTTATTTTTTTACTACTATTACATTATGATCATAAGGGTATAGTATCCCTATCATACCATAATTTGACCCTCACTTCTAGTCGATAGCCTCTGGTATATGGGTAGGTGCACTTTAGGCCATATGACTGATTGACTCAGGGTACTTGTTAACTAGATCCTATGTTGGGATGTTACAAAGTGGTATCAAAGAAAGGTTATTTTTCCATTGTCTTATAGTTTTGGGCTAGTATAAAGGATACTAGTAATATTTTGGTTCTTAGTAAGTAGTATTGTATGGGATTGATCAACCCATGCATGGTGAAAATACCTAATGGGTAGGGATTAGACTTATGTTTATACTGTTATAGTGGATTATGATTTCATCTTTATTGATTAGGGCACTTTCTACTACTTTCTATTTTATGATATTATGTTAGTTTACCCTTATCCCAATAAAGAAATAAATTATTGTTACATGAATCATTATATCCACATAGTGATTCACATTCCATGAATATTCCATTCCATATAGGTTGCATTACTAGACTTCCTCATAACATGATAGATGTGACTTGTGCAATTTTGCAGCATGTTTATATATATACCATTTTTAGGGGATTATTTAGAATTCTTTTTTATAAAACACGATTTTATGAGTTCAAGTTTGTAGGTCTTTATTCCATTATACCTTTATATATCATGATTTATTATAATTGTTAGGTATAATTGGTTATTAAAGTGTCAACATCAACCTAAATGGTGTTTTCCCATATAAATTCATGTTGTCACCTTATTTAACCATTCACTGCATGTTTAAGCCATATGATGTTGGTCACATTGAGTGAAACATTTAAGATTGTGATTAAAAGGGTCATGATAATAGTTTATAAGGTGTGTGAGACCTAATAAATTGGCAAGGTTAACCTATAAAATCATTTCATTAAATATAAACTCACTATATTTTTAAAATGAAGGAAAAAACCAGGTTACAACTACATGAATTCTAATTGTAACTTATAAATTTATTTACCATCATAATTTGGGAATGATATTAAATCTAATTGAACCATGGTATGGGATAAATTGACATACTTATAGAAAATGGTTGCCTTTATAAGGGATTGTACCTCTTTGACATGGGCATGATGACCCATATGACTAAACTCCTAAATGCACAACTATTCCCAAGTAGGATATTTAGGGAATTCTTTTTATGAAATAAACTTATTGAGGATTTTTTTACTTCCTAAATGAAATAATATGACCCTCTTTGGTAACACTTATCTTTTATTCCATAGTTCATAACCCCATAGGGGGATGTCCATGCTAATGGATTGGTTATTTAAATTTTCTACAAAGGATTATAGGGTGTTACATATAATCTTATGGTAGAATATTACATAAATAGTTACCTTTTATCAATAAAAGACATTTTATCTTCTTTTTATCTTTATTATGTGAGGTTATAGTTAATTAAAATTCCAATTACAACCCAAAGGGTATTTTCATCTATATATTGAAATTGAAATTTTCTTTAATTTTGTATGATATAATAATATATATAGATGAATAAAGTGGATAGATAATTATTGAAAGTAATTTTGATGCAACTTTACTATGTTTCCTTGTGGGTTTAGCTAATGAAGTTACAATTATAGTTGACATTAATAATTAGTACTTTGTGTTTCTTAAATTAAGATGCTTTAAATGCTTAAAAATAAATATGAATATATAGAAATCTCCAAAACAATACAATAATGTTGTGTTCTTAGATTAGACCCTTATATAAGGGTTGTTTTAATTTTTCCCATAGTTTTTTCTTGATAGTTGACATGGAATGATAACTTGAGAATTTCCCATAAACACATTCTTCTATCTCTTGAACATATGTGATATGTGTTAGGGCCTGGGGATCATTTTTAGCATGACCTATATATTAGGGTGATGATTTCTACTTTGGTAAGGCAATATCCCAGTAGAGGTAGCACCCATATAACTTGAAATAATATCTTAATGATTATGAATAGTTTCAATGTGTGGTTTCATTTATCCCATGTAGGATTCTTAGTTTCTAAAATAAAACCCAGGTTGGATGGGTGGTCAAATGGTTAAATAGGTCCATGTTAAGGAAGTGAACATCGAATAATACACGGTTTTAGTGGGTTATAAAACCCTAGGAAAGGTTTGTCCTCTTATTAGGTCATGTGACCCTACCTATTCTTTAGTCATGGATGACTCGGTATGTCTTTATATAGGTTAATATTTTCATGGGATAATAGGACCCTGGGATAAATCCATTGGGTGGGTTATCAAATTCTCATATGCATAGGGTTGATAAGCATATAGATAGTATAAAATTATTTGTCATGGTGTTAATATAGTCCTAGGGTATTAAACATTAATACATGCAGTACCCATCAAGTTGGTAAAATGGTGTAGAAAAATTCTTGAGTTTGGTGTAAATGGTTAAGCTTTGAGCCTCCACATTTGGATCTTGGGTCATATTTGATGTTGAGTGACCTTGTCGTTAAAGGGATTCTGAAAAATCCTAATTCTCATGATGATGTTTTCATAGGATTGGGTGATGTAACCCTACTAGTAAAATCGAATGTATTTAGTGGATGGAGAATACACCAAGGTAATAACTCCCTTCTCAATAAACAATTACTAGGAAACTCCTAAGGTGGGGATCATCACATTGAATGTGTTTAGTGAATACTTTCCAAGTAGAGGGTGTAAAACTTTAAAACACTATTTTAGAGTGGTTTCCTTTTCTTCTGAAAGCATGAGGGGATAAGAAAGGATTTTATATCCATTGAGATTATGCTTGATATAATAATTATTTATGGGTCTAGAAAGATTCTAGACACTACATTGAGAACTAGGGTGTGTGAGAGACCCATGAGATGTAATGCTTTTCAGACATGGAGGATCATACAAGGAAGGATGATAATAAAATGATTAGTCATGTGAATAAACCTTTATGATTCTATATGCCGGTTAAAAGATGGGGGAGGTTTTGGAATCAATCACAGTATTCCTTGGTGATGAGTCAAATGTGGGAGGATAATGAGGATGTGTAGACAAGTGTAGTAAATATTTTCAAAAGAATTTGGCATGTGATGTTTTGAATGTTTTTTTATTAGTGATTGGATATGTTTGGTTGGAAACCATGATGGGAACTTCATCTTGGATATTATGGGAGTGTCTTGGGTCTTACTAGTAATAATTTATATTATATTGGTATACTCTTTTCATAGTATCGATCATTCCCATTAAATGCCTTAATGGATTGATAAATAGACTCTACGAATTTTTGCACTAGGAGTGTGGTTTTTTATATAGGTGTGTTCATTCCTAATTGATACTTGGATTCCCATGTAGGAAGGCCTTGAAAAAACTCAATGACACTAGCCAATTTATGGGCTCGATCATTGAGTGAGATACTATTGTTGGGCTCAGTCATTGATCATAATATATAGACATCATAGCTATATACCAAAATATAACATCTAATCTAGAAACAATAGAGTAACTTATATGAACTCCATTAAATACAATGGTTGATTATGAGGTTACCCCATAATTGCATTGGGCTCAATTGATATGGTTTAAGTTTGATAATACAAGGGTATTGGATTGTATATGAATCTTTTTCATGTGTTGGAGAGAAAACATAAATGAATGTATGGGTTGGAGACATCATTGGATGATGGGTACAGGAATTGGTGAGAATGATCAGAGAATGATTAGCTTCCTTGGATAACTTTTTAGGATCTAGTTTCATTTGCATCAACTGTTAAAGTTGTCAGATTTCAGATATAGTCTATTGGTAGTGGCTTGACTTTCATTCCCCATGTTTGATTAGTCACGGTCAATGATTAACTGCTTCTTACATGACATTGGTACGAAAATAGTGTAGTGTATAATTCATACATGCATCTTAATGAAAAATCTGGTGTGATGAGGATAAATTTAGTCGATAGGGAATCATCTATTCGACCAATTGATAATCATCCCAGGAGTGTCGTCATAATACTATGGGTGTTCTAAAAAATGATATTACTAAGGTGGGTGTATTGTAACTACAAATCTGATGTTAATGATGGAACATATGGTGGGAAGTGTCATGGGATGAATAATTAAGGAAAAATTATATGAACATGTATTGGGTTAAAGAGGATTAGGTAAGAATCATCTCAATATTCAGTTTTGAATATGACCATTTTCTTGAGTTTTGGAAGATTTTGTACCATACAATTAAAGGTGATGCTTGTAGGTGCACGATGCATTTAAAATTAAACATGGTTGTTTCAAAAGAATTTTCATAACCTGGGTATTCTGGTGATGTTTTATTGTTTCCCCAAGGTTTAATAGGGATGAGAAGTTATAAGGTGGTGAGGTTGTATTGTTTCATGTTTTTTAACCATGGGAATTTTCCAAAGGAATTTCAAACATCCATCTTGTGGATGGTCCATTTTCTAAAATCTACTCTAGAATGTAAATACAAGAATAAAAACCCTTAAAAGTTTTTTTAAATGGGATTTAAGTATTGAGAGGTGTCTAGATTTTTCAAATGAGATTATAAACCATCAAGCCCTGAAAACTATGTTTTGGGAGAAGCAGCTAAGGTAAAATAGTTAGTTCTAACCATGTGTCACAACCATGCGTCCTATTTAGAATGGGGACATGGTTTATTTAAATAGTGTGTCCATATAGGATAAACCTTGTGGCTAGGTCTAGGGGATCTGGGTTGTCACATGGTTTTGTCTAAACATTCAATAGGAGGCACACAACTATATGAGGATGTCTGCAGAAAACTATATAGGGGAGCACATGGGTGGTACAAGATTTGATAAATTGTGTGATTATCCCACAAACATAGTTCAAATTGGGAAATTTCACCATATAGTTTTCAAAAGGCTAGCCAAAACATGCATCCTTACTATGTGGTTCATTGGAGGGGTGATTTTACCATTTTCCATTCTATACCTTAAGGGTCATTCCTCCCTATTTTTCCCTCACTTCCCATATGCAGCTTCCTTCTCGATCTCCCCCTTGGAACTCCTCCTTAGAATAGAGAGATCTCCATCATTTGAGATTCAAATCAAGTGTCGTCATTTTCTTTGGAAGTGTATCAGAAATATCTCAACTCCTCTTGATTATTATTTACTTTTTCTATGACATAAGGAATTCTCAATCTATGTGGTTTTTCCCCAATTTTTAGGGTGTCTGTTAGTTTCTTCAATTTCTCTCAAACTGGATTGAATCAATTATTATTATTATATGGGTGATGCATTCTTAGTATAATGTTGGAGGTCTCGTGATTTTTCCTTAATTTATTTCATTTTTATCAAATACATTGTAATTTTTCCCAGCAAACTTTTTGTGAATCCCTTCTTAAAGGAAAACTCACTAATATAATTGTTTATGCCTAAATTTGTATTTCCATTGTGCATTTAAAATTAAACAATAATGGATGTATTCCTTGAATTGAAACACCCCTTGGTTATGTCACTCATGTGCCTTGACCATTTTGATTTAGTCTTGGAATTAAGAATCACCCTTCGAGGTGTGTTAACTTAACACTCATATAATGAGACACTAAATGGAATTAAATGAATAATTAATGGTTTGGGTATTTTCCCCATTACATAAAAGAACTATTTATATTATTCTATAACCATACTTGTAGATAAAATGTCCCCTTGAAATAGAATGAAATTTTAATGGTAAGGATCTACTATTGGCATGTATAAATTAATGAATGAAATTTCTGACCACATATACATGATAAGTTGATAAATGGCATGGGCCTTCACATTATATTCATAAATTCTCCTAAATAGAGTATCCCTAGTAATATATTTGTATTGTGATATGGAATGTTTATGGACATGACATCTAATTAATCATATTTATTGCTTGTGATACTCGAGCATGATATCTCTTAACTAAATGTGATACATGGGAATAGTGTCCCATAACTAAATGTCATACTTGGGAATAGTGTCCCCTAATAAATGTGGTACTATTGAATGGTGTTCCCAAATTAATGTAATATTTGGGAATGGAATCCACCTAATGTGATTCCTAGGAATGGATTACCTCGTTCATGAAGACCCTAATAGATTATTATTCATGGGCATCGTGCCCATCGGGTATGGTGTCAAATATATATTATGATATCCAGGTATGAAATCCCTCAAAAATTTTGATACTTAAGAATGGATTCCTTATTGATTTATTATATGTACAAATAACATATCATGTTGATTATGGATTTTAAGTATGTTGTCCGTTGATATTATATGATACTTTTACTATAACGACCCGAAATTTTGAATAATATTTTGTTTCCTTATAATGTATGTTTTATAACATCCCATTAATTAAAACCATATAAGTATAAATTGAAATGTAACTATCATTTTTAAACCGTTATATGACCATTGGACAATTATTACAGAAGATCAATATGACCATTCAAAACAATAATAATTTTAACATTATAATTATTATTTTTATAAATAGAAATTACAATGGTAAAATTAATTTTGAAAGATGACTCGATGGCCTCTACCAATAGAATTGTGCCATATAAAGACCATTTGTCGAAGCTCGGGAAGGAGTTAGTGTCACTGGGCTTCACTCTGGACTAAGCCCAATCTGAGCTTCAATATGTAAATCTTGAATGAAATCACATATGGGAGAAGTTAAATATCATTGACATCGTGGCCCACATCATGTTCACCAAACAACCCTAAGAAATTCCCACCATCAGACACCTTATCCACAAGTCTTATGTGAGTGTTTTAAAATGTTTTTTAATAAATTATTAGTTACTTATTATGTAATACATTTTTATAAATAAAATTATTTTTCCTTAAATTCCTTTATGATAATATTTTTTCTTAAAAATATAATGGATTAAATAAACAGCTTTTTCAGGTAAAATGGTACTTTTCAGAAATATATAACTTATTATATTAAACCATGTTTTTATTAATAATGTTATTATAATAGTGTTATAAGAACAATCCTTTTAATTATAAATGATGATTATATTTATTGTTTTTACTCTACAAAAGATTAAGTATTTAGTTTGATAATAATTATATTTTTATAAGATAAAATAGAAATTTTATTTTTAATTAAAGAATTTATTCTGATTAATTAAGGAATTTTAGAAATATTTTATATTTTAATAAAATATTATTATAAAATTATTTTTATTAATAATAAATGAGTATGTAATGAAGTCAAATGTAATTTTTATTAACGTTTAGAAATTGTTTTTGTCAAAACCTGCCAATTTTCAAAAAATGACAGTTTTTATTTTATAAGAGAAAATTCAAATATTTAGAAAATTATTTTTATAAAATGAATATTATTTAATTCAGGACATTGAAATTATCTAATAGTGAATTTTTCATAATTTTTGAGAGAGTCGGATTTTTGTGTAAAAATTAAATATCATTTAAATACATAATGTGTTTTATGACATCATAATGACCTAATAGTGATGTAATAAAATAAAATAAAAGGTATATTCAGACAATATATGTTTTAACTTTAAAATAATGTGATTTTAGATTTTTTTATTAATTTTATGATTCCTTATAGGACACTCCCATACTTATAAATTATTTTAACATTTTAAAATGATTTTCTTAAGAGTGTGACTCACCTCTATGTAGCAAGCCTAATATTTTAATAAGTGTTTCCATTGGCCTTATGAAATATTTTATTCCACTCCCCTTGTATAGAAACCATGGGAAAATACCATGGGATTATTTGTGGTTAAAAATATTTTAATGTGTAGTGTCGAAAACCTAAATAATAAAGAATTCCCTCTCATTTACTATATAAACCCACCAATGCTCTCACTTCTCTTCACTAAAACCATTTGGATCTCGACAAAAATCTATCCTCATCCTTCTATAATCCTCCCAAGGCTCCCCAAGATCCCAAAAATCCTCTCTCAAGCCTCTTTCAGTCCTTTGGGATTACACTTCCAATTAAGGGATCCTCACTTTCCTCTCATCCTTTCAAATTCAAGTATCTTATTTGAAAGTAGTTATTGTAATTTAGAATGGTTATAATTTAATTATTTTAAAATAATTCTATTACTGTCCATTTGATGTTATTTTAATGATTTATTAAATATCCTCCCTCATTTTGACCCTTACCTAGGTCGTTACTATGCCAAAATTTCATAAGGGATTTCACTCTTCTCATTTCCATTCAACCTAATCTTTTACATTATGATTCTTAAGTTCCATATTTATATGTTGGATTAAGATGTTACATAAACCCCATAATATCCATTTTATATATAGATTGTGAGATATTCCTTTCACTCTCATCAAGACCCCCTATGACCCATTAAGAACACTCGTTACTTTGCCAAATTTTTGTAAGGGATTCCTTCCTTTCTCATTTCTATCCAAGTTTATTTATGTTGTAATACCATATTACTTTCCATTAAGAATTTTAGGGTATGATTTCTCACCTCCCTTATACTTCCTGCATTATGTTTGAATTATGAGATGCCACTTTCTCTCTCATTAATCCCTCTCATGTGCTCTTGTTACCATGTAGAGATTTGATAAGAGTTATTCCATTTCCCCCCTTTCTTAAAGTTACTCAATTATGTTATGCCTTATATTTACAAATACATTAGGTTGGGAAATGTATTTATATGACCACATTACATTACATTTCATTTATATATTATTAGAGACACATTTACTTATCATCAACTATTTTTTATGAATTTTTATGCCATGTCATTAGGATGTCGAAATTGCACCACGATTCTCCAAGCCAAAATCTTTATATAGTGAATATCATACCCATTTCCATATCAAGGGTATTAAACTTCATGAACATATACATATTGAATGGTAATTACATGTTTTTATTCTACATTCCTTAATCATTTAATAACTTATGATGTTGAATGATCCCATGTTGTTTGATCCATTTAGCACACTTATTCAAGAAATGAAATGTTTATAAAGGGTGCACCCTAATAGTGCTTCAATTCATTGGGTAAAGAATAGTATAATGATACATCATGTGCAATGCGTGTTTAATCATGATAATTCATGTGAACTGATGGTTTACTCATGATCCATGTTCAATGAGCCTTTTCTCATGCTAATATCATGTTAAATGCTGATTCCACATCTCCATGTTATGATAATCCTGTTATGTCATGACTTTATGTTCATGTTTTTCTTATTCACCCTAGATATTCCTATTTCCTAACATATATTGTATTATTCATGTTATTCTTTATTTACACCCTTTATGGGCCTTATAGGTTACCCTTTTCTTATGTATATCATCAGTTTATCCCATGCAATTCAAACTTCGAAGGAATGTTGTGGTCATGTAAAAGAAGTTTTCAATAAAGATGAAATGTTTTATGTTTTAAGTTGTCTAGTTGTTCTAAATTTACAAAGACACTAGACCTCTTGATCCTCATAGTTGTCTTATGTGAAAGTTTATGTAATAAATCATGTTCAAATATGTAATAAATTTCAAGGTTGTTGTAGTTTGTATCAAATGATAGGTTTAGTAATTTGTGGGATTAGGATTATAAACCCATAGTGAAAGCCTTAAAGATAAGACTAAGTATATGAAAATTATCCCTAAATTTTTTTGAGTATAGATTAAGTGGTTTATCAAGAAAATAAATCCCTATCTAGATACGAACAAGTAGTGGTGGCTCTGGCACAAATGATTCTCGGGGTGAAACCCAAAAACACTGATTTGAGCTATACAAGAACAAGAACTGGTGAATGAAAATGGGCCTTGCTGCACACTTGGTTCGATACACCTGGGGTATATGATTCGGTAAATTAATAATCTTAGTATGAACCATTATTAAGAAAGAAAAAAATCTCATAAGAATATATGTTATGAAATGGATCATGGATAACAATGATTGAAACTTAGAGTATCATAAGTTAGGATATACTATACATGTTTATCCTAATGTTTTATTTTTTACAATATTATTAGATATGTATTCAAACCTCCAAATTGTTTTTTCTTTTTGTTGGTTAAATCATGGAAGGAGGATGATCACGAACAACTCTTCTCTCTCTTCCTGAAGAACTACTTGGAGAGATTATCCTGAAGTCATGCTCAGATGACTTTGAAAATTTTTCAAATATCAATGTTATGTGAAAACAATATAATGAGGCATCTAATACCTCTATAATTTCACAATTATTTCAAGGATCAGGCACTATCTATTGGAGAATATTGTGCTTTAAACATTCTTACCAAGATAAGTGTGGGAAGTACCATCAGGGTGTTTTCAAACTCTACTCTTTATTTCAAAATGATGAAGCACTAAATGGTTTTCTAGATGTTGAAAAAGTGGGAGACCTCTAAGATGTCTATATGTATCAAATTATAGATTTCTGTCTTTAGGGAAACACTAAAACTGATATACCAAAACCCTATTTTTAAATATTTTTAGTTGGATCATTAAGACATTTTTATAAAAAAATTCAAGAGGATATTTCAATATTATATATAAGAAATACCTTTTTAATGACTTATTGGGGTTTCTATCGATATAATTTAAGACCCTTGGGGTGTTTTGGGTAAAGGAAGTAGACAATTTTGAAAAAATCCTGAGGTACCCTAATGACTCATGAACAATTTCCCTATGAAGGAAATACCAACAAAAAAGACTGAAGACCTTATTGAAGCAAAAAGGAGAAGTACCCTCATCAGTTTTAGTGTGGGGTAATGAAATTTTGAGGGTGAAATTTCTTAAGGGGGGAAGAATGTAATGACCCAAACTTTTGAATAATATTTTAAATCGTGAAAATATATGTTTACTATGTCCCATTAATTAAAAATATATTAGTATAAATTGAAATGTAACAATCATTTTTCAACCTTTATATGACCATTGGTCAATTATGACCAAAGATAAATATTCCAGTTGGAAACAACAATAATTTTAATGTTATAATTTTTTTTATAAATAGAATTTTCAATGGGAAAAAGTAATTCAGAAAGAAGAGTCGATTGCCTCTAATTGTATAATTGTTCCATATGAATCCCATTTTTCAAAGATCAGGAATAAGGTAGTGTCACTTAGATTTCCTCTAGACCATGCCCAATCCAAGCTTCAACATGTAATTCTTGAATGAAATCACCTACGGGTGAAGTTCAAGATCATTGATATTGTGGCCCAGACCATGTTCAGTGAACGACCCCAAGAAAGCCCCACCATCGCAAACCTTACCCTTAGGTCTTATGTGAGTGTTATAAGGGGTTTTTTACAAGGTATTAATTACTTATTGTGTAATCCCTTTCTATAAATAAAAGTTTTATTTCATCAATTCCTTTATGAGAACAGTTTTATTAAAAATATAACGAATTAGATAAATTGATTTTTTAGGTAAAATGGTACTTTTCTAAAATATATAAATTATTATATTAAACTAACTATTTATTAATAATAATATTATAATAGTTTTATAAGAACACACCTTTTAATTATAAATAATTATTATATTTATCATTTTCACTCTATAAAAGATTAAGTATTCTGTTTGATAAGAATTATATTTTTATACAATAAAACAGAAATTGTATTTTTAATTAAAGAATTTATTTTTATGAATTAATGAATTTTTTGAAATAATTAATATTTTAATAAAATGTTATAATCAAATTAATTTTATGAATAATAAATGAGTATATAATGAAGTCAAATGTAATTTTTATTAAGGTTTAGAAACTGTTTTTGTCAAAACCCATCAATTTTCAATGAATGATGGTTTTTTTAAATTTTAAAATTCGAATATTTAAAAAAATTATTAATATGAAATTAATATTATTGGATTCAGGACTTATAAATTATCTGTCAGTGAATTTTTCATAATTTTCTGAGACAGTCGAATTTTTGGGTAAAAATTAAATACGTTTAAATATATTATATGTTTTATAACATCATAATGAACCAATAGTGATGTAATAAAATACTTTAAAAGGGATATTCAGATAATATATGTTTTAAATTTATAATAATGTGATTTTATATTTGTTTTATTAATTTTATGATTCCTTAGTGGACCCTCAAATAATTATAAAATATTTTAACATTTTAAAATTATTTCCTTGAGAGTGTTAATCACCTCCACGTAAGAAATCCTAATTTTTTAATAAGTTCCACCATTTAACTTATAAAATATTTTATACCACTCCCCATGGCTAAAAACCATGGGAAAATTCCATGGAATTATTTTTGGTTTTAAATATTTTAATGTGTAGTGTCCAAAACCCAAATAATAATGAATTCCCTCTCATTTCATATATAAACCCTACCAAGATCCCACTTCTCTTCAGTAAAAACATTTGGAGCTTTACCAACCTATTCCCTGGTCTCTATATAATCCTCCCAAGGCTCCCCAAGATCCCATGAAACCTCTCTTAATCCTCTCCCATGCCTTTGGAATGACACTTCTAATTAAGGGATCCTCACTTTCCTCTCCTCATTTCAAATTCAATCATCTATTTTGAAAGTAGTTCTTGTAATTTTGAATGGTTATAATTTCATTATTTTATAATAATTCTATTACTTTCCATTTAATATTATTTTAATTATTAATTATATATCCTCCCTCATTTTGACCCTTACCCAATCGATTACTATGCTGAAATTTCTTAAGGGATTTCACTCATCTCATTTCCATTAAAGAAACTATTTTACATTATTCTTCTTAAGTTATGTATTATATATTATTTTATGATGTTACATGACCCCAATAATTTCCATTTTATGTAAAGATGATTATATCTTCATTTCTAACTCATCAAACCCCCTTATGACCCATTATGCACACCTGTTACTATACCTAATTTCTGTATTGGATTCCTTCCTTTCCCATTTGTATCAAAGTTTCTTTATGTTGTAATACCAATTTAATTTCAATTAAAAATGTTGGGGTATGATTTTTCACCTACCCCATACTTACCTCCATATGTTTTAATGATAAGATATCACTTTCTCTATCATTAATCCCTCCCATGTACATACATTAACATACCAAGATTTTATAAGAGTTATTCCATTTCTCATCTTTCTTCAAGTTACTCTCTTATGTTACGCCCTCTATTTCCAAAAAACATTGTGTTGTTACATGTATTTATATTACCCCCTTACTATCCATGTCATGTATATGTTATTATATACACATTTCTCTCTCATAAACCATTTTCTATGAATTTTTATGTCACGTCGTTAGGCTACCAAAATTGCACCATGATTTTCCTAGGAAAAGTCATTGTGTAGTGAATACCATACCCATTTCTCTATCAAGGGTATTCACATTTATGAAAATATGCATATTTAATGGTACTTACATGTTTTTATTCCACATTATTTAACTGTGTAATAACTTATGACATTGAATGATTCCATGTTTTGTGATCCATTTGGCACACTTTTGCATGAAATGAAATGTTTATAAAGGGTTCGCCCTAATAGAACTCCAATGCATTGGGTGAAGAATAGTATAATGATATTTCATGTTAAATGAGTGTTAACTCATGATAAATAATGTGCAATGAGGGTTTGCTCATTCTAATTAATTTTTAATGAGGGTTTACTCATGATCAATGTGCAATGATCCTTGGCTCATTCTAATATCATGTTAAATGTTGATGCCACATCTCCATGTAATGATAATCATGATATATGACGACTTTTTATTCATTTTTCTCTTTTGATCCCTTGATATTACTATTTCCTAACATGCATTATATTCTTCACGTTATTCATTTTTTACTCCCTTACTAGACTTTATAGCTCACCCTTTTCATATGTATGTCTTCAGGTTATCCCATGGAATTCTAAGTACCAAGGAATGTTGTGGTCATGTAAAATAAGTTTTCAATAAATATTTCATGTTTTATGTTTTAGGTTTTCAGGTAATTTCCTAATTTCCCAAGACATTATACCTCTCAATCCTTGGAGTTGTCTTATGTGAATGTTTATGTAATAAATCATGTATAAATATGTAATAGAGAGTAGGGTTGTTATATGTACTACTATACATGGATTTCTGACTTACACCTCAGGTCCTGGCCATTAGTAGTATCTATATATATGGTTATAAATTCCACTACGCATATAGATCATATATACGTACATATATATACTTTTTTTAGTTAATCAGTAGAATTATGAATTATTCCAATGAGGGTATTGTCGATCATGTGCCCATTTATGATCTGAAGTTCATCTTATTTACATTTATTTATTTACTTATTCATTATTATACCTACACACTATTGTATTTTATACTCATAGACTTGATAGTATTTGAAACAATTGGTGGTGTCCTGTTGATTTTATCTCACACCATTTTTGGGATAGTATTTCAATGGGGTACCCAAATATTCCTCTTGTATGTAAGATCTGGTTCTTGTTTCATCCTACTTTCCGGTTTTCTTTTCATGCCATTACTCTATACATAGGTTCTTAGGAGAACATGACTAATCCGTAGCTCGAGATGCTTATGGAGATAACCTTTGTGGATTTTGTTCTTTTCTTTGTGTACTATTATTTATTAAATGTTGTATGACTTCTGATTTCATATTATATAATCACAAGGACCTATATAGTTGTGATCTTGGCATTGTCCATTTGTTTGTTATTTTTATCTTATAATGATTTTTTTTTTTTTTATTCCATATTTATTTTATTTTTTCAAACACTATTCCACTATGGTCATGAGGGTATATTATCTCCAACATACCATCATTAGACCCTCATTATTTGATTGATACCACTAGTTTATGGGGAGGTGCACTTGAGTCCATGTGACAGACTGGCCTGGGGTACCATTTCAGTGGCTGCTATTTTGGGAGGTTACATTTCATTCCATTATAATTCATGTATTATAAATGTTCATTATTTGTTCCATAAATAAATAATATGACCTATGATATGTCACATATGGTTTCAAAATGTTAATCTCATGTTCTCAAACCCTTATCCCCATGTTCAACTTAATTGATCATTGGAATCTCCCTTGTCTACCCTTATTGGGCATCTAAGCTCACTCGTTCTTATGTTTCCTTTCCCCGGGTTATGATGAATTTTTTTAAGTATTATATTTCTTTTAAGTGTGTTATTTATGAAGAAATTAGTTTAATATGATGTATATATCTTATGAAAAAGTTTTTTATGTATCTAAATTTCCAAATACACTAAACCTATATGATTCTGGAATGGATCAAAATTTTACTTATTGAATATTAATCTAATAATATGTAATATAAATTTATGAAATGTATTTTTTTATAGATCATATAACAAAAACTTTTAGTTAAATTTGGAAACTAGGATGAGAAAACATCACTGATAACCTTCGGGATAATCCTATATAAAAAATATCATCCAAATTTATGGTGAATAAAGGAGTGTGGTTTTCTAAAAAACAACCACTTCTGGATACTATAAGTGGACATGGTATTTTAGAAGATGAATCTGGGGGTAATAACATCAAAAAAGTGTTGTTCAAATATATCTCTAACATAATTCTACTACAAGGTTATTTTTCTAATATTTCACACATGTTTTGACACTCCCTGGGGATATACTTGTGATAATTTAAATTTTCTTTATGAACCATAATAGAGTTTTTGAATATAAGATGATCATGGATAAACTAGGTCAAACCTAAGGTTACATAGATTGAAAATAAGGTCTCATGATTTAGGTATTCTATAAATGATTTTTCATGATTATATTGTTTACCACTATGATTATTATTTCTCACAATATAGTTCATGGTTTTAGTCAATAGCTAGAACCTGAAGGAATCATGTTAATTTTTACTATAAAGGACAATACAATGATTATCCTCATGAGCAACCAAATTCTATGGGAGTTAGAAAGAAAAATATTTTTTCTATTCTTGTTAAACTATATCAACATATGAACTATGTTGAGATTGAAAACAAGCAGGGGGACAATGTTTTGTTGAGTCCTTGATAAAACATCCATATTCTTTTATTGGGTCCCTAGATCCACTGGTTTTTATCAATTGATCACTACCACTAAAAAGATACATTATGTTCTGTAGTGTTCAGTATATAAAAATTTATTTCACCTATCTATAAATTAGAATTTACAGAAGATAAATGGTGTAATACTATTAAGAAAATTAGGAAATATAGAGAAATTGATTTCATAGACTCAGATGAGTTTAAGAGAATATTTTTCAATAAGTAATCATCTCATATTCATTAAACAGAAATTGAGATGTAATTCCTTGTGATAAATTATATCAATGATGAATCCATTATTATATATGAGGAATATTTTACAGTAATTGTGAGGTATACTTTTGGTATTATCATTCAACTAGAAAGTAAGATTGATCAATTATTTAGTGTCTTAAACAAGCCTTAAATTGGTGTTATCTATTAGAGACTTCAATAGATATCAAGAAATTATTTGATGTGATATCAATATGGGAATAAAGATTTGCATTTCCCATCAATCTAATAATTTTGATAAGAAAAGAATTATGGAATCTAAAGTAAATTCTAATAATAAAAATCATGTGGAGAACAAGATGATATTTTCATTATTCTCAAAGTGTGGAAGGAAACATGGAAGAAATTTTCTTAAGGTGGATGGTAAATTTTTTATGTTTGTAAATGAAGGTCATATGGAAATTTAATTCCAAATTGCTGGGAAGAATTAGTTATCTAATTATGGAGAAAAAGATCTAAAAAATTCACCACTTAAAATCCAGTGTTTTAAATGAAAGGAGTATTTTAATATCCTAACTACTTCTCAAATATGAAGGTTAAAAATGATGATCAAATTCAGAAATATATTATGCCTAAAAACAATGGGAAATATAATGTGATCACTATTTTTATGTGGGGTATGATAATGAAGTGGTGGAAGTTATAGTTATCATCTACTCTAGAACTAATAATGTCTTATTTGATTCAGTATTTCCCCAATTTTTTATATCTAATGAATTTTCTATGGCTATAACAACACCTCCTCAATGATTAGATATTCAATTAGTAGTGAAAATAAATAATGGAATTATTATCACATATCAATTCTATAATTCTTCTCTGATTGAATTTTGTGTGAAATTACTTCATCAAAATCTGGTTATTCTTCCTATATTTGAATTTGATGTTATCTTAGCCATGGATTGGGTTTAATTACATAACTCCCACAAATATTTTCCTAGAATGGAAGTCATGATTGATATTATGAACCAACCAATGGTCATCCATTAGTTTGATAATGAATATGAGCATCATATGGAAATTTCATTCATTATATGGGTATTTATTCCAATTCAAATGGGTGTTCTATCAAAAATGGTTGTGGAGAAAACCAATATCAAAATTATGCCTATTTTTCTTGAGTTTGTTGATGTCTTTCTAAAAAAATTTCTTCATTTGAATCATGATGTTGAGTTTCAATATAAATCATACCAGGTTCTAAACCTATTTCAAAAACTCTTTATAGAATGTCCCTTGTTGATTTTTGGGAATTAAAGAAGAATATATAAGATAATTGAGATAAGGGATTCATTCAAAAAAGTGTGTCACCTTTGGTTACACCTATTATTTTTCTTAATAATAAAGATATATTAATGTGACTCCACATTGATTATCAGTAACACAACAAGATCACAATTTATAATAAGTATCATATGCCTCATATTGATGATTTGTTCCACATATTTTAAGGATCTCAATATTTTTCCAAGATTTATCTATAATGGGGTACTATTAGTTGAGGATAATAAGTGAATACATATCCAATATAGTATTTTAGACAAGGTGTGGTCACTATGAATTTATAGTGATTCAATTTGGCCTTACTAATTCCCCTTCTATCATCATGGTTTTAATGAAAAGAATATTTAGCTACTACCATGAACATTTTTTGGTAGTATTTATAGATGATATTCTTATATACTAAAAATAAATGAATATCATAAAAGTTATTTGAGATTTTTAATATAGACCTTAAATAAGGATAAGTTGTATGAAATATTTACCATGTGTGATTTTTTGTTATAAAGAGTTTCATTTTTGTGTTATATAATCTCATGTGAGGGTATATCAATGGATCCATCAATGATGAATGTAATAGAATGTTGGACTAGACAGTCAACGGTGAACACATTAAATTGAATGGGAGACAAGATACATTTAAAGTTAAATGTGAGGAAAAATTTATTGAATTAGAGATAAGGTTTTTCACCACACTTATTCTTACACTAACCTATAATAGAGAAGGGTTTTTGACATATAGTGAATCATTGAATAAGGTGCTTGGTTTAATACTCTTAGAAAATTATATGATGAGAGTTTATGCCACACTCAAATTGAAGGTTTGGTAGAAAAAATAATCAAATCATGATTTGGAGTTATCTATGATAATTTATCCATTAAATATATTGAGGAATTATATTTGTAGAGAAATATGTGATATATATAATGATCATAAAATTATAAAGAATATATTCACTTAGAAAGAGCTAGATTTTCACCATATCATAAGATTGGAGTTGATTAATGATTATAATTTCACAATACAATACCACCCTGGGAAAGCGAACATGGTGGTAGATGATCTGAGTTGAAAGGATTGTGATAGATTATTTTTCTCATATGAATGTTTAATCATCTATCTAAGTGAAGATAAAAGAAACATGGAAGGAAGATGTAGATATTCAAAAGAAGTTGATAACTATTCCAGAGTTCAACCTTCATTTAGATGGAATTATAAGGTTTAAGAACCATTTTTATGTCTTTTCCATACCATATTCGATTGTGTAGTTGGATGAATCTCATATTTCATCATTATCTATTCATCCAAGAAGTAAGAATACGTATAGGTATAAAAAAGAGTATTTTTTGTGGGACAACATAAAGGGAGATATTGCTGAGTGTGTATCTCGATGATTGTGTGTTAGTAAGTTAATTATAGGATATTGGAGTCTAAGTGGATGTTATGACCATTTCCCATACCATAATTCAAATGGTAAATAATCACCATTTATTTTTTTCATCAGAATCCCCAAAATATTTAAATGAAATAATATTATTTAGTTTGCAGTCGATTTCCTTATGAATACACCACACATTATTATTATCATATAACATTTCACTATTAATCTGCCTATTATGTTATACATTAATGAAGTAGTAAGGTTACATGTAATACCACATTAAATTTAATATGATTGGGATCTATGGTTTATTTTGATATTCTGGAAAACTCTTCAGCATGCTTTGGATTCAGAGTTGTGTTTTAGTACAATTTATCATCCTCAGTTTAATGATCAATCTGAGGAAACCATTTAAACATTGGGGGTTATTTTGAGAACTTATTATATGGATTTAAAAAAATGGGACCAAAAACTTCTTCCAATTGAGTTTTCTTACAATAATATATTTCACTCAAGAATTCAGATTCCTCCTTATGAATAACTTAAGGGAAATAAGTGTATAAATCCAAAATTATAGTATCAATTTGTCTAAATAAATATATTGGTTCCTATCTTAGCCATGTAAACGGAAAAGAAATTAAGATCCATTTAGCAGCATATCAGGGAAACTTTGAGTCGATCAAAAAGTTATGCAGATAATCATTAGAAAAATAAAGGATTTGAAGTTAGTGATAATTTATTCCAATAAATTTTCCTACTGAAATAGGTTATAAGATTTTTAAATATAGGTAATTAGATCCCTATGTATATTGGACCCTTTGATATTCATGATCGAGTAGTAATGGAATCTTGTCGCATAGTGCTTCTACTGATCCTCTCCCAAGTTCATGGTGTGATCCAAGTATATATTTAAAGGAATTATGTACATGAACCATCACATGTAATAAACTATATGTTTTTACCACTTTATCAGGATCATTCCTATGATGAAAAATTGGTGATAATTTTGGATCATATAGATAATGTGTTGTAGAATAAGACTACTCACATGATTAAAGTTATCTAGATGAATCATAAATGCAACGAAGATACATGGGAACTATAGGATGTGATGAAATATATGTATACTCATTTATTTGTATCATATTTAAATATTTTCAAGGTAAATATTCATTTTAAGGTGGATATAATGTAACACCCTGATATTTTATAATAAATTTTCTTCAAATAAATTTAATTCTGTTTATATCTTGGGATATATGAAAACCTGAGTCAAAATGAAATATAATTTAAACTGGAAGAGTGAATAATAATAACCACATTTTTTAAATTATTTATTAATTTTTTTGATAAATCAAATATATTTACAAATAAGTTCCCAATTTTTTGTAATTCCATTATATTCTTCAAAAATAGAATTTTCCTCCAAAAAAAAATTTCCTTTTTCTAAGGAAATAATATAATTAATTTATACCACTTTTAGAAAATGTATTTTAAAAAAAATAACTTCATTTTTGATATCATCATTTCAAAATTATCTTATAGTCAATTTTATATAATTTTCAAAAAATATTGATGCTTTTATGAATAGTTAAACATACTGATTTTTATTTGAAATTTTATATTTTAAAATCATTTACAATGTTCCGTTTTGTTTTAAAATAATTCTAAAATTAAAATTATTCGTTTATATTATTAATAATTAAATTAATTACGTTATAATTAATTTTATGTTGGTATTTTAATAAAAAAAATTATACTTATGAAAATATGTTTTCTAAAATTCAAATTTTAGGTGTTTAATTTTAAATAAAATTATTTAACTTTTAAATTAATTTGATAAAATGGATTTCAAATTTTAAATTCTAATTTGATTTTTCTAACTATTCCACTTTCATTTGTTGGAATAACTAATAGTGAATACAACAAAAAATTATTGCAACTCGTAAGGATTAAATGGGTTTAAAATAGAGAATAAACCAATATATAAGGATATTTTTTCCAATTAATCATGTCTAAATCCTATTTTATAGACATATTTTAACTTTTTTTAACCTGTACATGAGCCTTAACCTGATTGACGAGGACTCGGTAAGTACATCCAAGAGACCCAAGATCAAATCTGGGTGGAGACATATTTTCTGGTACTATAGTAGTACTGTAGCAGGCATTGTAGCATGAAATGTAGTAGATATTAAAGCAGGTACTTTTTAGTATTGTAGTAGCTGGAACTATTCATCTATCTGGGCCTTTGGGAAACCAGTTTGGTCCATGGGTCCTTCAAGGATTTTGGGCCACCCAGGGCCTTCGAACCAATTGTCTCACAAGGACTTTGGGTCACCCCATGGCCTTTATGCCACATGAATATGAAGATGTACCATTTAGACTACAGGGTAAAATGCACTAGAGGAGGATTCATAATAGGTGCATTCACCAGAGCAGAGCTAACCATATCTGGATAACCATAGGGTATGGCATTTCCATCAGTACTGGGCCTATGTAGATCTACACAGGACTACTAGACGACTAGCCATTCGAAGGTGTAGTGATGATATCATGACATGTGATGGGGAGGAGTAGTTCCAAGTTTTCTTGTCTGGGTGATTTCCTCTAAGACCTACAGGTCATATAATTGTCTCTAAGCCTTTGGGACTTGTAAGCATTCCACATTAGCCCTTAAAAGGTGTATTATCAAAATAAAAAAAATGAAGGCCTTAGGGCCATTTAGTCAGACATATTTTAACCTCATCTTACACCACCTTTTAATATCTATCCATTTAGAATCATTTTTCCTTAGAATTATTTTATTATATTTTAATCTTATAATAGATTCCATGTGTGTCCTCTCCACCTCCTACAAAATGGAATCCCAACTTTTTCTTATTTACCTCATATTAAACATTATAGTTTAGACACACACTATCCAATTCTATTAAAGACTACCCTATCCAAGAATTAAAGGTTATTTTCATCTTAAAATTCCATTCCTAGGGTCTTTACGTAAGGATCTAAGGGAGGCCTACCAAAGATGTGGTAATCGTCTTACCCAACCTCCTTCAAATAATTTCTTATTATACCTCCTCAAAATCAATGGTATTTTCATGAAATAATAACTTCATTATCTTAAATATACTAAAAAATTATGATTAACTAATCACCATTATCCACCTATTGCTCCATAAAATGGGAAGTGAAAGTATCGCTCATGCGTATGTATGGACTACCACCTCTACATAGAGATATAATTTATTTACCATAACCAAATTTACTTGATGGTTATTATTATGTGTTTAATGTTTATATATGGTATTTATTATATTAATATAATTTTGTAACTATAATATAATATCTACCTTCTTACCTTCCCATCCATAGGAAAATGATAATGTTGTTCATGCGTATGTGTGGACTACCACCTCCACAAACATACTTTCTTTGTTTTAAATTTATACTTCACATTTGTAGTAATAAGTATAGATTTATTGAATATGTATGATATATATGATAAAATAATTATTCTCCAATGTTGAATTATTATTTATCTTTTTTCTATCATTCAAAAATTAAAAACAAATTTTATGCGTATATACGGTCAACCGTCTCCAAAAAGGGTGTAATTAGGTTTTAAATATCTACGATTAATGTAAGAATACTAATAAATATATAATTAATGTACATATATATAGTATTTATATCATTAAAATTCTTTTAATGATGGAATCATGATCAAATTACAAGGACCAAAAATTTCAAATTGATACTCTCATGAAAAACCAAATAGTTAACACCTAAAAACAGCGATTTTAATAAGAAATTATTAATATTTTGGTTTTAAAATTTTATAAGTTGATTATATATAACATTATAAGAATATATGTTATTTTATTTTAGATTTATAATAAATTTATATTTATTATACTTGAGGTTAGACTGCCTTCGAATAAAGTTCAACTTGAGGTAAGGGATTTATTACATAATCTAATTGTATATATGAATTGCTTATTATTAAGTTTATAATGATAAATTTTCATGATCTACCTATCAAGAAACTAATTATTTTATACTCATATGTTTAATTCAACATATTACATGTTTCCCTTCATCTTCCTCTCTTTAAATATTCAAGAGACAAAAATAAAACTTTTAAAGAAATCCGATGTTATTTCTCTCTGGTTGAAAATACTTTTTCTTCCATGTCCATGTTTTTAGAAAAAAAAATTCAAGAATTTTTTTACTATTATTCGTTGATTTTTTTAATTTTTTTTACCCATGATTTAATTTTTTTTCAAATTGGGTTAAAATGAATATTAATTTTATTTTTTGAATGAGGTACTTTTTACTTTTATCAAAAAATTGAATGGATTCTCTGTTTTAAAGTACACAGAATCAATGGAATTTACCATTATAATGACCAATAAATGTTTTAAAGGATTCTATAAATTATTCACTGGTTCTTTTCAAATAATATTTTTTCTAGGTTATTTTGTAATTTTTTTATTTTTTAATAAGTTATTACAAATTAAAAGGGGTATTTTCCTTAAGAACTATTCCAAATGATATTTTAAAGTAATTTTCATTTATAATGACATAATTTTTTTAATTTTTCTATACTAGGGATATAATCTAATGATACTATCCTTATTCATTATTTGGTTGCTTTATGGATATTATTATAGGATATTTATGAAACTCGTTTATTTTACCTAGGTTATGCTTTGATAAATTATTGACATGTTTATGAAACCCTCTACCTTTCCATGAGTTTTTAATATGATGAATGGTTTATAATATTTTGGTACACATATAAATATATTATTATTACATGATGAGTGGCCCCATAATTTTATTTTCCTTTAATTAATTGAGTAAAGATGAATATCTCATGTAGTAAAAAGGAATTTAATGGGGAGTATACTAGGATATGTAATAGACTTTATCCATTATGATAGTCTTGGGAGTGAACCTTGACTAAGCATATGATATAAGGGGGAGTGAATCTAATTCAATATGAAAGTCTTGATTGTGATACATGGCTAATTAAATTACTTTGGATGATTATGTTTATGTCACAAACTTATATCGTATGCCAATTCCATGATCTAATGGCTTATTCTCTTTGATTTCTTTATGATACATGTCTTATTAACCACCAAAAATTATGAAATGACTCAAGATTATGATATATGATATTCTAGGTATGGTTTTAAAATTTTAAACTCATGTTATCATACATTTTTGGGGTGGTAGCCAAGTGGTTAACATGTCTTGTAATCCTACATGAAGCCCAAGATCAAATACTGGAGGTAGTGAATTTTCAAGTTACTATAGCAGAAACTGTTGTAGTTACTTGATCGAGTATTTTAGAAATAAATATAGCTATATAACTATTCATATAATTTGGGCCTACATGCCACATATTTGGGCCTTTGGGATATGTGGACTTTAGGAGAACATAGGTCTACTAGTTAAATGGTCTCTTAACCTCATCTAGCCATCAAGACATTAGATTTTAGGCCACATGGCCTTTAGGACTGAATGAGTCTTGTCTAAAGACATAAGAGTAGGCCCCAGAAGTCTAATTGGAGTAACTAGCAACCACTAAGGAGATCTAACCAAAATGGTAGAATGATATGGTATGGAAACCATCATCATTATCCGGAACGTTGCATCTCCACACGGGGAAACTCTATCCAATCCACAAAGAAAGGTTGGATCAATGTGCCATCAAGTAAGTACATGTTATGGAGAGTCATTTCTACTGTAGTTAAGTTTTTTTGGTCTTTGGGTCATGTAATAGGTCTTGTGCCTCTAGGCCTATGGTCCATGTAATTGTTCCCTCTCAACATATTTTAAAAGTGGATTTTACCAAAAAAATACTCAATGGCCTTCATACTGGGCAGACCATGTTCTCAAACCATTATATTGATTTTATGCTTAACTAATTATGGATATCTCCAATATTTACACTTACTAATCATATGTTATCACCCTTTCTTATATTTATTTTCCCTAGGTTTAGATGAAATATTTTAAATATGATATGTCAAAAAGGGTGATAATTATGAAGTAATTAGTGGGAGATTTTGTAGATTGAATATGAACAAATTGTTTATGTATAAAGGATTCTAAAAAAACTTAAACTATATGATTATTTTGTGGATTGTAATGATATGTAGTAAATATTTATCTAAAAAGATTTATTATATATGTATGAAAATTATGGTCAATATAATAAAATACACCTTTGATATTTGATTCACTGGCCAATAATTTATCTTATATTTATGCATTCACTATCTTTACCCAACCCTAATGGGGGATCAAAAATAAAATACCCCAAGCCTGACTCCATAGGCCAGGGGTGGTGACAAGATCTGAAAGGAATATCCTAAAAGTGGTTCCTTTTCCTAATTTACCTTTACATACACACCCAACCATCTCAATGAATAAATTTAAAGGAATAAAAAAATTCAATAGCTAGAAAGTAAACATAGCATGAAAAATCTCTAGGATGTACAAGAGTAAAATTGTTAAAATTGAATGTAATGAGTAAAAATACACACCCAACCAGAAAGATATCCCAACCTAAAAAAATAGGAAAGTATAAGTGATGAGATAGCCTAGCTACTAGTCTCTAATATATGACCATCGTATCTAGTCCAACACACTAATTATACCTAATCTCCACTAAAGTAACCATTAACCAATCCATCATCTTTATCAGCCATGAAAAAAATGGGAAAATCACATACAGGGTTGTGTATATACATGCCTGGTAGGATTCCCTGAATGCATAAGGGAGAGAAGTAAGATACAAGATAGGAATAGACAGCAAATAGATCAACCCAAAGTAATAGAGTAAACAAATCCAATGACATTAATTACATATATATATATATATATATTCTCAAACAAATGAAACCAAAATGAGAGAGAAGGGGATCTCCATCTCATAGCCCAACCTGAGAAAGAGGGTAAATAATTCCAAGAGTCCATCGATGCCCAACATCTCACATGCCTACCCCGTAGAAAAATTTTGTGTTGAGAAACACCTCGCCATTGTGCTTCACATTTGAGGGGAAAAATATTTAGGTTGAATAACCAAACCCTAGTATAATATAAGGGTTCTACTCAGTAGATATCTGCAGGACCCATGGCATGTCCCAATAGGAGGGTTCCACTCTTATGGTCGGGTACACATGTCTTGTCTCCACAGAAGGGTGACACACAATAAATATCTATAGGACACATGACATGTCCCTCCATGAGGGTGACACCTTATTGGTAGATGACCCACACCCTATCTCTATAGATGGGTTCCACTTAAGTATTCAAAGAACCATTCCATGCCCAGCAAGAGGGTGCCACTTAGATAATAGATAGAGGACCCATTCCCTTCCTAGTAGGTGGTTTCCACTCCAATAGTTAGATGAGGACCCATTCCCTACCCGGAAGGAGGTTTCCACTCGAGAACTAGATAGAGGACCCATTCCAATCCCCACTAAAGCGTTCCAATTTATAAATAGGTAGAGGGACCATTCCATATCCTAGTAGGATGGTGGCACTCTAGAATCCTCTGGTGATCCTTCTTAATCACTACTATCATCGAGCCTCACCTAAAAAATCATCACACCCGAAACATCTCACATCGTATCTCAAAATCCATTATAGATGCCAACATCCTATTTTACTCTAAAAAAACTAAGGATATGATAATCACAAGACAAAATTCAAGTCCAAATAAAGAATATATGTGAGTTTCAAGTTTCCTCATAATGAACCAAGGGGTACACAATGTGTGAGGGAACCCACACAACGTATGGTACCACTCCATTGCAAGTTTTTGTCCCTAGAGGTACATAAATCACAAATTATGTGGTAAAAAATGGCATGTATAGAGTTTACATAGTGTTTTCAAGCCACTCAGGGTCCCTACCCATGCACCTTGGTTGTGTCCATATACTTTGGTACACAGCATGTGTCTAGTCGTGTTCATGTCCTTAGGTATAGGGAAAGCTTCTGGACATGTCCTCCCACACAGGGTATTTCTCATGTATTACATCATATGACATGTCCTCTTGGGGAGGCATACATGGTTTGTAGGTGGGATACACACGGTGACATCCTTATCTTTTTTCAAAATCCCTAGGTTTTATACCCTAATGGAAACACGTCATGTGTTCTTCCTAACTACATCATGGGTAGTCGGTATTTTCTCATTACTTTAGATATGATATTTTCATGTTAGATCCAGTGTTTATTCATTCATATATGGCCTTGTATCCCCTTGAAAAATATGGTTCTCATAGTCATTCGTCATTTATTTCCATCCAGTGGCTGGAAAATGGATTCAATTGAATTGATCTAGGTTGCACAAACCACCATTATCCCGTAAACCTCATGTCACTACCATGGTATATTTTTTACCTAATTGAACAATTCATTCACATGAAACTATATAATCCTAAAATATCATCCCTGATCTAGTGTTCCATGTGTCACACACAATTCTACCACAATCCTGGGGGTCTAATCGAGATCAGTACCACACAAAAATGTCGGATCGAGGCCTCATAGGCTAACTAAAAAAGAATAGAATGAATCAAGGTATAAAGGCATATGAACAAGGGTTTTATAGTCATCAATCAAGCATTCAAGTACAACAAACACAATTGTGGGACCCAGGTTTAATAACCAATTGAATAATCGAATTGAACTGATTCATATGTGCATGCCATGGTTCAATTAGTACAGATAAAAGGGGAAGGATTGATCATCCTAGATAAATTTAACCAATAAGGGAATAAACCATTAATTTTCAAGTTCTACCTTTATATTGGATCATTTTTTAAATAAAAAACTCAGCAAAAATTCAGAGGAGTCATTTCATTCATTGTGATTTGATCTACTTTAATACATAGTTTAACCATCATCTAATTTTGATTTTCCAATGGAAGGATGATGAATGCTCTGGATTCACCCAGATTTTATGTGGCTAACCCTAGAAAATATCTATAATAGGATATTTATAGATAGAATATATTGTTTTGATTTAAATAATTAATGAAATTAACAAATAAATTAATCCACTAAACATACCGCAATCATTATTTTTATTAGAACACCTCACGTCGACCTATTTTTGGTTGTGCCTAGGATAAACGTCATGTTTTAAACTCAAATATGGTCTCATATTTCTGATATGAGATTCCATTAAAGAGTAATAAAATTTTCTTTAATAAACTACATCTACGTAATATAAAATACATTTAGTATATTTATAAAATTGATTTCAGGAATACTGAGCCTCAAAATCACACGCCATATCAGCGTCTAGATTATAAAATATATATAAAAATTATTTAAAAGTATTACAATTCAAAAATAATATCTATATATAATTAAATCCTTCAATATTTTCATCCCCAAAAATAAAAAATGAACAAATATCTTGTGATATTGATCCCACATCTATTTCTCCCACTCCTAGAAACTCTTATGCGTTTCCTCATGCTACCACAACATGTGAACTAAGGGGATGGTCCATCCATGCAGGGTTCTATCCTATTAATCCTCGATCACCACTAGGTGTTCTATAAAAGTGGATCAATAATTGATTTCTAGCTCACCTGAGTAGATAACATGCATGGGATTAGGCATGTATCACCTCATCTATGACACATGGAAGATGTTGTGCACCTACTCTAACTCTGGGGGTAGGGTGAGTCGGTAAAAGACCACACCATCCCTATAAAAGATATAAAATGGACTGATGAAACCTAGGTATAGATTTAATCCCCATCTAAACCTAAATAATCCATGTTGTGGGGCGAATCTTAGGAAAATTTGGTCTCCTTTATTGATCTCCAAGGTCCTATAATGGAGATTTGTGTAAGATTTGTGCATGTACTGGGTTGTCTTCATCCACTCATGGATGACGTAAAACTTCCCCATCACCATCTGTACCATCTATGGACCCAGAAGATATGCATTGCCAATATTTTTCCATTGTAGGGGTGACATGTAGGGTCTCCTAAACAGGGCCTCAAAAGGAGGTATGATAATTGTATAGTGGTATCTATCATTGTATGAAAACTCTACCAAGGGAATGTGATCCTCCTAACTCTGGATGAAGTCCAACACACAATCCCGCAACATATCCTCAAAAACTTGGACAATGTGATCAATATTCTAATCTATCTCGGTTGAGTGGCTATACTCATCCTTATTTGGGTTTTGAATTCCTCATGTAGGCCTCTCCACAACTATGAAGTAAACCACCCATCATGGTTAGCGGAAATAGTCAGGGACAACCCATAATAGTGAATAATATCTCATACGTACATCTTCCCAAAATTCTCAACCAAACTATGATCCTTAAAAGCATGTAAGTGTGCCAAATTCAGGATTCGGTCAACTATCACTCATATAGAATCATCCCCTTCACTGTCCGTGGAATACCTATCACAATATCCATGGATATGTCATCTCACTACCACACCAGTATCTCAAGGGGGTACAAAAGACCTTCTAGAACCTGGTGATCATCCTTCATCTATTAACAGTTGAGGAACCGATAGATGAACTCCTTCATGATTCATCTCATTTTGGACTACCAAAACTACCATTGAATGTCTCTATACATCTTCCCTATACTAGGATGTACATCTAAAGGGGAAGTGTAAAAATCCCTCACCACCTCATCTCGAATCATGATCGGAACCACCAACCGGTCCTAGAAAAGGATGATGTCATTCCCTCTATCAAAATATACACCTGGTGAATCCCCTTTGGACATCTAGTCATTCATGGCCTCACAGTTGATGTATCTTAGCTGTGAATCTCTCACACACTAGATAAGAAGATGATTCAACACCAGCGACTGAAGAAAATATAAACCCTCAAACTTCACCAGGTCCAGCTAGAAGGAAGCCAACCACTCAGAATCCTCCTACACCAAGAGATCTTATGACTTATTTTTAAGGTAATATGCTACCATGTTGACCTTCCCCAATGTATAGACTATATCAAAGTAATATTCATGTAGGAACTCAAACCAAAACCATTATCTCAGGTTCGAGTCTCTCTTCATGAAGACGAACCTATGACTCTGATGGTATGATTAAACCATAAAGATTTATCTTAGAAGATAGTGCTCCATATCCTTGGGAAAAATACTACTACTTATAACTCTTGGTCATGAGTCATGTAGTTTTTCTCATGAGGTATCAACTACCTTGACCCATATCAGATAATTGTATGTCGCTTCATCAACACACATCCAAGCACAGCTCCTAAGGCATCGCAAAACACTATTCAATCCACATACTCCACTAGTATTCCCAACACATGATCACTCGTCATCCTTACCCAAAAATCCTATAATTACCTCTACCACTTCTCAGTCTAGGAAAACGTATGATCTTTTTGTGTCATGGTGGCCAAAGGAGTTTAAATTCTGGGGAAGTCATCCACAAACATCATATAGTGTCCCACCAATCCCAAAAAACTATATACCTTGAAAATTCTCTTGGGTATATCCCTGTAATTCCCTGACCACAGTTACCCAGAGTCGGTGCATTATTACATATCATTGGCATGATCACAAAAGATCAAGTCTTGAAATAATGATTAGTTTAATAGTCTTGGAAACACTAGATATATTCATAAGTCTTACATTACATCATAAAGTAAAAAAACTACAACAACATATTGTCTTCATATCCCATCGTACTATCCCTGTAGGTCATTCATAAATTACTTCTTCACATCCTGGGAAAAATAAAAACATTTAAAGGAGTGAGCTAAGATTCTCAGTAAGGATAACAATATAGTGGAAACTTCCATAAATAAGCATAAACATTTAAGGCAATGTTTAACTAAAACAAAATCCTTTTAAACTTGAACTTAAACATAATATGGAAAATATAAAATAAAATAATTTCATTTACTTATTCACATGGATATTCTAATAGTATAATAACCACATGCAATATCAATAACCACTTTCATAATGATGGAATTGATAATGTCATACTATCATAACCACATAGTCAAGGCCTTGTTCCAAGACTACAAATAAGATTTTGTCAAGGCCTTGTGCCAAGACACTAGTTTGTCTCATGAGACCTACCGATGCATCGAGGAGTTATAGCGGGCTCCACCTATCACTTACTAAGTCCAATGATTTTCTCATATGAAAATTTTGAAACATAACATAAACATTTTTATTAAAAATAGCATACGAAATTTCAATAATTTATCCACAAACCATGAATGGTATAAAAATAGCACATCTACAGTCAAACATAACTCATTCGATACAATATAGAAGATTTTATTGTATCAGATTAACTTCAATCGAGAATAATGAATGAATTTGACATAGATGAAAATAATCATCAAAACTATTAGAGAGAAATATCCCCCTTTTTCTTGAAATCATTTAAAAGTCACACTATTTGTCAAGAAGCCTTTTAAAAATATATTTTTGAATCCAAGTGTCCCATAACACTTTGAAACTTTTAAATGTAATTTTAATTTTAAAACCTTAATGTATATGTAAATAAATCCTTAAAACCATTTTTAAAACATGGACATTAATGAGAAATATTTAGAAGAATAAATCTTCAAAACATTTAAAAATGATATATTAGTTAGAGTTTATAACCAAAGGAGAGACACTTGAATACAAATAATTGAGGTAATAAAAACTTTGGAATATCATGAGAATAAATGGATTCATGATATACTATGTCAAATGAAATTATATACACCATATAAAAGTGATTTGGTATATAACAACAAAGGAGTCTCAATGGAATGTAATTTGAGATGAAACTTCTTATAAAGACCGTATCCTTAGGTTAAAGATAAATAAATGGCATAATTATGTGTGACAAATATAAATACACTCAATATTATTGGATATTTAGTGTAAATCAATTAGAGGACATTCACACATATTCTTGTAAAGACAACACCAATTAATTGGTTATTTAACACAACAAATGGAGATTGAGTTAAAATTACTCTTATCAAGTTCATATAGATGACTTGAGAAATTATAAATGGAGTGATTATGTGTATCAAAACTATATCCACAGAAGGGGGAGTGGAAATTATGACATAAGAAAATTAATAGTGATTCCACACATAATCTTGGAGTAAAATAATCAATGAAGTATGTGTAAAGCCGAATGAATGGAAATTGAAATTTCAAATTCCCCTATCGATTTGGTAACATACGAAACATACACCCATGAAAGAAGGATCATAAAATGATGATGTAAATATACATGAATTAAAGTATATTACATAATTAATACAAACATGGGTAGTACACACACCGTATGTAATAAATAGGTGGTGAACAATGAAAATCTCACAGAATTAAAAGTGAGATAAGAAACCACTTACTTTGTACTTTTTCCTTGGTCGAGGGTAGGTTATCCTCTTTCATAATGGTAAAATAATTTTTATTTAATTATACAATAATAATATACATTAATATGATATCATATATGATCTTTTAACATTGCTTTGTTAATAATATCTTAGTATCATCATCGTTTCGGGTGTTAACTTACTCATTTTCTTCTATATGTTTTGTTACATAATTCGTGTTTGTTATGGATAGTTTTTATATTATTCATATAAATAATTATAAAGTCCTTAAAAATTATTTTTAATCATAAAATGATAATTATACTTGAATGGATATGATGGGTAATGAATCTCATCGCATTCGTGGAGACGGTAGTTCGTACGTACGCACGAATGCTACTTCCATTTCATTTTTCATTTTAAAAGGAATCAAAACCAAATGATAGATATGTATATTATTATTATATTATAATATAATATCTTATATATTTTACTTAAGTTCATTAATACCATCCTTTATACGTTCCATGTATGGTATGAACGAGCCATATCACTTTGAGGGGGCGGTAGTCCGCACTTCCTCAAATGAAATTATCGTATATATATACAACATGAAACAAATAATGGTATGCTATAAAATGGAATTACAGAAGAATATATATAAAATAAATATCTTTAATATCATATTTAATTATAGTTCCATCATAATGTCCACCATTAGAGGCGGTAGGAGATAATTGAACAATCATCGTTTCGTGAGGCGTTTGGTTTCCATCAAGAGAAACATTATGTTCTTCACCCATTAGATGGAGGTGTATATAAGTTTAGTTAGAATAATTCTCATAAAAATATCCTAGTATATTTATTATACTGGTTTTTTTACAAAATAAAATAATAAGAATATTTTAGGGGTTGGAGAAGTAAAATAAAAGAAAAGAAGCTAAGAGAAATCGTTACCTTTAATTTGGGTAACTCCCTTTGGTTTGAACCAAAAAGGACTCTTGAAGTGTCTTCTTCCAAAGGTAAGGCTTATAGGAGGTGTATAGGGATTTAGGTAGCTTAATTTCGTAGATTTTGGACGAGTCAAAAGGCGTTAGAGGTGTGAGTAATTGGTTAGAAGTGGTGTCCTTTTATAAGGGGGAGGAGGGTCTCTTTAGGAAAAACTTAAAGTATTAATTTATAATAAATTCATATTCGGTTTATAATGGCTCCAAAGTGGATTATTAAAAGTATAAGGTGGGTATGGGTCAAAAACAACTCAACCAATATATTTTAGACAGGTTTGGGTCACTATAGTAACCTTATCTTTTAGATTTAACTCTTAGTTAAATAGTTTGATATTTACCATGTCTCTTTGTATTTTTATATTATATAGTTAATAAACTTACTATATACTTCCAAGAGACCCAAAAGTGGTCCATTAATGATACACCTATCATTATATAAGTCCTTTTTCCGAACCTTATATTTTTAGGAATATAATATCAATTAATAATATAATATTTGTTTTAAAAACTCTTTTATGTCAATTTTGACACTATTGGGTATTTTGTTTTTGATAATTTCATAACAGCATTATTACTTCGAAAACAATTTATATAAACAATAATAATATGTTATATAAACATATAAAATTATTTTAATTCATAAAAATTCTCAAATCACATTTATTTTGATATTTATAATATCAATTATTTTAATATTTAATTAATTAGGTAATTACTGCATCACCATTGTGTCATAAATAAATTTAATTATTTAATGTCTAAAATTTATCAATAAAATACCATTATGTAGGAAATATTTTTATCTTTCTAATTAATATTTATAATCTAATTTATCTTATGTATAACCCTATATTAAAAATGTTTTATTTATTAAATTTGATTTTATCTCTTTTAACTCTTCTTTGAATTAAATAATAATAAATGTCCTAATCTAATCCAAGTGGACCTAAATGATAATATTTTATTCCTAAGGTTGTGTTTGTTCTAGATACACTTTTCCAATAGAATTAGGACATGTGTTAGGATAATATTAATATCATTTTTACCCTTAATTTCCCTATTTACTTTTAACCGTGGTAAATAAGAGTAAAAATTTACTATTAAAAAAAATTATTTTCATCTCATTGAACCACATTTTACTCCTTGATATTAACCGTGTCTCTTGGATTTTATAAAATTCACTCATAGAACCTGTAAAACTATGTTTTATGTGAATTTCCAAATTCTCCTAGGAGGTGGGTAAAAGACGGTGAAAAGTTTAATAAAAATTTTATATATATAAAATTATTCTAAACTAACTCCAATGAATTACATTGAAATTATATAGGTATTATGGATCTATTTTGACCTTAATTAAATTTAAATAAAATAAATAATTATTTAAAAAAAAGTCGGTTTTAACCAATAACTCAGTGTTTTTCACTATTCATCAAAAATTGAAAGTTTTCATAAAAATACCAAAAATTCACCCTAGGATAATTTCGATATTTCGAATCCAAAAATGAAGTCCATTTTGAAAGATAAAATTTAAAAAAATTCAAAAAGTGGGTATTACTATTCATAATGGCTAGTTTGATTGGTTGTAGTGTGTGTTAGAACTCAAAGTTGCGTACAACACACGCTACTGTATTATTCAAAGAGAATTGTACCGTGGAAGCTTGGGGTGTTACATTCTACCCTCCTTCAAATAATTTCATCCTCGAAATTTTTAAAATTGGGCTTGGGAATAAAATGGAAAGTCCCACATCGTAAAAAGAGTCAATAAAACTATCACCTCAAAAGAAATAAAGAGAAGTACAAAGGTCACCCAAGATAACTCATACTAGGATTACATGTAGAAAAACATGGATATAGAAGATAAACTAAGTGTAAAGTTCTGATGGAGAGGGATAGAAAACATGATCAGGAGAAAGTTAATAATAATAAATCCAAAAACTTGTGATGGGACAAATGGTCATTAGTTTCCCAGTAGAAAAAGTATACAAACAACATTTTTTTAAGTTACATTATATAAAGATGAGGAATTAATTTATGAGATTGACTAAGAAAATAAATATATATACTTACTTTTTAAGTATAGTTTCATTATTTAATAAATTTCCACCATTAACTCATTTTTTTTAAACGATGAGTATTCAAGAAGACTTGGTCACACTGGAATAGCTAGAATAAACTTCTATAGAATCACATGATCCACGAAGGATAAAATATATATTTAACTTGTCTTTAGAGATTAATCAAAACCAAAATGGTTATTACAAGATCTGATGATCCGCCAAAAGGACATTCCTTTAGATAAATAAACACTAATCTTAATTTCTAAAATTAAACCAACAATACCCCAAAGTTAAATAAATACCATTCAATAAAAAATTGTACCTAAAATCCTTCAATATAATCCAAACTAATATTGAAACCCAAAACTTAGAAGAATTTGGTTATATAGTCTTCCACGTTAAATTGTATCTCCAAATGACATTAACTACTCTTAAAGTCGCATACTTAAAAGTAATTAACCTAATCACATATTCTCTATTATAGGTTAATCATTTCCATAAATAAACCAAATAACTATAAATCCACAATAAAAATGTAGAAAAAATCCACCATTACTCCTCAAATGAAATCCCAGGGTATTCTATTTTCCTTGGGCATATAGTGTTCCCAACAAAGCGAACATCGTCCAAAATAACATTTATCACTTAATCACCAAATCATTTTCCTATATTAAGGGTATTAATTTAATAATACATAAGAACCCAAATCAACTTATTATTGATCAATAAAATCATTTAACTAAAAATAATTAGTCACACTAATCAGGGACTTCACGTAGTCCAGTGGTAGGAGATAAATCCCAATCGCACTTTGGTTGTGGGTTTGATCCCCATAGATTTGTTCGACGCAACGGGTTTTCACATGGTCTGCGTGTTGTTATTTTTTGAAAACTATATTTTATAAAATTACCAAAATGAGATAAATTCTTCAAAATAACCATAACATAATTTTAACCAGAAATGTTATCTCATACCTTGCATTTTCATCCCAAAATATAATAACTTGTAATTGCCTCAAACCCAATGATCATATAAAACCAAATGGTTATTTATAACTATATCCACAAGGGAAAAGATATTCCTTCCTCAAATATCATTCTCACCTGGAAAATTGTGGGGTTAGAAATACAATAGAAAATTATTCCAATGTAATCCCATCAATAAGGATAACTAATACATTTAAACATTTCTCCAACCATTTATTTCCACATAGCTTCTTCTTTGACCAAGAAAATATCCTATAGAATAGGGAATTCACTCAGGTAATGGCCAGGTCCCCTACATTTATGGAAAATGAATGTAAATGGATTTTTGGGACCATTTTTATTTTCTTCCATAGTACTCTTCATTTTTCCTTGTCAATTCTTCACATTATGTCCTTCTTTCCCACACGTAAAGCATTTCTTTTTTCCATTGAGACACTTTCCTGGGTGTCTCCTTTCACATTTCCTACATGATGGAAATTTAGGATTCTTTTCTCCATGGTCTCCACTGCTGGAGCTCTTATCATTCATCACCTTTCTCTTCTTTATTGAGTCCGGGAGTTGGTTAATATATATGTTTTTGGTCATATTTTTGGAAAAATGATTTTGAATGAACACAATATCTTTGACACCTATCAACATTCCATTTTCTTGATCATTTCCACCACTGTTCCCACCTTGTACATCATTCTCAAAGTTACTATGACTTCCTTGGACTCCATCCATTGACTAAAACCAGAAAGCATTGTGTGATTAATAGTAGTTATAAAATCATTTAGAGATTATCATGACCCCATATTCTCAATTTGAAACACCTTAGTATTATCCAAGGTCATTTATTCTCATATTATATTAAAATACATCAAATTGGTTGGTAAAGAAAATGTAAATTATCCTAAGAATATCCCTCAGGAGTTTTGTAACCAAGAGTGCAGCAAGGCCCGTTGTCGTGCACCAGTTCCCGTTCGAGTCTAGCTCAAAGCGGTGTTTTCGGGTTTTACCCCTAGGTACATCTGTGCCAGATCCACCTCTACCTGCTTGTATCTAGACAGGGATTTACTGTTGGAAAACTCACAAAATCAATACAATACCAAAATTCTAGTAAGTTCTTCTATACTAATCCTCAAAGTCTATCTTAGGGCTATGTGCTCTAATCACAGTTTATCTAAATCTAGTTTCCAAGGTTTGTACTAAACTTTCTATGATACCAACTGTAATGCCCCAACCCCAGTTACCTAGAGTTGGTGCATTATTACATATCATTGGCAAGATCACAAAAGATCAAGTATTAAAATACCGATTAGTTTAGTAGTCTTGGAAACACTAGATATATTCATAAGTCTTACATTACATCATAAAGTAAAAAAAACTACAACAACATATTGTCTTCATATCCCCTCGTACTATCCCTGTAGGTCATTCATAAATTACTTCTTCACATCCTGGGAAAAATAAAACATTGAAAGAAGTGATCTCAGATGCTCAGTAAGGATAACAATATAGAGGAAACTTTCATAAATAAGCATAAAAATTTAAGTCAATGTATACCTAACAAAAAAGCCTTTTAAACATGAACTTCAACACAATATGGAAAAGATAAAATAAAATAATTCCATTTACTTATTCACATGGATATTCTTCTAGTCGAATTACCACATGCAATATCAATAACCACTTTCATAATGTTGGAATTCATAATGCCAGACTATCATAACCACATAGTCAAGGCCTCGTGCCAAGACTACAAATAATATTTTTTCAAGGCCTTGTGCCAAGACACTAGTTTGTCTCATGAGACCTACCGATGCATCGAGGAGCTATAGCGGGCTCCACCCGTCACTTACTAAGTACAATGCATTCCTCATATGAAAAGTTTGAAACATAACATAATCATTCGTATTAAAACAAGCATATGAAATGTCAATACTTTATCCACAATCCTTGAATGGTATAAAAATAGCACATCCACAGTCAAACATAACTCATTCGATATAATATGGAAGATTGTATTGTATCATATTAACCTCAATCGAGAATGATGAAGGATATTGACATAGATGAAAATTATCATCAAAACTATTAGAGAGAAATATCCTCCTTTTTCTTGAAATCATTTAAAAGTCACACTATTTGTCATGAAGCCTTTCAAAAATATTTTTTTGAATCAAAGTGTCCCATACCACTTTGAAACATTTAAAAGTAATTTTAATTTTAAAACCTTAATGTCCGTATAAATAAATCCTTAAAACCATTTTTAAAACATGGACATTAATGAGAAATATTTAGAAGAATAAATCTTCAAAACATTTAAAATGATATATTAGTTAGAGTTTCTAACCAAATGAGAGACACTTCAATAAAAATAATTGAGGTAATAAAAAATTTGTAATATCATTAGAATAAAGGGATTCATGATATACTATGTCAAAGTACATTATATACACCATATAAAAGTGATTTGGTATATAACAACAAAGGAGTCTCAATGGAATGTAATTTGAGATGAAACTTCTTATAAAGACAGTATCCTTAGGTTAAGGATAAATCAATGGAATAATTATGTGTGAAAAATATAAATACACTCAATATGATTGGATATTCAGTTTAAATCAATCAGAGGACATTCACACATATTCTTCTAAATACAACACCAATTAATTGGATATTTAACACAACAAATGGAGATTCAGTTAAAATTACTCTTATCATGTTCATATAGATGACTTGAGAAATTATAAATGTATTGATTATGTGTATCAAAATTATATCCACAGAAATAGGAGTGGAAATTATGACATAAGAAAATGAATAGTTATTCCACACATAATCTTGGAGAAAAATAATCAATGAAGTATGCGTAAAGCCGAATGAATGGAAATTGAAATTTTAAATTCCCTTATCGATTTGGTAACATACAAAACATACACCCATGAAAGAAGGATCATAAAATGATGATGTAAATTTCCCTGAATTAAATTATATTACACAATGAATACAAAAATGGGTAGTACACACACCACATTCAATAAATAAGTGGTGAACAATGAAAATATCACGAAATTGAAAGTGAGACAAGAAACCCCTTACTTTGTACTTTTTCCTTGGTAGAGCGTAGGTTAGCCTCCTTTTTAATGGTGAAATAATTTTCATTTAATTATAAAATAATAATATACATTAATATGATATCATATATGATCTTTTAACATTGCTTTTTTAATAATATCTTAGATTTATCTTCGTTTCGGGTGTTAACTTACTCGTTTTCTTTTATAGGTTTTGTTACATAAGCCATGTTTGTTATGGATAGGTTGTATATTATTCATATCCAGAATGATATAAAGTCCTTAAAATTTATTTTTATTCATAAAATGAGAATTATACTTGAATGGATATGATGGGTAATGAATCTCATCGCGTTCGTGGAGACGGTAGTCCGTACGTACGCACGAACGCTACTTCCATTTCATTTTTCATTTTAAAAGGAATCATAACCAAATGATACATAGGTACATTATTATTCCAGTATAATATAATATCTTATATATGTTACTTAAGTTCATTAATACCATCCTTTATACGTTCCATGTATGGTATGAACAAGTCATATCACTTTGAGGGGGCGGTAGTCCGCACTTCCTCAAATGAAATTATCGTATATATATACAACATGAAACGAATAATGGTATTCTATAAAATGGAATTACAGAAGCTTATATATAAAATAAATATCATAAATATAATATTTAATTATAGTTCCATCATAATGGCCACCATGAGAGGTGGTATGAGATAATTGAACAATCATCGTTTCGTGAGGCGTTTGGTTGTCATCTACAGAAACATTATGTTCTTCACCCATTATATGGAGGTGTTTGTAAGTGAAGTTATAATAATTCTCATAAAAATATCCTAGTATATTTAGAATACTTGTTTTGTTACAAAATAAAATAATAATAAGAGTTTAGGGGTTGGAGAAGTAAAATAAAATAAAAGAAGCTAAGATAAATTGTTACCTTTAATTTGGGTAACTCCATTTGGTTTGAACCAAAAAGGACTCTTGAAGTGCCTTATACCTAATTTAAGGCTTCTAGGATGAGTATAGGGATGTAGGGAGCTTAATTGGATAGATTTTGGATGAGACAAAAGGCTTGATAGGTGTGATTAATTGGTTATAAGTGGTGTCATTTTATAAGGGGGAGGAGGGGATCTTTAGCAAAAACTTAAAGTATTAATTTATAATAAATTCATATTCAATTTCTAATGGCTCCAATGTGGATTGTTCAAATTATAAGGTGGGTATGGGTCGAAAACCACTAAACTAATAGATTTTAGATAGTTTTGGGTCACTATAGTAACCTTATCTTTTAGATTTAACTCTTAGTTAAATAGTTTTACATTTACCATGTCTCTTTGTATTTTTATATTATATAGTTAATAAAATTACTATATACTTCCAAGATACCCCCAAGTGGTCCATTAATGATAAATTTATCATTATATAAGTTCTTTGGGCGAACCTTAGATTTTTAGGAATAAAATATCAATTAAAAATATAATATTTGTTTTAAAAACTCTTTTATGTCAATTTTGACACTATTGGGTATTTTGTATTTGATAATTTCATAACAGCATTATTACTTCGAAAAAAATTTATATAACCAATAATAATATGTCATATTAACCTATAAAATTATTGGAATTCATAAAAAGTCTCAAATTACATTTATTTTGATATTTATAATATCAATTATTTTAATATTTCATTAATTAGGTAATTAATACATCATCATTATGTCATAAATAAATTAAATTATATAATGTATAAAAATTATAAATAAAATATAATTATGTATAAAATAGTATTATATTTCTAATGAATATTTATAATAAAATTTATCTTAGGTATAACCCTATATTAAAAATGTTTTAGTTATTAAACTTTGATTTTATCTCTTGTAACTCTTCTTTGAATTAAATAATAACAAATGTCCTAATCTAATCCAAGTGGACCTAAATGATAATATTTTATTCCTAAGGTTCTTTTTCGTCGAGATACACTTGTCCAATAGAATTAGGACATGTGTTAGGGTAATATTAATATCATTTTTACCCTTAATTTCCCTATTTACTTTTAACCGTGGTAAATAAAAGTAAAAAGTTACTTTTCACCAAAAATTATTTTCATCTCATTGAACCAAATTTTACTCATTTATATTAACCATGCCTATCGTATTTTTGAAATTACACTCACAAAAGCAGAAAAATTAAGTTTTATGTGAATTTCCAAATTCTCCTAGGAGGTGGGTAAAAGACGGTGAAAAGTTCAATTAAATTTTTATATATCTAAAATTATTCTAAACTAACTCCAATGAATTATATTGAACTTATATAGGTATTATGTATCTATTTTGATGATAATTAAATTTAAATAAAATAAATAATTATTTAAATAAAAATTCGGTTTTAACCAATTACTCAGTGTTTTTCACTATTCATCAAAAATTGAAAGTTTTCAGAAAAATACCAAAAATTCACCCTAGGCTAATTTAGATATTCCAAATCCAAAAATGAAGTCAATTTTGAAAGATAAAATTTATAAAATTTTAAAAAGTGGATATTACTATTCATAACGGCTAGTTTGATTGGTTGTGGTGTGTGTTAGAACTCGAAGTTGCGTACAACACACGCTACTGTATTATTTAAAGAGAAGCGTACCGTGGAAGCTTGGGGTGTTACAATCCCAATAAATCACCACATCAATATTATTAGGGTATATATATAATCTATACATAGAAATGACATGCCCCAAAAAGTGAACCTTGTGAATCTAAAACTGAAACATCAAGAGCTTACCATAAAGCTGGTGCTCTTGAAGAAAATCTAGGACCATCATCTAGTGCTTCGAATTATCCTCCTATAAATAAAAGTATATGGGTATTTATTCAATGAATACAACCACCAACTTGTCTAAGTATGGTTGGAAGATCTGGTTCATCAAAACCATAAACACAGAATAGGAATTCATCACACCAAAGGGCATCACCAGGAACTCATAAAGTCTGTAGAAACTTTGGAATGACAACTTAAAAATATCAGCCTCATGAACCCTAAACTGTTGGTAACCGGATCGTAGATCAATCTTCAAGAACCATATCATTCCACACAACTATTCAAAGCGGTTTCCAATCCTCGGTGAAGGGTACTTGTTCTTTATTGTGGTCTAGTTCAGGGTATGATAATCCACGAAAAGTCACAAACTCATTTCCACATTTTTTACAAAACAACACTACAGTCATCTTGTAGGAAACACTAGGCCTAATGAAACCCTTCCCTAAAATGTTCTCCAACTACAACCACAACTCTTAGAGTTCGATTAGGACCATCTGATATGTGGTAGAAGATATTAGAGAGGTCTCAGGATACAAGTTGACAAAACCATCATCTCCTTCCTCAAAGGTAGTCCCAAAACAATCATTGGGGAATATGTCCATATAATCCTCCATGGATAAATAAATCCAAATTATGGAAGAGTTTTCTTAACCAAGTCTATAATAGATAACTAATGGGTGATGGGCTACATTCCCCTTCTTTTAGAACCCACTCATCCTACCATGATAACTTTATCACCCACTAAGGAGAATCATGTAATGTTAGTGAGAAGGAATATGAATCATTTGTAATGATATTTAATCTAGGATTAGACATTGGACAACAAATACATAACCAATATAATATATTAGGCTTCCATCATGACGACCAAATACTCAAAAGTTAACCTCTCCCCCCAAGTGATAGAACAAACTTCTAGAAGATAAAAGATATAGAAGAAGTGTTCCCTGTAGAATCCTCAAGATGAAGCTATTGGGAAAAGGTATCAACTAGGAGCACTATCTCTCAAACCCAAAGTATAGACATGAAGAAATGACTTGAACCTGTTCATTATAATATTCAACCATGAGTAGAATAAGCACATATCATACCTTTAATCATATTTTATATTGATGGTTCATGAGCCTCCATATCTTGTAGCTATCCACGACCCCGAAAACCATCTCCCTAAGACTAATTATGGACACCACGTGGTGGTGGTAGAAGGATCTCATATCATTTTCCACCCCCAAAGATCCTCCTCATGGAGCTCCAATAACTCATCTTCCAACTCCGCCTCCCTGGGGGCCTCTCTTTCCTCTCATGGGTGATCCCTAATGACGGTGTTGTCTCTACCATAGCCATCCATATTCTATCTCCCTATTATCCTTGGCATGTACGATTAGGATTTCACACACCATGTAACCTCACCATTCACAATCATTTTACCACCCCTCTCCAGCATTCCATGGTCCTCTGTACTGCACCTAACCATATGCCTGAGCCTGATCCTGGGAAGACTACTTGTGTCAAGATATTGTATACTGATATCTTATAGCTGTTATAGTTGACTCATCTCTATAATTCCCAGTGCCCAATTCAACTTCCCCTTGTCACTCTAAAATAAAACTATTTATCCCTCATTTATTCCCCAACACCCAACCATAGGTGGGAATATGGAAGGTCGCCATGCTGGCATCAATCTCTCTCTAGAGTCCCTACTCAAATTTTTGTGTTTGGATATATCCATCCCAAATCATGTCAAGGGAATATATTGTATGTTATTTGAGCTAAAAAACATACTAGTACATTTTTATCCCTCCCTCATGAGGCTCTAGTGTCTCAGGAATTCAAACCGAGCACAAATAGAAGGGGTGGCACTCCACAAAAAATAGTTGGTGGAAGTTGGGACACAAGAGGGTCAAATCATCATGAATCTAGATAAAAATACTCCAACAGTGCCCAAAAAATCCTTGGAAATGGTAATCCTCTAGTGAAACCACTTGATCCATCTATGTCAAAAAAATCCTAAATATATGGACTACTGAATCTATCCAATCCTCTACTTCCCGGGGATCTAGCTCACCACGGAACCTCAGCGGCCTTTAGAACTGGAACTCATGAAGTGCACTAAGCATGCGTGTATCCTCACATCACTCTTTTAGTATTAATTTTTGCAAAAAAAATGGATTTTTCATCCTGTCCACCTAAAGGAAGGATCTCTTGGAATGGACCCAAAACTAAGGCCTCATCCCTAATCAAATCATCGTTATGATCCAAAACTAGTATCCTGTATGGCTAGCATCATATAGGCATACTAAAAATTTAGACAAAATGCTCCATGGTCAAAAGATAATATATATATATATATAATGGGTATCCTAATAAAGAAGATAATTAAAATACTCTATCTTATATGATGCATGTTTCAATTTTCCATTCAACCAATGTCTTGGTATGCTAAGTCAACAAGAAGGTATTCAAGGTCCTAGTGAATGGATACATCGATTGCTCATTCCAACACTGGATTACTGAGCTTAATATCAACACTTGAGACACATTAACATTATTTCACTAAGTCCCAAACCAATCCGTATAAGGGGACTGAACCAAATAACATCTTAAGTAATGAACTGGCTCTGATATCAATCTATCTAGACACGACTCTAACCATGGTTTGAGCCACAACTACCCCATACCCACCTCCATAGACTAGGGGATGGAGACAAGTGTTGAAAGGAATATCCTAAATGGGAGACCATTTCCTAATGTACCTATATGCACACACCTGACTATATCAGTGATAAAATAAAGAGTAATAGTAAAGAAATTCAACAACTAGATTGTAAACCAATCTTGAAAAACCTCAAGGGTATTTAATAGTATGATAGTTCAAACTGAAAAGTAAAGGGGAAAAATACACTCCCAGTTAGAAAGATGTACAAACATGACAAAACAAGAAAGTAAAAATGCTTAAAGATCCCAACTCCTGATCCTCAATCTATTAACACCTTACGCGGTCCAATTCACTACATATCCCTAAGCTCCTCCAAATTCATGTCCACCCTATTTTTCATCTGAATAAGACATGAAACATGTTGGAAAATCCCATATAGTGGTGAGTATATACATACCTACAAACAATCCATGAAATATAAAGGGTGATTAGTAAGAGAAATAATAGGAATATAAAACAAACACCTCCACCCAAAGAAAAAGAGTAAACAATTCCAATGACATGGATTATATATTTATATATTCAAACTAATGAATCTAAAATGAGAGAGAAGGGGATATCCATATCATATACTATCCTAGGAAAGATTTCTAATAGTTCCAAGAGTCCATAGATTCCCATCATATCACATGTATACCCATAAAAAACATCGAAGTCAATCCACACCTCACCATTATGCTGCATAGTTGATGGGGAACAATATCAAGATAGAGGACTCATTACATGGTACAAAAGGAGGATGAAATCAGTATATATCTAGAGTATGAATGCCCTATCTCAATAGGAGGGTTCCACACTAATGGTCAAGGACCCATTCCATGTCTCTACAAGAGGTTACCACTCAATAGATAGCTATCAGACCTATGCCATGTCCCAGTAGGAGGGTTCCACTCTGATAGTCAAGGACCTATCCTCCGTCTCTGTAAGAGGGTTACACTCAAGAAGTCGAGGACCCATTCCCTACCTAGTAGGAGGGTGTCACTCAGATATTAGATAGAGGACTCATGTCATACCCATCATGAGAGTTCCACTCAAATAGTCAGTCGAGGACTCATACCCTACCCAGTAGGAAGGTTCCACTGAAGAATTAGATAGAGGACTCATGCCTATCCCCAATGTAGGGATCCAATATTGAGATAGGTAGAATACTCATTCCTATCACAATAGTCGTGTGCCACTCTAGAATCTGTTGGTGATCCTTCCTGATCACTACCTTCATCAAGCATCTCATAAAAAGTCTTCACACCCAAAACATCTCACATCGTGTCTCAAAAGCCACTACATAGGCTATTATAGTGTTATATATGGAAAAAAACTCAAGAGAGGCTACTCACAAGACAAAATAAGATCCCAAATATGAGAGTATGAAGTTTCCTCAGAAAGAACCAAGGGGTACACAGCATGTGAGGGGACCCACATGGTGTGTGGTCCCACTCAATTGCATGTATGTATCCCTGTAGGTACATGGATCACCAACTATATGGTATTACATGGTATGTAGGGAGTATAAAAAGAATGTCCAAGAAAATCAGTGCCCCTTACCATGTTTGTTGAACATGTTTGTGTTTTTTGTTAAATGAGTTTTCCTGGTCGTGTCAATGTACTTTAGTACATGACATGCTCCTGGTCATGTCCTCCCACACAAGGTCTTTCTCATGTGTTCTTACCCACGACATGTACACTTGGATAGGGTTACATGGCATGTAGGCGGGATACATTGTGTTCCATCCTTATATCTTCACAAAACCCTAGCCATGATAGCCAAGGGGGAACACACCATGTGTTCCTCTTAACAATGCACAATGTAGTTGGGATTTTCACAAAAGATTATATAGGATATGAGCATGAAAGATATGGTATTTTTCCTTTAGATCATGCCTCCTCTCTTCCTTAAAAATATGTATCTTTCCATCATTTTCCATTTTCAATCATCTGGTATTCGAAAAACAAATTCCATTGAATCACTTGAATTATGTACGAACCACTATCATCTCGCACACCTTAGGTAACTACTACAATTAATTTGGTACCTGATTCGACAAATCATTGACCCATAACTCAAGAATCCCCAAATCTCATCACTAATCTGATGTTTTGTGTTGTATGCAATTCTTCCATGAGTCTAAGTGTCTGATTAGGCTTGGTACCACCCAAAAACATTGAGACGAGGCCTAATTATCCACTCATCAAAGAACTTGAAGAATCAAGAGAGTATAGCACAAGAAAAAGGGTTTAACAGTCATTGGACAATATTTCATGGACACAAAACATAATTGGGGGACCTTAGGTTGTGAAATAATTGAATAATCAAATTAAACTAGTTCATATGCACCTGAAAATGTTCAATTAGTGAAAATCAACAGAGCAGGATTAATCATGATTAATTAATTTAATCAATAAGGGCATAAAAATGAATTGATGAGTAATACATGGATATTTAATCTTTTTTTATCGATAAACATGTACACTAATGACTGAGATGAGTTTTATTATTCATTGAGATTTGATTTGCTTTGATCCAGAGACTCATTGTTGTTTGATTTTGATTCTCCAATGGAAGGAGGAAGAATTATCTAGATTGTCTCGTGGTTTATGTGGATAACCCTAATAAAATCTCGATAACAAGTAATATATAAATGAAATCCATTTTTTTAATTTAATGAATTAATTAAATTAACAATTAAATTAATCCACTAAACATACCGTTAATGGACATTTTATCTGAACACCCCGCATTGACCTATTTTAGGTCACGTCTAGGGTAAAAATCATGTTTTGGACATAACCATGGTCTCTTATTTATGATTCTAGGTTCTATTTAATATTTATCTAGTATTATTTAAGAAAATGAATGTTTGTAGTATAAAATATATTTAATATCTTTGTAAAATTAATTTTGGGCACACTGGGCCTCATAATTGCACGTCGTCTCAGTACTTATATATATATATATATATATATATATTATAGGGTAAAAAATTATCTCTTTAGCTACCTCCCTGAAATGATGATCATGGTTGTTTCATTATTTTGTATTATTTCACAAGAACACTTCCAAAAAAAATCTCAAATGAAATCCAAACATTTATAGGACTCTACTAACACTATAAAATTACAAAATATTACATTACAAAAAACAAAGCCCTTATAATATCCTAAAGATTAGAACTCAAACATTACCAAATGTATCCAAAAATTTACCACTTAAATAACCTTTTGTTCATTAATTCTGTATATTCTTCACGATGAAACTAGACTGATGATTATAGGAATCAAATAATTGTATCATAGTATATGATATAAAATAAAAAATGTATGGTTTTAACACTAGATATAAAATCATGGGTCTAGTGATTTTACATTTGGTATCAAAATGTATTTTATATTTTTCTTGATTTAGGATAGAGAAAAATTTGGATAAAATTATTATGGAACTGGTACAAAATGAGTCTTAATGTTTAGATTCTATGTATTTACGTTCAAAACTATTTATGGTTTGATATATTTCATAATATTGTGACATTTACATAATTATTTTAATTTAATTATTTAAAACATATGTTAAGGGGAAGTAAATATAGAAATAGGGAAAAACATGTTTAATGAAAATAGGAAATGTTGTAATTTTCTAAAATGAATAAAATAATTTCATGTATATATAGATCATCATGACTGTTCTCAAATATTTGACTAAGGACATTGCTAAAATATAAATTATTTCTAAATGACCAATAATACTACCTTACACATAAATAATATTTTATTAAGAGGTTGAAACAAATCAAATAAGAGTTCAAGAAGGACTAATGTGGTGGTCCCCAAGAATATCCCAATGAACAATGAGTGTATAGTGAAGGGAATGGGAGCTTAATATACTGTAAAAAATGAGAGTGACTAGTGGATACCCTTCAGAGTACAAGTGATCTTCAACCTTGTTTAGCACACACCATGTATGAATTTTGACTAGTTGGTAACACATTCATGTTTTTATGAAATATTTTATTTACATAATTTTTATTCTTCAGTATCTTTCTTTGCATGAAATCCTGAGTTTAAACGAACTATTAGATGTAGTTAATATAATATTACAATTATAGCCTAGTTGTTAGGTTATCAGGAATAATTATAACAATCTTATGAAAATTCATTATGAATTCATTGGCTATTAATTATTTATGAAAAATATATATCAATTTGATATTTTTATTTTTTTTAAATAACTTTTGGTAATGAAATTAATGAGATATATATGTGTTATATACTTAATAAAATATTTTTGATATTCATCTAATAGATATTTAGAAATATGGTATGAATACAACCCTATAAGAACCTGTATATATTTTCAAAAAAAATGTTAATTTTTACACCTTTGAATGGAGAACACATTTTAAATTAATATTTTGACACATTAATAAATTTTATATGAAAACATAAAAATCTTATTTTGAAGAGGGATATAGAAATTTACTTTAGATAAATATCTGATAAATTTTTGATAACTTTCATTTTTGATGAATAGTAAAAATATGCTAAATTTTAATTAAAAAAAACTTTTTTCATCGAGATAATTTATATGGTTAAATTATAATATTGGATGGTTTTAAAGTATAAATAGAATATTTTTTTCATTTAATATAATTTATGTCATTAGCATTAATTTTACATTGAATTAATATATAAAAACATTTCAATCTTTTGCAATGTTTTTACTTTTAAAACTCGTTTTCTCATTTCAACAACAAGATTAATTTTAAATTAATTAATATAACTTCAGTGTTTTTGAATTTTGAAAAATTGATTCCATATTTGGTAAGATAATGTCCAAATTTTTTGAATAGGTACCTTTTATTTTTGGACAATATGAATAGTAATCTTTGTAATTATTTAATTACCATGGTTAATGGTAAATCGAGTAACTAAGGGTTTAAAAAATATTATAAAATTACCTTAGCACTTATAAAAATCCTATTATATGACTAAATTCAACCCTTATCATCTATTTTCTGAAATGGAATCACTTAAGGTCGACTTACCTATGAATATGACATGAATGTAATAAAAACTAATGAATGTGACAAGATGTCATAATCTCATTTTATATATGTATATTAATTTTAATATATGGAAAAATAGGAAATAATATCAACTATAAATAGTCTTGGGAAATCTAAAATAATTACTTAAATCATATAGATTTATTTAAATTTTGTATAGATTAAATAATTACCAGTAATGATGACGCAATAGTATTGTATAAATTATTTTATTAAAAGAAATATCAAATAAATGGTTTCAAAATATTAAAATAAATAACATATGAACTAATTAATATAATACACTAATTTTATAGGTGACTATGACATTTTATGAGTGTATTAAATATTTTGGTTCCAATTTATCTTGAATTTTAATTTTACTTAAAGTCATATAAATGAATAGTGTAAAAATTGACACTATAGACATTTTATAAAAATAACATTTCATTAAATTAATTAAATATCATAAAAATATTTAAAAATTACGAAGTAAAAATTATAAGGTCTAAAATTTCATAAAATATCTATTAATGGTCAATTAACACCATATAAGTAAATATTTTAACTATTGAATATTTATAATGTTATTACAACAATTAAAATTAAATAGAATAACTAAGTGTTAATTAAAATTATAATTCTTAAATTGATATAAAAACTTGTATAAAAATTATTTGATGATGGGTATTCGAACCAAAATCATCCTATATTTTAATCAATTGAGTTTTGGACCATTTGTAATTGAAATTGAATTTATAATAAATTAATATTTTGAGAGTTTCCAAAAGTACCCCTCTCCTCTCTTAAAAAAGGGAACCTCCTCCCTCTCCTCTTCACTCCATTTTTAGATTTCAATATCAGCCAACCCCTAAAAATTTCTCTTATAAACTTTCCTTTTTACATTCTAGTGGTTTTTTTCTACTTAAAAGACCAATTCTAATGCCTTAAGAGGAAATTTAAAGGAGGCACGTCGAGGAAGAGGTAATCTCTTTTATCGATTCTTTCAAATTTCTTTCTTCTTCTACTTCCTCTTTATTAGTTATTTAATTTTAAAAGTATTAACATAAGTATCACTCATATACGGATATTTTATTATAAACATGAAACAACCATATTCCACCTTCTACCCATTCTATGAAAAATGAAATCATCACGCGTGCGTATGTATGACTTTCCATCTCCACATCGTGGTGTAATCTGTTTTTCACCATCACCTTAATTGTATGGGTATAATTGTGGGAATAATAACTATATATGATCAATAAACATGATACTAATTATGATATACTATGCACCATCTACTTCAATACCATTCAACAATTATGGGAATGATATCATCGCTCGTGTGTACGTACAGCTTACCATCTCCACAGTGCGATGTGATTCGTTCTACATAATATTCATTAAATTATTATTATATAAATTATTTTAATGAATAAATATGATATATATTATACTAATATCATTATTTAAATGATATAACTATTACCTAATAAGTGTAGCATGAGATTATCTGATAAATTTTTTATAAGAACACAAAGAAGTCATTATCTAAATAACAAGTGAAAATGAAATGTTACTAACAAACGGATAATAATATAATTATATATGATATCATAAAAATTATTATGATTATGGAATAAGTAAATAACATTATTTAAATCATTATATAGGAGGTATCCATACATACAAATGATATCATACCTAAGGTAAGGGATTATTTTGTCTTAGTTTTATTTATGTGGGACATATGCCTTATACACCATCTAATTCCCTTGTGTGTTGTTTATGTTACCCATGAATATATTTATTCTTATTATTACAAATGTTATGATATTTACATTGTATATAATTTTCTTGGTTTTTAGGCATACGATTTGACTGATTATTAATTGGTAAGGGATAATTTTTCAATCTCATTTTTATCTGAGATTGTTTATACGTAAGTATTTATTGGGGTATATGTATCATCCACATCAATGTTTCCTAATTATGTAAAATTATTTCTATTATTATACAATTTTTTAAGCTAATTTTACCCTTTGGGTAATTTTTATTAAATGGTATGAATGGAATCTTTTGTCGTTATTCGATTTGATGTACTTTTTGACTTTTGGGGGAAAAAGTACGAGGAGAATATATTTTTTTAACTTATACAGCATGAATGTAATTTTACAGTTTCATGAAACCTTATTTCCTTGAAGATTACCCTAAAATATTACAAGGTTAATTTCACATAAAATGATTTCCTCTAAAATTTTGTGGCATTTTGAGGAAGGAAAACGTTTTTTAATAAGAAAGGATATTTTCCTCAAGAATTAATTTTAGGTATTTTCTCAAAATTATTTTCCATCTAATATGACACTCTTTAGAAAGGGTAATATTCATATCCCTATTATTATCCTAATTCTATTTTGTTTATGATGAAATGTAATTTAGGAAATCCATTTGTTTTATATCAATTATAATGGAATGATGTTTAAGAAACCCATTTTATTTCATGGGTTATGCTATGGTGAATGTTTTTTTATGTTTTTGTGGAACACATAAGAATGGATTCATTATGAGATGGGTGGGACCTATATCTCTCTCCAATGCATTGGGTAAATATTTATATCTCATGATATAGACTTGATTGGAATGGTAAGTAAATCTGGTTCAGTAATACATGGCTGGAATGAGGAGTGAACTCATTTTAGTAATGGACTTTGTCCGCTATGATGGTCTCGGAAATGAGCCTTGACTAATATAAATGATTTTCTATGATTATGTGTTTTTGTACCAGAATTTCATGTCTTATCTTATTACTATTTGGATTAAATTTCACTTTTATGATTTATCCCATGTCATGATATTATGATCTTTTATATGTAGGATAATATTTTCAAATGTTATGTTCTTATGATTATGATATGAATGATATTTCCATTATTTTCCCTTACTGAGAATTTGTGCTCACCCTTTCATATGTTTCTTTTCCCCAGCTCATGAAGAAGTGTATTAAGTAAGATATTTCAAAAAGGATTCTAGTTAAGAATAAATAAGCAGGAGACAATGTGGATGTTTTATGAACCTGTGGTTTATGTTTCACAGTTTCTAGAGACACTAAACCTATACGGTCCTTGTGTGGTTTTATTGTGTTATGTAATAAATATTCTACAATGTCGAAGTAATATCTATATATAAATTATGTTCCATTATATGAATCATTATCAATAAAAGATCTACATATTTTAGTGATGTTGTTGATATAGAAATTAATGATATATAATCCCAAAAATAATTTTAGAAGAAATTATAAGTCCAATTCCACATAAGAAGGGAAAATATTATGAAGTCTATTGAGAAGGAGCCCATTGAGAATAACTCGAGCATATTTTATGAGCAGTTTACCCTCCCCAAAAAATGATAACATCTAACACATCTATTCCATGGTTATAAAAAAATTAAACCCCTCCCTATATGATATAATAAGCATGTGATTCATTGGTATTGAGTATGACGCTTGAACTATGCATGTTCAAATGTACCTAGTGACCCTAGCCAGATCAAGCCCCACCAATCAAGGACTAATTTTTCAATAAGTTTGAGTTCTTAATTGTATTCATGTGGATTCCTATAAATAGTAGTGACTCCATTTCTGACATAATTATAGTTATTTTTGGTTTTAAAAAGGTAAAAACTAGCCTGAACACCTAGATTTTTGGCTTCATTTCACACCTCCTATAAAACCATGAAACTAGTGAACCTAGAACATTGATCCCACCTATCCCAAGAGGTAGGCTCCACATTATCAAATAATTAATATATAGAAAGTTCAATGGTGAGAAGGTATAGGTATATTCCCAAGAAAGTCCTAAGGATATTCCAGATACAGTACACTCATTCTCATTCTGGGAAAATTTAATCAATTATCTTCGTAGAAGAGTTCAAGAAAAAAAGACTCTTAGAGACTATTTTAATTACATTATATTGTATTGGGTATTCTGTGGTGATAGGTCTACATTTAAAACTCTTATACAATAAGATATATTTTATTAGGATGTAATTATTCCAAATTAATTGAGCCTATGGGTTTTAGATTTTCTATTCATAAATGTGATTGTAGTAATCGAAAGTGTATAATAATACCGAGTAATCATTGGTTAAAACATAGAGGGTTGTCTCATCCACTAGACTGATATTAGAGATGTGAGTATTTTAATAATAATTACTAATGATAGAGATAAAAATTGGATTCTTCAGGGCTTTATAAAATTTCATACTCTAATAAATAAACCTTGGAAAGTAGAGAGACTGGCATACCATTTTTCATCCTGAAAAGAAATATCACCACGACCAATGATCCAACATGAGTTCTTGATAAGATTATAAAATATACATTTTAGATTCCACGATATCAAATATTATGAAGAGTTCCCACTGTATAACACCTTGATTATACACCTATATTTTACATGAACAAGTTCCAACCATTAATACTGGACTATGAGAGAATCCCATGTTATTTTTGAATACATGGTCTATATGTAATCCTATAATTTCTTGAAATTAATACCTTGTTATTCATAAGGATTCTCTAGTCATGACCAGCTCATTTGGTTTCAATTTTCCACTTAATGAGAATCCTAAAAAACCATTTAGGGTTATTTCAAAATTGGTAACAACTTCTTGGGAGAACATGATAATATAAAGAACATGAATTTACATTGAAGTAATAAAACTAGTAATTAGAGTGATACTACCTCCAGAATATATAATCTTTATTTTTGAGTTTATGTTGTGGCATGTGATTTTATTTATCAAACCCTTTAAATTATGAATACCGATCTAGTATTTTGATATTGGAGGTACAAGGTATGTCATAGGAAAGTCTATTATTAAAATATAATCCAATATGTAATAAATTAGTTATGTATGGATTAACAATATCTCAATATGAACACACTAATTTTGGTTGTGTTAATTTATTTTCTACACAAAAAACCATATACTGTTAGGAAATATTTGATATTAAGGATGGATTAATGTCAATCATTTAATAAAAAAATAATATCTTTAGTTTAGAAATTGTGTGAAATATATGTGAATATGAATTAGCCTTTTAAAGTAAGAATGTACCAATTTATGATACTTTTTTTATTCTAATGCTAAGAATGTCCTTTATGAGAACAAATAGAATAGTAGAATTATGATCTCCTTGATAGAGGTTGTTTTTCAACTTGAAGAAGTAAAATTTTCTTTCCATAATAGTCATTGAGAACCATAGGGAAGAATAGTTGTGAAATAATAAGTCACAATCCCATTCCAAGAATCCACATCGCCTTATGACCCGAAAAATAAATTTATACTTCAAATTATCATAATTTTTACCATTTCCAACTTAACTATGAAATTTATTCTGATGGTTTTTCTATCAAAATCTGGCATCATCTCTATCACCAAGATAATGGAAACTTCTCTATTCCTTCCCTTAAAAAAATTTATATTATTATTCTCATACTACGTTGGGGAGGGGATGGGAGAGTTTGTTATTATAAATCTTATTAAGGACTTTGTTGGTGATGTTATTCCATACTTATAGGTTAAAATTGGTTTAAGGTTCTTAGAATTGAACCTTGGGAATAAGAACTATATATACAACACAGGTGGCCCTTGGATGTATTCCCCCTTTGACATAATCTTATAATGCATCAATGAAATATTTCTTTATGACATGAAGTAGCATAAAAAACATGGAAATCCTTCAAGTTATCGGCCATTGTCTAAATTTAATATTTTTATAACATCCTTGATTTTATCCTCTATACAAATGGATACCATAATTTCATTTTGGTTCACATCAATGGTGCTCTCATTTTCATTTAATAAATAGGTCACTTATTCCTCACAATGTTTGTAGTCTATAGAATCTATTTGTGAATAAATGACTAAGGAAGAGAAATATGGGATATTAAACGGAATAGTTATGTTGACATAATTGGTGTAAGATCCAACATGAAGCTACATATGAGATTACCCAACAACATCCTTTATTTAATTAATTCATGAAATAAATTGGAATTCTTACTTCCCTCTTTGTTCTAGGAAACTCTTGATATTTCTTAAGTATGCCACCCTTCTTCTAACAAACTATCTGGTAAAAGAAACTGGTTATTAGATAAGGTCACAAAATTATAGTCAGCTCATCTCTCATGTAAGCGAGTAAAATTTCCATCAATTTCAATTTTTAGATCCTCAAGACTAGTATGATGATTGGGATAGCCATTCAACCACTCCATAATATCACCTTTTAGCTTCTTGAGTTAAATTTTCAGAAGACTACATGAGTTCAGTTTTATGGTTGTACTCTAAGAATATTATATATTGAAAAATAACTCATTGACTATGGTTTATATGTTGTAAAAGATTAATCTTTGATAACCATTCATCAAGTGATAGGGTTTAATAAATATTGGGGTGTTTTCAAGGATTTATTTAACCATGTGTGTAATAAAAGAGATGAGAAATCTAGTGGTCCATTTTAGGTTGTATAGATACCATTTCAGGTAGCACAATTCCATTTATTTTCACTCTTGTTGTTATATCAAGATAAATTATCCCCTAAGTGATAATGATACAAGAGTTTGTAGTCCAAAAAAAATTAATTAAAATATTTGGTCACATTCCTCAAGTAGTTTCATCCACCCTTCTTCTTTGTCTAGTTTAGAATAGTATTGAAATCACATCCAACGAACAATCTATGGGGGTCTATCATGATGGTGGAAAACAATTATTAGAGGTCATTTATTTTATAAAAATCATAATTTGTGTAAATGATTTTAAGGTAAATAAATAAATAGGAAGTAATCACCTCTATTGTGATTTTTTTTGGGAATGAACCAAGTTCATCGGTAAATAGTTTTTACAAAAGATCAAGAAATCGTTATCATTCAAATTGTATTGAATTTAGTTCTTCATGTGAATCTTTAATACAAATTAGCTGATGAGATCAACCAAGTACATCATCTTGAGAACAACAATTAGGGAAATATTTTTATGGAAAAACTCATATGAAATGTATTTTCATTTTTTGGGGATATAATTCCCCTATCATTGTATATAATAATAAAGATCATGAGGAAGATTAAGAGGAAGCATTAAAGGATTTTGAGCCTTTATAAAATGAACCTCAAAGGTAAGTAGAGGTGTTGTCAATATAGTATTTATATTAGGATTTGGTTTACCTACCTATTAAGATGATATAAGAAATATTCTTTCCAAATTCTTGTTATTAGAGGGGGTCAATTTATAGTATCATCACTAATTGGGTAAAAATAATACATTGGTATAAATGAGAGAAGATATATCATGCAATCCTGATATATGAACTAATAGAGAATTATTGTAAGAGTTCCTCCTTAAAATCATTCTTAACACCATGCTTAGAAATGTGGAGGCCAACATCTAGGGGAGATCCACTAAATTGGGACTCATAAAAGAGTATAGCTCTATGTTGATACTATATAGAGAATTTATATGAAACTAAGAATCATATTTAGTAAAATATATAGTAAATGAAGTTGGTATATCAGACATAGTGACTCCATCCTCATTGGGGAATCAAATGGGGTAGTGGTGTCCAGGGAGGCAGATCAATTGGTGATAGGGTCACATAACCCATCATTAGTGTTAGAGAAAGAGTCCTCAAAATACCTCAAGGGTTGAGGAGGTGTTTCAGAATAGTTTTCAACATTTGAGTTGGTAGAATCTACCTTTGAGGCCTCCAGAACTAGGGTTCTAGAAGTTTAGAATACAAATTCATCCCTGCACTAGCAGGGTCATCTGAGAGACAATGATGAGATTCCATGTTACAACTCATCAAAGGGACCTTCACCATAATAAAGTCTCTTGAATTCCAATCCATTTTTTACCTAAGGATATATATTCTACAGGCATAAGTTGTATGAATTTAGAGGTGAAACTCATTTCAGAAACATCACATAGTGATAAAAAAAGATCCTTTTTTAGAAGGAGATGGTAGATTCCACACACAGTAGGATGTATTAGATAAACAATATATAAATATCCAACTCAAGAAAAATAATAGCTTCTATGGTATTCTACATCCAAATTGTACTATAATCTATGGAAAAATTTACAATATATTCACAAATACACATCAAAACTATAGGTTTGTGGAAGGGAAGAGCCATCCCAACAAGATAGTACAATATAGAATCTATCGTGGGGTCTCAAACCAAGTGAGTATCTATTGGATAATTATATATTATTAATACCCATAAAAATAAAGAACAAATTTCCCTTACTGAATATTAGAAGAAATATTATCAGTAGATGAGGTAAATGCGGATGGATTTATGGTTAAAAATTACAATAGTATCTAGAGAAGATATATCCTAAGAGATGATAAAATGATAGAATATTGTAATAGTTGTAAAATATACCTTGAACATAGAAATGATATTCCATTGGTTATAAACCACAACGGGGTTGAAATTGGACATCAATATGGAAGATGAGGAAAACTATCAACAGCCTCCAACTCTTTGAAAACATTCAAACAAGAGAGAGGATCTAAAAAAGTACTTATACCACCCAATTCTAGATACGTCTAAAAAAATTGGATTTTCATAAGCCACTGCTAGAGAAGCATCATCGGATAAAGAAAAGGTCTTTGTCAAAGGCCATTAACCATCCTCAAATCATAGAGTGAGAGGAGCAAGACCCCTATTTCTAATATAATGAGGGTACACCATCAATGATGAAAGAAGACTGATTGGATCCCATCCAATGGTTATCTGATTTTAAAAAAAATAGGATGTGTGTATTGCATGTACATATCATTAGGTAAATCTATAATGGATTATAAATGTCTCATCAAAAGAACTACCTTAAAGACCGTGTATATTATATTAACTCATAGGCAGTATCCACCATCATTTTGGGTTTTCATAGATTAATTAGTGTTCTAATAATGGGTGAATATATGTGAATTGTTTCTATTTTTTGAAATTATCAAAGAAAAAAATGTTGTTTTGATAGTCTATTGATTATAATTTGAGGAAAATTGATGGTTTACATTGGTTTAAATATAAGGAAGTGGGAAGAAATAATATTCAAATATTTTCATTGATTTAATAACTAATTTCTTAGAAAATAAATCCCTTGCTTGATCAATTATAATATTGATGGAAAATTCCAAGAGATTATGTATAAAGGAGGATGAGAAAATAGTGAAATATGAGGTTAACATCAAATATTTAGCCACATATTCCTATTCTTTAATAAATCAACGTGAATTTAAAATTCATCCTTTTTTGGATTAATTCTAGTCCCCCAGAAATGATAGGATACATGAGATTTAAAAAACAATTAATATTTTATTTGATGTTTTCTAAAGGTGTGGATGATTTTTTTGGGATTATGACTATCCCTAAATGAAATATGGAAAAGGTGTGGTGGATGGATCAAAATATTAGTAAAACTTCTAATAAATGGTAATAAAGAAATAAATTTTTCTTTACTTTGTGTAAAAAGTTTAAAATGTTTCACTCTATAGATTAATTTCTTAAAAGTGATAGGTGTTGTAAATGTTTAAAATTTGGTCACCTTACCAAATTCTATTATGAGGATATGAAACTGAAACACCCCTTGATAAAAAAAATATCATTCAATTCTATCCCATGGTATATTGCTTCAGTAGTGAACATTAAAGTAATTTCTCTAATCAATGACATAACAAAAATATTTCAATGGGTAAATAACGTCAACCACAACAGAGGATTTAGGTATTTGTTTTTTCTTTCATAAACATAGTAGTAGAGCTTGTGATTTTATAAAAAAAATTAAGTACTATCATTGTACACACAATCTATATAATGAATTGTTTAAATCTAGTTATACTGGATCCATTGATTATTTAAAAAATTATAATCTCAAAAATTCAAACCATATACTTCTATAATTAGAATTATAAATTAGAACAATGGAAAAGATTATTAATTAAATGAGGGAATAAAAAAATAAATTATCTATTTTCATCATTAAATATTTCTAGAAACCCAGTTTTTGTACTTACATTGAATTTTTATGTAATATTGATAACAGATTTTCTTTCATGTTATATTTATAAATGTAATGATAGTAACAATGAAATATTATTTATTAGATGGGAATAAATATAAATCATTTTCAAGAAAATAATATGTGAAATGGAGTTGTTTTATAAGCTCTAACCCTACTTTCCCATTGAATATTGAATGAAAATATGTGGAAAAGAATAGAAATAAATTTTAAATATATATTAAAGTGGTACTCATTATATAATAATACTTTAATCTATTCCAATAATAATTTCTTGAATCACTTTGAGATTAAGATGGTTGGTTTTCAATAAAACTAATTTATAGATGAAGATGGAAATAAAAGGCTTCTTATATAATGACAAGAGTGGATTTATAAGTGGAAAAATAAATATTTAAAAGAATATCTAGGAACTGAATTTATAAAACCATATGTGTAAACTTAGGGTGCACTTATATTATTTTTCAAGAAAAAATATAAATCAATTATGTTACACATTAACTATAAATATCTCAATAGAATCACCTTAAATAAAAAGTATCATATTGTAAGTATTAATTATTTGTTCAACATGTTATGTTGTACCCGATTATTACCCAATATTGACCTTTCAATTATGTATCATTAGTTAATGAAAATAAAGGAGGGTATCCCTAATAATAACATTTAAATAATTTATAGATATTATTGGTTTTTCTGTGATATTTGAATTAATGAATTTACTAGTAAAATCTATATATTTTATATATAGATTAATTTGATATTACCTTAATAATTATTTTTGAAAATTTTGATGATAAAATAATATATTTTAGTATAAAATGTTTTGTCATATATAGTGATTATTAGAGGAGTTGATATGAGTGTTTCCTTATATAAAATTTGAATGCGAGGGAAAATGCATGTATACAATAAATTCATGACGTTTATATAGCTTCATTCTTCTATTATTTGGATATATAGAAACCAAACATTTATGGGTTAAAGGTTGATATATATATAAAGACATAAAATTTTAATATAAATATTCATACAAAAGGAATTGAACATGAGACATAATGGATGAATGAAGTATCTTAAGGACTAAGAATACACTATTTGTTATCTCCTTGAAAGAGTGAACAAGTTGGGTTATATACTATATAGAGAATCCCCCAATGTCCTTGTGATGATGACTTTTAAAATATAACTATTTATTTAGGACTAAAAATATATAAATATGGAAATCATAAGATAATTTATAACATAATAGCTAATAAAATTGATTTCTAAACAATCATTACAATAGTAGATCATGAAAACCCTACGTGATGATATGTTGTTGTAAAATAATATCATTGTTATTAAACATGGTAAGCTAACTATGTTCATTATTTATCAAAATGTTTTGTTAAGGATTAGTGTTAGGATATCTGTTCTTGTAAATCATGGAATATTATTATATTTTATCTATAATTCATTGATAATATTCTCCTTAGTTTATTATATACTAGGTGTAAATGAATTTTAATGTTTTCCACATGTTTCAGTAACTAAATTGAATTTGTAATTATTTATTGAATTTAATGATAAAAATATATTTGGGGTTAAAATATTCATGAAATATATTTGATAATTTCTTTTGAATTTTAAATTGTGAAAATATACTTTCATACGTATTCAATCAATACCATTACCAATTCAAATTGGTGATATATTTTGTTTTTTTTATGGTTCCATCATATGGAATTGTAGAATTTTGTAGTGTTTTTCTACATTATATTCTTTTTCATGGTCACTAGTATCCACCATCATGAAGTGATAATCTATACTAATATTAAAAAAGAGGTAAATAGAGAGCTAACTTAGAGATTAAATTATATATTTCTTATTCTTACCATTTCATTTTATGAATACATTAACAGTTAAAAAGTTGGAAGAGTTATTTAATTTCCTAATATATCATTTATAATTATTCTAATGTTTTTTATATATTTTCCTTATCCTCATCATCATAATTACTTAATCATTCAAGTTTTTCTTTGATGTTGATTTATGGTGAAGTTATTTTTAATTCATGTTTTGTAAGAAGTTCTTCATGCATGCTTGATATTTTTGTATGAAATTAACACTATTTGAAAATAATGGGTGCATAGTATATGGTATTGATCTATATGTTCAATATAAATAATAAGAATAAGTATTTATTGTATTTAAATATGAAAAAAATAACTAGTAAATTTTTAAGGTAGGAATCTCTCTTACTAAATTCATTTTATGTTTTGAATTTCTTATATTGGGTGTTTTCATTTAAATTATTACATATTAATTTTATTCTATTCAAAAATCATAATGGTATTCTTTTTAATTAACCAAATGACATGAAACGTGCAATTTAATGAAATATACCGCTTGAAAGATCATCCCAAGGTTATAAAATACGTTGAATCCTTAAGAAAAAAAATATATTGATTATGGATTCAAACAAATGTATTTTAATCAATTGGGTGTCATTTTTTATTAACCACAACACATTAATTTTCATTTTTATCAAATATTTATTAAAAATATAAAAAACTAAAAAATTTCTGGAATCTATGAAATTATAAAAAAAATCATAATAATAGCCTAATAAATCACATGTTCTTAAGTATAGTGATGAGTTTATATGAAGGATATAATGGTAGTAACAATAAAATATTAGATATTATTTGAAATACCAACAACCATTCCATGGTAAACCTCTAATGAATAATAAAATTTATGGCCACTAAAACCAAAGAAGTCAATGATCAGTGGTTGGAGACATAATAAAAGGATGTTGAATATAGAGAAACAATTCCCCAATAAAGATTATAAAATTATGAAAAATTGGAGGAAAATGTAAAAATCTTTAAACAGCTACTTTTGAACAATTATAATAAATTTTTAGAGATGTATTCTAAATAAAAAATATATTTTTGTCTCTATGGTAGATCAACAATCATTAGATGAGTATTAGAGTGATTTTAATATTGTCGACATGATATGAGACAGTAATTTTATCTCTATTTTTGGTAATTCAAATTTGTTTTTGATTGAGTTAACTCGAGATGATGCCCGAGTATGTGGGCTTCACTTGGTGCCCTAAGGCCTTTGAGCCTGGGAGTCATCGGCAAAGTCTCGCTACAGGGGTTGACTCTTTTGAGTGCAATTTCAATTACCATGGCAAAATTGCAAAAAAAACAAAAAAAAAAACAAAAAAAATATAATACAATATTTTTTTGAATACTCATCTTAATATTGAAATGTGATTCCACCTAGCACTTCCGTCATTTTCCCTTTGAATAAAGATGAACCCCCATGTCTATTGTGATGCACAACACATCCTCATACTTAATTGATATTGGATGAAATATGACAATGAATTTGAACAAAGGAATGGGCTTGGGATTGAGATCTGCTTATGAAACTATCTTGTATTAAAATATTTGATGGGTTTCATGATTGTTTGGTATAAGCATTTTTGGTGATCATTGTGTATTAAAATGTTTTTAGAAAAGGGGATTCAAATTTCATTTTTGATGAGATATTTTGCTCGGGACTAGCAAAACTCAAGTTGGGGGGTGTGATTAGCCACTAAATAAGGCTAATATTCATTGTTAATATATATAATATTCATGTGATTTATTATTCATAAACACCATTTTAGTGCATTTTACATTTTGAACATCATTTCACATTATGACTGTAATACCTTCTTAAAATGCACTATTATGTGGTACATTTTTTAACATCATTTAAAGTACCTAATAATTCATCTGATTTTAAGGAATCTAATTATACATATTTTAATTTGATATTTTGGGAAATTTATCTACACTTAAATATGAACATGTTTGATTCAGGGATCAATGGAGAATTCATGGAAGAAGATGGGGATATTTTCTGATGAAAGGAAACAATTCTGGAGAAGTTGGATTGGACACCAGCCCACTGATGAGACTGTGGGGCTCAACATACAGGCCCAATTAATCCCAAATTTCGTGGGATGCTAGAACACATGTATAGGAACAAATCACTCTTCAGGATCCAATGCTAATTCGGCTTCCATGGTGTCCATTTAGGCGGCCCAAGTTAGAGATAAAATTCTGGGCCAGATTCTGCGACCCAGAAAAACAGTCTACTAATCTAATCATATCTCTGAATCCACAACTCCAAATGGGCCCAAATTTTACAGGTGAGTAGGAGACATCCGGGGCTCCATTTTAGTCATCTATGGCCCACTCTGATTCGGTCATCTAGAAGGACTTACAAGCGCGTCTGTTCGGTGGAAGCAAGCTGGCTGCCACCTCGGGTCAAGGGTGGGAAAGTCTCCTCTCACTTACTTTCCACCACCCTAGGCCTACCATACTCAAGTGGAATCTTTTGTACTGTTGGAGGCTCGACCCAAGGCTCCCAAAATGCCTATTTAAGGCAGTGGTGGTGAAGGAGTTTTTCATCTTTGACCTTTGTTTTCATCTTAATGTTATGCTGTCAATTTCTCTTTGTAACGTTCTTCCTTCACATGTAAGTTGTTTTAATTCATCCTAGTTTCTTAATAAAAGTTCTTCTTCTACTCTTATTCTGTTGTTCTACATATCATGTTGATACTGTTGGTTCAAGGTGTGAATTTATTCACACCATACTTTATGATATTTATCACACAACGGTGGAGTGATCGATTTTTGTTGTTTTTTTTACTTCTTCAATTCCACCCTCGTAAGTCTACTTCTCGCTTCCGTTGAAAACATGTCATCAATGGAGGACTAACTCTTTTATGGGTTGATCCAAGGGAGTAGCAAGGGGCTGGATTGGATGTTATTTCTCACTCCATTAATGGCTAATCACTTCTTTTAAATGAGATTTTTATTTGATGATTTTAAAACATCTTCATCCTTATTGAATTTAAGGTCACACGTCTCAAGTGCTAATACGAACCTTTACCTTGGAGTGCTCAATGCTTTGATCCTTCAAGTGTATGGGGGATTAGTATTAGGGTGTGTAGGCATTAAACCAGTAAATGATGATTATGTTTGATCTTCTTAAATGAACTCATCTCAATTATAAGAAATTGAAATCATTAAAAAAGGAATTCATCCAATCCACCTCAAGTGATAACCTAGGATCAACTCATTCTTTTAAATTGAATTCACTTAGATCTGTTAGATATCCTTTAAAACCATCTTAAATCAACCCAAGTTGTCCACTTCATAGCCAAAAACAATGTATAGAATGTACGTGTCTTTAGGTTACTTCTTAGGTCTCCGAGGATTCGACAACCCAAGCTAAACTACAAGGACCGTTCTACCTTCTTCTCTTGGGTAAATTTGAGCGAGAATCAAGTGTCCCCTGAGGCCATGCTTGGTAGTCGGTTAGTTGGAAGCAGACCATTTCGCGGACACACAGAAGGTCACGATCCTGCATGCACGAGGATGTGCATAGAATGGTGGTGGGAGAATGTCACAACTCAATCATGGGGGTCTTGTCCCACAACATCAAGAACATCAAAGATGTGGTTCATCAGGTTTGTCCCTATCAAAGAGATGGGAGTCGCCCCGACAAAGTGGAGGATGGTGCGTGTCAGTCTTGACACCACTGGTTGGGAGTTGGAGTCACTCTTCTGATGAGTCCATAACAGAACGAAACCAGTGAACCTCACAACATATAAAGAGCTGGACGGCTGAACCCCGCCCGCCTTGGAGGGGGCTGGGGTGCCGCACGGGCGAACCGTTGTGCTGAGACGCTCAGCCCGTGACAAGTGGTATCAGAGGGAATGTGCCTCGTGGTGTTGCGGAATGCTGCTGGTCTGACCTTGGTGGTGGGAGCGGAGCCCTGGGGTGTCATGCGGAGGTGACACGGCAGATAAGGTTACACTCGAGAGATGTCAGAGGCAGATACGCCACTATGAAGGGTGAGTTTGGTGGATGTGGTTTTCGACCCTGAGAGAGAGGGTGGACCACGGTGGTTTGTGACCCAGAGAGTGAGTGGACCATTGATGTCAATGAAAAAAGAGTGTCCCCTGAGGCCATGCTTAGTAGCCGGTTAGTTGGAAACAGACCATTTCGCAGACACACAGAAGGTCACGATCCTACATGCACGAGGGCGTGCATGGAATGGTGGTGGAAGAATGTCACAGCTCAATCATGTGGGTCTTGTCCCACAACAACAAGAACATCAAAGTTGTGGTTCATCTCGTTTGTCCATATCGAAGAGATGGGAGTCGTCCCGACAAAGTCGAGGATAGTGCGTGTCAGTCTTGACACCACTGATTGGGAGTTTGGGTCACTCCTGATGAGTCAATGGCAGGACGAAAACCAGTGAACTTCACATCATATGAAAAGCTGGACGACTGAACCCCGCCCACCTTAGAGGGGGTTGGGGTGCCACACCGGCGAACTGTTGTGCCGAGGCACTCAGCCCGTGACAATGCGCCCTAAAAATAATAATTATTATTATTATTATTATCATATTATTATTATTATTTAAGGACCGATGCACAATTAAATAATATTTGAACTTAAACTCAACTCTAAAAATAGATTGTTATGTCTATTGTGTAGGGTTAATCAAGAAATATAGAATCGTTGCGCACAACAGATTCCTTTTTTCTCTCTCTCCCTCTCAAGAATGAGAAATACAAGAGTGATTCCTTCAAGGTCGAAGGATGAACGTGTTGAGTCAATAAGATTTTCCTTATGACTTTTCCATTCCTTCTTGTTTTGAAAATCACAAACACCTTATCCTTAAGGAAAATTGCTTTCTTAAGGAAAATTGCTTTTATAAGAAAAATTGGTTTCTTAAGGAAAATTGTTTTTATAAGGAAAATTGCTTTTATAAGGAAATTTGCTTTTATAAGGAAAATCACTTTTATAAGAAAAATTATCCTTATTATATTTTCATCTAGATTTTTCTTAAGTATAAGATTCGGATTCATTTCTATTTTCTCGGAATTGCTTGAAACTTTGATATGAAGTATTCTGTTTTAAGATCCGGATTCTGGATAAGAACTGTGATAAAGTTTCACTCCGAAATCCAGAAAGAGAACTGTGATAAAGTTTCATTCCGAATTCCGGATACGGTTTTAATCCAGATTCAGGATACGAATTCTTTTGAAGTTCGATGACGAATTCTCATTACGAATTCTGATGATGAATTCTCATTACGAATTCTGATGATGAATTCTCATTACGAATTCTGATGAGGAATTCTCATTACGAATTCTGATGTTGAATTCTCATTATGAATTCTGATGAGGAATTCTCATTACGAATTCTGATGAGGAATTCTCATTACGAATTCTGATGATGAATTCTCATTACGAATTCTGATGAGGAATTCTCATTACGAATTCTGATGTGGAATTCTCATTACGAATTCTGATGATGAATTCTCATTAAGAATTCTGATGACGAACTCTCATTCTGAATTCTCTTATTAAACAGAATCTGATTATCTTTGTTTTATACACTCTGAATTAATTCAGACTCCGAAAAATATTTTGGTTAGACTCCGAACTTTTATTCTGCTTACATTTCTATAATTTGTCTAATCTTTATTATTTCCATTTCACTCCGAAGTTTTCATTCCGAACTTTTTAGTTAGAATTAAAACGATGTCGTACATTCTGTTACACTTGTTTTGTTATAAAACGATGTCGTCTATTTTGTTATAAACTAACCGTTGTCTAAGTGACACGTGTACAGGTCCCTCCGATCTTTAAGGAAAATACGACCGTTGGAGAAGGAGTCGACCTTACCTATAAATAGGAGCTCATTTGAAAGAGCTCGGTGCTGAAAAGCTGACTGATCTTCGACTCATGTGATTACATGCTTGAAGTGATTTCTAGAGAGAGAGGCTCTTATTAACTCTCAAAGCTTCGTGCGACTCCGAATGTTGGTGATTACATTCGAGGACTTCCGGGGATAGGAAGACAGAGGTGCCGACTACCTTGAAGTTCGAGGGCTTCCTTGCTGAGGAAGACAGAGGTTGCCAACTACCTTGAAGTTGAGGGCTTGCGGGGATAGCAAGACAGAGACACTCCGATCTTCGTATCAAGGGCTTACCCTGGTGTGGGTAAGACAGTCTTGCTTGAAAGTATAAATCAAGGGACCTTTATCCAAGGTTATTGGATACCCTTCTCTTTGGGTTAAAAGACCTATATCTTGTTACTTGTAGTTCTACTACTTGTTTATTTCCGCTGTATTTTGTATTATAAGGAAAGTATAACTTTCTTATACTTCCTTACTCGTACTTTGTATCATTTAGATTCTATACGCTTTAAGGTAGAATCTCCTATTGTAACTTTTGTTAAGGTTCAATATCCGGAACCATATTTCTGGAACCTACTTTCGGAATCTCTTTCCAAGTTTGCATTCGGTGTTAGAGGTGTTGTGAATTTGCTTAGTTTAACTTCGCTAAACTTAACACTTTCCTTTGCTTAAGGAAAACATAGTTATTTGTAACTAACTTTAAAGGTTCCAAAGGAATTTTTAAAGTATACAATTCACCCCCCCTCTTGTATATTGAGCATCTACATCACTATTCCGATCCTACAATTGGTATCAGAGGCAGGTTTTTGAAATACTTATACTTACGAATAAGTTTTTCTTACTCACTTTATCATTCCGAAACTTTTCCATTCCGAACTTTATCATTCCGAACTTTGTTATTACGAATCTTTTCTACTAACAAGTTTGTGTGCCGAAGGTTATTTCTGGTATGGAAGGAATTAATGTTGGTTCGATTGATAATCTAAATCCTACAAGACCACCTATATTTGATGATAATGACTATGAGTACTGGAGAGATCGAATGAAGACTTTTGTTATCAACACTGGAGTGGATAATTTTGTAATGCTTACTGGTGATTATAAAATTCCTGACAAGGAAGTTATAACTTTCACTAACCAGGAAAAGCAAGAATATCAACTTAATTATAAGGTACGCAATACTCTACTTTGTTCAATGACCAGGAATATATATAGCCAAATTTCTTCTTGTGAAGCAGCTAACTGTATCTGGAAGAAGTTAGAGGTTACACACTTTGGGACTTCTAAAGTGATTGAGACTAGAAGAGCTATGCTTAGAGCTGAATATCATGGCTTCAACTTTCCTTATGGAGAACCAATCTGTAAAGTTCAACAGAGATTCATGACTATAGTCAACAGCCTACAATCTATAGGAGAGAAAGGTTTAGATGATGAAGCTCTTGTGGATAAAATAATTGATATTATGCCCAATGAGTGGGAATCCAAAAGAACAGCTATAGATGAAAACAGGAAGGTCACTCAGATCTCTCTTGATGAGCTTTTTGGAACTCTTCTACAACATGAAACCAGAATGAAGAGAGATGCAGATAACATCAAGAAGAAGAATGGAAATGGTACTGTTGCTTTTACTACAACTTCAAATCAGATGAAAGCTAAGACTCCTGAGAGAGTAACCAGATCCAAGTCTAAGAAAGTTATTTTCCAATCAGAATCTAGTGAGAGTGAAGTCTCAGAAAATGAACTAGCAAATCTTGCTCGGAGGATGAACAAGATAGCTGGCCAGAGAAATTTCCAATCAAAGTATAAGAAAAAGGACAAGAAAGATAAGAAAGATGGAGAAGTTACTTGTTATGAATGCAAAAGAGCTGGACATATTAGACCAGATTGCCCTATGCTCAAAAAGAAAGAAAGAAAAGAAAGGCATTCAGACAGAAACAGAAAGAAATATTATAAAGTTAAAGCCAAGAAAGTTTTGAAAGCCAATGACACCTGGAGTGCAAGTGGTGGTGACTCCTCATATGAATCTTCTGATTATGAATCTTCAGGACAGAAGAATCTTGGTCTTATAGCCAGATTACCTATTGATAATCATTGTTTTATGGCTAAGGTACGAAATGTTGAATCATTGACCAATGTTTCTTTAAATTCCAATGATAGCAAGTATTATAACTCTTCTGATGAAGAATCATCTTCTGATGAGGAAAATACTTTACCTACTTATGAAGAAGTCTCTAGGTTTGCTGAACTTCTTGAAATTGAGAATTCCAAACTCAATAAGAAACTTGATAAGGCAAACTCTAGGAATTCTATTCTTACAAAAGAGATATCAGATCTGTCTAAAGATCTTGATAAGAAAAATACTGATTTTGAAAGTATTTCAAAAAATCTTGAGGAAGTAAGTTCTGAGAAGAACAAACTTTCTAAAGAATTAGAAAAAGTAATTTCTAAGAAAAAATTTTTCGAGCCTAGCTCTAGTTCTAAAACTAATGATTTTGAGGATAAAAACTTGGTTGTAAAACTCAAGTCCGAAATTTTTTCCTTAAAGAAGTGTTTATCAAACTTTACTCATGGTAAGGAAAATTTTGATAAAATGTATTCTCAAATACGACCTTTAAGAAATAAATCCGGATTTGGTTATACCCATGCAAAACCAATTTTCAGTAACAATTATTTTGTTCCTCAAAGTGCCCCATTTTGTACCAAGTGTCAATGTGGTGGTCACTGGGAAAAGAATTGTTTCTTAAACAAAACCCAATCTTTAGGATTTCACAAAACTTACTTCTCTAAGAAGATGTGGGTTCCTAAAATTTTATTATCTGGAAATCTCGGATCCAAACAAGTTTGGATTCTGAAAGTCTAATTTTCTTCTTGATTTCAGGAAAATAAAGAGAGTACCAGCAATAATACATGGTACATGGATAGTGGATGTTCCCGGCACATGACTGGTAACAAAAGCTATTTTGAAAAGATTATCAAAACGAAAGGAGGAAAGGTAACTTTCGGAGATAATGCTAAGGGAGAGATTCTTAGTATTGGTAATATTATTCTTCTTGGTAAAACCTTGATTTCAAATGTTCTTTTTGTTAAAGGTCTTAAGCATAACCTTATTAGCATAAGTCAGTTATGTTATGAAGGTTACCTTGTGAATTTTAGGAATGATAAGTTCTTAGTTCACAATTCCAAGGAAGAGTTTATTCTCTCAGCCAATAGGCAAGAGAATGTCTACACTTTGAACCTAGAAGACCTCAGAAGCCAAGATTTACCTTGCCTAAGTGCAATGGAAGATCACTCCTAGTTATGGCATAGAAGACTAGGTCACTGTAATCTTAGAAACCTATGTAAACTCTCTAAGAAGAAACTGGTTAAGGATCTACCGGAGCTTAGATTTGATTCTTCTAAAATTTGTGATCCTTGTCAATATGGCAAGCAACATAAATCTAGTTTTAAATCAATCGGTGAAGTCTCAACAACCAATGCATTACAGTTAGTGCACATGGATCTTTTTGGTCCTACACAAACTGGAAGTATTGGAGGCAAATACTATGTGTTTGTTCTAGTTGATGATTACAATAGATTTACTTGGGTTTATTTTCTAGCAAAGAAATCAGAAGCTTTTTCTTATTTCAAAAGTTTTAGAGCTCAAGTTAAAAATGAGAAAAACCTTCCATTGAAAACTATTCATAGTGATCATGGAGGAGAATTTCAAAATTCTGATTTTGAAACTTTTTGTAGTAAAAAAGGTATTACTCACAATTTTTCAGCACCTAGAACTCCTCAACAGAATGGTGTAGTTGAAAGAAGAAATAGAATTCTTCAAGAGATAACTAGAACCATGTTGAGTGAATATTCTATTGCTAGACATTTCTGGGCTGAAGCTGTAAGTACTGCTTGTTATACTATAAATCGAGTTTTGATTAGACCTTTTCTTAATAAAACTCCTTATGAGTTATGGAATGGCAGAAAACCAAGACTATCTTACTTCAAGGTTTTTGGTTGCAAGGTATTCATTCTGAATACTAAAGATAACTTACATAAATTCGCACCAAAATCTGATGAAGGGATTTTCTTAGGTTATTCCACAACCTCTAAGTCTTATAGAGTTTTTAATAAAAACACTTGTACTGTTGAAGAAACAGTACATGTAAAATTTGATGAGTCAGATCCTTTTGTTTTTAAACCATCCCTACCTACATCCGCGGATGTGTTTTCAAAAACTGATTGTCAACCTTTGATAGAAGAACCTTCTGATAAGGATAATGTTCTAGAAGATACTTCTGAAACATTTACCCCAGAAGACTTTCTACCCTATGTTGATGAACAGGTTTTACAAAACCAAAATCAGGTGTTTCTTAAGAATCATCCCAGTGATAGTATCATTGGTGATGTAAATCAACCTGTAAGGACTAGAAGTTCCTTAAGAAATGAAGTAGAACATCTAGCATTTCATTCCCAATTAGAACCTAAAAGCACTAATGAAGCTTTAGGTGATGATGATTGGATCAAAGCCATGCAAGATGAACTAAATGAATTCGAAAGGAATAAAGTCTGGACCTTGGTTGAAAGACCTAAGGAAACTTCTGTTATTGGAGTAAAATGGGTTTTCAGAAATAAATGTGATGAAAATGGAGTCATAGTAAGAAATAAAGGTAGACTTGTTGCTAAAGGCTATAATCAGCAAGAAGTAATAGACTACGAAGAAACCTATGCTCCAGTAGCTAGACTTGAATCTATCCGTATTTTACTTGCCTTTGCAGCATTCTTTAATTTCAAACTTTTCCAAATGGATGTGAAATGTGCTTTTCTTAACGGTTATGTTCAAGAGGAAGTCTTTGTTGAACAACCTCCTGGTTTTGAAGATACAAAACATCCTGATCATGTTTTTAGACTTACCAAGGCTTTGTATGGTCTTAAACAAGCCCCACGAGCATGGTATGATAGACTTACTGGATTTTTGCTTCAAAATAACTATGTTAAGGGAAATGCAGATCCAACTCTTTTTATAAAGAAAGATAAGAAAAATGTTTTGATTGTTCAAATTTATGTTGATGACATTATATTTGGTTCAACTCAGCAATCTTTAACTGACTCTTTTGCTAGTCTAATGAAATCTGAGTTTGAAATGAGTATGATGGGTGAGTTAACTTTTTTCCTTGGTTTTCAAATTTCTCAAAAACCAGAAGGAACCTACATATCTCAACATAAGTATATTAAAGATCTTAAAAAGTATGGTTATGACAACACTAAAAGTATAAGTACTCCTATCGGTACCTCAAACTCTTTAGATTTTGATGAAGCTGGGAAACCAGTAGATCAAACATCTTTTAGAGGTATGATAGGAAGTTTACTTTACTTGACAGCTAGTCCACCAGACTTAATGTTTTCAGTATGCTTGTGTGCAAGATATCAATCCAATCCTAAGGAATCTCACTTAAAGGCAGTAAAAAGAATTTTTCGCTACCTTAAGGGAACCATGGATCTAGGATTATTTTATACTTCTGGAAATGATTTTGATCTAAAAAACTTTTCTGATGCTGACTTTGGTGGATGTAGAATGGATAGAAAAAGTACATCCGGAACTTGTCATTTCTTAGGAGATTCATTAGTTTCTTAGTCCTGCAAGAAGCAACATTCTGTAGCACTTTCCACTGCTGAAGCTGAATATGTAGCAGCTGGAAGTTGTTGTTCTCAAGTGTTGTGGATGCAACACACACTCACAGACTATGGCTTGAGTTTTACCAAAACTCAAATTTTGTGTGATAACACAAGTGTCATTGCTCTCAGTAAGAACCCTGCACATCACTCTCATGCAAAACACATAGATATTAGGCATCACTTTCTTAGGGATCACACACTTAAAGGAGATATTATTCTTCAGTTTATCGGAACACAAGATCAACTTGCTGATATTTTCACAAAATTTTTGCCTTCTGATAGATTTGAATATATTAAACAGAAGTTAGGGATGATAACCGTAAGGTAATCCTCCTTAAGTAACTTTCTGTTGAAAAAGTCTCCTTACAGAATAAACTCCTTTTCATAGGGGGAGTACATTTGTTTGATAGAATAACAAAGTTTTTTCAAAGTTTGTTTTCAAACTTTTCGGAACGAAGATTTCCGGAATGGAATCTCCGGAACTACAATTTTCCAGAATGGACATTTTCGTACAGAACACTTCTAGAATGGAAGTATTCGTATTGAAAATTTCCGGAATGAAAATTTTCGTACTGGTATTTTCATAACGAGATTTTCGTACCGAATCTTCCATAATAAGTTTTTTTCATTTTCAAAATTTTGTAATGAATTTTTCATACTAAGTTTTTCCTTACTAAGTTTTTTTTTCGTACTGTGTTTTCCGTAATGAGTGTTCCGTAATGAGTTTTCCGTACTAAGTTTATTTTCCGTAGTAAAGTTTTTTTTGCGAACTTTGTCTTTTCATAATAAAGTTTTTTTTCGTAGTCATTTTTATATTACCCATTACGAATAATCCTCCTAAACCAATCCGAAAGGTATGATTACCTTACTCAAGTTTTCGTAGTCATATTTTACTTGCTGGCATTTTCTTATATTTTGTTTTCGGATTATAGTTTTCTTAATTCGTTGTTTTATTAAAAACCTCAAAAAGATCGGATTTAGTTTTCTTAAGAATTCGTTTTCAACCGTCAGATCTGATCTCAGCTTATCACAACCGTTAGATCAACCGTGGAAGTTGAACCGTCGTCCCATTCCCTATATAAAGGGGACCCAAATACTCGTCCCACATCGATTTCAAGCTCTCGCGTCCCGAATCTCTGCCTCTCTGTTTTAAAGTCGTTCCGAACTTCAGATTTCTTCGTTCCGAACTTCTCAGAGGTCTTCAGATCCGAATGTCTGCGGAGTTAGCGTCTCAAGAAATGTCATCCACCAAGCCTATTTCACAATGGTTAGTTTACAGAGAAAGGTTAGTCCATCCGGATTTCTTCAACAACTATGATTCTCTTATTTTGAAGAACATTAAGTTGAATGGCTGGGAAGATATTGTTGTATCCAAACCGGGGATTCAAGATGATGTTTTTTCGGAGTTGCTTGTTGAGTTCTATGAATCAGTTTCCTTCTTTAAGGAAGATGATAGGGAGAAATTTTCTTTTAAGTCTTATGGTAAGACTTACAAGCTTTCTTATACCAAGGCAGCAAGCTTGGTAGGGCTGTCCTATGAAGGAGAAGCTGAGTTTATATCTCACGTTTTTCTGGATTCTAAAGGTAACTTCGACAAAGAAAAAGACTTGAAAACTTTCGGACTCTCAGATGACAAAGCTCCGAAGATTGCTAGTTTGCCTACAAATTTCCGGATTCTAGAGTTGTGGGTACAAGGGCTTATCGTACCGAGGAAAGGTGATAAAGACAGTTTGAAGAAGAGTGAGATCTATATCTTAGATTTCCTGATAAATCTAAGGAAGTTTAACTTCATGAGGCACATTCTTATAACCATTGAGAATCTTAAGAAAGGAAATCTCAGAGCCCAGATCGTAATGTACCCAGCAATTTTATCAAAGTTGATAGTTCGGTGCCTTGAGTCCTTCAAGGAAGCTTGCAGATCTAAGCCAAGGGTTTGCAAAATTTTGTTGGTCAGTGATGATACCCTTAAGAGGATGGATGTGGCTTTCAACAAGGAGACTGGTGAGTTCTTCGATCTGCCTAATCAAGAAGAAGCGGCTCCGAAGGCTGCTGAACCGGAATCATCTAAGCCAGTAAAGAAAAAAAAGTTGAAAGAAGTTCCAGCTGAAGTTAAGGATCCTAAATCTAAGGAAGCTCAAACCGCACCTCCCAAACCAAAGAAGAAGAAGGCCTTTCCTGATGAGGTTGTTGCGAAGTGGAGAGCAGATAAAGAGAAAAGGAAAGAAGGGGATCCGCAGTTCGGATTGGACCCTGCGGAAGCTAAGGCATTGAAGGAGAGAACTGCTGATGAGCTTGAAAAACAAGTAAAGGAAAGGAAGCTCAAGAAGAAGATATCAGAAGCCAAGGCAGTCCAAGCGTTGTTAAAGTTTAATAAGATGGTATCTGGAAGCATTCCAGTTCCGAGATCTTTCTCTCTGGAATCTCTACCTGAGACTCCAGGAAGAAACCTTGATTTTCCGGAAGAGACTAGAGCTGAGCATGTTGAGCAACTCGAGCAGATTCAGCAAGTGGGAGAGGAAGAAGTAGTTGCTGAAGGAAGTGGCGAAACAAGAGACTTATTGAAAGAAGTAGATGAGTATAAGGGGTCGCCTTCGGAACACCTATCACTCCGAACTTCAGAGGTTGAATCCTCTAAGTTAGTAACTCTAGAGAAGGATAAGAATGAGGAAGATGTTGTTCAAAAAGTTGTTGATGATATTATTCAAGTGTCTACTGGTGAGCAGAAAACTCCTGATCAAGAATCGATTCCGAAAAAAAGACAAGGGAAAGCAACTCCTTGTTGAGACTCTGAAATCAGTGGCTAGTAAGAAAAGAGAATATGGTGATTCGTCTAAAAGGAAGTTGGAGCTTATTGAGGAAGAAAATTCTCCAAGCAAAGTTTCAGATTCGGAGTCATCCTCAGTGGGGCATGACTTTGTTTTCCAGTCTTTAAAGAAGTTGGTGGGATCCATTCCGACCTTCTCAAGTATTGACTCAAGATGTCAGATGCTCCAACATGCTTTGAATCAGAAAACTGACTCTGTATCTATGGTTATGGACAAGTGCGTTGAGATTGAGGCTCAGTTCAAAACCTTCTTTGTTGGCTACGAAGCTCATAGAAAATTTTGCAAGAGGATGACAAATTGGTCGAAGAAGACTGTTGAAGAAATGAGGTTATTCGATGAGTTTCAAGACAATGTTAAAGATGCCTTCGAGACTGAGGACAGGAAGATAAATGAGCTGACTTCCTCCTTTGACGAGAAGCTGACAGATGAAAAGAACTTCCGGATTCAAGAAGTCAGAGATCTGAATGGGAAGTTGAATTCTGTTTCTCAGAACTGGAAATTTGAAAGGGATCATCGGATTGAGTTTGAACAGAAGATGAAGGCTCAGGAAGAAAAAATCAAGGCTCAGGAAGAAAAGCTGAAAGCCCAGGAAGAAAAGATTGAAGCTCAATCTGCAAGAATAGTTGTCTTAGAGAAGCAAGCTGAAGAAGATCATAAAGACCTGAAGAAGATCAAGACTATTCTTAAGGGGCTCATTTCGAAGGAAAAAGATCTGAAATAACCAAATCCGATCTTTTTGTTGTATCTAGTTTTCTTTGTTGCCGACATTTCAAATCTAATGAAAAATGTGCTTCTCGTTTCTTTTGTTGTTGCTACTAATGTTTCAGGTACTTTGTTTTTTTCTCATTCCCTCAATTTCTTTTTGAAAATCACAAAGGGGGAGAAGGAAAAGATCTTTAAGAAAAAGAAGAACTCTAATAAGAGTTTATCTAAGGGGGAGAAGGAAAAGATCCTTAAGAAAAAGAAGAAATCTAATAAGATTCTATTTAAGGGGGAGTTTTTTTATTAAAGAAGACTTTTCTCATTCGTAATAAAATGTCACTCCGAAAATCTAAATACGATCCTTAGAGTTTCAAGGCCTAAGGGGGAGTTAGTCGTATTCATCAATATCCTTAAAGCAAAGGGAGATAAGCTTTAATATTTTTCTTTCTTCCTAGAATTTATTTTTCGTAAGGATGTCTGTGCTTTCCAAAAGGGAGGAGATTGTTGAGTCAATAAGGTTTTCCTTATGATTTTTCCATTCCTTCTTGTTTTGAAAATCACAAACACCTTATCCTTAAGGAAAATTGCTTTCTTAAGGAAAATTGCTTTTATAAGGAAATTTGCTTTTATAAGGAAAATCACTTTTATAAGAAAAATTATCCTTATTATATTTTCATCTAGATTTTTCTTAAGTATAAGATTCAGATTCATTTCTATTTTCTCGGAATTGCTTGAAACTTTGATATGAAGTATTCTGTTTTAAGATCTGGATTCTGGATAAGAACTGTGATAAAGTTTCACTCCGAAATCCAGAATGAGAACTGTGATAAAGTTTCATTCCGAATTCCGGATACGGTTTTAATCCAGATTCAGGATACGAATTCTTTTGAAGTTCGATGACGAATTCTCATTACGAATTCTGATGATGAATTCTCATTACGAATTCTGATGATGAATTCTCATTACGAATTCTGATGAGGAATTCTCATTACGAATTCTGATGTTGAATTTGTTGTACCCCTCTCTCTTGGATTTTAATGATCACAATCACTCTCATCATGTTCTAACTTGTTTTCAAGTGTTTTGATGCTAGGAAAAAGGTTGCACAGGAGTTGGCCCAAGAAGGTTGATAGTGGACTCTCTGAGTCCACCGGCCAACCGGTGGATTCCCACCGGCCAACCGGTGGTCTCTGGCAGAAGCATTGCTTTCTGCCAGATCCACCGGTCAACCGGTGTTAGCGCACCAGCCAGCCGGTATGGGCACCGGCCAACCGGTTCTTGCCCACCGGTCCGTCGGAGGACCCAGGCAGTAGGCTTGCCCACTGCCTGGTGACACCGGCCCACCGGTGGATGACCACCGGCCAGCCGGTGGAACCCAGACAGAAAGCCTGCTCTGTCTGGACCACCGGCCAGCCGGGAGCTCAGCACCGGCCAGCCGGTGGACCACCGGCCAACTGGTGAGACACCACCGGCCAGCCGGTGTGCCCAGTCAAACTAGTTGTTGGACCACCGGCCAGCTGGTGAGACACCACCGGCCAGCCGGTGTGCCCAGTCAAACTAGCCGTTGGGCTTTGACCAGACTTGTACTTTTGACCCCCAACGGCTCCGGAAGCCCTCCAACGGCCATATTGAAGTGTTTATGGGTATTTCTCCTATAAATAAGAAACCATGGATGCCGGGAACACAACCGAATGATATTTTGATGTCTTGACGCTCTAACGACAAATCTCCAAGGCCTCTTGTGATCCATTGCCATCCTTGAAGCTTGAGCTCCCTCTCCATCAGCTGCTCTCACACTTTTGGCGCTCAAGGCTTCAGTGTGTTTGTATTATTTTATTTGTTTAGTTCTTCATTGGGTTTGGATTAAAACAAACCTCTCATTTTCATTCTTTCTTTCAATTGGGTTTCTTGCTACAACCATAATAAAAAAGCAAGTTGTACGAAGGTGCTCTAGCCTACCTTAAAACGGCTAGTGGGTTTCTTGCTACAACCATAATAAAAAAGCAAGCTGTACGAAGGTGTTCTAGCCTACCTTAAAACGGCTGGTGGGTTTCTTGCTACAACCATTAAAAAGCAAGCTGACGTAATTAATCTCTCAACGGTTCTTGTTGGGAGCGGAGACGTAGGCTTGAGAATTAAGCCGAACTCCGTTATCAAATTGTGTCTTGCCTTTTTTATTTCCGCTGCATTGATAATTGTTTTAAATTGTTAATTTTTTTTTTTTTTGAAAAGGCAATTCACCCCCCCTCTTGTCATCCTCTACGACCCAACATTTGGTATCAGAGGAAGTGTTTGTGTAATACCTTAACCGGTTACAAACTTAAGATCCTTAGTGATGGCTAATTCCTCGCATGCTCCTGAAGGGTATTCTATGACTCGGGCTCCATTCTTTGATGGAACCGATTACACTTATTGGAAAACTCGCATGATTACTTTTCTTAGAGGCATTGGTTATCCTATCTATAGGATTGTAATGCAAGGCTATACTTTATCTAACAAGGATGAGTCCAAATGGACCCCCGAAGACATTGTCAATTTTGAGCTTGATGGCAAAGTCATGAATGCTATTCATTGTGGGCTAGACCGTAATGAATTCAACCGTGTTTCTACTTGATCCTCTTCTTATGAAATTTGGAAACTTTTAGAAGTAACCCATGAGGGCACTAACAAAGTCAAAGACACTAGATTAGACATGTATCGCCAAGATTTTGAAAGTTTCAACATGCACCCACACGAATCAATTACTGAAATGTTTACTCGTTTTACTGACGTTTGCAATGGAAGAAAATCTTTTGGTGAGGATGTTTCTGCAGAAATGATGGTCAAGAAGATTCTTTGGGTCCTACCAAGCTCATGGGCACCAAAGGTGACCGCAATTCAAGAAGCAAAAGATGTCAAGAAAATGTCGGTTGAAGAGCTCATTGGATCACTCATGACCTACGAGATCACCATGAAGAGGCAAGCCGATAAAGAAGGTAAAACCTTCAAGGAGAAAAAGAACATTGCTTTCAAAGCAAAGGAAGAAAGCTCCTCCGCTGATAGCGAATCCGAGATTGCTCAACTAGCAAGAAAAATGAGCAAATTCATGAAGAAAAAGAAGAAATTTCGAAGGGCACGAAAGGAAGAGCCCAAAGCGGAGAATGAAGTTACATGCTTTGAATGTGGAAAGGAAGGCCACATCAAACCGGAGTGCTCCATTTTCAAGAAAAGGGTAAAAGAAAAGAAAAACAAGAAGGCTTTCAAAGCATCCACATGGAGTGCAAGTGATGACTCCATATCTTCAAGCGACTCAAGCGATGAAGGTGAACAATGCCTAATGGCATTTGATGAGGTATCTTCTTCCGACTCCTCTTCATCATCTTCCTCTTTCAATAATGACATGTCCTATGAAGATCTTCAAAATGCGAGAGATCAATTAGAGGAAGGTTTTCACGAACTTACCTCTAAATTTATGGCTTTGAAAAAGAAAAATAAAATTCTCATTTCTGAAAAAGAACAACTTCTCAAAAAGAATGAGGAACTTACCCTTAAGATCCAAGATATTCCAAATGTTGATTCTTTGAATTCAACCATTAAAGATCTAAGGGAGTCTCTTGCCAAGTTCACCCAAGGTGAACAAAATTTGACCAAATTACTAGGTTCTCAGCATCCGGCTAGAACAACACATGGACTTGGCTTTAACAAACAAGTCACTTCTTCTAGAGCACCCACTACTTTTGTAAGGGGGAGCTCTCAATATAAATTTTGTAATTATTGTAAAAAGATCAGGCACATGATTTATGAGTGTGATTGTAAAAATGCAAGGTATGGCAGCCCCAAAACCATTACCTACTCGGATGAGTATTTTAGATGGCAACCCTCTAGAAAAATATGGGTTCAAAAGTCTCTTTTAGCTAATCTTGCCGGACCCAAACTTATATGGGTACCAAAGTCTATTCTCTCTTGATTTTGTAGGATAAACGCCAAAGAAGTAGGACTTCGAAATGCTCGTGGTATCTCGACAGCGGATGCTCGAGGCACATGTGTGGCGATCCCTCCGAGTTCAACTCCCTTGAAGAATTCGATGGAGGATACATCACCTTCGGTGACAATTCAAAAAGCAAGATCGTCGGAATAGGTACCATTGGATTTGGTAGCACCTCTTTAATTAAAGATGTTTTATTTGTTAAAGGTTTAAAACATAATCTAATTAGCATTAGTCAACTTTGTGATAGTGGTTTTTCGGTGAATTTTCAAAATGATTTATGCAATGTGTTTGATTTTCAAAACAAATTGATTTTTTCTGCTTCCCGTTTTCAAAATGTTTACATTATTGATTTAAAGTCTTTAGCTAGCCAAAATGTTAAATGTTTAAGTGCTCTTGACAATGAGTCTTGGCTTTGGCATAGAAGGTTGGGGCATTGTAGCTCTCATTCACTTCTAAAGCTTAATAAGAACAAGCTCATCTGTGACCTTCCTAAACTTAAGTTTAAGAAAGATTTGATTTGTGAGTCATGCCAACTTGGCAAGCAACACAAGTCTTCTTTCAAATCTAAGAAGGAAGTTCCCACTTCAAAATCTCTTGAGCTCCTACATCTTGATCTTTTTGGTCCTACCCCTGTAGCAAGTCTAGGTGGAAAATCCTATACCTTTGTCCTAGTAGATGACTTTTCTCGTTTCACTTGGGTTTTCTTTTTAGCTCATAAAAATGATGCTTGTAGAACCTTTTTGAAATTCTCTAGGAAAGTAGAAAACGAAAAAGGATATAAAATTATATCGCTCCGTAGTGACCATGGAGGTGAATTCGAGAACAAAGAATTCGATGAATTGTGTTCCTCTCAAGGATACAATCACACCTTCTCTGCCCCTAGGACTCCACAACAAAATGGAGTGGTTGAAAGGAGAAACTGAACTCTCCAAGAAATTGCTCGAACCCTCCTTAGTGAATTCAACCTCCCTCAATTTTTCTGGGCCGAGGCAGTTAACACTGCTTGTTATACTATCAATAGAGTCCTTGTAAGACCCCTTCTTAAGAAAACCCCCTATGAACTTTGGAAAGGCAAATTGCCCAAAGTTGGTTATTTTAAAGTGTTTGGTTGTAAATGCTTTATCCTTAACATAAAAGATAACCTAGGGAAATTTGATGTCAAATCCGATGAAGGTATTTTTCTTGGGTACTCCAACTCAAGCAAAGCCTATCGTGTCTTCAACAAACGTTCAAAAACCATCGAAGAATCATCTCATGTCAAGTTTGATGAAAATCTTCCAAAACCCATCCGGTCATTGAAGATGTTGAAGATAAGCTTGATAAACTTGAATTAAATGATTCCTCTTCTCCTCTCAAGGAGGATGATGATCATGAACCTTCTTCACCTTCTTTGCCTTCCACCTTGCCTAAGGTTTGGAAACCTTCTAAAGACCATCCTTTAGAAAATGTTATAGGTGATCTTCAAGCCGGTACTCAAACTAGAAGATCAATCCTCAACGAGGTTGAACATCAAGCCTTCATTTCTCACCTAGAGCCTCAAACCATTAATGATGCCATTAATGATGAGAATTGGGTTATTGCAATGCAAGATGAACTAAATCAATTCTCTAGAAATGATGTTTGGACTCTTGTTGAAAGACCCAATGATCATCCAATTATTGGCACTAAATGGGTTTTTAGGAACAAACTTGATGATCAAGGAAATATAACCCGGAACAAGGCTCGCCTAGTAGCTAAGGGCTATAATCAAGAAGAAGGAATTGATTATGGTGAAACCTTTGCGCCCGTTGCTAGATTGGAATCCATTAGGATCTTGTTGGCTTTCGCCGCCCACTTAAATTTCAAACTTTTTCAAATGGATGTTAAAAGCGCCTTTTAAAATGGTTTTATTTCAGAAAAAATCTTTGTTGAACAACCTCCCGGTTTTGAAGATCCAAAATTTCCAAATCATGTTTTTAAATTAACCAAGGCTCTATATGGCTTAAAGCAAGCCCCTCGGGCTTGGTATGAGCGGTTAACAAAATTCCTTTTAGAAAATGATTTTAAAATGGGTCAAGCTGATTGTACCCTCTTTTTAAAACACACGTCAAAAGATCTTTTAATCGTCCAAATCTACGTTGATGACGTTATCTTTGGTTCTACCAAAGAATCACTTTGTACTGATTTTTCAGATTTAATGAGAAAAGAATTTGAAATGAGCTTTATGGGGGAATTGAAATTTTTTCTCGGTTTTCAAATCTTTCAAAATTCAAAAGGTATTTTTCTAAGCCAAGGCAAATACACAAACGAGCTCTTAAGTCGTTTTGGTATGGATCAAGTAAAGGAAATTAGTACCCCCATGAGTACTTCCTATAAGCTTACGTTAGATGAAGTCGGGAAACCGGTTGATAACAAGCTTTATAGGAGTATGATCGAGAGTCTACTTTACCTAACTGCGACCCGTCCTGACATCATGTTCAGTGTTTGCCTTTGTGCTCGTTTTCAAGCCAATCCCAAAGAATCTCATTTTAAATCGGTCAAAAGGATTTTTAGGTATTTAAGAGGATCCAAAAACATTGGTTTATTTTATCCTTCTAATACTTCTTTCGAACTTTCTTCATATTCGGATGCTGATTTTGGCGGATGTCAATTAGATCGAAAGAGTACTAGTGGAACCTGTCATCTGCTAGGCAAGTCCCTTGTATCGTGGAGTAGCAAGAAGCAAAACTGTGTTGCTCTTTCTACTGCCGAGGCCGAGTACGTAGCCGCTGGGAATTGTTGTGCCCAAATTATTTGGATGCAGCACACTCTCTTGGATTATGGTCTTTCCTACGATCATGTCCCTATTCGGTGTGACAACACTAGTGCCATTAGTATTTCTAAGAATCCAATACAACACTCTAGAACAAAGCATATAGATTTAAGGCATCATTTCCTTCGTGACCATTTTCAAAAAGGGGATATCACTTTGGACTTCATTTCTACTGATTTCCAATTAGCTGATATTTTTACCAAACCGCTCCCGGTTGAACGTTTTGATTTTATTAAGGGGGAGTTAGGAATGATTCGTCAATGAGCAGTATTAAATATTTAACTCTTTTTTATTTTAATTCTTTTTTTTGTTTATCGAATGTCTTCTCATTTTTTTCTTTTTCCCTCCTATTTTGATAATCCCAAAGGGGGAGAAATTTCTCTGTTTACTAGGTTCATATTTCAATTGATTAAAGTGCTCTTTTTAAAAGTTACATTTTTTTTAAAAAACCGGTAAGTTATTGATTTTGTTCCTTTTAAAAAAATGACATATGGTTACAATTTCAAAATGACTCATTCTCTTTAGATTAAGATCATTTTCAATACATGGTACATCTCTTCAATTTATTTTTTTTGAAATGATCTCTAATATATTTTTATGTCCAAAATTGTTTATTTAAGTTTTCAATTGGCATTCCTTTTTAAGGCTTTCTCTTTTGTGATTGTGATCATCAAAATAGGGGGAGATTGTTGTACCCCTCTCTCTTGGATTTTAATGATCACAATCACTCTCATCGTGTTCTAACTTGTTTTCAAGTGTTTTGATGCTAGAAAAAAGGTTGCCCAGGAGTTGGCCCAAGAAGGCTGATAGTGGATTCCCACCGGCCAGCCGGTGGTCTCTGGCAGAAGCATTGCTTTCTGCCAGATCCACCGGTCAGCCGGTGTTAGCGCACCGGCCAGCCGGTATGGGCACCGGCCAGCCGGAGGACCCAGGCAGTAGGCTTGCCCACTGCCTGGTGACACCGGCCAACCGGTGGATGACCACCGGCCAGCCGGTGGAACTCAGACAGAAAGCCTGCTCTGTCTGGACCACCGGCCAGCCGGGAGCTCAGCACCGGCCAGCCGGTGGACCACCGGCTAGCCGGTGTGCCCAGTCAAACTAGTCGTTGGACCACCGGCCAGCTGGTGAGACACCACCGGCCAGCCGGTGTGCCCAGTCAAACTAGTCGTTGGGCTTTGACCAGACTTGTACTTTTGACCCCCAACGGCTCCGGAAGCCCTCCAACGGCCATATTGAAGTGTTTATGGGTATTTCTCCTATAAATAAGAAACCATGGATGCCGGGAACACAACCGAATGATATTTTGATGTCTTGACGCTCTAACGACAAATCTCCAAGGCCTCTTGTGATCCATTGTCATCCTTGAAGCTTGAGCTCCCTCTCCATCAGCTGCTCTCACACTTTTGGCGCTCAAGGCTTCCGTGTGTTTGTATTATTTTATTTGTTTAATTCTTCATTGGGTTTGGATTAAAACAAACCTCTCATTTCCATTCTTTCTTTCAATTGGGTTTCTTGCTACAACCATAATAAAAAAGCAAGTTGTACGAAGGTGTTCTAGCCTACCTTAAAACGGCTAGTGGGTTTCTTGCTACAACCATAATAAAAAAGCAAGTTGTACGAAGGTGTTCTAGCCTACCTTAAAACGGCTAGTGGGTTTCTTGCTACAACCATTAAAAAGCAAGCTGACGTAATTAATCTCTCAACGGTTCTTGTTGGGAGCGGAGACGTAGGCTTGGGAATTAAGCCGAACTCCGTTATCAAATTGTGTCTTGCCTTTTTTATTTCCGCTGCATTGATAATTGTTTTAAATTGTTAATTTTTTTTTTTGAAAAGGCAATCCACCCCCCCCCCTCTTGCCATCCTCTACGACCCAACAGAATTCTCATTACGAATTCTGATGAGGAATTCTCATTACGAATTCTGATGATGAATTCTCATTACGAATTCTGATGAGGAATTCTAATTACGAATTCTGATGATGAATTCTCATTACGAATTCTGATGATGAATTCTCATTACGAATTCTGATGACGAACTCTCATTCCGAATTCTCTTATTAAACAGAATCTGATTATCTTTGTTTTATACACTCTGAATTAATTCAGACTCCGAAAAATATTTTGGTTAGACTCCGAACTTTTATTCTGCTTACATTTCTATAATTTGTCTAATCTTTATTATTTCCATTTCACTCCGAAGTTTTCATTCCGAACTTTTTAGTTAGAATTAAAACGATGTCGTACATTCTGTTACACTTGGTTTGTTATAAAACGATGTCGTCTATTTTGTTATAAACTAACCGTTGTCTAAGTGACACGTGTACAGGTCCCTCCGATCTTTAAGGAAAATATGACCGTTGGAGAAGGAGCTGACCTTACCTATAAATAGGAGCTCATTTGAAAGAGCTCGGTGCTGAAAAGCTGACTGATCTTCGACTCATGTGATTACATGCTTGAAGTGATTTCTAGAGAGAGAGGCTCTTATTAACTCTCAAAGCTTCGTGCGACTCTGAATGTTGGTGATTACATTCGAGGACTTCCGGGGATAGGAAGACAGAGGTGCCGACTACCTTGAAGTTCGATGGCTTCCTTGCTGAGGAAGACAGAGGTTGCCAACTACCTTGAAGTTGAGGGCTTGCGGGGATAGCAAAACAGAGACACTCTGATCTTCGTATCGAGGGCTTACCCTGGTGTGGGTAAGACAGACTTGCTTGAAAGTATAAATCAAGGGACCTTTATCCAAGGTTGTTGGATACTCTTCTCTTTGGGTTAAAAGACCTATATCTTATTACCTGTAGTTCTACTACTTGTTTATTTCCGCTGTATTTTGTATTATAAGGAAAGTATAACTTTCTTATACTTCCTTACTCGTACTCTGTATCATTTAGATTTTATACGCTTTAAGGTAGAATCTCGTATTGTAACTTTTGTTAAGGTTCAATATCCGGAACCATATTTTCGGAACCTACTTTCGAAATCTCTATCCAAGTTTGCATTCGGTGTTAGAGGTGTTGTGAATTTGCTTAGTTTAACTTCGTTAAACTTAGCCCTTTCCTTTGCTTAAGGAAAACATAGTTATTTGTAACTAACTTTAAAGGTTCCAAAGAAATTTTTAAAGTATACAATTCACCCCCCCCCCTCTTGTATATTGAGCATCTACATCACTATTTCGATCCTACAGAACGGTCAACACCAACGACGCAAGACCATTGATGTGTCATGCTAGCACCCAGAAATCAGTTGGCGTTGCTCAAAGATCAAAGGAGCGTGTGTGGATTACCACTAGAGGGGTTCTACACTTGGATCCTTACAGCGCAACGAATGTGATCCAGATGAGGGTTTTTGGATGATCAACATCCACGTCGAGGAAAAGATCCTAAGCCAAGGTAAATCATTTCTTCTGATCTTAAATAAATTAATTATAAATTTAACATGAAAAAAAACATCGATCAGGGTTTCAAAAAACTTTATGTTAAAAGAAATTTTAATACTATGCCCACCACAGGTGTTTTCGATGCGCCCATAACCAACACATTGGATGGTTGCATCACCATAGAGAATCAAATTCAGCTTAGAGATAGAGGGGATGATTTAAGGGAGAAGGAAGATGAAAGTGAACCTGCAACTACCTTGGATTTGCTTTTACGCTCTAAAGAACGGATGGTGGAAGAGGAGTTTGTCATCAAAGCATCACCGGAGGATGTACTCAAAATGTATGAAAGAGAGCTTTCAATCGACAATAATGAGGATCTATTGACAAGGATTAACCCCCAAGATCGCATATTGATATGTGGTGTTAATGAAGGGAAGATTAGTGTGGAATAGTATCTCATGACCTGAGATAAAATGGAAACTGCTTTGAGGATCTAGTTAAAGATGAGTCGAAGAGGAGGAATTCTCCATTAACTGGAGTTTGCATAGGGTGCTTGGTTCCAACATTTTGGGGAATGGTTTGGTACTATCATTTGTAGTTTAATTTCTTTGTTGTTGGTTGTTTTCTGTTCAGGTTCTCACTCAACCCCACAAAGTGGTTTTTCTTGAAAGTAGAAAAATCATATATTTTAATGGAAATTTATAAAGACATAGAGCATGGAACTATATCCTGGAGTTATATAGTGAAGATAGTCAAGGTATGAAAGAAAGATTTGAGTAGAATTTCTCTTTCATAATTGTCATAACATTGCAATGATATGAGGGTGCGTTGAAAGCTTATGTGATGACATTGGGGGACAAACATGTGGGGTGTAGTGTTTATAGTTCAACTTACTGGCCATTAGCTAGAGGCTGATATATGAGATCCTTGAGGATCTTTGAGCCAATACTAAGCCATTTTGCAATGGATACCCGGTGATATTGAATTAAATGTCATGATCGACCAACAATTTTTTTAAAGAGTCATAGCGTTGTCTAAATTTTCATTGATAGATTGTGATAGTCTACTCATTTTCTTAAAATTCAAGGGTTCATTTCTATAGAATGTATCATATGATTGTTCATAATTGAGCTCATGTTTTACATGGAATATTATTAAGGATTGTTTCTAATAGAGAAACTTATTGCGATTCTTAGTCGTGATAGAGCTACTTGATACCCTGAGAAAACTCAGCTGCATTCATGTGCAATAATTCTGCTCATAGGAAGATGAGTAGATAGAGCAGACTAATCATGTGTTTATGGATATATGATGACTTATGTGTTTTATAGGGAATTGGGGTGACCTGAGGATCCTTCCATGTTAATGATTGATGAACACTGAAAAGTAGTGTGAACTCTTCCACAGATCACTGAGTGGGTCCCATTTATAAGATATTATCATAGAAAGGTGAGTGCAAGATATCTAGCCATGACAAGAGAGATTCATGTGAGACCAGTCACACATGGAGCTTGTTTTATCAAATGCTTAACACATGGATGATCAATAAAGAGAATGAAGAACCAAACTTTATGTGAATAGAGGATTTTGAGCTAACTGACATGCGACCTTCTTGAAGGGTCACCGACATACTTTAAAATTTTAAAAAATTCTCAAGGCGTAGCATAGGGAGCTAACCACGAGAATCGTTCTTTTAAGGAGGAATGGTGAGTCATTGCGTTCTCTTCGAATATTTCATTTTGGTATTTTTAGAATATTAATTGTTTTTGTGATTTTAATAAGCTTTGAAAACGAGGGACAAAAGGTTGGTGGTGACTATACGAACAAGGAAGTAAAAATGCAAAATAAGAGAAAGAAAGAGGAATGAGGTGATGTAATGCAAGTTAGCCGGAACAAATCTGGACCCAAGGAGTTTTACTAAAAAATGGTTTGTCATAGTTCTAAATGTGATGACTGATTTCTAAAACTAATTCAATTGAGTGGGCGATGTCCCGCTTCACTCAACGAACTACATTCTTTGAAATTGTGCCAACTCCCCACTAAAAGGTAACCCAATTCACAGTGGACTCTTCTAACAAGGGCCATGAAGTTTCCCAGATGCCCCGAAGAAATCCACGACACTTCTCCACTCACAATTCACTCTGTCAAGATGAACTATCAATGGAGGGAAGTGAATGATAGAATGAGGAAGAAGCAATTAGTGATCAAAATTCACGGGTTGTCGCCTCACGAAATGAACCATGAACCAAAAGCATAGATTCAGCAAGCAAGAGAATCAATGAAAAGGCATTTTAAACTCAAAACCAAATTTCAGCATGCTCCCTCAGCCCGGAATTATGGGTTAGCCATCCATTATGGAGGTTCGAGGTCACAGCACAAGCACTAGACATAACCATAGTAGAAGCAGGGTGGAAGAAGAAACACAGCACCTAGCACTAGTTAGCATGAGAAGCATGGAATGAGATGGAAATAAGAAGGCGGCTGCAAGGGGAAGAAGAAGAACATTCAAGGAATAATCCTCTACGTAAAATATTATTCACAGCAAGAAGAACAAAGTAATTCAGCAGTCCTCAGATACTCCCCAAATCTAGCTACCCATCCCCTTAAAAAGAAAACAGCCCGAGCCCCTTGAAATTACAGAATATTCAGAAGAAGAAGAAAATCAAATACCAGATTTTTCATGGAGGTTCAAGCTACCCTTTTCCTTCAACGTGTATTCCGGTGGGACGCTGAACGAATTCCACGCAGGCGCTTTACCAGTGCTCAGAATGGAGATTCGGGCTTCAAAATCTGGGCCTGTGAATGGGTTTGTGCGCCTGGCTTAAAACGGGCTTGACCTGGCAGCAAGAATGCGGTAAGCAGGAAAGCGCCAGTAAAAGTGGCACCCACCAAGCTTGAGAAGAAAGCAACTGAGATCTCTATTGAAGCAGGGAACCCACTAAAACCTGGCTCCAGCAACAGGGAACAGTCCATAAGCCTACCTCCTGCTATTCTTTCAACATGGACCCATCAAGTGATTTCCTCACTGAGGCAATATGTCGAGCAGATAACGTGCACACCAGCGTGACTCCTGGCATAGACAACGTGGGCAAACAAGGTCCCCAGAAATCGAACCGGCAAACAAGGAAAACCAGCGAACAAGAGCCGTCGTTCTGGAACTTAATCAGTGTCTTCAATTGAGTTCCCCTTCGACGGTTGACCGGTCCAGATGAAAACTCAAGTACTCCTTCAAAACAATTCAAGCTCACAGTACGCAACGTCGATTCCACCTGATCCTATTCTGCTTCGATCCGCCAAGCCTCGCGCTAATCTTAACCGATTCATCCAAGCAGCTCGGCAGAAACTCCCATCGATCAGTGAATCGAACGACTTCGCCCAAGCGCTACATCTCCACCGGGATCCCCTTCCTTCAAATCGGCAAGCGCCCACTGCTCATGCTCCTGCCGGTGTTGCCCCCTGCCCGACGAAGGCAGGATCGTTGACTGTCCCCCCTTCTCTGCCATCGTCGCCCGGCCACACAGGAGTCGCCCCCTGTCCGACTCGACGACGGCGTCGCGACGCACAGCCGTTGCGGCCCACCAGCCATGGTCGTCTATTCGGAGGGAAAGCAAGGACAGTAATGTAATTTGAATTTTTTACAACGATTTTATTTATATTTTAACATTTTTTTCTAAAGGGTCCCTTTCTTTTTCTTAATGTAACACCCACGCATTTTTTTTTTTCATTCCTATTACCCTTCCATTTTTCATTTTCATTTCATTTCCATTGAAAGTTGATCCTGTGAACCCAATAGGGCTTAATGTTATGTGTGGGTCATAATGATTTAATCTCATGCAACGCCTCGAGCCCTGAGTTAATCATAAGTGCAACCTCCAAAGTACGACTTAATATCACACAACACCCCTCTCCTCATTTAATATGTATTCACTTCCTTAATGTCCATTTAATATGTATTCACCTAGAAAACAAGGAACAATTGAGGGAGTGAAAAATTCAAGGGGGTTTTATATAACAAACAATTGAAAAATCTAACATGCATTTTAAGAATTTAACATTGAAAAGATATTTGAAATTTAGATCAACAATTTGCATGCATTTTTCCACAATGAAATCCAAAAATCAATGCATAATTTGTTTATTTACAAAGTAGACACTATAGAATAAGACGATAAAAATGTGATTTACCCAGAATTTTAAATGAATTGATAGAGCATTTCAAATAACATTCAAATGAAATTATCAACAAAAACACATGTGATAATTGATCCAGTGGCATTATAATAGAGAATGGAAATCATTTTGGATGCTGGAGATGAAGTGAGAAAGAGTGGAGACTCACATTTGAGTGGAAGGCTAAAGAATTCATAGGTGTAATAAGCCACGATGTGGCTCTAAGCAAAAAAAAAATCCATGGTTTGGTCAAGGAGAAAAATATCCTATGAAGCAAGGAAGACAATAACCACGGTTTTAACCGTTGTTCTTCATATTAGAGATCTAGGCACTATAAGTGTAATAGACCAACTCAGGTCAACCCATAATGTCACCTGTATTAACCTGCCACAAGGCTCGAAATGCGTTCCCAATCGACTCTTGCTAGCGACAAGCACCAAGGTGTCATACAAAGAAACTTTAGAACGATTTCACCCTCAATATACATATGATAACATAGAAACAATCAAAGGATAACAACATATATCTAAATTTATATCATATATCAAAACAACCAAACCATAAAGGCAACATCCAAAATATGGATAAAAAGGTCTAGATGAACAAACCGAAAGACCATCAACATGGAACCCGAAGCAACCCATGGGTCCATCTCATAGTGACCATATGTCACCACCATCACAAACCACCAAAATACAACACGATCTAGGAGAGCCATCATCTACATGACACTCTTCCCTTTACATGTATCTTGTAAAACCAAGGCTACAAACAACCAAAGACAAAAGTATAGTGTGAGCACTAAAACTCATTAGGACACCACCAGAGAATCTATACAATGTATATCCACACGCATATGATATTTATTGCATAAAATGGATTTCTAAAACATTTCCAAAAGAAATCATTATCCAATATAAAATTATCCTTTGGTTTTATTTTAAAAAACATGCCATATACAAATAAAGAAAGCAATATGACATAACATATATTCATGAGGCATAAGTAGATGAATAAACTAGGTTTCAAGCTTCAATATCCATATCAAGTGGGAAAATAAGCATATCAAATAAACATGCACGTAATATATCCACAAAGCACCAAAGGGAAGTCTACGATGTAACATCCCCCAATCTGACACTCTTTCACATTGTGTATTTCTCAATTAGAGAGAAACGTCGAAAACATTTTTTCCTTTGATTAATATTTATACCGGTTGACATTTACATGGTGTGAATTAGGTTCACAATGTGTAACCACTTCATGGCATGATCCAGTTCACGAAATGTGTCCCCCAGCAGATACGCGTCGTGTAACATGTACACGACGTGTAAATGCTCTGTAGATAGTTTTCAACCCAGTTTCTACATAAGGACCCAAACCACCTCCAAAGCCTTCCAAACCATGGAAAACACTCGTAAACCTATTCAACAAATTTATACCCAAACTCCATTAATTCAAATAAAAATACATCCCAGAACATTATGTAATTTTCCCCAACAAAGGCTCTTCATCTCCAAACAAGACTCAGCCACCAAGGCATAGAGACAAAGGAAAACCCAAGAAAGATGTTTAACATAAATACTCAAAGATGGATGTACTTGAAAAAAGACAAGATCTTACAGCCTCCCCGTCATATAATAGCTCTTCCTCGAGTTGCTCTAAGCATAACTATGGGGTCTCCGCGAACAAGTCTGACCACTTTGCTTGCATATCAGATTCCCTCTCCCAACCCTCCTCCTGAACACACCCATGCTTCCACTACACTCGAACCATAGGTACAATCCTACCCTAGAGATACTTATCACTATGGTCCATAATCTGTATCGGATGCTCCTCAAATGATGCATCAATACAATGATTAACGTCCCCGACATCTACCACATGTGAAGGGTCAGAATAATGTCTCTGAAGTTGCGACACATGAAACAAGTAATGCATGGAATTGTAGCATTGTGGAAGGGCTAATCGGTATGCCACAGGAAAACCCCTATCCACCATCTCAAATGACCCAAATAACATGGGAGCAATATTTCCTTACTTCCTTATATGGAGTTTCCCCAAACTAGGTGACAACTGAAGGAAAACCGGATGACCAACCACAAACTCCAAAGGTCATCTCCGATGATCAACATAAAATTTCTGCCTACTCTGCATAGTCACCAACCTCCTCCATATCAACTGAACATTCTCAGATGTCTCCTACATGATAGTAGGCCCAACAAAAACTGACTCACCTGCCTCCAACCAACAAAGAGGCGAATGGAACAACCTTCCATACAAGGCCTTGAAATGTGCCATCTGGATCGATGCCAGGAAGATGTTATTATATGAAAACTCCATGAGTGCCATATGCTTCTCCCATGACCCACCAAAATCCAAAACATAGGCTCGTAACATATCCTATAGAACCTAAATAGTCTACTTAGATTGACCATCAGTCTGATGATGATAAACTATACTCATAAAAACCTGCAATCTCAGGGTCTTCTGAAGACTCTGCCAGAACCACAATGTAAAACAAAGATCTCTATCTGAAACGATACTCATTAGAACACCGTGTAACTAAAAAATCTCAAACACATAGATAATACCCATATCATCAACTATGAAGGTCTCCCTAATAGGCAAAAAGTGGGTTACATTCATCAGTCGATCCATGATCACCCATACTGCATCATTCTTATGGGTTGTCCTAGGTAATCCGGTCACAAAATCTATACTGACATCATCACATTTCCATTTAAGAATGGGCAGATTCTGCAATAGCCCAGCTAGCCTCTAATTTGTGGATTTCACCTACCGATAGTTGAAATATCTCACCAAAAGCTTGCTTCCTTCATCTTTGTAACGTCCCGACCCGGAAGCCACTAAACTGGCACTACTAGAAATTTAGGCTATAGCCACGGTTTCAAACCATGGATGGTAATGGCGTGGATATAGGGCAAGACCTATAGCCACGGTTTGAAACTGTGGCTATAGGGTATTGCCACGGTTTGAAACTGTGGAAGAACATTAAGCCGCACACAGCCTATAGCCACTGTTCAAAATCGTGGCTATATAGCTTTAGCCACGGTTTAAAACTGTGGATTTAGGTCTACAACCACGGTTTAAAACCGTGGCTATAGGGCTTGACATTTCTTAAAAAAAACCCACAGCCCCCCTGGACAGCCCTTGCACCCCCCTGGACAGCCCCCATGCCCCCCTGGATAGCCCCCTTGCACCCCCCTCGGACAACCCCCTTTCACCCCCCCCCCCCCACAAACAACCCCCTTACACCCCCCTAGACAGCCCCCATGCCCCCCCTGGACAACCCCCTTGCACTCCCCCTGGACAGCCCTTGCACCCCCCTGGACAGCCCTTGCACCCCCTGGACAGCCCCCATGCACCCTCATGCCCCCTAGACAACCCCCTCGCACCCCCCCTGGACAGCCCCCTTGCCCCCCCAACCCCCACTCCTATAGTAGCCCACCACCCCACCCCCTCCCTGCAGCCCCCCTGAGCAGACCCCCCTGGACAACCCCCTTGCCCCCCACCCCCCCACTCCTGCAGTAGCCCCCCTCCCTGCAGCCCCCCCTCGTGCAGACCCCGCAGCACACCCCCCACCCCACCTTGCACACCCTCCCTGGATAGCCCCCTTGCACCCCCCTGGACAGCCCTTGCACCCCCCTGGACAGCCCCCCTTGGACAACCCCTTGCACCCCCTGGACAGCCCTTGCACCCCACTGGACAGCCCCCCCTGCACCCCCATGCCCCCCCTGGACAGCCCCCCTGCACCCCCATGCCCCCCCTGAACAGCCCCCTTGCACCACCCCCCAACTCCTGCAGTATCCCACAACCCCCCCTCCCTGCAGCCCCCCCAGGAGATGAGTGGAGAAGACCCTTGAGAAGCTACCAGACTTATTTATTCCATGCAAATACGGAATTTCTGGAAAGTGCTTGAAAAAATCATTGATGAGGTATGCATATCTCTCATCCCTATTAATGACTGAATAAAGTCTGATATTAAGGGGGGGAAATTGAATTAATCAATGACAAGAAGTTGAGGAAATTTGAGATCTCAAGGATGATTTCTAAAACCTGCTACATGTACTTGAATGTTTTCAACATGTGTATTGAGATGAGTGCAAGATCTCAGGTTGTAGATGAGGAAGACAGGTTGTTTCATTCCAATATGCAGATGATAAATGTCTTGAAAGTTATTTGGAGTACCCAAGAATATTGATGAGACAATTAGGAGCTGGACAACTTATAAGGGTGTTGGAAGTTCCCAAGCTTGTTGAGAAGGAATATTAAGTTCTCAAGCAAAGGTGTTAGTATGTGAATCTTAAAGCCCCCCATGCACCCCTCCCCCTATAGCCCCCCTTCCCACCTTGGACCGACCCCACTCACCCCCCTGGAAAGACCCCCCCTCTTGGACACCCCCCCTCCTGGAAACCCCCCTGGACAGACCCCCCCTCCTGGACACCCCCTCCCTCCTGGACAGATAGCCCCCCTGGACAACCCCACCCGGACAGCCCCCCCGGACAGCAGCCCCCCTCCACCCCCTGAACATCCCCCCTCCCAGAAACCCACCTGGACAGACCCCCCCCAGGACAACCCCACCCGGACAGCAGCCCCCCTGCTGGACAACCCTTGCACCACCCCTGCTGGACACCCCCCCTCCTGGACCCCCTCCCTCTTGGAAACCCCCCTCCCTCCTGGAAACCCCCTTGGACCACCCCACCCGGACAACAACCCCCCCTATAATGACCCATACTCTACATACATTGTTATTACTTCAAAATTGAAGCATAATTATTACAATATATAACAAAACCATGAAAGGACCGTATATGTATAGTGTCTTTAGATACTGGGAAACATAAAAAACTGGTTCATAAATCATCTACGTTGTCTCCCATTTATTTCATAATATCTAGAGTCCCTTTTGGCATATTCTACTTAATACCCTTCATCCAGACCTGGGGAAAAGAAAACAAACAAAAGGGTGAGCTCAAATGAGCAGTAAGGGTAAACAAAATAAATATCAATCATATCACATTCATAAGAACATAACATTTTGAATATCATAACCTGCAAAAGAGATCATAATATCATAACATGGGATAAATCATAGTGGTGAAATGTAATCCCAAATAATCATAACTTAAAACATGATACTTTTTGGCATACACACATAATCATAGAAAATCATTTCATATTATTCAAGGCTCATTACCAAGACCATCATAGCGGAAAAAATCCATTACTGAACCGAGTTCACTCCTCGTTCCAGTCCTGTATCACTAAACTAGATCAACTTGCTGTTCCAGCCATGTCTATCTCATGAGATATAAATCTTTACCCAATGCATTTGAGGTAGATATAGGTCTCACCCATCTCATAATGATACCATTCTTATGTGTGCCAAAAAATCTTAAATCATATATCATAGCATAACCCATGTAATAAAAATGGGATTCTTGAACATCGTGACATCATAATACAATTCATATAAGATAAAGGACATCATAAAAATAATTCCATCACAACATAATCAAATCAATGTAATAATAGGGATATAAACATAACTCTATATTATCTTAGATGGAAAATAATTTTGATAAAACACTTGAACTCCATTCTTGAGGAAAATATCCTTTCTACTTCAAAAACATTTTTCCTTTATTAACATGTCATACAATTTTAAACTAAAAGAAGTTGATTAAAAATAAACTTGAAAACTTGTAAAGTAAGATTCATGGAAATAATTTTCTATGAAATCATAACAATCCATTCATGCCTTATAATTAAAAAAACATTATTCTCTTATTTGGCTGAAAAAGTCAAAAAGTACCTCATACTGCAAATGAAAAAAGATTCTGTTCATATCTTTTACTAAAAATTCACCAATAGGAAAAATTTGATTTAAACCATTTTAGGAGGATAGAAATAATATTACATATTTAGGAAACATGGATGTGGATGATAAATATTCCCCAGTAAATTTTTAAGTATAAACAATCTCGGATAAAAATGAGATTGCAGGATTTTCCTTTACCTTAGTTCCGATATGCTTTGTACGTATCCGAACCTCCTGTATAATGATTTAAATAATATCATTGACTTATTACAGAATAATATTCATTATTATTATATCATATATGATCATATTCTTATCTTTTTATTAGTAATATTTCATTGTTACTTGTTATTCGTGTGTTCATTGCTTTATGTTCTTACGCATGTTTTGTCGAATAAATTCTTATTCCTCTTTTTAGGTTATAGATACCTCATTTACAGAATGGTATTAATTTAATATATATCATATCCATTAATTAAATTCATTTATATAATCATTATTCAATGAATATCATGTAGAACGAGTCGCATCACATCGTGGAGACGGTAGGCCGTACGTATGCCCGAGCGATGATATCGTTCTCATGATCGTGGAATTGTATTGAAGTGTATGTATACTATTTCAGAATCAATATAATTTTACAATAATCATATATAGTTATTATTTACACCATTATACCCATCCAAGTAAGGTGGTGGTGGAAAACAGATTACACCACGACGTGGAGACGGTATTCCGTACGTACGCACGCGCGGTGATTTCATTTTCCGTAGGATGGATAGAAGGTGAAATAGGGTTGTTTCATATTTATAATAACATATCAGTATATGAGTGATACTGATGTTTTTACTTCATAATTAAGCAACTAAATAATAATAAGTAGAAGAAGAAATAAATTTGAAAGAATAGGTAACGAATATTACCTCTTCTTTGACACGCCTCTTTGAAACCTCCTCTTAGGGCACTAAGATTGGTCTTTAAAGAAGACCAGGACCTCTTGGATGTTTCTAGGGAAGTGGAGAAGATAAATTTTCAGGGTTTGGACAAGATTTAAGGCTCAAAGTGGTGTGAGGAGGAGAGGTAGGAGGTGCCCTTTTATAAGGGAGGTGAGGGGCACCTTTGGAATTATAAGAAATATTAATTTATAATAAATTCCAACCCCACATAAAAACCTCCAAAAATGACTCAAATAAAAATATTAGATGATATAGGGTTGTAATATCACCAACCAATAAAATTTAGATAATTTGGGAATTTATTTTAAACATTATCATCTAGATTTATCCTTATATAATCTATTTAATTTTATTTGTGGTAATAATATTCTAAATTTTAAATCATTATAAATAATTACTTATATATTTTGAATTGTCCATAATTGTATACTTTATTACATTTTAGACCATATAAATTTTAATTTATAATTTTTAAATATTTTTGTGATTTTTAAACGATTTTATAATATGTAATTTTTATAAAATAACAATAGTGTCAATTTTAAAACTATTCATTTATTTGAATTTAAATAAAATATACACAGAAGATATGTTTGAACTAAAAGATTTAATAGATTAATAAAATGTCATATTTATCTATAAAATTAGTGGGGAACATTAAATAGTTCATATAATATTTATTTTAATACTTTTAAAATCATTTATTTGATATTTCAATCAATAAAATAATTTCAAAATCACTATTGTGTCATAATTAATGATAATTATTTAATCCCTAAAAATTATAAATAAATTCATATGATGTAGATAATTTTATTATCTTTCTAGGAACTATTTATATCTGAAGTTGTATGATGTTTATCACTAAATTAAAATTATTACACTTATAAGATTTAAGAGAGTGACATGTTGTCACTTTCTTTGGTTTTAATAATAATTATATTAGTTCATGGTCAAAAGTCTATCAAATGAATCTAGTCCGACCCTTAGGTAATATGGGTCAACTTTTATTCATCCAATAGGATTTTGGAAAGTGTTAGGGTAATTTTATAATCTTATTTTTACCCTTAATTACTAGATTTACCTTTAACTGTAGTAAATAAAAATTACCATAGTTACTATTCATAATATCAAAAAAAAAATAAAAGTAACATATTAACATAATTTGGACCCACTTAATCCAAATATGGAATCCATTTTTCAAAATTCAAAATACATAAGTTTCAGTAATTAAATTAAAATTTATCCCGTTGTTAAGAAAACGAGTTTTAAAAGTTAAAATATTGCCAAAGATTGAAATGTTTTTACCTATGAATTCAACGTAAAATTAATGATAATGACATAAATTATATTAAATGGTAAAAATATATTTTATCTATACTTTAAAACCATTCAATATTATAATTTAACTATATAAATTATTACGATGAAAAAAGTTGTTTTTAATTAAAATATAACGTGTTTTTACTATTCATTAAAATATGAAAGTTATCAGAATAATATGAAAAATTTATCCAAAGTAAATTTTTATATCCTGATTCTAAATTAGAATTTTATTTTGTCAAATTGAACTTATAAACATGTCAAAAACTATATTTAAAGTTGGTGCGCCATCAAAAGATGACAAAACTGCATTTTTTGAAAAATACTTATTTTACCCAAAAAATTTATTTTGTTCTCATACCATGTTCTAGAAAATATGTAAGATGAATAATAATGTTATAAAATTAAAAATCCAGTTAATAATATTCATAACACCTAGTTTATAATATTATAATAATATATCGTTGTTTAGTGAAACCCGGTATTGCGTACTACATACGCTATCGAGGAAGGTCTTGATTACGTGTAATGCAAGCCAAGCTAGTGTTGTGTGCAGTGAAAGATTCCTTTGATGTCGCGTATAACATAAGACATAAAAAATATATACTTCTCATAAAATATCGGGGTGTTACATTCTACCCCCCTTAAAATGAATTTCGCCCTCAAAATTCGTCACTTCGTAACAAACAGATGAGGATACCTCTCCCTCATCATATCCTCAAACTACCATGTAGCTTCTTATAATTGGTGGTTCCTCCATAAAACTTTCACCAAACGAGTGGTATTGTTCCGTAGAACTTTTTCGCTACGATCCAGAATCTCTATCGGCTGTTCTTCATAAGAAAGATCTTACTCCAGCGGTACAACTTCTGGGCTTAGTACATGTGAAGGATCATGTATGTACTTTCTCAGGAGAGATACATGGAACACATCGTGAACTTGAGAGAGATTCGGTGGAAGCACCAATTGGTAAGCTACCTTCCCAACATGATCCAGTATTTCGAAAGGACCGATATACCTAGGGCTCAGCTTTCCCTTCTTTCCAAATCTCATTACTCTCTTCCAAGGAGATATTCATAAGAACACTTTATCACCCACTTCAAACTCTAGGTCTTTTCTTCGGTTATCGGCATAAATGTTTTGTCGACTCTAAGCTGCTCTTATGTGTTGTTGAATAGATTGGACCTTTTCGGCCATCTCATCAACAAGATCAGGTCCTAATAGATTTCTTTCCCCAACTTCATCCCAGCAAGTTGGAGTTTGGCATTTCTTTCCATAGAGAGCTTCATAAGGATCCATTTGAATACTGGAGTGAAAGCTATTATTATAAGAAAATTCCACCAAAGGTAGGTGTTGATCCCAACCACCTTTGAAATCCATAGAGCAAGATCTCAACATGTCTTCTAGAGTTTGAATTGTTCTCTCAGACTGACCGTCTGTCTGAGGATGATAAGCAGTGCTGAAACTGAACTCTGTATCTAGAGTATGCTGAATACTTCACCAGAACTTTGAGGTAAACCTTAGATCCCGATCAGATATAATGGAAAGTGGTAATCCATGCAATCTTACCACTTCCTTTACATATATCCTGGCAAGCTGATCCAGAGAGAAATCTTATCTAATAGCAATGAAGTGTGCCGACTTCGTAAGATGATCAACTATGACCCAGATAACATTATTACCTTTGGATGTTTTAGGAAGTCCAGTGACAAATTCCATAGGGATGTTTTCCCATTTTCATTCGGGTATGGGTAATGGTTGTAACATCCCCTTAGACTTCTGTCTCTCAGCTTTAACTTGCTGAAAAACCAAGTATCAAGAGACATATTCAGCAACATCTCTTTTCATGCCATCCCACCAAAAGTACTCTTTTAGGTCCCTATACATCTTCGTGCTTCCAGGATGAATAAATAATGAAGAACTATGAGCCTCATCCAGTATCTCCTTCTTTAATTCTGGGATGGGAGGAACACAAACCCGATTCCTGAACCTTATTATCCCATCACAATCAAGTTTGAATTCAGGAACATTTCTCACCTTATTTTTCAACTCTACATCTTCTTTTTGTGCCTCTTTAATATTCACATGCATAGATGGTAGAACATTTATTTGAGAAAGATAATATTTTTCTCCTTCCATTATAATTCCAAGATCTATCCTTTATAAATCCATAAATATTGGATCTTTTGTGATCCTCATCATGGATAAGCTGGCATGGTCTTGTCGACTTAATGCATCTTCCACCTTGTTTGATTTCCCATGGTGATAATGAATTGAGCAGTCGTAATCCTTAATCAGCTCCAACCATCTTCTTTGACGCATATTCAGCTCATTTTTTGTGAAAATATACTTTAAACTTTTATGATCAGTATAAATATCACACCTTTCACCATAAAGATAATGCCTCCAAATCTTTAATGCAAATATTACCGCAGCTAACTCCAAACCATGAGTTGGGTAATTTTGCTCATGGATTTTTAACTGTTGTGAGGCATAAGCTATCACCATATCGTTTTTCATGAGAACACACCCCAATACCTTCTTGGATGAATCACTGTAGATCACAAACCTTTTTCCACTACAAGGCAGTGTGAGCATAGGTGCACTGGATAACCTTCTTTTCAACTCTTTGAAATTTTCTTCACACTCCTCCGTCCACACAAACTTAACTCCTTTTCAAGTGAACCTGTAGAGTAGATTAGATAATAGTGAATAATCTTTCACAAAATGTCGATAATATCCACCCAAACTAAGAAAACTTCGGATCTCAATTAATTTTTTTGGTCTCGACCATCTTTCGATAACCTCTATCTTTGATGGATCCATAGATATCCCCTCTTTTGAGATTATGTGACCCAAAAATGAAACTTTTTGAAGCCAAAATTCACACTTGGTAAATTTGTCATAAAGATTCTCCTTTCTTAGGGTCTTTAATATAATTCTCAAGTGATCTTCATGTTCTTACTTTCTCTTTGAATAGACAATAATATCATCTATAAAGACTACCACAAACAGATCAAGATAGTCTCTAAAGACTCTATTCATTAGATCCATGAAGATAGCAGGGGAATTAGTAAGACCAAATGGCATCACTATAAATTCATAGTGTCCATACCTCGTACGAAAAGCCGTCTTTGGTATAACCTCTTTTTTGACCCTTAATTTATGATACCCTGAACAAAGATCAATCTTGGAAAAGTATTGAGCTCCGCGTAGTTGGTCAAATAAGTCATCAATGCGTGGGAGAGGATATTTGTTCTTGATAGTGATCTTATTAAGTTCTCGATAGTCAATGCAGAGTCTCATTGATCCATATTTCTTCTTAACAAACAGAACAGGTGATCCCCAAGGTGACGCACTAGGGCGTATGAATCCTTTATCAAGATTCTCTTGGAGTTGCTTCTTCAATTCCTGCAACTCAATTGGGTCCATTCTATAAGGTGTCTTTGAAATGGGCATAACACCCGGTATGAGTTCTATTGAAAACTCAAATTCACGATTTGGTGGAAGACCTAGAAATTCCTTCATAAATACATCATCAAACTCCTGTACAATGGGTGTATTCTTAATCATGAGTTTCTCTCCAACCATTTGAGATAAATAACCTTCATTTATTGGAATCAAGACCCATAAGATGGAAGAAATTTCCACTGGAAGGTTATATTCATCCTTGCATCGATAGATGATAGTAGATTGATCAGGAATATTAAATGTGATCTCCCTTCTTTAGAAATTGATATGAGCTCCGTATAAAGAAAGCTAATCCATGACAAGAATCACATCAAATTCCACTATAGGAAGGATCACAAGATTTGCAGGAAGCACTTTCCCACAAACTTCAATCGGAGAAGAATTGTAAACTTTTGATGTGACTGTTGTGCCATTAAGAGTTGTCACAGCTAACTCAACATCTAATTGTTAAGGTAGTATGGTGATACCCTTAGAAAATTCTTCAGAAATAAAAGAGTGTGTGGATCCAGGATCAAATAAAACATTTTCTACTTTAGAGTGGATGGTAAGTGTGCCTTTCACCACTTCGTTATCATACTCCACATCGCCGATAGTAATTGCATGTGACTTTCCTTTGTCTTTGGACTTAAGAGTTTGTTGACGTCGATCATCATCAACAACCCTTGGATTAGGGCATTGATTGGCATAATTCCCCATCTCCTTGCACTTGAAACATTGAAGTGTTGGAGGTTCATTCTGTGTATCCCTTTATTTTTTCACATCATTAGACATATTCTTCCCATTATATCGACATTCAATTGCCCGATGACCTTATTTTCCACACTTAAAAACATTTTCTTGTCCCTTTAAGACAATTACCTCCATGTTTCTTTCCCAAATTTTAGCATAAAGGAAAACTCATCTTCTTTTTAGTGTGGTCTTTAGATTTTCCTTTGAATTCCATTTTCCTCTTCTTATCAAACCCATATTATTGATGGGTTACTCCAATATCCATCTCAACCTTGAGAGTACATCGGAAAATTTCCTCATAGCTATTGAAGTCCCTTATGGATAACACCCTTCGAAGACTTGGTTTTAAGCCACTAAAGAATCGATTGATCTTACTCTCAGGTTTGATAATAATTCCAGAAGCGTACCTTGCAAGTCCTGTAAAATTTGCTTCGTAGGTACCAACAGATTCATCATCCTTTTGCTTCAGTTCAAGAAACTCCTTCTCCATATTTGTTCAAAGAATACGAGGGAAGTACTTATTGAAAAATAAGTTCTTGAACTCATCCCATTCCATGGACTCAATTTCATCTCTTTGCCTCATATTCTTGACAAGATTCCACCATTGATCAGCATCACCTTCCAAACGATACACTGCTAAGATGACTTTATCATGCTCAGAACATTGAATGACTGAAAATATATTTTCAGTGGTACTGATCCATTGTTCATCCACTAATGGATTAGAAGACCCACTGAATGAAGGTGGATGCTGCCTCATGAAGGATTCAACAGAATGTTGCTCCTTCCTTTGCTCGTTTGGAAGTCCTGCATGGTTCATAACTTGATAAAGTTGTGTGAGCATGGATACAAGATTTTTCATTCTAGATCCCATAATGTTTGGTTGCTCAGGGGGATAATCATTGCATTTCCCATCACATTCAGCATTAACACGGTTCTTTCGGGTTCCAGCCATTGAATAAAACCAATAAGCATGGTGTGAGAAACACTAATCATAATAGGAAAACCACATAATCAAGAATGAAATTTTACACTTAAGGTCTTATCTTAGGTTATTCAGGGACATTTCTAAAACACTAATATTGTGTTCTATGCTTAGAAATATACTTAGGGTTCTTACTAAGGCTTTCACATCCTAGTTTCCAAAGGTTGACTATACCGTTCCTCTGATACCAACTATAATGACCCATACTCTACATACATTGTTATTACTTCAAAATTGAAGCATACTAATTACAACATATAACAAAACCATAAAAGGACAATATAGGTATAGTGTCTTTAGAAACTGGGAAACATAAACAACTGGTTCATAAATCATCTACGTTTTCTCCCATTTATTTCATCATATCTAGAGTCCCTTTTGGAATATTATACTTAATACCCTTCATCCAGACCTGGGGAAAAGAAAACATACAAAAGGGTGAGCTCAAATGCTCATTAAGGGTAAACAAAAGAAATATCAATCATATCATATTAATAAGAACATAACATTTTGAATATCTTAACCTACAAAAGAGATCATAATATCATAACATGGGATAAATCATAGTGGTGAAATGTAATCCCAAATAATCATAACCTAAAACATGATACTTTTTTTCATACACACATAATCATAGAAAATCATTTCATATTAGTCAAGGCTCATTACCATGACCATCATAGTGGACAAAGTCTATTACGGAACCGAGTTCACTCCTCGTTCCAGTACCGTATCACTGAACCAGATTAACTTGCCGTTCCAGCCATGTCTATCTCATAAGATATAAATATTTACCCAATGCATTGGAGGGAGATATAGGTCCCACCCATCTCATAATTATACCATTCTTATGTGTTCCACAAAATCGTAAATCATATATCATAGCATAACCCATATAATAAAAATGGGATTCTTAAACATCGTGACATCATAAAACAATTCATATAAGATAAGTACATCATAAAAATAATTCCATCACAACATAATCAAATCAATGTAATAATTGGGATATAAACTTAACCCTATATTATCTTATATGGAAAATAATTTTGATAAAACACTTGAACTCCATTCTTGAGGAAAATATCCTTTATACTTCAAAAACATTTTTCATTTCTTAACATGTCAAATAATTTTAAACTAAAAGAAGTTGATTAAAAATAAACTTGAAAACTTGTAAAGTAAGATTTATGAAAATAATGTTCTATGAAATCATAAAAATCCATTCATGCCGTATAAGTTAAAAAAAACATTCTTCTCTTATTTGGCCGAAAAATTCAAAAAGTACCTCGTACTGCAAACGACAAAAGATTCCGTTCATATCTTTTACTAAAAATTCACCAATAGGAAAAATTTGATTTAAACCATTTTAGTAGGATATAAATAATATTACATATTGAGGAAACATGGATGTGGATGATAAATATTCCCCAGTAAATTTTGAAGTATAAACAATCTCGGATAAAAATGAGATTGCGGGATTTTCCCTTACCTTAGTTCTGATATGATTTGTACGTATCCGAACCTCCTGTATAATGATTTAAATAATTTAATTGACTTATTATAGAATAATATTAATTTTTATTATATCATATATGATCATATTATTATCTTTTTATTAGTAATATTTCATTGCTACTTGTTATTCACGTGTTCATTGCTTTATGTTCTTACACATGTTTTATCAAATAAATTCTTATTCATCTTTTTAGGTTATAGATACCTCATTTACAGAATGTTATTAATGTAATATATATCATATTTATTCATTAAATTAATTTATATAATCATTATTAAATGAATATCATGTAGAACGATTCGCATCACATCGTGGAGACGGTAGGCCGTACGTACGCACGAGCGATGATATCGTTCCCATGATCGTGGAATTGTATTGAAGTGTATGTATACTATTTCAGAATCAATATCATTTTAAAATAATCATATATATTTATTCTTTACACCATTATACCCATCCAAGTTAGGTGGTGGTGGAAAACAGATTACACCACGGCGTGGAGACGGTATTCCGTACGTACGCACTCGCGGTGATTTTATTTTCCGTAGGATGGATAGAAGGTGAAATAGGGTTGTTTCATATTTATAATATCATATCAGTATATGAGTGATAATTATGTTATTACTTCATAATGAATCAACTAAATAATAAGAAGTAGAAGAAGAAATAAATTTGAAAGAATCGGTAACGGATATTACCTCTTCTTCGACACGCCTCTTTGAAATCTCCTCTTAGGGCACTAAGATTGGTCTTTGAAGAAGACCAGTAGCTCTTGGATATTTTTAGGGAATTGGAGAAGATAAATTGGCAGGGGTTGGCCGAGATTGAAGGCTCAAAGTGGTGTGAGGAGGAGAGGGAGGAGGTGCCCTTTTATAAGGGAGGAGAGGGGCACCTTTGGAATCATAAGAAATATTAATTTATAATAAATTTCAACCCCACTTAAAAACCTCAGAAAATGACTCAAATATAAATATTAGATGAGATAGGGTTGTAATATCATCAACCAATAAAATTTAGACAAGTTGGGAATTTATTTTAAACATTATCAACTTGATTTATCTTTATATAATCTATTTAATTTTATTTATGGTAATAATATTCTAAATTTTAAATCATTATAAATAATTACTTATATGTTCTGAATTGTCCATAATTGTATAATTTATTATATTTTAGACCATATAAATTTTAATTTATAAATTTTAAATAATTTTGTGAGTTTTAAACGATTTTATAATATGTAATTTTTATAAAATAACAATTGTGTCAATTTTGACACTATTCATTTATTTGAATTTAAATAAAATATACACAGAAGATATGTTCGAACTAAAAGATTTAATAGATTCATAACATGTCATATTTATCTATAAAATTAGTGGGGCACATTAAATAGTTCATATAATATTTATTTTAATACTTTTAAAGTCATTTATTTGATATTTCAATCAATAAAATAATTTCAACATCACTATTGTGTCATAATTAATGATAATTATTTAATCCCTAAAAATTATAAATAAATTCATATGATGTAGATAATTTTATTAGATTTCTAGGGACTATTTATATCCGAAGTTTTATGATGTTTATCACTAAATTAAAATTATTACACTTATAAGATTTAAGAGAGTGACATGTTGTCACTTTCTTTGGTTTTAATAATAATTATATTATTTCATGGTAAAAAGTCCATGAAATGAATCTAGTCCGACCGTTAGGTGATATGGGTCGACTTTTATTCATCCAATAGAATTTTTTCAAGTGTTAGGGTAATTTTATAATCTTATTTTTACCCTTAATTACAAGATTTACCTTTAACTATAGTAAATAAAAATTACCGTAGTTACTATTCATAATATCAAAAAAATAAAAGTAACCTATTAACATAATTTAGACCCACTGAATCCAAATATGGAATCCATTTTTCAAAAATTAAAAACACAGAAGTTGCAGTAATTAAATTAAAATTTATCCCGTTGTTAAGTAAATGAGTTTTAAAAGTTAAAATATTGCCAAAGATTGAAATGTTTTTACCTATGAATTCAATGTAAAATTAATGATAATGAAATACATTATATTAAATGGTAAAAATATATTCTATTTATACTTTAAAACCATTCAATATTATAATTCAACCATATAAATTATTGCGATGAAAAAAGTTGTTTTTAATTAAAATATAGCGTGTTTTTACTATTCATTAAAATATGAAAGTTATCAGAATAATATGAAAATTTTATCCAAAGTAAATTTTTATATTCTGATTCCAAACAAGAATTTCATTTTGTAAAATTTAACTTATAAACATGTTAAAAACTATATTTAAAGTTGGTGCGCCATCAAAAGGCGGCAAAACTACATTTTTTGAAAAATACTTATTTTACCCGAAAAATTTATTTTGTTCTCATACCATGTTCTAGAAAATATGTAAGATAAATAATAATGTTATAAAATTAAAAATTAAGTTAATACTATTCATAACGGCTAGTTTATAATATTATAATAATATATCGTTGTTTAGTGAAACCCGGTATTGCGTACTACATACACTATCGAGGAAGGTTGCGATTGCGTGTAACGCAAGCCAAGATAGTGTTGTGTGCAGTGAAAGATTCCTTTGATGTTGCGTATAACATAAGACATAAAAAAATATACTTCTCATAAAATATTAGGGTGTTACACCCCCCTCTTGGAAACCCTATACTGTTGTGCTGCCTTTGGGTCCATTGTGGGTTTTTGGTGCTGGATTTATCCGTTGGAAAGGGATACGAATTTAGAGTGGATTTTTTGGATGGTTCTCAGCTTGTGTGGGTCATGAAGGCGATTTTCTTGTGGGGGTTCTTATTGTTATTATGGTGTTGGGTGGGTGTGGGATGTTTATAGTTCAAGGATCCTATGCAGAGGATGCCTGATTTTAGTGTGTGGGGATGATTCTAGAGGGGCTTCTAGTGTGGTGAGGATAGAGTCACATGTTATTATTCTAGGTGAAGTTGTAGAGGATAAGGTTCATGGTGTGGATGATTCAAGTGGGGATTTCTAGTTTTTGGTTGATTGGTTTCTTTTTGGTTTGTAGTTTTCCTGCTACTTGGCTACATGTAGGGGATTTGTTATGGATGGTTGTGGTTGAGTTTGTGGTTGACTGGTTGGGCGTTCCTTTTATGGCTGGTCTTTTTCATATGGTGATGTTAGGATATTGTTTTCTTGAGTCTTTGAGTGGTCTAATGTGGTGGTCTGGTGCCATGATATTGTAGAATGTTTCCTTGGATTTGAGGTTCATGAAGTAATAGGTGGTTCGAGTTGCGTATGGACTAGTGCTGTTGTTCCTAGAGGAAGGTTTTCTTTATTGGATGGGTTCCTTCCAGTAGCCTTTTGGGTTGCAGTAGCTATTCTGGTTTGAGTGGCTAGGAGGGTTTGGTTTTGTTTGGTGTTGGGTGGGATAACTACAATTATTGGTGTTTAGGGGAGCGGTGTTGTGGTTGGGTGGTAGGTGGATGGTTTGTGGTTTTGTAAGGGTACAGGAAGGTGGATTTGATTGAAGGTGTTTATTGTAGGTGATTTGAGTGGTCTGTTGTAGGGATTATGTGATTCTGAAACTATTAACTTTTGGTGAACAATACCAACAAAGTTTGGGTTATATTTCATAGGATGGGTGAGAGATTTTAGGATCTGCACGTTCAGCGCAAATTCAAGAAGAAGATAATTCAATGTCCATAATAGATTTCCAAGTTCAAGAAAAGAGAAAAATAATTAGATACAACATCTCTAATATAGAACCTGAAATATATTACCTCAATATATAGAATAACATTTGGGGTAAACAAAGTTTGAGGCCCTTGTAATATGGCATAGTCAGAGGAACAAACCTACATTTTATGGTACTACATTTCTTGCACAAAACATAGTGGTTTCAGTATCTAGTGAAATTACTCAACCATAGAACAGAGAATAGAAAGAGGATTTTATTATCAATCATGATGAAAATAAGAATCAAAGGTCTTTTACTTAAGAAAAAGTTAAAGACAATGATAAAATAAATCATCAAGATCAACTAGTAGTCTTTGAAACTAAAATGATAGTCCAAATACAATCAATTTCTATTATAAATGATTACATAGACACAGAACTGTTTATTCATACTGATATTAAAGTGGTTTTTGAGATTGCATTCTTTGCCTCTATTTAAAAAAATGGAGATCAATCCTATCCCACTGTTGATAGAGGCCAATCATCTAAAGAAAAAGATGAAAAATATTTTGATTCATTGAATACATAATCAAAGGATTTATTGATCATTTTAAGAAGCCATGAGAATAAAATTCACGTTCTCACAGTGAATTAAAGGCTTTAATAAAATCATTTGAAGATTTAAGAAATTAAACTATTCATGGAGATGAGATTGAATCTGTACAGACTCATCTTACTAATCTATGAGATAATACAATTACAAGAAGTGATTTTGTTTTTTTATAAATGGATGACCAGTTTGGAAAGATCAATAAAGATTATATTTCTAAAATAGATTTTATAGATTTGAAAATATATTTTTAGAGTCACATTGAATATGTTAGAAGTTGTTCCAATCAATCTATAACCTAAAAATATACAACTCAAACCACTTTAAATTTAGTTATAAGGTTTTAATCCAATATAGTTGTCATGAATAGTTTCAATGATATATTCATACTCTTTAGTGCAGCATCGTACAACTCAATGTGCTACAATAAAATCAACAATATCTTATTGAGAAGCTAACTTTACGAGATCCTACCATCATGAATCGTCTCAGTCTATTTGGATCATTGATTTATCTGTTTTTATGTTCAGAAGAAACATTTCAGGAATTTATGAATGTGAATTTGATTGAATGTTTAATGATTCATCCTGGAGTAGGGGAAAATCATAGCATTACCGCGGCGTGACCGCTGCCTGACCACGGTGTGACCGCGGAGTGACCGCGGTGTGTTGCCTCGGTCCAACGACATCCACAGGGCATCATCTTCCTGCCAGGAGCGAAGGGAGTAGGAGGAGGCAGTGAAACATTCCGGTCGTCGCCCCGCCAGCAGAAATTGTGATTAGTCAGTCTCAACATTGATCACAAGACTCATGAAATACTATCACTGCGAACTGTCGCGGGTTGTCATCCTGAAGCAGGGCCAAATCACGGCGTGACCGCGGCGTGACCGCGGCGTGACCGCGGTGTGACCGCGGCGTGACCGCGGCGTGTTGGCCCGGTCCAGCGACATCCGCGGGGCAGCATCATTCGGCCATGAGCGAAGGGAGCGGGAGGAGGCAGGGAAACATTCCGTCCGTCGCCCCGCCGGTAGAAATTGTGATTAGTCAGTCTCAACATTGATCACAAGACTCTTGGAATACTATCACTGCGAACCGCCGTAGGGTGTCGTCCTGGAGCAGGGCCAAATCACGACATTACCGCGGCGTGACCGCGACATGACTGTGGCGTGACCGCGGCATGACTGCGGTGTGACAGCGACGTGTTGTCTCGGTCCAGCGACATCTGCGGGGCAACATCATCCAGCCAGGAGTGAAGGGAGCGGGAAGAGGCATATGAATGACTAAAACAAAATCTAAACATGATACAAATAACTATCACTACTCTTTGGTTTAGAAGACAGCGCACCTCCATTGGAGGGGTTTTATTATAAAATCATGGCATTGATTTATCACACAATTTCTTTAATTATATTTAACATTTATTATAAAACTCATTCAGCACAAATCAAATGCAATAATTTAAGAAACTAGATCAACTTAACTATCACTGTGAGTTTTCACATATAGCGCACCTCCTTTGGAGGGGTTTTATTATAAAAACATGACTTTATCAAATGAAACAATTATATTAAAGAACACTTATTCAAGATATGAAATTCAATATAATTAATTATAATAAAGAAAGAAGCTAAATTCAATTTAAAGCATTCTTTAATTAAAGAGGCTAGAAGAGGGATCCTACCTCAAGGTGGAACCAAACCGTCCACTTCAGCTTTTGGAGCTTTCTAACTAAAATATTTTGCTCCCCCACTGGGTATACGCACCTTCACACATTAAATGTACTTTACAGAAACCTTCAAATTAAATGGGCAATGTATCACATACAATTTAAAGAGGAAGTTGGAAAACATAAAAAACATTGAAAACAAAGTAGAAACACGAACCTGGATGTTTGTTTATGCTTCCAACAACAGTATGATTCGATCTTTCAACAAGTGCATGAGGTGCTGTCTAGCTTTTTTTGTGCCCAGAAAACACAAGAAAAATGTTATTAAATAGTAAAAAAACTAAAGGAAATAAAAGAAAATAAAAGGGAAAATAATTTTTAGGTTTCAAACCCCGAACAGGGGCTGTTTTCAACCTGTCCACAACTGGACAATTCCAACAATTTATGTCCTCTGCCCCCTGCACCCCTGCCCCCCCTGCCCCCAGCCCCCCTTCCCCCTGCCCCCCTCCACCCTGCCCCCCTCTACCCTGCCCCCTGCCCCCCTCTACCTAGCCCCCTAGCCTGCCTAGCCCCCCTGCACCCCCTGCCCCCTCCACCCTACCCCCAGCCCCCTCCACCTTTCCCCCCTCCACCCAGCCCCCTAGCCTGCACAGCCCCCCCTACACCCCCCGCCCCTCCATCCATTCCCAGTTGCTAAATAATGTTTTTGTATTATTTACAAGTGTTTTATGAACTTAATTTTCCTATGATACTAAACATTTAGATCCTTGAATGTATTATTATGTTATTTATCTTAAAAATTCTGTAATAGACATGTACAAATAGGTTGGTTTTCTATATAATGACATCCCAATGTCCCTTTACATGGTTTTACATGAATATGATAACAAATACCACTATAATCACAATACATTATTGAGTACATATCATTGTATACATTAAAATTCCAACACCTAGGGAATATGGAACTTTCTCCATGTATTGTCACTCTTCTTCCATTGTGAGTTTTTATGCCTTGGTCAAGTTGAAGTGCAAGATAGGTAGTCACTGTTTCTCATCTATTCATGCCCAACCTTTTGATGATCCTATTGATATGTTCCTTTTGGGTTATTACTAAATCTACATTCTTATTATCTATTTCTGCACTTATCCACAATATCTTCTCAAATTTATTGGGATTTTTCATCTCAAAACCTCCAAAAAATTATCCATAGATTTCTAAATCATTCAATCATCTAGTCCAAGTAGAAACATGTAATTGAAATACAATATGAAATTTATAAAGGTACCATTATCCCATTTATTTCAGTAGAAGTAATTATCTCTATTGAAACTATCAAAGCCTTCATCATTGATAAATGATTCAAATTTCCGATTCCACTATCATGGTAATTTCTTTATTCTATACAAGATTTTATACAATATACAAACCAAGTCATGGATCCCAATTTTTGGTACTCATATTGGCTGTTTCATGTTGATTTATTCCTTTAACTCGCCATGAATCAAAGTTGTCTTGATGTCCACCAAATCTAGAAGCATATTTTCCAATTCCATCATACTTAGAATTGTTTAGATGATATAATTATTATATTTAGTGAGAATATTTCCAAAAAATAAACCTTTTAATTCTACTAATAACACATTATTACCATCCATAATTTTTATCATTTATAAACATCATTCTATTAATTAATTTAGTAAACCCACTTATTTTCAAGTTCCTTTTTACCCACTTAAAGTTCAACCATATCTGATTTTTTTAACTTCAAAGAAGCCATCTCTTTATTTATGGAATATTCCACTAATTTGAATAAAAAAATCATATTTTAATTTGGATTTTCATGTTTCTATTCATTCAATAGAAGTATATAATTCATTTAAATCCCATACCTTTGAACCAGTCTCCTAATTTTGGTTGATCTCATCAACTGAATCATATTTTCTAAACTACTCGACTTAGTTCTTCCTACATGTATACACCACAAAATCTACCAAATAATAATATCATTATATGGTAGAATTAAATGTATAAACCAAGAATAAAATTTACATTTAAAATGTACCTCAATATCAGTATCATCAAAACCATCACGACCCACATCATCTCCTTCAGAAACACTAACATCATCATCTCCTCCTCTCAGACCACCATCATCATCAACATCCACATTGGCATATGCACCTGAATTAATGGCAGGAGTAGAAGAATCCTCATAAACTGAACACAAATAAATGAGAATACATTTAATCAATGAAAACATATTTAATTAATGAAAACATAAAAAGGTTATCACTAAAATAAAAAAATAAATCCAGATTTATTTTACTCACAGAAAATCATACAAAATGTAAAAAAAACCAATGCCAAGGATTTTAATGGAATTTGAGGGAATAAAACAATGAATTACATATAAAAATTTATGAAATTTATAATTCGATCACTCCCCTGCACTTAGTTTATTGAACTCCAAGTCAATGCATTGTCTATTGGACTTCCTAAAAATGAGAAACACCTAATGAATATGAAGTTCACAGCCCTATCAGCTCATCCAACAAACAAATTTCAGATAGTTTAAATTGTATAAACCTACGCCGTCATTTGGCTATAACAATTCCTATTAATATAGTTTCAGAATGCTTAGATCTCTATAAGAACTCCTTTATTTCCCGGATCTCTTTATATAAAGGTACAAAACCTTGGAAAATTTATGATTTAGTTGCTCGTCTTGCTACTATTTGGGGATTTCATGACTTCAAATGTGTTTCGTTAGGAAGAGGTTTTTTTCACTTGTTGTTTCCCTCTGCTGAATTGAAGGGTAAATCATGGAGCTTTGGTTCCATAAATTTGAAGCCAGGAACCCTTAGGATCCATTAATGGAAGCTAAATTTTAGTCTCTATGATTTTAAAGACACTTTTTCCCAGGTTTGGATAAATATTTATGGTTTAAATTGGGTTTTGTGGCATTTTGAAATTCTTTATGACATCGCCTCTGCGATAGGAAATCCAATCCGGATGGATTTGGCTACTGAAAATGTTAGCTATGGACATTTTTCTAGAATTTTAGTTGAGGTAGATTTAAGTTCTACCATGGTTGATAAGGTAGTTTTATCCACACCACAGGATGAAATTAATCTTCGTATTGTGTATGAAAAGTTTCCTTTGTATTGTGAAGTCTGCTGTATGATTGGACACTCAAGGTCCAACTGTCGTTCCAATATTTTTTGTACTAGATGCATGTTGAAGGGGAATGATGAGGCTCATCGAAGAAGAACAAAATGTAATAAATTTCCCCAGGGGACTGATGTACAATCTTCGGAACAAGCTGCAAATGAGATTTCTCACAGCTCTCCCAACAGACTCCTAATCTCTGAAAATGTTCAGACAATGTCTCAGACTGAACATCTGACCAAGGATCATAGTAAAAGACCCAAGTTGGACTCCACCTATGTCATCCTGAAATATGAAGAGCCTCCTGCTTTTCAGTTGATTGATAGACCCAATGTCACTTGGGATGATTTAGTAGAAGAAAGTGACCCACCTGAAGTGGGCCTGTCTTTCATAGATGTGCTAATTAAAGACATGAACCAAGCTCAAAATGAGACAGAATTTGTGGAAAATCAAATAGAGATAGAACTTCTAGCACAAACTGAGGCTGATGAAAGAATTAGGCATGAGCAAAATGCTTTTTCTTCAAAATGCAGAAAAGTGAAGCACATGTTAGAGACAACGACCTTAAGTAAGGTTAAGAATAAAAACACAAACAAGGAATCCAAGGAAGTGACTACTGACAATGGAAATGCAAAGGTCCCCCACCCTGCCAAGTCCAAGGAATCTGTGAAAAAGGATGATGTTGATATCCCTTCAATGGACTTACAACAAACACAAGGTGCGACTTCAAAAAAATCTTGTCTCCCGAAACCTGCTCCTATAGTGGGAAGTGGAGTTAAAAAATTTCCTGCAACTGATAGGGTGCTGAATGTTCCTATAAATCTGCAAGTTTCGAGTTTGAGCATTAACCCTCCTATGGTGGGAAGTGAAGGTAATCACTCTACTGTTGAATTTGGACCCAAACTGGTGCCCAACGCTCACCCTGATAGTACTCTTGCTGAAACTTCCATAGGAGTTCAGGGCATGTATGTTCAACCCACTTGTGTGGCATCTAAGTTGCCCATCGATGAGCAATTACTAAAGAATTTTAAGATACCCAGCACAATGGAAGGGGCGATTCCAACCCAAAGTCATCCATCTCAGAGTAGAAATAATCTGAGGCTAAGAATCCAGCCTGATTCTGATATGATGAAAGAGTTAACTCCTGCTCGAGAGGAGGAAAATTTTGCTCTAAAAAAGGGTTCCCTTCCGGACCCCATCTCTATTTTGGGTTTTTCCAAGCCAATTGGACAAACACACAATGTGATGGAGTCCACTACAATACCTCCTCTAGCAAGAGAGGCACATACACCTATGAAGAATGTTGAACTATTGAGATCAAAGGTTTCTACCTCTCTTACAAGAAGAGCCCCACCTCAAGTATCGAGGACCCGGAAAAACATAAATGTTGGTACTCATAACACTTTTGAAATCCTTTCCTCGCTTATCAGTGATGATGATGGGAGTAAAAGTGACAGATTAAATAAAGATGAAACCATAAATACTGATGCTATTGTGGAGCACCTTGATGATGCTGATGGTGAAGGTCCATGGATACAAGCCAGGACCGAGAGGAGAGGTCAGAACTCCCACGACAGGGGTGGAAGACTTCCTTTTCATAGTATGAATACCCGTTCTAAAATGGGTTGATGTCTTTTTAAGTGTTGTGTTCTTTTATTTCCTCTGAACTTTCTTCTTTTTCTTTATAATTTAAATAAATAGGCCTTTGTGCCCTTAAAAAAATTCCTACTAATATAGAGATTATAGTCACCTACTCTCATAAACCTCAAAAAAATTGAACATTTTCAAGCCTTGAGTTCCAAGATACGTGTACTTGTTTTAAGACACAAAAATAATTCTTAAAAATGCACAATTTATTATCATCATCATTTATTTGAAATCCACATAGTTGACCAATTTAAACTTCTTTAAAAAAAACTCCAATGAGAAAAGAATACTTTTTATTATATACATTAGATATACCTTGATATTCTATATATAACTATGGTAAGAAACAATTTGATAACCTCAATACAATCAATTGGTGAAAATATTTTATCTACAAACACCCTACCAATCAATGAATATCCCTTTCACAAAATTCTGACTATGAATTTTATAACTTCTCTATTTTCATTAAGCATATTTCTGAATACTTGTTTCATGAATATGATATTTTCATCTATTGTTTGTGGAACAAATTTCTACGTGTCATTATTTTATGTCTAATTTAACTCCTCATTCATATCTTTAATCCAATATTAATAATTGGATGCTTAATCAAATCTTTTTTACTCAAATAAATATAATAGGGCATTTCTTTTAATTCTATACATCCTCCTAGTTTATACTACAACATATTTGTCTCCCAAAATGTTCTCTTCATCAATATGTTTAGTTCTAGTAAATATTTTAGGTGTAATTGGAATCTTCATGTCTTTTTCATTCTCATATTCATCAAAAAATTATATGACGGAGTCCTCACTACCCCTAAGAGACTCTCTAGGCTCTTGTAAAGATTCACTTTTCTCTACATTATCTTTAATGCTCCTGTCATAGATTCCTTTTTCTTTCCTATCCATTATTACATATTTTATTTCCAAAATTTTAATGAGAATCTTATTAAAAAATCTATAAACCTTGCTTCTTAAGGAATATATATGAAATATAACTTAATCATGTTATTTCTACACTTTTCTTGATTCCCTTCCATGTTAAGAATATAGAACTTACTACCAAAGACTCAAAAATACTTCAATGTTGGTTTCCTTTTATACCTTAGTTCAGAAGGAATTTTTTTATACCTTGTAATACCACTAGAGATCACCATAGTTTGTGCTATATTATTGACGGTTCTACTTTACCTCTCAACCTCCCCATTCTATTAGGGTGTCTACATTACAGTATCTTGTTGAGCATTATCATACTTCTCTAGATACTTCTTAACTAAATAATAAGTGAATTAAATTCCATTATTATAACTTGGCACTTTGATATTCATTCTAAATCATGGTGTGAATCTAAGGTTAAATTTTCAACCATATAAACCTATCATTGTACTCTATTGAAAGCACTGACATTTTCTAACCCAATCATATTGGTTCATCACAATCCATCCTGATCCTGATGATGATGCATAGACTCCAAACGTCACCACATTTTCAGAACATTCAATTCCCAATCCCCCTATTTCAGGAGGCACATCATGTTCACCATTATAGACCAATAAATTAAACTCTTGAAACATGGTGAAATTCTTAGGTCTGTGCCTCCACCAACTAGACTACCATCAAGCCCTATCGCCAGCTTTGACATAACCATGATTTAACACATTTGGATCATCAAAACCACCCCACGTCCGAAAACTAGTGCGATTCCCTCATTTGGGTCATTAGTCGATCAATCCCATGTCATTATTTCCATAATAACAAATTAATTTTCAAATCTAAAGAAACCTTGGATCTTTAATATTTCCACTCAACCCAAATTCCCATGTTCGGACTCGGATCTCCAAGAAAAACCAACTCAATTTAGGTACTCATTGGGTAGTTGGAACCTAATTTCCATTTGAAATACCTACCTATTGGTCTCCCAAAACCAGGACTCTACCCTCATGGGTTTATATTTCCCATGATTGATGTCACTCTCTCCACTATAGGATAACCCTTTTCACAACATCACTTGATCAAAATCCAAGCACCACAACCCACATCCTGTCTATCCCCAAACATGATGACTGGATTCATCCAAAACCCATGAATTCCTAAGAGATAACCAAAAAACTACTCAATACCCATTCTCGGTGCATGATAATTTCATTCTTGGCATGTGATGAGTTTTCTAGAAAAAAAGATTATAACCTACTACACCATCCATTGGTGCACTCACCACCACATGGATTTACTTAAAATTGCTCCACAAGAAACACCTCGAAGATCCAAATCTAAATCTATATACCACTTCTCCCAAGCCATTATCAAATCACCCTAGGAAACACTTTTCCTTAACCAATATATGGTATAACCATACCCAATATATTTCCAAAGAGCCCTTTTTCATAGGGCACTTCCTCCATTTCATTTGAAGCTATGGGATACCTCACCTATGAGAATCTCGCTAAAATTTCCATCGATCCTCTACCCTATGTCATCTAACATTGGTTAAAAAATACACAACTTCCATGCATGAATTGTTTGTGCTTACTCAACTTATGTCAAAGTCAATAGGTGTACGCTCCTGTACCACCCAGTTGCAACCCATCTCATAGCTCCGGAAGTCACGTCACAACTGAACTAGGATCACATGCCTAATTAAAAAGATGACCATTCCTCTTGGATGTTAGTTCCATGAAACCCAAGATTAGAATAAATTGAACAACCGATCTAGAGAAGGGAAAACATGAGACCTAAATACCACATTGGAGCCGAAAATCAGAAAATACCTAGCGAGGCAAGGAGTACAGTAGGCAGGGATTTTTCTTGAGAAATTGAAGAAGGGTGGATTTCGCTAGGGTCCCCTGAGTGGGGTCAGTGATAAGTCATGAGAGGAGGATGCAAAGGTAGGACTTGGTTCGACTGAGAAATCGAGAAGGTGGGGTCGCTGCGTTGGAGGAGAAGAATCGGGGGTGGCCACGCGGAAGGAGGATATTGGGAGGTGGAGTGGCCACATATGAGCCGGTCAGGGCAGCATCGAAGTCGTGTCAGGGCAGTGTCTGAGAAGGAGAATCATGGTGAAGTGAGGTGGCTGCATTGGAGGAACATCGTCAAAGGAGGTGGGGAGTCCGCGTCGGAGCAGCGACGGTGGGGAAGTGGAGTGGCCGCACCGGAGGAGGATGATCATGGGGAGGTTGGGTGGCCCGTCGGAGGAGGAGGACCACGAAATGTCGGGGAGAAGAGTCGCGAGGAGGAGGGGCGTTATGAGGAGGGGCGCGAGAGTGTTACGGTAAATTGGGGAGTGGGGGTGGGTTAATTGACACAGATAGCCAAATTGACGTGGATGTAAACAAGATATAGCCATGTTTCCTATTGTCCGTGGGTATAGCTCCGTAGCTGTAGCTCTAAATTATAGTAGTGTGGTGCTTCGAGCCGGTTCGCCAAAAGGCCTCAACGCGCCTCTCCATACGCTAAAAGGGAACGTCTCACAAGGGAATCTTCCTATAAAGCATAGGTTATGGGAGATATATCATAGCTCATATCCTATTAAAGGTCTCAACTAAGTTGGTCTGAACACCCAACCTATCATCCACGCCAAGTATCACTCTCAAGTGACAACTAAACTCGATAATTGGAGGAAGAACCCCTCCATTTAGATAGAAACCCCCCAAACCCCCTTTATATGACCTATAAAAGAAAAAAGGATTCCAACATTGCGATATTAATGGAAAAAATCTCAGAATCGAGTACTCAAACTCCCAATTCTGACTTCTAGAGCTCAAGATATCCTCAAAACTACTAAACTGAAGTAGTACATGGCCAGAACACATGGCCAGAACACATTGGGCCTGCCTGTGTAATAGTACACGGTGTGTAAATTATTGTACATGGCGTGTACTATTCAAAAAAAGTCCCCCCATGTTTTTTTTCACTAAAACACATGCCCAAGTACCACTACATGGTGTGTACTTATAGTATACATCATGTACTCCCAAAAAAACACTATTCTGTGTTCTATTTCACACGGCCAGTCACACGACCACCCACTACACGGCGTGTACTCGAAGTACACGGTGTTTAATTAAGAAAACTTCATATTCCACAAAAAGGAAGAACACACGACATGTACCCCTGGAACACACACTGTGTATTCTGGGTTTTCCGACGGGAAATCCCTGAAAACGCCCGAAACGCTCGTTTTCGCCCTCGAAACAACAGATCGAGCCCCATGGGCTTACAAGCAAGAAATATAAGGATTTAGAGACTTAAAAAAATGTTTAAAGGAGATCTATGGAAAAAACATAAACGGCCCTACTTTCGGGCGGAAACTGCCAAAGCTTCGATTGATTTCACGGCTCCTGGTTGTCGCACGCCTACTCAGCGCATCGAGAGCTTCGAATCGGTACCCCTCTTACCTCCCAAATCTCTATATTTACCAATATAAAAATCCCCCCAAATTACATGGCCAAGGAGGAGTGCATATGGATCATGCACAAGAAGGAGGAGGAAGGAAGAGAGAAGAAAAGAAAAGAAAAGGAAAAGAAGAAAAAGGGGTTTGGGCCGGCCCCGACACCCGACATGAGTTTATACCTCCCCTAGGATAAAATCCCCATTCCGGACTCAACGACGAAGATAGAATATCAATATGATGCTCCGTTTAGAAGTTATTGACAAAAATACCTGTGCGAATAATTTAATATTTAATTTAATAATATTAAATATTAAATATTCCGCTAAAATTCGAACAGCTCAAATTTCCACCAAACTCATGTCCTATGGTAAAAACCCTATTCTAAGACCAACAGAGTTGTCAGAAAAATTATCCGAGTTCATATGGTTGGGTAAAATGACCATTTTACCCCTCACGAGCATCCAACAACAAAAATTCAAATTTATGCTCAAAACGACTGTCCAGAAAAATACGGGTTCTTACAAACTCCCCACCATAAACCTTATCGTCCCCGAGAATCCCAGTGAAAGGACCATCATCCATGCTCCCAACCCGAGAATTTGCACAACCAAGCTATCTGGACCATCCAACGACTAGCCTTATAGCTTTAACCACCACCTTCTACATAGAAGATATTCAACTATGACCAAACTGGTACTCCCCACCATAGGAATACCCTTTTAGTCATCTTAAAAGAAAACTCCGAGCTCAAAAGCCCACTGGAAAATATCGAAGTTTAACCTAAACAAGGAAAACCACCCTCAAAAGTCCAATGATTCACTCCCCACCATATGGCTTTCCTTACACTGCTCTGAGAGCACAACCAAAACAGGTTCCATCCACCACACAGATGAACATTAAGAAAGAAAAAGGAGCTCTATGTAGGGTCGAAGCTCTCTTAGCATACTCAAGACAAATCAAGATAGCGAATGATCGCCTCTTATAGGAGTACACTAAGATTTCACTAAAGGTGTTCCCATCTCCCTCCGATCCACACTAACATCCTACCAAAACCTGACTAGGATTCAAGAATGGGTTAACCATTTTCACATAGGTTTACCTAGAACAGAACATACATTGAACTACAAAGGTTTGAGTAAAAAACCAAGGGTCTTTAGGTCTTCCACCTAGACCTATAGAAAAATCCTCATAACTGGGTCACAAGGTCTAACCACCTTGCCCAAAATATTTTCAACCTCTCAGAAAATAGTAAAGATCACAATGACCCAAGGAAGTCAAAACCAAAACACAACCTACAGGGGCCCTGATCCTCTCCAAGCATCCTTAGAAGGAACTACTCCCTGGAGTTCACAACCCAAGCAGAAGAGAAACTAAACTGACACTCATCGGGTATCTATATACATCAATACCACAAGGAGGTCTAGTTCGCAAGAAAATACTTGGTATCTATCCGCATTGTACTCAGGGATTCAACTAGATAACCATATACCTAAGAAACAACACCCATTAAGGGTTAACCAGAAAGGCATCACATACCACATCAACTAACTAGGGTCACTACACCACCTGTGCATGAGGACTGAGTCATCATACTCACACCAACGCCTCAACATAGATCCACATAACCTGCCATCATAGTAAAAATTATGTGTAAGAAGACCCAAAGGTCTCAGTCGTCAGTAAAAATACACACTAAAAGGCCTATATGTTGTGAATCCTACATGCCTAGTATGATGCATGAGACGCCTCTTTCCTTTGACGGACAAGATTCAAAATCCATCTCTGTCATCTTACCAATGGCCAAGAGCTAGATATCCATTGTAAATAAAAAAACCACACAACATGTTCATTGCTCAAGGCAAAAATAATATACAACTGTAACATCGCAAAATTAGAACAGCAATCCCAAACCTTGGAAACCAGGACTTTTTACCAGAACAAGTGTTATCGACGCACCAGCTCGATATCCATCACAGGTTCCGACACATTCCTAATACTCCTATCTACCATATCCCAAATAGTAAATACCAGGAAATGAAACTCCTTTGATACCACTTTGTAACGTCCCGTCCCAGAAGCCACTAAACCGGTGCTCCGAGCCGGTTCGCCACAAGGCCTCAAGCGCGCCTCCCCGTACGACATAAGGGAACGTCTCACAAGGGAAACGTCCTCTAAAGCATAGGTTATGGGAGATAGCTCAGAACTCATCTCCTATTAAATATCTCAACTAAGTTGGTCCGAACACCCAACCTATCATCCACGCCAAGTCTCACTCTCAGGTGACAACTGAACTCTATAACTGGAGGAAGAACCCCTCTATTTAGATAGAAACATCCAAAACCCCATTTATATGACCTCTAAATAAAAAAAGTATTACACCATTGCGATATTCATGAAAAAACGCTCAGAATCGACTACTCACATGCCCAATTCTGACTTCCAGATCCCAAGATATCCCCAAAACTACTAAACTGAAGTAGTACATGGCCAGAGCACATGGCCAGAACACATTAGGCCTGCCTATGTAATAGTACACGGCATGTACTTTACTGTACATGGTGTGTACTATTCACAAAAAGTGACCCTATTTTTTTTTCACTGAAACACATGCCCAAGTACCACTACACGACATGTACTTATAGTACACAACATGTACTAAAAAAACATTATTCCGTGTTCTATTTCACACGGCCAGTCACACGGCCACCCACTACACAGCGTGTAATCAAAGTACACGGATTGTAATTAAGAAAACTTCACCTTCCTTGAATGGGAAGAACACATGGTGTGTACCCCTAGAACACACGCCGTGTATTTTGGGTTTTCCGACAGAAAATCCCTAAAAACGCCCGAAATGCCCATTTTCACCCCTGAAACAACAGATCAAGCCCCATGGGCTTACAAGAAAGAAATATAAGGATTTAAAGACTTATAAAAACATGTTTAAAGGGGATATATGGTTAAAACATAAACGAACCTACCTTCGGGCGAAAACCGTCGAAGCTTCGGTTGATTTCACGACTCCCGACTGTCGCACGCCGACTCAGCGCGTCGAGAGTTTCGAATCGATACCCCTCTTGCCTACCAACTCTCTCTCTTTCTAAATATCCAAATCCCCCCAAATGACATGTACAAAGAGTATCGCATATGGATCATGCACAAGAAGGGGGAGGAAGGAAGAGAGAAGAAAAGAAAAGAAAAGGAAAAGAAGAAAAAGGGGTACGAGCCGACCCCGACACCCGACATGAGTTTATGCCTCCCCTTGGATAGACTACCCATTTTGGACTCAACAGTATAGAAGGAATATAAATATGAAGCTCTATTTAGAAGTTATTGACAAACGAACCTGTGCGAATAATTTAATATTTAATTTAATAATATTAAATATTAAATATTCCGCTAAAATTTGAATAGCTCAGATTTCCACCAAACTCTTGTCCTAGGGTAATATCCTTATTCTGAGACCAACAGAGTTGTCAGAAAAATTATCCAAGTTCAGTTGGTACGGGAAAATGACCATTTTACCCCTCATAAGCATCCAATAGTGAAAATTCAAATTTATACTCAAAACGACTGTCTGGAAAAACATGGGTTCTTACAATCTTCATTCATGACCACCAGTACTATCTATAGATTTCATGATACATCTTTGTCAAAAACATATGTACCTACAATCTAGAAGCACATGATTATCTCATCAGCTCCTCGCGAAAGCCCGTAAGAACCCATACTCATTGATGGAAATGAAGAAAATTACCACTTCCAAGAGACTATCTTGATGGAGTCTCCCCACCATATAAGCTATCTCTCAGAAATAATACCACTGAATCAAATAATTTCTCTATCTTGATCTGGTCTAAAAGCACTAGTACAACATATGTCAAAGTTAGAGATACTTCTTCTTATGATTCTAGAACATCTAAATGCATGTATGTAAAGAGTTTTATCATCCACCACTCCTCACAAGATGCCCAAACTACCTCTGTTTTCATCTTTCATATCAAACAATTGGCAACGATGTTTCCCTTACCAGTGTATACACAAACTTGATGTTGAAAGACTTCAGATACTCAACCCACCTCCTATGTTGAAGGTTCAAGTCTTGCTGAGAAAAGATGTACCTGAGGTTCTTGTGGTTCCTATATACCCAAAACCTCTTTCCCATAAGATAGTGTCTCCAACACCTCAAGGAATATACCACCACGATTAACTCTAAATCATGAGTAGGATAATTTCTCTCATGGAGTCTCAACTATCTATAGCCATAAGAAACCACTCGATCTTCCTATATCATAACTTCTCTAAGTCCAACTCTGGATGCATCATAGTACATGGTATATGATTTACCCGACACAAGTAAAGTGAGTATAGGTTCTAAGTCAATCCCGCCTTTCATCTCCTGAAAGCATCTCTTGAAATCATATGACTAAAAAAACTTAATGCCCTTTTTAGTCAGCCCGAACATCAGTGCTGCCAAATAGGAAAAGTTCAGGATACAATTTTAATAAGAAACCACTAAACTCAGAAAAATCTGAATCACAAAGACATTCTCGGGCCACCCCCAAGATACCACACCTGCAAAATTTTATGGGTCCACTGACACTCCCACCTATGAGATAACATGGCCCAAGAAGTGAACTTTATCAAACTAGAAACTTCATTTGGTTATCTTGACATAAATTTGATGCTCTCTCAATGAACTCAATACAATGTCAAGATGTTTGACATGATTGTCTGCTGACTGGGAGTACACTAAGATATCATTGACAAAAAATACCACAAACTGGTTTAGAATAGGATGAATGATCTGATATATAATATCCATGAATATCATCGATGTGTTTTTCAAACCAAATTACACAACTACAAACTCATACAATCTATAATTTCTCCTAAAATAATTTTGAGATATGTCTAATAGTATCACCCTCATTAGGTGGTATCCTGATCTCAAATCAATCTTAGATAAGATCTTAGAACCTCTTGGTTAATCGAATATATCATTGATGCATGGAAGAAGATATTAGTTCATGACCATCATCTGGTTTAATATCTGATAATCCACACATAAGCACAATGTACCATAAACCTTTTTGGAGAAAAAGAACTAGATAACCCCATGGATATGTAATAGTTCGTAATTTTTTTTCTTTAAGATATTCAAACTAAAATTTCAACCCCAAAATCTCTTTTGGTTCTATTCAATAAGGTGGAATAGAAAATAGCTCTGGTAGTGAGACCAACTCGATCATGAATTCGATCTCTCTCTTGGGTGGTAAACTGTAGAACTCGTCAGAAAAAACATCCTAAAAATGCTCCACCAATAGTTTAAAATAATACTTTTGTATTCTACTATTATCCAAAATAATACTTTCTATTTGAGAAATGAGACAATTAAATCTACACTGAATTGGTGTTGCACAAACTTCCTGAAGATCCCACTCACCCTGGTGAGAATAGATGATTCCTTCTAGAGATAGAAAGGTTAATATCCTCTAGTAGTAGTCAATATGAACCTATAATGGGAATAACAAATCCATACCAAGAATCAAATAAAAAAATATAATTTCCAACACAAACAGTACCCAAAATAAATGGTAGCCACCAATTTCTAGAGAACACTCCTTAAAATGTTTGATATTCTCTTATGACACTCCCAATGGTGTGTCAATGGTCAAAGAACCATCCAATCCTTCCACAAAAAAAGCCTAAACTGTTTTAAAAAAGAGTAAAAAAAAGGAATGTGATTCTCCTGTATCAAAAAAAATGCCAGAAAGGGAATATGGTATAAGGATTTTACCTATGAAGATAGATGATCTGGTATCCATCAAAGCCAGAGTAGCCTGCATAGCATGCATCTGACTTTCCCCTCAACCCTAGGATCCACTCAGACTCCCCTGATCTATTCCCTATGATTAATACTGTCATTCCTATACTGGGGAACCACATCCCCTAACTAAAACTTAATATCCTATGTAACTCTAGATACCTATCTATTGAGAAGTAGTTGAGTCCTTCCTAACTCTGGTACCTTTCTTGATCCTCTGCCACTGATCTTTAGCTTCATTCCCCTATAAAACCTCTGCATTTTTCCCATCCTTCCATAAGCATAGAGATCCAAAGAGTGTTAAAAACACTATGGCCTCTTATGGACCAACTTTACACACCGATAACTCTACAACATAACATAATCCTGAGATAGTTTACCACTTCATCAACTTCTCTTCCCACTGTTTCCTTGGTAAACACTTTCACAACGACCCTTCTTTCCACTAAAAGAAGAGTTCCCAGCTCGACCTGCTTAAACAATATGGCTGCTACTCGGGGCCTCTCTCATATTTCCTTCCGTGATGAGTTTCAAATTGATCCCATCTAAAAATCTACTCAAAATAAAAAAATTCACGTGTGACCTGACCTCATAGAAAAGTCTGTCCTAAAAACATCTCTCCTTGGAGATCTCATTAGTAGCTAAATATAGTGTAAGGCACTGTGGGTCGGTGGAACATTTAGTGTAGTCCATCACTCACATGCCCTCCTATGTCAGATACATGAACTCACAATCCTTCTCATCCCTCAACAACTTTGGATAGAAGTGGATCAAGAAATTTTCCTCGAATTACTTAAAAGATAAATCCTCTTACTTCCCAACCTACTCTAGAATTTCCCACCAATGATTGTGAAGTCCACAAAGAATATATGAAGTAAGATTTAACCTTATATTTGCTGGTGTCTCAAGATGATTAAAGATCATTTAGACTGACTCAATCCAAAACTTATCTACCTATGGGCCTCCCTCCCTAGTAAATATAGGTAGATGTTATAGATGGAACTCTCTCATCATCTTAGACATTGAATGAAATGTATTAAAAGTCTTTATTTCCATGGATCACATGACCCTCAAGAATCTATCGTGAAGTTAAAAATTCATCTGATCCTCATGAGGTACAAGAATATCTAGCTCAGTTGCATTAGGAGTGTGATAATTTTCACTCTCATGACATTCAACTTGAAGATGACGAGGATATATTTTCTTTATAAGAAAAACACACACCTTAGAACAATGAGTAAAAACAATTTCAACCTCAAAAGGTGACAACAACAGGAAACCACTACTTCAAATATCTCTAAACATGGATTACAAGTGTTTTAGCATGACATAACAGTTCATTCCATTCCATTTATTAAATATATCAGGTATCTTATACCACAACTCATATACACATGCAATAAATATATCTCTATCATGAATAATGCATGTCAATATATATCCCTACATGTCTATCATGATACATGCATACTCATCTCATTCAATACCAGGATACAAGTTTAAATCTCAAGAAATAACATCAACTGTAACAAGCGAACTACCTAAACAACAATCTCATCCCTAGGCACTCGAATTTTCCATCATATATGTGTTAGATATTCCCATGTACAATCTCGTTACCAAGCCATGATATATCATAGTACCCTTTATACCTTTCCCATACTGTTATGTAATAAAAAAGAAAAACCTTCCACTCTAATACCACTTTGTAACATCCCCTGATCTAACACTCTCTCACATGGCCAAAAAGGGTTGGTTACGAGACCTCAAGCACACCTCCCCATATGCCAAAGGCTACTATATAGTAGTGGGGGTGTGGTATGTATAGTTGGGCGACTATAACCCCTGGTATAGAGTTACAACACAATAGAATAATTGAATAATAATAACATCAGAGTAATGAAGAACAACAAAAACCATATATTAAACTAATAAATAAAAGGAGTAACCTATAAACTAATAAAAATGAATCATGTAATGATAGGATGGTATCTATATTAATTTCAAACTGAAAAAAACATAAATAAAAGAATCATATGACACAAAATAATCTAAAAAGTCTCTGGTCTTGAACACCATGTTGGACCCATCTCCAAACTCCAACTCATCCCGCAAGTAATAAATCAGCAATAAGGTCCCTTATCCTTGTCCAAACCTATATCCATGTAATTTTCTCGAGTAAAAAATGATGACTTGAATAGGATGTTAGTAAACTTTATTAGGCCGACTACACCATGTCTAAAAAAACTAGTTTGATAATAAGTGTATGAAATAAAGTGATAAATAGGTGTATTAATTAATTAATTAATAAAATACATCAATCAACCTACTTAGACACTATGATGAAATGTCTCTAAGAATGTACCACAACCATGCCAACCATAACCATATATACATGGAAAAAATCACACAAATCTAGGCTGAGTCTCTATATAATCATTTCATCACCAGACTAGGCAGAGACCACTCAATATAAGCATTACAACATGGTACTAGGAAGAGACCACCCAATATAATCATTAAAACATTTGATTGGGCCGATCCCACTCAATATAAGCATTGCAACATGGTAATAGGTAGAGCCCACTCAATATAAGCATTACAACATGGGAATGGATAGAGTCCGCTCAATATAATAATTACAACATGAATCACAATGCATGTCATAACAACATGGATATCACAATATCAATTCAAAAGACTTAATGGTTAATTATGAAAATTTTCATTTGTTTGTAAATTATATATCAATTTATCAACAACCACATCAATAAGCAATAATCCAATTAATCATGGATTATATGTCAATAAATCACCTAAGGTATCATGTTATTATAAACACACTTTAAGCCATTATCTAAATCATATTAATCAAGGGTTCATTCACCCAAAGGGTATCCATAATCCAGGTTGCATCAATAATTGAATATAAAGGAATCCAACCAATATTACATTCCATGATTTTCCATTAATCAATGAATAATTTAATAAGAGTGAACGTTACATTTGTGAAATCACAATATCACACATACTTTCAAATTAAATATACCATAGGGTTATCTTCAGACTCCCTACCTTTATTTTACAATTTAGCAACACTAATAATGGGTAACACCAAAAAAAGATATTGATGGGTATCAATGAAGAAAACCTAGATCAAACAACATCCAAGTTAAACCTGATCCAACTGTGGTCCAAATATTCCACCACTATAATGGTGAGAAATGAAATAGAGGAGAAAAACTAAGCAAAACAACTCAGTAGGGATTGGATGTGAAATTGGGTCATCCAAAAAGGAGAAAGAGGCTCCAAAATCACCTATAAACTGCTTAGGGTAAAAAGGGGAATGATGCATGTAAAATAATGAAATAATCATATGTTTGAAGGGGTCTTAAAAGTACTAGGTAGAGTCTTACATGGAGTTTAAGTCATTCATGTCATGTATTTCTCTATTAAAGAGATATGCTGAAAAAACCATCACGTCGGGTTAATATTTATCCTGATCGACATTTACCCGATGTAAATTAGCTTCATGATATGCAATCACTTCACACAATGAACTAGTTCTCAACATGTGTCTGGTTATAGGTACATGTTGTGTAATATGTACACGACGTGTAAATTATTTATAGATAGTTCTCAGCCCAGTTTCTACATAAGGACCTCCTTATAAACCATGGAAAACCCTCATAAACCCATTTAACAAGTTTATACTTGGACTCCATTAATTCAAATAGACATACATACTTGAAATTTAGTTCATTTTTACTATTAAATTATCTCCATATCCAAATAATACCCATTCACCAAGGCTTAAAGATGAAGGAAAACCTAAGAAATATGTTTAACACAAAAACTCCAAGAGGAATGTACCTAGAAAAATATGGGATCTTACACATGACATGAGGGTGTACAAAAATAAGATATACAAAGGAGCACTAGTTGAAATAAGTGAATCCTACCTCTGTAAACCTTGGTTCCTTGGTAAAGGCTACCCACTCTTTAGATGAAATCATAAGAACCCACCCTAATGAAAACGTACTCATCTAAGGCCCTCATATTTTTAGTTTTCCCCACAAACAAGGTCTTATCAACGTTCTATTACATCATCATTACATTTAAGAAACCAAATTCATAATTCATAAATATTTTTCCAAGGAAAATCCATTTCATTTCCATCCCACATTTCATAAAATCATTTTCTATAGTGATGCCACACTACATTCATGCTTGAAAAAAAACTTCCAATTCAAAACCATATTCTCATAATTTTAATAAACACATAATGTGCATAAAACATTATTTTAAAATAAAACCCATTTTTAAATCACTTTCCATAGCCACCAACGATCAATCATTCAATTTCATAAATCAAAACCCTAAGGAGAGCATTATAAGAACATAAATTGTGCCAAGGGAAAAACCATATGATAGCGACACCTATCTCATGATTAATGAAAACAACGTTTATTTCTAAATTGATGATGGTAAAAAAAGATCGGGTCCTCACACACCTAGATCCAAGAGTAAAAAAATAAATTCCCCATCAAACCTTCTAGTTCTGGGAATCACAACCCAATAGGGTTCCAATGAGACAAGGAGATGAGAGATTAAAATAAGATCAATATAAAAAAGGAGAAACCAAGAGGAAAACAAAACATAAACCTAAAAGATCCACCAAAATAAATCTAGTATAACAAAGGAAACAAGTATATGGTCCTATAGAGAGTAACAGAGGGGTTGGTTTGAGCTAATAAGGGATTAGGTGGAGATTAGAGTTAAAAATGATCTAGGTAATTGAGGTAAGTTTCCATTTTAAGAGGTTTGGATCAGGTCACACGGTTAGAATTCATGGTTATACAAACCCTGTTCTAACTAGGTGATATCCAATGGCCCTTGAAAAATAAGTCACATGATTGCTGATGAATTGTCACATGGTTAGAAAAAACATTCTCAATCCATGCAAAACCTCTCAACCAAACCCATCCTATTGCATGGTTTTCTTGGAAACATGGCTGGTTATAAAACCCATGGAAATAACCATTGTAACTCCCCAATTCACATCACATGGTTACCACATGGTCAATAATAATCACGTTCCTTAACCATGGACCTGCCCTTATTCTCCCGAAACTCCAAATTTTCAACCCCCGACTCCCAAAATCCTCTAGAACCTCAAAAGAGATAAAAAGAGATCAAAGTTAAAATACCTATGACCCATAGGGAATCAAAATTATCCCCCACCATGAAACTTTAAATCCAATAAAGGATTAGGTTCATGAACTCAAAAAATAATTATGTTCATTATTACATCATCAAGGCCTCATGCTCCTATGTATCATGGTTTTCCTTGCCATATTGCCATCTCACTCAAACCAAAGGGATAATATTTCCATGAAACACATTGTCTTGTTAGTCCACTATCAAAACATTCCTTTCAATCACTAAGGTTTTGGGTTAATAAAAACATTCACCCACTTGATCATATGGTATGGATCCGACTGATACTTCATTAATTAGGAAATGTGAAACAAATCAAGGATATAAGTCAAATGAGAAGGTAAGTCTAATTGATAATATATATTCTCAAGTCACTCCACAATCTCAAATGGGACAATATAAAAAGGTGCTAAAATTCCCTGCCTCCACAAATGTCTATGTCCCAATCAAGAATAAGCTCTGAGGAAAACCTGATCAACTACCACAAATTCCAATAGAAAATGAAATTGATCGACATAAGACTTTCAACAACTATAAATTTTTACCAATATTTTCCCGATTAATTTCACAATATCTATCATCTCCTGAACAATTCTCAATCAAACCAAGGACCATTTCCCAACCTCTACCTAATAATGAGGTGATCTACAAGGTCTCCCATACAATGTATCATACAGAACCATCCTAATAAAATCTTGATAACTATCTTTATAAGAAAAATACTCTAAGAGAATATGTTTCACTCATGATCCACTAAAGTCAAGAAAATATTCTAGAAGAATGTATTTATGAATCTAGATGGATTTCTCAGTCTAGACATCTATTTAGGGATGATATACCATGATCAACTTTAAATGAGAACCCATCACTTCCTATAATCCACTAAAAAACTGGGATGTAATGTGAGGATCCCTATCTGAAATGATATATGATGGAACCACATAGAGTTTGAGTAATTATTAGTGTAAAATTATAACTATAAAATCCTATAATAAGATTTAAGTGGAGAAAAATAAATTAGAGGTGAGAGTTCTTAGAAAAGTTGGTTCACTTGAGGAGACTTTAGAATGGCGAAAAAAACTTATAATCCTTGAAAAAACCTATATCGCATGGATACTAAATATATATAAGTTAAATAAAGATTCCAATTCTCATAATAAATAGAGTTATAATGACGTTCCTTCAAGGTTTCTTGATGAAATTTAATAATATCTCACCAAAACATAGAATATTTAAAGAATAAAAAGAATACAATAACTCAAAGAATTCTTGAATCTTGTTTAATAGTTAAACATGATTAATCTACTTTTAATAAGAAATAAAAACTCTTTTATGTGGATATAGAACTCCAAAATATAACAATTGTGCTAATTCAAAACATCACAAGGATAGAACCATTAAAACCTTTCAAAATATTTGAGGGATTATGGAGACAAAGTGGTAGGAATGAACAATAGAAGATACCAAATTGCTATTGATGTGCCTAATAAATCAAGGAATTAATCAAAATGATGAGTAGTGAGTAACACAATGTCTTAATGGAATATATGTAATTCTTTTGAATCCAAGGTTGTTCCTAACAAGAAAATATCCTCCTCTCAAATTTTTAGCTATGAGTTTGTGGACCAACTTTCCTTAATTATGCATGGACTAATTAAGTGTTTTGGTATAAAAAGGGGATGTTTACTTGAGAAGTTAAATAGGGTATTTCAAAGGAAGTTTTTCTTTAGGATCATTTTTGGAATAGAATGATTTATTGCTGATTACTCTTGTTTCCTACATGAGTTTTCTCTTATAGGCATGGAGTGATTAATTATTATCATTTAATCATTGTTTGGATTATTTAATTATGTTTTTGTGGATTATAAAGTATAAAATTTATTGAAATATGGTCATGAATTGAATTAGATTTCAAAATTTTAAGGAATATCATCTCTTTCACGTGTTTATTTTTCAAATATAATTATTGGTAACAACGGGGAAGAATAGAAAAATAATTTTAATAGAGAGTGTAAATATATAGGGTAGAAAGTTCTTGGATAAAAATGGATTTAAAAATGTTATCCTTATTTAATGGGGGATAAATTCTCATATAATCAAGGGGAAGAGATTTGGGAATCCTAATCGCCCACTATTTTTTTTTTATTTGTATTGTGTTGTCAATATTGGTACCGACTGTGAAATTAAAGAAAAAAATAATGGGAAATTAAAAATTTTATACCAGATTGATGTTGTAATGCTATATCTAGTGAGGTACCACCCAATAAAAACCCTAAGGATTTCATGTGAATTAAATAAGCATTAAAAAATTGTAATATTTCCTCATTTGATTTTGATTGGACATGTGTTCCACTCATTATAGATGATTATTGCTTGAAGAAACATAAGCTGAAACCCTTTATATTGTCCAAACATGCTTCAGAAGCTTGTATATGCATTGATCATCATTTTTTGGGTGATATTGTGAATATTCAATGAATAATTCAATGTATTGACAATCTTTGGAGAACTATTTATTAAATATGGGAAGTAGAACTTATATTAGGATTCTTAGATTGACTTCTTATCACTCTAGGATGTGGGAGAGAAGATAGAGGATCTCTCAAATTCATATGATTAATAGTCACTATGAATTTAGTATTCTCTCATCTTATATAGGTAGTATAATACTTACAAGCATTTAAATTATTCCCCCAATTAAGTTTAAACTTTAAAATAAGCCCAAAATGACATGATTGGTCTAGTAAACATGTAACATAGGTTATAAGTATCTTATTACATATTTGTGGAATTAAAAATATTTTTTTTGATAAAATACGATTCATTAACTTGACTTGTCTCCCAAAAAAATATTTAACAAACCTTGAATAATAATATATGTTCATAAAATATTTTTCCTTTCATTCACTAAATAACTTATGAATCTAGTGAGTCAAAAATTATTATTTTAATCTAAAATAATATTGATTTTGTATATTTATTACATTCGTTCATACATGTACATTACCTGACCTCTACTATAGGGTCCATAATTTCCTAAACTTAGATTCATTAGAATTGGTTGAGATTTTGAATACAAATAGTGTGTGACTCTCTAGGACATTATATTGATAGTAGTAAATGTCACTAAAAAACTAGGGTAGTGTATAGAAACACATCAAGGACCCTAAATAGATAAGGTTTAGTCATAACCATGAAAATATCTTATAAGAACACTTTATGCAATATAATATATTTGTCTTTTGATATATCATAAAGAAGGATTCATACTTTGTGTCATCATACATACATGATTTATTTATTATTTTAATAACTATACCAGACAGGCTTATATTCTTTTACCATACTGATGGATTTAATAAAGGTATTACCATCCTAGTCAACTGGACTTGAGATATTTATTCCTCTTCATGGAAATGTGAAATCTTGTCTTCATCAGTTAATGAATTCCTTACCACCAATGACACAAATAATGAAAGATACCTCACCAAAATCATAGATGAAATGGTTTTTATCTTGCATCAAAATACAAAATCAAATGATACACACTGGTAATGATCTAAAGTTGAGAGTCCAACACACATGTTCATAGACAGGAACATCCAATGACACTCAAAACATATAGTGTTCATGTTGGAAGGTCTGTCCTCATGATCTCTTATACTTGAGATCACCAACTGAATACATAATGAGAATAAGTCTCAATGATTATGAGCCTCCAACAATTGATATTTAGATGTTATCTGTGTCTCATAAGTTTGATGTATCTAGACTATAAGAAATATGTTTAAGATTACTGTTATAATATCTTAAAGTCCTCATTATAGTTGGGAATTATTATAACCTTTTAATATAAGTAATCTACAGAAATTACTATGTAAATACTCTAGGAATAAGTAAAATCACTATTAAGTTAAGATAAAATCATACATAACTCTATGTATACATAATATAGTAATCGAAAAGTACTACAATAGTTGGGTATAGGGAACCTAATTTTTCAACACTTGAACTTGAAACAGATCCAATATGCTAACTTTAAATCGATTATCACTCATAGGATAGGATCATACTTCTACTAAGTTTTGTCATTATACATCTATCCCACTATGTTTTATTACATGGCTATTATTTTATCTATAACATCATCTCCTTAAGTAAAAATTCCCTTATGGGATGCTATTCCTGAGTATGATCCTTTTTTCCTTTGTCATAACCATGAATTCTTGTCCTATAAAATTTTTATAAGTTTATCATAATTTATATTATGATAATTATTTAACTTCCATGAATGATTCCAATAACTAGAAAAAATCATTACATATTTCATACTACTTCTTCAGAATCACCAAAAGATGCAACATAGTCGATATTTATAGATATGGATACCACTAGATCCAATGAGATTCTGCTGAACATTTACTTATTCTAAATTCAATATTATATCAAATTGATCTATAGGAAGACTAGTTTTATCCCCTTGAAAACTAATGTTCCTTCCTCTCCAAATATTTGGTACATATCCCTTGTAATTTCTCAAATACTATTGGATAGTTCTGACTGATACCTATGAAGTTTTCCTAGATTTATTTGATATTTTCCTATCATAATTTATATATAGATAACATCTTATCATGAAAATATCATGGAATATATGATAGATCTATCACTGAAGTGTATGGATCTCTACTCAATATTTTTAATCTCATTCTATGTCTTATACATGTCATCTTGGAGAGATTTATGCCATGTGACATTGGAAACAATTCTCTCTTGAATTGTTCAAACTTGTTTATTTTTAAATACATTGTCAATATATATACTTTTACTTAGTATAAGTATCCATCAGATTTACCATAGTAGATCTTGTTCCATAGAACATTGGTTACTAATTTAGGTCAATCCTTTTGGAGTTACTTTCAATATAGTCTTAACTTACTACAACACTAACAAACGTTTTCTATATGTTAGAAACATATTTTACATGGAAAACCATGGAAATACAACTATATAACGATCCAAATTTTCACAAAGGTAGAGATCTTTGTTTTTATAGTTTAATTTATTTGTGTTATTCTAATGAGGGCTCCCTATGACTTAAGGGAGGTCTTAGAATCACATGTGGATTGTTTAGAGCTTGATGTTTTAGAAATTGGGGAGGCATACTAAGACGTACAGTTAGTGAATGGTTAGTTATAATCATGTGACTCAAACATGTGAGGTACCCTATGCATAGGGAGGCCACACAATTTTTCTTCAATGGTTCAAGCTAGGCTTCACACCCATGCATGTGATATAGAGTTTGTGATAAAGGATTTTTGCTTGAATTGTGTATGATTAATCAAACCGTGCACCTAGCTCATGCGGGGGGGGGGGGGGGGTTCTTGGATAGTGGACTAAGAATGGTTGGTGCACAGTTTGGCCAACCGTGCATCCAAACCATGAAACACCATATTTGAGGGGTGATTTTACTGTTTTTCCCTTAATTGATTTTAAACACCACACATCTTCCTCCTTTCTTATATAGTAGATGTGAACCTCATTTTTTCTCATGTGGAGCTCTCCCAAGCCTTGGTTAGGTATCTTGATGACTACCACATGTGACATATATTTTCATAATTGTCAGAAACATTGGATCCACAATAGTAAGCTCCATAATCCTCTTGATTCCTATCATAGTTTAACTTCACATATCTTGAGCTATTTTTGTGCAAGATCATTTTCCCTATTTTCAGATCATTTGTTTATTTTTTCAATTTATTCTTTTCTTCATCAAATCAAAATCAAAAACTAGATGATTGGTCATCCATAGACCTAAAGTAGGTGGTCTATAAATTTTCTTTAAAATTTTAGGTGTTTTTAAGCTTCATCATTGTACCACACACCAAATATATCTACACGATGGATTAAAATGTATCTTTAATTATTAAATTAATTGAACTATGTTATGGAACTACCATATACCCATATCTAGTTATTCGAGGATGTCGAACTCATTGATTTCCACACCTTAGGGTGTGATAAATTGAATACCCTTTTTTATATAGATGTTAAAAGACCAAAGAACCATCTATGTGTTTGGATCGACCCTAAAATAGATTTTCCTTGCTTAATAAGTTAAATAGATTAATTTAAATGAATGATAATGGGTGTAAAGTCCACACAAAGTGATGCATACTTATATATATAGATTATATGAATTGTGACACCCATGGTTTTTTGGGCCTATATTTTTAAATTATCTAGAGTTGATCCCTTATGTTTATTATTATTATGAGTATTACATTGATATTAGATGGTGAAATATAGTTAAGGGTTCTGTTGAGAATATAATTTCATGCTCCCTTACATTGGGTGATGGTCATGAAGTCTCACACCATTTATCTTTACTTGGATGATGGGAATGATGTTCCACATTCTTCTGTATTGGGAGTTGGGCATAATGATTCACCCCACCATATTGAGTGATGATCATGATGTCTCATATTCATATGATATTCAGGTTTAATACCCTTACTCAAGCCTTTTTCTTGTTATACTAGTTATGGATGCCTGAGTTATGCCCATGGCCCAGCTATCACATAGTATCCATGTATATGCCTCTAGATGTTTGTACATATAGAGTGTATATATGTTTATACATTAAATATATATATATATATGATTAATATATATATATATATGGTATACTTATCAGACTTATCCCAACCTATGAAAAAGTTGGTAGAGTCTTCTTGGTGTCCTTATGGAACCTGAGCTAACCAAGGTTTATTTTATGTCATTATTATTATTCATTTTACCTGCACACTATTATACTATGTACATTGGCTGGATTATTTATAGACACCATTGGTGGAATCCTAACAAGTTTATCTCATACCCTACACATTCCACCTATGGTACCTAAGTAGACTTTCTGTTTTCAAATTTTGATAAGGGAAAGTACCCTATCATAGATGCTTGATATATTTAGCTTATAGCTTGGAGCATGGGAGAAGAGGATTGAGCATGTGATCGTGATGCTAGTGGAGATGTCTTTTGGTCTTTTTATTTTTATTTTTTATCATGTTGTATATGACTGTACTCTATATCCCTTGAATACATTTATTTGTATATCAAAATTCCATGACATCATTTTGTATATTACTGAGCCTATGAATTTTTATTATTTCATTTTCTTAGATGTTTTCTATTTTTTCTATACTATTATTTATTTTATATGATTATGCTATTTACTTTCTCTATTATTATATATTGTTCCACTATGAAATGAGGGTATAGTCTCCCCACCATACCACTATAGACCCTTGCTACTAGTCAAAATCCTGCGTTATACAGGGAGGTGTGCATGAGGCCATGTGACCCACTAGTTCGAGCATCGGTTAAGGGGGATCTTAGGTCAGGACATTATAAAGTGGTATTAGAGATGATTTTACTTTTATCTTACTATTTGGGTGTTAGATAGGAGACTAGGATGTAATGGAATTTGGAAATGAGCTTGTACGTGAGAGTATCTAACCAACATACAGGGGAAACTCAAATTACCTGGGATGGGTATTGATGTTATTGGATTATAGTTGTTAAAGTAGATTCGATTTCATCGTTCAATGACACACATGTTTTGTGATGTTATTAATATTGATATAATTATTGTTATGGAAATAATTTTCCTTGGCTTGTTATAGAAAATAATTATCATCTCATGCATCATCATGGGCACTTTATGACTGATATTCCATGAATTTTTCTATGCCACATTTACTTTCTGTGTGCATTTTTCTGCTGCATACAGTTAGTGCCTTGATTATTATATATAGAGATGTGATACCATTTCATATAAGGGATGAATAATTTTATTAATTAAAGTTCCTTTATCAATCAAAATGGTTTTTTCACTGGATAGATTGATGATAACCCCTCAATTGTCTAATTATACCATGTTGTGGGTTCTGAACCTACTAATTCCATGGACTCAAACATTATTTGATTAGATTACTTGATTTCCAAGGGTGATTTATATAGTAAGTACTTCTATATATCCAGAGTTGTAATTCATGTAATAAAATCATTGAATATGACCTATTACATCCTGATACCAGATGTAAAGGCCAGGTTGCAGTTAAATGATGTGATGATTGCAATTTATAAGAAGTATGACTTTTATAAATTGAAAATTTAGACACATTTAACTAGAATATGATATATATATATATATATGAAGATTAAAAACTTAAATAAAACTAAAACTTTTAAATGAAATGGTTATTTTTAAATAGGGATTCCAATTGAAATGTAAAGGGTATTTTCCTCTATACCTTGTAATTGAAACTTCATATACTAGAACCTCCATGTGTGATACAATACCTAAACCCAAACTCGACCTTAGTAGTGGGTAGTTGGGGGTGTCTTTTATGACTTTTATGGAATGATATGATATTCTTTTTTTTGGAAGGTAGTGACTCAGACAAAGTTCGAGACACAATTTATAAAAATTAAAGGAAGGAACAAACTATATGAGTCTAAAGTAAGGCTATGTACCTATCCTATTATCTATATGTAGTCTTTTCGACTTCTAAATTCTCTTTTGAGGTGTAAATTTGGCATTGTAGAAACATGACACCATGACAACCTCGAGTCGTACGCTAGGAAGGCGGTGCTGACCATGCACTAGAGGAGGCGGGCCTTGAACCACCGATATTACCTCCTATAGTGCCACCAAGGGAACCAATTACTATTCCTAACATGGGCACTAAAAATAAGTTTCAATATTGTTTTATATATATGATACAGTCTATGTATGGAGTTACTCGACCTACCCTAAATACGTAATATTTGACTCAAGAACTTCAACAGTAACATCCTCCCATTTTTTCGAGGGATGAAAAACCTCATGCTGCAGATCCATAGCTAGAGGCCATGATTTCTATATTCGATCATTTAAATAAACCTCTAGAGTAGAGGGTCAATCTCCCTACCTATATGCTATGTGGTTTTTGCAAGCGATGATGGGATTTCATTACCCATAAATATCGACATTGAGAAATGATATGGATGGACTTATAGACAATATTCTATGATCAATTCTTTATATAGTCATTGAGGGATGACCAGATTACAGAGTTCATGAACATGCAGTAGGGAGCCATGTATTTCCTAGAATATTCTTCTCATTTTAATGAGCTTCAATGATTCACACTGACTCAATATGGTGATGAGCTCATGACTACTACGCGATTTGAGGATGAGCTGGTATATGCCATCTGAATGTTGGTCAATGTTTTCTGGATAACTACTATTTATGAGATAGTCAATAATTCCCTCATTACTGATCATAATTTGAGGGATGTCGATGGTGTGAGATGGGGTGGATCAACACCCATACCTACTAGTGTTTCTTCTAGTGGAAGGAAGTGGCGTTTCAAGGTTTTTCATGGGGGTGAGAGCAGTTATGAAACTTGTACTAAAAGATTCCGTATATGTCACTAGTGTGGGAATCTAGGTCACATAAAACCCTAGTTTATGCGAGATCTAATTGAATGCATAGGCTGCAGAAGGATAAGGAATATTCAATGATTATTTAGGACCTTTCCACTAGTACCCAGTGAGATAGGATCTACACCAACCCATCGTTATAGACCAGGGACATTAGTATCTCTCCGAGCAGGCAACTAGAATACCATTGGCCAATCAGGTTAAGGAAGTGGTCAAGGTAGAGGGAATCAGAATCAGGACTTACAATGCCAGCAGAGCGGGCCAGCTTAGGGCAGTCGGGTTGAGACTCAGGGCTTTAGTACATGATAGTTACATGAATTGAAACCTATGTCTAAGGATCATAGCACCAAAAATTCTACTATTCAAGTTACTATTCTAGTATCCTTTACTCTAGTGTCTAATTTATTTGACACAGGCACATCACACTCTTTTATATCTAGGAAAATTTAGGAGATTTTGGGCCTCAAGATATAGTATTTTTATGGCGTGATGACACTTGATACCCTGTTGGGTATCCGATCAGAGAGTATTCACCAATGTAATGATATTCCCCTTGAGATAAGCAGTTATCTATTCATGTGGAGTCTTTTCATACTCCACATTATAGGGTTTGACGTAAGTATCAGAATGGACTGGTTATTTACCTATCAAGACCATATTGATTGTTATCACTAGAGGGTGACATTGACATCACTAGAGGGAGGTAGAAATGTTCACAAGGGAGAATTGGATGTCTATGTATCTCAATATGGACCTGAGAATCAGGTGTTGGGTAGAGTGACAACTTAGATTGCTAGTATTTTCTTATATGATCAGGGGATACGACCTACTGCTTTCTATCCTATGGTGGATCATTTCAAAGACATATTCCTTGATGAATTTTCTATGCTACCTCTAGTGAGAGAGGTAGAATTCACTATTGAGTTAGTTCTAAGACTAATACTGGTGTCCATTCCTCATTATAGGATAGAACCTATGGATATTCTTGAGATCAATAATTAGTTGGAGGACCTTGAGACTAAAGGTTTGATATGAACTAACACTTCTCCTTGGGGTTTACCACTCATGTTTTCCAAGAATGTTGATGGTAACCTTAGGATTTTCATGGATTACCAAAGGTTGAACCAGATCCTGGTAAAAAAAATGGTATCCACTACCTCAAATAGAAAACCTTTTTGATCATATCCAAGAAGATCGGGTTTTATCCAATATTTATTTCAGGTTAGGCTATCATCAGGTTCATTTTAGGTCTTTAGACATACCTTGCACAACTTTCTAGAGTAGAAATGGATTTTATGAGTACCTGGTTATCCCTTTCAGTCTCATGAACGAGACAACTATTTTTATGGATCTAATGAATTGGTTTTTCCACCGATATATGGATTCATTCATGAAATTATTTGTGAAATAAATATTAGTTTATTCTCACAATCAACATGACCATGCCCAATATCTTTTGATAATGCTTAATACACTAAGAGAGAAACATATTTATGAAAATCTCACACAACTAAACATTTAGATTTAGAAATTCCACTTCTTATGCCACATTATCTCGGAGTCAGGAGTGTCGGTAGACCCAAAGAAGTTGAGAGATTTAGTTTCCTAGTTTTATCCCAATAAAATCTTTGATATATGGATTATCTTAGGGATAGTTGTGTATTATAGATGATTCATCTATGATTTATCATGCCTAATAGTTCCTCTTACGGGCTTTAATAAGAAAGGTGTGAAATTTGTACAGTTAGGAGCTTGTGAAAGAGCCTTTCAGAATTTGAAGGGAAGATTGACTTCGGCGTCAATCCTGATTATTCCAGAGCTAGGTTGAAGATATAAAATTTATTATGATGCATCATGTATTAGGTTTGGATTAGTTTTGATATAGGATGAGTAATTCGTAGCATACAAGTCACATAGTTTAAGTCCTCAAAAGTAGAATTACTTGACGTATGACCTTGAGCTAGTTGCTGTTGTTCACGCTTTACACTATTGGAGGAACTTTTTATTGGGAATAATTTTGTGGTGTTCACTGACCACAAAATACTCAATTAATTCTTCATGTAGTGCGATCTAAATATTAAGCAGTATAGGTTGGTTTAATACCTAAAATCATTTTATTTCGATCTTTCCTACACGATTGGAAAAGTAAATGTACCAGCTGATGATTTGAGCCAGAATAATCAGACATAGGCAGTTCATGAGGCCATTGGTGAGTGGAAACTTATAGACTTATTTTAAAAAATTCATGTCAAGGCTTAGGAGAATCATGGGCATACTTCCATCACAGCTTTAGCAGTGAACTCTACCCTCCTGGAATGGGTAGAGATGAGGTTACCTTTATATCCCAAGGGTTTAGTCCAAAGGGAGATTATTTCAGATGAGGACACATCACCTAGTTGTATTATAGATAAGGATGAGACCATGCACATACATGGTCATGTTTGGGTCCCAGCAAACATCCAAGATGAATTGATGTGTGAATTTCATGCCTCAGGTTGGATAGTACATCCTGGCATCACCAAGATGTATCAAGACATAAAACACTGATATTGGTTTCCTTCTATGAAATGTGATTTTGATATATTTTTCACTCGGTGTTCCAATTTTCAGTATGTGTAAGTGGAACATCATCGACCATAAGGAATTTTATAGCCATTATCCATTCCCAAGTTGAAATGGGATGATGTCACCATGAAATTTGTGATAGGTTTCCCTCAATAGCCTTGAGTTAATGATACAGTTTGTGTAGTCATTGATTAGTTGAAAAAGGTTTCACACTTCTTACATGTTTGGGAGACTTTATTAGTATATAAGCTAGGGATATTTTATGTTAGGGAGGTCACATGTCTTCACAAAGCTCCTTGGTCTATCATATCTGATAGGGATTATCATTTCAAATCTTGGTTCTAGAAAGGGTTTCATAAGGCATTGGGTACATAGGTTATTTTGAGCATGACCTATCACCCTTAGACCGATGGAAAAACAGAGTGCATGATTCAGGTGTTAGAGGAAATTATCCATGCATGAGTCCTTGACTTTGGGGGTTAATGGGAGAAACACAGACCCCTAGTTTAGTTCACTTACAAAAAATATTTTTCAGGCTACCATCTAGATGGATCCTTATGAGTCTTTAAGTGTTAGTCTATGTTGACCACCTTTGTGATGGTTAGAGGCAAGAGAGGCAGCTTTTCTTGGACCATGTCTCATCTAGGAGACTTTAGAGAAGGTGAAACTGATCAAAAAACACATGCTGATAGCTTAGTCCAGACAATAGTCTTATACCAATCGATACTGATGACCTCTTAAGTTTGAGGTCAAGGATTGGGTTTTCTTATTAGTTTCTCCTAGGTTGGGCCATCGATGTATTTGGAGGCACAGTAATATTTCATCTCGATTCATTGGGCTCTTTGAGGTTTTGGATCGAGTCAAACCAGTGGTTTAATAGATAAAAATTCCTCATAGATACCAGTCTATGCACAATGTTTTTAATGTGTCTCATATCTACTAGTATTATCTAAACCAATAACTTGTTCTAATTTCTAAAGAGGTTGAGTTAGATGCAGATAATTCCTTTGAGGAGTGATGAGTATGTATTTTTGATTGGATCATGAATACTCTCTAAGCTAGATTAGTTCCATTAGTATGAATTCTATAGAATAAAGACTGAGTACAAGACGTTTCCTAGGAGTAGGAAGCTAATATATGATATTAGTGGCTAGAACTTTTTTAAGATGACCCCTCTTTACCCTCATAAGGCCAACTCAGGGATGAGTTTCTTTAAGGGGGGATGTTGTAATGGCTAGGTCTTTCAAGAAGGTAAAAATCATTATTTTTATAGTTTAATTTCATTTTTTATTCTAACGAGAGTTCTATATGGCTTAAGGGATGTATCAGGAGTATTTGGGACTTTTTTAGAGCCTAGAGTTTTGAAAATTGTGGATAAAGACTTATCCTCATGGTTAGTGATAACCATGCACCGCAACTGTGGGAGGAACTTAGTGCACTGGGGAGGATTCACAGTTTACAGAAACCATGAGAGCTAGGATACATGTCAGTGTGGGTGATTCAGAGTTTTTAAAAGAGTATTTTTGCATTTCTTGTGCACATTTAATCAAACTATGTGCCTAGACCATGTGTGTGTGTGTGTGTGTGGGGGGGGGTGTTCTCAAACAGTGGGATAAGTATGGTTGGAATACGGTTTGGACAACCATGTGTCAAAACCATGAAAACCAATATTTTAGGGGTGATTCATTTTCCAATTAAGTTATCAACTGATCGGAACCTCATTTTATCTCTTGTGAAGCTCTCTGAAGCTTTGTTTAGGGATATTGATAACTCCTACATTCAACCACCACTTTCATTGTCATCAGAAGTGTTGGATCTACAATGGTAAGAACCTGAATCCTCTTGATTCCAATCATATTTTATCTTCACATATCTTACACTATTTTGGTGCAATATCATTTTCCCTATTTTTAGGTAATTTTTCCAATTTGGTGATTTCTTTTGTTCTTCTTTGAATTGAAGTTTGACACTGGATGAGTGGTCATCCACGGGCCTAAGGTAGATGGTCTAGCAATATTACCTAAAAATTTAGGTGTTTTAATTACTTATCTATTATTCCACACTCCAGTTATATCTTCATGATGCCTTAAAACATAACTTTCATTCTTAAATTAATTAAACCATGTTATAACACTCCCATAGACCCGTATTTAATTATTATAGGATTCCAACCGTATTGATTTCCACCCCTTTGGGTGTGCTAAATTGAATATCCTCTTTTATATAGATGTTAAATAACCAAAGAACCGTCTAAGTGTTTGGATTAACCTTGAAATAGTTTTTCCTTGCTTAATAAATTAAATCTATTAATTTAAATGAATGATAATGGTTGTAAAGGCCATGATAAGTGATGCGTACACAAACAAACACACACACACATATGGCTCATATGGATCATGAAACCCATAGTTATTTGGGCCTATAGTTTTAAATGATCTAGAGGAAATCCATAATTTTTATTATTATTACAAGTATTCCATTTATATTGGCTAGTGAAAATGGTTAAGAGAACTATGGATCATAGTGTTTCACACTCCCTTTTATTGGGTGATGGGCATGACCTATCACACCATTTATCTTTACTTGGATAATGGGAATGGAGTTCCATGTTCTTCTACATCAGGTGTTGTTCATAATAACTCACCCCACCATCTCGAGTGACAAGCATGAAATCTCACATTCATATGATATTCATGACTAGTACCCTTGTTGGATCCTTTGGATTGTCAGACTATTTTGGATGCCTGATTTAGGACTTGGGTCCATCTAGAACCTATTATCCATGTATATTCATTTATATTTCCATACATATAGAGTTTATATACATGTATAAATATTATATATATATATATTATTACTATATATATATATATGGTATACTGATCAGACTTATCCTAACCTATACTTAAGTAGGTAGAGTCTTCCAGGTGTCCTTTCAGAACCTGAGCTCACCAGTGTTTATTTTCCAGTATTTTTATTATTCATTTTACCTGAACACTACTATGCTATGTACATTGGATGAATTATTTATAGAAACCATTGGTGGTGGATTACTGAGTTTATCTCACACACTACTCAGGACACCTTTAGTACCCAAGTAGACTTTGTTTCTTCTAGTGTTGAGAAGGGAAAACACCCTATCATGGATGTTTGATCTATTTAGCTTATAGCTTGGAGCATGGGAGTAGAGGACCAAGAATATATTTGTGATGCTAGAGGAGCTATATTTTGGTCTTTTTTTATTTTTGTTTATCATGTTGTATATTCTTATCATCTATATTCCTTATATCCCTTTATTTATATATCAACATTCAATGACATAATTTTGTATATGACCCAGCCTATGGGTTTTGATTATTTCAATTGGTTAGATGTTTTTTTATTTCCATTGTGCTGTTAGTTATTTTATATACTTACAATATTTACTGTATCTATTATTATTTTCTGTGAAACTCTAATATGATGGTATAGACACCCCACCATACCACTATAGACCCCTTCTTCTAGTCATAAGCCTCTAGAATACAAGGAGGCATGCTTAAGGCCATGTGTATAACAACCCTGCAATTTATTTCATATTTTGACATGATTTATTACATAAAATTGCACTTGATACAACCTAAAAGATTGAGAGTTCTAGTGTATTTGGGGATTAGTAACATTACATGAGAAATTAAGACATAAAATACAACATCTTTATTAAAAAAATATTTTACATGACAACAACATTCCTTTGTACTTAGCATTGCATGGGATAACCTAAGGACATACATAAGAAAAGGGTGAGCTATAAAGCCCAATAAGGGATTAAACAAGGAATAACATGAAGAATACAATAAATTTTAGGTAATTGACATATCAATGGAGTATAAGATAAACATGAACATAAAGGCATGATATAACATGATCATCATAACATGGAAATGTGACAACATATTAAAACACTTCATCATTAATATAATGGAATCAGGTAAAACCCTGTCCCAACATGATGGAAAAAAGTCTAATAAAGAAATCAGGTAAAACCCTATCCCAAAATGACGTATCATGATACTAAACATTACTCAATGCATTGGAGTGCTATCAGGGTGCACCCTTCATAATCATTTCAATATCATGCTTAAGCGTTCCACATAGATCATATAACATAGATTCATTCAACATCATCTTTTATTACATGATAAAGGAATGTGGAATAAATATATGAAAGTATATAATCAATAAGTATATGTGCATAAAGGTTAATAAACTTGATAGAGAAATGAGCATGGTATTCACTACATGATGGTTTTGGCATGGAAAATTGTGGTGTAATTTCAACAGCCTAACGACGTGACATAAAAATTCATAAAAATGGCCAATGAGAGAGAAAGGGGTATATCATCATATATAAAAGAAATTTAAAGTAATGGGGTCATATAAATACATTTACCAACACAAGTAATTTGGAAATATAAGGTGTTACATAATAAATAAACTTGAAGAAAAAAGAGAAATGGAATAACTCTTACGAAATTTCTGCATGGTAACAGGTGTACATGGGAGGGATTAATAAGAGAGAAAGAGGTATATCATCATTAAAAAATAATAAGGGAAGTATGGTGGAGGTTTTAAAACATATAAAATCAATTTTAATAGAAAAATAAAAGGGTATAACAATATAAGGAAACTTAGACAAACAATGAGAAAGGAAGGAAAGTGAGGATCCCTTACTTGGATGTGTGATCCCAAAGGCTTGGAAGAGGATTCTTGGGAGCTTGGGGGCACCTTGGGAGGAATATAGGGAGTGTATAGAAGAGAGAGTACGAGATTCAAGGAGTTTTAGTGAAGTTAAATGGGTGCTTGGGTGGGTTTATATAGGAAAGGAGGGGGAATTCTTTATTATTTATATTTTGGACACTACACACTAAAACATTCAAAACCACAAAAATTCCTATGGTTTTTGCCCATGGTTTTTTAAAAATAGGAGAGGAAAAAATTATTTTATAAGGACATGGGACAATTATATTAAAATATTTCCCTTTCTTATTTGGAGGTGATTCACACTCTCAAGGAAATGAATTTAAAATCATAAAATATATTATACATTTTGGAGGATTCACTAAGGCTTTATAAAATAAGTAAAACAATTCTAAAATCACATTATTTTAATTGGAAAAAATATATTGGGCTTAAAATACCCATTATATCATTTATTACATCATTTTGGGGTCATTATGATGTCATAAAACACATATTTTATTTAAAGATATTTATTTTTTCCCAAAAATTTGACTGTCTCAGAAAATTATGAAAAATTCACCGTTGGATAATTTTAATGTCCTGATTAAAAAATAATATAAATTTTATCTAAATAATTTTCTAAATATGTGAATTTTAACTTTTAAAATTAAAATTGACATTTTGAAAATTCACGGGTTTTGACAAAAATAGTTTTCAAACCTTAATGAAAATTATATTTGACTTCATAAAAAATATATACTCATTTATTATTAATAAAATAAATTTGATAATAATTTTTTTTAAAATATTAATTATTTAAAAAATTCATTAATTCATTGAAATAAATTCTTTAAAAATACACTTTCTATTTTATCATATAAAAATATAACTCTTATCTAAATGATTACCTAATCATTTATAGATAAGGAACTGATATAATCACCATTTATAAGAATTATTTTTATAATATTATCAATAAAAACCATAGCTTAATATAATGTATATATTTCTCAAAGGTACCATTTTTACCTGAAAAATAAATTCATCAAATTCATCATTTTTTAAGAAAGAATATTCTTATAAAGGAATTGATGGAATAATAATTTTATTTATAAAAATGTATTACACAATAAGTAACTAATACCTTGTTACATAACCCCTTATAACACCTGTATAAGACCTAAGGGTAAGGTTTGTGATGGGGATAAACTCTTGGGGTGGCTCAGATTACATTTCCCAGGTGGTAATCTATATTAACTTGAACTTCTCTCACAGGCATTTCTGTTCAAGTTTAACGTGTTAAAGATCATCTTGGGATTGGTCAAGAGAAAAACCTAGTGACACTACCTCATTTATGAGCTCTGATAATTGAGCTTAGTATGGCCTGAGTCTACTGGATGAGACCATCCTTTACTTTATCTGTGTCAAAAGTATTTTATTTAAAATATTATATTTATATTATTTTTGTGATCACTATTAAACAACTATATTATCAATGATAATGATACTTAACAGTCATTTAAACCCAAAAATAATAAAAAAGTGCATGTGTTTTCTATATCTATAGGACATTAAAATAAAGGGAATTTTATTCATAAATGATCGAGTCATTACAAACTTCTCCCCTTAAAAAATTTCACCCTCAAAATTTCCTTTTACCACACTAAAATAGATGAGGGTAACTCTGCCTCATCACTTCCTTCAGTTCCCAAGTTACTTCTTCAAACTTGTGGTTTCGCCACAAAACCTTGGCGAGGGGCATCATCTTATTTCATATTACTTTTTCTCTATGATCTAATATATTCACCATCTTCTCTTCATAGGAGATGTCATTATCCAACGGTACTACCTCTATATTGAGTACATACGATGGGTCAAGCATGTACCTTGTCAATAGTGATACATGGAATACATAATGTACTTAAGACAGGTTCGGTGGGAGTTCTAGTCGACATGCCACTGCTCCAATGCGATCAAGGATCTCAAAAGGGTCGATGTACCTTGGAATAAGATTTCACTTCTTCCCAAATATCATCACTCTCTTCCATAGAAATATGTAGAGGAAAACCATATCTCTAACATCAAACTCTAGGTATCATTGACAGTTTTCAGCAAATCTCTTTTATCGACTCTGAGCAACTTTGATGTTCTTCTAGATGGTATTAAACTTCTCAACCATTTCTTCGACTATTTATGGACCTAGAATTTTTTGCTCCCCAACTTCATCCCAACATGCCAGTGTTCTGCACCTCTTCCCATAAAGGGATTCATAAAGAGTCATTTGGACGCTTGAGTGGAAAATGTTGTTGTAAGAGAACTCAACTAGAGGAAGATGTTGATCCCATCCTCCTTTAAAGTCCATTGAGCATTGCTCTCAAAATTTCCTCAAGTATTTAGATATTCTGATCATATTGTACATCAGTTTGAGGATAATAATACATAATGAAGTTCATATCAGTATTTAGAGTGTGTTGGAGACTCTTCTATAACTTAGAGGTGAATCTTGGATCTCGATCGGATATAATCAATACTAGTACACCATGAAACCTTACCACTTTTCTGATGTATATCTACGATAGTTATTCCAATGAGAAATCCTCTTAAATTGAAATTAAGTGTGTAGTATTTGTAAAACAATCCACAACAACCCAAATATTATTGTTTCCTTTGGATGTCTTCAAAAGTCCAGTGACAAAGTCCATGGTGATGTTTTCTGATTTCCATGTTGGTATGGGTAATGGTTGCATCATCCACTTAGACTTATTCCTCTCAGCCTTCACTTTCTGACATACCAGGCACTTTGATGCATACTCAATGTTCTCCTTATTCATGTTATCCCACTAATAATTCTCTTAGAGATATCGATACATATTTGTGTTTCTTGGTTGAATGGAGAAATTTGAACTATGTGCATTATCCAAAAGTTCTTTTTTTAACTCTGTATTTGATGGAATGGATAGTCTTGATCCAAATACCACAATTCCTTATTCATTAACATTAAAATCCAAGGATTTCCATTTTTTTATAGTTTCTACTTTCTTATGATTTCCTACATCATCTCTTTGATCATCGTTTAATCTCTCTTGAAGAGACGGTTGAGAAATCATTTGTGAAAGTATTGATGATGTTCCTTCCTTTATGATTCCCATGTCCATACTCTTCAAATTTAAGAAGATTAGATAATTTTCAATTCTCATAAATGATAGAATCACTAAGTCCTTTATACTTAAAGAATCCTCCACCTTTTTCACTTTACTAGGGTGGTAATTGATTAAGAAGTTGTAATCCTTGATGATCTCTAACCATCTTCATTGGCACATGTTCATATCTTTCTGTGTGAATATATATTTAAGACATTTGGGATCTATATATATTTCAAAATTTTCCCCAAAGAGATAATACTACCATATTTTCAATTAAAATATCATAGATTCCAACTCCAGATCATTCATGAGATAGTTTTTCTCATGAATTTTCAACTACCTTGAGGCATAAGTGATGAATTTGTCATTCTGCATCAACACACAACCCAATCCCTTCTTCGAAGCATCACTGATGATTATGAAAAGACCCCCACTTGTGGGTAGTGTGAGCACAGGGGCAGTGATAAGCCTCTTCTTCAACTCCATGAATATTTCTTCACATTCATCATTCTAAGAACACTTGACTCCCTTTCGTGTTATCTTAGTAAGATGGTTTGAAAATCGTGATAAATTTCTCACAAATCAGTGAGAATATCTAGATATCCCCATGAATATATGGATATTGATCACATATTTAAGCCTCTACCATCCTTCAATTGCTTTTTTTGGAAGTATCTATAGATATCCCATTTATTGTGATGATTTTCCCCAATAAAGAGACTTCCTTCAACCAGAACTCACACTTGTTGTACTTTTTACAGAGCTTCTCTTTTTACAAGGTATCTAGTATAGTTCTTAGATATTCATCATGATCCTCCTTGGTTTTGGAGTATATTATAATATAATCTATAAATACTACCACAAAATTTTCAAGTTAATCTCTAAATAATCTATTTATCAAGTCCATGAAGATTTCTAGATAATTTGTGTGTCCAAAAGGCATTACTATGAATTCATAGTGCATGTACCTTATATAAAAACCAGTCTTGAGAATATCCTCCCTCTTTACCCTTACTTGGTAATATCCTGACCACAGATCCACCTTGGAGAAGTATTATGCTCCAAGTAGCTAATCAAACAAGTCATCAATTTGGGGAAAAGGAAAATTTTTCTTTATCATAGTTTTTTTGAGCTCATGATAATCAATGCAAAGGTGCATTTACCCATACTTCTTCTTGACGAAGAGGATTGGTGCACCCCATGGTGAAGCACTTGGGTGTATAAACCCTTTATCCAGATTCTCCTATAGTTTTTTCTTTATCTCCTCAAGCTCCATAACAACCATTCTATATATATTCTTGAATATTGGAAATTACCCAGGTATAAGATCAATCAAGAATTCAACATCTCTTCTAAGAGGAAGACCTGACAATTCCCTAGGAAACACATCAGCAATTTCCCTCAAAATAGGCATGTCTTTGAGGATGATTTCTTTGTTAGACTCAATCATCTAAGTAAGATATGCATACTCATAGGGAAGTAATATCCATGCTTGGGGTGATGGTTTTGAGGGAAATTCATCCTTATCCTTGCACTTGTATAGAATTGGGGGTCGATTCACCATATAAAGAGTGATTTCCATCACACAACAATTTATGTTGGAAAAAGCTCTCCCTTAATACCTTGGAGGTTGTTGGTTGCCTCAAATTACACTCATCTTAGGGAAATGATTTTCAATGTGGCCAGGTTAATTTCAGTTGTAGCAATAAACAATGCATTGAGGGTCGACCAGAGCATTCCTTTACTCCGTCACATGGGAGGGTTTCTCCTGTCATCAATAATTTCCTAGGTTACCTTCTCTTACACACCTAAATCATTTCTTCATCCCCTTAAAGCAATTTATAAGCTGATTCTTTTCACACCTTTGGCAAGTGGGGTGCTTGAATTTATTAGCACCATTGGATTTATCCATCAGACCACCAAAATTAAAGTCCACTTTCTACTTCTTATCCCCAAGATACCCCTGAGATTCTCTAATCTCTATCTCAACTTTAAGGGCACATCGTACAATTTCCTCATAGCTATCAAATTCATAGATCACTAGGTCTTTTAGTAGGCTAGGTTTTATCCCACCAAAGAAGTGGTCAACCTTGTATTCGGGGGTAAAGAAAAAGTTGGAGGTGTATCATGAAATCCTTGTGAAGTTTTCCTCGTACACTTCGATGGATTCTTCAACTTTTTTCTTGAGGGAAAGGAAGTCCCTTTCCATCTTAATTCAGAGGGTGTGACGAAAATATTTATCTAAAAACATTTTCCAGAAATCCTTTCATTCCAACACCTTGATATCTTCCTCACGATTCCTATTTTTAATCAATGCACACCATTGATCAGCTTCACTCTCCATAAGAAAAGAATCCAGAAGAACCTTATCTTGTTCGAAACATTAAAGGATGGAGAAGATCTTATCAATGGAGTTGATCCATTGTTCGGTGATTGAGGGATCAAACGCTCCATTGAAAGTAGGAAACCTTTGTCTCATGAAGCTCTCGATTGCGACTTGTTATTTCTTAGGGGGGTTGGATGTTACTATTGACCCATGTTTCTATTCAGAACATGAGTTAACTGAGAGTGTATCATGACAAAGTTTTAAATTCCTTCTCCCATCATATTTGACATATCATTAGAACAATCATCACATTGATCTTTGAATCAGTTGTTAGCCCGAGTCCTCCTATTACCGGCCATTGGATATAATAAAAAAAATTAGGGGTAAGTATTTTAAAATATTAAACACATAAAGGGGAATCAAATGAAAAAAGGTATAACTTAAAAATTACATTTATTTCCTTAACTTATTAATTTCTAGGTTTTAATCTAAGTTATCCATGATCTATTTCGTAACATATATTCTTATGGGATTTTTTTGTTCCATTAATAATTGTTTATACTAAGCTTATGAATTTTCAAAGAATATACCCAGGTAGTATCGAACCAAGAGTGAAACAAGGCCTGTTTTCAAGCACCAGTTCCCGTTTGAGTCTACCTCAAAGCGATGTTTTCAGGTTTTACCCCTAGATACATATGTACCAGAGATACCTTTACTTGTTTATATCCAGATAGGGATGTATTTTCTTGATAAACCACTTACTCTATAATCACCAAAATTTAGGTATTTTCTCTTATACATAGTCTTATCCCTAAGGATTTCACTAGGGTTTTCTAATTCTAATCCTGAAAGTAACTAAACCTATCATTTGATACCAATTATAACAACCCTGTACTTTATTTCATATTTAGACATGATTTTTTACATAAATTTGAACTTAATACAACCCAAAAGATCAATAGGTATAGTGTATTTGGGGATTAGGAACATTACATGACAACATAAGACATAAAATACAACATCTTTATTGAAAACTTATTTTACATGACCACAACATTCCTTCATACTTACCATTTCATGGGATAACCTGATGACATACATAAGAAAAGGGTGAGCTATAAATGCTAGTAAGGGAGTAAACAAGAAATAAAATGAAAAATACAATAAATTTTAGGCAATAGATATATTAATGGAGCATAAGAGAAACATGAACATAAAGTCATCATATAACATGATCATCATAACATGGAAATGTGGCAACATCTTAAAACACTGCATCATTAACATAAAAGAATCAGGTAAAACCCTATCCCAACAGGTTGAAAAATATTCCTATAAAGGAATCAGGTAAAACCCTATCCCAAAATGACGTATCATGATACTAAACATTACCCAATGCATTTGAGCGTTATTAGGGCGCATCCTTCATAATCATTTCAATCTCATCCTTAAGTGTGCCACATAGATCATATAACATGGATTCATTAAACATCATCATTTATTCCATGATAAAGGAATATGGAATAAATACATTAAAATCTATAATAAATAAGTATATGTTCATAAATTTGAATACCCTTTATAGAGAAATGGGCATGATATTCACTACACGATGATTTTGGCATGGAAAATCGCGGTGCAATTTCAGCAGCCTAACAACGTGACATAAAAATTTATAAAAATGGTTGATGAGAGAGATATGGGCCTATAATAATATATAAATGAAATGTATAGTAAGGGATAATATAAATACATTTCCCAAAACATTTAATTTGGAAATATAAGGCGTAACATAATAAAGAAAGTTTAAGAAAGAGAAAAAATGGAATAACTCTTACGAAATTTCGACATGGTAACAGGTGTGTATGGGTGGGATTAATGATAGAGAAAGAGTTATCTCATCATTAAAAAATAATAAAGGTAGTATGGGGGGTGGGTGCTAAAATATACCCTATCATTTTTAATTGAAAAATAAATAGGTATAACAATATAAGGAAACTTGGACAAAAATGAGAAAGGAAGGAAAGTGAGGATCCCTTACTTGGATATGAGATCAAAAAGGATTGGGAGAGGTTTATTGGGATCTTAGGGGAGCCTTGGGAGGAATCTAGGGAGTGGAGATAATAGTTAAGAATATATTAAAGAAGTTTTAGGGAAGAGGAATGAGTATTTGGGTGGGTTTATATAGGAAAGGAGGGGGGGGGGATTCTTTATTATTTAGGTTTTGGACACTACACACTAAAATATTCAAAACCACAAACCTTACCATGGTTTTTTCCCATGGATTTTTTCCAAATAGGATTTAAAGACATTATTTTATAAGGCCATGGGACAAATATATTAAAATATTTCCCTGTGGAGGTGAGTCACACTCTCTAGGAAATGAATTTAAAATCATAAAATATATTATACATTTTGGAGGATTCACTAAGGATTTATAAACTAAGTAAAAAAAATCTAAAATTAAATTATTTTAATGGGAAAACATATATTGTGCTGATAATACCCATTATAGCATTTATTATATCATTTTGGGGCCATTATGATGTCATAAAATACATATTTTATTTATACGGTATTTAATTTTTACCCAAAAATTTGACTGTCTTAGAAAATTATAAAACATTCACCATTTAATAATTTTTATGTCCTAATTACAAAAAATAATATTCATTTTATCTAAATAATTTTCTAAACATGTGAATTTTCTCTTTTAAAATGAAAAACGACTTTTTGAAAATTTATGGGTTTTGACAAAAACAATTTTCAAAGCTTAATAAAAATTAAATTTGAATTCATAAAAATTATATACTAATTTATTATTAATAAAATAAATTTGATAATAATATTTTATTAAAATATTATTTATTTCAAAAATTCATTATTTCCTTAAAATAAATTCTTTAAAAATACACTTTTTGTTTTATCGTATAAAAATATAACTCTTTTTTAAAAACCTTATATTTATATTAGTTTTGTGATCACTATTCAATGAATATATTATCAATGGTATTAGTACTTAATGTTCATTTAAACACAAAAATAGAGTGCATGTGTTTTCTATATCCACAAGACATTAAAAAAGGGGAATTTTATTCACTGTTCAATGACTATATTATCAATGGTAATAATACTTAACGGTTATTTAAACACAAAAAAAGAGTGCATGTGTTTTCTATATCCATAATACATTACAATAAAGGTAATTTTATTCATAAATGATCAGGTTGTTACAATGTGACCCACTGTCTTAAGGCATCTGTTATGGGGTATAATAGGTCAGGATGTAACACACTAACCTCTTATATAAATCTATAATAATTTCAATATAAATGAATATTCTATGATCATGTTGCTTAAATTAATCTATACATGGATTTATAAAACTTTAATTCATTATTTTAATTCTATGATGTCACCAACCCTTTTTGGTTGCTTCATATAAATATCTTCCATATGGTTTCCTCTAATAAAGGTAGATATAACATCCAATTCCTAATATAATTATCATTTAATGTTTCTATAATAAGTATAATTATAATTAATTTAAGCATGATAAATTGGTATAACCAATCGAGCCTTATCGGTACCACACTTGTATCACCCAAATATAGTTTTATTTCTCTTGAATACCCACTAATGTCTTTACACCAGTTAATGAAACTACTAGAATAAAAAAAATTAATTTTAGTACATAATATCTATCTTAAAATCTCTATGAACTTGTCAATAATAAGTGGTTTCAACTTTCTGCTCCCTATAGGATATATCATTCTTATTGAATAATATATCACCTATCTATGTTAATATAAAACTACCAATATAGTTTTAACTTTCCCATGTAGTATGTTTCACTAGAACATTCCATTTCCATGATATCTTATAGATCTTGTTCTCATGATAACTTTTTGTTTATCTGTAGCCTTAAATTTATCCAATTCAATCATTCTACCACTATATCAAATTAATATGTCCATAGTTTTTTAGAAATATAGTCTTTAACTTTAATATTTATTTTCTATATTAGGTACTTGTGTAATATACTTAACAACCTTTAGGACAATTACCTAAGATTTGATTTCTATTTTTTTTGGATTCAAGTTTCTTTGTTGACTCATTATTAACAAAAAAATTGCATCCAAACACAAAAATTAGGAAATAGTGATTTATTTTATACTATAAATCACATGATATCCATTTTTTAATATAGTTGGTATATGGTTATATATCAACACATCAATTTTTAGAATCATGTCTCAAAAGGTATAATGGAATACTTGTAAAGCTTATAAGACTCATCATCAATCCTCCTTTCATTAAAATCATTACTTTGATATGTATAAGGAAATGTGAGTTTAGGAATTACTTCACTTTTCATTTTAATTATTTCGAATGCTTGGTTAATATATTATTTGTCTCATCAGATCGATGTATCTTATATATTCTTAACAAGATTATTTTATCTTTAATTTTACATTCCTTAAATATCACAAATAAATATCAATAAATACACGAATTTACCTATAGATTATACTAGTAATAGTTCAAACTTATATTATTGAACTATTTCTAGAATATTTGTGGCTTTATCACCTTTAACATTAAAAGGTGTTTTGGTCTCTCTAAAACATAAAAGAAATCATGTCAAATGCCCTAGAGTTTTAGCTCAAGAAGAGTCTAAACACCCTTCTTGTTATTTAATTGAAATTTTCTTATAGTTTTTCTTAACTAAGACTTTGCATTCTACAGATAGGTAATAATTTAGTCTTATATTTTATATTCATCTTTAATTTACAATATAAGACATCTATGATTCAAGTATAAATAAACTAATAATTAAGTATGGTATACCATAACAACTTTATTACATAATTGAAATAAAATAACATTATTTCTAAACTTGATACTAATAAAATGGTTTTGGTAACATACATTACATAAGAATAATTTTCAAATAAAGGAATATATCCACTAGATATGATGAATAAACACACTTCTCTTTTTGAATTTGGATATAAGTTCCATTAGAAACTTGAAGATCCTCTTCACTCTTATGATCATTCTGAACTCCCTTGGTTCCAGTATTTGGATACATATATGGAAGTCACATATTGTATCTTATACATAATAATTAAAATAGAATTATCACATGAAAATATTAATATACTTGATGTATAATCCTATGCTTTATTCTTTTTCAATATATTTTAGTTTCTCTTCCAGTTTCATTTTATACAACATGTTAAGAAAACAGATTCATGGTCAATGATCTCCCTATTTAATTTTAGTTTCTTAGATATACACTATGAAGGTTTATTTGGATTCACACTTTGAATTTTCCTTTTCACCATGTCATTATTCTTGTTCACCATAAGAACTAAAAATATTTTTTAAGTTCTTATCCTTTTTCCAAACCTAACCCAAAATATAATTTGAAGTTTATCCATATTTTTTTTGTTTTATAATTATCAATGAAACATAAGTAAATAAGTTATAATGATAATAGAATTATATTTATTAAAATACCATGATTCATCTTGAATCCTAATTATCTTAAGTACATGATGACCATCTTGAATTCCCTCTTTCAATTTACATGTATAGTAGAGGTATTTCTTGAGTGGTAAATTCACCATATAATTTTTCATATGATCAATGTTAAAATCCTAAAATCCTACCTTGAGGGAAATTTCTAGGCCATTATGGATGATGATGTAGGGGATAATTCAAGTAGGGGTGTAAAACTAGGTATATGCTAACACAATGGAAGACATTGGTAGGGGACTTTGGGAACGGATAATGAGACCTTAAATCCATAAAATGGTGGGACTTAATGATATTAAAAGTATAAAAGGCTATATTTATAGTTGGTCAACCCTTTTATGGGGTGTAAACTATATTTGTTGGCCCAAGGGAATGTGTGCTATTTCATTTATTCTAACCTCTAGTACCTTAAATAAAAAATTACTCATTTTTAGTGTAATGATAATATCATTCATTTCTTGCTTTAATTTCTCCTTGAAGACCTCTCAGAGATTACACAACATGGTATAACCATCAATGTAATCATGTTTATTTTAAAAATATTCATACATTTATGATAAATTATAATGTACACATCAAAAGTTTCATCCATGAATCTCATGTAATCTTATTTTTCACCCTCACCTTCTTCCTGAGGTGGCTTAACAGGTAGTGGGGAATCTAACACATATAATTTCCTTTCATATCATAGTATTACTCAAAAGAACTAGCACCCTCAACTATGGATGATGAGAATCCTATACTATGGTTTAATTCTTAATTAAGTACTAAAAGGTGTTTTCGACTTAATATTTAATTTTAAGGATTTCAAAGTTTTTATTTGTCTTGGAAACTGAAATCTATTTCTATTTATCATGCTTATTAATATGGAATCACACTCACAACCTAATTGTGCATAAATATAAAACATCCATTGAATATGATCATTTTTATCTATTCATGATTGTTTATTATTCTATGTTATCATATATAAACTATACATACACAAAAATAATAAACCAAGCATATCATAAATAAATGGCGTGATCCTGAGCTTTTCTAATGGTAGATCCATTGAGCAGATAATGGATCAACCTTGAACCTAGGGGTAACTCCTTGAGTAGTGCCTAACACATGTTATAGTTCCCACCCTATCCAATGTATTTTACTCCAATATAGTTATTTTTCAAGTCATTTTTTGAAATATATCATCTTTCAACCTCCTCATTATACAAAAATACTCCCACACAGGTGAGGGGGTCTCAGGAACACAGGATGAAGATAAATATATCTCTCATGGTCATACATTCTCTTATACATATAATATGGTTAAGAAAATATGGTAAAATAACAATTTATTAATTAATTATTACAAAAAATTACATATTTCAATAATTTAATTAATAAATAACATACATACATTGGTCGGTCTATCTCATGATCAGTCGACATTGAATAAAATTTCTGAATAAAAATTAAATTTGTAGATAATTATATTAAAATGAATAAATTATGAATTAAAATAAGTTAAAATAATTTTAATTCATAATATATATAAATTTCTATAACTTTATGAGTTGTGTTTTTTCGAGGGATTTTGAATTCTCAGAAATTTGGTGGATGGTCCATTTTGAGAACTATGGTTCAGATCAAGAATTAGTGACCTCGAGGGTCCTAAGACGATATTTTTAGATATTTTTTAGGCATAATAGGTTACTTGGGTTCCTTAGAAATTCTCAAGATCATCATGTTTAATTCTAGGATTTTTTATAGGATTATGGATAAGGATCATGATTTGGTGTGCATGGTTTAGGAGAAACCATAAAACATCCTCATTGTGAGGTGATTTCTAGTTCAGTTTCTAAAGTGCATGGTTAAGATTCATGATCAACACATGGTTGAGGGTTAACCATGTGAGATATCAGATTAAACTGTGAGATTAGTTGGATTTGGGGCTTAGTGCATGATTTTCATACGATTGCTGACAAACCGTGCGATATGTTGCAGAATGAGGAAGTAACAATTCATATAGTTGGTGCATTGTTTAATAAACCATGTGGATTAACCATAAGTGAGGGATGTTCTTGGAAAATTCCTACATCATGGTCAACGTATGATTTGGAAAACCGTACAACAAAACCTTTCTGCTCATTAAAGAGAGAAAATTATGATTTCCCTCCTATTTTCTTAAGAAGGTATCTCCCTATTCTTCCTTACTCTCTCAAACATGTACAAGGGATGCCCACCCCTCCTTACTCTTTGAACCTCCTTCGATTTACGGTGTTCATGGTTTCATTATTTGGTGGCTTGAGGTATGATCATACTCTTTCTTCCTCTATTATTCAATCTCTTGTTTTTCTATTGATTTTTGGAGTTCTAGTTTAACTTTTTGGTTTTGATTCCACCAGATCATGATGGAATTTACTAATATGGAGGGTGATTTCATGAAACCTAGATTGGGGGAATCCCAAGGAAATGTCTTCAATTTACCACATGCCAGTTTGGTGAGGTATGTAACTGTAGTTAATATTATAATTTTTTTGGCTTAAATAAAATTTAAGTGGTGATTAATCAGGCATTGGTGTTTAGGGATTTTTCCAAGGTTTATTCCAGGGGTGTATTTTAGACCTCCGGGTGTGGTTGGTTGAGGTTCTAACATGAAAAAAGTTCTTACTAGGTTGTTCTACACTTAATTTGTGTTGGTTTAATTTAAATAATAAATTATAATTGTTTATAATTAATTACTTTTGATGTGTAATGTGAGGTAGGATCTCGAGTGTCAGTATAGGCTCAGATAAGGATTAGGTGAGCTATGTTGAGGCATTATAGTGCTTAGCATCAGTGGTGTCACGACCCATCCTCGGGGCCTGTGCCTTGACTACCCCAAGCCCGCCTTCCATAGGCCAGGGGATGGAGACTAGCACCAAAGACACAAATCCCGATAAAAAGGGAATAAATTGCCTTTATGATAGTAAACAAACACAATAGAGTACGCAAGCTGAAGTAAACATAAAGTAATACTGAATACAGAGTATGTGATGAAAAGTAAATGGGCCAATATACAAACCCAACTGTAAAGTGCAGTACAACTGAAAGACTAGTACAAAAACCGAAAATTAAAGCAGCAACCACTGAGTCGTCCTCCGGAAATCCCACTTGAAGGGTGGGTATAGATGGTCTCCTCAGCACCTCAGGTCCATCCGTCCGCTCCATGTACGTCCCGCTGAGTGGTCCACCTCCAGGTACCGTCCAACTCTACAAGTCTCTACCATGATCAATGTTTTCCGTCGTCTGCCTCCAACATAACATAGTGCAGACATAGCCTGTGCAGGGGTGAGTATAAAAATACTCAGTAGGGACCCCGAGACCCCCGAAGGTCTCCCAGAATCCATGAAGGATAAACCACAAAGGAAAGATACAAACACAAAGTATCAACCAACACTACTTAGGTATATTCCCATACATATAACTAAGTTATCAACCACAATTTGACTCCAACTCTCAAGCCCAAGCACAACCAAGTCCACACAGGAAAGCAAGTTAATCACATCGATGATAATGATTGAAAGTCAAGACTCAGCTCACACAAGTATACATATTTCGTAAAGTGATAGAGATGATCAGATGTAGTCACTGATTCATCTAAAATGGCTGTCCCACGTAGGATACTAGTCCAGCTAAGCTGTCGAACCCATGTAGGATACTAGACTAGCTACTCTGTCAGACCCACGTAGGATACTAGAACAGAAGTCAAACTGTCAGACCCACATAGGATACAAGAACAGTAATCATCACCGTCGAATCCCTAGAGGATTCCAGTATGGTAGTAGTCTTTGCCGAACCCACGGAGGATTCCAGTACGGTAGTCGTTGTAGTCGCAGCCAGCTCTAGGGTTCCCACACACAGCACGCTCGATTCCGGGAGGGTCCGCTCCTCGAGACAAGGAGTCGATACATCAACTGTCACAAAGTCTAGAGTTTATGTATCCATAAGTTCCATCTTGTTAAAAGGAACCTAACGCGATAGACGGCGCGTCAATCGGACGCCCGGTCTGAGAGTTATTAGCATTTTTGCTCCGGGGGCCCTATTGGAAATACGCTCGTTCCAAACTCGGCCATTTTACGAAGTTGTCCAAAACTCACTTAGAGTATTGCAAAAGGACTGTCTCTTCGCAAGGGTCCTAGTGCCACAGAGGGCGCATCGATCGGACGCGCGGTCTTAAAGATATTCACGTTTAAGTGATAACAGACCCGACCCGTTAAGCCTAGTGGGCTGGCGGGTCGGGTCAACCCGGTTTTGGCGGGTCTGACCCGGCTTGCTGCGGCTCAGCCCGAGGGGGACGAGAGGCCTGAGGGGGGGGGGGGGTCCTGCTTTCTCGAACCGGCAGCGCCGCCCTCCCAAACCGGTCAGCCGAAGCCGGCCGACCTTCCTGGCGCAAGCGGCCCACTCGGGCGGGCCGCGGTCCGGCTACAGGACACCTTCGGGTGCCGCAACTTCTTCAACCGGCTGGTCGACGAGCCGGCCGGTTTGCCACCAAAGTGGCCCGCGGATTTTGGGTCGTGGTCTTCCCTAGAGCGGCGCCCTGTGTGGCGCTGCGGTCCTCCTTCGGCCCGACCAGCTTTAGCTGGCCATTTCTTTGTCGGCCGAGGGGCCCGCGGTTGTGGGCCATGGTTCCTCCTCACGCCGCCGGCGGGCGGACGCCGCCTTTGATCATCACCGCTTCCCAATTTCAAATAAAACAAGAAACATCAGAAGGTCGTCGGGCCATGTTTGTTCGGCCCGCGCCCTCCGCGTTAGGTGGTACAATCGACCAATGTGAATTCCGAAATTTAACTAAGAATGAGGTACAATTTATTCAATCAAAGAATATACAAAACCCCTACCTTGATAATTGACATTGCACGTCATCGATCCATGAAAGACAAGCATCACGGTAGATGGCATCGCGGAGAACGGCGTCGCGGAGAACGGATGTCGAGTCCATGGACGTCGGGGTGCGTCCGAGGAGAAAGCGGTGTCTCCTCACTTTTTGCGGAGAAGAGGAAGGAAGGTACCTCGTCGTTCTTCGTGGAATCGACGTTCTTCATCAAAGAGGGCATCGTTCTTCGTGGAAGGATGAAGCTATCTTCTAATTCCATAGGTTCCACTAAAATATTTTCCAAGCAAATATTAAAATGAGGATTTCCCCTATTTTAATCAACTTGCCATGCCATTTCAAAAAGATTAAAATCCACCAAAAATAATTAATTAATTTGTGGTTTACAAAATAATTAATTCACTGAGTTGTCATATTAATGACATGGGGAAGGTGGAGAGTTTAGCAAATAAGGGGGGGGGGGGGTTGTCAAGAATTAAAAAAGGGGTTTAAGGGAGTTAAAGAGAGTTATGGGGAGATAAAAGGTTAAGGCTTGTGTGGGCCCCACCTCACAAATATCCACACATGGGAAGTTATTTGGGTGTGGTCCCCACAAATAACTTCCCCATGGGAGTAAATAACCAACTCTCAAAATAAAATTGTGTACCACACAATTTTATTTAATTTAAGATTAAACCCGAAAAATTAACTTTCAACCCGCATGAAACGCAACTGCGGTAAAGGTCCCCTTAAGCGAATACCAGCCCTGTGAGTTCATCGGTGTCCTTAGATTTCAATTCCGAGCAACGGTTCAAAATATATAAAAACCCGCATGTACGTTTACTGAACATACCTGAAAAAAACTTCAAAAATTGATTCCGGGAACATCGGGCCTCGGAATCAAGTGCCGTCAGAAACCGAAGACTCGTAAAATTCCAAAGAATTTAATAAAAAAAAATTCTTTGAAATTTCCGGGTCTTTACATTACTCCCACCTCAGGGATTTACGTCTCCATAAAGCTATAACACACACTAGGAAAACAAATGGGGGTACTGAGCTTGAATCTGAGCCTCCCGCTCCCAAGTGCTCTCCTGGAGGTTCTCGTGCTGCCGGCGAATGCGCACCAGAGGAATCAACCATCCATGTAGAACCCGCTCCTATCGATCCTTGATCTCCACCGAGACCTCCACAAATGCCACCCCATCATCGATGTTCAGCTCCCCGTGATCGATGATGTGGGTCGGGTCATGCACGTATCTCCTGAACTGTGATACGTGGGAGACGTCATGTACCCAGTGCAACTGAGGTGGAAGGGCCAGGCAGTAAGCCACCTCGCCTATTCTGTTGAGGACCTAGAATGGTCTGATGAAATGTGGAGATAACTTTCCACCCCGGCCAAATCTCCATAGACCACGTCAAGGTGAGACCCATAAGAAGACATAGTCTCCATCCTCAAACTCCAGTGGTCTCCGCCTCCTATCAGCATAGGACTTCTGTCTGCTCTGTGTAGTCTTCATCCACTCCTGGATGATCAGAACCTTCTCTGTCATAGCCTGAACCATCTGTGGACCTACGAATGCTGACTCCCCAGGGTTAGTCCATCCCAGAGGTGACCTGCATGGTCAGTCGTACATTGCCTCGTATGGTGCCATCCCGATGGTGGAGTGGTAGCTGTTGTTGTACGCAAACTCCACCAAGGGTAGGTGATCCTCTCAGCTGCGACCAATGTCAAGGACACATGCACAGAGCATGTCCTCGAGTGTTTGTATGGTCCTCTCAGTCTGGCCATTCGTCTGAGGATGGAAGGCAGTGCTCAAGCAAAGCTGCGTCCTGAAAGCCTCCTGTAACCCCTTCCATAGTTGGGAAGTTAAATGAGAATCACGATCGGAAACTATAGCCGATGGCACACCATGAATCCATACGATCTCTTGAACGTAGAGGCGTCCTATGCTCTCTACTGAGCCCTACTCTCTGATTGGTAAGAAGTGGGCCGACTTGGTGAGTCGGTCAACGATCACCCAGATAGAGTCATGCCCTCTGGATGTACATGGAATCCCTTTCACGAAATCCATGGATATCTCATCCCAATTCCACTCCAGGACCTCTAAGGGCTCTACCAAGCCTTCTAGTACCTATTTCTCCGCCTTCACTTACTGAAAAGTGAGGCACCGTGAAACGAACTCTGCTACAACCTTCTTCATACCCGGACACTAGTGCTGTCGTTTGAGGTCATGATACATCTTCACCACTTCTAGATGTACCACTAGAGGGGAAGTGTGGAACTCCCTCAGCACCTCCTCCTGTAATACAACTGGTACCACGGTACGTCCTCTGAAGAGGATGACGTGATCCCCTCCCTCAGAAAATCCATCAGGCGCATGCCCTGTGGATATCTGAGCACGTCGCGTATCACAGTCATCGTCTCCACACTTTGCCTCTCTGACTCACTGAAGGAGTGGAGGAGTGACTGTGAGTGACTATAGAAAGGATGCTCTATCTCTATCCACAAAGGATATTTGAAACACAACTAGCTGCTCCATCACCTATCCTAGTAGCTGAATGCCCGATTACCTACTTAGAGCATCAGCTACAACGTTCCCCTTACTAGGAGTATAGACTATTTCAAAGTCATAGTCCTAGAGGAACTCGATCCATCGCCGCTGTCTCAGGTTCAGGTCCTTCTGCAAAAAGATGTACCTGAGACTCTGGTGGTCAGAGTAGACTGTAAAGCACTCACCCATCAGATAGTGCCGCCACATCTTCAAGGTGAATACCACTACTGCTAACTCCAGGTCATGGGTAGCGTAGTTCTGCTCGTGCTACCTCAACTACTGTGATCCATACGTGATCACTGCTTGATCCTACATCAGGACACACCCGAGTCCAGTCCCTGATCCGTCGCAGTATACTGCATACCCAACACCCTCCTCCGGTAGCCTCAAGATGGGCGCACTGGTCAATCTCTCCCTTAGCTCCTGAAAGCTCTGCTGACATATATCTGACCACACGAAGTGTTTCCCCTTCTTCCTCAAAGCTGAAAGCGGTGCTGCAACTCTGGAGAAGTCTGGAAAAAATATATGATAGTATCCAGCCAGACCCAGGAAGCTCCGCACCTCCGTCACGCTCCTGGGTGGCTCCTAAGCAAGCACTGCCTCGATCTTCGCTGGATCCACTACAACTCCCACCTCCAAGATGACGTGTCCCAAGAAGTGAACCTCTCGAATCTAGAACTGGCACTTTGAGAGCTTACTATAAAGCTGGTGCTCTCGGAGTGTATCCAGTACAACCCGCAAGTGGTAGGCGTGCTCCTCCTTAGTAGCCGAGTAAATCAGCATGTCGTCGATGAAGACTATGACAAAACGATCGAGGTAATGCTGGAAGACCATGTTAATGTGACTCATAAACACTGTTGGAGTGTTGGTTACGCCGAAGGGCATAACCAAGAAATCGTAGTGTCCATACCGACACCTGAAGTCCATCTTCTGCAAATCCTCGTCTCGAACTCTGAGCTGGTGATAGCCTGACCTGAGATCTATCTTTGAGAACCAACGTGCTCCCTTGAGCTGATCAAAGAGGTCGTCAATACTCGGGAGTGGGTACTTGTTCTTCACGGTCACTTGATTCAGGCGATGGTAGTCGACACACAGTCTCAAGCTCCCATCTGCCTTCTTGGAGAAGAATATCGGAGAAGCCCAGGGTAAAACACTGGGTTGGATAAATCCTTTCCCCTGTAAGTCCTACAGCTGTACTCGTAGCTCACGAAGCTCAGTGGGAGTCATTAGATATGTTGGAGTAGATATCGGTGCTATTCTAGGGTATAGGTCAATATAGAAGTCTACCTCTCTGCGAGGAGGTAGTCCTGGAACGTCGTCAGGAAAAACGTCTGCATTATGATCCACCAAAACAGGAAAACTCAGACTCCACACATCAACTGCTCCAAGGATGAGACCAGCCAACTGATGTGTGATCGTCTGCCCTCTCCTTTGCGAAAGTCCATCCTACACTGCAAAGCCTCCCTTCTCGCCGTTGAAGGTGAACCTGCTCCAATCTGTGCAGACACATTGCACCTTGCGCCTAATGCAGTCGATCTGAGCATGGACTGTAGACAACCAGTCTATACCCAATATGATGTCATAAGGCCTTGACGCCGCTACGAGAAGATCCCATCAGAAGCTATCACCTCCTAGAGTAAGCTCACACTACCATCACCAGTGCGTAATCATTGAGTCTTCTCCCGTAGGAGTCTCTATCCGTAAGGATCAAGCCAACAGCTCCATCATAATCATTGAGCTCCGAACAAGGGTAGCGACAATAAAATAATGACTCGCACCTATATTTATAAGTACTACAGAAATGGTGGAGTAGACACATATAGTACCTCGAATCATCTCTGGTGCGCCGTGGTCGTAAGCCTCCACTTCCTGGAGCTAATCCCGCCTCTTCCCGCCAGCTCCCTGTGGTCGGGGTGGATCTCCTGGTGGTGGTGGTGGTAGAGCCTCAAAACGTCTTCCACCACCCGCTGCTCGGCCAATTCCTCTGCCTCATCCGCCTGCTCCCTGCAGACCGCCACGGTCGAACCTACGCCTTTGCCTGGGTGGCCCCTCCACTATTTTCTGCTCATCTGCACAGCGGGTCAGGCAGTCTCAAGCCATGTGACCCTGCCTTCCGCATGCATAGCACTTCCTGCTCCTCATATAGATGGCACTGTTTCAGGTGCCCCACACAACCGAACCTATATCCTGAGGTTGCTCACCTGATGGCCTGGTCCTCTTGGACCTCTGCGACATCTGTCTATTGCTGGATGCAGAAGACTCTGCTACGTGTTGCCCTACGGTGGGTCTCGCTACTGGTGTCAGCTCAGCAAGAAATATCTCCACAAGAAGGACTCGCTCCAGCACTCCCACCTGCGTTGGAATGTTGAGGGAGATCATCGAAGCCCTGATCTTGTGCCTCAGTCCCTTCTCAAAGGTCTGGGCCCTGAATAATGGGTCACGTACCATGTCCGTGGAGTAGCGCGAGAGGTCAGTAAACTTCATTGAGTACTGAGTCATCGTCATGCTGCCCTACCGCAGGTGAAGTAACTCCTGAATCCGCACCGCACGAAGGGTGGTGGGAACAAACTCCGAGCGGAAGAGACTCTCAAAGTATGTCCAAAGTAAATATGTCTCATCATGCACCCGGAGCATCAAGCTCCACCATCTACCTGCTGCTGCATGCAGGAGACTCGTGACAAGGATCACTATAAGGTCGACTAGCATCCCTACCAATCTGAATACTCTGACGATAGCCTCCAGCCAATCCTCGGCTGCCTGAGGGTCCATCTCTCCACGGAACTTGGGCAGCCTCTGTCGCTGAAACTCATGTAACGCACTCAGCCGGCATGCACTCTCTACTGTTGGGGCTAGTAGTATCTTTGGATCAGTGGGTAGTGGTACCGCTGGTGCCTCCGCTGTGATGGGGCCCTACACTGAGGCCTCATCACTCGGTGGGATACCATCTCGCACGTGAATCAGAACCCTAGCTGGCTGCCTTCGTGGGGCCATCCTAAAAATAAACAGGTACTTCACGGTCAAAAAGTATACTTGGTGATCTGACACAAAGTAATCACAAAGAAAACTTTTGAAACACACAGTCAATCAGTGTTTTCGTGCACTGAGTCGGAAATCAGGGGTCAGGGTCCTGGTGTATGGATACGTCGACCGCCGCACCAACACTAGACTCCCTGGACTAAAAACCACACTCAATACTGTTAACACTATTGCTTCAAAGAAATGATTGATCAGAGTCCCGAGTTCTGCGGTAGAACCGAGTCCTCTGATACCAATTTGTCACGACCCATCCTTAGGGCCCGTTCCATGACTACCCCAAGCCCGCCTTCCATAGCCCAGGGGCTGGCGACTAGCACCAAAGGCGTAAATATTGATAAAAAGGGAAGACATTGACTTTATGATAGTAAACAAACACAACAGAGTACGCAAGCTGAAGTAAACACAAAGTAATACTGAATACAGAGTATGTGTTGAAAAGTAAATGGGAAAGTATAAAAACCCAACTGTAAAGTGCATTACAATTGAAAGACTAGTACAACAGCAAAAAAGTAAAGTAGCAACCACTGAGTCGTCCTCTGGAAATCCCACCTGAAGGGTGGGTACAGATGGTCTCCTCAGCACCTTGGGTCTGTCCGTCTGCTCCGGGTACATCCCGCTGAGTGGTCCACCTTCGGGTAACGTCCAACTCTAGAAGTCTCTACCATGATCAGTGTTGTTCGTCGTCTACATCCAACACAATGTAGTGCGGGCATAACCTGTGCAGGGGTGAGTATAACAATACTCGGTAGGGACCCCGAGACCCCCAAAGGTCTCCCAGAATCCATGAAGGATAAACCACAAAGGAAAGATACAAACACGAAGTATCAACCAACACTACTTAGGTATATGCCCATACATATACCTAAGTTATCAACCACAATTCGGCTCCAACTCTCGAGCCCAAGCAAAACCCAGTCCACACAGGAAAGCAAGTCAATCACATCGATGATAATGATTCAAAGTCAAGACTCAGCTCACACAGGTATACATCTTTCATAAAGTGATAGAGATGATCTGATGTAGTCACTGATTCATCTAAGCTGGTGGACCCACATAGGATACTAGTCCAGCTAAGCTGTCGGACCCACGTAGGATACTAGTCCAGCTACTCTGTCGGACCCATGTAGGATACTAGAACAAAAGTCAAACTGTCGGACCCACGTAGGATACAAGAACAGTAATCATCGCCATCGAACCCACGGATGATTCCAGTACGGTAGTCATCGTCGTTGAACCCACAAAGGATTCCAGTATAGTAGTCATCATCACCAAACCCAGGGAGGATTTCAGTACGGTAGTCGTTGCAGTCGTAGCCAGCTCTAGGGTTCCCGCACACAACACGCTCGATTCCGGGAGGGTCCGCTGCTCGATCCAAGGGGTCGATAAATCAACTGTCATGAAGTCTAGATTTGATGTATCTCGAAGTTTCGTGTTGTCAAAAGGAACTTAATGCGTCAGACGACGCGTCAATCAGACACCCTGTCTGAGAGTTATTATCATTTTTGTTCCGGGGGCCTGGTTGGAAATACGCTAGTTCCAAACCCGTAAATTTTCCAATTTTGTCCAAAACTCACTTAGAGTATCGAAAAAAGGACCACCTCGTCGCAAGGGTCCCAGTGCCGCAGACGACGCGTTGATCGGACGTACGGTCTTAAAGATATTCACGTTTAAGTGATAATGGGCCCGACCTGTTAAGCCTAGTGGGCTGGCGGGTTGGGTCAACTCGGTTTTGGCGGGTCCGACCCGACAGAGGTTCCAACCGGCCCGGTGAATCACGCGGCCCGGCCCGAGGGCCACGACCCAGTCCAGAGGGGCGCGGCGCGGCCCGGTTAGTTGAGCGGCTCGGCCAAAGGGGGCCGGGCGGTCCGAGGGGGGGGGGGGGGGCGACCCCCTGCTTTCCCGAACCAGCGGCGCCACCCTCCCAAACCGTCCGCCCTTCCTGGCGCAAGAGGCCCGCTCGGGTGGGCCGCAGCCCGGCTGCACGGTACCTTCGGGTTCCACGACTTCTTCACCCGGCCGGCCGACGAGCCGGCCTGTTCGCCGCCAAAGCGGCCTGTGAATTGCGGGCCACGGTCTTCCGTAGTGCGACACCCCTTATGGCGCTGCGGTCCTCCTTCGGCCCGACTGACTTTAGCCGGCTGGTTCTTCGTCGACCGATCAAACCATGGTTGCAGGCCACAGTTCCTCCTCACGCGGCCGGCGCACGACCACCGCCTTCGATCGTTGCCGCTTTCCGATTGCAAATAAAACAAGAAACTTCAGAGGGTCGTCAGGCTGTGTTTGTTCGGCCCACACCCTCCGCATTAGGAAGTACAATCGGCTAATGTCAATTCCAAAAATTAACAAAGAATGAGGTACAATTTATTTAATCAAAGAATATACAAAACCCCTACCTCGATAATTGACATCACACGTCGTCGAGCCGCAGAAGAAGAGCATCGCAGTAGATAGCGTCGCGGAGAATGGCATCGTGGAGAACTGAAATCGAGTCCATGTACGTCAGGGTGCGTTCGAGGAGGAAGCGGCGTCTCCTCACTTATTGCGTAGAAGAGGAAGGAAGGCACATCATCGTTCTTCGTGGAATCGGCATTCTTCATCGAAGAGGGCGTCGTTATTCGTGGAAGGATGAAACTCTCTTCTAATTCCAAAGGTTCCACTGAAATATTTGCCAAGAAAATATTAAAATGAGGCTTTCCCCTATTTTAATCAACTTTCCATACCATTTCAAAAAGATTCAAATCCACCCAAAATAATTAAATAATTTTTGGTGTACAAAATAATTAATTCACTGAGTTGTCATATTAATGACCATGTGGAGGGTGGAGAGTTTAGAAAATAAAGGGGGGGGGGAGTTGTCAAGAATTAAACAAGGGGTTTAAGGGAGTTTAAGAGAGTTATGGGGAGATGAAAGGTTGGGGATCGTGTGGGCCCCACCTCACAAATATCCACACATGGGAAGTTATTTGGGTTTGGGCCCCACCAATAATTTCCCCATAGGAGGAAATAACCAAATCTCAAAATAAAATTGTGTACCACACAATTTTATTTAATTTAAGATTAAACCCCAAAAATTAACTTTCAACCCGCATAAAACGCAACTGCGGTAAAGGTTCCCTTAAGCGAATACTGGCACTGTGAGTTCATCGTTGTCCTCAGATTTCAATTCTAAGCACCGTTTCAAAAGATAGAAAAAGACGCATATACACTTACTGAATGCACCTGAACAAAACTTCAGAAATTGATTCCGGGCACACCGGGCCTTAGAATCAAGTGCCATTAGAAACCGCAGACTCGTAAAATTCCAAAGCATTTAAGAAAAAATATTTCCTTGAAATTTCCAGGTCTTTATAAGTGGAAACTCCTTGATAGTGGTTTGTGGTCCTTATGCATCTATATTAAGAAATTTATGCATTTTTTATGATCTAAATATGATTTTGTGTCCCTCTAATGATGAAATTTGATCTTTAAAATTAAATGTATTGTTTAATTAATATCGTATGATCATGAATGAGATGGATAAGGTGCCAAGACCACGAAGGAACCTGGGAACTGGTTTTATTTCCTCGTCTATTGATGGATGAGGCCTGGATATTACATGTGTGTTATGAGATGTATCAACCCTGACTAGTGTTAAATAAATTAAATGAATATAGTGGACCTAGTGTTAGTTTCCTTACAAACCTTCAACTAAAGGGATGATTAATTGAGGTGATTGGATATTGAGAATATTGATATTCCTTTTAGACTCCGGTCTAGTAATATGAATATGGGGAGTGTTCTCCCCCCACACCCCACCGAGATTATGGTTACATATATGGGTAGAACCTAAGTAGGGTGAGGGGTAGGTTGGGTGTTCAGAATGACCTAGTGTGACTTGAAAAGTGAATGGGAATAAGGAAATATCCATTGTAAAATTTACTTAGGAGGCCAATGATGCCTCAATAAGACTTTCCAATGCTAAGGTATGTATTACCCTTAGAGAGAGGCATTTATACAAGAGATGGGTATGAGATATAGGGACCTTGGTGAGGTTTCCACTTTTATGAGGAGACCTTAGGGACCCTGGTGGGTGCCCCATAGAGAAATTAACCCTAGTTAAAGGGTGTATGTGGGAATTCAAGTAGTCAGGATTATGGTTGTCACCTTAGAAGATGAATCAACATGTAAACCTGTTAATGATATGATAATTTCAACCCATGAACTTGATAGGTTGATCTTATTTATATGAGAGATGATCAGGTATATGGTCATCCCTGATGAGATGTTATTGGAGGAATTATTGACCTCCATTATGTATTTACACCTAGGAGATCCTTGGGTAGTAGATGTGACCCCAACATAGCTTGGGATGCATTGGAAACAATCCTTGGATCTATGGGTAGGGGATGTGATCCCCACATAGATTTGGGTACTATGGACTACCCTAATTAGGAGGAAGCCGATTATCCTATATATCAGACGGGATAACCTCGAATCTTTAACTCATGTATACTGAGTGTGTTAGTCCTAGATATTTACCTCATGTATACCAAGTAAGTCACCCCCAGGTGTAAATCTCATGTATACTAGGTGGGTTATCCTGGAGGGTTTTATCTCATTTATACAAGGTGGCTAAGCCCTAGGTGTTTATCTCATGTATACAGGGTAATTCATCCCCCAAGTGTTTATCTCATGTGTATTGGGTTGGTCTACCCCTGAGTGTTTAACTCATGTGTACCAGGTGGTTCATCCCCTGGGTATTTATCCTCTATATATCGGGGTGATTCAGACCCATGGGTGATTACATTGGTTGGCACAATTATGTGAAAAGCTTTGAGACACTCTAAAACTAGATGAAGAATGTATGGTAATGGATACCAGTTCCAGGGTAAGACACTATAGCAACCCAAGCCACTTACACATATTATTACATGATTTTTAACATAAATATCCAATAAACACAACCAAATGATTTATATTCCTAGTGTCTTTGAGAGACTAGGTTCATAAAACAATAAAATGAATCTAAAATACATCACAATTATTTTAAAGTAAATAATTTTCTTTTATATCACTTTAAGATTCTAAAACTACCTAGGATAATCTAGGGAATAGATAAACAAAAGGGACGATCTATAAATCCAAATAAGTGAATAAGAATGTTATCAAAGCATAAAACATGATTCAAATGAAATAATATGATATCATAAAAGAAAAGGCTCGTGAAAAATAATATGGAATAAAAATATAAAAAAGTTTCATCATAAGATCATGGAATCATAGTAACATGGAAACAATATAAAACATGACATAAGTATAAGTCAAGCCTCATTACATATTACCCTCATGGATTAGGTTTACTCCTTAGTCCCATACATATCAACTCATGATATATAAACATTACATAATTCATTGGAGTTCTATCTAGGCTCAACCATCATAACATGCACATGCATATGTGTTCCACATAAGGAAAGTAATCATAAGTCTTAAATGTAAGTAAAAACCCATGAAAAACGAAATGAGATACATAATCATGTCTTAGAGAATAAAAAATGGAATATCATAAATATTCCCATGAAATAAGGGATGGAATAATTTTTTGGAAATTCATAAGGGGGTATAGAAGTATAGTTCATAAAAATTAAGTCCAAGTTATGTGAAGACATAAAAAAAGCATAGAAATAGGTTTTACAATGGAATTCTTAAGAAAAGTTTTAAGAAAAAGGGTAATGGGTCTTTAAAGAGGGAAAGAGCTTAATAATTTCCATAAAACTATAAATAAATAAAAATGGTTTTATATATAAAAATGAGTGTTTTTTAAACCATTAATTTTTAAAAACATCTCATAGAGTGGTACTTGAAGTGAGGTAAGAAAATAGAGAAGTTCCCTTTAATTTTCTCTTCTTAATGAATGAAATTGAGAATAAACCTTTAAAAAACATGTATTGTAATCAAGGAAAGGTGAATTAAAAAAGTTATATATGTGTGGAAAATATATAAATAAAATTAAATAAGTAAATAATAATAATATAGAGACAAATTTAGGTTAAGAGAGAGATAACATAACCCAAATAAAATTGGGTGGTTCAGAGAGATCCATTACCATATGCGAAGATCCATTCTTCACTTTCACTTAACCTTCTTGATAATAAAAGTAGATTTATTAAATAAATGATTTATAACTTTATTCAAATATATTTTATTCATTATCAATATTTTATGTTATTTTAGAGTATTTTAATTGAGATATTATTTCTATTTCTACTGTCCTAAGGTCGTTCGTGTCATGCATCTATGGCCTCATTAGTTGTGGAATATTATGAGAGTTTTTTATGAAATGGTTCCATAACTCTAGAAGTATAATGGTATGGATTTAATTTGATTGAAAAAATTCCAAAAGGTTCTTATTATCCAATATTATTCATAAATAATAAATATTTATATAGTATACTCGTTATACGCTTAGTTTATTTTGGTGGGTTTTCGACCGTGATGGACTTATAGAGTTTCTTTTAATATTACAGACATATATTCATTAAAAAATTTGAAACAATATATAATATTCATATTTAGTTCATTTTTAACCATTATACATGTATTTCAACATTCCATGGAGGTGGTAATGGAAAACAAAACACATCATCCATGGAGGTGGTAAACCAATCATAATATGGAAAATGTTTTCATTATTTTAAAATAAAAGAATAGAGGTTGTTAGATATGATATATTAAATAAATATAAAAAATAAGTATATGGAAAATACTAATGTTACCATACTATCATGTAAAATGTGGACATGATAAGGTAGATAAAGAAATAATTAAAAGATATTTTGGTTAAGTATATTACCTATTTAGATGTCCTCTCTTAGACTTCCCCTTAGGGCACCTTAAATTGGTCTTTTGATGAGACCAAGGCTTCTAGAGACATGGGGGTTGGGTATATGGGGAGGTAATTTGGTAGATATTTGGTATGTTAAAGAAGTTATAATATGTGAGGATAAGGGGAGGTGAGTTGCGGTATTTATATGGAGAGGAGAGAGGTGTTTTTTATATAATATTTATTACTTTTTTATTTTGGATCAAGACTACCAATAGTGATAAATCTTGTGACTATATATAGTAATTTATGCATGTGAGTTGAAACCAATGGTAACTAACATCATCCATGACTTATTTTTTCATGTATATATCTGAAAATGAAAATTATTATATTTTTTCTTATTTAACTATTAACAGAAAATTTAATTATTTTATAAAAATAAAAAAAATAACACTAACCATTTGTTGACATGTAGATTCAAAAAAAGATATCCATTTCATAATTTTTTTTTAAATATGAGGAAATGAATTTTAAATAAAATCTTTATTTATTTGAAGAATTCCAATTTTAATATTTCAATAAATTTTCCAACCCTTAAAAAAATTAGTTATGGAATCATAAAATTATATTATCATTATAATAAAATATATTATTTTTTATAATTTTTTTATGATTTTTTTTCAAATATTTATACTTATCAAAAAATATAAATAAAACAAATATGTCTTAAAAAATACAAACAAATATTTTATAAATTTTAAAAGGTTTATTTATTTGTATCATGATATAAATTTACTATATTTTTATTTCATAAGGTAAATAAATATTATATTATAATTATATAGGTGAGGTTACTATTTTGACATTCAAGTTACCATTCCTAACAACCAGATTACTATTCCAACAATCATATTACTATTCTAGCCGTCAAATATGTAATAGTCATATGGGTCCCTTACCTTCTATAAATACCTCACATTTCATTAAATCAATATCCCCTTATATTTTCTCTCGAGGATAAATATATTTTATTTTTCATAATTAATATTGCATTACTAATATTCTATTTCATTTCTACTATGTTGTTCATGAGTATGATCATTCTAGGGGATCAATAAGATCCAAATTTTCATATTATATTTATCTTATATTATATTTTTTCCAATTATAATACTTTTAATTCTTATGGATATATTTATTCTCTATATGAAATTTTAAAATCAATATAATAAAATTTTATTGGCTTGATTATGTGGTGCATGTGCTTTATATAATACTACATTACTAAATATTAAACATTTATATAATAAAAATGGAAATTTAATTCATAAAAGTTTGGGTTGTTAAATTATTCCCCATTAAGATATTTCACCCTCAAAATTTCATTTCACCCACTAATATAAAAATAGATTATGGAACTTCTATTCCATTACTTCTACTAGTTCCTAGGTCACCTCCTCATACTTATGGTTCTATCATAGTACTCTGACTTGGTGATTTGCTTATTATGTAGAAAATTTTCTCTTCAGTCCAAGACCTTCACCGCATTATCCTCATAAGATAGATCATGATTGAATTGTATCGAATTCAGATTGAGTACATGTGATGGATTCAATATTCATTTTATTAAGAGGGATACATGGAACACATTTTGTACTTAAGATAGGGTTGGTGAGAGTTCCAATTGATAAACTACATCACTAATGTGATAAAAAATCTTAAAGGGTCCAATTTTTCTAGGACTCAACTTTACCTTATTCAAATCTCATGGATCTCTTCCATGTATATATGTGGAGTAATACATTATCTTTAACCTCAAACTATATGTCTCTCCAATTGTTGTCAAAATATCTCTTTTGTTGACTCTGTTCTATCCTGATGTGCCGCTAAAATATCTTGACATTTTTACCACTTCTTCAACCATTTCAGGTCTCAAAAACTTATGTTCTCCAACTTTACCATAGAACATAGGTGTTCTCCTTCTCTTCCCATAAATGGATTTATATAGATCTATTTAGATGCTTGAGTGGAAGCTATTATTATACAGGAACTCAATGAGGGGAATATGTTGACACCATACTTCTTTGAAGTACATTAAACATGCTCTTAACATATTTTTAGCTATCTAGATAGTCCACCCATATGAGCCATCATTTTGTGGGTAATAAGTTGTATTAATGTTCAACTGAGTGTTTAGATCATTTTGGAGACTATTACAAAACATGAAGGAAAATATTAGACCTCTATCGAATATAATTGATAGTAGTATCCCATGAATCCTCACCAATTCCCTGATGTATATCCTTGCAAGTTGATCAAGTGAGAGATCCTCTCAAATTGTAATAAAGTGAGAAATCTTTATAAGATGATCCAATTCAATACATATGAAATTATTTTCTATATATGTATTTAGAATACCTATAAAAAAGTACATGGTGAAGCTTTCCCATTTTCATATAGGTATGGGAAATGGTTGCATCATTCCCTTGGACCTTTTCCACTCTGACTTCACTTGCTAACAAACAAGGAAATTTGATGCATATTCCAAAATCTCCATCTTCATATTTTCCCACTAATAATGCTCTTGAAGATCTAGATACAACATTTTTCATCCTAGATGGATGGATAATTCCAATATATATGCATCATTCAACAACTCATTCCTTATCTCAAGATTTGAATATACACATAGTTATGAACCAAATATTTCAAGACCTTCTTCATAAATTTTGAATTTTGAGTATTTCCCATTTCTTATTTCTTCTACCTTATTATGTCTTTCTTTATAATCCATTTGAGCATCCTTTATATTCTCTAGAATGGATAGATGAGAAATCGTTTGAGCTAGGCGGGTTGTTGCTCCATCCTTTATGATTTCCATTCCCATCTTTTGTAAGTCTAATAAGCTTGAATCCTTCTCAATTATCATCATTGATATGGTTGTAGGATTATTTAAATTTATATAATCTTCCACTTTATTTTTCTTCTTAGTATAGTAATGGATTAAGTAGTCATAGTCCTTAATCATTTGTAAACATCTTAATTGGTGCATATTAATCTCCTTATATATGTGAATATATATTTTAGGCTCTTATGATCCATATATATTTCACACTTCTCATTATAGAGCCAATTCCATAAAATATTCAATAAAAATACCATTATATACACCTTCATATCATGTGTTGGATATTTATTCTCATAAAATTTAAACTTCCTTGAGACATAGGTCATCATTTTATCATTTATCATCATTACTCACCCCAATACATTCTTTATAGTTTCACTTCATAGCACAAAAATTTACCAACTTTAAGGTATTTTGAGTACTGATACAATGATATGCCTCATTTTCAATTCCTTAAAGATCTTTTCATATTAATTAGTGTAGAAAAACTTAAATCCCTTCTGATTTATCGGGTTCAAGGGGTTTGAAAATCAAGATAAGTTTCTCAAAAATCATCAATAATACCCAACTAGTCCAAGAAAACTAAGAATCCCCATAATGGATATTGGCCTAAGCCACTACTTAATTGGATTTATCTTATAAGGGTATACAAATATACATTTTTTGGTGATAACATGCCCTAAGAATGACTCTTACTCTAACCAAAACTCACCTTTATTGTATTTTTCATGTAGCTTCTCCTTTTGTAAAGTATTTCGCATATTTTTCAAATGATCCTCATATTCCTCCTTAATTTTAAAGTATATTGGAATATAATCTATAAAGAATACTAAAAGTTTTTCAAGGTAAACTCTAAAGAATCTATTCATCAAGTCCATGAATATTTATGGTGCATTATTGAATCTAAAGGGAATCACTATGAACTCATGTGTCCATACCTTATTCAAAAGCCAGTATTATTAATATCTTCCTTATTAACCTTTAATTAGTGATATCCCGACCAAAAGTACACCATATAGAAATAATGGGGCCCACATAGTTAATCAAACAAGTCATCAGTCAATGGTAGGAGATAATTATTCTTTATCATTATTTTTTTAAGGTCATGATAATCAATGAAAATTCACATTGTCACTTGCTTCTTCTTAAAGAAGAGGATTAAAACACCCCACGGTAAATAAATGAGGAATATAAAAACCTCAATATTACCTTGTAACTATTCCTAACTAATGCTTTGTTGAGTTTCCACCCTTGCTATGTGTGGAAATGTTGGAGGGTCAGATCGGCTCAGATGGGCTAGAGCACGCTGCTTCTTCCTCTCCAGCTCATTTGGGATGTGGCTAATTCAGAGGGATGGCTTGCCATCGGGAGGGACCATGCTTGCATAGGATCTCTGAGTGGTCCTTCTTTGGAGTTAGTGGTTGCTGATTTTGCTTGGAAAAGGTTGTTCTAGTTTTCTTCTTGGCACTGTTTGGTGTTTTTTGAATCTTATGGTTTCTCACTTTTACCTCAAAAGTGTCTTTCTTAATAAAAAATAATAATTTTCAGTCAGACCTTGTAACTACTTCTTAAATTATTCTAACTCAATGGGAGATTATCTACAGGGATTCTTGGATATAGAAAGATATCTAGGTATAAGTTCAGTTGAGAACTCAACCTCTTGGTCAAGAGAAAGACCAGTCAACTTTTTAGGGGAAAAAATTACTATAGTCCATCACAATGGGTATGCATTAAAGCATTATTATATTCTTTATCATAATAATTTTATCAAGACATTATTTCTAATAAAGTAATAATAGCTATTATTGAGAAGGAGATTCAGAAGTAGATTCATTATCCTCCTTATACTTGTACAGAATCATAGGATGTCTTGGGATGTGAAGAGTGATCTCCCTATCCTGATAGTTTATGTTCTCTTTATATAAGTATAACCAATCCATTTCCAAAAAAATTCCACTAACTGAAGTATTAAAATATTTTATAGGAGGTTCAATCCATAAACATTAACCAGAGAGCAGTTATATACATGGAATGTAATAATTTCCCCATTTTCTATTCTCACAGATAACTCAACCTTCATGTTTATATGTGGTGTTTAAATAGTTATAATAAACTTGAACAATATTAATGAATTTGTATAAATAGAATCATATAATACATTTTCAATTATTTAATGAATAAATAACATACCTGTCAACACTTCATTATTAGGTTCCACCTCAGTAGTAGTGATAACATAATCCCTTCCTTGCTCTCTAAACCTTGGAGGTTGTTGTGGTTGATTATATTTGACAACCATTGAATTAGGTTATTTGATTACATAATTCATGTGGTCCTTTCAGTTGAAACACTAAACTATAGGTTGATTTTTGATCAGAACCTTATTTTATTCTATCACATTAGTGGGATTCTTCATCTCCATTCCACATTGATTAGACTGATACCATTATTTTCCATACTTTAATAATAACCAAGTTCCCTTGATACATATTCTAGGATGATTCTTTCCCAACTTTTAACACGTGTAATGTTGTATTTTCCTTCCTATATGGGATTTATATGTTGATCCTCTTGAATTAAACCACATTTTCTGCATTTTATCTCTAGCCCTTCAAGATCATTTAGAATCACTAATCTCCATCTCAACATTAATGTCCCAACATAAAATCTTTTTTATCTATCAAATTCTCAAATCACAAAAGATTTTTTTAGACTCATGTTTAATCAACTAAATAATTAGTCTACCTTACTTTAAGTGTTGATGGTAAAGATGGATTTGTATTGTGAAATACTTATGATTTTTGTCTCATATTCAATAATAAAATCATCTCACTTTTACCTTAGTCCAAGGAACTACATCACTGTTTTAAGATGAAGATTTTGGGGAAATTTTTATTGAAAAATATTTTTCTAAATAATTCCCATTCCATTGAATTGATTTCCTCCTTGGGATTTTTGTTCATGATCAGTGTCCACCAAATATAATATTCCCCATTTAAGCGATAAATAACCATTATGGATTTCTATTAATCTTAGAATTGTAGGACATTGAATATATTTTCAACAGAGTTAATTCGTTATTCTATGATATGGGGATCAAAAGATCCACTAAATGCAGGAGGAATTTTCATTTTAAAGGACTTAAATAAAATTTTATCTTTCTTATTAGAAATAGGGTGTTCCACATGATTCATGTTATTATTCATAACTTAATTAAATTGAGACAGTAATTACATGAAGTTATCAGATCCTACTTCCATCAATTTAGGCATCTCATTAGGGAAATCATAATATTTCCTATCACATTGGTAGTTGGAATGATTCTTAATATTTTCTGCTATTAAGTAAAATAAATAAAAATTTGGGATGAGGTTACCAAAATAAACAATCATATAAAAAACTATGAACTTAGAAGTAATAACTTACAATTGACATATATATCCTAACTTATAAGACTCTATTTTTCAATCTATGAAATCCACAGTAATTTTCCTATGATTTTTTTCTTAAAAAACAATATATTCTAGTCCTTAATAATGGTTTGTAAATAGTTTGTGATTTTACCAAAACATATCCCCCCAAGAATGTCAAAATAGGTGTGAAACCTGACCTCTTTTCCATGAACCAGGTACAAGTAGATTTAATACTCAACTACACCTTTCAGGTTTATTACCCCTATGTACATTAATGTCATATCCACATCAATTTTTAGGATCCAGAAATGGATTTCATTTCTTGTAAACCACTTACTCTATACTTTAAAAAATTCAATATATTTTCATATATATAGACTCATCCTTATGGTTTTTTACTAATAAATTATTTTCATAATCCTAAAAAAAGGCCTTTCTATGATAAAAACTATAGAAAACCAAGCCTCTTACACTTATTATTATATGATTTTTAACATAAATATCCAATAAACACAACCCAATGATCAAGAGGCATAGTGACTTTGGGAGAAAAGGTTCATAAAACATCAAAATGAATTTAAAATAAAACAAATTTATTTTAAACTCTATAATGTTTCCTTAGATCCCTTTTAGCTTCTAAAAATTCATTGGATAAAAAGGGGAATACATAAACAAAAAAGGTGATCTATAAAGTATAGTAAGTTAACAAACACGACAATGAAACATGAATATGATTCAAATGGAATAACATGATATCATAAAAGGAAAACATAAAGAACAATTATATAGAAACATGAAATAAATAAGATTCCATCATAAGATTCATGAAATCATAAGAATATGGATACTATATAAAACATGATATAATCATAAGTCAAGGCTTATTTCCAAGATAATATAACAAGGTGTTCAGAGTCCTATTATTCATTAGGTTTACACCATAATCATGGATATAAAAAATACCAAATGTATTAGAGAACTATCTAAGAGAACTAATAATACAATGTACATACATATTTTTTCCACATATGGAAATAATTCATACGGATTAAGAGGAAGGAAAAACCCATGAAAAAGGAAATGAGCTACATAATATTGTCTTGGAGCATAAAAAAATGGCATATCATAAAGATTACTTTAAAATAAGGGATTAAAGATTTTTTTAGAAATTCACAATGGAGTAGATAAGTAAATTCCATGAAAATAAATTCCAAGTTAAGTGAATACAGAAAAATTTAGAGAAACATATTTTATAATGGATTTATTAAGCGATATTTAAGAAAAATGGAAAAAGACTTTAAAGAGGGTAAGATCATAATAATTTACATAAAACAAAAAATTATTAAAATAGTTTTCCATAAAAACATGAGTGCTATTTGTAACCATGGATTATTAGAAACATTTCATTTAGTGGTACTTTAAATTAGGTAAGAAAATAGAGAAGTTCCCTTTAATTGGCTCTTCCTAAAAAATAAAATTGAGATGAGAACGTTTAAAACATGTATATACCCATCAAGGAAAGGTGAATTAAACCAGGTATATATATTTCTGGGAACTATATAAAAAATATATAATAAAAAAATAAGAATAATAGAGAGATAAAGTGAGGTAAATAGAGAGATAGCATAACCTAAATAAAATAGGATGGTTCGGAGAGATCCCTTACCTCATGTCCATATTCATTATGCACTTACACTTAAGCTCCAAAATAATAAAATTATATTTATTAAATACATTATTGATAACTTTATTTGAATATATTTTATTTATTATCAAGATTTTATGTTAGTTTAGAGTCATTTAATTGAGATATCATTTCTATTTCTACTGTCCCAAGGTCATTTGTGTCATGTATCTTAGGTCGAATTAGTTGTGGATAATTATGATAGTTTTTTATGAAATGGTTCCAAAACCATAGAAACAAAATGGTACAGAGTTAATGAATTTTAATAAGTCCAAAAGGTTCTCATTATCCAATATTATTCATAAATAATCAATATTTATAGAATATAATTGTTATACGCTTAGTTCATTTAGGAACGTTTATGGCCATGATGGACTTATAAAGTTTATTTTATTATTATTTACTTATATTCATTACAAAATATTATAAAATATATAATATACATATTTAGGTAATTTTCAACAATTATATTCATATTTCGACTATCCATGAAGGTGGTAATGGAAAACCGAACACATCATCCATGGAGGAGGTGAAATGACCATAAGGTAAACAAAATTTTCATTCTTTTAAAACAAAATAAGAGAGGAAGTTTGATAAGGGATATTACATAAAAAATAAATATATTGAAAATAAATATGTTATCATACTGTCATGGAATAAATAGATATGATAAGGTACAAAAATAAATAATCAAAATACAGTTTGGTTAAGAATATTACCTCTTTGGATGTCCTCTCTTAGAATTCCCCTCAGGGTACCTTGGATATGTATTTTGACGAGACCAAGGATTTTAGGGGCATGGGAGGATATATGGGGAATAAATTTGTAAGAAATTTTTTAAGGTGATAATGTTATAATGTGTGAGGAGAAGGGGAGGTTAGGGGTGGTATTTATATGGGGAGGTGAGGGTTTTTTTGAATATAATATTTATTAGTTTATTATTTTAGTTCAAGACTACCAATAGTGATGAATCTTATAACCATGTACAATAATTTATTCATGATATTTCAAACAAATGGCTACTAACATCATCCATGAATCATTTTTTCATGTATTTAGATTATAATGTAAATTACTGTATTTTTTCATATTTCACAATTCACCAAAAATTCAATTATTTTAGAAAAATGAAAAAATTTATCCTTAAAATTTTTTAGATGTGTATATTCCAAAAATGAAATCCATTTTATGATTTTTTTTATAAATATGAGGAAATTATTTTTTAAATAAAATCCTTATTTATATGAAAAATTATAATTTTAATATTATGATCAATTTTTTGATCCTTTGAATAATTACTTATGGTCTCATAAAATTATTTTATCATTATAATACAAATTAATATCATTTTATAAAACAATTTATTGAAAATAAATTCTATTTTAAATATTTATATTTATCATAATAAATAAAGAAAATACATATATTTTATAGAAATATAACTAATCATTTTAACATTTTTAAAATGATTATTTATTTTTATCATGATATAAATTTTCTATATTTTTATTTTATAAGGTAACTACATATTATTTTACAATTACATAGGTGATGTTACTATTCTAACAGCTAGGTCACTATTCCTAATCGTTAAGTTTTTATTATAATGGTAAGATTAGTATTCTAATGATCATATTTGTAACGATATTATGAGTTCCCTACCATCTATAAATACCTAATATTTAATTTATTTTTAATTCAATTATATTTTATTTCAATGTTATATTTAATTTAATTTTTAAAATGAATATTTCATTACTAAAATTTTATTCCATTTCTGCAGTATTGTTTTTGAGTGAAATTATTCTAGGGGATTGGGAAGCTCCAAATTTTCATATTACAATAATATTATTTTATATTTTTTGTCCCATTGTAATACTTTAAATTATTATGGATATATTAATTATTTAAATATAATTTTCAAATCAAAATTATAAAATGACTCTAGTTTCATTATGTGGTGTATGTGATTTATATAATACTATATTAAAAATATGACATATTTATATAATCATAAGTGTAATTTCATTCATAAAATTCCAGGTAATTATAGACATAATCCCCATATGTGTTTACTTATGGTTGAAATGATTACGTGACATGATCAGAGACACACCAACACTGGCCTAAGAAAATATGACTCACCTCTGGTGTCACTAAGAAATCTAAGGGAAGATAGTGTTTTATTTATTGATGTTAAACAGTTTATTTATTTATTTGAGCTTGTTAGATACACTTTCACTACATTTAACAGTTATGTATAAGACCACATTGGTGGTTCACTATTGAGTTATGTACTCACTCCCTACTTGGGAAATAATGGAACTTGGGTAACTGTTGACGCTCCTTTCGTCATAGAATCTAAAGATCGGAAAAGGGGAATATCTGAGCTCAAAGTGATTCAACCTTTGAAGAAAACATCAAAAATCGACAAAGGCATGAACAAAGGATCAACATCAACTGCACCGCGCAAGTTATATCACTGTCGCACAAGTACACTTGCGCGACGCTCTTGGTCGTACAAGTGACTTGCGCGACCTAAGTGGTAACCGCCCGGTAACCGCCCAGGGTCTTCTTTTGCCTATAAATAGACCCTGTGGGCCCCCCATTCAAGAGGATCTTTTTTCAGAAACTCGGATTGAAGCTCCCGACGCCCAAGTCTCTTCTCAAAACTTTCGGAACACTTCTAAGGTAATTTCTTACCTAGAACGGAAGATCTAAAGAGAAGAAGGAAGGCCTAAGTGTTGAAACTTATCAACACTTGCGCGCCGACTTATTTCCTTCAATATAACTTGCGCGTCCCTTTTTTGGAAGAACCTCAAGAGGATTCTAAAGTGATTAAAAGGAGTCGCTCAAGTATTCTAATACTGGTTGAAAATCGCGCAAGTACCCCACATGTCGCGCAGGTATACCTGCGCGACCAATACTTGCGCGCCGCCGCAATACTTGCGTGCCTTTCAAGACTTGCACGCCCCTACCTTTTTTGGTGCATATCTTGCCCTTTTTACCCCTCTTAAGCCATTACACCTTTACTTTTCAAGATTCAGTCTTCAAGACACTCTTCAAAGCCATTTATGGCATGATTTCTTGATTTGACTTCCTTATCTGAAAGGAATTCTGTGGAATATCTCTCAAAACATAGTGATTTAAATATCCTTATGTCACTAAATATGGGGAGTTCATTCATTCAACCTCATCCTTTAAGATGAGAGAATCCTTAACATGGGTCTCCTTTTCAGGAATAATCCCCAGTTATAAGTCCTTTAATCTAGGCATCCTCCTCAGGAGTAAGCCCCAAACCTTAATTCCTTAACTTGGGCATCCTCCTCAGGAGTAAGCCCCAATAATAATCCTTTAATATGGGCATCCTTCTTAGGAGTAAGCCCCAACCTCAAATATGGGCATCCTCCTCAGGAGTAATCCCCAAACCTTAATCCCTAACCTGGGTCTCCTTTTCAGGAATAAGACTCAGTCATAATCTTGGGCTTCCTTTTCAGGAGTAATCCCCAAGTCCCCTAACCTGGGCCTCCTTTTTAGGAGTAAGTCCCAGTCATAATCTTGGGTTTCCTTTTCAGGAGTAAACCCCAAGCCCCCTTAAATTTCTCTTAACCAGTCCTAATTTACCCTTGATTTGGGTTTTCTTTTCAGGAGTAAAACCCAATCATAAGTCCCCTCCTAACTTGGGAATCCTCCTTAGGAGCAAGCCCCAAGATTAGAGTATTCAAATCTCCATAAAACACATATACCTTTATGGACCCTGTTCCTGGATTTTCTCCCTAAAAGTAAATCCTAAACCTTCATCTATCTGGGCAGTCATACATACATAAGCCCCAAACCATTTCTTATGATTGCATATTTCATGGCACAATTGTCTAATTTTTACCAATACCTTTTGTTTCTCACACCGAGCATGACTCACGTGAGCTTAGAGTGTAAAAGTAATTATGACATTCTTCTTTGAGCCATCAATCACAAACATCATACTCCATTACTCGAACTACGTGGGTTCTGATTCCTTTTCCAAAACAAAGGATACGTAGGTAGCCCATTTATGGGTTCGATCCCAAATTTGAAATAATCCCTGTCCTTCTAAATGACGATAAACTTCAAGTGCCCCACTGAGTGGCTTTAAAACCAGCCTGGTCATCATAATGACCAAGAGACTTTTATATAAATGTTTTGAAGGATACCATTGACCAAGAATCTCTAAACAGATATAGATAATTCTCTATTGATGAAGAACCTCGAATACATATAAAAGATTCTCTAAATTTATTGCATATTTAATCATTGATTGTTAAAACTAAAGGAAATCACATTTTATACTTGGTAATGTAATAAGGATTCACGAACATAACTTAAATCTATAAAGAGAGTCCCGGAGTAGACAATAATTCCCCTCAAAAAGGTGTGATGAGTCCGACCTCCCATCCTCTCGACCAATGCAAATTCCTAAGCCTCATCAGTCCACAAGATAATGAGTGCCTACCTTTGGAAAGTAGGTCCAAACGGATGTGGAATCATTGGATGTTTCCGGTTCTACGAACAAACCCGCTTGAAACCGATCAGAACGTTTGAATCTCAAATCAACGAGGTCATCCCCAAAATCCGTGAGGAAACAGTAACCAAACAAATCTTCATTGTTTTTAGGATTAGGTTGAGAAGAGTCCTAAGAATTGATTATTAAGCTGGATAAATTAGATAGTATTAGATATCATAATGAGGTGAGGCATGGGTATGTAGTTAATACTTATGTGTTTTATTTCATATATGTGGTTCACCCAGTGGGTGGATAGTGATTTTGTATGACTGATTGCATGCTACATTTAATTTTTTATTGATGATATATTATTACTTTCATGTACTCTTATGTTTACTATTATGAATGATGTTTGGTTAATTTTCCATTTATTTCCCACTCAAATATGTGGGTATAGTCTCCCCACAGTACTACTATAAACCCATGTTTCTAGTCAGCAACCTCTCACGCATGGGAGGTATGATTGAGGTTGAGTCTCCTCTGATATGGTCACTGTTTAGAGCGAGTTGAGTCAGAATATGAAAAAGTGGCATTATAGAATCTAGGTGACTGATATCAATGATTTTATCAGATTTTTATTTTGTTTTAACATTTGGTATATGAGAGACAAGTGATATAGGAATGGGTTGGGGCATGTGATAGACCTCAGACTGGTGCATCCCTAACACCTTCTCTGATGGGAAGTCCAAGTTACCAGGGTATGGGATCACTGTTCTGGGATTTAGATGTTAAAATTATATAATTTTGACCGAGTTTGATGCAAATATGGTTTTTATTTTATGATTTATGGTTTATTGGGTTTTTTATCTTGGCCCGATGGTGGGAGGTTGGTGTTCAAGCCTTATATTTGGTATGTAGGATTCATATGACATACTCCTGACCATGTGTGATTGATATCCTTGATAATGGGGTTTAGTTATTTAAAATTTCAGTAGCAACTTACATGGTGTTTTATCATATAACATAGAATGTAATTCTACTCAACTAGGCCAGTATATAATTTAATACAATGACATTTCATTTGGATCTATGGAAAGATGCTCAATGATGACTGTGATGTAGTCCCTCAGTGTATAGGATGTATAGATACCCTTTTTTATTAGATATAAGAATTTGATTCCTTGATGATGAATTTGAATAATAAAAAGGGTCACTTATTTAAAGTGTCAATAACAGTCTATATGGTGTTTCCCCATATAGGTTCACGGTGAAATTCTACTTAACCAAACCAGTATGGATAAATGTATTCAATATGGGCCATCATAGGGTGATAAATTTATATATATGTGTGTGTGTATGGATGAGACCTAATCCTCTAGGGAGTAGTTTGATGTGCATATGTTCAGATTTGGTGAGTGCCCCAAGAGTAGGAGGTCGGCTATGGTATGTGATGCCTAATGTGTATATGTGAGATCCTATAGTAGGTAAGTTTCCACATGAGTTGTCATGTGGCCTTTGATATGGGAATAGGGATGTTCCTTGGTGAATTTTAATTTATATGAGACATGACCTATGGGTTAGGTAGGAGAGCCTAGTACCCTTAAGAGATGTCCTAGGATAGGTGATATAGGTTCTATGGATGAGATGAGATTCCTTATATGAGGGAAACCCTAGAGAGAGAGAGAGATAGGTTATCCCTAGATTTAAATTTCCTTGTAGGTGGAAAGCATGATTAGGTACTTTAAGATATAAGATTAATGCATGGTATATGCTACTAAATATGGGATAAAGGCATGAATATTCCTTAAATATCATGAATGTGGAAGGAACAAGTAGGTGTGTTAACTTGATATCAATGTACAATATATGCTATTAGGGATATGGTATAGGGGTGATTATATCATTCTTTTCCATGACAAAATAACCTTTAGTGCTGGTGCTTTGCATCAAAGTATGGTTTTCTAGGGCAAGATTGGTCAAGTGTTTGGGCCTTTTGATATAGATTCATTTCTAAGTAGTGAAACATTAGATCATGGATGAATGATTCTATTTATGGAATAGAGACCAGGTTAGTATGTGGACATGTGTTTGAATATATAATAGAATAAAATTCCCAACTTTAAAGATGATTTCCAAGAGTGCTCCTAGCTTGATGGAACTAACATACTTAGGGACATGGTTAGTGGTTTAGGTGTGTGAGCCTAGGTGTAATGAGATTAGAATCTTGGGAGCATGATTTGGGTTGATAGACCAGGTGGTGTGTGAGCTCACACCTATTACTTTTGGATGTTAATGAGGTAGTGAATAATAGATACATATGAAACTATTGAGTTTTGAATCGATGAGTAGTTTTGTGTGTGATGAGGACTGATGGGAATTTCGAATATCGGTGGGGATCATTTCCAAAAGATTGGATGAAAATGGGATATGTCCCTCTATGGTGAAGGAGATGTTAGAAATAGATCCTGAGATAGGGAATGGTTGAATCAAGTTTAGGCCTTAAAACCTATTGATAGGGAGGCATAGTGTCAGAGGTTGATGGTAATTGAATAAGGCTTAGGATGGAGTTATAGTGATCCAAGGGTGATTCAAATCTGTGGTGTGTCAGTGCACATGGTACAACATGAATAATGTTTTGGATTTTTGATTATTTAACCATGGAATGTCACTAATAATCAAGTTCATACTCTAGTGTGTGTGTTTGGATGATCACAGAATGACTTTAGAATTTAAGGTATCATAATCGAGTAAATGGATAACAAGTTGGTAGTTGAAGATGAGTGTTTTGGGGAAAAGATGGTTAGGGGAGGTTTGACTGTCATTTTATCATTTTATGGATATTTTGGGATGGAAACCATATTAGATATGCAATTTTTTACATGATGGGTGCTTTTTAAGGTTTGTTAGAGACCTTTGGAGGAAGAGCTAGTATATTATGCCTTGGGAATGGGCATCAAATACTCATCCAATTTAGTTGGAAATTGGGAATGTGGTTTTGTACCAGTTATTAACTGGTTTTATTATTTTATATTAGTGTGGTGAGTTTGAAACTACATTGATCGGGTCATTGTACTATTGACAATGTGTTTTGATAGGCGATTTTGATGGTGAAGAGTGCCAAGGTTTAGAATCAACCATTATGAGTTAGTTCTATGGTGAGGAGAACCCTCAATATAATTATAAATTTTTGGTGAAATTGTGATTTCATGGGATGGACATGTTCATCTAGACATCGTCTTGGAAATTTTCTGATTACGGCATGCAATATCTTGAATTTTGGTAAACAGGGTGCCTTTATTTATAATTTTTTAGTGTGAGCGTGTCTGTCTTTTGGAGATGGAAGGTGCTTGGTTGTTTGTGAATTGAGAACCATAATTGGATAGAAGTGGAGTGTAATATCCATCGATAATTCTCATGTATGAGGAGTTTTATGGAGAGGATGTTTTAAAACCCCTTACAAAAGTGACCAAATGTTACGACCTGACCCATCGGGGCTCGCTTGACTGGTGATAAGTTGAGCGCGAGACCCCAATACTACCTATAATAGGACAGGGGTTGGATACAAGTTCCAAGAAGGAAAAAAATAAAATGGGATGCCTTTTCCTTAAGCACCTGTACACACGGACACCACCATCTCAATGCAATAAGTGAAGAGGAATATTAAAAGACTGCAACATCTAGAGTATAACCATGCATGAAATGACCTTTAGGGAATACATTAGATTATGAAAATATAAACTAAAGAGTAAATGGGAAAAATATATTCCCAACTAGAAATGAAGTTTCAACCTGACAACAACTGGATAAAATAAATTTAAAGAGATCCCAACTCCTGAGATCCAAGTCCGACCATCGAACGTGGCCAATGCACCCAAGTATCACTAAGCTTAACCAATAAAACCATCATCTTTTCTTTCATCTGCATAATACATGACATGTATGGAAAATAATATGAAGGGGTGAGTATATGTGTACCCTGGAGGACACCCCAAAAAATACAAAGGGAATAATAGATAGATACAATAAAAATCATCTCAATCCATAACAAGAGGGAAATGAAAACCCAAAATATATGCTCATAAAGAAAACCAAATGAGAGGGAAAGGGGATATACATATCACATATAATCCAAGTACAATGAGTCTTCCTATATCTTTTAAGGTCCATCTATGATTCCCATAATCACACACAACCTCACAAGAATCTATAGGTAGGGGGCCACACCTTACCAATGTGCTCCACAAATGAGGGAGACACAACCCTAGTAGAGGAATCACTCCCCACCAGATCTCAATGATATGGGGGTACCACTATGTAGATAGAGTAATTGTACATTACTATAGTATGGGTGAGTAGTGAATCTACCTATGTAAAGATTATGGGGACTTGAGACCTGGTGTGATAGGGGAATATCAACACCTACATCTCTCTGATAACCTAGTATGATCATTTCCCTCGACCAAGCATCGTTTGAATACGATTCATGATAAAAAAATCTCACATCATATCTCATATTTTAAAAAGAAGGATACCATCATGTTCTATAAAAAACACTCAATATAAGATACTTTCAGGCTATATTTTGAGTCTTGAATAAGAATATACGAAAGGTGGAAGTTCCCGTGAGAAGTACATGACACGTACGTGGGGTCCCATGACATGTGACCTTTCCTAATATCCTATCCATGTCCTCCTTTGGAAAAAAACTTGGGAATCCATTCCATAGTTCATGGAATGTACAAGTGGTATATGGCATGTCTTGTCTGCCTGAGGCCTGACCGTGTCCTCCTAGTCCATACCCGTGTACACTAGTTATAACCATATACCGTGGTCATGTCCAAGTACATAGATGTGCCTATATAATTTGGTAATTCTCATATTCCTTTCTATGTCCATGAAAATATACTCCTAGAGTACAAGTCTAGCTACTAATTCCAGGTCAAACAACATGTATGGTTCACACACGATGTGTGATCTTTATCTCCACCCAAAACCCTAGCTTCCATAACTAGGGGACTACATGGTGTGTATTATTCCGGACTACACATCATGTACTCATGTTTTTTTTATAGAAACCTAGTTTATTCACATGGATCTGAGATATATCATTTATTCCTTGACACATGCCTAATTAACTTCCCAAATTAAAATGGGATATCACCGAATGTCGATCTCCAACCTTTGGTGGTTGGATATAAGAAATCCAATCACCTTAAATCAAAGCCATAATACCTCCCATCACATATCCAAATCCCAATTCCACATATCCACCACCATTATACCACATAAAACCTTGATTAATATGAAAAATATCAATCTATACATCATTCACACAACCACCACAAATCTAGGGGTTTGATCATGCTTGAAATTTCCTCAACAATGTCGAACCACAACTCCATGGTCTAATGATAAAGAACTAGAATTATAGTGAGGGAAAATCACAAGAATGAGGTAAATACATCATTGGGAAATGTGATAATGGAAAATGATCATAATATGGAAAAAACATGGGTGAATTTTCTTCAATAATATTTAATCTGGTTGGTGTGCTTCATGAGATCAAAGATAAATTAAGAATATAATAAAAAATCCATGCTCAATAATCAAAAAGGGTAGAAACCATAAAATAAAAATTCCTACCATGATGATAGCAATCATTGGTGAAGAAAATATTATCATGTGATGAATAATGGGATTCTCTCCATTCAACATCCGTATCAAAGTCCACCTCGATCTTTTCGTTGACCCGCATCCTTGGGTTTTCCAATGCCAACAATGAATACTCCCCATCCTTCTCTCAAATCCTCATAGGGTTATATGGATAATATTGGTGAAAAATAAAATCAATTTCTTTATTTAGGAAGGTTTATTTTAGGGTAATTAAATAAATAAATAAAATTTATTCATTAATTTACTTAATGTACCCGCCAACAGATGCCTCTACCGAACATCTGACGGTGAGAAAATTTAGGTCACACATAGGTAAATCTCTATATTTAGGAATCAACCATGGTATTGAATTTACCATACAAGTTCTCAAACAAAGGGGAAAACATTTATATCAAAAAAATGTGTGCAATTTTTTTTAAATATATAACTATTTTTAATATATTAATTCTGAAGTCTTAAGACACCCAAACACTACACTGACTCTGAGGAATAATCCTGATATACACATAAAAAAATAAAAGGAATAATCCTACAAAATTAGAGTTGTTATATTATCCCCTACTTTAAGGATTTTCACCCCCAAAATAAAAAGCTATAGAAAAAGGTTGGGTTATGGAGCCCATATATTGGTCTAATTCTCTCAGGAGATCTCCTTATCATTTCCATGCTACCAAAGTATATGATCCAAGGGAATGGTATCACTACATAGTATCCTCTCCTACTGATCCTTGATCACCATCGGATACTCCGTAAATATGGATCCATCCTGGATGTTTGGATCACCCCATTCAATAATGTGCATAGGGTGATGAATGTATCTCCTTAGTTGTGAAACATGAAATACATCATGAACCTGATCCTAATTGTGGGGGAAAGGCCAAGCCGTATGCAACCTCTCCAATCCACCATAAGATCTCGAATGGTATGATGAACCTCAAGGATGAACTTTCTCCCTAGAAAAAACTCCACAATTATCATCATGTGGAGAATCTAAAGAAAACATTTTCTCCATGCTTAAACTCTAAATTCCTATAATATTGACCTACATAAGATTTATTTCTACTTTGGTTTGTCCCCATTAAATTTTGGATCACCTGTACCTTCTTTGTCATTTCCTAAACCATCTCTGACCTAAAAAGAAATGTCTCAAAAATCTCATTCCAGTATAAGGTTAGCCTACAAGGTCTCCCAAATAGGGCCTCAAAAGGTGTCATGTTGATAGTAGAGTGATAGCTATTAAAATATACCAATGGAAAGTGGTCCTCCTAGCTTCATACAAAGTCCAAGACATTGGATCTCAACGTATCTTCTAACACTTGGATAGTCCACTCGGTATTCCCATTCATACAGGGTTGAAACACTATAATCATCCTCAACTAGGCCCTGAAGGCCCCCTGTGATCCTCTTTATAACAATTATGTGAACCAAAAATTACAGTTAGAGACGATCATCTAGGGTAACCCATGAATCCAGATGATCTACTACTTGTAAAACTTCCCCATACTCTCAAATAATCTCGACTCTACAATGGTAAGAAAGTGAAATGGATTCATAATTCACTATAAAATCACATATATAGTATAAAAACTTGGTTCATAGCCTTTACCTATTAACTCATGAGACATTGAGAGATGAAATTGACAACACCCGAGATTATTTCAGCCAACTAAAATTACCACTAAAGGTCCTTATATATATATTTTTCACACCAAGATGTATAGAAAAAGGGAGAAATGTGAAACTCCCTCATCACCTCATCTTGGAAGGTGATTGAAACCACCATCAATCCTCGAAAAAGGATGTCATCCTCCCCATGTTTAGAAAATCCATCTAGTGTATCTTATGAGGATATCGGGTCACATAAAACCACATTGTTGATGTCTCTCATCCAATACTCTCTCACATGATGAAGAGGTAGATTAGTCACAACCATCGGCTAAAGAAACATTGCACCCCTAACCTCCAATAGGGTCAGCTGTAACAAATCCAACTATTAAGATGACTCCTCTTCCCAGCAAGAACGATACTTCCTAATAATATAATCTTCCACCACCTTACCCTTCACAGGATTATAGAATATATAAAAGTCATAGTGCTATAGGAACTACAACTTGATCCTCTATATTAGGTTAATATCTCTATGGGTGAAGATGTATCTAAGAATCTAATGGCCTGAGTAAACAAAAAATTCCCCCAGAAGATTGTGCCTCTATATCTTTATAGTGAAGAAAATCTATTCCAATTATAGGTCATGAGTCATGTAGTTTTTCTCATAGGGTCTGAACTACCTCAACCCATAAAAAACCACTACCTACATCTTCATCAACACTCAACCGAGCCTAGATCCAGAGGAATTATAAAGCACTATGTACTCAACTCCCTCTTTTAGTAGTCTCAATACACGATCACTGGTCAATATTAACCTCAAATCCTTGAAGGATCTTTGACACTACTTAGTCTAGGTAAATAAATTCCTTTTCCACAAAATGGTAGTCTAATGGGTTTCCAACCTGGAGAATTATTCCACAAACCTCCTATAGTACCCTTCCAAATCATGGAAGCTCTGCACCTCTATCATGACCGTGGGTGGATCCTAATAAATAACCACATCAATAATTGTTGGGTTTATAGCTAAACCATGCTCGTAGATGACACACCCTAGTAAATGAACCTCATAGATCTAAAACTGGAACTTTCATGGATTACCATAAATCTGGTGCTCCTGGAGTAAGCCAAGGAACATCCTTAGATGCTCTGCATGATCCTCCTAAGACACATAGTAAATGAGTATGCCATAAATCAAGACAACTATGAATCAGTACACACATGGTCGGAAGATCTGGTTCATAATATCCATGAACATAATGGGGGGATTTTTCACACTAAAAGGAACCACTAGTAAATCATAATATCTACAGTGAAATTAAAATTTAATATTTATAATATCATCCCTGTGAACCCAAAAAATGTGGTAGTTCGACCTAAGATCAATATTTTAGAATCCAATCACACGTTTCAACTGATCAAAGATTTCATTACTCCTAGAAACGGGGTATTTTTTCATTAATGTTACATGGTTCAGGTGATAATAATCAACACAAAGTATCAAGCTACCATCCAACTTTTTCAAGAAAAAAACTATATATTCCAATAGGGATAAATTGGGTATGGTAAAACCTTTCTCCCAAAGGTCCTTAAACTGCACCCTTAACTCTTGGACCTCAATAAGGGTAATTAGATATGCCATAGAATATATCAGTGCGGTCTCGGGGAACATGTCAATGAATAATTCCATCTCCTGCCTTGGTGGTAGTCTTGGAATATCTTTGGGGAAGACTTCCATGTATTCCTACACTACTGAAAGAATCTAGATACCTAAAGATCACACTAAACCAAAAGATAACTCACCAACTTATGGGTGATGAGTTTCATCTTTCTCCTAATAAGGACCACTTGCTCAACCATGATATCTCCCTCACCCAAAAAATGAGAATATCATCCCATCTAAATAAATTAATATAACTAATTTGTGTTGACAATAAATCTGGGCTCGAACTGTTGAAAACCAATCCATACCCAAGATGACATCATAAGTTTTCATTATGATAACCAGAAGGTCCCATGAGAAACTCTCTCAACTGTGTTCCATCTCGCACTGAAAGTAGATGTGTGATATATAATAATCACTCCCAGTTGGAACCTATATCCAACGATGATGGTATAAAGTCTCAAAAAAATCTCTAGATATCACATGAAGATAAAGAAATAACTCATTACTATGCCTAAAAGTACTGTATAAAGAGTAGAAAAGAAAGACATAATACCTCAAATCATCTTGTGAATTGCTTGGTCATATCCTTCCATAGCCTGCAGTAGTCGGAAGCCTCATCCTACAGATCTTTGAGCCTAGAATGGGACACTTGGTAGTGGTGGAATAAACACATAGAATTTCACTCCATCTATCACTCCACCTGCTCCTCTATCAGCGCTGCCTCCTTTAGGGATTCCCTAACCCTACCTAAGAGATCGCTAATAAGGTAACTACCTCTACTATGGCGGTATATCCAATTTATTACTATCCTTCATATCATGAAAGTTCAGGTAATCATGTTCCATGTGACCTCTCCTATCACAAGAAAATTATCAACCCTCATTGGGCTATATAGATCCTCTACACGAAACCTTTCTTATAGAACCGTGTGTTGTGTCCAAGTATGAGTATGTATCTTGTGCCAAGACCTTGATATATGATGTATTATAGTTTTTGTAGATTAATTATAAACATGATTTCTACCTCCATCTCTAAATACCCAACATCCCTTTATTAGGAAGATATCTTTCACCAGAGCCCATTCTAGCACTTTATCATAGGTAAGAATGTATAATCAGACTATGCCATCACAAAATAATCTATGGATACCCTATTCAAACATTCATTACTAGAAGAATATATATCAAACAATATCAAGGGAGTAATGTGTAAAGTAATTGAACCTCATGGTATACTTGGAAACTATCATATCACCCTTCTATAGCTCAATAATATCTTGAATCTATATAGTGTGCAAGCATGAAGGGAAATAATAATCACTAAATATATGATGGATGTATGACTATGAGAGAATCATATCATCATGAGTATGTGTCATCAAACACCACCAGAACCTAGTCACCCCAATAATAAGGATAGCCACAAGCACAAACATCCGATCGATTGGGGTTTGAAAAATCCTAAAGACTCAGGTCACTGACTCAATCCATTACTTCACTTCTTTAAGGTTTTTCTCACTACAGAAACTCAGTGATATCTGATTCTAGAGCTCATGTAGCACACTAATCCCATGTTCATTATTTTACTTCCCTACTAGGACTATACATTTTTCGATAGGCATGTAATTGATCCCTGGCCACCTGGAGGAAATGCCTCATGAGATAGACCTTGAATTGAGGCCTCATCACTCAATTGATTCTCATTATGATACTTTATTAGTAACCTAGATGGATATCTTCATAGAGGAATTATTAAATTGATCAAGACACACCATGGTTATATGAGCATATATATGGGGAGTTTACTCAATAAGGATAGTCAAAGGTCTCAATCCTATATGATTCATGTACCAATGGTTCTACAAAACCCATGAATCAGTATTCTGAGTTGATAAAAAGGTAGTTAGAGTCCTGGTGAATCGATAAGTTGGTTGTCACACCAACATTGGATTCCCTGGACTAAAAGCTGAACTCAAGACACTCCAACACTGTTTATCTATATCGCTAAACCAATTCTCACCATGGGTCTCACTCCGACATTGAACTGAGGATGAATTGCACTGATATTACTTTTTCATGACCCGAACCACTGATCCCCACCTAGCCAATGATAAGCCTAGTGTGACAACCCAAGACCAACTCTAATAGGCCAGGGGCTATTGAAAAGTGATGATAATTCATAAAATAAAATGGGATACCTTTTCCTTAAGTACCTATATGCACGAACACAACTATCACTACTGGAAATAAACTATTTCCCAACGGTTCAGAACCGTTGGGAAAGCCCCTCAAACCGTTGGGAAAGGTTTTCCCAACGGTTCTCATAACCGTTGGGAAGTAAGCCGTTGGGAAAGGTTTTCCCAACGGTTTACTTGCAACCGTTGCAATAGGCCCATAGAAGTTACCCTACCCCAACGGTTTGGGTGAACCGTTGGGATAGTTTTTCCCAACGGTTCTCCCAAAACCGTTGGGAAAACCAAATCCCAACGGTTCCAAACCGTTGGGATATACCATGTGGAACAGTTTCCCAACGGTTTTAAACCGTTGGGAATTGGTGAAGTCTTTCCCAACGGTTTAGAACCGTTGGGAAAAGACATGCTAAAACTTATATGCCAACGGTTTGAAACCGTTGGCATACCCTATGCTGCAAATTGCAGCACCCTGCAATTTGCACAGCCCCTGTCCCCTGTCTATCACCACCCTCATTTTCACCTCATTTTCACCTCATTTTCACCTCATTTTCGATCCAACTATTGTACCAGTAATAAAATAAAACATACATATTCAATTACGAACAAATTCATACACATTTAACATATAATGGATCCTGAAACTATACAAATCCATAATTAAATTACAATTCATAAACATACATAATTCATATAGAATTCAATTTAAAATTTAGATGACAATTATACGTGGAATCTGAAATTCAATTCATAATATGATCGGTTTTTTCTATACCATATATTTTTACCTCAAATGATGTCCATTTTAAACAAAATACATACACCTGAAGTGATACCGGCCACACCGCACCTCAGATTGAGGCGGGGTTAACTCGTACACGTCACATTTGACTCATGGATCGTTGTGCTAAAGTATCGACAAAATCCTAATGCGTTTGGTCGGTTTTCCGTATGCCAGTTGATGTTTTTCACTTAAAATGGTGTCCTTTTGAAACAAAAGACGGACACTATGAGTGGTGCCGACCACACCGCGTCTCCAATTGAGGCGGGGTTGATTCGTACACGTCACATATGACTCATGGATCGTTCTCCTAAAGTTTAAATGGAAACCGAATGCGTTTGGTCGGTTTTCCGTATGTACCTAAAATGTTGTCCATTTTAAACAAAAGAGTGACACTTAGACTCATCCCGACCACACCGCGACTCAGATTCATCCCGGGTTGGCTCTTACATGTCACATATGACCCATGGATCATTGTGATAAATTATAAAAAGATTCCGAATGCGTTTGGTCGGTTTTGCGTATGCCAGTTGTTCTTTTCATTTATAATCATGTCCATTTTAAACAAAAGAGACATAGTTAGAGCGGTGTCGGCCACACCACATCTCAGATTAAGACGGGGTTGACTTGTACACGTCACATATGACCCATGGATCGTTGTGCTAAAGTATCGATAGAATCCGAATGCGTTTGGTCGGTCTTCCGTATGTCAGTTGATGTTTTTCACTTAAAATGACGTCCTTTTGAAACAAAAGACGGACACTTTGAGTGGTGTCAGCCGCACCGCATGTCGGATTGAGGCGGGATGATTCGTACACGTCACATAGGACCCATGGATCGTTCTCCTAAAGTTACAATGGAAACCGAATGCGTTTGGTCGGTTTTCCATATGTACTTAAAATGGTGTACATTTTAAACAAAAGAGAGCCATTTAGACTGATCCCGGTCACACCGCGACTCGGATTGACCCGGGTTGGCTCGTACACGTCACATATGACCCATGGATCGTTGTGATAAATTATCAAAAGATTCTGAATGCGTTTGGTCGGTTTTGCGTATTCCAGTTGTTCTTTTCACTTATAATCCTGTCCATTTTAAACAAAACAGACACAGTTAGAGCGGTGTCGGCCACACCGCGGCTCGGATTGAGGCGGGGATGATTCGTACACGTCACATATGACTCATGGATCGTTCTCCTAAAGTTTCAATGGAAACCGAATGCGTTTGGTCGGTTTTCCGTATGTACTTAAAATGGTGTCCATTTTAAACAAAAGAGAGCCACTTAGACTGATCTCGGCCACACCGCGACTCGGATTGAACCCGGGTTGCCTCGTACAGGTCACATATGACCCATGGATTGTTGTGATAAATGATCAAAAGATTCGGAATGCGTTTGGTCGGTTTTGCGTATGCCAGTTGTTCTTTTTCACTTATAATCATGCCCATTTTAAACAGAAGAGACATAGTTAGAGCGGTGTCGGCCACACCGCGTCTCGGATTGAGACGGGGATGATTGGTACACGTCACATATGACCCATGGATCGTTCTCCTAAAGTTTCAATGGAAACCGAATGCGTTTGGTCGGTTTTGCGTATGCCAGTTCTTTTCACTTATAATCCTACCCATTTTAAACAAAACAGACACAGTTAGAGCAGTGTTGACCACACCGCGCCTCGGATTGTGGCGGGGATGATTCGTACACCTCACATATGACCCATGAATCGTTCTCCTAAAGTTTCAATGGAAACCGAATGCGTTTGGTCGGTTTTCCGTATGTACTTAAAATGATGTCCATTTTAAACAAAAGAGAGCCACTTAGACTGATCCCGGCCACACCGCGACTCGGATTGAGCCCGAGTGGGCTCGTACATGTCACATATGACTGATGGATGTTGGGTCGGAGGTGATGGCAAGAGGGGGGGTGAATTGCCTTTTTAAAATTAATTAACAATTTAAAACAAATTTAAATGCAGCGGAAAGTAAAATGGCAAGACACAATTGATAACGGAGTTCGGCTTTAAACTCAAGCCTACGTCTCCGCTCCCAACTCAACCGTTATGAGATTTATACGACCGCTTGCTTTTTAATGGTTATAGCAAGAAACCCACTAGCCGTTTTAAGGTAGGCTAGATCACCTTCTTACAGCTTGCTTTTTTATTATGGTTGTAGCAAGAAACCCAAATTGAAAGAAGAAAAAGGGTGGTTTGTTTTAATACAAACCCAATTAAGAACTAAACAATTGAAGTAAATAATTTAGAACAAACTAGAGGAAGCCTTGAGCGCCAAGAGGTGAGTGTAGTTGATGTAGAGGCAGCCCAAGCTTCAAGGATGGCAATTGGATCTCAAGTAGCCTTTGAGAATTGTCGTAGGAGCCTCAAATGATTAAAATAGCTTTGGTATGCTTCGGTATATGATCGGTAGTGTTCCCGGCATCCATGGATGTCTATTTATAGGAGAAATGCTCCCAAATACTTCAAAATAGCCGTTGGAGGGTTTTCGGAGCCGTTGGGGATCAAGTGGGCAAGCCTGGTCAGTTTGACTGAGCACACCGGCTGGCCGGTGCTGATCCACCGGCTGGACGGTGCACCAGACAGAAGCAAGGGATTTCTCTGGCTCCACCGTGGAACATTTTAATTATTATTCGTGACGTGTACGCGCAGACGGCACCTCAATCGGACGTGCGGTTTGCGCGGTACGGCTCAATATTCGTGTTTTAAGTGATGCGCGCGCTTCGTAAACGCGCGTGAGGGGGGTCCAAACGGGCCGAACGATGTCGGAATGGCCTGAAATCAGACGACAAATACGGGCGACTGATTAAAATAATTCAACTCCAATACTATACTACGAGTCTAGATAAAACCAACAACTAGAATAGATTAAACATCACATGTCAAGTCAAAAATGTAACGGATCAATATGTCCCACATCAGCATCACCATCTCCATCATCATCATCATCATCGCCCTCGTCATCGTCCTCCTCATCGTCATCACCCTCCTCAACGCCTTCCTCCTCGCCTTCGCCCTCCTCCTCGCCCTCCTCATCTCCATCCTCTTCCGAATCAGACTGCTCGCCATCATCATCTTCAAGCTCGACATCGGCCTGACCACCACTGGAACTGCCACCTGGTGCACCATATATAGAATGTATCGACGACATGTATTCATCAATCGCTGGGCTGGCCTCTGCTGGAAGTGTTGGACGTAGAACTTCAATAAATTTCATAAATGCACTGTTTGCCCTTGCAGACTGTTCTGCCGTCTCTGTGGCCCTTTTCTCAGCCTGTTCTGCCTGTGCCCTAACTTGCTGCAGCTCGGTGGCACTACAACTCGTACCTGAGGCAGGCCAATACCTCGTCGGGGCTATCCTAGGTCGGCAGCGTACTCTGCCAGAATGATCATCTCCCAACACCTGATGTAAGTGATCAGATGGCCCAAAATTGTCTGCTTCTTGGGCATCGAGGGCCTCTAAAGCATCCTGTTACAAATATAAATATATTGTTAAGTTACGAAATAGATATTAAAATATAAAATCAACAGATTAAAACTTACAATCTGCTGCTGAGTCACTTCGTTGACAGCACGTCCATCCTTTTTTCGTCTACTCGAGCAAAACAGTTTTTCTCGAGGCACACGTCCTTCAATATTTTGTACTTTCCTCTACAATGACATTGAAAACAAAATTTATATAAAGACTTCAGCAAATAATTAAATAATTGAGGAAAAAAAAGAAAATGTAAGTCGTAAAGAAAACTTATAAACAATTGTCATACCTGCTGCCTCTCATGATCCGGCATCGTCGTGCGTCCTAGTGTATGGAGGTATTTTTTTGCATCAATGTTTTTTTTATTTTTACCAGATGATTCCTAAATAAAATTCGATAATGCAAAGGATAATATTAATGCAAAACTTGAAAGTTATTATTTAAATACCTCAAATGTAATTCATACCTTAAACTGGGTACTCGTCCAATGAGTAATCATCTGACGATACTGCTCTATAGGACAATCATCCACGACTGGTACCGCCTCTAACTCAGTGCCAACTCTAGCACGCCAGCCAATATACAGCTCATGCTTGTAGGCTCTCCAAAGCTCGCCTAAATCCTTTAGACGTTCCATTCGTGCACCCTCACCATCAGGAAAATTAAATCGAAGATGAAATGAAAATATTAATTTATATAAATACAAAAAAAATTCATGGCATTAAATACAACAGATTTTTTTACCCATATCTCTGCCCAAGCTCTATCTTTGACCTCAGGTGGCAAATGTCTCCACGACAGCGGGCTGACGGGAATGATGTCGGAGTATTTGGCAAGCGTCGCCATAAAACTCCGACATTGCTGCCCTGTTTTCTCAACCATCTGATTGTCTTCATTATATTCCACCATAACCTGTGTGCGACGGTTCCACACCGAACGCATGCGTGTACGACCCCGCCCCCGCCTCCTTTCAGTAGATGTATCTGTCATGAAAGAAAAACAAATATTTTATCAAAACATGTTATAATGAAAATAAATATTACTATAAAAATTTGATAGGGTTTTATAAATATACCTGTGCTAGTCTGATCAATGAGTGGCGCCGGATCCACAGAACCTGATGGAACACCCTCTGGTGGAACGGGAGTCGAAGACGATGGAATATAAAAGCTCGGAGAGACAGAAGTAGAAGGAAAAGAAGATGGAACAACTGTATGACCTGATGCTGACTGGGGAGTGGGAATCATCATGGGATGTGAAAATGATGGGGCAGAAGATGCAGAAGGTAGCAAAAACATGGGAGGTCTAAATATCCCGTGTGTCCCTAACGACACACCGGGATCAGAATGTGGGAAGGCTGAAATGTCAGTGGGAGGGGCAGGGTCTAGTCGGGCACGCGCAGCTCTATGTCCACCTCTGGTACGAACCCTCCTCGTACCACCGGCCTGAGTACTCGGACCAGTACTAGGCTCCTCGTCGAATAACTGTCGACGTAATGGTGGATCCTACAAAAAAGTTTACAAAAAAAATTAATCACATGACATTATATATTCTGTAAATATATATATATATATTTGAAATAAAGTACTCACTGTAGGCACTAATGGTGGAATGCCCAGCTCCTCCATCCGACGATTGTTCTCCGCCATTTTTTTTCTTCGTCTCTCTTCAATTGGCTTCATTTCCTGCATTGGAAAACAAATATGTAATTAATTAGAAAAAGAAAATTAATGTGTAAACCAAAAAACTAAATATATGAGGGAATGAGGGGATTCATTGGTAATTTAGCTATCAATTGTTTTAGAAGAGCTTGAATGAATTTAATAAAACATACAAGTTGTAATGTTCACCAAGTTTGAAATATTGTTTGATTTGGTTTGAATACAGTTCAATTCCAAATTAGAAAATGCAATTCAAATAAAACAGCAACCAATAAACATTGAAAATTCACATAACGGTCAAGTCAGCTAAAACATATTTGTGATCAATACTAAATAAATATGAATATTACCAACCTTAACAACCCAACTCGAGGTAAACCAAAAGAATTGAGAACATGGATGAATGATTCTATATATTTCCAACCACAACTTCAGGTTCACAATCAACTCTGACAATTGAGCTATTGGAGTCATCAAAAGAAATAAATGGATTGGTTCCAATGGCAATAGGGACAGTGTCAATTCCATCATCAGCATCATCAAAAATATGTCTTGGAATTACTTCAACTACGACACCAAATTCAGGTTGAAGTTGATCTTTGACATAAAAAACTTGTTTAGCCATTGATGCCAACACATATGGTTCTTCGGTTGCAAGAGTGCGGGTCATATTAATTACTCGAAATCCACAATCATCAATAAATGTGCCATGTCTCGTCATCGAATCAAACCAATGGCATTTCATCATTGTGACTCGTCCATGAGAGTAATAATCCAATATTATTATTTTCTCAACGACTCCATAATAACCCACATTTTCAAGTCGCGGTCTACTATCTGATGCGCTGGCATAACAATCTGTTGTGGCAGTAACCATAATACCATCATGTTGTGTTCTCATGTTTTTGGCTCGTTCAGTGACAATAAATCTGTACCCATTGATAACAATTGATTTACAGTCACGAACCACGGTATTAGGACCAAAAGCCAAAGCTCTTATTTCCTCAGAGACAGAGTCAGCAGACAAACTCAATACCTGCAATATAAATGACAGCTAAACTTAAGTAAATATTGAAATAATTAATTTAAACAGTAATATTTTTACCTTCAATTTTAACCAAGCAGAAAACTCTTTGCTATGCAAAGTTTCTCTCCTTCTCAAAGATAAAGAACGATGCTTCCTATTTATCATTGTTTTATGTTCCCTGTAGATAAAAAAATATGAATAGTTTAACAGATATATATGTAAGATATACATATTCAATTTTGTTACCTGATATAGTCATCGAACAAATCACAGTTGAACAAAACTGTGCGATGTGCCATCTCCCGCTCTTCATTGCTTAATGTCTTCAATGTATATGATCCAGGAATTCCTCCTGTTTGAGGAAGTGATGGAAAACTGGGTTCAATTTGCTCATATTGTTCTTCTTCATTTCTCATTGGTCTGCTCATTCTTGTAGTAAGATCAGACAAATACATTGAACAGAAATCCATACATTCTTGAGCTAAGTAACCGTTCACGATAGAACCTTCGGGATGATTCTTGTTTCGAACATAAGACTTTAATGTGAACATATTTCTTTCAGTTGGATACATCCAACGAAAAGAAACAGGTCCTCCGAGAAGTATTTCAGTTGGAATATGGACAGTCAGATGCAGCATGCATGTGAAAAATGATGGGGGAAATATTTTCTCCAACTCACACAAAATTAATGGGGCATCTGTCAACATTTTTTGCAAGAAAGACTTCGACAACTTCTTAGCACAAAGATCTCTAAACAAATGGCACAACCGAATAACACCCACCCTTACATTATTGGACAAAAGATGACGGATTGCTATTGGAAGCAACTCATGCAGTAGAACGTGATAATCATGAGTCTTCAAAGATTTTAGCTTCAACTCTCTTCTGTTGACCCGTTTAGATATGTTGCTTGAATAGCCATCAGGAACTCTAATAGTCTCTAATACTTCCAAAAATTGTTTTTTTTCAGTAGGTGTCATCACATAAGAAGCACATGGAAGTTGCCATTTATTTTCACTGATACGCACAGGATGCAATTCTGGTCTGATGCCCCAATCCACCAAGTCACGTCGAGATCGTAAATCATCTTTTGTCTTCCCCTTGACATTTAGAAGAACTGAAAGCAACATTTCACATATATTCTTTTCAATATGCATTACGTCTAAGCAATGACGTAGCAAATTGGTTGACCAATAAGGCAAATCAAAAAAGATACTCCTCTTCCTCCAATTGTAACAGGTTTCTGTGGAAACATTCTTTCTCTTTCCAGATTTCATTTGACCCTTCCCGAACGAAAAAATGAAATCTTTCAATTCATTAAGCACATCAGTTCCAGACATACGCTGAGGTGGATCATCGGTCTCTATAGTATTATCAAATCTTCGACGATTCATTCTATATGGATGATCCTTTGGCAAAAATCGTCGATGTCCCATAAAACTGAAACTACAACGATGTTTCAGTCTTCTGGATCGTGTATTCTTCATACAAACTGGACATGACAGTTTCCCCTTCGTGCTCCATCCAGACATCATTGCATAAGCCGGAAAATCATTGATTGTCCACATAAGCGCAGCGCGCATCTGAAATATGTCTTTCGAACATGCATCGTATGTGCGCACACCCACATCCCAAAGAAGCTTCAACTCTTTTATTAAAGGTTGCATGTATACATCAATATCAATGCCAGGATCAGAAGGACCAGATATGAGTATACTCATGAAAGTGAAAGGTTTTTTCATACACAACCATGGGGGAAGATTATAAATGTGTATAAAAACTGGCCATGTGCTGTGCGAAGTAAGCATCTGCCCAAACGGATTAAAACCGTCGCATGAAAGACCCAGCCTCACATTACGCACGTCAGCTACAAAATCAGGATGTCGAGCATCAAATCTCTTCCATGCAAATCCATCTGCAGGATGAACCAACTCATCATCAGTCTTCTTTCTCTCGGTATCATGCCATCTCATTTTTATTGATATGTCATCAGACATAAAAAGATTCTGGAGTCTGGGAATCAATGGAAAGTGCCACATTACTTTCTGTGGAACGCGGGATGGTGTTCCATCAGATTTTGACTTCCAGCGGGATGTGCCACATTTTATACAATCATTTCGTTCAGCGGTTTCCTCCCAGAATAAACTGCAATCTTTCGGGCAAGCATGAATTTTGTTTCTTGAAAATCCAAGTTCCTCAACTAACTTCCATGCCATATAGTGGTTTGAGGGAATATCTGCATCATCTGGAAGTAAATCCTTCAAGAGGGTAAGAATGTAATCGATTGCTGTATTAGAAATCCCATACATAGTTTTCCCATGAAATAATCGGATTAAAAATTCCAGCTTTTTCATTTTATCGCATTGCCGATATACTGGAGTCGTGGCAGCATCATTCAATTTTTTCACCCTATCAATATCATCATTTTCACTAGATGCATCAGCTGTCCTCATATCGAAGTCTTCTTGAGTCGAAATCCTTTCTTTTTCATGATGACGAATAAACGGAAACCGATCATCTAACAAATTCTCCATTCCAGTCTTTTCATTTCGATCATCACCAATTTGAGATTTCGTTTTCTCCCCATTGTGATACCACAGAAAGTAGTTTGCTTGAAACCCATTTTTGGTTATGTGGTAGCTGACTTCTTCACGGCTCAACCAAGGTCTACCAACACAATTGGAACATGGGCAGTGTATGCGACCACTATCTGAAGCATTGTCAAATGCAAAATCTATAAAGCTCTCCAAATTGTTTTGAAAATCATCTGAGATCCGATCGGTTTCATACATCCAACTTCTGTCCATTCTGTAAAAAGAATTTATATAAGTCATTTTGTCATAAACAATTCAATAGGCAGTAACTATAATAGAATATACATTTAAGTAAACGATAAAGGAAGAAAATAATCAAGGTATCAACTACACATGTCAAAAAAACATACAAATGTGTTATTGAAAAAATGTAAAACCAACAAGAACTTAATGTGTTATATCACATAACAGCATGACTCATCCCATAACCATATTAGTAGGGTATCATGAACATGAATAACATCAACCTTGTGCCATCCTCCTACCCTACATGACCCCAACCACATGCCACATCTTATTATAGCCTTATCACATCACACCTCATCGAAAAACACTAGGGAAATCATAGTACATCTCACCTGAAGACACATGGACAATCACATCGCATCTTGCCTAAAAACACATGGTCAATCACTTTTGAAGGAAGAGTAGGGAATGTTGTACCCCACTCTCTTGGATTTTAATGATCACAATCAGTCTCATAGTGATCTAATGTTGTTTCAAGTGTTCTTGTTAATAGGCATGATTTCAGGAGCAAGAAGTGGAAAAAAAAAGGAAAAGTGGACTTTTTTCAAGTCCACCGGCCAGCCGGTGTAGGACCACCGGCCAGCCGGTAAGGGCACCGGCCAGCCGGATCCAGCCCATCGGCCAGCCGGTGGACAAGGCAGAAGGGCTTGCCCTCTGCCAGGTGCCACCGGTCAGCCGGTGTCTGGCCACCGGCCAACCGGTGGGCCCAGACAGAATGGGATGTCTTCTGTCCAGACCACCGGCCAGCCGGTGGCCTCCTCACCGGCCAGCCGGTGGAACTCTTTGGAATAGTGAGACCTACTGTCTCACCACCGGCCAGCCGGTGGCCTTCCCACCGGCCAGCCGGTGGCTCCTGGGCAGAAGCTCTCTCCACCTTCCAAGGCACCGGCCAGCCGGTGGGCAAGCACCGGTCAGCCGGTAAGCAAAGTCAAACTAGCCGTTAGAGCTTGACCAGACTTGCCCACTTTATCCCCAACGGCTCCAAGAACCGTTGGCAAAACCTCTCAAATACCAACGGTTATACTAAACCGTTGGTATGTAAGTGTTGGGAAAACTCCAGTTTCCAGTAGTGAGGATCTTACATACTAGGATACACATCATGGATCACTATCAAAACCATAAAAACATTGACAGATCTCAAAAAATGAGTGCATGCCATCATTACCTCATAGAATTGAAAAAAGGTAAGTAACAAGCAATATATCTCACTACTCCATACTCACCCCACAACATAAGGGTCTCACATTACTAGGGAATAATTCTATCCAATACTAAATGATCTTGATCCATTTTTCATATACATATATGATTCACCTCACCAATTACTAAATATTAATAACATACAAAATTATGATTCCATTTAACTAGAGTTAAACCATCAGGTTTTACAAGGAAATTCTATATAAGTATTTGTTTACACTTTAAATAAAGAACATGAATGTCATGTTAACACTCAACATTGATTCATTAATAAATTGTATTCGAATTTTATGGAAATACCAAAATAAATTAGTGAATCAATGTACCTATAGTGGTGCACATGACCACCATGAAACCTTATTTATAAGAAAACAACCATTTAGAGGCAGGTACTAGATAACCTATAAGAAAACAACCATTTCAAGATGATTTTGACTTTAATTATTTAAAATAACATTTCATTTTTCATAATTATTGACTTAAATCCATGCCCTCTAGGCATAATCCAACCTCTTCCATGATTCCTCAATATTTATCTTTATTACAAAAGTCTGTTAAGCATCCAACCCCATGGGTTAAATTATTTAGCATTACCATTCCATAATTCCAGGTACTCTAGGTCTCACCCTAAGCTACTATAAAACATGCATAACCATGCACAACCAGATATGTTATTTAGTGGGGATAAGAAGTGAAGAAACAAGAAACTCAACTATCAGAACATTAAATAAGATTCATTAATAAGAAAGAATCACAACTCTTAGCACAAAAAATATTGGAAAATCCTAGTTTCAACCTTCTCCACTAGTCCTGGTTCTATCCCCGACACCACTATGTATATCACAATCCATCCTACCATCACAGACTCCAAACACTACCAAAAACCCTAAAATACCCACCCATTTCTTTGTAAACCATCATACATCTTAGGAACACATAACACAACAAGCCTCCCCAACAAGAGTAATCACACAAGTAAGGAATATGACAAAAAATATTTAATAGGGAATTTAGCTTTATAACCAAGGAATTTAGTCTTCATAAGAAAATGGGCTCACTAAACTGAAAAAAAATTTATTCAATAAATAATTATTTACCATCATGAATTAACCAATTAATTTATCATAGGTCATAACCATAGGAAACCTATGTAATTAACTATAAATAATTATAATTTAAACTTGATTCAAGTATCACTTTGATTTCCATCAAATATAACGAATAACGCTAAGAATTAAACATGATTATTTATTATTTAGTCATAAATAATTACTATATTTACACTACTTATCTAGTTTACAAATATAAAAAAATGATAAACCATAAAATAAAAAAATATAGCACACTATCTAGCAAATTATGAGGTAAACTGTTAACACATAATAAGCACATGAAATCTCTACAACCCAAAACCAACTCTTTATTTGTTTATGGTTTAATATTAATTAAATTTAATTCCACCATTACCCAATGGGATAAATCTTAATAACTTCGAAAATGAACTTTAATATAGTAGAATTAATGAATACCTTACATCAAGTCTTTCAATTTTATTTGAACAAGAATGGAATAACAAGCACAGTTCCTTGATCACATCTCCCACAAGGAACCGATGGTCCCTATGGACACCATACCATGAAAACATATTTAAACATCAAAATAATTCCCCTAATAATGAATAATTTGAACCAAAATAACATTAAAATATTGCACAAAAGAAAATAGAACCAAACATATAAGAAACCACAAGAGAAAGAGTTAAAAATTACCTCAGATCATCATAGATCTATCTCTAGAATAAGAGTGTTGAATCCTATCAAAGGGGATTCAAATTCCTTAAAAAAAACTCTACTAGATTCCTAGGTTTCAGGATTTTTTTGAGGATGAAAAGTTCAAAGAGGGTTCAGAAATTTTTAGGAAAACTAGAAATTAGAAGACCACAACATAACACCCTACACCATGAGGCAAGGAGGGAGAAACATGAAAAAAACTATGGAATAATGGAAGAGTTTACACTATATCACTCATGGTCAATTTTGTATCCAAGAAACATGGCATGGTCTATGTTGAAGATCCTTTAAATTAGGATAAGGAATATGACCCAAAGGAATCACTATGCTGTATAATCCTAATAGCTAATGCATGAGGCTAAACCACATCTCAACTCTATGATGTAGTGACACTGAAAAAGGTAGAACCACTAAAACTTACCTCCCCATATTTTACTTGACATCCTATCCCCACTCCTTTGTGTTTAAATAATTGGAATAACCACAAAAGACTCTCCTTTTAAGCCTGTACGCCACATCTTTTAATCCACACCACAACCTATTCTCCCGACTAGACTCTATGGAATAACATAACTCACCATGCTAAAATCCTACTCTAAAGCTGAAATTTCAACTTAACTTCCCTTATTCCTCCTATAATCCTCCCTTGGAACCTCCAACACATAAAATACATAATAAACATGTTGTATGGATTTGGGCCCTTACAACACCCTTAACTATTTTGTAACTTTTGAATCATAACCCCCATGAAAGAAATAAATTCAAATGAAAATTTAAATAAAATAAATATAAATTGATTCATGATATGTTATATCAAAGTTTTTGTATATACATTGCATGAAATAAACTTGTGTTGAATATGAAATGTCTCTTAGAAACCAACGTGAGATGAGAAACCCTTACCTCAAGTTCTCATTGCCTCGTAATTGTATTTAACCTCATGTTAATAAATTTTAATTAGTTTTAAATCTACAAAAGAATCATATTTATACATACTAGGATACACATCATGGATCACTATCAAAACCATAAAAACATTGACAGATCTCAAAAAATGAGTGCATGCCATCATTACCTCATAGAATTGAAAAAAGGTAAGTAACAAGCAATATATCTCACTACTCCATACTCACCCCACAACATAAGGGTCTCACATTACTAGGGAATAATTCTATCCAATACTAAATGATCTTGATCCATTTTTCATATACATATATGATTCACCTCACCAATTACTAAATATTAATAACATACAAAATTATGATTCCATTTAACTAGAGTTAAACCATCAGGTTTTACAAGGAAATTCTATATAAGTATTTGTTTACACTTTAAATAAAGAACATGAATGTCATGTTAACACTCAACATTGATTCATTAATAAATTGTATTCGAATTTTATGGAAATACCAAAATAAATTAGTGAATCAATGTACCTATAGTGGTGCACATGACCACCATGAAACAATCATAAATTTTTACAAAAACCCTAATAATTGGGAATAACGAAATCAAGAATAGAAGTATATGATTTATAAGAGCTGGAACTATATCGTTGATAAAATATAGGAGTCTAACCTGGTAGGTGCTGATCTGATGGAAGATGTGGGGATTGGGAGGTCCTTCTGCAAGGAATCGCTCCAGGAGGACATGAACTGAATGCTTCTGGAATGTGGGGAGGCCGCTGGCTCGATTTGGTATTTGGGGCTTTTTTTTCCCAACGGTTATTAAAAACCGTTGGGAATGACCAACATTTCCCAACGGTTCCATAGAACCGTTGGGAAAACAAGATTTTTCACCACTTTTCCCAACGGTTCTTAGGAACCGTTGGGAAAAACCTATCTTTCCCAACGGTTGTATGAAACCGTTGGGAAAACTATGCATTGAGGGGTTTTTCCCAACGGTTTCTATAAACCGTTGGGAAAAACAAGATATGCCAACGGTTCATTGAACCGTTGGTACACAACTGTTGGGAAAGGTCCCTTTTCCAGTAGTGTATATCAATGAAATAGTTCAAAGGAATAATAAAAGACTATAAAATCTTGATTATAATCATGCATGGAATAACCTCTAGGGAATCATTTAGAGTACAAAAATATAAAACAAATAATAAATGTAAAAAATATACTCCCAAACAAAAATTATGTCCCAACTAGACAACAATAGAAAAAAATATAGTTGAAGATAGCTTGGATCTTGATCTCCAAGTTCAACCACCGAATGTGGCCATTGCACCCAATTATCACTAAGCTTCACTGATTTCACCACTGGTTTGTTTATCATCTTCATAAGAGATGAAATTTGTGGGAAAATCCCATGAAGGGAGAGTATATAAATACCCATTAACACTCCTTGAAAACCATAAAGGGATAAATATAAAGATACACTAGAAATCAAAACAACCCATAGTAAGAGGGAAAAGAATACACAATAAATATATTCATAAAGGAACCTAAATTAGAAATGTTATCTCTATATCATAGCCTAACTATGAACAATGAGTTTATATATATATTCAACGGTCCATATCATATTTTGAGAAACATGCATAACTTTTCCAGAATCTATGTTGAGGGGCCCTCACCTCGTTGATGCACTCTATAGTTGAGGGAGCCACAACACCAGTGGATGACCCGATTCCCACCGAAGCTTGAAGATGAGGGAAAAAACTTTGTAGATAGAGGACTAAAACCATTATATAATATGGGGGAGTACTGAATCTACCTATTTAAAGAGTATGAGGTACCCACAACTTGGTGCGCTTAGGGAGTACCAACACCGACATCTCTATGATAACCCAGCACGATCACTGCCCTTAGTCAAGTGTTGCCTAAATATTATTCACACTAAAAAACCTCTAATTATATCTTGTATTACACAAATAATAATAACATTAAATTCTTTTTGAAAAAAATACTCAGGATATGCTACTCATTGGCCAAAATCTGAGTCCCAAAGAAAGAGACATGGGAGGTGTAATTTCTTAGGAGAAGTATATGGCATGTATGTGGGGCCACATGATGTATGATCTCACCTCATCTCCTTGGTGTGTCCTCCCCTAGAGATGGATTGGTAATCCATTTCATACTATATAGAATGTATAGTTCTTACATAACATTTATTGGTCACCTAGGGCCTACCAATGTCCTCTCGATCCATGCCCATGTACATTGGTTGTGCCTATGTACCATGGCCATGTACGAGTAAATAGCCTTGAAAATATATTATGTTCATGATAATTTTCTTGGACATGTATATTACCATGTACTCTTTAATTACACATTGATATTACAACAATAGGTAACATAGCATGTATGGGTCATACACGGGTTGTGATCTTTATCTATGACTAAAACCTTAGCCATCGTTGCTAGGGGACTACCTGGTGTGTGTTCTTTCGAACTATATGTAGTGTAGTAAGGTATTTTTGTAGAAACCTAGTTTCATCATTTGGATCATAGACTAAACATTTTCACTAAAAATAATGACTTATCAACTGCCTAATATCATAGGGTTTATCAGTGAACATTAATCTCTAGTCTCAGGTGGTTGAAAATTGGAAATCTGATCACCTGAAATAGAATTCGTAGCACCTCCCATCATCGCTATGGATCCCAAACCAATGGATCCATCACCTTTATCCTATATCAAACCTTGATCTATATAAAAACCATAAATTTATACATCTTTTGTGAAACCTCCAGGAATCTAGGGGTTTAATCATCCTTGAACCCACCCCGACATTATTGAACTGTGACCCCATGGTCCAATGGAGAATAGAGTGAAAAAATGGTATGGGAAAAGAAAAATGATGAGGTAAATCCATAGTTGTATGATGAAATAATGTATTAAGATCATAATATGGGAAAACATTGTTAAAGCACGACCCAATGAATACAATTGATAAACTTGATTCAATAATATTTAATATGGTTTGAGTGATTCACTCCATCAAAGATAAATTAAGAAGATAATAAAAAATCCATTCTTAATAATAAAAAATGATGGGAACCATAAAATAATGAATCCTACCTCAATTATGGATCAATAATTTCTAAATAACACATTCACTAGTGATGAAGAAGAGGATTCACTATGTTCTCCATCTGTATCACAATCCACATTGATCCACATCCTTAGGTTTTCCAATGCTAATGAAGAACACTACTCCTCTCAAATACTCCCAGGATTTTTCAACTAACGATGTCGTACATAATAATGATGTATTTATAGAGTATGGATAATTTTAGGGTAATAAATAAATAAATAAATTAAATTAATTCACTTAACATACCATCTAACGACTTCCGTAACTGAACATTTGGTGCTAACTAACTTTAGGTCATGCCTAGGGTAAAGCTCATTTCCAGAATTAACCATGGTCTCATATTTCCCATACAAGGTCCCAAAAAATATTAAAACCCTTTATATCAATATTTTGAACAGATGTCTTGTTAAAATATATTAATTTTTTTAACATATTAATTCTAGGGTCCCGAAACACCCAAACATTATTACAACTCTAAGGACTAATCCACACACATATATATAGAAATATTCAAAGGGATACACAAAAAAAACTAGATACATTACACCAAATATAAGAATAAATTAAACAATACATTAATTATATGATTTAGATAATACATCTCATTAATAGTCACATAACTCAAGGACTGAAAGGTTTAGTGTCTCTTAAAGATTAGATACATAAATTACTTGTTTTAAAAAACTTAAAAACTCTACTAAAAAAATCACAACCCTCTAGAACCTTTTATAGACATATCACATGATATAATCATCATTATAATATAGGGATTGGGATCATAATAAAAGGGGTAATATCAAATGAACAGTAAAGAAAAAACATGCCATAATGTATGAGATAATAAACATGAAGAAGAACATGAGGAATACATAAGTATCCTAATAAAAGATCATAAGACTATAGATGATAATCATAAAACATTATAGAGAAGCATAATATCATAAAAATATCATTAATAATAAAAGTTATGAAGTGGATCAAAATACATATCAACAGTCATAAAACATGTGAGCATGATATAAAAGTGAGGAATACTTTAAAACTAAGGAATAATCAAGAAAACATGGCATATCATGAAAATGAACAACATATTATAAATTTGGAATTTCTAGAAAAAAACCTTGGAAATTAGGAACAACTATAAGAATAAGAAAACCAGTATGAGAAAACCCATTATGCCCATGCCTATGAAAACAACTCATTATGTCCATGCCTAAAAATGTGGGAAAACCCGTTATGCCCACTCTTATGTGAACAAAATTGTTATTTACACACTTGTCTATCTCTAGATATATAAACTTAAACCAATGCATTGGAGGGTGATATATGACCCCATCTACCACCATCCATACATATTTATTACAATTAAAATCAATCATAAATATATCTTAATGAACTATTGGAAAAAGAACGGGTTTCTTAAAATTTTCAAAAACATCACATAACATAAACTTAATAAATCATAGGATATCAAAAATATCATTTTATAAAATTAATCACATCATAATAACATATATAATATGATTATCACATCACTTAATGAGAGATAAACCTTATAGGGAAATTAAAATTTAAATAAAAAATCATTCACAAACAAATTTAAACACTATTTTAAAAGATGAAGTTAAAATTATTTTTTAAAAAAAGTTTTGAAGAGAAATAATAGACTTTTAAAAACATTATTATAATTAGTTTTAAATAAAATATACTTAAAAAATAAATAAAAATCAAGCTAATAAATTTAGAGTGGTATATAATGAAAATAAATTCCATTATTAAGCTTTTTAGGCCATTTTAATGGAAAAACCACATTAAGGAAAACTTAAAATATTTTCCTTTTTAAAAGTAGTAAAATGAAAATATAAAATGCAAAAAAAAATTTCTTCAAATTAAAGAAAATAATTTTGACAGTAATGACCAGTACATGGAGGAAATAATTATTTGGTAATAATGAGAGTTATTCTTACTAACGTTATACTATTATTTCTAAAAACATTTTATCAAATAAGTGTTAATTTATGGTGAAAGTAATTTACCCAAATAAAAATAAGAAATAACATATTAATTAGTGAAATTTTAGGATCAAATAAAAGTTAAAGATTATATTCATGTAATAAATATTGTGACTATCATGACCCAAACTATGGGCTATGAATCTAGTCATTTGAACCCATGGTGAGAAGTAATTTCCCCATAGAAAAAGTGGAAATACCATATCAAATAATGAAATTGTAGGATAATTTTTTTTAAGATTATAATAATGTAAGATAGACTATGATTGTCACAACCCAACCTCCCTAGACCATGAACTTGGTCATATGTCCCCATTGGTCTCTTGTAATACATTGGTTTCCTTCTTATTAAAACATATAATATTACCCACTAAGGTGACATATCAGACTAATGATTTTTCCCATAGGAAAAAAATATTCTTTCAATGTTCTTTTAACTCACTGACACACACTCGGAGAAACTTCTCAAGAGGTAACCCATCTTGACACTACTCTAGTTCAAGCACACTAAACTGTAGATTTCTAATTAGGTAGGCTTTTGAAAATAAAGGTGCAACATATTGACATGGGTAGTGAAATTTAGTATTTTTAATTCCTACTTTTCTAGGGATTTTATACTCTCTCCCCTTTAAATCACAAAATCCTCATTGTGGACCCCACACCTCAAACTCAGGTAATGCATCTACACTTTCAGCTGGGTATTGGCTCTGATACAATTTGTCCTGAACCAACATCCCTGGGCCATGAGCCTGGTAATCTAACCCCATGGGTCTCCAATAATACCACGATTACCTTCCTAGAACACCATAGGCTATTACCCACCTAGGCCCCTTATCATACTAATGACTATCCCCTTAGTCCAACACATGTTCTTTCTGCATGCTTCATCTTCATTCACATACATCCTAGGAAACATCCCAGGAGGTCACCCATCCTAACACTAATCCAAGAAAAACATGATTAAATATGGACTTTTAATAAAGTAGGTTTTTTAAAATAAGGCTAAACTTTGTTAACATGGGTAGTAAAATTTAGTGTTTTTAATTCAAACTTTTCTAGGGGTGTTACAATGTCCCAATGAATCAAAAATTGAGTTGATGAAACCCTTACAACCTTATAAAATTTCGAGTCAAAACACCTTGAAGGTTACGGAATAAAATGAAAGTATAAATAACATGAAAAATAAAAGGATAATGATAAAAAAATATTCCTTTTGAATCATATAAACTACTACAAATTAATAATAGTGTATAATAAGAAACACATATCAAGGGGTAAAAATTTTATACTAGAAACCCTTACCTATACTCTTGATTCCTAGGGAAGTACTTAAACATCTAGTATCATAAAGATAAAAATATTAATTACCTATTTTATAAACTTATTAATATATATATTTCCATTTTATACTATTCATTAATAAAAATTCTCCTTATATATTAGATTGTTATAATCTCCTTTTAACACTAAGTGTTAAAAATCCTCACTATTTTAAACTTGGTTGGTAAAAGTGGTGTTGATATTTCTTATTATTATAAATTTCATAATTTTAAAACCAATAAAGGTATTATTTTTTTTATAAAGAATTATAATTTTATAATTCTTTCACATGGGAGTTTTAGTCACGTTTAAATAAGGTGAAATCAGTGTTGAACTAATTTCAGGTTATATACTAACATCGATTGATTACCTTATAATGATCATTACATTTTATGTTATCCATAAATATAAAAATTCATGATATATATTACATATATATATAGATCATATCTACCAATAAAATATAATCTAAAACCATCCATGAAGGTGTAATTGAAAAATGAAACGTATTTATTCATGGACGTGGTAGTCTACACATACACACAACTCACATTTTTATTTTTCTTAATGGAAAAGGGAATGATGGTTAATTCTTGTTACATAATTATAAAAACATAAAAAATGTAATAATTATACTGATTTTATCATTTTAATATGGTTTAATTGAATTTTCATATGAATAAGTGAATATTAATAAATAGAAAAGAGGAAGGAGTGGTCAGCAATTTATACCCCCTTCTTTGAATATCTCTTTTGAGAATGGTGTTAAACCTTTGAGGGATAGTATTTTTAGAATACCATAACCTCTTAAAGGTTTATAGGTATGTTTAGGAGAGGTTTGGGAAAATTTTAGGATTAAATAAGTGGTTTTTTGCGAGGGGAAGTCAGGAGAGGAGTGCCCCTTTTATAAGTGAAAAAAGGATGACATTTTTGTTAATACCTAAAATTTTTCAATAATAGGAAGTAAATATCAAGTAAAGTGGATCCAAAATTGAAAAATAATATATATGAGATGTTATGATGATGATGATAATGGACTCAATAAAATTATAATTTTTTTAAATAATATTTAGGCCATTTACTTTTACCATTTTAGCTTTTACCGCGATAACTAGTTTTTACCTAGGTAACTTATCCTTTTTTCATAAAAAATAAAATGGTCTATTTTATATAATTTGGACCCAATAATTAAAAATTTGAAATAATTATTATTATATTAATTTTATAAAAGTGATAATGTGGTGACCAGAGCACAAAATACATAAATATTACATCATTTTATATAAATGTTTAATATATTTTAAAATAATAAATTCCCAATGACCGTAAAGTTTTAGTGTATTTAGAGACTAGATATATAATTAAATTATTTCACAAATTATCTTTAATATATAACATAGGTTTATTCTCTTATATTACCCTTATTATACATTTTATACTTAATAACTTTCTTCATAATCTTGGGAAAATCGATAAATAAGAAAGGGAGAGCTCAGATGCACAGTATGGGTAAACATTGGAGATATCAATCAATGATTATAAATAAGAATAAACATAAGGGTATTAGAACAGGAAAATAACTAAATAAATTTAGGACTAATCCCTCAAATATATTTAATCATGAATAATGGTATAAGTTTTTCCATAAAAAATGGAATAAGATATAAGAGTGTAGAATCATCAATAATCAATCATGAGCCGTGAGAACATTTCATAAGAATAAGGAAAAAGTTCATGGAATACACATAAGCTTAGAAAATAATTTACTTATTCAAGGATTTCTATGAAGGATATCATAGTTGATTTGGTTCAATCCCCCTTCCATCATTTCCTTAGTCAAAGGTTTACTCTAAAGACTATCAGAGTGGATAGAGTCCCTCAATGAGTTAGGTTCACTCCCCATTCCAATTCTAATTATCTCATGAGATATCATTCTTTACCCAATGCATTGGAGAGATATATAATTATTGGACAACACATAAAATAATTAATTAATTATATATATATATATATATGCCACAAGATTATAAAACATTAATCAATTCATCATATCATAACCATTTGAAAAGAAATAGATTTCATAAACATTCCATTATTTCATCATAGCATAACTCATGGAAAAAAACTGGTTTCATAAAGATTCTAACATAACTTAATTAAATCATGGGAAATACCATAAGATATAGTAAAAAAGGAAGTAAATTTTGAAGGTATTAATCTAGGTCATGGAAGAACTAGAGTTCTAAAACATTATGAATAAAGGATAAGAGGAGGTTCCCTTTTATAAGTGAGGTAAAGGACACACATTGAATCACTTAAATGATTTAAATATAATATATATATCATAATAATTTCAAGTGGAACCAAGGCACACTAAATTTTAAAATTAGATGTTATAGGGTTGAAATAAATTCATCCAATCACATTTAGACAAGTTATAGAGACAATATAAGCCTTAACGCCAAGTTAAACCACTTTAAACCCATTTTAACCTTAACACAACTTTTTACCGTGATAAATTAATTATATAAAAAAAAATAAACAGCCCCTTCAAATATATATTCAAAGTAGTGATTCCAAATTTAGAATCCATTTTAAGATATTCAATTTATATATGTGTTAGAAATTAATTTTACTTTATGATCACAAAATACATGAAAAAAGCTTTTAGAAGAATACCAGATTTAGGTGTAAAAATCATTTTACATTGAAATCAAGTAAAAATTTATTTTCATGATTTTTTTGGTTATTTAATAAAAATTAAGGTTTTTAGAGTTTTTGATTAAGAAAACACTAAATTAATCCTTACAATCATACCATTAAATTCAAAAACCGAAAAATAGTTTTTAACTAGAATAAAATACTACTTATATTCATAAAAGTCAAGATTTGGTTCCCAAATTTAAAATAATGTTTTAAAAGAATTATTTTAATCCAAAAAAATATATTTAGTTGATAAAAATGTTTTAAAATTTATTAAGTCATGCTTACATAAAAATAATGTCATAAAAGTTATTGTATTTTAAAAACTAGTATTTTTTATTATTCAATCAAAAATAAATATTTTCAAAAAATTCCCAAAAATTCATCCTAATAACATTGAAAAATTATAATTTGAAAAATTATATCAATTTTTCCATATATAATTTAAAAAGTTTCATATATTAATTGTAATATACATGCACAAAATGTAATACAATCCATTTGGATGAAAATGTATTTTTGAAATATAAAATGATTTTTTCTCATTACTTTCCTAATAACCATAATTAAATGAATTTTAATAAATTTTAATGAACATATTATATAAATATTTCATTAAAATAATTCATAAATAGTGATAAATTTAATTTATTTAGATAAATACACATTCTATGGATAAAATCAGTTTTTTAGAAAACCATCTCTTTTAACCTTTAAATGCCTTTATTTTATTTTATAACCAATGGATTCAATTTATATATTTGTAAAAAAAAAATTTACTTAATTTAGTTGGTCCAATTTATACTCTCCAATCTAATGGATAGAAAAAAATTTTAATATAAAATAATACAAATTTAATAATATAATACATTTTATTGAAAACCTGCATTGTGTGTAAAGAAAACTATAAAAGAAATTAAATTTATTTAAAGAGAATGATATCATAAAATCTTAGGGTGTTATATTATACCACCTTATAATAAATTTTCCATCTAAAATCCATCATTTTGAAAAAAAAAAAACTGAGGATACTTCTTCCTCATCACATCCACGGGTTTCCACCTAGCTTTATAAAATTTATGGTTTATCCATAAAATATTGACCAGGTGAGTAATCTTATTCTATAGAATTTTCTCTCTTCAATACAGAATCTCCACCACTCATTCTATATAACAGATATCATGATCTAGTAGCAATACCTATGAGTATAGTGTATGTAAATAATTAGTTATTTACTTTCTTAGGAGAGATATATAGAACACATTGTGAACTTGAGGGAAATTTGGTGGAACTTACCCATAATAAGCAAGCATCCTGATACAATCAAAAATTTAAAAGGTAACGATATATATTGGGATCATATTTACCTTATTTAAAATTCTCATAACATTCAACCAAGGAGATATTAATAGAAACATCATATCACCAACTAAAAACTATAGATCTCACTGATGATTGTTAGTATAACTTTTCTATCAACTCTGAGATTCCCTATTGTTTTTCTTAATGAATACAACATTGTTTGAAATTTAATTATATATATCAAGTCCCGATAGATTTATTTATCTAATTTTATCCCAACATGTTGTAGTTTTGTACATATTTCCAAAAATGGATTTATAAAGAGCCATACGAATACTCGAGTGATAGTTATTATTGTAATAAAACTCCACCAGAGGAAGGTATTTAACCCAACCACCTTTGAAATCCATAGAATAAGATCTCAAAATATCCTCTATGGTTTGAATGGTCATCTATGATTGAAAATATATATAAGGATGATATGTATTTCTAAATCTAAACTCCATATTCAAATCTTGCGGAAGAATTCTTTAGAACTTCGAGGTAAACCCAGAATCCTGATCAGATATAATATAATGTGATATTCCATGAAACATTTAAATTTTATTAATGTATATCCTATAAATAAAATTATGATATAAATCTTCTCTGATGGTAATAAAATGCATAGATTTTGTAAGGAGATCGAATACAACCCAAATAACATTGTGCACTTTATTTGTTTTGGGGAGTTAGATAATAAAATAAATGGTAATGTTTTCCCATTTTTTGTTTTGGTATGGTTAATGGTTATGAAATCCCCTTATAAATATATATCTTAACCTTAAATTTATGACATATAATAAATTGAGATACATAATATACAATATACATTTTCATGTTATCCCACCATAAATAATATTTCAGATCTCTACACATCTTCATACTTCTAGGATGAATAGAGAGTGATGAACTATGAGCTTCATCCAATAGATATTTTTTCATATATTGTATTATTGGGACACAAACTCAATTACTAAAAATTATAATTCAATCAAAATCATGTTTGAGCTTAGGAACATCTCTCACTTTCTACTGCAGTTCCATATCCCACCCCGCACCTCTTTAATACTCACAAGGATGGATGGTTGAACAATCATTTGATAATTATAAGATCTATTCCCTTTACTTAAGATTTAAATATCCATATTCTTCATGCCCATAAATATTGGATCTCTTTCAATCCTCATCATAGAAAACTAGCTTGGTCTTTCTAAATCAGAGCATGAACCACCTTGTTCGCCTTCCCAGGGTGGTAATGTATTGAGAAGTCATAATATTTAATTAATTATAACCATATCCTTTAGATAATATTCAAATAATTATGTGTGAAAATATAATTTAAGATTTTATTATCAGTATATATATCACACCTTTCACTATAAAGATAACACCTCTATATTTTTAATGAAAAATTACCACAACTTGCTCCAAATCATGTGTTATTTATTTTTTCTAATGAATTTTAAATTGGTGTAAGGAATAAGCTATCACCATATAATTATACACAAGGAAACATCCTAGTACCTTCTTTGATGCATCAATATAATTCAAAATCCCTTCTCCATTATAGGGTAGTGTAATTACATGTGCACTGACCAACCTTCTTTTTAGCTCCTTGAAATTTTCCTCAAATTCATTTATCAACATAAACATAGATCCCATTCATGTAAAATTGGTTAGTGGATTTGATATCCGTGATAAATTTCTTACAAAGCGTCGATAGTATCCATCCAAGACAAAAAAATATGGATCTCAGTTATTGCGGTTAGTTTGATCCATTGTTCAATAACTTCTATCTTTAAAGGGTTTATGGATATACAATCTCTTGAGATTATATATCCTAAGAATGAGACTTTATATAACCAAAATTCACACTTGGTAAATTCACCATATAGGTTATCCTTCCTCATGTCCTTTAGAACAACCCTCAAATGCTCTTCAGGATCTTTATTTCCCTTAAAATATATAAGAAAATCATCTATAAATAGTACCACAAACTGATCAAGGTAATCTCTAAATAATCTATTCATTAAATCCATGAAGATAACATGAGAATTAGTAAGTCCAAATAGTATTACTATAAATTCATAATCTCTTTAACTTGTATGAAAGGTAGTGTTGGGTATGTTATAACTTTTGAACCTCATTTTATACTATACAAAATGAATCTCAATCTTTGAGAAGTATTGAGATCCTTGTAATTGGTCAAACTAATAATCGATATGGGTTAAAAGATACTTGTTCTTAATATTGATTTTGTTAAGTTCCCAATAATCGATGATAAGATGTATTGAACCATATTTCTTCTTAATAAAAAGAATAAGTCTACCCCATGGAGAATCACAAGGCCAAATAAATCCCTTATTGAGATCATCCTGGAGTTTCTTCTTCAACTCCTGCAACTCAATTGGGTCCATTCTATAATTTCTCTTTGAAATAGGTATAGCACCAAGTATGGGTTCTATTAAAAACTAAACATAACTATTCGGGGTATGAATAGGAAATTATTTAGGAAATAGATCATTATAATTTTTAATAATCCAAAATATTTGATATTGAGTTCTCCCTAGCCATTTCAGATAAATATCTATCATGAATAGGAAGTATGACTCATTCAATAGAAGAAATTTACTTTATAGATTCATATTTATCCTCACATAAAAATATGATCATAGGTTGATTCAGAATATAGAATGTGACTTCCCTTCCTTGATAATTGATATGGCCTCTATAGAGGGATATAATCCATTCCCAAAATCACATCATATTCAACTAGAAGGAGAATAATAAGATTTGAAGGAAACACATTCCCACAAACACTTATCTAAGATGAGATATAGACTTGAAATGTGATCATTATACCATTAAGTGTTTTTACTGCTAACTCAACATATAATAATTGAATTAGTTATGTGATACCCTTATCAAATTCTTATGATATAAAATAGTGGGAAGATCCAAAATTAAATAATAAATTTTCAATTATAGAGAGTATGAAAAGTGTAACTTCGAAAACACCATTCTTGTAACCCATTTCAATAGTTCTGATCAAATATTCTTTCCATTTTTCTCTTATCTTGAGAGGTTAATGACATAAATTTTCAGCATTAACCCTTGGATTTGTGTACTTATTGGCGTAATGTCCACACTCTTTGTAATTATAGCATTGGAGTGTGTGTGGAACATTCAGTTTAGTTTTCTCACTATCATTGACTTGCCTATTCAAATTAATTTGACATTATATAACTCAATGGAATCATTTTCCACACATAAAACATTTAGTATACCCCATAAATAAATTTAATCTTTTATTACTTTCACACTTCTAGAATGAAGGAATATTAATTCTCTTTTCTCAATGGATTTTAATATTATAATTTACTTAAAATTACATCGTTTTCTTTTTGTCCACAAAACAATGAGAACACTGAGAGTCTCAGATATCTATTTCCATATATTTATAAAATTAAATTATTTATTTATAGCTATCAAAGTCTCTTATAGACAATTCATTTCAGATATTTGGTCTCATGCCACTATAAAATCAGAAAAATTTTCTTTCAGCATTGATGATAAAATCAGAATCATACCTTTTAAGTTTGGTGAAATTTTCCACATAGGTACTAATGAATTCATCATCATAATCCTGATTTAGTTCTAGAAATTCCCCTTAAATTTTCATATAAAGAGTATAGGAAAAATACTTATTGAAAAATATAATTTTAAACTCTTCTCAGGTTATGGAATCATTTTATCCCCTTACCTTGATGTGAGATGGAATTTTCAACATTTATTGTCTATTATTAATTGAAAATACCCCAATTTTAATTCAATTCTTGGGTAAATAGTAATTTTCATTGACTATCTAAAATTGAAACTTTTTCAAAAATTGGTTTTAAATATATTTTTTATTGATATATTCATATTTTTTTTAATTGTAAATCCATTATTTAGAAGAGAATGATCTCTTATTGAATTATTAGAGTGAATATTAATGGTATAAAAATACTACACCAAGAAAAAATGTGAATCTTTTGTTCTGTAGGTTGGGATATTACAAAGGTCAAAAGTGACTATGCCATGAATGATCACTATACTAATAATGGGACCTAACATATGCTACCCCTTTCATTGAGAACCTTCTATGACATGATAGGTATGAAGACCATGAATTTAAATTACCATGATAAATTATCATAGTTACTTTCCCACCTTACTACACCCCATTCTGAAGGTAGGTATACCTACCATGAGCACCATCACCTTCCCATGCATGCTAAAAAATCACACAAAGGAAAAAATATCTAACAACATAAATAAAATTTATTGACCATGCAAACCATTTCATGGAATGCATACCAACCATAATCCCCCCTTTTCAAAACCATCTCATAGTCAACATACCAATTGTTTCCTTTATAATAGGTATTCTTACTGAGATCATTTCCCACCTTTAAATACCATATCCCTACCTCTCAATCTGTCATGTAGCCATAAATAGACCCCAATCTCCCACTTTCCCTAATGAAAAAGAACCATATTGACTGAATCTTAAAGATGATATAAAGGCTAGGAATTTCTCTAGATATTGACACTACCACTTATCTACCACTGCCACAATTTAAAGAAGGGTTACACTTATCCTACAGTCACCACATTATACTACCACCCATTGATTTTGGTATGATAATATTGTAAATAAACCTATCCAGTAGAATGACATTATTATTTTGATCCAGTACAATCTCTGCATTTACTAAGGCTTAGATCCAAACAAATTAACCATGAGTGAATCTGGCCTACCTAAACATCTTTTGAAAGAGATTTGGAATTATAGTTAGTTGTGAAAGAGATTGATTCCTGATGAAACCAGATCTGTATGATGAAGGACCAATATCCCATGAGAATCTAAAGGGAACAAAGGAGAAGAATCAAACTAAAGTCCAGACTATCTGAATATTTTAATAATATCCCTTCAACATTAAATAAAACCACTAGTGGTTGTAAATTTAAAACCTAAGGTAAGCCAAAAAAATATATCCTACTAAGAAATGTAGTTACACTAACAAGATATAGTTGTAATTATTTGTCCAATGATGGGAAATCGGATTTTCAGATATTGACAGTGTATGATATATCATAGGTAAAAACAATAATTACCAAGCACTAAATAGTTAACAAGGCTCATCAACTAAACCCTAATCCCATTTTCCCTTCAAACATAATGAAGACACCAATTATGTTGTGAATCACTGAAACACTCCACCATCAAAAGGAAATTGGGATAGATCATGGGAGGATCACCACTACACTAGAAAAGTCATCTAGGCCCTTTATTTTGGATGTGTTTAAACTATCCAATAGAAAGTAACCTTCTCCCTACTAAATGCAAAAATTCCTAAATTATATAAAGAAAAACATGACCCCCACATGGAGAGAAGCATAATAGGAAAGAATTCATCTATAAAACAAATTCACTATTATGTAAGAGGAGAGGATGGAAGAACTCACTCTTGAAAGATTCCCTCCCTCACCATCAGGAACAACTCTCATGTTATTTTCATTCCCTATTATAAAAACTCTTGTGATGGAACACTAGCCCATTTATGGTCCCACCAAGGAAAATCCCCTCATTTCCCCCATCTTGATGAATTTTGATAATTAAATGTACTAACTCCTATATGCATATCAATGATATTAATCATTATAGTGTTTTTCTAGTTTTATATTTTAATTTATTCTACTTATTATCATCATTTCACACACATGACACTTATATTTAATTCATTTAATGTGTTAGAAAGTAGTGGATGGATTCATGGGTGAATTGAGGTATCCAATCACCAGGATAGGAAAAGGAAGGAAATACAGTGACCATTGTATTTTCCTATATAAATAGAAACATCCTAATAAAATTAATCAATATGATTCAATTATTGAGAGGATGAATAGAAATGAATTGAATAATGATTCAATAAGATAATGAGGGAATGATCCATGTCTGGACCACTACTTCTTATATTGATTTTAAAACCAACCAATTTCACTTAATTTTACTTTCAAATTGAACCTATAAAAAAGATTTTAAAACACACACAAAACTATCTTCTCTAAAAAAAATATGAGTCCCATTTTTACTACATTTTTCTTAGGTTCAAAAATCATTTTTCTGAGTGCCCCACGATTAGTGCACATCAAACCTGGCTCCATTTTTGGATAAGCTAGTGTTTTGTTTAAATTTAATTTTTTTTTTCAAATGAGCAGATCTAGTTCTTCCATCCTCACTGGTTTTTATTTGGAGGTTGCGACAACTATTCTGGAAATAATCAAAACTCTAAAGAACAAAGAACAAGAGGAAAGAGAGTTTGTCATAATTACATTGGCTTATTATCACTACTTTTTTTATTATTCTTAAAAATATATAATAGGAAGTTAAAAAATGGAAGGCATTAAATCTCAAGTGAATAAGACATTGAGATAAATGTATGCACCCAATTTCAATATTGACAACCGAAAATTAAAATTAAATGATCAACAAGACTATGAACTCAAAACTGGAATGATATGAATACTACCTAAGTTTCATGGACTATCTAGTAAAGAACCCAATAGGAAATTAAGATAATTTAAATAATTTTTAAATGGATTCAGAATTATAGGAGTCACTAAGGATTAAATAAACTAGAAATCTTCCCCCTTCCCACTTGAAGGGGCATCCAAGGAGTGGCTCTATAATTTGCAATCTAGAGAAGTCACCTCATGGGAGGAGCTACCGAACAATTTCCTCTATAAATTATTTCATTCTTCAAGGAGTGCTAAAATTTGAAAATAAATTTATGGAATAAAATAATAAACTATAGAAAATATTTATGTGTTTTGCGATAGATTTAAGAAACTAACCAAACCCTTCCCGCACTAGTCATATAAAGAACATCACTTCTTGGTATTCTTCTACAAAGTATTGATGAAAAATGATCAGAACCTACATGATGATTCTTCAGGAGGAGAATTATTGATTAGTCAATAGTTAAATCCAGAGATTTTATTGAATGAATCTCCCAAAATTTTGAATAGTTTGGTAGTAGAACTACAACTAGAGGAATAAATATGGTAAAATTTTCTAACTCATCTTTTTTATAAAATAAAATTTTAGCACTATCTTTCCTTGTGAGACAATTAGATATGAATAAAGTCCAGGAATAATCACCCAACACACCCCAAGGGTCTAATATTTTTGATATTCTTAGAAGAATTTCACTGATGGATGACCTCAAGTAAAAGGGACTAAATGTTGTGATTCCATGTACCAAAGGAAAATCTAGAACCATCAATGTAGCAACAAAGTATTTAGAGAATTTACCACTAACCATTTTAGATATGGGATCAAATAGAATCAAAGACAACCATTTCAATAGGATTATTAATAACATTTTAAACTCCCTTCATAATAGAGACAAAATTTACAACCCTCTACAAGATAACAACAAGTACAACCAAAATAACCTTTGATGAAGGAAATAATTCAACAAGTAATAGAATCTCAAAATAGTCAACAGACCACCCTCACCACTCATGGGTTAGAGTTAAGGAAATTAAGAGAAAAATTCAGCCAGATCATGAACACCTTCAATAATATGGTAAATAAAGTATCAAATAATATTCCTGATAACTAAATTAAAAAAACTAAGTAAAATTTCAATGATATTACATTAAAGAGTGGAAAAGAACTTGAAAATAGTAAAGGATCACCCTAGAAATTGAAGATGGAAGTGAATAGCAGAAAGTATATGATGAATCTTCCCATGAAAAAGAACCTAAAGAGGAGACACTTAAGGAACCATAAAAAGAAAAAAAATAAAAACCATTAAATATCTACAACAACCCCAACCTCCATTCCCAATAATAATGAAAGAATCTAGAAAAACCATGGAATAATCACTGCAACAAGAGTTATTGGAAGTATTTAAAAAAGTAGGGATGAATATCCTCCTATTTGAATCCATTTTTAAGATTCCAAGGTATGAAAAATTAATTAAGTACACATGCACTAGTAGATAACTTAAACCCACCTATGTGGTTGTACAACTTTCCAACAGAGCCATTGCCTACCTGATATGTGTCCTCGAAGACATCCTGGTAAGTGTACAAGGCCACCTATTCCCAGTTGATTTTTATACCCTGGACCTAGAGGAAGAAAATGGTAATAATATTTTTCTAATCATAATGGGTATTACATTTCTTAAAATGAATAATAATATAATAAATTCTAATTAATGAAAACTTTTCATGACATTTTGTGAAGAAACAATGAATTTTAATATACTAGATTCAATTAAAAAGCCTCATGAAGAGAAATATATTTTCACATTAAAACATTATGAACTCCCTTATTCCTCTATAGAGGAAATCAAGATTTTAAATGATATAATTAGACTAGGAGAATCTTTGAAAAAACCCATCATTCTAAAAAAATATGTTTTTAAAAATGAATTAACTCTGGAGACAATTTCAAATGTTGAGAAATTTGAAGAAATTAATTAAAGTTAATTTAATTAGTTTATTAAATACACTAATAACATTTTTAACTTACATGTACATGTATCAATCATGGAGAACAATGAAATGAAAACGTCTCCATTAAACCCCCCTGAGTTAAAATTAAAACTGCTTCCCTAAAATTTCAAATATTCTTTTTTTTAAAATAGGATAAGAAACTTCCAATCATAATTTCTAATGAATTAGAGCCTATCCAAGAAAACCTACTATTGATGAATCATAAAAATAATTATAGGGCCATATTCTAGACATTGGAATACATTCCAGTAATTATCCATACCACCTTTAAACATATAATCTTTTTGGAAGATGAATCCAATTCTTTGAGACAACCCTAGAGAATTCTTAACCCAACCCTTCTAGAGGTAGAAAAAAGGGAAGAATAAATATTTCAAAAATATGAAATAATATATCCCATCTCAGACTCCTAATGGGTGAGTCATATTCAATTTTTTCCAATGAAAACTAGTTACACAATTAAGAATAATGAAAATAATGAATTAGTACCCACCAGAATCCAAAATAGTTTGAGAGTTTGTATCAACTATATGAGACTAAACCATGTGAAAATAAAAGACTATTTCCCCATACCATTTTTATACCATATTTTAGAGAGACTAAATAAGAAAGGACATTATTGTTTCCTTCATGGTTTTTTGGATATTTTCATGTTCCAATAGCTCCTTGTGACTAAGAAAATACCACCTTATCATATACCTTTAGTAAGTTTTCCTATCAAAGGATACCTTTAGATCTCTGAAATGCACCATGTTCCTTTAAATGATGCATGATAAGCATTTTATCAGACCCGATTGATAGATTTATATAATTATTCCTTGTTGACTTCAATATGTATGGTACTATCTTTCAAAACTTTTTGGAGAGTCTGGAAACGTTTTTATTAAGATTTATTAAGAAACAATTGGTTTTGATTTTTTAAAAATGAAATTTTAGGGTGTAAAAAGGAAATTTTTTATGCCATTTAATTCCAAATTATGGAATTTAATTTAATAAATCCAAAATTTATGTCATTTATACAGTACCCTACTCCACCATTGTTAGGAAAAATAGATCATTTCTAGGACATGTTGAATTTTATAGATTGTTTATTAGAGAATTTTTCAAAATTGGTTTTCCCCTAACTAACCTACTCAATAAATAAAATATTTTTTTTATTTAGTGATTCATGTAGTATAAATTTTGACAAATTAAATGGATTATTGAACACTTACCCCATTATCTGTCCACCAAACTAGGGTCATCCCCTTGAGATACTATGTGATTCTTCCAAAAGAGCTGTAGGTGTCTTGCTATCCCAAACTATTAGTAGGATTCCAAAAGTGATAGACTATACATAAAAAACCATGGAAACTGATAAAATTAACTACACAATAACAGAGAATTATGTTTTTCTATATTTATAAATTTATAATATTTTGTTCTTATCTATTAGGAAGTAAAGTACTAATCTATTCTGATCATGCATCCTTAAGATATTTGATCAAGAAGACTGATGTTGGATGTTACTGCTGCAAGAGTTTGACCTTGAGATTCAGGATAAGAAGGGATATAAAAATACAGTGCCTGACTACACGAGCTGGATTCCACACACTGCCAAGGTAAAACCAATCCCAAAGACCAGTATCGATGATTTATTCCCTAGTTATAAACTATACATCCAAACCTAAGTTCCCTGTTATACTAACATAATAAATTTTCTAGTCACGATAAAAGTACCTTCCCTATTCTCCAAGAATAAAATTGCTAAATTAAAATCTGAATCAAAACACCATGTTTGGAAAAACCCTTATTTATGGAAAATTTTCAATGACCAAGTCACTAGAAGGTTAATTCCTGAGGAAGAAATAAATTCTGCTCTTCATTTTTGTCATACAATTTTACGTGGAGGCCATTTTGGACCTCAATGAACCACTATAATTTTTTTGAAAGTTTTATTTTTTCCCTCTTTCTTTAAAAATTCACATTATTTTTGTAAAAAATTCGCAAAATGCTAGTCTACAAGTATAATTTCCAAAATACAATAAATTCCCAAAAAACATTTGATTATTTTTTGAGATATTTGATGTATGGGAAATTGAGTTCATGGACCCATTTCCTATGCCATTTGGATTTTCATAGATATTTTTAGTAGTAGAATATGCATCTAACTAGATTAAGGCCAAATCCACTTGGACTAATGACACAAAAAACATGACTAAATTTATGAAATAAAATATTGTTCATAGGTTTGGAATACCCTGATCATTAATCCATGACTAAGGAACCTACTTTCGCAATTATTATATAGAGTCCCTCATGAGGAAATATAGAGTGCACCATAAAACCTCAAATTCCTACCACCCACAGACAAATAGAATTTCTGAGGTTTATAATAGATAATTCAAAATAATTTTGGAGAAAACAGTGGAATCCAACCACAAGGACTAGAGTAATAAAATAGAAGATGCAATATGGGAATAAAAAAATACTTATATGATCCCATTAGGTATGTCCCCCTAATGAATTTTTTATGGTAAGCATTAAAAATTTCTTGTGGAGCTACAACACAAGGACTACTAGGCTATCAAAATACTAAACTTAGAGTTTATTAAGGCTAGATAATAGAGGAAACTGCAAATCATAGAGATTTAGGAGTTTAGAAGAGATAAATATTATAACTCACTACTATAGAAAGAGAAAACTAAATCTTACCATTAAAAATTGATCCATAAAAGAGAATTTCATGATGGAGAAAAAGTAATATAATATTTTTGAAGGATAAAAATTTTCCCTGCTAAGATTCATTCCAAATGGACTGGGCCATAAATATTAAATAATACATTTCGTTTAGGTTCATTTGGTATTGAAAGAGAAGGTTCGAAACAACCTTTCAAGGTAAATGAAAAACTAAAGAAGTAACATGAGGAATTTTTAAAAGAAACTACAGAGGAGTCTAGAATCCTCCCTGTTGTTGGTAAATAAAGCATTATCATATTGTCTCTTTCCATAATTTGCGCCTAGCTTCTTATTTTATATGTAACTTTTTTTTCATGAATAAATATGTTCTAGAATTCAACTAGAATATTTTTTGAACCTATTTTGGGGGAAAAGACAAACCTATTTAAGTATTTTTTTATTTCATAGAATCTAAAAATAAAAAATAACATTTTCCCTATAAATATAGTTATGTACATTTCTATTTTTGTGAAGTTTTTTGGCTTTGTTTTAAAATATTTACTGGCCATTATTGATTCCTTTCATAGTTTGAAAATACTAATACTAAAGCTAAGTAATTCATTTATTATGAAATTGTGATCCTCATATGATTACTGAATAGGAATTTCCACTTATTTTTATAAATGTTTGGTATTAGAACTAGGAGATAGAGTGTGATTAAAAATCATTTATGTAGAATCAATTTTATAACTTAAATTCACTAGAATTTTAAACTTAATATAAGGTAACTTGACCTATGTGAGACAGAACACATTAAGGAGATAACTTAAATGAAAATGATATAATTCATTTGAACCTGGAATAAAATTATGAAATTGGGATTCTACTGTGAGTCTCTAATATAAGGGAACTGGGTGCATTTCTATAAATAAATAAATCCATTTTCAATCTCAATAAGTGTTATGCATAGTTCTTTGTACAAAATTATAGCTGAAAAAAACTTCAAAAGGGCCTTATAAAATATGAGTTCATTTATGTGATGGGAATTTTGAACCCATAAAGGGGGAGAAATTGAATCATAACACATTTATTTAAGTTTTATAAATAAAGTGTAAAATCAAACTTTGGTTTGAGGAATCTTAGGAAAGAGGGAAAATGGGAATTTAATTTTTCTAAAACATTGATTCCAATTAATATAATATCCTAGGTAAATAAAGAAATATGACATTTTAATATTTATTAATATTTTTGAATTAAATATTAATTTTACTTTAAAGGGGTTTCAGTGTTCGATGGCGTACCTGATACACAACAACGAGTTTCTTTGAAATCTTATGCTGCACACTAACAATATAATATTATTATTTTAAATGGTAGTTAACGCCTAGCCATTGTATTAGAGGGAATGAATAGAACTAACTATAATATGATTATACATGTTTGTTAAATGTTTTTACATTTATCCAATAAAATTTAGAGGCTTAAAATGTGAATTAATCTAATTTTAAGCATAATTTACCTTAAAGGTTAATTTACCGCCTTTTAATGGTGAACCCTATTTAAATATAGTTTTGGTCACTTTTATATGTTTTATTTGACCAAATAAAATTCTTCTTTAGAATTGGGGCATCAAAGTTTACTTTGGGTATTTTTTTTGTATTTTTTTTGATAAAATTCATTTTTTAATGAAAAGTGAAAAATTCTATATTTTAATTCAAAACTGACTTTTAATATAATTTATTTATACGGTTATATTGACTTTTTAATTGGTTTTAAAGTTTAATTAGATTATATTTTTACCATTTAATCCAATTTTTGTCATTGTAATTAATTTCACTTTGAAATTGGACATAACAAGTGTCAATCTTTTGATAGTTAATATTTCTAAAAAACATGCTTTTTGTTTTGACGTTGGGAATTAATTTTAAATTAATTTCTGAAACTTCTATGTTTTGAATTTGTAAGAATTGATTTCATATTTGGAATCATGAGGTATAAATTGTGTAAATATCTAAATTTTATTTTTAGATTTTATGAATATTTACTTCAGTAAAAATTTTATTTACCATGGTTAAAGGGTAAATATGGTAAATAAGGGTAAATAAATATTATTATAATAATATAAAATTACCCTAAAATGTGTCCTAATCCTATTGGTTGATACATAGCCCACTATTGGAATCTTTAGGTCAATTTTGGGACCCCATGGAGCCACTTTATGGTGATAATGACACTTTATTTTAATTAACTTAAAGTAAAGGAAAAAATGACAAACAAATATCTTTTAGTAAATTAATTTTTACATGGGGTTATATAAGTTATATCTTAGACTATAAATATTAATTAGAAATATAAAAATATTTTATAAATTATTGTATTTTTTTTATAATTTTTTTACATCAAATAAATTAAATTATTTATGACACAATAATGATGCAGTGTTTACCTCATTAATAAATAATTTAAATAAATAAGATTATAAAGATTAAAATAATATCAAAAAATTTTCCAATTATTATTAAATGATTTTATTTCTACCATGAGTCATATTATCTATTAATTTAATGATTTCTGGACCTTTTTAAATCGAAGATAAGTTTATAATAAAATAATTATTTCAAACCTCCCTAAAGAGCCCCTCCTCCCCCTTATAAAAGGAAACCACTTCTAACCCATTCCTCACACCTCTAAATCCCCTTGTCTTGTCCAAACCCTTCCCAAATAATCTCTCTATATTCTTATATTCCACCTAGAAGCCTTACCTTAGGCAGAATCCACTTCAACAAACCCTTTTGGTTCAAACCAAAGGGAGTTACCCGAATTTAAGGTATCATCTTCTCTTAAGTTATTTTGTTTTATTTTAATTCTTCAACCCCCTAAAAACTTTTTATTACTTTATTTTATAAAAAAATATTATCCTAAATATACTAGGATTTTATTTTTGAGAGTAATTCGAACTACACTTACAGACACCTCCGTCTAATGGGTAAAGAACATACTGTTTCTATGGACGACGAACAACTGCCTCACAAAATGATGGTTGTTCAACTATCTCCAACAATCTCTCATGGTGGCCATTATGATGGAACTATATTTATATATGATATATAAGATATTTATATTGTTTCTATGCTTCTGTATTTTTCATTTATAGAATACCTTTATGGTTTCCATAGTGGGTAAATATGATAATCTCATTTGAGGAAGTACAGACTACCACCCCCTCAAAGTGATATGAATCGTTCATGCATTATGTGGAACGTATAAAGGGAAGAGTTAATGAAATTATATATTATATTATACTATAATTATAATATAATTATGTATAATTAAGTTTTAATTCCATTACAATACGAAATAGAAATGGAAGTAGCATTCATGCGTACGTACGGCTAACCGTCTCCATGAACAGTGCATTTCATTTCTTATATCCAAATGTTATGTAATATTATAAATACATGTATATACTGGATATATATGATATATATGATATCTAAATCATGAATATCATTATGTATATAATGAAATTTTGACCACATGAACAACTTGTAATTATAAAAAGTCCATTTTTGACTCAAGTACAAAATATCGACAAAATGACCATTATTAACTTAAATGATTATATAATATTTATAACATTTTAATAAGTGATATAAAAGGAATAATAAAATTTAAAATAATATTAATCAAGTATAAATTAACTTTAGTTTATTATTCAGGGGATTAAAGAACGATCCAGTCAAGTCGGACACGAGGTAAGGGACTTCGTCTCAATCTCCTTTCATTGAGGCATATTTTGTTTTAATACACGACTTTCTTTTATACAATTTATAAAAACCTTTGATTTTTTATTTCATTCAAAGGGAATCTCTTTCTACGAAACGTTTTACTAAATGACAAAAAAATAATTCTTCTTTTAACGTAAGCGGTGACAATGACCTTTCAGCCGCCGTGATTATTATTTGATATTTGGATTCCTTAACAAGCCGTATTGTTTTTAAAAAGAAAAATAAATATCATATACTATTTTATGTATTTTGGTTTTGAAAATGGTTTTGATAATGGATTTGTTATGTCAATATATTTAAGTGATATATTGTGATTGAAATGTGGAAATGTTTTCATTCCTTTATATTTTTTGAATGTGTTATGATTTTATAATGGTACATAGACATTTGATGGGTGGTTACGTGATAAACCAAATGAAGGGTGGTTCCATGATAAACTAGGATGAGTGGTTATGTTATAACCTCCAATGCATTGGGTATGGAAGTCAGCCGTATGGCTATTCCATTTAGTGATATGTGTGGAAGTCGACCGTATGGTTATTCCATTTAAGTATGTTTATGTCCCAAGTTACCTTTATGTGTTATGTGTTATTTATATGGATTTTATGGTAATATTTTGGTTACAAAAGGGTAATCAATGATCTTTTATTAAATTAAGAGTATTTACTACTTCATAATGGTGAAAAGTATTACTTATGATAAAGTATTCATGGTTTACCTATTGTATTAAAAACACTTACAATTTTTCTTCTTTGTGTATCCCTTACTGAGATTTTTATGCTCATACCATGTTTTTGAAATGTTTTCACTTGACATAAAGTGGAATAGGGAAAATTATGGGATAAATAAAAAGTCATGCTGTCTAAAACATAGAACTAGACATGACTATTTTTTTCAAGAATTTTTATTTTATAAAAAATATGGGAACTGAGTATAAGAGTATACTTTGTAAATTTTGGGATATAATGTAATAGTTATGACCTAATTATCTAAAACTCTAAACCTGAAAAGATCCTCAATGTGAATTATTAACTTAATTCAATATTATCTAATGTTTTTAAGGTCGGGTCTTTATAGTTGGTATTAGAGGCCAGTTTAGATAACTTTAGGAGTTAGGGTATTGTTAAATTAATATCCATAAATTAATTTATGTTAATATTGAAATGATAGAATTTATATATTACCATGTTGCTTTGCCTAAGATATTTCTATGTTCAGAATGGTTTTCCGCAAATTAAACCTGGAAACTATGTTGGGACGACACCAGAAGGAAGACAACCTTCCAAATCAGCAACTTGAGATGGTCAGAATCAGAACTGAATAGTTTGTTGCAATTATGGAACAGTTGAATTAGGCTATAAATGGTGGTAGTATCCATGTATGAGATCATCTAGATAAACCATAGAGGAACATGTTAGTAGTGGAGCATTTCATGAGGCAACATCCCCCATCATTCAGAGTATCATTTGACCCTGTGATAGCTGAAGGGTGGATTAAAGCACTGGAGAAAAATTTTGATGTCATGGGGTGTTTAGAACATCAAAAGGTTAGTCTCGCTGTTTACCGTTTTGAAGGTGAAGCTGATCAGTGGTGGTCGATGGTGAAAAATATCAGGGATTGTGAGGAGATTGATGCTCTTTATTGGGATGAATTCAAAGGTATGTTCCTTGAGAAATATTTTCCTAATGTGGTTCGACTTAGGATGGAAAAACAATTCTTGGAATTGTGGTAGGAGGATGAATCATTGGCTGTTTACGAAGGAATGTTCACTCGACTATCAAGGTATGCTCTAAATTTAATCTGAGATCTTAATAGTAAGATAAATTCATTTTACTCAGGACTAAAGTTGTGATATCGAAGAGAATTAGCCTCTCATGAGTTCAAAAGTTATAAAAAACTTGTTTTATGTGCGAAGAAAGTGGAAATGGAGTTTGCCGATGATCAAGTGTTCTTTGAAAAACAACAGAATAAGATGTCCAATTGGTAGGGAAAGAGAAAGAATTCATCAAAGAATCCTGGTGGTAAGAAAACTAAATATCTATATTGTGAGAAGTGTGGTAAAAAGAATCTTATAGAATGTTTATCAAAGTTGGTAAAGTGCTTCCAGTGTGGTAAGTCTGGTCATATTTCTTGTAACTATAAGGAAGATGATCAAGCAGACGATGAAAATCTAGCGGTAAGATGTTGTAAGTGAAATGAAATGGGTCATTATGCAAATGAGTGTCCAACGAAGTACTCAACTGAGGGAAAGCAACCAGGATACAAGAATAAAGGGGTGGTGAAGTCCTTTGAAACTACTTCAGCACATGTTGGGCCATCAAATGAAGTAGTATCAGGTACACTGTTTGTTTTTTCAGATTATGAAAATGTGTTGTTTGATTCAGGGTCTACACACTCTTTTATTTCTAAGAAGTTTTCTAGTAAATTGGGAATTCCATATCAAGATTTGAATCATGAACTTATGGTAAAAACACCGGGAGGAAATGTTGAAACAAAAATAAATCATAAGAACCTTCATGTCCTTGTGTGCAGGAAAAATCTACTTGCAAACCTTACTATTTTTCCTCTAGTAGAGTTTGATGTTATTTTGGGTATGGATTTTATTTTTGGTTATCATGCTAATATTGACTGTAGATCTAAAGAGGTTTCTTTTCAATATGAATTTTAGTTTGTGTACAAGAATGAACCCTTACTTTTGATAACATATCAGGAATCTGAGAAACTAGTAAAAGATGGAAATGAATGTTACCTTGCACATATTATTGAAAAAAAGGAACTATTAATATTAATGATCTGCTTGTGGTAAATGAGTATCTTGATGTTTTACTAATGAGTTTCCTGGTGTTATACCAGATCAGGAAGTTGAATTTACTATTGACTTAGTTCCTGATGCTAAGCCAATTTTAAAACCCCCATATCAAATGGCTCAAATTGAAATTTTAGAGTTAAAGACGAAATTACAGGAGTTATTATATAAATGTTTCATTCGACCTAGAACATCACCATGGGGTTATCCTGTCTTGTTTTTTAAAATGAAATATGGTTCAATGAGACTTTGCATTGATTATAAAGCATTTAATAACATCACTATTAAGAACAAGTATCCTTTTCCTTATATTGATGATTTGTTTGATCAGCTCGAGGGAGCTCAGTATTTTTCGAAGATTGATTTGAGGTCGGGGTTCCATTAGTTGAAAGTAAAGGAAGAAGAAATTACGAAGAACGTGTTTTGTACTAGATATGACTATTATGAATTTTTAGTTATGCCTTTTGGGTTAACCAATACACCTGTTGTATTCATGGATCTTATGAATATAATTTTCTATGAGTTCTTGGATAAGTTTTTGGTTGTGTTAATTGATGATATTTTGGTTTATTCTAAAAGTAAATAGGAGCATGAAAGTAATTTAAGGTTTGTCTTGAAAACATTAAAAGAAAAGAAACTATTTGGTAAATTTAGCAAGTGTGAGTTTTGGTTACAAAAAATTTCTTTCCTTGGTCACATTGTTTCAAAAAATGGCATAACTGTTGATCCTGCTAAAACAAAATTTGTTAAATAATGGCCAAGACCCACAAATATAATTGAGATCAGTAGTTTTCTTGGTTTGGTAGGTTATTACCGAAGGTTTTTTGAGAATTTTTCACGGTTATCTAGTCCAATGACAAAGTTAACCCTAAAAGGTGTTAAGTTCCTTTGGGCAAAAGAATGTGAAGATTGTTTTCAGGAATTGAAAAGAATATTAGTGAATGCTCATGTTTTGGCACTACCTTCCATAAATGGTGAGTTTGTTATTTACAGTGATTCTTAGTTGAAAGGACTTGGTTATGTCCTTATGTAGAATGATTAGGTAATTGCTTATGCTTCACGTAAGTTGAAACCTCATGAGTTAAATTACCCTACACATGATTTGAAATTATCTTCTATAGTTTTTGATTTAAAAATTTGGAGGCAGTATCTATATGGAGTAAAATGTGAAATATATACTGAACAAAAAAGTTTAAAGTATATATTCACTCAGAAATAATTGATCATGAGACAGAGGATATGGATGGAATTAATCAAGGATTATGATTGCACGATTCATTATCATTCGGGAAAGTAAAATAAAGTGACTGATGCTTTGAGTCAAAAAGTAACGCTTCATTGATCATGCTACATTTGGATCGAGAACCTTTGGTTTTTTTATTTGATGAACTTTGGAATAGAAGTTGTTGGTGCAGAAAATTCTTCTATTTTGTTTCAGGTGTCAGTGAAATCATCTCTATCAGACAGAATAAAGAAAGCACAGAAGGAAGACAGTGAGTTGCAGAAAAAGGTAGAATTGGTTCATATGGGTAAGTTGCCTGAATTTAACATTGATAATGATTGTGTTTTGAGGTTTGGGAAGAGATTATGCATGACTTATGATTCAAAGTTGAAGAATGAGTCATTATGTGAAGCACATAGATCCCCGTTTTCAGTTCATCCTGGTAGTACTAAGATGTACAGAGATCTTCGGGAGTATTATTGGTGGGATGGAATGAAAAGAGATATTGCTAATTTTACTGTGAAGTGTTTGACTTGTCAGTAGGTTAAAGCAGAGCATAAGTTACCAAAAGGGATGCTTCATTCTTTATCGGTGCCAAAGTGGAAAATGAAAAATATATCCATGGACTTTGTTGTGGGATTACCGAAGACATCTCGAGGTAATAATGCAATCTGGGTTGTTGTTGATCGGTTGATTAAATCTTCCAATTTACTTCCTATTAGAGATAATTTTTCTCTAGATCAACTTTCTCGGTTGTATGTTAAAGAGATAGCCATTTTTCATGGTGTTCCCCTCTCCATTGTATCTGATCATAATCCCAGCATTACTTATAACTTTTGGAAAAGCCGTAAGAAGTCGTTGGGTAATGAATTAAACTTTAGTACAATTTTTCATCCACAATCAGATGGGTAGTCAGAACGAACAATTGAGACCTTGGAGGATATGCTACATGCTTGATCGATGGATTACTAGGTAAGTTGGGACCAACATCTTTCTTTGGTTGAATTTTTGTATAATAACAGTTTTCAATCCAGTATATAGATGGCTCCATTGGAGGCATTATATGGGAAGCGGTGTTGAAATCCATCATTTTGGGATGAAGTAGGTGAAAGAAAGTTGATGGGACCAGAATTAGTAGAAGATATGACATAGAAAGTTCATTTGATTCAGAAGCACATGAGAACAACTCAGAGGAGGCATAAAAGTTATGCGGATAACCAGAAGAATGATCTTTCTTTTGAGGTAAGTGATCATGTCTTTCTCAAAGTTTCTCCATGGAAAAGTGTGATGTGTTTTGGTAAGAAATGAAAGTTATGTATGAGGTTCATTGGACCCTATGAAATCCTAGATAAAGTTGGATCAGTTGCTTACAGAGTGGATTTACCTCCAAGTTTATCCCAAGTACACAATGTTTTTCATGTTTCAATGTTGAGAAAGAATATGCCAGATCCATCTCATGTTTTAAGTTGAGAGGTAGTTTAGTTGGAAGAGAATATCTCTTATGAGGAACAACCAGTCCAGATTCTTGATCGAAGAGAGCAAGTGTTGCGGAATAAGGTATTTCACCAAGTAAAATTTTTGTAGAAAAACCATATGGTTGAAGAGCCAACATGGGAATCTGTAAATTCTATGAGGGATAAATACCCTCATTTATTTGATAAGTGAATAAAACTGTGAGGATGCAATTTCCAAAAGGGGGAACGATGTAACATCCCAGGTAAATAAAGAAATATGAAATTTTAATATTTATTAATATTTTTGAATTAAATATTAATTTTACTTTAAAGGGGTTGCTATTTTTGATGGCGTACCCGATACACAACAACGAGTTTCTTTAAAATCTTAATTTACACATTAACAATATAATATTATTATTTTAAATTGTAGATAAAACCTAGACTTTGTATTGGTGGTAATGAATAAAACTAACTATAATATTATTATACATTTTTTTAAATGTTTTTACATTTATCCAATAAAATTTAGAGGCTTAAAATGTGAATTAATCTAATTTTAAGCATAATTTACCTTAAAGGTTGATTTACCACCTTTTAATGGAAAACCCTCTTTAAATATAGTTTTGGTCACTTTTATAAGTTTTATTTGACCAAATAAAATTCTTCTTTAGAATCAGAACATCAAAATTTACTTTGGGTAATTTTTTCTGTATTTTTCTGATAAAATTCAATTTTAAATGAAAAGTCAAAAATGCTGTATTTTAATTCGAAACTGCCATTTAATATAATTTATTTATATGGTTATATTGTCTTTTTATTTGGTTTTAAACTTTAATTAGATTATATTTTCACCATTTAATCCAATTTTGTTCATTGGAATTAATTTCAAATTAATTTCTTCCTCTTTTGTGTTTTGAATTTGGATGAATGGAATTTATATTTGGAATCAGTAGGTTCAAATTGTCTTAATATCTAACTTTTATTTTTATACATTATGAATATTTTCTTCAGTAAAAATTTTATTTACCATGGTTAAAGGGTAAATCTAGTAAATAAGGGTAAATAAATATTATTATAATAATATAAAATTACACTAACATGTGTCCTAATCCTATTGGTTGATACATGTCCGATCATGGACATCTTTGGGTTGATTTTGGGACCCCATGGAGCCACTTGAGGGTGATAATGACACTTTATTTTTATTAACTTAAAGTAATGGAAAAAATGACATAAACAAATATCCTTTAGTAAATTAATTTTTACATGGGGTTATATAAGTTATCTATTAGACTATAAATATTCATTATAATGATAAAAAGTTTTCCTACATTATGGTATTTTGTTTATAAATTTTAAAGGTCAAATAAATTAAATTATTTATGACACAATAATGATGTAGTGTTTACCTCATTAATAAATGATTTAAATAAAAAATATTATAAAGATTAAAATTTTAGAGACCCAAGCTTCATGTACATGGAAATTACATTACTTTTTCGGAATACTTAATACATAACAAATACAGACACCCAAGGACCATAATAGTTTAGTGTCTTTGGAAACTCAGAACATAATATTCTAATCATGGTGAAAGATCTTCACCATCTCCCATAAAGATGTTCCCCTTTTGTTTTTTTACCTAAAACCTTTCTTTATATCCTGGGGAAAAGAAAACATATAAAGGGTGATCTCAAATTCTCAGTAAGGGTAATCATGGAGAAAATAAAACAAACCATATACATTTGAACTTAAAAACATGAACATAAAGTTTAAACATAAAAATCTTGAGTTGTGAAATAAATCTTGGCAGTACGTAAGGCATAGCTCATAAAGGAACATCAATCATGATAAAATATCATGGGAATAAAATATGTAATTGTGGAAAACCCTTAAGCACATGATATGATTTTCATAGTATCCAAGGCATTGCTTCTAAGACCATCATAGTGGACAAATTCCATTACTGAACCATGTTTACTTGCCGTTCCAGCCCTATATTACTGAACCAGATTTTACTTTTCGTTCCATCCATGTCTATCTAATGATATATAAATCTTTACCCAATTCATTGGAGGGATATATCAGTCCCACCAATCTCATAATAAAATCATTCTTTCCTGTTCCACAAAGTAAACACAAATCATTCATCATAACCCAAAGATTAATATGGGTTTCATAAATATCATCGAATCATAACATAATCCATATAAAAAATGGATATCATTTCATCATAAGAAAAAAAACCATGTAAATAATAGAGACATTATACTTGAAACCTAAACATACTAAATAATTTCATCTTAGATGGAAAATAGTTTTGATAAAACACTTGAAATTAATTCTTGAGGAAAATATCCTTTCTTCTTCAAAATAATTTTATTTTCACAAAATGCCATGAAATTTTAAAAGAAAAGGATTTTTGTTGAAAATAATCATGAAATATTGTATAGGAAGCTTCATGAAAATAATACATTATGAAATCGTAAAAATCTGTTCATGCCGTATAAGTTAAAAAAAATTCTTCAAAAAGTACCTCGTATGGTAAACAAAAGAAAGATTCCTTCCATACATGTGGTAAAAGTCAAAAAAGGGTGAAAATGAATTTAAACATACATGGAAGAATAGTAAAAATTTTATGAAAAAATTGTTAGAAAACATGGATATGGATGATAAACATAACCCCAGTAAATACTTACAAATAAACCCTCCCGGATAAGAACGAGATTGAAATAATTATCCCTTACCTTATGTCCAATTTCTTCCGTATGTGTCCGAGACTCCTTTATAGTGGGTTTAAAAATATTATTAACTTGTAAAAAAACCATAATAATATTTATTATATCATATATGATTCACTTACGACTTTATATTACCCGTTCATTTGTTAATTCCATGTTAAAGTAGTGTTTTGGGTAAAATCGTTTCATTTTTCATACGTGTTTTGACTTGTAATTATTCAAATGATTAATTACTTATAGAATGTAAAACATGATTTATATATAATATATTCAGAATATATATATATATATATATATAAAATAGATTGATAAATGGAATGAAGTACACCGTTCATGGAGACGGTATGCCGTACGTACGAATGAACGCTATTTTAGTTTCCTTATTGAATTGAATGGAAGTAAGTAAATAACATATAAATAAATCCAATATCATTATTATGTCATATATTTCATGATTATTTATTATATATACTTTATAATCATTCTTGAATGGTTAACGTGGAGAATGAATCTCATCGCGTTGTGGAGACGGTAATCCGTACATATGAACGAGCCATGATATCATTCCCATAATTATTTAATGGAATTAGAGTGGATGATATAAAATATTAGAATAAGTATGATGTTATAATAATCATATATAGTTATTATTTCCACCATTATTCCCATCCAAGTTTGGTGGTGGTGGAAAAATAGATTATACCATGACGTGGAGACGGTAAGTCGTACGTACACACGCGCGGTGATTTCATTTTTCATAAGATGGATATACAGTGAAATAGGGTTGTTTCATATTTATAATAACATATCAGTATATTATAGATACTTATGTTATTACATTATAATGAAACAACTAAAAAGAGTAAGTAGAATAAGAAAGAAACTTGAAAGAATCGGTAGAAGATATTACCTCTTCCTCGAAGTGCCTCCTTTAAACTTCTTCTTAGGGCACTAGAGTTGGTCTTTTGATAAGACCATCACATCTATAATGTTACCATAGAGGTTGATAAGAGGATTTTACAGGGTTTTTCCGAGCATTAAGGCTCAAGATTGAGTGGATAGTAGAGGGAAGGGGTGCCCTTTTATAAGAGAGGAGAGGGGCACTTTTGGAAACCTCCAAAATATTAATTTACAATAAACTCAAGACCCACTTAAAATCTTTAAACGTGACTCCAATTCGGTTATGAGGTAATATAGGGTTGTAATATAATCAACCAATAAAATTTATACATGTTTTGATTTTATTTTAAACCTTATCATTTTGATTTATCCTTACTTAATCTATTTTATTTTATTTGTGGTAATAGTATTATAAATTTTAAATGGTTATAAATACTTACTTATGTGTTTTGAATTTTCCATAATTGAATACTTTATGAAATTTTATACCATATAAATTTAAATTTTTAATTTTTAAATATTTTTGTGATTTTTAAACAATTTAATAATATGTTATTTTTATAAAATATCAATTGTGTCAATTTTGACACTATTCATTTATTTGAATTTAAATAAAATATAAATAGAATATATGTTCTAAAAAAAATATTTAATATATTAATAACATGTCATATTTATCTATAAATTTAGTGGAGCACATGAATTAGTTCATTTAATATTGATTTTAATATTTTTAAAACCATTTATTTGATATTTCTCTTAATAAAATAATTACTACAACATTATCATATAATTATTTAATATACTTATATGTTGCATAAAAATTAAAAATAAAATACTATGATGAAGTTAAATCTATTTTATTTCACAAGAATACTTTTATTCGAATTTATCTTCTGAAACACCTAACTTTTAAAATGACATGTTTATTAAATTATGAAGGTGACAACTTTGAAATTTTTAAAATAAAATAATATAAATGTCATAATCTGTTTTATAAGGCTCCAAATGGTCCACAAGTAGACCCTTGTATGGTAAGGGTATAGATACACTCTACCAATAAGGTTTGTTCAAGTTTATAGTCCTTTTAATGGGTATTATTATTTTAATAAAAACTCTATTATTGATTTTACACTAAATAAATAATTTCTACATCATTAATGTATAAGCTATTAAAGTAATTATATATTTCTTCAAAATCACAAATAAATTACCATTAGGAAGATTTTTTTTTATATTTACAATGAGTATTTATAATTGAATTTATATTCTGTATAACCTTATATTAAAAATACTTTAATTATTAAATTTTGAGTGAGACATATTTCACTTTCTTTAAATAAAATAAATTAATGGTCTTAATCACATCAAAGTGGGTTCCAAAAGATACCATTCAGACCCAAGTATACTTTAGGACTAAATATAATCATAAAATTATATTAATACAAGTGTTAGGGTAATTTTATAATATTATGTTTACCCTTAATTACCTAATTTACCTTTAACTGTTGTAAATAAAATTTACCGTAGTTACTATTCATAATGCCTTAAAATAAAAATTATACTATTAACATAGTTTGGTCCTAATGATTCTAAATATGGAATAAATTTCTCAAAATTAAAAACAGAGAAGTTTCAGTATTTAATTTAAAAATAATCCTGCTGTTGAGAAAACGGGTTTTAAAAGTTAAAACATTACAAAAAGATTGAAATGTTTTTACATATGAATTCAATGAAAAATTAATTATAATGACATAAATTATATTAAATGGTAAAAATATATTATATTTATACTTTAAAACCATTAAATAATATATTTTAACCATATAAATTAATTTTATGAAAAAAGTTGTATTTAATTAAAATTTAGTGTATTTTCACTATTCATCAAAATAAGAAACTTATCAGAAAAATATCAAATTTTTTTCCAAAGTAAAATTTTAATATACTTATTCCAAGTAAGAAGTTTAATTTGTCAAATTTAACTTATAAACATGTCAAAAACTAGATTTAAATTGGGTGCGCCATCAAAAGGCGATAAAACTGCATTTTTTTGAAAAATATTTATTTTACCCGAAAATTTTATTTTGTTCTCATACCATGTTCTAGAATATGTGTAAGTTGAATGATATTGTTATAAAATTCAAAATTTGGTTAATACTATTCATAACAGCTAGTTCATAATAATAATATATCGTTGTTTAGTGAAACTCAGTATTGCGTACAACACAAGCTATTGAGGAAGGTCGCTCTTGCATGCAACACAAGCCAAGAATAGTGTTTTCATATACTACAAGCTAATATGGTGTTGCATATAGAACAAGATAATGTTGGTGTAGTGTAAAACACAAGACATCAAAGTAATTAAAAATAATATTTCTCATAAAATCTCGGGGTGTTACCTTCTACCCCCCTTAAAATGAATTTCACCCTCGAAATTCATCGGGGTTATAAATCGTTTACTACTTGAAAGTTTTTTACATTGGAGTCCACATCATAAAAAGTAATACTAAAACTTAATTTTAAAAAGTAAAGTTAGAAACATAACGGTCACCCAAAGTACCTCAACACTGAGTTTCCTTATAGGAGAATATAGGTGAAAATATGGATATGGAAGAGAAATCTAACCATCATATTCTAATGAAGAGTGGTAGAGAACATGACTATGAAAAATATAACAATAACAAAGCCATATATTTGTGATGATCTAAGGTACCATATAATTCATCAGATATGAGGACACTAGGAGAACTTTTTTGGTTTTCAAGATCATTTCTCTAAAGTTGATGAATTTTTCCATAAGGATAAATACTTACTTGATTTCAGTGTAATATCATCGTTGGTCCTTCCATGAAAAATTTCCACTTCATATCGAATTTAATGAAATGAAGTTGAATTTTTCATTCTTGAAGTATTAGCAGATCATGCGATAAAATTATAGGTCATTCCATCTATCTCTATCACAAAAAAGGTTATCACAAGATATTAAATATACATAAGTCCATATATAGTGAGGTTAATCATATATGGTTACAAAAATGGACTTATACTTCATCTATCATACCACTTAATAAAATAAAACTAATTTATACAAACTAGGGACTTCCTGTAGGATAGTGGTAGGCGATAAAGGCCAGTCACACTTCGGTTGTGGGTTCGATTCCTATATCCTTGTCTGACGCGATGGGATGTCACTCGTCCTACAGGCTGTATTTTTTTCTAAAACTATACTATTATTACATTCTAGAAAAAAGTTTTAACCTTAAAAAATACTATATGATGTCTAAATTAATTCATTCTAGTCTTTAGGCTTATCCCAAATACTTCTGTCCAATCTCGTAGTATAAAGAAAAATATTACAAGAGAGGTCATCCACCAAGCATGTAAATACCATCATTTATCCCCTATATATCATACGATATATCATGTTGGTCATATTACAAATATGTGAATACCTTAATCATGTATTATCTTGAAACATAAATTACCATATAACCTTAGTGAAAACATGAATGTTGTAAAAAGTTAACTCTTTCCACATACCAAAATCCCAAAATTTCTATATTCTCAAACCATGATGTCACTTTGTCCTTATACCAGTAATGAGATCATTAATACTATCAAACATATTATTTTCTCCTTATCCCTTCATTATGCACATATCATCTACTTTCCAAAAATATTTCAATTACTTTTTATGGTTTCTGGTATCATACAATTATTGAAAACCAATATACAGATATTCCAATATTCCATAATACTATAAATGAGATTCCAAAACACTATTTTGGAATCCCATTACATATACACTTAATCATTCCACCACTTCGTTGTCATATTCAAAATCACCAATAGTGATTTCATGTGACTTCCCTTTGTCCTTTTCCTTAATAGGTTGTTGATGTCGATCATCATTAACCCTTGGATTAGGGCATTGGTTAACATAATGCCACATTTCCTTACACTTGTAGCATTGAAGTGTTGGTGGTGCATTCTATGTAGTCTTTTCTCTATTCACATCATTAGCTACCTTTTTCCCATTACTTCGACACTCATCTGCTCGATGACCTTATTTTCCACACTTATAACATTTTGTAGTCCCTTTAAGAAGATCTCCACCATGATTCTTTCCACACTTTGAGCATAAAGAAACATTCGTCTTCTTTTCACAATTGTTTTGAGATTTTTATTTGAACTCCATCTTTCGTTTCTTGTCAAAACCATGATATGGATATGTAACGCCAACTTCTAGTTCTACCTTTATAGTACAATGCAAAATTTATTAATATCTACTGAAGTCTCTTATAGCTAATGCCCTTTTAAATAATTGGTTTTAAGCCACTGAATAATTGATCAACTTTACTTTCAGGTTGGATGATAAATCCAAATGCATACCTTGCAAGCCTTGTAAAATTCACCTCGTATATACCAACAAATCCATCATCCTTTTTCTTAAGCTCAAGGAACTCCTTTTCCATCTTTTTTCAAAAAATACGAGGGAAATACTTATTGAAAAACAAGTTTTTGAACTCATCCCATTCCATGGATTCAATTTCATCTTGGGGCCTTGTATTCTTAATTAGATTCCACCACTGGTCTGCTTCACCCTCTAAACGGTAAACAACTAAAATGAATTTTTCATGTACTAAACAACGAAGTGTGGAAAATATATTTTCAGTGGTACTGATCCATTTTTCAGTAATAAGTGGATCAGAAGACCCATTGAAAGAAGGTGGACTTTTCCTCATGAAGGACTAAATAGAATATTGTTCCCTTCTCTGGTCATTTGGAAGTCCAGATTGATTTATAGATTTTGTAAGTATAAAAATAATATTTTTCACTCTATCTCCCATAACATTGGTTTATTCAGGAGGAAAATCATTGCATTGTCCATTACATTGATCAACACGGTTCCTTCGGGTTCCAACCACCGTCTAAAACCCAAAAATAATAGTTTGAGAGGAAAAAATCATGCTTGGAAAACAACATAATAAAGGGGGAGTACCTTCAATATATAACATCTTAGGTTTAATTATAAGATCGTTACTGTAATTCTAGGACTCTAACCTATACTTATACTTAACCTTAAAGACATTCCTAGATATACCTTAGAAATATCTCTAGGGATCTCACTAAAGTTTTCACATCCTAGTTTCCAAAGGTTAACTAAACCTTCTATCTGATACCAACTATAGAGACCCAAGATTGACGTGCATGGAAATTACATTAATTTTGTAGAATACTTAATACATAACAAAAACAGACACCCAAGGACCGTAATAGTTTAGTGTCTTTGGAAACTCGGAACATAATCTTCTAATCATGGTGAAAGATCTTCAACATCTCCCATAAAGATATTACCCTTTTGTTTTCTTACCTAAAACCTTTATCTATATCATGGGGAAAAGAAAACATATAAAGGGTGATCTCAAATGCTCAGTAAGGGTAATCATGAAGAAAATAAAACAAACCATATACATTTGAACATAAAAACATAAACATAAAGTTTAAACATCAAAATATTGAGTTGTGAAATAAATCTTGGCAGTACGTAAGGCATAGATCAAAAAGGAACATCAATAATGATAAAATAGCATGGGAATAAAACATGTAATTGTGGAAAACCATTAATCACATGATATTATTTCTTTAGTATCCAAGGCATTTCAACCAAGACCATCACAGTGGACAAAGTACATTACTAAATCAGGTTTACTTTCCGTTCTAGCCCTGTATTACTGAACTAGATTTTACTTTCCATTCTATCCATGTCTATCTAATGAGATATAAATCTCTACCCAATGAATTTGAGGGAGATATAGTTCCCACCCATCTCATAATGAAATCATTCTTTCCTATTCCACAAAGTAAACATAAATCATTCATCATAACCCAAAGAATAATATGGGTTTCATAAACATCATCCCATAATAACAAAATCCATATAAAAAATGGATATAATTTCATCATAAGAAAAAAATAAAACCATGTAAATAATAGAGACATTATACTTGAAACCTAAACATACTAAATAATGTCATCTTAGATGGAAAATAGTTTTGATAAAACACTTGAAATGAATTCTTGAGGAAAATATCCTTTCTTCTTAAAAATCAATTTATTTTCACAAAATGCCATGAAATTTTAAAAGAAAAGGATTTTTGTTGAAAATAATCATGAAATATTGTAGAGGAATCTTCATGAAAATAAGGCATTATGAAATCGTAAAAATATATTCATGCCGTATTAGTTAAAAAAACATTCTTCAAAAAGTACCTCATATGGTAAACAAAAGAAATATTCCTTCCATACCATGTGGTAAAAGTCAAAAAAGGGTAAACATGACTTTAAACATACATGGAATAATAGTAAACATGTTATGAAAACATTTTGAGAAAACATGTATATAGATGATAAATATAACCCTAGTAAATACTTACGAATAAACAATCCCGGATAAGAACGAGATTGGAATAATTATCCCTTACCTTATGTCCAATTTCTTCCGTATGTGTCTGAGACTTCTATATAGTGGGTTTAAACATATTATTAACTTTCAAAAAACCATAATAATATTTATGATATCATATATGATTCACTTACGGTTTTATATTACCCGTTAATTTTTCAATTCCATGTTAAATCAGTGTTTTGGGTAAAATCGTTTCATTTGTCATACATGTTTTGACTTGTAATTATTCATATGATCAATTAGATCATGATTACTTACTTATAGAATGTATAACATGATTTATATATAATATATTCATAATATATATATATATATAATAGATCGATAAATGGAATGAAATACACCGTTCATGGAGACGGTAGGCCGTACGTACGCATGCACGCTGTTTTCATTTCCTTATTAAATTGAATGGATGTAAGTAAATTACATATAAATAAATCCAGTATAATTATTATTTCATATATTTCATGATTATTTATTATATATACTTTATAATCATTCTTTAATGGTTAACTTGGAGAATGAATCTCATCGCGTCGTGGAGACGGTAATCCGTACGTACGCACGAGCGATGATATCGTTCCCATAATTATTGAATGGAATTGGAGTGGATGATATAATATCTCAGAATCCGTATGATGTTATAATAATCATATATATATTTATTATTTCCACTATTATACCCATCCAAGTATGTTGGTGGTGGAAAAACAGATTACACCATGACGTGGAGACGCTAAGTCGTACGTACGCACGCGTGGTGATTTCATTTTTCATAAGATGAATATAAGGTGAAATAGGGTTGTTTTATATTTATAATAAAATATCAGTATATTAGTGATAATGATGTTATTAATTTATAATGAAACAACTAAATAAGAGTAAGTAGAAGAAGAAAAAACTTGAAAAAATCGGTAGAAGATATTACCTCTTCCTCGAAGTGCCTCCTTTAAACATCCTCTTAGGGCACTAGAGTTAGTCTTTTGAGAAGACCAGTACCTCTATAATTTAAATATAGAGGTTGATAAGAGTAATTTGCAGGTTTTTTCCAAGTATGAAGGCTCAATATTGAGTGGAGAGGAGAGGGAAGGGGTAACCTTTTATAAGAGAGGAGAGGGGCACTTTTGGAAAACTCCAAAATATTAATTTATAATAAGCTCAAAACCCACTTAACAACTTACAAAGTGACTCAAATTAATATATGAGGTAATAGAGGGATGTAATATCATCAAAAAATCAAATTTAGACATGTTTTGATTTTATTTTAAACCTTATCATTTTAATTTATCCTTATTTAATCTATTTAATTTTATTTGTGGTAATAATATTATAAATTTTAAATGGGTATAAATACTTACTTATGTGTTGTAAATTGTACATAATTGGATACTTTATGAAATTTTAGACCATATAAAATTCAATTTTTAATTTTTAAATATTTTTTTTTGATTTTTAAACAATTTAATAATATGTTATTTTTATAAAATATCAATTGTGTTAATTTTGACACTATTCATTTATTTGAATTTAAATAAAATCTATATAGAAGATATGTTCGAACCAAAATATTTAATAGATTCCTAAAATTTCATATTTATCTATAAAATTCATGGAGCACATTAATTAGTTTATTTAATATTTATTTTATTATTTTTTAAACCATTTATTTGATATTTCTCTTAATAAAATAATTACTATAACATTTTCGTATAATTATTTAATATACTTATATGTTGCATAAAAATTAAAAATAAATACTATGATTAAGGTAAATATATTTTATTTCATAATAATACTTTTAGGCGAATTTATCTTCTAAAACACCCAACTTTTAAAACAATATGTTTATTAAATTATGAAGGTGACAAATTTGACATTTTTTTAAAAAAAATAATATAAATATAATAAGCTGTTTTATAAGGGACTAAATGGTCCACAAGTAGACCCTTAGATGCTCAGGTTATAGATACACTCGACTAATATGGTTTGGTCCGGTTTATGGTCCTTTTGATGGGTATTATTATTTTAATAAAAACTATTTTATTGATTTTTAACTAAATAAATAATTTCTACATCATTAATGTATAAGCTATTAAAGTAATTATATATTTCTTAAAAATCACAAATAAATTACCATGATGAAGAAAAAAATTTTATATTTACAATGAGTATTTATAATCAAATTTATATTCTGTATAACCTTATATTAAAAATACTTTAATTATTAAAGTTTGAGTGAGACATATTTCACTTTCTTTAAATAAAATAAATTGAAGGTCTTAATCAATTCCAACAGGTTCCAAAAGATACCATTTCGACCCAAGTATACTTTAGGACGAAATATAATCATCCAATTATATTAATACAAGTGTTAGGGTAATTTTATAATATTATTTTTACCCTTAATTACCTGATTTACCATTAACTGTTGTAAATAAAATTTACCGTAGTTACTATTCATAATTCCTTAAAATAAAAAGTAGCCTATTAACATAATTTGGAGATCATGATTCCAATATGGAATAAATTTTTCCAAATTCAAAACATATAAGTTGGAGTATTTAATTTAAAATTAATCCGGCTGTTGGGAAAACAGGTTTTAAAAGTTAAAACATTGCAAAAGATTGAAATGTTTTTACCTATGAATTTAATGTAAAATTAATGGTAATGACATAAATTATATTAAATTGTAAAAATATATTCTATTTATACTTTAAAACAATTCAATAATATATTTTAACCATATAAATTATTTTGATGAAAAAAGTTGTTTTCAATTAAAATTTAGCGTATTTTTACTATTCATCAAAATAGAAACTTATCAAAAAAATATCAAAAATTTTTCCAAAGTAAAATTTTAATATCCTGATTCCAAGGAAGATGTTTAATTTGTCAAATTGAACTTATAAACATGTCAAAAACTAGATTTAAAGTGGGTGCACCATCAAAAGGCGACAAAACTGCATTTTTGAAAAATAATTATTTTACCAAAAAATTTTATTTTGTTCTCATGCTATGTTCTAGAATATGTGTAATATGAATGATATTGTTATAAAATTTAAAATTTAGTTAATACTATTCATAACGGCTAGTTCATAATAACAATATATCAATGTTTAGTGAAACTCAGTATTGCGTACAACACAAGCTATTGAGGAAGGTCGCTCTTTCGTGCAACATAAGACAAGAATAGTGTTTGCGTATACTACAAGCTAATACTGCATTCCATATAGTGCAATCTAATCTTGGTGTAGTGTACAACACAATACATCAAAGTAATTAAAAATAATATTTCTCATAAAATCTTGTGGTGTTAGAAAAATAATATTCAAAACTTTTCCAATTATTATTGGATGATTTTATTTCTACCATGAGTTATCTTATCTTTGACTTTAATGGTTTTTGGATCTTTTGAAACTGAAGATAAATTTATAATAAAATAATTGTTTCAAACTTTCCTAAAGATCCCCTCCTCCCCCTTATAAAAGGACACCACTTCTAACCCATTCCTCACCCTCTCAAGCCCCTTGGATCATCCAAACCCTACCCAAATAATCTCTCAAGATTCCTCTCTTCCACCAAGAAGCCTTACCTTAGGCATAATACACTTCAACAAACCCTTTTGGTTCAAACCAAACGGAGTTTCCCAAATTAAAGGTATCGTCTTATCTTAAGTTCTTTTGTTTTATTTTACTTCTCCAACCCCCTAAACTCTTTTTATTACTTTATTTTATAAAAAAAATAGTATCCCTAATATACTAGTATGTTTTTATGAGAAGGATTCTAACTAAACTTACACACACCTCCATCTAATGGGTAAAGAACATACTGTATCTATGGACGACGAACTAATGCCTCACAAAATAATGACTGTTCAAATATCTCCAACCGCCTCTCATGGTGGCCATTATGATGGAACTATATTTATATATGATATATATTATATTTATATTGTTTCTATTCTTCTATATTTTTCATTTATAGAATACCTTTATGGTTTCCATAGTGGGTAAATATGATAATCTCATTTGAGGAAGTACGAAGTACCACCCCCTCAAAGTGATATGACTCGTTCATGCCTTATGTGGATCTTATAAAGGGTAGAGTTAATGAAATTATATATGATATTATACTAGAATTATACTAGAATTATTTATAATTAAGTTTTAATTCCATTACAATAGGAAATAGAAATGGAAGTAGCATTCATGCGTACGTACGACTTACCGTCTCCATGAACGATGCATTTCATTTCTTATATCCAAATGTTATGTACTATTATAAATACATGTATATAATAGATATATATGATATATATGATATCTAAATCATGAATATAATTATGGATATAATGAACTTTTGACCACATGAGAAACATGAAATTATAAGAAGACCATTTTTGACTCAAGTACCAAATATCGACAAAATGACCATTATTAACTTAAATGATTACATAGTGTTTATAACATCGTAATAAGTGATATAAAATGAATAATAAACTTGAAAATGATATTAAGAAAGTATAAATTATCTTTAGTTTATTATTCAAGAGATTAAAGAATGATCGAGTCAAGTCAGACATGAGGTAAGGGACTTCGTCTCAATCTCCTTTCATTGAGGTATATTTTGTTTTAATACATGACTTTATTTTATACACTATATAAACACCTTTTAATTTTAATTTCATTAAAAGGGAATCTTTTTCTATGAATCATTTTTCTAAACGACAAAGAAGAATGCTTCTTTTAACGTAAGTAGTGACAATGACCTTTCAGCCGCCATGGGTATTATTTGATCGTTGGCTTCCTTAACAAGACGTACTATTTTTAAAAAATAAAATAAACACCATATACTATTTTATGTATTTTGGTATTGAAAATGGTTTTGATAATGGATTTGTTATGTAAATATATTTAAGTGATATATTGTGATTGAAATGTGGAAATGTTTTCTTTCCTTTATATTTATTGTATGTGTTATGATTTTATAATGGTACTTGGACATTTGATGAGTGGTTACGTGATAAACCAAATGACGGGTGGTGTTATGATAAACCAGGATGGGTGGTTACATTATAAACTCCAATTAATTGGGTATAGAAGTCGGCCATATGGATATTCCATTTAGTGATATGTGTGGAAGTCAACCATATGGTTATTCCATTTAAGTATGTTTATGTCCCATGTTACCTTTATATGTTATGTGTTCTTTATATGGGTTTTATGGTAATATTTTGGTTAAAAAAGGGCAAGCAATTATATTTTATTCAATTAAGAGTATTTAATACTTCATAAAGGTGAAAAGTATTACTTATGATAAAGTATTCATGGTTTACTTGTTGTTTTAAAAAAAACTAACAGTTTTCCTTCTTTGTGTATCCCTTACTGAGCTTTTTATGCCCATCCCAAGTTTTGGAAATGTTTTTCATTGGACATAAAGTGGAATAAGTTAAAGGATGTGATCAAGGAAAATTCATACTGTCTAAAACATGGTACTAGACATGACTCTCTTTTTTTCAAGAATTTTTTTTATAGAAAAATATGGGAACTGAGTAGAAGAGTCTACTTTGTAAATTTTGGGATGTAATGTAACAGTTATGACCTAATTCTCTAAAACTATAAACCTGAAAAGATCCTCAATGTGAATTATTAACTTAATTCAAGATTATTTAATGTTTTAAGGCTGGGTCCTTATACTTAAAATAATTTGATCCACTCTTGAAAGAAAACTTTGAATAAATTTATGTGAGGTAGTGGTTTGATTCAAATATAAGGCATGATAATTTTCACAGTGGATCAATTCTCTATTTATTTCTTCTCTATATAGTAAATTTAGAATATAGTAAGGATGAATTTATTTTTATTTTTATTTTTGAATAAATTGAAATTCATTTATAATATTTCTTATGAGTGAAATAGTTTAAGTGTGAGGGAATGACGTGAATTGGAATTTTCAACATTTATTGACTTTTATTCATTGAAAATACCCAAATTTTAATTCAATTAGTAGGTAAATAGTATTTTTCATAGTATATTTGAAATTGGAACTTAGATGAAAATTTGTTTTAAATATTTTGTTTATTGATATATTTATTTTTTATTTAAATTGGGAATCAAGGGAAATTTATATTATTTAATTGTCAAAGTGGATTTTAATTGTAGAGAAATTCTAAACTAGGAAAAAATGTGAATATTTTTTATAGGTTTTAAAATTAAAAATGCTGAAAGTGATCATACCATGCACAATCACTATTCTATTTATGGGTGCTGATTGTGCACTACCCCCTATTTTGAGAACCTACCATGAAATTGTTGGAATGGAGATCGTTACTTCAACTTACTATGATAACTACTCATAGTCACATTCTCGCCTTACTGCACCCCATTCTCATGGTAGGTATACCTACTGTGAGCACCATCAACTAACCTTGTGTTCTCAAAAATTACACAAAGTAAAAAAATGATCAAATGAAGAAAAATTTTCGACCATGTAACCCCTTTCATGGTAGGCATACCTAATGTAAACACCCCTTTTCAGCACCATATCACGATATGCATACTAAAAATGTCCTTCATGGTTGGAATGCATACCAAGTTCATTTCCCACCTCTGTCTACCATACCCCAACCTCTCAATATTCCATGTGGTCATCAACAGACCCATCAACAGACCCCAAGCCTCCTATTCCCCCAAAGGACAAGAACCACATCTAATGAATCTTAAAGATGATCCAAAGGCCAAGAGATAATATAGATGTTGTCACCACCAATTATCTACCACCTACTAGAAGAAAATAAGGGTTTATCTTACCTTATCAGAACTACCTTATGCTGCCACCCACAAATTTGGGATGAAAATAGAGTGAATCCACCTAACTAGAAGAATCATAGTAGTACTCTATTCTATTTCTATCTTTGCATTTACTATGGCTGAAATCTAGATGAATTCTTCATGAGTGAATCTACCATAGTTGCATAGCCTTTGAGGGATATTTAGCATTCTACTCAATTGTGAAGGATATCAATACATTCTAACACTAGAGCCATGTTAAGAAGGACCAAGATCTCATGAAAATATAAAGGAAAATATGAATCATTGTGGAATTAAAGTCCACACTATCTAAATATTTTTAGAATCTTCATTCACCATTGAATAGAACCATTGAAAGGTATAAATTTAAAACCTAAGGTAAGCATGAAAATAAATAGAACTAATAAATTAAGAACCATTAATAATATATAGTTGAAATTAAATGGAAAATTTTGGGAAATTTGAGTTTCATATACCAGTAGTGTATAATGTCTCATAGGTAAAAAAATAATGCTCATGTGCTAAACAAATAATGGGGCCCATTAACTAAATTCCAATACCATTTTCCCTTTAAACATAATGAATACACCCACTATGATGAAAAGAATTGGAATACTCTACCATAAAAGGAAATTGTGAAAGATTATGGGAGGAGCACTGATTCCTTACAAAATTCATCCAAACCCATCATTATGGGTGCATGTTAGCCATACAGTAGAAAGTAAACCTGCTCCCTAATGAAAGAATACATTCCTAAATTCTATGAAGAAACATGATCCCCTAATGTGGATGGAAGGATGATAGATAAGATTTTTCTATAAAAGGAATTCACTATGATGGAAAATGAGAGGATGAAAGAACTCAATCTTGAAGGATTCCCTCACTCACCACCATCTGTGAATCTCTTGTTATTTTCATTATATATTTTAAAAACTCCGATGATGGAACAATGGGATATCTTAGTTCATTCCAAGGATAATCCCCCCATTCCCCTTATTGATAAATTCTGATTATTCAATGTAGTAACTCCTCTATGGATGTTAATGGTTTTAATCAGTATAGGTTTCTTATAGTTTTATCTTTTAATTTATTTTACTTATTATTATCATTGCACACATAATCTACTTGGATTTAATTCAATGCATACGATAATAATATATCTAGGAATTCATGGGTGAATTGAAGTATCTAATCACCATGTTAGGAAAAGGTAAGAAATATAGTGATCATTGTATTTCCCTCTATAAACTGAAATATCCTGATAAAAGTAATCAATGGGATTCAATTGATGAGAGGATGAATAGAAACTAATTGAATAATGATTAAATGGGAGAATAAAGGAATGATCCAAGGATGGACCACTGTGTATTTAATTAACTTTAAAACCAACCAATTTTACTTACTGTTTATTTAAAATTGAACCCAAAAAATAATATTTCAAAACACACACAACATTATCTTCTTTGGAGATAATCCAAGTCCTTTTTTACTACATTTTTCTTAGGTTAAAAAATTATTTTACTAAGCATCCCGTGATAGGTGCACATCATGCTTCATATTCTTGATAAGATTCTATGATTGACTAGCTTCAACTTCCAAATGATACATAAAAAAAATAAACTTCTCATGGTCAGAGTATTTGAGTTCAGAGAATATATTTTCTATAGCATTAGTCCATTCCTTTGTAAGAAGTTGACTAGAAGAACCACTAAATTAAGGTGGGAATTTTTTTATAAAACATTCAATAGTGAGTTGTTCTTTACTTTGTCCATTTGGAATTTCATCATGATTCATGTTACCATTCATATATTTAGATAGCTAAGTGATCATAGATGCAAGATTTCACATCCCAGGCCCCATTTAATTTGGTTTCTCATAAGGATAGTAATTTCATTGGCCATCACATTCATTGTTCACATGATTCCTATTAGTTCTAGCCATTGAATAAATCCAAAAAACCATGTGTGATTATCAAACATCAATAATAAGAGTACAAAAATAGAAAATATTTATTATGATGTACTAAATTATGACTACTTATTTTAACCCAAGTCACTTTAATTTCATCTCATGTCACTATGTATTATCATTTATTTTCAAAGTTTACATCATCTCATTCATCATAATAGTCATAAGGAAAATATTAATTAACCCAAAGCATAACCCCCAGGATTATCTAGCCAGGTGTTAAGTATTAGGCCAACTAATTATGCACTGATGATGATCAAGTTAATACCAAATCTTCCACTTTCAAAGTTATTATCCAATAGTTCATCTATGCCACAACTTCATCCAATTTCTAGTATCTATACATGGATTTATTTTCTAATAAAACCATATAATACCCACTTTACCAACACTTTAGGATATTATCCTATAATTAGACTTATCCCCAGTGTTCTCACTAAAGTTTTCTAATCCTAATCTCCAAAAATAACGAAACCATACTCTGATACCAACTACGGTGAACCAATCATAAAATAAATAAATATTACATCATTTTAGATAAATATTTAATACATTTAACAATAATACATGCCCAAGTACTATGAAAGTTTAGTATCTTTGGAGAATAGATACATAGTCAAATTATTTCACAAAATATCTTAAAATATCTCACAAGGTTATTCTATCATAGTAAAATGCTTATATATTTCATTCTTATTCCTTTCTTCATAACCTAGGGAAAATTGAAACATATGAAAGGGTGAGATAAAATGATCTAAAAGGGAAAACATAGAATATATCAATCAACGATAATACGTAATCATAAGCATAAGAGAATGGGAGAATGATCATTACTTAATAAAGTCATACCTAATAAGTCAGGGATCTTAAATCATGAATCATGGAATAAGTTTTTGTTATAAAAAATTATATAAGACATAAGATTGTAGAATTATCAATAATCAATTATGGCCCATGATAACATAAGCATAAGACATAAGATTGTGTCATACACATAAGCATAGAAAATATTTTCCTTTGTCTAGGCTCACTTCCAAGGATATCATAGTATATTGGGTTCACTCCCTATTCCAACATTTCCTTAGTCAAGGTTCAATCCCAAGACTATTATAGTTGATATTGTCCCTTATTTAACTGGTTTCACTCCCCATTACAGTCTTTATTATCTCATGAGATATAATTCTTTACCTAATGAATTTTTGGCCCACCTATCACATAATTAAATACATATATATTTTTTCCACAAGATCATAAAAAATAAATAAATTAATCATATCAAAACCCATGGAAAGAAAACAAGATTAATAAATATTCCATAATTTCATCATATCATAACCCATGTAAAAGAAATGAGTTTCATAAATATGTCATCATAACTTAATTATCCCATGGGAAAGAAATAGGTTTCATAGAATCATCACCATCATAATCTATCCAGAGAAAGTAAGTGGATCGTATAATATGATCATATCCCCAATGAATTTTAAAAATCCTTAATTTATTTTTACATAGATGAAAAATAACATTAAAATAACTTTTGATCATTTCTTTGAAAATAGGGAAGATACCATTTTATTTTGGTATCTTTACAAAATAAGATTTCCAAAAATATTGTGAAAAGTATTTTCTTTCAAAATAAACATGAAAACTTGTAAAGGAATATTTAAATAAATGAATAGTCATAATGGTGATAAAATTCATTCATGGAATAAACGATAAAATAAATATTCCTTTTACACTTTTTGTGAAAATCACAAATAAGTAGTTCAAAAAAAATCGTAAAAATTAATTTTTATAAAATTAAAAATAAATTAGAATATTTATAAAAATTAATTTAAACAATAATTGGATCATTTAAAATAAAATTCTTGAAAACATTTTAAATAATATGGAAATGGAAGAAAAAGTTCATCGATCGAAGAAGAAATAAGGTTGGTTTTTATTATAAACATTTTATCAGTGTTTTTAAGTAAAAAAGAGATGAAAATGGTACTGATAAATAAAAATTATAGGAATAAATAAATTATAAGAAAATATATGTGGTTTAAAGGATATTATTTATATAATTTACCTTAAAGATAATTTAGTATACACAATCCCAAAAAGAAATAATATTGTAATATAAACCCTTACCTAATGTCTCAACTTGATTAATATGGGTTCAAAAATCCTATATATAAATATATATATATTATAAATCTATTTTATAATCATATTTACACATATCATACCATATAATATTTACTTATAACATATTATCACTCATTCTTTTAACAATTCTTTATTAAAATCACTGTTCTAGGTAATAATTATTTTGTTTTTCATGGATATTTTGATTTAGAAGATCCATTATATTCACCTTGGTAATGGTATAAACATTTATTGATTAATAATAATAAAATAAGCATCATATTAATTAATTATATATACTATTATAACCACTCATATAAAGCAATGATGAAAAATTAATTACATCACTTTGTGGAGATGGTAGTCCGTATATACAAACGGGCGATGTTTCCACTTTTCGATTGATGGAATGAAATAAAGGTATATAATAATTCAACTTTATAGAATCATTATTATCTCATAAATATCATATTTATTTATTAAATCTATCATTATTACTATCTATATAAAACCGAAATGAAATACGAATCACATCGCTTTGTGGAGGTGGTAGTCAACACATACGCACAAGCAATGTTATCATTTTTCAACAGATGGGAAGGTAAGAAGGTAGATAAGACATTATAATTATATAATTATAATTATGTATCAAATAAAATTTATAAACATTTAATCCATAATAAAAACCAACCAATAAACATGGTGATGGGAAATGAATCATATCGCTACGTGGAGGCAGTAGTCTACACGTACGCATGAGTGATACTCCCATTTCCCATTTGATGGAAATGAGGTGAAAACTTGTTGTAAAATAATAATAATAACATATAATTATATTTATGATACTATATTCATCATTTTATGATGAATGAAACATATTTATATGAAGTATAATAGAAAACAAACTTTAAAAGTGTGGAGTAAGATGATTACCTCTTCTTTGAGAGATCTCCTTTGGAAAACACCTTAAGTATTATTAAGATAGTCTTATGGGAAGAAAAAACATCTATGATGAAGGTTGTAAATATTTTAAGGTATTAGGGTAGGTATTTTGTGAGCTAATTTTGAATAAAGGAAAAGAGGAGGTACGTTTTTATAAGTGAGGGAAATGACATGCTTGGAATTACATAAAATATTTAAATATAAATATATATCATAATCCTATAAAGTGGAACAAAGAAACCAAAAATATTTTAAGATAATATTTTATAGGTTCTAAAAAAACTAAACCAATCACATTTATACATGTTTTGGAGAAAATTTAAGACTTATCTCCTTGTTAAACCACTTGAAACCCATTTTAACCATAAATGTGATAACTTTACTTTTCACTATGATAAATTATTTATATGAAAAAAGAGTAATCCTATTTTTTTTGATATTATGGTTCTAAATTTGATATTTACTTTATTAGATCTAATTTATATAGTTTTCAGAAATTAAGTTTTATATAAGAGAACAAAATGCATGGAAAATAGTTTTTAAGAAAATATCTGATTTAAGTGTAGAAACCATTTTACATTGATATCAAGTAAAAAGTTGATTTACATATATTTTTTGTTATTAAATAAATTAAGGTTTTTAGAAACTCGTATCAATAAAAACTGGATGGAACCTTCAAACCAATCCATTAAATGCAAAGACCCAAAAATATTTTTTATTTTGAATAAAATAAAACTTATCTTCACAAAAGTTAAGATTGGGTTCCCAGATTCAAAATAAATTTATAAAATAATTATTTTAAACCATAAAAATATATTTGGTAGATCCAAAATTTAAATAATTTATTAACTCATTATTGTATCATAATAATGTCATACAAATGACGATATTTGAAAAATCGGTATTTTTCATCATTCACTCAAAAATAAATCTTTTAAAAAAGTTACCAAAAACTAATCATAGGAATATTATGAATTTTTTACTTCAAAATTGATAACTAATTTTCAAATAAAATTAATAAAACTGATAGAAATTAATTAAAATATTGACACATGAAATGCAATAAAAAACATTTTGAAGAAAATGTATTTTTGTAAAACAAAATGAATTTATTCTCATTTCATTAATAATAAACATAATTAAATTAATGTTAATATATTTTATTGAATATTGTAAAACCCCAGGTAAATAAAGAATATGAAATTTTTATATTTATCCATATTTTTGAATAAAATATTAATATTACTTTAAAGGGAATGCTATGCTCGAGGGCGTACCCAATACGCAACAACGAGTTTCTTAGAAATCTTACGTTACACTCTAATAATAAAATAATATTATTTTAAAAGGTAGTTAACTCCTAGCCATTATAATGGAGGGAATGAACGGAACTAACTACAAAATTATTATATATGTTTGTCAAATATTTTTACTTTTATCCAATAAATGTTAGAGGCTTAAAATGCAAATGAATCCAATTTTAAGCATAAATCTTCTAATATTCTTTAAAAGGTCGATTAACCGCCTTTTGATGGAGAACCCTTTTTAAATATACTTTTTACAATTTTATATGTTGTGTTTGAAAAAATAAAATCCTTCTTTAGAATCTGGACATCAAAATTTACTTTGTGTAAAATCTTGTTATTTTTCCGATAAAGATCATTTTTATTGAAAATGTTGCATTTTAATTCGAAACCTCCTTTTAATATGATTTATTTATATGGATAGATTATATTTTTAATTTATATTAAAGTGTATTTAGAATATATTTTTACCATTTAATCTAATGGTGGTCATTGGAATTAATTTCACTTTGAAATTGGACTTAAACTAGTGTCAATCTTTTAATAGATATTGTTTCTTAAAAACACGCTATTTGTTTTGACAGCGAGAATTAATTATTAAATTAATTAATGCATCATACATGTTTTTAATTTTGTAAAATAGACATAATTATTGAATTAGGAATATCAAATATAGCTTAGGGTGAATGTTTGGTATTTTTCTGAAAAACTTCAATTTTTGATGAATAGTGAAACCACTAAGTGGTAGTCTAAAAACTGCTTTTTCGTTTAAATGAAACTTTACCACTTCTGTGATTTTAATTTCAAAAATCCTAAATACATGGTTTTCATTAGGATGTAAAATGTGGTTCAATTGGATTAAAATATTTTTTGGTGAATAGTAACTTTTAAGTTTTTAATCGCAATTAGAGGTAATTAGTGTAATTTAAGGTAAAAATAATGTTTTAATAATATGAAATGACCTAGACACATGTCCTACCCTAATTGGATGTGTCATGGCTGACCATGAAAATCCATGGGTCAACTTGGGGACCCCATGGATCCACTTTGGTTGGAAGATGACATAAATAACTTTTTATTTAAAGTTAAAATAAAAATGTCACAAGCATGAGTTGTTTTACTAAAACAATTTTTAAATGGGGTTATAAAAGTCATATTTTTGACTATAAATATTCATTATAAATCTAAAATGATTTACTAAATCATGATATTTGTTTTATAATTTTTAGACATTAAATAAATTAAATTATTTATGACATCATGATGATGCAACGATTACCTCATTAATAAAGGATTTAAATAAAATGAAAAGATAATGTTAAAACTATAACTTACACTTGTCAAAGACCTATTGGATGAGTATATTTAGAAACCTTACCACCTTATCCTAGAAATACATCAATGTGGGACCTTTAAAATCCGAAACTCATTTGAAAATAAAGTAACATTTTGTAACTTTCCAAGAGTGCCCCTCCTCTCCTCTTATAAAAGGCCCCCACCTCTACCACCTTACCCACACCTCTAAAGCCTTTGGCTCGGACAACCCCTGATAACTTTGTCTCTAAACATCCCTCTATTACTCCTAGAAGCCTCACTTTGGGCAGAAGTATTCCCAAGGAAGCCTTTGAGCTCAAATCAAAGAGAGATACCCGATTTTAAGGTAATGTCTTCACTTGTATTCTTTTGTTTTATTTTGCTTATCCAACCCCCTAAAATATTTTTATTCTTTTATTTTCTAACAAAACCAGTATATTCAATATAATAGGATGTTTTTATAAGAATTATTCGATCTAAACTTACACACACCTTCATCTAATGGTTAAAGATAATACTGTTTCCGTGGATGGCGAATTTCTACCTCACGAAATGATGATTGTTCAATATTATTCTAACACCTTCAAAGGTGGCCATTAAGATGACACTATATTTATATATGATATATAATATGTTTATTTTTTACTTAAGCTTATGTATTTTTCATTTTTTTAATACCTTTATGGTTTCCATTATGGGTAAATGCGATATCTTCATTTTAGGAAGTGCGGACTACCGCCCCCTCAAAGTGATTTGATTCGTTAACACCACATGTGGTACGTATAAAGGATAAATTTAATTATATTATATAAGATACCATACTTTAATTATAATAATATTATGTATCATTATGTTTTAATTCCATTAAATAATAAATAGAAATGGAAGTAGCGTTCATGCGTACGTACGACTTACCGTCTCCATGAACGGTGCATTTCATTTCTTACCTATAAATGTTATGTAACATTATAAATGCATCTATATAATGGATATATATGATATATATGATATCTAAATAATGAATATAATCCTGGATATAATATATATTTTACCACATGAACAACCTTTAATTATAAAGAGTTTATTTTTTGACTCATGTAGCAATGATCTACAAAACGACCATTATTAACTTAAATAATTACATAGTGTTCATAGCATGGTAGTAAGTGATATAAAAGGAATAATGAACTTGAAAAAGGTTATTAAGAAATTAGAAATTAACTCAAGTTTTTTATTCAGGAGGTTAAATAACGATCGAGTCAAGTCGGACCCGAGGTAAGGGATCCTACCCCTCTCTTTCTTTTTTAAGTACACTCTTTTATGTCATTCCTTTTAAGCTCATATTTCTTATGATTGGGATGTTATTTTATATTAATATTACTGTAATTTTTATGTTCATATGATGAGAGTCCCTATTTTCTCTCATCAATCATTTTTGGAAGTTTTAATTGGCGCCGTTAGGCTGCCAGACTTTTGTAAGGGGCTTTTTATCTCACTTTGTGTTTTCGTGAGATTCATGCTACATTTTCCAATATTTCCTTTTGAGTGGTGTATGTACTATACATTATTCTACTCTTTGTGTAACATAATTTATTTTATGAGTATTTACATCAATGTTGTATAGTCCTTCTTTCATGGGGTGTACGTTTCGAAAGTTACCCAAATCGGTAAGGGAACCTTTCACCCTCCTCTTTTTAAAAGACTTATTTTGTTATGTATTTTAATTTTCATCTTATTATGTGGGGATATGTTCTTATATATCATTATTTTTGTAAATTTTATGTCCAAGTGATGATATACCCTTTATCTCTCTCATCAACTCTTTTTCAAAAATTTGATGTGACGCCGTTATGCTGTCAAGGGAACTTCTTAACCCAATTTCGATTTATTTGGGTTCAACATGTAGTTATTGAATATGTCATCCTTTGAATATGTGTGAATTACCTTTGATTATTTTACACTTAATATCCACTTATATTGGGTGTGTTTATATTTGGAACACATAATTATGAGATTGATTTATCCTTAATTTAAGGATACCTTCTTTATAATGGATTTCATCTCAATTTACATTTCCATTGAGTCTTCATTGTTATTATGCACCAATTCACTCTTATATGGTGTATACACTATCCTTTGGAATATTATATCATGAATCCCTTTATTCTCATGATATTATTAAATGTTATTCCTCAATTATTGTATTCAAGTGTCTCTCATTTTGTTAAAAACCCTTTAACTAAAATATCATTTTAAATGTTTTAATGATTTATTCTTATAAATATTTCTCATTAATATCCATGTTTTAAAAATGGGTTTTAAGGATTTATTTATATGGATATTAATGATTTAAAATGTTAAAAGATTCAATGTGGTATGGGAAACTTTGATTTAAAAATTTCTTTATTAAATGTTTTAAATGGTTTTGAAAATGGTTTTTAGAATGGATTCATTATTTCAATATATTAAAATGTTATATTGTTATTGCAATGTGGGAATATTATCGTTCCTTTATGCTTAAGTTATGTGCTATGATTATGTTATGGTTCTTGGGCATTGTTATGAAGACAGGTGGTTTCATGATAAACTAAGGGCGGGTGAGCCCGATATAGCTCTCCAATGCATTGGGTAACACGAAGGAGTTAAACGTTAAGGTTTATCCGTATAGATTTAGGGAATATACTGTGATGGGTATTCCAAACATAACCAAGAGGGATACTCCCTACGTAAGAATGCTATGAATGACTCAAGTTACCTTTATGTATTATGATTTCTATGATTTATTCATGATTTTATGAGGTATGTTAAATTGATTATGTTTTATGGGTAAAGTATGATTTCATTCTTATGTATATATGTACTCATGTTTCCTTTCCATACTTTTTATAACCCTTACTGAGCTTTTTATGATCATCCCAAGTTTCTGAAATGTTTTTCACAGGTCAAAGGATTGGTACATGATATGATTATAGTGTCAAGGAAGTGTCAAGAAAGAATCCATGTTTTATTTTAAATATGTTTCCATTGATGGGAAAATGAATACTATCTTTTATGTAACCACTTTGTTTAAATGTGGAATGTAATGCAAGTTTTATGATCTAATTCTCTAAAACTCTAAACCTGAAAAGATCCTCAATGTGTAATCTTGTAATAACTCAAGATTAAGTAATGTTTAAGGCTGGGGCCTTATAAATATATTATCTATTTTTTTTATTAAAATCATCAATTAGTATTTATTAATTTAATTTATTAAGATAAATACACATTATGCGCATAAAAATAGTTTTTCATAAATAAAATATCGTTTAACCTTAAAATAATTTTATTTTATTTTCTAAAATATTTATAACTAATTAAGTAATTTAATATATGTATGAAAAATAATTTTTAATAATATAGTCTTTCCTATTTATACACACCAATCCAATGGCTAGGTGATAAGTGTCACATTAAATAATAATAATTTAATATCATATCGAGGCTCATTTCAACTTAATGTTGTGTGTAAACAAAGATATAAAATAAATAAATAAATATATATATATATATATATATATATATATATCATAAAATATTAGGGTGTTACAGTTACAAATCAATTTTAAAATAAAAAATATATAATCTATTAAAAATAATTTTTTGAAAAATATAACTTATGTTCTAAAATATAAAATATGAGTTTATAAATTTTTTTTTTAAAATTATAAAGTCACTTATGAAATAAAAATATAGTATTATAAATATGTTTCATGAATTTAAAATTAATAATTACATACTAATAATGTCATAAATTTTATGTTGTTTGTAAAAATTGTAATCTTCACTATTCACCTAAAAATAAATCTTCACAGAAAAATAACAAAACATTATCATAAGATAATATTTCCATAATAAATCAAAAAATTAAGTTAATTTTATCAAATTAAAATCCTAAAATTTATAAATAATATTTTTAATTAAAAAATTTAATATAGTGAAAAACTGATTTTATGGAAAAACTAATTTTAGTGTATTCAATTTTATTTTTCATATAAATTACTAATTAATCTAGTGTTAATATTTTATTCATATAAAAATAAATTATACTTGAAAAGAATTAAATTTTCGAAAAAAATATTTAATTATTTACTTAGCTGTGCTAGTTGAGTTCACATTTAAAGTGAGATTTATTTTATTTTGTTCTTATATATATATTCATAATTCTATTACCATTTTTATACCTTCCAATTCTACAAAAACCATAAAATGGTATATATTTGTTTGGTTTCAGTGTTGTGAGTGGTTAAACATAGAATTTATTTATGGAGGAATGTTTTACTGAAAATTTTGTCGTTACATTCTATCCCACTTAAAAAGTTTTTTTCCCTCAAAATTTTATAAAATGGCAGAAAAGGGTAATTTTACCTCATTACATTATTAGGTCCCCATATAGTGTACTTAAACTTATAATCTCCAAATAACTTTGAATATATTGGTGGTCTTGTTTCTTAGAACCATAACTATTTGATCTATGATTTCTATATGTTTTTCTTCATATGAAAGTCCATGTTCCACTTTTATAGCTTTTGAGATCTGTACAAGTTTTGGATCTGTTATGTAATTCATCAAAAGTGACTTTTGGAATAAATCATTCAATTATGAGAGGTGTGGTGAGAGTTCTAAGTTATAGTCTATGACCTCAACATGACTAAGGATATCAAAGGGACTAATTCATCCAAGTCTCACATTCTCTTTCTTCCCAAATCTCATAACTCACTTCTATAGAGATATTTGAAGGAAACTATTTTCATTGAATTCAAACTCTAGATCTCATCGATGATTATCCACAATAAATCTTCTATTTACTTTGTCCCTATTTTATATATTATAGAAGGGTTTGAACATTCACTTTAATTTCTTAGACAAGGCCAAGATCTATCAACTTTCTCTCACCAACTTCATCCGACATGTTGTAGTTCTATATCTCTTCACAGAAAGAGCCTGATATGGTTTTATTTGAATCCTAGAATAGAAACTATTGTTATAAGAGAACTCTAATAGGGGGTATTTATCCAAAAATCCTTTTAAATCCATCTAATAAGATCTCCACATATCCTCTAGAGTTTGGATTTCCCTCTTAGACTGACCATCTGTCTAAGGATGATAATCAGTTCTAAAACTCAACTCCGTCTTTAATTATTTCTAAAAACTTCTAAAAAACTTTAAGGTAAACATTGGATCCTGATAAGATGCAATATAGAGTAGTAACCCATTCATCCTTACCATATCCATTTTGTATATCTTGGTGTGTTGGTCAAGATAAAAATAATTTTTTATGGTAATTAAATTCATTGACTTTGTATGGTGATCGACTATAACCCAAATATCATTATAGAATTTAGAAATTTTGGGGAGTCTTATTAAAAATTACATGGTGTTTATTCAAATTTCTATACTAATATGGGTAATGGTTGCAACATAACCTTATAATTATTTCATTTATCTTTAACTTTATGACATACAAAGCATTGAGATATACATTTTACAATTTAACTCCTCATGTTATCCCACCAAAAGCTTTGTTTTATATCTCTATATATCTTTTTAATTCCTTGATGAATCCAAAAGGATGATCTATGTGCATCATAAAAAATCTACTTCTTAAATTTTTTCTTTTTCGGGACACGTATATGGGTTCCAAACCTTATAACTCCATCTTTATCAAAGTTGAACTCCAAAATATTCACTACACTTTTTAGTAGATCTACATCATATTTATGGTATTATTTGATATTTACATGAAGGGAATATTGAGAAATAATTTGGAGAGGATAGTATATATCTCCTACCATCATGAATTCAATATTCCTCCTATACAAATCCATGAATATTGGGGGTTTTTAATCCTCATCATAGATAGAGTAACATGGTCTTTCCTACTCAAAGAATAATCCACCTTATTTTCTTTCCTCAAGTGGTAATGTATTTATTAGTCATAATATTTTATCAATTTAAACCATATACATGGGATCATATTCAAGTCATCCTATGTGAATATATATTTCAATATCTTTTGATCAATATATATGTCACACTTTTCTCTATAGAAATAATTTCCCCAAATATTTAATGTAAAGACCACTGCTACCAGATCTAAATCATGTGTTGGGTAACTTTTATCATGAGTGTTTAATTGGTGTGAGTAATAATAAATTCCCTTATCATTTTTCATAAGGAAAAAAACACAATTTTTTTAAGAATCAAAATATATTAAAAAGCCTTCCCCACTATAGGGTATCATAAGTACATAAGTAATAACAAACCACTTTTTTAGTTCCTTGAAAATTTATTCACATTTTTTATCTAAATGAACTTCAGTCCCTTCCATGTTAACTATGTCAGTGGATTTGATAACCATAATAAATTTCTCAAAAACCACTAAACTAGTTAACATGTAAGGAATTGAAACATCATTCCATCATTATTTTTTCTAAATACCCTCTTGAACTCCTACTCGACCAAAGCCGTCACATACCCAGAGGGCATTACCGATCCCCATGGGGTTTTGACTAGAACTTGAGCATAAAAAACCATTGGAAATGATTTCTCTCAACCTGGAACAGCCCCATTTTATATACATATAAAAAATAGAACAACGAAAGAAAAATATAAATGCCATAATTGAAAGAATATAGAAGAAATAATATAACCCAAAAGGTAGCTTAAAAGTCCAATAGAAAAGGACAACAAAACTAAAATAGAAACTCCAATAATATCCATGTGATATTATGAGTGGACTCCTACTATCTCACCACTAGATACCCAAATAAAACTATTAGGAAACCTTATCACCTTAGTATGACACCTTACCTTTCCCTGCATCAAAATACATACAAAGGTTTATGTACCACCAAAGGGGTGCTCATGGTGTGAGATAAAATGATTAGAAGGATCCCACCTAGGTGTTCCATGAAAAGTCTATGTAAAATAATTTGAATAATTCCCAACATTAAATAAAAAAAGAAATGAAAAATACTTCACATCTTTTATATCAAAATCATGGTAGAATATTTAAATCTTCCTTTTCCACATTTCCAAAACAATCTAGGTAAAACCATTTCAACGAATTTAATATACATAAAAAAATAGATATATAAAATAAAATAAAATCATCTATCACATCTCATATTAAATTTATGTTAGTAAAAACTAAAAAAGTACAAACCAAAACATAGTTAATATCATTCCAAATATCACACATGGCCGGACTAGCTAGGATATTCATACCCCCAACATAGAAAATTGTACATGCAACAAGCCCCTAGACATATGTATTGAATCTAAGTAGTAGAGTAATAACCCATAAAGTGAATCTTCTAATAGTGTCTATCAAGTACCTATAACAAACTAACTAGGGAGAGGAGGAACACTCTATGAGTGAACCCCCCGATAGTATCAATAAATGGGGACTATTATTACACCTTCCACCTAAGTACCCAAGGCTTACTATGTGCTCTATGTTTGGACCACTTTAGTGTATTGAGTTTTATTTGTTTTCAAAGATTTCAATGATGATCAATACGAATAAGGATCTCTCCAAATTCCAAATTTAATAGATAATGGAAAAATCAGACGACTGATACACTAATCTTAATGTTCAAATAACGTGTATCACAATTGATACATTGTCTACAACAACATAGAAGAATGGTGGCCATGAAAGGGTTGGTTTTTGCTTAAAGGTGGACATTAATTTTAGTAAATACTTAGTTTTCTACTAAGTATATTTTATTGGTCTTAACAAAAAATAGGGACCTCAAGCTAGAAAACTAGCTAGTCATCTAGGGAAGCGACTCTCACCAAAGTGTGGGCGGCTGAGCTTGAACCCGACCATCCAGCCAACATGGACCGGCCAAGGTCTAAGGGCGCATGGAAGAGCATGGGAATAGAGAGTGCCTAAAGAGAATACACCACTATGTAGGGAATCATAGAGGCAAGGATGTAGAGGGTGGGATCAGAGCACGCCCGTGGTGAACACAGTATGTGGTGGTACTATGGAGAGGGGAGGAGAATTTTGAACCGAGGATGGAGTGAGCTGATACTTAAACCATGGTGTTTCCACATCTGAGTTTATATATGGGATAGAGTTTCTTAATGACCAAATTAATCTCAACCATCCATCAGATCCCGCTCGCAATCTTGGCTGCACGCCTCATCCCACGACCTGTGATCTAATCACCGCTGTCCGTGCCTGATTTGAGTTGATGCAATGACCAAGGAGAGCCTACACCATCATTTTCAACCTCCAAACCATTGAAGTGATCTCGATGAAACAGTCCTCCAAAGATATATCCATAACTCCTTGATCGACTATCCAACCACAATTGATGATTTTAAACCACTATATTATGGTCATAGGGATTCCACGATATCGTTCATGAAATTTCATTTTCATGCATGCAACATAATAATAAATTTTGAACTTGGATGAAGTAAGTAAGATACGAGGACACATAATTGGAGCTAGATTGTTCATGATTAATACTTACATTCAATTCTCAGTGCATGCATGAGATGTTTTCATGTGAAAAGAGAAGGTCACACGCATGAAAAGGAAACAATTGAAAATCTTGGCGTATCTCTTACCCATGGTTTGAAGATTTTAAAACCAAGATCTTCATGGAATATCTTGAGTAATTTGAACATAGAATTTTTTTTATCTCTACTTATAAAAAGATAACCACCAATCCGAGAAGGGGCTACTACTTTAAAGCTTTTGAGAGATTCTGTTTTGAAAAATAGAGACTCTCCATGCTCCAGTTTGCGAAGGGCCATCACAAAACTGTTATCCACTCTTGGTTCGTGAAGAGAAGAGATACGAACCATTTAGGATCATGAAGATAAGTCCTGAAAACCATGCTATGTTCATGAGGAAGTGGTATTGCATACCATTCTAGTTCTACAAAGAAAAGTCCCGTGAACCACCTCCAGTTCAGTGAAGTGGAGAACTGCGTACCACTTGGTTCGTGAAGGTGAACCACATACCTTCAGGCGCTAAAAATCATAACCATGCACCACTCAGGAGGATCATGTACCACTTGTTATGTGAAGGAGGTCCGAACTCTCAGTGCATAGGAGTTCCATGCATCCCTTGCGTGAAGAGGAGTTGCGAGCCATCCTGGTTTGCAAAGCAGACTTTCACACTCTATGAATAGAAGGAGATCACATGGATAATACACATATAAATCATATGCATGATTTGGGACACCCAAGTGTGTAAGAATAAACCAAATAGTGGACTACCCCTATTTGGATTTGAAGAAGATTCATGGATAAACACATACATGACACATAAAATTGAATGAACAAAATAAGGATTTGGGTCTGCGCTTGAGAAGAAGAGAAGGAGAGAAGAAGAGAAGAAGAGAAAGGAAAGTATATACATTGAAGAACTTATAATTTGAATAAATTCAAGGCAGAATGTGTGTGAATTTTTGAGGAAATATTAATTAAAAGGTGGAGAGAATTTGTATGCTTGCATGCATACGTGAATATATTTAAAGAAAAATCCACAACCATGGGTGCATGTGTGTGAAGAATAAGAAGAAGTAAAATAAAGGTAGGAGTTCATTTAAATGATACATGAATGATCTCATGTATACATGTGAAGAAGAAAGAAGAAGAATATAATTATAATGATTCCTAGTGAGATGATCTTCATTGCTTGAACAATAACAAAGGCACTTGTGATTCTGGATGAAAAAGAGAAGAAGTTTTAGTGCATTAAATAATTCCACTAAAGGATATAATTGAATATAAAAGGGCATAAATTTGGGACTTCGATGCAGGTAGTATCTCATGATGAAAAGAGACAAAGACTTCAAACCAATATGCTGAAGAGATCTTCATGTTGATAAACTGAGTGAGACTTTATCTAAGGAAGTAAGCCAGGGGGAGTCAACAGAAGTGATCTAAGGGATGCTTTGAGATATCCCTAAGCCTTTTTAAGGGCAGTATGCATGGGATATATTGACTATTTCTGAACCTTTTTAATCCAAAACTAGTAAAGATTAGTGGAATTTGGTATAACCAGCAACCTGCTGGCATATACTCTTTGGACGTAGCCCTTATTTGTGAACCAAGTAAAAGTGTTGTGTTGTCCTTCTGCATGTGAATGTTTTAGTTACTGTACATATTCATCATACAAATTTAAATAAGTTCCTACCAATGTGAGAACAAGATCCATTAGTTTAAAGAGAAAAATGTGAAACCCTGATTCACCCTCCCTCTCAGGGTGGTATGGGGTCCTTCACTCTATCATCCAAAGAAATTAATAAAAACCATGCTTTGAAAACCATTTCACAAATCCATTTCACAATGCTTTAAAAATAACTTTTCCATTAACCAAAACAAGGGAAACACTATATTTTATCAAAAACCATTTTCCACACACAAAAAATACATCAATCCATCATGAAATATAATTTATAATTTTTTTTATTAAAATCAGAGCAATAAAGTTCATTTAACACAAGATAGAGACATAACCACTTACCTCAAACTCGGGGTCACACACATGCCCACAATTAGATCCACCACAATAAAGAAAAAAATGATGAAAATAGAGGATCAAGAACCAATAAACATAACTAAAAATTGATTAACTTTATCAAAAGGTTCAGAGAAGGGGATAAATCACCACATACCTCAAAGAACTCACACCCAATATACCATAACAAACTAAGGATCAAACCCCAGAATAAGATGACATGATAGATATAAAAATGAATCAAGAGAATCATCATCACAAAACAATGGATCTAAAACCATAGTGAAATATGGTTACCAAAATACAAGGAAAAGAATAATCTAAAGGAATGCTCACTTGGAGATATGTAACCTAACTGTAATGGTGATCAATCGATGAACGAAGCAATTCATATGGAGTTAAGGTCCCCAAAATCACCTTGAAGAGCTCCTAGGTTGAGAGAAAAAGATTATACGGATGAATGAAATAGAAATAAGATGCAAAACACTGTAAAATCCCATATCGTGATAATTACATGTCTTGTAACCCCTTTACAAATCTTTTAATCCATGATACTGAAGTATCATGAAAAAACTATATATTTTTTATTTAAAACCCAATTTTCTACATTACACGACATGTTACTATTTCATGTAGTGTATCAAGATCACAACTTCTACCCAGTTAATGATATATGGTGTGTAATCGCTTTATATAGTGTGTAATTATCCAAAAAATAGAGAAAGAACAATTTTTATGTTAAAATCCCAAAACAACTCTGACATTCTCAGAACTCTGGGAGAACCCTCACAATGCAATTAAAAAATTTATACCCAAACACCATTAATTCAAAGAAATATATATCCCCAAACATTTTATCATTTCACCCTAGAAAATTATATCCATCCTTGGGTGTCCCAAGGCACACCCAAATAAAGAGGAAAATGAGTAAATATAATGAAAATAATTAAAAAAAGGAAACATGATTTTATAAAATCCCCTCCAAAATATTTTTTGTCCCTTGGAAGCCATATGGAATCATGAAGTTGGGAAAAGAGGTGTGGCCATTGCTCTATCCTCAAGTACTCATACTCCCAAGTCTTATATGTGGATCAACAACATTGTCCTTTGGATTTTTCTATAGGTGACTATGTTTTATTGAAATTTTCTCCTTGGTTGGGTCACTCTCATCTTGGAAAACAAGGAATGTTGGAAATGGTCTCCCAACCATAAAGGGTTTCTTGAAATCCTCTAAACTCATCATCCTGCTACTGACTATGTATAATATACTCTATAATATATGACTATAAATAAACACTAGTCAAATCTACACATGAAAAATCATCCTAAATATATAGATGTAACTATGTAAAGAACCCCATAAGGTTCCACTCTTCCTTCGATTCCAAAACATCCTTCGATGACACTTTCCTGCTAAGAGATCTTGCAAAAATATTCCCCTTCCCTAGGGTGTATGTGATGTCAAAGTAAAATTCATAAAGGTATTCCACCCATCGTCTCTATATGTGATTCAAGTCTTTATGGGAGAAGATAAATCTCAAAACTCTTATGGAAAAAAATACTGTGAACTTCTCTCCAAAAAATGAAGAAATCACATAACTATAGAGATTTCTAAATCATGAGTGGTATAATTTTTATCATGTGTTCAAAGATGAAGAGATCGATAAGACACCAAATGATTATCATACATAAGCACAAAACCCAAAACAGTGATACAATCATCACAAAAAAACAAATACCCCTTACCAGGATTATGTAAGATCAGAATAAGAGCTGATGTTAGAAGTCATTTCATTTTGTCAAAATAAGACTAATGATTTTCTTCTCATATTAATTTTACCCCATTCCTGGAAATAGAATTACAATGTGATGAAGATTTGAGAAATACTTGACGAACCATTGATAGTATCCAATAATACTAAGGAATCTCCAAATCTCAAAGATGTCCCATGGATCTTCCAAAGACAAAACAACCTTCACATTCCCAGGATCAACTGATAATCCATGATCAGAAATCACATGGCCCTATTACGTCAATTCCTAGATAAGAAAATGAATTTAAAATGATTTCCATACAAATAGTGAATCCTCAATATTTTCATAACCAAACTCCAATGGTGCTCATACTTCTGCTTAGATCTTGAATAAAACAAAATATCATCCATGAAAACTACCAAAAAAGTGTCGAGATACTGATGAAATATCTTATTCAACACATATATAAAAACTATATGAGTGTTAGTTAGAACATATAAGATAATAATATTTCTTAATTTCCATACCTGCTCCTAAAATCTATCTTCAGTATATCAAACTTTTGAACTCTGAGATGATTATAACTTGACTGAATATCAATCTTCAAAAACCAATTTTCACCCTTTAACTGATCAAAAAAATCATCCACATGAGGCAAAGACTACTTATTATTAATTGTTACTTGGTTAAAATTTGGATAGTCCACACACAATCATAGTGAACCATCTATGTTCTTGGAAAATAGAATCGAGCCTGCCTAATGTAACCCCCAAAAATTTTAAAATATGAATATCACATTCAATAGCATGTATGAAATGAAACACTAAGAATAGAATGGAATATGACCACCATGGAATTTATGATATATTTATTATTTTAAATAAATTCATTACATTCTATAGCTTTCAATGCACATAATACTGAGTTAGCTTATGTCATTTACAACAATGACTTTATTTGATGACTTGCATTGCACACAAGACTGAGTTTTACTGAGCAATAATATATTATTAAAATATTATTATTTAATTTAATTGCATAGCCATTAAATTAGTGTTTATGAATAGGATTAAATAAATTATAAAAATATATGGTTTAATTAAATGGTTACTAATTAATTATAAATGAAAATAAAAACCAATTCAATGTAAAATAAATATTTTTATAAAACAATATTTTTATGCACATAAAGGCGTTTTGTATTAATAAATTAAATAAATTAATATTAGTGAATGATATTAATTAAATATATATAATATATATTTAATCAATTATTTTTTACATTCATACAATATATTTTATTGACATAAGATAAGAATAAATCCAATTTTACACATAAAAAACTATATTTTTTCTAAAGGATGTTTTAGAGCCTTTTAATGATGCACTTGTTTTAAATATAAATTTTGAAAATTTTATAAATTATATATGAAAAAATAAACTTTATTTTTGAAATAATATTGTCAAAATTATTTTAGGGTGAATTTTTGATATTTTTCTGAGAAGTTTCATTATTTGATGAATAATGAAAAATACCGAATTTTAATTGAAAAATAACTTTTCATGTAAAAAAATTATATTTTTAAATTATATTTTAAATTTATTTTAAAGTATAATTAGATACATTTCACATATATTAATCTAATTTAGATAATTGGGATCTATTTATATTTAATTTGGATATAAAAACATTTCCAACTTTTGAATATTTTCACTTTAAAAACCCATTGTTTCATTCCGTCTGTGAGATTAATTTTAAATTAATTTATGTAAATTTGGTGAATTTAATTTAAAAAAATGGATTCAATATTTGGAATAAAAATAATTTATAATTTAAATTTTGGTCAAATTATTTTTTGACCAAAGATATTAGTGAAGGCAATTAAAATTAATTACATTGATTAAGATGAAAATGGGTTTACTTAGTGGTTAATGTTTAATCTTAAGGGACCATCTTATCTATACACATGTACAAAAACCATTGGATGACCATATTTAGACCTTATAAAATATTTTTATGATTTTTTTCATTATTGGTGGTACATTATGGAAGGGTGATCTCTCAATAATGTCTACCTTTTTATATTTACAATAATGACACTCCTCATGTACAAAAGGGCACTCACCCCCTCACTTATTCACACATATCAAGCCATTTGGATTGACCAGAACCTAAAAAAATATATTCCAAAAATACCTAAAATCATCTAATAATCCTAACTTTGGGAATAAATCCAACCAAATAAGTCTTTTGGTGAAAACCTAAAGGAGTTAACCGAAAAAGAGATAACATTATTCAATGAACAATTTTGTTTATTTATTTATATAATACTAAATTTATAATTATATAATGATTATAAAACAACCTAAGAATATTAAATATATTGATATGTTTTTATTCTAAGATTATTACCTACAAATTCATTCACTTCCATCAAATGGGACACACAATCATCATTTGTTTGTACGACAGACTACCACCTCGCGAACCGATGTCGTTCATTCTTCCATTACCACCTTTAAAGGTTAGTAATGATGATGTATTTATAGTTTATATATGATATATATTATATTTATGATGAATTTATGATTATTTAATTAATATATAACAAATTCCTTCATTCTTTCCATTTTGTGGGAATATAATAACATCTTATGTGGACATGTAGACAACTGCCTTCTCAAAGTGATGTGATTCATTCAGGAATTACATAGAATGTATTAATGATGGTTTTAATAAAAATATCTGATATATATGATTATTATATATATACATACCATTTAATTTTCATTCTTTTAATAGGACAAGAAAATGGAAACAACATTCTTATGTATGTACAACCCACCATCTCTATGAACGGTGTATTGTCCAAATTTTATGGGTTAATATAAATGAATATATAATGAATAAATATGATATTTAAATCTTTTAATTCATTATTTATATGGTCAAATCGTGATATAATTAATAGTAAAAAAATAACAAGTCAAAACATACATGAAAAACATGGAAATAACACCCAAAACAATGAAAATAATGAAAGATTATTAACAAATGGGTCATGAGATGTTATAAAAGAATCATATATGATATTATAAATATTAATATGTTAATTTTATAAGTTAATAACATTATTAAAACCATTATATAGAAGGTTAAATAGTGTTCAACCAAAACGGAGTGTAAGGTAAGGGGATTTCTAGTCTCACTTTTATTTCTGTGAGACTTATGCAATATTCACAACTCATTTATTTTGTGTGGTGTATATACTCCCCTATGAAATTTTATATAATTAATTAAATTTATTTCAGGATATTAAAAGCTTCAATTTATGTTATTCATTTTTGGATCTCACTATTCAAAAGTTACTCAAATAGTAAGGGATTCTGTCTCAATTTAATTTCATTGAGGCATATTTCAATGTTTACACCAAACTTATTCTATATGGTGTATACACTACCCATTTTACATGTAATACCATGCATACTTAATTATTAATGGTATTTTATGTTTAAATTTAAATTATTTCATATAATGTAATTTCAATTAAGAGTTACCAAGTGGTAAATAATTTCGTAACTCAATTTACCTTCATTGAGTTATATTACTTCCTTGTTGTCGTTAATATTAAATGATTTTGTATATAATGAATTTTGAATATCTATTTTTTTATTTACACCTATTTTATATAAATTTATATCTGATAAACATAATTGATTCATTGGTTTATTCTCACTTCAATGTTATGGTCTTTTCAAGGGGCCACTTCACAAATATCATTTTATTCAAGATTATTTACACTTAAATTTCCATTAAAGGAAATTATTTTGTCATTGTTTAAAAAGCCCATTAATTTTTTTATACTATGGAAATTGATGATTATTTTCAAGTAAAAGTACCATTTTCACACTCTTTGGTACTTAAAATGTTTTAATAAAATCCAACTTTGTTTATCCCTTTAGTAGGAAATCCATTTTCTTAAAAACCTATGTTTTCTAAAAATGTTTTAAAAAATGTTTTCATTAATTTTTTGAAAAAAAATTATTAAAATTAATTTTTACCCAGTTTTTCTTTTAAAAAACATTTTAGAAGGGATTTTCTTATGAATTTACAAACAAGACACTTTCCTAAACTTTTTATAATGAAAAAAGAATGTTCTTTTTACCACTTATGGAATTACCCACTATCATTTTTTTGAAGGTACCTTTGAAATTTTACAAAGATATTTTTTAAAGATTTTTTGTAAAAGTGATTTTAAAAGAAAAAGATTTTCAATTTTTTTAAATGAAAAGGATATTTTCCTTAAGAATGTTTTGAAATATCTTTTTATCTCATCAATGAAAATATGCCTTATTCTTACTCTAATGGGTATACATCATATTGATACCATCCTTATTCTTCATCTGAATGATTTATGATTATTTTGACCAAGTATTGTTTTTAAATTTGCTTCATTGATTCATTTTTGTAGCCCCCTTAATATATTCATTATAAATTAAATTTCTCCTGTTTATCCATATCATTTATCATGGTTATGATTATTTATTATACCTTATATAATTTCTATATGTGGTGTTTTACATTGAAATTTATTTGATTGATTGGAGAAATATTGATAAATCTACATCCCTTACTCAATACTGATATTTGATGATAAGAAATATTTTTTATTAATTAAATTTATTTTTCAATATATGAGAAATGCTTTGGACTGGTAGTGAAGCATGGGCCCTAGAATTTATATATCCCTTCAATGTGTTGAAAATTTATTATGAGACAAATTAGTTGGACAAATTAAATGGGTTTCTACTTGTAGTTTTAAACCATTTTGTGAAAGGTATTGACAATATAGGTTTCATGTTACACATACATGATGTCCAATAATTAAGAATTACCTTTATTCATAATTTTATTATTTTTATTATTATTTATTCATCAGATCATTGATTTGAAATTAACTATAGATGTATTTCATTCTCATTTTACTAATTAAATGGCATGTTTTCATGCTATTTACCTTACCATATTGATTATGCTTTATCCAATTATTTAAATGGAATGTGTAATTATTTATTTACCATTCCATGTTAATTATTATTAATAATTCATAATAGATTTTACTATACTTAACCCTTACTAGGAATTTGAGCTCACCCTTTTTTCTATTGAAAAGGATTCTGAGAAGTCTACTAAGAAGGATATGCAATAATATGCTAGATAGAATAAAATTATCATCAGAAAGAAATTATGTTGTAATTTTTATATTAATTTGTAATAAAAGAAACATGTATGTATCTAGTTTACCAAGACTACTAACCTGTTCAGTCCTTTAAGACACAATTTCCTTGTTTCTTATACCAATATAATGGTAGTAGACACTGTCTCTAGGATTCTGGTGTATGAGTCTCTATAGTTGTTATTAGAGTAAGTTTAGTAGAAACCATAGAAACTATATTAAGGAAAACATATATTAGGGAACATAACCCTAATATAGACTATGAGGGTAAGTATAGAATAATATATTAATTTTTTGGGAAGGTAGAGATTATGTGGTATTTCCTAGGAATACATTCTTATCTAGATAATATCATGGATTTATGAGTTTATTATTGATGATAATTTCAAATACTTAAATACTTGTTATGAGGTTTTATGTAACAAGAGTCTACCAAGATTAAGGAAACTATGGAGAAATTTATGGAAAGTATATGCTCTATTGTAATTTTTTAGGAATAATTCCTTTACATTTTATATAGATAATTTTAAAGGTATTGATAAACTTTAGGGTTGATATACAAATAATATTATTAGAATTTATAAAAAAATATTTTATTGAAAACCCTAGTAAAATTTTTTATTTAATGATTAATTTAATTTCAAGAATGTTCATCATATATTTTTTGGAACTTAAAAATAATTATATTAATATAGTTTATAAAATGGAAAACTTATATGCTAGGTGAAAACCCATCATATCTAGAAATTCCATAGGGCTTTAACCCACAATCAAAAGATGATAAGGCTTTAACACCAATCACTGTCCTATGTAATTTCTTGATTAATATGTCATTGTTTTTAGTTAAAAAATTTGAAGAAGAAATATTAATGATGAACCAATAATATTATATTTTTTGGTTTATAGATTAAGGTATTAATAATATTGGTTTGGAAAATAGTTAGAGAAAGATATAAAGATTTGTTTTATGGATCTTACGATCTATTAAAGGTGAATTTTAGTGCTTTAGGAAATAAAAAATCAATATTTATATATATATTTTTTGGAGTAAGAGATGAATTGGAAATTAATTTAATTACAACCAAAGGATGAAATTTTGTTTATATAATTATATCGAGTAAAAATATTTTCTTATATTTTTAGGTAGTAAAATAGTTACTCAACATTAGGAAAATGATCTTGAAATAAAATGTTATCTGAATACCTTAATTTTTATTGAATCGATGGTATTTTAAATCATAAAAAATTTATGATTTTTAGGTCCTCAAAATTACATTGATAATTCACTTGTTTGTGGTCAATGAACTAAATCAATATTTATAATTATATATGATTTTACTTCAGCCTATATCTTCATATTCCACCAATGTTCTTCTACTTGGGAACCTAGTTATATGTTATTTAATATGACCTTTGTATTTTCCACTCTATATTATTAAGAGGATGATTACAAACCCTTTTAACAATGTGGATTTTCGAAAAAGAAAAATTCAAACATCAAAACCTATATTAATAATATCACATTTAAATTGTGAGGATTCAATTTATTCAGGGTATGGAGAATGTAACACCCCAAAATTTTAAAAGATGAATATCATATTCAATAGTGTGTATGAAATGAAAAACCAAGAATTGAAATAAATATATCCTCTTGATAATTTATGATATATTTACTATTTTTAATAAATTAAATACATTATATAGCTTTAAATGCACATAATACCGAGTTATCTTGTGTCTTAAGCAACAATGACTTTCATCGATGGCTTGTATTGTATGTAAGACTATGTTTTACTGAAAAAAATATATTATTAAATTATTATTACTCAATGGAATAAACTAGCCATTAAATTATCATTTATGAATAGGATTAACAAACTTATAAAAATATATGGTTGAATTCAATGGTTAAAAAATTATTATAAATGAAAATAAAAACCAATTGAAAGTAAATGAAATGTTTTTATAACAAACTATTTTTATGAACCCAAATGAGTTTTCCTTAATAAATTAAAGTAATTTATATTAGTGAATGATATTAATGAAATATATATATATATATATTATATTTAATCAAATATTTTTTACATTCACATAATATATTTGATAGGCATAAGATAAGAACAAATTCAATTATACACAAATAAAGTTATATTTTTTAAAGACGTTTTTTTCCACCTTTTAATGGTGAATTTTTTTAAATATAAATTTTGACACTTTTATAAATTATATTTCAAAAAATAATCTTAAATTTTAAAATAATAATGTCAAAATTATATTAGGGTGACTTTTTGGTTTTATTATGAGAAGATTCATTTTTTATGAATAGTGAAAAATACCGAATTTTAATTGAAAACTAATTTTTCATGTAAATGATTTATAATGTTAAATTATATGATAAATTGGTTTTAAAGTATAATTAGATATATTTTATATCTATTAATCCAATTGAGTTTATTGGGATTTATTTTACATTGAATTTGGATATAAAAACATTTCATACTTTTCAACATGTTCACCATAATAACCCGTTGTTTCATCCCATCTGCGGGATTAATTTTAAATTAAATTCTATCACTTTTGTGAAGTGAATTTGTATAAATTTATTACATATTTTTAATTATAACAATTTATAATTTATAGTAAGTTCAACTTATTTTTTTATTAAAGATATTAGTGAAAGCAATTAAAAGTAATTTCATTGATTAAGGTGAAAATGAGTTTACTTAGTTGTTAAAAGTTAATATTAAGGGTCCATCTGTCCTAGAAACTTGTTACAAACCCATTTCATAGAAATATTTATACTATATACTATATTTTAATTATTTTTTTTATTATTGGAGGTATATTATGTAAGTGATAACTCCCAATAGTTTTTAACTTTTTATATTTATTAGAATTCCACTCCTCCTCCACTACAAAAGGGAAATCACCCCCTAAATTATTCACACCTATGAAGAAATTTTTATCAAACAAACCCAGAAAAAATAACTTCCCAAAATCCCTCATATCATCCAAGAAGCCTCAATATTTACATAAATACAATAAAAGAATTATTTTGGTGAAAACTAAAAGGAGTTACCTGAAAAAGAGGTAACATTCATCAATTAGCATTTTTTATTATTTATTTCTCTACCACTTAAATTATTATTATATCATGATTATATAATAAGATTTATATATTAAATATAATTATATTTTGTTATAATAATATTCCAACCTATAACTTCACAAACTTCCATCAAATGGGATACATAATAATCCTTTGTGTGTACGGTGGACTACTACCTCTCAACCTGATGTTGTTCGTTCGTCCATTACCACATTTTAATGTGGGGAATAATGATGTATTTATAAATTATATAATAAATATATGATATTTATGATTTATTTATTCTTATTTAATTATTAGATAACACATACCTTCATGCTTTCTATTTTTTGGGAATATGATAACTTCGTTTGTGGATAGTTGAACTGCCACCTCTTCAATGTGATGTGATTTATTCAAATTTTACATGGAATGTATTAATAATGGTCTTAATAAAAATATGTGATATATATAATAAAAATATTATACTTTCATTATAATATATAGATATACCAATTAATTTTCATTCTTTTAACATGACAAGAAAATTCAAACAATGCTCATGCGTACGTATGACCTACATTCTCCATGAATGTTGTATTTAATTTCATATCTCCAAATTTTATGGATTAATATTTTTTAAAAAAGGTTGGGGCAAAATCCTCATTTATTATTAAAGAAAAGCAAATACCTCTTTAACCGGGTAGAGGGAGACCCATTACATAGACCGAAGGCCCAGTGGGAATTTAGCCCATTACATGGCCCGTAAGCCCATTTGTTTTGGACCAAGACCCATTCTATGAATAGTACTGCTACAATACCATACTGTTACAGTACCGCATAGTACCCACCGCTGTTACAATGCCTGCCGCTGCTACAGTTCCCTCTATTGCTATAGTGTTGCTGCCACTACAAATAGATCAATATATATTATAAAATAATCATACAAGATTGTATAAATCATAATATTGTTATATTATAGGTTAATAAAATTATTAAAACCATTATATAAAATTTTAAAGTGCGTTTAACCAAAAGGGAGCATAAGGTAAGGGGATTTCTAGTCTCACTTTTATTTATGGAAGACTTATTCCATATTAATCACTAATTTCTTTTGTGTGGTGTATATAATTCCCCATGACATGTTATATAATGAATTTGATTTTTTTCATGATATTAAAAGTTTCAATTTATTTTATTCATTCAAGGATCACAAAATTAAAAAGTTACTCAAATAGTAAGGGATTCTATAATATTTTCATTTCACTGAGACATATTGGAATGTTATACACTTAATTTCTTTAATATGGTGCATACACTTCCAATTTTACATGTAATATCACAAATACATCCTTATTAATGTTATTTTAAGTTTAAATTTTAATTATTTCATCTATGGTAATTTTAATTAAAAGTTACCAAGTGGTAATAATTTCATAACTCAATTTCTTTTCATTGAGTTATATTACTTCCTCAATGTTGTTAATATTATATGATTTTGTGTATAATGAATTTTGAATATATATTATTTTATTTACACTTATTTTATGTGTATTTATAGTTAATACACATAATTTATTCATTGTTTTATTCTCACTTAAATGTTATTGTGTTTTCAAGGGTTTACTTCATAAATCTATATTCATGATTGTTCACACTTAAATTTCCATTAAAGGAAATTATTTTATAATTGATTAATAAAACATTTAGTTTTATTATCCTCTAATTATTCATGATTATTTTAATGTAAAAGCACCAGTTTACCACTCTTTGGTACTTAAAATGTTTTAATAAAATATGACTTCATTTCTCTTTTTAGTCAAAAATTTGTTTTCTTAAAAAACCATGTTTTCTAAAGAATGATTTCAAAAATATTTTATTTAACCTTTTAAAAATTATTTAGTAAAATACATATTTACCCACTATTTCTTTTACCAAATGTTTTTAAATGAATATTCTTGTTTCTTTTTTAACAAGAAACTTTCTTAACCTTTTTACAATACAAAAGGAATTTTCATTTTAACTCATATGGAATTAAAAAACTTAATTTATTTGAATATTATTTTGATATTTTAAAAATATATGTTTAAAAAAATTTCATTAAAATTCATTTTCGAAGAAAAGGATTTTGAAAATTTTTTTCAGATAGAAATGGATATTTTCTACAAGAATGTTATCAAAGATATTTTTTATTTCATAAATGAAAATAAGCCTTATTCTTACTCTAATGGGTACACGTTGTATTGATACCATCCTTATTATTAATCTAGATGGTTTTTGATTATTTTTACCAAGTATAGTATTTACATTCACTTCCTTGATTCATTTTTAGCCCCCTTAAAATATTCACTAGATATTAAATTTCCCCTAATTGTCTATATGATTTATCATGGATATTCTTATTTTATAAACCATATATCATTTCTATATATTGTGTTTTAATTTGAAAGTTATTTGATTGATTGGGGAAATATTGATAAATCTATATCCTTTACTTTGATGATAAGACATATTTTTTATTAACTAAATCTATTATTTGATATATAAGGAATGATTTTAAATAGAAGTGACGGATGGGGACCATAATTTATATAACCCCTCGATGTATCGATAGGTTATCATGAGAAAAATATTTTTTTTTCAAATTAAATGGGATTCTACATGTATTTTTAAACCGTCTTGTGAAAGGTCTTGATGGTATAGGTTTTCATATTCCTCAACCATGATGTACAATAATTAATAATTACCTTAATTTATAATTCAGTTATTGTTATTATTATTTATCCATGAGATATTATCTTTTACATTATCTATGAACAAATTTAATTCTTAGTTTATTAATTAAATTTCATGTGTTTCATCTATTTTACCTTTACATATTGATTATGCCTTATCCAGTTACTTAAATGGCATGTATGCTCAATTATTTACCTTACCACATTGATTATGATTATTTATTCATTATAGTTTCCACTATACTTAACCCTTATTGAGAATTTGAGCTCAACCTTATTTTATTTCCTTTCCCTAAGATTCCCTAAAGTGTACTAATAAGGATATGCAATAATATGATATATTGAATAAAGTTATTATCCAAAAAAATTATTGTAATTTTTGTATTCATTTGTAATACAAGACTCGTGTATATATCTTATTTACTAAGTATAATAAACTGTTCAGGTCTTTAGAACATGATTTTATTGTATTTTATTCCAATGTAATGGTAGTAGGAACCGACTCCAGTATTCTATGGTATGGGTTGCTACACCCATGGTGAAACACTAGGGTGAACAAAACCTTTTTTCAATAGGTATTCCAGCTAAATATTAATTTTTTCTATTCCTATAGTGCGATATGATAAGAAATTATCAAAATAATATGCGTACCTATAAATATATCAATCATAAAATCCACTTCCCTCTTTGGAGTAATACAAGATAAATTATCTGGGAAAACATTAGGAAATTCATAAACAGCAATGGAAAGATAAAAAAATAGAAGAAACATCATAGGGTTCAACTACTATAGTAGAAAATAAACTCCTGAGCTCCAGGAAGGAAGCTCCTACATGAATAGACCGTAGATCATACTCTCCCTTAAACACCCATGATATCCCATCATCCGCAAGAAGAAAGACATAAAGATGATGAAAATCAAAAAGGACACCAAAACCCTAGGTTTATCTTCTTCCCAATGGGTGTTTCTAACTCCATATAAAAGGAAATGAGATCTGTTTGATGTTTAAGAATATCAAAAAAACTATCACATATAAATGAGTAGTAAGCATCAATATCAAATAAAGAAACTGCTATTGAAGATTAAATAAATATGGTATAGGTCACTATCACTGGACCCATGTATACCTTCACTATAATATCATCTACTACGTGAAGGTGCTTCACTCCTAATACTTATGGCTGGAGCTCTGTAGTCTTTGAAGTATCTAACTATTCCACAATATCATTTAGAGATGATGATACCTGACCATATTGAGGAATAAACATAGTCTAACAGAAACATTGTAGATGACCATAACATCTACAAATATTACACATATTAATAGGTTTAGGATAAGAACTACTGGTGTTCCTAAACTTTCCAAAAATATAGAAAGTCGGAGGGTCACTACTAGCAGTAACTAAGGGTGCAGAGGAGGCCTTCCAATGAGAACCACCTCCACCACTCCTATGATGAGATTTACACTTCTTCTTCTTCCATTTCATTCCCCTGAAGCTGCCATAAAGTGGAAGAAAATAGGTATAATATCCAGCCATGCCTTCCATATTCATCTCATCTAATATATCCATGTCTCCCATTTCCACATAGATTTAATGCTTCCGCATAAATACCTATGATCTAATATTCAATTGAAAACCTACAGGTAAAATTAAGCTTTCAACAAGTCTTTCCTTACTACCTCTATATAAAAATGAACCAGCTAAGAAAACTAACTGGTGTACACCGACACCTATCACTCTCCCTGTTTCAAAGAGGGAAACACCACAGACTTCACTATTATCGGTGAATCTGAGAAAAAATGATGAAACAAGAGAGTCTTGAAACCCTTCCAGTCCAAGACCACCTATATATCTACCTGTACCATAGAATCCCACCATCTATTGCTGGGACCCTCAAGACTTAACACTACACATTTCACATTGATACTCTTAGGTGTATCTAGGAATTCTAAGATCTGATCAATATTTTCCATCTAGTACTCTACCTCTTTAGGTTCATTTGTACCCTTACAGTATGGTGGATTCTCTTAAAAGAACTCATATGATAAATCCATTTCCCAAGAAACTCTTATTAGTAACTTGCAATGGCGTTTAGGGCTTATGGTATATTATGACCAATAGAACAAACTGACCACACAATGAACTCTATAATATTCTAATCTATGAGCATATTCCCATGTAGAGCATTTTACAAAAATTCCTGAGAACATGAGTAATATGTCTCAGAGGCATAATGTTGTACATAAAAATATAATAAACGATAAAACAAAAAAATTATATCAATCAAAACTATAATAACATAATAAAAAATTGATATTAATATCAAGAACTCAAAACAAGAGGCACACATCCCAACATCCCATGGTGACTTAAGACTCATCATGGAAGGAGATGTCTATGAAATTACCATAACCTACCTCTAAAGTCTCAAAAATCCTATCTCTAGTCTAAAAAACATCACAAGATAAAGAATATTGAGGAAAGACCTCCCTTTGATACCAAACTATGATGAAAATGACTTGGATACTCTCTCAAATTGGAACCTGAACCAAGCCATCACATATCCGAAGGGTGTTCTTGATACCCATGGGATGAGGATTAGCACCCAGGTATCAAACAACAACCAGAGTGAATGATTTTACCCAAACTAAATCAACAACATGGAATAAAAATATAATAGAGAGAAAAATGGAAGAAAAAGATTCATGCCATAACTAAATGAAGATAGTGGAAACAATATAACCTAAAAGGTCTCTAAAAAATATTCAAGTGGAAAGTGAAATAGAGAAGGAAAATATAACTAAAAAACCCACTCCAAAAATATCCATGTGGTCGCATGAGAATAATCCCACCTTCTCACCACTAGCTAACCAAACAAAACTAACAGAAAACCTCACCACCTCACCGCGACACCTTACCTTTCCCTTTATCAAAAGTCATGAAAGAGACTATGAACCACTGAAGTGGTGAATAGGGTGTGAGATAATATGATTAGTAGGATCCCACCCAGATGTTCCATAACAAGTCTCTATACAATAATCTAAACAATGATCAAATATAAAGAAAATAATGAATGATGAACAAATTATAGTTTTTAGGTCAAAAGCATGGTAGAAAATTTAATTTCCCCCTTTCCCACATTTATAAAATAATCCAGGAAAGAATATTTCAAATCATTTCATATACATATATCAATATATATATATATATATATATATATCAAATACAAATCAAATCATGTATCACATATCATATCAAATACATGGTAGTACAAACTAAAACTGTATAAACCAAAGAACATGTAACATTATGCTAAGGATCACACTAGGGTAGGCTAGTAAGGACAATCATACCTTTAATATAGACAATTATAGACACACCAATACCCTAGACATATGCATCAAATATATGTATTAGAGAAACAACCAATAATGTGAACCTATAAAAAGTGTTTATCATGTCCCTAGAACAACAGGCCTAGGGATCATAGGAACACCCCATGAGTGAACCCCACGATAGTATCAGTGGGAAAAGAATATTACTAAATCTTCTACCTAAGTACCCAAGGCTTCCCATGTTCTCTATTTTACAAACTAATTCATCAAACCATACTTTGAAAACCATTTTAGTAATCCATTTCACAATGATTTGAAAATACCTTTTCCATCTACTAAAATATAGGGAAATACATATTTTATCAAAAACCATTTCCACACACAAACAAATATATCAATCAATAATTCCAATTCATTTATAAAAATTTTATCAAAACCATAACAATACATCTCATTCAACCTATCCTAGAGACCGAACCACATACCACAAAGCCGAGGTCGCAAATGCATTCAATGAAATCCACTATAATAAAGAACAAAAAAATGACAATAGTTTCCCTAGAAATAATCTAAATAAATTATAATTGATTCAATTTAGAAGATTTGTTAGTGAATAGGGTAGATAACCATATGCCTTGAAGAACACACTCATATTGTACTGCAACCGACAAAGGATCGACCCCTGTAACAATACCACAAAACAGATTTAAAAAGGAATAAAAAGAATCATCATCACAGATAAAGAGATCTAAAATTTTTTAACAATAGGGATACTAATATTAAAGGCAATGAATAATATAAAGTAATAATAACAAGAAGGGATAATATCCAACTGTAACAGTGATCAATCACTGAGTGATGTGATTCAGATAAAGCAGAGGTCCCCAAAATCATCTAGGAGAGCTCCTAAGTTAATAGAAAAAGATGTTGTGGATGAATGAAATATAAATCATCTATATAACACCCAAAAAATCCCAATATATTATACTTACATGGTGTGTAACCCCTTTACATGTCATGTAATCCATGACACTCATGTACGCCGAAAAACCCACCATCTTTTTATTAAAAACCCAATTTTTAACATTACACGACATGTAGTATTTTCACTGTATATACTCTATCACATAGCATTTCAAGATCATGGATTCTTATTAGAGGGTAATACTCAATAGTCAATCCCTTTACATGATGTTTAATCACCTATAAGATAGCAAAAAGACCATTTTTCTTCTCAAAATCCAAAAAACAACTCTAGTATTCTCCAAAATCATAGAGAACCCCATAAATCCATCAAAACATTTGTACATGAACTCCATTAACCAAAAAAATCATACATCCACAAATTTTAGTTTATTTTCCCCATAAAATTATCTCCATCCTCGGGTGTCCTAAGATGCACCCAAATAAAGATGAAAACAAGTAGAGATAAGGGAAATACCTGAAAGCAAGTGACAAGATGTTACATTTCCTTATACCAATAATTGAGATGTGATTCATATAGGTAAATCCAATAATACCCAATATAATTTCAAATTCAACCAGATGAATAAGAATTAGATCTACAAGAAGCATCCTTCCACAAATCTCAATTGGAGCTGATTTATAAATTTTAGATATAATCATTGTACCACCATGGGTTTTCATTGATAGTTTAATATCTATTTCTTAGGTTGGTGATTCCACATTATTAGAAAAATTATGGTATATTAATGAATGTTTAGGGAAATAATTTAGTGAATTTAATATGGGAAAACTATTATATTAGATGAAATAAATCATAAATGATATGTATAATCTAGATTATAAATCTATTGGATTCAATCTATATTATCCATGTTAACTTTATATTAGTTTCTCTAACCTAAAAAATTCAAATCCATCATAATGGTTCATAAAGAGACTTTGAATTAACCAAATAATACCCCCATGATTGTAAAACCAGGTGTGTTGTTAGTCCTCTTTGTTTTGAACTAGGTGATGATAAAGTTAATACCTAATCCTCTCTTTGTGGGTTTATTACCCCTTGGTACATATATGAAAAATCCTAAATCTACTTGTAGTATCAATACAGAGATGTAATTTATAGGTTAACCCCACAATCTATACTTTACCAAAACTTCAAGATGTTATCATGTACTTAGACTTATCCCTTATACATTACCCTAAGGTTTTCATTAAAGTTAAATACTCTAATATCCAAAATATCTAAAATATAATATAATAACAACTAAAGCAAAAAATTATAAACATTTCATACATAATATATTAATTTAATTATTTAGATAATGCATCTTTAAAATAGTATCATAGCCTGAGGACTAAAAGGTTTAGTGATTTATAAATTATATATGTATATAAATTATTTTTCAACTCTTGACAACTTGAATACACTATCACACCAATCTAAAATATTTTTATATACATCTCAAATTATATAATCATATTCATAACCCATGAATTAAAAATATAAGAAAATGGATGTGTTTAGATGCTCAATAATAGAAAAATATATCATAATGTATCAGATCATAAACATGAAAGAGAAAATGAGGAAGACATAAATATATTAATAAAATATCTTAAAACTATATATGTTAATCATGAAACAAAATAAAGAAACATAATATCATAAAAATATCATTAAAGAAGAATAAAAGTTATGACGTGGCTCAAAATACATATCAATAATCATAAAACATGTAATCATGATATAAAAGTATATAATACATTTAAAATAATGCATAATCATGAAAACATTTCATATCATGAAAATGAAAATAATATTGTAAAAAATGGCCCAAAATTATAAAAAAAAGGAAATATTGAATAACTATAAGCATAAGAAAACCTTTATGATCAAACCCCATTATTCCAATGCCACTGTGAACAAAATCAATACATCCACACTAGAAAATGTGAGCAAACGCATTATGCCCATGCCTATATATACAAACTCATTAAGTGCACACTCAATCTATCTAATGAGATATAAAATTAAACTAATGTATTTTAAGAATATATAGGACACCACCTATCATTATCCATACACATGTGTTCCACTTAAATGAATTATAAATATATCTTAATAAACCCATGGAAAAAGAATGGGTTTCTTAAAAATTTCAAAAACATCACATAACATGAACTTAAGAAATAATAGGATATCAAAAATCAAATATTCTAAAATGAATCATATCATAATAACATATATAATGTGTTCAAAACATCACTTCGTGAGAGATAACACTTGGAAGGAAATAGAAGTGAAATAAAACAGATTTCACAAAACCTGTTAAACATTGTTTTAAAAGATGATTTGAAAATTACATTCAATTTTGTTGAAGGAAAATATAAGACTTTTGAAAACATTATTATAAAGTGTTCCAAATAAAGTATCATTGAAAATAAAAAAAAATCATGATAATAAATCCGAGATGGTAAATAATGAAACGAAATTCCCTTATTGACATTTTTAGGCTATTTGAATGGAAAAACCACATGAGGGAAAAACGTTTTCCCTTTTAAAAATAGGTAAAATTAAAATATAAAAGACAAAACATATTTTTATGTTATTAAATAAAATAGTTTTTATAGTAAAAACCTTATCATGGAAGAAAAAGATCCCTTGATAAGAATGGAAGTTATAATTACTAACATTATAATTTTATTTAAAAAATAATTGTATCAAATAAGTGGTTATCGATGATGAGAATTAGTTTCCCCTTAAAAAAAGATGAAATACCATATAAAATATAAAAATTGTAGGATTAATGTAAATGTGAATATTATATTCTTGTAATAAAGAATATGAACCAATTAATCCAAAATTAAGTTGATGAAACCCTTACTAATATAGAAACATTAGAGTCAACACCTTCTAAAGGATATAATATAAAATGAAACATTGAATACCATGAATAGTGATAAGATCATGGTGATAAATATTAATGTTTTAGTAGATATACCATTCAAATGAAAACAATAAACAGAAATATGTCTAAAGGGGTAAATATTTGAGATAAGAAACACTTTCCATTACAATTGATTCATAAAGAATATCGTCAACCTTATGTATAATAAATATAAACATATTAATTAACTATTTTATAACCTTATTCATACAAATTTGCATTTATACTCTACATTATTAACAAATATTCTCATGTATTATATTTTTATGATCTATTTTCAGCATTAGGTGTTAATAATATTTACCGATTTAAATTAGGTTTGTAAAAGAGGTTTTTATCTTTCTTATTCTTGTTAGATCAAAATATAGATGTAGATACTCAATTACAAGAGGGGGGTGAATCGTAATTTTAAATTGTTTTTGTAACATTAAGAAAATCTATGTTTAAAAAATTTAAACAAGGTTAATTCACAAACCCTCTCTGGTTCTTAAACAAAGCGATAATTAGAAGGGCCTAGGTCTAATTATAAAGAACCTAAACTTAAACCGATTTATCTTAAGGAAACTTAAGTAAGTTTACCTGAGGTAAATATTCTACCTTATAGCATATATAATCTTATTTATCAGATTATAAAGGTATAAGAAAGTATAAGAAAGTTATACTTTCTTTCTTTAACAAAATACTATGGAATTAAAACTTATAACAAAAACATGTAAATAAGTAGGAAATATTTTAACCCAAAGGGAGGGGTATCAGAATCTGTCTTTCTATCCATACAAGCCCTCAAAATTTAAGGCAATCATCACCTCTGTCTTCTGATCCTATGAAGACCTTGATTGATCATCCAATCAGAGTCGTACTAAGCAAGCAGAAAAGGTTGTTCACAGCTTGAACAAGTTGTTTATAGAATTTACACAAAGCATGTGAGTCTCTCTCTTTCTATAAATCACTTCACATCATCACATCATGTAATATCTAGATATGTCAAAATATTATTGATCTCTTAAAATGGATGGGGTATTTATATGCTAAAATCCCAACAGTCATATTCCCCTCCAATGGTCATATTTTCCATGAATTTTTGAGGGACCTGTACACATGTCACTTAAACAACGGTTAGTTAGAAACAGATTGTACGACATCGTTTCAAACAAGAAAAAATTATTAAGATTAAGAAAATTAAGTAAACTAGGATCTAATTAATTTGAAAAAATATATTTATAGAAATAAGTAACCTTAACAAGTATGAATAATAGTATTCTAAATATAGTGAGAAACATAGTCAGATATGTATACAAACAGATTTTGGAAAAATAAAACATTCAGAGTATAGTTTTTTGGAGAATTAAGATTATGAATTTTAAAGAATACAGAGTCTGAATTTTAGATAATTCAGATTCTGAATTTAAGAGAATTCAAAGTCTTAATTTCAAAGAATTCAGATTCTGAATTTTATAGAATTCAGAGTCTGATTTACAGATAATTTAGAGTCTGAATTACAGAGAATTCAGAGTCTAAATTTTGATGAATCCGAAGTCTGAAAAATAGTGTGTCTCACTATCTATAAAACTGTAAGGTTATGAGGTTTTGATAATGATCTAATTATTCTTAAGGTAATTCAGTCTTAAGGAAAGATATGGTTAAGCTTAGATATGTATAATTAATCATAACATATAAAATCATGTTAAGGATTAAGTAAATAAATTTCCTTTGAGAAAGAAAATAATTTTTAAGGAAAAGTGTTTGTGATTTTCAAAACATAAAGGAATGATAAAGTTATAATAAATCTTACTGACATAAAAATCTCCCCCTTTTTGGAAAGAAAAAACCAATTTTCTTAAAAGAATATTATGTTTGGAAAACATGAAGTAAAAACTCATCTCATTTATTTTTGTGGCTTTGTGAATATGACTAACCCCCCTTAGATTTTTTCACCTTAAGGATCGTATTAATTGGCATAAAAATTGTTTTGAAATAGAATTTCCTTTTTTAAGAAATTTACTTTAAGATTAAGCTCCCCCTTTCTTAAGAAATTTCTTCTTTTGGGTAAACTCCCCCTTAATATGATATATTTTTTTAAAATTTTCTCCCCCTTTGTGATTTTCAAAAAGGAACAGAGGGGAAAAATCAGTACCTAAATTGTTAGATAAAAAATTAATACAAAACAAAGTATAAGAAAAATATTTCATTAGATTTGAATGAAAAGTTTTAGTGAAAAAATAATAATAGAGTTTTAAAGATAATCAATCACTCTTCTTCTTTTTTGGCAGAGGCTTCTTGAGAATGAAATTTATCTTCTTTATCTCTTTATGATCTTCTTGGTACTTATTGAGTAATTATTCTTGCTATTTTATATTTTCTCGAGAGAATAAATCCTTTCTTATTAATACTCAATAACTTCTTCTTACAATTTGAATTTATATGTTAACTAATCTGCGGTATTTGTTTCTCTCTTTTGGGAAATAACAAAAGAGTTAAGTTTTCCTTATATATCATTATCTTCTTGGATTGGGGGGGGGGGGTGAATTTTAATTTTAAAAACATTCATTTTTAACCGTAATAAAATCCATGTTTAACAAAGATTTTCATAGTTAATTCAAAAACCCTCTTTGGTTCTTAAACAAAGGGATAATTGGAAGGGCCCAGGTCCAATTATAAAGAACCTAAACTTAAACAAGTTTATCTTAAGGAAACTTAAGAAAGTTTATCTTAGGGGAATATTATACCTTATAGAATATAGAATCTTATTTAATAGAATATACAAGTATAAAAAAGTATAAAAAAGTTATACTTTCTTTATTTAAAAAAATACTACATAAATAAAACTTGTAAAAAATGTAAACAAGTAGGAAGTATTTTAACCCAAAGAGAAGGGTATCCAATAACCTTGGATAAAGGTCTCTTAATTTATACATTCAAGAAAGTCTATCTTACCCACACCGGGATAAGCCCTCTATAAAAATATTATAATATCTCTTGATATCCCCACAAGCCCTTGAACTTTAAGGTAGTCAGTACCTCTGTCTTCCTATTCCCAGAAACTCTCAATTGATCAGCCAATCAGAGTCACACTATGCAGGATGAACAAGTTGTTCACAACATTCACACAAAGTATGTGAGTCTCTTTCTCTTTAGAAATCACTTCATAACATCAAAATGTGTAATCCCTAGACGTGACAACATATTATTGAAATATTATAATAGATGGGGGTATTTATAGGCTAAAATCCCAACGATCATCTCCTCCTCCAATGATAAAATTTTTTCTTGAATTTTAGAGGGACTTATACACATTTCAATTAAACAATGGCCAGTTAGAAACAGATTGTATAACATAATTTCATGTAAAAAAACATTATTAAGTTTAAGAAACTTATGTAAACTAGGATCTGATAAAGTTGGAAAAATATATTAAGAAAAATAAGTTACCTTAACAAGTATTAATAATCAGATTCTAAATATTGTGGGAAATTAAGTCTGATTATATATACAAATGGATTTTAGAAAAATAAAAATTTAGAGTATGGTTTTTAGAGAATTTAGAGTTTGGATTTTAGATAATCCAGAGTCTAAATTCCTGATAATTCTGAGTCTGAATTTCAGATAATTCAGAGTCTGAATTTCAGAGAATTCAGAGTCTGAATTTCAGAGAATTCAGAGTCCAAATTACAGAGAATTTAGAGTCTGAATTACATAGAATTCAAAGTCTGAATTCTGATGAGTTTGGAGTTTGAAAAACAGTGTGACTCGTTATCTAAGAAAATATAAGGTTATGAGGTTTTGATAAGGATCCAATTTTTCTTAAGGTAATTTGGTCTTAAGGAAAGATATGGTTAATCTTATATAAGGATCATTAATCATAACATATAAAATCATGTTAAGGTTTAAGAAAATAAATTTACTTAGATAAAGAAAATAATCTTTAAGGAAATGTGTTTGTGATTTTCAAAACATAAAGGAATAAAAAATTCATAAGAAAGCTTATTGACTTAACAATTCTTACAACATTAGTCATTTAAAAACCATTAAATTTACTGGATTTTATGTTTTTTAATACCTATAATGTTTTAATTCCATCACATTATAGTTTTAGTCATGTTTCATGAAATAAAATCAGTGTTAATCTTAGTTCTGGTTATTTACTAATATCAATGGATTACATTACAATGATTGTTAATTTTTGTGTTATCTATAAATAAAATTTTAATGATATATATTATCTATAAATATCATACATACTCTTCAAATATAAACTAAAACTATCTATTAATGGATTAGTGAAAAACGAAACATGTTTATTGTAACACCCCAAGCTTCTACGGTACGCTTCTCTTTGAATAATTCGATAGCGTGTGTTGTACGCAACACTGAGTTCTAACAACCAATCAAACTAGCCGTTATGAATAGTAATACCTACTTTTTAAAATTATATATATTTTATATTTCAAAATGGACTTCATTTTTGGATTCGGAATATCTAATTTAGCCTAAGGTGAAATTTTGGTACTTTTCGGATAACTTTCATATTTTGATGAATAGTGAAAATTACTAAATTTTAATTAAAAACAACTTTTTTAATCAAAATAATTAATAGTGATAAATTATTAATTTTAGTAGTTTTAAAGTATATTTAGAATATATTTTTACCATTTAATATAATTTTGTTCATTGGACATAATTTTAAAATTAAACCGAACATAAACAAGTGTCAATCTTTTGATAGTTATTATCTCTTAAAAACACGCTTTTTGTTTTGACAGCGGGAATTAATTTTAAATTAATTTCTGCCACTTCTGTGTTTTGAATTTAGGAAAATAGATTCCATATTTGGAATAAGGATGTTCAAATTTTGTAAATAGGTAACTTTTATTTTTAGACATTTTGAATAATTACTGCGGTAAATATTTTATTTACCATGGTTAAGGGTAAATCCGGTAAATAAGGGTTAAAAAAATAATATTATAATAATACTAAATTACCCTAAAACGTGTCTTAACCCTATTGGTTGATACATGGTCGACCATGGGCATCTTTGGGTCGATTTTGGGACCCCATGGATCCACTTGAAAGTGATAATGACACTTTATTTTAATTAAGTTAAAATGAATACAAAAATGACACAAGCATATATCTTTTAGCAAAACAATTTTTACATAGGGTTATATATGTTGGATTTTAGATTATAAATATTCCTTAGAAATATAAAAATATTTCCTACATAATTATATTTTATTTATAATTATTAGACATTAAATAATTTATTTTATTTATGACACAATGATGATGCAGTAATTACTATAATAGTGAAAAATTAAAATAATTGATATTATAAATACCCAAATAAATATAATATGAAACTTTTAATGAATTAAACTAATTTTCTAGGATAATATGATATATTATGATTTATTTAATTGACTTTTTTCTAAGTAATCAATCTGTTATGAGTTTCACAAAAATCAACTATTGAATAGTGTCAAAATTGACATAAAGGAGTTCTTAAAACAAATATTATATTATTAATTGATATTAAATTTCTGAAAATCTAAGGTTCGGCCAAGAGACTTATATCATGATAGGTTCATCATTAATGGACCACTTGGGGGTCTCTTGGATGTATATAGTAAGTTTATTAACCATATTATATAAAAATACAAAGAGACATTGTAAAAGTGAAACTAATTAACTTAGAGTTAATACTTAAAGATAAGGTTAATATAAGTACCCAAACCTATCTAAATTCTATTGGTTGAGTGGTTTTCGACCTATCCCCACCTTAACCTTTGAATAATCAACTTTGGAGCCATTAGAAACCGAATATGAATTTATTATAAATTAATATTTCTAGATTTTCCAAAGGTGCCCCTCACCCCTCTTATAAAAGGGCACTCCTCCTTCCCATTTCTTCACACCTTCAAAGCCTTTTGGTTCGGCCAAACTCTGCCCAAGTACTCTCCCAACATCCCTCACTAAAACCTAGAGGCCTTAGTTTGATCAGAAAGCCAACCTAAGGAGCCCTTTTGATCAAATCAAAAGGAAGAACCCGAAGAAGAGGTAATGTTTTCACCACCCCTTTTCAAGTTCCTTTCTTCTTCCACTTCTTCTTTCTTTGTTCTTACCATTCTAAAATAATAACTATAGTATCTTACATATACTTTGATGTTATTATAAATATGGTACAACCATATTCAATATTCTATCCACCCTTTGAATAACATGTCACCATACATGCGTACGTACAGCTTACCGTCTCCACGTCGTGGTGTAATTGTTATTCAATATAATATTATTTGGATGGGTATAATAATGATGTGTAACTCATGTAAATAATAAATATAACATGTTAAGGATTCTGTATATATGATATACCATCCATTTATATATTATTTTAATATCAAAAGAATGATATTGTCGCTCGTGCGTACGTACGGACTACCGTCTCCACGAACGCGATGAGATTCATTCTCCATCGTATCCATTCAAGTATAATTATCATTTGATGATTTAAAAAATGATGTTTAAGGACTTGATATCATTCTGGATATTAATAATATAAAACCTATCCTTTACAAACATGGCTTACGTAACAAAACATATAAAAGAAAACAAGTAAGTTAACACCCGAAACGACGATAATTCTATGATATTATTAACAAATCAATGTTAAAAGATCATATATTATATCATATTAATATATATGATTCTTTTATAATTTAATAAAAATTATTTCACCATCATACAGGAGGTTAACCTACCCCAACCAAGGAAAAGTACAAGGTAAGGGTTATTTCACAATCTCTTCATTATCCGAGGTTGTTTATATGTAATAAACTACTGGGATCTCTTTATCATCCACATCCATGTTTCTTCAAAATGTATTTCAAAACATTTTTACTATTTACTAGAATATGAGTTAAAGTCATTTATACCCTTTTTGACTTTTATAAGTGGTTTATAAAGGAATCTTTCGGTCGTTTTCAAAACAAGGTCCTTTTTAACCTTTTCGACAGAATTAAGGTAAGAATGTTTTTTTTAACTTATACGGAGGGTGCGGTTATTTTCTGCCGTTATAAAATCTTCAAAGCTTCCCCTACAAGCTTATAAGAATATTTTCAAAGAAAATGTTTTATTTTATATGGATCTTAAATGATTTCAAAATAAAAAGAGATATTTATTTAAAAAGAATTTTGATTTCATCTATGTCAACATCCTTTGATGGATTTTAAGATTATTTGAAGTTGATTTATTATGATACAAAACTTCTATATTGTATTGAAGGTTTTGTGATATGTTTGACTGTGAATGTGCTATTTTTATACCATTCATAGTTTATGGTGAAAGTATTGACATTTCTTATGCTAGTTTTAATACGAATGTTTATGTTATGTTTAAACCTTTTCATATGGGAATGCATTGGACTTAATATGTGACGGGTGGAGCCCGCTATAGCTCCTCGATGCATCGGTAGGTCTCATGAGACAAACTAGTGTCTTGGCACAAAGCCTTGACAAAATCTTATTTGTAGTCTTGGCACGAGGACTTGGCTATGTGGTTATGGTAGTCTGGCATTATGCATTCCATCATTATGAAAGTGGTTATTGATTTTGCATGTGATTATTCGATTAGTAGAATAACCATGTGAATAAGTAAATGGAATTATTTCATTTTATTTATGCCATAATATGTTAAATGTTCAGGTTTAAAAGGCTTTTGTTTTAGTTATACATTGCCTTAAATGTTTATTCTTATTTATGGAAGTTTCCGCTATATTGTTATCCTTAATTGGCATTTGAGCTCACCCCTTTTCTATGATTTATTTTTCCCAGGAAGTGAAGAAGTAAGTTATGAATGACCTGCAGGGATATTATGTGGGGATATGAGTGTGGATTATGGATACATTATGTTGTTGTAGTAGTTTTTCATTTTATGATGTAATGTAAAACTTATGAATATATCTAGTGTTTCCAAGTCCACTAAACCAATCGGTCTTTTGAGATTTGATCTTTCTTGTGATCATGCCAATGTTATGTAATAATGCACCGACTCTAGGTAACTAGGGTCGGGGTGTTACAGTTGGTATCAGAGGAAGTTTAGTACAAACCTTGGAAGCTAGATTTAGATAAACTCTGATTAGAGAACGTAGACCTAAGATGAACTTTGAGGATTAGTATAGAAGAACTTCCTAGAATTTTGGTATTGTAGAGATTTTGTGACTTTTCCGAGCAATACATCCCTGTCTGGATACGAGCAGGTAGAGGCGGCTCTGGCACAGATGTACCTAGGGGTAAAACCCGAAAACACCACTTTGAGCTAGACTCGAACGGGAACTGGTGCACGACAACGGGCCTTACTGCACTCTTGGTTACGACACTCCCGGGGGATATGCTTAGGATAACTCTCATTTTCTTTACAAATCATTATGAAGGGTTTATGAGTATATACTTCCTCAAAGAAAACATTTTTATGATTATGGATTATATCCATAAATAGTTCAATTTATGTTAAGTGTTTTATAAGTATGGGATTATGTATTTTGATTCATAAACTGATCTAGTTTATGGCATTGTTTAGAAATGGCGCCTAGTGGAAGAAATGGAAACCGTATCAATGAACACACTCCATGTAGGGATTTCCCTCCTGCTCAAGATAATTATAGTGGAGCTGGTGATGCAATTGGAGCCGATCAGCTAATCACCATACTGGGACAACTTACTCAGGTTATGAATAATAACCTTACCCGTATGGAGCACCCTGATCCGCATCATGGAGGATCAATGTTAGATCGATTCATGAGGCAACAAACACCAACGTTCAATGGGAATAGAAATCCCTTAGTAGCCGAGAAGTGGATAAATTCCCTAGAGAAAATATTTCAGGCTTTGGGGAGCAGTGAAAGGGAAAAAGTTATCATGGCAGTTTACCGCCTCACTGGAGATGCTGATCAATGGTGGTCATTGATTCAAAACATGAAGGAAGATGATGAAGTGTCAAATATGGAATGGAGGGAGTTCAAAGATCTGTTTTTAGAAAAATACTTTCCTCGCGACCATCGAGCAGATATGGAAAGGCAATTTCTAAGTCTGAGACAGAAGGAGGATGAGAATTTCACAAAGTATGAGGCTAACTTTACAAGGTTAGCAAGGTATGCTGGTGATTATATACATAACCAAAGAATTAAGATTGATCGTTTCTTTGATGGGTTAAAACCATTTCTCCATCGAGCATTAGTCTAACAATCCTTTTCATCATACGAAGACATTGTCTCATGTGCTATCAAGACCGAAAAGGAATTCTCTAAGTCTTATGACTTTAAAGAAAAGCAAGAGAAGAAGAGACCTGCTGATCAATCTGGGAATGGAAATAATGGGAAGAAGGTAAAGGTTGAATATCCATCCTGTGGTAAATGTGGGAAGAAACACCCCGGTGCTTGCTTGAAGGGAATGGGAGTCTGTTACAAGTGTGGTGAAAAAGGCCACCAAGCTCGTGATTGCAAGGGGAAGAAGGAAGCTACCAACGTTCAGTGCTATAATTGCAGGGAGATGGGGAATTATGCAAATGCATGTCCTAAGCGTCAGGAGAACTTACCTCAGAAAAGGCCAAGGGATCAAGGCCAAGCTTATGATATCACTACTGCTGAGGTAGAAGCTCCAAAAGACGTGGTGGCAGGTAATTTAATGGTTTCCTCAAGTTTAGCAAATGAATTATTTGATTCTGGATCATCGCATTGTTTCATATCTTCCCAGTTTGCTAAGAAAATTAGATATTTCCAATTTGATTTAATAAGGGAGTTGTCAGTTAAAACTCCTAAGGGAAGTATCATTGCAACAAAGTTTTGTGAATCAGTCCCCATTAGAGCACATAAATTTTCTTTATCTGCTGATCTCGTCGTCATACCTATGATTGAGTTTGATATAATCCTCGGTATGGACTGGCTTTCGGACTATGATGCGAAGATTTATTGTAAAAAGAAAGAGGTTACGATTCTTGATGATAATGATAAGGAACACCTTATCTTTAGAGCAGAATCGTCACCACCTAATTCTTATTTAGATCCACCCTCAATAGCTCAACTAAATTCAATTATTGGGGAGGAAGAGAATGAAATAACTACGGGTGAAGAAAGGAATGTTCAAATAGAGGATGTACCTGTTGTGAAAGAATTTGTAGATGTATTTCCAGAAGATTTACCTGGACATCCTCCAGAATGAGAAGTTGAGTTTTCCATTGATTTAATTCCTGGATCATGGCCTATATCGAAGACCCCTTATAGAATGGCCACTGTAGAGTTAGTCGAACTAAAGAAACAACTAGAGGAATTGAGTAATAAGGGATTTATTCGCCCTAGTGTTTCTCCATGGGGAGCCCCTGTTCTTTTTGTTAATAAGAAAGATGGATCTATGAAGTTATGTATCGACTACAGGGAGATCAATGCTATAACGATAAAGAACAAGTATCCCCTACCTTGTATTGATGATTTATTTGACAAACTGCATGGAGCTCAATACTTTTCAAAGATTGACCTTAGATCTGGATACCATCAGTTGTGTGTGAAGAAGGAAGACATTCCGAAGACAACATTTCGAACCAGGTACGGGCATTACGAGTTTACTGTAATGCCGTTTGGATTGACTAATGCACCCTCTGTATTCATGGATCTGATGAATAGAGTTTTCAAGGAGTATCTCGATGAATTTGTGGTGGTATTTATTGATGATATCTTGGTATACTCCAAAACCTACGAATATCATGAAAATAACTTGCGCATTATCTTGAAGACTCTGAGGAGGCATGAATTATATGGGAAGTTTAGCAAGTGTGAATTCTGGCTTCATGAGATTTCTTTTCTTGACCATATTGTCTCTAAATATGGAATCTCTGTTGATCCTTCTAAGACCAAGGAAATCCAAGAATGGCTAGCACCTATGAGTATAACTAAGGTACGCAGTTTTATTGGTTTGGCAGGTTATTATCGACGTTTCGTCCAGAATTTTGCCCGATTGGCTAACCCATTAACGAAGCTCACACGTAAAGGGGTTAAATTTGTTTGGAAAAAAGAGTGTGAAGAATGTTTTTAAGAACTAAAGAAAAGATTAGTCAATGCTCCTATATTGACTCTACCATCGGGGAATGATGGGTTCATTATTTATAGTGATGCATCAAAGAAAGGACTTGGCTGTGTCCTTATGCAGAATGATAGAGTTATTGCCTATGCATCACGAAAGTTGAAAATTCATGAACAAAACTATCCTACTCATGATCTCGAGTTAGCAGTTGTGATCTTTGCTTTGAAGATATGGAGGCACTACCTCTATGGTGAAAAATGTGAGATTTATACTGATCACAAGAGTTTGAAGTATATTTTCTCACAAAAAGAACTCAACATGAGGCAAAGGAGATGGCTTGAATTACTCAAGGATTATGATTGTACGATACACTACCACCCGGGGAAAGAAAACAAGGTGGAAGATGCTTTGAGTAGAAAAGACCATGGAGTTTTGAACAATATGAGAATTGAAAGGGATCCAATTTTCATGGATCTAGTGAAGATGGACATGGGAATAACCTGGGAAGGTGAAACATCAATGCTTTTTCAAATGGTTGCCAAACCATCTTTACTAGAAAGGATTAAGAGTTCTCAGACCGATGATAAAGAATTCCAAAAGAAGATTAAAGCTGTGAATGATGGGAGATTGAGAGACTTTGTGTATGAAGATGAAATTTTGAAATTCGGGAAGAGACTTTGTGTTCCCGATTTACCTGATCTAAAAAGGGAATTGCTGGATTATGCTCATAGTTCCAATTTCTTTATACACCCTGGGAGCACAAAAATGTATATAGATTTGAAGGAACATTTTTGGTGGGACAACATGAAGAGGGAGATTGCTGATTTTGTGTCAAGATGTATGGTTTGTCAACAAGTGAAAGCTGGAAGGCAACAGCCTGGAGGAGTCATGCAACCTCTTCCCATACCGGAGTGGAAATGGGACAATATTACGATGGACTTTGTCATGGGGCTACCAAAGACTCCTAGAAGGAATGATGCAATATGGGTTGTTGTTGATCGTCTTACCAAGTCAGCACATTTTCTTGCTATAATAGAAGATCTACCCCTTGAACGTCTAGGAAGACTATATATTAATGAAGTTGTGAGACTTCATGGAGTACCCTTATCAATTGTTTCTGATCGTGATCCCCGTTTTACTTCAAGATTTTGGAAAAGTCTTCAGAAATCCCTGGATACTGAACTTCACTTGAGCACTGCTTACCACCCTCAGAAAGACGGACAATCAGAACGGACTATTCAAACCTTATAAGACATGTTGAGATCTTGCTCACTTGACTTTCAGGGTATGTGGGATCAATATTTACCTCTGGTAGAATTTTCCTATAACAATAGCTTCCATTCGAGTATTCAGATGGCACCATATGAAGAGTTATATGGAAAGAGATGTCGTACACCAACCTGTTGGGATGACGTTGGTGAAAGAAAACTTGTAGGCCCAGAACTGGTGGAGGAAATGGTGGAAAAAGTGAAAGTAATCCAAAATCACATCAAAGCAGCTCAAAGTAGGCAGAAGAGCTATGCCGATAATCGAAGGAAGGATTTGGAATTTCAAGTCGGTGATCATGTTTTCCTGAAGGTATCTCCGTGGAAGGGAGTCATACGTTTTGGTAAGAAAGGTAAATTGAGTCCCAGGTACATCGGACCATTCGAAATTCTAGAACGAATTGGGGTTGTAGCTTACCGATTGGCAATGCCGCCAAGTCTCTCCAAAGTTCACGATGTGTTCCACGTATCTCTGTTGAGGAAATACATGCCTGATCCAACGCATGTACTCACCTATGAGGAATTAGAACTGGACCCCGATCTTTCCTATTGTGAAGAGCCCGTCAGGATTCTTGATATGAGAGAACAAGTACTGAGAAACCGGACGACGCGTCTGGTAAAAGTTTTGTGGAGAAACCATAAGATGGAAGAGGCAACGTGGGAACCCGGGGAACTTATGATGAAGAACCACCTGAGTCTTTTCATGCGATAGTATTCTAGAAATTTTGAGGACGAAATTATTTGAAGTAGGGAAGAATGTAACACCCCAAGCTTCTACGGTACGCTTCTCTTTGAATAATGTGATAGCGTGTGTTGTACGCAACACTGAGTTCTAACAACCAATCAAACTAGCCGTTATGAATAGTAATAAATACTTTTTAAAATTATATATATTTTATATTTCAAAATGGACTTCATTTTTGGATTCGGAATATCTAATTTATCCTAAGGTGAAATTTTGGTACTTTTCAGATAACTTTCATATTTTGATGAATAGTGAAAATTACTAAATTTTAATTAAAAACAACTTTTTTAATCAAAATAATTAATAGTGATAAATTATTAATTTTAGTAGTTTTAAAGTATATTTAGAATATATTTTTACCATTTAATATAATTTTGGTCATTGGACATAATTTTACAATTAAACCGAACATAAACAAGTGTCAATCTTTTGATAGTTATTATCTCTTAAAAACACGCTTTTTGTTTTGACAACGGGAATTAATTTTAAATTAATTTCTGCCACTTCTGTGATTTTAATTTAGGAAAATGGATTCCATATTTTTAATCAGGATGTTCAAATTGTGTAAATAGGTAACTTTTATTTTTAGACATTTTGAATAATTACTGCGGTAAATATTTTATTTACCATGGTTAAGGGTAAATCCGATAAATAAGGGTTAAAAAAATAATATTATAATAATACTAAATTACCCTAAAACGTGTCTTAACCCTATTGGTTGATACATGGTCGACCATGGGCATCTTTGGGTCGATTTTGGGACCCCATGGATCCACTTGTAAGTGATAATGACACTTTATTTTAATTAAGTTAAAATGAATACAAAAATGACACAAGCATATATCTTTTAGAAAAACAATTGTTACATAGGGTTATATATGTTGGATTTAAGATTATAAATATTCCTTAGAAAGATACAAAGATTTCCTACATAATGATATTTTATTTATAATTTTTATACATTAAATAATTTATTTTATTTATGACACAATGATGATGCAATAATTACTATAATAGTGAAAAATTAAAATAATTGATATTATAAATACCCAAATAAATATAATATGAAACTTTTAATGAATTAAAATAATTTTCTAGGATAATATGATATATTAGGATTTATTTAATTGAATTTTTTCGAAGTAATCAATCTGTTATGAGTTTCACAAAAATCAACTATTGAATAGTGTCAAAATTGACATAAAGGAGTTCTTAAAAAAAATATTATATTATTAATTGATATTAAATTCCTAAAAATCTAAGGTTCGGCCAAGAGACTTATATAATGATAGGTTCATCATTAATGGACCACTTGGGGGTCTCTTGGATGTATATAGTAAGTTTATTAACCATATTATATAAAAATACAAAGAGACATTGTAAAAGTGAAACTAATTAACTTAGAGTTAATACTTAAAGATAAGGTTAATATAAGTACCCAAACCTGTCTAAATTCTATTGGTTGAGTGGTTTTCGACCTATCCCCACCTTAAACTTTGAATAATAAACTTTGGAGCCATTAGAAACCGAATATGTATTTATTATAAATTAATATTTCTAGATTTTCCAAAGGTGCCCCTCACCCCTCTTATAAAAGGGCACTCCTCCTTCCCATTTCTTCACACCTTCAAAGCCTTTTGTTTCGGCAAAACTCTTCCCAAATACTCTCCCAACATACCTCAATACAACCTATAGGCCTTAGTTTGATCAGAAATCCAACCTAAGGAGCCCTTTTGATCAAATCAAAAGGAAGAACCCGAAGAAGAGGTAATGTTTTCACCACCCCTTTTCAAGTTCCTTTCTTCTTCCACTTCTTCTTTCTTTGTTCTTACCATTCTAAAATAATAACTACAGAATCTTACATATACTGTGATGTTATTATAAATATGGTACAACCATATTCAGTATTCTATCTATCCTTTGAATAACATGTCACCATACGTGCGTACGTACGGCTTACCGTCTCCACGTCGTGGTGTAATTGTTATTCAATATAATATTATTTGGATGGGTATAATAATGATGTGTAACTCATGTAAATAATAAATATAACATGTTAAGGATTCTGTATATATGATATACCATCCATTTATATATTATTTTAATATCAAAAGAATGATATTGTCGCTCGTGCGTACGTACGGACTACCGTCTCCACGAACACGATGAGATTCATTCTCCATCGTATCCATTCAAGTATAATTATCATTTGATGATTTAAAAAATTATGTTTAAGGACTTGATATCATTCTGGATATGAATAATATAAAACCTATCCTTTACAAACATGTATTACGTAACAAAACATATAAAAGAAAACAAGTAAGTTAACACCCGAAACGACGATAATTCTAAGATATTATTAACAAATCAATGTTAAAAGATCATATATGATATCATATTAATATATATGATTCTTGTATAATTTAAAAACAATTATTTCACCATCATACAGGAGGTTAACCTTCCCCAACCAAGGAAAATTACAAGGTAAGGGTTATTTCACAATCTCTTCATTATCCGAGGTTGTTTATATGTAATAAACTACTGGGATCTCTTTATCATCCACATCCATGTTTCTTCAAAATGTATTTCAAAACATTTTTACTATTTACTAGAATATGAGTTAAATTCATTTATACCCTTTTTGACTTTTATAAGTGGTTTATAAAGGAATCTTTCAGTCATTTTCAAAACAAGGTCCTTTTTAACCTTTTCGACAGAATTAAGGTAAGAATGTTTTTTTAAACTTATACGGCGGGTGCGGTTATTTTCTGCCATTATAAAATATTCAAAGCTTCCCTTACAAGATTATAAGAATATTTTCAAAGAAAATGTTTTATTTTATATGGATCTTAAATGATTTCAAAATAAAAGGAGATATTTCTTTAAAAATAATTTTGATTTCATCTATGTCAACATCCTTTGATGGATTTTAAGATTATTTGAAGTTGATTTATTATGATACAAAACTTCTATATTGTATTGAAGGTTTTGTGATATGTTTGACTGTGAATGTGCTATTTTTATACCATTCATAGTTTATGGTGAAAGTATTGACATTTCGTATGCTAGTTTTAATACGAATGTTTATGTTATGTTTAAACCTTTTCATATGGGAATGCATTGGACTTAATATGTGACGGGTGGAGCCCGATATAGCTCCTCGATGCATCGGTAGGTCTCATGAGACAAACTAGTGTCTTGGCACAAATCCTTGACAAAATCTTATTTGTAGTCTTGGCACGAGGCCTTGGCTATGTGGTTATGATAGTCTGGCATTATGCATTCCATCATTATGAAAGTGGTTATTGATTTTGCATGTGATTATTAGATTAGTAGAATAACCATGTGAATAAGTAAATGGAATTATTTCATTTTATTTATGCCATACTATGTTAAATGTTCAAGTTTAAAAGGCTTTTGTTTTAGTTATACATTGCCTTAAATGTTTATTCTTATTTATGGAAGTTTCCACTATATTGTTATCCTTACTGGGCATTTGAGCTCACCCCTTTTCTATGTTTTATTTTTCCCAGGAAGTGAAGAAGTAAGTTATGAATGACCTGCAGGGATATTATGTGGGGATATGAGTGTGGATTATGGATACATTATGTTGTTGTAGTAGTTTTTCATTTTATGATGTAATGTAAAACTTATGAATATATCTAGTGTTTCCAAGGCCACTAAACCAATCGGTCTTTCGAGATTTGATCTTTCTTGTGATCATGCCAATGTTATGTAATAATGCACCGACTTTGGGTAACTAGGGTCGGGGTGTTACATTTATTCATGGAGGCAGTAGTCTTCACACATGCACAATTCACGTTTTCGTTTTTATTAATGGAAAAGTGAAAGGTGGTTAATGATTATACCATCATTATAGTAGAATACTAGTATAAAAATTTCCCTAATTTTACCATTTTAATAATTTTTTATAGAATTTTAGGAAGAATAAGTGTACATAAAGAAATAGAAAAAAGGAAGAAGTGTCCATAAATATATACCACACTTCTTGGATTATCTCCTTTGAAAATGAGGTTAAACCTTTAAGTGATGATATTATGATAAGAAAATAAAATATTTAAGGTGTATATGAGTTTTAACAATATTTTTGGGTATAGTTTGGAATAAACTGAGTTTTTTTGGATGTGAGGGGGTGTGAGGAGAGGAATACCCCTTTTATAAGTAAAAAGGGATGTCATTTTTGTAAATAACCAAAAAATTTCACTAATGGGAAATCACTATCAAGTAATATGGATCCAAAATAGATAAATAATGGATAATATAATTTATTAGACTGTTAAATTATTTAAACATAGATTCAAACACATTTTTCATCATCTTTTTTTTCATCAACTCTTAGATTTTTACTTTTACCAATTTAGTTTTTAACACAATAATTAGTTTTTACCTAAGTAACATATCTTTTATGCGTAGAGGATAAAATAATCCTTACTACATAATTTTAAATTAATGATTAAAATATTACAATTAATTTTATTATATAATTTTTTTAAAAGATATTATAACCAATTTTAAAACACTAAATGTATATTGTCTTAAAATAATTTTTTGAAAAATATAACTTAAGTTCTAAAATGTCAAATATGGGTTTAAAATTTAAAACCAAAATTTTATAAAACTATAAAGTCACTTATAAAATACATATTTGTTCTTATTAAAATGTTTCATGAATTTCAAATTCATACTTTTATAATTATTATTTAATAAAAATTATGTTTTTACAAAAAATCAATTTTCATTATTCACATAAAAACAATATTTTTAGAAAAACTTTAAAAATACACCTTAAGCTAACACTGAAATGATAAATAAAAAATTGAAGTTAATTTTTCAAATTCACATCCTCGAATTTATAAATGTTATTTTTAATTAAAAACATAAAAAGTTGAAAAATGTTTTTATAGGAAAATGACTTTTGGTATATTAAATATTATTTCTCATATAAAATACAAAATAATCCAGTGTTAATCCTTTTTTTTCACATAAAAATGTATTATAATTGAAAATAAGTAAATTTTAGAAAAAAATATTTTATTAGTTGGTAAGTTTCACTAGGTGTGTTGATATTTGAAGTGAAATTTATTTTGTTTTGTTCTTTATATATATATATGTATATAGGTTTCATAATTATGTTACCACTATTCATACCTATGAAATTACATGAATTCCTTAAAATGGTATGTACTTATTTAGTTTTTGTGATTCATATAGAGTAATCTATCAAACATAATATTTATATAACATGGAATAATTAGTAAAACTCGATCCATTACATGTATTTTTATGATTTGTATTTTTCAAAGAAATTTGAATTCTAAGAAAACTGGTTGATGAACTATATTGAGAATAGAGTTTTGGATAAAAAAATATAAAAGTATGAGTGTCTTGATATGGTATTTTTGGGTATGTTTTGATTCTAAAAATGCGTCTCAGTTTCTTAGGTTATTCTTAAGTGCTTCAGGTCAAATTCAAATAGTTTTTAGAGGATTCTATCCTAGGTGAATAGTCTTGTGTGTGTGGTTCAAGAGAAACCATGAAACACCCTGAGCATGAGGATGTTTCTAGTTTAGTTTCTAAATCATAATGTTAATTTTCACCATCAATTCCCAGTTGAGGGTTGAGCATGCAATAATATGGGGCTTGAAGCATGGTTTGTGAATGGTTACAGACAAACCATGTGAAATGTTAAAAATCGGCGTAGTTCCATTTCCCACAGTCAGTGTACAATTTGGTAAATCATATGGCTCAACCATAAGAGAGGGGTGTTATTAGATAGTGCATACTAAAAAATTAGCTCACAGTTTATAAAACCATGAAATTATTCTATGAGGTTCATTAATGATTGAAATTATGATATTTCCCTCCTAATTTCTATAGATGATATCCCCCACTTCTTCCTCCCTCTCTCATATTAGATAAGGGGATTTTCCCCCTCCTTTATCTTCAACCACCTTTGATTTGGGGTTTTTCATGGTGTTTTCATTTGACGTTTTGAGGTATTATCCTCCTATTTCATCCTCTATTGTTCTGTCTCTTGGTTTTTCTCTTGGTTTTGGGTGTTTGTGATTATGATTTTGGTTTTGATTCCATTAGAGTAAGGTGGAATCGATCAAGATGGATGGGGGATTTAATGAAGAATAAATAGAGGATATAGTGAGGTGAACGTTTCATGCCGTCACATGCTGTTTTGGTGAGTCATGTCATTGTGGTGAATTTTCTAAGAATTTTAGATTAAATTAAATTAATTTTTTGATTAATCGGGTTCTGGTCATTAGGGATTTTTCTATATTTAGTGGAGAGGTTGTATTACAAAAACTCTAGGTGTGGTTATCTGAGTTTATGATATGAAAGTGGGGACCAATGACTTATTTGGTGTTTATTCCACACTTGGATAATTTAAATAATTAATTATTTTTGATGTGTGATATGAGGCAAGAGCTCAGGTGGTAGTATTGGCTCAGATAATACTTGGATGAGCTTGGTTGAGGTGTTATAGAGATTAACTTGGCTAGTAACTCATTAAAGGGGTTTAGTTATCCTTATGCATCTACCCTAAGGTTTTTATGCATTTTTTTATTCTTGTCATGTGATTTGTGATCCCATCACTGGGGGAAGTTTACCTTTAAAATTAAATTGATTATTTAATTAAAATTTCCTGATTGAAAATGAGATAGATAAGGTTCCTAGTCTATAAGGGATTATAGGAATAGGCTTGATTTTCTTAGTCACCAATGGTTTATGCCTATATATTACATGTGTGCCATAAGTCATATTTTCCTTGATTGGTGTAAGATAAATTATAGAAACAAATGTTTTGGACCTAGTGTTAGGTGCCTTAGAATATTTCAGGTAGAGGTAACAATGTATTGATATGGTTTTCTTAATGATTATCCACGTGAGAATCTTGATATTGCATTAATACTTTCAGATAATGATATGATCATGGTGTGGGTCGCCCACTATTATTGTGGTTACCTGGAAGGGTAGACCCTGTGTAGGTTTATGGGTAGACATGGTGTTTAGATAGACCTAGTGTGACTTGAAAAGGGAATGAGATTATTATTATATTCCTTTTGAGATTTTATTAGGAGGTAAGTTGCAACACCCCAAGTTTTTATAAATTATTTTTTCTAATAAATTAAATTTCTTTGATAGCTTTGATTATATGAAACACTATGTTTATCTTGCATTACTCGTGACATTGAGTTTTAACAAATCACAGTATATTATTAATATTATTATTTAAATATAAAATTTATAACCTCTCATTATAATTAGAGATATAAATAGTAATAATTAATTTTAAATAGTATTTTTAGTGGGTTTATACAAAGAAAATATATTTATTAAAAAGTACTTAATTTTTAGTAAAGTCATTATATGTTTCGAAAATACTATTTTCTCAAAAAACTGTCTTTTATTTGTCTTTTTGAACAATAAAAAAGTACATTTTATGAATTTTAGAAAATTTATTTGAAACTATAAACTGTATTATTTAATTATAAATGTCAAAATTATATTAGAGTGAATTTTTTAGAATCTTTTTAAAAGTTAATTTTTTAATGAATAGTGAAAAATACTAGTTTTTATTAAGTATTGAATTTTAGTTTACAACATTTAAAAACATAAAAATTATTTTAATATGATTTTAAAAGTAAAATTATTTTAATTTAATATTTATTAATAAAATTTATCTCATTTCAATCAATTTCATATTGATTTTTTATATAAAAACTTTTTAAATTTTTGAATATTTTCTCTTTGGAAAACCACTTTCTCATCACATACGTGTGTTTAATTTTAAATTAAATTCTTCTACTTTTATGAGTATTATTTTTAAAAAAGGTTTCCTTATTTAAAATGAGAATAATTGTTATCATTTAATAATTTCAACTTAATTTTTGACTATAATGAATAGTAAAAATGGTAAAAATTATTTTCTGTAGTTAAAGTAAAAATGGGTTTATCGAGGGGTTAAACTAAAACGATAAGGGTTAAAATTGACCAAAACATTTTCCAAGACCCATTTCGTCTACATATTTAGACTTTATAACCTATAAGGTTCAATAATGACCCATTTTAGATCTTTTTTTCATATGAAAAATATAGATACACTTTATTCTTTTCAAAAATACCAAGTGTGTCATTTCCCCCACTAATAAAAGACAAACCCTCTCCTATCCTCTTCACACATCCAAAACCCTTTAGAGTGGCCAATAAATAAATAAATATCCTAATTAATTCCTTAATCTCATCTTATTAGCCTTATTTTTATCATAAATCCATCCTAGGAAGGAGTTTGGTGAAAATCTAAGGAGGATACCTAAAGAAGAGGTAACATTATTCAATGAGCATTTTGATTTTATTTATTCCTCCACCTCCTTAAAATATTATTAAACCGTGGTAATATTAATAAATCATTATCTTAAATATAATTATATGTTATTATTTTATAATCATAAACAAGATCCATCACCTCTTCCATCAAATGGTAAATGATAGCGTCGCTCATGTGTATGGAGGACTATCGCCTTGCGAACCAATGTGAAACATTTTACATCAACACCTACCACAGTTGGGTATGATGATGAATATAATGTATATGAATGATATATTTAACATAAATATACTCCAAGAAATATATTATCACATATACCTTTTTAATTTTCACTCAGTGGGGGATATGATAACGTGGATTGGGTGTACAACGAACTATCGTCTTGTGAAGCGATGTGATTAATTCTTCAAATATGATTTACATAGAAGGTAATGATTGATACATTTAATAAATAGATGTGATATATATGAAATATAAATTATAATGGAAATTTAATATATTTTTTACCTTTATTTCATTTCATCCGTTGAGAAAATGAAAACAACGTTCATGCGTATGCACAACCTATCGTCTCCACAAACAGTGTATTTCATTTTCCATCTCTAAATTTTATTCATTACTAAAAATACATATATACTGAATATATTTTATATTTATAAAATGTTTAAAATTCTATAGAAGAAGAAAACATAATCAAAGTAAGAGGACCAAAAATAAAAAATCAAAATATACATGAAAAAAGAAGTTATTGCATGAAACATGACTTTAACATGGAATTGTTAATAAACGAGTAATAAAATTTCATAAGTAAATTATATATAGTGTGATATATATAGGTGTTGTTCGATAATAGATTTATAATAAAATTATATTTATTATACCTAAGGATAAAATGTGTACAAATAAAGTCGAGGCTCAAGGTAAGGGATTTATTTCTCAAATATCCTTCATTGGGAAAAAAGTTATATTATGCACCTATCTTTTTTATATAAGGTTTATATACTTCCCCTTTAACATGTTATATCATGAATATAATTTTTTAATCACATTAAAAGTTTTATTTGAAGTTATTCTTTAATGGGGCCTATGATTCAAAAGATACCTAAGTGGTAAAGGTTTTATGATACAATATCATCGTTTGTCAAGATTATTTATGTTTATGATTCCAATGATGAAATAGTAAGATATATATCTTAAAAAACTCATAAATTTTCTTCTCATAGAGTTATTTCACGAGAATACATGTTTTTAATTCATTTTAATCTCTTTATACACTAAATATTCTAAATGAATATTTTTAAATAAAACTAACTTTATTTATCTCTTTAGTCGAAAACCCTCTCTATTCTATGTACATGTTCTATAAAAATGTTTTAATATTTCCCAATTAATGCTTAAATTAATTTTTACCATTTTTTGATTTTTTTACAAATGTTTTAGAAGGAATCTTTATGTCATTTTCCAAACCTCTCCTATTTAGCTTTTACCAAAAATGTGAAAAGAATATTTATTTTAATATGTATGAAATAAACAGAATTCCCCAACATCATGAAAATTATTTTCTTTAAAGACCAACTTATAAAATTTCATGTTTATTTTAAAATAAAATGTTTTTTAAAAATTTTATTGTTTTATTATTTTTTAAAAATGGAAAGGATATTTTCCTCATGAAATGTTTTAAATGATTTTAAATATTTATGTATAAGTTATCAAGGTTATTATCATAGAAAATTATTTCTATATTATTTTATGAATTTCTAATTTTAAAATTTTTAATTTTAAAGAATTTATATTTTCCTCAAGAAATGTTCCAAGTTATTTTTCTTTCAAAATCATTTTCTATCTAAGGTGACATCCTTTTATGTTACTTAATATTTACTGGGAGTATGATCCAATGATACCATATTTATTCCTTCTATTATTGGTTTATGGTTGTGATGAAAATATGTTTATAAAACTCATTTCTCTTCCATGGGTTATACCATGATAACATTATTTGGAAACATGATTATTTTTCAATGGTTTATTATTTTATGAAATGATGAAATGATCATGGAACCTATTTATTTTCCAAAATTTATGATGAAATGTTTATGAATCCCATTTATTTTCATGTGTTTCGATATAAAGAATGTTTTTTGACCTTGTGTCATAAATATATATTAGTTTCATTATGTTATTGATGGGAACTATATATCCCTCTAATGCATTTGGGTAAAGATTGATATCTAATGGGATAAAAATGATTGGAATGTGAAGTGAACCCAATTTATTAAAGGACTCTATCCATTATTATAGTCTTGGGAGTGAAATTTGACTATTATGATGGTTTGGGGAGTCAAACTATTCCACTATGATAGTTTTGGAAATAATACTTAACTACTTAAGAAATTATTTTCTATGCTTATTTCTATGCCAAAATTCTATGTATTATTCCAATGTTATGCTCTGATGGATAATTCTTTTTTTATTTACTTATTATTTATGTCTTATGAAAAGACAATCTTTATGCGTTGTCTCAAAATCATGATATTTGATATGAAAGGTACAATTTTTGAATGTTATGATAATGTTCTCATACCCTTATACTTATATTATGCTTATGTATCACAATTTTTTACACTTACAGAGCATATTATCTCACCCTTTATTATGTTTCATTTGCATAGGTTATAAAGAAATGTCTTATGTATTATATTTTAGTTATATTTATGAAGAAATTAGCAAGAGATTATGTAGTAAACATATGAACCGGTTGTTTATGTTTCCATGTTTCTAGAGGCAATATACCTTTATAAACCTTAGGAATATGTTTGTATAATGTAATGAATTCTCATCCAAAAGACGTAATATCTATGTATAAAAATCCTGAGTCATTATAGTAGTGCGGACTCAATGAAAATTTTCAATATCAAAGGATTCACTACCCTGAGATATGATTATTGAACAAAGAGATGAGTATGAGATAGAGGGCCCCTAGTGAGGTGCCGGTGTTTATGATGAGACCTTAGAGGCCCAGGTGGATTCCCTAACATGACGTTGACCCTAGTGATAGGGTGTATATAGGAATTTGGGATGTGATGATTATAGGTGTTACCTTAGAACCTAAATCGATCTGTGAGCTTGTTAAGGATATGATGATTACAGACCATTCACAAGAGAAGATAATCTTATTTATTTGGGATGATCTTGGTTATATGGACAAAATTGATGATATGTCATTGGAGTAAGTACTACCCTACAAGATATATTTACACATAGGGGATTCATGGGTAAGTTATGGGACCCCTCACACAACTTTGGATGCCTTAGACAGACTACATGGATTTATGGTATGGGATACAACCCCAAACATAGATTTGGCTACTACGGATTTCCCTGATTTGGAGTTGGCCACTGAGCTATTATATTGAGTGGGTTAGACTTGGGGGTTTATCTTATGTATACTAAGTGGGGTTTCCCTAAGAGTTTATCTCATGTATACCGAGTGGGTCAGCTCCTGGGTGTTTATATCATATATATAGGGTGTGTCATCCATCAGGTGTCTATATATATTAGGTGGGTCATCCCAAGCTATTTATCCACTTTGTAACAGGGTGAGTTAGACCCCCTGGTGATTTCATTGGCTGGAATGATTACATGACCTACTCAGAGACACATTGACACTGCCTAAAGTATTTATAGTAACAGATACTAGTTATGCAGTAGGGAATAGTCCCCCTATGTGGTTAATTATGGTTGGAATGATTTCATGACATGCTCAAAGACACTTTGAAACTGGTCAAAGTATATAGACTGCCCATGGGTATCACTAAAGAACCCAAGGGTTGGCAGTGTTTTATTTATTTATGTTTAGTAGTTTATTTATTTATCTAAGCATGACACATGAAATTACACTATATTTATTGGATATGTACAAGCCCATGTTAGTGGAACCCTATTTATTTATGTATTCACACCATGATCTAGTGGATATATCCCTTGGGTACCTGAGAAGCTCATTACTATTCATAGATTTTTTTGGGAAGAGTTATAGTAATGTATCATTCAACTGGTTAAGTTGGATAGGATTGGAGATCCATATAAGGAGATGCCTAATGATATAGGTGAGCCTTCTTTATTTATTTTGTTTTATATCATTTTGTATATGTGGTTGGCCTGGTGGGTGGCCAATGAGTCTGTATGACTTCTTTCCTATTAGATTTCATTTATTATTGATGGTATATTATTTCTTCCCCATGATCTGATGTTTATTATTATAATTGATGTTTTGTTTATTTTTTGGTTATTACACCCAATGATGTGGGGGTATATTCCGAAAATATGACAATCAATATGTTTAAATTCAGTATTTTACCATCATTTATTAAATAACTATAATTAAATGCCTTTGGAAGTGGGGTTTTATTGTCAGTTATTAAATAAATGGAATTAAATCCCTTTTGGCGTGTTTTTTACATCATTTATTAAAATATTAACATTAAAACTCAATATTTATCATTTCTTTTTAAAATTTCATTGTTAAAGCACGAGTTTTAACATTTATTTTTAAATATAAAATATTAAAATTACCATAGATAAGAGTTTTAAGATCAATTATTCATATAAAAGACATTAAAAGTAAAAAAAAAATCTCATCATGGGCTAGGGATGTTTTATCTTTTTTAGAACACACATTTCCACATTTAAAATCCCACCTAAAATTTATATTTTTATAGATTTTTTTTCAAGTACTCTATATAAGTTTTTATCCTCTATTTTTCACCATTTTGAATCTACTATTCCTTTTATCCTTAACATTCTTCTGTGATGCCTGCTTCTCATTGCTATAGATATGGAATAACATGGCGGATTTCAACCATGAATGGGAAAGATCGTTTAAGGAAAGTGGTGATAAAGTGAAAAAATAAGAAAACCACTTGGATGATACTGATACTCGTACATTGATTGAAAGATCCAAAGGGATTTAATTCCTTGAATCTCTTAAAGGTACTGATATGTATAGAACTACATAAACAAACTCACATCTTTTCAAGTAATTGGATGATGGTAACATCTCAGTCGAGGATGATCCTGAGGCCCTTCAATAACATACTCAAATGTTCATGTTTTTTATTATGGGTCACATTTCATACATCAAAGGAGATAAAACCTAGTTGTCCACTAGCCTTAAACCTATAATTTCACACATTTGGGGCTTCAAAGATTGGAAACTTGTTCCAATCAGTAGGGGTTACTTTAAAATTTTGTTAAAATCTCAAGAGGACTTGGATTGTGTTTGGAATATAGGTAATATACATATCAAACCTAGTATTCTTTGAATATCATAATGGGATTATTATTTTAATCTCCATGCTCATAGGAACACCATGGCTTAGTTATGGGTTAGATTGTACAGTCTTAATTGGTTTTTATGCACCCCAAGATATTGAATGACATAGTCTCTTACATAGGCACTCCCCTTAAGATTGGTCAGTGAACTCTAAATTAAGATCTAGGGTTATATTAAAGAGTTATGGTGGAGTTCAATATGGAATCAAAACTCCCAAATGTTATTAGTTTTAACATGAAAGATTACAAAATAGAGGTTAGGATCGAGTTTGAACGTAAACCCCCCATTCTGTGAACTATGTAAAATTGTTAGGCATTCCATTTTAAATATTAGGGTGCTGAAAAATCAAGCTGATAAACCTAAGGAAAATTATTTCACATAAGTTAGAAGACACAAGAAATATAAGGGCCTTGTTATAGATAAAACCAATCCTTCTAAGAAGAAAAATGAAATATGGGTGAAGAAATCAAAATTTTACAACCCTTTTGGAGAGAATTTTGGTAAAACCTAGGCTGGAATAGTTTATGAAGAGGAGAATGATACTGTAGAATATTTAATTTTATAATAAATATAAAAACTGGTCTTAGATGCTATCAAATAGTCCTAGGATGAACATGTAATATAGGAATCCTGCAAGGACACATATAAAGAAACTAGACAACATGGTATTGTTGATATTGACTCTACAATGGTACATACTGATAAAATCCTATGCAATAATGATATTACCAATGGTTATGGATGAGAATTATATAGGTGAAACACATGTTAAGGAGAGTTTTATGAAATCAAAGGAACAAGGTAATTATAAGGAAGATGTTGATCATTTGCATGCAGTGGGGAAATTGTCTAATGAAATTATGGTTCTTGCAGACTCACCCATTGGTAAAGTGACCAACATATCCTTGGAGATTAATGATAACTCACATAATGGTACACAGAAGGTTGAGGATCCCAAAATATATAAGGATCCTATGAATTCCTCTCCTCAAATGGGTTGCGATGCTACTATTGATGCTACTTAGTTTCAAAGGGAGTGCAGCCTCATGGAGTTAGATAAAGACAATGAAGGGGATCTCCTGCCCTCTACAGATGCTATTATATTATGAAAATTTTCCCAATGTTCATATTGAAAATTATATAAATAATTTATGTGTCATCCCTATGGTTACCCTATTAAAGTATAAAATACTTGAAACAACTCAGGGTGATGCTAATGCAGGTACATATAACATATCTTCTGTTTCTTCTATGAGTAAACAAGGAAAGAAACCTAGCCCAAAATCATCAAAAAATGTTAGAATATCTATTAAGGGGAAGTTATTTGGAATTAAAAAAATGGGGGGGGGGGGGGGGGGTTCCAACCCCAAATTTAGGTTCCAATGAATTTTATTTTTTAGAATTGTTAGGGTATTTCCAACCCTGACACACTTATTGTCCTCAAAATATTTCTTAATACTCATCAACATAAAATATTAGCTATTTCTAAACCTAAAATCAAATTTTTATAAAAAATTATGCACCTTTTCCCCTATGGTTATAATTTTTTAGGTGCGTTCAAAGATGGTATTTCTATATAAAATCTCTAGATTTTTTTATCATTCCTCTCTACAGAATATGAACGTTTTCAAAGCTTCTGAGCATATGTTTTCTTGTGAATTTTCTTTTGATTATTGGAAGTTTTTTTGTTCTTTAGTTTATTCTAAAAATATATACCAATATAGAAGACCACTTTGGCATGGCCTTTCTTATTAAGCTAACAACATTCATGATCCCTAGTTTGTGATTGGTGTTTTCTATATGATTATAACCTCCAAAAAGAAAATTTGACCATCCCACTATTCTATATACACAATAGAATTTAAACCCTCTATTTATGATAATAATATTTTCAAAATCAACCTTATTAGTTCCAAGTTCACTTGGTATATAAGGGACTACAATAGGGTGGTTTCTAGAAAATTGGATAGAGCTTTCACGAATGAGTCTATTATGGATAAATGAGACACCATCTCTAGAATCACCCTTCCTAAGCTTGACTCTAATCATCATCCATTCCTTGTCAGTATTTATATCAAAATCTTAAAACCCATTCTTCCTTTAATATTGAATAACTCTTGGTACTCTGAACCTGAGTATTCTAACATCATCAATTTTTTGGGTGTCTATGAATCATTACAATGATTCCTTTGATTTTATCATCAAGATAAGACATATTAAGTAGTGAACTAAAGGTTGGTGTAGTTCCAAATATAAAAAAATTTAAAATGACATATTTTTTCTTGAGAATGAGCTTATCCAACTTTAAAAAACCAATACTAGATTTGATTTCACTATAGATCCTCAACACTAAATCAACGATTCTATGAAACGCAATACTTTTCTCATCCATAATGAAAACATGGGTAAATAAATCATCAAAACCAAATGGATATCATATGGTGATAGGAACAATACGTTCTACAACTATCTTCAAATAATCAGGAATGTTTGTAGACCTATCAATTTTCTTAGAGATAGGGACACCCTCATTGATATTGAGGATGAAATTGATAATCATGTTGTCTCTTGTTATGAAAATATTTTTAATGGTCTAAACACCAATAAAGAACTTATTCTTGATTTTATCCCAGCTATGGTGAATGAAGAAGATAACACTTATCTTTTATGTATCCCTCTTGATAATAAAATTAATGAAACTATTTTAATCCTTAATCCTGATAGTGCTCCAGGCCTCGATGGTTTCAATAATAGTTTCTATCAGCACTTCTGGGAGGTTATTCAAACTATTGTCTATAAACTTGTCAATTTTTTTTCCAATGGTGTGATTCATCATGGGTTGAATAAAAAATTTCTTTCTTCAATTCCTAAAGTTGATAATGCTTATGAGATTCATCTCTTTAGGCCTATTGTTCTTATTAACACTCTTTACAAAATCATCACAAAACTTCTTACTAATAAACTTACTGCTATAAGAAATAAAATTGTCTCATGGATTCAATTTGGATTTATCAAGGGTAGTTCTATATAAGATTTCATTTTTATTTCCTATGAATGCACTAACACTTTAAAAAAATCCACAAGGTGAGGAAATATTTGTTTTAAACTTGATATCAGGAAAGTCTTTAATACCATTGATTGTAGTTTTATTTTTGAGGTTCTTCAGAGTTTTGGTTTTAATTATTACTTCATCAATAGAATAAATTCTTTATTAAAATTGGTTACCGTCTCCATCAATTTCAATGGTTCCTCTAATTATATGAACCAAGGGAGTTAGACAAGTTGATCCCATCTCTTCCATTCTTGTTTCAATTATGGAAGATTATTTAAGAATATTTCTCACTCACCTTGTCGACCAGAACAAGCTTAAACCTATTTAGGCTTATAGGAACCTAAATATCCCACACATCTTTTATATAATAATTACATCATCCTTTTCTTATAAGGATATAAAAGGAATATTCAAAGTCTCAAAATTTCCCTCTCACATTATGAATAAATCTCTAGTCAAAACATTAGCTGGAACAAATATTTTGTCTTCTTTAGGAAATTTTCCCTTATAATAGAAAAGGTAATATTATCAAGGATTTAGGTATCATAGACAGATACTTACCTTTTACTTATCTCAATGTTTCCATTTTTTGGGGAATCCCTAAATCTAGTTACTCTCTAACACTATTGACCAAATCCTCAATAAAATTTCCTCTTGGAAGGGTAAATCAATCTCTATGGAAAATAGAATCTGTCTTGATAAATCTACAATTATCTCTAAAATGGTATATTCATTGATGGTTTACAAATGGACTACTGGTCTCCTTAAGAAAATAAATGTTTACATCAATAACTTTGTTTGTAATGAAAGCACTCTTGAAATAAAACTTGTGACCATTCCTTAGACTGCATGTTATAAGCCTTTAGATAAGGGTGGTCTTGTCATTAAAAACCTTAAACTCTTTAATGATTCTTTACAATCTAGACTCACTTGGAACCTGCTTTACAATAACTCTAATTCTATTACTTTTTTCAGAAAAATATTCCTTTAAAAGTTAAAGAACGGAAATATGAATTATATTAGCTCTTCAATTTGGACATCCATTAGGAAAGCCTTTACCATCATCATGATTAACTCTACATGGATGGTTAATACCAATTATTCCATGAAATTTTGGTTGGAAAACTGGACTAGTGTTCCTTTAATCACCATACGACCTCCCAAAAATTTACTGAAGCACCCCAACTAGACTATTAGGGACGTTTTAAATTCTCATAACTTTAGTCTTCCTGATAACATAATTCATGTTATTAGCAATTATACCTATTCCAATTATGAAGATTTCCTAATCTGGGAACCTTCTCATAATGGAATCCTAGACTCCAAATTTTTTTATAACCATAACTTTCAAAATTATGATAATAATTTATATTGGTTAATTTTTTTGACAAGCCAGGGATTAAGACATAGAGGATTACTCTTAATTTGTGTATTTATTAAAAAGAGTCCCCATTGAATTTTGTATTCAATATTTTGGGAATAAACTTTACTATAATTGGAATATTTGTAACCAATATAGAGAAGATACTGACCATCTTTTTATGTATTTTGCTACAACTTCATCTCTTTGGAACTATATTTTTGACATTTTTGAGTGAAGATAGTTACTTATTGATTCAATCAGATCTCAACTGAAGCATTGTGTGGATATATAAACATCTCATTAAATCAAGTATTATTTCTTATCTGTTATTTCTGAGATTCTACATTTGATATGGTATGATAGAAATTCTATTCTTCATAATAATTACTTATTCGGTCTAAATTCATGTTAGACACAGATTCTCATTTCCATTTGGTAAGATGCCTTGATTTAGAAGGCTAATTGTGACAACACTGTTAACAACTTTGGGATCCTCTGATGAAACTAGATTGACATAATCTATCGTCAACCTAGATGAATTTTTTTAGTGTTCTGGAAAGCATCGCTCCTAGTTTGGATTAAATTGAATGTTTATGGAACTTATAAAAGAAATATGGGACCCTTATGTTGTGGTGTTATTTTCAAAAACCACCTTGGGTAGTGTCTCAGATGCTTCTTTGGCTACCATGGAATTTCCTCGTCTCTAGAAATTAAAATGATGAGTGTGATCCATGCCATTTTATTTTCTAAGCCACAGTGTTGGAATAATATTTTGATTGAAAATGATTCATCCATCTTGGATTTTTGGCATGGTGTGGTGCATCTTTCCTAGATGATTACAACCCATTGGATGAATTGCCTCTTTTCTCTTCTGGACATCATCTACATTATTACTCATACCTTTCGTGAAGTGAACATGGTTGCAAATGATCTTTCTAATAAGGGAGTTAACCGTGACATAATTGAGATAGATGACCTTACTATTGATTTACTTCTTCTTTATGATAAGGATTGTAAAAATATTCCATCTTTGAGACTCATGTAACCCCTTTTTCTTTGTATAATAATTTGTTCTTTGGTCTTTGACCAAGGAACCACATTATTTAAAGAAAAATATCTTATTATTTTATAATTATTATATTTAAAAAATGATATAACTTTTGATTATTTTTTATGATGAATAATTATTCTACTAATCAAGTTAAAAGTATGAAACATCCATATGATATTTACCATTTGAAGTTCAAAATTCCTCCCGTGTTGTAATTTTGGTTTCCTTATGAGTTCTTTTCTAAATAGAAAATGATGAAAGATAGTTCCCCAACAATACTAACCTAGACTCCCAATGCTAGTTGGTAACCACTAAAATATAGGGAGGCATACCTGAGTTTGTGTCACCCTTGATCTTATTACTGTTCAGAGTGATTCTAGTTGGGACATGAAAATTTCCTTATCCAATCGTCCTGAAACCAAATTCATTAAATTCCAAATATTTCAAAATATATCAAATTACTTTTATGGATTTTTTTGGGCTCTTGAGACTTATAAAATCACCTATATTGGTTTCTTTCTTGTATTGGGCTTTGGTCATGCTGACTGGGTTGGGCATTTGGGATGTGATAGGTGCACAATCTGTTGGTAATACACAGCAGACCCATGCATGATTCCTCCTATCTTAAAAAAAATGTAAAAAACTTTATGTTATTGAGACAAAATTTCCTTATTCCCCCTAATAAAGGGGAATAAAAATCATGATAAATGAAATCATCCCACCCCTTTATCATTTTTTTATACTTTTTATTTTATCCACTTCACTTTGATGTGGAGTTCCTCTCCCTTGACCCTATTAACCAGCCAAAAGTGTTGTAAACTGGTGATGAATTCACAACACCAGTAGCTCCTCCCCTTATAGTGATATATATATATTGTTTCTCACTTTTATCCAAAAAAATGATTCTTCATTATTCAGATGGCCATAACTCAGCCATCTAACCTCAGATTGAAGTACCGTTCATGGTTTTGGGATCATAATGACACCCTATAAATGAATTCATTAAAATTTAATTTAAACTTTTACCTAATTATTTATATGACTTCTATGATACCGTTTGTTTATATTGGGTGTGCAGTAGAAGTTTAAAATCAAGGGAAACAATTTATACAAGATTGATGTCGTAAAATTGCCATTAGTGAGGCACCCCATTATAATCAACCAAAGGATATCATGTGAATTAAATAAACATGAGTTGCATAATAAAATGATTACCAAATTAATTTTTTATCAAACACATGTTCTTCTAATCATCGGTGATCATCACTTGAATAAAGTGAAACAAGAATCATCTAGATCATTTGCATGCACTTAAAAATATTTTATATGCATCGAACATAAATTTTTAGGTTCTTAACCGATGAAGCCTACAATGTATCGATGATCATTGAAGCACCATTTCTACAATTAGGGAAGGAGAAATTAGATAAGGGTGCTCTAATTGACTCATTGTCTCTCTAGGATTTGAGAGAGAGAGGAGAGTATAGCTCTCAAATTCATGGTATGAATAGTCACAATGAATTTGGGCTTCTCTTCTCTTATACAAGTTGGTTAATACTTACTGAAATTTCACTTAGGCCCAAAATTAATTTTAACATTCAAAATAATCCCTAAAAAATAATTTTAACCTAATAAATATATCACATAGTTCATAAGTATACTATTACATACTGGTATCATCAAAAATAATATTTCATGATAAAATATGAGTCATTAAATCAACTCATCTCTCCCAAAAATATTCAATAAACCATGAATAATAATATTCATTCATAAAATATTTTCCCTTTCATTCAATAAATAATATATGAATATAGAATATTCATAAATTAAACATTTATTATTCTAAACCTTAATAATAATAAATTTATCTATTTTTGTGATCGTTGGTACTTGTAATTTACCCAACTATCACTATGGGTCCCACTATGACCTAAACCCCCATTCATTAGAATTTGTTATACTTATGAATATGCTTTGTGTATAACTATTTAGGCCGTTATCTTGATCGTAGTGAGTGTCACTCACAGAGCAGGAGTGGTGTCTAGAATCACATCAAGGCCTCTAAAGACATAAGGTTAAGTTATAGAAACTACAACCTCCTACTAACACTCTGTGTAATATAATCTCCCCATCTCATGATATCTCATAAAGTAGGATGCATACATTGTTTTATCATCCTTAAAAACATTATTTATTCTTTTAATGACAATATCATAAAAACATACATTCTTCTAGAATAACCATGAATTCAATAAAGGTACTACCATCCTAGTAAAATGGGCATAAGATATCTCTTCCTCTACTTAGAAGGGAAAAATCCTAACTTGGTCATTAAATCAATGACTTACCACCAATGACACTCCTGATAAAATATACCTCACCAAAAACATTGATATCTTGGTTTTTATTATGAATCAAAGTAATAGATAAAATGATACATGCTGATAATAATATTTAACTGAGATACCAATACACATGTTCATAGATAAGAACATCCAATGAAACCCAAAACATGTAGTGTTATTATTGGTAGGTTAGTTCTCAAGATATCCTCTACTTGAGATTACCAAGTGTGAACATCATGAGAAGTATTTTCAATGCTTATGATCCCCCATCACCAAATAGTAAAAAATCATTTTTATTCAATCAGTATGATATATCTAGACTATATGACTTATTTTTAAGATTACTATCATACTATCTTAAGGTTCACATTATAGTTAGGAACTTCTATAAACTTTTGATATGAAAATTATAGAATGTAAATTACCATGTAAGATAACAAAATGAATACATATATGTATACATGATATGGAGAACAATAATACTTCTAAAGTTGGGTCTAGGGAGCCTAATTTTACAATAGTCAAAGGGAGATAATAGATACAAAAATCTAAAAGTGTTCTTTCTAAATTTGAAAGTTTTATTTGATATAAAATGGCGGATTGATTACATTATGTAATTGTTATTTCTTCATGTTCTTACTTGATGAATATCAAATCATTGAAAGTTTTTATGATAAGGATTTATAATGGTTGTGTTTTCAATAAATCTATAGGGGGAGATTGATATTCCCTTGCATATTATTAAGATTAAGTCCATTCATGTTGTGTTAGAGTTGTTTTCAATTTTCAATAATGATAAATTTGGAATACATTGAAGAGATTGTTGATATCAAGGAAAGAAAAACATTGAAATTGTTTTGAAATCAGAATCTTGAAGAAAATATTCCTTAGATGAGATGAATTAAATTTATTATTCTCATAAAGATGTTGGAGTTCTAACACCATGTATTTGATAATTATGCATTAAATTTATAAGTTATCTATGATGAATAAAAAATATTGGAAATAATAATACGTTTTGTAAAATCTTGGAGGAGTATCACTTATAGTATAAACAATGAGAAAGATTTTATGAATCATTGATATATTTAAATGATTTTTCATTATCAACAATAATTATTTATTAATAATTGATTGAAATATCTTGAAAACACTTCATAAATTGATGTTTTGGGGGCATAAAACTCCAAAAGCAGTTGTATATGTATTATTCTTAAATGAGGTGTTCACAACACACTAGTATATATCATATGCATATGTTTTTTTGTGTCTTACAGATTTTCCTTTAGATACATCATTTTTATTTAAATAGAGAATATTTTATCACATACCTCACACTTGGATAATTAAGAAAGAGAATAAATAATGTTTAATGATATTAATAGATGAATTTGAGTTGATAAAAAAACATAATGATGGATAATGGTAGGAAGTAGAGATGAAATAAATTAAGGAACAAGTTTTGGGGACTCACACTTAAGTGAAAATATGAAGAATCTGGAGGTGGACTAAAACAGGTCATGGTGATAAGAAAAAAATGTAATGGTTTGGTCAAAGAGAAAACAACCAATGAATCTAGGATGAAAAACACAATGGTTTTATTTCTTATTCTATATATTATAGATAATTTAACCATGATGAATAAAAACATCATGGTTCACTCACCACTTCATGTTTTGCAAAAAACAAGCATCTATCTCACTAGGTTTCAAAGGGAAATTAAAGAAATCCCTTGATTCACAAGGAATCAAAAAATAGACATGGTTTCACTTTAGATGTCAGGGTTCACTATGGAAACATGATTGGAACATTTTTCATCATTTTTTAATAGGATAAGTTTTATCCACTATTTGTATAAAATGGTAATAGTGTACAAACCAATTCATGGTGTAATGTAAAAAGGTTCATGGTTTTGGTGACTATGGTTCTTGAAATATGTGGAAGTGATTTAGAAGGAAAAATGATATAGTATACCATAAAACATCTTGGTTTTGGTAAATAATCATAAATTAGTTAAGGAGAGTACTTTTTTGAAATATTGTAGGTTTTAGATATGTTTATGGTTTTTGGATACGGGTTTGACCAAACTCACCACATCATGGAAATCTTAAATTACATCAGGGTTTAAAAAATTCTATATTATAAATATTTCAAATAACCTATATTTTTTAGTTTATTAAGGATATTTTAATGGGTTTTTTGGAAAATTATTATAATACTAACTCAAGATTAATTTTACATGACAAATGGAAGAAAATAAGGAAATATGAGATTTGTGGAATGATCAAGAAAGTAAAAGAAAATATAGAGATCTGAAATATATCAAAAAAATGGATCATATGAATTTTTTGAAAAGGTTGAGTGTTTAATGATATAATAGATTATAAAAAATTTAGATATGTATACCAAACTAGGTAATTCTTAATAGAAGAACAGTGAATACAACATCTAGTAATACATATACACTTTAGGAAGTTATAGGTATATCAAATTCAGTAGCCAAATTTATTTGATAATATATTTCATATATTTTTGATTTTTTACATGAATATAGGAGTTTCAGACCATATTCCTACTCAATGAACTAATTTATTAATAGTTTATAATAATACATTTACATAGAAAATGTGATAATAAGTATTGAACACCAAGGTTGTAGCTACTCGATAATAAGAGTGTGTAAATACAAAAATTCCTAGTGTCATGTACTTTATTTTATTATTATAACTAACTCTCATTATATTAAAATCCATTACCTAAAAAAGGATATTCATACACTAAAATAAATTAGGAGATCGATGTTTGGATGAAAGGAAAAAAAGAGAGAGAAAGTTTGAAATTGAACTTAAACTACTAATTCACCCCCACTCTCAGTGGTCAATATCTCTCATAAGGGATTAAGGGTATTAAAGTAATGATATTATGTGTGTATAAAATGACAATTAAGACTACATGGTAAAAGAGAAGAAGATAATAGATATATTTTATTTTAATAAATAAATTATTTCATTTTATTTTGTCAAAAAATAATGATGTGTGAATATTGTGAAGTGTATAGAGTTGACCATTATGAAATTTATATTAAATATTTAATATCAATAAATTATTTTTTATTATGTTGGATTAAAAGTAAGAGTGATTTTAATATCATGATGGGCTCACACATATCAATTTATAGATTTCCCTTTATATAAATAAATTACATTTATTAATTCTTCATGGATGAAGATATGAGGAATTGAAATACAAAGAGTTTGATTTTCTGTCAAAGAAAGTTGGGAATGAACTATAGAGGACCTTCTTTTTCCCATATAACTATTACATCATTTTAAATATAAACAACATAATTTGTTTACAAAACTAGGATCCAAATGTTTAGTGTCCTTGGAAAATTAGAACTATACATAACTTTTACATCAGAAAACATAAACATTTATTTAATTCCTTCTTATCTAGATTCTTATTGGCCTTCATGTTCTCATTAGTACAATTATTCACCTAAGGATATACATCAAAATAAAAGGTGAAATAAAATTCTAGTAATAGGATGAATAAGAGACATGAAACATGGGTGAAAATAATAAACATAATCATAATATAATAAAAGGATCATCATTATAATTATGAGAGAAAGCATTATATAAAGTAATTGAATGTGTTAATACATAAAAATGAAACATCATGTTATAGTGGTTAACCACCACACATATTTGTGAAAAAATATAGCATCATTTTCAGGAATATTTCACTTTTTGTAATCTTATATCATTTTATTTAACATCATTTTTCTATATTTATTCCATAAAATTATATAAGTTATAATATTTATAATAAAACCTTATTTAACCATAATTATGGTTTATGACCAGACTTGATGGTGGTTCTGAAAAATGAAAACCCATTGTCCACGGTGGTGGTAAATCGACACACCGTGGATGATATTTTCTTGTTTAGAAAAAGGAAAACGAAAGAGATTTGAAGATGAATTATTCCATTATCATAATAAAATTACAATATATAAATGATACTAGAGTTATCATTCCTCTTGGATATGTGTAGGTGAGGATAAGATAAGAAAAGAAATTAAATTGAAATGAAATTAAAAGAAAAAGAAAGAGGGTTTTATCTATTGAATTTCTCCTCCTTGAGAACCTCTTTAGGGAAAAGGGTTTGGTCTTTTGATGAGACAAAAAGATCTTGGATATGGGGTAGGGTATTGGGAAGAGTACTGGGTAGAACATGGAAAAGGCTCAAATCATGTAAGTTGTGAGGATAAGAGGTGGTGAGGGGTGGTATTTATAGGGGAGGAGAGGGGTTTTTTCTCAATATTTTATTTATTACTTTATTATTTTCCCCAAGACTATGAATAGTTTGGGCCTTATCCATAAATATATTAATATAATGAAGGAGGGTTCTATATTTTGGGCTTAAATCATCCATACAACATCAGTGACTCAATAATTCATTTATTTAGCTTTTATCAGAAATTACAATATTTTACTATTCACAAGAAAATCAAGTGTTTTAGAAAAATCCAAAAAATTCAACCTAACCATTTCTCAAAATGTAGAATTAAAAATAAACTCCATTTTATAAAAATTATTTTCTAAATATGATAAATTTAAATTTTAATTAAAATAATCATTTTTTTGGAAAACGCCAATTTTAAAATTTGGACTGATTTTATAACACTTCAAAAAATTAATTAAGTTCTCATTAAAATAATAATATTATCATAAGAAATAAAAATGTTAATTTACAAATCAATTTTAGGAAAATAAATTTTCTCTTAAATTATTATATTAATTATAAAATTATAAATAAACATTTATGTTCTATAAAAATACCAACACTTAATTAATAATTTTTAAAATATTTATTTACTTATACCACTATATAATAATATCATATTGTCACTTATAAGATGCCTAAATTTTATTTATACTTTCATAGATGAAGTTACTATTCTATTGGTCGGTTTACTATTCCTAATGTTCATGTTACTATTCTAAGGGTCAGGTTACCATTCCATTAGGATAGGTTCCTTAATTTCTAGAAATACCTATTATTTCAATTATTCTTCATTTTAAAAGTTTTTATTATGTTATATAAGTGATTTTATGTAATTTATACTATATGAAATAACTATAAGAATTTAATCTCCATTGATAAAATTTTGGGTTGTTACATTCTTCCCCCTTATGAAATTTCACCCTATAGATTTCATTTTATGTACTATGGTGAAAATAAGTGTGGGTACTTCTCTTTTATCTCTTCCTTAGGTTACCATGTTTCCTCTTCATACTTATGGTTCCTCTATAGTACTTCGATTATAATAATAGTCATTCTGCATAGAAATTTATCTCTATGGTCCAAGATCTTCACTTGCTTCTCCTCATAAGAGATATCATTTTTTATCTATACCAACTCTAGATTCATTACATGTGAGGGATATAGTATGAAATACCTCAAGAGGGATACTTATAATACATCATGTACTTGAGACATAATTGGTGGAAGTTCCAGTCAATAATCCACAACTATGACTTAATCAAGAATCTCAAATGGGAAAATGTACTTGGGACTAAACTTTTATTTCTTCCCAAATCTCATGATCATATTAAATGTATATATGTGGAGGAATACCATTTCTCTAACCTCAAACTCTAGGCCCTATCAACAATTGTCTTTATAGATAATTTGTGGACTTTGGGATGCCTTGACGTGATGCAAAATGGTTTTCATATTTTCCCCCATTTCTTCAACCATTTTAGGTCCTATAAACTTATGTTCACTTAATTCATCCCATCATGTCGATGTTCTACATAATTTCCTATAAGGGGTGTCATATAGATCCATTTGAATGATCGAGTGGAAGCTATTATTGTAAGAGAACTCAACCATAACAAGATGTTGGTCCCATCCTACTTTGAATACCATATAACATTCCCTCAACATGTCTTCTAGAGTTTGAATAGTTCATTTAGATTGGACATCATTTTGAGAATGATAGACCATACTGATGTTCAGCTCAATGTTTAGGTCATGTTAGAGACTTTTCCAAAACATAGAGGTGAATCTTGGATCTCAATCAGATATAATAAATAGTGGTACTCCATACAACCTTACCACTTTTCTGATGTATATCAATACAAGTTGATCTAGTGAGAAGTCCTATCAAATTGTGATAAAGTGAACTATATTTCTAAGATGATCCACAATAACCCATATAGCATTGTTTCCTATGAATGTATTTGGAAGTCCAATGATAAAGTACATGGTCATGTTTTCCCATTTCCATGTCGGTGTGGGTAATGGTTGCATCAACCCCTTATATTTTGTTCTTTTATCCTTCACTTGCCAACATACCAGGTACATTGATGTATAATAAATTATCATCTTCTTCATATTTTCCTACCAATAGTTCTCTAGGAGATATCTATACATTTTTATACTTCCTGGGTGAATAGAGAAGGATGAGCTATGTCCGTCATTCCGAATATCCTTCTTTATCTATGACTTAGATGTTATATATAATCATGATCCAAATACTATAACTCTATAATCAATTTTAAACTCTATGGATTTCCCATTTCTTATATCTTCCCCCTTCTTATGAATTTCCACATCATTTCTTTAGGCATCCTTTATTTTCTAAAAAAATGATGGTTGAGAAATCATTTTAGAAATGATTTATGATGTTTCTTCGTTAATGTTTCCCATGTACATCCTTTAAAAATATAAGAATATTGGATCCTTATCAATTCTCATCATTGATAATGCTTCAGGATCCTTTTTACTTAGAGCATCTGCCACTTAATTTGCTATTCTAGGATGGTAGTGGATTATGCAGTCGTAATCTTGGATGATATCTAACCATTTTCCCTAGTTCATATTAAGATCATTCTTTTTTAATATATATTTGAGTGTCTTATGTTCATTATATATTTCATACTTCTCACCATAGAGATAATTTCACCAGATTTTCAATGCAAAGATAACAACTTCCAACTCCAAATCAAGTATAGGATATTTTTACTCCTAAATTTTCAACTGAATTGAGGCGTATGCTATCAATTTTTCATTTTTCATTAGAAAAAAACCTAATCCCTTCTTTTAAGAATCACAATATACTACAGAGAGTTCCCCACTTGTTGGAAGTTTGAGTACCGAAGCATTGATATGCCTTTTTTTAACTCTATGAAGCAGTATTCACATTCACTAATACAGAAAAACTTTTCTCCCTTCTGATTCAGCTTGGTTAGTGAGCTTCAAAATCATGATAAGTTCTTAAAAAATCACTGATAATAACCCTCTATACAAAGGAATCTATATGTCTCCATTATATATGTTTACCTGGATCACTCTTTGCTTGCCTTTATCTTAGAATTTTCCACTGATATTCATTTTCTGGTGATAACATGCCCCAATAATGATGCTTCCACCATCTAGAACTCACATTTGTTTTACGTTTCATAAATTTCCTCCCTTTGAAAAGACTTTAACATAGTATTAAAATTATCCAATTATTCCTCCTTTCTCTTAGAGTATATTAGAATATCATCAATAAATAATACTACAATTTTTTTGAGGTAATCTCTAAAGAGTCTATTCATTATATCCATGAATATTTAAAGATAATTAGGGAGTTTGAAAGGAATCAATATGTACTCATAGTGTCTATACCTCATTCAAAATGCATTCTTAGTAATATATTACTTTCTCACCTTTAATTGGCAATATCTAGACCAAAGGTCCACTTTAGTTAAATACTTAGAACCATGGAGTTGATTGAACATGTAAAATATCCATGGAAGGAGATACTTGTTCTTTATCATGATTTTTTTGAGCTCATGATAATCAATGAAAAATAACATTGATCTATCCTTCTTCTTGACGAAGTGGACTGGTTCACCCCATGGTGAGGTACTCGGTCGTATAAAACCCTTATCCATGTTTTCTTGTAACTTCTTCTTCAGTTCCTCCAACTTAATGGAGTCAATTTTATTAGGTTTATTTGATATAGGTAGAGATCCCGTAATAATTTCAATTGATAACTCAACCTCTTGGTTACGAGTAAGTCCATGAAATTTTTCAAGGAACACATTAGTGTAGTCCCTCACAATGGGCACATCTTCGAGCATGATTCTATCTATTTTCATAATAATTTGAGCTAGATATTCTTTCTAGAAAGGCAATAATATCAACCCTTGATATGATAGATCTGAAGAAGATTCATCTTCCTCCTTACACTTGTATAGAATTTTGGGATTCTTTAGTATTTAAATATTGATCTCCCTTTCCATAAATTTGATGTTGTCTTTGTATAAAGATATCCAATACATGCCCAAAATTGCATCAAATACCACTAAAGGAAGTAAGAAAAGATTTTCTAGGAGGTTCAGTCTACAAAAATTAACCGAGGAGGAGTTATATAATTTGGAATCAATAATTTCATCATTTTTTATTCTCACAGATAACTCAACCTCTATATTTTGAGGTGATTTTTTAATAGTTTTACTAAAATTGCTAGACATGAAATAATACATAGAACTGGAATCAAATAGTACGTTTACTATTATTGAATGAATAACCAACATACCTGTCACCACATAATTTTTTGGATCCACCTCATTAGTAGTGATAGAATAATCCATCCATTGATTTTGTGAATTTGGTGGTTGATGACGCTAATTACCCTCAAGGACTTGAGGTTTAGTGAACTAGCTTGTATAGTGCCCTTTCTTCCTAAAGTTGAATCATTGGACCATGGGTGGTGCTATCCTTTATTCCACCACATTAACTAACTTCCTTATATCTATTAGGCATTCATGAGCTTGGTAGACTTCTCTCCCACACTTATAGAATTTCCCCATCCGTTTGATCCATTTCCCATAATGCTTCTTCCCACATTTTTGACATGTGAGTGGTTGATCTTTCTTTCCACCTTTATCATTAGATTAACAAGATTGAAACTCCATCTTTCATTTCTTATCTCCACATCCATGGGAACATTATCCAAAATCTATATCCACTTTGGGATCACATCAAAAAACTTCTTCATAACTCCCAATGTATCAAATTTCTAGATCCTTTCAAAGGTTTGGTTTTAAACCACTAAAGAATCTATCAATGTTTCTATCATTATTGAGTACAAAACCCAAAGCATTCCTTGAAATCATCATGAAATTTTATTTACAAGACATGATATATTCACATTCCTTTTACTTCTACTCTATGAATTATCTCTCCATCATTCTAAAAAGAGTTTGAAGGAAATTATTTTTAAGAAACATTATCTTATAGTCTTCCCTCCATCTCTTAAATTTCATCCTTATTATTGGTGTTCTTAATCAACACCCACCATTTTTCAACCTATCCATCTAAATGATAAACATACAAATCCACATTCTCCATCTCAGAATAATAAAGAACAAAAAATATCTTCTCCATTGAGTGGACCCAATGTTCCATAATGAGTGGATTAGAAGATCCACTAAATGTTGATGGTCGTTGCCACATAAAAAAATTGATAGCTAGTTTCTCCCTCTTAGATGAAAGAGAAAGTTCCCCATTATTTAGGTTATTTTTTATATCCTCAGATAGTTAGGAAATAATCACCATGAAATTGTGAACTCCACCTCCCAAGGCATTGGGGATGTCATTCGGGAAATCACAACATTGTCCCTCGCATGGGTTGTTGGTCTAGTTTCTCCTAGTTCCTTCCATTTTCTAAAATAGAAAAGGTTATAACAAAACATATGTCAAAAAGTCATAAATAAATAATTTATTACTTTGTGAAATAAGTCATCAATTGTGCGATCCCTAGGTTTATCATTTTCTAAAACAAATCTTCTTGGGTTCTTACATATATTTAGTCTCATACTAAGGGTTTTCACTAAGGTTCTCTAATATTAATTCCCAAATTAACTAAACCATGATATGATACCAACTATTGAAAAACTTCTTGTTTTAAAAAACATATTACATCATTTTCAAGATAAACAACATAATATTGTTACAGAACTAGGATACAAAGGTTTAGTGTCATGTGAAAATTAGGACTATAAATTACTTTTACATAATAAAACTAAAAATTTATTTATTTTCATGTTCTCTAGATTATTAATTGTCTTTGTGTTCTCCTTAGTATAAGTATTCTCCTGAGTATATACATAAAAATAAGGGGTGCGATAAAATCTCAGTAAAAGGATGAATAAAAGACATGAAACATGAGTGAGCATAATCATCATCATCATAATATAAGAAAAGAATCATCATCAAAATCACGAGAGAAAGAATTATATAAAGTCATGGAATGTGTAAATGCATAAAAACTAATCATAATGTTTTAGTGTTGAACCCCCACACATATTTTTGAACAAATATAGCATCATTTTCACACATATTTCAATTTTTTCTCATGTGATACATCACATTACCCAATGCATTGGTGCTCTATATAATTCCCAGTACACCCCTCACATCATAACATTTACACGCTCTATATAATTCCAGGTTCACTCATCACAATATAACATTTAAATTATCATGCATTCCATATATAATATATATAAATATTGTACATAAAATAACTCATGAAAAATAATGGGTTTCATTTCATAAAGCATACATTCATGGATAAACTTTGGAGTTCCCCAAGTAAAAAGGGAATAACATAATTGGTATAAGATTCATAAATCTTGAGTGAAGAAGAAATAATCTCAAGAGAAGTAAAATATGTTATTTTATATAGAATATTTATTTTGGAAAAATCATTTCATTTTTCATAAAACCATAAATGGATTGTAAGAGGGAAAACCTAAAGAAAGAGAGTTGGGTTCGAGAATCCCCTTACCTTATGTCTGAATGCTTTATTCACTTTAATATCCTAGATAATAAAATAAAATTCATTAATTAACAAATATCTAACCTTTTATACATTAATTTGGTTCATGATAGTTTTATTAAGTTCATTTATGGGATTTTTGATGAGTTATAGAGTTTAATTTCAACATTCTAGAGTGTTTGTTTTGTTGGGTTTCATGATTGATTCACTTGTATATGAGTATGGAAGTTTATGTAAAATGAGAATAATTATCTAAATTTTTTATTAATTAACATACATAATTTTAATTGGTATTATATATCTTTTTTTTATTTGTAATGAGGATGATTTATTAGTTTGAATTTTAATTAAAATTATTTAATTATTTTTTGCAGTTTTATGACCATTATAATCTTATGTCATTTTATTTAACATCATGTATATATATTTTTTCCAAAAAATTATATAACTTATAATATGTATAATAAAATCTTATTTAACCATAACTGTGGTTTTACGACCAGCCTTGAATGCGTAGTTAAAAATAAAAACGTATCATCTACGGTGGTGGTAAATCAACACACCACATATGATATGTTCATGTTTAGAAAAAGGAAAAGGGAAGAGACTTGAAGTTGTATTATTCCATTAGAATAATAAAATTAAATTATATAAATGATATTGGAGTTATAATTCCTCTTTCCTAGATAAATTTGAGGATAGAATAATAAAAGAAAATAAATTGAAAAGAAATTAAAAGAAAAAGAAAGAGGTTTTTACCTCTTGAATTTTTACTCATTTAGAACCTACTTAGGGAAAAGGTTTTGGTGTTTTGATGAGACCATGAGATCCTGAACATGGGGGAGAGGCTTGGGAATATTATTTGGTAGAAATTTTACAAGGATCAAGTCTTGGATGTTGTGAGGAGAAGAGGTGGTGATGAGTGCTATTTATAGGGGAGGAGAGGAGTGTTTTCTCATTATTTTATTATTTTGGCTCCTGACTATGAATAGTTTGAGCCTTATCACTAAATATATTAAAATAATGAATGAGGGTCTGAGATTTTAGGATTACATAATCCATACATCATGTATTAATCAATAATTAATGTATTTAATTTTTATTATAAATTATCATATTTTACTATTCAAAAAAATTCAAGTATTTTAAAAAAATCCCAAATATACACCCTAACCATTTTTTAACATTTATAATTAAAAAATTTACTCTATTTTATGATTTTTTTTTATAAATATGATAAATTTAAATTTTAATTAAAATCATCATTTACTTGGAAAATAGTGTTTTTAAAATTATACCTGATTTTATAACACTTTGAAAAATTAATTAAGGCCTCATAAAATTATAATATAATCATAAGAAAATAAAATGTTAATTTATGAATCTTTTTTATGAGAATAAAGTTTCTTTTAAGTTATTATATTACTTATAAAATTATAAATAAAAATTTATGTTTTATAAAAATTCCAACACATAATTAATAATGTTTTACAATATTTATTTAATTATACCATGATATAATTATATCATAGTGTCATGTTACTATTTAAAGGGTCAAGTTACTATTCCATCAGTATAGGTTCCTTAATTTCTAGAAATACCTCTTATTTAATTCATTCTTAGTTTAAAAAGTTTGTATTTTGTTCTCTAAGTGATTTTTTTGTGATTTATACTCTATGACATAATTATAAGAGGAGAACGTCAATTGGTAAAATTTTGGGTTGTTACATGCACACCTCACATATCATATAGTAACCTATCGTTCTTCCATAAATCATGGTTCATTGAGCCTTTACATTGCGACTCTACATTATATGTATATCATGATGGTGAGGTTTTTAATTCTCTTTGATATTGTAAAATTTTTGTTTTCTTCATTTTAAATATTTGGTGATTTTTTTTAAAATGGATCAAGAAGAGAAAACTATAAGTTCATCGTTGTGGTTTTTATCTTAAATAGTACACATTAGTGTCTTATTTTTTGTCATTAGATTGACTAAGATAGTGATTTTTCTATAAAAATATTTTATTATAGATATAAAAGTTATTTGATATTCAAAAAAATATGTGATATCATATTTTTTATTTTCTTGAATCATAGATGAAGTTATGGGAAAGAAGATTCCTATATCATATCCAATGATTGGTCACCATTATAGAGTATGATGGGGAACATTATATGTGATATTACATACATTTATTCATAAATTATTTCTTGAATAGTTTCATATATGATAAATCAATTAGATTCATTCAATTAATGGATAACCATTCATAGTGTAATCATTGGAAGTGTTTAAAAGGTTATGAAAGCCTCAATGAGTATTAATGCTTGTTGGCTTTAATGATATGGTAGTTGGTGATCCATTGTATTTATTTAATGAAGAGAGGCTATGAAAGGGATAAAATCTCTCCCATTTATGTAACTTGATTCATGTAATACAAGATGAAACTCTCTTTGTCCCTTATCACTATTTTTTTTGAGAAGAAAGCACTAGATGACCTTTGGTGATTTGGGATCCAATTGTTATGAATGATGATCCAAGGTGAGTGTGATAACCTCAATGAAATGAGCCATTAAAATATTTCTATGGTGATCAAAATCAATCATACTACATTAAAGAGTAATGTATATAACTTTCAATTGTAAAGGTATGATTGTTATATGTTTTTTATTTATGCATACTAATTATATTACTGATAGATTGGGAATATATGGATTTTATTCAACTACATAGATAATTAGATGATAACCCAAAATCCATCAGCGGTATCAAATTCCCTTACATTAATCTATTAATGTGTTTTCTACTATTTTTACAAAGAAAATTCTTGTTTTAAGGTGTTACGAGACATATCATTATGTATGATATATAGGGTTGCTTCTATTTTGTTTATTTTTAGAGTATGAATACCATATATCATAGGGTACAATATATTAAAATCCCATCGATTTTTACTACACTGTAAGATACGATATGATATATCATAAATTACAATTGAATCTTAAATTTCACAAAAACAGAGCATCGTATTGTATCAACTATATAAGTGATAGCGTTAAATAAGACTGAATCATAACAAAAACTCCATTCCTAAGATGTGATTTCAATCATAGATTATGATTGATAATCATATTATTAGTTGTAAAATATGATATTACTTTAAAATGTTAAAATGTTAAAATATTTATTGAATTGGATAAAGTTTATAAAATATTTATAAATAATAAGTGTAAGGAATTTTAAAATGATATTTTTGTGCCTAAATTAAATATAAAAATTTCCTATTTATATCACATGTTTTGAAAAATAATTAAAGTGTTTATTTATTTTCTTATTATTTTAAAATATTCATGTTTATAATTTTTTATGAAATTTCAATATTGTGTATTATTTAATTTATGTGATAAATTTCCTCTAATAAATTTTTTCCCATGATTTACATTCATAGTTCCACAACATACTATTTATCTTTCTTCTACCTTGACCGTAGTTTTTAATTAAAGTTTTTAACTTGAATATAGTTATTGAATATAGATTATACATATTAGGTTTTAGAATTATTATATATTGGATTCTATATTGATTAATGTATCCTTGTTTAGAGGGAATTTGGGTCAAACTTCCCACTATCTTGGAGGCCTATTTCTAATTATAGAAAGGTGGGGGTTCGTTATATTTGGCTCCATTATTACTCATTTTTGGATTTAAAATATTATATTAATATAAACCTTTATATAAAAATTTAATGTAACTTATAAATGATATGGATTTATATATGTATAAATACGGTTAACTTTTATTATTAAGTGAGTAACACAAATTGTGGATTGTGTAAAGTGTTTTATTTAAGTATATTGTGGAAATATTAATTTTGGTGGATGGAATAAGGATACCCAAACTCATTATACATATTTTATTCCTTTGGGTCTTTAGGCTATGTAAGGGTTCCCTCTTCACCTAATTATAAATAAGTATTACCATAAAAAAATATATGGAAGTGACTGCTAGGGATTACAAAAATAAATTTATAAGAATAAATACATAAATTAACAAAACATGTGATAATAAATATTCCATGAAATGAAATATTTTTGGATTTAATATGAATTTGATATGTTTTAAATTAGTGATACTTCAAAAGAAAACCCTCAAATACTAAGTGTATGATTTTTTTCCAAAGAAACACATTCCAAGACCTAAATAATCCAATTGGGTAGGTTCTTCAATATCTGGGTTCCCATGGATTATCTTTTGCGATGAAAGGTGTTAATAGATAAACAAAAAAGTTAGGTAACCAAATCCCACGATGTGATATGGGTAAAATTTATTTGGGAAACCCTATATAATGACCTGACCCACGAGGGCCTTCCTGGACTATAGGAGGTCGAGTCGTCACAACTCAAATCCCACCGAAAATAGGCCATGGTCTAGTGAAAATCATGAACAAGGCATAACTATATTGGGAGGCCTTTTCCTAATGTACCTGTACACATGAACCCAACCATCTCTATGCAGTATTGAAGAGGAATATAAAGTGAAGACTATAACATCTATTGATAAACCATGGATGGAATAACCTCTAGTAAATACATCAAAGTACAACATAAAAAATATAACATGTAGAGAGAAAAATACACACCCACCCAAAAATGAAGTCCCAAATAGACAACAATTGGGAATGAAAAATTATGAGATATCTCTACTTAAAATCTCTAAGATTGACTACCATACTCAGTCAATGCACGTAGGTATCTCTATTCTCCACTATAATCACTGCCGTTTTATCTGTCATCTACATAAGACATGAAACGTGTGGGAAAATTCCATATAAGGGTGATTATATACATACCTAGTATGATACCCTGAAAAAAAGGGATTAATAGAGATTTGAAAAAATAGTTAGCTTAACCCAAAGTAAGAGGGAATCAAAAACCCTTAGACACACACACACACATACACACTAAAAAAGAAACTCACATGAGAGATAAAATGGATCTCTATATCATGGCCCAACCAAAGTCGATGAGTATTTATGTAGCTCCAGAAGTCCATCACAAATTCCCATCATCAAACATAGCCTCACTAGAATATCTTTAGAGGGACCCACTCCTTATAACTGCTCTCCATAGCTAAGGGATCCAAAACTCGTGTGGAGGACCCACACCACACTAGATATTGAAGATGGTGGATTATCTCTTCATAGATAGAGGATCCATGCAATTGTTTGGGAGTACCATATATATCTGTATAAAGAATATGGGGAACCCACACAATGGTGTGAAAGGGGAGTACATACCTCAACATCCCTCTAATAGTATAGGGAACTTGCACCCTTGTGTGACTGGGGTGTACTAACTCCAACATCTCTCTGATAGTATGGGGATCTCGTTCCCTAGTGAAACATGGGATTAATGACCCCAATATATCTCTGGTGATACTTCATGTTAACTGTTGATAGCTTACTTGTCACAAGGATGGTCAAAGATACATTTATAAGACCCAAGATATAATATTGTGGATAACCTTAGGGTCACTCTCAAGGAAGTAGTGTTTAGAACCCAAGTGGTATTTCTGATTTTTTTTTGTGTTTTTAAATTTTAAAAGTATCCAAAGAAAAAAAACAGTGATGAAAATCACAGAGGAGAGAGATGATGGGTTGAATAAAAACAAATAAGATAAAAAACACAAAAAACACAAAAAACACAAATGAAAAGAACAAGAAAAATGATAGAAAGAAAGAGAAGAAAAGTCAGTGAGAACAAGGATTGATCTGGGTGGATCCAAACTCAACTAAAATTCATAAATAAATTAAATAATTAAATAAATAACTCTTAATTCACTCAATTCATGTCTGATATCTCGGATCACACACCTCTATCACCTAAAAAATGAACAATCAAACACAAAAGTTCTATAGTGATGGACCAATCCTCCAAATTGAAAAATGAATCACTCAACTGAATAATTCTATTAAAGATTTCACAATCCAGAATAGTCCATCTATGTTCATCATATTGTACAACCCAAATCAGTTACTCAGTTCGAGAAATTTGTAAAGCAACATGAAAAGATATGAGGAAAGAAAGTAGTAGACCATTCCTATGAAAGGGTGAACTCTCACTCTCCCTAATTTACTATTTAAATTCACTAAAAGTAGATAATCAAAATAAATATTGGATCTCCACGTGGTAACAAGTTTCACTATTTGAATCATGCCCAATTAATTAGCTCCCCACTTATAGAGATTTGAGAGCACCAAACAATGAAAAGAAGGAAAAACCAACAAAAATCACAATTAGAATCACAAAAAATAGACAAAATGAAAGAATTTATAGAATATAAATGAAAACACAAAAAAAAATGAAGAAGAAAAGATGTGTAGAGGTTTCACATCTCTAGGTTGAAGAAGGTTCCCGTGTCTACGGGTGTGTTTGGGTTCCTCGAGAGGAGAGTATAGTAGTCACTCCCTTTATTCTAAAATACTAAACTGAAAATAAATGATCAAGTAACAGAAAAAATCCATATGGAACTCATAGAGATGCTCCTCCCTAGCCTTAGTCAACATCACTGTGAAATTATTTTTCCTCTTCCAATGACCTTGTTTCCCCACATGTATGCCCATGATCATTTTTTCCTTCGAACACTGTCCCTGCTCTAGCTCCCCTTATGCCCAAAAAAAAGAGAAAGATAGAAAAAATAGAGAAACAATATCTAAATAAATTTTTATTATTATAAAATCAAAATTACTTAAATATAAACATAAATAAAAATCCTTATTATATATATATAAATGTTAAATATATATTTTTATTTGAAAAATTTATTATTACTAATATATGTGTATATATATATATGATAAATTTTATATTTATTTATAAATATTTACTATTATATATATCAATTAATTTTCATATATTATCATGAATTTTAATATATCTATAATTATTATTATTAAATATATTTATTTCATAAGAGAGGTGGGGGAGGGAAGAACGAGTAGAGGAACAAGAGGGATGGGTTCGAGTGGAAGGGGGAAAGGAGGGGGATCGAGGGAATCTTGTGGATCTGACCTTCTTGGGTGGATCAAGGTCCACAGTTGTAGTCACTATGAGGATTTGAATGAGTTTTTTACTCAGATATGAAAAAATTAAAGTTTAATTCTTGTTTGGGTTCTTTATTTTGTTGATTGATCTTATTGTTGGTGTTGTGTTTTTTGGTTCTGTTGTGATGCTGTTGAGTTTATACCACTGTAGGTTGTGTTGAGAGTGTAATAGGTACTATAAAGGATGGAGGAACTTTAAATAAGTGGATACCAAAGGAAGGAGAGGTGTGACAGTGGGTATGGAGATGTGTTGGAGTTACAATGGTGACTCTGGGTGTCACCGTTGTTGTTGGTTTACAGTGAGTGAAAAAATAGAAGTGGGTTGGAATTAATGGTAAGTGCTGGAGTGCTACCCACTATTGGGTTCAACAATGGGTAAATAAAAGATAATAAGTCACCATTTTTTTCTAATGGTGAGTGTAATGGTGGTGGTTGTGGATGAGAAATTCCAAGAGTGGGGTACTGTGGAGATGGGAGCCACTATTGGGTCCAACATTGTGTTGGGTCCAATGGTGTGTGAATTGAAAATATTACCAATTTTAGGGGAGTATGGCTGTTGGTGTTTACAGGTGGTTAGTGTTTTTATCACCTGAAAAAATTTAACTAATAAAAATAAGATAAATAAAATTATAAAAAAATTTAAATTGAAACAATAAAAATCACATTTTAGATTATTAAATATCCAATTAACCTGACTATAATTATTCAACAAAGAAATTAATCCATATTATAGAATATTACATGTAAATTAACATTTAAATAAAACTAAATTAGTATGCTTAAATTAATTGACTAATAACTAAAAACTAGAACTAATAAAATCAATGTATAATAATTAAATATTACAAATTAAAAAAATATTTACAGAATAGAGTTAAAATATTAAAATTAATTTAATTATTTAAATAATTAAAGGCTAAAGTAAAATTTATTTATTTTAAAATGAAAAAAAGAAGAATAAATTGAATTAATGAATAAATATAAAAATTATAAAAATAAAATAAAGAGAAAAACTGATTGAAGAAAAAATAAACGAATAAAAAAAATAAAAAATAGATTATTTAAAAAAAGAGAGTAAAAATTGAAAGTAAAAAAAATGAAATATTTAATTTTCAATTATTGAATAAAATGACTAAAAAAATACTAAAATACATATTTGAAAAAAAATCAATGTTTTAGTATTACTATACAAAAAAGACAACATACAACAATTATTAATTAAAATACACTATTATTATAATAAAAAGAGAATGAAAAATAAAAAATGACATTGAAAAGTGAAAACCAAAACAACCATATCAAACTACCCCACACTTAAATATTTGTTTGTACTCAAATAAATTAATTATTTTGAATATATAAAATATAAGGTATGATTTATAGTAAACTCAAAAATTAAGCATGTCTGGTCTTTTAAAAATAGAGGAACATGATGAGGCCATGATTTTTAATGAATGCCCAAAAGAGGTCATACCAACATTTAACCAACCACTAAAAATAAAGGGAACAAAAATTAAATCACTATAAAGGATTTCATTCCTATTATATGAAATCACTTACTTCCCTATATCAATTCTATTTTAAGTCTCAATATTAAGACAAATAATTTTTTTGATCAAGTGGAATTAAAATCTTAACAAAAGGAATTTTCAATTTTTTAATTTCTCCTAGGTTAAAAAAATAAAATTACTATTTTTTATTCACTTTATTGATATAAATCAGTTGATCTTCATACAAGTCAATTTCCCCCTTCTTTAATTGGGTTCAAAATTCCCCTCACCTTAATGAACTTAACTTTGACAACTAGGCACTTTATTCTTTTTCTTTATTTTTTTTTGAATTTTACCCATCCATAAATGTGAAAAGCATTATGAAAAGACACTTATTTATATGTACAGAGGAATAAAACACACACCCAAAGCCTAGAGTCTTAGTTGTTCACCGTGAGATCACATTTTAACATTTTACTCTAGTTTAAAAGGACTTCTGTGATTATCATCTGAGTTAGCTTCCTAAAGTGAATATTTTTTTTTGAAAAGGTGAGATCACTAGGTTCCAGTAAAAATTTATAGTTTATTAAATTTATGATCATATTTCCATTAATAACTATCCTATATCACTACCTTACTTAGTTCCTAAACATAAAATCCATAGAAACAATATGCTACTCTACTTAGTAATCATACATACTTGACAAATTCAGAATGAGTGAAACTCTCAATGACCAGTAGGTTATTATTCTCTAGGAAAGAAATAATTTATGTGAAAAAAGAAGAAAAATACCCTTAGGTTGTGAATTTAGTTGAAAAATATTAAATAACATGAAAAATTGTCCAAAATTGACCATTTTATTGACAAAAAAATCTAGGGGGAATATGAAGTTAGGGAAAGTCCCCTCTCCCCCACACTTAAAAGTAAAAAATGCCCCCATTTTCTACTCTTAAGGTAGGATAAAACATAGTTAAAAACATATGATAAATTCAGTATTAATATAGTTGTAAAGAGGTAACATTGAAGTTAAAAAATTTATTAGCCACAAAAAAATGAAAAATAAAAAATAAAAACCATATACAAAAAAACCCCATCTTCAACAACCAGAATGTCAAGCACATTTTTTTTAATTTTTTTAAATTTAAATTTTAAATGAATATAAAATATTTTCCATATAATTTCAAATAATAGCAAGATAAGAAATGTTGTATAGTAATATTAATATAAAAGAGAATGGAAATAATGGGTGTGAACATGTTTCAGAATGCAGTGCACAAAAAATTTCAACTCAATTGATTTTAGAAAGATAACACCCAATCAGGAAATAGATTCAAAATTTCTATAAGAAATTAGGTGGGATCTCCCACACTTAAACCCTAACAACATAAAATATGAATGAGAAATTAGAAAAAATTAGTATAATTAAAATAAGTACATCCCTTAGTGTGGAAAATTATCATACGTAAATTCATCCAAAAGAAGACTCCCTTTGTTTTATTTCTACAAGATCTCAATCTAATCAGTTCATGTCCCAGAAAATAAAAAAAAATTTACATTATATTTCAAGAATTAATTTTCATTGCTGAATGAAACAAAAGAGTGAGTTAGGGAGTGTTATAAATTAATCCAGCGTGTTGTTCTCCTTATTCTTGAATGACTGCCATGTGGAATTCCTGTTGGATTATTGTTCTAAATTAAACACACAAAAATTAAAATAGAATTTATAAAGAAACAAAATTAGTAAATGAATGAATAAATCTTGGGATTACCCCCTAAGGGGTTCTATATTTTTACTATCCTCAACTAGACAATCAGTGGATCAACCTCAATCTAATGTGGGATGTCACTTGTTTCTTAAGAATCACTAGATGTGATTATTTCCATCATCCGTGACTTGAAACTTATGGATTACCCCTTGGTAAGCTTCATTCAAATACCCATACTTAATAGTGGACCACCTATAGAGTACTGTAGGGTTAAATAAAATGTTAGGCTACTTCCCCTCTTCTGCATCTTGAGGGTTGGTGTGCATTGGTGGTGAAACTTCAACACTAGGATGATACTTTTCTTCTGGTCTAGATTGAATAAGAAACCTATTATTGAAATCTAAAAGAGTATCATCATCCTACTATTTCCATATATATATCGTTATCAATTACTCTTCAAAATAAACTCTAAAACTAGAATTTTCATCCAGAATTAAGAGTTTTGATAATTCCTATGGAGGTGCAGCTTCAAATTCCTCCTGATTCTCTAAGAAATAAAAAAGATGGACTGCATCTTAAATTAATAAAATAGGAGAAGCAAAATATAAATAATCTTTAATGTAATCCAATTCAAATAAAAATACATATTCTTCCAAAACATTATCAACTTCTTAAAGTAGTATAGCTTGTTCCTTCTGGTGGAATAGTGATCTTGAGAGTATGGTCGGGATAAGAGTGAGGTAGTCAACATCCCCCAAACTCTATTCCAAACACATCACCTATAGTATAGTTTCCTCCAATGAAAACGGAAGGATATTTGATGCTATTTTAACCTGTTGAGTCAGGGAAAAATCATTAGAAGATTTGAAACATAAACAAATACTCAAATGAAGTGCTAGAAATAAAATGATCTTTGAGATCATTCCCAGATTTTCGATGTTTGGTTGTTCCATTTCCCAGTAGCCCTTGAATACATCCTCAGAAAGTGGATATTGTATCTCTAGACTTGAATCCAGGGGTAGTTCAATATCTAAAGTGGGAAAATCTAGTTATTATGCAATATAGAACTCAGGGAAAATGTGAGAAAATTATTTAGGTTCTTTATCTAAGGATTATAATTTTTATGGTCTCATGTCTTCCTTAAATTCTTAAATTACTTATAAAAAATCATCTGGTTGAATAATTTTGAAATGTTCCAAAATTATATATTCATGAAATCCAAAATAATCCTATGATGGTTGAGGTGGTCACATCATTTTTTTTGTTTTTGTTTTAATTTTTTTTGTTTATTAAAAAAAATTGAAACAAACCACTAAGGAAAACAGTTCTTCCCTAAAACAACAACAAAATTTGATGATGTATTTACTGTGAAGACATTAAAATATGCATTTATAAGTCCAAAAGCATAGAATAATGGCTAACCTCAGGGTCTCTTTAAAGGAAGTAGTATCGAGAAACCAAGTGGTATTTATGAAAATCATTTTTTTGTTTTGAATTTTGAAAGGATCCAAAGAAAAAAAAACAAAAACTGTCATGAAAATCATTGAGGGTAGAGTTGAGGGGAGGAAAAAACTAAAAATCTAGAACAACACAATGAACAAAAATACAAAGATCAAGAATAATGATATCAATATAGAGAAGAATAGGCAATAAGAACAAGTCTTTATCTAAGTGGATCCACCCTCAACCACCCTTCATAAATAAACTAAGTAATTAAATAAAAAACTCTCAATTAACTCAATGCATGTATTATGGCATGGATCAAAAACCTATATCACCTAAACAATGAATAATTGAACATCTAATTCCTTCAAAGATTCACCATTTCTCCAAATTGTAAAATAAGTCCCTCAATTAACTCATTCTAATAAAGATGTAACAAGTAAGAATGGTCTATATAAGTTTGTCAGACTGTACAACCCAACTCAATTTCTCAATTTGAGAAATTGATAATTGAAGGGGAAAAGAGATGAGGTGAGAAAGTAGAAAAATGTTCTTATTAAAGGGAGCACTCCCCCCTAAATTTACAGTTTCAATCTACTAAGGTGAAGAAGAATCCAACGGTCACAATAAAGGGCAGATCTCTAGGTGGTATCAACTTTTACTACCAGAATCAGGACCCATGAATTAACTACCTAATTATGGATATTTGAGATCACAAAACAAAGCAATGGAGGAAAAAGTAGAAAAAAATCAAAAATAAAATAAAAAAAGAATGATGGTATTTAGAGAATAGAAATAAAAACACAAAATAGATAAAATAAACATGAAAATAAGAGTAGAAGGTTCCTCTATCCAGGTTGAATATGGTTCTTGTATCCAGGGTGAGTTTGGGTTCATCGACAGAAGAGAGGATTAGTCGCTCTCTTCATTTTCAAAAATTAAACTGAAAATAAATGACAACCTAACATATAGAAATCCACATGGAACTCAAAGAGATGCTCATCCCCATACTTAGGTAGCATCATTGTGAAATTAGTCATCCTCTTACAATGTCATAGTTTCCCATCAATTATGCCCAAGATCATTTTTTCCATCAAACACCATCACGGCTCAAACTCCCCCTATGCAAAAAAAAAGAAAAAGGTTCAGACATAAAATATAGAGAAAGAATATCTAAATAAATATATTATTATAAAAAAAATTAATTAAATATAAACATAAATAAATAGTCTTATTATTATTATATATAAATATTAAATATATATTTTTAATAAAAAAATTTCTTATTACTAATATATATGTATATATATATAATATAAATTTTATATCTATTTATTAATATTTAAAATTATATATATATATATATTAATTAATTTTCTTATATTATTTTGTATTTCAATATATAAATACTTATTATTATAAATTATATATATATTGTTTTTATTATTATATTATATATAATATTTTATTATATATAAAGTGAAAAATAAAAAAAGAAGAGAAGTACTGGAGGGAAGATGACAAGGAGAGGAATGTTAGGGGGGGTGAGTGGGAGGGGGAAAAAGATAGGTCTTGATGGAATCGAGAATCTCCAGCCTTCTTGGGTGGATTGAGGTCATAAGTTGCAACATCTTTGAGGGTTTAAATGAGTTCCGTACTCAGATTTGAACAAAAAATAAATATTTAATTCCTCTTTTGGGTTCTTCATTTTATTGATTGATCTTGCTATTGGTGTTTTGTTTTTGTTGTTCTTCCATGGTTCTATTGAGTTTGTGCAGTTAGAGGTTGTGTTGAGAGTGACAGAGGTGCTTTGGGGGATGGAGGTGTTCATGGTGAGTGGATTCTGATGGAAATTAGGGGTGTAATTGTGAGTATGGATGTGAGTTGGAGTTTCAATGGTGAATCAGGGAGTCACTATTGATGTAGCTTAATGGTGAGTGAAAAATATGGCACTGGGTTAGAATTGACGGTGAGTGCTAGAGTTCTACCCACCATTGGGTTAAACGGTGGGTAAACAGGGGGTGAGGCGTCCCTGTTGGATTTTCCAATAGTGAGTACAGTGGTAGTGGGTGTAGAGGAGAAGTTCCAACAATGGGTTACTGTAGAGATGGTATCCACCATTGGGTTCAATAGTGGGTTGGGTCTAATAGTGGGTGAATTGAGGAGACTTCCAATTCAAGAGGAGGCCGACGATAAGCGTTTTATAGCAGTGAGTATTTTCATCACCTGAAAAAAATTAATTTTTATAATAAAAATCATATAACTAAAATTATAAAATAAATTAAAACTAAAACCACAAAATTCACATTTTAAATTATTAAATGTCCAATTTAATCGACTATAATTATTCAACAATGAAATTGATATAGATTAAAAATTGTTATATGTAAATTAACATTTAAATAAAACTAAATTAGTATGATTAAATTAATTTAATAATAAATGGAAACTAGAACTAATAAAATCAAAGAATAATAATTTAATATTAAAAATTAAAAAAACTTATTACAGAATAGAGTTAAAATGTTAAAATTAATTTAATTATTTAAATAATCAAAGACTAAAGTAAAATTTATTTATTTTGAAATTGAAAAAATGAAAAATAAATTTAATTAATGAAAAAATATTAAAATAATAACTATATTATAAAGGGAAACAGAAATTAAAGGAAAAATAAAACAATAAAAAGAATAAAAAATTGAAAAAAAATATTATTTAAAAAAAATAAAGAGTAGAAAATGAAAGTAAAAATATAAAATAATTAATTTTAAATTATTCAAAAAAAGACTAAAATGAACAATAATATTTGTATTTTAACATAAAATAAATTTTATACTAATACCATACAAAAGGATAACATTTGAAAATTATTATTTAAAATACACAATTTTGATAATTAAAATGAAATAAGAAATTTTAAAAAATGTGGAAAAGTGAAAAAAAACCATATCAACAACCATCATCATGCATTTCATAAATAAGCATCATGATCAGAACATTCCATAGAGTATCTATAAATTGACTATGAAGTACACCGTCGTGTTCTACATGGAATACTAATAATAGGATACTAGTGGGCTAAAATCCGAGTCTAAAAAAATTAGATACAAAATGAAGAAATTGATGGAGGGAATACCTAGTATTTAAGGGGGTCTACACAGTTTGTGACCCCACCTCATAACCTGGCTATATTATCCTCTTAAAATGGCTTGGATTCCATGTCATAGTACATGGATTGTATAGATTACACATGGTGTGTCTTAGACACTTAGGGTTTTCTTGTTCACGTTGGCCAGTTCCCATATACCTCGTGATTCCTTGGTATAGGCCCACACCAATGTACTCCAAGAATACACAACGTGTCCTACCACACAGGGTCCTTAATGTGTTCCCACTGGAAGACAGAATAGATCTTGGGTAAGGTTGTGAGGACCCGAACCCAGAACACCTGGAGCCGGTGCCTTAAGTACATGACGTGTACATTTTAACAATACATGCACTAATAAATCACACATCATGTCCCATCCATAGAATCGAATTCGGTTCAGGTTCTGGGAAACCAGACACTCCTGTAATACTTCTTTTAGCTCAAGATGAAACCTGAAAATTTATTTTAAAAAAAGTAGGGTGAGAACATGAATTCCCAGTAAGGGGTTTAAAATATAACTTTTGAAATATTATTTAAAAATTTACATAAAATAATTTCTTGGAAGAAAATTTATAACACATATAACATATCATAAAAGTGATCGACTGAAAGAACATGCTAGAAGAAATATGAGGAGACATGGTTCAATTCAGGCATACCCATTTGGAGTAATAAGTAAAAGACTTTTCTAAACATGTATGACATATGGATATGTAAGCATAGACTAAAAATAATCAGAGTTGCGCATAAAGATAATAACTTCAATTTCATACACTGAATACTAATTCACTAAGTGCTAAACAAATGTCATGCCATAAGCATTTAATTTTCTGACACTCATGAGTACTGGCTCTTAACCGTGGATATCCAATTAATCAGATATTCATTTGGTTACATAGTTATCATACACATAAGGAGGGAATGTATAATTCCGAATTTTTGTGTCAAGGCCTTGTGCCAAGACTTAAGGTCTAACTATGACCAGACCCCAACCCAGAGAGCTTACTTTTACCGGTCTCTAACCCGAAGAGCTTACTTTTACCGGTCTCTAACCCAGATAGCTAACTTTTATCAGTCTCTAACCCGGAGAGCATACTTTTACCGGTCTCTAACCCGGAGAGCTTACTTTTTTCTATCTCTAACCCAGAGAACTTACTTCTACCGGTCCCCAACCCGGAACATATTAGTCCAATACATTCCTCATGTGTCAGATCGAGTCGGGTATTCAAGGTTTCCCATACCACCTTGAATAATTAAATTTACTTTAAGTTACTCACGGTGTCCCATACCACTTTGAGTAATTTTTTTCTTATCTTATTATCATGTTAAGCCACATGCACGCATCAATGAGTGAAACTATACAATGGAAAATGAAACTATTTAAACCATTAATATATAATTTTACATACATTCTTTGAAAATTAGGCAATAATAGTTTATTGAAGGCATACATGGCTCATCACGTTCTTTGAACAAAATACAATTACTAAAGCACATCACATGGTGGGTGAGAAGGGGTTTTCCACATGAGGTGTGAAAATGACAACTATTCAATTGAAAATTATTATAAATGAGATTACATGTTATTTAATTCACCGCTAGGAAGTGTTAGTGATCAAATAAATAAATTAGGACTCAACTAACAACAATCACTGCAGTTGATAAAACCTCAAGTGTGCATAACCTAGTCGCATGGTTTGGTACAACCTTTGAACCTTTAAATATATTTTGGTCAAAACAATGTTTATCTTTTCTTTAATCATAAAACACAACAGGGTCAAAGATACAATACCTTTGAAATATAGAATCACCATTAAGAATTCTTTAACTGAAAAAATTTTACCTACTTTTATGGATTAGGACATACACCCTTATGTAAATAACTCTTGGTTTGTCTTACATAGATACTTACATTACTTAACATTTTACAAGTATTAATTTCACCACTTAATTAATAAAAACAAATTTATAATGATCCATTCATAAAATTAAGGTGTTGGAAATTATAACCGTATATATACTATATATATATATAAGTTTCCAACTTCAAAACCAAGTTTAATAACTTCTCATTTGTGATGGATAGTTAAAATATATTTACTACACCTTCATTAAAAACCCAACCATGTCAGGTCATGTTATGTGTAATTGTGTAAACCTATATAAAAGTTTACTCACACATATATGTTACATGCGGAAGGGTATTAGTTCTTCAAGTTTTCATAACCCGATGGTCCGAAGGACCTAGAATCGGGTATTTGAGGATTTCCACCCAATCTATATGACTATACATGGTTGCATACTTTCATAAATTAAACTTACAACAAATTCATGCACATATATATACATAGTTCATAGATTATATTTTGCTTGTATTTAAAAAATACTCCCCTAAGTTTGTACATCCTCTTGTTAACATCATCGAATTGAGAACCAAAACTCATGCTTGTTTTGGAGTATATAAACGCATGGGAATACATATATAAAAACTAAAAATTTTCATACTAAAAATAAATCCATTCGAAACCAAAACATTACTTGCATCTAAGTCTTTATTTATAGATTGCAAATAAAATCCTTAATAACATAAAATAGGAGAAGATTGAGTTATATATATATGTACGAAAGTGCACTAAGTGTATATTTTATTTTGCATAACTAAAAACATATTATATAAAACCAAACAAAATAGTCATCGACCTTAGAAAAATTAGTGCATACAAATTTTTAACCTTTCGAAAACCCAGATTCACCTTTGAGAGTATATATACATATAGGTGTAAGAGTATGATCATATACGTACTCGCCTATATATATATAATGCGTGTATACAAGATTTTTCATAAGAAAACCAAGCATGAAAAAACTTACAAAACCCAGATTCACCTTAGAGAGTATATATATATATATATAGGTGTGAGTGTATGGACATATACATGCCCATATATATTTGTAAAGCATATATATATAGGATTTTTCATGAAAAAAAAACATAAAAAACCTTACCTCTATCCGAGGAGAAGAAGATCTTCGAGGAAGGCTTGGGTGAAAATTGCTAGAGTTTTGAGAGGAGAAAACCCGAGGGGTTCCTAGGTGCAACCAATTTATATAAAATATACCAAGCCTTTATTACAAATGTTGAGAAGAGATAATTACAAACATTCTATTTATTGGCCGGGGAAGACTTATGGACAAAGGGGGGACAAGGAGGGTCCACCCGGTTTGAAGAAGGGAGAAAAGAAATGGTGAAATGATGTGCAGGGTTCAGTGAAACGCATACTGCGGTAAGGAAGAATACGATATAGCAGGGTGATACCGGGAGAAAAATGGACATCTAGGATCTGGTCCTAGTTTGAACCGATGGTTGAGATACAACTGTAGTTTATAAAAGTGATGGATTGTTTGGATTGATCCGAGGTGAGATCGGGTGGCTCATGATTGTCGAAGTATTTTAAATACTTCGAATGGATACAATTAGATAATGCCGGATTGTATGGTCCATAAAAAATGTAGAGGGGATCTCAGCTTCTAGGGTTTAAACCTCAGATCAAAATCAATGGATCAGATCATGCGCGGTGCAATCCAACAGCCTAGATTTGATCCCAAGAAAAAAATCTGCATCCCACATCGAACCAGTGAGAGTTCTGGCGGCCCTTTATAAGTCTGATCCTCCCGCAACACTAGAAATAACACAACACACACCAGGGAGCCTTACACACGGGCTCCCACCTTCCCCCATAGGCTTTGGTCTACGACTACTCTCCATGACCCTGCTCCCACCAAGGCGTGCCTATGCGCTCCTGCTTCCATGCGCCCTTCGGGGAAGCTTTGCCTATGCTTGGGCCGACCTTGTCTTGGGCGGAGGGCTAGGCTCAGCCACTTCATGTGAGCTACCTCCCTTGGCACAACCTTAAAGGGATGGCCCAAGCTGGCCCATTTTTTTATAAATCCTAACTTATAAAGATCTTAAGTCTTAAGGAAAAATAATATATTTTTTAAAACCTTATAAAAATTATCTTTTTACACTTCCACTTAAACATCACAAGGATAAAGAATATAAATTGGACTTTGTCTTTAAAGTTTTTCTAAAAACAAAAAAATTATTTATAAACACTAATTTTTTAACATAAAAGTTATAAATTGAGATTGAATAACCCTTATGATAACTCTTACGCTAGTATTATAGAAAACTTAGTTTAATTAAAAACATAATTAGATTTGACGATTTTAAACATATTTCGTAACATTGTTTATGAAATGAAAATCTTTACATTATAATTGAAATATTTTCAGAGTGTTTTTGAATTCCTTATTATATTTCACAACTTAAGTGTAATTCAAATCATTATATCATAGTTAGGGTTTTATCTTATAAGTTTGAAATCCATAATGTAAAGTTGTACTCAATTTTTCTTTAGATAAAACACCATAAGGCTAACAACTATAATTATAGACATTGGATTTCCAATGGTCACCCAAGGTAACGGTAAATTTGATGCCTTATAAAACCTTGTCTTAGGGTTTCTTAAACTCAATAAAAATAAAAATTAGAAGAAGAAGGAGAAGATGTTGCTTTCCATACCGTTGGTGCTCATCACAGTTTATATGATCATGGTGGTGTTGTTCTTTGTTTTCATTAACCCGAAGGATCTCATTTATTTACTGTGTCTTATTCTATTTATAGGGGGCCTTCCCGTAGTTCTGTTATGGTTTTTAGTAGGTATATTTGGTTAGCATGACTTCCCTTTTAATATCGGTGTATTGTAAACACTACAATGTTCTTATTTAAAAGGAAGAGCCTTGTGTTCATTTGTGTGCTTCACTCCATTGTATTCTAATATAAATTAAAACCACATTACTATTTTCTCAAGAGAAGAAATTTTTGTTTAGTTGTTATGAAATTCAAACAACATGTAAACATAAACCTATCAGTACATGAGGTTCGAGTTTCGGGGTGTTACATTATTCCCCCCTTTAAAGAATTATGTCCTCGTAATTTATTCTATATACGTATAAAATAAAGACTCCCTCACCAATTTTACCACAATAACCATCATGGAGTATCCTCAAGTAAGGATATTTGAATACCCAAGTTGGTGTTCAGTTCTTCTGTTTCTTGGGCCCAAACACACTTCGTACAGTTCGGGTTAAAAACATGTTGTGTGCACTCGGGCTTCCAAAGAGAGGCTCGATAAGTGGAGAGTTCAGAAATGTGTGAATGGAAAATTTCTCTGAAAATTCACCAGGTTTAATCCTGTATGAAAATGTTAATGACATCCACATGATCATACATACTGATGCTTAGGATTTGCTACCTGTAGGCTGTGCGTAGGTCCCCTTCCAAGGTAGTATCTTGAAACAACATCCTGGCCATGAAGTTTCGGGATTGGGTGAAACATATAAAAAGGCCTTCATAGTAATTTCCACTTTGTCTATAAACATAAAGTTGTGAATTATCTATAACACGGTAAATATATCCATTCTCTTGGTAGGAATAGAGAATTCTTGGACTGTTTGACACTTTGTAAACCTACTTGCGGGTTTCTCGTAAGTATGTGAAAGGTTGGTACTCTCTCTCAGATGCTTTGACCAATATGGTCTCTAATATCTCGATAGGGAGTGATAGAATGTGAGTTCATCCTTTCATCTGAAAATTAGAAAAATCCTCATATTTAGTAGAACCTAAGTAAATTTATCTTTGTTTAAGTTTTGGTTTTCTAGAGTTATCTAAACTGAACCCTCTGATACGAACTGTGAGGACCCGACCCCAGAACACCCAGAGCTGGTGCCTTCAAAACATGATGTGTACATTTTAACAAAACTAGCACTGATAAATTACACATCATGTCCCATCTAGATAATTGAATTTGGTTCAGGTTCTGGGAAACTAGCCACTCCTGTCATACTTCTTTTAGCTCAAGTTGAAACCTGAAAATTTATTTTAAAAAACGTAGGGTGAGCACACGAATGGCCAATAAGGGGTTTAAAATATAAATTTTGAAATATTATTTAAAACATTACATAAAATAATTTCTTGTAAGAAAATTTATAACACATATAACATAACATAAAAGTGCTCAACTGAAAGAACATGCTAGTAGAAATATGAGGATACATGGTTCAATTCAGGCATACCCATTGGGGGTAATAAGTAAAATACTTTCTAAACATGTATGACATATGGATATGTAAGCACAAACTAAAAATAATCAGAGTTGCACATAAATATAATAACTTTTATTTCATACAGTGAATACTAATTCACTAAGTGCTAAACATATGTCATGCCATAAGCTTTTACTTTGCTGACACTCATGAGTACTGGATCTTAACCATGGATATTCTACTAATCAGATTTTCATTTGGTTACATAGTTATCATACACATAATTAGGGAATTTATAATTCTAGACTTCTGTATCAAGGCCTTGTGCTAAGACTTAAGGGCTAACTATGACCAGACCCCAACCTAGAGATCTTACTTTTACCAGTCTCTGACTCGGAGAGCTTACTTTTACTAGTCTCTAACCTAGAGAGCTTACTTTTACCGGTATCTAACCCAAAGAGCTTAATTTTTCCGGTGTCTAACCTAGAGAGATTACTTTTACCGGTCTCCAACCCGGAACATATTAGTCCAATACATTCCTCATGTGTTAGATCAGGTTGTGTATTCAAGGTGTCCCATACCACCTTGAATAATTAAATTTACTTCAAGTTACTCAAGGTGTCCCATACCACTTTGAGAAATTTGATTGTATTATCTTATTATCATGTTAAGACACATGCATGCATCAATGAGTGAAACTATACAATGGAAAAAGAAACTGTTTAAACCATTAATACATAATTTGAAAGAAATTCTTTAAAAAATAGGCAGTAAGAGTTTGTTGAAAGAATACATGGCTCATCACGTTCTTTGAACAAAAGAGAATTACTAAATCACATCACATGGTGAGTGAGAAGGGGTTTTCCACATGAGATTTTAAAATTATTAGAATTTATTTAAAAATTATTATAAATGAGATTACATGTTATTTAGTTCACCGCTAGAAAGTGTTAGTGATCAAATAAATAAATTACGACTCAACTAACAACAATCACTACGGTTGATAAAACCTCAAGTGTGCATAACTTGATCGCATGGTTTGGTACAACCTTTGAACCTTTAAATATATTTTGGTCAAATCAAAGTTTGTCTTTTCTTAAATCATAAAACACAACAGGGTCAAACATACAATACCGTTGAAACATAGAATCATCATTAAGAATTCTTTAACTGAATTTTTTTTACCTACTTCTATTGATTCAGACATACACCCTTATGTAAATACCTCTTGTTTTGGATTATATAGATACTGACATTACTTAACGTTTTACAAGTATTAATTTCATTACTTAATTAAAAAATTTCAAATTATCCATTCATAAAATTATTGCATTGGAAATTATAACCGTATATATAGTTATATATATATATATATATAAGTTTCCAACTTCTAAACCAAGTTTAATAAGTTCTCATTAGTGATGGATACTTAAAATATATTTAATACACCATCATTAAAAACCCAACCATGTTAGGTTATGTTATGTGTAACCATGTAAACCGATAAAAAAGGGTACTCACACATATATGTTGCATGAGGAAGGGTATTATTTCTTCATGTTTGCATAACCCGATGGTCCGAAGGACCTAGAATGGGGTATTTAAGGATTTCCACCCAATCTATACGACTATACACACTTTCATACATTCATAAATTAAACTTACAACAAACGCATACATGTATATATACATAGTTCATAGATTATATTTTTCTCGTATTAAAAAAATACTCCCCTAAGTTTGTACAACCTCTTGTTAACATCATCGAATTAAGAACCAAAACTCATGCTTGGTTTGGAGTATATTAACGCATGGGCATACATACATAAAAACTAAAAATTTTCATACTAAAAATAAATCCATTCAAAACCAAAAATTTACTCGCAGCAAAGTTTTTATTTATAGATTTCAAATAAAATCCTTAATAACATAAAATAGGAGTAGATTGAGTTATATGTATATTTCTGTAAGTGTACTAAGTGTATATTCAATTTTGAATAACTAAAACCATATTATATGAAACCAAAAAAATAGTCACTAACCTTAGAAAAATTAGTGCATACAAATTTTTAACCTTTATAAAACCCAGATTCACCTTTGAGAGTATATATACATATAGGTGTAAGAGTATGAACATATACATACTCACACACATATATATATATAATGCGTTTATACAATATTTTTCATAAAAAAACCAATCATGAAAACCCTTATAAAACCCATATTCACCTTAGGGAGTATATATATATATAGGTGTGAGGGTATGAAAATATACATGCCTATATATATATGTAAAGCACATATATATATAGGATTTTTCACGAGAAAACAAAACATAAAAACCCTTACCTCTATCTGAGGAGAAGAAGATCTTCAAGGAAGGCTTGGATGAAAATTGCTAGAGTTTCGAGAGGAGAAAACCTAAGGGGTTCCTATGTAAAACCGGTTTATATATAATATACCAAGCCTTTATTACAACTATTGAGAAGAGCCGAGTCCAACTGGTCCATTTATTGGCCGGGGAAGACTTATGGACCAAGGGGGGACAAGGTGGGTCCACCTAGTTTGAAGAAGGGAAAAAAGAAATGGTGAAATGAGGTGTAGGGTTCGGTACAGTGCATGATGTGGGAAGGAAGAAGATGACACAACGTGGTGATACCGGGAGAAAAATGGATGGCTAGGATCTGGTCCTAGTTTGATCTGACGGTCGGGATAAAACCACAGTTTATAAAAGTGATGGACGGTTTGCATTGATCTGAGGAGAGATCGGGTGGCTCATGATCATCGCGTTATTCTAAATACTTCGAACAACTACGATTAGATCTTGCCGGATCGTATGGTTCATGAAAAATGTGGAGGGGATCGTGGCTTCTAGGGTTCGAAACCCAGATCGAAATCAATGGGTCAGATCATGCGCGATGCGATTTAATGGCCTAGATTTGATCCCAGGAGAAAAATCTCCATCCCACATCGAATAAGCAAGAGTTATGGTGGTCCTTTATAATTCTAAGCCTCTTCAAACACTATAAATAACACAAAAAATTATAGGGAGCCTTACACATGGGGTCCGACCTTCCCCCGCAGGCTTCCGACTACCCCTGATCGTCGTGACCCTGTGCCCACCATGTCACACCTATACACTCCTACTCTGGTGCACCCTTCAGAAAATCTCTGCCTATGCTTAGGCCGACCTTGGATTGGTCTAAGGGATAGGTTTAGCCACTTCATGTGACCTGCCTCCCTTGGCCCAGCCTTAAAGGGATGACCCAAGTTGGCCCATTTTCTTATAAAACCTAACTTATAAAGATCTCAATTCTTAAGGAAAAAGAATATATTTATTAAAACCTTATAAAAATTCACTTTTTATACTTCCACTTAAACATCACAAGGCTAAATAATATAAATTGGACTTTGTCTTAAAATTATTTTTAAAAAGAAAACAATTATTTATAAACACGAATTTTTTAACATAAAAGTTATAAATTGAGATTGAATAACCCTTATGATAAATCTTACACTAGTATTATAGAAAACATAGTTTAATTAAAAACATAATTTTATGTGAAGATTTTAAACATAATTCATAACACTATTTATGAAATTAAAATATTTACATTATAATTAAAATATTTGCAAAGTGTTTTCGAATTCATTATTATATTTCACAACTTAAGTGTAGTTCAAATAATTATATCATAGTTAGGGTTTTATCTTATAATTTTGAAATTCATAATGTAAAGTTGTACTTAATTGTTATTTAGTTAAAACATCACAAGGCTAACGACTAATAGCCATTATATTTCCAATGGTAACCCAAGGTAAAGATCGATTTGATTCCTTATAAAACCTTGTCTTAGGGTGTCCTAAAATAAATAAAAAGAAATAGAAGGAGAAGAAGGAGAAGACAATGCTTTCCATACTGTTGGTGCTCAACATAGTTTATATGATCATGGTGGTGTTTTACATTGTTTTCATTGACCCAAAGGATATGCTTTATTTACTGTGTCTTGTTGTATTTTTAGAGGGACTTCCCATAGTTCTATTAGGTTTTTTAGTAGGTATATTTGGTTAGTATGGCTCCTCTTTTAATCTCAATGTATTTTAAAAACTACAGTGTTCTTATTTAAAAGGAAGATCCTTATTATTCATTTGTGTGCTTCACTCCGTTGTATTCTAATATAAATTAAAACCACATTACTATTTTATCAAGAGATAAAAGTTTTGTTTAGTTTTTATAAAATTCAAACAGCATGTAAACATAAACCTATCATTACATGAGGTTCATGTTTTGGGGTGTTACAAAGGTCACATGGCCTATGGGCCCTCCCACATGGCATGTGATCCTTATATTCAAAAAAACACCAGCTACTACAACTAGGTGGGGATACACAACATGTTTTTCTAGACCACACACCATGTAGTCAATTGTTTTTTATAGAAACTCTAGAATCTTCATGTGTTATCTAGATTTGGCCTCTTAACAATTAATCATGCCTGATGACCATCCAAACTCAGTGGGGTTTGACTCCCGTCATCGATTCCTAGCCTATGGTGACCAGAAAATGGATTCTGATCACCGATGGTGGTTCATCAAACATCACGTGCACTACTCATCACCCAGCGTCATCTCAAATCCCAAATCTATGAAAATCATCACCCTCATGCTCTAACTCACCTCAAAAATGTCAAACCATGAACTCATTGGCCAACTATGAAGGACATGAAGAACTATTGTGGGAAATCACAATAACAAAGGGTGATAAACATAATTGGACAAGATTTATTGGATAATTATTGCAAAGTGAGGAAATCAGGGTGAGATTGTGGCATAAAAGAATAAATTGAATACAATAATTTAATTCAATAAAAGGTTCATGAAAAAGGTAAACAAATGTAGATTGAAAGAAGATAAATATATATCAATAATAAATATTTTAATCTAAGGTGGAAACCAAAATTGATGATTCCTACCTAGAGTATGGATTAATCTTTTTTGAAGAACTGATTCACTAGAGATGTGGTGACCTAACTATGTTTGCTGCCAACCTATCCACCTCAAGATGATATATTGTCATCCTTAGATGTGATTCGATAATGAAGAACAACAAATACACACCTCTAAGAGCTCTTAGGTTTATGAAGATAACCCTTACGATATGATATAATAATGTTTAAATAGAGGAAATTAGTCCTTTTGGTCATTTAGTAATTCAATAAATTATTAAATTAATTTATTTTGTTTAAACACACCACTAATGATCACCTTAACTGAACGTCCGATATTGAGAAACTTTAGGCCGGACCCAGGGTAAAACCCACATTCCAAACTCAAACATATTCTTAGATTTATGATCTAAGGCTCCCTTTGGATTTTATTACACTTTTTCATAAAAATTACATGTGCGTGAAATTAATATATTAAATATTTTTAAAATATAAATTTCAAGATAACTTGTCTTATAAATCTCATGCCATCTAAGAACCTGAATCTGAAAATACTTCTTAATATATTCTAAAGTATTATAAGGAAAAAATTGGGTCACAACATTTGTCCCCCCTTAAATAATTTTCACAATTGAAAAGAACAAGATAAATAAAAATGAGGGGATTTTGAGCTCGCATCTGGCTATCCCAATCCTAGGATCTCCCATGAATGCTCCCATGTTTCAAAAAAAAAACACGAACAGAGGGGATAAACTATACTCATAGGATCCTCTCCTACTGATCCTCAATCACCATGGGTGTACTCTATGAAGGTGGATCCATACTTGAGTTCAATATCTCCGTAGTCGATGTTGCGTGTATGATCATGCACATATCTACTTAGATGAAAAACATGGAAGAAGTCATGCACCTGCTCCAACTGTGAGAGTATGGCTTAGTGCTAAGAAACCTTGCCAACCCTCCATAAGAACATTAAAAACCTAATGAAACTCAGGGATAACTTAACTTCCCAACCAAACATCCCCAATCTCAATTGATCATAGATTATTAGGAAAAAATGGCCTCAATTCTCTAACTCCAAGGGCCTATGACATTGATCTGCATAAGATTTATATCAACACTTGTCTATCCTCATATGATCACGGATCACCTGATCATTTTCTGTCGTCAGCTACACCATCTATGGACCAACAATAGATGACTCATAAATCTCAGTCCAACAAAATGGTTGACCTACACGGTCTCTCATACATGGCCTAAAAAGGTGACATGATGATTATAGAGTGATAAATGTTATTATAAGAAAACTATACCAATTGAAAGTGTCCACTCAACTTTACCTGTTGTCCTAAACACAAGTTATCAACATATCCTACAACACTTAGATATCATGCTCGGTCTACCCATCCATATGGGTGTGAAGTGTTATACTCATATACAACTTGGTCCTAAATGCCTCCTGCAGTCCTCTCATATCTATGATATAAACCATGAATCTCAGTCAGATACAATATTTAAGGGTACCGTATAGAGACAAATGAACTCCCACACATACAACTATCATAAAATCTCCATCAAACTCTCCTCCCTAAGGGAAAGGAAGTGTACCGACTTTTTAAGTCGGTCAACTATCACCCAAATGGAATTATGTCCTCCTGCTATATGTGGGATCCCTGTCACAAATTCCATTGATATTCCATACCATTTATACTATGGGATATCAAGAGGTTTTGTAAAACATACTAGAACTTGGTGCTCATCCTTTACCCACTCACATGTGAGACACTGAGAGACAAACTCAGTAGTACCCTGCCTTATTCCAATCCACCAAAAATGACATTAAAGGTCTCTATAAATATTCCCCATATCAGTATATAAAACTAAAGGAGAAGTGTGAAACTCCCTTATCACCTCATCTTATATCATGACCAAAACTACCATACATACCTTCAAAAGGTTGATATGATACCTCCTTCAAAAAATCAATCTAGTGAATCTCCTGAAGATTTCTAGTCCCAGAGAACCTCATAGTCATTGTCTCTCAATTGATCCTCAATCACACACTAGAGAAGTGGAGGATTCCAAACCATCTATTGAAGAGAAGATGCACCACTCTCCTCCACCATATCAAGCTATAAATAAGCCATCTTCTCAGATGCATCCTCCCCCAAATGTGATTAGGACTTCCTAATAATGGAATTTTCTACCATATTTTCCTTACTAGGTGTATAAACAATATAGAAGTCATAGTCCTTTAGGAAATCCCACCAACAATTTTTTATCAGGTTTAGATATATCTATGTAAATTTATAAAAAAGACAATGATAGTTAGAGTAAAAAAAAGTGCTCTCCTAGAAGATAGTTTCACCACATATTTAAAGTAAATACTACTAATTACAACTATAGGTTTTGAGTCACATAGTCATTCTTGTGGGGTTTAAACTACCTAGATTATAATGCCTCAACCCCAGTTTCCTAAGGATAATACATTATTTTAATACATTGTCATGATTATAAGGAATCAGATCCTGAAGGACCAATCTGTTAAGTAGTCTTGGAAAATAGATTACATACATGAACTTTACATTAAAATTTCTAACATAAAATACAACATAGATAATCCTTTGAGAACACCATTCTTCCCCTATATTAACCCTTCATATCAATCATAAAACACTTCTTATCATCTTGGGAAAATAAAACAAAAGAAATGGGTGAGGTTAGATGCTCAGTAGGGATAAAAAATATTGTAGAATCTATCACAACTAAGCATAAACTTTTAAGTCAAGGTAAAAAACAAAAACACAAGACTTTTAAAATATTATCTTCAGCATAATATGGCAAGAAGAAATAAAATAATTCCATTTAAATATTCATATGGATATTTTACTAGTCTAATAATCACATGTAAAATAAATAACTAATCTCATAATGAGGCAATGAAAAATATAGACATATTAAACATACCATCAAGGCTTCGGCCAAGACACCATAACTAATTGGGTAAGACATTTGCCAAAACCAAAACATAACTGTCTCATGAGACTAACGATGCATCGATGGGCTATAGAGGGCCTCGCCCGACACTTAAAAATTATAATGCATTTCTCTTATGAAAGGGGTAAAATATAACCAATATAAGTATTCGTATTAAAACTACCATACAAAATATCAATACTTTAACCATAAATGATGAAATGTATAAAAAATAGCACATCCACAGTCAAACATATCATAAACCCTTCAATAAAATATGGAAGATTTTATCATAATAAATAAACCTCAATCCCGTATAAAATCCAACAAAGGATGTTAAATCCAATGAAAATAATAAAAAACTATGGAGATAAATATACCCCTTTTTTACGTTGAAATCATTTAAAAGTATGTGAAATTATAAAAGAAAACATTTTATTTTTTAAAATAACCTTCTAATATTGTAAGTTAATCTTCAAAACATTAAAGATTCATTATGGTGGAAATAGTCACTTGCACCATATAAGTTAAAAAAACATTCTTTCCTTAATTTTTTAAAAAGGATATAAAGTACCTTTTTTTGGAAAATTCCAGAAAGATTCCTTTAAAAACATTTTATAAATAGTAAATCATGGGTAAAAATGACTTTCAACGTTTTTTTGAATAATAACAATATTTTGAAATATATTTTTATGGATGTGGATAATAAAGGTGTCCTGGTAGGTACGTATAAACAACCTCAGATAATAATGAGATTGTGAAAATAACCATTAACTTGTACTTTACTTTAGTATAGGGTGCGTTAACCTCCTGTATTATGATTAAAATATTTTATTAAATTATAAAATAACAATATCTATATTTATCATATCATATATGATCCTCTTATATCATTTTGTTAATAACATTTCTGTATTACCATTGTTTCGGGTGTTAACAGCTTTGTTTTCCTATGCATGTTTCATCATGTAAGTCATGTTTCTTATGAATATGATATATTTAATTCAAATCCAAAATGATATTAAGTTAAAAAATATTATATTTACTTATCATATGATGTTTATAATCATTCTTTAATGGTTAAAGTAGATATTGAGTTTCATCATGTCGTGGAGACGGTAGGCTGTACGTACCCACGAGTGATGATATCATTCATTTAATGGTTAAATGGTATAAAATGGGTGGTATATTAATTATAAATAATCATAATAATTATATATTAACTATTTATGTCTTTTATAATTATCATTATACCCAAAAAAAATGTAATGTTGAATAAAAAATTACACAATGACGTAGAGACAGTAAGCCGTACATACGCGCACATAGTGATATTATTATTCATAGCATGGATAAAATGATGAATATGGTTATCCCATTATTATAATAACATATCAGTATATGTATTATACTGTATTTATTACTTTCACTACTGGAAATGTAATCTATACCAACGGTTTTGGGAAAACCGTTGGTATAGTTCACTAATTTGGACCTATACCAACGGTTTGGCCAAAACCGTTGGTATAAGTCACTTATATGGACCTATACCAATGGTTTTCCAAAAACCGTTGGTATAGGACACTAATTTGGAGCTATACCAACGGTTTTCGGCAAACCGTTGGTATAGTTCACTAATTTGGACCTATACCAACGGTTTGGAAAAAACCGTTGCTATAGGTCCATTATAGAGACCCTATACCAATAGTTTTGGCCAATCCGTTGGTATAGGTCCCCCCTATACCAACAGTTTGTCCAAAATTGTTAATATAGGTCCCAAAATAAATGAACCTATTCCAAAGGTTCTCAAAACCATTGGTATAGGTCTATACCAACGGTTTTGAGAACCGTTGGTATAGGTACATGTATTTTTAATGGAATATTATTACATAAGACATTAAATAAATCAAAATTTAAAATACTTATGATAATACATATATATATATTTATGAAATTATGTTCACAAAAGTAATTTAGGTTAGTGGTTAGGTTGTTCAATCACAAACAGGAGGTGCTGGGATCAAAACCAATCGAATGATTATTTTTTGAATTACATATGCCAACAATTTTATGGAACTATTGGTATAGATTTTCATATTACTTATACCAATGGTTTTCAAAACCATTGGTATAGGTCTATACCAATGGTTTTCCCAAAACTGTTGGTATAGACCTATCCACACGACTTACTTGGAAAAGGTTCTCCAAACCATTGGTATAAGCTATACCAATGGTTTGGAGGCCTATACCAACTGTTCCAAACTATTGGTATATGGTATTTTTCTAGTAGTGTTTGGTATGGAAAGAAAATATAAAGAGGAAGTAGAAGAAGAAAATAACTATGAAAGAAGAGATAAAACGATTACCTATTCTTCGGGTGTCTCCCTATGATTTGCAAAAAAGGACTCCTTAAGTTGGTTTTATACCCAATGGGTAGCCTATAGGATGATTTGAGGGAAGTTGGGAGTAGAATCGGGTAGGGGTTGGCTGAGACAAAGGGATTTGGAAGTGTCAATTAAAGAGTAGGAGAAGTTCCCTTTTATAAGAGAGGCATGAGAACTTTAGGAAAACCTTGAAATATTAATATATTAAAAATTTATTTTTGATTTCTAATATCTCAAAAGTGATTTATTTCAAGGATAATATGAGGACGATTCTAAATAATCTCAAACAATATTTTTAGACAAGTTATGTCACAAATTTAACCTTATCTTTTGGCTTTAACCCTTAGTTAAATAAGTTAACTCTTACCATGTATTCTTATATATTTTTACTCTATAGTTAATATATTTACTATAATAAGACAAGGGAAAGTAAAGTGGATAGTTAATTACATTTTTAAGACTATATAAATTAGTTTTAATAATCTTATATTTTTATTACTATTATATCATTTAAGAAAATAATTTTTGTTTTAAAAACTCATTTATGTCAATTTTGGCACTATTTAGTAATTGATTTTTTTTAATGTCATAACAACTTGATTCCATAGAAAAAAATGCAATAAATAATACCTAACATGTCAATGTTATCCTAGAAGTTCATTTATAGAATCAAAAATCTCAAATTACTTTTATTTTAATATTTATAATATCATTTATTTCAATCATTCATTAATAAGGTAATCAATGCATCATTAGTGTGTCATACATAAATTTATTTATTTAATGTCTAAAAATTATAGAAAAAATATCATGAATTAAGAAATATTTTTATATTTCTAATGAATATTTGTAGTCAAATATATCAGATATATAACACCACATTAATCTTTTTTTTTGTAAAAATAAACATGTTGATGCTATATTTATCTTTACTTCAAATTAATTATTATAACATGCCATTATCACAAGAAAGTGGCTCCCAAATGCCGAAAATTTAGCCCAAGGATTTTTTTGGTCGCCAAACACTCATAAAATAATATTAAGTCATGTGTTAAGGTAGTTTGACATTATTATAATATGATTTTTACCTTTATTCAATGAATTTACACTTTAACAGTGATAAATAGAAATAGTTACTGAAGTTTTTATTCATAATGCCGAAAAATAAAATGGAAATATTTATATTATTTGGACCTATGATTCCAAATATGAAATAAATTTTTAAAAATTAAAAATACATAAGTTTTAGTAATTAATTTAAAATTAATCCCCACTATCAAAATGAGAAAATGAGTTTTTAAAAGTAAAAACCATCAAAAGATTGATACGTTTTTATATAAAATTTCAATGTGAGATTAAATACAATGACATAAATTATATTAAATGATAAAAACTTAATCAAATTATACTTTAAAACTTACTAAAAGTATAATATAACAATATTTATAAATTATATTGAAAAACAGTTTTGAATTAAAATGAAGTATTTTAGTTATTCATTAAAATATGAATATTATCAGAAAAACACTAAAAATTTATCCAAACTAAATTTTTATGTTCCTATTATAAATAATAATTTCATTTTGTCAAATTGAATATATAAGTGTCCAATATTGGATTTAAAAAGGGTTCTCCATTAAAAGGAGGAAAACCTATATTTTTTGAAAAATACTTCCCTTATATGAATATTGAATTTGTCCTTATATTATGTATAAGAAACACATAATATGAATGTTGACATTATATGGGATATATAAAATTAAAAATGTGGTTAATACTATTCATAACCTCCTTTTAAATGGAATGTTTAATAGGTTGTGGTGTGCTCGAACTCAGTGTTGTGTGTAACACAAACTATTGAATTAATTAAAAAGAAGCATACTATAGAAGCTTATGGTGTTACATTATTACCTTATTTAATAAATTGCATACTCAAAATTTAAACTCATGATTGAAAACTTGGTTTGTGACATTTCAAAATATCTTTGTTGAAATCCCACATCGAAAAATGGATTGATGAGACCTTTATTTTAAAATAAAGGGAAGTATGAAGGTTACCAGAAATAACACATAATAGGGTTACATGTATGAACACATAGACATGAAAGAAAATTCAACCATCAAGTTCTGATGGAGAGTGATATAGAAAATTATTAAGATAAAGTTAACTACCAGAAAGCTATAAATCTGTGATGATCTAAGGGACCATTTGATTCATACCAAAATAAAGTACTAGGAAGACATTTTAAGTTTTATGATCCTTTACCTAGTGTTGTAGAATTAATTTACTTCATATACTAAGTAAAAAAGGAAGTATAATTAATTTACATGTAGATGTTCATCTGTTAACTAATTCCTACCAAAAACTAATCTTTCTCTTAAAAAGATAATAAAAGTAAAAAATATTCTATTTATCTTAATCGTATAAGGTTACAAATATAAAATTATACCATTTAAATAAAGAAAACTATGTTATACTAACCAAGGACTTTCTTTAGGCCAATGGTAAGCAATAAATCCTTGTCGTACTTTAGTTATGGGTTCGATTCCCATAGCCTTGTCTGACACGACGGGTTGTCACCTGACCTTCAAGTTGTCCTTTTTCTAGAAATATATTATTATAACATTCCAGAAACAAACATAAGAAATTTTTTAACCTAAAAAAACACTATCGAATATACAACTTAATACATTCCAACATTACAACTTTTCCAAAATACTTCTACCCAAATTAATAGTATTAAAAGATCTCTAAATTTCCAACACAAATCTTAACCTTAGAATCCCCAAACAATGTAATATATCTATTATTTAAAAATACCTTTATAATCTCAAAATACATAACGAAATAATTTGTGCTTCCAAATCCTTAAATAAGAAGTACTGCAGTACAACCCAAAATATAGTAATATAATTCTTAAATCCAAAAACATAAATACATTAAATATTCCACTTCGAGTATAGTAACAATATAAGCTTGACCCCGATCCATTTGGTTCTTATGGTCCATATTTTCTTGATTATTTGGAAAGTAATTTGCATAATGTCTCTTATCTTTACAATTATAGCATTTCAAATTCATAGATTCTTTCTTTTCCTTACAATCACGAGACTGTTTACCTTTTTCTCCCCACTTGTAAAAAAATCCCATTCCTTTTAGGCAAGTACCAGGGCGTTTCTTCCCACAATTATCACATAAGGGAAAATCCTTCATTCCATTTTTACCTTTATCCATCTCTTACTCTGCCGTTATCTTCTTTTCGTAATTAACTTTAATGTCATAAGACATAGATAGTTATTTTTTTTCTTGATAGAACATGAGACTATATATTCATAAAATGAGAAATATTGTGAGACCAATAGCTATCAGAGGAATTATTTTAACCCATCAAATAATCGATCAATATTACTTATTAGGTTACATATGTAGTATACAACATGCCTTGCTAACCTTGTGAAGTTATCCTTATACATTGCGATATTCTCATCCTCTTTTTTCACTAGGATTAGAAATTTCCTTTCCATATCATCTCACTATTAATGAGGAATGTATTTCTCTAGTAATAGTTCATTAAACTAACTCCATTCCATATTTTCTAATTTTTCATCCTCCTTCATGTTTTGAATTAATGAACACTGTTGATCTGCATCTCCTAAGAGACAGTAAACTGCCTAGAAAACTTTCACACTTATGTTACTTCCCATAGCAAGAAATATTTTCTCAATAGAAATTATCCATTGATCATCCAAAAATGGATTTGTAGTCCCATTGATTATTGGAGGTTTTTTCCTCATGAATCAGTATAACATTGATCCTCTATGTTGTGAATCATGGTTCTCTATACGGGTAAGGTTGTTATTCATAACCTGATTCAGTTATCCCAACATGGTTATAAGATATTCAGCACCAGTTGTGTAACCAACTACACTATCATTATCTTGTATATGAGGTAAATACCTACTTGGATTATGTGTGTTGATACAGTTTCCATTCCTTCTACTAGGAACCATTTCAAAATAATGGCATACACTAGATTAGGATATGCATTATAATTCATAATTACAAACTAGTAAAATACATAAAATAAATTGAAAAATTTATGTATATCTAACCCATAATCATAAACTTGGTTTCTTTAAGGAAATAGTTAATTATAAATCCTTTATAATTATTTTTAAATAAAATGCGAATTATCCTAAGCATATCCCCTAGGAGTGTCAAACTAGGTCCACTATAAGACGCGTTGTCATATACTAGGTTACGCTGAGTCAAGCTTGGAACACCTTATAGGAGTTTTCACCCCCAGGTACATCTTTCCTAGAACCACGTGAACTTGTAGTATCCAGATAGGGATGTATTTCTTTTAATATCCGCATAATCTCTACTTTACCAATATTCTAGGGGGGTTCTTCTATACGTATCCTCAATTTCTATCTTTGGGTTATGATCCCTAATATATATTTTCTAAATCTATTTCCAAGGTTGTTTCTAACCATCCTTTGATACCAAATGTAATTCTCCGACCCCAGTTTCTCAGAGACAGTGCATTATTTTAATATATTGGTATGATTACAAGGTATCAAATCCAAAAGGACTGATATTTTTAGCTATCTTGGAAAATAGATTACATACATGAACTTTACACTACAATTTATAACATAAAATATAGCATATATAATCCTTTGATAAATCAATTATTCCCCTAGATTAACCCTGTATATCAATTATAAAAAACTTCATAACATCTTGGGAAAATAAAATATAAGAAAGGGGTGAGATCAAATGCTCATTATAGTAAAATCTATCACAAATAAGTATAAAATATTAAGGTAACATACAAAACTAAAACAAAATCCTTTTAAAACATTATATTTTGAGTAACATGGCATGAATAAATCAAATAATGCAATTTAAACATTCAAATAGATATTCTACTAGTCGAATAGTCACATGTAAAATAAATAACTAATCTCATAATGAGGGAATGCATAATGCGAGACTTCTTAAACATACCATCAAGGCTTAGACCAAGACACCAAACCTAATTGGGTAATACATTAGCCAAAACCCAAAGATAGTTGTCTCATGAGACTACCAATGCATCAAAGGGCTATATCGGGCTTTTACCAACACTTACAAAGTCCAATCCATTCCTCTTGTGAAAGGGGTAAAACATAACCAACACAAGCATTCGTATTAAAAATAGCATACAAAATATCAATACTTTAAGAATAAAACATGAATGGTATCAAAATAGAACATCCACAGTCAAACATATCATAAACCTGTCAATATAATATTGATTGTTTTATCATAATAAATCATTCTCAATCTAGCATATAATCCAATAAAGGATGTTGACATAGATGAATATAATAAAAAACTCTTGAGAGAAATATCCCCACTTTTTTACATTGAAATAATTTAAAAGAATATGAAATTATAAAATATTTTTTTTAAAGTAAACTCGAAAGATTGTAAGGGAAGCTTCAAAAAATTAAGGCTTCATGACAGTGTAAATATTCGCTCATTCCATATTAGTTAAACAACATTTTTTCCTTAATTTTTCGAAAAGGTTATAAAGTACCTAATTTAGAAAATGATGGAAATATTTCTTTGAAAATGTTTTTTAAAAATTCAAACATGGGTAAAAATGAATATAACCAATTTTTAGGGAATAGTAATAAAATTTTGAAATAAATTTTTATGAATGTGGATAATAAAGGTGTCCCAATAGATACTTATAAACAACCTTGGATAATAATGAGATTGCAAAAATAAACCTTACTTTGTTCTTTCCTTTAGTTGAGGGTGTGTTAACCTCCTTTATAATGATTAAAGTATGCTATAAAATTATAAAAGAACCCTATACAAATTTATGATATCATATATTATCCTATTATATCATTTTTCTAATAATATTTTTGTATTACCATTGTTTTGGGTGTTAACTGCTTTGTTTTCCTATGCACGTTTCATCATGTAAGTCATTTTTCTTATGAATATGATATATTTTTTTTCATATACATAATTATATAAAGTTCATAAATATTATATTTCTTTATAATATTATTTTTATAATCATTATTGAATGGTTAATGTGGAGAATGAATCTTATCGTGTCATGGAGATGGTAGGCCATACGTACGCACGAGCGACAATATCATTCCTTTAATGGTTAAATGATATGGAACTGGATGGTATATTAATTACACAGAATCATAATAATTCTATATTCAATTTTTATGTCTATTATACTCATCATTATACCCATCTAAATAAATTAATGTTGAATAACAAATTACACCACGTCGTGGAGACAGTAATCCGTACATACGCACGCATGGTGATATTATTATTCAAAAGATAGATAAAATAATGAATAAGGTTCTACCATGATTATAATAACATCTCATTATATGGATGAAACTGTATTTATTACTTTTGTATGAAAAAAAAATATAAATAGGAAGTAGAATAAGAAAATAACTTTAAAAGAAGAGATAAAATGATTACCTCATCTTCCAGTGTCTCCCTTTTATTTTCACAAAAGGACTCCTTAATTTTGTTTTATACCCAAAGGGTGGCCTCTAGTATTAAGTGAGGAAAGTTGGATGCATAATTTGGTAGGGGTTTTCCATGCCAAAGGGATTTTTATGTGTGAATTAAAGACAAGGATAAGTGACCTTTTTAAATTAGAGGCGATGAGAACTTTAGGAAAAGCTTGAAATATTTATTTATTAAAATTTATTTTCAGTTTATAATATCTAAAAAGTGATTTATTTCGAGGATAAGATGAAGATGGGTTGAAATAATCTCAACCAATAGGTTTTAGACAAGTTTAGGTCACAAATTTAACCTTATATTTTGGCTTTAACCCTTAGTTAAATAAGTTCACTCTTACCATGTATTCTTGTATTTTTATACTATATGGTTAATATAGTTACTATAAAATTCCAAGAGAACCTCAAGTATATCATTAATGAAACTTTTAACACAATATATGTCCTTTTTCTGAATATTATATTTTTATGACTATTATATCATTCAATAAAATATTTTTTGTTTTAAAAACACATTTATGTCAATTTTAAAACTATTTAGTAATTGATTTTTTTTAAATTCATAAAGAATTTATTACCTATAAAAAGGAATTAACTCATACCTAACATGTAAATTTTATACAAAAAAATCGTTTATGGAATAAAAAATCTCAAATTACATTTATTTTAATATTTATAATATCATTTATTTCATTCATTCATTAATAAGGTAATAACTCCATCATTATTGGGTCATAAATAAATTTATTCATTTAATGTATAAAAAGTATAAAAAAATACCAAAATTTAGGAAATATTTTTATCTTTATAATTAATATTTATATTCAAATAGATCAATTATATAACCCCACATTAAAATTGTTTTAGAAAAAAGATACATGTTTATGTTATATTTCTCTTTACTTTAAATTAATTATTATAACATGCCATTATCACACCCAAGTGGCTCCCAAATGCCAAATATTTGGACTAGGATTTTTTTGGTCACCCATGACTCATAAAATAATATTTTGACACATATTAAGGTAGTTTTATGTTATTATAATATTATTTTTACCTTTATTCAATGAATTTACCCTTTAACTATGGTAAATAAAAATACTTACTGATGTTACTATTCACAATTCCCAAAAATAAAAGGGACCTATCTACATAATTTTGATTTTTGGATTCCAAATATGGAACAAATTTTTAAAAATTCAAATAATACAATTTTAAATAATTAATTTAAAATTAATCCCTATTGTGAAAATGAGAAAATGAGTTTTTAAAAGTACAAACCATCAAAGGATTGATATGTTTTTATATAAAATTTCAATGTGAAATTACATAAAATGAATTAAATTATATTAAATGATAAAAACTTAATTTAATTATAGTTTAAAACCAACTAAAAGTATAATCCAACAATATAAATAAATTAGATGAAAAAGTAGTTTTGGATTAAAATGCATTATTTTTCACTATTCATTAAAATATGAATATTATCATAAAACACTAAAAAATTATACATACTAATTCTTTATGTCTTGATTATAAATAATAATTTAATTTTTTTAAATTTAATATATAAAAGTTTCAAATATTTGATTTAAAAAGGGTACTCCATTAAAAGGCGAAAAACTATATTTTTTGAAAAATACTTCTTTTATCTAAAAAATTGAATTTGTCATTATATAATGTCTAAAGAAAACATAATATGAATGTTAAAATTATATGGGATATTTAAAATTCAAAATTTGATTAATACTATTCATAACATCTTTTTGAACAGCTAGTTTGATAGGTTGTGGTGCACTCGAAGTCAGTGTTGTGTGTAGCACAAGCTATTGAATTATTTAAAAATAAGAATACTATGGAATATTACAGTGTTAAATAGACCCATATGTGATCAATACATTATACTGTGTCAACACTCAGTTGATCCCAGCTCTAGAGGCATTGTAATACACTACATACTCCACACCCTCCTCCAGTAGTCTCAAAACACAAGCGCTAGTTAGACTCAGCCTGAACTCCTAAACAGATCCTTGAAACTGATTTTTCAAGGTGAAAAGATTACATTTCCATGACAGGGTTGTAAAAATGGATACATTCCTAGAGAAGTATTCCATGATCCTCTTGTAGTACCCTGCCAATCCAAGAAAACTATGCACCTTTGACATGCTCTTGGGTGGCTCCCAAGAAAGCATTGCATCGATGTTTTGTGGGTACACAACTAATACATTCATAGAAATGACATACCCCAATAATTGAACCATAAATATATAGAACTATAAATTTTAGATCTTACCATAATATAGTTCTCTTAGAGAAATTATAGGACCACCCTCGAGTGTTTTTCTTGATCCTCCTCTAATGCAAAGTAGATGAGTATGTGATCAGTGGAGACAACTGCAAATCAGTCCAAGTATGGATGAAAAAACCATACCATATAATTAATAAACACATTGGGGGAATTCATCACATGGGAAGACATCACCTAGAACTCATAGTGTCTATAGTGACATCATAATTCTAGATTTTGGGTATCAGCCTCACAACCGGTGGTAGGCAGACCTAAGATTGATATTTGAGAACCATCTCATAACACACAACTAATCAAAGTGGTCATAAATCTTCAGTAAGTGGTACTAGATATTTATCATTACTTGGTTCAGGTTATGATAATTAACAAAAAGATGAAATCTACCATTTTTCTTTTTTATTAACAAAACTTGATATTCCCAAGGAGATACACTGGGTTTGATAAAACCATTAAATCAAAGGTCCTATAACTATACACTTTGCTCCTGATGCCCGGTAGGGGCCATATGATTTGCCTATAAATAAATTAGTAAGGTCCATTGGTGAAATTAAATATATAAGTCTATATCCCACCTCAGAGGTAGTCCCGGAACATCCTTTGTGAAGACATCCATAAGGTTCTCCATCACTGAAAGAATCTAGATGCCTAAGGAGTCTGCTACACCAAGCTCTAAACTTTACAAGTTATGGGTGATGGGATAAAAACTCCTATATGCTTAGGCCCCCTCAATAAACCATGGGATTACTATAAAACACAATGGAGAATCTCATGGAATCTGTTCGAAAGAATCTAAACCCCCTATGATGATAGTTGATCTGAGCTCAAATTGTGAAAAACTAGTCCATACCCCAGATTAAATCATAATGTTTCATCATGAAAAACAATTTTTCATGCATGAAACTATCTCCACTAAGTTATATTTCACACTTCCAGCAGATTAATGATATCGTAGAAATGAAACCAGTCAGAAATTTTAGAAAAAGATACTTGGATAGAGTCTCTATTGGAATCTCTGTCTCTTGCACCAAGAATAAAGATAAAAAGGAATTAATCACATATTTACCTACTAGTACTAAAAAAATTTAGAATAATCACATATCATACCTCATATCATCTTATGTATGGACTAGTCATAGCCCTCCATGTCCTGTAACTATCCACAAATCCTTCCACAACCATAGTGAGGTTGAAGTGGTCCACCTAGTGGTGTTATTGGTAGGATATCATGACACCATCCACTAAAAAATTATCCTCCCAAAGGATCTTATCCTTCTCCTCTTATAACACCACCACCCTGAGGGCCACCCTAGACATACCTGGGAGATCCTTGGTCATGTCATTGACCCTACCATGAAGGTATATATACTATTTTTCTATCATGCTCTATACAATGGGTCATTATATCAAGATCTATGTGATATCTCCCATAAGAAGCCTAAAATATTCCCTCTTCAGGATGAATAGATCCTCTGTGTCACCCATGATCCATATATCCTCACATCTATGTTAGAGAATGAGAATGCTTCCTCCTCATGGATCTCAACATATGACACATGATACCTACTGCAAATGAATTTAACACATGATGACTAGTGATGGTTCTAGTATCTCGGTGTCCCTATGATAAAAATATCTCAATCACTAAATCCTACTGTAGTAGTCCAATAGAAGAGGTTAGGAATTAAGAAACCACACTAGCTTGTATCGATGGAGATAATAATCGGAATTACTCACCCGAAAGTATCCATCTAGTACTATATCATGGGTGTAGTACATAAGGTTAGTGAAACTCATGGACACTCATCCACTGACATATCATCCTACTACAGCTCAAGAATCTCCTGGTTTCGAACTTAATTCAAGCATAAGGGGTACTACTACCCATGAAACAACTGAAAAAAGTCAGACCATTAAATATTCATCTCTTTATGGGTATGTGTAACCAAAATTCACTAGTTCCCAATTATTTTATGGAAGATAATACCTTCTAGTAAAACAATCTGATCACTTAGGTACGAACTAGCCTGAAAACTCGAACCACTGACACAATCTAATCCCCCTCTACCTGGGGATTTGGATTTCTGCGGAACATCATCGACCTTTTTTGCTGAAACTCATAGAGTTCACTAAGCCTACATGAAACCTTGGAAATAATTTTGAGTACTAAATTCTACTAAAAAATAAGTGACGCTACTCCCTGATTTACTAGAGGAAACACCTCATGAGATGTCCCCTGAACCAAGGCCTCATCACTCATCAGATCTTCATAATAATCCCAAATCGATAACTTGGTTGACTGTCATCAAAGAGGCATCCTGAAAGTAATTAATAGATAACATGGTTATATGAGCATATATATATACATATATATATATAATTGAAAATAACATAAGAATGAAAATAAAATGACTTAATTATATATGATTCATGTGACAATGTTCCCTATAACCAATGTCTCGATATGTCGAGCCAACAAGTAGGAAGTCAGATTCATGGTGTATAGATACATCTACCAGTGCACCAACACTAGGTTCCTTGGAATTAAATCCACACTTTATGAACTTCTATATTGTTTCCCTAAGTTCCCAACCAATACTCACAAGGAGACAACTACAAAAACCATCCCGAGGATGAACCACCTCTGATACCTCTTTGTAACAACATGACCCACCAAGGCCCACCTAGTTTGTGGAGGTCTGATCCATCACAACCCCTAGCCCGCCTCAAATAGTCTATGGGAAAAAGACAAGTACCAAGAAGGAAAAAATCTAATGAGATGCCTTTTCCTAATGTACCTATATGTATGAATCCAACCATCTCCATGCAGTAGTGTAGGTGAATATAAAGTAAATACAATAACATATAGAGATAAACCATTCATTTAATACTCTCTATGGAACACATCTGAGTACATTATAATATATCAAAAGAGTAATGGAAAAAATATACACACACCCTTAAATGGAGTCCCAAGCTAAAAGAAAATAGGAATGGACAAAGCGGATAGATAACAACTGCTGATCTCTAAGACCAACCAACATATGTAGTCAATGAACCCATGTACCTCTATGCTCCACCATAATCAATACTGATCTATCCATCATCTGCATAATACCTAAAACATGTGGGTAAATCCCATACAGGGTGAGTATATACATACCCGGTAGGATGTCCCAAAAATATAAAGGGAGTGATATAGAGATACAACAATAGTTAGTCCAACCTAAAGAAATAGTGAAATGAAAACCCTCATACACACATATATATACTAAAAATGAAATCTAAACGAGAGAGAAAGGGGATCCCCACCTCATTTCCTAGCCAAAGTTGATGATCAAGCCTGTAGCTACAGAAGTACATCACTAATTCCCAATATAAAACCCAACCTAAAAAGAATATACTTGGAGGGGAACAATCCTCACAACTATTATACACATTTGAGGGATCCAAAACTCCCCTAGAGGACCCATACCCCATAGATTTTGAAGATGGGGGAGTACTACTTCTAAGATAGAGGACTTGTTCCCGTACATGGGAGTACTATCTTTATCTATATAAAGAATATGTGGAACACCTGCCTTGGATTGAAAAGATAGTACTGACCCAAATATCTCTCCAGTAGTATGGGGATACCATGGCCTGATGTGATAGGGTAGTACTAGAACCGATATATCTCTGATAGTATGGGGAACCCACACCCTATTGCGATAGGGTATTACTGATCCTAACATCTATCTGATGAATTGGTATGATCACTACCATCATCACGAGTTTCCTGAATACGAATCATGTTTATAACATTCCACGTCATATCTTGAAATACACTATAAAGTCCACCATCACATTCTATATGGAAAAATTATTAGAATAGGCTATTCATATGTCAAAATATATGTCCAAATGAAAGAAATAAGAGAGGAATAAGTAGAATGAGGGAATACATGGAATGTAAGGGGGTACACATGGTTTGTGACCCCACATCATCACCTAGACTTATTCTCCTCTAGACATGGATTGAAATTCATGTCATTGTACAAGACATGTATGGATCACACACGTCATGTCTTAACCACCAAGAGCCTACTGGTGTGCGTCATCTTGTACCCATGTACCAGGAGGTTTAACTTGATATTGTCAAGTATCATCCAATTTCCATGTACTCCCATAGTATGTGAAATTCCCTACCACATGGGTTCTTGGGTGTGTTCTAGCTAGAACATGGACTAGCTTCCTTGGGAGGGTCACATAGTGTTTGGTCCCACCCACACAATATGTGATCCTTATCTTTACTAAAACTCTATCCACCATAGATGAGTGGGGATACACAGTGTGTGTTTTTAGAATACCTAACGTTTAGTTATGTTTAAAAAAAAACGTCATAAAATTCACTCTCTATCTAGATATGGCCTCTTTTCTGTGAATTGCACTCATTTACCTCCTAAAGTTAGTGGGGGTCACCTTTGTCCATTGTTTCCTAGCCTCTAGTGGCCAAAAAGTGGATTTTGATCACTCGTGGTGGTTCGTCGTGTTTCCAGTTCACTACCCATCATCCTCCATCATCTTAGACTATGGATTTATAGAAATCATCACCCACATCCCTCAATAAATTTCTATCTATATGAAAATAACCATCCCAAACATCGATCCCATATTCTCCATCAATATGATGGTTATATTTCACCAGCACCTTCCCTAAAAATGTTGAACCATGACCCCATAGTCCAATAGAGAATAATTTAATGAATGATTGGGGAAAATAACAATAAAAGAGGGTGATAAAAATCATTGGACAATAATTCTTGGTCTATAATTATAAATAGTGAAAATCAGGGAGATATCATGGAATAAAAGAATAAATTGAATAAAATAACTTAATTCAATAATGATCTTATGCAAAGTGTAGGAAAATGCATATAAAAAATAAGTTAAATATATATCTATGTTCAATGTTTTAATTAATGGTGGAAACTGTAATTGATGATTCCTACCTCTATTATGAATCAATCATTGGTGATTGGGGATGAATGCATTCTCCAGTTAAGTGGGGTTCCTGCGGCATTCACTGCCTTCCAATCTACCTCAATTCAATATCACACCATCCCCTTGATTCTACAATGAATAATGATGAATATACTCCTCTGAGATCTCATAGGGTTATGTAGATAACCCTAGTGAAATTATATGACATAATTTAAATTATGGAAATTAGGTTTGTTGGGAATTTAAAAATAAACTAAATTATTTCATTAATTTATTTGATTTAAACACACCACCAATAAAAGTATTAACTGAATGTTTGACAGCAACCAACTTTAGGTTGCACCTAGGGAAAACACCACATTTTGGAATCAATGTTGTTCTTAGATTTTAGATAAAATTCACCCTTTTGAAGTTATTCCACTTTTTCATGAAAATTACATGCCTCTGGTATTAATATATTTAATATTTTAAAAATATCAATTCTAGGCTCACTAGACCTCTGAATCTCATTCCGTTTTAGAACTTGGATATAAAAATATTACTTAAAATATTTTAGAGTCTTATAAGACAAAAAATTGTCACTACACCATAAGATTTAATATATCATAAGAATAGATTTGATTTTATCCATACGATGTATTAAAAGAAAGAGTTTTCCACTCAAATATCCAAGATTATTAAATGAAATGATTAGGATGATTCCCTACCTAAATAACTATATGGTGGAAGGAATTACATAATAGACTCATTACTTAGTGAAATATTTATCTTGGATCACTAAATATATGTGATATATGGGGTCATCATTTTTAATGGGAGTAATTTCATTAAAAGTTCGTGATGAAAAGATATAAAACCAGATACTCACCCAAAGATATTCCTTTATTACATATTATTTAATACATTATATATATATATATATATATATATATATCATTTTTGGATTTATTATATATATGACCTATAAATAATTCTCAATCTGTATATAAGGTTGAGAAGTATTCTGAAATTAAATAATTATGTGCAACTGAATATGAATGTTTTAAAGATCTATTTCTCCAACTCTAATTCATGTGTATTAGATACCGTGTGTGCATGAAAAATTTGTCCTAATAAGCATAAAACGAGATATAGAAGGGAATTGAAGAAGGTAAAAGTATATCTATGTGTTGGTAATAGAGAAAGGGTTTCTATATTGGAGGTTAGAACCTATGATCATGGTTTACCAAGTGGATTAGTGTTGTAATTTCCAGGCCGTTATTATGTTCCATCCATAAATAGAAATTTTTATTTTTATATCTTGTTTTTACAAGATGGGGTTTCAATTTTGTATTAAGAACTATATTTACAGTGAATATAAGAATGAATTTATTTATGGAATCAAGAATATGTTAAAATTTTTATAGATTTTAGATATGGATAATCCTGTATATAAATTTTATAACAATAATGAAAAGGTTTATTCTAATCAGAACTACCTTTGGAATCATTTCCTTGGACATACAAACGATAAATGCGCCCAAATACACCCTAGAGATGGATTTTTAAAACCATTCAATTATGAATCATTTGATAACTATGATTATTGTTCATTAGGAAATATTAACAAATAACCTTTTATTGGAAAGGTTGAAAGGGCTAGTAGACTACGGGATATTAAACATAGTGATGTATGTGGACCAATGAGTACACAATCAAGTGTTTGGTTTAAGTACTTTATTAATTTTACTGATGTATTTATTTGATATGGTTATTTATTTTAAATGAGAAAAATGTATAATAATTTTTAAAATATCAATTAGTTTTATAATGAAGTATAAAATCAAGTGGGAAAAAGTATTAATATTCTCCAACTGGACTAGGGTAGCAAATTCTTGATCTATGAATTCATTGATCATCTAAGAGACTATGGAATTTCCCCAAAACTTACTCTACCTAGGACACTATAGTTGAATGGTGTGTATGAGTGGAGAAATCACACTCTATTAGACATGTTTTTTTCAATGATGAGTGGGTGTGGCCTTCTTATTTTCGTATGGGGATATGATTTAGAAACTACTACATTCTTACTAAATTGTGATACGTCTAAAGTAGTAATAAATACAACATATAATATAAAGTCATGAAAACATCTTGAAATATATTTTATGAAGTTTTTGTATTTTCAAGGATATGTATGAAATTTTTCTTTTGATAAATATTGACCCAAAATTAGAGAAATGATTATTTTTTGTTATCTCAAGAAAACAATGGGATATTATTTCTATATTCATATGGATAAAAAAGTGATTCTGAATTTTTTTTCTACATTTAATATGAAGGAATATATCATAAGATAAGTTTAATGGAGAAATTTGAACTTGGAGAAGTTTAGGACTAAAAAAAAGAAAATGTTTCCAATATAGAATTTGATTCAGTTCCATAAAGAGTCATGGAAGAATAATCGAATCATGATACACAAGAACATTGAAGGTATGGTTGGATTCATTAAGGGACTGATGGATATAAATGTTATATGCTGAATGATGATAGAGTAACATTTATAGGGTATGATCCTACTATTTACCAGAAGACCATTAAGAGTTCAGGTTATCAAAAATGGTTAAAATCCATAGAATTTAAAATGGAATCCATATACACTAACCAATTTTTCAATATGTTATATAAAATTGAATTGGTGTAACTCATAGTGTTTAAGTGGGTTTTACATAAGAAAATTGACATGGATACTAGATTATATACCTATAAAGTCCACCAAGTGGATATGGGTTATAAAAATTTCACGGTATTGACTATGAGGAGACCATTTTCTCCTATTTCATTGGTAATTTACACTTGGATATTTCTTTCTATAACAACTAATTTTGATTATAAGATATATCAAATGAATGTAAAAACTATATTACTTAATTATAATTTATTTGAGTATATGTATATGATATAACCTAAATATTTTTAAGTTCCAAATGATTCTGTTAATGTTTGAAAGTTTCAATGGTCCATTTATAGATTTAAGAAAGCCTCTAGAATTTAGAATATATTGTTTGATCAAGTGATCAAAAAGTTTGTTTTCATAAAGAATAAATATGATTCTTTTATATACAAGAATATTTTTGGGAGAGTTTTAATATTTTTTATATTCCATATAAATGACATAATTATAACCAGAAACTATTTCTTGACTTTATACTATGTAAATATGTAGTTGGGAAAATCTTCTTTACGAAAGATAAGGGTGAATCAACCTATATATTGGGTATGAATATATAGAGAGATATATCTAAGAGGTTTATTAGAAAAATTTTGAGCACATATATTGGTAAAGTACTAAATCATTTTAGCTTGTAACTCTAAAAAATGTTCCTTACCAATGTTATTTCACATGAATCATAAGAAGATTAAATATATATATATATAAGGTGTTCTAAAGGATGTATTAAATTACTTATTCATACTCTACATGATCTATCATACATTTCATATTTTTTACTTGACTTAATACCACTTATTCATTGAGAATTATATGTAGATACCAATCCAATATTGGTGAGAGTCACTTGATTTCTATAAAAAACTACATCAAGTGCTTGATGAGATTTAAGAATAAATTATAAGTTTTTGAAGGAGAGAATGATCTTTGAGCAAGGTGTTAAACTACAAGGAACCATACTTAACCATTACATATTCTAGTGACTTTACACTAGAATTCATTTTCTTACATTAATAAAGATCGTTTAGGTTTATTTTTTAGATAATTGGTTCATAAATTTTACATAAAAAACCATATTATACGATGTGGAAATTGCTGATCAATATCCATTTTACCACAATATAAAATATTTAAAATAAAACATGATTTATTTGCATGAAAAATAATTACAAATTCAACTTGACTTCTTCCTTTTATTTACCCATCCTTAAATCCCAATGATTTTTTTAAAAACATGGGATGAGCCAAAAAAGATCAGTAAATTTCATAAAAAGAAGGAAGTTGTTAGTCTATCAAAAAACACGAAAACCCATTAAAAACAATTTCATAAAAACATACCTTTTTACCCTTAAAGGGAATGATATTAAAAAAAAGATAATTATATTAAATTCATAAAATAAAACAATTTCCATGAAAACTCGTTATAAATCATAGAAAAGTCATGCAGGTTCCATGGGACATCATTACCATATCAATCTTATAATCTCTCTCTGAGATGTAATAACTATATAATAAACTTCCACCTCTGGAGAAACCAATACATTCGAGCACTATGTGGGAACACCTAACATATAAGCTATAATAGTCTCACCTATGTGATATAATGTGGCTCAATCCTTCATAAATAATATAAATGAAAAATATCATAAATAAAACACTTGAAAAAAATTTCAAGCCATTTGAAAAACATTTCAGATATCAACATATCCATTATTCGTAAAAACCCATTTTCAATACCTAAGTACCCAAAAAAAGGAAAAGATAATTTTTTTGAATAAAATATGGAAGCTTGTAGAGGAATCTAAACTTTAAATAATGGCCGTGGAACTGAGAAAATCTATTATCTCCACATCTGTTAAAATAGACCATTCCTATTTTATTTTTTTTAAATAAAATTAAACATTTGGAAAAAATATTACTTTTCAAAACCTTTTAAAGAAATAAAATAATTTATTAAAATCTAAAAAACTTCACACATAATAAAGGATACATTTTATTTGATTTTTTTATAAATTATAAAATAAAAATCAATATATTAAGGCATAATTATGGTATGAAATTTAGTTCATTAAATATATGTAAAAATATATATTATTTAAAACCTTTGTAAAAAGAGTTGAAATAGGAACATTAAAAGATGATTTTTTAAGAGAATGTTCCTTATCTTGAGTCAGACTCATCACATAAATTTTTTTTCTTCCAGAATAAAAAACTTATGCTAATTTTTTAATTTCCTAATAATTTTTTTTCATGTTTAATATTCCATTAATTCATTTAATATTATATTATTTACAATTACCTAATCAATTAAATTCATGTTAGGTGTTTTGATGATATTTAACTCAAATGCTAGAAATGACTTTGGTAGGTTGACTATGGTAAAAGTGGTCTTTGTTCCATCTTACCTAGAATAATAATAATGAAATAGTTATCATTTTTATAAATTAATTATACTTTTGAATCCAACCATTAAATATGGTTATGAAAATTGAACATCATTACCATCATAGAGATTGTAGGTCATACGTATGCATGAGTAATGTTTATATTTTTCAGTGATCATAATGGAAAGAGGGTAAGTATTTTTTTTATATTTAAATAATGATCATAATAAAATAAATATCATATTAATACATTATATATAATTATATATACAATCCATGTGATGCGGTTATGAAAAATGAATCACATCGCTTCGTGGAGCTGGTAGTCCACACCTATGCACAAACAATGTCATCACTTTTCAGTTAATAGAAATGTAAGAAGGTTAATGATATATTATCTTTTAATAATGATAAATATTATATGAATATCATATATGAAAATTAATTCCATCATTATAATTCATTCATTACATATGGTTATGGAAAACTAATTGCATCGGTTTGCGAGTTGGTAGTCCTCCATACACAAGAATAATGGTTTCGTTTCCCTTTTGATGGAAGTGGTGATATATATATAAGTTATATTATTAACATAATAAAATATAAATATATAGAATATAATGCTGTTATATATTCATTTTTAATAATATTTTAAGGATGTTAAGTAATAAATAAAACAGAAACACTCGATTAAAAACGACACCTCTTCTTCGAACATACTCCTTTTCTTAACACCTTAAGAGAACTAAGGTAGGTTATATTATAAAAATAAGACCTATAGAATGAGGGGAAGGATTATAAAAATTGATTGGGTTAGGTACTAGAAAAATCAATTGACTTTTTTAGTGTGATGAAATGAGAAGAAGTGGGACCATTTTATAAGAGTATTGGGGAACTCTTGGAATTTCTCAAAAATATTAAATTAATATACATTAATTTTTAATTAAAAATGATAAAAATTTATTTATTTAGAGTATAAGATTAGTATTTGTAAACATAATCTTATAAAATAACATTTTCAAAAGTTTATGTAACATTTATACCCTTATCGTGTGGTTTTAACACTTAATTAACCTTTTTTAAACTTACCATGACTATAAGGATCTTTACTCATTGAAGGTAAATATAGTTACAATAAATGGAAAAATAACCTTAAAGGTACAGTGGTTGATATTTTAAACCATATAATAATAAATTTTCTGAATTTATCATTTTTTTTAAATTTTATATCATTTAATAAAATTTTATTTATTCTAATATATCAATAATGTCAATTTTAGAAATATTTATTACATGGATATTAATAACAACAAGAAAATGATTATAATTTGAAAGAATTATTGTATCCATAACATGTCATGATGATCTATAAAATTTCTATACCACACTATTTATCTAAAATTATATTATTTTTAATATTTTTAATATCATTTATTTTATTTTTCCATTAATTGAATAATTACAACATATGCGTTATGTAAAATTTTAATGTAATTATTTATTCACTAAAAATAAAAAATAAATTACCATGATGAAGATAATGATTTTATATTTAAAAATAATATTTATAACTAAAAATATGTTCTATTAATCTCAGTGTAAAAAATATTACAATTAATAAAAATAAGTGTGCGACATTTTTGACTTTTCTTCAAATAAAATATTATTAAGGTCATAATCTCATCCAAATGAAAAAATAATGTAATATTTTAGAATATTGGAAGATTATAGATGAAATATAATCATAAAATAAAATTATAGAAAATGTTTTTGTAAATTTATAGTATTTATCATTTTATTTTTAACTTTAATTACATGTTTTACCCTTTACAATGGTAACAAAAATTACTAATGTTAATATTCATATTGAAAAAATAGAAGGGAAATATCTACCAAATTTAGACCCACTAATTACAGATATATAAAACATTTTTCAAAATTAAAAACACAGAATTGATATAATTTAATTCAAAATTAAATCGGCAAAATTCAATGAAAAACTATTTTTCAAAAAAGTGTCCTTTTTAAATATAAAATGTTTTTATAAAAATTTAAAATATAAAATTAATTTTAAAAGTAGTAATTGGAAAATTTTAAATAAAAAAAAATATTAAATTAATACAAAATATAGTTTCAATTTTTAAATAAGTTAAAAAAATATGGTTTTCAATAATATTCAATATTTTTCACTATTCATTAAAAAATCAATATTTTCAGAAAATTCTCAAAAATCTATCGTAATATAATTTCCACCTTATTAATTGAGAAATAAAATTCATTTATTCAAATAAAATTTCTAATATTTCAAAAAAATAATTATAATATTCACTCATAAAAATAAGGACAACACATTTTTTGAGAAAACGTATTTTGGAATAATAAAATGAATTTAATAAAATTTATGTCTTTATATTATAATATTTTACCTATAAATTTATATTGATTATTATTTTCAAGTTTATTTCTTAAATTATTTATTCCTATTCATACCTTATAATTTAATGGCTAGGTTGTAGTGGTCATATTTAAATAATAATATTTCATTGTTTGTTTAAGTTTGATATTGTGTACATTATATGATATGAAACATTGTATTTCATTTAAAAAATTGGATATTAAAATTTCCCCCTTTTAGAAATTGCATCTTCATAATTTTAATTCTATCTCACTAACTACTGTTTGGATTCTCAAAATCCCATTATTGAAAACCTACATAATAAAAAGGGTCAAAAAAATTTCCTCTTGAAAAGAGAGAAAGGTAGGTATTAAGGTCATATAGAATAATAGAAAGTAAGTTACCAAGTAGGTGAAAATAATTGGGAAGTGAAATAATGTATATGGAAGAAAAACATAACTTCCAAGGACTCTTAGAAATTTAAAGAGAATACAGTCATGATAAAGTTATCCATCAAAAAATTGTAAATCTATGATGGGTTAAAAGGCCATATATTTGTTAGTATGAAAAGTAAATGTATTATTTTTTTTGTTTTCAAAATCCTTTTCCAAAAGTTAAGATTTTATTTTAATTTATAGCGTAATAAAATTAATAAATATACTTACTTGAAAAGTATAATTTCATACTTTAATCATTTCCCACCACAATCTCATCATTTGATTCAAATGATGAATATCAAAGATCATGTTTTCATGCTTGAAGCACTAGAATCAACTTCTACAAAGAATACTATATTCTTCTAATATTTAAGGATTTACCAAACAAAAAATGTTCAAAAAAAGTTAAGATAATTATCAAAAATAATAAAACTTTATATGAATAAAAACTACTTTAATCTCTAAAATTTAGCTATAATACCCAAAGTTCAACCTAGAAGATTGAAAAAAGTACTATACTTAAAATTACTCAAAGTATTCCAGATTAAGATTTAAATCAAAAATTAATAAGGGTTTGATCACATAGTATTTCAACATAAATTTAGTATTTATCTCCAAATATCAATCACCCTTAATGTATTATTCCAAAAATAATATGACTGAATCATATAATCTCCAAGATATGCAAATACTTTCCATAAATAACCTAAATAAACATAAATCCACATTAATATCATATATAATCCCAAAATTAAATTCAACCTTTATTCCTCAAATAAAATCCTATAATATTAGGTTTACCCTAAACATATAAGGTTCCCAAAATAGTGAACGTTTTCTAAAATCTCATAATCACCAAATCACTTCCAATCTCATGGTTATCTATACAATAAAACATATGTTCCAAAAATGAACATAAAATATATTTTTCAAATATTTTAAATAAATAAAAACAATTCCATACTAACTATGTCATCATGTAGGATAATCTTAGGCAATGAACTATTATGACCCTTCAGTTTTGGGTTCAAGACTTGCGAGTTTTCCAAATGCAATGGGTTGTCACCTGACCTTCAAGATGTCCTTTTTCTACAAATATATTAATATAACCCACATAAAATTTCTAGAAATGTTATAAAAATACTAAAAATAACCTTATTATATTCAATATTAAAGAAATATTTTATCCTATAAGGTTATCTCATACCTTTCATTTTGCATCCAGAAAAATGTAATAACCAATAATTACCTCAAAAGAAAAGATCATATAAACCCTGAAGGTTATCAATATATTTAAACTTATATCCACAAAATGAGAAGTCCATTCTTCCTAAAATAACCTTTTCACATGATAAACTTATGGGTTACATAAACCTCAAAGTTATATCAAAACTCAATAAAAGTCTCCCAAAGTACTCTTATAATCAAAAGAGTATTAATTATTTTAAACTTATGATTATCCTTAAATCTACCATAACTCTTCAATGTAGATACCTTAATTATTAAACGTTATTTAAAATCCCTTAACCATTCTTTTCCAATTTATTATTTAATACTTATTTCTTTTAAATAAAAATATGAATGGTGTACTATGATTAAACAATTTCAAATAATAATACAAGAAATAATCCATACCTTTTATATGTCATTTGTAGTTTCATCATCTTCAACTGTCATGATATCATGTATTTCTAAATAGTAATACGTATGATCTTTTTATCCCATCAATGAGACTTCCCTATACGAAATTTATTTTCATAATGAAAATTTTCCCCCACATTTAAAAAATTTAATTGATACCTATGAAAGAAATTATTTCCCCTTGAGGGAGTTAACTAAACACTTCATTTTTCCTTGACATATTATTACTTTATGAACTCCTTTACTACATATAAATCATCATACCATTATTTTAAAAAAATTTCATGGGTAATTCTTTCCACATTCATTACACTTAAGTCATTTAATATATTTACCTTTATGATCATTATCACCCAAAACTCCATAGGGGTTCATTTCCATTTTATTTGATGCATTAGTAAACTCAGCATTGTTTAATTTGTTAATCATTATACCTTATAGTTGTTTAAAGAAAAACCACAATAGTTCTCAAAATGTCCCCCATTATATTTGGTCACCCATTAAGATAACCACCACATTTTCCTTCATATTTTTTGTTACTTTAGTTCCTGATAGATCCAACCAATTACTAAAACCAAAAATGTTAGTGTCAACACATCAATAAAATCATAATATACCATCTTATGAGGAGGATAGACACTAATATATCCTTATTAATGTTATATGAATTTTTTTATATTTTAAAAAAATGACTATGATTTTCCATTACAAACTAACCATTATAGTCATATAGTACTATTACATTGTTATTTAATAACATATAATCCTCTGAAGTTATCAAAACCCTTATCTGATACCAAATGTTAGGAAAAATTGTAAAGACCCATAAAATTCCCGCTCCCAAGTGCTCTCCTGGAGGTTCTCGTACTGCCATCTGATGTGCACTAGAGGAATTGACCGTCCACGTAGGACCCACTCCTGTCGATCCTCAATCTCCACTGGGACCTCCAAAAAAGTTGCCCCATCATCAACGTCCATCTCCCCATGGTCAATGATATGTGTCGGGTCGTGCACGTATCTCCTCAACTGGGATACGTGGAAGGCGTCGTGCACCCGGTGCAACTGAGGTGGTAGAGCCAGGCGATAAGCCACCTCACCAATCCTGCAGAGGACCTGGAATGGTCCAATGAAGCATGGAGACAACTTGCCGCCTCGGCCAAATCTCTGTAATCCACGTCGAGGTGAGACACACAAGAAGATGTGGTCACCATCCTCGAACTCTAGTGGCCTCCACCTCTTGTCAGCATAGGACTTATGCCGGCTCTGAGCTGTCCTCATCCGCTCCTGGATGATCTGGACCTTCTCTGTCGTGGCCTGGACCATCTCCGGTCCCACGAGTGCTGACTCCCCAGGGTCTGTCCAGCACAAAGGAGATCTGCAAGGTCGGCCGTACAACGCCTCGTATGGTGCCATCCCGATGGTGGAGTGGTAGCTGTTGTTGTACGCGAATTCCACCAAGGGTAGGTGGTCCTCCCAGCTACGACCAAAGTCGAGCACACATGCACGGAGCATGTCCTCGAGAGTCTGAATGGTCCTCTCCGTCTGACCATCCGTCTGAGGGTGAAAGGATGTGCTCAGACGTAGCTGCGTCCCGAACGCCTCCTGCAACCCCTTCCAAAGCCGGGAAGTAAAGAGAGCATCTCGATCGGAGATGATAGATGATGGCACACCATGAATCTGTACAATCTCCTGAACGTAGAGACACCCCAAGCTCTCCACTGTGCCCTGCTCTCTGATGGGTAAAAAGTGAGCCGACTTGGTGAGTCGGTCGACAATCACCCAGATGGAGTCATGACCTCTGGAAGTGCGCGGAAGTCCAGTCACGAAGTCCATAGATTTTCCGTCCCACTTCCACTCTGGGACCTCCAAGGGCTGTACCAAGACTACTGGTACCTGATGCTCTGCCTTCACCTGCTGACAGGTGAGGCATCGAGAAATGAACTCTTCCACAGCCTTTTTCATGCCCGACCACCAGTGTTGTCGTCTGAGGTCCTAGTACATATTCGCCACTCCAAGATATACCACCAAGGGAGAAGTGTGAAACTCTCTCAGCACCTCCTCCCATAATGCAACTAGTACCAAAGTACGTCCTCTGAAAAGGATGTCGTGCTCTGCTCCAAAGGAGAAACCATCAGGTTCCTGTCCTGAGGATATCTGCGCACGCCGCGTCTCACAGTCGGCATCCCCACGTTGTGCCTCTCTGACCCGCTGCAGTAGTGGAGGAGTGACTGTGAGAGACTGGAGGAAGTCTGCTCCATATCTATCCACGAAGGATATCTGCAAAGCGGCTAGCTGCTCTGTCGCCTCCTCAAGTAGCTGAATGCCCGTCCTCCTGCTGAGAGCATCGGCTACTACGTTCCCCTTCCCAGGAGTATAGACTATCTCAAAGTCATATTCCTGGAGGAAATTGAGCCATCATCGCTATCTCAGTTTCAGGTCCTTCAGAGAGAAGATATACCTGAGACTCTGATGGTCAGAAAAGACTGTAAAGTGCTCGCCCATCAGATAATGTCGCCATGTCTTCAGAGCAAAGACCACTTCTTCTAACTCCAGGTCATGGGTGACGTAGTTCTGCTCATGCGGCCTCAACTGACGTGATCCATAGGCGATCACTGCCTGCTCCTGCATCAGGACAAATCTGAGTCCGGTCCCTGATGCATCGCAGTAGACTACGTACCCTACTCCCTCCTCCGGCAACCTCAAGATAGGTGCGCTGGTCAATCTCTATCTCAGCTCATGGAAGCTCTGCTGACATCTGTCTGACCACAAAAAGGGTTTCCCCTTCTTTGTCAAAGCTGAGAGTGGTGCCGTAACTTTGGAGAAGTCTGGAACAATTCTCTGATAGTATCCAGCTAGTCCCAAGAAACTCCGCACCTCCGTCACACTCCTGGGTGGCTCCCAAGCTAGCACTGCCTCGATCTTCCCGGGATCCACCGCAACTCCCGCCTCAGACATGACGTGTCCCAAGAAGTGGACCTCGCATAACCAGAACTGACACTTCGAGAGCATTCCATAAAGCTGATGCTCTCGGAGTGTGTCTAGTACACCCCGCAAGTGGTTGGCGTGCTCCTCCTCAGTCGTCGAGTAAATCAAAATGTCGTTGATGAAGACCACGACAAATCGATCGAGGTATGGATGAAAGATCCTTTTCATGAGGCCCATGAACACCGCTGGAGCATTGGTTATGCCGAATGGCATAACCAAGAACTCATAGCGGCCATACCGACATCTGAAGGCCGTCTTCTGCACGTCCTCGTCCCGAACTCTGAGCTGACGATAGCCTGACCCGAGGTCTATCTTAGAGAACCACCGTGCTCCCTTGAGCTGATTGGAGAGGTCATCAATCCTTGGTAGCGAATACTTGTTCCTCACTATCACCTGGTTCATGCAACAATAGTCGACACAAAGTCGCAAGCTCCCGTCCACCTTCTTGGCGAACAATTTTGGGGAAGTCCAGGGTGAATCACTGGGTCTGATGAATCCCTTGCCCTGCAAGTCCTCCAACTGTACCCGTAGCTCTCGAAGCTCAGCGGGGGCCATCCGATACACTGGAGTCGATATCGGGGCTGTCCCAGGGTACAGGTCATTATAAAAGTCTACCTCTCTGCGAGGAGGTAGTCCTGGAATGTCATGAGGAAAGATGTCCACATAATGATCTACCACTACAGGAAAACTAGGACTCTGCACGTCAACTGCTCCTAGGATGAGGCTAGCCAACTGATGAGTGATGGGCTGTCATCTCCTCTGCGAGACTCCATCCTGTGCTGCAAAGTCTCCCTTCTCGCCGGTGAAGGTGAAACTGCTCCTGTCGGTGCGTACACATCGTACCTTGCGCCTAATACAGTCAATATAAGCATGGACTGTAGATAACCAATCCATGCCCAAGATGACATCGTAAGGCCTCGACGCTGCTACAAGAAGATCCCAGCCGAAGCTCTCGCCTCTTAGAGTAATCTCACACTGCTAGAACCAGTGTGTAATCGTCGAGTCTGCTCCCGTAGGAGTCTCTAGCCGTAAGGATCGAGCCAACGTCTCCGTCAGAATCTCTGAGCTCTGAACAAGGGTAGCGGCTATGAAAGAGTGAATCACTCCTGTGTCTATAATAACTACAACAAGGGTGAAATAGACACAGATAGTACCTCGTATTATCTCGGGTGCGCCGTGGTTGTAGGCCTCCGCTGCCTGGAGCTGTGCCTGTCTCTGCCCGTCAGCTACCTATGGTCGGGGTGGACCTCCTGGTGGTGGTGGTGGTAGAGCCTCAAAGCGTCACCCACCACCTGCTGCTCGGACAGCTCCTCTACCTCGTCCGCCAGCTCCCTGCGGACCGCCACGGTCGACCCTCTGCGTCTGCCTGGGTGGCCCCTCAACTGTCTGCTGCTCCTCGGCACGGCAGGTCGGGCAGTCACGAGCCATGTGGCCCTGCCCGCCGCATGCGTAGTACTGTCTGCCTCTCGAAAGACTGGATCCATGCTGTGTTTCCTGCACTGCTGAGCCAATATCCTGAGGTCGTCTTCCTGAGGGTTTGGTCTGCCTGGACCCATGAGTCATTCGTCGGCTACCTGTTGCAGAAGACTCTACTACGTGCCGCCCCGCGGTAGGTCTCGCTACTGAAGAAGGCTCAGCAAGGAAGCTCTCGATAAAAAGGGCTCTCTCTAGTATTCCTGCCTGAGTCGTAATGCTGAGGGAGATCAGCGATTCCCTTATCTCATGCCTCAATCTCTGCTCAAAGGTCCGGGCCCGGAAGAATGGGTCTCGTACCATGTCTGTCGAGTAGCGCAAGAGATCATTAAATCTCGCCGAGTACTGGGTGACTATCAAGCTGCACTACCGCAGCTGAAGAAGCCCCTGGATGTGCACCTCACAGAGGGTGGCTGGGAAAAAATTTGAGATAAAGAGGCTCTCAAAGTCCGTCTAGAGAAGAGATGCCTCATCGTGCACCTGGAGCATCAAGCTCCACCATCGGCCCACTGCCGCGTGCAGTAGGCTCACTGCGAGGATCACCATGAGGTCTTCTGGTGTCCTCATTAACCTGAAAACTCTCACCACTGCCTCCAGCTAGTCATCCACTGCCTGTGGGTCCGTCTCCCCGCGGAACCTGGGCAGTTGCTGGCGCTGGAACTCGTGCAGTGCACTAAGGAGACGTGCATCGTCAGCGGCTGGGGCTGGAAGCATCAGTGGCTCGGCGGGTAAAGGTACTGCCGGTGCCTCAGCTGTCAAAGGGCCCTGTACCGAGGCCTCGTCGCTCGGTGGGCTGTCGTCACGCTCAAATCTAGGAACCCTAGCTGGCTGCTGTCATGGGGCCATCCTAAAAAGAAACAGGTGAGCCACAGTCAGAACAGTATACCTGGTGAGCTGACATAAAGTAATCAAAAATAAAACTGGAAACACACACATGCAATCAATGTTTCGTGCATTAAGTCGGAAATCAGAAGTCAGGGTCCTGGTGTACGGATACGTCGGCCGCCGCACCAACGCTAGAATCCCTAGACTAATAACCACACTCAATACTCTTAACACTATTTCTTCACATAGAAAAGATCAGATTCTTGAGTTCTGCAGTAGAACCGAACTCCTCTGATACCAATTTGTCACGACCCGTCCTCGGGGCCCGTGCCGTGACTACCCCAATTTGTCACAACCTTATTTTATTTCACTTAAAGCCACTTAAAGCCACTTAAGCTATGTTAATCGGATAGGGTGGAACCCAAAATATCCTACCCACTTGGTAGGATTTTTGTGAGGTGGGGCCCGCATGAGCCCCACCATTTCTTTCCTACTAAGTAACGCACCCACAACCCCCTCTTAATTGAAAGTCAACCGTGTGTTTTTCTGGTTAAGAAATGCCCCAATTAATTGGGCAGTTAAGTCATTACCATTAATTCATCAAATTAATGGTTCGTTACTTAACTTTGATTTTTCTAATTGTTGGATTGAGAATATAATAAGACCAATACTTGTTTCACTTGAGGGTTTCTTCTTGAGAGGATTGGGAGAAGCTCTCAAGCTTGAAGATCTTCATCCTCCTTCGCGAAGAACGCGAAGAACACGAAGAACGCGAAGAACACGAAGAACGCGAAGAACGCCGACCTTGGACGAGGGGCGATGAATAACGAAGAACCCTTGGAGATCGACGATGCGACGCCGTGTACCGCGACGCCGACGATTCTCCTTCCGCAACGTTTCTTCTGCGACGTTCCTTCCCCGCGACAACCTTCGATCAACAACCGATTGAGGTAGGGGATTGCGGTTCTTTTAATTCTTTGTGAATTATATCCCCAACATGGGTTTAATTGGTGCAATTAAATCTATGTGTTTTTAATCCTTAGAGTTTCTCTACGCAACGCCGTGTACCGCGACGACAGCAACACCCCTTCCGCGACGCGACAATCCTCTTCTTCCGTGACGGTCAATTTCGTGACAAACTCACATTCGACGACAAAGTTGAGGTAGGGGTTTGATTCATTTAAATCTTTGTGATTTATACCTGCGGCGTTTGATTAAATTTTTGTTGTGATACTTTTAAAAACTGCTAACGCAGTGGGTGCGAACCAACGAACAAGTCCGAACCGACCGCCCTTTTCGTTCTTAGTGTGCGGAATGGTGGATGATGACAAAGTAAGATGCACGAGCGATGTGAGATCCTCGCAGTGAAGGACGGACCCCAGGAGGGCTTTTGGCGAAGATGACATGCAATTCCGACCACCGGAACTCATCCAGTGGTCCGCGGAGCAGCTCACCGGCGCGCCTCGACGACACGGCGACAGGTGGCGGCGGTGCCCGGCGAGCTGCTGGGAGGAGCCGCCTCGTTTGAAGCCGCGGCAACAAGGCGCGGTCCCTCGACCGCGCGGGACCAGAGGGGCACGGGATGCGGCCGGCTGCCACGTCCGCTGGCAAGGCGGCCCCAAGCGGGGCCGCGGCTCCATCACGTGGGGGCAGCGCGCCCCCCACCCACGGCTCAGCCGTAACAGCCGAGCCGACCCGTTGGTCAATCGGCCAGCGCCAGCCGGGTCGCACCAAGGCCGGGCCAGGCCGGTTCGCGCCCCGCTGGGTCGGAACCAGAACCGGGTCGGTCCAGGCCCAGACCCCCCGTTTCCGGACCCTTTTCGGTCTTTTACCCATATCTTGGGCTACAGACCTACGATTGACGTGCTTTCGACTTTGTTGGTTTCCTATAAGTGAGATGGATCTTTTGGCTTACTCCGCCCAAGGTTTGGACGTAGGTGGAGTACAATCGGGTTGGTTTTGAATTAAAAACCAACATTGCCCCTGGGACGAAAAGGCAATAACTCTCAGACCGGGCGTCCGATTGACGCGCTGTCTGTGGCGTTGAGTCCCGGTTGACGATACGGAATTTTTGGATACATCAAATCTGGACTATGTGTCAGTTGATGTATCAGCCTCCCAGCTCGTGGAGCGGACCCTCCCGAATGAGCTTGCTGTGTGCGGGAACCCTAGAGCTGGCTGCAACTACGGCGACGACGACGACTGTGTAGAGTGTAACACCCTGAGATTTTATGAAAAACATTCTTTTAATTTCATTAATGTCTTGTGTTGTATGCTACACCAAGATTACCTTGCGCTATACGCAACACCGTATTAGCTTGCAGTATACGCAACACTACTTTTGGATCGTATTACACACAATTTTGATAATAGTTATTCTACACAACATTGAGTATATATATATATATATATATTCAATGTATAAATGAAATATGGTTGGATTATGTTATACGAAACAACTAAGGATTCTTTCAAAACACGCAACCCTGACTTGGCTTGCATTACACGCAATCACGACCTTCCTCGATAGCGTGTGTTGTACGCAATACCGGGTTTTACTAAACAACGATATATTATTATAATATTATTATGAACTTGCCGTTATGAATAGTATTAAATAAATTTTTAATTTTATAACATTATTATTCATCTTACACATTTTCTAGAACATGGTATAAGAACAAAATAAATTTTTCGGGTAAAATAAGTATTTTTTGAAAAATGCAGTTTTTCCGCCTTTTGATGGCACACCCACTTTAAATCTAGTTTTTGACATGTTTATAAGTTCCATTTGAAAAAATAAAATTATTATTTGGAATCAAGAAATAAAAATTTACTTTGGATAAATTTTTCATTTTATTCTGATGACTTTCATATTTTAATGAATAGTAAAAACACGCTATATTATAATTAAAAACAACTTTTTTCATCATAATATCTTATGTGGTTAAATTATAATATTGAATGGTTTTAAAGTATAAATAGAATATATTTTTACTATTTAATATAATTTATGTCATTAGCATTGATTTTACCTTGAATTCGTAGGTTAAATCAATTCAATCTTTTGCAATGTTTTAAAGAAAAACCCATTTTCTTTCGACAACAGGATTAATTTTAATTTAATTTCTGAAACTTTTATGTATTTAATTTGGAAAAATGGATTCTATATTTGGAATAAGTGGGTCCAAATTATGTTAATAAGCTACTTTTTATTTTTGGGCATTGTGAATAGTAACTACGGTAAATTTTATTTACTATAGTTAAAGGTAAATCGGGTAATTAAGGGTAAATATAAGATTATAAAATTACCCTAACACTTGGAAAAATCCTATTGGATGACTAAAAGTAGACCCATATCACCTAAGGGTCGGATTAGATTCATTTAATGGACTTTTTGCCATGAAAATAATTTAATTATTATTAAAACCAAAGAAAGTGACAACATGTCACTCTCTTAAATACTATAAGTATAATAATTTTAAGTTAGTGATAAAATTCAGGAAACTTCGAACATTAATAGTCTAAAGAAAGATAACAAAATTATCTACATCATGAGAATTTATTTATAATTTTTTGGAATTAAATAATTATCATTAATTGTGACACAATAGTGATGCAAAAATTATTTATCTAGTGAAAAATGAAGAATATAGTTTTTATTAAACTAATAGTGACCATAAAAGGCACAAAACCCTGACCAAAACTTATTGGACATGTAAATTTAAACTATAATCATCAAATTGTCTAATATTTGACCATTTGGAGTCTTATACAAGCAATTATGACACTTATATTATTTTATTTTAAATGATGCCAAAGTTGTCACCTTCATAATTTAATAAATATAACAATTTACATATTGTGATTTTAAGATGATAAATTCGAGTAAAAGTATTATTGTGAAAGTTAATAGATTTATCTTCATCATAGGATTTTATTTTAAATTTTTATGCAACAAATAATTATATTAAATAATTATAAAAAAATGTTTTAGTAATTATTTTATTAAGAGATAAACCAAATAAATGGTTTTAAAAATAATAAAATAAATATTATATGACCTATTTAATGTGATCCACTAATTTTATAGATACATATGAACTTTTATGAATCTATTAAAGCTTTTAGTTTTAACACATATTCTATATATATTTTATTTAAATTCAAATAATTGAATAGTGTCAAAATTGACACTATTGTTATTTTATAAAAATAACATATTATAAAATTGTTTAAAAATCACAAAAATATTTAAAAATTATAAATTTAAATTTATATGGTCTATAAGTTTATAAAGTAAACAATTATGGAATATTCACAACAAATAAGTAATTATTTTTTATAATTTAAAATTTAGAATTTTATTACCACAAATAAACTTAAATAGATTAAATAAGGATAAATCAAAATGATAAGGTTTAAAATAAGATCACAACATGTATAAATTTGATTGATTGATGCGATTACAACCCTATCTCATCTAATCTTAGAATATGAGTCATTTTTTGAGGTTTTTAAGTGGGGTTAGATTTATTATAAATTAATATTTTTACGAATTCCAAAGGTACCCCTCTCCTCCCTTATAAAAGGGCACCTCCTCCCTCTCCTCCTCACAACAATTTGAGCCTTAAAGCTCGACAAAACCCTGCCAAATTATCTTATCCACTTCCCTAGAAACATCCTAGAGGTTCGGGTCTACTTTAAAGACCAATCTTAGTGCCCTAAGAGGAGGTTTCAAAGAGGCGTATCGAAGAAGAGGTCATTTCTTCTCCCAATTCTTTCAAGCTTCTTTCTTCTTCAACTTATTCTTCTTTAGTTGTTTAATTATAAAGTAATAACATCAGTATCACTAATATAATGGTTTTTTATTATAAATATGAAACAACCCCATTTCACCTTCTATCCATCCTACGGAAAACCAAATCACCGCGCGTGCGTACGTACGGAATACCGTCTCCACGCCGTGGTGTAATATTTTTTTCCATCAAAACCTTACATGGATGGGTATAATGGTGTAAATAATAACTATACATAGTTCTTATAACATCATACTGATTTTTATATACTGTATCATCTACTCCAATTCAATTCAATAATTATGGAAACGATATCATCGCTCGTGCGTATGTACGGACTACCGTCTCCACGACGCGATAAGATTCATTCTCCATATTAACCATTTAAGAATGATTATAAAGTATATATAAGCATTAATAATGAAATATATTAAATTATAAATCTACTTGATTTATGTATATATGTATGCCATCTACTTAATTCCATTCAACTCAATAAGGAAACGAAAACAACGTTCATGCGTACGTATGGCCTACCGTCTCCATGAACGGTGTATTTCTTTCCATTTATCGATCTATTATATATATTTATATTCTGAATATATATTATATATAAATCATGTTTTATATTCTAGAATTATGTAATCGTTATCTAAGTAATCATATGAATAATTACAAGTCAAAACACGGACGACAAATGAAACGATTTTACCCAAAACGCTCTTTAACATGGAATTTACAAAAGAACGGGTAATATAAAGTCATAAGTGAACCATATATGATATCATAACAATTAATATGATTCTGTAATAAGTCAATAACATTATTTAAATAATTATACAGGAGGTTCAGATACGTACGAAGCATATCAGACATAAGGTAAGGGATAATTGTGCAAATCTCATTTTTATCCGAGATTTCTTATTCGTAAGTATTTACTAGGGATATTGCTATCATCCATGTCCATGTTTTATAAAAGTGTATTCATGTATGTTTAAAGTCCTTTTTAAACATTTTTGACTTTTAATACATGGTATGTAAGGAATCTTTCTTTTGTTTACGTTACGAGGTACTTTTTGACTTTTCCGACAAAAGTATGAGGAAAATGCTTTTTTAACATATACGGCATGAAAGGATTTTTACGGTTTTATAAATCCTTATTTGCATGAAGCTTCCTCCAAAATATTTCATGACTATTTTCAACAAAATATCTTTCTTTTAACATTGCATGGCGTTTTGTGAAAAGAAATTGATTTTGAAGAAGAAAGGATATTTTCCTCAAGAATTCATTTCAAGTGTTTTATCAAAACCATTTTCCATATAAGATGAAATTATTTCATATGTGTATGTTTCAAGTGTAATGTCTCTATGATTTACATGGTTTCACTTTTCATATTATGAAATGATATACATTTCTTTTATATGGATTATGTGATGATGGGATGATGTTTATGAAACCCAATTTATTCGTTGGGTTATTATGAATGATGTATGTTTATTTTGTGGCACAAGTAAGAATGATTTCATTATGAGATGGGTGGGACCTATATCTCCCTCCAATTCATTGGGTAAATATTTTATATCTCATGAGATAGACATGGCTGGAACGGTAAGTTAATCCGGTTCAGTGTTACAGGACTGAAACGAGGAGTGAACTCGATTCAGAATGGGACTTTGTCCACTAAGATGGTCTTGGCAGCAATGCCTTGGCTACTATGGAAATAATATCATGTGCTTAATGGTTGCCACAATTACATGTTTTAATCCCATGATATTTTATCATTCTTAATGTTTCTTTATGATCTATGCCTTACGTACTTCCATGTTTTATGTCATTTCTCAAGCTTTTGATGTTTAAACATTATGTTCATGTTTTTAAGTTCAAATGTATATGGTTTGTTTTATTTTATCCATGCATACCCTTACTGAGCATTTGAGCTCACCCTTTTTATGTTTTATTTTCCCCAGGATATAAATAAAGGTTTTAGGTAAGAAAAAAAGGGGGAAGATCTTTATGGGAGATGTTGAAGATCTTTCACCACGATTAGAAGATTATGTTCCAAGTTTCCAAAGACACGAAACTATTACAGTCCTTGTGTGTCTGTTTTTGTTATGTATTAAGTATTATACTTAAGTAATGTAATGTCCATGTACGTCAAGCTTTGGGTCTCTATAGTTGGTATCAGAGGAAAGGTTTAGTCAACCATTGGAAACTGGATGTGAGAACTTTAGTGAGAACCCTAGAGATATTTCTAAGGTATGTCTAGGGATGTCCCTAAGGTTAAGTATAAGTATAGGGTATAGTCCTATAATAACGGTAATGATATTAGAATTAAACCTAAGATGTTAGATATTGAAGGTACTCCCCCTTTACTATGTTGTTTTCCCTAGCATGATTTTTTCCTCTCACACTATTCTTTTTGGGTTTTAGAAAATGGCTGGAAACAGGATGATTCATGATAATGGAGGATATGATGGACAATGGAATGATTTTCTTCATGAGAAACCAAATGAAACGGGATCTGGAAGTCCAAACATCGTTATTATGCCTAATCATCAATCTCATAATATGATCAATAATATCAACTTTGGTAAGTTTCCCGACTCAGATTATAAGAGAAAGATGGAGTTTCATGATGATCATAGAGGAAAGAAAGTTCAATTTCCCTCATGTAAATCATGGTGGAAGAGGAATCAGGGAGATTGTTTCAAAGGAACTGGAAGATGCTTTGGGTGTGGAAAAGAAGGAAACAAATCCAGTAAGTGCAAAGGAAAAGGTTCAGTTAACACCATGGACAAGGATAATGGTATTGCTACGACATCAAAAATGATTAGATGATTTAAATGTGGAATGTATGGGCATTATGAAAACCAATTCCCTAATAGAAAATCACATGAAGAGAATCAACATGGTCATATGGGTAGTATTTATGTGGATGATGATGAGGAGACTACAAATGATATATGAGCTGAAAGAAGTGTTGAAGCTCAGTCGGTTGTTTTAGAAGGTAGTGGAATGATTGTATGTTTATCGAGAGTTATGTTGTATAGTTAATAGTACTATGGAATAAAGAATCATCTAAGGATTGTTACACTATTGTTTTTCCTAAAATTATTTGAAAGTATATGTTGAATGGTACCAGTAACCATGGAATGTTATTCAGATATTTTTGTAAAGTAGATGATATGCGCATAATGAAGGAATAAGAAGATAATGAGATGTTTGATTGTATTCATGAGATCATGATTGATATAAGGACTAAGTGATATCATGGTTTGAGTATATATAATTTTGAGAATTTTGGTATGTGGAAAGTGTTAACTTTTAACTGCATTCATGTTTTCACTAAGGTTCAATGGGTATTAATTTTTCAAGAGAATACATGATTAAGGCCTTCGAATGTTTGGAATGTGAACAACAAGACATATCTTATGATATATGGGGATCAACGATGGTATTAACATGCTTCTTATATGAAATATCTGGTAATCGTTTTCACTATAATATGACAATGGACTACAATATTATGGATAAGCCTAAAGATTGGAATGGATTATGTTGGACATAAGTTAGTATTGTTTAAGGATAAAACCTTTTTTCTATATTATTGATGGAATGATATAGTAATGTAGTTTTAGAAAAAGGACAACCTGCAAGACGGGTGATAGCCCATCGCGTCGGACAAGGCTGTGGGAATCGAACCCACAACCGAAGTGCGACTGGCCTTTATCGCCTACCACTGGCCTACAGGAAGTCCCTAGTTAGTAGAAACTAGTTTTATTTTATTAAGCGGTATGATATATGAAGTATAAGTTCATTTTTGGAACCATATATGATTAATCTAACCATAAGATGGACTTATAACTTTTGCTAACCTTTTGTTTGAAAGAGATGGAATGACCCATCATTCTACCACATGATCTGCTAACACATCACGAATAACAAATTCAACTTCATTTATTTAAGGGATGAAGTGGAAATTTTTCAATTCACGAACAACAGTAATATTGTACCAAAATCATGCAAGTATTTCTTTTAATTCGTCAACTTTAGGGAAATGATCTTGAAAACAAAAAATGTTGTCCTAGTTCCCTTATATCTGATGAATCAGATGGTACCTTAGATCATCACAAATCAATAGCTTTGTGATTTTTGGCTTTTTCATAGCCATGTTCTCTACCACTCTCCATCAGAACTTGATGGTTAGATTTTTCTTCCATATCCATATTTTCACCTATGTCCTCCTACGTGGAAACCCAGTGATGAGTTAATTTGGGTAACCATTACATTTCATACTTTAGTTTTTAAAGCCATGTTTTGGTATTCCTTTTTATGATGTGGGTTTCTATTAAACAAACTTTCAAGTAGTAAACAATTTATAACCCCGACGAATTTCGAGGGTGAAATTCATTTTAAGGGGGGTAGAATGTAACACCCCGAGATTTTATGAAAAATATTCTTTTAATTTCATTAATTTCTTGTGTTGTATGCTACACCAAGATTACCTTTCACTATACGCAACACCATATTAGCTTGCAATATACGCAACACTATTCTTGGATCATGTTACACAGAATTTTGATAATAGTTATTCTACGAAACATTGAGTATATATATATATATATATATATTCAATGTATAAATGAAATATGGTTGGATTCTGTTATACAAAACAACGAAGGATTATTTCATAACACGCAACCCTGACTTGGATTGCATTACACGCAATCACGACCTTCCTCGATAGCGTGTGTTGTATGCAATACCGGGTTTTACTAAACAACGATATATTATTATAATATTATTATGAACTAGCCGTTATAAATAGTATTAACTAAAATTTTAATTTTATAACAGTATTATTCATATTACACATTTTCTAGAACATGGTATAAGAACAAAATAATTTTTTCGGGTAAAATAAGTATTTTTCAAAAAATGTAGTTTTGCCGCCTTTTGATGGCGCACCCACTGTAAATCTAGTTTTTGACATGTTTATAAGTTTCATTTGACAAAATAAAATTATTATTTGGAATCAAGAAATAAAAATTTACTTTGGATAAATTTTTCATTTTATTCTGATGACTTTCATACTTTAATGAATAGTAAAAACATGCTATATTTTAATTAAAAACAACTTTTTTCATCGTAATATATTATGTGGTTAAATTATAATATTTAATGGTTTTAAAGTATAAATAAAATATATTTTTACCATTTAATATAATTTATGTCATTAGCATTGATTTTACCTTGAATTCATAGGTTAAATCAATTCAATCTTTTGCAATGTTTTAAAGAAAAACCCGTTTTCTTTCGACAACGGGATTAATTTTAATTTAATTTCTGCAACTTTTATGTATTGAATTTGGAAAAATGGATTCCATATTTGGAATTAGTGGGTCCAAATTATGTTAATAAGCTACTTTTTATTTTTGGGCATTGTGAATAGTAACTACGGTAAATTTTATTTACTATAGTTAAAGGTAAATCAGGTAATTAAGGGTAACTATAAGATTATAAAATTACCCTAACACTTGGAAAAATCCTATTGGATGACTAAAAGTTGACCCATATCACCTAAAGGTCGGATTAGATTCATTTAATGGACTTTGTTCCACAAAAATAATTTAATTATTATTAAAACCAAAGAAAGTGACAACATGTCACTCTCTTAAATACTATAAGTATAATAATTTTAAGTTAGTGATAAACTTCATGAATCTTAGAAAATTAATAGTCTACAGAAAGCTAAAAATATTATCTACATAATGATAATTTATTTAGAATTTTTTGGGATTGAATAATTCTCATTAATTATGACACAATAGTGATGCCGAAATTATTTATCTAGTGAAAAATCAAGAATATAGTTTTTATTAAACTAATAGTGACCTTAAAAAGCACAAAACCCTGACCAAAAATTATTAGTCATGTAAATTTAAACTATAATCATCCAATGGTCTAATATTTGACCATTTGGAGTCTTATACAAGCAATTATGACACTTATATTATTTTATTTTAAATGATGCCAAAGTTGTCACCTTCATAATTTAATAAATATAACAATTTAAATATTGTGATTTTAAGATGATAAATTAGAGTAAAAGTATTATTGTGAAATTTAATAGATTTATCTTCATCATAGGATTTTATTTTAAATTTTTATGCAACAAATAAGTATTTTAAATAATTATACAAAAATATTGTAGTAATTATTTTATTAAGAGATAAACCAAATAAATGGTTTTAAAAATAATAAAATAAATATTATATGAACTATTTAATGTGATCCAATAATTTTATAGACACATATGAACTTTTATGAATCTATTAAAGCTTTTATTTCGAACATATCTTGCGTATATATTTTATTTAAATTCAAATAAATGAATAGTGTCAAAATTGACACTATTGTTATTTTATAAAAATAACATATTATAAAATTGTTTAAAAATCACAAAAATATTTAAAAATTATAAATTTAACTTTATATGGTCTATAATGTTATAAAGTAAACAATTATGGAAAATTCACAACAAATAAGTAATTATTTGTTATAATTTAAAATTTAGAATTTTATTACCACAAATAAACTTAAATAGATTAAATAAGGATAAATCAAAATGATAAGGTTTAAAATAAGATCCAAACATGTCTAAATTTTATTGGTTGATGATATTACAACCCTATCTCATATAATCTTCTAAAATGAGTCATTTTTGGAGGTTTTTAAGTGGGTTTGGATTTATTATAAATTAATATTTTTAAGAATTCCAAAGGTGCCCCTCTCCTCCCTTATAAAAGGGAACCTCCTCCCTCTCCTCCTCACACCAATTTGAGCCTTAAAGCTCGTCCAACCCCTGAAGAATTATCTTCTCCACTTCCCTAGAAACATCCTAGAGGTTCCGGTCTACTTTAAAGACCAATATTAGTGCCCTAAGAGGTGGTTTCAAAGAGGCGTATCGAAGAAGAGGTAATTTCTTCTCCCGATTCTTTCAAGATTCTTTCTTCTTCAACTTATTCTTCTTTAGTTGTTTCATTATAAAGTAATAACATCAGTATAACTAATATACTTATTTGTTATTATAAATATGAAACAACCCCATTTCACCTTCTATCCATCCTACGGAAAACCAAATCACCGCGCGTGTGTACGTACGGAATACCGTCTCCACGCCGTAGTGTAATCTATTTTTCCACCAACACCTTACATGGATGTGTATAATGGTGTAAAGAATAACTATAAATAGTTCTTATAACTTCATAATGATTCTGATATATTGTATCATCCATTCCAATTCAATTCAATAATTATGGAAACGATATCATCGCTCGTGCGTACGTACGGACTACCGTCTCCACGACACGATGGGATTCATTCTCCATGTTAAACATTTAAGAATGATTATAAAGTATATATAAGGAATAATAATGAAATATATGAAATTATAAAGCTACTGGATTTATTTATATATGTATGTCATCTACTTAGTTCCATTCAACTCAATAAGGAAACGAAAACAGCGTTCATGCGTACGTACGACCTACCGTCTCCATGAACGGTGTATTTCTTTCCATTTATCGATCTATTATATATATGTATATTCTGAATATATATTATATATAAATCATGTTTTATATTCTGGAATTATTTAATCATGATCTATGTAATCATATGAATAATTACAAGTCAAAACACGGACGACCAATGAAACGATTTTACCCAAAACGCTCTTTAACATGGAATTTACAAAAGAACGGGTAATATAAAGTCATAAGTGAACCATATATGATATCATAACAATCAATATGATTCTGTAATAAGTCAATAACATTATTTAAATCATTATACAGGAGGTTCGGATACATACGAAGAATATCGGACATAAGGTAAGGGATAATTGTGCAAATCTCATTTTTATCCGAGATTGCTTATTCATAAGTATTTACTGGGGATATTGCTATCATCCATGTACATGTTTTATAAAAGTGTATTCTTGTATGTTTAAAGTCCTTTTTACCCATTTTTTACATTTAATACATGGTATGTAAGGAATCTTTATTTTGTTTATGTTACGAGGTAATTTTTGACTTTTCTGACAAAAGTACGAGGAGAATGTTTTTTTAACATATACGGCATGAAAGGATTTTTACGGTTTTATAAAGCCTTATTTACATGAATATTCCTCCAAAATATTTCATTACTATTTTCAATAAAATCTATTTCTTTTAAAATTTCATGGCGTTTTGTGAAAAGAAATTGATTTTGAAGAAGAAAGGATATTTTCCTCAAGAATTCATTTCAAGTGTTTTATCAAAACCATTTTCCATCTAAGATGAAATTATTTCATATGTGTATGTTTCAAGTGTAATGTCTCTATGATTTACATGGTTTCACTTTTCTTATTATGAAATGATATCCATTTCTTTTATATGGATTATGTGATGATGGGATGATGTTTATGAAACCCATTTTATTCGTTGGGTTATTATGAATGATGTATGTTTATTTTGTGTCACAAGTAAGAATGATTTAATTATGAGATGGGTGGGACATATATATCCCTACAATGCATTAGGTAAAGATTTTATATCTCATGAGATAGACATGGATGGAACGGTAAGTTAATCCGGTTCAGTGTTACAGGACTGAAACGAGGAGTGAACTCGATTCAGAATGGGACTTTGTCCACTAAGATCGTCTTGGAAGCAATTCCTTGGCTACTATGGAAATCATATCATGTGCTTAATGGTTTCCACAATTACATGTTTTATTCCCATGCTATTTTATCATTCTTAATGTTTCTTTATGATCTATGCCTTACATACTTCCATGTTTTCTATCATTTCTCAAGCTTTTGATGTTTAAACATTATGTTCATGTTTTTAAGTTCAAATGTATATGGTATGTTTTATTTTATCCATGCTTACCCTTACTGAGAATTTGAGATCACCCTTTTTATGTTTTATTTTCCCCAGGATATAAAGAAACGTTTTAGGTAAGAAAAAAAGGGGGAAGATCTTTATGGGAGATGTTGAAGATCTTTCACCACGATTAGAAGATTACGTTCCAAGTTTCCCAAGACACTAAACTATTACGGTCCTTGCGTGTCTATTTTTGTTATGTATTAAGTATTCTGATAAAGTAATGTAATGTCCATGTACTTCAAGCTTTGGGTCTCTACACAGAGATCCTCAGAGGATTCAACGGCGAAGACTACAACACTCAGCAATCCTACGTGGATCAGTGCTACAGATCCTGTGTGGGTCCGATCCTGTGTGGGTCAGCGCTCAGCGGTCCTGTGTGGGCTAGAGCCTGCAGATCCTGTGTGGGTCCGATCCTGTGTGGGTCATTGTGGGGGTTAGTTACCTATCGATCCGGTGTGGGTCAAATCCTGTGTGGGTCATTGCGGGGGTTAGTTACCTATCGATCCTATGTGGGTCAGATCCTTTGTGGGTCATTGCGGGGGTTAATTACCTATCGATCCTGTGTGGGTCAGATCCTTTGTGGGAAATTGAAGGGGTTAGTACCTATCGATCCTTTGTGGGTCCGACGGCTTAGATGAATCAGTGGATATATCTGATCATCTCTATCATCATACGAAGAAGTATACCTATGTGAGCTGAATCCTGTTTTTCTTTCCTATGTGGATTGTGTTGTGCTATCCGGTGTGGATTTACATTATTCTTTCTTGTGTGTAATGGGTTGTACTTGAGCTCGGGTGTTGGAGCCGAATGAGAATTGATGACTTAGGTATATGTATGGGCATATACCTAAGCAGTGTCGGATGTTACTTCGTGATTGTATCTATCCTTTGTGGATTATCCTTTGTGGATTCTAGGAGACCTTCGGGGGTCTTGGGGTCCCTAATGAGTATCTTATACTCACCCCTTCACGGGCTACGCCAGCACTAAGTTGTGTTGGTTGCAGATGACGGACAACGCTGATCATGGTTGAGGCTTGCGGAGCAGGACGATACCTGGAGGTAGACCACTGGGAAAAACGTTCTTGGAGCGGACGACTGGACCCGAGGAGCTGTGGAGGCTATCTGTACTCACCCTTCAGGTGGGAGTCCCAGTGGACGGATCAAGGCTGTGGCTTTACTTTTCAGTTGTTGTTTTCCCTTTCGAGTTGTACTTTGCTTTTAGTTTGGGTTTGTATTCTGGCTGACTTACTTTTCCGCACTTACTGTTGTACTCAGTTTTTACTTAGTGTTTACATCTACTGCTTTCTTGCTCTATGGTGTTTGTTTACTTTACAAAGGAAACACCTTCCCTTTTTACCGGGATTTACACCTTGGTGCTAGTCGCCATCCCCTGGCCTATGGAAGGCGGGCTTGGGGTAGTCACAACACGGGCCCCTAGGACGGGTCGTGACAAAAGTCTTTAAATATTTCATATTCTAGAAAATTTAGGCTAGAATTCACTTTCTTATAATCCCAAATATCTTTTAGGTTTCAAATTTTAGATAATTATGTCATAAATATTACAAGAAAACATATTTTACAAAATGGAAACTTATGATCCATATCCATTTTTCCAATAATATAAAATATTTAAAATAAAGTGTGATTTATTTTCATGAAAAATAATCCTATTCTCAACTTGACTTATTACTTTTCATTACCCATTCTTAAAACTCTGGGAAAAATATTTTATAAATAGGGGATGAGCATAAAAATATTATCAAGGGACATAAAAATAAGGAATTTGTTAGTCCATGTAAAAACATTAAAACACATGAAAAACAATTTCTTTAAAAAATACATTTTTACCCAAAGCATGCATTATGTTTTTACACAATATCATCATCATAAATTTTAAAAAATAAAACAATTTCCTTAATAACTAATTAGAAAGTATAGAAAATTCATGTAGGTGCCTTGGGAAATCATTACCATATCACTCTTAAAATCAATTTTATAAAGGGAATAACCATATGGTTAACTTCCACCTTCTGATAACCCAATGCATTAGAGAACTATCTCGACACACCCATCATATAAGATATAAAAATTTCCCATGTGATATATAATGGGGCTCAACACTTAGTAAATAATATCCAAGGACCATATCATAAGTAAAACTATTGAAAAAATATTTTAAACCCATGTGAAAGAAATTCTAGATATCTAAATACCCTTTATTTATAAAAACCCATTATAAATACCAGAATACCTTGAGAAATGAAAAGAAATGTTTTTTCTTTAAAGAAAACACAAAATATTGTAGAGGAAGCCAAACCTTCAATAACGATTATCGTGGTGGGAAAATTCATTATCACCGTATATGTTAAAATATAATGTTTATTTTTATTATTTTTAAAGGAAATTAAACATTCCATAATAATATTCCTTTTTCAAACTTTTGAAAGAAAGAAATTCATTTATTAAAATATAAAAACAACACCAATAATGAAGAGTTTTTTTGAAAATAATTATTGAAACTTATATAAAGTAAACTTATAATTATTGAGGTTTCATGATAGTTGTAAATTTAGTTCATACCATATATATATAAAAAATACATTAATTTTTAAATTTGTAAAATGAGTTTAAGGATGAACTTTAAAAGTGTATTTTTAAAATAAAGTCTGTTACCTTGAGCCTCACTCATCATGTATGATTCTTATCTTCTTAAATAAAAAAATTAAACTATTTTTTCACTTTCTCAAGACCCTTTTTCATCTCTATTATTTCTTTATCTCATTTAATACCATGTTATATACAATTACTTGATCAATTAAATTCAAGTCCGGTACTTAGATGATATTCGGCTCAACTATAAAAAATGACTTTGGTAGGTTGAATATGGTAAATGATATCATTATTCCATTATATTTAGAATAATATTCATGAAATAATTATCATTTTTATAAATAAATTATAATATTAAATCCTATCCTATTTTTTTTTTTATAAAAAATTAATTACGTTACAATCATGGAGACAGTAGGTCATATGTACACATGAGTAACGTTTCCATTTTCCAACAATCATTATAGAAATAAAGTATTATTTTATCATTCTAGAATGATAATAATATCATAAATATTTTATTAATACTTTAAATATACTTGAATATATCATTCATGTGATGTCGTTATGAATAGATAATCACATCGATTCGTGAAGGTGGCAGTCCACACGTATGTACGAACAACATTATCATTTTTTAGTGAATCGAAAAGTAATAAGTTAAATGATATGTCATATTGTAATAATGAAAAATATTTAATTAATATAATATAAACACATTAATTATATTTTTATAATCTATCCCTGATATATGGTGATGGAAAATTAATTACACCAGTTTACGAGGTGGTAGTTCACCATACACACAAACGATGGTTTTCTTTCCCATTTGATGAAAGAGGATATGGATATATGTTATGATATTAACATAATAAAATATCAGTATATGAAACATACTATAGTAATTATATAATAATGTTTGAAATATATTTTAAGCAGTTTTAAGAATAAATGAAATAGAAAATCTGGATTAAAAACGATACCTTTTATTCCAACAACCTCTTTTTCTTAACACATTATGACCACTATGGTTGGAGTTATTCCTAAAACTAAAACTATAGAATTAAGGGAAGGATTATAGGATGATATTTTTTTAGGTAATATCCAAATAAAATGGGTTTTGAAGTGTAACTAAATTTGAATAAGTGGATTCCTTTTATAAGAGAGGGGAGGAGCACTCTTAGAATTTCTCAAAATATTAAATAAATAAAAACTAATTTTTAATTAAAAATGTTTCAAAAAAATTTATTTAAAATACAATATGATTATGGGTTGAAATTATCCCATAAAATAATTCTTTTTTACAAGTTTAGGATATATTTTTACACTTATAATTTGGTATTAACCCCTCATTAACCTTTTTTAAACTTACTCTAACAATAAGGATTTTTATCCATTGAGGGTCAATATAATTACGATAAATAGAAAAAAGTCTCATAAATGGACCATGATTGATATTATAAACCATATAAAAATAAATTGAAAAAATATAAGTTTTTTATAAAATTTATATCATTTAATAAACGTTTATTTATTCCAACACATCATTAATGTCAATTTTTAGAACTATTGATTATAATACTCTTAATAACATCAATACAACAAGTGAAATTAAAATAAAATTATTATATCTATAACAAGTCATGGTTATATATGACATTATTTTATCATAATAGTTACCTAAAAATTTATATTTTTTTAATATTTCTAATATCATTTATTTGATTTTTCTACTAATTGAATAATTACTACATTAGTGTTGTGTAAATATTTAAGGTAATTATTTATTTACTAAAAATTAAAAATAATGTACCAAGATTACTATAAATATTTTATATTTAAAAATAATATTTATAACCAAATATATCCTTTGGTAATTTCTATATTAAAAATATTATAGTTAATAAAAATTAGAGTTTGATATTTTTTACTTTTCTTTAAATAAAATATTATAAAGGTCATAATCTCATCCAAATGGACAAAAAATTCCATATAACCAAATATTGGTTGATTATGGATGAAATTAAATCATAAAATAAAATTAATTAATATGTTATGGGACATTTTATAGTCCTTATAATTTTATTTTTAACTTTAATTAGCCGTTTTACCCTTTAATGTGGGAACAAAAATTAATAATGTCACTATTTATATTAACAAATAATAAAAGTGACTTATTTAACAAATTTATACCCAATTATTAAAAATATGGAATCCATTTTTCAAGATTTAAAATACATAAGTGGAAGAATTTATATTAAAATTAAACTATAAATATGCAAAGAAAAATAATTTTTCAGAAAAATATCATTATTAAATATAAAATGTTTTTTATACTAAATTCAAGTATAAAAGTCATTTAAAAAACTATAATTGGGTAATTTTAAATAAAAAGAAACTAATAAAATTTCTAAACTAATCCAAAATATAATTTTACTTTGTAAATACTTTAAAAGAAAAAATAGTTTTAAACAAAAAGTCAATATTTTTCAGTTTTCATTGAAAAATAAATATTTTCATAAAGTTATCAAAACTTTGTCCTAAGATAATTTTTACATGATGAATTTATAAATAATTTTTTTTTCAAATACTTTTTTTAAAATTTCTAGAGATTAATTATAATATTCACTCATAAAAATAAAGAAAACCAATTTTTAATGAAAACATAGTTTTAAGAATAAAATGAATTTACTAAAAATTGATTGATTATTTTATAAGAATTTAGAAATGAATTTATATTGAATAAGAACGTTATATTTATTTTATAAGTCCATTAGTCATATTCATACCCACTAATTTAACAACTAGGTTACAATGGTCACTTTTAAAGAATAATATTTCACTATTCATTTAAGATAGATGTTTTTTATCTTGGACACTATAGAAAATAGTATTTACTTTAATAAAATTAGGATATTATATACACTGATGATAGTTTCAAATCCAATAAAGATAAAATAAAATCTCAATAAGTTTTTTTTAATTTTTTCAGTATAGTATAGCTGTTTGTTGGAAGAGTTCTAAATAGGCCACCATAAAAGAATTTAAAATAAAGGTAGAGTATATCAGTTCATAAGATATTGTAAAGGAATTAGTTTTTATTAAGAATTTAATTTATATAATTCGGTCGGTCCTTAGGATAAATAGAGTAATCAAGATTTACCATTATAATAACAGACCTATTTCTCAAGCTAAGAAACCCAAGTCTTACCAAAGAAACAAACACAACCTTAAAAAATACCTTCTTGTATGAGAGATCATTAAGATAAGATATATTATGATTTATTGGGTGGCTATAGAGGAAAATGCAGTGGATCTATTGATGAAACCATTATAACTAAAAAATCATTTGGTTCATATTAAATCTCTTAGTATAATGTATTTGATATATTGGATGTAATGCTTGTATAATGTGAAATAATTTTGTAATAAAGGAAATATATGTTTATCATTCATTCATTTGTGTTGTAATTTATATTAAATGAATAGTGGAATGATAATATCCTCCCAAAGTATGACTTTGAGTGATCCCTGATTGATGGTCATCATGGTGTATTATGGGCCATGATGATATATTAACATTAATTTGAGTAAAGGAAAAATGTGATAGTATGTGGAGACATATTATTTAAACAAACATACCAAAGTAAATCTCATGGAATGTCATACATTTATCTTTATACATAGTGGTGTTTTATTATTAAAAATAATTTACAAATGAGGTTATGTAGATACCTAGCATGAAAACCTTCATTCTTTGATACTTTTATTGAGGATTAACAAGTTGGGGTTCAGTTGGGTATGTTGTTGATATTGTCTTCAGTTAGAGATAAAGAAAAATAAGATTTTTTGTCTTATATAATGATAAAATTAATCAAGACCTTTATTGATGAAATTTATAGACATTATTAATTTAGTTACATGTTATTTTCTCATCTACTTGGACAAGGTACATGTGATGTGGTCATCCATTAGATGAAGGACATGTAATGTATTCATCAACCATGTTATTCTTTTTTGAAGAATCATGAATGTATGAGTTAACTTATGCTAGATTAACATTTTACATGTCTAGTGTTCACTTGATATATGATACATATTATGGTTTACATGTTCATATCGAGATATGAGTATGTTTAATAGAGATCAAACCATATCCCTTTATAACTTGAGTAACACTGATTCATTTCTAGTGGATTCTTTTTCTTATATCTATGAAATCAATGTTTAATATTTTTTTTACAATACTACAGAGGCTAGTATGATTATTCACTTACACCTTTAGATAAGATTAATTTTTAGAAAATTTGTTTGTTCTAAAATTAAGATAGTTTTGACAAACCATATCTCAATGAGTTTTGGATAGATTTACAAAGATTTTTAATGTTTTGAATAAAGAATTAATGGGATTTTTATAAGTGGGAGATTATTTGAAATGCATAAAAATATGGGATATCATATTTCAAGATATTAATGAATCATAGCTGATGTTATGGTCATGATGATAGAAATATAATAGCCTATAATTAGTCTATATTATAGAGTATGATGGGGAATATTTAAGTTTCAAATAATTGAATAACAACTAATAGGGGGGGGGGGTGGTGAATCAATTGTTCACTTTTTATATGTTTCAAAACTTTTAGAAACTTAACCCTTACAACCTGTTAAGATTAATTTACTTATCATCATTTAGTAAATACTTGTGCATGGAAAAGTAGGAAAGCAAAAAAAGCACACAAGATTTATAATGTTCAACCTTAGTGTGAGAACCTACATCCCTGACATAGCTACTCTCGTGGGTCTATAGAAATCCACTATTATTATAAAGTGAAATCAAATTGTGCTGAATCCCATTAGACACCTTATGTATCTGGATAGGAAAAGTGTTACTAACTCATATTAGTTTACATTGATTTCTTATAAAATAATTGAGCCAAATAAAAGAATAAATATTCTATTGAAACTGCTCCATAATTTCTCAGTCTGAATCCTCAGTCCGATTTAGTTGGACCAAGTTTTCTCACTCTGATGTGTCTGGATCTAATTATATCAATTCAATTAGTATGAATATGAGTCTATCAATATAATCAGTCTGGATATGATTATTTCAATAAGATGAGTCTTGATCCTATTCTCTCAATATAATGAGTCTATATCTGATTCTCTCAATAAAATGGAATCAATACATTGAACACATTCCCAACATAAAAAACTAAAACTCTGCTCAAATTCTCAATACGATCTTCTTCATTAGGATTGACTCAATATGATTGACAAAATATGATCTTCTCAATACGATCTTGCTCAATCTAGTAATCAAACATTCAATTGTCTGATCCCCCTCATGAGATCTCTGGATGGAAATGACTTCCACTTGATTTCTTCAACACTCCAACTTTTCCTTACCCGTAAAAATCACAAATGAATGAATGATCTGATCAAGTATTTATAAGAAACATAGAAAAACAAAATTGGGAAACTTGAAAACTTTACTTGGTTACTAAAATTTTAAAATCTCTGAATATATCTCACATTTAAACTTCAACTCTGACTTTTGAAATCCTCCTTGTATTTCTATGAGATTTAACAAAAAATTGGAATTCATGTTTTACCTCTAAAACTCTTCATAAAACTTCTGGAAGTTTCTTTTTGAATCTTCTTCGTAATCGGCTCATTACGATTTATGTTTACTCTTCAGCTCATTGTGAATTCTATTTCCTTCTCATCTCATTACGAATCTGTTTCCTTTTTAGCTCATTATTATTTCTATTTACTTATTTAGATCATTAATATTTCTATTTATACATCACCTCATAATGATGGATTTCCTATTATTATGGAAATCGCATTACGATGGAAATCTCATTATGATTGAAATCCCATTAGGATGGATTTTTCTATTATGACGAAAATATCATTATGATGGAAATCCCATTACGATGGATTTCACATTATGATGGAATTCCCATTCTACAAATATAAAATTCATCATACCTCTCCACCATTTCTTCAAAATATTTTATCATGAAAGTCTTCATGATTTGCGATAACTTCTTGATTAGAAAAGCATTATATGATGTGATTTATAAAGTATGAAGACCTTTTAACTCTTAACTTAAAAATCTTATTTGAAAACTTTTCAACATTAATATTAATTATTTACTCAACAAAAATTTTCATTATCTAGTTACATAAAACGTAAAACTCCAGTAAACAAAAATTTCAACCTTCAATTATTTTTGATCCTATGATATAAATATGATGAAAATGGATCTTATGATGTGAAACCGATGCTGGGTAGTATGATTATCTCATTACAATAGACTGAGTCCGTTTCTTGAAAAAAACATTCTTATAAAAAAGGTTAGTTGTCAAGAAATAAAAAAAATTGTTAAAATAATTCATCAAAAAGTTTCTTCAATGTCCCCTTTTGTATTTGTTGATGACTCTCATTAACAACTTTTCCAACTCACATAATTTTTTTTTCACAACTCAAATTTTGTAAACAACTCATGTTTTTTGGCTTTCATGAAAACATTGAATTTCTCAAAAAAGAGTGTTCTAATACGACACTAATACATAAAGTAATGTTTTTTAAATAATTCCATCCCTCGGTGGAAAGAACATTTTGTGGCCATGTAAAGATAACCCCCAACACTTTTATATTTTCCTCTATAACTTTTATTTTTCTATCACTTTTCATTTTATCTCACTTTTTATTTTCAACCTCCCATTTTCTGATAACCATAGATTCATATTCATTTAAGAAAGATAAGTAAAAACTTCTTAAAAAGTAAATTTTTTTACCTTCTATCCCCCTTTGTCAACATAATCCAAAACATGGTGTGGGTTCTTCCTTATGAGGTTTAAGAAGATATGGGAGGAGTTTGGAAAAGAAGTTTTTACTTTCTCTCCCCCTTTATCAACATAATCCAAAGCATGGTGGGGGGTTTTTTCCTTATGAGGTTTAGGAAGGCATGAGAGGAGGTTGAATATGATTTTTTGGACTCAATTTCATAGTGTAAACAATATCAGGCCTTATGACTGTAAGATAAAGTATACTTCCTATCAGATTTTAAAAATCTTTCCGATTTAAACTTTTTTCTGATTCATCTTTACTCAACTTTGTGCTCACAGAAATAGGAGTAGAAAATTATTTTCATTGTTCCATTCCAAACTTATTTAAAAATTCCCTAGTATAATTTTATTGAGATATGAAAATGTATATTTAATTTTCTTGAACTTGTAAGATAAGGAAGAAAGTTAATTCTATCAACGTTTACATTTCTAAATTATTATTCATTTTCTTAGAAAACTCTTTACAAACATTATCTTCAGCAGCAAAAATTATATCATCCACATAAATAGTTACAATTAGAGTACCATATTAAACATATTTCACATATAAGTTGCTATCAACTTTTTATTTGGAAAATTTCAACATTCTAAAAAAATTATCATGTTTAGAATACCATACTTGTGGAGATTTTTTCAAAACATACAAAGATATCTTTAGTTTAAATACTTTGTTTTTATCCTCATTAAGTAGAAACCCACAAGGTTGTTCAATTTAAACTTCTTCCTCAATCTCACCATTTAAGAAGGTTGAATTTACAAAAATCTGATAAAATTTGTAATTATGATGCACGACTATTGAAATAAATATTCTAATAGTTTATAATATTATAATTGGGGAAGAATTTTCTTTAAAAACCACACCTTACACCTATGAATAACCTTTATAAATAAGCCTTGATTGGTTTCTTCAAACTTCTCCATGTTCATTTAACTTGTTCATATAACCCAATTGGTCTTGATAACATTTTTATTTGATGGACATGAAACAAGTTCTCATGTTTCGTTATTATCAATCTGATCAAACTCCTCATTCATAGAATCCACCCATTCTTTATGTTGAATAAATTCTAAAACTAATTCTGATTTAACTTTAGAGATAAGTTATGTATGATTATCTGATCTCAAATATCTTCTTATCTAAATTGGATCCTTCTGATTACCAATAATTTTTTTGAATTCAAAATGTTTTTGTAAGGTAGGGAATTTTAAATTTTCTTTCTCAGCTGAAATTAACTTATCACATGATAATTTTGAATCTTGCTAAGTATGTTTTGAATTACTTTCACTATTATTGGAATTCTCCAGTTTGTCCTCCTCAAAATTCTAAAGAACTTTTGTTAAGGGTATTTTATTTTCAATTACATTCAAATAATCTGATTCCACTAAATTTTGTCAATTTTTATTCCAATATTTATAATTTCTTACATTTGGTGAATAACCCATAAAAGTTCCTTCCCCATATTTCTCATCAAACTTTCCCAAATATGGATTTCTGATTTTGAGAAAACATGAACTTACAGAAACATTAAAGTATTTAAATGATTTTTTTATACCAAATTTCATAAGGAGTAATGTTGGTTTCAGGTCTCAAAAAACATCTATTTTGAACATTTACAATAGTACTAATAGCTTCTCTCCAATAGAATGTTGAATGTTTTTTATGCCAACATACTTATTCTCTTTTCCACCAAACATCTATTATTTCTTTCTATTACTCTATTTTGTTTTGGAGTATAGGGATCACTATAAATATGTCTTATACTATGATTTATTCGATATGTTTCAAAATTATTTCTTATGAATTCAATATCCTTATTTTTTCTCAAACTTTTTATAGAAATCCCAATTTCTTTCTCAACATTTTTTCTAAATAATTTGAACATTTCAATTGCCTATGACATGTGTTTCATAGACATGATGTTTTAATCTGAGTGAAATCATTAATAAAGGGGTAAAGAATAAATCTTATTTTGCTGATTAATGTCTCATCAGGCCACATAAATTGGAATGAATAAGCTCAAGTGGTATGGTATATTTAATCTCAACTCTTTTATGAATTTTGTTAGGCATCTTCCATTTTTGACAAGTTACACAGGCATCTTTTCTATTCTTTCCTATTATATAAATTTTCTAAGGGAATCAAATTTAGAATGTTTGTTCATACTCTTCTTCTCAAGGTTCCCAAGTCTTTTGTGCCACAATTTGTTTTCATCTTCCACACTCAAGTAACATGAGTTACATAATTCTTTTATTTTGAAAGAGATTTCCACTGGTTTTTCTCCTTTTGCAATGACTTTTCCATCTTTCACACTTTTGATGATAGAAAAATATTTTCAAAAAACAACTTCTTTTCTGTTATAAAAAATTTTACTTTCACTAAGTAAGTTATGTTTTAGCCCATTCAATACTAAAAATTCCTTATATTTCAACCTTTGGGCTTCAATCTCAGCAATTCTAATTCCTATGATTTTTAAGGAACGATTATTACCAAATGTAACTGATCATCCATCATGACTTTAAAAAAGTTTCAATATTTTTTATATCACTTGTCATATGTGAATAAAAAACACTATCAAATATCCACGGTTTATTAATTTTACTTTTTTTCAAAGTTGTCTCAACAATAAAAGATCTTTCCTCAAATTTCTTATTTTTATATTTCTTTACTTTTATATCATAAGAAACTTATACTGGAAAGAGTTTCATAAATATTTTAGCATAATTATTGTCCTGATCACATATTCTAAAAATCTTATTCCAGAAATTCAAATTGTTTTCTTGTCGTAAAGTTTATAAAATCTTGAGAATTCACTTTTTCAAATTTCTATATGTTTAGAAAGTTTCTTATTCTACTTTCACAATTTCTTACACTTTTCTCAAACATTATTCGAGGTAAGGATAATTTTTTACAAAAATTATAATCCCTTTTCCCATAGACTTAAAAACATAAAATATAACCATAAAATATTGATTTTCTATTGAAATAAGATATTTCTCTATTGAAACTTTGTTGAGTTTTGTAACTTCTTTCAGCTCTAACATACTCAGAACATGGACCGTATTTTTTTTGAATGATTTATCTACTTTCGTAGATTTGATAGGTTTCTCACATTATTTATTTACCCTATCATTCTGTATACTTTTTTTAGAACCTGAAATATTAAAATAATGATTTGAAACATTATTTTTGTAAGAGAATATTTTGCCCGATTCTTGTATTGATCCCTCTCAGCATCTTTATAAGTTTCAACTTTTACTTATGATTATTTGTTAAACTTTTCATTAATCATCCTCAAGGTACTTTAAGACTCAAGAGGTTTTGATTGATACTTTTTAACCTCTTCTTCCATAGCTTCCAACTTCTTTCTATAACATTCAATCACCTTTCCCTGTTCAGTTATTTTATGTTTGTAATTTAAAATCTCTTGAATGTATTCATCCTCCTGCTCGATTAAATATTTTTTTATATCAGAAAATCCTTCAAGATATTTCATTATTAATATAATTTATTTCTTTAGATTTATTTTTCTCAAGACATGAAAAAATTATGTTCTAAACCGATACTGTTTATAATATTCTTCACCACCTTCATCACTCTTTGAGGAATATTTTGTTTTCTCAACTTCTGCAATAAAGGTTCTAAATTTTTATGACCATTAATCTTCATAATAATTGTTGTTAGTTGAGTATGATTCAACTCTATTACTCAACATACTTTTTAAGTTTTCATTAAACTTCTTCTTGTATCCGTTGGAAGACTTTTCTTCTCTATCATTTTTGTTCCACTTCTTCCATCGAGGTTTTTCATCAAAATAAACTCAATATTCTCCAAAATTATTCTTGAGAAAATTCATAGAAAAGTGCTTAATTACACCACACTCAAAACATTTGAGTGTAATTTTACCTCCTTACTTTCCTCTTCCTCTTAAATAGTTCTTGGATATAAGAGACATGATTTCTTCATTCAACTCATCATCCTCTTTATCTTTAGACTTACAAGGATCAACTTCTTCAACATCTTGAATTTTAATCTTTATCATAGCTTTAAAAGCCATTTCATATTTTATTTTATTTTTAAACATTAGAGTTTCCCTCATTTATTATGAAATAATAAAGTTTTGCAATTTATAAAGATATAAATTATCCTTATCTTCTAAAGAATATAATTTTGAATCAAACCTATCCAGAAAGGTTCATATAAGTTTCTTCATAATTGTATAATATTATAGGAAATATATAAATCCTATGATGTTGAAAACAATTTAATTTAATCCAGTGAAGCATTCATCAATTGTTTCTTCATCTCCCATTCTAATGTCTTCATATTTACTATGCCACATTTGCATCTTTGCTTCCTTAACTTTTGTATTCCCTTCGAAAAAACTTTCTAGCTTGTTCCATATACTTTTTAAAGTTTTGAGACCCATCAAATTCTGATAAATTTCTTTGATAAGTACACGATAATATATTTTATATCATTTCCACTAAATTTTATATTTCTCTTATCAAAAAATTTCATTGGGGAATCATTCTTAATAGGCGTAAAAATAATAGTAGCGACATCAACCACTTCGAGCCTAAGAGATAAGAGATAAATCATCCTAATTTTACATCCATAATAATTTTTGTCATAAAATGTAGGAATTCCTCTAATATTGGAAGAATTGATATTATCCATGATAATTATTCAATAAGGGATCCTTTTCTCTAATACCAATTGAAGTTCCAAAGGACCAAATAAAAACTAAGATTGGGGGGGGGGGGTGAATGAATTGTTCACTTTTTATAAGTTTCAAAACTTTAAGAAACTTAACCCCTAAAACCTATTATGATTTATTTCCTTATCGAATTTTTGTAAATAATTATTCTTAAAAAATTAAGAAAGAAAGTAAAGAACATAATATTTACAAGGTTTGGCCATAATATTAGAACCTAAATCATTTCCATAGTTACTCCCATATGTCTATGAGAATCCTATATTATGAATAAGTGAATACAACTTATGCCAAATCCTATTAGAAAAACTTTATCTCCCTAAAAAATTATTATACTGAATCCCATCAGTTTAAATTGATTTATTATAAAAAAATTGATCCAAACAAAAGAATAAAGACTTTGTTGAAACTGATCCGCAATTGCTCAATCCAAATACTTAGTCCGATTTGGATGGATCTGATTTCCTCAATCTGATGAGTCTAGATCTGATTCTCTAAATACAATTAGTCTGGATATGATTCTCTCATTATGATGATTCTAGATCCAATTCTCTCAATATGATGAGTCTGGATCCAATTTTCTCAATATAATGGAATCAATATGATGAACATATTATCAATCTTGAAAACTCAAAATCTACTCAAATTCTATATACGATCTTCTTCAATTCAATTTAATAAATAAGAAATTCTAAATATGATATTTCTCAGTCTGATAAAAAAAATTAAGATATCTAATTCTCCTCATGAAATCTCTTGCTGAAAATTAATTTTACTTGATTTATTCATCACTCCACCTTTTCTTATTGCATGATAATCACTAATGAATGAATAATATGAACATGTAATTATAGGTGGCTTAGAATAAAAAAATGGGAAACTTGAAAACCTTCCCCACTTCCTCAAATTTCAACAAATTTAAATATCTCTCTCATTTAAACATCAACTTTGACTTCTTCAATCCTCCTTGGATTTCTCTGATATTTACACAAAATTGAAATTCAAGTTTGACCTTTTCAAATCTTCATAAATATTTTTTAATTTTCATTTTGCGAATTCTTCAAAATTATCTCATTATTATTCTATTTCCCTATAATCTAATTATAATTTTTGTTTCCTCTTCAAATCATTGAGAATAATGTTTCCTCCTCATATAATTATGAATATGTTTCCTTTTAATCTTATTACTATTTTTGTATTCTTCTTCAGCTCATTACGATTTTTGTTTTCACTTCAGGTCATTATGATGAATTTCCAATTACGATGGAAATCCCATTATGATGGAAATACCATTATGATGAAAATCACATTACGATGGATTTCTAATTAATATGGAAACCTCATTGTGATGGAAATCCAATTATGACGGAATTTCCACTATGATGGAATTCCCATTCTATAACTCTGAAATTCTTTAAACCCCTCTACCAATTCTTCAAAATCATTTATCATTAAAGTATTCATCATTTGTGATAACTTCTTGATCATGAATTCATCATCTAATGTGGTTTATAAACTATGAAAACAATATAATTCGTGAATTAAAAATATTCTTTTAAAACTCTTCAGAAAGAATATGACTTCTCCACTCAACAACTTCTTTATTTCTCTAATTAAGGTAAAGGAAAAATTCTAGGAAAAAAATATCTACCGCTGATTATTTTGGATTTGATGATATAAATATGACGCAGATGGATATGATGATCTAAAACTGATGTTGGTCAGTCTGATTATCTCATTACGACGGACTAAGTCCGATTCTTGAAAAACAAAAACATTATTATACAAAAGGTTAGTTTTCAACAAATACAAAAAAATATCATAACAATTCCTCTCAATGGTTCCTCAAATATGATATGTGATATCACATGAGTGTATTGTTCTATGGAATCCCAGAGGGTTCATGCAGTTATGAATGAATGAGAATGATTAATTTAATAGATAAACATTAATGGTGTAATTTTTTGAAGTGTTTAAATGGTTATGATATCCTCAATATGAATTAATTCTTATTAACTAATATGAAATGGTAGTTGAGACTCCATTCCCTTCATTTAATGAATAAAGGATATAAAATGTTCAGGATACCTACCATTTATGTAAATAAATGAATTAAATACAAGATGGAACATACTTCATCCTTAATCACTATTTGTCTTTGAGAAGAAGTCACTAATACACCTTTGGGGATTTAGGGTCCTATCATTATGAATGGGAGACGACGGAAAAAGTAATTACCCTATAGGTAGGAGTAATTAGGTTGTTTCTTGTGTGGTCCCTATCAAGCGTATCACATCAAAGAGTAAAATATAGAGTTTATGTAAATAAAATCATACTCATTACATGCTCTTAATTTACTCATGTAAATTACATTATTTATATATCTGGCTTATATAGGTTTTCATCCACTACCTAGTTAATTATAAGATCATCGAAAACCTATCAAAATCAAATAGTTAGATGATAATAGCAACTAATAAATTGCATTCTAAGCTACTACTAGGATCCATGATGATTAATATGGTTTTAATGTCTCTTTTTAATTATTTATTCAATATGATATAAAGTTTTAGTGATTATTTATAAAGAGTAGGGAAGAAACCACTCTAGGTTTGATGACCTGAAAACTTCTAACAAGTTTATTGAGATGATAAATTCTTTTAATAAACCTCTACAATAAAATGTGTGATTTAACAATGTCATCATATGATGTGATTCATTAGTTTAAATATATTATTTACTATACATGGTAAGTATAGTAGAATTTATGAATATACTATGTTTTAGTTATTTGATTTCGATCTATAAAATTTTTGTGGGATAAATGATCTTGAAACAACACTAGGTTGACATATCACATTGTTTACTAATCTAATTGATTATATATGATTACCTAGTTAGTTCCATCACCCTAGATATTAGTTTCAATGATGTTCCAAACTTATGATTAGTTAAATAAGACATGCCATGAAATATGTGGAATTATTTTTAGAAAAGAAAATCTTATGATGATAAAGCTGCTTACCCTAGTTTAAAAATAATAGTAGATGGACATATAAGTTTGTCCCTCCTAGAAATTTCTTTATGAATGGGTTCATGTGTGATCCTATAAATTTTATTCCATTTCATTGATATAACTGCATTAGAACACAAACTTGAGTTATTCTTGGAGGGACCCTATCATTAAGACGTAACCTCTACCAGATATCCATGAAGACTTAAAGACTATAGAGTATAATATCACATGATGGATTTTTGTGTACAAATGTATACCCATTAGAAAAAAAAGATGTTAGAGTGGGTTCTCTATAAGGAACTACTTTATGCTTTATATTATTTGTATATATATTCACCATTGTGAATATTAAGTAACACCTTATAAAATATTGATTATTTTACTGAATAAATTTAATGTGATAATGTCTTAGAGTATATATCATATAAAAAAGGTCATAATAAGTTCTACACTATAATGATAACCTTGAAATGATATGGATATATTCCTAAAATTTGTCACATGATCATATGAAATCATCTGATGGGAATTAGATGACGTTGACTATTAGGTGAGAGTAATTGAAAGAGGATGAGTCTTCATCTTAGGATTCTCACACTTAGTAATCTAAAAGACTATAAATTATGATGAATTACACACCATTATGAATTTTATATGTTTGGTGTCATTGGATATTCTTGTTTTCAAATGTGTTTAATGATACATTTACTTCATGATTATTGTTAATTTGTGCTGTGATTCACACACTCAAATATTTTGAAAAAAATTATGATAACTTATTCTTGTGGTGAGGTAGGATTTATTGGGTTCCTCATAAGTGATATGTCATTAATGAATAAGTAATGGAAGAATTTATCCCTTACATCATTAAATAAGTTGATATCCCATCGCTTTCATTGAAATGAATCAATTAAAGTAAATTCCATGATAGTGGTGTATATATGAGTTTATTTTAGAAATTCAAATAAATACATATCAAGAATATATGTTGATGGAGTGATTATTAAACCTTATTGATGAGATACCGAGAAAAAGATATTATACTATACAATGAAAATTTGTTTGTGGTTGTCAATATTGAAACATCAACTTCTTCTTCTTGTTGGGTTCCTCTATATGTTATTATAAACTGATATTATACTTTAGAAAAACACGCCTAATACCACTGAGTAATAATCCAATAGGGTCACAAAGTTAGAGTTTTTATTGATATGAATTAAATTCTATTTAAATTTTATTATTGGAATAAGAATTATTATCAAGGATTAAGAATAATATTAATTTTGGATATATTGGAAAAAAATATTTAGACACTATATTTATGTATGAGTTGAATACTAAAATTAATTTCAATTCAACATACTATGAATATTATAAATATTAATTAATTAATTAAATTAATAACATTTATTATTCAAGGCATAGAAAATATAGAGGAAGTGCGGACCAAGATATTATGTCTAACATGAATGATGTATTAAAATGAATTTTAATAAATATTAATTAATTAATTTAAATAAATGATATTTATTTTATCCATAATTTTAGATCATATCCAATAAAAAATAATAATATAATTATTATTCAGACATGGGGTTCCCTAGGTATTAGGAGAGTAATAAAGTTCCCATGTACAATTATTTGTTCTCTCAAACATAGCTTCATAAATACCCAATAATATCATTTCTCAGGGTTATATATTGTTGTGAAGAACAAATATTTTTTTAGAGATTATCTCAACCATATAAGGAAAATTCTCTTGAAATATCTGAAGAACTAAGAGCTTCTACCTTCCTCCTTCTCCATATAATAAGAGAACAAGAATTAATCCACCATCCTCAAAGGATTTTGTAGTAATTAAATGGATCAATGCAATACATTCAGTACCACCATGCTAGCATTAGGGTTATAATAAGTGATGCTTAAATTTCTATAGAATAACATTTGGATCACCTTTAGAGGCATTATACTTTGTATACTTTCAACATAATGATGGTACAATCAAATAAATGTTCATAAGGTCAAATAATTCTTTAAATAAAAAATTCTTAAGACTAAAGTAATTATTTTAAATTAATTAATAATAAATTTAACTTTTAAAAGATATTATATATTGGTTATGATGATATTTATCAATATTCATTAAATTTAATTCATTGGTAAATACTTTTATCACTATTTACATTGATGACTTTTCATTGAAACTGACGAAAGATGATTTGGCCATAACCCAATAAGCCATTCCATTGAGTCTAGATACTTCAAGTGGTATTGAAGTTCCCAAATTCGAATTTATAACCAAGAATAGAAAATAAACACATGATGGAAATTATAAAATCCCATATAAAGGTTCTAAGATTTATTATCAGATAACATTGGACTATATGAAGTGTAACCCTAAGAACACGCCGTGTACCCATATTCAACACACTAGGACCAAGTAGTGAAAACCAAAAATGATCATGTAGCCAAATACATAGAGTTATTACACACTGTGTACTATCCAAAATAGATTGACGCATGATTTTTCAGACTAAAGGTCATGTAAATTACATACACAATTTTCAATACATGTGTTTTAATGGTGAAAAAAATATAATTAAAGATGCAATATGTATTATTAACTGACACATTGTTCTGAAAGACATGAAACTCATGGGAAACATAGAATGTATCTCCTATACATGTTATGTGCCACATAAATTTCCACAATAGACATACACACTTAGTCCACTGGTTTGTGCCATGAATAAATAGTGAAGTGATATGAACAACATGTTGATAGATTCTATACGCTGTGTATCCTACCTGTTAATGTAGAAAAAGTAAAATTAATTAATTACTACATTAATCCTAACCAATATTTGTCCATGTTTTATTTATTGACACCACATTCCATGTTATATGTTATATATATATATATATATATTAAATTATTAATTAATTTCCACATGAAATTTGGAACTACATGTTGTGTATTGAGATTACACATTAAACATTAAACACCATATGATTTAGATGTTTATGTGTTCAATTTATTGATAGTACACAACATGTAATTATGCAACATGTTTTTGATGAAGGATTTTGTGTGAGCATATTGTTGGGAAACAATCCCTTAAGGAAACATTGAAGCATTTTTGGGTTGATTTTGTTTGTTGACAAAGTCGGTTTCCATGATAAGTTGTGAAGTTCCAGAGATATTGTTTACATTACCGCAAGTTTTAAAGAAGTATGGAATGTGGCACAAAATTTTTTTTTTGGGATCATCAAATCAAAATATGGAAAAAGAAATAAGTGTGTGAAATATTTCAATTGTGTGCAAAAAATGAGGTTGTGCGAAAGAGGCTTACAGGCCCAATGCGACGTCAAATGGGGTTTTATACGCTCAAAGTTAATCTTGTGCATATGTTTAGATGAGCCTATAAATAGAGGGATATCCCTAATTTAGAGAGCTCAACACTTAGAGAGAATTTTATCTCTGAAGCATGTAAGAATTCCGTGCAAAGGGAGTTGCGCGTAAGAAGGGATTTTCATGTAAGAAGGGAGTTTCACGTAATAAGGGAGTTGGGTGAAAGATGTTTTATGCAAAACAAAGTTAAATTTTGCATGCAAGACATTAATATTATGTGAAATACACCAATAGGTTCCATGAAATATTGCAGTGGCCCAGTAGTACTGTGGTAAATGGGTTTTCTTAAATTGGATAAAAGTGGAACTTCAATAGAGATTCCATATAAAACTAAAGAGTTATTCATTATATATAATGTGGGGACCTACATGTCCATAAAATGTGAGTGTATCCCTTCTAAGAGTAGTGAGAAAAGGAAGAGGAAGATGGTGATACTTTACCCTGGCAGTGAGACAGAAAAAGAGACACTGTTAGTGACCCTTGGGAATAAAGTGAGCAGACCCTAAACTTTGTAAAAGTAGTGAGCCCGGGAAAATGAGTAATCATGACCAAACCTTGTAATTGTAATTGAGCTTTAGTGGATTAGGTACATTGGAACATTGATTTTGTATTCTCCTTGGATGTAGCACTGTGAGGGTGAACCAAGTAAAATTTTTGTGTCATGTGCATGTTTTAATTTTTTGTCATATTTTTCTATGAGAGAAAGGGAGAAGTGTGTTTTATTTAATGATGAAACAAGATCGAAAGTTGAATTAGTTTTACTCTGTTATACCATAATTTACCTCCCCTATCATGGTATTTGACCTAGTTGACCTAAAAATTGGTATCATAGGGAATGTTTAAAAGTTAGTGAATATCTCTACATAGAAGAAATAGATGTTTTTAGTCAAAAAGGGATTCCGATATTTTATGGAAACAATTTTAAACTATGGAAGAATTAGATGAAACACTACTTTTGATCTTTTGGAATGGATGTGTTTAAAACAACAATGCATGGTATTTCGGCCAATATTGATAGTGGTTCTTTATTAGAATCTTAATAAATTGAATTGGATGCTGACACTAAAAGAATTGGGGAGTCCTATACAATGAAATTTATAATAAGGTGATGTCATGTAAAAAATAACATGGTATGTAGGAAAAGATATTGAATATCTATGAAAGAGATTCAAAGGTCAGATATGGAAAGCAGTAGGTTTTGTGGAACAAGTATGAAGATTTGAGAATGAACCAAATTAGTCTGTTGATGCATTATTTGATAGGGTGAATGTTATAGTGTAAGACATGGATGGTATTAGATAATTCATTGAAGATATAAATATTGTGAAGCGTGTCTTTAGGAAACTTCCACCTCAGTTCAATCTGAAAGTTTTAGTTTCGGAATACAAAGATCCAAAGGAACTGACATTGGATAACTTGCACAGTACCAATACAATATATGAAATGAGAAATGATCACCATAATGTTGTGGAAAAGGGGAAATCCAAAGAGGTGGAATTCAAGACCTAAAGAAACCAACCATTGAATATGGTTAGGAATATGAAGAGATGAATGGGTTGATGTCATTCCTTCCCTAAAATCTCTGATGACAAAAAGGAATGTTCAAAGGGAAACTACCTCCTACATGATTTTGATGTAGAAAGGTTGGACATAGTGTAGAAAGGTTCCCCATGAAATTTGAAGATGATGAATTTTATGTTCCTGTGAAGAAGACTTCATCCTTCATGAATGGAAATAAATTTTTTAAGAAAAATGTCCTCAGAAAGAAAAGTCCACTTTCAAAAGAAGATGATAGTTCGGAAGAATCTGATGTAGAAGAGTTAGAATATTTAAAGGATCATAATGAAGAGGCTATGGTGGAAGTTATGGAGAATTAATAAACAAGGGGAGATAGTGAAAATGAGGTAGAATATGTAGAAGAATGATTTTAACTTTATGTCAAATTAGAATCTTCTCTTGAGGAAATATATTTTTGGATATCCAAAATAAATAAATCCAAAAAAGTAGTTCATGTTTCCAAATTCTGTATACAAAAATAGGAAGAAGAGAAGTCTGATCTGAATGAAGAAATTGAAAAAATTATGTTTTCAATGTCATAGAGCTAAAATAAGGTTATTGAGTACAAACTGAAAATTGAATAACATAAAATGGAAATGGACAGTTTGACTCAAATTGGAAAAGATAAAATCAAATGTATCAAAGAACTTGAACCAGAGGTCATTGGTATGTAAAGAAATGTTGAGGATCAATAAAAAATATTGATTATCGGTACAAAATTGGGAATTTAGATCATTCAAAAAACAAGTAATATATAGGCTGAGCTTAAGTGTATAGAAGAAAAAAATCAACAGTAAAATCCAAAAGGTAAGTTTGATATAAGGGTTGATAAAAAACAAAGAGGTGTGATGATTAATGTTAGACCAAAATCACCTGCTCTGAATGTTAAGATTGATTTGAGTATGAAGCAGAGTCATAATGTTCAAAGGACTCAAGTGAAAACTAGTGGTGTAGAAGAGACACACAGTAATACACCTCACATCAGGTGCTGTTACGGCGGAAAGATGGGACACTCACAAAATATGTATTCTGTACGCAAGAGATACTGAAGGGAATAAGAAAAAAATGGAATCCAAAAAGAGTGAAATACTCTAGAACATACTTCAAGGATCATTATTTTTTGTGTGGAGGATTTGGACACATTTCCATATATTTTACATCCACTATGTAGAGAAATTTGCCAAAGAAAAACCAAATTATTAAAAGAAACAATTCAGTGATATATCAAGTGAGTTGAAAATGAAAAATTGGTTTTCAGAATTTCAAGATGAAATTGGTCCATCATACACTGAGTAAGATAAAGATTATTAATCTATAACAGGTATGAAGTAAAAAACATGGATAAAAAATAATAAATTTGAACCAGAAGTGGTCGTAGAGATTTCTTTTAAAGCATTAGATTACTCTGGAATATGGATCATTGATAGTGGATGCACCTCATATATGACAATAAATAAGGATATGGTGATCAGAATCAGGTATGATAAATAATGTATCATAAGATTTAGGAATGATGAAGGATTAAAAATTCTTGGCTCTCGAAAATAAATGTTTTAGGGAAAGGACATAAGACATGAAAATGTTTTGGTTGTCTAAGGTCTCAGTCAAAAATTACTAAGTGTTAGTAAATTGTGTGACTATATAAATTCCATATTATTCTCAACGAAATTATGTGTCATTGAGTCAAAATATTATGGTCTTTTTTTATAGGGAAAGCATACAAAAGGGAATCTCTACCTTTTTAATGGATTAGAAAATATGTGATTTCTATCCAAGGAATAAGAAAATATGTTATGGAATAAAAGTATTAGCCACTTGATCCAAACTTCCTTGGAAGATCTAGTGAAATTTGATGCTGATCGAGATCAACCGAGATTATCTTGTGATCGTACCAATACATATGATTCCTTTCAATAAGGTAAGATCATTCAAAAGACATATAAGTCAAAATAGAAAAGGTTTATAAAATTACTTGAGTTAGTGCATATTGATGCATGCATACCAATTTCACCAAGGGATATTAAAGGGAGGATATATTATTTTCTATTAAGTGATGATTTTATCAGAATGGCCTTGGTTTCAATCATCACCCAGAAATCAGGGGTATTCAGTTGCATAAAAACTTATCAAAGGGCATTTGAGAAGTTGCTAGGTAAAAAAATCAAGATGATATGAATAGATAATGGAACAGAGTTCAAAAATTTCTTAGTGTTGGATTATCTTTGGTAACATGGGATAAGGCACTATGTTTCTTTTGTAAGGACTCTACAGTATAATGGGGTAGTTGAGATAAGTAATTGGATTATTAACAACGTGGATAGAAAAATTCTAAATGAGAAAAAACTTCTATAAAAATGTTGGAAATGAGTAGTGATGACAAATTTCTACACATCAAATAGATAATTATTTTGTACTAAAGAATAAATGACACCATATGAACTATGGTATGAAAAGAAGACATCATTGAAGTACTTTCAAGTATTTGGAAGTATGTGTTTCATTCTTAATAATAAGAAACACAAGATGTTTTAATCTTGTGGAGATGAAGGGATATTTATTGGTTACTCAAAGAAAATAAAAGAATATTAATTCTTCAAAAAGTGGATAGGAAAGGTAGTTTAAAGCCATGATTTAAATATAGAGGATAATGAGTAGAATCTTCAGTACATACATGATTAGTCTCCAGAAGATAACAATGAAGAGATAAACTGATCAGGGGATGTTCTAGTTATAAAGGATGACTCAGAAAAAGACTCAAATGATGAGAAGTATGAGAATAAATTAGTATCATTAAAGAGACTAGTGAGAAGAGCTGAAATTGATAGACAAAACATAATTGGTAGTCAAACAGATCCAGTGTAGACAAGGAGGATGAAGACTCTAAAAAAGAATTGTACTTATCATAGGTAGAGCCTAAATGTTTCGATGAAGCCTCTACATATGAGAATTGGGCTCATAATATGGATGAAGATACTGAAAAAATTGAGAAAAATCATACATACAAGATTGTTTCAAGGCCAATAGATAAGACTTTCATATGGAATAAATGAGTCTTTTTCAACAAGATGAATGAAGATGGCGTAATGATTTAAAATAAAGCATGAATAATGTGAAAAGGGTACTCCCATATAGAGTGTATCGATGTTGATGAAACATTTTCACTTTTTTCAAGGATACAAACTTTCAAATTATTCTTGGACATAGTAGTGAAAAGATGTCTCAAAGTTTTTTTAGATGGACTTAAAATGAGTATTTCTGAATAGGGGTCTGGAAGGAGAGGTGTAAATTGAGAAACTAGATGGTTTTCACATTCATGAAGATAAGAATAGAGTGTATGGGATAAAGAAGTAACTGTAAGGGTTGAAGCAAGAACCAAGATCATGGTATTCAAGGCCTAAATAGTTTTTGAATAATCTCGATTTTTAGCATAGTGGAGTTTATTAGAATATATACATGAACAATGGTAGTAATCAAATAAGTATGGTGCTGGTATATGCCGATGACATAATATTTAGAGGATCAGATGAAGTGCAGTGTAGATAGTTTTTCAAATTCATGAAAAGTGAGTTCGAAATGTTAATTATTGGTGAACTTACATTTTTCATTGGTTTATAGATAACACAAGGAAATAATGGTATATTCATTTCTCAATCTAAATATGACAATTATGTTTCGAGAAGATTTGGAATGGATAATTTTAAATAGATAAAGACTCCAGTAGCTACCCAGATGAAACTATCACGGGATGATGGAGGAAAAGTGGTTAGTGTCATAGAATACATGCATATTATTGGAATTTTGTTATACTTAATAGCTACATGACCAGATATTGTTTTTTACACTTGTAAGCCGAATGATATCAAATCAATCCCAATGAATTTCACATGCCTGCAGTGAAAAGATTACTTTAGTATATCAAGGGAACTATGGATTTCAGTTTTATGTACAATGAAAAATATCAGCAAGAGTTATTGGAATATACAGATGCAAATTGAGCCGGTTCAACAGACAATAAGATATCAATTTCAGGATTTGATTTTGATATTGGTGGATTGTGTATTTCTTGGATAATCAAGAGACAATATTTTATTCAATTGATCACCAAAAAAGTTAAATATATTACGGCTATTGAAGAATTCACACAATTATTCTGGATTAAGTAAGAACTTGATGATATTGGACTGGAAGTAATATATTTGATAAGAATCCATTGCAATAATTGAAGTTATATAAATCTTAAAAAAAATATAGTCCATCACCCGAGGAAAAAGAACAATGAATTCAAGTATCATTTTATCAAGGAGAAGGTGGAACAAGGTCCTGTGATGTTGGAGTATGTGCCTTCAAAATTACAGGTTGCGAACATTCTAACAAAGGCCTTACCCAAAGAATAATTTTAGAGGCATCAAGTGGTTATGTGAGTTCAGTTGACTCCCCACACTTGAAAAAGTATATATGTTGGACCCCTCATCCTCAAGGTATAGTGTGTTTTCCCCAAATGTAATGATATGTGTTATTTACCATTCTTCAGTACACAATGGTGTGACCTTTTGGTTCATTGAAAAAATGAGATAATTGTGGATATCAAAGGGGAGACAATTACTTAATCAAGACATGGGGAGAATATGTTAGGTAGAGAAGTGAGGTAGGGGGAGTTGAAGTTGAATGTTTGAGCTGTGACATTTGGGGAGTGTCATCATTTTAAAGATTTTCGGTTTTTGAAAAACCATACCATGCTTTTGTGACATGATGAGAATTTTGTGTTATGAGGAAACAACTCATGGTCATATCTTTTAAATCTTAGCTTGGATGTATTTACACATTCCAAAACACGAGAACCCAAGAAGTGAAGTTGGAGTAGTTTTAAATATGACGATGCTAAAAGTTTTCGATCAAAGGATATATATCATGACAATTGAGGTTTGTGATGAAAGAAGTTAAGTGGTTGTGGAATGAAGTGATTCATTGATAAAATTTCTATATTGATCTTGTTTCTCATGTAGATCATTACTCACGTGGGCTTATAGTATGTGTTGATGAAGTGTTTGATTGATATCTAAGTCACAAGAAGTGAACATTGGTGGAATATGGAAGAAGCTTTAATGATATATAAAACATGTGAAGAGTTGTTAACAAACACAAAGGGGGATATTGTTGGAAAAAACTCTCTCGTGGAAACATTGAAGCATTTTTGGGTTGATTGTGTTTGTTGAAAAAGTGGGATTTATTGATAAGTTTTGGAGTTCTAGAGATATTGTTGATGTTGCGTGCAAGTTTGAAGGAAATATGGAATGTTGTGTGCAAGTCATGTTTTGGGATCATCACGTCAAAATACGAAAAAGGAAATAAGTGTGAGAATGATTTTAATTGTGCAAGAAAGATGAGGTTAGGTGAAAGAGGATTAAGTGCCCAATGAGATGTCAAATAGGGTTTTATGTGATTGGGGAGAATCTTGTGAAAATGGTCGGATGAGCCTATAAATAGAAGGATACCCCCCATCATTTGAAGAGCTCAACACTTAGAGAGTATCTGATCTCTGAAGCACATAAAAATTTCCTGCAAAGGAAGTTTCACATAAGAAGGGTGATTCACACAATAATGGAGTTGAACATAATAGATTTTCCATGACAAAAGTTAAATGTTGAATTCAAGTTATTAAAGTTTCACGCAAGGTACCAATAGGTTTAGCGTAAGATTGTAGTTACCCATTAGTACTATAGTAAAGAGGTTTTCATCGATTGGGTGAAAGTTGAACTTCAACAGACCATCCATCTAAACGTAAGTATATATTCATTATAGATAACGAAGGGAACTAATGTTACATAAACTATGAGTGGATCCATTCCAAGAGAATTGTGAAAAGGAAGAGGACGATGGTGATCCTTTCCATCAGCAATGAACTAGAGAAAGATACATAGGGAGTGACCCATGGGAATGCAGTGAGAGGACCCTAAAATTTATAAAGGTAGTGAGCCTGAGCATAGAAGTCATCTAGATGGAAACTTGTAATTGGATGTGAGATTTAATGGATTTGGTATATTAGCACATCACTGTTGTATGCTATTGGGATGTAGCCCAGTGAGGGTGAACCAAGTAAAATTGTTGTGTCCTATCCATGATTTAATTTCCATTCATACTTTTCTATGAGAGAAAGAGAGAAGTGTGTTTTGTTTAATGATGAAACAAGATACAAAGGGGCCTTAGTTTTAATCTACCATACCATGATTCACCCCCAGAAGGTATTTTAACTAGTGGACCTAACACACACATTACACAAAAAGGATTGTTTTTGGTCTCAGATAGAACATGTGGTATTTCCTCCAATTATATAATATGTACTTGATTAATTTTAAATAAAATTAATTAATTTAATTTGTCTAAAATTATAATAAAGGTAATCTCAAGGATTATTTTGATGGATATTAAGATAAATGAATTAATTAATATAATTAATTTGTGGAAATTTTATCTTAATTAAGAACAATTATAATGAATACTAGCTATTAATGTTAAATGAATATTAATTGTGTGCATAGATGATCATGATATTGACAATCCCATACATGATTTATATTTAACATAATTTAATTTAATTTTTTATGGGTTTTCAAACCATTATTTTTAAATTAAAATGATGGAATGCGAGTCATACCTTCTTCTTATTATGTAAGGACATGTGTGTAAACAATTTATTCTAATTAAATCAAGAAATAATTCCATTGGTTCCCCACACATGTGTGCAGTAAAGAATTTATATATATGAAGATTATTGAAAATTGAAGGAAATTTAATATCTAATTTCGGTAAAATAAACACAGGTGATACACAATATAATATGTGGAATGTAGGAACTCAACCTAAGACCAGCTCATAGAGTTTTACCTCTAGGGTCAATGGTTTTATTATTGTCATCTAAATAGAAAAACTGATATATAAATCTCATCATCAGGAAACATATTTTATTCTTTATTTTTCATGGTAATTTATTTTATATATTCATTATCCTGATCACATAAATAAATTAATTCAATAAAAAATAATGATCAGATGAAAAAAAAACAAAAGGCTTATATGTAATTATTTTATCAACACATGGATAATAATTTAAGAAAAATATACTTAATATTAACAAGACATTTAAAAGGATAAAATAATGTAAATTTATGCATAATAACCCAAACCAATTAATAAAATATTAATTTAGAAAATCCTATAATTACTTATGTTATGAATGAAATGATAGTTAAAACTTCTTGTCTTTACAAAGTCAAAGTGATTTTCAATTATCAAATTGTTCTAAAAAAATTAGGTTGAATTAATTGAGTATAATCAATGATTATTTCCAAATATGGACTTAGTGTTACTAGAAGGAAATTTTTTAGGAAATATAAATAAGTATTTCAGGTTTAGGGAGTCCGTTCAATAGAATAAGGAGGACCAAGCCTATAATGGAAAGACCGCCTACCTAAATACCTTCGAATAACTTTTTGGGACATAGTATGGGTTATAATAAGAGAAATATGAATCCTTTCCAATAGAATGTCTTTATGATAGGAAATTTTGAGTCCAATGGTGATAACCTTGGGACTTTATAAAATAGTGGGAGACTTAATAAGAAAATTAAAGTATTTTATCGCACATAATTTGGTAATCAGGTAAAGTAATAGTAATCCAATTTTATACTATTTTAGTAAAATGTAACGTTATTCATCCATGATTACACAATAATAATTCCATGACTTGGATAATTTCATTTAAGCAAAAAATTTCTATTTTTGGTATATATGTTTATATACTACTTTACTATGAAAAATTTGTTCTATGTGTTAAATTCCTATATTTCTAATATTCTTACTAAATAGGAAAGTGATGATGTGATCTATATATATGATAATCACTTGGATTATGTATTGAATGACCAATGTTTGATGTTACAGTCCATGTCCAGTGAACATCAAAAGTCACATGAGGCAACGGGTGAAAATATTATTCTCATCCAACTAAATGATATTTATTATAAGAGAGAATGTCAAGAGTGGTATGAGATTTTTAATTTTATATTTAAAATAAAACATAGAGAGGGTGCACATGATATTTCTCACATAATCAAATAGTTTGGATACATTGAGAAACTCAACATTAATGGGTTTAACTTACCCGAATAATTATGCACAAGTCTTATACTTGAATTAATCCCTCTGAAATTATCTATCCTTATTGAAAAGTTTTTATATGAACAAAATTCATAAGCTTCTTTTATATCTCCTTGATCTACTTGGATAAGTTGAAAAGTACATGAAATACAAAAATCTATTTATTCTTATAGTGAAAAAGAAGGGAGGAAAAATAAAAAATCCCTACGATTTATACAATGTCTAAAGATTCTTTAAAACAAACTTCCAAGAATAAGAACATTAAGGGAAAAGTAAACGAACAAGATTTTATTTTCTTCTTAATTATTAGGAAAGGTCATTAGAAGAGAAAATAGAATGAAATAAATTATAAATTACTAAAATAGGTATAATCATCAATGTAATTTATCTATCTTAATTATTGGATATTAATAAAAATGTGTTTTATATATGTTTATTAAAACATATGGACAAAGTAAGTACAAAAATATTATATGAATCAAGATACATTCTCTAAGGAGTAGAATAACGGCGATTTCAAGATTATTTTAGAGTAGTGCATGACTTCATGATTGCGGGATAAAATCAAGTTGAACTATTTTTTAGTATTTATTACAAAATTATTTATCTAAGTAGCCATTTAGACATAATGGGAAATTATTTCATTATGGAATAAATGTTGTTATAGTATTTTTATATTAAATAAATGTTCCATAATTCTTGAGTTATATATATTTTAAATCAATAATCAATTATGAATATAAATATAATACATAGAATACTATATTATAGAAATATAATTATTTATCAAGTAAACATAATATTAGTTTGTAAGTTTATATCCAAAATAGAATTCTAGTATCTATTGATATTAGACACTAGGTATACCAGGTAATTAATTTTCATGTTTTTTACAAATAAACCTTTAGAAATAATGTTATTCCATAATGGTACTAGTGTTAGTTTAAAAAAACCACATGAAAGTTTCGAATGGTGTAGCTAAGTGGTAATTTTTTATACTTCATGATATTATTTTAATAAATTTTAGAAATGTTTAATAAAGAAATAAACACACTGGGTAAAGGATATATGATCTTCTAGCATAGTTTGTCAAAGTGCATCATAACCATGTATTCATCAATCATTAATATGTATAGTGACGGTAATCCCAAAATCACATTACCTTATAAATTAATATTGAATGATAATAAAAGTGGATTGGTTTAATGTCTTATATGTATTAATTATATTCCATAAATTCTTTCAAGACATTTTCCCTAAATATAAACACAATAACTAACTATATTCCATCTATACTAACTAATGGATATCATATCAACTAAAATATAATAACTATTCCATTGGGTTTAGTCTCTAATATTTGTTGAGAACTATTTACTAAAATATAGATTTATCTACAAATAAAAATCAAAGGAAACATAAAGTGAAAATCAATGATTTATCCTATAGCCACTAAAGATATTTTCATTCCAATATAGAAATGTATTTTTCAAATATAACTATATTTATATAAGGGAGACACCTCTGTTTTTTAGATAGTGAGAGAATTATAGACATTAATGAAGTTTAGGGTCCAGATGCACATAATTTAAAATAGGAAGAAACACATCAATATGCCATATGGGGGGAGTTATTACAAATACACAAACTATGTAGGAATCTATGAAAAAATAGGCAGGTTTATATTCACCATTGTAGGTGATATATATATTTATATATATTATTCATTAAGAGTAGTAGTTCTTGTAAAGAATTTTTACATTAAAACGTGTTAAAATTTACAAGTATATATAAATTTAATAATGGAATCCATGTACCAATGTTTAAGGGTACTGTATTTTGGATGTTTCCAGATTTGATTCTATGGGTGAGTATTTAGGAGAAACCATACATGGATTGTACAAGATAGTACCAATACATCATAATTGATTATTAAAAGGTTTAAATCAGTGTCTATTTATATCCTATGAGTAAACATTTGCACTAATAATCATGCTAAATCCATTTATATCCTACTTATCCTAGAAGAATTATATGATCTTAGTATTGGGTGGTTGGATGGAAATGTCAGTTTCTTTAATGAAGACCACATGGAACGTTTCTATAGGATGTAACCAAAATTATTTTTGACACCAATGAACTTCATAAGATATGAAAATTTCATAGATCTATTTATAGATAATAGAAATCATAATGACCATAGAATATTCATTTATAATGAGGGATTTCCATTTATATACAAAGGGTTAGTGGGAGCATTACTATTTTCTTGATAGATATATTGATAACACATGAAAATAGATAGTCAGTCATACTAGTTTTCTAAGACTAGAGAAATAAATTTATATAAATGGAATTAATATAATAACCCAGTTATGGGGAACAAGACTACATATTTGGATCTAATGAGTTTCTTAATATATTCATAGTACATATATTTACTATTTATTTAAAATATAGGTTGAAGTAATTCAAAAAGGAATAGTTTTCTCCATCACAGGGCATAAAATATATCTATAATGAAATGTGTGGGAATAGTGTAGAGATTATGAATTGAATTTCACAAGATTAAGTGTTAGTAATCTATATCATATTCCATGATACGTATATATGTTTTAAATTTTTGATGTGTAAAGCATAATAGGAAAATATCAAACAAAACCATATTAACAGAAAATAATTTTCATTGGAACTATACAATTTTACTTAATAAAGAAGAACTCTATTTGTTCTTGGTAAAGGATAAATGTGAATACACATGATTAAAGGGATGTAACACTATCATTCCTTAAGATTAATATTTACTGAAGTAAGGGTAAGATAACATGTAAGAAAAATGAATAAGGGGACACAACACTGGTTTACTTATAATTATTTATTTATTTAACAAATTAAAAATATTTATTATTATAGGTTTCATAAATGTGGAGGAAGTAGGGACTGAGCTATCAGGTCTGATAGGAATGATATATTAAATGTCATTTAAATAAATATTAATTAATTTATTTATATAAATGAGATTTATTTTAATCCTAATTTTAACGTATGTCAAGTAAATAATAATTATATTATTATTAGTTATACAAGAGGTTCAATATGGATTGGAATAATAATAAAGGCACCATGTGAAATTATTTATTCCATTTATCCTAGTTCTATAAATACATTAATATATCAATTCCCAAGTTTAGATTTTATTTATCACAACACATCCTCTCTAGATATTCTATAAACGCTAGACAGAGATTCTCTATAACTCTATCAAGAACTAAAAGCTTCCACCTTCCTCATCATCTCAAGAATCAGAGAAAAAAATTCAATCCTTTAACCTCAAAGTATTTTGTAGGGATCACAAAAAGTGACACAAGAAGATTAGTATCACCATTCTAGAATATAGAGTATTAAAAATGATAATTTGAGATCATAGAATCATGTGTGGACCACTGGGATTCTACTTTAGATCCTTTCAGGGTAGTGATAGATCAACCAAAAAAAGGTTTATATGATCAATAACTTCTTAAAATAAAAAATTCATAAGACCAAGCTAATTATTTTAAATAAATAAATTATAAATTTAGGGATAAAAAAGATCCTCTAACTTGGTTTCTAAGATCTTTTTCAATATTAATATAATTTAATTCATTGGTTATGACATTTTTAATCATGTACATTGTATATTTTTCATTTAAATCAAAAAAATATGATATGACCATGTCCCAATAAGTTCTTTTTATAAATCATAAACTTTTAAAATAAAAACATGAAATCCATTACAATATCGACCATGGGAATAACTAATTGTAAGAAATAAGGAAAACCCATAAAATGGTGTACCTAACTATCTATGATTTTTTCATTAGAAATGAGTTTGATTGAGTTCTATCAAAAAACCAATGGGTTCTTCCCTCTGAATGTATCCACTAGCTACTGGAATCACAAGAAAATTTGGTGAAAGTTATTCCCTCAAATGGTGTTCCAACACTTATTACTCTAAAGAATATAGAGAGAAGGGATATTCTGATATTTTGTCTGTGATAGCATAATATCAAACATACCATATGTGGTTTATGAATCTCCTTTATTTAAGAATCTTTCATTGAATGAAGGATCCTCTTGGAGTTATAATATTTCGAATGTTTTGAAATGAAAAAACCTTTTAGATTCTACCTCATTGATAAGATGACATTTTAAAACTCAATTAACATTCATTTAATAAACACATTACCCATTTATGTATATTTAGAAAAAATACACATGATAATCGATATGGAATATTCATTTGAATAATATCATATATCATTCCTCTATAAACACCATTGCATGGTACTATATTCACATGATAACAAAAACCAAAATGTGGTGAATATCACCATGACATGGTGGGTGATTTTTTGAACAAAATACAAAAAATCTTCCACTTTCACTAACACATTAGATACTTTTCACAAAAACATCAAAATTATTTATGGATCCATTAAAATATTTTTGATATACACATCATAATCTCTCTAAATTTTTAGTCAAACACTTTGAAACAAAACAAATAATCCTTCTAAGACATTATGTGATACCTTATGGGAATTTATTCCTTAGAAAAAAAATCGTCAATTCTCTTTTCCATAATTATAAGAAAAGAGCATCCTCTAGTAACATGTTAGTGCTACTCAAGCTTCAAGGGGGTTTGTCTTGATCTCAATAAAAAACACTCATACAACTCTATGAAAATTTACACCATAAGATGTATCTTATGAAGCATATAAATACCTATATATTATCTTTTTCCATGACATTGAACGACCACTATATATGAAATTTTTTGATATAGTATAAGAAAAAACATTTATTAATGATTCTCTGAAATAAAGATTTTTTTTAATGAATACATAAAATTGTATTTCTATAAGTAGTTGAGTGCATCACATTTAACTCAACTAAGAATAAACATAAATTTCATCCATCTAATTCAATCAATGGCCCAAATTTTATTTCTCATTATATGAGTTAAAAATCCCATATTGATTAATCTTCAACTGATTACATAATAAAAATCATGCCCAACCACCCCCAAATTATATTTTCGTCAAGGATTTTATAATAAATGTATCAAATAATAAATATTATCTTGATACGTATATTTTGAACCTATGGTAATGGGTATTCGTAATAAGAACCCACCCCTTAATATATCAATGACCATATGAAATTCCTTGTGAAATAATTTATCGATCTAATAAAAATAATAAGTCTTGATTAATTCTCTCATGAGTCTATTATTTACATCCAATACAACCCTTTGGATATATTATAAGACTATACTCAAAAAAATTTAACATATCATTACAACCCATAATACTTTTTGATAATCATCGATTAGGGAAAACTCGAAGTCATACTTTGAGGGGATTTTTTCATTCAATTATTCATGTAATATATATATATATATATAACACAATAATGAAAGATAAATGGATATTTTCTTTATCATAAAACCATGATACATTTTTAAGCCATTATATCCAATCTATTATGCATTGAAGAGACTTAACATGAACCTCATATTTTTGTCATGATATAGTGGTTTTCAAAGGATCTAATACATTTTCATCTTTTACCACCTAATATATCTTTAAATGATCCCACTCAATGATCTCTCAAATTATATGGTATTTGTAAAGGACGTGTTTGGTCATTTAGTGAGAAAATTTTTCCTTGTCTTATGAAATAACTCCATTATTTTCATAGTATAGATAAATTACCCCACAATTTTTGGAACTACTCCAAGTTCAGTGATGAACTCTTTGATTCAGACAACATCCATTGCAGCATCTGGGGAAGCGATGTACTCTGCCACTATTATAGATTTTGTTATGTTATCTTATTTTGAACTAGTTAAATAAAAACTGTAGCATTTAGAAGAAACATAAAATCATATTGATATCTCATATTATCCTTATCAATATTAGAAACTATCATTTTTATAACCCTTTATAATGAGATTATCCTCATCTCAAATGACCAAGAACATATCAATACTTATTATTAAGAACATAAAGATATTATTGACTTCAATAAAGTGTCTCTTGATAGGATTAAATTCATATAAAATTGTTAATATTAAAATATATGTGACATCATGAAGAGTACATAATATTACATACATGATGGATCCTATAGAAAATGAATAGGGAATCTAATCCATCCTTTTTTCTATTTAGAATAATTTTTAATCTTTCCAAGATTAATTCCATGCGATACTTATAAACACCTCTTATTAGCATTTTCCATGCTGAAACACTTTATTACATTCTATATATGTGTTTTGATTATGTCTAACTGACATATTTTAACAATCTATATATATCTTTATACCTAGTATGTAAGCTGCTTCACCCATTTTTTCATCGATAAAAAATTACCCTTACACATCTTTATATAATGTAGATCTGGATATCATTTATGATTAGAAGTATAACACCTATATAAAATATCATAAATACCACAACACTACCACTAATATTCTTGTATACATAAAAATTATCCATGATTTTAATATACTAAAACCTTTGATTACATCAAAAAAGTTGATTCTCCAACTCCAAGAAGCCTGCTTCAATCCATAAATAGACCTTCACAACTTTAAAACATTATTAAACTCATTTTGAACAAAAAAACCTTCAGGTTATATTATAAATACCACCTTGATTAAATTCACAATAAGGAAATAAATCTTCAAATCCATTTGATATATCTTATAATCATATTGATCTATTATAGAGAGAAGTATCTAAATGGAATTTACCATAAAAATTGGTGAAAATATTCCTTCCTAGTTAATACTATGAATTTATTTGTATCCTTTTTCTACCAGATGAGATTTATAAGTATATTTTCACGATCCACTCCATACAATTGTACCTATCCTTGGTTGGTAATGAAAGAAGAGAGATAACGACCCACTGAGCCCAGACTTATGTTGGCCTCAGTTTAATAACGCTAAATCGGGTAACCCATAGACGATGGTTACTCTATTACATTGACATGATCTTAAGAGATATCATCATGCAAGATCAATCAATTTAGTAGTCTTGAAAAATCAAATACATACATGATACCCATTTACATTTGGAATATAAAACACAGTAATGGACATTATTTTCCATAATTGAACTCATTTAATGAATTATTCTTTATATAATGAGAAAAAAAAACAAAATAAGGGAGAACTAAAATAATCATTAAGGGTTACATTAAATATAAGTTATCATGAGTAGATAAGGCCTAATAAATATGGAAAGTTAAATAATTGAAAACACATGCCATTTAATCAATAACTTTAGAAAAAAAATGAATTCATGGAGAATATTAATGAAATAATATCTTGGATAATAATAATTTAATTATCAGTGAAGAAAATTATTAATATTGGACATCATGATCTAAAAAATCATGATATGTATACTATTAAGACCATTGACCAAGATAGTTTAAAAGTATGAGTAAGATCCGTTCAATTTTGTCAACTAATTTGTCTCATGATACATGTTAAGGAATCAATGGACTATATAATTCCAATCCCCACCCACCACTGATTGTATAAAGTATCCCTTAGACACACACACACACACACGCACACAGACACACACACACACACACAAACACACACACACACATATATAAAATTACAAATTTAATTCCTAAATAATAATACTTATCAATAAATATCCATGTTTAATAAATAACATGTAATATCAATATTTCAACAGTCAATCAAATAACTATCAAAGTAAGACACCATATATATAAACAATATAGAGTTTAAGCAATAAGAATATCCATGTTAAATAATATGGATATTTAAAGAAAATTTAATTTCTAATGATCATTGTAAAGTTAATGTTTCAAGATAAGATAACAACCATGTCATGGACTAGCCCTGGTACCCTGGTAACCCAATAAATGAGCCAGTGTTGATATAGCCCAAAGGGAATTCTTGATCCCCACAGGTTGTCAAAAAGAACATGAAATCATACAAAAAATGGGAATGTTTTTTCTATAATAATTGTAGAAGTTTATAAACAAGTCAGTATGAATACAAGAAACTTTCCATAGAGAGTAGTGTACTAGAAGTAAAAATAGTAAACATCCGAATGTAATACAAAAAAGTACCAAAAAAATGACAAAATACAAAGTCCTAATTAACACAACTATCCAAGTCCAAGGAACAATATCTACTTCCACCAAGTGGAACCTTACACTTGCTCGAACCCAGAAGAAGATAATCTACAAACACCTGAAGGCACATGTAGGGTGTGATAAAAAATCCTAGTAGGGTCTCACTGAGGATTCCATAATATATTCCAACATTTAATTAACCAAATAAATCTTTCAATTTTTAATAAATAGTCATGTTAGTTCAAATAATAATCAATAGAATTCGTTATTTACATTTCAATTGATGTAAATACTTAAACAAATGGCTTAATAAACATTTCATATAAAGCAGTTTATATAAATTCACAAAGCTTGTGTAAAATAGTTTACAAACAATGACATATATTTCAAATAAAAAAATGATCACAATGGCCATATTAAAAAAGTTTAGATAGTTCTATGCTATGAGATCCTTTCACGCTCGAAGGTGATCATTATAATATGTGTATAAACACATCCCTTTGACAATGGACGAATGCAACTCATCACCATCCCATTAGTGATGTTACATATTTTACTAGGTTTCATTTCAGTTTTAAAGCCTTAAAACGAGTGTCATCCAAATAACTCACTAACTACCTAGGATTACATGTTCTATAATAACAACCAATGATAGGAAATTTATTTTAAAACTATTTAAAATACAATTCATCCCCTTCCAAATTTCAAATATACCAATTTATATTAAAAAAAACGCATGAGTTTTTAATCAAAACAATCCCTTTTCCAAGATAAAACCACTGGGTTTCTATCAAAACAATTTTAATCCATTTTTATCAAATAAATCATTTGAAATAAATTCCAAAAAATAAATTTTATAATTTAAATTCAGAATTTTAAATTTCACAATTTTCCAACAATTTCACAAATACACCCTAATTCACTGGAATTAGGGATTTTTCCAATTTTATGCTGAAGCAAATATAAATCCCCCAATTCAATGGAATTGGGTTTTAATAAAAAATTGAATGAAATTTCATGAAATTGAATTTAAATCGAAAAATTAAATTTAAATCAAGAAATTCGGGGTTAATTATATTTTTCCAATCAAAACAGAATAACCTAGCATTCTCACAGAAACTCAAAGCATGCAATGAAACCTACCAAAAATAATAAAGACACAAAAGATCTGGGAACTCAACCTAGAAACAAGATTCTAAAATATGAAATTTAGATCTATAAATTCCAAGATGATCTATCAAACTCTAAAGAGGGAAAGAGAAAGTGATGAAGAGATATGGAGAGTGATTAATTGGAATGTCACACCGCAATTGCAACAACATTCAATTGTTGAAAAAATGATCTGGAAGTGTTTTAGGGCTCCAAAACCAGTTGGGGATAGATCTTGGATCAAGAGAATGTAAGTTTGAAGAGGTGAAAATAGAATTTTAATCCAAGATTCCTATTTAAAAAGAACACTCAGGAATTTATACAATGTGTAACCCAATTACATGTCATCTAATTGAAAAATCCTAAAATCACTAAAAAACGCATAACATTTTGTTAAAAATAGAATTATTTTTATTTTATAATTTAAAATTCATGGTACCATATTACATGATGTGTAAATCCCCAATAGTCTACAAAACCATTAGGCATTTTTCTGAAAATATAAAAAATCTTTTACTTCATCGTTATAGGTATCCTCCCAATTCTTTATCAGCCCTACCAAAATAAAAAAGTAAAACCACAACATAGTTTAAAATGTTCCTAATAGAAGGGTTACAAGATGTTACAACCTGCCCACCATAAAAACATTTTGTACCCAGAAATCCTGTTAAGAAGTTTTCATATCAGAAAGGTGAGGCCACTGCTCTATCATCAGTACCTCACGATGCCATGTATAATAAGAATCTAGAACATGCTTCCATTGAACGCGAACCAAAGGTATCATCCTCCCATTAAGTTACTTGGTGTCAAAATCAACTATCATGACTGGACTTTTAGTAATAGATAAATTAGGTTCAACATCAAGATCACTCCAACTAAAAAATATTGGATCGATCTGATAGATACTCTTATAGTTGAGATACATGGAACACATTAAGTATTAACGTCATCTAAGATGGAAGTGATAAATGGTAAAAAAATTTCCACCCACTGAAAAACCTCAAAAGGTCCCACAAAATGAGGAGGAAGATTACCTTACCTCCCAAGCTTCCAATGACCCAATCGAGGTGAAACATTCAAGAACACCTAGTCACCAACTGAAAATTAAAAGTGACTGTGATGACGATAAGTGTAGTACTTACAAAATCTCTATGCCATAATAATTCTATGATGAATCAACTGAATATTTTCTATCATATCTTGAACTGAGCAAGGTACAACCAAGGAACCTTCACCAATCTCCAAAAAACACCACACAGATCTGCAAAGACATCTATACAAGGCCTCAAAAGGATCTATTATGATCATAGACTAGTAACTATTGTTATAAGCAAACTCAACCAGTCCTAGATGGTTATCCCAATCTCCACCAAAGTCAAGAACACAATCTAGATCATATACTCAAGAATATTTATAACTATTTCTGTCTAGCCATATGAATACAGATGGTATGTCATGATCAAATGGAATAGAAATCCCAGTGCCTCTTGAATCCCTCTCTAAAATAGCGAAGTGAAATAAGGATTCATATCAGAGACTATAGTATATGGGACTCTATGTAAATGAACAATCACCTTCACATATAGATTTACCAACTACTCAACTTTAGTTATGTCATGAATATGAAAAAAAGTGATCTTATTTCTTCAACCAATCAATCATAATTTGCATAGAATTATTATTTCTCTGGATACACAACAACCTAACCACAAAATCTATTTAGATATCATCCCACTTCTAAGGAGGTATTGGAAGTGGATGAAGAAAACTAAAAGGTTATTGGTGCTCATCCTTGACCATTTGGAATGTATAACAATGAGAGACAAATTCAGTAATTCCCTATCTCATACCAGTACACTAGAAAATACGTTAAATTTCATAGAACATATTCACAGTCCTGGGGTGAAATTATCATTGGGAGTTATGGAAATCCCCCATCACATATTTCCTTACATCTAATCTCACAAAAAATAGTTTTTTATAGCATAGTATTCCCTCAGTAGAGTTTGACCAATCCCCCATGGTCTCCCCACCATAAATAGAGTCTCTAAAGATACAAAACTCATCATAAAGCTATTTTTCATGGAGAATCATCTCAACAAGAGAGGATTTTAGTTCAACATTGGCCCAAGAAACCTCAATCCCTGATTCCTAGACTCCAATATGCAACTGTGAAAAGAGATCTATTGGGTGCCAATCTTCTAAATATTTTTTCATAGTCATGTCTAGGAGTTTCCTTCTTAAATAATGTGTGACTACATTCCCTTTACCCATGGTATAGGTAATTGCAAGGATGAAATATTTTAGGTACTCCACCCAATGCCTCTGTATGAGGTTGAAATGTTTTTGATAGAAGATATAACTCAATATTTTGCGATCAGAAAACACAATAAACCTTTTTATAAAAAGGTAGTGTTTCTAAATATTAAGCGTATGCATCACAACTTCAAGTTCAAGGTTATGGGTCAGATAATTCTTCTCACATTGATTAAGCTAACTAGAGCCATAAAAAATGACATGACCACCCAATATAAGAACACAAAAAAAGCCTAAAATCGATGCATCATAGAAGAACACATTTCCCTACTCAGCCTCAGGAGAGTCAACACTAGTTTAGTAGTCAAAAGCCATTACATCTCAATAAAAGAATTTTGACATTTCTCATCCCGAGAAACATTTAATCCCTTCTAAGTCAGAGTAGTCATCCAATAATCCAACCTTAATAAGTATTTAACAAAATGGAATTAATATCCACCTAGACCCAAAAATATTTATATCTCAAATAAATTTCATGGTTTTTCGCTTTTCATAACAGTATTTACCTTTTCAGGATCAACTAAAATACCATGTTCCAACACCATGTGTCCCAAAAAATTCAGTTACCGAATCTAAAAATCACATTTTGAAAGCATGGAATAAATATATTGATTTCTCAACAATTCCAAAAGTACTCATAAATTATGCACATGATCCTCTTTGGACTTATAGTAAATAAGGTCGTTATCCAGAAATACTACTAAAAAGTATCAATATTCTCATAGAAAATCCTATTCATTAAGCCCATAAAGGCTACAAGAGCACAAGTTATACCAAAAGGCAAAACAAGGTACTCAAAATCATCATAACTTCTTGGAAAGGTGGTTTTATGAATGTCATATTATTTTATTCTCAACTAATGGTAACTAGACCAAAGATCAATCCCCAAGAACCAATTATCCCCATTCAACTGATAAAATAGATCAACAATAAATGGAAATAGACAATTGTTCATTACTGTGACTTTTTTGAGTTTATGGTAATCAACACAAAGGAAAAGTGAACCATCAACTTTATTAGGAATGATAACTGACATTGCCCAACGTGACATGCTCTGGAATATAAATAATTTATCTAAAGGATCATCCAACCAAATATTTAACTATTTAATTTTAGTTGGTTCTATGTGGTAAGAAGGAATTGAAACTAGTTGAGTACCAGGTACTAAATTGATTGAAAAATATACCTCCAGTACTAGTGACAACCCAGAGAATTTAGAAGGAAACATGTCAGGAAACTTGAAAACAACTGGAAGTATATCACCACTCAAAGATTCCCCCTCTAGATAAAAAGATAAGATAAATATCAATTTCCCTAAATCAAGATAAGAAGGTCCAACTCTACTCAACCTTGGGTCCCATTCCCCTTAAAGGACATGATATACTCCATCGGGTGTATTAAGGGATACCCATAGAAGATAGAATAAAAAATGGGATTTATTGTCAATGAGCCAATCAATCTCGAATATGCCGTCAATTGGTTTCATGTCGATAACTATAAAATTCCAACAAAGATAAAAAAACAGAATGAGAGAAAACACAAGATGGAATAAAGAGACCATGATCTCTATTCATTCTAAGGGGATTAATAATATCCATTACATATGAAAAAAGATCCATAATAAGATTAAAAACAAGGGTTTAAATAAATGAATGAGATGCACAAATATTAAATAAAATCAGTCACTAATGATGAATATATAGTTATGGTACCTCTCATAGTCACTAGACCCGTATCTCTTTTTTGGAGACTCTTCCACTATGTGAAGAATATTGGTTTATGATGCCTATGGTTGGAACCCCTTTTCCCATGAAGTATCTGATTTCACCATAGTTTTAGCAGGTGATAATGATTCCATGATACTATACAAAGTAGAAAAGTCATGAAAAAACTTCTACATGTGACTTGATGATCCTCATGAACCACATATCTTAGGTGACTTAGTGAAAACTTTCTTAGGATTCCTTGATTTTCCACACTGATATCAAATAAAAGGGCTTTTTCCCAAAATTTTAGGAGGTTTAGAAAAACCCTACTTTTGAGAACCATCACAAGAACCATCAAATTTTTTTCCTTTAGAGGAATTCACATTTACAGTAGGAGAAAAAGGAACTCCCATCAACCCTGAATTTCTAGCTAGGTCAATTTAAACTATCAAAACTCTATCCAAAACATCAGTATAAGAAGGAAAATTCAGAAATAAGAGCTAATAATGAATATCAACTCAAAGTCCCATCTCAAACCATAGAGTATTAAGATTGTCATTTGATATTACCTCAGGAACTAGCTTAGAAAAATGGTTCACATACTCGATCATGGTCCTATCATACTTCTCATGTTTGAAGAAATCTAAAGCCTTGGATAACATCATTGAATCTTGATAGAACTACTCGGTGAAAAGATACTTGAATTATTTCTACTTTAAGCCCTCGTGCTTCTTCACCATAACCATCATGTACCACCATCTTGTTTTCAATACCTCATACATGAAGGTGGCACACTTCACCTTGATTTCATCTAGTGTTTCCAAGAACTGAAAAAAATAAATCTTTCTCAACCATTAATTAGACTCTCTAGGATCACTAGATCCTTTGATTGATGGTGGATTTTGGTGAATGAAATCTTGAGAATGACCCCATAGATCATTCCTCTAAGGTTTCATAGCTAGAGCCTAAATTGGAACTAATAGTTCTTCTTATCCTAGAGCTTGGACAATATGCATGATCACCTCAACCAGACCTGGGTCCACGAGAGGATTCACTCATTTAGGTTTATCAACAACTTCCCTTGGATCCAATCTACATGTCTTCTTGGAGACATGATGCTACACCACATCAGCAAAAACTGTTGAATTCATCATATTAGCACTCAAAAAAATCAATAAGAGAAATTCATCCCAACATATAGAAAAAAATATTTGGATTTCAATATATCCAAATCAAAATTAGGGAAAATACTATAAATAATAATCAAGTCATCTTTTTCTAACTACCCTTAATAAATCAAGGTTCATTATGGTGAGATATGGCTAGGAATTCAGTCACAACTACCACTTAAGTACCCATAAGAATACACAATTGTATACTAACATCAAGACAATAAGATCAACCTCCCTTTGATACCACTTTGTGAAGAACCAACCTGAGTACCTTGGTAACCCAATAAATAAACTGGCACTAACATGGCCTGAAGGGCATTCCCGATTCCCAATGGTTGCTAACAAGCACCACGAATCATAAAAAATGAAAGTGGGAACTATTTTTCCACAATAATTATAGAAGAAGATAAACAAGTCAGCATGTATATAAGAAAAAATCCATTGGGAGTAGTGTACCAGAATTCAAATAGGTAGAAAACCCAAAGTACAAAAATAAAGTACTAGAAAAGACTATAAATACTCAAGTCACAATACACACAACTCTCCAAACCCAAAGATCGACAAAAACTACCACAAATTATCCCATTAACCTTTCATGAACCTAGAAGAAGATAATATATAAACACTTGAAGTCACAATTAGGGTGTGAGCTAAAATCCCAGTAGAGTCTCTAGAAGGAATCCATAATATATGCCAACATTTAATTAACCAAATAAATATTTCAATTTTAATAAACTTGTATGGAAGTTTAAAGCATAATTAAAAAAATTATTTATTTACATTTCAATTAATATAAATACTTTAAAAAAAATTCTTATTAAAGTATTCATAAAAAACCGTTTAGATAAATTAACAAGGCATGTAAACAATAGTTTACAAAAAATGGCATGTCTTTAAAATATAACAACGTGCAACATGGTCATGTTCAAAAAGTTACGATGGTTATAGGCTATGGTATCCTCACATGCCTGAAGCTGATCACAATATTATGTGTATATACACATCCCTATGACACTGACCAAGGTTACTCATCACCATCCCATTAGGGATGTGACCTGCTGCACTAAATTTTGTTTCAATTGTAAAGCAATAAAAACAGTGTTATCCCAATAAATCAATAACTACTTAGGAACTAAATTTTTATAATAACAACCAATTATGGGAGATTTATTTTAAAACTATTTAAAATACAATTTATCCCATTTCACAATTAAAATATTCCAATTTCCATTTAAAAACCAACTCATAGTTTTTTAATTGAAACATGTATTTTCAAAGATAAAAACATTGGATTTCTATAAAAACCATTTTAAGACATTTTTTTCGAATAAAACATTTAAATCAAGTTCAAAAAATTAACTTCATAATTTAAATTCAAAAATTTAAATTCCACAATTTCCCATCAATTTCACAAACACCCTCCAATTCAATGAAATTGGGGGGTTTTCACAATTTTGTTTTGAATCAAATCCAAATCCCCAAATTAAATGGAATTAGGTTTTTAATAAACCAATTGAAATAGATTACAATAAATTTAATTAAAATCAAACAATTGAATTTAAATCAAGTAATTCAGGGTTAATCAAATTTGGCCTATCAAAAGGGAACCACCTACCATTCTTAGGGAAATACAAAGCCCATAATGGAACCCACCAACAATAATTAAGGAACAGAAGATAAAGGAACTCAACCTAGAAATAATATTCAAAAACATATAATTTATATCCATCAATCTAAATATGATTTATCAAACTCCGAAGAGGAAAAAATAAAGTGATGAAGAGACATGGAGAATACTTACTCAGAAAGTCACATCGCATTATCAACAATGTTAAATTGTTGAAAAAAATGAACTTGAAGGGTTTTAGGGCTTCATAATTTCATGGTGTTGGATATTGGGTTGAGAGGAATGAAGTATGAATATAAGGAAAAAGAATTTTTATCCAATCTTCCAGTTTAAAAACAACACCCAAGACTTTACACAGCATGTAACCCAATTACACAGCGTGTAAGCCAATTACACATCGTGTAATTTAAAAATAAAAAATCTAAAAAAACCCATCTATTTTTATTAAAAATATATATATTTTATATTTTATATTTTAAACATCATGTAACCATATTACATGGTGTGTAAATCCCCAATAGGCTATAGAACTAGCAGGTTTTATACTAAAAATCCAACAAATCTCTGACTTCACCACTATAGGTATCCTATGAATTCCTTCTCATACCTACCTAGATAATGAAAATAAAAACCGTAATAAATTTTAAAACTTAGCTGATATAATTTTAATGGGTTTTTATAGAGCATAAAATTAATAAGAGATAAGATATGACAATCGATTTACCAAGAACATAGTTTTTTTATAAGATCATTCCATTTGGAAGAATAAAGGGGATTGAAGTAAAGTATTAAAAAAATATTTGATAAAATAGTTTTATTTTTAAAACCATTTAATATTTTTATAATAATATAAAAAATTTAAAATGTTAATGGCGGTGGGGATGTTTGTTACTTATGAATACGTTAAAAAACATTTCTTTAACTTTTTATAAATAAATTCTAAAATGTAACTTTTAAAAAATATTATAAAGTTTACTTTATAACCATTTTTAAAAGTCAAGTAAAACGTAAAATTTCATTAATAAATAATTTTAGTAAATAAAATTACTTTTGTAAAATAGTTTTAAAATATATGGACATGGAAGAGAAATATATCTGATTAAAATTGAAATAAAATCATTTTTTATTTTAAAAATTTCCTTAATTGACTCAAGTAACAAAGAGAGGAAATGTTTGAATAAAATATAAAAAATCTTTAAATATCTATATTATATAAAAATTTGTGGATTTTAATTAGGGTATATTAAAAGATTCTTTCAATGAAAATAAAATGAATCCCAAAAAAATGAGATTGTAAAGTAAATTCTTACCTCTTTGGTAAATTTCAAATTGTATCCAATTGAAAGAATATAATTAAATTAAAACATTAATAATCATGAATATATATGTATTCATGTTAAATATATAAAATAGTTAGTTTATACTCCTCATAAAAGCGAATAGGTTCATAATAACAAATATATCATAATGGAGTGTAAATTGAGACAAAATAATTTACCCCACACTTATTTTTAGTTGAACAAGATTAAAACTATGATTTAATTATTTTAATAATGTTAATAAATTATAACAGAACCATATTTATATTTATAATATCATATATTATCCTCTTATAATATCTTACCACCCATTCATTAATAATATTTCATTATTAACATTTTCTTGGAAGTTTGCTGCTTCATTTTCTCATGTATGTTTTATCATGAAATATTTGATTCCTGTACATAGTATATAGATCCATAATCTCAAGAATTGTATTAATATTATAAATATTATATTTTTTCATTACATTTATTTTTATAACTACACTTGAAACTTTAACATGGAAAATGAAGCGCATTGATTCATGGAGATGGTAGGTCATACGTACGCATGAGTGATTATATCATTCCCTTAATGGGTGAAATGGAAAGGAAGTGAATGATATAATAAATTTATTTTAAATAATTAATATATTTTAATACATATCATATTTATTCATTATATATATCATTATTACTATCCATGTGAGTTGCTGATGGAAAACAAATGAAATCTGTTGGCAAGGTGGTAGTCCACTGTATGCAAGAGCAATGGATTTGTTTCCCATTTGATGGAGAATGATATGGATAAATATTATTACTGTAACATTATAACATAAAATTATATAGGATATATTTGTTCTATTATATTGAAAGTGTGAATAAATAATTTTATGTGGTAAAATAATAAATAAAAATGAAAGAGTTTAGTGAAAATAGTTACCTTTTGTTAGAAAAACCTCCTTTATATCTCTTATTAAAGACCCTAGGGTTAGTATTTTGGGAATAAAAACATCAATATAATGTATAAAATTAATCCAGGGAGATATGTTTATATTTTTTTGTAAATCTAAACATATTTAAAGGAGTTAATAAGTGAGGAGAGGAGGTTCCCTTTTATAATTGATGTGAGTGGCACACTTGTAAAATTTCAAAGTTTTTTAATAATACCATTTAAATTTCTTAAAAATATGGATCCAAAAAGAATAATATTATAATATAACAATTATATGGTCTAAATAAAACAAAAATGAGGTTTCATAAAGTATTTCAGTCATTTTTACCATTATCATTATAGATTAACACCCTGTAAACCCATTTTTAAATTAACCGTGGTAATTAATATTTAATATTTTTTTCTATTCATTATGAAACAAAATTATATTTTACTTATTAAATATTATTAATTATAATTATTAAAAATATATAATCCATTTTATAAAATTCAAATATAAAAAGTGTAAGAATTTAGAATAAAAAATATTCACGCAAATCATGTCTAAAAACGAGTTTCAATAAATGCATTTTTCTAAGAAAAGATGACCTCATATTAACTATATGACTGGTAATCATCATCAAAAGGATTTAAATTAATATATCTAGATATATAATATATACATTTAATTTAAATAATCAATGAGTAAAAATTATTTTAATTAATTAAATTGGTAATTCATTATTCCTTTTTAAATAACATCATTTTTCTTAAAAAAACAGCTTTCTGAAAAATATCCCTTTTACATCCAAATGATCTTATCATTAATTCTATAAATTTTGTAATAAATAAATTGTTAATTTTATATATTATAACACATTATTATAAATAAAAGGATTAATACTTAAATACTACATTTTCAATTATTCATAAAATCTTATTTCTATGAGAAATTTTGAAAAATTCATTCTTGGAGTATTTTGATGAAGTTAAAAACCGATATTCATCCTATAAAATTAAATTTTTTTTTACAATGAAATATTAAAATGTTAATTTTATTATAGTTTTACTAAAATAGGATGTTCACTTACAATAATTGAGTTTCATAGGTTAAATTATTCCCTCATAAAAAGTTTGTCCTCAAAATTTCCAGGGATATTACCTTTTGAATAAATGAGGGTGGTTCCTCTTCATAACATCCTCTAGTTACCAAATTTCTTCTTATATTTTATGTTTTATTTAAATTAACTATACTAGTAGAGTCTTATAATCCCTTAATACTTTATCTTTAGTGTTAAGAATCAATATGGACTCTTAACAGTAGGATAGATCGGGTTCCAACCCTATTTATTTAGAGGTAAGAACATGCATTGGGTCTTCCATGTACTTCCTTAACAATTATATTTTGAGAACATCATGTAATTTAGAGAGGCTCAAGGGAATTTAAAAACAATAACCCATAACTCTAATTCTTTCTAGAATTTCAAAATGCTCGATGTACCTAGTCCAGAGTTTCCCTTTCTTACCAAACATTGTAACACCCTTCCATGGAGATACTTTAAAAAAAAACATGATCTCCAACTTGAAATTACAAATCATTCCTATGGATATCAGTTTAAATCATTTTCCTAAATTTATATTATTTAAAATATATTTAAATAGTATTTACCTTTGATAGTGTCTGCTAAAATTGTTCTAGGATGACATGTTTCCCTTCACCATATTCATCATAACAAGTTGGAATTTGATATCATTTTCTATATAATGATTAATATGATTCCATTTTAATACATGAGTAGAAACTATTTTTATATAAATACTATACAAAAGGTAAATTATGATTCCACATACCTTGAAATTTATGTGATAATGACCTCAAATTGTCTTCAAATGTTTGAATACTCCTTTCAGACTGCCCATTAGTTTGAGGATGGTAGGAGGTGCTCAATTGAAGCTCAATATCAAGAGTATTTTAAAGAATATTCTATAATTTCACTAAAAATTAGGGATAAAAATCAGAAACTATTGAAATATGTGTGAAATTATGTTTTATAAAATTATTAATATAGATCCTTATAATTAAATTAATAGGTATATCTTCTCTTATAGTGAGGAAATGTGCAGATTTGGTTAGGTGATCAATAATAACCAATATTACATTATTCTTTCTAAGAGTATTTAGAAGTTCTAAGAAAATTTAAATTGTAATTGCATCCCATTTTCACATAAGAATTGGTATCAGTTTCATGAATCTTCTAGGGTGTTATCTATCAGCCTTAATTTGTTGAGAAACCAAGCACCTTAATACATATCCATTAATTTCCTCCTTCACGTTATGCCACAAAAAATGATCCTTAAAATCCCTATACGTCTTCATTCTACTAGGGTGTATAGATAGATTAAATCTATAATAATCATCCTAAAATTACCTTTTTAGATTAAGTATAGATAGAATACATAGACTCTCCCCAAAATTTGAAACTCCATCTTTTAAAACTAAGACTACCAACTTGACATCAATCACAACTTCAATTTTATTTCTGAAAATTATCATAATCTGATTGAGAAATTTTTATCATTTCTAATTAAGAAGGTTTTTAAATCATTTTAAAATATAGTTATTTATCCCATTATTTAATAATTTATATATCTTTATTTACAAGATACAAGAGCCTAAAATCCCTTTCAATCCTTTTTTAGGTTTCAACTTCAAAATCTTTTTTACTCAATGAATCCAATACCTTATTTTACTTCTCTCGGTAGTTGTGTATTGAGTGATAATAATCAATTAATAGATCGATCCATCACATTTTTTTTCATATTGATTTTTTTTTAAAATATGTATTTTAGGCTCTTATGTTCTACGTATATCACACATCTTTTACAATAGTGATAATGTCTCCATATCTTTAATGAAAACATCACATCTTTCAACTCAATATAATTAGTATTATAGTAATATTCATGAGTATTTAACTACCTTGATGCATATTCAGTAAATTATCACTTTACATAGGGACACAACCAAGTCCCTTCTTTAATGTATCACTATATATCACAAATCCATAATTTCTTGATGTTAGATTCAAAATTGGATAATTGACCAATATCTTCTTCAATTTTTCAATACACTCTCCAAATTCCTTTTTCTAAATGAACATAATCCATTTACATGTAATCTTGGTTATTGGGTTAGTTAATTTGGAAAAATTAAGAATGAATCACCAATAGTAATCTACCAAACCAAGGAACCTATGTACCTCAGTTATGTTCATTGGTGTAGGACATTATATGACTAAATTTATATTTATAGGATCAAATGATATTCCATATTTGGAGAAATTATGTGTAAGAAAAGAAACATTATAATGACATAATTTTAACACTATAAATTTCCTATGTAACTCTTTTTATCTAAGAGTCTCAAGAATGATCTAAATTTTTTTAAACTAGTTGAGTCGAAATACATTTTTGTCCTTATAGCTCTTAGAATACACTAAGATATCATTTATGAATACTACAATGAAATTATCAATATATTCCTTGAATAATATATTTAGTATATCCATAAAAATAGATGGTTCATTTGTTAGTACAAATTGAATTACTGTAAACTTGTAATGTCTATAACTTGTTCAAAGTGATGTCTTCAGAATACATTCCTTCTTTACATACAACTAATGATACCCATAGATAAGGTTAATTTTCGAAAGAAAATTAGCTCCATGAAGTTGATTGAATAAGACATAAATGTGAAGCATAAGATACTAGTTATTTATCATAATAACATTGATTTCTATATTATTAATGCACTACCTAATGGATCCATCCATCTTTTTAACAAAGAGAACATGGGATCTCCAATGTGAAAGACTAGGGTGAATAAATCATTTTACACACAAATCCTCTAGTTGTTTGTTCAACTACACTAATTCAATTGTGGTTATTATATATATATTCTTTGATATATGTCTTGCATTAGGGGTTAAATCAATGGGTAGATAAACCTCACACTTTGGTAGATTTCCAATTAATTCGACATGAATAAATCAACTTATTTCTATACAAAAGGTAAATCCTCAATGTCGTGACTCAAACTGATGGGTCTCAAACCACAACTACCCCAAGCTCATCTCCATAGTCCAGTGGTTTTACAATAGCACTAAGAAGGCATATCAAACACATGGGATACATTAGCAAAAATTACCTATGCACATAGACATCTCCAAGCCTATATAATTACAAAAGGTAAATGACTGATAATAATTCATGGATTCATATAAAATCCCACAATCAGAATATGAAATAAAGTACCAAAAAGCATAAAAGAAAATATTCACCGATATACACCTCTCTCTGTCTAGACCAAACTAATTTCCACCTCCTCCTCTTCCTCCATGGACACTGTAAAAATTTGTATCATCTTGACAAGACACGACAAGTGTGGGAAGAGACCATGTGGGAGTGAGTATAATAGTTCCCAGAAGGAAACCTAAAAATTACCATGCATAAAGCATCAAGAGTATTCATCGCATCAAAGGATATGTCAATAAAAAAATAAAACAACTATATATACTCATAAAGACTTAGATTCTTAAAGGTATCAACCAATTCTAGACATATATCCATTGTGAGGTTTCATGTTAACTCTCATCCAGGAGATCTCACTCTCCAAGCCCTACCATCCCTAAGGGAACTTAACCTAGAGATATCACTAATTGAGTATCACTAAGTTGATGAAAAATCTCCAACATTTTAGAGGTCACACTCATCTGTTCTAGAAAATAATAAGAACACAGAAAAATAAGAGGGATAATCTGAGTTACACTCTCCCTCAAACTAATACCTCATCATAAATATCAAATCATAATACACAAATAGGGTGTTAATTCCTAGGGCTCACTAGGGGGACACCGGACCATACTGGAAACATCCTCATCGATGCCTGTTTAAATATTGATCATGCTAATTATAATAAACTCTATCTATTGAAACATGAAGAAAAATAGGATCAATAAAGGCCTCTTAGAGGGATACGTGCTCCATGACACTAAGGTATCTATCGAAGAAGATAGATACAATTCACTCCAAAATAAGGGATCTCACCCACACTATACTGATCATCATGAATCTATAAAGGGGAACCCTCTATGATGGTAATGCGACACCACACTAAAACCTAATTGGAATGGTCCAAGGGAATACACTAAATTAATAATGGATTAAGGAATATCACACAAAATCACTACTAAGATGAGATTAGAATAAAGATGAATCATACCTTTCCTAAAATGAGAATACGACATGTCCCTAGAGGGAAACGAGGTGTCTTAAAAATCCTATCATTTACAGTGTCTCATTCACACATGGATTATACTTTTAAAAAATACATGGTGTTTCCCTTATAGTATAATACATGCATATATAACCCTATAATTTATCATTCCATTCTTCCCATAATCATGTACACCATGCCATGCCCGTGTACTTGACCATATTTGAGAACACAGATCCACCTTTATACTTTTACTAGCCAATATACATCTCAAGTACATGACATGTGGGGCCACCTGCCACCTGTGCAGGTAATTGGTGTAGATGTTGAGCTGTCTACTACGTGTTACAAGACGTACGACTAGGAACACATGACATGTGACTAGGAACACCCAATGTGTAACACTATATGTACTCCATAGTGTGTACCCCATATACACACTGAGATGGTCGGATAAGGGTCACATAATGTGTGATAATTATATAGGTATAGAAACCCTAGTTCCTTATATATGGAACTATACGGTGTGTGCTAATAGGACCACACACCGCGTAGTTGGGTTTTTCATAGAACCCACTAAAAACATCACCCTCTTCATTTGTGACCGCACAATCATCGATCGTACCCTAAATAACACTGTATATCATGGATATGAGGTTGAAAAAACCTCCTAACCACTGATATCTATAATATATCCATATTCGGTGCTCAATAATCACCACCAATGTACCTCATAAATTATACATACCCTAACTATGGTTGTAGTTTCCTAATTTGTCATCATAACTTGGGAACATCACTAATATGAACCCAGATCTACGGTATAAATCTTTTTCACTAGGAAATGGGTGATAAGTGATTGATTTATATGTATTCATCAAGATATGGGACAAAAATATTTCCCATGATAAATGAAGAATGGGGGAACAAATGAAAAAAAACTAAAGGAACATACATTAACCAATGTTCATGTTTTCCTCTATTCATTTCCATTATAACAAAAAACTTAATAGATAATAATATAATCAACAAAGAAATCCCCAATCTTGGATAATATCTATCCCATACCTGCAATATTCATGATCTACAGATCAATCCTTTAGTAAATTTAATCATGTTAATCATAGGATAAAAAAATGGGGATAAAAACAAATAAAACACTATACTAACTCTCTTTGGATCAATCACTAGAGAAGAACGACCAGGCATCATTTTCATTGATGGGATATACAAGCTACATTGGTTCATAATCCTTGATCTGATATTATCTGCCAATAATACTCCAATAATTCCTCTACAATGGATCCTCTAAATCCCTATGCTATGTGGATAACCCTATGGATAAGGTATAACAATTTATATATATAGGATTATAGGTCACAATTTCGAAATAAATAAATAAATAAATTTTATTATTTGTGCATGCAAAAGTACTTTACTGAAATGCCCGATGATGATAAATATTATATCACACCTAGGGTAATAATAAATTTTGAACTCAATGGTTATCTCAAATTTATAATATGAGTCTCTGTTTGGATGTTATTCCACATTTTTAAGAAAATTCATGCACATGATATTAAAATATTTAATATATTAAAATATAAATTTAAGGCTCCTTGGGAATCAAAATCTCATTCTATCTTAGTGATTTTCTATAGAAATATTCCATAGTATTACAAAAAAAACTAGGACACTAAATTATTCCATAAGTTACATATTTTTCCCCAAAAAATAAAAAAACTAATAAAAAATGAGGGGATTCTAATATATCAACTGGGTCTCCCACTCTAGCAAGATCCCGTAATAGTTTCCCTATGCTTCCAACAAACATGTAACCTAAAAAAACACTTTCCCACAAAGGGTATTTATACAGTGGTTCTTAACACTATTGAATCCTTGATAATGAAAAATTCACCAATAAGCCCTAACCTATCTAGGGTGATATCATGAAATGAGTTGTACACATACCTCCTCAGCTGAAACATGTGGATAACACCAAGAAACCATACTATTGTGGTCATAGGGTTAAACGGTACACCACCTCACTAACCAGACATAATAATATGAAAATTAAAGGGATTAGGAACCCCATAGATAGCCTACCACCCTAGATAAAACTTAATAACTATCAAACTACAAATTCCACCATCATTAGTCCAATGTGGTCTCCTAAAATTTACCAGGAAATCATCATCCTCGCATGGATGAACTTCACCATTTACAACCATCACTAACACCAAAACTAGTAACCAAGCACTATTACCCATTTGATATAATCAGTACAAAAATTTCCTAAATGGGCTCTCATATATGGACTCAAAAAGTTGATACTTTGGTGGTGGAGTAATAATCATCATGGTACGCAAACTCCACTGATATTAGATGATCCTCTAAGCTATGGATCAAAAACAACATGAAAATTTAAATAATGTTTACCAAAACCTTAATGTTCCACTTTACCTAGCAAGATGAATGTTGTAAAACACTATTCCTAAATGAAAATGAGTCCCCAAAGGCTTCCCACATCCTCTCGCTAATCATTTTTTGAAGTAAAAATCATATTCTACAATGATATTCAAGGGAATACCATGAAGATGAACTACCTAATACATGAAAAGGTATCCCAAACTCTCCTCAAAGATATTTTGTTCATCACTAATAGAAATCTGAAACAAAAATATTTTTACTTGAAAAATTTCTACAACTCCCTTGAATATCCCGCTAATGCTATAAAATCCCAGTATATCTTCACCTCCACTATATGTACTGCTAAGGAAGAAAACCTTATCAGCACCTCCTTTTACATCATGACTAAAACCACCATCCATCTCTAGAAAAGAATAATGTAATTATCTCCTTCAATAAATACATATGGAAGATATCTCGTGGATATACAGTGACACATCATCTCACAATAGATATCCTTGAGTTGTAACTCCATCACTCTTAGAAGAAATAGAGGGTAACAATAATTTTCTAGAGATAAACCACACCATCTTCATGTGTATTGTATTCTCAAACTTTTATTCCAACAGACATAGATGTCATTAGAAAATGATATTACGAACTGATCCATGAATGGTTTAGGATCCAATCTGTAAGTATCATGAACCTTATTTGGTGTAAAACTCACCAAAGGTTATCACCATAAAATCAAAACAACCACATTTGATTTGGAATTCCACTTCCTTTAGGTCCTGCTTCCAAACCAGAGATGGTGATAACCTATCGCAAGGACAATTATGTGATCCATTCTCCCCAAGCCATAGGTAAAAGAACTCAATTATTTTCATGTGTGGATACTCTTCCTCATGTAACTTGGTTTAGGTAACACTAATTCACACCCAACCTCAAGTACACATCAACCTTGTAGGTGAACAACACAGGGATTCCCAAAAAAAATATAATAGGTCTTATGAAGACTCTTATATAAAGAATTATCCAACCACACCTCTATCTCTCATAGCTACAAGGGGCCATTCGATATGCTAGAACATATATTAGGTCATACCTAGTGCAAATACATACAGAAAACAAACATTCAATGTATAGGTAAACTCATAAAATCCTCAAGAAATACATCCTGATACTCCTCCATAATAGTAAGAAATCATAAGCTCAATGTGTCTACTACTCCAATGGTAATACTAGAAAACTAATAGGTGGTAAATAATAACATCCTACACATGAGAACAACCTTCTCTACCTAGGATCAATATTTATCAAAGGATGATAACTCCATACCAACAAACCAAAAGAAATGATACACTAACTGGTAGTAACCATATTATTATGGATTGAAGGAAACTAATACACACCGAGGAATGAATAATAGGGTATCATCACCACTATGAAAATATTCCAAACAAAGCTCTTTATCTCCTCCCAAAGGTAGCTCACACTATTGGTAGAATCATCAAATCATTGATCCTCTCTGTATGAGCCTCATACACAAGGGTCAAGAAAAAAGGATCCAATGGTATCACTAGTTCTTGAATTGGGGATACACTCTGTGAAAAGTGTCTCTTAAATCTTTGTAAAAACTAAAACTAGGGTATTAAATACACATTACTTACCACGAACTACACTCAAATCCTCTATAATATTTCACTACATGGAATTCATTCCGTACCTATACCACCTGTTTACCATAACTAGGGCTTGATCCAACACCTTATAACTACAAAAAACCACAAAAACACAAGTCATATCAACTCATCCACCACACCTATAGACTATCCTCATTTTCCAACACTAAAAAACCCATAAAGTTTTATATCATGTTACAAAAATGCATCTCAGTGGGGGGGGGGGGGAATTTACCCTATTCTTTTCTTGTCCAAAGTCACAGCAAATGTCACCAACATAGGGACATACCAATGCCTTGAGTCTCCCTATAAAAGAACTAAAAAAATAAAAGGGTAAAAGATAGAATCATACCTATGTCTACCATTATTATAAAAATAGTATATGGGTCATAGAACATACCTCAAAACACTATTGGATTCTTTGGGTAAAGAACCTCTAGGACATGCAGTTGTCCAAAGTTCCCGCCACCACCTCCTACTACTCCCCCAAATCCTCCAATACATATACCACCCATTAGATCTCCTTACTCTAATCATTGCCTAGACCTAGGTGGTTTATTGACCATATATCTGACAATAGCACAATAGGTAAGGAAATTCTACATGAGATGTCTTATCCCGTCATAGGAATAAAAATTACTTGACTTCAGAGAACTTATTTTTACCTGAGATCTCTAACAAAACCTCTTGCCTTGTGACTTGTGTTACACAACTGTTATCGGTAGGCCTTATTGACCCTGCATCCCATGATATCCCTACCTCATAAGCTCATAATAATCTCTTGAACACTATTTATCATCATCCAGCACTAAAAGAGCCATCCATGACTTAATATGGAATGCTAAATCAACCTAAACAATTAGAGGTGGATCTAAAAAATGATAAATAAGAGAAATCTACAACTGCTGACCATCTTGAAGAAATAAAACCTTATGACTAAGCCCCTTCAAGTAGGCCTCCTTACTCATCAGTTATAACTCTTGAATCTTTTATGGAAACATCATTATATGTCATCATGAATACATCTTAACACAAGATAATACATACCAAAATCAATAAGTATATATGGATAACTAACTCAAAAAGGACTTGGAAACCACAAACCATTCATATATGATACATGTACCAATTATTTCCCTGTAACTAGTTCCTAGAGGCAATGAGTTAAGAAGAGGCTTATCAGAGTCCTGGTGATAGATACATTAGGTTCCTAATAAACATATACCCCCTGGCCTGAGATCCAAACTTGAAATATTTTAACACTGTTTTCCTAGTACCTAAACTAAACCTCACATCTAGAAGAAATAAACACCAAACTCTAGTCCTAAACCCAGGAGGTGTCATAACAGTTCAATTTGGGTACTACCCTGATACCATTATGTAATGACCTGACCCAATAGGGACTAATCAAAAATTACCCCATGCATACCTGCAATATTCTAGGGGCTGGTGACTAGCCCCAAGAAGGTATATCACACACATGGGAAGCATTAGCCTAAATTACCCAAACACATGCATAAATCTCCCGGACCATGTAGTAATAGAATGTAATTTAATTATAAAAATTCATGCACACATATATAATCAAATAATTAGAGTATAAAATAATGTACTATAAATCATAAAAAGGGGAAAAATACAAGCCCACGAAAAAACTAGAAAGTAAAGTATAACCTTCTCAGAAGAAGGGTAATGTTGTCTAATGCAACATGGGTATAAAACTCATTTAGTATATCCCAAAATAAGATCTACCTATTCTTAGTCCTCTAACGACTCCATAAAAAGTTCTATCATCTGCATAAGACATGACATGTGCGGGAAGAGACCTTACATGGGTCAATATAACAATACCCATCAAGACAACCAGACATCTCCAATCATAAATCATTAAGAGTAGTCATCTCATTATAGTATATTTCAATAATAAAATAAAACATTTATATATTCTTATAAAACTCTAAGTATTAAATGTCTCAACCACTACCATCCAAATAATACTGTGATGTTACAAGGTAATTCTCATCCAGGAGATCTAACTCCATGATCCCTACTATCCCTGATGGAACTAAACTAAGAGATATCACTCAACTTGTATCTCAAAGATGATAACACATCCACACTATCCTAGAAATCACACTGATTAGGTATATCCAAGAATAATAACATAGGAAACTGATAGGGTTCATCTGAGATACACACTTCATTGGAATAACACCCCATTAGAAAGATCAGATTTTAATACACAGATAGTGGTTCAATTCCCAGATTTCACTAGAGGACACCATACCCTACTGGAAACATCCACCTATATAAGGGATTTAAACCCATGTAAATATTGGTCACAAAAATTCTATGAAACCTCAAATAAATTAACATGTAGGAAATGAGGATCACTCAGGGATTCTTAAAGAGATACATGCTCCAAATCACAGAGTATATTTCAAAGAAGACTGAGGTAAATCACTCAAGAATAAGGTATATTGAAAACACTATACAGATCCCCAAAAATATGTATATGTGGAATTATCTATGTAGGGAATGTGATATTATATTGAACTCTAATAGGAATGGACCAAGGGAGAACACTCAATTGATATTGGTCCAAAAAATCTTATAATAACTCACTAAGAAGATGATCTATGAAGAAATAAGAATCCAAAATGTCCTCAAAAGAGTATACACTGTGTCCCTATGGGTACACAATGTGTCTCAAAAATCTTGAAACTTATTGTGTCTTGTGTTTTCATGAAAAGAACTTTTCCAAAATACATGATGTGTCCCTTGAGGTACCCAATGTGTAGATGTTTCCTGGAACTTGGTGTGTCATTATTCCTATGATTATGTATGATGAATCATGCTTGTTTACTTTTCCATGTTTGAGTACACAACTCTACCCATGTACTCTAGCTGACCCATATACTTCCAAAGTAGAAAACGTTTGGGGCCACATCGCCACATGGGAGTGTACTCCCAGTACACACCAAGTCATTTGCAATGTATTACACTATGAGTGAGTTGGAAAACACTATCTGTACACTATAAGGACTCTTGGGAGTGTAACCCATGTAAACACCAAGATGGATAGCTAAGGTTCACAAGACATGTGACACATATTAAATGGTGTGTCATACTTATCTCTATGTGGAAACCCTAGTGACACATATAAGGAACTACATGACATATGTTCATAGAATTAGACACACTGTGTCGACACGTTTTTCATTTTCAACCTCATAATCACTGATTCCACCTTGAATCATGTTATATGTTAGGGATTTTAAGTTTTCCGAATCTCCTCACCTTTGATAGTTATAATCCAGCCATATTTGGGGCTCGAGAACTATCGTAATCATTCCTATTCAATGAAGCATGCCCAAACCATGGTCATAGTTTTCTGATTTTTCATCATAACTCGATCTCATCACCTATATGAAACTGGATCTATGGAATCAATATTATATTCCATGAAACATGTGTGAAATTATTTACTTTTTGGTATTCATAAAACATCAGTATAAAGGAAGTGCCCATGATGAATGAAAAATTGGGGAAGAAATAAAAAAGCACAAATGCATGGAATTGAATTTGACCAATGTCCATATTGGCCTCAATGAATTATAGGTAGAATTAGTAATGAATAAATAATAATATAATAATTAAAGAAATCCCCAATCCCAAATAATATCTATCATATACCCATAATAATCATGATACGGGAATATACTTGTAAATTGATTGATTCACATTCTTCATATGAGAAATTAAACCAGGATAAATCCAAATAAAGAAATCCTACCTCTATTTTGATAAATTTCTAACAGAGAACAATAACACATCATTGTCATTGATGAGATCCACAATCCACATTATTGCACGATACTTGATCTAACCATGATCTGATGTTTTTTTCCAACTATTCTCCAATGAATCCTCTCTAATGACTCCTCTCAATCTATATCTCAAGTGGACAACCCTTTGGATCAAGAATATCCATGTTTAAATAGATGAATCTTGGTCAATTTTTCTAAATAAATAAATAAATAAATTTATTTATTTATTTTATTATTTTCTCCCATGATAGTGCTTTATCGAAACACTTGACACCGATAAAGATTATGTCGCACATAGGGTAAAACATGAATTATTAACTCAATGGCAGTATCCAATTTCCAATCCAAGAATCCATTTGGAATTTATTCAACATTTTTAGAAAAAAAACACACATGGGATTTTAAAATTTCAATTTTTTTTAAAATATCAATTCTAGGCTCAACGAGACCCAGAATATCATTCTGTCTTAGAGTTTAGATCTAGAAATATTAATAAATGTATTCCAAAGTATTACATGAAAAAAATATGGGACACAATAATCAATTTAAAGATTACATTTTCTATTGATATATTGTGTTTACTATTAATCCCCAATAATCTCATTTAGAATTTATAATGGGGGTGCATCTAGACATGACTCAGATAAGTGTGCACTCTAAAGATAAGTAATTTCACATCTTCATAATGTATCATAATTTCCTTCTATTTTCAATAATATTTTTGTAACATATTTATAATTATAGTCCATAAAAAATATTATATCTAAGTAAACCATCAATATGATAATAAAATTTGTAAATAGAGAACTTTTATGTGTCATAATGGGAACTACCTGACACATCCTTGTTATAGTGAGATTTCCACTAGGATTTTTGATTGAAAAATACATTATTAAAGTCATAGGGAAATATTCAATTTTATTTTCAAATAAGGAAAATATAAAATAGTGTGAAGATAAAAATAAAATAAAGAATTGGATAAATTTTTGGCTATGATTAATGTACTAGGAACTACATCATTGGGAACTTCCACCTCAGCTGTAGTGATTGCATAAGCTTGGCCTTCTCCTCTTAAAATATTCCGTGGTATTTTACCTTAATACATGGGGAATTGGTGTGAATAATTACCTATTTAAAAATAGTTTAAGCTTAATAAATATTTGATTTGTTTCTTCCCCATGCATTTATTATCCATATAACCCCTATCATTATACTTCTAAAAAATTCCCACACCCATCAAAACGTTTCCAAGATATTTACTTCCAAAATTTTCACATGAAGAAAATTCAATCATTTTATTCTTATTATTTAATTAAATATATTTTTATTGGTGTTTATATGATCAGTTATTCTCATAATTCCCCTTAAATATATAGGATCTAGAAAATTCATTCTCTATTTTGATGGCATATAAAACTATTTCATAATATGATAGAAAAGTTTGAGAAACGAGCTCCAATTAGATACTTTCTTTTATCACTTAAATAAAATGGTTAATATTTAATTCCATATTTCATATTTAATCTATGGAATACCTGGGTCATCTTGTAATGGTAGCGTCATAATCTACAACACATTATTCTTCCTTTTTCATTAAACTAAGGAAATTTTTCTTTATTTCAGTTCATTACTCGTGAGGGAAATGTTTATTGAAAAGTGTTTCTTTAAAATATCTCCATTCCGTGTGTTCTAGTTATTCTTCCTCCCTAGTATTATATTTCAATGACCACTATTGATCTCAATTTCCATTGAAATAATATAATTTTATTATAACCTTATCCTTTTCATTATATCCCTGGGCTTGAAATATATATTCAAGGGACTTAATCCATTACTTAGCCACCATAGGATCATTAGTCCCACTAAATGATGAGAGATTATATTGAATGGAGTAATACAACATAGGATAATCACACTGTGGATAATGGGTTTCTCAAATTGAGAAAGTTTATTTATCATAACTTGATTAAGATGCCCTAATATAACCATGATCCTCTCAGTTCTAATACCAATTGTATTGGATTGGAAAAGAGGGAAATTTCTATATTGAACATGAGTGTTTATACCACTATTTATTCTAGGAAAACGTTATAAAATTTAATATAATGGATTATTTGATGACATTATGAATTTTAAATCATATCATTTGATTCTGAATCTGATGTAACACTTAACATAAATTGAAAATTTATGCATTGTTAATCTTGGAATCGTAATCTTGGTTTCTTTGGTAATATCTTTAATTTTTTTTTTCAAATCCTTCATAATAGATTGTAAATAAAATGTGATATATCCTAAGAATATCCCCCAGGAGTGTCAAACTAGTTATGCAGTAAGGCCTGTTTTCATGAACTAGGTGACGATTGAGTCAAATCCCAATATACCCTTTTCAAAGTTGTCACACCAATGTACAACTGTGATAAAACCACAACCAATTATAGTATCTAGATATGGATGTATTTTTATGAAAAACCTCATCATCATAACCTTAATAAAAATTTTGGATATTTTTCAATAATTTGAGATATCCTCAAAGTCTATCATAGGGTTATATTCCATAATCTAGGTTTTACTAAATCTAGTTCCCAAGGTTTCTACTAAAGTTTATCTAATAATAACTGTAATGAACCTGAATTTAATAATGAGGAGAAAATAGTTACTTAATTAAATCAGAATACATACAAGGGATCTCACCTTGTATGATCAATCAATTTAGTATTCATTGAAAACTAGATTCATGCTTGATACACATTTACATTGGGAATATAAAACATAGTAAGGGAAAACATTCAACATCCTCAAAATCATTTAAATAATTTTTCTTGACATTCTAGAGAAACAAAAAAAATAAGGGTGAGATAAAACGATCAGTAAGGGTTTAATATAACCAAAGATATCATGAGTTGATAAGGCATAATCAATATGGTAAGTTAAATAATTGAAAACACAAGCTGTTTAATCAATAACTGGAGAAAACAAAATTCATTCATGGATAATATCAGTGAAATAATATTATGGATAATCATAATTGAATTCAAAATGAAGGAAATGATTAATATTATATGCCATGTTTTTGGACATCATGATATCTATAACATCAAGACCTTACACCACGATAGTTTAAAACTATGGTCAAAATACCATTTCATTTAGCCAACTGATTTGTCTCATGAGACATGTCGATGCATTACGAGTCTATATAATTCTGATCCCCACTCATCACTGAATTTTCAAATCATACCTCATATATCAGATTATTTATTTATTTCATGAAAAACATGACTTACCAATAAATATTCATATTAACTAGAGAATAAAAAATAGCAATATTTCCCTAGTCAACTAAATAACTTTCAAAGTAATAAACCATATATAGAAATCATATATGGTTTCAGAAATTAGCATATCCTTAATAAAGAATTTGGGTATTTAAAAGAAATGTAATTTATAATGATCATAATAAATTGGATGTTTCAAGATAAGATAATGACCATATGATTAATAAGATATATAAGATGATAATCAATTCACATGGAAAATAGGTTTTATAATAAAATAATGTACTTTGAAATAATAAAGAAAATGGAAGTGAAAAAATAAAATGATATTTAGAATATAATTTTCTTTGTAAAACCATTAAAAACATGTAGAATAAACTAAATTTTTAAAAATGGTTATGGTGGTGGGAAAGTCTGTTATCATTATATACGTTAAAAAACATTCCATTTGACTTTTTGTAATGAATGGTGAAAATTATCTTTGTAAATAATGTTTAATTATTACTTTAAAACCCTTTCTAAAAATCAGGAGAAACTTAAAATATACTTAACACATCATTTTATTAATTAAAATGACTTTTTTAAAACAATTTCAAAAAATATATCTCATTAAAAGGGAAATAAAATAGGGTTTTCTTGTAAAAATTATTTGATTTAATCAAGTGAAAACTAGAGGAATTTTTTTTATTAAAATATGAAAACTCAGTAAATATAAATGTTATATTAAATTTTTTGGATTTTAAGGGGGATATATTATAATTCAGCTTCAATGAAAACAAGAGAAATACAGAAAAAAGGGGATTATATCTCTTACCACTTTGGTAACATTTAAATTGTTACCATTTGAAAGCATAGAATTGAATGGAAAAATTAACCATAATTAATAAAAAGTTATTAATGATATAGGCATCAAATGAGTAGTATATACACCACATAAAATTTAATAAATTCATAATATCAAATATGTCTCAATAGAGTGTAAATTGAGATGAAATCCATTACCTCACTCTTATCTTTAGAAAAAAGTGAACTATAATCATCTATAATGGTTTTAAGAATGTTTTTAATTTATAAAAGAACCATATTAATATTTTTAATTTCATATATGACCCTCTTATAACATCTTTACATCTGTTTATTAATAATATTTCATTATTACCATTGTTTCCAATGTTAACTGCTTTATTTTCTCATGCATGTTTTCTTACAGAAGTTCTAGTTCTTTACATAGGATATAAGTCCATCAACTCCAGAATGATATTAATGGTTTAAATTTAATTTTTTTCATTATATACCTTTTTATATTCACACATTAAATTTGAACATGGAAAATGTATCACATCACTTCATAGAGACGATGGGCCGTACGTATGAATGAGTGACAATATAATTCTCTCAATGGATGAAATTTCAAGGAAGTAGATAATATTTTAATTTTAAAAAATTAATAACATTTCATATTTATCATATATAATCATTTTTTCCTTCATTATTATTGTCCATGTGATTTGGTGGTGGAAACAAATTATATCAGTCCGTGAGATGTTAGTCTGCTGTATACACGAGTGATGGCTTTGTTTTCCATTTTATAGAGAATGATATGGATAGATATTACAAAATAAACATAATATCATATAATTATGTGGGATATAATGGTTTTATAATATTTTAATTTTTAACACATAATTAGTATTGGTAAAAGAATAAATGCAAAAGAATGAGTTTTGTGAAGACAATTACATTTTCTTTGAATAACCTCCTTTGGATATCTTATTAAGGAACCTAGGGTTGGTATTTTTAGGAGATTATAACCTATATAATGTGGATAAATATTGTAGGGAGATATTTTTTTATTATTTTTTCATGATAAATGGATTGATCGGTGAGAATAAGTGTGGGGAGGAGTAACCTTTTATAATTTAGGCGATTGAAACACTTGTAAATTTTCAAAATGTTTCAATAATATCACGTCAAATTGATAAAAATATGGATCCAAAATGGGTCATATTATAATGGTACAAGTAAAAGTTCTAAATAAAAACAAAATATAGATTTTCATTAATTTTTTATATCATTTTGTCCCTTATATTTATTGATTAACCCTTGGTAAACCTATTTTTACCTTAACCATGGTAATTAATTTTTTACTATTTTTTCTATTACTTATGAAAAAATATTATATTTTACATATTAAATAATAATAATTATGATTATTAAAAATGTGAAATCCATTTTATATAATTTTAATAAAAAGGGATAGAATTTAGTGTAAAAATCATACCTGAAATTCATTTCAAAAAACAGATTTTTAAGAAATTCATTTTTCAAGATTAAGTTGATCTTCTATTAAATATATGATTGGTAATCATCATTATATGGATTTAAATTCATATATTTTTTAATATAATATATATATTTAATTTAAATAATCCATCATTAGTGGTTATTTTAATTAATTATAATAGGAATATATTTTTCCCTTTTTACATAAATAATTTCCCTTAAAAAACTATTTTTTTGAAAAATATCTATTTTACCTCCAAATAATCTTATAATTTATTCTATACAATTGATAATAAATAAATTATTAGTTTTTAATAATATAAAACATTATTATAAATAAAATTGTCTATAATTAAATACAAAATTTTCACTTATTCATAATAGATTATTTTTAAGGGAAAATTTTAAAAATTCGATCATAGATTATTTTGACCAAGTAAGTTAAAAATTGATACTCATATAATAAAAATAGAATTAATGTTCCATGAAATATTAAAATATTATTCATATTATTGTTTTATTAAAATAATATGTTCACTTACTATAAATGATGTTTTAGGGTTACACCTAGGTCCGTGACAACACTGAACATATAAAATATCACATATGGAAGTCATGACGCTTTATAATATTATTAGATCAACATATAGGATAATCAACCACTATGAAACTCCTGTACATAATATAAAAGTATACACAATATATCCCACAATGAAATAAAAAAATAAAAAATAAAAATAAATGTACCTATGTAAATACTAAAAGACTATCATACAATAGTGGCTTAACAACAGCTCCAAAACCCGATCTAGAAATGTTTACCTCTATCCCTAAACGCCTGAAAACTTGAAAATTAGTTTATATATGTTGGGTGAGAATAACACATATATCCAATAGGTTCATACCTAAGGTCTTAAGTGCACATATGATAAGGTAATACTGAAGGGATGGTGAACAAATATTAGAACCAAAATGCACCTAAACTGGTAAACTAACTAATACTAGCCTCACTATATCATGATCACTAAATTATGCATATGAAATAGTAATATAACATAAAAAATATAAATAAAAGTTTCTTTATAAACACTTCACCATTGATTTTTATCCCTCACTCCCCTATGTCAAACATCATGTATACCATCCCTTCCATACATATCACATCACATATCATGTATTATTTCATGTGGGTTAGAACACATCCCTACCAACCCCACCCTCACAAGGTCTAGCTTCTGATTCTTGCATCAGTAATCATCACTAGAAATCATCATTGCATCACATAATAACTATATCACATAACCAGGGTAGTAAGGTATCATGGATGTGAAGGAAATCAACCACGTACCCTCCTCCTACCACGCATGAACCTATCCACATGTCATGTCCACATCACCATTGAGTAATATCTAACTCTAAACCACATCATCATTGGGTAATCTATAACACCAAACTGTATCATCAATGGTAAATATCTAGAACCAACTTGTATTATCACTAGCTTATCTCCAACACCAACCCATATTATCACTGGGTAATCTCCAACACCAACCCATATAATCAATTGATAATATTAAACATGAACTCGTGTTATCACTACCACTGAAGTAAGATGGGGAATAGGGGGTAGCATCTATCCATGGCACTGTCAACTTGGATGTTGGGATAACACCCGAAACCCAGAACATTTGGGTGTTGGTAAAGTAATCCAACATGGTTGGGGTGTATATTGAAATAACATAAAATACTTGAAAGATATATAGAACACAATACCCAACCTATAGTTTCATATAAAATTTACTAGAAAACACCAAACCACCACCCCTTCACCTTAAAAAATCGACCACAAACCATGAACACTTCCAAATGAATCACAACACATAACCACCACACATAACCATACAATTACACTTCGAATTAAAAGTTCCATCATTTTACAATTTTTAATTATTTTATAGTAACTATCACTGACTAAACCATTCATCCATATTTACAAAAAACTTTCATTAATATATCAATTCATTTAATCTAATTACCTCAAATCAATCCAACCCATTATTATTTATATTTCAAACCATGGTATTTCATTTTTGGAATTACAATTTATTATAGAGATAGTTGGGTAACTAACACAACTACACTACACCTAACATCTCACCCATCACACATCCACCACTACTACACCACAACATCAATCAAGCCATATCATTATAACAACCACAAGTCTCAATCACTGCACACCACAACCACCACATGCCAAAACTACCACACATCACCACCATGCACATCAATACTACACACATCAAAATCCCTCCTCTATATATCCATCTCACATCACCACCACCACACAACACAATAACTTAATATCCCCACCATCACAAAAGGAATCACAAGAAATCTCAACAACGCACACCTCCACAACATGGATTCCATAATTCAGGTTCAATGAATTAGATTATTTTACTTTGTTATTTAGATTGGGTATTCTCCAAAAAATTATATATTTCCATGGGAAAGAAATTCATTAGCTAGATATAAGTGATTATCTATTTCATTTAGGTGATATAAAGAAATCCCTCAACAAGGATTTCACAACCATATCAATTGCAGCATGAGAAAGGAATCTAATTTCCATGATTTATAGTAATGATAATAAACATGTATAATATCAATAAAAATAACATCACAAGTAATAAAACATGTGATTTCTCCCCATTCTACTTGATTTAAAATTAATCAAAATAAATATATTCATTAAGTTGACCCATAATATCCAACCAAGGAAATAAAAAATCATCTAAGCCCCATACATGCACAAAAATTGGGAGAGAATAAGGATCCCCTACCTCAATAAAGCTTTCTGAATCACTGCTCACAATAGGGTGAACGTGAAATAAATGGAATACCACAACCACACTAGGAAAACAAAAATAAAATATTTTTTACAAACATCAACTAAAAGAATCCGAATATAAAATTAAGAGGAAATGTGTTGAAAGTTACTCCAAAAAATGCCTAGGGTTTACCCAAGGTTTCAAAGAAATGAGAGAGAAATAAAAGAATTCAGGTTATCCACATAATTTATAGTCAATCTGAAACTAAACAAATTATCTTTTTGAAACACATATTCACATCATTAGTTTTAATGAGGCTATATAATTTAATCTATGAATCCATTTTCAATCTTTGAATCCCTAAAACTATAATCATGATGAATATCCGTCAATTTTCATGGATCCTTGAGATGATATTTATTCACATTGTGAGTTTATTAAGAATATAAATCCCATATGAAACTTCATGCTGTGAATAACAAAACTCAATGTCTTGAATATCCAATCATTTTGTGAACACATGTTCAAATCATTAAAAACATTCCATCATAAGGATTTATAACTAAACTCCATCGGTCCCTCCTCGAGCCTAATCTAAACAACTTCAACTCCCAAACTAGTAATGCAATGGGAGAAGAAGGTATGAACCATTACATTAGATTCCTAAAAAATTATTATCATAAATGAGAATAAAAAAACCTAAAAAGTAAAGGGAAGAGTATTAACAACCTTCCAATGAGATACTTCTCATGGTTCTCTTACACATCAAACACTAGATCCACCATGAAAAATATGTGAAACACCTCACACAACCACTTTCAAACCTGACCAGCCACAAGACTCATATATTTCACATAAAAATTCACAAAAACTTTTCAATCTCAAAATATCCCAATATAAGAAAAGATAAACTACTATAACACTACCTCAAGCACACAAATCTAGGGATCCAACCCCCATATCAAGATATTTTCTACTTTGGGTGAAACTGACTGACCTGCATGGTTTTAAAACTTTTCACAAATATGAATAATCTTGATTTGGAAGAGGTTTTACCCTCTTTATGTGATTAAATACATAACAAACATTATAATTAATTGAAAATGGAACATATCATAAACTATAAATGTTTAAATGTTTCATTACTAAGGAAGAAAAGAAATAAAAACTCAAAAAAACTTTAGGTATTGGGAACACATATTCCCAAAATCTTTCAAGTACTATCATCCAGACCACCACACCTCCTCAACACATAGACCAAGGAAATGGTTTATCCATGTAGAAATTTCTCTCAATGATCTCGTATCTCTACTTATTACTCCATGAATGTTCCATCATCATTGATATCCAACTCTACCCAATCAATGACATAGGAGTCACCATGAAGATTCTAATGAAGTTGGGAAACATAGAAGATATCATGGATCCTATCCAGTTTTGGGGATGGAAAAAAATAATCCATACCACTAACATAATCCAATACCTAAAAGGGCCTAATGAATATGGGAGAAATATTAATCCCCTACCAAACCCCTAATTTTCCTTTCAAGGGGAGACCCTCATGAACACATGGTCCCCAAACACAAAATCCAAGGGTCTCCTCCTATGATCATTATAGGATTTTTGAAAATCATATGATATCATAATCCACTATTAGACTATTTGGGTATTCTCGTTATGATCTGAAACAAATTAGGACCTAAAATGAATAATGCTCTATCACCTTCCAAATTTAATGAAGAATGACACAGTTTCCCATAAACACCTCAAAAAAATCCACACCAATAGATGAGTGGTACCTATTATTGTAGTTGAAATCATCTAAAGGCATGCTATTTTACTAGGATGCTAAAAAATATATTTTGAAATATCACAAAATGTTCTAAAAAATCTGGATATTCTACTTCATCCTCACATCCATCTAAAGGTGAAAACTATTTATATGATGTAACTTGGATCTATAGTCATGATGAAATCCCCTTAAGTATCATGAGGTAAAATGAGGATCTTGATTAGATATAATGGTATATAGTACCCCATAAAGCCTAAACCCATCATCCGTATACCTTCTCTCTAGAATATCCTTGACACATGACTCAAGGATCACCAAAAAATGAGATAACATCATCAATAGTTCTACAATCATCCAAACTACACCACAACCTCCTTGATCCCACGGTAACTAAGTGATGAAATCAATTGATATGTACTACCATTTATACTTGAGGATTGGTATAGACTTTATCGAGCCTCCGAGAACATAGTGTTCAACTTTCACATTTTGAAAAACCAAAAACTTCACAACAAACCCTTTTACTGACCATTTCATCCCAAGACACCAAAAGTTGTCTCCTCAAGACATGAAACATCATAGTCACATTGGGATGTGACATTACAGGTAATATATTAAACTCATTGAGAACACTCTCTTGGATATCCATCAAAACAAATAACCTACCTTGAAATAATACCCAAATTGGACCATCCTTCAACCATCCATATGAATCATCACAATGTCCAATACGATCTTGCATTTCCAATGCCTCCATGTATCCCAATTGAGACACTGTAACCTTATGTATTAGGGAAACCTCTATAGAAATATGATAACCATAAACTCTCCCCAACTTTCCTCTACATCAAGATTCATCACTGTAAGATTCTTCATACCTTTCCAAACATCTATAGACTCCTAAACCACATATCCTTGGGATTTATAAATCATCACATTGGCAATAAAATTCCACTTTACTGGGTTTTAAAAGATCTCAAAATCATAATACAAGAGAAACATAATCACCTAATGCTTGTGAAAATCCAAATCCCACTGACAGGATACATATTTCAGGATATTATGGTCTGGGAAAACCAAAAATCACTCGCTGATGAGGTAATGCCACTACATATTTAGAAAAAATAGAACTAACACAAACTACAAACAATGGGGGACATAGTTACTCTTATGGGGATGTAAATACCTAAGACTATAAGAGATCATATAACTTTGAGACCTCCATATTCATCCCAATCCATAATAGTATGCATCATGGAAAACCTTTAACATCACAGCCTCATTAGGAAACTAAATTACTAGGTCTTAGAAAAACTTATACTTCATGTAACTGAACACATCCTAGAACTAATCAGTCCAAAAAAATTCTAATCCTTCCTAGTAAATACTATTATTAGGTCCAAAATTGAAAATAAATTAGATACAAACCTCTGAAAATAGCCGACAAGACCGATTGAACTACAAAAGTATGCTATATTATAGGAAATTTCCCAAGATAAAACCACCACAACATTTAATGTGTCCTTGTCCAGACCCTATGGAGACACCACATACCTAAAGAAATGCACATATGACATTAAAAAATTACACTTGGATACCTTTCCATAGAGTTTTTAGTGCCAAAGGCCTGGTAAGAAAACTCCAAAATGGTTGAAATGATTCTCATTAAACTTTGAGTAGATCAAGATATCATCAATGAACAAGACAATGAAATATTCAAAGAAATCAAAAAATATAGAGTTCATGAGCCCTTTGAACATAGATGGTGCATTCATAGCACCAAATGGCTTGAACATGAACTCAGAGTGTCCATATATTCACCCAAAGGTAGTCTTTGAAATATCCTCATCTTTCAACTAGATTGGGTGATATCCATATCACATGTTGATCATAGAAAATAAAATGGATCCATTTATCTTGTCGAACATATCATCAATTTTTGAAGGGGTAACCATTCTTGACTATCAATATATTAAACCTTTGGTAGTCTATACCCAACCTCAGATTACCATATGGTTTCTTGGTGAATGACACTAGGGAACCCCAAGGTGATACATTGGGTCAGATGAATCCCTAATGCACTAGATCATTAACATGAAACCTTAACTGTCATGGATCTGTAGGTTCCATTTGATAGGGATCCATCAAAATTGAAGATGAACTAGGTTTTAGATTAGTCCCAAACTCAACATCATGTCAAGGGGGGATTGTAATAACATCATTTGAAAAACATCGAAGAAATCTTCCACAACACTTGGAACATCCTCTTCCTAATCTTTCTCTGATAGTTCCAACAACTAAGAAGAAATAGGCTCCACTTTCTCACTACCCATATGATAACTATTTTCACCAATGAACTCCCCTCACTAGACCTCCACATAGAATAAATAAAAATTTCTTGGAAACAATAGATTAATTAACATTTGGAATACATGCATTCTATAGAAATGATAACAAAAAATAAATGTATCTATAACAATAATAAATATACCATTAATGGTGTTTCCCAATCAATATAAAATAATCCCAACACACATCATATAAAGAAGCCTAACCTCTAACTAGCGTAGATGACACTAGGATCACTGGAAGCCTCTCGATATATATTTTTATGGTACAAACCTAAGTATGATACATAAAGGAGTATTAGACTCCAAAATCAAAAAGAGAAAACACTGGGTAGAAAATAAAATGATCATACATAAAAAACCTCTAGCCCTACTATAATTGTAACCTCTATCACATGAATATGACCATGAACAAATCCTCTACCTATCATTTATCAGTCTCAAAAAATACACTCTGCCATAGGTCCATAAGGAAAGAGGCTATCACGAGGCTTACATATTCCAACTCCACAATCCCTTGAATATTGAACAAGAGATAGTCGTCCCTTTTACTGAAACAACTTTAGAGGATACTATTGCTACTACTGGATTGGTTCTCGACATCCCATCTGAAACTGGCCTCCCTGATCAGTCATATACTAGGCCCAACAATCTCTATGTCCCTCATAAAATTATAATGAAAAGTAAAATCCCATAGCATGTTCTTGGAAACCACACATCCCATAAAAATGTAAATGGATCTTCCAAGATCGGTTCATCATTATTTAAAACCCTTAATACCTAATCATATATGGTGCACCTATAGAATCCATGATCCTTGATATGCTATGGTGGCCGCTGTATCAAGGATCACCTCCCAAAGAAAGCATCAGTTTGTTTACCTCAAATATCTTCTACAAATATCAGTATGTGGGATGTCTAAATAGGGTGACTATATACCTGATCATTTTTACAACACATACTACAAAAACCACACTCAAAAATCCTCATCTAGGAAAAATTATAAAGAAAAGTTCATAAGGTCCGTGAAATTTATCACAATATCCTGTACACTTAGTCTCCCTATCTAAAGTAAGGGAATATATTGGATATTTTATAAATTAATTTTTGATGATTGTAATTACATACATTAATACTTCCATAAGTCTTCCATGATAGATATACCTCTTTACAGTCACTATGATATAATATCCACTACTTACATGAAAATCCTCATATCTATCTAACATCCAAGGGAACCCAAAAATCATATTGATCTCTAATAAAATATAAAAAAGTATCGAGACCCATCGACAATATATATATCTCAGGACCTGATATTGTCCCAAATATATCCCCACAATATACTTCTCAAAGGAATGAAGGGCCCTATGCCCTGACTCATCCTATACATTTAGTTCAATCCTCTGATGATCAACCAAATCATTCTATTGAACCCATATTGCTTGATCTACTCATGTATGATGATCATGATGAATTCATGAAAATCTAAGAGGAACCCTAAGCCTAATGTCATGTAATTTTAAAAAAAATTATTTTATTTTTCTATTTTAATTTCACAAAATCACCCTATTCAGAAGTTAATACAATCAAGAATGATTCATGTAACTCTACTAGGTCTCTAACCTAATAATATTCCCATATAAAATTTCCATTAAATAATATCAAATTCCCTACATCAAATCATGGGGGACCAAAATTTGATGTCTAAGATGGTCTAATTGTCCTATGTCATGCTCTAATGTCATCTAGAAATGTCTCCCTACCAAACCATGAAAAAATCATACTTCATAACTCCACACTTTATCATATATATGAAACAAAACATCTAAAACCACTCTTTCATGTACCTCTCCCTCTAAATGTGCCACCGGTTTAGTAATGATGGAAGAAACATAATGGCCCCTGAGTCCCACATTCATTCAGATCCATATTGGGGACAATAATGGAGGGTATAAAAATCTCACATATGAAGGGAATTAACATTAAGAATTTCTAGAACATAATGTAAAAGTATACCCAAACCTTCCCTTAATACATGAACAATGTCAAAAAATACAAATAAAAGTATCCATGTAAATATCAAATGAAAATTCCATTATAGTTAATCAATATTAGCTCCAAAACCAGAGATATAAATGTCTACCTAAGTCCTTTAATTCCTCATAGAAACTTGAAAAATAGTTTATATACATAGGTTGATAAAAACATGTATACTTAGTTGTATAATACCCAAAGTCTGAAGTGAAAATTTGAAAAGATCATATTAATGTGCAAGTGAACTAACAAAATAACCAAAAATAATATAAACAAGAAAACTATCTAATCTTAGCCTCACCATGGAATTCTCACCAAATCATGCATCCAATATAGTAACATAATATAAAGAAAAAAGTAAATATTTCATATAACCAATTCCCTCCACTGATTTTATAATATCATACCCCAACATCTAACGTCTTGTGCTCCCATACCTTCCATACAAATCACATCACATATCCAGTCATCTTTGATGTGGGTCAAGACACATCCCTACCTACACCACCCTCACAAGGTCTAGCATTTGGTGCTAGCATCAGTCATCATCAAATCACATCATCATTTATTCTAATCAAAACAGAATCATATAACTAGGGGAATAAGGTATGATTGACATGAAGGACATTAACCTCATTCCCTCCTCCAACCACCCATGTCACCCACCACATATCACATCCCCATCACCATTGGGAAAACTACAATACCATCCCATATCATCGCAGGGTAATATCTAACACTAACCCATATCATCATTTGTAAATCTCTAAAACCAACTAGTATCATCATTGGGTAATCTCCAACATCACCCCATATTATCACTAGTTAATCTCTAACACGAACCTGTATCATCACTGGGTAATCTCAAAAAACAACCCAAATCATCACTAGGTTATCTCCAACATCAACCTATATTAACACCGGGTAACCTCCAACACTAAACTATATAACTGTTTGGTAATATCCAACACCAACCTATGTCATCATTCCTTATGCAGCAAGTGTGAGGAAGAGGGGTTAACCAAACATCTATATAAATGCCAACCACGATATTGGAGAAAACACTTGGAACCCAAAACATTTTGTAATTGGTAAGGTTATACAACGAAGGTTAAGAATATATAAAACTAACATAAAATAAACCATAGATACATATCACAGAATACCCAATATATGGGATCATATCAATTGCTCTATTTTACACCCCAGCACAACCTATACACCTTACAACATCTACCACATCCACTTCCACCACAAAATGAATCATGCCACACAACCACACAATTAAACTTCCAATTATAGGTTACACTATTTCTATATTTTAATAATTTTTTAAAAAATCCTATTTATTAATCCATTCATTCACATTTATAAAGACTTTTATTAGTCATCTAGTTCATTTAATCTAATTATGACACATAAATCAATAAAATTATTATTCATAAACTATCCCATAATATTTCATTTTAAATATTAAAATATATTCTATGGATAACCTAGAAACTATCACAACCACACAACACATAACAGATTTCCGATCACACATCCCCCACTACAATAGCAAACCATCATCTAATAAATTTCACCAAAATAACCAAACATGTCAGCCACTACACATCAAAACAACCTCAAGAAAAAATCACCACATGGAAAAACTATCAAACATCACCACCACTACACATCACAACTAACATAAAACAAAAACAAGACACATTACCACCATCACACATCACAACCACCACACATCACCACCATCCCTCAAAGAAATACACCAAGAACAACCACACATGCCACCACAACACAGATTCCAAAATTCACGTTCAAGGGTTTATATTACTTGAATTAATTATTTAGTATGAGTATTCTCACAATAATTATAGATTTATTTTGGAAAAAAATTCATTAGAAAGATATAAATTATTAGGCATTTTATTCAGGGTGATATCATGTAATCCTACAACAAGGGTCACATAAACATATCAACTACACCACAAGAATGAATACCAATAACCATGTTTTTTATAAATTGAAATAATCATGTATGATATTAAAAAACATGAAATGTTGTAAAACATGCAATTTCACCCTATTTCCAGTAATTATAGATTAAGAAAATTCATTATCTTCATTAAATTGACACTTAATATCAACCCAATGGAAGTAAAAAAACAAATAATCCAAAAACATACACCTAAATAGGGAGATAATGATTATCTCCTACCTCAAATAATCTTTCCAAATTGATACACATAATAGGGAAAAGAAGAAACACTTGGTAGACCAAAACTACACAAGGAAACCTTGAATAAACCATAGATTACCAATGACCAACCTCATAAATCCAAGGAATAAAGGAGGAAAGTGGATAATAGATCCTATAAAAACTCTTAGGGTTAGTCCAAGGTTTGGATAAAATGATATAAAAATTAAAGAATTAGGGTGAGACCTATAATTTATAGACAAGATAAACCTCATATAATTGATGGTGTGAAACAGATATTCACATAGTGAGTTTTCATCAGGCTCTCCAATTCTTGTTGTGAATCTATATTTAGGTCAAGAATCCCTCAAACTCAAAAACTAAGGAACATACACTGATTTATAAGGTGAATCAAGCAGTAATTTACTCAAATCATGAAAATTTACATTACATAATGAGTTAATTAAGAACAAAACCACCATAAAAAACTTTAAGTCATGAATCACCATCCTCTAAGCCCTAAATACCCACTCACGTCATGAATAATCCAATGAAAAAGAATTGCATCTACGAACTCTAATGAAACACTCTCAATCCTCCTCTGAATAGCTCTAAATACCAAACCAGCATAGTAATATTCTTGGATGGAAAATACCATTACATAGAAACTCTACCATCCATGTTAGTTTTATTTCATCAAATTCACCTACACCCTATGGGAATCACCTCTTTGGCTATAACTATTATGTTCAAAAATAGGTAAGTGTACATGGATTATATTTTATATTTAATGTAATTTTTCCACTTCTTAGAATCAAATATTTTAGAGGATTCATAATTTTTTGCAGTTCAACAATTTTTGAATATAACTTCATCATCATTTTTCATAATAAGTATATATCTATCAGTCTACTAATGAATCCTATGAAACATTAAAGGGTCCTATGTAAGTTTAGTTAGTTATTATTCCATAAATATTTATGGAATAGTCTCAACTCCCATATCTGAAATACTTTTTGTTTTTTAGGATTAAACTTCTCCAAGTTGAACTTTCCTCTCACTAACTCCTTGAAAAATGTGATACTACCCATAGAAAACACCAATTTAGGCTACACAGACTTTTTTTAGTATCACTTTAAAATTAATATCATGTAGTAACTTTGGGATAAACATAAAAATGGTTTTTATCTAATTTGGGTATAAGTTTACAATAATCCAAACATCGTATGTATTATTTACAACCCTAAATTTTCATAAAATAAAAATTGGGACACTTCCCATAAAATATCTAATATGATGTCTGTATGACTAACTTAAATGAAATATGATTAATTAGGAATATAGTAGTTTCCAAATCATATCATCCAGGCAATAAAGAATGGTCACATCAACTTATCATTAATTGAACTATTACTAACATTGTAAAATTCCTACTCTAAGGTATAAAATTCAGTTTTGGTGTTCTCGGAGGAGTGAACTATGAAGAAATTATATAATTTCATATATGGTCAATGAATTCATAGATCAAGTATTCACAAGCCTAATCTGATAAAAAAAATCTTAATACTTTTACCCTGTTGATTTTGTAATTCATTCTAAAACTCTTTTAACTTTTCAAAAGTTTCAAACACGTGTCTCATAAAACACACATAATAATAATGACTAAATTAATTTTTAATGGTTTCAAAGTTCCAATAACCACCACATTCTTAAATATAATTTACTCCACATAAATAATTATATATAAGATCCAATTGACTATTATCCATTTAAAAATTTAAAATAAAATGTTCTTTAGTCATTTTTACTAGAAAACAAGATCTGAATGTTTCAAATGATTAATAATCAAATGATTCAAAAAATATATCACACTTGACTCTTGGAATATGTTTTTCATTTATATGTATAAGGTGAAAATAAAAAGGTAAGAGGGGTTAATATCAACCATGATCATCTTATTCTAAATGTTTAAACCATGTGAAGAATATATATACAATTTAACATATTCCAAATTCCATAAAATATTTCATTCACATATATAGAAAAACTATTTTTTTAGTAATAAATGAATATCCCATATTTTACAAAAAAAAGATATAAAATAAAATTTATGATTATGAAAAGAACATAATAACATTTTTTTAATTCAATAAATAACCAAATAAGAATACATAGATCATAAGTTTCAACCTCCAATGTAGAAACTCTTACCCCATTTCAAATATGAAGTTCTATGGCACCTTTGTTCAACTCTCACATGTTCCTGAGTATGTGTTTATCATCAAAAATATGTGATATACTCTTTGTATCCAATATCCTTCAGTCAAAACTATAGAAATTTATATATATAACATTTCAATATAAATTATTGGAATGATTCTGTCTAAGAACACCTCTCAACTTAAATACCAATCTAGAATTATTACACAGCTTATACCTATAAGAGAACTCAAAATGAAAAACATTATTCATTCCATAATCTATAATAAAGATATAATTATAGGTGAGTATCATGTTCTATATCTTTATATTAATTATTTTTAATGAAATTACTCTCACTAAAAATTATTAACTCATTAATTATATCCATTTAGTGATCAGAGGATCATATTTCATCATGAATTACACTGGTTAGTCCTATAAATAAGTCTTAATTATATCTAGTAGACACTCATGAAAATCATGACAATCATATCCTATATAAAACTTAGATAGTTTAGTGGATTACTATTTATCAAGATACATCATATGGATTCATTTAACTCCATTCCTCTAGTATCACATTATTTAGTATTTCATAATTAAGTTTAAGCCAATGATTAAATAATATAGAAACACATAAGGGTTAGGGACTCTTATAATCTACATTCTTTACAGAAGAAAATTCATGGGAAATTAATAGACAGAATCACCCATACCAAATGATAAAGATATCAATAATTTTGTTCCTTTGAATGAGTCTCACACTTGGAATTTGAGGGATTTTTTATAAATTATCATAAATTTAATATACATTACATGCATATTAAATACATAATTATTGAATCACATGAAATTATTATTATTTAATATTTTAAACCTTTAGGTATATATGATTCTAATGATTTAGTTTTTGGAATCCATATTTCATCCCCCAAATTAATATGTTCAAAACATATTAATGTGTAACTATTTACACAACTCACTTTTTGTGTTACTCTCACTAAGATAAAATCCAAAAAAAATGACACATCCAAATACATTCCATGAAAAAATTACATGAAATTTTTCACATAAAGGTTTGGAATTATATCTAATTGAAAATATTTTTATAAGTAATATTAGAGACATAGATGTTCAAATCCCTCTTTCGATATGTTCTAAATTCATTTGGATTTAGTATGGGCCAAAAGGATCCACAATGATCTTGGTTTTAAATAATTTTAACAAAAATATAATTTACTAAAAAAATATTTATAAAATAGATTGCACCATGGAATATTTCATTTAACTTTTTTCCATTTAAATATATATTGGATTAAACCTATTTTGTAAGTCCATTTGTTTAGTGTTTTGGGTATCAAATATATTTTTGTGAAATGAAATGTAATTTTTTATTGTACTATGGAAGTCCTAATGGTGGAGTTCAACCATGACATAGATTTTAGCCAACCATGAAAAAGTTCATCATACCATAATTATCTATTTTCCATTTTTTTTATCAATTATTGAAATTATTAATTTAGGTTCAATATTTCATTGTCAAATAAAAATAGGAACCAGAATACCAATTTTTAAGAATTACATGTTGCGTTCAAAATATTAAGAACATAAATGAGTGTTTTGAAGGGGAAACACCACAGTGGTTGGGGAAAAACATTTTGTATGTTATAAAAATATATTCATCTGATGAATTCATCACTAACCCATTATCTAATACCACTAATGGTTTTTGGGGAATATCTATACTCATCATTAGAATAATAAAAATATGATATACATACCCAGGTTAACTAGGAAAAAAATTAGTAGGATGTAATAAAGAGATACAATAAAATGGTGCAACTAAATGTCCATGATTTTTTTCCTTCATTATTAGTGATTTTTATAAAGTTACATTAATGAAAAATGGGTTCTTTCCTTGAATGGTATTCATCATCCATTAGAATCACAAAACAATTAAATTTTACCTCATCTCCATAATAATTTGCTTGATCCTCTTTCTCAAAATAAAATGGTTAAAAGTGATATTGAGAATGTTTTGAATATGTTAGAATAATATATAGTGTACCAAATGATGGTAATGAATATCCTTTCCATATTTCTCCATCCTTTAAGGAAGGAGATCTTAGACTTATAATCTTTCCAATATTTCGAAATGGACAAACCTTTTGGCTTCCACCTCATTGATTAAATGAAATTTTAACACTCCTTTTAGAATTGATTTACTTGAAACATCATCATATGATGCATATTTATCCATAATACACATTCTAATTAACATGAACAATTCATTATAATGATATCATATATCATTCCTCCATATGCACAATGACGTGGTCCTATATACCATGTGATAACACAAACTATAGTGTAGTAAATTTCACCAAGCCTAGTGAGTGATTTATTGAAAAACAACCAATATATCTATATATAATTCTTCAGCATACATTGAGTGATCTTCTATAAACTATTAATAGGGTTTTTTATTCCTTCATTTCAGTTCACCCAAAACATTAGATGATCATCTATCAACTTAAATCGGGATAATATGTATTCCTTTACATCCACTGAGGCTCTATACTAAATGATCCACTATGGTGGGTTTTGGTATTCCTTCATCTCAATTCAATAGTAAATTTTGTTATCCCATATAACATTATACCAATCTTTTTATGGATAATTATATTATTAATTGGTCTCTATTTTGGTGTGAATATTTTCATAAAATTTGTTATCTATATATTAATTAATTATGGTGATATTTTGTATTACTTTCTTTGGTGTGATGAACTAATGGATTGTGACCTTTAGATACTTTACATATGAAATTACTTAGATGTGATATCTAATAAGGTATTGAGGAAGAGATACTCTCCTATTTGAAAATTAATTTATTTTACCCCTAAGTGAGATTGATATGTGAGGGTATGAATATATATTATAATTTTATATATTTTGAATATTATGAATACATGAGATTAATTTTTTCATTTTCATAACCTACCAACATAAGAACCCCTCTCTGGTCTACAGTGAAGGTGAGCGTCACCCTCATATCTCACATCTACTAGGATATGGGTTAATGATTAACACCGAGGGTAGAAAATTCACAAATGTGATTCACTATCCTTAAAGAACCATGGAAAATAATATAAAACAACCAATCCACTCTAAAGATATCATTAAATAAAAAATATCCCATAATAAAATTTTTACTATTATGTTAATGAATACAATCATGAAAATTGAACAAGCACGAATAATCTCTTTGGACCTAAAATTACCTACCATGATAAACTTGAACTCCCCAAACAGTCTCTCTAATTCCCCTTAGGCTATCCTATAAAACAACATAATTTTTTTGGAAGGGTAAATAGTTGGGAGTACTTAATAGGATAATCGTTTTAAAAAATTCGAATCTATGAAAAATAAATATTAATGTGTATACTTGTTCAATAATAACCAAATAAATCACAAACATTAATTCACAATAACATAATCATAAGATATAAATATCCCCCAAATTTTCATTCCACCTTAAGATTACCCAAATTATTCCATTCCTTTATCATATTCAACCAATTTACCCCAATCAAGAATAAAAGCTCTCTCCTAGTCTAACTAAGGATTATATAATAAAAAAATAAAAATAATAATAAACACTGTCAACTCTATATACATCACCAAAACCAATAAAAAGAAAAGGACCCATAAATTGACCACCACTCTTAGCTAACAGTTCTTTGGATTCTCTATCTCATAATTGGGTAGTGAACCATAGTAAGAATACCCCTCACCAACTAATCATGAAAAATATAATAAAACCACACCAACAACCATCTCTCTATACTATAGTCAATATATAACACCATGTATTAATGTACTTCATCACCACATATCTATATATCATAACTACATTTCAATAGGGTAATTTAAACATGGTGGACATGAAAAACATGACCTCTTCCACACATGTACAAACCCTAAACATATACAAAATACTATTCATTCCTCCTCATAGTAGGTTAACATCAGCAGAAAGAAAATAAACCTCATTACCTTCTCCTTCCATGCATGTACCCCACAATGCATCCATATATAATCCATGTAATCATGTCATCCAACACATAGATACACCAAAACCTAAATTCATTAGATCAATTATATGCTACCTATCATGATCCATTACAACTCATGAATAATAACCTTGAGCCATCATATCACATATCATATCACCCATTATCCTCCATCCCCAAATAATCACATGAGACAACTTCCTAATTAAAAAGATCAATAAATTACATAATTAACAACATAAAACATGATACCTATTTAGACCACCAATTCCCAAAAGAAACTAGAATCAATAATAAAATTAAATCAATTAGAAATTAAATCCACATCATATTTAACATTACAAATTTTTTTACATTATTTAATTTCTAGTTGTTTATTTTTTTCCAAACCATTATTTCAACATTTCATTTTAATTAGTACATCCATTAACCAAAATTTATTTAATATATTCATTTAGTTTCTAGCTTTCTCTAAACCAACTACATTCCCATTTAGTAATAAACCATACCTAAATAAATGAACACATTAAAAATTTCACTTTCTCACTTATGTTTCTATATGAATCCCATATCTAACCATCGCATCCATAATCATAAAATAATCAAGAAACCATTTCCCAAAAAAACCCCTTACTACTTTAGCGACTCAACTCTACACCACCTAGACTAACTAAACTCTGTATTTTTAAAACACTTATTTCCCTTATCTCAATAAAAATCCTCCAAAAACCATTAGATTAAGAATGTGATAATGAGAAAATTCAGTAATATCTTCATAAAAATCAATAGGGTAATAGAACCACTATAACTATATCAGAAAGAAATCAAATCCAAAAAAATTATTATTATCCCAATTACCCCCAACTAACTCATCCCAATGAAATCCATGATGCAATATAGAATCCAACCTATAATCTTTACATATCTTCTTTGACTAATACCTCTACTATAATTGCATCAAGACCACACAAGTCAAATAACAACCTAATATCCTCCAACGCCCCAAATTTAATTGTTATTTAACTCACCATGTCTATTAATACCAAACATGGATTTATAATTTCCAGTATGAATCCCATTATCATCATTGAATAAACAATCATGCGTTCAATTACAAGGGAAATAAAAATAGGAATCAAATTATAGAAACACCCTCTTTCTAACCACAATAAATTTTCCCCACTAAGGATAATTTATCCCTAAGGATAATAAAAAATAAAAGACACTAATTCAATTTAAAAAAATTTAAAAACATCAATAACCAAAAATATTCAAAATTTAGTCATCCCAAATTTTATTTACTATATTTATGTACTTATCTACTTATTAAGGTGACAAGTTTTATAAAAAAACATGTTAAATATATCATATTAGTGAATATCAAACAATAAGAATAAAAACAATTATAATAAAAATAATAAAGTACTTGAAACTATCTCTCATAATACAATACCTCAAACATAGTTAGTTGTATTTATTTAATTCATTCTTCTTAAAGAAAATTACAAGAAAATTACCAGACCATCAAAAATCTGGATTTTTTTTTAAAATCCCTAACAAATTACATCGAATAAAGAATATATGAAGATCACATGAAGAAATATTATCATGCCATTCAGATATATCATTCTTGGTGATTTAAGAAGAGTTTTGAAATATCCTACTTTAATAAAGATTGAAAGATACCTTTCTAAGAGAAGAATATTGATGATAAAACTAACAAACTCGCAAGGATCATTCCTATAAAATATCACCCACATCAAATCAGTCATAAAATTCCCCTTATAACCAACCAAAACCATTTCCAAATCAACCAAAAGGAATAACTAAGAATGAAATGGGAAAAGGTATAAGAGAGAACCTCGAACCAAAATAAATCAACCATACAAATCCCAATCATAAGGATCAGACCCAAGAATTTAGAACCCCAAATAAAAGCTCCAAATATTACACAATGTTTTGTATAATTCATCGAAATAGAATATAATGTGAGAGGGACCACTAATTTATAATAAAATTATAAAACCTATGAATTATGGTGTAATGAAAAGAATCCCCACATAATGGTGAAGAGTTAAATGAATATCCAAAAATCATGCCATGATATCCCCCTCATCTCTCTATGAAATCACATAGTCAAATAAATTTAAAACCAATGCACTACTAATGGTCATGGAGCAACCAAGGTGGTCATATCACAGTGGTACAACACCCAAGAATCATAATATGATCCTAAAATGTATCTCCTAAAACCGATCAACCCCCAGATACACACCACTTGGAAACACTTTTCACAATTATATAATTGTCCCCAAGATAATAGACTCATGAAATACTCAACCTAGGTCCCCACATTGTAAAAACCATAATTTTGGACTAAATTCCCTTGAATAAGGATAAACTAAACCTATTATATAAAATTACCCAAAAACCCATCTATACCCACTACACTTCAACACTAGGATCTAACCCATGATATAATCCACCACATCAAAACAAAAAACTCTTAAATCTCATAGCCACTCTCTTATACTATAAAAAATAAATCATGATATAAGAGTACCCATCATGACTTTTCCTAGAAGACTCCAGTGGCTCCCCTTATCTTAGAGATACTAAAAAACATCTAATCACAGTGTGATCCTTAATCCCACCTGATAATTCTTCCAAAACTACACCTCTCATAAACCACTAACCACTAAAATTTTCCTGACACTCAGGTAAAACTAAAAACTAATTAAACATTTGAGAAAATCTAGATTATTAAATAATATAACTCCAAAATTATTATCATCCTTGATATTTAAACAAAACCCAAATAGAAAACACCATAAACATAACTATTGAGGATTGATACCTATCAAACATGAAAAACATGCCAGAAAACCATTATGGTAATGTATTTTTCAATAATAACCCTACTAAATAATAAAAACACATAGGAAACCATTAAACCATGGGAGATACCTCTTAAATAATAATATCACCATCATGAAAAACTGATCATTGTACTAACCACCAAAACATACAATGGGGACATCACTAACTACTCTGTTCACTTGAATCATGTTTCAAAATAGATACCATTTTGAAAACAACCCGTTGTGAATTTAACAACTTTTGAAAAAAAATAAAAATATTCATGATGAAAACAAACTAAGTTCGTCTTGAAAATATCAACAAGCACATAAAAAATATTCAAAATACATGAAATAGGTTTTAATTAAAGGAGTATTATTTCTATCCTAGTAGAATTCATACTTCCAAAGACATAGATAATTATCCACCAAATATCGAGAAGTATGTTGATCTATAGGGAAATAATAATAAAAATTAAAAAAACATTAAAAAATAATCATATAATCTTGTTAAACATATGAAACCTTGAAATACTCAATCCCAGAGCTTATATCCAAACCTAAACTCCAAAATATAACCGAATTTTTACTTCCCTGAACCTCTAGAATCATAACTCAGAGAATTCATCTCAACCCCCTTGAAAAATTGAGAAAAACCATCAATGGAATCTCCCACCATCTATAAACATTTCTCCATGATAATTGCTCAATCCTTCACCTTCTTCAAAGACTTTAACTCAAAATACATAATAGATCATTGAATCTCTAGCCTCAAAGAATACTCAAAATGTTTCAATCACTCTTACTCTATGGCCAAAAAATACAAAAACTAACTTAAAAACCATTAAATGATTCTTAATGGTACACACACTATCTTCTCCTAATATATATCCTTAAGATCCTTTATATATTCATACACCTATACAAGGAAAATATAATCCCTCATTAATAATCCCAGAAAATATTCCCATGACATCCCTTTCTCGTTTTGAATCTTTAGCCTCCACCACCTTTGATCCACCATCCAAAACAGCAAACTCTTAATGAAACAGTGAATCAATAAAAGGTATTCACTAGATCAAAGGAAAATTAAATCTCATCTAAAAATTCCTTATCATCATGGATAAATTATAGAATGAAGAACTTAAAGGATGATTGTTACTGAAAATTCAATAATTATATATCCTAGGATTCAAATTTTGTCTTCCCCTTCCCATTGTCTTGATGAATTTTCATCGATATGTTTAAAATTAAAAATCAAAAAATAAAATTTATCATAGAACACATAAATCACATCAACCCCACAACACAACAATATTTCATAAGAAATACATCAACCCACACACTTACCTTCTCAACTATGTCATCCGCATGACACTTCCTTTCACCTAATAAGAACATCATCACTTGCCATATCATTTTTCACCAATATAGTGGTTGTAATAATGATTATTTCACACTATATATCTCCCTACCTGAACCACATCCTTCACCCAAAAAACACATCAGGATTTTCCAAGGAAACATCATTATATATATTTTTAAAACAACACTAATTCACTTCCAAAATTTTTAACATAATAGAATAAATCTTGCTTGAATTAATATTGTTATTAAAAATTTCATATTATCAAAACACTATATTGAAAACATATAGAATAATTAAATAGGTTATCAACAAAATGTATGAAAAAGGTAAGGTAAAAATCATGATATAACACATCATAAAAAATTCCTATTTTCTTTAATTTACATTCTACAAAAATCTTTATACCTTGTAATCTTAATAACATTACATAAAAATTTATTTTCAATTAAGAAATTATAAACTACAAAAGCTTCCTTCTCATGATTTATTATTGACATTATCAAACTAAACATTCTTAAAATATCTTATCACCAATGAAACATTTTTTCAAATTATATATGGGGTGACATACTGGTACTTAAATATTCTAGGTGCAAAAAAATTTGTAGAAAAAATAATTTTTGATATACATATAAATTATTGAAATTATAATAAGAAATATAATAATTATATCAAATCATGTGCACGAATAAAATATAATTTCATACTTCCATAACGATTTTAAATAATACTCGAACATATTACTGCTTACAATAACTGATCCATAATAACTTTTAATGTGACATGGTTTAACCTATGTTTAAGAACTATTATTTATGCATGAATATCAATATTTCAGCTAACTATACATGGAATGATAATTTGATCCTAAAATCTAAAAATTTAGAAACATATCACTAAAATAATTCCCTCCAATTATAATCATGATTTTTTTTATTAAGAGCACACTAATTTTAGAAGCAAATTATAAATTTTCAATCTGATACAACTAAGTTTCCTTAAAAATTGTTCACTAACAATTCTAAACATTGTTGGATCATTTTAATATTCACAGTTTAATATGGTATTCAAAGTAAATTAATGATATCGTGAAAAAACATTGAGGAATCATCATAGGATTAACTGACGAACCTCCAATAACAATAATGAATAATTTAAACTATAAATTTTAGTTAACATCATTTTACTTTACCATAAGAGAATGAAATAAATTTATAAAGATAACTATATTTTTTCAACATTGAAATATACATGATCAAAGAACATAGTTACAACACATAATGAAAATAATGACACAACTAATGAATATTATGCATGTACCTCCCTTATATTTCTACCCTATAATGACTAATATTTTATCTAAAAATGTTTATAAGTTCATCATGGTCCTTACATCGGATCCAAAAATGACCAAAACACCTATTTCCTAGTCTATATCTATATACTACATCACACATTATGATTTAGTATCATCACTATCTTACCAATACCATGTGATCCACACCTTTTCCTAAACCCAAAATCCATCTAAAATCTCACACAAAATATATAATACCACTCTATCATGACATGTACCCAAATGAACCCCAGACTATCCAACAATAATGGTAATAGTGACCCCTAAAGCCCACCTCTAAGAGGCCACAAGTTCACAATTTTCAGTGTGGGTATAAAACACACCAATGGGTGTAATTACCCAAATAAAACCCAAGATAATATAAAAAACCACCAATAAACTATTAGGAACTCATTCAATTAACAATTTATCATAAGATAAATGATATATATATATATATATATATATATGTAAATTTATACAATTACATTAAAGTAACAAACATTAATCATATCCCAATACTCAAAATCATACATTCGGAACCAATCATGCTACTAGAATAGTATCTCTATTCTCCCTCAGACTATCCTCAAGAGTACTCATTAAGATCATCCTTCTAAAAAAATAAACATCCATGTAAAATAAATATACAACAGTAAACATGTGTAATATCAACCAAGAAAAGAATATATTAAAAATTGAAATAATATAAGCATAATAAATATAAATTATCAGAAACTGCATTTCTCCTTGATATACCACAACTTCCTTAATTTATTCCATCATCTTCGATAACATTTCCCTTAATAAAGAATATAGTATTACCCTAGTATAACCAAGGATTATAATACCACCCAAAAATATTAGACAAATGGGAAATATTATCAACCCTATGAACATACCCAAAACCAATAAAAAGAAAAGGTCATGAAAATTGACCACCACTCTTAAAAGTAAGTTTAGATACTGATCCATCTCACAAATGTGTAGTAAAAAATTGTTGGAAATCCCTATCCTAATGGATTAGGAAACAAGAATGAAAAAACTAAAATAACCACATCAACAACCATATATTCACATCACAATCCAACCACCACACTACGTATCCATATATCACATTCCCATATATCTATATATTATAACCACATTTTAGTATCGTAACATAAACATGGAGAAAATTAACCTCATGACACCTCCTCCCATGTATGTTCTCCAAACATATCCATAAATTCACATAATCTTTATCACAGTAGTGTAATGTTAAAATGAAACACATCAACCACTATCTCTCCTCATTCCATGCACATCCCCCATTATTCAACCACATCCAAAACATGTAACCATGTTAGATAGTAAATTTGTAAAACAAAATCTAAATCCATTATGGACTATATATATATACCTAAAATGAGCCGTTACAACCCAAGGATTGTAACCATGAGCCATCATATCCCATACCAAAAAAATTGTAATCCTCCATCACCACATAATCACTCAAAAGCACTTCCTCATTAAGAAGAACAATAAATAATGAATAAAAAACATACAACATGATACCATGTATAACCACCACATTATAGACCAATTTAATAGCAATAATATAATATAATAAATATAAACAAAATCTAAATCAATTTATACTTTACCAATCTTTTACCTTTTTTATTTTGAGTTATTTTTTAAACACCAACACCTTCTTTCCATATTTAATTCCAATTACCATAGGTCATTAAACACCATTTATATAACATGTTCACTCAATTTATATATTTCTTGTAACTAATTATCTTCATATTTATAAATCTATAAAAAAACAACGAAACACATTTAACATTTACCCCTTTCACTTTAGTATCCATATGAATCCTTGATCTAACTATCTCATCCGTAATCACAAAAGTAGTAAGAAACAACAACCCAAAATAATCCCTCACTACTTTACCAACTAAAATTTATACCACTTTGACTCACTCATCTCTTCCTTATTATAATACCCCCTTATTATTAGAGATGGTTCCCTTGAACCAACTAGTTTATAATTTAGTTTACCTCTATATTCATGGATTTTAATATTAATTTTTCTTCCATGTATTGATTTTTATTTTTTATAACATGAATGGGATAATATCCTAGAATATATTTCACATTAAAAAGGTGATAGAAGTTCCCCACTATAATGAGATCCTTGATGTTCCATGAGGATACATTAAATATTATTCAATTATCAGATAAAATAATTTTATGAGATACATAATATGTATATTTTTATGTGTGAGTACTCATAAGAATATCAAGATTTATCTCATAAAGTTATCACTTAGTAATCTCCATGATGGGATATTATGAGAACATACCCTCTGATAGGAATTATTCATATTTATGTGTCATCAGGCATCCCAATATGTGAGTGTGTGTAATGGTCCTTAGACATTATTTTTATTAATAATCCATTTCATGAATCATGTAATTAAATTTATTTTCCTAAAACATGATGAAAATTTTCCTAAAAAATTTAGTTACATTTGGTGCATTATGAATGATGTGATATTAATGAATAAATAAAAAAGTTATTTGTTCCTTCTATATTTATGGAAGATGATTTCTCAAAACTTGGATTGAAATTGAATTTTCACATTAAATTCCATGTCTAGGGTGTAATGAGGAGTTTAACTCAGATAATCAAAGAAATACATATCAATATAATATTTTGATGACATAGGTGTGAAACCTTCTTCATGAGATATCACAAAAAAGTATTATATTGTGCAATGAATATTCATATGTGGTTGTTTTCATCATAAAATATCAATATCCTCTATAGGAACCATAAAATATTTCTAAATGGTAATCTTGGACTTTTGGTAAGCCCTCCCAATACCACTGAGGAAGAAGCCTAGATGGTCACACACAAAGAGTTTTATTTGATGTTAGTTAAATAAAATATTTAACACCTAGAATAAATATTACTCCACAGATCGATAAGTAATATTTATCTAGGATCTATTAATTGATCTCAAATATTAAATTAATATTTATTCAAAAGGAAAATGTTTATTTACGTGATTATATAATATTTATTTATCTCTTTTAATTCACAAGAAAATTAATCAACAATTATTTATTGAACAATAAATAATTTATTTAATTATTCAAATATATAAAAAAATTTATTCAACAAACTATGTATATAATATTTATTTATTTATTTATTTAATGTATAATTCTAAAATTAGTTTTTTATTCACCATATCGTGAATATTTTTTTTATTTGGTAATTGAATACATATTAATATGGATTAGAAAACCCATTTATTAGTCTTCTAATAAATATTTATTCATGAGACTGTTAATAATATTCATCATTGTGTGCATTACTACACATCGTGGTATAAAATAATAATAATATTATTTTATATGGCATGAGGTTTATTTTGGGTTTAACATATTGTTAGTGGACTTTGTAAAATTAATTAATATTAAACCATAACCCTAGGTCTACAACTAAATAATTTTTAATGTTTTGAGGTGTTGGTCATCAAGCACAATATTCTCTTCCCTAGATAATCCTCTCTCAACAATGAACATCTCTAGGGTTTTCTATCATGTTCAAGATATTTTCTCATCCTCCATTTCTCTCTAGTTAGATAGATCAAGAGATGATAATTTATAAACTAAATGGATCATGGTTTTAATCAAGGTAGAAACACAAGATGGATGACACCAATGAATTATCACCCAGAGTACCATCAACGACATTCTGAGATCAAAGAAGAATGTGTTGATCATCACATAAAGGGATATACTTTGGATCCTCCTAGAAAAATGATTATAAATTGTTAAGATTAAAACTATAAACGTCATAAAAAAATAATGATCTCAATACTGAGATAATATTTCTTCTAGTATTTTAAATTTGTTATAAATTAACATGAAAATACCCTCTCGATTATTTCTGAAAATAATTGACAATATTACTTAATTTGTTTTGTCAGTTATGGATATCACATAATGTAAATAATGAATTGTATGTTGAATCTGAAAAAATACATGTTGTAAATCAAAGAAATATGTGCTTTTTCTACATCTAAAACATTCAATTTGTATCAAATAATTTATGTTCAATTTTTAATTTTGTATTGTTAATTAATTGTTTACATATTTAGAATTTATTTTTCATTTTATGAAATTAGTTATTATAATATAATAATTATAATATATTTCCCTCCAGTTGTTTCTCTATCATTTAATCAAGATAAAATTAAATTTTAAGAAAGATTATCCAAATAATCCTTCTAGACATTCTGAGAAGTTTTTACAAACAACACAGGATTACACGATAGGTATCTAGTGTAGACACTATGTATCACAGTTCATTACACCAAGACATAGCATGAATTAATTTTCCATATTATGAAATGAAGGAAAAATAATGCCTTACATACTTCATGTGTTGACCATTCCAAGATGAATCATTACATGTAGGACTACACATTATGTAACTAGGTTACATGTCATACAATCCATGTGTTTTAATGATGAAAATGTGAAGTAAAATATAGATAAAATTATTATTACATGATGTGTAGGTATTGAAATACATGTAATAAATAGGTTACACATCATGTAAAATATTTAGAATTCATGTACCCCACACAGGTCTATATAGTAATACACATCATGTCTCTAGGCATATATCATTGACATATGGTGAGAAAGATACATGGAGTGTACCTGGATGTACACACCATATACTCAATATGTAAATGAAAATAAATTAAAATTAATTTTAATTCACAGTCTTGTAAGAATTGAGTGAGTCGTTTTATAAATATATTAAATGCTTAATTAGTTTTTGTGTAAATTTATGAAATTTATACCATGTATAATCATTATACATCGATTACTCCATGAACATTAAAATCATTATACGAAATGTTAATTAACACGTGATTCATGTGTCATTTGTTGACTCGTACACACCATATAATTACATTAAAAAATGTGTATTCTATAGGATTCAATAGTAGACTGTATATGATCTCAATACGTGTTTTTTAGTTTAGACAGGTACTCATCAATTTGCATCCAAGTATAATCTATTTAATTATTTTATTAAATATTAAAGAAAATTAATTAATTTAATTTATTAAAAATCACAACAGATGGGTATATCTAAGACAGATTGGATGAATATTAAGATAAATTGAATTAATAGATTAATCAAATAATTAATTTAATTATGTATCATGTGTTTGTCTGAATAAAATAATGAATCAAAATGAATGGTACCCAAAAATTTTAAATGTTAATTCATTATAGTAGTGGATGATCATAAGATTTGACTAACCTATGTGTGTATTGTTTCTTTTAATTTATTTATTGCATGTATTTTTTTCATTAATTTTAGTAAATTAAATTGACAGCCTATTATTTGTCCCTTCCTCCTTATTATATACGGGAATGTGGATCGATATTATTTTTAATATAAACCCCCTTTATAGTCACCTTCACATGAGAGTTATGTAAAATAATTATAAGGATGAATTTCCTTGGTCCATGGAGTTGGATCAAGATAGAGTCAAGGTGTACCAAACAAAGGAGTTTCATTAGAGAAATGTGAAATGTTACAAAGTCAATCCCAGATAGGGTCAATAAGTTTATCCCCTATGGTGAATAGTTTGATTATTATATGCTCCATAAACAAAATTTTAGATAAATATCAAGATAAAAACATGATTTTTTTTCCTGATGCATGATTTTTTTCTGATACAGGACCATGATCACATAAATAAATGAATTGAATTTAAAAAATGGAATTAATATAAAATGATTATGCATAAATAATTGATCAGTACATGATTAGTCGCTTAGGTAAGATTCAAATAATATTAATAAGATATATAAAATATATATTAAGAAAATTAATACATAATAAGAAAAATCCCTCAAGTTAATATTATTTCATAGTTCCCTCCATAATCTAAAAAAAGACAAACTATAGAAAAAGTGTCATTTTAGGTAATAGATGAGGGCTGTATTAATTATCATAGAGTCTTAACTATGAAAATGAGTCAACTATACCATACTTGTATTGAATTTAATTTCCATAGTATGTTTATTAATAACTTAGAGACAAGTGTTCAGGAAATCTGAGTTAGGATTTTATTATTTGATAGTCTACTCAATAGATATAGAACTGAAAGCTCACTGTCGAAAACACTGCCTAAAAAAATACATTCTTATTGTTTTCATGGCCATGTTCATGACCATAAAGAGAGAAATAATTTTTTTACACTATAATGTCTAATGTTATAGGAAATTCTAATTTCAATAGCGAGGAATGTTGAGACTTGATAAAATCATGAGATATTTAATATAATTAAAATTATTATGTCATACATAATTTATAATTAAGTATAATAATAATATCTATTTTTAAATTATTATAAAAAAATGGAAAGAGAAACCATGAAACCACTATGATCATTCCTCAACTCAGGGAATTTCATCATAGGCATGAATTTATTGGATTTACATAGATGACTTACAATACATGTTATTGGAGAATTTATACTATTTATTAAAACTCCCCAAACATGGTCATCTTCCAACAAAGAGGAGGTGATAAAGGATTCTTACAAAAGATATATGGATGGTGATTCCTCCATGATATCTTGTCTTATATATCTTCATAAGAAGAAATATAATCTTAAGGAAAAATGAGATTCAAATTATACTACTTTAGTTTAAATTAAAAGAGGGTTATTAGCTTGTAATAATGTCTTGAAGAATTGAAGTACATTATTTATTTTTAAGCTTCAATATATTTTATAGATCTTCCATGAATATCATATTATCATCTCTACCACTAATTTTGTCCTTACTAATCTATGTAAAGATCAAAGGTGTAATGTAATCACCCACAAATCTTTTTTTCTATACTTCACCAAGAAAAACATGTTTTGGTGGAAACTTATTTCACCACTCATTATAGTGGGAATAATAAAATAGAATGTTTGAAATCCCATGGAAATTTTAAGAAAATGATGTATATAAAACATATTTCAATGATAAAAAGGACTCATAGGGAGGTTAATGAACAAAATACTATTTAATTCTCTTATGGAAACAATACGTATAGGAATAGCTTCAATAAATTATAGTAAAAATTAGTTATAAACTTCTAGAACATTCATAATTGAATATAATATTTATATTAGACTAATTGGTTATTAAGTACGATAAAGTTTTATAAATATTATCATTTAATAAATAATAAGGTTTATAAATATTTAAATATCTAGGTTTAATTATCCAAAAGGATAAGAAAGGGTGATTCTTATATCAGTAGCAAGAAGAAAAAATTCTAATTTTAAAAAATGGATTGATTTCAGTTTTTAATCAGTGTTACCAAAAAATTTATCTCAATCTCTTGATAGACACAATGAGACATTATTTCACATTTGGAATAAATTGTTTCATGGTATTTCATACTAAACTAATGGTTTAATAACTACAAATATGGATTTTAATAGCGCTAAAAAAGGCCTTTAACAGTGCTAAAAAAACGCTATTAATGCCGGCGAAGATAAAGTGGGGGGGGGGGGGTCCCCTTTATCAGCGCTAAAATGAATCACTGATAAAAGGGTGTTTTATCAGTGATTTCGTTTTAGTACTGATAAAAGACCCCTCTTATCAGCGCTTTTTTTAGCACTGATAAAAATAAAAAACAATTAAAAATAAAATAAAATAAAAAAATACTGCCAATCTCAGGGGGGATTTTTATAGCACTTGAACCCCCCCTTTATCAGCGCTTTCCCACACCTCAAGCGCCCGAACGCACCGCCTTCACCCTTTATCAGCGCTAGCCCCTCTAAATAACCCTTGCACGCGCGCCCCTACCTCCACCCGGATTTGATCTCGAGACCTCCCCCATGCGCACCTAAAGCCTTTACCACTCCCCTATATTGATTTTTTTCTCTTATTTATGATATATCTACTTATATATATATATAGTTATATTTATTCGTATATTAATATATATTTATATTAATATATATATTTATATTAATATATATATTTAAAATTATATTAATGTATATATAATTATATTAATATATAGTTATATAAATATTAATATATTGGTATTTTAAATAAAATGGAAATTAGTTATTATTTAGATAATGATAATATATTTTATATGTAAATATGTTTAATTATTTATTTAAAAAATTATATTTTTAGGTGTAAATATATAAAAAATATGTACATATAGTTATATATTTGATTATAAATAGTAGTGAATTATAAAAAAGGAGAAAATTTCAAAGAAATAATATCAATATGAATGTAATACTATGGAATAAATTCAGTCCCCACCAAAAAAAAGCCAACAATACCCCCTTAAATGAGGCTAAAAATCCACAAAATGTTAAAAAATTGGGGTACCCTGACTAAAAACTCAGTTTTAGAGTACTTTTGGGCCTCTTTTGGCCTAAAAAAACCTTGACTAGGGTCTCGTGGGTCACAAAGATGTAGATCTCATCACATGCTTTTATTTGATAAGTGGTAGAGCTCAAACAGAAACCCGGATCAAAAGTTATGGCCGTTTGAAGTTTGAGTTGTGTTTTCAACATATTTTGGATATTTTTTTTAATTTTTTTAATTTTTTTAGTCTTCGAATTGTTATTAAATTACTATTACTCCATTATAATTAGCAAATTATTAATTAAAAATATTTTTTTAGTTTTTTTATAAGCCATTTTCACTAAATATCTTATATATTAAGTATAATAAGTGTAAATATATATTTATACTTATCTAAAATATATTTAAGAATTATATATTATATTTATTCAATATAACTATATTGATATATTTATATATTAATATATTATTTTTAATTAATTTTTTTTATAGTCGAACCCTTTATCATCACTTTTAAAAAAAGAACTGATAAAGGCCCACCTTTTATTAGCATTACTAAAAAAGTTCTGATAAAGGGGGTCCCTTTATCAGCGCCTTTTCATTAGCACTGATAAAGGGGTGGTGCTAGCCTTTCCCAGTTTTGTGGTAGTGTATATGATCATTCCTCAACTTAGAGAATTTCATCGTAGGCATGAATTTATTGGAATCACATAGATGACTTACAATACATGTTATTGGAGAATTTATACTATTTATTAAAACTCCCCAAACATGGTCATATTCCTACAAAGAGGAGTTGATAAAGGATTCCTACAAAAGCTATATGGATAGTGATTCCTCCATGATATCTTGTCTTATATATCTTTATAAGAAGAAAGATAATCTTAAGGATAAATGAGATTCTAATTATACTACTTTAGTTTAAACTAAAAGAGGGTTATTAGCTTGTAATAATGTCTTAAAGCATTGAAGTACATTATTTATTTTTAATCTTCCATATATATTATAGATCTTTCATGAATATCAAATTATCATCTCTACCACTAATTTTTTCCTTAATAATCTGTGTATAGATCCAAGGTGTAATGTAATCACCCACAAATATCTTTTTCTATACTTCACCAAGAAAAACATGTTTCGGTGGAAACTTATTTCAGCACTCATTAGAGTGGGAATAATAAAATAGAATGTTTGAAATCCCATGGAAATTTAAAGAAAATGGTGTATATAAAACATATTTCAAAGATACAAAGGACTCATAGGGAGGATAATGAACAAAATACTATTTACTTCTCATATGGAAACAATACGTATAGTAATAGCTTCAATAAATTATAGTTAAAATTAGTTATAAACTTATAGAACATTCATAATTGAATATAATATTTATATTAGACTAACTGGTTATTAAGTACGATATTTTTTTATAAATATTATCATTTAATAATTAAGAATGTTGATAAATATTTAAATATCTAGGTTTAATTATCCAAAAGGATAAGAAAGTGTGATTCTTATATCAGTAGCAAGAAGAAAAACATCTAATTTTTCAAAATGGATTGATTTCAGTTTTTAATCAGTGTTACCAAAACATTTATCTCAATATCTAGATAGACACAATGAGACATTATTTCACATTTGGAATAAATGTTTTCATGGTATTTCATACTAAACTAATGGTTTAGTAACTCATGAATCACAGATGTACATCACAATGAATGAATGATATTAAATATCATAATATTACCCAATTGTGGTAAGATAATTATTTATGAAATAAAATAGAAAATATTTCACCTTTTTATACCCACAAAATTATTTTAGTTTATCCCAGATTATTGGTATAATAAAAAACTAATTATCTTGTTCAAAATAAAGAAACCTTTAAAAATATTGGTACACCACAAAGGCTTTAGAGTTAGTCCAACAAGGTCAGATGAACTATTCTAAAGCTAGTGGTAAATACACATACTTCATGAGATTCCTTAATATTTTTTGAAATTATCATTGAATTAAATGAGTTAACTTGGTAAAGATATATGAACATCTGAGATTTCATATCAAAGAATATATTATCCAAGTAATTATTGATCATATGTATGATGTAAAGGTATTCCAAAACTCACATGTCTATATATACATCAATATTCTGATTTTAGTAAATGGGGGATTAATGAGGAGTCTTATATCATTACAATTGTGATATGATAAAAATATTTTAGGATATAACCAAAAGTGTTTGTTGAAAACCATTTTTAAAAATCTTTATTTAGCTACAAATGAACATCAAACACTTAGTGTATCTCAGTTAATAATCCTGTATAATCTAAGGATATCGATGTCTTGTCAAGACTGACTATATTTTCATAAAGAAGAACCATCTATTTATAGATAGTGGGATCATAATTTTATATTTCAAGGATTTAGATGCAAATTATTTGGAATAGGAATGTTGGAATCCACTGATCACAGTGGGAGAGTAGTTCTAGAGACACATATTACATAATAATTCATAACCAATGATATAGTTTATGTTCATAACTGTGGGTGATACATATTTTAATAGTTTAGGATAATGATTCATATAAAGAAGTATAAAATAGAAATATTCTATGGTTGAAAATTTTATATGAATTAAAGTAATGGATTCCAAGTATTAATACTTTTGGACACCATATTTTGAATTTTTCTAATACTTGATGCTACTAGTGAGTATTGAAGAGAAAATAGAAACGATGGTATAAGATGACACCAGTAATGTAAGATTGATTATTGAAATGTTAAAACTATGGAAAAACCTATACAATAATAACCATGACTAAAATAATTTTAAATTAAAGTTTTTAAATCATACTTATATGATCAACATATTGGGATATTTATTTTAAATGCCCCTCATTTGGAGGAAACCTTACAGAATATGTCTATATGATGTGACCTAAAGGAGACCCTATGGTATATGTCTATAAGGGATAACTGAAAAGGGATAGGTTCATCAATAATTTCCAATAAGATATGAATATTTCATAAATTCATTTATTTATTTATCATTCATAGTGATAATTGAATATTCATTTCAAATAAAATGAGTTCTCTGTGTCTCTAACTATATAGGGGGAGCACCATAACTTTTCATGATAGATATGTTGATAACATATGGATAATTTTTTTATATCTTACCAATTTTTAAGACTATGGAATGAATTTCCCCATGAATGACATAAAGTAGTAACCATGTTCCATGGGACAATATCTATAAAAATTGATCCATGGGTTTTCTGAATATAGTCATTGGGCATATATTAGTAATGTATTGAGAAAAAAAAGTTGAAATAATTTAATATTGAATTTCTATTGGAATAAAATCATTCTAGTAAAACATGAATGGACGTAAGAAGAGATTATTGAGATTAAAATAATTTCAAATGCTTAAGTACTAGTAATTAATCTCATATACCATGATATGTACTAATATACGATATTACTGATATATAATTCATAGTATGTGAATATAAAATAGATCCAACAGAATAACACTGAATTGTAGTTAAGACTATCTGAATGTACTTGATAACATATAACTAGATGAGTTCACGGTGTCTGGAGATGTGGGATTACTAGTGATCAATGGAATTATACAATTGTGTTAATTTAGTTTAGTTTTTTCTTTTATCCTAGTAAGGAAAATTTAATATTCAAGACAAACTTATTAAAACCAATCACTTCCATTTATATAATATCCTAGTATGTGGTAGCTTCTGATGCATCATAAGAATCAATTTAGAAATTTCATGTTCCAATTTTGTGTTATACCAAAAGAAAAAGTTTTATCATTATCATGATAATATTGGAGTATGGATTTAACTAAGATATATGGTTTCTAATATGGAAAAAGGAGGAAAATACTTAGTAATATCATAACATGAGGGATTTCCCAAGGTATTTATGTTATAGTAAGAAGGTTATCTATAGAGACATGTAGATTTAACAACCCTAGTCAAAGAAACATGGTAGTCCTAACATATATAGCTATACTTAGAAAAATCATATTCATCATCTGAGTACTATATAATTATTACTAGTTCGCTCTAGGGAAAGTGGGAGTCTATTGGAGTTATTTCCCAAAAACAAACTACCTTAAGCATTATATATCATGCATATTAATGGATTTAAATATTAATAACTTTTCAAATGTTTATTATTATTATGTATAACATTAATTTGATAATGTACTAGAATATCTATTGAATTGAGAAGGTTATAAAAGTTTCCCACTATGATGAGAAATTTTAAGTGACTTGATGATATTCTTATATATTATTCTACAAATGAATAATGTGCTATGATGGGGCAAAGTGTATATTGACCATTAGGTGTGAGTACTCATATTATAATGATTCTTTATCTCATGAAGTTCATAGTTAGTAATACCTAATATAGGATATTATGACAACAGAACCGCCTATAAGATTGTTTCATGATTATCTATCATTGAATATTCCTATATGTGAGTGTGTGTGATGGTACTTAGACATTAATATTCTTATTCTTGAATGTCGTGAATTTAGAAATTAGATGAATCATCTTAAACCATGACGAGATAGTTTATGGGATAATTACATATTTTGGGTGCATGAGGAATGATGTGTTCTTAATTAATAAGTCAAGTAATGATTTATCCCTTCAATATTTATTTTAGTTGATATCCCATACCTATGATTGAAATGGAACTATCACATTAAATTTCATGTTCATGTTGTAATGTTAATTTTATTTCAAATAGTCAAAGAAATATGTATCAAGCATATGTGTTAATGACATGGTTATGAAACCTTTTTGTTGAGTTATCATGACAATTGGATCAAATTTCGTGGTGATCATTCGTATGTGGTTGTTTTCATTATGGAACATCCTCTTACTCTATAGGTTCCTTGACCAATTTCTAGATATTAATTTAAGAAATTAGGAAAGCCCAACTAATACCACTAAGGAATATGCCTAGAGGGTTACAAAAAATGTGTTTCCTTGGATCTCAGTTAAATATTATATTTAACAGTTTTCAAAAATATTATCCACTATAAGGGTAAGTAATAATTATTCAGGATTTCTTAATTTATCAAAAATATGATGCAAACATTTTTTGTAAGATAATTTTTTAATTATATGAATATATAATATTATTTTATCTCTTTTTATTTACAAGGTAATAAATAATTATTTATTGATTAATATATAATTTATTTAATTACAACAATATCAAAATAAATATTTTATTCACTAGACTATGAATCTGCCATTTATTTATTTAATATATAAAGTTAAAATAGATATATTATTGACCAAACAATGAATATAATATTTATATATGACATTTTTTGTGAATTACTATTTGTTAAATAATATGATCAGACCTGGTTAATGGTCTGGTGATAAATATTTATTTTGAAGGTTGTAGATAATATTTCTCATTGTAATGGTTATCACACAACATGGAATAAAATATTTTTATTCATATTTTACATGAAATGGTTTTTTTTCAGCTTAAAATATTATTAGTATCCTTTGAAAAATTTATTAATTTGATACACTAACCCTAGGTCTATAAATAGATAGTTATGATAATTGTGATGTGTTTATTGTCATGCACAACATTCTCCTTAGTAGAGATTTATCTCTAAAAAAATAATGTCTTTCAGGTTTTCCCTCATGCTCAAGATATTCTCTCTTCTACCAGTTCTCACAAGCATGAGAGATCAATATATAATCCTTTTTAGAATGGAGGGATTTTTTTTTGTGATCAAGGAAGTGATGAAAGATGATAATTCCCATTGTGATAGCACCCACAATAAAATTGGTGATGTTCTTAGATAAAAGAACCACATGTGGATAACCGCTAGAGGGGATATGATTTGGGAACTTACTAAAAAATTATGATACATTGGTTAGGTTCAAATGATCAACATCATCAATGAATAAAGATTGTACAATTAAGATAATATTTCTTTATGTATTTTAAATTAATTACAAATCCACATGCAAAGATCCTCTCTCTTTTTTATATTAAAATAATGTGTTAATATTCATAAAAAAAATTCATTAGTCATGGAATTTATATTATGTACATTGAAAATGATTTAATGAATCCTACAAACTCTGAGTTATCCATTAGAACAACAGAGGCTTTCACTACATCTAAAACCATTACTTCATAAATTTTAATGCCCCACCCATGAAATTATTTAAAGGTAGAATAAGATAGGGGAAACATAGAGAAGTATCTATTTTAAAGCCAATACACTAATGTAACCACTCTAATTATATCATCAAAACACTAACCCATTTAACCTTATGATTATAATAGTTTCCCCCCAAATAACTCATTACAATGATATCTGAGAAAGAATATAGAATATCAATATTAAAATATCAAAACTCCGCCCCTACCAGGGAATGTATTAGGATTAAAGTATGAAAACATCACAACCCAAGAATAAATACAACCCAACATCCTCTCACACCCCTATAATAATATATATTTAATCAGCATGTTTACTAACAAAAGAACTAGATTTCCAATTTCTATTCCTAATCCCACGATCAAATTTAAATCATTAATTTGGAATTTAATAATCATGGAAAGCAAAAAAATTACAACACCCACTTTCCAACTATAACAAATCATTCACACAAATTTTAAATTAGAAATAACATGAATAAATAATAAAAAAACATAGAAACAACACAAAAAAACTTATTAATCACAATAACTTAATAGATTCTAATTTTTTCTATCCGATTTTCCCCTTACCAACTCTATATACTTCTGGACTTATAAACCTAACAAGGTTTATCAACAATAAAATTCATCAAGAAATTAAAATGGTGAAGATTAGTAAAACATATTTTATAGATAGTAATAAAAATTATAAATCACATAAAAATGTATATCCCTATATAATTCCTCATACATGATTCAATAAACTTATTTAATTTATTCGTAATAAATTAAATTCCCTGAAAATTTCCGGTTCCTAAGAAACCATTAATATTTTTTAAAGAAAAAACAAAATAACATGTTATAGAAATTCTGCAATATCATTCTAGGTGAAAGAATGAGAATTCAGAAATACCCTAACCAAATTAAGGTCGAATGATACCTATATAATAAAAGAAGATTGATGCTGAACTATAATGAACTCACATGAAGATTTATTATAACACATCATCCACCCATAAAATAAATCATCCATTTACCATCATAACCAAGCACAAATTCTATCACAACCCCCTAAAATGATTAAATGGGAAGGAAAAGAGAAAATTGAATAGAGAGTACCGGAGACCAAATAAGAATCAACTATATGAATCCAATGCCTAACGATCAGACTCAGACATTTAGAGCCACCATGAAAAGAACTCATGATTATCTGGGGCTTGGGAGAGGTCAATGAAATAGAAGGAAATCCCACAGGGCACCCAAATTTATAATAAAATTAGAAACCATATGCATCATGACATAGTGATAAGGATTACAATGTGATGGTAAGGAGTTAAATGATTCTCTAAAAATCGCAATGGGATCTCACATAGCATGACTCTGCCTCCAAAGGTGCCTCACCTAGACCGATAATGACAGAAGTGATATAATGACCCTAAGTCTCACCTTCAGTAGGCCTCATGTTTTAAATAAGTGATGATGGTATAAATATATCTCACATTGGATGCATTAACATATATTATAATATAGGATTGGGAGGTGACATAAGTAACTACCAAGAATGTCCTACACATTATATAAATGTAAATGACAAACCATCCAACAATGCATAAACACTGTAAAAAGGTACAAATAAAACTCCATAAGTAAAAACCCAAATATATTCCTATGGAAGTGACGTAATAGTAGCTCCAAATCCCAATCTAGTAATTTCTAGACCAGTCCCCATAATCCTCCTAAAAAACTGAATAAAAACATTTTATATATGTAAGGTGATCATAACATGTATTCTCACTAGGATTATACCCAAGGTCTGAAGCGCACATGTGAATAGAGCATACTAATTCACTTGTAAAAAAATGAACCAACATGCACCTAAATAGATAAACTAAAAAATCTCAGTATCAACATGGAATTCTCAACAAAAAAATAATTCAATATAGTAACATATTATCAAATTAATATAAAGTATTGGTTCCTTATAGATTCTTCTCCCATATTTTCTACTCTTATTCCCCAACATCAAATTTCATCTGCTCCCATCCTTTCTGTACATATCACATCACATATCTGCTCATCTAGGATATTTGTCGAGATTCATCCCTATCTATAACCCAACCTAATAAGGTCTAGCATCTAGTGCTTGAATCATCCATCATCACATAACAACCACATCACATCATATCCTCACCACAAAACATAGGTAGTAGGGTATCATGAATGTGAAGAACATCAACCTCATACCATACTCCAACCATGAATGAACCCACCACATATAATATACTTATCACCACTAGGTACTCTCCAACACCAACCTAATCACCACTGACTAATATCCAACAACAAACCATATCATCAATGGGTAATATCCAACACCAACCTGTATCATCACTGCGGAAGGAAGAGTGGGAAAGAGGGGATAACTACCCATACATATGACCACTATACTATATTTTGAGGAAAACACCAATAAGATAAAATATTTTCGATTTGTTAAGGTTATAAAACTTGGGTATAGAGTGTATATAAATAGAATAAAAATATATGATAGATATATATCACACAATACCCAGACTAAGGATTCACATCAACTGTACTAGCATACACCACATCTCCACAACTACACCATGCATTATCTGTCATGATTGTTGCCACCACTAATTGCATCACAACACACATAACCACACATTACCACTTTCATATATTGGTTATTTAATTTTCCAGATTTAATGAGTTTCCACTAACTTCAATTTACTAAAACTGTTCATTCACATTAACACAGTAGATTTTTTATCTCTTAATTAATTTAGGATAATTACCACACATCAATTCCATCCCCTTATTATTCATTTACTAACTCATGTTGTTTTATTCAGAATTAAAATTTATTCCAGGGATAATATGTAAAAAAACAAAAACACCACAAAATAGAATACCATATCACATCAAACATCACTACAACACCACATAAACCAAGTCATCTCTTCATAGAAACCACCCACCTCAACCATTTCACATCACAACTATCGCATAACACAACCGCTAAACATCACTATCATTACACTACTGCCCACATTGAATCCAATGATAACCAAACATCGCATCCCTTACCCATACATTTCAAAAACCATCCGTTTAGTACCATCATCAAACAATGGACCACATAACACACAGTAACAAAATAATCATAACCACACATATAATAACATCCAAAATTCCACAATTTAGGTTCAAGGGATTATATTACTTTACTTCATTAATTACCATTTTATTATCACACAAATTATAGATTTCCAAGGGAAAAAAATTCAGTATCCATAGATATTTTCTTATCATTTTATTTAGGGTGAGAAAAAACAATCAACACAACAAGAGTCTCACATACATATAAACTACAATACAATCAAGGATGCCACTAGTTTCGATTTTAGGAATGGAAGAAAGATTTTATAAACCCATCAACAATATCATCAAATAAGTAAAACAAGTAATTTCTTCCCAATCCCATCAATTTATAATTAATCCAATTCAACATCTATATTAAGTTGACCCTTACTATCTCCCAATGGAAGGAAAAGGCATGAAATCCCCACACATGTACATAGAAAGAGAAATAATGAGGATCCCTTACCTCAAATGATATTTTTGATTCGCCTTACATAATATAGTAAATGAGAAACAACCTAGAAACCACAATTACACTAGGAAACCTCATATCAACCAAAAGCATAATAAAATATCCTAAAACTCACATCACAAATTCACCTTAATGAAAACCACATTACCATTATGCATCGTTGAAAGGATAATGGAAGGAGACATGGGGATACAGAGGAGGACCCAAATCTTATTTCATATGATAAAACTCCAAAAAGAGAAACTTTAAGTGAAAGGGACTAAAATATCCTCCAAAAAATTCATAGGGTTTACCGAAGGTTCAATGGAAATGAGATAAATATAATATAATTAGGGTGAGAATAGATATTTATAAACAAGATCAAACTCACTCCATCCACTTCATGAATAACATATTCACATCATGAGATTTCCTAAGGCCCTAAAATTTAATCCATGAATCTTATCCAAGTATAGAACTCCTCAAAATCAAAACCCCAAAAAACAATCACTAATTTTCATGGCCTCTGAGCCTCAATTTAATTCATGTCATAAATTTTCCTTTCATACTGAGAGTTCATTAGGAAAACAACCCCATCTAAGACTCATGTCGTGAATTACGAACCTCCAAGCTATGAATCAAAATAACACAAAGTGAATATATATTCATGTTGTAAACTACATAATATAGTATAATTTTAGCTAAAAATTATGTTAAAACCTCCTTGAGACTCCCAAAAGCACCTCCAAATAACAATTAAACAATATAAAGGGTCAAGAAGGCATATAAAATTACATTAGTTACCTCTTAAATGATTCTATTCCTTGATAATAAAAAACAAAACCAATAAGGGAGGGGAGAGTCCAAATAAATACTCCATGAAATACCTCACATGGATCTTGTTAAACTCCAAATACTACCACCAACCAAACACATCGATCCAATCCAAATCATCCAAAAAACACCCCACACAACAACATCACCATATCACCACAGAGCACAACATCAAATCATCTCATACCAACCAAAAGCCACCTCCCTTTTATATTACCACCCCCTACCATTTCAAACTCTACATAACCCAAGCCAAGAACCTTCTCAACCATTACGAAACCCTACTTGAAGGGAAAAAATAAAGGAAACTCATCCTTCATATCAAGTTATTGTACACTTTTGGTGGAACTAACTGACCCACGAGGATTTAAGACCGTTTGTAATATTAAAAATCTTGATTAGGAAAGGGGGTTTTCTTTATTTATACACTCAATGACACTACACACATCACCATAAATGAAAAAGGGAACATATAATAAATCAAAATGGTTTAAAAATCACATTATTAAAAAAAACAGTGTAAGGAAAATCTTATAATAACTCTAGTTACTAGTCACACATCTTTATCTCATACTGTCAAGTACTCTCATCTAGGAAACCATTCCTCCATAACACACATACCAAGGGTGTGGTTAATCCACATAGCACATTATATCGATAATACTGGATCTCTATAGGTCACTATATGAATGTCGTGTCATCCTTGATATCCAAATATTTCTATCCAATGATGCATGAGTCATTGTGAAGGTACTGATGAAATTGGGATACCTAGAAGAGGCTATGGATCATGTCTTACTACTATGGATGTTCCAATAGATAGTAAACATTGATAATATATTCCAACACCTCAAAAGAACTAACAGACTAGGTAGAAATATTTCTCCCCCTTCTAAATATTTGTTTCCCCCAACGAGGGAAAAACATCAAGAACATGTAGCCTATAACAACAAACTATAGGGACCTACAACTATGATTGGAATAGGAATTCTAATGGACTTGCTCCAACCTCATCCACTCTCAGATAAACTTGATCTTATTAGTCATTATCTAAACCACATCAAGACCAAGAACCATTGAATCCTAAAACTCTATCCAACATATTAAATAATGAAACAACCACCAATACAACATCTCAAATAGATACATGTTAATTTAAATGTTATAGGTTTTTCTATATGAAAAATTAGGCAGAGGTTGGTTATTTTCCAAATATATGAGAAATTTCATGATTCAAGATCACAACATATCCTCCATCGTCTAGATGGCCCGCTCTGTATGCCAATATGTATAATGGTGGAAATAAATGTTAAGGTACAACTGGGATCCAAAATCAAACATTAATCCTCTCTAGACTCTTGAGGTAAAATAAGTATACTAATTAGAGATGATGTTCCTACGTATCCATTGAAACATAACCACATCATCTACATACCTCTTTGTCAAGAAATTCATAACACTCGATTAATGAATCATTATGAAATAAAATAAATTCATCAGTTAGCCTACTATCACCCAAACTGAATCACATCCTCCCAGATCTCAAAGTAACCCATTGATGAAATCCATCAATACATCCTCCCATTTCCATTTATGAAGATCCAATTAAGGTCTCAAACCTCTATGAACATGGTGTTATAATTTTACCTGATAACAAACTAGAAAACTCACCATAAACCCCACCACCAACCATTTCAACCCCATAAAAAAATGATATCACCTCAATCCATATTACAACTTTGTTATTTTATGATATACCACTAAATTTGATCTATGAAACCCATTAAGAACACCCTATTAAATTTCAAATTGGATAAAAACCTCACCTTGAAAAACATCTGGTTATAAACATTCTCTTACCATTACAGTGGAAAATCACTATGGCCAAAACAGTCACACATCACCTATACATCTAATTCTCCCCACAAAGAATCCTCTACAAGCTATGTCAGGGATGAGTCTATATGCATCTGATAAAGAAAACCTCATCCAATTCTTCCCCTCATGTCAACATGAATCACTATATTCTCCTCCATACCTTTACAAACATCAGTAGACTCTGAAGCTACATATCCTAGAAACATCTAACATACTGCATCATATATAGAATTCACCTTTCCAGTGGTGTAAGAGATATCAAAATCAAAATATAAGAGAAACTCTATACACCTCTACTAGTATAGATTTGAAACACACTAAGAAAATATATTTTTTAGGATCTTTTGGTCTATGAAAACCAAAAATCTCTTACCAATGAGGTAATGTTTCCACAATATTAATGAAAAAAAACTGATACCGACTTTGAATCATGGGTGGAATAGTTACACTCATGGGGGAACAACTGACTATACCCATAATAGATCACTCCCTCTATAGTATCAATATGAATCCTAATACCCTATTGGAAATGTCATAGACAACCTTAAAGATCACATCCTATTTTGGATACCGAAGCACAATGGAAATAATAAAATTCTCTTTAGGTAACCAAAATACTATTAAAACTGATTAATCTACATGATGGAATAGTACTTCCAATTCAAAGATGTTAGTGGAGCTATAAACCAAGAGAAATAAGACACAAAACTATGACAATATCATCTAATACCAAAGAAACTATAGACCTCAAACATGTTATTTGGTGTTTCCCATGAAAAAAATACCGCAATCTTCATTGGGTACACAACTACACTCTATTAAGATTCCTCATAACTTAGTAAATTCACCTCTCTCTTCTAGAATATAAACTTGGATAGCATTCCATTGTGATGGTAGTGTCATAGTACCTACAAGTCAACTCAGATATGATCAACGTTCTCCTCCTATTACATTGAGTAGATAAATATGACATCAATGAACATGATGATGAACTGTTCTAGAAACTCATGGAATAGGGATTTCATGAGACATATTATCAAAAAGGGTGAATTCAGGATATATAATGGCATAACTATGATATCAAAGTGACCCTAATTTCACCAAAAGACAACATTCAGGATATCCTCATATTTCACCCTCATCTGGTGATATGAAAATAAAAAATTCATATTAAAAAAATGGATATATTTAGTTATAATAACAAATCATTAATACTTGGGAGATGGTAATGGTTCTTAAACATTACATAATTCAACCTATGGTGGTCTACTGACAACCTTAGACTACTGTATTCCTTCTTGGTGAACAATTCTAGAGTACCCCAAGGAGAAAAACTTTGTTGGATAAAACCCTTATTTATTATATCATAAACTTAAAGCCTTAAATTATGAAACTCCATAGGAATCATATGATTGGGATCCTTCAAAATTGGAGACATTCCTGATTGTAAATCTCCCCCAAACTCGACGTCATGCTGAAGGGGTAGTTTCATAACCTCATTTTAGAAAACATATAGTAACTCATTCAAAACCATGGGAACATCATCATCACAAGGATTCATTAAACTGAAACAATAAAGGATAAAGTTACATTCCACCCACCCAATACCTCGACTAACCAAGGAATGCCACTTTCTGAACCTCCACATCTTAAAATAAAACTCTCTTTGGGAATAAGTTAATGAATTAATGCATATAATAAAACTAATTAATGATAATGATAACATTTAATATATATATCTACTGAAATTATAAATCTTTCACTGACTAGTGTTTCCCCATCACCAGTCTGCATCTCTAGAACACACTAAAAAATGTAGACTGACCCCAACTAGCGTAGATAATACTAGGTTCATTGAAAGTCTCAATAAACCAAGTATTAAGAAATGAAACAAATCACTATAAATAAATGAGTGTGAGTCTCTTGAATCAAACCAGGCACAAATAAGGGTATAAGATAAATTTATTGTACTTAGAACAACCTCTGACCCTTCTAGCACTGCCACTAACATCACATGCATCCGACCATTCCCTTATCCCCTCTGTCTCTACTTCTAGAATCTAAGACCATCCTATTATCTAGGTACCTATGTATGGGGTCCATATGAGGTTTCCCCTTCCAATACCATCATCCCACAACAACTGAAAAAACATTGGTGGTCCCTACTACTGAAACTACCTCAAAGGAAACTATTGTTACTGATGAAAAAGGGCTTGAATTCCCATATAAAACTATCCCTCCTAAGTGGTTGAGCACTAATCCTAGTGGTGGAAACATACCCTATAGTCATATCATGAAAACAGAAACCCCCTAGTTGGTTCTTGGAATCCTCCTTCCCTAGAAGTACATGAAGGGATATTCTATGGTTTCTGCCCCATTGGCCAAAACCATAAATTCCTAAACATCCTAAACACACTTCTTGAATATATACTCCTCAAGATTCCTTAATGGTCACTCACTTGATCATAAAATAATAGGTAAAGAATCCACTCGATAACATCTAACTTCTTCTACACCTCTTTGCACATAGAAAGTGTAAATTGGGTGACTATATTCTTAATCATAGGTTGCAACACCTCCTCCAAATGACCACTTAAAAATATTCATATAGAAAGATATTAATGAAAAACTGGAGGAGGTCCTTAAACCTGATCCCAAGTTCCTACACACTAAGACTCCCCTCATGAAGGGATAGAAAATTCTACCTATTTTCTACATTCATTGTCAATGATAGGAATTACAAATGAAACTCCTTATAAAAGTCTAGCCACTACACATATCCATCCTTGTGACCACAAAGATAAAACATCTACCACTGATGCATAGATCTTCACATCTAAATAACTTCAAATGACACCAAAAACTCATCCCGAGCCCAGATTATACAAAATCGGATCTCGAAATCCTCCAACCAGTGCTCTGTCTCTAAATCAGAGATTCCTAGTTCATACTTCCCCAATATATTCTACTTAAAGGAACATTGAGACCTATATTATACCACATATTCCATTTTCAGGTTGATCATTGGATTATCCACTATATCATGCCTTTGATAATCTTTACCTGAGCTACTCATGGATGATGACTATGATCCATTCCTAAAAATCAAAGAGAATTTATAATCCCAATAGCATGTAATTTTATCAAATTTTATTTAATTATTTCATTTTAATTATATAAGATCACCCATTTAATTCACAAAAAATCAATTACGATGAATGTAATTCCCCTAGGTCTCTCCCCAAAAAACAGTTCCACCAAAATTGGCAGTTTTATAAGCATACATTCCTTACATCATATCAAGGGGTACTAAAATCCCATTTTATAGTTGGTATCCCTAGCCTATGTCACACAAAAAGATAAACTAGAACTTTTTCCCTACCAGCCCATTCAATCTTTACAGTGACTAACAAAAAAATCCACCATATCTCTCAACCAGAACCTTTTATACCACTCAATCATGACCCCCTCCCTCCAATGGTACCTCTACTAGGCCTATAATTAAAGAATAGAAATAATGACCCCAAGTCTTTCATCTAATAGGCCCCAGGTTAGAGAAAATAACTGAGAGTATAAAAATCTCAAACATGGGAGGAATTAACCTCAATAATAAAATAAGATCGGGGTATGAGATAAACAACCACCAAAAAAATCCATCACATAATATAAATGTAAACCCAAAACTATCACACAATGAACGAATGAAGTCAATAAATAAAAATTATAGTGTCCAAGTAAAACCCAAAATATATTCTTTTGGTAGTGACAAAATAAAAAGTTCAAATCCCAAGATATTAATGTCTAACTTAGTCCCTGTAATCCCCCTGGAAACCTGAAAAAAAGATTTTATGTATAAAGGGTGAGAATAAAATGTATACTCAGTAGGATGATACCCAATGTCTAAAGTGATCAAATGAAAAGGAGATATTAGTGTGCCAATGTAAAAATAGTAGATCCAACATACACCTAAATAGGTGAACTAACAAATCCCAGCTTCACCATGGAAAGTTTACCAAATCACACATCCAATATAGTAACATAGTTTGAAAATAATGAAAAGAATAGGTGCCTCATATCCACTTCTAAACTGATTTTCCATTCTCACGCCATAACATCAAACATCCTATGCTCTGATCCCTTTCATAAATATCACATCACATATAGAATCATATCTAATTTGGGATGGGATGTATCCCTACCTACCCCACCATTGTAATGTCTAGCATCTAGTGGTAGCATCAATCATCATCACATCATAGACACATCATGTCACAAACACATTACATTATTGCCCCATCACATTAAGAAGGTATTATAGAATCATTAACATGAAAGACATCAACCATGTGCCCTTCACATACCACTCATGACCCCACCACATATCACATCCTCATCACCACTCGGAAATCTCCAACACTAATTTGTATCATCATAGGGTAATCTCAAACACCAATATGTATCATCATTGAGTAATATACAACACAAACTGGTATCGTCACTACTAAAGGAAGAGCGGGTAAGAGGGTTGACAACTATTAGTATCAGTACCATCCTGGATGTTAGGGAGACCTCTCAAAACCCAAAAATATTGGGTGTTGGTTAGGTTATCTATATTAGGTGAGGCACATGCAGAAATAACATAAAAATACATGATAGGAAGTTATCACATAATACCCAACCAGTGGGTTCACATAAAATACATTATTTCACACCACATCACCACCAATACACCATACAACATCCTTTATGACCGCTACCGCCACTAAATGCATCACACCACACAACCACCGCACATAGGAACATATTACCACTTTTAATAACATGTCCCAACATTTTAATGATTTAATTACTTTCCAATAAATACTATTTACTAATCCATTTAATTAAAATTAACACACCCCATACGTTTATCATCCAATTCATTTAATCTATTTACCACACAACAATTCTAGATTATTCTTATTCATTTACAAACCCATTTCATTTCATTAGACTTTATAATTTATTCCTTGACTAACAAGGAAACTGACATAACCACACCATACAACAACTCACCCATCTCACTTCAACCATCACTACAACACCACATCATACAAGAAATATCATCATAATAACCACCCATCTCAACCACTTCAAATCAAAACCTCCTCAAAAAAAAACCACTACACATCATTACTATCATACAACTTCCAAATCACATACCACTCTAACCAATCATCACATCACTTACCCACACATTTGACAACCTGGCTTGTCACCATAGTCACAACACAATATTCAACATTTCACAAGGGAAAAAATCAACCAAATATGCACAAAGAATCATATCCTTTCCACTTCTATTTAGGTCCTAGAGCTTACAATAATTTACTTTAGTGTTTAGAATGGGTATTATCACACAAATTATAGTTTTCCATAAGAAAACAATTCATTATCCATATATAAATTCTTATCCTTTAATTCATGGTGTGATCAAACAATAAACATAACTAGGGTCTGATATATATATATATATATATATCAATTACAACACCAGAAAGGATCCCAATAGTCATGATTTTCAGCGATGAAAACAAGTATGCATAAAATTCTAAACAATATCATATAATCATAAAAACTTGAGATTTATCCCCATTCCCATCAATTTTAGATTAATAAAATTCATCAATATAATAATAAATCCTTTTTTATCCACCCAAAGGAAAGAAAAAGCATGAAATCCCCATAATTTAACACAAATATAAATAGAATGAGGATACCCAACATTAAAGGAGCTTTTCAATTTTCCACACACAATAGGGAAAAGGATCAACAACCAAGAAACCAAAAAATGAACTATGATATTTTGGACTAAATTGAACCACATGATGGGACCCTCAAAATCATAGCCTAAAATAACCCTGACCAAAACATCATCAACATCGTGAATCCCTAAAATAATATAAAAATTAAAAAAAGGGATAAAGAGAAGAACACACTTAGGATTTTTGAATATCGGACTCCAAAATCCAAGGATCAATACCAGAGGAAAGGGATAGGATGATCTTACAAGAATGACTATGGTTCAACCAAGGTTCAAGGGAAAATAGAGATGAAAAAAATAATCTAGGAGATCCCTAATATTTATAAACAATTTAGATCTCACCAAATCCACATTGTGAATCACATATTTACGATGTATGTTTTTGATAAGGCCCTCTATTTGAAGCTATAAATATAGTTCTGGTTGTGAACTCCTCAATCTCCAAACGAAATGATAATCCTCTAATTTTCATGGTTCACAATATTCAATTTTATTCACATTGTAAATTCCCCTTTCACATCATGAGTTTATTAGGAACATAACCCCCATCTAAATCTCGTGTCATAAATCACCACCCTCCAATCCATAAATCAACCTCTTATGATATGGATATATATTCACATATTGAAATTCATTCTACAATAAAATTGAATCTAAAAAACTCAATTAAAACCTCCACTATCCTCCTCCAAACATCCCCAACTGACAGACCAATAATCTAACTAACCAAGATGGAATAAAGAATTACACCACCTAATCTATCCCTAAAATATCATGATTAAATTGATCTAAAATAAATAATTAATGAAGGTTATAGTGAAACCTAGGTGGTCAATCCATATTTATTGAACACTTAAGGATCATAATAGGATCATAATAATTCTCTCCTCAAACTAGTTATCACCCAAAAACAAATTATGGAACACTAATCTTTCCCCACATAATAATAGTCCCCAAGATTGAAAAACCATGAAATCCTTGGTCTAGATCCCCACACCACAATGGAAATCATTAAAAAATGATGGCCCTTATATAATATTAACCCAAAGATATTATATAATAATAATTAATAACCCATTTAGTATCATCACACTAAATCACAAGGTTACACACCATGACATACTTCCCATTTATAAATACAAAATCTTCTTAATCTCTTGGAATCATCACACCACTATAAAATATTCCTTTCACTATATGAGTACTAATCAAAAAATATCAAATCAGACTATAGAAACTCACTTTCTAAAAAATATTATTTTCACTTTAGAATATATGGTCATAATGTGATACTTGATCCCAATTTAAAATTCATTTAAAACTCTTCTATTCTACCACTCACCTCTAAAACCCCCCTCGATAATCATAACACATGAAAAAAATAATGTAAAGGTATGGAAAAATATTGGTGGATACATAAATTCTAAATACTTGGGATTTCCAATTTGGTCTTTATAATATCCATTATATAGAGACATGTGTGGTGACATGCTCAAGACTATTCAAAAAAAGTATTTTTTGGAGTACGTGGAGATGTAAAGTTAGTAGTTTACGTATGTAATTGTGGACTGAGTGATAATAACCAAAGGTGTATTGATAGATTAATTTACAACATTTATCGATCAATTAAATTTGTTTTATCTTTCATGGCCATTTTATATCTCCCATTTTATTTTATTATATAAATCACGTGTTATTATAACCACCCATACGTTAATCAACCCATAATTATGATTTTAATATTACAGATTGAAATTTTATACATTCACAAGATCTTTTAGGATTATAATTTTGTATAAATAGGAATACATATTGAATAACAATCCCTTAAAATAAAAAATAGACAATTTCACTAAATTTTTTATTTTTCTAAAATAATGTATTCTTACATTTAAACTCATCTTTCATTAAATTTTTTTTTCTTACATTACGTCAAATCTCTATATTAGAAATATATACCTTTGTACAGTTCCTACTCATTCTTATGTCCTATTAAGAACAATATAAACTATGGGATGTGATAAATAAATCTCAATAATTAATATAAAAATTAAAGAAAGACGTTACTCCATTTGAAAATCCCCAAAAACCCCAAAGAAAGTTTTCCTTTTTTATAATAACATTTGTGATAGAATAATTATTTACTCACTTAAGAAATAAAATTATTTTACCAAAGTATAATTAAATGCCTCATAAGAAATCATAAAGGAAATATCATAATCCTGAGGGTTTCATGTAAATCATGATCACTCATGTAATTATTTTTTTGATTTTTTTTTCACCCTTAAGAAGTTGTGTAAACTTTTTTTAGATATAATATTATTAACATACCTTATGAAATATAATTATTCTACATAAAATAATTTTAAATCATTAAAAATACACATAATTACCTTGAGAAATTATTGTTACAATCACTTTTACAATGGAATAACCATCATAGTTAATTCCAACTTATACCTTATGTTTAATTTAATTCTTATTAACTTTATCACATTACCAAATGCATTGGATATATATATCGGTCTCACCCATCATGAGAGCTATATCTAGATCACCTATCATAATATAAAATTTCAAAGAACTATATCATGAGAAAAATATATAAAGTTATGCATTTACATCATAAAAAATCATAAAATATTTAATTTTAATACATATGTAAAATAAAATTTAAAACCCACATAAAAATAAATATAAAAATCATATTTCATTTGAAAAATCCTAAAATGAAAAATTTAAAAAAGAGTGAAATATAGAATATTCATTGAAAACCCTAAAAAATTATAGAGTAATATTATTAAATAATAATGGTTAGGATGATGGGAAATTAAACTCATGTCGTATAAATTAAAAAAAATTCCTTTTTCAATTTGGAAAAAAGAGCTAGAGGTCACCCATACAGGAAAAATTAAAAATATTTCTTTTGTAAAACTTCTTAAAGAATGTAAAAAATTAGTTTAACATGTCCAATATCAATACATGAATTTTCAAAATAAACATTATTGGATTATTTAAATGAACCTATACATAATTTTTTTAAAGGAATACTTTAAAAAATGGGTTTTTAGAAAATCCATTACAATAAGTTCCATCTAGCTTTGTACATTATATAAATCATAAATTATAAAAAAATATTAATTTTATAATTTATTAATAAATTTTTTCATATTAATTCAATTATAATTATTCGATTTATAACCATGTTTTATTGTGTTATAAAATTAGTTGAGTCCATGGTAGTTGTTTTGAGGATGTTCAGTTCATATTTACCAAAACAAAATTGGTAGGATGACTATTGTCAAAAGTTGTCATTGTTATATTATATATATAATATCAATCATGATGTAATTATAATTTTTATACATTAAATATAATTTTATATCTATCCATGTATGTTGAACATGAAAATATAATCACATCACTTCAGGCAGTTTGTAGACCAGAAGTACGCACTGGCGATATTATCAATTTTTAATGGATGAAATGGTAATAAGTTAATAAATTTATTATTTGTATATAATAATAATTATGTGATATATGTGATATATAATTATTTTATCCTCCAATTTGATAATACATATGATTTGATAATGAAAAATTAAATGCATCGCTTCATGGAGGTTCTAGTCCACATAGATGCACGAGCTATGTTTTTTATTTCCCATAGGATGGAAAAAGAGATAAAAAATGGTTATGATATAAAAATAATAATATTTAAATATATTTTATATGATTATGTTATAATATAATCTTTTTATAGAATATATAGAGGATTTGGAAGAATAAATAAATAAGAAAACTCTCAAATAAGTGTTATACCTAACCTTTGAGAAACCTCCTTTAACTTAAAAATTTAGCCTTATAGGTTGGTCTTTTTGTGGGAAAATAACCTCTAGTACATGGAGAGGAAGGATGGGAAAGTATTTTGGTTAATATTGGTAGATATAAATGACTTAATATTTGTGAGGAATAGAGGAGAATATGTGCCTGTTTATTAGCGAGGAGGGCGTTAATCTTGTAAATACATCAAATGTTAACATAAAATATATTTCCAAATAATGTAAAATGGATGAAAACTAAAATATATTCAAATATATGGAGGATCGGGATAAAATAAAGTTGACATATAAATATTATACAATTTTAACTATAATTTTAAACATTATCATTGAGTTTAACCTCAACGATAACCTTATTTACCCTTAATTATTGTAATAAATTTTTCAATCATTACGTGTCATGCAAGTAATTTAAAAATTTTAAAGTGACACCTAAAAGAACCATTAATGATATGATAAATAATTTCCCATACATTTTCATTAATATATTATTTTTATGATTTTATAATGATTTTAAAATAACTCTTTAACATAAAATACTATATAAAGACATTTTCAAGACAATAAAAAGTTTAATTTAAAGACATAAAGACAACAAAATAATTATATTACAAAATCTGTAACCATAATTTATATAATATGACTGTCTAATATTTTTTTAAAACCAAAATTCACCCAAATCATATTACATTTTGTGTTTTTAAAATAATTTACTGGCGTTTTCTACTTCTTTCACAAGCGTTGTATCAGAATTATGTAAGCGTTCAAGGTAATAATAACCTTAATAAAAATTAAAAATAGATTACTATAATAAATATTCTGTATTAAAATTAAATTTTATCACTTATATTATTCCATAAAATCTTTTTATCCATATGATAACATATTAGATATTTGAAAAGAAAGAGAGTGACATTTTTTAATTAATCATAACATTAAATAATATAAAGGATTTAATAAAACAGAAGTGTCATAATAATTTCATATTCCAGAATATAGTATGGTAATTTTGGAAATAATATAATCTAATATGAATTAATATTAGATTTTTTGGCTTTGTCACAAATTTTAAACCTTAATTAACAAATTTTACCCTTTAATATGGTGGCAATATGTTTCCATGGTTATCATTAATTGTGTCCAAACATGATATTATATTCATTAATAAATTTTAACCTCATAATTTTTAAAAATAAATACATTTTTAAATATTAAATTTCAAAAAAAAATTATAAATTAATTTTAATATAAGTTCTTAAAATGTAATGAAAAACTGTTTTTAGAAAAATACCCATTTAAACATAAAAATGATTTTATTTGAAAATATTGTATAATATTGATTATCATAGATTAATTTGAATTATGTTTTAAAAAATTAAATATATATAACTTTATAAAAAATCAAAAACCAAATGGAACATTGAAATTTCTTTGATTAAAAATAAGAAATGAAAGTTTTTTAGAAGTCTTTTTTTCACTATTCACAAAAAAATTCACCCTTTCAGAAAAGTCACAAAGAATTATCTTGAGATTATTTTGACATGATGATTTAAAAAAATATGTCCATTTTATCAAATAAAATTTAAAAAAATGTTACAAATTAATCCTAATATCCATTAACAAAATGCAATAAAAACCATTTAAAAAAATGTATTTTTATAGTCTAAAATGAATATACGCTCATTTCTAATATAGAAATCACCATTTAATGAATGTTAATTTATTTTATTAAATATATTATCTATAAATTTCATTAAAATCATTCATATATTGGGATTAACTTAATTTACTTTTGATAAAAAATTCATCGTAACATAAAATAGTTTTCGATAAAATATCTCCTTTAATGTTCATTAATTTTATAAAATTTAGTTATTAAATACTATCAATTAATTAGTAAATTTGAATTAAATATAACTTCCCTAGATATGTTTCACAACAAATTTACTCCTTTTCATAACCTCCAAACCAAGGACTGGGTTATAAGGGTTATATTTAAATAATAATTTTATAATAGTTTATAATAGTTTGTTTTATGTTCGGTATTGTATGTGGTACATAATATCCGGAATGGTGTTATTTTTTAAAATAAAATATTGGAGTTTTTTATTCTCCCATACTAGATAAAATTATACCCTCTTAATTTTGGTTATATTCTCTAAAAACTAATTTATCATGAAATAATAATAAAATCATATATAGATTTTATCATGAACGTTAATTTATTAGTCAAGGATAAGAAACCTTTTATTCTATAAAAAAATATACCTCTATAAGATTCATACTTGATTATGAGTTTATAAAATAGCACCCTTATAGTTGAGTGTTACTATCCACGTAAGAATAGGTATATTTTAGAAATTATTTTTCCATGGAGATAGATATCTTAAGAAAATATAAATACTAGATTTCTTTTCACTACATGAATGACATTTCATCCTTTTTGTGTGATTAAATTAGTTTCCACTTATATCCCACTTATTATTCCAATATATGAATAATTAATATGAATTTTTCATTCCTGAAGAACTAAAATTAACATTCAATGAATCTAAATATCCCTAAAATTATGACAAGTTATTCCTCCTATTTTAACCCATTAACCAAAACCAAGAATGGTTATCATAATTTGAGATAATTTAAAATTTGAATGAATATTACTTTAATCTTTAACGACCCAAAAAATAACACCCAAATTTCTACATAAATCATTCCATCAGTAACTAAGCTTAATACTCCTCAAAATATGCCTGACCAAAACTAAACCTCAAATATTAGAATGGCTTGATGGTATATTATTCCATGATAAACATAACATTTATCTTTAAATAACATCAATAGCTCCTAAATTCACATTTAAAAAATAAATATTATTAAATAATATAATATCCAAAATATTATAATCTTTTCCATAAATAACATGAATAACCATAAAGACGTAATACAATCATAGATGCCACGAAAAGATAATTCTAACATTATTTTTAAAATAAAATACCATATTAGATAATAATATTTCCATTTACCTTAATCAAACAATGTTCCAAATATAGTGAACCTTTTCAAAAATAAATCTAATCACTTAGTCACTAAATCACTTTATAGTCCCATGGTTATCTATATGATAAATCATTTGTTCCCAAAATGTAATAATTATTTTATCCCAATTAAACATAATTACCCCAACACCAAATATAATATTAACCATAATGGTTATCAATACGTTTTAACTTATATGATCTAAATATAAATCAATTCCTCCTAAAATAACATTTTAACTATAAAAAAGTTAAACTTAAGGGTTACATATACCTCAAACATTTATTAAAACTTAAAAAATGTATCCAAAATTACTCCTATACCTTAAAATTTCAAAAGGGGTATTTAAAATATCAAACCTATGATCCATAATAGACATATTAAACCAGGATGGTATCTTAAACTCTTAAATTATCCTCAATTGATAACATACTAACCTCTAGAATTATTTAATCCCTTCCTCTAATACCAAATATAATGACCCATAACTTAATCAACCCATAATTATGAGTTTAATATAAAGGATTTAATATTCATTCATTCCAATGAAATTTTAGGTTTATAGTTTTATATAATTTGAAAAAAACAGTACATATAAAACCCTTATATTATAATGTGAACACTTCCACTCAATGTCCATTTTATACACAAAAAAATTCTATTAAATTAAACTTATGTTTCATCTAAAACATCTTTTTAGTTTTACGTAAAATCTATATAATGGAAATATACCACTTGATATAGTTTATACTCAACCTAAATATCTATGAGAAACATTTGAAAACATGTAATGAGAAAAAAAAATCTTATAAAGGTATATAAAAACATTGAAAAAACGTCAGTCCTTGGAAAATTCATGAAAACCCATTAGAATGTTTTCCTTCTTTTCTAGAAAACTTTTAAATCAAATAAATTTTTACTTACACAAGTAAAAAAATTATTTTACCAAATATTTATTAAATATATCATAATAAATCATAAATGGAAAATCATAATCATGAGGTTTTATTTTAAAAATGAGTACTCATGAAAAACTTTTCTCAAAAAATTATACTTTTCGCCATTAAAAATGGATATAAAATTTCTTTTAAACGTAATCTCATTAGATTAAATTATAAAATAAAATCACCCCCAAAAAATAACTCATTTAAAATCATTGGAAATTCATGTAGGTACCTTGTAAAATTGTCCTTACAGTCACCCTTACAATGGAATGACCATCAATGTTAATTACGATGTATCCCTTAGGAGTAAATTAATTAATCTTAACTCCATTACATTACCCAATGCGTTGAAGGGCTATATCAGGCTCACCAATCATTCGAGCTATATCAAGATCACTTATCATCATATAAAATGTATAATAACAATATAATGATACAAATATGTAAAATATTTCATTTTCATCAAAAAATTTTGAAATTATTCTCTTTAACACATATACAGAAGCACTTTTAGGCTTCTTGTAAAATTAATGAAAAAAATCCATTTTACATCAAAAAATATTAAAAATAAATATCCCTATAATAGTGATAAATAGGATATTCTTTGAAAAACTATGAAAAAATTTATAGGAATATTCTAAAATAATAATAATCAGGTGGAAAAAATTTCTCTCATGACGTATACATTAAAAAACAATCTTTTTCACTTTTATAAATTGATTCTAAAGTGACCCATATGGTAAAAATTTAAATTATTCACTCTTCAAACAATTATAAATTAATTAAAAATTATTTGAAATTTAATTTAAATATAATATAAATACAAAAATGAGAAATCCTAAAAAAATTTAAAATTACCTCGACATGAAAGAAAAATATTTGAAAGGAATACTTTAAAACAAGGTTAAAAAGAAAAATCTCTTACCTTTAGTTCCATCATGATTTTTAAGTTCTCTAAATCATGAATAATAATAATATTTTAGTTTCATACTTTCTTAATAACCTTTTTCATATTCATTCCATTATCACTATTCCTTTTGTTTCCATGATTTATTTAGTTACTAAATAAGTTAAGTTAATGTTGATCATTATTAGGTTGTTCTATTCAAAATTCCCAACACAAATTTGGTAGGTATACCATGGTCAAAAGGGGACATTATTTCATCTTATATATAATATTAATAATGAAATAATTAACATTTCTATATGCTTAATATAATATAATAACCATCCATTATAACAACACAAGATGTTCATATATTTATATCACATCTTTTTAAATGAATATTCAATACATTTAACAAATACATGATCGATGATCATAATGTGTTAGTTTATTTATATACTAGACACATAATATTATTATTTATTAAATTATCTTAAAAATCACCCGTAAATATATCCCCCTTTTGTAATCTTCACAAACATACTCTACTTAAAACCTTTCTTCAAACCCTGTAAAAAACATTAGAAATGGTGATATATGATTCTCAATAAGGGTGAACATAAGAGATAACATTTTTAATCATATAAAAGAATTAGGGTATGAGGTCATGAAAACAACATACAACGTTCATACCCGACATTTCATATATTGTAAACATGAGTCATGGATTAAATTATTATCATTCCAAAATACACGATCCATAAGAGTGTAAAATCATCATAATTTGTGAACCATAATCTCATGTCATAAAAGCGTGTTACGAAAATAGGTATTGTAACATACCAAGTAGGTAATTAATAATAGATATTTTTATCTATGTCTACTAATGAATTAGATAGTGTTTTAGAGGCTTAAAATGAGAATAAATCCAATCTTAAGCATGGAATACACTAATATTTTTAAAAGATTGTTTTACAGCCTTTTGATGGAAATCCATTTTTAAATCAAACTTTTGAAAATTTTATAAGCTCTATTTTTCAAAATAAACTTATTATTTATGATTGGGACATTGAAATTTACATTGGATAATTTTTTGATATTTTTCCGACATTGTTCATTTTTTAATGAATAGTGAAAAATACTGCATTTTACATCAAAACTACTTTTTCATCTAATTTAATTATATGATTAGATTATCTTTTGATTTGGTCTTAAAGTTCAATTAGAATATATTTTTACCATTTAATTCAATTGTTGTTGTTGGAATTAATTTCACTTTGAAATTGGACTTAAACTAGTGTCAATCTTTTGATACTTATTGTTTCATAAAAACACGCTATTTGCTCAGACAGCGGGAATTAACTATTAAATTAATTAATGTAACTTATATGTTTTTAATTTTTTAAAATATACATCATTTATTAATTCATAATATCAAATATATCTTAGGGGGATGTTTTGGTATTTTTCTGAAAAACTTCAATTTTTTATGAATAGTGAAACCACTAAGTGGTACTTAAAAAACTGATTTTTCGTTTAAATGAAATTTTACCACCTATGTGTTTTGAATTTCAAAAATCTGACATACATTGTTGCAATTAAGAAGTAGATTATGGTTCAATGGGATTAAAATAATTTTTTGGTGAATAGTTACTTTTAAGTTTTTAATCGCGATTAGAGGTAATTACTGTAATTTAAGGTATGAATAATGTTTTAAAAATATGAAATGAACTTGACACATGTCCTAAACTTATTGGATGTGTCATGGCCGACCAAGAAAATTGATGGGTCAACTTGGGGAACCCATGGAGCCACTTTGGAAGGAAAATGACATTAATATTTTTTATTTAATGTTAAAGTAAAAATGTCACAAACATGAGTTATTTTACTAAAACAATTTTTAAATGGGTTTATACAAGTCATATTTTTGCCTATAAATATTCATTAGAAAGCTAAAAATATTTCCTATATCATGATATATTTATTATAATTTTTAGACATTAAATAAAGTAAATTATGTATGACACCATGATGATGCAGCGATGACCTCATTATTTAACGATTTAAATAAAATGAAAAGATAATGTAACATCTAAGACCTAAACATGTCAAAAACCACTTTTATGGGTATATTTAGAACTATTATCACCTTATCCTCTAAATATATAATTTTGGGACCTTTTAAATCCGAATAGAATTTTATAATAATGTATCCTTTTATACCTTTCCAAGAGTGCCCCTCCACTCCTCTTATAAAAGGCCCCCACCTCTACCACCTTACCCACACTTCCAAAGACTTTTTCTCGGAAAACCCCTACCCATTTTGTCTCTCCACATCCCTCTATAACTCCTAGAATCCTCACTTTGGGAAGAAGTCTTCCCAAGGAATCCATTGAGCTCAAATAAAAAAGAGTTACCCGATTTAAAGGTAGTGTCTTCTCTTGTGTTCTTATGTTTTATTTTGCTTCTCCAACCCCCTAAACTCTTTTTATTCATTTATTTTGTAACAAAACCAGTATCTTCCATATACTAGGATGTTTTTATAAGAAGGATTCGAGCTACACTTATACACACCTACATCTAATGGTTAAAGAGCACACTGTTTCCGTGGATGGCGAATTTCTGCCTCACGAAACGATGATTGTTCAATATTCTTTTAACACCTTCAATGGTGGCCATTAATATTTCACTATATTTATATATGGTATATAATATTTTTATGGTTTACTTAAGCTTCTGTATTTTTCATTTATGGCATACCTTTATGGTTTCCATTATGGGTAAACGCGATATCTTCATTTTATGAAGTGCAGACTACCGCCCCCTCAAAGTGATTTGATTCGTCAATACCATATGTGGGATGTATAAAGAATGGAATTAATGATATTATATATGGTATTATACTGGAATTATAATATAACTTTATATCATTATGATTCCATTCCATAAAATATGAAATAGAAATGAAAGTAGCGTTCATGCGTACGTACGGCTTACCGTCTCCATGAACGGTGCATTTCATTTCTTACCTCTAAAAGTTATGTAATATTATAAATGCATGTATATACAGGATATATATGATATATATGATATCTACATCATGAGTATAACTCTGGATATAATGGATACATGAAAAACTTGTAATTATAAAGAGTTTATTTTTGACTCAAGTACAAATGATCGTTGAAACGACCGTTATTAACTTAAATAATTACATAGTGTTCATGACCTAGTAATAAGAGATATAAAAAGAATAATGAACTTGAAAAAGGTTTTTAAGAAAGTAGAAATTAAATCAAGTTTATTATTCAGGACGTTAAAGAATAATCGAGTCAAGTCGGACCCGAGGTAAGGGAACTTCTTAACCCAATTTCCGTTCTTTGGGTTAATCTCCTACTTTCAAATTATGCCATGATATTATTATGTCCTATCTTGTATTTTTACATTCTTTATATGTACTTATAGTGAATACACATAATAGATATATTTTTTTAAAAAACTAATCTTTGTATGGGACTTCGTCTCAATCTCCTTTCGTAGAGGCATATTTTGTTTTATACACAACCTTATTTTATACGGTGTATAAACCCCTTTGAATTTTACATTTATCCAAAATGATTTTTTTATACGAAGTGTTTTACTAAATGACAAAAGGGAATATTTTTGTCGTACGTATGCGGTGAAAACGACTTCTCTGCCACTTTGACCATTATTTGAGTTTCGACTTCCTCTACAAGCCATATCGTTTTTAAAAGAAAAATAAATACCATTTTTTACTTTTCTTTTATTTTGGTATTGAAAATGGTTTTCATAATTTTTTTTATATCAATGTGTTGTATTGATATCTTGTGATTGAAATGTGGAAATGTTATGTTTCCTTTATTCATGTATTATGTGGTACGATTATGTTATGGTTCTTGGGAATTGTTATGAAGAAGGGTGGTTCCGTGATACACTAAGGGCGGGTGAGCCCGATATAGCTCTCCAATGCATTGGGTAATGCGAATGAGTTAAATGTTAAGGTTTCTCCGAAGAGATTTAGGGAATATACTATGATGGGTATTTCAAATGTAACCAAGAGTGTTACTCACTATGTAAGAATGTTATTAATGCCTCAAGTTACCTTTATGTCTTGTGATTTCTATGATTTATTTATGATTTGATGAGGTATGGTAAAGTTCTTATGTTTTATGGGAAAAGTGTGATTTCATTCTTATGTATATATGTACTCATGTTTCTTTTCCATATTTTTATATCCCTTACTATAAGGACCCTCACTTATTTCATACATAATCTTGAATTTAATCAAGAAAACACTTCATTTTACATTGAGGTACTTTTCAAGTTTAGAGATTTAGAGAATTAAGACAAAACATTCATAACATTACACATTGTTACATAGTGGATACCATAAAATCAGTTTCCATTTTCCTCAGAATATAAAACATTAAAACATAAAACAAGACTCCTTGACAATTCTTCAACATTTAACATGTCTTCCTTCCTTGTATTACTCATCCATTAACCTGTGAAAAATCATTTAAAAACTTGGGATGAGCACAATGGCCCAGTAAGGTATGAAAAAGAAGGAAAAATCACATTAGTCCATGAATACGCATGACGTATGGAAACATTTTCAAAATACATGATTTACACCCATAAAATCTTACTTTGTGTAACATGAGATTTACAAAAGATCCAAACAAACATAATTATAATCATAGAGGTATATTGGGGCATTACTTACATAATCTTGTAACCATCTTGGCTACCTTAAAATTTGTAACCCTCACGGCTACCTTACTTTGTGTAACCATCACAGTTACACTTGGAGTAACCATACGACCGACCTCCAACTTACTCATACCCAATTCATTGGAGGGAAATATAGGTCCCACCCTTCATCATAAACAATGCCCAATAACCAAAACATAATCATACAACATAAACAATAGCATAAAAAAATTGCCTTTGAATCTTATAAAACAGAATTTTAAAAGAGGATTTTAGAAGAAAAGTCCCTTATAAACATCATATACTTGAAGTGAGACTTAATTGAGTGGATGGAATATGTATATAATCTGTAAATACACATAATTAAACATAATATAAATAGAACCCATCACACAAACAATTTAAATATCACATAAATTATAATGTAGAAGGTTAACCCGAAGAATGGAAATCGGGTTAAGAATTCCCTTACCTTAGGCTTGTCTTACTTAAAAATTGTTTAAACCTCCTGTATAATGGTTAAAAGATTGTTATTAGTATTTTAAAGAAACATTTTCGTGTTTATAACATATTATATGGTCATTTCATAACCTCATTTCACCCCTTATTTGTTAGTATTTTGTTCCTTGCATTATTTTGGGTGAGTTCTTTTGTGATTTTCACAATCGGTTCATGATGAATCGTTCTTGTTGATTGGAAGTGAAACTCCAGAATTGGAATGGAGTAGTATTTACATATTTCTAGTACCATAAATTATACCATTTATCACTTTGATTCCTTATATGATGATGATTTATAAGTTAAAACATTAGTTATGTTCGTTTAGATCATTTAAGTGGTTCTTTGATAATTACAACTTCATTTTGTCTTATAAATTTGAATCAAGAGTAAAAAAGAATTCCAGAACCTTATATGAGTTTTAAAACATATATTATAACCTGGTTCAACCATATAAATGGTTTCATGACCAGACTTGAAAGAATTAATGGAAATTGAAAATACATCGTCCACGATATCGGTAATCCGACACAAATTGACAATGTTTTTTGATTCTTTAAATAAGTGAGAGAGGAGAGGAATAATGATTTGTAATTTTCCATAAACATGAAAACATCCAGAATATACATGATTCTGGAGATTTCATTCCTCTTGGATAAGAGGGGGTGAAGGAAGAAGAAAAGGAATCACGAAATAAAGAAAACATGAGAAATTTCTTACAAAAATTCGGCAGCCTAACGGCGTCTGTTAAAATTTTATAAAAACAAGATTGATGAAAGGAATGGAATATCTCATCATCATAAAAAAATTTTACAGTAAGGGGAAATATTTAATGAAATATCCCAACAAAAGACAAAGGGAAAGGAAGAGAACAACATAAAATGGAAGAAAAGAAAGAAAATAAAAGAGGTTGTTTACCTCTTGATCTCTTCTCCTTGAGATCCTTCTTAAGGGCTTTGATTTTGGCCTTTTGGTGAGACCAGCAGCTCTAGGACGTGGGGAAGAAGATTGAGAAGGTAATTTGGCAGAAATTAGACAATGCTCAAGGCTTGAGAGGTGTGGGAGGAAGCGGGGAGTGAGGGTGATATTTATAGTGGAGGAGGGGAGGTATTTTAGATTATTTTAATTATTATTATAATATTTTTATCAAGAATATGAATAATCTCAAATCAAGTGGCCTTAATTAGTGAAAATATCAAGTGACTTCGAGGCAAGTGGCCTTTCATCACTTATGATGTCATAAATAGTGCATATTTAACGATAAATTGATTATACGGTATTTTATCGTATTTCACTATTCACCGAAAATTCAAGAGTTTCAGAAAAATACCAAAAATTTACCCCAACCATTTTTCGATGTGTAGAATTCAAAAATGAACTCCATTTTTCAAAAATAATTTTCTAAATATTATTAATTTAATTTTTAAATAAGGTTACAGTTAATTCGAAAAATAACAATATTTAAGTGCAACTAGTTTCATGTGACATTGGAAAATTAATTATGATCCCATTATCATATTTCCATGAGAAAATAAAATAATAATATTATTTACTATTCATGAGGTCATATTACTATTCATATTACTATTCATAAGGGCATGTTACTATTCACAAAAAAAAACAAGTTTGTTACATCAGACTCTAAATAACATACTGAACCCAATTGTAGATGACAGTTTCTTGAAATTCAAATCATAGAAGAAATAAAATTATGTTTAAAGGATACTTATAAATATATACCTTAAACAAAATTTCAAGCATTTTCAATTTATTTTCAGAAAAACTTGGGATGTTACATTATCCCCACCTTCTTGAAATTGCGTCCTCGCAATTTTATTTACTTATTAAACAACTGAGGGTACCTTGATCAAGGTGTCCACTCGGTTTCATCATCATCTTGTTCACGTAGGTAGAAGTCCCATTCATTACAACAATGATTTAGAGATCCTTCAAAATCATTTGCTTCCTCCATCCAAATACACCTCGTACAACATAGGTCATATGGGTGTTCACAGAAAAACAGTTTTGGAAAATAATCATGTATGACATATAATTCCAAAACATCTGATAAAACATGATTTCTATAAAATAGTCGGACAGAAATTGAGTTGAAACTTTCTATTATTGGTCCTTTTAAAATACCATAAGTATGTGATGTGAGACTATATTTTAAAAGAAAATATAAATAGGTTGCATAAGGGTCTCCTTCCTCAGCACCATTTTTAAAATCATAATATGCTTCAAATTCTTGTGATAAGGTAAAATATTTGAAAATACCTTGATAATATTTACCTTTCTTGAAATTATGTGAATATTGTGAAAATAGTTTTTGTCTAAAAACAACCCATGATCCACGATGATAACGAGGTATAGAGGAGGTGTTTGATATCTCAAAAAACTGCTTGCAAGTGAGTTGTATGCTAGAAAAAGTTTCACAATCATCCGAAGATGACTTTGCAATAATTATTGCAAGCATGTAATCAGGAAGAGATATGAATGTCGTTTGAGATCCTTCTCCTTCCATTCGTAAACAACTTTACTTTACCTGAAAAAAAGTTACAAAACAAGGATTTGACTGAAATAATAGATATAGGGACTAATCACGTGTCTCACAAGAACTCCTAATCCCTAAAGTTGTCTAAACCGACCTCTGATACCAACAATAAGGACCCGCACTTATTTCATACATAATCTTGAATTTAATCAAGAAAACACTTCATTTTACATTGAGGACCTTTTCAAGTTTATAGCTTTAGAGAATTAAGACAAAACATTCATAACATTACACATTGTTACATAGTGGATACCATAAAATTAGTTTCCATTTTCCTCAGAATATAAAACATTAAAACATAAAACAAGACTCCTTGACAATTCTTCAACATTTAACATGTCTTACTTCCTTGTATTACTCATCCATTAACCTGTGAAAAATCATTTAAAAACTTGGGATGAGCACAAAGTCCCAGTAAGGTATGAAAAAGAAGGAAAAATCACATTAGTCCATGAATACGCATGACGTATGGAAATTTTTTTAAAATACATGATTTACACCCATAAAATCTTACTTTGTGTAACATGATATTTACACAAGATCCACACAAACATAATTATAATCATAGAGGTATATTGGGGCATTACTTACATAATCTTGTAACCATCTTGGCTACCTTAAAATTTGTAACCCTCACGGCTACCTTACTTTGTGTAACCATCACAGTTACACTTGGAGTAACCATACGGCCGACCTCCAACTTACTCATACCCAATGAATTGGAGGGAAATATAGGTCCCACCCTTCATCATAAACAATTCCCAATAACCAAAACATAATCATACAACATAAACAATAGCATAAAAACATTGCCTTTGAATCTTATAAAACAGAATTTTAAAAGAGGATTTTAGAAGAAAAGTCCCTTATAAACATCATATACGTGAAGTGAGACTTAATTTAGTGGATGGAATATGTATATACTCTGTAAATACACATAATTAAACATAATATAAACAGAACCCATCACACAAACAATTTAAATAGCACATAAATTATAATGTAGAAGGTTAACCCAAAGAATGGAAATCGGGTTAAGAATTTCCTTACCTTAGGCTTGTCTTACTTAAAAATTGTTTAAACCTCCTGTATAATGGTTAAAAGAGTGTTATTAGTATTTTACATAAACATGTTCGTGTTTATAACATATTATATGGTCATTTCATAACCTCATTTCACCCCTTATTTGTTAGTATTTTGTTCCTTGCATTATTTTGGGTGAGTTCTTTTGTGATTTTCACAATCGGTTCATGATGAATCGTTCTTGTTGATTGGAAGTGAAACTCCAGAATTGGAATGGAGTAGTATTTACATATTTCTAGTACCATAAATTATACCATTTATCACTTTGATTCCTTATATGATGATGATTTATAAGTTAAAACATTCGTTATGTTCGTTTAGATCATTTAAGTGGTTCTTTGATAATTACAACTTCATTTTGTCTTATAAATTTGAATCAAGAGTACAAAAGAATTCCAGAACCTTATATGAGTTGTAAAACATATATTATAACCTGGTTCAACCATATAAATGGTTTCATGACCAGACTTGAAAGAATTAATGGAAATTGAAAATACATCGTCCACGATATCGGTAATTCGACACAAATGGACAATGTTTTTTGATTCTTTAAATAAGTGAGAGAGGAGAGGAATAATGATTTTTAATTTTCCATAAACATGAAAAAATCCAGAATATACATGATTCTGGAGATTTCATGCCTCTTGGATAAGAGGGGGTGAAGGAAGAAGAAAAGGAATCATTAAATAAAGAAAACATGAGAAATTTCTTACAAAAATTCGGCAGCCTAACGGCATCTCTTAAAATTTTATAAAAACAAGATTTATGAGAGGAATGGAATATCTCATCATCATACAAACTTTGTACAGTAAGGGGAAATATTTAATGAAATATCCCAACAAAAGACAAAGGGAATGGAAGAGAATAACATAAAATGGAAGAAACGAAAGAAAATAAAAGAGGTTGTTTACCTCTTGATCTCTTCTCCTTGAGATCCTTCTTAAGGGCTTTGATTTTTGTCTTTTGGTGAGACCAGCAGCTCTAGGACGTGGGGAAGAAGATTGAGAAGGGAATTTGGCAGAAATTAGACAATGCTCATGGCTTGAGAGGTGTGGGAGGAAGAGGGGAGTGAGGGTGATATTTATAGTGGAGGAGGGGAGGTATTTTAGATTATTTTAATTATTATTATAATATTTTTATCAAGACTATGAATAATCTCAAATCAAGTGGCCTTAATTAGTGAAAATATCAAGTGAGTTCGAGGCAAGTGGCCTTTCATCACTTATGATGTCATAAATAGTGCATATTTACCGATAAATTGATTATACAGTATTTTATCATATTTCACTATTCACCGAAAATTCAAGAGTTTCATAAAAATACCAAAAATTTACCCCAACCATTTTTCGATGTTTAGAATTCAAAAATGAACTCCATTTTTCAAAAATAATTTTCTAAATATTATTAATTTAATTTTTAAATAAGGTCACAGTTAATTCGAAAAATAACAATATTTAAGTGCAACTAGTTTCATGTGACATTGGAAAATTAATTATGATCCCATTATCCTATTGCCATGAGAAAATAAAATAATATTATTATTTACTATTCATGAGGTCATATTACTATTCATATTACTATTCATAAGGGCATGTTACTATTCACCAAAAAAAATAAGTTTGTTTCATCAGACTCTAAATAACATACTGAACCCAATTGTAGATGACAGTTTCTTGAAATTCAAATCATAGAAGAAATAAAATTATGTTTAAAGGATACTTATAAATATATACCTTAAACAAAATTTCAAGGATTTTCAATTTATTTTCAGAAAAACTTGGGATGTTACACTTACTGAGCTTTTTATGCTCATCCCAAGTTTTTGAAATGTTTTTCATAGGTCAAGGGAAAGGTACATGATATGATGATAGTGTCAAGGAAGTGTCAAGAAAAAATCCATGTTTTATTTTAAATATGTTTCCGTTGATGGGAAAAATGAATACTATCTTTTATGTAACCACTTTGTTTAAATGTGATGCATGTTTTATGATCTAATTCTCTAAAACTCTAAACCTGAAAAGATCCTCAATGTGTAATCTTGTAATAACTCAAGATTAAGTACGGTTTACAACTGGGGCCTTATAGTTGGTATCAGAGGTTGGTTTAGATAACTTTAGGAGTTGGAATTTTATTAAATGATTATCCAAAAATATTTTGTTATGGTCAAATTGAAATGATATAGCATTTGAAGATTACCATGTTGCTTCATCTAAGACATGTTTGTTCAGAATGGTTTTCCGTAGAGGAAACAAGGAATCAGTGCTAGGAAGGCATACAGAAGGAAATAACCTTCCGAATCGGCATCCTGAGATGGTCGGAATTGGAACTGAACAGTTTGTTGCAGTAATGGAGCAGGTGACTCAAGTGATAGATGGTGGCAGTATCCATGCACGAGATCAGCCAAATCAACCGCAGAGGAACATGTCAGTGGTGGAACATTTAATGAGGCAAAATCTCCCATCATTCTAAGGATCATCTAACCATGTGCCACTTGAATGGTGGATTAAAGCACTGGAGAAGATTTTTGATGTCATGGGGTATTCAGACAATCAAAAGGTTAGTCTTTCTATTTACCGTTTGGAGGGTGAAGCAGATCAGTGGTGGTCGATGGTTAAAAATATCAAGGGCGCTGATGAGATTGATGCTCTCGACTGAGATGAATTCAAAGGTATGTTTCTTGAGAAGTATTTTACTAAGGCTGTTAGACTTAGGATGGAAAAAAATTCTTGGAATTGAGGCAAGAGGAAGACTCGGTGGCTGCCTATGAAGAATGGTTCACTCGATTGGCAAGGTATGCACCAAATTTTATCTGATACCTTGATAGTAAAATCAATCGTTTTTAATCAGGATTAAAGAAAAAATATCGAAGGGCATTGGCTTATTGTGAGTTTAAAAGTTATGAAAAGCTTTTTCGATGTGCTGAGAAGGTGGAAATGGAGTTTTCCGATGATCAAGTGTTCTATAACAACCAGGAGAAGAAGTGACCGAGGTGGCAGGAGAAAGGAAAGAATTCTTCAAAAAGGTCTGATGGAAAGAAAACTAAGTTTCCAGTTTGTGATAAATGTGGTAAAAGGCAAGCTGTGGAATGTCTTTTGAATTATGGAAAGTGCTACCGATGCGGTAAGATGGGACATAAGGCTCATGATTGCACTAAAAAAGATCAAGGTGATGGTAAGACCAAATTTGATTTACAGTTAGTGAAATGTTTTAAGTGAAATGAGATGGGTCACTATGAAAATGAGTGTCTGAAAAAGAGATTGAGTGATGGGAAGAAGTTAGACTATAAGTAGAAAGGGGTCGTGATATCCTTTGCAACTACTTCAGCAGATGTCAGTCCATCAAATGAAGTTGTATCTGGTACTTTGTTTTTTTAGATTATGCCAGTGTGTTGTTTGATTCAGGGTCTACACATTCTTTCATCTCCGAAAGTTTTTCTAGTAAAATGGGAATACCATCTCAAGAAATGACTCCTGAACTTTTGGTAAAAACACCTGGGGGAAATGTTGAGGCAAAAAGAATTTATAAGAATCTTCCTATCCATACCTGTGGAAAGAAACTACTTGTGAACCTTATTGTTTTACCTCTAGTAGAGTTTGATGTTATCCTAGGTATGGATTGGCTCTCTATTTTCCATGCTAAGATTGACTGTAGAGCTAAAGAAGTTTCTTTTCACAAAGAATTTCAGTTTGTGTACAAGAATGAACCCTTACTGTTGATAACTTATCAAGAGGACGAGAAAATTGTAAAAGATGGAAATGAATGCAACCTTGCACACATCATTGAAAACAAAGGAACTGTTCATATTAATGATGTGCCAGTGGTAAATGAGTATCATGATGTTTTTCCTGATGAGTTTCCTAGAATAATACCACATTGGGAAGTTGAATTTACTGTTGACATAGTTCTTGATGCTAAACCAATTTCAAAACACCCTTATTGAATGGCTCAAATTGAACTTTTAGAGTTGAAGGAGCAATTGCAAGATTTATTAGAGAAAGGTTTCATTCAACCTAGCACATCACCATGGGGTGATCCTATTTTATTTATTAAAAAGAAAGATGGTTCAATGAGACTTTGTATTGATTATAGATCCTTGAATAATATCACTGTTAAGAACAAATATCCTTTGCCTCATATCGATGATTTGTTTGATCAGCTCCAGGGAGCTCAGTATTTTTCAAAGATTGACCTGAGATTGGGGTACCATCAGTTGAAGGTAAAGAAAGCAGATATTCCAAAGACCGCATTCCGTACAAGATATGGCCATTATGAATTTGTAGTAATGCCTTTTGGGCTAACCAATGCACCTGCTGTATTCATGGACTTAATGAATAGAATTTTCCATGAGTTCTTGGATAAGTTTTTGGTTGTTTTCATTGATGATATTTTGGTGTTTTCTAAAAGTAAAGAAGAGCATGAAAGACATTTAAGGGTTATTTTGCAAACCTTAAAAGAAAATAAATTGTATGGAAAATTCAGAAAGTGTGAGTTTTGGTTGCAACAAATTTCTTTCCTTGGTCACATTGTCTCTAAAGATGGGATAACTATTGATCCTGCAAAAAAAAAAGTTGTTGAAGAATGGACAAGACCCACAAATGTAACTGAGATTCGTAGCTTCCTTGGTTTGGCAGGCTATTACCAAAGGTTTGTTAAAATTTTTTCATGGTTATCTAGTCCAATGACGAAGCTAACTCGGAAGGGTGTTAAGTTTATCTGGACAAAAGAATGTGATGATTGTTTTCAGGAACTGAAAAGAAGATTGGTGAATGCTCCATTTTTGGCACTACCTTCCCAGAATGGGAATTTATTATCTACAGTGATGCTTCATTGAAAGGACTTGGTTGTGTCCTAATGCAGAATGATCAGGTAATTGCTTATGCTTCACGACAGTTGAAAACTCATGAGGTAAATTATCCTATACATGATTTGGAATTAGCTGTTGCAGTTTTCTCTTTAAAAATTTGGAGGCATCATTTGTATGGAGTAAAGTGTGAAATATATACCGATCACAAAAGTTTAAAGTATATATTCACTCAGAAATAATTGAACATGAGACAGAGGAGATGGCTAGAATTAATCAAGGATTATGATTGTACAATTCATTACCATCTGGGAAAAGCAAATAAAGTGGCTGATGCTTTGAGTCGAAAAAGTAATGCTTCATTAACAATGTTGCGTTTGGAACGTGATCCTTTGGTTAAGGATTTTATGAACTTTGGCATAGATCTTTTTGGTGCAGGGTGTTCTTCTATTTTGTTTCAGGTATTAGTGAAATCTTCTCTATCAGACAGAATCAAGCAAGCACAGAAGCAAGACAGTGAGTTGCAGAAAAAGGTAGAGCTAGTTCAGAAGGGTAAGTTGCCTGAATTCAACATTGATAATGATTGTGTTTTGAGATTTGGGAAGAGATTTTGTGTGCCTTGTGATTCACAATTGAAGAGAGAGCTGTTATGTGAAGCTCATAGTTCTCCGTTTTCAGTTCATCCTGGCAGTACTAAGATGTACAGAGATCTTCGGGAGTATTACTGGTGGGATAGAATGAAAAGAGATATTGCTGATTTTACTGTGAAGTGTTTGACATGTCAACAGGTTAAAGCAGAGCAGCAGTTACCAAAAGGGATGCTTCAACATTTACCAGTACCATAGTGGAAATGGGAGAATATATCCATGGACTTTGTTGTGGGATTACCGAATACATCTCGAGGTAATAATGCAATCTGGGTTATTGTTGATCGCTTGACTAAATCTGCTCATTTCCTTGATATACGAGATAATTTTTCCCTAGATCAACTTTCCCATTTGTATCTTAAAGAGATAGTCAGGTTACATGGAGTTCCTCTTTCCATTGTATCTGACCGTGATCCCAGGTTCACTTCTAACTTTTGGAAAGGCCTTCAGAAGTCATTGGGTACTGAATTAAATTTTAGTATAGCTTTTCATCCTCAGTCAGATGAGCAGTCAGAACGAATAATTCAAACATTGGAGGATATGCTACGTGCTTGTTTGATGGATTATCAGGGAAGTTGGGACCAACATCTTTCCTTGGTTGAATTTTCATATAATAATAGTTTTCATTCCAGTATACAGATGGCACCATTTGAGGCGTTATATGGGAAGCGGTGTCAAACTCCATCTTTCTGGGATGAAGTGGGTGAAAGGAAGCTGATGGGACCAGAATTGGTAGAAGAGTTGGCAGAAAAAGTTCAGTCGATATAGAAACACATGAGAACAGCTCAGAGCAGGAAGAAGAGTTATGCGGACAACAGGAGGAAGGATCTCTCTTTTGAGGTAGGTGATCATGTTTTTCTCAAAGTCTCACCATGGAAAAGTGTGATGTGATTTGGTAAGAAAGGAAAGTTGTGTCCAAGGTTCATTGGACCATATGAAATTCTGAAGAGAGTTGGATCAGTTGCATACCGAGTGGATTTACCTCTGAGTTTATCTCAGGTACACAATGTTTTTCATGTTTCAATGTTAAGGAAGTACATGCCAGATCCATATCATGTTTTGAGTCCAGAGGTAGTTCAGCTAGAAGAGAACCTATTTTATGAGGAAAAACCGGTCTGGATTCTTGACCACATGGAGAAAGTGTTTTGGAATAAGTTTATTAATCAGTTAAAGGTTTTGTGGAAAAACCACATGGTTGAAGAGGCAACATGGGAATCTGAAAATGCAATGAGGGCTAAATACCCCCACTTATTCGATAAGTAAATAAATTGTGGGGACACATTTTTCTAAAGGGAGGAAGGATGTTACATCCCAAGTAGTTAATGAATAATAGATATTTTTATCTATTTCTACTAATGAATTAGATAGTGTTTTAGAGGCTTAAAATGAGAATAAATCCAATCTTAAGCATGGAATACACTAATATTTTTAAAAGATTGTTTTACTACCTTTTGATGGCAAACCATTTTTAAATAAAACTTTTGACCATTTTATAAGCTCTATTTGTCAAAATAAACTTATTATTTATGATTGGGACATTGAAATTTACATTGGATAATTTTTTGGTATTTTTCTGATAATGTTCATTTTTTAATGAATAGTGAAAAATACTGCATTTTACATCAAAACTGATTTTTCATCTAATTTAATTATATGGTTAGATTATATTTTGAATTGGTTTTAAAGTTAAATTAGAATATATTTTTATCATTTAATCCAATAGTGGTCGTTGGAATTAATTTCACTTTGAAATTGGACTTAAACTAGTGTCAATCTTCTCATACTTATTATTTTATAAAAACACGCTATTTGCTCAGACAGCAGGAAGTAATTATTAAATTAATTAATGTAACTTATATGTTTTGAATTTTTTCAAATAGAAATCTTTTTTGAATTCGGAATATCAAATATATCTTAGAGTGATGTTTTGGTATTTTTCCGAAAAACTTCAATTTTTGATGAATAGTGAAACCACTAAGTGGTACTTAAAAACTGATTTTTCGTTTAAATGAAATTTTACCACCTATGTGTTTTGAATTTCAAAAATCCTACATACATGATTGTCATTAAGAAGTAAAATTTGGTTCAATGGGATTAAAATAATTTTCTGGTGAATAGTAACTTTTAAGTTGTTAATCACGATTAGAGGTAATTAGTGTAATTTAAGGTAAGAATAATGTTTTAATAATATGAAATGAACATGAATCATGTCCTAACCTTATTGGATGTGTCATGGCTGACCAAGAAAATCCATGGGTCAAATTGGGGACCCCATGGAGCCACTTTGTATGGAAAATGACATTAAGATCTTTTTATTTAATGTTAAAGTAAAAATGTCACAAACATAAGTTGTTTTACTAAAACAATTTTTAAATGGGGTTATACAAGTAATATTTTTTACTATAAATACTCATTATAAATATGAAAAGATTTCCTACATCATTATATATTTTTTATAATTTTTAGACATTAAATAAATTAAATTATTTATGACACTATGATGATGCAGTGATGACCTCATTATTTAACGATTTAAATAAAATGAAAAGATAAATTAAAATATAAGACCTACACATGTCAAAAATCTATTGGATGGGTGTATTTTGAACTATTATCACCTTATCCGCTAAATATATAATTTTTGGACCTTTTAAATCCGAAAATCATTTTATAATAAAGTATCCTTTTATACATTTCCAAGAGTGCCCCTCCTCTCCTCTTATAAAAGGCCCCCACCTCTACCACCTTACCCACACTTACAAAGCCATTTTCTCGGCCGAACCCTGCCCATTTTGTCTCTCCACATCCCTCTCTGACTCCTATAAGTCTCACTTTGGGCAGAAGTCTTCCCAAGGAAGCCTTTGAGATTAAATCAATAAGAGTTACCCGATTTAAAGGTAGTGTCTTCTCTCGTGTTCTTATGTTTTATTTTTCTTCTCCAACCCCCTAAAATCTTTTTATTCATTTATTTTGTAACAACACCAGTATCTTACATATACTAGGATGTTTTTATAAGAAGTATTCAATCTACACATACACACACCTACATCTAATGGTTAAAGAACATACTGTTTCCGTGGGTGGTGAATTTCTGCCTCACGAAACGATGATTGTTCAATATTCTTTTAACACCTTAAAATGTGGCCATTAAGATGTCAATATATTTATATATGGTATATAATATGTTTATGTTTTACTTAATATTCTGTATTTTTCATTTATGGCATACCTTTATGGTTTCCATTAGGAGTAAACGTGATATCTTCATTTTAGGAAGTGCGGAATACCGCCCCCTCAAAGTGATTTGATTCTTCAATACCATATGTGGGATGTATAAAGTATGGAATTAATGATATTATATATGATATTATACTGGAATTATAATATACCTTTATATCATTATGATTCCATTCCATAAAATATGAAATAGAAATGAAAGTAGCGTTCATGCGTACGTACGGCTTACCGTCTCCATGAATGGTGCATTTCATTTCTTACCTCTAAACGTTATGTAATATTATAAATTCATGTATATACTGGATATATATGATATATATGATATCTAAATCATGATTATAACTCTGGATATAATGGATACATGAAAAAATTGTAATTATAAAGAGTTTATTTTTGACTCAAGTACCAATGATCGTTAAAATGACCGTTATTAACTTAAATAATTACATAGTGTTCATGAACTGGTAATAAGAGATATAAAAGGAATAATGAACTTGAAAAAGGTTCTTAAGAAAGTAGAAATTAACTCAAGTTTATTATTCAGGATGTTAAAGAACGATCGAGTCAAGTCAGACCCGAGGTAAGGGAACTTCTTAACCCAATTTCCGTTCTTTGGGTTAATCTCCTACTTTCAAATTATGCCATGATATTATTATGTCCTATATTGTATTTTTACATTATTTATGTGTACTTATAGTGAATACACATAATAGATCTATTTTATTAAAAAATGATCTTTGTATGGGACTTCGTCTCAATCTCCTTTCGTTGAGGCATATTTGGTTTTATACACAACCTTATTTTATACGGTGTATAAACCCCTTTGACTTTTACGTTTATCAAAAATGAATTTTTTATAGGAAGCGTTTTACTAAACGACAAAAGGGAATGTTTTTGTCGTATGTATGCGGCGACAACGACTTCTCCTCCACCGGGACCATTATTTGAGTTTCAGCTTCCTCTACAAGCCATACCATTTTTTTAAAAGAAAAATAAATACCATGTTTTACTTTTATTTTATTTTGGTATTGAAAATGGTTTTCATAATTTTTTTTATATCAATGTGTTGTATTGATATCTTGTGATTGAAATGTGGAAATGTTATGTTTCCTTTATGCATGTATTATGTGGTACGATTATGTTATGGTTCTTGGGCTTTGTTATGAAGACGGGTGGTTCCGTGATAAACTAATGGTGGGTGAGCCCAATATAGCTCTCCAATGCATTGGGTAACGTGATGGAGTTAAACGTTAAGGTTTCTTCGAAGAGATTTAGGGAATATACTATGATGAGTATTCCAAACGTAACCAAGAGGGTTACTCCCTACGTAAGAATGTTATGAATTCCTCAAGTTACCTTTATGTCTTGTGATTTCTATGATTTATTCATGATTTGATGAGGTATGTTAAAGTTATTATTTTTTATGGGTAAGGTATGATTTCATTCTTATATATATATGTACTCATATTTCCTTTCCATATTTTTATATCCCTTACTGATCTTTTTATGCTCATCCCAAGTTTTTGAAATGTTTTTCACAGGTCAAGGGAAAGGTACATGATATTATGATAGTGTCAAGGAAGTGCCAAGAAAGAATCCATGTTTTATTTTAAATATGTTTCCGTTGATGGAAAAAATGAATACTATCTTTTGTGTAACCACTTTGTTTAAATGTGATGCATGTTTTATGATCTAATTCTCTAAAACTCTAAACCTAAAATTATCCTTAATGTGTAATCTTGTAATAACTCAATATTAAGTAAGGTTTATGGCTGGGGCCTTATAGGTATATAAACTATATAAATTTTCAAGGTTAACTACCAAGACCATCAAACATAGTGGATCATACCTGATCAACTATTTCCCAGTGTGGATCAATACCATCGGCCTGTTTCCCATTGTAGATCAATCCCATTAGCCTGTTTACAATTGTGGACCAAGCCCTTAAAAATGCTTCCCATTGTTATATCATTAGATATGAAGATTACCCAATGAATTTTATTAAGTTACATGCGCACCCATTTCTATTTATAATATAACCACCATCTACGGTTATAACACAACCACTATCCTTGGTTATAACGTTACCACCATCATTGGTTATAACATTACCACCATCCTAGGTTATAATGTAACCACTATACTGGGTTAAAAAGTTACCACTATACTTGGTTATACTGTAACCACCATCACATAAATAAAATCATACATAAGTGTGCCAAAATGTTATAAAAAATTAATCATATCAGAACACATGAAAACACAATGGTCTCAAAAACATTACATCATAGCATAACCCATAGAAAGGAAATATATTTCATAAACATCACTTCATACAAATCATAAAACATCCAAAAAATAATAAGGTTGTTAAAATTGGATCATATCTCTAATAAATCATAAGTGACATCAAATTATGTCATCTTAGATGGAAAATGATTTTGAAAGATCATTTGGAAAAATTATTGAGGAAAATTGCATTTCAAATTTAAAAATCACTTTTTAAAAATAAAATTTCACAAAATAGTTTCAAAATATTTTTTTATTTTTAATTAACCTTTGAGAATTATAAATGAAGATTTTAATTATTGATATTTCATGATGGTGAAAATATTATTAATTCCACACATAGTAAAACAAAAATTCCTTTAAAATTTAAGTAAAAGAATAAATTGAACATGCCTAGAAAAAATGGGATTATTACTTTTAAATAATTTTTTAAAAAGTTAGTCATTGGTAAAAATTTCTTTAAAAAATAATTGTATAATAGTAAAAATTTCCTTTAAAACATTTTTAGAAAATATTGCTATGATAGAAAATGGGGGTTTGAGTGACGGGAGAAATAAAGATGATTTTTATTAAAAAAATTATTTTGGTATCTTTATTCATTTAAGAGAGGAAAGTGAAAGGAAAACATTTATTTTTAATAAATAACTAGAGGATAAGGAAATAAATGAGTTTCTTCAGAGGTATATTATAATATCTCATCGTTGGAAGTATATCATAAACAATTCTGTTAAAAAATGAGATTATAATATTATACGTTTAACACTTTGATATCTTTTGAATCAAAAGAACCATGAAAAAAATCACCTTATATGGATATTTATTTGAAATTATTATCATTATAAGTATTATAAAATATTATTTTGGTAATCATATACACCAAAAAAAGAAACAACTTGTGTATATGCAATATATCCCACAAAAATTAAAGTTTAATGAAAATCCATTACATTATGTCTCAACTACCCTCATACATGTTAGAATCTAATATATAATAAATATAATTTTATTATAAATATATTATAGAACCATAATCATATTTATCATTTCATATATGACTCAATTATAACCTTTTATTACCTATTTATTAACAATTCCTTGTTAAAATCATGTTTGGGTAATAATGACTTGGTTTTTCATGTATGTTTTGGTTTGGTATTTTTTTTCCTTTTACATTTAATTTTGTTCCAAAATTTCAAAAACATTACACATGATATAAATATCATATCTATTCATTGTATATTTATTTAGATTAATCCAATAAATTTATAGATAGAAAATGAAAGACACCATTCATGGAGAGGGTAGGTCATACATACTCATGAACATTGTTTCTATTTTCTTAAATGATGTAATGAAAGAAGTGTAAATAATATATTAAATTTCAAGAATAATTTTTATTTAACATATATCACATATTTTCTTTTATATTATCCTTATTACCTTTTGTGTAAATTTTAAGTGAAAACGAATCACATCGTTTCGCAAGGCGGTAGTCCACCGTACACATGAATGACATTATTTTATTCCCCAAAAATGGAAAGTAAGAAGGTATATGTGATAGTTTAATTAAATAATTATAATTATTTCATAAATATAAAATAAATATGTTAAATTCTTCATTATATCTATATTTGAGAGGATGTGATGGAAAAATAATTTTATCGGTTCATGAGGCGGTAGTCCGTCGTACACAAGATCGACTGTTCTGTTTCCCACTTGTTGGAAGAGGAGATAGATGTAGAAAATTAAATAAACATAATAATATATAATTATATTATATACATTTATATTATTATATCATAATTTTTCAATAAGATTTTATGGATTTAAGGGGATAATTAAAACAAAAACACAAGTTTAAAAATTATACCTCTTCTTTGAGAACCTATTAATGTTTATACATGACGACTTTTTAAGAGGGATTAATAATAACACTAAAGAATCTCGTATATGGAGATAAAATTAAGGGATGTATTATATCGGGTATTGGATGAACCAATTGTCTTTAAAAGTGGGAGGTGGAGAGGGGAGGGGCGCCCTTTTATAAGTGGGGGAGAGGATAAAAATAGAATTTTTGAAAAGAATAAATTATACACATGTTTTGTACATGAAAAAATGATAAAAATGGTTCATTATAGACCATTACATGATATTAGGCTAAATTATGTCCATAAAATTGGATTTGGACATGTTTCTATATCATTTTACCCCTTATAATTTTAGTTTAACCCCCTGTAAACTTATTTTAACCTTAACAACTGTAATTAATTTTTACTCTTTTTACTATAAATTTTGTCAAAAAATTAAGTTGAAATTATTATATAATATTAATAATTATTATTAGAAATATTTATTCCATTTTAAAAAAACAAATTCAGATAATTTAAACAATTAAATTTACAAGTAAACCCATATACATGATGAAAAAGAGATTTTCAAAAGAAAAATTAGCATTAGTATATATAAATTTTCAATATGAAAAGTCAACATGAATTTAATTAAAATGAAATAAATTGTGTTGACAAATATAAAGTTTTACAAATGATACATTTAAAACCATATTTTAAAAAAATCATCTTGTAAATTCTTTAAATGAAAAATATAATTTTTATTAAGAATCAGTATTTTTTATTATTCATCGAAAAAATAATATTTTATGAAAACTATAAAAAATTCACTCAAAGATAATTTTGACATGTAGAATTAAAAAATTAATTTCAGTTTTGAAAATAATTTTTATATAATTTTCAAAATTACCTTTATTATTCTCTCACAAAAATAAATAAAATCATTTTTTTAGAAAATAGTATTTTAGAAACATGTCAATACATTACTGAAAATTAAATAGTTTTTTATCAATATGTTTTCTTTTTCCAAAACCATTATACATTGTATTTAAAAGGTGGTTATTAATATTCGTAGTTATATGTTAATATATAGTTTATAATGGTCATGTTTAAATTATAATTTTATTAGTATATCATGTTCTATTAAAACTCAGTGTTGTATGTAACACAAGATATAAAATAAACAAAATTTATTCAAAAAAATCATTAAATATTAGGGTGTTACATTCTACCCCCACAGAATTAAATTTTACCTCAAAATTATATCCCTTTTTTATGAAAAACTAATTATTGTTCTAACTCAATATATCCCCAGGTTCCCACATAGCTTCCTCTAGCTGGGGGTTTCACCACAAAACATTAACCAGGCGAGTGCTCATGTTTTGACACTTTCTATTACAATCTATAATATCTACAAATTATTACTAATAATAAATAACATTCTCTAGAAGTATTAAATATGAGTATAATACATATGATGGATAAATTATATACTTCCTCAAGAGATATACCAGGAACACATCATGAACCTGAGAGAGGTTTAGGGGAAGCACAATGTGATAAGATATGTACATGATATGATCATGAATTTCAAAGGGGTTAATATACCTAGGTATTAGTTTTACATTATTTATAAATCTCATTACCTTCTCCCAAGATGAAATTCTTAGAAACACCTTGTCACTAACTTCAAATTACTGATCACACTGAGGATTTTCGACATAAATTTCATACTAACTTTATGCCGACCATATGTATTACTAAATGGATAAAAACTTATATAATTTCTTAATATATTTGAGGACATAATATATTTCTTTCTCCAACATCAACCCTATAATATAGATTTATACACATGTTTAAATATATGGATTCTTAATAATACATCTTAATTCTTGAGTGAAAGAAATGTTTTTAAGAAAAGTTGATTACCGGTAGTTGTTGATACCATCCACCTTTTAAATCCAAAGAACAAGATCTTTGAATATCCTATAGTGTTTAAATTGTTCTCTCATAATAAACATCTATCTGAGGATTATAAGATGTCTTGAAACTAAACTTCATATCCAAATCCTATTGAAGAGTTATCTATAACATTGAGGTAAACCTCAGATCCTGATTAGATGAAATAGAATGTGGCACTCCATAAAACCTTACTAATTTTTTTAATATATTTTATTACAAACAAGAACTGAGAGAAATATTATCTAATAGTGATGAAGTGTGCTAACTTTTTATGGTTATAAACTACAACCCATATATAATTAATGCCTTTAAGTGTTGGGGGGGGGGGGTCCAATGATAAAATCCATGGTGATGTTTTCCATTTTCTATTCTAGTAAGCGTAATGTCTGTAGCATCCCCTTATAATTTTGTCTCATAGCACTACAAAAAAATTCCCACTGTATAAGGGGTTATTTTTGACTTTAAACGGGGTTATCACCCCTTCTAAAGACATTAGTGGTGGTTAGGAAGAATCGCCGCTAATGTGGCCGCCTACAGTTAGAAGAGGCGGTTTTGAGAAAGCGCTGGTAAATGGGTGTTGAATTTAGAGGCGGTTACAGTATAGGGGGTTTAAACCGCCTCTAATGTTATCCACAATTTACCAAACCCGGTTGTCAGTAGAGGAGGTTTTAACCACAACCGCCTCTAATAGAGGGATTAGGGGTAGTTCAAACCGCCCCTAATGCTTCTCTTTTTTTGAAGATAAACCCCCCATCCATGTTGTGTGCCTCTCCTGTGCGTCCCCTGGTCTCCACCCATCATGTCTCCCAGTCTGCCTGTGTCGTGTCATGTCCCCGATATCCCCTCGGTGTCTACCATGGGTGTCTCCAGTCCCCCCCTCAGTTTCTCCAGTCTCTCAGGTCTTTAGGTCTGTCAGTGCCCCCCGTCCCCTGGTATGTTAGTGTCGTGTCTCCCCAGTCTGTCGGGGTCTCATCTCCCCCATGCGTCCCCCCGGTACTGTGCGTCCATGCAGGGGTCTTGTCTCCCCCATGCGTTCCCCGGTCCTGTGCGTCTAGTCTGTCGGTGTCTCGCCTCCCCCATGCGTTCCCCCTGTACTCTGAGTCCATGCGGGGGTCTCGTCTCCCCCATGAATCCCCCGGTCCTATGCGTCCATTCTGTCGCTGTCTCATCTCCCCCATGCGTCCCCCGGTACTGTGCATCCATGCGGGGGTCTCATCTCCCCCATGCGTCCCTCGGTCCTATGCGTCCGGTCTGTCGGCGTCTCGTCTCCCCCATGCATCCCCCAGTCCTATGTTCAAGTCTCGACCCCAGTCCTTGTGTCCTGCGTGCATGTCCCAGTCCAACCCCACCCCCGGTCCAGCGTGCGTGTCCCAGTCCAGCCTATAGTCTCTTCGTTGTCCAAAAAATTCACAGGGATTCATAAAATGAAGCAAGCAGGATTCGAACCCCAGTTCTTGTTGAGTTAACTCCAACGCCTAAACCATAACAAAAAATCTGCTTCTACTTATTTAGAGTATTTATGATTCTATTTATATATATTGATAAGGTTATGATAATATAAATTATTTTCATAATATTTTTAATTACATATAATAAGTTTAATAAAATATGCATATATATTAATAAAAATATACAGATTAAAAAATTTACACATATTTTATATATTATTGTATTTATATATATTAATAAGTTTATTAAAATAAACATTATTAAAACAATATATTTAAATAAATATAATAAGTTTATTAAAATAAGCATATATATTAATAAGCATATATATATTAACAATTTTACACATATAATTTATATATTATTGTATTTATATATATTAATAAGTTTATTAAGATAAACATTATTTGTATAATATATTTAAAAAAATTAAATAAATAACATGTATCTATATTTATATAAATATAAATATATATGTATATATATATTTTCTACACACATCTATAGATTATATATTTACATTTATTTAAATAAAATTATGTGTGTATGTATTTATAAATACATTTATATCAAACACACACAAACACAAATGTGTATTTATATATTTATTTTTAATTGATTACATTTATTTGAATACATGTATATTATATATATATATATATTACCCAAATATATTATGAAAATATATATACATATTAAATTTATACATACACAATTATATATATATATATATATATATATATATATTACATATTTATATGAATATACTATATTATACATTTTATTAATATATTTGTATATTTATACAATATATAATATATATATTATGATTTTTTTTATAAAAATAGTAGGGGTTCACAACCCCTTTGATCTCTTAAATTATAGGGGGTTGTGAACCCCCTCTAATGTAAGATATTAATAGGGGTTCAAGAGGGGGTTTTGAACCCCCACTAATGTTTACATTAGAGGGGGTTTTCAACCCCCACTAATTTCTTACATTAGACGGTGTTGTGAACCCCCACTAATGTCTTACATTAAGGGGGAGCGGGGTTGTGAAGTCCCATTATTAAAAAAACAAATTTCGTATAACACACACACACAACACCTCTAAAATCCAACTGAATATATGTATATATGTGTGTATATATGGAATCTGTAACTGAATATATAGTGCCTGTAACTAAATATATAGTTCCAATAATTATTAAAGTAGAGAAACTGTTAACATAACTGTATATAAAATCCAACTACATATTAAGAAAATGCTAAAAACTTTAGAGTGGGTTGTGAACTCGCTTTAAATTCGATGATTATAGGGGGTTGTGCAGAACCCCCTGTAATGTTACAGAAAATAAATTTAGAGGGGGTTGTGTAGAAACCCCTCTAAATAACCCCCTCTAATGTACAATATTTTTGTAGTGTAGCCTTAATTTTCTGATATACTAAGCACCAAGAAAAATAATCAACAATTTCTATCTTAATATCATCCCACTAGAAATACTCTTTCATGTAGGTTAGCGGTAGGAGCTACACCGTTGTCACCCTTCAATTGTTGTTTCAAGCCCCGTGGCCTTAATAGGTGTGATGGGTTGTCCCCCAACAAGGATGTTATACTTTTTATAAAACAATATCAACAAAATTCCTCTAATATTACCAAATTTTAACAAATTATAGTTACCTCAACATCAAAGATTACATAAACCCTAAAAGTTACTAATACCTTTAATATTATGTCCAAAAAATGGAAAGGAATTCCTCCCCAAATAACATTTTCACTAAAACAAATGAAAAATGAAATGGTTTTATTAACATTAATGTCTCCAAAAATATACTTAATCTTGATAAACTACCATAACATAAAACCCAAAATGTGTGTCTAAGAATTTGATTATATGATCAAACTTAAACTCAAAAACCCTTGATGGTATATATAACTATTATGTTAATCTTATCTGGAGACATATATGATTCAAAAATATAATTTAACATTTATTCCAAAAATAAGAATCTATTATAGACCAAAAAAATTTCCATTTAATGGTTTCGTTCATCCTTGCATCGATAGATGATCATAAGTTTATTTATAATATCAAATGTGACTTTATTATTCAATAATCAATGTAGAGATAGATAATAAATTCCTATAATTATATTAAATTCCACTATATTTTGAAAAATAATATTTTCGTAGGTATTCTTTACCAAAAATAAAACCTGAAATTCCAAAGTAAGGAGTGAAGAATAGGTGTTCTCTAATTATCTTGATTCACTTTAACTATTGTGATCGAATAAGATTTTCGTTTTCCCATATATTCAATGGTTTTTTTGGATTATAAACCAAATTATCCCTTAGATTGGTGAAGTGATTCCCATAATTCTCATACTCCTGGAATTTGAAACACCAGAGTGGGGGTGTTTAATTCTGTGGAGCTTTCTCTCTATTCACATAATATTCAAACTTCTTTCCATTAATTCAGAATTTATATACTCAATGACCTTCCTTTCCACACATAAAAAAATTAGTATCCCCCTTAAGACAATTTTTTTCATGTTTCCTTCCACACTTCAAGAATTAAGGAAATATCATATTATTTTCTCCATGGTTTTTAGATCATACCTTTAATTATATCTCTTTTTTCTTATTAAAACCATGAGATTGATGGGTATCTCTAATATCAATTTCCACCCTGATAACATAACAATGTATTTAATCATAGAAAGTGACATCCATTTTAACTGATTACCCTTAGAGAATTCATTTTATCCCACTAAATAATCGATAAACCTTACTTTAAAAATGGATGATAATAAAAAAAGTGTACCTCACAAGTCTTATAAAATTTACCTCATAGGTACGAAAAGATTCACCATCCTTCTGCTATAACTCAATGAATTTACTCTCCATTTTCTAAAAAATAATATGAGGAAAGTATTTATTGAAAAATAAGATTGTAAACTCATACCACTCCATAGAATAAATTTATTATTATTTCCTCTTCTTATTGATTATAGTATATTATTTATTAACTTACATTTCCAAATTATAGAGGGAAAAAATGAATTTTTCATTCTCCAAACACTGAAGAATAAAAAATATCATTCCAGTGGTACTGATCTATTTCTCAGTAACTAGTGGATCAACATAACCACTTCAAAAAGGTGGATTTTGTATCATTAAGAACTTAAATTAATATTATTCCCTCCTTTTATGATTAGTAAGTTCATCATGATTTATTTATTGAGAATTTTGCTAGAAAATAACAATAATATTTTTTCATCCCAACTATTTTTAAATTTTTGTAGCGCGGTAGAGAAAACATTTCATGGTCTATTTCATTCATCATATAAATTTTTCTCTTGGGTTACATCCATTCAATGCAACCAAAAAGTAATGCTTGAGAAATAACAATCATAGTAGAAAGCCACATATTCATGAAAAATCACACATAGGATTTCTAAATCCCAACACCTTATTTTAAATCTATGACACCTTAGACTTAACCTAGGATATTCATGATCATTATTCAAATAATTCATAATGGTAAGTTAAGTGTTTGGGAATTTACAAAGCATATCCCCTAAAAGTGTCAAACCAGGTGTGTAGTAAGGCCGACTTTTATACACTAGGTGATGATCAAGTCTAACTCAATGTACCCTTTTTAGAGTTTTTACCACTATGTACAAATGTGGAAGAGTCACCTCCACTTGTAGGGTCCAGAGTGGGATTTAATTGATTGGAAACTACTCATTACATCCATAACCAAAATTCTATAACATTTTCATATACTTTGAATTAACCTTATACTTATCCTTTGATATTGACGAACTGATATTTTGTGAATATCTTTTCATGTTTTTGGGATATTTTTCAATGATAAATCCCTTATATTTCAATGTTGAAAATGGAAAATTGTTAATCTAGAATGAAAGTGGATTTAAATATGGTTTTTAATGGTTTATTTTTTTATAAAATATTATATGAAGTTTTTTTGATATTTTTTTTAAGATAAAAATTTGATTTAGTGTCTTTACCTTTCTTAGGTGTTTACCAAAAATTGAGGGTCCATCCAGGCCAGCCCTCAACCACAACCCTGTAGCCACATATCCATCCCACTAAGGGATAGGCGGATAACCAAGGAGATGGGAGATCTAGCTCATGATATCTGAAAGAGCACGAGTGATCAATTCCTATGCATGCATGGCCTGTGGGTGGTGAACCCTGTGAGGAATATAGTGATCCCAAGGGCTCTCATGGGCTATGTGTGTCATAGCCTGTAGGTTGTGTGTGAGTGTGGATTATAGGATCCCAACCTACTATTGAATTTTTTCTCAGTTCTCACATAATGTAGTTTATAAATATTTTTCTCCCCTTTCTTCCAAGTCAACGTGGGACACCGAAATGAGGTTAATATTCACATTTTAACTGAAAAGTCGGTGTTTCATCTCAACTTGTGTGTGATTGACCCAAACACACCACTCCACCATTTCCATCAGGGCTTCACCACTCGACATCACTGTACGTCAACTTATTCACCCTGAAAACCGCCATTACAACTCTAGGGTGAGCTTGTCTTGAGCTATGCTTCCACCACTGAAGCCTTCTATCACTATGGATTGTCTCATGTTCCCCATAGGACCCTCATGAATTCATTTTAACACATATGAAAACTTTTAAGGCTGTATGATGAGGAAGATTCTCACAACTACGGCTACCACACCTCAAGCATCCTAACCACTTCCCATGCTAACACGAACAACCCCCACACCCAATGAAAAACACCAGAAGCCTGGTCTTTATTAGAAGATGGAAACACTTGAAATACCTAGGAGTTTCACATATAAATAGACATGGGTTTCTTGTGGCCTACAAAATATTTGAGATATATGAATATCTTTGGATCTTGGGGATATCTTGATGGAGGAGGCTGAGATCCGCACACTCTTACCTTTAAAAAGAGAACACATTCCAATTCCCAAGTATTTTAAACTAAGTTGTAGGAGCCTCACACTAGAGGCTATCCAAGCTGCTTCTATTATTCATTTTTTATTTTATTTTTATTATTATTTTTTAGTTTAATTTTTAATTTTAATTTCAATTTATTTTTATTGAATTTAATACATGCATTTTAATTCATTTTTCCTTTCAATTGATCCACCCTTTTCTTCTTCTTCATCTATTATTATTTTTATTCTTCTTCTAATTACTATTATTACGTTCATTTTAACATTATTAATTATATTATATTATATTTATTTTATTTAATTATTCCCTCCCCATCTTCTTCTTCTATTTTATTTGATTCATTCTCTCTCTCTCTCATCCAAATTTTTTTTATTCTATCCTATTTATTTTATTTTTCTCATCCTCATTCTTTTTATTTTCTCTTGTTTTCCTTATATTTTATTTCTTCTATTCTCTTCTACCTCATTCCTGAAAGTGATATGTTACCCTTGATAATGAGGGGATAACCTAAGGTTTGGAATGAGGGAGGTCAAGGAGTTCTTGAATTTTTATTAATATTTATTTTACATTTGAGGTAGATATGAGTAGCAAGAATGGGTGTGGTGAATATCTATCATGACTTGAAATTAAATCCATATCTACTAATTTGTTTAATCTATTTTCCCAATCTTTATTGGTTATCTCTTCACATGATAGACTTGAGTGAATCAATGTATAAAACGAAATAGAAAGAGCCAATTCCTAGAATATGGAATACCCTACACCAAGTTGTGTCACCAACCTTGATTATAGGAGGATGTGGAATTGGGAGTGCTTAAGGCATTCAAGATTAAAAAATTTAAAAATAAAAAGGATATTAATTCAGCAGGATCTTTCATGTTTGTATTATTAAAATAAAATACATCAAATAAATAAGAAAAATGATTGAACACAATAATTGAACCCTAAACAAACACTAATACAAAAAACACCTTAAACAGTGTTAGAAAAATGTTATGATAAAGTCTATCTATATCAGTGCTAAAAAATCACTGATAAAGGAAGACCTTTATCAGTGCTAAAAAAATACTGATAAAGGTAACCCGTTATCAGCACTTTTTTCAATGGTAATGAAATTGAATCTTTATTAGTGTTGAAAAAGGGTACTCATTATCATCACTAAAAATAAATCATTGATAAAGGGTATCCATTATTAGTGCTAATAAGGAATTGATAAAGGTCCTCAATAAAATGAAATAAGTAAACAAATAAAAATATTTTTTAACAATTTCATTAATTAAATAATTATTGTTAAAAATGAATACATTGAATATACGCACACACACACATATATATATATAATGAATTAATAATTTGTATATATTAAAAATGTAGATATGTAAAATGAATAAAATGAAGTAATTAAACAAATAAAAATTTAAAATGAATAAATTAAGAAAAATATTAGACATTTCATTAATTAAATAATTATTGATAAAAATGAATAAATTTAATATACATATATATTAGAAATACTAATTAATAGTATATATTAAATATAGATATATAAAATTAATACATTATAATAATTAAACAAAAAAATTAAAATCAATAAGTTACCAAATTATTTACAAATTTATTAGTGAAGAAATTATTAATAAAAATGCATAAGTATAATATATATATATATGTATATATTAATTTTAAATTTTAATAAATAATATATATTAAATATATATATATATATAATGAATAAAATTTTAATTGAAAACACATTAATGGATTATTCATTTTTAATATTGTTTGATTTTTCAATTTACCAAATATCAAACATCGTGTGTTACATTGATTTAAAACACACACACACACATATATAATTAATGCATTGTTATATATAGACACACACAACAATATATTTATACAATGTCTAGAAACACATACACCAAATATATATGTAATTTATTCATGTTATAGTATATTTTAGAATTTTAATTATAACATGATATATTATATTTTTCATTGAACAATTTTCTTTATTTATTTTTAATACTATTAAAGTTAGGATATTCATTTTTATTATTTTTTATTCTTGAAATTTATCATTTTCTATTATTTATTTATATATATTTATTTAATATGTTTTATTATTTTCAATATATATTTATCAATATTTTTTTAATAATTTATATTTAATTAATAAACCTTATCCATTTTTTCATTTATTTATAATGTTTACTCATTTTGAATTATTCAATTTCAATTATTTTTAAAATGAATGTATTTAAAATTATATATCGACTAATAATGTTAAAAATATATTGGTAACTAAATATTCATACATAAATATATTTATAAATTTATATTTACTATATAAATTTATAAACTAATATATTTAAAATTATTATAAATAAATAATAAATATTTTTAAGTTAATATTTCTATAATTATATGTAAATAAATATATATATTTAAATAATTATAAAAATATAATAAATTTATTTAAATAATTATTATTATAAATCATTTATCAGCGCTAAAATTTTAGCATTGATAAAAGGAATATTTATCATCATTTTTAGTGCGGATAAAGATCAATATTTATTAATTATAAAAAAGAGTTATTAAAATATATTTTTATCATCGCTAAAATATTAGTAGTGATAAGGATATTTTCTATTAGCACTTTTTTAGCATTGATAAAACTCGATCTTTATTAGTGCTAAAAAAGCATTGATAAATGTCCTTTTTATCAACGCTTATCATTTTAGCACTGATAAAAGTGATCTTTATCAACACTTTTATGAAAGCACTGTTAATAGTGTCTCAGATCTATTTTAATGAACCCTAACTATGAATCAGTCACTCATGATTCTCAAGATCTCACATAAATCCTATGTTGTTGGCATAACTCCTCTAGGTTCCCTCTGATGAATCACGACTAGGATCTAATGTCTGTTATTTTCTACTTTTCCTCTATCATTGTTTGATTTTTTGGGTTCCATGTTTTTCATTTTTCACTGTTCTTTAGCATGACGAAACCTTCATCTCATCTCTTTAGCACTGAAATATAATGAGTGACTGAAGGTGACTCTCGTGTAACTCTAATATCCTAAAAGTCATTGCATCCATAGTAAACCAAAATAGAACTATCATGCATAGTTATTAAATGACGATATAGTGCCGAGGCGATGCTCAAAGAGAATAAATATGGTCCTTTAAAAGTGTGTGATATGAATCTCTTAAATTATACTCTCATGCAATCTTTGATTGATACTAAAACATATATATATTTTATTCCTTCTCATGTTGTGGATTATATGGTATTACATGTTGAAATAAAACCTTGTGTTGAATCTTTAAACACCTCTGGGACAAAGGGAATTTCTATAATTTAAATGTGAAACATGTTGTGTAATTTTCATTGAGGATAAATTTTTCTAGGATTTCTCAGTTGTTGAAATGGATATATTCTATCTGATTTTGGGAATTCATTGGTTAACATCCTTCAAGATATGAATCAATTGTTATACCCTATAATTTAGTTTCAAATCATTAGATGTTGTTGAAAATTAGTTTAAAGGGTTTTGGGGTGTGAATGCAAGCACAATGGGGCAATTGGTGCAGATTTTTGGGACTATGGTTTATTAAAAATATATCCAAAATTGGAAGGTGAGGAATCCTTGAGCAGACATAAGTGATGTCGAATATTGGTGGGGTGAGATTAATTTCTTCGATACCATTAAAGTGGAGGTATTCCAATTCCACTTCAATTTCAGAGACTCTTTTGAGTGATTCCAGCAGTGTAGGTTCCTAGGAAACTTTAATCCTTATTGCCTATTCAATGTGAAACATTTATATTGATGTGGTTAGTTAGGGAACCTCCAATGGTCCTTTTGAGATATTCCTTCTAGTAAGGGTCATTATATATGGTTAGTAGATTATTTATGGATGAGTAGTCTATTGATGATTCTATACAGGGTTATTCTATAGCGATAGGTACAATACTAGAATATTATACTCTTATTTATGGTCTTAGGAAACATAAGATTCCTATTCTTTATTTATGAGTATCTTATACTTCATCTGGTGTTATGATTAGAACTTATTCATAATATTATTAACATAAATATTCTATAATTAAACATATAAAAAATAGTAATCAATGTCAATTTTATTTATGAGTATCTTATCTCTCTCTCCATTACCGATACCTACACAATTCCACCCCTACTCTATAAACACATACCAGCTTTATACGAGACCATTGTGAAGTGTATCTCTATCTGTTGTTGTGAAGGAAGAATACAACACATAGTAGTCATGAGAAATATAAATAACTTTTCATAAAAAGGACCATGGGTTTCACAAATAAGGTTGTGTAAATAAGGATTCATTTAGTTAAGATATATGTATAATACAATACACTCCAAGCATAAAAGCCCACAATTTCATTCATCTTGCATGAAAATTGTTACTGTATGGAATATAGATATAATACTTCAATAGTACATTACAACTAACCTTTACTACCATAATTTAATCCATCCTGAGATGCTTTATTGTCTTCCATATCTTGATGATGGATTGAACTACCTCTTTCAAACTAAAATTCCTCCCATCATTGTGGTTCCAAAGTTTCTTGATGACATAACTCATGCTCATATTTTATTCATTAATCCTCATCAATTCCGCTACTATGGATATGAAAACCACATATCCCAACAAATTTTTCAACTCTTTCATCCTTTCATCCTATTCATTTACTACATCCTGATTACAAAACAATTGACATTGAAACATTAATCAAAATATATTGAATGAATTTGTTTGGTTTCTTGATAGGATTTTTCTTATATGATTTAGTCGGTTAATTTTGACAAAGATTCATCCAAAATTACTTTTTTTTGAGTGTGGTCACATTGGATCCTATTAAAAATCAATAGTTATGCATACTTGGATAAGAATACAACTATGATGAGTCATCTAATATGAATCTTGAAGGTATTACTCCCCCAATGAGCAGAGCTCTCCGACCCTGTTTCGGGATTTTTCTTCAGGATAATTTCTCTTTGTATCTTAGAGAAATGTTCAGTTTTCAGGATCTCCCATCATCCTCACATCAATACCACCATATGTTTGTGTCTCCTCTAATCCCTATTAGAAAAGAAACATTTCAGAGGAAGTGGAAAATGATAATTTTTTTTGAGTGGAAGTCATGTGGATTTATATATTCATTCCTACATTTCTGTAATGTAATATGTTATAAGTCATAATTAAAATTTCATTTAAGTTATTTTTTAACCTCGGTGAAAACTTGAATTTCATCTCCCAAATAGTTATTAAATTTTTTTGCTTGATACTCATACCCTTTATCTTTTATGTTTCTTTAACTACTCTGAGAAATAATCATCCAAAATGACCATGGGATGACTTTTGGATAGATTAGTTCATTAAATATAGGTGGATGCCCACAAAATAAGTGAGATAATTATCAAACAACAAAATGAAATAAAAACTATTCAGGAGGAAAGTCATCAAGGAACTTTGGAAACACAATAATGGGAAGAATGATAGTTTTAAAGAGGGAGTACAATCCATTATCAAGAGATGTAAGACAATCAATGTCCAAGGACATATTAAGTTAATGTAGTGAAGGTTAGTTTTAATATAGTATTTAAGTATTATATATCTATTCAAGGAAATAATAATTTTCATGAATGATTCATGAAATATTGTACTTTTATGCATGGAGTGTATTGTATTGTTGTTATTAAATAAAAATTAAATTCTTGAAAACTCATGTACATAATTTCTTCTACAAAAGATGATATTACCAATCCCAAGGAAGAACATACTATTGATGATGAAACTGTAGAATTATTAGGGGATCAACTACATGTTGATGAAAAAAACAATAATGATGTGGCATCATAGTACTGAATAAAATTATCTGTGTAAGAGTGCAGGGTATAAAATTTGAGGTTGGTTTGAATCAACACGGACAACCTATTGATCCCACAAGTCAATGTTAATTAGTTATCTTGGGGTAACAATGAGGATGAATATTTTGATTGATATTGATTCATGGAGCCTCTTCGAACATGTAATGAAGGAAGTCATTTGGAAATATATAACGGTAATGTTACAATATACTTTCTCTATTTTACTGAACAATTATATAATGAAATTTTGATATAATTTTAAATATTCCTTGGAGAATTAATTAATTTTAGAATATTTTCATAATAATTTTTTCTTAAAGACAACTAGAAAATCCCATAAAGGTTTCGAGACTCTTCTTAAGAAGTTACATATTATGGATGCTATGGGGCGGGGGGATAAATCCCCACCCACCAAATAGTTAGGAACACAATATAAATTATTAATCATGATCTTATTTCATCAATCATCGCACTGAGAAATCATTTCAGCTATATTTCAGAGTATAACATATTATTTTACATTATTTATTTTATCCAAATTGATTTAAAAATTTTAATTTATGAAATAGAAAATTGGTGTTGAAAATAAAGAACATGCATCAAAACCAACATACCTGCATCACAAATAAAGGATGGGGTATGCTTCATTAGAGAAAAAATGGTATGTATTATAAATCAACAATAAAAGCTTAATTATTTCATATAAAACAAAATATGTTCCTCTATTTATATGCAGATTGATGAATCAAAATCTTAGGAAACTTCCATCCCATATCACATGCTATAGATAGAGGCTTATGTAAATATAGAGGGTATCTTAGTTGATGAAAACACAAGAAAATATGGGAAGCATGTGTAAGTATGACATAATTGTAATTTATTATGATTTATTAGAATATTATATAAAAATATATACTATTTTTTCATTTTTATATGGTTTAGACATAAGAATCAACAATACCCATAACAAAAGAAAAGCTACTTTTAGTAGCTTTGAAGTGGCCCGAACAATATGCTCACGTTAGAGAATTATGTTTTAGATTCTCTCCTCAAACATATTTTGAGAAGATAAAACCACAAGAAGATACATAATATATGATGAGATGATTTCATACACAAATAGAATCACTGTATGATATTATTTTCTAATCTGGATTGGTAGACCAATATATAAGAAAGGATCAAATCGAATTAGTGGTGGAGAAAATATTTGCACACAAACCAAATGATCCCATTAAATTTGAGGCTAGTCATTCCCCCAACTACATACCTTACCTAGGGTAATCAATTTTTTCATTTCTCCTTCTACTAAATATGAATAAAAAACTTTCAATAACTTGATATTACTAAAATTCTATAAGGTACAATTTGATGTGATTTGTATTTGTCAACACCCACATACCACCGTGTTGCGATGGATACAATGTATAATATACCAAGAGACTAGATACACAATCAATTCCTCCAAAAATATTGCATGAGAGCAGGGATTGAGGAATATTATGATCTGAATTCTAAGTTGTATGTTCCACTTGATGGTTTGAATATTATAACGGTCAAAGATGGTATTGGAGATTTCATAGAATGGTTGTATAAAATTATAAAGATACATGTGGTTGGTATTTAACAAAGTTTTTCATATGAAAAACATGTAACAGTTGAGGATTAATGGTCTGATGTGAGGTTTGATATTACAGATGTATAATTTGTTAAGGAAATAAAAGGCTGAATAAAGAAAATATAGTGAATCGATAAAGTAAAAATGACCTTTTGAGAGTACCATCTCTCTTACAGTTCCATAGAAACATTTATTATTATCACAACTTCATACAGAGACCACATTTAAAGTTCAAACTATTTCATACATTTAATTTGAAGTAGAAATATAGAGATATTCCTTGACAGATGGAATTGGTATCAAGACTCAAAATGATATTCTCAAGGAAGAATGGTTGGGAATCTTAGTTGTGAATACACACATAAGGTACATTTTCATAATATGCCTATCCCAATAGTGAGCTAATATTTTAATTAAAGTTAATAACTATTCATATATTGTATAGAAATTTATATCACAACTATATAAATGGAAGATCATGCAATGCAGAATTTGGATCACTAATCCCTATATCATTTTTATGTCAAATATTACTTTGATTGAGAAGGAAATTAATCAGAAAAAAGTTCATTTACTTGAATCATTTAATAAAAAAGAATAATACGAAAAAATATTTTTTATACCTATAATGAAAAAGTAAAACACTACAATATAGTCAAATTAAATATTTTTTTATTTTTTTCATCACATAGTTGTTTTTGTTTTTTAGGACAAACTGGATGCTGATATTGGTCAATATGGACACCTTGGATATTTATTTTTTGGATCCAATGCATAGATATACAACCAACCGACCACACATGATGTGTATTGTGAATATATATTAAACTGCAATAGAAATTTTATAGATAAAATTCTAATTATATGTTCATTACTTGTTTTAAAGAGAATTTTTTTATGATAGGGTGGTCGCTCAATACAGGCTAGATCATGGCATGAAGCCGGTGTCTAAAGGGATAAAGCCTATGTATTACTACAAATGTAAACTAATTAAGGTATATATAGAAATATTTATCTATCGAAACATTTATTTATTTTTACTTATTTTGGTCAATGTTTCTATAGTGTCTGAAATATGATAATGACATCGATTGTGGATATTATATTTGCAAATTTATGAGAGAAATAATAAAACATGAAAAGACAAGCATCCCCCAATAGGTAATTTTTTATGTTAATTACAATTTAATTAAATATATTTCATAATAATTTGTTTGTATATATTTTCTCAGTACTATAATGACTTCCAAAAAACTAATTACTCAAAAGAAGAAATAAATTTGTTTAGAGAAGTGTAGGAAGCGTAATTTTTGTCAGAATGTTTGTCGAAAAATAATTAGGTGATTACCTGCTATATTTGTGATCTTGTACAAGTTATGAACCATGAAATATATTTTTGGGTCTGATGCATTAGTTTCATAATTCTTATATATTATTTTTAATCTCTTTCTCAATGAGATATATAGTAGAGGAAATAAATTTTCTTAGAAGTGTTGGGATGAAAACAATAATGTTATTGGTAAAATCTAAAGGTGGAGGATGTGGTTGATGCAGAGGCAGAGGCAGAGGGGGAGACAAAGGTAGAGTTGGAGACTGATGTGGGGGAGGAGGCATAGGTGAAGACTGAGGCAAGGGAGGATATAAAGTGTTGTCTTGAAAAAAATATTTTTTTTGATAAATAAAGTAAAATGTTGATAATACCATGATTGTGTTTGAGAATAACTATTTAAAAGTGAACACAACACTCATCACTAAAGATAAGGGACATTATGCATGTGTTTCAGGTGACTTATTGAAATAATGTTTTTCAACACATGTCTTGATAATTTGGGACAATGATTCATAATTAATTTGTGATGTGTATGAATCATTATAATGTCAAAACCACACAAAATTCCACCTATATGGCTCAAAGTGCTTGTTTCCAGTTTAAAATGACATTTTAGTAAAAAAACACAACTAGCATAATAAAAATAGAGGAAACACATTATGATTATTTTTATACATTAGGAAAATTATCCATGAGTCATTTGGGATATGTAGAAATTATCCTTACTTAAATCTGACACACAGTGTAGCCAATATATCTCAAAGTGTGTGTTTTTATTCAAAATCAATATTAATTTTAGTGAAAAAAATAGACATACTCAAAACTGATAAAACAAATTTTCATTATTTTGGTACTTTAATAAAATCATCCGTACATCATTTATGATGTGTTGTAATAAACTACACCTCAATCTGATGGACGGTGTGATCGATAAGATTCCAAGTGTTCTTCATCAGCTTAAAATTGACATCTGAATACAAAAAGTGTCACTCCCTAAAAACCTAGAAAACATGCTCGAATTATATTGATACTTTGGGATAATGATTCATTATTAATTTTTTATGTGTATGAATGAATCTCATGTGAAACCCAGACATGATTCCACTTGTATGGATCAAATATTTTGTTTCTAGTTCAAATGATATTATAGTAAAAAACAAAAGTGGTGTGATCAAAATAGAGGAAACACATTCTAATTGTTTTGATACTTTAGTAAAATGATCCATGAGTCATTTTGGATGTTTATAAATCATATACACCTTAATCCAACACTCTGTGTGACTGGTATGACTCAAAGCGTGCCTTTTTATTCAAAATTGACATTAATTTTAGTGAAAAAACAACTAACATACTCAAAACCAAGAAAATGAATTTATATTATTTTGTTAATTTAGGAAAATATTCTATAAGTAATTTGTGATGTGTATGAATTATTTCCACCTTAATCTGATGCATGGTGTGACCGGTATGACTCCAAGTGTACATTATTAGTTTAAAATTGACAATTTAATATAAAAAAAGCATCACTCAATGAAAAAAAGAAAAAATCTCCTATTATCTTGATAATTTTAGGAAATAATTATTAATTAATTTTTGAAATGTATGAATCTATCTCATCTGAAACCCACACATGATGCCACCTGTATGGCTCAAAGTGTATATTTCTAGTTTGAAATGAAAATTTCGTAAAAGAACAGGTGGCATACTCAAAATAGAGGAAACACATTATTATTATTTTTATACACTAGTAAAATGACCTATGAGTCATTTAAGGCATGTATAAATCATCCACACCTCAATCTGATGCTTGATGTGATTGGTATGACTCCAAGTGCGGCTTTTTATTCAAAATTCACATTAATATTAGTGAAAAAACAATTGAGATACTAAAAACTAATTAAACACATTATTATTATTTTTATACTTTAGGAAAATGACCCATAAGTCATTTGTGACATGTAGAATAAAATTTCACCTCAATACAATGCACAGTGTGACTGGAATGACTCAAAGTATCTGTTATTAGTTCGAAATTGATATTTGAATACTGCAATGTGCCACTCACTAAAAAAATAGATAACACACTCTAATTGTCTTGATAATTTTGGAAAATATTCATAATTCATTTGTGAAATTTATTAATTAGTATCAGGTAAAACCCATACATGATTCCACCTGTGTGGCTTGAAGTGTATGTTTCTAGTTTTAAAATACATTTTAGAAAAAAATAGAATTAGTGTTCTGAAAAGAAAGAAATCATGTTCTTATTTGTTGATACTTTATAAAAATGATCCATGAGTCATTTGGGATGTGTATAAATCATCCACACCTCAATCCAATGCATGGTTTGAGTGGTATGACTCCAAGTGCATCTTTTTATTAAAAATTGACACTAATTTTAGTGAACAAAAACAACTAACATACTCAAAATCAAGAAAACTCATTGATATTGTTTTTTAACATTAGAAAAATGATCTATATGTCATTTTTGACCTATAGGAATCATCCACACCTCAATCCAACACACGATGTGACCATTATGACGCCAAGTGTCTATTATTAGTTTAAAATGGAAATTTTAATACAAAAACGTTTCACTAAATGAAAACCTTGAAAAAAAAACAATTATAATATCTTGATAATTTTTGAAAATGATTTTTAATTAATTTATGAAACATATGAATCAATATCATGTCAATACCACACACGATACCACATATATGTCCCAAAGTGCATGTTTCTAGTTTTAAATGACATTTAGTAAAAAAACAGGTGGTGTACTCAAAATAGAAGAAAAAAATTTGGATTATTTTGATACTTTTTGAAAAAGTTCCATGATTCATTTGAGAGGTGTATAAATTATCCACACCTCAATTTGAAATATGATGTGACCTTTATAACTCCAAGTGCATCTTTTTATTCAAAATTGCCATTAATTATAGGGAAAAAACAAATGAAATTCTCAAAACCAAGAATACACATTTGGATTGTTTTAGTACATTAGATAAATGATCTATATGTCTTTTATTATGTATAGGAATCAACCTCACCTCAATCTGATGCAAAGTGATACTTTTATGACTCAAAGTGTCTATTATCAGTTTAAAATCGACATTTTAATTTAAAAAAGTGTCACTCACTAAAAACCAAGAAAACACAAACAATTTTCCTTGATAATTTGGGAAAAATATTCATAATTCATTTTGTGACATGTAATAATCAGTATCATATCAAACCCACATATGATGCCACCTGTATTACTCAAAGTGCATGTTTTAAGTTTAAAATGTCATTTTAGTTAAAAAACAAAAGTGGAATACTCAAAATAGAGGAAACACATTATTATTATTATTTTGATACTTTAGAAAAACTATACATGATTCATTTTTGATGTTTTGAAATTATTCACACCTCAATCTGACACAAAATGTGACTCGTATGACTCCAAGTGCATATTTTTATTCAAAATGGAAATTGTTTTTAGTGAATAAAACAACTGACATACTCAAAAACCAACAAACACATTCATATTATGTTTTTACTATTTGAAAACGATCCATAAGTTATTTTTGATGTGTAGGAATCAGTCTCACCTCAATCTGATGCACGGTTTGGCCGATATGGCTCCATGTGCTAAAAACCGACTTTAATTTTAATCAAAATAACAACTCACATACTCAAAACCAAGAAAACACATTCATATTGTATTGGTACATTAATAAAATGACCCATAAGTAATTTTTTTTAAAAATCAGTCACACCTCCATTTGACTCATGGTGTGATAGGTATGACTCCAAATGTTCCTTTTTATTCAAAATTTACATTAATTTTAGTAAAAATATAACTAACATACTCTATAATAGTTTTTTTCTTATATTTGTGTTATAAAATTTATTTCATTTAAATTTAGTATATGAATCTTATTTTTTTTATTTCAGTTATATTTTTGGTGATGTGGTGTGTTGTTATAGCACACTGGACCAGTTTCTGGTGCTATAGTGTGCTGTAATGTGACACTACAGTTTGAACCTTTATTAGTGCCTCTAAATTCACTTATAATGATGTCCTTTTTCAGTGTATTTACAAGAATAAATAAATGTATCCTTTATTAGTTATTATAAAAGTTCCAGTAATTGGTCTCTTTATCAGCGCTAAATAAAAGCGCAGATAAATGGGGTCTTTTATCCGTACTTTTCAAAGAACATATAAAAGTATGATTTTCAGTTATTTTATTTACACTAATAAAGATATCCTTTATCAGCGCTTTACTAGAGTGGATAAAATCCTTGAACTTTTAACCACAATGATGTTTTCATTACTTTTCTAGCACTGATAAAGTCTTCTTATATCATTGTTAAAGTCATGTTTTGTATTAGTGAAAGTTCTTTCTTCCTTAAATCATTCTATTTATCATTTCATTTTAGTTTAGTTTAAATCATAATATTTCATTTCATTTCATTATTTTGGAAAATAAAAACAATCCAAAAATATTTATTATTTTTTTAATAAAATAACCAAAATAAAAAAAATTGTTTAGGTGAATTAGATTAAGTAAGGGAATAAAATTGAGAAGCTAATCAAGTGAGATTACCTCGGTCATCCACTATACACCACTAGGAAAATATTTTTATTTTATTATGCCATGTGACAGGTATGAATCATAGATATCTTCAGATATCTCACTAAAATTTTCTAATCCTAGTTTTTAAGGTTAACTAATTTTCTATAATACCAACTATATTTACCAAGTATTTTCATACCTAAATATCACATATTTTTTTAACGAATATTAAATACATTTCACAAATACATTCATAAATATTAAAACGGTTTAGGGTATTTAAAAACTAGTTACACGATCTTCTTATTTAATGTAATACCTTGAACATCTCCCATAAACATCTTCCCATTTTATACTCATCAAAAACATACCCAAATTAAAACCTATCATCATAACCTAGGGAAATGAAACATAAGAAAGGGTGAGCTCATATGATCAGTAAGGGTGAAAATGAGATATCTCATTCTATGATAATATTAAATTATAAGATAAACATAAGGGTATAAGATCATGAACATAACTTAAAAGGTTCATACCTGACTTATCATAGATCATAAACCTGATTCACGGAATAATGCAAAACCATTCCAAAAGGCATGATTCGTAAGAGTGTGAAACCAATATATTTCATAAACCATAAGCTATTTTCATTAGAATTGGCTCCCAATATAGGTTTAGAAACAATTTCATTTTTTCAAGGATAACTACCAAAATAATTAAATGTAGTGCATTAGGCCCCATCACCTATTTCTGATTGTGGATTAAGAAAGTCAACCTATTTCCCATTGTGGATGAAGTCCATTGACTAGTTTCTGATTGTGGATAAAACCCATAAAATTGTTTCAAATTGTTATATCATGATATATAAATCATTATCAAATGCATTGGTGGGTGATATAAGTCCGAAACATCCTTATTTATAATGTTACCACCTACCTCGGTTATAACGCAACAACCACCCATGGTTGAAACATTTGCATCATCCTTGGTAATAACATAACCATTGTCCTTGATTATAACACTTCCATTGTCCTTGTTTATCACATAACTAGTATCACATTAATAAAAACATATATAAATGGGTTACATGATCATAAAATATTCATTGTATAATGACCCATGAAAGGAAAACGGTCCCATAAATATCTATTCATCATAATCATAAACAATCAAAAAATCGATAAAGGATGGTAAAATTGGATTATATCCCCAGTAAATAATAAGTAACATCAAAGGATGTAATCTTAGATGTAAAATGATTTTGAAATATCATTTAGAACATTTATTGAGGAAAATAGTGTTTTCATTTTCCAAATGACTTTTAAAAACTAAACTTTTTGAAAACAAATCAAAAATATTTTTCTTGAAAATAACCTTAAAAATTATAAATTAAGATTTAAATAAATGACCGGTCATAATGACATAAAATACCATTCATTTCGTATAAATTAAAAAAATTATTTTAGAATTTTAGTAAAATCTAAAAGGTATTTTTTTAGAAAATGACATGAAGAATCCCTTTAATACACTTTGTAAAAAGTAAAACATTGGTAAAAAATCCTTTAAATAATCATTTTACAATAGTAAAAAATTTCATTAAAACATTTTAAGAAAAATTTTATATGGAAGTAAAATGGGGTTTTGATCGAAGAGAGAAATAAAGATGTTTTTTCTTAAAAACATTAGTTTAGTTTCTTTAATCCATTAAGTGGGAAAATAGATGGGAAAAAAATACAATTTATAGTAATATCTAAAGTATAAAAAATTAAAAGTGTTTCTTGAGAGGTAGATCATAAGATAACATTTTTGGAGGCATATCATTAACAATCTAATTAAACAATGAGATTGTAACATTAAACCATTACTACATTGGTATATTTTAAATCCTAATACCCATTAAAGAAAGAACATTATATGGATATTTATGTTCTATAATTATCATGATAAGGATCATCAAAAACATTCATGTGTATTATATACATCATACAAAAGAAACAAGTGGTGTATAATGTAAAACCCCAAGGTTTCAAAAAATAAATGAAATACAAGAAACTTTGTTTTATGTAGTTATTTATAACTATCCTTTAAACATAATTTTACAGCTTCTATATTTTTAATTTCGAAAAAAATCTTATCTACAATTGTGATCAGTAAGTTATTTGGAGTCTAATGAGTCTAACATGTTTTTTGGTGAATATTAACGTACACTTATGAATAGTAATATGACATTAATGAATAGTAAATTGTATTATTATTATTTTCTTAATGATATAAGATAATGAGATGTTGATTATTTTTTCAAGGTGTTAAAAAAATAGTTATTGATTTAAAACTTTTATTTTTGAATAAATTATGATTTTATATAACAATTAATTTAATAATATTTCGAAAATTATTTTCAAAAAATGGTGTTCATTATTGAATTCTACACATCCAAAAATGGTTGGGGTGAATTTTTGGGATTTTTTTGAAATAGTGGAATTATCAGTGAATAGTAAAAATACAATTTTGAGTTTTTAATAAGTTTAATGACATCATTAATGATGTAAAAATTATTTAATAATTCTGGTTAACTTGTGTACAAGAAAATAAGATATGATGCATCCCTTGGAAATTAATAAAATATTTCCTCACTTTTGCTATAAATACCAACCCATTTCTTCATTCCATTCATTCAAAATTACTCCTCAAAGAAGCTCTAGTCTTATTACCTTTCTCATAGTCCTCCCAAGGTGTTATCAAGACCCAAGTGTCCCATGCTTTAATTCTTAGGAGTAATTCTACAAGGTATGATAATTCTAAACTCCTTTCATTTTCCATTAAAGTTCTTTTTTCTGTTGTATAACTTTCACGTTTCCATCCCATTTTCTTATTTATAATTTATTTTATATCTATAATATAATAAGATTCATTTATGGATGGGTGAGACCTGTACCCTCTCTTTTTAATGATTTCTAAAACCATGTTGCATAGCCACTAGGCTACCAAATTTTTGTAAGGGATTTCTCAACTATTCTTTTATTTCAGGTACCTTTATTTTCTTATTATTTCTCATATCCCCTTATCCAAGAGGAATGAATGATGCAGTATCTTAAATATTCTTGATTTAATCATTTTTATGGAATATTCACCATTATAATTCTTCTCCTCTCCCACTTCTTCAAGAAATTAAAACATCGTCCGTGATGTGTCGATTTACAGACATTGTGGACGATGTGATTTCAATTTCTTTTACTACCCTCAATAATGGTCATGAAACTATTTTTAATGTTGAAACAGATTATAATTTATTTATTATACATTATATAAGGTTCTAGAATCATTTTGTAGACATGTGATTAATTTATAATAGAAAATAAGTTATTTGCAATCGAAGAATCGCCAAAATGACCTAAACAAATATCCATATCTTGTAACTGATGAATCATCCTCATGTCATAATTTAAAATGATAAATGGTATAATTTATGGTTCTAGAAATATTTAAATACCATTCTTTACCAATTCTATAATCTCATTTCTAAATGATAAGAATATCCATAATGAACGGATCATAGAAACCATATAAAGAACACAACCGAAACAATGTAAATAACAAAATATCACTAATAAATGTGTCAAATGATGTTTTAAAATGATCATATACGGTGTTATAAACAATAATATCTTTCATTAAGATATTAATAACACTCTTTTAACCCTTATACAAGAGGTTTAAACACATTTTAAGTAATAAAAACCTGAGGTAATGGAATTTTTAACCCAATTTCCAATCTTTGGGTTAACATTCTTATTTATTCATTACGTGGTAATAAGATTATTGGTGTGATGAATTTTTGTTTATATTATGTTTCACTATGTGTATTTATGATGTATACACATATCCATTACATTATGTTAATTCGCACTCCAATTATATTTTAAGGGTCTTTCCTTTTAAAATCCTTTTAAATATCTCTTTAATAAATTCCAAAAGGATTGTTTTTTATATGTATATGGAAAGAGTGCTTTATCCTAATTTCAATATACATTATTACCATTATATGTTCCTTGGAAATTATTTATGTCTGGTTGAGCCCATTATTTCTCAAGATATGTTTGGTTGTGCCAATTATAGCTCAAGATATGACGGGTAAACCACATTATAGCTCTTTAATGCATTGGGTACTCCGAATATGGAAGTTAACAAAAATGTTTTTCCATGTGTAAGGGTGAATGTAAGAGTGATATGGTAAATATGTACTAAGGAAACTACATGATGTTTCTATGCATATGTGTTTTTATAATTATGGTGTTTATTGGTTTTTATGTTATCACTTGACTAACGATTAATTTATTTATATCCCTTACTGATTTTTATACTCATCCCATGTTTTTAAATTGTTTTTCACAGGATAAAAGAATGGGTAATAGAAATAAGGGAGTCATGATGATTGATATTGAGTTTTGTCAAGGAAATCATGTTTTGAGTTTTAATGTTTTATATTTTGAAAAAATGGATATTGTTTTTAGTAGTATCATCATTATCAGAATGTGGTATGTTATTTGTATAAGATATCCTAATTATTTAAAACTATAAACCCAAAAAGATATTCATTGTGTAATAATGTATGTTCTTGTCTAAAATTCTGGATTATGTAATGTTTTAAGGTTAGGTCGTTATAGTTGGTATCGATGAATGATTTAGATAACTTTAGGGGTTATGATGATGTTAAAAAAATACCATTAATAATTTCTACTCTATGATAATTTGAAATATTATATAATTTGTGGCTTACAATGTTGCTTTATCAAAGTTATGTCTATTCAGAATGGTTTTCCGTAGAAGAAACAGGGAAGTTGAAGTAGGAAGTCACCAAGGGGATGATGTTTGTATGAATCTGCTGCCCAGAAAGGTGAGAATCAGAACCAAGCATTTTGTTATAGAAATGTCTTAGTTAACTAAAGAAATAAATGGGGAAGGTATCCATGATAAAGAGGAACATGATCTACCAAGAAGAAATATGTCTTTTGTGGAACATTTTATGAGGAAACATCCTCCAGCATTCAGTGGAACCACAAATCCAGTGATAGCCGAAGGTTGGATCAACGCTATAGAAAAGATATTTGATGTCATGGGATATTCAGAATGCCAAAAGTTAATACTAGCCATTTATCATTTAGAAGTTGAATCCGATCAATGGTGGCCATTTTTTAAGAATACAAGAGAAAGAGATGATCTTTAGAGTCTGCAATGGGATGATTTTAAGAGTCTTTTCTAGAAAAATATTTTTCCCAAAACTATTCAAATCAGAATGGAGAAGAAATTCTTGTAACTGAAGATAAAAGATGATGATTCTGTGGCAGCATATACAAGACTAGCTAGGTACGTACCGGATTTTACTCGGGATTTTGATAGTAAAATTTATAGATTTTACTCCGATTTGAAACCATTTTTGTAAAGATATTTGGATTCATGGGAGTTTAAAACCTACAAGAAACTTGTTCGCTGTGATGAAAAATTGGAGATGGATTTTGTTGACACATATGTGCTATGTTATGACAATAATAAGAAGCAATCAAGTTGTCAGGATTTGGGTAAGAATTCATCAAATAAAGCTGGAGTTAAGAAAATCAATTTCCCTTCCTGTGAAAAGTGAGGTAAAAGGAATCTGGGTGAATGTCTTGTCAATTCTCAGAAATGCTACTGATGTGGAAAGTCTGTACACATTACTTGTGAGTGAAAGGAAAATGATCCAAAAATTAATGAGAAGTTGATAGTGAGATGCTTTAATTATAAAGAATTAGTTCATTTTACTAATTTTTGTCCTAATCTAGTCACTCAAGAAGGGAATAAGCATGATTGGAAGAATAAGGGTTTGGTAAAATCATTTAGAACCACTTTAGAAGATATTGATCCATAAAATGAGGTGGTATCAGGTACATTTCACGTTTTTACATGTTTTTCAAATGTGTTGTTTGATTTAGGGTCTACAAATTCCTTCATTTATGACAAATTTTCTAAAAAAATGGTAATTCAACATCATGAAGTGAAACTAGGTATCACGGTAAAAAAATCATGGGGAAATATCATGGAAAAGAGAAATTATAAGAATCTACCTATCCTTGTTTTTGGAATGATTTTACCGGTAAACCATATTGTTTTTCCTCTAGATGAGTTTGATGTTATTCTGGGTATGAACTAGCTTTATTTTTATCATGATAGGATAGATTGCAGAGAAAAAAAGTTGTTTTTCCGAAAGACTTTCAATTTATTTGCAAGAATTAACCCATAACATTTATAACATATTAAGAAGCTTAGAAACTAATAAATGATGGAAATAAAAGTTATCTCACTCATATTTTTGAAGATAAGGGAACTATCCAAATTAATGATGTACCAATATGAAATAAATACCAGCATTTTTTTCCTAATGATTTTCCTGGTGTTATTCCAAATTGAGAGGTTGAGTTTACAATTGACTTAGTTCCTAATGGAAATCAAATTTCTAAAATCCCTTATCAAATGCCCGATATGGAACTTCAGGAATTAAAAAAGTAGTTACGGGAATTGTTAGATAAAGGATTCATCCAAACTAGAACTTCACCATGGGGCGATCCTATCTTGTTTGATAAGAGGAAATATGGGTCAATGAGACTTTAAATCGATTATAGAGACTTGGAAAACATTAATATTTAAAAAAGTATCCTTTACCTCATATTGATGATTTGTTTGATCAGCTCCATGGAGCACAATATTTTTCGAAGGTTAACCTGAGTTCGGGGTACCATTAGTTGAAATTAAAGGATGAGGACATCCTGTAGACTGGGTTCTATACTAGATATGGTCATTATGAATTTTTAGTTATGAATTTTGTGTTAAAAAATGCACCTGATGTATTCATGGATCTTATGAATAGAATATTTCATGAGTTCTTGGATAGTTTTTTGGTTGTGTTTATTGATGACATTCTGGTATATTCTAGAAGTAAAGAAGGTCATGAAAAACATCTAAGTGTTTTTTTTGAAAACTTTAAAAGAAAAATGAAACAGTATGGAAAATTAAAAAAGTGTGATTTATAGTTGAAGAAGATTTATTTTCTTGGGAAAATTGTAAATAAGGATGGAATAACCATTGATCGTTCCAAAAAAAGTGGTTGATGAATGACCAAGACTTAAAAATGTTATAAATATTTATAGTTTTCTTAGATTAGTAAGTTATTACTGACAGTTTGTTAAAAACTTCTCACAGTTATCTAGACTGATAAATATGTTAACATGAAAAGGGGTTAAATTTATATGGACAGAAGAATGTGATGTATGTTTTTAGGAACTTAAGAAGAGATTGGTGAATGCTCTAGTTTTGGCCTTGACCTCCTGAAATGGTGAGTTTGTCATCTTCATTGACACTTCCTTGAAGGGACTTGTTTTTATTTTGATACAGAATGATCTGGTAATTGCTTATGCTTCAAGACAACTAACACCTCATGAGTTAAATTATCCCACAAATGATTTGGAATTGGAAGCTCTAGTTTTTTTGCTTTAAAAATTTGTAGGAACCATTTATATAGAGCCAAATATAAAATATATACTGACTATAAAAGACTGAAGTATATATTCACATAGATGGAATTAAACATGAGGAAGAGAAGACGAATTGAACTGATAAATTATTATGATTTCATGATCAATTACTATCCACTAAAAGAAAACAATTTGGCAGATTCCTTGAGTCAAAAATATCATGCATCATTAACTGTGTTACGTATGGAACATGATCCCTTGAGTAATGATTTGAGGAACTTTGTATTAGAATTTTTTGGTGTGGGGAATATATTTGTTTTGTTTTAGGTCTCAGTGCATTCATTGTTATCACATAGAATTAAGCAAGAACTAAAGGAATAATATGAGCTACATAAAAATGGAAAATTGGTTAAAATGGGTAAGTTTCCAAAATTTAACCTTGATAAATATTTTGTTTTATGATTTGGAAAAGGTTGTGTGTGCCTTGTGATTCCCAGTTGAAGAAATATTTGTTTTGGAAAGATCCTAGTTCTCTATTTTCAGTTCACCCTAGAAGTACTAAGATGTATAGAGACCTTCAAGAGTATTACTAGTGGTGCGGGATGAAAAGGGATAATGCAGAATTTACTGTGAAATGTTTGACATGTCAACAGGTTAATGCAGAGAAGAAGTTACCAAATGGGATTATTCAGTATTTTCCAATGCCAAAGTGGAAATGGGAGAATATATCCATGGTATTCGTGGGGGGACTACCTAAGACTTATCAAGGTAACAATGTTATTTGGGTTATTATTGATCAGCTGACAAAATATGCACATTTTCTTTCTATTCAAGATATAATGCCGTTGGATCATATTTCTCCATTGTACCTCAAATATATTTTCATGTTACATGGAGTTCCTATTTATATTGTATCTTATCAGGATCCCATGTTTACTTATATCTTTTGGAAGGTCCTTCATAGGTCGTTGGGCATAGAATTAAATTTTAGTATAACTTTCCATCCCCAATCACATGGCAGTCAGAACGAACAATTCATACATTGGAGGATATGATCCGATCTTATTCAATGGACTAGTAGGGAAGATGAGATCAATATCGTTCATTAGTTATGTTTTCTTATAATAATAGTTTTCAATCCAATATATAGATGTCACATTTTGTGTCATTGTATGGGAAGCAATGTCGAACTCCAGCTTTTTGGGATGAATTCAGAGAAAAGAATTTGATGAAACCATAATTAGTAGTGTAAATGGCTAAGAACATGAAGATGATCCGGCATCACATGAGGAAATCTTAGAGCAGGTAGAAAAGTTTTGCAGACAACAAGAAGAAATAAATTTCTTTTTAAGTAGGTGATCATATTATTCTTAGAATCTCACCATGGAAAAGTGTTATTCATTTTGGTAAGAAAGTTAAGCTAATTCCATGGTTTATTATACCTTATGAAATCCTAGAGAAGGTTGGAGAAGTCTCCTACATAATAGCTTTACCTCGGAGTTTATCTCAGGTAAAAAATATTTTTCATTTTTCAATGTTGAGAATGTATCTGCCAGATTCATCACATGTCTTGAGCCCAGAAGTTTTTCTTCTAGAAGAGAACCTTTCTTATGAAGAGAAACCCGTTCAAATTCTTGATTGAAGGGAACATGTATTGCAGAATAAGGTAATCTACCACGTAAAGGTTTTTAGGAGGAACCACATGGTTGAAGAAGAAACATGGGAATCTAAAAACTCTATCAGGGAAAGGTACCCTCAATTGTTTGATGAGTAAATAAAATTGTGATGATGCAATCTACAGATAGTGGGATAATGTAACACTCCAAGGTTTTAAAAAATAAATTAAATTCATGAAAATTTATTTTATGTAGATATTTTTAACTATCCTTTAAACATAATTTTGTTTCTTCTATGTTTCGAATTTCAAAAAATGGCCATCTATAATTGTGATTAGTAAGTTATTTGGAGTCTAATGAAATCAACTTGTTTTTTGGTCAATAGTAACCTACCCTTATGAATATTAATATGACCGTAATGAGTAGTAAATTGTATTATTATTTTATTTTATTAAGGATATAAGATAATGACATGTCGATTAATTTTTCAACATGTTAAAAAAAGATTTATAGATTTATAACTATTATTTTTGAATAAATTATAATATTATTTAAAAATTAAATTAATAATATTTAGAAAATTATTTTTAAAAAATGGAGTTCATTTTTTAATTCAACACATCAAAAAATGTTCAGGGTAATTTTTGGTATTTTTTTGAAATAGTTTAATGTTTGGTGAATGGTAAAAATACAGTTTTGAGTTTTCAGTAAGTTTAATGACATCATTAATGATGTAATAATTCTGGTCAAACTATGTACAGTAAAAAAGATATGAGGTGTCCCATAGAAATTAATAAAATATTCTCTCACTTTTGCTATAAATACCATCCCATTCCTCCATTCCATTTATTCCAAATTCCACCTCAATGAAGCTATGGTCTTCTTACCTCCCTAGTGGTCCTCCCAAGGTGTCTTCAATCCATCAAGGTCCCAACCTTCATGTCTTAGGAGTTACTCTACAAGGTAAGATAATTTACAACCCCTTTATTTTTCTATTCAACTTATCTTTTGTGTGGTATAACATTCAAGTTTCCATTCCACATTCTTATTTCCTTTTTATTCTATCTCAATAATGTATTATGATTCATTTCTAGATTGGTGACCCATTTACCCCCTCTTTTTAATGATTTCTAAAACCATGTTTCATAGCCGTTAGGCTGCCAAATTTTCGTAAGGGATTTCTCAACTATTAATTTTTTCAAGTTTATTATTTTATTTTTCCTCATATACACATATCCAAGAGGCATGGAAGATACAATATCTTACATTTTCTAGGTTTCATCATGTTTATAGATGATTCACCATTATACTTCTTCTCCTCTCCCACTTATTCAAGAAATTAAAACATGATCTGTTATGTGTCAATTTACCAATATCGTGGATAATGTGATTTCAATTTATTTTACTTACTTAAAGACTTGACATGAAATAATTTTTATAGTTAAACTAGATTATAATTTATTTACTAGATCTTATATATGGTTCTGGAATCATTTTTCACGCAAGATATTAATTTATAAAGAAAAATGAGTTATTTACGATCTAAGAATCACTAAAATGGCCTAAACAAATATCAATAATGTTTTACCTTATGAATCATCCTAATTTCAGAATTAAAAATTATAAATGGTATTATTTATGGTCCTAGAAATATGTAAATACTGTTCCATACCAATTCTAGAGTTTCACTTCCAATCAATAAGAATATCCATCATGAACTGATCATGGAAACCATGTAAAGAACACACCCAGAACAATGTAAATAACAAAATATCAATAATAAAGGTGTCGAATGAAATTGTAAAATGATCATATAAGGTGTTATTAACATTAATATGTTTCATTAATATATTAATAACACTATTTTACCCATTATACATGAGGTTTAAACACATTTGAAGTAAGAAGAACCCGAGGTAAGGGAATTCTTAACCAAATTTTAATTTTGTGGGATAACCTTCTTATATATTAATTATGTGGTAATAAGATTATTAGTGTGATGATTTTTTGTTTATAATTTGTTTCACTATGTGTATTTAAATTTTATACACTTATCAATTCCATTATATTAATTTTCACTCTAATTATATTTTAAGGGACATTCCTTTTATTATCATTTTAAAACTCTCTTTAATAAATTATAAAAGGTTTGTTTTTTATATGTATATGGAATGAGTTGTTTCTCATGATTTAAAGATAAATTATTTCCATGATATGTTCCTTGTACATTATTTATGTTGGGTTTATCACATTTTTGCTCAAGATATATTAGGTTGAGCCCATTATATCTTAAGTTATGATAAGTGAAAACCAATATAGTTATCCAATGCATTGGGTACTCGAGAGATGGATGTTAACATAAAGGTTATTACATGTGTAAGGGTGAATGTAAGAGTCATATGGTAAATATTTTCTAAGGTAAATACATTATTTTTCTATGAATATGAGTTTTTATGATTATGGGTTTGATTGGTTTTTATGTTTTCACTTGACTAAAGATTTCTTTCTTTACATCCCTTAATGATTTTTATTATCATTCAATGTTTTTAAAATGTTTTTCACAAGATATAAGTATTTTTAATAGAAATAAGTTAGTCGTGATGTTTTATATGAAGTGTTATAAAATAAATCATGCTTTATGTTGTGAAAAAAACTGGACATTGTTTTTAGTAGTATCCTATTTGTCAGAATGTGGTATGTTATGTATGTAAGATATCCTAATTATTGAAAACTATAAACCTGAAATGGTACTAATTTTATAATAATATATGTCATTGTATAAAATTCAGTATTATCTAATGTTTTAATGTCTGGTCCTTACATATAAGGCATGTGTCCCAAAAAATAGAAGTTAGACGAAAATCCATTACCTTAAATGTTGACTTCCTTTGTAAATGTGGGAATATACTGTATGATAAATATAAGATTATTATAAAAATATTTAATAACATTAATAAAATTTATCATTAAATATAAGATTTAATTATGATCTTTTATTACACATTTATTACTAATTCCTTTTTAAAATCATGTTTTGGGTAAGAATTTATTTGTTTTTCATGTATGTTTTGGTTTAGTAATTTGGATATTTTTATTTGATTAATGTTAAATAATATTCAAAATATTAAACATGAAATATATATCTTATATAATAATTATATATTTATTCAAATAAATCAAATAAATTTAGATAAAGAAATTGAATTACACCGTTCATAGAGACGGTAGGATGTACGTATGCATGAATGTTGTTTCCATTTTCTAATCGGATGAATGAAAAGAAAGGTAAATAATATATTATATTTATATAATAAAATTTATTTAATATAAGTAACATATATTAAATAATCATTTCCTTATCACCTTCCATTTTATGCGTAACTGAATAATGATTCACATAACTTCACGAGGCAGTAGTTCACCGTACTCTTGTGTCACAGTATCGTATTCCCAAAAAATGGAATGTAAGAAGATATATGTGATATTATAATTCAATAATTATACTTATGTCCTAAATAAAATATAAATATTTTAAATTCATCTTTATATACATCCATGATAGGTGGTTATGGAAAATTAATTACATTGGTTCTCGAGGTGGTAGTCTGTCACACACACGATCAACAATTTCTTTTCCCACTTGATAGAAGAGGAGATAGATGTAGGTCATGACATTATAATAATAAAATATAATTACATGGGATATAATTATGTTATTAAATCTTCACTTTTAAATAATATTCTAAGGAGTTAGAGGATAAAATAAAACAAAAATAGAAGTTTAATAATTTTACCACTTCTTCGAAGAACCTATTTAAGTTTATACCAAAATCTATTTTAGGAAACGTTATTAATAAAAATAAAGACACTAAGATGTGGGGAAGGAATTATGGATAGTATTTTGGTAGTTATTGATAAATAAAATATGTTTTAGAAGTGTGTAGTGGATAAGAGAGGGGGTTCCCTTTAATAAGTAGGGGAGAGGACACACCTGAAATGTTTGAAAAGAATAAAGTGTAATCATGTTTTTTACATGAAAAGAGGGTCCAAAATAGATAATTATAGAAAATTAGATGAGGTAAGTTCAAAATATTACCATAAAATGGTGTTTGTGAATGTTTATATATCATTTAACCCCTCAAAGTTTTAGTATAAGTCCCGATAAACCTGTTTTATCCTTAATTGTGATAAATATGTTTTAGTGTTCTTACCATTAATTTTGATCGAAAATTATGTTTAAATTTTAATTTAATATTACTGATTATGATTCTAGATATGGAATATATTTTTCTAAATTTCATTCACATAAGAAGAAATTTTTAATTTAAAATTAAAAAAGGACACATGAATAAAATGCGTTTTTCCAGAGAGAAAATCTCCATAAACACAGAAAACTTTAATATCAAAGGTCGACATGAATTTTATTGCAATGATCTAAATTGGATTAATAAATATATTATTTAACTAATGATACTTCTAAAAAAATATTAAACAAAACAGATCTTGTAAATTATTTAAATTAAAAGTAAATTTTTAATAAAAATTTGTATTTTTTACTAATCATTGGAAAATTAATATTTTCAAAAAGTTCTCCAAAATTCACTCAAATATAATTTTGGAATTTATATTTAAAAAAAATTCTTTTTTAAAATTATTTTTCTAAAATTGAAATATTACCATTATTATTTTTATTATAAAAAAGCAATAAGAACATTTTTTAAGAGAATAGTATATTTGAAACATATCAAGAATTTACTAAAAATTAAGTAATTTTTTATCAATATTTTATATTTATATATAAAAATTATACTTAGTATGTAAAATGTGTTTATTCATATTCATACACCTATATTTAGCTGTAAGGTTATAATTTTCATGTTTAAATAATAATATTAATAGTATATCAGTGTTCTTTAAAACCCAATGTTACTTGTAGCACATGCTATTTAATAAATTAAATTTATTTGGAAAATAATTAAAAAAAATGTAGGGTTTTACATCCATGGTCGTTGGACATAAAAAATGAATCACATTAAATTTTGTTGATGGTAATCCATTAGTATGCACAAATGATGTTATAATTTTTCAACATATGGAAGGGTTAGAAGGTAAGTAATATATTATTTTTATATAATAATAAATATGTCATAAATATTATATATATTAATTTGATACATCATTTCAAACATCCAAATGAGCTGGTGATGAAAAATGAAACAGACCTCTTTATTGTGGTGGTAGTCCACACATACGTAGGAGAGGTGTTTCTATTTCCCAAAGGATGGAAAATTAGATGAAAAGGATTGCTTCATTTAAATAATAATATTAATTTTTACATAATATTATTATGTTATCATATTAAAATTTTTATAGAATTTTTAGAGGATGTGGAAGAAGAAATAAAGATGAAAACACACAGTAACGAGTTATACCTCATCTTTAAGAAACCTACTTTGGTATTCCCCTTAATCTTTATAGGTTGGTATTTTGGTGAGAAAAGAACCTATAAGAAATAGGATGGAATTTTGGGAATTTATATTTATATAGTTTGTTTGAGATAAATTCCACAATTGGTGTGATGAAGAGAGGATAAGAGGTTACCTTTAATGCGAGGAGGGTGAAAATCTTGTAAATATAAGAAACATTAATAATAATATGTGTTTAAATCATTTAAAATGGATCCAATGAACCATATTTTCAAACTTAACGATGATAAGGTTAAAATAAATTTAATAAATAAAATTTATAAATGATTAATTATCATTTTAAATATTATCCTATGGTTTATCCCGCTTATGAACCCTATTTAAACTGAACATTTTAATGGATATCTCCATAGTGTCATTAATGTAATTTAAAAAATTTAAATTTAATAATAGAAAATTATTTTATAGTATGATATATAATTCCACATAAAATTTAGTAAATATATTATTTTTATTTTTTATAAATATTTAGAAATTATTTTTGAACGTAAAATACCATTAAAAATCATTTTCTGTATTATTCAAAAAAAATTAGTTTTAAAGATATCAATGAAAAATGGAAATAAAATATAAACTCTTTCACTAGATAATATACATTATAATTAAAAAATAAATTCATGGAGAATCCAAAATTCATCCAAAAAATATTACCTTTAATGTTTTTGAAATAATTTACTTGTCTTTTCAACTACTTACACAAGTGCTACGTCGGTGTTCCATAAGTGTTCAAGGTAATTATACCACTAATAAAAATTAAATATTAATTATTATAATAAAAATAATTTTTTAATATTAAATTTTATCATTGATATTATTTCATAACGTTTATTTAATATAAGATGAAAAGGTTCAATATACTATAATCCACTATGAATTAAGATGGGATTATATGACATTATCATGATGTTTTAATCTTAATTATAATGGTGACAATGTTTTATCATGGTTACTATTCAATACTAATGAAAATTAAATTAAAATAATTACTAAATTAGAACCTGATGATTCAAAATATGGAATCCATTTTTCAATATTCAATTTCTATAAGTGGATGAAATTACTTTTATTATAAGTTTAAAAAATGCATTGAAAAACTATTTTATAAAAATAGTATTTTAAAGAAAAAAATGATTTTATAACAAATTATTTCATGATTTTTCTATTATAACATTAATTAAATTATTTTTTATAATATTAAAAATATTTTACTTAAAAAAAATGTAACATTGAAATTTGTTTTATTAAAAGATGGTAAATTACATTTTTGAAAAAAAAAATATTTTTTCACTACTCACACAAAAATTAACCTCTAAACAAATATCCCAATGATTTATATTAATATTATATTTAAATGATTATTTTAATAATGATTTCCATTTTATCAAATACAATTTCCAAAAATGGAAAACATTAATTACAATATCCACACACAAAATGCAGTAAAAATAATTTTTGAAGAAAATGTATTTTTAAAGTTTAAAATGAATTGATACCCAATGTTTATTTGGTAACCACTATTATATGAATATAATTATTTTTCATTAAATATATGATCCGTAAATTTCCTTAAAATAAGCCATAAATAGTGATTAACATAATTTACTTTCATAAAAAAAAGATTTAACGACTTAAAAATATTTTATAAAAAATATGCATTTTAATATTATAAGATATTTCATTAAAATTGAGTCCTTATTTACTAGGAAATAATAAATACATTTGTCTTAAATAAAACACCCCAATATATATTTTATAATTTGATTACTCCTGTTTATACCTGCAAATCCAAATACTAGGTTATAATAGTCATACTCAAATAATAATAATTAAAATTGTATATCGTTGTTCCTTTTAAAAATTGTATTGAGTATGGTACACACTGTCAGAAATAATATTATTCTAAAACTAAAATATTTGGGTGTTAAAATAATGACCTTGGTTTTAAATTTTTTTATTTTCACTAAATGGTATGACATTTATGTATTCAATCATACATTTTTAATTTATGATATGAATATCCACTTTATATGCTTTATGTTGAAATGGGTTTTTCAAGCATAATGGGTAAATTCACCTTATTTTGGTTTATGTTCCTTTTTAATGAGAGTTTCTAGTGTAACAGAAGCATGCAATAGTTGGAGATATATTGATGTTTCCTGTTATAATCATTGGATGAAACCATGAGCAAGGATTTTCATTTCATATGTATAATTAATTTATGTAATATTTGAAAAAATAGATACTTGGGATTAGAGATATTCTTTTTTGATGATTTTTTATCATATCAACGGTCCCTTTCAGATTTTCTTCTTTTTGTTGTGAGGATCAAATGATATAATCCATCTAGCGGTGATCCACATGTCATCCTTTAATCTCTGAGCAACACCACTCGATCACTTAGTGCAAGCACAGTGAATGAAATGTATTTCATTGTTCATTTTTTATCACTCATTTTTTGATACTGAAGATGTATCTATAACTCTTCTCGTTCATGAGAGGGAGTGATAAAATGGCATCAAGTGAGAATTCTTTGTGTACAAAAATTAAATATTATTAATTTTTGGATACAATATACTATAGACATAATCGTCAATTTATAGAGTTAGGGTTTATGATAAAATATTATTTACTTCCATGACGAACATTAAATAAAATTTCAAACCTTTAAAAAAACCCATGCCACATAATAATAATATCATTATTATTATTTTATGGAACACACCAACTTATGAAATAATAAATATTATGTAATGGTATTATTTATTAATATTTCTCCCCAGGTTCAATGTTGGTCTCTTTGAACTCCAATAACATTTATTGAATAGACAAATAAATATTTTATACATAAATAAACATTTTATTCACAATCTAGAAAATTGATATTTATTAAAATAATAAATAAATAAAATAGATATTTTATTCACAGGCTAGTGAATAAATATTTTATATTTTTTCTTATAATCAAATAAATTATTTATTAATAAACACATAATTATTTATTACCTTTTGAATAATAGAGGTCAATAAAAATTGATATTTTTTTTCCACGTTCATGTGAAAAATATTTATTCCAATAATTAAATTCAAATATTATTTAATTGAGATCAATAAAAAACACATAGTGTGTGACCATCTGGGATTATTTTTAATTAGCATCGAGAAGGTTTCCCTAAAGTTAAAGATTAGTTTCCACCTATAGGCCAAGGAACCCAATAGAAAGAACTTAATTTCGCAACAATAAAAACCATATATGAAATCTTACTATGTAATATAATACCTTTCTCTCAATATCTCATCATGTAGGTTGCACATCGGTGTCACCTACCTATATGCTTGATATGTCTTTAATTGGATATCTAAAATGAACACATCATTACACCACAACTATGGAATTTTGGGTGATGGTTCCATTCCAATCAAAGGGCTAATATATCATCTTCCATAAAAGATACAAGGGATAACAACCTTAATTAGCTTATCCATTAATGACATGTCACTTATGATGCACGAAACGTATCAAACTTATCCATGAACTATTATCATCATGGTTTAGGAAATACATCTAAGTATGTGAGTTGTAACATGAATTAATAGTAATATTAAAGTTTAAGGACCATCACACACACTCACATAAAGGAATATATAATTCCACCAATACATGAAGAATTTCTACTGGTAGACATGTTCTCATAATCTCCCACCATAGATATTACCATGTGAAAACATCTTGAGAAGAAGACTCAAATACTTATTAGTACTCTTACCTGACAGTCTATTTACTATGTGTCCCATAATAGTATGTTATACAACCAATAATTATTATTTACGGATATCATCATAGAAAATAAATGTTCTCATTATGGGAGGGAAATATTATAACCTTATCAATGAGATGTATTATCTAAGATATTATTATATTACATTCATGTAGAAAAATGATCAATATCCAATATTAAGTTTTATTACAATTAAATACCTTGATTAAACATGTAACAAAAGTAGAAACAGTTGGTCCAATGACACAAACTCCCAAAAACTCCCATTTGGACATGATTCAACTGCCTATGACCTTTAGTCCACTATTCCTCACATGAAAGTCATGTTTCTACTGAGTCAAAGCTTTAGTCAAGTGGTCAGCCACATTATCTTCCAGACAAATATTGCTCACTATACCTTCACATCTCTAAGAAGAATCCATCAATAGATTATACTTCAAAAGTATGTGATTCATCCTTTGATTTGACCTTGGATCTTTTGCAAGAGCCACCACTACTTTATTATCATAATAGAGTGTCATAGGATCTTTACTTATAGGTACCACATCAATCTTTTGGATAATGTTGGGCATCAATACCACTTCTTTAGCTTCCTCAAAAGTTGTAATATAATCATACTCTGTTGTAGAATCTATAACCACAACCTACTTTGAGCATTTATAGATCACAAAACCTCTATTAAAAGTGAAGATTTATCCCATTTATGAATATATTTCATCTTGATTAGTTTGGAAACTAATATATATATATATATATATATATATCATTTGACGACTAGTTACTCACCTCATCCATAAAACTAGAACACATCCTTATTATGCCTCAGATACTTAAGGATAGTCTTGACTACCATCCAATGGTGGTCACCTGGATTATATTGATATATTCCTACCATAAATAATGTGTAGGAAATATCTAGAATATAATATATCATAGTATACATGATTGACCAAATCGATGATGTTTATAGAATCCTTCCCATTCTGTTTCTTTCCTCATATGTTTGAGGAAACGATTTCCTAGAAATATGAATGTCATGATATGATGGAAATAATCCTCTATTGCATTGTTTCATACAAAATATTTTCATTATATTGTCTATTTATGTAATTTCTTTTAGATCAAGAAACTTCTTGTATCCATCTTGATGAATCTTGATCCCATGAATATATGTTACCTCAATGAAGTCCTTCATAGAGAATAATTTATAAAACTACACCTTAATTAATTGTAAAAATTATATACTTTTTCTAATGAGTAATTTTTCATTAACATATACTATTAATAAAATTCATGAATTCCCACTAACCCATTTATAAATAAATGGATCACATTCATTATTTATGGAACCAAATTCTATTATGGATTCATAAAAATTAATCTTCTGTGACCTGGATGCTTGTTTTAATCCATAAATATATCATTACACCTTTTATACCTTGAAGTAATCCTAAAGAGTCCCAAACCCTTAGGGTTTTGTCATATAGAGATATTCATTAATCTTACCATTAATTAAGGTTGTTTAGGAATCCATTTTTCAATATCATAATTATAGAAATCTGTAATGGAATGTTAAATTCTGATGGATTCTAACATTGAAACTGGTGAAAGGTTTTCATCATAGTCAATTTCTTAACATTATTTAAACCATTGTTTTACCTGTTACACCATATAAGTAATAAATTATCCTTCCATGTATACCTTCTATTTGAATACCCATTTTCAACCAATTGTCTTTACATCTACTGGAGGGTCTACTAAATTATATACATGGATTTGGTACATTGAATCCATTCTAAAATTAATGGCCTCTTTCCACTTGGAAACATTTGTGACACTTACTACTTTTTAGGTTAGAGGATCATTATTATCAAATAATAATGATTCATCATCCTTGGTGACTAGAAAACCATACCGTTCTTGTTCTCTAATGTCTCTAATACTACTAATATGTAATTGTGTCTCTAGAAAAATTTCTTCTTCAATGTGGATTTGGGGATTTTTTTTTTCATTTTACAAATCCTTTGTATCTTGATCCTAGAATTCATCAAAGTATTTTTGTCCCCTATATAATATTTTTGAGATAATATCCTCCTCGAGATATGTGGGGCGTCTTTCAACCATGAACTTTTTGTCTAAATGATTGTATAGGTAGTATCCCTTTGTTAATTTGGGATATCCTATAATGATAGACTTGATGAATTTGGGTGTAATATTATAACTAGAGAGGATTTAACAAATTATTCATAACCACCCACATACAAGTAATTCCACATAAGTTTCTTTACATTACATAATTAGTATGGAATACAATCTTTTGTTTTAGTTAGAAATCATTTTAGTATATTTTATATTGTTTTTAATGCGTATTCCAAAAAATATAGTGGAATACTTTCATGAATCATCATTGATCTCACCATGTATAATAAGGTACGATTCATCCTTTATCCTAAACCATTCCAATAAGGAATATAAGGAATAGAGAGTTTAGATAATATCATTAACCCCCATTAATAATCGATAAAGTATTGATTAATATAGTCTCCACCATGGTCTGAGTGGAGTTTATTAATCTTCTTACCAATATAGTTCTCAAATTCATTCTTATATTCCATGAATTTATGAAAAGATTCTGACTTATACCTCATTAAGTAGACATATCCATATCTACTAAAATCAATTTTAAATGTTATAAAGTATGAGTACCCACCCTTTTCCTCAAAAGGAAATGGTCCACACACATCAATATGGACTAATTCAAGAAGATCATTATCCCTTTCACCTTACCCACTAAATAAGAAATTGGTTATTTTTTCTTGTAAACATGTGTGACATACACCGTGTGGTTTTAGTAAAAAATAATAAAAATATGCATCTTGATGTAATTTAGTGAAGTTATTTTCATTTAAATGACCTAGTCAGTGATTCCAAAGTTGGGTGTGGTATAAGTAATGTGAAGCAACTTCATTATTGATTTACATTACTTGATTTGTGTAATACAACACATAAAGACCATTATTTAAATGTCCATTACCATAAAATGTTATCTTTATAAAATATGAAACATTTATTCTCAAATTTGAAATGAACCCATCTTTATCTAGTGTAGATAAAAAAATAATGATTTTGGTAACTGATGTCATATAATAACAAAACATTAAAACCAAGATCATTATGGTTAGAAATGTGATGTGCTAGTCCCAAATAGATACAACATCAAGTTTATCTCTATTGGATGCTTATAGATCTACCTACCCTTATCTAATATTTCCAAATATACTTGGTTACTATATTTCAATAATTGTGTAAGCACAAAAATCTATATCAAGATTCCAATTTGAAAAATAGATAAATTTCACTTGATAAAAACCACACTCAAATATTTCCCTTACTTATTTGGATGGGTGCATTTTTTCTTCTAGTGTACTTTTTTCCACATGAAAAATAGAGAACATCATGTTCCCTTGCTTTCCCCTTGATATTAATCTTCTTAGAAGGTCGGGTATAATATTTGGACTTAGATCTATTCACTTTCCCTTACAATTTTTTCACTATATGGATGGAAGGGTTTTTCACTCTTCATATCCTTATCAACTTTGTGAATAAGAGAGAGATGATCTAGAAGAGTGTTCTTAATGCTATTCATAATAAAATTAACAAAAAATTAAGAGAAGCTCATAGGGTGTTATGGAAGAATGATATCCATGCCCAGTTCTTCCAGGTGTTTAAATCTTGGAACCTCTAGTCATTCAATGTATCCAATGAAATTTATTACATGAGGTCCATCTAGGTCACCCTCTCCAACCATGCTATAAAATAATTCCTTGAAAATCTCAAACATTTTCTATATAACTATCACTTGGTATAGAATATGGAGGTGCAAAAGTATTTAATACACATCCATGACTTCATGAGACTTCATTAGTTAACTAGCCATTGAAGAAACCATCAACCATTTAACAAAAACCAAGTTGTTCAAATTTTATTCATTGAAATGAAACTCTTTATCACTCCCCTATTTTTTAGGTGGATCAGGTTTTATGTATTATAGCATGTAAGATTTCTATTAATGGAATATCACAACCCAAAGGCATCTAAATCATTCCTATAAATTACTTCCATTTAAGAGGTTTTATTTCTCTAATATTGTTCGTCGGGATAGTGTAGACGATGGGTGTGGAATTTTGTTCTACAATTAAAAGTTTGGAATATTAGGATTTTTGTTAATTACAAATTAGGTGAAAAATAATAAATAAATAAATAATTTTTTTTAAATATAATACTATTTTACCAAGTCTCAATATCACTCACCATAGAAATAAGAATATCTTGATGGTATGATATTTTATTGGAAAGGATATGTAAAGATCCAGAAAATTACATGTAATTTTTTAATTATTTGGTATTATTACGAGTTTGAAAAAATTAACGGTGCGTGGTTCTGAGGCCTGGTGTGCCCGGAATTAATTTTTTAACTTTTTTAAGGTACGTTAAGTAAACACACGAGCAATGTCTTCTATCTTTTTATTTGGTTATCAGATTAAAAATATGAGGGAACCGTTAAATCCACAGCACTGGGATTCGCTAAAGGGAATCTTCAATTTGACCGCAGAAGGTCGGGAGAAAAAGTTAGTTTTTAGACTTTTTAAAGTTAAGTAAAATAATATGTAATTGTTATTTTTTTCTCCAACGGATGAGCGACGGTGGTGGGATTGGTGACTTGTCAAGCCAATAAATGGCTTGACTAGTCAACTGCATACCTCCACCATTGTGAAGTAAAAGAGGTTCATTGATTCATTTAATGAACGTCATTAATTCCTCAATGCGTTACTAACATTACCCCGTATTTAAATGGAGCTTAGGGTGGGATTTTAGCATGACTTCTTCAAGAAAGGAAACTCTGGCGAAGTCCTGCGACAACATCCACCTAGATAATGAGTCCAGATTTAGTGAGATGTGACGAGCTTCATCGAATCATGAACCGATGAAAACGACGAAGGAGGTTCCGTCGATCTTTATGAGCAGACGTCTCATCCAAGTAGGGGTTTTTGTTTTTGATATTGAAATTTTCCTCCTTCCTCGTTATTGATTTATACAAAGAGCATGAATCAACCGACCAACAGGATGATCCGCAGATCGTTCTTTAAACATGGGAGGTTGATGCAAGGTTACAAGTCGAGAGTTATTTCTAAATTCTCTAAGTGTGGCTAACACCCCTCATTAAAACGCTAACTTGGAGGGCACATGCCAATCCAAAAAAGGCCCAGATACTCCACTAATCTTGTTGTTCTTGTGTTTCCTGTGTGCGGTAAGGAAATGTGATGATAAGGTGGAGATAGGCGTAATGCAAAGGTGGAAGTTTCCCGAGAGTATCGTAGGCATAGACAACACCAATAATGGACCACCGTAGCACATTTAGTGGATAGCCGAAACAACCGCTGGTGCGCCATGCCAGTGGTGGTTGAAGGAGGCCCGCATAAAGTAGTTGCAGGTTGTGGCCCAGATCCGCTATTGCACGCGGTGGGGAAACGCCCCACTCGCCGGACGAAACATCCCCATGTTCATGGGGCTAGAAAGAGAAATGGTCTGCCTTTAGGAGGACTTGGCCAGACACGGGCTAGTCGAACAGGCCGGACTCGTGGTCCAGTGGGCCATCTCGGGTGGGTCGAGCCCCACCTGACGGGCCGGGCCAACCACTGCCTGGGCCTGTGAACTTGCCGGGACGACCCCAACGCGATGGACCTAGTGAACCGGGCGAACCCTTAACAAGCTAGATTCGGGCGGGGTCAGGTAGACCCATTGACTAATTGCATCGGGCCGGTCTAACCGAGTCGGACCAAGCCATGACCTAACCAGCCCCGAATAAAGGAACACCCATAACTGAAGAACCTGGTGTTCTTTTGACATGTCGTCAGTGAAATTGGGACCCCTCCTGGGAAGCGGTCCCTATGGAATATTCCAGCGGGCCCGACCAAGTGCGTCGGACTGAGGTACGATCAATCCCGCTTCACGAAAAGGGGTGTAACTAAAAGACCAGACGTCCATTCAATGTGTCGTCTGTGGCATAAGGACCCTTGTGGAAGGTGGTCCTTTGGAGATAATCTAAGTGTGTTTTGAATGAGTTTGACGTGAGACCTGGTTTGGATCAGACTTGAATCCAACTAGCCCTTTTTACAAAAGTGCCCATATCTCACAGGTCGAGTGTCCGATCGATGCACTGTCTTTCAGGTTGGGACTCCTATGACGAGGTGATCCCTTGGGTTTTCTTTTTACGGGGCTTCATTCCGATTGAAATATGACTGATGGATTGAGGAGTAGAATATTCCAGAGATCATGCGTGCTTTGTGTGGGATTCCAATGGATGGCTGTTACATGAGGAAGAAGAGCGAACAATACATTTCAGTATCAGAAACTCTAAAGTAGGATGATCTAGCTATATGACTAAACATCCCTACCTCTATACCATCAACCAATACAGGTTGGAACCAAGGACCATTACAGTTCAGTGCCAGTGACCAATATGGGTCAGCACCAATGACCAATACGAGTTAGCACCAACGACCAATACAGGCCATCATCTAGCAACAAATACGGGTCAACATACTGTGACCTATATGGGTCAGCTATAGATTTACTACAGATAAGATGATCATGCTTTATGACTAGTCATTTGTATCCCAGTAACATTGAAGTTATACCATTAGAGTGAGATGTCTCTTTTCCTTTGTGATTAATGATTTAGATCATGCTTGTAAAATTTCTTTTGTGGTATTTCTTTTGATATTTTCATTTTTAGATTACTGAGAGACCTTTGGGGGTCTCAGGGTCCCCTATTGAGTTTTTATACTAACCCATGCATAGGCTCCACCAGTACGTGTGTGTTTGGTGGAGACTACTGATGCTCTAAGGCATACTTTAGAGGTTTGGTACTTGGTGGAGCTTGGTGTGACAGGAGTAGTCAAGATCCTCTTCTTCGACTTAAGACTTACAGCTACTACCCTCTAGGTAGAGCTCTAGAAAAGATATGGCAGCTTTTTTACTTTCTTTTTAGTTTCTAGGGCTTGTATTCCAGCCAAATGTTTCCAGTTTACAATTGTACTGGTGGGTGTACTTTACTCTCGTGGTTATAACTTACTTTTGTTTGTAGTTTACTTCATTTTCCCTTTTTGAGTGTGTAAATATATCTAAATAAATGTCTTCCCTATTCTGAAAAATTATTTTGGTGCTAGTCACTAACCCCTAGCCTATGGAAGGCGGGATTGAGGTAGTCGCGTTCGGGCCCTATGGGATGGGTCATGAAAATGTGGTATTAGAGGGTGGTCATTTCTACTAGAAGGACAAAGAGTCTACTTTTAATGAGGCATGATATAAAGTGTTTTGAGTTTGGTTTTTAATACAAGGATCCTAGTGTTGGTGTGGTAGCCAATGTATCCATTCACCAGGACCCTGAATTCTGTTTTCCTACTCGGTACATGAAAACACTGGTTGTAGTGTTTTTAAAAGTTTTCTTGATCTTTCTTGAGTCAAATTCCCAGGTATAACTTATTGACCGCGACACATCTGTTTCTTAAATGATTCCTCCACGAAGATGACAAGCCAGGATTCTGGTTAGATATTATGACAATGGCCCACTAAGTGATGAGGTGTCAGTATATGGACCACTCATAGTGATGGAACCTTTGGGTGGTGTACTCGAAACACCTCCACCCGTTGAGCAGCATATGCTATGAGTTGATCATGCACGCCGGCTGAGCACGTTGCATGAGTTCCAGAGACAAATGCCTCTAAGGTTTCAAGGAGAGATGCACCCACAAGAAGTAGAGGACTGGCTTGAGGCAGTTTTTTGGGCCTTTCAATTAGTAGAAACACCCTCTGAACTGATGGAGATCATGGACGCTATCCTTCTTCAGCGCTCAAAAGGATGATGGGGGAGCCAGATGCTTTAGTTGCCTAAGGATACACCCTCACCTGGATAGATTTTGAGAGCCTTTACAGGGCATAGTTCATGCCAGTGACACTATGCTCTATTCATATTCAGGAGCTCTTGCATCAGAATTAGGGCAGCCATACTGTGGCTCAGTACTTGGTGAGATTTAATAACCTCTCTTGATACTCAACCGACACGGTACGAGACCCTTACTTTAGGGTCTGGACCATTGAGAAGGAGATCTGACGAGAGATTAGAGTTGTGAAAATTTCTCTTAGCATTCCAATGTAGGATGGGGTGCTTGAGCGAGCTTTGATGAGGGATAGATTCCTTGCTGTGTAGGCACCGAAAGGGAGAGCCCCTACCGGATGATAGGTAACAGAGTCATCTGTAGCTGGTAGTAGACAGACGATGCAGAATCCCAAGTGAGCTAGACCTTCCGGAGGGTAACCCAGGGACGCAAGGTTAGATGGGTGAGGCTCGAGATGCCGAGGGAGCCACCAACGAGGCATGATTTCTTTTCCTATTGGAGACATGGTCACATAGCTCATGACTATCTGACTCCCCGCATGGATGATTGGTAGACAGTGGAGGGACCACCGAGGCAGCGACATCGGTAGGAGCATGAGTGTCATCCAGGAAGCAGATGAGGCAGGGGGGATGGACATGTAGCAGGAGGTGTTCACGGTCACCAGGCACTACCACCACCACACCCAGGTGGTCCACCACATGCTCAGGGAGTTGGTGGACGGGGAAAGGCCAAACTACAGTAATTAGAGCAATGTAATCATAGAGATGGAGGCCATTTTTCCTTTGTAGGTGAGAAGGAAAACAGAGCATCATGAGATGGACTTGTGCTTAGGAGGGTGAGGCTGATTAAATATTAGCTGGCTTGTATGACCTTTGACATGTTGGATGAGGAGAGTCCATAGTTCCTAGCGGTGATGGATGAGTATGAGGATGTCTTTACAGAAGATGTCCCAAGACTACCTCCTCGTAGAGAGGTAGTCTTCCTTATTGACTTGTACCGAGGAACAACACTGATATATACACCAGATAATCTGATGGCCCCTATAGAGCTTTGGGAGCTGAGGGTATAGTTGGAGGACATACAAAGGAAGGGATTCGTAAGGCACATTGTTTCTCTCTGGGCATTCCTGGTGTTGTTTTCCAATAATGAATACAAAAATTTGAGGCTATGCGTGGACTTCCAGTGCCTAAATCTGGGGATCGTGGAGAACATGTATCCTCTATCGAGGATTGATGATCTGTTTGATCATTTGAAAGGAGAAATGTGGTTCTGGAAGATAGACCTCAGATCAGGCTATCACCAGCTCATGGTATGAGATGATTTTCTACCTGAGACATCCTTGAGATGTCGGTATGACCATTATGAGTTCTTTTTGATTCCTTTTGTCATGACCAAAGCTCCAAAATTTTTTATTGGGCTCATGAATAGGATCTTCCAGCCATACCTCAATCGCTTCTTAGTAGTCTACATCATTGACATCTTAGTGTACTCAACATACAAGGAAGAGCACATTGTACAATTGAGGATAGTTCTGGAAACACCCCAGGAGCACCATTTATATCAAAAGCTCTCAAAGTGAGATTTATGGATATGGACAGTCCAATGCTTGGGAAATATTATCTGAGAGGCTGGAGTTATAGTGGATCTGGTAATGATCGAGGTAGTACTTTATTGGTATCCACCTAGGAGTGTTAATGAGGTGTGTAGAATCCTTGGATTAATAGGATATTATCGGAGGTTTATACTTGATTTCTCTAGAGTAGCATCACCTATGAATGCCTTGATGAGGAATTGTAAACCCTTCCTGTGGTCATAGACATTCCAGAAGAGATTTCAATAGCTGAGGCAAAGCTTGACCATCGTTCCCATCCCGAGGTTGCAGGAGGAGGGTATTGACAATGTGGTTTACTGTGATGCACGAGGGACCAGAGTCAATTGTGTCTTGATTTATGATGATGCAATGATTGATTATGGATCATGATAGCTGAGGTATCATTAGTATAATTATGCGACTCATGACTTAGAGTTCGCAGTAGTAGTCTTCGCACTGAAGATGTGGTGAAACTACTTGATGGGTGAGCAGTTCATTGTTTACTCAGACCACAAGAGTCTCAGATATATCTTCATACAAAAAGATCTAAATCTACAATAGTGAAATTAGATAGAGTTCCTCTCAGACCATTAATTTCATATAGTCTATACTTCTGGGAAGGGGAACATAGTGGTAGATATACTTAACCGGAGATCGAGTGCGCAGCTACTGAATGAGGCTTCAGAGTAGTTAGCATCACTCAAGATATCCTACATGGATAGAGATGAGATTATATACCTCAAATCAATGGTATTATCACCTCCACTCCTTCAGCGAGTCCGGGAGGCACAACTTAGAGACAGTAGCTTTGATACTATACGCATTCATATATCCTCAGGCCTTGCACATGAAGAATATTTTGAAGGTGGGGAAACATTAACCTTTTCAGAGGACGTATAGTTGTACCAGTGGTTCTACGAGAAGAGGTGCTGAGGGAGTACCATAAATCACCCCTGGAAGGATATCCAAGAGTGATGAAGATGTATCGGGACCTCTGGAATTAGTACTATTAGCCAGGGATAAATAAAACTATGTCAGAGTTTATTTCTAGATACCTCACTTGACAGTAAGTGAAGGCCGAGCACTAGGTACCAGTAGGATTAACCCAACCCCTCAAGATACCAGAGTGGAAGTGGGAAGGGATATCGATGGACTTCACGATGGGGTTACCACGTATGCATAGAGGGAATGATACCATCTGGGTGATCATTGAATCACTCACTAAGTTGGGCAATTTAATTTCTATTTCAGAGAAGGTTTCGGTATAGAGCTTAGAACGTCTATATGTTCAGGAGATCGTGTGACTTCACAGTGTGCCTCTGACGATAGTCTTAGATTGTGACACACGATTCACGTCCCGTTTGTGGAAAGGATTGCAGGAGGCTTTCGGGACTCAGCTGCACATGAGCATAGGTTTTTACCCGCGAATAGATGGTCAGACTGATTAGACCATCCGGACCATGGGGGACATGCTTCGTGCATGTGTCCTAAATTTTGGAAGCAGTTGGGAGGACCACCTACCCTTGGAGGAGTTCGCATACAACATCTATCACTCCACCATTGGTATGGACCCTTTTGAGGCATTGTATGGATGACCGTGAAGATCACCCTTATGCTGGACGGATCCCAGAGAGCCAGCACTCGGGGGCCCAAAGATGGTATAGGCTACCACTGAGAAGGTATACGTTATCTGAGAGTGGATGAAGATAGAAAATATCCAATATAAGTCTTATGTTGATAGGAAATAGATACCATTGGAGTTCCAAGAGGGAGACCACATTTTCTTGTGAGTCTTCCCTCAACGCAGAATACATAGATTTGGCCAAGGCAGTAAACTCTCACTGAGGTTTATCAGACCATTCTTGAAACTTTGGAGGGTCGGAAAGGTGGAATACCACTTGGAACTGCCACCGCAGTTGGAGAGGGTGCACAACGTCTTCTACGTATCCCAACTGAGGAGATACATTCATGACCCATATCACATCATCGACCATGGCGATCTGGTGATTGACGATGGAGAAACTTCTGTGAAGTACCCTATGGAGATAGAGGATTGACCTGAGCAAAATCTTTGTGGGTGATCGATACCTCTAGAGTGAATTTTGTGGCAGCACGAGAATCTCTAAGAGAACACATGGGAGCAAGAGGCTCATATGTGTTCCCAGTACCCCTCATTGTTTGTGTAGGTGGGGAGAATATAAAGACCTAGAAAATTATAGTACTTTTTTAATTATTTGGGATTATTATGAGTTTGTGAAAATTGTTGGCGCATGATCCCGAGGCCCGGTGTGTCTGGAATGAATTTCTGAACTTTTTTCATGGTACGTTCAGTAAACGTGCAGAAGACATTTTCTATCTTTTGAACCGGTGCTCAGATTAAAAATATGAGGGCACTGTTGAATCCTCAACACCAATATTCGTTTATGGGAAGCTTCACTTCATCCATTGTAGTTCGGGAGAAAATTTTAGTTTTTGGACTTTTTAAAGAAATTAAAATAACATGTAATTGTTTTTTTATTTCCGTTTTCTCCAATGGATGAGCGATAGTGGTGGGACCAGTGACTTGTCAAGATAATAAAAGGCTTGACTCATCCACTACGTAACTCAACCATTGGGAATTAAAAGTGGTTCATTATTTGATTTAATGAACCTCATTAATTACTCAAGGCATTACTGACCTTTTCCCATCCTATTTAAATGGAGCTCAGGGTGGGGTTTTGACATGACTTCTCCACACGAGGAAACTCTAGAGAATTCTTGTGACAACATCCACCTAGAGAAAGAGACCATATTTAGTGAGCGGGGATGACTGCCACTGAATCACGAACTGACAACAATGACAAAGGAGTTTCTGTTGATCATCTTCAGCGAACTTCTAATCCAAGTAGGGTTTTTTGTTTTTTATACAGTAATTTTCCTCCTTCCCCATTATTGATTTATACAAAGAACATGGATCAACCAACCAATGGGTTTATCTGTAGATTTCTCATTAAACATGGGAGGTTAATGCAGGGTTAAAAGTCGGGAGTTATTTCTATATTCTATGATTTTTTCTAACAAACCTTGTTGGATGGTGATGAAACATCCTCCAAACATTCTATATATTCATTTGATACTTCATTTCAAACATCCAAATGAGCTGGTGTTGAAAAATAAAACAAACCTCTTTATAGAGGTGGTAGTCCACACATATGCATGAGCGGTGTTTCTATTTCCCATAGGATGGAAAATGAGATGAAAAGGACTGCTTCATTAAAATAATAATATATATGTTTACATAATATGATTATGTTATCATATTATAATTTTTATAGAATATTTAGAGGATGTGGAAGATAAATAAAGATGAAAACACACAGTAAAGAGTTATACCTCATCTTTAAGAAACCTACTTTGGTATTCCCCTCAATCTTTATAGGTTGGTATTTTGGTGAGAAAAGAACCTATAAGAAATTGGATGGAATTTTTGGAATTTATGTTGGTATATATTGTTTGAGATAAATTCCAAAATTGGTGTGATGAAGAGAGGATAAGAGGTTACCTTTAATGCAAGGAGGGTGAAAATCTTGTAAATATAAGAAACATTAATAATAATATGTGTTTAAGTCATTTAAAATGGATCTAATGAACCATATTTTCAAACATAATGATGATAAGGTTAAAATAAATTCAATAAATAAAATTTATAAATGATTAAGTATCATTTTAAACATTATCCTATGGTTTAACCCGCTTATTAACCCTATTTAAACTGATCCTTTTAATGGATATCTCCATAGTTTCATTAATGTAATTTAAAAAATTTCTATTGAATAATAGACAATTAATTTATGGTATGATAGATAATTACACATAAATTTTAGTAAATATATATTTTTTATTTTTTATAAATATTTAGAAATTATTTTTGAACGTGAAATACCATTAAAAATCATTTTCTGTATTATTCACAAAATTTTAGTTTTAAAGAGATAAATAAAAAATGTAATTTAAATATAAACTCATTCACCAAAAAAATACACATTATAATTAACAAATAAATTAAAATAGGATCCAAAATTCATCCAAAAAATATTACTTTTAATGTTTTTAAAATAATTTACTTGTCTTTTAAACTACTTACAGAACTGCCACATCGGTCTTGCGTAAGTGTTTAAGGTAATTATACCACTAATAAAAATTAAATATTAAATATTATAATATAAATAATTTATTAATATTCAATTTTATCTTTGATATTATTTCATAACTTCTATTTAATATAAGATGAAAAGGTTCAAAATACTATAATCCAATATGAATTAAGATGGGATTATATGACTTTATCATGATGTTTTAATCTTAATTATAGTGGTGATAATGTTTTATCATGGTTACTATTCAATACTAATGAAAATTAAATTAAAATAATTACTAAATTAGAACCTGATGATTTCAAATATGGAATCCATTTTTCAATATTCAATTTCTATAAGTGGATGAACTTACTTTTATTATAAGTTTGAAAAATGCATTGAATTTTTTTTTAGAAAAATAGTCTTTTAAAGAATAAAATGATTTTATAACAAATTATTTCATGATTTTTTTATTATAACATTAATTAAATTATTTTTTATAATATTAAAAATATTTTTCTTAAAAAAATCAAATGTAACATTGAAATTTGTTTTCTTAAAAGATGGTAAATTACACTTTTGAAAAAAAATATATTTTTTAACTACTCACACAAAAATAAACCTCTAAAAAAATATCCCAATGATTTATATTAATATTATATTGAAATGATTATTTTAATAATTATTTCCATTTTATCAAATACAATTACCAAAAATGGAAAAAATTAATTACAATATCCACACACAAAATGCAATAAAAATCATTTTTGAAGAAAATGTATTTTTAAAGTTTAAAATTAATTGATACCCAATATTTATCTGGTAACCACCATTATATGAATATTATTTTATTTCATTAAATATATGATCAGTAAATTTCATTAAAATAAGTCGTAAATAATGATTAACATAATTTACTTTCATAAAAAAAATGATTTAACGACATAAAACTGTTTTATAAAAAATATCCCTTTTAATATTATAAAATATTTCATTAAAATTGAGTTCATATATACTAAGAAATAATAAATACATTTGTCTTAAATAAAACACCCCAACATATATTTTATAATTTTATTACTCCTGTTCATACATGAAAATCCAAATACTAGGTTATAATAGTCATACTCAAATAATAATAATTAAAATTGTATATCGCTATTCCTTTTAAAAATTGTATTGAGTATTGTACACATAGTCATAAATAATATTATTCTAAAACTAAAATATTTGGGTTTTAAAATAATGACCTTGGTTTTCAATTTTTTTATTTTCACTAAATGGTATGGCATTTATGTATTCAACAATACATTTTTAATTTATGATATGAATATCCACTTTATATGCTTGACATTTAAATGGTTTTTTCAAGCATAATCATGGGTAAATTCAACCTATTTTGGTTTATGTTCCATTTTAATGAGAGTTTCTAGTGTAACAGAAGCATGCGATAGTCAGAGATATATTGATGTTTCTTTTTTATAATCATTTGATGAAACCATGAGAAAAGATCTTGCATTTCATATTTATAATTAATTTCTTTAATATTTGAAAAAAAATACATACTTGGGATTATGGAAAATATTTTTTGATGATTTTTGATCATCTGAAAGGTCCCTTTTAGATTTTCTTCTTTTTGTTGTGAGAATCAAAGGATATAATCCCTCTAGCGGTGATCCACATGTGATCCATTAATCTATAAGCAACACCACTCAATCACTGAGTGCTAGAACAATGAATCAAATGTCTTGCATTGTTCATTTTTTATCACTCATTTTTTGATACTGAATATATATCTATAAAGCATCTCGTTCATGAGAGGAAGGGCTAAAATGGCATCAAGGGAGAATTCTTTGTGCGCGAAAATTAAATATTCTTAATTTTTGGATACAATATACTATAGACATAATCGTCAATTTATAAAGTTAGGGTTTATGATAAAATATTATTTAATTCCATGTCAAACATTAAATAAAATTTTAAACCTTTAATAAAACCCATACCACATAATAATAATATCATTATTATTATTTTATGGGACACACCAACTTATGAAATAATAAATATTATGTAACGATATTATTAATTAATATTTCTCACCAGGTTCAATGTTGGTCTGTTTGAACTCCAATAACATTTATTGAATGGACACATAAATATTTTATACATAAATAAACATTTTATTCACAATCTAGAAAATTCATATTTATTAAAATATTTGATAAATAAAATAGATATTTTATTCACAAGCTAGTGAATAAATATTTAATATTTTTTCATATAATCAAATAAATTATTTATTAATAAACAAATAATTATTTATTACCTTGTGAATAATAGTGGTCAATAAAAATTGAATTTTTTTTCCACGGTCATGTGAAAAATATTTATTTCAATAATTAAATTCAAATATTATTTAATTTTGATCAACAAAAACACATAGTGTGTGACCATATAGGATTATTTTTAATCAGCACTGGGAAGGTTTTCCTAAAGTTCAAGATTAGTTTCCACCTATAGGCCAAGTAACCCAATAGAAAGAACTTAATGTCGCAATAATAAAAACCATATATGAAAGCTCACTATGTAATATAATACCTTTGTCTCAATATATCATCATGAAGGTTGCACATCGGTGTCACCTACCTATATGCTTGATATGTCTTTAATTGGCTATCTAAAATGAACACATCATTACACCACAACTATGGAATTTTTTGTGATAGTTCCATTCCAATCAATGGTCTAAGATATCATCTTCCATAAAAGATACAAGGGATAAAAACCTTAATTGGATTATCCATTAATGACATGTCACTTATGATACACGAAATGTATCAAACTTATCCATGAACTATTATCATCATGGTTTAGGAAATATATCTAAGTATGTGAGTTGTAACATGAATTAATAGTAATATTAAAGTTTAAGGACCATGACACACAATCACATAAAGGAATATACAATGCCACCAATACATGAAGAATTTCTACTGGTAGACATGTTCTCATAATCTACCACCATAGAGATTACAAAGTGAAAACATCATGAGAAGAAAACTCATATACTTACGAGTACTCTTACCTGACAGTCTATTTACTATGTGTCCCATCATAGTATGTTATACAACAAAAATTATTATTTACGAATATCATAATAGAACATAAATGTTCTCATTATAGAAGGGAAATATTATAACCTTATCAATGAGATGTATTATCTAATATATTATTATATTAAATTCATTTATAAAAATGATCAATATCCAATAAGAAGATTTATTACAATTAAATACCTTTACTAAACATATAACAAAAGTAAAAACATTTTGTCCAATGAAAAAAACTCCCAAAAACTCCCACTTGGACATGATTCAACTGCCTATGACCTTTAGTCCACTATACCTCACATAAAAGTCATGTTTCTACTGAGTCAAAGCTTTAGTCAAGGGGTCAGCCACATTGTCTTCCATACAAATATTACTCACTGTAGCTTCACATATCTGAGATAAATCCATCAAGAGATTATACTTCACAAGTATGTGATTCATCCTTTGATGCGACCATAGATCTTTTTCAAGAGCCACAACTATTTTATTATCACAATGGAGTGTCATAGGATCTTTACTTATAGGTACCACATCAATCTTTTGGATAATTTTGGGCATCCATACCACTTCTTTAGCTTCCTTAGAATTTGTAATATAATCATACTCTGTTTTAGAATCTACAACCACAACCAACTTTGAGCTTTTATAGATCACAAAACATCTATTAAAAGTGAATATTTATCCCATTTATGAATACATTTCATCTTGATTAGTTTGGAAAATAATATATATATATATATATGTCATTTGATGACTAGTTCCTCATCTCCTCTATAAACCAAGAACACACCCTTATTATGCCTGAGATAGTTAAGGATAGTCTTGACTACCATCAAATGGTGGTCACCTGGATTAGATTGGTATATTACTACCATAAATAATGTGTTGGAAATATATAGCATATAATATATCATAGCATACATGATTGACCAAATCAGTGATGTGTATAGAATCCTTCCCATTCTGTTTCTTTCCTCATATGTTTGAGGAAACGTTTTCCTAGAAATATGAATGTCATGATATGATGGAAATAATCCTATATTGCATTGTTTCATACTAAATCTTTTCATTATCTTGTCTATTTATGTAATTTTACTTAGATCGAGCAACATCTTGGAACGATCATGATGAATCTTGATCCCAAGAATATATGTTACCTCATTGAAGTCCTTCATAGAGAATAATTTATAAAACTACACCTTAATTAATTTTAAAAATTATATTTTATTTCTGATGAGTAATATTTAATTAACATATAATATAAATAAAATACATGTAGTCCCACTAACCCATTTATAAACACATGGATCACATTCATTCTTTATGGAACCAAATTCTATTATGGATTCATAAAAATTAATCTTCTATGACCTGGATGCTTGCTTTAATCCATAAATAGATCATTACACCTTTCATATCATGTAGTAATCCTAAAGAGTCCAAAACCCTTGGGTTGTGTCATATAGAGATATTCCTTAATCTTACCATTAATTACGTTCGTTTAGGAATCCACTTTTCAATATCATAATTATGGAAATCTATAACGGAATGTGGAATTCTGATGGATTCTAACATCGAAAATGGTGAAAAGTTTTCATCATAGTCAATTTCTTAAAATTATTTAAACCATTTTTTAACATGTTACACCATATAAGTACTGAGTTATCCTTCCATGTCTACTTTCTGTTTGAATACCCATTTTCAACCAATTGCCTTTACATCTACTGGAGGGTCTACTAAATTCTAGACATGTATTTGGTATATTGAATCCATTCTAAAATTCATGGCCTCTTTCCACTTGGAAACATTTGTGACACTTACTAATTTCTAGGTTAGAGAATCATTATTATCAAATAATAATGATTCATCATCCTTGGTGACTAGAAAAACATAATGTTCTTGTTCTCAAACATCTCTAGTACTACTAATATGTAATTATGTCTCTGAAAAAACTTCTTCTTCAATGTGGATTTGGGGATTTTTTAATTTTCCAACTCCTTTTTATCTTGATCCTAGACTTTATCAAAGTATTTTTGTCCCCTATATAATATTTTTGAGATAATGTCCTCCTCGAGATATGTGGGGCATCTTTCAACCATGACCTTTTTGTCTAAATGATTGTATAGGTAGTATCCCTTTGTTAATTTGGGATATCCTATAATGATAGACTTTATGAATTTGGGTGTAATCTTATAACTAAATAGGCTTTAACAAATTATTCATAACCACCCACATACAAGTAATTCCACATAATTTTCTTTATATTCCATAATTAGTATGGCATACCATCTTTTTTTAGTTAGAAATCAGTTTAGTATATTTTCTATTGTTTTTAATGCGTATTCCAGAAAATATAGTGGAAGACTTACATGAATCATCATTGATCTCACCATGTATAATAAGGTACGATTCATCCTTTATCCTAAACCATTCCACTAAGGCATATAAAGAAGAGTGAGTTTAAATAATATCATTAACCCCCATAAATAATCAATAATGTATTGATTAATATAGTCTCTACCATGGTCTGAGTGGAGTTTATTAATCTTCTTACCAATATAGTTCTCAAATTCATTTTTATATTCCATGAATTTATCAAAAGATTCTGACTTATACCTCATTAAGTAGTAATATCCATATCTACTAAAATCAATTTTAAATGATATAAAGTATGAGTACCCACCCTTTTCCTCAATAGGAAATGGGCCACACACATCAGTATGGACTAATTCAAGAAGATCACTATCCCTTTCACCTTTCCCAATAAATAAGTAATTGGTTATTTTTTCTTGTAAACATGTGTGACATACACCATGTGTTTTTAGTAAAAAATAATCAAAATATGCATCTTGATGTAATTTAGGGAAGTTATTTTCATTTAAATGGCCTATTAAGTGATTCCAAAGTTGGGTGTGGTATAAGTAATGTGAGGTAACTTCACTATCGATTTACAATACTTGATTTGTGTAATACAACACATAAAGACCATTATTTAAATGTTCAATACCATAAAATTTTATCTTTATAAAATATGAAACATTTAATCTCAAATTTTAAATAAACCCATCTTTATCTAGTGTAGATAAAAAAAATAATGTTGTTGGTAACTGAAGGCATATAATAACAACCCATTAAAACCAAGATCATTATGGTTGGAAATGTGATGTGAAAGTCCTAAATAGCTACAACATCAATTTTATCTCTATTGGATGCTTATAGATCTACCTACGCTTAGCCAATATTTCCAAATATACTTGGTTCCTATATTTCAATAAATGTGTAAGAGAAAAAATCTATTTCAAAATTCCAATTTAAAAAATAGATAAATTTCACTTGATAAAAACCACACTCAAATATTTCCCATACTTATTTGGATGGGTGCATTTTTTCTTCTAGTGGACCTTTTTTCCACATGAAAAATAGAAAACATCATTTTCTCATGATTTCCCCTTGATATTACTCTTCTTGGAAGGGTTTGTATAATATTTGGACTTAGATATATTTACTTTACCTTTCAATTTTTTCACCATAAGGATGGAAGTATTTTTCACTCTTAGTATCCTTGTCATCTTTGTGAATAAGTGAGAGAATATATGGAAGACTGTTCTTAATGCTATTCATAATAAAATTCACAAAAAATCAATAGAAGCTCAGAGGGTGTTATTCCAGAATGATATATGTACCCAGTTATTCTGGGAGTTTAAATCTTGGAACCTCTAGGAATTCAATGTATCCAATGATATTTATTACATGAGGTCCATCTAGGTCACCCTCTCCAACCATGCTATAAAATAATTCCTTGAAAATCTCAAACATTTTCTATCTAAATATCACTTGGTATAGATTATGGAGGTGGTAAAGTATTTTATACACATCCTTGATTTCACGAGACTTCATTAGTTAACTAAGAATTGAAGAAACCATCAAACATTTAACATAAACGAAGTTGTTCAAATGTTATTCATTGAAAAGAAACTCTTTATTACTCCCCTCTTTTGCAGGTGGATTAGGTTTTATGTATTAGATCATGTAAGATTTCCATTAATGTCATATCACAACCCAAAGGAATCTAAATCAGTCCTTGAAATTACTTCCTTTTAAGAGGTTTTCTTTCTCTAATATTGTTCGTAGGGATAGTGTAGACGATGGGTGTGGAATTTTGTTCTACAGTTAATGGTTTGGATTATAAGAATATTTCTTTATTACAAATTAGGTGACAAATAATAAATAAATAAATAAATTTTATTAAATATTCTACTATTTTATCAAGTCTCAATATCCCTCACCATATAAATCAGAATATCTAGATGGTATGATATTATAGTGTAAAAGATCTTTAAAGACCCAGAAAATTCCATGTAATTTTTTTTAATTATTTGGGTTTATTATGAGTCTGAAAAAATTAACAGCGTGTGGTTCTAAGGCCTGGTGTTCCTGGAATGAATTTTTGAACTTTTTTATGGTACGTTATGTAAACACGCGAGCAGTATTTTATATCTTTTGATTTGGTTATCAGATTAAAAATATGAGGGAACTATTAAATCCACAGTACTGGGATTCGTTAAAGGGAAACTTCAATTTGACCGTAGAAGGTCGGGAGAAAAAGTTAGTGTTTGGACTTTTTAAAGTAAAGTAAAATAACATGTAATTGTTATTTTTTTCTCCAATGGATGAGCGATGATGGTGGGATTGGTGACTTGTCAAGCCAATAAATGGATTGACTGGTCAACTACATACCTCCACCATTGTGAAGTAAAAGTGGTTCATTAATTCATTTAATGAACGTCCTTAATTCCTCAACATGTTACTAACCTTCCCCGCCTCCTATTTAAATGGAGCTAAGGGTGGGGTTTTGGCATGACTTCGTCAAGCAAGGAAACTCCGTCGAAGTCCTGCAACAACATCCACATAGAGAACGAGACTGTATTTAGCGAGATGTGATGAGCATCATCAAATCATGAACCGATGACAGTGATGAAGGAGGTTCCTTCGATCATTATGAGCAGACGTCTCAACCAAGTAGGGGTTTTTGTTTTTGATATTGAAATTTTCCTCCTTCCCCGATCTTGATATATACAAAGAGAATGAATCAACCAACCAAAAGGATGATCCAGGGATTGTTCTTTAAACATGGGAGGATGATGCAAGGTTACAAGTCAGGAGTTATTTCTAAATTCTCTAATTGTGGCTAACACCCCTCATTAAAACGCTAACGTGGAGGGCACATGCCAATCCGAACAAGACCCAGATCATCCACTAATCTTTTTGTTCTTGTGTTTCCTATGTGCGGCCAGGAAATGTGACGATAAGGTGGAGATAGGGTTAATTTAGAGGTGGAATTTGCCCGAGAGTCTAGTAGGCATAGACAACACCAATAACAGACCACCGTAGTACATTCGGTGGCCTGCTGAAACAACCGCTGGTGCGCCATGCCAGTGGTGGATGAAGGAGGCCCGCAAAAACTAGCTGTGGGTGGTGGCCCAGATCCACTATTGCACGCGGTGGGGAAACACCCCACTGGCCGGACGAAACGGCCCCATGTTCATGGGGCTAGTTGGAGAAATGGTTTGCCTTTAGCCGGACCTGGCCGGACACGGGCTAGTCGAATGGGCCGGACCCGCAGTCCAGTGGGCCAGCTCGGGTGGGCCGAGCCCCACCCGACGGGCCGGGCCAACCACTGCCTGGGCCTGTGAACCTACCGGGCCAACCCCAACGGGCTGGACCTATTGAACCGGGCTGAACCTTAACAAGCTGGACTCGGGCAGGGTCAGGTAGACCCCTTGACTAATTGCATCGGGCCGGTCTAACCGAGTCGGACCGAGCCATGACCCAACCAGCCCCTGAATAAAGGAACACCCATAACTGAAGAACCATGTGTTCTTTTTACATGCTGTCAGTGGAATTGGGACCCCTCCTGGGAAGCGATACCTATGGAATATTCCGGTGGGCCCGACCATGGGGGCTGGACTGAGGCGCGATCAATCCCGCTTCACGAAAAGGGGTGTAACTAACAGACCGGAAGTCCATTCGATGTGTAGTCTATGGCATAAGGACCCTTGTTAAAGGTGGTCCTTTGGAGATACTCTAAGTGTTTTTTGAATGAGTTTGACATGAGACCTGGTTTGGATCGGACTTGAATCCAACTATCCCTTTTTACAAAAGTGCCCATATCTCATAGGTCGAGCGTCCGATCGATGCACCGTCTTTCACGTTGGGACTCCTATGATGGGGTTATCCCTTGGGTTTGATTTTTGTGGGACTTCATTCTGATTGAAATATGACTGATGGATTGAGGAGTAGAATATTCCAGAGATCAGGCATGCTTTGTGTGGGAATCAAGTGGATGACTATGATATGAGGAAGAAGAGCGAACAATACGGGTCAGTATCATAAAATCTAAAGTAGGATGATCTAGCTATATTACTAAACATCCCTACCTCTATACCAGCAACCAATACGGGTCAGCACCAGGGACCATTACAGGTCAGTACCAGCGACCAATATGGGCCAGTACCAATGACCAATACGGGTTAGCACCAATAACCAATACGGGTCAGCATCTAGAAACCAATACGGGTCAGCATACTGTGACCTATATGGGTCATCTGTATATTTACTATAGATAATATGATCATGCTTTATGACTAGTCATCCGTATCCCAGAAACATTGAAGTTATACCATTAGAGTGAGATGTCTCTTTTCCTTTGTGATTCATGATTTAGATCATGCTTTTAAAATTTCCTTTGTGGTATTTCTTGTGATATTTTCCTTTGTGGATTATTGAGAGACCTTTGGGGGTCTTAGGGTCCCCTATTGAGTTTTTATATTGACCCATGCAAAGGCTATGCCAATACGTTTGTGTCTGGGGCAGACTACTGACGCTCTGAGGCAGACTTTAGAGGTTCGAGACTTGGTGGAGCTTGGTGTGACATGAGCAATCAAGATCACATTCTTTGACTTACGACATACAACTACTACCCTCTAGGTAGAGCTCTAGGGAATATACGACAACTGTTTACATTGTTTTCAGTTTCTAGGACTTGTATTCCAGCCAAATTTTTCTAGTTTACAGTTGTACTGGTGGGTGTACTTTACTCTCGTGGTTATAACTTACTTTTGTTTGTTGTTTACTTCAGTTTTCCTTTTTGATTGTGTATATATATCTAAATAAATGTCTTCCCTATTATGAAAAATCATTTTGGTGCTAGTCACTAATCCCTGGCCTATGGAAGGCGGGATTGAGGTAGTCACGTCCGGGCCCTGTGGGATGGGTCATGACAATGTGGTATTAGAGGGAGGTCGTTTCTACTAGAAGAACAAAGAGTCTACTTTTAAATAGGAAATGGTATAAAGTGTCTTAAATTTGGTTTTTAGCACAAGGATCCTAGTGTTGGTGTGGTAGACAATGTATCCATTCACCAGGACCCTGGATTCTGTTTTCCTACTCGGTACATGAAAACACTGGTTGCGAGTGTTTTTAAAGATTTTCTTGATCTTTCTTGAGTTAGCTTCCCAGGTATAACTTATTGACCATGACACATCTGTTTCTTACATGATGCCTCCACGAAGACAAAAATCCATGATTCTAGTAAGATATTATGAAAATGGCCCACTGAGCGATGAGGTGTCAATATATGGACCACTCATAGTGATGGAACGTTCGGGTGGTGTACCCGCAACACCGCCACCCGTTGAGCAGCATATGCTATGAGTGGATCATGCACACCGGCTGAGCACGTTGCATGAGTTCTAGAGACAAAGGCCTTCTGTGTTTTTGAGGTGAGACGCACCCACAAGCAATAGAGGACTGGTTTGAGGCAGTTTTATTGGTCTTTTAATTAGAAGACACACCCTCCAAACTGATGGAGATCTTGTCCTCTAGCCTTTTTTAGGGCTCAAAATGATGATGGGGGAGCTAGATGCTCTAGTTTCATGAGGATACGAACCTCACCTGGCTAGATTTTGAGAGGCTTTCTAGGGAAGAGTTCATGCCAGTGACACTATGCTCTATTTATATTCAGGAGCTCTTGCATCTGAATTAGGGCAGCCATACTATGGCTCAGTACTTGGTTATATTTACTAACATCTCTTGATACTCAACCGACATGGTACATGACCCTTACTTCAGGGCATGGACCATTGAGCAGGAGACTCGGCGAGAGATTAGAGTTGCAACAATTTCTCTTAGCATCCCAATGTAGGATTGGGTGCATGAGAGAGAATTGATGAGGGATAGATTCCTTGCTGATTAGGCACCAAAAGTGAGATCCCCTACTGGATGACAGGTAGAAGAGTCATATGTAGCTGGTAGTAGACAGACGATATAGAATCCCAAGCAAGCTAGACCTTCCGGAGGGTAACCCAGGGACGCAGGGTTAGATGTATGAGGCTCGAGAGGCCGAGGGAGCCACCAGCGAGGTATGATTTGTTTTTCTTGTAGGGGACAGGGTCACAGAGCTCATGAATATCTGACTCCCCATGTGGATGATTGGAAGACAGTGGAGGGACCACCAAGGTAGTGGTATCGTTAGGAGCATGAGTGTCAGCGAGGCTGCAGATGAGGAAGGAGAGATGGACGTGTAGCGAGAGGTGGTCAGGGTCACCAGGGACTACCACCACCACACCCAGGTGGTCCACCACAAGCTCAGGGAGTAGGTGGACGCGGACATGCCAAAATAAAGTAATTAGAGGCTCACGATCATGACGTCCCTGAGATGATATGAGGTACAATTTTTATTTTCTCTACTTTAGAAGTAGTGTTTATCGACATAGGTGATAGCCATTCTTTCTTTTTCATCGACTTAGATCGAGACTCTAAGATTCCAACTAAGCTTTTAGATAGACCTTTGCGTTTGGATACTCTTACAGGAGGAGATTCAGTAGTCACACACTGGTGCCGATAGTGTGATCTTACTCTCAGAGGAGATTATTTCAGATGAGATCTTCTAGTAGCGGTGTTTTATCCCTACGATATCATTCTAGGCAAGGACTGGCTATTAGCAGTTCACATATAGATTGAATACTTGAGAAGTATAATGAAATGTACTCATAGATATGGAGGCAAATTTTCCTTTGTTGGTGATAAGGAAAATAGAGCATCATGAGATGGACTTGCGCTTAGGAGGGTGAGGCTGATTAAATATTAGCTGGCTTGTATGACCTTCGACATGATGGATGAGGAGAGTCCACAGTTCCTAGTGGTGATGGATGAGTAAGAGGATGTCTTTAGAGAAGATGTCCCAAGACTACCTCCTCGCAGAGAGGTAGACTTCCTCATTGACTTGTACCTAGTAACAACACTGATATCTACACCAAAAAATCAGATATCACCTATAGAGCTTTGGGAGCCAAGGGTATAGTTGGAGGAAATACAGAGGAAGGGATCTGTAAGGCCCATCGTTTCTCTCTGGGCATCCATGGGGTTGTTTTCCAAGAAGGAATACAAAAATTTAAGGCTATGCATGGACTTCTGGTGCCTAAATCTGGTGACTGTGGAGAACATGTATCCTCTACTGAGGATTGATGATCTGTTTGATCATTTGAAAGGAGAAAAGTGGTTCTTGAAGATAGAACTCGGATCAGGCTATAACCAGCTCAGGGTATGAGATGATGACCTACCAGAGACATCCTTGAGATGTCGGTATGTCCCTTATGAGTTCTTTGTGATTCCTTTTGGCATGACCAAAGATCCAATATTGTTCATCGAGCTCATGAATATTATCTTTTAGCCATACCTCAATCGCCTCATGGTAGTCTTCATCGATGACATCTTAGTGTACTCAACGTATGAGGAAGAGAACATTGTACACTTTAGGATAGTTCTGGAAACACTCCAGGAGCACCAGTTATATCAAAAGCTCTCGAAGTGTGATTTATGGATATGGAAAGTCTAATTCTTGGGAAATTTTATCTCAAAGTCTAGAGTTATAGTGGATTTGTTAATGATCGAGGTAGTAATTTATTGGGAGCCACCTATGAGTGTTAATGAGGTGCGTAGCATCCTTGGATTAATAGGATACTATCAGAGGTTCATACCTGATTTCCCTAGAGTAGCATCACCTATGAATGCCTTGATGAAGAAGGGGAAACCCTTACTGTGGTCATAGACATGCTAGAAGATATTTCAACAGCTGAGGCAAAGCTTGACCACTATTCCCATCCCGAGGTTGCAGGAGGAGGGTATTGACAATGTGGTTTACTGTGATGCACCAGGGACCAGACTCAATTGCATCTTGATTTATGATGATGAAATGATTGATTATGGATCATGATAGATGAGGTATCATTAGTAGAATTATGCGACTCACGACTTGGAGTTAGCAGTAGTAGTCTTCGCACTGAAGATGTGGCGACACTACTTGATGGGTGAGCAGTTCATTGTTTACTCAGACCACAAGAGTCTCAGATATATCTTCATACAAAAAGATCTAAATCTGAGATAGTGACATTGGATAGAGTTCCTCTCGGACCATGAATTTTATATATTATATACTTATGGTAAGGGGAACATAGTGTTAGCTGTACTTAGTCAGAGATCGATTTCGCAGCTACTAAATGAGGCTTTAGAGAAGTTAGCCTCACTCCAGAAATCCTACATGGATAGAGGTGAGATACTATACCTCCTGTTAATGGTATTAGAACCTCCACTCCTTCAGCGAGTTAGGGAGGTGCAACTCAGAGACAGTAGCTATGAGACTATACGCACTCAAATATCCTCAGGCCATGAACTGGAAGAATATTTTGATGGTGGGGAAAACATTATCCCTTTCAGAGGACGTACAGTTGTACCAGTTGTGCTACGAGAAGAGGTGATGAGGGAGTACCATATAGCCCCCTTGGTAGGATATCCATGAGTGATGAAGATGTATCGGGACCTCTGGCATCAGTACTAGTAGCCAGAGATGAATAAAACTGTGGCAGAGTTTGTTTCTAGATGCCTCAATTGCCAACAAGTAAAGGTCAAGCACTAGGTACCAGTATGATTAACCCAACCCCTAGAGATTCCAGATTGGAAGTGGTAATGGATATCGATGGACGTCACGAGGGGTTACCACGTATGTCTAGAGGGAATGATACCATCTAGGTGATCATTGAATCACTCACTAAGTTGGGACACTTAATTGCTATCCGAGAGAAGGGTTCGGTAGAGGGATTAAAATGTCTCTACGTTCAGGAGATCGTGCGACTTCACGGTGTGACTTTGACGATAGTCTTAGACTGTGACACACGATTCATGTCCCAATTGTGGAAAGGATTACAGGAGGATTTCGGGACCCAGCTGCACTTGAGAATAGATTTTCACATGTAGATAGATGGTCAGACTGATTAGACCATCCAGACCATGGGGGACATGCTTCGAGCATGTGTCCTAGATTTTGGAAGTAGTTGGGAGCACCACCTACCCTTGGAAGAGTTCGCATACAACAACAGATATCCCTCCACCATTGGTATGGCCCCTTTTGAGGCGTTGTACAGATGAGCATGAAGATCGCCCTTTTCTGGACAGATCCTAGAGAGCCAGCACTCGGGGGCCCAGAGATGGTATAGGCTACCACTGAGAAGGTATATGTTATCTGAGAGCGGATGAAGATAGAAAATATCTAACATAATTCTTATGTTGATACGAAACATAGACCACTGGAGTTCCAGGTGGGGGACCACATTTTCTTATGAGTCTCCCCTCAATGTAGAATATATAGATTTGGTCGAGGCAGTAAGCTCTCACTGAGGTTTATCAGACCATTCCTGAAACGTTGGAGGGTCGAAAAGGTTTAATACCACTTGGAACCTCCACCACAGTTGGAGAGGGTGAATAATGTCTTCGACGTATCCCAACTGAGGAGATACGTGAATGACCCATCTCACGTCATCGACCATGGCGAGCTGGTGATTGACGATTGAGAAACTTCTGCAAAGTACCCTATGGAGATAGAGGATCGACATGAGCATAACCTTTGTGGGAGATCGATATATCTAGTGTGAATTTTGTGACAACACGGGAATCTCTAAGAGAGCACATGGGAGAAATAGGCTCATATGTGTTCCCAGTACCCCTCTTTGTTTATAAATCCTTGTTTGAATTTTGTGGACATAAATCCACTAGGTGGGGAGAATGTAAAGACCCAGAAAGTTATATGTACTTTTTTAATTATTTGGGATTATTATGAGTTTGCGAAAATTGTTGGAACGTGATCCAGAGGCCCGGTGTGCCTGAAATGAATTTCTGAACTATTTTCAAGGTACGTTCAGTAAACGTGCAGATGACATTTTCTATCTTTTGAACCGGTGCTCAGATTAAAAATATAAGGGCACCATTGAATCCTCAACACCAAGACTCATTTATGGGAAGCTTCACTTCAACCATTGTATTTTGGGAGAAAATTTTAGTTTTTATACTTTTTAAAGAAAATAAAATAACATTTAATTGTTTTTTTATTTCCTTTTTCTCCAATGGATGAGCGACAGTGGTGGGACCAGTGACTTGTCAAGCCAATAAAAGGATTGACTCATCAACTGCGTAACTCAACCATTGGTAATTAAAAGAGTTTCATTAATTTATTTAATAAACCTCATTAATTACTCAAGGCATTACTCACCTTTTCCCCTCCTATATAAATGGAGCTTAGGGTGGGGTTTTGACACGACTTCTCCTAGCGAGGAAACTCTAGCAAAGTCCTGCAACAACATCCACCGGGAGAACGAGACCAGATTCAGTGAGCAGTGATGACTGCCACCGAATCATGAACTGATGACAACGACGAAGGAGTTTCTGTCGATCATCTTCAGCGAACATCTAATCCAAGTTGGGGTTTTTTTATACAGTAATTTTCCTCCTTCCCCATTCTTGATTTATACAAAGAACACGGATCAACCGACCAATGGGTTGATATGTAGATTGCTCATTAAACATGGTAGGTTAATGTGGGGTTACAAGTCGGGGTTATTTCTAAATTCTGTGATTTTTTCTAACAAACCTTGTAAAAATACTTACACAGAGGTTGTGGGAAAATCCTTACAAGGCTAGGACCCTCCGTTGATCTTTTTGTTCTTGTGTTTCTCATGCACGACCAAACAATGTGATGAAAAGGAAGAGATAGGGGTCACCCAGAGGCGGAGGTGACCTGAGAGGCATACATGCACAAACATTTAAAGACCCGGAATTCTCGTGGAATTTTTTTAAATACATGGGAATTTTATGAGTCCGCAGTTTCTGACAACGCCTGATTCCGAGGACTGCTGCACCCAGAATCAATTTCTGATGTTTTGTTCGGGTACGTTCAGTAAACGTACGTGTGGGTTTTTATATCTTTTGAACTGTTGCTTGGAATTGAGATCCAAGGGTACCATTGAAATTGTAGTACCAATATTCACTTAAGGAGACTTTTATCGTAGTTGCGTTTTATCGAGGTTGGATGTTAATTTTTTGGGGTTTCTAAATAAATTAAATAAAAACATGTCTAACATATTTTTATTTGAATTGTAGTTAAAATCTTAAAAGGAAGGTTGGATGTGGGGTCCACCTGCGCATAACATCTCTTGGGAGGATATTATGTGGTGGGGCCACATGAGCTCAAACCCCCCTTAACCCCCATTAACCATTGGAACTCCCAATTTATTGCAGAGCCTCTTCACCTTCCTTCAAAAATATGCCAACTAAAATAAATTAATGGCCTAATTAATTAATTTCAATTCTTTTGAATTATTTTGGGGAATGCATGGAAACCATAAAATAATAGCTTCTCTATTATTTTATGTTGGTTGGTTTTTCTATGTGGTGTAACTTTGAGAGAAGACTTGGGAGATTCTTGGTGGAGCCTTTCCTCTCCAACGAAGAACGCACCTTCTCCGACGAAAAACAAAGACGATGCTTGAACCTAGGATCAGCGGTGTGTGATGGGCGCAACATACGAAGACGTCTTCAAATTCTTTTCCCATGACTTGGATAACGTTCACAGGAATCAAGGTAGGGGTTTGTTTTGATTAATTAATTCTTCGTTCCTCGAAAATTATTATGATTCAAAGATGGTCATTTGTTATCACCTAATGCGGACGACGCAGGCTGAACAAACACGTTCTGACATCCCTACGATTGGTTCTCGTTTGGTTGACGATGGAGGTCGAGCCGAAAGGGCACGGTGCCATCACACCCTGCCAGAGAGGAACCACAGCTATGGAGGACGGAAGAGGCACGACGCCATCACGCCGCGCTGGAGGAAGGGAGTCGTGGCGCCGTCGCGCCTTGCTGGAGGAAGGGAGCCGCCACCATGCGGGATGCGACAGACAAAGGCGGCATGGCGCCGTCGCACCGTTCCAATGAAGAACCTTGGCCAAATGCCGCGGTGGATAGAGGGCGGCCGGTAGAGCCGGCCGCCGGTAGCGCTTCAGCAAGGTGGGACCCTTCGGGTCCCGCGGTTTCTTCAGAAGCCAGGGGGAGTGGCACCCCCCCAACAGCGTGGCGAGCTGGGCCACGTGGCGGGGCCAGCCGGACCACGCGGCCATCTAGGCCCCACAGCCCACCATCCGCGGCCTGCTGGGACACCACGGCCGGGCTGCCCCTCGGCCGGGTCGCCCCTCGGCCGGGACGCCCCTCAGCAAGGCACCCCTCGCCCGGGACGCCACTTGGCAGGGCACCCCTCAGCCAGGACGGCCCTCGGTAGGGTGCCCCTTGGCCGGGCTGCCAAGGCTGGGCTACCCTTTGGCCGGGTCGCCCTTCGGCCCGGCCACCAGGGATCGGGCCGCCTTCTGGCCAGGCCGCGCCTTCGGGCCGGGCCGTGCCTTCGGGTCGGGCCGCCCCTTTGGCTCGGGCCGCTCTTTTGGTTCGGGTCGTCCACTCAAGCCGGACCGAACACTCAGGTCGGGCTGCACCCTCGGACCGGGTCAGACCCCAGTTCGGACTGGGTTGGGCTGGGTCGGACTGGACTCGAACCCGCTATGACCATTTACACTTTTTAGCCTGCACCTTGGGCTACAGGTGTCCGATTGACGAACCGTCTGCGGCGATGGAATTCATTGAGCGAGAAGATTATTTTGGAATATAGTACTTCAGGTTTGGACATAGTTGGGTTATAGAAGGGTTGGTTTGAAACTAAAAACCAACCGGGCCCCTAGAACAAAAATGCCAATAACTCACAGACCGGGCGTCCGATTGACGCGTCGTCTGTCGCGTTGGGTTCCTTATAATGAGACAAAACTACATGATACATCAACTCGAGAATTCGTGGTATTTTATGTATCGACACTTGGCTCGAGGAGCGTACCCTCCTAGAATCGAGCGTGCTGTGAGCGGGAACCCAATGGCTGGATACGACTGAGATTATAGGATCCTATGTGGGTTTGAAAACAATGATACTATACCAGGATCCTCTGCAGGTTCGACAGTGATGACTTCTGTACCGGAATCCTCTGTGGGTTTGACAGTGATGTTAATATACCAGGATCCTCCGTGGTTTCAACAGTGATGACTTCTGTACTGGAATCCTCCGTGGGTTCGATAGCGATGACTACTGTACCGGGATCCTCTGTGGGTTCGACAGTGATGACTACTGTACCAAGATCCTCTGTGGGTCTGATAGTTCTGACTTCTGTTCCTGTATCCTATGTAGGTCTGACAGAATAGATATTCATGTATCCTGTGTGGGTTTGACAGCTTAGTTGGTCCTGTATCCTGTGTGGGTCTGACAGCTTAGAAGAATTAATGAATAAATCTGATCATCTCTATCAGTATACAAAATATGTATACCTGTGTGATATGAGCCTTGATTTTCAGTCGATATCATCGAGATGATTTAATTTACTTCCTTTATGGAATGGGTTATGCTTGGGCTCAAGAGTTGGATCCAGACTATGATTGGTAACTTAGGTATATGTATGGGGATATACCTAAGTAAGGTTTGTTGATACTTGGTGATTGTATACTACTTTGTGGTTTATCCTTGATGAATTTTGGGAGACCTTGAGGGTATCGGGGTCCCTAATGAGTATCGTTATACTCACCCCTGCACGGTCCATGCCTGCACCTCGTTGTGTTGGATGCAGACGTCAGACAACACTGACCGAGGTGGAGTGTACGAGGACTGGATGTTACCCGGAGGTGGACATCACGAAGAGTCGGTACCTGGAGGAGACGAACAGACGTGGAGTACTAAGGAAGCTATCTGTACTTACCCTTCAGGTAGGATCCATGGTGGATGATTCAGGAGCTGCTAGACACCTTCAAGCTATTTCCCTTTTTAGTTGTACCTATTTGTCGTTTCCTTGTACTTTACTATTGGGATTGTATTTCAGGCCCCTTTACTTTCATCATACTTGTTATAGAACTTTTACTTAGTGTTTTCTTCCGTTTGTTCTCTGGTTGTGTGTGTTTATGATTTCAAAAGGAAATTCCTTCTCAATTTTTTTGAGTTACTCCTTTGGTGCTAGTTGCCAGCCCCTGGCCTATGGAAGACAGGCTTGGGGTAGTCACGGCACACACCCCGAGGATGGGTCGTGACAAATTGGTATCAGAGGAGTCGGTTATACCGCAGAACTTGGACTCCGATTATTTTAACAGAAATAATGTTATGTGTTTTGGGTGTGGTTATCAATTTAGGGAAATCGGTGTTGGTGCGGCGGCCAACGTATCCATGCACTAGGACTCTGACTTCTGATCTCTGATTCAGTGCACGAAAACATTGACTGCGTGTGTGTTTCCTTTGAAAAAGTTTTCTTCATGATTACTTTTTTTCAGCTCACCAGATATATTGTTTTGACCATGGAACACCTGTTCTTTATCAAGATGCCGCTGCGTAGACAACCATCTAGGGTTTCCGAGAGAGTATACGATGATGGCCCACCGAGCGACGAGGCTCCGGTTTAGGTCCATTTTTCTTTGTTGGCACCATCGGGTAGTGTACCAGCACCACCACCACTTGCATGGATGCAGATACCCCCAGCTGCCTTGGCGGATGATGCACGCCGACTGAGCGCGTTTTACGAGTTCCAGCAGTAGAGGCCTCCGAGGTTTCGAGGTGAGACAGATTCCCAGGCAGGAGAGGACTGGATGGAGGCAATTACTAGAGTTTTCAACCTAGTTGAGAAACTAGTAGAGAATATGTTTATCTTAGTTATTAATCTTTTTTAGTGAGTTCCATTGAGGATGGTCCGCTTAGTGATGTGGTTTCGGGACATGGATCATTTTCCGGGATGGTACCTTCGGGTAGTGTGCCAACTATATCACTGCCCGTTGGTCAGCAAACACTACCGACAGTACCAGTAGAGGACACTTTTAGGATTAGTGACTTACATGTGTTTCGGAACTAGGTATCCCAAAAGTTCCAAGGTGAGCCGGACCCACTTGTGGCTAAAGACTGGCTTGAGGAGGTGGCTGAGAGTTTTCTAGAGCTGATGCAGTTTCAGAAGGAAAAAATGTCGATAGTTGAGTATTCATCGAAGCGTACCGAACATTCCTGGTACTCGATGAATATGATTTGAAAAGTGATTTAGAGCACGGACCTCTGAGCGAGGTGTGTTTTAGGAAATCCGAGTTAGCACTTTTACTGTTGGGATTTTATTTTCGGCCCCTTTACTTTCAGCACACTTTTTATACAGCTTTTACTTAGTGTTTTCTTCAGCTTGTTCTCTGGTTGGGTGTGTTTATGATTTCTAAAGGCAATTCCTTCCCAGTTTTAGGGAGTTACTCCTTTGGTGCTAGTCACCAGCCCTTGGCCTATGGAATGCGGGCTTGGGGTAGTCACGGCCCGGGCCCCGAGGATGGGTCGTGACAAATTGGTATCAGAGGAGTCATTTATACCGCAGTAGTTGGACTCAGATTCTTTTAATAGAAATAGTGTTAAGTGTTTTGGGTTTTCTTATCAGTTTAGGGAAACTGGTGTTGGTGCGGCGACCGACGTATCCATACACTAGGACTCTGACTTTTGATCTCCGACTCAGTGCACGAAAACCCTGATTGCATGTGTGTTTCCTTTGAAAAAGTTTTCTTCATGATTACATTGTGTCAGCTCACCAGGTATATTGTTTTGACCATGGTGCACCTGTTCCTTATAAGGATGCCGCTGCGTAGATAGCCAGCTAGGGTTTCCGAGAGAGTACATGATGATGGCCCACCGAGCGACAAGGCTCCGGTTTAGGTCCCTTTATCTTTGTTGGCTCCATCGGGTGGTGTACCAGCATCACCACCACCTATAGGGGAGAAGATACCCCCAGCCACCCTGGCGGACAGTGCACGCTGACTAAATGCATTTTACGAGTTCTAGCAGCAGAGGCCTCTGAGGATTCGAGGCAAGATAGATTCCTAGGTAGCAAAGGACTGGATAGAGGTGAATACTAGAGTTTTCCACCTAGTTGAGACACTAGTAGAGAAGATGTTGATCTTAGCTACTAATAATTTTCAGTGAGTGAAATTGAGGATTGTCCGATTAGTGATGTGGTTTCGGTACATGGACCGCTTTCTGTGATGGTACCTTCTGGCAGTGTGTCAACTATATCACTGCCCATTGGTCAGCAGACACTACCGGTAGTACTGGTAGAGGACACTTGTAGGCTTAGTGCCTTATAGGTGTTTCAGCACCAGATATCCCTCATGTTCCGAGGCGAGTCTGACCCACATGTGTCTGAGGACTATCTTGAGGAGGTGGTTGAGATATTTCTAGAGCTTATACTGTTTTGGTAGGACGACGTGTCGATAGTTGAGTATTCATCTAAGTGTACAGACTATTCTTGGTTCTCAATGAATACGTCGCAAACAGTGCTTTAGAGAACGGACCTCGGAGCAAGGTGTGGTTAAGGACATCTGAGATAGAACTTTTTCTTCTATTCACTCATACTTATATTAGGGTGCTATAGAGAACCTTTATGGTTGAATATTCTTCGGCTGAGCGGATACAACCAGTGAATGTTAGTAGTGGGAAGATGTGAACTGGCGTCAGTCTCAGAGACATGGGTGTGTGAGATGTTTCAGGAAGAGGAAGTGTTAAGGAAAGATGAATCTGCAGGGCAGCAGACGTAGAAGCAGAGCTACAAGAGCATCATGAGGTGGTGAACATTTTGACATATTACAACCACCCACCTTTGTAGTCCCCGCTAGGCTTAGGGAGCTGGAGGGCAGGGGAAGAGAGTAGCTGCATGCAGTCAAGGAGTGTGACCCAAGGGACCTATAAATGATTTGAGGTACGGACTATGTCTACTACTAGATTTCGTATCAATAGACATAGGTACCAATCATTCCTTCCTTCCACAAATCTTTTCCTAGACCTAGAGTTTCCGGTTAAACTGTTGACTTGACCCTCACATCTAGAGATACCTTTGGGAGGAGACTCAATAATCACACTTATGCCGATGGTGTGATCTGACCCTTAAGGTGAGAGTTTGGGTTGGAACCTCTTGGTGGCAGCGTCGAGTCCTTAAGATGTCAGTTTGGATATGGACTGGGAAACCCCAGTTCATGCATAGATTTACTATATTAGGCAAAAAGGTTGTGGTTTATCCACAACTTTGGGATGGGGTTTTCCTTGGTCGGTGAAGAGGAAAACCCAGGCAGCATAGGACGGAATCATGTATAAGAGGGTGCATTCAGTCACTCATGAGTCGGCCAGACTTACCTTTGTGCCAGACGTTTCTAGAGTTACAGCACCACTACCAGCTTTGACGAAGAAGAGGCAACCCTTCATGTGGTCCAAGAGATTCCAGGAGAGATTTCAAAAGCTGAGGCAGAGGTTGACTAGTGAGACCATCTTGAGGCTATCAGAGGAGGGCGTTGGGTACGTGGTTTACTGTGACACATTAGGGACCGGACTCGAGTGTGTCCTGATGCAGGAGAGATCAGTGATCGCGTATGGTTCTCAGCAATTGAGACAACACGAGTAGAACTATGCTACCCATTACCTAGAGTTAGCAGCAGTGGTATTCGCCTTGAATATGTGGTGGCACTATCTTATGGGAGAATTCTTTACAGTCTACTCTGACCACCAGATTCTCAGGTAAATCTTCTCACAGAAGGACCTAAACCTAAGAAAACGATGATGGCTTGAGTTCTTCCAGGACTATGACTTCGAGATAGTCTATAATCATGGTAAGGAGAATGTTGTAGTAGATAATCTCCGTAGGAGATTAGGCATTCTGCTTCTAGGAGAGGAGACAGAGCAGTTGGCCACGTTGCAGATATCCTTTGTGGATTGAGATGGAGCATCCTTTCTACAGTCACTCACAGTCACTCTTCCACTTCTTCAGTGAGTCAGGGAGGCCATCATGGGGACGATGACTGTGAGACACGACGTACTCAAATATCAACAGTACAGGCACCTAATAGATTTTCTGAAGGTGGGGAGCACGTCTTTCTCTTCAGAGGACGAACCATGGTACCAGTTTCACTTCAAGAGGAAGTGTTTAGGGAGTTCCACACATCTCCATTAGCGGTATATCCAGAATTATAAAAGATGTATCAGGACCTCCAACGATAGCACTGGTGACCAGGCATGATGAAGGGAGTAGTAGAGTTTGTCTCACGGTGCCTAACTTGTCAGCAAGTGAAGGCGGAGCACCAGGTTTTAGCAGACTTGGTTCATCCCTTAGAAGTCACAGAGTGGAAGTGGGATGGGATATCCATGTATTTCGTGACAATACTTCCATATACATCCAGAGGACACAACTCTATCTGGGTGATCGTAGAATGACTCACCATGTCGGACCACTTCTTACCGATCAGAGAGCAGGGAACATTAGAGAGCTTGGTATGCCTCTACGTACAGGAGATCGCACGACTTCATGGTGTACCATCGACGATCATCTCCGATCGAGATGCTCGATTCACTTCTCGGCTATATTAGGGGTTGAAGGAGGCTTTTAGGATGCAACTTTGCTTGAACAACACCTTCCATCCTCAAACGGATGGTCGTAGCTGAGAGGATCATTCAGAATCTCGACGAAACGCTCTGTGCATGTGTCCCTGACTTCGGTCGCAGCTGGGATGATCACTTACCCCTGGTAGAGTTTGCATATAACAACAACTACCACTCCACCATCGGGATGGCACCTTACGAGGCACTGTACAACTGACCTTGCAGATCATCTCTTTGCTGGAATGACCCAGGGGAGTCAGCTCTTGTAGGAATAGAGATTGTGAACACTATGATAGAGAAGGTTCAGATCATCCAGAAGCGGATTAAGACTGCACATAGTAGGTAGAAGTCCTATGCTGATAGGAGACAGAGACCACTAGAGTTCAAGGATGGTGACCACGTCTTTATACGGGTCTCACCTCGATGAGGTCTATAAAGATTTGGCCGAGGTGGTAAGTTTTCTCCGCGATTCATCGGACCGTTCTAGGTCCTCATTAGAGTATCCGTGGTGGCTTACTGCCTGGCCCTTCCACCTCAGTTGCACCGGGTGCACGGTGTCTTCCACGTATCTCTACTGAGAAGATATTTGCACGACCCATCCCACATCATCGACCATGGGGAGCTAGACATTGATGAAGGGGAAACATTGAGAGAGGTTCTAGTGGAGATTGAGGATCCACAGGAGTGGGTCCTGCGTGGTTGGTCAATTCCTCTGGTGAGTGTTCTCTTGCAGCATGTGAACCTCCATGAGAGGACATGGGAGTGGGAGGCTCAGATGGGTGCTCAGTACCTCCATTTTTTCCGTAGTGAGAGTTTTAGCTTTTGAGTACATAAACCCCTAATGTGGGCAGAATGTAAAGACCCGGAATTCATGTGGAATTTTTTTTAAATACATGGGAATTTTATGACTCTGTAGTTTCTAACGACGCCTGATTCCGAGGCCCGGTGTGCCTTGAATCAATTTCTGAAGTTTTCTTCGGGTACGTTCAGTAAACATACGTGCAGGTATTTATATCTATTGAAACAATGCTTAGAATTGAAATCTTAGTGCACCGCTGAACTCGCAGCGCTTGTATTCACTTAAGGAGACCTTTACCGCAGTTGCGTTTTATCGAGGTTGGAAGTTAATTTTTGGGGTTTCGAAATAAATTAAATAAAAATGTGTCTAGCATATTTTTATTTGAATGGTAGTTAAAATCTATAAACAGAGGTTGGAGGTGGGTCCCACCCGCGCATAACCTCCCTTGGGAGGATATTATGTAGTGGGGACCACACGAGCTCAAACCTCCCTTAACCCCCATTAACCCTTGAAACTCCCAATTTATTGTGGATCATCTTCACCTTCCATCATAAGTATGCCAACACAAATTAATTAATGGATTAATTAGTTAATTTGAATTATTTTAAATTCTTTTGGGGAATGCATGGAAACCAAAAAATAATTTCTTCTCTATTAGTTTATGTTGGTTGGCGTTTCTCTATGGTGGAACTTTGAGAGAAGACTTGGGAGATTCTGGGCGGATCCTTTCTTCTCTAATGAAGAAACCACCATCTCTGATGAAGAACGAGGATGACGCTTGGACCCAGGATCTGCGGCGTGTGATGGGCGTAACATACGACGAACTCTTCGAATTAATTTCCTGTTCCTTTTACAATGTTCACCGGAATCTAGGTAGGGGTTTGTTTTGAGTAATTAAATCCTCGTTCCTTGTCAATTATAAAAATTCGAAGATGTCCATTTGTTATCAACTAATGCAGAGGGTGCGAGCCAAACAAACACATCCCGACATCCCTCAGATTGGTTCTCGTTTGTTTAATGATGGAGCTGGAGCCGGAATGGTGCGGTGCCATCACACCGTGCCGGAGAGGAACCACGACCATGCGGGCCATGGCGGACGAAAGAGGCTCGACACCATCGCGCTGAGCCGGAGGAAGGGAGCCGTGGTCATGCGGGCCGTGGCGGACGAAGGAGACATGCTATCATCACGCCGCGCTGATGAAGAACCATGGCATGGCTAGCGGGCCATGCGGCGTGGCACGCTGGGCCTCCCCTCGGCCAGGCCCCCACGGCCGGGCCGCCCCTCGGCCGGGCCTCCATAGTCGGGCCACGCCTTCAAGTCGAGCCGCACCTTCGAGTCGGGCCACCCCTTAGGGCCAGCCCACTCTTTTGGTTTGGGCTGTACACTCGGGCCAAACCGACCACTCAGGTCAGGCCTCAACCACAAACCGGGTCAGACCCCGGTTTGAACCGGGTCAGGCCAGGTCAGTCCGACCGGGTGAGACCGGACCGGACCTGTACCCGCTATAGCCATTTACACCTTTTAGTCGGCACCTTGGGTTACGGGTGTCCGATCGACGAACCGTCTGTAGTGATGGAATTCTTGGAGGGAGGATATTCTTTTGGCATATCCTACTTGAGGATTGGACACAGTTGGGTTACAGTTGGGTTGGTTTGAAACTAAAAACCAACTAGGCCCCTGGAATAAAAATGCCAATAACTCAAGAGACCGGGCGTCCGATTGACGCGCCGTCTGTCGCATTGGGTTCCTTATGATGAGACAGAACTACAGGATACATCAACTTGAGACTTCATGGTAGATGATGTATCGACACTTGGCTCAAGGAGAGGACCCTCCCGGAATTGAGCATGTTGTGAGCGGGAACCCTAGGGCTGGCTATGACTGAGATTACTGGATCCTCCATGGGTTCGACAGTGACGATATTGTACCAGGATCCTCCATGGGTTCAAAAGTGATGAATCCTGTATTGGAATCCTCCATGGGTTCGATAGAGACAATACTTTACCAGGATCCTCCGTGGGTTCGATAGTGATGTCTTTTGTACCAGAATCCTCTGTGGGTTCGACAGCGATGACTACTGTACCGGGATCCTCCATGGGTTCGACAATGATGACTACTATTCTAGGATCCTCCCTGGGTCCGACAGTTCTGACTTCTATTCCTGTATCCTATGTAGGTATGACAGAATAGCTGGTACTGTATCCTGTGTGGGTCCGACAGCTTAGCTGGTCCTGTATCCTGTGTGCGTCTGACAGCTTACACTACAATAGAAACGCCATTTAGCGGCGGTTCTGGGAACCGCCGCTAAACCTTTTTTAAAAAAGGTTTCACGGTGGTTTATAATAAACCTCCGCAAAACATTTTTTTTACAGCACCAACCCTTCCCCCCCACCTCGACCCCTCTTCTCACCCCGCGACCCCGCGACCCCTGCTTCCCCTACAACCCTATCCCCCCGCGACCCCGGAAAACCTGTGGCCCTAATGACCCCGTGACTCCGGCAACCCCATGACCCCAGTGACCCCGACCCCCCGCGACCTCAGTGACCCCGCGACCCCATGACCTCGGTGACCCCGATGACCTATACAAACCCTAAGGTTTGAATTCTAGTAATCTTATTGTAGGTTGAGTTAAAAATCACTCAAGAACTTGTATAGAGTAGGCGCCCAAATCTTCATTCATTGTTGTGTTCATTTCTATTTCAACTAATTTCAGTGTTTTTCAGGATTCTTTGTCTCAGCCTTTTACAGTCTGTTTGCTTTGTTTAGGAGTCTGCAATAGCTCTTGTTTTGTTCCATCATATCAAGTAAGGGTGAAATTTTATTTTCAAATTATGGTTTTTTGATTTCCAATTAGTAATGAATTGTATTTATCAAAGCTATGGTCTGAAATAATGAATTTATTTGGTCAAAACATGATTCTGTAATGAATTTTCATTTTGAAGTAAATGATTATGTTTAGTAAAATTATATTCATTTTCTATAACATATATTTTATATACAATTTATATTTTGTATTTTGGACCTTATTTTCTATAAGGGATCATTTAATGTATTTGAATTATGTTTTAGTTAAGTATAGGAAATACAATGTAAGGTCTTTAATATTTACTATTTTTCTAAAACTTATTTTAAGGGATCATTTCATTTTTATAATTTATGTCTTATGTTAATGTTTCCCAAAATCATGTTTTGAGAATTAGAAGATAGGGTTTAGTTTGTCCTTAAAAATTTAGCTTCTTATAATTGAGTTCTATTTAGGGAATTATATTTTATCATATTTTGATGTTCCAAAGTAAGTGATTACATTTATTTTAAACTTTAATTCTTGAATTTATAATTTTGTTAGAGGAATTTAATATATATATATATATATATTCATCTCAAATTTCATGTTTTATACATAAGGGATTCCCAAATTTTTTTTTAGGATTTGAATTCATATAAATATATGAATGTGATTTCATGTTTGTCATATATACACATATATAAGTATATTTATGTATTAAATTTCGAACATTATAACTAATTGATTTAAGTGATGTAAGTGGGTGCAACATATATATATATGTGTATATGTTATACAAGCTATGTAATTCATATATATATGTTTATATATATAAATGAAGTTTGTAAATGGGTGTATATGGGTGTATTATATATATGTATATTAGGGATAAAATGTTTATTGACATGGTATGACATTCACTACAACAGTAATAATGAGATGAAGAAGACCCCAAAACCAGGTATCCCCTACTATCAATCTCCACTCATTGTGTAATGACACTACACACAAGGTGGACACCACATACTCTCATCCATTAATATTCACCATCAACCTCTAATTGTATCCTCACATACACCTAAAAATAATTCACTGTGCCTACCGGTGTCCCTCTTGTGTGGTTCATGACCCCGAACCAATAACCCAATGCCTCAAACCTCCTCTTCTATTGGTTCTCTCTTATCCATGGTGTTTTCAACATGATTTGACCTTGATTCTTGTATATTCATTCATCTTAGGACCTCTTATTCCTTCGCAATTTCCTCTTCCTCTATTTTCTTTTTTTCATCATTGTAATTTGGTTTGGAAAAATCCGAGGTAGAGTTCTATAAAAAATAAGTATTTTGGAATCTTTTTAATAAAATGAATTATAAAGAATCTATGGTGAAATATTTCTAGGACTATTTATATCACACTTTTCATACACCTTCATGTGTGTGTGTGACTTCTATCTTTTCATTCTAATTCCAAGATTGTGATTTCTAGTTATTTGTTTCCTCTTGTTCCATTAATGGACATTGGAATGTTGTGGCTTTTTGGGGATCTCATGGAGATGTTTTGAGTTGTGAATATGGTTATGACTTTTTTTGGGAAATTTTATTGTGAGATAGTTCAACTAGGTTTATTTTGTATTTAAACATTAGTTGTATTTTAGTTCCCTATATGTTATTCGAACTAGATGATTTTTCATTAATATGTGTAGTCTTGGATGAAAGTAATCACTTTCATTGAATAGGTATCTTTGTATTTTTCATTATTTTTTGAAATAGATAACCTATATATTTATAATTCCTACTTGACTATAATGAATTATGCCACTTAGGTATGGAGTTCCTTATAATTTTGACACTCGATCATGGAGTCCATCAAACACGTGTTAATCAATCACAACATCCCTTTTACTTTGCATAAATTTCTTTTCTGTGTTGTAGTTAATGGTATTGAATTAATTCTAACTTATTGTAGTGGTTTGGATGAATATAATTCTTACAAGTTCCCGAATAATATGTTTAAAGAGAATCCCTTCTCGGATCTATTTCCACCTATGTGATTCTGATTATCTTATTATGTTGTCCTGGATGATAGTACCAACACCTTAAATTTCATCTCCAAATTCCCAACATGATTCTAGTATGAAACTCCAAACACCAAGCCCAAACACATCAACTATTCTTCAAATACCCTAGTTTGATACCCAAACCACATCAGCCGCATCTTGAATGCCATTTCTGATGTGGTCTCCACCTTACCACATCAAGTTTTATGCAACAAAACTAGTAAGTCATTCTCTAGATGAATTATACCAAAGGCACTCAATCCCACCAACCAATGCTCTATCATATCCTGACCATGATGCCTTAAAACTAAAGGAATATAAAAAATGTTCAATGCCCACACCGAAGTCTAAATCTGACTCTTAGTTCAACTTCGTGGTTAGATCCTCGATAGTCCTATTTAACCATAATTCTCTACTCATGAGCACTGACACATATATGATCCAAATCACCATCAAGTCACACCACTACTATTTTCTATGTGAATACACCAAAGATTGGTCTAGGAATTCAATCCACACATGGTTCGTAGAACCTCAAAACCTAATCTCTAAAGTTATTTCATCATGTATTACCATGAACACCACCACTTATCATGCCTTAAGACTACCATCCCTCACATGGTTATTTCCACTCCAAAGTAACAATGTGTTGAGTTTTGTAAGCATCATAAGGTTTTCTCTAAACTTTCTTTATAAAATAATTATTCAATATTAGAGTTTTATATGAAGACTATATAGAGAACATAGGATGGGGTTATTCCAAATTAACAATGTTCTTTGGTTTTCATGGTAAAGTAGCTACCACGTTGTTAGCACACTGTTTCTCCTTACTAAAGAAACTTCTCCTATCCCAAACACTAGAGGGCTCATATCTAACTCAGGGGATCATCTTTATTATATTATGTTTCTATAATATTACACTATCGTATATAAGAATCTATTTTTCTATTTAGTAGTAACTATGTGTTTTAATTTTTTTTTATTGTATAGGCACATTTTGATATACATGAATGAAAGATTTATCACATTACCGAGGAACACACCTCAGTATGTTAAGGGTTTGAATGATTATTTAGATTTTGAAATTTCTAATCGATCCGTTGAAGGGAGAATAAAATGTCCATGTACTAAATGTAAATTTAGAACATGGTTGAAGAGAGATGAAGTTTATAAACATTTAATACTAAAGAAATTCCCTTGTCAATATTTGTGTTTGATTTGGCATGGAGAATAAAACATTACAGAATGATTGAGCACTGATGTTAATCCATAGAATGAGGTCCCATGTTCGTCGAAAATGGAAAATGAAATGAAAAAACTCATAGATGATACATTTTTCACTATAAGACACCACTATCATCATCAAAACATATCAGAACAACCAGAAGAGGGTGCTACAAATTGCAACATGACAAGTGATGTTTTTAAGACTGTAACACAGGCAGATCAAGATTGTAACGTATCATTGGATTTTACTCTTGATTATGTGGTTCCAAATTTAAGAGAAAACTTCACTGGGGAAAATGTGTTTCATGATTTAGTTGATGATGGAAATCAAGATTATTATAGTTGGTATTTTAAATATTCAAAGCATTCATTTCTACTGAAGTTGTACCATATCAAATGTCTATGCGGAATTACAAATAATGAAATGTCCATGATATTGAAATTGATTCGTGATGAATTTACTAAAGCAAAAATCACAGAATCTTTTTATGATATGAAAAAATTTGTAAACAAGCATGGTCTGAATTATACCAAAATACATTCGTGTCCCAATGATTGTATGCTTTATTGGGGAGAGGATTCAAGTAGACAGAATTGCATGAAATGTTCTTCTTCTAGATAGTAGGAAAAGGGTGATGTTGGAAGTCTGAATGAACATAATTTCATGGAGAAGAAGAAAAGGAACACACCTGAAAAGGTTTTTCATTACTTTCCTTTGAATCATCGATTGCAAAGATTATTAATGTCATTGAAAACCACTGAATATATGATGTGGAATTCTGTAGATAATAAAAATAATGGGTTAATAAGACATCCACGAGATTCCCAATCGTGAAATACATTTGATTCATTACATCTCGATTTATCAACTGATCCTAGGAATGTTCGATTGGGATTGGATACCAATAGATTCAACCCATTTGGGACTTTGAGTACCAGTTATAGCATTTGGCCAGTTGTTTTAATTCCTTATAATCTGCCTCCATGGATGTATATGCAACAAAAAACTTTTATCCTTTCGATGATTATTCCTGGAAAAAAATATTGGAAATGATATTGATGTATACTTTCATCCTTTGATTGATGGATTGTAGGAGTTATGGAGAAACAGTGTTGAGACATTTATTACTTCTTATAAAACAATGTTCAAAATGCATTCTTCTTTAATGTGGACCATTAGTGACTTCCCTGGGCTTGGGCATTTATCTGGTTGGAACACTTACACGGGTTTATCTTTTCACATTTGTAACTTTGATTTTGAGCCCAAACGACTACCTCAAAATAGAAAATTGTGCTTCTTGTGTCATCAAAGATTTCTCGATGCATCTCATAGATTTCTGCTGAATAGATCAAAATTTAATGGTTCCATTGATCATAGACCACCTCCAAAGTTGTTAACTGGTTATGAAATATTGACACAACTTAAAAATGTTGAAAAAGAATTTGGGAAGGTTCCTAATTTGAATGATTGTGGAAAATGGGTCCGAAGTGCATCGTCAAGAAAAATCAAAATGCAACAATGGAAGAAAAAAAGTATATTATTCAAACTTCCATATTGGGAATCTAATTTGTTGCAGCATAATCTTGATGTGATGCATATTGAGAAGAATGTCTGTGATAATTTTATTTTCACATTGCTTAATGAGCATGGAAATTTGAAGGATCATCTCAATGCTCGGAAAGACTTACAAGCATTGATCATAAAACGCGATCTCTGGCCGGATGAGAATGAAATGTATCCTCTGGAAATTTTTGCAATGAAAAATAGGGATAAAGATACATTCCTTCAATTTTCAAAGATTGTTAAGGTATCTGATGGGTATTCAAGTAACATCTTGAGGTGTGTTGACTTGATGAATCGTAAATTACATGGATTGAAAAGTCACGATTTTCATATTTTGTTACAATAGTTACTACCATTAGCATTGAGTACATTATTACCTGAAAAAATTACTATTGTTGTACTCCAATTCGGCACATTTTTCAGAAAACTATGTGAGAAATATCTACATCTATTTCAGCTTGACAACCTCCAAGAGAGGTTTTTATTGAACCTTTGTGTAATGGAGATGATTTTTCCTCCATATTTTTTTACTTTAATGATGCAGTTAAGTGTGCATTTGGTTGAGGAAGCTAAATTAGTAGGACCCATTCATTATCGATGGATGTATCCAATTGAGAGGTACTTTATTTATATGTTTTTAAGTTAAGTAAACAATTTTTGGTACTTAATTAAATGCATAATTATGTTTATTTTATTTCACAGATATCTTGGGAATTTGAAATCATACATGAGAAATAAAGATCAACTAGAAGGCTCTATTGCTGACGACTATTTGGATGAGGAGTATCTTACCTTTTGTTCTCGATACTTGGATGATATTGATACAAGATTTAATCGAGTTGGATGTGTTGATGACACATCGAATCAATCTCAAATACATCTGAAATCCAAAATATTTCCTGCTATTGGACGATCAGTTTGGAGGACCTCAAATGTGACATTGATTGAATTAGCATTATTACAGGCACATAGATATGTGCTGCTGAATAGTGAAATTGCAGAACCATTTATTGAAGAGTTGAGGATATAAACAAAGATACGAATGAGAGTCCGAACACGAAATGACAATGATATAACGAAATCTATTAATAAAGAGCTTGTAGAATGGTTTGCACGACGTGTATGTTCATAAATATTGAAATAAATAAGAATATTAGTTTGATGCCCACATTTTGTAAAAATAATAAATTATACTTATTTTTTCAGATCATGGATACTGATACTCGAGTAGAGGTGTCAGAATATTTGAAGTTTCTTGCTAGAGGTCCTCTAAAAAAAGTTAGAACGTTCGACACGTATAATGTGAATGACTTTAGATTTCGTACAGTCGATCGAGAAGTGGGTTTAAAAACACATAATAGTGGTATATTTACATTTGTTGAAGTGGAATACTATGGAAAGCTGCATGATATTATTGAATTAAACTACCACAGATTTTTTTGTTGTTTTATTCAAATGAAAATGGGTCTATATTATCAGAGGTGTTAAAAGATATTCCTTTCCATTTACTTATGTAAACTACTCTTCCTTGATGGATGTTGGTGATCGTGAACTACATGATCCACATATCCTAGCATCACAAGAAAAAATGGTATATTATGTGAATGAAGTAGTTGATGAAGGGTGGAGTGCAGTTTCTCACGTAATACAAAGAGATTTGTATGATATGGGTGATGAAGTGGAAACTTTGACCTTTGAAATTGAATTTAATCAACAACAGGAAGAAAAATTATTTTTCCATCAACATATTGAAAATATTAGTCTAACAGGGATGAATGAAGTGGATGAAGCAATGGAGAAGGAAAATGACATGATTGAAGGGGAAAATTATTGTATGTACAATTATTTATTTATTCAACAACCACTTGTTTCACTTCTGTAGTCATTCATTATCATTGTTATATATATTTTTTCTGTTAGTACTGGGCATCTATTATCATTTTTAATTTTTTTTCTGCATAATTTTTTTGAAATACATATTATGAACAAAATTTTATTTGATTAAATGAATAGAATTCCAAGGAGGAAGCGGTGCACTATTTCATCTAGTTCTGTGACAGATAACAATCCATCTGACTCCCTCCCCACAACATATGAGGCACCAGATGCCTGCACCCCTGCACCATCTCCTCCTGCACTATTTCTCACACCATCTATGGATGTCCCATTATAGGCTGAGTTGGCGACACCCTCTTCAGGAACCTCAACATGGGGGCAGCGACACACCACTTCCAGTTCATCACAGGCATACTGGAGTGTCACTATCATAGGTACAAATTTTAATTAAATAAATTTATTGCATTTTGTTTATACTAATTTTTTTTCTCATTGATGATGAAAAAAATGCAACAGTGGATAAAAACATAAAAATTTCAGATGTTTGGAATATGACTGGAGAGAAGATAGTCATGCCATTTGATTGTTATGGGGTATCTATGGCTGACGTCATGGGGTTACTTGTCCAGATTCTAGGCCAAATGGCAGCAGAGCCCATTTACCTTCCCATTTCATATGACGATTGGAGACATATGTCTCCAAGATGGAAAAATGAAGTTTTTGATACTAAAATAAAGGTAAATTTATTACATTATGGTTTAATTGAATGTCATGTTACTAATATGTTCAAAATGAATTTCTGTATACAGATGTTCTTCCACTTTACCGTTGCTGATGTGATAGCATGGAAGTGGACGTTGAAAAATATAGGTAAGAAATGGAAAGATTTAAAATGGATATTGTGGTGTGATTTCAACAATAATTCATTGACCGCACAACAAATGCATGAGAATCTACCTAGTGGGGTACTGAAAGAACAGTGGAAAGTGTTTGTTGACAGACATTGTGATCAGAAGCCGATGGTATTGAAATATATATTATTATATTATCCTCATTTTACATTTATACATGTATATGAAAAGGACATGAAATTCAATACATTAGTATTAAATTGCGTTTTATTTATTTCAGGATCTCTCAAGACAAAATGCATCAAACTGGGATAAGAAAGTCATCCCGCACAATGTGGGCTCAAAAAGTTTTTCTAGAAGCTGAATGACATTAGTAATATTTTAATTAGTTTAAATATTTATAAGACAATATTATCTATTTAATATATTGAATTGTTGATTTATCTTTTCTTAATGCAATCACAGAGTTTAGGGCATGAAGCATCCAGAACTGAACTGTGGTTGGATGTTCACAAGAAATCAGATGGAAGTTTTGTTAATGAGCCTACTAAAGAAGTTGGGGTATGAAGTAAATTTTTTATCATAATAACTTATTATCAGTTTTTAATGTGTTAATATATATTTATATTTTATTTATAGGAAAAAATTAATGAACTATGGGATGCCAATCCTGCGCAGTCCTACTCAGTCTCCCAGGATAACCTGGTTGCTAAAGTCCTTGGGAAAGAGCATCCAGGGAGAGTGCGCGGGATGGGTTTGGGACCCATACCATCAGAGGTTTTTAGAAGGCCACTCGGGATGGAAGCTACATCTACTTCTGACTTTAGTCAGCCCATACCCGGACATTCTAAGAAAGAGATTGTTTCATTATGAAACATTGTTCACCAATAAGGGGATCAAAGATCTTCTTTGCATAATGAGTTGACTAAAATACGTCAGCAGATGAGAAGATATGCCCCCGGTGGTAGTGCATTGACTAGTAGTATGCAGTTAAATCACAAAAAATCAAAATAATTTAGTTTTCTAACTTTCATTGGTCTTATGTTTTAATATAAATATAGAATCGAATTTAATTTTCAATATAATGTTCTTACAGGTGACAACAGAAAGTGGAGATGAAACTGGAGAGGGTGACGATGAATCATCAGACCATGAGTAGTTGTATTGTTGATGTGTTGAAAAAATATGGGAACAATTGGTTTGTATATGTAACATTTGTGGCACATAGTTTCCACCACACATTTTCATTTCCTAAAATTTCCTTGATTTCTCATGTTTCCTGTTATGCATTTTATTGACTTCTAATGTTTTTTTTTCGTCTTGATTTCTCGAGTGTGGTATAAATCATTCCATTTAGGCCTATGTTTGAATTGGTAGTCGAGATTTTGGATGACTTGGAGTTAAACCCATTGTTGATGTGTTGAAAAAATTGGGTCATTTCATATTGATAAAGGGGATAGTGTTTTGGACACTTTGGTGAGGCCCATTGTTGATGTGTTGAACAAATTGGGTAATTTTTTGTTAAATATGAAATTATAAATAGTAACTAAAGAGTTTATGTGGTATAGAGTAAGATTTGAAATTCAAGTGGTGTAAAATCCTTATATAAAGTATTCAATGCTATCAATCAAAATATGGTGATAAAAAGTGACATTAGAACATATAAAGTGGTATCCAATTGAGGATATGGAAGAAGATAGCTTGATGGATACCACTTGAGTTATTAACATAAGCTATTGTTTCCTATATTAAGTTATAGCTCATTAGGTTTAAAGGATTTATATATATCTAATTTCCATGTTGTAAATTCACTCACTAAAAAACTATAATAAAATGAAGCTATATGTGAAAGATGTTTTGAGATTAAAAGAAAATTTATATTTTTTAAGACAAGTGATATCAAGCATGGAGATATAACGAAGAGTAAAGGATGAGGTTAAACTAATGTTAAACAAAGATAAAGGTTTAGTGATAAAATGAAAACTTAGTATCTGAATACAACCCTCAAGTGGTGAATAGAGTCAGGAGGTTCGGAGGATAATTTACATGCAATTTTAAGAGATCAAAGGTTCTAAAATAAAATCAACAAGCAGATGAAGTTTTATGTAGACTTCCTTCATAGAGTTGTACTTTCATGATATGACATGGTGTTCAAAGGATGAATTTAGAGTTCTTCCAGTTAGTTATTTATGGTGTGTCTGCCTCTATCATGACATAAGGACCTAGAGGTCAATTTATAATGGTTCTTCCTTGGGTGAAGTTATGTTGTAGTTCTTTTTTCATATTGCGACCTTCCTCAATGATATTTATTTAAAGATTTTTAACCATGTATCAGAGGGGTTGTATAGTGGATTTGATTTGGTATTTATGGGAAATAACTATTTTTTAGGTTGATTAAGGATCCCCTCATGTGTTTTAGTTCACCATATTCTTTTTATCCTTCATTACACAATAGGCATAATATATTTGGTTGAGGTAGAATATTTCTAAACTTATCTTCTATCTTTAGGAATAAATTGTTTGACTATCCTACTAATATCTTTTACAAGGGTCCTATATTATTATTTTTATATGGGTTTGGTTATGACGACTTTATTACTCATGGTTAAGAGGAATGGGAACACTCTTTAAATAAGAACAAACTAAATAAAGATAGTAAACTAGTTAAGAGTAAATTAGAAAGGAAAAGTGAGTCGCTTGTACTTTATGGATTTTCATGATATTACTATGCGTTGAATCTTATTGATTGATAATTGATGATATGGATTACTTCTTATTTTTATCATTTAAGAAACTCTCGACCATTATAATAAGATAATTTTTTAAATATTGCAGTAAAAAGAAATTTTTTGGAAACTAGAATATAATAATTTATATTAATATTGGTCATTGAGGTTTAATGTTGTACTTGTTGTTTTCTATACTTCTAGTGATTTGGGGTGAAATTTTTTGGGTTTAATTGGTGAGGCTAAGAATGGATTTTTGGTGTGTTTTTTTTCTATTTTACCCCTTATTAAACATTTATAAACTGGTTTATGGGTCAATAGAGTAAGCTGGATCTGGGGAATTTAGTGTCAATAAAATTAATGACTAATGGTGAATTGAATATGAAATGAATAAATGGGGAATTTTATGTGAATATGATAATGGGATGGTTATGAATTGGTATTGGATGAAATTAAATACTCAATGAATTGTTAATAATATTTGATTATTGAAATGTATTAACTTTATTGGAACGAATGTGTTGAAAGATAAATAAATGGACTGAAGTTGTATGCTGGCTTATGAATGGTATGGAATGGGTAAATTAATGGAATAATAATCTTAATGAGGCTGGTAAATAGTAAATAATGAGATTTGAAAATGATGTAGAAAATGTAATGTTTTTGATTTTGTGGTTTTCTTCTCTTGTCGATTTGGTTATGCTATCAGTGATGATTTTTTTGTGGAAAGTGATGTTTTGGTGTGTGATTGTCATGTTGTTATTTTTGATATTGAGGAAGTGATTGTGGGAATGTGATGTAGTGAAGGAGGAGGTCCAGTTAAAAGTCACGGGCTATAATGTATCTCAGTTGGTTTATATTCAAGGGTTTTGATAGCTTGAAGTAGAAATTTTGATGCTGGATCTAAGGCTTAAAGTTATAAGAATGAAATATACTGCTGACTCAATAATATAGTGGTGATGGTGATACATGATGTGAGTTAAGAATGGTAGGAGGAGGGCTATAATGTATCTCGGTTTGTTTATATTTCTAGATTGATTTGTTTTTTAGGGCAGTGGTGTAGCGGAAGCAATTTTTTCTGGTCAGCTTTTCATGGCGGTTTTAACTGCCGCGACATGTATATTCGCAGTAGTATAAACTGTCGCTAAATGGTGAAAATTGCTGCTACATAGTCGCATCATAGCTACCTCATTCCGCGGTGGTTCCCGTGACTTCAGCGGCGGTTTTACGGTCGCTGTATTTGAGTTTATTCATGGTGGTTATAACCACCACTAATAAAGTAATATCCAGGGCTCATAAAAACCGACACTAAATTCAGAAAAACCTCCGTGGAATGAGGCAGCTATGATGCTTTACTTAAACCACCACTAAACGAAAATAAATGCTGATAATTGATTTGAGACACCGTATTAGGCGGTGGTTTCGGTAAACCGCCACCAAACCATGTTGTGGCGGTTTAAACTGTCGCTAAACGACGAATCTCTTGTAGTGTTAGACGAATCCGTGACTACATCTGATCATCTCTATCACTCTACAAAATATGTATACCTGTGTGAACCGAATCTTGACATTCAGTCAATATCATTGAGATGATTGACTTTACTTCCTTGGTGGAATGGGTTGTTCTTGGGCTCGAGAGTTAGAGCCGGACTGTGATTGGAAACTTAGTTATATGTATGGGAATATACCTAAGTATGGTTGGTTGATACTTCCTGATTGTATCTTACTTTATGGTTTATCTTTGTTGGATTTTTTAAGACTTTGAGGGTCTCGGGATCCCTACTTAGTATCATTATACTCACCCCTGCACGGGCTATGCCTGCACCTCGTTGTGTTGGATGTAGATGTCAGACAACGCTTACCAAGGCAGAGTGTATGAGGACTGGACGGTACCTGGAGGTGGACCTCATGACGAGTCGGTACCCAGAGGAGATGGACATACGTGGAATAATGACGATGCTATCTGTACCAACCCTTCAGGTAGGATCCATGGTGGATGATCCAGGAGCTGCTAGACACCTTCCAGCCGTTTCCCTTTTTAGTTGTACCTGTTTTTCCTTTCTGTGCACTTTACTACTGGGATTGTATTTTCGGCCCCTTTACTTTCAGCACACTTGTTATATAGATTTTACTTAGTGTTTTCTTCTACGTGTTCTCTGTTTGTGTGTGTCTACGATTTCTAATGACAATGCCTTCCCAGTTTTAGGGAGTTACACCTTTGGTGCTAGTCGCTAGCCCCTGGATTATGGAAGGCGGGCTTGGGGTAGTCAGGACATGGGCCCCGTGGATAGGTCGTGACAAAATTTCACCAAGAACGGACCACCGAAGCACGCCCGATGGCCCGCAGAAAGAACTGTTAGTGTGCCATGCCAGCAGAGGATGGCGGTAGCCAGAGGAGGCCCGTGAAACTAGCTGCAGGTAGTGGGAAGGAGGTGCTCCATTGCAGGCCGCAGGGGCCAGAGGCGGCCAGCCCGAGCCGACTGTGTGGGAGAAGTGCGGTGCCCATAGGTGCCGCCGGTGGCAGCAGCTGTGACGAGCGGGCCGCGGCAGGAGGGGGTTGGGCGGCCCCACACCGCGTAGTGTCAGCTGGATATCGGTCGGCCATCTGGATGACTATTTCACGCAGTGGGGTAGTGCCCCACCGACCGAATGAAATGACCATGTGTCTGCGGGGCCAGATAGAGAAACAGTCGACCTTCAGGCGGGTCGGGCCGAACGCGGGCCGACCAAACTGGTCAGACTTGCGCCCCAGCGGGCCAGCACGGGTGGGTCGAGCCCCACCCAACGGGCCAAGCCAACCATGGTCTGGGTCCATGAACCATCCGAGATGACCCCAATGGGTTGGACCTGGGAAAGGTTAGGTAGACCCCATGACCCATTTTGTCGGACCAGCCTCACTAAGTCAGACCGGGCCCAGACCCAACTGTCCCCCGAATAAAAGAACAATCATAACTGATGAACTGGGTGTCTGTTTGACACCCTTTAAGTGGAATTCGGACCCCTTTTGGGAAGCAGTCCCTTTGTCATATTCCATCAGGCCCGACCATGCCTGGCCGAACCAAGGTGTGATAACCCTCGTTTCACGGAAATGGGTGTAACTAATAGACAGGGTGTCCGATCGACGCGTCGTATGTGGCATAAGGACCGTTGTGACAAGACAACCCTTTGGGGATACTCTAAGTGAGTTTTTTTGGATTTTTACATGCATCCAGTGTTTGATTAGACTTGAATTCAATAGATCCATTTTTTCTAAAGTGCCCATATCTCACAGGTCGGGCGTCTGATCGACGTACCGTTTGTCACATTGGTACCCCTATGATGGGGCGGTACCATGAGTATGATTTTTGCGGGACTTCGTGCCAGTTGAAATATGAACAATGGATTGTGCAGAAGAATCATCTTGAGATCAGTCATGCTTCGTGTGGGAATCCAGTGGCTGGCTGTTACATGAGGAAGAAGAGAGTCCTATATGGGTCAACACCAGCGAACAATACGAGCCCGAAGAAGCAACCAATATGGGTTAGCACCAGCTACCAATTCATGTCAACATCGTGGGAAAACTACGGGTCAATATACAGTGACCTATACAGGTCAGTAGTAGAGTTATTATAGATAGGATGATCTGGCTTTACGACTAGTCATCCCTACCCCAGTAAAATTGAATTTATACTGTTAGAGTGAGATGTCTTTTTTGATTTGTGCTTAATTATTTAGATCATGCTTGTAATGTTACCTTTTCGGTTTTTCTTGTGATGTTTTCCTTTGTGGATTACTGAGAGACCTTCGGGGGTGTCAGGGTCCCCTACTGAGTTGTTATAATCACCGTTGCACAGGCTCTGCTCGCACATGTGTGTTTGGTGTGAACTACTGATGCTCTAAGGTAGAATTTCTAGGTTAAAGACTTAGTTGAGCTTGGTGCAAGAGGAGTAGTTGAGATCGCCTTCTTTGAATTCAAAATTAATGTTACTACCCTCCAGGTAGATCTCCAGGGTAGATGCAATAGTAGTTTACTTTCTTTTTAGAAACTAGGGATTATATTCCAGCCCACTTTTTTCATTTTATAGTTGTACTTGTGGTTGTACTATACTCTCGTGGTTATACCTTACTTTTGTTGGTTGTTTACTTTATTTTCCCTTTTTGAGTGTGTACAGATCTCTATGGAAATGCCTTCCCTATTCGGGAAAATCCTTCAGGTGCTAATCACCGACCCCAGGCCTATGGAAGGTGGGATTGGGGTAGTCACGTCTGGGCCCCGTGGGATGGGTCATGATAGGATCCTCATTACTTTTATTGTTGATCTATAATTTGGCCATGAAAATCATAAGAATGTAATTTAGGTGGGAAGTCTTTCCAATTACAGGATTTTAACTCTTTCATCTATTGAGACGATTCCCCTATCTTGAAATCCTAACATGGTTTTCCTAAACACTTTCCTACAAATTTTCATTGAACAATCATTCTCTGTTATACTCAATACATGTTCGGTTAAGTAAACCCAAAAATCTTATGAGAACTCCCTGATAAAAGTAAGTGTCTCAACTTTTTCCATTTACTACAATTAGTTATATGGTATCATTTATAATAATGGATTGATTAGTCTAACTTAATATTAGGTTGAGAAATTTTAATTAATTTTTGTATAAATTTTATCTTTTTTTACCCTTTACATGTGCTGTTAATATTAAGAGGATAATAATTAATTATCCATGTTGGATGAAAAATTTATGCATAATTCATTTTTTTCTATCTTTATATATTAATTAATTAATTTATATAAATATGGTAAGGAAGTCATAAAATAAACAATACATACATAGAATTAATTAAATAAAGTAAATTAATTGATCGTGATCTTATCTAATGAGTGATTTAATGAGTGAGCATTAAATAAACATAAGACTTGGGTGAATAACTCCATTTTCTAGTCATGCTAAGAGTTAATAAATTCCTCTTGTATATCTATGTATCATTAAGTTTTCATCATTGTAATTACATCTTGAACTGTCTCCACACAACTCAAGATTCCCCATTAATTACAACTATTTACTACTAACAAGAATGTGAGGGGAACAAAATAATTGGTTAAAGGGAATTACATAAATATCCTTGGACACATAGGTTCTACGTAATAATGGAGAGAGGGAAGTCTCCCAGTACATTATTTAATTTAATATTTAATAATTTAAAACCCATTTAATAAATTAAATTAAATAAATTCCATCACATACGTAAGTCTCGGTCAAGATCATGATCAGTCATACATGTAACTAATATACAAATGTTACTGAATAACATTCATTTCTTTATCCATTATTTATTATTAGGACAAACACTCTTTAATTAATTAATTAATTAATTAATTAATTCCATTTCATCTTAATGATCATCCGATCCTACGTATAGATACCCATAATTTATGGAATTAATGGAAAGTACATAACAAAACTAATAATGACATATTAATTACAATAAATTAATTGAGAATTTAATATTATTTAAAACCATTATTAAATTATCAAAAATTGTTGTGAAAATAAATAAAATACAGTTTCAATTATACAATTTTATATTTAATGTAATTTTTTATTTTAAACTTTAATGGGAGACTACACAGTGTTTATAGTCTAGATACACACCTTGTACCTCAGTTTCTATATATCCAAGTCACATGCATGGGGATTCCATGTGTTCAATCGGTCAGACTACAAGACATGTACATTCTAACTACACACCATGTATATTCTTTTTGTCTGACAAGTTCTCCCAATCAACACATGGGTGTAAAATAAATGCACCATATTTAATTTACTGATCGGTTCATCAAGGTAAAATGTGCATGGGTCCATGACATGTATTCCCACTACATTCTGTGTAAACTAGTTTTAGGCCATATATTTGGCACATATTGATGAAATATCTGTCCATTCTTCATATATTCTTAAAACATTATGAGAATCAAACAATGAAAAAATATGATTAATATCTCGAAGAATGTTAAAAAAATTCATATTGAGTAATGAATAATAATAAATGAAATTTCAACCATGATTGTGTATATTTCAATAATAAAATAAATAATTATAAATTTAAACTATACACTCTGATACCACTTGATTGTTCCAGGAACAACAGAAGCATGCAGTGGTGGGCGATATATTAAAATTTCTTTTATTAATCTTATCTAGAAACCATGAGAAAGGATATTACACATAAAATTTATAATTAATTAATTTTACATATGAAGAAATAAATCATTGAGCTTTGAAAAGTTCTTTTTTTTATAATTATTGAATTTCCAAAAAGACTATTTTAGATTGCCTTCATTACACTATAAGGATCCAAGGATAGAATCCCTCTAGTAGTGATCCACACATACTCTAATGATATCTGACCAACATCACTCAATCACTGGGTGCTTGCATGATGTATTTAATATATTATGTTGTTCTTTCATGGTCACTCATTCTTCAAACATGAATAAATATCTCTTAGGATTCTCTTTCTTAAGAGGGAGAGAGAAAAAGGAGTCGAGAAAGCATTAATTGTGCCCAACAATTCTCAATTCTCAATTTTTGGATGCAATATACAGTATACACAACCTTATATTTATAGAGTTAGGATATATTGTAACATCCCAAGTAAGTAATGAATAATATATATTTTTATCTATGTCTATTAATGAATTAGATAGTGTTTTAGAGGCTTAAAATGAAAATAAATCCAATCTTAAGCATGGAATACACTAATATTTTTAAAAGATTGGTTTACTGCCTATTGATGGAAAACCATTTTTAAATCTATATTTTTACAATTTTATAAGATATGTTTGTCAAAATAAACTTATTATTTATTATTGGGACATCAAAATTTACTTTTTTTGAATTTTTGGTATTTTTCAGACAGTGTTCATTTTTAATGAATAGTGAAAAATACTGCATTTTACATCAAAACTGCTTTTTAATCTAATTTATTTATATGATTAGATTATCTTTTGAATTGGTTTTGAAGTTAAATTAGAATATATTTTTACCATTTAATCCAATGGTGGTCATTGGAATCAATTTCACTTTGAAATTGGACTTAAACTGGTGTCAATCTTTTGATACTTATTGTTTCATAAAAACACGCTATTTGTCATGAGAGCGGGAATTAATTATTAAATTAATTAATGTGACTTATATGTTTTGAATTTTGTAAAATAGACTTTATTTTTGAATTCGGAATATCAAATATTGCTTAGGTTTAATTTTTGGTATTTTTCTGAAAAACTTCAATTTTTGATGAATAGTGAAACCACTAAGTGGTACTTATAAAAAATGATTTTTCGTTTAAATGAAAATTTACCACTCCTGTGTTTTGAATTTCAAAAATCCGACATACATGGTTGTCATTAAGAAGTAAAATGTGGTTCAATGGGATTAAAATAATTTTTTGGTGAATAGTAACTCTTAAGTTCTTAATCGCGATTAGAGGTAATTAGTGTAGTTTAAGGTAAAAATAATGCTTTAATAAAATGAGATGAGCTTGACACATTTCCTACACTAATTGGATGTGTCATGGCCGACCAAGACAATCCATGGGTCAACTTGGGGACCCCATGGAGCCACTTTGGTTGGGGAATGGCATAAATAACTTTTTATTTAATGTAAAAGTAAAAATGACACAAACATGAGATGTTTTACTAAAACAATTTTTACATGGGGTTATAAAGATAATATTTTTGATTATAAATAGTAATTGGAAATCTAAAAAGATTTCCTACATCATAGTAGTTTTTTATAATTATTATGCTTTAAATAAATTAAATTATTTATGACATCATGATGATGCAGCGATGACCTCATTATTTAACGATTTAAATAAAATGGAATGATAATGTAATATATAAGACCTACACATGGACAAAACCTATTGTATGGGTGGATTTAGAACCCTTATCACCTTATCCATGAAACGAATCAATGTGGGACCTCTTAAATCCGAATATCATTTTAAAATAAAGTTACTTTTCTTTACCTTCCAAGAGTGCCCCTCCTCTCCTCTTATAAAAGGCCCCCACCTCTACCTCCTTATCCACACTCCCAAAGCCTTTGGCTCGGCCAAACCCTGCCCATTTTGTCTCTCCACTTCCCTCTCTTACTCTTTGAAGCCTCACATTGGGCAGAAGTCTTCCCAAGGAAGCCTTTGAGCTCAAATCTAAGAGAGTTACACGATTTTAAGGTAATGTCTTCTTTTGAGTCATTTTGTTTGATTTTGCTTCTCCAACCCCCTAAACTCTTTTTATTATTTTATTTTGTAACAACTCCAGTATCCTCAGTATACTAGGATGTTGTTATAAGAAGTATTAGAGCTACACTTACACACACCTACATCTAATGGTTAAAGGACATACTGTTTCCGTTGATGGTGAATTTATGCCTCCCGAAACGATTATTGTTCAACATTCTTTTAACACCTTCAAAGGTGGACATTAATATGTCACTATATTTATATATGATATATAATATGTTTAGTGTTTCCTTAAGCTTCTGTATTTTTCATTTTGGTCATACCTTTATGATTTCCATTATCGGTAAACACGATATCTTCATTTAAGGAAGTGCGGACTACCACCCCCTCAAAGTGATTTGATTCGTTAAATACCATATGTGGGATGTATAAAAGATGGAACTATGATATTATATATGATATTATACTGGAATTATAATATACCTTTATATAAATATGATTCCATTCTCTAAAATACGAAATAGAAATGAAAGTAACGTTCATGCGTACGTACGACTTACCGTCTCCATGAACGATGCATTTCATTTCTTACCTCTAAATGATTATGTATTATTATAAAGGCATGTATATAATATATATATATATATGATATATACATCATGATTATAATTCTGGATATAATGGATACATGAACAACTTGTAATTATAAAGGGTTTATTTTTGACTCAAGTACCAATGATTGTTAAAATGACCGTTATTAACTTAAATAATTACATAGTGTTCATGACATGGAAATAAGTGATATAAAAGGAATAATGAACTTGAAAAAGGTTCTTAAACAAGTATAAATTAACTCAAGTTTATTATTCAAGAGATTAAAGAACGACTGAGTCATGTCGGACCTGAGGTATGGGACTTCGTCTCAATCTCCTTTCATTGAGGGATATTTTGTTTTATACACAACCTTCTTCTATATGGTGTATAAACCCCTTTGACTTTTACGTTTATTGAAAAGGAATATTTTTTATATGAAGCGTTCACTAAATGACAAAATGGAATGTTTTTGTCATACGTTTGCGGCGACAACGACTTCTCCGCCGCCGTGACCATTATTTGAGTTTGGGCTTCCTATGAAAGCCATACCTTCTTTTTAAAAGGAAAATAAATACCATGTTTTACTTTTCTTTTATTTTTGTATTGAAAATGGTTTTCATAATGTTTTTATATCAATGTGTTGTATTGATATCTTGTGATTGAAAGGTGGAAATGTTATGTTTCCTTTATGCATGTTTTATGTGATACGATTATGTTGAGGTTCTTGGGACTTATTATGAAGATGGCTGGTTCCATGATAAACTAAGGGCGGGTGAGCCCAATATAGCTCTCCAATGCATTGGGTAACGCAAAGGAGTGTAACGTTAAGGTTTCTCTGAAGAGATTTAGGGAATATACTGTGATGGGTATTCCAAATGTAACCAAGAGGGTTACTCCCTACGTAAGAATGTTATGAATGCCTAAAGTTACCTTTATGTCTTATGATTTCTATGATTTATTCATTATTTGATGAGGTATGTTGAAGTGCTTATGTTTTATGGGTAAAGTATGATTTCATTCTTATGTATATACGTACCCATGTCTCCATTCCATATATTTTTATATCCCTTACCGAGCTTTTTATGCTCATCCCAAGTTTTTTTTGAAATGTTTTTCACAGGTCAAGGGAATGGTACATGATATGATGATAGTGTCAAGGGAGTGCCAAGAAAGAATCCATGTTTTATTTTAAATATGTCACCATTGATGGGAAATAAGAATATTATCTTTATGTAACCACTTTGTTTATATGTGGAATGTAATTCAAGTTTTATGATCTAATTCTCTAAAACTCTAAACCCGAAAAGATCCTCAATGTGTAATATTTTAATAACTCAAGATTAAGTAAGGTTTAAGGATGGGGCCTTATATATATGTTTAAATACTACCTAATTATATTTGGACAAATAAATTAAATTTAACAACATTAATAATCCCCATGATACATAATAATTATAATATCATTATTAATATTTTGTGGTGTACAACAAATATTATGTAACATTCTTATTACTTAATATTTTTCATAGGACTCATTCTTAGTCATTTTGAACTCCAATAGAATTTATTGAGAAACTAAACAAATATTTTATTCAAAAATATATATATTATTCACAATCTAGTGAATAAATATTTATTAAAATATTCAATAAATAAAATAAATATTTTTTTCACAGTCTAGTGAATAAAAAATTTATATATATTCACATAATCAAATAAATTATTTATTGATAAAAAATAATTATTTACTACCTTATAAATATTAGAAATAAATAAAACAGGATTAAAATTATTCCTCGGTATTGATAACAATATTTATTTCAACAATTAAATTTAAATTGAATTTAATTGAGATCAACAGAAACACTTAATCTATTAACCTATAGGATTTTTTTCTTTGGGCATTAGGTGTGGTTGCCTAAATTCTAATATTACTGTCTAGAAATGGGTCAAGGAACTGAAGAAAAAAAAATTTAATGTCGCAATGATGACTATCACATATGAATGCTAACTATATAATATAATCCCTTTGTCTCAATATATCAACAAGATGATTTCACATCTGTGTCAGTAACCTATTTGCTCGATACATCATTCTTTGCATATCTAAAATAAAAATTTCATTACACCATGGACAAAATATTTTTGGTGATTATTCCATTCCAATCAAAGGGTCGAGATATGAGATTCTATAAAGATAGAGGGGACAAAAAGTTTCCTCGACTTATCCATTAATGACATGTCACCCATGACTCACCCAACGTATCCACATCATCAAGAACTGTTATCATCATTGTTTAAAAAATTCATCCTAGTATGTGATTTGTAACATTCATTAATAATAATATAAATTTATAAGGACCACCACACATGCTCACATATAGGAATATCTAATGACATTGAAAAATGAAGAATTAATACTAGCAATTATTTTCTCATAATCTACCTTCTTGAATATTACCAAGTGTGAAATTCGTGACAATAATATGCATATACTTATTAGTACACTCATCTAAAAGTCTATGTACTACGTTACCCATCATAATATTCCATCTGATAGAAAAACATTTCATAACAATATCATTATAAAACATCAATATTATCATCATATTGGGGAATTTATATGGCCTTATCAATGGGACATATATTCTAGGACCATATTACATTATAGTCATGTATAACAATGATCAATATTGTTTAGACAAACAGAGACATGAACAGGTCACCCAATTTAGGACCTAAGAAAATTTATTGAAACAAAAGTATTAAAATTCATGCTTGAGGTGTAATGAGTTTACACCAACCAGAAAATGAGAGTGATACATGATGAAAGATAAAAAAGGGCCAAACAACAGCTCAATCAAACTACTTAAAACCTCATGCCTTCAAAACACATCAGATGAAGAGTGCAAAAAATCCAAGAAATCTTCAATTCCTTAAGATATTCTATCATCAGGAGGAAATAGTGAAGAGAACTTAAATGAACAAAAAAAAGTGGCATAAGAAATAATGAGATCAATATGTATATGTGACAGAACTGTCAAATGAAGAGAACTCCCCTAAAAATCTTGTCCATCACATCTGGACTGGTTGAAAAAGCAGGCCCCGATGCACCCAAAAGAGGAGACAACCAAGTTGGTGCAAAGAAGGTCCTTTCCAAAATCCAAGATAATAAGCCAAAGGGGTTGTTTGTGTAGACAATAAGGTTGATAAAAACAAGATTCCTTTGGCTTTCCAAAACGCCATGAAAGATCGCAAAAAACACACAAAATGTAGCCAGACTGTGGCTTCCATCCTTCACACATGAAGAGAATACAGTTTACCAGGGAAAAAATCAAGTAGATTTAGTACTATAGCCAAAAAGAGAACTAGAAATAAGTAACCAAAAAGTTGAATGAGACAGCCACCCACACTTTAATATAATAAGAACAGAGCCACGATATTCCTCTGAATTTGAAGTCCAGATTCCTCTTATATTCATCATCCATCCTTATATACATTCATTTTCTGATTTCAATGTATGTGTTAGATGAAATCTGACAACATATATATATTGTTTGTGTATAATTTCTTCTTGCTCCTTCAATACATCTAATATACATGTAATAAATGTACCCACATTTGGTACTACGACCCCAAATCCAACACATAATTATTTTTACTAACCTATATTCTATTGAAGGGGGTTTGGGAGTCCCATTTAGGCTTGTTTCTGACTAATCTAGGTTCTTGGAAGGGATTGGTCATGACAAATATCATATTTGTTATAGTTGATTACTTAACTAAATCTATTCGTTTTTAATCCATACATTATTGTATTTACTTTGATCATATTTTGAGGATTTATATAAAGTAATTAGACATCATTTTGTTTTATTATCCATTATATCATATCATCAATTGAGATTCATAACAAAATCGTGGGAAGGGTTTCAAAAGTATCTAAGTATGATTGTAACTGTTAACATCACTTATCATCCTTACAGGAATGAATTGTCTAAAATGATTACCTAAATGTTATAAGATATACTAATGTCTTTATCAGACAAATTAAAATATTTTTGGGATTAAAATATTATATTAATGTCATTTTAATACAATAAAATTATCCATTATATCATCAAAATGGAGTTATAAAAGGATTTATAAATGAAGAAATGTCGAACCAAAACCTATTGTGATGGATTTGGTGAAGAAAGAATTGCAGAACTAAAAATGATATAATAAATGAAAACAATGTATAGGGGAATTAATGACACAAAGGCATCATTTTTCTGTAAAACAACTTTTTTTATAATTAATGGAACGACTTATAATTAAAGTAAGAGGTTATGCCATCATAATGTTATATCCCTATAAGGGTACATAACATTTTAAAAGACAAAAAAACTAAGAATAAGGTATATTGTGAACTTTTAAATCCAAAAAAGCATAAATGATATATCATATACTTTGTATTTATCACCTAACCTTTCCCAATTTCTTAATATCCGTCATGTATCACTATTGAGGAGGCACATGAATCACCCACCAATTGTGCTCAAAATCAAAGGATTCTTATTATATCATGACATATTATATAAGGAAAAACTAATTCGAGTCCTTAACTATAGAGGGAAAATATTATAGGATCAGATAATATGTATAATAAAGGTATTGTACAAAAATCACATGTTCAATTAGAAAACATTAGAGTTATAAAACATGATAAAGAAAAACATATTCACATTTATTTTAGATTAGAGATAAATTTAAAATTTCAACATCAAGAATATTTTAATTGAGATAAAATATAATAATTTAAATAAATTCCATACATAAATAAAATAAAATAAAACAAAATATTACTTTATTTCATGGTTGAATAAAACAATCAATGATATACATTCAACATAATTTCTAAAATTAAATATGGGAAACAAATATAAAAAGATTCATGACTATGATTTATGAATCAATTTTTTCATCATTAATAAGATAAATAGTTATGAAAATCACGGTATAAATTAATAAAAATGTTAATAATTTAATATAAATTATAAGAAAAATCCAAAACTCAAGTAGAAAATTCATGTAAATAAGGGTTATGTTTTGTGTGTATAAATTAAGGGAATTTATTATAGACTGATGAGGTAATGTGGTTGTTACAAGAATAATGATAACAGGTAAAGTAGAAATTGATAATCAAAAAATTATAATAGTTATATGAACACTGAAATAATAATCCATAAAATTAATTTCAAATTTGGAGTTCAGGCCACAAAATTTTTTGAGGGTGAAATTTGAATTTTTTTAAAAATTGTTGAATTTTTGGCTGAATATTGTAATATGTTATCACGATATGATATAATATATAAATGATTAAATATTCATAAATGATATTATAATGGAAATTATATTTTAGAGATCCTGAAATATATGTTATTATTTAAATAATATATTTTTTATTTTTTATTTAAACTTTTAAAATATAATTTAAAATTTTAATATATAAACATATTTTATACCATTAAAAACTATTTTATAATTTGTTTTTATCCATAAACAATTCTAAAAAGTGGAATTCTATTTTAATAGGCTTAAATGTAAAAAAACGTAGGCTGGAAATCAAATATCTTGGAATGATAATGGAACACCATGGGAAGAAAACCATCTTTATGTCTTTAAGTATTAATATTTTATAACCAAGTGTCCAAGGTAAATAACCAAAAATATATATACAATTATCGAAGCATTACTATAAATAACCCTATCTCCACTAACTTTTATCCCTCCAAGATTATTGATATCATTAATTCTATTGCTTTATCTTAAGTATCTCTTCATGATCCACTTAAGGGTTTAAATAATTATTTTTATAAATCAAGGAAGTGATAAGTATTATAAGTGTTTTACTCACCTTTCTCTCTTCAAATTATTTTTAATGTTTTTTTAGTAACTTTTCTTATTTAATTTTATTTAATCCTGAATATTAAATATTTTTTTATCCATATGTTTGTGATTTTATATAACTATGGTGTTGTGTTTATATTTATTCTAAGAGAATGTTATGTCAAAATGTGATTTTTGGCAACCTGATTCAACTCTTATAAAGATATTTTAAATTACTCTTTTCATTACTAGGATTTGAACTATTGGTATTTATATATATATACAAATGCCTATTCTTTTATTTTGAGATATTATAAATGAATTCCTTGAAAAAAATCATATAAATCCATGAAATTAATGCTTATCTGTGTGATTTTCTTCCACTGTGATTTCTTTCTCTATAGATACTAATCTTCGCCAAATGATATCATTCCTCAATTGAGTATTTAATAATATGATACTAAATTCCCTTACTCATGAGTATTCTTTGATGATTGATCTATCTCTAATACAATTTTTAATTTTTTTTTGAAAAGGCCACATTATGATTTTAGTGGAAACTAAACACGTTACCAAGAATCACAGTAAAATTAAAAATAACATAAAATCATTACAGCCAGAAAGGCATACCAAATAATTCAAACACAACATTATAAAATCAAAATGGGGATTAGTGGAAGATGGGAGAATAGGTGGTCGCCTAAAGAATAGTGGAATTGTTTTCCAATAACCACTGGTAGGAGTATCACATCGTAGTTATAAAGGTGCAGTAGTTGGCATTATTTCTAGGTTTTCTTATGTGAGATTCAGACACCACTTTTCCACCATTTAACGGAGAATATGTTATTTATAATAATACATCAATGATAATAATTTATTAATCATATTTTTTAATAAATATTAATTATTGAATTATATAAAAAAATAATAATTAATAATGTAATAGAAATAGTTATTAATAATTTGATTAATGTTATTAAATAAATAATTAAAAATAAAAAAATAATTCCTAAACGAAAAATTAATAATTTTATTAATATAGAAAATAGAATTATTAATAATTTCTAATACTTACAAACTCTCTAGAAGGGAAAATTAAAAATACTAAACAATTTATAATACCAAATAAAAAATTGTAATTAATAATATATTTAATTTTATATTTAAAAATATATAGTAATAATTATTAATTTTTTTTACAAATTAATATTAAAAAATAATGTTTTCTATCATTTAAATTATTGTTTTATTATATTTATGAATAATGATAATGTTAATTATAATAATAATGATAATTATAAGAATATTAATGATTATTCTTCTTAAATAAATTAATTCTAATATTAAAATAACATTATTATTATTTTTAATGAGAAAAATATTTGTTCAATTATTTATTAAAATAATTAATAAATTATTTTTATTTTCAATTAAATTAGAATAATATTATTATTAAATAATAATTAAATTTATAAATCAATTTTGACTTAGAGATTTTTTTAGTAATCACATCAATAATTATATTAATAATAAGTATTATTAAATATAGAAATAAATAAATTTTATATAATAATTATAAAAATTATTTATTACTTCACTATTAAAATATTATTTATAATACTAATATCGTAATTATAAATGATTATTAATTATATAATAAATTGTTAATAATAATAATATTATTAATCATTATATTTTCCATATTACCAATTTAATTAATATTTATTTTAAATTATATTATTATCAACTTTATTAGTTACATTTTTAATTATATTATTTAAACCATTATTTATATTTTTATTGTAATTATTGTAAATATTTAAGTACATATTTAGTATTTATTAATAATTTAATTCATAATATTTAATAATAATAAATCAATTAGTAATACTTCATAATAATTCAATTAATAAAAAAATACCTAATAAGAATTGTGCCCAAAAATTGTTAAAGTGTAAATGTTATGTTCATAAATAAAAAATTCATGTCATGTAAATTCATTTTTATTATATTTAGGAAATTATTTTAAATTTAATTTTTTATATTCTTCGTATGTGAGTAAAATTACATTTATATACTATTTATACCTTTTAATTTATATTCCTTTAAAATCAAATAATTGAAATATAATAATGTTTTAAGTTGGCAACTTTTGAAAGCCTGTAAGATATAAATTATTAGTAGAGTCTTAGAAAAACTTAATATAAAGACAAAAAATTAAAACTCATTGAAAACAAAAAATAACTCCCACAAATTAATAGATAGACAATAATATATATGACTTAGAATAATGTGGTTTCAAAATATAATACATAGACTTATGTAGAAGAGAGTTACATTAAAATATAATAAAATATATGTTGTAATTATATTCTACAATATATTAAAGATATGTACTAATGACAATAAATTAACAAAAAATAAAAATAATTTGATAAAAATAATAAATAGAATATATTATATACTAACCATAATATATGACATAAACATAACATTTGACACACTTAATATACATATAACAAATAATTAAAAATTAGAATAATTTCATAAAAACAATTAATAAAAAATAATTTTATTGAAACCAAATATTGTTGTTTTAAAAAAATATATTAGAAGTTATAATTATTTTTTTATCAGATAACATTTTTATGTAAATTAATTTTTATTATATTATTAGCATTTCCTCTACTTTAAATTAATTTTTTTTTGTACAATCAGGGTTTTAAATTTTATTTAGATGTTATTTATACTATATTTTATGTGCATAATTTTTTTGAAGTGTAAATGGTCTGTTTTTAATCAACAATGTATGTGTCATGTAAATTATTTTTCATCTATCATATTTATGAAATTATTATTTTTTCAAATATTTATTATATGTTTAGTAAGTGTACCCAATTTCATTTATATTTAGTTATACCTTTTAATTTATATGCCTTCAGAATCACCTACATGAAATATAATAATGTTTCATATAGGTGAATTTGAATGCTTATAAATTATAAAGTATATATTCAATCTAAAGGAAATTTGACAATTTGAATAAACATATAAGAAGTAATTTAAAATAAAAAGAATTTATTAAAATAAATTTAATGAAAACTAATTTTAATGACACAAAATATTATTGTTTCAAAACATAACATTTGTACATTTATTTTTTTACAGATAATTTTTTTTGTAAATTAATTTTTTTTTCATTCCTTTTAGTTTCCATTAATTTTATTTATACAATAAATGTTTTAAATTTCACTTATATGTCATTAAGAGTATATTTTATTCTCACAAATATTTTTTAGGGTAAATATTATTTTTTTATTAGATGATGTTTTTTTTATTTAAATGTTTTTTATTATAATTGTGATTTTTTTATTTTCAATTATTTTTTTATATGTTTAGTCATTGTATTAAATTTAATTTAGATTATATTTATACTTATTAATTTATATGTCTTTAAAACATCCTACTTGAAATATAATAATGTTCTATGTAGGTGAATTTGAAGGCCTATAAATTATAAATTATAAATACAATTGAAATTAAATTCGGAAAACTAACTAAACATATAATAAATAATTCAAAATTTAAGAAAATAGTTAAAAAATTAATGAAATATAATTTCAATGACCCAAAATATTTTTGTTTCATAAAATAACATTTTTACATGTAGATCTTTTTTGCAAGAAACGTTTTTTGTGAATATTAATTTTTTATTTTTTTACATTCATTTAATTTTCAATTAATTTTTATTTGTACAATTAATGTTTTAAATTTAATTTAGATTTTTTATACCTTATTTTATGTGCATAATTTTGTAAAGTTTAAGTAATTTTTTATTCAATAATGTTTGTGTCATGTAAATTAAGTTTGGATTATGATATTTATGAAATTTTTTTTATTTTAAATTATTTTTTATATGTTTACTCTTTTTTTATATTTCATTTAGATTGTATGCAACACCCTGATATTTTCATGAGATATATTCATTTTAATTTCTTTTATGTCTTGTGTTTTATGCTACACCGTGATTAGCATGTGCTATACGCAACACCGTATTAGCTTGTAGTATACACAACACTATACTTGGCTTGTGTTACACACAATTTCAAGTTCTTTTGATAAAATTAATTTCATGCAACACCGAGTATATATTTTGTTCAATGTATAATATAACTATGTTTGGATTATGTTATATAGAGAACTAAAGTAACCTTTCACTAAACTCAATACTGACTTGGCTTTCATTACATGCAAGAGTGACCTTTTTCGATCGCTTGTGTTATACACAATACTGAGTTTCACTAAACAACGATATATTACTAAAATATTATTACTGAAGGAGATATAAACTAGAAGTTATGAATATTATTAACCATATTTTTTATATTATATTAGATTAAAATTCATATTATTTATTTTCTAGATCAAGATATAAGAACAAGTTCAATTTTTCAGATAAAATAAGTATTTAAAAAAAAATACAGTTTTGCCACCTTTTGATGGAATGCCCATTTAAAATATAGTTTTTTAACACTTTTATATTATATTTTTAAAAAATAAACTTCTTATTTATAATTGGGACATCAAAATTTACTTTGGTTGAATTTTTTTTGTCTTTTCTGATAATATACAAATTTTAATAAATAGTGAAAATACAACATTTTAATTGAAAACTATCATTTCATCTAATTCATTTCTATAGTAAGATTATATTTTTAATTGGGTTTAAAGTGTAATTTAATTATTTTTTTATCATTTAACCCAATGTTTTTCATTTGAATTAATTTTATAATTAAATTGGATATAAACACATGTCAATCTTTTGACAAATTTTTACTTCTCAAAAACCCGATTTTGGTTTTGAAAATGAGAATTAATTTTAAATTAATTTATGCAAATTATGTATCTTGAATTTGGAAAAATGGAATCTATATTTGAAATCATAATGTCTAAATTGGGTAAATATTTAACTTTTATTTTTGGACATTATGAATAGTAAGTTTGTTAATTTTTATTTACCACATTTAAAGGTAAATCAGGTAAATTAGGATAACAAACAATATTATATTGATAATAAAATTACCCTAACACCTGTCAAAATTATATCAGATGAATTAAAGTCTAACAATATCACATAAGGGTTGTAATTGATTCATTTAATGTAATTTTTCCATGAAAGTGATGTAATTATAATTAAAACAAAAGAAAGTGACAATATGTAACTCTCATATATCTTATAAGTATAATAATTTTAATGTAGTGATAAAATTTATATAACTTAGAACATAAATATTTTACATAAAGATAATTCAATTATCTACATCATGTGAATTTATTTATAATTTTTATAGATTAAATAATTACCATTAATGACGACACAATAGTGATGTAGAAATTATTTTATTAATAGAAATATAATATAAATGGTTTTAAAACTACTAAAAGAAATATCAAATGAACTAATTAGTGTTCTTAATGAATTTTCTAGGTGACTATGACAAGTTAGAAGTGTATTAAATATTTTATTTCGAATTTATCTCCAGTGTGGATTTTATTTGAAGTCTAATAAATGAATAATGTCAAAATTGACACTACCGATATTTTATAAAAATAACATATTATTAAATTTTTTAAAAATCACAAAATTATTTAAAAATTACCAAGATAAAATTATATGGTTTAAAATGTTATAAAGTATCAAATTATGGAAAATTTACAACACATAAGTAAATATTTATAACCATTTAATATTTAGAATATTATTATCCCAAACAAAATAAAATAGACTAAATAAATATAAATCAAAATGATAATGTTTAAAGTAAAATAGAAACATTTATAAATCTTATTGTTTGAGAGTATTTCAACCCATAATAATCTTATCTTATAAATAAATGAATTTTCGACTATATAAATCAAAAATTAAATATAATAAATTAATATTTCAAGACTTTCTTGAAGTGCCCCTCCTCCCTCTTATAAAAGGTCTCCAACTCTCCCCACTCACTCACACATTTCAAGCACTTTGGATCATACAAAATCTTCTCAATACTCTTTCAAAAACTCTTTTATTCTTCTACTTCACTTTTTATGTTGTTTCCATAACAAAGTAATAAATAAATTATTATATACATGCTAAGATGTTATTATAATTATGGTCCAACCTTATACCTTCTTTTATCCATCATATTAATAACAATATCACAATGGGTGCGTACGTATGAATTACCATCTCCAAATTGTGGTATAATATTTTATTCATCAATACCTAACATGGAATCGTATAATGATTCATATAATGGATTTAAATAATGAATATAACAAGATAATTATTTTTTATAATTAATATACCATCCAATTCCATACATATTTAACCATTAATTGAATGATATTGTCACTCGTGTGTGAGTCCGACCTACTATCTCCATGACACGATGAGATTCATTCTCCACGTTAACCATTCAATAATGATTATAAAGTATATATAATAAATAATCATGAAGTATATAGCATAATAATGCTACTATATTTATGTATATATATATATGTCATTTACTTCCTTCTAGTCAATTCAATGAGGATATGAAAACATCGTTCATGCGTACATAGGACCTATTGTATCCATGAACGGTGTATTCTATTTCATTTATCTATCTATTATATATATTTATATAATGAATATTTATGATATATAAATCATACATTACATTATTGATGTAATAAAATCCTGATATAAGTAATAATATCAATAATAACATGTCAAAACACGTACGATAAATAAAATGATTATTACGCAAAACATTTCTTTAATGTAGGATTGATAAATAAATGAGTAATATAAAGTCCTAAGTGAATCATATATGATATCATAAATATTATTATGGTTATATTACAAGTTAATAATATGTTTAAACCCACTATACATGAGTTTCAGAAACATACAGAAGAAATAGGACATAAGGTAATGGATAATCTCACAATCTCATTATTTTATGAGATTATTTAAACATAAGTATTTACTGGGGTATATTTATCATCAACATTCATATTTACTAAATATATAATATTATTTATTTTTTAATAATATTATTTAAATTAAATTTTACATATTGGTGAATATTTATTAAATGGAAAGGAATGAATCTTTCTTTCGTTTTCCATGTGAGGTAATATTTGACATTTCTAGAAAGAGTATGAAGAGAATGTTTTTTAACGTATATAGAATGAATGGATTTTTATGGTTTTATGATTCATTATTTCCATGAAGCTTCATATACACTATTTAAAGTCTATTTTCAACTAAATTATTTTATTTTAAAATTTCACTGCATTTTGAGAAAAGAAAATATTTTTGATGAAGAAAGGACATTTTCTGTAGGAATTAAGTTCAAGTGTTTTATCAAAAAAATTTTCCATATAAGATGATGATATTTAAATAGGATTATGTTTTTATCCCTATTATTAATTTTATTTGATTATGTTAATGATGGAATGATCTTTTATATGGATTATGTTATGATGGAATGGTGTTTAAGAAAACCCATTTTATTTCATGGGTAATGCTATGATGAATGATTAATGTTTTTGAGGAACATGTAAGAATGATTTAATTTTGAGATGAGTGAGACCTAAATCTCCTTCCAATTAATTGGGTAAATATTTATATCTCATGACATAGAAATGACTGGAATGGAAAGAAAACTCGGTTCAGTAATACAGGGCTGGAATGACAAGTAAATTCGGTTTATTAATATATGGATGGAATGCCAAGTAAACCTAGTTTAGTAATGGAAATTGCCTACTATTATGGCCTTGACAGTAATTCCTTCACAACTATGGAAATCACATTATGTGACAATTTGTTTGCCACAATTTCTATGTTTTATTCCAATTCTATTTTATCATGGTTATTTTTCCTTTATGAACTATGCCTTATGTACTACCAAGATTTATTTCACGACTCATGATTTTGATATTTAAACATTGTGTTCCTGTTTTTACATCATTATGCTTATGTTTTGTTTTATGTTCCCAATTTTTACCCTTACTGAGATGTTAAGCTCACCCTTTTTAGGTTTTCTTTTCCCAAGGATATAAATAAAGGTTTTAGGTAGAAAAATAAAATGGGAATATCTTTATGGAAGATGTTGAAAATCATTCCCCAAGTTATAAGATTATGTTTTAGGTTTCCGAAGACAATAATCTAATATGGTATTTGGTCATCTATTTGTGTCATGTATTAATTATTCTAAAAAATTAATTTAATGTCCATGTAGGCCAATCATGGGTCATTACAGTTGGTATTTGAGAAAAGGTTTAGTCATCATTTGGAAACTAGAATGAAAAAAAATTAGTGAGAACCCTAGAAATATTTCTAGAGATATGAATTGTGATGTCCTAAGGATAAGTCAAGTATAGGTTACAATACTAGAGTTTTTTTTGATAATCACAAATAACCTAAGATTAAAACTAAGATATCATATATTGAAATATTATAAGTAATTTTCGTTACTTATGTGTTTTTAATGTCTGATATGTATTTCTCACACTTTTATTTATAGTCTTTGTCAGTATCCTGAACTATACAGAACATGGTAATCTATTGAATGTTTCATATGTAGAAATTATGGGAATAATGAAGATCGATTTACTATGTGTACATATCATGAACATAATCATGACAATGGTATGAGTATTGGTCATATTTCCATGATAAAGAGATTGTAAATGACATGTGAATGGTATGTGATGTCTTCAAGTATTGTATACATTAAACCTAAGAATATTGTGGTTGAGAAAACTTAATACACGATTCATATTTTAAGAAAGACAAAGATGATTGATCTTGAGTAATTTTTTATGAATTATGTTGGATGATTGTGGTGTATATGTTTCGGATTTCAAAGATTATGTTATATGAATCATGAAATATATAGGTTTTTTCAGTATAAGTTTCTAATTAAGGATTGGAATGGATATGTTGAATAGGTTTAAGGATATAGAAATGTGATTTAAGTGTAAGGTGATATACTTGGAGAACACATGATTAAGGGGAAGATAACCCTTAACAATTCTTTTATATTAAGATAATGATGCTTGGATAAAGATATATTGTATTTGAATAAGTAAATTGGATGATGCTTGTTTCTTGAGATCTAATTATGGAGTTATTAACAAGAGAGTTATGTTATCATGGATGAATTATAAAACTTTTTAGGACTTAAGTAATATATCCGATAGATTTTAGAATAAGGAACCATGAATGTTTTCAATAAGGATATACGGTAATATAAGTTATTACCATGACTCAAGATAATTCATGATGAAGTAATTAAAATGTTTAGAATGTGAAAAAAAGATAAATATTATGATATATGGGAGATAAATGAAGTTATTCACATGCTTGTTATATGACAGTTCTTTTAATTGTTTTTTTGTACTGTGAGTTTGGATAGAAGTATTTTGAATAATACCAAAGGTTGAAATGTATTATGTTGTACATCATATAATATTTTTTAACGCTAATTTTTTAAGTATAGTTTTTGGAATGTTATAATAGTATGTCTTTAGAAAAAGAAAAACCCGTAGGACATGCAACAACCTGTCACGTCGGACAAGGCATCGAGAATCGAACCCACAAATGAAGTGAGACTGACCTTTATCTCCTACCAATAGCCTATGGGAAGTCCCTAGTTAGTATAAATTAGTTTTATTTTATTTAATAAGTATGATACATGATGTATAAGTCCATTTTTGGAACCATATACGATTAATATCACCATAGATAGACTTATGTATATTTGATAATTTGTGATAACTTTTTTGTGATAAAGACAGATGAAATAAACTATCATTAAATTTATGGATTTCATGATATACTAACACTTTATAAATGAAAAATTCAACTTCATTTCATTGAATAAGATATGAATTGTAAGTTGTTCAAGGCACGGACAATGATGAGATTGTATTGAAATCAAGTAAGTATTTCTTCTCATGTTCTTCAACTTTTGGAAAAGGATCTTGAAAATAAAAAATGTTATCCTAGTAAATTATTTTACGATGAATCATATGATCCCTTAAATCATTGAATATTTATGTATTTCTTGTTGTTAACTTTTTTCAAAACATGTTCTCTATCATTATCCATTAGAACTTGATGGTTATATTTTTCATCAATATCCATGTTTTGACTTCCAAATTATGTTTTCTTAAGTTGAAACTTGGCGATGAGTTACTTTAGGTAAAAATTATCTTTCTAAGTTTCCTTTTTAAAATGAAGTTTTAGTATTCCTTTTTATGATGTGTATTTTTAGGAAAGAAACCATCATGTAGTAATCCTTTTATAACTCCAACGAATTTAATGGGAAAAATTCATTTCAAGGGGAGTATAATGTAAAACCCTGAGATTTTTATGATATATATTATTTTTAATTTCATTTATTTCTTATGTTCTATGCTACACCAAGATTATCCAATTCTATACACAATACCTTATTAGCTTGCAGTATACTCAACACTATACTTGGCTTGTGTTACACATAACTTCATGTTCTTCTGATCGAATTAATTCCACACAACCCCATGTATAGATTTTATTCAATGCATAAAAGAAATATATTTGGATTATGTTATACAAAACACTAAAGGAATATTTCAATAAACTCAACACTAACTTGGCTTTCATTACATGCAAGAGAAACTTTCCTCGATAGCTTGTGTTGTACGCAATACCGAGTTTCACTAAACAACGATATATTATTAAAATATTATTATTTAATACGTTATAAACATGATTTTATGAATATTATTAAACATATTTTTAATTTAATATAAAATTAAAATCAATCTTATGTATTTTATATAACATTATATAAGAACAAATTTAATTTTTTTGGATAAAAGAATTATTTTTCAAAAAATGCAGTTTTTCTACCTTTGGATGGTGCAACCATTTCAAATACAGTTTTTAACATTTTTATATTATATTTGAAAATAATAAACATTTTATTGGTATTAGAGACATCAAAATTTACTTTGGTTGAATTTTATTTATTTTTCAAATAAAATCCATATTTTAATAAATAGTGAAAAATGCTACATTTTAATTCAAAACTGCATTTTAATCAAATTTATTTGTTCAATTTGATTATATTTTTAATTGGTTTTAATGTTTAATTGTATTATGTTTTTATTATTTAATACAATTTTTTTAATTCGAATAATGTTTACATTTAAAATGGACATAAACACATGTCAATCTTTTGATAAATTTTTAGTTCTTAAAAACCTGCTTCATGGTTTTGACAAGAGGAATTAATTTTCAATTACTTTATAAAAATTAAGTGTTTTGAATTTGGAAAAATGGATTCCATATTTGGAATCATAAGGTATAAATTTTGTAAATAGGTATATTTTATTTTTGGACATTATGAATAGTAACTTTGGAAATTTTTATTTATCCAAGTTAAAGGTAAATAGGGTAAATTAAGATAATAAACAATATGATAAAGATAATAATATTACCCCAACACCTGAAAGAATACAATTTGATGTATTATAGACAATAAATATCACCTACAGGTTGAAATTGATATATTTAATGGACTTTTTTCCATGAAAGTGATATAATTATAACTAAAACAAAAGAAAGTGACAACAAGTCACTCTCATATATCTTAAAAGTATAATAATTTTAATGTAGTGATAAACTTGATAAAACATAAAACATAAATAGTATCCATAATTATACTGAAATTATATAAATCATCTTAATTTATTTGTAATTTTTATAGATTAAATAACTACCATTAATAATGACATAATTGTGATGTAGAAATTATTTTAATAATAGAAATATAAAATAAATGTTTTAAAAAATATTAAAGGAAATATCATATGAGCTAATTAATGTTCTCCACAAATTTTCTAGGTGACTATGACATATTAAGATTTTATTAAATATTTTTTTTTCAAATTTATATATTTTTTGGATTATATTTGAAGTCCAACAAACTAATAGATTCAAAATTGACACTATTGATATTTTATAAAAATAACATATTATCAAATTATTAAAAAATCAAAAAAATATTTCAAAATTACAAATTAAAAATTATATTGTCTAAAATACTATAAAGTATCACATTATGGACAATTTAAAACACATAAGTAAATATTTATAACCATTTAATATTTATAATATTATTACCCCAAGGAAATTTAAATAGATTAAATAAGGATAAAACAAAATGAAATGGTTTAAAATAAAATAAAAAAATGTCTAAATTTTATTGGATTAGAGTATTTATACCCATAAACATCTTATATTCTAAATAAATGAGTTTGGGACCATTATAAACCGTAAATAAATTTATAATAAATTAATATTTCAAGACTTTACTAAAGTGCCCCTACTCCCTCTTATAAAGGCCACCACCTCTACCCAGTTAGTCACACCTTTTTAAGACCTTTTAATCATCCAAAATCGGCTCAAATAATTCCCCACATTCCTCCATTACTTCTAGAGGCCACAAATTGTGCTTAAAGCCATCCTAGGGAGACATTTTGTGCAACTCAAAAAGAGATACTTGAAAGATTGGTAATTGTTTTATCACCTCTTTCAAAATTCTTCTCTTCTTATACTTCCTCTAATTATGTTGTTTCCATAATAAAGTAATAAATCCAATATATTATACATGATTATATTTTATTACAATTATGTTAAAACACTATACCTCATTTTATCCATCCTATGAATAATAATATCACCATGCGTGGGTACGTACGACTTACCATATCCACACCTTGATGTAATTTGTTATTCAACAATATTTAAATTGGATAGGTATACTGATGATTATAATGGATTTAAATAATGATTATAACATGATAATTATTCTTAAAAATTAATATAACATCCAATTCCATACCATTTAACAATTAAGTGAATGATATCGTCACTCATGCGTACATACGACCTACTGTCTCCACGACGCGATGAGATAGATTCTCTATGTCAAACATTCAAGACTGATTACAAAGTATATATAATGAATAATAATGAATTATAATGAATAATAATGCTACTGGATTTATGTATATATATATGGGTGTCATTTACTTGGTTCTATTCATTTCAATGAGGAAACTAAAACAACGTTCATGCGTACATACGACCAACCGTCTACATGAATGATGTATTATATTTCATATATATATATATATATATTTATATAATTAATATATATTATATAAAAATCATGTTTTATATTATGGAAGTAATTATATCATGATCTATGTAATAATCTCTAGAATAAAAATTCAAAAAACATACGATAATTAAAATGATTATTACCCAAAATGTTCCTTTAACATAGAATTGATAAAAAAACGGGTAATATAAAGGCTTATGTGAATCACATATGATATAATAATTATTATAAGAGTTCTGTTACAAGTAAATAATATGGTTAAACCCACTATGTAGGAGTTCCATACACATACAGAAGAAATAATACGTAAGGTAAGGGATAATTTTGCAATCTCATTATTTTCTGACATCGTTTATACATATGTATTTAATGGGGTATATTTATCATCCACGTATATGTTTCCTAAATATATAATAATATTTATATTAATTTACTCTTTTTTAAAGTCAATTTTACCAATTGGTGAATATTTATGAAATGGAATGGAAGGAAACTTTCTTTTGTTTTCCATACGAGGTACTTTTTGACTTTTCTGGAAAGAGTACAATAAGAATGTTTTTTAACTTAAAAAGAATGAATGGTTTTTTACAATTTCATGACACCTTATTTCCATGAATATTCCTCTATACTATTTCAAGTTTATTTTCAACTAAATTATTTTCTTTTAAAATTGCGTGTAATTTTTAGAAAATTAAACGTTTTTTAAGAAGAAAGGATATTTTCCTCAGGAATTATGTTCAAGTGTTTTATAAAAATTATTTTCCATCTAAGATGATTCTCTTTAAATGGGGTTATGTTTCTATCCTTATTATTACTATGATTTTATTGTGTTAATGATAGAAATATATTTTTTATGGATTATGTTATGATAGAATTATGTTTAAGAAAACCCATTTTATTTCAGGGGTTATTCTATAATGAATGACTTATTTTTTTGTGGCACATGTAAGAATGATTTCATTATGACATGGGTGTGACCTATATATCCCTACAATTAATTGGGTAAAGATTTATATCTCATGAGATTGACCTGACTAGAATGGTAAAAAAAATACTATTCAGTAATATAGGGATGAAAGGGAATGTAAATCCGGTTCAATAATACATGGCTGGAATGACAAGTAAACCCAGTTCGGTGATAGACATTGTTTACTACGATAGTCTTGGAAGTAATTCCTTTGCTACTATAAAAATAATATTATGTGATTATTTGTTTTCTATAATTTTCAAGTTTTATAATAATGCAATTTTATCATTGTTAATGTTTCTTTATGATCTATCCCTTTTGTACTGCCAAGATTTATTTCATGACTCGTGATTTTGATATTTAAACTTTATGTTAATGTTTTTAGATTAATATATTTATGGTTTGTTTTATGTTCTCAATGTTTACCCTTACTGAGCATTTGAGCTCACCATTTTTATGTTTTCTTTTTTCCTATGATATAATGAAAGTTTTTAGGTCGGAAAACAAAAAGGGAAGATATTTATAGGAGATTTTGAAGATATTTCACCAATTTAGAAGATTATGTTCCACATTTTCAACAAAAAAAAATTAATATGGTCTTTGGGCGTCAATTTTTGTCAGGAATTAAGTATTTCTCAATGTAATGTAATATCCATGTACTCCAAGCATGGGTCATTACATTTTAATTATAGTTTATATTTTATAGGCTTCCAAAGTTCCCTACCTGAAACATAATATGTTTATTGTGTTTCAAGTGGTGAACATTGAAATCTTATAAAAAATAAACTATAAGTACAATCAAAATGATATTTAAAACATAGACCAAACACATAAAAAATAAAATAAAAATATTTTTTTCAAAATAGTACACAAAAAATAATATATATGATAGAAAAAATTTTTGTTTCTAAACATAACATTTATAGATTAAATGTTTTTATATTTAAAATCATAAAAAATATAAATTATAATTTTATTATAGATGAAATTGTAAACATGCAATTGGGAAATATTAAACAACTTAAAATAAAATTAATTTTAGAAAAATTGTAAATATAAAATTCCATGTATAAATACGAATATATGAATTAATATAATAATTATATAAAATAAATAATAAATAATAAATATTTTATTTTTTATTAAGGATAATAATAATTAATTATATTAATAATTTTTTTTAATTCATGATTATTAATATTTTATTAATAATTAATATTATTTAATAATAATACAATCATTTATATCTTTAGTAATAATGAAGGTATATTAAGTCATTAATAATAATCATCATGAATTTATTATCATGACTTTTTATCATGGGTTAATTATCATGAAATTATTATCTTTTTAATAATTATAATTAATTTATTGTCTTTCTTTTGGACTGTTGGATTAGTGGGTCATGAATCTAGTATTAATAATATTATTATTCTGAATTTTTCAACCTAAATTTATTATAGTGACTTTATTGTCAATATTTTTCTATTATCTGGACTTTATTTTCCTAACTATATTAATCTTGGTGATGTATTTGGATGCCTATATATTTTTTGTATCTGATTTCATATATAACCGTCTTTAATTAATAATAATAATATTATTATTCGTACATATATTAAAAAAATATAATTTACATGACAAAAAAACATTTTTGTTTAATAATAATAATAACAATAACATAAATTATTATTATTGATTATTGTTATCTTATAATAATTTTATTATTTTTTAAAAAATAAGCAATACCTTTATTTATTATTATTTTTAGATAGATTATTAATTATAACTAATTATTTTTAACTACAAAATTAATTATCTTATTAATTACTAGTAATTACATTATTCAATAATAAATAGTTATTTATAATAAAACCTTTTGAACCACTGAAGAAAAACCGAATTTGGTTCTAGGAAATGAAACCTAATAAGAAAACCTTTATAACCATCAATACACCACCATCACTAGTACATAAAAAAAACCCACCATGAAACCCAAAAATATTGACCATGAGGATAAAAATCATTAGAAAAAGCATCAGACCATCCTGAATATTAGCACACAATGCAAAGGGAAGAACAGAAGATTATATATTTATTTACATGTGTTCCATTAACTTTTAGACAAATGACATGATATGAGAGCCCTGAATTATATAGACTACAAATGAATTGAGTAACAATTTTTTTTTTTAACATTATGAATTGGATGTTAAGTGTTAGATTTACCCAAATAGATAATTTTTTTAGTGGTTAGACTTGGAAACATAATACATTAGTTGTTAGCCTTATTAGTATTTGTTGGATGTCCAAATTGATTCATTATATTTTCATAATTAATATTTATTATTCAGTTATTAAAATTTGTTATCTTATAAATATTATTACACCAAAGTGATGAATCATCCTTAACTCACTATATACTCTTTATGAGTCCCTCTATTGTTTTTATAAATTTAACCCATTTTATTTGATATAAATTCTTTAGAGGAAATAAGTTCTATAATGGGTACAATATAAAGGTCAATGAGGGACTGAACATTGATAGAATATTATTAAATAAGTTTTATTATATTAACTTTCATGTGTTGTGTACATAGTCCCTAAACAAATGAGGTTTGTTATTATAAGAATTAAATAATTGTATTAATTTTTATTAGATTAAATGAAAAGAATGTTGTTATTAAACTAGCTCTGGAATGAGGGGCGTACTACTATAGATTGAACTTTTAAATGCACAAGAAATGAGCATTATCAGTACTAAAAAAATGATGTTCATCTAACCACCATTAAAAATAAATCGTTATCATCCCTAAATAACACTGATGAATGGGTCCTTTATCGGCACTTTATTTAGCGCTAATAAAGACACATTTTATCAACACTTTTTAGCATTGATAAAATACCCATTTATCAACAATAAAAAATGCCAATAAAGGGAGTCTATAATAGCACTAAAAAAACACTGATAAATATTTTATTTATCAGCACTAAAAAAGATTGATAAAGGGAATCTCTATCAGTTCTAAAAAGGTACTGATAAAGGGTGCCCTTATTAGATTTTCTAGCATTAGTAAAATTTCATAAAAAATATTTTTCAGTACTCAATATCACAAGGACCCCACTTTTATCAGCACTCACAACACCCCAATCCTCCTCGAAGTGCTTATACTCTCACGGACCCCCACTTTTCTGCAACTGAAACTCCCCTTTGTTAGTGATTTTCCACTGCCAATATCCTATTTAAATTGTATATGTTCTTGGACTTGATCATGTTACCTAACTTGTGCATTTGACTCCCTTTACCAGTACCCTAAGATCACTTTTCTGTATATTTTATGATATTTATTTTATTTTATACATACTTACTTAAATATTTTTTATTCATATATTTATATATAATTTCATAATTATTTTTGAATTTATTTATGAAATAAATGTTTGTGTGTGTGATATATACACACATATTTTTATTTAAATAAATTATATACAAATAATTATTTACATATATTATAATTTAAATATAAATATATATTCCTTTATTAATACACACATATATGTATACACAAACATTATAAATACATTTTTGTAAGTATATATATCTATATATTAATATATTTTTATAATGTTTCAAAATGGTCTGGTATTGGTTTAAATAAAATGGATAATAATTAATTCCATATGATTTGTATAATTATTTTTAAATTCATTTCTAAAATATTTCTATATATTTTTTATTTAGTTATAATTTTTTTCATTACATATATATTTGTATGTCTATATATTTACATATGTATATATATATTTATACATATTCACATATAAGTTTATATTTATATATATTATTTTTTATAATGTATTTAAAAATATTTACTATAAATACATTCATATATTATATTTAATTATAATTATATATTTATAAAAAATACATTTTTATATGACTTATTTACCAAATATTGACACATATACACACACATAAACCCACAAACATACAGATTTACACACACACACACATTTATATTTTTCACGTACACACACGAATAATTAAATATATGTATTTATTTACATGTATTAGCATATACACATAAGTATTTTTTTTATTGACACACACACACACTTATATATAAAATTTACTTGTATATATATGTATATATTTATTAAGGATTTTTTATCATATAAATAAAATGGGTAATTTTTTATTTTAAATTAAATGAATAATAAATATTTACTTCTATATAGTTTACATATTTAAAAATATATTTTTATATAAATATATTTAGATATTCATTTTCACTACTGATTAATAATTTTTAAATATATAAAAACATGCATATATTTAATTATAAATAAAACTATAATATGATAAACAAAAGAATTTCCAAACATATTATTTATATGAATATAATCCCTAAGAATAAATCTATACTCCGCTGAAAAAGTACAATAATATCCTCTTAAACGAAGCTAAAATCTCATCAAATATTAAAAAATCAAGGCATCCCAACAAAAAAAATTATTTTTGGAGGCATTTAAATCCATCTTGAACTCAAAAAATTAGTAACCAGGGTTCCCTGAGGTCAAAACCATGAAGATATCTTCACATGATTTGACTTGATTTATGGTAGATCCCAAATGGACACTCAGATCTGAGGTTATAGTTCTGTTAATTTAAAGTCATTTTTTCATGTTATCATAGACCGTTCAATCATTTAATGAATTTTTATTCCATCAAGTTGTTATTATATGACTATTAATCGATAACAGTTTGAAAATTATTAATTAATATTTTTTAATTCTTAATTAATAATATTTTTATTAATTATAAAATTATTAATTAAAAATATTTGTTTAAATTATTTTTTCACTAAATATCCTATATATTAAGTTTAAATACATATTTTATCTTCTATAAATAATATTTAATAAAATAAATTATATTTATATGAATGTATTTATATTTATATATTAATAAATGGTTTTTAATGATATATTTTTTATGAAATATTCATTTTATCAGAGTAAGAAAAAAGAGTTGATAAAGAGTTACTTTTATCAGCACAAAAATAAAAGCACCGATAAATAATACCTTATATCAGCTCTCCAAAGTGATAATAAATAGGCTATTTTTTGAGTGTTTTTATCACTTATAAAAGGTACCCTTTATTTTTTTTTGTATCCCTGATAATGGTGGCCATTATTAGTGTTTTTAGCTAGTGCTTGTAAAGGCTATCACTAGATAAACCCAAATATACTGTAGTGTGATGAAGTATCAAACATTATTACTTCACGATAAAGTACAAAAATTGTTTTAATATCCCTTAGTTTATTCTTTTTAAAAATTATAATATGTTATTCATCCAAGGACTCTAAGTTAATGTTAATTTTATGGTTTACTGGCCCATTTTTTCTTTAGTTGTTTTAATTTTATTGAATTATTTATAGTCACCTCTTAATTATGTATATAGAAACTATTATATCCTCTACCTATAAGGTTTTTGGACGCTCATAATAACAAATTATATTTCAAACTCTTTCTAAAATATAATTATTCAGTCATTTTTCGAATCCATTTTAGGTAGTTTCTATATGTTTCATATATCTCATAAACCCTTATGACTTATGAGATTTAATTTATTAATTTTATAATAATTATAACTTATTATCAAATACAAATCCTTTTATAATATCTCTAGTGTTATTTCCAACCAATTGTTTCAAAATTTTTAAAATAAAAAGCGTTTCTATTTTATTTTTTAAAATGCAAGATCACATTTTTTATAATGTTCCGTAATGATTAGGAAGAAATAACATCACCCATAATGTGATGATACCATATTTGGTCCTTAATGTTTTGGATAAATATAATCTAAAATTTTCTTTGAAAATTTATTAGATATCTTAAATAAAAATCTATTTTATTTTATAAATATACAATCCTTATATAACTTAAGTTGTAATGGCCATTGATATTATTAAATCAATAAACATGTTTCTGGATCTAATCTAGAAATTTAATTGTGAAAATAGATAGTTGTTATAATTTTTAGGATTTAAATTAAGAGATTTATCATTTTTGGTATTTTAGGATGTTTGGAGTGAGAATTTATAGATGAAGAGCTAACAAAAAAATATCGGAGGCAATAGTTTTTCTATTTTTAGAGTTAAAATTTTATGGTTGTGGATGAATGTGGATATTAGGTTCTAGGTGTCCTATAACTGAGTACCCATAAATCTACCTAGTGTTTCCATAACCACTAGACTATCAGTGGGTAGCCAATAAAATGTTTCGAAGTAACTAGTGGTTTCTAAATAGTTTTTTTAAAGGGTGAAAATATGACCTTTTAATTTAGTTTAATTTAATACCCCTCAAGGTGAAATGATTCTATTTTATCCAATGGAGGAGTGTTCTACCTATTTCTAATATCCATATTTATTATTTCATCTCTCATTTAACCTAGGTGTTCATGGATGTTTAGGCTCATCGAATTGAGGAAATATTTCATGAAACACCCCGAGATTTCAAAAAAAAATCATCAAGTTAATACCTTGTATGAGAAGAAACTCCAATATTAAAAGAGAATATAAAAACCCGAGACTTTATGAACGTGAAAGATTTGATAAAGAAATCCTTAATAATCACTCAAGGTGAAATGATTCTATTTTATCCAATGGAGGAGTGTTCTACCTATTTCTAATATCCATATTTATTATTTCATCTCTCATTTAACCTAGGTGTTCATGGATGTTTAGGCTAATCGAATTGAGGAAATATTTCATGAAACACCCCGAGATTTCAAAAAAAAAATCATCAAGTTAATACCTTGTATGAGAAGAAACTCCAATATTAAAAGAGAATATAAAAACCCGAGACTTTATGAACGTGAAAGATTTGATAAAGAAATCCTTAATAATCACTAACTATTAGTGATAAATCAACCAAAAAGTGTCACAAATTAAAGAAGAATGAGGGGGTCCCTATGATCGATAACCAACAAAAAGGGGAAAAATGAAAGGTGATATCACTAAAATTGGGTATTTAAAATAAATTTTATATAGGTTATAATGGTCTGTATTCATATGATGTAGGGTTTTGTAAACTGTGCACAAATCATGTGAACACCACTAGAAATATATTTTTGACCAATAGTTGAGTGTTGCATAGTCTGGGTAAATTGTACTCTTACTAGGTGACAATATAATTTCCCAAAATCCTCAAATGATATTCCAAACAATATGAGAGGCCACCCAAATGATCAATTAATGAGTTAAACATGATGCTGTTACACCTTGGGTGTCACAATCTCACTCCTTCATTAATTGTTTTGTTGGAGGTTCATTTTATGGTGTAAATAATTAGGTACTTCATTTATTTTAATTTATTAGGTTATGTGATTTGTGTATTTTATAGTTAATGGTGTTTGGAGAATATTGGAATATTTTTTCAAATTTTTAGCATGGTTTTTCACTTATCATATTTTTAGAGTTTATTTCATTAAGTGTAATGGTTTATGTTATTTTTTATTATTGTTGGGAATCTACTTGGTGATTGTAAAAGTAGGATGATCTCACTAGTGGTTTATTAAGATTAGTGGTATAAACCCACATTATGTTTAATTTGGAGATTCCATTAATGTGATTTAAAAATTATTTCGAAGAAATTTGTAAATGTTAAAAATTTACATTGGAATTATAAATGTTATATTATCATAAATGAATTATTTTTTAAAATGTAATATTTGTTTTTTGTATTTTTACTTGATTATGATTTGTTGTTTTGAATAATTTTTTTATATTTTTTTATGTACATTATATTACATAATTAATTATATGACCTTTTATACTATCTTAACAAGTAGTACTCACGTAAAACCCATGTATAATTATTTTAATTTTAAATTGATTTTTTTTACTTATACTTATGAATAAATCACCTTACAATCCATCGGTCATTTATTTTATCCATAATATGTTTTATACATGATTCCTAAACCATATTTCATTTATATATTGTTTATTATAAAAATAATTTTATTGATAACCCTATTATAATAAAAATGGTTAATCATACCCTAAAATGGAATTCCTAAATGAATTATAATAAATGCATGACAATTAAAATTTGTTTAAGAGTTTAAATCAGTGGTGATGTAATGGATGGGTTTGGAAATTTAGAAAGGGGTGATTTAGTCATTTTGTTCTAGTGAAAATTTTCTATAATGAATAATTTTTTAAATCATAATAGTTTAGAATGTTAGACTCTTCTTTATTAGATATAAATAATTAGGGAAGTGGTTATTAGAGAATAATTAATCTAAATGTGTATTCCTATTGGGACACTTGGGATGACTAGAGGATAATGGATATTCAAATGAAATTCTAAAAAATGAATTTTTTGAGACTTATAGATTGGATCCCTTCCTGGATTATTTATATACAATTTAAATTTTCTAATAATTTCTACTTCTTTAGGTATTATTTATAGTTATTATAGAAATATTTAATTTTAAACTTATTCAATTAGGTTCACCATTTTTATTCATGTTTTCCTCTTTCTATCTTTTATTATTTTCTTTATCACATGTACTATTTATCTTTCTTATAGGTACTTATTAATATATTCTCTTGGTTTCCTTAGGTTCATATATTTTTATTACATGGGATTTAATTTATCTCTCTTCTTTAGGTCTCTTCTTGGGGTTTTGGGATTATTTTATTAGATTACATGTATGATATGATGGAAGCTATATTTGAGTAAGCTTCATTATATGTGTGTTGTTTTTTGGGATTATATAAGAAGATGATAAATCTAATTAGGCCATTACATACACTTCTCTCCAATATGGTAGTATTATTGGAGGTCAATCAACATTCCTATATATACTTAGGGATAGTAACTATATTATCGATTCCCTTTCTCATGCTAGTTTCTCTTATGATTATCCTTCAATGTTTTACACTTTTGTATCGTTACTTAATGTTTATGAATAGTTTGTGAGGATGGAAACTCTTGGTCTGTATATATTTAGACCTCCATGATATATTTTTCGTATTTGATGTTTTTTAACATAAAGATATATTTAAAGTAGTTTATATTGAAAATATTTCGTATGTATTGGATGGTTTTGGTAGAATGAGAAATTTTGGATTTATTTGAGGATTTTATTTAGTGATATAGAATAGAAAAGTTATTGTAGAGTTTATTTTCCCTTTTATTATATAAAATATTATTGATTTTATCCAAGTAATAAATTCTATGATAAATATATATATTATTTATATTTCTCCCATTACATGATGTGTTTTTATTTTGAATAATTTGTACTAGATTTTATATAGCTTTGTGTGTTGATTGTTGTTATTTATATTATGAAAAAGTTGTCATAATTCCCTAAAGAGGAAATAGGTGGGAATATATTATTACAAATTACATAAATTTACCTAAGGAAATTAATGGTTGTGATTATAGATTTATATGAGGGTGCTTATGACACTTTACATCTTTCCCATTCCCCTACATAGAGGTGCCTATAACACTCCAATGTTTCCACCCTTATCTAATATTGGGGAACCTATAACACATGATATTTTTTCCCCATCCCCTATATAGGGTTTCTATAAAACTAAATATATTTTTCAACTTCCCTTTTTCAGGTGTTCCTATGGGACATGATTTGTTTTCCCATGTTTCTATAATCATGGATTTCGAGCACGGCTTCAGAACAGGTATAAATCCTCATTGTGGTGCAACATTTATCCACTACCACTCTATGTTTATACTATAGTGATATATATCATTATATAAATATTTATTTGTTTTCAACTCATAAACTAGTGTACATTTAAATTCTATAAATACATGAATATTCATACACCTGATTATGTAAAATTGTGGGAGTTGAGAACTCTTTGTGGTTCAAACTATGTTTTCATACTCAGACCTGTTTATACATATTTAAATATAGAAACTTTCACATATATAATTTAATGTATAAGTATGTATATAATGATATATTCATAGATTTTTAATGGATTAAAATGGTGTCAGAGTAGTGGGACTAGAATCTACCAAGGCATGGAGTGGTAGTGAACATAATTGGTAGAAATAAAATCAAGTACACCTTTACGATTATTTAATTTTATTTTTTAGAGTTTTGTATTACTGTATTTGGTCCATATATGATTCTATGATCTTAAGTTTAGAATATTTTATTATGTATTCATCATTTATGCAGATTTGTTATGTTATAATATAATATAAGTATATTAAGAACCCTATCATAGATAAGTATAGATATTTTTAATTTCCAATTTTTTATATATCTTATATATTAATTGGTTATGAATTATTTTTAGTTGAATCAACCAGGGACCAAAATTTTCTTCAATATAGGGATAAATTTTACCAAAGTATTAACTTAGAACCATATTACTAGTGTATAAACCATTGAGATAATGGAATCTGCTTAAGGTATAAGGTTTCGAGGTGTGGGTAAATGGATGATCTAGATTTCATCATTATAAAGTGGTATCTGAGAGGTGTTATATTTTTAATAGAGTCACTTAGATTTGGATATATGATGAAAGAACTCAATGGGTATACCGTGGACATGTATAGTAAATATATGGGTATTTAGTCAAGGAAATTTAGGCAAGAGTGATTTTTTATTATCTTGAGTATAAAATGAGTAAAATTCATTTTTTGTCCTCAAGCTCAACCAAGAGTACATTTTTCATCTGGTCAGGCATGATAAAAATTCAGGTATGTAGAAAAAGTTCATTTGATTAATTTCTACTGATATATACGAATGAATTCAAATAATTTAAATTAAAATAATAATGTAATCATTTTTTATATATACCTTATTTTCGGTAAATTAAATAATTAAAATCACATAGAAGATCAGTTTTGTTTTTACTGGTGATATGTTCTTTGTTAAGTGATGTTATGATAGAGATGTTTTATAATTTAAATATTTCTGTATGTTTAAACATATATTTTTCCCAAAATTAAATAAAATGGTTTTGTAATATTAGTAAAAACTAAAGTGAATTTAAAATAAGATTATTAAATAGAAATGAAAAAGTTTTTAAAGTAATTTTTTAATTTTTTTATGAAATGAAATTTTTATATCATTTGTATTTGTGAAAATATTAATTATAAATGTAATTGTTACATCCCATGATTGATTGGCCTGAAAAAATCCATGATAAAGGATTCAGTGTGTCCTAATGTGCGCCACTATGTTTTCTAGAGAATGAAGACCATCCTTAAGGATGTGATGAACCAAAATGAGAGATTATACCTATTAATATCGTTACAAGAAATAATGGAAAACTATAGAAACATATACAATATTCACAACATCAATGTATATTATATAAAATCACAATGAAAAGTATACCATACGAATAAAATAGTCATGTTATAAAAAAATGTAACTCATGATGGTTATAAAATCATATAATAGATGTAATACCACCGAATGAATAACTATAATAGTACAAGATAAGATGAAAATAAAATACATGGATACCCAAACACTATCCTCAAATTTTATTAAGACTTGTCTCCATGAAACCATTAATCTCTCAAATCTCATCAACTTGTAACTAGTCCATTACCCATGATGAATGTTGACCATAAAGTCTATATGCACACTAAAGTTCCTATGTAAGGTGTGAGTGTAAAATTTAGTAGTCCACTAAAAATAGTGTCTCTAATAAAAACCAATGTTTAAATGAATGCATTTACTAAATGTAAAGTACGAATTAAACTTGCATCAATAAAATATTTACACTTAGGGGAAGCATAGAGGTCACCCAGTCAGAAAACTCATACCTACTTAAATTATTGTTAGAATGAGATGATGATCCTTTAGTCTTAACACAAATAGATTTTGAATGATCTATAATCACTCATATACATAGTAAAATTTAACAAGTCATTATTTTATCAAAATATATGGATGAATGATGCATCACTGATACTCTAGTAAAAGTGAATGACATATCAATAAATCGTCTCTAAAGTGAGATATATGAAACCATTATACTATGAAAGGATAGATGATTCACAAAAAAACTAATAGGGGGAATGGGGTATCAGCTAGTGAATTATGTAACTAAAATTAAATAAAAAATAATTAAAATGATGTGTCTATAAAAGAAAAACGTACCAAGAATCCAATCAACAACTTTATGAATAATGTATCATTAGGTGAAAAATGTATCACTATAAACATATAACTAGGATAAATGATATATCGTAAGGTAAATGATATATCCCCATATTATAATCACTAAAAATAAGGAATTTCTAACTATAAATATTAGGTCGTAGAACAAAGTGTAGAATCTACCATCATTATACCAACCAAGGAGAATGATACATCACCAACACTACACATGAGGGGAATAATGTTTCACCATATATATAGAAATTTCATTAAATTACTAATAACATTACTGATTAACATATATGAACATATATTATATTAAGAAATATCAAATCCATAATGAATGAGTTATCACCCTATGCATCAGTCTTATTGACCCAATTTATCGCTAGGCTACACAATTCTGTGACGTATGACCTAGAACACATGCATGAATCTTGGCCTTACATGTCCCAAAATATGATCTTATATTACTAACCATCTAATAATGGTCATTTCATAATAGAACATGTCTAACTAAAGTATGATCATAAAGGAATGATCACCAATTACTCTGACCAACACATGAGTTCTTCCACCAAGGTGTAGAAACCCTATCTCAGTTTACCTCCACCATGATCAAACTGGGAGCTACATATCTCAATTGTGTGGAATCATCAATTCGAGGCTACAAATTGAGGCGAGGTTTTATGTATAATTTAGGTAGACTATACCCTATTTTGTTTAGATAACTATAAACCATAGTCAAAATAATAGTAATTAATTTTCAACGTAATATCAAATGGAAGACATGAACATCACAACTACAAGACATCAGTATGTAATTAATGACTCCCATTATATAAAATATTAATATGTATTTCAATGTGAAAAGAGATAAATTATAAGTAACATCACTGATAGGAGGACCATGAATTTGATATCCTAAATAAAATAAATAAATAATACTATAGAATAATTGTTTCCCCAGTCTAGGGGCAGTCTCATATCCCATATCAAAACATGCTCCATAGTTCGTCTATCAATAAAATTTCCCTTGACTAAACTTGAAAAAAAACCATAAATTTCTCCCATGTACAAATTCACTCGAGAAGGGTGATAGTATAAATCAATAGAAATCCACCAATGGTGTCCCTAAACTAGAACAACAAATACAAGTTTAAGTATAGTGTGATATTCTTGTAAAAAAATAATGGAATCTAATATAAATAATAAAATTTTCATAACCATTTGTATTACATAGCCACTGAAGTATGACCATACCTACTTCATAAAATGTAAATATATCATTGAATATATCATAAGAGTACCAACTAGGCATCAGGTCCTAATTCAAATTGGTTGGCATATCATCATATTAAAACACAATTACAAATGGAACACCACAATATTATATTTTATATTATTTTAAATTAATATTATATTTTATATCATGTACAATACACAACACCGAGCATAAAATAACAACAATATAATATATAAATATAATTATTTAAAAAATACTTTAATAATATAGTCATTAGACTAGTGAGTATGAATAAGAGTATTTGAATTATAAATTATATATAGAAAATTTATCATAATAAAAATTTATTGATTAATGCCCATGAAATAAGTAATAAATCTTGAATAATAGGAATAAATTCATATAAGTATAAGAAAAGGTAATTTTTAAATGGGTCCTTTTTATATAAATGTTGGGTGTTATTATTTTTTTTATTTTTAATTAATAGTCAAATTTAATAATTTTATAAATTGAAATTTATAGAATGGAATTCATCTTTGAACTATTTTATGGTCTATAAAATTTAAAATAATGTTATGAATCATAAACATTAGTAATATAGATATTGAAAAGTGGTTTCTAATATTGTTATATTATATGTTATGATAAATTACAATTGATAGAGACAAAATAAGTGATGACCTCGACTAGTTGGATCATACCCTCTATAGCCAATTTATCATAGCTCCTGAAAATGATAGTATCATTGAGATTTTCTCTTTATCAATCCCAATATGAGACTAAATAAATGAAGTAGTAATGAAACTATTTATAGAAAAAGTTTAATCTCATTGAGATCATGGCTTAAACAATGTATATTGAACCACCCCTGGAAAATATATCCATCACACACCATACCCTTAGGGAATTCAGTGGTGTAATAACTGACTGTATATCTATACTTTAATAGTGTGACTTTTTATATTTTATTTTAGTAAAACAATTACTATATTTATCTCTTTTTAATATTTCTTTTTTAGATGATTAAATAAATATTTTGATATAAATTAGATTCTAATATAATGAAACACACATTGAATTTTGGACAATTTTTTAGTTTTAATCAAGACACTCTATTTTAATGAATTCTTTATTTTTAATAAATACATTAAAATATAATAAAATATTTTTATTAAATATTTTTTATTAAATAAAAATGATAATATAAATTTTTACGAAAAAAATAATTTTTATAAGGGTTATAAAACTGTTATTATCAAATAATAACAAGTATTTTTAAATTAATGTGAATTTATTATTTAAAAGATTAAATTATCATATTTATAAAATTATCTTCATGAAATACATATTATTTTTCAAGTAAACACGTTGAAATTATAAAATAATTAATTTTTCATAATTTTTTTAGATAGTTGAATTTTTATGTAAAAATTAAATACACTAAAAATATATTGTGTGTATTATGAAATCATAATGACCCAAAAGTGATGAAATATACTTCATAAAATGTATCCATGACCAAATACATATTTAATATTTAAACCAATCTATTTTATGCATTTTTTTAATTTTATAAACACTTAATGAGTCCTCTAGAACCTATATTATATTTTAAGAATTTAAAATCAATTCTTTAAAAACAAGAGTCACTTCAACATCACTATGGGTGTTATTTTAATGATCTAGGTTATTAATATTGTTGAAATATTAAAACCACACAAATTTTCTAGAAATTGTTTTAAAAAACATGGGGTTTTTTATTACATTATCATATAGAGTCCAAAAAATGTGTTTGGAAATTAATAATGAACTCTCCCCTCTTTTTTATATAAACCCACCCAAAAATACCATTTTTCAACACATAAAACACTTAGATCACATATTTCTCTACCGTTCACTATCTAGAGTCCTAATATGGTTCCCTAAAACTGTTAATAATCTTTTACTAAACATTTTCAAACAACCTATCAAGGTAAGGGATCCTCTCCTTCTCATCTTTATTTTAGAACCTCCTTTATAGTTTTCCTTTATTTCTAATTTTTTATGATTAGATATGATTTCACAAATACCTATTACATAAATTATGATTTACATGTGATTAGAAACCAATTTCACTCTAATAAATCCATCATATTAACCTTTATATACATTATTATTTTTTTAAAATTATCCTATGATTTTTCCATTCCAAAACTTTTTGTTGTGAATACCCATCTTTGTTTACACTCAAGAGTATTCTCAAAGATATAATTGTCTTTTATTGATTTAGTAATTCCATGTATAATACCCACACCACTTGATCGTGGGATTAAAATTTATTAAAGTCATATTTATGTTGTATAATTCATGTGGCACACTTATGCATATATATGATATGAAAATGATGGGTATGACCAGATAGTTCTATGATGTATTGGTAATGTTTTAGTCTCATGGGACATCTTCTATGGGATTAGGATGTAATGTAATTCTATTATAGGGATTTTTAAACCATGTTATGATCTCATGGTTGTAATCCTTGATTTATTTCTATGATGACATGGTTAATGTTGTCACCAAATTTCCATGTTTCCTTTATGCTATCCTATTATATAATGCCTTAATGTTAGATATTATGATTCTCACCCCTCTTATGCTACTTTGATATGTATATTGGATAAAACTCACTAATCATTTTTGGTTTTGATTAATGGATCGAAAGAGGAGAAATAACTATTAATTTTTTTGGATCATGTGATATTTTGGAAGTTTATTTTAATTCTTTAGTAAAAAAAAATTCAACTTGAGTAATCATTACTTTGAGTAAAAAATGATATAGAAGGGGAAATGGATCGAAGAACAAAATAATGTTGAAATTCCCCTAATGGAATAGAAATAAAGAAAGAAATTATATTTTATATTATTATATATCTGTATGGTAAGACAATTAATTAACATAATACAGAGGAAGATAAATATATCAAGTCATATATGGGAAACATATCTCAACTATCAAGGTATTCTTTTTTAAACCTATTCATAAGTATATGTCCTATAATGGTACATGCATTTTTGTTTTGAAATATTTTGGAAATGATAATTTTTCAAATATTAACACAATACTTTAAGGCTATTTTTTTAAGGAAATTTTATATATTTGGATTGAAACTTATTTTTTATCACTTATTTATATTTAACTTAATCTCGTTGTAATTTATTTTGAAAATATTTAAACCCAATTTATTAAAAAAAAGAAAAAATTATGAGGAAACGATTTTTTAACGGGGTTTAATGTAACACCATAATATATTTTTTATATTATTTTAAATTAATATTATGTTTGATAACATTTACACTATTCAAAATTGAGCATAAACAAAGGTTGATATACTATATAAATTTAATTATTTAAATAAGAATGTCAAAATCTACTAGTTGGATTGGCAGGTACTGGTAAGAGTAACTGAATTATGAAATATTTATGGTATTATTTTCCTAATAATAATTTATTGACTATTTATTTGGAAAAAAGGTCTCAATTTTTAATGATAATAATAAAATCCTATAATATTAAGAATAATCAAAGTTTAAAGGGGACATTTATCTGTAAAAATAAATTTTCATTATATTTTTTAATTTTTATCTCAAATCGATGTTTAAATTTTTTATAAATTTTATTGAGGAAATTCAATTAATTTTTGATATCACAATGTTGAAATAATATAATGTTTATTTTTTGTGTTTTTTATAAAATATTTTAGTTTTTGGTGGACAGTGAGAAATACTGACTTTACAAATACTATCAATTTTATGAAATAATCACGATAAAAGAATAAATTCAAATTTTATGGACATTTTTTATGGATAAAATATATATCTAAAAATTAATATGATGCATTAATAAATATAATTTTGATATTATAAATCAAGGTTTTATATAATGGATATATAAGTAATGTTTTACATAAAATAATAATTATTTTAGGCACTAATCTTTTAATAAAATTTTCAAATAGTACCATTCAGTATTGAATTAGTTTTAAATCCAAATAAGTGTGATTTTAATAAACATAATCTAATTAATTTAATGGGAATCAATATTATACATGATTTGGGATTAAAATCATTTTTATACTTAAAACAAGTATTTTTATAAAAAAAATTCATTAAATTTTATGAACTAATATTAAAAGTAATTTCTTATAATCATAAAAATTGAATCTTAAAAATAGTTTTAGTATTTTAAATAATGATGTTGATATTTTGTAATTAGTGAATTTAATTTATTTAATAATGAATTTTAAAAATGATAGAAATTTGTCACAATGGAAAAGGGTAAAATAGATCATTAAAGTTAAATTTATGTGATAAGGTCACAAAATATTTTCTAAAATCATATTGGATGAGAGTATTTCTACCATTATCACCTTATATTTGATATTATATTTTATTAGTGCCAATTTCCCATGATTACAACTTTATATTATTTTATAACATGAAATAATTAAAACATTGTCACTCCCCTCACTTATAAAAGGGTTCCTTCTATCCTATATTATCCACAGACATTGAGTATTTTAGGTAAAAAACATAAAAAATACCATTCTAATATCCCTACCCAAATTCTATTGGTCTTATTCTACAAAAGGACCAATACTAGAAGTCCTAAGGTGTGATTGACTGTCAATATAGATTGATGTCCTTCACTGTTTTTATTTAGTATGGATAAACCCCTCTTAAGTGGTTTAGGGGGAATCCTTACATGACCAGTTAGCCCAGCGACACAAGTCCCAATATAATACTTGAAGTCCCAAAGACCCGAATACAATGGTACTTACCCTCCACAACATCTACTTCATTGATGGTTCCTAGATCCTCACTTTCATGTCTAAAAGGATTGAGTTTCCCCATGCAAGGATTCATGATGTCTGGTACCAAGGGTTGTTTCCATACTCTCTCATTATTCCCAATCTGATTTTCCCCGCTCTTGTGGTTTCTACTGCTCTAATCCTCTTCTAGAGACTGCTCTTGTGTGGTTATATTTCAATTCCAAGTGGCCCTAAATCCGTTTTCCCAGAGGCTTGAGGTGGGTCAATGTCCCTATTTCCCATAGTCCAATAGTGGTCTGATGGAATTGAGGCCCATATGCCCAAAATAGTGTCCTGAAGTCCCAAATCAAATGAATAGTTTTGGATGCTATAGTACCACACAATACCTACTACATTCACTGCTATATAACATTGTGAGTAACCCCAAAATTCACCACCACTCTTATTTGATCCTGGTTTTTTAGGATTATAAGAAGGATCCTTTACCACTCAGGTAAAGACTCATTGTAAGTTATGACATAATTGAAAGGAGTTGTTCCAAAGAAGAGGTATAAATCTTAAATGAGTACTTTAATGTTTATTTCTTCTTTCATATCATTCAAATATTATATAACCAATATTATATAATACCTTAAAATTAATAAATACACTAAAATGATATTTCTTTATTGAACAACCCTATTTCATATCCATTTTCCATCCAATTTAAAATGAATACTTCACTCATTCATACATGTGGACAATCACCTCTAGGAAGTGATGTGATTCATTTTTCATTATTGTTTAAAAAATATGGTCATAAATATGGAATTAATTGAAATATAACATTTTTATGGAATATTTATGATTTTATAAATATGATATTTCATCTACCTTCTACCCTTCCCTCTATCAGAAGATGATAACATTGCCCAAGTGTATGTGTGGACCACCACCTTTATAGATCGATGAAATTAGTTTTCCATTACTATCATACATGTCTGTTCATAAGTATGGAAATAATGGATAAATATTAAATTTATTTCATATTTATGATTCTAGATAATAAAATTTTATTAAAATTATTTCTTTTCCACCCAATAGAAAAATGGAGAATTCGTTCACACGTAAAAATAAACTACCGTGTCCATGAAATTATGTGATTAATTTTTCCTAATCACCAAAAATGGTTGGTGAAAAATAATATTTAATACATAATAATGATAATTATAAAATTTTGAAGATTCAATTGAAAATGGAATAATGAACCCTTTGACCACGGTTGGTGCACTAAATTAATTTTGTGGTTATAAACTGAACAAACCCAAAACATCCAATGTGAACTTAACAGATTTAATAACTAAATAAAACAAGGTGATAAATGAAATACATGAAATAACAATATGGTAATAAAATTTTAAAAGGTTATTAATAAATTATAAATTAATATAAATTTTTTATTTAAGAAATTAAAATATGTATGTTATGAGTCAAGATTCAAGGTAATTGATTTCTCATCTCAATTTCCATTCATTGAGACTTATTCCATTTTCATCATGTGTTTTATTTTGTGTGGGGTATAAATTATGATATTAATTTATTTTATCATTAATTTAATAAAATTCAAGTGTTTTATTAATATATTTCATATTTTCTTATTTTACATCCTTTTTCCTCAAAATTTTCAAAAGTTTCAAGGATTTATATTTAAAATGGTATTTTGAGTGTTTGAAACCATTTTTTTCCAATGTACATGTTCTTTTAAAATTTTTATGAAATTTATTATTTATACCTGAAATATTATTAGAATTTATTTTATACTCCTTTTAACTTACTTTAAAAATGTTTAAAAACAAATATTTTTAGGATATATTCTATGGGTCATTTTTTTATTTTATTTACTAAAGTATAAAATAGATTTTTTTAATAAATAAGACATGAGTGGATATTATTGGTGTCATATATTTTATATTTTATCAATATTCATTTATAATTTTCTTTTTTAAAAGATAATCCCTTCCCTATTATTTTGGGAATTGTTTATAAAATGTTTTCATATGAAATGAATATTTCATCTCCTTTTTATAATAAAACAAGAGGTTATTTAACTAATGGGATCAAATGCCAATTACTAAGAGTGTTATGATTAAAATGAAATATTTTTTTTATTTCAGTCATGTTATTTTTACTGTACATTTTTTTATGATGAAAGGTGGTTATTATTGTAATTACTTGACCCTAGTTACCCCGAGTCGGTGCATTATTACATAACATTGGCATGATATAAGGAATATTGTCTAGAAATACCGATCAGATTAGTAGCCTTGGAAGTACAAGAAACATTCATATATTTTAAATTATATCAGGAAATAAAAACATAAAAAACATTTTGTCCCCTTTTGAACACACTGATATCTTTAGCGCATCCCTATAGGTCAACCATAAAATAATTCTTCACATCCTAGGAAAAATAAAACATATAAATGGATGAGCTCAGATGCTTAGTAAGGATAACAATATAGCAGAAACTTTCATAAATAACATTAAACATTTATAGAAATGTATAAGACTAAAAAAAGCCCTTTAAACTTAAACTTATGCATAATACAACAATGATAAAATCAAATAATTTCAATTAGTTATTCACATGGATATTCTAATAGTCGAATAATCACATGTTATATCAATAGACACTTTCATAATGATGGAATGCATAATGCCAGACATCATAACCCCATAGTCAAGGCCTTTTTCCAAGACTAAAAATAAGATTTTGTCAAGGCATTTTGATAAGACACTAGTTTGTCTCATGATACCTACCGATGCATCAAGGACCTATATCAGGCTCCACCTGTCATTTACTAAGTCCAATGCATTCCTCATATGAAAAGGTTTAGAAATCACATAAACATTAGTATTAAAACTAGCATATGAAATGTCAATAATTTATCCATAAACCTTGAATGCTATAAAAATAACACATCCACAGTCAAACATATCACAAAACCTTCAATACAATATGGATGTCTGGTATCATAATAAATCAACTTTAAACAAACTTGAAATCCATCAAAGGATGTTGACATAGATGAAATCAAATTTTTTTTAAATAAATATATCTTTCTATTATGAAATCATTTAAATGTCATATAATCATAAAAGAAAACATTTATTTTAAAAATATTCTTATAAGCTTTTATTGGAAGCTTCGATGATGTTATAATAGAGTAAAATATCTGCACCTACTGTATATGTTGAAAAAAGACATTCTTACAATAATTTTGTCGAAAAGTTCATAAAGTATCTTGATTGAAAAATGATGAAAGGATTCCTTTCAAAACATATATGGTAAAATAAGGGTATAAATGACTTTAACCCATAGTCTAGAAAATAGTAAAAATGTTTTTAAAAACATTTTTAAGAAACGTGGATGTGGATGATAAAGAGGTCCCAGTAGGTACTTATGTAAAAACAACCTCAGATAATAAAGAGATTCTGAAATTAAACATTACCTTTTAATTTTCCTTGGTAGAGGGTACGTTAACCACATGTATGATAGTTAAATCATTTTTATTAAATTATAAAATAACTATATACATAAATATGATATCATATATGATCCTCTAATACTACTTTGTTAATAATATTTTAGTAGTATCGTCGTTTCAGGTGTTAACTGATCTGTTTTCCTTTATATGATCAGTTACATAAGCCTTGTTTGTTATAGATAGGATGTATTTTATTCATATCCTGAATGATATTAATTTCATAAACATTATTTTTAATCATAAAATGCAAATTATTTTTGAATGATTATGATGTAGAATGAATCTCATTGCGTTCATGGAGATGGTAATCAGTACGTACGTACATACAAGCGACAATATAATTATATTGATGGTGAAATCATAAGTAATTGGATGTTATATCATATATACAGAATCATTTAAATTTTATATTTATTATTTACATCTGTTATACTCATTATTATACCCATCCAAATAATTAAGTGTTTTAATAACAAACTACACCACGACGTGGAGATGGTAAGTCGTACGTACGCATGTACGGTGACTTTTTCATTAATATGATGGATAGAATAATGAATATGGTTGTACCATTTTTATAATAACATCAAATTATATAGAAGATACTGGATTTATTATTTTATAATGGAAACAAAAAAGAAATATGAAGTGGAAGAAGAAAAGAACTTGAAAGAGGGTGGTGAAATTATTACCTCTTCTTCAGGTGTTTCTTTTTGAGTTGATAAAAAGGGATCCTTAAGTTGGCTTTATGATCAAAGTAAAGACTCTAATTTGATGTGAGGGAAGTTGGGAGGATATTTGGGTAGGGTTCGAACAAGCCAAATGGAATTGGTGGTGTGAAATTAAGATATGGGGAAGTACACTTTTATAAGTGAGGTGAGAGTCACATTAGGAAAAGTTTGAAATATTGTTTTATAATAAAATAATTTTGGGTTTCTAATGGCACCAAAATGATTTATTTAGATTCTAGTGTGGGTATGGGTCAAACACCTCTCAACCAATAGGTTTTAGACTGGTTTAGGTCACTATATTAACCTTATATTTTAGATTTAACTCTTAGTTAATTAGTTTGACATTTACCATGTCTCTTTGTATTTTTATATTATATGGTTAATAAATTTAATATAAAAGACAAAAGAACCCCAAGAGGTTAATTATTAAAATATATGACCTTATCTAAGTCATTTGGCCAATCCTTATATTTTTAGGAATATTATATCAATTAATAATATAGTATTTATTTTAAAATCTCAATTATGTAAATTTTGAAACAATTTAGTATTCTGTTTTTGTGAAATTCATAACTGCATGATTACGTAGAAAAAAATTATTTAATCAACCCTAACATGTCATATTTGTTGGATTTGGTGGTCTAGAACGAACTACTCTGTACTTTATTCATTAATACAATCCTTATCACATCTTGAGTGTTCTTCTGCGTGACAATGCATGTGATAGTTTCCTAAGGACAACTGTTGCATTAAAGGGTAATAGAGGATCCCTTCTATGATGAGAACCCAGAATTTCCATAACACTGTTCTTGAATATATGTTCTATGGCTGGATGATATTATTTGAGGGTCACAAATAATACAGGTCATTAGGGGTGAGGGCTCATAAAAACTTGAGGCACCTTCTCATGGTGTGCGCCCTTAGTAATATCCAGAAGGATATTATGAGAACGAGAACCGCCATTAGGAAATCCAAATTTCATAGTGTGATTGGATGTTCCTATCTGCGGATGTGTGTATTGGTCCTTATACTTTAAGATTATTATTAATGGGTATTACAACTCATGCACTTAGATGTATTGACGAAAACTGTGATGACACACTGTTCGCAGCGAGGTAGAATACGTTGGGTGCGTCACGAGTAATAATGCATTAATAGATAATGCAAGAAAGGATTTTTCCCTCCTGTTCCATAACGGAAGTAGATATCTCAGGCCCTTTGATGGAATTGATATAGCCTAAATAAGTCCTTGGCCTTGGTAAGGTATGGGCGATTTCAATTCCGGGAAGTCAAAGAAAGAATAATCGAGCACATGGGTTGATGGAACTAGCATGTAACCCGCTTGATTAGAGATATCGAGACAATGGGATTATATTGCATGGTAAGAATTTGTAGGAGGTGACACTTCATTGCGGCGTTAACTTCTTTATCTATGGGTGCCTTGGCGTGTTGCTAGATGCAAACCTTGGACTTTAGGTAGGCTCCGCCTAATGCCACTGAGAAAGAGGCCTAGAGTGACACACACTAAGTGTGTCCATGTATCTCAATTAAATATTGATTTAACAAGTTAAATAAATATTATTCCCGACTGTGGTTTAATAATTATTTAAGGATGCCTGATCACATTTATTTTGACACTAGTTATTTGAGAAAATATATTGTGGGCGAAATAATATATTTATTAGCGAGTAATGCAGTTACATTTATTTAAGAAATAAATATCCATTAATCATGGTCTAATAAATGTTGTGGAGAAAAATGTAAAATAAAAGTACATGCCATGTATTAATTATTACACACCGTGTAGTTTTCCAGTCGGGATTTTGAGGATATAATATTGTTTTATTAAATGATATTAATTATAATCAGTGTGGGCGCATATCAAGGAATTAATAATTCGACATGGGGTTTCAATAAGAGTTAATGAAATAAATAAAATGTGTAACGCGTTTATTTATTATCATAACTCTATTAACCTCAAACCCGATTATTAATATCCTTACAACCCCAACACTTTTCCTGAGCCATTTTTCTGCACAACGGATTTGGAAATACTCTCAAGCCAAGAGATAATTCCCTTTACACCATGAACTTCCTCATGTTGTGAGAGCGAGATCCTCCATCGGATCAAGGTGGTCGAAGGAAGACATTTCAAACGAAGGTTCTTCTGTGCTAGCACCCGGAGATCCCTTCGACGATGTCCATAGATACGTGGAGCAAGTGTGGATCACTGCTAGAGGCATCCTATACTTGGATTCTACAATGCAACAATGGATCACTAGATCGTGACCAGAGACATCGGCGAAGAAATAATTCCACCAAGGTAATTCTTGTTAATTCATTAAATTAATTATAACCAACATATGATGATCCTATCTCAATGGTTCCAGGACTCTTCTTTTCTTTTTAGTTCTTCGTTCCATTCCGAAGATCCGGCGTTTTATATCGTGACGGATCACGGATTGAACGTTGTTTAACGCTAAAATTAAAGTTGGAAAACCCACCAACGCGCTTCTGCTATGCCTGAAACCTACAATTGGTATCAAAGGGGTCATATCATTGATTATAATTAATTAGTTTTTTCGTTAGTGATTTACGCATTTAATAATTTTGTTATTTCAATTCATTTTTAATCGTTTCGGAAATCTGAATCTCGAGATCTATTCCTCCTCCCTCGTTTCTCATTCACCTCACAGAAACAAATTTTTCTTTCAATTTTGATTAAAAAAATAGAGGAACTCATCCAGAGGAGCCAAACATTTCTAGCCGTACAACACCAGAATACATGGCATGTATTCGGAATTACACACAGTGTAGTCTAGGTTCAATGCATTGACTGATCCGCCAAATCAGGCCGTGTATTGGATTCTCTCTAAGAATTTAAGACACCATGTGTTGACCAGAAACAAGTGGCACACGGTTTCTGGATTACACGTCGTGTGGTCCAATGAACACGGTGTGTAGTCCCTTCAGGTTAGGGTTGGTCCGTATACCTCGTACACGGCTTGCCCGGCTGGAAACCGTGTAACGCGGAAACTACACGGCGTGTGTCCCACAGAACATTCAGTGTACTCCGAAAATTTCTGAAGTACATTAACATGCCTTGTCCCTAGGCGTGTACTTCAGATGGACGGTGAATAAAAGTACACACTGTGTAGTTGGAACTACACACCGTGTACTCACCCAAATTACACAAGTTTATTAAAATTTATTATTATATTATACAAACCCTTGAGACGTGTACCATGGTGCAGGCGTAAGGCTTAGGCATAACATGTGATAGGTGTTTTATATAAATGTGTTTAATTTAACATATGCGTAATGAATGAGAATTCACCGGGTCACCTCCAAGGTACAAGTTACATACAAGGATAGTTTTAAATGAATTTATTTGTTTAAAATTATGAAGGATGAGAATCTCAAGGAAGTTCAGAAAAGGGTTTAAGATAAAATGATTGATTAATTAAAGACAATTAATTAATTTCAGAATGATTTATATTAAAAAATAAAGATTAAATAATTTAATTCTAGTTTTATTTATGCGTAAATATCATTGCATGTATGGATGATCATGAGCTAGACCGAGACCTTTGTATGTGAATGGTTTCTATTAATTTATTTATTTAAATTAAAATTGTTTTCCTGCGAGCCATCTCCTCATTAATATGTAGGGTCTACATGCCCAAGGATTATTTTATGTAAAATCCCATTTTACCCCTCACCTGCATGTGAGATAAATGTATATGTAATGGATGGAGATCCCAAGCTAGTGGAGGCAGCTCAAGTCAGGAGCCTAGGTGAAACCAATCCAAGGAGATACAAAGGTGGACAAGTGTAAATATGTAAACATGAACCCGAAAGGTTCATGGTGTTCCTCCCCTAGGTATTGGGTTTATTTATCAAATGCTAGATAAAATAACCAATAGAAAAATCCCATGATCATACCATTTATTTTATTTCTGTCAGTTGCATGGTTTATTTATTGTGGGTGTGTTGTCACGATCACACAATTAATGAATTAAACGAGCATGCAAGATGGAACTAAAATAAAACTGTCTTATACGTAAATATTATCTTACACATGGTTAATCACTTAAGTATATCCAACTTAATATTAACAAGCATATAATCAATGATAATAAAATGACAATTTACGTATAAGGGAAAAATCCCTCAAAAGAAATATTAAGTCGGTATAGCCTTCCATAATCTTGGTTAGAATCGAACCATAGTTCAAAGTGCTTAACCAACCCTAGTTGGCGTGCTTTCAATTATCGAGGAATTCTAATTCAAGGTTTTGGGTTGACATGACTTGGTTCGCATCAAGGATTGACTAAAACAGCAGGACTTGGTGTGACCAAGAGTCAAAGGTTGAGGAAATCCAAAATAAAAGGATTTCAGGATTGGGGAGTCCACTCAGCGGATCAAGGATCTGCGAGTTAATGCAGTTGGAATTTGGAATGCCTACCTAAAACTCTTCAAGATTCTTGACCAAACCTAGTTGGGGAAATGCAAAGGGCAATATGGATCCTGACCACTAGAATATTCAGGAAACAGAATATTCAAAAATCAATGGTGAGAGAAATTGGATTTCGATAAAATAGTGGGAGACTAATAAGTATTAATTAATTAATTTATCTAAGTTTTGTAATAAAGTACTAAACCTTTGCTCATCTTAATTTGTAGAAACGATAACAAAATGACTTCAAACATATCATTGCGAACCATACTCGAGAAGGAAAACCTTCTCACCGACACCAATTTCCAAGAGTGGCAGAGGCATTTACCCATCATCCTTCGCCACAGAAGGAAATGGTATGTGCTGGAAGATCCTATTTTAGTTGCGCTTGGGAAAGAGGCCAGTGATGAAGAATTATCTCTCAATATGAAACACATGTATGTTGTCACATATGTCCTGTGTTTCATTCTATCGTCCATGTCCAATGAGCTCTTGAATCAACATGAAAATATGGACGCGTATAGCATGATGTCTCACCTTAAGGATCTTTACCAAGATAAGGCGAGACATGAGAGGTATGAGATCTCCAATGATTTGTTTACAAATAATCTTGGAGAGTTTGCGCTAGCTGGGCCTCATATAGTCAAGCTTATTGGCTACATTGAACGGCTGGACATCTTAGGGATTAAATTTTTGGATGAGTTGTGTACAGATCTCATCCTATCATCACTTCCCAAGACCTTCTGTAGCATCACTATCAACTATAATATGAGTGGCAATGAAAAGAGTCTATCAAAGCTTCTGACCTTGATTCTCCAGGTAGATAAGAACGTGGGGCATGAAAAACCCGCGGTCCTTATGGTGAACAAGAAAAGGAAGGAAAAGGCAAAGGGGCCAAAGACATATAAATGGTCTGAAGCCCCCGAGCACCATCCCTCCAAGAAGGGGAAGATCCATAGGCAGGGCAAGGAACAAGAGGTAGTGTATTTTTCATGTGGAAAGCAGGGCCACTGGAAGAGGAACTGCACCCAGAAGCGTGGGGATGCTAAAGGTGCATTTGTTATCGAGTTCAATCTTTCTATTTATACACATTGGGTATTAGATACAGCTTGTGGGGATCACATCTATATTAAAATGTAGGAACCAAGTAGATTTAGAAAGATCTCCAGAGGAGAGGTGGATCTTCGAGCTGCCAATGGCGCAAGGCTGGCTACGTTGGCTATTGGCGACTATCACCTATCATTGCCGACTCGCATGATTTTGGTTTTACATAACTGTTATTATGTTCCCAGAGTTACCAAAAACTTAATTTTTGTATCTTGTTTGGATATGGATGGATTTATTTTCATGTTCAGAAATAAGGGTTGTCTGTTTTATAAGAACAATGTATGTTATGGTATGACACATTTAAATAATGGTTTGTATATATTAAATTACGAAAACCAAGTGTTGGCAATTGATAATGAAAAAAACTCACATGAATCATACATCACCCAGTTGTGGCATCACCGTCTCAGTCATGTAAATGAGAAGCACTTGACAAAGCTCTTACAAGATGGCTATTTAGACTCTACTGAGCTAAAACCACTTGATAGATGCCACACTTGTTTACAAGGTAAAATGACTAAGCCGCCTTTTGGTGGACAGGGTGAAAGGGCCACAAAGCTTCTACGATCGGTACACAGGGATGCATGTGGGCCATTTCCAGTAGATGCTAGAGGTGGATATTCTTACTTCATTAATTTTACTGACAATTTGAGTAGATACATATTTTTATACTTAATGAGGTATAAGTCAGACGCCTTAAAGAAATTTAAGGAATTCAAGAATGAAGTAGAGAATCATCTTGGTAAGAAGATAAAGAAACTTCGATCGGATAGAGGTGGAGAATATCTGAACCAAGAGTTCATCGATCTTCTATGGGAGTCTGGGATTCAATCTCAGCTCACTCCTCCTTATACACCACAGTGGAACGATGTTAGTGAAAGGAGGAAACCCACCTTGTTGGATATGGTGAGGTCGATGATGAGTCATGCGGATCTTCTATTATCCTTTTGGGGATATGCATTAAAAACTGCAGTATACAAATTAAACTGAGTACCAAGTAAGGCAGCAAATGGAATTCTCTCTATGTTATGAAATGGAAAGAAACCCATTTTTTTCGCATACATGTGTATGGGGATGCGGGGAGTTTATTAAGGCCTTCTTAGGGAAAAAAGTAGCACCCCGGGGCACGAAGTGTATCCTTATAGGATATACTAAGGAAATGAAAGGATATTACCTATATAACCCTCAGGAGAAGAAAGTGACTGTCACAAGACAAGACGTCTTTCATGAGAGGGAGCACATCCTCAAAAAGGATATTGGGAGCAAGATTGACTTCAACGAAGTTTATGATCAAGATACACAGGAGTTGGTATAGGAACAAGTTCCACAGGTTCACGTGGAAGAGGTTCCAGAAACACAAGTACTGCGTAGGAGCTCAAGAGAGGAAAGTGAACTATAGAGATTTGGTTTCCTAGATACCGAGGATGGTGAATCAATATTTTTGGACAAATGATGAACCTCTCTCCTACAAGGAAGCAGTAGAAAGCTTAGAAGCTACAAGATGGCTAGAACCTATGAATTCTGAGATGGATTCCATGTTTCAGAACCAAGTTTGGGTTCTGGTCGATGAGCCAGTTGATGTAAAGCCTATTGGATGTAAATGGGTATTCAAGAAGAAACTAGACATGGAAGGTCAAGTTAGCACCTATAAAGCAAGGCTAGTGGCTAATGGATTTAGACAACGTCAAGGAATTAACTATGATGAAACCTTCTTGCCAGTTTCCATGTTTAAATACATAAGAATCATACTTTCCATAGCAGCTTACCATGACTACGAGATTTGAAAAATGGATGTCAAAACAACATTCCTTAATGGGAACCTTCAGGAAAATGTCTATATGACACAACCAGAAGGGTTTATGATGTCAGGTGAAGCCAAAAGGGTTTTTAATTTGCAGAAATCCATTTATGGATTGAAGCATGCATCCAGGTCATGGAACATTCGATTTGATGAAGCCATAATGGAAATTTGTTTCATAAGAACGAATGTGGGCCATGTTTTTATAAGTGGTTTAATGGGAATGTGATCGTTATCCAAGTAGTATATGTTGACAACAAATTACTTATTGGAAACGATGTACCAGTCTTACAGTCAGTTAAGGACTGGTGGAACAAGTGTTTCTCCATGAAGGACTTAGGGGAAGCAACCTACATTCTAGGGATCAAGATAATTCATGATAGATCGAAGAGGATGCTTGGACTAAGTCATGGTATATACATTGATCAGATACTAATGATATTTAGTATGGAACAATCCAAAAGGGGATTGGTTCCAGTGTCACATGACCTACATCTTTATAAGAAAATGTTTCCTCAGACACAACAAGAGAAAGATAGAATGAGTAAGATCCCATACACTTTGGCTATAGGATCCATCTTGTATTCCATGTTATATACCAGGCTTGATGTTTCCTACGCACTGAGCATGGTAGGAAGATATCAAGAGGATCTAGGAGAGCAGTATTGGATTGCTGTTAAGATTATCCTTAAGTATCCGATAAGAACTAAGGATATGTTCCTGGTGTATGGAGGAGACGAGGAGCTTTTCATCAGATGGTATGCTGATGCTGGTTTTCAAACAGATCAGAACGATTTGAAGTCGCAATCTGGATATGTTTTCTGTCTCAATGGAGGATCTGTGAGCTGGAAGAGTTCAAAGAAGCCATTTTTCACCGATTCTACAACGGAGTCCGAATATATAGTGGCTTCTAATGTAGCCAAGGAATCCATCTGGATTCAGAACATTGTCCAGGAGCTTGATGTGGTGCCTAGCAGCAAATTTCACATTACATTGTATTGTGATAATACTGCAGTGATGGATCTTGCAAAAGAACCAAGGTCACATCAACGGACAAAGCACATAATTCAGAAGTATTACCTCTTGAGGTATTTCTATCAGAGGGGTGATGTTTATGTGACCAGAGTTTCCATGGAAGAGAATGTGGCAGACCCCATGAATAAAGGCCTATCTCAGCTGAAGCATGAATATCATGTGAGAGATAGCGGGTTAAAGGTTGTTAGCAGTTGGCTCTAGTCCAAGTGGGAGTCTGTTAGAGTTGGTGGTCTAGAACCAAATACTATGTACTTAATTCATTAACAAATGCCTTATCACATCATGATTGTTATTCTTTGTGGCAATGCATGTGATAATGTCCTAAGGACAACTATTGCATTAAAGGGTCATATCAGATCTCTACTATGATGAGAACCCAAAAGTGCCATAACACTATTGTTGAATATATGTTCTATGGCAAGATGATATTATTTGAGGGACACAAATAATACAGGTCATTAGGGGTGAGGACTCATAAAACTTTGAGGGACCTTCTCATTGTGTGCGCCCTTGGTAATATCTAGGAGGATATTATGAGAACGAGACCCGCCAGTAGGAAATCCACATTTCATAGTGTCATTGGATGTTCCTATCTAAAGACGTGTGTATTGGTCCTTAGACATTAATATTATTATTAATGGGTATTACAACTCACGTACTTGGATTTATTGACGAAAACTCTGATGATACACTATTCGCAGCGAGGTAGGATACGTTGGGTGCATCATGAGTAATACTGCATTAATAGATAATGAGAGAAAGGATTTGTCCCTTCTGTTCCATTACAGAAGTATATATCTCAGGCCCTTTGATAGAGCTGATATAGCCTAAATAAATCCATGTCCATGGTAAGGTATGGGTGAGTTCAATTTCGAGATGTCAAAGAAAGAATAAGTGAGCACATGGGTTGATGGCACTAGCATGAAACCCGCTTGATTAGAGATATCGAAATAAAGGGATTATATTACACGGTAAGCGTTCTTAGGAGGTGACACGTCATTGCGATGTTAACTTCTTTCTATATGGGTGCCTTGGCATGTTGCTAGATGCTAACCTTGGACTTTAGGCAGGCTCCGCCATATTCCACTGAGAAAGAGGCCTAGAGTGTCAAACACTAAGTGTGTCCATGTATCTCAGTTAAATAATGATTTAACAAGTTAAATAAATATTATTCACGACTGTGGTTTAATAATTATTTAAGGATGCCTGATCACATTTATTTCGACACTAGTTATTCGAGAGAATATATTGTGGGTGAAATAATATATTTATTAGCGAGTAATGCAGTTACATTTATTTAAGAAATAAATATCCTTTAATCATGGTCTAATAAATGTGGTGGAGAAAAATGTAAAATAAAAGTACACGCTGTGTATATTAAATACACACGCCGTACAGTTTTATGGAAAACAAGTACACGCCGTGTATTAATTATTACACGCCGTGTAGTTTTCCAGTCGGGATTTTGAGGATATAATATTGTTTTATAAAATGATATTAATTATAATCAGTGTGGGGCATATCAAGGAATTAATAATTCGACATGAGGTTTCAATAAGAGTTAATGAAATAAATAAAACGTGTAACGCGTTTATTTATTGTCATAACTCTATTTACCTCAAACCCGATTATAAATATCCTCACAACCCCAACACTTTTCCCGATCCATTGTTGTGCACAACGGATTTGGAAATACTCTCAAGCCAAGAGAGAATTCCCTTTCCACCAAGAACTCCCTCATGTTATGAGAGTGAGATCCTCCATCGGATCAAGGCTGTCGAAGGCGGACATCACAAGTGAAGGTTCTTACGCGCTAGCACCTGGAGATCCCTTCAGTGATGTCTAGATATACATGGAGCACGTGTGGATCACCGCTAGAGGAATCCTATACTTGGATTCTATGATGCAACAACGGATCAAAGGACCGTGACCAGAGACATCGACGAAGAAAGACTTCAACCGAGGTAATTCTTGTGAATTAATTAAATTAATTATAACCAACATATGATGATCATATCTCAATGGTTCTGGGACTCTTATTTTCTTTTTCATTCTTCGTTCCTTTCCGAAGATCCGATATTTTATATCATGACGGATCTCAGATTGAACGTTGTTTGACGCTAAAATTAATGTTGGGAAAACCCAGCAATGCGCTTCTTCTGCGCCCGGAACCTACAATATTAACATAGAAAATTTGTATAATTCATCAAAAGTCACAAATTAAATTTATTTTGATATTTATAATATCAAATATTTTAATATTTCATTAATAAGGTAATTACATTATCATCATTGGGTCATAAATAAATTAAATTATTTAATGTCTAAAAATTATAAATAAATAGGAAATCGTGTTATATTTCTAATTAATATTTATAGTCGAATTTATCTTATGTATAACTCTATATTAAAAATGGTTTAGTTATTAAACATTGAATTTAACACTTTTAACTCTTCTTTAAATAAAATAATAATAAATGTCCTAATCTAATCTAAGTGGACCAAAAAGATCATATTTTATTCCTAAGGATGGTTTTTGTTGAATTACACTTATCAAATAGAATTAGGACATGCGTTAGGCTAATTATAATATCATTTTACCCTTAATTACCCTATTCACTTTTCATCGTGGTAAATAAAAGTCAAAAGTTACTATTCACCAAAAATTATTTTCATCTTATTGAGTCACATTTTACTTACTAATGTCAATAGTGTTTCTCAGAGTTTTGAAATTCAACTCACAGAAGAGGTAAGATCAAGTTTTTTGTAAATTTTCAAATGCTCTTAGAAGGTGGGTAAAAGATGTATAAAGTTCAATAAAATTTTATATATCAAAACATATTATAAAATGACTCCAATGAATTAAATTGAACATATATAGGTATTATGTATCTATTTTGACATAAAATAAATTAAAATAAAATAACTAATTATGTAAATAAAAAGTTGGTTTTAAACAATAACGAAGTGTATTTCCCTATTCAACAAAAAATGAATGTTCTCATAAAAATACAAAAAATTTACCCTAATCTAATTTTGATATTCTAAATCCAAAAATGAAGTTCATTTTGAAAATTAAAATTTATAAAATTTCAAAAAGTGGGTATTACTACTCATAAACTGTATTTTCATTGGTCGTGGTGTGTTAAAACTCCAAGTTGTGTACTATGCAAGCTACTGTATTATTCAAAGAGAAATGTATCGTGGAAGCTTGGGGTGTTACATTCACCCATCCTTAAAATAATTTAGTCCTTAAAATTTATAGAATATTACTGCATAAAAAGATTCAGGTAGTTCTTCATCATAGGTTCCCCGGGTTCCCACGTTGCCTCTTCCATCTTATGGTTTCTCCATAGAACTTTCACCAGACGAGTCGTCCGGTTTCTCAGAACTTGTTCTATGGTATCAAGAATCTTGACAGGCTCTTCACAATAAGGTATATCAGGTTTCAATTCAATTTCCACATAGGTGGGTACATGCGTTGGGTTAGACATGCATTTTCTCAATAGTGATACATGGAACATGTCATGAACATTGGAGATACTTGGAGGAATTTCCAAATGATAAGCTACAACTCCAATTCATTATAGAATTTCGAAAGGTCCAATGTACCTGAGATTAAATTTACCCTTCTTACCGAAAAGTATAAAACCCTTCCATGGAGATACCTTCAAGAAAACATGGTCTTCTACTTGAAATTCCAAATCCTTCCTTCGGTTATCGGCATAACTCTTTTTCCTAATTTGTGATTCTTTGATGTGGGTTTGGATAAAATTAATCTTTTAAATTGTTTCCTCAAAAAGTTCTGGACGTATGAATTTTCATTCACCAACATCATCCCAACAAGTTGGTGTGCAACATCTCTTTCGGTATAACTCTTCATATAGTGACATCTGAATAATTTAATGGAAGCTATTGTTATTGGAAAATTCTTTCAGAGGTAAATATTGATCCCACATACCTTGAAAGTCAAGTGACCAAGATATCAAATTTTCTTCTCAGGTTTTAATAGTCCTTTATTATTGTCCATCGGTTTGAGGGTGGTAGGCAGTGATCAAATGATGTTCAGTATCCAGGGCCTTCTGAAGACTTTTCCAGAATCTTGATGTAAAATGGGGATCATGACCAGAAACAATCAATAGGGCTACACCATGGAGTCTTACATATTTATTAATATATAGTCTGGCCAGATGTTTAAGTTGTAAATCTTCTCTTATAACATCAAAATGTGCTGACTTGGTATGAAGATCAATAATGACCCATATTGCAAAATTTCTTCTAGGAGTCCTTGGTATCCCCATGAAAAATTCCATCATAATATTATCCCATTTCAACTCAGTATGGAAAGTGGTTGCATGACTCCTCTATGATTTTTCCTTCCAGCTTCCACTTGTTGAAAAACTATACATATTGACAAAAAATCAGTGATCTCCCTCTTCATGTTGTCCCACCAAAAAGGGTCCTTCAAATCTCTATAAATCTTGGTGCTCCCATGATGTATAGAAAAATTGGAGCTATGAGCATCATAAAAAAATTCCTTTTTTAGATCAGGTATGTCAGGATGACAAACTCTATTCCCAAATTTCAAAATTCAATCTTCGTATACGAAGTCAATCAATCTCCCATCATTCACAGGATTAGTTTTCTTTTGAAATTCCCCATCATCATTCTGAGAACTTTTTATCCTTTCTAGTAAAGATGGTTTGGAAACCATTTGAAAAAGAATTGATGTTTAACCTTCCATGTTTATTATCATATCTATCTTTACTAGATCCATGTATATAGGATCCTTTTTAACTCTCATATTGTTCAAAACTCCATGATCCATTCTACACAAAGAATCTTCCACATTATTTTCCTTCACCGGGTAGTACTGTATAGTGAAATCATAATCCTTTAGTAGTTCAAGCCATCATATTTGCCTCATGTTTAGGTCTTTCAATGAGAAAATATATTCCAAAATATTGTGATCAGTATAAATCACACATTTTTCACCATAGAGAGAGTGTCTCCATATTTTCAGAGCAAATATTATAGCTACTAAATCAGTATCATGAGTAGGATAGTTTTGTTCATGAATTTTTATCTATTGTGATGCATAGGCAATAACTATATCATTATGCATAAGTACACAACCAATTCCTTTCTTTGAAGTATCACTATAAATAACAAACCCATCATTCACTAATGGTAGAGTCAATATTGGAGCATTGTCTAATATTCTCTTTAGTTCTCAGAAAGATTCTTCACACTCCTTTGTGAGAACAAATTTAACCCCTTTATGTGTGAGCTTGGTTAATGGGTTTGACAACTAGGCACAATTCTATACAAAACGTCGATAATAACCTGTAAAACCAATGAAAATATGTACCTTAGTTATACACATCGGTGCTATCAATTCTTGGATTGCCTTGGTCTTTGAAGGATCAATATAGATTCCATCCTTAGAGAAAATATGGCCAAGAAAAGAAATCTCTTGAAGCCAAAATTCACAGTTTCTAAACATCCCATATAATTCCTTTATTCTGAGGGTTTTCAGAATAGTGCACAAGTTGTTTTCATGATCTTCATATATTTTTGAGTATACCAAGATATCATCAATAAATACCACTACAAAGTCATTAAGATATTCCCTAGAAACTCTATTAATTATATCCATGAAGAAAGAGGGTTCATTACTCAATCCAAAAGGCATTACTGTAAACTCATAACTCCCGTACCTGGTTCGAAAGACTGTCTTCAGAATTTCTTCCTACTTCATACACAAATGATGATATCCAGATCGAAGGTAAATATTGGAAAAATATTGAGCTCCATGAATTTGGTCGAATAAATCATCAATGCGAGGTAGGGGATACTTTTTCTTTATTGTTATAGCATTGATCTTCCTGTAGTTAGTGTACAACCTCATAGATCCATCTTTTTTCTTAACAAATAGGATAGGGGATTTACATAGAGAAACACTAGGGTGAATAAATCACTTGTTACTCAATTCCTATAGTTTTTTTAGTTCCAATAATTCTATAGTGGCCATTCTATAAGTGGCCTTCGATATGGGCCTTGAACCCGAAATTAATTCAATGGAAAACTCGATTTCTCGTTCTGGAGGATGTCCATGTAAATCCTCTGGAAACACATCAACATATTCTTGCACAATAGGTACATCCTCTGTTTGAACATTCTTTTCCTAACCTATAGTTATTTAATTCTCTTATTCCACAATAACTGAATTTAGTAGAGCTATTGGGGGTGGATCTAGATAAGCATCAGGTGGTGATGTTTCTTCCCTAAAGATAAGGTACACCTTATCATCATTGAAAATTATAACCTTTTTCTTCTTATAATAAATTTTCTCATCATGGTCCGAAATCCAATCCATTCTGAGGATTATATCAAATTCAATCAAGGGTATGACGATGAGATCAATAGATATAGAATAATTATATTCCCTAATGGGAACTGATTCACAAAAATTTGTTGCGATGATACTTCCCTTAGGTGTTTTTACTGAGAAATCCCTTGTTAAGTCAAATTGAAAATATCTAATTTTCTTAGAAAAATAGAAACATATGAAATAATTTGATGATCTAGAATCAAATAAAACATTGGATAAACTAGAGAAACCCATTATATTACCTACCACCATGTCTTTCGGAGCTTCAAAATCAGCAGTAGTGATCACATAAGCTTGGACATGATCCCTTGGACTTTTTTGAGGTATGTTCCCTTGGAACTTATGATATTCATTTGAATAATGACCCTTTTCTCAAAAATTGTAGCATTCATCATTTAAATCCTCTTTCTTCCCCTTACAATCACAAGCTTGGTGGCCTTTTTCTCCACACTTGTAACAGACTCTCATTCCCTTCAGGCAAGTACCATGGTATTTCTTCCCATATTTACCACAGGATGGATATTCAACGTTTCCCATCTTCCCCTTATTTCAATTTCTAGAGTGTTCAATAGATCTATTTTTCTCTTTCTTTGATTTAAAGTCGTAAGACTTATAGAATTCATTTTCTATCCTGATAGTGCATGAGATAGTATCTTCGTACAATGAGAAATATTGTGAGACTAATGCTCGATGGATAAATGGGTTTAACACCTCAAATAATAGAGCAATCTTAATCCTTGGGTTATGTTTATAATCTTCTATATTCCTTTCTAACCATGTAAAGTTAGCCTCATACTTTGTGAAATTCTCATACTCCTTTTTCCTCAGACTCAAAAATTGACTTTCCATATTCGATCGATGGTCACAAGGAAAGTATTTTTATAAGAAAATATCTTTAAACTCCATCCATTCCATGTTCGATACTTATTAATATTCCTTTGTGTTTTGGAATAATGACCACCATTGATCTGTATCTCCCATGGGGTGATAAACTACCATGATAACTTTTTCCCTTTTGCAACTCCCCAAAGAATGAAATATTTTCCCTATGGAATTTATCCATTCCTCATCTACTAATGTATTTGTACTCCCATTGAATGTTGGTGGTTGTTTCCTTAGGAAGCGGTCTAACATTGATCCTCTGCATTGTGGATCAGGGTGCTCCATATGGGTAATGTTATTATTCATAACCTGAGTGTGTTGTCCTAGTATGGTGATATGTTGATCAACACTAGTTGTATCACTACCTCCGCTATAATTATCTTGAGTATAAGGGAAATCCCTGCAAGGATTATGTGGGTTGATATAGTTTTCATTCCTTCCACTAGGCACCATTTCTAAACAATGGCATACACTAGATTAGTTTATGAATCGCCATACATAATTCCAAATATGTAAAACAGTTAACATAAACTTAACAATTTATGGATATAATCCATAATCATAAAAATGTTTTCCTTGAGGAAGTATATAATCATAAAGCCTTCATAATGGTTTGTATAGAAAATGAGAAGTATCCTATGTATATCCCTCGGGAGTGTCGTAACCAAGAGTGCAACCAGGCCCGTTGTCGTGCACCAGTTCCTATTCGAGTCTACCTCAAATTAGTGTTTTTGGGTTTTACCCCTAGGTACATCTGTTCCAGATGTAACAGCCCATGTAAATAAAGAATATGAGATTTTTATATTTATCCCTATTTGTAAAAAAATATTAATATTACTTTAAAGGGAACGCTATGCTCTATGGCATACCCAATACGCGACAACGAGTTCCTTTGAAATCTTATGTTTCACTCTAATAATAAAATAATATTATTTTAAATGGTAGTTAATGCCTAGCCATTGTAATGGCGGGAAAGAACAGAACTAAGTAAAAAAATGATTATGTATGTTTGTCAAATATTTTTACTTTTTACAATAAATGTTAGAGGATTAAAAATGCGAATGAATCCAATTTTTAATTATAAACATTCTAATATTCTTTAAAAGGTCGATTAACCACCTTTTGATGGAGAACCTCTTTTAAATCCACTTTTTAACAATTTTATGTGTTATATTTGACAAAATAAAATACTTTTTTAGAATCGGGACATCAAAATTTACTTTGTGTAAATTTTTGGTATTTTTCCGATAAAGTTCATTTTTTAATGAATAGTGAAAATGTTGTATTTTAATTCAAAACCACTTTTTAATCTAATTTATTTATATGATTAGATTATATTTTGAATTGGTTTTAAAGCTAAATTAGAATAAATTTTTACCATTTAATCTAATTATGGTCATTGGAATTAATTTCACTTTGAAATCGGACTTAAACTAGTGTCAATCTTTTGATACTTATTGTTTCATAAAAACACGCTATTTGCACTGACAGTGGGAATTAATTATTAAATTAATTAAGTCAACTTATATGTCTTGAATTTTGTAAAATATACTTCATTTTTTAATTTGTAATATCAAATATAGCTTAGGGTGATATTTTGGTATTTTTCTGAAGAACATCAATTTTTGATGAATAGTGAAACCACTAAGTGGTACTTATAAAAACTAATTTTCCGTTTAAATGAAATTTTACCACCTCTTTGTTTTGAATTTCAAAAGTATGACATACATGGTTTTCATTAAGAAGTAAAATGTGGTTCAATGGAATTAAAATTATTTTTTGGTGAATAGTAACTTTTATGTTCTTAATCGCGATTAGAGGTAATTAGTGTAGTTTAAGGTAAAAATAATGTTTTAATAATATGGGATGAGCTTGAAACATATACTAACATTATTGGATGTGTCATGGCCGACCAAGACAATCCATGGGTCAACTTGGGGACCCAATTAAGCCACTTTGGAAGGAAAATGACATTATTATCTTTTTATTTAATGTAAAAGTAAAAATGACACAAACATGAGTTGTTTTACTAAAACAATTTTTAAATGGGCATATACAAGTCATATTTTTTAATATAAATAGTCATTGGAATTATAAAACGATTTCCTACATCATAGTATTTGTTTTATAATTTTTAGACATTAAATAAATTAAATTATTTATGACATCATGATGATGCAGTGATTACCTCATTATTTAATGATTTAAATAAAATGAAATGATAATGTAAAAACTAAAACCTAAACTTGTCAAAAACCTATTGGATGGGTATATTTCGAACCCTTATCACCTTTTCATTGAATTATATCAATTTGGGACCTTTTAAATCCAAAACTCTTTTTAAAATAAAGTAACATTTCTTTACTTTCCAAGAGTGCCCCTCCTATCCTCTTATAAAAGGCCCCCACCACTATCACATTACCCACACCTCTCAAGCCTTTGGTTCGGCCAAGCTCTGCCCATTTTGTCTCTACACATCCTTCTCTTACTCTTATAAGCCTAACTTTGGGAAGAAGTCTTCCCAATGAAGCCTTTGAGCTCAAATCAAAAAGAGTTACCCGATTTTAAGGTAATGTATTCACTTGTGTCCTTTTGTTTTATTTTGCTTCTCCAACCCACTAAACTCTTTTTATTCATTTCTTTTGTAAAAACTCCAGTATCTTCAATATACTAGGATGTTGTTATAAGAAACATTTGAGCTACACTTACACAAACCTAGATCAAATGGTTAAAGAACATAATGTTTCTGTGGAGGGCGAATTTCTGCCTCACGAAATGATGATTGTTCAACACTCATATAACACATTCAAAGGCGGACATTAAGATGTCACTAAATTTATATATGATATATAATATGTTTATGTTTTACTTATGCTTCTGTATTTCTCTTTTTTGGCATACCTTTATGGTTTCCATTTTGGGTAAACACGATAATTTCATTTTAGGAAGTGCGGACTACCGCCCCCTCAAAGTGATTTGATTCGTTAATACCATATGTGGGATGTATAAAGGTTGGATTTAAAGTTATTATATATTATTTATGTTAAATATAAATGATGTATATAATTCTTGAATTAATATATACATACCTCTCATTTTTTTAATTCCATTAATATGACATAGAAATGAAAGTAGCGTTCATGCGTACGTACGGCTTACCGTCTCCATGAATGGTGCATTTCATTTCTTACCCCTAAATGATTATGTAATATTATATATACTTGTATATTCTGGATATATATGATATATATGATATCCAAATCATGAATATCATTCTGGATATAATGAACATTTGACCACACGAACAACATGTAATTGTAAGAAGTCCACTTTCGACTTAAGAACCAAATATTGACAAAACAAACATTATTAACATAAATGATTACATAATGTTTATAACATGCAAATAAGTGATATAAAAGGAATAATGAACTTTAAAAAGGTTCTTAAGAAATTGTAAATTAACTCAAGTTTATTATTCAGGATGTTAAAGAACGATCAAGTCAAGTCGGACCCGAGGTAAGGGATCCAACATCTCTCTTTCTTTTTAAGTACTCTCTTTTATGTCATTTATTTTAAGCCCATCTTTATTATGTTTGGGGATGTTATTTTATATTCCTCATACTTTAATTTTTATTTTCATATTATGGGAGACCCTATTTGATCTCATAAATCCATTTTTGGAAGTTTTAAGTGGCGTCGTTAGGCTGCCGAGTTTTCGTAAGGCATTTTTAATCTCACTTTTATTCCCATGACATTTATGCTATGTTTTCCACTATTTCCTTTGAGTGGTGTATGTACTGCAAATTATTATACACTTTGTGTAGTATAATTTTATTTATGGGTATTTACATCTTCATTGTATGACCCTTCTTCCATGGGGTGTACTTTTCAAAAGTTACCCAACTCGGTAAGGAGACCTTTCACCCTCATTTGTTTTAAAAGACTTCTTTTGTTATGTATTTTAATTCACATAATATTATGTTGGGATATGTTCTTATATATCCTTATTTATGTAAATCTTATGTCCAAGTTATGAGATCCCCTTTATCTCTCTCATCAACCCTTTTTGTAAATTTTATGTGACGCCGTTAGGCAGTCGAATTTTACCAAGGGACCTTCTTAACCCAATTTCGATTTCTTTGGGTTCAACATGTAGTTATTGAATACGTCATCCTTTGAATATGTGTGAATGACCTTTTATTGTCTTACACTTAATATCCACTTTTATTGGGTGTATTTATATTTTTCACACGTAATTATGAGATTGATTTATCCTTAATTTAAGGATACCTTCTGGATTTCATCTCATTTTACATTTCTTTTGAGACTTTATTGTTGTTATGCACCAATTCACTCTTATATGGTGTGTATAATGTCCTTTGACATATTATATCATGAATCCCTTTATTCTCATGATATTATAAAGTTCGGATTAAATGTTATTCTGCAATTATTTGTATTCAAGAGTCTCTCATTTTGTTAAAAACTCTTTAACAAAAATATCATTTTAAATGTTTTAAACATTTATTATTCTAAATATTTATCTTTAATGTACATGTTTTCAAAATGGTTTTCATTATTTATTTATATGGACATTAATATTTTAAAATTACAATTCCATTAAAATCTTCAAAGTGGTATGGGACACTTTGATTCAAAAATCTCTTTTAAATGGTTTTTGAAAATGGATTGCTTAATTCTATATCTTGGAATTACTTATTGTGATTTAAAATGAAATTTTGTTATTGAAATGTTTATATTTTCAATATTTTATGTGTAATGATGGTACTTGGACATTTTATGGGTGGTTACGGGATAAACCATATGACGGGTGGTGCCGTGAATACCAGGACGGGTGGTTACATTATAACCTCCAATGCATTGGGTATGGAAGTCGGCCGTATGACTATTCCATTAAGTTTGTGTGGAATTCGACCATATGGTTATTACATTTAAGTATGTTTATGTCCCAAGTTACCTTTATATGTTATGAGTTCTTTATATGGGTTTTATGGTAATATTTTGGTTACAAAAGGGTAAGTAATGATATTTTTTTAGTGAAGAGTTTTAACTAATTCCTAAAGGTGAAAGGCATTAATTTGATAAAGTATACATGATTTACTTGTTTCTATGAAAAAACTAGTAGTTTTCATTCTTTGTGTATCCCTTTCTGAGATTTTTATGCTCACCCCAAGTTTTTTTGAAATGTTTTTCACAGGACTTAATGTGGAATAGGGTCAAGGATGGGATCAAGGGAAATTCATGTTATCTAGTACATGGAACTAGACATGTTTCTTTTTAAGAGTTATTATTTTATGGAATTTAGTAGAAGTGACTACTTTGTATTCTTTTGAGATGTAATAGTTATGTTCTAATTCTCTAAAACTCTAAACCTGAAAAGATCATCAATGTGAATTATTCATTTAATTCAATATTAAGTAAGGTTTAAGGTCGGGGCCCTATAGTTGGTATCAAAGGTCGGTTTAGATAACTTTAGAGGTTAGGGTATTCTCTAAGAATAAGTGACATTACCATAATGGTTAGGATTTTAGAAAGAGTCCTAGTTTTAGATAAAGTGAATGAGTAAGTATATCTTAGTGTTTATCTTCCTCATTAGTACATGATGGTTTTGTTGATATACTCACACTGACCTTGTTGGTTTTAGTAAATGGGTGGATCTAGCAGGCACCAAAGCAATAGTGGATGTGAAGGAAACTGTGACAGTTTTCTGAGAGAGAAACTAAATGATATGGGATCTGCAATGATAACTCTTGTGTTTATCCTCAACCAACTATCTGGAGTCATGATTGACCACCTAAACCTTGGTTATTTCTATAAGGCATCATATATGAGAGAAAAAAATCCCTACGGAACTATATGTAATAATCATAAAGGTAAGTGTGTTCAAAAACCAATGTGTCAAAGATGTGGAAAGAAACCCCTAGGAAAATGTTTCAAAGGGACAGAAATACGCTATAGATTTGGAAATGAAGGTCATAAGGCAAGAACCTGCCATGGAAAAAGGAATAATCTAGTTGACTCGAGGAAAGGGAAAGAAGTTCTTTCTGAGGGATCAATTGAATGTTTTAAATGTGGTGTGCATGGTCATTATGAAAACACATGTCCTATGAAGAAGTTTCGGGAATGGGATCCCCAAGATTGTACAAATATTCGTTTACCAATACCAAATTCCATTCCGATTGAGGATGAAGAAACTGACAATGACCAGTCAAAGGTATGGATTATTTCATAACATTTTTTTTCCTATTTTGGAATCATCGGATATGATTCATGATTTTGTTTGTAGGAAAGAAGTATTTCAGAATAAGTTGGAAAGGAATGGTTAATGGATCATGAAGAATGTTGAATGAGTAAGAAGTCAACATATAAAGGCTTCAAGAGTTATGGTGAAATTATTAAGAGTATTAAGTCTCTTTTGATGATGGGGTAACATTAGAAGACCTTTTATAGTATGTGTAACCCTGATGATTGATATATGAAAATTTTATTCAAGGAATAGTTATCTGTTCTTTTGTGGACATAGTTATAAAGAACCATTTGGGTTTATATGATCCTTACTTTTGAGGTAATTATGGGTTACTATATGTTATGATGGAAAGTGAAAGGCATGAGATAAAATTGAGGTTAAATTAAGTTATGGTTATTTTTGATGATTTTATCTCTTTTTCGGGAATAATTTGAGAATTATATAGTTTGTAAAAAAGGACAACACACAGACCTTGTGATAACCCGTCGCGTCGGACAAAGCTGCGGGAATCGAACCCACAACCAAATTGTGACTGGTATTTATCGCCTACCACTTGACTACGTGAAGTCCCTGGTATGTTTGACTAATTATTTTTAGTTAAAAGATTTTATGAATTAAGAGTAATTTGATTTTGGGTTATCTATGGAAATTATTAACCTATCATGGAGGATATGTGATTAGTTTAATTACTTTTCAATATGATACTTTAAGAGTAACTGATGTTATTTGGAGATAAGTGTTATTTTGTACCTTGGAGGACTATGTGATTAAATCCTTCAAATATTTGGGTTTCAATACTAGTTTGGTTTACTTTGATGAATTTTATGGAAAAATTGTTTATCGAATGGTCTTCGTTGAACTTTGGGTTTTGTTGGAAAAATTTTGGAGATTAAGAATAGATTTCGTTTTTATTAAGGGTTATCCTTTTCCGGATTATCTAATCTTGTACTAAAATTTTTGGTTTTGTTTTTGGTTAAAGTCTAAATACATGGGAAGTATATAGTTCTCTTTTGGGGATTAGGTGATTCTCTATAAGTTGATTATAGCTCTCTTAATGTAAATAAGTCATTCTAAATACTCATGTTTGGAGAAAATATGAGTTCGTGTAAGAAATCTAGTAAAAGTTGAAAGTCAACATGACAAGTAAGTGTGTTTCCTTATGTTTTAGTTAATCTCAAAAATAAATTCCTCAATGAAGAGTAACTTAAAACAAAAATGTTTTCTGTTAACGTTTCCTACTGGGGAATCCAATACCGTTTAACCCATCACATGTTTGTGATTTTCTTATGGTTAACTTTCTCCTAAACATGTTTTCTATCACTCTCCATCAGAACATGACCCTTTGTTTTTTACTCCATGTACATATTTTCTTACATGGAATCCTAGTATGGGTTAACTCAGGTGACCTCTGTACTCCTCTTTCTTTCTTTTAAAGTGATTGTTTTACTGACTCTTGTTCTGATGTGGGACTTTCAATGGAGTTTCCAAGCCCAATTTTGAAATTGTAAGGATGCAATTCCCAAAAGGGGGGAAGGATGTAACACCCTAGGTAAATAAAGAATATGAAATTTTTATATTTATCCCTATTTGTGAAAAAATATTAATATTACTTTAAAGTGAACACTATTCTCGATGGAATACCCAATACGCGACAACAAGTTCCTTTGAAATCTTACGTTGCACTCTAATAATAAAATAATATTATTTTAAATGGTAGTTAATTCATAGCCATTATAATGGCGGGAAAGAATGGAACTAACTAAAAAATGAATATGTATGTTTGTAAAATATTTTTACTTTTTACAATAAATTTAGAGGATTAAAAATGCGAATGAATCCAATTTTTAAGCATAAACATTCTAGTATTCTTTAAAAGGTCGATTAACCACCTTTTGATGGTGAACCTATTTTAAATCCACTTTTTAACAATTTTTTGTGTTATATTTGACAAAATAATATTCTTATTTAGAATCGGGACATCAAAATTTACTTTGTGTAAATTTTTGGTATTTTTCCGATAAAGTTCATTTTTAATGAATAGTGAAAAATGTTGTATTTTAATTCAAAACCACTTTTTAATCTAATTTATTTATATTATTAGATTATATTTTTAATTGGTTTTAAAGTTCAATTAGAATATATTTTTACCATTTAATCTAATTGTGGTCATTGGAATTAATTTCACTTTGAAATCGGACTTAAACTAGTGTCAATCTTTTGATACTTATTGTTTCATAAAAACACGCTATTTGCTCTGACAACAGGAATTAATTATTAAATTAATTAATGAAACTTATGTGTCTTTAATTTTGTAAAATAGACTTCATTTTTGAATTCGGAATATCAAATATAGCTCAGGGTGATGTTTTGGTGTTTTTCTGAAGAACTTCAATTTTTGATGAATAGTGAAACCACTAAGTGGTACTTATAAAAACTGATTTTCCATTTAAATGAAATTTTACCACCTCTATGCTTTGAATTTAAAAAATAAAACATACATGGTTGTCATTAAGAAATAAAATGTGGATCAATGGAATTAAAATAATTTTTTGGTGAATAGTAACTTTTAAGTTTTTAATCGCGATTAGAGGTAATTAGTGTAGTTTAAGGTAAAAATAATGTTTTAATAATATGTGATGAGCTTGAAACATGTCCTACCCTTATTGGATGTGTCGTGTCCAACCAAGACAATCCATGGGTCAACTTGGGGACCCCATGAAGCCACTTTGGAAGGAAAATGACTTTATTATCTTTTTATTTAATGTAAAATAAAAATGACACAAACATGAGTTGTTTTACTAAAAAAAAATTTAAATGGGGTTATACAAGTAATATTTTTGAATATAAATAGTCATTGGAAATATAAAAATATTTCCTACATCATAGTATTTTTTTTATAATTTTTAGACTTTATATAAATTAAATTATTTATGACATCATGATGATGTAGCGATTACCTCATTATTTAATGATTTAAATAAAATGAAAAGATAATGTAAAACCTAAAACCTAAATTTGACAAAAACCTATTGGATGGGTATATTTAGAACCCTTATCACCTTATCCTCTAATCATATCAATGTGGGTCCTTTTAAATCCGAAACCTTTTTTAAAATAAAGTAACATTTCCTTACTTTCCAAGAGTGCCCCACCTCTCCTATTATAAAATCCCCCCACCACTATCACCTTACCCACACCTCTCAAGCCTTTGGTTCAGCCAAACTCTGCCCATTTTGTCTCTCTACATCTCTCTATTACTCCTAGAAGCCTCACTTTGGGCAGAAGTCTTCCCAAGGAATCCTTTGAGCTCAAATCAAAAAGAGTTACCTGATTTTAAGGTAATGTCTTCACTTGTGTTGTTTTGTTTTATTTTTCTTCTCTAACCCCCTAAAATCTTTTTATTTATTTATTTTGTAACAACTACAGTATCTTCAATATACTAGGATGTTGTTATAAGAAATATTCGAGCTATACTTACACACACCTACATCAAATGGTTAAAGAACATACTGTTTCAGTGGATGGAGAATTTCTGCCTCACGAAACTATGATTGTTAAACACTCATATAACACCTTAAAAGGTGGCCATTAAGATGTCACTATATTTATATATGATATATGATATTTTTATTTTTTTACTTAATCTTTTGTATTTTTCTTTTGTGGAATACCTTTATGGTTTCCATTGTGGGTAAACACGATAATTTCATTTCAGGAAGTGCGGACTACCGCCCCCTCAAAGTGATTTGATTCGTTAATGCCATATGTGGGATGTATAATGGATGGATTTAAAGTTATTATATATTATGTATGTTACATATAAATTATTAATATAATTTTGTAATTAAAATATACATACCTCTCATTTGGTTTTAATTCCATTAATATGACAGAGAAATGAAAGTAGCGTTCAGGCGTACGTACGGCTTACCGTCTCCATGAACGATACATTATATTTCTTACCACTAAATGATTATGTAATATTATAGATAATTGTATATTCTGGATATATATGATATATATGATATCCAAATCATGAATATAATTCTGGAAATAATGAACCTTTGACCACACGAACAACATGTAATTGTAAGAAGTCCATTTTCGACTTAAGAACCAAATATCGACAAAACAAACATTATTAACTTAAATGATTAAATAATGTTTATAACATGGAAATAAGTGATATAAAAGGAATAATGAACTTGAAAAAGGTTCTTAATAATGTGTAAATTAACTCATGTTTATTATTCAGGACGTTAAAGAACGATCGAGTCAAGTCAGACCTGAGGTAAGGGATCCAACCTCTCTCTTTCTTTTTAAGTACTCTCTTTTATGTCATTTCTTTTAATCCCATATTTATTATGTTTGGGGATTTTCTTTTATATTACTCATAATTTAATTTTTATGTTAATATTATGGGATACCCTCTTTGATCTCATAAATCCATTTTGGAAGTTTTATGTGGCGCAGTTAGGCTGCCGTGTTTTCGTAAGGGATTTTTCATCTCACTTTTATTCCCGTGACATTTATGCTACATTTGCCACTATTTCCTTTGTGTGGTGTATTTACTACCCATTATTATACACTTTTTGTAGTATAATTTTATTTATGGGTATTTACATCTTCATTTTATGACCCTTCTTGCATGTGGTGTACTTTTGAAAGTCACCCAACTCGGTAAGGGGACCTTTCACCCTCCTTTGTTTTAAAAGACTTCTTTTTTTATGTCTTTTAATTAACATAATATTATGTTGGGATATGTTCTTATATATCTTTATTTATGTAAATTTTATGTCCAAGTGATGATATCCCCTTTATCTCTCTCATCAACCCTTTTTGTAAATTTTATGTGACACCGTTAGGCTTTCGAATTTTACCAAGGGACCTTCGTAACCCAAATTCGATTTCTTTGGGTTCAACATGTAGTTATTGAATATGTCATCCTTTGAGTATATTTGAATTACCTTTGATTGTTTTACACTTAATATCCACTTATATTGGGTGTATTTATATTTGTCTCACGTAATTATGAGATTTATTTATCCTTAATTTAAGGATACCTTCTGGATTTCATCTCATTTTACATTTCTTTTGAGACTTCATTGTTGTTATGCACCAATTCACTCTTATATGGTTTGTATACTATCCTTTGACATATTATATCATGAATACCTTTATTCTCATGATATTATAAATTTCGGATTAAATGTTATTCCTCAATTATTTGTATTTAAGAGTCTCTCATTTTGTTAAAAACTCTTTAACAAAAATATCATTTTAAATGTTTTAAAGATTTATTATTATAAATCTTTATCTTTAATATCCATGTTTTCAAAATGGTTTTCAGTATTTATTTATATGGACATTAATGTTTTAAAATTATAATTCCATTAATAGCTTCAATGTTGTATGTGACACTTTGATTCAAAAATCTCTTTTAAATGGTTTTTGAAAATGGATTCCTTAATTCAATATCTTGGAAATCCTTGTTGTGATTTAAAAAGAAATGTTGTTATTGAAATGTTTATATTTTCAATATTTTATGTGTAATGATGGTACTTAGACATTTTACGGGTGGTTACGTGATAAACCATATGACGGGTGGTTCCATGAATACCAGGATGGGTGGTTACATTATAACCTCCAATGCATTGGGTATGGAAGTCGGCCGTATGGCTATTCCATTAAGTATGTGTGGAAGTCGACCGTATGGTTATTCCTTTTAAGTATGTTTATGTCCCAAATTACCTTTATATGTTATGTGTTCTTTATATGGGTTTGATGGTAATCTTTTGGTTACAAAAGGGTAAGTGATGATATTTTTTTTAGTAAATAGTTTTTACTACTTCCTAAAGGTGAAAGGCATTAATTTGATAAAGTATACATGGTTTACTTGTTGCTTTGAAAAAACTAACAGTTTTCATTCTTTGTGTATCCCTTGCTGAGCTTTTTATGCTCACCCCAAGTTTTTTTGAAATTTTTTTCACAGGACTTAAGGTGGAATAGGGTCAAGGATGGGATCAAGGGAAAGTCATGCTATCTAGTACATGGATGTAGACATGTTTCTTTTTAAGAGTTTTTATTTTATGGAATTTATTAGAAGTGACTACTTTGTAATCATTTGAGATGTAATCCTTATGTCCTAATTCTCTAAAACTATATACCTGAAAAGATCCTCAATGTGAATTATTCATTTAATTCAATATTAAGTAAGGTTTAAGGTCGGGGCCTTATACCAGAGCTGCCTCTACCCTCTTGTATCGAGACAGGGATGTATTCCATGGAAAACTCATGAAATCTCTACAGTACCAAAATTCTAGGAAGTTCTTCTACACTAATACTCAAAGTCTATCTTAGGGTAGTATTCTCTAATCAGAGTTTTTATAAATCTAGTTTCCAAGGTTTGTACTAAACTTCATATGATACAAAATGCAACACCCCGACCAAAGTTACCAAGAGTTGGTGCATCATTACATAACATTGGTATGATACAAGGAATCATTTACTGAAAGACTGATCAGTTTAGTACCCTTGGAAGTACTAGATACATTCATAAGTTTTACATTACATATTGAAATAAAAACATCAACCACATTTTTTCCCTTTTGAACACACTTATATCCTTAGCCTATCCCTGCAGGTCAACCTTAAAATACTTCTTCACATCCTGGTAAAAATAAAACATTGAAATGGGTGAGCTTAGATGCTCAGTAAGGATAAATATATAGCAGAAACTTTCATAAATAAGCATAAACATTTAAGCCAATGTATACGACTAAAACAAAAGGCTTTTAAACTTAAAATTCAGCATAATATGGAAAATATAAAATAAATTATTTTTATTTATATATTCACATGGATATTCTACTAGTCGAATAATCACATGAAATATCAATAGACACTTTCATAATGATGGAATGCATAATGCCAGACTTCATAACCACCTAGTCAAGGCCTTGTTCCAAGAATATAAATAATATTTTTCCAAGGGATTGTTCCAAGATGTTAGTTTGTATCATTATACCTACCGATGCATCTAGGAGCTATAGCGGGCTGCACCTGTCACTTACTAAGTCCAATGCATTCCTAATATGAAAAGGTTTAAACATAACATAAACATTCGTATTAAAACTATCATATGAAATTTCAATACATTATATATAAACCATGAATGGTGTAAAAAATAACACATCCATAGTCAAACATATCACAAAACCTTCAATAAAATATGGATTTTTTGTATCATAATAAATCAACTTCAAACAAGCTTAAAATCCATCAAATGATGTTTACATAGATGAAATCAAAACTTTTTTAGAGAAATATCTCTTTCTATTTTGAAATCATCTAAAATTCATATAATTGTAAAATAAAACAATTATTTTTAAAATATTGTTATATTATTGTATGGGATGCTTCAACGATGTTATAACGGCGTAAAATAGCCTCACCTAAAGCATAAGTTAAAAAAATAAATTCTTACCATAATTTTATCGAAAAGGTCATAAAGTACCTTGTTTGGAAAAATATGAAAAGATTCCTTTCAAAACATATATGGTCAAATAAGGGTATAAATGAATTTAACCTATAGTTTGGTAAATAGTGAAAATGTTTTGAAATATATTTTTAAGAAACATGGATGTGGATGATAAAGAGGTCATAGTAGATACTTACATAAAAATAACCTCGGATAATAAAGAGATTGTGAAATTAACCCTTACTATGTACTTTTCCTTGGTCAAGGTTAATTTAACCTCCTTTATAATAGTTAAATAATTGTTATTAAATTATAAAATAACTATATAAATAAAAATGATTTCATATATGATCCTCTAATATTGCTTTGATAATAATATTGTAGTATTATCATCATTCCAGGTGTTAACTGATCTGTTTTCCTTTATATGCTAAGTTACGTAAGACATGTTTCTTCTAGATAGGATGTATTTAATTCATATAAATAAGGATATTATGTTCTTAAAAATTATTTTTTATTATAAAATTAAAATTACATTTGAATTATTACGATGGAGAATGAATCTCATCGCGTTCGTGGAGACAGTAATTCATATGTATGCATGAGCAACAATATCATTATATTGATGTTGAAATAATATGTAATTGGATGGTATATCATATATAAATAATAATTAAAATTTTAGATTTATTATTTATATCAGTTATACTCATTATTATACGCATCCAAATAATGAAGTGTTTGAATAACAAACTACACCATGACGTGGAGACGGTAAGCCGTACGTAGGCACATATGGTGACTTTGTCATTCATATGATGAATAGAATAATGAATATGGTTGTAACATTTTTATAATAATATAAAATTATATATAAGAGACTGGATTTGTTATTTTATAATGGAAACAACAAATAAAGAGGAAGTGGATGAAGAAAAGAACATGAAAGAGGGTGGTGAAATTATTACCTCTTCTTCAGGTGTTTCCTTTTGAGTTGATAAAAAGTGATTATTAGGTTGGATTTATGATCAAATTAATGACTCTAGGTTGATATTATGGTGGTTGATTGTATATTTGGGCAGGGGTTGGCTGAGCTAAATGGCTTTGGAGGTGTAAAATTAAGAGAAGGGGGAGTACCCTTTTATAAGAGAGGCGAGGGTCACTTTAGGAAAAGCTTGAAATATTGTTTTATAATAAAATACTTTTCGGCTTATAATGGATCCAAAATGATTTATTTCAGGGAAAAGGTGGGTATGGGTTGAAAAAATCTCAACCAATAGGTTTTAGATAGGTTTAGGTTACCATATTAACCATATCATTTAGATTTAACTCTTAGTTAAATAGTTTGACATTTACCATGTCTCTTTGTATTTTTATATTATATGGTTAATAAACATAATATAACAAGAAAAAAGACCCCCAAGTGGTTAATTATTAATATATATAACATTTTCTAATTCATTTTTCCGAAACATAGATTTTGGGCAATATTATATCAATTAATAATATAGTATTTGTTTTCAGAACTCCATTATGTCAATTTTGACACTGTTTAGTATTTGGTTTTTGTGAAAATCATAAAAACATTATTACTTCGAAAAAAATTATTTAAGAAACCCTAAAATGTAATATTAACCAATAAAATTATTTTAATTCATCAAAAATTCCAAATTAAATTTATTTATATATTTATATTATCAAATATTTTAATATTTCATTAATAAGGTAATTACTGAATCATCATTTTGTAATAAATAAATTAAATTATTAAATGTCTAAAAATAATAAATAAAATACCATTATGTAGGAAATATTTTTATCTTTCTAATGAATATTTATATTACAATTTATCTTATATATAAACCTATATTGAAAATGGTGTAGTTATTAAACTTTCAATCAAACACTTTAAACTCTTCTTTAAATAAAATAATAATAAATATACTAATCTAATCCATGTGGACCAAAATGATCATATTTTATTTATATGGTTGTTTTTTGTCTAATTACACTTATAAAATTGAATTAGGACATGTGTCAGAGTAATTATAAAATCATTTTACCCTTAATTATCCTATTTACTTTTAACTGTGGTAAATTGAAGTCAAAAGTTACTATTACCCAAATATTATTTTCATCTTATTGAATCACATTTTACATACTAATGTCAATTTTTTCTCTCATATTTTTTAAATTCAACTCACAGAAGTGGTAAAATTAAGTTTAATGTGAATTTTCAAATGCTCCAAGAAGGTGGGTAAAAGACGATAAGAATTTTAACAAAATTGTTATTATCTAAACTTATTATAAAATGACTTCAATGAATTACATTGAACACTTACAGGTATTATGTTTATATTTTGAGATAAAATAAATTAAAATAAAATAACTAATTATTTAAATAAAATGTCATTTTTACACAATAACGTAGTGTTTTTCACTATTCATCAAAAATTGAATGTTCTCAGAAAAATACAAAAATTCACCCTAAGATAATTTTTATATTCTGAATCCAAAAATGAAGTCTATTTTGAAAATTAAATTTTATTAAATTTTAAAAAGTTGGTATTACTATTCATAATAGCTAGTTTCATTGGTCTTGGTGTGTTAAAACTCCAAGTTTCGTATAATGCAAGCTACTACATTATTCAAAGGGAAACATATAGTGGAAGCTTGGGGTGTTACACTTATACATACCTCCAATAAATTAGGTAATGTGGATGGAGTTAAATAATTATAAGTTACTCTTATTAAGTGGTTAACATTAAATATTTATAATTTACTCCAATAAAGGGGAAAAATTAACTATCTATAATATACTCCTATTAAGTGGGAAGTATCAACTATTTATAAGTTACTCTAATGAATTAATTAGAATTAACTATGGAAGTTTTTCTTTAAAAAGAGTTATTATAATAGATATATGATGATGAAGTCCCAAGGAACCTATATATTTATCCTATGATTTATGAAAATATTTTGATTTTAAAACATTAGAAAATGAGTTTATGATTTAAAGGAATGATTATGATTTTCTAAAGAGGAATTATTTGTTTTGAAGGAATAGTTTTCATTTGTTTTTTCAAGAAATCCTTATAAACAATTATTTTTCCTTTATGATAGATTATAAAATGTTTTATGAAAATTTTTGGATTTGAAATCTATTTTATGATTATGAAAATAAATATTTTGAGTTTAAATATTACTATACAAATAAAAGTTTTCTTATTGGTTTTCAGGAATTTAAAAGGGATTAATATGTTCCCTTTATTTTTTATCCCTTATTGAGATTTATTTTCCTCATTCCATATTTTCAAATATTTTTCAAAGGGATTAAGGATGTGAAAGAAATATTAAGTACAATGGTGATGAATCCTGAATGAACGAAAATTCTCATTAATGAAATAGGTGTGTAAACATAAGAACCTGGTTTTGTGGATAGGATGTACACTGTGCATAAATATAAAACATGTTATGTAATGGTTTTCTTAATTATCTAAAAATCTAAACCTAGATGTTTCTGGAAATGTAAAAAAGTAAAAACCTTGTTATAAAACATGTAATTATGGATTGATCATGATATGGGTAATTATAACCAATACATCGATACTATTTCCCTATAACATAGTCATATTAATGGGAATAGTGTCCCGATATCAATATTCCATAAGTGGGAATATTTCCACAAAATAATATACATCAACGAGCATAGTGTTCTAGTACTAATATTTGATAAGCTAATATATACTCTCAAAGAAATCACACTCAATTAAGTTTAATGCCTCAGTTACAATCATCAAAAGAGGGAATAGAGTCCCTAACTCTGGTCATAACCACAAGAGTGAAAAGTGTCTATTATCTTATGTCACAACATAATAGGTGGCATCAAATCCCATAAGCACTCATACTTATAAAGGAATCTTTCCCCATTACACTGAATAATATCACTATGGGTAGTGAGTCCCACTTGCAAAGGTAATAACAGATAATTGGGCATAACATCCCATATTAATTACTCACATGGTTACCTAGACATTATATTTCATTTTCCTATGGGAGTTATTTGTGAAAACTAAAGGCGATGACTTCCTAGTTATAAGAATTACATATAAATAAAATAATATCCCCCCAAAATACATTTAATTAAGCATTATTTTCTAGCCACATTCATCAATAGTAATATTGGAATATCATCCCACACACAAAACCAAATTCACATCATGATATAATAAATTATTTAAGAAACATGATATAATAATTTAATATTAATTTTATAATTGCATCCAAATCACTTTTTAATGTACCTATGTTGGTTCCCACATGATCAACCCATACACATAGATATATTGGAAAATAAATAACAACCATTGTTTTAATAGTTTAGTGGGGGAAAGAACACTCACCCCATATTCCAGCTAAAAAATAAAAAAAGTTCTCAAGGGAAAATGAAAATTACCTCAAGGTTGAAGCCTCATGACGACCTCTCTCAATTAAACATGTCCCATTTACCAAAGGATTATAATGGAACCAAATAGATGTAATATTCAATACAATGTTTATTAACAAAAATATCTAATAGATCTCAATTATAAATTCCATCCACTTTGGTTAAAAACAATGATAATTAGTTTTCAAGGTATAAAATTCATAGAAATAAGATGGTCCGTCATGGGGAAAACATCCTTACCCTACTCATACATTTTATGGGAAAACAATCCCTCAGAATTTCAAGTTAGTTTTATAAAGGTAGTGACACTTCATATCACACGTCACATGAAAAATATATAAACCATTGATAACATTTATGGAAACCATAATTCATAGACCTTAGTGACTTATCATTGAATTTTTCTTGACAGATTCAGCTTCAATAGATTGAAAAAATGAAATCTTAAAAAATTATTGAAATTATGAATAACTGAAAAAATAAAAGAAACAATGAAAAAATAACAATATAATGGAGGAGGTGTAATAGAATAACTTATGATGATCCTTTTGAATAGAATAATCATCAATCATACCACAAAAGTATATACCTGGACTTGGGAGGAGAAGAACCCAATAGGGAGGAGGGGAGCTCATATGCCTTCTATTGGGGAGAAGAATGAGTAAAAACCATTTAATTTATAATTTAAATCAATATGAAATAATAAATTGTTTTTAAGTGTCTATGTAACTAATATAACTCTGGTGGGATCCAAGGAAACTCCAGTGGAGTGAGAGGTAACTTTGATCCCCATTCATAGCCATCAAAAGTTCAATGGCTTCCACTAAGGTTGCAGTGGATGATATGTAACTTAAAAACAATTCATTCATACCCATTTCATTGGTTTTCAATCTTGAGTCTCCATTAACCCATCCTATCACCATTAAAGGTCCAAATAAACAAAATTTTACAAAAAATAAATTATTTCCATACAAAAAACATGTGGGGAGTTTCGACAATGCAATAATAAAGATCATTATACTCAGGTTTCATCATTGAGCATCACCAATAAAATATTTGGAAAATGTACATAAATATACAAATGTTGATCCTAGGACTCCTCTTAGATATTCTCATGAGGTAAATACTCATAAAATTCGTATCATATAGACATTTAGGATCTTAATGCTTCTATAAACTATAAAAACTTATAGTTATTCTAATGGATCATTCCATTTGCTAAATATCGTTGATGCCGATCACTTGGGAAGGATTATGGTGGTATCTCATGAGCATAGATACATGAAATAAATGAAGAAGGGAATTGAAACTATAGGGAAGTGCTAATTATTTATCCATGGTAGAAACTCTATTGACTACCTCAATGTTCCTCATATACTAGAGAACCAACTTCTGCTGCCATTTAAAATAATGATGTCCCAATTGAGGTGAAATCTCAAGAGAACTCAATTTCCCACTTCAATATCAATATGGATAAATCCTCAGTTTATAAATGAATACTACCTACTCTATGTAGTATTCAAATACTTTTGGATTGAAAAGATATTATCTTATATCTCTCGAACAAGACTAAGTTCTAAAATAGCTAACACTCCTGCTTATAACTAGTACAATGGTGAAAGATGCGGACTACCAAATAAGGCCTCTAAAGGTTCCATTAGAATCAATGCCTGATACCTATTATTTTAGGTGAAATTATCTAAGATGATATGGATCCATATAACAACCATGAAACAATTCCACAATAGCCATAGGTTAGGTCACTAAAACACTGTAGGAACACCCCCCAACTTCCATTAGAATATGTAAATTTCTAAGGCTAAGTTAAGGTTTATGGGAGTTGTTTTTCTCACTTAGTGAATAAAAATAACCTAAATAAGAGACGCTATAATTGGTTTAAGACACCTAGGGTCAACCAAAATACACCACATAATACTATTTTCCATCAAGGAAACTTTTTTTCCATAAATCCAAGAAATTATGGATTCATTTTCTAGATGAATATTCATGAATATAAATTTCGTGTCAATAACATTAAAATAATATAAAAAATCTAAATAAGTAGGGAATATAATATTCATATAATAATGAATTCCAACAAGGCCTAAAAGTCTGAATTTATGGAATCCTAAGAAAAAAAATCCCATGATGAATTTTAGGTACATCCCTAGATAATATACCGGATACTCTTTCCATAATGTCTAAAAGATCGTAACCATGCTCCAAGATACATAAAGTGAAATCCCTTGTCCTTTTTCACATTCCCTTTACCAGATCATGTATAATGATTTTTTCACATGTACAATAGGGAAACATATATGGAATGAGTATAACAAAAATATAGAAATTCACCACCCCACCCCTACTTAGCTATCATAAACTCAAGTACACACGAGAAATCATATCCAATTATAGTAAAATAAGAATATGAAAACTAATAGAATTTATATACAATAAATAATTTAATTTATATTAAAAATAGAAAAGTCCCTACTTTAGGAGGGTCCTTAGATTCACATAAATACATTGAGAGAAGTTTTGTATTGATTTTTGGATAGAGGTAGGTCAATATTGTAGCCCTTCCCTTCAAGGTAGAAGAATAAAAAAGTTCATGATATATAACTATCCAGTTGGATAGGGGAATGGGTAAACCAGGTTAGGTCCTAATCCCATCACATGGAAGAGGTGAATGGTTATAAAATGTTAAATCACTATGATCCCTTACCAATCATTATGTTCCATATCAAGTTGTACCAGATATGAATATATATAAGACACATACACCTTTTAACACCCTTAGAAAACCCCAAGTAGCATGAAAGAATTCATTTTTCAACTCATTTAAGTTATAAATAGATACATGATTATAAAAATATAATTAAAAAATATATAACATTCTTGGAGTTCCCTATTTATAGATCAATGGTTGTAATACAAGATATCAAAGCGTACAAAAATATAATGATACTGTCATTGAAATAAGAAGACAAATAAAAACTCACGGAAGCCTTGTAAAATATTATAAACACAAAATTAGTCCAAAAAATTAAACTCTATAAAAGATAAATTAATTAATCATTTATTATAAAACATTTTCATTTTAAATTAAATCCCCTCAACACTATATTAATTCCAATATATCCCATCTAATATATGAGAGGGAAGAGGCATGTTCCTACTATAAATAGATGGAACAACCACCTTATCATACTATAGAAAGGAGTATGCTTCTAAAAATCAACTCGAATACAATATGATATAAGAAATTTTCGGACTAGTTCACTTTGAATTAGGAGAATCTTAACTAGTATAATGAACCATGGAATTTTCTTTGATTCCCCTAAACTAAGTACCTATAGCAACAATATTTGAAGAAATAAATGGGACCAGATGAATCCCTAAAGACCTATAATTTATTTAATATGAGATATATCTACTTCCATATGTATAATAGAAGAATATGTAATATTAGAGGAAGATGGATCCTTACATTAATGGTACCAAGTATCTGTAACATTTTTAATTTTTTAAATATAAATTTATAATATTTTCTTTCCTTAAATTATATGTGTAAATATAAATTCATTAAATTATTTTTATTTTTAGAATTTGATCATGTATATTATATAACTCTTTATCCATCAATTATTTTTGTTACGTGATTAAAAGTATTATTACTTATAAAGTATGAAATGAATTATAAAATATACCATAATTAAATTATAGAGAAATAAAAATCATTTGATCTATATTTAAATTTATCATAGAATATTACAATAATGTAATAACCCAGACATGAATATATGGAATTTTGTTTCTGAATATTCATGTGTGTCATATTTTATAATAGTATAAAATACATGCACTTCATAAACAAATTGTTTCATAAATTGATAAAATTACATTTAGAGAATAAATATACCTAATAAAATTGAAAATATTATAATTCTACTATAATTTTTCTTAAATATTAATAGGAAAATTTGGATATTCTTGATCCCATAGAATTATCAAACAAAAGAAAAATTCAAAAAAAAAAGAATCAAAAAATTATTAAAAGAAAGAAAGTTACAAAATAGACTATAGAACGATCAGATAACTTGATGTTATTGATCAATGGAGGAAATAAGAGGCATCTAAATAATGTATAATACTATTGTGATAATTAGAATTGTAAAACTGACCAATAGGAATTGAAACCATACTGCACTGATTAATATTCAGATCATAAGAATAATAATTTAAAAAATAAAATAGTACAGTGAAATGTAAGTAATATTACTATAAATAAATTAAGAAAATATAAATATTATAATTTCCTAAAATAATTATTCAAATTAAGAACTCAAAGAAAGTATAATTATATTTATGACAAAGTTTATCTTAACATATTTTATAAGAATCATATTTTTTAATAATTAAATTTTACCACGTTATAATGTTTTTTATAAAATAAATTCTATCTCTAGGTTTAACATGTTACAATTTACTAAGGGTGAATTTTAGATATTTTTTTGAGAAACATCAATTTTTTGGTGAAAAGTAAAAATAATGTTTTCAAAAATAATGCATTTTTTATGACACAATAATAATTTAATAATGACCTCTTAAAAATTAATTTTTTTTATATCAATAAAAAATGAATTAAATAATATAACTTAGTTTTTATAAATTATTACCTTAATTTTTAAAACTAAAAAGTAGTTTGAAAAGTCTAAAATTTTAAATTATTAAATTAAAAAAAGTTTTCATTTTCTTCTTCTTTTAATATATATAAAAATAACTGATTTAATCCTAAATAGGTTAATGATGAACCCAATTTTTTTGAGTTGTATTTTCTATTAGGAATAGAAGAAATACATGTGATTTCAATATGTGATGGAGGATAACATCTTGGAAGCAAATGGACAAACCCTAACTTGTATAAAATGATCACGAAGTTCCCCAATCATAATGCTTATATGTGTTGAGCTATGAATAAAGGATTAGAGATTCATATATTGGTGGGACTGAGATCTAGTACCATTAATATTCCGAAGAATAATAATTTCTTCCACTATTTATATAGAAATTTATTGGTAGGAATAATGTAGTTGAGTTGAATTATAGTAATGATCTAAATTGGAACAACATTCATGAGATAAAGGTGGAGTTTTCATAACAACCATGGATAATTGATAACTTGGAATTGATGATTTGATGGAGTTGTTATTGGGTGTATCATATCTTGATTCAATTAAAATAGAAATGATAATGGTGGTGGTGCTACCATTTTATTGTAATGGTTATAATCACTTTATGGAAAATGAATGAGTATTTCATTTTTTTTGAAGATCTAAATAGACAGCTTTTGGGTAGCATCTCTAAAGTCAATCTATTGATAAACGTCTTGAAAAATAAAATAAAATTATTTATTGTAAAAGGAATAATATCTATAATATCTATCAATAGTTATTAATTGGTTTATAAGGATAAGAATTCATCCAAATATGGGATGAGTAAGTTTATATGAAATTTATAATTTTGTATATTCATCTATGCCATCCATCTTCATATACAGATCCACATAACCAACTACAGGATGTAGCCAATTTTTACTGTACATGAGAATTATGACTAATGTATCTATTTCACATAGATCAGGATTCATATAAGTATTTGGGATGATGTAACATAATACTAACTCATAGATGAATTTGTAGATTCACATAGCTAAATGTTGCAACATAAGAAAATGTCCCACATATGAAAATTGAGAATCACATAGATGATTTAATCGGTAGGGAAATTGGAAAGAATCAGATTATATCCATATTCTAATATTTTAATCCCAACATATGATATTTTTTGTCATATTAAAATTAAATATATACTTCTGTATTGAACATCAACATATCCAAATTTTGCCTATTTACTTCATCAAAATATATACAGTTTGTATAAAATTATATATATGATGAATGTATTAAATTAGATAATGTAGGATCTATGTTCTTTATTGATCATGCATCTTGATCAAACTCGTGATCATGACTCAAGATGATATCAAATAGAATGATCCATACAAGGGAGAAGATGGTAGTGTGGAGATGATATCTCCTCACCATTAAAGATGGAACTACATCATAACATGTGCAACTATACTGAAGAAGATTTCTACACTGCATGATATAAAATTACATCTATACTTTATTACATAGAAATATTTTGTGAATAAATATTTAATGTTTTGTGGAAGAATTAAATTATAAAATAATAATGTGATGATTTAAATATCGCATGACAGAAATATGTCAATTTTTCAATCAAATTTATAAGAATATTTTGAATGATATAAAGTATAATATTTTATGAGGCATGAATGCATATAATTATGAAAACTAATACACATATTTGAGATGATATTTATGGAATATTTTAATGAAAAATTTACTCAAACATTATGAGTGTAAATGATATTCAAAAGTATGTATAGCCTTTAAAAAATAAATGATACTTCCATAAAAATTTTGAAATATTATTAAAAAGATATATATATATATATATATATATTAAAAGAGATAAAAAAGGATTAAATGTAATCTATTGTTTATGGCTATGAATATACTATGTGATGAAATAATAAGAGAATTATATGAATCGAGTCAATGCGTTCTATAAATTCTTCAATTCGACAAACGATGAAGTTGTCCCGGTGGTGCAACAACCCTTTCACACTGATGATGAGGTAAGAAGAAATAAAATAATGAGAGATACATCCTATAACCTTTATTTATTATAGAATCATAAATAATAAAGATTTTTTATGTTCTATTGTTGATCATATTCCAATAGGAAGTTTTAAGAGGGCCAACCTACAATTTCTTATTATAATAGTTTAAGTAATAATTAATGATTCCATATGACAATGAAAATAGAGGAATAAGATCAATATGAATAATATATATTAGAGACTTTATTAATGGTAAGTGATCTTAATTCAAAGGAATTGTAATCACATTATATTTTTTGAAATATTAACATGTACTCCCTTGCATTGTAGCCGGTTGGGGAAAGAATTATTTGTTCGAAGTCATGCGCTTTCTAGGGATGATTTTAAGAATAACAAGGAAGTCATGCATGTGAGATAATAACCATGATTCATCAGGGATGTTTTTATATGAAAGGAGGAAATCTTCATTAAGAAACCCCAGGCTTTCTAATCATTTTTTTTACTAAATATTTTTATATAAATCAAAGAATTGATAACGAGAGAGATCTTATTAGTGAATAAGTGAAGAAATAATTACGGGATAAAAGAGAAATTTTATTTGATGTAACTTCACACTAATCCACTCCCCTAATTGAGGGAATATCCTTATAGATCCTAACAATTAGTATCAAATGGTATGCTACACCTTTATATGATTTTCATATTTAATGATTTGAATTTATCTTTTAAAAGGATATATGTATTTAATATTTTAATAATACTTTGAATTATCTGTCAAGGAAATCATGGAAGATATGTTTCCATGAAAATGAAGAATGGGAGGAAAATATTAGAAAAAAAATGAGAAATGTATCATCATAGAAAGAAAACACTCTGTTATTTGAAGTTAATAAATATGAGAGTATTTAGGGTATATTTTTTTGGGTCTCCTCTTGAAGATTATGAAAAAATATCCCTCATAAAAAAAGAAGGGATAAACAATTTAAACCTATGTGGAATATCTGAATAGAATAAACATGCATGGTAGATGATGATTTGGTGGTTGAGTGCATCACAAAGTAAGTAGAAAATAGTTTTGTCTCATATCTATATAGATAAGGGGTGAAAAAAATCATTTCAAAATTTACCTATAGAGGAACCATGTATCAGTGGGGATGATCACAATTTTGAGTAATCAAAAGATGAATAAATTGATGATATAAAATATATTCAATATAACTTCTTCAAATAATTAGTTTTATATATTTATTCCATTTTAGAAGTATATAAGGGAATATAATCCACTATGATGAAAATAATGATGGGATGAAAAAGGATTTAAAATAAAGAATAAAAATATATGTGACGAACTAAAAAAAGTCATAGTAACAAGTGAAATTAATATAAATATTGAGGAAAGATGATTGATATTTCAATATGATTAGTTTAACACAACCATGAAGAAATAAAAATCCAAGAACAACCCATGGGAAAAGAAATAATTCATTTGAATATGTAATTTATCTTAATTATATACTACATGGGATTAAAACCTAGAGGAATAATGATATTGACCATCCACTAAATAAAAATAAAAGAATTCATTAATATCAATTTGAATAGATTAGAAATGATGTAGAAGAAAAACCAAAAATTATAGAGGGTGAGAAAATTATTCTCAAAATTAAATGATAGATTCTTAGAATAAAATTGAAATATCTAGAATAAATTAACGCCATGTATTCATAATAATTTTAAATTAAACTTACAGATAGAAAAAATAAAGAGGATGAAAATTAAAATGAAATACTTTTGGGTGTGGGAAAAATTTCCTAATATTACATCCTAATCATTCTATAATAACCTTAAAGTAAACAATATCATCCACTTCTAAAAATAATAAATTCTCTAAACCTATTTTTCCAAAGTGTAAAGATATTAATTAAATATCTATACAAATATAGATGAAGAAAAGTGATGGTAATCCAAAAATAATTTCTAGGATAGATAGAAAAGGTTTTATGAAATATGGTTCCCCAAATACAGCTCAACTAACTACTACCAATGATAAAAAAAATAGAAATCTATTAGTTCAAGAAAATCAAGACCACATGTTATTAGAAAAAATAAACCATGGTTTGTTTGTAATTTTTTTGTTATTCTAGATTCAGAAATATTTCTATGGATTGATCATATTATATATCATCCTATAAAAGAAAATGAGATCTTACAGTTATGGGGGAAACCCTAAGGTGCTACAACATCCACAAGCTTTGAAGAAAGATGCATATATAAGAAAAATATTTATAATACTTAAAAAAGTCTATGGTATTTTTTATGGAAGTAGTTATTGATAATAGGAATGAAATAATATATCATTTAAACCTAAAAATATAAAAAATATTAATAAAATAAAATATAATTTTATGAATATAGAGAACCCCACCTTGGGAAAGAATCATGAAAAATATGGTGAAAATATTATTCTAAATAATTCTATAAAGAGGGACAGCGAGTTATCCTTGGGTAACAAACATAATAATAATATTAGAGTTCACAAAAATCCTAATAAGTCGGATATGTAAGATGACGAAAAAGGGATAACTTGTTTCTATTACATAAAAATATGAAAAATCATGGAAAATTTTGAACATGTCAAGAATTTGAGTGTTAAAGGTAATAAACATGAACAGAATACAAGAAAATTTCAAATTGTAAATGAAGCGACTAAGTCAGCGATCAAAACATCTCAAAACAAATGTGATAAAATCCAAAAAATTTGTATATTTTCCTATTATATTTCTATATCTCTAACTAGTCAGTTTAGAGAAATATATAGAATTAGAATCCCAAGAAAAAAATTAAAGGGGAAAAATATTCCGTGTGAAAATAAAATCTAATTTCATGAGAGGTTTTCAAAATTAGAAACCTAAAATCATAAGTTAAATTGAAGGCCTAGGTAGGCTTTAAAATTTGTTTAAAAAATATTATAACATTTATTCTAGTCTAAAATGAATCCTTAAATAATATGAATTTTACACTAGGATATGCATGTTCACTTATTGATCATGATAAAAACAAAAGTTAACATAAGGAAAAGAAAAATAACCCATGCTTCCCAATATGATTTTTTAAAAAAATGATTATGAAAGAATGAATATCCCATCTATAAATGGAGTTAAATTTAAAATGGAAAACTAGTTGAGAAGAAATTCTTAATCAGAAAGCTCACATCGATGAACAAGGAGGATCAATCACATTACGTAATTATTTATGTTTTATTTATGAAGTTACAAAATTATAAATTGAAAGTGATGATGGTTAAAAAAATTTGAATTAATAAAAGGAATAAACTTATATTAAATAGTATATATATAAATATGTCACCATCTTTGTAACACTCGGTGATTTTAGGATATAGTTTTAAAAAAATAAAAATGATAGATTGCTTTATACACAACACCGTGTTTAAACAAATCATGATATAAAAGATACTAAATTAATTAGTATGAATAGGATTAATATAATTATGATATATATATATATAATGTTCCTACTTAAAAAATTATGTTTATGTAATAATCAATCATGTTTTAGAATGGTAATTTTATTCTTCAATAATCCATTATCTTCAAAAATAGTTTTTATTGCTTTTCATGTGTGAATAAAAAAAAATTATTTTTAAAATATAAAAAGTTATATTTTAAAAAGATGTATATTATTTTATGTCATTATATCAAAATTATCATATTGTTAATTTTTTGGATCTTTTTAAAATGGTTGATTTTCTAGTTTATAATGAAAATATGAATTTTTATTGAAAATAGTATTTTTGTTTTAATTATTGTCAAAGTTTTATTTTATTTTAAAATTTATTTAAAGGAATTTTAGTTCTATTATATTATTAATCATCCAAATATGTTCACTGGAATCAATTTTATGATTGAACATGGCATAAAAAAAATTTTAAACATTAAAATCCTTTAAAAAAAAATTGTTTTTCATCACATTATGTATTTTTATCATAAATTAATTTATTTTAATTTTAAAAATTGTATCCTGGAATATTAATTCCATATTTTTAATTATTATTTTAAAATTTGGAAAATAAATCCCTTTTTTGGTCAATATGAATAGTAATCATAAATATTTTTGGTCACCACAATAAATGTAAAATGAGTTAATTAGTGTTAAAACTAATGTTATATGGCTTCAAATCCATTAAAAATATTGAATATATTTAATTTTATGAGTATATATCATACATAATCATCCATAATTTTAAAAATATAAACTTTATTGACAATTTTACTGTGATTTCGATGTTTATAATATTTAAGTAAAAGATAAAGTCAAAAATGTCAATTTATTTATTTAAATGCCTAATATATTTTATGACAGAGATAAAAACAAACTATTTTAGGTTTTAAATATTTATTTAAAATATGAATTAATTTTTTACCCTGTAAATTTATTTCTACTTTTTAGGGATGAAACAATTACTTTAAATGCATATGCAACACAAACACAGTTCTTGTGCAACAAGTAGAAAAATCAATTATATGATTTTAAAAACTCCAAATGTAATTTTTTGAGTTATTTATAGTATCTAAAAATTTTATATATAAATATATCATATTATATATGTGATAATGTTTTATACTGAAATTCAATTTCTTTTATGTCTTTTTAAAATTCAAATGAAATGAATAGTTTCCAAAATGAAATTAATGATATTTTATAATAAATAATATATTACTAAATGATATGAAATTTTTATAAATCGTATATTCATACAAGATAATGGGATATGGTTTAAAATATTATTAATGGTTCATTCATGGGTAATTTTTCATTTTATAATGACTTACTTGACACCTAAATAGTAGAAAATTTTGATATCATTGTAATTTACAGAAGGGTTAATAGAGGGGGGGGGGGGGTTGAAACAAAGAGATAAGGGATAAAACATAACAAAAAACTTAAAAAAATATTATTTTATGATTTTATTTATACTCATAATCATATTATATTCAAATTATATTAATTTAAATCCATTTTAAATGAGAACTATTTTATATAGATTTAATACATTTGTTAATTCTAAGAGAGCCCCTCCCCTCACTTATAAAAAAGAACCTCACTTATTTAATTATTCAAAATTATTGATCCTTATAGACCAAATAAATACCCAACCTAATATGATATAATATTAAATATACACATCCAATAGATTTTGGTCTTCCCAAAATACCATCCTTTCAATGATTAAGGGGTAAGACAAAATAGGTTTCTCAATGATGATATATAAATCTTAATCGAGCATTTTCAATTTTATTTATTATTATACCTCATATAAATCTATTTTATCTATTATAAAATAATTATTTAGTTATATAAAAATTAATAAATTATTATTATAATGATTTAATAACCATTATACCTCTTCTTCCAACCAGTTTTAAAAGTATAGTGCTGCTCATTCATACGTGTGGACTACCACCTCCACAATGTGATGTGATTTATTTCTCATTATCACTTTACATGGATGGTAATAAAGATAAATATAAAAAATATATATGATTTATATGATATAATAATATTTCTATAAATATGAATTATTATTTTCCTTTATTTCATTTCATCCATTGAAAAGTGAAAACCACATTCATGTATACGTATGCCCAACTATCTCCATGAACTGTGTAACTAATTTATTGAGATATAATTATTATTCATGTATATATATGTATATAATTAATATATTTATTATATTTATATAAGGATTAATGTTTTTATTTTATGTAACCGTGATAAAATTTCATTGACTGAAACTTCCAAACGGAAACTCTCATGAAAAAAATAATAGACTCCAAAAAACAGAAACTTTAATAAGAAATTATTTATAAATGGATATTGAAATGTTATAAGAGTATATATATGATATTTTTAATAATTAAAGTATTCTAGTATAAAATAATAATAAATATAAATTTATTATACATGAGTTTAGGGTGCTTTTGATTTAAGTTGTACTTCAGGTATGGGATTGAAGTTATAATCTAATTGTCTATCAGCGTTGTCTATGATCAAGTTTCAGGTGATGAAATACCCCTAACAAATTTCTTAAACTTTCCTAAACATTAGTTATTTCTATAGATTACATGTTTTCCTTTCATTTTTTGTCTAATTAAGTACTTAATATTCGAAATTAATATTTTAAAGAATATAGGACTACTTTTATTTCTTCGATCGGAAATCCATTTTTTCTTTCATATCCACGTTTTTGAAAAATGTTTTCAAGAATGTTTTAATATTATCCTGTAATTGTTTGAATTGATATTTAAAAATTATTTAACATCAAATAATGGTTTAAACGGATTATTCTAATCATATTTTGAATGAGATACTTTTTGATTTTACAGAAAATGTGAATAGAATATTCATTTTAATGTATACAAAATGAATTTAATTTCCTACCACCATGAACACAATGTGGTTTGATTATTCCCTTAAAAGTTTCCATGGACCTTTTAATATAAATTCGATCCTTAATATTTTTAAAATATTTATATTTTAAAGAAGTGACTTAAAAATGAAAAGTTTATTTTCTGGAAGAAATATTACAAGTGGTATTTTAAATGCATTTTCATCTATGTTTACATCCTTTAATATTACTTATTATTTACTTGGGATATCATCCAATGATACAATCTTTATTATTTCTATGGATAGTTTATGATTATGATGATTAAATCTTTATAAAACCTATTTATTTTCTAATGGACTTTCTATGACATAATGATGACATGTCTTTGAAACCCATTTCATTTCCACTGCTTATGATATGATGAATTTTTTATTATATTTTGTCACATATATGTATGATTTTAATTATGTGATGGGTGATCATGGAATTATATAGTACTCAAATGCCTTTGATAAAGATGGATATCTCATGAGATGTCCCATAGACAGTTATTAGACAAGTGACCAATTATTTTGGTCACAAGGCCTCAAGAATGCATCCACATATGCTATATATAGAAACCATTATTTTTTTACATTATGATTACATAATTTTAAAGGTAAAAAATATAATTGTGTTAGAAAACTAGGATCCAAAGGGTTTTTGTATTGTTAAAATTAGGACCATATGTAACATTTACATAATAAAACATAAAAATCATCTAATTATTTATTCTATTGATTAATTGTGGCCATCATGTTATCCTTTGTATAAGTGGTCACCTGAGGACATACAACAAAGAAATGGAAGAGCTAAATGCCTTGTATGAGGATAAATAAGGACCTGAATAAATGTAACTTGGGTGAGCATTATATTCATCATCCTAAAAGAAACATGGGATCATCATTATAATCATGATAATAAAAATTAGATAAAGGAATTGAATGCATCAATGCATAAAAATGAAACATCATGTCTTTGTGGTCAAATGCCGTGCATATTTGTGAACAAATCTAGCATCAAATTATGACATAAAATATGTTCATAATCATAAAATCACCATTTTTAGAAAATATAAAATCATGTTCATGAATATTTCACCTGATATCATGAGATACATCACATTACCCAATGCATCAGAGCGCTATATAATTTCAAGTGCACCTATCACATCATAACATTTACATAATCATGCATGCCACATAATACGTATAATAGTATTTTCATTAAAATAACCCCTATAAAGGAAATGGATTTCAGATAATTTCATAATGAATAACTTATTTAATAAACATTAGGTTTCTCAAAATAAAAAGGGAAAAACTTACTTTCCATAAGAATAATCAATCTTGAGTAAAGAAGAAACAATATCAAGAGAAGTAAATGATGTGTTTTTTTAGAAAGATTAGTTAATTTTGAAATATCATCTCATTTGATAGAAAATCTAATTCAAAACATGCATATCCCATAAAATAAAATGTATAAAAAATTGATTATATTTTAATAATATTAAAAGAACATCCAACCTGAAATATGGCATGAAATAGGAATAACCAAAAGAATAGAAATTTGATTTGAGAATCCTCTAACCATATGTACAAAGGATTTATTCACTTTAATATCCTATTTAAGAAACTTATACTGATTAATTAATAAATATATAACCTCTTATAAATTTATTTAATTTATTATAACTTTATTAAGTTCAATCATAGCCATTATCAGGAGTAATAGAGTTTATTTTCCTCGTTCGAGCGCGTTTGTTTTCTTGGTTTTTATTATCGGTTCAGTAGTATACATGTATGAAAGATCATATAAAATGAAAATAATTCTCAAAATTGGAAATTATATATTATTATTAAACTTGAATAAGTTTAATTGGTCTTATATATTATTATTTTTCATGTTATGAGGATGATTAATTAGATAAAATCTTAATGGGAATCATTTATATTAATATTTTCGGTTTTCGATCACAATGAACTTGTTTTGTTTTAATATTTTATATTTTGTATATATGTTTGTTAAAAAATTAAAAAGGTTTTAAAATACATTTTAAAAACTATTTCAACCATTATAATGGTTTTATGACTATCCATGAATGTGGTAAAGGAAAATTAAAACTTGTCATCGTCAAAGACGATAAATCAACACCTCAGAGATGATGTTTTCATTTTAAGAATTAAAGGGAGAGGATAAAAGGTTTGATGATGGATTATTACATTAAAATAATAAAATTATCATATAAATAATATAATGGAGTTATCATTCCACTTGTATAAGGATATATGATGATAGAATATGAAAATGAAATAAATTAAAATGAAATTAAAATAAAAGAAAAAGGATTAAAGGAAGGTGTGTGTAGAAGAGGTGGTGATGGGTGTTATTTATATGGGAGGAGAGGAGTGTTTTTTATAATTTTATTTATTAGTTTATTATTTTGGATTAAGAATATGTATAGTTTTGATTCCCATGACTGACTAAATTAAATAGAGAAGTAGAGTTTTATATTATTTGATTATATCTTCCATACATCATCTATGACCAAATAATTCATGTATTTGTTTAATACCCTTAATTACCATATTTCACTATTAACAAAATTGAATTATTTTAGAAAAAATACCGAAAATGGACTCTGTACATTTTTCAATGCGTACAATTAATAAACAAACTCTATTTTATGAAAAAAAATTCTTAATATGAGAAACTTTTTTAGGAAAAAGAATCATTTATAAAAAAATAATGATTTTATAATTATAACTGATTTTATGACACTTTGAAAAATTACTTAAGGTATCATAAAATTGTCTTATAATCATAGGACAACTAAATAATAATTTATGAATATATTTTATGAAAATATATTTTCTTTTAAATCATAATATTAGTCATAAATTTTTAATTAAATATTTATAACTTACAAAAATACCAACACTTAATTTAAAATTTTTAAAATGATTATTTAAATATACTATTAAATAAATATTTCATATTTTCATTCATAAGATACCTAAATTTTACTTTCAAATTCATAGTTGGGGTTATTATTCTATTGTAAGGATTACTATTTTTAATGGTCACATCACTATTTCAATGGTGAAATTACAATTCAATTGTTATAGGTTATTTAACTTCTAAAAACACATCTTATTCCATTCATTCTTAATTTATAGTGTTTTTATTATGTTCTCAACGTAATTTTATGTGATTTATAATATATATAATAATTATAAGAATGAAATTTACATAGATAAAATTTTGGGTCGTCACATTCTTCCCCCTTAATGAAATTTTTCACCCAAAATTTCATTTTACAAATACATGTGAGGGTATTTTTCCTTCATCACTTCACCGGGTTCCTGTGTTTCATATTCATACTTATGGTTCCATCATAGTACTTTGACCAGGTGAGTAGTCTTGTTGCATAGAAAATTTTCTCTATGGTCCAATATCTTCACTATCTTCTCCTCATAAGAAATATCATTTTCCAATAATACCACCTTCAGATTCAGTACATTGGGGGAATCTAGTATATACGCCCTCAAGAGGGATGCATAAAATATATAATGTACTTCAGACAAGGTAGGTAGAAGATCCAGTCACTTGGACACATATTCAACACGATCAAGAATATCAAAGGGTTGATATACATAGGACATAGATTTCCTTTCTTCCCAAATCTCATGATATAATTTCATGGAGATATGCATAGGAATACCATGGCTGCAACATAAATCTTTAGGTCCTATAGATGATTGTATGCATAACTATTATATAGACTTTGGGCTTCCATGATGTGCTAATAAATGGTTTTCACATTTTCCACCATTTGTTTGAAAATTTTAGGTTCTAAAAGCTTATTTTAACTAACGTTTTCCGGGAATGCATGTGTTCTTCATATTTTCCCACAGAAGGCTTCATATGGGGCCATTTGGATGCTTAAGTGGAAACTGTTGTTATAGGAGAAATCAACCAGAGGTTGGTGTCGGTCCCATTCTCCCTTTAAGTCCATAAAACATGATCTCAAAATTTCTTCCAATGTCTAAAAAATTTTCTCATATTGGCCATCAATTTTAGGATGATAGTTCATACTAAAGTTCAACTCAGTGTTTAGAGCATGTTGGGGAATTTTCCAGGACATGGAGGTAAATCTCATATCTCAATCAGATACAATAGATATTGGTACTTCATGCTTCCTTACCACTTATCTTATGTATATCTATGAAATTTTATCCTATGAGAAGTATTCTATAATTGTGATAAATTGATATTTTTTTGGGAGAATATCCATAGAAACCTATATAGCATTTTTTCCTCTGGATGTATTTGGGAGTCCGATGACAAATTACATGGTGATGTTTTCCCATTTCTATTTTGGTATGGGTAATGGTTGCATCATACCCTGATAATTTTTCCCTTTAGTATACACTTGTATATATACAAGGTGATTTTATGTATATTTAGTGATCTTATTCTTCATATTCTCCCACTAATAGTTCTTACAAAGAATAAAATATGCCTTTCTGCTCCCTAGGTGAATAGATAATGTTGAGATATGTGTGTCACTTTGAATCTCATTCTTTATCTCTCTATTAGATGGTACACATAGTCATAAAGCATATATTATAAATACATCCTCAGGAATTTTGAACTATGATGATTTCCCCTTTCTCATGGATTACACCTTCTTATAAATTTCCACATCATTTCCTTGAGAGTCCTTTATTTTTTCTATGAGGGATGGTTCAGAAATCATTTGAGAAAGGATTGATGATGTTCCTCCATTAATGATTCCCATGTCCATTCATTACAAATATATGAATGTTGGATTCTTCTCAAATCTCATAATTGATAGTGTTAAAGGATCCTTTATACTTATTGCATCATCCACTTTATTCTATTTGACAAGATGTTTGTGGATTGAGTAGTCAAAATATTTGATAATATCTGGCCATCTACATTAGAACATTTTAATCTCCTTATATGTGAATATATATTTGATACTCTTATGATGAATATATATTTTATACTTCTCCCAATAGAGATTATGCTGCCATATTTTCAACACGAAGATCACAACTCCCAAATACAGATTATGCATGGGATAATTTTTCTCATGAATTTTAAACTACCTCGAGTCATAAGATATCACTTCATAATTTTTCATTAGTAAACATCATAATAATTTCTTATATGTATCTTTTTATACCAAAATTAATTCCCCACTTTTTATAATTTTGAGCATTAGTGTGGTTATAATCCTATTTTTTACTCATTGAAGTAGTCTTAACATTCACTAGTCATGGAAAAATTTTCTCCATTCCAAGTCATCTTGGTAAGTGGGTTTAACAATCATTGAAGTTCTTCAAAAATCATCTGTAATACATAGATAGAACAAGGAAAAAATGGATCTTCATTACAGATATTGGCATGGGCCAATTTTAGATTTCTATTATCTTTTAAGGGTCCATAGATATTCCTTTTTGGAAATAAAGTTCCCCAAGAATGATACATCCTCCATCCAGAACTCACATTTACAATAATTTTCATAAGGTTTATCCCATTAAAAATTCTTCATCAAAATATTCAAATGAACCTCATGTTCTTCCTTGCTATTGAAGTATATTAGAATATCATTAATAAAGGATACCGGAAATTTATTGAGGTAATATCTAAAAACTATATTCATTATGATCATGAATATATCTAGAGAATTGGTGAGTTTGAAGGACACCACTATGAAATCATATTGTCCATACCTCATTCCAGAGGATGTCTTTGGTAATATCATCGTTCCTAACCTTTAATTTGTGATATCCCAACTAAAGGTCCACTTTAGAGAAATACTAGTACCCCTATAGTTGATCAAAAAATTCATCTGTCCATGGTAGGGGATAATTTCCCTATGTTGTGATTTTGTTAACTTCGTGACAATCAATTAATAGTCACATTTATCCATCATTCTTCTTGACAAATATCACTATCACAACTCATAGTGAACCACTTGGGTGTATAATACAACTATTCAGATTCTCCTGTAACCGCTTCTTTAGTTCCTTCAACTCAATAGTAGATATTCTGTAAGGTATATTTGATATCGACAGAGAACCATAAATATGTTTTGTTGAGAACAGAACCTCTCCGTTAGGAGTAAGGCCAGACAATTTTTCAAGGAAAACATTAGTATAGTCCCTCACAATAAGAATGTATTTGAGTATGATTCTCTCCTTTGTCTCAATCATGTTAACTAGATATGTTTTCTCAAATGTTAATAATATATATAATTGAGATGATGATTCTAAAAGAGATTCATAGTCCCCCTCACACATATGAATAATTGTAGGATGATTCAATATATGAAGAGTGATATACCTTTCTTTAAAGATGATGTTGGATTTGTATAAAGATAGCCAATTCATGCAAAATATTGCATCACACTCTACTAAAAGAAGTAATAAAATATTTTTAGGGAGGTTTAGTCTAAACACATTAATTATAGAGGAGTTATATAATTCAGATACAAGAATTTTCCCATTTTATATTCTCACACATCACTCAACCTCCCTATTTTGAGGTTGTGTTTGAATTTTTATACTAAAATTGGAAGATGTGAAAGAATACATAGAACCAGAATCAAATAACAAATTTTCAATTCATGAATAAATAAACAGTGTACCTATCACCAAATCATTATTGGGATCCACCTCATTAGTAGTTATGGACTAAGATTTTTCTTTCTCATTTGTCTTTTGTGGCTGTGGATGTTTATTACCCTCGTGGACTCGAGGTTTAGTGCACTGGATTTCATAGTTCCCTTTCTCCCTACAATTGAACCATTGAACCATTTGTGGTTCTCTCCTTTCCTCTAACACATTGTCCTACTTCTTCATGTCTCATCGATATTCATGATATTGGGGGACTTCTCTCCCACCCATAAATCATTTCCCCATCCCATTGAGGCATTACCCATGATTCTTCTTCCCATTTTATTGGCATGTGAGTGGTTGTGTTTTCTTTCCCCATTTTTAATTAGATCCCCCAATATGAAACTCCACCTTTTGTTTCTTATATATATATATCCATGGTACCTTTCTCCAAACTCTATCTCCACTTTTAGATCACATAGAACAACTTCTTTATAACTCCCAAAGTATCGAACTGACTGAATCATTCAAAGGGGTGGTTTTAAACCACTAAAGAACCTATCTATATTTATATCATTATTATAAAAAAAACATAAGGAATAACATGAAAAACTTGTGAAAATTTCCTGGTATGTAATTATAGATTCACAATCCTTTTTATTCAGCTTTATAAATTCTCTCTCCATCTTCATACAAAGACATTAAAGGAAATAATTTTTGAGAAAAATTTTCGTAATTCTTCCCACTCAATCTATTCAATTTCGTAATTTTTATGGGTGGTCATAATCAACACCCACCATTTATTGTCCTCTCTAACCAAATGATAAACAATTAACATCACCTTATCTATCTTAGAACAATTAAGCACAAAAAAGATCATATCTGTTGAATTGAACCACTATTCTAAAACTAGTGGATCAAGAGATCCACTAAATGTCGGTGGACAATACATCATAAAAGACTCAATACCTAGTTTCTCCAAATTAGGTGAATGAGGATGTTCCAAATTATTCAAGTTATTTTTCATATCCTAAGAAAGATGGGTAATCATCACCATGAAATTTTTAACACCTCCTCCCAAGGAATTGAGGATATTCTTAAGGTAATTGTTTCATTATACCATACAAAGATTGTTGGACTGTTTTCTCTTCATTTCCACCCTTTAATGAAATATAAAAGTTTTGATCAAAAGCTAAGTCAACAAGTCATGAATAAAGAAATTTTTCCCTTGTGCAATTAGCTTTAAAGGAATATCTTGCAAGAACCCTATATTTTATATTTTTTTTAAAACAAAGCTTCTTGGGTGATTTCACGTACATAGTCTCATTCTAAGGGATTTCAAAAATGTTCTCTAAAACTAATTCTAAAATTAAGTAAACAATTCTATGATACCAAATATAGAAACCATGGTTTTTCTAACATTATTATTACATAATTTTAAAGGTAAATAATATAATAGTGTAAAAAAATTAGGATCCAAAGGTTTTGTATTTTGGGAAAATTAGGACCAAACATAACATTTATTTAATAAAAAATAAACATTATTTAATTCCTCTTTCTCTAGATTCTTAGTGTCCCTCATGTATTCCTTAGTATAAATAGTCACATGAGGATATACCACAAAAAAATGGGTGAGCTAAAATCCCAAGAAAATGATAGATAAGAACATGAATCAATATAAAATGGGTGATAATAATAATAATCCTAACATAAATATGGGGTCATCATCATAATCATCTTAGGAAGAAATAGATAAAGGCATGGAATGTGACATTGTAAAAAAATTGAAACATCATGTCTTAGTGGTCAAATACCACACATAGTTGTGAACAAATCTAGCCTCATGTTTACAAATATAATATGTCCATAATCATAGCATAATCATTATGAGAAAATATATCATCATGTTAACACATATTTCATTTTATCTCATGATATATGTCACATTACCCAATGTATTAGAGCTCTATATAATTCCGGATGCACTCATCACATCATAAAATTTATATAATCATGCATGACACATTGAATTTATAAAAAAAAATTCCATAAAATAAACCATCGAAAGGAAATGGGGCTCATGGGAATTTCATAAATCATAATTTCATGAATAAACATTTGGGTTCTTGAAATAAAAATTAATTAACAAACTTGGTATAATAATCATCAATCTAGAGTTATGGAGAAACAATCTCAATACAAGTAAAAGATGTGTTTTTTTATAAAGAACATTTCCTTTGGAAAAATATTTTCATTTATCACAAAATTATATTGGAAACATGTATATCCCATAAAAGAAAAGTTAATAAAAAATAAATTATATTTCAATAATATTAAAACAACACTCACACAAAAATTTGTCATGAAATAGGAATAAGCCAAAGAAATGAAATTAGTTGTGAGAATCACCTTACCTTATATTTTAATGATTTATTCACTTTAATATCATGAATAATCAAATTATATTGATTAATTAATCAATATAGATCCTATTTTACATTTATTTTATTATGGCTTTATGTCTATTCTTAAAGGAGCTAAAGGAAGAGGTTTGAAGATGGATTATTGCATTAAAATAATAAAATTAAAGATATATATATGATATTAGAGTTATCATTCCAATTTTAGAAGTGTATTTGAGGGCAAATAAGAAAAGAAAATAAATTTAAATTAAATTAAATGATAATAAAAAGTATATTACCTCTTGATTTCTTCTTCTTATAAATCACTTTATAGAAAATAGATTTGGTATTTTTTGTGACCAATGTATCATGGACATGGGGGATGGGATTTGGAAGAGGGTTTGGAATACATTATGAAAGCTTCAAGTCTAGGAATGTGGGAGTAGAAGAGGTGGTGAGGGGTGGTATTTTTAAGGGAGGAGATGTGTGTTTTTTGATTATTTTTTTCATTAGTTTATTATTTTGGCTCAAGACTATGAATATTATTTATTCCCATGACTAAATAAAATAAATGGAAAAGGAGAGTTCAATAGTATTGGATTACATCATCCATTCATCGTATATTACTCAATAATTCATGTATTTGTCAAATACCCTAAATTAACGTAATTCACTATTCAAGAAAAATTCAACCATTTTACAAAAAATACAAAAAAATAATCCTAAAATATTTTTCACATTTATATTTAAAAAATATAATCCAATTTATAAAAATAAGTATTTAATTATGAAAAATTTAGTTTTAAAATAAAATCATCATTTATTTGAAAATTAATGATTTTAAAATTATAACTAATTTTATAAGACTTTGAAAAATTACATTCCACAAAACATTTTCTTATTTTTCAAATAAATCACTTTTGGGTTAGTGAGATATGTACAAGAAGCCAAGACCAGAACACTTAAACAAAGAAAAAGCGGGCCTGTTCAAAAGCCCAGTCCTAGGACACTATTCTAAATGTCATGTTTCTATTCTATTTGTATGAGTTCCTTGACTTCTAGGATTACCTATTATTATATTAATTATTCATTTATTATTATTTTTTTGCATTTTCTATTTTATATTATTGGATTTATGCTATATGTAATATATATAATAATTTAATTTCCATTGATAAACTTTTGCATCATCACACTAGAGGATGAAAATAGCATCAAGGGTGTATAGTGGTATGGTGGGGAGACTATACCTTGTTTATAAGAGTGATACTTTTTGTCAAATAATGTGATTGATCTGAAGAAAAAGGAAAAATATGTTATTTAGTTAATAAATATCTGATATAAAACAGTAAATAGTATCATAGATGTATGTTGTCATAGTGATAGAAAGTATGAGGAAGGAAATTCATGGAAGAGGACATGTAGAAAATACCATTATAATCCAATGAAAAGAAAAGACTAAAACTATCTATCTCTATGATTATCCGGGGAACTAGATCAGTCCTCTGCGCACAACACAAAATATATCAAACATCCAAATCTAGGTTCTTCCTCTTATCTTTACCTACAACCATGAAATCTACTCAAGTCCCAAAATATGACCTGAACAGTATTTGAGTAAAACTCCTTAGGCTACCACTAATGGTGAATAATGTAAATCTAGTCCATGAATATAAAATGTGATAGTTTAATCTTATAATAAATAGGGATGTAAAATTAAATATGATCATGTTGGACTTAGTCTTCTTATGGGACACTCATTCAACCCTACTTTCATTATCCTAAGTCAGATATCTCTTATAATATGTCTATTTAATTTAGTTAGGTACCCAATGAATATAGCCAAGGTTTCCTAGATTAATGATTACATGAAAAATATGAGAATACCATAGAATTTATAGACTTTTATAAGTTATTCCTTCTCACATTGATCATCCTTGATGTTGTTTTTGAGTGTAATACAATAGAATAACCCTTTTCATTCCACTCTTAAGAGTTTCTAACTGATCATGGGGAGAAATTATAAGGTAATAATGGGATAGACTTGATCATAATACAAGTAAAAGATCCAAGCAATTCCATGTCCAAAGTCATCAAACTGAATCCTATGAGATCATCACATGAAATCTAAATTTCTATAGTTTTCAAGTAAATTTTTGATGTCATGTAGAGGCATTCACGAATCTAAGAAATTGGACAAATAAAATTTTTGTGTACCACTTGTAATTCACATCAATTTATTGGGTAGAGTCTATTGAATTCAGCCAAGGAATTCCATGTCGGAAATCCAAGGCTTGCACAATGTAGGCCACACAAATATTAGTGTAATCAAGGTCCATAACTATATACAAGCATAAAATAGTACTAAACCATAAGGCTAGGTGTATATGTAATTTAATAATTCATTTATATAATTTCACAAGTGGATGAAAATCTAGAAACACACAAAGGGGTGGTTCAATTATATAGGAAAGGGTGTTTCTTAAAGACTATCCCATTACACCCTAAAGGGGGTTTCCTTTACATTAAAATTGTGATTGTCATAGAATTTAAATAAACACATCCTATTCTTTCATATTGGGTTGATTTTATCAACAACCAATGGATTATAAGGGTCTCATAGTATGTTTAATTCAATATCTATGTGTCTAATTTAATGTATATTAATTTTTAGAGGAAACATGTTGAATGTATAGTGTGAAGAATAACAAATAAAAGTATAAATAATGATACTTTTATAGAAAAGTAATAGATCTCTTACCTAAGACTATATAATAGTGCTCATCTAGTATTTACCTTATTTATGTGTGTGAACATGATAAATTAAAAAATAGAAAAAATCCATAAAAATTGGTTATAAAAATTATAATTGGTGGAAGATGTTTTTATGGATGAAAAAAAGAAATAATGGAATCTAATTGAATGCTAGCCTTCCTGAGGGTGATCCAATATTTCAGAAGGAACTTGATTCGAATGTGGAATGTTGGAGATACACTAAAAACTCTATTGAGAGGAAGAGGGTCTCCCAACATGGCTATTGTGTGTAAATGAAAAAGGAGGAGAAGGTATTATACATTTAAGATAAAATTTTGAAAAATGGTAATTTATAGAATTTTTAACAGGGTGTATGGTTTGACCAAATTGTTGGTTAAACTGGGCACCAAATGTGCATCCACGCTACCAATGATAACTACACCTCTCATAGTTTAAGAACATAGTTATAAAAACCTTATGAAAACCATTCATAACAAACTAAAAAAAATTTAGGCCCTCCCAGGTTTGTATGAAACATTTTCATGGTTTATAAAACTATAATCCTCCTTTTCTAATCCTCATGGTTAGCCAAACCATGTACTAACTATACACATCATCCTGCTTCTCCAAAAACCATATCTATGGGCCCTCATACCCTTCTTAATTCTCTTGAAACCTCTAATAATCCCTTAGTAACTTCCATATAATAGAAACCAAGGGTTTTGGTTTAATTGAAAAGGATGCATTGCTGATTGAATAATTGGGCTCTTATAATGCCCCCTCTTTAAGGCTACTTTTCCCCATGTTTCTCTTATGAAGATAGTCGAGCTACATCATCGAACAACTCTAATCACTGATCTTGTATTTCAGACTCCCATTAAAAAATTCCCCTTGCATACATTTCTCTTTCATATAACCAAAACAAGTGTTACCATCATTCCTAAAAGATTCTTTATTCTATGATCAAAGATATGAACAAGTTACTCTTAAAACAATAATCATCCCAAAAATCAACTTCCTCATAATCAAATAGATGAGATGGATATGTGTAATAATGGAGGAGGTTAGAAAAGGGAAGAAATCATTCATAAACCCATAAAACTATAAGAGAGATATCCAATTTACTACTGGCCTGACCCCCTCAAATATCATAAAAGGAAAAATGAAACTATTTGACCACATTCTTTACCTACTACTCAATTAATGACACAAACTTTGTGAAACATGAATGAAGACTCGGTCCCCCACCTCAAATTTTGGAGGTCAAGGGTGAAAATCAATATATTAATTTTTTCTAGACTAAGACATATATATACATTTTTTGATCAACTGTACAAGTATTGATTTATCCCAAATGAGATGTTGTCTTAGTAGAGTTGACACCTCTACCTATAACTAGAATAGAGGTAAACTAAATGACATACTGTATAGAGCCTCATAAGGATCCATTTGAATAGTCAATTGGAAACTTTTATTATATGAAAGCATATAAAGTATTATGTTATTTTCCAAATATCCTCTAAAATCAAGGACACATTCAAGAATAATGTCCTCCATTACATACATAGTGCACACATACTGAACATCATTCTGAGGGTGGTATGGTGTACATTGAACTACCAATGAACCCTGTTCCTTCTACAATGACTTCCAGAACCACGAATCATGACGATCATCCCTAAATGATAGAATGGTATCTAGAATCCCATGAAAGTGTATAATCTCTAGAACATATATCCTTACAACTCATCCACTATGATGGTGTCACTATGGTTCAATAACTGGGTGATACTCATAATCCTATCCATAATCACCCAAACGACATAACTACCTCAAGGTTTCCTAGGTAAATGCCTCAAAAAATCAATGGTTACATCCTCCCATATCCACTATAGGATGGTTGGTGTATTTATAATTCTAGAAGGATTCTGGTGTTCCACATTCACCTGTTGACAAGTGGAACACTGAGTAAAAACTTGTGATCTCCATTTTCAACCCCAACCACCAATACTGGTGGTGAAAATAATGATACATATTTGTGATTCTGGGATGTACAAACCATTTATAAGTTTGAGATTATTGCATCAATTCTTATCAAATGTATGTAGGAACCCAGACATGTCCTTTTATATTTAGGATATCATCATCATCAGAAAATAAACTAGGTAGCGGGTCCTCACTAGAATCACTTTCCCATAGGGCCATGCCACTAGGATGTGAAAGATTCATCCTTTTCACTCCATCTAGATGTGATGAAGTCACTAGTAAGACCATCGAGACAGGTTTCATGTGACACTCCTAAACATCCATATTCATTTTAAAAATAAGATCCATCAACCACTAATCCGTATTAGCTTCTTGAGTAGCTTGAGTATCAGACTTCTAGAGTAGAGCATCATCAATTTCATTTCCATTACCATGTGTGTGAGAATGATCAAAGTCAAAATAATGAATATATTCTTCCCATATTCACAATTTAAGGTACAAGTCACAATGAGAGAATATGTATTTATGGATATTATGATCAATGTATATCATGAATTTCCCCCCTAATGTATAATGACTCTATAAACACATGGCTGAAATGGTAGATAATAACTCAAGGTCTTGTGTAAGGTAAATAAACTCATGAGGTCTCAAGTGATGAGACCCTTATTCCATGAATCATTCCAATTACATCAATATATCTCCTAATATAATTATTAATGTATCACAAAAAACTATATAACCTGTTCTAAGATCATATAAGTAGGATCAACACTAAGGAATACCTTCCTTTCAACTCTTCAAAGGTATTCTCCTAAGCGTCATTCCATATGAACTTTATATTATTCAGGGTCAATCCAGTAAATAGTACATTCTGGAGTGAAAAGTACTAGATGAAGAACCAATAGTAAGAAAATAGTTCTAATAATATTTGAATATCAAATACATTGTTGGTATAATCCCATGAAATAATGGATCTCAACTTCTCTGAATCCATATATACTCATACTTCTAATATGTTGTGGAACAGAAAGTAAACTTTATTGATCTAAATTTAGAACTTAGTGATATTGGAATATATTGTATTCTCTCTTAGTTTACTGAAAACGATTTTATGGTGTTTGGTATGATCAGGTCAAGTGTGATAGTATAATAATATTTTATCCACAAAAAAACACTAGAAAATCATCCTAGTATGTGTGTAAAATCCAATTCAAAAAGTAAATAAATACTATAGTTGTGTTGGTAAAACTGAACAAAATTACTAGATAATAATATAATTCATACCAATATTAGAATGTTTTATGTGGTATATCTATGATCCTAAATCTAACCTGATGTTAGAATTATCTCTAATAAATCTTCAAGAAGGCCTTGGAACAATAGAGTTGTTCAACATAAAATTTTATAGGAGGCAGTGGGTACTAATTCTTAATTGTAAGATAATTCTACCACCGATGACCCACACATAGCCCGAGGGTATGATTCTCCTTCTTGGAAAAATTAGAGGTTTTAATGACTCAGATTTTCCCATGTGTTATTTTTAGAAATTATATGGGTTTATTTTGATTGTAGATACTAAGGCGACATGTGATTTTGAGGTCTGGTGTGCCCTAAAAATTATTTGAAAAATATTAAACATTAAATAGCATGGAGGCATGATTTTTTTTAAAAAAGTGGAATAAATCCTAAATAGGTTCCTGATTCTGAAATCTAAGGGCATCATCAAACTCATAATAGTGGTTTTACCCTAGGTGTGACTTAACGTTGGTTGTCATGGGTCATATGTGAATAATTTGTTCCAGGACGTAATAAGAATGAAAATATAATATTCAACGTAATGACATTTTCATTTTAATAATAATTTTTTTAATAAATTCAAGGTTATCACCATAACTATAGAATTCCTCTAAGATGGAAGGAATGAGCTCTGGAGAAAAACATTGGCAAATGATGACGAATTGATGCAACGACGGATTTGGCAGATCAAGGATTGATGAATGACGACAACAAAACTTCACCCTTCATCAATAATATTTCCAACTCGATACTGGGCATTTGTTTTCATTTTTTCCCTTGTTCTTGGTTTTCAGGATTATTGTGGGTCAATCCACTAGTAGATTGACCCACACTTCAATCATTTTGGGATGGATAAAAATGAGAGTTTAATTTCGGGAGATAATTTTTTTCATCTTTGTTTATTTCCTCTATTTAGAATGAATATAGGTTTACAAAAACAATGATAAGGTTCATTATTCGGGAATTTTTCTACATTTCTATCCCCCCTTATTTCCATTCTTATCCATTGGACCTTGGTGGAAATCACTCAACTTTTTGGGAGGATACGAATTTGAATGTACCCTTGGATTGGTGGTAATGCATCAACGGAGGCCGCATCTATGTAGATCGGAACCCGAGAAACTAGGTAATAAAATCTTTGTATACTTTAGACCAGCATAGGAGGAGCGATGTCCCATATATGGGGCCACCAGTGTGTGCTACGTCATGCTGTGTGGACGCGGTGGCCCGACCACGTGGGAGTCGTTGTAGCCGGCTGTATGCGGTGGTCATGGGACACAACAGTCACTGCTGGGGAGAGTCCACAGGGTGTGGATGTGATGCGCTGGACATTGGCCTAGGTGTTCCATATGGGACACTCAGGCCACATGGGATGGGATAGAAATCCCAATAAACCAGTTTGGGATGGGATAGATCTGAGTAGGACCCGGATCAATCCGAATATTGTGGACATGTTTTCTTCAAACATCCATAAATTTCAAATAGTGTGTCCATTTGAAGAGCCATCTACGGAATTGGAAAACCTGTAATAATAAGGTTATTTATAGATATCATAAGTGGGTATTTTTTCAGGAGCATAGATGGCCTAATGTATTAAGGAATGGTTTCTCCCAAAATGAGCATACTATGAGAAGAATATTGTGGGTGGTTGTTACCTTGAGACTTCATGAATAATAGAGACTCTGTGTCTTATAGAGAATATGTTTGTTATTGAAAATGTGTGTATTAAAGAGATTTTGTGTCTTATCAAGACTATGTGTCTTATTGAGACTATGTGTCTTAGAGAATACACCTAATAATCTTATTATGCATACTATCAACTTATGCCTATGTAAACTAACTATATTTTATATTGTGGTATACTATATGGTATCTTCCATATGGTATATTTTCCTTTATGTTATAATGTGTGCTATATTCTCTATGGTATATTCCCTTTATGGTATTCTATGAGTTATCTACTTTATGAAATTCCTTTTAGTTTTTGGGATGTCCTACTGAGTGTTGCATTACTCACCGCTGCATGGGATTTACCCGCACATGTCATGTCTTGTGCAGATGAGTGACCTTTCAATGGTGTTCCAAGAAGACATAGACCAGGTGGTCCCTTGGGGGACTGAAAAAACTGAGGTGTGTTCCGAAATCTTTTTAGATGACAGTCAGAACACCATTGCCTTTAGGTTGGATAAGGTAGTGTTTTCTATGAATGAGTTTCAGGAACTTGTGGCTATAAAATCTTTTCCTTTGGTGGGATTATATTTGGTCCCTTTTTACATTTTTGTACCTTCATTGGTGTACTTGTGTTTTGATTTAGTAGTTTTCATGCATTATTTACTTAGTGTTTTTACTTTTCATCATTTGTGGACTGGAGATGGGTGTGTGCATATAGGTACATAGGAAAATGGATCTCATTTGTGGGATATTCCTACTCAGTCTTAGTCACCATCACTTGCCCTATTAGAGGCGAGATTGGGGTAGTAATGACACTAGGCCCTATGGGATGGCTCATGACATTGTGGTCTCAAAAGAGTTTGGTTATACTTTAGGACTGGGAGTGTGTGATATTGTTTTGTGGAAATAGTGTTATTTGTTTCAAGTTTGGAGTTCAGTCCAGGGAATCTAGTATTGGAGTTGTAGCCGATGTATACATACACCAAGCCTCTGGACACCAAATTTTTAACTCGTTACATGAAAAAACTGGTAGTAGGGAAAATAATGTTACATTCATTACATAGGATTTCGGTGTGTCCTCATGTCCTTCTTGAGATAGATCACTAGGTATACTCTTTTGACCATGGTACATCTTGTTTTATTTCAGGATTCCTCTACACAGATAGCTATCCAGGATTCCTTTGTGTTATCATGAGGCTGATAGGCCTAGTGATGAGGCATTAGTATAGGGGCGTGTACCAGAGATAACACCTCTGATTGGTTTAGCATCTATACAACCACATGTTGCAAATCATCTACTTTCATCAATACCAGCTGAGGATGCACATTGAATGAGCATGTTGCATGAGTCTTAGAGGTAGCAACCTCCTAGGTTTTGGGGTGATCCAGTCACTCATGTGGTTGAGGATTGGCTGGAGGTGGTTTCCCGTGTCTTCCTCCTTGTGAGGACGCCTTCTTACCATATGGTTGTCCTTGTCTCAAGTATTATTCAAGTCCTTGTAAGATGATGGTGGATCTTAGTAACCCAAAAACATGATGATATGTCTCTCTATTGGACATACATAGAGAATCTCTTCCAAGGTGAGTTATTTCCAGCTACGTTGTGATGATTACACATACAAGAGCTTCTGCATCAACAACAGGGAAGTCTGTCTATGGTGGAGTATTCATATAGGTTTACTGATATTTCACTTCATTAAATAGATATGGTACAAGAACTATTCTTCAAGGCTTGGACCTTCAAGAAGGTATTATGATGGGAGATTGGGGAATCCATCATATCCCATAGAATTCCAACATATGTTGGGGAACTTAAGTGATCCTACCTAGTGGATATATTTCCAGTGGAGTAGACACCGATATTTGGAGATACCTATGGGAAACAGGTAGTAGAGACCGTAGTAGTAGGTAGTCGATGACCGACACAAGGGCCCAAGTAGGCCTGGAACTTTAGTGGATGACCACAAGACACAGGATTAGTGGTGCGGGGATTCCATGGTAGCTCGAGTTAGCCGAGGGACACAATTTTTTACTCGTGCGGTGGTTGAGGTTATCTGAAATGAAATTGACCAAACTGTCACATCATCGATTATGAGATGGTTGAGGGACCACCGAGGTAGAGGCATAGGTAGGATAAGGGTGGTTTTTTGTTCAACAGATGTGGAAGATTAGAATAAGGGGCTACATGAGGTGGGATTAGGATCAACGTATGTCCACCACCGCCGCCAGGTGGGCCATGCCAAGATTTGGGAGCTGGTGGACAGGGATAAGGATAACTGCAATCATTGGGGGATAATAATTCGGAGTCTCAAGGGATGATTAGAGGTATAATTTATGACTTCTCAACATTAGATAAAGTTTTGATAAACATAGGTTCTAGTCATTCTTTTCTTACCACAAACCTTTTTCGAGGCACAAAGATTCACGTTGAGCCATTAAACTGAACCATACGCTTAGAGACTCCTATGGGAGAAGATATCATAATAAAACATTGGTTCCAAAAGTGTGAACGTAACCTTTAAGGTGAGTGTTTTAGTTTGGATCTCTTAGTAGTGGAATTGAGGCCTTAGGATGTCATCTTGGATATGGACTGGGTATCCATAGTTCAAGCTCATATTGACTATTTCAGTTGCAGAGTGTAGTATATCCATAGTGATGGAGCTGGTTTTCCCTTTATAGGTGAAAAGGAGATGTAGGTAGCACAATATGGGCTCACACATAGGAGGGTGAGACAATCACTCAGCAGTTGGAAAGCCTAACCCTCAGTGTAGTGGATGATATGAGTCCTCAGTTTCCTACAGTGGTGGAGGAGTAAAAGGAAATATTAACTGAGGATGTTCCATTATTACTACCCTATAGGGAGGTAGATTTTTGTATTTATCAATGCCTTAGGACATCACCAATATCTACACCCACATATCATATGACTCTCTTAATGGTTTGAGAGCTAAGGGTACAGTTGGAGGACTTGCAGAGGAAGAGATTCGTGAGGCCCGGGTTTTCAACCTGGGAAGCCCCAATTTTGTTTTCTAAGAAGGAATAGATGAGATTGAGGTTATGTGGGGACATTGGGTTCCTGAACTAGGTGACCATGAAGAATAAGTATCCACTACTAAGGATCGATTAACTCTTCGATTGGGTGAAAGGGTTATGGTGGTTCTTGAAGATTGATCTATGATATGTCTATCACCCGCTTTGAGTATGGGATGAGGATATTCTAAAGACGACATTCATATGTGGATATAGACACTATGAGTACTTGGTGCTTCCATTTGGAATGATAAATTCTCAACAGTGTTCCTAGGAATCATGAAAAATATATTTTATCTTTATTTAGATAATCTTATGGTGGTCTTCATTGATGACATTCTAGTGTACTCGACGTTTGAGGAGGAGCACGTGATAAATATAAAAATGGTCCTAAAAACACATAGAGAGCACCATATTTACGATAATATCTCAAAGATTCAGTTCTAGATTTGGTAGGTCTATTTTATCTGATACGTAATTTTAGAGACCGAAGTTATAGTGGATCCAAAAAAAATTAAGGCGGTACATTCCTGAGATCCACCCAAGAGTGTTACCAAGGTGTGGAGTTTCCTTGGTTTTTTTGGTAAAATTGGAGGTTCGTACCTGACTTCTCCAGAGTGGATGTATCTTGGAAATTTTTGATATGAATAGGAAATCCATTCGTATAGATAGAGAAGTGTGAGGAGAGTTTTTAGCAGTTGAGGAATAGATTGAAGAGAAATCCCATATTGAGATTTCAAATGGAGGTGTCAAGTATGTAGTGTTCTATAAGGAATCATGAACTGGGCTTGGTTGTGTCCCGATGCAGGGGGAATTAGTGATTGCCTATAGTTCATGCTAGTTGATACCACACAAGAAGAACTATGTGACCCATGATCTTGAGTTAATATCAGTAGTTTTTACATTGAATATGTGGCGACACTACTTTATGGGTGAGTGGTTTATCGTCTACTTTGATCACACGATTCACAAGTATATCTTCTATTAGAAGTATTTGAACTTGAGACAAAGGCGATAGATAGTGTTCCTCCATGACTGCGACTTTGAAATTGTATATACTCTTGTAAAGGGGAATTTCATGACCTACCTTCACCAAGATGAGGGAAGGGATAAAAACTACCAGACCCTTCCTTCTTCAAGTTGATGGAGATATACTGACCCTCGATCCATGCCTTTAATAGGCCCTGGAGTGGATACTAGCACCAAGGGTATATAATCACATGTAATATGGAAGTAATTTCCCTTTTTAAAGAAAAATATTATGACATAAGATGGTAAATCTCAAAAAACTCCAAATATATATAGTAAAATTAAATCCAAACCTCATTTTCCTCATGCATGTTCAATATAAAGTTCTAAAAAGTACAATAAAACTCTAATGAAAAGTACCAAAAGAAAGAAAAATAGAAACAACAAATGTCCTACCATTTGAGTTATTAATGTCTGACATGGTCCTCAAAGACCTCCTGGAAACCTAAAAGAAGTTATATATATGTAGGGTGAGTATACAGGTATACTCAGTAGGGAAAACAAAAGATCTCATGCACAAGTGGGGAGGTATTCTAATGCCCCTTGAGAAAAAAAAGATTACCCAAGCACCTGTCAAGGAAACTATCCACCCAGTCTCACCAAGGCACAATCCCCAAATAAAGAATGTTTGGAAAAGTATTAGTAATAGAACATCACTATTTGGGTACCCATCACTGCTTTCCCACTATTTATTTAGGACATCTTACTTGTCAAACCTCCCCCATAAGTTCTACTGCAGTCCCACTACTGCCCCAACAACATCCTTTTGGGCTATCACAGCTACACATCTCGCCCACAAACACATGGGCCACCACAACCACACATGTCCCCACCCACAGACACCTGAGCCACCACAACCACACACATCCCCACCCATATACACCTGGGACACAACAACCACTTCCATGCCTAAAGACACCTAGGTCCCATCTCAAAGACACTTGGAAAACAATCCTGCTCTCACACGCGTGGTCCAACCACCACAACACAACCTGCCCAAAGTGTCTTGGGCCATAATAACCTTAGGCCATCAAATACATCACTAAGTGTCTTGGTCTACCTAGGAGAGGGATCATAAATGAGATAATAACCATCCACTTAAAAGAATATTGGAAAAAACCCCCTCTCCCATGAAATGGGGGTGTTCAGCATGAAGTCCTCAACTTGGTTGGGGTGCGAATAAGAAACACAAGAACAAAATTTATACATATAGGTAAACAAGAACTCCTACCAACTTAAGGGTCTTAAAACCATCCTATACACAAACACTCTCATTACCATTCATACATACACAAATACACAACAACCACAAAATGAAAACTACCCATTTATGGAGAAGAATTCCCCATTGAACCCATTCTTTTTTATCATGTTCAAGGGATTTCATTAGAAATAATTCTCGACTAATGTAAAACTAACAAGAAAATCCACAAGTCAAGACAACTATGGACTGAAGGAGAAAATAACTAAACAACAATTTAAGCATTCACACCTAGTTCTCTTGTAAATTCACAACAACAAAAGGGATATGTGAGATCCCTTGAATTAATAGAACACAACCTAGCCCCAACATACAACCCCACGTGTTCTAAGATCCAAAAACTAGAAATTGAAAAATTGGGGATCCCATCCCCATCCACATCACCCCCAAGAATCAAGAAGAACAACCGTACTTATTAGTAGAATATATCATGGGAGTTTTCAGATTTAACTACACCATTTATCAAGTTACTTCTTTCCGTTCAGTTAAATTGGGTGATCACAAAAGGATACTTATTCATTGGGAATCCATATAATCAACCATGTTTACTTGATTAACTAGTATTTATGTTACAACCATTCAATCAAAAGATTATCCAGAAGAACAGAGGTGAATTAGATCCCAAGAAAGGACCAACAATGGCCACAGTTTTTAGTGGGAATAATCCCTTACAGTTCACAACATATAAATGAAGATAGAAGAGTACAAAACATCATCATCAAATACACCCCTTCATTCCATAAAATTAATTTATTATTTTCATAAAGTTTGGTTTCATCCTTTCCCAAAGGAAACATTATCATACCTTCCACACATGATGAAAAAGTAAAGATAGATGAAGGAAAACCATACTTGGATGATCAATGATTGAAGTATTCATCTCACACCTAGTACTGGGTTTGTGATGCTTGTAAAGGAAGAACTCCAAGGACTCCAAGGCTGAGCAGGAAGGGCTCAAGAATGACACATGAGAGGGGCTCCAAGGGAACCAGGGAGAATAAGGGACCAAGGAAGAAGGAAATCTCTATTTGATAAAAGTCCTGATCTTGGAGTTACAAGATATTAAATCATGAACATCATAAAAGGCAGATCAAGGTTTCACCATGCAGTTGGGTGGTTAAAAATGATGTAATTAATTGTTATTTAATAATTATCCATGAAGATCTTGGAGATTAAATCTGTGAGTTAGTAGATATGCTCTAAATAGAGAACACCGTGTAACATGGGAAAATATGGAAGGCATGGTGAAAGGTGTGAAACCAAGGAAAAAAGAACATGTTTTGGTAATTAAATGTTCGACTGAATCTTGGGTGATGAAAAAATAATTTATTGTCTTTAAATGGATATGAAATTGGTATTACTTTTACTTCAAAAATATGTGTTATAAGAGTGGAACTATAAAATCTCAAAAATTGGTAAAAGGCAAGGGTGGGACATCATTTGGTGGTACACTGTAATGGTGCCACTGTAATGGTACCACCATAATGGTTCCACCGGATCGATGGTACTCTATAAGTGGTGCCACCATTTCAATGTGTTGCAGTGATAGTGCCATCATCACGACACCACCGTCATGATGCCAATGTGAACAGTGCCTCCGTTTTGGTGGAACTGTTTGGTGGAACCATGTTTTTGGAAAACTCTTTAATGAGTCACTGGTGGTCCCCAGGATACCCCAAATACCCAAAATTTGTAAAATTAATTGAACAGGAGGGCCTATTCCTTTACATCAGATACCTATCAAACTATTTTAGTCCTCAAGAATCTAAGATTAATCTCATAGAAAAGAAATGGGTCTGAAAGACCACCTCATAAGATAACTCTCAAGGAAAAACCCACCCTATGGTTGTTTCAAATCCAAAACAAACTTCAATATCTAGGAAAACCTCTCCCTCATCTTTCTTCTGAACAACTATGGATACACCACCGCTCTTCTCCCCTAGTAACCACACAAATATTTAAAGGTCACACTACCAAGGAATATGGATTAGGGAGTCCCATCCCCCATGTCAAGATATAATTCTATTTCGGTGGCACTGACTTAACCAAATAGGTTTAATCACATCCACCTTAATGCATCTCGATTAGGGATCTTGTCCTCCCTTCCCCATAGTGAGAAATTTTCACACACACTTAGAAAAAAAGAAAAAGAACCCATCTCATAATTAAAAATTTCATGCACTAAATCATAGTCCAATACAAACCAACATTTAAAAAACTCAAGATAGCTTTGGGTACTGAGCTCACGTTAGTTCCTCCCATTCCCAAGTACTCTCCTTGAGGCCACCATGCCTCTATAACACACAAATCAAGGGAATGGTTCATCCACGGAGTACCCTCTCTTCACGATCCTTAATCCTCACTTGTTTCTCAAAGAATATCGCATCATCCTCGATATATATATTTTCCCACATGAGGATGTGTGAATCATCATGTAGACACTAACAGATCTAAGACACATGGTAGACATCATGCATTCTCAGTAGTAGTGGTGGCAGTGCCAGCTGATATTCCACTTCGTTGACTCGCCACAACACCTTGAAGGGTCCGATGAACCTGGGAGAAAGCTTACTCCCCCTTCCGAACCTCCATTTACCATGAAATGTGGAGACCTTCTTGAACCTGTGTTCTACAACATCGAACTCCAAGGGTATCCTCCTATGATCGACAGATGACTCATGCTGGCCCTGAGACACCTTTATCCTATCCCATATAAGATGGACCTTCTCCATCGTGCTCTGCACTGTCAATGAGCCAAGAACACTTGTTTCCCCAACCTTTGTCCAGCACATGGGTGAATGACACAGTATTGCATAAAAGGCTTCTAATAGAGCCATGAAAAAGGTAGAGTGATAGCTATTGTTGTAGGAAAATTACACAAGAGGCAAGTGTCATACCCAAAATCCACCGAAGTCCAAAACACTTGCCCACAACATATCCTATAACATCTGGATGGTCCACTATGTCTGCCCATATGTCTGGGGGTGGAAAGCAGTGCTGAGGCATATCTGGGTGCGAAAAGCATGTTACAATCCTTTCCAGACTTGTTAGGTAAACTATACATCCAGATCCAAGACTATGGACCAAGGAACTCCATGGAACCACACTACCTCATCAACTTATCTTCATGCTAAGGCATCCACTACACTCAAATCCTTGATCACTAGGAAGTGTGCTAATTTCTTTAGATGATCTACCACTATCCAGATGGTATCACAACCTCTATGAACCCTAGGTAGTCCCACGACGAAATCCATCGAGATTTCATCCCACACCCACTCGGGGAAATATAAAGGATTAAACAAACCTATTGGGATGAAATGTTTATCCTTCACCTGCTGATACACTAGGAACCTTACCACATGCTCCGCCTGTGCTTGTTACACCTTGGGAGACCAAAACTGTTCTCTCAGGACTGGAACATCTTGGAAACTCTTGGGTATACTGCTAGGGGTTATTTATGGAACTCACAGAGAACTCCCTCTTGCATTGTCTCTGGGACGTACAACTTCCCGCAGAACATTATCTGATTCTGACCATCCTCTGACCACCCTTTCAGAGCATTTCCCAATTTAACATGATCATGCATCACTTTAGCCTATATGTCCCCCCACTGAGACTCTTCCACCTTCTGTTCCAAGGAAGAATGCCCCATCATCTGGAATAGATAGCCTCTACCACCATCCAATATTGCATTTAGGTGTAATGAAGTCAACACATACATTGCCTTCCAATCTTCTACTTATTCTCAAACCACATCCTTCTATGAATTCTTAATCAAGGCATCAGCCACCATGTTCCCCTTTCCCAAGGTTTAGGAAATCTCTATGTTGTAGTCCTGAAGAAACTCCATCCACCTCCACTGCCGCAAGTTTAGGTCATGCTAGGAGAAGATATAACTCAAGCTCTTGTGATCCATGAAGACCAAGAATCATTCAAAAACGATTTAGTGCCTCCATAACCATAGCACGAACAGTACTGCTTCAAGTTCTTGGTCATGGGTGGAATAGTTACGTTACTGAGGACGTAACTGCCTAGACCCATAAGAAATCACTCACCACTACTACATGAGAACACACCCAAATCCTTGGCCTGAAACATCACAGAATACTTTAAACGCCACACATTAATCTAGAAACCTATGCACTAGGGAACTGACCAGCTTCCCCTTTAAGTAATTCAAGGCTACGTGGCACAGCTCACTCCAAATGAAAAACCTGGTCTTTCTTGGTCAAGGCTATCAAAGGTGCTGCAACTCGAGAGATGTTGGGCACAAACCTTCAGTAGTAACTTACTATACCAAGAAAACTATGAACCTCTTCCACATTCTTGGGTGATTCCCACGAAAAAACCACTTCGACCTTCGATGATTCCACTTATATTCCCTAATGGTACACCACGTGTCCATGTAAGTGCACCACTCACATCCAAAACATGCACTTGGAAAACATCCCATAGAGATGGTGTTGTCGTAGGACCTCTAAAACCATACTCAGATGCTCAACGTGATCCTCCTATAATCTTGAGTTGACCAATATGTATTCAATAAACACAACTACAAACCAGTCCAGATATTCCCGTAAGACGGAGTTCATGAGCCCCATGAACACGGCTGATGCATTTGTAATGCCGAACGACATGACCAGGAACTCAAAGTGCCCATATATGCACCTAAAAGAAGTCCTTGAGATGTCACCCTATTTCAACCTCAATTGGTGATATACCGACCGTAGGTCAATCTTAGAGAACCAACCAGCTCCCTTTAACTGGTCAAAAAGTTTGTCAATCCCCAGGATGGGGTAACAGTTCTTGACTGTCACCTCATTCAGCCTTCAGTTGCCTATACAAAGACTGTGACCACCATATTCCTTCTTTGAAAACAAGAATGGAGAACCCCATGGTGACATTCTTGGTTAGATAAAACCCTTCTTCATCAGGTCATCAAACTGGATCCACAACTCTCGGAACTCATAAGGCACCATCTGATAGGGAGCCATCAAAATCAGATGAGAACCAAGTTGAAAGTCTATCCAAAACTCAACATCACGTTGAGGGGTTTGACTCACCAACTCTATAGGGAAGGCATCCAAGAAATCATGGACAATCCTTGGGACTTCCACCATCTCTCTTTCTTTCGACTCCACTGACAGTTCATCTATCAATGAAATAAGGGGATCAACTCGTCAGATACCCTCCTAGTAACCCTAATCACCAATGAAAGTTACACACTAGATGCCCATATCTAAAAACAAGACCCTTCTCTGAAGGCATTCCATAATGTCATACTTAGAGAACAACCAATCGTTGCCTAAAATGACATCAGATGGCTGCGTCTAATGAAAAAGAATTTCCCCACTGGACTGATGTGGCCCCAACATCATTCAAAATCCATAAAAAAACAAAGGACAAGGTGGTCTGAATTCTGACGGGCATACTCAATACCAGGGTCATGAGAAGTCTCTACGCATCTAGACCCATAGAATGGGCTAGATTGGGTGTAAAAAAGGAGTTCTAATCTCTTCAATCAAATAAGGAACATGGAAGAGTTCTAAAAAATCTGATCATACCATGAACGACCTCTGGACCTGCTGGAACTACTCCCTCTATTAAATGAAACGTCCCACGGCCATCTCCTATGCCCCTTGGCTACCAGCCACCTCCACGACCATGCCCTAGTCAAGGTCTCTAAGGATCGCCCTGAGGCTAGCCTCCTCCGACAACGTCTTCTCTCGGAGGAGTGAAAGTTTTTTCCCTACTACGACTGCTGAAAAGGAATGTATAGAAACCGCTACTGCTGAGGTGGGCGCTGAACCATCCCACCTCCACTGTACTGCACTCAGTTCAAGCACTGATTCTAACAGTGTCCACAACTACCAAAAATAAAGAATCTTGGTCCTAGGCCCATAGGTAAATGGCGAAGACTGGGAGATTGAAACTAGAACTACTGGGACCTTCTCTCCATCAGTGAAGACATAGAAGTCTTAGAGGCTGGAGGCCTATTGCTAATGGACTTCCCCTTTGACGAGCTCAACTGGATCCCCTCTCGCAGGACACCTCCTAGCGTGTGCATCCTCTCCACCACTTCATCCTTCTTCTGAACCTCCATGTACGTCGATAGAGTAAAGGGAGTAACAATATATTGAAGAGAAGGTCAGAGTGCCTCCAATATACATCTCACCCGAGACTCCTCATCTAGAAATAGGTTCAGAGAAAAATGAAGGATATACTTGAACATGATCCCCAATTCCCTCATTGATATGCTCCTAAGATAGAGGGAGAGTATCTACTACCTCTTGTCATCCTTCATTGTGTAAGAGATGAATTCATCACAAAACTCCCTCTTGAAGTTAGTCCATAGATCCTCAGCCTTCCACTTGTCCCCAAGATAGAGCATCCACCACTGATGAGCTTCTCCCTACATCTGGCTTACAGCTAGAGGAACCCAGTACTCTGTCAGAACCCAGATCAATATGGTAGATATCACAATCTCTTTGAGACAGCTCTCTTTCTCCATGTCTGAGACACTTCCCCACACTTCCCAAGGGCCTAATGCTGAAAGGAACAAAGAATATTCTGGCACTGGTCCTCCTCCTCCTCTCGATCAACCCTCTGCTGATAAGCCAAATCAGCCTTTTGGGCCTCCTGGACAAGTGGGGAGGAATTCTAATGCCCTTTCAGAAAACAATGATAAACCAAGAACCTAGAAAGGAGACTACCCACCCAACCTCACCAAGGTACACTCCCCAAATAACGCAATTTAGGTAAAGTATTATTAATAGAATGTTGATGTTTGGGTACCACTCACCGCTTTACCACAGGTTATTCAGGACATCCCACGCGTCAAACCTCCACCATAAGTTCCCTTATTGTCCCACTGCCTCACCAACAACAACCTTATGGGCTATTACAACCATGAATCTCGCCCGAAGACACCATAGACATCACAACAACACAGGTCCCTGCCTGCAAACACTTGGTCCACCACAACTACACTCATCCCCACCTACAGACACCTGGGCCACAACAACCACCTCAATGCCCGATGACACCTAGGCTTCATCCCAAAGACATTTGGGAAACAATCCTTCAAGAAAACTCCTTGTTAAACCACCACAAATCCCCCTTCCCAAAGATTCATGGGCCATAATAAGCCTTTGGCCATCACAGCCTGCCCGAAGAGTCTTGGTCTACCTAGGAGAGGGAGGAGAAAGGAGTTAATAACCATCCTCTCATAATAATGTTGGAAAAACACCCTCCCCCATGAAATGGGGGTGTACGACACGATGTACTCAACTTGGGTAGGGTGAGAATAAGAAACACAATAACTATATTTATAAATATAGGTAAACACGCACTCATCCAAACCCAAGGGTCCCGAAACCAGCACATACACAAACAATATTGTTAATATTCATACATACACAAATGAATAATAGCCACAAAAAGATCACTAACGATTTTTGGAGAAAAATTCCCCATTGAACCCATTCTGGTTATCATGTTCAAGTGATTTCATTAGAAATAATTCTCCACTACTGGGAAACTAATTGGGACATCAACAAGTCAAAACAACTTTGGACTGAAGAGGAAAATATCCAGACAACAATTTAAGCATTCACAATTGGTTATTTTGTAACGTAACAACAAAAAAATGGATTCTTGAGATCCCTTGAAGTACTGGAACCAATCCAAGACCCAACATGCGGCCCCATGCTGCCTCTGATCCAAAAAAACAACAACTAAACAGTAGGGGTTCCCATACCATCTACATCACCCCCACAAACATCAAGCAGAACAACTGTTCTTATTAGCAGAATAAAGAAAAATAGTTTTCATATTTAACTACACCATTTATCAAGTTCTTTCTTTCTATTTGGTTAATCAGGGTGATCACCGAAAGATTCTAATTCATTAAGAATACATTCAATCTACCATGTTTACATGATTAACCAGTTTCCATGTTATAGCTATTGAATCACATGATTTTCCAAAATATAATAGGTGCATTAGTTCCCAATAAAGGAACACCAATGACCACAACTTTCAGTGTGCGTAATACCATACAGTTCACAATATATTAACGAAGACAAAAGCATAAGACAACATCATCATTAAACACACCCCTTCATTCTTTAAAATCTATTAATTATCTTCATTATGGTTTTGTTTCATCCACGACCTGAGGAAACATTATCATACCCACCCCACATGATGCACAATAAATATAGGAAAAGTAAAACCCTACATTGATGATAAATGATCGATGTTTTATTCTTGCGCCAAGAACTGGGGTTGCATAACTTGTAGAGGAAGAAATCCAAGGACTCTAACGTTGAGCGAGAAGGGCTCCAACACGATTCATGATTCATCTCTAAAGGAGGAACTCAATGTGCACCAAGAAAAAGAAGGTACTAAGGAAGAATGAAATATCCGTGTGATAAAAGGTCAGATCCTAGAGTTATGGGATATGAAATCTTGAACCGCTTAAAAGGAGGATCATGGTTTAACCACGTGGTTGGGTGGTTACCGAAAATGGAATTAATTTTTATCTAGTAATTATCCTTGGAGATGGTGGAGATAATGGCTGTGAGTTAATATATATCCTCTAAATAGAGAAGAAAACATAACAGGGCTAAAGCTGTATGGCATGGGGAAAGGTGTGGCACCGAGTAAAACGCCCCATGTTTTGGTAACTAATGGGATGCCTGACTCTTGGGGGTTTAAAACATATTTAACTTGATTTAAATGGATTTAAAAAGGATATTTAAACATTTTTATGTCAAAATATACGTTATGGGAGAATAACTAGAAAAACATGGAAATTGGAAAAAAGGGAAGGGTGGGACACTGTAATGGTGCCACGAGTTCGGTGGAACACCATATGTGGTGCCACCATTTTAGTGTGAGACCATGATGGTATGACCATTACGGTGCCACTGTCACGATGCCACCATCATGAAGCCACCGTCAGCATGCCACTGTGATTGTTGCCACCAATTCAGTGGAACCGTTTTACTGAACCGAGTTTTTGGAAAACTCTTTAATGAGTCATTGGTGGTCCCCAGGATAACCCCAACACCAGAAATTTGGAAAGGTAATGGACCAGGAGGGTCTAATCCATTATTGGGAACATGGTAGAAGATGATCTCAATAGGAATTCCAGTTCACAATTGCTGAATGTGGCATCAGAGTAGTTAGCCTCATTGTAGATATCCTTTGTGGATGGAGATGGAGAAACTTATCTCCAATAGATGGTTTTCACCCCGATAATTTTACAGCTAGTCTGTGAGGCCCATCTTGGGGATATCGAATTCAAGACTCTATGTGCTCAGATATCCGTAGGTCATTCACCTGATGGATATTCGTAAGGTGGGGAGCACGTCCTGGTTTTCATAGGATTCACAATAGTATCAATGGAATTATGGGAGGAGGTTTTGAGGGGGTTATATAAATCCCCATTGGAGGTACATCTAGGTGTGGGGAATATTTACCAGGACTTCTGATGTTATTTATGGTGGCCTGAGATAGAGAAGGGAGTTGCAAAGTTTGTTTCTCGATGCCTCACTTTTTAGTAGGTGAATTTCAAGCACCAGGTTACAACAGGTTCGATACAACCCCTTGAGGTTCCAGAATGAAATTGTGATTTAATATCAATGGAATTTGTGAAAGGGTTACCACATATGAATAGGGGACATGATACAATCTGGATGATCATTCACCAACTCAACCTGTTGGTCTACTTTCTAGCTATTCAAGACTAGAGTTTAGTATAGATCTTGGGAAACCTCTATATACAAGATATAGTTTAACACTATGGAGTTCCATTGATAATAGTCTATGATCTTGATGTTTGATTTATATCCAGGCTGTGGAAGGGATATCAGAAGGCTTTTGGGACTCAGTTTTTCTTGAGAATAATGTTTTTCCCCTAGATGGGAAGCCATATAGAGTGGAACATTCATGTTATGGAAGACATTCTATAATAATGCATGTTAGATTTTGACAGTAGTTGGAAGGATCACCTAGCTATGGTGGAGTTTTTGCACAACAACAGTTACTCTTCCACCATTGGTATGGAACCATTTTAGGACTTGTACGGGAAACCTTGTAGGTCAATGATTTGTGGAAAAAACCAAGGAGAGTCTATAATCTTGGACCTAGAGTTGGTTCAAGGGACTACATAGAAGTTTAATATCATCCATGAGTGGATGAATACTGCACATACTTGTCAGGAGTGTTATGCTGACTGGTGGTGAAGGAATTTGGAGTTTGAGTAAGGAGACCATGTATTCCCTTGGATCTCACCTTAATGCATATTATGGATATTTGGATAGGGAGGAAAGCTGTATCTGAGGTTCATAAGCCCTTTCATGATACTAAGTAGAGTTTACAAGGTGGTATGCCTCTTGGATCTACCTTTGTAGTGAGAGCGGGTGCAAGACTTCTTTCACATGTCATAGCTGAGGAGGTACGTGCATGACCCATCACACATCATTGAATGGGATGAGCTAGACATCGACAAGGCAGTGACTTATTCTTAGTACCCAATAAATATTGAGGATTGATATGAGAGGATACTTTTGGGGTAGTCGATTCCACTGGTGTGCATTTGGTGGTAGCATAAGAATCTCTAGAAGAGCACATGGGAGTGGGAGGCTCAGATCCGTGCTCTGTGCCCTTATTTTTTTGAGTACCCTTTTTTTGGAATTCAGGGATGTAAATCCCCAAGGTGGGGAGAATGTTACAACTCATATTTTCCCATGTATTTTTTAGATATTATATGGATTGATTTCGAGACAATCCGCAGAGGTGGTGTGCAATTTAGAGTTCTGATGTGCCTGAAAAAATGTTTCTAAAATATTATAGTTTTAATAGCACATTCAGATAGTTTTCCTGAAAAAGTAAAATAACTCCTAAATGGGTGCTCATATCTGAAATATGAGGGCACCATTGAACTAAAAATTTTAATTTTACCCAATTTGTTACTTAATGTTGGTCGGTATGGGTCAATAGTGAAAACATTATCACAAGATGTAACGCAAAAATAAAATTTAATAAGAATATTTTATTTGATGCAATGATATTTTCAATTTAATAGGACTTTTCCAAGAAATTAATGGTTATTTACATAACACTATAATTCTTCTGAGATGGGAAGGTCCTCTGGAGAAACAAAGTGATGAAAAAGGACAAGTCGACAAAAAATAAAATTCAGTGGATCAATGATTGACTAACGACAACGACACAACTTCACGCTTTTTCAATGATTAATCTAACTCAAGGTAGGGCCTTTATTTCATTTTTGTTTTCCCTATTGTTGGTTTTCACAAAAAATGCGGGTCAATACACAAACATATTGACCCATAGTTCTATTATTTCAAGATGGATAAAAACTACGGGGTTCATTATGGGAGATTAATTTTTTACTCATCCTTTATTTCCTCTAATGAGAACGAATTGAGGCCAACAGGAACATCACACAGGTTTGTTCTTCAGGTGATTTTCGTGATTTTATCTCCCCAATTATTAATGTTCTTCACTGTTGGACCCCCATGCCAATAGATCAACTTTCATGGGAGCTCCAAACATGATCGGACCCCCCTATTAAAGGAAATACCTTAGTGGACGGCGCATCTGTGTAGACCAAGACCTAAGAAACCTATATCTATGATTGTTTCAGACTTTAGAGGACCGAAGGATGAGTGGTGGCCCACAAAAGGGTCTACTAGCACACTGACAGTCAAGTGCGGGAGGTGGTGCGCATGCTTTGGTGGAGACACATGGACATGGAAGCCCAACCATGTGGGAGACGTGGTCGCTGACCACATGGGAGACGTGGAAGCTAGCAACATGCGGTGGATACAAGACACAGAGGTCATCACGTGGTAGAATCTATAGGGTGCATACATGGTTCAATAATTATTGGGTTAGGAAATCCACATGATCCAGGTGGTCTGTGCATCAGTGGGCCTATCCAGGTAGTCTAGCAGGCTATGCCCGATGACCCAACATGTCCAGAAAACTGGACCGAGTTAAGCCAGGTTGGGTTGGCCAGACCGGGTCGGGTCGGCCAGTGGGCCAAGATAGATCCGGGTCGGACCGAGATCCGATTTGGGTATGTTGACTCTTTTTCATTAAACATCCATAACATTGAAACGGTGTGTCTATTTGACGAGCTATATGCAGCATTGGGACCCTTGAGATGAGATGGTTCTTTAGAGATATCCTAATCAGGTCTTTATGGAAGTGTGTAGATGGCCTAATGTCTTGAAGAGTCAGTTCTCCCGGAACGAGGGTATTATGAGCGAAATCCTATAGCTGACTGTGACCATGATATTTCATGACTTATAGAGACTGTGTGTATTATAGTGACTATGTGTCTTATTGAGACCGTTTTTTCTTAAGTAGACTTCATTTTTTATCAAAACTGTGTGTCTTATTGAGACTGTGTGTCTTACAAAATACTCTTGATAATCCTATCATGCACGCTATCGAATTATACCTATGTGAGATGACTATATTTTCCTTTATGGTATACTCTATTGTATCTTCCTCATGGTATATTTTCCTTTTCTTTATATTGTGTGGTATCTTTTTTGTGTAATATTCCCTTTGTGGTATTATATAAGGTATCTTCTTTGTGATACTGCTTTGAGGTTTTAGTATTTCCTACTGAGTATTGTTTTACTCACCCCAGCATAGGATTTTCCTGCATGTGTCGAGTATTGTATAGACAAGAAACATTTCAATGGAGTTCCTGGAAGACCAATTCCAAGCAGTGGATTGTGAGACCGAACATGAAGAGGTGTGTTCGAAAAACTTTTCAGATGATAGTCTTAGGTCTATTAACATTATGTTTGATTATGTAGGGATTTGTGTGGATGAGTTTCAGAAACTTATGGCTATATAATCATTTATTTTGGTGGGCTTGTATTTTGGCCTAGTTTATCTTTCAGTACATTCACTATTGTACTCTGGCTGGGATTTAGTGGGTTTCCGACATTATTTAATTAGTATTTTCACTATTCATCATTTGTGTCTTAGAAATGTATGAATGTGTATAGGTTCTTAGGAAAATAACACTCATTGGTGGGATATGTCTACTCGGTCCTAGTCACTAGCCCCTGGCCTATTGGAGGTAGGCTTGGGGTACTCACAACATGGGCTCCTCTGGGACGGGTCATGACACAGGTGAACCCCAAGGATAAGTAATGGTTAATATAAAGCTTCTGTATTCAATTTACCCTACATTTTGTTTTATTTCTTAAATCTTGGTAGGATCTATCTTTTATGGAGGAATAGGTGCTGGTTATGCTCCTAGAATAAGGTTAATAGTGAAATATACATCTCTCTAGGGAAGTAGCCTATTAATTTTTTTAGAAAAAAATATCTGAAATAGTCAACCACTGGAGGAAATACAACCTATCATACATTACTATTATTAAGAAAAATTCTTGCAATCTGTACTGACACTCCACCTAACCCATGAAGCTCAAGTCCAGCTCGAGTTTTCTGTACATCCCATTTTCCCTCGTGAATGTAGCTACAACACTCATTTGATGAAAAAGATCCCCTCTAGGGGGAAAAACAAATATGAGATAAAAAATTAAATAAAATTTCCATCCTATATGACATGAACTATTATAAATGAAATTTTCTATTTTTGAATAACTAAACGCATTATTAAGTAATAACTTTACAGAAAACACATGCACTACATTGGTAGTTTTTGAATATTTATATGGTTAGTAAAATTTAAAAGGCCACTTTGAATTATAAAAATAGATAATATAGATATTTTAAAGTGATCATATTATAAGTATATATTTAAGGGTTATGATGAATTCCAATTTATACAAAAGAAATAAGTGATGGAATCGACCTGTCAGATTATACCCTATGAATCCCATTTACCAGAGCTTTCAAGGGAGATAGAATCACTAGGATTTTCCATTGATCAATATCAATATTAGATTCAATAACTAAAGAAAAAAATGAAACCATTTATATAAGAAGTTAAAGCTCATCAAGATCACATCCCAAAACATGTACGCCAAACCACCATATGAAAATCTGGCCATCGTGCACCTTTCCTATAGGGTTTCCACTAGTGTAATAAAAGGTTATGTGTCCAGACCATAAAAATGTAAATTTGTAAAATTTTATTAATTAAAATAATTATTTCACATATCAATTTTTAATATTAATTTGTTTAATGATTAAATAATGAGTTTGATAAAAAATAGATCCAGAGACAATAAAAAAACTATTATTTTTAGGAAATGTATAGTTTCAAACAAGACACTCAATTTTAATGAATTCATGATTTTTTTGAAATAAATTATATTCCAATAAAATTTCATTATAAAATAATATTAATCAAATATAAGTGGTAATATAATTTTTTGAAATAAAAAATGACTTTTAATAATGGCCATAAAACTGTTATTGTAAATCAAAATCTAGTATTTTTAAAAAAAAATGGAATTTTGATTTAAAATTATAAATTATAATACATAAAGAATTATTTGAATAAAATAAATATTATTTTTGAAATCAAAAAATGAATATTTTCCAACAATAATTTTTTTCTAATTTGTAGAGACTATATAATTTTTTGGTCAAAATTAAATATGGTGTAAACATACGATGTGTATTATGACATCATAATGACCCAAAAGTGATGTAATATATTCCATAAAAGTCATCCATGGAACTATATGTATTTCCCATTTCAAATAGTGTGTTTATTTTTATTTAATTAATTTTATAAACTGATAGTGAATCCCCCAAAACAAATATTATATTTTAACTTTCTGAAATCAATTATTTGTAAACATGACTCAATTACACATAAAAAATGAAATTATTTTAATCATATTTGTTATTAAATATTTAAAATAATTAGAAACACTAAAATATGGTATAACTAAAAGGAAAAATATTTTAATACAAAACTTTTACACATATCATTACATGATTTCTTCCATAAACATCTATTAAATACAATATGAAGATTGAAAAGTATTAGTGACATTAGAGGACTGAGTTCATAATATAAAAAAATGTGAGTCTAATGTAAAACATATTTATTTTATTATCCATAATGATCTCATAAATCCTTTTTATCTCCTAAAACCATATAGAATAACTTGGTGAAAAAATGGAAGGGTTGAGCTAAAAAATCTCAGTAAAGGAATAAACATGTTAAGAAAATATAACATCTACGTCAAAGTTATAACATGATAACAGAAAAGAGAAGGAAGGTGACTAATCATATGGAAATATTACATAAAAAATTGATTCCATAGGATTTTGGAATCATATAAAATATGTCCATAATATATAACTTGACATAAACATGATACATGTCTTACCGCATAGAAATTATCCCAGAGTGAAGAACTCCCATAATGGATTCAGTTTACTCCCTAATCCCATACATGGTGCCATATTAGACTAAAACTTTACCCAATATATTAGAGTGCTATATGGGTGAACTCATCATAACATGTTGATGATCTATGGGTTCCACATAATAGAAATAAATCATAAGGCATAACATAATAATTCCCAATGGAAAAATGGGTTTCATAATCTTATCTCATATCATAATCAATATAAATTTCAAAATGAAGGAATTTAATAAATGATCATAAGGAATGTATTACTGCATAAAATTGAAGGATAATAATCTAGGTATATATGTAAGAGAAATATATAAATATTATATAATCATTACAAAACATTATTGGTTGTTTTTATTGATGAATTTTAATAGTTCTAAAAAATTAAAAACATTCTTGAGAAGATGAACCTTTTCACTTTGAAAATATCTTTTGAAAAACATATATGTTAAAAAAATATTATAGAAAAAAATTTATTTAAAAATAAACATGTAAATTATGAATGAATCTTCCAAGAGTTTGTTGTTCATGATGGAGGGTAATTCAATACAAGCCGAGTAAATTAAAACAAACACTCATTTAAAATTTTTGTATGAAATGTAAAAAGTACTTTTTTAGAAAATTATTGGAAGATTAATTTAAGAAAATTTTCCAAAAAACTAATCATTGATAAAACATAATTTAGAAAATCATAAGATAATATTAAAATCATATTTTAACAAACTTGAAAGAAATTATGAACATGGAAGAGAAAGGTTTTTTGACTCAAGAGACAAAAAATTTTAGTTTTCCTTAAAAACATTTTATAAATTATTTTAGGTTACAAAGATCTGAAAATGGTATTATTCCATGAAAATTTCGTGAATAAAAAATTAAGAATAAAATTAAAGTGTTTTATTTTACAATGATTAAATAATTTTTGTAATCGAAATTAAAGCATAAATCATCCTTATTAAAAAGAGATTGAAACATACACCCTATTCTCTATGGTAACATTTGAATAAAAAATTTAAATGAATGGATTAGATGAATTGTAACATTAAATATAATGAATTATGAACTATTGATGATCTAATTTGTAAAGGTTATTATATAGAACATTTAAATGAAATTTGGTTCATAAAATAACATGTGTCTCAAATAATGAAGTGTTGAGATACAACCCTTACTATGATCACATAATGGAAGTGAGGATTAATCAACAAATTGATAATGTGTGTCAAATTTAGATACAAAAAAACTAATGGAAATAAAATATAAAATAACCAAATGTCCTTATACACATAATATTATCATAACATAATCAATGATATAGAAGTTTAACACAATGAGTTGAAGATGATTTAAGAAACCCCTTACCTCGAGACCGAATCGTCACAAACATTGATTATCTTCCTAAATAACAGACTTATGTTAACTATTTAATATCTTAAGAACTTTATTTAATACTATATTTTTTATATATTATGTTTTACTATTCTGTATTCAATTTCTTAACCATTTAATTTCATATTAGATGTTTTAACAACAAATGACCAATATATCCAAAATCACTTTAGTAAGTTGAAAAAGGTTAAAGATATTATTATTTAATAATCTTTAGAATATTATTCATGATATAATTATCATTATTATACATAAATTATACTTTTAAAACCAACCATGAAAAATGGTTATCATACATTTTTATTTTTGGATGCTTAAGTAGTAAAGAAAGTGAGTTCTATTTTTTATTTATAGAATGATAATTATATCATTAATATAATAATATCTATTTATCTAAACTTAATTATACTATCCATGTGATGGGTTAATAATAAAATTTAAAAAAATAAATCACATCGCTTACGAGGTGGTAGTCAACCATAAACACGAACGACATTATCATTTTCAATGGATGATAAAGAATGAAATTATATTATATATTAATTTTATATAATGGTTAATATTGAATTATTATCATATATATTAATTAAATTAATATCTATTACATTACATGTAAAGTATAGGTGAAACTTTTATCACATCTCTTCATGAGGTGGATATCTATCGTACACATGAGTGATGTTATTTTATTCCCTAAGGAATGGAATATAAAAAGAAATATGTTATATTATAATTAAATAATTATAATTATATCACAAATATCTTATATAAATATTAAATACATCACTATTTCCATTCACAAGAAGCATTGATGGAAAACTAATTATATTGGTTCACCTGGAAGAAGTCTTCCATACACATGATCAATAGTTTCATTTCTCATTTAAGGGTGGAGATGGTCATAGGTCATGAAATTGACATAAAAAATCTAAGCATATAGAATATACTACTGTCATTATATAATTATGATTTAATTATATTTTAAAAAGGTGGAAGAAGAAATAAAATAATGTTCTTGGTTAAGTAAATTTCCTCTTCTTCAGAATGTTTTTTAGATTTGGACAAAAATCCTTCATATTTGGATTTCTGATCAAACTAAGGATTTTATGGTGTTTTGAGGTAAGAAAGGAAGAGATTTTGGTACAGAATGGCCGATCCAACAGTTTTTGGAAGTGTAGAGAGATGAGGGTAGTTTATTTCCTTTAATAACCTAGAATATATTTTTCTAAATTCAACTCATATAAGTGATAGATTTTATGTTACAATTAAACCTGTGGATGCATCGAAAAAATGGTTTTTTAGGAAATAATTTTTTTATGAATAATATTTTTTATATAATAAAAATATGAAAAGTAATAAAAATTCTATGAATATAAATTAATTTTATAGATATATAATATATATATTTTATTTAAATAATTCATCATTATGGTTTATTTTAATTATACAAAATGGAGAAACATTATTCTCTTTAAAATAGTTTTAGAAATATATTTTTTAAGCCTAAAAATAAACTTATACTAAAATATAATATAAATATGGTTTAAATTTAATTAATTGGATATAAAATATCCCAATTATAGTTATCATAATTTTAAAATAAATTATAATGATAGTGGGACTTTTAAATTACCTAATTTATTAAAAATAAATCACAATTTAATAAATATAAGTGTTTTCACTATTCACTGAAATAGTAATATTTTTGCTGAAAAATATCAAAATGTAACCCTAATAAAATATTAATATTATAATTTTAAAAAATAATCCCTTTTTTTCAAATACATTTTCTATAAGTGGAAAAAATATACTTATATTATTTTCTCACAAAAAAAAGTAAAAATCATTTTTCTGAAGAACACATAATTTCAATGAATGAAATGTATTTTATTAAAATTAAGGGAATATGTAATTATAATTTATAAGTAAATTTATATTGATTATAACCATTATATATATTTCATTAATTTTTTAATCCTATTCATACCCATAAATTTATCAACTAAAATAACAGAATCATATTTAAATAATAATATTTTAATAATATGTCATGGTTTGTTTAAAATCTTTGTTGTGTGTTGAATACTCTATCAAACACAGTGCTGTTTTTAAATATTGAGTTTTTAAATTCTTATCACATAAAGAATGTATTTTCCTCTCAATTCAAACATGTTCTTGGTAATCAAGGGTTTTAAATTCCAAAATTCTTTTGTAGAAAACCCACATTGTAAAAAAGGTAAATAAAACTTCCTCTTAATTGTAAGAACGAGGAATATGAATTCCATCAAAGAAATAGGTTTTCACATAGGGTTTAAATTTTGGTAATTCAAAAAAATTATTTGAAAACAATTTCCATTTATGAGATAATGTTATACCTTTTTTTTAAATAGAGAAGAGACCATCAATTTATAAAAAAATGAATAATATTTTTATGTCACGAAATGTCCTCGAGGCCCGTGCCGTGACTACCCCAAGCCCGCCTTTCAAAGGCCAGGGGCTGACGACTAGCACCAAAGGCGTAAATCCAGATAAAAAAGGAAAGGCATTTCCTTTATACAAGTAAACAACACAACAGAGTATGCAAGCTGAAGTAAACACTAAGTAAACTGAGTACAAAAGTAAGTGCTGAAAAGTAAATAGGCCAGAATACAAACCCAACTGAAAGTACAATACAACTGAAAAGAAAGTACAACAGTAGTAAAGTAATTAGCAACCACCGAGTAGTCATCTGGCTATCCCACCTGAAGGGTGGGTACAGATGGTCTCTTCAGCTCCTCAGGTCCGGTCGTCCGCTCCGTGTACATCCCTCCTGATAGTCCACCTCCAGATACCGTTCCGCTCCACAAGCCTAAACCACGGTCAGCGTTGTCCGTCATCTGCAACCAAGACAACGTAGTGCGGGCATAGCCCATGCAGGGGTGAGTATACAATACTCAATAGTGACCCCGAGACCCTCATAGGTCTCCCAGAAACCAAAAAGGATAAACCACAAAGGAAAGATATAAACACGTAGTATCAACCAACTCTACTTAGGTATATGCCAATATATATACCTAAGTCATCAATTCCAGTTCTGCTCCAACTCATGAGCCCAAATACAACCCAGTGCACACAGGGAAGCATAACTCAATCCACATAGAAAAGCATAACCCAGTCCATACAAGAAGGAAAGTAAACCACATCAATGATATTGATTGAAAGTCAAGACTCAGCTCACATAGGTACACTGCTCATGAAGAGGGGTGGAGATGATTAGATGTATCCTCTGAATCATCTCCTCTGCCGAACCCACATAGGATCCAAGTACAGAAGTTGTCGCTACCGAACCCACGTAGAATCCAAGTACAGTAACCATTGTTGTCGAACCCACGTAGGATCCATGTATAGTCTTCATCACTGCCGAATCCACGTAGGATCCATGTACAGTCATCCTCGCTGCCGAACCCACGTAGGATCCAAGTAAAGTCGTCGTCATCGTCACAGTCGTAGCCAGCTCTAGGGTTCCCGCACACAGCACGCTCGATTACAGGAGGGTCCACTCCACGAGCCTAGGGTTTCGATACATCAACTTTCAAAAAGTCCAGAGTTGATGTATCACAAAGTTCCGTCTCGTCAATAGAAACTCAACGTGACAGACGGCGCGTCAATCGGATGCCCGGTCTGAGAGTTATTGGCTTTTCCGTCCCAGGGGCCCGGTTGGTTTCTAATCTAATCCAACCCGACCGTATTCCTACTGCATCCAAAACTATAGTGGATTAATCCAGAAGAACCGTCTCACTAAGAGGAATTCAACTTAATTAACATCACGTCATTCGGATGTCCGGTCGTTAAGTTATATGTGTTTCCGCTCCAATCCCCCAGTTGGTTTCAGATTCAAACCAACCCGGCAATACCCAAACTTCACTGAAACTTCGAGTGTAATATACCAAAATGACCGTCTCGATCCAACAATCCCTACATAAATAACGGTTCATTGATCGGAGGTCCTTAGCCCAAGATATGGGCGTTTGAACGAACATGGTCCGAAAATAGGGGGTCTGGGCCCAGCCCGACCTAGCCCAATACCCCCTGGGTCGGCCCTAACCGGGTCGACCCAACCCAGGTCCGGGTCCGGCCTGCTTAGGCGTGGAATTTCCCGGCTGGCGCGGCCTGGCCTGCAGCTGGCGCAGCCGGCCCCACACGTGAGGCCTGCGGCCCGGATCGACGCTGGACGAGCGGGGCACAAAGGGGGGTGCCACCCAATGATTGAGGAATGGGGGACCCTGTGGGGTCCGCCCTAAATTTATATCGGGGGGTTATGACCCCTCGGTTTTCTGGAAAATGGCTGGCCTTAATGGCCGGTCGGTTGAGCCGTCGCGGGACCCATCAGGGTCCTGCCTTCTGGAAACACCAGAGGGCGGCTTGGCCGGCCACCCCCTACCTGGACCGTCGTGGCCTAAGGCTACGACTCATCTTCACCAGCGCAGTGCGATGCTGCCATGCACCACCACCACCGCAGCCCACTCCGGCCACGGTCCTCTTCGTTCCTGCGCGGTGCAACGGCACCGGGCCACCTTCGCCACAATCATCAATGATGATCAACAAAAAATGGGAGGAGGATCAGCTGTGTTTGTGCGGCCCGATCTCCTCCTGTTATAATGATAACACGCGGCCAAATTTTAATCAACGAAGGTCAAAGATAAAACATGAACAAAATAATTAACCCCTACTACCCCAGGTTGGATATGACCACTTGGATAAAGAATAAAAATTGTTCCACAATTTTTATTCGATTCTTTATTAATCCACAATTTTTAACTACTCCGCCGGAGAAAACTCATCATTGGTAAAAGGTCCTCTTAATCAATTACCGACGATGCGGTTTTATCAGTGCCCTCAGATTTCAATTCCGAGCACTGGTTCAAAATATAGAAAAACCTGCTCGTTTATTCACTGAACGTACCCGATCTAAACTACGGAAATTGTTTCTGGGCACACCGGGCCACAAAATCAGGTGCCGTCAGAAACTGTGTACTCCTAAAATCCCAAATAATTTAAGTAAAACAATTTTCCTTGAAATTTACGGTTCTTTACATTACTCCCACCTCAGGGACTTACATCCCCGTAAAGCTACATCATAAACTAGGGAAACAAATAAGGGTATTGTGCACAAATCTGAGCCTCCCACTCCCATGTTCTCTCCTGAAGGTTCTCGTGCTACCACCTAATGTGCAATAGAGGAATCGACCATCCACGTAGGACTTTCTCCTGTCGATCCTCGATCTCCACCGTGACCTCCGCAAAAGTCTCCCTGTCATCGATGTCCAGCTTCCCGTGGTCGATGATATGCATCGGGTCGTGCACGTATCTCCTTAGTTGAGATACGCGGAAGACGTCGTGCACCCGATGCAACTGAGGTGGAAGCGCTAGGCGATAAGCCACCTCACCTATCCTGCTGAGAACCTAGAATGGTCTGATGAAGCGCAGAGATAACTTGACGCCCCAGAAAAATATCTACAATCCACTTCGAGGTGAGACCCGTAAGAAAACGTGGCCACCATCCTCAAACTCTAGGGGTCTACGGCTCCTATCAGCATAGGACTTCTGCCGGATCTGTGTAGTCCTCATCAACTCCTGGATGATCTGCACCTTCTCTATCGTATCCTAGAGCATCTCTGGTCCTTCGAGTGCTATCTCCCTAGGGTTTGTCCAGTATAGAGGTGATCTGCAAGGTCGGCCATACAATGCCTCGTATGGTGCCATCCCGATGGTGGAGTGGTACCTGTTGTTGTACGCAAACTCAACCAAGGTTAGGTGATTCTCCCAGATACAACCAGAGTTAAGGACACATGCAAGGAGCATGTCCTCGAGTGTCTGAATGGTCCTCTCCTTCTGGCTATCCGTCTAAGGGTGAAAGTCGGTGCTCAGGCGTAGCTGCATCCCAAATGCCTCCTGCAACCCCTTCCAAAGCCATGAAGTAATGAAAGCGTCTCGATCAGAGACAATAGACGATGGTACAACATGAATCGATACAATCTATGGAATGTAAAGGCCTCAAAATCTCCCCACTGATCCCTGCTCACTAATAGGTAAGAATTTGGCCGACTTGGTGAGTTGGTCCACGATCACCCAGATGGAGTCGTGTCCTGTAGAAGTATGTGAAAGTCCTGTCACGAAATCCATAGATATCCCGTCCCACTTCCACTTTGGGCCCTCTAAGGGTTGTACCAAGCCTGCTGGTACCTGGTTCTCTACCTTCACCTACTGGCAGGTGAGGCATCATGAAACAATATCTGCCTGTGCCGTGACTATCCCAAGCCTGCCTTCCATAGGCCAGGGGCTGGAGACTAGCACCAAAGGCGTAAATCCCGATAACTGGGAAGGAATTGCCTTTATAAAAGAAAACAAGCACCACAGAGTAAGCAAGCGGAAATAGTAAACACTAAGTACAAGAGAAGTGCTGAAAAGTAAATGGGCCAGAATACAAACCCAAAAAGAAGTACAACTACAACTGAACAAGTACAACAGAAAAGATAACAGCTGGAAGGACGGAAGTGGCTCATGGGTCGTCCTCCTCGGATCCTACCTGAAGGGTAGGTATAGATGGCGCAGCTCCTGGTCGTCCACCACGGATCCTACCTGAAGGGTAGGTACAGATAGCCTCATCCACGCTCTCGTCTGTCAACCTCCTCCGTGTGTCGTCTCGTCGTGTAGTCCACCTCCGTGTACTGACTCGTCGTGTAGTCCACCTCCGGGTACTGACTCGTCGTGTAGTCCACCTCCGGGTACCGTCCAGTCCTCGAACACTCGGCCTCTGTCAGCACTGCCTGTCGTCTGTAACCAACACAACGAGGTGCGGGAATAGCCCGTGAAGGGGTGAGTATAACGATACTCAGTAGGGACCCCGAGACCCTCAAGATCTCACTAAAACAACAAGGATAACCACAAAGAAGATCTCAACAGATAACCTCTACTTAGGTATATGCCCATACATATGCCTAAGTTATCAAGTAACCCATCTCAAACATGAGGAAACACAAGTATCATGAAATCAACGGATAACCACTACCCAGGTATATGACCATACATATACCTAAGTTAACAAGTGACCCATATCAATCATGAGGTAAACACAAAGGTCAAAAGTCTCAGCTCGAACCAGTATTTTCATTATCAAAACCGTAACTGCTGAAGCGCTCCGTCTCTGGAGTGTACAGTGGTCCTGTCACGACTCCGAGGTACTGCTTACTAACCTAAGACAGCTGAGGTACTCCTCCAATCGAGTACTGCGGGTCAGCCACCCAAACACAGTAGTGCTTCCCGCCGGAGTATGTCACCCAAACACAGTAGTGCAGACCCCCAAGTAGCATGCTGAGGTACTCTCCGGACGAGTACCGCAGGTCTGCACTGTCACACAGGTAGTGCTCCGTACGCCATGGGTCTGCACCTCAAAAAGTAGTGCTCCGTCCACTGGGCTAGTCGACTCACTCCAAGTCGAGTCGGTCAAGCAGTAGTCAGGTCTTAATCGGCTACACGGTCTCCGTACTCCGCACACTCGTCTCTGGGAGGGTATGCTCCACGAGATACAGGTCGATACTCCAAGTATCTCAAGGTCCCACGAAGAAGTATCTCAAAGGACCGCCTCGTCATAGGGGTCTCAACGCAACAGACGGTGCGTCAATCGGACGCCCGGTCTGTGATCTTCTAGCCTTTTCATCCTAGGGGCCCGGTTGGTTTCGTGAGCGAACCAATCCCAGCCGTATCTCAACTGTACCCCGAACTCTCATAGGGTATACTCATACGGACTGTTTCTCAACGTGATCACCAACGTCGCTGACAGTTCGTGAAACAGACGTCCAGTCTGAAAGATATCAGCTTTTCCCTTCCAAGGTCCCGGTTGGATTTCGAGTGCAATCCAACCCGTCCACTATCCAACTGTATCCAAAAATCGGGCGAAGTATTCCAAAAGTTCCATCTCATCAAGAGGAATTCAACGGAACAGACGGCGCGACTATCGGAAGCCCGGTCTGTGAGTAATTGGCTTTTTCATTCCGGGGGCCCTGTTGGTTTCGTGAGCGAACCAACCCGACCGCACTCCGGCGACATCCAAACCTCGAGCGGAGTAACCCAAAATATCCGTCTCACTTAGAGGAATCCATCAAAATCGATGGCATGTCAATCGGACGTCCGGAACTCAAGTTACGAGCGTTTCCGCTCTGAGGGTCCGGTTGGTTTCGTATCCGAACCAACCCGGCTGAACCCAAAGTAATCTGAATCCTTGAGTGAAATATACCGAAACTACCATATCGATCCAAGGATTGTGTTTCCACTGACGAAGAGTCCTTTGGAGGCCCGTAGCTCAAGTTATGGGCTTTTGACCGAAAGTGGTCCAAAAACGGGGGTCTGGGCCCGGGCCGACCCAACCCGGGTCCGACCCGGCTGGCCCCGGCCCGGCCCGGCCCGGCTCAGTCCGGCTCGGTCCGGCTCGGTCCTGTCCAACCGGCTGGCTGCGGCTTGGCCAGTGTGGCCGAGCCGAAACGCGGAGCGGGGTGTCCCCCGCCCACCGCTAATTGAGGTCGGCGGTGAACGTTCGGCCGCCTCCGTTCCGACGGCGCCCTGCCACCACCTTCCGCGGACCACCGGATGCGCTCCGGTGGTCCGTTTCTCCTTCCATCTTCGCCTATGGTCCTCCCGGGACCTGAACTTCACTACGGAGGCCTCAAAATTACCTTGCGACCTCGTTTGTCATCGCCCTTCAATCCGCACGTCAAAAACGAAACGCGCCGTCTTCGTGGTTCTCCGGCGTGGAACGTTGGCGCCGCGCCCCTTCGCTGCGGCCCGACTCCGTCCGCGGATGTCTTCGGTTTTCTTCAATGCAGCGCGATGGCGTTGCGTCCTTGAATTCCTTTCCACGGCACGGCGCGACGGTGCCGCGCATATCTACCGCATGAAACCGCGTGGTGTGACGACACCACACTTCCTCGTAACAACCACAAAGAAAAAAGGAGGTTCGACCATGTTCGTGTGGTCTGGCCCCCCTCACGTTATTCTTTATCATTTGGTTTCAAAACACAAAGTTCAAATTAGATAACAAATGGTTTTTAACCACGAAGATCATCAAGTCGGAAATCTCGAACAAATATAAATAATTGAATACAAACCCCTACCTTGGGTATACGCCGATCAGAAGGAGGCGTCGTCGTTCGAGGTTCGTCGCGGTATGGCGTCGCGAGGATGACGACGTCGAAGGGGGGACGTCGGCGTTTGTCCGACTCGAGGGAAGGCGAATCCGTCGTCGCTTGCTACCCGATTCCGCTTCTGAGCTTGTTCGTCGATTTATTGACGTTGAAGGGGAAGAAGAAGATCTGTTGAAGAGTCTCACCGCAGAAGGGGAGAAATTCTGTTGAAGGAAAACGAGCATTCTTTGTCAGAGGTGGCGCGTTCTTCGTTCGCGAAGATAAGCTTCTTCCCAAGTGTTGGGAGTTGCGGTATTTTACCAGCGCTCCGTCGCTTGGTGAAGCCGTCCCCAAACCCTCTCCTAAGATCCCTATATATAGGAGAGGGGGAGAGGTATGTAACCATTGTGGTTACATAACTTTTTTTTAAAAAAAAGGGGTCGGGTGAAATAAATTGCTTTGATGCAATTTATAAGGTCCGTTGGCACCACTTAAGAGGGGAGGGTGCCAAGGAGTTTATCCCCATTTAATGGGGAGTTGAGGAATTAAGAGGCTCTCCCTCATTAATGAGGGAGAGTTGATAGGTTTCCTCTCCTCCCATTAATAGGGGGGTTAAGCCCCGTGTGGTCCCTACCATAATAAACCACCCATGTGAGGTATAGTTCGGGTGGGCCCCACCACCATAACCTCTCAAGGGAAGTTAAGGTGTGGTGGCCCCACCTCCAACCTCCATGAGGAGGTTTCAACCACCACACTCCCAATGGAGGCTGAAATAAAATAAAGTGCATGACACATTATTTTATTATTACTCTTATTTAAAGAAAACCCAAAAACTAACTTCTGCTCTCAATTAAACGCAACTGCGGCAAAAGTCTCTTTAAGCAAATACCGGCGTTGCGAGTTCATCGGTGCCCATGGAATTCGATTCCGAGCACCGGTTCAAAAGTTAGAAAAACCCACTCGTTCGTTCACTGAACGTACCCTAGCCAAACTTCCGAAATTGATTCCGGGCACACCGGGCCTCGGAATCAGGCGCCGTCAGAAACTGCGTTCTTGAAAAATTCCAATGAAAATTTAGGAAAAAATTTCCCTTGAAATTTCCGGGTCTTTGCATTACTCCCACCTCAGGGCTTTATGTCCTCGTAAATCTTTAACATAAACTAGGGATACATAAACGGTACTGAGCACGCATCTAAGCCTTCCGCTCCCGTGTGCTCACCCGGAGGTTCCTGTACTGCCCGTGACAGCACACCCAAGGAATAAGCCGTCCTCGAAGGATCCGCTCCTATCGATCCTCGATCCCCAATGGAACCTCCATGAAAGACACTCCATCGCCATCGTCCAGCTCCTCATGGTCGATGATATGTGAAGGGTCCAGCACGTATCGCCTCAGTAGAGATACGTGGAAGTCTTCGTGCACCTGGTGCAACTGAGGTGGATGGTTCAAGTGGTAAACCACCCCGCCTACCTAGCTGAGGACCTAGAAAGGTCCATTGAACCTTGGAGATAACTTGCCTCCTTGGCCACATCTCCGTAAACCTCGTCGAGGTGAGTCCCGTATAAGGACGTGATCGTCATCCTCGAACTCCAGAGGTCTCCATTTTTTGTTAGAACTGAAACTCAAAAGACTGCTTCCACGAGGGTATGGTTGATTGACTCAAGAGTTATTGGTCGCACCCTCCTGTGAAAGTGTTTATCCCGTGATGCCTGGGGTTTCCTTTTCGCCGACCAAGGAAAACCCATCCCGAAATTTGCCTAAAACCGTCAATTTGAGTATGAAAAGTTATTTCCCATTCCATACTCAAACTAACATTGTAAGGCCTCGACGCTGCCACCAAGAGATTCCAACCATAACTCTCGCCTCGAGGGTCTGACCACACCGTCAGCGTATGTGTGATTATCGAGTCTCCTCCCAAGGTATCTCTAGACGTGAGGGTCAAGTCCACGGCTTACCGGAAACTCTAGGTCTGGGACAAGATTTGTGAATGAAATGAATGATTAATATCGACGTTTTTTACTACAACATCTAGTAGTGGACACAGACTGTCCCTTGAATCATTTTTAGAGTCATTGGGTCACACTCCTTGAGCGCATGCAGCCGCACTCTTCCTCCGACCTCCAGCTCCCTGAGCCTGGAAGGGATAACTAAGGCGGGTGGTTGTAGCATGTTAAGATGTACACCACCTTATACTGCTCTCCTAGCTCTGCCTCCACGTCTGCTACTTCGCAAACTCATCTATCCTTAAATCTTCCACTTCTTGAAACATTTAACACGCCCGAGTCTCTAAAACTGGAACCAGTTTCCTTTTTCTTACTGCATTATGCAGTCTTCATCTGCTCTTGGATGACCTGGACCTTCTTTAGTCTCACAAGAGCTTCTATGATTTCTTCTTTGCCAATAAGAGAAATCCGGTCTAATCCCCTGGATGAACCACATTCGTTGCCTAATACAGTTAGTCCTAACATGAATGATGCATTCATGCCATGGATGACATCGTAAGGCCTCGACGTAACTACCAAGAGATCCAACTGCCACTCTCGCCTCCAAGGGTCGAGTCACACTGTCGGAATTAGTGTGAGGTCACTGGGTATCCTACAGTAGAAATCTTGAAAGTGAGGGTCAAGTCAACAGTTTTAACCGGGACCACTCAGTATCAACCAAACAAAAGGACAGGAAAGTAAACAAAGATAAGTGTCTTTTTATTATTGCATCTCATAATACAAAGACACAAATACAACAACAACATGGAACTAGAAGTACAAAGGACGTATCCACTAGTTCCTCTCCTGTCCACATGCTCCCGGAGCTCTACTGCCTTGTCCACTGCTCAGCTGTTGCTCAAGCACTCGTCGTTGTTTCTGCCTCAGTGGATCCTCCAACGCCTGCGGATCAACTGTACGAGGAGTCGGACAGTCACATGCCAGGTGACCCTTTCCACCGTAGGAGTAACACAACATGTTTCTGGCACGCCTGGCTCTGACCCCACCCCTATTGCCCCGCACCACCGGTCCTAAAACCCGAGATCGTCCAACTGCTGGTCTGGTCCTGCTGGACCTCTGCATCATCTGTCTACTGCCCACAGATGAATCGGCTACTGATCAAAAATCATGCGGAAAAGGAAGAAGTTCCTGTACACGGTTGGTGTGTAGAGATACTGGCACAAACTCCACCCTGAAGAAGGTCTCGAAGTCTTCCCATGTGAAGGCCATCCCGTCGCAAAACTGGAACAAGTGGCTCCACCACCTGCCTGCTGCTGCCTGAAGAAGGCTGGCAGCAAAGATCACCATGAGGTCTGCCGGCGTCCCCACTAGCCTAAAGACTCTCACCAGAGCCTCCAGCCAATCCTCAGCCACCTGCAGGTCCGTCTCTCCCCAGAACCTGGGTGGCCTCTGGCGCTGGAACTCGTGCAGCGCACTCAAGTGGTGTGCATCACCTACTGCGGGGACTGGTGGCATCAGTGACCCAACGTATGGTAGTACCGCTGGTGCCTCCGCTGGTGCCTCAACTGCAAGAGGGCCCTGTACCGAAGCCTTGTCGCTCGCCAAGTTGTCAGTACGCACGTCCCTCTAGGCTCTAGCTGGTCGTCCGAGAAAAGGCATCCTGAAAGAAACAACGTGACACAGTCAAACAATTATACCTGGTGAGCTGACCTGGTTCGAGCTGTTTTAAGGGAAAAAAACCTTTGAAAACACACATGCAATCAGTGTTTTCGTGCACAAAGCCGGAAATCAGTTGTCAGGGTCCTGGTGTATGGATACGTCGGCCGCCCGCACCAACACTGGACTCCCTGAACTGAAAACCACACATGGTTCCCTTAACACTATTGATGGAATGCCCATTTCAAATATAGTTTTTAAAACTTTTATATTATATTTAAAATAAATAAACTACTTATTTAGAAGTGGGACATCAAAATTTACTTTGGTTCAATTTTTTTGTCTTTTCTGATAATATACAAATTTTAATAAATAGTGAAAATACAACATTTTAATTGAAAACTATCATTTCATCTAATTCATTTATATAGTAAGATTATATTTTTAATTGGGTTTAAATTGTAATTTAATTATTTTTTTATCATTTAACCCAATTTTTTTCATTTTAAGTAATTTTATAATTAAATTGGATATAAACACATGTCAATCTTTTGACAAATTTTTACTTCTCAAAAACCCGATTTTGGTTTTAAAAATGAGAATTAATTTTAAATTAATTTATGCAAATTATGTATCTTGAATTTGGAAAAATAGAATCTATATTTGAAATCAGAATGTCTAAATTGGGTAAATATTTAACTTTTATTTTTGGACATTATGAATAGTAAGTTTGTTAATTTTTATTTACCACATTTAAAGGTAAATCAGGTAAATTAGGATAACAAACAATATTATATAGATAATGAAATTACCCTAACACCTGTCAAAATCTATTAGATGAATTAAAGTCTAAAAATATCACCTAAGGGTTGTAATTGATTCATTTAATTGAATTTTTCCATGAAAGTGATGTAATTATAATTAAAACAAAAGAAAGTGACAATATGTATCTCTCATATATCTTATAAGTATAATAATTTTAATGTAGTGATAAAATTTATATAACTTAGAACATAAATATTTGACATAAAGATAATTCAATTATCTACATCATGTGAATTTATTTAGAATTTTTATAGATTAAATAATTACCATTAATGATGACACAATAGTGATGTAGAAATTATTTTATTAATAGAAATATCAAATAAATGGTTTTAAAACTACTAAAAGAAATATAATATGAACTAATTAGTGTTCTTCATGAATTTTCAAGGTGACGATGACAAGTTAGAAGTGTATTAAATATTTTATTTCGAATTTATCTTCAGTGTGTATTTTATTTGAAGTCTAATAAATGAATAATGTCAAAATTGACACTACTGATATTTTATAAAAATAACATATTATTAAATTAATTAAAAATCAAAAAATTATTTAAAAATTACCAAGATAAAATTATATGGTTTAAAATGTTATAAAGTATCAAATTATGGAAAATTTACAACACATATGTAAATATTTAGAACCATTTAATATTTAGAATATTATTATCCCAAACAAAATAAAATAGACTAAATAAATATAAATCAAAATGATAATGTTTAAAGTAAAATCAAAACATGTATAAATCTTATTGTTTGAGAGTATTTCAACCCATAATAATCTTATCTTATAAATAAATGAATTTTCCACTATATAAATCCAAAATTAAATATAATAAATTAACATTTCAAGACTTTCCTAAAGTACCCCTCCTCCCTCTTATAAAAGCACTCAAACTCTCCCCACTCTCACACATTTCATGCACATTGGCTCATACAAAATCTTCTCAATACACTTTCAAAAACTATTTTATTCTTCTACTTCACTTTTTATGTTGTTTCCATAACAAAGAAATAAATAAAATATTATATACATGCTGAGATGTTATTATAATTATGGTCCAACCTTATACCTTCTTTTATCAATCATATTAATAACAATATCACAATGGGTGCGTACGTATGACATACCATCTCCAAATTGTGGTATAATATTTTATTCAAAAATACCTAACATGGAATGGTATAATGATTCATATAATGGATTAAATAACTAATATAACATGATAATTATTTTTTATAATTAATATACCATCCAATTCCATACATATTTAACCATTAATTGAAAGATATTGTCACTCGTGTGTGAGTCCGACCTACTATCTCCATGACACGATGAGATTCATTCTCCATGTTAAACATTCAATAACGATTATAAAGTATATATAATAAATAATCATGAAGTATATAGCATAATAATGCTACTATATTTATGTATATATATATGTCATTTACTTCCTTCTAGTCAATTCAATGAGGATACAGAAACATCGTTCATGCGTACATAGGACCTACTGTATCCATGAACGGTGTATTCCATTTCATTTATCTATCTATTATATATATTTACATAATGAATATTTATGATATATAAATCATACATTACATTATTGAAGTAATAAAATCCTGATATAAGTAATAATATCAATAATAACATGTCAAAAAACATATGATAAATAAAATGATTATTACGCAAAACATTGCTTTAATGTAGGATTGATAAATAAACGAGTAATATAAAGTCCTAAGTGAATTATATATGATATCATAAATATTATTATGGTTATATTACAAGTTAATAATATGTTTAAACCCACTATACATGAGTTTCAGAAACATACAGAAGAAATCGGACATAAGGTAATGGATAATTTCACAATCTCATTATTTTATGAGATTATTTATACATAAGTATTTACTGGGGTATATTTATCATCAACATTCATGTTTCCTAAATATATAATATTATTTATTTTCTAATAATATTATTTAAATTAAATTTTACATATTGGTGAATTTTTATTAAATGGAAAAGAATGAATCTTTCTTTCGTTTTCCATGTGAGGTACTTTTTGACTTTTCTAGAAAGAGTATGAAGAGAATGTTTTTTAACTTATATAGAATGAATAGATTTTTATGGTTTTATGATTCATTATTTCCATGTAGCTTCATATACACTATTTAAAGTCTATTTTCAACTAAATTATTTTATTTTAAAATTTCATGGCATTTTGAGAAAAGAAAATATTTTTGAGGAAGAAAGGACATTTTCTGTAGGAATTAAGTTAATGTGTTTTATCAAAATTATTTTCCATATAAGATGATGATATTTAAATAGGGTTAGTTTTTTTCCCTATTATTAATTTGATTTGATTATTTTAATGATGGAATGATCTTTTATATGGATTATGTTATGATGGAATGATGTTTAAGAAAACCCATTTTAGTTCATGGGTAATGCTATGATGAATGATTTATGTTTTTGTGGAACATGTAAGAATGATTTAATTTTGAGATGAGTGAGACCTAAATATCCTTCCAATTAATTGGGTAAAGATTTATATCTCATGATATAGAAATGACTGGAATGGAAAGAAAACTCGGTTCAGTAATATAGGGCAGGAATGACAAGTAAATTCAGTTTATTAATATATGGATGGAATGCCAAGTAAACCTAGTTTAGTAATGGAAATTGCCTACTATGATGGCCTTGACAGTAATTCCTTCACGACTATGGAAATCACATTATGTGACAATTTGTTTGCCACAATTTCTATGTTTTATTCCAATTCTATTTTATCATGGTTATTTTTCCTTTATGATATATGCCTTGTGTACTACCAAGATTTATTTCACGACTCATGATTTTGATATTTAAACATTGTGTTCCTGTTTTTACATCGTTATGCTTATGTTTTGTTTTATGTTCCCAATTTTTACCCTTATTGAGAAGTTAAGCTCACCCTTTTTAGGTTTTATTTTCCCAAGGATATAAATAAAGGTTTTAGGTAGAAAAATAAAAATGGGAATATCTTTATGGAAGATGTTGAAAATCATTCCCCAAGTTATAAGATTATGTTTTAGGTTTCCAAATACACTAATCTAATATGGTATATGGTCATCTATTTGTGTCATGTATTAATTATTCTAAAAAATTAATTTAATGTCCATGTAGGCCAATCTTGGGTCGTTACAGTTGGTATTTGAGAAAAGGTTTAGTCATCATTTGGAAACTAGAATGAAAAAAAATTAGTGAGAACCCTAAAAATATTTATAGAGATATGAATTGTGATGTCCTAAGGATAAGTCAACTGTAGGTTACAATACTATAGTTTTTTTGATAATCACGAATAACCTAAGATTAAAACTAAGATATCATATATTGAAATAGTATAAGTAATTTTCCTTACTTATGCGTTTTTAATGTCTATTATGTATTTATCGCACTTTTATTTATAGTCTTTATCAGTATCCTGAACAACACAGAACCTGGTAATCCATTGAATGTTTCATATGTGGAAATTATTGGAATAATGAAGATAGATTTACTATGTGTACATATCATGAACATAATCATGACAATGGAATGAGTATTGGTCATATTTCCGTGATAAAGAGATTGTAAATGACATGTGAATGGTATGTGATGTCTTCAAGTATTGTTTACATTAAACCTTAGAAGATTGTGGTTGAGAAACCTTAATACACGATTCATATTTTAAGAAAGACAAAGATGATTGATCTTGAGTAATTTTTTATGAATTAAGTTGGATGATTGTGGTGTATATGTTTCGGATTTCAAGGATTATGTTATATTAATCATGAAATATATTGTTGTTTTTAGTATAAGTTTCTAATTAAGGATTGGAAAGGATATGTTGAATAGGTTTAAGGATACAGAATTGTGATTTAAGTGTAAGGTGATATACTTGGAGAACACATGATTAAGGGGAAGATAACCCTTAACAATTCTTTTATATTAAGATAATGATGCTTGGATAAAGATATATTGGATTTGAATAAGTAAATTGGATGATGCTTGTTTCTTGAGATCTAATTATGGATTTATTAACAAGAGATTTATGTTATCATGGATGAATTATAAAACTTTTTAGGACTTAAGTAATATATCCTATAGATTTTAGAATAAGGAACCATGAATGTTATCAATAAGGATATACTGTAATATAGGTTATTACCATGACTCAAGATAATTCATGATGAAGTAATTAAAATGTTTAGAATGTGAACAAAAAGATAAATATTATGATATATGGGAGATAAATGATGTTATTCACATTCTTGTTATATGACAGTTCTTTTAATTGTTTTTTTGTACTATGAGTTTGGATAGAAGTATTTTGAATAATCCCGAAGGCTGAAATGTATTATGTTGTACATCATATAATTTTGTTTAAAGCTAATTTTTTAAGTATAGTTTTTAGAATGTTATAATAGTATGTCTTTAGAAAAAGAAAAACCCGTAGGACAGGCAACAACCTGTCACGTCGGACAAGGCATCGAGAATCGAACCCACAAATGAAGTTAGGCTGACCTTTATCTCCTACCAATATCCTATGGGAAGTCCCTAGTTAGTATAAATTAGTTTTATTTTATTTAATAAGTATGATATATGAAGTATAAGTCCATGTTTGGAACCATATACGATTAATATCACCATATATAGACTTATGTATATTTGATAATTTGTGCTAACTTTTTTGTGATAAAGATAGATGAAATGAACTATCATTAAATTGATGGATTTCATGATATACTAACACTTTATGAATGAAAAATTCAACTTCATTTCATTGAATAAGTGATGAATTGGAAGTTGTTCAAGGCACGACCAATGATGAGATTGTATTGAAATCAAGTAAGTATTTCTTCTCATGTCCTTCAACATTTGGAAAAGGATCTTGAAAACCAAAAATGTTATCCTAGTAAATTATTTTACAATGAATCATATGATCCCTTAAATAATTGAATATTTATGGATTTCTTTTTGTTAACTTTTTTCAAAACATGTTCTCTATCACTATCCATTAGAACCTGATGGTTAGATTTTTCATCAATATCCATGTTTTGACTTCCAAATTATGTATTCTTAAGTTGAAACATGGAGATGAGTTACTTTAGGTAAAAATTATGTTTCTAAGTTTCCTTTTTAAAATGAAGTTTTAGTATTCCTTTTTATGATGTGTATTTCTAGGAAGGAAACCATCATGTAGTAATCCTTTTATAACTCCAACGAATTTAATGGGAAAAATTCATTTCAAGGGGAGTATAATGTAACACCCTGAGATTTTTATGAGATATATTATTTTTAATTTCATTTATTTCTTATGTTCTACTCTACACTAAGATTATCCAATTCTATACATAATACCGTATTAGCTTGCAGTATACGCAACACTATACTTGGCTTGTGTTACACATAACTTCATGTTCTTCTGATCGAATTAATTCCACACAACCCCAAGTATAGATTTTATTCAATGCATAAAAGAAATATATTTGGATTATGTTATAAAAAACACTAAAGGAAGATTTCAATAAACTCAACACTAACTTGGATTTCATTACATGCAAGAGAAACCTTCCTCGATAGCTTGTGTTGTACGCAATACCGAGTTTCACTAAACAATGATATATTATTAAAATATTATTATTTAATATGTTATAAACATGATGTTCTGAATACTATTAAACATATTGTTAATTTAATATAAAATTAAAATCAATCTTATGTATTTTATATAACATTATATAAGAACAAATTTATTTTTTTTGGATAAAAGAATTATTTTTAAAAAAATGCAGTTTTTCTGCCTTTGGATGGTGTAACCATTTCAAATACAGTTTTTAACATTTTTATATTATATTTTAAAATAATAAACATTTTATTGGTATGAGGGACATCAAAATTTACTTTGGTTGAATTTTATTTATTTTTCAAGCAAAATCCATATTTTAATAAATAGTGAAAAATGCTACATTTTAATTCAAAACTGAATTTTCATCAAATTTATTTGTTCAATTTGATTATATTTCTAATTGGTTTTAATGTTTAATTGTATTATGTTTTTATTATTTAATACAATTTTTTTAATTAGAATAATGTTTACATTTAAAATGGACATAAACACATGTCAATCTTTGGATAAATTTTTAGTTCTTAAAAACCTGCTTCATGGTTTTAAGAAGAGGAATTAATTTTCAATTACTTTATACAAATTAAGTGTTTTGAATTTGGAAAAATTGATTCCATATTTGGAATCATAATGTATAAATTGTGTAAATAGGTACCTTATATTTTTGGACATTATGAATAGTAACTTTGGAAATTTTTATTTATCCAAGTTAAAGGTAAATCGGGTAAATTAAGATAATAAACAACATGATAAAGATAATAATATTACCCTAACACCTGAAAGAATAATATTTGATGTATTATAGTCAATCAATATCACCTATGGGTGGAAATTGATTTATTTAATGGACTTTTTTCCATGAATGTGATATAATTATAACTAAAACAAAAGAAAGTGACAACAAGTCACTTTCATATATCTTATAAGTATAATAATTTTAATGTAGTGATAAACTTGATAAAACATAAAACATAAATAGTATCCATAATTTTACTGAAATTATATAAATCATATTAATTTATTTGTAATTTTTATAGATTAAATAACTACCATTAATAAGGACACAATTGTGATGTAGAAATTATTTTAATAACAGAAATATAAGATAAATGTTTTAAAAAATATTAAAAGAAATATCATATGAACTAATTAATGTTCTCCACAAATTTTATAGATGACTATGACATATTAATATTTTATTAAATATTTTTTTTCAAATTTATATATTTTTTGGATTATATTTGAAGTCCAACAAACTAATAGATTCAAAATTGACACTATTGATATTTTATAAAAATAACATATTATCAAATTATTAAAAATTCAGAAAAATATTTCCAAATTACAAAGTGAAAATTATACTGTCTAAAATACCATAAATTATCACATTATGGACAATTTAAAAAACATAAGTAAATATTTATAACCATTTAATATTTATAATATTATTACCCCAAGGAAATTTAAATAGATTAAATAAGGATAAATCAAAATGAAATGGTTTAAAAAAAATGTCTAAAATTTATTAGATTAGAGTATTTATACCCATAAACATCTTATATTCTAAATAAATGAGTTTGGGACCATTATAAACCGTATATAAATTTATAATAAATTAATATTTCAAGACTTTACTAAAGTACCCCTACTCCCTCTTATAAAGGCCACCACCTCTACCCAGTTAGTCACACCTTTTGATGACCTTTTAATCATCCAAAATCGGCTCAAATAATTCCCCACATTCCTACATTACTCCTAGAAGCCACAAATTGGGCTTAAATCCATCCTAGGGGGACCTTTTGTGAAACTCAAAAAGAGATACTTGAAAGATTGATAATTGTTTTATCACCTCTTTCAAAATTCTTTTCTTCTTATACTTCCTCTAATTATGTTGTTTCCATAATAAAGTAATAAATCCACTATCTTATACATGATTATATTTTATTACAATTATGTTTAAACACTATACCTCCTTTTATCCATCCTATGAATAATAATATCACCATGCGTGGGTACGTACGACTTACCATATCCCCACCTTGATGTAATTTGTTATTCAACAATATTTAAATTGGATAGGTATAATGATGATTATAATGGATTTAAATAATGATTATAACATGATAATTATTCTTAAAAATTAATATAACATCCAATTCCATACCATTTAACAATTAAGTGAATGATATCGTCACTCATGCGTACATACGACCTACTGTCTCCACGACGCGATGAGATAAATTCTCTATGTCAAACGTTCAAGACTGATTACAAAGTATATATAATGAATAATAATGAAGTATAATGAATAATAATTCTACTGGATTTATGTAGATATATATGGGTGTCATTTACTTGGTTCTATTCATTTCAATGAGGAAACTAAAACAACGTTCATGCATACATACGACCAACCGTCTACATGAATGATGTATTCTATTTCATTTATATATATATATATATTATATTTATATAATGAATATATATTATTTAAAAATAATGTTTTATATTATGGAAGTAAATAAATCATGATCTATGTAATAAGATCTAGAATAACAATTCAGAACACATACGATAATTAAAATGATAATTACCCAAAATGTTCCTTTAACATAGAATTGATAAAAAAACAGGTAATATAAAGGCTTATGTGAATCACATATGATATAATAATTATTATAACTGTTCTATTACAAGTTAATAATATGTTTAAACCCACTATGTAGGAGTTCCATACACATACAGAAGAAATCATACGTAAGGTAAGGGATAATTTTGCAATCTCATTATTTTCTGACATTGTTTATAAATATGTATTTAATGGGGGTATATTTATCATCCACGTATATGTTTCCTAAATATATAATATTATTTATATTAATTTACTCTTTTTTAAAGTCAATTTTACCAATTGGTGAATATTTATTAAATGTAATCAAAGGAAACTTTATTTTGTTTTCCATACGAGGTACTTTTTGACTTTTCCGGCAAGAGTACGATAAGAATTTTTTTTTAACTTAAAAAGAATGAATGGTTTTTTACAATTTCATGAAACCTTATTTCCATGAATATTCCTCTATACTATTTCATGTTTATTTTCAACTAAATTATTTTCTTTTAAAATTGCGTGTAATTTTTAGAAAATTAAACTTTTTTTAAGAAGAAAGGATATTTTCCTCAGGAATTATGTTCAAGTGTTTTATAAAAATTATTTTCCGTCTAAGATGATTCTCTTTAAATGGGGTTATGTTTCTATCCTTATTATTACTATGATTTTATTGTGTTAATGATGGAAATATATTTTTTATGGATTATGTTATGATAGAATGATGTTTAAGAAAACCCTTTTTATTTCAGGGGTTATTCTATAATGAATGACTTTTTTTGTGGCACATGTAAGAATGATTTAATTATGACATGGGTGTGACCTATATATCCCTACAATGAATTGGGTAAAGATTTATATCTCATGAGATTGACCTGACTAGAATGGTAAAAAAAATACTATTCAGTAATATAGGTCTAAAAGGGAATGTACATCCGGTTCAATAATACATGGCTGGAATGACAAGTAAACCCAGTTTGGTGATGGACATTGCTTACTATGATAGTCTTGGAAGTAATTCCTTTGCTACTATAAAAATAATATTATGTGATTATTTGTTTTCTATAATTTTCATGTTTTATAATAATGAAATTTTATCATTGTTAATGTTTCTTTATGATCTATTCCTTTTGTACTGCCAAGATTTATTTCATGACTCGTGATTTTGATATTTAAACTTTATGTTAATGTTTTTAGATAAATATATTTATGGTTTGTTTTATATTCTCAATGTTTACCCTTACTAAGCATTTGAGCTCACCCTTTTTATGTTTTCTTTTTTCCTATGATATAATGAAAGTTTTTAGGTAGGAAAACAAAAAGGGAAGATATTTATAGGACATTTTGAAGATATTTCACCAAGTTAGAAGATTATGTTCCACATTTTCATAGAAACAAAACTAATATGGTCTTTGGGCGTCAATTTTTGTCAGGAATTAAGTATTTCTCAAATGTAATGTAATGTCCATGTACTCCAAGCATGGGTCATTACATTGTAATTATTGTTTATATTTTATAGGCTTCCAGAGTTGCCTACCTGAAACATAATATGTTTATTGTGTTTCAAGTGGGGAACATTGAAAGCTAATAAAAAATAAACTGTAAGTACAATCAAAATGATATTTAAAACATAGACCAAACACATAAAAAATAAAATAAAAATATTTTTTTCAAAATAGTACACAAAAAATAATATATATGATTGAAAAAATTTTTGTTCCTAAACATAAAATTTATAGATTAAATGTTTTTATATTTAAAATCATAAAAAATATAAATTATAATTTTATTATAGATGAAATTGTAAACATGCACTTAGGAAATATTAAACAACTTAAACTAAAATTAATTTTAGAAAAATTGTAAATATAAAATTCTAAGTATAAATACGAATATATGAATTAATATAATAATTATATAAAATAAATAATAAATATTTTATTTTATTTTTTATTAAGGATAATAATAATTAATTATATTAATAATTTTTTTAATTCATGATTATTAATATTTTATTAATAATTAATAGTATTTAACAATAATACAATCATTTATATCTTTAGTAATAATGAAGGTATATTAAGTCATTAATAATAATCATCATGAATTGATTATCATGACTATTTATCATGGGTTAATTATCATGAAATTATTATCTTTTTAATAATTATCATTAATTTATTGTCTTTCTTTTGGACTGTTAGATTAGTGGGTCATGAATCTAGTAATAATATTATTATTATTCTAAATTTTTCAACCTAAATTTATTGTAGTGACTTTATTATCAATATGTTTCTATTATCTGGACTTTATTTTCCTAACTATATTAATCTTGGTGATGTATTTGGATGTCTATATATTTTTTGTATCCAATTGCATATATAACCGTCTTTAATTAATAATAATATTATTATTATTCGTACATATAATAAATAAATATAATTTACATGACAAAATTTTTTTTTGTTTAATAATAATAATAACAATAACATAAATTATTATTATTGATTATTGTTATCTTATAATAATTTTATTATTTTTTAAAAAATAAGAAATACCTTTCTTTATTATTATTTTAAGATAGATTATTAATTATAACTAATAATTTTTAACTACAAAATTAATTATCTTATTAATTACTAGTAATTACATTATTCAATAATAAATAGTTATTTATAATAAAACCTTTTCAACCACTGAAGAAAAACCAAATTTGGTTCTAGGAAATGAAACCCAATAAGAAAACCTTTATAACCATCAATACACCACCATCACTAGTACATAAACAAAACCCACAATGAATCCCAAAAATATTGACCATGAGGATAAAAATCATTAGAAAAAGCATCAGACCATCCTGAATATTAGCACACAATGCAAAGGGAAGAAGAAAAGATTATATATTTATTTCCATGTGTTCCATTAACTTTTAGACAAATGACATGATATGCGAGCCCTGAATTATATAGACTACAAATGAATTGAGTAACAATTAAATTTTTTTAACATTATGAATTGGATGTTAAGTGTTAGATTTACCCAAATAGATAATTTTTTTAGTGTTTAGACTTGGAAACATAATACATTAGTTGTTATCCTTAGTAGTATTTTTTGGATGTACAAATTGATTCATTATATTTTCATAATTAATATTTATTATTAATTTATTAAAATTTGTTATCTTATAAATATTATTACACCAAAGTGATGAATCATCCTTAAATCACTATATACTCTTTATGAGTCCCTCTATTGTTTTTATAAATTTAACCCATTTTCGTTGATATAAATTCTTTAGAGGAAATAAGTTCTATAATGGGTACAATATAAAGGTCAATGAGGGACTGAACATTGATAGAATATTATTAAATAAAATTTATTATATTAACTTTCATGTGTTGTGTACATAGTCCCTAAACACATGAGGTTTGTTATTATAAGAATTAAATAATTGTATTAATTTTTATTAGATTAAATGAAAAGAATGTTTTTATTAAACTAGCTCTGGAATGAGGGGCGTACTACTATAGATTGAACTTTTAAATGCACAAGAAATGAGCACTATCAGTACTAAAAAAATGATGTTCATCTAAGAACCATTAAAGATCAATCATTATCATCCCTAAAAAGTGTTGATGAATGGGTCCTTTATCGGCACTTTATTTAGCGCTAATAAAGACACATTTTATCAATACTTTTTAGCATTGATAAAATCCCCATTTATCAAAAATAAAAAATTCCAATAAAGGGAGTCTATAATAACACTAAAACAGCACTGATAAATATTTTATTTATCAGCACTCAAAAAGATTGATAAAGGGAATCTCTATCAGTTCTAAAAATGTACTGATAAAGGGTGCCTTATTAGTTTTTCTAGCACTGGTAAAATATCATAAAATAAATTTTTCAGTACTCAATATCACAAGGACCCCACTTTTATCAACACTCACAACACCCCAATCCTCCTCGAAGTGCTTATACTCTCACAGACCCCCACTTTTCTGCAATTGAAACTCCCCTTTGTTAGTGATTTTCCAATGCTAATATCCTATTTAAATTGTGTATGTTCTTGGACTTGATCATGTTACCTAACTTGTGCATTTGACGCCCTTTACCAGTACCCTAAGATCACTTTGCTGTATATTTTATGATATTTATTTTATTTTATACATATTTACTTAAATATTTTTTATTCATATATTTATATATAATTTCATAATTATTTTTGAATTTATTTATGAAATAAATGTTTGTGTGTGTGATATATATATACACATTTTTATTTAAATAAATTATATACAAATAATTATTTACATATGTTATAATATAAATATAAATATATATTCCTTTATTAATACACGCATATATGTATACACAAACATTATAAATACATTTTTGTAAGTATATATATCTATATATTAATATATTTTTATAATGTTTCAAAATGGTTAGGTATTGGTTTAAATAAAATGGATAATAATTAATTCCATATGATTTGTATAATTATTTTTAAATTCATTTGTAAAATATTTCTATATATTTTTTATTTAGTTATAATTTTTTTCATTACATATATATTTGTATGTCTATATATTTACATATGTATATATATATTTATACATATTCACATATAAGTTTATATTTATATATATTATTTTTTATAATGTATTTAAAAATATTTAATATAAATACATTCATATACTATATTTAATTATAATTATATATTTATAAAAAATAAATTTGTATATGACTTATTTACCAAATATTGACACATATACACACACATAAACCCACAAACATACAGATTTACACACACACACATTTAAATTTTTCACGTACACACATGAATAATTAAATATATGTATTTATTTACTTGTATTAGAATATACACATAAGTATTTTTTTATTGACACACACACATACTTATATATAAAATTTACTTGTATATATATGTATATATTTATTAAGGAATTTTTATCATATAAATAAAATGGGTAATTTTTTATTTTAAATCAAATGAATAATAAATATTTACTTCTATATGGTTTACATATTAAAAAAAATATTTTGATATAAATATATTTAGATATTTATTTTCACTATTGATTAATTATTTTTAAATATATAAAAACATGAATATATTTAATTATAAATAAAACTATAATATGATAAACAAAAGAATTTACAAACATATTATTTATATGAATATAATCCCTAAGAATAAATCTATACTCCGCTGAAAAAGTACAAAAATATCCTCTTAAACGAAGCGAAAATCTCATCAAATATTAAAAAATGAAGGCATCCCAACAAAAAAAACTTATTTTTTGGAGGCATTTAAATCCATCTTGAACTCAAAAAATTAGTAACCAGGGTTCCCCGAGGTCAAAACCATGAAGATATCTTCACATGATTTGACTTGATTTATGGTAGATCCCAAATGGACACTCAGATATGAGGTTATAGTTCTTTGAATTTAAAGTCATTTTTTCATATTATCGTAGACCGCTCAATCATTTAATGAATTTTTATTTCATCAAGTTGTTATTATATGACTATTACTCGATAACAGTTTGAAAATTATTAATTAATATTTTTTAATTCCTAATTAATAATAATTTTATTAATTATAAAATTATTAATTAATAATATTTGTTTATATTAATTTTTCACTAAATATCCTATATATTAAGTTTAAATACATATTTTATCTTATATAAATAATATTTAATAAAATAAATAATATTTATATGAATTTATTTATATTTATATATTAATAAATGGTTTTTAATGATATATTTTTTATGAAATAGTCATTTTATCAGAGTAAGAAAAAAGAGTTGATAAAGAGTTACTTTTATTAGCACTAAAATAAAAGCACTGATAAATAATACCTTATATCATCTCTCAAAAGTGATAATAAATAGGCTATTTTTGAGTGTTTTTATCACTTATAAAAGGTACCCTTTCTTTGTGTTTTTTGTAGCCCAGATAATGGTGGCCATTATTAGTGCTTTTAGCTAGTGCTTGTAAAGGCTATCACAAGATAAACCCAAATATACTGTAGTGTGATGAAGTATCAAACATTATTACTTCAAGATAAAGTACAAAAATTGTTTTAATATCCCTTAGTTTATTCTTTTTAAAAATTTTAATATGTTATTCATCCAAGGACTCTAAATTAATGCTAATTTTATGGTTTACTGGCCCATTTTTTCTTTAGTTGTTTTAATTTTATTGAATTATTTATAGCCACCTCTTAATTATGTATATAGAAACTATTATATCCTCTACCTATAAGGTTTTTGGATGCTCATAATAACAAATTATATTTCAAACTCTTTCTAAAATTTAATTATTCGGTCATTTTTCGAATCCATTTTTAGGTAGTTTCTATATGTTTTATATATCTCATAAACCCTTATGACTTATGAGATTTAATTTATTAATTTTATAATAATTATAACTGATTATCAAATATAAATCCTTTTATAATATCTCTAGTGTTATTTCCAACCATTTTTTTCAAAATTTTTAAAATAAAAAGCGTTTCTAGTTTATTTTTTAAAATGAAAGATCATATTCTTTATAATGTTCCGTAATGATTAGGAAGAAATAACTTCACCCATAATGTGATGATACCATATTTGGTCCTTAATGTTTTGGATAAATAAAATCTAAAATTTTCTTTGAAAATTTATTAGATATCTTAAATAAAAATCTATTTTATTTTATAAATATACAATCCTGATATAACTTAAGTTGTAATGGCCATTGATCTTATTAAATCAATAAACATGTTTCTAGATCTAATCTAGAAATTTAATTGAGAAAATAGATAGTTGTTATAATTTTTAGGATTTAAATTAAGAGATTTATCATTTTTGGTATTTTAGGATGTTTGGAGTGAGAATTTATAGATGGAGAGCTAACAAAAAAAATATCGGAGGCAATAGTTTTTCTATTTTTGGAGTTAAAATTTTATGGTTGTGGATGAATGTGGATATTAGGTTCTAGGTGTCCTATAACTGAGTACCCATAAATCTACCTAGTGTTTCCATAACCACTAGACTATCAGTGGGTAGCCAATAAAATGTTTCGAAGTAACTAGTGGTTTCTAAATAGTTTTTTAAAGGGTGAAAATACGACCTTTTAATTTATTTTAATTTAATACCCCTAAAGGTGAAATGATTCTATTTTCTTTAATGGAGGAGTGTTCTACCTATTTCCAATATCCATTTTTATTATATCATCTGTCATTTAACCTAGGTGTTCATGGATGTTTAGGCTCATCGAATCGAGGAAATATTTCATGAAACACCCCGAGATTTCAAAAAATAATCATCATGTTGGTACCTTGTATGAGAAGAAACTCCAATATTAAAAGAGAATAGAAAAACCCAAGACTTTATGATAAATTTATTTAAATTCAATCTGTTTTATGACTTCTGATTCACACAACACTGGGTTTAAACGAAACATGATACCCTATTAAGATAATATTATTTAATCATGACCATTATAACATAGTCGTTAAATTGAAGGGTATAAATAGAACTAAATAAATTATAAAAACTATATTATTTAATAACGAATAAAATAAATTAAATGGTTATATAATAATTATAAATAAGATAAAAACATTTGAAAGAAGAATTAAATGTTTTCTAAAAAAACGTATCTTTATAAAAGGAAGTTTCATTGGGGCTTATGAGCATATTATAAAATTAATATTTACCTCATTTATAAAATTTATTGGATAAAATTATCTTAATTTATGAAATTACAATATCAAAATTATCTTAGGGTGATTTTTTGGTATTTTTTTGAAATGTTTCATTTTTCAATGAATAGTGAGATGTACTATTTTTTATTGAAAACTGTATTTTAATTTAAATAATTTAAAGGGTACATTTGTATTTAATATTTTTTAATGTAAGTTTAGTTCAATTATATAAAATTAAATAAGAATTATTTTTGTGGAATCAATTTCACATTTAATTTTGATATTAAAAATTTATATGATAATGAGAATTTTCTCTTTGGAAAACCGCATTTTTGTCACATATGTGGGTTTAATTTTAAATTTAATATTTACAATTATATGATTTGAATAATATATAATGGATTCCATATTTTTAATCATAATAATTAATATATAATATATGGGGAGCTTAATTTTTTCTCTTAATTAATAATAAAAACATTAAAAATTTACTACAACTATTAAGGTTAAACTGAGTTTATCGTGGGGTTAAAATAAAATGATAAGGGTTAAAATAATATAAAAAAAATTCAATTTAAATTGTATCACCGTATTTTTAAACTTATAACTGTAATATTTATTTTTATGAAATTTTGGGAGACTTTTCCATGAAATTTACTTATATCATAATTTAGGTAAAGAAAAAGGCAAAATGTTATCCTCTTATATTTAAAATTAAATTATCTATTCACTTAGGGACATAAGAAAGATGTGAATGAATATATATAGTAATTATTAGTATAATAAATTAATATTTTATGGTAATTCATTATGAATTTTTAGTAATCATATAATTACATTAAATTCTTAAGCAACACCGATTAAGTATTTATTTAATTAATAGAAAAATAAAATAAATGAAACTAAAAATATTATAATGAAAATAAATTAATTTAATTAATAGGTTACATTAATTTTTTAGATAAACATATAATTTTTTTAGGTTTAAACATAATATATTCTACTTCAATCATTATCTTGATATTTTTTAAATTCAAATTAAATGAATAAACACAAAATTAACATTAATGTTTTTTTCTGATATTTTATAAAATGATTTAAAATTCATAAAAATCCTATATTCTTTCAAGTGATTTGAAATTTTTTAAAAATATAAATTATAGTACATTAATGTAATCTTTCTATTTTATAGTTTATATATTGTCCAATAAATAGTAAATACTTTGTCACTATAGTAAAGTTTAAAACAATGTGTTTTCATGTTAGAAGTGGTTGTGTTAAAATTAATATTCAACACACATTGGATTTTTATTTTTTATGTTAGATTTAATATTTATAATTAGTATTTCTAAATTAACTAACATGTCCCAGTTTATTTTAGGCTTAAAAGATAAATTACCTAGGTTAAAAAGACTGGTTAACGTAGTGAACATTCAAAATAGTAAATGTAAGGAAACATTGAAATTAAAGAACAATATTTTTTTAAAAAATGTGTTCTTTTGAGGTGGGGTGGTTTTTGAAACAAATAATCCCTTTAATCCCTTACTTATGAATTTTGGAGACATGTGGGGTGAGACTGAGTTCCCATTATTGAATAGTTTTTTATATTTACAAAAAACAAAACACCTCCTCAATTATAAAAGGGAACTCACTCTCCTCGCTTCTTAACACATATAAGTCCATTTATATGTAAAAAAACTACCAAATACCTCCCCAAAATCCTTATAAAAATTATATAGATTCAATTATTCCTGAAATACCATCCCGAGATACCATATGAAGAGATCTAAAGGAGGCTTCTCTAAGAGAAGGTAATTGTCTTTACTAGGACCATTCTTTTTTTATTTCTTATTTTATAGCCTTAAATCATTAATTAACACATATAATATAAAAATTTATATAACATATAACAATATTTTATTATTATTTTTGAATAATATTTATCCATAGCCACTTCCATAAAGTGGGAAACAAAATCATTAATCGTGTGTATGAATTACTACGGCCTTGCGAGCTGATGTTTCTCATTTTCAAACAACACTTCTCACAGTTGGATATAATGATGTATTTAATATATATATAATATTTATAATATAATTATATTCCCATATTTATAATATCACATATAATTTCTTTTTTCTATTCTATTTTAAATATGATAATGTCGCTTTTGTGTACGATGAACTACCACCTCGCGAAGGGATCAGATTCATTTTTATGTTTCGCTTTATATGGAATGTAATAAGGATAAATTAGATGAATATATGACATATATAGTACATTATATAAATCCTAAAAAAATTATATTATACAATTCTTTACCCTCTCAGCCTTTAAGGGAATTATATCATCGCTCGTGCGTACATACAGCCTACAATCTCCACGAAGCGAGGCGATTCATTTTCTATAAAATTTTCAAGAATGGTTCATAGGATGAATATATTGAAAAAATAATATTTATTACATTAATATAATATGTATATGATGGAAATATATCGTATTTATAAGAAAAATAATTTTCATGACAAAACATGTATGAGAAAACATTGCAATTAACACTGAGAACAACAAAAATAATGAAATATTTTTAATAAGAGGGTAGTAAAATATTATAATAGGATCATATATGGTATTATATATATATATATATATATTATTTTGGTTATTTAATAAAATTATTATAAACTTGAATTTATAATATAATAGGTTCAAGAACATATAAAAGAATTGAAACTTGTGGTAACAGTTTTCTTGTCCCACTTTTACTTCTGTGATACATATTCAATATTCACTAATTATTCATTTGTGGGGGGTATAGACTCCCTATATTGATATTTTAGATCATGAATATATTTCTATTCATGGTATTTAAAGTATCATTTTATTTTATTTATTTCATAAGGATTATCATTCAAAAATTTCAAAAGTGGTAAGGTTTTATTTCAAAATATCATAATTATTTAAGACTGTTTATATTTATGTCTTACTTGGGGGTATAATTTTTTCATGACCCCTCCCCAAAAAGTGTACCCCTTCTGGGCCGGCAATGTGAGAAGAGAGATAATGACCCCCCCGAGTTCCCCCTCTAGTAGACCTCAGGTTGGCGACTAGCACCGAGGGTATAATAAACACACAAATGAGAGACCTTAACCTTTAAGAGAACACATGAGAAAGAGAGAGATATGAAATAATCCAACCAACTCATGATCATACCGCAATAAAAAAATAAAACCCTAGTTCATATATTTAATTTCATGCAAGAACTACAATTTCTTAAAGGGAAAACTGCAAATACCAAAAGTATGTAAAATGACAACAACCACGAAGCTCGAATAGCTTCTGAAAAACCACAAAATCAAGTAGTAACCATCCCGATCTCCAAATTGATCCAAGTGACCTGAAAAAAATTTTATGTAACATAGGGTGAGAGTATTGGTACACTCATTAGGATCCCCCCAGATCCCCTCATGAAAAAGTAAATATATCATGCTAAAGCACAGTGAACAACAAGTGAAAGTAACTCATCACCTAAAAAGATAATATGTTCCCATCCTCACCATGGCTAATATCACCAAGTATCACATACAAGAGTATATAACATAATAATGAATATTAAGGGTACCCCGCTACCACTTCCCCGCTAGTTTTTCACTTTTCCCAAATGTCACATGTCATAATAATTTCTCTCCAAAAGGCTAGCCTGAAGACACCAGGGTGAGAACCACAATATGCACCTCGTGCAACACAAATATTCCCCACATACACATGGGATAAACAAAAAACCATCAACACAACCAGAAGTAACCAGTTAGTTTCTAGTAGCCTCCACATCCCACATAACATGTATCATACATCAGGTATTATACCTCAGGACATTACAACCCATACACCGATTTAGCATCCTCAAGACATCACAACCAAAAAACGTCATAACTATATTAATCCCTAGGAAATTATATCTAGAATATATAGGCTTCAAATAATAACAAGAAATTATAGACCTCTACACACATATACAGGGAAAACTAACTATTGTGCATACTAGCACAAGTATCTACCAGGAGAAGAGAGTGGGGCCAAAGAGGGAAGTCATCCATCCATCCTCCCACCAGGATGTTATAAAAAACACACCCTAGGGCTCAGGATCCCCATGGTGTCTGTCTCCTTTACCAACAGGGATGATTTAACATATTGAAACACAAAAAGTATATTATATAATATATATCATAACCACACTATGGGAATAACCTTGTCTTAGACTCAACTATAGCTAACGTCACATCAACTCCTGGATGCTTCTGGTAAAACTATATATCATATAAACACTGTACCATTTAAATATCTTTATTAAATCAACTTATCCATTTTATTAGTTTCACATTACTTTAATTAATTCTTTAACTATAAATTATCCATTTACAAAATTCCACATTATATTTGGTTAGAATCACAAAAAAGTACAATCCCTCTAGGAATAACCAAACCAAGTCCATAGTTCCTAAAAAGTATAACATTGGAATTATGTCCCCTTAATCTCTAACCCCATGGGTTCAACATCATTTATTAAATCATTTATTAACATAATTGTTAATTTCTATAATTATAGGCATTCTAGAAAATAATTCTAAGCTACCAAACACAAGGGGCTCAACATGGTGAGTATATGAACTACCTATCAAGTATTTTCTACCTATAAGAGGATCGTAGACCCATCCATCCTCAAGAAGATAAACACAGAAAGAACATTGAATACCCCAAATGTCTTCACCTATTTTGGAAGGATGATGAGAAAGACCAGCTACCTCAAGCAGTGGGGAAAGTAAAATAGATAACAAAACAACACATTTAATAATCAAACACTTTCACATCAATGGGTGATCCCATATTCAACCCATTCTGTCATCCATAGTGTCCTCCCGAACACCCATATGCATAAACTGATGTATCTCACCACTCTTTGTGTCAACTTCTACCACAACCAATGGTCATCCCTTCCCCACATATCACAAAAACCATCTAGGCTCACATCAAAACACATGTAGCATGAAACAAACAAAAAAGAAACTATTTTCTTGGCCCCATGCAAGGTATTCATCCTTCACTCATGACGAGCTCTCATGGATCCGAAGCACAATGTACTCGACCTTACAAGAAATAGGGTAACTATAAAACTTAAAATGAATTATCTTTTATCAAACAACCATTTTTTAATCCATCTTGAATTAGATGATTCATTATTAGTAGGTTCCAACTATAGGAAACCTAAAAGAAAGATATCATAGCTATCAAAAATTAATTAAATAGTCAATTAACATGCATTTAATCTCTTATCATCAAGAATCAACATGCCTCTAGTTTATCTAAAAATTTAATTAAACATGCACATCTACATAAATTTATCTCAAAATTTTATAACAACATCAAAAACTAGATATAATAACATGCCTTCTTATAATTTAGACAATTAATTTAAAATTAATCCCTACTTTATGTTCTTTACCAATTTCTATCAAGAAAAAAATTCTAAATAAGAAAATCATAGATATCACAATCCACAGAAAATCAAGAGGCAAAAAAATACGATTGATACCAATTCTTTTAATCTAGTTCAAATATTTATTATTTCAATTATACTTTGATTGAGTGTGATAAAACATGTGAACTCTAATAATCCACATAAATAGATTAGATAATCCTTGATTCTCCTACCTAAAAAGTTTCTTGACATTCTATACATGATAAATTTCCAACATAATAGATCATTATCACTCCTCTTGTAAGGATTGCATCAACCCATGAACGCTGCAACACAACCAACTCAACCAACACCCAAGAAAACTCATTTAGAATCATGGATATCAATTTCCATAACATGGAAAGGAGAATGGGAGGATAATGTTCAAGGAAACCAAAAGAAAGGTGATAGAACATACCTTATATTAGACAGATTGAAACTTCTATGTTACGCCCAAAACAAGGGGTGCATGCAGCTAGAAGAAACTCCGGGGAAAACATGATCTGAAGCCATAACCGAACGTACAACTCCAATGGTAGAAAGAAATTTGGGCATCTCATTCCAGGGAGAACTGAGAAAGTATAACAAGGGATGATGATATATTAATCCTTTTAAAATATAAATAGAGAAACATTTTGGATATGGTTTGGATTTTCCATTAATAGAGGATCTCGTCAAGACTACATAGTTTGACCAAGTAAAGGCACTCAAACCCTTAGGAAAATTAAGATATGAGTTCTAGGATTTGAATCACCATTGAATCCCTTAAAATGAGGCTTTGAAACCATTTTATGTTAATGAAAACATCAAAGGGGTGAAACTATAGGAAGCTGGAAACATTGTTCACAAATGTCTCACCGACAACACTATTCACAAATGACTCACCGATAGTACTATTCACAAATGACTCACCAACAACACAATTCAAAAATGAATCACTGACAACACTGTTTATAAAAGAACCATTAACATCACTATTCAAAAATGACTCACTAACATCACTATCCACGAATGACTCACCACCATCACTGTTCATAAATTAATAACTGAAAACACTATTCAAAAATGACTCATCGACAACACTTTTCACAAATTACTCACCAACATCACTATTAAAAAATGTCTCACTGATAGAACTATTCACAAATGACTCACAGACAACATTGTTCACTAGTGACTTACCGACATGACTGTTCACAAATGACTCACCAACACCACTATTCAAAAACTGGAAACACTGTCCCCAGAACTGGAAATCTTGCAAAGTGTTGGGAATAAGCTGCCTTTAGAAACATGAACACCACAAACAACCTATTTTCACAAAGGAATGGATCAAAAAGGCTTGGTACATTACATCTAATACCTCCCAAAAATTATCATCCTCAAGAATCCAAAACCAACCCAGAGAGGCAACTGAAAAAGGGGTCCAAACAACCACCCTTTGATATACCTCTCAATGATCTCTCCACTGAAGGAGCTAAAACGCTTCAAAAAAGATCATGTGAAACCAAAAAACAACCATAACCAGATCCTAAACACTCTGCTATGGAATATACCTCTCAAAAGAGAGAAATCCCTAACAAACAACAAGAGGAATCCGGCTTACACATCACCAAAGGAATCAAAATCCTCCCCTGAAACAACACACAATGTTGTTCATCCTTAGACCAATCATTCGGGGCCTCACCATGAACAACTAGGTATCTCCAAACCTCCACCTCAAGATCCTGCAACTTAGACTCTTCCACCTATTGTACTTAATATGACTGCATTTTCATCTGAAAAAGACAACCACTGACCCCAAATTCTCCCATATCTAAATACACTGATGAAACTATTCTTTCACACTCTAGGAATAACCATATTCACCCACTACATCACTATATGACTTCCTTCTCAATGCATTGGCTACAAAATCCCCCCTTCAAGGCATATATGAAATTTCTATGTCATAATCCTATAATAACTCCATCCACTGATGTTTTCTTAAGCTCAAGTCACTCTAGGAGAAAACATACCTCAGGCTCTTATGATCAATGAAAACCACAATGTGCTCGTCTATGAGGAAATGACTCCACAAATTCAGAAAAAAACACCTTTGTTTCTAACTCTAGATCATGGGGGGAATAGTTATTCTCATTGTTGTGTAATTTCCAAGAACCATAAGAAATGACCGATCTCCACTGCATTAGATCACATCCTAATCCCAGACGTGAAACATCACAAAAAAAATCAAACTAAAATAATTATACTCAAAGATAAAGATCTGGAGAACTGAACAAGTTCTCCTTAAGATACTCAAAAAATATCTAACACTAATCAATCCATATGATCACGTGATAATTTTATGTCAATGCTGTTAGAGGATTCAAAACATGAGAGAAATCAGCTACGAACCTCATGTAATAGCCTATAAGACCAATGAAAACTCACACCTCTGTCACTATCATGGGGGCTTCCCAGGACAAAAATTCTTATATCTTCAATTGATCCATAGATACCCCCTTCTAGGATACCACATGCCCCCAATAAATAGAATTCTCGAGCCCAAAACTCACACTTCAACAACTTCCCAAACAACTACTATCGATGAAGGACTCCCAAATCAGAATGCAGATGCTCTATATTCTCCTCATTAGACACTGAGTACAGAAGGGTGTCATCGATGAAGACTACCAAAATATTATCTAGAAAATCATGGAAAAAATCATTAATCGACCCCATGAACACATCTAGAGCATTCATCACACTGAATAGAATCACAATGAACTCGTAATGCCCAGGACGACAATGAAATGAAGTCTTCAGGATGTCATCATCATTTACACGCATCTAATTATATCCTAACCACAAGTATATATTTGAGAACTAAATTTCACCCTTCAATTGATCGAATTAATAATCAATATGTAGAAGAGGATAGTGATTCATTACTATCACTTGGTTTATGCGATGATAATTGATACACAACTGTAAAACTAGCATCCGCCTTCTTCATGAACAAAACTGGTGCGCCCCACTATGACATACTCAATTTAAAAAAACCACACAATAACATACCATTGATCTATATAAAAATATCTCTCAATTCATACAGGGAAATCCTATATGAATAAATTGTGGTAGGAGATGTGCCTGGACATAGCATGATCCTGAACTCGATCTCTTGTCGAGGGGGTAATGCTACAACCTATTCTGGAAAGAAATCATGATACTCTTCAACAACCCTGAGAAACAACAAATACTGAACCTTTGAGGAACTAAAAATCATCTCATCCATTGAAGATGTCAAGGAAAGAACACACCTCTGATCCATCTGTGGGTCTCACTAGCCAACAAACACCACTGGATCTCCATCAGGATTGATGAACACCACCTAACTCCTAAAGTAATCCATGATAGTCTGCACCAAAGACAACTAGTCCACGCTAAGGATGACATGAGATATTTGTATTCATAAAAATATGAAATCTCTCCAAGTGAGTTTTTTCCCCATAACTCTCTCATAGTATCTAAATACTTCAAATAAGTCATCGTGGACTCCAACTGGTGTAGTCAATACCAAGGGAACTTCCATCCTCTCAACCTTAAGTCCCAAATCATGGATAAGGGAAGGTGATATGAAGGAGTGCGTCCCTCCTGAATCAAACAAGGAATACACCCAAGTAGAAAAAAATCAAAGGGTACCTCGAACAATGTCTTTCTCACTTGGAACTGGAAATGATAAAGCATGAAGATATCCATGAAATTCTCCATGGCCTCTTTGATATGGCTAACAACCTCCACAATGGATGTTCTATACTCTATAAGGATAGAGAGCATCATGAGGTAGTCCTTTATGGACTCGCTGGTGATTAACTGAGACTCCAAAAGAAAAATAATCTCTTGATCCCTTGGCATAGGTCTAAGAGCTGTTGTCTCCAGGGAAATGAGATATTGAGGGCTGGGACCTACCCCTGGATGAACAAAAACACTTCTTCTCTGAAAAGCATGAACCCTGTACCATATCTTTTCTTCATGAGGAATACTAAAGACTCCCCTATTGTGATGATTTGGTTCTGGATTATGTCCTCTTGATGACCCCTGCCCTCGCTAGTATCTCAATATATTTCTTTAATATAAATGGTGTTACCTAGAGATGGATCTCTGAATGAAAAAACCTCCTTGAAATGCCTCTCCCTAACCTCCTCATCTGGTAATAGTTCTGAAGCATATCACAAAAGGTTCCTAAAATTTATTCCAAACTCTCGAACACTATATCTTCCCTTTATAGGGGTAATAAGATCATAATGACTTTCCGCCTTCATGATCGAAGAATGAAACTAATCTAGGAACTTGTCTAAGAACTCCTCCCATGATACATACAACTCCTTACGATCCCTGGGGAATAAGAACCATTACTTCCTTTCTTCTCTACGCATCATCACCACCACCAACAACACCGAGTGCTCCTTCCGAGAATGGATCAAGCTGAAAGCTATCTCAACCTCCCCCAACAAGTCTTCTATGACAACATTTGAAACAAATCCACTATACTTCTGTAGACTCTAGATTCTAAAATCATGGAGTGTCCTCCTCCAAGTATCTTCATTTTCCACCTCTACTCCGTGACATTCAGTTGAAACAACCTATTGAACATCTTTTGCACAAACCTGATGAGGATGTTTACCTAGAGCTATAACTAAAAAAGAAAAAAATAGTTAGAGATCCAAAACCTAGAATATGGAAGACTTAACATTAATTAGTTAATTTTTTTCTTTTATTCATTTTATTTTAACTTATACCAAGGTCAAAAAATTCAAACATAGGTGAAAATAAGAATGATGCATGATCTTTTCCTAGGTCTCTACCCTACACCCAGTATCACCTCATTTAATATCCACCACAAATTAAAGGTCCATGCATCAGATAAAAAATGGCCCTAAATACCTATGTCTCAACCAGTCTCCAGTGTTTACAATGATTTTTAATGCAATCTGACACCATTTCCCTACCAACCCATGCAACCTCACCGGTTCCTAACTCCAAACTCCTCCCTATCCCCCAACCAAACCAATGATACCACTTTTCCATGACACCCTCTCCACAATGCATACACCTATTGGACATGTAATGTGTGAAGATATATAATGAACCCATAGTACCACCTCTAGTAGGCCTTGAGTTGGGGACTAGAGACGAGGGCATAATAAACACACAAATGGGAGGCATTACCCACTAAGAGAAAACATGTGAAAGAGAGAGATAAGATGGACTCAAACCAACTTCTGATTAGACCAAAATATAAAAATAAAGCCCAAGTACACATATGAAATGTCATGAAAGAACTTCTAAAACTGAAATGGAAAACTACAAGTACCAAAATAAAGTAAAATGACAGTGAACATGAAGCCTGACCAACACCTGTAAAACCCCAAAATCCAGTGGAAACCATCCTGATGTCCAACCTACTCTAAGAGACCTGAAAAAATAGTTTATATAACATAGGGTGATTATAACATTATACTCAGTAGGATCCTCCACAGATCCTCTCTTACAAAAGTAATGAAATCATGCTACAGCACAACGAACAAAAAGTGAAACTAACTCGTTACCTAAACATGTATAATAAGATCCCAACTTCCACATGGAAAGTCTCACCAAGTATCGCATACAATAGTATAAAATATAATAAATAATATCTAGGGTACCCCACTACGACTTCCCCACTGGTTTTCATCTTTTCACCAACATCGCACATCCTAAGAATATCTCTCCAAAAGGTTGTCCTGAAGACACATGGATGTGCACCACCACATGCACCGTGTGTAAAAAAAATCTTGCCTGCAGACACCTAGGTAAAGAACCACACCATCCACACAACCAAAAGTGACCAGGTAGTTTCTTGGAGCTACCAAATCCCACATAATGTGTATCATACTTCACGTATTATAACTCAAGCCATTATAACCAATACGCTATGTAAGGATCCTCAAGCCATCACAGCCTGTGCACATTATACCAATAGTAGCATGTAGGAAACTATATTTAGAATATATGTGTGTTAAATAACCACAAGACATTATAGACCTCTATACACATATATGGGGAAAGCTAACTACCCTTCATAACATCACAAGTAACTACAAGGAGAAGAGAGCAGGGCCAAAGGGGAAAGTTAGCCATCCATCCTTGAGAAGATAAGCACAGAAATAACATGGCATACCACACACATATTAACCTATTTTGGAAGGAGGGTATGAACTACCAACTATTTCCAGGAGTGAGGAAAGTAAAATAGATTACAAAACAACACATTTAATAAGAAACCACTTTCACATCAATGGGTAATCCTAGCTTCAACTCGTCACATCATCCACAATGTTTTCACCAACACCCATATGCATAAACTGATGCATTTTACCACTCTAGGCATAAAATTATGGAAAGACCACTAGGACTCCATATCCCACATATAACAATATCCATCTAGGCTCACATCACATCACAAGAAGCAGGAAACATACAACAAAGAAATTGGGCTCTTGGCCACATGCAAGGCATTCATCCTTTACACATGAGGAGCTCTCATGACTCCACAAAAAAAAGACACTCGACCTTAAAAGAAATAGGTTAACTCAAAACTCGATAAGTTATTATATTTTATCAAAAAAATAGTTCTTTAATACATCTTGAATTATCTAATTCATTAATAGTAGGTTACAACTATGGGAAACCTAAATAGTAAGTTATCAAAGCCATCCCAAGTTAATTAAATAGTTAATTGACAAGCCTTTAATACTATAGAAACAACAATCAAAATGCCTCTATTTTATCTACCAATTTAATTAATCATGCAATTTTTCATTAATTGATTGTCAAAATTTTACAACAGTAACCACCATATTAAATAAATGCATTCTTATCTTATATCCAATTAATTTTTACTTAATCCCATCTTTATGTTCTTTTCCAATTTACATCTCTAAAAACATTCCAAATAATCAATGCACTAATATCACTCCATCTAGAAAATCAGAAGGCAATAACATATGATCGATACCAATTTTTTTAATCTGGTTCAAATATTTTTTAGGTCAATTTCATTGTTTTCTAGTGGGCTAAAGCGTGATAACTCTACTACTGTATATAATTTGAATAGGGAATCCATGAATCCCCTACATCAAAAAGTTCATAACATTATTTACATGAGAACAAGCCAATAAAATGGATCACGATATCCTATCTCGCAATGAATGCATCCACCCAAGAACGTCGCAACACAACTACACCAAAAAAATCCTAAGAAAGATCCATTGGAATCATGCATATCACATACCATAACATGGAAAGGATAATGGGAGGAAAATATCAAGGAACCCAAAATAACAATAGTAGAAAATACCTTATATCAGATGGATTGATACTTCCTAGTAGCACCCAAAACATGGGGTTCATGTAGCAGGAAGAAAATCCAGGGAAAACACGATCTGAAACCAATGAACAACCTATGACTCCGATGGTAGAAAGAAATCTGGGTGTCTCATTCCAAGGTGAACAGAGAAGGATGAACAAGGGAGGAAAATATCTTATCCCTTTTGAAAATCAAAATGGTGTATCAGTTTAGATACTATTTTTATTTTCCATTAATAGAGGATCTCATTAATACTATGTAGTTTTACTGAGTAAAGGAACTCAAACCCTTAGGAAATTTAGGACTGGAGTTATGGGTTTTGAATTGGAAAAAAATCACTTAAAACAAGGATTTGAACACATTTTACATCAATGAAAATGTCAAAGGGGCGAAACTGTAGGAAGCTGGAAACACTGTTCACAAATGCCTCACCAAAATCACTATTCACAAATGACTCATAAACATCACATTTCACAAATAACTCACCGAAATATCTATTCACAAATGCCTCACCAAAAACATAGTTCACAAATGACTCATCGAAATAACTATTCACATATGAATCACTAAAAACACTGTTCACAAATGAATCACTGACAACATTGTTCAACAATGACTCTACGAAAGCACTGTTCACAAATGACTCACTACCAATAGTGTTCACAAATGACTCACCCACAAACTATTCACAAATGAATCACCAACAGAAATTTTCACAAGTAACTCACCAAAAACACTGTTCACAAATGAATAACTGACAACACTATTCAAAAATGACCCATCGACAACACTGTTCACAAAAGACACACCGAAAACACTATTCAAAAATGACTCACTGAATGAACTATTCACAAATGACTCATCGAAATAACTAGTTACATATGAATCATAGAAACAAATGTTCACAAATGACTCACCGATATCACTATTCACAAATGACTCACAAACACAATTATTCATAAAATTAGAAACACTATCACAGAACTAGAATTCTTGAAAAGTGTTGGGAATAAGCCTCCTTGACCACCCAAAACACCTCAAACACTCTATTTTCATAGAGGAATAGACTAGAAAGGTTTAGACCATTAAAAATTTCATATTTCTACCATGTTATTAATATATTTTCTTCTCCTTTGGTTATTAATGAACTTTTTTATATTATATTACCTATTTTTATTTCTTTGGTAGTGAAAATGATTGAGAAAAAGTTTTTATGAAAATCCATCTTCATTTATGTATTCGGTTGAAAGTATTTTTTTAATTAAAAACTATGATTTCTAAAAATGTCTTTAAAAATGTTTTTAAAACTATAAAAATGATTTTTAAATAAATTTTTACTCATTTTTTAATTTTAATATTTTTTAAAAGGAATCTTCATGTCATTTTCCAAATAATTCCCATATGGCTATTACAGAAAATGTGAAAGTAATATTTATTTTAATATGCACTACATGAACATAATTTTCCTCTTCTATGACTAATCAATGCTTTAAATTTTAATTTAATGGTTTTAAAAAGTTATTTTCAGATAATAATTTTTTTCAATTTTTTTTTAAATTTTTTAATTATTTTAAAAGTGAAAATGTTATTTTCCTCGAAAATGTTTTTATTGAAATTATTATTGTATTTATATTATTAAAATAAATAGAATATTTATTTTACTTATTATACACTATGTATATATTATATTTTTATCATCCTTATTATTTATTTAGATGGATTATTATCAGTTTGACTGAGAATATACAATTTTATTACCATTCACCATATTACTCTGGTTGATTTATAAATATGTTTATTTGATAGGGGTAAGTATTAACATTTCGTATATTAGTTTTTCAATATGAATTTTTTTTCTGATTATATTTCAACCCTTTGATATGAATAATTCATTGGAATTTATAAGTTACAGGTGGGTTCTAGTTATAGATATCCTCTTGATGCATCTAAAAGTCTCATGATATAAATATTGTTACCCAATTAGATAGGTTTCTACCCATATATTTATACTATCTTGTGATATGTCTTAATATTATGTTTTAGATGTCCGAAATTTTGAATTATCTCGTCATGAAATTAGGTATTGATGTCCATTTTATCCTTTTAATAGTTTGATATTCCATGGATAATTCTAAAGTTTATGTGATTATTTATAACCCTTTATTAGTTCCTCATTTATTTCTATAATATTAGGATCAGGTTTTTGTTTAAATGGGTTTTTATAATTGTTTACCTTTCCATAATGATTATCCATATTTATTCCAAATATATTCCACCGTATTCTTAACCTTACTAAGCATTTGATCTCACCCCTTTCTTAGGATTTATTTTATCTAGGATACTTTGAAGTGTTTTCAAATTGATATGTAGGTATATGATACGGTTAAATATGTTATTCATAAATAAAACACATTGTGTATATTATATTTTCAATAATAATAATAATATCATGTATTTCTCTAGTTTACCATGACTAATAAACTATTCAGTCCTTAGGTATGTGTTTCCTTATATATAGAATCAATGAAATAATATAACCACTAGCTCTAGGTTACTGGGGCGGGGTTCTTTATAGTTTATATCAGATGAATTTTTGTAGAAACCTTGGCAACACTATTTTGGAAAACATGGAGTAGGGAATATAACCTTATAAATTACATTAAGAATAAATTTATATATAGGATAAAACCCTGATGTTTTGGTAAGGTAGAGTTTATATGGTTTTCTGAGAAATAAATCCTTTTCTAGATACTTCTAATGGATGTTGTTCTAGAACAGATATACTTAGGGGTAAATCTGAAAAATTAATGGTGGAATTGAATCAAGCATTATCAAGTACTCGAAAATATGCCTCACTACACACCATGTTTTACTTTCCTGGGAGATATTATTTGGTTAATTCAAATTTTCTTTTCTAACCATTAATAATGATTTGAAAATATTTTTATAATTTTAATACTTTCCCAAAGAAACCATGTTTATTATTACAGGATTAACCAACCATAAATTTTTCAATTTATGCTTACTGTTTCATTATTTTTTGGATTATACATTGTGATACATAATATTATGATCTAATATTTTGCATGTCATTATTAATAAATGTAACCAAGTGGAGGTAATGAAAAACATATCAATTCACATAATCTAAAAAGTAAAAAATGATTATTTACTTGATAGGCTTAAGCTAATATATTTACGGGAACTAGTAACCCAAAAAATCTCTTCATATGAGGATACTGTATCACATGCTATCGATATTGATAAAGAATTGTCCAAGTAATAAGAATTAAAAGCTATGTTATTGAATAAGAGGATGGTAGAGAAAAATAATGATAATGGGAATAAGGGAAAGAAGGATTTACCCCATGTAATAATTGTGGGGAGAAACACCATAGTACATTCTTGAAGGGATTGAGAGTTTTTTATAAGTATGGAGATAAATACCACCATGATAATAATTGATAAGTTAAGAATGAATTTGAAAATATTTAGTGATTCAACTACAAGTATATGTGGCAAAACTCAAATTAATATCCAAAGAGTTGAGGGAGTATACCATAAAACAATCTAAGGGATCATGGTCAAGCTTATGTTATTGATATACCCGAAGTGGAACGGTTAATGTTCTTGAATTTGGATTAAAGAAATATTTATTATAATTATTTTTTCAATGATATTTTTATTATAATAATCACAAAATTTATATGGATTTTACTGCAATAACGTTTATTTAAGGATCTAAAAGCATATAACGAATAATATCGAGAAAAAATAAAATTGGTTTAGTGGAATGTTGATATTTTTTGAAAAAAAATTATTTAGGGAAGATAACCCTTAAAATATCATCGATGTTGAGAATATAATTATAAAGATATGTTTATGAGAGAGTGTTGAAAACATTTAAATTGGTTAGTGTTTTCCGTTATCTTTTCTGGAGTTTACTTCGTGTAAGGATTTATGGAATACATTTTAAGATAAAAGATTTTATTTTTTGGAAATATAAATATTTTTATTATGGTTTTATAGTGATCAGTGTATTAACATATTTTGAATTTTACAATAATAGACACTTTATGTTCACTAAGGAATATAAGTTTGATTTAGTGACCTCCCTTCTAAAATTTTGGATTTTGAATTTTGTGAGACATATTTTGGATGATTCATTAGGTTAAGTATATATAAAATGGAATAAGATTAAATTTGGGTTTTATTGGATAAATTGTTCTAACCATTATGGTATTGGAAAATATTTAGATAAAAGAGGGATGACTTATCATTCTTTTATTAAGCTAATGATCTGTTAAATGTTAATTTTAGTGCTTCATGAATAAAAATTGATATTGGTTATTAATTTCTTGGAGTAATATATCATGTAATAATGGAACAAATCATAACCAAAGGATTCTATTATATGTATATTTTTCATGGCGGTCTCTATAATATTGGTTATATAATCACTCAACTTTAGGAAAATGATCTCAAGAAAAAATTCTTTCCTATTAATTTCATTTATATTGAATCAGTAGTATTTTAAGTTATCATTGATTTTTGGTTTTGTTTTTGTTAAATTTATCATCACTATGCTATCTATCACTCTAGATTAATCCAGGGGAATTAGTATTATCTTCCATGTCCATGTTTTCATTTCTCACCAATGTTATCCTAATTAGAAACCTAGTAATGTATTAGTTTGGATAAACTTTATACTTCCCTTTCTCTCTTATCGAAGTAAAGTTTTATAAACCCCTTTTATTTTATGGGTTCCAAAAAAAGATACTTTTGAACATCCATTCATTAACTAAAAGGATCAATATAAAATTACAGGGGCATAATTTATTTAAGGGGGTATAATGTAACACCCTAATATTTTAATAGAGAAACATCATGTTCGATAGAATGTATGAAACATAACAAAAACATTCGAAGATAATATAATACCCAAAGAATTTATAGTATATTTAGTTCAATTCAATCTCTTTAATATATTGTGAGGCATGAAACACTATATTTAAAGGAAATGTGATACCCTATTAAATAATTTTTATTTAAACATGATTATTGTAACCAAGATGTTAAATTAGTGTGTATGGATATAAAAACCCTAATTATGAAAATTTTATGTTTTAAAAGTGTATAAAATAAATTAAATGGTATATATTAATTATAAAGAAAATAAAAATCATTCGGAAGATAAATATATCTGTTCTGAAAAACAGTACCTTTCTAAAAGGCAGTTTCATCTTTCCTTGCACACATACTTTAAAAATAATTTTTAAAAATTTTAGAAAAAAAATATTTGATTAAATTAATGTTAAATTTTAAATCATTATTTCAAAATTATATAAGGTTGAATTTTTGTATTTTTCTAAAAAGTTTTATTTTTTGATGAATTGTGAAAAATACGGGTTTTTATTAAAACATGAATTTTCATTTAAATCATTTAACGGTTTAAATTTGAATTAAAATTATTTTAATGTAAAAGTAATTAAATTAAATTATAATAAATAATATTTAGGCTACAATAATAATTATCATATTAAATTATTATATTAAAAAATTCTATACTTATAAGATTTTTCCCTTTGGAAAACCAAATTTTCCTCACGTCTGAGAGTTTAATTTTCAATTAAATATTTCCAATTATGTTAGGTTAATTTGATAAAATTGTTTACATATTTTTAATATGATTAAATAATATTAAATAATATGTTAAATTAATTTTTTCATAGAATTAATGGTAAAAATAAAAAAAAATTGATTACCATGGTTATGGTTAAAACAAGTTAATGTAGGGTTAAACTAAAATGGTAAGGGTTAAAATAACCTAAAAAATTTTAAAATTACTATTTTATAGAAATATTTCTACTATTATCAAAATATGACCTATTTTTATGAGGTTTTGGGAAAATTTTCCATGAAAGTCACCAATATGATAAGTTAAGTAATGAAAAACATAAAATGTCACCCCTTGCTTTTTTAAATCTACATGATGTATTGAAATAGATGAAAAAAGTAGATGTGAATGAATATGTATTGTAATTTTTAGAATAATTAAATTAATTTCATATGGTTAATTTATTTTTTATTTTTAGTACTCATGTAATTACTTTAAATTCTTAAGCAATGACAACACAATATTTATTAAATTAATAAAATATAAAACAAAAAATAATAAAAATATTAAAAGTAAAATTAATATAATGCATTATTTTGTTCCATTAATTTTTTAGGTAAATATATCATGTTATATAGGTGTCTATATAATATATTATAATTCCATCGTTGTCATGATATTTCTTAATTGTAATTAAATGAATAACATCAAAATTGACATTAATGTTATTTTATAATATTTTACTAAATGATTTAAAACTCCTAAAAATCCTATCCTCTTCTATGTGAATTATAAAATTATAAAAATGTCAAATATAGTCAATTCATGGAAATTATTTTCTTATATAGTGAATATATTGACTTCTAAACAGTAAAAAAATTGTTACCATTGTTAAGGTGAAAACAATGCCTTTTCACATTACATGTGCCTGTGTTAAAATTAATTTTCAACACACAATATTTTTATTTGATGAAATTTTTTACATATTTATAAAAATTGGGTTCTAGTTATCTAATATGTATCATTTTATTTTAGGATTATATGATAAACTACCTTGGTTAAAAAAGCTACATACTGTAGAGAAAAACTAAAACAGTAAAAGTAGGAAAACATAAAATTTAAGTAAAAAAATATTTAAAACCTAGGTGTTTATGTGTGGTGGAGTCATGGATCGAAAAAATAATTTCTTAATCCCTTTAATTATAATATTTCTATCACTTGATGTGATAGTGACTTCCCATTATTGAATAGTTTTGGATATTTATAAAAATGGAAATCTTCCTCAATTATAAAAGGGAACTCATTCCCCTCACTTATTCAAAACTATAAAGAAATTTTGTTTGAGAAAAACATAAAAAAATACCTCCCAAATATCCTTAATCACATTATTGTGATTTTATTCTACCCAAAAGACCAGTCCAATAGTCTGTAAGAAGATATCAAAAATTGGTTTCTCTGAGAGAAGGTAATTGTCTTCACTAAGCCCATTATTTTACTTTTTCTTTTACAAAATTAAATTATTTCCTAAAATATAAAATATAATAACATTAGTATCTCCAATATACTGATATATTATTATTTTTATGTAATAATATTTATCCATCTTTACTTCCATCAAATGGGAAACAAAACTGTTAATCATGTGTATGTCGGACTACCGCCTGACAAAATGATGTAACTTGTTTTTCGTAAAAGCATCATATGATTAGATATAATTATGAATTTAATGTATATATATAAATTATAATATATTAATACTCTAGGAGTTATACTAACTCATATAAATTCTAACTTTACATTCTGTTTAAAATACGATAAAATCACTTATTTGTACAACGAACTACCGTATCCCAAAGTGATGTGATTCATTTTTCAGTTAAATTTTACACAGAAACTGATAAGGATAAATTAAATCAAAATATGTTATATATATTAAGTGATATAAATTATTCAAAATTAATATATCATACACTTCCGTAGATTTTTACCCTTTAAGAGAATTAAATCATCGCTTGAGCATATGTAAGACCTACTATCTCTACAAAGTGATGTGATTCATTTTCTATATCCAATTTTCATGAATGGTATAGTAATTTATATAATGATAAAAAACAATATTTATGACATTAATATAAATCTAGATATGATGGATCTATACCCAATGTACAATAATACGAACTTTCATGACAAATCACATGTGAGAAAACAAGGCAAATAACACCTGAAGTAATGAATGTAAAGAAATATTATTAACAAAAATGTGGTAAATTATTATAATAGGATATTATATGGTATTATATATATGTTAACATATTTTTAATATATTTATAGTAAACATATTTTTATTACATATGGTGTTTAGACACATATGAAGGAATTCAAACACGAGGTAAGATATTTCTCTCTCCATAATTACTTCAGTAAGAAAAATTCCATATTCACCATGTATTACTTTATATAGAGTATATAATTATCCTTTTGATATATTATATAATAAATGTTATTCTATTCATGGTATTTGAAGATTAATATGAATTTATTTCTATCATGGGGATTAAGATTCAAATGTTTCCAAAGTGGTAAGGGTTTATTTCACAATCTCATCATTATTCCAGATTTTTTATGATTAAGTATCCTTTAGGGGAAATATTTGATATTTATATCATAAATAATATATTTTATTCTAAAATTCTTATTAATTAACTTTTTAAACTATTATTACCATTTTTTACTCTATAGTACTTAAAATTATTAATAAAATGTATTTAGGAAAATATGACTTCATTTATCTCTTCGATCTAAAATCCCCTTTCTTCTAAAACCATGCTTCTAAAAATTATTTTAGCATTATATAATTAATTTTTAAATATATTTTCAATAAATTTTGAATTTTTACAAAAAAAATTCAAAGGAATATTCATTTCATTTTCTAAACAATTCTTATTTGGAATTTACCCAAAATGTAAAAGGAATCTTTGTTTTACCATGTATGGAATGAACATGATTTTCTTATATAATGGACAATCAATGGTTTGAATATTATTTTAAAATTATTTAAAGTAAATTTTCAAATAATATCATTTTCAAAATATTTTGTGGCCTTTTTTCCTTGAAGATATTTCCAAAGTGAAAAGGTTATTTTGTGAAAAAATGTTTTTAGTGACCTTATTATAGTATTTTTATTCATCAATGATATAAACCCTTTATTGTACTTATGATCCACTTGAGATTTTTTGTTTAGATATGATACTTATTCTTTATTGGGATGGTTTATATTCCGGAGGAATGAAGATGTACAATTTTTTAACATTCAACATATTACTCTGGATGGTTTATGATTATGTTTATTTCATTGGGCTGTGTATTAACATTTTATATATTAGTTTTTCAAATGGAATGTTTATTTTGACTATGTTTTACCCCTTTCATATGAGGAATGTTTTGGAATAAGTAAGTGATGGTAGATAAACCATTATATATACCCCCTCGATGCATTGACATGTATTATCAGATAAATCAGTTAGATAAACTAGATGTGTTTCAGCCCATAGATTTAGATTGTCTTGTGAAAGTTATTTTATTATGTTTAAAATGTTTGGAATTATGAATTTCCTAGATATTAGATAAATTATTTATATCCATGTGATTATTATATTATTTAGAATACAAATAGATAAATTTAAAGATTACATGATTCTTTATATGGAATTATTTGATCAACATTTATTTCCATGATATTATGGTCAATTTATTGATTAAATGGCATGTATTTTAGTTGTTTACCTTTACAGATTGGTTATTCTTATTTATACAAGATATCTTTCTTTATAATCTTAACCTTACCGATCATTTAATACAACCCCTTTATTATGTTCTATTTTCTCTAGGATTATAGGAAGTGTTTTTTAATCGATATGAAGGGATATACTAAGGTTAAATATGATGTTCTCAAATAAAACCCTTTTTGAATTTTATGTTTCCAATTTCAATTTTAATATTATGTATGTATCTTGTTTACTAAGTGTAAAAAACTATTTGTTCCTTTGGGATGTGATTCCATATATCTAGTGTCAATGTAATAAAGTAATCACCATCTCTATTTATCGGGGTTGAGGTCTTTACATTTCCATTTCTTTCCCATTTCATCATCTTCTAATATATTATCTATTTTTTCATGGGTAAGGGTTTTTTATTTGTGACTATACCAATTAAAACTGGTATATAAAGGTATTATATATCAAAGGACTATAAGAGGTAGGAAATGGTTTGTCACTATTACATATTGGCCTAAGCCTACCTTATAGGTCACCCAGTTTAATCTCTAAAAAGTCCCACAACACATTCTCTATCACCTTGGGCTAGATACAAGCACCATAGAATAACAAGAAAACACATGGGAATTATTTCACACTCATTAAAAAAATTATAAATAATTCTTCCAATTAGAAACCCATCGAAGGTATCCTTATATTGGAAGACCATGCTAAAATAAATTATTGGAATTTAACAAATTTCAAAAAAAACCATAAATATAAAAAATTACTAAATATTTTAAAAAACAATATCTATAAATGAAACAATTTTTTAAAACATTTTAATTTCCAATAAAATTAATAAAAAATAAACTAAAATAAAAGAAGTTGGCCAAAAGGCACGATGCACCAGTTTACCCATAACTGGATGAAATAAACAGATGACCAACTCAACATCTCTATGTGATTCTCAATTCCTCGCCATAACCTACACAACACCACCTTTCCAATAAAGAGCCGTATAAAACCATCCTCAAATCAATAATCTAGGAACCAAAATAAAACATGGAGACAAGATATCCACCAATGTGAGTATGTAAGTTGTGTGAAAAATAATGGCAGGATACTATAATTAGTCCATCAAATTAAATTTATAAATAAACCAAGTACAATAATTTTTAAAAAAATCACATGAAAATATTTTTTCATTTCCATTAATGAAAATGGAAGTAAAAAAATTATATACTATATAAACTTTCTTAATGTACAAAATTTGTGAAATAAACAGTAAGGATGATTTATGAAAATAAGTTGTTGTAAGAACCCAACCATTTATCTTTAAAAAATCTTAATTTTGAAGAAGTGTGTCAAAATATATATTATTATTTAAAGAATCACTTTTAAAAACAAATAATCACATGGGTTAAAAAATTATCAATTAGATTTTAAAAATTTATTCAATTTGGAAAACTCCACCTCTTTCCCTTTTATAAAATATAAATTGTACACACTTATAAAAATATGTGTAAGGAAAAAATGGATGAAAAAAAAATTAAAACTTGAAGGGATAAAAATAGTCACACAAGGTATGTCCTAACCCCATGATCCTCAATAAAAAATAAACAATAAATTGAATTATGAATATAATAAATCATGTAAACACATTTTTAATAAATAATGTATAAGCACCATAATGAATACATTTAATGAGGAAACACTGTAGGGTATAATAGCTCAAGTTTAATGACATTTAATGATATAAATAACTTCTATAATGTTAAAGATAAAAAACTAATAACTTCAATTAATATCACACCAACCTTATATATGAAAACCCCCTAGCCATGTATTTGATTAAACTAGGAGTTATTAGACAAGGTATCACAATCAAATAGTAAGGCAACATACATAAACGTCCCACCTATTAGCATAGGTTCCTTATTTCATGGATAAAATTGGTTGTCATTATCAACCTAATGTCCCCATGTGATAAGAACACTTTCTAAAAGAAAGATAACATAAATATCAAGTAGGATCTGCACCTCTAACACACCTTATTTTATAATGATCCTCAACCCTAACATATAAACATGAATCACAATGAATTTAACCAAGAATATTCTCAAATGCATAAAAAATTGATGAAAATGAGGATCAAGTTGGGTGTAACAATAACCATACATGTAGAATCACATAAGGTTCCATCCATTCCTTCTCCTAATATATATAGATTACGTGTCTTAGGAATTCTATTTAAAAAACTATTTGGAATCCAAATAAAAAATAAGGGAAACGACACGCAATAAAAAATGTATTGAAGAAATTACTTTTTAAATTTTCTTTAAAATCACATTTAAAATTAATTTAATATATTGAAACTAAAATACTATAACAAAGCATCAACATGATCAAGCAATTATACGCTTTAATCCAAAACAAAAAAACTAAAGAGGAAACACACATACACCTCTTTTTAAAACATTTAAAGCCTTTAAAATGCACACACCCATTTATTATATAAGATGGTTTCTTTGAAACAGGGGAACCCATTTATAAAATTATTGAAACCCCCTTTATAAACAATGAAGCATCTCTTAATACCATGTGAACCTCTTAAAATAAAGAAACTCAATTTTATAAAAATTAAAATTATCCTTATAATACCCAATTGGTTCAAACCACCATGAAATAAGTAGTTTTATTTTTTAAAATTATCAATGTAATTTTATCAAACAACTTTAATGCATGAAATATAACTTAAATCCAAAGTTACATTAAAATTTATGCAATTTACCCATTTTTCTAGAGGAAAACCCAAAAAACAAATGGTATACCATTGATAACAAAATACTATATATCATATAAAACTTTTATTTACTACAAAAATACTTTTAAAAGAACAATGAAGCTTGAAATTATTTAATAAACATAGATTTAATAGAAACACCCACCACAACCATTATAAATATGCCTCCTTTTATAAACACCACCAGAGTAGGCCTTAAGAGTTGAAATTTAGAAACCATAAGATCTGATTAAAATAACACTACAAATTAAAATCAGACAAATGGAAATAGTGGTGGGTAAATTGAAATAAAAATGAAGAAACACCAGAGTATAATGGAGTAGAAGATGAACGTGAAAGATTTGATAAAGAAATCCTTAATAATCACTAACTATTAGTGATAAATCACCCAAAAAAGTGTCACAAATTAAAGAAGAATGAGGGGGTCCCTATGATCGATAACCAACAAAAAGGGGCGAAATTAAAGGTGATATCACTAAAATTGGGTATTTAAAATAAATTTTATATAGGTTATAATGGTCTCTATTCATATGATGTAGGGTTTTGTAAACTGTGCACAAATCATGTGAACACCACTAGAAATATATTTTTGACCAATAGTTGAGTGTTTCATAGTCTGGGTAAATTTTACTCTAACTATGTGATAATATAATTTCCCAAAATCCTCAAATGATATTCCAAACACTATGAGAGGCCACCCAAATGATCAATTAATGAGTTAAACATGATGATGTTACACCTTGGGTGTCACAATCTCACTCCTTCATTAATTGTTTTGTTGGAGGTTCATTTTATGGTGTAAATAATTAGGTACTACATTTATTTTAATTTATTAGGTTATGTGATTTGTGTATTTTATAGTTAATGGTGTTTGGAGAATATTGGAATATTTTTTCAAATTTTTAGCATGGTTTTTCACTTATCATATTTTTAGAGTTTATTTCATTAAGTGTAATGGTTTATGTTATTTTTTATTATTGTTGGGAATCTACTTGGTGATTGTAACGCCCCGACACCAGCTACCCAGAGCCAGTGCATTACTTCGCAACCTTGGCATGATCACAAAAGATCAAGTCCCGAAAGACCGATTAGTTTAGTAGCCTTGGAAACACTAGATACATTCACAAGTCGTACATTACATCATAAAGTGAAAAACTAATAACAAAGTCTTCATAGTCCACACCAATATCCTCTTCTGACTATCCCTGCAGATCATTCCTAAAATACTTATTCACATCCTGGAAAATATTAAAATATTGAAAGGGGTGAGCTCAGATGCTCAGTAAGGATAACAATATTGTGGAAGCTTTCATAAATAAACATAAAAATTTAAGGCAATTTATAACTAAAAAAAAGCCTTTAAAACATGAATATCAACATAATATGGCAAAAGTACAATGAGATAATTCCATTCACTTCTTCACATGGATATTCTACTGGTCGAATAATCACATGCAATATCAATAACCACTTTCATAATGAGGGAATGTATAATGCCAGACATTCTGAAACATTTTGTCAAGGCCTCGGCCAAGACGTCTAAAATGATTAAGGCCTCAGCCAAAACCATAAATCAAATTTGGAAAAGGCCTCGGCCAATTCCACGTCTAGTTGTCTCATGAGACCTACCGATGCATCGAGGAGCTATAGCGGGCTCCACCCGTCACTTATTAAGCCCAATACATTCCTCATATGAATAGGTTTAAACATATCATAAACCATCACATAATTGTATCACATAAAACATGCATAAAGGAAACATAACATTTCCACATTTCAATCACAAGATATCAATACAACACATTTATATAATAAAAACTATTTCAAAACCATTTTCAATACCAAAATAAAAGAACGTTAAAACTTTGTATTTATTTTTCATTAAAAAAATGATGGCTTGTAGAGGAAGCCGAAACTCAAATAATGGTCACGGCGGCGGAGAAGTCATTGTCTCCGCATAAGTACGGAAAGAAAAACATTCCCTTTTTTCTTTTATCAAAACACTTCGTATAAAAAGATTTCTTTTGAATAAACGTAAAAGTCAAAGGGGTTTATACACCGTATAAAAGAAAGTTGTGTATAAAACCAAATATGCCTCAACGAAAGGGGATTGAGATGAAGTCCATAAAGAGATCATTTTTTAAATAAAGTACATCTATAATGTGTATTCACTATAAGTACACATAAATAATGTAAAAATACAAGATAGGACATAATAATATCATGACATAATTTGAAAGTAGGAGATTAACCCAAAGAATAGAAATTGGGTTAAGAAGTTCCCTTACCTCATGTCTGACTTGACTCAACCGTTCCTTAACCTCATGAATAATAAACTAGAGTTAATATATACCTTATTAAGATCCATTTTCAATTTCATTATCCTTTTTATATCACTTATTACAATGATATGAACAATATGTAATTATTTAAGTTAATAACGGTCGTTTTGTCGATCTTTGGTACTTGAGTCAACAATAAACTTCTTATAATTACAAGTTGTTTATGTGGTAGAATATCAATTATCTCCAGAATTATATTCATGATTTAAATTTCATATATATCATATATATCCAGTATATACATTCATTTATAATATTACGTAACATTTAGAGGTAAGAAATGAAATGCACCGTTCATGGAGACGGTAAGCCGTACGTACGCATGAACGCTACTTTCATTTCTATTTCGTATTTAATGGAATGAAATCATAATGATATAAATGTATAATATAATTCCAGTATAATATAGTGTATAATACCATTTACTGCATCCTTTATACATCCCACATATGGCATTAACGATTCAAATCACTTTGAGGGGGCGGTAGTCCGCACTTCCTAAAATGAAAATATCACGTTTACCCATAATGGAAACCATAGAGTATGAAATAAATGAGAAATAAATAAGCATAAGTAAAACATAAACATTTTATATATCATATATAAATATAGTGACATCTTAATGGCCACCTTTGAAGGTGTTATATGAGTGTTGAACAATCATCATTTTGTGAGGCAGAAATTCGCCATCCACAGAAACCGTATGTTCTTTAACCAGTAGATGTAGGTGTGTGTAATTTTATCTCAAATACATCTTATAAAAAAATCCTAGTATATTGAGGATACTGGTGTTGTTACAAAATAAATGAATAAAAAGAGTTTAGGGGGTTGGAGAAGAAAAATAAAACAAAACAACATTAGAGAAGACATTACCTCAAAATCGGGTAACTCTTTTTGATTTGAGCCAAAGGCTTCCTTGGGAAGAGTTATGCCCAAAGTGAGGCTTCTAGGAGTAAGAGGGGGAAGTTGGGAGAGTATTTGGGCAGAGGTTGGCCATGCCAAATGGCATTAATGTGTGAATGAGGTGGTAGAGGTGGGGGCCTTTTATAAGAGGATAGGAGGGGCACTCTTGGAATGAAAGGAAATTTTAAATTATTATACAATGATTTTCGGATTCTAAAGGTCCCACACTTATATAATTCGTGGCTAAGGTGATAAGGGTTAGAAATATACCCATCCAATAGTCTTTGGACAAGTTTAAGCCTTGTATTTTACATTATCTTTTCATTTTATTAAAATCGTTAAATAATGAGGTCATCGCTGCATCATAATGATTTCATAAATAATTTAATTTATTTAATGTATAAAAATTATAAAACAAATACTATGATGTATGAAATCTTTTTATCTTTCCAATGACTATTTATAGTCAAAGATATGACTTGTATAACCCCATGAAAAAGTTGTTTTAGTAAAACATTTCATGTTTGTGTCATTTTTTACTTTAACATTAAATAAAAGGTATTTATGTCATTTTCCAACTAAAGTGGCTCCACGGGGTCCTCAAGTTGACCCATGGATTTTCTTGGTCGGCCAATACTCATCCAATAGGAGTAGGACAAGTTTCAAGCTCATATCATATTATTAAAACATTATTTTTACCTTAAACTACACTAATTACGTCTAATCGCGATTTTGAACTTAAATGTTACTATTCACCAAAAATTATTTTAATCTCATTGAACCACATTTTACTTCTTAATGACAACCATGTATGTCGTATTTTTGAAAATCAAATCACAGAGGTGGTAATATTTCATTTAAACAAAAAATCAGTTATTTAACTACCACTTAGTGGTTTCACTATTCATCAAAAATTGAAGTTTTTCAGAACAATGACAAAATTTCACCCTAAGGTATAATTGATATTCCGATTTCAAAAATGATGTCTATTTTAAAAAATTCCAAAAATATAAGTTGCATTAATTTATTTTATAATTAATTCCCGCTGTCACAACAAATAGCGTGTTTTTAAGAAATAATTTATATCAAAACATTGGCAATTGTTTATGTCCAATTTCAATGTTAAATTAATTCTAATGACCACCATTGGATAAAATGGTAAAAATATATTCTAATTATACTTTAAAACCACTAAATAGTATAATTTATCACTATAAATTATTTTGATTAAAAAAGTTGTTTTTAAGTAATTTTCACTATTCATAAAAAAATTGGAAGTTCTCAGAAAATTACAAAAAAATCAACTTTGGATAATTTAGATATTAAGAATACAAAAATGAAGTCCATTTTGAAATATAAAATTTCTATAATTTTAAAAAGTGGTTATTACTATTCATAACGGCTACTTTGATTAGTCGCGGTGTTTTAGAACTCGAACTTACGTACAATGCAAGCTATTGCATTATTGAAAGAGAGGCGTATCGTGGAAGCTCGGGGTGTTACATTCTCCCCTCCTTCAATAAATTGCGTCCTCACAATTTGATATTTTTCTTTGAAAATAAAAGGTTGAAAATATAAAATACCTTTGTGGAAAACCCACATCGAAAATAAGGTTAATAAAATTTAGCCTTAATACGAGGGAAATGGAAATAAGAAAGTCACCACCAAATTATGATCTCGATAAGGAGAACATTGGTGGAAATTAAAGACATATAATTGGAGGAAAAACGTAAATATTTGTAGGGAGTGATTAAGAACATCAATCACAATCAACTGTCAAATTGAGGGCCTCAAATCCTTTAATCTATGTTGATTTAAAATATCATCAGTTCAACAAGACATAAGGTATTAGGATAACACATTTTTTTGTTTTAATATCCCTTTACTAAAGTTTAAGAATTAATTTATATATTGAATAAGAGATAGGTATATATATATTTATGCTTGACAATTATAGTTTCAACCATCAACTCATCTTTCACTCAAAAAGATAATAGAACTCAAAAATATTATACTTATCCTAATTTTATAAGGCTCCAAATGTTAACACATACCATTTAGATTAGTAAAATTATTTTGTAATAACCAGGGACTTCCTGTAGGCTAGTGGTAGGAAATAAAGGCCTGTCGCACTATGATTGTGGGTTCGATTCCTGCAGCTTTGTCCGACGCGACGAGTTATGCCCCACCCAGCAGGTTGTCCTTTTCCTAAAACTATAGTATCATAATATTCCAAAAATAATCTTCATAAATTTTTTAACCTTAAACAATACTATTCAAATATCAACTTAATCCACTCCAACCTTTATAGTTATCCAAAATACCTCAGTCCAGACTTTCTCTAAAAGGTCTCTTAATTCCAAAATCAATTTATCAGATTCCCCAAACAAAGTAAAGTTTCTCTTATTGTTACATACTAAAAATATAATTACCTTCATCATATTAAAACCTTACTGAAATCAACAAGTACTACAGTACAATCCTTATATATATATCACATTATTCTAATAACCAGAATATAATCCATGAGTCCAAAAGCACCAATACATTAGTTATTCTTCTTCAACTGTAGTAACAGCATAAGATTGTCCATGATCCCTTGGCCTTTTCTGAGGTAAGTTTCCCTAAGGCTTAGGAAATTCATTTGCATAATGACCCATTTCTCTACAATTGTAGCATTCAACTTTGATAGCCTCTTTCTTTCCCTTGCAATCACGAGCCTGGTGACCCTTTTCTCCACATTTATAACAAACTCCCATTCCTTTTAGGCAAGTACCAGGGTGATTCTTCCCACAATTATCACATAATGGAAAATACTTCTTTCACTTTTTCCCTTTATCTCTCTCTTGTTCCACCGTTCTCTTCTTCTCTTGCTTTACTTTGTTTTCATAAGACTTAGAGAATTCCTTTTCTATCTTGATAGCACACGAGACAATATCTTCGTATGATGAGAAGGATTGTGATACTAAATCTCGACGGAGAAATGGTTTTAACCCATCAAAGAAACGATCAATATTACTCCTTGGGTTATGTATATAATCGGCAGCATGCCTCGCTAACCTTGTAAAGTTAACCTCATACTTTGCGACAATCTCATCCTCCTTCTGCCTCAAACTCAGGAATTGCCTTTCCATATCTGCTCGATGGTCATGAGGAAAGTATTTTTCTAAGAAAAGCTCTTTGAACTCCCTCCATTCCATATTCGATACGTCATCATCATCCTTTGTGTTTTGAATCAATGACCACCACTGATCGACATCTCCAGTGAGGCGGTAAACTGCCATGACAACCTTCTCCCTTTCGCTACTCCCCAAGGCATGGAATATTTTCTCTAAGGTGTTTATCCATTGCTCAGCTACTAATGGATTTGTACACCCATTAAATGTTGGTGGTTTTTTCCTCATGAAGCGGTCTGACATTGATCCTCCACGTTGCGAATCATGGTTCTCCATACGAGTAAGGTTATTATTCATAACCTGAGTGAGTTGTCCTAGTATGGTAATAAGTTGATCAGCACCAGTTGTATCTCCAGATCCACAATAATTATCTAGAGCAGGAGAGCAATCCCTACATGGAGTGTGTGGATTGATACGGTTTTCATTCCGTCTACTAGGCGCCATTTCTAAACAATGGCATAAACTATATTAGTTTATGAATCAAATTACATAATTCCATACTTTAAGATACTTAACATAAATTGAACTATTTATGGATATAATCCATAAAAATGTTTTCTTTGAGGAATTATATACTCATAACCCTTCATAGTGGTTTATAAAGAAAATGAGAATTATCCAAAGCATATCCCCCGGGAGTGTCGTAACCAAGAGTGCAGCAAGGCCCATTGTCGTGCACCAGTTCCCGTTCGAGTCTAGCTCAAAGCGGTGTTTTCGGGTTTTACCCCTAGGTACATCTGTGCCAGAGCCGCCTCTACCTGCTCGTGTCCAGACAGGGATGTATTTCTCGGAAAACTCACAACAACTCTACAATACCAAAATTCTAGTAAGTTCTTATATACTAATCCTCAAAGTCTATCTTCGGGCTATGTGCTCTAATCAGAGTTTATCTAAATCTAGCTTCCAAGGTTAGTACTAAACTGCCTCTGATACCAACTATAACGCCCCGACCCCACCTACCCAGAGCCAGTGCATTACTTTGTAACATTGGCATGATCACAAAAGATCAAGTCCCGAAAGACTGATTAGTTTAGTAGCCTCGGAAACACTAGATATATTCATAAGTCATACATTACATCATAAAGTGAAAAACTAATAACAAAGTATTCATAGTCCACACCAATATCCTATTCTGACTATCCCTGTAGATCATTCCTAAAATACTTCTTCACATTCTGGAAAATATTAAAACATTGAAAGGGGTGAGCTCAGATGCTCAGTAAGGATAACAATATTGCGGAAGCTTTCATAAATAAACATAAAAATTTAAGGCAATGTATAACTAAAACAAAATCCTTTTAAACTTGAACATCAAAATAATATGGCAAAAGTACAATGAGATAATTCCATTCACTTCTTCACATGGATATTATACTGGTCGAATAATCACATGCAATATCAATAACCACTTTCATAATGAGGGAATGTATAATGCCAGACATTCTGAAACATTTTGTCAAGGCCTCGACCAAGACGTCTAAAATGATTAAGGCCTCGGCCAAAACCATAAATCAAATTGGGAAAAGGCCTCGTCCAATTCCACGTCTAGTTGTCTCATGATACCTACCGATGCATCGAGGAGCTATAGCGGGCTCCACTCGTCACTTATTAAGTCCAATACATTCCTCATATGAATAGGTTTAAACATATCATAAACCATAACATAATTGTATCACATAAAACATGCATAAAGGAAACATAACATTTCCACATTTCAATCACAAGATATCAATACAACACATTGATATAATAAAAATGCTTTCAAAACCATTTTCAATACCAAAATAAAAGAAAGTTAAAACTTTGTATTTATTTTTCATTTAAAAAAATGATGGCTTGTAGAGGAAGCCAAAACTCAAATAATGGTCATGGTGGCGGAGAAGTCGTTGTCGCCGCATAAGTACAGAAAGAAAAAAATTCCCTTTTTTAGTTTAGCAAAACGCTTCGTATAAAAATATTCCTTTTGAATAAATGTAAAAGTCAAAGGGGTTTATACACAGTATAAAAGAAAGTTGTGTATAAAACCAAATATGCCTCAATGAAAGGGGATTGAGACGAAGTCCTTAAAAAGATCATTTTTTTTAAATAAAGTACATATATAATTTGTATTCACTATAAGTACACATAAATAATGTAAAAATACAAGATAGGACATAATAATATCATGACATAATTTGAAAGTAGGAGATTAACCCAAAGAATAGAAATTGGGTTAAGAAATTCCCTTACCTTGTGTCTGACTTGACTCAACCGTTCTTTAACCTCCTGAATAATAAACTAGAGTTAATATATACCTTATTAAGAACCATTTTCAATTTAATTATCCTTTTTATATCACTTATTACAATGATATGAACATTATGTAATTATTTAAGTTAATAACAGTCGTTTTGTCGATATTTGGTACTTGAGTCAACAATAAACTTCTTATAATTACAAGTTGTTTATGTGGTAGAATATCCATTAACTCCAGAATTATATTCATGATTTAAATGTCATATATATCATATATATCCAGTATATACATTCATTTATAATATTACGTAACATTTAAAGGCAATAAATGAAATGCACCGTTCATGGAGACGGTAAGCCGTACTTACGCATGAACGCTACTTTCATTTCTATTTCGTATTTAATGGAATGAAATCATAATGATATAAATGTATAATATAATTCCAATATAATATAGTGTATAATAACATTTAATCCATCCTTTATACATCCCACATATGGCATTAACGATTCAAATCACTTTGAGGGGGCGGTAGTCCGCACTTCCTAAAATGAAAATATCGCGTTTACCCATAATGGAAACCATAAAGTATGACATAAATGAGAAATACAGAAGCATAAGTAAAACATATACATTTTATATATCATATATAAATATAGTGACATCTTAATGGCCACCTTTGAAGGTGTTATATGAGTGTTGAACAATCATCGTTTCGTGAGGTAGAAATTCGCCATCCACAGAAACCGTATGTTATTTAACCATTAGATGTAGGTGTGTGTAAGTGTAGATCGAATCCATCTTATAACAACATCCTAGTATATTTAGTATACTGGTGTTGTTACAAAAGAAATGAATAAAAAGAGTTTATGGGGTTGGAGAAGAAAAATAAAACAAAACAACATTAGAGAATACATTACCTCAAAATCGGGTAACTCTTTTTGATTTGAGACAAAGGCTTCCTTGGGAAGAGTTCTTCCCAAAGTGAGGCTTCTAGTAATAATAGGGGGAAGTTGGGAGAGTATTGGGGCAGAGTTTGTCCGAGCCAAATGGCTTGAAAGTGTGAATGAGGTGGTAGAGGTGGGGGCCTTTTATAAGAGGAGAGGAGGGGCACTCTTGGAAAGTAAGGACATTTTACATTATTATACAATGCTTTTCAGATTCTAAAGGTCCCAAACTTATATAATTCGTGTATAAGGTGATACGGGTTAGAAATATACCCATCCAATAGTCTTTGGACAAGTTTAAGCCTTGGATTGTACATTATCTTTTCATTTTATTAAAATCGTTAAATAATGAGGTCATCGCTGCATCATAATGATGTCATAAATCATATAATTTATTTAATGTCTAAAAAATATATAAAAAATACTATGATGTAGGAAATCTTTTTATCTTTCCAATGACTATTTATAGTCAATAATATGACTTGTATATCCCCATGAACAAATTGTTTTAGTAAAACATTTCATGTTTGTGTCATTTTTTACTTTAACATTAAATAAAAGGTATTTATGTCATTTTACAACTAAAGTGGCTCCATGGGGTCCCCAAGTTGACCCATGGATTGTCTTGGTCGGACATGACTCATCCAATAGGAGTATGACAAGTTTCAAGCTCATCTCATATTATTAATACATTATTTTTACCTTAAACTACACTAATTACCTCTAATCACGATTAAGAACTTAAAAGTTACTATTCACCAAAAATTATTTTAATCTCATTGAACCACATTTTACTTATTAATGACGACCATGTATGCCGTATTTTTGAAAATCAAATCATATAGGTGGTAATATTTCATTTAAACGAAAAATCAGTTATTTAACTACCACTTAGTGGTTTCACTATTCATCAAAAATTAATGTTTTTCAGAACAATGCCAAAATTTCACCCTAAGCTATACTTGATATTCCGATTTCAAAAATGATTTCTATTTTACAAAATTCTAAAAATATATGTTTCATTAATTTATTTTATAATTAATTCCCGTTGTCACAACAAATAGCGTGTTTTTAAGAAATAATTTATATCAAAAGATTGACAATTGTTTATGTCCAATTTCAATGTTAAATTAATTCTAATGACCACCATTGGATAAAATGGAAAAAATATATTCTAATTATACTTTAAAACCACTAAATAGTATAATTTATCACTATAAATTATTTTGATTTAAAAAGTTGTTTTTAAGTAATTTTCACTATTCATAAAAAATTGGAAGTTCTCAGAAAATTACAAAAAAATCAACTTTGGATAATTTCGATATTAAGAATACAAAAATGAAGTCCATTTTGAAATATAAAATTTCTATAATTTTAAAAAGTGGTTGTTACTATTCATAACGGCTACTTTGATTAGTCGCGGTGTTTTAGAACTCAAACTTGCGTACAATGCAAGCTATTGCATTTTTGAAAGAGAGGCGTATCGTGGAAGCTCGGGGTGTTACATTCTCCCCTCCTTCAATAAATTGCGTCCTCACAATTTGATATTTTTCTTTGAAAATAAGAGGTTGAAAATATAAAATACATTTGTGGAAAACCCACATCGAAAATAAGGTTAATAAAATTTAGCCTTAATAAGAGGGAAATGGAAATAATAAAGTCACCACCAAATTATGATCTCGATAAGGAGAACATTGGTGGAAATTAGAGACATATAATTGGAGGAAAAACGTAAATATTTGTAGGGAGTGATTAAGGTCATCAATCACAATCAACTGTCAAATTGAGGGCCTCAAAGCCTTTAATCTATGTTGATTTAAAATATCATCAGTTCAACAAGACATAAGGTATTAGGATAACACATTTTTTTTTTAATATCCCTTTAATAAAGTTTAAGAATTAATTTATTCATTGAATAAGAGATAGGTATATATATATTTATGCTTGACAATTAGAGTTTCAACCTTCAACTCATCTTTCACTCAAAATGATAATAGAACTCAAAAATATTATACTTATCCTAATTTTATAAGGCTCCAAATGTTAACACATACCATTTAGATTAGTAAAATTATTTTGTAATAACCAGGGACTTCTTGTAGGCTAGTGGTAGGAAATAAAGGCCTGTCGCACTATGATTGTGGGTTCGATTCCTGCAGCTTTGTCCGACGCGACGAGTTATGCCCCACCCGGCAGGTTGTCCTTTTCCTAAAACTATAGTATCATAATATTCCAAAAATAATCTTCATAAATTTTTTAACCTTAAACAATACTATTCAAAGATCAACTTAATCCACTCCAACCTTTATAGTTATCCAAAATACCTCTGTCCAGACTTTCTCTAAAAGGTCTCTTAATTCCAAAATCAATTTATCAGATTCCCCAAACAAAGTAAAGTTTCTCTTATTGTTACATACTAAAAATATAATTACCTTCATCATATTAAAACCTTACTGAAATCAACAAGTACTACAGTACAATCATTATATATATATATATCACATTATTCTAATAACCAGAATATAATCCATGAGTCCAAAAGCACCAATACATTAGTTATTCTTCTTCAACTGTAGTAACAGCATAAGATTGTCCATGATCCCTTGGCCTTTTCTGAGGTAAGTTTCCCTGAGGCTTAGGAAATTCATTTGCATAATGACCCATTTCTCTACAATTGTAGCATTCAACTTTGATAGCCTCTTTCTTTCCCTTGCAATCACGAGCCTGGTGACCCTTTTCTCCACATTTATAACAAACTCCCATTCCTTTTAGGCAAGTACCAGGGTGATTCTTCCCACAATTATCACATAATGGAAAATCCTTCTTTCCCTTTTTCCCTTTATCTGTCTCTTGTTCCACCGTTCACTTCTTCTCTTTCTTTACTTTGTTTTCATAAGACTTAGAGAATTACTTTTCAGTCTTGATAGCACACGAGACAATATCTTCGTATGATGAGAAGGATTTTGATAATAAAGCTCGACAGAGAAATGGTTTTAACCCATCAAAGAAACGATCAATATTACTCCTTGGGTTACGTATATAATCGGCAGCATGCCTCGCTATCCTAGTAAAGTTAGCCTCATACTTTGCGACATTCTCATCCTCCTTCTGCCTCAGACTCAGGAATTTCCTTTCCATATCTGCTCGATGGTCACGAGGAAAGTATTTTTCTAAGAAAACATCTTTGAACTCCCTCCATTCCATATTCGATACGTCATCATCTTCCTTTGTGTTTTGAATCAGCGACCACCACTGATCGGCATCTCCAGTGAGGCGGTAAACTGGCATGACAACCTTCTCCCTTTCGCTACTCCCCAAGGCATGGAATATTTTCTATAAGTAGTTTATCCATTGCTCAGCTACTAATGTATTTGTACCCCCATTAAATTTTGGTGGTTTTTTCCTCATGAAGCAGTCTAACATTGATCCTCCACGTTGCGGATCATGGTGCACCATACGAGTAAGGTTATTATTCATAACCTGAGTGAGTTGTCCTAGTATGGTAATAAGTTGATCAGCACCAGTTGTATCTCCAGATCCACAATAATTATCTTGAGCAGGAGGGAAATCCCTACATGGAGTGCGTGCATTGATATGGTTTCCATTCCTTCCACTAGGCGCCATTTCTAAACAATGGCATAAACTATTTTAGTTTATGAATCAAAATATATAATTCCATACTTGTAAGATACTTAACCTAAATTGAACTATTTATGGATATAATCCATAAAAATGTTTTCTTTGAGGAATTATATACTCATAACCCTTCATAGTGGTTTATAAAGTAAATGAGAATTATCCAAAGCATATCCCCCGGGAGTGTCGTAACCAAGAGTGCAGCACGGCCCGTTGTCGTGCACCAGTTCCCGTTCGAGTCTAGCTCAAAGCGGTGCTTTCGGGTTTTACCCCTAGGTACATCTGTGCCAGAGCCACCTCTACCTGCTCGTATCCAGACAGGGATGTATTGCTCGGAAAACTGACAACATCTCTACAATACCAAAATTCTAGGAATTTCTTCTATACTAATCCTCAAAGTCTATCTTCGGGCTATGTGCTCTAATCAGAGTTTATCTAAATATAGCTTCCAAGGTTAGTACTAAACTTCCTCTGATACCAACTGTAACACCCCGACCCCAGCTACCCAGAGCTAGTGAATTACTTCGTAACATTGGCATGATCAGAAAAGATCATGTCCCGAAAGACCGATTAGTTTAGTATCCTTGGAACCACTAGATACATTCATAAGTCTTACATTACATCATAAAGTGAAAAACTAATAACAAAGTCTTCATAGTCCACACCAATATCCTCTTCTGACTATCCCTGCAGATCATTCCTAAAATACTTCTTCACATCCTGGAAAATATTAAAACATTGAAAGGGGTGAGCTCAGATGCTCAGTAAGGATAACAATATTGCGGAAGCTTTCATAAATAAACATAAAAATTTAAGGCAATGTATAACTAAAACAAAAGCCTTTTAAACTTGAACATAAACATAATATGGCAAAAGTACAATGAGATAATTCCATTCACTTCTTCACATGGATATTCTACTGGTCGAATAATCACATGCAATATCAATAACCACTTTCATAATGGGGGAATGTATAATGCTAGACATTCTGAAACATTTTGTCAAGGCCTCGCCCAAGATGTCTAAAATGATTAAGGCCTCCGCCAAAACCATAAATCAAATTGGGAAAAGGCCTCGGCCAATTCCACGTCTAGTTGTCTCATGAGACCTACCGATGCATCGAGGAGCTATAGCGGGCTCCACTCGTCACTTATTAAGTCCAATACATTCCTCATATGAATAGGTTTAGACATATCATAAACCATAACATAATCGTATCACATAAAACATGCATAAAGGTAACATAACATTTCCACATTTCAATCACAAGATATCAATACAACACATTGATATAATAAAAACGCTTTCAAAACCATTTTCAATACCAAAATAAAAGAAAGTTAAAACTTTGTATTTATTTTTCATTAAAAAAATGATGGCTTGTAGAGGAAGCCGAAACTCAAATAATGGTCACTGTGGCGGAGAAGTCGTTGTCACCGCATAAGTACGGAAAGAAAAACATTCCCTTTTGTAGTTTAGCAAAATGCTTCGTATAAAAAGATTCCTTTTGAATAAACGTAAAATTCAAAGGGGTTTATACACCGTATAAAAGAAAGTTGTGTGTAAAACCAAATATGCCTCAATGAAAGGGGATTGAGATGAAGTCCTTAAAAATATCATTTTTTTAAATAAAGTACATCTATAATGTGTATTCACTATAAGTACACATAAATAATGTAAAAATACAAGATAGGACATAATAATATCCTGACATAATTTGAAAGTAGGAGATTACCCCAAAGAATAGAAATTGGGTTAAGAAGTTCCCTTACCTCGGGTCTGACTTGACTCAACCGTTCTTTAACCTCCTGAATAATAAACTAGAGTTAATATATACCTTATTAAGAACCATTTTAAATTTCATTATCCTTTTTATATCACTTATTACAATGATATGAACATTATGTAATTATTTAAGTTTATAACGGTCGTTTTGTCGATATTTGGTACTTGAGTCAACAATAAACTTCTTATAATTACAAGTTGTTTATGTGGTAGAATATCCATTAACTCCATAATTATATTCATGATTTAAATGTCATATATATCATATATATCCAGTATATACATTCATTTATAATATTACGTAACATTTAGAGGTAAGAAATGAAATGCACCGTTCATGGAGACGGTAAGCCGTACGTACGCATGAACGCTACTTTCATTTATATTTCGTATTTAATGGAATGAAATCATAATTATATAAATGTATAATATAATTCCAGTATAATATAGTGTATAATACCATTTACTCCATCGTTTATACATCCCACATATGGCATTAACGATTCAAATCACTTTGAGGGGGCGGTAGTCCGCACTTCCTAAAATGAAAATATCGCGTTTACCCATAATGGAAACCATAAAGTATACCATAAATGAGAAATACAGAAGAATAAGTAAAACATAAACATTTTATATATCATATATAAATATAGTGACATCTTAATGGCCACCTTTGAAGGTGTTATATGAGTGTTGAACAATCATTGTTTCGTGAGGTAGAAATTCGCCATCCACAGAAACCGTATGTTCTTTAACCATTAGATGTAGGTGTGTGTAAGTGTAGCTCGAATCCTTCTTATAAAAACATCCTAGTATATTGAGGATACTGGTGTTGTTACAAAAGAAATGAATAAAAAGTGTTTAGGGGGTTGGAGAAGAAAAATAAAACAAAACAACATTAGAGAAGACATTACCTCAAATTCGGGTAACTCTTATTGATTTGATCCAAAGGCTTCCTTGGGAAGAGTTATACCCAAAGTGAGGCTTCTAGGAGTAAGAGGGGGAAGTTGGGAGAGTATTTGGGCAGAGTTTGGCCGAGCCAAATGGCTTGAAAGTGTGAATGAGGTGGTAGAGGTGGGGGCCTTTTATAAGAGGAGAGGAGGGGCACTCTTGGAACGTAAGGACATTTTACATTATTATACAATGAATTTCGGATTCTAAAGGTCCCACACTTATATAATTCGTGGATAAGGTGATAAGGGTTCTAAATATACACATCCAATAGTATTTGGACAAGTTTATGCCTTGGATTGTACATTATCTTTTCATTTTATTAAAATTGTTAAATAATGAGGTCATCGCTGCATCATACTGATGTCATAAATAATTTAATTTATTTAATGTCTAAAAATTATAAAAAAAATACTAAGATGTAGGAAATCTTTTTATCTTTCTAATGAATATTTATAGTCAAAAATATGACTTGTATAACCCCATGAAAAAAGTGTTTTAGTAAAACATTTCATGTTTGTGTCATTTTTTACTTTAACATTAAATAAAAAGTATTTATGTCATTTTCCAACTAAAGTGGCTCCATGGGGTCCCCAAGTTGACCCATGGATTGTATTGGTCGGCCATGACTCATCCAATAGGATTAGGACAAGTGTCAAGCTCATCTCATATTATTAAAACATTATTTTTACCTTAAACTACACTAATTACCTCTAATCGCGATTAAGACCTTAAAAGTTACTATTCACCAAAAATTATTTTAATCTCATTGAACCACATTTTACTTCTTAATGAAAACCATGTATGTCAGATTTTTGAAAATCAAATCACAGAGGTGGTAATATTTCATTTAAAGGAAAAATCAGTTATTTAACTACAACTTAGTGGTTTCACTATTCATCAAAAATTGATGTTTTTCAGAAAAATGCCAAAATTTCACCCTAAGCTATAATTGATATTCCGATCTCAGAAATGATTTCTATTTTACAAAATTCCAAAAATATAAGTTGCATTAATTTATTTTATAATTAATTTCCACTGTCACAACAAATAGCGTGTTTTTAAGAAATAATTTATATCAAAAGATTCGCAATTGTTTATGTCCAATTTCAATGTTAAATTAATTCTAATGACCACCATTGGATAAAATGGTAAAAATATATTCTAATTATAATTTAAAACCACTAAATAGTATAATTTATCACTATAAATTATTTTGATTAAAAAAGTTGTTTATAAGTAATTTTCACTATTCATAAAAAATTGGAAGTTCTCAGAAAATTACAAAAAAATTCAACTTTGGATAATTTCGATATTAAGAATACAAAAATGAAGTCCATTTTGAAATATAAAATTTCTATAATTTTAAAAAGTGGTTATAATTATTCATAACGACTACTTTGATTAGTCGCGGTGTTTTAGAACTCGAACTTGCGTACAATGCAAGCTATTGCATTATTGAAAGAGAGGCGTATCGTGGAAGCTCGGGGTGTTACATTCTCCCCTACTTCAATAAATTGCGTCCTCGAAATTTGATATTTTTCTTTGAAAATAAAAGGTTGAAAATAGAAAATACCTTTGTGGAAAACCCACATCGGAAAGAAGGTTAATAAAATTTAGCCTTAATAAGAGGGAAATGGAAATAAGAAAGTCAGCACCAAATTATGATCTCGATAAAGAGAACATTGGTGGAAATTAGAGACATATAATTGGAGGAAAAACGTAAATATTTGTAGGGAGTGATTGAGGTCATCAATCACAATCAACTGTCAAATTGAGGGCCTCAAAGCCTTCAATCTCTGTTGATTTAAAATATCATCAGTTCAACAAGAAATAATGTATTAGGATAACTCATTTTTTTGTTTTAATATCCCTTTACTAAAGTTTAAGAATTAATTTATTCATTGAATAAGAGATAGGTATATATATATTTATGCTTGACAATTAGAGTTTCAACCTTCAACTCATCTTTCACTCAAAAAGATAATAGAACTCAAAAATATTATACTTATCCTAATTGTATAAGGCTCCAAATTTTATCACACACCATTTAGATTAGTAAAATTATTTTGTAATAACCAGGGACTTCCTGTAGGCTAGTGGTAGGAAATAAAGGCCTGTCGCACTATGATTGTGGGTTCGATTCCTCCATATTTGTCCGACACGACGGGTTATGCCCCACCCTGCAGGTTATCCTTTTCCTAAAACTATAGTATCATAGTATTCCAAAAATAATCTTCATAAAATTTTTAACCTTAAACAATACTATCCAAAGATCAACATAATCCACTCCAACCTTTATAGTTATCCAAAATACCTCTGTCAAGACTTTCTCTAAAAGGTCTCTTAATTCCAAAATCAATTTATCAGATTCCCCAAACAAAGTAAAGTTTCTCTTATTGTCACATACTAAAAATATAGTTACCTTCATCATATTAAAACCTTACTGAAATCAACAAGTACTGCAGTACAATACTTATATATATATATCACGTTATTCTAATAACCAGAATATAATCCATGAGTCCAAAAGCACCAATACATTAGTTATTCTGCATCAATTGTAGTAACAACATAAGATTGTCCTTGATCCCTTGGACTTTTCTGAGGTAAGTTTCCCTGACGCTTAGGACATTCATTTTCATAATGACCCATTTATCTACAATTGTAGCATTCAACTTTGATAGCCTCTTTCTTTCCCTTGCAATCACGAGCCTGGTGACCCTTTTCTCCACATTTATAACAAACTCCCATTCCTTTTAGGCAAGTACCAGGGTGATTCTTCCCACAATTATCACTTAATGGAAAATCCTTCTTTCCCTTTTTCCCTTTATCTGTCTCTTGTTCCACCATTCTCTTCTTCTCTTTCGTTACTTTTTTTTCATAAGACTTAGAGAATTACTTTTCTGTCTTGATAGCACACGAGACAATATCTTCGTATGATGAGAAGGATTGTGATACTTAAGCTCGACGGAGAAATGCTTTTAACCCATCAAAGAAACGATCAATATTACTCCTTGGGTTACGTATATAATCGGCAGCATGCCTTGCTAACCTTGTAAAGTTAGCCTCATACTTTGCGACATTCTCATCCTCCTTCTGCCTCAGACTCAGGAATTGCCTTTCCATATCTGCTCGATGGTCACGAGGAAAGTATTTTTCTATGAAAACCTCTTTTAACTCCCTCCATTCCATATTCGATACGTCATCATATTCCTTTGTGTTTTGAATCAGCGACCACCACTGATCGGCATCTCCAGTGAGGCGGTAAAATGCCATGACAACCTTCTCCCTTTCGCTACTCCCCAAGGCATGGAATATTTTCTCTAAGGAGTTTATCCATTGCTCAGATACTAATGTATTTGTACCCCCAATAAATGTTGGTGGTTTTTGCCTCATGAAGCGGTCTAACATTAAACCTCCATGTTGCGGATCATGGTGCTCCATATGAGTAAGGTTATTATTCATAACCTGAGTGAGTTGTCCTAGTATGGTAATAAGTTGATCAGCACCAGTTGTTTCTCCAGATCCACAATAATTATCTTGAGTAGGAGGGCAATCCCTACATGGAGTGCGTGCATTGATAAGGTTTCCATTCCTTCCACTAGGCGCCATTTATAAAAAATGGTATAAACTATATTAGTTTTTGAATAAAAATACATAATTCCATACTTGTAAGATAGTTAACATAAATTGAACTATTTATGGATATAATCCATAAAAATGTTTTCTTTGAGGAATTATATACTCATAACCCTTCATAGTGGTTTATAAAGAAAATGAGAATTATCCAAAGCATATCCCCAGGAGTGTCGTAACCAAGAGTGCAGCAAGGCCCGTTGTCGTGCACCAGTTCCCGTTCGAGTCTAGCTCAAAGCGGTGTTTTCGGTTTTTACCCCTAGGTACATCTGTGCCAGAGCCGCCTCTACCTGCTCATATCCAGACAGGGGTGTATTGCTTGGAAAACTCACAACATCTCTACAATACCAAAATTCTAGGAAGTTCTTCTATACTAATCCTCAAAGTGTATCTTCGGGCTATGAGATCTAATCAGAGTTTATCTAAATCTAGCTTCCAAGGTTAGTACTAAACTGCCTCTGATACCAACTATAACGCCCCGAACCCAGCTACCCAGAGCCAGTGCATTACTTCGTAACATTGGCATGATCACAAAATATCAAGTCCCGAAAGACCGATTAGTTTAGTAGCCTTGGAAACACTAGATACATTCATATGTCTTACATTACATCATAAATTGAAAAACTAATAACAAAGTCTTCATAGTCCACACCAATGTCCTCTTCTAACTATCCCTGCAGATCATTCCTAAAATACTTCTTCACATCCTGGAAAATATTAAAACATTGAAAGGGGTGATCTCAGATGCTCAGTAAGGATAACAATATTGCGGAAGCTTTCATAAATAAACATAAAAATTTAAGGCAATGTATAACTAAAACAAAAGCCTTTTAAACTTGAACCTCAACATAATATGGCAAAAGTACAATGAGATAATTCCATTCACTTCTTCACATGGATATTCTACTGGTCGAATAATCACATGAAATATCAATAACCACTTTCATAATGAGGGAATGTATAATGCCAGACATTCTGAAACATTTTGTCAAGGCCTCGGCCAAGATATCTAAAATGATTAAGGCCTCGGCCAAAACCATAAATCAAATTGGGAAAAGGCCTCGGCCAATTCCACGTCTATTTGTCTCATGAGACCTACCGATGCATCGAGGAGCTATAGCGGGCTCCACCCATCACTTATTAAGTCCAATACATTCCTCATATGAATAGGTTTAAACATATCATAAACCATAACATAATCGTATGACATAAAACATGCATAAAGGAAACATAACATTTCCACATTTCAATCACAAGATATAAATACAACACATTGATATAATAAAAATGCTTTCAAAACCATTTTCAATACCAAAATAAAATAAAGTTAAAACTTTGTATTTATTTTTCATTAAAAAAATGATGGCTTGTAGAGGAAGCCGAAACTCAAATAATGGTCACAGCGGCGGAGAAGTCGTTGTCGCCGCATAAGTACGAAAATAAAAACATTACCTTTTTTCATTTAGAAAAACGCTTCATATAAAAAGATTCCTTTTGAATAAACGTAAAAGTCAAAGGGGTTTATACACCGTATAAAAGAAAGTTGTGTATAAAACCAAATATGCCTCAATGAAAGGGGATTGAGACGAAGTCCTTAAAAAGATCATTTTTTTAAATAAAGTACATCTATAATGTATATTCACTATAAGTACACATAAATAATGTAGAAATACAAGATAGTACATAATAATATCATGACATAATTTGAAAGTAGGAGATTAACCCAAAGAATAGAAATTTGGTTAAGAAGTTCCCTTACCTCGTGTCTGACTTGACTCAACCGTTATTTAACCTCCTGAATAATAAGCTAGAGTTAATATATACCTTATTAAGAACCATTTTCAATTTCATTATCCTTTTTATATCACTTATTACAATTATATGAACATTATGTAATTATTTAAGTTAACAACGGTCGTTTTGTCGATCTTTGGTACTTGAGTCAACAATAAACTTCTTATAATTACAAGTTGTTTATGTGGTATAATATCCATTATCTCCAGAATTATATTCCTGATTTAAATTTCATATATATCATATATATCCAGTATATACATTCATTTATAATATTACGTAACATTTAGAGGTAAGAAATGAAATGCACCGTTCATGGAGACGGTAAGCCGTACGTACGCATGAACACTACTTTCATTTATATTTCGTATTTAATGGAATGAAATCATAATTATATAAATGTATAATATAATTCCAGTATAATATAGTGTATAATACCATTTACTACATCCTTTATACATCCCACATATGGCATTAACGATTCAAATCACTTTGAGGGGGCGGTAGTCCGCACTTCCTAAAATGAAAATATCGCGTTTACCCATAATGGAAACCATAAAGTATGCCATAAATGAGAAATACAAAAGCATAAGTAAAACATAAACATTTTATATATCATATATAAATATAGTGACATCTTAATGGCCACCTTTGAAGGTGTTATATGAGTGTTGAACAATCATCGTTTCGTGAGGTAGAAATTCGCAATCCACAGAAACCGTATGTTCTTTAACCATTAGATGTAGGTGTGTGTAAGGGTAGCTCGAATCCTTCTTATAACAACATCCTAGTATATTTAGGATACTGGTGTTGTTACAAAAGAAATGAATAAAAAGAGTTTATGGGGTTGGAGATGAAAAATAAAACAAAACAACATTAGAGAAGGCATTACCTCAAAATCGGGTAACTCTTTTTGATTTGAGCCAAAGGGTTCCTTGGGAAGAGTTCTGCCCAAAGTGAGGCTTCTAGGAGTAAGAGAGGGAAGTTGGGAGAGTATTTGGGAAGAGTTTGGCCGAGCCAAATGGCTTGAAAGTGTGAATGAGGTGGTAGAGGTGGGGGCCTTTTATAAGAGGAGAGGAGGGGCACTCTTGGAAAGTAAGGAAATTTTACATTATTATACAATGCTTTTCGGATTGAAAAGGTCCCACACTTATATAATTCGTGTATAAGGTGATAAGGGTTCGAAATATACCCATCCAATAGTATGTGGACAAGTGTATGCCTTGGATTGTACATTATCTTTTCATTTTATTAAAATCGTTAAATAATGAGGTCATCGCTGCATCCTAATGATGTAATAAATAATTTAATTTATTTAATGTCTAAAAATTATAAAAAAACTACAATGATGTATAAAATATTTTTATATTTCCAATGACTATTTATAGTCAAAAATATGACTTGTATAACCCCATGAAAAAATTGATTTAGTAAAACATTTCATGTTTGTGTCATTTTTTACTTTAACATTAAATAAAAGGTATTTATGTCATTTTCCAACTAAAGTGGCTCCATGGGGTCCCCAAGTTGACCCATGGATTGTCATGGTCGGCCACGACTCATCCAATAGGAGTAGGACAAGTGTCAAGCTCATCTCATATTATTAAAACATTATTTTTACTTTAAACTACACTAATTACCTATAATCGCGATTAAGAACATAAAAGTTACTATTCACCAAAAATTATTTTAATCTCATTGAACCACATTTTACTTCTTAATGAAAACAATGTATGTCGGATTTTTGAAAATCAAATCACAGAGGTGGTAATATTTCATTTAAATGAAAAATCAGTTATTTAACTACCACTTAGTGGTTTCACTATTCATCAAAAATTGATGTTTTTCAGAACAATGCCAAACTTTCACCCTAAGCTATAATTGATATTCCGATTTCAAAAATGATGTCTATTTTACAAAATTCAAAAAATATAAGTTTCATTAAATTATTTTCTAATTAATTCCCGCTGTCACAACAAATAGCGTGTTTTTAAGAAATAATTTATATCAAAAGATTGGCAATTGTTTATGTCTAATTTCAATGTTAAATTAATTCTAATGACCACCATTGGATAAAATGGTAAAAATATATTCTAATTATACATTAAAACCACTAAATAGTATAATTTATCACTATAAATTATTTTGATTAAAAAAGTTGTTTTTAAGTAATTTTCACTATTCATAAACAATTGGAAGTTCTCAGAAAATTACAAAAAATTAAACTTTGGATAATTTCGATATTAAGAATACAAAAATGAAGTCAATTTTGAAGTATAAAATTTCTATAATTTTAAAAAGTGGTTATTACTATTCATAACGGCTACTTTGATTAGTCGCGGTGTTTTAGAACTCGAAGTTGCGTACAATGCAAGCTATTGCATTATTGAAAGAGAGGCGTATCGTGGAAGCTCGGGGTGTTACAGTGATTGTAAAAGTAGGATGATCTCCCTAGTGGTTTTTTAAGATTAGTGGTATCTACCCACATTATGTTTAATTTGGAGATTCCATTAATGTGATTTAAAAATTATTTCGAAGAAATTTGTAAATGTTAAAAATTTACATTGGAATTATAAATGTTATATTTTCAAAGATGAATTATTTTTTAAAATGTAATATTTGTTTTTTGTATTTTTACTTTATTATGATTTGTTTTTTTGATTAATTTTTTTATATTTTTTATGTACATTATATTACATAATTAATTATATGCCCTTTTATTTTATCTTAACAAGTAGTACTCACGAAAAACCCATGTATAATTATTTTAATTTTAAATTTATTTTTTTACTTATACTTATGAATAAATCACCTTACAATCCTTCGGTCATTTATTTTTTCCATAATATGTTTTATAAATGATTCCTAAACCATATTTCCTTTATATATTTTTTATTATCAAAATAATTTTATTGATAACCCTATTATAATAAAAATGGTTAATCATACCCTAAAATAGTATTCCAAAATGAATTATAATAAATGCATGACAATTAAAATTTGGTTAAGAGTTTATATCAGTGGTCATGTAATGGATGGGTTTGGAAATTTAGACAGGGGTGATTTAGTTGTTTTGTTCTAGTGAAAATTTTCTACAATGAATAATTTTTTAAATCATAATAGTTTAGAATGTTAGACTCTTCTTTATTAGATATAAATAATTAGGGAAGTGGTTATTAGAGAAAAATTAATCTAAACGTGTATTCCTATTGGGACACTTGGGATGACTAGAGGATAATGGACATTCAAATGAAATTCTAAAAAATGAATTTGTTGAGACTTATAGATTGGATCCCTTCTTGGATTATTTATATACGATTTAAAGTTTCTAATAATTTCTACTTCTTTAGGTAGTATTTATAGTTATTATAGAATTATTTAATTTTAAACTTATTCAATTAGGTTCACCATTTTTATTCATGTTTTCCTCTTTCTATATTTTATTATTTTCTTTATCACATGTACTATTTATCTTTCTTATAGGTACTTATTAATATATTATCTTGGTTTCCTTAGGTTCATATATTTTTATTACATGGGATTTCATTTATCTCTCTTCTTTAGGTCTCTTCTTGGGGTTTTGGGTTTATTTTATTAGATTCCATGTATGATATGATGGAAGCTATATTTGAGTAAGCTTCTTTATATGTGTGTTGTTTTTTGGGATTAGATAAGAAGATGATAAATCTAATTAGGCCATTACATACACTTCTCTCCAATATGGTAGTATTATTGGAGGTCAATCAACATTCCTGTATATACTTAGGGATAGTAACTATATTATCGATTCCCTTTCTCATGTTAGTTTCTCTTATGATTATCCTTCAATGTTTTCCACTTTTGTATCTTTACTTAATGTTTATGAATAGTTTGTGAGGATGGAAACTCTTGGTCTGTATATATTTAGACCTCCATGATCTATTTGTCGTATTTGATGTTTTTTAACACAAAGATATATTTAAAGTAGTTTATATTGAAAATATTTGGTATGTATTGGATGGTTTTGGTAGAATGATAATGTTTTGATTTATTTTAGGATTTTATTTAGTGATATAGAATAGAAAAGTTGTTATAGAGTTTATTTTACCTTTTATTATATGAAATATTATTGATTTTATCCAAGTAAAAAATTCTATGATAAATATATATATTATTTATATTTCTCCCATTACATGATGTGTTTTTATTTAGAATAATTTATACTAGATTTGATATAGCTTTGTTTGTTGGTTGTTGTTATTTATATTATGCAAAAGTTGTCATAATTCCCTAAAGAGGTAATAGGTGGGAATATATTATTACAAATTACATAAATTTACCTAAGGAAATTAATGGTTGTGATTATAGATTTATATAGAGGTGCCTATAACACTCCAATGTTTCCACCATTATCTAATATTAGGGAACCTATAACACATGATATTTTTTCTTCATCCCCTATATAGGGTTTCTATAAAAATAAATATATTTTTCAACTTCCCTTTTTCAGGTGTTCTTATGGGACATGATTTGTTTTCCCAAGTTTCTATAATCATGGATTTCGAGCATGGCTTCAGAACATGTATAAATCCTCATTGTGGTGAAACATTTATCCACTACCACTCTATGTTTATACTATAGTGATATATATCATTCTACAAATATTTATTTGTTTTCAACTCATAAACTAGTGTACATTTAAATTCTAGAAATACATGAATATTCATAAACCTGATTATGTAAAATTGTGGGAGTTGAGAACTCATTGTGGTTCAAACTAAGTTTTCATAATCAAAACTGTTTATACATATTTATGTATAGAAACTTTCACATATATAATTTAAAGTATAAGTATGTATATAATGATATATTCATAGATTTTTAATGGATTAAAATGGTGTCAGAGTAGTGGGACTAGAATCTACCAAGGCATGGAGTGGTAGTGAACATAATTGGTAGAAATAAAATCAAGTACACCTTTAAGATTATCTAATTTTATTTTTTAGAGTTTTGTATTACTGTATTTGGTCCATATATGATTGTATGATCTTAAGTTTAGAATATTCTATTATGTATTCGGCATTTATGCAGATTTGTTATGTTATAATATAATATAAGTATATTAAGAACCCTATCATAGATAAGTATAGATATTTTTAATTTCCAATTTTTTATATATCTTATATATTAATTAGTTATGAAATATTTTTAGTTGAATCAACCAGTGACCAAAATTTTCTTCAATAGAGGGATAAATTTTACCAAAGGATTAACTCAGAACCATATTACTAGTGTATAAACCATTGAGATCATGGAATCTACTTAAGGTATAAGGTTTCGAGGTGTGGGTCAATGGATGATCTAGATTTCATCATTATAAAGTGGTATCTGAGAGGTGTTATATTTTTAATAGAGTCACTTAGATTTGGATATATGATGAATGAACTCAAGGGGTATACTATGGACATGTCTAGTAAATATATGGGTGTTTAGTCATGGAAATTTATGCAAGAGTGATTTTTTATTATCTTGAGTATAAAATGAGTAAAACTCATTTTTTGTCCTCAAGCTCACCCAAGAGTACATTTTTCATCTGGTCATGCATGATAAAAATTCAGGTATGTAGAAAAAGTTCATTTGTTTAATTTCTACTGATATATACGAATGAATTCAAATAATTTAAATTAAAATAATAATGTAATCATTTTTATATATACCTTATTGTCGGTAAATTAAATAATTAAAATCACATACAAGATCAGTTTTGTTTTTACTGGTGATATGTTCTTTGTTAAGTGATGTTGTGATAGAGATGTTTTATAATTTAAATATTTGTATATGGTTAAACATATATTTTTCCCAAAATTATATAAAATGGTTTTGTAATAATAGTAAAAACTAAAGGGAATTTAAAATAACATTATTAAATAGAAATGAAAAAGTTTTTGAAGTAATTTATTAATTTTTTTATGAAATGAAGTTTTTATATCATTTGTATCTGTGAAAATATTAATTATAAATGTAATTGTTACATCCCATGATTGATTGGCCTGAAAAAATCCATGATAAAGGATTCAGTGTGTCCTAATGTGAGCCACTATGTTTTCTAGACAATGAAGACCATCCTTAAGGATGTGATGAACCAAAATGAGAGATTATACCTATTAATATCATTACAAGAAATAATGGAAAATTATAGAAACATATACAATAATCACAACATAAATGTATATTATATAAAATCACAATGAAAAGTATACCATACAAATAACATAGTCATGTTATAAAAAAATGTAACTCATTAAGGTTATAAAATCATATAATAGATGTAATACCACAGAATGGATAACTATAATAGTATAAGATAAGATGAAAATAAAATACATGGACACCCAAACACTATCCTCAAATTTTATTAAGACGTGTCTCCATGAAACCATTAATCTCTCAAATCTCATCAACTTGTAACTAGTCCATTATGCATGATGAATGTTGACCATAATGTCTATATGCAAACTAAAGTTCCTATGTAAGGTGTGAGTGTAAAATTTAGTATTCCACCACAAATAGTGTCTCTAATAAAAATCAATGTTTAAATGAATGCATTTACTAAATGTAAAGTACGAATTAAACTTGCATCAATAAAATTTTTACACTTAGGGGAAGCATAGAGGTCGCCCAGTCAGAAAACTCATACCTACTTAAATTATTGTTAGAATGAGAAGATGATACTTTAGTTTTAACACAAATAGATTTTGAATGATCTATAATCACTCCTATACATATTAAAATGTAACAAGTCATTATTTTATCACAATATATGGATGAATGATGCATCACTGATAGTCTAGTAAAAGTGAGTGACATATCAATAACTCGTCTCTAAAGTGAGATATATGAAACCATTATACTAAGAAAGGATAGATGATTCCCAAACAAAACTAATAGGGGTAATGGGCTATCAGCTAGTGAATTATGTAACTAAAATTAAATAAAAAATAATTAAAATGATGTGTTTACAATAGATAAAGGTCCCAAGAAACCAATCAACAACTTTATGAATAATGTATCATTAGGTGAAAAATGTATCACTATACAAATATAACTAGGATAAATGATATATCGTAAGGTAAATGATATATCCCCATATTATAATCACTAAACATAAGGAATTTCTAACTATAAATATTAGGTCGTAGAACAAAGTGTAGAATCTACCATCATTATACCAACCAAGGAGAATGACACATCACCAACACTACACATGAGGGGAATAATATTTCACCATATATATAGAAATTTCATTAAATTACTAATCGCATTACTGATGAACATATATAAACATATATTATATTAACAAATATCAAATCCATAATGAATGAGTTATCACCCTATGCATCAGTCTTATTGACCCAATTTATCGCTAGGCTACACAATTCTATGACATATGACCTAGAACACATGCATGAATCTTGGCCTTACATGTCCCAACATATGATCTTATATTACTAACCATCTCATAATGGTCATTGCATAATAGAACATGTCTAACTAAAGTTTGATCATAAAGGAAAGATCACCAATTACTCTGACCAACACATGAGTTCTTCCACCAAGGTGTATAAACCCTATCTCAGTTTACCTCCACCGTGATCAAACTGGGAGCTACATATCTCAATTGTGTGGAATCATCAATTAGAGGCTACAAATTGAGGCGAGGTTTTATGTATAATTTAGGTAGACTATACCCTATTTTGTTTAGAAAACTATAAACCATAGTCAAAACAATAGTAATTAATTTTCAACGTAATATCAAATGGAAAACATGAACATCACAACTACAAGACATCGGTATGTAATTAATGACTCCCATTATATAAAATAATAATATGTATTTCAATGTGAAAATATATAAATTATAAGTAACATCACTGATAGGATGACCATGAATTTTATATCCTAAATAAAATAAATAAATAAGACTATAGAATAATTGTTTCCCCAGTCTAGGCCCAGTCTCATATCCCATATCAAACCATGCTCCGTAGTTCGTCTATCAATAAAATTTCCCTTGACTAAACTTGAAAAAAAACCCATAAATTTCTCCCATGTCCAAATTCACTCGAGAAGGGTGATAGTATAAATCAATAGAAAACCACCAATGGTGTCCCTAAACTAGAACAACAAATACAAGTTTAAGTATAGTGTGATATTCTTGTAAATAAATAATGGAATCTAATATAAATAATAAAATTTTTATAACCATTTGTATTACATATCCACTGAAGTATGACAATACCTACTTCATAAAATGTAAATGTATCATTGAATATATCATAAGAGTACCAACTAGGCATCAGGTCCCAATTCAAATTGGTTGGCATATCATCATATAAAAACACAATTACAAATGGAACACCACAATATTATATTTTATATTATTTTAAATTAATATTATATTTTATATCATGTACAATACACAACTCCGAGCATAAAATAACAAAAATATAATATATAAATATAATTATTTAAAAAAGAACTTAATAATATAGTCATTAGACTAGCGAGTATGAATAAGAGTATTTTAATTATAAATTATATATAGAAAATTTATCATAATACAAATTTATTGATTAATGCCCATGAAATAAGTAATAATTCTTGAATAATAGGAATAAATTCATATAAGGATAAGAAAAGGTAATGTTTAAATAGGTCCTTTTTATATAAATGTGGGGTGTTATAATTTTTTTTATTTTTAATTAATAGTCAAATTTAATAATTTTAGAAATTGAAATTTATAGAATGGAATTCATCTTTGAACTATTTTATGGTCTATAAAATTTAAAATAATGTTATGAATCATAACCTTTAGTAATATAGCTATTGAAAAGTGGTTTTTAATATTGTTATATTAAATGTTATGATAAATTAAAATTGATAGAGACAAAATAAGTGATGACCTCGACTAGTTGGATCATACCCTCTATAGCCAATTTATTAGAGCTCCTGAAAAAGATAGTATCATTGGGATTTTCTCTTTATCAATCCCAATATGAGACTCAATAAATGAAGTAGTAATGAAACTATTTATAGAAAAAGTTTAATCTCATTGAGATAATGGCTTAAACAATGTATATTGAACCACCCCTGGAAAATATATCCATCACACACCATACCCTTAGGGAATTCAGTGGTGTAATAACTGATTGTATATCTATACTTTAATAGTGTGATTTTTTATATTTTATTTTAGTAAAACAATTATTATATTTATCTCTTTTTAATATTTTTTTAGATAATTAAATAAAGAGTTTGATATAAATTAGATTCTAATATAATGAAACACATATTGAATTTTGGACAATTTTTTAGTTTTAATCAAGACACTCTATTTTAATGAATTCTTGATTTTTATTAAATACATTAAAATATAATAAAATATTTTTATTAAATATTTTTTATTAAATAAAAATGATAATATAATTTTTTAAGAAAAAAATAATTTTTATAAGGGTTATAAAACTGTTATTATCAAATAATAACAAGTATTTTTCAATTAATGTGAATTTTTTATTTAAAAGATTAAATTATCATATTTATAAAATTATATTCATGAAATATATATTATTTTTGAAATAAACACGTTGAAATTATAAAAAAATTATTAATTCATAATTTTTGTAGATAGTTGAATTTTTAGGTAAAAATTAAATACACTAAAAATATATTGTGTGTATTATGAAATCATAATGACCCAAAAGTGATGCAATATACTTCATAAAAGGTATCCATGACCAAATACATAATTAATATTTAAACCAATCTATTTTATGCATTTTATTAATTTTATAAACACTTAATGAGTCCTCTAGAACCTATATTATATTTTAAGAATTTAAAATCAATTCTTTAAAAACAAAAGTCACTTCAACATCACTATGGGTATTATTTTAATGATCTAGGTTATTAATATTGTAGAATAATTAAAACCACACAACTTTTCTAGAAATTCTTTTAAAAAACATGGGGTTTTTTATTACTTTATCATATAGAGTCCAAAAAATGTGTTTGGAAATTAATATTGAACTCTCATCTCTTTTGTATATAAACCCACCCAAAAATACCATTTTTCAACACATAAAACACTTAGATCACAAATTTCTCTACCATTACCTATCTAGAGTCCTAATATGGTTCCCCAAAACTGTTAATAATCTTTTACTAAACATTTTCAAACAACCTGTCAAGGTAAGGGATCCTCTCCTTCTCATCTTTATTTTAGAACCTCCTTTATATTTTTCCTTTATTTCCAATTTTTTATGATTAGATATGATTTCCCAAATACCTATTACATAAATTATGATTTACATGTGATTAGAAACCAATTTCACTCTAATAAATCCATCATATTAACCTTTATATACCTTATTATTTGTTTAAAATTATCCTTTGATTTTTCTGGTCCAAACATTTTTGTTGTGAATACCAATCTTTATTTACACTCAAGAGTATTCTCATAGATATAATTGTCTTTTATTGATTTAGGAATTCCATGTATATTACCCACACCACTTGATTGTGGGATTAAAATTTATTAAAGTCATATTTATGTTGTATAATTCATGTGGCACACTTATGCATATATATGATATGAAAATGATGGGTGTGACCAGATAGTTCTATGATGTATTGGTAATGTTTTAGTCTCATGGGTCATCTTCTATGGGATTAGGATGTAATGTAATTCTATTATAGGGATTTTAAACCATGTTATGATCTCATGGTTGTAATCCTTTATTTATTTCTATGATGACATGGTTAATGTTGTCACCAAATTCCCATGTTTCCTTTATGCTATCCTATTATATAATGCCTTAATGTTATAGATTATGATTCTCACCCCACTTATGCTACTTTGATATGTATATTGGATAAAATTCACTAATCATTTTTGGTTTTGATTAATGGATCGAAAGAGGAGAAATAACATTTAATTTTTTTGGATCATGTGATATTTTGGAAGTTTATTTTAATTCTTTAGTCAAAAAAATTCAACTTGAGTAATCATTACTTTGAGTAAAAAATGATATAGAAGGGGAAATGGACCGAAGAACAAAATAATGTTGAAATTCCCCTAATGGAATAGAAATAAAGAAAGAAATTATATTTTATATTATTATATATCTGTATGGTAAGACAATTAATTAACATAATACAGAGGAAGATAAATATATCAAGTCATATATGGGAAACATATCTCAACTATCAAGGTATTCTTTTTTAAACCTATTCATAAGTATATGTCCTATAATGGTACATGCATGTTTTTTGAAATATTTTGGAAATGATAATTTTTCAAATATTAACACAATTATTTAAGGCTATTTTTTGAAGGAAATTGTATATATTTGGATTGAAACTTATTTTTTATCACTTATTTATATTTAACTTAATCTCGTTGTAATTTATTTTGAAAATATTTAAACCCAATTTTAAAAAAAAGAAAAAATTATGAGGAAATGATTTTTTAACGGGGTTTAATGTAACGCCATAATATATATTTTATATTATATTAAATTAATATTATGTTAGATAACATTTACACTATTAAAAATTGAGCATAAATAAAGATTGATATACTATATAAATTTAATTATTTAAATAAGAATGTCAAAATCTACTAGTTGGATTGGTAGGTACTTGTAAGAGTAACTGAATTATGGAATATATATTGTATTATTTTCCTAATAATAATTTATTGACTATTTATTTGGAAAAAAAGGTCTCAATTTTTAATGATAATAATAAAATCCGATAAGATTAATAATAATCAATGTTTAAAGGGGACATTTATCTGTAAAAATAAATTTTCATTATATTTTTTAATTTTTATCTCAAATCGATGTTTAAATTTTTTATAAATTGTATTGAGGAAATTCAATTAATTTTTGATATCACAATGTTGAAATAATATAATGTTTAATTTTTGTGTTTTTTATAAAATATTTTAGTTTTTGGTGGACAGTTAGAAATACTGACTTTACAAATACTATCAATTTTATGAAATAATCATGATAAAAGAATGAATTCAAATTTTATGGACATTTTTTATGGACAAAATATATATTTAAAAATTAATATGATGAATTAATAAATATAATTTTGATATTCTAAATCAAGGTTTTATATAATGTAAATATAAGTAATGTTTTACATAAAATAATAATTATTTTAGGCACTTATCTTTTAATAAAATTTTCAAATAGTACCATTCAGTATTGAATTAGTTTTAAATCCAAATAAGTGTCATTTTAATAAACATAATCTAATTAATTTAATGGGAATAAATATTATACATGATTTGGGATTAAAATCATTTTTATACTTAAAACAAGTATTTTTATAAAAAATTCATTAAATTTTATGAACTAATATTAAAAGTAATTTCTTATACTCATAAAAATTGAATCTTAAAAATAGTTTAATATTTTAAATAATGATGTTGATATTTTGTAATTAGTGAATTTTATTTTATTTAATAATGAATTTTAACAATGATAGAAATTTGTCACAATGAAAAAGGGTAAAATAGATCAATTAAAGTTAAATTTATGTGATAAGGTCACAAAATATTTTCTAAAATCATATTGGATAAGAGTATTTCTACCATTATCACCTTATATTTGATATTATATTTTATTAGTGCCAATTTCCCATGATTACAACTTTATATTATTTTATAACATGAAATAATTAAAACAGTTTCACTCCCCTCACTTATAAAAGGGTTCCTACTATCCTATATTATTCACAAACATTGAGTATTTTAGGTAAAAAACATAAAAAATACCATTCTAATATCCCTACCCACATTCTATTGGTCTTATTCTACAAAAGGACCAATACTAGAAGTCCTAAGGTGTGATTTTCTGTCAATATAGATTGATGTCCTTCACGGTTTTTATTTAGTATGGTTAAACCCCTCTTAAGTGGTTTAGGGGGAATCCTTACATGACCAGTTAGCCCAGCGACACAAGTCCCAATATAATACTTGAAGTCCCAAAGACCCGAATACAATGGTACTTACCCTCCACAACATCTACTTCATTGATGGTTCCTAGATCCTCACTTTCATGTCTAAAAGTCTTGAGTTTCCCCATGCAAGGATTCATGATGTTTGGTACCAAGGGTTGGTTCCATACTCTCTCATTATTCCCAATCTGATTTTCCCCACTCTTGTGGTTTCTACTGCTCTAATCCTCTTCTATAGACTGCTCTTGTGTGGTTATATTTCAATTCCAAATGGCCCTAAATCCGTTTTCCCAGCGGCTTGAGGTGGGTCAATGTCCCTATTTCCCATAGTCCAATAGTGGTCTGATGGAATTGAGGCCCATATTCCCAAAATAGTGGCCTAAAGTCCCAAATCAAATGAATAGTTTTGGATTCTATAGTACCACACAATACCTACTACATTCACTGCTATATAACATTGTGAGTAACCCCAAAATTCACCACCACTCTTATTTGATCCTGGTTCTTTAGGATTATAAGAATGATCCTTTACCACTCAGGTAACGACTCATTGTAAGTTATGACATAATTGAAAGGAGTTGTTCCAAAGAATAGGTATAAATCATAAATGAGTACTTTAATGTTTATTTCTTCTTTTATATCATTCAAATATTATATAACCAATATTATATAATACCTTAAAATTAATAAATACACTAAAATGATATTTATTTATTGAACAACCCTATTTTATATCCATTTTCCATCCAATTTAAAATGAATTCTTCACTCATGCATACATGTGGACAATCACCTCTAGGAAGTGATGTGATTCATTTTTCATTATTGTTTAAAAAATATGGTCATAAATATGGAATTAATTGAAATATAACATTTTTATGGAATATTTATGATTTTATAAATATGATATTTCATCTACCTTCTTACCCTTCCCTCTATCAGAAGATGATAACATTGCCCAAGTGTATGTGTGGACCACCACCTTCATAGATCGATGAAATTAGTTTTCCATTACTATCATACATGTCTGTTCATAATTATGGAAATAATGGATAAATATTAAATTTATTTCATATTTATGATTATAGATAATAAAATTTTATTAAAATTATTTCTTTTCCACCCAATAGAAAAATGGAGAATTCGTTCACACGTAAAAATAAACTACCATGTCCTTGAAATTATGTGATTAATTTTTCCTAATCACCATAAATAGTTGGTGAAAAATAATATTTATTACATAATAATGATAATTATAAAATTTTTAAGATTCAATTGAAAATGGAATAATGAACCCTTTGACCACGGTTGGTGCACTAAATTAATTTTGAGGTTATAAACTGAACAAACCCAAAACATCCAATGTGAACTTAACAGATTTAATAACTAAATAAAACAAGGTGATAAATGAAATACATGAAATAACAATATGGTAATAAAATTTAAAAAGGTTATTAATAAATTATAAATTAATATAAATTTTTTATTTAAGAAATTAAAATATGTATGTTATGAGTCAAGATTCAAGGTAATTGATTTCTCATCTCAATTTCCATTCATTGAGACTTATTCCATTTTCATCATGTGTTTTATTTTGTGTGGGGTATAAATTATGATATTAATTTATTTTATCATTAATTTAATAAAATTCAAGTGTTTTATAAATATATTTCATATTTTCTTATTTTACATCCTTTTTCCTCAAAATTTTCAAAAGTTTCAAGGATTTATATTTAAAATGGTATTTTGAGTGTTTGAAACTATTTTTTTCCAATGTACATGTTCTTTTAAAATTTTTATGAAATTTATTATTTATACCTGAAATATTATTAAAATTTATTTTATACTCCTTTTAACATACTTTACAAATGTTGAAAAACAAATATTTTTAGCATATATTCTATGGGTCATTTTTTATTTTATTTACTAAAGTGTAAAAAAGATTTTTTTAATAAATAAGACATGAGTGGATATTATTGGTGTCATATATTTTCTCTTTTATCAATATTCATTTATAATTTTCTTTTTTAAAGATAATCCCTTCCCTATTATTTTGGGAATTTTTTATAAAATGTTTTCATATGAAATGATTATTTCATCTCCTTTTTATAATAAAACAATAGGTTATTTAACTAATGGGATCAAATGCCAATTACTAAGAGTTTTATGATTAAAATAAAATATTTTTTTTATTTCATTCATGTTATTTTTACTGTACATTTTTTTATGATGAAAGGTGGTTATTATTGTAATTACCCGACCCTAGTTACCCTGAGTCGGTGCATTATTACATAACATTGGCATGATATAAGAAATCATGTCTCGAAAGACTGATCAGTTTAGTAGCCTTGGAAGTACTAGAAACATTCATATATTTTAAATTATATCATGAAATAAAAACATAAAAAACATTTTGTCCCCTTTTGAACACACTGATATCCTTAGCGCATCCCTATAGGTCAACCATAAAATATTTCTTCACATCCTAGGAAAAATAAAACATAGAAATGGATGATCTCAGATTCTTAGTAAGGATAACAATATAGCACAAACCTTCATAAATAACTTTAAACATTTATAGAAATGTATAAGACTAAAAAAAGCCTTTTAAACTTAAACTTATGCATAATACAACAATGATAAAATCAAATAATTTGATTTACTTATTCACATGGATATTCTAATAGTCGAATAATCACATGCTATATCAATAGCCACTTTCATAATGATGTAATGTATAATGCCAGACATCATAACCCCATAGTCAATGCCTTGTTCCAAGACTAAAAATAAAATTTTGTCAAGGCATTTTGCTAAGACACTAGTTTGTCTCATGATACCTACCGATGCATAAATGACCTATATCAGGCTCCACCTGTCATTTACTAAGTCCCATGCATTCCTCATATGAAAAGGTTTAGAAATCACATAAACATTAGTACTAAAACTAGCATATGAAATGTCAATAATTTATCCATAATCCTTGAATGCTATAAAAATAAAACATCCACAGTCAAACATATCACAAAACCTTCAATACAATATGGATGTTTGGTATCATAATAAATCAACTTCAAACAAACTTGAAATCCATCAAAGGATTTTGACATAGATGAAATCGAAACATTTTTAAAGAAATATATCTTTCTATTATGAAATCATTTAAATGTCATATAATTATAAACGAAAACATATATTTTGAAAATATTCTTATAATCTTTTATTGGAAGCTTCGATGATGTTATAATAGTGTAAAATATTCGTACCTACCGTATATGTTGAAAAAAGACATTCATACTATAATTTTGTCGAAAAGTTCATAAAGTACCTTGATTGAAAAATGACGAAAATGTTCCTTTCAAAACATATATGGTAAAATAAGGGTATAAATGACTTTAACCCATAGTCTAGAAAATAGTAAAAATGTTTTGAAAAACATTTTTACGAAACATGGATGTGGATGATAAAGAGGTCCTAGTAGGTGCTTATGTAAAAACAACCTCAGATAATAAAGAGATTCTGAAATTAACCATTACCTTTTAATTTTCCTTGGTAGAGGGTATGTTAACCACATGTATGATAGTTAAATCATTTTTATTAAATTATACAATAACTATATACATAAATATGATATCATATATGATCCTCTAATACTACTTTGTTAATAATATTTTAGTAGTATCATTGTTTCAGGTGTTAACTGATTTGTTATCCTTTATATGATCAGTTACATAAGCCTTGATTGTTATAGATAGGATGTATTTTATTCATATCCTGAATGATATTAAGTTCATAAACATTATTTTTAATCATAAGATGCAAATTATTTTTAAATGATTATGATGGAGAATGAATCTCATTGCGTTCATGGAGACGGTAATCCGTACGTACGTACGTACGAGCGACAATATAATTATATAGATGGTGAAATCATAAGTAATTGTATGTTATATCATATATACAGAATCATTTAAATTTTATATTTATTATTTACATATGTTATACTCATTATTATACCCATCCAAATAAGTAAGTGTTTGAATAACAAACTACACCACGACGTGGATATGGTAAGTCGTACGTACGCATGTATGGTGACTTTTTCATTCATATGATGGATAGAATAATGAATATGGTTGTAATATTTTTATAATAACATCAAATTATATATAATATACTGGATTTATTATTTTATAATGGAAACAACAAAGAAATATGAAGTGGAAGAAGAAAAGAACTTGAAAGAGGGTGGTGAAATTATTACCTCTTCTTAGGGTGTTTCTTTTTGAGTTGATAAAAATGGATCCTTAAGTTGTCTTTATGATCAAATTATAAACTCTAAGTTGATGTGAGGTAAGTTGGGAGGATATTTGGGTAGGGTTCGAACAAGCCAAATGGAATTGGTGGTGTTAAATTAAGATATGGGGAAGTACCCTTTTATAAGTGAGGTGAGGGTAACTTTAGGAAAATATTGAAATATTGTTTTATAATAAAATAATTTTGGGTTTCTAATGGCACCAAAATGATTTATTTAGATTCTAGTGTGGGTATGGGTCAAACACCTCTCAACCAATAGGTTTTAGACCAGTTTAGGTCACTATATTAACCTTATATTTTAGATTTAACTCTTAGTTAATTAGTTCGACATTTACCATGTCTCTTTGTATTTTTATATTATATGGTTAATAAATTTAATATAAAAGACAAAAGAACCCCAAGAGGTTAATTATTAAAATATATGACATTATCTAAGTCATTTGGCCAATCCTTATATTTTTAGGAATATTATATCAATAAATAATATAGTATTTATTTTAAAATCTCAATTATGTCATTTTTTAAACAATTTAGTATTCAGTTTTTGTGAAATTCATAACTGCATGATTACGTAGAAAACAATTATTTAATCAACCCTAACATGTCATATTTGTTGGGTTTGGTGGTCTAGAATGAACTACTTTTTACGTTATTCATTAATACACTCCTTATCACATCTTGAGTGTTCTTCTGCCTGACAATGCATGTGATAGTGTCCTAAGGACAACTGTTGCATTAAAGGGTCATAGAGGATCCCTTCTATGATGAGAACCCAGAAGTTCCATAACACTATTCTTGAATATATGTTCTGTGGCCGGATGATATTATTTGAGGGTCACAAATAATACAGGTCATTAGGGGTGAGGGCTCATAAAAATTTGAGGCACCTTCTCATGGTGTGCGCCCTTGGTAATATCCAGAAGGATATTATGAGAACGAGACCCGCCATTAGGAAATCCTAATTTCATAGTGTCATTGGATGTTCCTATCTGCGGACGTGTGTATTGGTCCTTATACTTTAAGATTATTATTAATGGGTATTACAACTCATGCACTTAGATGTATTGACGAAAACTGTGACGACACACTGTTCGCATCGAGGTAGAATATGTTGGGTGCGTCACGAGTAATACTGCATTAATAGATAATGCAAGAAATGATTTTTCCCTTCTGTTCCATAACAGAAGTAGATATCTAAGGCCCTTTTATGTAATTGATATATCCTAAATAATTCCTTGGCCTTGGTAAGGTATGGGCGAGTTCAATTCTAGGAAGTCAAAGAAAGAATAATCGAGCACATGGGTTGATGGAACTAGCATGTAACCCGCTTGATTAGAGATATCGAGACAAAGGGATTATATTACACGGTATGCATTTGTAGGAGGTGACACTTCATTGCGGCGTTAACTTCTTTCTATATGGGTGCCTTGGTGTGTTGCTAGATTCTAACCTGGGACTTTAGGCAGGCTCCGCCTAATGCCACTGAGAAAGAGTCCTAGAGGGTCACACACTAAGTGTGTCCATGTATCTCAGTTAAATATTGATTTAACAAGTTAAATAAATATTATTCCTGACTGTGGTTTAATAATTATTTAAGGATTCCTGATCACATTTATTTTGACACTAGTTATTTGAGAAAATATATTGTGGCTGAAATAATATATTTATTAGCGAGTAATGTAGTTACATTTATTTAAGAAATAAATATCCATTAATCATGGTCTAATAAATGTTGTGGAGAAAAATGTAAAATAAAAGTATATTCCGTGTATTAATTATTACACGCCGTGTAGTTTTCCAGTCGGGATTTTGAGGATATAATATTGTTTTATTAAAGGATATTAATTATAATCAGTGTGGGTGCATATCAAGGAATTAATAATTTGACATGGGGTTTCAATAAGAGTTAATGAAATAAATAAAATGCGTAACGCTTTTATTTATTATCATAACTCTATTAACCTAAAACACGATTATAAATATCCTTACAACCCCAACACTTTTCCAGAGCCATTTTTATGCACAACGGATTTGGAAATACTCTCAAGCCAAGAGATAATTCCCTTTCCACTAAGAACTCCCTCATGTTATGAGAGCGAGATCCTCCATCGGATCAAGGTGGTTGAAGGAAGACATCGCAAGCGAAGGTTCTTCTGTTCTAGCACCCGGAGATCCCTTCGATGATGTCCAGAGATACGTGGAGCACGTGTGGATCACTGCTTGAGGAATCCTATACTTGGATTCTACAACGCAACAACGGATCACTAGATCGTGACCAGAGACATTGACAAAGAATGAATTCCACCGAGGTAATTCTTGCTAATTCATTAAATTAATTATAACCAACATATGATTATCTTATCTCAATGGTTTCGGGACTCTTCTTTTATTTTTAGTTCTTCATTCCATTCTGAAGATCCGGAGTTTTATATCGTGACAGATCATGGATTGAACGTTGTTTAACGCTAAAATTAAAGTTGGGAAAACCCACCAATGCGCTTCTGCTGTGCCTGGAACCTACAAGTGGTATCAAAGGGGTCATATCATTGATTATAATTATTTAGTTTTTTCATTAGTGATTTATGCATTTAATAATTTTGTTATTTCAATTCATTTTTAATCGTTCTGGAAATCTGAATCTCGATATCTATTCCTCCTCCCTCATTTCTCATTCACCTCACAGAAACAAAATTTTCTTTTAATTTTGATTAAAAAAATAGAGGAACTCATCCAGAGGAGCCAAACGTTTCTAGCTGTACAACACCAGAATACACGACATGTATTTGGAATTACATGTCGTGTAGTCTAGGTTCAATGCATTGACTGATCCGCCAAATCAGGCCGTGTATTGGATTCTATCTAAGAATTTAAGACACCATGTGTTGACCAGAAACAAGTGGCACACGGTTTCTGGATTACACGCCGTGTGGTCTAATGAACACGGCGTGTAGTCCCTTCGGGTTAGGGTTGGTCCGTGTACCTCGTACACGGCTTGCCCGGCTGGAAACCGTGTAACGCGGAAACTACACGGCGTGTGTCCCACAGAACATGACGTGTACTCCGAAAATTTCTGAAGTACATTAACACGCTTTGTCCCTAGGCGTGTACTTCAGATGGACGGTGAAGAAAAGTACACGCCGTGTATTTGGAACTACACACCGTGTACTCACCCAAATTACATAGATTTATTAAACTTTATTATTATATTATACAAACCCTTGAGACGCGTACCATGGTGCTGGCGTAAGGCTTAGGCATAACACGTGATAGGTGTTTTATATAAATGTGTTTAATTTAACATATGCGTAATGAATGAGAATTCACCGGGTCACCTCCAAGGTACAAGTTACGTACAAGGATAATTGTAAATGAATTTATTTGTTTAATATTATGAAGGATGAGAATCTTAAGGAAGTTAAGAAAAGGGTTTAAGATAAAAGGATTGATTAATTAAAGACAATTAATTAATTTGAGCATGATTTATCTTAAAAAAGAACGATTAAATAATTGAATTCTAGTTTTATTTATGCGTAAATATCGTTGCATGTATGGATGATCATGAGCTAGACTGAGACCTTTGTATGTGAATGGTTTCTTTTAATTTATTTATTTAAATTAAATTTGTTTTCCTATGAGCCATCTCTTCATTAATATGTAGGGTCTGCACGCGCAAGGATTATTTTATGTAAAAACCCATTTACCCCTCACCTGCATGTGAGATAAATGTATATGTAATAGATGGAGATCCCAAGCTAGTGGAGGCAGCTCAAGTCAGGAGCCTAGGTGAAACCAATCCAAGGAGATACAAAGGTGGACAAGTGTAAATATGTAAACACGAACCCGAAAGGTTCATGGTGTTACTCCCCTAGGTATTGGGTTAGTTTATCAAATGATAGATAAACTAACCAATAGAAAAATCTCATGATCATACCATTTATATTATTTCTGTCAGTTGCATGGTTTATTTATTGTGGGTGTGTTGTCACGATCACACAATTAATGAATTAAACGAGCATGCAAGATGGAACTAAAATAAAACTGTCTTATACGTAAATATTATCTTATACATGGTTAATCACTTAAGTATATACAACTTAATATTAACAATCATATAATCAATGATAATAAAATGAAAATTTAGGTATAAGGATAAAATCCCTCAAAAGAAATATTAAGTCAGTATAGCCTTCCATAATCTTGGTTAGAATCGAACCATAGTTCAAAGTGCTTAACCAACCCTAGTTGGCGTGATTTCAATTATCGAGGAATTCTAATTCAAGGTTTTGGGTTGACATGACTTGGTTCGCATCAAGGTTTGACTAAAATAGCTGGACTTGGTGTGACCAAGAGGCAAAGGTTGAGGAAATCCAAAATAAAAGGATTTCAGGATTGGGGAGTCCACTCAGCGGATCAAGGAGCTGCAAGTTAATGCAGTTGGAATTTGTAATGCCTACCTAAAACCCTTCAAGTTTCTTGACCAAACCTAGTTGGGGAAATGCGAAGGACAATATGGATCCTGACCACTAGAATATTCAGGAAACAGAATATTCCAAAATCAATGGTGAGGGAAATTGGATTTCGATAAAATAGTGGGAGACTAATAAGTATTAATTAATTAATTTTTCTCAGTTTTGTAAAAAAGTACTAAACCTTTGGTCATCTTAATTTGTATAAACGATAAGAAAATGACTTCAAACATATCATTGCGAACCATACTCGAGAAGGAAAACCTTCTCACTGGCACCAATTTCCAAGAGTGGAAGATGCATTTACACATCATCCTTCGACACAAAAGGAAATCATATGTGCTGGAAGATCCTATTTCAGTTGCGCCTAGGAAAGCGGCAAGTGATGAAGAATTATCTCTCTATATGAAACAAATGGATGTTGTCACATAGCTCCTGTGTTTCATTCTATCGTCCATGTCCAATGAGCTCTTGAATCAACAAGAAAACATGGACACATATAGCATGATGTCTCACCTTAAGGATATTTACCTAGAGAAGGCGATACATGAGAGGTATGAGATCTCCAATGATTTGTTTACAAATAATCATGGAGAGTCTGCGCCAGCTGGGCCTCATGTAGTCAAGCTTATTGGCTACATTGAACGCCTGGACATCTTAGGGATTAAATTCTCGGATGAGTTGCGTACAGATCTCACCTTATCATCACTGCCCAAGTCCTTCTGTAGCTTCACTGTCAACTATAATATGAGTGGCAATGAAAAGAGTCTATCGGAGCTTCTGACCTTGATTCTCCAGGTAGATAAGAACGTGGGGCGTGAAAATCCCACGGTCCTTATGGTGAACAAGAAAAGGAAGGACAAGGCAAAGGGGCCAAAGACATATAAATGTTCTGAAGTCCCCGAGCACCATCCCTCCAAGAAGGGGAAGATCCAGATGCCGGACAAGGAACGGGAGGTAGTGTATTTTTCATGTGGAAAGCAGGCCCATTGGAAGAGGAACTGCACCCAGAAGTGTGACGATGCTAAAGGTGCATTTGTTAGCGAGTTCAATCTTCCTATTTATAACATTGGGTATTAGATACAGCTTGTGGGTATCACATCTATATTAAAATGTAGGAACCAAGTAGATTTAGAAAGATCTCCAGAGGAGAGGTGGATCTTCGAGCAGCCAATGGCGCAAGGCTGGCTGCGTTGGCTATTGGCGACTATCACCTATCATTGCCGACTGGCATGATTTTGGTTTTACATAACTGTTATTATGTGCCTAGTGTTACCAAGAACATAATTTTTGTATCTTGTCTAGATATGGATGGATTTTTTTTCCTGTTTGGAAATAAGGGTTGTCTCTTTTATAAGAACAATGTATGTTATGGTATGACACATTTAAATAATGGTTTGTATGTATTAAATTACGAAAACCAAGTGTTGGAAATTGATAATGAAACAAACTCACATGAATCATACATCACCCAGTTGTGGCATCACCTTTTCGGTCATGTAAATGAGAAGCACTTGACAAAGCTCTACCAAGATTTCTATTTAGACTCTACTGAGTTAAAACCACTTGATAGATGCCACACCTGTTTACAAGGTAAAATGACAAAGCCGCCTTTTGGTGGGAAGGGTGAAAGGGCCACAAAGATTCTAGGATTGGTACACAGGGATGCATGTGGGCCATTTCCAGTAGATGCTAGAGGTGGATATTCTTACTTCATTACTTTTACTGATGATTTTAGTAGATACATATTTTTATACTTAATGAGGTATAAGTCAGAAGCCTTAAAGAAATTTAAGGAATTCAAGAATGAAGTAGAGAATCATCTTGTTAATAAGATAATGAAACTTCGATCCGATAGAGGTGGAGAATATCTGAACCAAGAGTTCATCAATCTTCTATGGGAGTCTGGGATTCAATCTCATCTCACTCCTCCTTATACACCATAGTGGAATGGTGTTAGTGAAAGGAGGAAACGCACCTTGTTGGACATGGTGAGGTCGATGATGAGTCATGCAGATCTTCCATTATCCTTTTGGGGATATGTATTACAAACTGCAGTATACAAATTAAACCGATTACCAAGTAAGGCAACAAATGGAATTCCCTCTAAGTTATGAAATGGAAAGAAACCCATTTTGTCGCATACACGTGTAATGGGATGCGAGGCTTTTATTAAGGCCTTCTTAGGGAAAAAAGTAGCACCCCAGGGCATGAAGTGTATCCTTATAGGATATACTAAGGAAATGAAAGGATATTACCTATATAACCCTCAGGACAAGAAAGTGATTGTCTCCAGACAAGACGTCTTTCATGAGAGGGAGCACATCCTCAAAAAGGATAGTGGGAGCAAGATTGACTTCGACGAAGTTTATGATCAAGATACACAGGAGTTGGTACAGGAACAAGTTCCACAGGTTCGCGTGTATAACGACCCACACTTTACATACATTGTTAATACTTCAAAATTGAATCACACTTATTACAACATATGACAAAACCACAAAGGACCGTATAGGTATAGTGTCTTTAGAAACTGGGAAACATAAACAACTGGTTCATAAATCTTCTACAGTGTCTCCCATTTATTTCATCATATATAGGGTCCCTTTTAGCATATTCTACTTAATATCCATCTTCCTGGCCTGGGGAAAAGAAAACATAAAAGGGTGAGCTCAAATGCTCAACAAGGGCAAATAAAGGAAATAAAAATCATATCATATCTTTTTGAAAATTAAAACCTGCAAAAGAGATCATAATATCTTAACATGGAATAAATCATAGAAGTGAAAATGAGATCCCCATAATCATAACATAAAACTTGAATCTTTGTGGCATGCACACATAATCATGGAAAATCATTTCTTGTTAGTCATGACTCATTGCCAAGACTATCTTAGTGGACAAAGTCCCTTTCTGAATCGAGTTCACTCCTCGTTTCAGTCCTGTATCACTGAACCGAAATAACCTTCCGTTCCAGCCATGTCTATCTCATGAGATATAAAATCATTACCCAATGCATTGGAGGGAGATATAGGTCCCACCCATCTTATAATGAATCCTTTCTTATGTGTGCCACATAATCATAAAACATACATCATCGCATAACACATGTAACAAAAATGGGATTCTTAAAACATCATGACATCATAAATCAATTCATATAAGATAAAGGAATTCATAAACATAATTCCACCACAACATATTCAAATAAATGTAAAAATATGGATAAAAACAGAACCCTTTATTATCTTAGATGGAAAATAATTTTGATAAAACACTTGAATTGAATTCTTGAGGAAAATATCCTTTCTTCTTCAAAAACATTTTTCCTTTCATAACATGTCATAAAACTTTAAAATAAAAGAAGTTGATTAAAAATAAACTTGAAAACTTTTAAAGGAAGCTTCTTTGAAGTAATGTTTTAAAAATCCATTCATGTCGTATAAGTTAAAAAAACATTCTTCGTACTTTTGTCGGAAAAGTCAAAAAGTACCTCGTACGGAAAAACGACAAAAGATTCCTTTCATATTCTTTACTAAAAACTCACCTAAGGGTAAAATTGGATTTAAACTATTTCAAGTGGATGGAAACAATATTACATATTGAGGGAACATGGATGTGGATGATAAAATACACCCCAGTAAATACTTACGAATAAACAATCTCGGATAAAAATGAGATTGTGATATTTCCCTTACCTTAGGTCCGATTTGCTTTGTTCGTGTCCGAAGCTCCTGTATAATGGTTTAAATAATGTTATTGACTTATTCCAGAATCATACATATTGATATGAGATCATATATGGTCATATTATTAGCTTCTTGTTAGTAATATTTCATTGTTACTTGTTACTCGGGTCTTTATAACTTTTTGTTCTTATGCGTGTTTTGTCGAATAAATTCTTATTCTTATCTTTAGGTTATAGATAATTCATTTCCGGAATGGTATTAGTGTAGTATATACCATATTAATTCATTCAATTCATTTATATAATCATTATGAAATGAAGATCATGTAGAACGAGTCGCATCACATCGTGGAGACGGTATTCCGTACGTACGCACGAGTGATGATATCGTTCCTATGATCGTGGAATTGTATTGGAGTATATATATATATTATTTCAGTATCAATATTACTTAATAATAATCATATATAGTTACTGATTACACCATTATACCCATCCTTGTAAGGTGATGGTGGAAAATAGATTACACCACGGCGTGGAGACGGTATTCCGTACGTACGCACGCGCGGTGATTTCATTTTTCCGTAGGATGGATAAAAGGTGAATTAGGGTTGTTTTATATTTATAATAACATATCAGTATGTAAGTAATACTGATGTTATTACTTTATCATGAAACAACTAAAGAAGAAGAAGTTGAAGAAGAAAGAAATTGAAAAGATCGGTAATGGATATTACCTCTTCTTTGGAACGCCTTTTTGAATCCTCCACTTAAGGAACTAAGATTGGTCTTTGGAGAAGACCAGGACCTCTAGGATTATTCTAGGGAAGTGGAGAAGGGAAAATGGCAGGGGTTGGCCGAGCTTGAGTGCTCAAATTGGTGTGAGGAGGAGGGGGAGGAGGTGCCCTTTTATAAGGGAGGAGAGGGGCACCTTAGGAATATCTCAAAATATTATTTTATATTAAAGTCAAAATCGGTTTATAATGGTTCCAAAGGGTCTTATTTCGAAGCTAAAGTGGGTATGGGTCGAAATCTTATCAACCAATAGGATTTAGACAAGTTTAGGGTATTATTTTAACCTTATCAATTAGATTTAACTCTAAGATAATTAATTTAACTTTTACCGTGTCTTTTTGTTTTCTTTCACTATATGGTTAATACACTTACTATAACATGCCAAACGAACCCCAAATTGTTTATTATTAATATATATATCCTTATCTAAGTCATTTGGCCGAACCTTAGATTATTAGGAATAAAATAACAATTAATAATATAATATTTGTTTTAAAAACTTTTTTGTGTCAATTTTGACACTATTTGATATATGATTTGTTTGAAAGTCATAACAGAATTATATGTTCGAACCAAGTTGCTTAAATCAATACTAATATATCATAGTAACCTAGAAAATTAGTGTAATTCATAAAAAGTCTCAAATTACATTTATTTTGGTATTTATATGATCAATTTTGTCAATATTTCATTAATAAGATAATTACTGCATCATCTTTGTGTCATAAATAAATTAAATTATTTGATGTCTAAAAATTACAAATAAAATACCATAATGTAGGAAATCGTTTTAGCTTTCTAATGAATATTTACAATCGAATTTATCTTATGTATAACCCTATATTAAAAATGATTTACTTATTAAACTTTGATTTTAACTATTTTAACCCTTCTTTAAATAAATTAATAATAAATGTCCTAATCTAATCCAAGTGGGCCTAAATGGTCATATTTTATTCCTAAGTTTGTTTTTGGTCGCATTACACTTGTCCAATAGAATTAGGACATGTGTTAGGGTAATATTAATATCATATTTACCTTTAGTTACCCTATTTACTATTAACCGCGGTAAAAATAGTAAAAAGTTACTATTCACCAAAAAATTATTTTCATCTTATTGAACCACATTTTAGTCCTTGATATTAACCGTGTCTCTCGGATTTTTGAAATTCCATTCACAGAAGCGGTAAAATTAAGTTTTATGCAAAATTCAGTTTTTAACCTACCACTTAGTGGTTTCACTATTCATCAAAAATTGAAAGTTTTCAGAAAAATACCAAAATTTCAACCTAGGCTAATTTCGATATTCTGAGTCCAAAAATGAAGTCCATTTTGAAAAATAAAATTTATAAAATTTCAAAAAGTGGTTATTACTATTCATAACGGCTAGTTTTAATAGCATATTGTTGTTTAGTGAAACTCGGTATTGCGTACGACGCAAGCTATCGAGGAAGGTCGCGATTGCGTGTAGAGCAAGCCAAGAAAGTGTTGTGTAGAAAAAGATTCCTTTGATGATTTATATAACATAAAAGTCTCGGGTGTTACATTCTACCCCCCTTAAAAAGAATTTCGCCCTCGAAATTCGTCACTTTGCAACAAACAAATGAGGATACTTCTCCCTCATCATATCCTCAAGCTCCCATGTAGCTTCTTCAAGTTGGTGGTTTCTCCATAAAACTTTCACCAAGCGAGTGGTCTTGTTTCGTAGGACTTTTTCGCTACGATCCAGAATCTCTATCGGCTGTTCTTCATAAGAAAGATCTTGCTCCAGCGGTACAACATCTGAGCTGAGTACATGTGAAGGATCTGGTATGTACTTTCTCAGGAGAGATACATGGAACACATCGTGAACTTGAGAGAGATTCGGTGGAAGCGCCAATCGGTAAGCTACCTTCCCAACACGATCCAGTATTTCAAAAGGACCGATATATCTAGGGCTCAACTTCCCCTTCTTTCCAAATCTCATAACCCTCTTCCAGGGAGATATTCGTAAGAACACTTTATCACCCACTTCAAACTCTAGGTCTTTTCTTCGGTTGTAGGCATAACTTTTCTGTCGACTCTGAGCTGCTCTTATGTGTTGTTGAGTAGATCTGACCTTTTCTGCCATTTCATCAACGAGATCAGGTCCTAATAGCTTTCTTTCCCCAACTTCATCCCAGCAAGTTGGAGTCCTGCATTTCTTTCCATAGAGAGCTTCATAAGGAGCCATTTGAATACTGGAGTGAAAGCTATTATTATAAGAAAATTCCACCAAAGGTAGGTGTTGATCCCAACCTCCTTTGAAATCCATAGAGCAAGCTCTCAACATATCTTCTAGGGTTTGAATTGTTCTCTCAGACTGACCGTCTGTCTGGGGATGATAAGCAGTGCTGAAACTCAACTCTGTATCCAGAGTATGCTGAAGACTTCGCCATAACTTCGAGGTAAATCTCGGATCTCGATCAAATATACTAGAAAGTGGTACTCCATGCAATCTTACCACTTCCTTTACATATATCCTGGCAAGCTGATCTAGAGAGAAATCCTCTCTAATAGCAATGAAGTGTGCAGACTTTGTAAGACGATCAACTATGAACCAGATAGCATTATTGCCTTTGGATGTTTTAGGAAGTCCTGTGACAAAGTCCATAGTGATGTTTTCCCATTTCCATTCGGGTATGGGTAATGGTTGTAACATCCCCTTAGACTTCTGTCTCTCAGCTTTAACTTGTTGACAAACCAAGCATCGAGAGACAAATTCAGCAACATCTCTTTTCATGCCATCCCACCAGAAGTACTCTTTCAGGTCCCTATACATCTTCGTGCTTCCAGGATGAATAGAGAATGAAGAACTATGAGCCTCATCCAGCAGCTCTTTCTTTAATTCGGGGATGGGAGGAACACAAACCCGATTCCTGAACTTTATTATCTCATCATAATCAAGGTTGAATTCAGGAACATTTCTCACCTTCTTTTGTAACTCGACATCTTCTTTCTGTGCCTCTTTAATCTTCACATGTATAGATGGTTGAAAATTCATTTGAGAAAGATAAGATTTTTCCCCTTCCATTATAATTCCAAGATCCATCCTTTGTAAATCCATAAATATTGGATCTTTTGTGATCCTCATCATGGATAAACTAGCATGGTCTTGTCGACTTAATGCATCTGCCACCTTGTTTTCTTTCCCATGGTGGTAATGGATTGAGCAGTCATAATCCTTAATCAGCTCCAACCATCTTCTTTGGCGCATATTCAGCTCCTTTTGTGTGAAAATATACTTTAAACTTTTATGATCAGTATAAATATCACACCTTTCACCATAAAGGTAATGCCTCCAAATCTTTAATGCAAAGATTACCGCAGCCAACTCCAAATCATGTGTTGGGTAATTTTGCTCATGGATTTTCAACTGTCGTGAGGCATAAGCTATCACCATATCATTTTGCATAAGAACACACCCCAATCCCTTCTTGGATGCATCACTGTAGATCACAAACCTTTCTCCACTACAAGGCAGTGTGAGCACAGGTGCACTGGATAACCTTCTTTTCAACTCCTTGAAATTCTCTTCACATTCCTATGTCCAGACAAACTTAATTCCTTTCCGAGTCAACTTGGTGAGTGGATTAGATAATCGTGAAAAATCTTTTACAAAACGTCGATAATATCCAGCCAAACCAAGAAAACTTCGGATCTCAGTTACTGTTGTTGGTCTTGACCATCTTTCGATAACCTCTGTTTTTGCTGGATCCACAGATATCCCCTCTTTTGAGATTATATGACCCAAAAATGCAACTTTTTGAAGCCAAAATTCACACTTGGTAAATTTGGCATAAAGCTTCTCTTTTCTCAGGGTCTTCAATATAATTCTCAAGTGATCTTCATGCTCTTCCTTGCTCTTTGAATAGACAAGAATATCGTCTATAAAGACTACCACAAATTGATCAAGATAGTCTCTAAAGACTCTATTCATTAGATCCATGAAGATAGCAGGGGCATTAGTAAGACCAAATGGCATCACTATAAATTCATAGTGTCCATACCTTGTACGGAAAGCCGTCTTTGGTATATCCTCCCTTTTGACCCTTAATTGATGATACCCTGAACGAATATCAATCTTGGAAAAGTATTGAGCTCCGCGTAGTTGGTCAAATAAGTCATCAATGCGTGGGAGAGGATATTTGTTCTTGATAGTGATCTTGTTAAGTTCTCGATAATCAATGCAGAGTCTCATTGATCCATCTTTCTTCTTAACAAATAGAACAGGTGCTCCCCAAGGTGACGCACTAGGGCGTATGAATCCCTTATCAAGATTCTCTTGGAGTTGCTTCTTCAATTCCTGCAACTCAATTGGGGCCATTCTATAAGGTGTCTTTGAAATAGGCAAAGCACCCGGTACGAGTTCTATTGAAAACTCAACTTCACGATTTGGTGGAAGACCCGGTAATTCCTCCGGAAAGACATCATCAAACTCCCGTACAATGGGCATATTCTTAATCGTGAGTTTCTCACCAACTATTTGAGATAAATAACCTTCATTTAGTGGAATCAATACCCATAAGATGGAAGAAATTTCCACTGGAAGGTTATGTTCATCCTTGCATTGATAGAAGATCGTAGGTTGATCTGGAATATGAAATGTGACTTCCCTTCTTTGGCAATTGATATGAGCTCCATGTAGAGAAAGCCAATCCATGCCAAGAATCACATCAAATTCCACTAAAGGAAGGATCACAAGATTTGCAGGAATCACTTTCCCACAAACTTCGATCGGAGAAGAATTATAAACTTCTGATGCGATTGATGTGCCATTAGGTGTTGTCACAGCTAACTCAACATCTAATTGTTGAGGTAATACGGTGATACCCTTAGAAATTTTTTCAGAAATAAAAGAGTGGGTGGATCCAGAATCAAATAAAACATTTGATACTTTAGAGTGGATGGTAAGTGTACCTTTCACCACATCGTTATCGTACTCCACATCGCTGATAGAAATTGCATGTGACTTTCCTTTTTCTTTAGCCTTAAGAGTTTGTTGACGTCGACCATCATCATCAACCCTTGGATTTGGGCATTGATTGGCATAATGCCCCATCTCCTTGCACTTGAAACATTGAAGTGTAGCAGGTTCATTCTGTGTATCCCTTCCTTTGTTTGCATCATTAGACATCTTCTTCCCATTATCACGGCATTCAAATGCCCGATGACCTTCCTTTCCACATTTAAAACACTTACTTGTCCCTTTAAGACAACTCCCTCCATGTTTCTTTCCACACTTTGAGCATAAGGGAAAGTTCATCTTTTTTTCCGTGTGCTCTTTAGATTTTTCTTTGAATTCCATCTTCCTCTTCTTATCAAACCCATGAGACTGATGGGTTACTCCAATCTCCATCTCGTCTTTGAGAGCACATCGAACGATTTCCTCGTAGCTATTGAAGTCCCTTATGGCTAACGCCCTTCGAAGACTTGGTTTTAAGCCACTAAAGAATCGATCGATCTTACTCTTAGGTTGGATAATAATACCAGAAGCGTACCTTGCAAGTCTTGTAAAATTTGCTTCATAGGTACCAACAGATTCATCATCCCTTTGCTTCAGTTCAAGAAACTCTTTCTCCATCTTTGTTCGGAGAATACGAGGGAAGTACTTATTGAAAAATAAGTTCTTGAACTCGTCCCATTCCATAGACTCAATTTCATCCCTTTGCCTCGTATTCTTAACAAGATTCCACCATTGATCAGCATCTCCTTCCAAACGGTACACTGCTAGGATGACTTTATCATGTTCAGAACATTGAAGAACTGAAAATATCTTTTCAGTAGTACTAATCCATTGTTCAGCAACTAATGGATCAGCAGACCCGCTGAAAGAAGGTGGACGCTGCCTCATGAAGGATTCAACAGAATGTTGCTCCTTCCTTTGTTCGTTTGGAAATCCTGCATGATTCATAGCTTGAGAAAGTTCTGTGAGCATGGCTACAAGATTTTGCATTCCAGCTCCCATATCGTTTGGTTGCTCAGGGGGACAATCATTGCATTGCCCATCGCATTCCGCATTAACACGGTTCCTTCGGGTTCCAGCCATTGACTAAAACCAAGAAGAATAGTGTGAGCAACACTAATTATAATAGGAAACCACATAATTCAAGAATAAAATTTTCATGCTTAAGGTCTTATCCTAGGTTATTCAAGGCCATTTCTAAAACACTAAGATTGTGTTCTATGCTTAGACTTATCCTTAGGGTTCTTACTAAGGCTTTCACATCCTAGTTTCCAAAGGTTGACTATACCTTTCCTCTGATACCAACTATAACGACCCACACTTTACATACATTGTTAATACTTCAAAATTGAATCACACTTATTACAACATATGACAAAACCACAAAGGACCGTATAGGTATAGTGTCTTTAGAAACTGGGAAACATAAACAACTGGTTCATAAATCTTCTACAGTGTCTCCCATTTATTTCATCATATCTAGGGTCCCTTTTAGCATATTCTACTTAATATCCATCTTCCTGGCCTGGGGAAAAGAAAACATAAAAGGGTGAGCTCAAATGCTCAGCAAGGGCAAATAAAGGAAATAAAAATCATATCATATCTTTTTGAAAATTAAAACCTGCAAAAGAGATCATAATATCTTAACATGGAATAAATCATAGAAGTGAAAATGAGATCCCCATAATCATAACATAAAACTTGAATCTTTGTGGCATGCACACATAATCATGGAAAATCATTTCTTGTTAGTCATGACTCATTGCCAAGACTATCTTAGTGGACAAAGTCCCTTTCTGAATCGAGTTCACTCCTCGTTTCAGTCCTGTATCACTGAACCGAAATAACCTTCCGTTCCAGCCATGTCTATCTCATGAGATATAAAATCATTACCCAATGCATTGGAGGGAGATATAGGTCCCACCCATCTTATAATGAATCCTTTCTTATGTGTGCCACATAATCATAAAACATACATCATCGCATAACACATGTAACAAAAATGGGATTCTTGAAACATCATGACATCATAAATCAATTCATATAAGATAAAGGAATTCATAAACATAATTCCACCACAACATATTCAAATAAATGTAAAAATATGGATAAAAACAGAACCCTTTATTATCTTAGATGGAAAATAATTTTGATAAAACACTTGAATTGAATTCTTGAGGAAAATATCCTTTCTTCTTCAAAAACATTTTTCCTTTCATAACATGTCATACAACTTTAAAATAAAAGAAGTTGATTAAAAATAAACTTGAAAACTTGTAAAGGAAGCTTCTTTGAAGTAATTTTTTAAAAATCCATTCATGCCGTATATGTTAAAAAAACATTCTTCGTACTTTTGTCGGAAAAGTCAAAAAGTACCTCGTACGGAAAAACGACAAAAGATTCCATTCATATTCTTTACTAAAAACTCACCTAAGGGTAAAATTGGATTTAAACTATTTCAAGTGGATGGAAACAATATTACATATTGAGGGAACATGGATGTGGATGATAAAATACACCCCAGTAAATACTTACGAATAAACAATCTCGGATAAAAATGAGATTGTGATATTTCCTTTACCTTAGGTCCGATTTGCTTTGTTCGTGTCCGAAGCTCCTGTATAATGGTTTAAATAATGTTATTGACTTATTCCAGAATCATACATATTGATATGAGATCATATATGGTCATATTATTAGCTTCTTGTTAGTAATATTTCATTGTTACTTGTTACTCGGGTCTTTATAACTTTTTGTTCTTATGCGTGTTTTGTCGAATAAATTCTTATTCTTATCTTTAGGTTATAGATAATTCATTTTCAGAATGGTATTAGTGTAGTATATACCATATTCATTCATTCAATTCATTTATATAATCATTATGAAATGAAGATCATGTAGAACGAGTCGCATCACATCGTGGAGACGGTATTCCGTACGTACGCACGAGTGATGATATCGTTCCTATGATCGTGGAATTGTATTGGAGTATATATATATATTATTTCAGTATCAATATTACTTAATAATAATCATATATAGTTACTGATTACACCATTATACCCATCCTTGTAAGGTGATGGTGGAAAATAGATTACACCACGGCGTGGAGACGGTATTCCGTACGTACGCACACGCGGTGATTTCATTTTTCCGTAGGATGGATAGAAGGTGAATTAGGGTTGTTTCATATTTATAATAACATATCAGTATGTAAGTAATACTGAAGTTATTACTTTATCATGAAACAACTAAAGAAGAAGAAGTTGAAGAAGAAAGAAATTGAAAAGATCGGTAATGGATATTACCTCTTCTTTGGAACGCCTTTTTGAATCCTCCACTTAAGGAACTAAGATTGGTCTTTGGAGAAGACCAGGACCTCTAGGATTATTCTAGGGAAGTGGAGAAGGGAAAATGGCAGGGGTTGGCCGAGCTTGAGTGCTCAAATTGGTGTGAGGAGGAGGGGGAGGAGGTGCCCTTTTATAAGGGAGGAGAGGGGCACCTTAGGAATATCTCAAAATATTATTTTATATTAAAGTCAAAATCTGTTTATAATGGTTCCAAAGGGTCTTATTTAGAAGCTAAAGTGGGTATGGGTCGAAATCCTATCAACCAATAGGATTTAGACAAGTTTAGGGTATTATTTTAACCTTATCAATTAGATTTAACTCTAAGTTAATTAATTTAACTTTTACCGTGTCTTTTTGTTTTCTTTCACTATATGGTTAATACACTTACTATAACATGCCAAACGAACCCCAAATTGTTTATTATTAAAATATATATCCTTATCTAAGTCATTTGGCCGAACCTTAGATTTTTAGGAATAAAATAACAATTAATAATATAATATTTGATTTAAAAACTATTTTGTGTCAATTTTGACACTATTTGATATATGATTTGTTTGAAAGTCATAACAGAATTATATGTTCGAACCAAGTTGCATATATCAATACTAATATATCATAGTAACCTAGAAAATTAGTGGAATTCATAAAAAGTCTCAAATTACATTTATTTTGGTATTTATATTATCAATTTTGTCAATATTTCATTAATAAGATAATTACTGCATCATCTTTGTGTCATAAATAAATTAAATTATTTGATGTCTAAAAATTACAAATAAAATACCATCATGTAGGAAATCTTTTTAGCTTTCTAATGAATATTTACAATCGAATATATCTTATGTATAACCCTATATTAAAAATGATTTACTTATTAAACTTTGATTTTAACTATTTTAACCCTTCTTTAAATAAATTAATAATAAATGTCCTAATCTAATCCAAGTGGGCCTAAATGGTCATATTTTATTCCTAAGTTTGTTTTTGGTCGAATTACACTTGTCCAATAGAATTAGGACATGTGTTAGGGTAATATTAATATCATATTTACCCTTAGTTACCCTATTTACTATTAACCGCGGTAAAAATAGTAAAAAGTTATTATTCACCAAAAAATTATTTTCATCTCATTGAACCACATTTTAGTCCTTGATATTAACCGTGTCTCTCGGATTTTTGAAATTCCATTCACAGAAGCGGTAAAATTAAGTTTTATGCAAAATTCAGTTTTTAACCTACCACTTAGTGGTTTCACTATTCATCAAAAATTGAAAGTTTTCAGAAAAATACCAAAATTTCACCCTAGGATAATTTCGATATTCTGAGTCCAAAAATGAAGTCCATTTTGAAAAATAAAATTTATAAAATTTCAAAAAGTGGTTATTACTATTCATAACGGCTAGTTTTAATAGCATATTGTTGTTTAGTGAAACTCGGTATTGCGTACGACGCAAGCTATCGAGGAAGGTCGCGATTGCGTGTAAAGCAAGCCAAGAAAGTGTTGTGTAGAAAAAGATTCCTTTGATGATTTATATAACATAAATGTCTCGGGTGTTACAGCGTGGAAGAGGTTCCAGAAATACAATTACTGTGTAGGAGCTCAAGAGAGAAAAGGGAACTATAGTGATTTGGTTTCCTAGATACCGAGGATGGTGAATCATTATTGTTGGACAAATGATGAACATGTGTCCTACAAGGAAGCTGTAGAAAGCTCAGAAGCTACAAGATGGGTAGAACCTATGAATTCTGAGATGGATTCCATGTTTCAGAACCAAGTTTGGGTTCTGGTCGATGAGCCAGTTGATGTAAATCCTATTGGATGTAAATGGGTATTCAAGAAGAAACTGGACATGGAAGGTCAAGTTAGCACCTATAAAGCAAGGCTAGTGGCTAAAGGATTCAAACAACGTCAAGGAATTAACTATGATGAAACCTTCTTTCCAGTTTCCATGTTTAAATACATAAGAATCATACTTTCCATAGCAGCTTACCATGACTACGAGATTTGAAAAATGGATGTCAAAACAACATTCCTTAATGGGAACCTTCCGGAAGATGTCTATATGACACAACCAGAAGTTTTTATGATGTCGGGTGAAGCCAAACAGGTTTTCAAGTTGCAGAAATCCATTTATGGATTGAATCATGCATCCAGGTCATGGAAAATTCGATTTGATGAATCCATAATGGAATTTGGTTTCATTAAGAACAAATGTGAGCCATGTTTTTATAAGTGGTTTAATGGGAATTTGATCGTTATCCTAGTAGTATATGTTGACAACAACTTACTTATTGGAAACGATGTACCAGTCTTACAGTCAGTTAAGGACTGGTGGAAGAAGTGTTTCTCCATGAAGGACTTAGGAGAAGCAACATACATTCTAGGGATCAAGATCATTCATGATAGTTCCAAGAGGATGCTTGAACTAAGTCAGGGTACATAAATTGATCAGATAGTAATGAGATTTAGTATGGAACAATCCAAGAGGGGATTGGTTCCAGTTTCACATGGCCTACAACTTTATAAGAAAATGTGTGCTCCGACACAACAAGTGAAAGATAGAATGAGTAATATCCCATACACTTCGGCTATAGGATCCATCATGTATTCCATGTTATATACCAGGCTTGATGTCTCATACGCACTGAGCATGGTAGGAAGATATCAAGTGGATCTAGGAGAGCAGTATTGGAGTGCAGTTAAGATTATCCTTAAGTATCTGATAATAACTAAGGATATGTTCCTGGTGTATGGAGGAGACGAGGAGCTTTTCATCAGAGGGTATGCTGATGCTGGTTTTCAGACAGATTAGAACGATTTGAAGTCGCAATCTGGATATGTTTTCTGTCTCAATGGAGGAGCTGGGAGCTGGAAGAGTTCAAAGCATCCAGTTTTCACCGATTCTACAACGGAGTCCGAATATATAGTGGCTTCTGATGCATAAAAGGAATCCATCTAGATTCAGAACATTTTCCAGGAGCTTGATGTGGTGCCTATCAGTAAATATCACATTACATTGTATTGTGATAATACTGCAGCGGTGGCTCTTGCAAAAGAACCAAGGTCACATCAACGGACAAAGAACATACTTCGGAAGTATTAACTCTTGAGGGATTTCTATCAGAGGGGTGATGTTTCTTTGACCAGAGTGTCCAAGGAAGATAATGTGGCAAACCCCATGACTAAAGGCTTATCTCAGCCGAAGCATGAATATCATGTGAGAGCTAGAGGGTTAAAGGTTGTTAGCAGTTGGCTCTAGTCCAAGTGGGAGTCTGTTAGATTTGGTGGTCTAGAACCAAATACTTTGTACTTAATTCATTAATAAAAGCCTTATCACATCTTGATTGTTCTTCTGTGTGGCAATTCATGTGATAATGTCCTAAGGACAAGTATTTCATTAAAGGGTCATATCGGATCCCTACTATGATGAGAACCGAAAAGTGCCATAACACTATTGTTGAATATATGTTCTATGGAAAGATGATATTATTTGAGGGACACAAATAATATAGGTCATTAGGGGTGAGGACTCATAAAACTTTGAGGGACATTCTCATGGTGTGCACCCTTGGTAATATCTAGGAGGATATTATGAGAACGAGACCCGCCAGTAGGAAATCCACATTTCATTGTGTCATTGGATGTTCCTATCTACAGACGTGTGTATTGGTCCTTAGACATTAATATTATTATTAATGGGTATTACAACTCACACACTTAGATGTATTGACGAAAACTCTAATGATACACTATTTGCAGCGAGGTAGGATACGTTGTGTGCATCATGAGTAATACTGCATTAATAGATAATGCGAGAAAGGATTTGTCCCTTCTGTTCCATAATAGAAGTATATATCTCAGGCCCTTTGATAGAATTGATATAGCCTAAATAAATCCATGGCCATGGTAAGGTATGGGTGAGTTCAATTCTGGGATGTCAAAGAAAGAATAAGTGAGCACATGGGTTGATGGCACTAGCATGAAACCCGCCTAATTAGAGATATCGAAATAAAGGGATTATATTACACGGTAAGCATTCTTAGGAGGTGACACATCATTATGGCGTTAACTTCTTTCTATATGGGTGACTTGGTGTGTTGTTAGACGCTAACCTTGGACTTTAGGTAGGCTCCTCCATATTCCACTGAGAAAGAGGCCTAGAGGGTCACACACTACGTGTGTCCATGTATCTCAGTTAAATATTGATTTAACAAGTTAAATAAATATTATTCACGACTGTGGTTTAATAATTATTTAAGGATGTCTGATCACATTTATTTTGACACTAGTTATTCGAGAGAATATATTGTGGGTGAAATAATATATTTTTTACCGAGTAATGCAGTTACATTTATTTAAGAAATAAATATCCATTAATCATGGTCTAATAAATGTGGTGGAGAAAAATGTAAAATAAAAGTACACACCGTGTATATTAAATATACACGCCGTGCAGTTTTATGGAAAACAAGTACACGCCGTGTATTAATTATTACACGCCGTGTAGTTTTCCAGTCGGGATTTTGAGGATATAATATTGTTTTATTAAATGATATTAATTATAATAAGTGTGGGCGCATATCAAGGAATTAATAATTCGACATGGGGTTTCAATAAGAGTTAATGAAATAAATAAAACGCGTAACGTGTTTATTTATTGTCATAACTCTATTTACCTTAAACCCGATTATAAATATCCACACAACCCCAACACTTTTCCTGAGCCATTATTGTGCACAATGGATTTGGAAATACTCTCAAGCCAAAAGAGAATTCCCTTTCCACCAAGAACGCCCTCATGTCATGAGAGTGAGATCCTCCATCGGATCAAGGCGGTCGAAGGCGGACATCACAAGTGAAGGTTCTTCCGCGCTAGCACCCGAAGATCCCTTCAGTGACGTCCAGAGATACGTGGAGCACGTGTGGATCACCGCTAGAGGAATCCTATACTTGGATTCTACGATGCAAAAACAGATCATAGGACCATGACAGGAGATATCGACGAAGAAAGAATTCCACCGAGGTAATTCTTGTGAATTAATTAAATTAATTATAACCAACATATGATGATCCTATCTAAATGGTTCTGGGACTCTTCTTTTCTTTTTCATTCTTTGTTCCTTTCCGAAGATCCGACATTTTATATCGTGGCGGATCTCAGATTGAACGTTGTTTGACGATAAAATTAAAGTTGGGAAAACCCACCAACGCGCTTCTTCTGCACCCGAAACCTACAATATTAACATAGAAAATTTGTATAATTCATCAAAAGTCTCAAATTAAATTTATTTTGATATTTATAATATCAAATATTTTAATATTTCATTAATAAGGTAATTACATTATCATCATTGGGTCATAAATAAATTAAATTATTTAATGTCTAAAAATTATAAATAAATAGGAAATCGTGTTATATTTCTAATTAATATTTATAGTCGAATTTATCTTATGTATAACTCTATATTAAAAATGGTTTAGTTATTAAACATTGAATTTAACACTTTTAACTTTTCTTTAAATAAAATAATAATAAATGTCCTAATTTAATCTAAGTGGACCAAAAAGATCATATTTTTTTCCTAAGGATGGTTTTTGTCGAATTACACTTATCAAATATAATTCGGACATGCGTTAGGGTAATTATAATATCATTTTACCCTTAATTACCCTATTTACTTTTAATCGTGGTAAATAGAAGTCAAAAGTTACTATTCACCAAAAATTATTTTCATCTTATTGAATCACATTTTACTTACTAATGCCAATTGTGTTTCTCAGAGTTTTGAAATTCAACTCACAGAAGAGGTAAAATCAAGTTTTATGTAAATTTTCAAATGCTCTTAGAAGGTGGGTAAAAGATTTATAAAGTTCAATAAAATTTTATATATCAAAACTTATTATAAAATGACTCCAATGAATTAGATTGAACATATATAGGTATTATGTATCTATTTTGACATAAAATAAATTAAAATAAAATAACTAATTATTTAAATAAAAAGTTGGTTTTAAACAATAACGAATTGTATTTCCCTATTCAACAAAAAATGAAAGTTCCCATAAAAATACCAAAAAATTACCCTAATCCAATTTTTATATTCTAAATCCAAAAATGAAGTTCATTTTGAAAATTAAAATTTATAAAATTTCAAAAAGTGGGTATTACTATTCATAACGTGTATTTTCATTGGTCGTGGTGTGTTAAAACTCCAAGTTGCGTACTATGCAAGCTACTGTATTATTCAAAGGGAAACGTATCATGGAAAATGGGGGTGTTACATTCTCCCCTCCTTAAAATAATATATTCCTTAAAATTTATATAATATTACTGCATAAAAAGATTCAGGTAGTTCTTCAACATAGGTTCCCCGGGTTCCCACGTTGCCTCTTCCATCTTATGGTTTCTCCATAGAACTTTCACCAGACGAGTCGTCTGGTTTCTCAGAACTTGTTCTCTGGTATCAAGAATCTTGACAGGCTCTTCACAATAAGGTATATCAGGTTTCAGTTCAATTTCCACATAGGTGGGTACATGTGTTGGGTCAGGCGTGCATTTTCTCAATAGTGATACATGGAACATGTCATGAACATTGTAGATACTTGGAGGAATTTCCAAATGATAAGCTACAAATCCAATTCATTATAGAATTTTGAGAGGTCCAATGTACCTGAGATTAAATTTACCCTTCTTATTGAAAAGTATAAAACCCTTCCATGGAGATACCTTCAAGAAAACATGGTCTTCTACTTGAAATTCCAAATCCTTCCTTCGGTTTTCGGCATAACTCTTTTTCCTAATTTGTGATGGTTTGATGTGGGTTTGGATAAAATTAATCTTTTACATTGTTTCCTCAAAAAGTTCTGGATGAATGAATTTTATTTCACCGAAATCATCCCAACAAGTTGGTGTGCAACATCTCTTTCGGTATAACTCTTCATATGGTGACATCTGAATAATTTAATGGAAGCTATTGTTATTGAAAAATTCTTTCATAGGTAAATATTGATCCCACATACCTTGAAAGTCAAGTGAGAAAGTTATCAAATTTTCTTCTCATGTTTTAATAGTCCTTTATTATTGTCCATCGGTTTGAGGGTGGTAGGAAGTGCTCAAATAATGTTCAGTATCCAGGGCCTTCTGAAGACTTTTCCAGAATCTTGATGTAAAATGGGGATCATGACCAGAAACAATCAATATGGATACACCATGGAGTCTTACAACTTTATTAATATATAGTCTGGCCAGACATTTAAGTTGTAAATCATCTCTTATAGCATCAAAATTTTCTGACTTGGTATAAAGATCAATAATGACCCATATTTCAAAATTCCTTCTAGGAGTCCTTGGTAGCCCCATGACAAATTCCATCATAATATTATCCCATTTCAACTCAGTATGGAAAGTGGTTGCATGACTCCTCTATGATTTTTCCTTCCAGCTTCCACTTATTGAAAAACTATACATATTGACAAAAAATCAGTGATCTCCCTCTTCATGTTGTCCCACCAAAAAGGGTCCTTCAAATCTCTATAAATATTGGTGCTCCCATCATGTATAGAAAAATTGGAGCTATGAGCATCATCCAACAATTCCTTTATTAGATCAGGTATGTCAGGATGACAAACTCTGTTCCCAAATTTCAAAATTCCATCTTCGTATACGAAGTCAATCAATCTCCCATCATTCACAGGATTAGTTTTCTTTTGAAATTCCCCATCATCATTCTGAGAACTTTTTATCCTTTCTAGTAAAGATGGTCTGGCAACCATTTGAAAAAGAATTGATGTTTAACCTTCCATGGTTATTCTCATATCTATCTTTACTAGATCCATGTATATAGGATCCTTTTTAACTCTCATCTTGTTCAAAACTCCATGATCCTTTCTAATCAAAGAATCTTCCACATTATTTTCCTTCACCGGGTAGTAGTGTATAGTGCTATCATAATCCTTTAGTAGTTCAAGCCATCATATTTGCCTCATGTTTAGGTCTTTCAATGAGAAAATATATTTCAAACTCTTGTGATCAGTATAAATCACACATTTTTCACCATAGAGAGAGTGTCTCCATATTTTCAGAGCAAATATTATAGCTACTAAATCGGGATCATAAGTAGGATAGTTTTGTTCATGAATTTTTAGCTATTGTTATGCATAGGAAATAACTCTATCATTATGCATAAGGACACAACCAATTCCTTTCATTGAAGTATCACTATAAATAACAAACCCATCATTCACTGATGGTATAGTCAATATTGGATAATTTTCTAATATTCTCTTTAGTTCTTAGAAAGATTCTTCACACTCTTTTGTCAGAACAAATTTAACCCCTTTATGTGTGAGCTTGGTTAATGGGTTTGACAACTAGGCACAATTCTATACAAAACGTCGATAATAACCTGTAAACCCAATAAAAATACATACCTTAGTTATACACATCGGTGCTATCAATTCTTGGATTGCCTTGGTCTTTGAAGGATCAATAGAGATTCCATCCTTAGAGACAATATGGCCAAGAAAAGAAATCTCTTGAAGCCAAAATTCAAACTTTCTAAACATCCCATATAATTCCTTTCTTCTGAGGGTTTTCATAATAGTGCAAAAGTTGTTTTCATGATCTTCATATATTTTTGAGTATACCAACATATCATCAATAAATACCACTACAAAGTCATTAAGATATTCCCTAGAAACTCTATTCATTAGATCCATGAAGAAAGAAGGTTCATTACTCAATCCAAAAGGAAATACTGTAAACTCGTAACTCCCATACCTGGTTCGAAAGACTATTTTCAGAATTTCTTCCTACTTCATACACAATTGATGATATCTAGATCGAAGGTAAATCTTGGAAAAATATTGAGCTCCATGAATTTGGTCGAATAAATCATCAATGCGAGGTAGGGGATACTTTTTATTTATTGTCATTGCATTGATCTTCATGTAGTTAGTGTACAACCTCATAGATCCATCTTATTTCTTAACAAATAGGATAGGGGATTTCCATAGAGAAACACTAGGGTGAATAAATCACTTGTTACTCAATTCCTCTAGTTTTTTTAGTTCCACTAATTCTGTAGTGGCCATTCTATAAGTGGTCTTTGATATGGGCCTTGAACCTGAAATTAATTCAATGGAAAACTCGATTTCTCGTTCTGGAGGATGTCCAAGTAAATCCTCTAGAAACACATCAACATATTCTTGCACAATATGCACTTCCTCTGTTTGAACATTCTTTTCCTAACCTATTGTTATTTAATTCTCTTTTTCCACAATAACTGAATTTAGTATAGCTATTGGGGGTGGATCTAGATAAGCATCAGGTGGTGATGTTTCTTCCCTAAAGATAAGGTACACCTTATCATCATTGAAAATTGTAACCTTTTTCTTCTTACAATAAATTTTCTCATCATGGTCTGAAATCCAATCCATTCTGAGGATTATATCAAATTCAATCAAGGGTATGACGATGAGATCAACAGATATAGAATAATTATATTCCCTAATGAGAACTGATTCACAAAAAATTGTTGCGATGATACTTCCCTTAGGTGTTTTTACTGACAAATCCCTTGTTAAGTCAAATTGAAAATATCTAATTTTCTTAGAAAATAGGAACATATGAAATAATGTGATGATCCAGAATCAAATAAAACATTAGATAAACTAGAGAAACCCATTATATTACCTACCACCATGTCTTTCGGAGCTTCCAAATCAGCAGTAGTGATCACATAAGATTGGACTTGATCCCTTGGACTTTTTTGAGGTATGTTCCCTTGGAACTTATGATATTCATTTGAATAATGACCCTTTTCTAAAAAATTGTAGCATTCAACATTGAAATCCCCTTTCTTCCCCTTGCAATCACAAGCTTGGTGGCCTTTTTCACCACACTTGTAACAGACTCTCATTCCCTTCAGGCAAGTACCAAGGTATTTCTTCCCATATTTACCATAGGATGTATATTCAACTTTTCCCATCTTCCCCTTATTTCAATTTCTAGAGTGTTCAACAGATCTCTTTTTCTCTTCCTTTGATTTAAAGTCGTAAGACTTATAGAATTCCTTTTCTATCCTGATAGTGCATGAGATAGTATCTTAGTACAATGAGAAATATTGTGAGACTAATGCTCTATGGATAAATGGGTTTAACCCCTCAAATAATAGAGAAATCTTAATCCTTGGGTTATGTATATAATCTGCTACATGCCTTTCTAACCATGTAAAGTTAGCCTCATACTTTGTGACATTCTCATCCTCCTTTTTCCTCAGACTCAAAAATTGTCTTTCCATATTCGATCGATGGTCACAAGGAAAATATTTTTATAAGAAAATATCTTTAAACTCGATCCACTCAATGTTCGATACTTATTAATATTCCTTTGTGTTTTGGAATAATGACCACCACTGATCTGCATCTCCCGTGGGGTGATAAGCTACCATGATAACTTTTTTCCCCTTTGCTACTCCCCAAAGAATGAAATATTTTCTCTATGGAATTTATCCATTGCTCATCTACTAATGTATTTGTACACTCATTGAATGTTGGTGGTTGTTTCCTCACGAAGCAGTCTAACATTGATCCTCCGCATTGTGGATCAGGGTGCTCCATACGGGTAATGTTATTATTCATAACCTGAGTGTGTTGTCCTAGTATGGTGATATGTTGATCAACACTAGTTGTATCACCAGCTCCACTATAATTATCTTGAGTAGAAGGGAAATCCCTGCAAGGATTATGTGGGTTGATATAGTTTTCATTCCTTCCACTAGGCACCATTTCTAAACAATGGCATACACTAGATTAGTTTATGAATCGCCATACATAATTCCAAATATGTAAAACACTTAACATAAACTTAACAATTTATGGATATAATCCATAATCATAAAAATGTTTTCCTTGAAGAAATATATAATCATAAAGCCTTCATAATGGTTTGTATAGAAAATGAGAAGTATCCTATGTATATCCCTCGGGAGTGTCGTAACCAAGAGTGCAGCCAGACCCGTTGTCGTGCACCAGTTCCTATTCGAGTCTACCTCAAATTAGTGTTTTTGGGTTTTACCCCTAGGTACATCTGTTCCAGATGTAACACCCCAGGTAAATAAAGAATATGACATTTTTATATTTATCCCTATTGGTGAAAAAATATTAATATTACTTTAAATGGAATGCTATGCTCGATGGCGTACCCAATACGCGACAACGAGTTCCTTTGAAATCTTATGTTGCACTCTAATAATAAAATAATATGATTTAAAATGGTAGTCAATTCCTAGCCATTGTAATGGCGGGAAAGAACAAAACTAACTAAAAAATGATTATGTATGTTTGTCAAATATTTTTACTTTTTACAATAAATGTTAGAGGATTAAAAATGCGAATGAATTCAATTTTTAAACATAAACATTCTAATATTCTTTAAAAGGTCGATTAACCGCCTTTTGATGGAGAACCTCTTTTAAATCCACTTTTTAACAATTTTATGTGTTATATTTGAAAAAATAAAATTCTTCTTTAGAATCGGGACATCAAAATTTACTTTGTGTAAATTTTTGGTATTTTTCCGATAAAGTTCATTTTTTAATGAATAGTGAAAAATGTTGTATTTTAATTCAAAACCACTTTTTAATCTAATTTATTTATATGATTAGATTATATTTTGAATTGGTTTTAAAGTTCAATTAGAATATATTTTTACCATTTAATCTAATTATGGTCATTGGAATTAATTTCACTTTGAAATCAGACTTAAACTATTGTCAATCTTTTGATACTTATTGTTTCATAAAAACACGCTATTTGCACTGACAGTGGGAATTAATTATTAAATTAATTAATGAAACTTATATGTCTTGAATTTTGTAAAATATACTTCATTTTTGAATTCGGAATATCAAATATAGCTTAGGGTGATGTTTTGGTATTTTTCTGAAGAACTTCAATTTTTGATGAATAGTGAAACCACTAAGTGGTACTTATAAAAACTGATTTTCCGTTTAAATGAAATTTTACCACCTCTTTGTTTTGAATTTCAAAAATCAGACATACGTGGTTGTCATTAAGAATTAAAATGTGGTTAAATGGAATTAAAATAATTTTTTGGTAAATAGTAACTTTTATGTTCTTAATCGCGATTAGATGTAATTATTGTAGTTTAAGGTAAAAATAATGTTTTAATAATATGGGATGATCTTGACACATGTAATACCCTTATTGGATGTGTCATGGCCGACCAAGAAAATCCATGGGTCAACTTGGGGACCCCATGAAGCCACTTTGGAAGGAAAATGACATTATTATCTTTTTATTTAATGTAAAATTAAAAATGACACAAACATGAGTTGTTTTACTAAAACAATTTTTAAATGGGGTTATACAAGTCATATTTTTGAATCTAAATAGTCATTGGAAATATAAAACGATTTACTACATCATAGTATTTTTTTTATAATTTTTAGACCTTAAATAAATTAAATTATTTATGACATCATGGTGATGCAGCGATTACCTCATTATTTAACGATTTAAATAAAATGAAAAGATAATGTGAAAACTAAAACCTAAACTTGTCAAAAACCTATTGGATAGGTATATTTCGAACCCTTATCACCTTATAATTGAATTATATCAATGTGGGACCTTTTAAATCCAAAACTCTTTTTAAAATAATGTAACATTTCTTTACGTTCCAAGAGTACCCCTCCTATGCTCTTATAAAAGGCCCCCACCACTATCAAATTACCCACACCTCTCAAGTCTTTGGATCGGCCAAGCTCTGCCCATTTTCTCTCTCCACATCCCTCTATTACTCTTAGAAACCTCACTTTGGGCAGAAGTCTTCCCAAGTAAGCCTTTGAGCTCAAATCAAAAAGAGTTACCCGATTTTAAGGTAATGTCTTCACTTGTGTCCTTTTGTTTTATTTTGCTTCTCCAACCCCCAAAACTCTTTTAATTCATTTATTTTTAAAACCTCCAGTATCTTCAATATACTAGGATTTTTTTATAAGAAACATTTGAGCTACACTTACACAAACCTAGATCAAATGGTTAAAGAACATATTGTTTCTGTGGAGGGCGAATTTCTGCCTCACGAAACGATGATTGTTCAACACTCATATAACACATTCCAAGGCGGACATTAAGATGTCACTAAATTTATATATGATATATAATATGTTTATGTTTTACTTATGCTTCTGTATCTCTCTTTTTTGGCATACCATTATGGTTTCCATTGTGGGTAAACACGATAATTTCATTTTAGGAAGTGCGGACTGCCGCCCCCTCAAAGTGATTTGATTCGTTAATACCATATGTGGGATGTATAAAAGTTGGATTTAAAGTTATTATATATTATGTATGTTATGTATAAATGATGTATATAATTCTGGAATTAAAATATACATACCTCTCATTTGGTTTTAATTCCATTAATATGACATAAAAATGAAAGTAGCGTTCATGCGTACGTACGACTTACCGTCTCCATGAATGGAGCATTCCATTTCTTACCACTAAATGATTATGTAATATTATATATACTTGTATATTCTGGATATATATGATATATATGATATCCAAATCATTAATATCATTCTGGATATAATGAACATTTGACCACACGAACAACATGTAATTGTAAGAAGTCCACTTTCGACTTAAGAACCAAATATCGACAAAACAAACAATATTAACTTAAATGATTACATAATGTTTATAACATGGAAATAAGTGATATAAAAAGAATAATTAAATTTAAAAAGGTTCTTAAGAAATTTTAAATTAACTCAAGTTTATTATTCCGGACGTTAAAGAACGATCAAGTCAAGTCGGACCCGAGGTAAGGGATCCAACCTCTATATTTCTTTTTAAGTACTCTCTTTTATGTCATTTCTTTTAATCCCATCATTCTTATGTTTGGGTATGTTCTTTAATATTCCTCATACTTTAATTTTTATTTTCATATTATGGCAGACCCTATTTGATCTCATAAATCCATTTTTGGAAGTTTTAAGTGGCGCCGTTAGGCTGCCGAGTTTTCGTAAGGGATTTTTCATCTCACTTTTATTCCCGTGACATTTATGCTACGTTCGCCACTATTTCTATTGAGTGGTGTATGTACTGAAAATTATTATACAATTTGTGTTGTATAATTTTATTTATGGGTATTTACATCTTCATTGTATGACCCTTCTTCCATGGGGTGTACTTTTCAAAAGTTACCCAACTCAGTAAGGAGACCTTTCACCCTCCTTTGTTTTAAAAGACTTATTTTGTTATGTATTTTAATTCACATACTATTATGTTTGGATATGTTCTTATATATACTTATTTATGTAAATCTTATGTCCAAGATATGAGATCCCCTTTATCTCTCTCATCAACCCTTTTTGTAAATTTTATGTGACGCCGTTAGGCTGTCGAATTTTACCAAGGGACCTTCTTAACCCAATTTTGATTTCTTTGGGTTCAACATGTAGTTATTGAATATGTCATCATTTTAATATGTGTTAATGACCTTTTATTGTTTTACACATAATATCCACTTATATTGGGTGTATTTATATTTGTCACACGTAATTATGAGACTGATTTATCCTTAATTTAAGGATACCTTCTGGATTTCATCTCATTTTACATTTCTTTTGAGACTTCATTGTTGTTATGCACCAATTCACTCTTATATGGTGTGTATACTGTCCTTTGACTTATTATATCATGAATCCCTTTATTCTCATGATATTATAAAGTTCGGATTAAATGTTATTCCGCAATTATTTGTATTCAAGAGTCTCTCATTTTGTTAAAAACTCTTTAACAAAAATATCGTTTTAAATGTTTTAGAGATTTATTTTTCTAAATATTTATCTTTAATGTACATGTTTTCAAAATGGTTTTCATTATTTATTTATATGGAAATTAATGTTTTAAAATTATAATTCTATTAAAATCATCAAAGTGGTATGGGACACTTTGATTCAAAAATCTCTTTTAAATGGATTTTGAAAATGGATTGCTTAATTCGATATCTTGGAATTACTTATTGTGATTTCAAATGACATTTTGTTATTGAAATGTTTATATTTTCAATATTTTATGTGTAATGATGGTACTTGGAAATTTTATGGGTGGTTACGTGATAAACCATATGACGGGTGGTGCCGTGAATACCAGGACGGGTGGTTACATTATAACCTCCAATGCATTGGGTATGGAAGTCGGCCGTATGACTATTCCAATAAGTATGTGTGGAAGTCGACTGTATGGTTATTCCATTTATGTATGTTTATGTCCCAAGTTACCTTTATATGTTATGTGTTCTTTATATGGGTTTTATGGGAATATTTTGGTTACAAAAGGGTAAGTAATGATATTTTTTTAGTGAAGAGTTTTAACTAATTCCTAAAGGTGAAAGGCATTAATTTGATAAAGTATACATGGTTTACTTGTTTCTTTGAAAAAACTAACAGTTTTCATTCTTTGTGTATCCCTTGCTGAGATTTTTATGCTCACCCCATGTTTTTTTGAAATGTTTTTCACAGGACTTAATGTGGAATAGGGTCAAGGATGGGATCAAGGGAAAGTCATGCTATCTATTACATAGAACTAGACATGTTTCTTTTTAAGAGTTTTTATTTTATGGAATTTAGTAGAAGTGGCTACTTTGTAATCTTTTGAGATGTAATAGTTATGTTCTAATTCTCTAAAACTCTAAACCTGAAAAGATCCTCAATTTGAATTATTCATTTAATTCAATATTAAGTAAGGTTTAAGGTCGGGGCCTTATAGTTGGTATCAATGGTCGGTTTAGATAACTTTAGAGGTTAGGGTATTCTCTAAGAATAAGTGACATTACCATAATGGTTAGGATTTCAGAAAGAGTCCTAGTTTTAGATAATGTGAATGAGTAAGTATATCATAGTGTTTATCTTCCTCATTAGTACATGATGGTTTTGTTGATATACTCACAGATACCTTGTTGGTTTTAGTAAATGGATGGATCTAGCAGGCACCAAAGTAACAATGGATGTGAAGGAAACTGTGACAGTTTTCTGAGCGAGCAACTGAATGATATGGGATCTACAATGAGAACTCTTGTGTTTTCCTCAACCAACTATCTGGAGTCATGATTGACCACCTAAACCTTGGTTATTTCTATAAAGCATCATATATGCGAGAAAAAAATCCCTACGGAACTATATGTAATAATCATAAAGGTAAGTGTGGTCAAAAACCTATGTGTCAAAGATGTGGAAAGAAACCCCTAGGAAAATGTTTCAAAGGGACAGATATATGCTATAGATGTGGAAATGAAGGTCATAAAGCAAGAACCTGCCGTGGAAAAATGAATAATCTAGTTGACTCGAGGAAAGTGAAAGAAGTTATTTCTGAGGGATCAATTGAATGTTTTAAATGTGGTGTGCATGGTCATTATGCAAACACATGTCCTATGAAGAAGTTTTGGGAATGTGATCACCAAGATCGTACAAATATTCGTTTACCAATACCAAATTCCATTCCGATTGAGGATGAAGAAACTGACAATGACCAGTCAAAGGTATGGATTATTTCATAACATTTTTTTTCCTATTTTGGAATCTTCGGATATGATTCATGATTTTGTTTGTAGGAAAGAAGAATTTCAGAATAAGCTGGAAAGGAATGGTTAATGGATCATGAAGAATGTTGAATGAGTAAGAAGTCAACATATAAAGGCTTCAAGTGTTATGGTGAAATTATTAAGAGTATTATGTCTCTTTTGATGATGGGGTTACATTAGAAGACTTTTTATAGTATGTGTAACCCTGATGATAGATATATGAAAATGTTATTCAAGGAATAGTTATCTGTTCTTTTGTGGACATAGTTATAAAGAACCATTTGGGTTTATATGATCCTTAATTTTGATGTAATTATGGGTTACTATATGTTATGATGGAAAGTGAAAGGCATGAGATAAAATTGAGGTTAAATTATGTTATGGTTATTTTTGATGATTTTATCTCTTTTTCGAGAATAATTTCAGAATTATATAGTTTGAAAAAAAGGACAACCCGCAGACCATGTGACAACTCATCGCGTCGGACAAAGCTGCGGGAATCGAACCCACAACCAAATTGTGACTAGTATTTATCGCCTACCACTTGACTACGTGAAGTCCCTAGTAAGTTTGACTAATTCATTTTAGTTAAATGATTTTATGAATTAAGAGTAATTTGATTTTGGGTTATCTATGGAAATTATTAACCTATCATGGAGGATATGTGATTAGTTTTATTACTTTTCAATATGAGACTTTAAGAGTAACTGATGTTATTTGGAGATAAGTGTTATTTTGTACCTTGGAGGACTATGTGATTAAATCCTTCAAATATTTGGGTTTAAATATTAGTTTGGTTTAATTCGATGAATTTTATGGAAAAATTGTTTATTGAATGGTCTTCATTGAACTTTGGGTTTTGTTGGACAAATTTTGGAGATTAAGAATATATTTTCTTTTTATTAAGGGTTATCCTTTTCCGGATTTTCTAATCTTGTACTAAAATTTTTGTTTTTGGTTTTGGTTAAAGACTAAATACATGGGAAGTATATAGTTCTCTTTTGGGGATTAGGTGATTCTCTAGAAGTTGATTATAGCTCTCTTAATGTAAACAAGTCATTCTAAATACTCATGTTTGGAGAAAATATGAGTTCGTGTAAGAAATCTAGTAAAAGTTGAAAGTCAACATGACAAGTGAGTGTGTTTCCTTATGTTTTAGTTAATCTCAAAAATAAATTACTCAATGAAGAGTAACTTAAAACAAAAATGTTTTCTGTTAACTTTTCCTACTGGGGAATCCAATACCGTTTAACCCATCACAAGTTTGTGATTTTCTTATGGTTAACTTTCTCCTAAACATGTTTTCTATCACTCTCCATCAGAACATGACCCTTTGTTTTTTACTCCATGTCCATATTTTCTTACATGGAATCCTAGTATGGGTTAACTCAGGTGACCTCTGTACTCCTCTTTCTTTCTTTTAAAGTGATTGTTTTACCGACTCTTTTTCTGATGTGGGACTTTTAATGGAGTTTCCAAGCCCAATTTTGAAATTGTGAGGACGCAATTCCCAAAAGGGGGGAAGGATGTAACACCCCAGGTAAATAAAGAATATGACATTTTTATATTTATCCCTATTTGTGAAAAAATATTAATATTACTTTAAAGGGAACGCTATGCTCGATGGAATACCCAATACGTGACAACAAGTTCCTTTGAAATCTTACGTTGCACTCTAATAATAAAATAATATTATTTTAAATGGTAGTTAATGCCGAGCCATTGTAATGGCGGGAAAGAATGGAACTAACTAAAAAATGATTATGTATGTTTGTAAAATATTTTTACTTTTTACAATAAGTTTTAGAGGATTAAAAATGCGAATGAATCCAATTTTTAAGCATAAACATTCTAATATTCTTTAAAAGGTCGATTAACCGCCTTTTGATGGAAAACCTATTTTAAATCCACTTTTTAAAAATTTTATGTGTTATATTTGACAAAATTAAATTCGTCTTTAGAATCGGGACATCAAAACTTACTTTGTGTAAATTTTTGGTATTTTTCCGATAAAGTTCATTTTTTAATGAATAGTGAAAAATGTTGTATTTTAATTCAAAACCACTTTTTAATCTAATTTATTTATATTATTAGATTATATTTTGAATTGGTTTTAAAGTTAAATTATAATATATTTTTACCATCTAATCTAATTGTGGTCATTGGAATTAATTTCACTTTGAAATCGGACTTAAACTAGTGTCAATCTTTTGATACTTATTGTTTCATAAAAACACGCTATTTGCTCTGACAACAGGAATTAATTATTAAATTAATTAATTCAACTTATATGTTTTTAATTTTCTAAAATAGACTTCATTTTTGAATTCGGAATATCAAATATAGCTTAGGGTGAAGTTTTGGTGTTTTTCTGAAGAACTTTAATTTTTAATGAATAGTGAAACCACTAAGTGGTACTTATAAAAACTGATTTTCGGTTTAAATGAAATTTTACCACCTCTGTGTTTTGAATTTAAAAAATACAACATACATGGTTTTCATTAAAAAGTAAAATGTGGTTCAATGGAATTAAAATAATTTTTTGGTGAATAGTAACTTTTAAGTTGTTAATCGCGATTAGAGGTAATTAGTGTAGTTTAAGGTAAAAATAATGTTTTAATAATATGAGATGATCTTGAAACATGTCCTAACCTTATTTTATGTGTTATGTCCGACCAGGAAAATCCATGGGTCAACTTGGGGACCCCATGAAGCCACTTTGGAAGGAAATTGACATTATTATCTTTTTATTTAATGTAAAAGTAAAAATGACACAAACATGAGTTTTTTTACTAAAACAATTTTTAAATGGGGTTATACAAGTAATATTTTTGAATATAAATAGTCATTGGAAATATAAAAAGATTTCCTACATCATAGTATTTTTTTATAATTTTTATACATTATATAAATTAAATTATTTATGACATCATGATGATGTAGCGATTACCTCATTATTTAACGATTTAAATAAAATGAAAAGATAATGTAAAAAATAAAACCTAAACTTGACAAAAACCTATTGGATGGGTATATTTAGAACCCTAATCACCTTATCCTCGAATCATATCAATGTGGGACCTTTTAAATCCGAAACTCTTTTTAAAATAAAGTAACATTTCCTTACTTTCCAAGAGTGCCCCTCCTCTCCTCTTATAAAAGCCCCCCACCACTATCACCTTACCCACACATATCAAGCCTTTGGTTAGGCCAATATATGCCCGTTTTTTCTCTCCACATCCCTATATTACTCCTAGAAGCCTAACTTTGGGCATAAGTCTTCCCAAGGAAGCCTTTGAGCTCAAATCAAAAAGCGTTACCTGATTTTAAGGTAATGTCTTCACTTGTGTTCTTTTGTTTTATTTTTCTTCTTCAACCCCCTAAAATCTTTTTATTTATTTCTTTTGTAACAAATCCAGTATCTTCAATATAATAGTATGTTCTTATAAGAAATATTATAGCTATACTTACACACACCTACATCAAATGGTTAAAGAACATACTGTTTCAGTGGATGGAGAATTTCTGCCTCACGAAACGATGATTGTTCAACACTCATATTACACCTTCAAAGGTGGCCATTAAGATTTCACTATATTTATATATGATATATAATATGTTTATTTTTTTACATAAGCTTCTATATTTGTCTTTTTTGGCATACCATTATGGTTTCCATTGTGGGTAAACACGATAATTTCATTTTAGGAAGTGCGGACTACCGCCCCCTCAAAGTGATTTGATTCGTTAATGCCTTATGTGGGATGTATAAAGGATGGATTTAAAGTTATTATATATTATGTATGTTACATATAAATTATGAATATAATTTTGGAATTAAAATATACATACCTCTCATTTGGTTTTAATTCCATTAATATGACAGAGAAATGAAAGTACCGTTCATGCGTACGTACGGCTTACCGTCTCCATGAACGATACATTATATTTATTACCACTAAATGATTATGTAATATTATAGATAATTGTATATTCTGAATATATATGATATATATGATATCCAAATAATTAATATAATTCTGTAAATAATGAACCTTTGACCACACGAACAACATGTAATTGTAAGAAGTCCATTTTCGACTTAAGAACCAAATATCGACAAAACAAACATTATTAACTTAAATGATTAAATAATGTTTATAACATGGAAAAAAGTTATATAAAAGTAATAATGAACTTGAAAAAGGTTCTTAAGAATGTGTAAATTAACTCAAGTTTATTATTCATGATGTTAAAGAACGATCAAGTCTAGTCAGACCTGAGGTAAGGGATCCAACCTCTCTCTTTCTTTTTAAGTACTCTCTTTTATGTCATTTCTTTTAATCCCATATTTATTATGTTTGGGTATTTTATTTTACATTCCTAATAATTTAGTTTTTATGTTAATATTATGGTAGACCCTCTTTGATCTCATAAATCCATTTTTGGATGTTTTAAGTGGCGCAGTTAGGCTGCCGAGTTTTCGTAAGGGATTTTTCATCTCAATTTTATTCCTGTGACATTTATGCTACGTTTGACACTATTTCCTTTGAGTGGTGTATATAATGACCATTATTATACACTTTGTGTAGTATAATTTTATTTATGGGTATTTACATCTTCATTGTATGACCCTTCTTGCATGTGGTGTACTTTTTGAAAGTTACCCAACTCGGTAAGGGGACCTTTCACCCTCCATTGTTTTAAAAGACCTCTTTTGTTATGTATTTTAATTCACATACTATTATGTTGGGATATGTTCTTATATATCCTTATTTATGTAAATTTTATGTCCAAGTGATGATATCCCCTTTATCTCTCTCATCATCCCTTTTTGTAAATTTTATGTGACACCGTTAGGCTTTCGAATTTTACCAAGGGACCTTCGTAACCCAATTTCGATTTCTTTGGGATCAACATGTAGTTATTGAATATGTCATCCATTGAATATGTGTGAATGACCTTTGATTGTTTTACACTTAATATCTACTTATATTGGGTGTATTTATATTTGTCACACGTAATTATGAGATTGATTTATCCTTAATTTAAGGATACCTTCTGGATGTCATCTCATTTTACATTTCTTTTGAGACTTCATTGTTGTTATGCACCAATTCACTCTTATATGGTGTGTATACTGTCCTTTGACATATTATATCATGAATACCTTTATTCTCATGATATTATAAAGTTCGGGTTAAATGTTATTCTGCAATTATTTGTATTCAAGAGTCTCTCATTTTGTTAAAAACTCTTTAACAAAAATACCGTTTTAAATGTTTTAAAGATTTATTATTCTAAATCTTTATCTTTAATATCCATGTTTTCAAAATGGTTTTCAGTATTTATTTATATGGACATTAATTTTTTAAAATTATAATTCCATTAATAGCTTCAAAGTGGTATGGGACACTTTGATTCAAAAATCTATTTTAAATGGTTTTTGAAATGGATTGCTTAATTCAACATCTTGGAAATACTTATTGTGATTTAAAATGAAATGTTGTTATTGAAATGTTTATATTTTCAATATTTTATTTGAAATGATGGTACTTAGACATTTTACGGGTGGTTACGTGATAAACCATATGACGGGTGGTGCCGTGAATACCAGGACGGGTGGTTACGTTATAACCTCCAATGCATTGGGTATGGAAGTCGGCCGTATGGATATTCCATTAAGTATGTGTGGAAGTTGACCGTATGGTTATTCCATTTAAGTATGTTTATGTCCCAAATTACCTTTATATGTTATGTGTTCTATATATGGGTTTTATGGTAATCTTTTGGTTACAAAAGGGTAAGTGATGATATTTTTTTTAGTAAAGAGTATTTACTACTTCCTAAAGGTGAAAAGCTTTACTTTGATAAAGTATACATGGTTTACTTGTTTCTTTGAAAAAACTAACAGTTTTCATTCTTTGTGTATCCCTTGCTGAGCTTTTTATGCTCACCCCATGTTTTTTTGAAATGTTTTTCACAGGACTTAATGTTAAATAGTGTCAAGGATGGGATCAAGGGAAATTCATGCTATCTAGTACATGGAAGTAGACATGTTTCTTTTTAAGAGTATTTATTTTATGGAATTTATTAGAAGTGACTACTTTTTAATCTTTTGATATGTAATAATTATGTCCTAATTCTCTAAAACTCTAAACCTGAAAAGATCCTCAATGTGAATTATTCATTTAATTCAATATTAAGTAAGGTTTAAGGTCGAGGCCTTATACCAGAGCTGCATCTACCCTCTTGTATCAAGACAAGGATGTATTACTTGGAAAACTCATGAAATATCTAAAGTACCAAAATTCTAGGAAGTTCTTCTACACTAATCCTCAAAGTCTATGTTAGTGTAGTATTCTCTAATCAGATTTTTTATAAATCTAGTTTCTATGGTTTGTACTAAACTTCCTATGAAACAAAATACAACACCCCGACCCAAGTTACCCAGAGTTGGTGCATCATTACATAACATTGGTATGATACAAGGAATCATTTCCTGAAAGACTGATCAGTTTAGTACCCTTGGAAGTACTAGATACATTCATAAGTTTTACATTACATCTTGAAATAAAAACATCAACCACATTTTTTCAATTTTGAACACACTTATATCCTTAGCCTATCCCTGCAGGTCAACCATAAAATACTTCTTCACATCCTGGTAAAAATAAAACATTGAAATGGGTGAGCTTAGATGCTCAGTAAGGATAAAAATATAGCAGAAACTTTCATAAATAAGCATAAACATTCAATCCAATGTATACGACTAAAACAAAAGGCTTTTAAACTTAAAATTCAGCATAATATGGAAAATATAAAATAAATTATTTTTATTTACATATTCACATGGATATTCTACTAGTTGAATAATCACATGAAATATGAATAGACACTTTCATAATGATGGAATGCATAATTCCAGACTTCATAACCACCTAGTCAAGGCCTTGTTCCAAGAATATAAATAATATTTTGTCAAGGGATTGTGCTAAGATGTTAGTTTGTCTCATTATACCTACCGATGCATCTAGGAGCTATAGAGGGCTCCACCCGTCACTTACTAAGTCCAATTCATTCCTAATATGAGAAGGTTTAAACATAACATAAACATTCATATTAAAACTATCATATGAAATTTCAATACATTATCTATAAACCATGAATGGTGTAAAAAATAACACATCCATAGTCAAACATATCAAAAAACCTTCAATAAAATATGGATGTTTTGTATAATAATAAATCAACTTCAAACAAGATTAAAATCCATCAAATGATGTTTACATAGATGAAATCAAAACTTTTTTAGAGAAATATATCTTTCTATTTTGAAATCATCTAAAATTCATATAATTGTAAAATAAAAAAATTATTTTTAAAATATTGTTATATTATTGTATGGGATGCTTCAACGATGTTATAACGGCGTAAAATAGCCTCACCCGAAGCATAAGTTAAAAAAATACATTCTTACCATAATTTTGTCGAAAAGGTCATAAAGTACCTTGTTTGGAAAACAACGAAAAGATTCCTTTCAAAACATATATGGTCAAATAAGGGTATAAATGAATTTAACCCATAGTATGGTAAATAGTAAAAATGTTTTGAAATACATTTTTATGAAACATAGATGTGGATGATAAAGAGGTCCTAGTAGATACTTACATAAAAAGAACCGCAGATAATAAAGAGATTGTGAAATTAACCCTTACCATGTACTTTTCCTTGGTCAAGGGTAATTTAACCTCCTTAATAATAGTTAAATAATTGTTATTAAATTATAAAATGACTATATAAATAAATATGATTTCATATATGATCCTATAATATTTCTTTGATAATAATATTGTAGTATTATCATCATTCCGGGTGTTAACTGATCTATTTTCCTTTAAATGCTAAGTTACGTAAGACATGTTTCTTCTGGATAGGATGTATTTTATTCATATAAATAAGGATATTATGTTCTTAAACATTATTTTTAATCATAAAATTAAAATTACATTTGAATTATTACGATGGAGAATGAATCTAATCGCGTTCGTGGAGACGGTAATTCATACGTATGCATGGGCAACAATATCATTATATTGATGGTGAAATAATATATAATTGGATGGTATATCATATATCAATAATAATTAAAATTTTATATTTATTATTTATATCAGTTATACTCATTATTATACCCATCCAAATAATTAAGTGTTTGAATAACAAACTACACCATGACATGGAGACGGTAAGCCGTACGTAGGCACATATGGTGACTTTGTCATTCATATGATGAATAGAATAATGAATATGGTTGTCACATTTTTATAATAATATAAAATTATATATAAGAGACTGGATTTATTATTTTATAATGGAAACAACAAATAAAGAGGAAGTGGAAGAAGAAAAGAACATGAAAGAGGGTGGTGAAATTATTACCTCTTATTTAGGTTTTTCCTTTTGAGTTGATAAAACGTGATTCTTAGGTTGGATTTATGATCAAATTAATGACTCTAGGTTGATATTATGGTGGTTTATAGTATATTTGGGCAGGGGTTGGCTGAGATAAATGGCTTTGGAGGTGTGAAATTAAGAGAAGGGGGAGTACCCTTTTATAAGAGAGGTGAGGGTCACTTTAGGAAAAGCTTGAAATATTGTTTCATAATAAAATAATTTTCGGATTATAATGGATCCAAAATGATTTATTTCCTGGAAAAGGTGTATATGGGTTGAAAAACTCTCAACCAATAGGTTTTAGATTGGTTTAGGTTACCATATTAACCATATCATTTAGATTTAACTCATAGTTAAATAGTTTGACATTTACCATGTCTCTTTGTATTTTTATATTATATGGTTAATAAACTTACTATAACAAGAAATATGACCCCGCAAGTGGTTAATTATTAATAGATATAACATTTTCTAAGTCATATTTCCAAAACATAGATTTTGGGAAATATTATATCAATTAATAATATAGTATTTGTTTTCAGAACTCCATTATGTCAATTTTGACACTATTTAGTATTTGGTTTTTGTGAAAATCATAACAACATTATTACTTCGAAACAAATTATTTAATAAACCCTAAAATGTAATATTAACCAATAAAATTATTTTAATTCAACAAAAATTCCAAATTTAATTTATTTTCATGTTTATAATATCAAATATTTTAATATTTCATTAATAAGGTAATTACTGCATCATCATTTTGTGATAAATAAATTAAATTATTAAATGTCTAAAAATAATAAAAAAAATACCATTATGTAGGAAATATTTTTATCTTTCTATTGAATATTTATATTAGAATTTATCTTATATATAAACTTATATTGAAAATGGTGTAGTTATTAAACTTTGAATCAAACACTTTAAACACTTCTTTAAATAAAATAATAATAATTATAGTAATCTAATCCATGTGGACCAAAAGGATCATATTTTATTTCTATGGTTGTTTTTGGTCTAATTAAACTTATAAAATAGAATTATTACATGTGTTAGAGTAATTATAAAATCATTTTTACCCTTAATTATCCTATTTATTTTTAACTGTGGTAAATAGAAGTCAAAAGTTACTATTACCCAAATATTATTTTCATCTTAATGAATCACATTTTACTTAATAATGTCAATTTTTTCTCTCATATTTTTTAAATTCAACTCACTTAAGTGGTAAAATTAAGTTTAATGCGAATTTTCAAATGCTCCAAGAAGGTGGGTAAAAGACGGTAAAACGTTTAACAAAATTGTTAATATCTAAACCTATTATAAAATGACTTAAATGAATTAAATTGAAAACTTACAGGTATTATGTTTGTATTTTGATATAAAATAAATTAAAATAAAATAACTAATTATTTAAATAAAATGTCAGTTTTACACAATAACGTAGTGTTTTTCACTATTCATCAAAAATTGAATGTTCTCCGAAAAATACAAAAATTCACCCTAAGATAATTTTGATATTTTGAATCCAAAAATGAAGTCTATTTTGAAATTTAAATTTCATTAAATTTCAAAAAGTGGGTATTACTATTCATAATAGCTAGTTTCATTGGTCTTGGTGTGTTAAAACTCCAAGTTGCGTACAATGCAAGCTACTGAATTATTCAAAGGGAAACATATAGTGGAAGCTTGGGGTGTTACACTTATACATACCTCCAATACATTAGGTATTGTGGATGGAGTTAAATAATTATAAGTTACTCTTATTAAGTGGTTAAAATTAAATATTTATAATTTACTCCCATAAAGGGGAAAAATTAACTATCTATAATATACTCCTATTAAGTGGGAAGTATCAACTATTTATAAGTTACTCTAATGGAGTAATTAGAATTAAATATGAAAGTTTTTCTTTAAAAATAGTTATTATAATAGATATATGATGATGAAGTCCCAAGGTACCTATATATTTATCCTATGATTTATGAAAATATTTTGATTTTAAAACCTTAGAAAATGAGTTTATGATTTAAAGGAAGGATTATGATTTTCTAAAGCGGAATTGTTTGTTTTGAAGGAATAGTTTTCATTTGTTTTTCAATAAATCCTCATAAACAATTATTTTTCCTTTATGATAGATTATAAAATGTTTTATGAAAATTTTTGGATTTGAAATCTATTTTATGATTATGAAAATAAATATTTTGAGTTTAAAGATTACTATACAAATACAAGTTTTCTTATTGTTTTTAATGAATTTAAAAGGGATTAATATGTTCCATTTATTTTTTATCCCTTATTGAGATTTATTTTCCTCATTCCACATTTTCAAATATTTTTCAAAGGGATTACGGATGTGAAAGAAATATTAAGTACAACGGTGATGAATCCTGAATGAACAAAAATTCTCATTAATGAAATAGGTGTGTAAACATAAGAACCCGGTTTTGTGGATAGGATGTACACTGTGCAGAAATATAAAACATGTTATGTAATGGTTTTCTTAATTATCTAAAACTCTAAACTTAGATGTTTCTGGAAATGTAAAAAAGTAAAAACCTTGTTATAAAACATGTAATTATGGATTGATCATGATATGGGTAATTATAACCAATACATCGATACTATTTCCCTATAACATAGTCATATTAATGGGAATAGTGTCCCGATATCAATATTCCATAAGTGGGAATATTTCCACAAAATAATATACATCAACGAGCATAGTGTTCTAGTCCTAATATTTGATAAGATAATATATACTCTCAAAGAAATAACACTCAATTAAGTATAATGCCTCAATTACAATCATCAAAAGAGGGAATAGAGTCCCTAACTCTGGTCATAACCACAAGAGTGAAAAGTGTCTATTATCTTATGTCACAACATAAGAGGTGGCATCGAATCCCATAAGCACTCATACTTATAAAGGCAACTTTCCCCATTACACTGAATAATATCACTATGGGTAGTGAGTCCCACTTGCAAAGGTAATAATAGATAATTGGGCATAACATCCCATATTAATTACTCCCAAGGTCACCAGGACATTATATTTCATTTTCCTATGGGAGTTATTTGAGAAAACTAAAGGTGATGACTTCCTAGTTATAAGAATTACATATAAAGAAAATAATATCCCCCCAAAAAACATTTAATTAAGCATTATTTTCTAGCCACATTCATCAATAGTAATATTGGAATATCATCCCACACACAAAACCAAATACACATCATGATATAATAAATTATTTAAGAAACATGATATAATAATTTAATATTATGTTTATAATTGCATCCAAATCACTTTTGAATGTAGCTATGTTGGTTCCCACAGGATCAACCCATACACATAACTACATTGGAAAAGAAATAACAACCATTGTTTTAATAGGTTAGTGGGGGAAAGAACATTCACCCTATATTCCAGATAAAAAAGAAAAAAAGTTCTCAAGGGAAACTGAAAATTACCTCAAGGTTGAAGCCTCATGCTGACCTCTCTCAATTAAATATGTCCCATTTACCAAAGGATTATAATGGAACCAAATAGATATAAAATTCAATACAATGTTTATTAACAAAAATATCTAATAGATCTCAATTATAAATTCCATACACTTTGGTTAAAATCAATTATAATTAGTTTTCAACGTATAAAAATCATAGAAATAAGATTATCCGTCATGGGGAAAAACATCCTTACCATACTCATACATTTTATGGGAAAACAATCCCTCAAAATTTCAAGTTAGTTTTATAAAGGTAATGACACTTCATATCACACGTCACATGAAAAATATATAAAGAATTGATAATATTTATGGAAAACATAATTCATAGACCTTAGTGACTTATCATTGAATTTTTCATGACAGATTCTGCTTCAATAGATTGAATGAATGAAATCTTAAAAAATTATTAAAATTAGGAATAACTGAAAAAAGAAACGAAACAATGAAAAAATAACAATATAATGGAGTAGGTGTAATAGAATAACTTATGATGATCCTTTTGAATAGAATAATCATCAATCATACGACAAAACTAGATATCTGGACTTGGGAGGAGAAGAACCCAATAGGGAGGAGGGGAGCTCATATGCCTTCTATTGGGGAGCAGAATGAGTAAAAACCATTTAATTTATAATTTAAATCAATATGAAATAATAAATTGTTTTTAAGTGTCTATGTAACTAATATAACTCTGGTGGGATCCAAGGAAACTCCAGTGGAGTGAGAGGTAACTTTGATCCCCATTCATAGCCATCAAAAGTTCAATGAATTCCACTATGGTTGCAGTGGATGATATGTAACTTAAAAACAATTCATTCATAACCATTTCATTGGTTTTCAATCTTGAGTCTCCATTAACCCATCCAATCACAATTAAAGGTCCAAATAAAAAATTTTTTACAAAAAATAAATTATTTTCATACAAAAAACATGTGGGGAGTTTCGACAATGCGATAATAAAGATCATTATCCTCAGGTTTCATCATTGAGCATCGCCAATAAAATATTTGGAAAATGTACACAAATATACAAATGTTGATCCTAAGACTCCTCTTAGATTTTATCATGAGCTAAATAATCACATAAAATTGGTATCATATAGACATTTAGGATCTTGATGCTTCTATAAACTATAAAAACTTATAGTGATTCTAATGGATCATTCCATTTGATAAATATCATTGATGTCGATCACATGGGAAGGATTGTGGTGGTATCTCATGAGCATAGATACATAAAATTAATGAATAAGGGAATTGAAACTATAGGGAAGTGCTAATTATTTATCCATGGTAGAAACTCTATTGACTACCTCAATGTTCCTCATATACTAGAGAACCAACTTCTTCTTCCATTGAAAATAATGATGTCCCAATTGAGGTGAAATCTCAAGAGAACTCAATTTCCCACTTCAATATCAACAGGGATAAATCCTCAGTTTATAAATGAATACTACCTACTCTATGTAGAATTCAAATGCTTTTGGATTGAAAAGATATTATCTTATATCTCTCGAACAAGACTAGGTTCTAAAATAGCTAACTCTCCTGCTTATAACTAGTACAATGGTGAAAGATGCGGACTACCAAATAAGGCCTCTAAAGGTTCCATTAGAATCAATGCCTGATACCTATTATTTTAGGTGAAATTATCTAATCTGATATGGATCCATATAACAACCATGAAACAATTCCACAATATCCATAGGTTAGGTCACTAAAACACTGTAGGAACACCTCACAACTTCCATTAGAATATGTAAATTTCTAAGGCTAAGTAAAGGTTTATGGGAGTTGTTTTTCTCACTTAGTGACTAAAAATAACCTAAATAAGAGATGCTATAATTGTTTTAAGACCCCTAGGGTCAACCAACATACACCACAAAATACTATTGTCCATCATGGAAACTTTTTCCCAATAAATCCAAGAAATTATGGATTCATTTTCTAGATAAATATTCATGAATATAAATTTTGGGTCAATAACATTAAAATAATATAAAAAATCTAAATAAGTAGGAAATGTAATATTCATATAATAATGAATTCCAACAAGGCCTAAAAGTCTGAAATTATGGAATCCCAAGAAAAAAAATCCCATGATGAATTTTAGGGACATCCCAAGATAATATACCAGATACTCTTTCCATAATGTCTAAAAGATCGTAACCATGCTCCAAGATACATAAAGTGAAAGCCCTTGTCCTTTTTCACATTCCCTTTACCAGATCATGTAAAATAATTTTTTCACATGTACAATAGGGAAACATATATGGAATGAGTATAAAAAAAATATATAGAAATTCACCACCCCACCCCAACTTAGCTATCATAAACTCAAGTACACACGAGCAATCATATCCAACTATAGTAAAATATGAATATGAAAACTAACAGAATTTATATACAACAAATAATTTAATTTATATTAAAAATAGAAACGTCCCTACATTAGGAGGGTCCTTACATTCACATAAATATATTGAGAGTAGTTTTGTATATATTTTTGGATATAGGTAGGTCAATATTGTAGCCCTTCCCTTCAAGGTATAATAATAAAAAAGTTCATGATATATAACTATCCAGTTGGATAGGGGAAAGGGTAAACCAGGTTAGGTCCTAATCCCATCACACGGAAGAGGGGAATGGTTATAAAATGTTAAAGCACTGTGATCCCCTACCAATCATTGTGTTCCATATCAAGTTGTACCATATATGAATATATATAATACACATACACCTTTTAACATCCTTATAAAACCCCAAGTAGCATGAAAGCATTCATTTTTCAACTCATTTAAGTTATAAATAGATACATGATTATAAAAATATAAATAAAAAATATATAACATTCTTGGAGTTCCCTATTTAGAGATCAATGGTTGTAATACAAGATATAAAAGCGTACAAAAAATATAATGATACTATCATTGAAAGAAGAAGACAAATAAAAACTCACGGAAGCCTTGTAAAATATTATAAACACAAAATTAGTCCAAAAACTAAACTCTATAAAAGATAAATTAATTAATCATTTATTATCAAAAATTTTCATTTTAAATTAAATCCTCTCAAAACTATATTAATTCCAATATATCCCATCTAATGCATGAGAGGTAAGAGGCATGTTCCTACTATAAATAGATGGAACAACGACCTTATCATACTATAGAAAGGAGTATGCATCTAAAAATCAACTCGAATACAATATGATATAAGAAATTTCCGGACTAGTTCACTTTGAATTAGGAGAATCTTAACTAGTATAAAGAACCATGGAATTTTCTTTGATTCCCCTAAACTAAGTACCTATAGAAAAAATATCTGAAGAAATAAATAGGACCAGATGAATCCCTAAAGACCTATAATTTATTTAATATGAGATATATCTACTTCCATATGTATAATATAAGAATATGTAATATTAGAGGAAGATGAAGCCTTACATTAATGGTACCAAGTATCTGTAACATTTTTAATTTTTTAAATATAAATTTATAATATTTTCATTCCTTAAATTATATGTGTAAATATTAATTCATTAAATTATTTTTTTTTTAGAATTTGATCATGTATATTATATAACTCTTTATCCATCAATTATTTTTGTTACGTGATTAAAACTATTATTACTTATAATGTATGAAATGAATTATAAAATATACCATAATTAAATTATAGAGAAATAAAAATTATTTGATCTATATTTAAATTTATCATAGAACATTACAATAATTTAATAACCCAGACTAGAATATATAGAATTTTTTTTCTGAATATTCATGTGTGTCATATTTTATAATAGTATAAAATACATGCACTACATAAACACATTGTTTCATAAATTGAAAAAATTACATTTAGAGAATAAATATACCTAATAAAATTGAAAATATTATAAATCTACTATAATTTTTTTTAAAATATTAATATGAAAATTTGGATATTCTTTATCCCATAGAATTATCAAACAAAAGAAAAATTCAAAAAAAAATAGAATCAGAACATTATTAATAGAAATAAAGTTACAAAATAGACTATAGAACGATCATAGAACTTAATGTTATTGATCAATGGAGGAAATAAGAGGCATCTACATAATGTATAAAACTATTGTGATAATTATAATTGTAAAAATGACCAATAGGAATTGAAACCATACCGCAATGATTAATATTCAGATCATAAGAATAATAATCTAAAAAATAAAATAGTACAATGAAATGTAAATAATATTACTATAAATAAATTAAGAAAATATAAATATTATAATTTCATAAAATAATTATTCATATTAAGAACTCAAAGAAAGTATAATTATATTTATGACAAAGTTTATCTTAACATATTTTATAAGAATCATATTTTTTAATAATTAAATTTTCCCACATTATAATGTTTTTTATAAAATAAATTCTATCTTTAGGTTTAACATGTTACAATATACTAAGGGTGAATTTTAGATATTTTTTTGAGAAACATCAATTTTTTTGGTGAAAAGTAAAAATAATGTTTTCCAAAATAATTCATGTTTTATGACACAATAATAATGTAATAATGACCTCTTAAAAATTAATTTTTTTATATCAATAAAAAATAAATTAAATAATATAACTTAGTTTTTATAAATTATTAACTTAATTTTTAAAACTAAAAAGTAGTTTGAAAGGTCTAAAATTTTAAATTATTCAATTAAACAAAGTTTTCATTTTCTTCTTCATTTAATCTATATAAAAATAATTGATTTAATCTTAAATAGGTTAATGATGAACCCAATTTTTTTGAGTTGTATTTTCTATTATGAATAAAATAAATACATGTGATTTCAATATGTGATGGAGGATAACTTCTTGGAAGCAAGTGGCCAAACCCTAGCATGTATAAAATGATCCCGAATTTCCCCAATGATAATGATTATATGTGTTGATCTATGAATAAAGGATTAGAGATTCATATATTGTTGGGACTGAGATCTAGTACCTTTAATATTCCGGAGAATAAGACTTTCTTCCACTATTTATATAGAAATTTATTGGTAGTAATAATGTAGTTGAGTTGAATTATAGTAATGATCTAAATTAGAACAACATTCATGAGATAAAGGTGGTGTTTTCATAAGAACCATGGATAATTGATAACTTGGAATTGATGATTTGAAGGAGTTGTTGTTGGGTGTATCATATCTTGATTCAATTAAAATAGAAATGATAATGGTGGTGGTGATACCACTTTATTGTAATGGTTATAATCACTTTATGGAAAATGAATGAGTATTTCATTTTTTTGATGATCTAAATAGACAGCTTTTGGGTAGCATCCCTAAAGTCAATCTATTGATAAACATCTCGAAACATAAAATTAAATTATTTATTGTAAAAGGAATAATATCTATAATATCTATCAGTAGTTAGTAATTGGTTGATAAGGATAAGAATTCATCCAAATATGGGATGAGTAATTTTATATGAAATTCATAATTTTATATATTCATCTATGCCATCCATCTTCATATACAGATCCACATAACCAACTACAGGATGTAGCCAAATGATCTATGTAGCCAATTTTTACTATACATGAGAATTATGACTAATCTATCTATTTCAAATAGATCTGGATTCATATAAGTATTTGGGATGATGTAACATAATACTAACTCATAGATGAATTTGTAGATTCACATAGCTAAATGTTGCAACATAAGAAAATGTCCCACATATGAAAATTGAGAATCACGTAGATGATTTAATCGGTAGGGAAATTGGAAAGAATCAGATTATATCCATATTCTAATATTTTAATCCCAACATATGATATTTTTTTTCATATTAAAATTAAATATATACTTTTTTATTGAACATCAACATGTCCAAATTTTGTCTATTTACTTCATAAAAATATATACAGTTTGTATAAAATTGTATATATGATGAATGTATTAAATTAGATAATGTAGGATCTATGTTCTTTATAGATCATGCATCTTGATCAAACTCATGATCATGACTCAAGATGAGATCAAATAGAATGATCCATACAAGGGAGAAGATGGTAGTGTGGAGATGAGATCTCCTCACCATTGAAGATGGAACTACATCATAACATGTGCAACTATACTAAAGAAGATTTCTACACTGCATGATATAAAATTACATGTATACTTTATTAAATAGAAATATTTTGTGAATAAATATTTAATGTTTTGTGGAAGAATTAAATTATAAAATAATAATGTGATGATTTAAATATCGCATGACAGAAATATGTCAATTTTTCAATCAAATTTATAAGAAGATTTTGAATGATATAAAGTCTAATGTTTTATGAGGCATGAATGCATATAATTATGAAAACTAATACACATATTTGAGATGATATTTATGGAATATTTTAATGAAAATTTTACTCAAACATTATGAGTGTAAATGAGATTCAAAAGTATGTATAGCCTTTAAAAAATAAATGATACTTCCATAAAAAGTTTGAAATATTATTAAAAAGATATATATATATATATATATTAAAAGAGATAAAAAAGGATTAAATGTTATCTATTGTTTATGCCTATGAATATACTATGTGATGAAATAATAAGAGAATTATATGAATCGAGTCAATGCGCTCTATAAATTATTCAATTCGACAAAAGATGAAGTTGTCCCGGTGGTGCAACAACCCTTTCACACTGATGATGAGGTAAGAAGATATAAAATAATGATAGATACATCCTATGACCTTTATTTATTATATAATCATAACTAATAAAGATTTTTTATTTTCTATTGTTGATCATATTCCAATAGGAAGTTTTAAGAGGGCCAACCTATAATTTCTTATTATAAAAGTTTAAGTAAAAATTAAGGATTCCATATGACAATGAAAAGAGAGGAAGAAGATCAATATGAATAATATATTAGAGACTTTATTGATGGTAAGTGATCTTAATTCAAAGGAATTGTAATCACATTATATTTTTTGAAATATTAACATGTACTCCCTTGCATTGTAGCAGGTTGGGGAAAGAATTATTTGTTCAAAGTAATACACTGTCTAGGGATTCTTTTAAGAATAACAAGGAAGTCATGCATTTGAGATAATAACCATGATTCATCAGGGATGTTTTTATATGAAAGGAGGAAATCTTCATTAAGAAACCCCAGGCTTTCTAATGATTATTTTTTATTAAATATTTTTATATAAATAAAAGAATAGATAATGAGAGAGATCTTATTAGCGAATAAGTGAAGAAATAATTGAGGGATAATAGAGAAATTTTATTTGATGTAACTTCACACTAATCCACTCCCCTTAATTGAGGGAATATCCTTATAGATCCTAACAATTAGCATCAAAGGGTATGTTACACCTTTATATGATTTTCATAGTTAATGATTTGAATTTCTCTTTTAAAAGGATATATGTATTTAATATTTTAATAATACTTTGAATTATCTGTCAAAGAAATCATGGAAGATATGTTTCCATGAAAATGAAGAATGAGAAGAAACTATAAGAAAAAAAATGATGAATGTATCATCAAAGAAAGACAACACTTTTTTATTTGAAGTTAATAAATATGAGAGTATTTAGGGTATATTTTTTTGGGTCTCCACTTTAAGATTATGAAAAAATATCCCTCATAAAAAAAGAGGGGATAAACAATTTTAACTTATGTGGAAAATCTGAATAGAAAAAACATGCATGGTAGATAATGATTTGGTAGTTGAGTGCATCACAAAGTAAGTAGAAAATAGTTTTGTCTCATATCTATATAGAGAAGGGGTGAAAAAAATCATTTCCAAATTTACCTATAGAGGAACCATGTATCAGTGGGGATGATCACAATTTTGAGTAATCAAAAGATGAATAAATTTATGATATAAAATATATTTAATATAACTTCCTCAAATAATTAGTTCTATATATTTATTCCATTTTAGAAGTATATAAGGGAATATAATCCACTATGATGAAAATAATGATGGGATGAAAAAGAATTTAAAATAAAGAATAAAAATATACGTGATGAACTAAAAAAAGTCATAGTAACAAGTGAAATGAATATAAATATTGAGGAAAGATGGTCTATATTTTAATATGATTAGTTTAACACAAACATGAAGAAATAAAAATCCAAAAACAACCCATGGGAAAATAAATAATTCATTTGAATATGTAATTTATCTTAATGATATACTACATGGGATTAAAACCTAGAGGAATAAAGATATTGACCATCCACTATATAAAAATAAAATAATTCATTAATATCAAATTGAATAGATTAGAAAGGATGTAGAAGAAAAACTAAAAATTATAGAGGGTGAGAAAATTATTCTCAAAATGAAATGATTGATTCTTAGAATAAAATGGAAATATCTAGAATAAATTAACGCCATGTATTCATAATAATTTTAAATTAAACTTACAGATAGAAAAAATAAAGAGGATGAAAATTAAAATGAAATATTTTTGGGTGTGGGAAAAATATCCTAATATTACATCCTGGTCATTCTATAATAACCTTAAAGTAAACAATATCATCCACTTCTGAAAATAATAAATTCTCTAAACCTATTTTTCCAAAGTGTAAAGATATTAATTAAATATCTATACAAATATAGATGAAGAAAAGTGATGGTAATCTAAAAATAATTTCGAGGATAGATAGAAAAGGTTTTATGAAATATGGTTCCCCAAATACAGGTCAACTAACTACTACCAATGATAAAAAAATAGAAATCTATTAGTTCTAGAAAATCAAGACCACATGTTATTAGAAAAAATAAACCATGGTTTGTTTGTCATTTTTTTATTATTCTAGATTCAGAAATATTTCTATGGATTGATAATATTATATATCATCCTATAAAATAAAATGAGATCTTACAGTTATGGGGGAAACCCTAAGGTTCTACAACATCCACAAGCTTTGAAGAAAGATGCATATATAAGAAAAATATTTAGAATACTTAAAAAAGTCTATGGTATTTATTATGGAAGTAGTTATAGATAATAGGAATGAAATAATATATCATTTAAACCTAAAAATATAACAAATATTTATAAAATAAAATATAATTTTACGAATATAGACAATCCCACCTTAGGAAAGAATCATGAAAAATATGGTGAAAATATTATTCTAAATAATTCTATAAAGGGGGACAGCGAGTTATCCTTGGGTAACAAACATAATAATAATATTAGAGTTCACAAAAATCCTAATAAGTCTGATATGTAAGATGAAGAAAAAGGGATAACTTGTTTCTATTACAGAAAAATATGAAAAATCATGGAAAATTGTGAACATGTTAAGAATTTGAGTGTTAAAGGTAATAAACTTGAATAGAATGCAAGAAAATTTCAAATGGTAAATGAAGCGACTATGTCAGTGATCAAAACATATCAAAACAAATGTGAGAAAATCCAAAAAATTTGTATATGTTCTTATTTTATTTCTATGTCTCTAACTAGTCAATTTAGAGAAATATATAGAATTGGAATCCCAAGAAAAAAATTAAAGGGGAAAAATATTCTGTGTGAAAATAAAATCTAATTTCATGAGAGGTTTTCAAAATTAGAAACCTAAAATCATAAGTTATATTTAAGGTCTAGGTATGCTTTAAATTTTTTTTTAAAAATATTATAACATTTATTCCAGTCTAAAATGAATCCTTAAATAATATAAATGTTACACCAGGATATGCATGTTCACTTATTGATCATGATAAAAACAAAAGTTAACATAAGGAAAAGAAAAATAACCCATGCTTCCCTATATGATTTTAAAAAAAATGATTATGAAAGCATGAATATCCCATCTAGTAATGTATTTAAATTTAAAATGGAAAACTAGTTGAGAAGAAATTCTCAATCAGAAAGCTCACATCGATGAACAAGGAGGATCAATCATATTACGTAATTATTTATGTTTTATTTATGAAGTTACCAAAATATAAATTGAAAGTGATGATGGTTAAAAAAATTTGAATTAATAAAAGGAATAAACTTATATTAAATAGTCTATATATAAAACTGTCACCCTCTTTGTAACACTCGGTGATTTTAGGATATAGTTTTAAAAAAATAAAAATGATAGATTGCTTTATACACAACACCGTGTTTAAAAAAATCATGATATTAAAGATACTAAATTAATTAGTATGAATAGGATTAATATAATTATGATATATATATATATATAAAGTTCCTAATTAAAAAGTTATGTTTATGTAATAATCAATCATGTTTTAGAATGGTAATGTTATTCATCAAAAATCCATTATCTTCACAAATAGTTTTTATTGCTTTTCATGTGTGAATAAAAAAATTATTTTTAAAATATAAAAAGTTATATTTAAAAAAAATGTATATTATTTTAGGTCATTATATCAAAATTATCTTATTGTTAATTTTTTGGATCTTTTTAAAATGGTTGATTTTCTAGTTTATAATGAAAATATGAATTTTTATTGAAAATAGTATTTTTGTTTTAATTATTGTCAAAGTTGTATTTCATTTTAAAATTTATTTAAAGGAATTTTAGTTCTATTATATTATTAATCATCCAAATATGTTCACTGGAATCAATTTTATGATTGAACATGGCATAAAAAAATTTAAACATTAAAATCCTTTTTAAAAAAAATTGTTTTTCATCACATTTTGTATTTTTATCATAAATTAATTTATTTTAATTTTAAAAATTGTATCCTGGAATATTAATTCCATATTTTTAATTATTATTTTCAAATTTGGAAAATAAATCACTTTTTTGGTCAATATGAATAGTAATCATAATGATTTTTGGTCGCCACAGTAAATGTAAAATGAGTTAATTAGTGTTAAAACTAATGTGATATGGCTTCAAATCCATTAAAAATATTGAATATATTTAATTTTATGAGTATATATCATACATAATCGTCCAAAATTTTAAAAATATTAACTTTATTGACAATTTTACTGTGATTTCGATGTTTAAAATATTTAAGTAAAAGATAAAGTCAAAAATGTCAATTTATTGATTTAAATGTCTAAAATATTTTATGACAGAGATAAAAACAAACTATTTTAGGTTTTAAATATTTATTTAAAATATGAATGTATTTTTTACCATGTAAATTTATTTCTACTTTTTAGGGATGAAACAATTACTTTAAATGCATACGCAACACAAACACGGTTCTTGTGCAACAAGTAGAAAAATCAATTATATGATTTTAAAAACTCCAAATGTAATTTTTTGAGTTATTTATAGTATCTAAAAATTTTTATATCTAAATATATCATATTATATATGTGATAATGTTTTATACTGAAATTAATTTTCTTTTATGTCTTTTTAAAATTCAAATGAAATGAATAGTTTCCAAAATGAAATTAATGATATTTTATAATAAATAATATATTAATAAATGATATGAAATTATTATAAATCCTATATTCATACAAGATAATGGGATATGGATTAAAATATTATTAATGGTTCATTCATGGGTAATTTTTCATTTTATAATGACTTTCTTGACACCTAAATAGTAGAAAAGTTTGATATCATTGTAATTTACAGAAGGGTTAATGGAGGGGGGGGGGGGGGGGGGTTGAAACAAAGAGATAAGGGATAAAACATAATAAAAAACTTGAAAAAATATTATTTTATGATTTTATTTATACTCATAATCATATTATATTCAAATTATATCAATTTAAATCCATTTTAAATGAGAACTATTTTATATAGATTTAATACATTAGTTAATTCTAAGAGAGCCCCTCCCCTAACTTATAAAAAAGAACCTCACTTCTTTAATTATTCAAAATGATTGATCCTTATAGACCGAATAAATACCTAACCTAATATGATATAATATTACATATAAACATCCAATAGATTTTGGTCTTCCCAAAATACCATCCTTTCAATGATTAAGGGGTAAGACAAAATAGGTTTCTCAATGACGATATATAATTCTTAATCGAGCATTTTCAATTTTATTTATTATTATATCTCATATATATCTATTTTATCTATTATAAAATAATTATTTAGTTATATAAAAATTAATAAATTATTATTATAATGATTTAATAATCATTATACCTCTTCTTCCAACCAGTTTTAAAAGTATAGTGCTGCTCATTCATACGTGTGGACTACCACCTCCACGAAGTGATGCGATTTATTTATCATTCTCACTTTAAATGGATGGTAATAAATATAAATATAAAAAATATATATGATATATATTATATAATAATATTTCTATAAATATGAATTACTATTTACCTTTATTTCATTTCATCCATTGAAAAGTGAAAACCACATTCATGTATACGTATGCCCAACTATCTCCATGAACTGTGTAACTAATTTATTGAGATATAATTATTATTGATATATATATGTATATAATTAATATATATATTATATTTATATAATGATTAATGGTTTTATTTTATGTAACCGGGATAAAATTTCATTGACTGAAACTTCCAAACGGAAACTCGCATGAAAAAAATAATAGGCTCCAAAAAACAGAAACATTAATAAGAAATTATTTATAAATGGATATTGAAATGTCATAAGAGTATATATATTATATTTTGAATAATTAAATTATTCTAGTATAAAATAATAATAAATATAAATTTATTATACATGAGTTTAGGCTGCTTTTGATTTAAGTGTACTTCAGGTATGGGAGTTAAGTTATAATCTAATTGTCTATCAAGGTTATCTATGATCAAGTTTCTAGTCATAAAATACCCCAAACAAATTTCTTAAACATTCCTAAACATTAGTTATTTCTATAGATTACATTTTTTCCTTTCATTTTTGTCTAATTAAGTACTTAAGATTAGAAATTAATATTTTAAAGAATATATAACTACTTTTCTTTCTTCGATCGGAAATCCATTTTTTCTATCATATCCACGTTTTTGAAAAATGTTTTCAAGAATGTTTTAATATTATCCTGTAATTGTTTGAATTGATATTTAAAAATTATTTAACGTCAAATAATGGTTTAAAAGGATTATTCTAATCATATTTTGAATGAGATACTTTTCTATTTTACTGAAAATGTGAATAGAATATTCATTTTAATGTATACAAAATGAATTTAATTTCCCACCACCATGACCACAATGTGGTTTGATTCTTCCCTTAAAAGTTTCCATGGACCTTTTAATATAAATTCCATCCATAATATTTTTAAAATATTTATATTTTAATGAAGTGACTTAAAGATGAAATGTTTATTTTCCGGATGAAATATTACAAGTGGTATTTTAAATGCATTTTCATCTATGTTTACATCCTTTAATATTACTTATTATTTACTTGGGATATCATCCAATGATACAATTTTATTATTTCTATGGATGGTTTATGATTATGATGATTAAATCCTTATAAAACCTATTTATTTTCTAAGGGACTTTCTATGACATAATGATGACATGTCTTTGAAACCCATTTCATTTCCACTGCTTATGATATGATGAATTTTTTATTATATTTTGTCGCATATATGGATGATTTTAATTATGTGATGGGTGATCATGGAATTATATAGTACTCAAATGCCTTGGATAAAGATGGATATCTCATGATATGTCCCATAGACAGTTATTAGACAAGTGACCAATTATTTTGGTCACAAGGCCTCAAGAATGCATCCCCATATGCTATATATAGAAACCATTATTTTTTTACATTATTATTACATAATTTTAAAGGTAAAAAATATAATTGTGTTAGAAAACTAGGATCCAAAGGGTTTTTGTATTGTTAAAATTAGGACCAAACATAACATTTACATAATAAAACATAACAATTATCTAATTATTTATTCTATTGATTAATTGTGGCCATCATGTTCTCTTTGTATAAGTGGTCACCTGAGGATATACAACAAAGAAATTAAGGAGATAAATGCCTTGTATGAGGATAAATAAGGACCCGAATAAATGTAACTTGGGTGAGAATTATATTCATCATCCTAAAATAAACATGGGATCATCATTATAATCATGATAATAAAAATTAGATAAAGGCATGGAATGCATCAATGCATAAAAATGAAAGATCATGTCTTTGTGGTCAAATGACACACATATTTGTGAACAAAGCTAGCATCAAATTATAACATAACATATGTTCATAATCATAAAATCACCATTTTTAGAAAATATAAAATCATGTTCATGAATATTTCACCTGATATCATGAGATACATCACATTACCCAATGAATCAGAGCGCTATATAATTTCATGTGCACCTATCACATCATAAAATTTACATAATCATGTAGGCCACATAATACGCATAATAGTATTTTCATTAAAATAACCCCTAGAAAGGAAATGGATTTCATGATAATTTCATAATGAATAATTTATTTAATAAACATTAGGTTTCTAAAAATAAAAAGGGAATAACTTACTTTCCATAAGAATAATCAATCTTGAGTAAAGAAGAAACAATCTCAAGAGAAGTAAATGATGTGTTTTTTAAAAAGATGAGTTAATTTTGAAATTTCATATCATTTGATAGAAAATCAGATTCAAAACATGCATATCCAATAAAATAAAATGTATAAAAAAACTGATTAAATTTTAATAATATTAAAAGAACATCCATCCTGAAATTTGGTATGAAATAGGAATAACCAAAAGTATAGAAATTTGATTTGAGAATCCTCTAACCAAATGTACAAATGATTTATTCACTTTAATATCCAGTTTAAGAAAATTATACTGATTAATTAATAAATATATAACCTCTTATAAATTTATTTAATTTATTATAACTTTATTAAGTTCAATCATATCCATTATAAGGAGTAATAGAGTTTATTTTCCTCATTCGAGCGCGTTTTTTTTCTTGGTTTTTATTATCGGTTCAGTAGTATACATGTATGAAAGATCATATAAAATGAAAATAATTCTCAAAATTGGAAATTATATATTATTATTAAACTTGAATAAGTTTAATTGGTCTTATATATTATTATTTTTTATGTTATGAGGATGATTCATTAGATAAAATCTTAATGGGAATCATTTATATTAATTTTTTCGGTTTTCGATCACAACGAACTTGTTTTGTTTTAATATTTAATATTATGTATATATGTTAGTTACAAACATTAAAAAGGTTTTAAAATACATTTTAAAAACTGTTTCAACCATTATAATGGTTTTATGACTATCCATGAATGTGGTAAAGGAAAATTAAAACTTGTCGTCGTCAAAGACGATAAATCAACACCTCAGAGATGATGTTTTCATTTTAAGAATTAAAGGGCGAGGATAAAAGGTTTGATGATGGATTATTACATTAAAATAATAAAATTATCATATAAATAATATAATGGAGTTATCATTCCACTTGTATAAGGATATATGATGATAGAATATAAAAATGAAATAAATTAAAATGAAATTAAATGAAAAGAAAAAGGATTAAAGGAAGGTGTGTGTAGAAGAGGTGGGGATGGGTGTTATTTATATGGGAGGAGAGGAGTGTTTTTTATAATTTTATTTATTAGTTTATTATTTTGTCATAAGAATATTTATAGTTTTGATTCCCATGACTGAATAAATTAAATAGAGAAGTAGAGTTTTATATTATTTGATTATATCTTCCATACATCATCTATGACCAAATAATTCATGTATTTGTTAAATACCCTTAATTACCATATTTCACTATTAACAAAATTGAATTATTTTAGAAAAAATACAAAAAATGGACTCTGTACATTTTTCAATGTGTATAATTAATAAACAAACTCTATTTTATGAAACAAATTCTTAATATGAGAAACTTTTTTAGGCAAAAGAATAATTTATAAAAAAATAATGATTTTATAATTATAACTGATTTTATGACACTTTGAAAAATTACTTTAGGTATCATAAAATTGTCTTATAATCATATGATAACAAAATAATAATTTATGAATATATTTTATGAAAATATATTTTCTTCTAAATCCTAATATTAGTCATAAATTTTTAATTAAATATTTATAACTTACAAAAATACCAACACTTAATTTAAAATTTCTAAAATTCTTATTTAAATATACTATTAAATAAATATTTCATATTTTCAGTCATAAGATACCTAAATTTTACTTTCAAATTCATAGGTGGGGTTATTATTCTATTGTAATTATTACTATTCTTAATGGTCACATCACAATTTCAATGGTGAAATTACAATTCAATTGGTATAGGTTCTTTAACTTCTGGAAACACATCTTATTCCATTCATTCTTAATTTATAGTGTTTTATTATGTTCTCAATGTAATTTTATGTGATTTATAATATATTGAATAATTATAAAAATGAAATTTACATAGATAAAATTTTGGGTCGTCACATTCTTCCCCCTTAATGAAATTTTTCACCCAAAATTTCATTTTTAAAATACATGTGAGGGTATTTTTCCTTCATCACTTCACCGGGTTCGCGTGTTTCATATTAATACTTATAGGTCCATCATAGTACTTTTACCAGGTGAGTATTCTTGTTGCATAGAAAACTTTCTCTATGTTCCAATATCTTCACTATCTTATCCTCATAAAAAATATCATTTTCCAACAATACCACCATCAGATTCAGTACATTGGGGGAATCTAGTATATACGCCCTCAAGTGGGATGCATAGAATATATAATGTACTTCAGACAATGTAGGTAGAAGATCCATTCAATTGGACACATATTCAACACGATCAAGAATATCAAAGGGTTGATATACCTAGGACATAGATTTCCTTTCTTCCCAAATCTCATGATATAATTTCATGGAGATATGAATAGGAATACCATGACTGCAACATCAATCTTTAGGTCCTATAGATGATTGTATGCATAACTATTATATTGACTTTGGGCTTCCATGATGTGCTAATAAATGGTTTTCACATTTTCCACCATTTATTTGAAAATTTTAGGTTCTAAAAGCTTATGTTAACTAACTTTTTCCTGGCATGCCTGTGTTCTTCATATTTTCCCAGAGAAGGCTTCATATGGGGCCATTTGGATGCTTAATTGTAAACTGTTGTTATAGGAGAACTCAACCAGAGGTTGGTGTCGGTCCAATTCTCCCTTTAAGTCCATAAAATATGATCTCAAAATTTCTTCCAATGTATAAAAAATTTTCTCATATTGGCCATCAATTTTAGGATGATAGTTCATACTAATGTTCAACTCAGTGTTTAGAGCATGTTGGGGAATTTTCCAGGACATGGAGGTAAATCTCATATCTCAATCAAATACAATAGATATCGGTACTTCATGCTGCCTTACCACTTATCTTATGTATATCTATGAAATTTTATCCTATGAGAAGTATTCTAGAATTGTGAAAAAAAGATATTTTTTTTGGGAGAATATCCATAGAAACCTATATAGCATTGTTTCCTCTGGATGTATTTGGGAGTCCGATGACAAATTACATGGTGATGTTTTCCCATTTCTATTTTGGTATGGGTAATGGCTGCATCATACACTGATAATTTTTCCCTTTAGTATACACTTGTATATATACAAGGTGATTTTATGTATATTTAGTGATCCTATTCTTCATATTCTCCCACTAATAGTTCTTACAAAGAAGACAATATGTCTTTGTGCTCCCTAGGTGAATAGATAATGTTGAGATATGTGTGTCACTTTGAATCTCATTATTTATCTCTCTATTAGATGGTACACATAGTCATAAACCATATATTATTAATACATCCTCATTAATTTTGAACTATGATGATTTCCCCTTTCTCATGGATTGCACCTTATTATAAATTTCCACATCATTTCCTTGAGAGTCCTTTATTTTTTCCATGAGGGATGGTTGAGAAATCATTTGAGAAAGGATTGATGATGTTCCTCCATTAATGATTCCCATTTCCATTCATTACAAATATATGAATGTTGGATTCTTTTCAAATCTCATAATTTATAGTGTTAAAGGATCCTTTATACTTATTGCATCATCCACTTTATTCTATTTGACAATATTTTTGTGGATTGAGTAGTCAAAATAATTGATAATATCTGGCCATCTACATTAGAACTTTTTAATCTCATTATATGTGAATATATATTTGATACTCTTATGATCAGTATATATTTTATACTTCTCCCAATAGAGATTATGCTTCCATATTTTCAACATGAAGATCACAACTCCCAAATCCAGATTATGCATGGGATAATTTTTCTCATGAATTTTAAACTACCTTGAGTCATAAGATATCACTTCATAATTTTTCATTAGTAAAAATAATAATAATTTCTTAGATGTATCTTTTTATACCAAAATAAATTCCCCACTTTTTATAATTTTGAGCATTGGTGTGGTTATAATCCTATTTTTAACTCATTGAAGTAGTCTTAACATTCACTAGTCATGGAAAACTTTTCTCCATTCCAAGTCATCTTGGTAGGTGGGTTTAACAATCATTGAAGTTCTTCAAAAATCATCTGTAATACACAGATAGAACAAGGAAAAAATGGATCTTCATTACAGATATTGTCATGGGCCACTTTTAGATTTCTATTATCTTTTAAGGGTCCATAGATATTCCTTTTTGGTAATAAAGTTCCCCAAGAATGATACATCCTCCATCCAGAACTCAGATTTACAATACTTTTCATAAGGTTTATCCCATTAAAAATTCCTTATCAAAATATTCAAATGAACCTCATGTTCGTCCTTGCTATTGAAGTATATTATAATATCATTAATAAAGGATACCTGAAATTTTTTGAGGTAATATCTAAAAACTATATTCATTATGATCATGAATATATCTAGCGAATTGGTGAGTTTGAAGGACATCACTATGAAATCATAGTGTCCATACCTCATTCCAGAGGATGTCTTTGGTAATATCCTCGTTCCTAACCTTTAATTTGTGATATCCCAACTAAAGGTCCACTTTAGAGAAATACTAGTACCCCTATAGTTGATCAAAAAATTCATCTGTCCATGGTAGGGGATAATTTCTCTATGTTGCGATTTTGTTAAATTCATGAAAATCAATTAATAGTCACATTTATCCATCATTCTTCTTGAAAAATAGCACTTTCACAACTCATAGTGAACCACTTGGGCATATAAGACAACTATTCAAATTCTCTTGTAACCGCTTCTTTAGTTCCATCAACTTAATAGTAGATATTCTGTAAGGTATATTTGATATCGACAGAGAACCATAAATATGTTTTGTTGAGAATAGAAACTCTCAGTTGGGAGTAAGGCCAGACAATTTTTCAAGGAAAACATTAGCATAGTCCCTCACAATAAGAATGTATTTGAGTATGATTCTCTCCTTTGTCTCAATCATTTTAACTAGATATGTTTCCTCTCATGTTAATAATATATATAATTGAGATGATGATTCTAAAAGAGATTCACAGTCCTCCTCACACATATGCATAATTATAGGATGATTCAATATGTGAATAGTGATATACCTTTCTTTAAAGATGATGTTGGATTTGTATAAAGATAGCCAATTCATGCCAAATATTGTATCACACTCTACCAAAAGAAGTAATAAAATATTTTCAGGGAGTTTTAGTCCAAACACATTAATTATAGAGGAGTTATATACTTCAAATACAACAATTTTCCCATTTTATATTCTCACACATCACTCAACCTCCCTATTTTGAGGTTGTGTTTGAATTTTTATACTAAACTTGGAAGATATGAAAGAATACATAGAACCAGAATCAAATAACAAATTTTCAATTCATGAATAAATAAACAATGTACCTATCACCAAATCATTATTGGGATCCACCTCAGTAGTAGTTATGGACTAAGCTTTCGCTTTCACATTTGTCTTTTGTGGCTGTGGATGTTGATTACCCTCGTGGACTCGAGGTTTAGTGCACTGGATTTCATAGTTCCCTTTCTCCCTACAATTGAAGCATTGAACCATTTGTGGTTCTCTCCTTTCCTCTACCACATTGTCCTACTTCTTCATGTCTCATCGATATTCATGATCTTGGGGGACTTCTCTCCCACACATAAATCATTTCCCCATCCCATTGAGGCAATACCCATGATTCTTCGTCCCATTTTTTTTGGCATGTGAGTGGTTGTGTTTTCTTTCCCCATTTTTAATTAGATCCCCCAATATGAAACTCCACCTTTTGTTTCTTATATATATATCCATGGTACCTTTCTCCAAACTCTATCTCCACTTTTAGATCACATAGAACAACTTCTTTATAACTCCCAAAGTATTGAACTGACTGAATCATTCAAAGGGGTGGTTTTAAACCACTAAAGAATCTATCTATATTTCTATCATTTTTATAAAAAAGCATAAGGAATACCATGAAAAACCTGTGAAAATTTCATGGTATGTCATTATAGATTCACACTACTTTTTATTCAGCTTTATAAATTCTCTCTCCATCTTCATACAAAGACATGAAAGGAAATAATTTTTGAGAAATTTTTTTCGTAATTATTCCCACTCAATCTATTCAATTTCGTAATTTTTATGGGTGGTCAAAATAAACACCCACCATTTATTGTCCTCTCCATCCAAATGATAAACAATTAACATCACCTTATCTATAATAGAACAATTAAGCACAAAAAAGATCATATATGTTGAATTGACCCACTATTCTACAACTAGTGGATCAGAAGATCCACTAAATGTCGGTGGACAATACATCATAAAAGACTCAATACATAGTTTCTCCAACTTAGGTGAATGAGGATGTTCCAAATTATTCAAGTTATTTTTCATATCCTAAGAAAGATGGGTAATCATCACCATGAAATTTCTAACACCTCCTCCCAAGGAATTGAGGATATCCTTAAGGTATTTGTTGCATTATACCTTACAAATATTGTTGGACTGTTTTCTCGTCATTTCCACCCTTTAATGAAATATAAAAGTTTTGATCAAAAGTTAAGTCAACAAGTCATGAATAAAGAAATTTTTCCCTTGTGCAATTAACTTTTAAGGAATATCTTTCAAGAACCATATATTTTGTATTTTTTTAAAACAAAGATTCTTGGGTGATTTCACGTACATAGTCTCATTCTAAGGGCTTTCAAAAATGTTCTCTAAAAATAATTCTCAAATTAACTAAACCATTATATGATACCAAATATAGAGACCATGATTTTTCTAACATTATTATTACATAATTTTAAAGGTAAATAATATAATAGTGTAAAAAAATTATGATCCAAAGGTTTGGTATTTTGGGAAAATTAGGACCAAACATAACATTTATTTAATAAAACATAAACATTATTTAATTCCTCTTTCTATAGATTCTTAGTGTCCCTCATGTATTCCTTAGTATAAATAGTCACATGAGGATATACCACAAAAAAAGGGGTGAGCTAAAATCCCATGAAAATGATAGATAAGAACATGAATCAATATAAAATGGGTGATAATAATAATAATACTAACATAAATATTGGATCATCATCATAATCATCTTAGGAAGAAATATATAAAGGCATGGAATCTGACAATGTAAAAAAATTGAAACATCATGTCTTAGTGGTCAAATACCACACATAGTTGTGAACAAATCTATCCTCCTGTTTACAAATATAATATGTGCATAATCATAGCATAATCATTATGAGAAAATATATCATCATGTTAACACATATTTCATTTTATCTCATGAGATATGTCACATTCCCCAATGTATTGGAGCTCTATATAATTCTGGATGCACTCATCACATCATAACATTTATATAATCATGCAGGAAACATTGATTTTATAACAAATTTTTCCATAAAATAAACCATCGAAAGGAAATTGGCTTTATGGGAATTTCATAAATCATAATTTCATGAATAAACATTCGGGTTCTTAAAATAAAAATTTAATAACAAAAATGGTATAATAATCATCAATCTAGAGTTATAGAGAAACAATCTCAATACAAGTAAAAGATGTGTTTTTTTATAAAGAACATTTATTTTGGAAAAATATTTTCATTTATCACAAAATTATATTGGAAACATGTATATCCCATAAAAGAAAAGTTAATAAAAAAGAAATTATATTTCAGTAATATTAAAACAACACTCACACAAAAATTTGTCATGAAATAGGAATAAACCAAAGAAATGAAATTAGTTGTGAGAATCCCCTTACCTTATATTTTAATGATTTATTCAATTTAATATCATGTATAATCAATTTATATTGATTAATTAATAAATATAGATCCTATTTTACATTTATTTTATTATGGTATTATGTCTATTCTTAAAGGAGCTAAAGGAAGAGGTTTGAAGATGGATTATTGCATTAACATAATAAAATTACCAATATATATTTGATATTAGAGTTATCATTCCAATTTTAGAAGTGTATTTGAGGAGAGATTAAGAAAAGAAAATAAATTTAAATTAAATTAAATGATAATAAAAAGTACATTACCTCTTGATTTCTTCTTCTTGTAAACCTCCTTATAGAAAATAGATTTGGTATTTTTTGTGACCAATGTATCATGGACATGGGGGATGGGATTTGGAAGAGGGTTTGGAATACATTATAAAATCTTCAAGTCTAGGAATGTGGGGGTAGAAGAGGTGGTGAGGGGTGGTATTTTTAAGGGAGGAGATGTGTGTTTTTTGATTATTTTATTCATTAGTTTATTATTTTTGCTCAAGACTATGAATAGTATTGATTCCCATGACTAAATAAAATAAATGGACAAAGAGAGTTCAAGAGTATTGGATTACATCATCCATTCATCATATATTACTCAATAATTCATGTATTTGTCAAATACCCTAAATTAACATAATTCACTATTCATGAAAAATTCAACTATTTTACAAAAAATACAAAAAAATAATCCTAAAATATTTTTCACATTTATATTTAAAAAATATAATCCAATTTATGAAAATAAGTATTTAATTATGAGAAATTTAGTTTTAAAATAAAATCATCATTTATTTAAAAATTAATGATTTTAAAATTATAACTAATTTTATGAGACTTTGAAAAATTACATTCCACAAAACATTTTTTATATTTTTCAAATAAATCACTTTTGGGTTAGTGAGATATGTAAAAGAATCCAAGCCCAAAACACTTAAAAAAAGAAAAAGCGGGCCTGTTCAAAAGCCCAGTCTTAGGCCACTATTCTAAATGTCATGTTTTTATTCTATTTGTATTAGTTCCTTAACTTCTAGGATTACCTATTATTATATTCATTATTCATTTTTTTTTTGCGTTTTCTATTTTATTTTATGGGATTTATGCTATATGTAATATATATAATAATGTAATTTCCATTGATAAACTTTTGCGTCATCACACTAGAGGATGAAACTAGCATCAAGGGTGTATAGTGGTATGGTTGGGAGACTATACCTTATAAGAGTGAGACTTTTTGTCAAATAATGTGATTGATCTGAAGAAAAAGAAAAAATATGTTATTTAGTTAATAAATATCTGATATAAACCAGTAAATAGTATCGTAGATGAATGTTGTCATAGTGATAGAAAGTATGAGGAAGGAAATTCATGGAAGAGGACATGTAGAAAATACCATTATAAACCAAAGAAAATAAAAGACTAAAACTATCTATCTCTATTATTATCCAGGGAACTAGATCAGTCCTATCCACACAACAAAAAAGATATCAAACATCCAAATCTAGGTTCTTCCTCTTATCTTTACCTACAACCATGAAATCTACTCAAGTCCCAAAATATGACCTGAACAGTGTTTGAGTAAAACTCCTTAGGCTACCAATAATGGTGAATAATGTAAATCTAGTCCATGAATATAAAATGTGATAGTTTAATCTTATAATAAATAGGGATGTAAAATTATATACGATCATGTTGGACTTAGTCTTCTTATGGGACACTCATTCAACCCTACTTTCATTATCCTAAGTCAGATATCTCTTAAAATATGTCTATTTAATTTAGTTAGGTACCCAATGAATATAGCCAAGGTATCCTAGATTAATGATTACGTGAAAAATATGAGAATACCATAGAATTTATAGACTTTTATAAGTTATTCCTTCTCACATTGATCATCATTGATGTTGTTTTTGAGTGTAATACAAGAGAATAACCCTTTTCATTCCACTCTTAAGAGTTTTTAACTGATCATGGGGAGCAATTATAAGGTAATAATGGGATAGACTTGATCATAATACAATTAAATGATCCAAGGCATTCCATGTCCAAAGTCATCAAACTGAATCCTAGGAGATCATCACATGAAATCTAATTTTCTAGAGTTTTCAAGTAAATTTTTGATGTCATGTAGAGGCATTCACGAATCTAAGACATTAGACAAATAAAATTTTGGTGTACCACTTGTAATTCACATCAATTTATTGGGTAGAGTCTATTGAATTCAGCCAAGGAATTTCATGTCGGAAATCCAAGGCTTGCACAATGTAGGCCACACAAATATTAGTGTAATCAAGGTCCATAACTATATTCAAGCATAAAATAGTACTAAACCATAAGGCTAGGTGTACATGTAATTTAATAATTCATTTATAGAATTTCACAAGTGGATGAAAATCTAGAAACACACAAAGGGGTGGTTCAATTATACAGGAAAGGGTGTTTCTTAATGACTATCCCATCACACCCTAAGGGGGGTTTCATTTACATTAAAATTGTGATTGTCATAGAATTTAAATAGACACATCCTATGGTTTCATATCGGGTTGATTTTATCAACAACCAATGGATTATAAGGGTCACATAGTATGTTTATGTCAATATCTATGTGTCTAATTTAATGTATATGAATTTTTAGAGGAAACATGTTGAATGTATAGTGTGAAGAATAACAAATAAAAATATAAATAATGATACTTTTAGAGAAAAGTAATAGATATCTTACCTAAGACTATAGAATAGTTCTCATCTAGTATTGACCTTATTTATGTGTGTGAACATGATAAATTAAAAAATAGAAAAAATCCATAAAAATTGGTTATAAAAATCATAAATGGGGGAAGATGTTTTTTATGGATGAGAAAAGAAATAAAGGGATCTAATTGAATGCTATCCTTCCTGAGGGTGAACCAATATTTCAGAAGGAACTTGATTCGAAAGTGGAATGTTGGAGATACACTAAAAACTCTATTGAGAGGAAGAGGGTCTCCCAATATGGCTATTGTGTGTAAATGAAAAAGGAGGAGAAGGTATTATACATTTAAGATAAAATTTTGAAAAATGGTAATTTATAGAATTTTTAACAGGGTGTATGGTTTGACCAAATTGTTGGTTAAACTGGGCACCAAATGTGCATCCACGCTACCAATGATAACTACACCTCTCAAAGTTTAATAACATAGTTATAAAAACTTTATGAAAACCATTCAAAATAAACCAAAAAAAATTTAGACCCTCCCAGGTTTGCATGACCCATTTTCATGGTTTATAAAACTATGATCCTCCTTTTCTAAGACTCATGGTTAGCCAAACCATGTACTAACTATACACGTCATACTACTTCTCCAAAAACAATATCTATGGGCCATCAAACCCTTCTGAATTCTCTTGAAACCTCTAATAATCCCTTAGTAACTTCCATATAATGGAAACCAAGGGTTTTGGTTTAATTGAAAAGGATGCATTGCTGATTGAATAATTGGGTTCTTACAATGTCCCCTCTTTAAGGCTACTTTTCCCCATGATTCTCTTATGAAGATAGTCGAGCTACATCATTGAACAACTCTAATCACTGAGCTTGTATTTCAGACTCCCATTAAAAAATTCCCCTTGCATACATTTCTCTTTCATATAACCAAAACAAGTGTTACCATCATTCCCCAAAGATTCTTTATTCTATGATCAAAGATATGAACAAGTTACTCTTAAAACAATAATCATCCCAAAAATCAACTTCCTCATAATCAAATAGATGAGATGGATATGAGTAATAATGGAGGAGGTTAGAAAAGGGAAGAAATCATTCATAAACACATAAAACTATAAGAGAGCTATCCAATTTACTACTGGCCTGACCCCCTCAAATATCATAAAAGGAAAAATGAAACTAGTTGACCACTTTCTTTACCTACTAATCAATCAATGACACAAACTTTGTGAAACACGAATGAAGACTCGGTCCCCCACCTCATATTTTGGAGGTCAAGGTTTAAGATCAATATATTAATTTTTTCTTGACTAAGACATATATATACATTTTTTGATCAACTGTACAAGTATTGATTTATCCCAAATGAGATGTTTTCTTGGAAGAGTTGACTCCTCTACCTATAACTAGAATAGAGGTAAACTAAATGACATACTGTATAGAGCCTCATAAGGATCTATTTGAATAGTCAATTGGAAACTTTTATTATATGAAAACATATAAAGTAGTATGTTATTTTCCAAATATCCTCTAAAATCATGGACACATTCAAGAATAATGTCCTCCATTACATACATAGTGCACTCAGACTGAACATCATTCTGAGGGTGGTATAGTGTACATTGAACTACCAATGAACCCTGGTCCTTCTACAATGACTTCCAGAACCACGAATCATGACGATCATCCCTAAATGATAGAATGGTATATAGAATCCCATGAAAGTGTATAATCTCTAGAACATATATCCTTACAAATCATCCACTATGAAGGTGTCACTAAGGTTCAATAACTAGGTGATACTCATCATCTTGTCCATAACCACCCAAATGACATAACTACCTCAAGGTTTCCTAGGTAAATGCCTCAAAAAATCAATGGTTACATCATCCCATATCCACTATAGGATGGTTGGTGTATTTATAATTCTAGAAGGATACTGGTGTACCACATTCACCTGTTGATAAGTGGAACACTGAGTTAAAACTTTTGATCTCCATTTTCAACCCCAACCACCAATACTGGTGGTGAAAATAATGATACATATTTGTGATTCTGAGATGCACAAACCATTTATAAGTTTGAGATTATTGAATCAATTCTTATCAAATGTATGTAGAAACCCAGACATGTCCTTATATATTTCGGATATCATCCTCATCAGAAACTAAAATAGGTAGTGGTTCCTCACTAGAATCACCTTCCCATAGGGCCATGCCACTAGGATGTGAAAGATTCATCCTTTTCACTCCATCTAGATGTGATGAAGTCACTAGTAAGACCATCGAGACAAGTTTCATGTGACACTCCTAAACATCCATATTCAATTTAAAAATAAGATCCATCAACCACTAATCAGTATTAGCTTCTTGAGTAGATTGAGTATCAGACTTCTAGATTAGAGCATCATCAATTTCATTTCCATTACCATGTGTGTGAGAATGATCAAAGTCAAAATAAGGAATATATTCTTCCCATATTCACAATTGAAGGTACAATTCATAATGACAGAATATGTATTTAAGGATCTTATGATCAATGTATATCATGAATTTCCCCCCTAATGTATAATTACTCTATAAACACATGGCCGAAATGGTAGATAATAACTCAAGGTCTTGTGTAAGGTAAATAAACTCATCAGGTCTCAAGTGATGAGACCCTTATTCCATGACTCATTCCAATTACATCAATATATCTCCTAATATAATTATTAATGTACCACAAAAAACTATATAACCTCTTCCAAGATCAGATAAGTAGGATCAACACTAAGGAATACCTTCCTTTCAACTCTTCAAAGGTCTTCTCCTAAGCATCATTCCATATGAACTTTACATTATTCAGGGTCAATCCATTAAACAGTACATTCTGGAGTGAAAAGTACTAGATGAAGTACCAATAGTAAGCAAATAGTTATAATAATATTTGAATATCAAATACATTGTTGGTATAATCCCATGAAATAATGGCTCTCAACTTCTCTGAATCCATATATACTCATACTTCTAATATGTTGTGGAACAGAAAGTGAACTTTATTGATCTAAATTTAGAACTTAGTGATATTGGAATATATTGTATTCTCCCTTAGTTTACTCGGAACGTTTTTATGGTGTTTGGTATGATCATGTCAAGTGAGAGAGTATAATAATATTTTATCCACAAAAAACCACTAGAAACACATCTTAGTATGTGCGTAAAATCCAATTCAAAAAGTAAATAAATACTATAGTTGTGTTGGTAAAACCGAACAAAATTACTAGATAATCATATAATTCATACCAATATTAGAATGTTTTATGTGGTATATCTATGATCCTAAATCTAACCTGATGTTAGAATTATCTCTAATAAATATTCAAGAAGGCCTTGGAACAATAGAGTTGTTCAACAAAAAATTTTATAGGAGGAAGTGGGTACTAATTCATAACTGTAAGATAATTCTACCACCGATGATCCACACATAGCCCGACGGTACGATTCTCCTGCTTGGAAAAATTAGAGGTTTTAATGACTCAGATTTTCCCATGTGTTATTTTTATAAATTATATGGGTTTATTTTTATTGTAGATACTTAGGAGACATGTGATTTTGAGGACTCGTGTGCCCTAAAAATTATTTGAAAAATATTAAACATTAAATAGCACTTGGGCATGATTTTTTTTTAAAAAAAAGTGGAATAAATCCTAAATAGGTTCCTGATTCTGAAATCTAAGGGCATCATCAAACTCATAATAGTGGTTTTACCCTAGGTGTGACTTAATGTTGGTTGTCATGTGTCATATGTGAATAATTTGTTCCAGGACGTAATAAGAATGAAAATATAATATTCAACGTAATGACATTTTCATTTTAATAAGAATTTATTAATAAATTAAAGGTTATCACCATAACTATAGAATTCCTCTAAGATGGAAAGAATGATCTCTGGAGAAAAAAATTGGAAAACGATGACGAATTGATGCAACGACAGATTCAGTAGATCAAGGATTGATGAATGACGACAAAAAAACTTCACCCTTAATCAACAATATTTCCAACTCGATACTGGGCATTTGTTTCCATTTTTTCCCTTGTTCTTGGTTTTCGGGATTATTGTGGGTCAATCCACTAGTAGATTGACCCACAGTTCAATCATTTTGGGATGGAAAAAAAATGCGAGTTTAATTTCGGGAGATTATTTTTTTCATCTTTGTTCATTTCCTCTATTGAGAATGAATCTAGGTTTACAAAAACAATGATAAGGTTCATTATTCGGGAATTTTTCTACATTTCTATCCCCCATTATTTCCATTCTTATCCATTGGACCTTGGTGGAAATTGCTCAACTTTTTGGGAGGATACGAATGTGAATGTACCCTTGGATTGGTGGTAATGCATCAACAGATGCCGCATCTATGTAGATCGGGACCTGAGAAACTAGGTTATAAAATCTTTGTATACTTTAGACCAGCATAGGAGGAGAGATTTCCCATATATGGGGCCACCAGTGTGTGCTACGTCATGCTGTGTAGACGCGGTGGCCTGACCACGTGGGAGTCGTGGTAGCTGGATGTATGTGGTGGTCATGGGACACAACAGTCACTGCTGGGGAGAGTCCACAGGGTGTGGATGTGATGCACTGGACATTGGCCTAGGTGTTCCATATGGGCCACTCAGGCCACGTGGGATGGGATAGAAATCCCAATAAACCAGTCCGGGATGGGACAGATCTGAGTAGGACCCGGATCTATTCGAATATTGCGGACATGCTTTCTTCAAACATCCATAAATTTCAAACCGTGTGTCCATTTGAAGAGCCATCTACGGAATTGGAAAAACTGTAATAATAAGGTTATTTATAGATATCCTAAGTGGGTATTTTTTCAGTAGCATAGATGACCTAATGGATTAAGGAATGGTTTTTCCCAAAATGAGCATACTATGAGAAGAATCTTGTGGGTGGTTGTTACCTTGAGACTCCGTGAATAAGAGAGACTATGTGTCTTATAGAGAATATGTTTGTTATTGAAAATGTGTGTATTAAAGAGACTATGTGTCTTATCAAGACTATTTGTCTTATTGAGACTATGTGTCTTAGAGAATACACCTAATAATATTATTATGCATACTATCAACTTATGCCTATGTAAACTAACTATATTTTATGTTGTGGTATACTATATGGTGTCTTCCATATGGTATATTTTCCGTTGTGGTATAATGTGTTCTATATTCTCTATGGTATATTCCCTTTATGGTATTCTATGAGTTATCTACTTTATGAAATTCCTTTGAGTTTTTGGGATGTCCTACTGAGTGTTTCTTTACTCACCGCTGCATGGGATTTACCCACACGTGTCATGTATTGTGTAGATGAGTGACCTTTCAATGGTTTTCCAAGAAGACATAGACTAAGTGGTCCCTTGTGGGACTGAAAAAATTGAGGTGTGTTCCGAAATCTTTTCAGATGACAGTCCCAGCACCATTGCCTTTAGGTTGGATAAGGTAGGGTTTTCTATGAATGAGTTTCTGGAACTTGTGGCTATAAAATCTTTTCTTTTGGTGGGATTATATTTGGTCCCTTTTTACATTTTTGTACCTTCATTGGTGTACTTGGGTTTTGATTTAGTAGTTTTTATGCATTATTTACTTAGTGTTTTTACTTTTCAGCATTTGTGGATTGGAGATGGGTGTGTCCATATAGGTAAATAGGGAAATGGATATCATTTGTGGGATATTCCTACTCAGTCTTAGTCACTATCACTTGGCCTATTAGAGGCGGGATTGGGGTAGTAAAGACACTAGGCCCTATGGGATGGATCATGACATTGTGGTCTCAAAGGAGTTTGGTTATAATTTTGGACTGGGAGTCTGTGATATTGTTTTGGGGAAATAGTGTTATTTTTTTCGAGTTTGGAGTTCAGTACAGGGAATCTAGTATTGGAGTTGTAGCCGATGTATACATACACCAAGCCTCTGGACACCAAATTTTTAACTCGGTACATGAAAAAACTGGTAGTAGGGAAAATAATGTTACATTCATTATATAGGATTTGGGTGTGTCCTCATGTCCTTCTTGAGATAGATCACTAGGTATACTCTTTTGACCATGGTACATCTTGTTTTATTTGAGGATTACTCTACACAGATAGCTATCCAGGATTACTTTGTGTTATCATGAGGCTGATAGGCCTAGTGATGAGGCATTAGTATAGGGGCGTGTACTAGATATATCACCTCTGATTGGTTTAGCATCTATACAACCACCTGTTGCAAATCATCTACTCTTAGCAATACCAGCTGAGGATGCACGTTGACTGAGGATGTTGCATGAGTCTCAGAGGTAGAAACCTCCTAGGTTTTGGGGTGATTCAGTCACTCGTGTAGTTGAGGATTGGCTGGAGGTGGTTTCTCGTGTCTTCCTCCTTGTGAGGATGCCTTCTTACCATATGGTTGTCCTTGTCTCAAGTATTATTCAAGGCCTTGTAAGATGATGGTGGATCTTAGTAACCCAAAAACATGATGATATGTCTCTCTATTGGACATACATAGAGAATATCTTCCAAGGTAAGTTATTTACAGCTACGTTGTGATGATTACACATACAAGAGCTTCTGCATCAACAACAGGGAAGTCTGTTTATGGTGGAGTATTCATATAGGTTTACTGATACTTCACTGCATTAAATAGATATGGTACAAGAACTATTCTTCAAGGCATGGACCTTCAAGAAGGGATTATGATGGGAGATCGGGGAATCCATAATATCCCATAGCATTCCAACATATGTTGGGGATCTTAAGTGATCCCACCTAGTGGATAGATTTCTAGTGGAGTAGACACCGATATTTGGAGATAACTATTGGAAACAGGTAGCAGAGACCGTAGTAGTAGGTAGTCGATGACCGACGCAAGGGCCCAAGTAGGCCTGGAACTTTAGTGGATGACCACAAGACACAAGATCAGTGGAGTGGGGATTCCATGGTAGCTCGAGTTAGCCGAGGGACACAATTTTTTACTCGTGTGGTGGTTGAGGTCATCTGAAATGAAATTGACCAAACTGTCACATCATCGATTATGAGACGGTTGAGGGACCACCAAGGTAGAGGCATAGGTAGTAGAAGGGTGGTTTGTTGTTCAACAGATGTGGAAGAGTAGCATAAGGGGCTACATGAGGTGGGATGAGGATCAACGTATGTCCACCACCGCCGCCAGGTGGGCCATGCCAAGATTTGGGAGCTGGTAGACAGGGACAAGGATAACTGCAATCATTGGGGGATAATAACTCAGAGTCTCAAGGGATGATTAGAGGTATAATTTATGTCTTCTCAACATTAGATAAAGTTTTGATAAACATAGGTTCTAGTCATTCTTTTCTTACCACAAACCGTTTTCGAGGCACAAAGATTCACGTTGAGCCGTTAAACTGAACCATACACTTAGAGACTCCTATGGGAGAAGATATCATAATAAAACATTGGTTCCAAAAGTGTGAAAGTAATCTTGAAGGTGAGTGTTTTAGTTGGGATCTCTTAGTAGTGGAATTTAGGCCTTAGGATGTCATCTTGGATATGGACTGGGTATCCATAGTTCAAGCTCATATTGACTATTTCAGTTACAGAGTGTAGCGTATCCATAGTGATGGAGCTGGTTTTCCCTTTATAGGTGAAAAGGAGATGCAGGTAGCACAATATGGGCTCACACATAGGAGGGTGAGACAATCACTCAGCAGTTGGAAAGCCTAACCCTTAGTGTAGTGGATGATATGAGTCCTCAGTTTCCTACATTGGTGGAGGAGTACAAGGAAATATTCACTGAGGATGTTCCATTATTACTACCCTATAGGGAGGTAGATTTTTGTGTTTATCAATGCCTTAGGACATCACCAATATCTACACCCACATATCATATGACTCTCGTAATGCTTTGAGAGCTAAGGGTACAGTTGGAGGACTTGTAGTGGAAGGGATTCGTGAGGCCCAGTTTTTCAACCTGGGAAGCCCCAATTTTGTTTTCTAAGAAGGAATAGATGAGATTGAGGTTATGTGGGGACATTAGGTTCCTGAACTAGGTGACCATGAATAATAAGTATCCACTACTAAGGATCGATGAACTCTTCGATTGGGTGAAAGGGTTATGGTGGTTCTTGAAGATTGATCTATGATATGTCTATCACCCGCTTTGAGTATGGGATGAGGATATTCTGAAGACGACATTCAAATGTCGATATAGACACTATGAGTACTTGGTGCTTCCATTTAGAATGATAAATGCTCAACAGTGTTCCTAGGAATCATGAAAAATATATTTTATCCTTATTTATATTATCTTATGGTGGTCTTCATTGATGACATTCTAGTGTACTCGACGTCTGAGGAGGAGCACGTGATAAATATAAAAATGGTCCTAAAAACACATCGAGAGCACCATATTTACGAGAATGTCTCAAAGAGTCAGTTCTAGATTTGGCAGGTCTATTTTATCTGATATGTAATTTTAGAGACCGAAGTTATAGTGGATCCAAAAAATATTAAGGCGGTACATTCTTGAGATCCACCCAAGAGTGTTACCAAGGTGTAGAGTTTCCTTGGTTTTCTGGATAAAATTGGAGGTTCTTACCTGACTTCTCCAAAGTGGATGTATCTTGGAAAGTTTTGATATGAATAGGAAATACATTCGTATAGATAGAGAAGTGTGAGGAGAGTTTTTAGCAGTTGAGGAATAGATTGAAGAGCACTCCCATATTGAGATTTCAAATGGAGGTGTCAAGTATGTAGTGTTCTATGATGCATCACGAACTGGTCTTGGTTGTGTCCCGATGCAGGGGGAATTTGTGATTGCCTATGGTTCATGCTAGTTGATACCACACAAGAAGAACTATGTGACCCATGATCTTGAGTTAGCATCAGTAGTTTTTACATTGAATATGTGGTGACACTACTTTATGGGTGAGTGGGTTATCATCTACTTTGATCACATGATTCACAAATATATCTTCTATTAGAAGGATTTGAACTTGAGACAAAGGCGATAGATAGTGTTCCTCCATAACAGCGACTTTGAAATTGTTTATACTCTTGTAAAGGGGAATTTCATGACCTACCTTCACCAAGATGAGGTAAGGGATAAAAACTACCAGACCCTTCCTTCTTCAAGTAGATGGAGAGATACTGACCCCCGATCCCTTCCTTTAATAGGCCCTGGAGTGGATACTAGCACCAAGGGTATATAATCACATGTAATATGGAAGTAATTTCCATTTTTAAAGAAAAATATTATGACATAAGATGGTAAATCTCAAAAAACTCCAAATATATATAGTAAAATTAAATCCAAACCTCGTTTCCCTCATGCATGTTCAAAATAAAGTGCTACAAAGTATAATAAAACTCTAATGAAAAGTACCAAAAGAAAGAAAAATAGAAACGACAAATGTCCTACCATTTGAGTTATTAATGTCTGACATGGTCCTCAAAGACCTCCTGGAAACCTAAAAGAAGTTATATATATGTAGGGTGAGTATACAGGTATACTCAGTAGGGAAAACAAAAGCTCCCATGCACAAGTGGGGAGGTATTCTAATGCCCCTTGAGAAAACAAAGATAACCCAAGAACCTGTCAAGGAAACTATCCACCCAGTCTCACCAAGGCACAGTCCCCAAATAAAGCATGTTTGGAAAAGTATTAGTAATAACACATCTCTATTTGGGTACCCATCACTGCTTTCCCACTAGTTATTTAGGACATATTACTTGTCAAACCTCCCCCATAAGTTCTACTGTAGTACCACTACTACCCCAACAACAACCTTTTGGGCTATCACAGCTACGCATCTCGCCCGCAAACACATGGGCCACCACAACCACACATGTCCCCGCCCACAGACACCTGAGCCACCACAACCACACACATCCCCATCCATATACACCTGGGACACAACAACCATTTCCACGCCTGAAGACACCTAGGCCTCATCTCAAAGACACTTGGAAAACAATCATGGTCGCACACGCCTATTCCAACCACCACAACACAACCTGCCCAATGTGTCTTGGGCCATAATAAACCTTAGGCCATCAAAGACATCACGAAGTGTCTTGGGCTACATAGGAGAGGGATCATAAATAAGATAATAACCATCCACTTAAAAGAATATTGGAAAAAACCCCCTCTCCCATGAAATGGGGGTGTTCATCATGAAGTCCTCAACTTGGTTGGGGTGAGAATAAGAAACACAAGAACAAAATTTATACATATAGGTAAACAAGAACTCCTACCAACTTAAGGGTCTTAAAACCAGCCTATACACAAACACTCTCATTACCATTCATACATACACAAATACACAACAACAACAAAATGAAAACTACCCATTTCTGGAGAATAATTCCCCATTGAACCCATTATTTTTTATCATGTTCAAGGGATTTCATTAGAAATAATTCTCGACTAATGGAAAACTAACAATAAAATACACAAGTAAAGACAACTATGGACTAAAGGAGAAAATAACTAAACAAAAATTTAAGCATTCACACCTGGTTCTCTTGTAAATTCACCACAACAAAAGGGATATGTGAGATCCATTGAATTAATAGAACACAACCTAGCCCCAACATACAACCCCACATGTTCTAAGATCCAAAAACTAGAAATTGAAAAATTGGGGATCCCATCCCCATCCACATAACCCCCAAGCATCAAGAAGAACAAATGTACTTATTAGTAGAATATATCATGGGAGTTTTCAGATTTAACTACACCATTTATCAAGTTACTTCTTTCCGTTCAGTTAAATTGGGTGATCACAAAAGGATTATTATTCATTGGGAATCAATTTAATCAACCATGTTTACGTGATTAACTAGTATTTATGTTAAAACCATTCAATCACAAGATTATCCAGAAGAACAGAGGTGAATTAGATCCCAAGAAAGGACCAACAATGGCCACAGTTTTTATTGGGAATAATCCTTTACAGTTCACAACATATAAATGAAGATAGAAGAGTACAAAAACATCATCATCAAATACACCCCTTCATTCCATAAAATTAATTTATTATTTTCATAAAGTTTGGTTTCATCCTTTCCCAAAGGAAACATTATCATACCATCCACACATGATAAAAAGTAAAGATAGATGAAGGAAAAACATACTTGGATGATCAAAGATTGAAGTTTTCTTCTCACACCTAGTACTGGGTTTGTGCTGCTTGTAAAGGAAGAACTCCGAGAACTCCAAGGCTGAGCAGGAAGGGCTCCAGAATGGCACATGAGAGGGGATCCAAGGGAACCAGGGAAAATAAGGTACCAAGGAAGAAGGAAATCTCTATGTGATAAAAGTCCTGATCATGGAGTTACATGATATTAAATCTTGAACAGCATTAAAGGAAGATCATGGTTTCACCATGCAGTTGGGTGGTTAAAAATGATGTAATTAATTGTTATTTAATAATTATCCATGAAGATCTTGGAGATTAAATCTGTGAGTTAGTAGATATGCTCTAAATAGAGAACACCTTGTAACATGGGAAAAGATGGAAGGAATGGTGAAAGGTGTGAATCCAAGGAAAAAAGAACATGTTTTGGTAATTAAATGTTCGACTGAATCTTGGGTGTTGAAAAAATAATTTATTGGCTTTAAATGGATATGAAATTGGTATTAAAAAACTTTTACTTCAAAAATATGTGTTATCAGAGTGGAACTATAAAATCTCAAAAATTAGTAAAAGGAAAGGGTGGGACATCGTTTGGTGATACACTGTAATGGTGCCACCGTAATGGTACCACCATAATGGTTCCACCGGATCGATGGTACTCTATAAGTGGTGCCACCATTTCAATGTGTGGCAGTGACAGTGCCATCATCACGACACCACCGTCATGATGCCACTGTGACCAGTGCCACCGTTTCGGTGGAATTGTTTTGTGGAACCATGTTTTTGGAAAACTCTTTAATGAGTCACTCGTGGTCCCCAGGATACCCCAAATACCCAAAATTTGTAAAATTAATTGACCAGGAGGGTCTATTCCATTACATCAGATACCTCTCAAACTATTTTAGTCCTCAAGAATCTAAGATTAATCTCAAAGAAAAGAAATGTGTCTGAAAGACCACCTCATAAGATAACTCTCAAGGAAAAACCCACCCTAGGGTTGTTTCAAATCCAAAACAAACTTCAATATCTAGGAACACCTCTCCCTCATCTTTCTTCTGAACAACTATGGATACGCCACCGCTCTTATCCCCTAGTAACCACACAAACATTTAAAGGTCACACTGTCAAGGAATATGGATTAGGGAGTTCCTTCCCCCATGTCAAGATATAATTCAATTTTGGTGGCACTGACTTGACCACATAGGTTTAATCACATCCACCTTAATGCATCTCGATTAGGCATCTTGTCCTCCCCTCCCCATAGTGAGAAATTTTCACACGCACTTAGAGAAAAAGAAAAAGAACCCATCTCATAATTAAAAAGTTCATGTACTAAATCATAGTCAAATACAAACCAACATATAAATAACTCAAAATAGCTCTGGGTACTGAGCTCACGTTAGTGCCTCCCATTCCCAAGTACTCTCCTTGAGGCCACCATGCCTCTATAACACACAAATCAAGGGAATGGTTCATCCATGGAGTACCCTCTCCTCAAGATCCTTAATCCTCACTTGTTTCTCAAAGAATATCGCATCATCCTCGATATATATATTTTCCCACATGAGGATGTGTGAATCATCATGTAGATACTGACAGATCTAAGACACATGGTAGACATCATGCATTCTCAGTAGTAGTGGTGGTAGTGCCAGCTGATATTCCACTTCGTTGACTCGCCACAACACCTTGAAGGGTCCGACGAACCTGGGAGAAAGCTTACTCCCCCTTCCGAACCTCCATTTACCATGACATGTGGAGACCTTCTTGAACATGTGTTCTACAACCTCGAACTCCAAGGGTCTCCTCCTATGATCGATAGATGACTCATGCTAGCCCTGAGACACCATTATCCTATCCCATATAAGATGGACCTTCGCAATCGTGCTCTGCACTGCCAACGAGCCAAGAACACTTGTTCCCCCAACCTTTGTCCAACACATGGGTGAATGACACAGTCTTACATAAAAGGCTTCTAATAGATCCATGCAAATGGTAGAGTGATAGATATTGTTGTAGGAAAATTACACAAGAGGCAAGTGTCATACCCAAATTCCACCGATGTCCAAAACACTTTCCCACAACATATCTTATAACATCTGGATGGTCCTCTATGTCGGCCCATATTTCTAGGGGTGGAAAGCAGTGCTGAGACATATCTGGGTGCCAAAAGCATGTTACAATCCTTTCCAGACCTGTTAGGTAAACTATACATCCAGATCCAAGACTATGGACCAAGGAACTCCATAAAACCACACTACCTCATCAACTTATCTTCATGCTAAGGCATCCACTACACTCAAATCCTTGATCACTAGGAAGTGAGATAATTTATTTAGATGATATACCGCTATCCAGATGGCATCACAACCTCTGTGAACCCTAGGTAGTCCCATGAAGAAATCCATCGAGATTTCATCCCACACCCACTCGGGGAAATATAAAGGATTAAACAAACCTACTGGGATGAAATGTTTATCCTTCACCTGCTGATACACTAGGAAGCTTACCACATGCTCCACCTGTGCTTGTTACACCTTGGGAGACCAAAATTGTTCTCTCAGGACTGGAACATCTTGGAAACTCTTGGGTATACTACTAGGGGTTATTTATGGAACTCACAGAGAACTCCCTCGTGCATCGTCTCTAGGATGTACAACTTCCCGCAGAACATTATCTGATTCTGACCATCCTCGGACCACCCTTTCAGAGCACTTCCCTATTTAACATGATCATGCATCACTTTAGCCTATATGTTCCCCCACTGAGACTCTTCCACCTTCTATTCCAAGGAAGAATTCCCCATCATCTGGAATAGATAGCCTCTACCACCATCCAATATTGCATTTAGGTGTAATGAAGTCAACACCTACATTGCCTTCCAATCTTCTACTGATTCTCAAACCACATCCTTCTATGAATTCTTAATCAAGGCATCAGCCACCATGTGTCCCTTTCCCAAGGTTTAGGAAATCCCTAAGTCGTAGTCCTGAAGAAACTCCATCCACCTCCACTGCCGCATGTTTAGGTCATGCTGGGAGAAGATATAACTCAAGCTCCTGTGATCCATGAAGACCAAGAAGCATTCAAAAATGATTTAATGCCTCCATAACCATAGCACGAACACTACTGCTTCATGTTCTTGGTCATGGGTGGAATAGTTACGTTAGTGAGGACGTAACTGCCTAGACCCATAAGATATCACTCACCACTACTACATGAGAACACACCCCAAGCCTTGGCCTGAAACATCACATAATACTTTAAATGCCACACATTAATCTAGAAAACTATGCACTAGGGAACTGACCAGCTTCCCCTTTAGGTAATTCAATGCTGCCTGGCACAGCTCAGTCCAAATGAAAAACCTGTTCTTTCTTTTTCAATGCTATCAAAGGTGCTGCAACTTGAGAGATGTTGGGCACAAACCTTCAGTAGTAACCTACTATACCAAGAAAAATATGAACCTATGCCACATTCTTGGGTGATTCCAAAGAAAAAACCACTTCGAACTTCGATGATTCCACTTATATTCCCTAATGGTACACCACGTGTCCATGTAAGTGCACCACTCACATCCAAAACATGCACATGGAAAACATCCCATAGAGATGGTGTTGTCGTAGGACCTCTAAAACCATACTCAGATGCTCAAAGTGATCCTCCTATAATCTTGAGTTGACCAACATGTATTAAATGAACACAACTACAAACCAGTCTAGATATTCCCGTAAGACGGAGTTCATGAGCCCCATGAACATGGCTGGTGAGTTTGTAATGCCGAACGACATGACCAGGAACTCAAAGTGCCCATATATGCACCTAAAAGAAGTCCTTGAGATTTCACCCTCCTTCACCCTCAATAGGTGATATACCGACCATAGGTCAATCTTAGAGAACCAACCATCTCCCTTTAACTAGTCAAAAAGTTTGTCGATCCCCATGATGGGGTAACGGTTCTTGACTGTCACCTCGTTCAACCTTCGGTTGTCTATACACAGACTGTGACCGCCATATTCCTTCTTTGAAAACAAGAATGGAGAACCCCATGGTGACATTCTTGGTTAGATAAAACCCTTCTTCATCAGGTCATAAAACTGGATCCACAACTCTCGGAACTCATAAGGAACCACCTGCTAGGGATCCATCAAAATCAGATGGGAACCAAGTTGAAAGTCTATCCCAAACTCAACATCACGTTTAGGGGTTTGAGTCACAAGCTCTATAGGGAAGGCATCCAAGAACTCATGGAAAATCCTTGGGACTTCCACCATCTCTCTTTCTTTCGACTCCACTGACATTTCATCTATCAAGGAAATAAGGGGATCGACTCGTCAGATACCCTCCTAGTAACCCTAATCACCAATGAAAGTTACACGCTGGATGCCCATATCTAAAAACAAGACCCTTCTCTGAATGCATTCCATAATGTCATACATAGAGAATAGCTAGCCGATGCCTAAAATGACATCAGATGGCTACGTCTAAAGCAAAAGAATTTCCCCACTAGACTGATGTGGCCCCAACATCATTCAAAATCCATAAAAAACAAAGGACAAGGTGGTCTGAATTCTGACGGGCATACTCAATACCAGGGTTATGAGAAGTCTCTATGCATCTAGACCCATAGAATGGGCTAGATTGGGTGTAAAAAAGGAGTTTTAATCTCTTCAATTAAATAAGGATCATGCAAGAGTTCTAAAAAATCTGATCATACCTCGAACGACCTCTGGAACTGCTGGAACTACTCCCTCTATGGAATGAAACTTCCCACGCCCATCTCCTATGCCCCTTGGCTGTCAGCCACCTCCCCGAACATGCCCTAGTAAAGGTCTCTAAGGATCACCCTAAGGCTAGCCTCCTCCTGCAACGCCTTCTCTCGGAGGAGTGGAAGTTTTCTTCCCTACTACGGCTGCTGAAAAGGAATGGATAGAAACCACTGCTGCTGAGGTGGGCGCTGAACCATCCCACCTCCACTGTACTGCACTCAGTTCAAGCACTGATTCTAACAGTGTCCACAGCTACCACAAATAAAGAATCCTGGTCCTAGGCCCATAGGGAAATAGCGAAGACTGGGAGATTGAAACTAGAACTACTGGGACCTTCTCTCCATCAGTGAAGACCTAGAAGTCACAGAGGCTGGAGGCCTATTGCTAATGGCCTTCCCCTTTGACGAGCTCAACTGGATCCCCTCTCGCAGCACACCTCCTATCGTGTGCATCCGCTCCACCACTTCATCCTTCTTTTGAACCTCCAAGTACGCCGATAGAGTGAAGGGAGTAACAATATATTGAAGAGAAGGTCAGAGTGTGTCCACTATACATCTCACCCAAGACTCCTCATCTAGAAATAGGTTCAGACAAAAATGAAGGATATACTTGAACATGATCCCCAATTCCCTCATTGATATGCTCCCAATATAGAGGGAGAGTATCTACTACCTCTTGTAATCCTTCATTGTGTAAGAGAGTAATTCATCACAAAACTCCCTATTGAAGTTAGTCCATAGATCCTCAGCCTTCCACTTGTCCCCAAGATAGAGCATCCACCATTGATGAGCTTCTCCCTACATCTGGATTACAGCTAGAGGAACCCAGTACTCTGTCAGATCCCAGATCAATATGGTAGATATCACAATCTCTTTGAGCCAGCTCTCTTTCTCCATGTCCGAGACACTTCCCCACACTTCCCAAGGGCCTAATACTGAAAGTAACAAAGCATATTCTGGCACTGGTCCTCCTCCTTCTCTCGATCAACCCTCTGCTGATAAGCCAAATCAGCCTCCTGGGCCTCCTGCACAAGTGGGGAGGCATTCTAATGCCCTTTGAGAAAACAATGATAAACCAAGAACCTATAAAGGAAACTTCCCACCCAACCTCACCAAGGTACACTCCCCAAATAACGCAATTTATTTAAAGTATTAGTAATAGAATGTTGATGTTTGGGAACCACTCACCGCTTTACCACAGGTTATTCAGGACATCCCACGCATCAAACCTCCACCATAAGTTCCCTTATTGTCCCATTGCCTCACCAACAACAACCTTATGGGCTATTACAACCATGAATCTCGCCTTCAAACACCATAAACATCACAACAACATAGGTCCCTGCCTGCAAACACTTGGTCCACCACAACCACACTCATCCCCACCTACAGACACCTGGGCCACAACAACCACCTCAATGCCCGACGACACCTAGGCTTCATCCCAAAGACATTTGGGAAACAATCCTTCAAGAAAAATCCTTGGTAAACCACCACAACTCCCCCTTACCAAAGATTCATGGGCCATAATAAGCCTTTGGCCATCACAGCCTGCCTGAAGAGTCTTGGTCTACCTAGGACAGGGAGGAGAAAGGAGTTAATAACCATCCTCTCATAATAATGTTGGAAAAACAGCCTCCCCCTGAAATGGGGGTGTACGGAACGAAGTACTCAACTTGGGTAGGGTGAGAATAAGAAACACAATAACTATATTTATAAATATAGGTAAACACGCACTCATCCCAACCCAAGGGTCCCGAAACCAGCACATACAAAAACAGTATTGTTAATATTCATACATACACAAATGAATAATAGCCACAAAAAGAGCACCAACCATTTTTGGAGAAAAATTCCCCATTGAACCCATTCTGGTTATCATGTTCAAGTGATTTCATTAGAAATAATTCTCCACTACTGGGAAACTAACTGGGACATCCACAAGTAAAAACAACTTTGGACTGAAGAGGAAAATAGCCAAACAAAAATTTAAACATTCACAATTGGTTATTTTGTAAAGTAACAACAACAAAATGGATTCTTGAGATCCCTTGAAGTACTGGAACCAATCCAAGACCCAACATGCGGCCCCATGCTGCCTCTGATCCACAAAAACAACAACTAAACAATAGGGGTTCCCATACCATCTACATCACCCCACAAACATCAAGCAGAACAATTGTGCTTATTAGAAGAATAAAGAAAAATAGTTTTCATATTTAACTACACCATTTATCAAGTTCTTTCTTTCTATTTGGTTAATCAGGGTGATCACCGAAAGATTCTTATTCATCAAGAATCCATTCAATCTACCAAGTTTACATTATTAACCAGTTTCCATGTTATAGCTATTCAATCACATGATTTTACAAAAGATAATAGGTGCATTAGTTCCCAATAAAGGAACACCAATGACCACAATTTTCAGTGTGAATAATACCGTACAGTTTACAATCTATTAACGAAGACAAAAGCATACGACAACATCATCATTAAACACACCCCTTCATTCTTTAAAATCCATTAATTATCATCATTATGGTTTTGTTTCATCCACGACCTGAGGAAACATTATCATACCCACCCCACATTATGCACAACAAATATAGGCAAAGTAAACCCTACATTGATGATCAATGATCGATGTTTTATTCTTGCGCCAAGAACTAGGGTTGCATAACATGTAGAGGAAAAAATCCAAGGACTCTAACGTAGAGCGAGAAGGGCTACAACACGATTCATGATTCATCTCTAATGGAGGAACTCCAAGTGCACCAAGAAAAAGAAGGTACTAAGGAAGAATGAAATCTCCGTGTGATAAAAGGTCAGATCCTAGAGTTATGGGATATGAAATCTCTAACCGCTTGAAAGGAAGATCATGGTTTCACCACGTGGTTGGGTGGTTACCAAAAATGGAATTAATTTTTATTTAGTAATTATCCTTGGAGATGGTGGATATAATGGCTGTGAGTTAATATATATCCTCTAAACAGAGAAGAAAACATAACAGGGCTAAAGCTGGATGGCATGGGGAAAGGTGTGGGACCGAGTAAACGCCCCATGTTTTGGTAACTAATGGGTTAACTGAATCTTGGGGGATTAAAACATATTTTACTTGATTTAAATGGATTTAAAAAGGATATATAAACACTTTTATGTCAAAATATATGTTACGGGAGAAGAACTAGAAAAACTCAGAAATTGAAAAAAAGGGAAGGGTGGGACACTGTAATGGTGCCACCAGTTTGGTGGAACGCCATATGTGGTGCCACCATTTTAGTGTGAGACCATGATGGTATGATCATTACGGTGCCACTGCCACGATTCCACCATCATGAAGCCACCGTCAGCATGCCACTGCGACTGTTGCCACCAATTCAGTTGAACCGTTTTACTGAACCGAGTTTTTGGAAAACTCTTTAATGAGTCATTGGTGGTCCCCAGGATAACCCCAACACCAGAAATTTGGAAAGGTAATGGAACAGGAGGGTCTAATCCATTATTGGGAACATGGTAGAAGATGATCTTAATAGGAATTCCAGTTCACAGTTGCTGAATGTGGCATCAGAGTAGTTAGCCTCATTGTAGATATCCTTTGTGGATGGAGATGGAGAAACTTATCTCCAATAGATGGTTTTCACCCCGATACTTTTACAGCAAGTCTATGAGGCCCATCTTAGGGATATCGAATTCAAGACTCTATGTGCTCAGATATCCGCAGGTCATTCACCTGATGGATATTCGTAAGGTGGGGAGCATGTCCTAATTTTCATAGGATGCACAATAGTAGCAATGGAATTATGGGAGGATGTTTTGAGGGGGTTATATAAATCCCCATTGGAGGTACATCTAGGTGTGGGGAATATGTACCAGGAATTCTAAAGTTATTTATGGTGGCCTGAGATAGAGAAGGGAGTTGCAGAGTTTGTTTCTCGATGCCTCACTTTTTAGTAGGTGAATTTCAAGCACCGGGTTACAACAGGTTCGATACAACCCCTTGAGGTTCTAGAATGAAATTGTGATTTAATATCAATGGAATTTTTGAAAGGGTTACCACATATGAATAGGGGACATGATACAATCTGGATGATCATTCTCCAACTCAACATGTTGGTCTACTTTCTAGCTATTCAAGACTAGAGTTTAGTATAGAGCTTGGGAAACCTATATATATAAGATATAGTTCAACACTATGGAGTTCCATCGATAATAGTCTATGATCTTGATGTTTGATTTATATCCGGGCTGTGGAAGGGATTTCAGAAGGCATTTGGGAATCAGTTTTTCTTGAGAATAATGTTTTGCCCATAGATGGGAAGCCATATAGAGTGGACCATTCATGTTCTGGAAGACATGCTATAAGAATTCATGTTGTATTTTGACAGTAGTTGGAAGGATCACTTAGCTATGATGGAGTTTTTGCACAACAACAGTTACTCTTCCACCATTGGTATGGAACCATTTTAAGACTTGTACGGGCAACCTTGTAGGTCAATGATTTGTGGGAAAACCCAAGGAGAGTCCATAATCTTGGACCTAGAGTTGGTGCAAGGGACTACATAGAAGTTTAATATCATCCAGGAGTGGATGAAGACTGCACATACTTGTCAGAAGTGTTATGCTGACCGGCAGTGAAGGAATTTGGAGTTTGAGTAAGGAGACCATGTATTCCCTTAGATCTCACCTTAATGCATATTATGGATATTTGGATAGGGAGGAAAGATGTATCTGAGGTTCATAATCCCTTTCATGATACTAAGTAGAGTTTACAAGGTGGTATGCCACTTGGATCTACCTTTGTAGTGAGAGTGGGTGCAGGACTTCATTCACATGTCATAGCTGAGGAGGTACGTGCATGACCCATCACACATCATTGAATGGGATGAGCTAGACATCGACAAGGCGGTGACTTATTCTAAGTACCCAATGAAGATTGAGGATCGATATGAGAGGATACTTCTGGGGTAGTCGATTCCACAGGTGTTCATTTGGTGGTAGCATAAAAATCTCTAGAAGAGAACATGGGAGTGGGAGGCTCAGATCCGTGCTTTGTGCCCTTATTTTTTTGAGTACCCTTTTTCTGGAATTCAGGGATGTAAATCCCCAAGGTGGCGAGAATGTTACAACTCATATTTTCCCATGTATTTTTTATATATTATATGGATTCATTTCCAGACAATCCGCAGAGGTGGTGTGCGATTTAGAGTTCTGATGTGCCTGAAAAAATGCTTCTAAAATATTATAGTTTTAATAGCACATTCAGATAGTTTTCCTAAAAAAGTAGAATAACTCCTAAATGAGTGATCAGATCAGAAATATGAGGGCACCATTGAACTAAAAATGGCAATTTTACCCAATGTTTTACTTAAAGTTGGTTGGTATGGGTCAACAGTGAAAACATTATCACAGAATGTAATGCAAAAAAAAATTAATAAGAATATTTTATTTGATGCAATTATATTTTCAATTTAATAGGACTTTTCCAAGAAATTAATGGTTATTTCCATAACACTATAATTCTTCTAAGATGGGAAGGTCCTCTGGAGATAAAAAGTGATGAAAAAGGACGAGTCGACAAAAAATAAAATTCATTGGATTAATGATCGACTAACGACAACGACACAACTTCACCCTTTTTCAATGATTATTGTAACTCAAGGTAGGGCCTTTATTTCATTTTTGTTTTCCCTGTTGTTGGTTTTCACAAAACACGCAGGTCAATCCACAAACATATTGACCCATAGTTCGATTATTTCAAGATGGATAAAAACTGCGGGGTTCATTATGGGAGATTAATTTTTTACTCATCCTTTATTTCCTCTAATGAGAACGAATTGAGGCCAACAGGAACATCACACAGGTTTGTTCTTCAAGTGCTTTTTGTGATTTTACCTCCCCAATTATTAATGTTCTTCACTGTTGGACCCCCATGCCAATAGATCAACTTTCATGGGAGCACCAAACATGATCGAGCCCCCCCTATTAAAGGAAATACCATAGTGGAGGGCGCATCTATGTAGACCAAGACCTAAGAAACCTATATCTATGATTGTTTCAGACTTTAGAGGACCAAAGGATGAGTGGTGGCCCACAAAAGGGTCCACTAGCACACTGACAGTCAAGTGCGGGAGGTGGTGCGCATGCTGTGGTGGAGACACATGGACATGGAAGCCCAACCATGTGGGAGACGTGGTCGCTGACCACATGGGAGACATGGAAGCTAGCAACATGCGGTGGCTACAAGACACAGAGGTCATCACATGGTATAATCTATAGGGTGCTTACATGGTTCAATAGTTATTGGGCTAGGAAAGCCACATGATCCAGGTGGTCTGTGCCTCAGTGGGCCTATCCAGGTAGTCTAGCAGGCTATGCCCGATGACCCAACATGTCCAGTAAACTAGACCGAGTGAAGTCAGGTTGGGTTGGCCAGACCGGGTCGGGTCAGCCAGTGGGCCGGGATAGATCCGGGTCGGACCGAGATCCGATTTGGGTATGTTGACTCTTTTTCATTAAATATCCATAACATTGAAACTGTGTGTCTATTTGATGAGCTATATGCAGCATTGGGACCCTTGAGATGAGATGGTTCTTTAGAGATATCCTAATCAGGTCTTTATGGAAGTGTGTAGATGGCCTAATGTCTTGAGGAGTCAGTTCTCCCGGAACGAGGGTACTATGAGAGAAATCCTATAGCTGACTGTGACCTTGAGATTTTATGACTTATAGAGACTGTGTGTCTTATAGTGACTTTGTGTCTTATTGAGACCGTTTTTCTTAAGTAGACTTCATTTTTTATCAAGACTGTGTGTCTTATTGAGACTGTGTGTCTTACAAAACACTCTTGATAATCCTATCATGCACGCTATCGACTTATACATATGTGAGATGACTATATTTTCCTTTATGGTATACTCTATGGTATCTTCCTCATGGTATATTTTCCTTTTCTTTATATTGTGTGTGATCTTCTTCGTGTAATATTCCCTTTATGGTATTATATGAGGTATCTTCTTTGTGATACTGGTTTGAGGTTTCAGTATTTCCTACTGAGTATTGTTTTACTCACCCCAGCATAGGATTTTCCTGCATGTGTCGAGTCTTGTATAGACAAGAAACTTTTCGATGGAGTTCCTGGAAGACCAATTCCAAGCAGTGGCTTGTGAGACCGAATATGAAGAGGTGTGTTCCGAAAACTTTTCAGATGATAGTCTCAGGTCTATTAACTTTATGTTTGATTAAGTAGGGATTTCTGTGGATGAGTTTCAGAAACTTATGGCTATATAATCATTTATTTTGGTGGTCTTGTATTTTGTCCTAGTTTATCTTTCAGTATATTCACTATTGTACTCTGGCTGGGATTTAGTGGGTTTCCGACATTATTTAATTAGTATTTTCACTATTCATCATTTGTGTCTTAGAAATGTCTGAATGTGTATAGGTTCTTAGGAAAATAACACTCATTGGTGGGATATGTCTACTCGGTCCTAGTCACTAGCCCCTGGCCTATTGGAGGAAGGCTAGGGGTACTCACAACATGGGCTCCTCTGGGACGGGTCATGACACAGGTGAACCCCAAGGATAAGTAATGGTTAATATAAAGCTTTCATCTTCAATTTACCTTGCCTTTTGTTTTATTTCTTAAATCCTGGTAGGATCTATCATTTATGGAGGAATAGGTGCTGGTTATGCTCCTGGAATAAGGTTAATAGTGAAATATACATCTCTCTAGGGAAGTATCCTATTAATTTTTTTAGAAAAAAATATCTGAAATAGTCAACCACTGGAGGAAATACAACCTGTCATACATTACTATTATTAAGAAAAATTCTTGCAATCTGTACTGACACTCCACCTAACCCATGAAGCTCAAGTCCAGCTCGAGTTTTCTGTACATCCCATTTTCCCTCGTGAATGTAGCTACAAAACTCATTTGGTGAAAAAGATCCCCTCCAGGGAGAACAACCAATATGAGATAAAAAATTAAATCAAATTTCCATCCTATATGACATGAACTATTATAAATGAAATTTTCTATTTTTGAATAACTAAACACATTATTAAGTAATAAATTTACAGAAAAAACATGCACTACCTTGGTAGTTTTTGAATATTTATATGGTCAGAAAAATTTAAAAGGCTACTATGAATTATAAAAATAGATAATATAGATATTTTAAAGTGATCATATTATAAGTAAATATTTAAGGGTTATGATGAATTCCAATTTATACAAAAGAAATAAGTGATGGAATTGACCTGTCAGATTATACCCTATGAATCCCATTTACCAGAGCTTTCAAGGGAGATAGCAGCACTAGGATTTTCCATTGATCAATATCAAGATTAGATTAAATAACTAAAGAAACAAATGAAACCATTTATATAAGAAGATAAAGCTCATCAAGATCACATCCCAAACCATGTACACCAAACCACCATATGAAAATCTGGCCATCGTGCACCTTTCCTATAGGGTTTTCACTAGTGTAACAAAAGGTTATGTATCCAGACCATAAAAATGTAAATTTGTAAAATTTTATTAATTAAAATAATTATTTCACATATCAATTTTTAATATTAATATGTTTAATGATTAAATAATGAGTTTGATAAAAAATAGATCCAGAGACAATAAAAAAATTATTATTTTTAGGAAATGTATAGTTTCAAACAAGACACTCAATTTTAATGAATTCATGATTTTTTTGAAATAAATTATATTCTAATAAAATTTCATTATAAAATAATATTAATCAAATATAAGTGGTAATATAATTTTTTGATATCAAAAATGACTTTTAATAAGGGTCATAAAACTGTTATTGTAAATCAAAATCTAGTATTTTTAAAAAAAAATGGAATTTTGATTTAAAATTGTAAATTATAATACTTAAATAATTATTTGAATAAAATAAATATTATTTTTGAAATCAGAAAATGAAAATTATCCAACAATAATTTTTTTCTAATTTGTGGAGACTATATAATTTTTTGGTCAAAATTAAATATGGTGTAAACATACGATGTGTATTATGACATCATAATGACCCAAAAGTGATGTAATATATTCCATAAAAGTCATCCATGGCATTATATGTATTTCCCATTTCAAAGTGTGTTTATTTTTATTTAATTAATTTTATAAACCCATAGTGAATCCCCCAAAACCAATATTATATTTTAACTTTCTAAAATCAATTATTTGTAAACATGACTCACTTACACATAAAAAATGAAATTATTTTAATCATATTTGTTATTAAATATTTAAAATAATTAGAAACACTAAAATATGGTAGAACCAAAATGAAAAATATTTTAATCCAAAACTTTTACACATATTATTACATGATTTCTTCCATAAACATCTATTAAATACAATATGAAGATTGAAAAGTATTAGTGACATTAGAGGACTGGGTTCATAATATAAAAAAATGTGAGTCTAATGTAAAACATATTTATTTTATTATCCATAATGATCTCATAAATCCTTTTTATCTCCTAAAACCATATAGAATAACTTGGTGAAAAAATGGAAGGGCTGAGCTAAAAAATCTCAGTAAAGGAATAAACATGTTAAGAAAATATAACATCTACATCAAAGATATAACATGATATCAGAAAAGAGAAAGAAGGTGACTAATCATATGGAAATATTACATAACAAAATTGATTCCATAGGATTTGGGAATTATATAAAATATGTCCATAATATATAACTTGACATAAACATGATACATGGCTTACCGCCTAGAAATTATCCCATAGTGAAAAACTCCCATAATGGATTCGGTTTACTCCCTAATCCCATACATGGTTCCACATTAGACTAAAACTTTACCCAATATATTAGATTGATATATGGGTGAAATCATCATAACATGTTGATGATCTATGGGTTCCACATAATAGAAATAAATCATAAGGCATAACATAAGAATTCCCAATGGAAAAATGGGTTTCATAATCTTATCTCATATCACAATCAATATAAATTTAAAAATTAAGGAATTTAATAAATGATAATAAGGAATGTATTACTGCATAAAATTAAAGGATAATAATCTAGGTATATATGTAAGATAAGTATATAAATAATATATAATAATTACAAAACATTATTGGTTGTTTTCATTGATGAATTGTAATAGTTCTAAAAAATTAAAAACATTCTTGAGAAGAATAACCTTTTCACATTGAAAATATCTTTTGAAAAACTTATATGTTAAAAAAATATTATAGAAAAAAATTTATTTAAAAATAAACATGTAAATTATGAATGAATCTTCCAAGAGTTTATTGTTCATGATGGAGGGTAATTCAATACAAGCTGAGTAAATTAAAACAAACACTCATTTAAAATTTTTGTATGAAATGTAAAAAGTACATTTTTGGAAAATGATTGGAAGATTAATTTAAGAAAATTTTCAAAAAAACTAATCATTGATAAAACATAATTTAGAAAATCATAATATAATATTAAAATCATATTTTAACAAACTTGAAAGAAATTATGAACATGAAAGAGAAAGGTTTTTTGACTCAAGAGACAAAAACTGTAAGTTTTCCTTAAAAACATTTTATAAATTATTTTATGTTACAAAGATATGAAAATGGTATTATTCCCTGAAAATTTCGTGAATAACAAATTATGAATAAAATTAAAGTGTTTTATTTTACTATGATTAAATAATTTTTGTAATCGAAATTAAAGCATAAATCATCCTTATTAAAAAGAGATTGAAACATACACCCTATTCTCTATGGTAACATTTGAATAAAAAATTTAAATGAATGGATTTGTTGAATTGTAATATTAAATATAATGAATTATTAATGATCTAATTTGTAAAGGTTATTATATACAACATTTAAATGAAATTTGGTTCATAAAAGAACATGTGTCTCAAATAATGAAGTGTTGAGATACAACCCTTACTATGATCACATAATGGAAGTAAGGATTAATCAACAAATTGATAATGTGTGTCAAATTTAGATACAAAAAAACTAATGGAAATAAAATATAAAATAACCAAATATCCTTAGACACATAATATTATCATAACATAACCAATGATATAGAAGTTTAACGCAATGAGTTGAAGATGATTTAAGAAACCCCTTACCTCGAGACTGAATCGTCGCATACATTGATTATCTTCCTAAATAACAGACTTATGTTAACTATTTAATATCTTAAGAACATTATTTAATATTATATTTTTTTTTATATTATGTTTTACTATTCTATATTCAATTTCTTAACCATTTAATTTCATATTAGATGTTTTAACAACAAATGACCAATATATCCAAAATCACATTAGTAAGTTGAAAAAGGTTAAAGATATTATTATTTAATAATATTTAGAATATTATTCATGATATAATTATCATTATTATACATAAATTATACTCTTAAAACCAACCATGAGAAATGGTTATCATACATTTTTATTTTTGGATGCTCATGTAGTAAAGAAAGTGAGTTCTATTTTTTATTTATAGAATGATAATTATATCATCAATATAATAATATCTATTTAGCTAAACTTAATTATACTATCCATGTGATGGGTTAATAATAAAATTTAAAAAAATAAATCACATCGCTTTACGAGGTGGTAGTAAACCATAAACACGAACGACATTATCATTTTCAATGGATGATAAAGAATGAAATTATATTATATATTAATTTTATATAATGTTTAATATGGAATTATTATCATATATATTAATTAAATTAATCTCTATTAAATTACATGTAATGTATAGGTGAAACTTTTATCACATCTCTTCGTGAGGTGGATGTCTATCGTACACATGAGTGATGTTATTTTATTCCCTAAGGAATGGAATATAAAAAAGAATATGTTATATTATAATTAAATAATTATAATTATATCACAAATATCTTATATAAATATTAAATACATCATTATATCCATTCACAAGAAGAAGTGATGGAAAACTAATTATATTGGTTCACCTGGCAGAAGTCTTCCATACACATGATCAATAGTTTCATTTCTCATTAAAGGGTGGAGATGGTCATAGGTCATGAAATTGACATAAAAAAAATCTAAGCATATAGAAGATACTACTGTCATTATATAATTATGATTTAATTATATTTTAAAAAGGTGGAAGAAGAAATAAATTAATGTTCCTGGTTAAGCAAATTTCCTCTTTTTTAGAATTTTTTTTAGATTTGGACAAGAATCCTTCGTATTTGGATTTCTGATCAAACTAAAGATTTTATGGTGTTTTGAGGTAAGAAAGGAAGAGATTTTGGTACAGAATGGCCGATCCAACAGTTTTTGGAAGTGTAGAGAGATGAGGGTAGTTTATTTCCTTTTATAACCTAGAATATATTTTTCTAAATTCAACTCATATAAGTGATAGATTTTATGTTACAATTAAACCTGTGATGCATCGAAAAAATGGTTTTTTAGGAAATAATTTTTTATGCATAATATTTTTTATATAATAAAAATATGAAAAGTAATCAAAATTATGTGAATATAAATTAATTTTATAGATATATAATATATATATTTTATTTAAATAATTCATCATTATGGTTTATTTTAATTAGAAAAAATGGAGAAACATTATTCTCTTTAAAATAGTTTTAGAAATATATTTTTTTAAGCCTAAAAATAAACTTATACTAAAATATAATATAAATATGGATTAAATTTAATTAATTGGATATAAAATATCCCAATTATAGTTATCATAATTTTAAAACACATTATAATGATAATGGGACTTTTAAATTACCTAATTTATTAAAAATAAATCACAATTTAATAAATATAAGTGTTTTCACTATTCACTGAAATAGTAATATTTTTGTTGAAAAATATTAAAATGTAACCCTAATAAAATATTAAAATTATAATTTTAAAAAATAATCCCTTTTTATCAAACACATTTTCTACAAGTGGAAAAAATATACTTATATTATTTTCTCACAAAAAAGTAAAAATCATTCTTCTGAAGAACACATAATTTCAATGAATGAAATGTATTTTATTAAAATTAAGGGAATATATATTTATAATTTCTATGTAAATTTATATTGATTATAACCATTATATATATTTCAATAATATTTTAATCCTATTCATACCCATAAATTTATCAACTAAAATAACAGAATCATATTTAAATAATAATATTTTAATAATATGTCATGGTTTGTTTAAACTCTTTGCTGTGTGTTGAATACTCTATCAAACATAGTGTTGTTTTTAAATATTGAGTTTTTAAATTCTTATCACATACTGAATTTATTTTCCTCTCAATTCTAACATGTTCTTCGTAATCAAGGGTTTTAAATTCCAAAATTCTTTTGTAGAAAACCCACATTGTAAAAAAGGTAAATAAAACTTCCTCTTAATTTTAAGAATGAGGAATATGAATTCCGTCAAAGAAATAGGTTTTCACATATGGTTTAAATTTTGGTAATTCAAAAAATTTACTTGAAAACAATTTCCATTTATGAGATAATGTTATACCTTTTTTTAAAGAGAGAAGAGACCATCAATTTATAAAAAAATGAATAATATTTTTATGTCACGACATGTCCTCGAGGCCCATGCCGTGACTACCCCAAGCCCACCTTTCATAGGCCAAGGGCTGACGACTAGCACCAAAGGCGTAAATCCAGATAAAAAAGGTAAGAAATTTCCTTTATACAAGTAAACAACACAACAGAGTACGCAAGATGAAGTAAACAATAAGTAAACTGAGTACAAAAGTAAGTGCTGAAAAGTAAATGGGCCAGAATACAAACCCATCTGAAAGTACAATACAACTGAAAAGAAAGTACAACAGTAGTAAAGTAATCAGCAACCACTGAGTCATCATCTTGCTATCCCACCTGAAGGGTGGGTACATATGGTCTCCTCAGCTCCTCTGGTCCAGTCGTCTGCTCTATGTACATCCCTCCTGATAGTCCACCTCCGGATACCGTTCCGCTCCACAAGCCTAAACCACGGTCAGCATTGTTCGTCATCTGCAACCAAGACAACGTAGTGCGGGCATAGCCCGTGCAGGGGTGAGTATACAATACTCAATAGTGACACCAAGACCCTCATAGGTCTCCCAGAATCCAAAAACGATAAACCAAAAAGGAAAGATATAAACACGTAGTATCAACCAACTCTACTTAGGTATATGCCCATATATATACCAAAGTCATCAATTCCAGTTCTGCTCCAACTCATGAGCCCAAATACAACCCAGTCCACACAGGGAAGCATAACTCAATCCAAATAGAAATGCACAACCCAGTCCACACAAGAAGGCAAGTCAATCACATCAATGATATTGATTGAAAGTCAAGACTCAGCTCACACAGGTACACTTCTCATGTAGAGGGGTGGATATGATTAGATGTATCCTCTGAATCATGTCCTCTGCCGAACCCACATAGGATCCAAGTACAGAAGTCATTGCTACCGAACCCACGTAGGATCCAAGTACAGTAACCATTTCTGTCGAACCCACATAGGATCCATGTATAGTCGTCATTGCTGCTGAATCCATGGAGGATCCACATACAGTCATCCTCGCTGCCGAACCCACGTAGGATCCAAGTACAGTCGTCGTCATCGTCACAGTCGTAGCCACCTCTAGGGTTCCCGCACACAGCACGCTCGATTACAGGAGGGTCCACTCCACGAGACAAGGGGTTCGATACATCAACTTTCACAAAGTCCAGAGTTGATGTATCATAAAGTTCCGTCTCGTCAATAGAAACTCAACGTGACAGACGACGCGTCAATCAGATGCCCGGTCTGAGAGTTATTGGCTTTTCCGTCCCAGGGGCCCGGTTGGTTTTTAAGCTAAACCAACCCGACCGTATTCCAACTGCATCCAAAACTCTATTTGATTAAGCCAAAAGAACCGTCTCACTAAGCGGAATTCAACTTAATTGACGGCACATCATTCGGATGTCCGGTCGTTAAGTTATATGTGTTTCCGCTCCAATCCCTCAGTTGGTTTCAGGTTCAAACCAACCCGTCCACACTAAAACTTCACCGACACTTCGATTGTAATATACCAAAACTATCGTCTTGATCCAACTATCCCTACATAACTAACGGTGCATTGATCGGAGGTCCTTAGCCCAGGATATGCGCGTTTGAACGAACATGGTCTGAAAATAGGGGGTCTGGGCCCGGCCCGACCTGGCCCAATACCCCCTGGGTCGGCCCTAACTGGGTCGACCCAACCCGGGTCTGGGTCTGGCCCGCTTAGGCGTGGAATGGCCCGGCTGGCGCGGCCTGGCCTAAAGCTGGCGTGGCCGGCCCCGCCCGTGAGGCCTGCGGCCCGGCTCGACGCTGGACGAGCGGGGCACAAAGGGGGGTGCCACCCCCTGATTGCGGAATGGGGGACCCTGTGGGGTCTGCCCTAAATTTATATCGGGGGGTTATGACACATCGGTTTTCTGGAAAATGGCTGGCCTTAATTGCCGGTCAGTTGAGCCGTCGTGGGACCCTTCAGGGTCCCGCCTTCTGGAAACGCTGGCGGGAGGCTTGGTCGCCCGCCCCCTACCTGGACCGTCGTGGCCTAAGGCTACGGCTCATCTTCACCAGCACGGTGCGAAGATGCCATGCACCACCACCACCGCAGCCCACTCCGGCCACAGTCCTCTTCGTTCCCGCGCGGTGCAACGACACTGGGCCACCTTCGCCACAATCATCAATGATGATCAACAAAAAAAGGGGAGGAGGATCGGCCGTGTTTGTGCGGCCCGGTCGCCTCATGTTATAATGATAACAAGCGGCCAAATTTTAATCAACGAAGGTCGAAGATAAAACTTGAACAAAATAATTAACCCCTACTACCCCAGGTTGGATATAACCACTTGGATAAAGAATAAAAATTGTTCCACAATTTTTATTCAATTCTTTATTAATCCACAATGTTCAACTACTCCGCCCGAGAAAACTCATCTTTGATAAAGGTCCTCTAAAGCAATTACTGACGTTGCGGTTTCATCGGTTCCCTCAGATTTCAATTCCGAGCACTGGTTTAAAATATAGAAAAACCTGCTCGTTCATTCACTAAACGTACCCGATCTAAACTATGGAAATTGTTTCTGGGCACACCGGGCCTCAAAATCAGGTGCCGTCAGAAACTGTGTACTCCTAAAATCCAAAATAATTTAAGTAAAACAATTTTCCATTAAATTTACAGGTCTTTACATTACTCCCACCTCAGGGATTTACATCCCTGTAATGCTACAACATAAACTAGGGAAACAAATGAGGGTATTGTGAACACATCTAAGCCTCCCGCTCCCATGTTCTCTCCTGGAGGTTCTCGTGCTGCCACCTGATGCGCAATATAGGAATTGACCATCCACGTACGACTCACTCCTGTCGATCCTCGATCTCCACCAAGACCTTCGCAAAACTCACCCTGTCATCGATGTCTAGCTTCTCGTGGTCGAGGATATGCGTCGGGTCGTACACGTATCTCCTCAGCTGAGATATGTGGAAGACGTCGTGCACCCGATGCAACTGAGGTGGAAGCGCCAGGCGATAAGCCACCTCACCTATCCAGCTGAGAACCTAGAATGGTCTGATGAAGCGTGGAGATAACTTGACGCCCCAGACAAATCTCTGCAATCCACTACGAGGTGAGACCCGTAAGAAAACGTGGTCACCATCCTCGAACTATAGTGGTCTCCGCCTCCTATCAGCATAGGACTTCTGCCGGATCTGTGCAGTCCTCATCAACTCCTGGATGATCTTCACCTTATCTATCGTATCCTAGAGCATCGCTGGTCCTACGAGTGCTGTCTCCCTAGGGTTTGTCCATTATAGAGGTGATCTGCAAGGTCGGCCATAAAATGCCTCGTATGGTGCCATCCCGATGGTGGAGTGGTACCTGTTGTTGTACGCAAACTCCACCAAGGTTAGGTGATTCTCCCAGCTACAACCAGAGTTAAGGACACATGCAAGGAGCATGTCCTCGAGTGTCTGAATGGTCCTCTCCTTCTGGCCATCCATCTGAGGGTGAAAGGCGGTGCTCAGGGGTAGCTGCATCCCAAATGCCTCCTGCAACCCCTTCCAAAGCCAGGAAGTAAAGAGAGCGTCTCTATCGGAGACAATAGACGATGGTACACCATGAATCCGTACAATATCTGGAACGTAAAGGCATCACAATCTCTCCACTGATCCCTACTCACTAATAGGTAAGAAGTTGGCCGACTTGGTGAGTTGGTCCACGATCACCCATATGGAGTCGTGTCCTCTGGAAGTACATGGAAGTCCTGTCATGAAATCTATAGATATCCCATCCCACTTCCACTCTGGTCCCTCTAAGGGTTGTACCAAGCCTGCTGGTACCTGGTTCTCTGCCTTCACCTACTGGAAGGTGAGGCATCGTGAAACAATATCTTCCACAACCTTATTCATACCCAGCCACCAGTGCTATCGTCTGAGATCCTGGTACATCTTCGCTACTCCTGGATGTACCGCCAATGGGGAAGTGTGAAACTCTCTCATCACCTCCTCCTGTAATGAAACTGGTACCACAGTACGTCCTCTGAAAAGGATGAAGTGATTTCCACTTATAAAAAATCCATCAGGTTCCTATCCTGTGGAAATCTGTGCACGTCGCGTCTCACTGTCAACATCCTCACGCTGAGCCTCCCTGACCTGCTGAAGTAGTGGAGGAGTGACTGTGAGAAAATGTAGAAAGTCTTCCCCATCTCAATCCATGAAGGATATCTTCAAAGAGGCTAACTCCTCTGTCGCCTCTCCAAGTAGTTGTATGCCCGAACTCTTGCTGAGAGCATCAGCTACTACGTTCCCCTTCATAGGAGTATAGACTATCTCAAAGTCATAGTCCTGGAGTAACTCTAGTCATTGCCACTGTATCAGGTTCTGGTTCTTCTGCGAGAAGATATACCTGAGACTCTGGTGGTTAGAGTAGACAATAAAGTGCTCGCCCATCAGATAGTGTCGCCACATCTTCAAAGCAAAGACCACTACTACTAACTCTAGGTCATGGGTAGCGTATTACTGCTCGTGCTGCCTCAACTTTCATTAAACATAGGCGATCACTTCCCACTCCTACTTCAGGAAACACCTGAGTCTGGTCCCTCAAGCATCACAGTAGACTACGTACCTTACGCCCTCCTCTGGTAGCCTCAAGATGGGTGCACTAGTAAATCTCTGTCTCAGCTCTTGGAAGATCTGCTGAAATATATCTGACCACACTAAGGGTTTCCCCTTCTTTTCCAAAGACGAAAGCGGTTCTTAAACTTTGGAGAAGTCTGGTACAATTCTCCGATAGTACCCATCCAGACCTAGGAAACTCCGTACCTCCGTCACGCTCCTGGGTGGCTCCCATGCTAGTACTGCATCAATCTTCACAGGATCCACCACAACTCCCACCTCAGAGATGACGTGCCCTAAGAAGTGGACCTCTTGAATCCAAAACTGACACTTCGAGAGCTTACCATAAAGCTGGTGCTCTCGGAGTGTGTCCTGTACAACCCGCAAGTGGTAGGCGTGCTCCTCCTTAGTAGTCGAGTAAATCAGTATGTCGTCGATGAAGACTATGACAAATCGATCGAGGTAAGGATGGAAGATCCTATTCATGAGACTCATGAACACTGCTAGAGCATTTTTTACGCTGAAAGGCATAACCAACAACTCATAGTTGCCATACCTACACCTGAAGGTCGTCTTCGGCATATCCTCGTCTCGATCTCTGAGCTGATGATAGCCTGACCTGAGGTCTATATTCGAGGACCATCGTGCTCCCTTGAGCTGATCGAAGAGACCATCTATCCTCGGATGTGGATACTTGTTCTTCACTGTCACCTAGTTCAGACGACTGTAGTCGACACACAGTCGTAAGCTCTCGTCTTCCTTCTAGGTGAACAAAATCGGGGAAGCCCAGGGTAAAACACAGGGTCTGATGAATCCATTACCCTGCAAGTCCTCCAGCTGTACCCACATCTCACGAAGCTTAGTGGGATCCATCCGAGATGCTAGAGTAGATATCGGGGCTATCCCGGGATACAGTTCAATATAGATGTCTACCTCTTTGCAAGGATGTAGTCGTGGAACGTTGTTAGGAAAAACGTATGCATACCTATCCACCATAACCGGAAAACTCAGACTCCGCACATAAACTTCTCCTAGGATGAGACTAGCCAACTGATGAGTGATCGGTTGTCCTCTCCTCTGTGTGAGTATATCCTGCACTGAAAAGGCTCCCTTCTCTCCGTTGAAGGTGAACCTTCTCCCATCTATGCGGACACACCACACCTTGCGCGTAATACAATCGATCTGATCATGGACTATAGATAACCAATCCATGCCCAAGATGATGGCGTAAGGCCTCAACGGCACAAAATGAATATCCCAACCAAATCTCTCACCTCCTAGAGTATGATCACACTTCTGGAACCAGTGCATAATCGTTGAGTCTGCTCCCGTAGGAGTCTCTAGCTGTAAAGATACTGCCAATGGCTCTGTCGGAATCTCTGAGCTCCGAACAAGGACAACGACAATGAAAGAATGACTCTCTCCTGTGTCCAGAAGAACTGCAGCAAGGGTGGAGTAGACACAGATAGTACCTCAAATCATCTTAGGGGAGTGGTGGTTGTATGCTTCCACTGCCTGAAGCAGAGCCTGCCTCTGTCCGCCAGCTCCTTGTGGTCGGGGTGGACCTCCTGGTGGTGGTGGTGGTAGAGCCCTGAAGCATCGTCCACCACCTGTTGCTCGACTAGCTCCTATATCTCGTCCGCCTGCTCCATGCAGACTACCATGGTCTAACCCCTAACTCTACCTGGGTGGTCCCTCAACTCTCTTCTTATCTTCTACATGGTGGGTCGGTTAGTCACGAGCCATGTGGCCATGCCCGCCGCATGGATAACACTGTTTTCCTCTCGTATGACTGGCTATGCTGCGTGTGCTCCGCACCTCCGAACCAGTATCCTGAGGTCCCCCACCTGATTCTCTGGTCTGCTTGGACCTCTGTAACAGGTTTCTACTTCCGGCTATATAAGAATCTGCTACGTGCCGCCTTGCGGTAGGTCTTTCTACTGGTGAAGGCTCAGCAAGAAATCTCTCCACAAAAAAGGCTCGCTCTAGTACTGCTGCCTGCGTTGGAATATTGAGGGAGATCATCGAAGCCCTGATCTCATGCCTCACTAACTACTCAAAGGTCCGGGCCTGAAAGAATGGGTCTCTTACCATGTCCGTGGAGTAGCGCGAGAGGTTGGTAAATCTCGCCGAGTACTAGGCTAATGTCATGCTGCTCTGCCGCAGCTGTAATAACTCCTGAATACGCACCGCACGGAGGGTGGCGGGAATGAACTCTGAGAGTAAGAGGCTCTAGAAGTCCGTCCAAAGTAGGTATTCCTCGTCATGCACCTGGAGCATCAGGCTCCACCATCTACCTACTTCTACGTACAGGAGACTCGCTGCAAGGATCACCATGAGGTCAACTGGTGTCCCAACAAATCTGAAGACTCAGACGATAGCCTTTAGCCAATCCTCAACTGCCTGAGGGTCCGTCTCTCCACGAAACCTGGATAGCCTCTAATGCTGAAACTCATGCAGTGCACTCAGGAGACATGCAATCTCAGCTTCTGGGGATGGGGGCATTGTTGGAATGGTGGGTAGAGGTACCGCCAGTGCCTCTGCTGTAATGGGGCCCTGCACTGAGGCCTCATCGCTCGGTGGGCATCCATCTTACACAAAGTTCGGAACCCTAGCTGGTTGCCGTAGTGGGGCCATCCTGAAAAGAAACAGGTGCTCCATGGTTAATACAGTATACCTAGTGAGCTGACATAAAGTAATCACAAAGAAAACTTTTGAAACACACATGAAATCAATGTTTTCGTGCACTGAGTCAGAAATCAAAAGTCAGGGCCCTGGAGTATGGATACGTCGGCCGTTGAACCAACATTGGACTCCCTAGACTAATAACCACACTCAATACCCTTAACAATATTGCTTGATATAGAATAAATTTTCAGAGTCCTGTGTTCTGCGGTAGAACTGACTCCTCTGATACCAATTCCTCACGACCTTTCTTCGGGGCTCGTGCCGTGACTACCCCCTGCCCGCCTTCCATAGGCCAAGGGCTGGAGACTAGCACCAAAGGTGTAAATCCCGATAAAAAGGTAAGGTATTGCCTTTATACAAGTAAACAACACAATAGAGTATGCAAGCTGATGTAAACACTAAGTAAACTAAGTACAAAAGTAAGTGTTGAAAAGTAAATGGGCCAGAATACAAACCCAACTGAAAGTACAGCACTACTGAAAAGAAAGTAAAATAGTAGTAAAGTAATCAGAAATCTCCTAGTTGTCCTCCGGCTATCCCACATGAAGGGTGGGTACAGATGGTCTCCTTAGCTCCTCGGGTCTGGTCGTCCGCTCCGTGTACGTCCTGCCTGATAGTCCACCTCTAGATACTGTTCCGCACCACAAGCCTCAACCACGGTCAGCACCGTCTGTCGTCTGCAACCAACACAACGTAGTGTGGGAATAGCCCGTGCATGGGTGAGTATACGATACTGATTAAGGACCTTGAGACCCCCGTAGGTCTCCCAGAATCCATAAAGGATAAACCACAAAGAAAAGATACAATCATGATGTATCAACCAACTCTACTTAGGTATATTCCCATACATATACCTAACTCATCAATTCCAGTTCTTCTCTAACTCACGAGCCCAAATACAACCCAGTACACTTAGGGAAGCATAACCCAATCCACACAGAAAAGCACAACCCAGTCCACATAAGAAGGCAAGTCAATAATATCAATGATAATGATTGAAAGTCAAGACTCATCTCACACAGGTACAAAACTCACGAAGAGGGGTGGAGATTATTAGATGTAGCCTCTGAATCATATCCTCTACCGAACCCACATAGGATCCAAGTACCGAAGTCGTCGCTGCTGAACCCACATAGGATCCGAGTACAGTAACCATTGCTGCCAAACCCATGTAGGATCCAAGTACAGTCGGCATCACTGTCGAACCCATGGATGATCCAAGTACAGTCATCCTCGCTACCGAACCCATGTAGGATCCAAGTACAGTCGTCTTCGTCGTCAGAGTCACAGCCAGCTCTAGGGTTCTCGCACACAGCACGCTCGATTATGGGAGGGTCTACTCCACGTTCCAAGGGGGATGATACATCAACTATCACGAAGTCCAGAGATAATTTATCACAAAGTTCTGTCTCATCAATAGAAACTCAACGTGATAGATGGCGCGTCAATCGGACACCCGGTCTGAGAGTTATTGGCTTTTTCGTCCCAGGGGCCCAGTTGGTTTTTAAGCTAAACCAACCCGACCGTATTCCAGCTGCATCCAAACCTTGAGTGGAGTAAGCCAAAATAACCACCTCACTAAGAAGAATTCAACGTAATTGACGACACGTCATTCGGATGTCCGATCATTAAGTTATAAGTGTTTCCACTCCAAGGGCCCGGTTGGGTTCGGTTTCGAACCAACTCGGCCATACACAAACTTTACCGAAACATCGAGTGTAATATACCAAAACGACCGTCTTGATTCGAGGATCCCTACGCAACTGACGGTGCATCGATCATAGGTTCGCAGCCCAAGATATGGGCATTTGAACGAACTTGATCCCAAAATAGGGGGTCTGGGCCTGGTCCGACCCGACCCAATACCCCCTAGGTCGGCCTGAATCGGGCTGACCCGACCCGGGTTTGGGTCCGTCCTGATTGGGCACGGCCCGGCTCAGCTGGCACAACCGACCCAGCATGTGCGGCCTACGGCCCAGCTCAGAAGTTAGACGCGGCTTGGCGCTGGCCGAGGGGGGCGTAAAGGGGGGCGCCCCCTGATTGCGGATGGGCAGACCATGTGGGGTCTGCCGTAAATTTATGTCGGGGGGTTATGACCCCCTGGTTTTCTGGAAAACATCCGGCCTTAATGTTCAGCTAGTTGAGCTGCAGCGAGACCGTTCAGGGTCCCGCCTTCTGGAAACACCGGTGGCCGACTTGACCGACCACCCCCTGCCTGGACCGTCGCGACTCATCTTCACCGGCGCGGCGCGACGGAGCCGCACCACTCCACTGCGGCCTGCTCCTAGTCGTGGCCTCCCTCGGAATCACCGGTATGGCGCGATGGCGCTGCGCACCACCACCGCAGCCCACTCCGGCCGCAGTCCTCTTCTTTCCCGCGTGGTGCAACGGTACTGCGCCACCTTCGCCACAATCATCAATGATGTTCAACAAAAAAGGGGAGGAGGATCGGCCGTGTTTGTGCGGCCAGATATCCTCCCATTATAACGATAACAAGTGGCCAAATTTTAATCAACGAAGGTCGAATATAAAACTTGAACAAAACAATTAACCCCTACTACCCCATGTTGGATATAACCACATGGATAAAGAATAAAAATTGTTCAACAATTTTATTCATTTCTTTATTAATCCACAATTTTTAACAACTCCTCCCGAGAAAACTCATCTTTGGTAAAGGTCCTCTTAATCAATTACCGACATTGTGGTTTCATCGGTGCCCTCAGATTTCAATTCCTAGCACCAGTTTAAATGATAGAAAAACCCGCTCGTTCCTTCACTGAACGTACCCAGGCTAAATTACGAAAATTGATTCCGGGCACATCGGGCCTTGGAATCAGGTGCCGTCAGAAACTGCGTACTCGTAAAATCTCAAAGAATTTGAAAAAAAAATTCCCTTTAAATTTACAGGTCTTTAAAATTTATTTCATTATATTTTCCCTAAAGTTGGGTGATCATTTTACCATATAAAATAAGAACATAAGGAATTATACTTACATGAAAAGTATAATCTTATCCTTTAATAATTTTTTCACTATAATCTCATCTTTTTCAAAATGATGAGTATTCAAGATGAATTGTTTTATGCCTGAAGCACTAAAATTATCTTCTAATGAAATACAAGATCCATAAAAGAGTAACAATATATTATCCTTATAATTAATAAAACCAAATTCTTAGTAAAACTGATATAATTCTAAAAATTAATATCAATATATTAATTTACAAAATTCAACAATGAAACTAATTGTTTGAAATAGATTATTAATAAAATAAATTACCTAATATCAGAAATAACCTCAATAACCTGAACATGAAATATGGTTTTGATCTCAAATGTTGTCTCAAAATCGTTCAACATATATTTCAAAAAACGCAATATAATTACTCCAAAATAATTCTTTATGTTAAACCTAAAAGGTTATTTATAACTTTTAAACCAATAAAACATTTCCCAAAACAACATTAATCACCTCAATATCCATAAAATTAAAAAGGACTTGATCCTCACATATGTTTCCCAATATCAAATTAAAATTTGTCCACAAATTTTTTATGTAAAAACAATACCATACTAAATATTACCACATGTAGTTCAGTGGTAGACACTTCACCCTTTTCTCCCTTTGGTTGGGGGTTCAAGCCCTGAGACTTTTTCGGATACAATGATGTATCTCCATACATGTAGGTTTTTTTATAAAACAATATTAATATATTTTCTATACAATTCCCAAAAATATAATGAACATCCTAAAAATAAAATTAATCATCAAATCTATATGTAACCAATAAGATTTTATATATATCTTTTTCTTACCATAATATCAAAAAATATTAATCGATTATTTTTTCTTTAAAATAAATTATTTAATAAAAACTAATGGTTACCAATTCATTTAAACACATTTCCACAAAATATAAAGGAATTATTCCCCAAAAAACATTTTTTACTAAAAATCCATACTAAACCCAAGGGTTATATTACTATAAATATCTCCCGAAATACACTTAGTCATTATAGACATCCATATATTAAATACTAGAAAGGTGCATTTATTCGTTTAAACTAATGATGAAACATAGAATTATTAACCCAAGAAACTTTAGGTTTAACATATTTCATCCATTATTATTTTCTATTCAAGTACTTAATGATAGTTTATAAGTAATCTGTGAATTTCCAAAGAAACTCCCTTAGGAGTGTCAAACTAGATATGTAGAAAGTATCATTTTTATTAACTAATTAATGATTGTGTCCAAAAAATGAACCCATTTCAGAGTTATTACCCCTAAGTTACACTGTATCAGATCCACATCTACTTATATTATCTAGATAGGGATATAATTCTATAGAAACCACCGCACCAAAATTCTAGTATTTTTTCCAATACGTATAAATATACTAGTACATATAAATACCCTTAGATTTCTAACTAATATTTTCTTATACAATATTCCAAATTTTAACTAAAACATTCCTCTAATAATAACTATAGAAACCCAATCCCTTTACACATATTATTACATGGTATTTTCCATAAATATCCATTAGATACAAATTGATGATCAAAAAGGATTACTAACTTTGGAAGACATGGTTTATAATACATTATGGTGAGGATAAAATAAAAAATATTTATTCTATTCTTTATAATGAGCTCCTAAAACTACATAGAAAATATCACATTGTGGAAAAATTTCCATAATGGATTTGGTTTACTCCCTAATCCCGGACATGGAATGTTATGTAACTAAATATTTTCCCAATAAATTAGTGTTTATCCCAGGTTCAACCATCATAAAATATTCATAATATATATGTTCCATATAATTTAAATCAATTATATGTCATAACCTGATAATAGACCATGGAAAAAATGGGTTGAATAATCTTGACTCGTAACACAATCAAAGTAAAATTTCCTAATGAAGGAATTTGGGAAATTATTATTAGGAATGTATTACCTTATAAAGTAAAGTTATAATAAGATATGTATATATTTAATATAAATATATAAATAATTTAGAATAATTCAAAATAATTATAGGTTCTTTTAATTGATGAATTGAAATTATTTAATAAAATTAAAAACATTCTTGAGGAAAATAAAATTTTCACTTTTAAAATCACTATTTAAAAAACAATAAATTTTCCATATATATTATAGAAAACATTTTTTATAAACAAAATCATAAATTTATAATGTAGTCTTCAAATATTTTAGTAGTCATAATGGCGTGTAATTCCATACATGTACAGTATATTGAAATAATGTTTTCTTTCATATTTTTGTATGAAAAGTAAAAAATACATTTTTTGGATATCAAAAGGAAAATTACTTTAATTATTTTAAAAAACAAATATTGGGTGAAAATGAAATAAAAAAATAAAAGTATAGTGTTAAAATAAGTTTTGAAAAAGAAATCAATAAAATATGTACATGAAAGAGAAAGCATTTTCGACCGAAGAGTGAAATAATGAAAGTTTTCCTCAAAAATATTTTATCAATAATTTTATCTTCCAAACAAAGAAAAATGGTATTTTTAACTAAAAATTTCATTAAAAAATAAGAGAATAAAATTAAAGTTTGTTGATATGAAATGATCAAATCATTTCCAATAAAAAAATTCAATAAAAAATCCTAATTAAAAAATGATTGATGCATAAACCCTTACCACTTTAGTAAATTTTTAATCATAACATCCCATGATTGAATTAGATGAATTTTAAAAAGAAATATAATTATTTATGAATTATACAAGATATTATTAGTAAACGGTTAGTATATTCACCTTTTAAAATAAATTAGGTGCATAAAAGAACATGTGCCTCAAAGAAAGAAGTGTTAAGATTAAACCCTTGAAAAGGTCATATCATTGATGTGGAGAATTAATAAATAAAATAATGATGTGTGTAAATGTAAATCCAAATAAAAAATTGTAAATAAAACATAAAATAATTCAAGATAAGAACATGCATATTATTATGATAACCTAATCATTGATGTAGATGTTTAACCTAATGAATTGAAATTCAGTTATGAAACTCCTTGACTCAAGCTCGAATCATCATGTTTGTTACTTATCTATTTAAATAAGGAACATATGTTGATTATTTTTTTGAATAAGAAATTTTTTATAGTTTATTATACATAATAAATTATTTTTTATCATGAAATATTCAATTTCTTAACCAATTCATTTTATGTCATATGTTACAATGATAAACATCTTATATGTCAAAAATAATTTTGGTAAGTTAAATAAAGTCAAAATGATTATTATTTAATCATATTAAGAATGGTATTCATGAAATATTTAAAAATTTATACTTAAATTGCACTTTTAAAACCAACCATTAAATATAGTTAATAAATATTAACAACGTTACAATCATGGAAATGGAAGGTCATATGTAGTCATGAGTAATGTTTCAATTTTTTGAAAATCATGATGGAAATAAGGTGAGTGTTATTCTAACTATAAATAATGATAATTATAACATTAATATCATATTATTTCATTAAATATTCTTACATACACCATCCTTGTGATGTGGTAATAATAAAATTTGAAAATAAGAACTACATTGCTTCATGAGGTGGTAGTCTACCGCAAGCACGAACGACATTATCATTTTCAATGAATGGAAAGAAAGATATTATATTAAATATTAAATTTAAATAATTTTCATTATTTAATTATTATCATATATAAACATTTAATTAATCATTATTACCTTTCAGGTAAATAATATGTAAAAACAAATCATATCACTTCAGAAAGCAGTAGTCTATCGTACACATGAGTGATGTTATTATATTCCCTAAGGAATGGAAATTAAGAATGTTTATGTGATATTATGATTAAAAAAGTATAATTATATATCATAAATATAATATATAAAAATTAAATACATCATTACATCTCTCCATTATAAGAGGTGATGGAAAACTAATTATGTCAGTTCATGAGGTAGTAGTCCACTTTACACACGATCAATAATTTAGTTTTTCATTTAAAAGAGGTGGATATAGTTTTCATGAAATATAAATTAAAATATATAATTAAATTTAAGATAATTTTATTAAAAAAACATCACATTTAATAATATTTTAAGTATATGTAAGAATAAATAAAATAAAACCCTTCGTAAAAAACATTACATCTTCTTCTGATTTTTTTATGTTTACAACAAAATCCTTTCTAAGTATATTTTTTGATAAAACAAAGGATTATATGATATTTGGAGGAAATTAATGAAGCTATTTAGGAATTTATTGGATCAAACAATGTTTTTTGAAACTTTTATGATGATTGGATATTTTGGGTCCATTTATAAGTTGGAGAGAGGACACACATGGAATTTTTTAAAAGAATGAATTACACCCGAGTTTTTCTCATTAAAAAAGGATAAAAATGGACCCTTTTTTACCATAGAATATATAAGGTCCAAATATATCCATAAAATAGTAATTATTCGAGTTTTTGTTTCATTTTTAAACCTTGTCTTTTAGTTAATCACTGGTAAACTTGTTTTTCCCTTAACTGCAGTAAATAATTTTTACTATTCTCACTCTTCATTATGATAAAAAATTAAGTTCAAATTGTTAGATAATATAAATAATTAAGATTGAAAATATTTAATCAATTTTCCCTATTAAAATCACATAATTGGAATAATTTAATTCAAAATTAAACCTAAAGACATGTTAAAAAATGGGTTATTGTGAAATTCATTTTTTATCATAAGGTGATACGATAAGAACAATATTAAAAGTAATCATAATTAAATAAATTTTCATTAATATTTAATTATATAATATATGTATATTTCATTTAAAACATTACTAATCAAAGGTTATTTTAATTAGTTAAAACGGATTAATATTATTCTCTTTAAACTAGTGTTAAAAATGTTTTTAGAAGCCTAAAAATTAACTTATAATGAAATCCAATGTAAAGATGGCTTAAATTTATGTAATAGATTAAATATAAATAAATTATTATTATTTTATTTTTATATTAAATTATAATAATAATTGGACACTTAAATTTCTTATTTTATTAAAAATGATAAAAATTTAATAAAAAAATATTTTCAGTATTCACAAAAAAGAAATATTTTTTGAAAAATATAAAAATTTCAGTCAAAGTTAAAATATATATTTAGATTTAAAAAATTAATTCCATTTTATCAAATAAATTTTTTATAGTGTGAAATTTTACATATATTATTTTCTCATAGAAAGCAATAAAAATCATTTTTTGAAGAAAACATATTTTCGATGAATAAAATGGATTTTCTTAAAATTGAGGGACTAGTTGATTAGAATTTTTAAATAAATTTATAATTATTAAGACCTTTATATACATTTAATAAATTATTTAATCCTATTAATACCTTATAATTTAACTATTATGTCAAAATGATCATATTTAAATAATAACATTTTGATAATACATCGTGGTTCATTTAAACTTTGTGTTGTGTGTTGAATACTCTATCAAAAAAGTTTTCTTTTAAAATATTTGGATTTTTACAATACCCTTTTGATTTTTCTTCTTTTTATTAGTTTATCATATATATTATTAAATCTATGTTTGAAAATTAATAAATAACTCTCATCATTTTTTTGATATAAACACACCCCAACTCCTATTTCTCTTCATTGAAAACAATTAGAGCATAACATTATTATTCATTTCCCTTTATAGATACCCCCAAAAAATTCAAATATATTAAAAAGGTCCTTAAATTAATTTTGGAAATTCCCTATCAAGGTAAATGATCTTATACTTCTCCTTTTGATTCAATAATCACTTTTAGATTATACCCTTTGTCTTCTGATTCTTCAGGTTGGAAAATGATTACACACATCCCTATTATTTCCATTATAATTTCTAAGTAATGAAAGAACTTTTCAATATATTTAATTATATTATAGTTTTTGATGAACTTTTCCAAGTAATATTTACATTTTCCCACTCTTTGGTACTTAAATTAATTGGGAAATTTTTTAATAAAATTTGACATTAATTATCTCTTTAGTAGAAAACTCTCTTTCATCAAAACCAATGTTTTCTAAAAATATTTTCATTTTTTTATCATTTTAAATATGATTTTACTGATTTTTTTAACAAATTTTACTTCTTAAATATTTTTTAAATGAATTTACATTTTTTTATAATAAATATCACTGGGATTTTACTAAAAATGTGAATGTAATATTTTTAAACATACTCATCATGTATAGAAGTTACTTCCATTACTACCAAATAATATTTTAAAGATTAAATTATAAGTTTCAATGGTTATTTCCAAAATATTTTTTTTTCAAAATTTTATATGAAACTTTAGTTTCAGAAGGTGATTTTATAAATGAGTAAGTTATTTTTCTCAAGAATGTGTTTAAATATATTTTTATGGTATTTTTATTCATTAATTACACCAACAAATTAATTTACATATGATCCAATGGGAATTCGTTGTATCGATATCATACTTATTCTTTACTAGAATGATTTATGATTAATTTATTTGAGGATGTATAATTTTATTTCCATTTACTATTTTACTCTGAATGGTTTATGATTATGTTTATTGATTGGGGTATGTACTAAAATTTTGTATGTGGGTTTTTTAATAGAAATTTTTATGTGAATTATGTTTCAAACCTTTCATATGAGGAATGAATTAGAATTTAAAGCTATTGGGTGGGGGCCACTATATCCCCTTGATGTATTGGTAGGTCTCGAAAGACAAATTATATATGGTTTTGGCCATAGACATATTAATATATACTAATTTCTTATCACAAGTATAAATTGTGTTAGATTTCTTAGGAGGATCCTTAAAACTATTAGATATCTTGGAATAAGAGTCGATGATAATATACATCTTGGTAAAATATTTGATGATAGGTTTTATATATATTTCATTGTTTATTTCACCATTATGAATTCAGTTATTGATATCCCATGTGATTCGATTAGTTAGAATATAAATGTCTAGGTTTTGAGCTCATGTGATTATTTATATGGAATTATTTGATTATCAGTTATTCCCTCTATATTAAGATTAATTTATTGACTAAATGGAATATGTTTCAATTATTTACCTTTCCCTATTGATTGTGACTTATTTATTCCCAAATTATAGTATACGATTACCCTTACTGGTCAACTGAGCTCACCCCTTTCATATGTTTTATTTTAACCAGGATACTAAGAAGTGTTTATTGATTGATATGGAGGGGTATTCTAAGGATAAAAATGGATTTTCCAAAGAAAATACTTTTTTTCATTTTTTCAATTATAATAATAATTTAATTTATGTATCTAGTTTACCAAGCCTACTAATCTATTCAGACCTTTGGGATGTGAAAAAATGAATCTTATACCAATGTATCAATATAGAAATTAGCTTTGGGCTGTTGGGGTCTGGTTGACTATAGTTGGTATTAGATAAATTTTAGTGGAATCCTTAGGAACTATATTTAAGAAAACATATATTAGGTAACATAAAACATTGATATAATTTTATGATAATTATAACAAAACATACTATTTTTTTGTATGGAAGTAATATTGTGGGTTTTCATATAAAATATGTCCCATTACAAATATTTTATGTGGACATGGTTCTGGGACATATGTTCCTAGGGGTATAAACTTCTAAAAGAGAACTTTGGGCATTACCCGATCATCACCTGGTGTATAAAAACATGCCTTACTATGCACTTGTATTGACACTCTTAGGGGATACACATAAGATAAATCAAATTTTATTTAAAAACTGTTATTAAGAAGTTAAAAATAATGACATCCACATGGAAACCATGATTATGATTATGAAATTTTATATTCATATATATTTTCAATTTATGTTAATTAGTTCACACTTTTTTGGATTATAAATTATTTTTCCTAATTTTATAATCTAATCTAGCATTTTCCATCATTTATAAATTTATTGTAGCATAAGTAATGGGAACTAAATCAATTTATGTAATCCAAGGAGTAATAAATCATCATTTATTTGATGGGATTATGATTTTTTTTGAATGTAAATAGTCAGTAAAACATTATCATTATATGAAGAAATAGTTTCATCTACTAACAAGATGTAGAATGAATTGTCTATGTGTTATGTATTTAAGGGGGGTAAATAGAAGTAAAATATGGTATAGAAAATGAAAGATAAATGAAATAATGGAAAAAAAGTATTTTCCCACTTGTGATAATTGTTGAAAAAACCACCCTAGTAGTTAATTGATGGGAATATGAGTTTTCTAAAAGTTTGGTTAGAAAGTACACAATTAGTTGGACTGAAATGGAAATAAAAATGTTACAAATATTCAATTATTTAATTTTATGGGGATGTGGTACTACACAAACGAATACCCTAAGAGAAAAAGGAATATACCACAAAAGTAGCTAATGAATCATGGTTAAGATTATGTTGTTACCCTATACAAAGTGGAATGATTAATGCACTTATTTTTTGATTCAAGAATTATTTAATTTGATTAATTTGTCAATGATATCATGATAATAATAATTATGAAATGTATATTGATTGTACTAAAATACTTTTTTTGTGATTCCCCAGACATTTATATTTGTAATAATAATATCTTGTTAGTATTTTTTTGTTTAATATTGGTTCTATCAAAAAAATATGTAGAATGAAATAAGAAGCATATTATTCAATAGAAACACTAAAACCATACATCTCAATAAGTCCGAAAGACCATGACTATCATATAATACCTACTAAAAGGCTTATTGGGATCGTCAGATGACCACCAAGCATAAAAACTAGACCAAGTAAGTAGTGAACATCCTTTGAGTCTGTCATAATGAAAAAAATTATGACATGTACTATATAAAAATTATTATGCATAAAAGAGATGTAGATAACCATTCTCTTAGAACAATAAATTACTATGACCCTCAAAAAACCGTGAACAAGTATTTATACGGCTACGTAGTTGTTTAGGTCTTAAGGTGACTATTTGTTTTGGTAACATTTATAATATTTTACAATCTTTAGGTATTTTAAGTATTTTTATTTCATTAAGTAATATAAGTACATAAGTATTTTAAGAATTTAAAAAGTTTTAAAATGATTTAAAGTTATATCTCTCGGTAAGTGGTTTTAAATGATGTTTTATTTTATGTTTACATTTGGAAATTTTATTTTTTTAAAACTCAAAATGAATACAAACATATGAAAATAATGACATTTAGAATGAGAAATAATGTTTTGTATATATGTAAATTAATATATATGTCTTTTATTTTTCTTAAATATTTGTGTTTAATAAAATTTTGGTAAAAAATGGGGGATTACCTAGAACAACTGAGGGCAGCCTTGAAGGCTAGGCCCTCAAGGTCATTGGGAAACTCACATAGACAACTGAAGTGAGGCATAATCTGAGTGCATGCATAGTGCATGCTGAGCACCTACATAAACCCATGTATAGGGACTGGTCAGGTGCGAGCAGGGGGTTTTCCAGGTCGTGCACCATTGTGTTTAAGGGCGGTCCAAGGCCTGCGTATGGGGGTCCCATGTATAAGAACCCAACTTTGTGTGTTTTTATTATCAGAGCGAAGGTAGCAACATAAAGTTATTCAAGGAAGTCCCGAAACCATGTAGGTTTCTATGTGGGATGATAACTTTTCTGGGATATCTAATCTAGGCTATCCAATCTTTCCATGAAAGATCTCATCCATCTGCAATAATTCCTGATCAAACCCCTACTGCTGCTCCTTATTGCCATGAATTTCATCAACCATCCTATCAGGATGCATTAGATCTCAGCCGCAGAACCCACTTAAAACTTGTAGATTCCCTATGGTCGTTCGATCAAATCCACAAAATTATATGGTTCGTTCATCTGTTTTTTAAAACTGTGGAAACCACTAAAGGTATCTAATCTGACTCGGTCGATCATGGTCGTCCATCATTTTCCTCTTCTTCTTCCCTTCTTATTCTTATTCCTCACGCCGAACAAGTAGGCATCGCATTCCTCCACTACTCCTCTTCAACCCGTAAACCTCTATCCCAATCCAAGGGCCCTCTTTCATTTTTTCCAATATATTTTATTCTAATCCAAACAAATATATTCCCCTACATGTTTCATTTAAATATATTTATATTACATCAATAAAATCGATTAATTATCATCCTTTACTAATTATCATCTTTTTCATATTTTCATTTAGTCAATCCCAGATTTCTTGATGTTTTCTTTGTTTATATTATGTGTATAAATTTTAGTACATAAAATTATATATATAGTTTATATAAACCCCAGTTTTCCCCTATAACCCAATGAGTTTTCTTCCTCCCACCTCTCTATTGACCTCTTCTCGACTCAACCCCACCTTTGATTTCAGGTAAGGGTTATTTTAGCTTTTTTTATATGAAAAACCCATATATACTCTTGTTTCTATACGTTTTTATATAATCTTCACATCATAATTTATTTTTGGTTTTTCAAGTGATGATTAACAGTAATTTACCTGATTTTTTGATGTATATAATACTTGTAAATTGTTTAGTAGGAGTGTTTTTTGAGTTTTCTAAACACACACTCTCTCTCTCACACACATATATATATATATGTCTGTGTGTGTGTGTCTATAGTTATATATATGTGTATGGTTTTTAATCCAAATATGATTAAGTATATTTTCTTCTTAAGTTAGGAAATTATTTTAAAATGTGAGCCCTGTCTTTATAATTACTCATTTAATTCTTTATGAAAAAACTAAATGTATATACAAGTACCAAAAATACATATATTCATGTCTTGTTTCATTTTAAGCAGTTTTAATATTATTAACCTTATTATGATTTTATTCTTTGGAAAGTTATCTTTTCTATTTTTTCAAAATATATTTGTAAATAAGAATATGTTTTGAAAGTTAAATTTTTTTTATTCAAATTATTTTATACAATACCCACGTGATCATATCTACTGTTAACCATTTAAAAAATAATAAATTGAAGATAAATGATTTTTATTATAATTATTTTATATGTCCTCATTGCTCTAGGGATTAATTAATCATGCTAATCCACTTCGCAAAGAAATACTAGTGCTTATAGTAATACATGGTTTACATTTGTTATCAACCCTTGAATTAGATGTTTTCAATTCATGTGTTAAATGATTATAATATCACAAAAATGATATTATATTGGAAAAAATAACAAAACCTTGTTTTGTTATTGTGTTCCTAAATTTTTTAAAAGAGGTCATCGACTTTTTATTACAGTTAACATCAAATGAATTCATCTCAATTTATAATTTTATGTTAAATGGTTGGAATTATCTTTTTTTAATACATATACATATGCATTAATAAAGACATACAGTGAAGCGTGTGTGTGATTATTCTCTTAATAATTAATATCCCACATGAAAGAAGTGTTTTACATTTATAACTATTATATTTTTTATTAATCTACCACAATGAATACTGCTAATTATTAATGTTTATGATTTAATTTGTTTGACCATCTCCTTAATCAGTGTATGGTTTAAACATGAATATTGTGTATCTTAAATTCAAAAACATATATTTTTTATATAAAATGATTAATTTCATAAAACAAGGGCTTTGAATGTATGAATCGTTATTATAAGTAACATACCAAAACAATATATTATTTTATGTGCAACAGATATCATCACATGTGCAAAATCATGTTTGTTTTTTCATGCATGTCCGTGATAAATTTGATTCATTTATCTGATTGATAAATATGGAATAGTCCTATTATAAACTATAACTGATAAATCATGATGTTTTACAATAATTCTTACTGTTAATCCCCGAATCACTTTATTTATGAATTTATACAGTAATTGGAAAAATTAAATTTATATCTTATGTTTACTTATGGATTAAGAAAATTAGTTATTCAATGTGGTATGTTGAACTTTTAATAAAATATGTAATTTAATTATTCAAAGTGGTATGGGACACTTTGATTAAAATACACAATTTAATTATTCAAAGTGGTTTTGGACACTTTTAATAAAAGACATAATTTAATTATTCAATGTGGTATTGGACCCTTTGAATAAAAGACATAATTTGATTATTCAATGTGGTGTGATACACTTTGAATAAAAGACATATTAGATGTATGAAGAGTACATAGGACTTATTATGTGATGTGTGAGTCCTGTTATAGCCTTTAGAGGCATATGTAGGTCTCATGAGACAAACTAGGTCATGTGACGAGGCCTTAATAGAATGATTATGTGTGGTCTTGGCCTGAGGCCTTAAAAAATGTTATGATTATCTTGCATTATGAATTCCATCATTATGTGACTACTATTTAACCAACCATGTGATTATTTAAAAAATATAATATCCTTGGTTAATAATCTTTTACTTATGATTATGGTAATAAATTCACATAGAATAATTATTGAAGTACTTAGAAAATATTTTTGAAATAAAGTTTAGCATCTATTTTCATAACTGTAATACATGAGTTAGAAAATTCATCTGTCATTTCATAAATTTCATTTAATGTGATAAGTTTTTTATGATATTGTTTCTTGTGAAATTATAAGAAAGTATTAAATCATGTGGTAATTTGTACTTTCACCCTTGCAGGCCACCCTTAATTTAGTCTGATCAACTCCTGGGTAATATGCAGCATTCCATGCATTTTTGTACAAGTATGTGTACCCCGAAATTTGTTTTTTCTATTTCCTTTAAAAAAATATTTAATTTTTATTTATATTATATTTCCCAAAAAATTATTTTTAGTAACTTTAGAAAAATTATGTTGACGTGCTGCAAGAAATATTGTTTTTTTAAGAAAATGTTTTATAGATGTATAAATATTTCAAAGGGATGTTTTAAAAAGTATTTTATTGATCGTTTTTAAAACCCCATATTGAGAATTTTAAATGCTCACACTGCATATTTAATTTATTTTTCCAAGATTAGTATATTTTTCGCCTTTGAGTTCTTCTATGTGGTGGAAACAATAAGAACCTTTTCACATATAGTTTTGAAGAAATGTATCAGTTGTATTAGGTTTTCCAGAACCTAGACCAGGAATATCCTATGCGATGAGATGTGATGTGTAATTTTATCATCATATTTTTATAAAAAAAAATTGTGCACCATGTTTTAGGCAAAAATTTCGGGCTTCTGGGTTGGGGCATTATAGTTGGTATCAAAGGAATGGTCTAGAAAATTTTGGAAAATTAAAGAAAAATAAAAAATTTAGTTATGCTTTGATGAGTAAAAAATTTCATAAAATATTTATGTAGAAGGTGAGGGCTGACCAACAAACCTGTTGTCTCTACCTATTGAATTACATTAGAGAATAATTGTAAAGTTGTTTTCAGAAGCATACCAGCCTTTTACGAACCTAATTCTATCCTAGAATCACCTCTACCAGGTGTCAAACAACCCAAATGTTCTTTGACTTCACCAAGGACCAAGTCATGTATACTATATTATGTCACATGCACAAATTGCACTTTATTCATATAAGGGAAGTTAATATAAAGTCATATTTCAATGTTTCACCTTTTTTAAGACTTGTCAGGCCTTGGAAGGATTCTGAGAAGCTCTAGATACGGGTGACCCTCGTACATCCTATCTTTTTCAGGTCCTGAGCTTTAGCATGCATGGAAGGCTTTTTTATATATGATTTTTTGAAAAAAAGATGTCAGACTAGTCCATCAGAACCAAGTCCATTCTGATATCCTTGATCTTTATACCTTCTTTTCCAGTCTCTCAAGGACCTAGTAATGTCTACATGAGTAAAACCCCAACTGCTCAAGGTGCATTTGGGCACATGAAATAGAATAATTTAAAAATGTTTTGGGTATCAACCTGGCTGGAATAAATTACTAGGAAAGTATCTGGTGGTGGTTGAACTAGTTTAGGTATAAATTTAAAACTATATTTCATTCAAATTTTTATAGTTAATAATGACTAAAAACGGTTTGTAGGGATATCAAGGGTGAGGTTTATGGGTTGGTGTTGTGGAAGAATAAGAGTGAAATAGAATTGCATGGGTACAATTACATTAAGGGGGGGGGGGGGATAATGTGACTCCCCAGACATATTTATATTTGTACTAATAATATTATGTTAGTATTATTTGGTTTAATATTGGTTCAATCCAAAACAAATGCTAGAAGAATCAAATAAGACACATTTTATTCAATAGAAACACTAAAACATTAAATCGTAATAAGGCCCAAATACCATTAATATCCTAGATAACCTACTAAAAGTCTTATCAGGATCACTAGGAGACTATCAAGCATAAAAAATAGACCGATTAAGTAGTGAAAATCCTTTGAGTCTTTCATAATGAAAAAAATTATGACATGTACAATAGAAATCATACTAAGCATCAAGTGGATATAGAGCACCATTACTTTAGAACATGAAATGACCATGACCCTAAAAAAATATTAAATTGGTATTTATACAGCTAAGTAGCTATTGAGGTCTTAAGGAGACAGTGGGTTTTGGTAACAGTCATAAAATTTTATTTCCATTAGGTATTTTATGTATTTTGACTACTTTATGTGTTTTATGTATATAAGTATTTTATGAATTTAAAATGTTTTTAAATGATGTAAAGTTATATCATTGGTTAAGTGGTTTTAAATGAATTCATATTTTATGTTTAGATTTTGAAATTTAATCTCTCAAAACTCAAAATGAATACAAATATATGAAAATAATGACATTTAGAAGGAGAAATAAAGTTTTTATATATAAGGAAATTAATATATATGTGTTTTTTCCTTAAATATTTCCGTATAATAAATTATTCATAAAAACATGGGCGAGTACCCCACCCAAATGAGGTCTTCCTTAAAGGCCAATCCTTGATGTTCAGTGGGTATCTCACATAGACAACCGAAGTCAATCCTAAGACGATTTCATGTATAGTGCATGCTGAGCTTTCACACATACCCATGTATAGGGCCTAGTTAGGCATAGGAAGGGGGTGCGCCAAGTCACACAACAATGCGGGTGAGGGTGGTCCAAGGTCCATAGGTGGGGGTCCCATGTATAAGGACCCCGCTATTTTTGTTTCTGTCATTGATGTAAAGGCAGCAACATCGAGTTATTTAAGGATGCCCCAAAATTGTGTTGGTTTAGATGTGGGATGAAAATTTTTCGAGATATCTACTCTAGGCCATCTGATATCACTATGCGAGATCTCAGCTGTCCACGCCAGTTCCCAATAGAACCCCTACCTCTCCACCTTATTTCCAATTATTTCATCAAACATCCAATGTAGATGCGTTAAATCTCGACCGCACAACACTTTTAAAACTAGTGGATTCCCCATGGTTGTCTAATCAAATCCACAAAATAATATGGTCTACTCATCTGTTTTTGAAAAACACAAAACCCGTTATAGCCATCCGATCAGACATGATCGATCCTTTCCATCCATTGTTTTCCTCTTATTTTTCCCTTCTTCTTCTTCCTCATGCCACACTAGTAGAGGTCAGACTCCTACTTTTCTCCCCTTTAACCCATGACCCCATATCCCAATCCACATCCTCTCTTTCCTTTTTTTCCATGGATTTGACAAGGTCAGTTTAATTCTAATCTGAACCAATAGGTTCCCCTACATGTTTAATTTAAATATATTTATATTGCACCAATCAACCCGACTGATTATAATTCTTTAATAATTATCATCTTGGTCATATTTTGATTTTTTTATCCTAAATTTCATCAAGTTTTCTTTTTTTATATTTTATGTATATATTATAGTACATAAAATTATATAAACCTTTGTTTTCACCCATAACCCTGTGGGGTTTCCACCTACCAAGTCTCCATATACCTCTGCTCGGCTCAACCCCACATTTCAAGTCATGTAAGGGTTATTTTAGCTTCTTTTTTATATGAAAAACCCACCTATAAACTTTTTGTATATACAGTTTTATATAATCTTAAAATACAAATCTATTTTGGGGTTTTCAATTGATGATTATCAGTAATTAACTGATGTTTTGATGCATATAATACTGTTAAATAGTTTACTAAGATAGGTTTTTGAGATTGCTAAACACTCTCACACACACAGACCTATATTTATATATGTATATATGGTTATATATATATATATATTTATATATAGTTTTTAATCCTAATACGATTATGTATATTTTATTCTTATGTTCTGAAATTATTTTTAAAGGATCCCACTGTCCTAATAATTACTCTTTTAATTATTAATGAAAAAACCACACGTATATATAAGTACAAAAAATAACTATATACATGTCTTGTTTTGTTTTAAGAGGTTTTATTTGTATTAAATATGTCATGATTTTATGTTTTGGAAAGTTATATTTTGATTTGTTTAAAATATATTTGTAAATAAGTATATTGTTTTGAATGTTATATTTTTATTGGATGAAAACATTCTATACAATACACATGTGATCATATCTATAGTTATCAATTTAAAAATAAAATGGCTGATAAATTATTTTTATTATAATTATTTTATAATTCCTCATTGTTCTTGGGATTAATTAACCAAGATAAGCTACTTTGAAAAGAAATAAAAGTTTTTATATTCATACATGTTTTACATTTTAAATCAACCCTTGAATTGGATGATTTTAATTCATTTCATAAATGATTATATATTTGAAAACAATAAAAAATAGTTTTGTTATTGTGTGCCTAGAAATTTTAAAATAGGTCATCACCTTTTCTTCACAATTAACATTACATGAATGCATCTCAATTTATAATTTTAGGATAAATGGTTGGAATCATCATTGTTTAATACATATACATTTACATTCATAAACACATATAGTGAAGTGTGTGTTTTATTATTCTCTTAAGAATCAATATCCCACATGAAAGGAATGTTTGAAATTTATAAATAATATATTTATGATGAATCTACATCAATGAATACTATTAATTATTAAAGTTTATAATTTAATTTTTTTGACACTCCAATTTATCAGTGTATGGTTTAAACATGAATGATGAGTATCTTAAATTCAGAAACAATTATTTTATATATAAAATGTTTAACTTCATATAATAAGGGTTTTGAATGTATGAATCCATATTTTAAGTGACAGAACTGAACATTCTATTATTTTATGCACACTAGATATCATGAAATGTGAAAATTCCTATTTTATTTCTCATGCATGTAACTGATAAATTTGATTCATGTATGTCATGGATAAATATGATATATCTAATTCATTAATTACATTATTTATTATTTTAGACAATAATTTCAAAAATTAAATTTTTCTCTTATGTTAACTTATGGATTAATAAAAAAAATTATTCAAAGGTGTATGGCCCACTTTTAATAAAAGACATAATTTAATTATTAAAATTGGTATGATACATTTTCAATAAAAGACCCAATTTAATTATTCAAAGTTATATGGGACACTTTTAATAAAATATAGAATTTAATTATTGAAATTGGTATGCGACACTTTGAATAAAATAAAATATTTAATCATTAAAAGTGGTATGATACACATTGAATAAAAGAATTATTAGACATATTAATAATGAAATTGGCTTATTATGTGATAGGTGAGCCCCTCTATAGCCTCTCAAGGCATCGATAGTTCTCATGAGACAAACTACGTCATGGTATGAGACCTTGAGAGAATGATTATGTATGGTCTTGGCATCAGGCCTTGATAGAATGTTATGATTGTCCTCCATTATGTATTCCCTCATTATGTGGCTAGTATTTAACCATGTATGTGATTATTAGACTATTATAATATCATTGTTTAATAATCTTGTACTTGTGATTATGGTAGTAAATGCATATGGAATAACGGTGAAAGAACTTAGAAAATCTTTTCGAAAGACAAGTTATCATATATTTTCCAAACATTAATACAAGAGTTAGAAAATTCAATTGTCATTTCATGAATTTTATTTTATCTGATGAGTGTTTTATGATATTTTTTCTTGTAAATTATAAGAATATATTATATTATGTGTTAATTTGTACCTTCACCCTTCCATGTCACCCTTAGTTTAGTCTGATCATGTTTTGAATAATATATACCATTCCATGCATTTTGGTACAAGTATGGATACTATGAAATGTGTTTTATCTGTATCCATTAAATAAATATAAAAATTCTTGTGTAATATATTTCCCTAAAAATTATTTCTAGTAACCTTTTAAAAATGATGATGACGTGCTACAAGATATATGTTTTTTCTTTTAAGAAAATGTTTCATATATGTATAACTATTTCAAAGGGAAGATTTTTAAAAGTATTTTATTGGTTATTTTTAAAACTACTTATTGAGAATATTAAATTATCTTCCTATATATTTAATTCATCTTTACAGGACAAGTATATTGTTCGCCTTTGAGTTATTTTATGTGGTAGAAATAATAATAATCTTTTCTTGTACAGTTTTGAATAAATGTATCAGTTGTATCTAGTTTTACAGATTCTAGACCGGGAAGATCATCTATGGTGATATGTGAAGTGTAATTTTATCATCATCTTTTTATAAAAATAAAATTACACACCATATTATTGGCACTAGATATGGGCTTCTGACGTTGGGTCATTACATTTTTCATTAAGGATTTGAAAGCATATGTTGAACAGTACCAATGACCAATAAAAACAATTTTTTGGCTTGTGAAACTTCATGTAAAAAAATTATATATTCATGATGTTGATATAATGGTGTTGGGATACAGATATGATTAATATTGATAATGTTAATTGGATATTACTATTTACTATGGAACTGATTAATGATGTTTTGGAAAAGTGGTTCATGTAATCAATGATGAGGTTAAAAACTTTTTTGATTTATGGAATATATCCAATAATATGAGATTTGATTAGATAATAAGGAACCATAAATGTTTTTAATAAGGGTTATTATTAATTTAGGTTAATATCACTATTTAATAGAATGCATGATGAAGGTATTCACATTGCTGATATGTGACAAGTATGAGATTCTTCATATTGTTTGGGGGATTAATGATAAGTTCATTTTTGAAATATAGAGACATTTTATTATAAAACATTGATTCTTAATATTTTTTATGGGTTAAAAGGACACCAATTTATGAAATGGTTTAACTTGATATTTTTAATAGGTTTTATAGATTACTGTATTACTTATCCATATAAATATTTATGCATTTTGGATAACCTAAACTAACCATTATGTTATATAAATAACTAGAGATTGAAGGAATGACATATATTTATATTATTGATATTATGATATGTTAAAAGTAAATTTTACTTATTTAAGCATAAAAAATTTATTTTTAGATAGAAATTTATTTTAGTAAGAAATAAATTGGAAATTGATCAAAGAACAACCAAAGAATGAAATTGTTCTTTTGAAATAAAAAAAATATCATTTAATATATTTCATTATATTTAAAGATGGTAAATGAATTCCTGAACTCTCGTAAAAGGATATTTATAAAAAACTTTTTTTCATATTATCAGTATTTTTGATTATATAAATGACATTTTTCACACCACTGGTTTATGTCTCAGTTATTGTTACCTTCCTCCTGGCCATGCTCTCTATTACTCTCCATCTGTATTTGGGTGTTAGTTTTATCTTCCATTTCCATGTTAACTTTTCTGATAACTGTTATCTTATTTGGAAACCTATTTGTTTTATTCCACATGACCTTTTTAACTTCTCTTTTTTTTTTCTTATTTTAGGATGTTTTACTGACTCATATTATGATGTTGGTTTTTCAACAACGGTATTTTCAAATGTCATACCCTTGATTATCGAGATCAACTATTAATTCTAAGGGAGAAATTTATTTAATGTGGAGAGAATACAACACTAAAAAAATTTAAATTAAGTAAATTTTATTCTTTAGAGAATACACACATAATACAGAGATTAAAAAACCCATGAAAAATATTTCTTTTAAATTCAATATCTTCAATAGCTTATAAAAGACAAAACACCTAGTCTAAATGAGCCATGATATAGTATAACATTAAAAAATATCCATTAAATTGGAGGGTATGAATAATACTAACTAAATTATGAAAATTATGGTTATCTATTTATTAGAAATAAAATAAGTATCTTTTAAAATAAGAAAAAAAATGTTTTCTGAAAAAATTGTATATTTTTCTAAAAGACAGTTTAGTCATGATTTGTAACATTAATTCCAAATTAATTTTTACAAATTTTATAATATTAAATAAACTTAATTTTTAAAATAATCACATAAAAATTATATTAGGGTGAATTTTTTGGATTTTTTGGAAATATTCCATTTGTCAATAAATTGTGAAAAATAATGAATTTTATTGAAAAACACGTTTTTGTGTTAAATATTTATAATGTTAAGTAATATTTTTTAATTAATTTTACAGTTAAATTAATTTATATAAATATATATATATTAATCCAATTTATATGTTTGGATTCATTTTTATATAAAATTTTGATATCAAAACATGGTAAACTTTCAAAAAGTTTGTCCTTAAAACCCTGGTTTCTCATCACTTCTGTAGGATTAAATTAAAATTAAAATTTTCAACTTCTATGAATTTTGTTTCAGAAAATTTATTAAAATTTTTTGAATAAGAATAATTTATAATATATAATAGCTTAAATATAATTTTTGACCATAATTATTTGTGAAAATAGGTAAAAATTAATTATAGTGATTAAGGTTAAAATGACGTTTTCCACATTACATGTGCTTATGTTAAAATTTGTTTTCCACACACATATAATTTTAATTTAATAAATTTTATTCCATATTTAGAATAATAAGGTTTATATTTTTTGATAATTATAATTTCATTTTAGGATTAAATGATAATTTATCTAGGTTAAAAAAACAAGTTCCCTAGTGAATATAAAAATGGTAAAAGAGTGTAAGACATAAAGGTTTCCAAATGAAATGTTTAAAATATCTTTTTTTATTTAGGTAGAGGTTTGGATCAACCAAATGATACCTCTCATCCATTATTTATCAATTTCTAACCTCATTATGTGAGATCAACCTCCCATTATTTAATACTATAAGATATTTACAAAAATGACACTCCTCCTCAATTATAAAAGGGCACTCACTCCCCTCACTTCTATAAGCCAATAAATCCATTTTACTCAACCAAAACCATGAAAAACAACCTCCCAAATTTTATAAATTAATTCTAGTAGCCTTATTTTTTCATAAATTCAACCTAGCATGGATTTTGGTGAAAACCTAAAGCGGTTTCTTGGAAAATACATAATGTTCTTCAACGACCATTTTTATTTTATTTCATCATTTACCTTCTTAAATTATTATTAAAATATTCTTATATAATACCCCCATTATCCTCAGTATATATATTTGTTATTATGTTCAGGTCATGACCTATAACCATCCCCAATTCCATCAAATGGGTTACAAAATTATCATTTATGTGCATGGCGGAGAACTGCCTCATGAACAGATGTCATTCATTTTTCCATTACCACCATCACGGCTGGGTATAATGATTTATATAATGTATCTATGTAATATTTATAACATTATTATGCCTATTTATTAATAATATTATAATTTTTTTTTTACTTTCCATTATGCAGGGGATACGATAACATTACTTGTGTGTATGGTTGACTATAGCCCCGTGATGTGATGTGATTCGTTTTTTACTAAAGATTTACATGGAAGGTAATAAGGATAAATTTAATGGATATATGTGAAATACATGAAATAATTATTACTTCTATGATATATTTATAATTCTAAAATGATAATATATCACTTTTTTTACACTAAAAAATAATAGCATTGTTCCTGTACTAGCGGGCTACAACCTTCATGATGCGACGTGACACTATTTTCATCACCACACCACATGGATGATATATATAAGTATATATAATGAAATAATATGGTATATATGATACTATGATGATTCTGGTAAGATAAAATATTACTTAAATTCCTTCTATAATGATCATTTAAAAATAGAAACATTACTCACACGTACGTACAAACAGAGTTCATATTTCATAAATATCATTTAGGATTGGTATTAAAAATATAATTGAGGAATAAATATTATAAATATTTAATTTTTATTATTATAGATATTTTTAAATAATAACCACCTTCACCATAGTCTACCTACCAATGTCATTTTGGGCATATAATCCAAATATCATTTAAACATCTGATATAAACTTAATTGATTAAGTAATAATATATAACATGGTAATAAATAAGAATAAAGGAATGATAAACTGGAAAAATTTACTTAAGAAAGTTATATAATTAACATATATTTATTATTCAAAAATGTAATGATCTAACATGATGATTCAGACTCATGATAAGAGTTTCTTGTCTCACTTTTAGTTTCATGAGATGTATGCAATATTCACCTCTTTTTTATTTTTTATGGTGTATGTATTACCAAATTTTTATGTCATATATTTAATTAATTTATCATAATGGTATTTAAAGTTTCATTTAAAGTTAATTATTTCATGGGGCTAATAATAAAATAGACAACAAAGTACTAAGGGTTTATTTCACAATATCTTCATTATTTGGGATTGTTTTATTTTAATTCTCCCATGGGGAATTATTTTATATCATCTTTATTCTTTCCGTGGATGATTTATGATTATTTTAATTGAGGATATAAAATTATATTACCATTCTTCATTTTATACTGAATTGTTTATGATTGCGTTTATTAATTAGGGTAATTATTAAAATTTTGTATTCTAGTTTTTTAATAAGAATATTTATGTACATTATGTTTCACCCCATTAATATGATTAATTAATTATACTTTTATGTGATATGTGGTCCATTCTATTTACCCTCAATTCATTGGTTGGTCTCGTGAGACAAATCAGATAATATTTTATTCAGAAATTGCCAATTTTTTTAGATGTCTTTGCACAAGAATCGATGGTGTTAGATGTCTTAGAGAAAGACTAGATGGTATTATATGTCTTGTAACAAGCCCCAAAAATATTAGTTGTATTGGAACCAGCCTCAATTGTATGTTTTTGATGTCCATGTTTATGCATTCCATCATTATGAATTTAGTTATTGATATCCCATGTGATTATTAGATTAGTTAGAATATAAATGGTCTTGTTTTGAGTTCATGTGATTATTTATATGGAATTATTTGATCATCATTTATTCCTATAATATTATACTTAAGTTATTGATTAAATGGAATGTTTTTTTAGTTATTTACCTTACCATATTTATTGTTCCTTATTTATTCATAGATACAATTGTACGCTTACCCTTTCTGAGTATCTGATCACACCCTTTTCTTATGTTTTATTTTATCCATAATACCAGGAAGTGTTTATTGAGTGATATATAGGGATACACTAATTGAAATAATGGAGATCTAAAAAAAAACCTTTTTAAAATTATAATACTAATTTCATATTTGTATGTAATTAACCAACACTAATAAACTATTCAGTCTTTTATGGGGTGATTCATTCTATATAATGGCAGTGTAACAAAGTATACATCGGATCTAGTCTACTAGGGTTGGGGTTTCTACATTTATATGAAAAATCCATCAACATTTACAATATATTTTTATCCCTTAATTTCAGAATATTGGTCATCTCTATTGATAATATATAATATATCCATCAATACTCTATGTAAGAGAAGGTTTTTTGGTTATTTATTGTATGTAAAAAGAATCTAATCAATTGTGGACATTGGAAAAAAAAATATGAAGCCTGATGAGGAAGATGAAGCGATATACTATATAGAATTACAAAAACAATTGACTAATATTTTACTTGTACTTTGTGACTAAAAATGAAGAGGGAATTTCTTAGATTCAAGAAAAAAGAATTATAAATCTCTCTATCTATATGAGGAAAATAACCTATGAAATTCAAGATATACCTATGGTTTTTTCATTACCCATTAATATAAAATTTACCACATCTCTGGTGGGTTAAATTTTAGTGTATGAAAATCCTTATCCATTTAGGACATTGATAGCTATGAGGAAATTTTCTACTATTCTCTTAATGTCAAAATGGAGATAAGTGAATCTGATGGTTTTCATGGGGATAAGAAGAGTAAAATGTAGTTTCATTCTAGTTGAATATTGGATAAATTCAATGAATGAAATAATTCTTAATATATCACTTGTAAAAAGTGTTGGAAGAAGAATCCTATAAATTTCCTAAGGGGTGAAGAAATTATTTAGGTGTTGGAAGAAAGCACACCTAGCCAGTGATTGCCAATGGGAAAAACCAACAATGTGATGGAAGAATGTAATCCTCCATTCAACCATCATCCAAATGTATATTGTTTCAACTATAAGGAATATGGCCATTATTCAATTCAATTCCCTATGTTAATGTTTTTTTGAGAAAATAATTTCCATCAACCTCCAACGTAGTAATGGTAGCTTATTCTATTATAACTATTTAGGTGGATCCCTATAATGAAGTGGTGATAGGAACGCTAGTTATCTAATCAAGAATATCAAGAATAATTTTTTTATTATGTTTCTATTCATTATTTAATATCACACCATTTATTATAAACATTAAAACTACACCTAAAAACATGGATGTTGATTTATATTTGAATATGGAGAATGGGTCAATTATTGCATCCTAAGAATATAACTCATCCTCGATCCATATTTGTGGGATAAACTTCCCAGAATAACTTATGATACATCCTTAAGAGGAATGCTATAAAATTCTGGTCATGTATTAACGTTACATATATAAAACCAACATAAATTACGGATATAAGGAAATCTCCCTCTTTATCGAAAATCACCCTCTAGTTTTATACATGTTCATGGAGGAGGATAAATATTTATTGGAACCGACATCTCAAGAATAGATATTATTACCTTGAGAGTAAGTGTATCTAACTCAAATGATTGATACTAAATAAAATATCATACATGATGACATGACCATTTTGAATGAATACACTAATTTGTTTCATATATAATTTCTTATACTTCCTCCTAGAAAAGAGGTTAAATTTTCAATTGATCTTATATATAGAGATTTACCATTATCCAAGAATCTATATAGAATGGTTGTTGTTAAAATTGAGTAGATAAAAAATAAAATTTAGTATAATATGGATAAAGGGTCCATATTCCCATGTGCTTCACTATGGGGGGGGGGAACCCATCCTTTTAATCAAGAAGAATAACAGGTTAATTCACCTATACATTGATTATCACTATCTCAACAAAGATCATGATAAAGAGTAAGTTTTATTCACCAAAATGTGAATAATTTTTCAATCACCTATATATAGACCATTATTTTTCTATCGTGGATCTTTGGTCCGAATACCATCAAGTAAAATTGGAGTTGGTGGATACCCCATAATACATAATTTCATACAAGGTATGTGCACTATGAGTACATGGTACTTCCATTTAGACCTAGAAATGATATAATATTCTACTTTTACATAATGAATAGAGTCGTTATAAATTACCACAATAAATTTTTAGTGGTATTTATTGATGACATTCTCATTTACCAAAAATGTAAGGGGGGTGAGGAGAATCTAAATTATATAATAATGAATTTCTATGGGAAAAAGATATGTTCAATATATAATAAATGTGATTTTTTTGGGAAGGTAATTTTATTGGTATATGTTTTCCCCATTGAAGGGATATATATGGTCCTTAAAAAGTAAAGGAAATTGAATGATGGAAAAGTCTAGAATATGTGATAGAAATAAGAAGTTTATTTGGATTATCTGTGTACTATATTCGATTTTTCCGAAACATTTCATGATTAGTAATCCCACTAAAAAATATTTCATGGAAGGCTTTCATGTTTTTATAGACTGATAAATGTGAATAATGTTTTAAATAGATGAATATGAGGATAATAACTATACTTAGGATCACATTACCCATTAGATTGGAATGATTTGTGATCTATATAGATTTATACAATATGGTATTGGGTTGTGTACTCATGTGAGATGAAAAAGTGACATCCTATTCCACCCTTCAACTAAATATTAATGATAATAAATTCCCAACTCATGATCTATAATTGGATGGAGTGATGTTTTCATTGAAGATATGGTGGTAATACCTTTATAGAGAAAAGTTTGAAATATACATGAATGATAAAATCCTAATTTATATATTAACACAAAATGATCATAATATAGACCAATTAAGGTTGTTAGACCTGATATAGGATTATACTTTTTCTATGATTTACCCTTATGGGAACGAAAAAAAGTAGCTGATGCACTGAGTATTTATTATCTTGAAACTCTTTCCATGATGAGGATTGCAAGGGAACCAATATTATTTGACATGAAAATGATATTCATGGGAAAAAATATGATGATCTTCATCCTACATTCCTAAAATAACTGCTTAACTATCTATTCCTGGGGTGATACAAAAGGCATAGAAAGATGAAAGGGAACTATAGAAGAATGTATCAAATATTGTTTAGTTTAAAATTATTGAATATGGAGTTATAGGGTTTGGAACTCAAGTATATGTCCTATAAAAACCAGAACTAAATTGGGAACTTCAGGTTGATGCACACAACTGATCATTCTCTATCCTAGAGGAAGAAGTATGATTTATAGTCATTTTAAGTAAAATAACTAATGGGGTAAAATGAAGAGGGAGACAACAGAGATTGTACCTTAATTCTTGGTATTTCAATAAGTGAAGGTAGAATGATATAATTATAAGGGTATGATGTAACAATTGCACATACTAGTCTGTAATTTGTAAAATATACACATTTATTTCTTCAAAGGACTCCCCAAGACACCTAAATTAAATAACACCAACTAGTTAGCAGTCGATCTAATTACCAATATAGTGAATTTTCTTTCTATCAAGGAAGATTTCACTCTTGAACAAATCACTATGATATAGATAATAGAATTTGTAATACAACATGGAATTCTAATCCCTATTTCATCTAATTAATATTTGAAGTTTACCTAAAGGTTTTGGAGAACCCTTCATTTTGAATTGGATATAGAATTGAGTTCCAACACTACTAATAACCCTAATATGGATGGACAGTCTGAAAGGACCATTCAAATTCTAGAGGATATGTTATTATCATGATTAATGGATTTCTAAGGATATTGGGACTAACACATTCCTCTAATGAATTTCTCATTTAATAATAGCTTCCATTCTAGTATTTAAATGACACTTTATGAGGCTCTATATGGGAAGAGGTTTCAAACATTGATATAATGGTATGAAGTTGTGGAGTGGAAGGTCATGTTACCTGATCTTATCTATGGAATGAAAGTGAAGTTTCATTGTATTCAAGATCAACTGAAATCTACATATATTTGATTGAAAATATATGCATATGATAATTGATAAGATATGTATTTTGAGGTTATAGATAATGTGTTCCTTCGTATATCACCATTTAAGAAAGTAATGAGGGTTGGGAATAATGGAAAAGATAGTCTATATAGCATCCCACCTTTTTATCACATAAACTTTCATTACATTTTACAAAACTGAGGATCTTTAAGTTTTAGTGTCTTGGAAACCAGGAACTTTAAACATAAAAATATAAAACATTCTTCTAAAACACTTGAAAGGCGTCTCCTCATATTCATCTTAGGTTCATTATGGAATCACATACCCTGGGGACATACATCAAAATAAAGGGTGAGCAAAAGGCCCAGTAAGGGAAACAAGAGAAACATTTTACATGTGAACTTGAGATACTTCAATAAGGTCGTGAAAAGAACATTAAGGCATCAGAAATAAATCATGAGGCATATCATAATAAAAATAACATTTTTGATAACTTGAAGATGTGGCTGCAACATTTAATATTGACAATCATTTCGTTTCACCAAGGTCCATCCCCAAGGTGTCATTAAAAATTACCAAGGTTATTCACCAAGGTATCAGTCTAAAAAGTCATCTCTAGAGATTAAGTCTTTACCCAATGCATTGAAGCGCTATCTGGGCGCACCCTTGACATGTCTTTATTATCATGTGAGCCACATATATCATCATTAATAATTTCATAAACAACCCGTATAGCATAAAATAAATGGGTTTCATTTCATAATCATAACTTTTTAAAAACTGCTTTAAATACATGATATTTATGTCAATTTAAACCCACAGAAAAGGGAAAGCGGGTTTCATGTATGTAAAACCCAGAATTTAAAATAAAACATATTGATATATATGTGAATACCCCTGTAGAAATAAGATCATTGAGTATTCACTTAATAACATAAAATAATTTTGAGATAAAGAGGAGGGCATTTTGAGACGAAAACTATGCAGCATAACGTCTATGATACATGGTTTTAGAAAAAATTGGAAAGAGAGGGGACATGAGTCACCCACTCAAAAATGATACATAAAACATTAGGGGAACAAAATATATTTTATTTAAGAACATGTTAATGAAATTTGAATGATATACCATTTGAAACGAAGAACATGAAAGGAAGACAAAAATAATATTTCTCTTATGAGAATTCGGCAGCCTAATGGCGTCACTTAAAACTTCCAAAAATGGATTGATGAGATCAAATAGGGTCTCTAATAATTTGAACATAAATGATCAGTATGATAGATATAGAGATCATACCCCAACATAATAAACAGGAACTTGAATGACTTGACATGAAAATAGATCTTGAAAATGAGAAGGGTGAAAGAACCCCTTAGAAATTCGACAGCCTAACGGCGTCACTTAAAATTCAAAAAAAAAATAATTGATGAGATCAAATAGGGTCTCTCATCATATGAACATAAAATATCAGTATGATATATATAGAGATAATACCCCAATATAATGTAACTTGAAATACTTGACAAGAAAATATAACTTTAAAATGAAAAGGGTGAAAGAATCCCTTAAATATTAGGCAGCCTAAGGGCGCCACTTAAAACTTCAAAATACTGAATTGAAGAGATCAAATGGGGTCTCTCATCATATGATCATAAAATATCAGTATGATAAATTTAGATATCATAACCTAAAATAACAAAAAGGAACTTGAAATAATTGACATGAAAGTAGAACTTCAAAACGAGAAGTGTGAAGAACCACTTAAAAATTCGGCAGCCTAACGACGCCACTTAAACTTCAAAATACTGAATTGAAGAGATAAAATGGGGTCTCTCATCATATGATCATAAATGATCATTATGATAAATTTAGAGAGCATTCCCCAACATAATAAATGGGAACTTTAAATACTTTACATGGAAAATAGATCTTGAAAATGAGAAGGGAGAAAGAATCTGTTAAAAAAAATTCCGCAGCCTAACGGTGCCACTTAAAACTTCATAAAATCAAATAATGAGAGTAAGAGGGGATATCTCATTATATGAACATGAAAAGGGCAGTAAGAGGAGTATAACAGAACATCCTTTAACATAGGAACATGGAGAATAAAATAAATGACATAAATGAGATTTCTTGAAAAGAAAGAGAGAGGTCAGATCCATTACCTTAAAATGTAACTCTTAAAACTCAAAGGTTGGGACCTTGAGGGCTTGGGGGAACCTTGGGAGGACTCTTTGGGAGGTAATGAGACCAGAAATTCGTTGGGGGAGAGTGGGGAGTCGAATGGATGAGAGGATGGCTTGGTATTTATAGGGAAAGTGAAGGGACAAGGCATTAATGGCCAAGGGACACCTCATTAGTGGTTTTGGAAAAACCATGGGCTTTCCCTTGGTATTTGACCATGGTATTGGCCACTTGGGACACCTAATACCTTATCATACTATTCATAAGTCGAACATATTGATTACATACTTAATAAATCATTTAATGATGTCATTAAACACATGTAACTTAAAAATTGTATGTTCACTATTCATCGAAAATTAAACTTTCTCAGAATAATCCCAAAATTTCACCTTAACCAAATATAAATGCTATGATTTTAAAAATGAACTCCATTTTATAAAAATAATTTTCTAAATATTTTAATTTATTTTTTTAAATCAATACACTATTCACCGAAAATTCATTTTTTCAGAAAAACCCCAAAAATTACCATAACATAATATCGGTGCTCTGAGTTCAAAAATGAAATCCATTTTATAAAAATAATTTTTTTAAATAATTTTAATTTAATTTTTAATTAAAAAACAATATTCACTCGAAAAAACTAATACTTGAATAATAATTTCTGAAACCGTTATTTAACCATTTTATTGAATCGCATTACTTAATCAAGGTGCCTAGATTATATTAATACTTTGTTTAAGTGAGATTACTAATCCATTTGGACACATTACTAATCCTAATCATAAAATCACCATTCATAATTTACTATTCATTAAAAATCATGTTGATCTTATTAGACTCTAAATTTCGTACTGAACATAATTGTAGAAGACCATTTTTGAAAATCATTACAGATTTTTAATTATTTAAGGTTTTCATAAACATTTTTAAAATATCCTTTTTCTAAAATTCATAAAAAATATGCATACTATATTTATCCGGTCATTTAAAAATTTATAAACTTCATCATAAGAAGAAATCCCAATTTTTATTTCAAACAAAGGATTACACAAGGTAGTTACGGTCTCCTTACATAGCCCCTTATCACACCAGCATAGGACCTAAGTTTAAGGTGTGCTAAGGTGAGAGAATCTGAGGGAGGATCGAATATCATCGCACGAGTAGTAGTTTCTATCAGTTTGAACTTCTCGCAAAGGCGATTCCGTTCTAGCTTCACACAATGAAGTTCGGCTTGGGTTTGGTCCAGAAAAAGCCCAGTGGTGCTACCTCGTTCCCAAGTTCTGTTAGATGGGCTTCGATCGGTCCAAGACTACTGGGTGAGGCCATCAAATCTTCTTTCTATAATAATTAACCAAGATTACTTGTATTTAGAGACAATAATCAAAATGTTTAGTTTCCAGCGGTCAAATTGACCAATGGTCATATAACCGTCTAAGCCCAACGGTCTCATTTTAATTATAATCATGTTATCAAATTAAACATTTTTCTTGAGTATAAAAAATAAAATAAAATAACACATAAAATTAGGAAACAAGATTTATTCAAAATTTCGGGTCGTTACATTCTTCCCCCCTTAAGAAATTGCGTCCTCACAATTTTTAAATTTGGGTTTTGAAATTTCATTGAATGTCCAACATCGGAAAAGGAGTCAGTAAAATTATTACTTTAAAAGAACGAAAGGGAAGTACAAAGGTCACCCGAGTTAACCCACACTAGGATTCAATGTAGGAAAACATGGACATGAAAGAAAAACAAAGGGTCAAGTTCTGGGGGAGTGTGATAGAGAACATGATTAGGAGAAAGTAAACCATAAGAAAATACCAAACTTATGATGTGTGTAAATGGTCTTTGATTACCAAGTAGGAAACGTAAACCAACAACGTTTTTTTTACATTCCTTTTCATAATTTTGAGGAATTCATTTACAACATAAAACAAAAACATAAGAAAATATACCTATCTTCATGTAGAGTTTCATCCTTTAATAAGTTTCTACCCCAAACTAATCTTTTCTCCAAACTATGAGCATTCAAAACTAATTGGTCTCATCAAAACACAAGAATAATCTTCTAGAGAATCACATAATCCACAAAAGATTAACTATCTATTTCTTCTATCTTTAATCATTATCCCAAAAACAGAAAGGGTAAGGTAAAACAACTCTTAAAAAATAAAGAATCCCATAGGAATTGAAACTAATTTAAAATCTTCAAAGTTCCATGGTACTACCCATAGTTCATCATTGACCATTCCATAAATAACTGTCATTAAGATTACTCAAAATATACCAAACTAATATTGAAACCCAAATACAAGAAGGATTTGATAACATAGTCTTCCAAAATAAACTTCATTGTTCATCTCCAAACAACATCAACCACTCCTAACATCTTATAAGAAAAGTAGCTAACCTAAACATATTTTACCCAATATAGGTTAATCATTTCCATAAGTAAACTAAATTACTATAAGTCCACCTTAAATTCATCGATTCTTCAAAATATAAGTCAACATTACTCCTCAATGAAAATACTGTAGTAATCTATTTACCTTGATCATATAGGGTCCCCAAAATAGTGAACGTCTTCCAAAATAATAATCATATTTTAATCCCCTAATCATACCTGTCATATTAATATGAAAATCGTCGCATTTCCTATCACAATGGTTGTTGGGACATGTTCTTCCATTTCCCGCCATTAACTATGAAACGAAACTATAATTAGGGGCTTAAATACTTATCCAATAATAATGAAAAGGAACTGAAAGCATATAAGGATAACTTGTAGAAGAAAAGTATACCCTAACTTGTGATCCCCAAGGTTCCCATCTAGGTTATCCATGATCATATATTCTTATGTGAATCTTTATTTTATTTTATCTTTGTTCCTTTAACAATGGTTCATACTAAGCTTATGAATTTACCAAATCATATCCCCCGGGAGTGTTGTAACCAAGACTGCAGAAAGGCCTGTTGTCGTGTACCGATTCCCGTTCGAGTCTAGCTCAAAGCGGTGTTTTCGGGTTTTACCCCTATGTACATCTGTGCTAGAGCCACCTCTACCTGCTCGTATCGAAATAGGGATGTATTTTCTTGGCAACCGCTTACTCAATACTCACCAAAATACCAGGAAGATTTCCTATATTTTAACTTTTCTAAAGGCTTCTTCCTAAAGTTTTCATATCCTAATTTCCACAAATAACTAAACCATCCTTTGATACCAACTATAGCATCCCATCTTTTTATCACATAAACTTTCATTAAATTTTACAAAACCGAGGATCTTTAAGGTTTAGTGTCTTGGAAACCAGGAACTTTAAACATGAAAACATAAAACATTCTTCTAAAACACTTGAATGGCTTCTACTCATGTTCATCCTAGGTTCATTACGGCATCACATAACCTGGGGACATACATCAAAAGAAAGGGTGAGCAAAAGGCCCAGTAAGGGAAATAATAGAAACATTTTACATGTTAACTTGAGATACTTCAATAAGGTCATGAAAAGAACATTAAGGCATGAGAAAGAAATCATGAGGCATATCATAATAAAAAATAACATTTTTAATAACTTGAATATGTGGCTGCAACATTTAATATTGACAATCATTTCATTTAACCAAGTTCCATCCCCAAGGTGTAATTAAAAATTACCATGGTTATTCACCAAGGTATCTGTCTAAAAAGTCATCTCTAGAGATTAAGTCCTTACCCAATGCATTGGAGCGCTATCTGGGTGCACCCTTGACATGTATTTATTCTCATGTGAGCCACATATATCATCATCAATCATTTCATAAACAACCCGTATAGCATAAAATAAATGGGTTTCATTTCATAATCATAACATTTTAAAAACTTCTTTAAAGACATGATCTTTATGTCACTTTAAACCCACAGAAAAGGGAAAGCAGGTTTCATGTATGTAAATACCAGAATTTAAAATTTAAAATTTTGATATATATGTGAATACCCCTGTAGAAATAAGATCTTTGAGTATTCACTTAATAACATAAAATAATTTTGAGATAAAGAGGGAGGCATTTTGAGACGAAAACTATGCAGCATAACGTCTATGATACATGGTTTTAGAAAAAGTTGGAAAGAGAGGGGACATGGGTCACCCACTAAAAAATGATACATAAAACACTAGGGGAAAAAAATATAATGTATTTAAGAACATGGTAATGAAATTTGAATGATATACCATTTGAAACGAAGAACATGAAAGGAAGACAAAAATAAGATTTCTCTTATGGGAATTCAGCAGCCTAATGGCGTCACTTAAAATATCCAAAAATGGATTGATGAGATCAAATAGGGTCTCTCATAATATGAACATAAATGATCAGTATGATAGATATATAGATCATACCCCAACATAATAAGCAGGAACTTGAAAGACTTGACATGAAAATAGATCTTGAAAATGAGAAGGGTGAAAGAACCCCTTAAAAATTCGACAGCCTAACGACGTCCCTTAACATAAAAAAAAGAATTGACGAGATAAAATAGGGTCTCTCATTATATGAACATACAATATCAGTATGATATATATAGAGATAATACCCCTATATAATGTAACTTGAAATACTTGACAAGAAAATAGAACTTGAAAATGATAAGGGTGAAAGAATACCTTAAAAATTCGGCAGCCTAACGGCGCCACTTAAAACTTCAAAATACTGAATTGAAGAGATCAAATGGGGTCTCTCATCATATGATCATAAAAGATCAGTATGATAAATTTATAGATCATACCCCAACATAACAAAAAGTAACTTGAATGAATTGACATGAAAGTAGAACTTCAAAACGAGAAGGGTGAAAAACCACTTAAAAATTCGGCAGCCTAACAGCGCCACTTAAACATCAAAATTCTGAATTGAAGAGATCAAATGGGGACTCTCATTATATGATCATAAAAGATCATTATGATAAATTTAGAGATCATACCCCAACATAATAAAAAGGAACTTGAAATTCTTTACATGGAAAATAGATCTTGAAAAATGAGAAGGGAGAAAGAATTTGTTACAAAAATTTCGGCAGCCTAACAGCGCCACTTAAAACTTCATAAAACGAAATAATGAGAGTAAGAGGTGATCACTCATTATATTAACATGAAAAGGGCAGTAAGAGGAGTATAAAATAACATCCTTTAACATAAGAACATGGAGCATAAAATAAATGACATAAAAGAGATTTCTTGAAAAGAAAGAGAGAGGTCGGATCCCTTACCTTAAAACGTAACACTTAAAACTCAAAGTTTGGGACCTTGAGGGATTTGGGGAACCTTGGGAGGACTATTTTGGAGGTAATGAGACCAGAAATTCGTTGGGGGAGAGTGGGGAGTCGAATGGATGAGAGGATGGCTTGGTATTTATAGGGAAAGTGAGGGGATAAGGCATTAATGGCCAAGGGACACCTCATTATTGGTTTTGGAAAAACCATGGGCTTTCCCATGGTATTTTCCCATGGTATTGGTCACTTGGGACACCTCATACCTTATCTTACTATTCATAAGTCGACCATATTGATTACATACTTAATACATCATTTAATGATGTCATTAAATACCCGTAACTTAAAAACTGTATTTTCACAATTCATCAAAAATTCAACTTTCTCAGAAGAATCCAAAAATTTCACCTTAACCAAATATCAATGCTCTGATTTGAAAAATGAACTCCATTTTATAAAAATAATTTTCTAAATATTTTTAATTTATTTTTTAAATAAATACACTATTCACCGAAAATTCATTTTTTCAGAAAAAACCCCAAAAATTACCATAACATAATATCGGTGCTCTGAGTTCAAAAATGAAATCCATTTTATAAAAAAAAAATTTTAAATATTTTTAATTTAATTTTTAATTAAAAAACACTATTCACTTGAAAAAACTAATACTTGAATAATAATTTATGAAACAGTAATTTAACCATTTTATTGAATCACATTACTTAATCAAGGTGCCTATATTATATTAATACTTTCTTTAAGTGAGATTACTAATCCATTTGGACACATTACTAATCCTAATCATAAAATCACTATTCATAATTTAATATTCATCAAAAATCAAGTTGATCTTATTAGACTCTAAATTTCATACTGAACATAATTGTAGAAGACCATTTTTTGAAAATCATTACACATTTTTAATTATTTAAATTTTACATAAACATTTTTAAAATATCCTTTTTCTAAAATTCATAAAAAATATGCATACTATATTTATCCGGTCATTTAAAAATTTATAAACTTCATCATAAGAAGAAATCCCTATTTTTATTTAAAACAAAGGATTACACAAGGTAGTTACGGTCTCCTTACATAGCCCCTTATCACACCAGAATAGGACCTAAGTGTAAGGTGTGCTAAGGTGAGAGAATCTGAGGGAGGCTCGGCTAACATCGCACGAGTAGTAATTTCTATTAGTTTGAACTTCTCGCAAAGGTGATTCCATTTTAGCTTCACACGATGAAGTTCAGCTTGGGTTTGGTCCAGAGAAAAGCCCAGTGGTGCTACCTCCTTCCCAAGTTCTGTTAGATGGGATTCGATCGGTCCAAGACTACTGGGTGAGGCCATCGAATCTTCTTTCTATAATAATTAACCAAGATTACTTGTATTTAGAGACAATAATCAAAATGTTTAGTTTCCAGCGGTCATATTGACCAATGGTCATATAACCGTCTAAACCCAACGGTCCCATTTTAATTATAATCATGTTATCAAATGAAACATTTTTGTTGGGAATAAAAAATAAAATAAAATAACACATAAAATTAGGAAACAAGATTTATTCAAAATTTCGGGTTGTTACATTCTTCCCCCCTTAAGAAATTGCATCCTCGCAATTTTTAAAATTGGCTTTTGAAATTTCATTGAAAGTCCCACATCGCAAAAGGAGTCAGTAAAATTATTACTTTAAAAGAAAGAAAGGGAAGTACAAAGGTCACCCGAGTTAACCCACACTAGGATTCCTTGTAGGAAAACATGGAAATGGAAGAAAAACAAAGGGTCAAGTTCTGGGGGAGAGTGATTGAGAACATGATTAGGAGAAAGTTAACCATAAGAAAATCCCAAACATATGATCTGTGTAAATGGTCTTTGATTACCAAGTAGGAAACGTAAACCAACAACATTTTTTTTTTACGTTCCTTTTCATAATTTTGAGGAATTCATTTACAACATAAAACAAAAAAATAAGAAAATATACCTATCATCATGTAGAGTTTAATCCTTTGATAAGTTTCTACCCAAAACTAATCTTTTCTCCAAACTATGAGCATTCAAAACTACGTGGTCTCATCAAAACACAAGAATCATCTTCTAGAGAATCACATAATCCACAAAAGATTAACTATCTATTTCTTCTATCTTTAAACATTATCCCAAAAACAGAAAGGGTAAGGTAAAAAAACACTTCAAAAAGTATGAATCCCATAGGAATTGAAACTACTTTTAAATCATCAAAGTTCCATGGTACTACCCATAGTTCATCATTGACCATTCCATAAATAACTGTCATTAAGATTCCTCAAAATAAACCAAACTAATATTGAAACCCAAATACAAGAAGGATTTGATAACATAGTCTTCCAAAATAAACTTCATTGTTCATCTCCAAACAACATCAACCACTCCTAACATCTTATAACAAAAGTAGCTAACCTAAACATATTTTACCCAAGATAGGTTAATCATTTCCATAAGTAACCTAAATTACTATAAGTCCACCTTAAATTCATCGATTCTTCAAAATATAAGTCAACCTTACTCCTCAATGAAAATACTATAGTAATCTATTTACCTCGATCATATAGGGTCCCCAAAATAATGAACATCTTCCAAAATAATAATCATATTTTAATCCCCTAATCATACCTGTCATATTAATACGAAAATCGTCGCATTTCCTATCACATTGGTTGTTGGGATATGTTCTTCCATTTCCCTCCATTAACTAGGAAACGAAACTATAATTAGGGGCTTAAATACTTAGCCAATAATCATGAAAAGGAACTGAAAGCATATAAGGATAACTTGTAGAAGAAAAGTATACCCTAACTTCTGATCCCCTAGGTTCCCATCTAGGTTATCCATGATCATATATTCTTATGTGAATCTTTATTTTATTTTATCTTTGTTCCTTTAATAATGGTTCATACTAAGCTTATGAATTTACCAAAGCATATCCCCCGGGAGTGTCATAACCAAGAGTGCAGCAAGGCCCGTTGTCATGTACCAGTTCCAATTCGAGTCTAGCTCAAAGTGGTATTTTTGGGTTTTACCCCTATGTACATCTGTGCCAGAGCCACCTCTACCTGCTCTTATACAGACAGAGATGTATTTTCTTGGCAACCCCTTACTCAATACTCACCAAAATACCAGGAATATTTCCTATATTTTAACTTTTCTATAGGCTTCTTCCTAAATTTTTCATATCCTAATTTCCACAAATAACTAAACCATCCTTTGATACCAACTATAGCATCCCACCTTTTTTCACATAAACTTTCATTACATTTTACAAAACCGAGGATCATTAAGGTTTAGTGTCTTGGAAACATGGAACTTTAAACATGAAAACATAAAACATTCTTCTAAAACACTTGAAAGGCTTCTCCTCATGTTCATACTAGGTTCATTACGGCATCACATAACCTGGGGACATACATCAAAAGAAAGGGTGAGAAAAAGGCCTAGTAAGGGAAACAATAGAAACATTTTACATGTGAACTTGAGATACTTCAATAAGGTCATGAAAAGAACATTAAGGCATGAGAAAGAAATCATGAGGCATATCATAATAAAAATAACATTTTTCAAAACTTGAATATGTGGCTGAAAAATTTAATATTGAAAATCATTTCGTTTCACCAAGGTCCATCCCCAAGGTGTCATTAAAAATTACCAAGGTTATTCACCAAGGTATCAGTCTAAAAAGTCATCTCTAGAGATTAAGTCTTTACCCAATGCATTGGAGCGCTATCTGGGTTCACCCTTGAAATGTATTTATTATCATGTGAGCCACATATATCATCATCAATCATTTCATAAACAACCCTTATAGCATAAAATAAATGGGTTTTATTTCATAATCATAAAGTTTTAAAAACTGCTTTAAAGACATTATCTTTATGTCACTTTAAACCCACAGAAAAGGGAAAGCAGGTTTAATGTATGTAAATATCAGAATTTAAAATAGAACATTTTGATATATATGTGAATACCCCTGTAGAAATAATATCTTTGAGTATTCACTTAATAACATAAAATAATTTTGAGATAAAGAGGGAGGCATTTTGAGACGAAAACTATGCAGCATAACGTCTATGATACATGGTTTTAGAAAAAGTTGGAAAGAGAGGGGACATGGGTCACCCACTCAAAAATGATACATAAAACAGTAGGGGAACAAAATATAAAGTATTTAAGAACATGGTAATGAAATTTTAATGATATACCATTTGAAATGAAGAACATGAAAGGAAGACAAAAATAAGATTTCTCTTATGACAATTCGGCAGCCTAATGGCGTCACTTAAAACATCAAAAAATGGATTTATGAGATCAAATAGGGTCTCTAATCATATGAAGATAAAAGATCATTATGATAGATATAGATATCCTACCCCAACATAATAAACAGGAACTTGAAAGACTTGACATGAAAATAGATCTTGAAAATGAGAAGGGTGAAAGTACCCCTTAGAAATTCCACAGCCTAACGACGTCCATTAAACTTCAAAAAAAAAGAATTGACGAGATCAAATAGGGTCTCTCATTATATGAACATAAAATATCAGTATGATAGATATAGAGATCATACCCCTATATAATGTAACTTGAAATACTTGACATGAAAATAGAACTTGAAAATGATAAGGGTGAAAGAATCCCTTAAAAATTCGGGAGCCTAACGGCGCCACTTAAAACTTCAAAATACTGAATTGAAGAGATCAAATGGGGTCTCTCATCATATGATCATAAAAGATCAGTATGATAAATTTAGAGATCATACCCCAACATAACAAAAAAGAAGCTGAAAGAATTGACATGAAAGTAGAACTTCAAAACGAGAAGGGTGAAGAACCACTTAAAAATTCGGCAGCCTAACGACGCCACATAAACTTCAAAATACTAAATTGAAGAGATCAAATTGGGTCTCTAATTATATGATAATAAAAGATCATTATGATAAATTTAGAGATCATACCCCAACATAATAAAAAGGAACTTGAAATACGTTACATGGAAAATAGATCTTGAAAAATGAGAAGGGAGAAAGAATCTGTTACAAAAATTTTGGCAGCCTAACGGCGCCACTTAAAACTTCATAAAACGAAATAATGAGAGTAATAGGGGATCTACAATTATATGAACATGAAAAGGGCAGTAAGAGGAGTATAAAAGAACATCCTTTAACATAAGAACAAGGAGCATAAAAGAAATGACATAAAAGAGATTTCTTGAAAAAAAAGAAAGAGGTCGGATCCCTTACCTTAAAACGTAACTCTTAAAACTCAAAGGTTGGGAACTTGAGGGCATGGGGGAACATTGGGAGGACTCCTTGGGAGGTAATGATACCAGAACATCGTTGGGGGAGAGTGGAGAGTCGAATGGATGAGAAGGTGGCTTGATATTTATAGGGAAAGTGAGGGGACAAGGCATTAATGGCCAAGGGACACCTCATTAGTGGTTTTGGAAAAACCATGGGCTTCCCCATGGTATTTTCCCATGGTATTGTCCACTTGGGACACCTAATACCTTATCTTACTATTCATAAGTCGACCATTTTGATTACATACTTAATACATCATTTAATGATGTCATTAAACACCCGTAACTTAAAAACTGTATTTTCACTATTAATCGAAAATTCATCTTTCTCAGAATAATCCCAAAATTTCACCTTAACCAAATATCAATGCTCTGATTTCAAAAATGAACTCCATTTTATAAAAATAATTTTCTAAATATTTTTAATTTATTTTTTAAATAAATACACTATTCACCGAAAATTCATTTTTTCAGAAAAAACCCAAAAAAATTACCATAACATAATATCGGTGCATTGAGTTCAAAAATGAAATCCATTTTATAAAAATAATAATTTTTAAATATTTTTAATTTAATTTTTAATTTAAAAACACTATTCACTCGAAAAAACTAATACTTGAATAATAATTTATGAAACCGTTATTTAACCATTTTATTGAATCACATTACTTAATCAGGGTGCCTAGATTATATTAATACTTTCTTTAAGTGAGATTACTAATCCATTTGGACACATTACTCATCCTAATCATAAAATCACTATTCATAATTTACTATTCATCAAAAATCATGTTGATCTTATTAGAATCTAAATTTCGTACTGAACATAATTATAGAAGACCATTTTTCGAAAATCATTACACATTTTTAATTATTCAAGGTTTACATAAACATTTTTAACATATCCTTTTTCTAAAATTCATAAAAAATATGCATACAATTTTTATCCGGTCATTTAATAATTTATAAACTTCATCATAAGAAGAAATCCCAATTTTTTTTTAAAACAAAGGATTACACAAGGTAGTTACGGTCTCCTTACATAGAACTTTATCACACCAGCATAGGACCTAAGAGTAAGGTGTGCTATGGTGAGAGAATCTGAGGGAGGCTCGGCTAACATCACACGAGTAGTAATTTCTATCAGTTTGAAATTTTCGTAAAGGTGATTCTGTTCTAGCTTCACACGATGAAGTTCAGCTTGGGTTTGGTCCAGAGCAAAGCCCAGTAGTTCTATCTCCTTCGCAAGTTCTGTTAGATGGGCTTCGATCGGTCCAAGACTACCGGGTGAGGCCATCAAATCTTCTTTCTATAATAATTAACCAAGATTACTTGTATTTAGAGTCAATAATCCAAACGTTTAGTTTCCAGTGGTTATATTGACCAATGGTCATATAACCGTCTAAACCCAACGGTCTCATTTTAATTATAATCATGTTATCAAATGAAACATTTTTGTTGCGTATAAAAAATAAAATAAAATAACACATAAAATTAGGAAACGGGATTTATTTAAAATTTCTAGTCAATAAAGTCCTAGATACGTCATCCCATTTTAGATCCTCGATCATATCATTGTGTTGGCCTATTAAATAGAACTTTCACCTAACATATCTCAAGTAAATGATGGGTTCCATGTATCCTTCATGTAGAAGTTTATACAAAACTCCTCACATGGAATTACACTAGAGGTGGTACCATTGGAAAATGATCACTTATATGAGGAGAATCCGATGAAGATATTAAATCATGGATATATAGTTCTACGAAACAATAAAACTCAGCTGGTTAAAGTGTTTTAGTAGAAGAAAAAGTTTAAGGAAGAATCATCAGCACTAGAAGAGGTGATAAAACAAAAGTAACATCATCTATTTTATTGTATGAATTAAAAATTTCAGTGGAAAAAAATTTATTGAGGGGAATAATGAAATTTAATGAACTATGTTAAATTAAATTCTTTCTTTTTGAATAATTAAATGAATTATTAAGTAGTAAAGTTATAGAAAACGCATTCCCTACTTTATGCATCATAAAAATTGATAATATATCTATTTTATAGTGATCATATTATTAGTATATCTTTAGGGTTAGGATAAATTCCAGTTGATACAGATGAAATGAGAGACATCCTCGACCTGTAGGATCAGACCATTTGAATCCCATTTATTAGAGCTTATGAGGTAGGTTTCATTAATAGGATTTTCCCTTAACTAATAACAAGTTAAGATTCAACATATAAATCATGTAAAAAAATTTGTGGCAGAAGATCAAGGTTGTTGAGATCATGTCCCAAACCATGTACCCTGATTCACCGTTTTTAAATATCACAACACACACCATATCCTTAGGGTGTTCACTTGTGTAATAAATGTCTATGTATCAAGACCATAATAGTATGAATTTTTTTATTTCATTTCAGTAAAAAGTCATTTTAATTATCCATTTATAATAATAAATTTTTAAATGATTAAATAATTATTTTGATAAAAATGTGATTCTAATACGATGAAACACAAATTAAATTTTTGGAAAATTATAGTTTCAATCAAGACAATATATTTTAATGAATTAATGATTTTTTGAAATCCATGATATTCTCCAAAAAAAATATTATAAAATAATAATTATTAAATATAAATGATAATATAATTTTTCAAAATCAAAAATAATTTTATGAGGATTAGAAAAATGTTATTGTGAAAAAAATATAATTTAAAAAAATGTGTATTTTTTTAAAAAGTATAAATTTTAATACAAACAGAGTTATTTGGATAAAATAAAGAGAATTTTTGAAATCCTAACATCAAAATTAATCAACAGGGTTTTTTTTTAATTTTTTATAAACTCAAATTTTATGGAAAAAAATTAAATATGGTATAAATATATGGTGTGTGTAATGAAATCATAATGACCCAAAAGTGAAGTAATATATCATATAATGTATATCAATGACCAAATATATATTTACCATTTAATTTAATATATTTTTATTTTATTTGGTTAATTTTTTAAACACTTAATGAATCCTCCCAAACATATATTATATTTTGAGGTTAAAAATCTATTCATTGTAAACATTACACAATTCCACATAAACAAGGGAATTATTTTAATGATCCCAGTTCTTGAACCTATTAAATAAATAAAACAACTTCAATTTTGTAGAAACCATGGTAAAAATCCATGGTATGGATTTTTGTTTTGATTATTTTTCACTACATTCCCATATTGACTTTATAATAACATTTTATATCACACCTAATTTTTTAAGATTCTAATTCTCAGCCATGTTATGTAACATTGATATGTATCTTGGATCACATGTACTTCTTTACCATATTCTATTATTTGTTTATTCCCTTATTGGGATTTATAGCCCAACCCTTTCTTATGTATGTCCCTAGGTTATCCCATGAAGTTTTAAAAGTGCAGTGGAATTTTAGGATCATGATAAGGAAATTTTCAATAATATTGTTTTATCTATTTATTATATTGATATTATATGTATATAATTCCCCAAATATAATAGTATTTACAACCTGTTTGGATATTATAATGTATACATTTATGTATTAAATCATGTAATAAAGTGTATTAAAATGTACTTTTCCATACATCCCAATAATTATATCAAACTTTTCATCTCAAGGTTTAAAAGGTTCTAAATGAGAGGGTATCTGGCTATCTCAATAGGACACTCATTTCATCGATCAACACTCTCTAACTAAACTCTCAATAGATTCTCAAGATTCATCACCCCACAAAAGTATCATATCTAAATACTAAGACTTTTCATTAACTCTATCGATATAAGGAAGTGTGATGTGACTTTTTTAAACAAAAAAATAATGAAGTCATGACTTATAAAACCATACATCATACTATAGATTGACCAACCTGTTTCTCCTTAGGTGTCAGCTTCACTACATATAAATGGGTTGATTAACTTCCCTAAGAAACAACATTACCTCCCTAAGATGGACCACACTATTGACACTACATAAACTATATCTAACTTCCTCGACCTCGACCACCTCTTTGACTGAATATCCAGTAGTACTCCAACTTCTTAGCTAGTGTGGAGTCATAGATACCACACCAAAACCTGGATCTGGTGCAGATCCTCTCTCACTTGGAATTAGAGGAATAATAATATAAAATATATAAAGATGGACTATTCTTTCATAGGCTTTACAATCTAATGGTATATAATAAATTAGGTATTTATGTGACCCTATTTTTGACACTAATGGAATAGAACATAACCATCAATCCATACACTCTGAATGAAAATCACCTTAAGGTAAAACTAAAGGTGAGGATTCCAGCCACTGGACAAAATAAATTCTTACTAGGGTGCTCAAACAAAATTCCATGGACATTCAGATTCCCTGATATTTCACTCAGAGATAAGGGATTGGATGACCATCATAGTGATAATATTCTATTGGAATACATTCACTTGAAATTAGATGGCACACTTGATACCTTCCTCAAAACGTCTCACCCTCCAAACCTCATCACCAATAGGAGTAAGAGAAAAGTACTAGAGTTCAGTAAATTACCTTGATTGATTAGATCTCAGTGTTTCTGGTAAAAAGTAGTTGTATTAAGTATCATGGAAATACCTCTAATATATGCCCTGATGTTGATATACCAATATAAGAACATCCCACTATCTCTTGGATGATCCTTGAAGTATATAAGCTGGGAGCATCACCCACATTTTTAGAGGCATTTACAGACACTATAAAATCATAATCATATCCACAAACCAATACTCTATAGCTTGGGGATTGCGTTCCCTCAAGAAAGTAAGTTGGGATTCTACTGAAATTCCCCGTTCAACTCTAGCATTGTCAGTGAAGTTCATGGAGATCCCTCAATGGATTTCACCAGATGTAGAAAACCTTTATAATCTAAGAATCAATTCCTAGTATAGGAAAAATATGGTGTATTATGGGATGTAGTAATAGTGGAACTATAAGTGGTTCAGATCCCACATCCTTAGGAGCATGGTCTTCACTACCCTCATGGTGCTTGACCCAATGACTTAATAGAGTCCTATATCTACAATTCTAAGCCCATTTCTCAAATAATGATTTTAAAGTAGAAGATAACACAAGTAGAGAAACGAGTATAGGATCAAAACCTAGGTAAAAGAGATATTCTAACCCATATAACCATTCTAAACCCAAATTATATGGTGGGTTTTAAAGTCGTAATTATAAAGAGTTTGTTATATGTTGTTTTAATTGTAATTTATAGAGGAAAATAATTTTAAGTTGTAATTGGAATCCCCTTTTAACAAAAACAAAGTTATAATTTAATAAGTGAACAAGCTATGGTTCAATTATTCTGGTTTCCATACACAAGCTAAAAATACTTAAACATTATAAGTTGCAATTGTCACTCAATTTTGGTGTAATAGACCGTTTTCATCCCTTTTTAGAATGCAAAAAGTCCATATAAGGTGGTTGAGTTATATATTAACATTCACAATATATATAGGAATAAAAATAAAAATTCTAATAGGAAATCCAATTAACTACATATCATTACAATATTATGCTTATGTGAACAAGGTTCCATAATTTAACAATGTTAAAATAGGTTAGATAAGGTTCTATCATGGAGATATGTGGGAAAACATTATTTTGGTTGATGTAGACACTTTATGAAACTAATTACTTCTTCTATACTTGCATGAAACAATATAAACTACTAACATAATAATTAATACACATACAATAAGGAATAAGCAGAACATGAAATGATATATGCATGGTATGAAATATGCATAACATTTAAATCCCTGTGTGTTTATAATGATTAATTAAATAATTATCCCAAACAATACAAGCATAAGGATTAAATTCCATAAAAAAACATCATAAACCATTAGCATCACCCAATGGTGAAAATAGTCCAATTACAATAAGTGTAAATTTAGTAAATTAGTCTCATCCCTAGTAACATTGATTTTCCCCTATATGTTGATTAACTAACCCTAGGAAAATGATCATTATGATGTTTTGAAATTTCTTAGTTTCTTTTCTACCAACCATAAAACGTATGAAAACGGAAAATAATACATCTTATTTTTTTATGACTTTGGAGATGTGTGTATACATGTGATCGTTCTAGTTGGATAAAATGACCATTAGTTCACCTCCGTATATCCTAGATCCTATCAACTAGTTTCAAGGGTGTATGGTGGTATATTTGGGAGATAATACCCATATTTAAACACAATAGTAAATAAAGGGAAACAAAATAATAAAAATATAACACATACCATCTAGATAATAAATTATTGATATAAAGTAGTAAATAATATCATATATAGAATATATCATGGAGATAAAAAAATATGATGTTGTAATCATATGTTAGCATACATACATACAATTATAGTATAGATTAAAAAGAAAGGAAATACCAAAAAGAACTATCTTTTTGAGAATCCTGGTCACTAGGTCAGTCCACTTCCTACAAACTAATAGAGATCAAGAATCCATAATTAGGTGATTACCTTAATCCTTACCTACATTCAACAAATCTGTCAGGGTATCAAAAGGAGACCCATACATGTATGATTAAAATTAGTTGGAAACCACACAAAATTTATAATGAAAATATATTCTATGAATATAAAATGTAACATTATGTAGGTATAACAAATACAGAATTAATATTGAAATAAAATTATGTTTGTCTCCGGATCCTAATTGGATACCGAATTGATCCAACCTGCTTTTTGCTAATCTAGATATATATAAGTAGATGAAAATTTAATTTATCTAGCTACCTAAGCTACATATCTAAGGAAATATAGAATAATAATTATATGGAATAATTGGGAATCCTAGGGAATTCTTAAATTTTAGAAGTAGATATTACTTATGGTGATCATATACGATGTTAGCTTGTTAGCATTGAGTGTAATATAAGGCTTGAACCCTTGTAATTTAACTCCTATGAGTTTTTAACTGAGATCATGTATAAATTCAATAGTAATCTCAAGATACACATAATTAGATTCTATAGGTATAATTCAAGGAATTCCATGTTTGAGGAAATCAATCTGAATGAATGGAGGTCATCCTGGGCATTAAAATTTTCAATGGTTACAAGTGAACCATAATTTTCAAGTTGAGGCATTAAAAAATATAGGACAATGACCAAAAACAAGTTTGGTGTACCACTTGGAATTCATATCAATGAATTTAGAGGAATCCCCTAAGTGCACCCATGGGATTCTATGTTTGGAATCCAAGTATTTCTCAAGGAATACCACACAAATAATAGTATGATCAAGGTATATAATAGCAGCAATGAATAAAATAGTAATAAATAATAAGTCCAAGTGTATCTTTAATTTAATAATTCATTTAAGATGTTAAACTTTTTGATGATAATCCAAACACACTATAAGGGGTAGTTTAGTTACATAGTCTAGGGGATCTCAACATGGATACTTTATGTAGATGAGTAAGGAGGAGTAGGAATTATACTTTTAAGGGGAAAGGGGAAATAGTTAATTTATAGTGTTTTTAATAGGGTGAATTTTTTGACGACATTATTGACCAAACTATACACCATCCACTTGTCCCTACTATCAAGTAGAACCACACCTATATGGTTTAGAAACACAATTATGAAAAACTATGTATAAACTATGCAGGATTAACCTGTAATAAATTCCATTCCTTAAACAATTTACATTCCCAATATATAGGGTTTATCAAGTCACATTTCTTCCTTTTTGGGTTTTCATTGTTTCAGAGGATGATCATATAAACTGTGTATTAACCATGCGCCTCATCCTGAATCTCCATAAACCACAAATTTTGCCCCCCAAACCCTTCTAAATTCTCTTGGAATCTCTAATAATTTTTTGGGAACAATAATTTTAAATAAAAAGTGTTTTTCATTAATTGAAAATGGTTCTTACATATCTAAATAATCGGTATCATATATCTCTTGGTATAATTAGAACAAGAATGGGAAGTGATACCAATTCACTGTGGGAATTCTCCCACTATGATAGTCTTGGGAGTAAACAGAGACTAAAAATATGATTGTAGCAGTACTGTTCAATGAGTGGTCCTTTGGGCCAAAAAATGGGATTTCAATCCATGTATTCAGGCCACTTGAACTAGGGCATTCGGGCTATGTAATGGGTCTCCCTCTACCCAACAACTAAAGATGTCTTTGCTTTAAATAATAAATTGACGCTTCATCCCCAGCCTTTAAAAAAAATACCCTTATTCTCTTGTTTTTTTATTTGGTCATTGATATATCCCATGTTTACCATTAATGAGAACCTAAACTTACTCTTTCTTATGTATCCTTTCCCCAGGTTATGATGATATTTTTAAGTATGGTATCTCAAGAAGGGTACACTATGAGAAGAACATTATTAGAGATTATGAAGAACATACCTATATAATATTTTTATGTATCTAGTCTCCAATTACACTCATCCTTGATATTTCTGGAAAAAATTTAATATTATGTAATGAAAATTCATATACTAAGATTCAATATCTTTGTATGAAAATAATGGACCGCTATAGTTGGTATCAGATAATTGTTTTGTCTATATTTGGATATTAGTATTAGATAACTTTCGTGAAAACCTTAGTTTTAATCCTTATAATTGGATATATTCAAAAATATTAATAATATATATATTTTCTGGTTTCCTACAATTATTATTATTATACACACTAGGATTTTGGGTTTTAGTCAACAGTTGTAACCCAAAGAAACAATGTTTTTAATGGATGTGATGGAAAATGTAATGATTTTCCTCCTGAGTAACCAAATGTTATGCGATATGGAAGAAATAGGATTTCTATGATTAAACAACTTTATCAAGCTATGAATCATGATGTAATTACAAACAAGCAGAGGACGGAACTTTATTATATTGATTCCTTTATGAGGTAATATTTATCGTTTTTAATGGGTCTGTTGATACACTAGTTTCTAAGAAATATACCAATACCCCTGAAATGATATTTTATTTTCTCTAGTGTTTGGAAAAATAAAAAGTTATTTTAGTTGTTAATGTTTTAGAAGGATAAATAGATTAATTTTGGACTCCTATCAAGAACACAAGAAAACACGAAGAGATTGATTCCATGGAATGGGATGAGTTTAGGAGATTATTTTTTAATAAGTAATTTACTCATATTATTCATAAGAAAATGTATAATGAATTCTGTGGGATAATGAAAAAGGAAGATAAATTTTATGGTTTTCATAAGTAAAAAATTGACGGAATTGAAAGGAATTTATAAAAAAACATAAAAAAAAGAAGATGATATTTCCTTTATGTTTTATGTGAGGAAGGAAACATGAATAAACTATCTTAAGAATATTGGTAAATATTTTTAGTGCAAAAAAAAATCTAATCAAGTAATATATATTCATATTGATGGGAAGAATAAGTTATATACTAAATGTGAAAAATTACCACACAACGAATGACCAACACTCTAGTGTTTCAAAAATAAGTATGGGAATAATTCCTACAGATACTCAAATATGAAGATTAATGATGACGATCAACATCATTAAACACTTAATCCCATATATAAATGTAAATTTAACATGTCCATTATTTCCTATGTTAATTATGATAATTAAGTGGTGAAAGGTATGCTTATTATACACTCTAGAACTACTAATGTCTTATTTGATTCTTGATCTATTTACTTTTTATATATAACGCATTTACCAAGGGTATCATAGTAGAACCTTAATTATTAGATTTTTAATTCACATTGAAAACTTCTAATGGTACTATGATTATATCTCAAGCCTATGATTGTTCTCAAATTAATTTTTTTGGGAATGTACTTCCTATAAAACTTTTTATTTTCCCTCTAGTTGAGTTTTTTTTATAAGATTGGATTGGGTTAGTTTACATAAATACCACATCAATTTTACACTAAGAAGAGTCACATTTAATATTCAAAAAAACACAGATCACATATAAATACAAAGATAAATATTGACTTCCAATGGAAATTACCTCCATTATATGGGTCGTAATTACTTTTTAAATGGCATGTTCATCTCAGTTGTTTTGGGAGAAACTAAAAATAGAATATATCCCTATTTAACGAGAGTTTTACGATGTTTTTCTAGAAGTGTTTTAAATTTTTACTCAAAATAATAATGTTTAGTTTTCAATAGAACTCATACATAGTTCTACACCTATTTCTAAGACACCACAAAGAATGGACTCGATTAAGTTATAGGAGTTAAATAAGTAACTCTAAGAGAACCTTGATAAGGGATTCATTCAACTAAGTGAGTCTCTATGGGGTTCACCTATTTTTATGTATAAACATGGATTATTGTGAATATTATTTGATTATTGGGAACTTAACAATATCATAATTAAGAATATGTATCCTCTACCCTATTATGTTGACTTTCTTAATCAACTGTTTGGAGCTCAATAATTTTCCATGATTAAACTTCATTTTGGATATCGTCAATTGTGGGTCAAAAAGGAAGATGTTGACATGTAACTATCATGTGGTGTGATATGAAAATATTCATAATTTAAAATGTAGTAAATTGGGTAACCTAGGTTTTATAAATAGAGGATCGCACAACAGTCAAGATTTCACCTTAAATTAAATAAAGTAGTTGTGGTTGTTTTTGAATTTGTGTGATTTTGGGAAAAAATAAAGTAAAAAAACAAAATAAATCAATTATGAAATATATTAAAATAAAATTTAAAAATAAAGTGACTGAAAATTGTGATATTAATTTGGTGATTACATCAGGATCAATTTTCTAATTAAAATTCTATTATAGTTCCAATTTATCCAATCCTCTTCTGCTATGCTGATTAAAGTGAGATTCCATGATCACTTACTCTAACTCCCTTGTTAAAATGGAGAGGGTGAGAGTAAGCATTGAATATTTATAATATTGATATAATATCCTTCCTATTTGTAAAATAATTATTAAAATATACTCAATTGACTTAGGTAATTCCCAATCATGTCTTGTTTATCCTAAAACATTGAGAATATCCACTACCCCACCGACACGTACTAACGATCGCCAAGTATTTCACCACTAATATATAATCTATTTTATTATATATAGACCATAAAATAAAAGAGGGATCATATTATCAATGACCAAAGAGAAAAAAATAACATAATTTAAAAGATATATGATCTTATTTGATAATAAAAATCATTATTAGAAATTGAAACCAAAATTTAAAAAGAGAGAAACGATTTCACATTATTAATTGCATGAAATAAATCATTAAAAAGGGATAAACTCCCCTTAACCAATAAATCGTAGTATTACCCCATAATGTGAAGTTAAACCATGAATAAGTGGTAAGAAAAATACATTACAAAACAAAAACAAATGATTAGAGGGAAAATAAAGAACATAAAATTTCTCTAGAATATGTCTGTTGAATGTTTTCTTATATTATTCCCACCAGACTCCATAAAATCACTAAGGTACCTTATTAAATGTTTTTCAACATGATTTTTTCTATCTAAAGCCTAAATTTAAAATTATTTGGACACTTGTAGAAGGAATTTCAACCTAATTACCCATGTACACTTTTTTATCTATGGAGACACTTGAAATTCATTCATTTGGGAGCATTCCAAGGAATCCTTAATGATAGAATTTATACATTAAAATAAATGGGTTAATGATTTATTTATTCCTATTTTATATAAATCTATAATAACCTCATTTGGTTGTTTTTAGGATGATATATTCCTCATTAAATGAGGTAGTTTACATTATATCGTACTTCAAAATTTCTCTTCTTGATTGATTTTTTCGGGCCAGTGTTTTTTGATTTTGGAGTGGGTCCAGAAGACAATGTAGAATCCCATGAAAAAATAATCCTAAAAAATTAATCACTTATATTGAATTAAAATTTTAAAAATTATGCTTGAAAAACTAAACCTCCATAAAACCTCTAAATTTCTGGAATTAACCAATTTTCACAATCAAACCAAAAAATCACCAAAAATAAAAAATGATTAAAATCATATCAAATTGATTAATTTTTAGCGATTAAATAATTGAAAAAAATTGAATAATTATGAAAATATTATCTCTATCAATTCCACCAAACATGACACTTGAAATCCGGGAGAAGTCAGCATCAAAATCAAATCAATGAAAATTTAAAACAAAAACCAAAGAGATCCATCAATTCCACACCAAGATACAAAAGATATCATGCCTAATCAATAATTATCATTTCAATTTCTCCTTTCTTATCATTTAAAATATTTACACTTTATTTCACCTCCTATTCACACAAAATACCTACATCTCATGAAGTGTCTCTCATCTGAAAAATTTCAATTTCCATAAAGAATTTTCTCATCCAAATTCATGTAAGAGTCAATATATGATAGATAAATTCCAATATATCCACCAAATTTTAGTCAAGGAAATGTTTTTATCATTAAGACTTTGTGGGGTTATTCTACGTAATTTGGTTGATTGGATTTTGATGTTAAAAATTATGGGGCCAGATGAAGAGGGCATAACACTTTTTGAAGCAAAATTGCAAGATTCTATTTTTCACGTCAGTATGGTCTCCTCTTCACTCACCATTGTCGAAAACTAGCTTCATCATCTTGAAAACTCAAGTAATTTTTACACCATTCATCATTTCAATAGAAAAATGTCAATCTTCTCAAAAATATTTTTTTGAAATCTCTTGAAAACTCACAACTTTCATTCTCTTTATTATTATCCAAAAAGAAACATCTTATATTATCATGAATGCTCTAAAATGGAAAAAATTTCAACAGAATGATTTTTTTCAATAGAAAAAACGTCTCTTAATAATTTTATTTTCCACTCAAAGTATCACCAAATGAGGTATCACAATACAAGACATCTTCCCCCACACTTAATCTAAACTAGATCATGAACTTTCATGTCAAGAGTAGGTTGAATAGACAAAATCAGCTTGTAATGTGGCTAACCTAATAGGAATTTCTTAGATTATAATGGATATAAGGATTGTATGTAAAAGGAAGCTCATAATGAAAATTATTATCATGAAAATTAGTCTTTAAAACAAAATAAATGTCACTCTTATTTAAAATACAAGTACCTAAAACCCTTATGTTTTGATAGGAATAAATCAAATTCATATTAAATAATTCATGGTTTAGTTACCTCAATTAGTAAGGTGAATGAATAGAATATGCAAAAATGGTTCAAAATCCTCAAAGGAAATTGATTTTAATTATATTGAAAACTAGATGTGGCATGTGATTTAAAAATCTGAGTAATTTTAATGAAATTCCCAAATAATTGGACAAGAAAAAAAATCCATTTTCAATATTCATGTAAGCTATGTTTCATGGAGTAAATTGATTCACTCATTGAAATGGGTTTTAAAAATACAAATGATAATCATTTATTCTCAAAATTTTCAAAAAAAACAAAAATTTAAAAATAACAAACAACAATTTAAACAAACAAAATTATTATTTTGGAAAATATGAAAAAAAGAATTTCAAAATCCTAAACTAAAAAGGCTCCCTCCCCCACACATAAAATATATAGATTACTCAATTAATTCAAGTGAATTTAACATGTAATTATATTTTTTATTGAGTCACAACATGTTAGTAAGTGTAAAAGATATGTAACCTTACATATTGGTACTGTAATATTGATTTAAGCTCCTATTTTTTGAACTCTAGAAACCTAAAAACAGAAGGGAATAAGATAAAATGAGGAATTTATTAAAAGAAAAGAAAAATAGAAATAAAATGTGAAAATAGGGATAGATAATGGTTTAATCCACCAAGTGGGCCCTATGTTTTGGCTACCTCTAGATGGGATGTTCGAGTTGGTTATCCCAAATCTCATGGTGGGTGGATTATTTTTGAGATGAACCAAAAAAATTTACCTTTCGTTATTTAAGTTCTTCTTTTTTGTTGAGGACTCCATGGATATAGTAAGAAAAATTGACCCCCATGAAAATGATATGCATCTTGTACGGTGGATTTAGGACAAAGAATGAGTCCTCTAATTTCATGGTTTCCACTTAAACAAATTCTTCTTCATTAAATAGTCATTGTTGAAGGAATCTTACAACAATGGAAAATAAAAGGGAAAGTAAGAGTTTAATTCTATTGAAAAAAATAAAACATAAAGAATCAATAAAAAATTATTCCATTTTAAATTACACATATTGTGTCTCTTTTTCCATAGGAAAATCCAATTTGGTATCCTCTTTAACTCCATAGAACAAATGATCAACATGTTCATGGAGCTCTATATGTTTATTTTCCTTTTCATAATCCCATTCATAATATTATTCCATGGAAAAAAAGAGTTATAAAATTTTGAAAATTTAAAATAATGGGAGGTAATATTCAATTAAGATTAAATAAAATTAGAAGATAACGAGTTAAAGAGAAGATCATCTCCTTTAATTGGATTAGCTTCAATTTATTATTCAGTTGAAAGTATATCTTAGAGTAGAGTGGTAGTAAATGGAGGTGGGTAGTCAAGTTCCTCTACCTGAAATATGAGTAGGGAAATAAATTCCACCATTGGATTGGATTCTATTTCAGGTTGAGTTCCCTTATCTACTGGTACTTACTCCTTGTACATCAATTTTTTATAATATATTTTGGCTTGATTATTAATTTCCACCAATTCTTGAAGTGATGGACCTCTGACACGAACACTCAACAATATCATCACAAAAATACCCAGTTCATCAACCATTTATAAGATTAAATCCTCATCATTATAAACCATTTGTCCCTAAAACTCCAAGTAATTAACATAGTTAGAATAATTTCAAATGAAATACATTTGGAAAAATATTTTTTTTTATTCTTTTTATGTGAGTAAAGAAAATTATTTATAAAATGTACGAATTAGATTTTTTGCACAACCTCCCCAGCAACACTACCATGTTTTGACATGTCTCTATCACGGGGTGTGGAAAAAAATTCCTATGCTAAAATTAAGTAATGTAGTTAAAATAGGTTGTCTCTAGAGATGAGTGCACAAAAATAAAGCTACCATATTAAATTGGAGAAAGAAGTGGAGGTTGTTTTTTGAATTGTTTAATTTAGAAAACAAACTAAAGTAACAAAATAAAAAAATAAATTAAGAAAAATATTGAAATAAAATTAATAAATAAAGTGATTGAAAATAGTGATATTTATTGCATGATCAGGTTGGATTTTGTTTTCTAATTGCAATTCTATCATAGTTCCAATTTATCTAATCCACTTCCACTAAGCTGATTAAAGTGAGATTTCCTAATCGCTTTCTCTCTATCCCTTGGTCAAATGGTGGTGGTGATATTATTACTTTCCAATATCTAATCCCGATATAATTTCATTCATATGTGAAAAATAGTTGTAGTGAATACCATCAATTGAATTAGGTAATTCCCGATCAGGTCCTGTTTATCCGAAACAATCAAGAACATCCTCTACCCGTCCCACATGTACTGATGGTCACCCTGTAATTCACCACTAAAACTTGATCTATTCAATTTTATATAGAATATAACCTAACACAGGGAAAAAATGATTATTTATAAAGTAAAAAACAATAATAAAAAAATATAAAACCAAGTATGATCATACATTATAATAAATACTATTATTAGAAATTTAAACAAACTTTTCAGAAGAGAGAAATTATTTCATATCATTAAGTGAATGAACTCAATCATTACCAAAGGTAAACCCTCTCCTTACCCAATAAATTATATACTTACCCCTAAATATTAATGTAATCCATGAATAAGGGGGAATAAGAAGACATTAAAAAAAATAAAGAAAATAGTGGAAAGGAAGAACAAAATTTTTTTCTAGAATCTGTCTTCCTAATGTTTTCTTATGTTTTATATAACAGACTCCAAAAAAATTACAAGGTACCTTAGTAAGAGTTGTTCTAAATGATTTTTTTATATACCCTATCAATTTAATTTCTATTGGACACATGTAGATATAGTACTGACCTAATTACCAATGTACACTTTTTCTATTTGAGGAGACTCTTGAACTTACTCCACTTGGGCACTTGAAAAGGAAGATTTGTGAGTGAATTTATCCATGGAATTTAATATTTGAATGCGTAATTTAGTTTTATTTCATATCCATCTTGATCCACTTCATTTTTTGGTTTTAGGATAAGATATTTCTTATTAACCATGGTGGAGTCCATTCTATTGACCACCAAAATTTCTCCTCTTGATTGATTTTTTGGGCCACTATGTTTCAAAATGGGACTAGGTCCAGAAGAAAAATTAGAATCCCATAGACAAATGAAACCTAAAAATTATTCACATAAATTGGATAAAAATTTTAAATTTTATTCTCGAAAAAATGAATCTCTAGAAAACTGTTAAATTTCTAGAATTAACCAATTTTTAAAATTAATCCTAAAAGTCACAGAAAATAATAAAATGATGAAAATGAGTTCAAAATGATTAATTTTAGGGGTAATTCATTAAAAATAATATAGAAAATTATTAAAAAATTAGCTCTATCATATATACCCAATATAGAATTCCATAACAGGTATATATACTTTGAATTTATAGTGATTCCATGTGGTCTTACTAATGACCTTGTAATCTTCATGAATTTAATGAATAATTTATTTTGATATTACATTGATAATTTTATGGTAGTGTTTATAGATGATATAATTTTATATTTCAGGATCATGTAATATAATAAATATTACTTGAGGATAATATTAAAGACCTTAAGGAAGGACAATTTGAATGGAAAAATTATAAATTGTGAATTTTCTCTATATAGAGTTTCATTTTTTGTTCATATAGTCTCAAGAGAGGGTATATATATGGATCCATCAATAATGAAATTTTTAAACACTGACCTAGAACAACCTATGTGAGTATGATCTGTATTTTTCTTAGTTTGGCTATATATTATTGATTCTTTAGAATGAATTTATCATGGATGTCTAATCCACTCACCATGTTAACTTAGAAGGGATCCAAGTTCCTTTGGATAGATAAATATGAAAAAAAATTCAAGGAACATAGGGAAGGTTAGACATCACACATATTCTTACATTAACCTATAGGGGAGAATGGGTATTGATCATTAGTGATTTATCAAATAAGGGAATGTTATGTTTCCTTATATAGAATGATATGGTGCTATATTACACTATATGAAAATTGAATGTTCATGAACAAAATTAAAAAAAAAATTGGATTTTTTATCAGTTGCAGTAATTTTTTCATCAAATATATAGAGGAATAAATCTTTAAAGTGAAATGTGTGACATATATAATAATCATAAATTTTTAAATTATATATTCTGTTAGACAGTGTTGAATATATTTTAGATAAGATGGCTGGAGTTGATTAATTTTTATGACTTCTCAATACATTACGACTATAGGAAGGTGAAATAGGTAGATGATGCTTTGAGTTAGAAGAAACATTTTTATTTGTTTATGATGAGTATTGAATGAGATCCAGTACATAAGGATTTATAGAAAATGAAACTTCCAATCCTAATAAAAGGGAGACTATCATATATTTATTTGATTAATGTTCAACCATTGATCCATATGATAATTAAAGAGGTTCAAAAACAGGATGTGGAACCTTAAAATAAGGTAATAAATGTTTTTGAGTTGAACTTTGATTATGATGGAATGAAAAGTTTTAGTAACTGTTTATGTGTTTCATCCATACCATTGTTGAATAAAGATATATTGGATGAAGCTCATAGTTCATCATTATCTATTCATCCTAGATTTATAATTATTTATTGAGATCAAAATTAGTATTTCTTGTGGGAAAACATGAAGAAAAATATTAGTGAGTATGTATCTTGGTGATTGGTATGTTGGTAGGTTATAGATGGGAGATATAAGTCTAATGGAATGTCACAGCCATTACCCATAGTATAATTGAAATAGTAAAGTGACACCATATTTTTTTCATACTACACAAAACATATAAAGGTCACAATTTTATTTGGGTTCTGGTCGATCAGTTTATGAACTCAACACAATTCATTGCTATCAAATAAAATTTATTTATTGATAAAATTTCTAGTATACACATTAAGGAAGCATTAAGGTTGCATGGAGTTCCACATTCAATTTTATCTGATTGGGATCAGAGGTTTACCTCAATATTCTAGTAAATTGTTTAGCAATCTCTATATTCAGAGTTGTGTTTTAGTAATGTTTATCATACTCAAATAAATTTTTAGACTAAGATTACTACTAAAACCATGGGGATATACTGAGATCATATTTTTAGGATTTCAAAGGTGGTTGGGATAAAACACCTTATAATATTTGAATTTTATTACACCAATATATTTTAATATAGAAATTAGATAGATCCTTACAAATACCTTTATATAAATAAGTGTAGAAATCCAATGTTCTGGAATAATTCTGATAAAGAATTTATTAAGACCTATGCGAGATGGGGAAATTAAAAACAAGGTTATATATATTTTCCCACACATCAAGGAAGGAATGAGTCGATAGAAAAATTATATATAAAATCATCAGTGTAATCTGGAATATGAATGTAGTGAGAAAGTATTCCTATGAATTTCAAATTGAATTTATGAAATTTATAAATAATAGAATGTCGGAAAAAAAAATATTGGTCTTTTTTAGATTATTGAGTGTATCAGGATAGTAAATTTTCATTTTTCACTTCCACCAAATATTTATCAAAAGCGTTATGTGTTCCATGTATCTTTATATAGGATGTACATACATTATCCTTCCCATGTACTAAACTCCAAGGGCATACTACTAGTGAAAGATATATCTTATGAGGAACAACTGATGAAGATTTCAGATCATAGAGAGAATTTTCTATAAAAAAACTCACTTATTCAATGTTATATTGAGAAATTATAAATTAGAGGAAGTTATGTGGCAACCTAAGGATGTTATTAGTTATATGTGTCCTTAGTTTTTTTATCAGAGTAATATAATTTCAAGGTAGCACTTCTTATATCAGGGATCGAATGTAACACCCTGATATTTTATGATATGGATTTAAATTAATAAAAATGATAGCTTTTATTAAAAAAACCATGTTTAAATGAAACATGATATAATAGTCATTGAAGAATGTATAAAATTATTAAAAATATTATAAAATATATTTATAAAGGTCACACTCAATAAAAATGTATTCTTAGTAAATAATCTCTCAATTTTTAGGAAAGACATTTTTTTCATAAAAAAACTAGTGTTTTTAAAATGTTTTTTATTGATTTTTATAAGAAAATATATTGCATAAATTCTTGGAACATAAGAAATTATATTTGATAAAATAATATAAATTTATATATAATAATATTAAAATCATATTAGGGTGGATAGTTTGGGTTTTTTCTGAAAAGATTGACTTTTCATTGAATAGTCAAAAATACCGATTATTATTGAAAACTGTAATTTTGTTTCAAGAATATACGAAGTTGCATTTTGTTTTAAAATATTTTAAAGTAAAATCAGATCTCTAATCTTATTTATAATCTAATTAAATTTATTTTAGACCATTTTATGGTTGAATTTGGTATAAAAACGTTTTTATACATAAAAGTTATTTTTCTAAAAAAGTGTTTTTCATTTTGTTTTTATTTTTTTTATTAAATTAATTTATTCCATTTCTATAAAAAAATATTTAAAAACATAAAAAAAATAATAAAGGGGGTCAAAATTTATAAAATATTCCCATTTTTGGTTAAATATTAATAGCTACCATCGTTTATTATTGTTGTCATAGAAATGGTAAAATGGGATAATTACAGTTAAAATTTATGTGATAAGAAATAAAATTCATCTAAAAAATTTATATTAATTAATTAATTAATTCTATTTCATCTATAGTAATTAAAAATTCTACAATATCACAATTTTTTACAATTTAATTTGATTTTTACTTTTATAATTTTTAATAAAATGATAAAGTCAAAAATGTCACTTTATTTTTTTTAATATCTATAATAATTCTTGTCATGAATAAATAAAATATTCTTTTTGTTATAAATGGTTATATGAAATATTAATGAATTTTTCTATCATCATATTTTATTTTTAATTTCTAGTGATGAAATAATTACCTTCAATGCTTACACAACGCTGACATCATGCTTGTGCAAGAAGTAGAAAAAATCTAGTTAATGATTTTAAAAAGCCTAAAAGTAATCTTTTTTGAGTTATTTATAGTGTTCCAAAAAAATAATTAGACAAATAAAACAATATTAGGCATGTTTCAATTATTTATATTATATTCCTTCACTTTCATGTTGTTTTCAATGTCAAATTAACTTGAATTGTTTCAATAATTACATTAATGATATTTTATATTAAATAATATTTTGTTAAATGATTTAAAAGTCATTGAAGTTATATATTCATCCAAGTGAATAATATATGGTTGAAAATATTAACCATGTTTCATTTATGAGTTTTTTCCATTTATAATATCTTTCTTGACCATTATTATGTAAAAAAATTTATATCATGGTAATTGTCAAAATGCTTAATGGGGGTGTTGAAACTAAGAGATAAGGGTGAAAACATAACAAAAAAATGCACATACTTTATTTAATCGGATTATTAAAACTCATCCTTATATTCTAATTATATTAATTTGGATCACATTTTCAATAAAAAATAATTTATATTAATTTACTAATTTATGTAATTTCAAGAGTGCCCCTCCCCTCACTTATAAAAGGTAACCTCCACTCTTTCACTATTCACATTATTTTATCCTTATATATTATCCAATACAGAAGATGATATCATATTACATTATTTAAACACATCATATATATTCTTTTCATTCTGAAATACCATCCTTTTGAGGCTTAAGTTGTATACCAAAAGAAGTTTATCAACAAAGTGGTATAACCCCTAATAGAGAGTTTTCAATTATATTTATTCTTATACATCCTATAAATCTATTTTATCCATTATAAAATAATTACATTATTATATATAATATTCTTAATTTTTATTATTATTACGGAATAAACAATATATTCTTTTTTTTTCAGTTCATTGGATATTGATTACTACATTTGTTCGTACGTGTGGACTACCACCTCCACGAAGTGATGTGATTCATTTTGTGTTTAAAATTTGAAGGGATGTTAATAAGGTTAAATTTATTTAATATATATAGTACATATAATATAATAATAATTCTATAAATAAAAATTATTCTTTTTCTTTCACCCCATCAATCAAAAAATGAAAACAACATCCATACATATGGACGACCTACCATCTCCTTGAATAGTGTAAATAAATTTTCTTTCTCAACCACACACATATATATAATGAATTTATGTTTTATATTTTTATCATTATTAAAAATTTTGATTTTATGGAGTCGTAATAAAATTTTAAGAACCATAACAGCCAAACAATAACTCTCATGAAAAATGAATATGTTAACACACACAAACAATAAATTTAATAAAGAATTATTTATAAATGGATATAGAAATTTTATAAGAGGATATATATATATATATATATAATGTTATAAGTATATACCCTATTATTTTATATTATCATAACAAATTACAATTTATTATACAGGAGGTCAGATCACTTTCAAAAAAGTCAAACCTAAAGTATGGTATTTATGTTACAATCTCATTATTTATCGAGATTTTTTATGATCAAGTATCTGATTATTACTTGTAACTTATTAATTAAATGAATTTTATACTAAAATTATTTTTTTGTTACATGATTTCATTTCATTTTCCTCTCATTAAGTACACAAGATAATGAAGGAATATTTTTAATGAAATCTGAAATTATTTCTCTCTTCAATGGAAATTCATTTTTCTTCCTTGTCCATGATTTATAAAAATGATTTCAATAATTTATTATTATTCTCTTACTATTTTTTAAATTAATTAATATGTATGATTGAATATTTAAAAAAGGGTTTAAAATTAATCTTCTTGTCATTTTCTAAATTTGGTACTTTTGACTTTTACCGAAAGTGTGAAAGGGATATTAGTTTTTATGTTTATTGTACAAACAAAATTTCCTACCATAATGACCAATAAATGATTTAAATATTCCCTTATATGTTTCGATGGTTCTTTTTAAATCAAATATTTTCCCTAATATTTTTTAAAAAAATTATATTTTAAAGAATTTATTTCAAATGAAAAGGGTATTTTAATCAAGAAATATTCCCATTGATCATTTAATGGAGTTTTCATATAATAATATGTCATTTGATAATACCTATGATTTACTAGGGATGTGATCCAACTATATCATCCTTATTATTTATCAATATTTTTTTTACTGTGACGGTGAAATATTTATGAAACCCCTTTATTTTTCTTAAGTTATGTTATATTGGAATTATGAAATGTTTGTTAAAAAATTTTCCTTTCGACGGGTTATGCTATGGTAAATATTTTATGATCTTATAGAATATATGTGTTTTATTTTTTTTATGTGATATATAGTCCTAGAATTATATTTCCCTCTAATTATTTGGGTAGATATGGATATCTCATGATATAATATGAACATGAATGAGGAGTGAACCCAGTTCAATAAGATAATTTTTCTACTATGATAGACTTGGTATTAAACCTTGACAAAGGATGTGATGGAATGTGGAGTTAACTCAATCCATTATTATAGTATTAGCAATGATAATTTACTAGATAAATTATTTTCTAAGCTTATTTGAATGCCAAAAACTTCTATCATGTGTCAATTTTATGCAGTCATGGCCTATGTTCTTTGATTCCTTTGTGATTCATGTCTTTCAAATTTCCACATTTTATTCCTTGAATCAGTATTATTATATTTTATTTATATTCTATGCTTTTAAATTGTTAATTTAATGTTCTCATACCCTTCTTATCATTCAATGTTTATTTTATTGTCAATATCACACTTGTTTATCCATAATAATCATCTTAGCTCACACTTTCTTATGTTTCCTTTCCTTGGGTGATGGTGACCCTTTTTTAGTAGAGCGTGTTAATAACAGAACAATGTGAGAATAAATTTATGAGAGATGATGAATAATTTAACTAAATAATATTTTTATAAATCTGGTATCTAAATAAACTAAACCATTATGGTTCTAGTTTGGGTTGTAATATTAAGTAATGAATATTCACCTATTCCGATGTAATATCTATGTATAAAAAGTGAGGTTCATTATAATCAAGATATAACTTATCAAATGGTAATATAAAGTGTATATGAATAAATGTCCAACCATGGTTAAGGATAATAGGCGATGAAAATTAGAAAAGATAAATGATAAAATTACCCCTCTTGGAGGGAATGAAGTACATGATATCTTGAAGAGTATTTAATGAAGCAAATCAGCCTTGATGAAGATAGTATAAATGTTTCCATATTAGAGATATCTCAAAAAATGGAATCAAAATTCTCTATTTATTATTATATTACCCTTTATTATGTTAATATGAAGTGAATCCCTTGGGTGAATGTTTCTTGAGAATCATTTATGATTATTCAATTCAAATAAATATGAAATTTTTGGAAGGTAATAAAAAAATAGTCATTAAAAAGGTATGAATTAAAATTATATCAAACCTTTTTCTCAATAAATTGGTTCAAAAATTGTGGGGAATAAATATTTTTGTATAAATGATGATAAATTTATCAAACCGTAAGTGACCTAGGGCTCATTGAAATCAAAAAATGCTAGTTACACATGAATTTTTTCAATTTTTGTGTTAAGTAAGAGGGGAAAATTGAGGTTGGAAAATGTATAAGAATATTTCTAAAAACAAATATCAATAATAATTATCCATAATAAAAGTTAAAAACACTTGGGTAAGAGAAGGGATTAAGATAATGACTTGTCTCATATTTTATTTATTTTTTAAAAACCTGATTTCTAATTCAAACCCTCTTGTTTTCTACACTGGGCATGGATCGAATTGACTTAGAGTGAATTTTTTGATGACACATTGCAAAAAAAGTGATAAACTCATCTCATATAAGTTTTAGTTTTTTTCAAGAGGGGAGAGAGAAAATAAAATGGAATCGCATAGTGGTGAAGAAAAACTAGAGATGAAAACAAGTTAACACATTGATAGATAATTTTCTAGAATTATTATTGACAATAAATATAAAGGGGGAGATTGATAAACCCACTTTTTATTTGAGTTATATTTTCTATTAATAAAGGTATAAATATTTTTGATTTCATTATGTTATAGAGGATAATGTATTAGAAGTAAGTTGAAAAACATAATCAGGTTTATAAGGGTGATGATGTTTCTAATGCTTGATGATTCTATGTGTTTAAATGAAAACAATGGATTCAAGATTCATAACATGGTGGGATTGAGATATGATTCTATTACTATTATAGAAAATAATTTTCTCATCTATTATCTTCGAGGAAAATCTAAATATATGAATAATTAAACTTCTATTAATTACATTGAATATTTTTATTTGAGCTATCTTCATGAGATAAAGGAGGTTGTTCGATAAGAATCATGGATAACTGATTTAATCAAAAAGATTATTTTAAGGTGCTGCTACTTAGTGTTTTAAATCCATTTTTATTAAAAAATAATTATGGTGACGGTGTTTTCATTGTTTTTATATGGTTCTAATAACATGATAGAAAATGAATAATTTAAGGTTATCCTTGAATATCTAGATGGATAGCTTTTTGGTAGAATCCTTAAAATAAGTTGATTGTTGAAATGATCTTCATGTAAAAGTAAAATTTTGATTATAAAAATATAATTTAATATAACATATGTGATAAGTTTTTAATAAATTGAGATGTCTTGGAATTCAGATAATGATGATCTTGGGAATTTTTAGTCAAATTTAGAATTTTTAGATTCATGTAAACAATACCTCTATGTATGTAGAACCATGTGATTGATTATAAGATGTATCCAAGTGGTCATTAAAGATGATTCCTACTTTATGAGGGAATTTTGGCCAATATATCCTCTTTGAACATGGATCCAAATCCAATTAGGTGTTTGGGGTAAATTAAGATAATGTGGATTAATAGGAATATTTTGAATATTCATATAGCAGAATGTTATTGAATAACCAAATATCCCACATATAAAAACTGATAATCATGTAGGTAATTTACTATATTGTAAAATTAGATGAGATCATCATCTATCTAAATTTGTATATGCAAATAAGTAGATATGAGATTCTATGGAATATTTTAATTTGATGTACCTTTTTTATACAATATCCACATATCCAAATTTTATTATGTTCTTGGTAAAAAATCTGTAGTTTCCAGAAGATTATTTTTGTTAAAGAATCGACTAAATAAGACGATGCAAGAGTGATGTTATTAAAAGATCATGTATCTTGATCAAACTAATGATCATGAATCATGCTTTTATAGAAAGTAATGAAACATGCATGTTAAAAACTACTTGTGATAAGATGAGATCTCTACACCGCAGAAGATGGAACTATATCTTAGTTTGTGCACTCACACCATAGGAGAGTTCTACAATGAATTCTATATAGCAGAACATAGGCTTAATTGTGTGGAAATATTAGAAAAAATGAAGATTGTGGATTTTGGGGAATAATTAAATGAAGAAATTAACCCTTATAATGTAAATATCTTGTGAAGGAAACAAGTCAAGTCATATTTTGAATTTTTTAGATGTATTTTTATGAAATAAAAGTTGATATTTTGTAAGGGTTAAATGCCAAGATCTATTGAAACTAATAATTGGTAATTGAGATGATATTTATAGAAGATTTCAATTAGCCTTTGGCTCAAATATAAGGATTTTTCATAGAATTGAAAAGTAAGAATATCCTTCATAAAATAATTGATATTTTAATAGAAGTTATAGAAACAATATTCACAACATATACTATATGAATATTTAAAAATTTTACATGAAAAATGGTGTATATGTTCTAAACTATGCACACATGTGAATATATTTCATGTTTAAATAAGAAGAGTGAGATAATAACTATATATATATACTAAAAATTATGCAATTCATTGAAAAATTATCTTGTTCTAGTGGCTCCACAATCCCTACACACTGAATAAGAACAAGAAAGTGAACATTTATAGAGTCATTCAATAACCTTCATTAATAATAAAACCAAAAATAAGAGAAATAATAAATGTGATACTACTGATCATATTCCTAGCCAATGTTTTGGGGGAGATAGACTCCAAATTCATACAATAAGATTTTGAATCACATTTGAGGAAAACATATAAAATTTTTAATATATGAATAAAATACATAAACATAGTCTAAGAGGTACTTGACTCATCATAGGTGATCCTGCATCAAAGTAATTACAATACAATTATCTTCTATGAAGAGATACTAAGCCCTCTCTTTCTTTGTTCCCAATAGACACTAGGATTATAATATCATGTTAAAAACCTTTCTTAGTCTTCATTTGATAATAATAAAGAAGTCGTTCATGTGAGGTAATAACAATGATACACTAGGGAGATAGTCATCCCAAAGGAAAGGAACCTGATAAATAAACCTTGGTGTTCTCCCTTTTTTTTGTTATATATTTACTATCACCAACTATCCTCGGGGCCCGTGCCATGACTACCCCAAGCCTTCCTTCCATAGGCCAGAGGCTAGCGACTAGCACCAAAGGCATAAATCCCAATAAAAAGGGAAGGAATTACCTTTATAAAAGTAAACAACACAATAGAGTACAAGCAGAATCAAACACTAAGTACAAAAGAAAGTACTGAAAAGTAAATGGGCCAGAATACAAACCCAAATGAAAAGTACAGCTATAGCTGAACAGAAGTACAATAGAAAAGACAAGCAAGTGGAGGAAATAGAAGTAGCTCCTGGATCGTCCACCACGAATCCTACCTGAAGGATAGGTACAGATAGCACAGCTCCTGGATCATCCACCATGGATCCTACCTGAAGGATAGGTATAGATAAACTCCTCAACACTCTCGTCCTTCAACCACCTCCGAGTACCGTCTCATCATGAAGTACACCTCCGGATACTGACTCATCATGAGGTCCACCTCTGGATACTGACTCGTCATGAGGTCCACCTCCGGGTACCGTCCAGTCCTGGAACACTCGGCCTCTGTCTACGATGTCTGTCGTCTGTATCCAACCCAACGATGTGCAAGCATAGCCCATGCAGGGGTGAGTATAATGATACTCAATAGGGACCCCGAGACCCTCAATGTCTCACTAAATCCAACAAGGATAACCACAAAGAAGGATCTAAATAGATAACCCTTACTTAGGTATAAGCCCATACTTACACCTATGTTATCAAATAACCCATCTCAATCAAGAGGTATCACATAGATATGAAGTCAATGGATAACTACTACATAGGTATATGACCATACATATACGTACGTTATCAAGTAACCCATCTCAATCATGAGGAAAAACACAATTTTCATTGACTCAGCTCAAACCAGGATTTTAATTATAGAAACCACAACTATTGAAGAGCTCCATCTCTGTCAAGTATAGTGATCATGTCATGACTCCGAGTCACTGCTCACTAACCTAAGACTGATGAGGTACTCCTCCTGTTGAGTACCGTGGGTCAGCCACCCAAACACAATAGTGCTCCCCACTGGGGTCTGCCACCCAAACACAGTAGTGCATCCCCCTAACAGCCTACAGAGGTACTCCTCCTATTGAGTACTGCGGGTCTGCCACCCAAACACAGTAGAGCTCCCTACCGTGGGTCTGCCACCCAAACACAGTAGTGCTCCCCACTGGGCTATACAAGTCACTCCGACTCAAATCGACAATCAGTCATCAGGTATCAGCCAGCTACACGGTCTCTGTACTCCGTACACTCGTCTCTGGGAGGTTCCGCTCCACGAGCTACAGGTTGGTACTCCAAATATCACAAAGTCCCAAAAAAAAGTATCTCAAAGGACCGCCTCATCGTAGGGGTCTCAACGCAACAGATGGCATGTCAATCAAACGCTCGATGTGTGAGTTATAAGCCTTTTAGTCCTGGGGGCCTGGTTGGTTTCATGTACGAACCAAACTGGACCTATCTAAATTGTACCCCGAAGTCTCGTAGGATATACTCAAAGGGACCATTTCTCAATGTGATCACCAATCCCGCTGACGGTTCGTCAAATGGGCGTTCGGTCTAGAAGTTATCTGCTTTTCCATTTCAGGGGCCCGATTGGATTTCGGGTTCAATCCAACCCGGCCATATTCCAACTGTGCCCAAACCATAGGTGAAGTATTCCAAAAGATCAGTCTCACCGAAATCAATCCAACAATGTTGACGGCACGTCAATCGGACATTCGGAGCTCAAGTTATAAGCGTTTCCACTCTGAGGGCCCGGTTAGTTTCGGGTTCGAAGAAACCCAGCCATACCCAAAGTTCTTAGAAACCTTGTGTGTGATATAACTTAACGGACGTCTCGTTCCAAGGATCCCAACGCAACTGATGGTGCGTCGATCGGAGGTCCGTAGCCCAAGATATCGACGTTTGAACAAAACTGCCATAAAAAAGGGGGTTTGGGCCCGGTTCGACCCGACCCAATACCCCATGGGCGGCCTGAACTGGGTCGACCCGTCCCAGGTCCGGGTTCGGCCCAATCGAGCACGACTTGGTCCGACTGGCGCGGCCCAGCCCGGTGCGGGTGGTCCGGCCCGGCAAGGGCGGTCCGACCCAGCGTGGCATCCCAGCTCAGAAGCCGACCGTGGGGTGCGAAGGGGGGGCCTCTGTTTTGAAATGACGGCCTCATTCGGTGGGGTCCGCCATAGCCAGATGACCGGGTGTTTCAACACCCTAGTATTTATGGAAACGACCGGCCTTTATGGATGAACGATGTGGCTGCCGCGGGACCCCCGGTGTCCCGCCTCCCGGTGTGCTGGCGGCTAGCTGAGTCTGGCCACCTCCTCTGAAACCGCCGCGGCCTTAGGGCGCGGCTACTGTCTGACCGACGCCGCGTGACGGCGCCGCGCCCCTCCACCGCGGCCCACCACTGCCGCGACCCCTTGGTGATCTGGCACGGCGCGACAGTGCCTCACCCCTCCGCCGTGGCCCGCCCCGGTCGCGGCCTCCTTCGAGTTATATGGCGCAGCACGACGGCGCTGCGCACCGCCTCCTCTGTGGCCCGCTCTAGTCGTGGTTCCTTCGGCATCACCAACGCGACATGATAGCGCCGCACACCACCACTGCGACCCACTCCAGTCGTGGTTCTATTCTTCCTCACGTGGTGCTATGACACTGCGCCGCCTTCACTTTGAAATCCAATGATGATAAACAAGGAAACGGGGAGGGGTATCAGTCGTGTTCGTGCGATCCGATCTCCTCCTGTTACGTCGATAACATTTGGCCGAAATAATATAAATACGCCAAAGCACAATCTTAAATTCTCTAGAAAATAATTTAACCCCTACCTCGTGTTGTTCATTGTTTGTTGACGATATCGCGAGAGGGTAGATGTCGGATCGTCTACGTCGTCGCAAGGGAGGAGATGAAGAAGGCGATGGTCATTGGCATTCGTCGTTTCCTCAAAGGCCTTCGATCTGGCTCGGGCTTCATTCGTTGGAGATCCGACAGATGGAGAACTATTCTTCGTCGACAGAGGGAGTCGTTCTTCATGGGAGGATGAAGTTCTTCACGAAGTGGGAACATCCATCTTTCTTCACGCAAAGGCTCTCCTCAAAATCTTCCAAAATATTTTCAAAGAAAATATTTCATTTAGTCCACTTTATTTAAAAGATCACCATGAAATTCAAAAAAAGTCAAGAGGTGTGACAAAATTAATTAATAAGGTTATTAATCGCCTTAGTTGGCTCATTAATCTTGGGAGGTGGAGATGCTCCCCTTTAAGAAGGGAAGTTGTCAAGTAATTAACAAGGGATGATTAAAGAGGTCAAGGGGAGTTATGGGGAGGTGAGGAGTTAGGGGTTCGTGTGGGTACCACCACACTAAACCCTCCCATGGTAGGTTAGGTGGGTGTGGGCCCCACCTCTAAATGCCCCTTTGTAGGATTAAATCCACCTTCCTTAGATAAATTTTTACATAACAAATTTTATCTATTTTAATCTAAGTCCCCATTTATTAAACCTCAACCCGCTCAAAATGCAACTACGGAAAAGGTCCCCCTAAGCAATTACCGGCGCTGCGAGTTCATCAGTGCCCTCATATTTCAATTCTGAGCACCGGTTCAAAATGTAGAAAACCCCACTTGTTCATTCACTGAATGTACTCGAGCTAAACTTCGTAAATTGATTCCGGGCACACCGGGCCTTGGAATCAAGTGTCGTCAGAAACTGCGGACTCGTAAAATTCCAAATAAATTATGAAAAAAAATCTTTGAAATTTCTGGGTCTTTACATTACTACCACCTCAGGGATTTACGTCCCTGTAAATCTTCAACACACAGTAGGGAAAACAAAGTGGTATTGAGCATACATTTGAGCCTTCCACTCCCATGTGCTCTCCTGGAGGTTTTCATGCTACCAGTGAAAGCACACTTGAGGAATCGACCATCCACATAGGACCCGCTCCTATCGATCCTCAATCTCCACTAGAACCTCCATGAATGTCAATCTGTTATCGATGTCCAACTCCTTGTGTTCGATGATGTGAATGATCGTTCACGTATCTCCTCAGCTGAGATAAGTGGATGACATCATGCACTCGGTGCAACTGAGGTAGAAAGGTCATGCGGTAAAACACCTTGCCTACCTTGCTGAGGACCTAGAAAGGTCTGTTGAACCTCGGAGATAACTTTCCGCCTCGGGCACATCTCTGTAAACCTCATCGAGGTGAGACCCTTATAAGGGTGTGTTCTCCATCATCGAACTCTAGAGGCATCCATTTTTTATTAGAACTGAAACTCAAAACTCATGCTGCCACGAGGGTATGATTGACCGAATTAAGAGTATTCGAATGCACCCTCATGTGCATGAGTTTATCCTATGCTGCCTAAGGTTTCCTTTTTGCCGACCGAGGAAACCCCATACCAATGTTGTAGATAAACCACAAACTTTTTGCCTAATACATTCAATCTGACTATGAACTATGAATCTAATCCGTACCCAGACCAACGTCTTAAGGCCTCGACGCTACCACCAAGATATTCCAACTGAAACTCTCACCTCGAGGGTCAAATCACACTGTCAGCGTAAGTGTGATTATCGAGTCTCCTCCCAAAGGTATCTCCAGATGTGAGGGTCAAGTCAATGGATTACCAGAAACTCTAGGTCTGAGACAAGATTCGTGGAAGAAATGAATGATATGTATCAACATATGTTGTAACGGAAGATAGAGGTGGACACAGACTGTCCCTTGAATCATTCTTAGAGCCATTGGGTCACACTCCTTGACCACATGAAGCTACTATTTTTCCCTACCCTCTAGCTCCCTGAACCTGGAAGGGATAACAAAGGCGAGTGGTTGTAACTTGTTGAAATGTACACCACCTCATGCTGCTCTCCTAGCTCTGCCTCTACGTCTTCTGCTCCGCAGACTCATCTGTCCTTATCACTTGTTCTTCTTGAAACATTTTACACGCCTGAGTCTCTGAGATTGGGGCAAGTTTTCTGGTTCTTACTGCACTGTGCAGTCTTCATCCACTCTTGGATGATCTGCACCTTCTCTGTTGTAGCTTGTACCATCTCTGTTCGGTAGGAAGTTTGCCGATGTGGTAAGTTGGTCAATGACCACCCTTTTTCACCTACGATCTGTATGAGCTGATAAGATTTCTCCTTTGTCAAAAGGATAAATCTTATCTCATCCACTGGATGAACCACGTCCATTGCCTAATACAATCAATCCTTACATGAATGATGTATTCATGCCATGGAAGACATCGTAATGCCTCAATGTTACTACCATGAGATCCAATCGTCATTCTCGCCACCAAGGGTCAAGTCACACTGTTGGCATCAGTGTGAGGTCACTGGGTCTCCTCCAGTATAAATCTATAAAGTGAGGGTCAAGTCAACAGTTTTAATTGGGACCTCTCAGTATCAACAAAACGAAAGGATTGGAAAGCAAGTGTCACAAAGATATGTGTCTTTTATTATTTTAGCTCATAGTAGAAAGACACAAATGAAACAAAAACATGGAACTAGAAGTACCAAGAACAAAAGGAATACACTAGTTCCACTCCTGTCCACCTGCTTCTGGAGCTCTACTGCCTTGTCCACCACTGGACTGTTGCTCTGGCACCCGCCGCTTCTTCTGTCTCGGTGGCTCCTCCAATGCATGCGGATCAACTGTATGAGGAGTCGGATAGTCACGTGCCGTGTGACCCTTCCTGCTTCATGGATAACACTTCCTTCTCCTAGTATGGCTTGATCTATTTCGTGTTCCTTGCACAACCAAAACTATATCCCGAGGTCCCCCATCTGCTGGTCTGGTCCTCTTAGACCTCTACATCATCTATTTACTGCCTACAGATGATTCGGCTGCTGATGGAAAATCCTACGTCAAAGGTAGCAGCTCCTGAGAACACTTGGAGTGTAGAGTCACTGATATAAACTCCACCCTGAAGAACGTCTCTAATTCTCCTCAGGTAAAGGTCATATCATCACAAAATTGGAGCATCCATCTCCACCATCTTCCTGCTGCTGCCTGAAGGAGGCTGGAAGCAAGGATCACCAAGAAGTCCACTGGTGTACCTACAATCCTGAAGACTCTCACCACAGCCTCCAACCAATCCTCAGCTGCATGTGGATCTGTCTCTCCCCAGAACCTGGGTGGCCTCTGGCACTGGAACTCGTGCAGCGCACTCAAGCGTCATGCATCGCCTGCTATTGAGGCTAGTGGCATCAGTGGCCCAACGTATGGTAGTACTGCTGGTTCCTCCACTGGTACCTCAACTAAAAGAGGGCCCTCTACCAAGGCCTCTTCGCTTGGAAGGCTGTCAGTATGTACATCTATTGGGGCTCTAGCCGATCGTTCGTGGAAAGGCATCCCGAAAGAAACAGATGTGAAACGGTCAAACGATTATACCTAGTGAGATGACCTGGTTTGAGCTATTTTAAAGGGAAACCTTTGAAAACACACATGCAATTAGTGTTTTCGTGCACTGAGTTGAAAATCAGAGGTCAGGGTCCTGGAGCATGGATACCTCGACCACCCGCACCCACACTGGACTCCCTAAACTGAAAACCACACTCAGTACCCTTAACACTATTTCTTCACAGAAAAGAAATATCAGAGCTATAAGTTCTGCGGTAGAACCGACTCCTTTGATACCAATTTGTCACGACCCGTCCTCGGGGCCCGTGACATGACTACCCCAAGCCCGCCTTCCATAGGCTAGGGGCTGGCGACTAGCACCAAAGGCATAATTCCCAATAAAAATGGAAGGCATTTCCTTTATAGAAGTATACAACACAACAGAGTACAAGCAGAATCAAACACTAAGTACAAAAGAAAGTGCTAAAAAGTAAATGGTCTAGAATAAAAACCCAACTGAAAAGTATAGCTACAACTAAACGGAAGTACAATAGAAAATACAAGTAGCTGGAAGAAATAGAAGTATCTCATGGGTTGTCCACCTTTAATCATACCTGAAGGGTAGGTATAGATAGCACAACTCATGGATCGTCCACCATAGATTCTACCTGAATGATAGGTACAGATAGCCTCCTCAATGCTCTCACCCATCAACCACCTCTGAGTATCATCTCGTCGTGAAGTCCAAGTCCGGATACTAACTCATCGTGAGGTCCACCTCCGGATAATGACTCGCCGTGAGGTCCACCTCTGGGTACCGTCCAGTCCTCGAACACTCGGCCTCCATCTGCGCTGTCCGTCATCTGTATCCAACACAACGAGGTGCGGGCATAGCCCGTAAAGGGTTGAGTTTAACGATACTCAGTGAGGACCCCGAGACCCTCAAGGTCTCACCAAATCCAACAAGGATAACCACAAAGCAGGATATAAACAGATAACCCTTACTTAGGTATAAGCCCATACTTATACCTAAGTTATCAAGTAACCCATCTCAATCAAGAGGTATCACATAGATATGAAGTCGATGGATAACCACTACTTTGGTATATGTCCATACATATACATAAGTTATCAAGTAACCCATCTCAATCTTGAGGAAAAATACAAAGGTCATTGACTCAACTCAAACCAGGATTTTCATTATAGAAACCGGAACTACTAAATAGCCCCATCTCATTCGAGTACAGTGATCCTATCACGACTTTGTGGCACTGCTCACTAAACTAAGACTGTTAAGGTACTCCTTCTGTCGAGTCTCGCAGGTGAGCCACCCAAACACAGTAGTGCTCCCCGCCGGGGTCTGCCACCCAAACATAGTAGTGCACCCCCCCCCCCTAATAGCCTGCATAGGTACTCCTCCTATTGAGTACTGTTGCTCTGCCACCCAAACACAGTAGTTCTCCCCGCCATGGGTCTGCTACCCAAAAAAATTAGTGCTCCCCACTAGGCTATACAAGTTACTCTGACTCGAATCGGACAAGTAGTCATCAGGTCTCAGCCAGCAACATCGTCTACGTACTTCGTATGCTCGTCTCTGGGAGGGTCCACTCCATGAGCTGTAGGTCGATAATCCAAGTATCAAAAAGTCCCACGAAGAAGTATCTCAAAGGACCGCCTTGTCGTATGGGTCTCAACGCAATAGATGACGCGTGAATCGGACACTCGGTCTGTGAGTTATTAGCCTTTTAGTCTCGGGGCCTCGGTTGGATTCGTGTATGAACCAACCTGGCCATATATTAACTATTCCCTGAAAACATATAGGCTATACTCAAAGGGACCATTTCTCAACGTGATCAACAATGTCGTTGACGGTTTGTCAAATGGGCATCTTATCTAGAAGTTATAGGCTTTTCTGTTCTAGGGGCCCAGTTGGATTTCGGGTTCAATCCAACCCCACCATATTCCAACTAAGTCCAGACCTCAGGTGAAGTATGACAAAAGATCTGTCTCACTAAAAGGAATCCAACAAAGTCAACGGTACGTCAATCAGACATCTGAAGCTCAAGTTATAAGCATTTCCGCTCCGAGGGCCTAGTTGGTTTTGGGTTCGAACCAACCCATCCATGCCCAAAGTTCTCTGAAACCTTGATTGTGATATACCGTAACGACCTTCTGGATCCAAGGATCCCGACGCAACTGACGGTGTGTCAATCGTAGGTCCGTAGCCCATGATATTGTCATTTGAACGAAACTGTCTGAAAAATGGGGTTTGGGCCCGGTCCGACACGGCCCAATACCCCCTGGGGCGGCCCGAACCGAGTCAACCCGACCCGACCCTGTTCCGGTTTTGTTCCAATCGGGCACGGCCCGGGCAGTCCGGCACGGCGCAGGCGGTCTGGCCCAGCGCGGCTGCCGGGCTCGGAAGCCAGCCGTGGGGTGCGAGGGGGGGGGCACCCCCCTCTGTTTTGAAACGGCGACCCCATCCAGTGGGGTATGCCCTAGCCGGCTGACCGGGGGTTTCAACCCCCCGGTATTTCTGGAAACTGCCAGCCTTTATGGCTGGTTGGTGTTGCTGTCGCGGGACCCCCGGGGTCCCGCCTCCTGGTGTGCTGGCGGCCGGCCGAATCCAGTAGCCTCCTCTAAAACCGCCGTGGCCTTAGGTCGCGGCTCCTGTCCGACCGGCACCGCGTGACGGCGCCGCGCCCCTCCGCCGCGTCCCACCCCGGCCGCTGCCCCTTGGTGTTCCAGCGTGGTGTGACGACGCACCACCCCTCCGCCATGGCCTACCCCGGCCGTGGCCTCTTTCGGGTTCTCCGGTGCGGCCCGACTGCGCTGCGCACCACCTCCTCCATGGCCCACTCTGGCTGCGGTTCCTTCAGCTTCACCAGCGCGGTGCGATGGCGCCGCCCACCACTGCCACGGCCCACTCTGGCCGCAGTTCTATTTATCCCTGCATGGTGCTATGGCACCGCGCTGCCTTCACATTGAAAGCCAATGATGATAAACAAGGAAACGAGGAGGGGTATCGGTCGTGTTCATGTGGTCCGATCTCCTCCTGTTACGTCGGTAACATTTGGCTGAAATAATATAAATACGCCAAAGAACAATCTTAAATTCACTAGAAAAGAATTTAACCCCTACCTCATGTCATTCGTCGTTTGTTGACAATATCGCGAGAGGGTGGACGTCGGCTCGTCGACGTCGTCACAAGGGAGGAGATGAAGATGACGATGGTCGTTGGCGTTCATCGTTTCCTCAAAGGCCTTCGATCCAGCTCGAGCACTGTTCATTGGAGATCCGACGCATGGAGAACTGTTCTTCAATAAGGGAGGGATTCGTTCTTCACGGGAGGATGATGTTCTTCACGATGGAGTAACTTCTGTCTTTCTTCACACAAAGGCTCTCCTCAAATTCTCCCAAAATATTTTCCATGAAAATATTCCATTAATTCTCCTTTATTTAAAAGATCACCATGCAATTCAAAAAAAATCAAGAGGTGTGACAAAATTAATTAATAAGTTTATTAATCACCTTAGTTGGCTCATTAATCTTGGGAGGTGGAGAGGCTCCCCTTTAAGAAGGGAAGTTGTCAAGTCATTAACAAGGGAGGATTAAAGTGGTCAAGGGGAGTTATGGGGAGGTGAGGAGTTAGGGGTTCATGTGGGTCCCACCACACTAAACCCTTCCATGGGAGGTTAGGTGGGTGTGGGACCCACCTCTAACTCCCCCTTTGTAGGATTAAATCAACCTTCCTTAATAAATTTTTACATAACAAATTTTATCTATTTTAATCTAAATCCCCATTTATTAAACCTCAACCCACTCAAAATGAAACTACGACAAAGGTCCCCCTAAGCAATTACTGGCACTGCGAGTTTATCGGTGCCCTCAGATTTCAATTTTGTGCACTAGTTCAAAAGATAGAAAACCCCACTCATTCGTTCACTGAACATATCTGAGCTAAACTTCAGAAATTGATTTCGGGAACACCGGGGTTCGGAATCATGTACCGTCAGAAACTGCGGACTCGTAAAATTCCAAAGAAATTAAGGGAAAAAAATGTCCTTGAAATTTACAGTAATTTACATTTACATATTGGATAAAGAATATACACAGATAAATTTTTAATAACTGAATTATTGGATGGGTAATTAAGGTATAAAAGTTAAATTGGATTTGACATCACACCACACCGATTCACCACTCCCCCATTTTGGGAATATATTAGAGATCTTAATAGTTAAAACATTATAAAAACAAGTTAATTAAATATATAATACTTAAAAATTTCAAAATATAATTATTATATGGTTTAATTATAAAATAATATTTTCTTAACATGATGACCCTAAAATACTCTTCTCCTTAAGTATAAATACCCCTTTACCTTCCCTTGGAAAATATCTTCTCATTCAGATTGCAATTTATAAGATCTAACAAATTTCTATCTCTTAATACTATTATTAATGCTAGGGATTCTATAGAGTCACACAATTTCAATCCTTTATGGTCTTAATATCTTACCAAAAGAGTGACTTCATGAATAAAGTAATCCCCTCTTCATCATTCATTTCAATTTAAACATTGTATTTTCCAATTTTCCCACTTAACTCTATACCAACTCTTCCATAATATATTAATTATTATATCAACACCATATTAATGAAATTAATATAATAACAAAATTTAATTTATAATAAATTCATTATATATGTCTCTCTCCCCCTCCTTTTCACTTGTCATGTTAATGGTCGGGTTTACCCGTTGATGATGGAATTATAATTTTTTTAATTATCACTGCTTTGATGTTTAGATAGTGTAACTAATATATACTAAATCAATATTTAAATTATATATTTTTATTCTTTTGGATATAATGTTACTAATTTATAAAAAAAATCATAATCAAGATTTCAATTTGTAAATGGTTAAATTCAAATAAACTTGTCTTCAAACCATTGCCTTATCAAATTAAATAGTAATAAATATATCCAATGGATTATAATTGATGAAAAATGAAAAATATAATATAATATAATCATGCTTTCATGATTTAATAAACATAAGTTTGTTTTACAAGATGTAAAAATCTAATGAAACAAAATAGGACCTAAGGTATGGGGAATCCGGGACCCAACTCTTCTTTTGGGTTAATCATATATTATTCTATCATTTAACAATCATTTTTATAAAAAAAATTGTAAATGTATTTCACTTTCCTTTACTTTTTTTCTTATAGATATATGCATCATTTCACTTTATTGAGATGATTCAAAAGTCACATATAATGATTTATCAAAAGACTTTATTTCCAAAAACATATCATTGGTTCCTTCTGATTTTCTTCCTATTAAAACCATGACCATTGGTCATTTAAGACAATATTTTCTTTAAAAAAATATGATTCCCCTTATTCATTTTTGGACATACAAGTTTATTCATTGAAATATTTTTTATAACATCTTTATAAAAACTATACTTTTTTCATGGGTTTATTTCATGATTAATATTGTCATATGGTTCACTTCAATGTGACATGCATGATTATGATCATTTTATTATATGATAGGGGATCATGGAATTATTAAAACCTCAAATACATTGGTTAATTTGATATATATAATAATTTTATGTGTATTATGTGTGTATATGATGTTATCCTTGTTGTCAATTAATGAAGTGATGATTTATACACATATTTTAAGGAAGAACAGGATGATAACCTTGTTGACAACTTTTGTGCCAACTTTGAACATAATGTCATAATAATTTATTAGTATGAGTATTTTATATTCCATGTCTCTTTTAAATTAATTCCACATTATTTTAAAGAGTATCCTTTTATTATGATATAATTATAATGATTTTTCTCTCCCATGTGCTATTGATTCATGTCTCCGGTTCCTTCAAAATATTCCTCCCCTTATTGGGATTTTAACTCACAATTTATTTGATTTATTTTCTAAAGTGATTAAATAAATTTATAAGTATTTATTCAAAATATAAAAGTTATATTATGAAGGATTTATTAATATTTTTTATTGATTAAGTTGATGTTGTAATATGTTCCAAGTTTCTAAAGATAGAGAACATAGGATTCATAGATTTGTTATCGTAATTCAATTTATAATTAATGTACACTATTGGAAAATGTGGCTATTCCCATGAATATATAAAGATGGTTTATAAGAAGAATTCTTATATAGTTCATAGAAATAATCTATACCATTGATTTTTAAAAACTGTTGGTATATATAATGTTATACCAATGGTTTTTACAAACTGTTGGTATAGTGCACAATATTCTAATGGTTTTTAAAAAAAACCATTGGTATAGACTCTTCACATAACCCTTAGCCTTCCCTCCTATCATCCTTATCCATAATCCCAAAACTCCCCTCATCCAAGTGAGCGGTGTCCTATTCTATCTTTTCCTCTAGTGTTCTCCCTATATTCTGGGATTCTTTTTTCTTATTCAACATTAGGTTTGTGAGTTCTAAATCTTTCTTCTCTTCTCCTGAGTATTGTTTTAATTTTTGTCATTGTAAAAAAATATGGCCATGATATTATTATTTTACCATTCTTATAGTATTTCAAAATAAATGTGATTGTATTTGATATTTTTTTCTAATTTAGTTATCCACTAGTTTTACATAGTTGAAACATAAGTTTTTTTAAAAATTATATTAAATAGTTATGTAATTAATTAATGTAGAAATTTTATTGTTTTATTAATGTATTAGTGTGTTATTAAGTGTTCTATGATTATATATACTAATTTATGGGAGATAACTTGGATACTTTGGTGGTAACATAAGATATATACTTAATTGGTCATCTATGTGAAATTGATATTAATGTCATTTAAAATGCTATGTGGAGTTTTATGAGGATTTGTCACTGTGATGTAGTAAATAAATGGGTGATGTAGTTCTCCCATTTAAATTGAACCATATATTAATGGGTCTCCCATCAAAATACACCCCAATGGTTTAGAACTCCCATATAAAATAAACTATGTGGATATGGTTCACCCAATCAAATATAGCACAAGCGAATGATCCAAAAAAATATATCTAATGTTTCCCAACAGAATATTTTTTTACTTATCCATTATCATTATTGTGAAACTTGATTATGATATATTATGTTAATATATCCTTATTTCATCTAATTCTTCTCACATAATCTTATGTATCATTATTATTTTTGTTTAATTATGTTCATTATAAGAGTATATTTTATTATTTATTTTTCTAGATTTTATATTCACTATTTATTTATATGAAATGAAATTTATAAGTTATTTTCATTATTATAATCATTTTCATTGGCTATAAAGTTATTTTTTTTTAAATTATTATTTCCATTTAGCCCAAAGTTGTTTCTATATGAATGAAATGTTTATCCTTGTATCTTGATATTCCATAATCCTCACTAATTTTTATTATATGCCACTTTTCCACCTTATAAATTAAATATAACTCATTTATATATCTGTCATTCATTAAATATAAGGAAACAAATTGGAATATATGTTTGAAAAGTGTAAGACACACATCACTGAAAAGAGAAGAAAAAAATGCCTTCTTTGGTGAATCGTTTTTGTCATTGAAAACTATAACATTATTTTAATAGTTTTATTTCAAAATAGCATAGAGTGGATTATATTATAGAGGTTATGAATGGGTAATTTAGAGTAATCCTAGTAGAATTTATCTTTTTCACTATTTTTGAACACACTATGTGTATATAGACCCAACTTACATTGATTTTGGTAATATATTGTTACTTATTGTGTAAGTGGGAGATCACTGGATTTTAATTAGGGTTATTGATAGTGATAAGTGGTGAATGTTTTATTTCTAATTACATATGAGTAATGTTTTCTAAAAAAAATTTAATTACATTTCATATATCATACAACTTCATGATTTCATCCCCTTTATTGCATTTAAATATATGTATTTTATTTCATAAATAATATTTTATATGATATTAGGATTGGATGATTATTTATATTTATATCTATTATGTTAAAATTTCCATTTTATTATTATACCTTTTTGTGGTTTTTTGTGTCGGGTGACACATTATTATAATTCTTGAGTAAATATTTTCTATCATAGATACAAGTGTATTTAATTATATTAATGTCATATACAAAACCTTAATTTTTTAAATACAATTGTTTCATAAAAAATTATATTTAATTGGATTCTATGATAATTGGTATCCATTCCTTGTCTTATACATTTTTGGGGTTTGTTATTTGTAGGAATCATTTATAACCTATGATATCACTCTTATTATTTAATTTTATTTCTACAATAATTATTTTATCAATTTCATCTTATTTTTTTTAATGAATTTTTAAATTTTGTTTTTAATTTTTTATTTCAATAATACTTTTTTTCCCTATAATATAATGGATAGAATTTGGATGTATCATACCAATCATATTTCAACCTATATTCAAAATAATTTGAATATTTAATATATTTTTAATTTAAAAATGCTTCATATAGTGGTTGTATTTATTTTCCATGTTATAATTATGTTGTAAGAATTTTTTCATAGCATTAAAAAGTTAGGTACCATTTAAAAAATAATATATTTCAAAAAAAACCTATTATGTTTGGTGTCACAACAGAGAGATGAGATAATCATCTATTTTTCAGGAACAGAAACAAAGATGTTGTATAGAGAATTTAATATTTAACCAATTTCGATTTGTGCATCATCATAAGAAATATAGTATTCAAGTGCGAGAAGACAATGATACCAATACACATGAGAAAAATAATGAAAATAATGATAATTAGAGAGTTAAAAAATTAACGGATGATGCAAGGACTCATATATATTAGGAATGTACTATAATGAAAAAGTTATAATTTTTAATATAAAAATGTCATGGAAAATCCATGGATGGAATTTTAATACAACCATTCATTATATTCTTAACTTTTTTAGAGGAATTTCTTTCAAATTATGTTTATATTACCTGAAATCATTATATATAATTGTAGTTAATTTTTCCTCTTTTATTTTTTACTAATAAAATTCCTAGTTTTCTGAAAGATTTTTATTTATTTTTTAAGGAAAAAGTAGTCCTTAATGGTTATAAACAATGTGGTATATCAAGATGGGGGACAAATATAGATGTAACACTATCCTATGTGTCACAAAAAGTCATTTTAAACTATTCATTGACTCCTATGCCTCAAAATCAATTCATATATGCTGAAATATCAACCAATATGCTAGGGAATAAGGATAAGAGAATTAAAGATATTTATGAATTAGTTTATCTTGTATATATATTATAATGGAGAATATTTTATACACAACATCTTAATTTTGTAGATGAAGTGTGAAATGTATTGTTGGGTCTATCCTGTGATGGTTTTAATCTGTTTTGTCAGATCCTTACATATCACAACATGTGGCTTATTTGGATTCTTATTAATAATCATTTTCTATTAATGTGTTCAAAAAACCTTTCAATTTATTGATTTAACTAATAAATGGACCTTATAATCCTGTAAATGATAAATATGTCTACTTGAATCCTTTAATATAAGAGTTGAATAAACATTGGGATATGGGTGTTCACACATTTTATGCTCCATAAAAATATATTTCTGATTCATTCCACCATTTTCGAGATTATAAATGATTTACCTTATTATTCAATTATGTTAGGTAAGATAATACATAATCTTGAATACTTACATATCATCGTAGATTTAGTTTAATGGGGAAGCAATGATTATTTATAATAAATCATAAATATAAGATGAATCATCTGAGTTTTGATAACAATGGTAACACAAAATAGCCACCCCAATATATGTTATGAACTTATGTGTTTATTTAATTGAAACAGAAATGTGAGATTAAATCTAAAAATATGAGTTATGCTGACATTGAATCAAAATACAATTAGAAAAAGATTTTTTTTGAGTTTCTATATCAGTAAACCAATTTATCACATCATTGTTTAGACATAATTCACATTTAAAAAAATATATGATTAATGATACTTTCAATTATTTTAAATATCAATGGGAAGAACAAAGATGACTTATGATCAATATGGGACTTGTTGGATTATTTAATTCGATTTGAATTACATCTTGTGTGTATTGATGAAAATAAATGGAATGTTCAATGTGATTCTTATGTGATGAAACCATTATATAAAAAAACATTTTGGGAATTATTGGATAATATCAAGTTTTCTGATGGCTATTAAGACAACATATCTAAATGAGTCGATAGAGGGTAGTTGAATCTAAAATCCCAAATAAAAATCATGATAATCGCATCCTTCTTCATGAATTGATACTAATTGCAATTAAAAAATTAATATCCAATAATGTAAGGGAGATTCTGATTATTTTGTTCGGTTTTTATTGAGACCTTTTATCTCAAGGTTAGTCCAATTATCTATTGATAAAAATACATTATGAGGCGCCATTAATTTTAGGTGAGTTTGAGAAACAATTTCCTCCAACATTTTCACTTACATATTGCATTTAACAGTCCATCTTCTTAATAAAAAATTTCATTGGGGACCCATTTATTTTCAATGGATGTATCATATTGAAATAAGTATGTGTATAATTAAATCTTATTTTTTGGATAAGAAACATCCTAAAGGTTCCGTTGAGAGGGTTTATCTGGCTCTAAAATTTATGGATTTTTGTTTAATGTATTTCTATGATGTGATCAAAATACCTAACCATCCAATGAGAAACTAATATGAGATATATGGGGCAATTTATTAATAATTTCCATATTTTCTACAAAAAATATGAATTTATGAGTCATATACATTGGCTACATTGAGCCTTGAAATGTGGGATATGGAAAATCGCACAGTCTTGTTTATCTGAGCATTCATCAATGACTATATCAAGTAAGTAATTTAAATATTTATATGTTATCTCATACTAAATCATTTCACATATACTACATAATTTTATTATCATTTTATGTAGAAATCATAATAAAATTATAAGTAAGCTTCATCCATCTTTTCCTTCAAGAGGGAGATATACTTTTCATAGAAAAAAGTTTCCTATTGGGTTGAAATAAAATATATAACCATTATGTAAATTACATTAAAATATATATATTAATTTAATTGTATTATTAATATATATTTCAAGTATAAATTTTTCATTGTGACTCTATCTCTCAATAATTAAAATCATTTTATTTTGGTCCCAATTATTTGGGTTGTGAATGAAAATATATATTAATCAGTGGGTATAAATTTGTTACAACTGATTGAGTGGAGAATATGATAACACAACATGATGATTTTTTTAAACTAAAATATCATACTATTATCATATTGCATCATATATTAGTCCTTGATATGAAATATTTAGTATTATGGACTTGTTGAGAAAATATTCTTGTTGGGCTACTACTCTCATGGTCGAGTCACTATGATGAAATGTAAATGGTTTGAATCAATGATAATCATGGTAAATTTGTAAAAGACTATGGATTTAGAGTTATTGAAAAGAAACACCGCCTATATTCTGAGGAACCATATATGTTGGAATCAATTTAAAAAAAAGTGTTTTATGCGAAAGATCATATGTGTCCTGGTTACATTTTTATAAATAAAGTAATCCAAAGACATATTTTTCATGATAGAGGGGATGAAATTGAAACCATTGATTCCACAATTTTTTGGAACAAAATATTATATTTGACAAATCAAAATTTTCAATTGTAAGATTTGATGATGAACCTGAAGTAGTGGCGGGTAATATATTGAAGAAACCATATATGCTCACAGTTCATTCAATTAAGCTTGAAATGGGTTTCTCAATACATTTTTCTATAACTACTTAAATTTGGTTTTAGTTTGAATGTTATGTTTGTTTTTTTGATGGATATAATTAGATTTATTTTAATTCATAATATTAGGTTTAAAATGTGTTCTTGAATCATTTTTTTAAAACATGTATAAATTGGTTTTAAATTATAGTTCTTAAAATATGTTATGATATTGTTTATGTGTCAATTGAATTCAAAGTTGTATGTAGAATTTTTAAAAAATGTTTCTAAAAAATGTACATCTTATTATTATGAGTACTATGAAATATATTGAAGAAATTAAAAGGAATATAATATTTGATAATGATTAATGATTTCTCTAACTTAGGATTCATCATATGGTTCCCTTACTAAGTTTAATAATTGTAAAAAAAATATTTTCATTACATTGAACTTCATGTTATTATTCTTTATCAAATTTTTCATGAAAATTCAGATGAACCACAATTGACCTCTCCTCATCATACTAGTCGGTTTCAACATCATGGACAATCGAGATGGGGTACTACTAGAGCTACATAGAGCTCCCATCATAACCTGTCACTCCATGAACTGACAACAAACTCACAATTTACCTCCCTTTGTCATCCTAATCCAGAGCCTCAAAGGATCCCCCCCTATTCCTTCATCTTATTCTTTTTAGGATCTACATTTCATACCATGTCTATGTCTCCTCTAGGGGTGTCCCGACATATACCATTTTCATATTCTATAATATATTCCCAATCCTTCTGTCCTTATCCAACTATGTCTATGCCACCATGATTTCCTACACCAACACATCTTGGATCTAATGATTTTGATCATTCTTATTCCACTCCATCACATGTAGATGGCAAATTAAAGAAATTGGAACATGGACATCCTTCAGAGGATGCCCATATAAACAAACCCATTGATCCATTATGGCCAAAGTATTATCATGGATTAGGATTTTTTATAAAATTTTCAAATTATATAAAATCATTTTTATCATTTGTACATTGAATTAATTCTATTGTTTTTTTCTTTTATCATATTTAGTTGGATATTCTAATAGGTGAATTGGGGGAACCCATATGTATGAAACCCAGAACCATCAACAAAAAAAACAGTATATTGTAATGAAGACCATCAAATGATCTGTAAAAAATCAAAGCAAAGTAGATGTTCCATGACCACTTTTGACAAGTACAATGATAACACCCCAATGAAACCAATATCAGGGAGGAATATGGGTAATGAAATCTATGATAATGCATGGGAGGATATATGGTTAAGAAATTAATTTATATTAATTAACATGATCATTTCAAAGTCAGTTTAACTTTCCCAGTGGTCAAGCTGTTACAGTTCCATGGTTGATTGAACTTGGAGAGTTGTGGAGATCATATAATCATGAGTTATATATTGTTTTTAATAGTAGAAATTACTAAAGATATTCTATTTTTCTGCATTCAAAAATTATTTTAATGGCACTAAGGAGGCATTGTTAATCACATCGCTGATAAAGGGGGGATCCCCTTTATCAGTGATAAAAGGCGCTGATATAGGGGGTCCATTATCCACACTAAAAAAACACTGATAAAAGACCATTTTTATCAGTTCAAGTTTAGCATGGATAAAGTCCAACCTATATCCAATATATTTTTAGAACTTCTAAAGCCCCCCTTTATCAGTGCTAAATAGTGTTGATAAAATCCTACCTTATTTAAGTCTGTTGTTAATTTAACATAACACCTAGAAAAACCTGTAACATGTTAATAAAAAATATATAATTTAATTAAAAGAAATTTTAAAACATTAATACCAAAAAAAATGCTATATATATTTCAATCAATGTTTTATATAATTATATTTACAATTATTCAACAAACATTTAGAAACATTAATGTTTCATCTTCTGACACTCCTGACCCCCCCTCAAAAATGTCCACCAATGGTATCAGTTTCTGAAAAATTCATATAAACCCAAGAAAAAGATTCCACCAATTTAATAAAACAGATATTATTTTATTGATACTATAATGAAATAATTTAAACATTAATATGAAAGGATACATTAATAAACTGTCAATTTTTAATAAAAGAAGACACATTTGAAGTTATACTGGTCACATTGTGCATTGTATTGAGGTGGGTATGATTACTACACATCACAAATGAGTTATGGATCCATTTCTTAAAAAATTAAACAATATGAAGGTGTTGGCTCAGTTTTTATTATGTCACTTATTATTTTACTGAAATTATTGTCAATTATAAATAATGAAACATCTAAAGTAATACTGGTCACAATATGTATCATATTGAGATTAGGATGATTCCTACATGTCCAAAATTATAGATGGATCATTTTCATGAAGTATCCAAATAATCCTAATGAACATTCTCAATTTTCAATATGCTAGTATTATTTTTTTTACAAAAAATGTCATTTCAAACTAGAAATAATCCTTTTGAGTCAATCTAATCCCGTAATGAATCAGCCTAACGTTATACTACTTCATACACATCATAAATGAATTATGAATCATTTCCGTAAATTATCAAGGTAATCAGAGTCATTTTTAATGGTTTTCAATGAGTAACATGTTTTGAACTAAAATTTCATTTTTAAACTAATAACATACATTTTTAGTCATACTGGACACATTATGCATCAGATTGAGGTGTGGTTGATTCCTACACACCAAAAATTACTCATGGATCATTTTCCTAATGTATAAAAAAAACCACCATTTGTCTCTTGGCTTTTAGTATGTCACTTGTTATTTTTTACTTAAATTAATGTTAATTTTAAATAAAAAGTAACTCTTTGAGTAATAATGGTCACATCATGTATCAAATTGATGTGTGGTTGACTCCTACACATAACAAATGACTCATGGATCTTTGTTATAAATTATCAAAACAATCCAAAAGTGTTTTCATGGTTTTTAGTATGACACCTTTTATTTTTACTAAAATTAATAAAAAATTTAAATAAAAAGAGGCACTTTGAGTTATACTCACCACATCGTACATCGTATTGATGTTTAGTTGATTCATACATGTCAAAAATTACTTATAATTTTTTTTTATTAAATTATCAAAACAATCCATACGTGTTTTCTAGGTTTTAAATATACCAGTTGTGTTTTCTTACTAAAATGTCATTACAAAATAGAAACGCACATTTTGAGTCATACTAGTCAAATAGTGCATCTATTTTATGTTAGAATGATTCATACATGTAAAAAATGACTTTTTAATCACTTTTATAAATTATCAAGACAATCAGAGTGTGTTTTCTTGGTTTTTAGTGAGTGGAATGTTTTGAACTAAAATATCAATTTTAAACTTATAATAGACACTTTTAGTTATACCGGTCGCACCTTGCATCTGATTAAGGTGTGGTTGATTCCTACAAGTCCAAAATTAACCATGAAATGTTTTTCTAAATTATAAAAACAATATAATGAATTTTTGGGGGTTTTAGTATGTCACTTGTTCTTTTTATTTATATTTATGTCAATTTTAAATAAAAAGACACACTTGGATTCATAGTGGTCACACAGTGTTTGTTTTTGAGGTATGGTGGACTCGTACATGCCAAAATTTACTCATGGATAGTTTTCTTAAATTATCAAAATAATATGAATTTATTTTATCAGATTTCATTATCTCACTTGTTCTTTTTACAAAAATTAATATCAATATTAAATAAAAAGTGGCACTTTGAGTGTTACTGATAACATTGTGCGTCATATTAAGATTCGGTTAATTCCTACATGTCACAAATGACTTATATATCATTTTTCTAAAGTACCAAAATAATATGACTTTTTTTCTAGGTTTTCAGTCTGTTAATTGTTCATTTTACTAAAATTAATGTCAATTTTAAATAAAATGACACACATAGAGTTATCACGGTCACACTGTTCCTTGGATTGAGGTAAGGTAAATTCCTATCAATCAAAGATAATATATGTATCATTTTCTAAAAGTATCAACAAAAATATGAATTCATTTGTTCATTTTTCAGAATATAAATTTTTCTTTTTACTAAAATTAATGTCAATTTTAAATAAATAGACACACTTTGAATTATACATGTCACACCATGCATCATATTGATGTTCATTTGATTCTTACCCATAAAAATGAGTTATAGATCATTTTCAAAAATTATCAAAACAATACAAATTAATTTTCCTTGTTTTCACAATGTCACTTATTTTTTTAGTAAAATAAATGTCAATTTTCAATAAAAAGACACACTTAGAATTTGAGTCATCACACTATATGTCAGATTGAGGTGAGGTTGATTCATAAAGGTCAAAAATGACTTATGGATTGGTTTCCTAAGGTATCAAAACAATCTGAATGTGTTTGATCAGTTTTTAATATGTTACTTGTTCTTTTTACTAAAATAATATTTAATTTTCAATAAATAGACACACATGAAACTTTAACAACCACACCGAGCATCATATGTAGTTAATTTTGATTCCTACATGTCAAAAATTACAAATGGATCATTTTTTAAAGTATCAAAATAACCTAAATCTGTTTTAATAGTTTTCATTATGTCACTTGATCATTTAAAAAAAGTAATGTAAATTTTAATTAAATAGACTGTCTTAGAGTTATTGCAGTCACACCATGCGTCTGGTTGAGGTGACATTGATTCCTACATCCCAAAAATTACATATAAATCAATTTACTAAATTATCAAAATAATATGATAGTATTTTCTCAGTTTAATGTATGTCACTTGTTATTATTACTATTTTTTTTTTACAATTTTCAATAAATAGACACACATTTAATCATCCCAGTCACACAGTGCATCCTATTAAGGTGTGGTTAACTCCTACACATAAAAAATGAATTATGTACCATTTTCCTAATGTATCAAAATAATATGAATTTATTTTCGAACATTTTAGTTTGTCAATTTTTCTTTCTACTAAAATTAATGCCAACTTTAAATAAAAAGTGACACTTTGAGTCATCCAGGGCACATCTTCTATCAGTTTGAGTTTTAACTAATTCTAACATGACAAAAATCACTTATGAACCATTTTAATAAATTATCAAAATAATATTAATAGGATTTCATGGTTTTGTGTATGTCATATGTCTTTTTTACTAAATTTATGTCAATTTTAAATTGAGGGAAGCACATGGAGTTATATCTGTCACAATTTGTGTCATACTGAGGTGTGAATGATTCCTACACATCCTATAGTATCAAAAAAAACCTTAACTACAAATTTTATCATGATTTTCATTGACTTTATTTTTTTAACTATCAACACTACAAATTCACTCTTTGTTTTAGCTGAAAATATTTATTGTGGTTGAAAAATACGAGATTCGAGGAAGCTCATGTTCCCATTATATCATGATAATCCACTGAAATGATCTCATGAGATTCCTCCACTCTTCTGGTTTTCAAAAAGAAAAGTTTTTTATTAAAATATCATATACTATATACAGTGTTGGAAACTCGACAAAGAGTAGTAATGGAAATAAAAAATATCTATGATGAAAATATGCAACTGTTACATAAAAATAATAAGGAAATTAACATACGAATAGTAGTTAAAATGATGAAAAAATTAATTAAATAATTAACTATAATTCCCCATCTCATGATGGTTGTATACAAGATTTTCTTATTTCCTTGTTTTCATTATCTCAATTTTATCCTCGAAGACAAATATCTAACGATCATGAGAAGACTCAAACAAACCAGCCCCACTCAAACAAAGGAATCCAACAATATAAGGAAACAATTCAAATATGGGTAATACTAAAATTAATTAAATTAAACACAAATATTAAATAATCAACTACATATATGGAAGTTACATTTTCACTCTATTTGTGTTCATTCTTCCATTAGGTATGATATCCATTCTTTTCTAAGAAATTATATATCATCCTATGAATATGAGTCTTTTGTAAAGTCATATTAGTATCTTAAATATATAAATACACAAATTATTAATAAATATTTTAAATTAAATAGTAATTATCATTGAAAATACCTCTTTAAGTATGATAGATTGTTCCTATAATATGATCTCTCTCATAAATTTAAAAACATAATAACCACAATCTTTTCCATTTTTTTGTATCAGACACAATAGAAACATTGGGAAAATTATGTAATTTGTGTTGATAAGTTTTTTGATAGTGAAATATTTTTATATATACCATTATTCTTGTCCAGTTGTAGAACATGTTAGGGTCCATCTTCTTATCCCCTAGTCGCATTCCTAGTTTTCAAGATAATGATGCACCGCCCTATCATAAAATAATATGCCTTAAAAGATAATATAAATTTTATAACATTATGTTTACATATAAAATGTTGTATGTAGTGTATTAAAAATAGACAAAATCCATCATGTGTGTTTGTTTTTTTGGGTATCCAGGTAGTAAATTTAAGAAATAAACCTTTAAAGTATCCAAATTGACTGCAATAAGCATCTAATGTTTCCTAAAAACAGAAAAGGAATAAGTAATAAAAGAAGTCAAAATATATTTTATATGATTAAATTATATAGTTTTCCCACTGCATTGTTGGTATGAAGAAGATTCTATCATCCAAAACTTTTTTTTCAAATCATTTGACTAGGCTTGAAAATACATCATCATTTTTTTGATTTTATTTTTTATTGTTCTATATAGGTTGTTTGAGGACTAAAGAGTCCAATAAAATCATGGGAAAATCCTTTAAATTGTTTTTGATATATACGCCATCCCAAAATATGAAATGTATTTTGTTATAATTGATATAGTATATCAGATTTTGGAAAATAAAATCATGAAAACATACGTCATGTATACATTTAAAACTAAGGTGCCGATCCAATCATTTACCTCATTCAAGAATTTTCAGAACAAATATCACTCCTACCTAAAAAGTGTGTAAGCAACTAGAGGAAGACATTTTTTTACCCTTCACTGGTGCCAAATTTTCTCGTATTCCCAGGTCGACCATGTCTAACCTATCCTTAATTACAACCTTTATTTTGATGGGTGAATTTACCAATCTTCTCACAAATAGAATCTGGTGTTTTACCAATGGTTTCTTCAAACTATTTCTATAGTGTAAAATTAGGAAACATTTTCCAACAGTTTGAAGAAATCATTGGCAATGCCTAACATTTCCCAACGGTTTTCAATAACCATTGGGAATAAATATTTTCTCTATGATATACCAACAGTTTATCAAAACTATTAGTAAATAAAGGCTTTCCCAACGGTTTTTAAAAACCGTTGGTAATGTTTTCCCACAAATACCTAGCACCCTAGCTCCCACTTAGCCTGATTACAAACCTAATCTAGAGCTCCTCCTGAAGTCTTCTCAGCCAAGAAACTACTTCTAGCCATAGATCCATATTCAATCAAACAAATTTTTATTTATACAAGTCAAATTAGTAAGTGTTACCATAGTTTTAGTGTTCTTACTCTCTTTTTTTCTGTTTACTATTTTTATTTTGGCTAAATTAGAGTTCATGCTATCTTTGGAGTAAAAAACCCTTTGGTTTTTTTATTTTTTTCCTCTACAGTTAAAACTTGGTAAATGGTTTGTTTAGTGGGGTTTTTTAGTTGATAGGGGTAAAGGGATTGTATTATGTTTTTTGAACATTATTTTAGTTGAAAATTGGATTTGGATTTTGGCATTGGTTGGATGATGGATTGGAATTGTGAACACCCCCACTCCAACCCCCTTGGACACCTCCCCTCCTGTACACCTCCCTCCCCCTGGACACCCCCACCCCCTGGAACCCCCCCATTGGATAGTCCCACACCCCCCTGTACCCCCCCCCCTTTGGACACCCCCACCCCCACCCTCCCTGGACAACCCTCAGCTCCCATGGATAGCCCACCCCCTAGATACCCCCACCCCCTTGGGCACTCCACCACCATTTGAACAGCACCCTCCCCCACCCTTTGGACAACACCCCCACCCTCCCAAGACACCCCCACCCTCCCTGGAAACGCCTCACTCCCCATGGACAGCCCGCCCCCCACCACCACCACCTGCACCACCCCTAGACACCCCACCCCCCTTGGACACCCTCCACCCCCTTGGACCCCCCCACCCCACCCCCTTAGACACCCCCCGGGACCCCACCACACCTCCTAGACACCACCACACCTCCTAAGTGGTTGGCCCAAATTTTAAATTGGAATTTACAATGTAGTTGATTTCCCCTTTCCCCAATGACATTTTCTAAGTGACCCATAGAGCCTTATAAATTGAATTTGACATGTTTTGATAAAATGAATTTGTCATGTTTTGATAAATTGAATTTGTCATGTTTTGAAAAATTGAATGGGTTGTTTGGAATGAAATGGATAATGCATGATATTTTGGATTTCTTACTTAAAAAAATGGTTTTAAAAAAATTACCTTAAGGGGTGATGCAGGAGGGGTAGGGGGCTTTCCAGGTGTCGGGGGGGGATGTATAGGTGAGGGGTGGGTTGTCGAGGGTGTAGGGGGTTGCAGGGGATGTAGGGGGCTATAGGGGTGTGGGGGAGGAAGGTATGGGCTGCCCCAAGGAGGGGTGTGGGATGTCTGGGGGGTCATGGTTGGGTGTCCAGGTGGGGGCTGTCCGGGGGGTCATGGTGGGGTGTCCTGGTGGGGGAGGGGGTGTGGGGTGTCCAGGGAGGGGGGTGGGCTGTCCAAGAGGGGGGGGGGGGGGGTGGATGTCCCGGTGGGGGGGGGGGGGGGTCTCCAGGTGGGGGGGGGGGGCTGCAGGGGAGGGGGTGTGGGTTGTCCATGGAGGGGGTGGGCTGCCCTGCAGGGGGGGGTATCTAGGTGGGGGAGGGGGTATGGGCTACACCAAGGAGGGGTGTGGGCTGTATAGGGGGGGTCAGGGTGGGATGTCCAGGTGCGGGAGGGGGTGTCCAGGGAGGGTGTGGGCTGTCTAGGTGGGGGTGTCCAGGTGGGGATGGGGGGTGGGCTGTCCAGGTGAGGGTGGGGGTGGGTTGTCCAGGTGGGGGGGGGGGTGTCCAAAGCGGGGGTGGGCTGTCCTGGGTGGGGGGTATCTAGGTGGGGGAGGGGGTATGGGCTGTCCAAGGAGGGGGGGGGGGGGCTGTCTAGTGGGGGTGGAGGGGGGGGGGGGGCTGTCCAATGGGGGTGGAGGGGGGCAATACAGGTGGGGGGGGGATTTCCATCAGGGTTGTAAAGGGGGGGTGTAGGGGAGGGTTGTTGGTTGTCCACGGATGGGGTGGGATGTCCAGGGGTGGTGGTGGGTGTGATATCCAGGTGGGGGAGGGGGGTGTCGGATGTCAGGGGGGTGGGGGGTTGTCCAAGGGGGTGGGATATCTAGGTGGGGGAGGGGGTGTTGGTTGTATAGGGAGACGGGGGGGGGGTCTGTCCAGGTGTAGTGTTGGGGGGGGGTTTCTAGGTGGGTTGTGGGGGGGGGCTATCTGGGTGGGGGATTGCAAGGGGGTAAGGAGTTACAGGGGTGTGGGGGGGTGTCGAGGGAGGTGGTGGGTTTTCCACTCCGATACTCTACAAAAAAAGGAATCAAATATAACCAATGTATAGTTTCTTTCATACGTTAAGACTCTTCATGAAGTTCCATACTCACACTCACTCTTACCCTTAAAAGACGAAGTGATCTCTGCAAAGAAATCTCACTCAGGTTCTTATCCACTATCCATATTGATCGCATACAAATTTAACATTCATATATCTCCATATCACCCAATTATATAACAATGATCATACTCCTATGAGTAGTGTCCCATCGAAACATGGCTCATAAAATCTGATCAACATATGATATTTGGTGGTGTTTTTACAATTGGGTATGTTGTGATTTATATGTATGAGATTCATGGTTTACACAAACAGTCTTATTGTTCATCTATAATAGTATTGAAATCATTCTACAATTGGATAATGATTGGATTCTAGGACCCTAGTTTGGGGGTGGACACCCTCACCCCATGGACAGCCCCCACCCCCTTGGATAGCCCTCCCCCACCCCGCTTGACACCCCCACACCCATTGATAGCCCTGCCACCCTTGGGGATTGTAGAGACCCAAAGTTTTAAATATATAGACATTACATTACTTTTTCGGAATACTTAATACATAACAAAAAACAGACACACACGGATTGTAATAGTTTAGTGTCTTTGGAAACTCGGGACATAATCTTCTAATCATGGTGAATTATTTTCAACATCTCCCATAAAGATCTTCCCCTTTTGTTTTTTTACCTAAAAACCTTTCTTTATATCCTGGGGAAAAGAAAGCATATAAAGGGTGAGCTCAAATTCTTAGTAAGGGTAAGCATGGAGAAAATAAAACAAACTGTATACATTTGAACTTAAAAACATGAACATAATGTTTAATCATCAAAAGTTTGAGCAATGACATAAAACATGGCAGTACATAAGGCATAGATCATAATGGAACATCAATCATGATAAAATAGCATGGGAATAAAACATGTGATATTGGAAACCATTAAGCACATGATATGATTTCCATAGTAGCCAAGGCATTGCTGCTAAGACCATCTTAGTGGACAAAGTCCCTTTCTTAATAGATTTCACTCCTTGTTCCAGTCCTGTATTACTGAATAGGATTAACTTACCGTTACAGCCATGTCTATCTCATGAGATATAAATCTTTACCCAATGCATTGGAGGGAGATATAGTTCCCACCCATCTCATAATTAAATCATTCTTACTTGTGACACAACATAAACATAAATCATTCATCATAACCCAAAGAATAAAATGGGTATCATAAACATCATCCCATCATAACATAATCCATATAAAATAGATGGATATCATTTCATCATAAGAACAGTGAAACCATGTAAATCATAGAGACATTATATTTGAAACATACACATATTAAATAATGTCATATTAGATGAAAAAATGGTTTTGATAAAACATTTGAAATGAATTCTTGAGGAAAATATCCGTTCTTCTTGAAAATCAGTTTCTTTTCACAAAACGTCATGCAATTTTAAAAGAAAAAGATTTTGTTGAAGATAGACATGAAATCATTTGGAGGAAGCTTCATGAAAATAAGGCATTATAAAACCGTAAAAATCCATTCATGTCGTATAAGTTAAAAAAATATTCTCCTCATACTTTTGTCGGAAAAGTAAAAAAGTACCTCGTATAGTAAACAAAAGAAAGATTCCTTCCAAACCATGTGGTAAAAGTAATAAAAGGGTAAAAATGTCTTTAAAAATACATGGAACATTACTAAACATTTTATGGAAACATTCTTAGAAAACATGGACATGGATGATAAACATAACCCCAGTAAATACTTATGAATAAACAATCTCGGATAAGAATGAGATTGGAGTAATTATCAATTACCTTACGTTTGATATGCTTCGTATGTATCCGAACCTCCTGTATATGATTTAAATAATGTCATTGACTTATTATAGAATCATATTCATTGTTATGATATCATATATGGTTCACTTATGACTTTATATTACCCGTTCATTTGTAAATTCCATGTTAAAGCACCGTTTTGGGTAAAATCATCTTATTTATCATACGTGTTTGGACTTGTTGTTATTGATGTTATTATTACTTTTATCATGATTTAATTACTTCCAGAATGTAAATCAAGATTTATATATCATATATATTCATTATATATCTAGCATATACATGTATTTATAATAGTACATAACATATGGAGGTAAGAAATGAAATGCACCGTTCATGGAGACGGCAAGCCGTACATACACATGAACGATACTTTAATTTCTATTTATTATTTAAAGAAACAGGTATATTATAATTCCAGTATAATATCATATATAATATCATTAACTCCATCCTTTATACATCCTACATAAGGCATTAACAAATCACATCACTTTGAGGGGGTGGTAGTCCGCACTTCCTCAAATGAGATTATCGTATTTACCCACTATGGAAACCATAATGCCTTGATATAATTGGGATGTAAAAAAGAATAAGGAAATAATAAACATAATATATATCATATATAAATAAATTTCCATCATAATGGACACCATGAGTGGCGGTAGGAGAAAATCGAACAATCATCATTTCGTGAGGCGTTAGTTTTCCATCCATAGAAACATTATGTTCTTCATCCATTAGATGGAGGTGTGTGTAAGTGTAGTTATAATCCCTATCATTAAAAACATCCTAGTATATTAAGGATACTGTTGTTGTTTAAAAAATAAATGATTAAAAATAGTTTAGGGGTTGGAGAAGTAGAATAAAAGAAAACTACTTAAGAGAAACTGTTACCTTAAATTTGGGTAACTTCCTTTGGTTTGAACCAAAAGGACTACTGGAAGTGCCTTCTACCTAATGTAAGGCTTCTAGGGGGAGTAGAGGGATGTAGAGAGATTAATTGGGCAGATTTTGGATGAGAAAAAATGCTTGGGAGGTATGAGGAATTGGATAGAAATGGTCTCCTTTTATAAGGGAGAGGAGGGGATCTTTAGGAAAGAGTGGAAATATTATTTTATAATATAATGATATTTGGTTTCTAATGGTCCAAAAATCATTATAGTCGAATTTAAGATGACTCATGGTCGAAATATAATCATCCAATCAGAATTGGACATGTTTTGGATAATATTTTAATCATTATAATGTTATTTATTTAAATCATTTATTAATGAGGTAAACACTGCATCATTATTGTGTGACAAATAATTTAATTCATTTGATGTCCAAAAATTATGAAAAAAATACCATGATGTAGTAAAATATTTTTATATTTCTAATGAATATTTATAGTCTACAATAGGACTTATATAACACCATATAAAAATTAATTTACTAAAATATTTTTGTTAATGTCAATTTTGTCATTACATTAAATTAATTAATCCAAATTGTCATTGTCACTACCAAGTGGCTCAATGGGGTCCCAAAACCGACCGAAGGATTCCCATGGTCGCCCACTACTCATCCAATAAGGTTAGGACAAGTGTTAAGGTAATTTTTAACTATTATAATATTCTTTTAACCTAGAATTACCCTATTTACTTTTAACCGTGGTAAAAAAAGTAAAAAGTTACTATTCACCAAAAATTATTTTTATCTTATTGAATCACATTGTACTCGTTGATATTAACTGTGTCTCTCAGATTTTCGAAATTCAACTCACAAAAGTGGTAAAATTATGTTTTACGAACAATTGCAAAAGCTCCTTGGAGGTGGGTAAAAGACGGTGAAAAGTTAAATAACAATTTTTATAAATCTAAAATTGTTATAAAATGACTCCAATGAATTTCATTGAACTTATATAAGTATTATGTATCTATTTTGATCAAAAGTAAATTTAAATCAAATAAATTATTATTTAAATAAAAAGTCGATTTTAACCAAAAACCCAGTGTTTTCACTATTCATCAAAAATTGAAGTTTTTCAGAAAAATACCAAAAATTCAGCCTATGATATATTTGATATTCCGAATTCAAAAACGTTGTCCATTTTTTCAAATTCCAAAAATAGAAGTGGAATTAATTAATTTTAAAATTAATTCTCGTTATCAAAACAAATAGCGTGTTTTTAAGAAACAATAACTATCAAAAGATCATCACTTGTTTATGTCCAATTTCAAAGTGAAATTAATTCCAATGACCAAAATTGGATTAAATGGTAAAAATATATTCTAATTACACTTTAAAACCAATTAAAAAGATAATCTAACCATACAAATTATTGCGATGAAAAAAGTTGTTTTTAATTAAAATATAGCGTGTTTTTACTATTCATCAAAATATGAAAGTTATCAGAATAATATGAAAAATTTATCCAAATTAAATTTTTATATCTTGATTCCAAGGAAGAATTTTTTTTGTCAAATTGAACTTATAAAATTGTCAAAAACTAGATTTAAAGTGGGTGCGCCATCAAAAGGTGAGAAAAATACATTTTTTGAAAAATACCTATTTTACCCCGAAAAAATTATTTTGTTCTCATACCATGATCTATAAAATATGTAAGATGAATAATAATTTTATAAAATTAAAAATGTAGTTAATACTATTCGTAAAGGATAGTCTATAATAATATTATAACAATATATCGTTGTTTAGTGAAACCCGATATTGCGTACTACACACGCTATTGAGGAAGGTCACGATTGCATGTAATGCAAGCCAAGTCAGGGTTTCATGTAGTGAAAGACTCTTTTGTTGTTGTGTATAGAATAATCCAACCATATTTCATTTATACATTTAATATATATATATATACTCAATGTTGCGTAGAATAACTACTATCAAACAAATTTGAAATTGTGTGTAACACGATTCAAGATTAGTGTTGCGTATACTGCAAGCTAATACGGGGTTGTGTATAACACAATATAATCTTGGTGTAGCATACAACGGAAGATATGAAAGTAATTAAAAATAATATATCTTTTAAAATCTCGGGTTGTTACATTCTACCCCCCTTAAAATGAATTTCTCCCTCGAAATTCATTAGGGTTATAAATCGTTTACTATTCCTAGAAACCCACATCGTAAAAAGGAATACTAAAAATTAATTTTAAAAACTATGGTATAAAACGTAACAATTACCCAAAGTAACTCATCACAGAGTTTCTATATAGGAGAACATAGGTGAAAATATGGATATGGAAGAAAAATCTAACCATCAAATTCTGATGGAGAGTGGTAGAGAACATGGATATGAAAAAGACAACAATCACAAAGCCATAAATTTGTGATGATCGAAGGTACCATCTGATTCATCGGATACAAGGGCACTGGGACAACATTTTTGGTTTTCAAGATCATTTCCCTAATGTTGAAGAATTTTTTGAATCAAAAGAAATACTTACTTGATTTTGGTACAATCTCACCGTTGTTCGTGCCTTGAACAATTTCCACTTCATCTCTTAATAAAATGAAGTTGAATTTGTCATTTGTGAAGTGTTAGTAGATCATGTGATAGAATGATGAGTCATTTCATCTATTTCAAACAAAAGGTTAGAAAAAGTTTTCAAATATACATATGTCCATTTATGGTGTGTTTAATCGTATAGGATTCCAAAAATGGACTTATACTTCATCTATCATACCTCTTAATAAAATAAAACTAGTTTCTACTAACAAGGGACTTCTTGTAGGCCAGTGGTAGGAGAGAAAGGCATTTCGCACTTCGGTTGTGGTTTCGATTCCCACAGCCTCGTCTGACGCGACGGGTTGTCGCCCGTTCTGCATGTTGTCCTTTTTTTAAAACTACACTATTTAAACATTCCATTAATAATATCGAAAAACATTATAGCCTTAAACAATACTATCTTATTTCTAACTAAATTTATTCCAATCTTTAGGCTTATTCAAAATACATCTATCCAATCTCAAAGTTTAAAGAAAACAATTACTTGAAATATCACATAACAAGCACGTGAATACCATCATTTATCCCCCATATATCATAAGATATATCTTGTTGATCACATTCCAAACATGTGAATACCTGAATCATGTATTATCTTTAAACAAAAATTATCATAGAACCATAGTAAAATCATGAATGATGTCAATAGGTAACTCTTTGCACATACAAAAATCCAAAAAATTCTATATACTCAAACCGTGATATCACTTTGTCCTTATATCAGTCATGAGATCATTAATACTATCAAACATTTTAGTATCTCCTTATCCCTTATTTATGTTCATATTAGGTGATTTCCAAAAATATTTGAATAACCTTTCATTGTTACCAGTACCATTCAATATATACTTTCAAAAACATAAGGAAAACAATAGTGTAACAATCCTTAGATGTCTCTTTATTCCATAGTACCATGAGATTACTTATATAACATTACTCTTGATAAACATGTAATGATTCCACTACCTTCTTAAACCCAGTGACCGATCTTGAACAGTTCTTTCATCTCACATATCATTTGTAGTCTCTTCATAATCATCAACATTAATACTACCCATACGACCATGCTGATTCTCTTCATGAGATTTTCCCTTAGGGCATTGGTTTGCATAATGCCTGTAAATTCCACATTTAAAACATTTAACCATTTTTGATGTATTAGAAATACCATTATCCTTGTCCATGGTGTTAACTGAACCTTTTCCTTTGCAATTACTGGATTTGTGTCCTTCTTTTCCACACCCAAATCATCTTCCAGTTCCTTTGAAACAGTCCCCTTGATGCCACTTCCCACATGACTTACATGAGGGAAATTGAACATTCATTCCTCTATGATCATCATGAAACTCAATTTTCCCTCATTTGCTCAGTCAGGAATCTTACCAAAGTTGAGATTATTGATCATATTATGAGATTGCTGATTTGGCATTATAACGATGTTTTGACTTCCAAATTCTATTTCAGTTTGTAGATCATGAAGAATATCATCCGATTGTCCATCATATCCTCCATTATCGTGAATCCTCCTGTTTCCATTCATTTTTTTAAACCCAAAAAGAATAGTGTGAGAGGCAGAAATCATGATAGGAAAATAGCATAATAACGAGGGAGTACCTTCAATATCTAACATCTTAGGTTTAATTCGGATATGGTTTCAATAATTCTATTAATATAACCAATACTTATACTTATCCTTAAGGACATCCCTAGACATACCATAGAAATATCTCTAGGGATCTCACTAAAGTTTTCGCATCCTAGTTTCCAAAGGTTGACTAAACCTTTCCTCTTATGCCAACGGTAGAGACCCAAAGCTTGATGTACATAGACAGTACATTACTTTTTAGGAATACTTAATACAAAACAAAAACAGACACACAAGGACCGTAATAGTTTAGTGTCTTTGGAAACTTGGGACATAATCTTCTAATCAAGGTGAAAGATCTTCAACATCTCCCATAAAGATCTTCCCCTTTTGTTGTCTTAGCTAAAAACCTTTCTTTATATCCTGGGGAAAAGAAAACATATAAAGGGTGAGATCAAATGATCATTAAGGGTAACCATGGATAAAATAAAACAAACCATATACATTTGAACTTAAAAATGTGAACATAATGTTTAAACATCAAAAGTTTGAGTAATGACATAAAACATGGCAGTACATAAGGCATAGATCATAATGGAACATCAATCTTGATAAAATATCATGGGAATAAAACATGTGATTGTGGAAACCATTAAGCACATGATATGATTTCAATAGTAGCCAAGGCATTGCTTCCAAGACCATCTTAGTGGACAAAGTCCCTTTCTGAATTGAGTTCACTCCTCATTCCAGTCCTGTATTACTGAACTGGATTAACTTACCATTCCATCCATGACTATATCATGAGATATAAATCATTACCCAATGCATTCTAGGTAGATATAGGTCCCACCCATCACATAATGAAATCATTATTACTTGTGCCACAACATAAACATAAATCATTAATCATAACCCAAAGAATAAAATGGGTATCATAAACATCATCCCATCATAACATAATCCATATAAAACAGATGGATATCATTTCATCATGAGAACATTGAAACCGTGTAAATCATAGAGACATTATACTTGATACATAAACATATTAAATAATTTCATCTTATATGGAAAAATGGTTTTGATAAAACATTTGAAATGAATTCTTGAGGAAAATATCCTTTCCTCTTCAAAATCAATTTCATTTCACAGAACGTCATGAAAATTTAAAAGAATGAGATTTTGTCGAAAATAGTCATGAAATATTTTGGAGGAAGCTTCATGAAAATAAGGCTTTATAAAACCGTAAAAATCCGTTCATGCTGTATAAGTTAAAAAAACATTTCCTTGTACTTTTTTCGGAAATGTCAAAAAGTACATCATATGGTAAAAAAAAGAAAGATTCCTTCCAAACCTTGTGGTAAAAGTCATAAAAGGGTAAAAATGTCTTTAGACATACATGGAATAATACTAATCATTTTATGGAAACATTCTTAGAAAACATGGACATGGATGATAAACATAACCCCAGTAAATACTTACGAATAAACAATCTCGGATAAGAATGAGATTGGAATAATTATCCCTTACCTTACCACCGATATGCTTCGTATGTATCTAAAACTCCTGTATAATGATTTAAATAATTCCATTGACTTATTATAGAATCGTATTCATTGTCATGATATCATATAGGGTTCACCTATGACTTTATATTACCCGTTCTTTTGTAAATTCCATGTTAATGCACCGTTTTGGGTAAAATCATCATATTTATCGTACGTGTTTGGACTTGTTGTTATTGACGTTATTATTACTTATATCATGATTTAATTACTTCCTGAATGTAAATAATGATTTATATATGATATATATTCATTATATATCCAGCATATACATGTATTTATAATTGTACATGACATGTGCAGGTAAGAAATGAAATGTACCGTTCATGGAGACGGTAAGCCGTACGTACGCATGAACGCTACTTTCATTTCTATTTATTATTTAATGGAATAGGTATATTATAATTCCTGTATAATATAATATATAATATAATTTACTCCATCCTTTATACATCCCACATAAGGCATTAACGAATCACATCACTTTGAGGGGGCGTTAGTCCGCACTTCCTCAAATGAGATTATCGTATTTACCCACTATGGAAACCATAAAGGCTTGATATAATAGGTAATTAATGAATCATAAGGAAATCATAAACATAATATATATCATATATAAATAAAGTTCCATCATAATAGCCACCATGAGAGGTTGTAGGAGAAAATCGAACAATCATCGTTTCGTGAGGCGTTAGTTTGGTATCCACAAAAATATTATGTTCTTCATCCATTAGATGGAGGTGTGTGTAAGTTCAGTTCAAATAAATCTCATAAAAACATCCTAGTATATTGAGGATACTAGTGTTGTTAAATGAATAAAGGATTAAAAAGAGTTTAGGGGTTGGAGAAGTAGAATAAAATAAAACAACTTAAGAGAAAATGTTACCTTTAATTTGGGTAACTTCCTCTGGTTTGAACCAAAAGGACTTCTTGAAGTGCCTTCTTCCTAATGTAAGGCTTCTATAGGGAGGAGATGGATGTATAGAGCTTAATTGGGCAGAGTTTGGTTGAGCCAAATGTTTTTAGAGGTGTGAGGAATTGTATAGAAATGGTCCCTTTTTATAAGGGAGAGGAGGGGATCTTTAGGAAAGAGTGAAAATATTATTTTATAATATAATGATATTCGGTTTCTAATAGTCCAAAAATCATTATAGTCAAAGATAAGATGACTCATGGTCGAAATATAATCATCCAATACGAATTGGACATGTTTTGGTTAATATTTTAATCATTATAATCTTATTTATTTAAATCATTTATTAATGAGGTAAACAATGGATCATTATTGTGTCATAAATAATTTAATTCATTTATGTCTAAAAATTATGAAAAAAATACCATGATGTAGGAAATATTTTTATATTTCTAATGAATATTTATAGTCGAAAATATGACTTATATAACACCATATAAAAATTAATTTACTAAAAGCTTTTTGTTAATGTCAATTTTGTCTTTACATTAAATTAATTAATCCAAATTGTCATTATCACTACCAGGTGGCTCAATGGGGTCCCGAAATAGACCCAAGGATGCCGATGGTCTTCCACTAGTCATCTAATAAGGTTAGGATAAGTGTTAAGGTAATTTTTAACTATTATAATATTCTTTTATCCTTGAATTACACTATTTACTTTTAACCGTGGTAAATAAAAGCAAAAAGTTACTATTCAACAAAAATTATTTTTATCTTATTTAACCACATTTTACTCCTTAATATTAACCATGTCTCTCCGATTTTTGAAATTCAACTCACAGAAGTGGTAAAATTAAGTTTTACGAACAATTGCAAAAGCTCATAGGAGGTGGGTAAAAGACGGTGAAAAGTTCAATACAATTTTTATAAATCTAAAATTAATATTAAATGAATTAAATGAATTTCGTTGAACTTATATAAGTATTATATATCTATTTTGACCCAAAATAAATTTAAACCAAATAAATGATTATTTAAATAAAAGTCGGTTTTAACCAAAAACTCAGTGTTTTCACTATTCATCAAAAATGAATTTTTTCCGAAAAATACCAAAAATTCAGCCTAAGATATATTTGATATTATGAATTCAAAAATTATGTCCATTTTTTCAAATTCAAAACATATAAGTGGCATTAATTAATTTTAAAATTAATTCCCGTTATCAAAACGAATAGCGTATTTTTAAGAAACAATAACCATTAAAAGATCATAACTTGTTTATGTCCAATTTCAAAGTGAATTTAATTTCAATGACCAACATTGGATTAAATGGAAAAAATATATTATAATTAAACTTTAAAACCAATTAAAAAGATAATCTTACCATATAAATTATTGTGATGAAAAAAGTTGTTTTTAATTAAAATATACGTGTTTTTACTATTCATCAAAATATGAATGTTATCAGAATAATATGAAAAATTTATCGCTATTAAAATTTTATATCCTGATTACAAGGAAGAATTTTATTTTGTCAAATTGAACTTAAAAACATGTCAAAAACTAGATTTAATGTGGGTGCGCCATCAAAAGGCGGCAAAACTGCATTTTTTGAAAAATACTTATTTTACCTGAAAGATTTATTTTGTTCTCATACCATGTTATAGAAAATATGTAAGATGAATAATAATGTTATAAAATTCAAAATGTAGTTAATACTATTCATAACATCTAGTCCATAATAATATTATAACAATATATCGTTGTTTAGTGAAACCCGGTATTGCGTACTACACACGCTATCGAGGAAGGTTGTGATTTCATGTAATGCAAGGCAAGTCAGGGATGCATGTAGTGCAAGACTCTTTTGTTGTTTTTTATAACAAAATCCAACCATATTTCATTTATACATGGAATATATATATATACACATTCAATGTTTTGTAGAATAACTACTATCAAACAAACTTGAAATTGTGTGTAACACGATCCAAGATTAGTGTTGCCTATACTGCAAGCTAATACAGTGTTGTGTATAGCGCAAGATAATATTGGTGTAGCGTACAACAAAAGATATGAAAGAAATTAAAAATAATATATCTTATAAAATATCAGTTTGTTACATGGACAACACTTCCACCCCCGTGGACAGCCGACCCACTAACCTGGACACCTTGTACCCCCTGGACAGTCATGCTACCGCTGTGGAGAACCCACCCACCCACCCTAGAGCCCCTGAACAGCCCTTCCACCCCTTGGACAGCTCGCCCACCCCTTGTATACCTCGTACCCATGGATATCCCCCCACCCCTAAAAGGCCCCACCCCTTGGACCGCTGACCCCCCTGGACAGCCCCCCCATGGACAGCCCACCCACCAAACTCGTACCCCACTAGACATCCCCACCCCCACCCCTAAAACCCACCCACCCCTAGACACCTCATACCCCTGGACATCCCCCACACCTAGAAAGCCCCCCCCCACCCCCACGCCATGGAGACCCTCGACCCCCCTGGACAGTCCTGTCACCCCCGTGGACAGCCCGCCCACAACCATGAACACCCCTCCCACCATGGACATCCCCCCACCCTCATGGAAATCCCTCCCTGGACACTTGCACACCACCCCCCAGACACCTACCATCCTCCCGGACACCCCCACCCCCCTGGAACCCCCCCCCCCACACACACAGACACACACAAACACCATAGACACCCCCAACCCCAATAGATAGCCTCGCCACCCCTGTCGACAGCCTGAACACCCCCCATGGATAGCTCACCCACCCCTGGAAACCTCGTACCACCTTGACAACCCCCACCACGTGGAAAGCCCCACCCCCCACCCCACCCCCTAGACATCCCCGACCCCCTGGACAGTCCCGCCACCCCCCGTGGACAGCCCGCCCACCCCCTTGGACACCCCGTACTCCCCTAGACAAACCCCCCCCCCCCCCACCCATGTGGACAGCCCGCGCTTCCCCCCGCGACACACGCCCACCACCCCCGGACACCCCCATCCCCCTGGATTCCCCCACCCCTAGAAAGCCCCCCCCCATCCCCCCTTGACACCCCGACCCCACTGGACAGCTCCGACACCCCTGTGGACAGCCCGACCACCCCTCGTGGATAGCCCTCCCACCCCTCTGGACACTCCGCACCCCCTAGACAGCCTCACCATCCCCATGGATAGCTCACCCACCTCCTGGACACCCCATACCCCCATGGACAACCCTTCCCACCAACTGGACACCATGTACCCCTGGACACCCCCCCACCCTGGAAATCCCCCCACCCCCTAGACACCCCAGAACCCTCTAGGTAGCCTTTCAACCCTCGTGGACAACCCTCCCACCCCCTGGACACCCCATACCCCTGGACATCCCCCCCCCCACCCCTGTGGACAGCCCGCCTCCCTGGACACCCCAACTCCACTAGACAAACCCCACCCCCTGGACACCTCTGACCCCCTGTACAGTCCCTCCACCCCTGGAAACCCCGCACCCCCCTAAACCCCCCCACCGCCTTGGTCAATGTATGTGATCACTAAAATTATCTACTAAAATATAAAATTTCTTCGATATAACATTTATTCAACTCGTGAATAATTCCTATCCACAAGTCTACATGATCTTGTACACTCATGTATAGTTGTTCAAAGATATTTTGTTATAAATATATTATTTTGTTTTCTTTTATATTATGACTCTCATATAGAGTACTGTGTTAATTATGGTTTCATATAATGTAAAAAATTATGGTTTACTAAAATATATTTTTGATGAAACTTCAATATTATTTAATTTGTTTTGACAAAATGACTTGTAATAATTTTTTTTACAGAATGGATAGAAGTTGGATGTATAAAACTGATCGGATCTCAAGTGATTTTCAAAACAATTTTGAGATATTTTTAGATTTTTCATTTCACAATGTTTTAGATAGTGGTCACATACACTTCCCCTGTTACAATTGTGTTGGAAGACCTTGGTTGAGCCGTGAAGAAGTTAGATACCACATAAAAAAATATGATTTTTAAGAAAACTACATTGTGTGGTATCACAATGGGGAGAAAATGACATCTCAAATTTCTGATGATCCAAATGAGAGGACTGGATTGGAGAATTTATCATATGACCAGTTTCTGTTTATTCATCATCATGAAAAAGAAAGGATTCCAACCCAAGAATATATTGATATGATCACACATTATGCATCTAAAGAAAATAATGATGTCTTCAGGGTGAAAAATTGAATAATGTTTCCACGACTCTAGTATATCAACAATGAGTTAAAATGAAAAGGCTGAAATTTTTAATCTGATTGTTTTATGGGAAAACTATGTATGGTATTTCTAATACGACCTTCGATTATATTCTTAACTTATTGAAGTTATTACTTTCAGATGATGCATATATTCTCTCAAACCACTATATGGAATCGAAGTTAGTTGAGGAACATGGATTTTCAGGAAACAAAATTCATGCTTGCCTAAAAGATTGCAGTTTCTTCTTGGAGGAAAATGCTCAATGGAATGATTGTATAAAATGTGTCACATCCCGCTAAAAGCCAAAAGCTAATTTAACACCATCTCATGGGACACATAAAGTAATGTGGTACATTCCATTGATCCCCAGACTCTAGAATCTTTTTAGGCCTGATGAAATATCAAAAAAAATGTGATGGCATGATACTGAGAGAAAGATGAATAATGATGAGTCGGTTCACCCTGCAGATGGATTTGCATGGCCGAGATTTGATGCACGATATCCAGATTTTTCAGTTGACGTGTGTAATGTGAGGTTGGGTCTTTCATGTGATGGTTTTAATCAGTTTGGGAAGATTCTTACGTTGCAAAACACATGGCATATTTTGATAAACATTTTTAATCTTCCCCTATTGTTGTGTATGAAAAAGCCATTCACTTTCATGAGTATAGTCATATCTGTCCCTTCTAATCGGGAAATGATATAGATGTATACATGAAACCTTTAACAAAAGAGTTGATACTTCTTTGGGATGTGGTTGTGCACACATACGATGAATATTCGAAAGAAATATTTTAGATGTGTGTTGCACTTATGTGGAAAATCAATAATTTTTTTACTTATGCAATGATTTCTGGATGGATCATGAAGGGAAAACATTCATTCCCTATTTGAAAGAAGAATACATGATCGCGAAGATGGAAACATCGTTGTAGTTTGAGTTTTATGGGACATTGATGATTCTTTCCAATGGACCATCCATATAGAAATAATCATCAATGATTTGACAATACCATGGAGACCAATGATACACCTAAGCATATGTTTGGAAATGATGTGTTTATGAATTTAAAGATTTTAGTTTTTCATTCAGGAAGGGTCAAAATAAATCTGGAAAGAGAAAGAATGTTTCCACTAAAACTTTTTACAATTGGAAGAAGAGAAGTATGTTCTTTGATTTTCCTTATTGGTCAAACAATTTTTTATGTCATTGCTTAGATGTATTGCCCCTTGAAAAATATATGTGAAATGTTTCTTTCAATTATTATAAATGTTAAGGGAAAGAAAAAATATGATATACAGTCATGGCGTGACTTGGTGGATCGGGGCATGGGACAAAAATTGAATCCTATGCATATGAGTGAAAATAAATGGAAACTTCCATGTTCTCCTTATGTGATGACACCTACAGAAAAAACGGAAGTTTATGGAAGTACTAGAGACTATTAATGTTCCTGAGGGCTATTCAAACAACATATCCAAACAGGTCAAAATAATAGAGTTGAAGTTAAAATATTTGAAGACTTTTAATTGTCACATCCTTCTACATGAGTTTATTCAAATTGAAATTGTTCATTTTTTTCGAATAATGTAAGTGTGGTTGTTATTTGGTAGTTTCATTTGTTTAGAGATATTTTTTCTTAGAATTTCTCCATTTCTTTCTTGAAAAAAATGTTGGTAGATGCCCCATTAATTTTGTGTGAGTTATAGAAAATATTTCCTCCATCATTTTTCACACGCATGCTGTATCTAACTATCCATATTCCAACTGAAATACTTCTCTGAGGACCTATTTCTTTTCATTGGATATATCGAACTGAATGAAATTTCTACACATTAAAGTCTTATGTACATAACAGGACTCATCCTAAAGGTTCTATCATGAACGGTTACTTGGCTCAAGAATTTATGGATTTATGCTCTATGTATTGGTCTGATCTTAATACATGAATGACTATAAAAATGAGAAAACAAGAAGAATAATATAAGAAAATTGAACCCAATTTTCCATCACTACCTCAAATACGAGAAATTCATGGATCATATACATTGACAACATTAAGCATTCAAGAGCGGGAGATGGCACATCGAACAATTTTATTCAACTGTGATTTGTTCTATGATTACATCTTGTAAGTAAATTGTATATTTATATCTTATATATATATTAAACTATTCATATTTTTATCTACAGGGAACATAAAGCGATGATAAATAGAAAGCATCATTCTTTATCATTGAGCATGAGGGAGACTTTGAATTGAAAAGAGTTTTCTGCTTAGTTAAAATTAATGGTAATAATATTAGTATTTAAAATAATTAAAAAAATAATTAATTAAATTTAAAATTGATTTATATTTTAGGTATTGATTTTTCCTACTAACTCTACCTCAGAGGAAATTAGAGCTTTGGATTATGGTCTCAATACTGTGGTTCATGACTATAAATCAATTTTTATCAATGGGTACAGATCTATTATCACTAAATGAGAAAGTAACATGACAACACAAAATGATGGTGTTCTAGTTACTACCACAATAGAATATAATGCTAGTGCATCAGATGGTAGACCGCAATTTGAAAATTTTGGTGATTACGGAGTCGTTGAAAAAATAATAATATTGGATTATTATTATCACGGACAAGTCATGCTAATGAAATGTAAGTGGATTGATTCGATGATGAGGCATGGAACATTTATTGATGATTGTGGATTTTGATTAATTGATATGACTCGCAATGTTTTTACCGATGAACTATATGTATTGGCATCAATGGAGAAACAAATTTTATATGTTAAAGACCATCTTTGACCTGAATTTGGTGTCATTATTAATGTAATTCCAAGACATATTTTTTTGGTGGTGATGATTTAATTGAGACCATCCCTACTGCCATTGGAAGTAATCCAGTTATTACTTTTGATGACTCCAATAGCTCAATTTTCAGAGTTGATTGTGAACCATAAGTTGTGGTGGGAAATATATAAAATCATTCATTCATGTTCTCAATTATTTTGGTTTAACTCAACTAGGGATATTAAGGTTTGTACTATTCAAATTGATTTAATATTGATTACAAATATGTTGATTTTGACTTGAACATTATGTGAATTTTCAATGTTTGTTTGTGGGAATTTTATTTGAACTGCTTTTTCTAATTTGGAATTGAACTATATTCAAACCTATGAAACAAACATTTCTAACTTGTTGAGCATTTCAATGATTCAACGATGATTTGTATAAAAATATTATGACTCTAAGACCTTTCTATAATATTTTACCAGTTAATGAACATGATTGTTTTTATTTTCTACAAAACATGCATTGAAACCTACATCTTCTACCTAGGCTAAAGAAATTAAAATTTTCCTTCATTTTGAAAACTCCTTTACCACTTATGAATTTGATAGAATAAATGTTCCAAGATTTTAATAGACTTATGAAACTTACTAAATAACCATCCTACTAAAAATTAAATTTCATTATTACATCTTGTATGATTTATTGACTTCATTATATATATGTTCAAGCTCGCCTAAAACAATGGTTAGTTAAATTATCCATGAATCCCCCTATTCCCTCTCATTTATTTTGTTTTTTGGGTTACACGTTAGTTATCCAATTTTATTTACTTCCATATTTGTTTTCAAATGAAGGAAATGAAACCAATTGAAGAGAGGTGATGAAAACAGATTATAGTCAACAATCGTTGCATGACAGAGTTGGGCATTCCAACACTAGTGTCTGAAGTGAGTATTTTTTTAAAATATAAATATTAAAATAATATATAATGTCATGTGATTAATTTTTTTAACCATTTTTGTAGGATCCATCTATTAGGTGACAATTATTTGATGAGCAGTCTAGTAGTGGTCCTAGTACTTAGGGTGTTCGTACGAGGGGGTGGTACGAGAGATAGATGATCTGGTCAGCGAACCCGATTAGACCCTGCCCCTCACACTGACATACCATACATCCCACATGCTGATCCCAGTGTGTGATTAGGGACACACAATATATTTAGGCCTCCCATTTTCTCACAACTGTTTACATTTGAGCCTCCTCACGCATCAGTACCATATCTGATGATGATTCCCACTACCCATCTAGAATTCGGCAAGCCACCCTTGTCATCTTCTTTTACTTCTGCTTACTTCTCCTAAAGCTTTTATATTCCATATTCTTCGACTCCTACTCCATCAGAGTCTGTCCCTCTGGAGCATACCTTGGGACCCACTCCATCTGTATAGGGTGTTCCTTTAGTTTCTGCGGATCCAGCGACGCCCATTGATCAGACAACTGGATGTATACTTATACAACCCTAACAAATTTTTACACCATTATTTATTTTCATTATAACATTTATTGATAAAATATTTGTTTTTCTTTCATAACAGATACATCTAATAATTAGAGTCAGGGGCGGGGGATTACATGCAAGCGTGCAGTGTGGAACCGCCGCACGTAGTTGCTGGTGTACTATAATGAAGATATCCAGATGATTGAAAAATCAGTGCAGTAATGTAAGGGTTTTTTGGGGGACACCTTCCAGATACTCCGACATCATTCATATCAGCCTGATCTCATGGAGAAAGCTGTTAAATGCAGTCAAGGATAATTCCAGGGCAGAGATATGGGTAAAAAATCTATTTTATTTAATGCAATATATTAATTTTTTTATTTATAATAATCAATATTTTCATGTCAGATACGGTTTAATTTCCCTGATTGTGAGGGTGCACAGCCAACACATCCAAAGTATTTAACCAAGATTTAGAGAGCTTTTATGCATGAGTTGTACATTGGATGGAATGCTAGATTGGGTACAGAGTTATAGGCGGTCCCTGTCGTGGATGAATATACGTTAGAATAGTAGCAACAGATGATTACTCATTGGATGACTAGCCAATTTAAGTTAATAATCATATTAGAGGTATTTAAATGAAAATTTTTATGTTTTCCGTTAATAATAATTAGTAAATTTTATTAAGGATTCATCTATAAGAAATGAAAAAACATTGATGCTAAGAAATACTTCCACAGATTGGGATGTACTATGATGCTAGATCATGAGTCGCATCGGGTATGATAGTTTATAATCCTTCTTTATCACTTGCAATTTCTATTGCTTCCTCCATAATTTATTCGATTATAAAAGTTGTTATATAATTTTAGTTATGAAATTTATGTCTTTTTGGTATCCAATTTTTAATTATGGTTTTATAAATTCAATGTCATTGTAGAGGCATAAATTGAATATAGAAGGATATGTGTCTCTAGAAAAAAGTTTTTCTTGAGTAGAAATAAGAAAGTTGGAAGTGCGGTTAATGAACCGACTCGTCACTAGATTGTAAGTTTTAATTTATAGATTTAAAATTTTAACCTATGTTTTGTAACTTAATAATCAATTTATATTTGTAACAAGCTTCTTTAGAGGCCCTTGATGCCTAGAAACCTGGAAATTTTGGGGCAAATCATCACTTACATCAGGTGTTGTGAGATGATCACCCTGGTAGAGTACCCTGCCGTCCTAGGAAGAGTATAGTTCTGAGGAGGTATTATCCCTCCTCAAGTACGAGTTTTAGTGCAACCGAGTTACAATAGGTTAAGGCACAAGTAGAATAGGCTGAAAAATGGCCACAGAGACAGAATAACAATCTGCTAGGGTACACTGTATTTATGAAACCGATGGAAGTTTTACATCCAACACATCCACCAAAGGCCATCACTTCTTGTGATGAATATATGTTATCGATGCGTTCAATATATAGTGTACCAGGTGCCTGTTCTAGTGGTGGTCAATATGATGACGAGGAGGAGGCTGAGGCTAAGGATGTGGACGGAGAGGAAGAGGTCGAGGCGGAGGAGTAGGGCGAGGAGGATGCCGAGGCGGATGAGGAGGGCGGTTAGAAGGCCTAGGATGAGTACGAGGGTGAGAAGGGGGGAAGGGACGATGATGGGGATGACAATGGGGATGAAGGTGAGGGTGATGGTGATGGTGATGAGGTATATATTGATTTTTTACATTTTAGACTGATATTACTGACCTTTGATGTTTATTGATTTTTTGTGCCTGAATATATGTGTGATTGGGTAGGTCATGTTATCTTTATTTTTTTATCTGTAAATAATAAAACATGACATCAAGATTTTTTGTGACTGTTTCACCCCTACCCTAGACAGTCCCCCACCCCCTGGACACCCCGTACCCCCTAGACAGCCCCACCACCCCCGTGGACAGCCCAACCAACCCCCATGACAGCCCCTCCCCCTGTGGATAGCCCTCCTGGACACCTCGTACCCCCCCCCCCCCCCCACCGGGACAGCCCTGCCCACCCCTATGGAAACCCCGCCCACCCCCTGGACACCCCTACACCCTTGGACAGCCCCACCACCCTCGTGGATAGCCCACCCACCCCCTAGACACCCCCTCCCCCCGTGGATAGCCCTCACCCCTATGGACAACCCGCCCACCCCCTGGACACCCCTACCCCCTGTAGCCATCCCCCCACCCCCCATGACATCCCGCCCACCCCCTGGATAGACCTACTCCCCGGAGAGCCCACCCAACCCCGTGGATATCCCGCCCACCCCCCTGGACACCCCGTACCACCTGGACAGCCCCGCCCACCACCATGGACAGCCCACCGCCCCGGACACCACCCCACCCCGGACACCACCCCACCCCATGGACACCCCTATAAAGACTCGAAATTTCAATGTAATTTTTTTAAATAAATGGGAATTTTACGAGTCTGCAAAAATTGATGGCATGTGATTCTGAGGCCCGGAGTGTCCGAAATGAATTTCTAAAATTTTTTTCGGGTACGTTCTATAAACATATGAGTGGGTTTTTTATAACTTTTAAACTAGTGCTCGGAATTGAAATCTGAGGGCACCGTTTAACTCACAACACTGGAATTCGCTTAAGGATACTTTGACCTCGACGACAGTTAGTCGAGGGTGAAAGTTAGTTTTTGGATTTATCTTAAAGGAATAAAATAAAAATAAAATTTTGCAAACATTTTATTTTTATTTGAAGCACCCATGTGAATATTGTGGAGGTGGGACCACTAGAGTTTTATCCACCATGTGGAAGTTGGGAAGTGGGGACCACCATACCTTAACCTCCCATGTGAGGTTATGGTGGTGGGGACCACCCAAGGCTAACCTTCCATGAGAGGTTATAGTGGTGGGGGCCACCCGAGGTCTAAACCTCTTCAACTCGCTCATTAATATGGAGGATCCTCTTGAGTTTCCTCCACATTAATTGTGTAAACGCTTCTTAATTAATTGTTCCAACCCTTGGTGTCCTATAATTTTAATTTTATGCCAACACAACCCATTTATTATTACCAATTAATTAATCCAAGTTTGATTGCCCAAAAATTAAATAGATAAACATATTTTATTTGGTTGGCTGTTAATTTGTGGGAAAAGTATTTCCAAATGAGGATTGGGAGAACACAGTAGAAAACTCTCCAACGAAGAACACTTCACCAAAGAAGAAAAATGACCTCCTTTGACCTTTTTCCTCGGGACTTCTTCAAATGTTGGATGTCCTCATCTATGGAGAATCGACGATCGTACTACCTTCTTGCACAAACATCATTAAGCGAATGAGGTAGGGGTTTATTTTTCTATTTGATTATCACTTCCCATGTTCTCCACTTCTAATTATTTTTCGGGATATGGGAATAGAGATTGACGAGGGTTGAGGGAAATGCTGTTTTAAAATATCTTCCATACACGTTCATGCCCCGTTATTTGTGAACCGCTTTCTATCACTCTAAACATGGAGGGTGTAGTCCTAAAAAACATGGATCAACCCCTCTTCTGTTCTATTTTTTGGTGTGTTCTTCTCAATGGGAGAAGGTAGCTTTGTTCCATGGTGATGAACGAATGCAGCGGTCGACACATCACCGGCTGCGATGAACGCGAAAGCCCTGCAACTCCTCGCTGCCCCACAGCCTCACTGCACAGTGACCCTCACACCAAAAGATGGACTTACCAAGGATAACCACCTTCAATCCACCTATAAACCCCTGCAAGTTTCCTCCAAAATGACCTGAGGAGTTTCCCCAACCTCTTAAAACCAGAACTACCTCGTGAGCCACAAGTGGGAGGAAGAATGGGGAAAAATGGAAAATCCCAAGTGGCCCGGGACATAAAACCCTAACTTTATGTTGTATAACATTTACCCTAAACGGTTTGGAAATCCATGCACCAACCGTGCGGTTTCCTCTGTCTCACCTAGGGACTTTCCACAGCTTGCCCACTTGGTCTGACAAACCGTGCACCGCCTGTGTAGAGCCCACTCTCAAGACTAATAACTATGGACCGGGTGTCTGATTGACGCACCGTCTATTGTGTCAAGACCCATATGACATCGCGTACCCTTGATATAATTATTCATGAGACTTTTTGGTAGTAGGAGTATTGACTAGTAGCTCGTGGAGTGGATCCTTCCAGAGATGATCGAGCATAGTGTGAAGACCTAGTAGCTAGCTGAGACCTGATGACTGCTGACCGATTCGACTCAGAGTAACTCGACTAGCCCAGTGGGGAGTTCCTTGGTGTCATGGCAGACCCATAGTGTGGAGAGCCTTAGTGTCGTAGTAGATCCATGGTACTCGACAGGGGGAGTACCACAGCAAGCTATGAGGGGGAGTGCCTTGGTGACGCGGCATACCCATGGTGGGGAGCACCATGGTGACCCGGTAGACCAAAGGTACTCGATAAGAGGAGTACCTCAGTAGCCTATGGTTAGTGGGAAGTGACTTGGTGTCACAGAATTCCCAATGTACTCAATAGAGGAGGAGTTCTCTAGTAGTCGAGGTTTCGACAATGTGACTAGGGATGTCACTTGATACTACCCCCTAGAATAAAATATTGGTTTTAGCTGTGTCCATTTTTCCTTTCTTTCCTCATGATTGATATGGATTAATTGATAACATATGTATATGTATGGTAATATACCTATGTATTTTTATCTTTTCATTTTATACTTTTTTGGTTTATCCTTTATGGATTTTGTGAGACCTAAAGGGTATCGGGGTCCCTACTGAGTATCGTTATACTCACCCCTACACAGGCTATGCCCACACCTTGTTGTGTTGGATGCATATGACAGAGAAAATTGATTGAGGCTGAGAGTACCAAGACTGGATGGTGCCTGGAGGTGGACCATACTGTGTGTTGGTATGCAGAGGAGAAGGTTGGACATGGAGTGCTAAGGAGGCGATCTGTATCTACCCTTCAGGTAAGATTCTCGAAGGAAGTCTCAGTAGCTATTTTCCTTTTTCTTCAGTTGTACTTGTACTTTTAGTTTCTTTTACTTTACTGTTGGGCTTGTATTCTATCCCGTTTTAATTTCTGCACTCTTTTTTTATACATTTTTACTTGGAGATTCATATCCAGATGTGTGATCAGTTGTGTGTGTTTATAGGTTATAGAGGCAATGCCTTCCCAGATATAGGGAATTAAAAATTTGGTGATTGTCTCCAGCCCTTTCCCTATGGAAGGAGGGCTTGGGGTAGTCACGACACGAGCCCCGACTGACGGCTCGTGAAAAATTGGTATTAGAGGAGTCGATTCTACTGCAGAACTAGATCTCTGATCTTTTCTATGAAGCAATAGTGTTAAGTGTAGTGAGTGTGGATTTCAGTTCAGGGAGTCCAGTGTTAGTGCAGAAGCTGACATATCCACACACCAGGACCCTAACTTCTGATTTGTGACTTAGTGCACGAAATCATTGATTGGATGTGTGTTTTCAAGAGTTTTCTTTGTGATCATTTGAGTCAGCTCATGAGGTATAACTTTCAACTCACTAGGTATAAACTTTGACTATGGAGCACATGTTTCTTTTTAGGATGACTCCATGCAGATATCCAGCTAGATTTCTAAGAGTTGTATGCACTGATAGCCCACCGAGCGATAAGGCCTCGGTGCATGTCCCTTTTCCAGTAGAGGCACCAGCGAAGGCACCAGCGGTACCCTTCCCCATTGGTCCACTGATGCCACCATCCCCAGCAGAAGACAGTTCACACCTCTTGAGAGTGTTGCACGTGTTCCAATTCTAGAGGACACACAGGTTCAGGGGAGAGACGGACCCACAGACAGCTAAGGATTAGCTGGAGGCCATTGTGAGTGTTTTCCAATTGGTAGGGACACTAGCTGATTTCATAGTGATCCTTGTCGCCCGCCTTCTATAGTTAGTAGTAGACATATTGTGGAGCATGATACTCTAGGTTCACGATGAGGTGACTCTCCTCTGGGTAGAATTCAAGAGCCTCTTTCGGGTAGTGTTTGTCTCAGTGACTCTTCGCGCAATGCACATTCAGGAGTTACTTAATCTACAGTATGGTAGCATGAATATGGATCGGTACTCAACAAGGTTCACTGACCTCTCATATTACTCCAATGATATGGTGAGAGACCCATTTTTCCGGGACTGGACCTTCGAGCGGGGGCTAAGCCAGGAGATCAGGGCATCACTGATCTCACTCAGCATTCTGATGTTGTAAGGGGTGTTAGAGAGAGCCCTCTTGGTGGATAGTTTCCTCGCAAAGCAGTCACCAGCATCAAGACCCACTAACAGTCATCATGTAGTGGAGTCTTATGCAGTAGGTAGTAGAAAGATGTAGCAGAGGTCCAAGAGGACCAGACCTACTAGTGGATGCTCGCATGACCCAGGATCGTCTATGAGGGCACCCGAAGTGGAGCCAGTTATTCTAGGAGCGAGAAGTGTTTCTCATGCGGCGGGTAGGGTCCCATGGATCATGACTGTCCTACCCATCGTTTATATGATCAGTAGATGGTTGGAAAACCGCCCTGGCAGATATAGAGGTTCGACTGAGAGGTTCCGCAGGGAGTAGGCAGACGTGGAAGAGGAGCTGGTCATGCAGCTGGTGGTGGGTGACGATTTGAGATGTTACCGGCACCACCACCTGGAGGTCCACCCCGACCGTAGGGAGTAGTTGGATAGAGGAGAGCTCATCTCAAGGCAGCTCAGGCCTATGATCACAACACTCTGGAGACAATACGAGGTACAATCCGTGTCTACTCCACCTTAGTTGTAGTACTTATAGACACATGTTCCAATCATTCATTTATTGCCACCGCCCTCATTCAGAGCTCCAAGATTCTGATGGATTTGTTGGCTTAGTCCTTACATCTAGAGACTCTAATGGAATCAAATTCGATGATTACACACTAGTTACAGTAGTGCGAGATTACTCTAGGAGGTGAAAGCATCGGCTGGGGTCTCCTAGTAGCAGTGTCGAGGCCTTACGATGTCATCTTGGGTGTGGACTATTTATCTATAGTCCATGCTCAGATTGACTGTATTAGGAACAAATTATGGTGTGTCCGCATGGATGGGACTATATTTACCTTCACCGGTGAAAGGGGAGCCTATGCAGCACATGATGGACTTACTCGAAGGGGGGTCTAGCCAATTACACATCATTTGTCTAGCCTTACCCTCAGAGATAATTATGTGGAGAGTCAAAGCAATCTTGTAGTAGTGGGTCAATACGTAGATGTTCTCCCTAATGATGTCCCAGGTCTACCTCCTCATAGATAGGTGGAATTTTACGTTGACTTGTACCATGGGATGACACAGATATCTACACCAACATATCAGATGGATTTCAGGGAGCTTCATGAGCTGCAGGTACAGTTACCGGTCTTGGAGAAGAAGCGATTCATCTGGCCAAGTGTTTCTCCCTAGGTAGCCCCGATTCTGTTCGACAAGAAGGTAGATGGGATCTTGAGGAATTTTGTAGACTATTATCACCTGAACTAGGTGGATATGAATAATAAGTACCCACTCTTAAGGATTTACGACCTCTTTGATCAGCTAATGGGAGCACGGTGGTTCTCGAAGATAGACCTCAGATCAGGCTATCATCAACTCAGAGTATGAGATGATGATGTGCAGAAAACGACTTTCAGATGTCAGTACGACCACTAAAAGTTCTTGGTTATTCCATTAGGTGTAACCAACACTCCAATAGTGTTCATGGGACCCATGAACAAGATATTTTATCTTTACCTTGATCTCTTTTTCATAATCTTCATCAACAAAATTCTGATATACTCGACTACTGAGGAGGAGCATGCCTATCATTTGCAGGTAGTACCGAAAACACATCGAGAGCACCAGCATTATGGTAAGCTCTCAAAGTGCAAATTCTAGATCTGAGAGGTTCACTTTCTAGGAAATGTCATCTTAGAGACTACATTTTCATTGGATCCAGCAAAGATTGAGGCAGTACTTGCTTGGGATCCACCCAGAAGTGTGACGGAGGTACATAGTTTCCTATCTTTGGTTCGATAATACCAAAGATTTGTGCCAGATTTATCCAGAGTTGTAGCACCACTATCAGAATTGACAAACAATGGACATCCATTTGTTTGGTTGGAGGAATGCCTGTGGAGTTTTCAGGAGCTGTGGTAGAGGCTGACTAGTGGCCCCCATCTTGAGGCTTCCAGATGAGGGCATAGGGTAATGAGTTTACTGCGATGAATCGAGGATCAGACTTGGATGTGTCCTAATGCAGGAGCGAGAAGTGATGGTATATGGTTCTCAGTAGCTGAGATAACATGCGCCGAACTATGCTACCTATGACCTGGAGTTAGTAGTAGTGGTCTTCGCCTTGATGTTGTGGCAACACTATCTGATGGGTGAATGTTTTACAGTATACTCTAATCATAGGAGTCTCAGGTATATCTTCTCCCAGAACGAACTCAACCTGAGATAGCGACGTTGGCTTGAATTTCTCCAAAACTATGACTAAAACATAGTCTATACCCCTAGGAAGGGGAATGTTGTAGCTGATTCACTCACCAGGAGGTCTGGTATACAACTACTAGGTGAGGTGATGGAGGAGTTGGCCGCTTTGCATAAATCCTTCATGGAACGTGAGGGATCATCTTTCCTTCAGTCTCTTATAGTCACTCCTCCACTTCTTCACTGAGTAAGGGAGGCGCAACGTGGGGACTATGACTGCAAGGCTCGATGTGCTCAGATATCCACAGGGTAGGCACCTGATTGATTTTATGAAAGTGGGGAGGAAGTCATCCTATTCAAAGTACATACCACGGTACCCGTTTCACTTCATGAGGAAGTATTTATGGAGTTTCACAATTCACCTCTACCGGTACATCTAGGAGTGACAAAGATGTACCGGCATCTCTGACAACAACATTGGTGGCCGGGAATGAAGAAATCAGTTGCAATGTTTGTATTTCGGTGCCTCAATTGTCAACAAGTGAAGGCAGAGTATCAGGTACCACCAGGCTTGGTTCATCCATTAGAGGTCTTAGAGTGTATGTGTGATGGGATATCCATGGACTTCATGACAGGACTTCCACATACATACCAGGGACATGACTCGATTTGGGTGATCATCGACCGTCTCACCATGTCGGTCCACGTCCAACCTATTAGAGAGCAGGATTAAGTTGAGATCTTAGGACACCACTATGTGCAAGAGATTGTGCGTCTACATGGAGTAACTTCGATGATTCTCTATGATTGTGATGTACATTTAACTTCCTGGCTATGGAAGGGGTTTCAGGAGGCTTTCGGGATACAAATTCGTTTGAGAACCTCCTTCCATTCTCAGACAGATGGCCAGACTGAGCGGACCATTCAGAACCTCAAGGACATGCTACATGTTTGTGTCCTCGACTTCGGTTACAGCTGGGAGGATCAATTTCCTTTGGTGGAGTTTTCATACAACAACATCTATCAATCCACCATTGGGATGGAACCATTTGAGGTGTTGTACAGGGGACCATGCAGATCACCATTGTGCTGGACTGACCCATGGGATTCAACACTTGTGGGACTAGAGATGGTTTGGGCTACCATAGAGAAGGTGAAAATCATCGAGGGGCAGATGAAGACTGCCCAGAGCTTGAATAAGTGGTATGTCAATAAAAGACAATGACCTCTGGAGTTTGAGGGTGGAGACCACGTCTTTCTATGGGTCTCACCTCGATGAGGTTTGCAGATATTTGGCCGAGGCGGAAAGTTATCTCCCAGAATCATCAGACCCGTTTAGGTCCTTAGTAGAGTTGGTGAGGTGGCATACCGCTTAGCTTTTCCACCTCAGTTTCACCGAGTGCACGATATCTTCCACATATCCTAGCTGAGGAGATATGTGCACGATCATTCTCACATCATCGACCATGGCGAGCTGGACGTCAACGTGTGGGTGAATTTCACGGAGGTTCTAGTAGAGATGGAGGATCGATAGGATGGGGTCCTTCGTGGATGGTTGATACCTCTGGTGCGCATTCCCTGGCAGCATGGGAACCTCTGGGAGAGCACATGGGAGTGGGAGGCTCAAATGCATGTTTAGTACCCTCACTTGTTTACCAAGTTTGAATTGTGGCTTATGGGGACTTAAATCCCTGACGTGTGGAGAATGTAAAGACCCTGAATTTCCATGTAATTTTTCTAAATAAATGGGAATTTTAAGAGTCTACAAAAATTGACAGTACGTGATTTTGAGGCCTGGAGTGCCCTGAATGAGTTTCTGAAATTTTTTTCAGGTATGTTCTGTAAACATACGAGTGGGTTTTATAACTTTTAAACTAGTGCTCAAAATTAAAATACAAGGGCATCGTTGAACTCATAACAGCATTATTCTCTTATGGAGACTTTCACCTTGATGGCTATTGGTCAAAGGTGAAAGTTAGTTTTTGGGTTTTTCATGAAGGAATAAAATAAAAATAAAATTGTGAAAACATTTTGTTTTTATTTGAATCACCCAAGTGGATATTGTGGAGGTGTGACCACAAGATTTTTATCCTCCATGTGGAAGTTGAGAAGTGTGGACCACTAGACCATAACCTCCCATGTGAGGTTATGGTGGTGGGGACCTCCCAAGACTAACCTCCCATGAGAGGTTATGGTGGCGGGGACCTTTTTATGTCTAATCCTCTTCAACTCCCTCATTAATGTGGATGATCCTCTTGGGATTCCTCTACCTTAATTGTTCCAACCCTCCTTAATTAATTGTACCAACCATTGGTATCCTCCAATTTGAATTTTATTCAAATGCAACCCATTTATTGTTACCAATTAATTAATCCAACCTGTATTGTGAACAAATTGAATATATTAACAAATTTTATTTGGTTGGCTATTCATTTGTTGGAAAAGAATTGGAAAAGGAGGATTGGGATAACAAGGGAGAAAGCTCTCCAACGAAGAATGATTCACCAATGAAGAATGCCGACCTCCTTCAACCTTCTTCCTCAGGACTTCTTCCTACATGGGATGTCATCATCTACAGAGAATCGATGACCATACTACCTTCTTGTTCTAATGTCTTCAAGCGAATGAGGTAGGGGTTTATTTTTATTTTTGATTATAACTTCCCATGTTCTCCCCTTCTAATTATTTTGCGGTATTTGGGAATAGAGACTAATGATGGTTGAGATAAATGATGGTTCAAAATATCTTCCATACGCGTTCAAGCTTCATTCTTTGTGAACCACTTGCTATCACTCTAAACGCGGTGGGTGTCAGCCGAACAAACATGGCCTGACCACTCCGCCGTTATTTTTTTTGGTGTGTTCTTCACGATGGGAGAAGGTAGATTTGTGCCACAGTGATGAACGAATGTGGCGGCCGGCCCATAGCTAGCCGCGACGAAGGCTACAGCCCCACGACCTTGCCGCACCATGGACCTCACTCCAAAAGAGTGACTTATCGAGTAGAACGGAATTTGATCCACCATGAAACCCCTTCTATTTGCCACCAAAATGAGCTGAGAAGTTTCCCCATCCTCTGAAAACTGAAACTACCATGTGACCCACGAGTGGGAGGAAGAATGAGGGAAAATAGAAAATCTCGAGTGGCCCAGGACTTAAATCCCTAATATTAAGAGGTCACACAGTTACCCCTCAGGGTTTGGAAAACCATGTGCCAACCGTGCGGTTGCCACTGTCTCACCCAGGGACTTCACATGGCTTGCCCGTACAGTTTTACAAACCGTGCACCGCCCATGCAGAGACCACTATCAAAGCTAATAAATATAGACCGGGTGTCCGATTAACACATCGTATGTTGTGTTGAGACCCCTAGGATGTGGTGGACCCTTGAGATACTTCTTCTTGAGACTTCATGTTAGTTGGAGTATCTACTAGTATCTCATGGATTAGATCCTTTCGAAGATAAGTGACCATAGTGTAGAGACCTAGTAGCTGGATGAGACCTGATGACTGCTGACCGATTCGACTCGGAGTGACTTGACTAGCCCAGTGGGGAGTGCCTTGGTGTCGCAGAAGACCCACATTGGGGAGTGCCTTGGTATTGCGGTAGACCCATGGTACTCAACAGGAGGGGGTAACTCAGCAGGCTATGAGAGGGAGCACCTTGGTGACATGGAAAACCCATCGTGGGGAGTGCCTTGGTGATGTGGCAGACCCACGGTACTCAACAGGAGGATTAGCTCAGCAGTCCATGGTTAGTGGGAAGTGACATGGTGTCATGGCAGGTCCATTGTACTCAATAGAGGAGGAGTTCTTCAGCAGCCGAGGTTTCGACTATGTGACTGGTAATTTAACTTGATACTACCCCCTAAAATAAAATCCTTATTTGAGCTGATTCAGTTTTTTCTATGTTTTCCTCATGATTGAGATGGATTACTTGATAACTTAAGTATATGTATGGTCATATACCTAAGTAATGTTATATATTGATTTCATAAATTTTGGTTTATCCTTGGTGGATTTTGTGAGACCTAGAGGGCCTCAGGGTCCCTACTGAGTATCGGTATACTCACCCCTGTACGGGCTATGCCCGCACCTTGTTGTGTTGGATGAAGACGATGAACAACGCTAACTAAGATTGAGAGTACCAGGACTGGACAGTACATGGAGGTGGACCATACGGCGTGTCGGTATGTAGAGTAGACGGCTAGATGTGGAGTGCTAAGGAGGCAATCTATACCTACTCTTCAGGTAGGATCCTCAGAGGATGACCTAGTAGCTAATTTTACTTTTTCTTCATTGTATTTGTACTTTCAGTTTCTTGTACATTACTGTTGGTCTTGTATTCCGACCCCTTTTACTTTCAGCACACTTTTGTTATACATCTTTTACATGGGGATTTGTATCTAGATGTATGCTTGGTTGTGTGTTTTTACAGGTTATAAAGGCAATTTCTTCCCATTTATATGGAATTACGGCCTTTTGTGCTAGTCGCCAGCCCCTAGGCTATGGAAGGCGGGCTTGTGGTAGTCACAACACTGGCCCCGAGGGACGGGTCATCACAACCCCCCCAGACACTACCCCACCCCCATGGACAACCCCATGGATAGCCACCCCACCCCCCCAGACACCCCCATGGTCAGCCCCACCCCCCCCCCCCCCCCCGCCACATTCCCCCCTGGACACCTCGTACCCCCTGGACAGTCCCGCCACCCCTGTGGACAGCCCAACAACCACCTAGACACCTCGTACCCCCTGGACACCTCTTACCCCCTGGACAGCCCTGCCCACCCCCGGACACCCCATACCCCCCTGGACAGCCCTACCCACCCCCATGGAAAGCCCCGTCCACCCCCTAGACAGCCCTGACCACCCCCTTGGACAGCCACTCCCCCCGTGGACAGCCCCCCACACTTGTGGACTTCCCGTCCACCCCCACTAGACACTCCTACCCCCCGTGTACAAACCGTGCACACTCCCGAACACCTCGTACCCCCTAGATAGCCCCGCCCACCCCTGTGGACACCCCATACCCCCCAGAACATCCCCCACCCTTGTGGATATCCCCACACGCCCCCTGGACAACCACGACCCCCTGGATATCCATGCCACCTCCGTGGACCTCCCCCAGCCCCTGGACAGCCTCCAGCCCCTGGATAGCCCCAACCCCCATGGACACCACCCAACCCACCTTGGACAGCCCCCCTCCCCCACCATGTGGGCCGCCCCCAACCCCTGGACATCACCCCACCCCTGGAGACCCCCACCCTCTGGAAGTCCCCCCAACCCCTTGGACACCACCCCACCCTCTGAGACACCCCCATGGACAACCCCCCCCCCCCCCAGACAGCCCCATGGACAGCCCCCCCCCCCCCCCCCCCCCCCGCCCCCCGCCACCCCGGACACCCCCACCCCTCTTGAAACACCAACGCCCCTTGGACAGCCACCCCAAACCCCTGAACAACCCCCCAACCCCTGAATTATGAATTTAATTCTTTACGTATTTAACTAACTTATAAATTTTTTGTTAATGTCATATAGGTATAATAGTTGTACGTGTATACTTGTTATAATTCCCTTATGAATTATGTGTTAATTCTATTAATTATGTATGCAACTTTGACTATGATGGGTTCTCATAAATGTGATTGTCCTCTCACCATTATGAGATGTCTCCAGCAAATAAATTGAAATGGGATAGTTGGAAGATTGGTTGTCATGTGAAGATTGAAATGGGGAAAACTATGTCGTGGTATATGTCATGGTTGGAAGAGTCTATTTTTTATGCATTACTGCAGGTGTTTTTTTGTTCTATTTAAAGTGAAAATTGTTCTATTTAAAGTGTTTTGTTTTTTTGTTCTATTTTATGTGCAATTTGTTTTATTTCATCTGTTGTCTGTTGATGTGTTTGCAGGTGCATGCAGTGAAACCCGTGTTTGCATGTGTATGCAGTCGAGGGAATTTGTGGCTGTTGTACTATTTTCTCGAAAAACACTATGCCAACAGTTTTAAACCATTGGTAAAGTGTTTTTGGAGAATAGTTTTACCAACGGTTTAAATAAACCATTGCTAATACACTATACCAATGGTTTTGAACTTCCATCTAATGACGTATTCTTGGATCGGTACATATGCTATCGGGGAGGAAATCTATGATTTCCTAGAAACACAGCCCTCAATGAATGTTTCAACCTAATTGACTATGTATCTTGTTGAGAAATGCGACACCCTTGATTTCCTTTAATTCTATATCCTAAAAAATTCTTATAATATGGAAAGTAATTTATAATCTTGTACAATATGGCCCTCAATGTGAAATATTTATTTCTATAAGCATCATAGAATGTAACACCTGAATCCCACAATAATTTAAAATCATCAATGAATGGATCCAAATAAATATCAATATCATTACCCAATTTTTTTCATCACGACATAATCATAGACAACATGATGTATTTTGATTTTATGCATAACCATGGTGGAAAGTTATAATTTACCAAAATAATCAGCTATGTACTATGAGTTCTAATTTGAAATCGAAAAGGATTCACTCCATTTGTAAACAATGCAAAACGAAGGATTCTCAACTCATTTCAAAATTCAGGATACTCAGTATAGATTATCTTCTATTGAGGAGAGTCTACTAGGGGCTGTAGGTTCCCATCATTATTTCTTGTATCTATGTACCACATCAATATCCATGTGGTCTCCTCACTTTCACATAGTCTCCAAATCCAAAAAAAATGATTGGAAAATACCCTAAAACATCAGAAGAAATGGATTAATATTTATTTTATTAAAAAGAACCATACTTTAGGAATTCTGTAAGTGATTTTTAGTCCTCGAGAAATAGTATACAATTATTTGGGCAAGCATGTATTCTTTCAGAGATCATACCCATCAATCATAGCATATGTTGAGTGTCGTATGTTCATCTAGGGAGCTCATTATATTATGGGAGCATGTCATTCAAAGGATAATTAGTTCCATAAAACTGGAATCACATCATCTTTTTCCTACTTTCAAATTAAATAACTTCAATATGGCTGGCAATGCAGTATATTTAGTGAAACCAGCATACAATGTCGCCTTTGCCAAACTATTTAACTTCTCAAACAATTTGGGACAATCCCAATGTTAATCATAAACATTACTTATCATTTACAAAATACGATATTCATCTTCATTCACATATATAATCTCGTCCTTGATATGGTCTCCTTCATTGTCCATACTTGTAATTATATCAGATTATTCATAAAATGCAGTGTTATCCCAACCCCTAGCTACATTCTCTTTTACCCCATGATTATTCTAAATTTATAACATTGATCTATTCCATGATATATCATGTGTTCTATCAACTACTATTGACTAATTATTCATGAATAACTATAATATAAACATATACAAAGGATTTGAGAAGGGTCATATGCATGATATTTTTCAAACTTGATGAACACTTTCACTCTATATTCATACTCTTTTAACAGATTATTATCATACATCCATTCTTTATTCATATACATCCTATTTGATTTGATAACATATATATTCAATAAAATAAATACACAAAAAAATTCAACTAAGTTCACTATCCAACCATATATCCCACTCAGAAGATCAAAAGGAAGAAAAATAATTTAGAATAAACATGAACGTATAAAATAATGGCATGATCTAAAAGTATAGCAGGTCACCACAACCTACCAAATCAAAGATATCACTTTCATATTACATCCGAAAAAAATATTTTTTTCAAATAAATTAGAAAAGATAAACATTTTTATAAATTTTTACCAAATAAGTAGTAACACATTAATGTGTGTTAAAAAAAATTTATAAGATTTTAAGAAAATGAAAGTAATGAATTGGAAAATAATTTCCTAAGCCAATACCACTTGTTTAAATAAACTTTTAAAAATATGACTCTATACCACCATTTTTAAAAAACACATTTAATAACTCAAAGTGGTTTCTAACTATCATAAAATTTTCGAAAACATTTTTAAACCCACCCATTTCCATAAAACTAGGCATGGTGGCCTAAAACCCCATTTTCAAAACTCACAAATTCTTGGGGTTTTAAAAAAAACCCTTCTAACTTTTCTCATTTTAAAACTATTTTTAAACACATTATTAAACTATTTTGAAAACATTTCAAAATTAATATTTCCTTTTTTTATTCTTTAAAACCCTTCCATAATACCTTTTTAGAAAATCTGGAAAAAAACATGCAAATAAGAATGAAACCACATGGTCAGAAACCACTATGTATTATCACAAAAAATAGTGAAAATGATAATAAAACAAGTGAAAATTAAAATATAAATGGTTTGGGATACAATATAAGTATAGAGTTAAATCTCATAAAAGATCTTAAAAAAGTATTTTAGTATTATGGGCATCGTCACAATGGTGTATTAATAAAAGGACTTGAACTGGGGATAAGGAAACTAGTTCATCACTACTAAACCTATCCACACCCCCAGAAGGTCCATCAAACTATTTCATCAATAATAAACATCCCCACATGGGGTCACAATCCATAATGGACATATAAGAATCAACTGGGCTGGAGAGGGTATTACACCTTTTATGAAAACTCATTTTTTATAAAATTTAAAATGGTCCTTATCTTTTCAAAACATTGTTTAAATGAAAAGACATTTTATCATATATAAAATTCATCCAAATCTACTCTATAGAAGAATTTTATAAAAAACACATATAAAACTCAAATAGTAATTTACAATACCCTTTAAACAGCCGTTGAAATCAAAAGAAGGCACAATAATTTTCAAAATCCAATCCACATGTGAAAAAATACACTTTTGAAATAATTTGTATCATTTAGAAATATTAAATTTATTAAAAACCCCAAAATATTGACATAAAAGTTAAACAAGGCTAAATATATTAGGTTTAAATATAGATCACAAGGTTTGACTCACCATTTTAAAATAAAAAAATATTTTCCATCAGTTTTAACACTTTTAAATCACCCAAACTCTTGGTTTTAAAGCCTACTAAGAAAAGGGGTGTTTCCACATTTGAGGAAGATAGTTTCATGATCTATATGAATATGAATCTAGTAAATATATAGATCCCATGAAGCATTTTAAAATCTAAAAAAATTAATTTAAAAAATATGAATATAGTGGGAGGAATATCATTTCACTCTCATACTTCCCTAGAAGCCTTAGAAACTCTCTTCATGATGACCATCCCTTCTCTCCCCCTCATATCAACATTAATATTAGAGATTCTCTATTAAAACACTGGATATGCATTAACTATGTGTTACTTATCTCTTCTTTCAAACTTATTATCCCTCTTTCTCCATTATATTTCTCTCATATGGGCATCGTAGCCATGAGTTCAAATTTTTATGGGATTTACATGGGTATTATTTTTTCTAGAGAATATTGTAAATCTATAGGAATACTTCCTCTTATATTTTGGTAGTTTAAAACCAATGAAAATTAATTTAATGAACACTAGTAGTTGTCACTATGTTAGTCATTTAACTTTATAAACAAATAAAGTACATGGTAAAATAGAATTTTCTTGGTTAAAACAAATTAAGTTGCATATAGGGAGAATATATAATTGATTCATTTATGTATTAAAATCCACCATGTTCACTGATTGTATAAGGTTTACAATGGAATCAATATCCATTTTTGTTTACAACTACACATAACGATAAATGTTCACTTATTTATTATAGAATAAAGACTCACTACCACTCAAGTGTACGAGTTTAATCTTTAATAATCAAACCAATAAATTAAAATACTCTATTGGTAGATATGTTTATGACATATTCATGAAATTTTATGAACTCTTTCTTATTCCTTCTACTATTTATCTTTATTGATTAATAATAACCAAATCCCCACTGAATTTATTGAATGTTTGACTTTATGTTCCTCTATAAATTCTCTATAATTACACACTCTACATAAAATAACCTCCAACCTCATTACCCTAAATTAAGAAAAATTTATCAATGGTCATGATCTATCTATGTTTTTCATCGCCGCCATGATCATGATACTTTTCCATCCACCATATTATATTTTCAAAGACAAAAAATAGGGTGAAACTATATCTCAAATTCTCACTTTAAAACCTCCAAGCTTGATGAATTATGAAATCTTTATATTCAATAGATATAACATTTATTTTGGTGTAACATTGAAAAATACAATAGAATCAATTAAAAATTTATACTCCTCTATAAAACACAGCAGAATCCATCTAACTATAAATAGTGTGACATAACCAAATATAAATTTATATTTATAAAACTCTTTATAAAATATTGAATTATATCACAATATAGTCAATAATTCATGACCTTCATTTATAGTGTAATACACAATCAACAAAACATAGTCGTAAAAACTATTTGTTTAGAAAATCATTCTTTAACAAATCACATGGTTATTACACATCAAGAATTATCTTCAAAATGAATACAATGAACCAATAAATATTTACTCTAATATAATATGATTCATTATTTTCAATAAATTGAGAAATAATTAATTATATGAACATAGAATTACATGAACTATACCTTTCAAGGAGCAAGCACCACCGAAGGAGTGGGAAGCATAGGTGGTAGAGAAGGCATCAGGGGTGGCAGAGGGAGCAGTGGAGGTGGCAGGGGGTAGCAGAGCCAGTGGTGTAAATGTGTTTTGGGGAGAGTGGCACGTGGAAAGAGGGAGGTTTAGAAAGAGTGATGGCACATCATGACTGTGATAGTTTGGTTGGGATAGAGCGGAGGAGCGGTGGTAGCGGGGTTTGGCAAGAGTGGTGATGCGGTTGTAGTTGGCTTCCATGAGAGCTTGAAGGCGTGTGAGAGAAGATGCCAACTGCTAGGGTTCATTTATAGAATCAGGTTATGATTTTATCAGCTCATTTAAAACACAATGATAAAGGTATGTTTTATAATTGCTAAAATTCAAAGAACTGATAAAACCTACCTTTATCGATGTTTTTAGCACTGATAAAGAAACAGTGTTAATAATTTATTTATATTATTATATATATTTATAAAATTATATAAATAATAAATATATATTTATAATTATAATTATAACTACAAATATATATATTAATTTATATTTATATATATAATAAATACATTTATATGATTATATATATTTATATTGTTGTAAAATTATAATAAATATATTAATTATATTCATAATTAAATATAATAGATATATTTATTATAAATACTTATAAATATTTATTTATTTATATTTATAACTATAAATTTGTATGTATTTAACTATATTTATAATATATATATATATTTAAATAATTATAAAATCACAATAACTCTATTTCTTATCTTTATAATTTTATAAATATATATAATTAAAACATTAATTATATATTTATATGATCATAAATATAATAAATATATTAATAATAATTTTATAATTATTTAAATATATATTTATTTATTTATAATTATAACTATAGACATATATATATTTAAATAATTATAAAATTATAATAACTATATTTATTATACTTTTGATAATGTATTTTTTATACTTTTAATTACTTAAAAATATAATAATTGTGCATGGATGTGGTAAGCAGGGTCTTTAGTTAGATATTATTATTGAGGTAACTCATGGTGATGACGGGAAAAGTGCAACGGTGAATAAAGATAGAGTTAACCATAAAGCAAGTAGTCCTTCTAATCTTTCCAAATTGTTAGGTGAGAAAGGCATCAAAGAGACTGATGTGCAAGATATCAGTCATGATATTTATGGGCAAATGGCTGCTTCAACTAGTAAGACCAACGAGTTTATGGATTCTTTGCATTGTTGGAAAGATTTAAGCCTATCAGGAGGGAAAAAAATGTTCAAGATATGTATGACATGAAGGAGGGAATGATCTTGGGAAAGCAGAATGTGGATATTGAAGGTTTCCAAATGGTTTGAAAGAAAAATGGATTTCATCTTATGGTCACCCAATGTTTCTAATCAAAAATCTGATAAGTCAAAGATTTTCACAGAGGGTAAGAGTTTTGAGGCACATGATTCTCTTAATTATGATCGAAGTAATTTGTATCGAAGCATGATTGATGAAATGAGAGAACATGAGGTGATGCATCAGAAAACATTGAGGCGATATAGGAATCAAAAAAGTAGATGATCGGGTGGTCGTGATGATTCAAATCGAGGGTGTGGGAGAAGCATGTCTTCTAGATCGACTCAGTTAACTCCAGAGCAGAAGATGGTTAAGTAATAATATATTTCAATTCTTAATAAGTGGAATTCACAATCGTAGTGGGAGTCTGCTGATGATGCTGAAAATTTTAGTCATAACTATGATCATGATTATAATGATGCTTGAGTTTCCATTTTTTCCTTATGGATGTGGGCATACCCTTTTTTGAGTCCATACATTTTTCCTATTCTTGTTTATTTTTCTTTTTTTTAATAGTAAGGGGATTGATCCTGAACTTCTCCGGTAATTATAAATAATTATATTTATTTATAAATAATTGAATATATTTATAAATATATTTATTTAATTATATATAATTATAACATTATAAGTATATTATATTTATTTATTATAATTTTATAATTATTAATATATTTATATTTATATTTAAAATTAAAAAATTATAATAAATATATTTTTATTTACGATTATAATTATAAATATATATTTAAATAATTATAAAATTATATGAGATATATTTATTATATTTATAATTACATTAATATATATAATTATTATATTTATTATAATTTTATAATTATTTAATTATAACTATATTTATTTGAAAATATATATATTAGGTGTTTGGGAGTATAATTATACTAAACTCACACACACCACATAGACATGCACGAAAGGCATGTCATAGCCTACCCCAAGGGAAAACCCACCGATCATGTCTTATTTGTATTAATTTATATATTTTTGTATATATATATATATATATTTGTTTAATTTTATATATTTATAACCTGGAGTTGGGGAATTACCTAAGTGGTAAAGGCTCCCCATAATCATTGATCAAACCCGGGTTCTAATCCGGGTTAGAGTGAATTTCCGCAGGTAGGCGGTGACAGAGGTAAGACCCATGACACAGGCAGGTGGTGATGCATGCATGACTTTGGCATGGTTATGTGGGCAGTATGATGTAGGTATGATGCTTCACTAAGGCTTCAGGTTAGTTTGTGGACCTTTGGGCTACGTTATGGGTTTCATACCCACTCGGTCTTCGGGGCATGCAATGAATAAATAAGGCTTGATGGGTGGGTTATCCCTTAGGGGGGCTATGACCTGCATTTCCAGCTCGTGTGTGTGGTGTGTATGTCTTTTATGTAATTGTACCCCTAAGAACCGATTATATATATATATATATATATAACATTATAAGTATAATAAATATATTTTTTATAATTTTACAATTATTTAAAAAATAATTAATTATTTATTTTTAATTTAAAAATTATAATAAATATATATTTATTTATAGTTATAATTATATATATATTTAAATAATTATAAAATTATAACAAATATATTTATTATATTTATAATTTTATAAAAATATATAATCAATATATATATTATAAATCTATAATTATTTAAATATATAAATATTTATTTAGAATTATAATTATGAATATGTGTATTTGTATTTATTTATAAATATCTCTGTGTATATATATATTAAGTGTTTGGGGGTAAAACTACATTAAACATACACACACCACACACAAAGGCAGGAAAGGTAGGGCACAGCCCCCCCAAGGGATAGTCTACCCATAAACCATTTTTTATTCAAAACAAGGCCCAAAGTCCTAGTAAGAATGAAGCTGGTAACATAGCTTGAAGGCATAGTGTAGGTTCATACCTGGATCATAATGCCTACATCACCACCTACCTGCATCAGGCACCATGCATACATCACCACCTTCTTGTGACATACATCTTGTTTGCATCACCGATTGCCTATGTAAATTCACTCCCATCCAGATTTTAACACGAGTCTGATGCAGGATTACATGGACCCCTTATTTAATTATTTATATTTATAACTTTATAAGTATAATAAATATATTTACTGTAATTTTATAATTATTTACATATATATATTTATAATTATAAGTATAAATAAATGTATTTATAAATATTGGTATATAATTATAAATAAATATATATATTTATATATATAACATTATAATAGATGTATCTATTTTAAAATTATAATTATTTAAATACATATGTATTTAGTTATAATTGTAACTATAAATAAATATATTTAAAAAGTAAATATATATAATTAAAAAATTGTAATTATAAACATAATAAATATATTTACTATGTAAATTTATTTATTATAATTTGATAAGTATTTATGAGAACATAATAGATTCATGGGTTTAACATGAATAAATCATATACATAGTAAAGTATAGATCATTGAAAACGAGTCACCATATATATGCAAAAAAATGAATAATAATAAATGTGTAACGTATAAATGAACATTCATGATGAATACATAACATATTCACATCAATTATACTCATACATCATTATATTTATTGATCAAATTCACTGGAAACATATATTTATTTAAATATAGATATATTTATTTATATTTATAATTATAATTGTATATATTTAAAAAATGTTCATATATTATTATAGTATTATTTTTATTGTAAATATATAAATATAAATATAATAAATATATTTATTATTTAACAAAATTAATTATAATGTTATAATTATTTACAAAGAACGGTGCAAACCATGGGTTATTAGCCCATGATCTCAAAATTTATTAAAACAAAATAAAAACAACATACAAGATAGTGATGACATAAAAACCAATTGAAAGAGACACCGCTAGAATGTTAGATGCATTTAGAAAGTAGGAGAACATCATCAATGGGTGTGATCGACACCACCCCTAACATGTGTATTTCAACCTATCCTCCATGTCTTAGGCCGATGCCATGTCTCAATATCCACCTAAGATTCAGAATCTTCCAATAGTGGTAAGAGTCCCTTAGAGGATGTAGAATCCATTTCTCTAAACAGAACAGAGCTCTATGGTGGGACATTCAAACAAGATCTCCCTGCATCGATTATTTCGGATCCATGAGCACTTCCAAATTCAATACGAAAGACCTCCCTACTACTGGATCTATAAATAACGTAAACTAGGAAAAAATAAATTTCCCTAGACTCCAGAACATCATTCATAGGACTAGTCACCCCTTTTCCCATGTGAGGGACTATAAAATCATCCTAATAGTTCTTTAGTGGAGTTACCACTTCGGTCTCACCTCCAGTCTTGTTCAACTTGGATGGAATGTAATATTTAACCTATTTCCATTTCATATATTTAGAAGAGTGTTTCTCCTCCCAAAACTGAGTTCCATCTTGGATTTGGGAATCATGTTCTATGTCAGACACATCACGCTGATCTTCAACGATGGCTTGAATCTCTGTTATAAGAAAATAATGAAAGGAAGCAGTATCATTTTCATTAAAAAAGTCTCACCCCTCTTTGTGTGCAGAACCAGATGGAGAAAAAGTCATCCATATTGAAACAAAGTCTAATGGTGCATCAACTCCTGCAGACATCTGACATTCCCCTTAATTCACCCCAATCATAAAGTAAGTATCAAGGGGTTCAGCTATTGTTCAAAAGGCGCAGACCTTTCCTCTTTGGAGAAAACCGCATGGGTCATCTTATCACCAGGTTTTATCTCATTAATGGGGCTAGGATACTTTTTTCCATGTGAAAAAGGTCCCACATTCATCTGGAATTTCCTCACATTCCTACAATCAGAAACATTATGACCCACCAACCAACAATAATAACAAAAAGGAAGGGATTGATTCAAATTCAAACTCATCCTAAAATTTATCCCCATTGGCCATAAATGTGGCACAATCAGGTAAAGAGTTTTTCATTTCCACATCAACCAACACTCTGGAAAAGTAACCAAAGTTTCCATGCACTATATTCTCATCCATATTCATAGGGGAACTAATGATGTAAACTAAGTAATTCATAATTAATGGATTCCAAAACAACCAACATAATCCATGAATTCTAACCCAAATCTAAGCATTAGAATTCTTCAGTAGGTATGGGTTAATATTTAAATCCCAAGAAGACAATTGAATGATTCTTTCATTAAGAGAGAAGAACTCATTTCTCCACTCTCGATCTGTCATTTTTAGATGAAAAAATAAATTAAAAGTATCCTCTACTAATAGGGACTATCCTACAGTTAGAGAAAACCCCTGATTCAAGATACTATGAGCTTCATCTCCTCATTGTTTATTGATTTATCACCCTTAGAGAGTACTAAAAACCAATAATGGTTAATATGAAGTCCTTAATACATTCCTTGAGAACCATAGGATGAGAATTATTGGTTGATTTATGATTTACATTAGGTATATTTAATTAAGGTTACCCCTTTATCAGTGATTTTTTAATAACCAATTTAGGGTAGATTTATCATCACTTTTAACTAGTGTTGATAAAGGATCCCCTTTTATCATCATTTTTTCTCCTAGCACTGATAAATGTCGATGCAACCCTTACACTGATCTATGGTAGTGAGAGTCGAATATTAGTTAGAGGGTACACCAATATTTAACTACTATCCAATAACACAATACCAATAAATTATTGTATATTGGAAATGTAATGAGTATAACGTATTCTTAATCCTTAATGACTCATACTAAAAATTTAATTCTTATTAATTGTATTTGTTTTTTGTTTTTAGTATGATCCACAAAAAAAGAATAAGGATGCAATGATGTATATGCAAACTTTAGGGTGCATTACATTGCAAGAGCACGAGAGGCTCTAGGAGCTTTTATGAACAAATGATTATTAACAAGCCGTAATTAAGGACACATGTAGGGTGATGAATATTTATAGGGGGTCAATATTTATATATTTTCACAAAACCCTTCCTCTTATATCATTCTTATCTGACACTATCCTTTAGATCCACATAAATATGAATAAAAGAAATAAACATAACATATTTATTAATTATTTTTTTTCATCTGAAAGGAATTAAACATCCCCATTGTGTATTCAGATTTAACCTATATAAATAATCCCCTATTTTTATAAATAAATATATATAGATAAGGTTATATCCTTTAACCAACTACAAATTCTGGTTACATATAGTTATAATCTTAAACCGATAAAAAAATTATTTCCTTTCAAGTATGATATCATATGTAAGCCTGATCCTCCATATGGGCTCCTTTGATATAGATTTTATTCTTATTTTTTTATCCTTTTGGAACAAAATTCCACTTCCACTATTCTCATATGATTATTAATAACCATTTTCATTCAATTATAGAAATCATAATATGATATTTTTATTATACATCATTCACTTTTATATTCTCTGAATCTTTCAAATTTTTATTTTTATTTTTTTTAGTATGAAAGTTTTATTATTTTTAGTGTAATGTGATCTTTTAATTCAAACCAATATGTACTTTTATTTTGAGTTCTACCCAAAAAAAACTATTAAAATATCATTATTTATTATGAAAAAATACATGATACATTATATATAAAGCACCTCTATAATCAAAAAATATTGTTTGTAAAATGAGTTCAGGTGTGGTGTATTTTTGGACGATAAAAATGAATTTAAGATAAAAATAATTTAATGTATTCTTATTAATTTGAATAGAACACTTAATCCTATGGTATTCTACTCTGAGAAAAATTCATTTGAGTTGCCATCTATTTTGATTCATTTTTTAGATGAAAGAAAAAAAAATTACAAGTGGCATGTGTCATTATCATTGAAAAATACTTGTTTCCTTTAATTAAAAAGAATCATCACACAATAAAATTAATTACATCAGAAGCATAGTAAGTGATAGAAGTTTTTTATTCTACAAAAAAAATTAGGTAAGTCAATCCATATTTGAATATGTTATTCACTATTATAAAATTCATATTATATTTGATAAATCTTATACTATATAAATTTATAATAATATACTTCATGATTTGAGAACCAATAACATCAATTCTAGATACCATTTCATTCATAATCATGTACAAAAAGGAAATATTACTTGAAAATATGTTTTAGATGAGAATCAATTGGAATTTATACTTAATATTACACTGGAAATATCTATGGTTGAAAATATAAAGATAAATATTTTAATGGAGGAAATTTGATGTTATTTAAATTATATATGAATATTTTATGAAATACATCTAAATTAGAGATATTTTTTGTTTATCAGTATCATGCATACTAATTTTACACATTGGAACCTATATAGTCATCATATAAATAAATCAATTTGTATGTGGACTCAAGAAAGCATTAACATTTAAAATTGGAATATTTAGAGACAAGGGATATAATTATTTTTATTTTTTATGTGTTATATATATAAATAGTGTTAAAAATTCAATGATGAAACTATTAACTCATGTGGAATTGTAAAATTTTACAAAACTACTTACATCAACTACACCATATACATTGTCAAATAAGATTTTATACACTAAGTAGAGGAATAAAATTAGCACAATGATAATCCTCTAATGAAATCAAGGCATGGATTCCGTTTTTGTGAGTGATTAGATACTGCAGATAGAAGAATCATATTGTAAATATAATAAACATGGAATATACTATCAATGACGACTATCTAAATTGACATTTTATAATATGATTTCCTAGGGATTCATGCTCAATATATGATGAAAAGTACATCACATATGATGATTTTGTTATATTTATGCACGTAAATTATGGAATCGTTGGAATAAATCTCTAATTTTGAATTATTCAGTGAAAAGTGGATCATTTTTCATTCCTAAATCTTTGTGAAATTAAATAAAATTATATATTTTCATTTTATTTTTTATTCTTTGTATTTGAAAACCCTTTTTCAGATTAGTATTGAAGTTGGAATATCACATTTCAAATAAAATTTTATCTTCTGTAATTTTGTCTTATAGGGATTATATCTCGATTTATCTTGATCATCAAACACCATTTCAAATTGGTTAGTATTATTTTTTTATTATTTAAATTTATATAATTTTTTCTCCTCTTAATCATGGTGAGAAATTCCAAAATGTTACGATTAAAAAGGTTTTTGTTTTCATTCATGTCTAGGCAATAATATCCTAAAATGATCCTCTAGTTTGACCTCTCCTAGTTTTTTTGCAGCATGAAGATCCAAATATCTCCCTCTGTACATGCCACCTCCAATCAATGAATGACCATTCTTCATATTAAATCTTATTTCATCTCCCTTAACAATAATATTCATTATAGAAAGAACTTGTGTCATTTTCTACTGTAACATACGCAAATAACCTCATTGAAATCTTCTTTTCATTATATCTTGAAAGAACCAACCTTATTCTATTTCATCTAACATCACCTCCATTAATCATATTGGATTATTCTAGATACATATTTATTTTATCGATTTCATCAATATATGAAATTTTTATTCATACATAGTTGTGTTGAAATCCTATTTAGATTAAATTTGATACTTTAAAATGAATCACTCACTATATTTTTAATCTGACATTGGCTCCTTCGTAGCCATGATCCCAAATTTGATCTTGAATTTCAATTAATCATTTGTATATTCATTCCCTTATAGATTAATATACTATAAAAATTGAAGTTAATACCACATAGTGACTTACCACTATAATTTAATCTAATGTGAGAATGTTTTAAATTGATGTGAGTATATGGTAATATCATATGACTTCACAATGGAATTTATTTTTGGTTTTGGTTATCGATTTCATATTATTAAATAATTTACTATTATAGTACTCAATTTCATTTGTATCAAGAAACATTGGTCATCAAAGGATGTGTTCCTTGAGAAAATTGTTTTTCTTGAGTATGAGAAAAAAATATTGAAGTATTGTAAATGTAAAAACACAAGAAATAATTGTTAAATATTTATTAATATTTCAAATTTTGATACATAATTCATAATTCTATATATTTTTTACATTTTCAATAGTTTTCCCTATAGGCCCCGATTAGAAAAAAGATGAAAAATTTGAGCCAAATGATCAATTGAGAAAGGTATTAGGTGAGGAGCATCCTATGGGATTCTGATGTTAACATGGGAAGAGAATCATCCTAACTATGTATTGGACCACATCAAAAAACTCTCAAAGACCTGATAGCACCGAGCTACAAAACCATGATCCTGAAGAAGTTGAGGCCAACAAATAGCTATGTAGGAGCATGAAAAAGGTAAACTATTCATCAACTATTTTTTAAAATATACTTCAATTTTATGTTCATAACTACCCCCAAAGTCTACTAATGATTTTGATTAAATTATAGAAACAATGATATCTATATAAGATGCACATAATGAAGTAAATTAGTTTCTTAGTGAAGGTTGAGTTTCTGACAGTTCTGGTGATGAGGATGATACTGAAGATGACATTCTAGGTTCCCTAGAAGATGATGATGATGAGGAAGTTGGTGATGGTGGTGATGGTGGTGATGAGGATATTGGTGATGGAGGATATGGTGATGAGGATTTTGGATTGGGGATAGATATTTATTCCATCCATTTTTGAGTTTACAATAAAGAGACATATATGGATGGTGTTTAATGGCCTTAACACCTCAAATGTGTAGATTTTATATGTATGTTAATGTTTTGTAAATGGTTTGAAAAATATTTATATGTAGTTTGTTAAATTGTAAATATATAATACAAGTACTTCATTAAATATATACCATGGTTTTTGTTTTTTTACAAGTTATAATATTAATTATGTGGAGGTGCTGGATGGGTTTTTGCTACCTTATTGGGATCAAAAGCTATACCCACGGTTCCGATAACCATTGATATAGATGAAAAAAAATTCTTTCCTTTGAAAGAACTAGTATAACATATATGGAGGGTTGTATACTATACCCATATTTTTCAAACCATTGGTGTACATCTATAACAATGGTTTAATGAAAACTATGGGTACTCAGAACTGATCATGGGATATACCAACGGTCTCTATAGAATATATTGGTATAGCATTATAATAAGTTATTAACACCCCATGGTTCAAAAAATCATTGGTATAAGCTATACCGACATTTATATGGGCTATAACATGGTTTTAAATAATTTAAATAGGATCATTTTCCATTAGTGGTATGTAATAATGTAATTTTTTCATTGAATTTGACAGTGAGAGTTTGGAAGAATTCTGTTTTTATGGCCAATAAGAACATGAATAATCAACGGTGGAAGAATGAATAACAAGGAAAGGCCAGGAGGTGATGACGTTAATTAAAGATACCCAAACAAAGGAAAATACGGATGAATTATTGAGCTCCAAATTAATTATTTTTATTTTAAGGTTTTTTCATGACCCATACAAATGTGGCTTATGTCGTGACTCCCCAAGACCGCCATTAATATTCATGGGGATGGTGACTAGAACTCAATAGGCATAACACTAACATTGGAGGAATTCATGAAGTACATGTACACACACACACACACACATCTCTGAGCCTATAAAATGCTGAAATTTAAAAACAACTAAACAACCAATGAATGCATACATCTATATCCCATGACTAGAGTATGATAGTAAGTAAAGGAAAGTAAGAAAGCCCAAATACTAGCCCACTACAGCCAATCTATAACAGAAGTCCAACCTAAAATTAAAGGTACCTAGATTACAATCTAAAATCCATAGGAACACACCTTAGTTTATCCAGTCTCACTAAGCACCGCCAAGTCTTGGTCAGTCTAGGACCCTATTACAAGGTTGATCTTCTATACAAGACATGACACATGTGGGAAAATCCCATACAGGGGTGAGTATAATAGCACTCCTTAGGACACCAAAAAACAATAAAGAATACATCAAAGGAAAGTACAATCAACTCAACATAGATATATGTCTATAATAAATATAACAAGAATATCCAGATATACTCAACAAAGATGCATAATCAAGATGTAAGCCACAACTATTGTATACTAGCCTTGGATTCCAGCTTGAAGATTTCATGAAGAACTCATATGGGAGAACACACTCTTTAGTCTCATAGCACTAATGTTGTCTATCAGAGAGGTACTCCTCAACGTTCTTGTCATGAGAAATAACATTCTGATAGTCCAAAGAGATACGATACTCAAATGATGATCACCTACGGGGACATGGAGGGATACCAACAACTCAATCTAGATAAACCTACTAAGTATAAGATCAGTGAATGAATAGTGTTGGTCACTTCGATACTAATAACTCTACCTAGGTCACGAAGATGAATAGAGGATCTAACTCCAGGCCTCTCAGTGGGATTCCAATGACTCTCTGCAGGAAGTACTACTGAAGGGATCATTTTCCTTTGAGTAGGAGATGATACAATACCAACATTCAGGGAAATGATAAAGGTAGTAAACCCAAATGAATTCTTTCCTAGATGTAGAGGATAAGATATTTGATCTATTTATAAAAGAGTACATGGATTGGAGAAGGGTTGCATGTTCTGTCTATTGACCTGATGTCCTGCTTGTGTAAATGGCTCGTGACATCAAACTAGGTCCGTGTAGTGGGGTACACACCATGTATGTAACCCATGTACTCCACCCCATTTTACAGTACATGGATCACCCCATATACTTGGCCAACCTCTTCTATCTACTCCAAGGTATATACCGATCTCATCTGGGAGGGACGACTTGCCGTGTAGTCCTAGCCACACATTGTGTGATGCCTTTCTCTTACATTAAACCCTAGATGCAACTCAAGCTGACCCATTAAAAGAGATAATACTTTCATAACTATTAACATGTTTTTAATTGATTTAATACCTATAAATTAATCAATGTATACTTATTATTATCATTTTATTATTTTTGGTGAGTTTTGAGCTTAAGAGTCAAAATTAGTTAATTCAGGACATTTCATAGTTTTATGTTGCCTTTGTATTTCAATAATAACTCCTATAATTTTTATATAATTCATTATAATCAATTTTCAGAAAATAAATATGTTTTTGGGATACAAAATTTTCATCCAGAACCAGATCCAATTATAACTCTCACATGCCCAAAAAATCTTCTATTTGGAAGTTTTATTCTGGTCAGCAGAATGCACCATACCTCATTTAATGAGGCATATCCTGGGATACCCACAATAAAATAGAATTATTATAGCTGGGTTATAAATAAAACTCTACAAGCTAGTTCCAAATGAAATTTCCTGGAGAAACTATTTCATTAAGGATGCCCTTCAACCGGTCCAAGTTAGGTTGGTGGAATAGTGTTTGGCGGCCATAAAAAGTCAGGTCAAGTAATGTAGCCATAACTCTTTTTACACGGATCCAATTGCTCTAAAAATTAAAGGGTGGATATAAAACCCCATTCTTCAAAACTTATAAGAAGTGACCATGTCATTATTCGACAATATTTTTGGAGAAATGAATCTATCCTTATGGTAGAAATATTCTGAAGGAGAAAATTTTAGTTCTTTATTTTCACTCTTTTTCTTATTATTATTTTTGTAAAACCTTAATATCCCCCATAATTCTAAATTACCCATAACATGGTGGGGTAAAAACATTAGGTTATTGGGTAATGGTAAGTTTCCCATTTTTTAAATGATTGAGTTCTTTACCCTGACTGAATAAAATAACTCTCTCTTCTACGAAGTTGATTTCAAATTATAGTAGTAGTTTTTATTATCTTATAATATCATATTAGATTTTATATTCAATTATTATAATTTTTTTGATAAAGGAAAATTATCTCCCTCTACTAGATTCTAGTCTATATTATATAGAATAGATCAGGGCTTAGTGGTGAAGTACTTGGTGACCATCAGTACGTGTGGGAGGGGTTGTGAACTTTCTTGATTGGTATGGATAAACAATACCCAATTGGGAATTGCTTAAGTCAATTTTGGGAATTCACTAAAACTATATCATAGATCAGAAGGTGTGTATAAAAAACTAATATTTTTTATGGTCTATTCTTACCATAACCATTTGACAAAAATAGTGAGTTTATGAGATTCTGGAATCTCACTTAAATCGACAAAGCTAAAGAGGATTGAATAAAATGGAACACGGATAGCATTGTAAATAGAAAACATACCTTGACATAACCACCCGTATCAAATAATTGTTTTTAATACCTTAAATTTCAAATTTACCTTCCCTCAATTTCTTCATTTTATTCTATTTCTATCATTTTCAAAACCAATCAAATTCAAATACACCCAATTCTTCATCTAATTAAAAAGAGACAAATGGGATTATTGTGCTCTCATCTCTGGATACAACCTTGTTTAACCATGTTACTGCATTCAAACATAGAAAATAATTGTTTTTTCCACACCCCATGATAGGCACATGTCAAAACAGGGAACCATTTCTGGGGAGGTAGTGCCTCAAAACAAAAAAAAACTTTCTTGAATGACACATAGTTCTAATAACTATTTAATTGAATTTGGTCTTGAAATTGAATGAATAATAAACCAATTGAGAAAATAAAATTTTTAAATAGATTTTGAGGAAATAAACCTCCAAAATTTAAGTGATACATTTAGGGATCACTCTGAACCTAAAATAATGGCTAAAAATCTTAACCAAACCCTACGTGCTATCTGTGCATCTCAATTTTCCAATCAAAATAACCAACTCAAAAACCCTACCATTGAAAATGGTTTTGAACTTTGCATTAATATCATCCAATTGCTACCAAAATTTCACAGACTTCCAGGTGAAGACCCAAATTGACATATCCAACAGTTTGCCTATGTCTTCTCCAATTTCAAACCTTGAGGGGTTGCAGAAGAGCAAGTAAAGTGGAGAGCATTTCCCTTCTCACTTGGGAGAGCAGCAAAATAATTATTGTACAATCTTCATTCTGGTTAGATAAACGATGGGTAAAATCTCAAAAGAAGCATCTTTCGGAGATTCTTCCATACATCCAGTAGAACCGCAATAAAAAAAAGTGATTTACGTCATACATCAAGTGATCGGAGAGACTCTCTATGAATACTGGGAACATTTCAAGAAACTCTAGGGAAGATGCCGACACTAAGAAATAGAAGAAAACCAATTCCTTGTGTTCTTATACTGAGGATTTCTTAACAATTATCACAATATTCTAGACTCCTCCTCTGTATGATCCCTGATTGACAAGTTGCATGCTGATATTAGAGGTCTCAATTTAAAATATGGTGAAAAACTCAAAGCAATTCGGAACTAGAGGCACGGTAACTAGAGGAATGAATGGGGTAAGGACTTCTGATTCTTCCTCACCCTTAATTGAATCAACACATAGGGAAATATCTTGTTTATTGAGGTAACTTTATGAGAACCATGTAAAGGAACAACTAGGTCTGACTTAGGTATGTGGTTTATACTCTTCTACTTATCATTACACTGATCAATGTCAAAAAGTGTAGGGGTTGAAAGTTGTGTTGTAACCAACCAGTAAATGAAATTTCAACCAAATCATCCATATTGACCCCAAACCCAACTGGGATATGAATTCCAATAAAACCAGGACATACCTCCTTTTCTACAGCAATATTAGAACCCCCCTCCCCATTTCAATAATCCAATAAATAACCCTTCCATAAACAACAATACTTTCATCCACCACTATTACAACAAAATACTTATGAACAGACTTGAAAAAGAACATCAACTACTAAAGATAAGTATCTAAAAACTATAGTTATAGGGTTGGAAGAAAATATTGATAAGCACACTGATCAATTTTGATGTTTTATGGAAATTATGACAAAGAATCAAGGTAATCTACCATCCCAGATAATCCCAAACATAAAGGAGAATGTAAACATGATAATGAAAAGATGTGGAATTGAGATCACACCACCTGAAAAAAGTGATAATGGTGATTCTAATAATCCTAAAAAAGATCAATCCATCCATATAATAGAAGGGGATCAGAATAATAGAAGACAAAAACTAGGATTATGAAGGAAAGGCTAGAAACACGTTAGAAAAAGTAATAAAGGATGAAAAGGGATATCTAAGAACCATTACCATCTACATTAGTTAAATCAAAGAAAGTTGAAGAAGATTTAATTCAAAAGGAAATTCAGGAAACATTTTAGGAAGTTGAGATCAACATCCCACTACTATATGCATTCAAACAAATGTCAATGTATGAAAAATTTATGAAGGATTTTTTCCCAAAAATAAGGTGGTTGGATAAAAATGAGAGAATTATCTTAAGAAGAAGCGTCTCAGCAATGATCACAACAATGATTACAAACAAATGCCAGGATCGAAGGAAATTATCAATTCCCTAACCCATTGCGCCTTTTTATTTTACAAATACACTATGTAATCTAGGAGCTTCAATAAATGTTAAACCTCAATCGATATTTTAATCCTTGTAGATTGGAGAACTGAAACCAACTCGAGTGGTGGTCCAATTAGAAAAAAGATCTACTATTTTCCAAGCTAGAGTTGTAGAATATATACTCATGGGGTAAGAAGATTTATCTTTCCAGAAGACTTTTATGTCCTTACTATGGAAGAAGACATATCACTAGGACACTCTCCCATTATCCTAGGGATTCCCTTCCTGAAAACACCAAGTAATATCATCAATGTTCATAAAGGAACACTCACAATGGAACCTGGAGATAGTAAAGTACACTTCAACATTCTTGATGCAAGAAACATCCATCTAGTAATCACTCACTTTATGGGATCTCCCATGAAGAAGGTATAAAAACAATTTAAGATTTAGGTATGTTTCATGACTTCTTATCTTTAGGAGAAAATTTTTCATTTGAAAATTACAATTCCAAAGAACTTGATAATTCTGTTCTTATGTTATAGGAGGATGTAAAATATGATTCTTTCATTTATTTATGAATTGAAAATGAGATGATACTAGAGATTTCATCCTTATAAGTTGGAAACCTAAATTCAATATCATCCCTTGAACAAGTCTCATGTAGGGAACTTAATCCATTTTTTAGTGATTTGAAGTATGCTTACCTAATGAAAGCGGAGAAATTGATGGTAATAATTGAAAATAACCTACCCCTTTCACAAGAAAAAACAATGATTGACCTACTCAAATGAAATGTCCAATATGTAGGATGGTGTTTAGGTGATATACCTAGAATGAATCCCAAGGTCTTCTCTGAAATAATATTTTTATAAAGTGATGCCTAACCAGTTAGACTGCCTCATCGAAGACTCAATACAACCAACAAGGAGGTTGTAAAGAAAGATATAGAGATGTTACTAGTAGTTGACATCATTTACCAAATCTCTGATTCTTAGTGGGTCAGCACAATTCATGTAGTCCCAAAGAAAACTGACCTGACCACTGTTAAAAATGATAGAAATGAAATGATCCCGATAAGAATAAAAAATAGCTTGAGAGTGTGCATAGATTACAAGAAGCTAAATAATGTTACCTAAAAAGACCACTGTCACATTCCATTCATCGATTAGATGCTAGAAAGGTTAGTTGGAAAAACTCATTACTGTTTTTTCGATGGATTCTCAAGATACATTCAGGTACCGATCGCACTAGAAGATGAATAGAAGATGACCTTAACCTATCCATTTAGAATATTCACCTACAAAAGTATTCCTTTTGGGATATTCAATTCCCCAGGTACATTTGAATGGTGTGTGGTGAGTATTTCCCTAGATCATATTGAGGACTTCTAAGAGGTATTTCTTGATGATTTCTTAGTTTTTGGTAATTTATTTGACCATTCCTTAAAAAATTTGGAAAATGTTTTCAAAACATCAACTGAAAAAATCATGTCATAATTTTTGAAAAATTTCATTTCATGGTTGAAAGGGGAATAGTTTTCTGGTACATAATTTCACAAAATATATTGAGTTTTATAAATAGAAAGTCAAAGTAATAAATTATTTTCCATATTTAACTTGTTTAAATCCAGTTAGATCCTTTTTAGGACACACATGTTTTTATAAAAGATTCCTAAAATATTTTAGTAAGATTTATATCCTTCTATAAAGATTACATGTAATATAATATTACTTTAATATTGATTTTGAATGCAGGAAGTTAATTTATGAACTGATGAAATGGTTGATCACACCTGCAATAATGCAACCATCCAACTATAAGTACCCTTTTGAGTTTTTTTGTGATGCATCTAACCAATCATTGGGAACCACTTTATCAAAAATAATTGATAGAAAAACTCAATTCATATCCTAAGCCTCAAGGACTATGGATTCCAAAAAAAGCAATTACACAACCACTAAAAAGGAGTTCATTGTAGTTTTCCTTGCACTAGAAAAATTCCGATAATATCTTCTTGGCACTAAAGTTGTTGTTTTTTCTGATCATGTATCACTTAGTTATTTAATGAAAAAGGAGGATGAAAAAAAACAATAGTGTGATGGATTATACTTTTATAAGAGTTCAATTTTTAAATTAAAGATAAAAAGGGAACTAAAAATTAGATGGCTGATCATCTAAGTCAAGTACGCCAAACCACTTAAGAAGAAATTCCAAACCTAAAACCACATAATGATGAGATTTTGGGAGAAAAACTCTACATCATCTTTAGTGAAGCTCCATGGTATGCCAATATGGCCTATTATCTGGTAAAATCTCAGGTCCCATGACGTTTAAATTCCCACTAAATTCAAAAAATGAAATATGAATCTAAATATTATATATAGGATGATCCATTTATTTGGAAGATTTGCAATGACCAACTAATATGAATATGTTTTATTGAAAGTGAAATTGATTTTGTCTTTGATTGTTGTCACACATTAGCTTGTGGAGGAAACTCTGGACCACAAAGGACCATAATGAAGGTTTTAGAATCTGAACATTATTAGACTACCCTTTATAAATATTCTCATAATTTTTTCAAAAGGAGTAAAAAATATTATTTTTCTAAAAATATTTCAAAGTGACAAGATATTCTCTAACAACCACTTAATTTTTGTGAAATTTTTGAAGTCTGGGGGATAGATTTTATGGCCCTTTACTAATGTCATTTCGAAATTATTATATTGGGATTCTAGTGGATTATGTTTCTAAATGGGTGGAATAAAAATCCATCAAGAATGAAGATGAAAAAGTTGATTTTGATTTTGTCAGGAATAACATATTTTGTAGGTTTAGAGTTCCTAGAGACATCATCAGTGACCAAGGGACCCGATTTTGAAATAAGATAATACATTATTTGCTGAAGAAGTATTGGGTGAATCAAAAACATCAAATCCCTATCATCCACAGACTAATGGTCAGAATGAAGTGTCTAATAGTGAAATCAAATGAATTTTGGAAAAGAGTGTTAATACGAACAGGAAGGATTAGAGGCAAAGGTTGGAAGACACATTACGGGCTTACAAGATATCCTATAAAACCTTGATTAGAATGAGTCTATATTGGCTAATTTATGGGAAAATCTTCCCATACCTATGGAATTAGAACATAATGAATTTTATAATGAGAGGAAGATAAACATGGATCTTGAAAGCGATAGGAAGGAGAGAAGATTACAATTATAGGAGTTGGAGGAAATTAAAAGGGATGATTTTGAAAATTTCATTATTTATGAGGAGAGAACAAAAGTGGATCAGCACAAGCTAATCCAACCAAAAGACTTCCATCCTGGAGATATAGTTTTATTATTCAAATCAAGACTCACGATGATGACAAGGTAAACATTGTTCTAGATGGGAAGGTCCATTTATAGTTACTCATGTATATCCTTTCAGTGTTGTGCATATTGTGAAGGATAGAGAGCAGAATCCGTTAACTATTAACAAGAAATGGCCAAAGAAATTCCTTTAGAATGTGCCATCAGATCTTGTCAAGGTGATCACACTCCCCCAAATAATTTTTCAATAAATCAATTTGGTCACACCTTTATTTAACACTTTCTTGATTGCTGAGATTTAATTTAAAAACTACATATATTCTAAATTTAATTGAATTCATTATGGACACTACACCATTTATGTGTGGGGGAGGGAACCATTGTAGTTTAGTAATTTCAATTGTTTACTGATTTGTTTTTCCAAAACAAATTGTTCGTTTTTCAAAATTTTGTGTTTTTCAAAATAATTTTGAGATGAAATGATTCTCATTACATTTTTTGAATATCATGTCTATGGGAAAAACAATTTATCCCATGAATCTAAGCTGAAATGAAAGCCTAAAATGGTGTTGTTTGAAGATAAAATATTTGGAATTTCATGAAATGTACTCTAATTTTTGAATCCCATACCCCATATCACTATCATTATCTTGGAAAATCCATTTCCTATTAGGATTTTGATGTCACGACCCGTCCTCGGGGCCCGTGCCGTGACTACCCCAAGCCCGCCTTCCATAGGCCAGGGGCTGGCGACTAGCACCAAAGGCGTAAAATCCCGATAACTGGGAAGGCATTGCCTTTATAAAAGAAAACAAGCACCACAGAGTACAAGCGGAAGTAAAACACTAAGTACAAAAATAAGTGCTGAAAAGTAAAAAAGGGGCCGGAAATACAAGCCCAACTGTAAAGTAAAACTCGAAAGGGAAAACAGCGACTGAAAAGTAAAGCTACTACGCAGAGTTGTCCACTGGAAATCCCACCTGAAGGGTGGGTACAGATAGCTCCTCTACTCCTCGGGTCCCGCCGTCCGCTCCGAGTATGTCCCGCCCAGTGGTCCACCTCCGGGTACCGCCTCGTCGTATAGTCCACCTCCAGGTACCGTCCAGTCCTCGAACACTCGGCCTCTGTCAGTACTGGTCGTCGTCTGCAACCAACACAACGAGGTGCGGGCATAGCCCGTGCAGGGGTGAGTATAACGATACTCAGTAGGGACCCCGAGACCCTCAAGGTCTCACTAAAACCAACAAGGATAACCACAAGAAGATCTCAACAGATAAACTCTACTTAGGTATATGCCCATACATATACCTAAGTTATCAAGTAACCCATCTCAATCATGAGGAAACACAAGGATCATGAGATCAACGGATAACCACTACCCAGGTATATGCCCATACATATACCTAAGTTATCAAGTAACCCATCTCAATCATGAGGAAACACAAAGGTCAAAAGTCTCAGCTCAAACCAGGATTTTCATTATCGAAATCGTAACTACTGAAGAGCTCAGTCTCTAGAGTGTACAGTGGTCCTGTCACGACTCCGAGGTACTTCTCACTAACCTAAGACTGCTGAGGTACTCCTCCTGTCGAGTACTGCGGGTTTGCGGCCAACTACAGGGCGCTCCGTCCGCTGAGGGTCTGTCGCCAAATACCGGGCGCTCACCCAAATAGCCTACTGAGGTACTTCTCCTGTCGAGTACCGCGGGTTTGCTGCCAACTACAAGGCGCTCCGTCCGCCGTGGGTCTGCCGCCAAATACCGGGCGCTCCGTCCACTAGGCTAGTCGACACACTCCAAGTCGAGTCGGTCAAGCAGTCGTCAGGTCTCAGTCGGCTACACGGTCTCTGTACTCTGCACGCTCGTCTCCGGGAGGGTCCGCTCCACGAGCTACTGGTCGATACTCCAAGTATCACAAAGTCCCACAAAGAAGTATCTCCAAAGACCGTCTCGTCATAGGGGTCTCAACGCAACAGACGGCGCGTCGATCGGACGCCCGGTCTGTGAGTTATTAGCCTTTTCGTCCCAGGGGCCCAGTTGGTTTCGTGTGCGAACCAATCCCGGACGTATCACAACTGTACCCTGAACTCCCATAGGGTATACTCAAAGGGACCGTTACCCAACGTAACCACCAACGCCGCTGACGGTTCGTCAAACGGACGTCCTGTCTGAAAGATATCAGCTCTCCCGTTCCAGGGGCCCGGTAGGATTTCGGGTGCGATCCAACCCGGCCACTACTAACTGTATCCAAAACTCGGGCGAAGGATACCAAAAGTTCCGTATCGTAAACAGGAACTCAACGCAACAGACGGTGCGTCGATCAGACGCCCGGTCTGAGAGTTATTGGCATTTTCGTCCCCGGGGACCGGTTGGTTTTTAAGGCAAAACCAACCCGACCGTACTCCACCTGCTTCCAAACCTCGGGCGGAGTATGCCAAAAGATCCTTCTCACTAAGAGGAACACAACACAGCTGACGGCACGTCAATCGGACGCCCGTAGCTCAAGATATGAGTGTTTCCGCTCCGAAGGCCCGGTTAGTTTTGTGAACAAACCAACCCGGCCGAACTCAAAGTAATCCGAAACCTTGAGTGCGATATACCGAAACGACCGTCTCGATCCGAGGATCGCGTTGCAACAGACGGTTCGTCATTCGGAGGTCCGAGGCTCATGATATGACCAAAAGACCGAAACTGGTTCGAAACGGGGGGGTCCGGGTCCGGGCCGACCCGGCCCGACCCCCCCCCTGGGGCGGTCAGGCCGGCCGGCAGGCCGGCGGCGCGGCGGCGCGGGGGCCGCGGCGCCTTGGCGCCGCGGGGTGGCTGCACGCGGGGGCTAAGCCCCCGCTGATTGAAAGGCGGCACGGCCTTTGTGCCGCGCCATTTGCAAGAAACGGCCCCCGCACGTGGGGGCCGACTGGAAATAAAACCGGGGGGCTGTTGCCCCCACTTTATATGAAAACCGCCCCCCTTTAAGAGGGGGTTTTTTTATGCGCTGGACGGGGGATTAATTCCCCCGGTTTAACGTTATCCGGCCGGCCAGCTGGCCGGCCGGTTTTTCCAACGGGACCGGAAATTCCGGTCCCCTCTTCGGCTTCCGACGCCGGCGGCCCGGCCGCCGGTCTTCTCTTCCCGCCGCGGCCCGGAACCGGCCGCGGTCTCCTCATCCCGCCGCGGCCCGGAAACGGCCGTGGTGTTCGTCGTCCGGCGCGGTGCGACGACACCGCGCCCCCTTCGCCGTGCCTTGATTCCTTTCAACGCGGCGCGACGGCGTCGCGTTCTTGAAGATTCTTCCTCGGCGTGGCACGACGGCGCCGCGTAAAATAATTTCACGATTATCCGCGTGGTGCGACGGCACCACGCCACTTTTCTTCCACCCGCAGAAAATAACAACAAGAACGATGGAGGGGGTTCGGCCGTGTTCATGCGGTCCGGCCCCCTCACGTTAAGCAATAACGCATCTTTAAATAATCAAAAGCCACACGTTAGACTTGCTAAAAATTCATGATCAAAAATAGAATAACTAAACAATAATCAACAACCCCTACCTTGGTATAAGGTTCGAAGATTTGTCAACGTTCCGCAGAAGACGACGTCGCGGAGGTCGGGCGTCGCGGTAGCTGTTCGTCAAATCCGATGACGAAGGGGTGCGTCCGAAGAGACACGTCGTTGGCGAATACTTGTACGCCGACGAAGGTTGTCCGAGGAAGAAGCGGTCTCCTCACTCGTTGACACGGAAGATGAAGAAGAGCGGAGCGGCGTTCTTCGTCGGAACTTGAGCGTTCACGTCAAGTCTTGAGGAATGTCAAATAAAAAGAAAACAACGAACTCAAGAACCCCTACCTCGATAGTCGCACGTTGACGTAGTCGTGGAATATCGGTGTCGATTCCTTTGACGTCGGAGGAAGAGTCTTTGTTGAAGGCGTTCGTCGCGGAAAACCGTCGCGGAAGAGATGACGCGGAAGAAGTACGTCGCGTCGCGGATACGGCGTCGCGGATGGACCGTGTTATTCGGCGGAGAAGTTCTTCGTTGAAGAACGGCGTTCTTTGCGTTCTTCGTTAAGTTTGAAGAAGATGAAGAAGACTTCCCTACTCTCTCAAGGAGATAAAAATTCTAACAAAATAAAATAATAATCTTTCTTATTTTATTCACACAACCCAACCTCTTTGAATTTCAAAGGTTTGAAATTCAATAACCACACACAACTCACCTCATTAACTCATTACATTTAAGTCATAGGTTTATAACTTAAGTTAACATAATTTAAGTGGGAGTTGAGGGGGTTTTAGAGGATATTAAGGGGTGGGGTTCGTGTGGGCCCCACCACCCCCATAACCTCCCATGGGAGGTTGGGTGGTTACCCAACTTCCAACAAGAGATATCACTTAGAGTAAAATAATAAAAATTGTAGTGTAATTACAAAGTAAACATCCACAATTTTTTTATTATCAACACTCGCATGAACGCAACTCCAGAACAGGAGTTCCTAAGCGTATACCGGCGCTACGGTTCCATCGGTGCCCTCGGAATTCGATTCCGGGCACCGGTTCAAAAGTTAGAAAAACCCGCTCGTCCGTTCACTGAACGTACCCGATCCAAAACTTTAGAAAATGATTCCGGGCACACCGGGCCTCGGAATCAGGTGCCGTCAGAAACTGCGTTCTTGTAAAATTCCAAAGAAAATTAAGAAAAAAATTTCCTTTAAATTTACGGGTCTTTACATTACTCCCACCACAGGGCTTTACGTCCCCGTAAAGCTTCACCACAAACTTAGGGAAACAAAGCGGTACTGAGCACGAAACTGAGCCTTCCGCTCCCATGTGTTCACCTGGAGGTTCCCGCGCTGCCAAAGAAAGTGCACAAGAGGAATCGACCATCCTCCTAGGATCTGCTCCTGTCGATCCTCGATCCCCACAGGAACCTCCGTATAAGACACTCATCGCCACCGTCTAGCTCCTCATGGTCGATGATATGCGAAGGGGGGTGAAGCACGTATCTCCTCAGTTGGGATACGTGGAAAACGTCGTGCACCTAGTGCAACTGAAGTGGATGGGCCAAGCGGTAAACCACCTCGCCTACCCAGCTGAGGACCTAGAAAGGTCCGTTGAACCTCGGAGATAACTTGCATCCCAGGCCACATCTCCGTAAACCTCGTCGAGATGAGTCCCGTAAGAAGACGTTGTCGTTATCTTCGAACTCCAGAGGTCTCCATTTCTGTTAGAACTGAAACTCAAAACGACTGCTGCTATGAGGGTAAGGTTGACCGACTCAAGAGTGATCGGTCGCACCCCCCCTGTGCAAGAGTTACCCTGCACTGCCTGGGGTTTCCTTTTCCGCCGACCAAGGAAAACCCATCCCAACGTTTGCCTAAAACCGTCAATTTGAGTATGAACAGTTATTGCCCATTCTATACTCAAACTAACGTCGTAAGGCCTCGACGCTGCCACCAAGAGATTCCAACCAGAACTCTCGCCTCGAGGGTCTGACCACACCGTCGTCGTAAGTGTGATTATCGAGTCTCCTCCCAAGGTATCTCCAGACGTGAGGGTCAAGTCCACGGCTTACCGGAAACTCTATGTCTGGAACAAGATTTGTGGAAGCGATGAATGATTCATATCGACATCTGTTACTACAGCAGCTAGTAGTGGACATAGACTGTCCCTTGAATCATTTCTAGATCCATTGGGTCACACTCCTTGACCGCATGCAGCCGCACTCTTCCTCCGCCCTCCAGCTCCCTGAGCCTGGCGGGAATAACTATGGCGGGTGGTTGTAGCATGTTAGGATGTACACCACCTCATGCTGCTCTCCTAGCTTTGCCTCCACGTCAGCCACTTCGCAGGCTCATCTCTCCTTTAAGCTTCCTCTTCTTGAAACATTTAACACGCCCGAGTCTCTAAGACTGGCACTGGTTTCATGTTTCTTACTGCACTGTGCAGTCTTCATCCACTCCTGGATGAACTGCACCTCCTTTGCATATGATCTGGAAGAGCTGCTAAAATTTCTCCTTTGCCGAAAAGAGAAACCTGGTCTCATCCCCTCTCTAGATGAACCACGCCCATTGCCTAATACAGTCAATCCTGGCATGAAGGATGCATTCATGCCATGGATGACGTCGTAAGGCCTCGACGTAACTACTAAGAGATCCAACTGTCACTCTCGCCTCCAAGGGTCGAGTCACACTGTCGGCATCAGTGTGAGGTCACTGGGTCTCCTCCAGTTGAAATCTCGAAAGTGATGATCAAGTCAACAGTTTAACCGGGACCACTCAGTAACATCACAAAAGAGGACAGGAAGGCAAACATCACAAGATAAGTGTCTTTATTTTATTGCAGCTCATGGTACAAAGACACAAAAACAATATCAACATGGAACTAGAAGTACAAGAGACGTATCCACTAGTTCCGCTCCTGTCCACCTGCTCCAGGATCTCTACAGCCTTGTCCACTGCTCTACTGTTGCTCAAGCATTCATCGCTGCCTCTGCCTCGGTTGCTCCTCAAAAGCCTATGGATCAACTGAACGAGGAGTCGGACAGTCACGTGCCAGGTGACCCTTTCCGCGGCATGAGTAACACAGTCTGCTTCTGGAACGCCTGGCTCTGTTCCCTCTCCGGGTGCCCCGCACCACCGGTCCTAAAACCCGAGATCGCCCAACTGCTGGTCTGGTCCTCCTAGACCTCTGAATCATCTGTCTACTGCCCACAGATGACTCGGCTTCTGATCGAAAAACACGCGGCAAAGGAAGCAGCTCCTGAACACGCTCAGGGTGTAGAGCTACTGGCACAATCTCCACCCTGAAGAAGGTCTCGAAGTCTTCCCATGTGAAAGCCATCCCATCGCAAAACTGGAACAAGTGGCTCCACCACCTGCCTACTGCTGCCTGAAGAAGGCTGGCAGCAAAGGTCACCATGAAGTCTGATGGCGTCCCCACTAGCCTGAAGACTCCCACCACAGCCTCCAGCCAATCCTCAGCCGCCTGCTGGTCCGTCTCTCCCCCGAACCTGGGTGGCCTCTGGCGCTGGAACTCATGCAGTGCGCGCAAGTAGCGGGCATCGCCTACTGCTGGGGCTGGTGGCATCGGTGGCCCAACGTATGGTAGTACCGCTGGCACCTCCGCTGGTGCCTCAACTGCAAGAGGGCCCTGTACCGAAGCCTCGTCACATGACAGGCTGTCAGCACGCACATCCCTCTGGGCTCTAACTGCTCGTCCGAGAAAAGGCATCCTGAAAGAAACAACGTAACACGGTCAAACGATTATACCTGGTGAGCTGACCTGGTTTGAGCTGTTTTACAGGGGAAAACCTTTGAAAACACACACACAATCAGTGTTTTCGTGCACAAAGTCGGAAATCAGTTGTCAGGGTCCTGGTGTATGGATACGTCGGCCGCCCGCACCAACACTGGACTCCATGAACTGAAAACCACACTCGGTACCCTTAACACTATTGCTTCACAGAAAGAAAGATCAGAGTCCGCGGTAGAACCGACCACCTCTGATACCAATTTTTCACGACCCGTCCTCGGGGCCCGTGCCGTGACTACCCCAAGCCCGCCTTCCATAGGCCAGGGGCTGGCGACTAGCACCAAAGGCGTAAAATCCCGATAACTGGGAAGGCATTGCCTTTATAAAAGAAAACAAGCACCACAGAGTACAAGCGGAAGTAAAACACTAAGTACAAAAAGAAGTGCTGAAAAGTAAAAAAGGGGCCGGAAATACAAGCCCAACTGTAAAGTAAAACTCGAAAGGGAAAACAGCGACTGAAAAGTAAAGCTGCTACGCCGAGTTGTCCACTGGAAATCCCACCTGAAGGGTGGGTACAGATAGCTCCTCTACTCCTCGGGTCCCGCCGTCCGCTCCGAGTATGTCCCGCCCAGTGGTCCACCTCCGGGTACCGCCTCGTCGTATAGTCCACCTCCAGGTACCGTCCAGTCCTCGAACACTCGGCCTCTGTCAGTACTGGTCGTCGTCTGCAACCAACACAACGAGGTGCGGGCATAGCCCGTGCAGGGGTGAGTATAACGATACTCAGTAGAGACCCCGAGACCCTCAAGGTCTCACTAAAACCAACAAGGATAACCACAAGAAGATCTCAACATATAAACTCTACTTAGGTATATGCCCATACATATACCTAAGTTATCAAGTAACCCATCTCAATCATGAGGAAACACAAGGATCATGAGATCAACGGATAACCACTACCCAGGTATATGCCCATACATATACCTAAGTTATCAAGTAACCCATCTCAATCATGAGGAAACACAAAGGTCAAAAGTCTCAGCTTAAACCAGGATTTTCATTATCGAAATCGTAACTACTGAAGAGCTCAGTCTCTAGAGTGTACAGTGGTCCTGTCATGACTCCGAGGTACTTCTCACTAACCTAAGACTGCTGAGGTACTCCTCCTGTCGAGTACTGCGGGTTTGCGGCCAACTACCGGGCGCTCCGTCCGCTGAGGGTCTGTCGCCAAATACCGGGCGCTCACCCAAATAGCCTACTGAGGTACTTCTCCTGTCGAGTACCGCGGGTTTGCTGCCAACTACAAGGCGCTCCGTCCGCCGTGGGTCTGCCGCCAAATACCGGGCGCTCCGTCCACTGGGCTAGTCGACACACTCCAAGTCGAGTCGGTCAAGCAGTCGTCAGGTCTCAGTCGGCTACACGGTCTCCGTACTCTGCACGCTCGTCTCCAGGAGGGTCCGCTCCACGAGCTACTGGTCGATACTCCAAGTATCACAAAGTCCCACAAAGAAGTATCTCCAAAGACCGTCTCGTCACAGGGGTCTCAACGCAACAGACGGCGCGTCGATCGGACGCCCGGTCTGTGAGTTATTAGCCTTTTCGTCCCAGGGGCCAGGTTGGTTTCGTGTGCGAACCAATCCCGGCCGTATCACAACTGTACCCTGAACTCCCATAGGGTATACTCAAAGGGACCGTTACTCAACGTAACCACCAACGCCGCTGACGGTTCGTCAAACGGACGTCCTGTCTGAAAGATATCAGCTTTCTCGTTCCAGGGGCCCGGTTGGATTTCGGGTGCGATCCAACCCGGCCACTACTAACTGTATCCAAAACTCGGGTGAAGGATACCAAAAGTTCCGTATCGTAAACAGGAACTCAACTCAACAGACGGTGCGTCGATCGGACGCCCGGTCTGAGAGTTATTGGCATTTTCGTCCCCGGGGACCGGTTGGTTTTTAAGGCAAAACCAACCCGACCGTACTCCAACTGCGTCCAAACCTCGGGCGGAGTATGCCAAAAGATCCTTCTCACTAAGGGGAACACAACACAGCTGACGACACGTCAATCGGACGCCCGTAGCTCAAGATATGAGTGTTTCCGCTCCGAAGGCCCGGTTGGTTTTGTGAACAAACCAACCCGGCCGAACTCAAAGTAATCCGAAACCTTGAGTGCGATATACCGAAACGACCGTCTCGATCCGGGGATCGCGTTGCCGCAGACGGTTCGTCATTCGGAGGTCCGAGGCTCAAGATATGACCAAAAGACCGAAACTGGTTCGAAACGGGGGGGTCCGGGTCCGGGCCGACCCGGCCCGACCCCCCCCCCCCCTGGGGCGGTCAGGCCGGCAGGCAGGCCGGCGGCGCGGCGGCGCGGGGGCCGCGGCGCCTTGGCGCCGCGGGGTGGCTGCACGCGGGGGCTAAGCCCCCGCTGATTGAAAGGCGGCACGGCCTTTGTGCCGCGCCATTTGCAAGAAACGGCCCCCGCACGTGGGGGCCGACTGGAAATAAAACCGGGGGGCTGTTGCTCCCCCTTTATATGAAAACCGCCCCCCTTTAAGAGGGGGTTTTTTTATGCGCTGGACGGGGGATTAATTCCCCCGGTTTAACGTTATCCGGCCGGCCAGCTGGCCGGCCGGTTTTTTCCAACGGGACCGGAAATTCCGGTCCCCTCTTCGGCTTCCGACGCCGGCGGCCCGGCCGCCGGTCTTCTCTTCCCACCGCGGCCCGGAACCGGCCGCGGTCTCCTCGTCCCGCCGCGGCCCGGAAACGGCCGCGGTGTTCGTCGTCCGGCGCGGTGCGACGGCACCGCGCCCCCTTCGCCGTGCCTTGATTCCTTTCGACGCGGCGCGACGGCGTCGCGTTCTTGAAGATTCTTCCTCGGCGTGGCGCGACGGCGCCGCGTAAAATAATTTCACGATTATCCGCGTGGTGCGACGGCACCACGCCACTTTGCTTCCACCCGCAGGAAATAACAACAAGAACGATGGAGGGGGTTCAGCCGTGTTCATACGGTCCGACCCCGTCACGTTAAGCAATAACGCATCTTTAAATAATCAAAAGCCACACGTTAGACTTGCTAAAAATTCATGATAAAAAATAGAATAACTAAACAATAATCAAAAACCCCTACCTTGGTATAAGGTTCGAAGATTTGTCAACGTTCCGCAGAAGACGACGTCGCGGAGGTCGGGCGTCGCGGTAGCTGTTCGTCAAATCCGATGACGAAGGGGTGCGTCCGAAGAGACACGTCGTTGGCGAATACTTGTACGCCGACGAAGGTTGTCCGAGGAAGAAGCGGTGTCCTCACTCGTTGACACGGAAGACGAAGAAGAGCGGAGTGGCGTTCTTCGTCGGAACTTGAGCGTTCACGTCAAGTCTTGAGGAATGTCAAATAAAAAGAAAACAACGAACTCAAGAACCCCTACCTCGATAGTCGCACGTTGACGTAGTCGTGGAATATCGGTGTCGATTCCTTTGACGTCGGAGGAAGAGTCTTTGTTGATGGCGTTCGTCGCGGAAAACCGTCGCGGAAGAGATGACGCGGAAGAAGTACGTCGCGTCGCGGATACGGCGTCGCGGATGGACCGTGTTCTTCGGCGGAGAAGTTCTTCGTTGAAGAACGGCGTTCTTTGCGTTCTTCGTTAAGTTTGAAGAAGATGAAGAAGACTTCCCTACTATCTTAAGGAGATAAAAATTCTAACAAAATAAAATAAGACTCTTTCTTATTTTATTCACACAACCCAACCTCTTTGAATTTCAAAGGTTTGAAATTCAATAACCACACACAACTCACCTCATTAACTCATTACATTTAAGTCATAGGTTTATAACTTAAGTTAACATAATTTAAGTGGGAGTTGAGGGGGTTTTAGAGGATATTAAGGGGTGGGGTTCCTGTGGGACCCACCACCCTCATAACCTCCCATGGGAGGTTGGGTGGTTACCCAACTTCCAACAAGAGATATCACTTAGAGTAAAATAATAAAAATTGTAGTGTAATTACAAAGTAAACATCCACAATTTTTTTATTATCAACACTCGCATGAACACAACTCCAGAACAGGAGTTCCTAAGCGTATACCGGCGCTACGGTTCCAGCGGTGGCCTCGGAATTAGATTCCGGGCACCGGTTCAACATTTAGAAAAACCCGCTCGTCCGTTCACTGAACGTACCCGAGCCAAAACTTTAGAAAATGATTCCGGGCACACCGGGCCTCGGAATCAGGTGCCGTCAGAAACTGCGTTCTTGTAAAATTCCAAAGAAAATTAAGAAAAAAATTTCCTTGAAATTTACGGGTCTTTACATTTGAACCTATTTTTCATATTCTTTTCATTCATCACACTTCTTGAGAGAACCATATCATGCTTTATTTAACTAGAATTTGATTTATTTTGGTCAAAAATTGAGCATCTGAGTTACATGTGTTTTAAATGATTGAGGAATTTCGTTGATTTTAAGCCCACATTTCTAATAATAATTTTTATAATGGACTATATTTAGAATTAAATCATTGTATACCTTAGAATCCATGAACAACCTGTAAGGTTAGCCACATTACAAGCCATGTTTTTCCTATCCAACCTGTTCTGGAAGTGAAATTTCATAATCGAGTTGAACTTAAGTGTGGGGGAAGCTATTTAGTATTATACTACATCATTTGGAGATAATTTGGGTGAAAATAAAATTTTAAAGATAGGTTATTGCTACTGAAAAAAATAATTATGTTGAAATTTGTTTCTTTTTCTGGAGCTTTAATTATTATTGATGTTGTACCTTTCTCGAGCTTATAATGGAAGATGAAAGCTGTGCCTTTTTGGGAGCTTTCAAGAAAAATTATGTTTAATAATATTGAATTTTTTTCTATAGTAATGACGAACAATTTGAATATTCCTTGAGTTTTCATGATGAAAGAGTTGTTTTTCTACTAAGGATAGTGAAGATGAAACCCTAATTGAGTGAAAATTAGAATAATTCAATTTTCATGAAAAATAGACAAACCCCCTTATTCGACCTCAAATGTTTTACCATCTAAATATTAACAACTAAAATACATGGAAAAACCATGAACATTTCTCATGATATACATATTCCCTTTACTCACATTAGGTGGAGTTGTAGGAATTTATCAATCCTGTTGTTACCCTTCCATGAGTATTGGATGATAAAGAAATTGTTAAAAATTTGATATTTGTGTGATAAGAGAAAATGAAAGTGAGTTAAGTGTTTTGTGTGCATGAAAGGTTACATTAATTGGAAATATATTGAATGACATAAATGGAGAACATGAAATAATATTTTTAATGAGGCATGATATTTTTTGCTTCTTGGTGATAAATTGTTTGATCTAATGGATATGTGTTTTAAATTTGTTTTGATTATACTTTGATATTTACATGTCTAGGAGTCAAAGTGATTAGTTTTGGGGAATTGATAGTGATAATATTTTAATAATTATTAATATGTTTTTAAGTTATTTAATCTCTAAAAATTAGTCATTGTGTACTTATTTGTATCATTTTATGATTTTTGATGAGTTTTGAGCTTAAGCATCAAAATTGGTTAATTCTGGACATTTCACATTTTTATGTTTCCTTTGTATTTAAATCACAAATCCTTCAATATTGATCTAATTTATGTGATTAGTTTTCATAGTAATTCTTTTTTTGTGGGCTATAAAACATTTTTCTAGAAACAGAGCCAATTCGAACTCCCACATTCCCAAATAATTCGACTAATTTGAAGACTTAGTATGGTCGGTAGAATAGACAATACCTTATTCAATGAGGCATATCATAGGATAATGACTATAAAATGGGATGATTCGAGCTGGTTTATAAATAAAACTCAATTAGTCAGTTCCAAATTAAATTTAAAGGAGAAAGTATTTAATTACGGTCACCCTTTAACCGGTCAATGTTGGGTTGGTGGAATAGTGTTTGGCGGCCAGAAAAAGTCAGGTATATTTAAGTGGCCATAACTCTTTCTACACAAATCCAATTTCTCTGAAATTTCAAGGGTAGCTATCCAAACCCATTACTAACATATTATAATATGGGACAATGGAATTATCCTACCATCTAGTGGGATAAACGAATATATCATTCTGGAGGATGGATTCAGGAGGATAAAATTTATGTCTTTTATATTCACTCTCTTATTCTTCATATTTTTGTAATGCCTTCATCATCCCTATTATTCTTAATTACCCTTCCCATGGTGTGGTAAACAATTATAGTTCTTGGGTAAGGGTATTTTTCATTTTTTCATCGCTTGAGTTCTTCCATTTGATTGAATAAAAACACTCTATCTTATAATAGCTATTTTATTATCTTATGCAATCATATTTGATTTTATATTATTTTATTATTATTGCTTTGATAAATGAACATCATCTCCCTCCACTAGCTTCTGTTATATATTTTATAGAATAGATCATGATTAGTGGTGAAGTACTTGGAGATCATCAGTATGTGTGGGAGGTGTAGTGAACATTCTTGATTTGTTGGGATAAAAAATACCCGATTGGGGATTGCCTAAGTAAATTTGGGACACTAAAACTATATCACACATTGTATGGAGTGTATAGAAAATTAATATTTTCTTAAGGTATATTTTTACCATTACCATTTGACCAAAGTAATGAGTTTAAGTGATTGTGGAACCTCAATTAATTTGACATAAGAGAAGAGGATTGAATAAAATGGAACAAGGATAGCATTATAACTAAAAAAATGACCCTGACTTGATCACCCATCTCATATAATAGTTTTTAATAACTTAAATTTCAAATTTATCTTTTGTGAATTTCTACCTTTTCCTATTTCTATAATTCTCTAAAACATACAAATTCAATCACACCCAATTCTTCATCTAATTAAAAAAAGACAAACGGGATTGTTGTGCGATCCTCTCTAGAGACAACCTTATTTAACCAAATTACTACATTATAACATAGGAAATAATTTTTTTCCCACACCCCATGATTGGGACGTGTCACCCACATACATTATTGATCAGGTTTTTTCATAAACCCTGGTTTATTCTCCCATGAACGCTCGGGCCACTACAGCCTCAAGACCCTCTTTCAATTATTCGATTAATCATGGATCTTCCAAGATTGAAGATTTCCATCACTAGAATAATAGATTCTGTTGTAAAATCCATTTGGAAAACAAATCAAAGTGAATTTCTTCACTATTCGTTAAAGATCGATGAAGAAAAAGTGATCAGGAAACCTCTGTCATCTGAATCACTCTATCTATGCCATCACACCTCCATCTTATCATGGTGATCCGAGATATATGATATTGGGTCATTGAACCAAGAATTGTGTGTGTAATGATCAATTTATTGGGATATGTTGAGCCACAATAAAAATGAAGAATGCCAATGATGTACGATGAATGTGGGGAGAAAATAACATAACCAATCAAGAGGAAAATACCTCAGTCTATGTCCATATTAATCTTGTTTCATTTACTTTAGAATGAAAATCGAAGAATCAAAAATTAATCATAAAGAAAATTAATCATATAAAACCCCACAATCATACCCATCCCACAAGACGATTAATCCATGGATTAATCTCTTTGTTGATTGGTCAGTGATCATCATAGAAATCAACAACTGGATCAAAGCACATTCCCTACCTCAATTAGGTTCAATCCTTAACAAAGAATGATGAATTGTCATTTTCATTGAATAAATCTATCAAATCCATGGTGTTTTGATCATCAATCCACGATATTTCATAGAACACATGAGAGAGAATCCTTGAATATCTCTCAAATGGCTCCCCAATGTTTATGAGGAAAAAACATTAAATTCTCCATAATCATCAATTTAGATATGTTTTAATCGATAAATCAATAATTTAAAATCAAATAAAATAATTTAATTCTTTTATTCTTTTCCGCACTCAAAATGACTTATCCACAAATGATCCACACCAACTAATGTTAAGTCATTCTAAGGGTAGAACTCACATCATAAAATCAATGGTTCCCTTATATTTATAATATGGGAACCAATTTATAGTTATTCCATTTTTTTTTGAAAAAGTGTGTGCACCTGCTATTGAATATATTTAATATATTTCAAATATTTATTTTGGGAACACCGATCCTTAAAATCACCCACTACATCATCACCTAGTCTAAAAAATAATCAATATAAAATCCAAAAACAATATATTGAAAATCTGAGATATTATATTCTCCCCGCCTTGGGGTATTACATCCCAAAAAATCCAAAATAAGGGATACTCAAAAGGATATGGGTACTGGGCATGATTCTGAGCCTCCCAATCCCATGTTCTCTCCTAAAGATTCCCTTTCTACCACCAAAAATAAACTAAATGAATCAATCGCCCATGAAAGATACTCTCCTACCCATCATTGATCCCTACTGGGTACTCAGCAAAGGTCACTCCATCTTCAATGTCCAGTTCTCCACAATTGAAAATGTGAAATGGGTCATGCATGTACTCCTCAGCTGTGACCCAAGGAGGATTTCATGTAATCAGTGTAATGGTGTAGGTACAGATAATTGGTATGAAACTTATCCAATGGTACACTGTGTCAAGAAAAGGCCAATGAAACTTTGAGATAGGTTGCCACCCTAGCCAAATATCTATAATCCATATTGAGGTCAAGCATGAAAAAACACATGGTCTCATTCCGCAAACTCCAAAATCCTTCATCACCTATCAGTATAGGAAATTCTGATAGCTATGTCTATTATTCATATTCCCATGGATGATCTACTCCTTCTCTTTTGTAGCTCGAAAAAATTATGGTCCATGAGTGCTGACTCTCCTAGGTTAGTCTAACAATGTGGTGACCTACAGGGTTGCCCGTACAAATCCTTGGATAGAACCATACCGATGGTGAAATGGTTGTTGTTGTTGAATGAAAACTCCACCATTTTTAGATGATCCTCCCAACTATGACCAAAGTCCAACATGAAATCATGCAACTTCTCCTCAATAATATGAATGGTTCACTCTGTCTAACTGTTAGTTTGGGGGTGAAACACTCCGATCAAGAATAAATGGGTAAAAATAGCCTCTTATAATCCCTTCCACAACTAGTATGTAAATAGGTAATCATGATTATATATAATCATTTATGGGACTCCTTGTAGTCAGACTATCTCTTGTATGTAGATGCATCCCAATATCTCTACCGAACTCTGCTCTCGTATAGATAAGAAGTGGTACGACTTGGGTAGTCTATCTAACATCATGCAGATGGACTAACATCCCTAGTACATACGTGGTAATCCTATCACATATTACACAGATATACCTTCCCAAATCCATTCAGTAACCTCAAGGTGTTTAGCTAAACCCACTAGAACTTGGTGATCATGCTTTACCTACTGACAAGTAAGGCATCAAGAGACAAACTCTGCAACTCCCTTTTTCATCCATGCCCATAAAACTCACATCATAGGTCCTATTACATTTTAGAAAGACCTATATTTATTGAAAAATGAGACACATGAAGCTCTATTATAACCTCCCGCCCAACATCACTAGTACCATTGTGCATCCTCTAAAAAGAACAACATGCTCTATACCTTTACAAAATCTATCAGGAGCATGACCTATGGATATCCATGTGTATATGGTCTCATAGTTAGTATCCCCTAATTATGCCTTGATGACTCGCTGAAAGGTAAGAGGGGTAACAACCATAAAATGGATATAAAATTCTTTATATACATCCACACTGAACCTCAAGCTCCCATATGCCGGTTTTAGACAACAAAACTGGGGATGCCCTAGGTGAAACACTAGGTTTAACAAAGTCCTTACTCTGTAAGTACTCCAAATGCACCCTCATCTAAATAATCTCTAAGGTAAAAATTTGATATGTTGGTATATATATTTCTGCCATCCTAGGGTGTAAATCAATATAGAAACCTATCTATAAATGTAGAGGTAGGCCTAGAACATTTTTGAGGAAGACTTCCTCTTACAATGTCAGCACTTAGAAAACTGGAAACTCATAACATTCACTATACTAGGGGTTACGCTGACCATCTGACGAATAATCAGATTCAGCCACCTATGAATGAGTCCATCATACACTACTTAGGTTTCCTTTTCACTAAAAAAAGAAAACCTAGTTTCGTTACTATGGAAACACCACACCCTTCACCTAAAACAGTCATTCTGGGAATGAACTGTATATAAAAAATCTATACCAAGAATGACATCATAAACCCTTGACACTGATACCAAGATATTTTAATAGAAACTCTCACATCCAAGAGTTAGTTCACACTATTGGCACAAGTGTGTGATCAATGACTCTTCTCCAACTGGAGTCTCCAAGTTAAAGGGTTAATTCAAAGGTTAAACCATAATCACTAAGCATTGTACAAGGTAGGTAAAAAGAATATAATGACTAGAACCTGTGTCTATCAGTACTGCATATAAAGTATTAAATACATTGTACATACCTCCATTCATTCTTGGATCATTTGGGTCATAATATTTGAGCATCTTCATCTATCCTCTCCCCTTTCCTCTAGCTCCCTAAGCTTAGCATGAACCACTTGTGGGTGGTGATGGTAAGAAGTAAAAGTGTCAACCAACACACGCTACTCTCCCAGATCCTCTTCCATGTTTTCCACCCTACGAACCTAACTTCTCATACTACTACCTCTACCTCAGTGGACCATATGTAATTTCTTTATCAGCTATACAATGGGTCAGACAATCATGGGAAATATGTCCCCTTCCATAACATGAGTAGCACTGTCTCTCTTAGGGATGTCTGGACCCACCCTTTGAGTACTGAACATCCTATGTCCTAGTACCCACTTCTAAAAAATCTCCCACATCTAGGCCCATGGGACTGATATCAGCTCATTGCTGCTGAGGTCTCTACTCCTGCTTTCACACTGCTAATAATAGTCGGATGTAACTACTCATCCATGGAACTCACAACCATAAAATATCTCTCTTGCACCACATCATATCTTGGAATTCATAGAGGAATAAAACTGGCACTAATGTCTCTATGCAGACCTCACTCGAAGGTTTGAGACATGAAAAGAAAATTTGTAACCATATCCATTGAGTACCTCGAGAGGTTGGTAAACCTCGATATATACTCACCCAATGTCATTCTACTATACTGAAGCTGTAGAAGATCCTAGATACAAATATCCCTGAGTGTAGCTGGTGATAAATCATCTCCAAAAAAGAGATCAAACTATATTCACAAACGATTAACCTAATCGTATGAATGAGTAACCAAACCCCGCCATTGCCCTGCAGATCTATGAAGAATGATCTATACCAAGACCACCATATGATATAACTATGTATTTACTAGATAGAAAACTTATGTCATCTTCTCAATACATTCATCATTCATCTATGGGTCCAGTTCACCTCGGAACCCAAGGGGTCTCTGTCTCAGGAACTCATGAAGCACACTCAATCTGCACACCCCATCCACTAGTACTGTGTTTAACACATGTTTCTCAACATGTGGTTGTATGGATGGTGCACCACCTGGAGGTATAAGCTCAGGAACTGGTCCCTGGATCGATGCCTCATCACTGAGGGGATCATCCTCATGATCGTCATGTTGAATCCTAGATGGAATATTTTATAGAGGTATCCCAAAACAAACAATGTGTTCCATAGTCAATGAGTATATACAGAAAGATGACTCAAGAAGGTAATGAAAACTACTTCCCATTCCTATATGATGAATGTACCAGTGTTTTCCCTAAAACTAGTGTTCTCATGTACTAAGTTGAAAAGAAGGTGAATAGAGTCACGAGGTATGGATACATTGGTTGTTGCACCAACACTGAAGTCTCAAGCATGAAATCCAAACTCGAAACACTTAACACTATTTCCAAAAACCAATATCACTAATTCTCAGTCCTAAAGTTGAACCAACCACCTCTGATACCACTATTTTACAACCCATCCCAGTGGGGCCTGTGTCATGACTCCCCAAGCCCAAAACCAATATTCCCGGGGCTAGGGACTAGCACCGAGTATGCATATCACTAATACGGGAGGCACTTCCTAAGTACCTATGCACATGAACACATCTCTGAGACCATAAAATGTTGAAATGTAAAAACAAATAAACTAATTACACTTAAATTCATCTATGTCCCACAACCATAGTATGACATGATGTAAAGGAAATTTCATAGGGTAAAATAAAATCCCACCACAATGAGTCTGTAACACATGTCCTTCTTGAAAGTAAAGGTCTGGGACTTCTTTCTGAAAGATTTAGGAACACACCTCAGTTTTTCTGGTCTCACTATGTACCATCTAGTCCTTTTACACCTAGGAAACTATAAAAAGGTCTATCATATGCACAAGACATGAAAATGTGGAAAAATCCCATGTAGGGGTGAGTATAAAAATACTAGGTAGGACACCCCAAAACAATAAAGAATAAAGAAATGGGAAGTAAATTCCGCTCAACATAGGTATATGTCTATAATACATATAAAAAGAATATAAAGATATACTCAAAAAAGACACACCGTCTAGAGGTAATCCATAATGACAGTATATCGACCAAGGATTTCATCTCAAAGATTTCAAAAAGCACTAATCTGAGAGAACACACTTCAGTGCCTGATAGCTCTGATGTTGTTCATCAGAGAGGCACTGCTCATTGGGTCTCATCATGAGAAAGAACAGACAGATAGTTTGAATTGATATGACACTCAGATGAAGATCACTGTTAGGGCCAAGGGGTGATACCAACTACTCAATATGGATTAACCCACTATGTAGAGGATTGGAGCCTGTGTAGTTTTTTTCACTTTAATAATACGAACTAAACATAGGGAACTAAGTAAATAGAGGATCTCACTCTGGGCCTCTCAGTGGGATTCAGAAGACTCAATCCAGGAAGGCCTACTAAAGGGACTATTTTACTTGTTGTAAGAGGTGATAATATACCAACCTTCAGAAAAAAGATAAGGGGAAAACCCTAAAAAAATATTGTCTAATATATAGAGGAAATAGGATTAAATCCATGTAGAGAATAGTACCCTTCATATAGAAGGTTTAAAAACAACTTCCCTTGACCCTAGGTCTTGCTCATGTAAAATACCCATTTGATAAAACTGTGTCCTTGTAGTGGTGTAAATTCCATGTAAGTAACTTGTGTATCCACCATGTGTGTCAGTACATAACTCAACCCATATACTCGACCAACCCATATCCATTTAATCCTTGGTACGTGCCAAATTCATCCAGGAGGGACCACACATCGTGTAGCCCTAACCACACGTAGTGTGATTCCTTTATCATACCTGAAACCCTATACACCACTCAGTGGGACCCACATTCCATGAAATCCTAGGTCACATGCTGTGTTGATTGAGTTTTAAAAAAACCCTATCTCTTCCCCCCACACACAACATCACCACCACGACCACAGAATCCACCTCTAATCACACAAATAATCATGGATATGCCTCGATGGACCCCTTATTGTCACTCAAATAATAGATTCCATCATCAAATCCATTCGAAAAATGGATTAATTTGTTATTTTTCATTGTTCATCAAAGAACATTGAATAATGATAGATTGTGAATCCTCTATAATAATTTTCACTCTGTCTCTTTCATCGCACCTTCATTGAGTCATGTTGATCCCTGATATATTATATCGTGTTGTTGTGTTAGGAATAAGGTGTGCAATTATCTATTGATCAGGATTTTTCGAGTCACGGGACAAAAAAAGAATTCCCACTATGAAAAATTAATGTGGAAGAAAAGAAGATAATAAATCAAGGGGAACATACCTCAATTGATGTTTCTATCGATCACAGTTCGTTTCTATTCGAATGATAATAAAAAATCAATAATTAAACATAAATAAAATTATCCACATAAAACCCTGAAATCATAACCATCCTATATTATGATGATTTTTTTTGTTTATTGAAGCATGATCATTATAGAAATCAAGATTGGGGAATAAAAAATCAAAACACACACCCTACTATGATTTGGTTTGATCACCGATGAAGAATGATGTGTCGTTGTCGTCGTTGGAAAGATTTTCTGAATCCGAGTTGTGTTGATCATCAATCCATGAACTATTATTATTCACTTGAGAGAGAATCCTCAAAGATCCCTCCAATGTTTATATAATTTTTATTAGGTTATGTGTGTAACCATAGAAATTAACCAAAATCATCTATTTAAGGACATGTCAATCATAGTATCAATAATTTAAAATAAAGCTATTTTATTTCATTAATTTTTTCATTTCCACACCTGTGATGACTTTTAAACAAACCACCCATGATGACTAATTTTAAGACATACCTATGGTAAACCAAATGTTCCAAAAATAATTATACCCTCATATTTCAGATCTGGGTACCTGTTTAGATATTATTCCACTTTTTAAGGAAAATTGAACTCATGTGATATTTAATATATTTGAAACATTTTATTTGGGAACAATGGGCCTTGGATTCACACACCGTCTTAGCGCGAGGTCATTAAAATAATTGATATAAAATCCAAATATAATAAATAGAAAATCAGAGTCATTATAGCTTTAAATGACCAAATTAAAACATTATTAATAAAATTATCCCAGAACACTACCAGTTATCTACTAGAATCCACCAAGTATCTAATAGTTCAAAAAAAAAACCACTAATCCACTTAAAGCACCATTAGGTACTTGATTCATAATAGTTAGGTTCATAGTGGTTTCTATACCTAAAGGGACTTCCCCCTTTTTATCCCTTCATCCAATCTCCCCCATTATCCTCCATACTAATTTACAAATTAAATTACACTTAAAAAGGAATAAAGATACCAAAATTAAATAGAAATAACTATAATGGGAGGTAGAGTTCTCCAAAAACTCCTTATCAATGATCTACCCATCCTCTATTCAATTTAACTAGCATCATGAGAGATTAAATAATCCCATTGGATCATCATCATGAATTCATTATCCCATATTTTTTCTTAGAAATTTTTATAAACCCTTATGAACAAAACAAAAGGTAATACTTTACCCTATGACACATTATAACTTTTATCTACAATAAATATTAGGTTATTTAAGTACAATTCATCAGATTATTGATCTACATCATTATACGGGGTCCTGTGTGATTATTTGATAATATATATTGTAAATACCCATGATTGACGTATATGGACCTTACATTTATTTTTTAGAATTCTTAATACATGACACAAACATATACCCAGATATTATATTTTTTTAGTGTCTTTGGAAACACGTAACACAATCTTCTAACTTGGTGAAATATCTTCAAAATCTCCAATAAAGATCTTCGCATTTTGTTTTCCTACCTAAAATGTTTCTTTATATCTTGAGTAAAAGAAAACATAAAAAAGGGTAAGATTAAATGCTCAGTGAGGGTAAACATGGAGAACATAAAAAAACATAAACATAAGAATACAAAAACTTAAAAATAAAGTTTAAATATAAAAATCATGAGTCATGATATAAATCATGGCAGTGTGTAAGACATAAATCAGAAGTCAACATTAACCATGATAAAATAGAATTGGTATAAAACATAGAATTAAAGAAAAAATAACCACATAATATTATTTCAATAGTATCCCAGGTTTTATAATAAGACCATTATAGTGTAAAAAGTCCATTATTGAACTGGGTTTACTTTTCGTTCCAACCATCTATTTCTAAACCGCATTTACTTGTCCCTCCTGCCCTGTATTATTGAACCAGATTAACATTCTATTCCAGTCATGTTTATCTCATGAGATATAAATATTTACCCAATGAATTGGAGGGTGGTATAGGTCTCACCCATCTCATAATTAAATCATTCTTACATGTTCCACAAAAACAGAAATCATTCATCATAGCATAACCCAAGACATAAAATGGGTTTCTTAAACATCATTCCCTCATAACATAATCCATATAAAATTTCACTCCATAACTAAAAAATATTATCATTGTAATAACATGGATAGAAACATAACCCTATTTAAAAAGAATCATATTATATGCAAAATAATCTTGATAACACACTTGAACTTAATTTTTGAGCAAAATATCCTTTCTTCATCAAAAACATGTTATTTTCTCAACATGCTGCAGATTTTTTTTTAAAAAAGGATTTACTTAAAAATAAACTTGAAACAATGTAGAGTAAGATTCATGGAAACAAGGTGTCATGATGATGTAAAAATATGTTCATGTCATATAATTAAAAAAACATTCTCCTCATACTTTTGTTGGAAAAGTCAAAAAAGTACCTCAACTCAAATAAAGAGACAATATTCCTTTCATACCATTTTAAAAAAATCACCAATGGGAGAAACTAACGTTAAAAAATTGTATAAGAATATAAATAATATTAAATACATAGGGAACATGGATTTAGATGATAAATATACCAATGTAAATACTTATATATAAACAATCTCGGATAAAAATGAGATTGAAAAATTACCCCTTACCCTATCTATGATATGCTTCATATGTATATGAACCTCATATATAGTGGGTCTAAACATATAATTAAATTATAAAATAACCATAATAATATTTATGATATCATATATGATTCACTTAAGACTTTTTGTTACGTGTTTATTTATCAATTCTATGTTAAAGCAACATTTTGGTAATAATAATTTTATTTATCATACGTGCTTTGAATTTTTATTTATGATATTATTAATTAGATCATGATTTAATTAACAAATAATGTAAAAAACTATTTATATATAATATGGATTAATTATATAAATATATATTATAGATAGACAAAGGAAATGGAATACACCGTTCATGGAGTTAGTAGACTATACATAAGCTTGAACATTTTTTATGATTCATTATTAAATTGAATGGAAAAAAGTAAATGACCTATAGATATATATTTAAATTATCATTAATATGTCATACATTTAATTATTATTTATTATATATACTTTATAATCATTCTTGAATGGTTAACGTGGAGAATGAATCTCATTGCGTCGTGGTGACGGTAGGCCGTACGTACGCATGAGAGGTGATATCATTCACTTAATGGTTAAATGGTATAGAAATGGATGTTATATTAATTATAATGAATAATTATAATGTTATATTAATTATTTACATCCATTATACAAATTATTATATCCATACAAATTAAGTATTGTTGAGTAACAAATTGCACCACATCGTGGAGATAATAATCTTTACATATATACGCATGGTGATATTATTATTATAAGGATGGATAAAAGGAGGTATAAGGTTTTCCCATAACTAAAAATAAAATCTAATAATGTATAATATACTGTATTTATTACTTTATTAGGATAACTACATAAAAATAGATAGTATAATAATAAAATAATTGTGAAAGTGGTGATAAACCATTACCTCTTTTTCGAGTATCTATTTTTGATTTGCACAAAAGGTCTCCCTATGATGGCTTTATGACCAAATTTTGGCCTCTAGAAGGAAGGTAGGGATTTGGAGATATTATTTTAGTAGATTTTGGATGATCCAAAGGGCTTTAGTGGAATGAATAAGTGGGTATAGTTGATGACTTTTTATAAAAGGGAGGAGGGGCACTTTAGGAATGTCTTGAAATATTAATTTATTATAAATTGATTTTCAGTTTATAATTGTCCAAAAATAATTTATTTAGAATATTATATGAGTATAGGTCTAAATAATATTATCCATTAAAACTTAGACACGTTTTTATTTTATTTTGAACCTTATCATTTTGATTTATCCGTATTTAATCTATTTAATTTTATTATTGGTAATAATATTCTAAATAATAAATGGTTTTAAATAATTACTTATGTGTTTTCAAGTGTCCATAATTGTATATTTTATGAAATTTTAGACCATATAATTTTCACTTTTTATTTTTAAAATATTTTATTTATTTTTAAATAATTTAATAACATGTTATTTTTATAAAATATTAATAGTGTTTACTTTGATACTATTCATTTATTTTACTTTAAATTAAATCCACACTGAAGATAAATTTGAAAAAATAATATTTAATACACTCATAACATGTCATATTCACCTATAAAATTCGTGTATAACATTAATTAGTTCATATTATATTTCATTTAATATTTTTAAACCAATTTAATTGATATTTATATTAATAAAATAATTTATACATCACTATTGTGTGATCATTAATGGTAATTATTTAATCTCTAAAGATTATAAATAAATTAAAATGATTTATATAATATCATTACCTTTATGAAGACAATTTATGTTTAATTTTTTATCTTTTTTATCACTTCATTAAAATTATTATACTTGTAATATATATGAGTGTGACATGTTGTCACTTTCTTTTGTTTTAATTATAATTACATCACTTTCATAAGAAAAAGTAATTTAAATAAATAAATTCAGACCACTATGTGATATTGGACTAATTTAATTCATAAAATATGATTTTAAAAGGTGTTAGTGTAATTTTACTATTTTGATCATATTGTTTGTTATCCTAATTTACCTGATTTACCTTTAACCATGGTAAATATAAATTACCATAGTTACTATTCATAATATTAAAAAAATAAAAGTAAACTATTATCATAATTTGGACCTAAGGATTCCAAATATGGAATCCATTTTTCAAAATTTTGAATACAAATTTTTTCAGTAATTAATTTAAAATTAATTCGCATTGTCAAAACTAGAAAGCGGGTTTTTAAGAAGTAAAAACATATCAAAAGATTGAAATGTGTTTATATCCAATTCAAATGTAAAATTATATCCAATTAAAAAATTTTCATTACATGATAAAAACATAATCCAATTAAACAATAAAACCAATTAAAAATATAATATAATTATAAAAATAAATTTGATGAAATTGCAGTTTTGAATTAAAATAAAATATTTTTCAATATTCATTAACATATGAATTTAATTAGAAAAATACCAAAATTAAGCCAAAGTAAATTTTGATTCTCTCTTCCAAATAAGATACTTATATTTTCAAATAGAATATATAAAAGTGTTAAAAACAAGATTTAAAAATGGTGTACCAGCAAAAGATAACAAAACTACATTTAAAAAAAATACTTATTCTATCTGAAATAATTATTTTTTTATTACATCATGATTAATAAAATACATAAGATGAATGATAATGTTATATAAAATTAAAATTTTTGTTAATAATATCCATAATAGCTATTTTATATCCCCTTAAATAATAATATTTTAATAACGTATCATTGTTTAGTGAAACTCGGTATTGTGTACAACGCAAACTATCGAATAAGTTAACTCTTTCATGTAATGTAAGCTAAGACAGTGTTGAGTTTAATGAAAGCTTCCTTTGGTGTTCCATATGACATAATCCAAACATAGTTCTTTTATACGTTGAATGAAATCTATACTCAGTGTTTTGTGAGATGAATTCTATCAGAAGAACATGAAATTGTATGTAACACAAACCAAGTATCATGTTGTGTATATGACAAGATAATATGGTGTTGTGTATTTCTCAAGATAATCTTGGTGTAGTTTACAAAAAAAGAAATCAAAGAAATTAAAAATAATCTATCTCATAAAATCTATGGGTGTTACGTATATTCTCAATTGGGAAACATTGAAGTAGTTGTACACCACACAAAACATTGGGTTAAGGCTATCTACTAAGTAATTCTGTTATTCAGTCAAAACATTCAAACAGAATGATTTATATCAAATTCAATATTCCTTGATTACCTATGTTTACATGGTATAATCTTATTGAAACATTAAAAAATACATAATCACCAATTATAAATTCCATGGGTCACCTCTGAAGGTCATTATAGATATTGTTTTAGGTCTAGGTTGCCTCACGACATTTATAAATCATCTTTACCTACTCTATCATCTCCTATACAAGATTATACCCAATTATAGAAGATTTTCATATCCTTTTCTAATATATAGAATAGATACATAATCTACCTTATAATGCCTCATGTGGATCCATATGGATTGATGATTGGTAACTTTATCAATAGGAGATTACACTATAGAAATGTGATCCTCCCTTAAGCCACTAAAGTTAAGAATGCAAGCTCAAAGAATATCCTCAAATACCAAGATACTTTGCTCATACTATCCATAAATGGATGAAAGTTGATACTCAATTTCACCTAAGACCCTAATGTTAAATGTAAAACATAGATACCTATCAAATATTACACTAGATAGCACACCATGAAGGTTTACTATCACTTTGAAATATATATATATATATCTGAGTTCATCATCTGAAGTGGGTTATTTAAAATTTAAAAAGGACAGCTATTTAGTTAGGTGATCTATTATTACACACATTGTATCTTTCTCAACATATGATCTCAAAAAAATGTTCATGAAATGAATCATGGATTCAATCCATTTTTACATAATAAAAAGAATTGGATAAAATGAACCTATATGATTTTTATGTTATGACAATACCTAATAATAAGTAAATAATTTATAAATGAATCTTGTGATATCATTATTTATGTCTGACTAAACACATTGAGGAATAATATCATGACCCAACTTTATGATTGTGGGTCATATAACCCTCCTTACAGAATGATACTCCTTTATTACCTTGTTTATCATAATTACGGGTACTATAAACCTCCCATTAACATATATAAATGGAGGAGAATATTAGAATAATCTATCAAGGATATATATACCATAAAGTATTTATTGAATGATATTAAAACTAGAATTATAAGTCTTATATTCCTTGGCTTGTTTTGAGATAGGTGGTAAAAGAATGATGTGATGTAGATGTATCCCTATCTGATCCTCTAACAAATCTTGATGGATATTTTCCATTATATAAATGAGATTACATTCTTCCATTGTCCCTGGACCTTCTAAAGGTGTACTTTTTGACTGGGATCATTAATAATAAAATTTAGTTTACTAGAAGGATAATGGATATCAAAGTTAAATTAATGAAGTTATTCTACCTAGTAACATTACCTGAGATTTAATTCTTACCATGAGAATACATATTTTTGGATATGATGGGTTAAAAACACTATAAATTGATAGCTTTGGTGTCCTAGAACCAACCATGCTACTAAAAATTTCATGTATATTTAGTAAATGAATGTTAATTAAATTATCACATTATATATCATTAATAGTTATGTTTTAATTTAATGTAATATTTTCCCAAAGTTTCTATTATATTGAAAAATGCATAGCAGTTTCTTAATATTATGAGAATATTGAAATTATATGATGATATTCTCAAACCTTGTTCTCTGTTTCGATAAAATTCGATGATGGGGCACAATGTTTGTTGAATTTCAGGCGAGAGTACTCATAATCACATGAGACTTCTTCTCAAGAAGTTCACACTTAGAGAATCGCCACTCATAGTAGTTTCAAACGAGATGTATGGTTATTTTTATCCCCCTTTATGATAAATTATATTAATATCCATGAAGTACATTAATTTTAGGAGCAACATGATAAATATATTTTCTGCGAGTGTCTCTTGGTATGTCACAGAGGATGGAAAAAAATGATCAATTTGAGTTTTATTTATACGGATAGAATAATTACTATGAAGTGTAGGAATGGTCATTTATAGTTTGAGAATGCAGTAACAAAGGCCTAGAAGAAACTATATCTTTTAACTATATTATTTCACTCCTTATAGTCTGTATATAGATTGTGACAGTGTCTCATGATCATATTAAAATTTTCATTTGGTCACATATATTTTCATAGGCATGGTAACTTATAATTTTTGAATTTGGTCACTTAAATTATTATTCTCCCATCACATGCTCATTTTTATCTTTTACCAAAAAATATTTTTGGTCCCTAAAAACATATTTTAGAATATAGTTAAATAAAGAAATCAAATTCAAATATAGAAAATAAAACAAATACCCACTTTTTGAAAATCATGGAATTCCACAAATAATGATTAGGCATTTAATTACATTAAAAAATGATTCATAAAAATAATATAAAATCTATCGAAGAATAATTTCATAAAAATTTATGATTCTAAAAAAATGATTTTCATCAAACAATTGAGAAAAATTATCATCAATATACCAAAGATATCCAATATAATTTGTATTTATATTTTTAATTAATAAAAACTCAAAAATCACAAAATGAATTTCCTAATAAATTACCACTAAAAGTAAAAAAACCATTGAATTTTTTCACTATAAAAATCCATCACTTTTAGCTAGAATATAAAAATAACTACAATTTCATCAAAACAAATCAATTTTCTCAATTGTTCAAATTAAAGTGCATGTTCACATAAAAATTAAAATAAATTCTGGGAATCAAATATTAAAAAATGCATCAAAATACAAGCCACATAAACTTCCCCCACACTTAAACAATTATACCCTTAGAAAATAAAGTGGATTTTATTTATTTATTTATAATAACTCATAAAAATTATGATGATTATACTGTCATGGTTATAATACACATAAGAGAATTAAAGAAAACAAAACAATTCTTCCATTGAAAAAAAATGTCATTCCTTATATGTGAATTATTCAGACTTCCTTACTTCACCACTAGATTAAATAATAGTTTTGAGGGTGAATACTATTTATATGAAAGAGGAATTAAATCTATAACAAGTTTAAATACATATTTTAACTCTCTACTAGGTTCTCTAACCAAAATTCCATTATCCACATCATTGATACAACTCAAAAAAAATATCATAAATCACTTGTCCCCATGTTCATTTCGGTTCAATATTCCCCTCACCTAAATGAAAAAAATATTTAATGACCATTTGTTTTAATTTTCCCAAAATTAATTTTGTGTATAGAACTATGAAAAGAAAATATTGTGTTTGGCTTAATTTACACAACACACCTAGTGCCCTTGTCCATGGACCCATTGTGAGTTTCTAATTTCCAATTTTACTCTAAATTAAATGGGGTTATATTTCTCTCAATTGAGATATATCCTTTAGGTGGTCCATTTTACGATGCATAATTTACTAAATTCATGTTCAAAATAATGTTTCCTTGTGTTATAATTCCAATTCTGTAAGAATATAACATATCACACATCACATTCTTACATTTAAAATAGTATTTGTATAAAAACAATTTAAAAATCACTCAAAAATCATGAAACTCTATAAATTCAGGCCCTAGTGAAATTTATAAAAATTAGAATGCCATTGTACACTAGGAACGAGAGAACTAGTGTAAAAATTTTAATATCAAATACCCTTAGTGTTTGAAATATTCTGAAAATCTTTTCCATTTTTTGAGATGAATTAGTGGGTTTTATGTGAAAAGAATTCAAACACTATTAAGGAACAGAAAAAGTCCACTCCACTATACACTTAAAACCCAAACTTTTCCACAATTTTTAATCCTAAGGTTGGATAAAATTTCCATATCATTGTGTTTTAAAAATCATTTACAATTCTCATCGATAATTTAAGGGCTTACAAGAATTTTTATTATTTATATTTTCAGCACATTCACATCAGTATTTTTTTTAAATGTTACTAATTTTTATTGTTGTACATAGTAAAACATACTCATAATTAGGCTAAAATGGAAGCATGGTATGAAATGAAGACAGATTAGTTTAATGAAATATAAATTTAAATGGTACATGAATGTTTTAAATTAAATGGAAATTTATTTTCGAAACCTTTTTCATTGGTAATATAACACCCAAGAAAGATTAAAAAAAATTAATAAGTTTCCTCTATTTCAGAGATATTCACCCACACTTTGTTAATAGTATCTTGAATCATGAATGTGAACAATTGAAAAATTCATAAATAAAATCATCAATACCATGTATTTTGATATTTTAAAAACATAATTAAATCAAATTCACTATTATTTCTTTTTAATTAAAATATTGATCTAGTAAAATTATTATAGATCCTAGAAAAATAGAAAATATCAAAATTATCATAAAGTAAGAAAAACCTTAGATATAAATTAACCATAGGTTTTTCTTACATGTATTTTTATCTAGAATATTCAAGCAAATGAGCTCCTCTCTGTCCTTCAAATTCACATGAAAATATGATCGGGTGAATTTCATGAAGTGATTACCTTCATTAAAAACCAATGAGTACAAAATAGTAAGTTTATAAGAGGTAAGTAAATAATTAGTGTCATTTTTATTTCTTGAAAAACAAAATAAAGAAAACAAAGTAATAAACCATGGGTTTAATCCTATGAAGTACACATTTTATAGTCTTCATTAGGACTTCAGTAATGGATAAATTTTTTAGTAAGGAGGCATATTAAAACTACTTTGTGTGACCCAATAACAACTTATTTATTATTTTCTAATTATCTAAAAATATAATATTATACTCCCAAAGAAATAATTCCTAGTAAACAAAACTCCCAGTATAGCTAATGGTCTATACCACATAAATACCAATTTTCCATGAAAAATGTTCTACCTCAAGTTAAAAAACCCTTTTTCCAACCATGAAATACCTAATTTCTATAATATTGTCATGAAATGCTTCATTGTTTTGAAAAATTTAGGAATTTTCATATTATTTCATCTCGATTTCCTCTATCTAACTCATCATTATCAATTTTCTCTCCCCATAAAAATTAAAATCCTAGTTAAGAGCCTTCATTTACTTAAAGGACGTACGATACAACTTCATCGAAAGATGAAATGTTTTTAGAAAGAACATCATATAAGGAGACATACCTATAGAGGTTTTATAAGAAGTTCTATAATGCCAAAAATCCTCATAAATTTTTATAAACTATAATTTCATATAGTTTGATATTTTATTCTCTAAAATTTTATTAATCTCTCAGTTTGAATGTTTCACCTGACCACCAGATTGTGGGTGATATGTGATTCTTGAATATTGAAAACAACCATAATTGACACCAGTTACTTGAACTTATAATCCTTGAAATGTGTTCCATTGTCTATTATGAATGATTTTGGAACTCTGGATCTTGAAATGATATTTTTCTCTATAAACATAAAAATACTATATGAATGGTTATTTTAGAGAGGAACTACATTTACACACATGGAAGCATTGTCTAAAAAAATATTATTTTCATTATCCTAGGATTATGAAATTTTCCCATGAATTAAAAACACTATAAATATCAAAAATAGATCTCCAATTGTTTTTGTAGAGACTCATGGGTTTTACCTGCATTTTCGAGCCTCAGAAATTTGGCAAAACCTATCACCAGAATCCTAGAATCCTTTAATTTCCTAGCCTAATAGAAACCAGATCATAGGGCCTGTTTTTAGTTCATTCACAACCATGATCTCAACCACACTATGATTAATGAAATCACTCAATAATGGGAATCATTTACTTCCCAACCATACAACTCAAAAGAATTTCATTTTCACACCTTCTAAAATGTAAAAATCATCCCAGGTAAATTATTTCTACTTAGGAATAAATTTATTTCTTTGATTCAATTAAAGGGCCTTGTTAATGAAACAGATAACTAGAATTTTGGCATAATCTATATTCCAATCATATTTCCTCACTCAATTAGAAAAAGTTACGCATATGAGAATGATGTTTATTTTCCTTAAGATATTCTAGTTGGGTATTTGGTAACATAGACAAGTGGTCAAAAAAGTATTTTGAGCCCCATTATTATCCTTTATTAACAATTCAAACACCTATAGTATAATATTTCCCATAATAATCATTGGTTGGAAGTACTTTTTAGAAACCAATTTTTTGAGAGAAGAGTGGTCTATAAAAATAATGACATTGGAACCAACCAAGTACTACCTAATCAAGTACAATTAAATAATAAAAATATTCAAATCCTTCTTTTTTATGGTATAATTATTTAGGTAATAGTCTATTTGGTTGTTATCATAATAAATAACATATAGTATTTTTTATTTCTTTCTCCCTAGAACAACACTAACACCCACATCACTAGCATCACACATCACCTCAAGAGGAAACTTCCAGTCTGGGGTAGTGATCATGGATAATGTTTTGAGATTATCCTTGAGTAGTTTTATTGACTCTATGAAATTATCATTAAACAAAAATGGTAAATCCTTGAAAATTAGTGATCGTAAAGGCCCTATGATTTTGAAAAAAAATCCTTGATAAGTCTCTAGTAAAAACCAACATGGCCTAAAAGCTTCTAATTCCCTTAAAATTATAAGGTGGTTTAAATTTTCAAATCACATCAAATTTTTAATTTTCAACCCCAATGCCTCTATTAGAAACCTTATGAACCATGAAAATTACCCATGTTCCTTGGAATTGTAACTTTTCTTAGTTTAGTGCAATGTTTGTTTCCTCAAAATATCTCAAACACACTTACCATATTTTGAAGGCATTTTAAAAATTTTATTCCTAATAATGGAAAATAATACATAAAACATAAAATATACTCTCAATCATGTCTGAGAAACTAGTTATCATGCATCTTAAAAAATTGAATGGAGCACCACATAAGCCAAATGACATTCACCGAAAAGAAAATTTCTCAAGTTGACATGTGAATGCAGTCTTATAATGACACTCATTATCTATGTAAATATGGTTATGAACAAAATATCCCATAAGGATATATATATATATATATATATATTAATTCCCCACAAATATATATAACATTGGTTCCAAATGGGATTTGGAAATTGTATTTTGTAGTGGAATAATTTAGTATCCTATAATCAATGCATACTCTCTATTTGTTTGACAACGTAACCTTAAAATGAAAATTTTTATCTTCTTTGACAATTGTGACTACACTCTTATTAGAAAAAAAACATGAACATGGATCTCCTATATACTTTACAAAATTAAGAAAATGGCCCTAGTATACAGTAGTCTAATCACTTCCTCTCTCACCACATCCTTAATATTGGGATTCAATCTTATCTATTCTTCAACTATAGGTTTATTGTACGATTCCTTTAGAATTTTGTGATTACATAAAGAAGGATATATACCCTTGATATCAATAATCTAAGACTTACTCAATAAGGGAATCATACATTCGTCTAAAACAAAAGAGATGATAATAAAGAGTGTAAAACACTAACGCAAAAAATAATATTTCAAATGAGAGGGAAGGGGTTTAGCTTTAGATTATTTTCATTTTCATAATATTGTAGACTCCTGGGTTTATGAGGTCAGATATATTTATTGTTTTTATTAATGTGCATTTGAAAATTGGAATGATCTTAAAATTTCAAGACTGATGTCAATACTTTCCTCACTATTAACCATGGTGGACATCTCTCTACTCTCTAAATGTAAATCATATTTCAAAGTCATTCCTCCAACAAACTCATCAAAAAAATTCAAAATTTCATCCTTAGACATGATAGACATTTCTTGTATATTCAAATTAGGTAAAGGTTCCTAAAATTCTTCTATAAATTTCGTAAAACCAAAAATAGAGTATTGATCATAAAAGGGGCTCATGAAAGTAGGTTAATATATTATATCTCTCTCTAGAAAGTTCCAAAAACATCAATTTGAACATTATAATCACGTTGAGAAGCCTCGATGTTAGTTTTAAAATGGATTTATTTACCCACATACTAATTATATAATTATTCCAAATGATCAAATGATTCCCCAATCTGAAGCATCTCAACTATTGGAAAATTTTCTCCAGAAATGGGTTCTTTGATATTTTAAAAGAAATAACATTTCTCTCTATGTTCCCCAAGATTAAAAATTAACTTACCATTTGATACATCAATTATAGATCCATAGTGTCCAATAAGGTACTACCTTATATCATAGGTACTTCTTTTTCAAAATACATGTCTAAGATAAATAAATTGGAAGGAACAAAAGATTCCAAATCCCAACAAGTAGCTTATCATCTCTTCCAACTCAGTGAGTAATAGAATAATCAAATAACCCTAGGAAGACTGTAATGGGATGTGGTAATCATCATCCCAAGTGTTAAAACAATGATAAGGGTAAAAAATTTATTTTAGACCCAATGTTACACAATTATTTGAACTGAACACCCACTTCTGAGGTGTGTAAAAAGAAAAAGCTCCATGTTTCTTGATGCATAGATGGTTTCCTATTTTTGTTGACAACACTACACTCCTCTGTGAGATTATATATTTAAAAAAAATCAATGTTTTATTTTGGGAAAAAAATTCTCCAATGACTTGTGGTATGATTCGAATTAATTTTAGACATAAAGAGATGTAATGGTTATTTATAGTATCTCAAAATGGATATGAAAATTAATAAGATTGGGAACTTGGTTTTTATTTTAAATCCTTCTATAGAATAAAATTTTTGGGGAATAATTCTTCACAATTTTTGGCATTCCTACAATTTCTTGTTAATTAATTTGTTTCCCATTATTTTGATTTAGTTTAAGGTCTTTTTCTAGGGTTTTTAGAACTCCAACAACGGGTATTCATTATTTTTATCATGATTTTTTGATTTTTCATTTTATAGATTTTGGTTTTTAGTTTCACCAATATTTTGATTTGATGAATATTATATATTTTTCCTAGATTCCTATTCGGTTTGGTGACACTCCTTATTGATAATTACATGGTATTATCCCTAGTATTGAGTTCAATGGTGCTCAGAACTTTAACCTTGTCTCTACTTCCAACAATTCTAACAAACTACCTAACTTATAACTCTAGTTTTTTAAACCTAGATTATATTTTTTCTTTATAAAAATCATGTTTTCCTTTTATTCATGAATCACATATATTATATTTGGAACCATAACCTTTATTTTCTCTTGAAAAATATAATTTCCATCATATGGATGGGGTTGGAATTGTTTCCTAGGATGTCTTTGAAATATACGGGGAGAAACAAGTCTAAACACTCTATTCTATCTCCATTAAAGGTCTATATGGTTATGATAGCCCTGGTTGTAATTACTTGAGAATAATACATACCTTAGTTTCATCCTAGGATCATCCCTAATATAGTTTTCATTCCATAGGGCTTGGGTAGACATATCAAAATTTGGACTACAATATTGTGAGTGCCCGAACATGCCAATGTGGTGACATTTATCCATAAGTGTGTTCTGAGTTTTTTTAGTTTAATATCCAATTTATTGAAAATAGTCTTAGGGAGAATATGTTGTTTTATTCCTAAAAATGGTTATCCTTCTTTCTCATTTATGTTGTAAATTTTTGGCATGTGTTAAAATTTTGTTTCATCTCATCAATAATTTTATGAGATAAATCACCTATAGAAGAATGATCAAATCACATTTTATGGTATGGTGTGGGAATATTTTAAAATTATTCATGTCAATTTGAGGTATACACATGTGGTTAGAAAACTACTTAAGTATCCCCTTGATTACATCCTAGGATTTATTGAATGAAACACCCTCATCATGTAAAAATAAATTGATTTTTTTATTAATCTCAGATGTCATCATCCAAGGGTGAAATTTCCCGATCAAATAATACTAAAATTGCTTTATTAAATTCAATATTTCCTCATATGTATTTTGGAATCAAATTTTTTCATGTATTATAAAGTGAAATTTAAATAATCTTAACTTTAACTTATCCTCTATCAGTCCCCTAAGTGGATTTTTTTAATTGTACCATATATGTCACTAATGAAGTCTGATGAATCTTTATTAACTAAATCTTGGTAACATGGTAATAAGGAAAAGTGGTATTTCTTAATCTTATAGTTTCAATACCTAGGGGTTTTCCTAATTCATGATGGGTTGTTCAATACTATAGGAACTTGAAATTCACTAAGTTTAACTATACCAACCCTATCATTTCATAGTTGTGGTAGATTGACATTTCCTGCTTAGTAGAGGATTACACTTCAATGATTATTGTAATTTTCATCACGATAAAAAATTTAAAGGTCCTTATTTAATATAATAGAACTAAAATGTTTATTGATTTTTTGTTATGAATACCTCTAGGTTATATGATGATGACCAAGTTTTCTTCCACATCTATGTATAGTGGATTATTTAAGTAATTTTATTAAAATATTTTTAAAATGTTTATTTTGGTTTTTTGTGTTTTGGTAAAATGGTCATACGTTCCCTTCCAAAAAATGTGCCAAAATTTGACCAGAACCCTAGGTTTTTAACCAAGTTTTTTAAAAAATAATTATTTTTAAACTATATCAAAAACTAGTAAAGTAGTAAATAAGGGATAATCCATGGGTAAAGACTTAATAAGATGCGTGTGTGACCAAAAAAATCATAAAAATTTGCATTGAAAAACAAAAAGCTGCAGTGACATAATAAAAGATAACAGTGGTGGTGAAAATTGTTTATTAGAAATAACTAAAATCAAGGGTAAATAATAATAATAATATAATAATGAGATTAGAAATCACAAGAAATCAAGGAGTAATCTAGAAATAGAGTAGGGGAATATGATTGGATGGTTCTTATTTTTTTCATCATTCATGAAAAAATATTGTTTGGTATGGTGGAAAGAGGCTAGTAAGTTTTTTAAAAAGTCAAACCTATGGTATAATGGATCCTACGGTCTCTCAACTGTAAAATCCAATAATTCCTTCTATGATGATACCAATATTACTTCAGAATCAACATCATAGTTGATATTAATGTGATACCCTTGGTCTGAAAAATCTAATTCTCATATGGAATTCAAGATGACAAGTTGTTATGAACTAAACACAACTAAAAATAGATCTCATTAGTTCCATGTAAATTAAAGATATTTACTAGTTAAATATTGAAAAATGGTGTAGTTCAGAAAAATACATTAAACTTGAACGAATTAAAAGTACCTAAAAGAAGAATCAAATTACACTATATTAGTTTATCCTATCTCCATGATCATTATATAATGATGTTTCAATATATTCAAAATAGTCACTCTTGGGGGGGGGGGTCATCTCTTCTCTCTATATTTTTAATATTATTCGTCACCATAAATAACAGAATACCCTTGATAATCCACTCCCATATCATTTAATAGATCCATAATTTTCTTTTTGGACTCTATTTGGAACCTCCACTATGAATCTTCCTACTCATCGGTGAAAAAAATAACAATCCCGTCTAACAGAATGCACAAATATTCAAAACTCAATGTGATGCAGTGACCACAATCCAATCCTTAGAATCCCTCACATAGAAGTATTAATAGTTATGATTACTGAGAAATGATCCTCTAATCTTATTACACTAATTTATTTTACAAGATATCCTTTGATTATGAACTTTTTTCATGATCATATTACATAATTTGTCCAAAAAACCAAAAAAATACCAAGTTGAATTTATATGTGATGATCATGAATTTATGAAATCATTTTCCCATTTTCTGAATATTAGGTCATAAACTAGTTATAAGTAATTCCACTATGCCTTAGTACAACTTGTTCCTCGCCCCATTAATTTTAAGGGTCATGTACAGTGTGGCCCGACTTTTATTCTTTGAACCTTGATGATACATGAATATCTCCCTTCATATAAATTAGGTTATGTACTGATTTGTCTATGTAGAGTTCCTCCAAAATTGGTTACATGAGGTTTTTTTCTATTATAGTTTCTAGATAAATTTTGTGTTATTTTAATTATTCAGGTCTAGGTTGGTGATAATGTAATTTATTTGAGTATTTTTACATTTCGTATTGGTTTCTCAGTGTATAGTAGAAAATAACTTATAAAAATGTCATTTATTTTCAATAAATAAAACAATTTAAAAGTACCATTATGTTTTTTTTTATTTAAATTAAAATGATTACTATTTTGATATATTTCACCCACATAAATTACTTTGAACCAAATTTATATTTTATTCTAGAATAATTTTATTTGAGGGTTTAGAATTGGTATTTTTATAAAAACTATTTTAAATTACATAATGTTTCCCCATTGAAATTAATAAAAATAATCCATAATGGGGAATGTTTTGAATGAAATTTATATTTTAAATATCATTAAATATAAAATTATTATCATAAAATGATTGTTATAGGCTATATAGTTAATATGAAATCATTTTATTCCTAAAAATACACATTTTAAAAACACGATTTTTTTGTTGGGTCAATTGGTTTTATTTTAAATTTAACCGTTAAAATTATTTGAATTTAAATTAATTTAATAATATGAATTCCATATATGGAATCATAAATTAAAAATTACGTAACAATTTAACATTAATTTTTATTCACAAAAAAATTATCATGGTAAAAAAATATTTACTCCGATATAGGTGAAATAATGAAGTTGTTTAGAGTTAAAATGTAAAAGATTAAATTACCTAAAAATGAAAAAAATAAATGTTTTTTAATGTTTTATGGACCATTAATAAAATAAAAAATAATAACTAATGAAATAATTTTATGGAAATATTTTCACCCAAATGTGGTTGTCATTATAAAATAATCATTATTTAATCACTATAACCCCCCCCCCCCAAGTATAAATACCACTCCTTAGCAACCCCTTTATCCTCAAAATCCATAAAGACATTAAAATATATAATAATACCAATACTAAAACATCTCCCCATTTTCAAGTGTTTATGGTCTCACCCAATGTCAAATTCTGTGTTCTTAAAGGGATCCTTTGGGATGTTGATATTCAAGAGGTAACTTTCTCAAACCACCCCTCTTAGTTTCTTTTTTTATTCTACCTTCTCATAATTTCCTTCATACATAAAGGATTAATAACTACATCATAATGTAAAAACAAAAAATTTACATTTATAGTGGAATATATTATATCCATATCTTTTATTAAATCCCCTTATTCAAATAAAATAAACTGTTGTCCAAATTATGGAGGATAACCGTCTCCATGAATAATGATTTTTCATTTTCCATTAAAATATTCATGGATGGTTATAAAAAAAATATTATGGTAATATAGTTTTTTAATTAGTGTAATATAACTTATTTCATGTTTTGTAACTAATTTATAGACATAATATTAAAAAAAGGAAACTTTTTTGGGACGGTCAGAGAACCCACAAAAATAAACTAAACATTTGTCATTAAGATTTTATTAAACAAATCATCCTTATAAAAATAAATAGAAAAATATATGAGACGATTTATACATATTTATTTGAATTAATATAATTTCATCGAAATTTAATAGTTTTATCCCAATTTTATAAGAACATTCATAATTATACTCAAGTGAACCATCTATGAAACCTTGAAACAAACACTCCCAGAACAACGAAATTGATCTTTATAACTCATCAAAATGTATATAAATGAACTCAATAAAAATACAATAAAAAGTTTAAATTGAAATGGTTATAAATTAATTAATTAATTAATCTAATTTGATTATCCACGACATTAATAATAAATTTGAAACTTTCGTACACAAGGTAAGAGACTCTTTAAATAAAAAACCTCATTTTAAATATTATAAAGATTAATTTTCCAAATATTTCATTTTCATGTCCATTTTCATAAAATTAATTTTCAGAATATATTTATATTTACATTAATGTTTTTAAAAGTATAATTTTATAATTTCACTTATGGTTTTTCAAAAAGATATCATTGTATGGTTTTATGTAAGGGAATCTCCAATAGAAAAATTATTCTTTAAATGTTTCTTTTTAAAAAAGTCAAAGATAATGTTTTATATTATATATATAGAATTAAAATAATTTACCGCCATTAATTAACCTTAATAATTTGAAGAATAATTTAAAATATTACATGGTTACATTCAAATAATTTTTTTCCATTATATGTTAATGTTTTTCACAATGAGTAATTTAAAAAGGGAATGTTTATTTTATTCAAAGAGTGTTTTTATGCAAGATTTCACGATTTATGCTTAGGATATGGTTTGTGTGAATTATTTATGATGATGGGTGGTTATGTTATAAACCAATTATGGTTGATTACATGATAAAACACGGACGTTTTGTTAAATTATTAAACAATGAAGGGTGGTTCTATGATAAACCAGGGGCTGGTGGTTACGTTATAACCTCTAATGCATTGTGTACTCTAGAGTTGTAGGTGGCTCATATTGGTTACTCCATTTGTAAGAGTGATATATAAAATTATTTACAAAGTTACCTACTTATATATTTTATTATTTCTTATGAGTTTTCATGATAATAGTTTGAGTTTAAAAATGTATGATAATGATATTTTTGAAAAGATGATTCCATTTTAAAGGTACAAATGTATTTTTTATGAAAATGTTTTTATGGGTTTTCACTAGAATAATAGATTCCTTTCTTTAATGTATTTTAATGATATTTTTTACACATCCCATGTTTTAAAATGTTTTTTATTAGATTTAAGGGAAATTATACACATAGATGAGAGAAATGGAAAAATTATGAAGATAGATCATGAAATGAAACCATATTTTATATTAAAGATTTTTTCTTTGTGAAAAAATATATAGTAGGTTAAAATGTCATATTTTTAAAATATGATTTTACTATGTAATAGTTTTCCCTAATTCTCTACAACTCTACACCAAAAAGGTCATCATGATTGTAATAATTTTTATTCTAGTTTACAATCACTAGAACATGTGACTGTTATGGTTGAGTGATTATAGTCACTATCAAAGGGGGGTTTAAACATCTTTGGATATTTGGATGTTCCACTGTATAGTTCTCCTACGAGTTACATATATCATCATTACATGATTATGTATGATTATATGATAAATGTCTTAGACAAACCATTTGTGGTAACGTGATGAATCTCTATTGGATTAATGATATTTTAGGATATTGGATTTATAATTGTGATTGATATAGGTATAAATGATTTGAGGGTTAAAGTATTATAAAGATAATTTTGGGTATTATATTTAAAAGAACCATTTTCATTTTAGCATGTTATAATTCATTTCATGTTTTAAATGATGTTATTTTCTACAAATTAAGGATAATTTATCATGATAGAAGGAAAGAAATCATTCACAACCTTCATATACCTTCTGGATGATTTGATTATCACTATTATTGAAATTTTTTAATCAAATTATTTTTAATTATTTATGAGGTTTCAAATAACCTATAATAAATTTTTTTAATTATATAACACCTTTTTTCCCCGAAAACATTTATGGTTCATGGTATATTCCTCATAGGATTTAAAAATATAAAATTTACAAACTCTCTTGAGAAGGTAAATTCCATACATAACGGGACAATCTACTTTCTGAAATTTGTGAATGTTGTCAAAAGTCAAATGGGATGAAAAATGAATCCTTAATTCTCAATTTATGGTATGGATTACTTCGACTTTTTTTATGTATGAAACATTTTTTGGTTGATATTGATTCACTATTAAGATATAATTAATATCCTTTATTATAGGAATGTAGTATTAAAGAATAAAATGATGAAACATGGTTAAAATTTTAAAAAGGATATTTAATGAATTATTTGTTTATGTATTGATTTTCCAAATTTATGATATATTAGTATTTTATAAATATTATGGGAATCACAAAACACTTAATAAATTTTCTATAGATGTTTTTATTTTCTTAAAATTTGGAAACATATGTTAGATGGAATCAATGCATTTAAAAAGTGGTAAGAAAGAGACAATTTTAAGGTAAATGTAACCCTAAAGTTTATGATATTAAAAAGGATATTTGAATAAAAATGTATTTAATTTTGGTGGACATAAGTTTAATGGTTTGTTAAGTATTTTTGGTATGCTGCATTAAGAGTCATTGATATTATAAGAATATGAATATTAAATTTATCTTGGAAGACCATATGATCAAATCCTTCTAATTTTTGGGATTCAATTTTTTTATATTATTTCATGAAGTTTAAGGATATTTATTTTATTGAATACTCGATGTTGACTGTTGGGTGTTATTTTTGAATTTTAGTGATGAAATAAGTTTTTAATCATATAATGTTTTATTATTTTTTGAGAATTATATTGTCTTATTCTAAAAATTTGGTTTTTTCTAATTCCTAAATACATGAAGAAAAAATAGTTATAATTTTATATATTTTGTGATCTAAAGAAGTTTATTATAATTTTTACGGTCTAGAAATTCATTTAGAATACTCATAGTTTGGAGAAAAGATGAGGATGAAAATATAATTATCAAGTAATTATATTTCTTTAGGTTCTTAGTCTAGGTAAAAAATTATTCCTAAAATCTAGAAAAAAATATTTTTGAAACAAAAACATTATTTGTTAACATTTCTTAGCAAGAAATCAATGTCATTTTAACTTATCATATACTTATGAGGATCATCGTTCTCATGACCATGTTCTATATCACTTTATATCAGATCATGGATGTTATGTTTTATCTTTCATGTCCATTTTTTCCTACATCTAAACCTAGTATGTGTTATCTCAGGTGGACTTTGTACTTTCATTTATCACTTTTTAAGTGAAAGTTTTATATATTTGTCAGGAGGTGGAATTTCGAAAAATGTATTTTGAAAATTCAAACCTCATGATTTTGATCCCAAGTTCAAATTTTAAGGATGAAATTTTCTAAATTGGGTATAATTTTACATCCTAATATTTTAAAAGGAACGACTGTGTTCAATAGCATAAAAGATACATAATATCAACCATAAAAAACAAACGAATATTACTATTTAAATATGACCATTATAATCTAAATATAAAATTAGTGGTGTCACGAACCGTCCTCGGGGCCCATACTGTGACTACCCCAAGCCCACCTTCCATAGGCCAGGGGCTGGAGACTAGCACCAAAGGCATAAATCTCGATAACTGGGAATAAATTCCCTTTATAAAAGTAAACAAAACACCATAGAGTACAAGCGGAAGTAAAACACTAAGTAAAACTGAAACAAGATATGCTGAAAGTAAAGGGGCCAGAAATACAAGCTCAACTATAAAGTACAAGAAAAAAGATAAAAACAGCCGGAAGGTGACAATCAGCTCCTGGATCATCCACCAAGGATCCAACCTAAAGGGTAGTTATAAATAGCTCAGCTCTTGGATCGTCCACCACGAATCCTACATGAAGGCTAGGTACAAATAGCCTCCACAACACTCTCACCCATCAACCTCCTCCGAGTGTCGCCTCTTTGTGAAGTCCACCACCAGATATTGTCTCGTCGTGAGGTCCACCTTCGGGTACCGTCTAGTCCTCGAACACTCGGCCTCTATCTGCGCTGCCCGTCGTCTCCAACCAACACAACAAGGTACGGGCATAGCCCGTGCAGGGCTGATTATAATGATACTCAGTAGGGACCCCAAGACCCTCAAGGTCTCACTAAATCCAACAAGGATAACCACAAAGAAGATCTCAACAGATAACCTCTAATTAGGTATATGCCCATACATATACCCAAGTTATCAAGTAACCCATCTCAATCATGAGGAAACACAAAGATGATGAAATCAACGGATAACCACTACCCAGGTATATGCCCATACATATACCTAAGTTATCAAGTGACCCAACTCAATCATGAGGAAACACAAAGATTATAGACTCAGCTCAAACCAGGATTTAATCATGAAGTCGAAACCACGACTGTTGGAGAACTCCTCCTCTGTCGAGTATAGTGGGTATGCCGCTTCAACCAAGCCCACCCCACTAACCATGGACTGCTGTAGTACTCCACCATTCGAGTACTGTGGGCCTGCTGCTACAAACAAGTGCTTCCCACCATGGGTCTGCCTCTACAACCAAGCTCTCCCCCTCATAGGCTCCAGAGGTACTCCTTCTGTTGAGTACCGAGGGTCTACTACTACAACCAAGCGCTCCTCCGCCATGGGTATTCCGCTACAACCAAGCGCTCCCCCTCATAGCCTCCAAAGGTACTCCTTCGGTTGAGTACCACGGGTCTGCCGCTACAACCAAGCGCTCCTCCACTGTGGGTCTTCCGCTACAACCAAGTAATCCCCACTGGCCTATCTAAAACACACCGAGACGATAGATCAACAGTCGTCAAGTCTCATCCAGCTACTAGGTCTCTGCACTCCGCTAGCTTGTCACTGGGAGGGTCCGCTCCACAAGCTACTGGTCGATACTCCATGTATCACAGAGAACAATGATGAAGTATCTCAAAGGACCGCCTTGTCATAGGGGTCTCAATGCAACAGACGGCGCGTTAGTCGGATGCCCGGTCTGTGAGTTACTAGCATTTTCGTCCCAGGGGCCCGGTTGGTTTCGTGAGCGAACCAACCAGGCCGTATCTCGACTATACCCCGAACTCTTATAGGGAATCCTCATAGGGACCGTTTCTCAACGTGATCACCAATTCCACTGACGGTTCGTCAAATGGACGTCCGGTCTGAAAGTTATCATATTTTCTGTTCCAGGGGCCCGGTTGGATTTCCGGTACAATCCAACCCGACCACTATCCAACTGCAACCAAAACTCAGGAGAAGTATTCCAGAAGTTCCACCTCATCAAGTGGGATCCAACAAAATCGACGGCACGTCAATCGGACGTCCGGGGCTCAAGATATAAGTGTTTCCGCTCCGAGGTCCCTGTTGGTTTCGTAACCGATCCAACCCGTACATACTCAAAGTTCTCCGAAACCTTGAGTGTAATATACCAAAACTATATTCTCGATCCAAGGATCGCATGGCAACTGACGGTGCATCGATCGGAGGTCCGCAGCCCAAGTTATGGGCAAAAGACCGAAAGAGGTCTCGAAGTGGGGGTTTGGGGCCCGGACCGTCCCGGCCCGAGACCCCCTGGGTCGGCCCGAACCGGATCCAGGTCCGGAAAACGTGGACGTGGACCGTCCCGGTGGGTGCAGCCTGGCACGGCACACTGGCGCGGCCAGCGGCCAGGTGGCTCGGCCGAAACGGCCGAGCGGTGAGGGGGGGGGGGGCTGCCCCCTTTTTCGTAATAGCGGCCCCCATGTGGGGGGCTGCTCTTGTCCAGCCAGCCGGGGGTCGTAACCCCCGGCTACTCCCTTAACCGGCCGGCCCGCTATGGCCGACCGGCTGCTGCCACCATGGTACCAGCATGGGCCAGTCCCCCTACTCCGACGCCGGCGGCCCGGAACCGGTCGTCGGTCCCTGCTCCGCCACGGCCTAAGCCGCAGCCATGGTCCGTCCGGCGCCACGCGAGGGCACCGCACCCCTCTGCCGCAGCCCCGCTCTGTCCGCTGTGTCTTAGAGGTTCCTTCATGGTTCTCCAGCATGGCGCGACGGCGCCGCACCTTTTTTCGCCTTCAATGGCACGGCGCGACGGCGCCGCACACCCTTGTCGTCTGATCCCGCGCGATGCCGTTGCACCACCCCACTTTCCTTCGAACCGCATCAACACAACTTACAAGGGAGGAGGTTCGGCCGTGATTGTGCAGTCCGGCCCCCTCCCGTTAATCGATAGCAAGTGGCAAAGTTTCACGAAGAACAGAAATGGAAGAATCACGTATAACAACAACAATAAACCCCTACCTCGAGGAAAAGTTGAATGAAGGTTCGTCGCGGGATTGCACGCCGCGGAAGAAGGCGTCACGGAAGGAGGATCATCGCGTCGCAGAGAAAATATTCATCAGCATCGCGTCATCGATCTTTGAGGATCCGCCGTTCTTGTCGACCTTCGTCAGAGGTCGGCGTTCTTCGCGTTCTTCGCGTTCTTCACGTTCTTTGCGTTCTTCACGTTCTTCGTCGAGGAAGAAAAAGGTCCAAGGCTTCGAGTAATTCTCAGAAGACCTCTCTCAAAAAGCTAACCACCAATAAAAAAGAGTTTGTCTTATTTTATTACTCATTCCAAAGCTCATGAAATTCAAAAATGAATCAACAATTAATTGAATTAATTGCAACGCTTAAACCACCCAATTAATAGAGGCGTTTAATATTTAATTAAACGCACGAGTTGACTTATAATTAAAAGGGGGGTGCGGGTGTGTTACTAAATTAAAGGAGGGGGTTTGTGGGAGCTGAAAAGGTGGGGCTTGTGTGGGACCCACCTCACAAATATCCTACCTAGTGGGGTAGGATACTGTGGGTCCCACTCCAAGCACTTAACATAGGTTAAACAACTTTAATAAAATAATATTGGTTGCACTTTTTTTATTTTATTCCTTTACTTAACCCAAAAATTTAATAACCACACCTGAGAAAATGAAACTCCGGAAAAGGTGTTTCTAAGTAATTACTGGCACTGCGATTCCATTGGTGTCCTCAGATTTCGATTCCGAGCTCCGGTTCAAAAGTTAGGAAATTCCGCTCGTTCGTTCACTGAATTTACCCGAGCTAAACTTTGGAAATTGATTCCGGGCACACCGGGCCTCGGAATCAGGTGTCGTCAGAAACTACGCACTTGTAAAATTCCAAAGAAAATTAAGAAAAAATTTCCATTGAATTTATGGGTCTTTTAATTACACCCACCTCAGGGCTTTACCTCCCCGTAAAGCTATAACACAAACTAGGGAATCAAAAGTGGTACTAAGCACGAATCTAAGCCTTTCACTCCCATGTGCTCACCTGGAGGTTTCCATGCTGCCAACAAAAGCACAAAAGAGGAATTGACCGTCCCCGTAGGACCCGCTCCTATCGTTCCTCATCTTCTACTAGAACCCCGCAAAAGCCACCCCATGGTCGATGACATGCGCCAGGTCGTGCTCGTATCTCCTCAGCTGAGATACGTGGAAGACGTCATGCACCTGGTGCAACTGAGGTAGATGGGTCAAGTGGTAAACCACCCCGCCTACCCTTCTGAGGACCTAGAAAGGTCCGTTGAACCTCGTAGATAACTTTCCACCCCATCCAAAACTTTGTAACTCATGTTGAGGTGAGCCCCATAGGGAAACATGGTCACCATCCTCGAACTCTAGTGGTCTCTGCCTCCTGTCAGCACAAGACTTTTTGCTGGCTCTGAGCTGTCCTCATCCGCTCTTGGATGATTTGGACCTTACTCATCCTACAAAAGCTGATTAGTTTTCTTCTTTGCCGATAAGAGAAATCCGGTATCATCCCCTAGATGAACTACGTTATTCGCCTAATACAGTCAATCCCGACATGGAAGATACTAATCCATACCAAGGATGACGTCGTAAGGCCTCGATGCTACTACCAAGAGATCCAACTGTTACCATCACCTCCAATGGTTGAGTCACACTGTCGGCATCTGTGTGTGGTCACTGGGTCTCCTCCAGTAGGTATCTCAAAGTGATGGTCAAGTCAACGGTTTTTAAACCGGAACCTCTTAGTAACAACAAAAAGAGAGGACATGAAGGTAAACGCCACAAGAAAGGTGTCTTTTATTACTGAAACTCAAAGTAAAAAGTCACAAAGCATCTACAAAAAAACATCAACTGAGCTAGAAGAAAAAAGAACAAAAGTCTCTAGGTCTGGAGCTAGTCCCGCTCCTGTCCATCTGATCTCAGAGCTCTATGATCGTAGGCCTCAGCTACCTGAAGCTGAGCTCTCCCATGTCCACCTGTTCCCTGCGGTCGGGGTGGACCTTCTGGTGGTGGTGGTGGAAACACCTCGAAGCGTCGTCCACCTCTAGCTGCACGGCCAGCTCCCTGGCCTCGATCTCCCGCTCCTTGAGGTCCGACTCAATCGAACCTCTTCCTATGCCTAGGAGGTCCTTAGTTCATCTGCTGGTAATCTTTATGGCGGGTCGGACAGTCACCAGCCATGTGACCAACCCCACCGCAGGAGTAACACAGTCCGCTCATGGTAAGTCATTCTCCATCCTGGGTGCCTCGCACAAATGATCTGGTGTCATGCGGTCGTCCACCTATAGTTCTAGTCCTCTTGGACCTCTGCTTCATCTGTCTACTGCCCACTGCTGAAGACTCTACCGTATGCCGGCTAGTGGTGGGTCCTGCTGCTGGAGAGTGCTCAACAAGGAAACTCTCCACTAAGAGGACTCGCTCCAACACTGCTGTATGTGTCAGAATGCTGTGAGAAACAACTGAAGCTATGATCTCTCACCCGATCCCTGATCGAAGGTTCGGGCCTTGAAGAATGGGTCCCGTACAATGTCCGTGGAATAGCGCGAGAGATCGGTAAACCTCGCTGCGTACTGGGCTACTGTCATGCTTCCATGCCGCAGTTGTAGTAGCTCCTGGATGCACACTGCACGAAGGGTGGCTAGGACGAACTCTGAGAAGAAGAGGCTCTCAAAGTCCGTCGAAAGGAGAGATGCCTCGTCGTGTAGCTGGAGCATCATGCTCCACCATCTGCCTGCTGTCGCGTGCAGGAGGCTCGCTGCAAGGACCACCATAAGGTTGGCTGGTGTCCCTACCAATCGAAAAACTCGTACAACTACCTCTAGCCAATCCGTGGCTGCCTGAGGGTCCGTCTCCCTGCAGAACCTGGGTGGTCTCTGATGCTGAATCTCGTGCAGTGCACTAATGTGACGTGCAATACCAGCATCTGGGGCTGGTAGCATCGGTGGCTCGGTGGGTAGTGGTACCGCCGGTGCCTCCGCAGTCAAAGGGCCCTGCACCGAGGCCTCATCGCTCGGTGGGCTGTCGTCAAGTACAAAACTCGGAACCCTAGATGGCTTCTGTCTTGGGGCCATCCTGAAAAGAAACAGGTGTGCCATAGTTAAACAATATACCTGGTAAGCTGACACAAAGTAATCACAAAGAAAACTTGAAACACACATGCAATCAATGTTTTCGTGCATTAAGTCAGATATTATAAGTCAGGGTCCTGGTGTATGGATACGTCGGCCGCCGCACCAACACTGGCCTCCCTAGACTGATAACCATACCCAATACCCTTAACACTATTGCTTCACATAGAAGAAATATCAGAGTCTAGAGTTCTGTGGTAGAACCGAACTCATCTGATACCAATTTGTCACGACCCGTCCTCAGGGCCCGTGTCGTGAGTAGCCCAAGCCCGCCTTCCATAGGCCAGGGGCTGGCGACTAGCACCAAAGGCGTAAATCTCGATAACTGAGAAGGAATTACCTTTATAAAAGTAAACAAAACACCACAGAGTACAAGCGGAAGTAAAACACTAAGTAAAACTGAAACAAGCTGTGCTAAAAGTAAAGGGGCCAGAAATACAAGCTCAAATATAAAGTACAAGGAAAAAGATAAAAACAGCCAGAAGGTGACAAGAAGCTCCTGGATCATCCACCAAGGATCCTACCTGAAGGGTAGGAACTGATAGCGCAGATCCTCGATCGTCCACCACAGATCCTACCTGATGGGTAGGTACAGATATCCTCCACAACGCTCTTGCCCATCATCCTCCTCTGAGTGTCTCCTCGTCGTGAAGTCCATGACCGGATACTGTCTCATTGTGAGGTCCACCACAAGGTACCATCCAGCCCTCAAACACTCGTCCTCTGTCTGCGATACCCATAATCTGCAACCAACACAACGAGGTGCGGGAATAGCCCGTGTAGGGGTGAGTATAACGATACTCAGTAGGGACCCTGAGACCCTCAAGGTCTCACTAAATCCAACAAGGATATCCACAATGAAGATCTCAACGGATAACCTCTACTTAGGTATATTCCCATACATATACCCAAGTTATCAAGTAACTCATCTCAATCATGAGGAAACACAAAGATGATGAAATCAACGGATAACCACTACCTAGGTATATGCCCATACATATACCTAAGTTATCAAGTAACCCATCTCAATCATGAAGAAACACAAAGATTATAGACTCATCTCAAACCAGGATTTAATAATGAATTTGAAACCACGACTGCTGGAGAATTCCTCCTCTGTCAAGTACAGTGGGTATACCGCTTCAACCAAGAGCACCCCACTAACAATGGACTGTTGCAGTACTCCACCTATCGACTACTGTGGGCCTACTGCTACAACCAAGTGCTTCCCACCATGAGTCTGCCTCTACAACCAAGCACTCCCCCTCATAGGCTCCAGAGGTACTCCTTCTGTTGAGTACAGTGGGTCTGCTGCTACAACCAAGCGCTCCTCCGCCGTGGGTCTTCCACTACAACCCAGTGCTCCCCCTCATAGCCTCTAGAGATATGCCTTCCGTTGAGTACCACTGGTCTTCCACTACAACCAAGCGCTCATCCACTGTGGGTCTGCTGCTTCAACCAAGCTCTCCCCACTAGGCTATTTGAAACACACCGAGATGATAGATCAACAGTCGTCAAGTCTCAGCCAGCTACTAGGTCTCTGCACTCTGCTAGCTCGTCACCGGGAGGTTCCTCTCCATGAGCTATTGTTCGATAATCCATGTATCACAAATAACCACGAAGAAGTATCTAAATGGACCGCCTCGTCAAAGGGGTCTCAACGCAACAGACGGCGCGTCAGTCGGAAGCCCGATCTGTGAGTTACTAGCCTTTTCGTCCCAGGGGCCCGGTTGGTTTCCTGAGCGAACCAACCTGGCCGTATCTTGACTATACCCCGAACTCTCATAGGGAATGCTCATAGGGACCGTTTCTCAATGTGATCACCAATGCCGCTGACGGTTCTTCAAACGGACATCCGGTCTGAAAGTTATCAGCTTTTCCATTCCAGGGGCCCTGTTGGATTTCGGGTACAATCCAACCCGACCACTATCCAACTACAACCAAAAATCAGGCGAATTATTCCAAAAGCTCCATCTAATCAAGAGGGATCCAACAAAATCGACGGTACTTCAATCGGACATCCGGAGCTCACGATATAAGTGTTTCCGCTCCGAGGGCCCGGTTGGTTCCGTATCCGAACCAACCCGAACGTACACAAAGATCTTCGAAACCTTGAGTGTAATATACCAAAACGACCGTCTTGATCCAATGATCGCATCGCAACTGACGGTGCATCGATCGGAGGTCAGTAGCCCATGTTATGGGAAAAAGACTGAAAGAGGTCTGGAAGTGGGGGTTTCGGGCCCAGACCGACCCGGCCCGAGACCCCCTAGGTCGGCCCGAACCGGGTCCGGCCCGCTTGGACGTGGCCCGACTTGGCTGGCGCGGCCCGGCCCGAGGTGCTTTCGCGGCCAGGTGGCTCGGCCGAAACGGTCGAGCGGTGAGGGGGGGGGGGGGCGCGACCCCCTGTTTCGTAACAGTGGCCCCCATGTGGGGCGAGGGGGGGGGGGGGCGCTCTTGTCCAGCCAGCCGGGGTTCGTAACCCCCAGCTCCTCCCTTGACCGGCCGGCCGGCTGCTGCCGCCACGGGACCGGCATGGGCCGGTCCCCCTACTCCGACGTCGGCGGCCCGGAACCGGCCATCAGTCCCTGCTCCGCCGCGGCCTAAGTCGCGGCCTTGGTCCGTCCGGTGCGGCGTGACGGTGTCGCGCCCCTCCGCCGCAGCACCGCTCTGGCCGCGGTGTCTTCAAGGTTCCTTCGAGGTTCTCCGGCACTGCGCGACAGCGCCGCGCCTTTGTTCGACTTCAATGGCACGGCGCGACGGTGCCACACACCCTTTCCGTATGATCCCGTGCGGTGCCGTTGCACCGCGCCGCTTTCCTTCAAACCGCACCAACACAACTTACAAGGGAGGAGGGTCAGTTGTGTTTGTGCGGTCCGGCCCCCTCCTGTTAATCGATAGCAAGCGGAAAAGTTTCACGAAGAACGAAAATGGAATAATCACATATAACAACAACAATAAACCCCTACCTCGAGGAAAAGTTGAACGAAGGTTCGTCGCAGGATTGCATGTCGCGGAAGAAGGCGTCGCGGAAGGAGGATCGTCGCGTCGCGGAGAAAATATTCGTCAGCATCACATCATCGATCTATGAGGATACGACGTTCTTTTCGACCTTCTTCGGAGTTCGGCATTCTTCGGGTTCTTCACGTTCTTCTTCGAGGAAGAAAAAGGTCCCAGGCTTTGAGTAATTCTCCCAAGCCCTCTCTCAAAAATCTAACCACCAATAAAAAAGAGTTTGTCTTATTTTATTACTCATGCCAATGCTCTTGAAATTCAAAAACAAATAAACAATTAATGGAATTAATTGCAATGCTTAAACCGCCCAATTAATAGAGGCATTTAATATTTAATTAAACGCACAAGTTGACTTATAATTAAAGGGGGGGGGGGTGCAGGTGCGTTACTAAATTAAAGGAGGGGGTTTTGAGAGAGTTGAAAAAGTGGGGCTCGTGTGGGCCCCACCTCACAAATATCCTACCTAGTGTGGTAGGATACTGTGGGTCCCACTCCAACCACTTATCTTAGGTTAAACAACTTAAATAAAATAAAATTGGTTGCACCTCTTTTATTTTATTCCTTTACTTAACCCAAAAATTTAATAACCACACTCGAGAAAACACAACTCCGGAAAAGGTGTTTCTAAGAAATTACCGGCGATGCGATTCCATTGGTTTCCTCGGATTTCGATTCCGAGCTCCGGTTCAAAAGTTAGGAAATCCCACTCGTTCGTTCACTGAACATACCCGAGATAAACTTCAGATATTGATTCCGGGCCCACCGTGCCTCGGAATCAGGTGCCGTCAGAAACTGCGCACTCGTAAAATTCCTAAGAAAATTAAGAAAAAATTTTCCTTGAATTTTACGGGTCTTTACAAGTAGGTATAAATAGTATTAATGAAATTATGATATATATAATTTTTAAAATCAATGATAAATTATTAATTAATTATTTTTAATTAATCACTCAAATTTTTAGTGAAATCATTTTACTGTTCAAAAAATACCTTTTCTTCAAAAAATTGGTTTTCTTGCATTTGGTGAGTGAATATTATAAATAATTTTTTAAAATTTTAGAAGAATAATTTAATTAAATTACTTTAATTTTTGAAATAAGTATATTAAATTTTATTTTTCCTAAAACTATGGGATTTTTTATAAAATATTGGGTTTTAAATGAATAGTGAAAAATATTGATTTTTGTAAAAATGTCATTTATTTTCAATAAATTAAAAAATTTAAATGTACCATTATTTTTTTCACTTGATTTAAAGTAACCTGATAATTATTATTATATATTCTATCCACTTAATTTATTTTTAGACAATATTATAATATATTTTAGTATAATATTATTTCAGGCTCTAAAAATGAGATTTTTTTAAAAACTGTTTTAAAGTATATATTATTTCTAATTTTTAAATTTTAATTATAATAAATAATATTGAATTTCATAAATTAAATTTATATATTATATATCATAAATTTTAACTTATTTTCATACAATGATTATTATTGGTCATATAGTTAATATAAGATCATCTTTTTCGTGAAAAATACATTTCTTGAAAACTCACCTTTTCATCATGTCTATGGGTTTTGTTTTAAATTTAATTTCTCTAGTTATGTAAATTTACTTTGGAAAAATGGATTATATATCTGAAATAATATGTTCTATATTATTTAATTATGTCATTTTTATTTTTATGTATAAAAAATCTACCATGGTAAAAAAAGATTAACCATATTATAGGTAAAATAATGAAACAAGTTAAAGTTAAATGGAAAAATATTAAAATAAATGAAAACACAAAAAATAAATGGGATTTGATGTGTTTATTGTCCTTAATAATCATTTATAGCATTAATTACAAATCCAATTAAATGAAATTAATTCCACCCAAATGTGGTTGGCTTTAAATGTAAAATAACTATAATTTAATCACTAAGAAACCACACCTCATTGAGTATAAATACCACTCCTTACCACCCAAAGTATACTAAAACGCATAGAAGATCATAAAATATCAACCCAAACCTCTCCTCCCCACTCTAACCATGTCCAAGTGCTTCTATTATTACCCAAATAAAAATTTAATATTCTTTATCGGATCATTCAAGGAGGTGATTTTTAGGAGGAAACTTTCTTAAACCACCTCTCTTAATTTTTTTCTACATTCTCCCAACCTCCTTCATCCATAAATTAATAATAACTCATGAACCATTTTATTAATTTTTTTTATAAAGTAGTATCCTATATCCATCTCTTTTATTACCTCCTCTTATTCTAAGAAACAATACTATTGCCCAAATTATGGAGGTTAATTGTCTACGTGTATAATGATTTTTCATTTTACATTACCATCTTCATGGAAGATCACTAAAATATTATTATGGTTAAATAATATTTTAATAATGATTATATAACCTATTTAATTTTTTGTAACTAATATATATGCATAATATTGAATAAAAAAACTAGTTTGTAATGGGTAAAAAAATAACTAAAATAAACTAAACATTTATCATTAACATTTTATCAAATGAATCATCCTCATACAAGAATGAAAAAATTTCTGTGGAAAAATTTAAACTTATAGAAGTGAATTCATACCATTTCATTCCACTTCTACAGCTTTATTCCCATTTTACAAGAACATCCATAAATATACTCAAGTGAATCAACTATTAAACCTTGTAACAAACGCTTTGAGAATGATGGACTTGATCATTATAACTCATATATTTGTATATAAATGAAATTAATAAAATTATAAAAAATAAAATATATATTTAAAAGGTTATTAATTATTTAATTAAGGAATATAATTTTATTATCTGTGACATTAATCGAAAGTGAAAAACTTTTGGACAAAAGGTAAGAAACTATTTAACTCGAAAACCACTTTTTTAATGTTATAATGATTTATTTTATAAATCATTCAGTTTCATTTCCATGTTATTAAAAATAATTTTATGAATATATTTATATTTAAATGAATGTTTGTTTAAAAAAAATTTAAAATTTCTATTTAATGTTTTGAAAAATTGTTCTACTTAAGGTTTTTCTTTATGGGATTTTTTGAAAAACATTTATGCTTTTAATGTTTTTTTAGAATAAAAGGAATTGTTTTAATTATATATATGGTATGAATTGAATTTTGATCCTCTATTTAACCTTTATAATTTTAGGTGTACTTTATATGTTTTTATCGTTACTTTCAAAAAAATTCTTTTATATGTGCACATTTTTTGAAAATGTCTGATTTCTAAATGGAATGTTTATTTTATTGAAATTTTTTTATGATGAAATAATTAATTAATTATGTTTATGTTATAGTTCAAGGGATTTTTTAATGATTATGGGTGGTTACACTATAAAAAACTATGGTTGGTTATTGGATAAACCATCGATGGTTGGTTAAGTTATTAACCAATGAAGGGTGGTTCAGGGATAAACCAAGGGATGATGGTTATGTTATAATGTCTAATTTATTGGGTACGCTAGAGATTATTTTTAAAATAAGGATTTACTATGTAAAAGGTTTTCTTAATTCTCTAAAATTATGAACCAAAAAGATATCCAGTATTGTAATAATGTGTATTCTAATTTACAATCACTAGAATTTGTGATGATTAAGGTCAAGTACTTATAGTTTGTACCAAAGGAGGGTTTAAAAAATTGGGAGATTAGTATATTTCATAGTAAGGTTTTCTTAATAGTGATAGATTTCATCACATGTTTACAATTTTAAGGATGATTATAATTTAAATGTCCTAGACACCCCTTTTTTTAATGTGATGGATTTCTATTATATTAATGATATTTTTGTATATTTTATTTATAAAGTTAATTGATTTAGGTATAAATTATTTTATGGTTAAATTATGGTTGGTTTTATATGGGTTTTAACATTTAAAAAAACATATTAATTTTAACATGTTATAATTCATTTCATGTTTTAAATGATGTTCTTTTCTACAGATTAAGGATAATTTATCAAAATTGAAGGATAATGGCCTTACACAACCTTTTTATCCCTTATGGGTGATTTGATTACTAATATTTTCAAAAAATATTTTTGAAATGATTTTAAAAAATCTGTGAGTATTAAAATCACATGGATGAAACCGTTTGACTTATCTAAAACCTTTCCTTTTCACAAAAATATTTTTGTTTCATGGTATCTTTTTCATTTTATTAAATATCTCAAATTTAAAAACTATATCAAAAAATGAAATTCCACAGAGGATATGACGATTTAATATCTAGATGTTGTGCATCATGCAATAAAATAAAGGTGCTATCGATGAAATCATGATGTATGGATTTATGTTATGAATTAATTTTTTATGTTCTCAATAAGAAACATTTTTTGTTTGATATTGATGAATCATAATGATATAATTTTTATTGTGATTAGAGGGATGGAGTATAAATGAATAAGACAATTAAAAATATTTAATGGTTTAATAAGGAAGTTTAATTATGGTTTTGTTTATGTATTGATTTTCCAAATTTAGGATATAGTGATATTTTAGAAATATTATGCAAATCATGAAACACATAAATTTTTTTATATAGTAGGTTTTTTTCATAAATTTGGAAAAATATATTAGATAGAATCGATGCCTTTGAAAAGTGTTAAAAATGGTAATAATTTGTCACGTACATGTAACCCTTAATTTAATGATATGAAAAAGGGATTTTTTGGAACAATATATTTTATTTTAGTGAAAATAAGTATAAAGGTATTGGAAATATTTTTGTTATGAGATTTTAGGAGTGATTGATATTATTTGGAGATGAATATTAAATTGATGGAGGGAGATTATGTGATCAAATTCATTTGGTTTTTGGGTTTCAATTTCATACTAGAATATTTTGAGGTATTTTAAGGTTAGTTATTTTATAAATTATATTTGTTTAAATTTGGGTATTAATTATGAAGTTTGAATATTAGAGTAGTTTTTAATCATATAAAGGTTAATTAATTATTTAGAGAATTACATTATCATATATTAATAATTATGGTTATAATTAATTCCTAAAGATAGAAGGAATACATAGTTATAATTTTGTATATTTTGTATCAATTGAATTTGATTCTAATTCAATAGGTTTAAAAACTTTTTCCAGAATACTCATCATTTAGTGAAAATATGAAGATGAAATTATAATTTTAAATTTAACATATGTTCTTATACTGTTATTACAAGTTGTATAATAATTTTTTAACTCTACAAGAAAAGATGTATGAATCAAAAACATTTATCTCACCAAGAAATAAATGGACTTCAACCTATAATAGACATAAAATGGTCATTGTTCTCATCACCATGGTATTTACCACTCTCTCTCAGTAAAGGGTTGTCAGATTTTATATTCCATGTCCATGTCTTATTATACGCAAACCTTTTGTGTTTTATCTTGTGAGACCTTCATACATTCCTTTCTCAGTATTCAATTAGAATTTTTGTTGATTTTTTAGGATTTTGTAATTCAATAAAGTTATTTTTAAACCTCAAACCCAAACAATTTTACTTTGAGTTCAAATTATGAGGATGAAATTTATTAAAGGGAGATAATGTAACATGTAATGGACCAACCCAAAAATCCTAGAGTCAATGCATTATTTTATTACATTGACATGATTATAATGAATAAAACCCTAAAGCACTAAAAGTTTAGATGTTTTGGAAATAAAAAATACATACATGATACCCATAATACATTGGGAAATAGAAAATAAAACCTAACACAAGTAAAAACATAGAATCCTTGAAATCTTATTCAAATATTTCTTCTTCATTACCAGGTGACAGGAAACATAATAAGGGTGAGATAAAATGCTTCTTATAGGTATGTAAAGTTGGAGAAATAATTAATTTAATAGAATAAATGATCATTTCATTGTAAATAACTAATAACAAATGCGATTCAAATAATAAATTATGTATAATATATACAGAAATTTAAGAAAATAAAACACATTCCATTTGATAAATATAGAGGGAATGAAATGAATCTATAGATTTTATCATATGAAAATATCTTGGATAATAACAATAATAAATGATATATATATATGAAGGAAATTCTTAATTATTAGATGAAAATTCGGAGGCACATGAAAACCTATACCGTGAAGAACATTTCCAAGATTATTTAAAACATCATGTAGAAACCTATTTAATTTGTAACACTTATTCGTTTCATGTGAACCTATCAATTAATGTAAGAGAAAAATAAATTCTAGGCCCACCCTTCATTTTATGTCTACTTCATTCCTCATATATAATAATAAAAATAAATAATATTCCTTATCAAATAGTAGTATTGAACTAAGAATATAGATTTACCAATATTTCCCCAAATAATCAAACAATTTCAAAGTCAACACCAAATGTAAAAATGGTATATGGTTTAGGAAATAAAAATATACATCAAACAATAATGAGGTCCTTTAAGGTAATGTCTAATGAATAATTATTACATTATAGTTATTATTTCTAGAGCAAGTTAACAAACACAAAATAAAATGATATTACAAAGATCACTTTTACTACATAGTAATTTCCATAATAAATCCATCAGGTGTTTTAATTAAAATTGAAAAATAAAATACTTTGAAGATAAAATAATTCGTAATATAAAATTTCAATATTGGTAGTATATACACCACAAATAATAAGTAAGTGGGGAAAATAATATATTCCACATGAAAAGAAAAGTGAGACAAGAATACCATACCTTGCGTCTCCATTTTTGTGAATGTAATTTAATATCAACATTAAAGGTTTTAAACATGTTATTAAATTGTTCCAAAACCATAATTATATTTATAATATCATATATTAACTTACTATGACATCTTATTTCTAGTTTGTTAACAATCATTCATTATTTCTACTATTTCGGCTGTTAATTGATTAGTTTTTTGAATATGTTTTGACTTGTTACTTGTTACTATTTACTAGATAATGATTTCATCATAAAAAAATTTAAAACTATGATTTAACTATCATATATATCCAATATATATGTATTTATAGTAATTATTAATATTTATATATATGAAATAAAATGCACCATTAATGGAGAGGGAATGTCATACGTACGCATGAACGCCACTTTAATAATGTTGTCGTGTTAAATAAATAAAAAGTAAATGAGAAATATGTATATTATAATTCCAGTATCATATATATGTCATATATGCTGCATATTTTTATTAAAATCATACTTTTTACATTCTAGGTGTTGCGTGAATGAATCACATATCATTAAGAAGGTGGTAGTCCAAACTTCCACAAATGATGTTATCATATATACAAAAAAATTGAAAGAATGAAGGTATGTGTTATATAAAAATTGAAGAAGTATTAATAAAAAAACAATATCATATATATAATATAAATATATAGTTTCAATCATAATTTTTAACCATGAGAAGTGGTAAAGTAAAAAAATGAACAACATTTCGTGAGTTTGTATTTCACTGTACGCAAGAACGGTAAGTTTGTTATCTATTAGATGAAAGTGTGAGAAAGTGTAGGTAAAACCCTTGGAATAAAAACATATCAGTATTTTTAGGATACTTATTTAATTATATAACCATGAAATATGAGGAGTTGAGGGGTTTATAATGAAAATAAAACAAAAGAACTTGAGGAAGTATGTTACCTCTTTTGTGGTTAAGTCCGTTTGGTTTGCACCAAAGGGTTACCTTGGATGGATTTCTATAAAAATGGTTGTTTAAATGATAAAGGTATGTATGCTGAGATATTTTCTTTGTATAATTTGGGTGATAAAAATGGATTGATAGGTTTGAATATGTGGGAGGGGTGAATATTTTTTTTATAGTGGAGGAGTAAAAATCTAGTAAATTTTTCAAAAGGGAATTACACCCAAGTTATTCCTATGAAAAGTGGATATTATATTGGTGAAGATAAAAATAAATTAGAATAATGTCTAAATATGGCTATATAATAGCTTTTTCAAAAGTTTCTAGGTTGTTTTGTCTCTTAATTTTAATGTTTAGGACTTTGTTAAGATAATCATTCCCTTAATTATTGTAATCAATTTTAATCAGTTCCACAAACATTTTTAGTAAAAAAAATTGACCTTTTTAGGAATTATAAATTTTTATTATTAAAAAAATGGAATCCATTTTTACAAATTCCAAAAACTTATGTTTTATAATTTAATTTAAAATTAATACGTCATACAAGATGATTATGCGTGTTTTTAAAGTAAATATTTTCAAAATATTGCTAAATTTCTATATCCAGTTTCGAAGTGAAATCGATTATAATTAACTAAATTAGATTAATTGATTTATAATTAATATTATTATGATTTAAAACAAATAAACAAACAAATTTACCCTTATAAAAAATCAGAAAAAAATTTAATTTTGAATTAAAATTGTGTATTTTTCACTATTAATTAAAAAAAATAAAATTCTTATAAAAATAGAAACAATTCACCATACCTTTTTTATGTTTCTATTTCAAAAGTTGGTTTTATTTTGTCATATTAAATTTATAAAAGTTATAAAATTAATATTTAAAATACGTGTTCCAATAAAATGTGGTAAAATTTCTTTTATAAAAAGGTAAATTTTAATGTGTAGAATTTAGATTATTTTTATATTGTGCCTAAAAAGTATATTGGATGAATTTAAAAAACAATTATAGGATATATAAATCATATATTTACTATATAAATCCTCTAAAAGTTTTATAATTTAATTTATCCTAATAACATGACTAAAATGTGTTTTTTAAACCTGGTGTTGTGTGAATTGATATCTATCAACAAAAACATATTTATTCAGGAAGGAATATATATTAATTTATTGGGGTGATAAATTATTCCCTCCTAAAAAAATTTCCCCAAAATTTTGTGGGAATTTCATTTTTAATTTTTTATGGGTTTTTCTCCTTCATATAATCCTCTAGTTCCCATGTTTCTTCTTCCATTTTATGATTTCTTTTGAGTACCTTTACTAGAAGAGTCATTTTATTTATCAATACTTTATCTCTGTTATCAATAATAAGGATGGTTTCTTTATAATATTAAAGGTTATGTTCCAAATTTATTTTTACCAGAGAAGATCAGATGTGTTGGGTCAGGAATGTACTTCCTTATCAAATATATATGGAACACATCAAGTTCCTTTGCATGTTTTGGAAGAATTTCCGAATGATAAGATACAACTCCAACCCTTTCAATAATATCAAAAGGTTTTATGTACCTCGGTATCATTATCCCTTTTATACAGAACCTTATAACTCCATTCTATGGAGATAGTTTCAAGAAAACATGAACTTCCACTTAGAAATCAAAATAATTCCTCTAATTATAGATCTAACACTTTTTCCTACATTAAAATATTTTGATATGAGCTAGAAAAGATTTTACTTTTATCGATATATCTTCAACTAGTTTTGGTCCTATGAGTTTCTTTCCAAAAACATTATTCTACATGTTTGATTATGAAATCTCCTTCCATATATGGCTTCATATGTAACCATTTGAATACTTCAATTGAAGCTATTATTATTGGTAAACTATACCAAATTAAAATATAGATCCCACATTCCATGAATGCCATGTGATCATGACATTAAAATGTCATCAATTATTTAAATTTCTCTTTCAAACTATTCATTAGTTTGAGTATAATAGGCAGTTCTCAAATAAAGCAAAATATTAATATCCTACTAAAGACTCATCCAAAACATCGTGGTAAATATGGGATCTCAACTAGAATAAATTTATAGAGGTGGACCATTAAGTATTATAACATCATTAATATATGGACTTGTGAGGTTCTCAAGAGTAAGGTCTTCTCTTATAGTAAGGAAATATGCAAATTTGGTTAGGATATAAAAAATAAACCATATAAATTAATTATTTATATAATTCATTGGTAGAAGCATGAAAAAGTCCATAGTAATTTCATCCCCTTACACATAAAAATTGGGACAGGTTGTAGAAGTCATTAGGATGTTTCCTCAATGATTTAACTTATTGAAAAACCAAACATTTAGACACAAAATCATAATTTTCCCCACCCATTTTATCCCATAAAAAATATTAATTCATGTCCTTATAAATATTTTTTGCTTCTAGGTTTATAGATAAATTTGATCTATGAACATCTCCCAATAATTCCCTTTCGAGATCTGGTAGTTATTTAACACATAGCCTCTTAGAAAACATTATAACTCCATCTTCACAAATAAATTCTTTAAATTTTTCTTTATTCACACCTTTAATTTTATTTTAAAATTTCTCATCATCAGATTGAGAATTATTTATCTTCTCTAATAATGATGGTTTTTCAATAATTTGAAAAATTATTGATGTGTCCCATTATTTATATATTCCGATATTTATCTTTAAAAGATCCATGAACAAAGGATCCATCTCAATATTAATTTGGGTTTGAACTCTATAATCCTTTCTAATCAATGCATAGACTACCTTATTTTCTTTTTCAAGGAGATTCTGTATTGATCAATCATAATCCTTGTGTTGCTCAAGCCATCTCCTTTGTCTCATGTTGAGCACATTCAGCAGGAAGATATATTTATGGATTTTATGATCCATGTATATCTCACATATTTCACCAAAGAGGTAATATCTCTATATTTTCAATGTGAATATTACATTTGATAATTCAAGATCATGGGATGAGTAGTTCTATTTACGATTATTCAATTTCATTGATTTTTATTAAATAACTTTATCATTTCATTTGGACATAACCAAATCTCTTATTTGATTCATTACTATATATAACCAGCCCATCACTTCTAGATGGTGGAGTCAAAATCAGAGAATTTAAGAATATTCTATTTAGTTTATCAAACCTTTATTCACATTCCTTTTTCTAAAAAAATCATAACCCTTTTACATGTAATCTTAGTTAATGTGTTAGACCATTATAAAAAATTACAAAAAATAGTGATAGTAACCTGCCAAACAAATGAAACCACATACCTCGGTTATTTTTGTTGGTGTAGGTAATTCTATGACAACCATTGTATTTTCAGGATCAACTAATACTATATATTTTGATAAAATATAGCTATGAAAATAAATCTCTTGAATCCCTAAGTCACACATACTAAATTTCCCACATAACTCTTCCATTATAAGAGTATTAAGAATTATCCAAAATTGATTCTCACAAACAATGTATCTTTTATAATACACCATAATATCATCAATAAATAACACAAAATATCCATCAAGATGCTCTTTTAATACTATTTTCATTAGGTCCATAAAAACATAGGTTCATTAGTAAATTTAAATGTCATTACTATATATTTATAATGTACATACTTCATCCAAAAATCTTCCTTTAGAATTTATTCCTTCTTTACTCCCAATTGGTGATTAATATAATAAAGGTCAATCTTTAAAAAAAATAGGATCTATTAAGTTGATCTAACAAGTCATCAATGCGAGAAATATGGTACCTCTTATTTTTTATAAAATAATTTTTCTCCTATAATAAATGAAAAACATCATGGATCCATCATTATTCTTTACAAAGAGGACATAGTATCCCCATGGTGAAATACTAGGGTATATAAATTCCTTATTTACAAAATCTTCTAGTTGTTTATTCAACTCCACTAATTTGATAGTGTCCACTCTATAGGGAGTAATTGATATTGACCTTGAATGAGCAATTAAATGAATGGAAAATTCAACATCATGCTCTAGGGGATATCAAGGTAATTCCTCTAGAAATACAGCAATCAATTCTTGCACAATAGGTACACCTGTAGTTTTAATAGTATATTATTCATGACTAGATTTTTTTCACTTATATTCCCCAATAATTTTATTCAGAAGATCTACTAGGTATGGATCTATATAAGAATATTGTGAGTAAGCTTATGCTCTAAATATATGGGATTCTACATCTTCCTCAAAAATTATAATATCCTTCCTCTTAAAGTAATATTTTTCCTGATATTTTGAGAGAAATTCCATACTGATGATTATATAAAATTAAAACATAGGTATAATTATAAGGTCATCACATAAATTAGGTTTATGTGTAATAATGGGCACTTCTTAAGCATCTTTGTTGAAATGGTACTTACCTTAAAAGTTTTGACTGACAATGCCCTAATTAAATAAAAAAAGGAAACATTTAATTTTCTAAAAAAACTAGGAGGATATAAAATTTTGTGATTATACTAAATGACATAATGTACTAGATAAATTTAAAGATATGATTAATGTACTTGAAACCACATCATTTGGTACTTCTACCTCTACTGTAGTGATCACAAAAGCCTGTCCATCCCCCCTAATCCTTTTCTATAGAATATTCCTTTAATTCTTGGAAAATTAATTTGAATATTGTCCCATATATTTAAAATTATAGAACTAGATATCATTGGTTTTTTTCTTCCCCTTTAATTATTGATTATAGTGACCCCTATCTTTGTTTGTATAAACAAACTCCAAACCACTTCAATCATTTCCCAACGTTCTTTTTCCCACATTTTTTATAATATGGAAATCATTCAAACTTCTTCTTCTTAATTGATGAATTACATTTGTCATGGTTCTTATTTAGACTTTTATTATCTTGGTTTACCATGAATATATTGATTCTATAAATTTACTTCTTGGTATTTACAGTACATAAAATAATTTCATCATATGTTGAAAAATATCGGGAGCCAATTCCCTTTAGAGACTTGGCTTAATCCCCTTATAAAAGTTATTAATATTTCACTCCATGTTATGTATGTAATCATTATAATATCTGGATAATATCATAAAGGTAGATTTATAATCCATAACACTTTTTTTTTATTTTATCTAAATAAATTTTAATTCATCTCAATTTTTTGATCATGAAGGTAGTATTTATTTATAAAAATTTCCTAAAAAGTAATCCATTCAATGAGTTCTATTTATTCTTCCACACTAGTATTCTGGATCAAGGTCTACCATTGAACAACATAATCTTTGTGATAATATACCTAAAGTGTAACCTTTTCTATTCCACTACATCCTAGGGCTCTAAATATCTTCTCTTGGTATTTAGACCATTTCTCATCCATAATTGGATTAGCAACCTCACATAAATATGGGGGCTTTTATCATATAAATTGATTTTTTATAAGAGATTATCTCAGTGGAATATATTTCCCCATTTGGTTAAGGTTATTTTGTATAACCTGATTAAGTTTCCTTAATTTTTCCATAATTTTTCTGTTATAATACCTACTGTATTAATTTCCTCAATAGGGAAATATCTACATTTTCATGAGTATTGATACCAATAATCCTTACAGGTGTCATCTCTAAACAATGGAACATACTATAATCTCTCATAAAATCTAAATATATAATTCTAAATAGAACATAACAAAAATTTATGCAATGTAATTTTTAGAATTATTAACATTGGTTTCTTTAGGTACATATTTACATTTAAATGAATCATAATGGTTTTAAAAGAAAATGTGTGTCATCCTAAGAATATCCCTTGGGACTATCCGACCAGGTGCATAGTAAGGCCCATTTTCATGTTACAAGTTATGTCAAGTTAGGATCGACAAACATTTTAGAGTTATTACCCCCAGGTACATCTGTTCTAGAACCACGTCCACTTGTAGTATCTAAACATGAATTTATTTCTAAGAAAGACCATATAATCTCTACCTTACCAAAATTATAGGTTGTTATTTTATAATTATCCTCTGTTTTTATCTTATATTTATGTTCCCTATTATATGTTTTTGAAATATAGTTTACAAGTATTTTTCTAAACTTCCTTTGATACTGACTATAATTCACTGACCCCAAAATACATTTTACAAGATGGTATAAAACTACAGGTAGAAAACTATTTAATTTGGCCAATATATTTATCTCATGAACACATATCAATGCATCGGGGGGATATGTAAAGTTGGGGTGACACCCATCATTTCACATTAAAAAATTTCTCATATCAAATAATCTAAATAAATAATATTCTTTATCAAATATCTATATTGAATAAATAATAAAATTTATCAATATTTTCCTAAATAATCAAACAATTATCAAAGTAAACACCGTATGTGAAAAGATTATATTTTTTAGGAAATAAAAATATCCATAACCCAAGAATGAAGATATTTTAGTTAATATCAAATGAAAAAATATTACAATAAATCTATTTTTTGAGAGAAAATTAACTATCATGGACGAAAGTGGGATTGCCAAAATGAATTTTACAACTTCGTAATTTCGATGATAATCACCTTGGGAAAGGTAATTCATATTAAGACATAAAATTACATGAATATAATATAATTTATGATATAATATATTAATATGGTTATTATATAAAACATACAAAAGAAGTATTTGGTTAAAATAATGTATGCCTAATAGAATGAAAATCGAGACAAGAATCTCTTACCTTGTGTATCATTTCTGTTGAATGTCCCCGAAACATATATTTAAGAGTTTTATAAAAGTTAATAAATTATTGAAAAATCATAATTAAAATTATTTGATTATATGTTAACTTCTAACAATATCTTATTTGTCATTTTTAAACAATCGTTCTCTATTTTAACAATTTGGGTGTTAATTGCCAAGTTTTTTGAATCTGTTTTGGATTGTTACTTGTTGTTCCTCTTAATTATATCATGATTTCCTCATATAAATAATAAAAATAATTATTTAAATATAATATATATTCAGCATATATCTATTTATAATAATTCATAATATTTGGAGATAATAAATAAAATGCACCGTTCTTGGATACGATAGGTCGTACGTACGCATGAATGTTAATTTCATTACATTGTTGTATTAAAAGAATGAAAAGTAAATAATAAATATGTATATTATAATTCAAGTATTTTATTTATTTCATATATTTTACATATATTTGTTAAATATTTCCTTTATTCAATGCATGCATCATGTGAACAAATCACATTTCTTTGAGGAGGCCGTAGTCTACACATCCACAAATGATGTAATCGTATATCCAAAAAATGGAAAGCATGAAATTATATGTTATATAAATATTAAATAATTATTATAAAAACCTTAATATCATGAATATCATAATTCCCAACCATCATAGGTGGTAAAGTAAAAATGAACACCCTCATTTTGTGAGGCAGTAGTTCTCTGTACACAAGAATGGTATGTTTCTTGACCATTAGATGGAAGTGTTTGTGATTCTAGGTAAAACCATAAAATAAAAACTAGTTAGTATATTGTGGATAATGATGTTATTATACAATCATGTAATCATAAATATTTAGGGTTGGAGAATGAAAATAAAACAAAGGATCTTGAGGAAGGATGATATATCTTCTTTGGGTAACTCCTTTTGGTTTTTACTAATGGGATTCCTTGGAGTGAATTATGCCCAAAGTGTGGATTCTAGTATCAGGGGAGTAATTTTGGGATATTACTTTATCTGATTAATGGGAAGAAAATGGTATTGATATGTGTGAATAAGTGGGAGGGGTGAGTGCCTTTTTATAGTGGAGGAAGAGTGGAATTCTTAAAATTTTCTAAAAAGGGAATTCCAACCATGTTTTTAATTTGAAGATTGGATCTAATAATGGAAAAAATCTAATAAAATGGATAATGGGGTATTACTATATGCATATAATATCTTTGGTATAGGTTTATAGGCTTTTTTGGCTCTTATTTTTATGGTTTTGTCCTTTGTAAAGAAAATTTTCTATTAATTATTGTAATTAATTTTAATCACTTCCAGTACTGTTTATGGTCAAAAACTACGTTTTCATTATTAGATATTATAAAATATCATTATTCACATTATATAATACATTTTTCCAAATTCCAATCATATAAGTAGAATAAAATAATTTAAAAGTAATCATGTTGATGAGATGAAAATGTCTGGTTTTAATGTAAATATGTTCAAATGATTGATAAGATTTTATATCTGATTTCAAAGTGAAATTGATTTTAATTACATAAATTTTATTAATTGATTTATAATTTATTTAGTTAATTTTTAAAACCAATCAAAACTAATATTTATCCTTATAAAGAAATTAAATGAAAAAATAGTTTTGAATTAAAAAAATGTATTATCACTATTCATTAAAAAATGAAACTTCTCAAAAAAATACAAAAAATTTAATCTAATATAAGTTTTATGTTCTGATTTAAAAAAGGATGTTTTATTTTTTAATCAAAATTTATAAAAGTTCAAAAATTTAGATTTAAAATAGGGTTTCCTCAAAAATCTAGTAAAAAACTTTTATAAAAATATATGTTTTAATGTGTAAAACATTGGTTTATTCTTATCTTATGACCAGTGAAATACATTGGATGAATGTGAAAATATTTTATTGAATATACAATATCTAAATTTACTATATAAATCCCCTAAAAGTGATAATATTTAATTGATGGTGAAAAATGTGACTAATTAGTGTTTTTTTAACCTGATGTTGTGTTCAATACCAGCGATCAAAAAAACCTAAATTTATTATAAAAGTAAAATATATTAAATTATTGGGTTGATGCATAAAATTACTATATTTTAAAAATAAATAATATGTTTGATAGCATAACAGATATGCAATATCAACCGTAAAAAAACAAAGAAATCTAATTATTTAAATGTAACGGTTATAATGTAGCTATTAAATTATTGGGAATGAATAATATAAATGAAAATATGAAATATATAATGTTCATACTCATTTATATATAATTAATTTATTATTTTTATAAATAACTAATTTTTTTAGCAATGTCATTTTATTCTTCAAAAAATATACTTCTGTCAAAAAATGGTTTCTCTTTCATTTTATAAGTGAATATTATAATAATTTTTTTGGAACATTAAAAAAATAATATCATAAAATTAATCTCATTTTTTAAATAATAATACCAACTTCTAATTTAGGTTCAATTTTGGTATTTCTTAAAAAATATTGGGGTTTCAATGAACATAGAAAAATATTGGTTTTTTTAAAAATTTCATTTCTTTTCAATAAATAAAACAATATAAAAGTAACATTATTAATTGAATTTGGAATAAATTAAAAATAGTACTATTTTATGTATTTAAAATAATTAAATTATTCTTAATAAGCATTATATTTTATTTTTTAATAAGATTATTTTTAGGTTTAAAAAATTGATTTTTCTGAAAACTGTCTTGAAGTATATAAAGTTACACCATTTTAATTAATACAAATAATCCCCAATGGGGAATGTCTTAAATGAAATATATATCATAAATAATTAAATAATATTTAACTTTCATAAAATTATTATTATTTTTCATAGAGTTAATATAATATCATCTATTTTTTGAAAAATACACTTCCTGAAAAAATGTTTTTTCATCATGTCTGTGAGTTTTATTTTAAATTTTATTTCTCTAATTTAGTGAATTGGTTTTTTTAATGAATTGAATATTTTGAATCATAAGGTAATAATTAGGTAATAATTCCATTTTTTTAGGAATAAAAAATTTACAGTGGTAAAAAAATATTTACCGCAGTATAGGTAAAATAATGAAATGGGGTATGGTGAAAAATTAAAAGATTAAAATATATAAAAACTAAAAAAATTAAATTGATCATTGATGTTTTTTCCGAACTTAACACTAATTTAAAAAATTAATTATCAATCTAATTCTAGAGATTTAATTCCACCAAAATGTGTTTGGATTTAAACATAAAATAATCCTTATTTAGTCACTTAAAACCACCCCACCTCAAGTATAAATACCACTCCTCACCACCCCTTTTCTCCTAAAAATAATTTCAGATCTTTAAATATCTACCAAAATCTAACATATCCACTATCCTCTTTTCTATGTGCTTCTGATCTCATCCATATACGTATTCCATGTTCTAGAAGGGATCCTTCTTGGAGGTAATATTCAAGTGGTATCTTTCCCAAACCACCACTCTTAATTTATTTTATTTTTCTAACTAATAATCACATGATTTATCAATAAATTATTAACAAATCTATTATAATTTATATACTGTATTTTTATATTTCTAATATAATATCTTACATCCATTAATTTTCCCATATTCTCATCTTCTTCAAAAAAAATAAAACCATTATGCAAATTATGGAGGTTAACCACCTATGTGGATAGTGATTATTCATTTTAATTACCTCCTTCAATGATGGTCATAAAAAATTATTATGATTAAATAAAATTTTAGTAAGTAGAATATAACTTATTTCATTTTCTAGAACAAATATATAGACATTATATTATATAAAATGAAACTTGTTCATGATAGTAGGAAAACCACCAAATTTAACTAATTATTTATCATTAACATTTTATCAAATGAATCATCCACATACAAGAAAGAAAAATTATATATGTGACAATTTATAATTATAAAATTGAACTAATACCATTCCCTTCCACTTCTATAATTTTATTCCCACATTAAAGGTATATCCACAACAATACTCAAGTGAACTGACCATGAAACCAGGAAACGAACACTCCCAGAATGATGAAATTGATCATTATAACTCATCAAAATGGCCATAAATGAACATAATAAAATTATAAAAAAATATAATATATATTTAAAAGTTTATTAATTAATTAATTAATATAATTCTATAATCATGGTCATTCAGATAAATTTTATAACTATTAGACATAACACAATGGACTCTTTAAATAAAAAACCTCATTTTAAATGTTATAAAGATTTATTTTATAATTATTTCCCATTGATATCCATGTTTATAAAATTATTATTATGAATATATTTATTTATACATGAATGTTTTTTAAAATTAAATTTTATAATTTCTCTTAAATACTTTCCAAAATGGGTTATTTTTATGTTTTTTGTAAGATACTTTCTTTTAAAAAATATTCTTTTAATGTTTATGTTTACAAAAGTAAAAAAATAATGTTTTTTATTATAAATTTGGAATGAATGGAATTTAACTCCTTCTATATCAATAGGAATTGGTGTAGACTTGATTAATGTCGAACTCAGACACTATGTGTATTATTCATAGGGAGATTCAAAGGAATTTCCTAGCTTGGGAAAGTGCAACGCGCTCTAGGATTGGTTGGGGACCCACACTATGAACCAAGAGTTGCATATACACAAATTTTGGAATTTAAATGGGGGAATTTGGTATATATATGGTCATTTGGTAATGTGATAGTCATGTTATAGCACCCACATATACCTCTGTACCCAAAAACAGCTTTGTAGTTGGGGGCCTACCAGAGTGGTAACAGCTCCCTTTAATCATACATTAGACCCAAGTCAAAATTTGGGTGGGTGAGAATTTATGAAGGTATTATATAAATACTATAGTAGGAACTATACTGGCACTACAACACTATAGTAGTGTGTGTACTATAGTGGGGTAATTTAACAGTAGTACTATTCATCCCAAATTGGCTTTTTGGACACTCGTTCTTCATGCTATCAAGGGGGCAATGACGCAAGCATGGAATATAGGTAGTGACATAGGCATTATGCATGAAGGGACTTCCATCCATCCAATGGTGGGACTATGGGCCATTTAATGGGATTCTTTTCCCCATGGCATTTGCGCCAAAAATATAAAATGTAATAAAGGGTCTAGTTAGGTGTGTTATCCCCTGGTGGTGGAGATGAATTTCTTTTCAGGGATCTGTGTGTGGTGTATGTGTGTTTAAATTTAATTGTACCCCCAATCACCCCTTATAATATATTTCCATTCTGTATGTGTAGTTTTTCAAAATAAGTTATTTCAAACTAGAATGTTTATTTTCTTCAATTAGTTTTTTACAATGCAATATTTCTTGAATTATGTTTATGTTATTGTTCATGGTAATTTTCATGATGATTTTTGATTCTGTTACAAACAAATTATGGGTGGTTTCGTGATAAAACATGGACATTTAGAAACATTATTATCCAATGATTGGTGGTTCTATGATAATCCAAGGACGGGTGGTTATGTTATAACCTCTAACCGATTGGGTACTCCAGAGTTGGAGGCCAGCCATATTTGTTACTCCATTTATTAGAGTTATATAAAAAATGATGTTACAAGTTACATAATTATATATAATATTATTTATTATGTTTTTCCAGAAATTCTCTTGGTTTTTAGACATTTGGATAACGATATTTTTAAAACATTGATTCCTTTTTAAAGGTAAATCTATATGTCTTTATGAAAAAGTTTTTACGGGTTTTTACCAGACTAAACATTTACTTAATTTATTAACATACCTTAGATTTTTTTATCATCCCTTGTTTTTATATTTTCGTCATAATATTTAAAGGATAATAAATAAAATGAAGAGATCAAGGGGAAAATTGTGAAGATAGATCATGAAAAAATGTGTTTTATTTTTCAAGGTGTTTTTGGTGAAAAAAAGTTGATACTGGGTTGATGTTTCCTATTTTAAAAATATGGTTTTATTATTTAATATTTTTCCATAATTCTCTGAAATATTAAACTAATAATGTCATCGGGATTGTAATAATTTGTATTCGAGTTTATAATCATTAAAATATGTGACATTTATATCTGAGTTTTCTAAAAGTTACAGAAATTAATTATATTATTTTTACATAAAAATAAATAAAAATAATTTTTTGAATAAAAAATATTTTTGAAATCATCATATAGAAATTATTATATGGTGAAATGTTGACAGTTTTTTGAAAGGATTTATTTTTTAGTGAATAGTGAAAAATTCTAATTTTTGTAAAAACTGTCATTTCTTTTCAATAAATTAAGAAATTTAAAATGTGACATCATGTTCATAATTTGATTTAAACTAACATAAGTATTATTTTTTTTAATCTACTTAAATTAATTTGAATCAAATTTATATTTTATTGTTGAATAAGTCTATTTTTGGGTTTAAAAATGGTATTTTTCTGAAAGCTCTTTTAAAGTTAATAATGTTTATCACTTTTAATTAATAAAAATAATACCTAATATGAAATGTTTTAGATAAAATTTATATATTATATATGTTTAAATTTTAATTTATTTTTATACAATGATAATTATTATTCATAGAGATAATATAAAATCATTTTTTTCTAGAAAAATACACTTATTGAAAACCCACTTTTTCATTTGTGTCTATGGGTTTTGTTTTGAATAAAATTTCCCTAATTATTTTAATTTAATTTGGTAATATATATTAAATTTTTTTAATCATAATTTGAAAATTATTCAGTTATTTAATTTTTATATTTAGGAAAAATAAAATTTACAATGATAAACATAGTCTTATTACAGTATAGGTAAAATAATGTAAGAGATTAAAGTTAAAAGATAAAGTTTTAAAATTTATAAAAAATAAAACATTAAATGGGTGTTTGATATATTTATTTTCCATAAAAATACTTTATAAAAACTATCAATATAATTTAATGGAATTAATTCCAGGCAAATTTGGTGGTCTTTAAATATAAGATAATCATTATTTAATCTCTTACCCATCCCCCCTCAAATATAAATACCACTCCTCACCACCCCATTTATCTTAAAAATACATTATTATGCTAAAATATCTTCCAAAATCGTTCCTCCTATGTTTAACCATGTAAACATGCTACAAAACTAACCCAAGGACCAATTCTAGGTTCTTTAAGGGATTCTTCAAGGAGGTGATATTCAAAATGAAATTCTGTCAGACCATCTCTCTTAATTTATTTTCTTCTAAGAACTTATCTTTACATACTTAATCCATCAAGGAATAATAAATACATAATATTTTATTAAATTAAATTTTATATTTCTAATGGAATATTTTATATTCACCTCTTTTATTATCTCCTCTTAATCAAAGAAACAAAACTATTCTCCAAATTAGGTCGATTAACTGCTTTCGTGCATAATGATTATTTATTTTACTTTATCTTCTCTAAGGATGGTCATAAAATAATTATTATAGATAATTGAAATTTTAATAATTATATTATAACTTATTTCATGTTCTGGAACTAATATATATAAATAATATTAAATAGAATGAAACTAGCTTGTAATGGTGAGAAAAACTGCCAAAAATCTAACCATTTTTCATTAACAATTTTATCAAATAAATCATCCTCATAAAAGAATTAAAAATTATATATGGAAAAAATTATACTTATTTATGTTCATTAATAACATTTCATTTTACTAGTAGTGTTTTTTTCATTTTACAAGAACATCTACCTCGCTCGCCATGGGAACTGGCGCATGATCGAGTCCCACCAGGCTCGAACACTATTCATATTATAAACAGGGCGATTCAAAGCCATTTCTTAGCTGGGGAATGTGGCGCGCACTTGGGATGGTGGGGGCTCCCCTCTAGGAGTCTATGTTAGCAACACACGTTTCGATCCCGTAAGGGACTTAGCACCACTAGGGTTCTCTCTCGCGCCACCTTCCCTCATCCCGGATCAGCGCTGGTCCTCTCCCTTGATCGGCGGTTTGAGGTGGAATCTTCTTTGCTTTGGTGGCTTCATTTTGGCTTTCCTTGCACGCACCGGTGTCTGTCTCTTCAAGGTGACACGGTGTTAAATCTACACTTGAGCTCTGCCTCGGTGGCTCAAGAACTACCCCTCATTCACCAAGGGCTTTGGAGGTTGAGCGTTGTCTTCGTGGATCTTCCAGACGGCGGTGACAGGATGTTGTTTGAGTTTGAGGAATATTTGGTCTCTGGTTTTATGGATGGTGGTCGATGGCGGGGAGATTGATGGTGATCGTCCATGCAAGATCGTTCCTCAATATCGGCTTAATAGGAGGCTACGCAAGGATTTTGGAGAATAGGGTTTGGCAAATCCCTCACAGTATGACTTCACTTTCTTGTTTGCTTTTGTGGATCTGCTCAATGGTTTCCTGGATCTAGTTTCATTTTGTGATCTCATCTCCGAATGAAGCTTTCTACTTATGATTTCTGTTCTGGATTGAGGTTGATCTTCTTGCTGGTTTGCGATTTGGTTTCTGTTTGTTTCTTTGTTGCGTGGTTTCTGACATGATGAACTTTTTTGAGTCTTCAGTGATGCATGGTGTTTTTGGTTGTTATTTAATTTGGGATGATAATGAATAGTTTTTATGAGTGGAGATTTCATTGATGTTCAGGTGAAATTACTTCGGTGATCTACTTCAGTGGAGGGGCTTGATGGCAGGGTGCTTGGTTCGAGGTGCTGGTGGCGTAGGTGTGCGGCTCGAGGGCAGGTGTCTGGTTTACTTTTGTTTTTGAATTTGAAATTTGAATTTGATCTGGATGTTGTGAAGTGATGAATTGGAAGTGTTGAAGTCATGTAATGGGTACCATAAACCCTTGAACCGGACTTTAGAAAATGGAAAAAAATGATTTGCAGTCACACAAGATCATCCACAAATATAATCAAGTGGACCAACCATGAAACTTTAAAGAGAATGTTCACTAAATGATGAAATTGATATTTAGAACTGATCTAAATTAAAATAATTGAAAATAAGAAAATTATAATAAATCATTTATATATGTAAAAGGTTCTGAATTAAGTAATTAATGAATCTAATTTGATTATCCAGGATATTAAGAGCAAGTTCAGAACTTTCAAACACAAGGTAAGGGACACATTAAGTAAAAAAACCTCATTTTAAATATCTTAAAGATTTATTTTCTAAATTTTTTTATTACATTTATATTTTTTTAAATGGAATTTGGTCACGACCCGTCCTTGGGACCCATGCCGTGACTACCCCAAGCCCGCCTTCCATAGGTCATGGGCTGGAGACTAGCACCAAAGGCGTAAATCCCGATAACTAGGAAGGCATTGCCTTTATAAAAGTAAACAAAACACCACAGAGTACAAGTGGAATTAAAACACTAAGTACAAAAGAATGTGCTGAAAAGTAAAGGGGCCAGAATACAAACCCAACTGAAAGTACAGCTACAACTGAATGAAAGTACAACAGAAAAAGACAAACAGCTGGAAAAAAGGAAGCAGCTCCAGGGTCGTCCTCCTCGGATCCTACCTAAAGGGTAGGTACAGATGGCGCAGCTCCTAGATCGTCCACCACGGATCCTACCTAAAGGATAGGTACAGATAGATTCCACAACACTCTCTCCCGTCAACCTCCTCCGAGTGTCATCTCGCCGTGAAGTCCACCTCTGGGTACTGACTCGTCGTGTAGTCCACCTCCGGGTACCGTCCAGTCCTCGAATACTCGGCCTCCGTCAGCACTGCCTGTCGTCTACAACCAACACAACGAGTTACGGGCATAGCCCGTGCAGGGGTGAGTATAACGATACTCAGTAGGGACCCCGAGACTATCAAGGTCTCACTAAAACCAACAAGGTTAACCAAAAACAAGATCTCAATAGATAACCTCTACTTAGGTATATGCTCATGCATATACCTAAGTTATCAAGTAACCCATCTCAATCAGGAGGAAACACACAGATTATGAAATCAATGGATAAACACTACCCATGTATATGCCCATACATATACCTAAGTTATCAAGTGACCCATCTCAATCAAGAGGAAAACACCAAGATCATGAAATCAACGGATAACAACTACCCAGGTATATGCCCATACATATACCTAAGTTATCATGAGACCCATCTCAATCATGAGGTAAACACAAAGGTCAAAAGTCTCAGCTCAAACCAAGATTTTCATTATCGAAACTATAACCGCTAAAGAGCCCTGTCTATGGAGTGTACAGTGGTCCTGTCACGACTCCGAGGTACTGCTCACTAACCTAAGACTGCTTAGGTACTCCTCCAGTCCAGTACCGCGGGTCAGCCACCCAAACACAGTAGTGCTTCCCGCCGGGGTATGTCACCCAAAAACAGTAGTGCACACCCCCTAGTAGCCTGCTGAGGTACTCTCCAGATGAGTATCGTGGGTCTGCACTGTCACACAAGTAGTGCACCGTCCTCCATGGGTCGACACCTCACAAAGTAGTGCTCTGTCCACTGGGCTAGTCGACTCACTTCAAGTTGAGTCGGTCAAACAGTCGTCAGGTCTCAGTCGGCTACACGGTCTCCATACTCCGCACGCTCATCTCTTGGAGGGTCCGCTCCAAAAGCTATAGGTTGATACTCCAAGTATCTCAAAGTCCCAGGAAGAATTATCTCAAAGTACCACCTCGTCATAGGGGTCTCAACGCAACAGACAGCGCGTCAATCGGACGCTCGGTCTGTGAGTTATTAGCAGTTTCATCCCATGGGCCCGGTTGGTTTCGTGTGAGAACCATTCCGGCCATATCTCAAATATACCCCAAAATCTCATAGGTTATACTCATAGTGACCGTTTCTCAACGTGATCACCAACGCCGCAAACGGTTCCTCAAACTGACGTCCGGTCTGAAAGATATCAGATTTTCCTTTTCAGGGGCCCGGTTGGATTTCGGGTACAATCTAACTCAGACACTATCCAACTGCATTCAAAACTCGGGCGATTTATGCCAAAAGTTCCGCCTCATAAAGAGGAATTCAACGAGACAGAGGGCGCGTCAATCGGTCGCCCGGTCTGTGAGTTATTGGATTTTTCGTTCCAGGGGCCCGATTGGTTTCATGAGCGAACCAACCCGACCGCACTCCGACGACATCCAAACCTCGAGCGGAGTAAGCCAAAATATCTGTCTCACTTAGAGGAATCCATCAATGTCAATGGTACGTCAATCGGACATCCGGAGCTCAAGATATAAGCGTTTCTACTCCTAGGGCCCGGTTGGTTTCGTATCCAAACCAACCCGTCCGAACACAAAGTATTCCGAAACATTGAGTGTGATATACCGAAACGACCGTCTCGATAGAAGGATCGCATCGACGCTGACGTTGAATCGATCAGAGGTATACAACTCAAGATATGGGCAAAATACCGATGAGGGTCTGAAAAATGGGGGTTTCGGGCCCGGACTGACCCGGCTGGGCCCGGCCCAGCCGAAGTTGCGGAGCGGGGGGGGGGGGGGGTGCGTGGCCCACCCTCGCCGCTAATTGAAGACGACGGATACCGCCGCCGCCAACCTTCCGGCCGCGCGCCGCCGCCACCGGTCGCCGGCACCACCGCAACGGCGTGGCGCGCTGCCACCGCCTACCGCGGACCACCAGACACGCTCCAGTGGTCCGTTTCTCCTGCCGTCTTCGCCAACGGTCCTCCTGGGACCCGAATTTCACTGCGGAGGCCTCAAAATTACCTTGCAGCCTCGTTTTTCGTCACCCTTCAATCTGCATGTCAAAAACAAACCGTGCCATCTTCGTGGTTTTCTCGGCGTGGCGCGTCGGCACCGCGCCCCTCCGCCGTGGCCCGACTCCGACCGCGGATTCGTTCAGCCACAAAGGTGCGGCGTAACGGCACCACGCTCTTTCGTCGTGATTTTCTATGTTCCCGCATGGTCTTGTGCGATGCTATGGTTCCGCGCCATCTCCGTTCCAAACAACAACAGGAACAACAACAAGATAAGGGAGGAGGGTCGGTCGTGTTTGTACAGTCCGACCCCCTCCCGTTAATCGATAGCAAGCGGTCCAAATTTTTAAATGGAGAATCATGACGGTACTAATCATAAACAAAACAAAATAAACACCTGCAGTTCTCCCCGTAATCAAGATTTCCCAACCCGTAACATAATCTTCATGGATCAACATAATATTTTATTGATCCGCATTCTTAGATTTAGAAGGGAGTAAATGAGGGTTTACAAATAAGTTCCCTACCTCGAAAAAAGTTGATGAACGACGGTGTCACAGAAAATGGCGTCGCAGGGTGAGGTTTCGTATATGTCGACGGAGAACGTCTGAGGAGGATGTAGCGTCTCCCTTTTTTTCACGCGGAGAGAAATTTTGAAAGGCGGATTTTCGATGGCAAGTTCCGACATCGGTGCCTCCTCCTTTGTCGAGGAAGAAGAAGATAGAAGAAGAAGAAGAATCTCTTTTAAAACTTCCAAGCTATCTACCCTTACCCTCAACACCACAAAAGCCAACCCACAACAAATAATGGTTCCACATTATTTAATCAACCCATGCCAAGCTTTTATAAAATGAATTCAAAAGTTGAATTCACTTAATTAATGTTACTGTTGTCTAGAGTTAATAAGGGAGAGGGTGAGGAAATGAAAGGTTACTCAAATAAAGATAGGTTTACAAAATTTGAGAGGGAGTTAGGGAGTTTAAGAGGAATGTGAAGGGGTGGGGTTTGTGTGGGCCCCACCTCACCTTAAATCCTCCCATGGGTGGTTAACTCCTAGTGGGTCACACCCCTAACTCCATTACATAGATTAAAACCACTTAAGAGAGGGTCAAGTGTTGTAACACAACACTTAACCTACTTAACAAGAAAATAAAAATTGTAGATAAATTATAAATTAAACCTCCACAATTTTTATCATCTTCTCTTGGGTAAACCCAACTTCAGAAATAGAGTTCCTAAGAAATTACCGGTGCTACGGTTCCATAAGTGACCTCAGAATTTGATTCCGAGCACCGGTTCAAAATATAGAAATTCCCGCTCGTTCGTTCACTGAACGTACCCGAGCCAAACTTCGGAAAATGATTCCGGGCACACCGGGCCTCGGAATCAGGCACCGTCAGAAACTGCGTTCTTTTAAAATTCCAAAGAAAATTATGAAAAAAAAATTCTTGAAAATTCTTGGTCTTTACATTACTCCCACCTCCGGGATTTACGTCCCCATAAATCATTAACACAAACTAGGGTCACAAAAGCGGTATTGAACACGCACCTGAGCCTTCTGCTCCCATGTGCTTACCTGGAGGTTCCGTACTGCCAAAGAAAGTGCACCCGAGGAATCGACCGTCCTCATAGGATCCGCTCCTGTCGATTCTCGATCCCTACATGAACCTCCATGGAAGTAACCCCATTTCCATCGTCCTGCTCCTCATGGTCGATGATATGCGAAGGGTCGAGCGCGTATCTCCTTAGTTGAGATACCTGGAAAACGTCCGTGCACCTGGTGCAACTGAGGTGGATGGGTCAACCGGTAAACCATCCCGCCTACCTAGCTGAGGACCTAGGAATGGTCCACTGAACCTTGGAGATAACTTTCCGCCTTGGCACATCTCCGTAAACCTCATCGAGGTGAGACCCGTATTAGGACGTGATTGTCATCCTCAAACTCTAGAGGTCTCCAATTCCTGTTAGAACTGAAACTCAAACGACTGTTGCCACGAGGGGTATGGTTGACCGAATCAAGAGTGATCGGTCGTACCATCCTGTGAAAGAGTTTATCCTGTGCTGCCTAGAGTTTTCTTTTCGCCGACCAAGGAAAACCATCCCGACGTTTGCCCTAAAACCGTCAATTTGAGTATGAACAGTTATAGCCCATTCCATACTCAAACTAACGTCGTAAGCCTCGACGCTTCCACCAAGTGATTCCCAACTGAAACACTCTTCTCGAGGGTCTGACCACACCATCGGCGTAAGTGTGGTTATCGAGTCTCCCCCCAAGGTATCTCCAGACATGAGGGTCAAGTCCACAGCTTCCGGAAACTCTAGTCTAGAACAAGGTTTGTGAAAGCAAGGAATGGTTCATATCGACGTCTATTACTACAACAGCTAGTAGTGGACACAAGACTATCCCTTGAATCATTTTTACAGCCATTGGGTCACACTTTTTGACCGCATGCAGCCGCACTCTTCCTCCGCCCTCCAGCTCCCTAAGCCTGGCGGGGATAACAAAGGCAGGTGGTTATGGCATGTTAAGATGTACACCACCTCATACTGCTCTCCTAGCTCTGCCTCCACGTCTGCCGCTTCGCAGACTCATCTCCCTTTTAAGGTTCCTCTTCTTTAAACATTTAACACGCTCGAGTTTCCAAGACTAGAGTCGGTTTCCTATTTCTTACTGCACTATGCAGTCTTCATCCTCTCCTGGATGATCTGTACCTTCTTTGCATATGATCTGAAGAGCTGCTAAAATTTCTCCTTTGCCGAAAAGAGAAACTCAGTCTCATCCCCTGGATGAACCACGCCCATTGCCTAATACATTCAATACTGACATGAATGACACATTCATGCCATGGATGACGTCGTAAGGCCTCGACGTAACTACTAAGAGATCCAACTGTCACTCTTGCCTCCAAGGGTCGAGTCACACTGTCGACATCAGTGTGAGATCATTGGGTCTCCTCCAGTAGAAATCTTGAATGTGAGGGTCAACTCAATAGTTTTAACCAGGACCACTCAGTATCAACCAAAAAAAAGGACAGGAAAGCAATCAAAGATAAGTGTCTTTTTATTATTGCAGCTCATAGTACAAAGACACGAATACAACAGAAATATGGACCTAGAAGTTCAAGGGACGTATCCACTAGTTCTGCTCCTGTCTACCTGCTCCTGGAGCTCTACTTCCTTGTCCACTGCTCGGCTGTTGCTCAAGAACCCGCCGCTGCTTCTGCCTTGGTGGCTCCTCCAAAGCCTGCGGATCAACTGTACGAGGAGTCGGACAGTCACATGCCAGGTGACCCTTTCCGCCGCATGAGTAACACTGTCTGCTTCTGGAACGCCTAGCTATGTCCCCACCCCGGGTGCCCCGCACCACCGATCCTAAAACCTGAGATCACCCAACTGCTGGTCTGGTCCTCCTGGACCTCTGCATCATCTGTCTACTGCCCACAGATGACTTAGCTACTGATCGAAAACCATGCGGCAAAGGCAGAAGCTCATGTACATGCTCGGGGTGTAGAGCTACTGCCACAAACTCCACCCTGAAGAAGGTATCGAAGTCTTCCCATGCAAAGGTCATCCCGTCGCAAAACTGGAACAAGTGGCTCCACCACCTGCCTGCTGCTTCCTGAAGAAGGCTGGAAGTAAAGATCACCATAAAGTCTGTAGGCGTCCCCACTAGCCTGAAGACTCTCACCACAGCCTCCAGCCAAACCTCAGCCGCCTGCGGGTCCATCTCTCCCCGGAACCTGGGTGGCCTCTGGCGCTGGAAATCGTGCAGCACACTCAAGTGGCTCGCATCGCCTACTGCTAGGGATGGTGGCATCGGTGGCCCAACGTATGGTAGTACCGTTGGTTCCTCAACTGCAAGAGGGCCCTGTACTGAAGCCTCGTCGCTCACCAGGCTGTCAGTACACACATCCCTCTGGGCTCTAGCTGGTCGTCCGAGAAAAGGCATCCTGAGAGAAACAACGGGACACGATCAAACGATTATACCTGGTGAGCTAACCTGGTTTGAGTTGATATTTAAATAAAACTTCTCGAAACACACATGCAATCAGTGTTTTCGTGCACAAAGTCGGAATTTAGTTGTCAGGGTCCTGGTGTATGGATACGTCGGCCGCCCGCACCAACACTGGACTCCCTAAACTGAAAACCACACTCGGTACTCTTAAAACTATTTCTTCACAGAAAGAAAATATCAGAGTTATATGTTATGAGGTAGAACCGAGCCCTCTGATACCAATTTTTCATGACCCGTCCTCGGGGCCCATGTCGTGACTACCCCAAGCCCGCCTTCCAATAGCCCGGGGCTAGCGACTAGCCCAAAAGGCATAAATCCCGATAACTGGGAAGGCATTGACTTTATAAAAGTAAAAAAAACACCACATAGTACAAGTGGAAGTAAAAAAATAAGTACAAAAGAATGTGCTGAAAAAGTTAATGGGCCAGAATACAAACCCAACTGAATGTACAGTTACAACTGAATGAAAGTACAATAGAAAAAGACAAACAGCTGGAAGAAATGAAGCAGCTCCTGGGTCGTCCTCCTCGGATCCTACCTGAAGGGTAGGTACAGATGGCGCAGCTCCTAGATCGTCCACCATGGATCCTACCTGAAGGGTAGGTACAGATAGCTTCCACAATGCTCTCACCCGTCAACCTCCTCCGAGTGTCGTCTCGCCGTGAAGTCCACCTCTGGGTACTGACTCGTCGTGTAGTCCACCTCTAGGTATCGTCTAGTACTCAAACACTCGGCCTCCGTCAGCATTGCCCATACTCTGCAACCAACACAACGAGGTGCGGGCATAGCCCGTGCAGGGGTGAGGATAACGATACTCAGTAGGGACCACGGGACCGTCAAGGTCTCACTAAAACCAACAAGCTTAACTAAAAAGATGATCTCAACAGATAACCTCTACTTAGGTATATGCTCATGCATATACCTAAGTTATCAAGTAACCCATATCAATCATGAGGAAACACAAAGATTATGAAATCAATGGATAACTACTACCCATGTATATGCCCATACATATACCTAACTTATCAAGTGACCCATCTCAATCAAGAGGAAAAAACCAAGATCATGAAATCAATGGATAGCCACTACCCAGGTATATTCCCATACATATACCAAAGTTATCAAGTGACCCATCTCAATCATGAGGTAAATACAAAGGTAAAAAATCTCATCTCAATCCAGGATTTTCATTATCGAAACTGTAACCGCTAGAGAGCCCCATCTCTAGAGTGTACAGTGGTCCTATCACGACTTCGAGGTACTTCTCACTAACCTAAGAATACTAAGGTACTCCTCCTGTCGAGTACCGCGGGTCAGCCACCCAAACATAGTAGTGCTTCCCGCCATGGTATGTCACTCAAACACAGTAGTGCACACCCCCTAGTATCCTGTTGAGGTACTCTCCGGATAAGTACCGCGGGTCTGCACTGTCACATAGGTAGTGCTCCGTCCGCCATGGGTCTTCATCTCACAAAGTACTGCTCCGTCCACTGGGCTAGTCGACTCACTCCAAGTCGAGTCGGTCAAGCAGTCATCAGGTCTCAGTTTGCTACGCGGTCTCCGTACTCCGCACGCTCGTCTCTGGGAGGGTCCGCTCCATGAGCTACAGGTCGATACTCCAAGTATCTCAAAGTCCCGTGAAGAAGTATCTCAAAGGACCACCTCGTCATAGGGGTCTCAACGAAATAGACGGCGCGTCAATCGGACGCCCGGTCTGTGAGTTATTATCCTTTTCGTCCCAAGGGCCCGATTAGTTTCATGTGCGAACCAATCCGTCCGTATCTCAACTATAACTCGAACTCTCATAGGGTATACTCATAGGGAACATTTCTCAACGTGATCACCAACGCCGCTGACGGTTCGTCAAACGGACATCCGGTCTGAAAGATATCAACTTTTCCATTCCAGGGGCCCGGTTGGATTTCAGGTACAATCCAACTCGACCACTATCCAACTGCATCCAAAACTCGGGCGAAGTATGCCTAAAGTTCCATCTCACCATGATAAATTCAACGAAACAGACGGCGCATCAATCAGACGCCCAGTCTGTGAGTTATTGACTTTTTCGTTCTAGGGGCCCGGTTGGTTTCGTGAGCGAACCAACCCGACCGCACTCCGATAGCATCAAAACCTCGAGCGGAGTAAGCCAAAAGATCTCTCTCACTTAGAGGAATCCATCAAAGTCAACGGTATGTCAATTGGACGTCCTGAGCTCTAGATATAAGCGTTTCCGCTCCTAGGACTCTGTTGGTTTCGTATCCGAACCAACCCGGTCGAACCCAAAGTATTCCGAAACTTTGAGTGCGATATACTGAAACGATTGTCTTGATTCAAGGATCACATCGCCGTTGATGGTGCGTCGATCGGAGGTCTACAGCTGAAGATATGGGCAAACGACCAAAGAGGGTCTGAAAAACGGGGCTTTCGGGCCCGGACCGACCCGGCCCGAGACCCCCCGGTCGGCCCGAACCGGGTCGCCCGACCCGGGTTTGACCCAGCTGGGCCCGGCCCGGCCCGGCCGGTCAAGCCCGACTGGCTGGCTGCGGCCGAGCCGAAGTCGCGGAGCGGGGGGGGGGGGGGGGGTGCACGGCCCGCCCTCGCCGCTAATTGAAGACGGCGGCTCCCACCGCCGCCAACCTTCCGGCGGCGCGCCGCCACCGCCTTCCGCGGACCACCGGACGCGCTCTGGTGGTCCGTTTCTCCTTCCATCTTCGCCAACGGTCCTCCCGGGACCCGACCTTCACCGCGGAGGCCTCAAAATTACCTTGTGGCCTCGTTTATCATCGCCCGTCAATACGCACGTCAAAAACAAATCGTGTCGTCTTCATGGTTTTCCTAGTGCGGCGCATCGGCACCGCGCCCCTTCGCCGCAGGCCGACTCCGACCGCGGACTCGTTCGGCCCCAAAGGTGAGGCACAACGTCGCCGCGCTCCTTCGTCGTGATTTTCTAAATTCTCGCACGGTCTTGGGCGGTGCAATGGTTCTGCGCCATCTCTGTTCCAAACAACAACAGGAACAACAGCAAGATAAGGGAGGAGGGTCGGTCGTGTTTGTGTGGTCCGACCCCCTCCCGTTAATCGATAGCATGCGGTCAAAATTTTTAAATGGATAACAGCGACGGTACTAATCACGAACGAAACAAAATAAACCCCTGCAGTTCTCCCCGCAATCAAGATTTCTGAACCCATAACATAATCTTCGCGGATCAACTTAATATTTTGTTGATCCGCGTTCTTAGATTTAGAAGGGAGTAAATGAGGGTTTAAAAATAAGTTCCCAACCTTGAAAAAAGTTGATGAAAGACGGTGTCACGGAAAACGGCGTCGCAGGGTGAGGTTTCGTATATGCCGATGGAGAACGTCTGAGGAGGATGTAGTGTCTCCCTTCCTTTCACGCGGAGAGAAATTTTGAAAGGTGGATTGTCGATGGCGAGTTCCCACGTCGGTGCCTCCTCCTTTGCCGAGGAAGAAGAAGATGGAAGAATAATAAAAAGTTCTTTTAAAACATCCAAGCTCTCTACCCTTACCCTCAACACCACAAAAGCCAAACCATAACAAATAATGGTTCCACATTATTTAATCAACCCAAGCCAAGCATTTACAAAATGAATTCAAAAGTTGAATTCACTTAATTAAAGTGTGTGTTGTCTAGAGTTAATGAGGGAGAGGGTGAGGAAATTAAAGGTTACTCAAATAAAGATAGGTTTACAAAATTTAAGAGGGGGTTAGTGAGTTTAAGAAGAATGTGAAGGGTTGGGGTTCGTGTGGGCCCCACCTCACCTTAAATCCTCCCATGGGTGGTTAAATCCAAGTGGGTCCCACCCCTAACTCCCTTACATATATTAAAACCACTTAAGAGTGGGTCAAGTGTTGTAACACAACACTTAATCTACTTAACAAGAAAATAAAAATTGTAGATAAATTATAAATTAAACTTCCACAATTTTTATCATCTTCTCTCGGGTAAACGCAACTCCAGAAATGGCGTTCCTAAGAAATTACTGGTGCTACGGTTCCATCGGTGCCCTCGGAATTCGATTCCGAGAACCGGTTCAAAAGATAGAAATTCCCTCTCGTTCGTTCACTCAACGTACCTGAGCCAAACTTCAGAAGATGATTCCGGGCACACCGGGCCTCAGAATCAGGCGCCGTCAGAAACTGCGTTCTTGTAAAATTCCAAAGAAAATTAAGAAAAAATTTGACTTGAAATTTCCAGGTCTTTATACATTTATGAATTTAAATATATTTAAAATAATTTTTTAAAATGATATTTTCCAAATTTCACTCAAATTATTTCAAAAAATGATCTTCTTAAGGTATTGTATAAGTGAATTCTTAACCCAATTTTCATTATTTGGGTTAAAAATTAACTTAATTGATAATGTATTACTATTATTATTTGTAAAATGAGTTTGTATTTTATTATGTTTTATTTACACTTTTTGTGTGTGTATTTACAATGGATGCATATAATCTATTCATTTGATTAATACTCACTTCAATGATTTGATATTTGTAAGGGACTTTCCTTTAAAAAATAATTTAATGGTTCTTTTTACAAAATCTAGAAGGAATATTTTTTAAAATAAATGGAATGAATGGATATTCCTTATTTTAAATATATTCAATGTTTTTAATCTAGATTTAAAAGTTTATATTGTGACTTTCAAAGAAAATGTCTTCCATTGTACTCTGTAATTTTTCAAAATGAGTGATTTCAAAATGTAAATTTTATTTTCATCAAAGAGTGTTTAATAATATATGATTTCATGATATGTGTTGATGTTATGGTTGTTTTCCAATTTTTATGATGATGGGTGGTTCTATTATGAACTAATGATTAGTACTTTTTTGATAATATAATGATGGGAAGTCATGTTATTAACCAATTACATGTGGTTCCATTATAAACCAAGCATGGTTTATTGCGTTATAGCCTCCAATGCATTCGGTAATCTTGAGATAGAAGTTGACCATATTGATTATTCCATTTTTAGGTATTATATGGAAAATTATGTCCCAAGCTACCTATTTCACTCTTATATCCTTTATTATGAATTTTCATGAAATCATTTTATTTTCAAAAGGTAATATAATGATCTTTTTGAAATGATAATCACTTTTTTGGGGTAAAAATATAAGTTTCGAGGAAAATGTGTATGTGTTTCCACTGGACTAAAGGTTTCCTTTATTTCATGTCCTTTACTAATATTTTGTGATCATAAATTTTTTCACAGGTTTTGAGTAATATTGTTGACATGGATAAAATCAATGTAAATTGTGTTGATTAATCAGGAAGAGAAACCATGTATTTTAGATTTTTTTAATGAATAATTTAATATTGATATAATTTTACACTAATTTATGGGTTTAACAATGTATGAGTAGGTCCTAATTATAGAAAACAAGAAACCTAAAATAACTATGATCTTTTAATAATGAAAATTCATGTTTTAAATCACTAGAATATGTAACGTTTATGACCGGGTCCCAACTATAAAAACTCGAACATAGACAATAATAATCAAGTTATTTTCAAACTAAAAAACACATTATTTTACAAAATATATTTCAGGCTTATATTTTTAGAGAATTCGAAAAAACTATTACAAACTAAACCCATACATTACAAATATACACATATCCTTAGTATCCATTTTTTCAAAAAAAATATTTAAAAAATAAAACATGGTTTCTCTTTATCAAAAAACATGAGAATTTTACCCTTGAACTCATTCATTTCCTTATTATTACCTAAAACATATGAAAAAAATTTTAAAACATATTATGGGAAAAAAACTCATTAAGGGTCACAAATAATAGAAACCATTAATCTAGTAAATACCTATAAAAACATTTTCCTAAAAACATACTATTTCACCCTATAACGGAATCATCTTTTTAAAAAAGATCATTACCTTACCTTCTCAAAATCAATTTTTTTCCATGATAGCTAATTATAAATCATGTAAAATTAAATTAGGTAACTTAGGAAATAATTTTACATGTCAATATTACAAATAGAGTAACCAATATGGTCAACCTCTAAAACAAGAGTACCTACTCTATTGGAGGTTATAACAAAACCAATCATCCTTGGTTTATCAAGAAACCACCCATCATTATTTAATAGTGTAACCACCCATATTTTTTTTATCATGTATCCACCCATAATTGGTTTATAAAAGAAAAAAATTTAATCACAAGCAATTCCCATGAACCATAACATACAAAAATCATGAAATATTTCATTATAAAACATTCTTGGAAGAAAATAAACTTTCCAATTTGAAATCAATCAGTTTGAAAAAATTAAAAGTTCAATAGAAAAAATTTTCATTAAAAGTAACCATGTAAACTTGTAAAGTAAGCTTCAAAATATTAATGAAATATGAAGGAGGGAAATTTTATTCATTACATACATGTAAAATATCCTTATAAATTTTGTAAAAAGATATTTTAAAGGATTATTTTTAAAAGGAAGGTCCCTTATAAATGTCATTTCATTGAAGTGAACATTAATCAAATGAATATATTATGTATATATAATTTAAATCCATATAAAAAAATGTAAATAGAACATAAGATATAAAAAATTCATTTCACACATAATCTTATCATGAAATAATCAACAAGTTTATGTTTTACACAAAAATGGAAATTGGGTTAAGAATTCCCTTAACACTTTGTAACCAATTGAATCATTATCCCTTTGTATGAATAAAATTTAACTACACATTAAATATCATGAGAATAAATATATTGATAATAATTCTAAAAGGGTCATTTTATAAACCTCATTATATAATATCCGTTCATAGAAACAAAATACGGCTCTATGGAAATAAATATAAATAAAGTTACCTACTAAATTTCCGTAGCATAACAGATATAATTAATGAATTATATAATTATATAATGAGAGATAAATACATATATCATCATTTTCCATCAAAAGGATTGTTTTAGGGATGTTTAATATCATATATAATAAATAGTAACTGGAAATATGACACATAAAAAAATAAGGTGCTAGAAAAGAAGACGGAGAGAGGTCCCTAATGTAAAACCATTAAAATATCATATTTTGAAAATATTTGAAAGAAATTACAGAAATATTTTTTTAAAAATATCATTTCTATATAAATAAATTCCAAAAATTCATTTTAAAAACATGTAAATTATATTTAAATACTTGGAAAATAAATATTTAAAATATTTAAAATGATGTTTTTAGTTAAAGAGTCCCTTACTTTGTGACAGAAAGTTCTAAAGTTTCTCTTAAATCCCAAGATAATAATATTAGATTCATTAAAAAATAAAATTATAAAAATTTAAATATATATTTTATTTATTATAATTATATTTTGTTGATTTATAACCATTTATATGAGTTATAAAGATCAATTTTATCATTCTAAGAGGATTCATTTTAATGTTTCATGATCGGTTCACTTCAGTATAATTATGGATGTTCCTATAAAATGAGAATAAAACTCAAGAAATGGAATGAAATTATATTAATTAACTTCTAGATGTACAAATTTTCCCATATATCATTTTTTCTTATATAATGATTATTCATTTAATAAAATGTTAATTTTAAATTTTTAGTTTATTTTGGCTATTTTATGACCATCATGAACTATTTTTTTATTAATATTACATCAATATATTAGTTTATAAACATTAAGTAAGTTATACTATATTTATTAAAATATTATTTAACCATAATAATCAATTTATGATCGTCCTTGAAGGTGGTAATGGAAAATGAATAATCCTTATCCACAAAGACGATTAACTACCATAAATTAGACAATGGTTTTGTGTCTTTGAATAAGAGACGATGAGAAAAGGAATGTATATATGTTATTTAAATAGAAATAAATATTTATAGTATATAAATGATATTGGAGTTATTATTCCTTTATGTATGAATGATGTGAGGAGATGGTAGAAGAAGAAAACAAAATTAAGGGAGGTGGTTTGAGAAAGTTACCTCTTGAATATCACCACCTTGAAGGATCCCTTATGGAACTTGTATTTGTAATTTGGGTGATACAAACAACACACGTACATGGGAATAGTTGTTAGTATAGTTTTTTGAAGATATTTTAAGAGAGTAAAGTCTTATGCGTAGAAATGGGGTGAGGAGTTCTATTTATACTTGTGGATGGGTGGTTTAAAGTGATTAAATAATGATTATTTTATATTTAATTATAATAAAATTTGGGTGGAATTAATTCTAAAGAGATTAATTGAAAAATAATTTTTTAAAAAATTTTTTAGTAAAAAAAAACCCATTTAATGTAGAATTTATTAGGTATTTTAATCCTTTTTCATTTTACTTTAACGCATTTCATTATCTTACCTATAATGTGGTAAATATTTTTTTACAATGATAACATTTTTATGCCTAAAAATAAAAAAGAAATAATTACCTAACATTTAACTTCTAATTAAAAATATGAAATCAATTCAAACAAATTCAATTCTCAAAGTTGGAAAAATTAATTTCAGAACAAAACCCATAGAGGTGACGAAAAGTGGGGTTTTTAGGTGTATTTTTAAATAAAAAGACAAGGTTGAATTAAAATAATGAATTAAAATAATCAATTTATGAAAATAAATTAATTTTAATGTTATATAATATAAACATTTAAATTAAAAAATTCCCCATTAGGGATTATTTTATTTTTTAAAAAGGATAAATATTATGTACTTTAAAATAGTTTTACGAAAAATCCCTTTTTTAAACTCAAAAATAAAATTATACAAAAGTAAAATAGAAATTTGAAAAAAAAAACATTTAAGTGGATAAAATATAAATAGACAATACATAAGTTAATTTAATTAAAATACAAAACATAATGGAACTTTAAAATTGTGTACTTTATTGAAAATTAGTGACATTTTTACAAAACAATATATATATTCACTATTCACTAAAAACCCAGTATTTTAAAAAAAATACCAAAATTTCAACCAAAATTAAAATGTGATATTATTATTTAAAAAATGAATTTAATTTCATGAAATTAATTTTTATAAATTTTTAATTTTTTTATAATATTCACTCACTAAAAAATAAGATTCTCTTGTTTTTTTATGATCGATATTACATATCTTGTATGCTATCAAACATAGTCCTTACTTTTAAAAACATTATGTCCTCAAATAATTATATATAATTAATCACATGAGTTATAAAACCTAAACATGTTTATTCTAATAACATAATAATCACATAGAAATCAAAATCAATTCTCACAATAAAGGTATACACAATTTCGTACGTCATAAACATCTAGTTAAGGATTCGACTAAGACACCATACATAAACGAGTGAGACATTGGCCAATACCAAACCTAGTTTTTCTCTTGAGACCTACCAATATGGTGAGGGGATATATTGGGCCCCGTATTTTACATAATAGGTCCAATAAATTAATCCTATGAAAGGGTTGAAACATAATTAACATAAACATTTGTATGCATAGAAAATGTAAATAACTTTCCCTAATTAGTTAACATAATCCCAAACCAACCAAAATAATATGGTGAATGGTATAAAAATAATACATCCCCTGTCAAACTAATCATAATCCATTGAATAAACTATGGATAATGGTATCACAATTGATCATCCATAATGAAGAATAAGATTAAACCAAAGATATTAAAATAGTTGAAAATTCTTTGCATGATATTATTGTAAAGTTCTTGAAAAAATTCCCCTTTTCACTTTGAAAGCTACTTATGTATAAAATGATTTGAAAATATAAAAGAAAACATTTTCTTTTAATATAAAATATTAAAAATGTAAAGTAATATTTATAACATTAATGTGTTATGATGGAAGAAAAATACACTCATTCCATATAAGATAAAATCACATTCCTTCTGTATTTTTTGTCGAAAAAGTATTAAGGAACCTTTTTTTTAAATGAAAATACATTCCTTTAATAATATTTTGTAAAAATTAAAAAATGTGAAAACAAATATTTGAAAAATCATAGGATAATAGTAAAAAATTGTAAATAAATATATAAAACATGGTCATGTAATAAAAATATTGTTTAAAGTAAAATTTTAAAAATAACATATTTTAAAAGAAAGTATCTTAAAAATATATAATCATTTAAGTGACCATTAATAAAATGATTAAATTATGTGTAACAACTGTAAATACAAAAAAAAAATTAAATGACACATGTGACAATAAAATGTTTTTTCATACAAAATAATAGGATGATATAATCAATGAAGTAGAATTTTAACCTAAATAATTGAAATTGGGTTAAGAATTCTCTAACCACTATGTAATTAGTCAAATCGTATGCCATATAAAAGTAATAAATAAAAAATTAAACATTTAATGACATTAATATAATGAGATTAATGATATGATATATCAATGTTCAGTTTATACACCAAAAAAATAAACAAGTGGTCAATGAGGCATGTGTCTCGTTGAAGTAAAAGTGTGATGAGAAAACCTTACCTCACTCTTCTCTTTAGTTTTTCACACTTTAACCCCTTCTATTAATGTTTATGAAATTATATTAATGAAATTAAAGACAATAATAATATTTATAATTACTTATGTGATGCATTTATAACATCTTACCACACATTCATTATAAATATTTCATTATTTTTGTTTTTTCGGGTGCATACATTTCATGGTATCAGGATTTTTGTGTGTGTATAATTATAGATTTTCTTGTCAAATTGTAATAAAACTCTAGATGTGAGATGAAATGGTATTAATTCAAAACCATAAGTCTATATGGTCACATATATCAATTTTATTTCAATAATGAGGATTATTCTTGTTATAAAATGAAACAGGTAAATGTTTAGTTTATTTTGGATTTTTTTGTGCATCATGAACTAGTTTCCTTTTACTTAATATTATGTATATATATTATTTCATGAACATGAAATAGGATATGATATAACTTTTAAAATATTATCTAACTATACTAATTCTTTTATTACCATTTTTGAAGGTGTTAATGGAAAAATATAATCATTATTCATGGAGATAGTTAATCGTAATAAATTGGACAATAATTTTGTTTAGTTGTATAAGAGGAGGTAATAAAAGAGAAGGATACAATATTTTTCATTATACACATAAAATTAATTTATTTACATGATTGTAGTTTTTTTATTCCTTGATTTATGAATGATTTTAGTATAATGTAGAAGAATAAATGAAAATAATAGAGGTGGTTTGAGAAAATAACCTCTTGAATATGACCTCCTTGGAGGATCCCTTAATGACATTGAAATTGGTTATTTAGGGGTACTATAAAAACTCGGATGTGGGAATAGTTTTTATAAAATATTTTTAAGATATTTTAGGATTTTAATCCATTTTTAGGAGAAAAGGGGTGGTGAGGAGTGGTATATACACTTGAGGAGTGGCAGATTAAGTGATTAAATAATGATTTTTTATATTTAAATCCAACCAAATTTTGGTGGAATTGAATGCAATGATATATATTGATAATTAATATATTAAAAATATTTTATGGTCTTAAATTAAATAAAACATTTATTTAAATATTTAGTTTTAGGTGTTTGAAGATTTTACATTTTAACTTTCCCCCTCTTCCTAATTTTACCTATACTGCGGAAAATATTTTTTTACTATAATAAATTTTTTTGACTAAAAATAAATATTGAAATTATAATATAATTTATACCATATTATTCCAAATATTTAATAAATTTTAATAAATTAAATTCAAAAATTTTATAAATTATATTGAAAAAAAACCCACAAACGCGACGAAAAAGCAGGTTTTCAAGAAATGTATTTTTCAAGAAAAAGATGATTTTTTGTAAACTCTATGAATAATAATTATCATATTCTTAAAATAAATTTAAATTTAATGATATATTATCCATAAATTTAATTTAAAACATTACCCATTATAGATTATTTTAATTACCTGTAATGGAGAAACATTATGCACTTTAAAATAATTTTTAGAAAAAACGATCTCATTTTTAAACCCTAAAATAAAATTATTATAAAATACAATATTAATTTGATTTAAAATAATTTAATTATATTAAATATTACCAAATAAAAATTTTATTACTTAAAACCATATTCAAATAATAATGGTATATTTAAAATTTATTATTTTATTTTAAAGATATATCATTTTTACATAAATCGATATTTTTCATTATTCGCTGAAAAGTTATTCTTCTCATAAGATTATCACAAATTAATCTTAATATAATATTTAAATTAGGAATAAAACTATTATTTTCATTTTATCAAATAAATATTAAAAATGTTTCTAAATTTATTGTATTTATTTTATCATAGAAAGCAAAAAATCACTTTTTGAAGAAAATATATTTGAATAATAAAATGACTTTTCTAAAGATTATTTGTTAATTTAAAAAGCATAATTACATTTTTATTTAATATAAATGTCATATTTATTTCTTAATATAGTTAATCATATTCATATCTATCAATTTAATAGCCAGTATATAACAATTCTTCCATAAACACTTTGAAAAATATTTCAAAACATGGGATGAACCCAAAAAGCTTACGAAGGGACATAAAGAAGGAAAATAATTAGTCCACTTAAAACCCATAGAAGAATTTCATTAAAACATACCTTTTCACTTTGGAAAATGAATCTTGTTTTTAAAAAATATCATTATCGTAACTTTTGGAAATCAATTGATTTCCATGAAATCTAATGAGAGGGAATATAAAATACAAGTATCTAACTTAGGACATAATTTTTCATATAAATATTACAAATTGAGTTACTAGAATGGACATCCTCTAACACTGTAGTACCCAAAGTGTTAGATATTATATCATAACCAACCATCCTTGGTTTATCATGGCACCATCTGTTATTGGTTAATTAGGTGACCACCTTTCCTTTGTTTATCACGGAACCACACATAATTGGTTAATAATGGAACTTCCCATCATCAAAAACAATTAACAATAAGTAAAAAAAACATATATAATTAAATCTGTCATAATGAAACACTCTTAGAAGAACATAAACTTTCCAATTTAAAATCACACATTTTGAAAAACTACACATGTACAATGCAAGATGTTTTATTTTGGAGTAACTATATAAACCTGAATAGTAAGATTCAAAATATTAATCCAACATGATGGTGGTAAATTATATTAATTTCATATATGTAAAAAACATTCATTTTGACTTCTGTAAAAATAAACTCTAAATGATATTTAATTAAGGAAGGTACCTTACCAATATAATATATTTGATGTGAGCATTAACAAAATGAATAAATTATTTGAATCCACTTTAAATCCACATAAAACATGTTTAAATACAATATATGATATTCAAAAGTCATTTCTCACATATTTTTATAATGAAATAATCAAATAAGTAGAATTTTAACCCAAATAATTGAAATTCGGATAAGAATTCCCTTACCTCAGGTTCGAAAAACATGATACGTGTTCAAAACTAATATATAATGGTTTAAATAGTATTATTACTTTATTAAATAACTATATTTATATTTTTAATACCACATATGATCATTTCAGAACATCTTATCACCCGTTCATTAATAATATTTCTTTATTTTTCATTATTTTGGGTGTATTGGTTTTATGGTTTCAAGGTTGGTTTATTTGTGTATAATTGTGTATTTTATTGAAAAATGTAAAAATTAATCCCAAAGTGGAATTAAATTTTATTAATTAACTTTTATAAGTATATATATCCAAATATTTATTTTTTACAACATGAGGATGATTCTTTTTATAAAATTTTAATGGTAAATGTTTTGTTTATTTTGGCGATTTCTGCGACAATCACTATCTAGTTTTATTTTATGTAATATAATGTGTATATGTTATTTTCAGAACATCAATTAAGTTATATTATACTTAGGAAAATATTATTTAACAATAATAATAGTTTTATGACCATCTCTGATAGAGTTAATAGAAAAAACTCATTATCCACAGAGGCGGTCAACTGCCATAATTTGGACAATGGTTTCATTTCGTTGAATATTATGATATAATAAAAGGGATGGATATAAGATATTCCCTTATAAATATAAAATTACAGTATATAAATGATACTATGGTTATTATTCCTCGATGGATGAAGTAGGTGATAGGAAGGTAGAAGAAGAAAAGAAATTAAGAGAGGTTGTTAGAGAAGGTTACCTCTTGAATATCACCTCCTTGAAAGACCCCTTAAGGATCTTTGTATTATAATTTTTAAGAGAAAATAAGCACATGGAAATGGGGAGAGTGTTTTTGATATGATTTTTATACATTTCAATATCTTTAATTATTTTTAGGAGACTTTTGGTGGCGAGTAGTGGTATTTATACTTTAGTAGGGGTAGTTTTAAGTGATTAAATAAATATTATTTCATATTAAAAGGAAAAAAAATTGGTGGAATTAATTCCAAATAATTTGATTGAAACTTATTATTTTAAATTATTTTTATGTTTCTTAAAAACATTAACTACCAATTTAATTTTGTAAAAATTAGGTATCTTAAGCCTTTACCTTTTAACCGTAACTTGTTTCATTATTTCACCTATATAGCGGTAATAATTTTATTTTTACATTGATAATGTTTTTATAAAGAAATATCAAAATGAACATACTACTTAATTTGGAACTTTTGATTCAAAATATTGAATCCATTTTAAGAAATTCAATTCACAGTTTTGGTTAAATTAAATTTAAAACAAAACCCACACACCCAACCAAAATGTGGGTTTTCAAGGGGTATATTTTTCCAGAATTTTTTTTTATATTAAATATAAGAAATATTATGATTAAGTTAGACTATATTAATATTTACCGATATATAATCTATACATTTCATTTAAAATATTCCCCATTAGGTATTATTTTAGTTAATTAAAAAGAGATACATTATGTAATTTTAGATAATTTTCTTGATGTCCTAGATAAAAAAATTAGATTCATAAATTAATAAATTCATAACATTTTAATTATATATTTTATTTATTATATTTTTATTAAGTTTATTTAGGTCCATTTCGATGACTTATAAAGATCAATTTTGTCATTCCACGAGCATTCGTTTCAAGGTTTCATGGTGGGTTCACTTGAGTATAATTATGGATGTTCTTATTAAATGGGAATAAAACTCTAGGAGTGGAATTAAATGGTATTAATTCACCTAAAAAAATATAAATATTCCCATATACCATTTTTATTTTCAGTATGATGATGATTCAATTTATAAAATGTTAATTATAAATTTTTACCATATTTTGGTTGTTTTTCCGATATAAACTAGTTTAATTTTATTTAATATTAAGTTTATATATTATTTATAGAACATAAAATAAGATATATTATACTTATTAAAATATTTTATAACCATAATAATAGTTTTAAAACAACCCTTGAATATGGTAATGGAAAATGATTACTCATTATACATAGAGATGGTTAATCGCCACGATTTGGATAATGGTTTTGTTTCTTTGAAAAAAAGACATCAGAAAATGAATGAATATAAGATATTGAATTATCAATAAAAAATAATGGTTTATAGATTATAATAGAGTTATAATTTATTTATTTATTAATGAGTTTAGGAGATGGTATAAAAAAATTAAGAGATGTGGTTTGAGAAAGCTACCTCTTGAATATCATCTCCTTAAAGGATCCCTTAATGATCATAGAAATGGTATTTGGGTGAGACCAGAAACACATGGATGTGGGTAGATTGGGGAGGAGAAGATTTATTAGATATTTTAAGAGAATTAAATATTTTATGGAAAATTATGGTGGTAAAGAGTGGTATATATACTTGAGGAGGGTGGTTTTGAGTGATTAAATAATGATTTTTTTATATTTAAATCCAACCACATTTAGGTGGAATTAATTCCATACAATTAGATTGAAAATTAATTTTATAAAGGATATTAAATTTCAATCTACACATAAAACAACCATTTAAGGTTGTATATTTTATGAATTTTAATCTTTTACTTTTCAACTTTAACATTTTCATTATTTTACCTATAATGTGGTAAATCTTTTTTTACCATCGTAACTTTTGTATGCATAAAAATATAAATGACCTTAATAACAAATTTATAAATTATTTTTCAAAATATGGAATCCATTTTTCTAAATTGAGTTCACAAAATTTGAAAATTTAAATTTAATATAAAACCCATAGATGTGATAAAAAAGGGTTTTCAAGAAGTGTATTTTTCAAGAAAAAGATGATTGTATACAAAATCTATGAAAAATAATAATCATTTTTTGAAAAATTGTTAATATTTACATATATAAAATATATAAATTTTTTTTATAACATTCTATATTAGTTTTTATATTAATTAATTAAAATAGTGAAACATTATGTACTTCAAAAGAATTTTCAGAAAAATCATGCTTCTAAACACAAAAATAAATTTATTCTAAAATAAAATATATAATGTTTTTTAAAAGAATTTAAAGGGATAAAATATTTGTAAAAAATAATCAATTTAAATTTAAATATAATTCAAAAAATAATATAACTTTTAAATTGTTTAATTTATTTAAATGAAATTACATTTTTACAAAAATATGTATTTTTCACTATTCACAAAAAACACAATATTTTCACAAAAATCCCAAAATTTAAACCAAAGCATAATAAATGATTATTTTGTTAAAAACAACATCTTGAATGTTATAATTTATTAATTAATTCCTTCCCTTTAATTTCTATTTTTTTAAAATTAATTTATATAGACATGAATGTATTAAAAAAAATGAATTTTCTAATTTTTCTCAAATGTTTTCAAAAAGGTAACTTTTTAAGGTTTTATGTAAGGGAATTAATTTTAAATTTTTTTTAACATTTATTCTTACAAAATTTAAAAAGCGTAGTTTTTTATTATATATAAAATGAATATAATTATTTATCATCATGTTGTATTAATATTTTGACGCTGAATTTACATGTTTATATAGTTATTTTCATATAAAATTGTTTCCAAAATATGTGTGTAGTTTCTCAAAATGTGTGATTTGAAATCGAAATGTTTGGTTTTTTTAAATAATTTTTTATGATGAAATATTTCCTGATTGATGTTTATGTTATACTTCTTGGTCATTATTTATGATAATGGGTGGTTTCATTATAAACCAATAACAGGGGGTTTCATGACAAACCAAGGATGAGTGGTTACGTTATTAACAAATGATGGGTGGTTATATGATAAAACAATGATGGGAAGTTATTTTTTAACCTCAAATTCATTGGGTTCTTTGGGGATGGAATTTGACCAATTTTTTTTCATTTTAATAAAGAGTTTATGCCCTTTATAGCTCATGGGTGAGCTTATATAGCTTATATGAAGGGTGGAGGCCTATAATTGCTCATGAAAAAATGGGATAGCCTAATATAGCTTATAATATGGGTGAGACCCATTATATATATCCAATAAATAGTTTAATGATTATATTGTATGTAATTTATATGGTTATACCAATTAAAATGGTTTTAAAAGGGTTTTATGAATGCGATGCTCTATATTTCCAAAAATGGTGTTCTTTTTTATTTATATGGGATTTAATGATTTTATTTTAGAAAATATTTTGTGATTTTCTAATTTAAAATTATTTATTTTACTATCTTAAATAAAATTGAGATAAAGGTAAATATTTCATGGGATTTTCAATTTTTTTATTAGACTAACGAATTTACTCTTTTTAGGTATCTTATCAAGATGTTTGTGCTCATCTAATGTTTTAAAATGTTTTCCATAGTTTTTAATGAAGAGTAGGTAAAATTATGAGGTCAACATGAAAATTTTGAAGATATTATCTTAAAAGAAACCATGATTTATTTAAAATATTTTATTTTTGTGGAAAAAATGGGCACTGGGTTGAATTTTCCTATTATAAAATATGGGTTTACTATGTAAGAGTTTGTCTTAATTATAAAAACCATAAATTAAAAATATCCTCGATATTGTAAAAATTTCAATTCTAAGTACTATTACTAGAATATGTAACAATTAAGGCTCATCCAATACAATTTTTATCATAGAATGGTTTTTAAAACATTGGATATTGTGATGTTTCCGTGTAAGGTTTTCTTAAGAGTTATAGATATCATCCTGATAATACATGTTTAAGAATGATAGTAAGTTCAAATTTTCTTAGTAACCCCATTAGTTGTTTAAAGTGATATATTTATAAGATATTAATGGTATTATTTTATATGTTGGAATTCTAAAGGTAATAGAATTAGGTATAAAGGATTTCAAGGATAATGTATTATCGAGTTTCTATGGGTATCATATTTTAAAGGTACATTTTCATTTTAACATATAATAATTAATTTCTTGTTTTAATTTTTCTCTTTTCAATAAATTACATATTTTTTATCAAGATTGAAGGAAATAGATAATTTACAACCCTCCTATACTTTATATATTGTTTTATTATCGCTATTATAAAAAATTATAGTTCAAATGATTTTGATAGATTTATGTGTATTCAAATCACCTGTAAGAAACTATTTGAAAATTCCAGAAAACCTTTCTTTTCTACAAAAAATTATTGTTCATGGAATATTTCTCATTTTATTTCCAAATTGTATCTTCACCAAATCTATCAAAAAGGTAAATTACCCAAAATACATAACCAATTACTTTCTGAAAGTCAAAAATCCTATCAAAAGGAAAAGGGGATATAAAATAAATTAGGATCTCTATATTTAAGGTATGAATTCCTTTATTATTTTGAATTTATGCAACATTTTTGGTTTCATATTGATGAATCAAAAGCATATAATTCACATATTTGATTATATTAATGAATTATTAAGGAACAGAAAGAAAAAACATGGTTAATGGTTTAACAAAGAAGTTTAATGAAGGATATGATTATGTATTGAGTTTGAAAATAAATGATATAGTGGTATTTTATAAATATTATTGGAATAATGGAACACCTATGTATTTTTCTATAGTAGGTATTGTTTTTATAAATTTTTAAACATATGACAGTTGGAATCAATAACATTGAAAAGTTGTAAAAAGGTGATAATTTTTAAGGTGCATGTTAACCTTAATTTTATGATATGAAAAGTATAACAACCCAAATCTTTATTACACACCTAAACATGATTTATTATATACAATTTTACTTAAAACAACCCTGAGGATTGACAAGTCTAGTGTATTTGCAAATTTGGAACATTTCATAACAACATACAACATAAAATACAACATTTTTATTGAAAACTTCATTTACATTACCATATAATTCCTTCATACAACATTTCATGGGATAACCTAAGGACATACATAAGAAAAGGGTGAGCTATAAAGCCCTATAAGGGAGTAAATAAGGAATGACAAGAAGAATACAATAAATTTTAGGAAATAAAAATATCAAAGGAGGATAAGAGAAAGATGAACATAAAGGAATGATATAGCATGATTATTATAACATGGAAATGTGGCAACAACATAAAACATGATATTAGCATCAGCCAAGGATCATTGCACGTGGAATATCGTGACAAAACCCTTAATACACTTGAATTATCAAGATTAAAACCTCATTGAACTTGGATTAGCATGATTAAAACCTCATTGAACATGAATTATCATGAGTAAGCCCTCATTTCACCTGGTGTATCATGATACTAAACATTATCCAATTCATTGGAGCACCATCAGGACACACCCTTTATAAACATTTCATTTCAAGCATAAGTGTGCCACATGGATCATATAACATGGAATCATTAAACACAAAAAGTTATTCTAATATTAGGTAAGGTGGAATAAATACATGTAAGAACCATTCAAAATGTATATATTCCTAAAGGTGAATACCCTTGATAGAAAAATCATCATGGTATTCACTACATGATGATTTTCACATGGAAAATTGCAGTGCAATTTTGGCAGTATAATGTCATCATATAAAAATTTATAAGTTGTATTGATTAGAGAGAAAGGGTTATCTCATCATTTATACAGGAAATTGAGAGTAATGGGATCATTTAACATAATATTCCAACATATTAAATGGAATTTATGTTCATAATGTGGGAGAAATACTTGAATGTAAATAATAAAAGAGAAATCCCTTACAAAATTTCGACATGGTAACAGGTGTACATGGAAGGAATTAATGAGAGAGAAAGGGGTTTATCACCATTCAAAAACAAGGATGGAAGTATGGTGGAGATTTAAAATAATACCCCAACATATTTAATTGAAATTAAAAGGGTATTACAACATAGAGAAACATGGATACAAATGAAAGAAAGGAATCCCTTACGAAAATTTTGACAGAGTAACGAGTGTACATAAGTGTTCATAAGAGGGATAAATGAGAGTAAAAGGGGATATCATAATTTATACATAAAATGGTAAGTGAGGGGGTATTTATTAACATATACCAAAATAGTAATAAAAGAAATTAAAATACATAACCTGAAAAGAATGCTTTATAAAAGATGAGGGTGGAAGATCCCTTACGAAATTTTGGTATAGTAACTGGTGTGATTAAAGGATCGTAGTGGGGGATTTATGATAGTGAAATAAATATATCATCATCTATACATAAAATTAATTGTATGGTGATTGTGTAACATCTTATACCCACATATAAATATGGATATTAGGATGCATAATGTAAAAGAGTAGCTCGAATATAAATGAGAAGAGTGAAATCTCTTACAAAATTTTTGCATAGAAACGACTTAGGTAAGGCTAAAAATGAGGGTGGATAAATAATACCTCAATTAAATAACATTAAATGCTCATTAATATAATTATTATAAAATAATAACATTATAACCATTCGAAATTACAAGAACTACTTTTAAATAATATGCTTGAATTTGAAAGGAGGATAGGAAAGTGAGGGTCCCTTACATGAAAGTGTGATCCCAAAGGCTTGGGAGAATCTTCTTGGGAGATTGGTGGTGCCTTGAGAGGACTATAGGTACTTTGTAGAAGAGGTTATTTGTGATCAAAATTGTTTGAGTGAAGAGGAATGAGATGTTGGTGGGTTTATATATGAAATGAGAGGTAATTCATTATTATTTTGGTTTTGGACACTACACATTAAACTACTCAAAACCACAAACCATATCATGTTTTTTCACACGGTTTCTGAAAAAGGGGATTGGTATAAAATATTTTATAAGTAAAAGAGCTGAAAATATTAAAATATTATACTTTCTTATGTGTAGGTGAGTCACATTCTCAAGGAAATCATTTTAAAATGTTAAAATGTATTATAAGTCTTGGAGGGTCCACTAAGGCATTATAAAATTAATCAAACAAATCTAAAACCACAATATTTTATATGTAAAACATATGTTGTCTGAATATCCATTTTATATTATTTTATTACATCACTATTGGGTTATTATGATGCTATAAAATACATTATATATTTATGCATAATTTAATTTTTACTAATAAATATTACTGCCTCAGAAAATTATGAAAAAAATATGTTGGATAATTTTGAAGCCATGATTCCAAGAAAAATATTTATTTTATTTAAATTATTTTTTAAATATTTGAATTTTTATTCTTAAAATCAAAACCAACATTTACTAAAAATTGACGGGTTTAGAAAAAAATAGTTTTTACCCTAAATAAAATTACATTTGGCTTCATAAAAATTATATCCAAATTTATTACTCATAAAAGTAATTTGAAAATAATATTTTATTAAAATATTAATTATTTAAAAAATTCATTAATTAATCAAAAATAAATTCTTTAATTAAAAATAAAATTTATGTTTTATCGTATAAGAATATAATTCTAATCAAACTGAATACTTAATCATTTATAAGGTTAAAAATAAGGAATATACATAATCATCACTTATAATTAAAAAGGAGTGTTCTTAAAAAAAATTTATAATAACATTTTTAATAAAACCTCAGTTCAATATAATAATTTATATATTTCTAAAAAGTACCATTTTACTTGAAAAATCAATTTAACTAATTCGATATATTTTTAAGAAAAAAATATTCTCATAAAAGAATTGATTGAATAAGACTTTTATTTATAAAAAGTTATTAAAAAATAAATAACTAATTATTTATTATATAAACCCTTATAACACCCTCATAAGATCTAAGGGTATGGTGTGTGATGGTGACAGACTCTTGGGGAAGCTCAGATTACATCGCTCGGGTGGTAATCTCGATTAACTTGAACTTCTCTCTTAGGAGATTCCATTCTAGCATAATGCTTTTAAGATCAAAATGGGATTGTTCAAAAGTGAAGCATAGTAACAGTACCTCCATTCCATACATCGAAGAATGAGCTTCATACGGATCGAGTCTACTAGATGAGGTAATCAAATCTTCTTTCTAAATTAATTTTTCCATTATCATTTCAATTTGTAAACAATAATTATAATATTAAAATTATTATAGTTTCCAATGGTCATATTTATCTTAGATCATAACTGAACAAATTTTATATAATGGTCCAAAATTGATAGTTACATTTAAATTTAAACATATATAGTTTTAATTAATGAGACACATTAACACTTACATTTTTAGGAAACAAAATATTACTCAAATGTTCAGGTAGTTACATTCTTCCCCCCATAAGAAATTTCTACCCTAAAATTTCATTTTACATACTAATTCGAAAACAGGAGAGGGTACTTCTCCTTTGTCTCTTCAATGAGGTATTAAGTCTTTCTTATTATAATTTCCTTTAATTAAAAAGGATACATGCATCACAGTGGTACCTCATGATATTTCCAAAATCATTTACTTCCTTTACAACAAAACACCTCAAACATCTTGTATTATATCGATTGAAGCACCGATAAGTCATTAAAAAGGTATTTCTTATATATAATTTTGAAATATCTTCTTGATTTTTTTTATAAAATAGACTTAATGACTCACTTTCAAATATTTACAAATATGGTTTTGGTATATTAGTTTTTTTGTTTCCCCAAAGACAGAAATCTATAATTTGATACATATAGACTACTCGGAGGTCACTATGTTTTGAAACATATATAAAATCATTTAGTTCTTAATCATTATGAAATAAATAGAAGAATTTAAAAAGACCATGATGGTACTTCCCACACTTATCAGGGTAATAATGTTGAGAGCACAAGATTATATAATAGACAATGCCTTATCCCTGAATGAATCATGAAATTTTAGAAGTATTGAATGCATTATAATGTCATTTTCATGTAAATTTGATATCTCAAAAAGATTCAAAGTAATCTAATCATAAATTCAAGACAATATCTCTAAGTAGTTTTTCAGGAAGGAAGTAAAGAGTTGTTCATGATCTTCCTCCTTCCATGTTTTAATTATGAAAAAGAAAATACAATTTAGGGGGTTTGAATAATTAACTAATAAGAATGTAAAAAAAGATAAAAATTTGAAATAGAAGGATAAACTTGTATTGAATATCCTAACTTATGATACCCTATTTTTCAATCTAGGTTATCCATGATCTGTTTTATAACAAGTATTATTTTGGGCTTTTTTTGTTCCCTTAATAAGGGTTTGTACTAAGCTTATGAATTTAACAATGTATGTCCTATAGAAGAGTTGAACCAAGAGTGCATCAAGGCCCGTTGTCATGCACCATTTCCCATCTGTTACTAGCTTAAATAAGATTTTCTTTTTGTTTTACCCCTTGATATATCTACGCGAATGCCTCCTCTACTTTTTTGTATCAAGAGAGGGATGTATTTTATTGATAAAACACTTACTCTATACTCACCAAAATTTAAGGATGTTTTTTATTATACATAGTTTTATCCTTAAATATTTCACTAGGGTTTTTAATATTAATCCCAAAAATAACTGAACCCATCATTTGATTCCTACTATAGGAAACCTTGCTCTTTATTAAACACTTAAACATGATTTATTAAATAAACATTCACTTTAGACAACTTTGGGGATCGAGAGGTCTAGTGCCTTGGGAAATTAAGAACATTACATAAAAACACAATTCATAAATACAATATCTTTATTGAAAACTTCTTTTACATGAAAACAAAATTACTTCGTACTTATCATTTCATTAGATAACCTGAGGACATACATAAGAAAATGGTGAGCTATAAATCCCATTAAGGGATTAAATAAGCCATAAAATGAAAAATACAATACATGTTAGTCAATAGAAATATAAATGGGGAATAAGAGAAACATGAAAATAAAGGCATGATATATCATGATTATCATAACATGGAAATGTGGCAACAACATACAACATGATATTAGTATAAGACAAGGATTGCACATGTATTAGTATGAGTAAACCATCATTGAACTTGAATTATCATGATTAAACTTTCATAGCACTTGAATTTGAATTTGTAAACCCTCATTGATCTTAAATTATCATGATTAAACCCTCTTTTCACGTGGAGTATCATGATAATAAACATTACCTGATTCATTAGAGCGCTATCTGGGTGCACCCTTTATAAACATTTCAATTCATGCATAAGTGTGCCACATGGATCATATAACATGGAATCATTAAATATCATATGTTATTACATGATTAGAAAATGTAGAATAAATAAAAGTAAGTACCATTAAATATGTATATGTGAGAGAAGGTTAATACCATTGATAGATAAATGGGAATGGTATTCACTACACACTAATTTTGGTATTGAAAATTTTGGTTCCATTTCGGTCGCATAACATCATCATATAGAAATTTATAAGTTGGTTAATGAGAGATAAAGGGGACTATCACATGTATACACGAAATATATAGTAATGGGATCATGGAAAATAATATACCAACATATTAAATGGAATTTAGATGCACAATATGGGATGAATACTTGAATGGAAATACGAATAGAGAAATCCCTTAAGAAATTTCTGCATGGTAACCGGTGTACACGAAAGGCATTAATGAGAGATAAAGGGGTATCTCATAATTAAAATATAACCAAAGAAGTATGGGGGAGGTAATTAATCAAATAGAAAAATTTTTAATTGAAATTAAAAGGGTATTACAATATAATGAAACTTGGATATAGATGAAAAAATATGGAATCCCTTATGAAAATTCCACACGGTAACGAGTGTACGTTAGGGCTCATAAGAGGGATAAACAAGAGAGAAGGGGGATATCATAATTTATAAATCAAATGGGAAGTAAGTAGTATATTTAATACCATATCCCAATATAGTAATTAATGTAATTAAATTACTTAACATGAAATGAATTCTTGATAAAAGAGGAGGGTGGAAGATCCCTTACGAAATTTCAGCATAATAATAGGCATTCTTACAGGATTATATTTGGGGCTTGATGAGAGTGAAAGGAATATATACTATTATATACATAAAATGGAAAATATGGGTATTTTGGAACATCATATTCCCAAATATAAACATGGGTCTTAAGAAGAATAATGTAAAAGAGTATCTTGAATTGAAATGAGAAGAGTGAAATCCCTTACCAAATTTTTTAATAGTAACAGCATTATTAAGGGTCAAAATGAGGGATGATAAAAAATACATCATTAAAAAAACATGAAATGGAGTGTAATATAATTATTATAAAATAATACCATTATAAACATTTGAAATGGTTTGAGTGAGGAGGAGTAGGATGTTGGGTGTGTTTATAAAAGAAATTATTGGCAATTCTTTACTATTTACGTTTTGGACACTACATATTAAACTAATCAAAACCACAAACCAGACCATGGTTTTTTCCTATGGTTTCTGAAAAATGGTAGTGGTATAAAATATTTTATAATTTCAAGGTCTTAACATATTAAAATATTAGGATTGCTTATATGGAGGCGAGTCACACTCTCAAGGAAATCATTTTAAAATGTTAAATTATTTTATAAGTCTTTTAGGGTTCACTAAGATATTTTAAAATTAATAAAACAAATATAAAATAAAAATATTTTAAAGATAAAAAATATATTGTCTGAATATACCTTTTATTGTATTTTATTACATCACTGTTGGGTCATTATGATATTATAAAACACATTATATATTTTTTTGGTATTTAATTCTTACCTAAAAAAATTGATTGTCTTAGAAAATTATGAAAAATTACCCATTGGATAATTTCAATATCCTGATTCCAAATAAATATTTATTTTATCTAAATAATTTTATGAATATGTGAATATTCTCTTTTAAAATAATAACATACATTCACTAAAAATTGACGAGTTTTGAAAAAAATAGTTTTTAACCATAATAAAATTATATTTGACTTCATAAAAATTATATATTCCTTTATTATTCATAAAATTAATTTGATAATAATATTTTTTAAAAATATTATTTATTTTAAAATTTCATTAATTAACAAAAATAAAAATTTTAATTAAAGCTACAATTTCAATTTTATCGTATAAAAATATAATTCATATCAAACTGAATAATTAATCATTTATAGTGTAAAAAAACTGGGAATATATATAATCATCACATATAATTAAAAGTATTTTTCTTATAACACAATTATAATAACATTATTAGTAAAACCACAGTTTAATATATTAATTTATATATTTCTAAAAACTACATTTTTACTAAAAAATTAAATTTATCTAATTCTATATATTATTATGTAAAAACTATTCTCATAAAGGAATTGATGGAATAAGAATTTGATTTATAAAAATATATTATAAAATAACTAAATAATGCCTTATTACATAACCCCTTATAACAACTTCATAAGACCTAAGGGTAAGGTGTTTGATGGTGACAGACTCTTGTGGCGGCTCAGAAAAAATAGCTTGAGTGGTAATCTCAATTAACATGAACTTCTCTTGTAGGTGATTCTGTTGAATATTACCATTTGGAATCTTGGCTTGGGCTTAGTCAAGATCAAATCTTAGTGATGATACCTCCATTCTGAGCTCCGAAAAAAGAGCTTTTTATGGATCGAGTCTAATGGATGGGCCCATTGACTCTTCTTTCTGAATTAATTTTTCTATTATCATTTCTATTTAAATAATAATAATTATAATGTTAAAAATATTAGTGCTTCCAATGGTCATATTGATCTTCAATCATAATTGACCAATTTTCATATAATGATCGAAAACTAATAGTTACATTTAAATTTATACATATATATTTTTAATTAATGATATAAAGTAAAAAATAAATTTTTAGGAAACACAATATTATTCAAAATTCCAGTTCATTACAAAAAGATTATTTGAGGAACAATTTCTTCACTCTTAGTGGATATAATTTTAAAAGTATTGGAAATATTTTTGTATTATATGGTCTCGATGTTTGAGTTAATTATGGGTTCTTACTTTTATGGGATGAAAAATGAAAGGTTTGACATAACTATTGAGGTTAAATATATTAAGCTTAATTTTAACGATGTTTATGACTTAGTTTGATTTTATAATGAATATATTAATATTATTTTATAAAATAATATCCTGAAAACCATCTGACAACTAGTTGCGTCTAGAAATCTGTGGTGATCGAACCCACAATCGAAGGGTGACAAGGGTGCATCGACTACCATTGGTGTAAATGATATCTCAGTTATTATGATATTTTTCTTTTCATTTATACAATTTTATTGATGAAAAATAAGTATATTTTGGAAGCAAATATTTTATCCTATAGATAAACAGGTGATTTGAAAAATGAGTAGGTGTTTAAGTGAATAATTTTATTTCATAAGATGTTCACTATTTTGGTAACCTTATATGATAAAGGTAAATAGAATACTATAGGATTTTATTTTTGAAATAAAGGATGAATTATCATTCAGAAAGATATATGATTTATCATGATTCTTGATATTTATTTAAATGATTAATATATCTTGAATATTAAATGGTTATGGAATTTACCTTTTGAAATGAGATGATAAGACTGGTTGATATTATTTGAAGACGAATATTACATCTATATTGGAAAATTATGATATCATATATTCTATTTTTTTGTTCCAATTTTTGTGTGGAACATTTTGAGGAATTTTAAGGATAGTTATTTGTTGAATAATATATGTTGAACATTTGGGAATTTCTATTGAATGTTGGCTATTAATGGTTTTTTATCATATAAGAGTTTTTTCTTTATATAAAATTGCATTATCTTATAAAAACCTATTTGGTTTTCGTTATTTCCTGAAGATAGGAGGAATCGATAATTATAATTTATTATATTTATTGATCTTTTGAAGTTGATTTTGATGCATCTGGAATGAAAAATTCATCTTGAATACTCATAATTTGGAGAAAATATGTCGATGATATTCTATTTTTCAAGTATATAGATTTATTTATGTTGATAGTATAGGTAGTAAAATAATACTAAAACTCTAGGAGCGGTTTTTTTAAATACAAATGTCATTTTTTACTTTAATTACTATTAGATTAATGGCCTTTTATATTATCACAAACCTATAATTATTTTTATGGTTAACTTTATCATGCCCATGTTCTCTACAACTCTCAATAATTCCTTGTGTGTTAGATGTAGTGACCCAAAAAAATAATCCCGAAGCCAGTTTCTGCAATCGGTAACATTGGCATGATTATTGGGAATCAAGCCCAAAGGACCAAGAATTTAGTATTCTTTGTAAACCAGATACATAAATGATTCTTGAGTTACAAAAGAATACACTAATTAAAACATAATGTTTTTCTTCTAAATAACTTATAGGATAACAATACTACATCTTGAATATCCTTGCATAAAATTTAATGTTTTCTTATTGGATTCCTGGGGAAGGGTACCATAAAACATGTTAGATAAAATAATTAGTGAGGTTAAAGTATAGCAGAATAAATAATTAATCTATGAGAATAATAATTATGGCATGGTAAATAATGGAACACACATACCATATAATCAAAAAACTGTAAAATAAGTGCATACAAATATGGAAATTTAATAAATGGAAACTCATTCTACTCACATAACTAGATAAGGTAAAAACAATATGTTATGGTAAGAAACTGAAACACATTCCATTTAATCAATGAAATGAAAATGAAATGTATCCAAATAAATATCGACACAAAATCTCATAGATAAATAATAACAAAAACTAAGATGAAGGAAATGATTTATTAATGGACGTCATGTATAGGACACACACAACCCTCTAATATCTAGATCAATCCTCAGAATAGTTTAAAACTACATATAGAAACCAATATAATTTTTGAAACTTATTTTTCTCTTGAGAACCTATCGATGCATCAAGGCGATATATAATTTCCAGGATCCACCCACAATTTCATATCCAAATAATTCTTCATAAAAAGTAATATATTTAATTAACAAACAATATGACTTAACAAATATTTGTATTCAATAAAAAATACATATTTATGAATGTTTCCCCAAAAAATCAAATGCTTTAAAAGTAGACACTATATGTAAATAGGTATATGGTTTAGGAAGTAGAAATATATATGATAAATGAAAAGGATAATTTAGGGGAAATATAAGGTTCAATGATCATAGGATATTTAATATTTCAAGGAGACTACAAAAAGAATCAAAGAATTCAATGTGAATACTACACTTTTCCAAATAAATTAAAAAACATCCTAAGGAAGAAATAGGATAGTATTATTACAAAGCATACCAAGGTAATTAAAAATAATGTTTTTTGATGTTGAAGAATATATATACTGTAAAATGATATTTTAAAAACATTCATGAATAAAATATCCTTTTATTATGAAAAAACCATTTGAAAAAACTTTTTTTTAAATCACTTTTGAAAATATCTTCATTAAGAACTAATCTTTTATATATGAAAAGGAAGATTCAAAAAATGAAAATGGGTAAATCTATACAAGATGTATAAGGGAAAAATAATAATCCTTTTTTATAGTAAAATTTTAGAAAATTTCATTTTTTGTAAAGTGAAAAGAAGATTCCATTAAAAAAATTGGTAAAAATGGATAAAAATTTATCTAAAAATTAATTTTAAAAAAATTTCTTAATTTTTTTAATAAAACATGATTTTTATAAGAAATCTGGTTCTCCAACTAAAGAGATAAATAAAGTCAACTTTTCAGAAAAAATATATCTAAATCAATTTTGACTACCAAAGAGTGGAAAAATGGTACTAATACCCAAAAAATGTCCATGAATAACCAAACAATAATGAATGTATTTACTGAACATTGGTAATATAATTTCCTCATATGGAAATTCCATTAAAACGTCATTAGTATTAGTCTTAAGGAAAATAATAGTTAAACAACCCAAAGTGTCCTATACCACTTTGAAAAATTATAATTCATATGACTCATGAAATAATAATATTAAATGAAACTTATAATACAATGATAATAAATTGATTCATGATATAACAAGTTAGAGGAAATATATACACTATATGAAAGAAACTAGGTGCATAAAAACAATAAAGTCTCAATGGAAAGTAAATTGAGACTAAAATCCCATACCTTGAGTTTTCCTTCAAGTAAACGTCCTTTAGCTTCTTGTATAATAAAATTATATTAATTTTATAGTTTCCTCATAACCTTTTTAATTTTTATCATTAATTTTATTTCACTTATTACCATGTTGTGTAGAACTACTTAAACAATTATGTTTACATTTATGTTTTGACAAAATTTAGTTAATTTGTCAAAAATGACTTTAGTTGGTCAACTATGGTCAAAGGTTTCATTATATAAAATATAAATAATATTAATAATAATAAAAATGTTATTATAATATTTATAAATGAATTATACTTATAAAAACAATCATTAAAATGGGTTATGAAAAATGAATAAACGTTACAATCATGGTGATGGTAGGCCGGACATACACAAGAGTAACATTCTCATTTTTCAATAATTGTTATATAAAGAAGTTAAGTATCATTATATCATTACATTAATATAATTATATCATAAATTCCATATTAATTAATTATATATACTTATATATATAATTATTTTTGATGAAAAAGGATTGACATCATGTCGAAAAGGCGTCAAGCCACACATCCACGAATGACGTTATCACTTTTTAAGTGTGTGTGAATGGGTAATAAAGAAAATGATATATATTATATTTCCATAAAGGTTATTATTTAATGAATATAATATAGATTTTTTATATGTAAAAAATGTTTAATTAAAACTTTCATTTATATATTCCATGTATTTAATGAACAAGTTACATCTCTTTAAGGGGGAAATAGTCCACACTTTATCAAATGAAATTATCGTATTTACCTAAGGTGGAAAGCATAATGGTATGTTTTAAACAAATAATATAGAAGAATAAATACATTATAAATAACATATATATCATATATAAACATATATTACATCATAATTTCCACCATGAGATGTGGTAAAGAAAAAATGATTAATCATCATTTCATAAGCCAATACTTTATCATACAAAGAAATAGTATGTTCGTTAGCCATGAGATAGAGGTGGGTATAGGTTTAGGTAGAAATATTAAAATAAAAAAACATTTTTACTTATTATAATGGTGTTGTTATGTAATCATAGAATAATAACAGTTTATGGAGTGGAGAATGGAAATAAAACTAAAAATCCTGAAGAAGTTTGTTACATATTATCCGAGTAACTTTTTTGGTTTGTACCAAAAGGATTATTTGGGTTGCTTTCATCCCAATGTGAGTATTCTAGGATGAGAGGATTAATTTTAATGAGATATTCGGGCATTTAATTTTCTATACAAAGTGTCTTGAGAGGCGTGAGTTAGTGGGAGGAGATGAGGCCTTTGTATAGTGGAGGAGGAGTAGAACTCCTGTAAAAATTAGACAAAGGAATTCCATGCACATTTTTCATGTTAAAAGTGTATCCAATAATTATCAAATTTACATAAAATATAGGATAGGTTCTATATATTTCCATTTAATATCTCTTATACATTTTTAGGTCATTTTTGGATTTTAAGATAAGGTTAAGTCTTTTCTTAAGAATAATTTAACAATAATCTTTTTAAATAATTTTAATTACATTCACTAATATTTTTTTTATCAAAACTAAGTTATTATTATTATAAATTTTAAATTATGATCATTAAAAATATGGACCTATTTTTCCAAATTATAATCATATGAGTGGTTGAAATAAGTTTAAAATTCATCTCATAGTTGAGACGACAAAGCTGGTTTTTATTGTAAAAACCTCCAAAAGTTCAATAAGTGTTTAAATTAAATTACATAGCAAAATTGATCCTAATGATCTAGATAATATTAATTGGTAAAATTATGATATAAATAAAATTTAAAACCATTTAAATGTATAATTTAACATTAAAAATAAACTACATGGAAAAATGAACTAAAATTCAGTATTTTTAACTATTCATAAAAAATTATATATTTCTAAAAAATATCAAAAAATAATAATTACCAAATTTTTATTTTATTTATTTAAAATATAATGTTTATTTTTGAATAATTATATCAATTAAAGTTTAAAATTCATATTTGAAATGATTTTCCATTTAAAGGCGATAAAAGTTTATAAAAATATAGGTTTTTATGTTAGAAATTGGGTTTTTTCGTATCTAATTCCTATAAAAAAATAATCAATGAATTTAAAAAATATTTTATTGAATATATAAATTATATATTTTGTTAAAATAATTATATAATTTTAATTAATTATGTTTATTAAGAAAAAAACTTTAGATGAATGAAAATAATAATAAATCTTTTTATATTCAATTAGTTATTATTTTCATATCTCATTAATTGTTAACAAATGATATAATTATCTATTAATATAAACCATAAATTTTCATAAGTTAATTTGTAATATTAATAAATTTTAACATACCAGCTAGGTTATATCATAATATATGAAATAATAATTTTTTAACAATATGTTGTTATTCGGTGAAACTCAGAATTGCATGTAATGCATGCAATTGTGGAAGGTCCATATTGTGTGTAACAGAAGTTATCAAGGAGTTTTAGTATTGCATGTAACTAAATCTATATAGTAAATTCACTCTTGTGTTTAGTTCAATGTAACTCGGTGCTGCATGCATTTCAAGCTATATTTTATATTATATTTATTTAAGATGGTAAATATATTGTAATATATAAGGTTATTGTATTCTCTTTTTAAACTTAGTGTTTAATGTCATAAACACTATTGAATACAATGTTTTACTTTTTAATTTTGGGTTGTTACATTCACACCCCCTTAATTAAATTTGCTCCTCATAATTAAAACTCAATCTTTGTAATAGATTATTTGATATTTCTTATGTTGAAATTTTATATTGTGAGAAGTGCTTGTAAAACAACCTCTAGAAAAGAGAGAATGAGAATTAAAAAGGTCACATTGACTAACATATAACTAGGATTATAAGTATGAGATCATTAGTGTCATGTAGAGATTTGTAATTAGAGGAAATGGGTAAATATTTATTGGGAGTGATTGAGGTCATCAATAAAAAAAGTGATTGATCAATAAAAGTTCATGGCCTCAAATCCAAAAAAACTGTTATGATTTAGAAGACCATAGGTTATATAGAAGTTAAGGTATTAGAGAAAAAATTTATTTATAAGTAATTTCCCTAATTTTTTGTAATTCCTTTACTTCCTATGGATATAAGAATTTTACTTACTTGATAAATTCATATAAACACAATTTCATCCTTTGGGTTGTCTTTTATTTGATTTCTAATTCATCCAAAAAATTAATTTTGATGCCTCAATCATTAAAATACATTTCTAAAGGATCATAAAGAACATAAAATAGTTACATGTATAACTATATGACTTCAACTATCTTCAAAAACTCATATGATTAATATATTATGATCTAATCCTAAAAAGTAATATTTCTAATTTTTCATTATCATTTATTTTTCAAATTGTTTTACTAAAAATAATGAAAAAATAACCAGGACATTTCATAGTTCAGTGGTTGGCTTGAAACCCTTGTCGTCCTATAGTCAGGGTTTCAAGACCCTTGGCCTTTTCCAAATACAATTGGCTATTACCTAGCATACAGGTTTTCCTTTTCTAAAACAATATTAATATAATTTACAAAATAAATCTAATGGACATCCTTGAAATAGAGTTATTTACTTAATAAGCTTTTAAATAATGTTTTCTATATAACCCAAATACATAAATACTTCATCCATTTATTTCTTCATAGGTCTTTCCTTAGTATATGGTTTATCTATAATATTATTTTTAGGATTTCTAAATCATGAAACCTTATATTCAAATTAAATCACCTTAGGATTAACCTAGTATATTAATTTTCATTATCTACTCTAATCCTTTATAATATTTTTTAAGGAAAATTTGAATTATCCTAATAATATTACCTAGGAGTATCATACCAAGTGCGCGATAAGACCCATTTTTGTGTAATAGGTTACCTCGAGTCAGGATTAGAACACCTTGTTGGAGTTACTACTCCTATGTACATTTGTTCTAAAACCATGTCTACTTGTTGAATCCAGACATGGATGTATTTCCAGGAAGACCCACATAATATCTACCTTACAAAAATTTGAGGATGTTGTTATATAATTATCCCCAAATTATACTATTGGGATAGGTTTTCTTACCAATGTTTTTAAGCTAGTTCCCAAGGTTGCCACTAAAAATCATCTGATACCAACTATAGAGCCCCAGAATCGTGCTTCTAGGTATGGTAAAAAATATGTTGTATATTTTTTATTTAAAAGTAACAAAACATATTCTGACATATATCTAAGGATCTATTCTAATTTCTGAATTGGAGTAATAGGACCACTCATGCAATTTATTAAATGTAAATTAAGAAATAAAATATTAGCGGTAAGCCTTATCACACGCTATCTCCTGATTGAATATAAATTCCATGACAACTCTATATGAACCTAATTTTTTTTTATAAAAACATAGGGAGAGGAAAATTTCCTAGAAAGGCGTTTTTAAAAATCTATTTATTTTTTTTGGAAATAATTATACCATTTAAAAAATAATATTGAAAATATATCTATGAAAATCCCTTTGAAAAATATTTTTCTAAATACATAGATTTTAAAAAAAAACATTTTAAATTCTTTTGAAAATACTTATAATTTTGAAAACAGGAATTTTAAAAAACTTTTCAAAATTTAATAGCTATTAAAAAACCATTTGAAAATCATTTGAAAATATGATTTTAAATTTTCCTTTGAAAATATTTATACCTTTGAAAATATATAAATATATTATTTTGAAAAATACTTACGCTTTTGGAAATGCTTTAAAGCCTGTGAATATAGTTACAATTTTGAAAACATAATAATACATTTTGAAAATAATTATTCTTCTAAAATGATTTAAAATAATCCAGTGATAGTTTAGAATATACAAATAAAAATCATTAAAAAAACAATGTGTCCACTTAAACATTGAAGGATTTATTGGGTATACCTACTTCCTTAGGAATCAGTTCACTCTTCATCCCCTTCTTATTAACAATGTCCAAGTGCCTATTTTTATAAAAATATTTTTAGATTTCTTTACACATATACATATTCCATTAGGGTTTTTAAATTGAAATCATAAAAATGATTTGTTGACATATGCACACACACACACACACCTATATATATATTAATTTTCTTAGTAAAATCACTTGTTAGATTTAGCTCTTCAAAATCTCATGTAATTTTTCTTTTGAATAGTTTTTCAATAAAATAATTAATATCAATGTAATTGAAATTTTCCATAAGTAACTTTTCATTAAATAATTAAACATTATCTTCTACAACATATTATTAAATAAACTAATTAAATAATCATTTTCTTAAGTCAAAATTGGATGTTTTGACACATTAAATTATATTTTCACCTTTCACATAAAATGACACCAATTGAAAACTATAATCCACGTGAAATAATAGGTATCAATAAAAACAAACATAAATATACAATAGATATGAAATATTATCAATAGTAGATTCAAATTAAAATAAAATAAAATAATAGGAATTTAATTTCACTTTCTTAGATTTATCATGAGCACCTAAAGTTGAAGAAATTAAAATAATGGTGTACATGGTAGTAATTGTAAAATTAATATTTTTAAAAAATAATTCCATTAATGATATAAATATATATAATTTTACTTTAATGAAAAATTATAAGTTAAAGTAAATATACACATAACTTATAAAATTAAAAAGAAAACTATATAAGACATATAAGAAATATAAAATTAATATTTTCAAAATAAACAATTCTTTATTTCTTAATTTAAAACTATCAAGTTAGATGATTTTATGTTTTAAAATGAATTACATATTCATTTTTAATCATGAAATGATAGAGCAGAATATATATATATATATATATATTTATATATATATAATGAAATAAATCCTTCACATGAATTTAAATAACATTCATTCCTAATTATAATTTTTTAAGAATATGTAATACTTATAAAATCATGAATTTTAGATTTATTATAAATATATTTACATATATAATGAATATAAATGTGTAATATTTTGTAACTAATTTATCCCATGTTCCTATCAATTGATTAAACATAAGTATAAAAAAATAATTATATCACATGATTTATATTATCAAAACTACTAACATATATTTGGTTGATAAAAATTATACGACCTGAATATATATATATACAATCGATTTAAATTATATAGGTATATTCTCTTTGATATCTTTTATGTATTTCTTATATAGTTTTTCTTTTAAAGTTATATGTTTATGGTATATTTACTTTTACTTGTAATCATTTATGAAAGTAAAATTATATATATGTGTGTGTGTATACATCGTTATAGATTTATTTTTTGAAAATAGTTATTTTATAATTACTATCATGTATGACATTATTTTAATTTCTTATATTTTAGGTGATCATGATAAATATAAGAATTTAAAATTAGATACCTATTATTTTATGTGAATTTCAATATAATATTGCAAATATTTTATGTTTATTGTATATTTACGCCCATGGTTATTAATACCTACTATTTCATGTGACTTTTAATTTAAAATTTCTATCATTTTATGTGAAAGGATTATACATTATTTAATGTTTTGAAACTTTAAATTGTGACATAAGAAAATGAGTATTTAATTCTCTTATTTAAGGATGATTTTTAAAAGATAAAGTTTAATGTTTTATTGGAAAGTAACATATGGGAAATTTTAATTACATTGATTCTAATTATTTTATTGACAGGCCATAAAAAAGAAAAATGAAATGAGATTTCATAGTGCAAAATACAACAACCTATTTTCCTAAGAAAATAAATATTTATATATTTCAAAATGTTCATAGTGGGATCATTTATATTTTATAGGGTAGTTCCAAGATCACCTTTATTGTTTATGTGGACCATTATTTTTTTATCCGGAGCATTATTTATATTTTTTTTTAAAACAACTAGATTATTTTAAATCATTTTCAAGTGTAAGTTTTCTCGAAATGTATTAATATGTTTTCATAAGTGTCACTATTTTCATAGGATTTAAATAATTTCCAAAAGCATAAATCTTTAAAGAATATTTTATTTATATGTTTGCAAAGGTATACTTATTTTCAAAATAATTTTCAAAATAATTTTTTCAAAGGATTTTCAAAAGAGTACTAAAAAAGAAATTAAATTTTGGAAACTATTTTCAAATTTATGTTTTCAAAATAATAAGTATTTTCAAAAAAAAATCAAAAGTTTTTTCCAAAGCTATGTATTTATAAAAGTATTTATCATAGGTAATTTTAAAGTTATATTTTCAAAAGTACTTTTTAAAAAGGTATAAGTATTTTCAAAAATGTTTTCACTAGCTTTTGAAAAATACCTTACTAGGAAATTTTTCTCACCCTATATTTTTATAAAATATGCGAGGTTCATATAGAGCTTTCATGGAGTTTAGCTTCAATAAGGATTTAGAGTGATACAAGTATTACCATTAAATTTTTATTTATTTTTTAAAATTTTATAATATGTAATAGTGTTCCTTTTACTCCAAATATTAAACGTAAAAATATCTTTAGCTATAAATGTCTGTATATTTTTAGTTACTTGTAAATAAAAAAAATATATACCACATGTTTTGTACCAGACCTGGAAGTGTAGGTTTGGGGGGTCTAAATTATATTTTTTCCTACATGTATATTTTTTCCTACATGGAAACCTAGTATTTTTTATTCTGAATGACCATATTTTATTCCTTTCTCACTTTTCATGTGAAGGTTTTCTTGAACGTTTTTATGATATGTGATTTAAACAAAGGTACGTTGAAAAGTTGAACTGCCAGTTTTCAATACCAAGTTAAAATTTTGAGGAAAATTTTATTAAATCGGTGTAATAATGTAGCATCTCATGATTTTAAAAGAATATACTATATTTTATAGGGTATAAGATATGCAATATCGATCATAAACAAACAACAAAATATTTTTATATAATTGGGATTGTTATAATCTAGTCATTAAATGGGTTGGCATGAAAAATACTAATAAAATTTTCAATTATATAATGGTAATAATAATTAATAAATTATTAATTAATTAATTTTAAATAATCACTCAAATATTTATTAAAGTCATTTAATTATTCAAAAATACATTTTCTTCAAAAAAATGGATTTTCATTCATTATATGAGTGAATATTATAATTAATATATTAAAATTTTAGAAACATAATTACATTAAATTATATAAATTTTTAAAATAATAATACCATGATTTAATTTAAGTGAAATTTTTTGATTTTTTTAAAAAAAGGGTTTTCACTGAATAGTGAAAAATAACATTTTTTATAAAAATTGCCATTATTTTCATTAAATTAAAAAATACAAAATTCTTATTATGTTTTGAATTTTATTTAATGTAAAATAAGTATTATTTATTTATATTTTATCTAATTAAATTCTTCTTAATAAACTTTATAGTTTATTTTAGAATAATCTTATTTTTTTGGTTTTAAAATGTGATTTTTCTGAAAATTGTTTTAAAGAACATAATATTTCACATTTTTTAATAATTAAAATAATACCTAATTTTGATTGTTTTAAATGAAATTTATATATTATATATCCTCAAATATTAATTTAAATTCATACAATGTTTTTTTTATTAATTTAGTTAATGTAAAATCATTTTTTCTTCAAAAATACACTACTTGAAAACCCACTTTTTTGTCATGTATGAAGGTTTGGTTTTAAATTTAATTTTTTAAATTATATGAATTTAATTGGTAAAATGGATTCAATATTTTAATAAGAATTTTTGAATTATTTTTTACGTTCATTTTCATTTTTATCCCTAAAAATGTTAACATGGTAAAAAAAGATTTTCTATAGTATAGGTAAAATAATGAAACATGTTAAGGTTAAAAGGTAATATATTAAAATAAATAAAAAAATAAAAATTTAAATGTGTTAATGAGATATTAATAATAATTTAAAAAATTAATTATCAATATAAATCCTTGTAATTAAGTCCATCCAAAAGTGGTTGGATTTAAATACAAAATAATCATTATTTAACCACTTAAAAGCAACCCACCTCAAGTATAAATACCACTCTTCACTACACCGTTTCTCCTAAAAAGCATTTAATCTCTTCAAATAACTTAAAAAACCTCTCATCCTCACTATACCCATATAATATGGTCTAACAAAAATAAAAACCTAAATGGTTCTTTAATGGGGGTGATATTCGAGGGGGAACTTTCTCAAACCACCTCTCTTAATTTATTTCTTCTTCTACATTCCCCCCTACTTTATCCGTCTAGGGATAATAACTCTAATATAATATATATAATTCTATTTTTTCTAATATAACATTATATATCCACCAGTTTTATTATCTCCTTTTATTAAAGTAAACAAAACCATTCCCCAAATTATGGCGGTCAACCATCTCTGTGGATAATGAGTTTTCATTTTCTATTACCACCTTAAATTTTGGTCATAAGACTATTATTCATGTTAAATTGGATTTTAATAGTTATATTTTAAATTTTTTAGTGTTCTAGAAATAATATATTGACATAATATTGAATAAAACAAAACTAGTACTTAATGGTCGGAAAAACAAAAAAAAATAAACTATCCATTTATCATTGACATTTTTATCAAATGAATAATCCACACACAAGAAATAAAAATGTTATATAAGAACATTTTACTTATTTAATTTCATTAATACCATTCCACTCCACTTCTAGATTTATATTCACATTTTATAAGGACATCCATAATTATACTCAAGTGAACTGACCATTAAACCATATAACAAATGCTCCGAGAATGATGTAATTGATCTTTACAACTTGTTAAAATTGATATAAATGAACTTAATTTTATAATAATAAAACAAATATATATTTATATGTTTATTAATTAATTAATTATTGAATCTAATTTGATTTTCTAGGATATTAAAGGAAAGTTCGTCACTTTTAGATATAAGGTAAGGGACACTTTAACTAAAAAACCTCATTTGAAATGTTATAATTTATTTTATAAATATTTATCTACAAACTACTTTTTATTAGAACTAATATAAATGGAAATTAATGTTTCCAATAAAATATAATTTTCAAATTCTTTCAAAAAATTTCAAAAAGGGATCTTTTTAATGTTTTATAAAAGATACATTTTTTAAAAAATGTTTTTTAATGTTTCTTTTTACAAAAATTTAATGGAATTTTTTTTATTATATATGGAATGAATGGAATTACACACATTCATGTCACCATAATATTTTTAAGCTTAATTTAAAAGTTTATATGGTTATTTTGAAAGAAAATGTTTTCCCTTATACATTAACAACATTTCAAAATGAGGGATTTCAAAATGAAAATTTTATTTTTTTGAAAGAATGTGTTAATGATGTAAGATTTCATGATTTATGTTTATGTTTTGGTTTATGGGAATTTTTTATGATGAAGGATGGTTCTGTTATATACCAATTTTGGGTGTCTTATGATAAAACAATGATGGGTTGTTACGTTATTTACCAAAAATGGGTGGTTTTGTAATAAACCAAGAATGGGTGGTTAGGTTATAACCTCTAATGAATTGGGTACTCTAGAGATAGAAGTTAAACACATCTATTTTTTCCATTTATACAAAGGGTCAAGCCAAATTATAGCTCATGGGTGAGCCCTATGTTCCTTATGTAAATATTTGAAACTGAAATATATCATGAAAAACATGTAATACTGATATAGATTATACAAAGTGTTATACCCATTATAGATCTCCAATAAATTGGTTATTGTTTATAATTGATGTTGCCTATATTGTTATTCCAATTAAATGTGTTTTGAAAGGTTTTTAGGAATGTTATGATCTAGGTTTCTGAAAAGGGTTTTCTTTTTATTTTAATGGGTTTTAGTGATTTCATTTGTGCTAAAAGTGTGTTTGTTTTTAATGTAAAAATAATTTATTTTATTATCTCAAAGAACATAGAGACAAAGTGAAATATTAGATGGTATTTTCATGTTTTTCACTAGATGAAAAAATTTCCTCTTTTAAAGTTTTTTACTGATCTTTTTACAATCATCCATGTTTTAAATTTTTTTCACAGGGTTTAATGAGGAGTATGGAAAATGTTGTGGTCTAGATAAAAATTGTGAGTATCGATCATGAAAAGAAACAATGTTTTATTTTAAAAAAAATAAATGTTCGGTGCAAAAAATGACTACATGTTTGATGTTTCCAATTTGTAAATAATGGTTTAATATGTTAGAGTTTGTCTTAATACTCAAAAATTTTGACCCAAAAAGATACTTGAGATTATAATAATTTTAATTTGAGATAAAATTACTAGAATATGTAATACTAAAGGATGGTAAATTATAGTCAGTGGTTTCATTATAAAGTTAGCACAAGATAAAAGGAATAGAATTCCAGATTACCGTATAGTTTATTAGTCTTGGTGAAATAGAAAAAATCTTGAAATTAACATTAAATTTAAAAAAAATACACATTTAATTTTCTCTGATAATTCCATAATTCCCTCTACTGTATCCCTACATATCAATCCTAAAACACTTCCTTGTATCCTAGGTAAAATAATACATAAGAAAAGTCATGAGATAAAATTCTTAGTAAGGGTAAGTTTAGAATAAAAGCAATAAATAAAAAAGTAAAAAAATTATTTGAAGGTAAATAACTAAAACATGTGTAATTTAATCAATAATTTAAACATATTATGGTAGAAATAGAATATGATCAAATAATTCCATATAAATAATGACATGATATGGAAAGATTAACCGTAGATATTATACTAATAGAATAATCACATAGAAATCAATAACTAATCTTATAATGAGGGAATGAATAATTACATACATAATATACATACTTTTAAGGATTCATCCGAGAAACTATGCATAAACGAGTAAGATATAGGCCAATACTCAAACTAGTTTTTCTCCTGAGACCTACAGATTCATTAAGGGTCTATATTAGGCCTCGCCCGTAACATAACAAGTCCAATTCATTACTAATATGAAAGGGGTGAAATAGAATCAGAAATATACATTTTTATTGAATCTATCATACTAAATGTAAATAACATTCCCCAGTTAGTAAACATAATCACAAACCATACATAGTAATATGGTGAATGGTATCAAAACAGTGCATGCCTAGTAAAACTGATCATAAAAAATTAAATAAAAATGGATAATGGTATAATAATAGGTAATCCTTAATGAAGAATCAGATTCAATAAAGTATTTTAACATAGATTAAAATACTTGAAATGATATCATTGAAAAAATCTTGAGGAAAATTCCCATTTTCACTTTGAAAATCACTTATGTTTAAAATATCATGCAATTATTCAAGAAAAAGTTTTCTTTTTTTAGATAACCTTATAAACATATAATGAAATCTTAAAAATATTAAGGTATCATGAATGTGGGAAAATATTCTCATGTCATGTAAATTAAAATAAATTCCTTCTGTATTTTTTTTGGAAGACTCTCAAAGAATATTGTTTTGAAAATGACAAAACATAAATTTCATTTTTTTAAAGTAAGATAATATTAAAAGTGTATTAAAATTTTCAATGGATAATATGTAATACATTTTTTAAAATAATTATAAAAAAATATTCACGGAATAAAAATATATTATTAAGGAAAATATTAAAAATACGTTATTTTAAAAAGAAAGTTTGTTAAAAATATCATATAAAGGATGTCAGAAGTAATAAAATTATTCCATTATGTGTATAAAATGTAAATAAAAATAAAATATTTTGAAATGAAATATAATATAGCAAAAATTTAATTCATTCTTAATATTTTCATGAAAAGATCAATGAAGTATATATTTATCCCAAATAATAAAAATTGGTTTAAAAATTATATTGCCACTTTGTAATCAGTCAAATCGTATGCCCCATAAAAGTAATAATTATTAACTTAATCATTTAATAACATTAATATAATGATATTCATGATATTATACATCAATGGGAATTATATACACCACTCATAATAAATAAGTGGTGAATGATTCATGTATCTCAAAAAAGTAAACCCCTATCTCACACTTCCCATTATTTTTTCACACTTTAACCTCCATGATAAATGTCCAATGAATGTTATTATGTCATTACATAAATATTATCATATTTATAATAATTTATGTGATACTTTTATAACATATTACTACCCATTTATTAATATTATTTCATTATTTTTCTTATTATGAGTGTGTTCTTGTAGTGACACTAGATTTTTAGTGTAAGACTTTTGGAATATTCCTAGGAATATGTTTAGAGCTATAGGCTGAGAAGGTGCATGATTCTGATGCCCAGAGTTCCTGTAATTAATTTTTAAAAAATATTAAATATTTTTTTGTTGATCTCATGTGGTTTCTGATAAATAATGGAATATACGCTAAATGAAATCTCATATCAAAAATCTAAGACCACAGTTGGGTTCAAATTGCGGTGTTTACCATAGCCATGACCTAAAAAATGATGAAGTGGGATGTTCAAAATTATTTCTTGCGGGTGGTATGGTTATGTGCATTAATTAATTAATTAAATAATAGATTAATTACTCTTTAACCTAATTCATGGGTTATAAGTAGGTGGCTATCGAAATTTTCTAGGGTGAGTCGCATTACCTTGGTATCATATTTATAATAATATATGTGATACTTTTAAAACATCCCACCACCCATTCATTAATATTATTTCATTTTTTTATTATTATGAATGCGTTCATCTAGAAACTCTTTTTTTTGTTTAAGAATTTTCAATATTCCTAGGAATATTTTAATAGCTAAGTGTAGAGAAGGCGCATGTTTCTGAGGTCCAGTGTGCCCATAATTAATTTTTAAAAATTATTAAATATTTTTTTTATTTAGGGAATGTCGTTTTTTAGAAATAATGTAGTATCTACTATATGAAATTTAAACCAAATATCTTATAGCACAGTTGGGTACAGAACTTGGTGTTTACCATATCAATGACCTAAAATGTGATGAAGTGGGATGTTTGGAATCCTCGGTCATTTGTGGTATGGTTAGGTGGATTAACTAATTAATTAATTAATTTAACTTTAACCTAATTCTTGTGTTATAAGTAGGTTGCTATGGAAAATCGCTAGGGTGAGCTGCATAACCCTGAGATCATTAGTGAGAGCTCTCATCCTCCTTCCATTGGGGGATCATAATGGAACTCCCTATCATAGTGGATCTGGATGCAGAGAATGCAGTGGAATCTCTCAAAATGGTGTAAAATGTGTTCTTCACAAATTATCGACCCAATATCTAGGTTGGACTCTTTATATGCTGTTTATGTATTTATATTTAAACAATTGAGTAGATCGTTCTTCAATTTGTATATAATCACCTTTGTTTTGGCCCTTTAATGCACTCATGTATTGGAATATTATTTGGTTCGACATATTTTAACTCGAATATCCTCGTTCTAGATTGATGGGAAGGAAAACATTACCAATGATGTTTAAACATATGTTCATGTTATTTCTCCCTCAATTGATTCACATTCTTCACCATCTGGATCCCCGCGATCCTGGCTCGACGTTTCTGGGTAGTTCCAAATCCGATCAGACACCTGAGTGTGCAACAGTTTGGTGAAACAAGAATGATTTGATGAACCAAGGCTAAATCAGTGTAGATTAGGACCCGAGGATTATAGATCTGTGATCGTTTCTTATTTCAGACATAGAACAGAGGTGATGTGGGGTACCGAAGGCAGCGGTGGTGTGAGTTGGTGAGGATGATAGTTTTCCACTTGATCAATGATGGAAGTAGGGCATCGGGCGAGGGTGTGACTCTAACGAGGAGAGAAGGTGGATTTAGGTAGTGGATGGCATGACGGTAAGCCAGAGGGGTGTGACTCCCGACAACAACCCATGGAGGCAAGTCGAGGCAGGTAGAGGCAGTCAGTGGAGAAGGTCAAGGAAAAGACACCAAGTGATGCTGGGGGGTAGGATAAATTTAAATAAAAATTTAACTATAATTAGTATTATAATAATAATAATTATAATAATAATTATTATTAAAATAGTTTAACCACCCTAAATCCCCTATGAGGCATCTGTTTGATGCACCATTATTGGTGGCTTGAAACTATCCTTGAGACGGTATTTTTAAGACCAATACTACATACCATTTTCAGACTTCATCCTCTGGTCAACGAAACACTAAATAATAATAAAATTATTATTATTTTGGGATCTTGTATCTGATATCACTCACTCATATGGTGTCAGAATGAAAAAAATATGGAATGTTATGACCCTAAAATTAAGGTGGACATTTCTGTACCAATTTTGTGTATTTAAATAAAGATCGAGGTGTCGGCCCCATGGATCCTTGTTCGAGTATATTGTGGTGAAATGTGATTTTCTCATAGAGTGTCTTTTTTGGAGAAATGAATATTCGATCTCATTCATTTTTTCAAGAGGATCACAATGGTGTGATCGGTATATTTTATTTCATAACGAGATGTGGGCCCCATTATGAACTATTCAAGCATAATGTTATGAAATGTAGCTTCTTCGTCGGGTGTCTGATTTGAGTGAATGAATAGTCAATATTGTCCTCTTTTCCACTATGAACATAGTATTTTGATATGTTTGGTTATTTAGGGATGTTTGAGGAGAAATGTTAGTGAAATTACATTTTTCCCTGTATACCAACGACGACCATCATGCGCTCATCTACCATTTTATAGATATGCCATGTACTCTGAGAGTACACTGACACACCTAGGGGTACATGTACACTGTTTTGTACCTTAGTATGTCTAAGTAAGTGGCCTGGTGATGAGGTGGGATCACAAATTGTGTTGGTCCCATACGCATCATGTAACACATTGTGAATATTCTACATCTCATATCTCTTTCTTTTGGACTTGGATTCTGGCACAGGAGTAGCTTATCATGAGTGTTTTTTTGTGTAGAACATGATAGTGACCTTCATAGTGGAATTCATGATATTATGAGATATGTTATGATCATGATGTTTATTCAGTCAAATTATGATGACTGTATAGATCCAACAGGAATATCAGAGACTTATATTCTTTCCCTTCAGGTGACCTAGGAAGTATAATTCTTTGATGATTTATGATATTTACCATCCTTCAGGGATTTCTAGAGTATTTCATCAATGAGATAGAGTGGAACCCGTTTTTATACCATGGTGTGGGTCCTTATCCTTATTTTTGTAACCCCCCATCAAAATGGGTGTTGGTTCTCTACCTTCTGAGTGGAACACTTTTTCTAGGTAGAAAGTGGGCCCTGGATGACCTAGAGTGGAACCATATTTTGATACAAAGTCACGAGTCCCTGACCTTCATATTGGAATCCCCCGTCAATAGGGGCATATTTACTCTATGATTACTATCATATTAGAACCCCATGACGCACTAGGGTGTGTGTCCTCTACTTCAAATGTTTTACCACTTGACTGTGAGTCATAATGACGAGAAGCGATTTGACATACCTTTTGACTCACAATAAAGAGGGAAACTTTACACACTAAGATGTGTCCTTGTGATACAACCTAAAACCATGAGGGTGAGTCAGTACCTCCCAAACTAGATAGTATCAAGATGTGTTTATTGATTTCCCAAGACTTGTGTGTTCAAGGCAGACACGTGGGGTGTTGGGCATTATGGATGGATTTACCTTGTCACTATTGGCGGCTCTTCTTCTTAGGTTTAGATGTGATACAGTGATCCTCTTAATCTATCATTTGGGATTCATTGACTAATCATATATATATATATATATATCATGTTTTAGTACCCACTCCTTGGGTTTTTATTAATATGCTTCTAGGAGTGGTGAAGACCCGCCTAGTATCCCATGTGCTTTCTATGTCTATCTTTTCATGGTTAAAAATGTCTAGTATACAATTATATGTACTGAAGACTCTATGAGAATTTAATATTCACATCATGTCAAGATCTTAGTGATTGTATGAGTTTACTTTCACGCTCTTTTTGGGTTGATCTATACTCTTTTGCCACACCTTATTCTTTCAACAACTTTTCACTTTAGTGTATCGCTTACTTATCCCCCTTCACCGTTTAATGGAATTATACTAGGTATGTATATACTCACCCGTACATGAGCTTCACCCACACATGTTGTGTCTTTTGTAGTTGGCATATAGATAAACCATGACTTTATAGGATCATAGAGTTACAGGGTTCTTGGGCTGCATATGGTTGTCGTAGCTTGGCATATAGGAACTGGGATCTCTAAACTATTTACTATTTTCCAAATTTGTCAGAATAGAACACATTTCATGTTTGGAATTTATTTTTCCTTTTTCCCTTTTTTAGTTTACAATAATCTACATTATTTTTTAGTGGTTTATACATATTGGTTATATTTATAGAAGTGATGGATTCTTCATTTCATTCCCTATACACTTTTTAATTGAGTTATCTATGTGCATGTGTACAGGTATTTAGTAAAAGTAAACCCCATTTTTAGTGTTCCGTAAATTATTTTTTCACCCCTAGCCTAAAGAGGGTGGCTTGGGGTAGTTATGGCTTGAGCTCTGTCTTGGGTCGGGTCGTGACATTTCATTTTATGGTTTCATGATTGGTTTATTTGGGTTTCATTTTGGGTTTTCATGTCAAATAGAAATAAAAATTATGATGTGAAATAAAATAGTATTCATGAACATCTAAAATTTTAAATGGTGACACATATCATTTTTATTTCTGATATAAGGATGATTCATTTGATAAGTTTTTAATGATAGATGTTTGGTTTTTTTTTGGTTTTTACGACCATCGCAAACTAGTTATTTATTTAATATTACATATATATTTTAGTTCCAAATCACTAAATAGGATATAAATAACTTTTACAGTCATATTAAACTAGATTAAGACTTTTATAACCATCCTTGAATGAGTATTTCTAAAAAAGAAATTATATTATAAATGAAGACGGTGAACGACCATAATGTAGACAATTGTTTCATTTCTTTGAATATGAGGAGGTAATGAATGGGTAGCATATAATAGATTTTATTAGAAACATAAATTTTAAGTATGTATATGATTATTATTTTATTATTAATTGATGGATAAAGTAGGTGAGGAGAAGGTATAAGAAGAAAATAAAATAAGGGAGTTTGTTTTATAAAATTATCTCTTGAATATCACATCCTTGAAGGATCCATTAAAGAAATTAGAATTGGTCCTTTAGTGAGACTAGAAGCACATGGATGTAGATAGAGTGGTGATTATAGGGTTTTCTATATATTTTAGTATCTTCAAGGCTTCTTATGATAAATTTGGTTATGTGTAGTGGTATTTATACTTAAGGTAGTGTGGTTTTAAGTGATTATGAAAGGATTATTTTATATTTAAATCCATCAATAATTGGGTACAAGTAATTCCAAAAATGGATAATTAGTTTTTTAAAGTTTTATTATGGTACAAAAAATATTAAAAACACATTTAAATTTTTATTTTTAGGTATTTTAATATTTTACCTTTTAACTTTTCCTTGTTTCATTATTTTACCTATACGGTGGTAATTATTATTTTTACCATGATAAAATTTTAATACCCAAAAAATAAGAATTAATATATGAAATAATTTATAACATATCATTCCAAATATGGAATCCATTTAAGAAAATTTAATTCACAGTATTAGAAAATTTATATTTAAAATAAAACCCATATATGTGATGAAAAATTGGGTTTTGAAGAAATGTATTTTTCTGAAAAAAAAAGATGACTTTATAATAACTATGGGAGTAATAATTATAATTTTATGAAAATAAATTAATATTTATGGATATAAAATACATATATTTCATTTAAAACATTCCCAATTAGGGATTATTTTAATTACTCAAAAATGAGAAAAAGTATGTACTTTAAAACATTTTTCAAAAAAATCCAATTTTTAATTACAAAAATAAAATTATTCAAATATAAAATATAAATTTGATTAAAAATAATTAAAGTAGATGAAAAATAAATTAATAATACCAATTTCAATTGAAGCCATATTCAAAAAATAATGTTAAATTTAAATTTCTTATATTATTGAAAAGAAATGGCATTTTTTCAAAACTCGATAATTTTCACTATTCACTAAAAAAATAATATTTTAAGAAGATTCTAAAGAATTCAACCTTTGATAATTTTGACACAAATTATTCAAAAAACATTATTATTTTTTCAGTTAAATTTTCTAAAAGTTTAAATAAAATTATATTTATTTTCTCATATAAAAAATAAAAACTTATTTTTGAAGAAAAAAATATATTTGAGGAATAAAATGAATTTACTAAAGATTATGTGTAAATTTAAAAATAATAATTAAATATATATTGAATATAAAATTTATATTTATTTCATAATATATTTAATCTTATTCACATCTTCCAATTTAATAGCTAGTTTATAACAATCATGTCAAAATAATAATATTTTGGAATTTTTTTAAGCTCGGTGTTCTGTGCAACATAATCCATAGAACATGTTTTTCTTTTAAAATATAAGGGTGTTAGATTATTCCCTCCTTCACTATTAATCCTCTTAATTTAATCTGTATATTGGTAGTCATGCAGTTCATATTTTAAATACTGTTGTGGAAATATCACATTGTAAAAAGTTTTAATAAAACTTCCTCTTAGAAAAAGGTAATGGAAAATGAGATGGTCTCCAAAAAACAAGGCTTCTGTATATGAGAAAAATAGTAGGTCGTAATATCATTGATAGGAAAATTAAATATAACTATAAATTTCTTAGGGAGATTGATATATAACAAGATCAAGATAATGTTAATGACCAAAAAAGAATAGATAGAATATGTCTCAAAAGGGTTATTGACATCATCAGAAATGGTGATAGTAGGATGAAATTTTATTCTAAAATCATTTGAGAAGATACAATTACTTGATTTCATTTAATAATGAAAATAATACTCTTTTTTGTGAGTTTATTAATTTGTGATTCATTTCTTACTCTAATAAATCTTTTTGAAAGAGAAATGGAAGAAGAACTAGTGGTTCACGTGATCCATAACGGGAAGAAAAGTCTCTCTTTCTATCTCTAGTTAACATCCTAAAAAATGGCTAGTTTAGGTTATCCAATATGCGTAAATCTTCATATAGTTATGTAATAAATTAATCACTAAATATTTATCAAATCCTCAACCTAAATAATATCATAAATGGATACCCTTATAAACCTTCCAAAAGATTGAAATCCAAAACATTAAAATGAAGGTACAAAAATTTTCAAAATCATATTAACATTAATAAGTTAAACAATATAAAGTATATAAAAAAACCAAATACAAAAAATGAGAATACCTTAATAGTGTATTATCTTAAAACATGGTAATAACATAAATTACAAAAAAACATTATTGGAAACATGCATGTTTCTCAATTACTTAAGTAAAACACGGATTATTGGAAATTTTACTTATATATAAACTTGTAGTATACTCTAGAAAAGATAATATAAACCACAAAATCACTAACTAATTTCATGGTCACCAATTATATCACATAATCATCTCTTTATTATTATCTCAACATTAAGAACATATTATGTGTTATCCTACCTCAAAAATGTTTTTTTAAAAGATCAACATTCCACTGAATCATTTTTCTTCGTACCATTCGATAGATGCATTCAGATCCATTTATAGCACTGATAAAAGGCTTCCATTATCGGTGTGTTTTAAATTATGATAAAAGTTTCCCTTCATTAGTCATTTTTTAGAGCTATTAAAGGTCTAGAATAAAATGAAAAACTAAACCAACAAAAATTAAATGAGTAAATTAAAAAAAATATCAATAATTTTATTAATTAAATAATTATCAATAAAAATGAATACATTTAATATATATATATATATATTGATTATAAGTATTAATAAATGGTATATATTAAATATAGATATTAAAAATTAATAAGAATAATGTATAAAAAATGTTAATTAAAAAAATATTAATGTCTTGTTCATTTTTAATGTTGTCTAATTTAACAATTGAACCAATATTAAATGTAATGTGTATCATTTATTCCATGTAAAAATATACACAACCCCCCACAAACAAATATATCTACGAAAAATATAAAAACACATACACCTAATATTTATGTAATTTATTCAAATTTTGTTATATTTTAGAATTTCATTATAACATGATATATATAATATATATATTATTTTTTAATAAGTCAATTTTTTTAATACTATAGTTATTATATTCATTTTTAATGTTTTTTATTTTTAATTTTATTTTAAAATTTGATCATTTTTTATTTTTTATTTATATTTATTTATTTTTTATGTTTTAGCATTTTCAATATGCATTCATCCACTTCAATATATATATACACATATTTTATAATTACTTATGTTTAATTAATAAAAATTATCTATTTTTTAAATATTTTTAAAGTGTACTCATTTTGAATTATTCAATTTTCTCATTTTTAAAATGCATGTCTTTAAGTGTATATTTCCCTTAATAATGTTAAAAATATATTTGTAAATAAATATTTATAAATAAATATTAGATGTAACATCCCATGTAATTAAAGAATTATATATTTTCATATCTATGCCTATTTATGAATTATATAGTGTTTTAGAGGATTAAAATGAGAATAAATCCAATCTTAAGAATAAAATACTGTAATATTTTTTTTAAGATTGCTTTACCGCATTTTGATGGAAAACCTTTTTAAATCAGACTTTTGCAATTTTATAATCTCTATTTATCAAAATAAACTTATTATTTAGGATTGGGACATTGAAATTTACTTTGGATAAAATTTTGGTATTTTTCTGACAATGTTCATTTTTTAATGAATAGTGGAAAATATTGCATTTTACTTCAAAACTGATTTTTAATCTAATTTAATAATATGGATAGATTATCTTTTTAATTGGTTTTGAAGTTTAAATATAATATATTTTTACCATTTAATCCAATAGTGGTAATTGGAATTAATTTCACTTTGAAATTAGACATAAACAATTATTAAACTTTTAATAGATATTATTTCTAAAAAACCCGCTATTTGTTTTCACAATGGGAATTATTTTTAAATTAATTACTACAATTTTTGTGTTTGGAATTTGGTAAAATGGATTCCATATTTGGAATAATAATGTCCAAATTATTTAATTAAGACTCTTTTGTTTTTTGGACATTATAAATAGTAACGACGGTAATTATCGTTAATTATAGTGGTTAATTAGTAATCGGATAGTGAAGGGTAATGAAATAATATCATAATAATAAAAAATGACCCCAAAATGTGTCCTAATGCTACCGGTTGTGCCATTTCCGACCATGGGATTCCTTGTACCAACTTAGGGACCCCATGGAATCACTTTTGGGTGATAGTGACATTTTATTATATTTTTTAAAGGGGAAATTATAACCAAAGTATTTAACACCTAAGTAAAACAATTTAAATTTTGTCTACATAAATGATATATTAGACTATAAATAGTAATTTTAAAGCTAAAAATATTTCCCATATCATAGTATTTTTTATAATTTTTAGACATTAAATAAATTAAATTTTTTATGACACCATGATGATGCAACGATTACCTCATTAATAAATGATTTAAATAAAACTTAAATATAATGTAAAATATAAGACGTACACTTATAAAAGGCCTATTGGATGGCTGGATTTAGAACCCATATCACCTTAGCCTCGAAATATATAATTTTGGGACCTTTAAAATCTGAAACTCATTATATAATAAAGTAACATTTCTTGACTTTCCAAGATGGCCCCTCCTCCCTCTTATAAAAGGCCCCCACCTATACCACCATACCAACACCTCACCAGACATTGGCTTGGCCAAGAACTGCTCATTTTATCTCTCCAAATTCCTCTCTTCATCAGATAATCCTTACCTTAGGTATAAAGCTATTCAAGAAACCCTTTTGGTTCAAACCAAGGGGAGTTACTCGATTTAAAGGTAAAGTCTTCTCTAATGTTCTTTCGTTTTATTTTTCTTCTCCAACCCCTAAACACATTTGATTACGTTATTTTGTAATAACACCATAATTTTAAATATACTAGGATATTTTTATGAGAAGTATTTGAGATACACTTACACACACCTCTTTCTAATGGTTAAAGAATATACTGTTTCTCTGGATGGTGAATTTCTGCCTCACGAAACAATGATTGTTCAACATTATTTTAACACCTTTAATGGAGGCCATTAAGATGTCACTATATTTAAATATGATATATATTATGTTTATGTTTTCCTTATGATTCTGTATTTATCATTTATGTCATACCTTATGGTTTCCATTATGGGTAAACGTGATATATGCATTTTAGGAAGTGCGGACTACCGCCCCCTCAATGTGATTTGATTCATTAATGCCATATGTGGGACGTATAAATGTTGGAGTTTATGATGTTATATATGATATTATACTGGAATTATAATATAACAATATATAATTATGATTTCATTCCATTAAATAAAAAATAGGAATGAAAGTAGCGTTCATGCGTACGTACAGATTACCGTTTCCATGAACGGTGAATTTCATTTCGTATCTCTAAATGTTATGTAATATTATAAATGCATGTATATAATGGATATATATGATATATATGATACCTACATCATGAATATAATTCTGCAAATAATGTATATTTTAACACATGAACAACTTGTAATTATAAGAAGTTTATTTTTGGTTTAAGTACCAAAGATCGAAAAACGGCCATTATTAACATAAATAATTACATAATGTTAATGACATTGTAATAAGTGATATAAAAGGACTAATTAACTTGAAAAAGGTTCTTATGAAATTATAAATTAACTCTAGTCTATTATTCAAGATATTAAATAACGACCGAGTCAAGTCGGACATGAGGTAAGGGACTTCGTCTCAATCTCCTTTCATTGAGGCATATTTTGTTTTATACACAACATTATTTTATACGGTGTATAAACCCCTTTTACTTTTACTTTTATTAAAAAGGAATATTTTGGTATGAAACGTTTTACTAAATTACAAAAGTAAGTGTTTTTTTCTTACGTATGCGGCGACAATGACTTCTCCGCCGTTGTGACCATTATTTGAGTTTTGGATTCCTCTACAAGCCATAACTTTTTTTAAATGAAAAATAGATACCATGTTTTACTTTTCGATAATTTTTTTATTTAAAATGGTTTTGATAATGTTTTTATTATATCAATGTGTTGTATTGATATCTTGTGATTGAAATGTGGAAATGTTATGTTTCCTTTATGCATGTTTTGTGTGATACGATTATGTTATGGTTATTGGGAATTGTTTATGAAGACGAGTGGTTCCATGATAAACTATGGGTAGGTGAGCCCGTGATAGCTCTCCAATGCATTGGGTAATGTGAAGGAGTTAAACACTAAGGTTTGTCCAAATAGATTATGGGAATATACTATTATTGGTATTCCAAACGTAGCCATGAGGGTTACTCCCTACGTAAGAATATTATGAATTCCTCATGTTACCTTTATGTCTTATTTTTTCATTGAGTTATTCATAAATATTATGATTTCATGAGGTATGATAAAGTTCTTATGTTTTATGAGAAAATTATGATTTCATTAAATCTTATGTATACATAGAATAATGTTTTCATTCGGTACTTTTATATCCCTTACTGAGCTTTTTATACTCATCCCATGTTTTTGAAATGTTTTTCACCGGTCAAGGGAAAAGTACAAGATGTGATGATAGTGTTGAGGATGCATCAAGAAAGAATCCATGTTTTATTTTAAATATTTTTCCTTTTAGGGGAAAAATGAATATTGTCTCTTATGTAACCACTTTGTTGAAATGTGGAATGTAATGCATGATTTATGATCTAATTCCTCTAAAACTCTAAACCTAAAAAGATCCTCAATTTTTATTCTTGAAATAACTCAAGATTAAGTAATGTTTAGGGATGGATCCTTATAGTTGGTATCAGAGGTCATTTTAGATAACTTTAGGAGTTAGAATTGTATTAAATTATTATCCAAAAATATTTTTTTATGGTCAAATTGAAATGATATAGAATTTTAAGATTACCATGTTGCATCATCTAATACATTTTTGTTCAGAATGGTCTTCCACAGAGGAAACAGGGAAGCAGTGCTAGGATGGCATACAGAAGGAAATGAACTTCCAAATCAGCATCCTGAGATGGTTGGAATTGGAAATGAATAGTTTTTTGTAGTAATGGCGCAGTTGACTCTAGCGATAAATGGTGGTGGTATTCATGCACGAGATTAGCCAGATCAACCGCAGAGGATCATGTTAGTGGTGGAACATTTCATGAGGGAATATCCCCCATCATTCAGAGGATCATCTGACCCTGTGCTAGCTGAAGGGTGGATTAAAGCACTGGAGAAGATTTTTGATGTCATAGGGTGCTCAGACAGTCAAAAGGTTAGTCTTTTTGTTTACCGTTTGGAGGGTGAAGAGGATCAGTGGTGGACGATGGTTACAAATATCAGGGATGCTAATGAGATTGATGCTCTTGACTGGGATGAATTCAAAGGTATGTTTCTTGAGAAATATTTTTTCCTAAGGTTGTTCGACTTAGGATGGAAAAACAATTCTTGGAATTGAGGCAATATGACAACTCATTGGCTGCTTATGAAGATAGGTTCACTCAATTGGCAAGGTATGCTCCAAATTTTATCCAAGCCCTGATAGTAAAATAAAACGTTTTTACTCAGGATTAAAGTCAAAATATCGAAGGGATTTAGCTTCTCGTGATTTCAAAAGATATGAAAATCTTGTTCGATGTGCTGAGAAGGTGGAAATGGAGTTTTCTAATGATCAAGTGTTATATAACAACCAATAGAAGAAGAGACCAAGGTGGCAGGAGAAAGGGAAGAATCCTCCAAAAAGGTATGATGGTAAGAAAACTATGTCTTCAGTTTTTGATAGATGTGGTAAAAGGCGTGTTGGGGAATGTCTTCTAAATTCTGGAAAGTGCTACCGATGTGGTAAGATGGGACATAAGGCTTGTGATTGCACTGAAAAAGATCAGGGTGTTGGTAAAACCAAATTTTATTTACAGTTACTGAAATGTTTCAAGTGCAATAAGATGGGTCATTACGAAAACGAGTTTTTGACAAAGGTCTAAAATGATGGGAAGTAGTCAGACTACAAGCAGAAATCTGTGGTGATATCCTTTGCAACTACTTTGGCAGATTTTGGGCCATCAAATGATGTGGTATCAGGTACTTTTTTTGTTTTTTCAGATTACTCCAATGTGTTGTTTGATTCTAGGTCTACACATTCTTTCATCTCTGAAAAATTTTCTAATAAATTGGGAATTACATCTCAGGAAATTACTCTTGAACTTGTGGTCAAAATCTCCTGGGGGAAATGTTGAGGCAAAAAGAATTTATAATAATCTTCCTATCCTTATCTGTGGAAAGATCCAACTTGAAAACCTTATTATTTTACCTCTAGTAGAGTTTGATGTTATCCTTGCTATGGATTGGCTCTCTGTTTACCATGCTAAGATTTATTGTAGAGCTAAAGAAGTTTCTTTTTAGAAAGACTTTCAGTTTGTGTACAAGAATTAACCCTTAATGTTGATAACATATCAAGAGGCTGAGAAACTTGTAAAAGATGGAAATGAACGTTACCTTGAACATATTGTTGAAAACAAAGGAACCGTTCATATTAATGATGTGCTGGTGGTAAATGAGTTTCCTAATTTTTTTCCTGACGAGTTTCCTGGAATAATACCAGATCAGGAAGTTGAATTTACTATTGACTTTTTTCCTGATGCTAAGACAATTTCAAAACCCCCTTATCGAATGGCTCAAATTTAACTTTTAGAGTTGAAGGAGGAATAGAAATATTTATTAGAGAAAGGTTTCATTCGACCTAGCACATCACCATGGGGTGATCCTACCTTATTTGTTAAAAATAAAGATGGTTCTATGAGACTTTTCATTGATTATAGAGCCTTGAATAACATCACTGTTAAGAACAAATATCTATTTCCTCATATAGATGATTTGTTTGATTAGCTCTAGGGAGCTCAGTATTTTTCAAAGATTGACCTGAGATCGGGGTACCATTAGTTGAAGGTAAAGGAAGCTGATGTTCCAAAGACCGCGCTTTGTACAAGATATGGCCATTATGAATTTTTAGTAATGCCTTTTGGGATAACCAATGCACCTGTTGTATTCATGGACCTTATGAATATAATTCTCCATGAGTTCTTGGATAAGTTTGTGGTTGTTTTCATTGATGATATTTTGGTGTTTTCTAAAAGTAAAGAGGAGCATGAAAGTCATTTAAGGGTTATTTTGAAAACCATAAATGAACATAAATTTTATGGGAAATTCATAAAGTGTGAGTTTTGGTTGAAACAAATTTCTTTCCTTGGTCACATTGTATTTAAAGATGGAATAACTGTTGATCCCGCAAAAGCAAAGGTTGTTGAATAATGGCCAAGACACACAAATGTAACTGAGATTTTTAGTTTTCTTGGTTTGTAATGCTATTACCGAAGGTTTGTCAGAAATATTCCACTGTTATCTAGTCCAATTACTATGCTAACTCGAAATGGTGTTATGTTTATCTGGACAAAAGAATGTGTTGATTGTTTTCAGGAATTGAAAAGAAGATTGGTGAATGCTCTAGTTTTGGCACTAATTCCAATAATGGTGAGTTTGTTATCTACAGTGATGCTTTATTGAAAGGACTTGGTTGCGTCCTAATGTAGAATGATCAGGTAATTTCTTATTCTTCATGTCAGTTGAAAACTCATGAGGTAAATTACCATACACATGATTTCGAATTAGCTGCTGTTGTTTTCGCTTTAAAAATTTGGAGGCATCATTTGTATGGTGTAAAGTGTGAAATATATACTAATCCCAAAAGTTTAAAGTATGTATTCACTTAGAAATAATTGAACATGAGATAGAGGAGATTTTTAGAATTAATCAGGGATTATTATTGTACAATTCATTACCATCCCGGAAAAGCAAATAAAGTGGCTGATTCTTTGAGTCGAAAAAGGAATGATTCATTAACCATATTACGTTTGGAACGTGATCCTTTGGTAAAGGATTTGGTGAACTTTGGAATAGATGTTGTTGGTGCAGGATGTTATTCTGTTTTATTTCAGGTATTAGTGAAATCTTCTCTATCAGACAGAATTAAGCAAGCACAGATGCAAGACAGTGAGTTGTAGAAAAAGTTAGAGCTGGTTCAGATGGGTATGTTTCCTGAATTCAAAATTGATAATTATTGGGTTTTGAGATTTGGGAAGAGGTTGTGTGTGTCGTGTGATTCACAGTTGAAGAGAGAGTTGTTATGTGAAGCTCACAGTTCTCCGTTTTCATTTTATCCAGGCATTACTAATATGTATAGTGATCTTCGAGGGTATTACTGGTGGGATGGAATGAAAAGAGATATTTCTAATTTTACTGTGAAGTGTTTGACTTGTCAACAGGTTAAAGCAGAGTGGTAGTTACTGAAAGGGATGCTTCTGCCTTTACCAGTGCCAGAGTGGAAATGGGAAAATATATCCACGGACTTTGTTGTGGGGTTGCCGAAGACACCTCGAGGTAATAATGCGATCTAAGTTATTGTTGATTTCATGAATAAATCTGATCATTTCCTTGCTATATGAGATAAGTTTTCTCTAGAACAACTTTCTTGTTTGTATCTAAAATAGATAGTCAGGTTACATGGAGTTCCCCTCTCCATTGTATTTGATCTTGATCCTAAGAATACATCTAACTTTTGAAAAGGCCTTCAGAAGTCGTTAGGTACTGAATTAAATTTTAATACAGCTTTTCATCCTCAATAAGATGGGAAATAAGAACGAATAATTCAGACTTTGGAGGATATTCTATGTGCTTGTTCGATGGATTATCAATGAAGGTGGGACAAACATCTTTTTTGGTTGAGTTTTCTTATAATAACAGTTTTCATTCGAGTATACATATGGCACCATTTGAGGCATTATATTGGAAGCGGTGTCAAACTCCAGCTTTTTAGGATGAATTAGGTGAAAGGAAGTTGATGGGACCAGAATTGGAAGACGAGTTGGTAGAAAAAGTTTAGCTGATACAGAAACACATGAGAAAAGTATAGAACAGGCAGAAATGTTATGCAGACAACAAGAGGAAGGATCTCTCTTTTTAGGTAGGTGATCGTGTATTCCCCAAAGTTTCACCATGGAAATGTGTGATGCGATTTGGAAAGAAAGGAAAACTGATTCCAAGGTTCATTGGACCATATGAAATTCTGGAGAGAGTTGGATCAGTTGCATAATGAGTGGCTTTACCTCCGAGTTTATCTCAGGTACATAATGTTTTTCATGTTTTAATATTAAAGAACTACATTCCAGATCTATCTCATGTTTTGAGTCTAGAGGTAGTTCAGCTGGAAGAGAACCTATCTTATGAGGAACAATCGCTCCATATTCTTGACCATAGGGAGCAAGTATTTCGGAATAAGGTGATTCATAAAGTAAAGGTTTTGTGTAAAAACCACATGATTGAAGAGGCAACATGGGAATCTGAAAATGCAATGAGGGATAAATACCCCCACTTATTTGATAAGTAAATAAATTATGGGGACACAATTTTCAAAAAGGGGGGAAGGATGTAACATTCCAAGTAAGTAAATAATTATGGATTTTCTTATCTATGTCTATTTATGAATTAGATAGTGTTTTAGAGGCTTAAAATGAGAATAAATCCAATCTTAAGCATAGAATACTCTAATATTGTTTTAAAAGATTGTTTTACCACCTTTTAATGGAAAGAATTTTTAAATCAAACTTTTTACAATTTTATAAGATATATTTTTCAAAATAAACTTATTCTTTTGGTTTGGGACATTTAAATTTACTTGGATAAATTTTTGGTATATTTCTGACAATGTTCATTTTTTAATGAACAGTGGAAAATACAGCATTTTACTTCAAAACTGCTTTTTAATCTAATTTAATTATATGGATATATGATTTTTTAATTGGTTTTAAAGTGTAAATAAAATATATTTTTACCATTTAATCCAATGGTGGTCATTTTAATTAATTTAACATTGAAATTGGACATAAACAATTGTCAAACTTTTGATAGATATTGTTTCAAAAAAACCCACTATTTTTTTGACAACGGGAATTATTTTTAAATTAATTGCTACAATTTCTATGTTTGGAATTTGGTAAAATGGATTCCATATTTAGAATCATAAGGTCCAAATTATGTAATTAATACCCTTTTGTTTTTTGACATTATGAATAGTAATGACGGTAATTATCTTTAATTATCGTGATTAATTAGTAATCGGGTAGTTAAGGGTAATAAAATAATATCATAATAATATAAAATGACCCCAACATGTGTCTTAATGCTACTGGTTGTGCCATGGACAACCATGGGATGCCTTCTGCCAACTTAGGGACCCCATGGAACCACTTTTGGGTGACAGTGACATTATATTATATTTGTTTTTCAAAGGGAATGTATAACCAATGTATGTGACACCTAAGTAATTTTTTTTAATTTTGTCTAAATAAATGATATATTAGACTATAAATTTTCATTGTAAATCTAAAAATATGTCCCACATCATAGTATTTTTTATAATTTTTAGACATTAAATATATTTAATTTTGTATGACACCATGATGATGTAGTGATTACGTCATTAATAAACGATTTAAATAAAATGAAAAGATAATGTAAAATCTAAGACTTACACTTGTCAAAGGCCTATTTTATGGTTGTATTTCGTACGCTTATAACCTTATCCTAGAAATATATAATTGTGGAAACTTTAAAATCAGAAACTCATTATATAATAAAGTAACATTTCTTGACATTCCAAGAGTGACCCTCCTCCCACTTATAAAAGTCCCCCACCTCTACCACCTTACCCACACCTCTCAAGACATTAGATCAGCCATGATCTGCTCATTTTATCTCTCCACATCCCTCTCTTCATCATAGAAGCCTTACCTTTGGCAGAAATCTCTTCAAGAAACCCTTTTGGTTTAATCCAAGCAGAGTTACTCAATTTAAAGGTAAAGTCTTCTCTAATGTTATTTTGTTTTATTTTTCTTCTCCAACCCCCTAAACTCTTTTTTATCCTTTATTTTTTAACAACACCATTATCTTAAATATACTAGGATTTTTTTTATGGAAAGTATTTGAGCTACACTTACACACACCTCCGTCTAATGGTTAAAGAACATACTGTTTCTGTGGATGGCGAATTTCTTCCTCACAAAATGATGATTGTTCAATCTTCTTTTAACACATTTCATGGTGTCCATTAAGATCTCACTATATTTAAATATGATATATTTTTTTTTATGTTTTCCTTATGATTCTGTATTTTTCATTTATGTAATACCTTATGGTTTCCATTATGGGTAAACGAGATATTGTCATTTTAGGAAGTGCGGACTACCGCCCCCTCAAAGTGATTTGATTCGTTCATGCCATATGTGGGATGTATAAAGGTTGTATTTTATGATTTTATATATGATATTATACCGGAATTATAATATACCTTTATATCATTATGATTTCATTCCATTAAATACGAAATAGGATTGAAAGTAGCGTTCATGCGTACGTACGGCTTACCATCTCCATGAACGGTGCATTTCATTTCTTACCTCTAAATGTTATGTAATATTATAAATTCATGTATATACTGGATATATATGATATATATGATACCTACCTCATGAATATAATTATGGAAATAATGTATATTTTACCACATGAACAACTTGTAATTATAAAAAGTTTATTTTTGACTCAAGTACCAAAGATCGACAAAATGACCATTATTAAGTTAAATAATTACATAATGTTCATAACATGGTAATAAGTGATATAAAATGAATAATGACCTTGAAAAAAGTTCTTAAGAAAGTAAAAATTAACTCTAGTTTATTATTCAATAGATTAAAGAACAATCGAGTCAAGTCGGAAACGAGGTACGGGACTTCGTCTCAATCTCCTTTCATTGAGGCATATTTTGTTTTATACACAACATTATTTTATACAGTGTATAGACACCTTTGACTTTTACTTTTATTCAAAAGGAATATTTTTATACGAATCATTTTACTAAAGGAAAAAAGGGAATGTTTTTGTCTTACGTATACGGCGACAACGACTTCTCCGCTGCCGTGACCATTATTTGAGTTTTGGCTTCCTCTATAAGCCATAACTTTTTTTAAATAAAAAATAAATACCATGTTTTACTTTTCTTATATTTTGGTATTGAAAATGTATTTGATAATTTTTTTATTATATCAATGTGTTTTATTGATATCTTGTGATTGAAATGTGGAAATGTTATGTTTCCTTTATGCATGTTTTGTGTGATACAATTATGTTATGGTTCATGGGCATTTTTTATGAAGACGGGTGGTTCCGTGATAAACTACAGGTGGGTGAGCCCGTGATATCTCTCCAATGCATTTGGTAATGTGAATGAGTTAAACTATAAGGTTTCTTCAAAGAGATTCAGGGAATATACTGTGATGGGTATTCCAAACGTAACCATGAGGGTTACTCCCTACGTAAGAATGTTATGAATGCCTCAAGTTACCTTTATGTCTTATGTTTTCTATGAGTTATTCATAAATCTTCTGATTTCATGAGGTATTATAAAGTGCTTATGTTTTATGAGTAAAGTATTTTTTCATTAATTCTTCTGTATACATGGACTAATGTTTTCTTTCTGTACTTTTATATCCCTTACTGAGCTTTTTATTCTCATCCCATGTTTTTGAAATATTTTTCACAAGTCAAGGGAAAAGTACATGTTGTGATGATAGTGTTGAGGAAGTGTCAAGAAATAATCCATGTTTTATTTTAAATATGTCTCCTTTAATGGTAAAAACGAATACTGTCTCTTATGTAACCACCTTGTTCAAATGTGGAATGTAATGCATGATTTAAGATCTAATTCTGTAAAACTCTTAACCTGAAAAGATCCTCAACTTTTATTTTTGAAATAACTCAAGATTAAGTAATTTTTAAGGTTGGGGCCTTATATGAAATGTATATTTACTATATTAATAATTATTATAAATAAATAATTATTTTTTTATATAAGTATTCATATAATTATAATTAAATAATTATATATATTTAAATAAGTATAAATTTATAGAAAAGTTATTCAAATAATTATAATTACAACACTTTAAGAAGAGATTTTTTAGCATTGGTAAAGATAAATCATTATCAACTCTAATTAAACACTTTTAAAGATATATTTATCAGCACTAAAATATTAGTGCTGATAAATTTCATATTTATCAGTGCTTATAAATTTAGCACTGGTAAAATGGACCTTTTTTAGCACTTTTTTGAAGGAGTTGTTAAAAGTGACCCCAATATATTTAAAAACCCCTAACGATGACTCATTAACATGTGATTATCATGTTCTCGAAGAACACATCTACTATTAACAAAACTCCTTTATGTTCCCTCAGATTAATCAAGGCAAGAATCCAGTGTATTTTATTTTCTACCCTTCCTCCATCGTTGTTTGATGTTTTGGGTTATGTTTTTTTCATTTTTGTGCTATTCTTAAACATTAAGGAACCCTGCATATCTTCTCATCACTACTGAAACACAATGAGTGTCGTTCTATCTCATTTTTTCTCCTTTTATATGTATTTGATTGTCTATTCTATTTTTTCTTAGAGACTCGCATAGATGGTTTACTCTCCTCTTAACATTATCAAGGATACCTCTCATTCCCCCTCAGTTTTCTATTTATTTGAATAATATAGGGTTCCAAAATCAATGTATTTTCTCACATTTAATTCATCTTATATGCTAGATTATATATTCTAAAGGCTTAATTATGGTGGTTTTTAAGGATTAGTGGATACCATGTTTTGGCCCTAATTTATGGATGATGAACATATAGACCAATACAAGTGTAAAAATCATAAAAAATTATTTTGTGGATTTAGGTTATTCATTTAAATTGTTAAACCAAGAAATGGGTTATTTATATTTATGATTTAGATGAATAATTGTATATTAAATTTAAAAAATTAATTAATTAGTCATGTTCTAAAAATTATTTAGTGATCCTTCTTATGAGAGTTTTGATTTTTTAATTAATTCCAAATTATTATTAAAAATTTACCATAGTTTATACGGAGTGATGGGTAATTTATTTGGTGAGAAATGTATGCTCAAATTTTTTTTAAAATTTTCCTATATTGGATAGTGTTGAGAAATCATTTGGTAAATAGACATAGAAAAACACAACAAAAAAAAGAGTGTATTTCCCCAAATTAAGTGAGTTATCCATGGTTGGATTGTTGACAAATAAAACAACAAGATATGATTTATTAACATATATACTAATCAAAATAGAGAGCTAAATAATTGATAGGATAAAAAATATTTTGTAAATCCATATAACATGGTGAATAATAATAGAGAGAACAAATATTGATTAAAATATACTTTTTTTTGTTTGGATATTTATGTCCTATAACTCATGATAATTTGTTATCTATGTCCAAAATAAACAAAATAGAGATACAAAACCCTATTGTAATTAAACATTTTTTTGCATTCCATAGGCAATCCTCTCTTCTTCTTTGATCATTGTTTATCATCAGGTTAAGGTACTAGAACACCTTCAGTGATTGAGGGTCCTCAATAATATTTAAATAATTTAAGGCTAGTGTAATCTCATTAAAGGTTATAATAATTTTTTTGATGCTTCAATGTAATAAATAAAACATTTTCCATTGAAACTTAAAGATGGATTCCACTGATACTATATTACAAGTATGCCATAGGTGTTTTTTATTTTTTTCCATTCACATTTGTCCATGAGATAAATTGGACATTTTTAGGGTTTTTATCCCTCTAAGGATCATATGATGATACCCTAAAACTAATAAGTGGTATAAAATAATTTTTCTTCTTGGACACACTGTACTAATCTATTAGTTTTTTCAATAAATAAATGTCATATTGTATTATTTCATTATCGTATATTACTATATGAAGTATTTCCCTATTCATCCATTGCATATGGATATAATATATCAATTGAGGAGACTTTTTGTGTGATTTTGTTATTTTAGGTTCCTATGAAACTTTGTTCCATATATGCCGGATTATATTACAACTCTTGATGATGGATTGAACTCCCTCATTGAAACTAGACTTCTTACCATCAAGAGATGGAAGGAAATCATGCATCTGAGGATGCATTAAATAAACGCAGAGAAGGATAATAGTACTATAGTATTGAATTATTATATCCATGTTGATGATTTCATGCAAGATGTATGAAATTGTAGAATTTTATTCATGTAATATATTCTATTATTTTTAGTCAATAAAAATTAATTGTTTGACTACTCATGCAGAAAATGGCTTTTGAACATGATGATATTGCCAATTTTAAGAGAGAACAGACTGTTGATGATGAAACTGTGGAATTATTATGGAATCAACAACATGTTGATGAAAAAAGGAATAAAACAAAAACAATGATGCATCATCGCAATTTTGAATAGAATTATCATGGAAGGAAGTTAGGGTATAAAATTTGAGGTTGTTTGGAATCAACATGGCTAGCCTATAAACCCCAACAAGTCAGCATTCATTAGTTATCGTGAGGTCCCAATGAGTATTCATGTGTTGATTGATATTGAATCATGGTCCTGCATCAAACCTATAACGAAGGAAATCCTTTGGAATGATATAATGGTAATGTTTCAATATTCTTTCTCTATTTTACAGAAATAATATATAATAAATTATTAATTTAGTTTTTATTATTCCTTATAGACTTAATTTATTTTAGAATATTTCTATAAGAAATTTTTTCTATGGGATTTTGTAAAAGGCAATAGAGGCTTCCAGAATCTTCAGACGAAGTTATATTTCAGAGATACTGGGGGGAAATAAAGCCCCACCCACCACTTGTTTGTGTACACATTATAAAGTAGGAAACATGGGAAAATTTTGTAATCTTTACAATGAGAAATAATTTCAAGTGAATTAAGATCGATAATATATTATTTGACATTATTTATTTAGTCCAACATGATTCAAAATTCTTAGTTTATAAACCAACAAAATAGTGTTGAAAATCATGAACGTGCATCAAAACCAGCATGCCTATATTACAATGGAATGATTGGGTACACATAATTAGTTATGAAATTGGTTTTTATTTTAAATAAGAAATAAATTTTAAATTAATGTGATATGAAATAACATATGTTCCTTTTTTATATGAATATTGATGTATATAAATCAGAAGCCACTTTTATCCAACATCATGAGCTATGAAAGGATCCTTATGTATATGAGAATGGTATATTAGTTGATGAAAACACAAAATTGGTTTGGGAAGCATGTGTAAATATAAAATAATTTTAATTAATTATTATTTATAACAATACTATATAAAATAAATATGTTCTTATTTTTTTATATGGTTTAGATAGAAGAATCGACAATCGTTGTAATAGAAGAAAAGAGACTTTCAATATCTTTAAAGTGGCCTGAACAATATGGTCACATTAGAGGATTGGGTTTTAGAGTCTCTCCTTGAACATATTTCCAAAAGATAAAACCACATAAAGATACCTATAATATTAAGATATGAATTAAGACACCAATAGACTCACTGCAAGATATTATTTTGCAGTCTGGTTCGGTATACCAATGTATAAGAAAATATTAAAGCGAACTGGTGATGGAGAAAAGATATGTACATGATCCAAATTATCCCACTATATTTGAAGCTATTCATTCCCCTAAAAACATACCTTGGGTAATGAATTACTTCATTACTCTTTCTCAAAAATGTGAGTCAAAAACCTTCCAATAACTTTATATTACTAAAATTTTGTAGGGTGTAATTGTTTGTGATTTTTGTTTTCTGTCAATAGCCACGTACTGTCGTGTTTTGAGGGGTACAATGTATATTATACCAAGAAACATGAAAAAGAATCAGCCCCTCCCAAATATCACATGAGAGTGGTTCATGAGGTATCTTGTGATACGACTGCGGAGTTTCCTCAATATGATGCATAGTGTGACTCCAAGTGCATCTTTATTACTCAAAATTGACATTAATTTTAGTAAAAAATCAACTGAAAAACTCAAAACAAAGAAAAACATTTTTATTGTTTTAGTACAATAGTACAATGATCCATATATCATTTATGATGTCTAGGAATAATATGAACTTCTATCTGAAGCACGGTGTGACCGGTATTACTCCAAGTGCATTTTTATTATTCAAAAGTGACATTAATGTTAATCAAAAAAACAACTGACATCCTAAAAACAAAGGAAATGAATTCCAATTATTTTTATACTTTACTAAAATTATCTGTGAGTCATTTGGGACATTTATAATTCATCCACACCTTAATTTGACACATGGTGTGACTAGTTTTATTCCAAGTTCATCTTTTTTATTTAAATTGATATTAATTTTATTAAAAAAAACCGACGTACTGAAAACTGAGAAAAAACATTCTGATTATTTTTATACATTAGTAAAATTATCCATGATTCATTTGGGATGTGTATCATTTTTACGTGCCTCAATCTAAGACACAATGTGAATCTAAGTGCATATTGTTTCTTCAAAATTGACATTAATTTTAATAAAAAACCACTAAAATACTAAAACCATGAAAATTAATTATAATTGTTGTATTACTTTATGAAAACAATACATAAGTCATTTTTGACATGTAGGGATTAGTTTCACCTCTACGCGATGCACATTTTGATCTGTATGACTCCAAATGTGGCTTTTTTATTCAAAAGTGATATTAATATTAATAAATAAATAAGTAACATACTCAAAACCATGAAAACATGTTCATTTTTTATACATTAGGATAATGATCCATGAGTAATTTATGATTTGCATATTTCATTTGTTCCTCAATCAGATGCATGGTATGACCTGTGTGACTCCAAGTGCATCTTCTTTATTCAAAATTGAAATTAATTTTAGTAAAACAATAACTGATGTAATCAAAACCAATAAAATGAATTATTATTGTATTGGTACTTTATGAAAAATACCAATACTTCATTTTTGACATGTAAGTATTATTCAAACCACAATATAAAAAATGGTGTGATCAGATGACTCCAAGTGAGTATTTTTATTCAAAACTGACATTAATTTGAATAAAAATCAAATAACATGCTCAAAAATAAGAAAACACATTACAACTGTTTTTATTCTTTAGGAAGATTATCAATGAGTCAATGGGGATGTGTATCATTCAGTCACTCTTCAATCCAATGCATAGTGTGACTCCAAGTCTGTATTTGTTTATTTAAAATTGACATCAATTTTAGTAAAGAAAAAATAACATACTCAAAACTGAGAAAAATAATTTGGATTGTTTTAGTACATTAGTAAAATGGTCCATACATCATTTTTTATGTGTAGGGATCAACTAAACCTCTATCTGAAGCCTGATTAGACATGTATTATTCCAACCGCGTCTTTTTTACTCAAAAGTGACATTAATGTTAATAAAAAACTAAAAACATATTAAAAACTAATAAAACAAATTCCAATTGTTTTCATACTTTAGGAAAACAATACATGAGTCATATGTGAAGTGTATCATTCATCCACGCCTCAATCCGATGCATGGTGTGACTAGTATGACTCCAAGTGTGTCTTTTTTATTTAAAATGACATGAATTTTATTAAAAAAAATAGCTAACATACCCAAAACTAATAAACGACATTTTTATTATTTTAATACTTTAGGAAAATGATCCATCAATCATTGGGGATGTGAATCATTTAGAGTTTTCTCAATCTAATGTGCAATGTGACTCCAAGTGCATCTTTTTTATTCAAAATTGACATTAATTTTAGTAAAAAACTGACATACTAAAAACTGATCAAATAATTTTGGATTGTTTCGGTAGTTTAGTAAAATGATCTATACATAATTTGTGGCATGTAAGGATCAGTAACACCTCTATCTGATGCACGGTGTGACCACTATGATTTCAACTACATCTTTTTTATTTAAAAGTAACATTAATGTTAATCAAAAATACAACTTACATACTAAAAATGAGAAAACACATTATGATTGTTTTCATACCTTACAAAAGTTATCCATGAGTCATTTGGGATGTGTATCATTCTGTAGTGCTATAATCTGGCGAATGGTGTGACCAGTATGAATCCAGGTGCATCTTTTTTTTTCAAATTTGACATTATTTTTTGTAAAAAAACAACAGACATAATTAAAACTAATAAAATTCATTCTAATTATTTTGGTACATTATTAAAATGAACCATATTCCATTTATAATGTGTAGGGATTAGCTAAACCTTAATCCATTGCACAGTGTGACTAGTATGACTCCTAGTGCGTCTTTCTATTCAAAAATCACATTAATTTTAATCAGAAAAACAACTAACATACTCCAAACTGAGAAAATGCATTCCAATTATTGTGATACTTTAATAAAATGACCCATGAATCATTTGGGATGTGTATCATTTATCTGTGCATCATTCCAATTCATGGTGTGACCGGTATGACTCCAATTGCATATTTTTTTATACAAAATAGACATTAATTTTAATAAAAAACAACCTACATACTCTATAATAGTGTTTTCTTTTTCATGTATTTCTGTTAGAAATTTTATTTCTTTTAAATTCATTATTTTTATCTTATTTTGGTATTTTTGTAGTTGTTTCTGCTGATGTAGTGTGTTATTACAGTACGCTGCTCATGTTTTTGGTGATGCAGTGTGCTGCAACATAACACTATAGTTTTCACCTTTATCATCACTTTTAGAAGAGTGGTTAAAGGGCTCATTTATCATCTCTTATGTACGAGTTGATAAATACTATCTATATTAGTGCATTAAATGGTTCTTAGAAATCTCACATTTATCATCACTTTTAAAAATACTGATAAAAGATGCCATTTATCAGTGCTTTTAAAAGTGTTGAGAAAGGTTGTATTTATCAGTGCTAAATAATCACACTTATAACTGTGGTATTTTATTTGTTCTTTAATTTTCAAAAATAAATATACCCTTTGTCATCTCTTTTTTAGTACTGATAAAAGTGATGGACTTTTAACCATGCTCAGCTTATGATCTCTTTTCTAGGGCTGATGATCACTCAATCTTGCATTGTAATAGGTGGGTTTTGTAGTAGTGAATACTTAAATTTTTCAATAATATCATCAATATAATACTTTTATAGCATATTTCTTAAATCCATGTATAGAATCATCGTTATCATTCCACTTCATTTGTATCAATATCATAAGCATGACCTTGATCCATTTCCTTATTCTACGGTATATTCCCATCAGGCTTGGGAAATTCATTTACTGAGTGCCCCATCTCATTAGAATTGAAACACTACATGTATTCCCTCTATCCCTTCCAATCATGATCCTGATGGCCTTTCTCACTACACTTTTTAAAAAATACCATTCCATTATAACAAATATTATGTTTTTTCTTTCCATAATTATGACATGTGAAAAAATCCTTTTTTCATTTATTCCCCTTATCCATGTTTTATCTTCTTTACTCTTCTTTTCATTCTATTCTTCAAAACTATAAGAAATAGAAAATTACTTTAATGTCTTGATAGAATGTGACATTATATCCCCATTTGATGATAATTTTTCATAGACTAGTGCCCTTCAAATTATTAGTTTAATCCCATTAAATAAATAGTCAATCGTACTCTTTGGATTAAATATGTAGTATATAGCATTCCATTATTGTAAATTTGGATTCAAAATTTGAAACATTATCATCCTCCTTTTATCTTAGACTCAAGAATTTTCTATCCATATCTGCTCGTGGTTCATGTGGACAATATTTTTCCAATAAAATTTCCTCAAAATCATTCAATTAAATGTTTTCTATTACCTCCACCCCAAGTGTTTTGAACCAATGACCACCATTGATCTGCATCTTTAGAGATATGATAAACTTTCATGATAACCTTATCTTTTACATTACTTCTGAATGAGGAAAATATCATTTTTAAAGAATATATACATTTATCTATTAAAATAGGATTTTTAGTTCCACTGAATGATGGTGGTTGTTGATGCATAATGTGGTCTAACACTATTAATAAGTAAGTTGAATTGAGTTTTAAATTTTTTGATATAGTGGTATTTTAAAAATAAAATATTAATCTTGGAGAATGTAAGCATTTTTTTATAATAGGTTTTTTTCCTAAATATGGAAACATTTTTTTGATTGAATTGACACCATTGGAAAGTGGTAAAAGGTGATAATTTTTAAGGTACATGTATCACTTAATTTTATTATATGAGAAATTATATTTTATGAAAAATAAATTTACATTTTTCGGAAATAAGTTTTAGGCTATTGGTAGTCTTTTTGGTTTTCATGATCTCTAAATTTTAGGTAATTATGGGTTTTATGTTTTTTGGGATGAAAAATAAAAGATATGAGATAATCTTTGAGGATAAATAAATTAATGTTATTTTTGGAGATTTTTGGATATTTCTATTATTTTATAAGGATTATATTAATATTTCTTAGTAAAAAAGGACAACCAACTGGATGGGTGACAACCCATCAGAATCGACAAGGCCACATGAATTAAACCCACAACCGAAGGTTGAAAAGGGTGCATCACCAACCACTGGTCTATGTGAATTCCTTATTAGTATAATATTTTTTTTAGTTAAACAATTTTATTATTGAAAAAAAATTCTATTTTGGAAACATATGTTTTATCCTATAGATAACTAGGGGAGTGTAAAACGATTTGGGGATTAAGTGATTAATTTTATTTAAGAAGGCATTCACTATTTTGGGAACCATATATGATTAAGGAAAATAGATTACTATGGGATTTTATTTGAGAAAATAGGGTGAATTATCTTTTGGAATCATTTAATATTAATGGTGGTTTAATTTATTTATATAAATGATGTTTATATCATTAATATTATGTCATTAGGGAAAACACATTTTGGTTTGAGACATTAAGAGTGGTTGATATTATTTGAAGATGAATATTAAATTTATCTTTGAAGAATATTTGATCAAATACTTCTTATTTTTGGGTTTTAATTTTAGTTCTATGTATTTTTAGGGATTATGAGGATAGTTATTTTTTGAATAATCTTTGTTGAACATTGGGTATTACTATAGATTTTTTGAAGATTAAAGTAGTTTTTCATTATATCAAGCGTAATTATTTTTCGAAGATAATGTCTTATACTAACTATTTTTTTTATTAATTCATAACGATAGTAGGGATAAATAGTTATAACTTTGTGAATTTTTTGATCTTTAGAATTTGATTCTTATGCTTTAGGTAAGAAAAATTCATATTTAATACTCATTTTTCATAGAAAATATGAGTATTTTTAGAAATTGATTAAAGGGTAAAATTATACAGGTCAAAAATGTATGTTTAAAAATGTTATTAGTATAGTTTTTAAAATAATTCATCAATTTTAGTAAAATTATTTTGAAACAAAAATGTTATTTTTTTTACTTTTCTTACCAAGAAATCAATTTCCACTTAACCTATCAAAGATTTTTGTTATGGTTAATTTTATAATGACCATGTTATCACTCTCATCCAGAACTCAGTAGATATAATTATTATACATGTTTATATTTTCATTTTAAAATAATCATAATCCTAGTTTTATGGTGACCTTTCTAATTTCGTCTCTCTCTTTTTAAGAATAAGTTTTATTGATTCTTTTTAATATGTTAGATTTCAAAAAAGATATTTTGTAAATTCAAACCCTTAGTTTTTTATCCTGAGTTAAAATTTTTAGGATTAAAATTACATAAGGGGGTATACTATAACATATCGAGATTATAAAATGAATCACTATGTTCAATATCATACAAGATACACCACATTGATCTTAAACAAATGAATAAATATTATTATTTAAATGCGACTATTATTACCTTGACATTAAATAAGATGGAATTAATGGTATACATGAAATTATTAATTATATAATGGTCATAATCATTGATAATTTATTAATTAATTCTTTTTAAAAATGTAATACATTTTTGAAAGTCATTTAATTCTTTAAAAGAATAAGTTTCATTCAAAAATGGGATTAATTTTATTTTATGAGTGAGTATTATAATTAATGTTAGGAAATTATAGAAAAATAATTTCATAAAATAATCTTATTTTTTAAAATAAAAATATAATTTTATACATTGAATGAAATTTTTGGAATTTTCTGAAAATATTGGGTTTTGAGTGAACAGTAAAAATACTATTTTTTGTAAAAAATTCATTTATTTTCTATAAATTATACAATATAAAAGTCAAAATATTTATTTAATTTTATTTATAGTAACATAAGTATTATTTAGTTATATTAATTGAACTTTAATTATTTTTAATCAAATTTATATTGTATTTTTAAATAAGTTTAAGTTTGGGTTTAAAATGCAATTTTTCTGAAAACTGACTTAAAGTACATAATGTTTCTCCTTTTTAATTAAAAATAATAATCCCTAATGGGGAATGTTTTAAATGAAATTTATATTTTATATATGAGTAAATATTAATTAGTTTTGATACAATGATAATTATTAGTCATAGATTTAATATAAAATCATCTTTTTCATGAAAAAATACTTTGTGAAAACCTGCTTTACCATCGTGTATATGAATTTTGTTTTAAATTTATTTTTTACAATTATATAAATTAATTTTGGTAAAATGGATTAAATATTTGGAATAATAATTTCCAATTTTTTTAGTACAGTCATTTTCATTTTTGTCATAAAATTTTATTGTGGTTAAAAAAATATTTAACGTAGTATAGATAAAATAATGACAGAGGTCAAAGTTGAAAGATAAAAGCATGGAAATATTAAAAACTAAAAATTTAAATTCGAATAAGACATGTTTATACAACATTAACATCCTTTACAATATTAATTATCTATATACTTCATTGTAATTGATGCCACCAAAAAGTTTTGGCTTAAAATATAAATTAATCATTATTTAAACACTTAAAACTACCCCTCCTCAAGTATAAATAACACTCATCGCCACCCCGTTTATCCTAAAAGTATTTAAGATCCTTAAATATATTCCAAAACATATCCCCTAAACTATCCACCTGAAAATTGGATATTGGTCTCACAAAAAGAACAATTTTATGGTCCAAAAGGGGTCCTTCAAGGAGGTTATATTCAAGAGGTAATTTCTTCAAACTACCTCTCTAAATTTATTTTCTTATTCTATTTTATCCTCACCTCCTTCATCAATAAAGTCATAATAACTCCAGTAAAATTTATATAATGTAATATTATTTTTCTAATTGAATATATCATATTCATTCCTTCTCTCATCTCCGCTTATTCAAAGAAACGAAATCTTTGTCCAAATTATGGCACTTAACTATCTCTATAGATAATGATTTTGATTTTCCATTAATTCCATAAAGACTACTCATAAAAGAATTTTTATAGTTAAATAATATTTTAAATTTATATTATAACATATTCCATGTTTTGGAACTAATATATAGAAATAATGTTAAATACAACCAAACTAGTTTGTGATGTTTAAAAACCACCAAAATAAACTAAATATTTATCTTTAAAATTTTATCAAATTAATCAACCTATAGTAAGAAATATAAATGATATATGGGACCATTTAAAGTTTTGGATGTGTATGAATACAAATTCATTTCACTTTATTATTTTTATTTCCATTTTACAAGAACATCCATTATTATAAACAAGTGAACTAACCATGATGTCATGAACCAAATTCTCCATAAACATTGAAAATAATAAAATATTATTATTTAACGCGTTACAATATGTTATAAAAGAATCATATAAGTTTAAAATATCTAAAAAACACCACATTAATTGGGTTGTTTATGTGTTTATTAACCTTAACCAGGAGTTTAAACATTAATTTTCAATGTAATTCGATGAAATTAATTCCACCTGAATGTGGTTGGATGTAAATATAAATTAATTATTATTTAATCACTTAAAACCACATATTCTCAAGTATAAATACCACTCCTCACCACCCTGGTTCTCCTTAAAAGCCTTTAAGATCTTCAAATCTCTATCAAAACCTCTTCACCCCACTCTTCCCGCCACTAAAGGTTGTTTATCTAACCCAAAATAAAATATCATGTTATTTAAGGGATCTTTCAAGGTGGTGATATCCAAGAGATAACTTTCTCAAACCACCTCACTTAATTTCATTTCTTTTTCTACCTTTTAGACACCTTCTTAATCCAAAAATTCATAATAATTCTGGTTTCCATTATATTCTAGAATTTTATATTTCTAATGGAATATATTATATCCATTCCTTTTATCGTATCCTCTTATTAAAAAAACAACACCTATGTCCCAATTTAGGCATCCAACCATCTCCATGGATAATTATTATTCTTTTCCATTAGAAACATCAAGGATGGTCCTAAAATAATTATTATAGTTAAATAATATTTTAATAAGTATAATATATCTTATTTAATGTTTTCGAACAAATATGTATATATAATATTAAATAAAACAAAATAAGTTCAACATGTCAAAAAACCACCAAAACAAACAAAGAATTTATCATTTACATTTTATCAAATGAATAATCCTCATACACGAAATAAAAAGGATATATGGGATAATTTTTACTTCTACAACTGAATTAATACCATTTAATTACACTTATATATTTGTATCCCCATTTCAAAAGAACATCCATAATTATACTATAGTGAACCTACCATTAAACCATGGAACAAATGCTCCTAGAATGAGGAAATTGATTGTTATGACTAATCTCAATGGAGATAAAGGAAGATAATAAAATTATAATAAATAAAATATATATTTAAAAGGTTCTTAATTAAGTAATTAATGATTCTAATTTTATTATCTAGAAAATTAAGAGTAAGTGCATAACTTTTATACATAAGGTAGGGGATCTTTAACTAAAAATCATTTTTTTAATTGTTATAAATATTTATTTTCAAAATAATCCCATTTAATTCCCTTATTTTTTATAATTATTTTATGAATGTATTAATTTGGAAATTAATATTTTTAAAAATTTTATTCTCTAATTTCTCTTAAATGTTTTTAAAAAATGGATAATTTCAAGATTTTATTTTAGAGACATTCTTCTAAAAAACTTATCTTTTAATGTTTCTTTTTGAAAATGTCAAAAGGTTTGTTTTTTATTATATATATGGAATAAATTTTCTTTCCCACCTTTATGTAACCCTAGTAATTTTAATATTACTTTAAATTTTTATATGTACAGTTTTAATGAAATTATTTTCCATTGTACGTGCATAGTTTTTCAAAATGAGTGATTTCCAGAACAATAGTTTATTTTCATCAAAGTGTGTTTTATGATGAAATATTTCATGATTTATGTTTATGTTATGGTTCTTGAGAAATTGTAATGATGATATGTGGTTCTGTTATAAATAAATAATGGGTGGTTTTGTTATAAACCAATGATGGGTGATTACAATATATCCTATAATGAATTGGGTATTCTGGAGTTGGAGGTTGTCCATATTGGTTACTCTATTCATAAGAGTGATATGGAATTTTTTTTCTAAAGATACCTACTTATATATATATATTATTCATTATTATTATTTATCATTAAAATAACTTGATTTTTGATAATGAACATTATGGAAATATGATCCCATTTTATTGGGTTAAAATTTTTTTTTTATGAAAATGGTTTTATCGATTTTCACTAACTAAAAATTTCATTTCTTTTTTTTCCATTACTAAGATTTTTTTCTCTTATAATGTTTCAAAATTTTCATCACAATATGTAAGATATAATATATATGAGGATGAGATCAATGGGAAAATTATGAAGAATGATCATGAAAAGAAACACTATTTTATTTTAAAAAGTTTTTCTTCATGAAAAAAATTGATACTTAGTTGAAGTTTTCTTATTGTAAAAGATAGGATTAATATGTAATATTTTTTCCTAATTCTATAAAACTACTAACCAAAAAATAATAGATATTAAAATAACATATATTATAGTTTATAATCCCAACTACAATGACCTCGACCCTAGTATCCTAGAGTCAGTGCTCACTTTATTACATTTCCATATGATATAAGGAATCAAATCTTGAAGGACCAAATAGTTTAATATATATGGTAAAATAGATAAAATATTGAAATTAAAATTACATTTCCATAAAAAAATATACAATAAGTTCTACAATGAACCGACCCAAGTAACCCTCAAAACTGACACCTGGCATGACTCGTCACATACCTGAATAGCATTCCAGATCCCCAAGAACTGTCAATAAGCACTCTACCATCGATCAAAAAACCAGAGGGAATGATTTTTCCCAACCTATACAAACACATGGAATATATATACACCCAAAAAAGAAGGAAATAATGGAAGACTAATGAATATATTCCATAACTATAAGAATATAGTGGTAGCAAGCAACTGTAGAAGTAGAAAAAACTCCAGAAGACAAGTCAAACTACAAAGGGCCAAAATGAAACAGCGACTCCAAGTAATGGAATAGATGAAATCCCACTATCTTACCACCATCTACCCAACCCAACTGCCATGAAACCTCTTCACCTCACTACAATTCCTTTCCTTTCCCTGTAATGGAATACATAAAATACCAATGCACCACCAAAGAGGTGCATAGGGTGTGTGCTAAATGGCTTAGTGGGGTCCCACAAAGGTGATCCATAACTAGTCTCTATAAAAAAAATTTGTATACTTATTTTAATTAAAACATGGAATGATAAGTAGTAATTCACTTTTATAGAAAACTGGGTAAAAATTTCCTTTTTATCATAGTTATAAAACAAAAAAAGATATATCAATTTCAGAGAACAATTTTTTATATCATCTTTCATAAAAATCAACAAGAATATCAAGGATAAAATAGTAAAAATCCCAAAAAAAAATTAAAAGCAATAGTTCTACAGGCATCCCAATACCCAAGAATATAAAAAGGCCAGGAAACAGACTACTCGTAACCATTAATCTATGAAACTATTAAATATGTTACCTGAAGAAAATGATCTACACTACAGGACTAGGGAGACACCCAAGAAAGTGAATGCCCAATATCATATACATACCTTGATCCAATAATCAACACTTTAGGAAAAGAGGAACACCCCAAAAAGTGAACCCTGATAATGGATGATGGCCTCAAGCTAAACCATCCACCTAGTGCCCAAGGTAACCCATGTGTTCATTTTCACACCCATTTCAATGTTGCTAAAATCACTTCAAAACCATTTCGCAAAACAATTTTCAAAGCATTAAAAATACCCTTTTCCTTACATTTATCAATAATTTTGGATACAACCCATTTTTCTTTAAAAACTATTTTCAACACACACAAATCAATCATACCAATTCCTTGTATAAATTAGTTAATAATGCCTGAATAATATGATTCATCAATATAGTCTAGATAAGGAACAACCTATCTTAAACCTTGGGCGTCACATGCCCATAGTGGGATCCACCAAGAATAAAAACCCAAAGAAGTCTTTGAAGTCCCTAGAATTCAAATCCATATGTCTTAGGATTGATTCAATTGAAAAAGAGGGTTTTCAGAGAAGAGGAACCACCACATACATCAAGAACGAACACCCTATGCACCAAAACCAATAAAGGAATAAACTACGGAATGAGATCACACAATATATCTAGAAAAAGATGGGAGAAAAAAATATAGACCAACAGATCTGATAACTCAAACCAAGGGTGTTACCATGATCATTGAAAATGTATAAGTGGAAAGATCACATACCCAGAGAGATGCAAAGAAACCATAACAAAGATCGATTACCTAATGGATTTATCTATAAGTAATTGAGTCTCCCAAAAACACTAGAGAGGAGATTTGGTTTGATAGAAATAGAAAAGTGCAAGTGAATGGTCAATAAAAACCCAAACACCCTAAAACTTTCCTGCTCAGAGAATTACAAGGTATGAAATACCTTTACACATTGTGAAGTCTGTCGTGTTTATGTATGTCGAAAAATCCATCGCCTTGGATGTAAAATATTATACTTAATACATTCACAATGTGAAACATGTCTTCATGTCATGTGACCATTTAGGGAATGAATTCTTTCATGACTTTCATTCATTGACTGTTATATGTTGTGTAAACTAGTTACATGGCATGAAATTCTCCTTGATCCTATAGGAAAATTATGTTAAAGATAAGAGTTCAACAAATATATGACTTCACCATTATAGGTATCCTCTCAATTTTTTCTTATCCCCATAATAACAATGATAAAATGGAAAACCATGATTATCTTAAAGAAGTACCTGATAGATCGGTAATGGGATGTTACAAACTCCCCACTATAATGACTTTCCATCCCTATGAAGTCATGTGGAAATGTAATCCTTGGAAAAAGATGATGCCACTGCTCTCTCAACGTAGACTTGCATTCCCAATTCTCATTAGAATCGGATCCCTCTTTCTATAGTAATCTTTCCAATAGAATTGACTTCCAAATAAATACTTTCACTTAAGATTCAATAATCTCAACTGGTTTCTCTAAAATAGAAACATATGGATCTAACTCATTTTCCTCTCAATTAAGAATATGAGCAGGATCAAGATGGTAGTTCTTTATTTGAGATATGTGGAAAACATCATGAATATAAATCACATGAATATAAAAATCCAACTGATAAGAAACATGTCCAAGCCTCTCAGTGACCTCAAATGGTCCAACATATCTCAGAGCCATCGTACCTTGTTTTCTAAGTCAACAGTGTCCCAACCAAAGAAATATTTTTAAGAAAACCCAGTCACCAATATAAAACACCAAGGGATGGTGATGATGATCCGCATATGATTTCTTTTGACTCTAGTATATATCCAGATGTCAATGTACCTCTTGAATCCTTGTTGAAATCACCTGGACCAAACTTGGTCGAACTAAATATACTTATTCCACCACGGCCCAATAAAGAGGTGATTTACACAGGTGACCATACAATTATTTGAATGGAGGGGTTCTTATCGATGATTGATAACTATTGTTGAGAAAAAACTCAACCAGTCCTAGATGGATATCACTTGATCCAAATAAATCCAAGACATAGGCACAAAACATATCCTCCATGATTTGAGTCACACGCTCCATCTTACCATCTTTATGTGGATGGTACTTTGTGCTCAACTTCACTAGAGTTCCCATTTCTTCTCGGAGACTCATATAGAACCTTGTGGTAAACCTAGTGTCCCTATCTAAAACCATGGAAGAAGGAATCTCATGTAACGTCACAATCTCTAGCATATAGAACTTACCCAGATCTTCAATTTTTGTGATATCCATGATCAGAATTAAAATATCACACTACATCAACCGATCAAAAACCACCCAGATTGTATTCCTCCCTTATGGAGTCTGTGGCAATCTAACAAAAAAATCCATGTAAACCTCATCCCATTTCCAAACAGACACCGAAATAAGCTAAAGAAAACATGAGGGTTTCAAGTGCTCTGACTTTATCTATTAGAATATGTAATAGTGGGACACAAAAACTGTAATGTCGTGCTTCATACCTGGACACCAGAATCATCGTCTCATGTCGTAATACATATTGTTAGTTCCTGGATGGATGACCCACATAGATATGTGACTATTAAACAAGACTAAACTCCTCACGGATTGTCAGACAACAATCTGCTTCCCAAAGTAGAGTATGCCATATAAAGAGAGAGACCAACCAAAAACTATCTCCGCCACCATAAATAATTTCGCATACTTTACTAAAATCAACATCCTACTACTAAATCTATAAGAAATACTCCATGAGAGATGATGATAATTGAACACTAGTCAGAACCATACCTAAGAAATCCTACTTCTAAATATATATGAAAGACTCCATGAGAGATGATTATAACTAAACACTTTTCATAACCATACCTAATACATCCCTTTAAGCATCTACGTGAAACTGAGTAATAATCTTAATGAGGTTTCACTCCTCCTTAGATTCTAGAATAGCCCGCAATGGTAATTTCCTACTAGGAGCATATACAATGAAATTCTCCTTCCCTAGGGTGTAGGTGATATCAGAGTCAAATTTCAGAAGGTATTATACCCATCATCTCTATATGAGATTCAAGTCTCTATGATAAAATATATTACTTAAACTCTTATGACCAGAGATGAATATGATCCTCTCCACAAAAATATTGTGCCACTAACTTTTAATTGCATGCATAACTGCAGCAAGCTCTAAATTGTGAGTGGGGTAACTCTTCTCATGTGGTTAGAGTTGATGAGAGCCTTAAACTATCACATGGGCATTCTACATCAACACTCATCCCAAACCATCACCATAAGAATCAAAAAAACCAAAAATACACCTTACTGGGCTCTAGTAAGATAAAAATAGGAGATGACATCAGAAGTCATTTGTGTTCATCAAAATAATATTAACATATTGTATCCCAGGTGAATTTTATAATTTCCTAGTAAGATCAGGAAAAGGTTATACAATATTATATAAATCCTTAATAAACCATTTATATTATCCATTTAGACCAAGGGAGCTCTGAATTTCAAAGACATTCTATGGTTCCTTCCATGATGAAACAACCTTCACCATATATGGATCAATTGAAAATCCCTGATCAGAAATATTGTGCCCTAAGAAAATCACTTATTGAATCCAGAAACTACATTTCAATAGATTTCCATACAATCCATGACTTCTCAGAATTCCTAGAACCAAACTAAGATGGTTCTCGTGCTCATGCTCAGATTTCGAATAGACCAGAATATCATCCACGAACACTACCACAAAAGTGTCATGATATTGATGGAATATCTGATTCATCAATATAAAAAAACATGAGTATTTTTGGTCATACCAAATGGAATAAAAAGATATTCATAATTTCCAAACCTTCTCATAAAATCTATCATTGGTACATCAGACTCCAAAACATTGAGATGATGATAACCATAAAAAAGATCGGTATTCGAGAACATCTTTCCTCATTTAACTGATCAAAAATATCATCCATTTGTGGAAAATAATATTTTTTCTTAACTGCTACATGGTTTAACATCTGAGAGTACAAAAAAAACAAATTGAACCATCTAATTTATTTGAAAAGATCACAGGTGTTTCCCAAGGGGAAACACTATGGGAAAAACCCCTTTTTCCAATTGGTCATCCAACTAAATTTTGATCCCTTTCAGCTTAGATGGTTCCATCTGATAATAAGGTATTGAATCAACTGCGTACCTAGAACCAGATCAATTGTAAATAGTATATCTCTTTGGAGGAAGACTGGATAACTCATCCAGAAAATTCCAGGAAAGACTCAGACAATAATAGACTGATCAAAAATAAGTGAAACTTCATCAGTCTCAAACATAATAGCAGACTAAAAAATCCGGGGATCGAAGTGGTATGTCCTAGTATGTCTTGATATGGGGTCCTAATCCCATTGAAACACATGAGATCTCTCATCAGATGTAATAAATGAGACATGAATATGATAAAAATTAACCTAATCCTAATGATTAATAATCCAATCCTTACCAATGATGACATCAAATATATCTATATCAAGAATGAGAAAATCCAAGACAAACTCCATATCAGAAATTGTTAAAGAACAAGGACACAAAAACCACTACTCTTTCCTCTTTCCAAGAGGTGTTTCTAACTCTATTTAAAAGGAAATATGTTTCGTTTGAAGCTTAACCATATCACCAAAATGTGAAGATATAAATGATTGGGAGGAACCAATATCAAATAATGAAATTGGTACTAAAGACTAAATAATGATAGTACCTATCATTTTTTTTGGACCTTCATCAACTTCAGCTAGACACTCTTCTACTATGTGAATGTGCTTCACTCCTTAGTCCTATGGTTGGATCCCTATAGTATTTGAAGTTTCTAACTGCACCATTGTAGCCTTTGGATCCAACGAACCCTGACTTCAATGAGGTGCAGTCATATCATGACAGAAGAATTTTATTTGACCAAAACATTGACAGTTGTTTCATGAATTCATGATAATAAGAAAAGAGCTTCTGCTGCATCTAACCCTACAACACTTATAGAAATTAGGAGGAACACTACTAGTTGTAGCAGACCATATGGAAGAGGCCCTATACTGAGACCCACCACCGCCACTTCTTCAATGATCCTTCCACTTCCACTTCTTCATATTCACTCCATTGAAGCTTCCATTATATGGAAGATAAGTGTTGGGAAAACCAACCCTGCCCTCTATATCAAAATATACCATCATAGATATATCTACCATCTCTATATAGGTAGAATTTTCAACATAAATACCTACGGTCCGATATCCAGTCACAAACCCTAGAGGTACCTTTGAGCCTTTATCTAGTGATTCTTAACCTCATCTAGAGATAAAAAAGACAAGCTCAGAAAACTGATTGTTGTACACTGACACTAAATGCTCTGCCTACTATAAAAAAAGTAATTCCTAAGAATTTACCAACATTAGTGACTCTTGACAAATCTAGTTGAAGAATAGGGTTTTGAAACCCTTCCAATATAGTTCCACGTGTCTATATTTCTAGATCATTCAATCCAACCATCTCATTTCATAACCCTCAAGCCTGAATTTCACAGACGTCACCATAATATTCTCATGTGTCTCTAGGAATCCTATGATTTGATCGATCATATCCATCCAATATTACAACTCTTATGGTTCATTAGTTACTTTAATGGATGGTGGCTTCTTGTTCAAGAATTCATGTGACCAATCTATCACTCCTCCAGCTCCTAGCTGTACCTCAACAACCACATTCTGGACTCATGGTGCATCTAGATCAGCAGCACGGACTGCCTGTATGATAGTATCAATGAGCTTTTGACATAATAGAAGATTCCCATGTAGATCATCAACTACACCTTCCTGAGGAAACTCGTGGAAGACATCTCAGAGGCATACTGCTGCACACCAAAATAGATGTAATGATCATACAATAAAGTAAATATCATCCTAAACTAGAAAACCCATAAGTAAAAATTGAGATTTAAAGCAGAACCCAACACTAGAGACACATACACCAACTTCTTATGGTAACTTGAGTCTCGTCACAATAGGAGTTGGCTAGGGACTTATCGCAACAGACCTATCAAGTCCCAATAATAATATATTTAGTCTAAAAAACATCCCAAGATAGACATTTGAGGATAAACCTCCTTTTATACCATTTTTTAATGAACCAACCCAAGTTACCCTGAAAACTAGCACCTGACCCGATCCATCACATAACCGAAGGTAATTCCCGATCCCCACAGGATGGTGATAAGAACTCAGGAATCGATCACCAACAATATAGAGGTATTTTTTCCATTATTTGAAAACAGATGGAATATATATACACATGAAAACGAAAGAAACAATGGATGCACTACTAGAAAAATACCATATACCAACGGTTTGAAACCATTGGTATAGTCCTCCAAACCGTTGGTATATCCTATAATAATGGTTTGGAGAACCGTTGGCTAGTAAACCATGGGGATAGGTCTATACCAAAGGTTTTGGAAAAACCTTTGGTACAGACCTATACGAATGGTTTTGAAAAATGTTGGTATATGTAATATGAAAAATCTATACCAATGGTTCCATAAAAATGATGGTATATGTATTTCAAAAAAGAAGCATTTTGTTGGTTTTGATCCCAGTACCTCCAGTTTATGATTGCCAACCTAACTACTAACCTAACATGACTTTTTTGAACATAATATCATATATATGTGTGTGTGTGTGTGTGTGTATGTGCATGTGTGTATTATCATAAATATTTTATATTTTGATTTATTTATGGTTTATATGAAAGATTCCATACAAAATACATGTAATTATACCAAGGGTTCTCAAAACTATTGGTATAGACCTATACCAATGGCTTTGAGAACTGTTGGTATATATTCATTGATTTTGGGACCTATACCAATGGTTTTGGACAAACTGGTTGTATAGGGGGGGGGGGGGGGGCTATGCCAACAATGTTTCCAAAACCGTTGGTATAGGGTCTCTATTTTGGACCTATACCAACGGTTTGGAAAAAACCGTTCGCATAGGTCTATAATAGAGACCCTATACCAACGGTTTTAGAAACACCATTGGGATAGGTCCATATAAGTGACCTATACCAATGGTTTCTCCAAAACGTTGGTATAAGTCCCCCCTATACCAACGATTTTGGGAAAACAATTGGTATATTTCCATGTTAGTGACCTATACCAACGTTTTTTAGCCAAACCATTAGTATAGGTCCATATAAGTGAACTATACCAACGGTTTTCCCAAAACCATTGGTATAGATTTTATTTCTAGGAGTGAGGAGAAAAAATATAATCCATAACTATAAGAAGACAACATAAATAAAAAATTTACAAGTAGCTAAAACTCCATAAGGTAAGTTCAAATAGAAATGACCAAAATTGTAAGGATCATGGTCATCTTTTTCATGTATGGATCTTGTTTTCTGGAGTTTTTTAGAAAAAGAGGAGTTTTTTGGAAATTTAACTAGTACACGTCATGTACTTAGGAGTACACGCCGTGTACCTGGATGTCGTGGGTATCTGTGTGATGGTCGTGTAACAACTCAGTACATGGACGTGTGAGGTGACATGGATACCACCAAAATCAGGCCCGATAAAGGCATATACACTCCATGTATCCTTAGGGAACACACCGTGTATTTTAATTTTTAATTGTTATATCAGAACGAGGTCACGTCTCATTTACAGAAACATCTTCTTTAGGATTTGTATCATCTTGGACCAACAGATATCACCGATTTTCTTTGATCCCCCATTTGGCCGTCTATTCTTTGAATCAAACACCTTTGATTGCATTGGAATCACATCGGTGAGTTCTTCCCTCTTCTAGTGCATCACCTCTTGATTTCTCCTCTTTTTTGATATATCTTTTATTGAACGTTTTAGGCATTTTTGTAGATATATGGTGTTCAAGGTTGATTCAAAGGCTGAGGTTCAACTATATTGTTCGTACAACATCAAGTTAGGTGGTTTGTGCCTTTATGTATATTTTCTTTGAATTAAATTTGAAAAAGTACCAAATACTCTAGTTTAGGGTATTGTTTATTTAAGGAATTTAATATTTTTAACGTCTATTATGCCTTGTTTGCTGGTGCATGGGTTTTTTTATGATAAATATGGTTATTTAACTTGTTATTTGTGTTCTTGACCATGTTTGATCTGATATTCGCCGTTTGTTCTAGAATTTCTTGTTAGGCTACTTTTTTTCATGCCTAGTGCTCTTAGGATGGAGTGGATACTTTCTGACATGCTTGTCATATTCTTTTTACTTGTTTATCCAAGTAGTATTAGATATTTACTTTGGTAGTTGGATATCATTGGGGAACAATTTCATTACATAGGGTTGTGGGAACATGGTGTAGTTAGACCATATGGCGAATAGACATTATGGGATTCCCCAAAGTGTTTGTTATACTTTTCACGTTGTGAGACAATAGAGGGGATGAATGTGAGTTCTACCTCAGAGTCTCTCTAGTTCCACTTTGCGAGACCATGGGGGGATTGGATATTGAGTTCTTCCCCAGAGTGTCTATAGTTTACCATTACAAGACCGTAGGGGGAATTGTTAGTGAGTGATTCCAAAGAGAGTCTTTGTTAAGCTGAACCAGAGGGGTTATATAGTGAGAACTTACCACAGGGTTTCATGAGATTATCTGGTCGTTTTTTTAATAAATGCAATTGATTGTAGATGAAAATGTAGTATTTTTTACTTTTGAGTACATCCTTGTTTATTACTTCATTTTTTCTATTTCCTTCAATATATATATATATTCACTGAAATTTAGGGACTGATCTTTGGGTGGTTTTCTATAGGGATTCCTCTCACACCCTATTTGGATCATGCTTTTGTGCTAAAATAGATTATATTTTTGTAGGTATAGATAAGTGAAAGTGCCCTTATACTTCAGGTACTTGATTGATGTGGAGATGGAGATCATGGGACTAAGTTGAGGCTTGCGATGCTGTTGGAGTTGTTTACTTGTTTTTTCCTATGTACTTTTGTTTAGTACTATTTTTCATCATTGTGACTTGTTTGGATGCTTTCCTAGATACTTGTGACATGCATCATTATTGACATATTTATATATGATGCAGTTGTTTATTTACTTTCATTTTTTTGCTATTTACTTATTGTATGGCATTACTATTTCCTCAACAGTTTCATGTTTGTTTCCATTGTGTTACTCTTCCAATGAGGGTATAATTTCCCCACTATCACACCCAAGGCCCTCGCTACTAGTCTTCATCCTCTAAGTTCTAGGAAATGTGCTTGAGGCCATGTGACCAACTAGGTATGGGGCACATCTGTGTGGCCCTCGTAACCAGGACGTTAAAAAGTGGCATCATATGGATTATTTTTTTTCATGACTTACTATTTAGAGCCTATAGCAATTTATAGGAAGGAATAGGTAGTCGTTAATAAGCTATGCCTGGGAGTAGCTAACCTGTGTATAGAGAAAATCTAATTTACCTTCATTATTTCTATTTGGAAGGTTTTGAAATTATTATAGTTTATTTTATTTCACTTTTGGTTGATTCACATGTTTTGGTCTATTATCGATGATATTATTGAGGTTCTATTTCTGTTACAACCAAATGAGATGAGGGTATTCCATCTCAGACATCATATAGGAAATTGCTAGAGATCACATGTCATGCATTCTTGTCATGCCATTTAGGGTTCATTCCGGATTTCATGTTGTTGTGATAGACATTGTACTATATATGCATGCTTTTGTGATAGATTCCTTGATAGAATACTAGCTATTTGGTAGGGTATTGCTGATGTGAAAAGTTTCATTTGGATGAACGCCAAATTTTGGTCCTTGAGGTGTTATGGGCCCTCATGGTTCGGAATTTGGCAGATTAGGTGATATATTACTCTATTATACCTTGTAATTTACATGAATATGATTCCAATACTTGATTCGCGGGAATTATGGGCCACCAAAGATCATAATTTGGCATTTTAATGTTTGTTTCAGTGTTTTTATGGGCTTTCAAAGTAGTTTTTGAGGATTATTGTCCAAAAAACCCCAAATACACGGTGTGTATTGATGAATACATGTCTTGTATCCTTTTGTTTGGGAAGGAAATGTTTTTCTCAATTACACATTGGGTACTATATTTACACACCTAGTAATCTTTGATCGTGTGATTAGTTTTGTGGGAAGAGACACGGGTTTGGGAAATATTTGGTGGAACATGTAATGTACCGAAAGTACATGCCTTGTTATGGAGACCATGTGTCCACAGTTGTGATTAATGACATGAGTTGGATGAAACTCAAGTAATACACACTGTGTCTAGATTGAACATGTTGTGTAGAGTCAATCGGGTATCAAGCCGTGTGACCAACAACACAGGTCGATAAAGTCCTTCTAGTAAATGTCGTGTATGGCATGAACACTTTGTGTATTTTTGTTCTAAGAGAATAGTGTGGTTTAGCCATTTAAAGGAACTCGAAAAGGTGGGAAATATTCAAGTACATGTCATGTTAGAGGAGAACACACCATGTGTATAGGGTGTTACATGACTAGGGCTGGAAGAAGTATATGCCCATCTAACTACTTAAGGGAACATGCCATGTGGGGGGGATACACGATGTGCATCTTGGTTTTGAAAAACATGAATACTTTCTTTCTCATGTTCCCTTTTTGTACTTCTATTTTCAGTCCTTGATAATCTTGAACTATGGTGTGCGCTTGACCTTATAGAGTCATGCATCTACTACATCCTTCGGTTGTACTCCAGATTCAGGGAAACGATTAGACACCGGACATGGTGTATCATAGACCACCAGTAGATCCTTCTCTCATGACCATATGGGAAATAGTCTTCTTTATAGATACAGGTGATGATGCATAGTTTCAAGATGGATTCTTGAGGTTTATGCAGAACTTCCGGGGAGAACCCCATCCTTCCCCATCTATGGAAGAATTTACATGGGTCTTTCAGTAGGAGAATTCTCTTACTTTCTATGGGGATGGAGGACCTCAGGCTGCAAAGTCATGGTTGGAAGCCATGTTGTTCAACTTCGAGCATCTGGAGACACCTCCAGTGAGGAGGGTGAATCTCACTGTGTACATACTTCAGGATTCTACCAAGAGATGGTGGGATGTTATTTCAAAACCGAGATGCAAGCAGGTTATGTCTTGGGATGAGTTCCAATATGATTTCTATGATTACTTCTACCCAGAGACTTTGAGGGTCGATCAATCTAAAGAGATCATGAGTCTAGAGTAGGGTACACTCTCAGCCATGGAGTATTCTTCTCGCTTCATAGAGATGTATTGTTTTACACCCATTCTAGGGGTGATGAGTTTTTTCCAGTGATGAATTTTGAGGATGGTCTCAAGAATGACTTCTGATATGAGGTGAACATCTTCACGTTGACATCCATTACTTCTATAGTGAACTAGGAGCTGATCACAGAGCGCAACTTGAGGAATTATAGAGTTGTGGGCCAGGGAAGTTCAGCATCCAAAGATGGTACCCTTTTGACTGACAGAAAGAATCACTATTGGGGGTCTACAGGTGGAGACCCGAGTAGGTGAGATACTCCTTCAGGTAGTCTGGTGGTATGCTACCAGTGTATAATGAGTGTACATATGAGGCCATGTTTCCCAAGGGACCTAGTGGAGTTTCGATATTGCGGTAATATGGGTCATCTTTGGCACTTTTTCTAGTTTTCTTTACCAGAATATAGTGTTAGAGGTCCTTCTATGTGTCCTAGTTTAGGACCAAGACAACCAGTTTCTCTACAGTTAGGGAATTGGTGTGCTTCTAGCCATTTAGGCCGAGGTGGAGATTTTGGCCACAGTGTTCAGACACTGGGTTTTTTATAGTCACAGGGAGGATCAGCACAGGGTAGTTCGGTAGGGTCACATGGACATGGTAAAGGTCAGACTTTTGCACAAGAGAAGAAATAGTAGAAACAGAATCATGGGCCCTCTACAGTTAGAGGTAGGATTCCAGTTTCATCAGTTTTATCTTCATCACTTTTCGATATGGGGGCTTTCCATTGGTTCATATCTATTGTTGTTTTGGAGAGCCTTGGGCTCTATATCTTTAATTATGCTGATATCCTGATGCTAGACACTATGTTGGGGATTAGAATAGATAGTGTACGTCAGTGTAATGAGTTACCTCTTGAGGTCAGAGGGTGTCACTTCTTATGGGACCTCTATGTCTTAGAGATGATTGGTTATGATGTCATTCTTAGAATGGACTGGTTGGTTCCCTACCAGGCTGTTGCCAACTGATATCATCGTAGGGTAATTTTCACGTCACCAGAGGGTACATTGTCTCTACATAAGAGCGAATGGGATGTCCAGGGAAGCTGATCTGAACCCAAGCATAATAGGTTGGGAGGACATATAACCAATATTTCTAGTTTGTATTTGGATGACTTGGGGACTTCACAGATGGGATTTTCACCATTGATGGATTATTTCAAGGATGTCATTCTAGAGGACTTTTCAGGTTTACCTCTGGAACGAGAGTTAGAATTTTCTATTTCTCTTATTCCAGGAGTGGCACCAGTGTCCATTACTCCTTATAGTATGGATACACCAGAGTTTCAAGATCTCAAGAAGTAGTTAGAGGAGTTACAAGAAAAGGGTTTCATCCGACCGAGTACTTCTCCTTGGGGTTTTCCTGTCCTTCTTGTGAAGATGGTGGACAGTACCCTCAAACTTGGTGTGGATTATTGGAAGCTGAACCTGTTGATGGTCAAGAACCAATATCCCTTGTCAAGGATTGATGATCTCTTTGATCAACTTCAAACATCCCTGGTGTTCTCAAAGATTGATTTGAGATCCATTTATCATCAGTTTCACATTTGACCATTAGATATACCTCTTATATCCTTTCGGAGTAGGTATGGTCTACACGGGTTTGTGGTTATGTCGTTCGGTCTCATGAATGTGCCTCCAGTTTTTATGGAACTTATGAAATGAGTGTTCGATCCATACTTGGACTTCTTTTGAAGTGTTTTTCATGGAAGATATCGTGGGGTACACTCACACTCAACATGACCATGTTACCCATCTTGAGATCATTTTGAGTACACTGAGAGAAAATCAGTTATATCCTACTCTCTCAAAATTCAACTTTTGGATTGACCGGATTCACTTATTCAGTCATGTTATCTCAGAGAAAAAAGTATTAGTAAACCTAGAGAAAGTGAGAGTAGTATTATTTTGGGAGATGCTGAAGAACCTCTTAGAGGTATGGATACTTCTAGGACAGAATGGTTACTATAGTCATTTTATATAGGACTTTTGATGCATAGCAGCGCCACTAATGGGACGGACTAAGAAGGGTGAAAAGTACATGTGGAAACGTTCTTCTGGGTTAGCCTTTTAGGAGCTGAAAGGGAGGTTGGCACCAGCACCAATACTAGTTTTTTTAGTTCCAAGAAAGAGATATATTGTTTAATGTGATGCATCAGGTTTTGTGCGGGGAACAATGCTTATGTAAGGGGTAGGAGTCGTTGAGTACGGATCTCAGCAGTTGAGGCCACATGAGAGGAATTACTTGATGAAGGATCCGATGTTGGCTACATTTGATCATGATTTATGTTGTTGGGGACATTATCTTTTGGGACATCATTTTTTGGTTTTCACCAACGATAGAATTTATAAGTATATCTTCACTCAGCATGATCTAAATTTGAGATGGTGAAGGTGGGTTGAGTACCATCAGTCCTTTGACTTTGATCTTGCCTACATGACTGAGAAAGGAAATCTAGTGGCAGATGAATTGAGTAAGAGGACTCAAATACAGGTAGTTCAGGAGGCCAATAGTGAGTGGAATATTATGTCTCTATTCTCTGAGATCCATTTGGAGGGGCACGACAGACAGGGGCATATGTTCCTTTCTTCTATATCTGTTACCTCTCCCCTACTTGATCGAGTGTGTATGGGGTAGCTATCAGATTTGGAAGGCCTAGTTCTATGGGAGGGTGTGTTAGGAGAGGACTCTATTTTTGCACGGACTATAGGCGAGGATGAGATTTTTCATTTTCATAGGTGTATATGGGTGTTAGTAGACATATGTGAGGAGATGATGAGGGATTTTCATTCTTTAGTATGGGGATTTCTTCCAGGTTTCCCCATGATGTATAGATATATACACCATCAATATTGGTGGCCAGGTATGAAGAAGGATGTTGCTGGTTTTTTGATGAGGTGTTCCACCTGTCAGCAGGTGAAGGAGGTGCATCAGTGATCAACAGTACTTTTGCAATAGTTACCCATTCTCGAGTGAATGTGGAATGATTCCACGATGGACTTTGTAACAGGTTTACTAGGGCCACCTCTAGGGAATGATGTAGTTTGTGTTTTCATTGACAGACTCGCAAAGGTTGCACACATTTTACCGATCAATGAGACCATCAGTGTTGATGAGATGTGAAGGTTGTACATCTGATAGATTGTACATTTTAATGGGGTTCCACACTCTATCATTTAAGAAAGGGATGCATGTTTTACTTATCAGGTCTAGAAGGGACTATAGTGGGATTTGGGTACACAAATACTTCTGAGTATAAATTACCATCCCCAGACAGATGGCCAGTCTGAGCGTACAATTCTGGTGCTGGAGGACATGCTTCGAGCATGAGTCCTAGATTTTGGAGGTTCTTGGCAGAGGCACATACCTCTGGTGGATTTTGACTACAATAACCATTTTTTGGAAACTATTCATATCTAAACATAAGAGGCTTTGAACGGTAGGCCATGCCGATCACCCCTAAGTTGGCTAGAGGTAGGAGAGGTAGCTATGTTGGGACCTCATCTTGTCTAGGAGACCATGGAGCAGATAGAGTTGATTTGGAAGAGGATGGATACTACTCAGTCATGACAGATGTCTTATGTTGATCGACAGAGATGACCTCTAGTGTTTGTGTTCAGAGACAAGGTTTTTCTAAGTGTCACACCGAGGTTGGGACATAGGAGGATTTAAAGATAGGGAAATCTTTCACAGAGGTTCGTTGGGCCATTTCAGGTTTTTGAAAGAGTCAGTCCAATTTCCTATCGGTTATAGTTTCCTCAGAGGTACTGAGAAATTCACAACGTCTTCAACATTTCTCAGCTACAACGTTATTTCTCATACCCATCTCTTGTTTTTTCACCAAAGAAGGTTGAGTTGGAGGTGGACGCATCGTTCGAGGAGCATCCTAAAATAATTTTTTATTGCAACGTGAAGGTTCTTTTTGGCTGATTTTTTTCTAGGGTATGGGTGTTATGGCAGCATGGAAGAGTACATGATTAGGCTTAGGAGAGGGAGGATGATGTATGATTGTAGTGGCCGAAACTGTTCAAGGATTCTTTTTTCACCACCTCATTAGGGAAATTCAGGGAAAAATTTATTTAAGGGGAGAATTTTGTAAGAACCCATATCTTATTTTTCAGGTATGGATCTTGCTTTCTGGTTTTTTATGAAAAATAAGAGCTTTTGAAAATTTAAGGAGTACATGTCGTGTACCTGGTTACCGCGGGTAGCTATGTACTGGACATTTAACGGCTGAGTACACGACTGTGTGAGGTGAACTTGAGACTACATAAAGTGGGCCTGGTAAAGGAATATACATGCCATGTAACCTTAGGGAACACACCATATATTTTTATTTTTAATTTTTATATCAGACCAGGGTTGGGTCCCATTTACAAAAACATTTTCTCTATGTTTTGTCTCATCTAGGAGCAAATGATATCACTAATTCTTCTCTACGCCCCAGTTTGGTCATCTGTTCTTAAAATCTAACACCATTTATTGCATTGGAACCACATCAGTGAGTTCTTAATTCTTATATAGCCTCACCTATTGATTTCTCCTCTTTCATGAGATATCCATGGTTTAACATTTTAGACGTTTTTGTAGATCTATGGAGTTCTAGGGTGATTTGAAGGATGGGGTTCAACTATATCGATCATACAACATCGAGGTTCTTGGTTTTTTCCTATCTGTGGATTGTCTTTGAATTATATGTGTAAAAAGTACCTAATACTCTAGTTTCGGGTATTTCCTGTTTAGAGAATCTAATATTGTTAATGCATGTTATGCCTTGTTTTCTTGAGCTTGGTTTTTTTATTGTAAATAGGGTTAATTACCTTTCTATGGATGTGCTTACCCATGATGGATCTAAAATTGGTTTGTTGTGTCTATAATTGTCGGTTTGGCTGCTTTGTTTTCTATGCCTATTGTTGTTAGGCTAAAGTGGATATTATCTGACATGGTTGTGAACTGCTTTGTAGCTGTTTATCCATGTAGTTTTTGAGATTTACTTTGGCTGATGGATATCATTGGTGAAAAATTGATTTACACAGGGATGTGGAAACCTAGTTAGTTAGACCATAGGGGGAATGGATGTTGAGGGATTCCCTAGACTATCTATTATACTTTTCACGTAGTGAGACCATATGGGGGATTGACGTGAGTTCTCCCTCAGAGTGTCTGTAGTTCCATGTTGTGAGACAACATGGGGAATTGGACATTGAGTGCTTCCCCATAGTGTTTATAGTTTACCGTTATGAGACTATAGGGGGAATTAATGGCTAGTGCTTCCTCATGTAGTCTTTGTTAAGCAGAACCAGAGGTGTTCGACTGTGATAACTTCCCAAAGGGTTGCTTGAGATTTTTTGATTGTTTATTTAGTAAATGTAATTGAATGTAGTTGAAATTGTAGGATTGTTTACTATTGATTACTTCCTTGTTTATTACTTCATTTTTCCTATTACCTATCACATATATATTCATTCACAGTTAGGCACAGATCTTTGGATCTTTGACTACTAGGATTCATCTCACATCCTGTTTGGGTCATGATTTTGGGCCCAAACCGATTTTATTATTATAGGTATAGATAAGGTCATGTGCCCTTATACATCAGGTACTTGATTGTTGTGGAACTGGAGATCATGGGACCAAGCTGGGGCCTATGATGTTGTTAGAGTTGTTTACATGTTTTTTCTATGTACTTTTCTTTGGTATTGTATTTCATCATTGTGGATTGTTTGGATGCTTTCCTATATACTTGTGACAAGAATCATTTTTGACATATTAATATATGAAGCAATTGTTTATTTACTTTCATTCATTTGATGTTTTATTATTGTTTGGCATTACAATTTCCTCAACTATTTTATGTTTTTTCCATTGTGTTACTCTTCCAATGAGGGCATAGTCTCAACCACTATAACACCCAAGGCCCTCACTCCTAATAGGAAACCTCTGCGTTCCTAGAAATGTTCTTGAGGCCATGTGACCAACTGGGTATGGGGAACCTTTGGGTAGCACTCATAATTGGGATGTTACAAAGTGGCATCATAGGGATTCCTTTCTTCTTGACTTACAATTTGGAGCCTATAGATATAGATAAGAAGGAATTGGTAGTTGGTAAAAAGTTGTGCCTTGGAGTAGCTAACCTGTGTACATGGAAAAGCTAATTTACCTCGATTGTTACAATTTTGTTGGTTTTTCAATTATTACAGTTGATTTGATTTCCCGTTGGGTGATTCACATGTTTCGTTCTGTTATCGATGATATTATTGAGGTTCTATTTCTATTACAACCTGATGAGATAAGGGTATTCCTTCTCATTCATCATATAGGAACTTTCTTGAGATCACATGTCATGCATTATTATTATGCCATTTAGGGCACATTCTAGATTTAATGTATCTATTATAGATGTTGTGTAAAATATGAATGATTTTTTGATATATTCCTTGATAGAATACCAGCTATTTGGTAGGATATTACTGATGTGCAAAGTTTCATTCGGATGAATGCCAAACTTTGGTCCCTGAGGTGTTATAGTCCCTCATGGATCGGAATTTGGTGGATTAGGTGATTGATTACCCTATTATACCTTATAATATACATGAATCACTACTGGAATTCTTGGTATTTGTGCCGTATTTTTTGCGACGGGATCCCGTCGCAATTAAGCTTTAGCAATGGGGCCCCGTCGCAAATAGCCCGTTGCAGAAAACGCTATCATAAATACCATTATTTGTGACATGCCCATCGCAACTAATTGTATTTTCAACGAGAAACATCACCGTCACAAATTGGTCTCTGATTATATGCATTATATATACATAAACGTTTTCATGACGGGTCAGTCACAACTAGTTTTTGTGACGGGCCCATAGTCTCGTCGCAATATATATATATATATATATATATATATATATAACATTCTGCGATGGGCCGTCGCAACAAAGTATTTGCGACAGGTAAGAAGTCTCATCGCAAATATGTTTTTAAAAAATATTTTTTTAGACTGTTTGCAACGGGGTCCCGTCGCAAAAGGTCCCATCACAAATAATAACTTAATTCAAAAAAAAAATTAATAAAATTACGATTAATGAAAAAATAATATTACTATTATTCAAAAAATAAAAAAATATTAAAATTACCAATATTCACAAAAAAAATAAAAAAATAAAACAATATTATTATTATTATTATTAGTAAATAAACAAACATTAAAAATATAATACTAAAAAATTTATTTAATAAAATAATAATAATATTATTAAAATAATAAAAAAATAAAAAATATTAAAATTCTCAAAATTCACAAAAAAATAAAAAATATTAAAAATTATTAAAAATTAAATTATGTAATATTTTCACTGATATAAAAGGCAGAAAATTTAAATAATTAATATTACAATGTTAAATTCAAATGTTTTTTACATAAGAAATCACCAGGGGGTCTTCTTCTGGAGGAGGTGGAGGAGCTGAAGGAGATGGTGGAGGAAACTTCATCCCTAAACTATGAGTCAAACGACACATGTACTCCATATGCTCGTGATTCTGCTACTGCCATCGATGCATCTCCTCTTCATGCTGTGGCTGCTGCTGCTGCCATCGACACATTTGCTCCTCGTGATGCTGCTCCTGCTGTTGCTGCTGCCGACTCATCTCTCCATGTTGCTTCCCCAAAGTCTCTATAAGCTCAGCCTGAGTTCGAAACTGCTCCTGATACTGTGAGCCAGAAGATGATGTCTCTCTATGAGGTCCTCTTGAGCTGGATTTCGACATCGCAACAGTACCATAATAAGTTCCATGAGTCCAATGAGAGCCGATACCAACTACTCAGCCCTTCTCAAAGCCATATTAAGTCGCCTGCATCCATGCATCCTCATCGAAATGGTGAGCACGAGTCTGCTCTGTCGTCTTGTCCTAGCCCTCAACCTGTGTCTGAGAGGTCACAGCCTCATATGACTCCTTCAATTCCAATTTAAAATTAAAATTTTGAAAATATAATATACAGTTAATTGTCAAACTGACAAAATAATACTAACCACAATCAGACGCTGGCGATCACCTATAATCTCTCAAGTGGATGGATCACTGTACATCCTCCGATAAACGTCGAACTCCGTAATATCAGGATGCTCGACTGCCTACAGATAAAATTTAATAAACTATTTATATTTAATGTTATATAAAATATGTAAAAAATATACTTACCAGATGCTCTCTATGCGAACTGAATGTATGACTACCAGCTCGATGTGTCACCTCCTGTCTCCCCTAGTTCTACTATCCCACTAAATATCTCCTCTAAAATCCACCACCCGACTAGTGTAAACACAATCCATCCCAAACGTGAGATAAAATATACTCTGGTCAGTGATCTCTACAAGACTCATCAAATTCTGTCACTCCTTCTTCCTTAATGGTTGTCCTTCTCAAATTGTGCACAAACTGACGAAAATGGTCGCGCATAGAAACCATCCACGCCGCTTGGATAGTGTCGTGCATGATATCATCGATTGGATTAGATAATCCCTAAAAATAATTTATAATTTAAAGTTATTAATAAAATAAATTTCAAAATAACTATTATTTATATACATACCAGCCAATGATGGAACATGTCGCGTCGCACATCAATAGGAATTTGTTCCCATGTGATCCATGGATGAGAAAAATAATTGCACAATATAGCGCTCCCCTTTCCTATAGCTACATGCATGAAACTGTGAAAAAGGAATAAATAATCAAACAATTAATATATATATAAATAAATTAATGAAATCTAACTAAAATATACATGTTACCATACCTCAGTTTGTGTGGATCAATACCAAAATTTGGACGTCACTCGGGGATAGGGTCAGGAATCATCAGTCATGCAAGCTCGTGCCCCCTACGCGTACCCCCTGAATCGCCAGTAGGCAGAGGGTCAGATGATCCAAAATCTCCCTCATCCAATGGTAGGTCAGCCTCCTGCAACTCACAGAATATATCAGAGTCTATCTGAAACAAAAAATGACTTTTTTTAGTATATAGTTGGAAATAACTATTTAACATAGATATATATTAGTTATGATTATAACCAGTATTTAACTGTGTCAATGTTCATCTTCATCCTCTTCTCTATAGCTGTTAGTGTTAATATCTTCATCTTCTTCCTCAGCATCATCAATATCCATATGAGTTTCAGTTTCAGCATATCTTGTCATTTAAAATTCATTTATAACATCATTAAACTCTTCATCATCATCGATCCTTAATTGTGGGGTGTTATCATCGATATTCATGTCTCTTTGTGAATCAGATTGATTTTGAGCAGTCTCTTGAAAAATATCAATTCTTTCCACTTCAACGAAACCACATTCAGTTTGAGTAAACTGATTTTTTGGAGATTTCATTTTTATTATGCTCCACCAATCGCTCAAGTCTCTTGAAGTAGCATAGTACTTTGCATAATAAATTTGATGTGCCTGTTGAGCCAATAAAAATGGTTAATTTTATGTACGAATACTTTTATATTTAATATCGACGATTCCATGAGTCGGATGAACACGCAAGCCTCTCTCAGTTTCCAACCACCGACATTTAAACATTGTTATGTAATTCTTTCCAAGATAACACAGCTCAATAATTTCATCCAAAATGCCATAAAAGTCAACATCGGTTTCACTGTGATGTGATCCTCTTATGAAAAGTCCATTGTTCATTGTTTTTTTTATTCCCCATATGCATGTGTATGAAATTGAAAACCATTCACCACATATGCATTATAAGATTTAACCATTTTGGATGGTGGGTTACTCAATATACACAATCTCTTAACAATTTTATCAGTATATTGAGACACCAGAAATTTTTTAAAACAATTATCAATATAATAAATAATAAACATAATTTATATTAAACCATCAATAATTTATGTTACCAATTTTTGAAACATTTGAGAAATTTTTTTTTCTGTATTCTTCAAGAGCAGCTGATGTAATTTTTGGAAGTTGTTTCTTGATATGATTATCATATAAACTTCAAATAAAATCAAGTAAAATACTGTAACATAAATTATAGAATAAGTGATATAAGCACTCATAGGACAAAGGATTTCATTTCTTCACAGTTGAACAGTACATATATATGAGCTCCTTTGATGTTCATCATCTGAAATCCATCGTTTATGAACTCCACCAAAACCAAGATTTGGATGATTAAAAACTATTAATTGATTGTCCATTTCTTCATTAACAATCCCCTCATTTCTTCCCATGTGATTGTGTTATGAGGGATATTGAGATTGAAAATAATAAGGGTAGAAAAAAGCAATTTCCTCTTGTAGATAAGCTTTAGCAATTGAGCCTTCAACTAATTCTTTATTACATAATTTTTTTTCAATTTTTGGATGCATCTATCAAATGGGAACATCCATCGAAACTGTACTGGAACTCCACATTTAGCTTCATGTGGAAAATGTAATATCAGATGTTCCATTGAGTCAAAGAAATATGGAGGGAATATTTTTTCCAGTTTATATATAATTACAGCAATATCTTCTTCCAGATTGCATAGCACATTGCAGTCTGTTGTCGCTACACAAATGTCTCAAAAAAAATATTATTTTTCTGTTATCGAATACCAAATCATAGAATTCAACAAACCTATGAATCCAATCGGCATTAGGCTTTCCATTATAACATGAAAATCATTAATTTTTAATCCAGTAATATAACCATTCTTAACACATCTTCCCAAATTGGAAGAAAATCCATCTGGATGTCTCAAATCTGAAATCCACTGACAAAATAATAAGAGACTCTCTTTAGACAGTGTATAAGCTGCTTTTGGAATCGTTATCGTCTGTGATCTAAATTTTTCAAATTGTTCAAGTTCTAGTCACCTGCAAATTTGGGAAAGATCTAATCGTGCCTTTACAGTTTCTTTGGTCTTACCTGGTGTATCCAAAACTGTATGAAATAAATTATCAAAACAGTTTTCTCAATATGCATAACATCCAACATGTGGCGGACCAACAAATAATACCAATACGGAAGATCCCAAAAATGCCCAGTTTTATCCAATTATGTTCTTTCCCAAATCTAGGAATTTTCTGTTTTTTTACTGTTGGTCCAAATGTGATGGGAGGTAATGAAAATACAACTTATATTAACTCTAAACCTCAGATCATATTTGGAGGTTCATCCCTTTCAATTTTACCTTTTCTGAAATGAGATTTTTTCCTTCGATAAGGATGATCAGTTGGAAGAAATATACGGTGACAATAAAAATAGCAAGGTTTCCTTCCATTGACGAGCATAAAGGCTTTTTTATCATTCTTACAGTAAGGACATGATTTCAGACAATGTTTACTCCAACAGATAACATATCATATATCGAAAAGTCATTAATCATCCACATCAATGCAACTTTTAATAAAAAAAATTTTTCACAGCAACATCATATGTATTAACACCATCACTCCACAATGCATTTAACTCATCAATCAATGGTTTAAAATAAAAATCAATATTCTTTTTTGGAAGTCTGGGGATTAATAGAGTTAGAAAGATATAAGGCTCCTTCATAAACATCCATGGAGGAAACTTGTATGAAGTTATAAAGACAGGACAACATGAATAATGACTGCCATAAGAACCAAATAGACAGAAACCATTAGTAGAAAGATCCAATCGCACGTTTCAAGCTTTTATAGCAAAAGACGAATGCAGACATTCAAAATGTTTCCATGAATCACCATCATATGGATGATTCAAGCTTCTATCGGTTGAAATATTGGTTTTGTTCCATGACATCATTGGCACTATATTCTGAGACATAAATAAACACTGCATCCTAGGTGTAAGGGGGAAATATCGTAACTGTTTTACTAGAATCGATCTAGACTTTCTTAGTTGATCTTCTTTATACCTTGATTGTCTACATGTGGGACAACTTTCCAAGGACTCATTTTTGTCAAAATATAAGATGAAATCATTTGTACATGCATGAATCTTCCGATAACTAAGACCCAGATTATGTACCAGCCTCTTGATCTCATAGTAATTTTTAGGCAACACATTTCCTTCAGGTAACAGTCTTTTAACCAATGAAAATATATAATCAAAACTGTGTTTTGACATTGCATTATCTGATTTAATAGCCATATATTTTGCAACCACTTCTAATTTTCTTATCTTGCAACAAGGATATAATGTAGCCTCAGCAGACCTCAACAACTCATAAAATTTATATGGTGCCAACTCAGGAGTTAAGTCAATATCATCGTGAGTTTCATTTTATTGCATAGATGGACCTACAACATCATGTACTAAATTTTGAATCCTTGATGGATCCAGAATCAAGTTATTAGGATCTTATTTGGAACTGCGTTCACCGTGTTGATACCAAAAATCATAATCTGGTTGAAAACCAAACCACAAGAGATGTCCCCCAACGTTTTCAACTGTGTCAAACGTTCTCAGAGCACATTTTTTACAAGGACACTTAATTGTGTCTTCTGAAAAATATTCTTGTTTTGATAATGCAAATGCTAAGAAAGCTTCAACACCCTCAATATATACAGGATTTAAACAAGAACCATTTGGATTTTTGTGCAGATTTATCCAAGAATGATCATCTAATAATGACCGATGTCGACTTCCTTGATTGATATCTTTCTACATAAAATATAAAATCATCACTGTTTTTGAAAAATTTGAAATTATAAAAACACTATCTGAAAAAAGAAGATAAATTTTTACAACTACTTCTTAATAATTACCATTAATTAAGGGAGACACAATTTCCAGTGGATTGACAGCTCCTCTTTTGTATGAAGTCTCAATTACTTGCATCTTCCTCACACTAAAATCAGAATGAAGAATCTGGTCAGAGGTACACATATTCATTCTCGTATGCACGAGAATGAATATGTGTACCTCTGACCACATTCTTCATTCTGGTTTGAGTGTGAGCAATATGGAAGTAAATGATTTGTCTGACAAAAGAGCTCCCTTTTCATCGATGAATCGTCTTCTTCCAACTATCACCACCTGAAAACATTATAAAAAATATGATCCTATAAATTCATATCCAATCTCATGCATACAAGATTGAATATGTCTATATAGAATCACATTTTTCATAATGTTTTTAGTCCGTAAGAGTTGAAAGGAGAAAAGCCATCGAGCAAAAGGAGTGACGTCAATCCACTGGAAATTGTGCCAAGTTCTTAAAATTAATAAAATTTATTAAAATTTCTTCCTAACTATTCCTAACTGTTCTTAACTAATTATTACTAATTATTCATATTTATTCATATTTATTCTTATAAATTCCTATTTAGTTCTATATATTTCTAATTATTACAATTTATTGCTAATTATTATAATTTATTGCGAATTATTACTAATTATTACTAATTATTACTATTTATTACTAATTATTACAATTTATTACTAATTATTACAATTTATTACTAATTATTACTAATTATTACAATTTATTACTAATTAATCGATATGTTGCAATACTTATCAAAATGAAAAATGCTTGAATAATGAATGGAAATTTGTTAATCATCGTTGTTAAGATGATTACAAATTTTCCCTTCATTATCCAAGCAGATTTTGTCAATTAATTATCACTAATAAAAAAATTTATATTATCAATATTTATGAAAAAAACAATATTAATATTATTAAAATATTAAAATATTTATAAAATATTAAAATTATCAATATTCGCAATAGGATTTTATCTGTTTATAACATGTTCAAATCTCAAAGGGCCACCAATTGTCAGGTCATACACAATAAAAAGTTTGTGTCATCCATGTCCAATGTAAACTCTATAATTGTCCTTGCATGGTTTATCACCTCGCAAGTAGTGTTGTAATAGTACGAACCAAGTAATGTGAAGGGCATGACTTGGGTAGTCCTATTGAAATGCTACTTGTGGGATGATCAACTAAGTGAGGATAATTATAGAGTTTACATTAGACATGGTTGACACAATCGTTTTATTGTGCATGACATGAAAATTGGTGACCCTTTGAGATTTGAACGTGTTAAAAATAGAGCAATTCCTGTTATGAATATTGATAATTTTAATATTTTATAAATTTTTGTATTTTAATAATATTAAAAATTTTATTTCATAAATATTGATAATATAATTTTTTATTAGTAATAATTATTGCTAATTTTTGCTAATTATTACTAATTATTTCTAATTATTGCTAATTATTGTTAATTATTTCTAATTATTCCTAATTATTGGTAATTATTCCTAAATATTGGTAATAATTCCTAATTATTGATAATTATTCCTAATTATTGGTAATTATTCCTAATTATTGGTAATTATTCATAATTATTGGTAATTATTCCTAATTATTGGTAATTATTCCTAATTATTGATAATTATTCCTAATTATTGGTAATTATTCATAATTATTGGTAAGTATTCATAATTATTGGTAATTATTCGTAATTATTAGTAAATATTCCTAATTATTGGTAATTATTACTAATTATTGGTAATTATTCCTAATTATTGGTAATTATTACTAATTATTTGTAATTTTTACTAATTATTGGTAATTATTACTAATTATTAGTAATTATATCTAATTATTGGTAATTATATCTAATTATTGGTAAATATTAACAATTATTGGTAATTATTACTAATTATTGGTAATTATTACTAATTATTGGTAATTATTACTAATTATTGGCAATTATTACTAATTATTGGTAATTATATATAATTATTCCTAATTATATCTAATTATTACTAATTATATCTAATTATTACTAATTATTACTAATTATATCTAATTATTATTAAATATATCTAATTATTAATAATTATATCGAATTATTACTCATTATATCTAAATATTACTAATTATATCTAGTTACTACTAATTATATCTAGTTACCACCAATTATATCTAGTTATTACAAATTATATCTAGTTTTTACTAATTATATCTAGTTGTTACTGATTATATCTAATTATTACTAATTGTATCTAATTATTACTAATTATATCTAATAATTACTAATTATATCTAAATATTACTAATTATATCTAATTATAACTAATTATATCTAATTATTACTAATTATATCTAATTTTTAGTAATTATATCTAATTATTACTAATTATATTTAATTATTACTAATTATATCTAATTATTACTAATTATATCTAATTGTTACTAATTATATCTAATTATTACTAATTATATCTAATTATTACTAATTATTTCTAATTATTACTAATTATTACTAATTATTACTAATTATATCTAATTATATATAATTATTACTAATTATTACTAATTATATCTAATTATGACTAATTATAACTAAATTCCACAAATTATCTATAATAATATCTAATTATTGCAAATTAACAATAATTATTTATAATTATCACTAACTATATAAATTTCTTACTAAAATTAAATATATATAAAAATTATTTTAATTATAACTAATAAACAAGAATTAAAATTGATATAAAAAAATAAAATAAACATAAACAAAATTAAAATATAAACACCAAAAACTTTGATATTCTAAAGGTATTGACGCCTTCCAATTGCTCGTATAAAAAACATCAACTGAAATAATTTTTTCCCTTAAAACTAATGAATAAAGAGAGAAAGAGAGGAAGATCTGAATGATTTGGAAAAAACCGGGTGGGGGTATATATAGGTAGATTAGTTGCGACGGGTTTCCCGTCACTAATAGTGGTATTTGCGATGGGCCCCGTCGCAAATACCCTCGCCCGCATTAATTACGATCCGTGGTTAAAAGGGTATTTGCGACGGGCAGCTTTTCCCGTCACAAATGGTATTTCCTGCCGCCAGACTTTTACTACGGGCCCGTCGCAAATTCCCTCGCCCACATTAGTTACAGTTGGCAGTTAAAAGGGTATTTGTGACGGGGCCCGTCGCAAACAGTTCCTGCTGACACTCTTTTTGCGACAGGACGACATCCCGTTGTAAAAAGCTATTAACCGCCGCGGGGTATTTGCGATGGGTACCATCGCAAATACTCCCGTGCGGTTTGGCGCGCAAGCCGCACCAATCTATTTGCGACGGGAGACACCTCCCAGTCGCAAATACTATTCGCACAGTTTGGCACGCAAGGTGTGCCAAACCATTAGCGACGGGAGGTGAAATATCGTCGCAAATAACTTCCTGGACGGGTTATTTGCGATGGGATGTATTCTTGTCGCAAATAACCCGTCACAAATATTTATTTTTCCTGTAGTGAATATAATTCCAATATTTGATTCGCCGGAAGAATGGGTCCCCACGGATCAGAATTTGATACTTTAATGTTTGTTTCTATGTTTTTATGGGCTTTCAAAGTAATTTCAAAGGATTAATGTTTGTAAAAACCCAGAATATACAGTGTGTGTTGATGAATACACATCGTGTATCCTTTTGTTTAGGAAGGAAATGTTTTTCTTAAGCAAACACTATGTGCTATATGTACATGTTGTGCAATATTTGACCATGTGATTGACTTTGTTGGTAGAGACACGGGGATGGGAAATCTTTAGTGGAACACGCCATGTACTAGAAGTACAGGTCATGTTGTGGAGACCATGTGTCCACTTGTGTGACTAACGGCCTGATATGGATGAAAATTAAGTAATACACACCATATCCAGATTGAACATGGTGTGTAGAGTCAACCGTGTATCTTATCGTGTGACCAATGACACGGGTCGTTCAAGTCCTTCTAGTAAATGCCACGTATGGAATAAACATGCCCTGTAGTTTTGTTCTAGCAGAACTATGTGGTTTTTCTATGTAGAGGATCTCGATAAGGGGCGAAAGATTCAAGTACACAGTGTGTGACATGGGAACGTGCCATGTTTATAGGGTGTTACACAACTAGGGATTGTAGAAGTACACGCCCATGTAAAGGCTTAAGGGAACACGTCGTGTAGGGGGGATACACGCCGTGTATATAGGTTTTAAAAAAACATGAATATTTTATTCCTCATGTCCCCTTATTTCTCTTCTATCTTTCAGTCCTTGATAATCTTGAACTAAGGTGTGCGCTTGACCTTGTAGAGTCATGCCTCTACGACATCCTCTGGTTGTACGCTAGATTCAAGGCAACGATTAGACACCAAACATGGAGTATCATGGACCACCATCAGATCGCATCGTCATGGCCGTCTTAAAACCAGTCATCATTCTGGATACAGGTGGTGATGCACAGTTTTGAGAAGGATTCATGAAGTTTATGCAGACCTTCAAGGGAGCACCGCATTATGCCCTGTCTATGGAAGAATTGACATGGGTCTTTCAGTAGTAGCATCTTTTAAATTCTTATAGGATGGAGGACCTCAGGCTGCAGAGTCATGTTTTGAATCCATGTTGTCCAACTTTGAGCATCTGGAGATTCCTCTAGAGAGGTGGGAGAATATGGATATGTACATGCTTTAGGATTCCCCCAAGACATGGTGGGATGTTATTTCATAGCCAGGATGCTAGCAGGATATGTCTTGGGATGAGTTCCAGCGGAATTTCTATGATTAATTCTACCTAGAGACATGGAGAGCCGATCGAGCTTGAGAGTTCATGAGTCTGGATCAGGGTACACTCTCAATCATGGATTATTCTTCTCGCTTCCTAGAGTGGAAGCGCTTTACACCCATTCTAAGGGGTGTTGAGTTATTTACGGTGAGGAATTTTGAGGACGGTCTGAGGCATCACATCTGATCTCAAGTGAACATCTTCAGGTCGACTTCCATCACTTCTATAGTTAACTAGGCACAGATCACATAGTGCAACCTAAGGGATTTTGGACATATGGTCCAGGATGGTTCAGCATCCCGATATGGTAGCCTTCTGACTGGTAGCAGGAAGCATCATAGGGAGTCTACTTGTGGAGACCCGAGTAGGTGAGATACTCCTTCAGGTAGTTAGGAGGTTTGCTACCAGTTCGGAAAGAGTGTACATACGAGGCTATGTTTCCTGAATGACCCAGTGGAGTGCTAATCTTTCTATAAGCTGAATTATATTCAGAACTTATGCTTGTTTTTCTCACCAGAAGCAGCTGACAGAGGTCCTTTTATGCCTCCTCATTCAGGACCAGGACCACCGGTTTCTCTTCAGTCAGGGAACTATAGTTCTTCCAGCCATTCAGTCTGGGTTAGAGGTTGTGGCCGCAACGGTCGGACACATGGTTTTTGATAGGCACAAGGAGGATCAGCTTAGCGTATTCAGGCAGGGTCACATGGTCTTGGTAAAGGTCAGACTTTTGTAGAGGAGAAGACCTAGTGGGAGAAGGATCTCAGGCCCTCTACAGTTTGAGGTATGATTCTAGTTTCATATGTATTATCTTCTTCACTTTTCGATGTAGGGGCTTCCCATAGGTTCATATATATTGTTGTTGTGGGGAGACTTGGGCCCTATATCTTTACCTCTACTGATATCTTGATGCTAGACCCTCCATAAGGGATTAGAACAGATAATGTACGTCAGTGCAAGGAGTTCCCTCTTTAGGTAAGAGGGTATCACTTCTTATGGGACCTCTATGTCTTAGAGATGTTAGGTTATGATTTCATTCTTGAAATAGACTTGTTGGTTCCCTTCTAGGATTTTGTCGACTGATATCATCGTAGGGTGATTTTCACATCACCAGAGGGTAGATAGTTTCTATATAACGGTGAATGGGATGTCTAGGAAAGGGAAGCTGGACTTGAGCATAATGGGTTAGGAGTACTTACATCCCAGATTTCTAGTTCGTATCTGGACGACAAGAGTACTTCATTGGTGTACTTTCTTCTAGTGGTGGATTGTTGCAAGGATATCTTTCCAGAGGAATTTTTAGGTTTACCACTAGAACGAGAGGTAAACTTTTCTATTTATCTTGTTCGAGGAGTAGAACCGGTGTCCATCCCTCCTTATAGGATGGCAACACCAAAGTTATAAGAGCTCAAGAAGTAGTTAGAGGAGTAACAAACAAAGGGTTTCATCTGACCCAATACTTCTCCTTGGGGTTCGTCTGTCCTGTTTACGGAGAAGGTGGATAGTACCCTCAGACATGTTGTGGATTATCAGAAGCTGAACCAGTTGATGGTTAATAACTGATATCCCTTGTCGAGTATTGATGATTTCTTTGATCAACATTGAAAATTCCGGGTGTTCTCAATGATTTATTTCAGATCTATTTATCATCAGTTTCACGTTCGACCATCAGATATTCCTCTTACAGCCTTTCAGATCAGGTATGGTCTATATGAGTATGTGGTTTTGTCGTTCGGTCTCATGAACGTGACTGTAGTTTTTTTAGAACTTAGAACTTCGTGTTCCATCCATACTTGGACTTCTTTGTAGTCGTTTTCATGGAAGATATCTTGGGGTACTATCACACTCGACATTACCATGTTTCCCATCCTGAGATCATTTTGAGTTCACTAAGAGAACATCAGTTATATGTTGCGCTCTCAAAATTCCATTTTTTGTATGGACCGGATTCACTTCTTGGGTCATGTGATCTCAGAGACAAGAGTATCTGTAAACCTAGAGAAAGTGAGAAAAATAGTTTCCTGGAAGCATCTAAAGAACATCATTGAGGTACGGAGATTTCTAGGGCTTGATGGTTACTACAGATGTTTTATATAGGAATTTTCATGCTTAGTAGCAAAACTAACAGGCCAAAATAAGAAGGGTGCAATGTAAATGTGGAAAAATTCTTCTGGGTTATCCTTTTAGGAGTTAAAAGGGAGGTTGACACCAGCATCGATACTAGTTTTTCCAGATCAGGGAAAGAGGTATACTTTTTACTGTGATGCATCATGTATCGGGCTGGGAATAGTTCTTATATAGGGGGAAGGAGTCGTTACGTATAGATCTATGCAGTTGAGGCCACCTGAGAGTAATTACCCAATGAAGAATCTTGAGTTTGATATAGTTGTTCATGCTTTATGCTATTGGAGACATTATGTTTTGGGACAACATTTTTTGGTTTTCACCGACCAAAAAATTCTCAAGTACATCTTTACTCAGCGTGATTTGAATTTGAGATAGTGAAGGTGGGTTGAGTACCTTTAGTCCATTGACATTGAGCTTGCCTACACTCTTGGGAAAGGAAATTCAATGGTTGATACATTGAGCAGGGGGACTCAGATACAGGCAATTCAGGAGGACAACAGTGAGTTGCAGCTTATGGATCTGTTTTTCTGAGATGCATTTTTAGGTGCACGATAGACAGGGGTAGACGTTTCTTTCTTCGGTAGTTGTTACCTCTGCCCTACTTGATCGAGGATGTATGAGGTAGCTATCAGATTCGGAAGGCCTAGTTCTACAAGAGACTGTGTTAAGAGAGGACTCTATTCTTGGATGGAACATAGGAGAGGATGAGATATTTCATTTTCATGGGTGCATGTGGGTGTCAGTGGATATACGCGAGGAGATGATGAGGGATTTTAATTCTTCATTATGGTAATTTCATCCTAGATTCACCAAGATGTATAGAGATCTGCACCATCAGTATTGGTGGCCAAGTGTGAAGAGAGATGTCTCTTGTCTTTTAGATGAGGGGTTCCACATTTCAGTAACTGAAGGCGGAGCATAAGATATAGTCATGACTTTTTCAACAGTTACCCATTCTCTGGAGGAAGTGGAATGATTCCACTATGGACTTTGTAATAGGTTTACTAAGGTCACCTCTAGGGAACAATGCAGTTTGGGTTGTCATTGACAGACACAAAAAGGTTGCACACTTTTTACCGATCAACGAGACCATTAGTGTTGATGAGTTGGGAAGTTTGTACATCTAGGAGATTGTACATTTAAATGGGTTTCCACACTCCATCATTTCAGATAGGGATTCTCATTTTACATTTCAAGTCTGGAAGGGACTACAGATGGATTTGGGTACACTGGTACTTCGGAGTAAAGCTTACCATACCCAGATAGATGGTCAGTCCGAGCATATAATTAAGGTGTTGGAGGAAAAGCATCGAGCATGTGTCCTAGATTTTAAAGGTCCTTGGGATAAGCACATACCTATGGTAGAGTTTTACTACAATAATAGTTTTTAGGTTACTATTCATGTGGCACCTTATGAGGCTTTGTACAGTAGTCCATGCCGATCACCCCTATGTTGGGTAGAGGTAGGAGATGTAGCTATGTTGTGACCTCATCTTGTCCATGAGACGATGGAGGAGATATAGTTGATTCGGAAAGGGATGGCTACTTCTCAGTCATGACAGAAGTCTTATGCTGATCGACAGAGACGACCTCTAGAGTTCGATGGCAGAGACATAGTTTTTCTATGTGTCACACCGCAGTTGGGACACATGAGTATTAGGGGATAGGGAAAGCTTTCACCTAGGTATGTTAGGCCATTTGAGGTTTTGGAGATAGTAGGGCCGGTTTCCTATAAGTTGTAGTTACCTCAGAGGTACCAGAAAATTCATAGTGTCTTCCATGTTTCTTAGCTATGATGTTACATCTTAGACTCGTCCCATGTTTTTCAACCTAAGGAGGTTGAGTTGGAGGTGGACACATCGTTCGAGGTGTATCCTATTAGGACTATTGATTACAGTTCAAATGTTCTCTATGGTTGATCTCTTCCTATGGTACAGGTGTTATGGCAGCATGGTCGAGTATAGAATGAGACTTGGGAAAGGGAGGCTGATGTATGATTGCAGTGGCCGAAACTATTCAAGGATTTTTCTTTGTCGTCACCTCGTTAGAGAAATTCCGGGATAGATTTATTTAAGAGTGGAAGTTTGTAAGAACCAAGATCTTATTTATCAGGTATGAATCTTGTTTTCTAGTTTTTTTAGAAAAAGGGAGTTTCTAGAAATTTGAAGAGTACATGTCGTGTGCTTAGAAGTACATGTATTGTACCTGGTTTCCACAGGTAGCCATGTACTGGCTAATTAATGGCTGAGTACACGGTTGTGTGAGGTAACCTAGAGAATGCCTAAATTTGGCCTGGTAAAATCCTATACATACCCTATATCTTTAGTGAACACGCTATGTATTTTTATTTTTAATTGTTATATCAGACCATGGTTGTGTCTCATTTATAGAAGCATATTTTTTTGGCTCCGTCTCTTCTAGGAGAAAATGATATCGCTGATTATTCTACGATCCCCCATTTAGCCATCCGTTCTCAAAATAAAATACCATTGATTACTTTGGAATCACATCGGTGATTTCTTCCTTCTTATAGAGCCTACCCTCCTGATTTCTCTTGTTTTTTGAGATATCCATGGTTGAAATGATTATACATTTTTGTAGATATATGTAATTCTAGGTCGTTTCGAAGGATGAGGTTCAATTATATCAATCATACAACATCGAGGTAGGTATTTTTTGACTTTCTATAGATTTTATTTGAATTATATTTTCAGAAATTTCCTAATACCCTATTTTAGGTTATTGTGTGTTTAAGGAATTCAATCATGTTAATGCCTCATATGACTTGTTTTCTTGAGTATGGGGTTTTGTTTGTAAATAGGGTTATTTACCTAGGAATATATGTGCTTGCCCATGTTTCATCTGATATTGGTTGTTGGGTAAATAATTTCTAGTTAGGATGCTTTGTTTTCGATGCCTAGAGATATTAGGATGGAGTGGATATTATCTAACATGCTTGTGATCTACTTTGTAGCTGTTTAGCCAAGTAGTATTTGAGATTAACATTGGATGATGGATATCATTGGTGCAAGATTGATTTACACAGGGTTGTGGAATCCTGGTTAGTTAGACCATTGTGGGAATGGATACTAAGGGCTTCCCCAGAGTGTCTGTTGTACTTTTCACATTGTGATACCATAGGGGGGATGGATGTGAGTGCTTCCTCAGAGTTTCTGTAGTTCCACGTTGTGAGACCATAGGCGGAATTGGACATTGAGTGCTTCCCCAAAGTGCCATTAGTTTCCCATTATGAGACCATTGGAGGAATTAATGGTCAGTGCTTCCTCATAGAGTCTGTGTTATGTTGAACCAGAGTGGTTAGACTGTGAGAACATACAAGAGGGTTGTTTGAGATTTTTTGGTTGTTTATTTAGTAAATGTAATTGCATGTAATTGAAAATGAAGGATTGTTTACTTTTTTTGTAATTCCTTGTTTATTACTCCATCTTTTTAATTTCTTTCCATATATATATTCACTGATAGTTAAGCATAAATATTTAGGTGGTTTCCTACTAAGACTCATCACACACCCTCTTTGGGTCATGCTTTTGGGCTGAAATAGATTATATTTTCATAGGTATAGATAAGGGAAAGTACCCTAATACTTTAGGTACTTAATTGTTGTAGATCTAGAGAGCATGTGACCAAGATGAGGCGTGCGATGATGTTGGATTTGTTTAATTTTTTTCCTTGTAATTTGGTTTAGTATTGTATTTCATCATTGTGACTTCTTTGGCTGCTTCCCTAGATACTTTGGACATGCATCATTATTGACATATATATATATATGAGGAAGTTGTTTTTTTACATTCAGTCTTTTGTTGTTTACTTATTGTATGGAATTACTATTTCAACTATTGTTATATGTTTCATTCCATTGTGTTACTCTTCAAATAAGCGTATAGTTTCCCCTCTATCACACCCAAGGCCCTCCCTACTAGTCGGAAGCCTATGGAATTCGGGGAAATGTGCTTGAGGCCATGTGACCAACCAGGTATAGGGAACCTTTGGGCGGTACCTGTAACTGGAACGTTACAAAAATAAAATAGATACTCCAAGAGATGGCATGGATGAACTCCCACCATCGCACCACTAGCTACCCACCCCAGTTCACATGAATCTGCACTACCTCATAGTAGAACCTTTCATTTTCCTACAATGGAAGACATAAAAAGGTCTATAAAGCACTAAAGAGGTGTGCAAGTTGTGAGAAAACAGGATCAGTAGGATCCCACCAAGGTGTTCCATAACCATTCTTTGTACAATAATTCTTTTATGCTCATTTTAAATAGAAAACAACATAATGATAAGTAAACAAGTTTTATAAGAAATATGGTAAACATTTCTCTTTTATCAAATTTACAAAACAAAAGAAGGTATATCAATTTCAAATCACATTTCTTTCATATCATCTTTCACAAGAATCAATATGGATATCAATGATAAAATAGTACAAAGCATAGCAGTACAAAAGCAACAACACCATCATATGCCTCACAATACCATGGAATAAAAAAATGTTATGAATCAACCTTCTTGTACCCATTAATCTATGAAATTGTGAACTAGAGTACCTTAAACCAATAATATACACTCAAAAACTAGGGAGACACCCCAGAAAGTGAAACCCTAATGTCATATACATACCTAGAGACAATAATCTACACTTTAGGACAAGAGGAACTCCCCAGAATGTGATCCCCCACAATGGAAGAGGGCCTTAAGCTACACCTTCCACCAAGTACCCAAGGTAAATCATGTGATAATTTTAAAAACCATTTCAATGTTTCAAAAATACTTTCAATAACATTTCAAAAAACCATTTTCAATCCAATGAAAATACCTTTTTTCATTCCATTTACCAAAAAATAGGGAAAATCCATTTTCCATTAAAAACACTTTTCAACACAAAAAAATAAATCATGTAGATTCCTCTTATAAATCAATTTATAAAGTAGGAACTGTAAGACTCATCAACATTTACTAGAGAGGTAACCACCCACCTTGAAACATAGGTTGCACATGCCCACAATGGGATCCACTAAAACCCCCATGATGTCTAAGAAGGCCCTAGAATCCAAATAGGCATGTTGTTAGATTGATTCAATTGAGAAATAATGTTGACGGAGAAGAGGAAACACAACAAACCTAAAAAATGAATGCCCATCGCACCAAAACCAGAAAAGGAATGACCTCCAGAATGAGATCTCACAATATATCTTGAATAAGATGAGAGAAAACACAAACTAGACCAGTGGATCCAATAATGCAACCCAGTGGAACTACCATCATCAATAAAAATAAATAATTGAAACAACAACTTATTCAAAGAGATTAAACACAATAGTAATGAAGACCAAACACCGAACAAATCAACCTATAAGGAATTGAGTCTCTTAAAATCACCAGAGGGGATATTTGGTTCAAGGTAAAGGGAAACGTGGTAGCTGAATGGTTACTAAAGACCCAAATAGTGCCCCTTAAGATCCTTGATTAAGTAATTACATGGTGTGTAATTCCTTTAGATGTTTTGAAGTCCATAGTGTTTAATTATACAAAGAAATCCATCATCTCAGATTAAAAATCTGTTACATAAAACATTCATGATCTGAAACATCTCTTCATGTCATGTAACTTTTCAGAACATGTATTATTTCACAACTTACAACTAGTGACTCTTACACATTGTGTAACCTAGTTACATTTCATGAAATCCTTCTACATCCTGTAGAAAAAGTCTGTTAAATCTAAGATTCCATCAAATCTATAACTTCATCATTATAGTTATCCCATCAATTTATTATCATCCCTAAACAGACAATGGTAAAATGGAAAACCACAATGAGGCTAAAGACATACATGATATACCAGTTATAGGATGTTAAAAATTTTCTTTTATAATTCCATAATTCCCCTTAGTGTATCCCTATATATCAATCACAAAACCCTTCCCTGTATCCTGAGGAAAGTAAAACAATACAAATGGGTGAGATAAAATTAACAATAAGGGTAAATGTATAGTGTTAGTTAAGAATAAACAAGGAATAGTCATTATTCTAAGGGAAATAATCCAATAAAATTTAATTTAATTATTAATTTTATCATAATATGTATAGAGTAAAATATGATCACATAATTTCATATAAATATTCACATAAGCTAGTATACTTTACCATTAAAATTATACTAGTTGAATAATTACTTGAAAACTAGTAAATATTCTCATAATAGTGTAATTCATAATTCTAGACACCATAAACATACCTTAAAGGATTTTCCCAAGGCACCATAAATAAATGGGTAATACATAGACTAATACCAAAACTATTTTTTCTCATTAGACCTACTGATGCATCTAGTGGCTATAGAAGTACACACCCATTACTTAATAAGTCCAATTAAGTCCTCAAATGAAAGGGGTGAGACATAGTTAGAAAATAAATTTGTATTGAAACAGTAATATTAAATGTAAATAACTTTCCCCAATCAGTAAACATAATCCCAAATCATCTAGAGTAATATGGTTAATAGAATAAAAAATAGTACTTCCCCAGCCGAACTGATCATAAACAATTTAATAAAATATGGATGATGGTATCATAATAAATCAAAAAATAATAAATCATAATATTCCTCAAAGTATTTTCATAGAGATTAAAATACTTTAAATTTTATCATTAAAAAATTCTTGAGGAAAATATCGTTTTTCACATTGAAAATTACTTATGTTTAAAATGTCATAAAATTATAAATGATAATATTTTATTTGAATATTAACTTATTAACTTATAAATTAGTTTTCAAAATGTTATGGTGTCATGATGATGGGAAAATAACCTCATTTTGTATAAGTTAAAAAATCAATCATTCTGTAATTTTTTTGGAAAAGCCTGAAAGACCATTGTTTAGAAAATGACCTGATATACCTTTTAAAACATTTTGTAAAAAGTAAAACATGAGTAAAAATTCCTTTAAACGATTATATGATGATATTAAATACATTTTTGGTAAATAGTTGCATAAAACATGTTCATGGTGGAAAATGGTTATTTTAAGGAAATGTTTAAAAAGATAAATTTTTAAAAGAAAGTCTCATGAAAATATCATATAATTGAAGTGAGCGTTAATAAAATGATTTTATTTTTTTCTATCAGCTATAAAACCACATAAAAAAGTTTATATTAAAAATAATACAATAAAATTAATTTCAAATATAATCATATCAAAACATTGTCAATAAATTAGAATTTTATCCTAAAGAATGGGATTTTGGTTAAGAATTCCCTTGTAAATTTCCAATCAGTAAAATCCTATGACCCATAAAAGAAATGATTATCAAATGAAATAATGAAACAAAATCAAGATAATTAGATTCATTATATCAAAAGGATGTATATACATCAAACGTTATATATATGTGGTGAATGAGGCATGTATCTCACAAAATTAAAAGTGAGATGAGAAACCATACCTCACACATCCCTTTCGTTTTTCATAATTTAACCTCATGTATAAAGGTTTAAATAATTTTATTAAATCATTCCAAATATAAATTAATATTTATAATTCATTATGTGATACTTTTATGACATATTTTCCCCCATTCATTAATAATATTTCATTATTTTAATTTTTTCTGGTGCATTCATTTCATGGTTTCATGATTGGTTAATTTGTGTATAATTATGGATTTTTTTAAATGGAAATAAAAACCCCTAAGTTAACAAAATGTTATTTATAAACTTATATAAGTTTAAATTCTCCCATATATCATTTTTATTCTGACTTTAGTATGATTCATTTGATACAATGTTAATGATAAATTTTATGTTTATTTTGGCGGTTTTTCAGACCATCATGAACTAGTTTTGTTTTTTTAATATTATATATATATATATATTACTTAAAAACATTAAATAGGTTATATTATACATTTTAAAATTTTATTTGACCATAATAGTACTTTTATTATCATCCTTTAAGTTGTTAATGGACAAAAATCAGTATTCATAAAGATGATTAACTACCATAGTTTGGAAAATGGTTTCATTTCATTGAATAAGATAAGGTAATAAAAGGTTTAGATATAATATATTACATTATAAACCTAAAATTATATTATTTACATGATTATATAGTTATTATTCTTTAATGGATGAAGGATGTTAGGATAGGGTAGAAGAAAAAAATGAAATAAGAGATTTCATTTGAGAAAATTACCTCTTGAATATCACCACCTTGAAGGATCCCTTAAATAACAAGGAATTATTCATTTAGTGAGACCATAATTATCTTTATATGAGGATGGTGGGTAATATATGTTTTTTAAGAGATATTAAGAGGTTAATGGATTTTCAACAGAAAAGGGGGGTGTGGACTCGTATTTACACTTGAGGAGAGGTGGTTTAAGTGATTAAATACTGATTATTTTATATATAAAGCCAGCCACATTTGGATGTAATTAATTCCAATGAATTATATTAATAATTAATTTTTAAAATTCTAGTTATGTTTTTGAAACACATAAACACCCATTTAATGTTATAGTTTTTAGGTATTTTATGATTTTTTCCTTTTATCTTTATCTATTTTCATTATTTTACCTATACTACGGTCAATCATTTTTTTACCAAGGTAAAATTTTTATGCCTAAAAAATGAGAATGACCATAAAAAGTAATTTATATATTTTTATTCCATATTTTTAATCCATTTTATCAAATTAAATTCACACAATGGTCACATTTAGATTAAAAAAATGTGGACACGATGAAAAAAGAGGGTTTTCAAGATGTGTATTTTTTTAAAAAAATGATATTATATTAACTCTAAGAATAATAATTTTCATTTTATTAGACTTAATTAGTTTTTAATGATATGTAATACATAAATTTCATTAAAAAAATCTATTTTTGTGGTTATTTTAATTTCTTAAATTTTTTTAACATTATGGATGTTAAAATAGTTTTCAGAAAATCTCATTGTTAAACCCAGAAATAAACATATTATAAACACCACTGGAAAAAGACTTTTTGTGATGGGTCATCTACAATGGGATTCCATCTAAAATATCATTTTTCAATGTGGTTCCATCGCAAATCACCCATCACTAAAAACAACGCCCTGAAAGATGGTTTTTGCGATGGTTTGTCAAAAAAACAATCTTTTATGATACGGAGATTTCTCGTCACTTATATTTTTTTAAAATGGGTAATTATTTGGGATGGGTCAATTTTCCCATCTCAAATGATTATTTGTAAATGTGAAAAATCTATCTCAAATATTTTTAACAATTAAAAAATAGAATAAATTAAAAAATATCAAAATTATTTTTAAAATGGTAATAAATAAAATTGTAAGCATCTAAAATAATAAAAATATTATATAAAATATTTCCCTTAAAATTTTGACATTATAAATGTTTATAATTTATTCATTAAAAGAAAGGGGGAGGGGGATGGGGAAAATCATCTGAAAGATAATGGGGAGATAACTCCTTCCATATTTCCTACAAAAGATGTTGTAAATACTCATTTTGGCACTTCTACCATCATCACATCTCCTCTGGCTACTACATGTTCTATAGATGGAGCTCATCATCCACCCTATGCGTGGCCTCAATAACCTCACTCTACGCTCAGAGCTTCTCCTCATACTTTTAGACCATTGATAAAGACTCTCCACATTCTCCCCTAAAGTTAGTTGTCGAACATGTAATGGTACAATAAAATCTGACAGGCTTCAGCCTAAATTGATACCAAACACTCATTCGTTCTTGAAAGCATACTGTGTTTCTGGAATCTATGTTACATCATTGAATATAGCTGCACCAATTCTCTAACTCTCATTCTCAGCCTAAATCTCTTCTTATGTCTAAGAAGTCACAACCTCGTATGAATCCTTCAATTTCAATTTTAAATTCAAAAATAAAGAATATTTCTTCTATTTAATTTTTAAACATAAAAACAAATATACATACATCAGTCTAACACTGGTGACCACCTGTAATCTCTCGAGTGACAGGATCATTGTTTGTCCTCTTATAAATTCTAAATTTCGTAATATCGGAATGTTTAAATACTTATATGAGTACAAAAAAATAGATTACCTTTAATGTTATATAAATTATTAAAAAAATAACTAACCATATGTTTTCAATGCGTACTGAATATACTACTACAACACAATGTGTCACATCTTGTGTCCCCTGGTTCTGCCGATATAATTATGCTCTCCTAAGGAAACAATATCCCACCCATGATAGACATAATCCATCCCAAACCTGATATGAGATGTAATTAGGTTGATAATCACAATATTACTGATAAAAATATATGAATCTCACCTTCTTTATGTATGTCCACCTCAAATTTTAGAAAAAATGACAACAACACTCACCCATACACACCTTATATGCCCCCTGATAGAACTCATAAGGATATTATTAATGGGATACCATAAACCCTATATTTTATAATAATAGAAAATTAATAGTAAAATAAATTTATAAATAAGTATTATTTATTTATATACTATTCGGTGATCAAATATGTGTTGTTGAACATCAATGAAAACCTGATACCATGTCACGCATGCCTTAGAAATTAATTCTACAAAATTTCACTCCCCTTCCCAATAGATATATGGGAAAATATGTGAAAAACACAAAATCCAAAAATCCAAAAATCATTAAATAAATATATTAATAAAAATTAATGACAACTAACAAAAATACACAGCTAAATATACCTTTGCATGCATGGATTGAAGTCACGACATGGTCTTTTCTTGGGAATAGGTTTAGGATTCATCAATCTCACAATACCATAACCCCTATAACTTGAAAATGTAATTTTATAAACAAGAGGGTCTGATGACATATCACTAGGATCATCACCTAGTAGTACAGCCACCTGGAGGTCATGGAAGATTCCATCATAAGTCTCATCCACCATCTGAAACATGAAAAAAAGTTGTTAGCAAATAATTAAAGATGATATATATATATATATATTTATTATAACCAATAAGTAATTGTGTCATTCTATTACTTCATCTTCATATTTATATATGACATTTTAAATATCTTTATCTTCCTCCTCAGTGTCATTAATTTCCACAGATGTTTCAGCTACATCGTCACTTATTAATTCAAATTCATTTCTAACATCATCAACATCATTGTCACCACCAACCCATAACTATAGATTTTCATCATTTATGTGCATTTCTATTCATTAAGAAAATATATTTGGAGTTGTCTCTTGATAAATTTCAATTCCTTACACTTCAAGTGAACCACATTCACTTTTCATAAACTGATTTTTAGGACATTTTAGTTCTATAATGCTCCACCAATCATCAAAGTCTATTAAAGCAACATAATAATTTTCATAATATATTTTATATTCTTAATGAGATAATTAAAATGGTTCCTTTACTACAATAAGACTTTTATATTTAGAATCAATTATTCCATGGCACATATCAACATGCACTCCACTATCAGTATCAAAAAAATGAGATTTAAACATCATTACATAATTATATTGTAGATAAAATAGCCCAATTTTTTCATCCAGCATGCCATAAAACATAACATAACTTTCTCTATGAGGATATCCTCTCATGAAAATGCCAAAATATTTTTTATTCACTCTATGAACATGTATGAAATCAAAAACCATTCACCACATATGCATTATAATATTTAACCATTTTGGATGGTGGATGAATCCATACACATAATTGATTATCAATTTTATCAGAATGTTGTGTTGCCTAAAAAAATGAAAACAATTAACAGTATAAAAAATAATAAATTGATTTCATATGTTAAATGATAAATAATTTATTATACCAGTCTTTGAAACTAGTAGAAATAAATGTGCTGACAACTTTCTTCAATAGAACTTACTATAATTTGTGAAAATTGTTTCTGGATATGATTATGATATAATATATAAATAAAATAATATTAATTTTTATATTTTATAAAAATAAATAATATATGGTAGTTGTACTCACTATACAAATCACGTTATTTATTCACATTTGAGGAGAACATATGTACGAACCTTGTAATGTTCATCGTCTAAAATCTAACAGTGATGCACTCCCCAAAATCCATGTTTAGGCTAATTAAAAATTGATAATTGAATGTTTAATACATCATGAACATTTCCCTCATTACGACTCATATGATTACGTTTTTAAGGATATTCATGTTACAAATAGTGAGAGAATAAAAAAGGAATTTCCTCCTATAGATAAGCTTCTAAAATTGTCCCATCAACTGATATTTTGTTATATACCATTCGCTTTAGTTTCTTCAAACATATCTCATAAGGATACATCTATCATAACTATATCGTCTCTCCACATTTTTATTCATGTGGGTAATGTAATAAAAAATATTACATTGAATTTAATAAATCTAGTTGAAGTTTGTTTTCAAGTTTACATGAAATTAAAACAATATATTCTTACTCTCTGCTAAGTGTAACGTATTTTGTTTCCACTGCACATATGTCTCAGAAAAGATATTATATTTCTATTATTGAATACCAAATATAGGAATTAAAAAAACCTCTAAATCTAATTAGTAGACATATTTAAAATATAACATGACAATAATGAATTTAAAATCTTGTAAAATGACTATTTATGACGCATATAGAAAAATTAGAAACATAACCATCTTGTAATCACAAATATGAAATACAATGAAAAATTAATACATGTTTTTGTTTTGATAGAATATAAGCCGCTTTGTGATTCATTGACTTCAATGATTTGAAATTTTCAAACAACTAAAACTATGGTCTCTTCTATATCTCCAAAAGATCAGATCATGCCTTTACATTATCTTTAGTCTTACACGGTGTGTCCAACATTGTAAAAAATATATCACCAATATATTTCTTCAGAATATGCATGAAATCCAACATGTGATGTACAATCAAATCAAACAATATGGAAGATCCCAAAAAATACTTTGTTTTATCCAATTTTGTTATTTCCTAAATCCATCAATTTTTTTTGTTTTTAGTAGTTCTAAAGGTAATGGGAGTTAATGAAGAGACAATTGATTTTATATCACTACCTTATATCATTGTGTAGGTCAATAGTTTCCCATTTTACCTTTTATAAAATGATATTTTTTCCTCCAAGAAGGATGATTGACATGAAAAAATATTTTACGCTAGTCAAAAAACAAGGTTTTCTTCCATTGATGAGAATAAATGATTTTTTATAAGTCATATAGTGGATACATGGTTTTGGACCATTTTTAATACATTCAGATAACATTACATATGTTGGGAAGTAACTAATAGTCCATATTAATTTATATTTAATTAGGGCATTTTGTTTTGCAACAACATCATATGTACTGGCACCATTACTCCATTATAAATTTTACTCATCAATCAATGGCTTTAAATAAACATTGATATTCTTTTTTGGATGTCCAGGCATTAATATGGTCAAGAAGATATATTGATCATTCATCGATATCCATATTGTTAAGTTGTATGGAGTTATAAATATGGTCAGTAAAAAATATTGACTACCCTAAGAAATTAATGGATAGAAACTGTCAGAATAAAGACTCAATCGTATGTTTCAGGCTTCTAATGTAAAAGAAGGATGTATCTGATCAAAATATTTCCACGAATCACCTTCATAAGGATGATTTAATCTTTTACTGATTGTAATGTTGGTTTTCTTCCATGAAATAAAGGATTCTATGTTCAAAGACATAAATAAACATATAAATATTGGTGTAAATATGAAATACATCAACTATATTATAATAATAAATCAAAATTTCCCTAGTGAGCCTCTTTGTACCTCAATTTTCCATATATAAGACAAGTAACAAAATAATCCTTTTCACCAAAGTATAAGATGAAATCATTTGAACATTCATGAATATTATAATAACCATGACTTAAATTACAAAATATCCTCTTACTCTCATATAAATTTATAGAAAACACATTTTCTTCTGGTAACAGTGATTTTACCAAAGAGAATATCATATCAAAATAGAAATTTGACATTCCATTATCTGATTTAATATCCATAAATTATATAACCACATAAAATTTTATTATCTTATGACTTAGATATAAGGATTCCTCAACAGACATCAATGAGTCATAAAATTGAGATCGTTCCAACTCAGTAATGAAATCAATATCATCATAAGTTTCAGTCTGTTGAAGAGACGGACTAGTCACATCAGTTACTAAATTTAAAAACCATGATTGACCTAGAACCAAATTATTAATATCTTATCTATAAATGAGTTCAACATGTTGATACCAAAAAATATATATTTGAAAATTGAAATATAATAGATGATTCCCAACATTATCAAATATGTCAAACATCCTCATATTATGTTTCTTACATTGACACTTAATTGTTCCATCTGAAACAAATTATGGTTTTTATGGTGAAAAATATAAAATAGCTTCAACACCCTCAATATTTATTAGATTTATACAAGAACCATTTGGATTCCTATGATGATTTATCCAATTGTGATAATGTAATAAAGACTATTTTTGACTTCCTAGTTTCATATATGTATAAAAAAATATAAAATGAATAATTCATTATGATTAATTTTATATAATGAAATGGGAATCAAAAAAAGAGTATAAAATTAAATAATTATTATTTACATGTAAATATTTTCAATTTAATTTATTTAACACTTATTTTTTACTTACTACCAATAATAATACAAATTACCATTACTTTTTACTAATTATAGTTATTTAATGGTCATTTTATAGTTCATTACTAATCAATGCTAATTTTTACTTAATTTTTTTAATTACCATTTATTTTTTATAATTACAGTGATATATCATTAATGTTTTCTAATTTATTACTAATGTTTACTAATTTATAATTAATTAGATTAATTAAAACTAAATAATAATAATTAATAACAACAATCACTTGTACTCCATCGTCTATTCATACTGATTCTCCTATCATCGATGCATCTCCTCTATCTCATGTTAATGCTCTCATCTACGTGTCAAATCCTTCCTACCCTAGTTCTGGTGACTTAATAACAAATTTACATGTGGTTGACATAAACTTGTCATTTCTAATCGCCTGATGATTTTAAAATAAAAGATTTACTTAAAAGGTATAAATCATAGATTTTAAATTATTCAAGTGGTGAAACCAATTTATGTCAACCATGACCAAAATTTTCAATTCACCAATTTATACCAACCATGCCTTCTCATCAACACATCTCCTCCTCCTCCTCCTCCTAGTTCCATCGACACATCACATCCTACATTCCCTAATTTTGGTGACCCAATGAAAAATTTGGATATGGGTGATCTAAATTGGTCATTATAATCACCTAAATATTGGAAATTCTATGATTTACTAAAAATGTGTAAATCAAATATTCTCAAATATTTTGGTGATAAAACAAATTTATGTTAACCATGTCAAAATTTTTCATTGCACCAATTTAAGCCAACCATGTCCTTTCATCGATATATCTCATCCTCCTCCTCCTTCTAGTACCATCAACACATCACTTCCTATATTCTATGATTCTATAGAACTAATAAAAAATTTATATATGATTAACATAAATTGGTAAATTTTATTCCCCCCAAATATGATAAAATCTATAATTTACATCTTTTTAGTAATTTATAATATAGTTTTTTACATTATATTAAATTATAATAATAAATAACGGTAACTAGGTTTTATTAGAAATAATTATAACTATATACCTCTATTTTTTGTATAATTTAATATAATATAATAAAATATATTAAAAATTACTAAAAAGGTATAAATGATAGGTTTTATAATCATCAGGTGATGTAACCAAATTAGGGAAACCATGTCTAAATTTTTCATTGCACCAATTTATTCCAACCATGTAAAATTCTTCAGTACACATCACTTGTAAATTGACAACCTATTTAATTTTAATTTTCCATGAAATTTAAACTAAAAAATACTAAGTACTACTAAGTACAACAAATTAATATAATGAACCACTACTTACCACTATTTATTACTAATTATTACTGATAACCACTAATTATTACTAATTTTTACTTAATTGTAGTGATTTAGAAATAAATTTTAATAATTATTTGTAATTACCATTAATTTTTAATAATTAAAGTCATTTTTTGCTAATTGTTTCTAATTAAATCTAATTTTTTCCAATAAACATTAATTTTTACTAATTATTGTGATTTAATATAGATTTTTACAAATAATTATTAATTTCCAGTAATTTTTAAAAATTTTGACTCATTACCTGTTATTTTTAAAAATTAAATTTATTTACTATTAATATATAATAATTAACGCAAATATTTAATATTTATATTTATTTATAGTTAATTTTTACTAAGAACTACTAATTATTACTAATTACACTGGTTTACTACTATGTTTTACTAATCTTTACTACTCATCACTAATTTTTAAAAAGATTTAGTCATTAAAAACAGTCTTTACTAATTAACATTACTTTATACTAATTGTTGAGAGTTAATGTTTATTTTTACTAAATTTTACTTATTACACGTAATTTTTACGAATTTTGACTGATTACCAATTATTTTTAATAATTATAGTGATTTATCATTAATTTTAAATAGTTACTACTAATTATTACTAATTATGGTGATTTAATATTACTTTTTACTAATTACTAGTAATTATTGCTAATGTTTACAAATTTTCAGTCATTAATAATAATTCTTTCTAAATTTTACTAATTAACACTTATTTTTATTATTTTTTACAAATTATTGTTTTTAATGATATTTTTTAATAATTACTGCTTATTTTTACAAAATTTTAGTCGTTACCACTAATTTAAAACAATTATAGCAATTTATCACTAATTTTTACTAGTTACCATCAATTTTTAATAATTATAGTGATTTATTGCTAATTTTTACTGATTACAGCTATTTGTTACATGTTAACTTTAATTTTTACTAATTATCATGATATAATGGTATTTTTTACTATTTCTTTTACTAACTACTGCTAATTTTTACTAGTTATGTCTTATTAAATATAATTTTTAACAACTAAAGTTATTTGACAATAATTTTTAATAATTACCACCAATATTTAATAATTATAGTGATATAGAGTTATTTTTTACTAATTACTTCTAATTACTACTAATTATACTGGTTTATCGCTACTTTTTACTAATTTGTATATATGATTGCTTATTTTTACAAATATTTAGTCAATACCAGTAATTTTTACTAATTTTTACCAATTTCTTTGTATTTTTATTAATTTTTACTAATTACTTTGTTTAACCAATATTTTTTAACTAATTTCCACTTATTTTTACTAATTTATAATCATTACCACTAATTTAAAATAATTGTAGTAATTTTTCACTAATTTTTACTTATTATAGCAAATTTTTAATAACTATTGTGATGTACCACTATTGTTTACTTATTACAGCTAATTTTTACTAATTAACACTCGCTTTTACAAATTATAGTAATTTAATGTTTATTTTTACTAATTTTTACTAATTTCTTACTAATTGTGAATAATTTTTAATAATTAAAGTGATTCAATGTTAATTCTTAATAATTAATTCTAATGTTTATTAATTATAGTGATTTATCAATAATTTTTATTAAGTAATACTAATTATTACTAGTTATACCCACTTACCGCTACTTTTTACAAAATTTTTCTAATCATCACTAATTTTTAGTAATTTTTATTCATTACCTATAATTTGTTTTTTAATTTTTACAAATTAGCACATATTTTAATTAATTTTTACAAATTATTGTGTTTTGTCAAAAAAATTCTAATTACTGCTTATTTTCACTAATTTTTGTCATTAGCACGAATTTAAATAAATTATAGTAGTTTATTAATAGTTTTTACTAACTACAATTAATATTTACTAATTATAGTTATTTATCACTAATTTTTACTAGTCAGCACTAATTGTTAATAATTATAGTGATTTATCACTAAATTTTACTAATTATAGTTAATTTTTACTAATTAACATTAATTTTTACTAATTATAGTTATTTAATGATAATTTTTTCTAATTTTTACTAATTAAAAGTACTTTTTACTAATATTTTTTTATTACTAGTAATTATTAAAAATTAAATTGATTTAACGTTAATTTTAATTAATTACAACTAATATTTAATAATTATAGTGATTTACGGTTAATTTTTACTAGTTGCTTCTCTCCAATGGCCTGAAGGCTTTCCTTTTATATTGATTTTGATAATCCACCTTTTAAGGGTTTCGGTGGAACCCTTTCAAGGCCCGTAGATGTAAGTATTTCATGGCTTGTAGGCCTTAAAAAATTCATTTCCCATAGGCTTCAAACATTACACACATCCCAGACTAACTCCTTGAAACTGCTCATCCCCTGCATCTTTATTTTGAAATCTGCTCTCCACCTTCGTATGGTTGTTTCGCTAGGATTTCCCATTCATAAAAATTCTTTTCCCAATGGTAGGTTCCATACCCTCTCATTCTTGCAATTTTTTTTAGCTTCTACTATTGTGAATGCTCCTTACTTATCCTTTTTCTAGAGCTTGTTCCTTGTAGGTTGTTGGTTTGCATCTACACTAATGGTGGCCCGAAGGCCTTGAAGTAGCCTTAAGGCCTTACTGACTTGAATTCATGGGTGTCTTAAAGGACCTAAAAGAATCAATTACGAAATCGGTGTCCTGAAGGCCCAAACGGGGGAATAGCCTCGGCTGCTACAGTACCAAACAGTACCTGCTACAGTTCCCGATACAGTGCTTGCTACAATACTGCTACAATAGTCTAGAAATATGCCTCTACCTGGATTTGATCTCAGGTCACCTAGATGCACTTATGGAGTCCATTCCAACTGGGCTGAGGCGTAAGTTCACTACTAGTTTCTTCTAATTATTACAAATTATACTGGTTTATAGTGACTTTTTACTAATTTTCACTAATATTTAGTCATTACCAATTTTTTCTACTAATTTTTACTAATTATTGTGGTTTATTGATAATTTTAACTAATTAATACTTAATTATAATAATTTGATATCATTTCCACTAATTTAAAATAATTTTAGTTATTTATCACTAATTTTTACTATTTACCATTAATTTTTACTAATTAGAGTGATTTAACCTTCAATTTTACTAATGCTTACTCATTATCTCTAATTTTTACTAATAATGTTAATTTTTAAAAATTATAGTGATTTACCATTATTTTTTACTAATTAATGCTATTTTTACTAATTATAGTTATTTAACATTAATTCATACTAATTAAAACTATTTGTTAAAAACAACTCTAAAGTATTGTTACTTATTAACAAGATCTGTAAATTATTACTAAGTTTTTTTAATTAATACTACATTTCAATTATAAGTAACTAATATTAATAATACCCACTCACTAGTAATAAAAACAAATTATTGAAAATTAAAACTATTTTCCTTTTAATTAAAAACAATACTGGTAATTAAAAATAAATATTTATAATTTAAAATAACCACTACTAATTATAAATAATTACTTCTAATTATAAATAATTACTCCTAATTATAAATAATTACTCCTAATTATAAATAATTACTATTATTTAACTATAATAACTAAAAATTATTGATATTAAAATCTAATATAAAATAAAATGAATAAACTAAAAATTGAAAACAATAAATAAATACCTCTAAAATAATGATTTATGGTCCTGTAGACCTCAAAATTTTGTTCTCGGTAAAAAATTAAACCCATAATTGAAATAATGAAGAGAAGAAGAGGAACACTGAGCAGAGAAAATCTCAAATGGAGAATGAAGAGGAAAAATTAATGGGGGGGGTATATATAGGTTAGATTATTAGTAACAATACTATTTACGACGTGGTTCCCATTTAAAATAGTTCTTACTATACATAATCAAGGCGGCGGTTAAAAATCTATTTGTGATAGTAGCCACCTTAAATACTCACCTGTCGTCAGAGGTTTTGTGATGGGAATCAATGATATTCATAAATAACTATAATTGAATAAAGTTATTTATGACGAGACAATTTTCCCATCGGAAATAACATTACATGACCAAGGGTATTTACCATGAGAAACAAGTCCCATCACAAATACCCTTTCCCTCATTGTGGCCGAAACGCATGATGAAAATATTTGCGATATGTTCTTTCTACCATCTAAAATAACAATTTATTTAGTTTTATTTGCAATAGGATTTGAATCTTGTTGCAAATAGTCCTTCAGAAGGGACTATTTGTGATGGGGTATGGGCCCTTTGTAAATACCCTATCCCAAAAAACATTTTTCACATAGTAAAAATACAAAATAAACATGATTCAAAAGAATTAAAATGTATGAAATATAAATAACTAATACTAATATTTCTTGAGACCATATTCAAAACGTAATAATACTATTAAACTATTTATTTTATTGAAATTAAATGAAATTTTTACAAAAATAAATATTTTTCACTATTCACTAAAAAATAAATCTTTTCAGAAGAATCTCAAAAAAGAATCCTAAGATAATTTTGACCTGATAAAGCCAAAAATGATTTTCATTTTATCGAATATATTTTCAAAAAGTTTTAAAAATTAATTGTATTTATTTTCTCAATGTAAGCAATAAAAATCATTTTTCGAAGAAAACATAATTTTGAAGAAGAAAACGAACTTAGTAAAAATTATGTTTTCATTTACAAATCATAATTAAATTTTTATTGAATGTGAACTACATATTTTTTTCATAATATATTTAATCTTATTCACATTTCCCAATTTAGTGGAAAGTATATACAGATCATGTTAAAATAGTAATATTTTGGAGTTTGTTTTATCACGATGTTTTGTTCAGTGTAAGCTATCAAACATATTGTTATTTTAAAATATGATGGTGTTACATTCTCCCCTATTTAAATAAACTATGTCCTCACAATTTAAACTTTTTATTGACTTTGAATATATAATATTCGGTATTTAATCAATTAAAACCACCTCTCTTCAAGTATAAATATCACTCCTTACCACCCCCTTTCCCCTGATAAGCCTTAATCATTACCAAACATATGCCAAACCCACTCCTCCTAAATATCCCCATGACAAATTTCTTTTATTCTCACTTAAATAACCATTTTATGGCCTTTAAGGGATCCTTCAAGGAGGTGATATTCAAGTGGTAAATTTCTCAAACCACATCTCTTAATTTAATTTAATTTTCTACCATCTCCACACTTCCATCATACATAAAGGTATAATAAATCTAGTATCATGTATATACATGAATTATAAATATCTAATAGAATATCTTATATGAAACACTTTTATTATCTCTTATTATTTAAAAAAACGAAACCATTGTCCAAATTATGAGGATTAATTGTCTCTGTGGATAATTATTATTCATTTTCCTTTATCTCCTTCAAACCTAGTCAAAACTATTATTATTGTTAAATAACACTTTAATAAGTATATTATAACTTATTTCATGTTTTTTAACTAATATATAGAAATAATATTAAATAAAATGAATGTACTTTGTGATGGTTGAAAAAACAGCCAAAATAAACTAGATAGTTATCATTAACATTTTATCGAATGAATCAACCTCATGTTTGAAAAAAATGATATGTGGGTCTATTTATACTTTGGGAAGTGAATTAACACCATTTAATTTTAATTTTGGAGTATTGTTTACATTTGATAAAAAAATCCATAATTATACACAAATTAACCGTCCTTGAAACTACGAGACAAATGCTCCTAAAATAATTAAAATAAAGAAATATTATTAATGAATAGGTAGTAAATGTTATAAAATCATAATAAACGTTATTTTAAATATTAATATATTTCTAGAATGATTTAATAATATTATTTAAATAAATATACATTAGGTTAAATCATGAGCAACTAATGGGAAGTGTGAGGTAAGAGTTCCTCATCTCACTCTTATTTTGTGAGATATATGCCTTATTAACCACTTATTTCTTTTGTGTGTTGTATAAACTATTATTTGATATATCATATCACTAATCTTATTTTATTCATGTTATCCAATGTTTAATTTGGTAGTTATTTCTTTTATGGTGAATATGATTTGACCGATTATAAAGTGTAAGGGAATTCTCACCCCAATTTCCATTATTTAGGGTAAATCTCTATGTTTTGATAATGCCATTCTAGGAATATGTATCAAATGACTTGTGGTTACCTCATATTTTATTTACAATTTTTATATGGATTTATAGTGAATACACATAGTTAATTTATTTTATTAATGATCACTTAAATGATACAATATTTTTAAGAGACTTTCTATTAAAAACATCTTTTGTAGTCCCTTTTTTAACAAATAATGTTTCTTACATATATTCCATATAAAAAAAATTTCTTCTTTTAATTATTTTAATATTTTAAAGATTAATTTTCATGTTTTAAAGGTTACTTTAAAATAAATATTTTCCATTGTACATGCTCGTTTTTTCAAAATAAGTGATTTCAAATTGGAAAGTATATTTTCTCCGAAGAGAATATTATAATCCAAGGTTTCATGATTTATGTTGATGTTATTATTCTTATTAATTATTCATGAAGATGGATTGTTCCATTATAAACAAATTACATGTCGTTCTATGATAAACTGAGGATGGTGGTTATGTTATTATCCAATGACAGTTGGTTCTGTGATAAACCAAGTATGGGTGGTTACATTATAACATCCAATGCATTGGGTATTTCACAGTTAGTGGTTGGCTATATTGGTTTATCTAATTGTAAGAGTGATATATAAAATGATTTCCAAAGTTACTTATATATTATATTCTTACTTATGATTTTTAATGAATATTTCTTGATTTTCAAAATGTAAGATAACGATGTTTTTTTAAAATATGATTACTTTTACAGGGAAAAAAGGTATGGTTTAGTGTATGTTTTTATGAATTTTCACAAGACTAATTGTTTCCACTCATTTATAGACCTTTATAAGGTTTTATAATCATCCAATTTTTAACATATTTTCACAGGGTTTAAGAATGTGTAGGGATAAGGATGATATCAAGGAGAAAATTCGTGATGATTTTTCTTGGAGAGTAACCATGTATTATTTTATCTTGTGTGACAACCCTTCCAAACTGATGGTCGTAATATTGTGAATATCACAATCATGTATTGTTAAATAAAAACCTAAAAACCAGAAATCAAATCATGGAAACAAAAACCAGTTTTCAGTTCACGAATGTGATCCATTATAATTGGCATATATGCTTCAACATCTATAAAGGAGTTTTCAACATGGTTACGATATGTTCTTCAAATAGTTTCTTTCCACAACTATCACATAGGATAAAACCTGTTCCTTATCATATAGGATAATCCACCATGCATATTGGATTTGGATTATTCATTCAAGAAGGTGTTATAGGGACTTTGGCTACCCTTGTTTATCTCATTGGAAACAGATCTCCCATTAAATTTAGTGGCATCAGGCAGCACCGGTGATTCAATCTTCAATGGAGGTGTCACGCATGATATTATTTATAATAGTGGTGGGATTTTTTTTCTATAGTTTCTTTAATTGATAGAATGGAATAGTTTTGATAAATAATGGGATATGGGGGGCGTGAATATGCTTTAGTATCCTGATTCATCAGCATCATAGGCACTTGACTTCAACTCACATCTCTAGTGTGACATCCGACATCATCTTGGGCTTGAGAGAAGAGGGAGGCCACAATGAGTTCTTCATCATTTTCTACCGAAACAAAATGGTGTGGGTTTGGTTTCTAGGTTCATTGCAAATTAAAGGTATGTGTCTTAGATTTGGGTATCAGATCCATGGATTCTAGATATTAGTGTTGTCTTCTACAACAAGATGGTTTAGTTCGTACATAGTGAGGCTCCCTAGAATAGTGTTCTTCTAGTATAGATAAGATTCCAAACATCAGTAAATCATTATTTGGTTCAGTCTTTGGATGGATCCTCTTTATCAAATTCAAGGTTTTAAAAGGTGATCAAAATATACCCATCCTTTGGTCAAGAGTCTTCTTCAAGTTCCATATCTGGTCATGGGTTTCTTTCTCTGATGATCTGGTGAAAATAAGTGGCATAACATATTCTATCTCTATAAACACAGTTATTCAATCATGATATAGAAAATTAATATGTTCATAGTAGCTAAAGAAGTTATAGTCATCACAGAGATGGTTCCTTTTTGGTAAGTTGAATTGCATGGGGTTCAAACTGATGATGACATTATTTTATCTGCATGGTAGGTCGCCCAACCTCACTCATTTCCAGTTCACACTTACAAAATATCCAATCAGGGTTGGTTTAAATGAGCTGTATAGTTAGTTTAATTTCTCTCTTTGGTCTCATGGATTAATAGGTGTGATACAATTTGAGTTATAGTACCACATGGTAAATATAGTAATCATGAGACTGTCTAAAATTGGGTAGGATAAGTGGGGGTGGATGGTTACTTTAATTTTTTTACGGGTAGTGTGCTGACATTGAAGAGTAGGAATTGTCTATAATAGTTTGAGGATGTATTCACCTGTACTTAGTAGGCATGGTTTCTTATCACTACATGAAATCACTCATTGCAAACAGTATACTACCATGAGAGTGCCCCATGGTAAGTTGAGACGTTCTCATACGATAACTTTTATTTTCACATGTATGGTAACCTAAAATTTTGTCTTCTGGTAAATTTAGAGACTGCATTCCATTCATTTGGATATTTCTATCCTTAACGGATGTTTATCACTGGCCCTAAAAAAATATAAATCATAAAATAATGAAACAAAAAAAATAAAATTTTAAAAATATTGCACAAAGATTACCACATTTTCCTAATCAATGGATTCCATAAATAAATATTTAAAAATTAATTACATATAAATTGTTTAATCAAAATCATATTGAATCATTGGAATAATTAATTCAAGAAAAAATTAATAATAAAAAAATCACTAAAGAAGGTTATTCAAAAAAAATGGAAAAAAATTAAAATAACCCACATCAAATCATTATTATACCAAAAACACTAGGAAACATTCTCATTTATATTTTTTATTAATAAAAACAAAAAAATCAATAAAATTTAGTTTTGAAAAAATAAACACTCTTTGTAAGGAACCATTGAATTTTTTCAATCCAAAAATCAATGAATTTTAGAGACAACATCTAAAATTTATTAAAAAAAATCAATATTCCTAAAACTCCCCAATTAATTTACACTTTCACATCAAAATTACAATAAATTCCAAAAATCAGATGAGGCATAATGAAACCAAAACAAACCACATAAACTTGTATTTCCATTATTTTTTATGTAATTACACTTAACCAATCCTTTCGATCTCCCTAAATATTTGTGAGTTATAAAATATATATAATAAAAGCAGTATCTGAAGGTGCATGATGTGTGTTCATGGAATAGTCAAGGCAAAGGCATTTCAAGACTGAACTAAGAGGAAACCAATATGAGTGATATATAAGTGGACAAGTGGGAAGTTTTATCTCATTCCAAGACTAGAACATGAAGTTTTCCCCTGGGGTCATAGATTTATTTATTATCTGATCAATAAATAAAATATTAGATAAGCTCGAGATCATGTCATACATATATATATATACTTGATTTTTTTTGATGATGGGAGATCTCTATCACATAAATAAATGATTTAATTTATAATTATGGAATTAAAATAAAATAATTATGTGTAAATATTTTATCGGTACATAGTTAGTAACTTGATTAAAATGCAATAAATATTAATAAGACACGTAAAATATAAAATAATAAAATTTACTCATAATTATCAAAAACCATAAAGTTAATATTAATTTATTTTTCCTTCCATTATCTGAATTAAGATAAACCATAGTTAAATAATTGGTTCAGTCCCAAGTTATAGAAACTTTTAATTATCATTTGGTTTTAACTAATTTGATGGGTCAATTTAACTAAAATTTTATTAAATTTAAAGGCTATAGAGCATTAAATACAAATTTATAGGCTTGGGTTGAGGATATTCATGTTAGGATTTTTGGATTCGGGAGTCTACTTAATTGAACAAGGAACTACAAGACAGTAGTCTGCATGAACGCCTACAAAAACACCTTCTTATTGTTTTCATGGTCATAGTTTTGATTATATGGAGGGAAATATGGTTCCTTGACATAAGAAAATCTAAAATGATTAGAAATTATGAGTTCAATGGTGAGGTTTTTTGAGACTTGATAAAATTGTGGGAGAGTTAAAAAAAATTAAAATTATTTTTATTATTTCATGCATGAATTATAATCATGAGAACTATTAATAATCATCTCTATTATTCTAGAATAATTGAAAGTTCATCATCCACCCTATACCGGGGAAACTTTTCAGAGAATGGCCTTCTCTTAATCGCCAGTAATTTACATGAAAACCTCAATTTACTATGAGTGATGTTTCAATATGAATGAAAATCAAAATGATAGAATCCCCAATCCCTGATCTACCTACTAAGGAGAAAAGTGATGAGGTGTTTTCTATCTATGATAAACAACCGAGTCATATTGTTGATGTTAAATATTTAATTCTTCCATTTATATTTAATAAACTCTTGAAGTCACAATAAAATAAGAATTTTTATATCATGCTACATCATCTAAAATATCTATATTAAGAGAGAGAAAGGAAATAATAGTTTAATTTCTATAGGTCACTCTTGGTGAGAAATATTAGATAAGGTTCACTAGATGGGCCTCACATCATCAAACTTATTGGCTAAATTTCATGCCTAGTGTTTATAGGGTTTATATTTCATGATGAACTATGCATCAATCTTATTCTTTCATCACTCCCTAGAAGATTCTCCTATTTTGTTGTAAATTTCAATATTATCATCATGGATAAGTCACTTCCAGATATTGTCACTCTATATTTTTCAAGTTAACTGGAATAAAAAATCAGAAAATTATTCTATATTTATGGTGAATAAAATGAAATTATATGAAATGTGCACCAATAATTCTTCCAGGTTTAATGGTTCCTCACAATTCCATTTCAAGAATAGAATGATCAAGGGAAAACCAAGGGAATAAAGTTCTATCTGTTTTTCTTGTGGAAAGAAGGTTGACAAGAAAAAAAATTAAACATAGACTAAGAAGAAAGGGGAAGATTCATGAGTGTTCATTATCATGTACAATTGATCTATTTCTACAAATTAGGTCTTGGTTATATCATTGTTTCTAAAATATGTATTCAAATGCATGAACTACATAGATTATGACAGTTTTCCCACAGTGAAGTATATTTACAAGATGCTAATTTATCTATACTTACAATTTTGGCTATTGGGGAGTACTACATGAGTTTAGCGACTAGAATCACTACTAAAAAATGACTTTAACAGTTCCAAAAATAGAATTTATCAAAGATGACTACCAGAGCATGATTAAAATCTATAGGCTTTTTCCATCACTGTTATATGCACTAAAAAAGGGGCATGGTGTAGTGTACTGTAACCACACATTGCAAGAATAGTGTAGTGTGTTGTAACAGAACACCACAACAACAAAACCCCCCATGAAATCAAATAATAAAGTAAAAATATAGAATTTAAATGAAATACAATTTTTAATAAAAATACAACAAAAAACAATTTATTATAGACATTTCAAACACACATTTATACAATTTCCTATGTAAAAATTATTACATACATTAGAAAATATTATTGTTCCATTATCTTTTTATCTTAACCCTCTATCAATAAAAAACACACGTATAAGAAAAAAATTATTATGTTAGTAATAATATAAAGAACTAAATTAATAGAAAGTGTTAATTTTAAACTAAAATTTGAATCATAAAAAGAATATTGCGTATTAGATTGAGTTGCGTTAGATTATTGTACGTTACACCATTTCTTGTTCATCTTTAAAAATTATCTATATTAAAATTATCTAAATAATTATAAGATAAAAACAATAAGGAAATTAATTAATTAATAGCAGATAGAATGGTGAGAAAATAATCAAGGATCTTTTTCTCAGTTTTGGAGATGTGATGCACATTGTAAACTAAAATGACAAGTATTTATTTAAAAGAAGCACTTGGAGTCATACTGGTAACACTATGTGTCATATTTATGTGTAACTGGTTACTACACATCTCAAATGACTTATGGATAATTTTACATGAGTATCGAAACAATTAGAATGTGATTTCATGGTTTTGAGTATGTTACTTCTCTTTTTTACTAAAGTGTCATTTTAACCTGGAAACAGGAACATTAACTCATAATGGTAAAATCATGTATTAGTTTTAAATGAAACCAATTCCTACATGTCACAATTTTCTTAAGAATAGTTTTCCTAAATTATTAAGTCAATGTAAGTATGTTTTTTGAGTTTTTAGCGAGTGACACATTTTGTACTAAAATAATTATTTTAAACTAATAATAGACACCATAAGTTATAAAGAGGATACCATTTAACAAATTGATATGAGGTGGATTAATAAATAGAAAAAAATTACATATGTATCACTGTAAAAAAAATTTAAAAACAATATGAATATTTTTTCAGAGTTTCACGTAGGTCATTTGTCCTTTTTTACTAAAATTGATGTCAATTTTAAATAAAAAGACACACTTGGTGTCATATCAGTCACCCCATGTGTCAGATTGAGGTTTTTATGATTCCTAAACATTATTAATGACTTCTGGATCAATTTAATAAATTATCAAAATAATATCAATGCATTTTCTTGGTTGATAGTAGGCCAGTTGTCCTTTTTACTAAAATTGATGTTAATTTTTATAAAAAAGGAACATTGGGAGTCATACTAGTCACACTGTACATCATATTGAGGTTATGATTATTATTACATGTCTCATATAACTTATGGATATATTTACTAAAGTATCAATATAATCTGAATGTATTTACTCAGTTTTGATTATGTTAGTCGTCTTTTTTACTAAAACATCATTTAAACTTGAAACAAGCACCTTGAATCATACTGATAACATCATGTATCATATTGAGTTGAGATAAATTACTACATGTGAAAATGATTTATGAATAAATTTCATAATTTATCAATAAAATTTGATCGTGTTTTCTCAATTTTCACTCAGTGACACTTTTTGAGAAAAAACAGTTGATTTTAAACTCATAATGGACACATTGGGACATATCTGGAACATGATGTATCTAGTTTAGGTGACGGTGATTCATAGATATCCAAACTGACTTATGGGTTGTTATAATAAATTATCAATACAATATGAAGGTTTTTTATTGGTTGTGAGTAGGTTAGTTGTCCTTTTTAATATAATTTATTTCAATTTTAAATAAAAATATACACTTGGAGTCATACTAGTTACACCTTGAATCATATTGAGCATAGAATAATTCCTACCTGTCTTGAATGGATTATGGATAATTTTAATAAAGTATCAATACAATATAAATGTGTTTACTTAGTTTTGGGTACATCACATTTTTTAAAAAAATATGTCATTTTAGACTCAAAACATGCTCTTTGAATCATACCGATCACATGGTGTATTATTTTAATGTGAGACCAATTCTTACAAGTCAAAATGACTTAAGAATCAATTTCATATATTATCAAGAAAATATAAGCATGTTTTCTTATTTTTCAATGACTGGCATTTTGTGAACAAAACTATTGATTTTAAACTAATAACAAACACATTGAAAATTATCGAGTATATCATGTTTCAGATTATGGTGAGGCTGATTCTAATACATAAAAATGACTTATAGATCATTTAAATAAAGTATAAAAACAATAAAAATGTCTTTTATTGGTTTTGAGTTGCTTAGTTTTCCTTTTTACTGAAATTGATGTCAATTTTAAATAAAATGATGCACATTGAGTCATATCATTAACGACGTGCATCAGAATGAGGTGTGTCTGATATCAACACATCTCAAATGAATTATGGATCATTTTACTAAGGTATGAAAATAATCAGAATATTTTTTATCAGTTTTGAGTATTTTAGTTGTCATTTTTAATAAAATTAATGCTAATTTTAAATAAAATGAAGTACATGGAGTCATACCGGTTAAACCATTTGTCAGATTGAGATGCATCTAATTCATACACATCTCAAATGAAGTATGATTCTTTTTCTTAAATTATAAATACAATATAAATGTTTTTATTAGTATATATTTGGATAGTTTTCCTTTTTACCAAAATTGATGCCAATTTTAAATAAAAAGTTACACTTGGAGTCATACCTATAGTGACTCTAGTTTTTCTCTATTATACTTTTGAATATTCTCAAGAATATTTCAAGAGCTAGGCGGTGAGATGGTGTGTGATTCCATGGCGAGGTGTGCCTGAAATAATTTTTTTTCAAAATAATAAATGTTTTTATAATATGTACAAGTATGAAATGGTTAATCTCTCAAATAAAATCTTAGATTATAAATATGAGGCCACAGTTGGGTTTGTCATGGGGTGTTTACCCTAGGCACAACCTAAAGTGAGAGGGTGAGGTACGTTCGGATCTTATGAACCTTAGTAAAAAATTTGTGAGTTTTTTATAAATAAGTAGTCAAGCAGATGAATAAGGGTTTCACTCATTTTCTCCCATGTTTAGTGGAGCTCCTCTCTCTTTTTGAATGACGAATCAACATAAGATTCCTAAAGGATCACAATGAAACATCATAACATAGTAGATTATAGCACAATGAATGTGACTGTAGATTTAGTATCTGGTAGGATACTTATACATTTTTTCTTCTACGATATTCATTGTTAACTTTATGATACGATGAAACAACGTCCAAATGTCATGCAGATCATGAATATGTGAAATTCATGATCTAGGAATTTTGGATCTACAAGAGTTTCATGCTTCGGGCAACAGAGGAGGCGCGATAGTGAGTGAAATATCTACCAACTTTTCATAGCATTAAAACAACAACAGGTCTTCAAGAGGATACTGAGTTTGTGAAGATAAAATATGGGGGATCCCATATCTGACCGGGGAATGATTTTTCATGAATTGTGGCACTACTGGTGGTCTGTGGAAGGGTTATGGCGGTCAGCAACAGCATAGTCGTGGAGGTGGCCATGACCAAGGGTCATATGAGAGCCAGTGCATGCAAGGTGTGCTGGGTGGGGTGGTCGGTAGGAGTTCGGGAGCTAAAGGAGCAGACCAGGCCGGCTAGAGCGGGCCAACCCAGGAGGAGCAGACCGGTCAGAGAGGGATGGTCTATCTAGAAGGGCCAGGTTGGGCCTAACTATTTTTAAATGCCTATATCCTGCAAACCAAACATTTGATTTCCATTCCATATAAGACCATGTTACCCTCTCTTCAAGATGGACCTTTTGAGGTCAATTTGAGATTGTAATGTTTGGGGTCAGGATGTGGGCCCCACATTGACCCATCCTGGCCTATTTTAGTAAAAAGCTCTTTTTGAACTAGTTACCTATTTTGGGAATGTATAGAGCCAATACTATGTGTTTTTTCATGTAGAAAATGATGTTTTCCTCTGTTACGGCTTACAGGACATGAGGTTGCATGAATCGAGCAAGACGCTTGCGGAGCAGTGCTAGGCTGATGATGGAGATTGATGGTTCATGAAGGGAGATGTTGGGTCAGGTAATCCCCTATGATATCAAGGTGAGGGTTTCCCTTACTTTGCTACATATGTAGAGATGAGACTCCCCACATCATGGTAATGGGTTTGTTACCTTTGGGTGGTTTCCTTTGTGGTGGTTACTCCCCCGATGGACTAGGGTACAGGATCCCCATGATGTTTTTACAGTTGGGATGCTCCCATACCATGATCAGGCATGGTATATCCAATCTCATTTTATGGTAAATTGCGTACACCCCTTCCATGTCATGGTGTGGATCCTCTATCATCAATGTGGTTCGCCCCTATAATGGGTATGGGCTCACGTTCTTTATTATGGTGCTCTCCTTCCATGGGTGCATGATCACGTTAGATAGAGTGTTGCTCCCATACCATGGGTGAGTCATCACATCTCTCAAAATAGTACTCCCCTTCCATGGGTTTGGGCTCATGTTTTATGTAGTGGTTCTCCCCTACCATGTTAGGGTTTAATTTCATGCCTATGGAGTAGTGCCCCCCCCCCAATTCATGTGTTGCAGTAGGGAACGAGCCCCTAAACATGTTACTCAGGATTCATAGTCTATATTTAGAGCTTCGTTGACATACTGAGGTGTGGTATCCTCTAGATAGTAGTCACAGAGGTTTTGTGGGTTGGCTTAAGAGATAGTACTCCCTCGACTATGGGGAAATGTTGAGGTGTGGGACTCACTACGGTTCTTTCAACCTTGAACATGGGGTTATTCCATGTTGGTGTAATCATTCAGTTGAGTTCCATCTAGGATGGTGGGGTTTCCTCATCGTCTTTAAGTTTTCAATGATTTCCCCCTTTTTTTGTGAGAAATTGGAGATGGATTGGCTCTTGTTGTTGTCCATGAGGTCGATACCTCATGATACCATTGTGAGTGTTTCATTGGAACCTTGATTCATTTACCATGGATAGTTTCTGGCTAGGGCCATGAGAATTAGTGACATATATGAGTATATCTAGGCATGTTATGGGATTCCCCGTGGCTTGTGTTGTTTTGTTTACAAGCTAAGGATGTCAAGCTGAATAGTCGGGTATTGTCATGGATGGTCCTGATATGTACCTTCCCTTTCATTTGGCTTCCCTTAGACTAAGTTGAGTTAATATATGCCTATTATTTTCTTCCTTTTTTATTTGGTATTTTTGGGTTCCTACTGAGTATTCATATACTCACCCCTGCAAGGTATTTTCCTGCATCTATTGGGTCTTGTGTCTTGTGAAAAACATAGGTCCTTCGATAGAGTCCTACTAGGATCCAGAGTAGGTAGAGCATAGTAGCTTGGCCAGGGGTTTCTGTCAGATCTTGGCCATGGAGATGACCGATAGGTGTTTGATAGCGATACCCTCATTCAGAGCGGGTTGGATGCTTTTGATGTTTTTCTTTTGGTGGGCCATGCGTTTTCCTTTTTTATACCTTAATTATACTCTGGTTGGGATAGATTTATACAGGTTGTTTCATAGTTCCATTAAACATGTGTTCCAATTTAATAATCACTACTTCTAGGTGGTTGCCATTGGATTTATTCATGGAACCAGAAATAAACAACAATTCTTTATCCCCAAAGGGGCCTACATTCCGAAGGTAGATGTTCATTGAGTTTGAACTTTATGGTACTTAGAAACGTTCATTGGTCAAGATGATGGACGGTCAGATTCATCACACCCTTTTGGGGGTAATTACTATCTACTTCAGGACTATCCTTATAAATTAAATATATTTTCAGGAATCATTTTTAATTCACCATGTATAACATAAGTTTACCTTAGAATTTGAAATAACTTATAAACATGTGTAAAATTAAGAATCATACGTTTGTATGTTAGTTTCTTCATTAATGGAGATATCTATATTTATTAAAGGTTCTCCATAAATGGTATCCTCTTATATACTACTTAGATATTCTTTAAATCGTTGCTAAGATGACATTGGTTTTTAAGACACTGAGTGGGGCACTCTGGAATTTATTTTCATTTTGGGAGATGAAGGTTTATTCAGATATTGGTATCATACCCATAAAATGATCTACTAATATATATTTATGAAAGGAATCATAATATTCATAGTTTGGTGCTACTTAATAGGACACATCATACCTTAATAGGTCATGGGATAAGGACCTAGATGTACAGTTTAATGTCATGTGGAAAGAACATCTAAGCGAAAGGTGTTTAGTCAAAGTTTTGTGTGGGACCTGTGCCTAAGTAGCCCAAGGAACCTGAAAAGAATATCGATTTCCAATTATTATTAGACCCTGTTGGGAATATGGCCCAAGGAGAACAGGGTTAATTTGAAGTGTTTGGTTTGAACCTCAAGGAGGCTTTCTATGCATCCCTTGTGGATGGGAATCAAAGCCCAGATAGTTCGATAAGTCTCTTAGGAGAGTATAGTACTTTGAGAGAAATGAGTTTGGTCTTACTTCATGAAAATAATGACTTGGTTATTTGGGAATTTAATTAGGGTATTACTTATAAAGAAGATGCCCAGATTAAGAAAATTAGGGTTAGATTCCCGAAGAAGATATCCAATGAGCTTGGGCTCTAAAATGGATTCTTACATATCCTGGTTTGAACCGGAATCAGAGTTATCATAGTTTAGGTGGTTGTGAAAATTTTGTGATCATGAAAAATCATTAATCACACGTGATTCATGCTCGGTGTGAGAAACAAGAAGATTTCAAAGATTCGACAATGGAACTCACACTTTTCCTCCTCCACAGGTGGAAGATGGCATGCCTACAGAGGCGACATTGGATGAGGGTGAGGTGACATGGGATGAGGGCGGGGTGTTGAGCCCTCCCTCTATTATCTTCACATTAGACAATGGTCCAATCTAAAGAAATAGTGAAGGTGAAGGAAGTAGAGAGGAGAAAGACTACAACCTTCTACTTTAAAGGTTAGTGGCTTACACTAGGATGGTTTCCCTAAAATTGATCCTGATAGGGGTTGGAGACTTTTCCATTGCTTGAATAGAAAAGCAATTGTGAACCGTACATTTCCTACCATAGACCTAAGGTTTCATGTCTTTGAGAAGGGAGAGGTCAGGACCCAAACCCTAATCCTCTAAATAGGGATCTTCCCAACACTTTTCCTGGGATAAAGTTCCATGTGACTATGGATATACAAACTCACAGAGGCGCCATGAATCCTAAACCCATTGTGAAAAAAATGTGGGAAACCTCTTACTGTAGATATACAAACCCAAATAGAAGACAGGATGATGTACCTTTCCCAAATTTTTGATATGACCAAAGGTTTTTGTGGAGGTATCAACATAATCCCATTGAAACAAGGGATGCATTGAAGAATAATCATTTTCATAAATGGATTTTAAGATATATTAATGGATTATAGACTAAAGAGAGTAGGTGAATCAAAGAGGGGTGCCCATGTAAGTACTGTCACGCAAGTATGGGTTCACAAGTAGAATTGGGCGACCTGATGTTCACTTAAGTGATGAACATCCTAGATGATAATACATGGGTGAGACTTTACTCAAGCCTTCAAGAGTTTTCACAAGTATTTCAAGATGTGGGGCTCTCATGTTCCTGTGAAAGGAATAGTTGGTGCACATGTGTTTCTGATTTATGGTGGTTGGGTACTTTAGGCGTGCAAGTGTTATGGATTTAAAACACTAAAAGGACTTAAGACCTATGATCCTCCTTCAATTAATCTACTATAGGTGTTAAAGAACTAACTTTAAATCTTTAGAAGAATTTGGAGAAGCACTATGGAAAACAGAGAAGCAATTGGGCTTCAGGGAAATTCATCCATCCAAACAAAGGCACCAAGGGTCTATTTATTGGCAAAAAACAGGACCTTGGAAAAAATGAAATTGGGTGCACAAGTGGACTGCGGACCAAATTGTGGTGCACAAGTACCTTGTGCACTAATTGTGTTTTGGAAAGACTAGGGTGTCACTTTGGGAACATAGCCAAAATCAATTATTTATTCATCTCCAGCAAGGTGGCGTGTAGGTATTTTCATGCAGCTACCTTGGGCACTGCTTTAGGGACATAGCCAAATTTATTTCTCCATACCACTCTGGCTACACCCCCACACACCTGATTTGGTTCAATGTTGGGATGGTGCCTTTTCTACCGTCACTGACCCCCATGAAAAATGCAGAGTCGAACCGCAAACTTTTTGAACTCGGGTGAGGCCTTTTGGAGAGAAGTTCTTGGAACAAATTTCTTGGTGCCTAAAAAAATCCCCCCATAGAATTTTATTCATTCATAATAAAAAGAATATTATTCTAAGGTAAAACAAGGGAACTTCTATACATTCCAACGTCATTTGGTTAGATTTGGAGTTATTTTATGTTTGTAAGGATGCTATAATTATTTCTTAAGACATGAGACATAGAAATTGTAGTTTTATTTTTTCTAGGATTATACATAAAACCTCAAAAACCTTGTATCTTTTGATGTTTGGTTGCTCAATATTACCTAAATAATACAAAATGTATGTTTAGTGATCTGGGACTCGACTTTTGTCTAGAGTTCCATTTTCGGGTTCCCAATCTGGTGAGTAACACATCTCTTGTTGTTGGTAGTTTAGAGTCATGCATGTTGGACTATAAAGGGATAAGGCTTAAGGTCAAAAATCTTTGACCATAAATTTTGATATTTGATCCCAAAAATGACTCAGTGGTTGTGAATTTCTCAAATATTATATTAAATATTTCCAAGGAGAATCTTGAGCCATGAGTTTTATGCTCACCAAATCTAACTCTTGTATAAACATAAGAGAAGTCTCTTCCAAGAATGAAGATTCTATTATATGACTAATCTGTTATGGGAATTGTGTTATGCAGGTCCAACTCGATCATTTTCTACATAGTCAAATAGTATCATCTTTTGACTGACAGGCCTGTTATGTAGGAAACTTATCTAAGGCCACCTAAGGGAACACACTTCATAGTCAAACAACAAATCTCTTAAAAATTTAACATTTTTCTATTAATAGAAAAGGGAAAATAATATTTGGGTGACTCAATACCATAGTGGGTGGTTTTTTCAAGGAAAGGAATTTTGAGAATAAAGGGTTATCAATGCTGACATATGTCAGGAATATGAAAACCATTTATAAACAAATTTTGTGTATAATGAATGGTTAAAATTTATCAGAAATGGGAACTTATGATATAAAACTGTACATTGTACTACATAGTTTTAATTCATGCAGTGAGGGAATTTTACTATGCAATTTTAAGTCATGTAGTGAGGACACATTACTATTCAAGTTTAAGTCATGTAGTGAGGACAAATTATTGTGTAGTTTTAATTCATGCAGTGAGGACATTGTACTGTGAAATTTTAGGTCATGCAGTGATAAAATTGTACTGTGCAGTTTTATGTCTTGCAGTGAGGGCATTGTACTATGCAGTTTTAAGTCATGCAGTGAGGACATTGTACTGTGCAGTTATAATTCATGTAGTGAGGACATTATACTATGTAGTTTTAAGTCATGTCGTGAGGACATTGTGTGGATTTAATTGAAGGTCTTTTTCTTTGACCAAACGTATGAAGCTCTCCCAATTTCTTGATAATTTGTTTGGAAACATACTACCATATTCTGGTGTGGAAGGGAAAACTATAAACTCTGATTTGGGAATTTCTAGAATCGAGGAATGATATGGGAAAAGGGCAAAAATCATTAGAGGAAGTATTTTACCAGATCAAAGTTACCATTATATGACCAAACCATTATAGGGGTTGTATTATGCAGGGCCAACTAGGGAATATGCCACATAGCCAAATAGTGGCATCTTTTAACTAACAGAACTGTTTTATAGACAACTTATGCAAGTCCACCTAAGGGCACATACTGTAACACCCCGAGATTTTATGAAAAATATTATTTTTAATTTCATTAATGTCTTGTGTTGTACACTACACCATAAGGATCTTGCACAACACGTATCCTTGACTTGCCTTTCATTACACGCAATCACGGCCTTCCTTTATAGCGTGTGTAGTACGCAATATCGAATTTTACTAAACAACGATATGCTATTAAAATATTATTAAAACTAGCCGTTATGAATAGTAATAACCACTTTTTGAAATTTTGTAAATTTTATTTTTCAAAATGGACTTCATTTTGGGATTCAGAATATCGAAATTAGCTTAGGGAGAAATTTTGGTAATTTTCGGATAACTTTCATATTTTGGTGAATAGTGAAAATTACTAAATTTTAATTAAAAACAACTTTTTCAATCGAAATAATTAATAGTGATAAATTATTAATTTGAGTGGTTTTAAAGTATATTTAGAATATATTTTTACAATTTAATACAATGTTGGTCATTGGATGTAATTCTACATTTAAACTAGACATAAACAAGTGTCAATTTTTTGATAGTTATTATCTTTTAAAAACACGCTATTTGTTTTGACGAGGGGAATTAATTTTTAAATTAATTAATGCAACTTATATGTTTTGAATTTGGTAAAATAGTCACTATTTTTGAGTTCATAATATAAAATATAGCTTAGGACTAATTTTTGGTATTTTTCTGGAAACTTTCATTTTTTGATTAATAGTGAAACCACTAAGTGGTAGTTAAAAAAACTGAATTTTTCATAAAACATAATTTTACCGCTTCTATGAGTAGAATTTCGAAAATCCGAGAGACACAGTTGATGTCAGTAAGTAAAATGTGGTTCGATGAGATGAAAATAATTTTTTGGTGAATAGTAACTTTTTACTTCTTTTTACCACGGTTAAAAGTAAATAGGGTAATTAAGGGTAAAAATGATATTATTATTACCCTAACACATGTCCTAATTATATTGGACAAGTATAATTCGACCAAAAACAAACTTAGGAATAACATATGACCATTTAGGCCCACTTGGATTAGATTAGGACATTTATTATTAATTTATTTAAATAAGGGTTAAAAGAGTTAAAATCAATGTAAATTTACTAAAACATTTTTAATATAGGGTTATACATAATATAAATTCTATTTTAAATATTCATTAGAAAGATAAAAAGATTTCCTACATAATGGAATTTTATTTGTAATTTTTAGACATCAAATAATTTAATTTATTTATGACACAACAATGATGCAGTAATTATCTTATTAATGAAATATTTACATAATTGATGTTATAAATACCAAAATAAATGTAATTTAAGACTTTTTATGAATTACACTAATTTTCTAGGTTAATATGACATGTTAGTATTGATTTAATTAACTTTGTTAGAACTTATCATTCTGTTATGATTTTCAAAAAAATCAATTACTAAATAGTGTCAAAATTGACATAAAATAGTTTTTAAAACAAATATTATATTATTAATTGTTATTTTATTCCTAAAAATCTAAGGATCGTCCAAATGAATTAGATAAGGTTATATATATTAATAATAAACAATTTGGGGTTCGTTTGGCTTCTTATAGTATGTTTATTAACCTTATAGTGTAAGAACACAAGAAGACACGGTAAAAGTAAAATTATTTAACTTAATGTTAAATATAAATGATAATGTTAAAATAGGAACCTGAACTTGTCTAAATTCTATTGGATGAGAGTATTTAGACCCATCCCCACCTTAGCCTCTAAATAAATCAATTTGGAGATATTTAAAACCGAACTTGATTTTATAATAAAATAATAGTTTTAGTTATTCCAAAGGTGCCCCTCTCCTCCCTTATAAAAGGGCACCCCCTCCCTCTCTTCCTCACACAACATTGAGCCTTCATGCTCGGCCAATCCCGGCCAAATTATTTTATCCACTTCCCTAGCAACATCATAGAGGTTCTGGTCTTCCTCAAAGACCAATTTTAGTGCCCTAAGAGGAGGTCTCAAAGAGGCGTTTCAAAGAAGAGGAAATTTTCGTTACCGATTCTTTCACCTTTACTTCTTCTTCCACTTCCTCTTCTTAGGATGTTTCATTATGAAGTAATAACATCAGTATCACTAATATACTGATATTTTATTATAAGTATGAAACAACCCTATTTCACCATCTATCCATCCTATGGAAAACAAAATCACCGCGCGTGCTTACGTACGGAATACCGTCTCCACGCCGTGGTGTAATCTGTTTTTCCACCAACAACTTACATGGATGGGTATTATGGTGTAAAGAATAACTATACATAGTTATTATAACATCATAATTATTCTGATATATTGTATCATCCACTCCAATTAAATTCAATAATTATGGAAATGATATCATCGCTCGTGTGTACGTATGGACTACCGTCTCCACGAGGCGATGAGATTCATTCTCCATGTTAACCATTTAAGAATGATTATAATGTATATATAAGCAATAATAATGAAATATATGACATTATAAAGCTAATGGATTTATGTGTATATATATGTATGTCATCTACTTAATTCCACTCAATTAAATAAGGAAACGAAAACAGCGTTCATGCATACGTACGGCCTACCGTCTCCATGAACGGTGTATTTCTTTCCATTTATTGATCCATTATATATATGTATATTCTGAATGTATATTATATATAAATCATGTTTTATATTCTGGAATTAAGTAATCATGGTCTAAGTAATCATATGAATAATTACAAGTTAAAACACGAACGACAAATGAGACGATTTTACCCAAAACGCTACTTTAACATGAATTTACAAAAGAACGGGTAATATAAAGTCATAATTGAACCATATATGATATAATAACAATGAATATGATTCTGTAATAAGTTAATGACATTGTTTAAATAATTATACAGTAGGTTCGTATACGTACAAAGCATATCGGACATAAGGTAAGGGAAATATCACAATCTCATTTTTATCCGAGATTGTTTATACTTTGGTATTCACTAGGGTGTATTTTATCATCCAAATCCATGTTTCCTCAATATGTCATATTATTTCCATCAACCTACAATTGTTTAAATCCAATTTTACCCTTCGGTGAGTTTTTAGTAAAAGATATGAAAGGAATCTTTTGTTGTTTTTCATACGAGGTACTTTTTGACTTTTCCGACAAAAGTACGAGAAGAATGTTTTTTTAACTTATACGGCACGAATGGATTTTTACGGTTTTATAAAGCCTTATTTTCATGAAGCATCCTCTAAAATATTTCATGACTATTTTCAATAAAATCTCTTTCTTTTAAAATTGCATGACAATTTGTGAAAAGAAATTGATTTTGAAGAAGAAAGGATATTTTCCTCAAGAATTCATTTCAAGTGTTTTATCAAAATTATTTTCCATCTAAGATAACATAGGGTTCTGCTTCTATCCCTATTATTACATTGATTTGGTTATGTTGTGATGGAATTAATTTTATGAATTCCTTTATCTTATATGAATTGTTTGATGATGTCACGATGTTTAAGATTCCCATTTTTATTACATTGGTTATGCAATGATGTATGATTTATGATTTTGTGGAACACATAAGAATGGTATCATTATGAGATGGGTGGGACCTATATCTCCCTCCAATGCATTGGGTAAAGATTTTATATCTCATGAGATAGACATGGCTGGAATGGTAGGTTATACCGGTTCAGTGAAACAGGACTGAAACGAGGGTGACTCAGTTCAGAAAGGGACTTTGTCCACTAAGATAGTCTTGTCAATGAGTCTCGACTAACAAGAAATGATTCTCTATGATTATGTGTATATGCCAAAATGTTTCATGTTTTAAGTTATGATTATTGGGATTTCATTTCACTACTATGATTTATCCCATGTTATGAAATTATGCTCTCTCTTTTGCAGGTTAAGATTTCCAGAATGTTATGTTCTTATGAATATGATGTGATTGATATTTCTTTTGTTTACCCTTACTGAGCATTTGAGCTCACCCTTTCATGTTTTCTTTTCCCCAGGATATAAGGAAAGGTTTTAGGTATAAAAAAAAGGAGATCTTTATGGGATATGTTGAAAATATTTCACCAGGATTAGAAGATTATATTCCGAGTTTCCAAAGACACTAAACTATTACGATCCATGTGTGTGTGTTTTTGTTATGTACTAAATATTCCGCAAAAGTAATGTAATGTCCATGTACGTCAGGCTTCGAGTCTCTACACATACTGCATAGTCAAGAAAAAGAGCTCTCAGAAGTTTGGCATTCTATTTCTAAAAGCCGAAGAATGTTTATGGAGATTCAGATTTTCCAAAGCATAGTGTTTGGTTTATGATGAAATGTATCTGAATATGGAGAGGTTATTTCCAATCAATTTTTTCCAAAGAATCCAAATAATAGGATTTATATGAAGTTCTGATCTAATCATAGGATGTATGGTGTATGTATCTTTAAGTCATACGACTAGTACCAAAAATGGAAACGGTATATGATATGTGGTATAATGATCGAAGATTATTTCATATTTCTTTGAACACATAGAGATAGAAATGTGTAACTCATGGTCTTGAATAATTTCATATTTAGAGAAAGGTAATGGAAAAATAAATGAATAAATACTTTAAAATAATGATTCATGTACATTGTTATCAATGTTTGAAGGGGAAAAAGACACTTTAATCAAGAACAACATTACCATCATTTGAATAACCAGTTATTGGTGATATATTATGCAGGTCCAATTGGGGCATATGATGAAAAGCCAAATAATGTAATATTTTAACTAACAGGCCCATTATGTAGGCAAATTATGAAAGGCCACCTAAGGGAACATACATCATAGTCAAGAAAAAGAGTTATCAGATATTAGATACTTTGCCACCAAAAACTGTAAGAAAGATTATGAAGATCTAAAAATATTCAATATTAAGAGTATGAAATATGGAAGAGGGTAATGCTCAATTTATATGAGAAATATTTGAATCAATATTGACCATGATTTTGGAGTCCCTTACATAGATATGACTCATATGTAAAATGGGGTCATTCTTGTTTCTTTAGTGGGTTCTCTAAGGATAGGACCTAATATAAAAGCTTCACTCAAAAAAAATTATTGTATGCAAGAGAGGGGGAAATTTCCCCATGGTTGGGAATATGGTTTAATGAATAGCCATCACTACATATCTCAATGGGATAAGAATCAAGTCACACATAGTTCTTTAAAGAACCGCATAGTTTATCATCACACAGTGAGGATGTCTATGGTTCCTTTTAAGGTATTGCAGTTAGGACCACTGATAAAACCCAAAATGAATTGAGACACCTTATTTATACAAAGAATATTTTTTACCCAATTCCTATGCCCATGTGAGATATGGTCAGTGTGAGAAAAGAGGAGTAGTAAAAGGTTTCTTCTATAACACAAAATGAGACAGAAGTGAAGAATGGGGTTATTATGATTTAGTAAGGGTTGATCCAAGTCATAGGATCTGGGGATCACTACATATATTGTTGGAGAAATAATCAAGCCAAGTGTAGTTCTTAGATTTAAAAAAATAAAATTAGCATCATATAGTAAAGTCGAAGATGAATCGATGTCAAAATAAAGTCATATTGTTGTTGAATCGGGGAATAAACCCCAAGTGTCACTACATGTCTTAATAGGGAAAGAATCAAGCCATATGTAGTTCTTAAAACATTCCCTATGTAGGATTTATTCTTATATAATGAGTAAAATGGGTTTTTTTTATCGTGGATGGGCCCATGATTGCTGATCTATGCATCTCTACATATCTCATATATATGAGAATCAAGATTTATGTAGTTCTTCAATAGATCATTTCCAACACCAATTGAGTTTGATATAGGAGACAGGGAATCTTGACATGTTCTAGAAGAGTGGTTAAACTTAAGACACAAAATGGTATAATGATCAAACCATGTGTTTTAATGGAATACTATATACAGATTTGGTTCATATACAGAAGGATAAAAGGAAATAATTTTTTTTTGGTTGTAGCTGGGCCTAAGACTGGAGATCCCGGCATCACTACATATCTCATATAAATGAGAATCAATCCACACATAGTTCTTGAAATGAGGTCCCTATGCATATCAGATTTAGTCATTGGAAAAAGAGGACTCGTATGTTGCTAAGGAGTAATAATTATGTCAATGATTCTTGAATTTGGAAGCTCCTAACATCATGTATAGAAGACATTAGGCATACATTTTAATGTCGTGTTATGAGGAGAAACAGTGTCATGCAGTTTAACATCGTGTGACAAGGAAAAAGATGCTACATATTTTAACATCATGAAGCATGGATGCTTATATGTTTTAGAAGGTTTAATGTCTTGCAACTTGGACCTTAGGTTGTGAATTTTATAGTCCTGCAACTAGGACGTTCTGGTTTTCAGTTTAGAATCTTGCTGCTAGGATGTTGTGTTGTGGAGTTTAGAGTCTTGGAGCTAAGACGTTGTGTTGTGTAGTTTAGTGTCTTGAAGCTATGACGTTGTATTGTACAGTTTAGAGTCTTGCAGCTAGGACATTGTGTGAAATTTCACAAATTATTTATTCAATAATGTTGCATTGGTTGGAGTTGTAATAATCTCTCTATCCATTGATATTAAGGCATAAGCTTTGTTCAAGTAGACCTTATGTGTGGAATAAGGTCATTCCCACTTTAGATCAAGATTTGGAGGTTTCTTGCCTAGAATCAATAGAGTTCTGAGGACCAATAACAATTATCCTTGAAGAAGTGAATAGAGGTGAACATTCTTGTTAAAGTCTTACACTATTCTGTTTTGATATACTTCTAAAATATTCAAAGTATGCAATATTTTTTCGTCTAGTTGTTCTAGCTCATCAAATAATTTTTTAGACTTTTCATCTTTAGAAAACTGATCACATATTGAAACTCTGAGTGAAGGCAATTGAATATCAATTGGCGATACAAATTCTAATTTGTACAACAATGAATATGATGTTTCCTGAGTGGTAGTAAGTCTAGTATTTTGATAAGCCCATAATGCATGCAAAATTTTGTCAGGACAAGATTTCTTATCTTTATCCATAATATTTCAGAGTATATTTGATAGGGTCTTATTGAAGGCCTCTATCTATCCATTGGTCACGGCGTGATAGCGAGATAAATGGTTGGATTTGATAGTGTGCTCCTAATATAACTTCTTTACCTCAACAAAATAAAAATTGGTGCCATTGTCCGTCAATATAGTATGAGGGACACCTGATCTGGTGATGATGTTAGTTTAACAAAACTAATAATGATTTTGGCTTCGATTTCTTTTAGAGGAATTGCTTCATTGCATTTAGAGAATAATTCAGCAGCAGTAAGAATATACTTGAACTGCTTAGTTGTAGCTAGAGGATAAGGCCCTAATACATCCATTCCCCATGTGGAAAATGGACAAGATTATTTAGCTATATGTAACAACATTGGGGGTTGATGAATGAAGTTGAAAAGCACATGGTAGGGATGAAATTTCATCATGAAATCTTTTCAGTCCTACGTCATTGAAGGTGAAAAGTATCCAATCCTTCAGATTTGGTTATAAATCCTAGGCCTAGACTGGTGAGCACCACAAGCTCCTAATTGTACTTCTTTCATGACAGGTGCATTTTCTTCTCCATCAATACACCTAAAAGGGATTCCATCGAAGCCTCATTTTTAGAGGATCTTCTAGTGATTTGGAAAATCTTAAAGAGTAAAATTGGTCAGTCATCATTGAATCTGTTCTTTCTCAAGCCTATATGGTGGAAGTACTCCATTTTGAAGGCATTCCATGATGGGTGTTCTCTATCCCATGGTATGACCATATGGCATAGAAATAGGGATAATTTCACCAATTTCCTCCATTCTATTTTGAATGAAATGTGAGACCACATGACGATGGGCTATAATAATGACTGTATAATCTTGATTTGAATATTACAAGGTTGTAGCTTTATTAGCCAATGCATCAGCTTGGGAATTTTTTGATCGTGGGACATTAGACAATGTTGGATCTAAGGGAAATTCCGCCATTAAACCTCCGACAAAATCACAAAAGGATTAATTATTCTTTTCTGATGGAATAATCCCCATTGATTTGATTGATTACCAACTATGAATCACCTTTCACTTTCAAGTGGTTCACTTTTACCTGAAGTGACAATTCCAGAAGAGTAATGAGATCTTGATATTCCACCTCAATTGTGGTTCTGCCTTCTGGAAAAAGGATGGAATAAGGAAACACTACCTTTTCTAGTGAGATAAGTACAATTCCTAACCTGATTTTGTTGATTTAGGGTTTTCCATTATCTTCCCTGTTGGAATTATGGAGGCACCATCAAATTACGTTTCCCATGTTTGTGAACTATCATGAATAGAGAAGACCTCTTAATTAGGAAGTTCAATATTCAATGATGAATCTTTTGTAGATGGATGTTCATCAAGGAAGTCAGCCAAATCATGGCCCTTTATTTCTTTCTAGGGAAAAAACTGGATAACAAACTGGTGTAGAATAATTGCCCACCATGACATATGCCCTATAAGCATATGCGAGTGAGGATAAATTTGAGCGGGTTATTGCGAGACACTAATTGGACCTCATGATGTTGCAGGAACTGCCTCAATTTTTGAACTACAAAGATTAATGCAAGGCAGCACTTTTCAATACTCGAATAATGAGTTTCTATATCAAGCATGGTTTGACTGAGACAGTAACTGTTGTTTTCATTCCCATCACCATTTTTCGGGGCAAGGAAGGATCTCGGTGATTTCTCTAAAGCTATCACATAGAGAATAAGTGGTCTTCCTTCAATAGGTGGCATTAATACTAGTGGAATCAATATATATTTCTTGAGAGTATTAAATGTATCTTGGAAGTCTTCAGTCCATTGATAGGTGACTCCTTTATTCATTAATCTGGTGAAGGGAAAAGACTTTCCAGCCAAAATAGTGATAAATAACCGAATATAGGCCAATAGTACTTGGATCCATATTAATTCTTTCAAATTTCTAGTTTTTGACATTCCAAGGATTGATTTTATTTTCTCAAGATCAAATTCGATACCACGATGTCATACAATGAAGCTAAGGAACTTCTCTAATGTTACCTTGAAAGCACAATTCAAGGGGTTCATCATCAAATTATGTGGCCAAAGTTCATTGAATATGTTCTTTAGATCAACCATTGATCAGAACGTTGTTTGTATTTAACCACCAAATCATCCACAAAAAATTCGACAAATTTCCCTAAGAAGGGTTTGAAGATATGGTTCATGGCATGTTGATACGTTACACCTGCATTCTTTAAGACAAAGGGCATTACCCGATAGAAAAACACACCTTGAGGGGATATGAAGTCTTTATATTCTTCATCGTCTAGGGCCATGAATATTTAATTATACCCAGAGTAGACATCCATAAAGGAAAGAGCTTCATAGCTAGCTATTTCATCAATTAAATGTTATGTGATCAGAACTAGAAAGTCATATTTAAGAAAATTCCTCTTAATATATCTAAAATCAATGAAATCTCTGATTTTTCGATTCATATTTTTCACTGGGAAAATGTTTTCTATCCATTTGGGATATTGAACCTCCATGAAAAATTTATCCTTTATAATATTATAAAATTCACCTTCAATTTTAAGGGCATGAGTTGGGTGTGTTCTTCTTCCTGCCAGCTGGAATCCTCGATGTAATTATGGAAAACCCAAATGATGAGTAGCTACATCAAGATTAAGTCCTAGAATTTTTGTATAATTAAAAAAATCACCATTTTCTTTATTAAAGAATTATATGTGTCTGGATATTCATAATTCATGGCCTCACTAATTAGAGTGGGGCGTGGATATTCTTTTGTACCAAGATTTATTTCTCTAAGCTCATAAACAGTTGTAGAGACACCTTACTCAAATGATGGAGGAGCATCCCTTAGATCTTCTTGATCTATTCATTACGTGTTACTTTTTCTTTCTCTACATGCATTGTAGATGATGAAGCAAAACATCCAGAGTTAAGGGAGGAGTCCATATTTGAATATCTTGAAGAATAAGCCACCATTTATGACCATATTAATGAAGAAGGGTCTTCTTGGGGTAATAAAGAGTAGATGATGGATTGAGAATCAACATCCTTGTCTTCCTCTAGTATTGATACAGCTTCTTTTAGTCTGATTGGTGAAGCAGAATATTGCTAAAGTTTAGTGGATGATATGAAGACATGTCAATTTAACCTTTTACTAATTCTTGATGAATTGACAATTTCTCCCATTCTGTCAGGCTCGATTTCCTCAATTGATATTTTGGATATTACTAGAAAAAATCTTGGATTTGGTTTTACCCTTCTAATTTGATTGATTGGTAACACGTATTTTGTACTGAAATGTATGAATGGGTTTTCTGGGATCTTTTCCAAGGCATTTAGAGCATTCATTCTGGTTACCTCCGTTTCCATGGACTTCATTCCCTTCATGTGATAAAATTATGCCTCAATGTATTGAGATCACATGTTTTTAATAGAGCCTTGTAACCATACAATGTCTATATTGGACCATTTAAACAATACCTGACACATTTAGGTATGATGAATGTATGGTCACATGTTGATGTAGTCATGTTATACCGAGAAGATTGTTAAAGGTTGTGTCCTGATGAACAACCATGAAATCTAGATTAAAAACAAGATCTCCAAACTAACTTCGAAGTGTAATCTCACCCATGGGTTCATGCTCATTCTTGTCATATCCTTGAAAAATTAAAGTGGAAGGAGATAAGTTATATTCAATGAGGCCCAATCGATGAAGTGTACAAATAAGAATGAGATGGATTCCTTAAACATTATTGATGAAGTATCGTTGAATATATATGTCATAGACCTGTATAGATAGATACAATTGACTAATATTTCCATTTCCAACATCATATTCATCTTCATACGTAAATGATATAATTTCATGACACTCTGTAGGATCATTCTCTATACGGTAATCCTCAGCAGTAGAAACTTCGGTTTTAAACTCTCGAGGACTTGAAAAATCCTCAATAAGTGCTTCTCAAAGATCTTTTGATAGATTTAAAGCATCCAAAATTTATAAATTGGTGGGTAATTGGGCCAACTATTTCAAGACATCATAATTTTGTTCCAAAAGTCTGCATTTCTCATCATAGTGATTTGGTTTTGTAGGTTCCATGGAAGTTGATGCTTTTAATTCGGATGTTCCCTATGTCAGAGCAGAAACTAGAAATACTTCTGGTTTTGACATATTATACCAACTAGGGATATCTACTTTTTATGAGTAAGATGGTGTAACCACTAATAGTTCCTCCAAAATAATAATGTTAGGACAGACTTTTTCATGCATGGAAGAATCTACTTGTTCTTTTTGAGCCTGCTGAAGGGCTCTACCACGAGTTTCCACCAAATATATGGTTCAAGTAGGGGTAGAGTTAAAATATTGGATTCTATAATACCCTTGTCTTCCCCTATATTCTCAACCTTGGCCTCTTCCCCTGGTTCCCCTATTAGATACAAGGAAATCAGACTCATTATAACCATAATCACCATTGGATTATGGATCTATTAAGTGGATAATGATGAAGAAACCAAAGATCAATCTTTCATCTGATGAAGACTCTAAATTATGGGTCAGTTCATGTTGTTCTATTTAGCAGGGTGGTACCTGTCCTTTTGAAACAGATGGCATGAAATCTATTAGAGTCAAAGATAAATTTGGCATTGACATGAGCCCATCTTATTCTAATTTCTATTTCCCTTCTGATCACATCGCTTCTGTAACAATTGACTTATAGAGGACTGATCTTTTTATTAAGGTAGATTTGTTGTGGTTGGAGTGGCGGGAGACACAATCGGTTGATTTAACTATTTTCTTAAAATGTCTTCAGTTAGTTTTACCATTTTTTGATCATCTAATCATCATATTTATGCACATTTTTACTTTTGACTTCCTTCCATTCACCTTCTTCCTCTGGACCAGTAACAGTAAAATATGCTACTTGAGGTGATGAAATTTTCAGTTTAACTTGTCCAGAGTCTAAATTTTGTTGCAGGAGGTCCTTAAAAACAAAACACTCCTAAATGGGACGCCCCAACATCTGGTTAAGGGGAAAATAATTTGTAAGATCTTCATCTCCTTCTTTTTTGGTTTCTTCGGCCTTGGAAACTGAATCAAATAGTTTTCCATAGAAGAGATGAAGTAACTGGGAACTTGTTTATTCTAGAAAGAATAAACTTTGGTCTTTAACTCCTCAAACTATTTCCAAATTTATCTCTTTGATCATCTTGGTGAGTCGGTCATTGATTTTGATTCTCGAAAGGTGGAGCCCTTCGATATGATGAATTTTTTGAAGTAGAAGCAGGTATAGGTGCTTGATTGAGTGTAACTGTAGAAGCCTCTTCTTTCCCTATTCTCCTTCCCAGCGCAGATGGAATTACCTGAGTTTTAGCTTTATATTCTGTAATGTAATTTTATATCTGTTGAGCAATTGAAGTTAGGTCTCAAAACCATTATATTTATTTCACAGGGATCAGTGGTGTGCATAACACATCACACATATTTTCCACACAAACCAGAAGAAACTATTCCCGAGGAAGTGCTAGATTTATGGAATATGTTTATCCTTTCCATCAAGAAATGAAATCTAAAACTCTTTCATTTTACCTTTGTTTGCAATTTTTAATATCAAAAACTATCATCTTCAGAAAAATTGATCTAAATTGAAGAAAAAAATTCTAATGGATATCTTCCCATCTATTAATTGATCTATATTGAAAAATTTGTATACTATACAAAATCTAGTCCTTGTAATGACTACAAAAAACACCTAAGATTTACTACTTCCTACTGTTGAGGAGTTTCCATCATGGGATCACAATAAGAAATGATATGAGTTAATTGTTGTTCTGGATCTCCTGAACCATTAAATAATGGGAATGCAGTATTAAAAAAGTTTATGTGGGAGGGATCAGATCCACCAATTTAGGGTAAGCTTTATTCTCCACCTACACTAGCGCACACCATTCTTACATGGCTTCAAATCGATATTTTAATGCCTCAGTTGTGTTCATAAGCACATGGGGAATATCCGGATGAGATGGAACATGTACAAGTAAAGCATCTGGAGCATGAACTAGTGCAACGATCAGAAAAACCATTTGTGTTGGTGCTGGTATTTTCCATGGATAACCAACAGGAACAGACCTATAAGGATTTTTTTTATCATGGCCTGGTTATGTACCCAATAGAGGGAATTCATTATCTATATCTATGGTTACCATAAATCCACTTTTGTGAGGAGCTCCTATAGGATGTTCAATTTGAGTATCTTCCTGGGGAGTATGTCTAGTATAAATAATGCTACAAAGTAACCCTGTATTGATTCATTTCTATTCTTTCATATCCTCTTATTTCTTTGAAAATCTCTCTTCAAGTGAATGATATTGACCTTCTCCAATGGAAAAGTGAGATACAATCTATCTTTTATATTTCCCCTTGTTAGATGCCTTTTTTAGGGGTAATATTTGGTTTTTTGAAGGCATGCCTAGATTCTGGGTAAGCCTATAATTTCGAGTAGGTACAACTACTTAATTTTCCAAAGTGTGTACCTTATTATGGAGAAGAACTTCATCTTCTAATTCCCCTAAACCAGACTCATTTTCTTAAGGATCTTATGCAATAGTGTTAATAACATTCACTAACACATAATGCATTGATAAAATTATGTAAGTATCCTTGTAAGATCATGTCCTTTTATATCTTTCATGAGACTCTATTCTCCAAATAGATGAATTCCCTGGAACTATTTGTCAGACAGTAAACCAAAGGGAATCCATGGATATTTCAGTTGTGCACTCTCTTTGTGGCTTCTTCCTTAATTGGAAGAAAACTGAATTCCAATAAGAAGGGGATTATAGATGTGAAAAGAACCCAACCCTACAGACTGGTGCTATTCATGTTCTTCATCTTTAAACCTTTGAACGTTGTTTAATTAATTTGAAGGTTGAATTAAACAATCCCCTATCCCTACAGGCTGGGGCTATTCATGTTCTTCTTCTTCAGAACATTGAACTTTGTTTAATGAATTTGAAGGTTGAATTAAACAAGCCCCTGTCCCTATAGGCTAGGGTTTCTCTTGAATTTCTATGGGTGATATTTTCATTGATTCTATTCTGATTTAGTGAGTTTTTTTGGACATTAGTTGGGTACATTATCTGGAAAACACTCAAATCACCTGTTTCAGAAGATCAATGTGATATTTCTTTCATATGAGTTATCTGACAACTGACATCCTCTAAGAGGGAGGCTTACTAAATATTCTCATATGCTTGATACAAAAGTAACTAAATTTTTTTTTTCTTTGGGATTGACTCTAATGAAAGAAAGTTGAGGTCAGTTCTTGAGTGTACATTTGATTACATACAAAATCTATTGATTTTAGCCAACTGTGGGCAATAAAATTTCATGAGACCACTATTGGAATGTTTTGCTGATTCCAGAGTGTAGGGAAATTAAATTATCCATGTTCACCTCATCCTATGATATGAAAACCAAATAGGGTGTCAGAAATTAACTATCATATCCTCTTTAGAGCATTGGGGCATGCACGCTAAATGCTTCTCTACTGCTTTTAAACCTTTGAATTTCGAGAAACTGAGAAATATTCCAAGTCAATTTGGCATTTCAAAAATTCTATTACCTTTACGGAATTTTTATATTTTTCATATGGTAATAATTTGGTTTTAAAATGATGAAGAGTCTTCCATAAGTTGAGGTGGACATCATGAATGTAATCTTATGCCATCAATTCTAGAATGTTTTATTGAGAATTTTACAAAGTCCAGAACATGACCGGTAATTCTCCTTTATCCAATTTTTTTCTCATGTTTAACATATCTTCATCATATTTCCCTAAAAATTTCTCCACTTAGTTTGACCAAAGTGGATTCTTCTCTATTGTTCTATTAAAAACAATAGAATAAGTTTTTTTCCTCTACAGTATTGGAAAAAAATGAGCAAAGGGAGGTTCAAAGAATGAGAGTTCCCTTAAGTTGTCTTCTATTTGAGAAACTACTTCACCTATTAATGAAAAGGAATCATACATGACTGATATTGTGTTAGAAAGTGCCTTGAGATAATAGGGATTTTTCATTACTACATTTGCAATTATAAAATTATCTTGACAATGAGAAATACTTCAGTGGAGAGAAATTTCGCAAAATATTACATCATGAGGAGGATCACCATGGTGGATTACATAAATGGATAAAGACTCTTGCTCTTTGGTCTTCTCAACATGCGGAGGGTTTTTGTTTCTCTAAGCCAGAGATAAGCTCTCTAGATTGACTGAATTTTCATGAAACAGGACTTTATGATAAAGTTTCTAAAGGGGAACTTTAGAATTTCTTCTACTACTCCCATAATTTGGAAATGAGAGAGAAGTATGTTGAGCTGTAATAGATAAATTTATGAGGGATTCAAGAACTCCAGCATTAGGAGGAGATAATTTGCAGCTTGACCATTTGATTTTCCAACTATGTTTGATGAGATTTATTCTTGGATTCTCTCTTACACTTAGTTGGGGACACTTTCTGGGATAAGTGGTTACCATGGGTAGGTGTATATTCCTACTTTGGAGTGGTTATCAGAACTGTATGATTACCTCCAATTAGAATGGGTGTATGTTCCCAATCTAGTTTTTCATATGATATAGGGGAGTATGCCTCATGACCCTCTTAGACTAGAACATAGTTATATATCTGCTCTGGGATGGCATTCTGATATTTCATCCTAGGTATAGGGATATATTTATGTGTCTATTCCCCTGGTATTACTGAATTTGTTGTTATGATATCCTAGAATGCTTCCAAAATACGGGTAGGAATTTATGTCAACCATTTCACAATTGATAAGATGTGTTTGGTGACTTCAGTGGCTGGAACTATAATATATTTCCATTTAGTATCTTGAGTAGGTGTATGTGCCTGCTCATTTCCTCCTTTTCCTATCAATGGGTATTGATAGTACTCATGTATGGGGGTACAGAGTTGAGTCTTACCCGGATTTTCCATCAGATCTTTTTGACTAACTTCTCCGAGTGCTACCAAACAAGACTGTTGGCAGGTTTGATGGATTCTAGAAGGTGTATGTGCCTACTGGTTGTTTTCCATCAAGCATGGTTTAAAAACATCCATCAATTCTAGTAGATGATACTTCAGACAGAATTGGTGATTGTAAGAAGTTTTATGTTCCTATTTACGATTTTCCACCACATTGGATTGGCGGGATTCTTTAAATGCATTCAGACAAGCATGTTGACTGGAAGATAATTTCTAAATTTGTGTGTGTTCCTACTCATGGTAATTCACCAGATATTTCTAGTGGGATTGGTGGGTTTCTTCCAGAAGAGTAATCTAGTGGTAGAATTAGGACGGATGGGTGTGTGTTCCCGCTCGTTGTTCACCATCGATTTAGGTTGATGTAATTCTCCGGAGGGGGAAGTGGTAAGAACCTACTCCCTATTTACCGGATGATATCCCCAGTAGTTCTTCTTGCATTCCTGGGTTTGAGGTACCTAGTCCGATCATCTAGAGGCAACACCCCCATCATGGTGGGGGTTTACTGCCACACAGTTTTGCTGGCAGCAATTGTTTGTAGGAGTCCTCAAGAAGGACCCCTGCATCTTTGGATTGAGTCCTTGAGGGACCTCTTGATCTACCTCCTAGTTTTATTGAACGAAATGGTTGTTGTGTTCTGGGTATAAGGACCTGAAACAGTTGAAGATGGTTTTTGGAACATTCTTTTTCTATATCATCATTCGTTGTTGGCAGAACAATCAAGGATTTTTATTAACCTGGAGAGCTTATTGGGTATCGTCTAAAGATAATATTGTACCGTGATGACGGTATTCCTTTACCAGCACATTGGAGGCCCACTTTTGAAGATGTTGGGTGGGTGATAATATCCTTCTCATGGATGAGGATCCAACATAAGGAGTGGTCAGGATGTTAACAGATGTCTTCTTGAAGAAATCCTTTTTGTAATGAAGGGAGTTCTGAGAAAAAACATAAAACAATAATAAATTCCATTAAAGTGACATTTTTTAGATGGATACATGTGTGATTGATTCTTTTTTTTTCCTTCCATTATTAATTGATAGGGGCCTAACATGTGGTTAACATTATTAACATGGTTAAGGATTCACATTGGGTTCACCATTTTTGTTTCATATTTCATTGTTATGTGTGTTCCAATTTAAGAATAATCTTTACAGGAAGTTTCCTTTGGATTTATTCATGTAATTGAAACAACCCAATAGTTCTGTACCCCAAAATGGATCATCTCTCCAAAGGTAGGTCTTCGTTGATTTTGAACTTTACGATAGTTAGGAACACCCATTGGCTGGGAGGATGTGAATTCGGACTCATCACACCCTTTTGGGGGTAATTATTGTATACTCTGTAACCCTCTTTATAAATTTAAGATATTTTCAGAAATCCTTATTAATTCACCAATTATGACATAAGTTTACCTTGGAATTTGAAATCACTTATTAACATGTGTGAAATTCAGAATCATATGAATGTATTTGAGGTTCTTAATTAATGGAGATATCTGTATGTATTCAAGGTTCTCCATCAATGGTATCCTCTCATATACTACATAGAGATTCTTTTAATCATTTCAATGATGATACTAGTTTTTAAGACACTCAGTGGGGCACTTTGGAATTTATTATCATCCAGGGAGATGAATGTTTATTTTGATATTGGGATCGTACCCATAAAATTTGCTACCTACATATCGTCATGCACGTAATTAGAACCCCTTTAGTTCATTGATGCTTAATGGGACACATCATACATTTTTAGGTCATGTGATAAGGACTTAGCTGTATAGTTTATTTTCATTTGGTAAGGACATCTAAGATAATGGTTCTTATTCAAAGTTTAGTGTGGTACCTATACCTAAGTATCCCAAGGAACATGAAAATAATATGGATTTCCAAGTAATATTAGACCCTTTTGGGAATATGGACCAAGGAGAATAGGGTTGATTTGAAGTTATGGATTTGAACCATACAATATATTTCTAAATATTCCATGTGGATGGGAATCAAAGACCACGTAGTTTGATAAGACTCATAGGAGAGTATAGTCCTTTGAGAGAAATTAGTTTGGGATTACTTCCTAAAAAATAATTCCTTGGTGATTTGGAGGTTTAATTTGGGGTTTACTCCCAAGGAAGATACTCATATTAATGGAATTAGGATTGAATTTATGAAGAGGATATCCAATGAGCTCGGTCCAAAAAAGGCTTCCTACATATCTTAGTTTAAATAGGAATTAGGGTTCTCATAGTTCAGGTGGTTGTGCAAATGTTGTGATCATGAAAAATCCCTAAGCCCACATGAGTCATGTTCAGTCTGAGAAACAAGAGTATCTCAAAGATTCAACAAAGGAACTAACACTTTTCCTCCTCTGTTGGAGGAAGAGGGCGTGCCTATGACGGCAATGGTGGATAAGGGAGAGGTGACCCGAGAAGAAGGTGATGCGACAAGCCCTCCCTCAATTCTCTTCACATTGGACAAGGGTGCAATGTAAGGAAGGAGTGAATGTGAATGAAGTAGTGAGGAGAATGACTAAAACCTCCTACTTGAATGGTTAGGGGTTACACTAGAATGGATTCCCTAAATTTATTCCAGCTAGGGGAGGGAAAATTTTCTTTTTTCAAATGGAAAAGAAATTGTGAACCATACCTTCCCTATGAGAGCCTTAGGTTCTGGGTCTTTGAGAAGGGAAAGGTTATGACCTAAACCCTAATCTTCCAAACTAGGCACTTCCCAACACTATTTTTGGGAGAACGGTCCATGTGAATGCAGATATACAAACCCAAAGACGCTCCTTGAATCCTAACCTCACTATAAAAGAAATGTGAGATTCCTCTGGCTGTAGATATACCATCCTAAATAAGAGACGACATTATGTGCCTTTCTGAAAGGTTTAATAAGTCATGAGGTTTTGTTTGTGGTCTCACCAAAATCCATTTCAAACAAGGTATCCAATGAAAAATAATCCTTTCCATGAATGGATTTGAAGAGGGCTTAAGATCTTATAGACTGAAGAGAGTAGGTGAATCAGAGAGGGGTGCCCAAGTAAGTACTAGTGTGAAATATGGGTGCACAAGTAGGCTTGTGCGACTTGATATTCACTTAAAGTGATGAACAAACTAGATGACAATACTTGGGTGAGACATTACTCAAGACATTAAGATTATTCATAGGTATTCATAAAAGTGGGGTGCTCATGTTCCTGTGAATGGAATTGGTGGGATGCAAGTGTTTCTGATTTAGGAAGGTTGGGTGCTTTAAGAGCGCAAGTGTTATGGATTTCAAACACTAAAAGGACTTAATTCCAAGGATCCTCCTTCAATTCTTATACTTTAGGTGTTAAAGAACTTCCTTGAAATCTTTGGAAGACTTGGGTGAAGCACTTGGGACACCAGAGTTACAATTGGGATTCAGGGAAATTCTTCCATCCAAATAAAGGCCCCAAGGGTCTATTTATAGGTAAAAACAGGACCCTGGGAGAAATGAAATTGGGTGCACAAGTGCCTTGCGTGCCGATGGTGTTTTGGCTAGACTAGGGTGACACTTTGAGGACTTAGCCAAAATTAATTCTTTGTTCATCTACAACATGGTGGTGCATAGGTAATTGAATGCAACTTCCTTGGGCACCACTTTAGGGACTTTGAAAAATTTATTGCTCTATATCGTGGGGGCTGCGCCCCCTCACCCCTGCTTTGGTTTAATGTCAGGCTGCAGTCCCAGCCCTTCGGGTCGGTGTCGCCTCTCCCTTCATTGACCCCCATGAAAAATACTGAGTCACACAATGAAAATTTTGATCCCAGTTGAAGAATTTTTGTGTATAAGTTCAAGGAAAACATTTCCTAGTGTCTACACATGAATTTTAGTTTTTAGCTTTTATATATCTCGGAAATGTTTCTTGGTTGTGTATTTGGGTGCATCCGTACAAGTACCTTCAGCTAAGGCCTCATTCTCTGTCATAACCAACTCAAGTGATGGGATCCAGCCCCTAGACTATGGAGGTGGGCTTGGGGAGTCACGGGTAGAGTCTTATTAGGTCAGGTCATTACAGAGTGCTATCATAGGTGGTCGGTTCCACCTTTAGACAAAAAACGTGAGCTTTGTTTTGGTTTCATATAATCCAAGTTATGATGTTACGTGTTTGGATTTCAAGTCAAGGACTCTAGTGTTGGTAAAAACAATCGATGTATCTATACACAAAGACTATGAAAATATTCCTTTTGATTCTATATATTAGAAAACTGGTCATAGGGGAATAATGGTACATGCATCGTATAGGACTGGGTTTTGGGTTTTTCCTATCCTCCTTGAGTCATCTCCCCATATAGTGGCACATCTTGAATTGTTTCAAGATGTTTCCATGAAGACACACTTTGAGGGTTGCATAGATGGGTTTGGTGTATGACCTGATGAGTGATGATGTTTCCTTGTAGGGTCTTATTCACATGGTAGGTTCTCCTCCAGTTGTATAGTTGGTGATGCCACCACCCATCAAGCATCACGTAGACCCACCTCCTTAGGATCATGTGGATGCAACCTGGTATATTGAGCTATGGATGGCACTTTTTTTATTGGTGTTGTTTGAAATAACTTTGACTACATGAGGAAGAGGGATCCTTCCCCCAACAATACACATTTTTCTGATGCGATGCATATCGTGCGGATGAGTCAATGCTACCCAAAGAAGAAAATATCGAGGTGTGGTGGTTAAGTCCATTTGATTTTTGTACCTGAAGCTTTGTAGAGTGTTTGTTGCCAGAGGTCCTAGTAAGACCTAGTGTGAGCATCTGGGAAATAATTTTTTGTTCGTTAGTTCCCTTTCATGATCAGTGTCGGATTGTATGCGGGGTTCCCAAGGAGGTTTTAGTTTTGTAAGTTGGGGCTTCAAATTCTCAGGAAGGTTGGGGACTTTCCCCACTAAGAAGCTTCCTAGAGGCACGATACAAATCCATGAGGGAGATTCCGTGTCTCCAAAAGCAAATAGTATCAAGTTGTGGTGGATGAGTTCCTTAAACCTGTGAGTTCAAGGTTGGTTCCATGTGTTGGAGGTGGTTTCATAAGGGATTTTATAACCCAGTGTGTACACTTGGGAAACCCTTTTCTCAACATATATAAGAGACATTTTTTCATGAGGGTTTGATGTTTTTTTCTAAGGTATCATGTGATGGGATATCCATTGGGTGTCCTTGTGATTTTTTTTCTAAAGATGGGTAGTGCATCAAAATTTTGGGGTTTGGTGTTGACACCAGTCACCTGGAGACATGAGGTTCTCAGGTGGAATTTTTCTTGGCATCATGTTTGTGTTGGCCCAGACTGTTCAAAGTGTGTTTAGGTCTATTAGGTCTCATTCAGGGTGGTTGTATACTGAAAAGGATGACCCTGCGTGTTCGGAGATGAGGTCTTATGTTTGGTTGGATCTTGTCACGGGTTTTTAGTGTTAGCTGATGTGTCACGCTACCAATGAGGTTTATAAACCCTCCCTTTCATTACTCATGTTGTGGTTATTACAATTTTGTGTTAGTTAAATTCTAAGAACCTTTGGTGTGATCGCTGGTGTGGGAGTCAAAGTGGAGAGATTAGGTCCTTTCCCTTGTTCCAAGACATTTTTTTTGAATGAAAAGCCTTATGGTGTGGAGAATGTAGAGACTCATATTTTTCATTATAATACTTTGGAATATTCTTAAGAATATTTACAGATCTAGTTGCTAAGATGACCTGTGATTCCGTAGCCCGGTGGGCCTTGAATAAATTTTATAGAAAATTTAATTTTTTTTATACTATGAAAGTGACATAAATGGGTTATCTCTCAAATGGTAGATAATATCAAAAATCTGAGGCCATGGATGAGTCTGGAGCATGGAATTTAACATAGGCATGGTATATCTTTTGTTAACACATTCCATATATATAAAAATGCACTGAGGTTGAACCCCTAAATAATATTATTAAATAAAATTATTTTATCTCAGTCACTACCTAGAATAAATTCTGAACATGGAATCATATTGGAAATATGAGACCACCATTGGGATCATAATGGGGTATTTACCCTAGGTGCGACATAATGTGAGAAGGAACATGAGGTTCAGATCCCATGAACATTGGCAGATTTTTTGTGAGGATTTTATAAATTAGTTGTTTAGCACATGGGAAAGGGTTTTTCTTATTTCCACCCATGGCCGATAGAGATCCTATATCCTTTCGATTGGCTAATAGATGTTGTATTCTTGGTTGATGGTGAAGAAAAATTAGAACTAAGTATATCAGAGCATAGGGAACATAACAACAGATCTAGAATCCAATTAGGATCCTTCTTTCCAATTTTTCATTCCCCTGATTGATGTTTTGGTTGTTGTTTTGATTTCGGTTTTCTTTTACATCTTTGATTATCCTTATCACTGAAAAATATAACAATGACCATCATCTGAGTGAGTTATTGATTTCTTGTTCTTCATGTTTTTCATCCATTCTTCACCATTCTTCATCATTAAATTTTTGTAACTATGATACGACGTCAAAATATTGAGATGGGAATAGATCTATGAAGGTATTGATCTAGGGATTGCATATCTATGATGTTTTTATGTTTTGGGCATCCGAGGAGGCACGATAATGAGCTGAAGATCCACCAACATTCCATCACTTCAAAACAACAATGGATCTTCAAGTAGATGATGAGTCTATGAAGACCACATCCCAAGGATCCCAGATTTGGTCTTGGAATGATATTTAAGCACGGGGTCGACGTTGATGGTCCACGGACGGTCTGTAGTGGTGGAATAGCCACAAAGGTGGTCACGACTAGTGGAGTTCGCAGAGGTTGAGAGCTGGTGAGTGCATGATGCAGAGGCTGGTAGGTGGCTCAGAGCAAGTGGGTAGGTGGTGTGGGTCGGGCTGCACAGCTGGGCAGCAAACCAGTGGAGCCGAGCGGACCGGCCAGAGCGGGTCGGTCCAACTAGAATGGGCCAGTTCGGGTCGAGTAGTCTTCAAAGTCCCATATCTTGCAAATAGGACGTTCAATTTATCTATCATCTATAGTCACATGAACCTATATTTTAGGTGGACCTTTTTTGTTCTATTTGAGAATGTAATGTTCGCGGTCGTGCCATAGGCCCCACTTTGACCCGTCCGTTACTATTGCGGTGAAAAGAACACTTTTCACTAGTTATTTTTTATGGAATTTAAATAGTCAATCATTCATGGTTTTTATGTAGAATGTGATTGTGGAATCTGTTACAAATTAGAGGACACCAGGTGGAATGAAATGATAAAGATGCTTGCGGAGTGGTGTTAGGACGATGTTGTAGAAAAGTGGTTCAAGAAGAGAGATGTTGGGTCAGGTACTCCCCTATGTCACTAGGGTGAAAGTATCCCTTACCTCTCTACATAGGTAGACACGAGACTCCCCACATCATCAGCATAGGTTCGTTACCTTTGGGTGGTTTTCTCTTGGATGGTTACTCCCTTAATTAACTAGGGTATAGGTTCCCCATGATGTTCGTACAGTTGGACTTCTCACCTTTCGTTATAAGACATGGCCTCTCCAATCTCATTTTATATTAGAGTGACTACTACACTACCATATCAGGGTGTGGGTCCTCTAGATTTAGTGTGGTGATCCCCTACCATGGGTGTGGTCTCACATTTCTTATATTGGTCCTCCACTACCATGGGCATGGGATCATGTTCCTAAATATGGTTCTCCCCTATCATGCATGTAGGATGACATTTCATAGAATCTTACTCCCCTACCAGGGCTATGGGCTCACGTATCTCGTAGTGGTTCTCCCAAACTGTGGGTGCGAGATCACATTTTCTAGATTTTTTCTCCCCTACCATGATAGGGTGCGGGTTCAAGACTATGGAGTAGTTCTCCCTCTTTCTCGAGTTTGAACAGGGAGTGGGCCCCTCCACTAGTTATGCATGATTCCTAGTTAGGAGTTAGTGCTCCCTCAATGTGCTATTTATTTGGTCCCTCTAGACAAAAGTGATAGAGGTTTCATGGGTTGGCTTAGGATCTAGTACTCCCTCAACTATCGGGCAGTGGCGAGGTCCAAGACTCTCTGTGGTACTTTCAACCTTGCACAGGGCACATGTTAGTGTTGGTGGAATCTCTCAGTTTAGTTATATCTAGGATGGTGGGATTTTATCCTCATAATCTAGTTATCGATTCTTTTCCCCTTTAGTTTTGAGAACTATCGGGGATGTCATGGCTCTAGTTGTTGCCTTTTAGGTAAGTACATCATGATACTGTTGTGCATGTTGAGTTAGAACCTCAATTTTTTTTACCATGGAAATTCTACGGTCCGGACCACGAAAATTAGTGATAGATTTGAGTATATCCGGGTATGTTCTGGAAGTCCCTGTGGCATGTTTTATTTTGTTAACATGTCAGAGACATCGAGCTGACTAGTCGGGTATTGCCGAGGATGGTCTCCAGAGGGAGCTTCTCTCTTTTTTGGGTTCCCACAAGCTTGGTCGAGTTAACTGATTCCTACCAGTTTCTCTCTTTTTGGTTTATGATTTTGGGGTGCTTACTGAGTATTCTTATACTCATCCCTACATGGAATTCTACCACACATGTTGTGTCTTGTATCATGGGCAGACCACAAGTCCTTTGACGGAGTCCTAGTAGGACCTGATGTAGGGATAACATAGTAGCTATGTGGGGATTACCACTGGGTGTCTGATAGTGATCCCCTCCTTCATATTAGGTTTTACGCTTTTGTAGTTTTCATTTGGTGGTTCCTATATTTTCGTTTTTTTACTTTTGTTGTAATCTGGTTGGGATAGATGTATATTTGCATTTTAGTTTTCAGTTTTTATATATCTCTGAACTTTTTCTTGGAGCTGTATGTGGGTGCATGTGTATAGGTAATTTAGTCTAAGGCCTCCTTGTGTGTGATAGCCTACTCAGCATTGGACGCCAGCCCCTGGCCAATGGAGGCAGGGTTGGGGAGTCGTGACTCAAGCCCCTTTAGACCAAGAAATGACAATACTTGTCACACTATGCAATATATTGAGGTGTGATTGATTCCTCAACATCCCAAATCAATTATGGATATTTGTACTAAAGTATGATAAAAATCTAAAATGTGTTTACTTGGTTCTGACTAGGTTACTTATCCTTATTCCTAATTTTTTTTAAACTAGAAACACACACTTTGACTCACACCAATCACATCTTGTATGGGTTTTGTTTGAGACTAATTCCTACAAATAAAATACTAGTAATCAATTGATTTCCAAAATTATAAAGAAAAGAAGAGAGTGTTTTATCAGTTTTCAGTGAGTGACACTATTTATACTAAATTGTTGAATTTAAATTGATAACATACACATTGAGTCATAATGGGCACATCATGTATCATATTGAGGTGAGTATGATTCCAACAAATCAAAAATTACTTATGGAAAATTTTCCTAAATTATCAAAACAATAAAAATGTATTTTATCATTTTTGAGTAGGTCAGTAGTCCTTTTCACTAAAATGGATATCAATTTTAAATAAACAGACTCAATTGGAGTCACACTAGTCATTCTGTGAATCCGATTGAGGTGTAGATGATTGTTACACATCTAAAATAACTTATGTATTGTTTTCCTAAAGTATAAAAACAATCCTAATATATATACTTTGTTTGGAGTATGTCACTTTTTTTTCTAAAATGTTATTTTAAACTAAAAACACACGCATTGACTCATACCAATCACATCGTGTGTTATTTTATATACGAGATTGATTCCTACATCTAAAAAATGAATTTTATATTGATTTAATAAATTGTCAATAAAATACGAGTGTATTTTATTACTTTTAAATGATTGAAATTTTTTCAAATAAAATATTAATTTTAAACTGATAAAATATACATTGCGTCATACCATGAACATCATGTATTAGATTAAGCTGAGGCTAATTATTGTATATTAAGAACGACTTACAGATTATTTACCTAAAGTATAAAAATAATCTTTAGGAATTTTATTAGTTTTTGAGTAGGCCAATTTTCCTTTTAACTAAAAGTGATGTCAATTTTAAATACAAAGATGCACTTGAATCCATACCAGTCACACCGTACATCATATTGAGTTACGACTGATTCATAAACATCCCAAATGACATTTGGATCATTTTAATAATGTATAAAAATAATCGGAATATGTGTTTTTTAGTTTTGAGTATGTTAGTTGTCCTTTCTACTAAAATTAATTACAATGTTTAATAATAATAAGAAATTGGAGTCATACCAGTTACACCGTGTTTCGGATTGAGGTGAAACTAATTCCAACATGTCTCAAATGACATACAGATCATTTTCCTTAAGTATTAGAATAATATGAATGTTCTTTCTTAGTTTTGAGTACATCACTTGTCTGTTGTACTAAAATTTTATTTCAAACTAAAAACACACGTTTTGAATCAAACATATCACATAATTTATTGGTTTGATGTATGAAAAATTCCTACACATAAAAAATAATTTATGAACCGATTTCCTAAATTATAAAGAAAATTCAAGTGTGTTTTTTCAATTTTTAATGAGTGGATTTTTGAAAATGTTAATTTAAACTGATAATAGAAACATTGAGTCATATCGGGTTAATCATGTATCATATTGAGTTGTGGATGATTCTTACACATAAAAATGACTTATGAGTCATTTTATTAAAAAGAAAAAGTGATCACAATATTTTTACTCTTTTTTGAGTTTGTTAGTTTCCTTTTTTACTAAAATTAAGGCCAATTTAAATAAAAAGAAACACTTGGAGTCATACCAGTCACACCATGTATTAGATTGAGGAGCAGTTGATTCATATATGTCCCAAAGTCTAAAAAAATCATATATACATATGTTACATTGATTTACATTGATATTCTTGGTTGAACTTTCAACACTACCTATTAGCTCTATTTTTATAGCTGAAAACCCTTCCTCATTTTTAAAATCTAAAAGGGAATAAAGAGCTTATGTTCCCATTATATCATGAGAATTCCCTACAATGGGAACCTGATATTCCCCTAATATTCTAGATTTCAACAAAGAGAAATGTTTTTTGTATAATAACAGCGATTCAATATGTAGTGCCAGGGGTTTGACAAACAAAGGAAATAGATATGAAAACTCTGGCAACATTGGATGAAAGAAAAGTTTTATATCTTTTGTGACTTTTTATAGATAGGTAAAAGAAAAATATAAATTTCCAAAAGATTCATGAAAAAAATTATATAAGTATTAGATTTAATACTAAGGAAGTTAACATAAATATTAGACAAAATGATGAAAAATTAATTAAATAATTTGTAAGAATTTCACTTTTTCATAACAGTTGTATGCATTCTTGATGCATTTTCTTATTGTCATTATCTGAGTTGTAGGACAGAAGTCCAATCTTTCACGAGCATGAGAAACTTTGAGAAAACCAACTCATCTCGAACAAAATATTCCCCTTTTATAATAAAACAATTATTTTATGAGTAATACTAAATATAAATAAACTAAACATAAATATGAAAAAATTAATTAATTTCATGGAAAAGTATTTTATTGTGAAAACATCATGATTACCTCTATGATTTAAAAGTATAGGGAACTTGAAGGAAAGTGATAATTTTCAAAACTGAAGGGGTGAAAGGGTTTTGAGGTAGAATAATAATTTTCATGTTTTGGTGCATAAAGGCATGAAATATGGACAGACCTCCCCAACTCTAACAAAATAATCCACATGTATAGGAAAACATTTCAGATGCAAGTAATACTTGAAAGAAATAAATTAAACATAAATATAAAGACCCCGACTATAGTTTACCAGATATGATTTCTTACTTTATTACATTGTTATAATAAAAAAGGATGTCACATATTAAAGGACCAAATAGTTTTATAGTTCTAGAAGACTAGATAAAAAAAATTTATATTAAAACTTGAAAGGAAAAAACAATATACCAACTTCATTAGAAACATCCATTACTCCTAGATTATCCATGTGATTCATTCATAATATACGTCTTCACATCCCAGGGAAAAATAAAACATAATAAAGTGGTGAGATAAGACGCTCAGTATGGTTAAGTAATAAAATAGAAGCTAATATAAATAAATAAGTCATGGTGAATGACTAAAATACAATCCAATAGAAAATAATCTTGAGCATTATATTATAGGAATAAAATATGAATAAATAATTATAAATAATCACATTAGAATGAAACTTAACCACGGATTTTCTACTGTTCAAATAATCATAAGGATTTCTAACTACTAATATCATAATGAGGGAATGAAAATTTCCAAATGTCAAAAACATGTCTTATAGGACTTAGCCAAGACAACTGAAAATAAATGGTTAAGGCCTTATCCAAATCCATTTATGTTTTGTCTCATGAGAACTACTGATGTTGTGAGAGAATATATCAGGCCACACCCAGCACTTACTAATTACAATTAATTCCTCAAATGACAAGGGTTAAACATTAACAATATATACATAGAAAATTTAAATAACTTTCCCCAATATTTAAACATAACCACTAACCATACTGCGTAGTATGGTTAATGGTATCAAGATAAAACATCCACAGTCAAACAGATCATAAACCATTTAATAAAATGTGTTATATGATAATCATAATATTTAAAACTCAATAAATCATAAGATTTCAAATAGGTGTTCAAAAAGATGAAAATACACTAATAAAATCCTTGGTGTATTCTTCTGAGAAATACCCTTTTTTAATTTGCAACGAAGAGTTCTTATGGAAAAATAATTTGTATATGCAATAATTGATTATATAAAAGTATAAATGAATAAATATAGATTTTAGTGAAAAAATTAATTATTTAAAAAAATAATGGTGTCTTAATAAAATTGTGTATGGTTCTTGAAAATGTGTATGAAATTGGGAATTTTAATCAAGTTTCCTTAATAGGAATAATTGAGAAGGGGAGCATGTAAAACATTTATTGACTATAGAAGAAAGATGAAATGATCTATTTGTATGATTTCGGAACATATAAATAGAATTTATAAGGAGTATATAAAAATAATTATGAATTAAACTATGGTAAAGAAAGAGAAAGTGTAACCCAAATTAAAAATGGAGGTTTGGGTAGAGTCCCTTACATTATGTCTGAAAGTGTAATGCACTTGTACTAAACATCCTAGATAATGAAAATAGATTCATTAATAAATTAATTCAGATACTATTTAATATTTATTTGATATAGTGTACTTTTATTATGTTCATTTTTTGCATTTTTTATGAGTTATAATATAGAATTTTTTCATTTAGGAGAGTTTGTTTCATTGGTTTTCATTATTGATTCATTAATATACATGTATGAAAGATAATTCCAAATGGGAATAAATATTATCAATTAAAATTATAAGTTATTAATGAACATATAGAATATTTAATGGTATTATATATTATTTTTATCTTGATATTTGGAATATTTGTTTGTTATAACTTTAATTAAAATCGTTTAGATTATTTTTGCGGTTTTTCAATCTTCCCAAACTAGTTTTGTTTCATTAATTAATATCATGTGCATATAATGGTTAAATATAATTAAATAAGATTTAATAAATATATTATAATCTTTTATAACCATAAAAATGGTTTCATGGCCATATTTGAAGGCATAATTGAAAAATGAAAACTCGTCGTCTGTGAAGGCGGTATGTCGGCACCACACAAACAATGTTCTCATCTTTATAATAAAAGGAAGAGGAGAAGATAATTGATGATGGTTTATTCCCTAAACACAATAAAATTAATGTATATAAATGATAATGGAGTTATAATTTAACTTTCACATATATAAGAGAGTACAATATAAATAAATAAAATAATGTGAAATGAAATTAATAGAAAACGGAAGAGGGTTTTACCTCTTGAATTCTTTTTCTTGAGAACCTCCATAAGAAAATTTGAAATGGAATTTTGGTGTGACTAAAAAGACCATAACTTGAGGGATATTTTTGGGATAGGAAATGGGAATAATATAATCAAGCTTCAAGGCTTTGGAAGTGTGAGGATATTAGGTGGTGAGGGGTGGTATTTATAGTAGAGGAAATTGGTGTTTTTGAATATTTTATTTGTTTAATTATAATTTTTGCTAAAGAATATGAGTAGTTTAAGAATTATAAATAAATATATCAAAATATTAAATTATAGTTCAAGATTATGGGCATACATCATCCATAAATTATCTATGAATTAATATATTATGTGTTTGTTAAATACTGTAAATTACTGTATTTCACTATTCACAAAAATTCAACTATTTTAGAAAAATAATAAAAATTCATCCTAAATTTTTTTCTATGTATAGAATTAAAAAAACAAACTCTAATTTATGAAAATATTGTTTTTAATATGAGGCATTTAATTTTTAATTAAAATTATTATTTAATTAAATAATACAATTTTAAAATTATAATTGTCTTTTATAACACATTGAAAATTTAATTATGGTCTGATAAAATTTTATTATAATTATATGATAAAGAATTATTAATTTATTAATATATTTTATGAAAATAAATTTTATTTTAAATTATAATATTAATTATAAAATTGTAAATAACATTTTTTCTTCACAAAAGTACCAATAATTAATTATTCATTTTTTTAAAAAATTATTTACTTATTCCATGATATAAGTATACTATATTTTCATTTATAAGATAACTAAATTTTATTTGTAATTTAATAGGTGAGGTTATTGTTATAATGACCACATTACTATTCTTATCAGTAACATTATTACTCCAATGATCACATTACAATTCATCAAAAATGAAAATTATCAGGAAAATATCAAAAATTTAACCAAAATTAAAATTTTATATTAATATTTAAAAAATAATGTCAATTTTTTCAAATATAATTTATAAAAGTGTCAAATTTTATATTTAAAGTAATTTCTCCATTAAAAGGTGGTAAAAATTTGTTTAACAAAATATAGTCTTTTAGGTGTAAAATTTGATTTATTCATATCTTATTCCTATAAAAATATTTTAGTTGAATTTAAAATTATTTCATTTAATAGATAATATATAATTTTAATTAATATCATTCACTAATAGTGTTTAATAAATTTTCATTTTGGGCATTAAATTATTTTTTATTCAAATATATCTTTTATGTTCAATTGGTTTTCATTTCTAATTAATTAATAACCAATGAAATACATTTATAAACCTGTGTAATATATATATTCATAATTTAATTAATGTAATTTATTCCCATAATTCTAAAAATATAGGAGATATCTATAATAATTAGATAATAATAATTAATCATTTTATGCTCGTAAGTTATCTAATAAGTAACGTTTAAAAAAGAGGAATACCATAAAATCTTGGGGTGTTACATTATTACCTCCTTCACTATATTACATCCTCATAATTTGAAACTATACTTCAAAATCATAGGTTGATATATTAAAATTATTTTTTGGGAAACTCAAATTAGAAATATGGGTAATAAAATGTCTTATTATTAAAAGGGAAAGGGAAAAGTGAATGTCACCCCAAAAATAGAATTTTTGGTAAGAAATCAATTGTGAAAAGTGATAGAATGGAAATGGAAGATAAATATAAATATCAAGTTCTAAAGGAGAGTGATATATAAAATGTTCATTAGAAAGTTAACAATCACAAAACCATAAATCTTTCTATCAATTAAAAGACCATTGATTTCTCAGAAAGAAAATTTAATGGTTAACATTTTTGTTCCAAAATAGTTTTCCTATAATTGAGGTATTTTATTAATATTCATATAAACATACATTATTACATTCCATGTGATAAAAATAATTTCATCTTTTGGTTGTGAATCTATCTATTTTTACTTCACTCCTTACACCTGAAAATGAATGTTCAAGATGATGTTTTCATGCCAGAATCACTTTTAATAAATCATATGGTCCATAATTCATTCCTATAACCATTAAATATTTACTAAAACTAATAATATTAGAATATGTTATCAATGAAAAATTATTTCTGACGTTTAACATACTCCATTCAACAAGTATGTAATCTTAAGACTCATCTAAAACATGTATTTGGACATTCAATAAGCAATAAAAGTAAGAAGTAAGGTCACTAATTCTTCAAAATCAACATAAAATAAGATTCACCAAATAATGTATCTATTAATCCCACATTACAAATATATTAATACCTTAATATCATTTAAATATTAATGAAACATGCATGATTCCAATAGTAAAATATTAGGTTTTCCTTAAATAAAAACATCTAATAATTCCAGCATAACACCATCCATTATATCACTAACCACCATCATGGTCACCAATATTATCCCATAACACATAGTTGGGGTTACCTTTCCATTGTAATGTATTTCCAAGAAGATCAACTTCCAACATAATCACTTCTTAGGATTACTGGTGCTATTCATCACATTATTCAAATTCGTTTAAGAATAAGTACTGTAGTATAATCCTTATATGTCTCATTATTTTTATAACCATATAATGGTTGATAAAATAATCCAATAAAAAAATTCTTGAATCCAAAAACAATTATATTAATCAGTCCTTTAATTTGAGGTAGTATCATAAGCTTAACCTTGATACCTTTTCTTCTTATGAGCTATATTCACATGACGCTTGCAACATTCATTTTCATAGTTCCCTATATTATTACAGTTTAAGTATTGAATAATGAAAAATTAATTCCTTCTCTTCAAATTGTGAGCATATTGAACTTTTTTTCATACATGAATCAAACTCCATTCCTTCTTATGCATATTCCATGGTGTTTCCTTCTATAATTATCGCATGTGTGAAAATACTTATTTCCCTTCTTCACATTATCCAATTTTTTCCATTTTTTCCTCTTATTAATATGAATCTTTCTAAATCCATTGTATTTAGAAAAATATTTCTCATTATTTTTATAACATGATACTATCTATTAATATGATTCAAATGTTTGAGAGACTAGTTCCCTTTGAAATATTGGCTTTTTCCCAACAATGAAACCATCATTCTTATTCTTCGGATTATGTGAATTGATATTATTTGAATTCCTTATGATAGCCACCATTTCTAAATAATTAAATACACTAAATTATGTTATTATTTCTAATTCTGAACTATAATAACTCTTAAAATAAGTTTAAAATTTATTCATAGCTAAGCTCATAATCATAACTTTGGTTTCTTTGGGGATATCTCTACTTTTTAAATCCCACAAAATGGTTTGTAAAGAAAATGTTAATTATCCTAGGTATATCCCCAAGGAGTGTTAAACCATGTGTACAATAAGACATGTTTTCATGTACTAGGTTATGTCGTGTCAGACCTTACACACCATGTCAAGGTTGTTACCCCAAGGTATATTTGTGCCAGAACTATGCCAAGTTGTAGTATCCATACAATGATGTATTGTTAGAAAGACCCACATAATATATACATCATAAATTTAAAGAATTTTCTACTATGATTTTCCTAAATGTCTATCTTAGGGTTATTTTCCCAAATATATGTTTTTTAAATATAGTTTTCAAGATTTCTACTAAACTTTTGTTGACATCAAATATAGATACCCTGACCCCAATTTCCAAGAGTTTGTGCCTTACTTTATTACATCGGTATAATAAATAAGGAAGTTACATCCTGAATGACTGAATAGTTTAGTAGTTTTAGAAAACTAGATATAATTATATGTTTTACCATACAACTTAAAGGAAAAACAACATAGAAAATTCAATGGTAACATCCATAAATCCAAGATTATCCCTGAAAGTCATTCATAATATACATATTCGCATACTGGGGAAAAATAAAACATAAGAAATGGGTGATATCAGATGCTCAATAATGGTAAGTAATACAATGGAATTAAATATATACAAAATAAGGCGTTTTGAATGATTAAAAACATATTCCATTAGAACATAATCTTGTTCATTATATAGACGGAATAAAAGATGAATAAATAATACCATATAAATAATCACATGAGAATGAAACATAACCATAGAAATTTTACTAGCCATAAAATCACATGGATTATAATATTTAATATCATAAAAATGGAATTAATAATGTTGAGCATCATAAACATACCTTTGAGGCCTCAGCCGAGACATCTACAAATAAATGGTTAAGGCCTCATCTAAATCCATTACTATTTTGTCTCATGAGACTTATTGATGCATCGAGGGGATATAGAGGCTCCCACACATCACACACTCATTCTAATTAATTACTTTTATGAATGGGGTTAAACATAATCAAAATAAACAAATGAAATGTAAATAACATTTCAAATTATGTAAACATAATCACTAACCATTCTGAGTAGTATAGTGAATGATATCAAGGTTACACATTCATACTCAAACTGGTCATAATTTTTTTTATAACATATGGTAGATAATAATCATTAGATATAAATATCAATAAAAATTAATATTGAAGAAATGTGTTTAAATATTTGAAAATACTCCAATAAAATCATTGATGATTTTTTTAGAGAAATAACCTTTTTACTTTTCAAAGAAGAGTTATTTTGGAATAATCATTTATATTTTTCATAATTGTTTGCATAAAACCAAAAATGAACAAATATAGTTTTTCATGAAAAAATTATTTATTTATGAAAAATAATGGTGTCTTAAAATAGATTATGTACGATACTTGAAAATGGGTAGGAAATCTGGAAGTTCCCTTCAATCGGGTTTTCTTATCGTGAAGAATTGAGAAGGGACCTTATTGAACATGTATTTACCAATTAATAAAGATGAAATAATCTGTAAATATTATTTTGGAACATAGAAATTGAATTTATAATAATTATATAAAAATAATTAAGAATTAAATTTGGGTAAAGAGATAGAATGTGTGACCCAAATGAAAAATGTAGGTTTGGGTAGAATCCTTTACCTTATACCCAAAAGTGTTTTATACTTGTACTTACCATCTTAGATAACAATAATAGATTAATCAATAAATAAATTAATAACCTATTAGAAATTTATTTTATTTAGTATAATTTTATTAAGTTCATTTATGGTCATTTTTATCGGTTAAAATATTCAATTTTTCATTTTGGGAGTGTTTGTTTCCATGATTTTCCTGATTGATTCAATTGTATACATGTATAAAAGATAAAGTAAAATGGAAAAATTCTCCAAAATTGAAATTATATTTTATTAATGAACATTCATAATATTTAATTCTCTTGTATATTATTTTTTTCATATATTATGATGATTCATTATATAGAACATTAATGAAAATCGTTTAGATTATGGTTGGCGGTTTTTCAATCATCACAAACTAGTTTTGTTTCATGAATTAATATCATGTATATATATTTGTTCCAAAAACATAAAAATGATTGAATCAAAATATTATTACATTTTTACCCATAAAAATAATTTCATGATCATTTTTAAATGAGGAATTTAAAAATGAATACTTGTCGTCTGCAAAGGTGGTCAATCAACACATCACAGATGATGTTTTCATCTTTAGAATAAAGGGAAGAGGAGAAGAGAACTGATGAAGGATTATTCAATCAAACAAATAAAATTACATTATAAAAAATATACTATAGTTATTAGGTCAATTTTTGATATTGAGGAGAGGATAATATAATAAATTAAAAGAACATAAAAATAAACTAAATGAAAACAGAAGAGGGTTTTACCCCAAAATTCATCTCCTTGATAACCTCGTTTAGAAAATTTGAAATGTTATTTTTGTGAGACCAAAAAGAAAAGAATGGGGAGGAGAGGTTTCTGAGAGGAAGTGGGTAAAGTATAAGAAAGCTTCATGGCTTTTTATGTATGAGTAGAAGAGGTGGTGAGAGGTAGAATTTATATGGAGGATAGGGGTATTTTTTTTTAATATTTTATTCAGTTATTTATTATTTTTTCTAAATACTATGAGTCGTTTGAGAATAATCACAAAATATATTAAAATAATGAAGTATTGGTCTAGATTATGGGTTTACATAATCAATGCATCATGTATGACTCAAAAAATTAGGTATTTTGTTAAATACCGTAAATTACAGTATTTCACTATTCATCGAAAATTAAACCAATTTAGAAAAAACCAAAAAAATTAACCCTATTTTTTAAACTAATAATTAAAAAATGAAGTCAATTTTTTGACAATAATTTTTATAATATGATAAACTTAATATTTAATCAAATTCATCATTTATTCGAAAAGTACCAATTTTAAAATTATTTCTCATTTTACAACAATTTGAAAAATTAGTTAAAGTTTCATAAAATTAGATTATAATAACAAGAAAACAAAATATTAATTTATGAATATATTTAATGAAAATAAATTTTCTTTTAATCATTATATTAATTATAAAATTTTAAACAACATTAATGTTTCACAAAACACCAATAATTAATTAATCATTTTTAAAACATTTATTTACTTATTACATGATATAAATATACCATCTTTTCATTTATAAGATACCAAAATTTTATTTATACATTAATAGGTGAGTTTATTGTTCTAATTTAAATGTTACCATTCTTAAGGGTCACATTATTATTCCTACGGTCACATTACTATTCCTTAAAAATGAAACTTATTGGAAAAATACCAAAAATTTAACCAAAGTAAATTTTTATATTATGATTTTAAAAATAATGTTTATTTTTAAAAATATAATTTATAAAAGTGAGAAAAATTATATTTAAAACACGTTCATCATTAAAATGTGATAAAATTATGTATAGAAAAATATACCCTTTTGTGTAAAATTGGAATTATTCTTATCATATGCCTCTAAATGTATTTTGGATGAATGTAAAAATATATGATTGAATATATAATATATAAATTTCATTCATATCATTCACTAATAGTGTATAAAAAAAATTTCATTGTGAACATAAAAATATTTTTATAAAAATACATAATTTTTTAAAATGGTTGTCATTTCAAATTAATTGGTAACCAGTGAAATAATTTTATAAACATGTGTAATAAATATTTTTATAATTTACTTAATATCATTGATTCTTGCCATACCCAGCATCTAGATGATAACTATAATAATTAAATGATAATATTTAATCATTTTTAAAGATATTAAGTTATAAAAAAGTTAAATTTAAAAAAGAGGCATACCATAAAATCCATGGGGTGTTACATAAAAACGAATCAATACATTAATTCTATTGACAATGATTTTACTGTGGAAACATCAAGATTACCATTTTTATTGAATAGAAGAAGAACCATTTTCTTCCTACAAAGGAAGTGGAGTGAACTTGAAGGAAAGTGATAAATGCAACAGAACAGGGGTGAACATGTTTTGTGGGAGAAGTATATGGATGTTTTGGTGAAAAAAAATGAATGAAAGATGGATAGTTATTAAGAGTAAAAACATAGTAGATTAAAAAACACTTTTACCTTATCATCGAACTATCCTTATTTTTTAAAGGTTTTATGGATTTTGTTCGTCTATCGAGAATACAAATCCCCATTTTATGGTTCCCTCTAACGTACATGAAACTGTATATATTGGGACAGACATGAATTGATTGTGATATCCCAATAAAAGGGTTATCCTTGATTGAATTTTCATCTGACCAAAAAATTTTCCCCCTTCCATGATAAAATTCACCTTTATGAATCCCATGATGAACAAATCGTCTTTTATCCTTTGAATTCATTCAGAGGTGAAAGTTATAGGCAATTATAATCCTCATCAGCTCATCTCTTGAACATTTACCATTGCATTTTGTTTTTTGACACACATCCTCTATATCTAAGCTACATTAACCTTTGATTCTTGAAATAATCTAAGAAGTAGTCATCCATGGGAAGATTAATGCTCAGAGTAGTACAATAAACATAAAAGAGATGGGGGTGAGTCTCAAGTTAAAAAAAATGCAATAATAACTATTTGGGAGATGAAGTTGATGGGGATTAAAATTGTATTGCATTGTGTTCTCTAAAAGGGGTAATGCCTCCCATTTGTGAGAATAACACCACTGGAACTAGTTATTGACACGTGGATTATTAAAGGTGAGATTTCTGGGGGTATAAAATTCTTGTATGTGATTCAAGGGGTCTCTGTGAGGACATGTTTTGATATAAAAATATTTCAGGCCTCTATGAATTCTATATTTATAAGATAAATATCACTTTAAAAAAATTCAAATACTCTAACTAAGACTACTCCCATATCTATTAAAATGAGTCATCAAGTATTTCCTAAATCTCGAAAAAAAATGAAAATATAATATTCCAAGTTAAGTCATAATAAAATCTAAAATATGATAAACAAGAAAAATAAACTATCATTTGATCAACTAGAAGATACATTAATGTATTGATAAAACATTTTAATAAATAAATAGTTATTTCATATACATGTATGGTAATCAGAGATTCCTAGAGATAGAAACAATACTTGTAGTCCTAAAATGGTGAAAATATAAAAATAATTTCTAAGTATTATTACAATATATATAGAATTTGATAAAATCCATTATATTTTTTAGGACCAAGTGATATAACAACCTAATGAATTATAACATTTAATATTAATGTTATATCAAATATTTTAAAACATATCAAAATTATAATTTCAATTAAAAATTGATAAGAAATGGAAAAAATAATTTCAGGAAAACAATATACCTAATAAATATAAAGGTTTTAAACATATCAAAATTATTAGTTGATAAATTAATCCAAGAATTATTTTTAGATAAGTTTAGAACACGAATTATTTTAAAGTAGACAAAGAGTGGAACTTATAAGAAAAAATTATTTTCATGGCCATTATGGGTTCTATGGTGATTTTGGGAACATAGTATAAATTTTAGTCATAATGAAATAAATAATAGTAATTATGGAAGATATATAGGTTTTAAGATAAATGGGAGATGACCCATTCTTCCAAAATTAGTTTCAAAGTGATACAAATCAATATAAGTAAAATTGGATGGTGAATTTTAACCATTGAATGAACTCTATTGAAATATATTTATATAGTATATTTGTATAATATATATCTATAATATATTTGTGTAATATATCATTAAAATATATTAGTATAATATACTTGTGTAATATATATTTGTATAATATATATTTTATTATTGTATTATATATATATATATATATTTTTATAATATATATCTTATTTTTATAATATATATTTTAATTTTATATATTTTTATAATATAATAAATATATGTTTTTTAATAATATATATATTTTTATTAAATATTTGTTTTCAATTTAAATATATAATAGACAATATTTATTTATATACAAATAATATTAATATATATAAATATTTAACAAATTTGAATTTTTTAATAGTATACAAATAAATTTGTGTTATAAATTTCTATAATATATATTTTTGTTATATATATTTGTATAATAAATTGTATATTATATTTATATATTATATCTATATAATATATCGGTATAATATATTTGTATAATAAATATTGGTAAAGTACAATATATATTTATATTTTCATAACATACATATGTGCATAATGTATTTGTATAATATATATCTATTAAATATATATATATGCATGTATTTTTAAAATATACATGTGTGGGTCTGTGTTTCTGTGTCTGTGTATAAAATCCTATATTTGACACCTCTATCCAAAACCATAAAAGCCCCATTAATTTTCCACTTTTCATTCATGAACCATGATCCAAATTTTACTTCATCCAGCTGACCAAAGAAAATTCTGTTCATACATAAACTTGTTATGTGTCTAACTCTTTCTAAGATCAAGTAACATTCATATGAAATATCATATTTCACAATACCCTTCCCCATAATCATAATATCTTTATCCTTGACTAAATGGACATTGGTGAAAAATGAGATACATAATCATCCATTCACACCTTCTTGTTTATAGAGTGGAATGAAGTCTCATAATTAAATATCCATGATTCCAATTTAAATTTTATCCAAAAAAATAAATAGTTACTTCTAACAGTGGTGTTGGGGTGTGAGTGTGGGGGAGTGCAAGGAATAATATCCCTATCTCCTTTTCACCAAACATCACCAATAATTATTGTTAACCACATGGATATGCTGACAGTAAAGCAAGAATGATGATAAAAAATGAAAATAGGTCTCACTAAACAATCAATCAATGAGTGAGGAGGATGAGGATAAAATAAGATACCTTACATTAAAGCTTTGAATCATCTAATAGAATGTAAAGATATCTAAAAACTAGAAAACATTCGATCTTTGGATTCATTTGATCCTTGAACAATTTAAGCCTTTGATTTGAGCCATGAAATTGTTCGATCCTTGATCTGATCTTTGATTCATCAAGGAGGGTAGACCATAGAGGTTGGCTTTCACGGAATTCTTTGGATACCATGATGAGTTCACGATTGTCTAGGGTTAATTTAAATAGATCGAGAAAATTTTATCAGCACTTCCAAAAAAGTACTGTCAAAGATCCCATTTATCAGTGCTTGATTTAATATCACTAATAAAATGAATCTTTATCAATTATTTTTTTCAATGATAAAGATAGAGCTTTGTCAACACTAAAAAACTCTGATAAAGATGTATTTTATCTGTACTAATTAATTTAGTACTAAAAAGGGGTTTATAATTATAACTATAATTTTTTTTACAATATATATATATAATAAATATATATAAATATAAATATAGTCAATATTTATTTTATTTAAATATAGTTATTATAATTATTTAATTACATAAATAAATAATCACTTATTTATAAGTATATAATTTTAAAAAAATATAATATTTATACCATAAAATATATTTATATAATTATATATATATATATTTAATAAATATATATAAATATAAATATAATAAATATATTCATTATTTCAAAAAATTTATTATAAATTTATAATTATTTGAATATATATTATTTAAATATATATTATTTATTTATAATTATATAAATACATTTAAAAATTATTTAATTATAAATTTTATTAAATTTTTTTTAAATTATTAATGAATATTTAATCTTAATTTCTTCAAGCTAAAAATGTGTGAAATTGAATAATTAAAAATATGTACCCTTTAATAATATTGAAAAAACTTATATTTTTGATTAATTAAAAATAAATTATTAAAAAATGATATATATTAAAATAAAGATGATTACATATTGAAATTATTAAGGAATAGTAAATATATATACATATATATATATAATAAAATAAATTGATTAAAATTCCCGAAAAAATATTTGTGTGTGTGTTCTATATCCTTAAAACCATTTTTTGGGTATTTTATAAAAAGCCACTTTTTGGAAAGTGGGAAGTGTGAAAATTAAAAATTAAAAATTCAAAATTAAACACTCCAATTTCAACTCCACCGCCATCATCACCTTGAGCCACGAGCCCGGACACGTGAACCCATCGAGACATCACGCGCATACCTCGAAAAATGGATCCTATCGATTTCTACAACACCTCGAGTCTCGACACTAGGCAAGACTTCATACCAATCTGCTTCAAACAGGGATGTCGACGTGCTAAATCAGCGACTGTCATACCAGCACCTTCGGAGAAAAATACCGACACACTGTCTCGCAAAACTGAATTCCTTCACTGACTGAACCAAAATCATTCGCAAAACCTCCTCGATAAAAAAAATCAAAAACATCACATCCAACTCCAGCAACCATCACGAACAACAAAAAAACAGTTTAAACCACATCAACCAGAACAAGGGTGACCTTCACCAACGTCCGTCATCACCACTATCGACGATCCATATCCAAAACAACCAACCATCCATGGCCAGGAACAACCAGGCCGAAGTCACTAAAGAAACCCTACTCAAAACATAAAAGCAAAGAGAAAGCAGAAGAAATCACCCATCGACACCATCCGTAGATCCCACAGAGAACACGCTCAACCCAATGCAATTAGTATGTTTTTTTAAATCTTATTAATATTTAATTATAAACCTTTTTTCACAAAATATATTACTATTTAATGTAAAACATAAATATTTTGTTTTTTATAAATAATATTTATATACATTTATACATACCTACATATTTAATACATACTATTTTTTAACATTGTCAATAATTTTTTAATTAATAAAATGCGTAATATTTTACTAAAATTACTTATTTTTAATTTTTATTTCATTAATTTTCATTTCACATATATCAATATATTTATTATATACTATTTATAAGTATTTATAATTAATATATAGTTTAATCAATTTTTTCATTTTTAACAATAAATATTTAATTAAAAAAATTATATATTTTTAATAAACACAATTTTATTTATTTACATATTTATTTATTTCATTTTATTTCGATTTTTACCAATGCTAAAAAATCACTGATAGAGGATCCCTTAATGGGCACTAAAAGTAATGTGACAATAAAGGGTACCCCTTTATTACTGATAAAAAAGTGATGATAAAGAGAACCACTTATCAGTGCTTAAAAAATGTGCTGATAAAGGGTTCCTTTTTAGTGCTAAAAAAGCGCTGATAAAAGGTACCTTTTATCAACACTTGTTTTAACAATGATAAAGGACACCTTTATAAGTGAATTTTTCTAGTGCTGATAAAGACCGGAGCTATTAATGGGATGTTTTGTAGTAGTAAATGTTCTTTATTCTAAAATATTTTTACTGTGTTTCTTCAGTCACAAAAAAATATTATTTCCATGTGAAGACATGATATAGATGTATTTATTTTCTAATTTAGAAATAAAATTTTCTTCCTTTAAAAATAAATAATGTTTATAGAAATTCATATTTAAATAATGGTCTTTATGTGTTGTACTACACAAACCACATAATAGAAATTGATAACGCTGAAATTCATATGATTTATACCACACCGTACAATGGCATCACCTGCTAGGTTATGTAAACAAATATCTTTTGACCAGATTACACCAATAAGGGTATTTTGATTCATTTGATCTAAAACAACTTTGTGTATGTCATTCATGTTTACAAGAAAAAATGGACAAAGTCTCATTTACTGGAAAAGGTAAATTGGCTAATAAGATTTTTTATTTGGTACAAATGGATGTGTATGGACCATTTTCATTTGAATCTAGGTGTGGGTACTCATACTTCATAGATTTTACTGATTACTTTAGTATATATTACAATGTTTACTTAATAATTCTTATGTAAGATTACTCTGATATATTCAATGAATATAATAATGAAGTTGAGAACCATCTTGGTATGAATATTAAGAAATGCTCCTCGTATCATGGCAGAGAATAACTTAATAAAAAATCCATTATTATTTGTTAGAGTCTCAGATCATATCCAAACTCACTCCTCCTAATACACCACAATGGAAGGGAGTAGGAGAATAGAGGATAAATATCCTTTTGGACATGGGAAGATCAATGATGTTTCATATAATTCTAACATCAACCTTTTGGGGATACACATTGATGGAAAAAATATACATTTTAATTTGAGTTCCAACTAAATAAGAAATCAGTATTACATATAAGTTTTGGTATGGAAATAAATCCATATTATCTCATGTATGATTATGGGGTTGTGAAGCATATATTAAGGATATTTATTCTAATAATATTTCACATAGAGGCACTAATTGTATCTTTATAGGCAAGAGTTGGCATAAGAACAAACTCTAGAAATCCTCATGGAAGAGGATGTTATAGAGAAAAACGCAATATGTAGGATCATAAGGGGGGTCAAAGAACCAAAATGATATGGTTTTCCATTCACAGAGTATTTTTACATGTTAATATAATATAATAATGATCTTGTAACATAAAAGGAAGCTGTAAGTTCAATAGAAGTTTCTAAATAGAAAAAATAATAATTGGATTACCTATTGCAAAACCAATTATGGGTTTTAGTACATCCTCCAGTGGATGAAAGTCTTTTTTGGTTTTAAATAAATATTCAAGAAGAAATTGGACATGGATGGACAAGTTGGTATTTATAAGGCTTTTTTACAATATGGATAAAAAAAGTATCAAGGAAAGGACTATGTTGAAATATATTCACTAGTTGTTATTCTAAAATAAATTGGAATTATACTTTCCATAGAATCTTACTATGACTATAAAATTTAGAAGATGTATTTCAAAATAGCTTTTCCTTAATGGGGACCTTCTATGAGATATCTATATGACCCAAAATTAAGGGTTGTTACTTCAAAGGATACAAAAAAAAACTATATTAGTTTTATAGATTCATTTGTGCATAAAATAAAGCATCGATTCATGGAAAATTCAATTTTATGAATCCATTATTGAATATGGATTGATAATAATTAATGTGGGCCTTGTGTATATAAGTGGTTTAGTGGGAGTCTTTCGTTTTACCAGATAGTTTATTTCAATGACATATTACTAATTTAAAATAAAATACACATCAAACAATCCATTAAATCCTAGTTAAACACATGATTCTCCCTAAAGGACTTGGGATATACTACATATATTATTTGGATCAATATCTATTAAGATATATACAAGAGTGTACTTTGACTAAGTAAAATTACATAAATTGATAAGATACTAAAGAAATTCAGTATGGAGAAATCCAAGAGGGGAATATTTCCAGGGTTAGACAGAATTCAATATTCTAATAAAATATTACCTCACACACATGAGGAAAGACAGAGCAAGTCAAAAATTACTTATGCATCTACAATTAGGCTTGTCATGTATGTAATGATATGTAAAATGCTATATATCACTTATTTCTAAAGTATGGTAGGAGGACATAAATCATACCCTTGTAATGGCCATTGTATAGTCAGCAAGACTATCCTTAATTTTATAAGGTGTACTAAGGTTATCTCCCTAGTATATGGAGGATATGATGATATATTCATCATGGGATATGTAGATATTAGTTTCTAAATAGATCAAGATAATTTAAATTCATATTCAGGATAAAAATTTACTCTTAATGGTGGTTATTTGAAATGTAATATCTCAAAGAGATATGTGGTTGTTGATTCTACTAGAGAGTTTATGTATATTTTAAAATATGAAGTAGCTAAATAATAGGTTTGTATTCACAATTTTTTCTAATTGATTGATTTGGTTCCTAGTAGTAAATAAATTGTAACACTCTATTGTGATAATATTGGAATTATGTATCTTGAAAAGGAGACAAGGTCAAATCAATGGGTGAAGCACATACTTTGAAAATATCATCTTATGTAGTATTTTTTTCAAAGAGTTAACATCACTGTGAGTAGAGTTTCTAATGAAGACAAAATGGTGGAAAAAATATTCAAATCCTTATCTCAATATAAACATGATCATTATGTGATCTCTTGAAGACCAAAAGTCCTTGGAAGTCATCTTGATTCAAAGAGGAAATATATTAGAGTTGGTGTCCTAGAACCAACATTTTTTACTCTAGATCACATGTATATTCAAGAAGTGAACGTAAATTAAAATATATTATTATAGGTAATTTATAGTTATTCATGACTTTTATGTAATTATGTCTCAAATTATATATTACATTGAAAAAGGGATTACAGTTCCCTTTTTGGATGAGAACCTTGAAATGATATGATGATATTATTAAAACTTATTCTATAGTTGGATAATATTCTATAACAGAGAACTTAGTTTTTCGATAGTCTAGTTTCAGTACTGATAATAAAAGGAGACATCATCCCATGAAGTTCACACTTGTAAATCTCTAAGATGAGATATTATAAAAAAACCTTCCTATATGAAATAAATAAATATATATATATATATGCATCATTACATTTAACTACCCATGAGAATATGTAAGGATCTGTAGAAATTATGGTTATTATAAAATCATTTCATGTCTCACACACTTTGATGTATTTTTATAAACCATTATTAAATAACTCTTATCAAAATTGGGTACGTTGGGTGCATCATGAATGATACGTTATTAATGAATAAGTTAATGAATTATTTGTATAATCCATATTTATGGAAGTTGATATATTGTTTGTTTGATAGGAATGAAATTTTCAAAGTAAATTATTTGTCTATTTTTATGTAGACAAGTTCATTATGAATAATCAAAGAAATGTATATCAAATATATCAATTGACGACTTGGAAGTGAAACCTTCTTGATGAGATATCATGAAAAGGGGATCAAATTGCACAAGGAGTGCTCATATGTGGTTTTTCATTATGATATATCTTCTTCCTCTATGATCTCGTTGACCTCTTTCTGGATAGTAATCTTGGGCTTTTGGCAAGACCACCTACTACCACAAACAAAAATTCCTAGAAGGTCACACAACAAGTGTTTCCTTTAATCTCAGTTAAATATTATTTAATAATGATATTAAAAATTATTCTTCAAACCAATAGTTAATATTGTACATGATTTAATTAATGATCATAAATAATAAAGAAAAACTCATTCACGAGAAATTTTTTTAATTACACGAATATATAATATTTATTTATCTCTATTTATTCAATTCATAATAAATAATTATTTATTTAATTATTAGATTATTAAATAAATATATATTCTCTGGTCTGGGAATAGAGCATTTATATATTTATTGAATGAAAAAATATTAAATATTTATTTGGGTATTCGATAAATGTCAAGGAGGACAAATATACCAAGATTAGGTATGATGATAAATATTAATTTCACGATTAAAAAATAATATTTATCATTATTCCAGTAAGTTCATTTTATTATATAATATTATTATTCTATAACATCACATGAGGTCACATATGGGTTTAATAAATTATTAAGGGTCCTTATATAATTAAAAAAATATTAAACCCTAACCATGGGTCTATTAATAGACTAATATCACTTTCTAGCGAAGGTTAATCATTATTCATATTTTATTTTTCACGACCCATCCCTAGGGGCCCGTACTGTGACTACCCCAACCCCACCTTCCATAGTCTAGGGGCGGGTGACTAGCATTGAAAGTCATATCCCCTAATACCGAGAAGGCATTGCCTTTATATCCTATAAACACACTCAACCAAGCACACAACAAGATACGAACACAAGTAAACTATATAGAAAAAATGGTGCTGAATGTAAGAGGGGTTGAAATACAAGCCCAACAGTAAAGGTAAAAGTACAACAAGAAATACAATATAACTTAATGAAGAGAAAGATAGCTAATTGGTCATCCTCTGAAGTTCCTACCTTATGGTTAGGTACATATCGTCTCCTCAACACTGCACATCTGCTAGTCTTCTCTGCGTACTGACTTGCCGTATGGTCCACCTCTGGGCACTGTCTAGTCCTGGTACCCTCATCCTTGATCAGTGTTGTCTGTCATCTACACTAAACACAACAAGTTGTGGGTGAATCCCGTGAAGGGGTGAGTATAATGATACTCAGTAGGGACCCCGAGACCCTCAAGGTCTCACAAAATCCACAAAGGATAAACCAAAAAACATGTAAACTAGTGAAAAGCCTACTTAGGTGTATGCCCATACATATAACTAAGTTATAAAATATCACCCATCTCATTCCTGAGGAAACAAAAGGCCCAACTCTTTATCCTAAGTACAACATTTCCACAAAGGAAAGATTACAACGAAGGTAAGTGCCACACAGGTACTCCACACAGAATAATTCCATAGAGGTAACACCATGAAGGTATGTACCACATAGGTACACCACACAGATGAATATCACAAAGGTAAACACTCACCTCACACTAGATATAAATTAGGTACAGTAGTAGAGATGATTCGATATAACTATTGAATTATCTTACACAATTAAGAGGAAGACCCACGTAGGATCCCAAATCATCATCATACCCACATAGGATCGTAGTAAATCATCAGATTCACACAGGATCCTATTACATCAGCAGACCCACACAGGATCCTAGTACATCATCAGACCCACACATGATTCTAGTACATCATCATACCCACACAGGATCCTAGTACATCATCAGAACCACACAGGATCCTAGTACATCATCAGACCCACACAGGATCCTAGTACATCATGAGACCCACAGAGGATCCTAGTACATCATCTGACCTACACAGGATCCTTGAGTAGTCCCACATGAATTCCTAGAGCAGATCCATGTGGGATCCTCGAGCACAGACCCACAGAAGATGTATTTCTCATGTTACAACCAGCTACAGGGATCCTACACTAAGCTCTCTTATCTCTAGGAGGGTCCTATCCTCAAGACACTATTCAATACTCCAACTTCCATGAATTTCCAAGAATAAGTATCCCAAAGAACCACCATGTCATAGGGGCCTCAATGCAACATATGTTGCGTCAAGTGGAGGCTCGGTCTTTAAGTTATTATCCTTTTAGTCCCAAGGGCCCTGTTGGATTCATGCTCGATCCAACCCGACCATACCAAATCATTATACAAATCTTAGGTGGGGTATACCAAAAGGAACATCTCACTCCAAGGATTCCATTTCCGTATATGGTTCGTCAAATGGACATGCGTAGATCAACATATGGCTGGAAGAATGTATAGGCTCGAAACTGGTCCGGGTCCGGTCCGACCCGGTCGGACCCACCCCATCCAACCTGGCCCAACCTGGGACTTTCCCTAGGTCGAACCCAGCCCACGGAATTTGACCCAGCCCGTTGGGTCTAGACCAGCCGGGCCGCATGTGGGGAGGAGTCACCTGCCCGCCACCCTCAATCACCAAACGACCGAAGTCGTTCAGTCTCCAGGAAGCATGCGGGACCTGCTGCGGGTCCCGCTCGGTATAGATCATCTGGCTAAAATGGCCGTCCTCTTCTACTCCAGGGGGCGCGTTGTGCACCGCCTCTCTGCGGTCAGCTGAACTCTGACTGCCTTCCATTATCCGCTACGGCCAGGCGGGTCGCGACCACTTCCTCTGATGGAGGCGTGAGGTCACGCCGCCCGTGCTTCCATGGCCGGCTGAAGCACCAGCCACCCTCTGTCCACTGCCAAGGCCGACAATAGTTTCCTGCCCTCTATCATATGTGCGGCCTCTTCCTTTACCAGTGGCGCAAACGCGCGCCCCCCGGTTTCGTGCAGCTATCCTGAGAGGCAACCACCACCTTTCTCCGCAATGCAGAATACGACAACCATGAAGAACAACGAAGGTATCATTCCCTGTTCGTTTGACCTGAAACCTCCACATTAGTTCGGTAGCAGGTGAATCAAGAGGCTTAATTCAATGCAAACCACGAAGAACAACAAAACCCCTACCTTGAAGGTTTGTTGATGGGTCGCGAGATGAAATTGGTGAAGGCGAAGAGGGTACCAACGATCGCCGCTTCTGTAACCTGCTTCCGAAGTCAGGCTCGTGCGTCGTCCTATTTCTTGATTCCGAAGAACATTATTCAATAAAGATGCTGTTATTCATTTGTAGGAGAAGTTATTTTTTGGTGGATTAGTTCCTCCAATGTTCTCCCAATTCTCCTCTTCTCCAACACATCACCAACCAATCTTCTCAAAATAAAAGTGGTGCTAATATAAATCAAAATAAGTAGATTAATATATGTTGGCACAATTAATTGTTGACACATTTAATTAATTTTAGTAGGCTCAAACAATTAAATGTAGAGTTGAAAGGTTCTCTCCCATTAAAGTGGGTTCGGGTGGTCCCCACCATTAATTTCAAAATGGGGGGTTTTAGGCTCGGGTGGTTCCCGCCACTGCACATTCAAATGGGATTTTTCAATAAAAATAAAATAAATGTTTATTTTATTTTTATTTCCATGAAAAACAGTAAAACTATCTTTCACCGTCGACTAACTACAGTCGATGTGAAAGTATCCTTAAGTGAATATTGGCACTACGAGTTCAACGGTGCCCTCAGATTTCAATTCTGAGCAACGGTTCAGAAGTTAAAAAAAACTCACTTGCATGTTTAACGAAATTACCTGAAAAAAAGCTCAGAAATTCATTCTGGGCACATCAAGCCTTGGAATCACTTGCCATAAATTATTGCGGACCCAAAATATTCTATATAATTTTTAAAAAATTACATGGAAAATTCAAGTCATTAAATCATTCCTCTCAAGATTTTATTTATCCTTGCATCCTCTGAAGAATTGAAAGAATAAGAGATATTCCTTTAGGCTATGAGTAACATAAAGTGATCAAAGGTGAATAACACATAATGATCAATCATTCGAACTTACACCTGGAGATTTATCGGCATTATCCAAAGACCTTAAGAGAACATGTAGACCACGACATGAGGGTGTTCATTTTGTGTCCACATAATGAAATAACTCTACAGAAATTGTGTTTGAATGATCAAAATCCTCAATGAATAAATTTCTCGAGATCAAGGAAATATTATTTCTCATACGTAAACTAGTAACAAATTTAACATTAAAATATCAGCTATTGGTTATACAAACCATATTTGTCAATATTCCTTGGGAAAATTTCATTGGAATTTAAATTTGAGTCTTGTATAATATAATGATGTCCAATTTAATCTGAAAAAATTTAGGTTTTCCATTGGCTAAATAAGAACTTCCTTTTCTTAGAAAACCATTACAAATCCCTCACCAAATAGTTATTTTCCAAATCCCTTTATATAGTACAACATGGAATGCAATTTTAATTAATGATTAGAGATTTTCTTGCATGATAATACAGTTTCATAGAAATATACACTACCACCTAATAATTTTGTATAAGATTGCAACTAATTATCTCTAAAGATCCTTTATAATACACCTCAAATACCTCACTCAATTAAGTTAAGATAATAATATATGTTAAGGTAAAATTATTATTCATTCCATTAAAGGATAATTTAAATTTTTCTTGACACATGAATTTAACCCCTATCTTCATCAGAGCATTCATAGGTTCATCTACCCTAAAAACATTTTAGATAAAGATGAAGTAGTAAGAAATATCTTGATCATGAAATAAGGAAACTTACAATACATAACCAATGCTAATTTCTAATGATCAATAGATATTCTCATCTATTAAATCAATAAATTAATTAATTTTACTTATTTTATCTAGAAAAGTCATTTAGACACTTAACATATGGATGATGTTCCCAAGAAGTATTTAATACAATGTATAGAAGCTAAACATGTTCATCCAGAGATTTAGAATAAATCAAGATATCATTAAAAAAGACAATGATAAATGAATTAAAGAAGATATGAAAATAAAAATTCATTAAATACATAAACATAAAAAAATTATTAGTTATCCAAAAATTCATAACCAAATAATAAAAATGTGTGTACTATATTTAGAAAGTTGTTTTGAGTATATTTTATTATCTATTCCTCAACTAATAGTGCTCTAAGTGATGGAAAAAAATTTATAATGACATTAATCATTTAAGATACTTCAATAAAAAATAAATTCTAGGAATATGATAGATGTTCTAAATTATAACCTAATTTAACATATAATAGTCTACAAAGAGGTTGAGACATCTGTATACCTTTTTTGAAAAAACAACCGGAGCACCCCAATGTGGAGACCTCGACCAAATGAATTATTTAGCATCTATATCCTCCTGTGGTATATTTAATTCCATTAATATGGTCGGATTGATATGATATAAGTTAATTGAGATAGGTATGGTTTCATATAGAATACCAATAGTGAATTTCACCTCCTCCTTAGGTGTAAAGACTGAGAAATATTTTGATAACCCATCAGGGTAAAGATCAACCATCAGTGGAAAGACTCATTTCCCTCTAGATTCAACTATTATAGGATAATACTGTCTATTTTAGTGATTATCACAATTAATTTCCATTGACCTTGACCTCATTGACTATATTATAGATTTAATTCCCTACTGTGTGTATATTGTACACATATGTGATATGATAAAGGTACCATGATATCATTACAATCACTGAATTCTTTGAACTAAGTCATCGAATCCATCACCGAAATAATATCAAAGGTGTTCATTTTGAGAACCATAAATCCCCCAATATTTCCAAATGATTCCACTACCAAATAACAGTTTGATAAGTCTCATAAATATTAAAAAAATAACCCATCACCACGGTTCTATAATCACAATCATTAAGAACATGGTCATAGGTCGGCCTCAAGCCCGGGGTAATGGTTTCCCATTGAAAAAAGAGTTATAATTCCCTAGAAAAGGTGTCTTGTGGAAATAATATAAAGTGGTAAATAAAATTATAACTTGATAAATGTGTGGGAACAATAGTTGAAAGATATACTACCATTTTCACCCTGGCCCATGGTTGGAGAGCTCCATAGGGTAACCCAACACCACATGCACCATGGACTATTGTTTTAAATACCTGTAAGGAAGTCCAATAGCCATGCTCACTATAGCCTTTGGACATTCTAATTTGTGAGGCATTTTTACCCCTAAGAGAACCAAAAAAATTATTGTAGTAGGATATACATCCCCAGAAAACATGGCCCGTGGTCATAACTTCCATAATGATATAGGTCAGTTCACTTGTGGCATTAGGAATCCCAAATTTTTTAGTTATTTAATATTTAATAATTTTTAGTCATATAATAATTAATACATTGCATATTTCACATCATATATATATATATATGTGCACGAGTATGAAATTTTATGTGGTGAAGTGAAAAAATTCTACATTGATTAACATAGAGGATCCTATATTAAAACCTATAAGAGACACTTTTAATATTATAAATTTTCTATGGCCAAGAGAAAGTCCCTTGGGAGATATAGTCATGGAAATAACCCTACTCCTTATTTCCATGGGGAAATCCAATGTCCATATCCCTTTCACTATGGGATGTACCCATGGCTATATATCTATGTCCTCGGGCTTTTTCCATTGATATATATTAGCACATGAATGGATACCAATAGAATAGAAATAAAAAAATTATGAACCAGAAATAAATAAATCATAGGTAAATGTAATGGATATCTAAATTTTTACCTTTCATAGTAATGGGACATAGTTAATTTTCCAAAGTGAACTACTCCACAACATATACTCTACATGATCCCTTACATAGACGCCGAGGTGAAAATCCCTACTTAGAAGATTGTACAATACCCAACAAGCCCTAACAACACTATTGGCCTCTTCGACTCAATCTCCCAATTGGTGACCGAATAGAATCAATAGATAGATTAGCTGAATAGGCCTAAAATGATAGCGATATATGGGGTCATTGTTCTATACTCTCAGAAACTCGATAATCAAGAAACCTATATAGGTAGAAAAACTATTCATGTGAGTGACACTACTTCACTTAAACAATAAAGTTTTACTTGACCTGTCCCATGCACCTAAACTAGTGGCACTATACAAGAGGCCTCACCAACCTATAAGATGAACATACTACCTTCCCTATCTCTCGTAGTGAGAATAACCCCTACTCACATCTTCCTTCCATCACTTCTATCAATTGAAGGAAACATTTCCCAAAGCTCAATATTTTGTGAGTTTGTAACTCTTATACCTACATTATATCATCTCTTAGATGGTATATTCTTCTTAATGGATTTTGGGAATCAACATAGGTTGAAGAGAATCAGTCACATTTGTAATAACTCTTTCAAGGAAATATTAAATATTTTTCATTTAAACACCTCATCTATAATAAGATATGTATCAATGTGAAGGATAACAATAAACAAGGAAGGGTACTATATAATACTAATTGATGATTGTTTAATATTAATAATATCTTTCACCATTACCAGATGTTAAGTATCCAAATATAATTTCTAAAAAAAGTGTTCCTAGAAAATTTTCCATGTTATTCCTTGAATTTTATATAACCCAATCATGAAATACCATCATCAGTGATCCATCCATTTTCCATGTTAATGTATATAATGACCTAATTTATTCTGGGGGATATATGATCTCAAAAAATTGTTTATGTGAATGATACACTCCTCATATTATTACAGATATGCCTCACCCTAGAATATCATAAGATGATGGAATTGAGAATAATTCCGTAATCAAAAGTAATTAGTTATTTTTAATGGATACCTTAACCAAAAACATTAAATAACTAACATGGTACCTCAAGCACATGAGTATCCACTATAGTTTTGGAAAATGGTGCATGCACATCCACCCTTTCTCGAATGACATGTAGTGGTCTTATCAAAATAATAATATATAATAAGGTAGAAATCAAAATCAATATTTTTACCTTTATTAAAACCATATGGTTTGATGCTATATTAACAATATTTGTGTCATGACCCATCCTTGGGACCCGTGTTGTGACTACCCCAAGCCCGTCTTCCATAGGCCAGGGGCTTGCGACTAGAACCAAAGGTGTAAATCCTGATAAAAGGGAAGGCATTGCCTTTATATAAGAAATCAAACACAACAGAGTATGCAAGCTGAAGTAAACACTAAGTAAACTGAGTACAAAAGTAAGTGCTGGAAAGTAAATGGGCCAGAATACAAACCCAATTGAAAGTACAGTACAATAGTAAAGAAAGAACAAATGCAGTAAAGTAAACCAGCAACCACTGAGTCGTCCTCCGGATATCCCACCTGAAGGGTGGGTACAGATGGTCTCCTTAGCACCTTGGGATTGGTCGTCCGCTCTGAGTACATCCCGTCAAGTGGTCCACCCCTAGGTATCGTCCCGCTCCACAAGTCTCCACCTCGATCAGTGTTGTCTGTCATCTGAATCGAACACAACGTAGTACGGGCATAGCCCGTGCCGGGGTGAGTATATGATACTCAGTAGGGACCCTGAGACCCCCGAAGGTCTCCCATAATCCATAAAGAATAAACCAAAAAGGAAATATAAAAAAAAATTATTAACCAAATCTACTTAGGTATATCCCCATACATATACCTAAGTCATCAATTCCAGTTCGGCTCCAACTCACGAGCCCAAGTATAAACCAGTCCACATAGGAAAGCACAACCCAGTCCACACAGGAAAGAAAGTCAATCACAATGATAATAGTGACTAAACGACAAGACTCAGCTCAAACAGGTATACTACTCACGAAGAGGGGTGGCGATGATAGATGTAGCTTCTGAATCATCTCCCCTGCTGAACCCACATAGGATCCAAGTATAGAAGTCTTCGCTGCTGAACCCACGTAGGATACTAGTACAGTACCCATCACTACTGAACCCATGTAGGATCGTACTACAGTATTCATCACTTCCGAACCCATGAAGGATCCAAGTACAGTCTTCCTTGCTGTCGAACCCACATAGGATTCAAGTACAGTCGTCATCATCATCGTAGTCGCAACCACCTCTATGGTTCCCGCACACAGCATGCTCAAATCCGGGAGGGTCCGCTCCATGAGCCAAGGGGCTCGATACATCAACTGTCACGAAGTCTAGAGTTGATGTATCACAATGTTCTGTCTCTTCCATAGGAAATCAATGCGAAAGACGGTACGTCAATCAGACGCCCGTTCTGAGAGATATTGGTTTTTCCGTTCCAGGTTCCCGGTTAGTTTTTAAGATAAAACCAACCCGACCATTCTCCAGGTGCATCTAAACCTCAATTGGAGTAAGACAAAAGAACCGTCTCACTAAGAAGAATTCAAATTAATTGACGGCACGTCATTCGGACATCCGGAGCTCAAGTTATAAGTGTTTCCGCTCCGACGGCCCGGTTGGTTTCAGGTTCGAACCAATATGGTCGTACCCAAACATCACCGAAACCTTGAGTGTAATATACTGAAATTACTGTCTCGATCCAAGGAATCCTACACAACTAACGGTTCTTTGATAGAAGGTCCGTAGATCACGATATGTCAATTTAACAAAAAACGGTCCGAAATTAGGGGGTCTGGGCCCGGTCCGACCTAGCCCAAAACCCCCTAGGTCGGCCTGAACCGGGTTGACCTGACCCGGCTCGGGCCTGACCCGGTTGGGCGTGGCCCAGCCCGGATGGCATGGATCGGCCCAGCCGGCGCGGCCCAGCCCGGCCCGGCGCTGGCGGTTCGGTCTGCGTGGCCCGTCCCAGACCGTTCGGGGGAGGGGCGTTGGCGGCAAGCTAGCGCGGTATTAAGCCATGCCCCTTCGCATCAAGAATGGCTTAGTCGTTTCGGTTTGATCCGCCGCCACGGCTCAGCCACGACGGTTCTGCTCTGGTGGCGCGCCACCGCTGCTTTCCTCAGAGCACCGGACGCTCTCCGGTGGTCCGTTTCACCCTCCATCTATGACTAAGGTCACCTCAGGACCTGTACTTCACCGCGGAGGCTTCAAATCGCCATTATGGCCCCATTGTCGTTGCCCGTCAATCTGCGCACAACGAACAACAAGCGGAGGGTCCAGGCTTGTTCGTTAGCCCGTGCCCTCCGCGTTAGAGGATCATACCATTGTTCAACAAATAAGAATGCCCAAAATTGAGGGTATAATTTATATAATTAGAATTATACAAAAACAACCCCAACCTCAAAATTGGTGGCGTACATCGGGCATCGTGGAAGATGGCGTGGCGAGGTGTGGTTTCGAAGATGACGTTGGCATGCGACCAAGGAGGGAACAACGTCTCCACACTAGTTGTAGAGAGAATAAGGAAATGCACGTCATATCTCTTTGTGGTGATGGTGTTCTTCATCGAAGATATGACAATCTTTGCGGGAGGATGATGTTCTTCGAAAGAGAAACTTCCTTCTCCTTTTTACACAAGTGCTCCCACCAATTTCTCCCAACCCAACATATGATAAAGTAAATTAATAGAATAATGCTATTAATTTATTAACAAAAGTAATTTAAATCTCAAAATTCAAAACACTTAATCAAATTAATTAAAGTGGTTTTATTCATTAAATTAATGGGTTGGAAAGTGTTAAAGAGGGAGAGAGGAGGAGGTGATTGGTCTCATATTTAAAGGGAGTTAACAAAATACAGTAGGGGGTTTATGAGAGTTATGGGGGGTTTTGAGGGGGTTGTGGGAGATGAATAGTTTAGGTCGCGTGTGGGCACCACCCCAAAAATATCCTCCCATGGGAGGTTATGTGGGTGTGGGCCCACCTTCAACTCCCCTTGGGAGGAATTATCCACCAACCATAAAAATATAATTATGCCACCAATTTTATTTATTTTAAACTATTTCTCCAAAAATTAATTCTCAACCCGCTTAGAACGCAACTGCGGTAAATGTACCCTTAAGAAATTACCAGCGCTCCAAGTTCATCGGTGACCTCAGATTTTGATTTCGAGCACTGGTTCAAAAGATAGAAAAACCAACTCATTCGTTCACTAGACGTACCCGAGCTAAACTTCGGAAATCGATTCCGGGCATACCGGCCCTCAGAATTAGGTGCCGTCAGAAACTGTGTACTCGTAAAATCCCAATGAATTTAAGAAAAAAATTCCTTGAAAATTTTTGGGTCTTCAAATTACTTCCACCTCAGGACTTTACGTCCCCGTAAATCTACAACAAAAACTACGGAAACAAATGAGGGTACTGTTCACGCATCTGAGCCTCCCGCTCCCATGTGCTCTCCTAGAGGTTCTTGTGATACCACCTGATGCGCACTAGACGAAGCAACCGTCCATGTAGGACCTGCTATTGTCGATCCTCGATCTCCACCGGGACCTCTTCAAATTTTGCCCCGTCATCGTTGTCCAGCTCCCGGTGATCAATGATATGCGTCGGGTCATGCATGTATCTCCTCAGCTGAGATACGTGGAAGACGTCATGCACCCGGTACAACTGAGGTGGAAGGTCCAGGCGATAAGACACCTCTCCTATCCTGTGGAGAACCTAGAATGGTCCAATGAATCACGAAGATAACTTGCCACCCCGGCCAAATCTCTGTAATCCATGTCGAGGTGAGACCCATAAAAAAACATGGTCGCCAACATCGAACTCAAGTGGTCTCCAGCTCCTATCAGCATAGGACTTCTGTATACTCTGTGCAATCCTCATCCTCTCCTAGATGATCTACACCTTCTCCGTCCTAGCCTAGACCATCTCTGGTCTTACAAGTGCTGACTCCCTAAGGTCAGTCCAGCACAGAGGTGATCTGCATCATCGTTCGTATAATGCCTCGTATGGTGCCATCCCGATGGTAGAGTGGTAGCTGTTGTTGTATGATAAATCCACCAAAGATAGGTGGTCCTCCCAGCTGTGACCAAAGTCGAGGACACATGCACGGATCATGTCTTCATGTGTCGGAATGGTCCTCTCCATATGTCCATCCATCTAAGGATGAAAGACGGTGCTCAGGCGTAGCTGCGTCCCAAATGCCTCCTGCAACCCCTTCTAAAGTAGGGATGTAAAGTGATCATCTCGATCAGAAACAATAGACGATGGCACACCATGAAGTCGTATGATCTTCTGAATGTAGAGGCTTCCCAAGCACTCCATTGAACCCTGCTCTCTGATAGGTAGGAAGTGGGCCGACTTGGTGAGTCGGTCGACAATCACCCAGATAGAGTCATGTACTCTGGAAGTACGTGGAATCCCTATCATGAAATCCATGGATATCCCGTCCCACTTCTACTCTGGGACCTCTAAGGGTTGTACCAAGCCTGCTGGTACCTGGTGCTCCTCCTTAACCTACTGGAAGGTGAGGCATCGTGAAACGAACTCAGCCACAATCTTCTTTATACCCGACCACCAGTGTTGTCGTCTAAGATCCTGGTAAATCTTCGCTACTCTTGGATGTAATTCCAAAGGGTAAGTGTAAAACTCCATTAGCACCTCCTCCTATAATGCAACTGGTACCATGGTATGTCCTCTGAAAATAATGACGTGCTCTCCTCCTATAGAAAATCCATCAGGTGCCTGTCCCGTGGATATCTATGCACATCGCGTCTCACAGTCAACATCCCCATGTTGTTCCTCTCTGACCTGCTGAAGTATTGGAGGAGTGACTGTGAGTGACTGTAGAAAGGATTCTCCATCTCTATCCACGAAGGGTATCGGCAATGCTGCTAGTTGCTCCGTCGCCTCTCCAAGTAGATGAATGCCTGATCTCCTGCTGAGAGCATCAGCTACCATGTTCTCCTTCCCAGGAGTAGAGACTATCTCAAAGTCATAGTCCTAGAGGAACTCAAGCCATCAACGTTGTCTCTGGTTCAGGTCCTTCTGCGAGAAGATGTACCTGAGACTCTGGTGGTCTGAGTAGACCGTAAAGTGAACGCCCATCAGATAGTGCCGCCATATCTTCAAGGTGAAGACCACTGCTTATAACTCCAGGTCATGGGTAGTGTAGTTATGCTCATGCTGCCTTAACTGTCGTGATCCATAAGCGATCACTGCCCTCTCCTACATCAGGACACACCCGAGTCTAGTCACTGATGCATCGCAGTAAACTATGTACCCTACGCCCTTCTCTGGTAGCCTCGAGATGGGTGCACTGTCAGTCTCTATCTCAGCACCTAGAAGCTCTGCTCACATCTATTTGACCACACAAAGGGTTTCCCCTTCTTTGTCAAAGCTGAAAGTGGTGCTGCAACTCTGGAGATGTTTGGAACAAATCTCTAATAGTACCCAGCCAGACCTAGGAAACTCTGAACCTCCGTCACGCTCCTGGGTGGCTCCCAAGAAAGTACTGCCTTGATCTTCGTAGGATCCACTGCAACTCCCACCTCAAAGATGACGTTCCCCAAGAAGTGGACCTCTCAAATCCAGAACATACACTTCGAGATATTTCCATAAAGTCGATGCTCTCCGAGTGTGTCCAGTACAACCCGTAAGTGGTAGGCATGCTCCTCCTCAGTAGTCGAGTAAATAAGTATGTCGTCGATGAAGACTATGACGAATCGATTGAGGTAAGGTTGGAAGATCATGTTCATGAGATTCATGAACACTACTGGAGCATTGGTTACTCCAAAATGCATAACCAAGAACTCGTGGTGGCCATACCGACCCCTGAATTCCATCTTCTACACATCCTCATCTCGAAATCTGAGTTGATGATAGCCTAACTTGAGGTCTGTCTTCGAGAATCATCATGCTCCCTTGAGCTGATCAAAGTGTTCTTCAATCCTCGGTAGTGGATACTTTTTTTACGGTCACCTGATTTAGGCGACGATAGTTGACACATAGTCGTAAGCTCCTATCCGCCTTCTTGGCGAATAAAATCGGAGAAGTCGAGGGTGAAACACTGGGTCGAATGAATCACTTGCCCTGCAAGTCCTCCAGTTGTACCCGTATCTCATGAAGCTCAGCTGGAGCCATCCGATATGCTGGAGTATATATCGGGGTTGTCCCAGGGTACAAGTCAATGTAGAAATATACCTCTCTACGAGGAGGTAGTCCTGGAACGTCGTTAGGAAAAACGTCCGCATATTGATCCACGACTACAGGAAAACTCGGACTCCGCACATCAACCACTCCGAGGATGAGACTAGCCAAATGATGTGTGATTGGCTACCCTCTCCTCTGTGTAAGTCCATCATGCACTGCAAAGGCTCCCTTATTACTGGTGAAGGTGAACCTGCTCCCATCTGTGCGGACACACCGCACTTTGCGCCTAATACAATCGATCTGAGCATGGACTGTAGATAACAAATCCATGCCCAAGATGACGTCGTAAGGCCTCGACGCCGCTATAAGAAGATCCCAAAAGAAGCTATCGCCTCCTAGTGTGAGGTCACACTTCCGGCACTAGTGTGTAATTGTCATGTATGCTCCCATAGAAGTCTCTAGGCATAAGGATCGAGCCAATGGCTCTGTCAGAAACTTCAAGCTCCAAATAAGGGCAGCATTAATAAAAGAATGACACGCTCTTGTATCTATAAGAACTGCAGCAAGGTCGGAGTAGACATAGATAGTACCTCGAATCATCTCAGGTGCGTCGTGGTCATAAGCCTCTACTTCATGAAGATGATCATGCCTCTATCCTCCAGCTCTCTGCGGTCGGGGTGGACCTCTTGTTGGTGGTGGTGGTAGAGGCTCAAAGCGTCGCCCACCACCCGCTGCTCGGCCATCTCCACTGCCTCGTCCGCCTGCTCCCTGCGGACCACCACGGTCGAACCTCTGGCTCTGCCTGGGTGGTCCCTCAACCGACTGCTTCTCCTTTGCATGGAAGTTTGGGTAGTCACGAGCCTTGTGGACGTACCTGCCGCATGTATAGCACTGCCTGACTCTCGTATGACTGGCTCTGCTACATGTTCCCCGTACCTCTGAACCAGTACCCTGAGGTCGCCCACCTGATGGCCTGGTCTGCTTGGACCTCTGTGAAATCTTTCTACTGCCGACTGCAGAAGACTCTACTACGTTTCGCCCTGTGGTAGGCCTCGCTGCTGGCATAGGCTCAAAAAGGAATCTCTCCACAAGTAGGGCTCGCTCCAGTACTCATGCCTCTGTCGGAATGCAGAGGGAGATCATCGAAGCCCTGGTCTCATGCCTCAGTCCCTACTCAAAGGTCTGGGCCCAGAAGAATGGGTCTCACGCCATGTCCGTGGAGTAGCGTGAGAGGTCGGTAAACCTCGCCGAGTACAATGCTGCTGGCATGCTGCACCGCCGTAACTGTAGTAACTCCTCGATGCGCACCGCACGGAGGGTGGCTGGAATGAACTCTAAGCGGAAGAGACTCTCGAAGTCCATCCATAGAAGTGATACCTTGTTGTTCACCTAGAGTATCAGGATTCACCATCTACCTACTGCTGCGTGCAGGAGACTCGCCGCAAGGATAACCATAAGGTCAACTGGTGTCCCTACTAATCTGAAGAATTGGACGATAACATCCAGCCAATCCTCGTCTTCCTGAGGGTCCGTCTTTCCACGTAACCCAGGCGGCCTCTGACACTGAAACTCATTCAGTGCACTCAGGCGACGTGCACTCTCCGCTGCTGGGGCTGGTGGCATCGGTGGCTCGGCGGGTGGAGGTACTGCCGGTGCCTCCACTGTAATGGGGCCCTATACCGAGGCCTCATCGCTCGATGGGCTGCTATCTCGCACGTGGATCAGAACCCTTTCTGGCTATCGTCATGGGTTCATCTTGAAAAGAAACAGGTGTACCATGGTTAATACAGTATACCTGGTGAGCTGATACAAAGTAATCACGAAAAAAACTTTTGAAACACACATGCAATCAATGTTTTCGTGCACTGAGTCGGAAATCAGAAGTCAGGGTACTGGTGTATGGATACGTCAGCCGCCGCACCAACACTGGACTCCCTGGAATGATAACCACACTCAATACCCTTAAAACTATTTCTTCACAGGAAGAAATTATCAGATTCCTAAGTTCTGCGGTAGAACTGACTCCTCTGATACCAATTTATCACGACCCGTCCTCGGGGCCCATGTCGTGACTACCCCAAGCCCGCCTTCCATAGGCCAGGGGCTGACGACTAGCACCAAAGGCATAAATCCGGATAAAAGGGAAGGAATTGCTTTTATATAAGAAATCAAACACAACAGAGTACGCAATCTAAAGTAAACACTAAGTAAACTGAGTAAAAAAGTATGTGCTAGAAAGTAAATGGGCCAGAATACAAACCCAACTGAAAGTACAGTACAACAGTAAAGAATGAACAGTTGCAGTAAAGTAAAACAGCAACCACAGAGTTGTCCTCTGGATATCCCACATGAAGGGTGGGTATAGATGGTCTCCTCAGCTCCTCGGGTTCAGTCGTCCGCTTCGAGTACGTCCCGCCAAGTGGCCCACCTCTAGGTATCGTCCTGCTCCACAAGTCTCCACCTCGATCAGTGATGTCTAACGCCTGCATCCAACACAACGTAGTGCGGAAATAACCCATGCAGGGGTGAGTATACGATACTCAGTAGGGACCCTGAGGCCCCTGAAGGTCTCGCAGAATCCACAAAGGATAAACCACAAAGGAAAGATACAAACCCAAAGTATCAACCAACTCTACTTAGGTATATGCCCATGCATATACCTAAGTCATCAATTCCAGTTCATCTCCAACTCACGAGCCCAAGTAAAACCCAGTCCACACAGGAAAGAACAACCCAGTCCATATAGGAAAGCAATTCAATCACAACGATGATAATGACTGAAAGACAAGACTCAACTCACACAGGTATACTACTCACGAAGAGGGGTGGAGACGATAGATGTAGCCTCTAAATCATCTCCTCTGCCGAACCCACGTAGGTTCCAAGTACATAAGTCGTCACTGCCGAACCCACGTAGGATACTAGTACAGTAACAATCACTGCCAAACCCACATTGTATCCTAATACAGTCGTCATCGCGGCCGAACCCACAGAGGATCCATGTACAGTCGTCCTTGTTGCTGAACCCACGTAGGATCCAAGTATAGTCATCATCGTCGTCGCTGTTGCAGCCAGCTCTAGGGTTCCCACACACAGCACGCTCTATTTCGGGAGGGTACACTTCATGAGCCAAAGGGGTCGATACATCAACTGTCATGAATTCTAGAGTTGATGTATCACAAAGTTCCATCTCGTCCACATGAACACAATGCGACAGACGGCGCGTCAATCAGACGCCCGGTCTGAGAGATATTGGCTTTTCCGTTCCAGGGGCCCGGTTAGTTTTTAAGCTAAAACCAACCCGACCATTATCCAGCTGCGTCCAAACCTCAATTGTAGTAATCCAAAATAACCGTCTCACTAAGTGCAATTCAACGTAATTGATGGCACATCATTCGGACGTCCGAAGCTCAAGTTATAAGTGTTTCCGCTCCAAGGGCCCGGTTGGTTTCGAGTTCAAACAAACCCGGCCATACCCAAACTTCATCGAAACCTTGAGTGTAATATACCTAAATGACCATCTCGATCCAAGGAATCCTACAGAACTAACGGGGCATCAATCGGAGGTCCGTAGCTCAAGATATGTCCATTTAACCAAAAATGGACCGAATTTAGGGGGTCTGGGCCTGGTCCAACCCGTCCCAACATCCCCTGGGTCAGCCCGAACCGGGTCGACCCGACCCGACCTCGAGGCCGACCTGGTTGGGCATGGCCCGGCCGAGCCAGCGCAGCCCGGCCAGCACTGGCGGCCCGGCCCGGCGCTGGTGGTCCGGTCCTAGTGGCCCGCCCTGGCCCGGCCGGGGGTGGGGCACTGGCGGCCAGCTGCACGACATTAAGCCGCTCCCCTATGCATCCAGAATGGCATAGCCGTTCTTGTTTGATCCACCGACACGGCTTAGCCGTGGTGGTTCTGCTCCAGCAGCGTGACACCGCCGCTTTCCGCAGACCACCGGACGCGCTCCGGTGGTCCGTTTCTCCTACCATCTGTGCCTAAGGTCACCTCGGGACCTATAATTCACTACGGAGGCTTTAAATCACCATTTCAGCCCAGTTGTCATCGGCCGTCAATCCACGCATGACGTACAACAAGCGGAGGGTCTGGGATTGTTCATTAGCCCGTGCCCTCCGTGTTAGAGGATCATACCATTGTTCAACAAATAAGAACGCCCAACCATGAGGATATAATTCACATAATTATAATTATACAAAAAAAACCCCTACCTCAAAATTGATGGCGTACATCGGGCATCGCAGAAGACGGCATCGCGGGGTGTGGTTTCAAAGATGAAGTTGGCATACAACCAAGGAGGGAACGACGTCTCCTCACTAGTTACGTAGAGAAGAAGGAAAGGCACATCATCGCTCTTTGTGGTGATGGCGTTCTTCGTCGAAGAGATGACATTTTTCACGGGAGTATGATGTTCTTCGAAAGAGAACCTTCCTTCTCCTTTTTACACAAGTTCTCCCACCAATTTCTCCCAATCCAACATATGCTAATGTAAAATAGTAGACTAATGCTATTATTTTATTAACATAAGTAATTTAAATTTCAAAATTCAAAACACTTAATCAAATTAATTAAAGTGGATGATTTCATTAAATTAATGTTTTGGCAAGTGTTAAAGAGTGAGAGAGGAGGAGGTGTGTGGTCTCACATTTAAGAGGAGTTAACAAAATAAAGAAGGGGGTTTATGAGTGTTTTGGGGTGTTTTGAGGGGGTTATGGGAGATGACTAGTTTAGGTCACGTGTGGACTCCACCCCACAAATATCCTCCCATGGGAGGTTATGTGGGTGTGGGCCCACCTTCAACTACCCTTAGGAGGAATTAACCACCAACCATAAAAATAAAATTGTGCCACCAGTTTTATTTATTTTTAACTGTTTCCCCAAAAATTAATTCTGAACCCGCTTAAAACGTAACTGCGGTAAAGATCACCTTAAGCAATTATCAGCACTGCGAGTTTACCGGTGCCCTCAGTTTTTGATTCCAAGCAATGGTTCAAAAGACAGAAAAACACACTCGTTCCTTCATTGAACGTACCTGAGCTAATCTTCGAAAATCGATTTCAGGCACAACGAGCCTCGGAATCAGGTGCCATCAAAAACTACGTACTCATAAAATCCCAAAGAATTTATGAAAAAAATTTCCTTGAAATTTACGGGTCTTTAATGATTTTTCTAAAACGACATTTCTGTTATCCTTTTTATTTTTATTTACCAAAACACATTTGTTTCTTAATCACTTTTATAGAACTTCTAATTCACTAGGTGTGCTTTCAATATAATTTTAAAGACACATAAAACTTAATTTGGACCTAATTTAATGGCATATAAGTCCGGATTTAAATATAATAATAATGGTATAAAAAATACAGCTATCCGTGTAAATAAGAAAAATTTCCAATCAAGGAGTCAATTATCCATTGGTCTTTACCTACTCATTATCAATATATATATATATATGATTACACTATTTGTTTATTTTTAATGTTTTTTTGATATAAACATTTTATTGATGCAAACTATATCATAATCATGTGCATACAGAAATGTGAAATGATATGCAATTGTACTACTGCCTACCTATCATCAGTTAGTTTGATTCCTGATATTCGATCACCTAATATATACTAAATGAAAAGGGTAAAGGGAGGTATTCTTGTACTACCCTGAATAAATTAGGATTTATCTATAATTATGTTATCCAGATATATTTACGGGCTATTTAAAGATTCTTGATAGTTTTATCTTCTGGATAGTCTCATGTCGCATACCCATGAGTCCTTAAGGTGGGCTATATTACCATATTGTAACAACCATGACCCAATTATATGATTATTCTTTAGGATATGTATCCATAACACCTTAGGTGAAACTATCGATCAATAGAGGTTAGCATAAATGATATAGATATAGTAAAGGTTTATGGGAGGATATTTTCCCCCATAAAGACTAAAAATAACTCAAATAAAAGTCAGGATAAAATACTAGTGTTACTCATGAGGTCAATGTGTATAAAATCTATAATACAGATGTCTACCATGGGTACCTATTTATCATAAAATAATAGAAATGAGGGACTTATTCATCACTAAATAATTTATATACATAAGCTAATTTAATTAAATCTAAAAAGACAAAAAATTATACAGAAATAGGAAAAAAGTGATATGAACATAATGAACCAACCAAACAAGGCCTAAGGTCCCTGATGGTGAAATACTAGGTAAAAAATCACATGATGAACACCATGGATAACCCCTAAGCTTATACTCTATATGCCCTCTAGAAAGTCATAACGAATTTTCCCACAAATGAAGCTCATTATGTTTCTAGTCCATATGCACTAACATTTTCCCTTTACTTGGATCATGTATAAAGATATTTTTACTCATCCCATAGAGGGATGTACACAGATGAGTATACTAACTCAATAGGTCCCCTACCAACCTATTATAAACCCAGGTTCATGTAATTAACAGTACATGATTGAAATAGATGTTTAATTGGTAAAGAAATATAATTGATATATCATAAAGCATATCATTTATATTCATAACAGGTTACTCCCCATACATGTACATAACCTACCCTCATATAACAACTTTGGGAATATATAGGCATCAATGTCAGGTTGGAGGAAGATTAATCTTATAAATCTTACCATCCAAGTAGAATCATAAACAAATTCAAGGAATATGATCATCTCTTGGGGTAGGGTAAAGTGTATACCAAGTCAGGAACAATCATATCCCATGGAATTGGGGAAGGGGTGTAAAAATCCATGCTGTATTAATTACATTGCAGCCATCATGTTCTAAATCAAGATATACCATCTTCATAAATATATTTTGAATCTATTTTACCCTATAAACATATTACCCAACATTATGTAACATGTAGGAATTCATTTTACATCATAAGAAAGTAATACAGAGAAGGATTCTGACAATAATTTAAATAAAATATATAAAACCTGATTGGAGTTAAATTTTAATAATTCAATGGGAGGAATAAATAATTTCAATGTTTGAACAAATATGATTATATTATCAAGGAAAAGAATACAAATAACACATAAGGAATTACTGTAAATTTTTATTAACACACAACCATCCCAAATACCTCTTTAAAAATATAAAATATAAGTTAATAATTCATTTATTATCAAAAAAAATATTTTCAATTAAATACACTTAGACCTATATCAATTACAACCTAGACCTTATGGGGTATTCTAGGGAAGAGGATTATTCCTAAAAAAATAGATTTCAAATCCACCATGAGGATTGAGTGAAAGGATTGTACCCCCAAAACTCAACTTAACTACCCTATGACATGATAAATCAAAGTATATTTCCCTATGATGTAGATTGATTTTAACTGAGATTAAGAAAAATAACATTAATTTTCATATTTTGGGGCTATGAACATAGAACAACAAGATCAAAATAAATTAGTTTTCTTATATAAATCCTATAAGTCTAAGAATGTGGGGAAGATAAGATACATCTACTACTAAAGGAAGAAGACAAGAATTAGGAATATTGGGAGGATTTGAAGTGTTACATTAATAGAAATAAGTGTTAGCATCCAAAAATTCCATTTTCAATCAAATATAAAAGGATTAATCCCAAGGATGTGTTAATTGGTTATGGGATAGTTGAAGGCGATCCAAATAGATTAAAACGACGATAACTATTTTTACCCCAAATAAATTAGGTTTTAGTTTATGGATTGAATGAATAAAATTTCTATTTATTATGGTAATTATTCCTAAAAAAATTGGGTAGTTGGTGGCTCAAAAAACCCACACTGACACCTAGTTCCTAACTAGGTAACTAATCTAAAACCACTAGGTACCTAATAGTTCCCAAAAGAAAGGATTCTTCCCCTTATTCTTACCCCTTCTCTATACTCATTCATTTCCCTCTGAACTATTTTTCAACATTAAATAATTATAAAAAATAATATAAATACAATAATTAAACAAATATATACCATTATTTAGAAGTTTTTATCATTATACTTTCCACTAAATTATAAAATCTAATGTATACACACGTAAGTTTTCCTCTAAAATTATAATAGTATGATCAGACTGACCATTCATCAAAGGGTGGGTTATTGTGCTCGAATGAATATAATTGTCAAGAAATATCCAAAAAATATTCTAGATATGAGACATGAATAAGATTTGACAATCTAAAATTATGATCCTAACAACTCCGTGAATCAATACTATATCTTAAGCATATATCTAGATAAACTTGTTAACAAATTGGATCTCCCTGACCAATATTTTGTGTGAAAACATGGTCAAACAATCCATAATAACCCATAGTTTATCACATTAATGTGTATAAATCCACATACTTTTATAGAAATACATCACCAATAATATTAGTTTCACTCAATAATGTTAAATGAACGAAGAGGACCTGCAGTTAACTAGTACTCAGTCTCTATACGCGGATAGGTAGATTATATCAGAACAAACTTTCAAGTATGAAATATTTCAAAAAGTTGTAATATGTGGTATTGATGTAAATATATAAAAAATATACTACCAATTATATTTTTAATTGGTGTTATTTATCTAAATGTTACGTTTAAGAGGATGAATCATAACTCAATGAATGAAAATCAAGTTTCCAAATAGCTTTGAAATAGGGGTAACAATTATGTAAATAGTTATTTGAAGAAAAGAAAATGATTTGGATTATTATTACCAATTAATAAAAAATATATATGATAAATACACGTCTATGGGAATTAAATTCACTATTAAAAGGAAAATATGTGGTATAATATAAACATGTCTCAATGAATTATTGTTTGAGACAAAGAACCTATAAAAATTGAATCACATTTTAATCAAAACCCCATGAAATGGAAGGATTATAATTGAACATAAAATAACATGATTAAAAGATAATTAATGATATGATATACCAAATAGATATTAAAGACACAACATAAATGAAATTCAATGAAAAATACCAAACATGTCTTAAAAAGAGTAATTTGAGATGAAAACCCTTAACTTGTTCCAGATTCATTCAGCACATTTGCCTAAAACTTTTATTAGTCAAATTAAGTTTATTAGATTCCTTATTGAGAACCCAATTATTATATATATAAATTAATATGTATTATTTATTATTATATTCAATTTATTTATTATATAGTTCATTATGTGTCTGTGGAAATTGAATTGGCGCCAAATTATTATTTTTTAATTTTAATGGTCAATGTTTCTATTTTAATGCCAAGTGAAATAAATAAAATAACTATTCCATAACCAAAAACCAATATTTAATTTCTTATTAACTTATAATAGCATTATTATTTAAGTTCCCATAGTCATCCATGATTGAGTTTTATATCATTATAAAAGTATGTGGTTAGAACAACACAAATATGAACACTCTATATCTCAATTAGTGAATATTGTTAAGAAATTTTATTATGTCATTATAAAAGATAAATAATGATATTATTCATATTTTTTAGGATGGTGGATTATATTTTAAGTGGTCTTTATAAAAAAATCATGATGAAAAAAGGTTACACTATACTAGCAGTATTTTGAAAATCGCCCGATTAAAATCCTTTTGTATTTCTACGTTTATCATAATGAATAAATAAATGTTGATACCATAATATAATAACACATAATTATAGTAATTATATTAATGTTATAATATTACAATGGCAATGATAATTTTGTAATAAAACTATTAAAAATAAAATGTTAAAGATTATATAATACTCACTTTGGGACTTTAAAGTTTTTCATGAAAGTCTCCTTGGAAGTGAAGTAAATAATGTAACTAATTGAGGATAAAGTGTTATCAACAAGATATAGAATTATAGGATGATAAAAAATGGTATTGTTTTATGAAGTAATTAAATTTAATTTGTGTGGCATGAAGTGGTGGAATTATCCCCATTTACATGTAAAGAAAAGGAAACATTTGAGAACACCCTTTAATTGTCAATGATATCATTACACTATTCAAGGGTTAATGTATCAACTATGATTTTTTTATTTTGATCCTATGAATATTTTTATATATATAAAAATATTTTTCCCTGGAGATGAAGTTGTTTTTGAGTGTCACAGGACCCTATAATTATTTTATTAATTATATTCATTTATAACTAATGCACATGGACAAATATTTTTAGAATAAATGAATTCAAATTAATTTAGACATCATATGGGAAATCTGAGACCATGGTTGATTCTACAATACATGTTTTATTTAGGACTAAAGTAAGGTTTTTTAGCATTAGAAATTATATGGAATTAAATTGTTGGTGGTTACGTTAGGTAAATAAATAATTTATTTATTTAACTTGTTCAATGAACCAAAAACCAATTTCCCTCTCAATATATATGTCATTATAATAAATATACATGTTCAACTACATAGCCCTAGGATTTTAGAGAGTATGTGGAAGAGTGGTCTGTTGGTGTTGAAAACCTTTTAATGTGGATTAACAACCTCTATCAAAGATAATAGTGAGACAAATAATGAATGCAATGATACATTCACATTCATCACTAGCGGGTGCATTCATCACCAATTTTTGATCTGTTCTTGAGGTAGGGATCATTACTTTTTGGCTTCCCATACTTGGTTTAATTTGATGACCATGAGTTTCTTATAGATTTATTGTTTATTAATTATTTATATTATTTTTAAGAGCCCAATTAAATAGAATTTTTGAAAATATTTGTTTATATATTATATAAACATGAATTCACTATTGTTCCCACTTTATGTATTCATTGGTTGGGATCACATCGAACAATGATGACCCTCACTTCTTTTTTATTCCTTCTCCACCACCGTTTATCATGTTCTTCATCATTGGCCCATGATATTGGTGATTCTACATTGTTAGGATAGATTTGAGCAAGATTAAACCCTCAAATTCACGATGGATGCAAGAATGATAGAGGGACTAGTGTTTTGCATATAGATAAAGACATGTTTCAAGTTGTATCTGATGAAATCATGGGTCAGGACCATAGTACATTGATGAGAGGTAAAATAGCTAGCCTATGAGAGATTGGAGCTCCAATTTATAACCATTTGAGGCTAGGAATAAAATATCAAAGGCTTTAACCTTTTCTTTAAGAGGATTAAACCAGGTCCAATGAGAAGGAAGGTGGTGGAAATCATGGATCATACATCTAAGGGAATGAATGATTCACTATCAGGGAAAAACTTGAATTACATCTTTTTCCAGGAGGAACACACATCGAGTATCAAATGTTTTCAAAGTGGATTGGGTTTCATCCGATTTAAACATCACATTCCATGTGTCTAGGTGGAACACCATGTAACCCTACCTAGGATTCCAATCCATGTTCCACTAGTAGGCTCCCATGACCCCCTGTGAGAAAACACGCCATGTCCCCCTAGGGACACTCTCTGTAGAGGGAAATAGCCTCCCGAAGTGTGTTCCAAGAGCACACTCCCAAGACCCTAGGTGAAAATACACACATGTTACCTTAGTGACATGCTATATAATTAGACATGCATTATCAATTTGTGTCTAGGGGAAGAAAATGCGTTGAAGTAGAGTCACATGCCATGTGAACTTATGTTCAAATTTTGTGGAGACACATGGGAGGCCATGTTATGTATAGAGGGGGACATGCCCAGTTTTGCAGGTGGACTCACACTCCATGTGACCCTATGTACATGTTGTATACATTTACCAGAAACTTCTACCTTGTGTATCTACTTCTTCAGAATGCAGATTTGGGCCTCTGAGTAGCCTACCCAAAGTATTATTTCATATAGTATGTGATGGTATCCTTTTTTTGTAAGTATCTAAATGAAATGTGGTTTTATGGGCGAGATACTTCTTTTAGTAACAATTGGTTGATGTCGGTGATGGGTTTGATCATTATAGAGATGTAGGGGTCAATAATCACCTACTACAATAGGGTTTGTGTAACACCCCGAGATTTTATGAGATTTATTATTTTTAATTTCTTTCATATCTTATGTTGTACGCTACACCAAGATTATCTTGCGCTATACGCAAGACCTTATTAGCTTGCAGTATACGCAACACTATTCTTGGATCATGTTACACAAAATTTCAACTTCGTTTTATAGTAGTTATTCTACACAACATTGAGTGTATATATATATATTCAATGTATAAATTAAATATGGTTGGATTATGTTATACGCAACAAAAAAGGATTCATTCACTACAAGCCACCCTGACTTGGCTTACATTATACGCAAGCGTGACCTTCCACGATAGCATGTGTTGTACACAATACCGAGTTTCCCTAATCAACGATACGTTATTAAAATATTATATAAACTAGCCGTTATGAATAGTAATACCCAATTTTTGAAATTTTATAAATTGTATCTTTCAAAATGGACTTCATTTTTAGATTCTGAATATCGAAATTAGCCTAGGTTAAATTTTTGGTATTTTTATGAAAACTTTCAATTTTTGATGAATAGTGAAAACACTGGGTTACTATTTAATAACCGACTTTTTTTAAAATAATTCTTTATTTAAATTTATTTTAGTTAAAAATTGATACATAATTCCTATATAAGTTCAATGTAATTCATTGGAGTTATTTTATAATAATTTTAGATATATAAAAATTTTATTGAACTTTTCACCATCTTTTACCTACCTCCTAGGAGCTTTTTGTAAACTTACATAAATATTAATTTTACCGCTTCTGTGAGTAGAATTTAGAAAATCCGAGAGACACGGTGAATATCAAGAAGTAAAATGTGGTTCAATAAGATAAAAATAATTTTTGGTGAATAGTAACTTATTACTTTTATTTACCACGGTTAAAAGTGAATAGGGTAATTAATGGTAAAAATGATATTATTATTACCCTAACACATGTCCTAATTCTATTGGATAAGTGTAATTGGACTAAAAAACCTTAGGAATAAAATATTTCCCTTTATGTCCACTTGGATAAGATTAGGACATTTATTATTATTTTATTTAAAGAAGAGATAAAATAGTTAAAATCAAAGATTAATAACTACATTTTTTTATATAGTGTTATAAATAAAATATATTAGACTATAAATATTCATTATAAATATAAATAGAGTTCCTACCTAATGGTATTTGATTTATAATTTTTAAAAATTAAGTAATTCAATTTATTTATGACACAATGGTGATGCAGTAATTACCTAAATAATGAAATATTAAAATAATTGATATTATAAATACCCAAATAAATGTAATTTGAGACTTTTTATGAAATCCACTAATTTTATGGGTTAAAATGACATGTTATTATTGATTTAATTAACTTTTTTCGAACTAATAATACTGATATTATTTTCACAAAAATCAATTTCCAAATAGTGTCAAAATTTACATAAAATAGTTTTTAAAACAAATATTATATTTTTAATTGTTATAATTTTCCTAAAAATCTAAGGATCTGCCAAATGACTTAGATAAGGTTATATATGTTAATAATTAAACACTTTGGGTTCGTTTTTCTTGTAATAGTATGTTTATTAACCATATAGTGTAAGAAAACAAGAAGATCCGGTAAAAGATAAATTATTTAACTTAGAGTTAAATCTAAAAGATAAGGTTAAAATAGCAACCTAAACTTGTCTAAAACCTTTTGGTTGAGAGTATTTCGACCCATCCCCACTTTACCCTTTAAATAAATCAATTTGTAGCTATTATTAACCAAATATGACTTTATTATAAAATAATATTTTATTTTTTTTCAAAGGTGCCCCTCTCCTACCTTATAAAAAGGGCACCCCTTCCCTATTCTCTTCACACCATTTTGAGCCTTGAAGCTTGTCCAAACCCTACCAATTCTTCTTCTAAACCTCTATAGTTACATAATAGAGGTTTTGGTATTCTCAAAAGATAAACTCTAGTGCCCTAAGAAGAAGTTTAAAGGAGCTGCGTCGAGGAAGAAGAGGTTCGGATACATACGAAACATATCAGACATAAGGTAAGGGATAACTTTTCGAATATCATTTTTATCCGGGATTGTTTATTGGTAAGTATTTACTAGGGTTATAATTATAATCCATGTCCATGTTTTTTAAAAAATGGTTTCATGTATGTTTAAAGTCCTTTTACCCATTTTTTACTTTTTCTACATGGTATGTAAGGAATCATTCTTTTTTTTACCATACGAGGAACTTTTTGAATTTTCCGACAAAAGTACGAGAAGAATGTTTTTTTAACTTATACGTCATGAACGGATTTTTACGGTTTCATAACGCCTTATTTTCATTAAGTTTACTCTATGATATTTCATAGTTATTTTCAATAAAATCCTCTTCTTCTAAAATTGTGTGACATTTTCTGAAAAGAAAGTGATTTTTATGAAGAAATGATATTTTCCTCAAGAATTCTTTTCAAGTGTTTTATCAAATCCATTTTACATCTAAGATGACATTATTTTATATGTGTATTATTCAAGTATAATATCTCTATGATTTACATGGTTTCACTTTTCTTATGATGAACTCATATCCATTTGTTTTATATGGAATATGTTATGATGGGATGATATTTATGAAACCCATTTTTATTCATTGGTTTATGATGAATGATTTATGTTTATGTTGTGGAACAAGTAAGAATGATTTAATTATGAGATGGGTGGGACCAATATCTCCCTCCAATGAATTGGGTAAAGATTTATATCTCATGATATAGACATGGTTGGAACGGTAAGTTAATCCGGTTTAGTGATACTGGACTGGAATGAAGAGTGAACTCGATTCAGAAAGGGACTTTGTCCACTAAGATGGTTTGGGAGAAATGCCTTGGCTACTATGGAAATCATATCATGTGCTTAATGGTTTTCCACAATTACATGTTTTATTCCCATGCTATTTTATCAAGACTTATGTTCCTTTATGATATACGTCTTACGTACTTCCATGATTTTTGTCTTTGCTCAAGATTTTGAGGTTTAGATTTTATGTTCAAGTTTTTGCATTCAAATGTTTATGGATTGTTTTATATTATCTATGATTTCCCTTACTGAGAATTTGAGCTCACCCTTTTTATGTTTTCTTTTCCCCAGGGTATAAAGAAAGGTTTCAGGTAAGAAAACCAAAGGTGAAGATCTTTATGGGAGATGTTGAAGATCTTTCACCATGATTAGAAGATTATGTTCTGAGTTTCCAAAGACAATAAACTAATATGGTCTTTGGGTGTCTGTTTTTGTTATGTATCAAGTATTCTGAAAAAGTAATGTAATGTCCATGTACGTCAAGTTTTGGGCCTCTACAGTTGTTATCAGAGCAATGGTTTATTTAACCATTGTAAACTAGGATTCGAAAAATTTAGTGAAATCCCTAGAGATATTTCTAAGGTATGTCTAGGGATGTCCCTAAGGATAAGTATACCTATAGGTTATAGTCCTAAATTATGGTAATGATATTAGAATTTAACCTAAGATGTTACATATTGATGGTAGTCCCCCTTTATTATTTTATTTTCCCTAGAATGATTATTTCCTCCCATACTATTATTTTTGTGTTTTAGAAAAAGGCTGGAAACAAGAAGATTCATGATAATGAAGTATATGATGGACAATGGAATGATATTCTTCACGAGAAACCAAATGAAACAGGATTTGGAAGTCCAAACATCATTTTTATGCCTAATCAGAAATCTCATAATATGATCAATAATCTCAACTTTGGTAAGTTTCACAACGTAGATAATAAGAGAAAGATGGAGTTTCATGATGATAATAGAGGAAAGAAAGTTCAATTTCTCTCATGTAAATCATGTGGGAAGAGGCATCAAGGAGAATGTTTCAAAGGAACTTGAAGATGCTTTGGGTGTGGAAAAGCAGGACACAAATCTGATGATGATGAGACTACAAATGATATATGAGAAAAAATAAGTGTTGAAGCTTGGTCAATGGTTTAAGAAGGTAGTGGAATGATTTTTTTTTATCAAGAGTTATGTTGTATAGGTAATGGTACTGTGGAATAAAGACACATCTAAGGATTGTTACACTATTGTTTTTCCTAAATTATTTGAAAGTATATGTTGAATGGTACTGGTAACCATGAAAGGTTAATTCTTATATTTTTGGAAAGTAGATGATATGCTCATAATTAAGGGATAAGGAGGTAATGAGATTCTTTATTTTATTGATGAGCTCATGGATGATATAAGGACAATGTGATATCATGGTTTGAGTATATATTAATTTTGGGATTTTGGTATGTGGAAAGTGTTAACTTTTGACAGCATTCATGTTTTCACTAAGGATAAATGGGTATTCATTTTTCATGAGAATACATGATTAAGGCATTCACATGTTTGGAATGTGACCAACAAGATATATCTTATTTGGGGGATAAATGATGGTATTCACATTCTTGTTATGTGACCTTTCAAGTAACAATTTTCTTTATACTATGAGATTGGACATATGTATTTTTGGATAAGCCTAAAGATTGTAATGGATTTTGTTAGACATCAGATATTATTGTTTAAGGATAGAACTTGTTTTTCGATATTATTTCTGGAATGTTATAATAGTATAGTTTTAGAAAAAAGACAACCCATAGGACGAGCGACAACCCGTTACGTCAGACAATTCTGTGGGAATCGAACCCACAACCGAAGTGCGATAGGCCTTTATCGCATACCAATGGCCTACGGGAAGTCCCTGGTTAGTAGAAACTAGTTTTATTATATTACGGGGTATTATATAGGATGTATAAGTCCATTTTAGGAACCATATACGATTAATCTCACTATAGATGGAATTATGTATATTTGATAACTTTTTCCAAACCTTATGTTTGAGACGGATGGAATGGTCTATCATTCTATCGCATGATCTTCTAACACTTCACGGAAGACAAATTCAACATCATTTCATTAAGAGATGAAGTGGAAATTGTTCAAGGCACAAAAAATAGTGAGATTGTACCAAAATCAAGTAAGTATATCTTTTAATTCAAAAAATATTCAACATTAGGGAAATGATCTTTAAAACCAAAAATGTTGTCCTGGTGCCCTCATACCTAATGAATTAGATCATACCTTAGATCATCAAAAATTTATGGCTTTGTGACTGTTGGCATTATCATAGCCATGTCCTCTACCACTCTCCATCAGAACAAGATGGTTAGATTTCTCTTCCATATCCATATTTTCACCTATGTTATCCTATGTGGAAACTGAGTGATTAGTTAATTTGGGTAACTATTACGTTTCATACTTTAGTTTTTAAAGAAAAGTTTTGGTATTCCTTTTTATGATGCGGTTTTCTATGAAAGAAACTCTCATGTAATAAAACATTTATAACCCTGATGAATTTTGAGGGCGAAATTAATTTTAAGGGGGGTAGAATGTAACACCCCGAGATTTTATGAGATTTATTCGTTTTAATTTCTTTCATATCTTCTGTTGTACGCTACACCAAGATTATCTTGCACTATATACAAGACCTTATTAGCTTGCAGTATACGTAACACTATTCTTGGATCGTGTTACACACAATTTCATGTTCGTTTGATAGTAGTTATTCTACGCAACATTGAGTGTATATATATATATTCAATGTATAAATTAAATATGGTTGGATTCTGTTATACACAACAGTAAAGGAGTCTTTCACTACACGTAACCCTGACTTGGATTACATTACACGCAATCGCAGCCTTCCACGATATCGTGTGTTGTACGCAATATCGAGCTTCACTATACAATGATATATTATTAAAATATTATATAAATTAGCTGTTATGAATAGTAATACCCACCTTTTGAAATTTTATAAATTTTATTTTTCAAAATGGACTTCATTTTTAGATTCGAAATATCGAAATTAGCCTAGGGCGAATTATTGGAATTTTTCTGAAAACATTCAATTTTTGATGAATAGTGAAAACACTGGGTTACTATTTAAGAAATGGATTTTTATTTAAATAATTATTTATTTAAATTTATTTTAGGTAAAAATTGATACATAATACCAATATAAGTTCAATTTAATTCATTGGAGTCATTTTATATTAATTTTAGATATATAAAAAGTTTATTGAACTTTTCACCGTCTTTTACCTTCCTCCTAGGAGCTTTTTGCAAACATAGATAAAACATAATTTTACCGCTTTTGTGAGTGGAATTTAGAAAATATGAGAGACACAGTTAATATTAAGTATTTAAATGTGGTTCAATAAGATGAAAATAATTTTTGGTGAATAGTAACTTTTTACTTTTATTTACCACGGTTAAAAGTAAATAGGGCAATTAAGGGTAAAAATGATATTATTATTACCCTAACACATATACTAATTCTATTTGATAAGTTTAATTCGACCAAAAAAACCTTAGGAATAACTTATTCCACTTTATGTCCACTTGGATTAGATTAGGACATTTATTATTATTTTATTTAAAGAAGAGTTAAAATAGTTAAAATCAAAATATAATAACTAAATCATTTTCAATATAGGGTAATATATAAGATAAATTAGACTATAAATATTCATTAGAAAGATAAAATGATTTCCTACCTAATATTATTTTATTTATAATTTTGATACATTAAATAAATTAATTTAGTTTTGACACAATGGTAATGCAGTAATTTCCTAAATAATGAAATATTAAAATAATTGATATTATAAATACCCAAATAAATGTAATTTGAGACTTTTTATGAATTCCACTAATTTTCTAGGATAATATGAAATATTATTATTGATTTAATTTAATTTTTTCCAACTAATAATACTGATATGATTTTCACAAAAATCAATTACCAAATAGCGTCAAAATTGACATAAAATAGTTTTTAAAACAAATATTATATTATTAATTGTTATAATATTCCTAAAAATCTAAGGTTCGGCCAAATGACTTATATAAGGTTATATATATTAATAATTAACCACTTGGGGTTATTTTTTCTTATTATAGTATGTTTATTAACCATATATTGTTAGAAAACAAGAAGACATGGTTAAAGTTAAATTATTTAACTTAGAGTTAAATCTAAAAGATAAGGTTAAAATAGTAACCTAAACTTGTCTAAAATTTATTGGTTGAGATTATTTCGACCCATACCCACATTATCTTCTAAATAAATCAATTTGGAGCTATTATAAACCGAATATGACTTTATTATAAAATAATATTTAAGTTTTCCAAAGGTGCCCCCTCCTCCCTTATAAAAAGAGAACCCATTCCCTCTTCTCTTCACACGATTTTGAGCCTTGAAGCTTAGACAACCCCTGACAATTCATCTTCTCAAACTCTCTAGTTACATCATAGATGTTCTGGTCTTCTCAAAAGACAAACTCTAGTGCCCTAAGAATATGTTCAAAGGAGGTGCGCAGAGGAAGAGGAGGTTCAGATACATACGAAGCATATCAGACATAAGGTGAGGGATAACATTTCCAATCTCATTTTTATCAGAGATTGTTTATTCATAAGTATTTACTGGGGTTATAATTATCATCCATGTCCATGTTTTCTAAAAATGATTTCATGTATTTTTAATGTCCTTTTTACCCATTTTTGACTTTTACTACATGGTATGTAAGGAATCATTATTTTTTTACCACATGAGGTACTTTTTGACTTTTCCTACAAAAGTATGAGAAGAATGTTTTCTTAACTTATACGACATGAACGGATTTTTACGGTTTCATGACGCCTTATTTTCATGAATTTTACTTTACAATATTTCGCGGTTATATTCAATAAAACCCTTTTCTTTTTGAACTGCGTGACATTTTCTGAAAAGAAAATGATTTTTATGAAGAAAGGATATTTTCCTCAAGAATTATTTTCCAGAGTTTTATCAAAACCATTTTTCATCTAGGATGAAATTATTTCATATGTGTATGTTTCATGTTTAATATCTCTATGATTTACATGGTTTCACTTTTCCTATGATGAAATGAAATCCATTTGTTTTATATGGAATATGTTATGATGGGATGATGTTTATGAAACTAATTTTTATTCTTTGGGTTATGATGAATGATTTATGTTTATGTTGTGGAACAAGTAAGAATGATTTCATTATGAGAAGGGTGGGACCTATATCTCCCTCCAATAAATTGGGTAAGGATTTATATCTCATGAGATAGATATGGCTGGAATGGTAAGTTAATCCAGTTCAGTGATACAGGACTGGAACGAGGAGTGAAATCGATTCAAAATGGGACTTTGTCCACTAATATGGTCTTAGCAGCAATGCCTTGGCTACTATGGAAATCATATTATGTTCTTAATTGTTTTCCACAATTAAATGTTTTATTCCTATGCTATTTTATCATGATTGATGTTCCTTTATGATATATGCCTTATGCACTTCCAAGATTTATGTCTTTGCTCAAGATTTTGATGTTTAGATTTTATGTTCATGTTTTTGCATTCAAATGTTTATGGACTCTTTTATGTTCTCTATGCTTTCCCTTATTGAGAATTCAAGCTCACCCTCTTTATGTTTTATTTTCCCTAGGATATAGAGAAAGGTTTTAGGTAAGAAAACCAAAGTTGAAGATGTTTATGGGAGATGTCGAAGATCTTTCGCCATGATTAGAAAATTACGTTCTGAGTTTCAAAAGAAACTAAACTAATATGGTCTTTGGGTGTCTGTTTTTGTCATGTATTAATTATTCTGCAAAAGTAATGTAATGTCCATGTATGTCAAGTTTTTGGTCTCTACAGTGTGGGTATTCCTAACTCTTCACATAGTCATAGTTAGTACTCCTCAAAAATATAGAGTGCGCTGGTCCTCTATCAATGGAATGTTACTCCCCTATCTTCAAGCATATGGGGGGAGTGTGTCCTCCACATGAGTTGGTACTCCTTTGACTTTGGATCATAGTGGCAAGTTGTGATAACTCTACATTGATTCTTTTGATGTTTTTTAGGGATCTTGGACTCAAAGATGGACCTCTAGTATCTATAGGCTTACTCGTTGTTCTTGGTTGGTTGTGAATATAGAGACCCCCTTTATCTCTTCACTTGGGTTTCATTTTGTGAAAATATATTATTGGATTACTTTAAATTATTTCCTTATTTTTTAAGTTGGTTATTTTTATTATTTTATTCCATAATGGTATCCAAGGTATCTAATTGGGTATGAATATACTCACCCTAACTTGGTTTATACCCTCATGTATGATATCTTATGTAGATGATAGGCAGATCGACAATGACTTTAGTAGACTCTGTATTGGAAAAGAAAGTGGAACATCGATAAACTGTCCATGTTTGATGGTTTTAATTGGATATTATGAGTAGATAACTCTATAGTTTTCCCCTTTCCTAGTATTTTTCAGGTTGGGACCTCATTTTCTAGTTGGAAATGTATTTTTTTCTTTTATGTCTTTGTATTTTCCTCTTTTACTTTAATTTATTTACTAGAGTTTGTTGCCAACATTTATTACAAACTAGATGCTTCATTATTTTATTACACATCTCCTATTTTTCGTATAGATATTTGTGTGTGTCATTATAGTTACTTTAGTCTAAGTGCTCCCATTTTTATGATATGCCTACTCAACACTTTTTACCATACCCTAGCTCATTGGAGGCCCAATTGGGGTGTCACCCTTAGCCTACTTTCGGCCAAGTAAAGGACCCAGTGGGTCAGGTCGTGAAAGTCAATGACTCTAAAAGATTTAAATAATGGATTTTTTGTTGATATTGGGTTTAAAAAACCTCAAAAAATTATTTCCACACTTGTTTTAAACATTTTGGAATTCATATGTTCTTCGGGTTTTTACTTTTACCTTCTTTTTACCTTGCTAACTAGATTTTAGCTAAGTAATTTTGTTTCACTAAATATATAAAATAATACTAATTACAAAATTTGAGTGTGAGTAACTTTAATTTAATCTTAATTTAATATAATTCAATTTCTAAATAATTAAAATTATCCTTTAAATTAAATCATTTTATATATAGAAAAATATTTATTTTCCAAAAAAAGGTGTTTTAACCATTATGTGTTATTAATATTATTTAGAATTGGTTAAAATTTAAATGTGAGTTAATTTAATTATATTTTTTTAAATATAACAATAGATTTAACATATAAAATATTTCAATTTATTGCAATAGATAAAAAGTATACAATATTGAAAAAATAATTTTTTGAAAATAAAAATTTTACAATTATCAGTGTCGTTAACTTTAATCATATCGATCATGATTTTATTCCCAAAATTGAAATTTAATTTACTAAATAATTTAAAAATCATGACCTAATATATGAAAAATATTTTTATGAATTTAATTTATACAAGTGATGAAAATTATTTTTTATAATAAGGAGATAAATATAGTTTTTTGAATAAAAATTTACTTATGTTTCAAAAACGATATACAAGGGTTTTGTAAAAAAAATTATTATAAAGGTAAATGTTTTTTAATTATATATATTATAAAAAAATGTTCAAAAATGTTGAAGTCATTCTTTTATTATCATAATGTCAAAATTTTGATAGTTTTTTACAAACTCAATATTTTTTCACTATTCACCTATAAACGAATTATATTAAAAAAGCTCCAAATGTTCATCTTAAGAATATATTTGGATTTTAAATCCAAAAATTATGTTAATATTTCCAAATTAAAATTCTAAAATTTAAAAATTTATTTATTTTATAAAATCAAAAAATGTAATGAAAAACTATCTTTATCGGAAAATGACATTTTCAAATATTGAATATTATATTTTTATTTCTTTTCATATATAGTATTAATTGTGGTTAAACAATTATTAATATTAAAAACAATTTATCCTCATTAATCAAAATTTTGGTAAAATATAAATACATATTCCATGAAAGGAAATTTTTAGAAAAATAATTTTTATAACAATAAATGATCTTATCAGTCATTTTAAGTAAAGTAATTGAATTTCAGTCATTTTAAAAGTAGAATTTACTCTATCAAAACATATATTTCATAATTTTTTCACTCCTATTCTCTCACGGCCCATCCACCGGGGCCTTCATCGTTACTACCCCAAGACCACCTTCCATAGGCCAGGGGCTGGAGACTAGTACCAAAGGCGTAATTTCCTAGAACTGGGAAGGCATTGCCATTTTAAAATGTAAACACAAACAACCAGAGTACAACCGGAAGCAAACACTAAGAAAAGATGTATAAAAAATGTGCTAAAAGTACAAAGGGGCTGGAAATACAAGCCCAAAAAATTGGTACAGCCACAACTGAAAGAAAGTACAACTGAAATGACAAACAGCTGAAACGTGAAAGCAGTGGCTCGATTGTCCTCTGGGTTCCTACATAAAGGGTAGGTACAAATGTCATCCTCATCACTTCGCGTCAATTAGTCCGCTCCATGTGTCGTCCCGCTGAGTGGTCCACCTCCGGGTACCGTCCAGTCCTGGCACTCTCGGCCTCTATCAGCGTTGTCCGTCATCTGCATCCAACACAACGAGGAGCGGCCCTAGCCCATGTAGGGTTGAGTATAATGATACTCAGTAGGGACCCCGAGAACCTCTAGGTCTCACAAAATCCAACAAGGATAAACCAAAAAGTAGGATTTCAATGGATAACGATTACTTAGATATATGCCCATATATATACCTAAGTTATCAAGTAACCTGTCTCAATCACGAGGAAAACACAAAGGTCATTGACTCAGCTCAAACCAGGAATTTGTTAAAGATGTCGAAAACACGGCTGCTGGAGAACTCATCCTCTTTTAAGTGCAGCAGTCCTATCATGACTCCAAGAGCTACTCACTAACCTTAGACTACTGAGGTACTCCTCCTGTTGAGTAACATGGGTCTGCCGCCTCACACAGTAGCGCTCCCCACCATGGGTCTGCCACCTCACCCAGTAGCACTCCCCCTGATAGCCTACAGAGGTACTCCTTCTATCGAGTACCACATGCCTTCCTCTTCACATAGTAGAGATCCTCCGCCATGGGTCTTCCACCTCATAAAGTAGGGCTCCCCACTGGGCTAGTCAAGCCACTCCGAAACGAATCAGACAAGCAGTCATCAGGTCTCAGCCAGCTACTAGGGCTCCGTACTCCGTAAGCTCATCTCTAAGAGGATCCTATCCACGAGCTACTGGTCGATACTCCAAGTGTCACAAATTTCCACAAAGAAGTATCTCAAAGGTCCATCACATCATAAGGGTCTCAACGCAACAGACGACGCGTCAATCAGACATCCAGTCTGTGAGTTATGAGCCTTTTTGTCCCGGGGGCCCGGTTGGTTTTGTGAATGAACCAACCCGACTATATCTCAACTTTACCCCAAAATCCCATGGGGTATACTCAAAGGGACCATTTCTCAATGAGATTACCAACTCCACTGACGGTTCGTCAAACGGATGTCCGGTCTGAGAGTTATTGGATTTTCTGTTCTAGGTGCCTCGTTGGTTTCTAAGCTAAACCAACCCGACCATAATCCAACTATGTCCAAACCTCATGTGGGGTATTTCAAAAGAACCGTCTCATCAAAAGAAATCCAACGCAGTTGACGGCACGTCAATCGGACGTCCGGTCCTTATGTTATAAGTGTTTCCGCTCCGAGGGCCCGGTCGGTTTCGTGTTCGAACCAACCTCGCTGTACCCAAAATTCTCCAAAACCATGAGTGTAATATATTAAAACAACCATCTTGATTAGAGGATTCCTACGCTACTGACAGTGCGTCGATCAGAGGTCCATATATCAAGTTATGTGTGATTAACCAAAAACGGTCCGAAGAGGGGGGGTCTGGGCACGGTCTGACCCGGCCCAACCTACCTTGGGTCGGCTCGAACCGGTTTGACCCAAACCGGGTCGACCAAACCCGAGTCCAGGTCCAGACTGGAAAGGCGCGGCCCGGACGGGCAGGTCGGGCAGGGGTGGGGGGTGGGGGTTCCATGAAACGGTGGTGCCAGGCTGCTGCCACCATGGCTTCCCGGATCTCGTGCGGTGCGAGATCCGCTACACGCCGCCGCGGCCGGTGCCACAACGGTCTTCCTCCAGCAGCGCGCTAGGGTGCCGCTACCTCCGGTCTCCACCGCCACCGCGCTGCTGACCAACACCACTGTGATGTTCTGTGGGCCACTGGAATCATTTAGGTTGTCCTTTTTAGCTCATGTCTGCACCTACGACCTCCTCGGGTCCTTCCCTACACTACGACGACCTCAAATCAATGTTTCACTTCTCTTCATCCATCGCCGAACATTCCACGCATCAAAAAGAAGTTGGTGGTGGGTCCAGACTTGTTCGTTAGCCCTTACCCACCACGTTAGTGGTTCAAATAATCACTCAATAAATAAACGCCTTTGTTAGAGGGTATAAATCACATATATAAAATTATACAATATCCCCATACATTGAAAATACGTCGCACGTCATCGAGCTGCGGAAGAAGAACGTCGCGGTAGTCAGGCATCGCGGAAAAAGGGTGTCGATTCCGTTGACGTCAGGGTGTGCCCGAAGAAGAAGCATCGTTGGTGACTTTGTGTTCTTCGTCAGAGATATCCTTCGTCGAGAAAAGAATGGTGTTCTTCTATTTTTCCAGAGGTTCCCCACCGAAATATTTTCTATCGCAAATATTATAAAAGACTTCTACAATTTTTAAATAAGTGTCATGAAAAATAAAAATAATTCAAATTGTGATGTGAAAATTTAATTAATGAAGTCATTAATTTAATTATATTGGAAAACATAATTAGAGGGAGGTAGATAGATCTCATTAATAGGGGAGTTGTCATAATAAAATAAGGGGAGGTGGAATGTTAGAATTAAAGTGGGGAGGTGGATAGTTAGGGGCTCTTGTGGGCCCCACCACACTAAATCCTCTCATGGGATGTTATGTGGATGTGGGCCACACTGATAACTCCCCTTGGGAGGAAATAACCACCACATAATTAATAAAATTGTATACCAACAATTTTATTAATTTATCCTGAAATCCCCAAAATATAACTTTCGACCGACACAAAATGAAACTGCGGTAAAGTTCCCCTTAAGATAACACGGGTGCTATGAGTTCATCAGTGACCTCAAATTTCGATTCCGAGCACCGGTTCAAAAGATAGAAAAACCCGCATGTATGTTCACTAAACGTACCCGGACAAAACTTCAGAAATTGATTTCGGGCACATCGGGGCTCAGAATCATGCACTGTCAGAAACTGCAGACTCGTAAAATTACAAAGAATTTAAGAAAACAATTTACCTTAAATTTTAGGGTCTTTACATTACTCCCACCTTAGGGTTTTACATCCCCATAAAGCTACTACACACACTAGGGAACCAAAAAGGGGGGGTACTAAGCATGCATCTGAGCCTCCCGCTCCCTTGTGCTCTTCTGGAGGTTCCCATACTACCAGAAAATGTGCACCAGAGGAATATACCATCCACGAAGTACCCACTCCTGTCGATCCTCAATCACCACTGGAACCTCCATAAATGTCGCCCCGTCATTGATTTCCAGCTCCCCGTGGTCGATGAGGTGGGACGGGTCGTGCACGCATCTCCCCAACTGAGATACGTGGAAGATGTCGTGCACCCGGTGCAACTGAGGTGGAAGGGTCAGTCAGTAAACCACCTCGCCTACTCTGCTGAAGAATTTGAGGAGTAACTTTAGATAGGTTTCACCGTTTCTATCCATATAGGATATATGTAAGGCAGCCGGCTACTCTGTCCCCTCTCCTTGTAGCAGAATACCAGTCCTCCTACTGAGCGTATCCGCAACAACGTTCCACTTCTCAGTAGTGTAGACTATCTCGAAGTCATAATCCCATAGGAACATAAGCCATCACCTATGTCTCAGGTTCAGGTCTTTCTGTGTGAAGACACACATGAGACTATTGATATTGGAGTAAACCGTTCACTCAATGAACAATGGGTGAGACTAGCCAATTGTAAGAACTCGACTTTACCATTCTTTGCTTACGTTCTACAAAAGCTGTTGAGATTTATCCTTCACTAAAAAGAGAAATCTGGTCTCATCCCCTGGATGAACCACATCCTTTGCCTAATACTTTCAATCCTAACATGAATGGTATTAATTCATTCCATGGAAGACGTCATAATTCCTCGATGCTACTACCAAGATATTCAACCGTTACTCTCGCCTCCAAGGGTTGTGTCACACTGTCAGAATCAGTGTGTGGTTACTGGGTCTCTACAAGTAGAAATCTCAAAAGTGAGGGTCAAGTCAACAGTTTTTACAAGAATGTCTTAGTACACAAAAAGAAAGGAAAGAAAATGTCACAAGGACAAGTGTCTTTTATTACTGCAGCTCAAAGTACAAAGACACAAAGCAACCACAAACAATGACATCAAAAAAGCTGGAAGCATCATGAAAAAAGGCCTCCATGTTTGGAACTAGTCCCACTCTTTTACAACAGCTTTCGGAGCTCCATAGTCATATTCTTCAGCTGTCTGAAGTTGTACTATCCCTTGTCCACCTATTCCATGCATTCGAGGTGGACCTCATGGTGGTGGTGGCGACAACACCTCGAAGCATCATCCACCACCAACTGCACAGCCAGCACCACTGCCATAGTTTCCTACTCCTTGCGGTCCATCATGATCAAACCTTTGCCTCTGCCTGGGAGGTCCTTCATCTATCTGATGATCATCCGAGTGGTGGGTCGGACAGTCACGAGCCATGTAACCCTGTCAGCCGCATGAGTAACACTTCCTGGTAGGTCTGGCTCTGTATCCACCCTGGGTGCCCTACACTACCGATCCCGAGTCTTGTGGTCGACCACCTATAGGTCTAGTCGTCTTGGACCTCTACTTCATCTGTCTACTTCCAGCTGTAGAAGAATTTGCTGCATGCGGGCTAGTGGTGGGTCCCACTGCTAGAGACTACTCATCAAGGAAACTATCCACTAAGAGGGCTCTCTCCAACACCCCCATATATGTCAGGATGTTGTGGGAGACAACTAAAGCTCTAATATCTCACCTGTGTCCCTTCTCAAAGTTTTGAGCCCTGTAGAATGTGTCTCGTACCATTTCAGTTGAGTAGAACGAGAGGTCAGTGAACCTCGCTGAGTACTGCGCCACCATCAAGCTACCCTGTTGAAGATGCAGTAGGTCTTGTATACGCACCACTCGAAGGGTGGCTGGTACAAACTTCTCCCCAAACATGCTCTTGATGTCTTCCCATAGAAGTGTTTCCTCGTCATGCATCTCAAACATCAGGCTCCACCATCTGCCTGCTGCTGCCTGAAGAAGGTTGGCAGCAAGGATCACCATAAAGTCAGATGGTGTCCCTACTAGTCTGAAGACTCTCACCCCTACCTCCATCCAATCCTCAGCCGCCTGTGGTTCCATCTCTCCCCAGAGCAGGGGTGGCCTCTGGTGCTGGAAATCGTGCAGCGCGCTCAAGCAACTTACATCGCCTGCTACTGGGGATGGTGGCATCGGTGGCCCGACGGTTGGTAGTATCGATGGTGCCTCCGCTGGTGCCTCAACCAGATAAAGACCCTGTACTGAGGCCCCGTCGCTTGGTGGGATATTAGTACGTACAACTCTCGAGGCCCTAGCTGGACATCCATGGGGAGGCATCCTGAAAGAAATAGGTACGACACAGTCAAAGACTATACCTAGTGAGCAGACCTGGTTTGAGCTGACCTGAAGAAAACTTTTTAAAACACACACGCAACCAGTGTTTTTGTCCACTAAGTCAGAAATCAGAAGTCAGGGTCTTGGTGTATGGATACGTCGGCCGCCCACACCAATAGTGGACTCCCTGAACTGAAAACCACACTTAGTTCCCTTAAAAATATTGCTTCACAGAAAGAAAATATCAGACTCCTAGTTATGCGGTAGAACTGGCGTCCTCTGATACTAATTTGTCACGAACCATCCCGTAGGGCCCGCAACGTGACTACCCCAAGCCCGCCTTTCATAGGCAAGGGGTTGGCGACTAGCACCAAAGGCATTTTTTCGTAGAACTAGGAAGGCATTGCCTTTATATAACGTAAACACAAACAACCATAGTATAAGTGGAAGAATACACTAAGAAAAGTTGTATAACAAGTGTGATGAATGTAAAAAGGGGCTGGCAATACAAGCCAAATAAAAAGGTACAGCTACAACTGAAAGAAATTACAACTGAGAAGACAAACAACTTAAAGGTGAAAGAAGCTCCTGGATCATCCTCTGGGTTCCTACCTGATGGGTAGGTACAGATGTCCTCCTCAGCACTCCGTGTCAATCGGTCCGCTCCGTGTGTTGTCACGCCGAGTGGTCCACCTCCGGGTACCATCCAGTACAGGAACTCTCGGCCTCTATCAACGTTTTCCATCGTCTGCATCCAACACAATGAGGTACGGGCATATCCCGTGCAGGGGTGAGTATAACGATACTCAGTAGGGACCCCGAGACCCTCTAGGTCTCACAAAATCCAACAAGGAGAAACCAAAAATTAGGATTTCAAAGGATAACCATTACTTAGATATATGCCCATACATATACCTAAGTTATCAAGTAACCCATCTCAATCATGAGGAAAACACAAAGGTCATTGACTCAGCTCAAAACAGGAATTCGTTAACGATGTCGAAAACACAGTTACTAGAGAACTCCTCATCTGTCAAGAACAGTAGTCCTATCACGACTCCGAGGTGCTACTCACTATCCTTGGACTGTTGAGGTACTCCTCCTGTCATGTACTGCGGGTCTGCCGCCTCACATAGTAGCGCTCCCCGCCATGGGTCTGCCGCCTCACACAATAGCACTCCCCTTGATAGCCTACAGAGGTACTCCTTCTGTCGAGTGTCATGGGTCTTCCACCTCACATAGTAGTGCTCCTCCTACAAGGTTCTACCACCTCACAAAGTAGTGCTCCCCACTGGTCTAGTCATGTCACTCCGAAACGAATCGAACAAGCAGTCATCAGGTGTCAGCCAGCTACTAGGTCTCCGTACTCCATATGCTCCTATCCATGAGGATCTGCTCCACGAGCTACTGGTCGATACTCCAAGTGTCATTAAGTCCCACAAATAATTATCTCAACGGTCTGCCACATTATCGGGGTCTCAACGCAATAGACGGCGCGTCAATCGGACGCCCGGTCTGTGAGTTATTAGCTTTTTTGTCCTGGGGGCCCGATTGGTTTTGTGTACGAACAAACCCAACCGTATCTCAACTATACCCCGAACTCCCATGGAGTATACTCAAAGGGACCATTTCTCAACGAGATTACCAACTTCTCTGATGGTTCATCATATGGACATCCGGTCTGAGAGTTATTGGCTTTTCCATTCCAGGGGCCCGGTTGGTTTATAAGCTAAAACAACCCGACCATACTCCAACTACATCCAAACCTCAAGTGGAGTATGCCAAAATAACCGTCTCATAAAAATGAATCTAACTTAGTTAATGACACATCAATCGGATGTCCGGTCCTTCAGTTATAAGTGTTTCCGCTCCGAGGGCCCGGTTGGTTTTGTGTTCGAACCAACCTATCCATACCCAAACATTGCCTAAAACTTGAGTGTAATATACCAAAACGACCGTCTCGATCCGATTATTCCTACACAACTGATGGTTCATTGATCGGAGGTCCGTAGCTCATGTTATGAGTGATTAACCAAAAACTGTTCGAAGAGGGGGGGTCTGGGCCCAGTCCTACTCGGCCCAACCTACCCTGGGTCAGCCCGGCTGGCACGGCCCGGACCAGTTGGCACGGCCACCCGGTTTCGCAAAACGGTGGTGCCAGGATGGCGTTGCCCTATCTTCCAAGATCCCACACGGCGCGAGATCCACTCCACACTGATGATGTCGGTGCCGCGACGGTCATCCACCACTGGCGCGCTAGGGTGCTGCCTCCAGTCGTTGGCGCCGCCGTGGTGTTCTGCGGGCCACCGAAGTCATTCCGGTGGTCTGTTTTAGCTCCCGTCTATGCCTACAGCCTCCTCGGGTCCCACACTATAGTGTGAAGACCTAAAATCAATGTTTCCCTTTCGTTCATTCGTCGCCAAACATTATGCGCATCACGAACAAGTTGGTGGTGGGTCCGGACATGTTTGTTAGCCCGTACCCACTGCGTTAGTGGTTCAAATAATCACTCAACAAATAAACGCCCATGTTTGAGGTTATAAATCACATATATGAAATTATACAATATCCCCTACCTTGAAAAGACTTCGCACGTCATCGAGCCGCGAAAGACGAACGACGCGGTTCTCGGGCATCGCGAAAAAAGGACGTCAATTCCATTGACGTTGGGGTATTCCTGAAGAAGAAGAATCATTGGTGACTTCACGTTCTTTTTCAGAGATATCCTTCATCGAGAGAAGAACGGTGTTCTTCTATTTCTCCAGAGGATCCCCACCAAAATATTTTCTATCGCAAATATTATAAAAGACTTCTCTAATTTTTAAAGAAGTACCATGCAAAATCAAAATAATTCAAATTGAGATGTTCTAGTTTAATTAATGAAGTCATTAATTTAATTATGTTGGCAAAATTAATTAGAGGGAAGTGGGGAGATATCATTAATAGGGTATTTGTCATAATAAAATAAGGGGAGGTGGAATGTTATAATTAAACTTGGGAGGTGGAAGGTTAGGGGCTCGTTTGGGCCCCACTACACTAAATCCTCTCATGGGAGGTTATGTGGATGTGGGCCCCACTTCTAACTCCCCTTGGGAGGAAATAACCACCACATAAGTAATAAAATTGTATACCAACAATTTTATTAATTTATCCCAAAATCCTCAGAATACAACTTTCACCCCACACAAAACGCAACTGAGGTAAAGGTCCCCTTAAGAGAACACCAGTGCTGCGAGTTTATCGGTGCCCTCAGATTTTGATTCTGAGTATCGGTTCAAAAGATAGAAAAAATCACACGTACGTTTACTGAATGTACCTGAAAAAAACTTAAAAAATTGATTCTGGGCACACCGGGCCTCAGAATTAGGTGCCGTCAGAAAATGCTGACTCGTAAAATTCCAAATAATTTAAGAAAAAAATTTCCTTGAAATTTCCGGGTCTTTAAATATTCATTTCCTCTAGATTCAATGACTATATTCTAATGTTAATAGTTAAATATTTATGTTTTAACTAAATATGTCATTGTTTCGTTCATGTTTTGTGATTTGTGTATATAAAGATATAAAAAAAATTGGCTCATTAAAATATAATCATATATTAAAATCATAGGATGTTATATTCTCCCCCTTAAATAAATTTTATCCAAGAAAGTTTTCTCATAAGGTCATGGTAATTTTTATTAGGTACTAATAATTAATTATATACTACCAAATGATCAAGAGTTTATTTAGGATTGGGAATGTGATTTATCTATATGAAAAAACTAGTATTAGTTATTTATAAAGAGATATTACCCATCCATAATTTCACATAGAAATTGGTTATTGAAACAATATACAGATCTATAATGAATAATTTCACATAATCTATAACATTTATTTAAATCATAATCATACTACTAGGGGATTTTATTTGCAATCGGACAAATGCAAGTTATATGGTGTGGAAAACAGAATTTATTTCCATAATGTATCTCAATGGTTGAACAAGGTCATTTTACTTGAGGATCAAATCAATTGTTTACATACTTAGTCTAATTCACCTGAACTACATATTTTGGGTCTTTTTTTATTATTCTATGCCAAAAAAGACAAATTTTTGTATTGATCAATTTATAGAACAATAAAATGACCTGAAATATAAAATTTTAAAATAAACTAGTATGCAAGACTAAAAAGAAATTGATTAGAAAGAAAAAACTAGATCTTTGGTTTGATTTTAGTTTCAATCATTATTATTTTTTATTTGATTAAATTTTGGTCAATAATTCAGATTTGATATATCATGAATGAATCATTATCCTCTTATTTTGTGTTGTGAAATCTCAAATGACTTATGGAATCTAAATTCCACCTCCTCCTACAATCAAGGTTGATGTCATGCCTCATTTGATATTGTGACATTATCCGAGACCCAAATCTATCATATATCAATTCATCTATTTATTTTCTCAACTTCATTGTGTGAATAGATAATCAATGGAAGAGAGGGATACAAAATTAAATAATAGAAATAAATATGATTTTCATGTCATGGGGAAAATCGCCAAACCCATGTATGCAACTCTCATATATCACAAACATAAATAAACTTTATGAAATAACTCAAGAACACGTTAACCTCCCCTAAGCCAAGAATCAAGTTAGTCCCTCGTTGTTGAGGGTAAGAGGTCACAATTCTAGATTGAAAAAAGATAATAAGAATAAGAATAAAATAAAAAACTAATATAGAATAAAAATAAAAAAGATAATGTTAAAAGAAGATGATATAAAATAGTTGAAATAAAAAAGGATAAAAGGAGAATAAGTAGAAAGATATATAAAAATAAGAGTAAAATAAAATTAAATGAATGAAAAAATATATAAAATATAAGAAGAAGGTCAAAAGCTAAAAATAAGAAGAAATACAAATTAAAATTTATAGATAATGATAATAAGAAGAAGATGGGTGAAAATTGATGAAGCACTTAACAAAAATCATGAATTCTATTTCATAAAAAAAACAAAAAATATATATGAAAAATAAAAAAATTAATAAAAAAATAAATTAAAAATAAGGTATAAGCAGCGGTATGGCCTTACTTCAGCCTCTCCTCACGGTGGTATCTCCTTATGGTGTTGATCTTCCTCAATAGTGGTGGAAATCATTAATTTTTATAGGAAAAGGCTCTAAATTTCCATCCTCCTACTTTAAGGAATCTCTAAGACACAGGTAATATCATTTTAAAGTTTTAAGATTTCATCTATGTGACTCGGGATATATTATTTTGAAAACAGTTGAATAAATCACATGTTTGAACTTGCATTGTGGACTATCCATGGAAGGGTCTCAATCATGCATGGCATAAATAGAGTGCATGGGGTGCATTGGTAGTGGATGCGGTAGTGGTGTAGGTTCTTAGCGTCATGACTGTAGAGTATTATCCATCATCCAGCCTTCACAGTGGATGGATGAAGCTTAAAATTGGTTTATAGTGATCATTTGAGATAAAGGAGGTTATTAGTGGTCTCCCCGATCATTGTCACTGTGATTTCTGCTCGAGATAGAGATCTCTTGGTGCAATAATGGTGTTCCCTAGTGAGTTGTAGTGGGAATATAATATTCTCAAGGGAATTGAGTAGCAGAGAAGGGCATTTGGATCTATCCGAGTGAGGTGTGTGTAGAGTTGGGGTGGAATGACATCACTTTGGTAAAAAATGAAAAGTGATCGGTGTTATTTATCCCATATTAGAACAGAACAAGGGGGTGTGATGGTTTATAATGTAAGATGTGTGTCCACATATTTATATTCCTTTACTGGGGTGGGATATTGTAAACACATCACTATTATACTTGTGGGCCGCACCAAATACAACCCATGTGGGCATAATACCACATTCTACTCCCAATCGACCCCTCACTAGGATCATGCTAGCCTTACCAGTAGTCAGATTGGACAGCTATGCCATTGTGGGATAACTAGGTGGATGGGTACCACTGGTTAATGGATGGTCATCCTTGGCATATTTTTTTCTATGAAAAATAGTGACACATCAAAATATATTTCAAAACAATTAAACAAAAATATCAAAAAATGATTCATAAAAGTATTCTTAAGTATTAGAAACTATCTTTAAACCCAATTAAAGTTTAGATTAAAAAATTCCATTATTTAATAAAACATTGAAATTAAATGACATTACTCTTTAAAATCCTTCAGAAATTACTCAATTTTTTTAAAACATATTCATTAAAATAGGGTGTGTCAAATACCCACACACTTAAACTATTCCTATCCTTGACCATAAAATCAAAACATTGAATTAAATATTCCATGAAATCATCCAATATTAGAATTTAAAAAAAAATAATCAGTATCAATGTAAAATAAAATTTTAAAATGTCACATAAAATATCAATTTAATTACTTTTTTATCATAAAATCAAACAATTCAGGTATTTTAGTTATTCAAATTTGAATATTGTGGAACTTTCTCATTCATTAATTAATTTTCCTCAAGTCATTAATATTAAACAATTCAGATTATGATTTACTTCACTTGAATCTTTTCTCTCATCACCCATGACAAAAATTTATGTAGAGTTTTGATCATATCATTAAAACATGACCATTATCTATAATCTTGTAAAGGAGTTACATTCTACACTTTTTAAAGAAAAATGCACATAAAATCTTGAGGTCTTGAAATAAAGGATCAAATGTCCCGAAGGATTAAGGTTGGTAGGAATTGATTATCGAAAATTAAGGCTCAAAGTGGTGGATTATCTCTTAAAGTATAAATCATGATATCAAAACTGAAAGTGTAATGAAATTCTCCCCTTCAATGTAGAAAATACCACTTTCCTAGGCAGAAATTGATATCACAATCAAAATAAATCATAATGAATGATGTGCAGCTTCATGATTTTTTCTCTACTTTTATCAAAATCATGCTTGTAATAAACCTCACATCCACTACCTAATCACATATGATAAAAATAATTTATATAATGATGGTTATTTTTTATTTTTCAATTTCACAACCCATTTCTATTTTGAATTTTTTTCATTCAGAAAAAAATAGTAAAGTATAATGAATGAATCAAAAAAACTCCTCAATACCCACAATTAGTAGCACCAAAATTTTTCCTTACAATGTATCTTATCCCATCAACCATAACTCCCTTCTACCCCACACCCAAACATAATAATATCATAAAAATACTAACTCGAGGGTAGGTATGGATAAAAATGACTTGAAATATTGATCCTTTATAACAATTCCATTCATGGTTTCTATGGTTAAACAAGGATTGATGTAAAGTTATTATTTATGGATAAGTTTTTTTTAAAACTTGAATCAATAAATTTAAATTTGGTTTTGTATCGTCATAGTTTTCACAATTTCAAATTCATGTTCTAGTAGGTGACATGCCCCAAGATCTCTCAAGATATATGATCATGAATAAATGGAAAGTACTTGGTCTAAAAATACTCTTGGGTATTGAACATATGATTTGGAACAATCACTAAAGGCATGATTAATAATAAAAAATAAATTAACATGAATTTTTGAAATTCAAATCATGAAAAAATAATAGGGAAATTTCATTAACAAGAATATACTAATTCTCTGAAATAATGAGTCCTCATTTTAATATCCATTCTTCATTATAATTATCTAATTCTCCATTTTACACATTCAATTTCATTAACATTGAAATCTAAAAAGTAGAATAATAAGGATTCTGAATAAAATCTTTTATCCTAGATAAGTCAAGAAAAGTAATAATCCAAGCTTGGGTTTGAATTTTATAATTTAAATATCAAAACATGTTTCATACAAAAAAATCATGGGGTTTGAACATAATGATTTTAAGGATGAAATCTCTGACATCATGAAGATATAGTTATCCTCTTACACTATTTGGGGTATTCCACGTTCCATCATGGTCTTATAAAAGTTGATCAATCCATTAAGCATTAGGATCTTGTCATTTATGCTCAAAAATATAGAGGGGGTGGCCTGCATGCTGGATTAATCCTTAAAACTGAAAATTAAAGTCTTGGAGAGAAAGTAAAGGGATAAGTCTCGGTATGATCCCCTACCTGGACCCTGAGTTTTTACTTCCTGAATAGGGTACCAACTTTCATCCATTTTCTTTTAGTAGATGAATATTTTTATACATAATCCACCACATGTGGGTTTTCCTAGTACGCACTTCTTCCATCTTAGTTATAAAAGATCAATAAATAGAGTTTACCAGATCCATCCCCTTAAAAATTTATTACAGCTTCCATATCTAGGGTAGGATGAAGTATGAACCATATTCATTATTGGTTGCTAATTTTGAAACCTCATACTTCTCTTCTAGTGTTGGATCATGATGGTCTGCATGAATTGAATGATCAAAGGGAAACAGATGAGGAATTTTTACTCAAATAAAATTTGAATTTGAATTATTAATAAGAATGTTCTCCCTTTAAATATGATTATACTCTATCTTGATTTCCTCAGGTTTAGATACTTTGACTTCTTCTCAAGATTCCTCAAATATATGTTCATCAAAATTAGGGGGCTCCATGTGTTCCTTAAAAGGTGCATGTTCTGTTTCTCCATCTTCCTCTAAGGCTTAAAAAATATTTTACAAATATGAAAATTCATAGAATTGTGAATTAATAATCAATTCACATTGAATAAAATCAACCAAAATAGATACTTAAATAAGGTGAAATATGTGTATTTGTCAGCTTCAATATCTTTTTCAATTGTGACTACCACTTAGGAGTTGGATGGTAGTAAGTGGAGGTAGGTAGTTGGGATCCTCTATCTTTTCTTCAAATTCCACCACTTAAGTGGTTTTATCCACAATGTATCAAAAAATATGAAATGTTTTGGGATTTTATACTTTTTAGGGATTGGGGATATCATGTTATACCTTACAATCATTCCAAAAGTCATCTAAATCTTATTGATCTCGCACATGTAGCATAATTGGTATTTTTTCTTCATTATGAATTAATTCTAGGAAATCATGGTCATTTTTTACTAGGTTATTCAAATCGTTTGAATGTGGATAATCCCGAATCATTTCGTCAAATTATTGGAAGTCCGTAGAAAAATTAGGGAAGACTGGTGATTCTTCCTCATTGTCCACTGGTTTAGGTTTGGGATGCTCTAATGATTATTTTAAATATGCAGTTATGTTTTTTATTTTTCTCAAAAATTAATCTAGATTATCACTCATCCCTTTGAGTTGGTCATGTAAATTATTTTTTACAACTTGTTCATGGTATTTAACTAGGGTAACCTCTTCAGAAATGATAGGAGGAAACAATAAACACTCTACTAGAGTCTTGTCCATTTCATGATAAAATTATTTCAAGTACTCCCAGAATTCAATTAATTCTATTGAAAATCCTTATTCACTTGGTTTTTAAGGGTATATTTAATACACTCGATGAGGTATTTGAATTCTTCCTCTTTTTTAATTTTCCACTAGGATCCCCTGATCTATCTAGAAAAAGTGAAACCTTATATTCTGTAGACCAGGTTGATTCAATTATAGCTTCTTGTACTAGTAAATAGTCACTCCCTGCAGAATAATAATCATTTGAATAAATCTTGGAAATAAGTTTCTGGTTTTTTAAACAATGAAAACTATATACTATGTGAAAATTGAAAATAAACTATTAATGGGATCCCTGAAAATGGATCCATTTTTCATGCACTCCTATCATAGGGTGTGGAAAAAAATTATCTTCTTAATGTAGCACAGTGGATGAACAAGGTCATCTCACATGAAGAGCTTATCATTTTTTCACATACATAATCAAATTGTCATATACTACTTAATTTTATTTGTTTTTATTTATTCTATGATAGAAAATATAAATTTGGGGTTGTATAAATTCATAAAATAATAAAATTGCATGAAATATAGAAATTTACACTAAACTAACACATATGGCAAAACAGAATGTGATTAGAACGAAAAAACTTGGTCTTAGGTTTGGTTTTGGGTTAAATAATTATTCTACTTTATTTTTTTAGATTTATTTTGATAATTCATATATTATATCTCATACATCAATCACTATCCTTTTATTTAGTGTTTTTAAATCTAGAATGCCTTAAAAAATCTAAATTCCTCCACCTCCTATAATCATGGTTGATTTCACTCCTTATTTAAGATTTTGACATATTTTAGGACCCATCATATTTCATTTCATCAAATGATCAAAAAAAATTCAACATGTAAAGAGATAATAAATTTAAGATATAGAAAACAAATAAAATAAAAGAATAAAAATACATTTGAGTTTCATGTCATGGGGGAAAAAACCAAACCTGTGCATGAAACTCTCATCTATCACAAACATAAAATAAAAATCAATAAATAATTCAAGAACTCCTTAATCTCCCCTCGGACAAGACTCAAGCCATCACCACTTTTCCAAGGGTAATAGGTCACGGTGGTGGATAGAAAGAAGAGAAGAATAATAATAATAATAGAATAAAAAGAAAGAGAGAATAAAAATAAAAGAGAATTAGAATGAGAAAGGAAGAACAAAGGAAACACATAAAATGATATGAATAAACGGATAAAAATAATATATAAAAAATAAGACGAATAAAATAAAAATAAAGATACAAATAAATATATAAAATATAGGAATTATTTTAAAAGATTAAAAAAATAAGAAATAAAAAATAAAAAGAAGAAGATGATGATGATGGTTGGAATTGGGTGAATAACTAACAAAATGAAAAAATTATATTTTATAAGGGAACTAAATTAAAAATACATTCAAAATAAAACCAAATTTAATAAAAACAAAACAAAATAAAAATTATGAAGAAAACACAAGCAGTGACATGGCTTGGCTTCAGCTTATTCTCATGAGGGTATCTCTTTAGTGTGTCAAACTCTCTAAATAGTGATGGAAAACTAAATTTTTATAGAACAATGATCTTCCCCAACCTTCCCTTCCTTTAATTCTTCCCTGATATGCAAGCAATCTATTTTAACTTTTTTAAGATTTCATCCATGTGACTTTGGATATCTTAATTTAGAAACACTTGAATAAATATTATGTTTGAACGTGCATTTTAAAGAGTAATTGGCATGGAACCAAGTGATTATGGAATTAATGGATTATATGGGGTGTGTGGGTAGTGTATATATTATAGGTGAAGGTGCATGTTGTCATGAATCGACCCAACAGGTCCTAATCCATGACTACCCCAAGCCCACCTACAATAGGACAAGGGCTGGAGACTAGCTCCTAATAGGCATATCACATATATGGGAGGTCTTTTATGAATGTTTCTGTACACACAAAACCAAAAAAACTTTCATGAAATAGTATACATACATAAAAAGTGGTAAATAAAAAATTGACGCCTATATCTATCCCAAATAATACTACAAAAGAAGTACTGAAAGTGTAAAAAGGAAACAACTCATTCCCAAATAGTGGTAAAATCATTCAAACAGATCGGAAGGATGGGAACACTATCAAATAAAACCGATGGAAAACTGCTCATCCCAACTCTTGTAAACACCTTGGTCATTCTAGCTTGTTATGATCTGTATACCTCAGGTCTTATAGGGACTCCGTCAAAAGTTCTATATCCTTTTCAATACACAACACTTGTGAGAAACCACCATGTAGGGGTGAGTATATCAATACACAATAGGTTCCCAAAAAACCCAAAATAAAATGGAGCATTTGAAAGGAACCAATCCCCTCGACCTTGGCATAGGGAACTGAAAAGAGAGAGAAACTCCATCTGGATCCATCCTTTGCTATACATGACTTGTCTGCTTAGTCCACAGGGGTTGTCAACCCAGACACATGCCAATTCTATAAGGACTCCTCGAACCACAACTAGAAAAATGGGCTATTATTATGGTTGAAAACCATAGCAATGTGACCAAAATCCATTATTTTAGCCTATAGACATATTTTTTTTCCAACTGTGGATGCTATCATTGTGGAAGTATGGTCAGCACAATTTCCACGGTTTTAAAATTTAAATAGGTCATGTTGGTGTCAATCATGGAATTTTACCTATGTCCATGATTTAAACCGTGGAAATATCTTAAAAATAAGGTGTGCCTAGCAGAATTTGATACTTGCACCTTCACTTTACATTCCAACACCCTAACCACTACACGACCATGGAATTCATGTGTATATATATGTTTTATGTCATATATATTGTTAAAACCAATTGAAATAGCCTATAAACCATGGAAATAGCCTGAAAACCATGGTAATAGTGTTTCCCACTATTTTTTGGCGGGAAACATTTCCTCCCAGGGAAGCGCAGAATATCTATAGCCACAGTTTTGAAAAACCTTTGAAATAGGCTAGATCGGTGTCAACCACGACAGTTTTCCAATAACCATTGTTAAAACCATGTCCATAGGTTCTATTTCCACAGCTGATAACTGTGGCTATATCCCTAGAAAACAATGGAAATTGGATTTGAAAAAATATCTATGGTCAAGATGTTACTAAAACTGTGGCTATTTCATACCTATAACCACAATTTCGAAAATTGTGTCTATAGATCAATGAAAATAGATCATTTTTATTGTTTTTAACCACCCCAATAAACTCATCTCATACTCCAAGTCTCATGACATTCTGACTCATAACCAAATACAGGATTATACTCGAGGATCTAAAGATTACACGCAACCAAGAGAACACACTCCATGAGTTCAGCCACCCTAGATAGTACACATGTTAGTGACACACTCCTCAAGGAAAATTTCTATAATTCATGAAGTTACTTACAAGAGAATGTTATCCTTTGAGAACAACTCACTAATTCAAACTTTAGTGACAAGCATCAAAGGTCCTATCATCGCTACCTTGCACTCAATGAAAGCTAAGTGAAACCCAAGTGGAGAGGCTTTCTAATCACCACTAAAAATTTTTGAGGGATAAAAACTCTAGATTATGAACCATATTCATCCTCTATAATAAGAGAGAATGAATGGACCCAAACCTCACTATTCCCCTATAGAAATGGAAGTACTAAATCGCTGTCACTCCTATATGGAGTAGCTCACAGATCTCTCCATCAAGGGAACACTAACATGTAAATGGTTATCACACATAACTAGTGGAGGGGTACTATACTTGTGATTATATTCCACAACCGAGGGAGCTCAAAATCCAGTAGAGGAATCACTCCTCGTTTCTACTCGATGACGGGGGAGTAAAACTTCGATGATAGTAGACCTACACTCTAACATGGTTGGGGAGTAATAATCTTCATATGAGGACCTACGCCTTGGTATGATAAGGGAGTAAAACATTGTAGATAGAGGACCCACACCTTGGAAAGATAGGGGAGTACTACTCTATGGCTAGAGGAACAGCACCCTTGTACGACATGGGAGTACTACTATATTAGTACAATCACTACAGGGGACCCTAACCATGAAACATAAAGGGATTACTAACTGAAGTCTAGAGGACCTTATCCCTATTATGATATGGGGGTACCAAATCTTCCAGAACAATGGATATGGATGAACTGTACCCTAGAGAGATATAGGAGTTCTGAATACATGGATAGAGGACCCACACCCTAACACGATATGGGAGGTCAAACTCTATTTATACATCACATAAGGAGGACTGACACCCTCATGCGATAGGGGAGTACTTAATCCATAAATAGATGACTCGCAGCCTTGTCCAGTAGGGGAGTACGTACTATATATGTCCAATGAGTATGGAGGGCCCTCACCCAAACATGGCAGGGGATCGTTGTATCCAACTTCATGAATGATACTAGGAGTGCACACCTTGGTCTATTAGGGTAATACCTACCCTGACAAAACTACCCATTCAGTAGAGAACCTACACCCATGATGTGGGGAGTTCCTTTTATACCAAAGAAAATAGGTTAGGTAAACCTGTACCCTAATCCCATAGGGGATTACTTGTCCTAGAGTCTCTCAAAAAACCCCACTAATCTCCAGTGTCGGTCATTTCTTTCTGAAAGTATTGTCACACTCATCACACCATATGTCACAACAATACCATTGGTGGGGTACTTGCGCCCAGATACAATAGGGGAGCACCACTCTTCTAGTATAAAGAGTCTAGTGGACCAAAATCCTAAGGTGATATGGAAAGTTTTTGACCCATAAATCAACCAAATGATCCACCCTAATCACTACCAAAGGTTAAGCACTGCTACTAGAACATCAAGCTCAAAAAATGACACATCATACCCTTTATTCCAAAATTAAGGCCATTATCATGTTCTATGATGAAAAATTCATAGGATAGGATACTAGTAAGCCTAAACCCAAATTCTAGAGAAGTTGATACAAAAGATGGATAATATGGAGAAGATCACAAGGAAAGAACTCTACGTAATCTAGGGCCCACACGCCATGTGAACCTACCCAAGCACTAGGATGTGTCCCTTAATTTCATGGTTTGGCCGTCCATGTAGGGTACACAGTGAGTATAGGATGTACATGGTTTCCCCTGCCTCATTGGGCCCTTGACTGTTCTCTTAATCCTCACAGCTTAGCTAGTTGTGTCTCCCACAAGACATGTACCACATGATAAATAGTGTGTTAGGTATAAATAGCCACATAGGCATGTCAATGTTTATGATGGTATTCAGAAACTCATGCTCATTTACTTTTTCATTTAGTTCTACATTACCATGCCCCACAACATGACATCCCTAGCAATTTCCCATGGCCACATGACATGGGGTCACAACACAGCGTATAGCCCTAGTACACGATGTCTAGTCCCCATAAGTCATCTTCCCTGAATAGAAAAAACACATGACACATATTGTTGGTTAATATGTCATGCTAATGGGAATCCCAAAAATAATTAACCCGTGAGCCACCTGAGTCACCCCTGTTTCCCCAAAAATCTACAAATCTGGCTAGAAGTGATCTCTAGCAATCCTAATAGTGATATAAAACTGTAAAAAATTAATAACAAAGAGTAATATGACTAAAACTAAAATATTTTTACATTCTAAAGAATCTATAAATCTTTGGGTCCAAAGGGACCCTCATATTGTGCTGCTCCTCAATATGTTTATGTTCAACATCAGAAATAGAGATTATAAGCACCTCATCACCTTGATTCAGCCTCAGTACATTAATTATATAAAGGGGGAGAGGAAAGGGGCTCCCCTCTTCATGCATCAGGTGAAACAAAAGCGGAAGGGGGGGGGGAATAATTGAGTTAATGAAATTAAATCAATTAACTCCATTTTAATACCCTTCTTCCATCTCACCCTGACCAAAAACCCAGTTATAACAAATTTTATATCCTTCCTAGGATAAAAAAAACATTCTGAATTCAACTGATGTCTTAGATTTCTTATATGAGATTCTTATCAAGAGTTATTATATTTTTCATGAGAAACTGAACATGTGTGTGAAAAAATATATTTAATATTTTCAATATCACTGCACTAAGGCTCTCTGGCCCCCAGAATCCGGTACAAACTCAGTTCATGCATTTGGAAATATTCATACAAATTTTCCTAATTATAATAGGTGAAAACCTATGTCATTACACTCTACCACATAAAGGATTTTTATCCTTGAAAAGAGAAATCTGAAGAATAAGGGAAAGAAAATGAGCTCTCCACTAGATGTCCCAATCCATCGATCTCTTCAAAATCTTCATGTGCTTTTTAAAAGAATGCACTTAGGAGAACCACAAAGGATGAAACCACAATCATGACCATATCCAACCAGGTAAACATCATTCGAAAAGAGGCACATGTCACCTCGTTTGTGACATGTGAATAACACCAAGCACTACAATCCATCTACAATAATAAGGTCAAGAAGTACACCACCTTGCTAAACTGATACAAATATCGACATAACCATGGAGTTTACATCCACCTCTGGATGAACTACAACATGAACTCCTAAAGTGTCATTCATACCAAATTGACACAGATTACACGAGGGTACCCAAAAATAAAATAGGATTTACTTGTGTAAAAATTTGGTATTATCGATTCTTTTGACTATGAACCTCCAACCGAAACATATCTTACCAAATTAGAAACACAACCACCCCCACTAGTGGAATTCAAGATGAGTATGGATGGTATAAAACCATTCTACATCCTAGATTCTAAATATTCCTCTATGAAATTTTTTGTGTATGGATCTCTCCACTAGGGCTGTTAGGTGTATAGGTTGAGAAAAATGATCCAATAGAAATGCTAGGTCCTTCTCTGAAACTCTAGCGTACAACCTTGCCCCAAACACCCAAGTCAAGGGAAATCATACACTACACCTCAACAATATCTTATTTTCATGTAATTGACTCTACCACATGGTTTTAATCACATCACAAGTATGTGTCTTGATGTGGAAAGTGTACCTCTTCCCCATGAATCCAAACCTATGCTAACAACATGCACACAAGGTTCTACTGATATCTCTTATCACCCAAGTTAAACGTAAATAATGTAGAAAAAAGACAAGTGTACATCACAACAGTGTATATCAATACTAATTCAGAAAGTAGAAATGGAATAGAATGTATATCTAATTCTCCTTGGAGCTTCAGGATCAAAGGAAACTACAGCTTGTAGTTATCCTCATCCTCATCCTCCATATCCCTAATCCTAGTGGGCACCACCTAGGGGTGGTGGTGGAAATATCTTGAACCATCTGCCACCTCATACTGGTCTTCATTCTTCTCCCCCAAATCCACCATTATGTGGAACTCCTTAATCCAAATGTTGCCTCTACTAGGGTAGTTCATCCGAAAACTCCCTCTCAATATCTTAGTGGATCAAAAAATCTCTAACAAGATGTCCCCATTCATTACAAACATAGCATCACATCTGCTATGGCTGACATGATCACCAATAATGATCCTACATTGCAGACCCACATGTCTAGTTATGGTAATGGACATTGCTCTTATTTTGTGATCATATTTCCTACCATCTACTAGCTATTGCGGATGCCTTAGCTGCATGACAACCACTGTGGGCCACACCAACCCATAAATCAGCCTAGAATCTCTCTACTATAAAAGATCACTCTAGTACCCCTGCATAATATTAAAGATACATAGATAAAAAACCTTCCCAGACATCTATAGAGTGTCCCTACTCTATGGTTTGAGCTCTGAAGAATGGGTCTCGATTCATATCCATGGAGTATTTTGAATGTTCTATGAAATTCACCAAGTAATCTTCCTTGGTCATTATACATTGTCGAAGATACATAAGCTACTGGATACAAATTGATCTCAATGTGGCTGGTTAAAACTCTTCCCTAAAGACCCGATCAAGGTCTACCCAAGTGATATTCACCTTATTATAGGTCTGCTTCATGAGACTCCACTTCTACATAGTCTAACCCTGCATAAGGCTACCTTCTAGAACCATCATCTGATTGGGAGGTGTCCTCACCAGGTAAAAAACACATGTGAGTGCCTAAAGTCTTTAATTAGCTACCAAGGGGTATGGATCAACCTAATAAATCAGAGTTCACTACCTCTAGAACATTTTTAGTGCACTCATCCTGAGCACATCCTTAGCCAGAACTGTCAGCACAATCATCTTCTCAATGAGTGGTATCTCATCTAGTGGACCACCCAGAGTCACCGCCTTAGAAAAAGCTCCCTACACTGAAACCTCATCACATGGAGGATCATTGTCACAATATAGATGTGGAATCATATCCAGTTATCATCATTGTCACATCCTAAAATAGGATAAGGATTCTCCATAGTCACATATTATATCTAGGGAGCTAACAAAAAAGTACAAGGAAAAAATAAAACCTAGTTCTAGATGATGAATGTATAATTATTTCCCTATGACCATTTCTATAATGTACCGAGTCAAAAAAATGTTTTTAGAGTCACGGTGAATGTAAATTTTAGCCACTGCACTAACACTAGAACCTTAGGTTTGAGACCCGATGTTGAAATACCCTAAAATTGTAACTATAAAACCCAAAACAAGCTCATGAAACTGTAGTCCCAAATTGGAACCTTCTCTAATACCAATATGTCACAAAATGACCTTACATGGATTAAACTATAACTAACCTAATCGCACCTCCAATATACCAGGGGATGGTAACTACTTCTGAGTAGGTATATCACACATATGGGTGGCCTTTTCCTAGTGTACATGTATGCATGCACCTGAAAACAACACTATGAAACATTTTAGATATATAAAAAGATGTAAACTAAAAATTCATGCATAAATCTATCCCAAACATTATTAAAACATAATTACTGAAATAATAAAAGGGTTAAAAATACCCACCCACCAAAAAATATAAATTTGTATAACCTACTTCGATGGAGGGGATCACTATCAATTGTAACTTCTGGAATGCTCCTTAGCCCACCTCTAGTAAACATATCTGTCAGTCTAGCTTGTTATGATCTTCCTACCTTGGTCAACTAGGGATTCCATTAAAAGGAATGTGGTATTAATAATACATAACACATGTGGTAAAATATCATACATGGTTGATTATAACAATACTCATTAAGAGCCCCCAAACCCCCATAAGAAAAGGGAGTAACTGAAGGGCATCATTCTGCTTAACCTAGCCAAAGGGAAACCAAATAAGAGAGAAACTCCAACTCAAACCAAACCCATATATTCATGACTAGTCAAATAAATCTATAAGGGTTGTCAACCCAGACTCATTTAAACACTACAAGGACTCCCAAATTCACCCATATAAACTCATCTTAGACTCAAAGTCTCAATAGGTTCCGCACTCATATCTAGGTACAAGATTATACTTGAGGATCTTAAGGTAACACACAACCAAGAGAACAAACTCCATGTGATCAGACATCCATGATGGAACCTTTCCAAGAGGCAAACTCCATTTGGAATATCTCTACTCTTTAGGATGGCATGTCCTAGAAAACACACTTTATATAGAATAACTCACCAGCTCAAAGTCAATTTCAGCCCACCATTGTATATTTCATCGAAACCTTTCAACCAACAAATCCTAAGAAAACCCCAACTACAGAGGCATGTTCTCCTCCCCTACAGGTATTTGAGGAAACACTTCTCCATACTATGAATCACATACATCCTCTCAAATGAAAGTGAATGGGGGGACCTGCACCTCCCCACTACCCTATAGCAGAGGGGGTACATTCTCCTAACTAACCTATAAAACCTATTGAACTCCTATATGGAGTGGCCCACACCTCTCTCATTTGAGGGAACACTAACTCCTAACCAATTATTTCACATAACTAGTGTAGGGTCCCACTTTATGTGACTGTACTCCATAGTTGAGGGATCTTAGACTCCAATAGAGGACCCGCTCCCTGTTGCTACTCGAAAACATGGGTGTATAACTCCATAGATAGAGGACCTTCTCCATGACATGGAAGAGAATTAATACTCTCCATATGAGGACCTATTACTTAGTATGATATGGGATTACAACTCCATATACATAGGACCCTCACCCTGGTATGATAGGGGAGTAGCACTATATTCCTAGAGGACCAACACACTGGTACGATAGGGGAGTACCACTTTACCGGTATGATCACTATGGGGGCCCATACCTTGACAAAACAAGGGAGTACAGACCCCATGATAGAGGAATATCTCTCTATTTTGACAAAGGAGTACCAACACTATGAGAACAACACGTATGAGGGACCTACACCCTAGAGTGATGGGGGAGTTCCGACTCCAAGGATAGAGGGACCTCACTCTGACATATAAGGGGAGTAACCACTATATCTATACATCAAATATGGAGTAATTGTTCCTTAACATAACAGGGTAGTACCAAATCCATGGATAAAGGACCCACACCTAGGTCCAACAGGGGAGTACCCACTCTATATGGAAAATGAGTATGGAGGGACCATGCCCTTACATGATAGGGAGCACTCTCCCCAACTACCCAAACGATACTGGGAACCCACGCTCTGGTCTATTTGTGGTGTACCAAACCTAGATAATCTAACCCTTTGGTAGATAACTTGAACCCATGATGTGGGGAGTTCTAGAACTACCAAAGTCGAGAGGAAAGGGAAACATGCACCCTGATTCCACAAGGGGGTATTACTCTAAACATATCTCTCTAAGTAACTCACCAATATATAAGATTGGTCAAGCACTATTGAAAGGAGAATTTTCCTTGTTATACCTCACATCAGAACACTGACATGGGTAGGAGACATATTCCCTGATACAATAGAGGAGCACCACTCTACAAGCCTAAATAGTCAAGAGGACCCACATACTATGGTTTTAGGGAAGGGTACTGATCTATTTGTAAAACCAATGATCCACCCTAATCATTGTCCAAGGTTAAGCACGTATACTACATCTTCATGCTCAAAAAATTCCACATCATATCTCCTAGGCCAAAACGGAGACCACCATCAATTTTTAAATGAAACAATTCTCCGAATAGGATACTCGCTAGCCTGAATTTGAAATCTGGAGAAGGAGATACACAATGTGAAAGATCTCAAGAAGATATCAAGGAAAGTACATGGCATACACTAGGGCCCACATTTCATGTGAAACCACCTGTTCACTTGACCATGTCCCCTGTTATCACAGATTTGTTGTCCATGTAGGCATACACGCTGTGTAACGGATTTACATGGCATGCCCTGACTCACAGGGACCCGGACCATGTTCTTCCTCTACATATATCAACAAGCCATGTCTCCCACATGGATTTTACCCCATGATACTTGGTGTTTATTGGATAAATGGACACTTGGCCATGTTTTTTTCTCATTCACATGTCGAGCATCCTATGTTCGTGTACTTTGTATGTGTAGTTCTATATAGCCATGTCTCATAACATGAATTTCCTAGCCATGTACCATGGACACATGACCTTGGGGCATGACACATTATGTAACCCTAATTCATGATAAGTAGTCTCGAAAAGTCACATTCCCCAAATGGTGTGAACAAATAATGTGTCTCACTAGCCTATATGCCATATAAATGGGAATATTGATGGGAATTTCACTGCGAACCACCGGAATCACCCCATATTTCCCTAAAACCTATAAATCTACCTAGAACGGTACTCTAGAAAAAGTAATAGGGCTCTACAACCATAAAAGAACATAAAAAATGGGATCATGACTAAAACTAAAATATACCAACATTGTGGAAAAAATGAATATTCGAGTCTAAAATGAAACCCAAATCATGATTATCCTAGATATGATGATGAATGGTTTAGAAATAGAGATTGAAAGCAATTATTCTCCTCAATTTGACCTCGGACTATCTGTCATCTAAAGAATAGAGGATAGGGGCTCTCCTTTTCTTGCATCATGTGTAAAAGGGGGAAGGGGGACTAATTGATTTAATGAAATTAAATCTATTAACTCCATTTTAACACCTCCTAACCAACTTAACCCTAACTGAAAAACTGGTGCTAACATATTTTATGTCGCTCTTAGGGTGAACATAATGTTTTGAACTCAATCATAGTCTCAGAATTCTGATTTGAGACTATGATCGGGGGTTTGTCTATATTTCAAGATAAACTGTGTGCGTGTGATATAAACATATTTACTATTTCAAATATCATCATAATGAGGCACTCTGAGCCTCAAAATCACATACCTAATCAGTACCTAACTTTGAAAATATTCATAGAAATAATATAAAGTCTTACAGGTGAAAAACCCAAGTCATTACTCTTAGTGGCATGACAATGGAGGCTTATCCTTTATCCACCCTTAATAGTGGCTAGATGAATCTTTAAATGGATTCATGGTGATTGTTCGAGATGTATTAGAAGATCAGTGGTGTTACCAGTTGGTGGAAGATGGATTTTCACTTCATCTCAATCTCTCACAGTGTGAAAGTGGTGTTTCTTGATTAGTTTTTGTGTGATATTGAAAACACTGCACCCATATACATATGGGCCGCACAACATACAACCCATGTGGGATTCTTACCACATTTGACTCCCAAACCACCACCTCTTTAGGCTCGGGATGGCCTTTCTATTGGTAATCATGGCTGGTTGGCCCCTTGTGTGATGGATAGGTGTCTATCTACCACTGGTTGAGGGTTAGATAGGCTTGGCAAAAATTCTTTTGTAAAAAATAGTAACACTTAAATAAAATATTTCAAAACATTTAACCAAGAATATCAACAAAAAATTTATAAAATTATTCTTAAAAATTAAAAACTTATTTTACAACCATTGAGATTTTAGATTAATAAACTCTCATAATTTAATAAAACATTTAAATTCAAGGCGATTAATTGTTAAAATATTTCAAAAATTACAATAATTTTAAAAAAATCATAAAAATTTAGTTTATCATAACTCAATATCCATTAATTGGTGAAAACATATATAACAAAAAAAATCTAGAAAATCTAGAGTGGAAAATCACCATCTTATTCATAGTAGTAGTTTCATAAGAATTTCCTTATTTTCATAATTTTTTTATGATTATTTCCCTCATTGGACCATGGATTGAAACATTGAGTCACATATTTACCAACTCTTATAAAATCAAAGAAACATATTTTTATAGCTCCTCTATTTCCATTACATTTGATTCTGATGACCTTTATCTCAACACATATAGTATTTACATGTCCCTTAAAGATAATTTCCCCCATTATTCTTACAATATTTTTGACATATAAGAAATTGAATATTATAGGCTTCATTATCTTTCCCACTTGAATTTATATATGATTGGATCCTTATAATATTTTATGTGGTTGGTATTTCAATTATGTTCACATTTTTAATAAAAAAACATGTTATCCAATTTGGAATAATTATAATTTTTTTAATCTAGAACTTATCCAATTAGGTTGTTTATTTAGATAGTTTCAACATTTTATATCACATCCATTATTAACTTGGTTTCTTTGAGGTCCATCCATCACTAAAACCAAAATATTTAACATGAATGATGATCATTATAAGATAATTTTCATAAAAAACATACATAAATTTAACCTCAATATGTCTTACAATAAAACACTATCATGTTATCTTATAGTTCTTAAAAATCAACTTCAATCAAACAAATTTTAACCTATATCACCCCCAATTTAACCTGTATCATTCTTGGTTGAACCTAGGATACATAGATCTTATTTATCCCATACATAATTACCTTATCCTCAAAATAGAGATAAACAATTTCTATGTGATTTATTACAATATTCTAAATGAAAATATCATTGAAATCTATGCTCTCAAAATTTGAATTATCCCATATCCGGGAAAGCACATATAAATTTATATGAACTGTAACTTATGAACATTTGTATTTCAATTGATGGTATCTATGGTCACTTTACTATTAGGTTATCTATCTTAAACATATTCATATCCCCTATAATGTTTCATAAATACAATGTGAATTAACCATAGTATATCCCCTACGATTTTCAAACCAGGTGTGTAGTTAGGCCTCTCCATCATATATTATGTGATGACAGAGTTAATCCCCAATCGATCATTTTTTCATTTCAATAACCCTAGGTACATATTTTTTAGAGACAACATCCACATGTAGGGTATATAAATGGATATAATTTCTAGATGAACCACAAAGTTTTCACTTTAACAAAACTATGATATGAAATCATATACTTAGAATTATCAGTTAGACTTGTCCCTTAGGTTTTCACAAAAGTTATCTTATCCCAATCCCTAAATGAGAAGTGAATTATCACCATAAATTTAAATTATATATTGTCCTAAAGGTGTATCTATACCATTGAAATTATAATCAACCCTAACTTTTCACACAAAAAATTATCATTAAAAAACATACTAATTGAAAAAATTATCTAAAACATGCTCTAATAGCAACTGTGATGCCTTAGAATCACACTCCCATGCTCAGTTCCATAAACACATACTTTACATATTCCCTTGGATACCAAATATATATTCTTGTACATAACTATCCATATTTAATTGAATTTTTAAAAAATTTATATTAAGTACATTCTAAATTCCTTTTATGTTTAAAGCTTTAAAGAATTATAAAATGTCATAAAACAATAAATCCTATTCATTTCTCAACAAATGAAATTTTTTCTCGATATATAAAAACCTATTTAATCCATAATAAATCATCGTCATCACCCAAAAATTATCAACATAAGCAATCTAGTTTGAAATATCATGAGAAATAATTTTATTTTTTACCTAGGGAAAATAAATTTAAGAAATGGAGTGATCAATGACTTGGTAAACGTAAACATACAACTGAGGCAATCATGGAATGAAAATTTCATAATTATTATATCAGAAGTAAGTTTTCATCAAAATTTAATAATTAACTAAAATTGAGAGCATTCTATATCCATGTAAACAAATGAAAATATAGATAACAATATTTACTTATCACATATTCATGGGATGCATTATGTTAGACATCAAATCATGGTGGAAAAAACTTGTTCCAAGAAACATTATAATATAGGGAGAGGTATACACCAAAACCAATGTGGTTTTTTCTCATGAGATATGTTGATGCAACGAGGAGAAATATAATTTATGTGACCATATAACACCTAGACATGGATAACCTTGTCTACGACAACGTTTCATACTACCTATTTCACTCATCAATGTGTGGAAGTGGTTTTCGACTGACATAAAGGGTCGAAATTAGTGTGGATAGACTATACCCCTGGTAATAGTAGCCATCACCAAATAATAATAACATAAATAAAGTACAGCTAAACAACATAATAGAGGATAACATGAATAAATGCTATAACATATGTCATGAAAAGTCTTACAAGTGTAATCAAATGGACCCCAATGTGGCAGGTCAACAAGTATAATGGTATAACTATAAATTTTATTGATAAAGGTTTTGTGGAAACCATAGGGAGCATGTCCTGATACAATGTCCATATCTACAAGCCATGATCATTAGTAACTTACTACAGGGACCTTTACCTTATCGGTATCCCTGATCATGAAATATGTACACACCCCAAGATGAATATTAATGTTGTGAGTATAAACCTAGTAGGACACCACCAATGTGTCCTTAATAGAATTTCACAGGTATATGGAAGTTTATTCCAATATGGAAGGTAAATGTGCATAGAATAATACAAACAATCATGTGTCGAGTGATCATCTGATAACCAAGTTTTCATGAACCCAAACTATACATGTTTCAGTGCCATAATAGATGTGTTTCATAGATATACAACCTCATGGATTAGATTATGCTATGTAATAACATCCAAATTTAAGGATAATTCATGTTATTCATTTAAGGAAAAACTCTAAGCCTACCATTAATTGAAATTGTTACCCATGTCTCATGATTACCTACTTGACTATAACGGTACACATGCTTGGCACGCCCAAATAATGGACGTGCTCTCATACAAATTTTTCCCCCATAATTAAATCACACCGATATATATGAACACTCTTACAAATGATTATGGAATTCACATGGGCTAAACACATTCCATGATCTGACACTAACTATCCTATGAAATGTCATCAATAATGAGTCATGTTTTCTACACTCCCCATCTATAGAGTTGTCCAAGTCTACTAGGAACATTCATTAACCTAAACACTAAAACACATATTCCACTAGATATATAAAAAACCACATATAAAGAATAAGATTGCAGGGAACAATATATCACAACTTGTAATTCTATAGGCTATTAAATACTAAAATAGTAATAAATGACATATCGAGAAAAACACAATACCTAACCCTGGAAAGGAATCCTGGGCCACCCTAAATAGGTCAAACATGACTATAATGAAAGGGTATCTAGATTAGGCACCCACATACAATCCATAAATCCCAAATAAACTATATACGATGGACCAAAATAATAAGGACTTCATAGATTTAGCGTGACAAAGCCAATTCCAACGGCCCGCCGAAGAGTAACCCCGGGATCACCCCCATGCGATAACATGAACTAAAACAAGTCCAATCCATCAACACAAAACCACTAGGATTGGAATTAATAGAAGGAATTATTCCATGGTTTTATACCCTCATAAACTTACCAAAATGGATTTTTATCAACTATAGATCTAAGATCATTCAAAGAGAGGCCAAAAAGTCACATGATCTAATCCTTATCTATAAATTGAGCATAAATTATCCATTAGATCTAGGTGGAGATCTATAGATATAAATAAAATTTCATAGATCTATGTTTAAATCTATAGAAATATGGTGAAATTGGATTATAACAGATAGAACTGACCTCAAATGATGTCTGAGATCATTGTAGAGATCAAGCATCTAAGAGGTTGGCAAGAGCACAAAGGGATATCTCTCTTGAAGTTTCTGGTAACATTAAGGATGTATTTGGGTGAGGGTTAGTTTAATAATCTTATTATAAGAAAAAGACAAAAACACTCCTAACTATGACTAAAACGAGACACCACTAGTGAGCTAGTTGGAATCGCTAGTGGATCCATGTTCCTAGGGAGAATACAAGCATTATTCCTTGGAAACTAGAAGTCTGGTGGGATATATAGAAATTAAAATTCCACTTATATGACCAATATATTTTCAATGGACTTTTTTCCTCTAATAAGTATAAAAAGTCCTTCAACATCCATAACACAATTACAAGGCACTTGTACCCATAGAAATACCTCCATGAAAGAAAAATAATACAAGAAACATTGAAACTTATTAAAAAACATACCATGAAAGTGGGAAATGTTACAATTCTACCCATCTAATGAATTATCATCCCAAATATGTCTCTCTTGTGGTCTAGATTGAATAACTCAATCCATTTCACCAAAACATTATATTCTTGATCCTATGTATCTTATTGAATTCATTTATGATTCAAAAGGACTTTGAAAAGTGTCTTCGTCTTTCCTAAAAAAATGTTCACATTTCTATCTATGATCCAAACTAAGTACTCCACAAATGATATGTCAAGATCCTGATCAAGGTCTTAAAAAATGGCCATGTGTGCAGGATCAAGAATATACCTTTTAAGATGAGTGACATGAAGCACATCATGCATACCTCAATACTATAGAGGATGATCTAATTAGTAATACACTTTCCTAAAAAATTTGGTTATATATAATGGTTTAATGAATATCAATGTCAACTTACCCTACTTATGTAATCATTGATTCCCTAGTTGAGGAGTCACCCATAAGAAAACTCAGTATCCTATAGTGAACATTAAGTGTTATCACCTTCTATCACCAAAAATTCACTTATTTCTCTGAGATATGACTAAATGATTCTGGATAAACAGTTATGTCTTGGATGTCCCATGTAGAATTCTTTTGCCCATAACCAGTGCTTCCCTTGCCTCATGATAACATATCAGAGAGTGACACATTCGACCATAAACAACCATAAAATGTGTCATATAAAATAAATTCTATTTTTTGTTGTACAAGTACTCATCCAAGGCTAGATGATGATGCCAAATTCCACCTGAGTTCAGAACACATGCCTATAAAAAATCCTTTTAAATTCATATTTTTCTATCTAGTTGTCTATCAGTCTGTGGTTGATACATTGTAGTCAGTTTCTATTGGGTACCAAAAGAAAATTTGATGCATTCCAAAACTATGACGTGAATCATGTTTCACTATCTGATATGATACTTAAAGGATACCTATGTAGTCATATAACATCCCATACATGAATCATCACCAAATCATCCATTTTAATGTTCTAAAAATTTAGTAGTAAATAAACTAATTTTTTTAGCTAACCCACTATTAACCAAAAAGCATCATGAATCCTCGGGGTCCTTGGTAACTACAACATTAAATCAACCATCACAAATTACTACTTCAAGATTGATATTGGAAGTGTCTAAAGAAAAAAACTAGAACATTGATTATTTTCCATTATCCTATGGAAGGGAATACATCAAATAACAAAAGTGGTGATGTTTCTCTTCATAATTGGTCACCAAAATTGGGAACAAATGTCATTGTACATCATCATCAGCCATAGATGCATTGCACAATTTGAATAATGAGAGTCTTCCACTTACTCTTCCATCAAAAAAACTCATTCTAGTAACCTACCATGAACTTGGATCACATCATAATCATCTAAAGACCACCTTCACAATGAATCATCCCCTTAAAAATTCCCTCAAATCACTACACACTCGAGATCCACCTCCTGGTCATCCTTAACTAATTATACTAAAGAATACAAGATAACTAATAATTCGAATTTCAAAAATATATGATCCTCATATCCATACACTAGGTAGTCAACCATTAAACTCATCATATTCCATTCATAATTTGAATTCTGCACTCCGATGCTCAAGTATATCTAGAATTTTCCAACAGATAGAATATTCAATGACATTAACCTTCTTTGGATCTTAGTCTATCTCGATGTCAAATGTCTTCAGATTCTCCACCCAATTCCTCTACCTCGACTTGAGATCCCACAGCGTATAGATTTATAACAATATATTGTGGTTCATGAAGACAATAAACCTCTCACCATAGAGATAATTTTACAAAAAAATCAAAGAGTATATGAAATTTTATAACTATATTTCATGCATCAGGTAGTTCCACTCTATGGGTCACAGATGATGTGACCCATAAGAAACTACTAGATCTCTCTACATCAATATAGCCCAAACCAAACCACTAAGGAATCATAGTACACTGCATATGTTATCCTAGGGTCCAGAGGAATAAAATAAAACTGTTTTCATCAATTTCCTCTTCATATCAATAAAATCCTCTTCGCCCTTATCCAAATACTAAAGCTCCACCAACTTTATGGTCATCTCATTCATTGGTACATCCAAATAGAATAAGCCCTAGAAGAATCATTGATAGTACCCTATAATCCCAGGGATGTTCCTGATCTCAAAATCATTTTTGAGATTTTCTCAAGGCATAATGACTTATAACTTGTCTAGGTACATTAAAATTCCATCCCCATAAATCAGATGCTAAATTAAATACATTTTCTGGATCCATAAGTGGATCTTCAACATTTTGGAATAAATATTACCTTCTTGAACTATACTCAATAAAATATCAGTGTGCCTAGCATGCATACCTGATGTTTGGGAATTAATATTGATATCTCCCATGAATAATTTGATGAATTAGTTAAGATATGGATGTAAAATCATGTTCGTGAGATCCATGAACATTGCTGGAGAATTTATCAACCCAAAAAAATGATAACATTCTCATACAATCTATATCTACTCCTAAACCCTATATTGGTAATATACTTCTCTCTGACTCGAAATTTATGGTACCCTAAACAAAGATCAATCATGGGAAAAAATATTATCCCAATAACTAATAAAATGGACCACAAATTATGGTCAAAGGGTATATCTTCTTAACCTTTACCTGATTTTTCTTCCTATTGTACACATAGAGTCTTAAAGTACTATATTCATTCTTGAAAAAAACAATAGATCACCCCAAGGATACATTCTTATTCTGATAAATCCATTCACAATAAAATCCACTAACTACAAATTCAATTATACCAACTCAATTGGTTCCATATTATAAGGATAAATCGATGTCTATTTCTCCCTAGCCACAAGGTTAATTTTAAACTCAATTCCATTGTCTGGATGAATAGTGGAGAAGTATTCTTGGAATAAGTCCTAGTAATAATCCCCCAATAGAGAGAACATAGAGTGGTCTACATATGATTTTGTTGCAAGATTCAAGCCTACTACTTTCACTGTGATAGCTCAAATATAGCTTAGTTCCATTCGTACCTATCATACTCTGTGATCCCACCCACTAGTCAATACAAACCTCCCACCTATAGTTGTGCTGAGAGATACAAATCTCCTATAATAATCTATAAGAGCTTGATAACTGGTCAACCAATCCATTCTGAGTATCACATTGAAAATATTAATCTCTAATATCATGAATTATTATAGATGTATATAAAAAAAAATATTATAGGACCTATAGAACATCACTATAGATAATCTATAATTTTTTCTAAATGTCTGGTAAGAGATTTAATATCATAATAAAACATAACTAGTAAATCTTTTCTAGAAATGAATTTAGTTGATATGAAAGAATCAAAATATCTTATATCAAAAAAATTAGTTCATAGTGTAGTCATAATCATGACCATTGCTCTAATAGTAGAAGAACCTACTCTACTGGTAGTTAGAACCCTATAAATAGCATAAATCCTATATGTCTCTAGAATATGACCTTTCAAATGTGATGTATCAGTCACCAGACTAACAAAAATATATATTTATTGGGTCTTCTAATGATAACCCCTCCTTGTACCCTAAATTTTTTCCTAGAATATATTTATGGATCCTTATAAAAAAATGTATTAGATTTATTATCTATCAACATTTGTGAAATTTATGAGGTGAATTCTTGCATGATGTACCAACATTTCCATTCTATCCACAATTATAGAACCTGGTCAAACCTTATCCAATCAAGGGAGTAGAATAATCCCTACTATTATTTTCTTATCTTCCACTCTATTTTACCCTCTAAGCCTTCATCTTCCTTGAACTAAAATAGACACTTCCTTTAACACTAAAATTTTGGTCTTCAAGAAACTATAAGATTGAACAAAACCTATGAGCCTACCCTCCCATAGCCCCTTCTCAAAATTTTAAACCTTTTGAAGAACCTCAGTATATGTTATTATGTAATATACCCGAAAATTATGTAAATACTCTGGAAGAAGAATAATCTTGAGTTTCCTAGCCTTTATGCATTATTCCTAACCAAAAAAGAGAAAATTGTAATAATTCCTTAATGATAGATGAGTGAAAAAATCCAAAATTGCCCCTAGTTATCATCTAGATCTATACTCAACATTTTAGGGAAGAAATACTCAATGAAAAGATCCTTGAATACATCCCAATCATGACCCTCGACCCCACCTACATGACTTGTGATTCCCCACCACCTCCTGTGAGGTCCCTTAACCATAAATACTACCAAATTCACCTTCTTATCCCCATGAGTATCTACCTGTTCAATGATACCCATGATGATGTCAATCCAATCCCCAATATCTTGATGACCATATGGTTACATAATGTGGTCTAGTTATAGATAAAAAATCCATGGAAAAGTTGATCATCATCCTATATGCCCCTCCACACTGAGAAGGCGCAATGTTTAAGATTTCACATTGGGTGAATTACCACATAAACCGTTAGATCAGGTGTGGGGGAATTATCAGGTGAATCATTCTAAAAATATTATGGTGGAGTAGGCATTTCATCTCTAGTTGGTGCATTCTGGCATCTATGAGGTTGAATTGTTCTAAAATTCCAATCAAAGTATTAGAACACCTATAAAAAATTGTTTATGATAACAAAATTATCTTTTATTAGGCACACAAAATGGATTCCTATTAGAATAATAATATGACAATGAAGTTTTTGATTATGTGTAAATTTTAATTATTTATTAAACCTATAAGAACTAATAAATTGGATGTAGGAGTATCGATCCATAGTGAAGGGTGTGTATCTAAAATCCAAACCAAAACACTAAGAAATAGTTCACATATTTTAAACAATTTTCTCAATTTAAAAAATAAAATTGACGAATTTGATAAATTAAGAAACACTCGTGATTTATAATTGAGTTAAGGTAGGAAAAATTATTGGGAAAAAATAATAGATATTGATAAATTCAGTCAAGACATATACAATATGAAAATTAATACTACTAGTTTAAAATGATTTCTTCTTTCACATATAGGTTATTTAATTGAAACCCAAAAAAATAGTTTGCATAATCTCCCCCACTAGACAATTAAACATGTATAATAATGATTCTTAGAGTTTTCCACTTTATAAAACACTCAATCAGTGATGGATTTTTTAGAAATTGTCATCATAATAAATATCACCAGTTATTTATAAAGTTTTAATTTTAGTTTGAGAGGTGAAAAATAATTTTATAAATATCATAATTGACCTCACCGATCAATTCTATATTTTGAAAAAGATAAATGTGAATAAGTGAAATATAAAACAAGAATAAAAATAATTCCCCGAGCTCATGATTTAGCCAAGAATCATTTCAATTAAAAACGTATAAATTCAATTACACAATTATGAAATAAAAATTCGGGAAATGAGTTATCCCTCCAGAAATAGTAGGGATAAGTGATGATCTCTATCTCTGAATATCCCATGTGTAGATGTAAATGTATCGACATAACTGTTGTTTTACTTTATAAAATTAATTTATTATCCCTTTTTAGGTTAATTACTAAAATATTGTACTGAATTTGGTCAACCTCCACTTCTTCCCAACCACATAACATTATTTTCTAAATTAGATCACTGGTAGATGACTTGAGAACCCTTCTAACAACCTCAACTGGGATACTAAAAAACATGAAAACACATCCCTTTCCAGATTCTTCAAAAAAAATAGTAGAGATCAATTAAAAAATATTTTTATAAACATTATTTATAAAAATATAACTTTTACAATTATATCAATTATTATTATCATTATTATAATAATTAAAAAAATATTTAAATATATATTTAATAATATTTTTATAATTATTAATATGATTATATATTTATATTATCATTTATTATTATTTTTCTATATGTATATATATATATATTTTTTTTTCTCTCTTTATTTTTCTTTGGCCTCCGCTTGCTTGGTGGAGGAAAATCTCAAGCTCAGATTATCAGTGGGTTTCCTCCCCACAAAAGAGGGTGATTTTTCTCAAGATATTATGGTGATTCCTAACATATTATCTAATTTTGATTCAACTTCAACCATGCAACAACAATGGGATTTGGGAGTGTTAGATCCATAGGTACTTGGATCGACTAGGTCGTATTCCTCGGTGGTTCGGGTGAGCATGGCTTCACTCAAGGGATGGGATCGGTACTGATCTTCCTCCAAAAATATTCATCTTTGACATGGTCAATGGTGAAAAATGTGGGTTTGAGTGGCATTAGAACTGTGGTTTATTATAGGAGTCTTAGGTGACTTATCCTGATTTGGGGACTTCAATGGGTGATGAACATGAGAGTGTAGAGATCATTATCAACAGGTGACAACAGGTTCAACGATGGTATTTGATACTCGATTATATCTTATTTAATTCTTGGAAACCATAATATAATTTATTCATGGTTTTTTCTTGGGTTTTAATATCCATCAAGAACGGGTTTGACAATCAGTGGATCAAGAAATGGTAGTAACAGACACTGATATTAGATCTGGCAATGGTGAGCTCATTGTTGAAGATCCGAGCAGCAGTAGACCTGTGGACAGACTAATGATAGATGAGGATGGGAGCTGGCGGTGGATCGATCAATGCGATACCTAGTGGTAGATCAAGTGGCAGTATATTAGTGAGGAGCAGTAGATTTACAAAAGTGGCTATATATCCCCTATTGTGAAACAAGGGAGGCTAGCTATATGAGGCAACCACGGTGGAGATACATTATGGAAGACAATTTGAGTGGTAGATCTAATACCCAATGGTATATTCCCTACTCTAGTGGTAGAAGAGAACCTAATAGTGAATATGGTAGGGGTAACACATCTAACCACCTATGATACATGATTGATGACAGGAAGCAGGAACCGGTGGATCTGCTACACTCAAACATAAAAAGTTAAAAATAAAAACAATTAGCATTTATAAAAGTATTAAAACATTAATAAATTAAAAATATTAATATTTAATTAATAATTCAATTAATTATTTAAAATACATAGATTAAAATCAGAATTATAGAAATATTAAATAAATTAAATTAATTCAAATTTAGTTAGTCAATATATGATAACTAATTATTAACTAAAATAATTAAAAAAATATTAAATCACACAAAATTAATATTAAATAAAATAATTAAGTTTCATTATTTTTTAAAAAATAAGGATGGATAATTAAATTATAAAAAAACAAACAAAAAATTAATATTTTTAGTCAAATAGAATTAATATTTAAAAGGAAAAAATTAAAAATTGAATAACCAAAAAAATTGACAAATTTATTATTTTGACAACAAAACCACTTAAGTTATATTATTTAACAAATAAATCACAATTATTTAATTAAATCAACAAAAAATTAATTAAATTGTTGTGTAAAAATACTCAATTAGATACCACATCAAATACCCTCATGCTTAATCATTGGCTTCCCTTAAGAAATTCAAATCAATTTCAATTGTAAATAAAAAATCTTAAAATCTAATAACTTTCATGTCACAAATAATTTATTAATTCAAAATGATTTTCTCCCATGAATCCTTTGAATAAGAATGCATGAATGATCTCTCAAAATAAAGTGGTTTTATTGAAATATTTAATTACAGTCACACTAAAATTATTGCTTTTGAATTTTTTTGAATTGAATTAAACAAACATTAACCAAAATTTATCTAAGACTTCCAAACTTCTATTTACCTCAAGGTGAGAAAACACACGTAAATCATCATTAATATAATTAGATACAACTGAATGGACAAGTATGTTCAATAATTACAAGAACGAATAAATCAGTCTTCCAACAATTTTAGCTTAAATAATAAAATAATGAAACAATAAATGGAAAAAACACATCATGGATTAGGATTTTAATTTCCCACATCATGTAAATGGTTTACTTATAAATTTTATTCAATCAAAAAAATTTAATTCAAAGATATGTGTATAACATTATTTTAAAAATATAACCATGAACAAATGATTTCAATAGGAATGAAATGATTTATTCAATTAAATTCATGGGGGTAATAGATGTATAACCTCTTCAAAATGGAATCAAAAATTTTGAAATAAAAAAAATCACCCATTGAAAGTTATGAAAAATAAAAAACAACCAATTTTGAAATTTTTTAAAGATGTTTCTTGATGGGTTTAAATTAAAGAAAAGTTTAGCCCAAATTATGAACCCCCCCCCCAAACACTTAAAACCAAACTTTTTTTATCATGGTTTAATTAAATTTGGATGAAAAAAATAACAATTATTGTTTCCAAACTGGTTTTACAATTTAACAATTTAATGACATGAAAAAGGGTCACAGTACACTTCAAAATATATGTTTTCCACAATAAATTTTATAAAACATTTTAAGAAAGTTAAATTATCCTGACCAACCTTTTTCGAGATGAAGAAAGGGATATAATGATCTACGAGTCTCACCCCTAGTAGCCCCCCCCCCCCCCCCCCGGGGGGGGGGGGGGGCGACCAACAATAATGGAATATAATCTTACAAATATGGGAGACATTTCCATTTTTAATGAAAACAAGTTTTGGAGATAATATAGTCTATCCCAAAACTAATCCAAGTACTTTATATAAAATAAATCCAAAATCCATCCCACATGAATATTTAAAATAAAACTCTTATAAATACAATAAAAACTTCAAGATAAATACCAAAAGTAAATATAAGAAGCGACACAACAACCTTACCAAAAGTCCGAGCTAGTGTGGTCCAGCACGGTCTAAGTAATCCTCTTGGAAACATGAAATAAGTTTACATATGTAGGGTGAGAATAAAATTGTACTCAATAAAAAACCCAGAGTCTCTCATGCTCTAGTGAGAGAAGCATATTAATGCTCCCCTGAGAAAATAGCAGGACCAAAAATGACTAATAAGTTATACTAATCACCCACACCCCACTAAGGCATGCTCACCAAATAATGAAAGTCAAGTAAAGTAATATATTAATCACACCGATAATTGGGTATTCCACACAAAATTCCAAATGATTATCTTCTCTCATGATGTAGCAGAAAACATCATGGAGCTCACAACTCTTCCGAACACACAACATCACAACCTGCCCGCACACACAAGGGACTTACAACTAGACCCATCACCAGGAAATATGCAGCTCATCATATCCCATCCACACACACCAGGGCCTCAAAAACAACTCCATATCCCACCAATAGACACTTCGTCCATGTACCACGTCACATCCCAAAAATACCTGGGAAATCAAAACACATATCATCCTGAAGACACATGGGAAAGACACAAATTGCCTCATCCTTAAGACACATGGGAAAACAAAACTCACCCACAAACAACTAGGCCCTATAAAATATAACCTACCTAAGTAATATTGGGTTATCACCACCTAGAATATGGAACAAAAAATAGTGCGTAGTCAGTCATCCATTATCCCACCCGGATGTTTGGGAAAGACACCATCCCACGTGACAATGAGGGTGCCCGACAATTAATCCTCAACTAGGGTGGGGTGCGTATAGAAATAAAAAAGGGAAAATACATGTATATATATATATACATGCAATACCAAACACTCAAGAACGACCATTGGATTTTTCCACCAACAAAAAACTCATGATACCACCTCTACTGCTACATCTAAATACATTTTTTGTGTTGGAAATAGTTACTTTAGAAGTTAATAAATTAAATCTCCTACACAAAGTTCTTTCTCTCAACACCAATTCATTTCATTATTTAGCATTAACCATAGTTAACCGTGAAACCCATCCTTTAACTTTTTATTTAAAAACATATTCCAATTTATCAAACCAACTCATGCCATCTCAAAATTATTGAGTATTTATATTCTCCATCACTATCATGGAAACTACTAAATATAACAAAAAAAGGAACACATAAAAAGTCACACAGATGAATAATAACAATAGTAAACTAACCCACATTATATTTTCCCTCTATTTAACATCTATTCATGTCATAAAAAATTTTATCCCGGTACATGGTGTGAGGCTTTGGGCATGCTACTCATGGAGAAAATCTGGGAGAATCACCCATGCAAACCACAACCATCATCATTCTTCAATTTCAAGATTCCCAATCATTTCTCTCATCAAACAACCCCCCATATTATATCCACACCCAAAAACACATCCCAACACAACCATTCATGGAAGCCTCACTATGTAACCACACCATACCCATCAACACATAACTGCACAACCTGATCACAACCCTACTTTATAACACATACATCTAGTTTTCCCCTAAGCATGAAACCCACAACATACCACACATCACCACCATTAGAAAACTTATTTAGTTTTCAAAAAGGGGTATTTTTTTCAATTTTCACTTCTTATCTTAATGGTGTGATCATATATTCCATAATACATGAATTCGTAAACAATCTATGTGCAACCAAGGACCATAAACAACCACAATTTTCTGTAGGCATATAGCCCATACAATTCAAAACATCAACATATAACAAAGAAAAAATATAATTCACCTCTCCCATCCCCACATGTTGATCTTAAACTGATTAGAAAACCATTATTTATTTTATATTATGCTATCTTCACAAGGAATAAATTCATGAACCCTAAATTCATGATACACAAATAAAAGAGTGATAAAGAAATCCTTACCTCAAAGATGATTAACACTTCTTTATTGCACCAAAACAGGGGGTGCACATGCAGTAGGAAAAGAATCTAAGGAAAAACCTAATTAAAAAAAGGTGAAACTCAATGAATGACTCCTCAGGGAGGAAAGGTTCTAGGGGAAGTTCTATATCAAGGGTAAAGGGAATCATACAAGGAAGAAAGGGTTTCATCTTTAGAAAGGCCAAATCCAAAATCAATGTGAGAAACTATTTTTAAAAGCCATTAAAGATGGATATTAACCAAGACCACATGGTTTGAATGTAAAAGGATGATTCAGGTTTTTAGAAGATAGATACGATTTAAAACAACTCCAAAAACAATTAAATAAGGTTTTAAACTCATTTTACATTAAAGAAAATTTTGAAGGGGTGAAACTGGAAAAACTGGATAAATATGGGATTTTGAAAAACTGTTGAAAATGAATCACCATTAGGTGAGTCACCATTGTGAGTCACCAATGTGAGTCACTAATGTGAGTCACCAGTGTGATTCATCATTTTGTGATCTACTAGTGTGAGATACTGGGGTGAGTCAATAGTGTGAGCCACCGTTCTGACTCCCTAATCCTGACTCATCGTTGCAAGCTACCGGTGGATGACTCGCTATTTTGAGCTACCATTGGATGACTCACCACCTTGATTCCCAATCAGAACTAACCATCAATACTCACTACTAGTGATCTATTGTTGTGTGTCACTATTTCGACTAACCATCGTGACCTATAGTTGTGACCCACCATTGGAAAATTGAAAATTTGGTAAACTCTAGAAATAAGTCACCATGACATCCCGTAACACTTCAACCAATGGATTTTCAAAAATTAATGGAATAGAGAGGTCCAGGACATTTCATCAAATACCACTCAAAATATTATTTCATTTGTGAATTCATAACCATGTCTAGAAGAAATAGGGGTCCAAACAACAACCTGGCGAGATATCTCTCAAGGATCCCGCAACACTTGATGCACTGATACCGATATAAAAGTTCAACGATAAACCAACCTATGTTGTTTTAAAGATGGATTAGAAAACTCATTATCCAAGAATACCTCCTCTGACATATACTAGCCCAAAAAACCATAAGGAACACCACAAAAGAACAAAAATTACACCATCCGAGCACGATAACTATGGAATTCCATCCTCTATGTCAAGATATTATTATATCTAGGTGGAAATGACTTACCAGCATGGGTTTAATCACATCGCAATTAATGCATCCTAATTATGAATCTGGTCCTACCCTCTTAATGTGTCAGGACTTCGTCACACATTATATAATATGGAAACAAATTATATAATAACAAAAAAGGTTCAAACATTACATCATAAGGAAAAACCAAATTTGGAAAAACTAAAAAAAACTATTGGTAATAGTCACACATCTACCCTTATGTCTCCCAATTAATCTCATCCAGGCCCCCATGACTCCACAACATGCAAACCAAAGGAATGGTTTGCCTACACAGTACCTTCTCCCAATGGTCCTAGATCTCTATCGGTCATTCCACATACATCGCGTCTTCTTCATTATCCAACCCTCCCTAGTCAGGGCCATGGGAGTTACTTTGAAGATATCGATGGAGATGAAATAATTTTTAGACATCGTGGATCCTCTCTTACTGTGGGGGTGGTTCCAACTAGAATTCCACCTCACCAACTCACCCCAACACCTTGAAGGGTCCAATGATCCTAGGAGAAATATTACTCACTCTACCAAACCTATACTTCCCATGTCATGGGGAAACATTCAAGAACACATGGACCCCAACCTAAAAATACAAGGGCCTCCCCCTGTGACCGACATAGGACTTCTGTTGGTCCTATACTACTTTAATCTTCTCACGAATGAGCTGAACTTTCTATGTCCTACTCTTCAATACCTCGGGACCAGGAACAGATCTCTCCCCAACTTCCATCCAACATAATAAGGAATGACATGGTATCCCATACAATTCCTCAAATAGATCCTTTAGAATGGAATTTGGATAGCTATTAAATTAAGAAAACACTACCAAGGGACTTTGTTGTACCCAAGATCCAGAAAATTTTAAGACACATGCTCGTAGCATATCTTCCAGTGTCTGGATAGTCCGTTCTTTCTGCCCATCTATCTGATGGTGGAAGGCAGTGCTAACTCATAACTGAGTGCCAAAAGCATTCTACATTACCCTCCAGACTCATGTGGTAAAATGAATATCTAGATATGAGATAACAGATTTCATAACTCCATTTAGCTACACCACTTAATCCAAATACATCTTGGATAAGAAATCCACTATGCTCTTTCATTGATTGCTATGAAGTGCGCCGATTTCATCAACTGATCCACTAGTACCCAGACTACAACATAACCTCCCGGATCCCTAGGTAACCCGGTGATGAAATCCAATTAGATGTCATCCCACTTCCACTTGGGGAAATCAAAGGGATGTAACAAACGATCGGGAACACGGTTCTCAGTCTTCACCTTTAAGAACACTAAGAATTTATCTACAATCTCTACCAAATCCCATTGCTTCCCATTCCACCAAAACTACATCATCAATCCATGATACATATTATAAATTCTTAGATGTACCATTAAAGGTGAGTTATGAAACTCATATAGGACTTTCTCATGCATCACAACTAGAAAAAACAACCTTCCATGAAAAAACATCATATTCTAACCATCCTTCAACCATCCCTCTGGACAATCACCACCACTAACGTGATCACAAAACACCTCTGCCTCTGAGTATCCCCACAAAGACTCCTCCACCTACTACATCAAAGAAGACTGCACTATCAACTGAAACAAACACCCCCTACCACCTTCTAGTTTTACATTTAAGTTATAGGCCTCCAACTCCTCCATTTCCTTCCAAGAGTCCACAGATTCCCGAACAACCTCCATTTGTGACTTTATGCTTAATACAACGGCTATGAAATTTCTCTTTCCTAAGGTGTAAGATATCTCAAAATCATATTCATAGAGAATATTCATCCACCTTCACTATTTCATGTTTTCATATCACTAGGATAAGATATATCTCAAGCTCTTGTGATCCTTGATGGCAGAAAATCACTCCCAAATGAGTTAATGCCTCCTCAAATTTAGTGAAAACATGACCACTATTACCTCCAGATCATGGGTGGAATAGGTACATTCATGGGGATGTAACTTCCTAGACCCATATGAGATCAATTAACATTTCTTCATTATGATTCATACCAAGCCCATAAGGGAAGTGTCACAAAACACCTCAAAAATTTCCCTTCCTATGGAAACTGGAGAACTAGAGAACTGACCGACTTCCCCATCAGATTTCCAAATGTTTCCTGGAACTACTCACCCCACAAAAAAGCTTTGGTCTTTTCTAGTTAGAGAAGCCAACATATCTACAACACTGGATAAATTGGTCACAAACCTCTAGTAATAACCCTCCAAATAGAGAAAACTATGAACCTATAAAATATTCTTGGGTGATGACCAAGAAACAACTACTTAAAAATTTTATGGGTCCACTACTACACCCTACTAAGACACAATATTCTCAAGTAAATTAACCTATTGTGTACAAAAAATTCACAGAGAAAACATTTCGTAGAGATAGTCATGTCGAACAACCTACATGGAAGGATAGAGATGCTAAGTATTCTCCTCCTATGACTTCAAGTAGACCAAGATGTTGGAAATGAATACAACAATGAACTGGTCTAGGTACACATAAAAGATGGGGTTTATAAGAACCATGAACATAGATGGTGTGTTTGTAACAATGAAAGGCATGAATACGGACTCCAAGTGCCCATACCTTCACCTGAATGTAGTCTTCGGGATGTCTCCCAACATTACCCTCAATTGGTGATATCAAAATAGCAGATCGATCTTTGAAAACCAACATTCTCCTACTAGCTGGTTGAAATGATCCACTATCCCCGGGTGAGGGTAATGGTTCTTGACTGCCCCCTAGTTAAACATCCAGTAATCTATGCACAACATCATACCACTATTCACCTTTATTTCAAACAACACAGGAGCACCCCACAGAGACACACATGGCCAGATAAATCCCTTCTTCATCTGGTCATCAAACTGGATCCTCATCTCTTGCAACTCAAAAGGTTCCATCTAGTAAGGATCTATATTGATCATAAAATCATAGGGCTATATATTTATCCCAAACTCAACATTATGTTGAGGGGGTAGAGTCACAATATTTTTTAGGTTAAACATCCAAGAACTTCCCAACAACTCTAAGAACCTTCACCATCTTAGCATCCACTGACTCCAATGACACCTCAGCCAACTGGTAAAGAAGAGGCTTTATATTCCTAATACCCACCTGGAAACAATTCTCACCAATGAAATAAACACTCCAGCCATCCACATCTAAAAAAAACTCTTCCCTAGATGCAGTCGATAAAATAATGCACACAATATAACCTACTGATGATGAGAATAACATCATATGGCTGCATCTATAGCATGTAAATATCCTCATGTGACTGGTGTAGTCCCATAATCAGTCTACATTCTCGGCACACATCAAACAAGCTGGTCTGACCTCAGATTGGAAAACTCAGCACCAAGGGAATGGGAAGAATCTGTATTCCTTATCACAAAGTTTGGAGTAGAGCGGGTGAAATAAAGGGTGATAATCTCCCAAATCAAACTAAGTGAAAGAAAGGTTACTAAACAAACTAATCATACCTCTAATGATATCTGGACCCATTCGAACTATTCCCTATACTGTGTGCTACTCACCATGCCCATCTCCTCTAACCCTCTGCTGACGACCACCTCCACGACCATGCCAGGTCGGGGTCCCTGAGGAACACCTTAAGGCCATCCTCCACCTACTCCATCCCCAATCGGTGGAGCATGAGTCTGTTGTCCCTGCTACAAAACATTCCTAGCTAAAAACTACTATTGGGGATAGAGTTGAACCCCACCACTTCTACTATACTGAGATTGAACAACCATTGTAAACTGATTCTGAAGATTCCCACTAATTCCAATGAAGGGAAACATTATCCCCAAGCTAACGGGAAATGATTAAGGACCATAAGGATGAATTGAAAACTACTGAGGTCGACTCCCCACCAGTTGGAACCTCGAAGACTTGTCACCTTAGACCTACTGCTTTTGGAAACCTTTCCCTTTGATGAACTATACTGACTAAACTCTCACAGTAAACCTACCCACGAGTGCATCTACTCAATTATCTCTACCTTATGATGAACCTCCAAGTGTGTCAACAACGTAAAGGGAGTAACCACATACTGAATAGAAGAAATAATTCCTCCTCTAGGTGTCTCACATGAGACTCCTCATCCGAAAAGATATCCATGGTAAAATGAAAGAGATTCTTAAACTAGATCTCCATATCTTGTGCTGACATACTCCCCTGCTAGAGGGAGAGAAACTCTTGCCTCTTCTTAGACTCCATGGTTGATGAATGTAATTCTTCTTGAAACACCTTCTCAAAATAGACCCACATAACATCAAATTTTATCATCTCCCCTAGGTACAACGTCCACCATTGACATGCAGTTCCCCGCATCTGGCTCTCCGCAAAAGGAACCGAGTACTCTATTAGAGCCCAGATCAAGCTAAAGGAGATCTCAAGATTCTTTATCCATCTCTCTATCTCTATTTTTGAAACACTACCCTCATTATTTCCCTTTTTTTGCTGGAAAGCACAGAATATTCTCTTCCATAAGTCATCCTCCTCCACTGGATCAACCCTTTGTTGTTTAACTGGGTTGGCTTGTTGAGCCTAAATTGTCCAAGCCACACATGAATGATGACCAGGATCCATTTCATAAAAAAGGACTCCCTAATCCCAAGTAGTGTGTAATTTTATTTAAGATTCATTTCAACTCATTTAACTCATTTTTTTTATTTCAAATTTCCCAAAAGACCAGTTCAAACTGTAATAGATGTCATTATAATGTATCTAACATTCTTAGAGTCTCTACCCTATAAGCGGTGTAGCATCACTTGGTCGTTCAATTGGATCAAATACCTTACTTCAGATCAAAGAGCCTACTAAAATACTATTTCCTAGATGGTATTCCCTATCCTATGTCATGCAACACGATCACCTAACACTACATCCCTACCATCCCATGCAATCTTTATTACACCTAACCCCAAAATCCAACCAATATCTCAACCATCCCCTCTGATACCATTCTATCACGACCTTCATTATTCACGATGAAGAAAGGGAGATAATGACCCCCCTGATTCCCACATCAAGTAGGCCGCAAGGTGGTGACAAACACCAAGGGTATATATTCTCACAAAATGGGAGGAAATTTAATTTTTAAAGAAAACAAGATTAGGAGATAAGATGGTCCATCCCCAAACAACTCCAAGTACTATATATAAAAAGAAATACAAAATCCTTCCCATGTGAATGTTTAAAATAAAACTATTATAAAAGGAATAAAAACTCCAAGGTAAATACCAAAAGTAAAACTAATCAGCGACACACCAATTGTCCCAAATTAAAAGTTAGTGAGGTATAGCACAATCCACATAGTCCTCCGGGAAACCTGATAGTAGTTTATATACGTAGGGTCAGCATATAAGTTTACCCATTAGGAAAACAAAATTTGGTCATGCACAAGTGAGAGAAGCTTACGAATGCTTCTATTAGAAAACAATAGAACCAACATCACCTAACATGGCATACAAACCATTCCCACCTCTCCAAGAAATACTCACAAAGTAATGAAAGTCATATAAAGTAATATAGTAAGAACATTGATATTTGTGTACCCTACACCACTTTCCCACTGACTAGCCACTCACACTCCCTTAGGGAAAACATCCCTGCGCTCCCACCTCTTCCAATCTCACCACATCACAACCCACCCACACATTCCTTGGCCTCACAGCTAGTCTCATCACCAGGGATAACAATGTTCATCATACCCTGCTCGCACACACTTGGGCCTCACAAAAAAAGAAACATCCCAACCATAGACACCTATTCCACATACCAAGTCACATCCTAAAAAAACATGTGAAAGCACAAAATACCTCATCCTGAAGAAATCTAAGAAAACATAACTTGCCTTATACTGAAGACACCTAGGAAAGCCCGACTTTCTCACACACACCCGATCTCCACAAACAACAGCCTTCCCAATTCATCTTGGGCTATCAACACCTAAAATAAGGAGAAGGTAATAGTATGTGGATAGCCATCCATCCTCTAACTGGGTTGTTTGGGAAAGACACCCTCCCCCATGACAATGGTGGTGTTTGGGACACAGTTCTCACCTACGGTGGGGTGTGTATAGAAATCACACAAGAAAAATACATGTATATATATATATAACCAAACACTCCATACAAACCTATGGGTTTTTCCACCAACAAAAAACTCATGATACCTTCTCTACTATTACCTATATAGGAATTTATTAGAATCATCAATAGTCACTTCAGAAGTTGGTAAATTAAAGCTACTTCACAAATTTATTTTACTCAACACCCATTCATTTCATTATTTAGATTTAACCATAGTTAACCATGCAACCCATATTTTAATTTTTCATTGAAAAATATCTTCCCTTTTATCAAAACAACACATGAAATCTCAAAATTATTAAGTATTTACTTTCTCCATCACCGGTGCGAGTAACCATTCTGTCTGGTTGCTTTCACAGGTGACTCACACAGGTGTGAATCACTGCTCGGTGAGCTACCTATGAGAGTGATTTGTGCGGTCTACTGGTGTGATTCACTGGTACGAGTCAGAATTCTAAATCACCATTGTGAACTACCAGTGGACGAATTACCATTCCAAGCTACCAGTGGATGACTCACCATCACGAGTCACTATTGCGACTCACCGTCATGACTAACTGCTGGAGATATGTTGTTGTGATTCACCATTGTGACTCAATGTAACAACCTACCACTACGACCTACCATTGGAAAACTTGTAAGTTTGGTAAACTCTTGAAATGAGTCATCATGACCTCCCAGAACACATCCACCACTAAATTTTCACAAAGTAATGGATCTGAGATTTCTGAGCCATTACATAAATGCATTATGATCTATGGAGAAGTACATATTTTTTTTAATAATGTTCAAATTTTATCATGCAAGACCTTGAGTACGGAGTGATGTGGGTGTTATCTATTTTTAAAATCTGATTCAATTAGATTTCTAGTAAAATATAAAATAGAATAATAATAATACACAAGTAAGACAAACCTGTTCTCTTAAAGACATATAGACATGGGCATTACTCCCCACATGTAATTTAACAATGAAAATAAATTAAAAATGTTATAGGAAAATTTCCCATAAACCAACATGCAATAGAACAAGAAATCATATAAATAAAATAGTACAAATTAAGAAATAAAAATAAGAACCCCCCTGATTAAAGAATCTTTTTCACATGATTCAATCTAAAATTACTTCCTCCCTCTTATCTTTGAGTGAAATCTTCTATTTTATCTACCTTAATACATACAAATTGAAAAGGATTAACAATATAATTCAATAAATTATATTCAAATGTAATAAAAAATACAATTTTGAATTTAGGGAATTTTTTATAGTAAAGTTGTAGTATAAATATTTTCATTAACAATTTAAAATGATGTTGGGAACTCTGCTCTTCAGTTAACACCTCAGCAGTAACCTAATTTAAGAGAAATATCTATGAAGAACATGGACACAAATATAGAGGGAAAGAGAACAAATGACAGTGTAATAAAATAAAATTATTTCATAAAAAAACTAATATAATAACCATGGGTTGACTCCCATGCAGAAAAAATTTAAATTATCTAATTAGACTTTCTCAGCAACTAACCGTAGTCACTAGGTAGAGGTGGTTTCTCATAAATTAACTACAACATATGATTTTTCCATTTAATTTTACTAGAAAAAAGAAATTGTGGGAACCTAAACCACTAATGAAATACTTGAATCCCTTCACATCTACAAAACTCCCTTAGAACCAACCCACTTTAGTTTCAGACAGGTTATTGTTTACTTCTTGAATTGTTCCATAATTATAAATTTTTAAACCTAGAAAAAAGGTAAACATAAAATGGGATGATCTAAGGGGTGGGAATAAGTCATAAAGTGTTATATCTCCACTTTTATCCTTATAGTTATCATAAAATGGGTCCAAAAAAATTATTTTTGCCGAACAAATTCAAAAAAAGGATTATCAAGTTAAATTTGAAATGATTCTTGAATATTTTTAATTAGAACATTTTACTCTTCCACTTTTATATCATATGTGACAATAAAATATACAACCCCAATTTTAAAAATATTACGAAAATGAGTGTTTGATATATGATCAAAAACATTTAATTCAAACTCAATTAAAAGAACTCCACAAACATAGAATCAAAAAAATTATTTTATTTCACTTTATGTTTGAGAGTTTCATTAACCTTAAAAAATTCTATATGAAACTCTTGTATTTTAATAAATTTCACATATTACCTTAACTAAACTTCCATGAATTAAATTTTTTCAAGTAAGACTTGATAACGTGAAATAAGTTTTTCTCAATGGAAATATGTTGTAAGTTCCCTACTATGAAATTATTGTTCTAAATTATCATTCTGAGAATTTATATACCAGACTTTCTCTTGAACCAATTTGTCAATTTTTTTACAATAATAGAGCTTATTCATGTAGGAACTTAATAGAAATTTATTATGCCACCATCCTCCTTACCATCAGTTTCAAGAAACATTTTTTGAAATTATTTTTTCACTAATCAAAAGGAACATTTTGATAATTTTTTTATATTATTTTATTATTTCTTGTGGTTATTTATTTTTTTAGTTTTTTTATGTTTTAAAAATTGGATGAAGAAAACCTTCCCCAAAATTGGTGTAAAAAACTTCACACAGAAGTCATTTGTTACGTAAAAGGTTAAATTATTTATTAAACCTACTCAAACTAATATAGTGCAATTAAGAGTGTTGATCTATAGGGAAGGGTGTGTAACCAAAATTCAAAACAAAAAACAGAAAACATTTCAAAAATAATTTAAATCTTTCTCTGTTTAAGAAAAATATTTATAAATATAATGAATGATATTGAAATTATGATCTAGAATTGAGTTGAGGTAGGAACAATTATTGGGCAATTAGAACAGGGTTTGAGAAATTCAATCAAGACAGGTGCAAGGGGAAAATTAAGACCATAAATCTAAAATGATTTCTTCCTTAATTTTTTTTTAATTGAAATAAAAGCCAACTAGTTCAAATAATCTCACTGCACATGAGATTAAACATGAAGAATAATGATTCTTGGAGTTTTCCACATTAAGAATCACTTAATCTACAATGGATTTTTTAATTTTAAAGTATTTATTTTATTTATTAATTTAGTTAAATTATTAATTTATAGATCATAAAATTATATTACATTAACCTATCATTTTTTTATAATTTTATTTTTTGATAATTCACTGTTTTTTTACTTTTTTTTATTTTTTACTCATTTATTTTGTTTTTTCCTAATAATAATATTTAGATATTTAATTATATTCTTTAAATTTTTTGATTTAATTCATTTAATTATATTATTTATTAGACTGATTAAATTTCTTAATATTTAAAATAATTTAATATTAACAATTACATTTCATTATAAGAAATTTAAAATGTTTTAATTTATTGTTTGAGTATTAATTAAAATAATTAATTAATTCTTTATTTTAATTAATTTAACATCTATAATTGTATTTTATTTTATGTTTTTATTTTAGTTTCAATTGTAACTATTTTATTATTTTCATGGTGCTACTAGTTATTCATCTACCTCCTGTCACTTACCTCTATAGCCACCATCACTTTTTCCATCAGTAGATCACCATCTACTGGTCGACAATCTTCTGGTGCAATTGAAATCTTGTGGCAGTAAATTGTATCCATTGATACATATACTACATGTAGATCTCAATCTACTGGGAAACCTACTAAAAATCATCCATTACCACAACCCAACTATTGTAAAATATTTCTACCATTTCACATCCATTATTCCAATTTTTTCACTCTCATCCCTCTACTACCATAAAAAATAGAGATGATAATGTAATCCCCCTTATTTCTCTTAATAGTATTCTTTACATATACCACGAGTACTACATACAATACCACCAGTCATATCACCCCATAAAGAAACACCATATCAACCATCTGATCCAATATCTATAGATTCTCATGCTACTCTCCCCTCCACCCAGTGAATCCTTTGTCTCCACTACACCCCCACTATCTACCTACACACAAAAACTCTACATCCCTAATACCACCACCACCCATCCACTATCAACTGTCCAGAACAACAAAACCCAATCCAATCTCACTATTAGGGTGGAAGAACCCTGGTCGACCATTGGTTTTGAAGATATCCAACAACCCGATGAAGCCGACGTCATAAATGGATTCCTCAAAGAGATCAGCTGAGATCAACCATTTCACTACTACTGATCCACTATTCACTAAATAGAGGTATCCGTGAGGAAGAGGGATAAACCATATCAAATCCACTATTTAATTTTAATTCCAAAACCAAACCTCAGTCACCCTTGATTTCACCGCTATTGGAGATCTTGTGCACCACTGGGGAAGGCTGAGTCCTGCCTCGTCTTGTAAAGATAAACCCAGATCCCCCCTAATTTTTTAATATATATAGATATATATGATATATAATATAATATATATATAAATAAATGTAATTACAAATATATATAATTTTATATGTACACATATATAATATTAAGTGTAAAGACCCCGACCCTAGTAGCTAGAAGCCGGTGGCATGTTTTATTACATTTTTTCTATGAACAAGAGTTCTCATCCCAAAGGTCCAAATAGTTTAGTGCTTTGGAAAACCGTATACAAACATAATTATTTCATTACAACTTGAATGTAAATGAATCAAACAAAATCCATTGGAAACACCAATAAACTCTTATATTATCCATTCAATTCGTTCATAATACACATCTTCACATCTTGGGAAAAAAATAAAACATAACAAAGGAGTGAGCTCAGATGATAAATAAGGGAATTAAATATAATAGAATCCAAAATAAATAGTAAGGAATGGTTAATAATGAAAATCACATGCCATTAAAAATAATCTTAAGCATAATATGGAATGAATAAAAGTTTATTAAATAACAATATACATAATCACATGATAAAGAATCTTTATCATTGATATTCTACAAGTTGAATAATCCCGTGGATTATCAATTACTAATATTATAATGAGGGAATACATAATGATGTAAATATAAATCTACAATCAAGTCCTAGGACAATACATCTGAAAACAAATGGTTAAAGCCTTGACCAAATCCATATCCGAAAATAAATGGGAAATCCCTCAGTCAAGTCCATATATATTTTGTCTCATGAGACCTACCAATGAATTGAAGGGATATAATGTCACGAGCCATACTCGGGACCCATGTCGTGACAACCCCAAGCCCGCGTTCCATAGGCCAGGGGCTGGCGACTAGCACCAAAGGCGTAAATCCCGATAAAAGGGAAGGAATTGACTTTATATAAGTAAACAAACACAACAGAGTATGCAACAGAAGTAAACACTAAGTAAAACTGAATACAAAAGTAAGTGATGAAAAGTAAATGGGCCAGTATACAAACCCATCTGTAAAGTACAGTACAAGTGAAAAGCTAGTACAACTGCATTAAAGTAAAATAACAACTACTGAGTCGTCCTCCACGAATCCAACCTAAAGGGTGGGTACAGATGGTCTCCTCAGCACCTCGGGTCCGTCTATCTACTCTGTTTATGTCTTGTCAAGTGGTCCACCTCTAGGTACCGTCCAGGTCTACAAGTCTCTACCTCGATCAGTGTTGACCATCGCCTGCATCCAACATAAAGTAGTGCAGGCATAGCCCGTGCATGGGTGAGTATAATGATACTCATTAGGGACTCCGAGACCCCCAAAGGTCTCCTAGAATCCTTGAAGGATAAACCACAGAAAAAAGATACAATCATGAAGTATCAACCAACTCTACTTAGGTATATTCCCATATATATATACCTATGATATCAATCATAGTTCGGCTCCAACTCTTGAGCCCAAGAATAACCCAGTCCACACAGAAAAACAAGTCAATCACATCGATGATAATGATTGAAAGTCAAGACTCAGCTCACATAGGTATACATCTTTCATAAAGTGGTAAAGATGATTATATGTAGTCACTGATTCATCTAATCTATTGGACCCACGTAGGATACTAGAGAAGCTAAGCTGTCAGACCCACGTAGGATACTAGACGAGATACTCTCTCTGACTCACGTAGGATACTAGTACCGAAGTCAAACTGTCAGACCCACTTAGGATACAAGAATAGTTGTCATCGTCGTTGAACCCACGGAGGATTCTAGTACGATAGTCGTCTTCACCGAACCCACAGAGTATTTCAGTACAATTTTCATCGTCGTCGAACCCACAGAGGATTTCAGTACGATTTTCATCGTCGTCGAACCCACAGAAGATTCCAGTACGGTAGTCGTTGTAGTCAAAACCAGCTCTAGGGTTCCCGTACACTACACACTCGATTCTGGGAGGGTCCACTCCTCGATACAAGGTGTTCGATACATCAACTATCACAATGTATAGATTTGATGTTTCCAGAAGTTTCGTATCAACAAAATGAATCCAACGCGACAGACGGCGCGTCAAACAGACGCCCTGTCTGAGAGATATTGGCTTTTCTGTTCTAGGGGCCCGGTTGGAATTACGTTCGTTCCAAACCCGGACATTTTCCAAATTCATCCAAAACTCACTTAGAGTATCTCGAAAGGTCCACTTCTTCATGAGGATCCCAGTGCCGCAGGCGGTGCGTTGTTCAGATGTGTGGTCTTAAAGTTATTCAAGTTTAAGTGAAACGGGACCGGCCCGTCAAACCCAGTGGACTAGCGGGTCGGCCCGACCTGGTTCGACGGGTCCGACCCAGCAGAGGGTCGGACTGGCCTGGTAAAGCACACCGTCCGGCCCGAGGGGGTACGGCCTAGCCCGGCCGGCCGCGGCTCAGCCCGCCTGGCCGAGTAGCTCGACCCGGGTGGTCGGGCGCTGCGGGGGGGGGGGGGGGGGGGGGTCTCCTGATCCGACGACGCAAAGTAGTGTCGCCCTCCTATCCGGCCGGTCTAACCCAGCTGGTATTTCTATCACAAGCGTCATGCACGGGCGGGCTATGGTTACTTCAGCGTGGGTCCCTCCTGGCACCGTGGGTCTTCCCAGCCCATTCAGCCTCTTGCTAGCTAGTTCGTCCTCTGAGCGGCCCGCGGAACGCGGGCCGCGGTCTTCCGCAGCATGGCACCTTGGGGCGCCTCGAATCCATCCACCTGGCCAGCTTCGGCTGGCTGGTTCTTCTTCTTACGAGGGGACCACGGTTGTGGGCCTCGGTTCTTCATCACGCGGCCGGCGCGCGTCTGTCGCCTTCGTTCGTTACCACCTCTTCCAACATGCCTCTATCGCGAATAAAAATTAGGAAAACATCGGAGGGTCGTCGGGCCGTGTTCATTTGGCCCGTGCCCTCCATGTTAGGTGGTATCAATTGGCTGAAGTTATTCCAAATAATTCAACACAAACGAGATAATTTATTCACTTATAAACTATACTAAACCCCTACCTTGAAAAAAGGTTCACGGTAGTCGAGCATCGCGGAAGACGACTTTGCGGGGAGACGACGTCAACTCGTTGATGTCAGGGAAGAAGGAACCAAGGATGTTGCTTCACCGACATTTCTTGCGGGTGTGTCATTCTTATTTGGATTTGCCGAAGATCGAAGGATATGATCATCATTCTTCGGTGGTTCTTCGTTGGAAGGACGGTGTTCTTCATTGACGAGAGAACTCCTTCTTCTAATTCTCAAGAGCTCTCCCCAAAATCCTCTCAACATAACGAGTGCCAAAATAAAATAATAGATAAGGCTATTATTTTATTCAGACAATAATTTTTAAAATTAAAATACTTTAATTAATTAATTAGAGGATTCAATTCATTAATTCAAAGTGTTGGAAAAAATTAATGGGAGAGGGGGAGGTGTAGAGATCACATAATTAATGGGAGAGTTGTCAAATTAATCATGGGGGTTTAAGGGAGTTAAGGGGAGTTATGGGGAGATGAAAGTTTTAGGGCACATGTGGGTCCCACCACACTAATCCTCTCTTGGGTGGTTATGTGGGTATAGTCCCCACCAATAACTCCCCTTGGGAGGAAATAACTAGCACCCATAAATAAAATTGTGTACTACAAATTTTATTTATTTTATTCTAAATCCCCAAATATTAACTCTCAACCCGCATTGAACACAATTGCGGTAAATGTCCCCTTAAGTGAATACTGGCATTGCGAGTTAATCGGTGTCCTTGAATTTCAATTCCAAGCACCTGTTCAAAATATAGAAAAACCCACACGTACGTTTACTGAATGTACCCAAACAAAACTTCCGAAATTGATTCCGAGCACACCGGGCCTCGGAATCAAGTTCCATAAAAAACCAAAGACTCATAAAATTCCAAACTATTTAAGAATAAAATTACATGAAATTTATGAGTCTTTACATTACTCCCACCTCAGGGCTTTACGTCCCCGTAAAGCTACAACACACACTAGGGAAACAAATGGGGGTATTGTACACGCATATAAGCCTCTCGCTCCCAAGTTCTCTCCTAGAGGTTCCCGTGATGCCAGCGAATGCGCACCAGAGGAATTGACTATCCACATAGGACCCGCTCTTGTCGATCCTTGATCTCTACCGGGACCTCCATGAATGTATCCCCGTCATTGATGTCCACATCCCCACGGTCGATGATGTGGGACGGGTCGTGCACGCATCTCCTTAGCTGAGATATGTGGAAGACGTCATGCACCCGGTGCAACTGAGGTGGAAGGGCCAGGCGGTAAGCCACCTCACCTACTCTGCTGAGTACCTAGAAAGGTCTGATGAAACCCAGAGATAACTTGCCGCCCCGGCCAAATATCCATAGACCTCGTCAAGGTGAGACCCATAAGAATGTGTGGTCACCATCCTCGAACTTAAGTGGTCTTCGTCTCCTATCTGCATAGGACTTCTGTCTGCTCTGTGCAGTCTTCATCCACTCCTGGATGATCTGCACCTTCTCCGTCGTAGCCTGAACCATCTCTGGTCCTTCAAGTACTGACTCCCCTGGGTCAGTCCAGCACAGAGGTGATCTACAAGGTTGGCCATACAGTACCTCGTAAGGGGCCATCCCGATGGTGGATTGGTAGCTGTTGTTGTACGAAAACTCCACCAATGGTAGGTGATCCTCCCAGCTGCGACCAAAGTCAAGGACACATGCACGGAGCATGTCTTCGATAGTCTGAATGGTCCACTCAGTCTGACTGTTCTTCTGAGGATGGAATGCAGTGATCAGACGTAGCTGCATCCCAAAATCCTCCTGTAACCTCTTCCAAACCCAGGAAGTGAAAAGAGCATATCAATCGGAGATGATAGTAGATGGAACACCATGAATCCTTACGATCTTCTGAATATAGAGGCATCCCAATATCTCTACTGAGCTCTTCTCTCTGATCGGTAGGAAGTGGGCCGAATTGGTGTGTCGGTCGACGATCACCCAGATAAAGTCGTTTCCTCTAGATGTACATGGAATCCCCATCATGAAATCCATGGATATCCCATCCCACTTCCACTCTGGAACCTCTAAGGGTTGAACCAAGCCCACTGGTACCTGGTGCTCCGCCTTCACTTGCTGACAAGTGAGGCATCATTATACAAACTCTGCTACAACCATCTTCATAACAGGCCACCAGCGCTATCGTCTGAGGTCCTGGTACATTTTCGCAACTCCTGGATGTACTATTATAGGGGAAGTGTGAAACTCCGTCATCACTTCCTCCTGTAGTGCAACTGGTGCCATAGTATGTCTCCTGAAGAGGGTGACGTGCTCCCATCCTTTAGAAAATCCATCAAGCACCTACCCATTGGATATCTGAGCACTTAGCATCTACATCCCCACACTGTGCCTCCTTGACTCGATGAAGGAGTGGACGAGTGACTGTGAGTGACTGTAGAAAGGATGCTCTATCTCTATCCACAAAGGATATTTTCAATGTGTCTAGCTGCTTAGCCACCTCTCCTAGAATCTGAATGCCCTATCTCCTGCTGAGAGAATCAGCTACAACATTACCGTTCCCAGGATTATAGACTATCTCAAAGTCATAGTCTGAGAGGAACTCGATCCATTGTCATTGTCTCAGGTTCAGGTCCTTCTGGGAGAAGATATACCTGAGACTCTTGTGGTCAGAGTAGACTGTAAAGAGCTCACCCATCAGATAGTTCTGCCACATTTTCAAGTCGAATACCACTACTGCTAACTCCAGGTCATGGGTAGAGTACTTATGCTCATGTTGTCTCAACTGCAATGAACCATACGTGATCACTGCTCGCTCCAGCATCAGGACACACCAAAGTCCTATCCCTGATGCATCACAATAAACTACATACCCAACGCCCTCCTCCGGTAACCTCAAGATGGGCACACTGGTCAACCTCTGCCTCATCTCTTGAAAGCTCTGATGACATCTATCTAACCACACAAAGGGTTTCCCCTTATTTCTCAAGGCTGAAAGTGGTGCTGCAATTCTGGAGAATTCTGGCACAAATCTCCGATACTACCCAACCAAACCTAGAAAACTCCACACCTCTGTCACGCTCCTGGGTGGCTCCCAAGAAAGTAATGCCTTGATCTTCGCTGGATCCACTACAACTCCAGCCTTCGAGATAACGTGTCCCAGAAAGAGAACCTCTCGAATACAGAACTGGAACTTCAAGATCTTACCATAAAGCTGGTGCTCTCGGAGTGTATCCAGTATAACCCGAAAGTGGTAGGCATGATCCTCCTCAGTAGTCGAGTAAATCAGTATGTCGTCGATGAAGCCTATGACAAAACAATTGAGGTAAGGCTGAAATATACTGTTCATGAGACTCATGAACACTGATGGTGTGTTGGTTATGCCTAAAGGAATAACCAAGAACACGCAGTGGCCATACTGACACCTGAAGGCCACCTTCTGCACTTCCTTTTCTTGAACTCTGAGCTGATGATATCTTGACCTGAGGTCAATCTTTGAGAACCATCATGCTCCCTTGAGCTGATCTAAGAGGTCTTCAATCCTTGGGAGTGGGTACTTGTTCTTCACGGTCACCTGATTCAGGTGACGGTAGTCGACACACCGTCGCAAGCTCCCATTCGCCTTCATGGCGAACAAAATCAGAGATGCCCAGGGAGAAACAGTAGGTCGGATAAATTCTTTCACCTGTAAGTCCTCCAGCATTACCCGCAGCTCACGATGCACGACGGGAGCCATCCGATTTGCTGGAGTAGATATCGGTGTTGTCCCATTGTATAGGTCTATGTAGAAGTCTACCTCTCTACGAGGAGGTAGTCCTGGAACTTTATCAGGAAAAACGTCCGCATACTGATCCACCACGGTAGGAAAACTCGGACTCCTCACATCAACCACTCCAAGGATGAGACTAGCCAACTGATGTGTGATCAAATTCCCTCTCCTCTACGTAAGACCATCATGCAAAAAAAGGATCCCTTCTTGCCAGTGAAGGTGAAGATGGTCCCATCTATGCGGACACACCGCACCTTGTGCCTAATACAGCCGATCTGAGCAGGGACTGTAGACAACCAGTCCGTACCCAAGATGATGTCGTAAGGCCTCGACGCTGCTACAAGAAGATCCCAACCGAAGCTCTCGCCTCCTAGAGTAAGCTCACACAGCCGGTACCAGTGCGTAATCGTCGAGTCTTATCTCGTAGGAGTCATTAGCCGTAAAAATCGAGCCAATGGCTCCGTCGGAATCTACGAGCTCCGAACAAGGGCAACAACAATAAAATAATGACTCTCACTTGTGTCTATAAGTACGACAACAAAGGTTGAGTAGACACTGATAGTACCTCGAATCATCTCAGGTACACCGTGGTCGTAGGTCTTGACTACCTAGATCTGAGCATGTCCCTGTCTGCTAGCTCCCTATGGTCGGGGTGGTCCTCCTGGTGGTGGTGGTGGTAGAGCCTCAAAGCATCGTACACCACCTGCTGCTCGGCCAGCTCCTCTGCCTCGTTCGCCTGCCCCTAGCGAAACTCCACGGTCAAACCTCTACCTATTCCTGGGAGGTCCCTGTACTGTCTGATGCTCGTTCTCATGGCGGTCCGGGTAGTCTCAAGCCCTAGGACGCTACACACCTCATGCGTAGCACTACCTGCTCTTAGTATAGCTGGCTCTGTTCCGTGTTCCCTGCACAACCAAACCAGTATCCTGTGGTCGCTCTACAGATGGCCTGGTCTGCTTAGACCTCTGTGTCAACCGTCTACTGACGGCTATAGAATACTCCACTATGTATCGCCCTACAGTGGGTCTCGTTGCTGGTGTCGGCTTAGCGAGAAAGCTCTCCGCAAGAAGGGCTCGCTCCATCACTCCCGCCTTCATCGGAATGATGAGGGAGGTCATAGAAGCCCTGAACTCATGTCTGAGTCCCTGATCAAAGGTCTGGTCCCTGAATAATGGGTCTTGTACCATATCTGTGGATTAGCGTGAGAGGTCAGTGAACCTCACTGAGTACTGAGCTATTGTCATACTGCCCTATTGTAGATGTAGTAACTCCTATATCCGTACTGCACAAAGGATGGATGGAACAAACTCTGAGCAGAAGAGACTCTCAAAGTCTGTCCAATGTAAAGATGCCTCGTCATGCACTTGGAGCATGAGGCTCCACCATCTACCTGCTGCTGCATATAGGAGACTCGTGACAAGGATCACTATAAGGTTGGATGGTGTCCCTACCAATCTGAAAACTATGACGATTGCCTCCAGCCAGTCCTCAGATGCCTGTAGGTCCGTCTCTCCACAGAACCTGGGCAACCTCTATCTCTGAAGCTTGTGCAATGCACACATTCAGTGTGCAATCTCTACTACTGGAACTGGTGGAATCAGTGGCCTAGCAGGTAGTAGTACTGCTGGTGCATCCGCAGTGATGGGGCCCTGCACCGAGGCCTTGTCGCTCGGTGGGCTACCATCTCATATGTAACTCGGAACCCTAGTTGGCTGCCTTCATGGGGCCATCCTGAAGAGAAACAGGTGCTCCATGGTCAAACAGTATACCTGGTGAGCTGATACAATGTAATCATAAAGAAAACTTTTGAAACACACATGCAATTAGTGTTTTCATGCACTGATTCGGAAATCAGAGGTCAGGGTCCTGATGTATGGATACATCGGCTGCCACACCAACACTGGACTCCCTGGACTGAATACCACACTCAATACTATTAACCCTATTTCATCACAGAAAATAATTATTAGAGTTCTATGTTCTGCGGTAGAACCGACTCCTCTGACACCAATTCGTCATGACCCGTACTCAGGGCCCGTGTCATGACTACCCCAATCCCGCCTTCCATAGGCCAGGGGCCAGAAACTAGCACCAAAGGTGTAAATCCCAATAAAAGGGAAGTAATTTCCTTTATAGAAGTAAACAAACACAACAGAGTATGCAATAGAAGTAAACATTAAGTAATAATGAAAACAAAAGTAAGTGCTGAAAAGTAAATGGGCCAGTATACAAACTCAGCTATAAATTACAATACAAGTGAAAAGATAGTACAACTACAGTAAAGTAACACAACAAATACTGATTTGTCCTCTGGTAATCCCACCTGAAGGGTGGGTACAAATGTTCTCCTTAGCACCTCGGGTCCGTCCGTCTGCTCTGTGTACGTCTCATCAAGTGGTCCACCTCCGAGTACCATCTAGTTCCACAAGTCTCTACCCCGATCAGTGTTGTCCATCTTCTGCATCCAACACAACGTAGTTCCAGCATAGCCAGTGTAGGGGTGAGTATAAAAATACTTAGTAGTGACCTCGAGACCCCTTAAAGTCTCCCAGAATCCATGAAAGATAAACCACAGAAGAAAGATACAATCACGAAGTATCAACAAACTCTACATAGGTATATGCCCGTACATATACCTAAGTTATCAATCAATGTTCGTCTCCAACACTCGAGCCCAAGAACAACCAAGTCCACACAAGAAAACAAGTCAATCATATCGATGATAATGATTGAAAGTCAAGACTCAGCTCACACAGGTATACATCTTTCGTAAAGTGATAAAGATGATTAGATGTAGTCACTGATTCATCTAATCCATTAGACCCACATAGGATACTAGAACAACTATGCATTTGGACCCATGTAGGATACTAGACTAGATTCTCTATCAGACCCATGTAGGATACTAGTACAGAAGTCAAACTGTTAGACCCACATCGGATACAAGAACAGTAGTAATCGCCTTCAAACCCACAGAGGATTCTAGTACGGTAGTCATTGTCGCTAAACCCACAGAGGATTCCAGTATGATTGTCGTCATCGTTGAACCCACAGAGGATTCCAGTACAATTGTCGTTGTCATCATGCTTACGGAGGATTCCAGTACGGTAGTCGTTGCAGTCACAACCAGCTCTAGGGTTCCCGCACACTGCATGCTCGATTCCGGGAGGGTCCGATCCTCGAGCCAAGGGGGTTGATACATCAACTATCACGAAGTCTAGCGTTGATGTATCCCGAAGTTCCATCTCATATAAAGGAACCCAATGCGACATAGGTCACGTCAAATAGACGCCCGGTCTGAGAGATATTGGCTTTTCCATTCTAGGGGCCCAGTTGGAATTATGTTCATTCCAAAGATGGACATTTTCCAAAGTCGTCCAAAACACACTTAGAGTATCACAAAAGGGCATCTTCGTCACGAGGATCTCAGTGTCGCATACGACACGTCGATTGGACGTGTGGTCTTAATGTTATTCACATTTATGTGAAATGGGCCCGAACCATCAAGGTCAATGGGCTGGCGGGTCGGGCCGACCTGGTTTGGCAGGTCTGACCCGAACGATGGTCCGACCGGCCGGGTGAAGCACATGGTCTGGACCGAATGGCGTGGACTGTCCCGAGGGGGAATCACTCGACAAGGCAGGGGGTGGCGCGGCCCGACGTGGCGCGGCCCGACGCGGCGTGGCGCAGCCCGGCCCGGCTGGCCGTGGCTCGGCCAGAGTGGACGAGCGCTGTGGGGGGGGGGGGGGGGGTGACCCCCCAGTCTCCCAAACTGGCGGTGCCATGTGGGGCCGCCCTCTTGTTCGACCAGCTGAATCCGTCCGGTCTTCCTGGCGCGAGCGGCACAAACAGGCGGGTTGCGGTTCCTTCAACGCGGCGCCCTCCTGGCGTCGCGGTTCTTCCCAGCTCGGCCGGTCACCTGCCGGCCGGTTCGTCTACCGAGCGGCCTATGGAACGCGGGGCACAGTCTTTCGCAGTGCGTCACCATGGGGTTCCGCGGTTCCACCAGCCCAGCCAGCTTCGGCCGGCATGTTCTTCTTCGGCGAGCGGCCTGTAGTTGCAGGCCGCGGTTCTTCCGCACCCGGCCGATGCGCATCCGCCGCCTTCATTCGTCGTCGCCTCTTCCAATGTCCCTCTATCATGAATAAGAATCAGGAAAACATCGAAGGGTCGTTAGGCCCTTTTCGTTCGACCCGCACCCTCCGCGTTAGGTGGTATCAATTGGACAAAGTTATTCCAAATAATTCAACAAAAACAAGATAATTTATTCTGTTACAAATTATACAAAACCCCTACCTAAAAATAATGTTCGTGGTAGTCGGGAATTGTAGAAGACGGTGTCGCGGGGAGACGACATCAACTCATTGACGTCGGGGAAGAAGAATTCAAGGATGGCGCATCGTTGGCGTTCCTTGCGATTAGCTCCTTCTGCTTTGGCTTGCCAAAGACCGAAGGAGATGATCATCATTCTTTGGAGGTTCTTCATTGGAAGGACGATGTTCTTCATTGAATAGAGTAACTCCTTCTTCTAATTCTCAAGAGCTCGCCCCAAAATCCTCTCAACACAACGAGTGCCAAAATAAAAAAATTTCTAAGGCTATTATTTTATTCACACATGAATTTTTAAAATTCAAATAAATTTATTAATTAATTGGAGGATTCAATTCATTAGTTAAAAGTGTTGGAAAAAATTAGTGGTAGTGGGGGAGGTGAATAGATCACATAAATAATGGAAGAGTTGTCAAATTATTAAAGGGGGTTTAAGGCAGTTAAGGGGAGTTATGGGGAGATGAAAAGTTTAGGGCACGTGTGGGTCCCACCACACTAATCCTATCATGGGAGGTTATGTGGGTGTGGGACCCACCTATAAGTCTCCTTTGGAGGAAATAACTAACACCCATAAATAAAATTGTGTACAACAAATTTCATTTATTTTATTCTAAATCCCCAAATATTAACTCTAAACTTGCATGAAATGCAACTACGGTAATGGTCCACTTAAGAGAATATCGGCGCTGCGAGTTTCTTGGTTTCCTCAGATTTCAATTCCAAGCACCGGTTAAAAATATAGAAAAACCCGCACGTACGTTTAATGAACATATGTGAACAAAAGTTCAGAAATTGATTTCGGGCACACCGGGCCTCAGAATCAAGTGCCGTCAGAAACTGCAGACTCTTAAAATTCAAAAGTATTTAAGAAAAAACAATTCCTTGAAATTTCTGGGTCTTTACATATAATAGGTCTCTCCTATCAATTAATAAGTCCAATTAATTCCCCATATGAATGGGGTGAAACATAAACAACATATAAAAACAAAATATAAATAACCTCCCCAATCAGTAAACATAGTCAATAGTTATTTCAAGTTGTATGATGAATGGTATCATGAGAGAAGATACATAGTCAAAATAATCATAAACCATTTAATAAAATATGGTAGATAATATCATAAAATATAAATCATAATTAATCATAAGAATAAATAGAATTTGTTAAAAAAATAAAAGACTCAAATAAAATCATCAAATGATTCTTTCGAGAAATACCCATTTTTTACTTTATAAAGAAGAGTTCTTTTGGAAAAATCATTTGTGTTTTTTATAAAATCATATTATAAATATGAACATCCCAGAAAATAAAAGTTAAGGACAATGTTATTATGTTTAATGCATAAATTATTTCCAATTAAAATGAAAACATGTAAAAAGCATTTTTTAGAATCTTTAGAAATGGGCCACCTCATGGTAGTTTAAGAGAAAATATAAGTGCTTTCAAAGAGGCAAAATGACTAATTTTTTTAAAAAATTTATAAATTAACTAAGATATTTTTTCATGATAAAAGGGGTGATTTTATAAAATTATTGGTATCAAATAATGATTAAGGATAGTACTTGAAAATGGGTCATAAATCAAGAAGTTCCCTTTAATCAGGATTTTTTATCGAGAAGAATTGATAAGAGAACCTTGAAAAACATGTATTTCCAATAAAATAAAGATGAAATGGTCTAGATAAATGAATTTGGAACATATAGGAAGAATTTATAAAAACAATATAAAAATAATGAAAAATTACATTAGTGTATAGAGAGAGAAATTGTATCCCAAATGGAAAATGGCAGTTCAGGAAGAAACCCTTACCTTATATTGGAAAGAGTTCTGCACTTATATTTAATGCCCTGGATAATGAAATTAGAATCATTAATAAATTATTTCAGAACCTAATCAACATTTATCAAATTTATTATAAACTAATTATATTCGTTTGTAAAATTTTTATTATAAACTAATTATATTCTTTTATTGGATTTCATGATTGGTTCACTTGTATACTAGTACGAAAGATCGTGTAAAATGGGAATAGTTATCCATAATTGAAATTATATATAATTAATAAAAATTTATAAGGTAAAATGGTCATATAAGTTAGTTGGTTATTTGGGGTGTGGATGAATCATTATATAAAATGTTAGTGGTAATTGTTTAGATTATTTTTGTGGATTTTTTATCATTGCATAGTAGTTTTGTTTCTTTAATTAATATTATGTATATATAATGGTACCATAACATTAAATTATCTATAATACATATACTACAATGTATTTTAACCATAAAAGTGTTTTCATGCCCGACCATGTAGTTGGAATTGAAAAACTAAAACACATCATCCATGAAGGTGGTAAATCAGCACCATATAGATGATGTTTTCATTTTTTGAATAAAAGGAAGATGAGAAAAAACATGGTGGTGTATTTTCCATTGAAATAATAAAATTAAAGTATATATAATATACTATAGTTATCATTTATTTTTTCATAGATTATATGAGGATATTATAAGAAAATAATGTAAAGTGGAATGAAAATAAAGCCAAAGAAGATTTTACATCTTGAATTCTTCTCCTTGAGAACCTCCTTAGGGAAATTTGTTTTGAGATTTTCTTGTGACCAGAACCTCTTGGATGTAGGGAAGAGGAATAGGAAGATTATTGGGTAGAAAGTAGACAATATTAAAGGCTTAAGAGGTGTGAGGAGATGATATGGTGTGGGTGGTATTCATAGTGGGGGAGAGGGGTGTTTTTTATTGTTGTATTCATCAGTTTCTTATTTTGGATCAGGAAAAGAAATAGTGATGAATTCATGAATAAATAAAGTAAATAGAGAAGGATAGTGTTATATTAAAATTTTTACATAAAAAATAACCCAATTAATACTTTATTTATCTTATAATATATATATACCATACATTACTATTTTTACAATTCACAAAAAAAATCAACTATTTTAGAAAAATCTCAAAAATTCACCCTAACCATTTTTTAATGTGAAAAATTAAAAAATGAACTCAATTTTTTTGAAATTAATTATCTAAAAATTAGAAATATAATTTTTAAATAAAATCATCATTTATTTGAGAAATATCAAATTTTCAATTATAACTAGTTTATGACACTTTGAAAATTTAAATAATGTCTCATAAAATTATCTTATAATCATAAGAAAATACTAATTTATGTGTCTGTTTTGTGAAAATATATTTTTTTCAAATCATTATTTGAATTATAAAATTTTAATTAAATATTTCTGACTTACAAAAATGAAAACACTTAATTTATCATTTTTGAAACATTTTTTTACATATTCTATGACATAAATTTACCATATTTTCATTTATACGATACCTAAATTGAATTTATACTTTCATGGGGGAAATTACTATTCTATTAGTCATATTAAAATTCTAACTCATCACAATACTATTCCAATGATCATTTTTAATATTATATTATGGTTTTAAACTCGGTGTTGTGTGAAGAATGAACTTTCAAAGATCCTACATTTTAAAAGAGACAAAGCATATCACATTGTGGTGTCACATTCTCCCCTCAAACAAAACTTTTATAATCAAAATTGGAATAGTTTCACCTCATAAAAATATTTGGGCCATTATTCATCATAAATTTATCCAATTCCCACACAGCCTCTTCATTTTTATGATTTTCTAAAGTATATTTACTATTAAATTCATCCAATTATTCAAATCCTTATCTCTAGTGTCCATAATCCAAATTTTCTCATCAAAATAATAGAAATCAGTTTCCAATTCTATTATTTCAGATGTGAGGAAATTCGTTGGGTATTTAATGTAATTCCTTAACAAATATAAGTGGGAATAATTTTGTACTTTTTAAAGGATATGTGTCATTTCCAAACTATAAGCCACAACTGCAACTATCTCCAGGATTTCAAAAGGACCATTATACATGGGGCTTTGTTTCCCTTACATTCCTAATCTTTTAACACCCTTCCACGGAGATGCTTTCAAGTATACATGTTCTCCCACATGAAATTCCAAATCATTATTTCAATTATTGGTATATCTCTTTTTCATAATTTGATATTCTTTGATATATGTTTGAATAATATTTAACGTTTTTGTTGTTTTCTTCACAAGTTTTGTGTCTAAAATATTCCTTTCACCAACTTCATCCCAACAAGTTGGTGCATGGCATCTGTTCTCGTACAATTCTTCATATGGTTCCATTTTAATACATGAATTGAATATGTTATTTTAAGAAAACTCTGACAAAAGTAAATATTGCTCCCAAATTCCAAGAAATTCATGTTATCGTGATCTAAACATGTCCTGTAAAGTATAGATCATCCTTTATGACTACCCATCAGTTTGAGGGTGATAAACAGTACTCCAATAAAGTTCAACATCTAAATATTTTTGAATACTTCCCAAGAATTTATATGTAAATTATGGATCATGATCATATATAATTAAAATAGGTGCTCCATGAAGTCTTAAAACTTAAATAATATAGAGTCATGTAAGGCGCTCCAGTGGAAGATCCTTCTTTATAGTGAGTAAATGTGTAGATTTGGTAAGTCGATCAATAATTACCCATATTGCATAATTATTTCTTTGAGTTTTTGGTAATCCAGTGACAAAATAAAGAGTAATTTCATACCATATTCATGTAGGAAATGGAATAGTTTGCATGAATCCTCTAGTATTTTGTCTCTCAACCTTCATATATTGATAAAATAAACATCTTGATAAATTATCATCAATTTTCCTCTTCATCTTATCCCACCAGTAATGTTCCCTTAATTATCCATATATCTTAGTGCTACTAGGGTGTATAGAGATATTTATGATATTGGAATCATCTAATAATTCACTTTTTAGATCTAGTATAGAGTGAACACATAGACTCTTCCCAAATTTCATAATTCCATCCTCAAACATGAAGTCTACCAACTTCCCACTATTTGAAGATTTATTTTTCCTTTTAAAATTTTCATCTTAAGACTAAGAACTTTTAATCATTTCAAATAAAGATGGTTGAGAAACCAATGGAAAAAGTAGTGATGTTTCACCATTCTTGATAATTCCTATATCTATATTCACAAAATCTATGAACATGTAATCCATTTCAATTCTCATTTTGTTTAAAACTTCATGATAATCTCTGATCAAGGCATTTGGTACCATATTTTCCTTCCCTGGGTTATAGTGAATAGATAAATAATAATCCTTGAGTATATCAAGCCATCATATTTACCTCATGTTGATTTCATTCTGTGAGAAGATATATTTTAAACTCTTATAGTCTGTATATGTATCTCACATCATTCACCATAGAGATAGTGTCTCTATATATTCTATGAAGAGATTACAACTGATAACTCATGGTCATGTGTTGGGTAGTTCTATTCATGAGTTTTTAATAGCCTTGATGCATTGACTATAACTTTATCATTCTGCATAAGGATTAATCGAATTCATTTCTTTGATTCATCACTACAAATCAAAAATCCATCATTTCCCGATAGTAGAGTCATGATGAGAGAACTCACTAATATCTTATTCAATTATTCAATGAATTGTTCACAATCCTTTGTACAAATAATATTGACCCCTTTACATGTTTTCTTGGTTAACGAGTTAGATAATTGGGAAAAATTATTAATAGATCACTGATAACAACCTGCTAAACTAATGAATTTATGTACATCGGTTATCTTTGTTACTATAGAAAATTAATGGACTGTCTTTTTCATCATTCAATGAACTGAGATTCCATCCTTAGAGACAATATTCCCATGAAAATAAATTTTTTAAATTCAGAATTTACATATGCTAAACATCCCATATGACTCATTTAATATAGGATTCTCCATAACAATCCTCAAGTGGTTCTCATGGTCCTCATATATTTTAGAATTTACCAAGATATCATTAATAATACATCAACAAAAATAATCAAGATATTCCTTGAACAATCTATTCATTAGATCCATAAAAATAGATAGTGAATTAGTCAGTCCAAGTGGAATTACTATAAACTCATAATGTCCATAACTTGTTTAGAATGTTGTATTTGGAATATATTCCTTCCTCACATGCAATTGATGATATCTAGATTGAAGTTATGTCATTGAAAAATATTAAGCTCTAGGTTGTTGATAAATTCATTGATCAATGGGAGGTAGATGATACTTGTTATCTATTTTAATAACATTGATTTATCTATAGTCTATGGACAACCTCATGGATCCATATTTCTTCTTTACAAAGAAATCATTGGTTCCCCTTGGAGAAACACTAGGGTAAATAAATCCCTTATTACTTAAATCCTCTAGTTTTTTCTTCAGCTCCAAAAATCCCACAGTGGCCATTCTATATGGAGTCATTGATATTGTCCTTGCATTAGGAATTAGATCAATAGAAAACTCAACTTCGAACTCTATAGTATGTCCAAATAAATCCAATGGAAATATATCAATATATACAATAGGTACTTCCTAACTGTGAATATTTAATTCTTCATCCATAGATGATGTTTTCTATTAAAACCCAAGAATATCATTTAGAAGAGTTACTATAGGTGGATTTAGATATGACATAGAAGATGAATTATCCCCTCTAAATATGATAAATTTCATACCTTCATCATGAATCACAATTTCCTTCTCTTAGTAATAAATTTTTTAATTATATTTCAAATTACAGTCCATACCAAGGATTGTATCAAAATAAACCATAGTTATGACTATAAAATTAGAAATTAGGGAATGTTTATGTGTAACAATAGAAACTTTTCAACACATCTTTGTTTCAATAAGGTTTCTATTTGGAGTCTTTACGAAAAACTCCCTTGTTAAGGTGAATTGGAAGTATCTAATTTTTAATGAAAACAAGGAAGATATAAAGATGTGATGATCCATATTAAAATAAATAATTAGTTAAATTTGGGGAGATGATTAAATTACCTACCTCCACGTTATTAGTAACACAAACCTCAACTATTGTGATCACATAATCTTTTCATGATCCTATGGCCATTTATGTGGAAAGCTTCCTTGATGCTTTAGGTAGTCATTTGCATATTTTCCTATCTCCATATAATTTTGGAATTTAACCTTTCTAGATTATTTTTCCCTTTTAAATAAATAGAATGAGTTTCATTTTCACCACACATGTAGCAAAACCCTTTTCATTTTAAGCAGGCACCGGGGTGTTTCTTTCCACAAGTATCACACATTGGAAAGTTCCCTTTTTTATTATTCCCTTTATCCATTATTTTATCTACCACCATGTTCTTATCTTATTATTACATAAAGTAACACAACTTAGAGAATTATTTATCTATCATGATAGAACATAAGGCAATATCTTCATATGATGGAAATCTTTTGGAGACCAGTGCCCTTCAAAGGAAGGGTTTCAGCCTATCAAGGAATCAACCAATATTTCTCTTTGGATTACGTATGTAATCTAAATCCTTCTTTGATAGCCTTGTAATGTTGGATTCATACTTGGTAACATTTTTAACCTCTTACTATCTTAGATTCAAAAAAGTCCTCTTCATAAGTCCTTGTTCTTCACGAGGGAAATATTTTTATAATAATATTTCATTAAAATCCTTCAATACCATATTTTCAATTTCTTCCTCCTCCTTTGTGTTTTGAATCAATGATCCGCACTGATATGCATCACCCGACAGATAAACTTCCATGATAAAATTATCCCTTTAGTTACTACCCAAAGTGAGGAATATATTTTATAAAAAACATATCCACAGTTAAGCTACAAATGGGTTTGTAGTCTCATTTAATTATGGAGGTTTTTTATTATAAATTGTTCTAAAATTATTACATCACATTGTGGATCAAGAAGCTCCATGTGAGTAAGGTTATTATTCATAACCCAAGTCAACGATCCCTTTATAGTTATAAGTTTCTCAGCTCAAATTTCTTCTCCTTCTCCAACAACATTATCTTTCATAAGACGTAAATCCCTACATGGCATACACACATTAAAATAGTTTCCATTCCTTCAACTAGGAACTATTTCTAAACAATGGTATATACTAAATTATGTTATGAATCATAGTTCATAATTTCAAACTAGAAAAAAACTTAACTTAAATTGAAAATTTTATGCATATCTAATCTCATAATCATGAAAATTGTTAATTTTGAGACATATTTACTTTTAAATACTTCATAATGGTTTTTTAAAGAAAATTTGAATCATACTAAGCATATCCCCAAAGAGTGTCAAACCAGGTCCATAGTATGGAAAGTTTTTGTGTATGAGGTTACACTAAGTCAGGTCTTACCCAACTTGTTAGAGTTATTACACATAGGAAAAACTGTGCCACAACCACATCCACTTGTATTATCCAGACATGGATGTATTTTTAGGAAGACCCACATAATCTCAACCTTACGAAAATTATAGGATTTTTGTCTATGATTATATTAAAATTGTATCTTTGGGTTATATACCCTAATCAATGTTTTCTTACTATAGTTTTTAATGATTTTACTAACCTTCCTATGATACCAACTATAATATTCAAACCCCAGTAGCTCAGAGCTGGTGCCTTAGTTTATTACATTGGTACTGTGAATAAGCCTTCACATCCCAATGTATTGAATATATTATTAGGTATAGAAATCTGGATACAGACATAATTGATTCATTACAACATGAAAGAAAAAAACGAATAAACCCCATTGGAAGAACCGCTAATCTCCTAGATTATCCATAAAAGTCGGTCATAATACACATTTTAATTTATTGTGGAAAAATAAAACATAAGAAAGGGGTGAGCTCAGATGTTAATTAAGGGTAATCAAAACAGAAGATGCTAACATAAAAAATAATTCATGTTGAATAACTAAAAATAAATGCCATTAAATATATTGAGAATAAAATTCATGGAATAAAATCTGATTAAATAACACCATAAATAATCACATAATTTTTTTTACCGTGGATATTCTACTAGTCAAATAATCACATGAATTATCAATTAATAATATCATAATGGTAGAATTATTAATTCTTTACATGTGAATCTTCCATAAAGGCCTTAAACAATACAATAGAAAATAAATGGTTAAGACTGCAACCAAATACACAACTAAATATAAATGGCAAGGCCTCAACCAAGTCCACATATTTCACTACAAAAAAACAGTACATTAGAGGGGGTTCTGCACAACCCCCTCTAAATTCATTGTCTGTAACATTAGAGGGGGTTCTGCAAAACTCTCTCTAATCATCGAATTTATAGGGGGTTCAGAACCGCCTCTAAAAGTTTTAGCATATTTTTAATATGTAGTTGGATATTAAAGACGGTTATGTTAAAACTGTCGCTACTTTAATAATTAATAGCTCTATATATTTACATATACATACATATATACATATATATATGTGTGTGTGTGTGTGGGTGTGTGTGTTCAGTTGGATTTTAGAGGTGTTTTGTGTGTGTGTGTTATACATAATTTGTTTTTTAAGAGAATAGTGAGGGTTAACAACCCCCTCTAATGTAAAAAATTAGTGGGGGTTCAAAACCCCCTCTAATGTAAGACATTAGTGGGGGTTCAAAACCCCCTCTTGAACCCCCACTAATGTCTTACATTAGAGGGGGTTCACAACCCCCTCTAATTTTAGAGATCAGAGGGGTTGTGAATCCCTACTATTTTATTAAATAAATTCATAATTTATATATATTATATATTGTATGCATATACGAATATATTTATAAAATGTATAATATATTATATTCATATAAATATGTAATATATATATATATGTATTGTGTGCATATAAATATAATATGTATATATATTTGCATAATATATTTGGGTAAAATATAAATATATATATATATATATAATATTTACGTGTATTCAAATAAATATAAAAAATTACAAATAAATATATAAATATACATTTGTGTTTGTGTGAGTTTGATATAAATGTATTTATAAATAAATACATACATAATTTTATTTAAATATATGTAAATATACAATTTATAGACGTGTGAAAAAAATACATACATACATACATATTTATATTTATATAAATATATATACATGTTATTTATTTAATTTATTTAAATATATTGTGAAAATAATGTTTATCTTAATAAACATATTAATATATATAAATACAATAATATATAAATTATGTGTGAATTTGTTAATATATATATGTTTTTTAATATATTTGATTATTTTAATAAATATATTATATGTATTTAAATATATTGTTTTAATAATGATTATTTTTACAAACTTATTAATATATATAAATACAAAAATATATAAATTATGTGTAAATTTGTTAATATATATATATATTTATTAATATACATGGATATTTTAATTAACTTATTTTATGTATTTAAATATATTATATTTTAATAAACTTATTAATATATATAAATAGAATAATATATGTACAATATAAACAAAGCGAGACGTGGTGTGGTGGTTTGAGAGATTGTACCATATCGTGGAGGTCAGCTGTTCGAATCCCGCTGGGCTCATTTATTTTGGAATCCCCTGCGAATTCTGGTACCAAGATAGACCTGGGCATGGACCGGGACACACAGAGGAGACCGGGGGCAGGGCTGGACCGGAACACACACACGCGGAGACCGGCAGACCGGGGGACAGACAACAGGACACCACCAGACACGAGACCGGGTGGCAGACAATGGGACACCGGGGGGACATGAGACATGAGACACCACCAGACACGAGACCAGGTGACAGACAACGGGACACTAGGGGGACACAAGACAGAACACTGAGGAACCAGGGGTAGACACCGGCCCCGACACCAGACAGGGATAGACACCGGGGGACACCAGACACGAGACCGGGTGACAGACAACGGGACACCGGGGGGACACGAGACACAACACCGGGCCACCAGGGGCAGACAGTAGGGGGACACCAGATAGGGACAGACACAGGGGGACACCAGATAGGGATAGATACCGGGGGGACACCAGGGACAGACAGACACCCGGGGGACACAAGACACCAAGCAGACACCGGGGGGACACACTAGAGACAGGGAGGCACTAGACAATGCAGATTCGGGCATGTTTTTCTTCAAAAAAAGCATTAGGGGTGGTTGTGTGAAACCTCCCCTAATACAATAAATAATTTGGAGTGGTTCAAAACTGCCCCTAATGTATCTATTAGCAGCGATTGGGGTTATAACTTCCTCCAATGACAACCTATTGTTGTAAATTTTGGACAACATTAGTGGGGGTTTAAACCCCCTCTAATGTAACTGCCTCTAAATGCAACACGCATCTACAAGCGCTTTTTCAAAGCCGCCTCTACTAACAGTAGGCGGGCACATTAGCGGCGGTTATGAGGAACCACCGCTAATGTCTTTAGAAGGGGTTATAACCCCTTCTAATTTAAAAAATAACCCCTTCAATTGTGGTCATTTTTTTGTAGTGTTTTTTGTCTCATGAGACCTACCGATGCATCAAGGGGATATAGAAGGACCCTCAAATAACATAATAGTTCCAATTCAATACTCATATGAATTTGGTGAAACATAAACAATAGATACATATAAAATTTAGATAAAATTCCCAAATCATTAAACATAATCACTAACTACTCTGTGGAGTACGGTGAATAGTATCAAGATGGCACATCCATAGTCAAACCGATCATAAACCATTTAATAAAATATGGTGTATGATTTCATAAAATATCAATAAAAATTATTCATAAGATTAAATATATGGTGTTGAAGACAACTAAAATAATCTAATAAAATCATTGAGAAATTCTTGAGAGAAAAACCCTTTTTTTACTTTTTAATGAAGAGTTCTCTAAGAAGAACAATATGTATATGTCATACAATTAGATTGTAAATATGAATATCCATAAAAAAACAAAATCAATTAAAAGGAAGTTATTTTTTAGGCACAAATAAATTCCAACTGAAGATAAAACTTATAAGAATAGTTTTTAAAAAACTATATAAATGGTCCACTTTAGTACAATTTAAGAGAAGATATAAGAGTCTTTAAAGTGTACAAAGAATTAATTTTTACATAAAACTATAAAAGAAATGAGATATTTATTCATAATAAAAAATTTATTTCAAAAAAATATTGGTGTCTTAAATACATATTAAGGATAGCACTTGAAAATGGGTAAGGAATCGGGAAGTTCCCTTTAATCGGGCTTTCTTATCAGAAAGAATTGAGAATGGAACATTGTAAAACAGGAATTCCCCAAAAAAGAAAGATTAACTGATATGGATACATAAATTTTGATCATATAAGGATATTTTATAATAATTATATAAAAATAATGAATAATTAAATTTGGGTAAATAGAGAGAAAGTATAACCAGAATGGAAAATGATGGTTTGAGAATAAACCCTTACCTTATGTCCAAAAGCATTATGTACTTGTACATAATGTCCTAGATAATGAAATTAGATTAAATAATAAATTATTTAATAACCTTATTAACATGTTTTATATTTATTATAAACTTATTATTTTCATTTATGTCCATTTTGAGGAGTTATAAGATTTAATTCCGTAATTCGGGAGTGTTCTTTTCCTTGGTTTTCATGATTGGATCACTTGTATTTATGTATGAATGATCATGTAAAATTTGAATAGTTATCCCAAATTTAAATTATATGTTATTAATTAACATTAAAAATATTAATTTTTTATAATTAATTTGGATATTCGGGGTGAGGATGATTCATTAGATAAGACGTTAGTGATAATCATCTAGATTATTTTGGGGGTTTTTTATCATTGAAAAATAGTTTTGATTCAATGATTAATATTATGTATATATACTGGTTCAAGAACAGTAAATAAGATTTAATACATATATTAAAATATGGTTTAACCATAAAAATGTTTTAATGAATATCCTTGAAGGTGGAATTGACAAATGAAAACATGCCATCCATGCAGGCAGTAAATCGACATCTCACGTATGATTTTTTATTTTTAGAATAAAAGGAATTGGAGAAGAGGCTTGATGGTGGATTTTCCATTAACATAATAAAATAATTGTATAAATAAGATATTGGAGTTATTATTTATGTTTTTACAGAGTAGGTGATGAGATTATAATAAAATAAAATAAATTGAAAAAAATAAAAAAGCGAAATAGGATTTTCCCTCTTGAATTGTTCTACTTGAGAACCTCCTTAGGGAAATTTGTTTTTGTCTTTTAATGAGACAAAAACCTCATAGATGTGGGAAAGAGGGTACGGAAGAGTATTGGGTATAAATTTTATATGATTCAAGGATTAATAGTTGCGAAGAAATGAGGTGGTGAGTGGTGGTATTTATATTGGAGGAGAGGGGTGATTTTTGATTATTTTATTCATCAGTTTATTATTTTTCCTCAAGACAAGAAATAGTGATGATTCCATGAATAAATATAGAAAATATATAAGGATAGTTCTAGTTTATGGTGATTACATCATATATGACTTATGGAATATTTTATTTATCTTATAATGTATATATACCATAAATTAACATATTTTACTAATCACCAAAAATTCAACTATTTTAGAAAAATGCCAAAAAAGTCAATGTAACTTTTTTTAAAAATGTCGAATTCAAAAATGAATTCAATTTTATGAAAATAATTTTCTAAATATGAGAAATTTAATTTTTAAATATAAACAACATTTATTCGAAAAATAAAAAATTTAAAATAATAACTGGTTTAATGGAACATTAAAAACATAATTAGGGTATCATGAAATTATATTATAATCATAACCAAAAAATAATTTATGAGTATATTTTATGAAAATATATTTTATTTTAAATCATTATATTAATTATAAAATTGTAATTAATTATTTAATACTTACAAAAATAAAAACACTTTATCATTTTTAAAACATTTATTTACTTATTGCATGATATAAATATACCATATTTTCATTTACAAGATACTAAAAATTTATTTATAATTTTTTGAATTATGTTACAATTCCATTGGTCAATTTACTATTCATAATGGTCATGCAATTATTCTGATAGTCATATATAACAGTATATTACGGTTCTAAACTCAATGTTGTATGAAGCATAAACTGTCGAAGATGCTAAATTTCAAAAGAGACATACCATAAGATCTTGGGGTGTTACAACAAGTATATATATAGTTATATATAATTAATAATTATTGAAATTTTTATTAGTTTATATTTTTATATATAATTTTATTTATTTCATTAAACAATTACAAAAATATAATAATAATTATTTAAATCTATTATTTAGTTATTGTTTTTAAAGTATGTGATTTTGAAGATGATGGTGAGGCCTCTATTCATCCCCACTATTTTTGTTGCAAATATTTTTGAACAAATGGTTATGATGGGGTGATGTGGGAACCTGGTGTAGAAGCATGGATAGATATTGCAACTAGAGTATTGTGGAAAGCACTGAGAATGATCATAGAGCTTATGCCCTAGAAATCAACTATACCATTGACATAGATTTTAATCCTATTCATACTGAAATTATCTGGAAGCTGTGGAATTTTTGGTGAGAGGGTCACATTAAAGGATAATAATTGGTTAATAGAGAAGTTCTAGAGTTATTGTATGTGGTGGATATACAATGACATACATCCTACATGGAATACATGCAGCATTTCTCTAGCGGTGTTTGTGAGCGGACATACTTGGTGCGTAGAGTCTTTCTATTAAAAGGAGGATCCAAGATTTTAGGGGAGGTATATTTTGGAACCATCTTATCCATGATCAACATTTTACCATCCATTCATCAAAACATATAGGGGATCTTAAAACTGATCTGGGAGTTAGAAGCATGATCTAGAGATGGAGCATGATGAAGGAAATAGTCTCCACATAGATCTTTCTTCATCTCTTTTATCTCTCTCTTTTTTTGTATTTATTATTTGATCCGTAACTAAATCACATAGGGTAATAAGGATGAATGAGTGAAGATATATTTATCCATTTTTATTATGGTAGACTTGTGTTGAATGTAATTTTTAGTTCGATGAACTTTACTATTTTATTATGATCATCATCTTAGAACTACTCATGAAATGATAGGTGGTGACGGTGACTTTGTTTCACTATAGACCATTGATATAAGTAATGAAAATTAGAAAAGGTCGATGAATCTCTTCTTCATAATAAACGGATTAATTTTTAAGTTTAGATTGAAATATCTAGACTACATAAAGATCACATAACTTTGGATATTAGCCAAAGTGACAACTCAGTGAATCTACCCCTTTTCTCAAAAAATGAATAATTAAATTAGTTGTGGTTATTAATTTTATTTTTAAAAATATAACTTATATAATTATTTAAAATATTTTTTTCATTAATATAAAAAATAACAAAAATATTTACATTTAATTAATAAATTTTTATTATTAACATTATTTATAAAAGTATAACTTTAATAATTATATAAAATGTTACTGTAATTATAATCAAAATTAACAACACTATTTACATAAAAAGTTAATATTATGGTTATAATTATTAATATAATTATATAGATTTAAATATATATAAACAGTTTCATTTATCATTGATTATTTATATACTAATATTATATATATATATATATATATATATTCGTTTCTCTCTGTTTTTTTAATTTTTCTTGGGCTTCTTCTTGTTCGGTGGAGGAAAATCCCGATCTCAAATTCGTTGTAGGTTTCCTACTCGAAACTAAGGGTGATTGTTCTCTATTTATTCTGGTGATTCTCAACACATTATTGGATTTAGATCTCATCTTCAACCACATAGAAATCGTGGGATTTGAGAGTAGTAAATTTGTTGGTATTCAAATTGGATTGGCCGTCTTCTTCAGTGGTTTAGGTGATCATTGATTCACTCAAGGGATGGGATCTAAATTAATTAATCTCCAACAATCTTCGGATTAGACTCATTCAGTGGAAGAAGATCAGGGTTCAAGTTCCATTCAAACAATGGCTGATGACATGTACCTTTGGTGGCTTGTACAGATTTGTTGCCTTCAACAAGAGATGTACATGAGGAAATAGATATTATCATAAACCTATAGAAGTAGGTTCAATGATGGGATAAATGGATCAATTATATATTCTTAAAATAATAGAAACCCTTACCTATTTTCGTCATGGGTTGAGCTTGGGTTTCAATATCCATCATGATAGGGCTTCGGTGTGTTGGGTGTTATTTAAAATCTGATTGGAATATTTATTTTTGTGGGTGAATAGAATATTTATTATTGGGGATGATTTCAAATCTGAACGGAATATTTTTTAAATTCTCCTAAAAAATAGGATCTCGTTTTTACTGCCTTTAAACCATGTGTATGGTTGAAAAAAAGGAGGCCTATAAAAGTCATTGCACACAATATAGGAGGCACACATTTTGAAGGTTCAAAAACCCTTGCATATTGGAGTGGGGTGTTGACAGATTCACAACACCAAGGGCTCGAGTAGTACTGTGCGGTGCAGGAAGTGGCTACAAGCAGAGAGGGGAACCTTAGATCACGGAGTTTGTTGAAATAAAGAATGAAGTGGATCAGAGATTGTTGTTCCAATTGAATTTTGTGATTTGTGAGACTTGTAATTTTTATTTGACAATTACATTACTGATTCTCGAGTGGAGTAGGCTTTCGCCGAATCATGGTAATTTTTTGTGTTTTTTTTTATTTCACAGCATCTAAAAACTCCAACCTAACATCTGGAATCAGAGGAGATTATCCATTTTTCTTTCTGAATAATTATGGGAGATTCAAGTCCAAATATTTCTGTCCATATTGATATGTTTAATGGGGAAAATGATTTCACATTGTGGCAACAATGGGTAAAAAATATTTTGACTCGGGAAGGGACAATGAAAGCATTAAATAAAAAATCAAAGACATCAGAGAAGACTAGATCTGATGATTGGAAAGATATGAGAGATTTGGTGAAGAGCACCATTCAATTGTATTTGGCGAACAATACGCTACGAGAGGTGATGAATCTAATAGAACTGGAGGAGATCTAGATGAATATGGAATATGGGTATAAATTTAAATCTCTAAAAAATTGATCATTTTTGAAAAAACGATTGTATTATCATAGCATGTCAGAAAGTGGAGATTTGGGAAACCATTTGGACGAGTTCACCAGATTCTTGATGAAATTTTCTTCTGTGGCGATCAAAACTGATGAATAATGAAACATGGAGCCTGTGGAAATGGAAGAAGAGGACAAGGCTTTGCTCTTGTTAGGTTCTCTTCCACAGTTATTAGAAAATATTGTCACCACATAATTATTTAGAAAAGAAACTCTCAAACTGGATGATGTTATTTCATCATTGATAATGAATGAGACTCGATTAAAGATGGTAATATTGGGCTTTTTGTAGTGACTGGTGGACGTAACTATCAAGGTAGGTCGATTGAATGAAGGAATTCTTGAGGGAGAAAGAGAGATCAAATTCAATCAACACCAAACTGTGATTTTGTATGTTGGTTGTGTGGCATAAAAGGTCACATGAGAGTGAATTGTGAGAAGTTCTATGAGAAAATGAAGAAAGAAGAAAAAGAAGTCGAAACAGTTGAAGAATCATTTGAGGTGAATACCGTAACTCAAGATAAGAGGTATGCTAATGATTTATTTCTTACAACTATGGCATATGTGTATTATTCAGACTGGATTTTAGATTCTGGTTTATCTTATCATATATGTGCAAAAAAGGAATTTTTTGACAGTTATGAGATGAATGACCATGATATTTTGAAAATGGACAACAAATTGGAAAGTCGAATTGTTTGAATCGGGTGGTGTGAGTTCATATGTTTTATGGTGTTATTCACACACTTTCTAATGTGAGGTATGTACTTTATTTGAGAATGAACTTAATTTCTTTGGGTATGTTGTATTCCAAAGGTCTTAGGTTTTATATTGGAGATGGAGTTCTCAAAGTGATGCGAAGAGCAATGACTGTGATCAGAGGGAAGAAAATTGGGAATCTATACAAGTTAATTAATGCAGGTGAATCTTCTATGAGGCCCCAGAGCATCATTACAGGTGATTTTCAAAAGGATATGACTACAAATGGCTATTTGAAAAGGAATGGGACATTTTCTTTAGTTGTTCGTGGCACGGTGGAGCCACAAAATTTTGTTCATCAGATTTAAGAAATTGTACACATGTTATGGGTCTAGTGGGTCATGCCAATATTGGTCATGACATTAAAGGTCAAAATAGATGATGATGGTGAACTATTCAGATTTTTTAATCACGATGGAGATTGTTGGGTGTGATTTAAAATCTAAATGGAATATTTATTGTTGTGGGTGAAAAGAATATTTATTTTTGGGGGTAATTTAAAATCAAAATAGAATATTTGTTTTAATTCTCCTAAAAAATAGGATTGAATTTTGACTGCATTTAAACCATGTGGAAGGTTAAAAAAAGAGGCTTATAAAAGGAATGGAAGACAATAGAGGAGGCATTCCTTTTGCTGGTTCCAAAGCCCTTGCATATTGGTTTGGGGAGTTGACAGATTCATAAAGCCGAGGGCTCGATTAGTGGTGTGCGGTGCATGACATGGATGCAAGCAGAGAGGGGAACCTGAGATCACAGAAGCTATTGCAGTAAAGCATGATGTGGAGTAGAGATTGTTGCGCCAATTGAAGTGTGTGATTTGTGAGACTTGTATTTTTTATTTTACAATAAAATTACTGATTCTCGGGTGGAGTAGGCTATCACTAAACCACGGTAAGTTTTTGTATATTTCTTATTTCACTGCATCTAAAAACTCCGACTTAACACGGTGGTGGTAAATCCAGTTTGGATAGTGGTGGATCAAGAAGTTGTAGAAGCAGACACTGATGTTATATCGGGTGATGGTGACCTCATAGTGGAAGATTTTAGCAGTGGTAGACAAATAGATTGGGTGATGGTTGATGTGGTTGGGAGTTGCTGGTGGATCCTTTTAAGTGAAACCCAATGGTAAAAATACAAAATTAAACACAAAAAATTGACAAATTAATTATTTTAACAAAAAAACCACAAAATCTCAATTATTTAACAAATAAGGAATTATAATTTAATTAAATTAACAAAAAATAATTAAAATGATGTGTAAAACACTTAATTTGACCCCCCCATAACTACCCTATAATATTCCCATAGAAAAGGTTTAACCCACCTATTTCTAGACATATATAAATCCTAGTATTCTATGCTTTCATATTAGTCACAAACATATATATATAGTGAACATAATATCATGCACAAGTCCAAAAAACTCATGCCATCATAAATATAACACAACAAAAGAGAATACAAATATATAACTTGACAGTTATCATAAACAAATGAATTTAATAAAGTAACTACTATATAAAACTGAATAGGTATATATATTACATGTGATCCTATGCTCTTACCCTCGAAGCATGAACATGCCCAAATCCTATAAAATAGAGACAATAATTTCATCACTAGTAACTCATATATCTATTATACATGAGCTCACCAGGCACATGGAAACTGCACTTCCCATGTTCAACACATCCTATATCATTTATTCTACCACCCAAAATGATATAAAAAATTAAATCATTTGATAAAATTTTGTAATTCCCCAACATGAATCACTGATTTTAATTTGAAGTTCCACGTTACCAAATTTACACCTCTCTATATGAAAGATGGCACCAACTCATGGGGATGGTATAAAAAACCTTGGGAGATTGTAACCTAGATAATAATAGCCATAAATATATAATAATATATATATATAGTTAAACAACACAATATAGGATAACATGAATAGATGATATAACAAATGTCATGCCATGTTAAACAATTCAAATGAAATTGGCCCCCGATGTGGAAGGTCATCAAGAATAACGGTACAACAAGAAATAATAATGATAAAAGAGTTTTGTAAACCTAGTAGATCATCTCCCAGTACTGCACCCATCCCCAAAAAACAATTTCTCTATAACCTGCCATATAGCCCTTTCCCTTCTTCAGATCACTAATCATAAAGTCAACATTTCCCCCAAGATGCATGTTCAGGGTGTGAGTATACACCTAAAATGACACCACCAAGGCATCATTACAATAAATTTACATGTATATAGAAGTGTATGGCATGATGGAATGAAAAATCACACACAAGTATACAAACAACATTTGCCGAGAGATCATGTTCTAACCAAGCTACCATAAACCCAATCATACCTGATTTGGAACCATAATAGATATATATCATATGTGTTTAATATCAGGGATTAGATCATGCTAATTAAATTAATATTCTATTAAGGAAAATGTATTTTCTATATTGAAGGAATAACTCCATGCCCAAATTTAAAGGAATGTATTATCCATGAATCATGGTTACCTACCCACCTATGATGGTACACATGATTAGAATGCATGGACAGTGGAATCTCTCTCATACAAAATGACATTCCCATTTGGTAAATCACACTAGAATATATACACACTCTTTTAATAGTGTATGAAATCCCCATGGGATAAACAGATTAAAATCTTAGGTTCTAACCATCTTATGAAAAGTTATCACCAATGAGTCATGTTATCCATACTCCCCCTCTAAGGAGTTGGCTAAGTCCATCAGGGCCACTTCTCAACCCAAAAACTAAAATAGATATTACACCAGCTATGTAAAAAACCACAAATAAGGCATAAAATGACAAGGATTAATATATCATAAAAATTAATTCCATGGGATATGAAATATTACACAAGTAATAAATGACATTACAAGAAACACACAAGTCATAACCAAGAAAAGTACTCACGACCCACCTTACACATGTAAAATTCACTTTTCATCTATAGGTATCTGCACTATGAACAAACACACAATCTATAAATACCAAATATTTTCTTACAAATGCCTAAGATGGTAAAAAAATCCAAACCTTAGTGTGACAGATCCAATTCACATGATCCTTTGAGGAACGATACCCGGATTGCACCCACTCACCGATGTTCACTAGAATAAATACCGCTCTATCAATACAAAACCACTAGCATTGGAATTCAAGGAACTAATAATGATAAGGGATGAAATCCAATTCAACATAACGAAAATTATTCATAATCAATGGTTGATTTCAGATCTATCAAAGAGAGGCACAGAAATCTCATGATCTAATACAGATCTTTCAATCGTGCATGAATTATCTATTATATCTAGGTAGAGATACATAGATCTAGAAAATATTTCTTATATCAATGATCAATCTCAAATAATGAGGTAGATGTATATTTTCCATAGATAGATATAAACTCAAATGATTCTTTAGATCATTATAAGATCCAATAATCCAAATGGGGATTAAGAGGATACCAAGATTACCTAGAGAGATCTCTCTAGTAGGCTCTTGTCCCATCAGGTTCAAATACCAGAAAGGCTTATTTTAATAATTTTATTAAAGGAAATTATTGAAATTCTATAATTATTCCCAAAATTGGGCACCAATAACCAGCCAATGGGCATCACCAATGGAGTGGTGTGCATGGGTGGCATTCTGCATCAGCCACCCAAGGGCTGGGTGACCTTCAAACATTCATCTCCCATGGCCAGCACAAGTGGATTTCTGATGCACCCCACCACCTATCCATTAGACTTGTTTTATCCACTAATTATCCTACATAGGTCCTTAATGTCTGTAACTCAATTATGAGGCCTTATTACCCCTAGAAATACATATAAGGATGAAAAAATTGAAAGGATACAATGAAAATTGAGAAAAAAAAGTTACCTTAAATGTCAAGGATGTTACATAGGACCTCTTGTTTTTTAAGTCCAATGCCTTCAACATATGAAAAAATGAAAAGAAATTCATAATAACCTTTGGTAATATTCATCCGTATTAGAATAATAAAATATGGAGAGCCAATTATTTTCCCCATGTTAATACAAAGTATAACATTATCATAACCCATATAATGAAATAAAATTGATGGTAAAACAATACATAATCAGATTTCTAATAATAATCTGTATTGGAATAACAAAATAGGTAATTCCAGAAACTTTTATATATATTAATAAATGGGATAACATGATCATAACCCATCCAAATAAAGAAGAAGGATGGCCAAAAAATAGATAGTTAACTTTCCCAAGTAACCAATAAACATCCAAATCGAAATAAAAAAATATTTTTATTTTCGATATCTCCCCACTAAATAAATGGAATATATTTTTATGTAAGTATCCCACATGATAAAAATGTATGGAGTAGTGGTATAAAATTTTGTTTATATAGGAACAACATTATTATAATCCATCTAGAGGATGAAGGTGGATAGTCACAAAGGAACATAACCCCAATGTGATAAAGGGGAACACAAAATGATATTGACATAGATGAAAAACATCTTTGTAAAAGAATGCTTTGAACGGTATCACCCAAAAGGGGATCAAGATTGAATTTTTCTGAAACCACAAAATAAATTTAGCAAAATACAATATATATATATATATTAGAGAATAAATCATTTAACAGGAATCCATTGTGTATAATTAATTTTGAATATAAAAAGGAAAATTGAGGTGAAATCTTAAAGGAGCTTTAAGTAATTTTTTTCAATATTGATGTAAAATATAAACATGTATGTCACTTTCAAATTTTTTTTGAAAATGTGAAGTGTAGGGTAAAGAAAAAAATATTAAATTTAAAAATAATCTCTAAAAATAAGAAACGAAAATTTTATAAATATTATTATATTAACTGTGGAGATAAAGATAAAACATTTGATTGTTAAAGAAACATTTCTATACTTTGAAATTACCTTTTTCGAAGACCCGTGTTGTAAGTAGAGTAATAAAACCTTATTTTTATTAAAAAAGAAATTTCCCAAAGTGTATTATAAGATAATATATAATAAAATCTTATAGTGGGAGACCCCAAGCATGGAAAAAAATTGTTCATGATGAAATAAAGTAACTCAAGGAAATGAGACATCATTTATCAATATCCCTTAAGAGAAAAATACTCCCTAAAGTAAGAAATATATAAAAATGGAGTATAATATGTTACAAATATAAATTTATATAAAATAAATAGAATAATAAATTATATAATAAATATTATAGTCATCCTAACATTTAATACCACGTAGATGAATCATAACTCAATGATTACAAATTAGGTTACAAAAAATCTTTACAACTATGGTAACAATTGAGTTAAAATATTTCTGAAGTAAAGGAACTTATTTGTATTATTATTACCCATGAATAAATATAGTTTATAATAAATATATATCCATGGGTAGTTAATACATTATTCAAAGGAAGTAAATTACTATAACATAAACATCTCTCAAGGAAATAAGGTTTGAGAGATTGAAACCTTACGAATTGAGTAGAATTTTGAGAAAAACTCCATGAAAGATTGAGAATATAATTGAAATCAAAATATAATGATAAAAATATAATATAAGATATAATATAACAAATAGGTAGTATATATTTTACAGAAATTAAATTAGGATCATAATACAAAACATGCCTCAAAAAGAAGAATTTTAGATGAAAAAACATACCTTCTTCGAAATTCATTCTACCCATGCGGCTAAATTCTTAAATAATAAAAGAAAATTTATTAGAAAACTTATTACAAAACTTATTATTCCATATTTATTTTAAAATGTAATGTTTATTATCATATTATGTTTAGTTAATATATATATTTTGTTTATGTCTGTGTGAAAATTGAACCAATATTGACCTATTTTAGAAATTTTAGAGATCAAAGATGATATTTTCCAAATAAATTAAGTACTTAATCTAACCATTACATAAATAAAAAAATTATTTATTTCTTATTAAATTTTAATAACATTATTATTTAATTTCTCATAGTCATCTATGATATAATTTTATATCACCATTCAAGTAGTTGGTTAAACCATCCCAGATATGAACATGCTATATCTTGATTGGTGAGAACGGTAATGTAGGTGTATATTATAATTATTAATAAATAAAAATTATATTACTTATATGTTTTTAAATTGTTTGATCATAGTATTTTTTTTTGAAAATAAAAAATCATTATGAAAACAAAAAAATGTTACTTCATTGTTGTTATAGTCCGACCAACAACCGATTAACGTAAATTTCTTTTTACTAGTGGATTGAAATGAATAAATAAGGGTTTTTAAATTAATATAATAACACATCATCATAGTATTGATACTTAATTTATCACATTTATATTTTAAGGATAGGGATGGATGAAAAATATTAAGAAAAAATGTTAACCATTACATAATACTCACTTTGTGACTTTGACAATTTTCTTGAAATTTTCCTTAGAAATGAAGGGAATTGGATAAATAATTGAGAATACATAATTTTTAACATTATAGATGATTCTATGTGTAGAAATTGGGAATATTTTTTGGAAGGAATCTGAAGGAATGGGTGTCACATGAAGGGGTATAAGTGTACAAATTTATAAGTGAATAAAAGCAAACTTTTGGGAACACTCTTTAATTTTCCATGATATCATTCCACTATTTAAGGAAAAATACCCAAAAAGATAGATATAATATAGTTTTTTGTTATATTAGTTTTATAAATCACCAAAAATCTATTTATACACATGTTAAAAACAATTTAAATTCATTTGTTATTTTGTTTTTACTTTTACCGTTTTACCTTGGTAACTAGTTTTTAACAAAGTAATTAATATTTTACATAAATTATAAAATAACCCCTATTACAAAATTTGGGATTTTTGAACCTAAATTTAATATTCATTTAATATAAATAAATTTAAAAATAATATAAAAATTAATTTTAAATTTAAACATTTTATATATAGAAAAACAGTTTTTTGCAGAAAACTTGTATTTTAACCATTATCTTTTTTTAATATTATTTAGCATTAGTTACCAATTAAATATATTTTTAAATTATTATATATGTGTTTAAAAATAATATTATATTAATCATTTAAAATGATTTAATTTAATTTATTATATAAAAATTACAGTATATTAATAAAATAATTATTTGGAAATAACAGTTTTACCATTATCATCGTTGTAAACATTAATCATAGTAATAATAATTTTATAAGTGAAATTGAAATTGAAATTATTAAATAATTTGATCATTTTTATAAAAAATATGAAATAAAATACTAGAGATTTAATATCTAAAATTGATGAAAATTAAATTTTTTATAAGAAAATAAAAATATTATTTACAATAAAATATTATTTATCTTTTCAAAATGACACACATGGGTTTTATAAAAGACAAATTATAATTTTAAATGATTTATTTAAATTATAAATATATATTTTATATAATAAGGGTTTCAAAAACATTTTAATCATTTTTTATTATGATAAGGTCATAAACGTGACTGTTTTTAACAGAATTGGTATTTTTCACCATTTACCTAAAAAACAAAATGTTTCAAAACAATTAAAAAATTATATTATGATAATAGTTTTATTCAAAATTAAAAAAAAATTATTCAAATTTAGAAAATACAATTCAAAAATTTATAAATTCAACTTCTAAATAGAATAATAAATTATAAAAAAATTTGTTTCTTCTAGAAAATGAAATTTTGAAATACTAAATGTTATTATTATTATATCATATCATATGATAACAAAATTAGTGTTATGAAATTATTAATACGAAAAGAATTATCAAAATTAATCACTAGTTTTTTGATATTTATATCCATATAAAATAAAAAGTCAATTTTAATAAAAGTACTCTTCTAAACAATATATGATCTTACCATTAATTTTAACCAAACTAAATGAATTTAATTCATATTAAAAGTAGCTTTATTTTATTTTTAAATATATTTCACAAAGTTATTACTCTTATTCATTCTGACTAAAAAATTTACAAGGTTTTAATGGTCATACTTATATATTTATATTTTATCTAAATATATAATGATTTTGTTTAAGTTCGTTGTTTCATGTGGAGAAAGATATTGAACACATTTGGATAATTTAATGGTAATCATATATTAAAATATTAGGGTGTTAAATACACCCCTTGAGCTTCATGATTTCTCCTCAATGCATCTACTATGAAATTTATTGTTCCCTGTGGAATATTTCCCCTCAATGTTAATGGACTATAGATAATCAACCCACCTTCTATATAGATGGTTTGGGTCATAATTATAGGGAAAATGATACATGTTCTTAAAAATAAATTGGTTCAACATATATAAATCCAAACATAGTTGCAAATCCCCATCCACCTTCATGGTGAACAAAACCAAAGAAACCTCATCAGACGTACTCAGTTAAATAAATCCCTTCACCTTATAGTCCTCTAGATAAATCTTTATCACTTTAAGATCTATAGGATCAACCCTATATGGAGAAATGGATATGGTCTCTATAACTATAATATTATCAATCACAAACTCAAACAATATATCAAGTTGAAACCTTACGAATTACATGGGAAAAAAACCTAGAGATAGTTAATAACAAGGGGAAAACTGATTTTCATGTCTCATCATCATCCAAAATAGTACTAGAAAACTAAACCAATACTTCCCCAAACTACTGATGGTTAGGTCCTGAATATAATTATTTCAAATCCCACTCTCTAACATGTGTATAATATTAAACCTTCTAAAATGTGAAAGATAATCATTAGTTATAAAATCCAATATGTGCTCAATAATGATTCAACACATCCATACCTTGGATAAAATTGAAATCATTCATATAAAATAAAATGAAATCCTATATATATATACCAATCATAAGGGAACACTCAAAAAAACTATAAATAACCTCAAATTTATTTTATAATAGTGTGTCAATATATATCGCCTCATAAAGATACTCGATTTCTTACCTATATCAATTGAAGACTGGACATATAAAAATAAATGAAAAGAAATTTATCAAGGAAATTATATGAAAGAGTAGATTCCACTAAGATCAATATTTGAATAGTCGAAGTACCATTATCATGGTTAGCTGGTTTTATTGAAATTTTAAAAAATTGTACTACCCTAAGCCTCTTACATAGTCTCCTAACCCTTGAATACCCTAACTACCACCACTCTTCTACCTATAATAAACCTAATGACTACCAAAGAATATATACCATGTACATCTAAAAGAAATACCACTATATGGTACAAAATCATATTCCACTTCCAAGCCATGAGATTGGACATCAACGTGGCCACTAATTTTATGGGAAGAGTTATGATAGAAATATTGAAAATTCCCTATCTGTAATATAAACACTTCACCAGAAGTCATTCGAACTAATGTCATCTATGAACTAGAATTAAAATTTTATAATAGAATGATTGAGTCATGCCAGATTGGAAAAAATAATATCCATGACCCTAAATGAGCTTCCATTTCCACTCTAATTAGAATCTCTAAATCACTACTTCTAGATTCTTAGAGATCCACTCCTAGGCCGAGTATGAGTTCTATATTTTTCAGATGGTCTATCCTTGTACAATTGTACCTATATAATATCTTCCTAGTTAATACACTCTAAAAAATATTAAATCCTTTATATGTTCGCCTGATATCAAATTTAATTTCTCTACCCATCCACAAAATGATGAACCATGGATATCTCATAACTCGCCAACAAGTGTAGAAATCAAGGAAACATTGTAAAATGTGTCATCTAGTTCATTATTTTCTTGATCCCATAAATTAAATACATAAAATCCAAAGCTCTAATATATATAGACATCTCAGTCAGTAGATGATCAAGGAAACCAGCGTAAAAGTACTTTTAATAGAACCTCATGTACAAATATTCTAGGAAAAGGTCATTCTATTAGTGCATCACTCATCCAAAAAGAATATACATAGTTTTGTTTTTATTTTCAAATAAAAAATTTTCTTTGGTAGAATATTTTTTTATATATTCTACATAGTACTCAATGTATTGACCCCCCTCTTGAAATTAAAGGTATAAGTTGCAGTTGAAATTCTATACTTAAATTATTCCTGGAATAATTGTCTCTTAGATCACCACTACCCAAAAATAGAGTAAAATATTGTTTACTATCATAAAGTTACTAATCAGTAGGATTTATAATCATAATTGGGAGTTGCAGGTTAATAAATGGTAGGACATTATCATCCCTTCCGAACTTTTTCTCAAAAAGTTGTTATTGTGGGGTCATATCGATACATTTCCAAATTCATAAATCAGAGTCAAATTTATAATAAATATTTTTATAAAAAATAGTATAATAAATAATGGGTTGTGCATCCTTATGGGTTATAATCACAAACTATAATAATAGGGGTCTCAAATAATCTTTTTCTCTTTATCTAACCCCAACAACCTGCCGTATTATTGGTAGAATCAACTACAAATTATATTCAAATTATCAATAAAAAATAATAATAACATAGAAAGAAACATTTTCATGGTGAATTAGAATTCCAATATCATATTATATTAGTGAACACTATGTAAGTAGTTGGTGATAATTTAAATAATTGAAACCTATATCATAATTGAGGTTCTCAATCATAAATATGCACAAAAATTTCATGTGAATCCTAAATGATCAGAATGATGCATTAATTCATGTTATCTGACCACCAAAGACCAAGAGTAAATACATAAATCAACTACACAAAGAATAATTCTTAAAAATGCAACCTAATAGTTAAATAAAAAACCAATAAAGTTAATCCCATCCCAGATGACCTAGAATTTCCAAATACATGGATTAGTTAATCCCATGCATAAGGCCCATCTCAAATTCTAACCTCACCTGATCTTCTATCTAATATAACCAAAATATTAAGACAGGAAAGAAGTCTTTGATACAACTTTCTAGTATCCTTATCGTAGTTATCCTACACCATGATCAAATAGGATTCCACATACCTCTATCTCACATAGAATACACCATCAGTAATGTCAGTCATAGCCCAACCATGTACTTGGTATCCAAAATATAAAAATAAAGAATATTATAGAAAAACCATGCCTCAATTCTATACCCAGTATCATCTTACAACTTTAACCATGTTTGTTTATCCTCACAAAGCCTCCTATAACATCCACCAATGGAATCCCTCTAAAAAAATAAGATTCCACCATTATCTAGTGTAATATTTTTAAAATACCTAATAAAAATCACTCCAAATTAGATGAAAAGATTGGGGAAGAATAAATAAGAGAGAAATAGGGAGAAAATAATCATATATGATGATGAATACACATATGGTCTCCATGTATATAAAGAGGTTAATGAGGTAGGGAAATAAGGAGAAGGGGGAATCTCACACCATTATATGACTGAATGAATCATTGGAAACCTGAGAGGGATTTTAAAAATTAGTCCCCAAATGAAAAAATAACCTCCCAATTAAAACAATTTTCCAGAATCTGGTACCTGGTCCACCAACATCTGAAAGCTGGGGTCCCCAAACAAGATGCAGGTTTCTTGTGACCTCCATTAGGAACATAGTGACACCTAAATAGGTACATAGTAGCTCAGAACAACAACTAATCATCATTACAAAAATCCAAAACCCATATATTATACATCATACCTCTATCTCCATAACTAAAACCTCAAAACGTCCTTTAAAATGATTAAACACATCAAAAAATTATAGTTCTATATCCAAGTGAAAAAAAATCAAAATTGTCTAGGTTACAAAATCTTCATGACCTGACCTCTCTCATACTCCATCAAAACACTCCATTATTGGTCATTATGACCATCCAACCATATCACTTTTTGTGTCTAAGAAGCCCCCTTTTACATCACTCTTAGACTGCATTGGGTAAAAACATCAGATACATGATCCAAATCTGATCTCCTCCTATATATAGTCTTATTGATACCATACATGATGTAGTAAAACTACCCAAACCCTAGAAAATTAATGTCTATGTCCATCACACACATTGACCATTTCCAAAATAATGGTTTCTCATCAACTCTACAGTCATCACACTCAATCATGCATGAAAAAATATAATCAGTATCTCATTGCATTGACTAGCTCCAAGAAATCAATAACCTTTAAAACAAAATATTTACCAACATAACTAAATCCTGGATAATCTCTAACTCTTCTTAAAATTTGTTAATATATTAATTCACAACAAACTTACACCATTTTTCAACATTATCACTCACCTGATGATACGCCTCAGTGCCTCTAATGCCTATAAGATTTAAACTATAGCATTAATTTTGAGCCTCAGTCTAACTCATGATTCCATTATCAATTACATAGGTTATAATACATTCTTGAAAGAATAATCCATTCATAGAACCAACCATACTACATGTCTGTTTCTAGAAATTCATTTATAGTCATTTCATCAAACTGTAACCCAAAACTCACATCATTCAATTACTAAACATAATGAATTTACCAGATCATCACTGATCAATTCCCATGTCTAGGTATTTTTCATTTACCAAACACAACTCACTCTCTTGCATCCACACAAAGATGAAAAACTAAAATCACCCTCATGTCGGATCTAAAAACATATCAAAGTGAACATTTACAAAGATTCTACTGAAATGAGAATCGCACACTCTAACCATCTATAGTGTGATCCCTACCATAAAATTTCTCTCAGTATTGATCTATGAGCATGATTTATCCCAAAATAAATTTCTACCTAATAACCAAAACTCATGAGCCCCAATCATTTTATCCTCATAGAACCATCCCTTGAGCCCACTCTATGGTCTATGACATCATGGGGATCCTCAAAACTTCTATCTTAAACCATATTCCATATGTCACCACACACCCAATCTCAAGGTACTTATCCTAATATCAGTTACCGAACTCATTGTCATGTAAATATCATGTTACCATTTCCTTTGGAATCCACCCAGTTATTGATTCAACTATTTAAAAGGTAACACACCCCCTATTTTTGAGGAAATTTTCAAATCCCACATGACTTCACAATGTCCCTTGATCCTCAGTTTTCAAATATAATAGTGGTACCTATGTCCCATCACTTCACATCCATTAATAGGTCATATTTCGTTTATCATATGATATTAATATCATAATTCCCAAAATTTAACATTACCTATTAGCCATTAATAATCCATTATATGAAGTCCAACCTCCTACATAAACCTGACCTTGATCCACCATTTCTCATTAGACATTAAGAAAAAAATATACACATTAACACTCCAAGAGAAACACTTTAAATTTCTCATATAAAACTCATTATTATAATAGACAACTAATTTTCACGTTTATTATTCAAACCAAGGATTCCTATAAATTTACTAGGGTTATCTCAAACCTGGTCACACTGCTAAGTTTTTTCATCCAAAAAATCATTCCAAAAATTCAACAGCATCACTTTGAGCTACTAGGGATCTAAGGGGTCCCAGATCCCATTATACATTCATGCATCTCTTAATGTCCTACAAACCATATAGTTATCTAGGGGTCAAAAACATGCCCTAGTTTAGCTAACCTAATCCTCATACTAAGAATGATCTATGTTAACAACAATACATTGGAACCCTTCATCGTGAAATATCCCCCATAGTCACATGACCCTCCCTCCTCGATATGACTATTTCATAGATTTTCTAAATCTCCCCCTTTTGAATATTCCCCAATCCATCAATGGTTGATCATGAATAACCTTTTACTAACCTCACCATCTCTCAAAAAGCTTATATAATACTATTTCACCTACCATGTAGAAAATATTAAGATCACTCACCTTATAATGTAGTAAAAGCAACCAACAACAACTCATAATGGTGCACAACAACCCCCATTGTCAATTAAATCCCATAAATATGTAGGGGCACACTATAGTGATACAACACCATTCAACTCAACTCATATAATGATAAGTCAAATTTCCTCAATCCTAGTCTCGCATTTCTATTATAATAATCATGCATTCTGATCATATCTATTGTCACTAGCATGAAGCACTAACCATTCTTCCCATTTGACACATAAGTAAATACTCATTCCTAGACCAATATATGATCACACCCAACCTTATTGTTATTTATGTCATACAAATAATTTTCTCATGCTTAATATATATATGGAAACCATGAAACTATAATAACATCTATATCTTAGTTACCCTCACAACATAAAAACCCATCTTGGTAAAAGTAGGAAAAGTGTCATTCTACATGGCTAATATTCAACACACAAATATCCCGAGAAAAAACTCATCACCAGTAATGTCTAAAACTAGTTTATAAACTAAATCTATCATAGGTTTCACTCTATGAAGTAGCTTTCATCCTTTTATCTGAATTATTTCAAGGAAACATAAACTAACATTCCATATCTTGTCTCTAATCAGTACCAATTATTTTTATACTCAAATAAACAATACACTCTTAGGTCATCTACAAAATCATATTTTAATATAAAATATAAAGGATGATATAGAAAACACAACCCACTACATTGTACATCATATTACATGAGTCTCTCGTTTCACTCACATATTACTCTAGCCCAACCAACTGACTCCCATGATAGGTCTATAACACACATAGGTCTACATAATCATTGATTGTATATGAAAAAATTAGTATCCAAGCCTAATTGAGTATAATTCCAAAAAAAACTATATAGGAAAAACACAATATAAGTTGTTATTGAAAACTTAAACCACCTAAATATCCTCACAGTTAGATCATTTGTCATATATAAAAATTAAAATCTCATGTGAATCCTACATGAAGAATATAATGCATGAATTCGTTTCATTTTCCAAATCTATCAAATAAAATAAAATATATCAAATCATCAAAACATCATTCTAATAAAAAATAACACAAAAATAACATCAAAATCCAAGAACAATAGACATAATTCTCTAGAAACATAAACTTAAACACATAGAGGTTCTAGAATGGAATACATACCATGTTTTAGCTAATACTACAACTATATATAATACCATAAATGGTAAGTAAAATTTAAACAAATCTATGATGACACTTTGTATCATCCCCATCACAGTTCACATGAATTGCTCTAAGATGGAGGGAACCACTGACCTTAGGTGAACCTCCAAATATGCCAAAGTTTATCAAATATAATGAGTGTCTAATAAACCATGTGGGGATACTATACCCTCTAATATAATTTTAAAAAATAGAATCCTAAAACAGAAAAATCCACAATATCCATAATGTTAGAGTGTAGAATTAGGAATATAATAGATTTTAGATCATTATAATAATAGAGTAATTTTATAAAAAAATGAAACTCATGTTGGTTATATATTCATAGAATAGATGTATTATTTCAAATTTTCCAACCATAAAAATAGAAGAGAGACTAATAATGGCATAAAAACACAAACATTATCTTTATTTTGGCCTCAATCCTATCTCGACGACCCCATCAAGACCTCCTAGCTCAAAAACCAATACTAAATCCATTATCAACCCATTATGTAAACAATAATTTTTTTATGAAAACTAAAGTTACAATTCAACATGTGAGTATAAAAAACATAAGAATACTACCAATGATTTCTCTATTAAAAATAATTATACATATGAATTCAATTACTAATTGAATATTATGTCAAAATCATGGTATATATAAATTTTCATATCCATTTAGTGCTCAAGAAGTTAACCCGTTAGTTGAATCATACCAAATTCAACCATTATTTTAATCAGATAATTCTCCCATAGTTTCGACATAACTTGATTTTTAAAGATCCATTATCACTCGTATCATCTGCCAAGTTGAATGACTTATCATAATATCATAATACATGGGTTGATGAGGAATTACCAATACACTTTCAAAAGTGAATGATATAACACTAAATCTTATATAAGGTCGATGATATATCATCATACTCCTCAATAAGGGTTGATGATACACTACCCAGACCAATTGGGTGAATAAGGTATCTCTTGAAGAATAATGTATCACTAATCCAATCAATAACAGGTTGGATGAGGTATTTCCTAGTGAATGTTGTATCATGAATCTAATCTATAATAGGGGAAAAAATTCAATCATTGAGTGAAAAATATACCACCATAAACATATTACAAGAATTAATTATGTACCACTTTGTAAATGATATATAACTATAAACAACAAGGGTGAAATATGTATCACTAGAAAATCTTATTTCCTACACTAAGGTGGATGACCTATAAACACCATACAAAAATAGGTAAATGATACTTAACTAGTAGCACACACAAGGTTGATGATACATCACCACAAGAATAAAAATTTAATTGATTTAATATTAACTATAGACATGAATATATCAATTCATATAATACATGAACACATATCATATTTGCAGTGAATGGTTTATTATGCTAGTAATTGATCCCACTTAACCGATTTCTCACAAGGACAAAAATTCCCACAACGTACCTCCTAGATAATAATCCTAAAAATCATCCTTACTATGATTACCTAAGTGAGATATATAAAAACACATCTCAAATGGTGTCTGATATAATGGAACTCAATAAGGAAAAGGTCTTATAAAAATTTCTATCTCACCATTGAGAAAAACTGACACATGAGTTTCATTACTATGTAACACTCATGAAAGTTTTATAAGGAACACAAAATAATCTAGGGAATAAGATCCACCCCAAAGTTCCCTTCCCAATGTATCTTACAATTTTTTAATGCATCATGGAAATTAGTGGGCACATACTTAATGATTCGGGATCAAGTGACTAACCATGATCTAAGTAACCCAAATCATCACTCAAGAAATTATGAGTCCAAAATTATTTAAAACCTAGTCCATTTCGGAATGTCATGTTACCTAAATTCTATTATGTATATGATATAAAATGGCGAGTCGAATGAGTTGTATTCTACATGTGATTCATGGATATATCAAATGAGCTCAACATACAGTGGATATACAACCTGCATGATATACATGGAATTTACATATAATCATCCTTCATGTTTTGATATCATTTAATCAATCATTATATAGGATAAAAAATATGGTTGGAGTTTTATTCAAACATTTTATGCATAAACTGTGAGATGAATTAATTCATTCATTATGAATACACGAGTAAATTTATTTATCACCAAAGAGTCTCATCGAATCCTATATAAATCCTCTCCCATAAAATGGAAGTGAGGTAGGTGGTTCTTGGTGAATTCATAAAACTCTCAAATTCCTAAGGCTTTATTCTTATTTTACCAAAGAATGTCGAGGTAATGGAACACCATTGGTGGAGTGGAATCATGTTTGTGAGAAAAATTATCCATTAATCCCATAGATACTTTTGGAGTTAGGGAGTACTTTAGTTACCACTATTGTGATCATTATCAAATGATTAATAAAAAATATCATAAAAATATCATAGGATTATTTGATTAAAAGTATAAATGCCTAAATTATTTCTTAATTTCTAGTTTTATATAGTTTTCATATTGCATTCATGATGATCCAAAATTTTTCGGTTTCTTTTACTTTTTAATCTATGAATATGCTTTAATAAGCCCTGAAAAATCCCAATAGAGGTACCAGAGTGATCCATTATAATATTTTTATGTAATAATGTTTGAGAAATTAAGGAAATTGAATAGTATAGTACCATGTCAACCATCGCCATGGATTTTCCAGCCCATCACTATGCCATAGACCCGATTGTTTTAGACCAATTTTTAAGTGTTAAAAATTAAAAAAAAACACTCTAAATTCTCTAGGTAATGAGGTGGAAAGAAATTTTATTAACTCATTAAATGTTTACACATTATAAATGTCATAAAAATATTCTCCCTAGGTGTGGTGTGGATGTCAGTTTACATATGTCCCATGGATATTCAAAACAAATTTATAAAGAACACCATAATTTAATGTATTCTGTGATAGAACCGTTTACCCTTACATAACCTATCTATATAAAGATAAGTTACTGTAGACACCACCATGACATATATCAAGTCGTGGTGTCAGGGGAAAATAGTTTTACAAAAATAATCTATTTTTAATTAAATTAATAATTTGAAAATGGTTTATAAATTATAATAAAAGGTATATTAGGGATATTTATTAATTTATAAACTAATTATTAATTCATTAATTATAAAGGGTTATTAAATAAATAAAAATTGTTTTTTGAATCATTTAATATGAATTATTCCTTGAATATTAAAATTTAACATTTAAAATATCTTTTTACCAATTTATATGTCATGTTTTAGGGATTATAAATAAATGGTTTTATTTTATAATCATAGAATGATAATTTTTAAAATGTTTATATTTATATAAATGAGTGTAGAAATTAAAATTGTTTATATTATAAATTATGAATTATTCATAACAAATTATTTTTAATTCTTCATAGTTAATTAGGCATTAATTGAAATTTTATACAATTATGAATTTTAAATATTTATATTATAACTTATATAAATTGTTATATTCATAATTATGGAATGTACATAATATAAGGCCAATATTATTAATTTTTTATAATTATATTTAATTTATGAATTGTTCATAAATTATCATCACAAGTTTAAATATTTGAATAATTCATTTATTTAGAGGTTATTCATTGATTTTTTCATACTTATAAACTGGTTATATTATGAATATTGAATGATTTAGTTTAAATATTAAAATAATTTTTGGTGATAGAGTCTTTCATTACATGTTAGGAATGAAAATTAATTTAGCTTTTCATATACCTTGAACTCTATTACTAATTGATGCTACGAACATAAATTTTGTTATTGAATATAGTTAATACATAATATTTTTTAGAGTTAAGATGAATTGAATTCTCTCTTGAGTAAAGCCTCCCCTGGTGAAGGGAATTGGGGTTGTATAACCTTCCAGTCTTGAGGCATATTCCTTGTCTTGGAATATGAATGGTTATTTATATCTATCACTCTAGTATTACTCATATGGATATTAACAATATCATATATCTCTAAAGATTTAAATGTAGCATTAATGTTGATTATTCATAATATTCATTTCTATATGTATGAATTTATCTGGCTTCTATTTTTTGGAGAGAAACAAAAACTTGTGGGGTGTTTGAATAGTTTCATGTCAATATGGTTTGGACATAGTGTTTTAGTGAAGGTAATAGGATTCCAAACATAACACACTAGAAGAATTCATATATAAAAAGTAATAACATGATAATATATTGTGATTTTAATTCCCAATTATATACTAAGTGTTATATTCTTTCCAAAATTTATTTTGTCAAATCCTCAATCATCCAAAAATATAGATCATGCAGTAGTTGTGTGCCCTTGTATTGCCCAGTAAAATATAAGAAAGGATGGGGATATGGGATCATCCTTAGGGAGGTCATTCCATAGTAGTTTTCCCATATATTATCCATTTTTAACTTATTATTTTCATTTTACTTAGGTTAAACTAGTTTATATACCCTAATTGGATTAGGTTTCTAGAGGAATATATTGATTTTATCTATATGATGGTATTGAAAAAGAATTTTTTCTCCACTATCCTAGACTCATACATTATATGATTGGGATAATTCCCAACTTAAATAAGTAAAGGGTGATAGAAATTACATAGTGGAATCATTTTATAATAAAATATGGATCTTTCCCAACTAATGGATATGTTGGATTTTTGATGGGGGGTCATAATTTTAGTGGGATCTTATTTAATAATAATCCTGATAAAATAGTTTTAAATATTGATACTCATAAGATAAAAGCTTCTATTGTAGATAAATAGAATCATCATCAAGCATGAACATGAAATCAATCCTTGATAAGTAAAATCTAAATGGTAGTAAATTCCTCAACTGGTATAGGAATTTTAGAAATATTCTCAAACAAGAATAAAAATATTATGTGTTGTAACAACCCATTCCAAAGAAAATAACTGATGAATGTGTTCAAATAAATTTTTGGATTCCTTTGAAAAATAAACAAAAGAAAAAAATGATGTCTCCACACTAATTCAAGTTACCATAGAGTATAACTTTTAGAAACAACATGAGACACGGGATTCCTATCAAATGATTGATAACTTGAAATGTGTATTTTGGGAGAAATAAAGGTATGAATGAAATAATGTGTGAAAAGATATTTTTATAAAATATTAAAAAGATAACATCATTCTCCACCTATGTACTCAATATGATTCGTTATGTCAATTATTTTTTAGGATAGACTCCAACATTCATCTCGAACTGACCATGGATTACATTTTATAGTCACTATGAAAAAGGTTGTGGTAGTTTGTTGTGAATTATAACATGAATCTACATTGTAAAAAAACTAATCACCTTAATATATTGAGGATTAATTAGTAGGACATGGGTAGTCCTATATAAAGTATCATGTTGATGGTATGGAAAGAGAATGTTAAGGATTCTAGACAATGTTGTAAGATCATTGGTTGTAGATATTTTATACCACAAACCAAGTTGAATAAAAAGAACGAAGTTCAATGTTTTAATTCAAGAAAATATTGATATTAGAGAAAAAAATTTCTAGATTAATTGAAAGGTTATAATAATCTTAGTGGAATTTCCACAATATGAATAAATATTATATAATTAAATATTGTTATTATAACACATATATGATATCAATTCTATATTTTATAAATGTTATAAGTATAATTGAGGTCAAAATAGTTAAACTAATTAAAGATTAAATCTTGAAGTTCTTCTAAATAATGGAAAAAAAGATTTTCTATATTGGTGACTTGGATACTTCAAGATTAGTGGAATGCAATGTAATATGTGTCTTTTTTATCATTTTTCTCTCAATTTAATCATGTAAATAATGTTTTTTTAAATAAAATGACATAGGATTTATGATACACATTATTTTTGATTTGTTAAACTATATAACATTCTTTTAGGGAGGAAAAAATAGATGATTAAAGTTAAAAAAATCATCTTATTTTAGTTTATAGAAATGTTATAAACATAGGATTTAATTATAGAAAATTTTACCTAATATTGTAAAAGTGTAGAGAATATATTAACTAGGCATATGATTTATATGTTCTTTGTTTTCTTTGGTCAGTACTAGTGAGAAAAATTTAAAACGAAAAGAGTAAACGTTTTTTATATGTTCTATAATTTTTCTTCAAGAATACAATCAAGGGAATTGAAATATAGGTTTTTCAGGAAGTTGGAATAATATATCTCTATGATAAAATTATTCAAAACACCTTATGGCTTTTATTATAATCTATGAAATTTACATGTTAGGTGTGGATGTTATGGAAATTTATTCTTAAATTTGTAAAGGTATATTACACCAAATATATATTTTACAAGTGTTGTGAATACACGAAGGATCAAAATAATAGAATAATTAATTTAGCTCATAATTTATCTAAATAGAGTTACCAGATAAAATTTCAATGTAAATCAATGTATCAATCATGGATAAATATAATTAAAATATATGCATATTTATCTTTTTTATTTTATATGATAATACAAGTTATTCAATAAAAAATATTTTTTGTGAATAAAATTGGGATCATTGATTGTATATATGGTTTAATATTCATTAGATTTTATAAAAAACATTAAATTAATAAAAGTGTAGATGTTTTTATCCAACTATTTAAAAAAATATGAATTAATATGACTCCCCCACCTATCAATGGAATATTTTGAATAATTATCCTCTTTTCAAGAAAAAAGATTTAAAAACATAGAATGTCACATATAATATTAAAAAAATAGTTTATTTGTTAAATATTCCCAGTAAAAAAATTAATTGTTATTTCCCAACATAAAATGTATTTTTATACCTTAGAAATATATTCTATAAAGAATATGGCATCTAAGAAGCATGTGGAGGTATGTTTGGACTTTGAGAAATTCAAAGTTAAAAAATTGAGGATTACAATATTCTGCGTTAAATTTTTTTTCTCCATATCAAAAATAGATTATGATCTATGATGATGAAGAAAACTTTAAATTGTTATGTAACGACCTTCATTTACCATGATGAGGGAAGGGATAACAGATATCCAGACCCTTCCTTCATCAAGTTGAAGGAGAGATAATGAACCTCCAAGACCCACCTTCAATAGGCCTTAGAGTGGAGACTATAACCAATGGTATATGATCATACGTAAAATGGAAGGAAATACCCTTTTTATTTAGTAGGATCAGGAGATAAGATAGTAAATACCAAACAACACCGAAACTAGAAGTAAAAGTAAATCCAAAACAATCCATTCCCATATGCATGTTACAATAATAAGTGCTGCAAAAATATAGAAAACTCTAAAGGAAAGTACCCAAAGAAAAAAAGAAACATCAATGGTACCGACGTCCAAGATAATAGGGTCTGGCACCGTCCTCAAATCCCTCCTAGAAAACTAAAAGTAGTTTTATATACATATGGAGAGTATACAGGTATACTCAGTAGGGAAAACAAAATCTATCATGCACAAGTGGGGAGGCACTCTAATGCCCTGTGAGAAAATGAGATAACCAAACCACCTAGTAAAGAATCTATCCACCTAAACCTAACCAGGGAACACTACCAAAATAACTCATATCATGTAATGTAATTTTAATAACACATTGATGTTTGGGTACCCCGCACCACTTTCCCACTGGTTATTGAAGATATCCTACGCGTCAAACCTCTCTCACCATTCTCATCAAAGTCTCACTACTTCCCCAACAACAACCTTTTGGGCCACCACAATCACAACTACACCCGCAAACACCTAGGACACTAAAACCACACGTAACAACACCCACAGACACCTGGGCCCAAACAACTACTGCCACACCTAAAGACACCAAGGTCTCATCCAGAAGACACTAGGGAAACATCCCACCAGAACACACCTTGGACAACCACCATAACAAACACTGCTCAAATAATCTTGGGATCTAATGGACCTCAGGCCATCCCAGCCTGCCCAATGATTTTTGGGATACTCGGGAAAGGGAGTAGAAAAGGGGCTAATAACCAGACACTCACAGGAGTGTTGAAAAAAACAACCTCCCTCGAGAAATGGGGGTGTTCAGCATGAAGTTCTCAACTTGGGTGGTGCACAAATAAGAAACATAAGAAATAAATTATACAAATAGTTAAACAAACACTCATCCCAACCTTGGGGTTCCAAAACCAGCCCATACACAAACACCCTTATTACTATTCATTCATATGAAGCCAAACAGGGACAACCAAGTCACAACTCATTCTTGAAAAGCAATTCCCCATTGAAACCATTCTTATTATCATATTCAAGTGACTCCATTTTTCTAATTCTTTACTATAGGGAAACTAAAAGGCATAGCCAGATGCCAAAGAAGGAAAAATAGACGAGCAGCAAATTAAGAATTCACACCGGGTTCTATTGTAAAGTCACAACAACAAAAATGGATCTGTGAGATCCCTTTAAGTAGTAGTACCAAACCAAGCCCCAACATACGGCCCCACTCGACCCTATATCCAAAAACCATCAACTTCACAATAGGGGATCCCATCCCCATCTATGTTACCCCACATGTATCAAGTAGAACAACCACACATGTCACCAAGATAGATCAAGGGAGTTTTCAGATTCAAACAAACCATTCCTTTAATTCCGTCTTTCCGTTTGGTTAAAAGAGGTGACCACACAAGGATTCTTATTCATTGGGAATCCATTTAATCAACCGAGTTTTCATGATTAACCAGTTTCCATGTTAGAGCCATTCAATAATAAAATTATCTAGAAAATAGAGGTTCATTATGGTGTAAGAAAGAACGAACAACGGGTACAATTTTTAGTGGACATAAGCCCATACAATTCAAAACATATAAGCAAAGGTAAAAGAGTACATAAACATCATCAAACACACCCATTAATTCTTTAAAAACCATTTATTATCTTTGTTAAGGTTTGGATTCATCCATCCCCAAAAGAATGATTATAATACCCACCCCTAATGATATACAATAAAGAGAGATGAAGGAAAACTCTTTCCTGGATGATCAACGATCGATGTTTTTATCCTCTCAACAAGAACTGGGGATATAGGACTAGATGGGGAGGAACTTCAGGGACTATAAGAGTGAGCAGGAAAGGCTCCAGCATAGGCACACCACTAGCCTTGGGAAGGGAGACTCAAAACGCACCATGAAAAGAAAAAGAGACTATCTAAGAAGAAGAAATAATTATCATGTGCTAAAAGGAAAGATCCTGGAGTTATGTGATATGAATTTTGAACAGCATTAAAGGCAGATCATGGTTTTCCCATGCGGTTGTACAGTTACACGTGATGGAATTAATTATTATATAATAATTCTCATCGAAGAGGTGGCCATAATAGCTGTGCATTAAATGATTTTATTTAAAGAGAGGAAAATGGCTCTGTTGATGGTCTCCCCACTCTTAGGGGATTTAAGACATTTTTATGGGGAAAAACATATTTAAACCAAAAATATTTAAAGACATAAAAGTAGAGTTATAGAAAATTAGGGAAGGAAAACCCTAACACCCCTCCCCATGGAACTGATCGGGTGTGGTGCTAATCAGTGACTCACCATTCGGGGACACAACAATGGGTGAAACATAGATCAGTGACTCACCGATGGGTTCCACACCGATCGGTGACTCACCGATCGATTTTCCCGATGGGTGACACCACAGTGACATCCTTCCACCGACACTACCACCCTTCGGACTTATTGATGGGGTCCAGGGCACCCCAAAAATCAGAAATTGGAAACGTACTGGACAAGGAGGGTATATATCATTACATTAGATACCTCTCAAACTATTTTAGTCCTCATGTATAAAAACTAAACATGATTCTATAGTGAGGGGGTATGAACAACCACCTTGAAAGATACCTCTTTGTAGTAAACCTCCCCAACATCTAGGAACACCTCTCCATCAAGTATACAATCATTCAAAGTTTATACTATCCAGTCATATGGACTTGGGAGTCCTTCCTCAATGTCATGATACAATCTGCTTTGGGCATCACTGACTCACCCACATGGGTTTAATCACATTCCCATTAATGTGCCTTTTTTGGGATCAGGTCCTCCATTTTACCCAGTGAGGAAACTCCACAAAAATTTTGATAACAAGGAAAAAAACACAATTTATAGTTAAAAAGGTCAACCAGTACATCAAAAACAAGTATGAAACAAAATGGAAACAAAAATCAAAATAGAACTAGGTACCGGGTGCGCATCTGAGATTCTCGCTCCCAAGTACTCTCTTTGAGGCCACTGTTCCTCCACAACACATAAACCAAAGGAATGGTTAATCCATGAATCACCTTCTCCTCATGATCCTAGAACCTCACTGGTCATTCTACGAATGTCATGTAATCATCGATATCCAGCTTCCCCCAGTCTAGGACCTATGAATCATCATGTAGATATCGACGAAGCTGGGAGATGTGGAAAACGTCATGCACCCTCAGTAGCGGTTGTGGTAGTGCCAGCTGATTGGCCACTTCTCCAACCTGTCGCAACACTTCGAAAGGCCCGATTCACCTATGAGAGGGATTTCTCCCCTTGCCGAACCTTTACTGCCCACATCGAGGGGAGACCTTCAGTAACATATGTTCCCCGACCTCAAACTCCAAGGGTCTCCTTCTATGATTGACATATGACTTATGACGGTCCTAAGCCACCTTCGTCCTCTCTCGTATAAGCTGAAACATCTCCATCGTGCTCTGCACCACCTCCGGGCCAAAAAAACCTACTTCCCCAACCTCTATCCATCACACATGTGAGTGACAGGGCCTCTCGTACAATTCTTCAAATAAAGAGATGTTATTGGAAGAGGGATAGCTAATTTTGTTGGAAAACTCTACCTGAGGAAAGTGTCATACCCATGATCCCCAAAAGTCCAAAACACATGAACGTAGTATATCCTATACTGTCTATATGGTCCAATATATCTTCCCATCTGTCTGTTGGTGGAAAGTAGTGCTGAGGCATAACTGGTTTCCAAAAGCATGATGCAATCCTTTCCAAACCCATGATGTAAACCGGGTATCCCGATCTGATACTATGGACCTTGGAACTCCATGCAACCACAACACCTCATCCACCTACCTCTGTGATAAGGCATCAACCACACCGACTCCTTGATTGCCAAGAAGTGAGTTGATTTTGTCAGCCAGTCCACCACTATATAGATATCCACACAACCTCCTTCAGCTTTGGGTAGTCCAGGGATGAAATACATCAATATGTCATCCCATTTCCACTCGGGAACATTTAATGGTTGTATCAAACCTCCTGGGATGTGGTGTTCAACCTTTACCTGATGGCACATAAGGCACTTTGCCACAAACTCTTCCATTGTCCCCTTCACCCCAGGCCACCAAAACTGACCCCTCAAACCCAGGTACATCTTGTAATCTCCTCGGTGTACCACCAGGGGTGAATTGTGGTAATCACAAAGAAATCTATTGCACATTTCCACTGGGACGAACAACATTTCGTGAGACAAAATCTGATTATTCCCATCTTATGACCATCCTCCTAGAGCATCGCCCTGGATAACATGATCGAACATCACTTCAGCCTCTATGTCACCACACTAAGACTCATCCACCTGCCACAACATAGAGGCCTGCACTATCATCTGAAATAGATAGCCTCTACCATCCTCCACCCTTGCATCCAGGTTTAGGGCATCCAACTCCACCATCACTTTCGAAGCATTTTTCGATTCTCAGACCACATCCTTCTATGACTTCCTAGTCAAGGAATCGTTCACAACGTTCCCCTTTTTTGAGTTCTAGAAAATATTGAAGTTTTAGTCCTGAAGAAACTACATCCACCTCTACTGTCGCACGTTTAGGTCTCGCTGAGAGAATACATACGTGAAGCTCTTCTGATTCATGAAGAAAAAAAAGTGCCGCCCGACGAGGTAGTGCCACCACAAATTTAGTGCAAACACAACCACTATGAGCTCCAAGTCGTGGGTGGCATAGTTATTCTCCTAGGTACATAACTACCTAGACTCATAAGAGATCACCCCATATTGTTGCATCAGCACACACCCCAAGCCTTGGATTGAAACATCCCAGAACACCTCAAACATCACCCCTTCTTCTCGCAACCTCAGCACTAGGGCTCTAGCCAACTTCCCCTTCAGATAATTGATGGATTCCTGGCACTTCTCACTCCACATGAAGGCCTAGTCCTTTCTGGTCAGAGATTTCAAAGAAGCTACAACTTGAGAGAAGTCGAGCACAAACCTCCAATAATAGCCTACTAGACCCATGATACTACGAACCTCTATCACATTTTTGGTTGTTTACCAAGAAAAAACCACTTCAACCCTTGAATGATCAACCACTATTCCCTGCTCGTACACCACGTGTCCAAGGAAGTGCACCTCTCAAGTCTAGAACCTGCACTTGGAAAACATTCTATACACATGGTGCTATCAGAGGACCTCTAAAACCATCCTCAGATGCTTGGAATGATCCTCCTATGATATTGAGTAGATAAGGATGTCATCAATAAACATGACTACGAACTAGTTTAGATATTCCTAGAAGATGGAGTTCATGAGTCCCATGAACACGATAGGTGCGTTCGTAATTCCGAATAGAATGACCATGAATTAAATGTTCCCATATCTTCACCTGAAGGTAGTCTTCTAGATGTCACCCTCCTTCACCCTCAACTGGTGATATCCTAACTGCAGGTCATTCTTGGAGAACCATTATTCCCCCTTCAACTAATCAAAAAGGATTTCTATCCTTGGGAGAGGGTAACAGTTCTTGATCGTAACCATATTTCGTCGTTGGTAGTCTATGCACAGTTTGAGGTCACCATATTCCTTCTTCGAGAATAAGACTAAAGCACACCATGGTGACATTTTTGGTTGGAAAAAACCCTTATTCATCATATCGTCAATCTGAATCTATAACCCCCACAACTCAGAAGGTGTCATTCGATAGGGAACCATCGAAATTGTACGGGCACCAAGTTTCATGTATATCCTAAACTCAACATAACGTCGAAGGGGTAGAGTGACCACCTCTTCAGGAAAGATGTCCATAAACTCAATGAAAATTCCCGAAACATCCACCATCTCTGAGCCTTATGACTCCACTGACAACTCAACTAACAATGAAGGAAGGGGCTCCATTCGCCATCTTCCCTCCTAGAAACCCCGTTCATCGATGAAATCCACATACTGGCCACCCATATTCGAAAACACAACCCTTATCCAGAAGCAGTCGATAATGTCACATAAAGAGAATAGATAGTTGACGCCTATAATGACATCATACGACAACATTTTCAGCAAAAGAAGGCCCTCTGATGTGGTCCCACCATCAGTCTACATCCTCGAAAAACACAAGAAAAGCTAGATTGACCTCTGAATAGTGTACTCAAAACTAGGGGTATGGTAAGTCTCTCTAAGTCTAGACCCAAATAATGGGCTAGACAGGGTGCAAATAATGAGTGTGATTCCCCTTAATCAAACAAGGCACAAGCAATAGTGCTAAACAAGCTGATCGTACCTTGAAAAACTTCTGGCCCTACAGGAACTGCTGCCTCTACGGCGTGCAAATTCCCACGCCCAGCACTTATTCCCCTTGGTTTTTGTCCTACTCCTTAACCTTACCTTGGTCAAGGTACATGAGGATCACCCTGAGGTCAGCCTCTTCCTACAATTTCTTCTCTCGGAGGAGAATGAGCTCGTTGTCCCTACTACTACTGCTGAAAGGCCCTAGCTAGAAACTACTGTTTCTGAGGTGGGTGTTGAACAAGGCCACCCCCATTATACTGCACTGTATATGGAAACTGATTTTGAAGGTTTCAACGATTTCCACAGATGAAGCATCAGAGTCATGGGTCTACAAAGAAGGGGCAAGGACCAGGAGATCAAAACTGGAACTGCTGGGGCCCTATACCCGCTGGATGAATCCTGGAAGGACCTAACACTGGAGGCCTACTGCTGACGACCTTCCCCATTGATGAGCCCAACTATCTCCCTTCTCGTGGAACACCTCCCAGCGTGTTCTTCCTCTCCACCACCTTTTCCTTCTTCTGGACATCCATGTATGTCAGTAGAGTGATGGGAGTAACAACATACTGAAGAGAAGCTCGGAGTGCCTCCTCTAAACATCTCGCTCGAGACTCCTCATATGGAAGGAGGTCTACAGAAAATTGAAGGAGATCCTTGAACTTGATCCCAACTCCCTCATTGACATGGTCCCCTACTGAAGGGAGAATAGATCCTACATATTCTCCACCTTCATTGTGGAAGAGAAGAATTTTTCCCAAATCTCCCTCTCGAAGTCAGCCCATGAAAAATCAGACTCCTTATTCTCCCCAAGATAGAGTGTCCACCACTGATGTGCTGCTCCTTGCATCTAGATTATATCCAGAAGAACCCAGTACTATGTCATATCCCAGATCAAGTTGAAATTTATCACCATCTCCTCGAGCCAGCTCTCTGTCTCTATGTCTGAGATGCTGCCCTTGTACTTCCCAAGGTTCTACCACTGAAAGGCATGAAGCATCCTATACCATTTTTCATCTTCCTCCTCTTGATCCTCCCTCTTCTGATTGGCCAAATCATCTCATGGGCTTCGATTTCCCACACAGCCCATGGTCGCTATATGGGTTATATAGCTTCAAGGTAAATAAGGAATGCCTAAGCCCGAGTAGTGTAGAAGACTGATTTTAAATTTTTATTTGATTTTTCATTTATTTTAAATCCCTAAAATACCCAAGACACATAAGAACACAAGGCATTATGATGCATGTACCTTTCCTAGGGTCTCTACCCAAAACTCAGTGTAGCCTCACTTGGTCGTTCGGTTGGTCCAAAGTCCTTACATCAGATCATGGAGGGCCCTAAAATCCAGTGTCCTAGTTGGTCTTCCTTGTCCTATTTCACACACCAAGAATGACTAACCTTATTTCCCTACCATCCTAGGAAATTCTCACTGTAGCTAACCTTGAGCTCCATCATATCTCTCAATCTCCCTTTGATACCATTCTGTCACAACCCGCCTTCACCAAGATGAGTTAAGGTACAACAGATTGACAGACCCTTCCTTCTTCAAGTTGAAGGAGAGATAATGACCCCCAAGACCCACCTTCAACAGGCCCTGGAGTGGTGACTAGAACCATGGGTATAGGATCACATGTATAATGGAAGGAATTTTCCTTTTTATTTAGTAGGATTGGGAGATAAGATAGTAAATCCAAAACAACACCAAATCTTGAAGTAAAAGAAAAATCCAAAACAACCCATTCCCATATGCATGTTCAAATAATAAGGGCTACAAAAATATAGAAAACTCCAAAGGAATGTCCCAAAAGAAAATAAAAGAAATGTCAATGGTCCTGGAATCTGAGCTAATAGGGTCTGACATAGTCCTTGAAGTCCTCCTAAAAACCTAAAATCAGTTTTATATACATAGGGTAAGCATACATGTTTACGCAGTAATGAAAACCAAAAGATCTCATGCACAAGTGGAGAGACATTCTAATGCCCCATGAGAAAAGGAGATAAACAAACACCTAGTATGGAAAATATCCATTCAAACCTCACCAAGGAACACTACCCATATAATTAAAGTAAAGTAATACTAATAACACACCGATGTTGGGGTACCCCACACCACTTTCCCACCAGTTATCGAAGACATCCTACACGTCAGACCTCCCCCACCATTATCACCATAGTCCCACTACTGCCCCAAAAAACAACCTTTTGGGACACCACAACCACAGCTACGCCGACAAACATTGGGTCCACCACAAAAACATGTAACTATGGCCGCAGACACCTTGGCCCGAACAACAACTACCACGCCTGAAGACAGCAAGGCCTCATCTCGAAGACAATTTTGAAACAACCTACCTACAGACATCTGGTCCCACCCCTACAACATACTCTTCCTAAAAAATATAGAGCTATAATGGAATTCAGGTCATCAAAGCCTACCTGAAGTTTCTTGGGATACTCACCAAAGGGACCAGAAAAGGATCTAACAACGATCCACTCATAGGAGTGTAGGAAAAAAACCCTCCCCCTTGAAATGGGAGTGTTCGGCATGAAGTTCTCAACTTGTGTGGCACACAAATAAGAAACCTAAGAACTAAATTATTCTTATAGGTAAACAAGCACTAATACCAACCTAGGGGTTCCAAAACCATCCCATACACAAACAACCTTGTTTCTATTCATTTATAAGAAGCACCACAACCACAACCAAATCAAAACTCATTCATAGAAAGGAATTACCCATTGAACCCATTCTTGTTATTATATTCATGTGACTCCATTTAGACAATTATTCACTACCGATCAAATAACAGGCCTAGACACAAGCCAATGAAGGAAAAATATCCAAGCAACAAATTAAGAATTCACACCCGGTTCTCTTGTAATGTAACAAAAAAAAATGGATTTGTGATATCCATCGATGTACTAGAACCAAACCAAACCCCAACATACGGCCCCACATGGTCCCAAATCAAAAAACCAAAAACTGAACAATGGGGGATCCCATCCCCTCCATGTCACCCCACAAGAATCAAGAAGAACAACCACACATGTCACCAAGACAGAACAAGGGAGTTCTCAGATTCAAACACACCATTCCTTTAGTTCCACCTTTTTGTTTGGTTAACCAGGGTGACCACACAAGGATTATTATTCATTGGGAATCCATTTAATCAACCTATTTTGTATGATTAACTAGTTTATATGTTACAACCATTCAATCATAAAATTTTCTAGAAAAAAGAGGTTCATTAGTGGGAAAAAGGACCACCAACGACCACAATTTTTAGTGGAAATAAGTCTATACAATTAACAACATATAAGAAAAGGTAAAAGAGTACATAAACATCATCAAACACAACCCTTCATTATTCAACACCCATTTATTATCTTTTTTAAGGATTGTTTTCATCCATCCCTCTAGGAACATTATCATACCCACCCCATATGATACACAGTAAAGTGATACGAAGGAAAAACCCTACCTAGATGATCAACGATTGAGGTTTTTATCCTCATCCCAAGAACTGAGGATGCACGACTTGCAGGGGAGGAACTCTGGGGACTCCAAGAGTGAGCAGGAAAGGCTCCAACACAGGTGCACCACTAGACATTGGTAGGGGGACTCCAAATGCACCACGATTAGAAAATAAATACCAACTAAGAAGAAGAAATAATTCCCGTGTGATAAAAGATGAGATCCTTGAGTTGAGGGATATGAATTTTGAATGGATATAAAGGCAGATCGTGGTTTCACCAAATGGTTGAACAGTTACACATGATAGAATTAATTTTTATTTAATAATTCTCATTGGAGAGGTGGAAAAAATAGTTGTGCGTTAAAGGATTTCATTTAAAGGGAGGAAAACGGGTTTGTTGAGGGGCACCCCATTCTCAGGGGATTTAAAACATTGTTTATGGGGATAAAAACAGCCTTAAACCACTTTAAAATGTTAAATGATTTAAAAGTGGTGTTATGGGAAACTGGGGAAGTAAAACCCTTACACCCCCCCCCCCCCCGTGGCACCAATCAGGTGTGGTGCTGATCAGTGACTCACCGATCCGGGACACATCGATCAGTGACTCACAGATGGGTGACACACCGATCGGTGACTCACCGACAGGTGACACACCGATTGGTGACTCACCGATGGGTGACACACTGATTGGGGAGACACTGATCCATGTCACCGATAGGTGACACCATGGTGACATCCTGTCACTGACACCGCTGCCCTCCAGACTTACTGATGGGGTCTAGGGTACCCCAAAACCTAGAAATTTGAAATGTAATGGACCAAGAGGGTCTGATCCATTACAAGTTACATTTAGTTATCATTGGTCAGTGAAAATCACTATTTTTTAAAGGGTTGAACTGATTAAATTAGAAATGTGAATTAGTCTTGATATCTTAAAAAATTAGGGTATAACTGTAAAAAGATTAATTAAAATGGTAAATTAGTTACAATAAAAAATTAATTGTCACTTTATTCTAAAAATTATTAAGATATTTTAGTAAATTAACAATTTTAGAGTTTTACTATTTAAAAAAATTAAAGGGTGGTTTGATGGATATATTTCCAATGATGATAATAATGTAGTTAGAAAAAATTAAATACAGAAAAAAATGTGACCATCATAAAGTTTTATGTTAAGAATAATTAATATTTTCAAAGAGTTAAATTTAAGGAATATTATTCCTAAATGTCATCATTATTTATATTGTCTTAAATTATAGATGTTTCTCTATAAATATTTAGTAGGAGGGATTTACTAAATGTTAACATAGATAAGTGACATGAATTACATATGATGTAATAATTTAATAAAAATATAGAAAGTTGAGTATACATAAGGATGTTCTATAAGTTTATCATATATAATATGATAGAGAGGTTCTTATGTTGGATTTATTAAATATTCTTCTAATATTTTAAGGATATAAATATAATTTAATAGAAGAAAACTTATAATTTATCATTCATTCATGTTGGATTCATAAATGTATATATAGATATGCATTTTATAAAGTATAAGGATAATTAAGCTCTTAGAGAATGAATTTGTGTTATCTCTAACTCATGTTCATTATAGTGTATTATAAGTTATGAAACAAATTGAGTTTAGTGTGATTACTTTTATAGTATAGAGATACAAAATTATGATTATGTGGAAGAAAACAAATAATAAGATTATTTGAGTTCAATGGTGGGCCCCCTATGTATACTAAATGTAGTGTCATAAAAATGTATTTGGTGTACTAGGGGTGCATAGATCATATTTCAGCCCCCACTCCCAGAGGTTGGTCAGATACCTAGAGTGAGAACTTTATACTTTGATACCCTAACTAAAAATGTATACATATTGGCTGAGATAATATGGGGGTGGTTGGGTATGTTGTTGATCATTTCATTGATTGGAGGTCAACCAATATGGTATTTTCCCTCTTATTTAATGATCGTGACATATGATCCCTCAATTGAGATTTTTTATAAGTGTATGACCAATCTTAGATAGTACATATGATGTGATTATCCATTCGGATAAGGTTTGTAATGGCCCCAGCCCTAGTAGACCCAATATGATGACTTTCTTTATTATATTGGCATAAGACACCTGAAATTGCATCCCAAAGGGCCAAATAGTTTAACATTATTGGTAAACATGATACATATATGAAATTTAAATTTTGGACATAAAATTAAAAAAGGTATTTCCTTTTATAAAACCTTTATCCACTTATCATAACCCTATATATCATTCATAATAAACATCTAGGAAACCAAGGGAAAACAAAACATAATAAAGGGGTGAGATAAAATGATCAACAAGGGTAAAAAATTAAAAAATCAATCATGAATCACTAATGAATGAAACATAATAAAATGGAAAAGTATATATATAGATAAAAAACATTACATTTAATCCAAAACATTTCAATCATGAGATTATAAGTCATAATCATTATATAAATGTAAAGTATTTGAAACAACTACCATTTAATCAACAAAATCGTATAGAATTTAAATTCTTAGATTATTTTTAATGAAACCAATGCTTAAAAATTTTCATTCCATGATTTCAAGAATCATGGTACGTATTCAATCAAGACTTTTAACAAGATATTTTAATCATTGTGGGGAAAACCTATTTAATTTTTCCAACATTTTCATCTCATGAGACTACTAATGCAACTTGCATATATCTATAACCGAGCTCCACCATTATATACATGTAAACAGAATTATTTATAAATAGAGTAATCAATTTAAAAGGTGATTTTTTATTCAATTTTTACAATAACACTTTGAAAATTTTGGAGACCATTAATACAATCAGATTAATAATATGATATATCAAAGGGGATTTATATACACCTCATAAAAGAATATGGATGTATAACCTCAAAATATGACTCAGTGAAAGGATATATAGATAAATTACGTTAAAAATTAATCAATTATGTGTATACAAATGGAATTATAACATGAGATAATGAAAAGTTATTTCACACCTAACTTCAGCATAACGTAATCAATGAAAAATAAATTTAACCCAATGAATGGTAATTGAGTGAAGAAATATCTTACCACTTGTAATCAGTTGAAAATTATTCCCCATAAAAGTAATAATAATCAAATGAAAAAAATTAGATTAAAGATAATGTTGATCAAAAGTTATTATATATACAACACACATAAGAAATAAGTGGGGAATATTTCATATATCTAACAAAAGTAAAAGTGAGATGAGAAAACCCTTAACTCACACTTCCCATTAGTGTTAATTAAACTCATGTATAATGGTTTAAAGAATGATATTAACCCAGTAAAAAATATATTCATATTTATAATACATTTTGTGATTATTTTATAATATATTATGACCCATTCATTAATAATATTTCATTAATTTCATGGTTTTGGGTGGGTTTATTCCATGGTTTAATGATCGGTTCACTTGTGTAAAACAATGGATGTTTCTGTAAAATAGATTTGAAAATCCAAAAATTGTAATGGAATTTTATTAATAAACATACATGAGTATTAATTTTCCAATTTATCATTTTCATTTCTCAAATGATTATGATACATTAGATAAAATGTTAAGGATAAATGTTTGTCTTATTTTGGAAATTTTTCCAAACATCAGGAACTTGTTTCATTTTATTTACCATTATGAGTATATTTTAGTTGAATAACATTAAATAGAATAGAATATAAATATTAAGATATTATTTAACTATAAAAAATAGTTATATTACCTTTCAGGAATGAGGTAATGGAAAACAGACAAAATCATTATTCACAGATACAACTAAGAAGTATAATTTGGACAATAGTTTCATTTATTTGAATAAGAGAAGGTAATAAAAGTGGTTGATATAAGATATTACATTTAAAACATAATATAATAGTATTTAACTGTTTATATAATTATAATTACTATATTTATTAAGGATGTGGGGGAGAAAGTAGAAAAATAATATAAATTAATACAGGTGTTTTGAGAAAATTACCTATGGAATATCACCTCCTTGGAGGACCCCTTTTTTTCTTTTGGTGATACCAAAAGTAATTGGATGTTAGGGAAATAAATAGTAGAGGATTTGGTATATATTTTAGGAGCTTAAATTCTTGTGAGTCGAAATGGGGTGGTGAGGGGTGGTATTTATACTTGAGGTGAGGTGGGTTTAAGTGATTAAAATAAAGAATACTTTATATTTAAAGCCAACCATATTGAGGTGGAATTAATTTACATGACATTGGATGGAAATTAATATTGTAAATACTTTTTAGGTTCTATAAATACTTTAAAAAAACCCATTAATGTTTTTATTTTTTATTTTTTTTAATCCATTGTGTTTTAACTTTAACCCATTTAATTTTTAACATATACCGTAGTAAATAATGGTTTTACTATGGTAAAAGTTTAATTCCTAAAAACTAAATCAACATTAAAACCTAATTTAGACTTTATTATACCAAATATTTAATCGATTTAAAAAAATCAATTTACATAATTGAAAAAACTAGAGTTAAAATTAATCTCTAAGGCAAATTGAAAATGTGGGTTTTTAAAGTGAAAATTTCAAAAGTTTGAAATGATTTTATATTCAATTTCAGTGTGAAATTGGTTCCAATTACCAAAATTAGTTTTTATGTATAATGGGAAAATATCCTTTATAAAATAATTCAAATATAATTTAACTATATAAAAAAAATAGATGATAAGTCAGATTTAAAGTAAAAACAATATTGAACTATTCATAAAAAAGTAAAAATTCTCTGAAAAATACCAAAAATTTTCCAAAATATAATTTTTATACTAAAATTTCAAAAATGAATATAATTTTTTAAAATGAAACTTATAAAAGTGTCAAAATTAAGATTTAAAATATGTGTGCCTTAAAAAGGTGGCAAAAATGCCTTGGAAATATATAACTTTTATGTTTAAAATTTGATTTATTCGAATATTAATTATAACAAGTATATTGAATGAAATTTAAAAAAATTTGTTGAATATATAGAATAAAAAGTTAATTAATACACCTCACTAATAGTGATTAATTTAATTTATTGATATCAAATTCCATTAAGGGCATAAAAATAGTTTTTTATAAAAGCACTTCATTTATGTTCAATAGGATTTTATTTTCATTTCAAATTAATATGGTAAATCATTTAATTCATTTTATAAAAATTCGTAAGAAATATTTTTCATAATTTATTCAATATCATTCATTCCTTCCATTCTAATGGCTAGGTGATAACAATCCTAGTTAAATAATAATATTTTAATAGTTTGTTTATGCATGGTGTTCTATGTAATGTAAGTTATATAAAATATTGAATTTAAAAAGAGACATACAATTAAACATTAGGGTGTTACATTCTCCCCTCCTTCAATAAATTGTGTTCTCTCAATTTGAAATTTAACTTTGAAAATCAATATTTGATATATGAAAATTCCTTCGAGGGAAACCCACAACATAAATAGGATTAAGAAAACATCCCCTTAATAATTGGGAATGGGAAAAGAAGAGGTAACCAAAAAAATTATATTTAAAATTTTATAAAATTTGAGCAAAGTAAAAAATGGGACATAGAAGATAAATCAAACTATCATGTTCCGATAGAGAGTGATAGATAATATCATCATCAAAAATATTACAATAAAAAACTTTAAATTTGTGATGGGTTAAAGAGGACCTTGATTTCTTGATATGAAAATTATATGAATAATTTTTTTCATTCCAAATTACATTACAAGATTTCAGGGATTCTTTTATTATCCAAATAAGAACATGGGAAAACATAAAAATACCTGATTTCATTCCTCGTCTTAAGAATAATATTATCCTTTGGTTATGATTTAATCAATATTCACATCATCTCATATTCCAAGAATATATATATTCAAGATGGTTTTTTATGCATAAAGAACTTTTAATGAATCATAAGTTCCAAAAGTCATTACTTAGGCCTTTAAATTTTTACTAAAACCAAAATGGTTAGCACATGATATCCAATATAGTAAATCATACATTAACCTTGGACAATAATATCAAAAAATCATCTTAATCCTTTCTATGAGTAATTTACATTAAGAATATTATTGATATTAATGACCATATTCCAAATACAAAAAACTGATAAAACATTTTCCCCTGGATAACATAAATATGTTCGTAATGAAACATTCCAAACATGTGAATACTTTTATCACATATTCTCTTAAAAAATTGAAATCACCATAAAACCTTAATGAAAACATGCATAAAATCTATTTTATTGAACATATTCCTTATATCCAAAAATGTAATACACTATAGAAAAGATAAACCATCAATATCACTAACCAATTTCATGGTCCCCAATTCAATCCCATAATCACCTCTTTATTATCTCAACATCGAGCACTTATTAAGGGTTATATTTCCTTCAAACATGTGTTTCCAAAAAGATAATCTTTCCACTAAATCATTTTCCTAGTCATTTGTGCCATTAAACATGTTCTCTCAAATCCTTAAATAAAAATTTCAACAGTATAATCCTTATAAGTTTCATTATTCTTAAAATAATATTGTCATAAAACATATTTCATAGATCTAAAAACACAATCTCAATAATCATTCTATATTAGATATATTAATATTATAATATTGACCTTGATCCCATAGGTTCTTATGAGGTATAATGCCATTATTCTTTAAGACTCTTTTTGTAGTGCCTCATATCCTTATATTTTAAACATTTCACAATTGCAACTTATTTTTTTCCATTCAATCACGTGTATGTTGACCTTTATCTCCCCAATTTTAATAAATTCTCATTCCCTTTAAGAAAGTATCGGTGTGTTTCTTTCCATAATTATCACATATGGGAAAATCCTTATTTCTCATCATCTATTTATTCATCTATTGATCCCCTATTCTCTTATTCTCTTACTTCCCAATAAAATTTATAAGACTTATAAATCCATTCTCTTTCTTGATAACACATAATGCTATTTAATCATTTGAAGGAATTATTTATGAGACCATCAAACTTTAGAATATTAAATTAAGAGCGTTAAAGAAATGAGAAATCTTGAACTCCTTATCACATATTTAATTAAAAACATAAGTAGATATCTTAATAAAGGTCACTTCATAATCTACGACACTTTATTCCCCCTTTATTTAAGATGAGGAACTTCGTCTTCATTTTAATTTGTTCCTCGAGAGGAAAATATTTTTCGAATAATGTGTCATTTCCATTCGATGAGTTCAATTTCTTATTCCCCCCTTTTATTCTGGATGAATAACCACTTTTGGTCATTATTATCTTTGAGGAAATATAATGCAAGTGTGACCTCTTCATTTTAACTCCATCCCAATACTGCAAATGCCTCCTCTAAAGACTTAATACATTGGTCAGCTTTAATTGGTTTTGTAGTCCCACTAAATCTTAGGGGTTACATCGTATAAAGTGACCAACATGGGAGAGTCTTGTTATTTTGTAAGTTTCTTCATCTGGGAAGTCTTAATTTTTATAACCTGATTAAGATGCCCTAAAATATCCATAATTGTTTCCACTAAAAAAATCTGTATTTGTTCCCTCAGATAGGAAATCATTACATTATCCATAAGTATTAATACCATTCTTCCATCCAAGATCCATTTCTAAATAATAGAATATACTAAATTAGATCATATCATTTTTAAACATAATTTATAATCATAAAAATAATGAAATACTTAACATAAATTGAAAATCATATTCATATATAATATTATACTCATAAAAATGGTATATTTGGGATGTTCATATATTATTTCCATCAAATTATACCATAGGGTTACGTTACCAAATATATGTTTTATTTAATCTTGTTCTCAATGTTTGTACTAAATTTCATCTGAAACCAACTATAATAACCCCAAATATAGTAGCCTCGATCCAATTCCTTACTTTATTACATTAGCACAAGATACATGAAATTCATCCCAAATGACTGAATAGTTTACTAGTATTAGTAAACTAGAGACATATTTTAAATTTACATTTTGGATATAAAATTTAAAATATATTTTATTTGAGAACATAATTATTCCCTATAGTGTAACCCTACATATCAATCATAATAAACATCTTTTCAACCTAGGGAAAATAAAACATAAGATAGGGTTGATTTCAAATTCTCAAAAAGGGTTAAATACAATAGAATCCAATATGAATAAATAATAAATGAAACATTACAATTATGGAAAGGTATATATATAACTGAAACACTTTTTATTTAATCAAAATGTTTTCAACCATGAGAAGATAAGGTTTAATCACTATGAAAATATAAAATATTGGAAACAACTTCCATTTAATAAATAAAGTTGAGAAAAATATCAATTCATGGATAATATCTTAATGAAATAAATGGTTAATAATTTGGATTCCGATATCTCATAAATCATGGTAACTCAACAATCATGACCATTCACAAGATATTTTAATCATTTCGGGTAAAAATCCATTTATTTTGGCCACTATTTTTGTCTCATGAGATTATCGATGCATAGGGGGACCATCTATAACTGGGACCCACTAGGGTCATCATGCCCAAAGCATTCATTATATATATATATATTAATAAATCTAAAAATTCATTTTTTTAAATAAAAATTTCTCATAATACTTTTAGACATTTGATTACCATAAAGACAATGAGATTCAAGATATGATATATCAAAAGGGTTGTATATACACCTCGTAAAGTAATATGGGTTTATATCATCAAAATATGCCTCAATGAAATTAGATAAAGAAAAGTCCCATAAAACATAATTGATTATATTTATATAATTGGAAGTAAAAAAGTGAGATAATCAAATCTAATGTAATAAATAACTATAGTATGGTGTAATCAATAAAAGAATGTTTAACCCAATGAATGAAAATTGAGTTAAGAAATATCTTTCAACTTGTAATCAGATGAATTTTATACCCCATAAAATTAATTTTTATCAAATGAAAAAATTGGATTTATGATATGACATATCAAAGGGTAGTAAACATATAAAATACATAATAAGTAAGTGGTGAATAAGTTATATATCACATAGAAGTAAAAGTATGATAAGAAAACCATTTCCTCATTCTTCCATTTAGTGAAGCATTATTTAAACTCATATATAACATATTAAATAATGTTATTAAATAATTAAGGTACTATATTCATATTTCTAATAACTTATTTTATTATTTTATATTATCTTATAACCCATTCATTAATAATATTTCATTATTTTTATGGTCATGGTGTCTTCGTTTCAGTGTTTAATGATCGGTTCATTTGTGTAAAATTATGGATGTTCTTATAAAATGAGATTATAAATCTAAAAGTGGAATGGAATATTATTAATAAAATCATATTAGTATTAATGGTATTATCTGTCATTATTATATCTTATAATATAATGATTTATTAGAGAAAATGTTAATGATTAATGTTTGGTTTACTTTGGTGGGTTTTTCGAACATTACGAACAATTTTCATTTTACTTACTATTAGGTGGATATATTTGTTACATAAAATGAAATAGGATATAATATAGATATAAAAAATATTTTTTGACCATAGAAATATTTTTATGACTATCAACGAAGGTCGTAATGTAAAATGAAAAAAATCAATATTTTATGGAGATGATTAACCTATATAATTTAGAAAATAGGTTTTTTAATTTGAATATGATGTGGTAATAAAAGTGGTGGATATAAGATATTCCATTTAAAAAATAAAATTATAGGTTTTACATTATTATTGAATTATTTTCTTTGATTTATTAAGGAGGTGATCAGAAAGTAGAAAAATAATAGAAACTAAGAGAGGTGTTTTTGAGAAAATTAAATATTGAATATCGCCTTCATGGAGGACCCCTTAAAGACCTTATATTTTTTATTTTCAAGAGAAAAGTGGAACTTGGAAATGGAGGAAATTTATTATGAGAGGTTTTGGAAGATATTTTATGAGATTCAAGGATTCTGAGTCGAAATGGGGTGGTAATGGGATGTATTTATACTTGAGGAGTAGTGAGTTTATGTGATTAAAGTAATGATTATTTTATATTTAAAGCCAACCATATTGAGGTGGAATTAATTACATTGAATTTGGATGAATAAAAATATTTTATTGGATGGTTAAGGTAAAGAAATATTTAAATAAACCATATAATTTTTTAGTTTTTAGGTATTTTAAGCCTACTTTTTTAACATTAACCCGTTTCATATTTACATATATTGCGGTAAATAGTTTTTTTATAATAGTAAAAATTTTATGGATAAAAATTAATATGAAATTAAAAAATAATTTATACCTTCTTATTCAAGACATTTAATTCATTTTTCCAAATTCAATTTACATAATTGTTAAAATTAGATTTAAAATTAATCCCATAGACATAATGAAAAAGCGGGTTTCTATAGTGACAACTTTAAAATATCAAAATTTTTTATATCCAATTCAATTGTGAAATTGGTTAAAATATCCTAAATTGAATTTATTGATATATAATTGGTCTAATTATACTTTAAAATATATTTATAATATTATTTAAATCTATAAATAAAATAAATTAAAAAACAATTTTCCATTAAAATTCAATATTTTTCACTATTTATAAAAAAATGTTACTTTTCCGAAAAACACCAAAATTTTACTCTAAGATAGTTTTTATATTCCTTATTAAAACTGAAATCTGTTTTATATAATAAAACATAAATAAGTTTCAGAATTTATATTTTATATTGGTGTGCTATTAAAAGGTGGAAAATATTTAATGTCCCAACCTAGGTGCCACACATCAGTTCCCAGAGTGAATTCTCTTTGTGACATCAGTCGTGCATCCCTGTACACCAAAGGCTACTAACTTGAAAAAATGTTGTAATTTAAATCATTTGGAGACTATACCCTCTTTATCAAAGTATTAATCTAGTAAAAAATATATTAACAACAACCAAAATAAATATTCAAAACTAGAATAATACAAATATCACATGATGACCAAAACTTGAAATACAATATCCAATACTAAATTAAAGATATTTCATGATGAGTAAATTTCAATATTAAATATTAAAAACCCAAAATAAATAAAGACACTAACTACTCTCAAGAGGGTTCCAAATACATGTTTGGTTCCCTCATCCTTGCTTCACCCCGACTTAGCCATCCAACACATGGACCTTCCCTTAACCTGTCCGGAAATCATGAATTCTATTCAAGTACTGATTTGATAGCCTGAGTAGGGTGTGAGTACAACTTACTAGTCCACTATTAATGTAATTTTAAAAAATATTCAGTCAATAATAATGTATGAAGTTATATAAAGAATAAAATATATGGAATAAAGTAAAGAGTTTACATTTATTCAATTAATATCCATTAAACCACCTAAACCCATGGATTCTTAAGGACACCTGAACTCTCAATATCGGATTTACTCTATGATAGAGTCTGAATTATCCCCATGGGATATCACATATCTGAATACCATTTTAACCATTCATCAGATCAATTCATGTCGAAATTCCATTATTACCATTCATAATCTCAATTCATATCTGAATTCCATTTTTACTATTCACTATTTCAATGCAAATCTTAATCCCATTATAACTAGTCATCATCTCAGTTCATATCTAAATTTCTTTGTTACTATTCATCATCTCAATTCATAGATGAATTCCATTGTTACCATTCATCATTTAAATTCATATGTGAATGACACTATTACCATTCATTATCTCTCTTCACATATTAATTCCATTATTACCATTGGTCATCCCAATTCATATCTGAATTCCATTATTACCATTCATAATCACATTTTATATTTGAATTCCATTGCAACCATTCATCATCTAAATTACCACATGGGTATTCTAATGCGACATACCATGTCCCAGACATTATTATCAAATATATCACAACATCCCAATATCACATATATCACAATATCCCAACATCACATATATCACAATATCCCAATATCACATATATCACAATATCATATGTACCAAAACAATCCAATAATTAATTAATCCAGTGTAACAATTGAATATTCACATAATTTCATTAATTAATTCAAGAACTAATGAATCATATCTACCCATTTAATTAATTAAATAATTAATTAATCACATTATTTCTATTAATTAAATCAACCATTAATTAATTACATTAATTCCATAAATTAATTAAACAATTAATTAATCTAATTCAACAATCTCAATATCCCCATAACTAATTTAAAAACTAATTATTCAAATTCAAAAATCCTAGTATCTCATAATAAATTTAAAAATTAATTTTTCCAATTCAATAAATTCCTCAATCTGAAAAATCATCATAAATAATTCAACAAATAATTAATCAAATTCCACAATCTCAATATCCTTAATTTCACAATCCCTAAATTAATTAATTTACCAGATTAATTAATTCATTTTAAAAATCACTATTTCTAATAGTAAAATAATAATTAAATAATTACATACACATAATTGAAATTAAGACATCGAGATTTGAATAATAGACCACCAACCATAAAATTAGTGATAAACGCCTGCCAATGGATATCCCCAATTTAGGTGGAATAATCCAAAACATGATAAACATTGAGATCTTGATTCAACCCATATATCAATGATTTATATTTATTAGTTATAATAAAACCTAGTTCTAGATCCACCGTGAATAGGGTAAAATCATCCCTTCATGGATGGGAGATAAATGAGAAAAAGATGAAAAACCAATTAGAATGAGAATCAATTACCTGGAGTGATGTATATCTTCAATCCAGACATTAAATCACCAATAACAGATGTAATTATCCCTAGTAATTAATTCGAGAGCCTCCAAAAATCATAGTAATGTGTTTTGGTCATGTAGAGGTTTATTTTCAGATAATATGGTGGTTAAGGTATTTTTAAAATAATTTTTTCGTTAATTAAAAGGTAGCACACATTTTCCTTGATAGGGGACACGTTTTGACAAAATATGTACCTAAACTAATTTTACCTTTTATGGGGGTGTATAATTACTCCTAGGAGGGCATATAATTTGAAAAAATATGTGCCATCCATGTGAATCCCCTCTATTTGGGTTCACATGGTTTGCGAGGATGGGGCACACAGTTTAAGAAAACCATGCGCCAACCCTTCACATTCCCTCTTCCTTACAAAATTATCAATTATCACCAAAACAAAATCCAAGATAAAATCCAATACAAGGGTATATGAGACTAAGAAAATGATTACTTGTAAAAAAGCCTAAGATGCCTCCAAAAATGTAAATATCTTTCAATCTTCCCACATTATAATAGATAATCCTCGATCTATACTCCCATGAATCTCTAAGATTTTGAGCTAAAATGAGCAGGCCACTAACCCCAAAAATATTCTTCTCCCTCCCATGTATTCTCCTACACAAGACCATGTTTCCATAGTATCCAAAAATCGACACTATTGTTTCCTATAACAATTTCTCACTATGATCAAACACACGTATAAGTTTCTATACAAAGGAAGAATAAGTCTCAATCTCATAATCATAGACATGGATCACATTAAAAGGGTTAGGGGGATACTGATGAATTTTTGACACATGAAACACATCATGCATAGCATTGTACGTTTGTGGAAAATACAACTGGTATTTCATCAGCCCAATTGTCTCTAGAACATCAAATGGTCCAACGAACCTGGGTGCTAGTTTTCCCTGTCTCCATATCCTCTGGTCACCCAACATATGTTACACACTAAGGAATAAATTTTCACCCAATGTAAACACTATGTGTTATTGGTGTCTATCGGTATATAAATTTTATCCACTCTGATCCATATCTATGCACTTCTGAATCAGCTATACATGATCTAACACCTCTTACATGAGAATCAGTCCCAACAACTTTGTCTCACCTAATTATGTAAAGTGTATACGTAATTTGAATGGCCTATTAAGTATATCATTGTATGGTTCTATCTATATTGTTTGTTTATTATAGTTGTCATAGTAAAATTCCACAAATTCCAGGAATTTCTTTGTAGATGCAACAAAGTCTAGAATACACACTTAGAACATATCCTCAAAAACCTGTATAGTATGATTCAAATTCCCATCTATCTATGGGAAGAAATTTGTACTCAAAAAAACTTTTGTATCAAGTTCCTTCTTTAAGACCTTCCAATATAGAGAATTAAAATGTGATTCATTTTCTGAAATAATTGTCCATGGCACCCTGTGTAGATGGAATATCTCTTGAACGTACTAATATCACAATTTCTCTACTAAGAAAGTCTCCTAAATTTTCAAAAAATAATACCTTCATCAAATGGTCTATAAACACCAAAATAGTGTTATTATTATGATTAATTCTAAGGAAACCCACCAAAAATGACATTGTAACACCATCCCACTACCATTTCATAATGGAAAACTAATGAAACAAACCTACAGGTCGTTAATGATCGACCTTCACCTATTGGTAGGTGTAGCATCATGTCACAAACCCGATTATTTACCTTTTCATGAAACAACACAAAAGCATCCATTGTAGGTCATTAAAAATTTTGCTCAATCCTATATGAATCACCCACTATAAGGTAAGAAATTATAGTGTCAAATCCTCCCACATACTCGAAGGCACAATAACTCGATTCCTAACATAGATGATCTCTTCCTCAACCATGGTCAAATTGGATGGTGATAACCCACTTCATGGATTTCCCTCAAGGTCAAAAATTACAAATCCTTATACCACCTATCCCTGATCCAACTCAAAAGTGTATAATCCACTGAAACTGATATGATTTTAATCTAAACATGACTCTCTTGAACCACAATATACATCTTAGTGAGCAAAGTCACCATCTTCTACTCAGTACTAAACTCCTGAACATCCTGAGTCTGAATTTTCATTCTTAAAGCATCATCAACACTATTTACTTATTTGGGTGTTTATTCTATATCGAAATAAAATGACTTTATATATTAAACCCATCTTCGTTGTTGGATATAAAAATATAACTATGAAAAGATATACTTTACGCTCTTGTGATTTGTATACACCTTAAAATTTTCACCCAATAGGTAATGCCTCCATAAATTCAATGAATAAATAATTTCTACTAACTCGAGGTCATTCATAGTGTAGATTTACTAATGTGTCCTCAACTTCAAAGACCCATATTCCACAATTCAATCTCCCGACATCAATACATCTCCAAGTATAATCATAGATGAATTACAAATCTGGAAAACCACAAGGTAATGTATTTAGGTAGATATATCCCTTATCCTCAAACTATTCTAGTTGATTATTTATCTCTATAATCTTTATCAGTTTCATTCTATAGAGTGGAATAGAAATTCAATTAGCCCCATGCATGAGCTCAATTGAAAATTCCACATCTTTGTTAAGTGGGTTTCTATAGAATTCATCAAGAAAAACATCCCTAAACCTATCCACTATTGGTGTAAATACATCCTTCTTTACACCCACATCATTCAAAAACAAACTAGAGGCCTAGACAGAATTCTCCCCCATTTACTGGTGAACTGGACTAGAAAAACATGCCTTGATATCCCAATCTACACAATGAACATATTTTTCACCCTTAGGAGACATAAAGGTTAGTATCCTGTGGTAACAATCTATGTGGGATCGGTATTCTACCATTTAGACCATACCCGCAAATAGGTTAAAGCCTTTCATGTCAAGAATTTAAATATCCCAACTAAAATGATACTTACCTGCCTTTAGAGAACACCAATTTCACAAATGTATGTCTCTCTACTATATTCAGATAGGTGTGTCCATCATCATCACACCACTCATGAAATCCACCACCAGGATAAAAAAATTCTCAATTTTTTCATAAATAATATAATTAAGGCAATTATCAAATAAGAAACTAGATAATATAGAATCTACATGAATGGTACATTTAATCTTCAAAAGTCGAGCATTGTTATTGACTTGTGTATGTCGAAATGCATGCAACTCTACTGTCCCTCTTCCCTTTTATACATTCTATATCCCCAGAGCTGCTCCACTAAAATAATAAGGCAGTTATTTCCTAGAATCACCAAGTACACTACCTCTACCACCACACCCCGCATAACTCTAACTAGCAAACTAATATGCGGCAGAAGATTCCCTTCATGTACTCTAGTTCTGTCTAGCTTCTCCATTAATACCCATCGATCATGGGTTCCTGCAGAACCTCTATTGAAATACCATCCTATCATAAAATAATCACACTAAGAGTGGTTAGCGATATATTTTATTGTATTTTTCATTCCTACCACACTGGTGGAAAAGAAAAATGGTAAGATCATTATTATCTTATCCTTCCCCCTAGCCACTCCTCCTACTATCCCCCTGGCCAACATTCTTGTAGCAATGATTCCTACTCTTAGAAGATGCAACTCGTGATCACGTAGTAAAAGACACCTAACCTACACTAGAATCATCTTTTAGATTACCCTCATCATCAGAGCCAAATCCACCCCCTCATTAAACTTCATTAATTAAAAGAGGTTAACTTGGGACTTAATCACACATTTAAGTCTATCCTAGAGATGACTGACCATAGTTGTCTCATATCCTTCCAGCACTGGAGAAAAGAGCTGTAAATCTATAATGTGTCCAACATTTTCTATCACAGACATAGATACCTAAATCAACCACATTTAACTTATCTAATCCCTCATACCTTATTGTATCTAGGTAAAATTAATCGAGTAACTTCTCTAAAAAGTACTTCCATAACATACCATAATCCTCTATAGTCTAATCCTAAACATCCTTAGAGTGCTTTGATGATCCTCATAGACTATAAGAATCTAACATTAACCAATTCTCAATAGGTTTATCCTAAACGTCATGTATATTCTAGATGGACTCAATCTAGAAATCTTATTCCATAGGTCCATCCTATTCAGTAAACATCAGAGGGTAATGTAACTGAAACTCCCGAGTAAGATCAGACATACTATTCACAACCCTCCTTGGATATCATTCCCTAAATTGAATAAAATGAGCAAAGTTCTCTCAGAATTTCTATCTGACGTCCTCACCCTGCACTACCGGTGCCTTAGGTTCTCCCACCATAAGAACATCTTCAGCTGTGTCCTCCTGTATTCCTATAAACAAGAATAATCATTGAGGAATATCTCTACAATGTCGTATACATGTCTCAAGACACATAATAACATTAAAAAAAATCACAAGAGGGTTTTCACATCAATCAATAACATTTCATTCTCCAAACCTTTACAAATAGTCAATACCAAGTCACTATCACTACCCTTAACCATCATACTTCTAGGCCATGTTTAATAAAGGGTAAAATCATTCTCAAAATCATGTTTCTCATTAAACACTAATTTATTCACATATTTATATTATTTTTAAATTCCTTATCAATTGAAAATTTTAATTTCATATTTTCCACTTTTTTAATTAAAATTTACCCAATCAAGGAAAAACTGTTAAATTTCATCAACTTACCCTGAACCTGTTTTCCCGTGCATATCTAAAATGATGCTTGTCAAAAAATAATCCTGAGTTCCTAGAATGATTAATGCATACTCAAATCATGTGCCATACCTAGCCATGATTCAAAGAACTAATGATCATATAACAACAATCACATCTCACAAAAATTGCATCACCTAAGGTGAAAAAGCATCTAACTATAACAACACACATCAATAATAGAAATCTTATGCTCGGTACATGGGCTTTCCCTCATACATGGGTTAGAAATTCCCATGAAGAAGCTCATACAATGTCTCGAATATTCCTTGTCTCTTATAAAACTCTCTTAAATAGTAATAAAAAGAAAATAAAATTGAACCCTTGTGACACCACTCTATAATGTCCAGACCCAGGTGCCACACATCGGTTCCCAAAGTCGGTTCTCAATACAACCTCAGGCACACCTCCCAGTATGCTAGAAGTAGCAAACTAATAGCAAGGGTTTAATATTGATCACTAGGATAATATACCATCTTTATCAAAGTATCACAATAGAGAAAAATAAATAAAAAAACCAACATATATAATCATTACCATAATAATACCAATATCCCATGATGACCAAAACAGGAAATACAATATCCAAAACTAAATAGTAGATATTTTAGGTTGAATATGTGTCATGTGCCAACATGAAAAACTCAAAATAAATAAATACACTAAAAACTCCCAAGTAGGTCCCAAATCGAAGTCTGGTTCCCTAATCCATGCTCTATACTGACTCATCAATCCAACCTAGGGTCATTGACCTTAACCTATCCAACAACCATGAAATAAATTCATGTACTAATTATAAAGCCCAAGTAGGGTGTAATTATAACTCATTGGGCCAGTACCAATGGAATCTAAAACAATATCCAATCAATAATATTTCATTAATTTGTATACAGGATAAAATACATTTAGTAAAGTAAACTATAAACATTAATTCAACTTCTCTTTATTAAACCACATAAACTCCCAGGTTTCTAGGGACACCTTAACTCTCCATACCTACTCTGGTTCATTATAGAGTCCAAATTATCCCCATGGGATATCATAAATCAGGATTTCATTATTACTATTAATACTTTCAATTCATATCTAATATCCATTGATTACATTCATCTTCTTAGTTCATAGCTGAATTCCATTATTACCATCCATCATTTCAGTTCATATCTAAATTCTATTATTACCATTAATCATCTCAATTCATATTTGAGTACCATTATTACCATTTATTATCTCAATTCATATCTAAATTCAATTGTTACCATTCATCATTTCAATTCATATCTAATTTTCACAATTAGTATTCATCATCTCACTTTACATATGAATTCCACTATTACCATTAATTATCTCAATTCATACCTGAATTCCATTATTACCATTCATCATTTCAATTCATATCTAAATTCCATTGTTATAATTCATCATCTCACTTCACATATAAATTTCATTATTACTATTCATCAACTCAATTCATATTCGAATTATATTTTATTCATTCAACATATCAATTCATATTGGAATTCCATTGTTTAAATTCATAATCTCAAGTCATATCTGAATGCCATTGTTACCATTAATCATCTCAATTATCACTATGTGATTTTGATATAGCAGACCATGTCCCACACATGATTATCACATATATAAAAATATCACAATATCACATATATAACCATATCATAATATCACATACATCACAATGTCACACATACTAAAACAACCCACTAATTAATTCACCATTTAATTAATCCAATGTAAAAATTAAATATTCACAACATTCTGTCAATTAATTCAATAAATAATTAATCTTATATATCTAATTAATTAATTTAAAATATTAATTAATCACAACATTTATATTATTTAATTTAACCATTAATTAACCACACCCATTCCCTTAATTAATTAGACACTTAATTAATCCAATTAAAAAAATATCAATATCCCCATAATTAATTCAATAATTAATTATTCCAATTAAACAATCCAAATACTGCATAATTAATTAAACAATTAATTATTCCAATTCAATCAATTACTTAATCATAAAAAGAATAATTAATTAATTGAATAATTAATTAACCAAATTCCACAATCCCAATATCCCCAATTTCAAAATCCCAAAAATAATTAATTTACCAAATTAATTCAATTTATGAATTAAATTTATAATCATCACATAGAAATTATACAGTTAAAAATATGTAATTTAAATCAAGACTTTAATATTTTAATAATAGGCCTGCTACCTCAAAATCGGTGATGAACGCTCACCAATGGATATACTAAATTCATGTAGAATAACCCTACTAACAATGAAGAATCAAATATTGATTATATTCAATGATCCAAGATTCAAATGGATTATATCTAATAAATCTTAGATCTAGATCAATCATGAATAAAGAAAAATAAACCCGTCAAGGGTGGGAGATGAATAAGAAAGAGATGGGAAACCAATTAGGATGAGAATCACTAATTGGGAGAGGTGATGATCTTCAATCCGGACATTGAATCACCAAGATCAGAGGGTAAAAGCCCTCAGAATTTGAATGGAAGCCTCAAAGAATGAGAGGAATAGGTAATGTCTGAGTTAGGGTCAATTTTGGGTCAATATTGGTTTTCAAGTATTTTTGAAACAAAATTTCAGTTTAATTAAACTGTCGTGCATGTTTTCCAGGGCATGGGTATATGATTTTCCAAACCATGCACCTCTTATATGGGGGGAGGGGGTATGGATACACCTAAGAAGGATCATGTCTTGAAAAATCATGTTCCACCATTTATGTCCACTCTATTTGGGTTTTCACAATTTTTTGGGTTGGGTCGCACGATTTGGGGAATCTGTGCGCCAACCGTGCACTTTCCATTCATCTTACAAAATTCTCAGTTTTCACCAAAATGAACCACAAGATTCAATCTGAAAATAGGAGTACTCAAAACTATGAAATATATTTTCTATAAATAATACCAAGACATATTCATCAAAGTAGGGGTACTTAAAAAACTACCTTTAGAAATATATATCATTTTGCACTTAAAATTGGATTTGTTCTTATCTTAGATCAATCAAACAAATTGAATGAATTTAAAAACATTTCACCAAATATATAACATATAAATTTCAATATTATCTATCTCTAATAGTGATTAATTCTATTTATTAATATAAAATTCCATTATTGGCATAAAATTAGTTTTTTATAAAAAAACATCCTTTATGTTTAGTTGGATTTTATTTTCATTTATAATAAATTTGTTATAAATTAATTTCTTTTATAATCATATTTAAACAATATTATTCATAATTTATTTAATATCATTCATTCGCTCTATTCCTATAGCTAGGTGGTAACTATCATAATTAAATAATTATATTTTAAGAGTTTGATTAAGATAAATGTTCTATATAACCTAAGATGTTGAAATGATTAAATTTAAACAGAGACATACCAAAACAATTTGATCTGTTGCAAGGGGAATGTGATGTATTTATCTATAAGGGTGAATATCATGTGATGTTTTCATCAATGATGTCATTTTATACAGTGATAATCAATAACAGAAGAGCAAGGGATATGGGATTGACATAATCCATGTTCCATGGTTACTAGATGTCTTAAAAATGGAAAATTTGATAATTCACATTTACATATGATGGATATTGGTGGACACTATTATAGAGATACATGTATTTGACAGAGATTATGGTAGATCCATTTGTAGATTATATATCAATTATACTTTTCACGAGGCTTATTTTCATACACTTATGGATATAGTGATTAATATTTATTTGAAATGTTATAACGGACCATGTGTGCACACTTTGTGGTTGAATTAATGGATATTGAATTTGAATATGAGAGCTAATCTGTAAGAGTTTTAGAGATAATAAGAAAAAATATTGGATGGGTTTTCACAATGTATTAAATAAGATTTGATACAATGTTATGTTAGTGATATATTCCCAAAAGTGTTTTGAATGATTCACATAAGGTGTTGTGGATATGATTTCACATGTTATTGTATATGACATAATATATGGTGTAACAACCCAAAGTATCTTAAGGATTTAGTGTTGGTGAGAGATTTAAATGTGTATTCCCTAAAGCCTATAATGTACTAAATAAAAATGGGTGATTCATATGAGTTATATACTATATATTATCTATGGATATATTATATGATCTTAATTTATAGTGGATATAGGACATGTATAAGAATCATGGAATTCATATCTGATCCTCCTATAGATTTGGATATCATTAAAATAGTTTTTAAATAAGATGAAATGTACTAGTGGAGTTACATTTATACATATAATGCATGAATTGGTAGTGGAATTAAATCATATGTTATGAATGCCTGGTATAATGTTTCCATCACCATGAAGTGTCCACATAACCTATATAAATCCACTTCCATGTGGTGGTAATGAGAAAGGATATTCTTAGTGATTAGATGAAATTCGTAGAGGACCAAGAGTCTATTCTTCTTCAACCTTAACACATTTAGGTTCTAGCACATTATGGGTAGAGCGGAATCCAATTCTAGTGATAAAAATTATAGTTATCATGTTGATTCCTCTAGAATTGGAATTTCTTTAGGCTTCTACTCTTATAATATTTATCAAACACTTCAGAAAAAAGATCAAGAAAATTATAAAGGTTTCTTTGGTGAATGGTACTAATGTTTATAGTATTTTATAATTTATTTTTTTAATAAATTTTAATATTTCCATCATGGATATACCAATTTTTTGGTTTATTTAATTACCACTATTATTATGTTTTAATTTACCCCAAATATATCCAACAACCATCATATAGTACCTCAAGACCATAAATTTTACCACTATTTCTATGAAAATCATGTAAACTCACCCCTATTCATCACTCTATGTGAACACAAAATACCACTATGCAGCCCTTGTAGGTCAAGAGATCCATAAATTAAGTATTAGACACCCTTTTGGGTTCTAATTTTATTTTCATACTTCTCATGTGAGTGACTTTTCCATCAAAAACTCTGTAACATTCTATACCACTAAATGTTATGTTATGAGTCTAACAAAATCCGTAGACTCACTTATGATTTATGAAGCCACATAAAGTTTCTATCTGTGTCACTCAAAGCAATTTTACTAATATTATTATTCATAAGAATATATTCACAATGATATAATGCATAATACTAAGAACCACCAACCTCAAACCAAAGTTATTCCCTTAAGCATGCTCTCTCCACCATTAGCCATGCCTTTTTTAGGTTCCATTATCAATATTAATACCCTAAATCATAAAAAAGGATTTAAATTTAATAATAAACAAAATATTAATAATTTACCCAATTAATCTATAATTATACAATGAAGAATATAAGAGGCATACCACAATAGTTGGTGTACTGCCATGGATACCTCAAGCATCAGGGTGTGAATCACTCCCAACAAACCTCTGAGACCATATACAACTAAATAACTAACATTTAATTTTAATTAATCAACTAATTAAATTTAAACTATGAAAAATTACAAAGAATGAAACAGTTCTAATATTAAAACAAGTGTAATAATATGTATCCATGCATGATCATATGCCAGGAGACACCCCAAATATCTACCAAGGTAATAATTCTTAAATATATGATGGTAAACTATAATATGGAATAATTTACATGAAATACATAATCCCAATCATACCAAATTACTATAAATAGGAGAGGATGATGGGATAAGAGATAATATTGAAGGAATTCACATTATTTGATAAAGAACACACTTCTGATCATAAAGGTTCAAAAGAGGATTAAGGGGGAGTGAAATAAAGAAAGTGGGGAATTTCACCCCTAGATTTGGATTACTGAATCAAGGGAGACCTAAAATGGGATTAAAAAATTAACCCCAAATGACCGAAATTCTCTCCTATATGATTTTGTGTAGCACTAGGTACCCAACCAACCAACACTGGCCACCAAGAACTCTATTGATTACATATTGAAAATAATAAGCCCCTTGGTGGACCCATCTAATAAATATGTCCCTTGAGACCTCCAATTGGCACCAAGTATCTCACTTCCCCAATGGATCGTCATTCCCCAATTTACGAACCAACAAATTCTACTATAATCATATACCACTAGAATTAACACCTTACAAAAATCTTCAAACTATTTAAAATGCATCTAAAAATTATAATTCCAAATATACATATAAATATTCCAAATTATCTAGGTTATATCCTCTTCATGACCCAAAATTTATCATGATCCACTAACATGTACTAGCGGGGGACATTGTGGTAAGTTTGGGATAAAATTTTATAATAAATGTTGATTTATAGGTAACACTCTTTTAATTTTTTTTATATTTGATAACATTGGAAATATAATGGAATGGAAGAATATAATAAATCATAAGTTGTTCTTATGGGGAATAATTTTAGTAAATAGAATAATTGAAATTGATAATTACTATGGTCATTAGTGGATGTTTATTTGGTTTTAGGATGTGCACTTTCGAAGAGTGAAGAAATTTTTTGAGATGTGATTTAGATTATGAGATGCGAGTTTGTTAATTATATGATTTCATATTTTTAGTTATAAGACTATTTTTTTATTTAGGAGATGAAAATATTTATGGTGGGAAGTTTTTAATGAAACATTATTTAATAAAATTAATAAATTAGAGGGTATAGAAAATGAATAAAACTCTATTACTCATTGTTTAGATATCAGATTATTACTGAGAGGATTTATTTATTTATTTATGTTTAAATTTATGATTAATTAGAATATATATTTTAGGGTTTTTATAATTAGTGGTGTTAAGAGACAATTTCAAGATATCTACTTGATTTTGTCTTTGATACTGGGTTCTTTATTTATATATTTTATTTCATTGAGGGATATTTTTATGAAAATTTGTTAATTACTATTATGAAGCTACCTGCATATTTCATGATTTGTTTGATATCACCATTAGGTTATCAAAATATTTTTTCTCAAACCCCTTATACTCAATTTAGTTATTATTGTAATGTTATATCTTAATAATTTCTAAAATTTTAATAAATGATAAAAATTTACTTTAGAGATATAAATGTAGTGTTTTCATAAATGAATTATCATGTTAAATGTATTATTTATTTGGTATATTTTTCCTTGAGTATTCTTGTTTATTATTAGATTAATTTTTGTTTTATTTATAATTTTATATATTATAAGGAATTATTAATTAATGATGAGATTTTTTATATGTTTTTACTCTTGAATTTTCCGGTAAAACCGTAGTTAATTTTTTTTAAATGGAATGTCTACCATATTTTTTATGATTATGTTACCTTTACAACCTCTAGTCATTTATATTATTCATCATATGTTTTTTATATGATTCATGTACCATATTTTACAATTTATTTATAATTTTCAAGAATTGTTTCTGGGAAACCATATTATGTTTAAAAAGTGTAAATAATCCCATCTCAATGAAAACCTAAATGAATTATAAGTCACCCAAAATACTTAAACATTGGCTAAAATATTTAATTAATGGAATTCTAATGACCGTGTTCTAAAATATAAAAAGGGGGATATATTCATTATGATTATTAAAAAATATATTAAATATATTATTATTTAGATAATAATTTTTATATTGTTAAAGTTTTCCTATTTGTGTATAATTTATCATACTAGTAATTATAAGAGAATGATTACTGAAAAAGATTCATTAAACCAAGAGACTTCGTATAATATGAGGATGGTGGTTCTTCGGATGAAAGTATATGAATACAAATATTTTGAGACTTATGAATTATTTAACTTCCCTTAGTCTTTATTTACACTTTATTAATTATACTTGTGATTACATTTTTTAGTTATCATTAATCATTATCATGGTTTTCACTGGTTTCATTGTTATTCTGTTAGAGTTGTTATTATTTAGTTATTTGGGTTTCATAAAATTCTATATTTAATTATTTTCACTATTAATTGAACCATATATATTTTCGTCATTAACTTCTTGATGGATTATCTTGGTTTTCTTAGGCTAACATATTGATGTAACTTTTTATTTCCTTCCACAGTCTTATTTCTCTCTCTTCTAGTGATTTGATGTTTATTTAATTAGTTTCCTTATGTTCTTTGATGTAATTTATATTAAAGTAATTGTAATTAGTATTATTTTAGGATTTTTTATGGGGATAATTTTTGGATGAGTGATTTGGTTAGTCACTTTTGGGAAATATAGGGTAAGTTTGACATTTGGTGGTATTTATGGGGTCTGATCATGATAGATTTTAAGAGGATTTGCTATAGTTACCTAATATGGATATGTTGGTTCAGAGGATATTATTTCTTATCTGATACCCCTTTATGCTAGTGATATTATCTAAGAGGTACATTTAAGATAAATTTTGATTGATCTACAGTTAAATATACACATAGTGGGCATCAATCCACTATCATTTAGATGTTCAGTTGTATAATTGTGGGTGTTGGATATTTTTATTTCTATTAGGTATATGTATTATTAAAATCCTAAGTATATAGGAATCAATAATATGTTTTTATAACTACATAATGGTACCACATTCCCATGATGATGATGGTTATAGATTTATGTGTGGTTTAATATGTCACTTGATATGGTTTTCCCCTTTTCCAATATTGGGTTCCTATTTAACCAATTTTATTTTCCCTTTACTATATCTATGTGTTCTTATGGTACAAAATTAGTTTTTATAAGTTTTAATAATCTTAGATTCTAATATTAGCCATGAAGAAGGTAAGAAAACTCCATGTGGTGAGGGAGTTATCCATTTTTACTTTTTTATTTAAATATTGATAATATCTGCAATGATATGGATTTTTATCTATTTTGATCTAATAAATTAGAAAATATTTATATTCCTTAGAAACAATATATAACTTTTGGAGATGTTATAATGGGAAAAATCCTACCTTGAAATGAATAAGAATTTTATTCTTCACTTATTGTCATTCCATTTCTGCAAAAGGCTAATTAATAAAATACCTTAACTTAGAATATATCATGGGGGGATGCATTGACTCACGCACCTCATATACTCAAAACATTTCAATATAAATATTGTGATAATAAATGAATTCAAATAAAAATAGTAATACAAAAATACTCTAAAAATATAGTCTAATATATAATAAAAATCAAACTATATACAAACAACCAACCCACCATCGATGAATCATCCTACACTATTCCTTATTTTTAAATCTCCACTGAACCATATATATAATGAATAAATTACCCCAATGACCAAATCTCAAGAAACCTTGTCTATATATTCCACAATATGCATATCTAGGTTTTGTGTATAATAAGAAACTTGTAATTCCAAAATGAATTCCCCAGAACCCCATCCATGTAAAAACTATATTGCACGAATGTGTATCATCAAAATAGGCCTAAAATAAAAATATATATATAATAAATAAGAACATCGTAATCCCAAAAAAAAACTTTTCATAAATAATGAACAAAAATACCATAATTATTTAAATTTCAGGCCTACCAACTCAACCTCACCTATCAACCTTAATACAGAGGGAACACAAAATCCATTTCTTTACCATATTTGTCTTAATGAAAACCCATAAAATCATGTGATATTTCCTAAACAGATTCAAGGAAATTATACTTAAGTGATGTTTTAATCCCAACATTTCTTAACCTAGTTAGTCCCCCACACTCAAGTGTTGTTTATAAAACCAACTTTGAATAACCTAGTGAGGCACCCACACTCATGTGGAGTTACTAAAACCAACCTATCCTAGCCTGAAAAGTCCCCCATACTGAATGGGGTTTTCTAAAATAATCATAAACCCGCTACTAGTATATATAAAACTTATTTAAATCATATCAACAATAATAATAGGATAATTTCAAATAGTATGAAAAAATTTAAAATAATCATTTTAAAAAACACAAACATCTAAAATTAAATATTTCTCATAGAATAGTCACACACCTAAAAAATCAATATTTATTCTTGTTAAACCCATCACACACTAACGTTTTTTAAAAAGTAACATTTAAGAATACTTTTAAATCTACTTTAAAATATTTATTTTTTAAAATTATTCATATAAGATGACATAATTTATCATATAATGAAATTGATAATAAGTAACCTACCATTTATCAAATCTATAATTCTGTTTCAACACATCTCAAGTATTTTAATCCTCTTAATAAACTATAATAGGCACAAACACTGAATTAAACCAATAAAAATCCAATAAATCCACCTAAACTTGACAAAAAATCCTTACTATACTTTAATCCAAAATTGATATCCATCCTAAAGGAATGAAACACATTCAACTTGAATTATTTTATCCATTGTGAAAAAATACCTATCAATGAAAATGGTATTTATTCCCCCTTAAAACCCCCTTGAATGAAACCATAGATATATTAAGAAACAAATAGGAAAATAGTGTATTAAATAACTTTTTTCAAGAACCAAAAAAATTAAAGATCTAAGGGAGAAAATACTAGAGGGAGAAATCAACCCACAAATTATCTATGTCAAGTTACCTAGATCCAAAGAACGGAATATGATAAGATTCACTAAAATTGGTTAAAAATAAATGTCTCCGTAATAGTCATCCATAACTTCTGCTCTTGATTTTGGAGTTCAATAAAGCTTCTTACTTCTTAAACCTGACATTGATTGCATAGTTAACTCACATTAGCCCATCAGTGGACTATTTTAATTGATTTATATTTTTATATTGGGAATTACAAGAATATTCAATAATGGGGTTTCTCGATAGTAAACACATTATGGTCAGATGTCCTTTGGAGGGGGATTCGATTTAAGTAGGGTCCAGAACTCTACCTATCTATGAAAAATCTAGATATTTCTGATTTTGATGGAGCTATGACTTTCATGTGAAGACAGATTCTCTGACCACAACTATATGGGTATGGTCCCCTTAACTTCCACTCCCATTTTAGAATCCATCTATTATTTTAATGTTTGTAAATATATTCAGTATATTTTTTTTCTTGAATAGAAAAACCCATTTTGTGTGTCATCCAATTTCACCAAGAATATCTGTTGAAATTGATGAGTCAAAATCTCCACTTGATTTGTTTTGGATTTCTGTTGCCGAGGAGTTCCGGTATAAACAATCAGATCTCTTTGAATCATGTGTGAATTTTTGTACATCGTGAAATAAAATGGGACATGCATTGACAACATGTAGGCGTGGGGGTAAGAATATTCTTATGAAGCCAAATGAGGTACTTGGAAGTGGGATTATAGGAGCATATTCGAATGAGGTTGTCCTAACTGGTTCTTTCAGTGGTCGATTAGGGGATTCAATGGAAACGTGATTCAGACTTCCTCTGGAAGAGGACCAGGAAGGTTCTGATCTCTTTCGTGGGATCTAAAATGAACCTTTTGTGTCTAAAAGCGAAGTGAACGAAGTATCTACATATTAGGAGCCATAAGGGTTTCCTCCGATCCTAGGTGCGGTTGATCTCCTCATAATACCACATTATGACCTGATGGTTGGGTAGGCTTTAAGTCTTGTGGTATCTCAACAGAATACTATTGTTCATAATTAGGAGGTAGAGGGAGTTCATGATGGTGCTAAGGACATGGAAGTATCTCTGACATAGCTAAACTATGGAGGTCCATTCCCCAAGAATTATCTCTCTTTTTCTAAGACAGTGAAGTCTAGAAGGGGTTTTCAAGATCAGGTTTCTGAACAACACTTTGATCACTACAGTGTTGATTCTCATTCTAATGCTTGGGTTCTCAAAGAGATGTAGGTCACCAACATGAATGTGGTAGTGTCCCTGAGTCGGCGGTTTCCTAATCTATGCAAGGCTACAAAACCAACTTCTGTGTATAACTACTACTCAATTATGAATGAGGATGGAAAAGAAAATGTGGATCCTAAAAATTGAAAAGCATCATTCTAAGATGGAAACATAAACAGTTCGCAAGTTGAAACACAAAAGATGATGAGGCAAGTGACCAAGATGGGATCTCACTAAATAATTCAGACTATGAGGAGGGGGATTTGGTTCAAACTAGGTCAAGGGAAGGGAGGTAAGAAAACCTTTTGATGAGAAATATTCCAGTTCTCAAAGAGGAAAATACCACGACACTCTAAAGATTATTCGAGCACCTAAAAGGGAATAGTAGCCATATTTTCATGAAAGGAAAGGTGTAATGAAATAAAGGTTATCCTAGTGTAACCTTCATTGAATAATTATGTGGAATTGGTTTATAGTATGACTCTCAAAAAGACTCTTGAGGATAGAAAATCTTCTGTGGGTGGAGATGAGGTGAAAAAGAGTACAAGTTTAGACTCAACATCAAATAAAGAGGGAGGTTTTTAATGAGAATTGTGGAAAGAACATGTTGATACAGTTTCCATAGAAAAATCATGGGATCGTCTTATTCACTCTGAGGAAGAGATGTTGGAAAAGGTCTTAATCATTTATAATTTTAATGAGGATGCATAAGGGATGCATGAAAGAGAAATTCATGTAGACAAAAACAAAGATAAGTGTGTTTGGATTGAAAAACAACATTTAATTATGACTAGATTCTTAAATGAGAAGAATAGAATAGTATAGGAGTTCTATAATGTGTGGTAAAAGTTTTATTTTCTATTCGATGTTATCATCAAAGATGAACTAGATAAAAGGGTAACTAATCTATTCAAGAAATTATTTAGGGAGGTCACATCTAATAGTTTTAAGTTTTCCTTTAATAATTTTGTTATCTACTATAGTGTTTGATGTCTTATTGAACATGAAGTTTTACCAATTTCTTATATAAATGTTTTTTACAATAAAAATTTAACTATTGGTTAGTCAGGTACAAAAAATCTTCCAACAATCTTGATTCTTACCCTTGAAAAGGAATCATCAAATCTTAGTCTTCCACCGCTATCATTCAAAGATTACCATTAGCTATGAAATCCTTGATATCCAGGACACCCATTCCCTACAAATAAAAGATCCAATGATGTATAAAACCACCTCATTATTCTTGATAACTAGTAAAATAGTAAATCTTATAAAAATATCATGATTTTAGCCCATTGTATTCTCATTAAACCTCATAATATCATTTTTAAACAAATTTTTGAAAAATCGTGGCATGAATTACCTATCTAGGTAGAATACATCTCACCTATAAACATCAACATAGAATGTATTTATACATTTTTATATGAATCTAAATGAAAAAAAATCCCAATTTTGGATATCAATTTAATTGAACACCATTCAGTTTAAAACCTCCAATTCATCCCAACTCAATTATAAAATATGAAACTAAATGGAAACTGAGTCCAATTTCACTTGACCCACTCCCTAAAAGGATAATTATTCCATTCAACCACTGAAACATAGTAAATTATTCATAATCCCCATTTTAACGTTTTTGTTTAATATCTCATATTAATAATTATCACCCAAAAATCCACAAGTGATGCTCCTAAAAATGAAAAAATCATTTCAAGATATTCTTTTACCTTTGGATCAACTCGTTTTCTATTATTATAATTATTAAAAATGGATTTAAAATATGATATAAAAATATACCAAAATATATCACAAAAAATCAAATAAACAACCTACACTTTCACCCCACCCTAAAAACATCTTTTTATCCAAAAAGAACAAACCATAAAACCAATTAGTACTCCTAAAAAATCCCATGAACATAATGTTCAAAACATCCCCCAAAATAATAGTCCAGAATATGGTAACTTAGAGAGGTGAAATGATGTTTAAGGAAAAATTTCAATTTATTCCACTCAAAAAACTAAATGGTTTGGATGTTATAAATTTATAACTAATCAAACTAACAAAAAAATTAAAAAAGTAATTAAAAACCTCATAAGTTGACAGTATATAAAGTTAAACAACCAAAAAATATGAATAATAATAAATGAATCTAATGATATAGATATTTGAAAAATATTCAATATACTCCGTTAAAAATATTATTAACAATATGACAATATCTAATAAAATAAAAACATTACTTTTAATCCATAGTGGAAAAAGGAGAATTAACTTGATTAATATCCTAGAATGCCATTGATTTAAATGTACAGAAGATCCTGATCCATAATTCCTTGACTAATGTTAGTAACAATATGATATATCTCCAATATATCATTTAGAAAACATGATTAGAAAAATCCTCTTCCACTTAAATTTCATCGAAATTTAATTCTGGAAGAAACCAAATTTATCTCCCTAAAATATCTTCAATCACACCTGATGAGAAGTAAAAAATTACAATTGAACATATTATATATTTTATAATGAAAAACTTCTCCCAAATAATCTATAAGAATATACTAAAAAATTAAAAATGTAAAATATCAAATCACTAATATTTTTTAGCTCTTTAATGTAATGAACTTCTCATATCTGTATTTTATCACAAACTAATCATCCATTACTCTATGCCTTGGTTTTAATTTATAATCATTGGAATAAAAAACTCCTTATGGTAAAATATATGATATTTAGGTATGGTAGTAATAAAACTATAATATTTAGATCTATATTTTATTCTATATAACTATTGTGACTTTAAGAAATATCTAGATATTATGTGTATGAGAATCAACTCACAAGAACATGTGGGTCAAAAATTAACTTTGAATAGAAAACTATCACAAAAAATCACTTAGTATATTTTTGGGTTGTGTTTGGTGAAAATGATATTGGAATAATTACAACGTAGATTAAATTGTTATAAAGATAAGATGGAGGATTTTTCGGAGAATATTAGAAGAATGATAGTGGTTCTATCTTGAAGAAAAAATGCATTTTTACAACCTAGGTCATTTGGTGAGTGAATTATTTAGGTGAATATGTAAGGTTCATTAACATAAAATTTAATAGTATAATTTTTAGTCTAAGTGGAAAATGAAAATGTAATGGAATAAGAACATAATTCATGTAATGAAAATTTTTTCATGCAAAATGTATTCTATATTGAATGATTGATTATTCAGGTTGGTGTAATGAAGAGAAACACTTGTTTTGAAAGGTACCTCATATGATTTTGGCATTACACTACATGAATCAAATTTTTGGGTCACTCTAGGGACAATAATTTCACATTGGGAGGTAGAAATATTCATGCACAAGAGCCTCGACATAGTTGGTGAGGACTCGCTAGGTGCATCCAAGAGACCCGAGATCAAATCCTGGTGGAGGAATATTTCCGGGCACTGTAGCAGTACTGTAGCAGGTACTGTAGCAGGCACTATTCGGTATTGTAGTAGTCGGAACTATTCATCCATCTGGGCCTTTGGGCCACCGGTTTGGTCCTTCGGTCCTCCAAGGCTTTCGGGACACCCAAGGCCTTCGGGCTAGTTGATTCTCAAGGACTTTGGGACACCTTAAGGCCTTAGGGCCACCCCAAGTCCTTCGGGGCACATAAATGTAGGCCCCAGACACACTACATAAAAGGATCAGCCCCAGAAAAGGATTCAGAGCAGGTGCACTCACCAGAGTAGAGCCAAATGGATTGTCAGAATGAGAGGGTATGACTATGCCATTAGTACCAGCCTGTGCTGGCATGGGAAGCCTAGCCAGACGGTCATGCAAAGGTGGAGAGATACTATCAAAATGAAAATGCTGGGGAGGGGCAGTTCCTTGTAGATAGTCTGGTTGAATTCCCTAAGACATTCGTTGCATGTAATCTCCTAAGCCTATGGTCCATGTAATCTCTGAGCCTACGGGCCTTGTAAGGGTTCCCCCTCATCCCTTGAAATGGGAGTTATTAAAAAGTCAATAAAAATGAAGGCCTTCGGGCCATTCGGGTAGGAGGTATAAATATTCATTATTTGGGAACAGAAAACAAATATATGTGTATAGTTAACTCCAAGGGATTCATAAAGGAACCTTCTTTAATTGTGAAATTAAAACTAGTACATAAGTGTTATTCGCGCCCTATGTGGGAGGCTCAAACTATGAACAATTTTTGAGAAAACTTGGAGGATATAACTATTTTTAGAATATTTTGATATGAATGGAAATCACAACAAAAACACTTTATATGAAAGGATATAGTTTCTTATAGACTAGGTGATTAATCTAAGGGGAAAAGAGGCATGTAGTGATGCCAAAATCGAAGGATAATTCCATGTTTTCACAATGATGTGTTTTATGAGTAAGATCCATGATAACCAAAGGACACTAATTTCGTTTTTGATATAAAATTTCACATAATGGAGGTTATAAATTTCATATTAATAGTTTCAAAAGATAATATAATCACATAATGATGGTTATATTTACGTTATTCCAAAGTTGAACATGTAGACTTTCATGTTCAAATATTATATCTATTATGAAGGAATTAATGGAATTTATTATGTGATATTTACCCATTATTATGGTAGAGTTTAGGAATAATTTAACCCATTTTATAATGAAAAATATAAGATTTATTAAGATATAAATATGGATTTTATTTGGAAATAGATGTGTAATAAATTTCTCCTTGTAAAGAGGAATAAGGGTAGTGAATGAATAAATATAGAAGGCAGTGCATGAATTATAGAATGTTGATGGAAAATTAGAGACATAAGAAGAGTAATGGGGATATATTTTGAGATTTTTATGTATTTAATTAAGTGTATTATTTTTATATTAATTGATACACCACTATTGTTCAAAAGTAAGTCTTTATTCATGAAGATCAAGACAACAATGCTTTGCTACGTAGTGAGTTGTCTGAGTGGTTTGGAGCAATGAGATATTTGTTTAGTAATGGTTTTAAACCAATAGGTTTAGTGTTTCTACCTTAAATTTTAAGAATAAATATTAACATTATTGTTTTTGGATCCATTTTATATCCTTATTTCATGATCTATGGGGTAGAAAAATTAAAATTAATTGCATCTCTCGATTATTTTCATTATTTATTCATATCATTTGGGAGTGTGAGGAGTGTTCCTACTAATAATGGAACAATATCATTGAAAAAGGTTGTTAATGAGGGTTCTAAATATCTAAAATTAACCTCTTAGTTTATTTATATTTCCTGGGACCAATAAGTGGTATCAAAGAAAAATGATCGTGAGGGAGTATTTCCTATGAGAAGTAATTAAAAAAAATCAACCAAAAAGGAATTTAACTCTTTGTTGTTAAAAACTTCCAATTATGGAAGAATCAATTGAAAAAATATTTCCAATATTTGGGAATAGATTCCATGGATACCATATATTGAATCATTTCTAACATGAATATACAATCATTATAATAGAAAAATCAATGGTTTTCGGATATTGACACTAAAGTATTAAATTAATTGGTATTAGGTTTATACAATGAAATATACATAAATCTAGTGTCATATAAATTCTCACATTCCATTTGTAAAAAACATGTCAAAATATTTGAAGGAAATTACATGTTACATGGAGAAAAATGGTAGGTACTATGGAACCAGTTGGAGGATTTTAGGATGAACTGAAATGAGTATTTCAGTGTATTCTCTAATCGTTTGAATATTATTTTAGAGTAATTATGAAAACATAGATAAAACATCTATTATGTAATGACAATAAAGAGGATCTAAATAATATTATCACTATATTTTAGCATTAATGTCTTGGTTCTTGAAAAATAATACCCAAGGGGGTGATTTTGGATAGTCTTCACAGAAAAATATTTGAATATGAGATGGGTAATAATGAAAATAATTCCTTTAAAAAGGATAGCTCTCATTAAGTGGAATTAAAATCCAAGAATATATTCATATTATAGGTTAATACTAATGAAAATTATATTGACAGGGTGCTTCCATTTCTTTTCTCAAACTTCAAATAAAGAAAAATATGAATAAAATTCAAGATTCCACTTTCTTTCCTCTAATGTTGAATAACTATTCATCTCACTACAATATGTACAAAGAAGTTTTGAGATGATGATGAAGAAAAATTTCCCATAATACAGACATCTAAAGATGAAAAAGGAAAGAGATTTCATAGTAATATTCCTTCATGAGGGAAAAAATCATTTTCAAGAGAATATTTTAGCTACAAGGAAAAAAATTGAAGACGTTTAGGACTATAAATATCTTAATGAGTAGGTTCTAGTGGTTATCATATAAAACCCACATCTTCTGAAAAAATTGATAAAATCACTAATGTAGAGGGAATAATTGAGCCTAAGGATGAACTGGAAGATACTCATCAATAGATTGGGTTTTAAGGCATGAAAAAATATCCAATGAAATGGAATGGGATTTTAAAACATATATGCATCAATTAGAATAATAGAAATCTAAATTTAAGGATGAAATTTAATGAGACCAATCTATTAATTCTGGAAACTCAGAGAAGGAAATTCATCATAGGATAAAAATCAAAGAATAGCCCTAGATTATTTATGGAGTGACTAATTCAATAAAATTTCATTCCCAAAGGATTTAGAACATTTAAGGAAACATTTTATCAACATCATGAAACATTTGTGATCAATAGAGACCTAAAACATCTATTTTCAAAAGGATATGGTGTAGTGTATGGGGAATGGAAGAATCCAAGGAAGGTTATATGAAGTTAACAGAAAAAGGTAGAAACTTTCCTAAAAGTGTGGTAGTTAAAAATATTAAGGAACATTTATTCATAGAAATAATCATAATAAAAACAATTAGTGGTCATTATTTAGAAACCACAAGTATCCAAACCCAAAACAAAGGAATAATTGAGTGATTCATTGAAGTCCCAAAATTGTTCAAGTGGAGCATTGAGGACATCAAATAATACACTATGAATGTAATGTTATTTTTGTGTAAAGTTTAGGTTAAAAAATGGATGCTCCTTAGAAAAAAAATCATTTCAGATATAAATAGTGACAAAGTAAGATGAGAATAAATTGGTATTATAGATAGGTTTTTAATGCTTTGTTTTTTTTTGGGTGTTAAAGTTATGGACACAAATACATTGATTTTTCATCAATGGTACTATGAATTATAACAACAAATACTCATATAAGAAAATCCCCGCTGATGGACGATTTACAAAATGGGTGAAAACTAAAAATAAATTTATAAACTAATTAAATGTGGATGATCCAATGGATTTAGAGGTAGAAATATCTTATTTACCACAAAATTAATGCAGACAATGAACATGGGTTGAGAAAGGAAAATTAGTGAAGGTGAATTTCATAGTGGTTTAATTGAATGAAATAAAATGGGCTAGAGTGTGGATCCTTAATAGTAGAAAAATCACATGTGATGAGAAAGAAAATATTTTCATAGGAATCAAATATCAAAAAAATGTCATCATTCATTTTGGTAATGAAGAAGGTTTAAAGACCATTGTCTCTAAAGAATACAAAACTATAGGTTTATATTTGAGGTTCATGGATTTCTATGTGGTCCAATATCACATTGATCCATCGATATAAAATTTTATTCTACTATATTTATTGATGATTATATTACGATGTCATGGATTGTGGTAATATCTTACAAACATAAAGTACTCAAGTATATTAAAATAAGTCAAAGATTGATTGAGAAGATTTTGGGATTAAAATTTAAAAATTATAGATTGAGAGTGGCATAAAATTAACCAACAATCAGGTGGAAGAATATTTATAGAGTCATAATATAACAAATTATGTTATAGTGGTGATGACTCCTTGAATAAATGACATCGTTCAGAGGAGGAATCTAATTATTAACAACATGACTTAAAAAATGATCATTGGAAAAATATCATTGGAGATATAATGAAAGGAAGTGTTTTCTACATGGTTTTACATCTCTAATAAATCATATTTATATCTAGATCAAGACAATTTACCCTATAAGGTATGGTAGAGGAATAAGTTTACACTAAAGAGATTTTTAATTCTCAGAAGTAAATTTTCTATTCTGAAAAAAGATAAGATATTCAAGTTATAATATTATAGGGTAGAAGTTATTTTCTTTAATTCTCATAAAAAAGTAATAAAAATTATATAGTAAAAGGATTAGGATAATTGTTGAATATTTAGAAGTAAAAGTTGTGGAAGATGATAATATTTCAAAATCCAATTAATAGTTTTCATAAAAAATTATGAAACCACATAGGAGAGTGTTTTTGAAGTTAAAATCATAGGGGGTGGATAGAATATATGAAAAATAAAAATAATACACAAATTATGTAGAAATAATAGAAAATATATTAGTAATAATGAGGTTAAAATTTAGGGTTTTAATATGTGACTGAAATAGTATAAGTGACCAAATAGATCTGATGAAAACATGGAGGGTAGACACTATATTAATTACATATTTCTTACCCAAATAATATTATTAGTGTTTTCAAGAGGCATTCAAAGATGAAATTTTAGTCAAAGGGATACATGAATAGGTCAACCAAATTTAAAGGAATCAAGCATGAGAAATTATTCTGAGGGTAGACGAAAAATATTTCATTTGAAACATGATGTTATTCCCTAAAAAAATATATGAATATAAAAAAGTGACATTGAAAAAGGTATAAATAATGTGAATGGATAATTCCTATATTAAGGGGATTTATGTTGATGAATTATTTTCCCCAATTCCTCGGTTGGAAACAATTCAATTATTCATGTAAATGTTTTGTTAAGAGGGTTCATGGTTTATCTAATGGATGTAAACACAATATTTTTCAATTTATTATTCTATGAGGTAGTATACATATAGATAATATATGGTTTTCTTATAGATTAATATGAGAGAACTTTTACCGATTGAAAAAGTCATTGTATTGGTTGATGTAAGAACCAATATTATCATACTCTAGTATTGATAAATACCTAATATAGCATGGATTCAAATGGGGTGGAGTAGATCACATTCCCAATATTAATAAAGATGATGAAAAAATAATATTTTTACTTATTTTTGTGCATGAAAATATAATAAGGGTCAAATTAAGAACAATGAAAGTTGTTTACATCATATATGTGTTGTGAGTTTTAAATATTCATGATTAAAGATATAACATTTTTCCATGTAATACAGGTAACTAATGGGATCTAAGGAACATTTATTTGTTAATAAAAAATATTATCTTAATATATTATGGTGGAAAGAAGTTTGATGTATCATAATATTGGAAAATACTTGGAATCCTATTATACTTGACAACATCACGACCAAACATTATGTTTAGATTTTAACAAGTCACCAAAAACCATATTATAACAAGGACATACACATTATAGTAGTGAAGTTAATTATTCAATATATAAAAATCATAAATAATTTTATGTAATTTTGTTGAAAAATATCACACTAGGAGTTGTTGGGATACACTGATGTGGATTGGGTTGGTTCATCAGATGATCTCAAGTCAATATTGGGAATTGCATTAGGTCTTAGAGGGTATTACATATCTTGGATGAAAAAGATGAAAAATTTATTTTCACTTAACATTGTTAAAGATTAAAATATTATAAATACCCAAATATGTACTCAACTACTATGTGTGAACAAACAATGTGATGATGTTGGAATTGATGTGAATTATACTATTGAAATTAAGTGTGATAACTTGAGTACCATTAATCTTAATAAAAATACTTTCATGTGTCAATTAAAAATAACATCAATATATAGAATCATTTTATCACATATAATAATAAAAAGGGATAGTATTTTTAAAGGAAATGTCCACACAAAATAAGGTAGTAGATATATTGATGAAGGCACTACTGATGGATGAGTTTAAAAGGAGATGATTGAATCTTAGAGTTTAAAAAACTACATGAAACTAAATATTTTAGATAAAAACATCTAATACCCCGATGGGATTATTATTTATTGAAAACTATGGAAAATTTTTTGAATTGAATTTCTAGATTTTTAACCCTCTCTTGGGAACTTTCTAAGAAGTATCCTTTTGATTCATTGAAAAATGGGGAGAAGTTGTTCATGAACTACTTGGGAGAAGTTTTATATGGTCAAAGGTAATGGTAAATAAGAGTGTTCTTTATTATTTTCCAAGGGTAAGTAATCCCATCGAGATGTTTTGGTAATGGTAAGAGTATTTTATTATTTATTCATGGGGAGAATATTGGTATATAACATTTAGAGAGAATAAGTTTGGATGAAGTTTTTTCATGAGAATCTTTTCATTTCACTCTAGTTTCCCATGATGATCTTGACACATGTTATCTTATAGTTTCTAATTTGTGAATCTTTATTCTAATATATGAATGAAAGTGTCTCTAGAGTAAAGTTTTGGTTAGTTATGAGGTTCTCAAATATATTTGATTTTTACCAGTTATAAATGAGTTTTAATAAACCTAATGTGGAGGTATTTAGATAAAAATACATTGATGCAATTATGGGTTGTCACTATTTAAAAGGATGTTGTAATAATTAAAAATAATCATACTTGTTTTGGAGTAAAGGATAATATAGTTTGGTAATAATATTAAAGGAGTTATAATAATTTAATATTCATGATAGAAAATGTATCATGATAATTTATTTTTCACTATAAGGTAATTAAAATATATAATATATAAGGGTCAACAAACCTATATTTAAATTTAACATTTTTCAATTAAAGGAAAAAAATTAAATGTTTATTAAATAGGAACAAAATTCATACCATGAAACATCATGGCATGTAATGAGTAGGCTATGTCAAAGGATTGATTCTATAGGATAGTATCATGAGGAGAAACTCACACTTTTTCATGTATCCCATTGGAGGTAGTCTTCTGGATATTTTGAAAAAATTGGTGTTTTCCTTGTGTGGTGATATTACATCATAAATTTTAAATTCACTTTATTAAAAAATATTAAATTCCCTTCATAAATTTCACTCTATGAAATCTGTAAAGGATCATTCCTTTGACACAAAAGATAAATCCGTACAAATAAAATTAGGACCTAGACCATTTCCTTGAGAATGAATAACATTTCCCTAACCTTATGTGACATCCCCAGGGCACTAAAGGATGTTAATAAATTTCATGAACTTACCAAATTATGGTGGATAATTTTTCCTCAAACGAGAACACTACATGAAATCTAGAATAAAGATACAAGATATAATACATGATACAAGAACACAATAGCTCTAAATGTATAACCAAAAAATAAAATAAATAAAATAAAATAAAAATCTTCAATATGATTCAAATAAAAATCATCATAAACTAGCTCAGGGAAAAATGGTTTTACCACTCCTTACTCAAACACATAATAGTCGCCTCAAGATACAACTCCCTAAATCTATGACCAATGTATCATAATGATCATAGAGTAAAATAAGAAACCTTACCCTCTCTAATTTCATTTTAAATTTAATTTTCATATGGATCATGATGTATATACGTTGTGTGAGTATAAAAACAAATAGGTAATCACTGAGACGTCCTCTAAATGAATCTAAAAGAGGATAAAAATTATCTCCATAATTATTTAAAATAAAATATATGATGAATATGAAAATAAATTAATGGATAACATATTAACATAACTTATAAAAACAATACACACTAAAAACACACCTTTGGTGAAAACCTACACAAATATTAAAAACACGAACCAATGCAACAACTACTTGGAGGCCACTCTTAAGCAATCCAAATTGTGAGACATATCTATCCCTCATATCCCAAGTCATCTCTTAGTGTCATAATTCAGTGCTAAAAAATATATGAACCATGAACATTTTCAAACCACATGGACCTTTCAATAATAATATGCACACACACCGATGAAATTCCGGACAAGTTCTTACATTGAAGACCTTTATTTTGAAAACAAAATTCATTTAATCATTAAATGAATTATCTTGTGGGAATCACCCAAATTATAAATTTAAATTCCAATAAAAAATAAAGAATTTCTAATAGGTATTTAACATGGGTTTTATAACTCAACTCATAGGAAATTTAATCAGAAGAAACGAGCCTTCAAGTTCTTGGAGAAAGTAGAAAATGAGGATAAGCCCCAAAACATGATGTGTTCGGCGTGAATAATTCTCTCAAGATCTGAACTATTTGGTATTACTAGTATGATAATTCAATGAATACAAAATAAGATTAATAAATCCATGATCTAACCAATAGATATAGGCCTGAAAGGCCTGATATAAGGTTACAATTCAAATAAAATGGGATGATCAAGGGGATAAAATAATAAATAGCTTCTTACCTTCAATTTTGGAATCCAACACTATCTAATCGGTTGAAATTGATCATTGGGAAGAGGAATAATATTGAAATATCCTATAGGATTTTTTTAATTATAGTTCTTAGTTTATAAGACAAATAATAAGGGGTTTTAAGATATTTTCATGAAATAAATAAAAAATTTAGATTTAAATAATTTAGATGCATGGTTAGACCATAAGGCTTAAAAAATAATTCCCAAACCATAAATATACACTATGTCCTAAAAATTATTAATTCACTTAGTTAAAATAGGTTTTTTCTAATCATGCACGAAGCTTGAAGAATCCTCCACCTCTTGTATAGTTTCCTAGGCAATCCACATGTGAACTATAAATTCTTTCCAAAACACATTAAAAATATTCAGAAAATTCTCAAGGCCTAACCCAAAAATATTATAGCAAAAATATATTGTATAAAATAGGGAAAATATTTCAAATTATTGGTGTTACATTCTCACCAGAATGTGGATTTCAATCCTTGGGAAGTTGAAGGTAGGAATTTCCCTAAAAGAGTTTGGGCCACTAGTTTAGTATGATCTTTTCCCACTCCCAAGTTTCCTAATGAATTTTAAGATGCTTCCCTAATATTTATATCAAATAGATTCATTTTCCTCGCCACTTATTTCCTTATCTATACAAAATATGAATCAATGCATGAATAAATACAGCATTCGGTTCTGGGTGACATCATCATAGTATATCAAATTTTTAGGGTCATGCAGATACTTATATTAATATTAGAAATGGAAAATATTATGAATATTAATAATTCTAAATGATAACTTTAACTAATATGCAACATCTCCAATAAGTTCCAAAATATTGAATAACTCGACATACCAAGGAGGTACTTTTTCTTCTTCCCCCAATCAGTAGTGGGCTAGTCTTAAGGATACTTCCAAGAAAATTTGGTAACCTCTGATCATCAAAAATGATCTTCATATGATTTATGATTACTTTTGTACATTTCTAACCATTTAATGGTCATTTATATTTTCAAAGTGGACTCATAGAAAAGACTTGGTTTGATCATTAATATTTCCCAAGAATTTACCCAACATAGTGAAAATTGACATTATTTCCATAGAATGCCTCAAATAAATTTTTTTTATCATGGAATGATAATTTTTATTAAAAGAAAGCTCTTATAGAAGAACATTTTCTTCCCCTGAACCACCAAAATCCATTAAACACTCTTAGATCATATATTCTAATGTGTGTATAATACATTTTTATTGGCCATATTTTTATTGATAACATGTTATTATCATGGTCAACTGATTTCCAAGGTATTGGTATGAAGATATACCATAATATGAAGTGAATCTTGGGTCTTTTTCAGAGAAAATTGATACTGAAAGTTCATGCAATTTCAAAACTTCTTTAATATAGATATTCTGTAAATCCACCACAATATTGGACTCTCAAATTAGAATGTAATTTATAAAATTGGTAAATCGATCAATAATCACCCAAATTTAATCATTATTATAAATTTACCATGTTATAAATGTGAAAAAGTACATGGAAATATCTTCACATTTCAATAAGGGTCTAGGAATTGACTGAAATATGTCTTCTGGTCGTTGGTTTTTGTCCTTTACCCCTTAGTGGGTGAGACATTTAGTAACAACATTAAACAATTTCTATTTCATACGAGACCACCAAGAATAAGCCTTAATTATCTTGTGTATATTTTGAATTCCTAAGTTAATTGTGCATTTTAAATAGTAAAAATGAAGAAATAAGTTGTTTATATAATGAAGAAGGAACTAGAATTGGACTCTGAAATCCAAACATATAGTTTGAATCCACCTTCCAAGCCACACTGGTTTCCCCACCATTGTGTTTTGAACTTATATAAAGGAAATCTAGATCTAATTACATAGCCTCTTTATTCAGACACACTAAATTAGTAATTAGAGTAAATGAAAATATAATTTCATTATAATTATTTTTGATGCAATCAAAATGCATGTTAGTAATTACTCTCATAAAATTCTACAAGGATCTTCTCTGAAAACATATTTATGGAAATATTGAATCAAAAAATTCACCAATATATTTACTTTTTCCAATGTACAAACAAAGTAATATTTGAACATAATTATATATTCTATCCATCATTGTTTACTAAAGTTCAAATATCTTGGTGGAAATATTTTTCTCAATATATTATGTTTCATAAACGCAATAAAGTATTCACTAAAAAGGTAGTGGTGTTATGTTTTTAATGAATGGAGAATGACATCTAAATCAAAATCATATATCATATAATTTATTTATGATTTTTGAACTTCGTTAATCCATAAGAAATGATATGAACTCTTTTCAATTGAACATAACCCAATTAATATCCAATCACATTGAAATATATCACGTAACCTTGTCCTAGTTTTGGAAATATGGCGATAGGTTCCCATGATATCTGATCCTTAATCTCCTAAAATAATTTTTAAAAATACAAATTTCATTTTTATAGAATAAATTTCCTTATTAAATCACTAATATGAAAATAAATCCTTGGGAATTCCCTAAAAAGATATATTAATAGCAAAAAATGACTAGAAATATTCATATATTGAATTATTTCTTTGGGAATTTCCACAAAATCATTTCATTTATCTTTTTAGTATTTATTGATATGCCAATTTTAGATATGACATGTGTAAGTAAATGAACCTCTTATATCCAAAATCAACACTTAAAGAATTTATCATAAAGTTAGTACTCATGCAATATACCCAAGATAATCACTAAGAGATTCTAATGGAAATTTAATGTTTTCATGTACACAAAAATATAACTGATAAATAATATGGAATATGATTCAAGATAATTATTGATGATGTGTTTCATTAAATCCATGGAAACTATAGGTTCATTTCTTATCCCAAAGGAAACGATAAACTATTCATAATGATTGTAATTAATTTGAAATGATTTATTCAGAATATCTTCTTTCTTAACTCGGAGTTGGTGATAACCATATAGTAGAACAATTTTGGAGAAAAATTTGGAACCATTAAATTCATTTTAATGGTTATAGATTTTAGGAAGAGAATACTGATTCCTCCTCATAAATCGATTCATTTTATGATAGTCAGAACAGAAATTAATCAATCCATATTCATTTTTTATTAATAGTATCAGAGTGTCCCAAGGTAATGTTCTCGGAATTATAAATTATTTACTTTCATGTTCTTACATATGGACCTTCAAAGACTAATATTTAGTTCATGAAATTATATATGAAAAAGTGGAAAATATCTTGTTCCCATAAGTAGATTAATATAATGGTTAATTTACCATTCATGTAGTAACCTAGAGAAATTTTGTGGGAAGACGCTTGAGTATTAGGGTAATGAACCCATCCCAAGTAGACCAAAGTTGTGCCTACTACCATTAAAATGGTATAAGATAAATAGAATAATATCTTGAAGGCCTGAATAGTTTATTTGTCTTGGTAAAAAGGATACATAATTGATTCACATATTAAAATTGAATACACAAATTAAAAAAACTCTTTTGATAATAACTTTTTTCTATCTAGAATATCCCAACATACAAGTTATAGTAAACTTCATGGAATCTGCCGCGAAAGGAAAAATAATAATTTTGGACTCAAATTTTTAGTAAGGGTTAGGTAAAGTGGTAGAAATAATTAATTTATTAGCATAATCATTATAGTATGGTAAATTTCTAAAAAAATCCCTTTGAATAACTTGAATATCATTACTAGATAAGGAATAATCAATATGGAAGGGTAAATAACATAACACATATTCCATTTAATCAAGGAACTAAAAATAAAAATAATCTAGAGAAAATACCATAGTGAAAATCTTTTGGATAGTAATAACTAAATTCTAGATGAAGTAAATGCTTAAATATTGGATTCCATGTTTCTTAGGTACATAACGACCTTACTATGATGACCTTTCATAATACCATTCAAAACATATTGGGTTAAAGTCCATTTATCTGTGAATAGAAAAATAATCCATCCCATGAGACCACTGATGAATCATGGGTATTAAATTAACTAGTCCCCAAACCATGTCAAACCAGTCCAAAACAATCCTTATATTTCAAATAATCAATTTAATTCATAAACATCATGCCATATCAAATATTCGTATAGATTAAAGGATATATATTTATCTATAATTATCTCGTTTAATTAAATACCATTTAAAGTGAATGACATATGTAAAACTGATATATACTTTAGGATATAATGAAATCCAATCTAATTTATATGGATATTCTAGGGAAATTTAATTACTAAGGGTTGAATTAAAGTAAATAATTATAACTAATGTTAATGACTACAAAAGATGAAACCAGGAAGTAAATATAAATAAAATACTTGGTCAATACAATCATAAACTATCTAGAGGAGGAATAAGGGTGGTATCAATATGACATATATACATTATAGTAAGAATAAATGGTTTTTATCATTGACAAATAGAAATACTATAAAAATATATTTAAAATATTCTTGGGTAAAATATCCTTTTAATTTTTAGTTTTTTTGGAAATAATTTTTTTGATATTCTCTTTAATAAAATCTTTAAAAATGACCTTATAAAATTGAAAATGAATCTTCAAATAAATGATGGTCATGTTGGTGGGTAATTTTTTACATTCCATAAAAAACATTATTTTTCCACAGTAAAAATGATAGAAAAGTGCATTGTTTGGAAAGTGATAAGAAGATTACTTTGTATTTTTTTATAAAAATATTATATGGATGAAAATGTATTTTAATAAATAATTTTTCAAGAGTTAAATAATTTTTTTGAAGTCATTTTTAAAAATCATGGTTTTGTGAGAAAACATATTTCTGACCAAACAAAAATGAATTCGGATTTTATTAAAACATTTTCTCAGAAATTTTAAATACCAATGAATGGAAAATGATACTATCACATGAAAAAGATCACTAATAACCAAAGTAATAAAATTAAGTAATTTATTAAACAATGATCATTTAATTTCTGTTAATGTAAATTCACGAATAAAAAACCTTTATTTGAAAGAGATAGTGAAATAAATCCATAAAATGATCCTAATATTGATGTGATAATGCATTAATGAATATATTATGTGTATAAACATTAAATAAACATAAAAAAGTTTAAATAAAACCATAAATATTAAAAATTTATTATATTAATAATCATATAATTTAAAAAACAATGAATATGTAATATAACCTATTGAAAATAAATTGAGTTATTAAATTTATTTACCATTTAGTAGCTTTATTTTCAAATCCAATTTGTTGAAATAATTAATATTTAAACATAAGATACAATAATTAATTAATTAATCAAGATATTACATTTAAAAGTTTCATTATATACACCATATAAAATAAATTATGTGTATAACATTACAATATTCCTCGATGAAATAAAATAGAGATAAAACTGCTTAATTTAGGAATAATTTTTTTTGAACATGATTTATAAGTATGTATTGTGGTTTTAAAATTTTAATTAACTTATTAATGAACCATATTAATTTTTATGATGTCATATGTGATCTTTTATAACATATTATTACTCTTTCGTTAATATCCTTTCATTATTTTCATTATTCCGGGTGTCAATTGCCTTGTACTCTCAAGCGTGTTTTGTTATGAAAGTTATGATTCTTGACAATATTATATAGTTCAATAATATCCATTATAATAATCATGACATAATTATATTATTTTTATATAAACTTTACTTCTAAAATCAATTATTAATTATATTTGTGAAAAATGAAGTATGTTACGATCATGTAGACAGTAGGCTATACGTACGTAAGAGTAACATTTCCATTTTTATGTGATCATTATGTAAATATGGTAAGTAATATATTACCTTTAAAAAATTATAATTATTTAATTAGTATCAAATTATATACTTTTATATTTCATCTATGTGGTTTGGTGATGAAAACGGAGTCACCTTGTATTATAAAGGCGGTAGTCCACATGTACATGAACAATGTTATTATCTATACATTGGTGAAAATAAAAGAATGAAAATGACATATATTATGCATAAATAATGGTAAATGTGTCCTGAATATCATTTTTATTTCATGTATATCACATATAATCATTAACAATATATTTATCAACTTTCATGCGAAACGTCAGTGAAACACGAATCACATCACTTCATGAGGCTGTAGTTTGTCGTACACATAAGCGATGTTATCATGTATCACACATAATGGAAGGTAAATATATATATATATATATATATATTATATACTAAATCAATATGTATTAATATGTTACAAATATCATATATTTATATTGAATATATCATCATACCAAACCTTGAGAGGTGGGAATGGAAAAACAAACGACATTAGTTCGTGAGGCAGTAGTCTTCCGTACACACGAACAATGATTTCATAACCCATTTGATAAGAGTTGAGGTGGTTTTAGGTCCTGAAAATATTATAAAATCATTCTAATATATGTAATATATTTATTTTATTACATCATAATTGTATAATAAAAAATTTAGGATGTGTAGAAAGATGTAAAATAAAGATGCTCATTGAAAAACATTACCTCTTCTTCAGGTTTCTTCATTTGGTTTTCACTAAAGTCTTAAAATGTTGAATTTATGGAAAAAATAATTCTTACAGGATTTGGGGAGGAAATTTTGGAATTTATTTTCTAAGGTATTGGCTGAACCAAAGTGTTTTGAATGTGTGAAGTGGGGAGGAAATGGGGTTCCCTTTTATAAGTGGGGTTTGTGGAATACTTGTAATTTTTTTGAAAGAGTGATTTCTACCCATGTTTTTTCATGTCACAAGGCCCCAATAATATAAATTTCTTGATACTATAGGGTATAATATTGACATATGGCTAGAAACTTTGTTTTGTACAAGTTTTGGGCCATTCTTTCACTTTATTTTCTATGTTTAACCACTACGTAAACTTGTTTTTACCTTAATCATTTTAATTAATTTAACTATATTCACAAAATAGATTGTTCAAAACATAAGGTTCCTATATTAGAAATTATAAATTTTTAGTATTATAATTATGTAATCCATTTTTTCAAATTCAATTCACAAAACGGGCACAATTTTATTTAAACTTAATCCTGCAGATGGGACCTGAAAGAATGATTTTTATAATAAAACGTTTAAACTTTTAAAATGTTTTTATATATAAATTCATTAAAAAATGAATAAAATTACATAAATTCAATTAATTTATATAAAATTATTATTTTTTATTAGAAAAATTAAAATTAAAATTTATATTACAAATTATTTAAAATAAAGTGCATTTTTGAATTGAAATTCAATATTTTCACTATTCATCAAAAAATGAAACTTCTCAGAAAAATACCAAAAATTTACCCTAAGATAAATTTTGAATTATGATTTTAGAAATTAATTTATTTCAAATAAATTATCTAAAATTGTTAAAAAATAATTCTAAATTTTGTGAACCAATCACGATTAAACCCGCTGGTAGATAAAAATAATATTTTTCCAAAAATATTTCTTTATAGATTAAATGAATCTAATTATTATTTATAATAAATAGATAAACAAAAAACGAGTGGAAAATATATATTTTAATATGTTATTTAATCCTATTAGTACACTACATTCCAATAGCCATGTGATAATTGTGCTTTAAAATAATAATTTTAATTACATATTATTGTTTGGTAATACTCGACCTTGAGTATAATGTACGCATTCAAAGGAAAGTTTTTTTTCATGTAATGAAAGATAAAATCAGTGTTATGTTCATTTCATGCTACAAAAAATATTTATTTTATTTAAAATATTAAATATATCATAATGTATCAAGATGTTATATTCATTATTATGATTGTTGTTGTGTGTCATACAAGATATCAAATATAATGTTATTGTTTTTGAAATTTTAGGGTGTCATATTCTCATCACCTTGAATAAATTGCATTCTCAGAATTTGAACATTATCATGGAAATCAGGGGTTTGAAATTTGAAAATCCCATTTTTGAAAAACAAACATCATAAAAATGGTAATAAATTATCTTCTTAATAAGAGAGATAGGAAATTACCAAGCTCATGTGGAATAAAACACAAGTAAGCTCTTATATAGTATAACATTAGTGGAATGTGAAGATATGGACAGGAATGAAAATCATAAATAAATATAGATAGTTATTTTTGTCATTGATAATAAGAAAGTGAATTATCAATGAAAGGTTAAGGGCCTCAAAACTAAAAATATGTGATTATTTAAAAGACCATATGATTCATTGAATATGAATGTAATAGGATTACATTTTATTTCAAGATCATTTTCATAATGTGGTGGAATTATTCTACAATCTAATAATACAATGAAATAAAATTTCTTGATATGTTTATTTTTCATAAACACAAGTTCATCCTTTAGTATTGGTTCGATCAATTTCCAATTAATCACTTACTCTAAGAAATAAAAATAAAAAAAAAAAGAATTCTTTATGCTTGAAGCACAAAACGTTTATTTTAATGGATCATATGATCCATAAAACAAGTATTTATAACTGTATTTAAATATTTTACAAATCTAATATAGTTAATACATTAATAGTTAAACATCAAAAGTAATATTATTGGTTCATTATTAATAATTATTTATTAAATTATATAACTAAAAACAATGACAGGTTAAATAGAACATCACATAGGTAAGTGGTAGGTGCTAAAACCTTGTCATTCTTCAGTTATGGGTTAAAGTCCCATGGCATTTCCAAACATAATGGGTTTTCACCCATCATACAGATTTTCCTTTTTCAGTAACATTAAACTTATGTTTATAAAATTTAAAGGAATTATTCCTTAAATAATTTTTCTACTAAAACATATTCTTGGCATAGATTTTAGTAAAATTTTACTTAATCTTTTGGGACTACCATCACATCAAACATAAAAAATGTGTTTAAGACATTAGACATTTGATTATTCATAAACTCACTAACTCATGAGGGTATCCAGAAGTCTTAAGTAAATAAATACATATATTATTCTAACACAATCCGTAGATTTTTCATGATTCTAATTACCAAAATACCATTAGTTAAAATACTTATAAAATATAATTTTTTTAATCCCAATACATATACACATATTCTATTTAATTTTCTTATTGTTATTTCCTTGGTCATGGGTTTATCCTAGGCCATTCATTGTCATTATTTATTCAAATTAGTCTTAATGGTTTGTATAAAAAATGTGATTTTCCCTTAGAATACCCCCAAGAGTGTCAAAATAGATGTGCAGTAAGGTCCCTTATCATGTAATAGGTAGCACTCAAATCAAGATATGTGAGAATTTATAATATTTATTACCCCTATTTACATGTATTCGAGTACCATGCCAACTTGTAATATCTATATAGGAATGCATCTCAAAGGAAAAAAACACAATATTTACTTACCAAAACATTTGGATGTTCTTATATACTTATCATCTAATTCTATATTAGGGTTATGTTCCCTAACAAATTTTATCCTATATATATTTCCCAATGTTTCCATTAAACCTTATTTGATACCACAATTTGCAAGCCTAACCTTAGTATCCCGAATATTGTTCCTAGTACCATTACATTGGCATAAGATACAAGGAATTGCATCATGATGGAAAAAATAGTTTAGTAGATTTTCCAAGATAGATTCATACATGATTCAAATATTATATTTGAATACAAACATTAAAACATAATTTTTTTCATTTTGGGAATAACTTTATTCCAACTCGAATATACATGTATATCAGTCGTAGTAAACTTCGTGGAATTCGGGGTAAAGGATACAAAATAAGGGTGATATCAAATGATATTAAAGGGTTAAGTATAGTGGAAGTAATAATGAATCAATGATAAAAATCAATATGGAATGGTAAATAATTGAATACACATTCTACTTAAATAACATGAATATCATGATAGGATAAGGTATAATCAATATAGAATAGAAAATAACTTAACACGCCTAGAATTTATTCGTTGAATTGAAAAAAGAAATGCATTCAGATAAAATATCATTGTAAAAATCTCTCAGACAGTAATAACTAAATTTTTAATGAAGGAAATGCTTAAATATTTGATTCCATATTTCCCAGTCAAATTGTACCTTCATCATCAATGTAACATCCCCAAACGATAAAGGGTTAAATGACTAAATGATATATCTCATATCAAAAAGCACTACTAGAAAAACAGGTATTTGCGACGGGCTATTTGCGACGGGATCCCGTCGCAAATAGCCCGTTGCTGAAAACGCCGTCGCAACTACACTTATTTGCGACGGGCCCGTCGCTAAAGACTTTTTTTGCAACGGGCATTCTCTCTGTCGCAAATAGTATTCCGTATTTTTGTAAAAAACTTTTAAAACAGTTTTTGCGAGGGGACCCGTCGCAAATAGCTTTTGCGACGGTTCCGTCGCAAAAACTCTTTTTTAAAAAAATAAAAAAATTTAATAATACTAATATTTGCGACAGGAGTCGGGACCCGTCGCAAATACTTTTTTAAAAAAAAATAAAAAACTATTAATAATACTAGTATTTGTGACGGGCATAGTATCCCGTCGCAAATACTATAAAAAAAATAAAAAATAATAAATTATTAATAAATTATTTTAATTAATATAATAATAGAATTATAATTTACAAATGAAAATAATAAATTATTTTAATTACTATAATAATAGTAGAATTATAATTCAAAAATAAAAATAATAGAATATTAATAAATAATTTAATTAATATAATAATATTACAATTATAATTCATAAATAAAAAAAATATTAATAAGTTATTTTAATTAATATAAAAATAATAGAATTATTTTACATTCAAATATTAAAATAATTCAAGTATTACAAAAAAAAATAATTAAATTATAATATTATAAAATTTTAAAATATATATAAAATTTTAATATATATATAAAATTTTAATATATATATATAATTTAATATTATAAAATATAAATAATATTATTATTCATATTAATATTGTTATTTAAAAATAAAATATTATTAATATTTTATAATGAGACAGAAACTACGAATAGAAAAAAAAATATTTTGATTTCACAAATTTTATAACAGAAATACAAACTCTAATCTGAAGGAGGGGGGGAGGGGGGGAGGTGGGGGATCTGCAGATGGTGGTGGAGGAAACTCCATCCCTAAAGCATGAGTGAGTCGGCGCATGTACTCCATCTGCTCCTGATGCTGCTGCTGCCACCGACTCGTCTGCTCCTCGTACAGCTGCTGCTGGCGTCGACGCTCCTCCTCATGCTGCTGACGCATCTGCTCCTGCTCCTGTCAGAGACTCTCTATCTGTGCAGTCTGAGATCACAACTGATCCTCATACTGTGTAGAAGAAGATGCACGAGCTCCTCTCGAGCTGGACGCCGACATCGAAGCACTACCATAATAATCTCCGGGAGTCAGTCGAGAGCCGATACCAACTACCCGACCCTTCTCGAAGGCATACTGGGTGGCCTGCATCCATGCCGCCTCATCAAACTGACGGGCAGTGGTCTGATCTGATGACTTGGCCTGACTCTCAGGCCGGGCCTGTGCCGCTGCGGCCTCAAATGACTCCTATAGTGTCAATTTAAAATTAAAATTGTGAATATATTATATGAAGTTAATTTTTAAACTTGAAAACAAATAATACTGACCACGATGTGATGCTGACGATCACCTCTGAGCTCCCCAGTAGCAGGATCACTGTACATCCTCTGATATACGTCGTACTCTGTAATATCGGGGTGCTCGACAGCCTATAAGAATAAAAAATAAACTGTTAATATTTATAGTTATATAAAATATTTATAAATAATGTACGTACCAGATGCTGTCTATGAGTACTGAAAGAACGACTCCCAGCTCGATGAGTCACCTCCTGTCTCCCCCGATTCTGCCTCCCCACCGATGATCTCCTCTGAAAGCCACCACTCAACCAGTGCGCACATAATCCATCCCATACCTGGGATGAAATATACTCTGGTCGGTGTGCTCTACATGACTCCTCAAAATCTGACACTCCTGCTTTCTTCATCGCAGCTTTTCTTAAATTGTGCAAAAACTGACGAAGACGATCACGCATGGCCACCTCCCATGCCTCGTGGATGGCGTCACGCATGGTATCCTCGATCGGATACCATAAACCCTACAAATAAATCAAAATATCAAGTTAGAAATGAAATAATTTTCAAAATAAAAATTATTTATTTACGTACGTACCAACCAATGGCTGAACATGGCCTGCTGCACATCAATGGGAATCTGCTCCCATGTGGTCCACGGCTGAGAGAAATAGTTGCGCAAAATAGCGCTGCCCTGTCCGACTGCTATATGCGGAAAACTGAAAAAATAATAAACATTTATTATGTGAATAGATTAATGCAATCTTAGTCAAATCCACATGTTATCACACAGGTTATCACACCTCCGGGTGCGCGGATCAAACCCAAGATGTGGACGTCGCTCGGGGACGGGGTCAGGAATCATCAATCGTGCAAGACCGCGCCCCCTCCGCGTACTCCCTGGAGCGCCTGCAGGCTGAGGGTCATCTGCCAGCAACTCTTCCGCATCGAAAGGCAGGTCAGCCTCCGCCAACTCACGAAATGTGGCCTCGTCCATCTGAAACAGAAAATGTTAATGTTAGCAAATAATTGATAATTACTATTATATATACATATATACATATTATGATTGTATATAAATACCATGGAATTCTATAAGTGTTCATCTTCATCATCATCTTCATATATGTCAATGTCATCTTCATATTCCTCCTCAACATCATCGATATCCATTCGAGTTGCAGTTGCTTCATCTCTTACCATTTCAAATTCATGTGTGACATCATTAACATCATCGTCATCACCGACTCCTAAATGTGGGGTGTCGTCCTCGATACTCATGTCTCTTTGTAAAAAAGATTGATTTTGAGTACTCTCTTGAAAAACTTCAATTCTTTGCACAACAGTGAAAGCACTTTCACTTTGACTAAACTGATTGTCTCGAATTTTGATTTTTATTACACTCCACCAATCAGTCAAGTCTCTTGATGTTGCACAGTACTTTGCATAATAAACTTGATATGCCTGTTGAGCCAATAAGAATGGTTCATTTACTACGAGAACACTTTTACATTTAATATCGATGATTCCATGAGTCGGATGAACACGCACGCCTCTCTCTGTATCCAACCACTGACATTTGAACATGGTTATGTAATGTTGTCCAAGATAACAGAGTTCAATGATTTCATCAAGTATGCCATAAAAGTCAACTTCATTTTCTCGATGATGAGATCCTCTCAAGCTAACTCCACTGTTCATTGTTTTTTTCGATTCCCCATATGCATGTGTGTGGAATCGAAATCCATTCACCACATATGCATTATAAGTTTTAACAAGTTTGGAAGGTGGGTTACTCAATACACACAGCCGTTTGTCAATTTTATCAGCATGTCGAGACACCTGAAGATTTGTGAAATAATTATCAATATAGTAAACTATACATTGAATGAGTTGCTAAAAGATAAAGAATTTATGTTACCAGTTTTTGAAACCACTGAGAGAAATTTTTCAGTCGACGTTCGTCGAGAGCAGCTGCTGTAATTTGTGGAATTTGTTTCTTGATATGATTATCATACAACCTATAAAAACCAAAGTTATTTACTGTAACATAAATGATAGAATAAGTGATATAAACACTTACAGTACAACTGATGTCATCTCTTCACAGTTGAGCAGAACATACGTATGAGCTCTATGATGTTCATCATCTGAAAGCCAGCGTTCAGAAACTCCACCAAAACCAAGCTCTGACTGGTTGAAAACAGATAATTGATTGTCGATTTCATCAATATTCCTCTCATTCCGTCCCATTCGGTTGTGTTTTGAAGGATACTCAGATTCAGAATAATGGGAGCAGAAAAAAGATATTTCCTCTTGCAAATAAGCTTCTGCAATAGATCCTTCAACAGATGCTTTGTTGCGTACTTTTCTTTTCAATTTTTGCATGCATCTTCCAAATGGGTACATCCATCGAAACTGTACCGGACCTCCACATTTGGCTTCATATGGAAAATGTAACATCAAATGTTCCATTGAGTCGAAGAAAGACGGCGGAAATATTTTTTCAAGTTTACATATAATTACAACAACATCTTTTTCAAGTTTGCCTAGAGCATCATAATCTGCCGTAGCCGCACAAATTTCCCGAAAAAAATGAGACATGTCTGTTATGAAATCCCAAATCACAGAATTCAACAGACCTCTTAATCCAATGGGTAGAAGTCTCTCCATTATAACATGACAATCATGACTTTTTAATCCAGTAATATGACCATTCTTTACACATCTACCCAAATTGGAAGCACAGCCATCTGGAAGTCTCAAATCTGCAATCCACTGACAAAATAATAAACGGTTTTCTTTAGACAGTGTATAAGCTATTTTTGGTTTCAGTAACCTTTCTGTTCTGACATTCTCAAATAGTTCCAATTTTGGACGCCTGCAAATTTGGGCAAGATCTAAACGTGCATTTACATTGTCTTTGCTCTTTCCTGGAGTATCCAAAACTGTATGAAACAAATTATCAAAACAGTTTTTCTCAATATGCATGACATCTAACATGTTTCGGACCAACAAATCAGACCAATATGGCAAATCCCAAAATATGCTACGTTTAATCCAATTGTGTTCTTTCCCAAAACCAGAAATTTTCTGTTGGTTTATTGTGGGACCAAAAGTGATGGGAGGTAATGAAAATACAACCGATTTTAACTCCGAACCTGATAGCATTTTTGGAGGTCCATCCCTTTCAGCTGTTCCTTTTCTAAAATGAGATCTGTTTCTGCGAAAAGGATGATCAGCTGGAAGAAATCTGCGATGACAGTCAAAATAACACGGTTTCTTTCCATGAATGATCATAAATGCTTTTTTCTCTCCCATACAGTAAGGACATGATTTCTGACCATGTGTACTCCATCCAGATAACATCCCATAAGCCGGGAAGTCACTTATTGTCCACATCAATGCTGCACTCAGTATGAAATTCTGTTTCGTTGCAACATCATATGTACTGACACCAGTACTCCACAATAAATTTAATTCATCAATCAATGGCTTCAAATAAACATCAATATTTTTCTTCGGATGTCCTGGAATTAGTAAAGTCAAAAAGATATATGGCTCCTTCATCAACATCCATGGAGGTAAATTATACGGAGTTAAAAAAACAGGCCAACATGAATATTGACTACCATAAGATCCAAACGGGCAGAAACCATCAGTGGAAAGGCCCAGTCGAACATTTCTAGCTTCTAAAGCAAATGATGGATGCACTCTATCAAAATGTTTCCATGAATCACCATCGGCTGGATGATTCAATCTTTTATCGGTTGAACTATTCTTTTTATTCCATGACATCATTGTCGCTGTATTCTTAGACATGAATAAACGCTGAAGTCTGGATGTAAGCGGAAAATATCTCAACTGTTTTACAGGAATCAAACCAGACTTCCCGTGTTGTCCTTCTTTATATCTCAGTTGCCCACATGTGGGACAACTATCCAACGACTCATTTTCCCTTGAATATAAAATGCAGTCATTTGAACATTCATGAATCTTCTGACAAGTAAGTCCCAAATTTCGAACCAACCGCTTACTTTCATAGTAATTTGCAGGTAAAACATTGCCTTCGGGTAACAGTGTTTTCAGAAAAGAAAATATCTGGTCAAAACAGGTGTTTTACATTCCGTTATCTGATTTGATAGCCATAAATTTTGCAACTGCTTCTAATTTCCTCATCTTGCAGCCAGGATATAATGCATCCTCAGCAGACTTCAACAACTCAAAAAATTCAGACGGTCCCAACTCAGGATTTGAAGCTATATCAGCCGGAGTTTCTGTATGTTGAACAGATGAACCTGCAACATCATGTACTAAATCTTGAAACTGGGATGGATCCGGAATCAAGTTGGTATCACCTGTTCTGGAACTGCGTTCACCGTGTTGATACCAAAAAACATAATCTGCTTGAAAACCAAAACGCAAGAGATGTTCCCCCACTTTGTCAAACGTGTCAAACGTTCTCAATGCACATTTTCTGCAAGGGCATTTTATTTTTCCTTCTAAAACAAATTCTGAATTTGATTCCTCAAATGATAAAAAAGTCTCCACACCCTCAACATATACTGGATTTAAACCAGAACCGTTTGGATTTCTACGTTGATTTATCCATATGCGGTCACCTAATAATGATTGTTGACGACCTCGTTGTTCTATATTTCTCTATAAAATATAAAATCATTACTGGTTTTGAATAATTTGTTAGAAAAAACACTCAAGTAAAGATTGAATATATTGAGAATAAAGCAAAACATGTTACAAATATTGATAATTTTAATATTATATTGATTTTTTATTATTTTAATAATACTAATATAATTTTTTCATAAACATTAATTATATAATAATAACATTATTACATTATTAGTATATTTTATTATTAATATTAAAATAACATAATTTTTTATATTATATACAATTCTCCTTTCATCTGTGTGTTTAACATTCTGTCTCCACATGTAATATTCGCATTCACTTTCACCTCTCCATTGGCGAGTAGGTTGATAATTTTGAAAAAGAATGCGAATATTACATGTGGAGACAGAAAACACACAGATGAAAAGAGAATTGTATATAATATAGAAAATTATATTATTTTAATATTAATAATAAAATATTCAAATAATGTAATAAGGTAATTATTTCAAATTATTGGCAAGTATTTCAAATTATTGGTAAGTATTTCAAATTATTGGTAATTATTCCAAATTATTGGTAATTATTCCAAATTATTGGTAATTATTCCAAATTATTGGTAATTATTCCAAATTATTGGTAGTTATTCTTAATTATTACTAAATATTGGTAATTATTACTAAATATTGGTAATTAATACTAAATATTGGTAATTAATACTAATTATTGATAATTAATACTAATTATTGGTAATTAATACTAATTATTGGTAATTAATACTAATTATTGGCAATTAATACTAATTATTGGTAATTAATAATCATTATTATTAATTATTGGTAATTATTACTAATTATTCCTAATTAATACTAATTATTCCTAATTAATACTAATTATTCCTAATTAATACTAATTATTCCTAATTATTCCTAATTATTACTAATTATTGCAAATTATTACTAATTATTGCTAATTATTACTAATTATTTCTAATCATTACTAATTATTTCTAATTATTACTAATTATTTCTAATTATTAGTAATTATTGCTAATTATTAGTAATTATTGCAAATTATTAGTAATTATTGCTAATTATTATTAATTATTGCTAATTATTATTAATTATTGCTAATTATTATTAATTATTGATAATTATTAGTAATTATTGATAATTATTGGTAATTATTGATAATTATTGGTAATTATTGATAATTATTGTTAATTATTACTAATTATTGTTAATTATTGGCAATTATTGTTAATTATTACTAAACATTGGTAATTAATACTAATTATTGGTAATTAATACTAATTATTGGTAATTAATACTAATTATTGGTAATTAATACTAATTATTGGTAATTAATACTAATTATTGGTAATTAATACTAATTATTGGTAATTAATACTAATTATTGGTAATTAATAATCATTATTACTAATTATTGGTAATTATTACTAATTATTCCTAATTAATACTAATTATTCCTAATTAATCCTAATTATTCCTAATTAATTCTAATTATTCCTAATTATTCCTAATTATTACTAATTATTGTTAATTATTACTAATTATTACTAATTATTTCTAATTATTACTAATTATTTCTAATTATTACTAATTATTTCTAATTATTACTAATTATTGCTAATTATTACTAATTATTACTAATTATTACTAATTATTGCTAATTATTATTAATTATTGATAATTATTAGTAATTATTGATAATTATTGATAATTATTACTAATTATTGGTAATTATTGGCAATTATTGTTAATTATTACTAAATAGTGATAATTATTGGTAATTATTAATAATTAATACTAATTATTGGCAATTAAAACTAATTATTGGTAATTAATACTAATTATTGGTAATTAATACTAATTATTGGTAATTAAGACTAATTATTGGTAATTAATACTAATTATTGGTAATTAATACTAATTATTGGTAATTAATACTAATTATTGGTAATTATTACTAATAATTCCTAATTAATACTAATTATTCCTAATTATTACTAATTATTACTAATTATTGTTAATTATTCCTAATTATTACTAATTATTGTTAATTAATACTAATTATTGGTAATTAATACTAATTATAGGTAATTATTACTAATTATTGTTAATTATTGTTAATTATTCCTAATTATTGTTAATTATTCCTAATTATTACTAATTATTGGTAATTAATACTAATTATTGGGAATTAATACTAATTATTGGGAATTAATACTAATTATAGGTAATTAATACTAATTATTGGTAATTATTACTAATTATTACTAATTATTCTTAATTATTGATAATTATTGATAATTGTTCCTAATTATTAGTAATTAAATGAATAATTATCAATAATTAGAAATAATTACCAATAATTACAAATAATAACATTATTAATATATTTTATTATTAATATTAAAATAATATAATTTTCTAATTTATATACAATTCTTTTTTGATCTGTGCGTTTTCTATCTCCACATACAAATAAAACATGTGAAGACAGCAAACACACAGATCAAAAAAGAATTGTATATATATAAAAAATTATATTATTTTAATATTAATAATAAAATAAACTAATAATGTAATAATGTTCTTATTCCTAATTATTGGTATTTATTACTAATTATTAATATTTATTCTTAATTATTAAAAATTATTAAAAATTATTCCTAATTACCATTAACTATAAACAATACTAATAATTTAAATTTATTAAGTAATAAAACAATGTAAACATAATTAAATTACAACTAATTAATAATAATTGAAACTAATAAAAAATTGAAAATAAATAAAAATTAAAAATAAATAAAAAAATTAAAATGAATAAATACCTTGAAAATTGATCTGTTCTGATCGTTCTTCAAAACTTTAATATCAGCTCCGGAGAAAAAAATTAAACTGGAGAAAAACTCAACTCTAGAAATATAATTTTTCGAGAAGGAGAAGATAAGGAATGAGAATGAAATGAAAAAAACGTATGGGGGTATTTATAGGTTAGATTATTTGCGACGGGCCCATTTGCGACGGGATTCCCGTCGCAAATAGTATTATTTGCGACGGTACCCGTCGCAAATACCTTAGCCAACATTTATTACGATCAACCGGTAAATAGTTATTTGCGACGGGTCCCGTCGCAAATAACCCCTGCCGACATAGTATTAGCGACGGGGGAATATTCCCGTCGCAACTACCTTTTACCGCCGCCGGTTATTTGCGACGGGAATATTCCCCCGTCGCAAATAAGTTTCCCGCGATTTGGCGCGCATCGCGGGAAAACTATTTGCGACGGGAAAAGCAATCCCGTCGCAAAAGCCTCCTTATTTGCGACGGGGAAATACCCCCGTCGCAAATAAGTGTTTAACATGACTATTTGCGACGGGATTTATTCCCGTCGCAAATAACCCGTCGCAATTGCTCATTTTTTCCGTAGTGAAGGTGTACCTTCTTTTTCAAGAGCCTATCTGATTAGAAATCCACAGTTAAGCGTGCTTGTCATGTAGTAGTGATCAGGATGGGTGACCTTCTGGGATGTTTCCCAGGGGTGTGTGTAAGTGAGAACAAACCACACTGGAAAGGACATGTGTTGCCATGTGGGGACAATAATTAGTCAGATGACTTGTTCAGGCATGTGGGTGGACCCTGGGGTGGGCCCCACATGTTTGGGGGGGGGGCAATTGGTTGTACCTGGTCGGCCAGGACCTGGTAGCCATGTTAAGGCGGGGTGCATGTGCTATCAACGAGACCCGATTGTCACATTTGGTATCAAAGGTGGTACCGAGCCTTAAGTGTGGTGCACTGCCTGGGTTGAGATATAGGTCCCACAACGAGGGTGTTGTGCTCTAAAGGGGGGGGTGGTGGTGAATGTAACATACCCAAATGATAAAAAGGGTTAAATGACTAAATGACGGCCTCCGCGAATTGTGCCGCCGCCAAAGCGCACCAGTGCTCCCGGCCAAACACCGCCAACCGAGCGGCGCCCGACCCGCCTACACGCGGCCTCTCGATGCCATGCCCGGAGCAAGCCCCAACCGAACCAGGGGCCTGCCCCGCAGCCTACCCAACCCCTCCAGCTCCCCCGCTTGCTGCCCGGCGCCCCAGCATGATGCCCGTGTGCCCCCATGCGCTACCTAGCGTCCCAGCGCGCTGCCCGCACGCCGCCGCGGCCTTCCCGACCACTACCGCGCCTTGCCCAGAGCCCCCGCGTCCTGCCCATGACCCGCGTGACCTGCCGCTGACCTCCCAGGCCGAGTCGCCACAGCCGCACCCCTCACGGCGCCGGCCGAACCGGCCCCGACCTTCGAGCCGAGTCGACTACGTGGAGACCACTTGGCCTAACTGCCCTCGCAGTCCACTGGGTCGGGCCCAGCGGATCTAGCCAAAACATAGCGGGCTGACCCACCCAATGGCCGGTTCAGACCCGGTGAGTCTAACTGGATCGACCTAGACCGGGTCGGTCCAGACTGGGTTGGGCTGAGTCGCGCAACCAGGTCAAACCGGACCCAAGCGCATTACTGACCCATTACCTTCTTGGGCCATATCTTTGGCACCGGACATCCGTTTGACGAATCGTCAGCGATGCCGATATTCATGGAATGAAGCCATCCATTTGAGAATACTCCACTGATGTTCAGGGTATATTTTTGAGTTATGGTCAGGTTGGATCGCACACGAAGCTAACCGGGACCCCAAAACTAAAATGATAATAACTAATAGACCATGTGTCTGATTGACACACCGTCTGTTGCATTTAGACCCCTATGACGTGAAAAAACTTTGAGATACTTCTTCATGGAGCTTCATAACATTTGGAGTATTTCCTTGCAGCTTGTGGAGCGGACCCTCCCGGTGACGAGAAAGCAGATTGCAGAGACCTAGTAGCTGGCTGAGACTTGATGACTGATGATCGATCAACTCAGAGTGATTCAGATGGCCCGGTGGGGAGTGCTTGGTTGTAGCAGCAGACCCACAGCAGAGGAGCGCATGGTTGTAGTGGTAGACCCGTGGTACTCGACCGAAGGAGTACCTCTGTAGGCTATGAGGGCGAGCGCTTGGTTATAGCAGTAGACCCATGGTGGGGAGTGCCTCTGTGTGATCATGACAGACCCATAGTACTCAACAGGTGGAGTACCTCAGCAGTCCAAGGTTAGTGGGAAGTGCATGGTTGTAGTAGCAGGCCCACTATACTCGACAGAGGAGGAGTTCTCCAGCAACCGTGGTTTCGACATCGTGAATAAAAATCCTGGTTTCAGTTGAGTCAATGAATTTTGTGTTTTCCTCATGATTGAGATGGATTACTTGATAACTTAGGTATATGTATGTGAATATACCTAAGTGGGGTCATCTGTTGATTTAATAACTTGTGGTTTAACCTTGTTGGATTTTGTGAGACCTTGAGGGTCTTAGGGTCCCTATTGAGTATCGTTATACTCTCCCCTGAACGGGTTATGCCCGCACCTTGTTGTGTTGGTTGCCGACAACAGAAAATCCGGACTGAGGTCGAGAGTAGCAGTACTGGATGGCACCCCAAGGTGGACCACACAGTGTGACGGTACACAGAGGAGACAGAAGGACGTGGAGTGTCGTGGAGGTTATCTGTACCTACCCTTCAGGTAGGATTCCCCAGAGGATGTCCCGATATCTGTTTTAATTTTCTTCAGTAGTACTTGTTTATTAGTTGTACTTTTACTTTACAGTTGGGCCTGTATTTATGACCCCTTTTACTTTGCAGCACTCCTTTGTATATAGTTTGGTTATTGTTTTACTTCCAGATCGTACTCTGTTGTGTGTGTTTTTATTTTATAAAGGAAATCCCTTCCTAGTTTTAGGGATTTACGCCTTTGGTTCCAGTCTCCAACCCCTGGCCTATGGAAGGCAGGCTAGGGGTAGTCACGGCATGGGCCCCGGGGGACGGGTCGTGACAGTAAAGATCTTTTATAAGATAGTTTAAAATATATTGGGTAAAAACTCATTTAGATGGGACTAGACAACTCATTCATCCCATAAAACTACATATGCATTGATAGACTTAAATTAATATGTCGCCAACCTATTTTATACTAGTCTAAATCATTCCTCATGTATCAAATATTCAATTTAATTCACAAACAATATTCCTTATCAAATATCTTTACTGAGTAAATGATATGGATTTATCAATATTTTCCCATTTAATTAAATAACATTCAAAGTAAACACTATCTGTGAAAATTGTTTATGGTTTAGGTAATAATCATATCCATGATAAATAATATGAATATTAGGGGAAATTTAATTACTAATGATCATAGGAAACTAAACATTTCAAAGGGATGTTAATGATTAAAAAAATGAAATAAGGAAGTGAATATAAATATTATCATGAGTTAAGATAATCATTAACTATCCAGAGGAGGAATAAGGATACTATTAATATAAGATATACCCATTGGAGTAATAATAAAGGGTTTTTGTCATTTATGAATAGAAATACCATAAAAATATCTTTAAAATTATTCTTATAGATTAAATCATATTCATTTTTAAAAACATTTTGAATATACATTTATTTAGAAATAATTTTTAATATAATTTTTTTAAAAATTTCCTCATAAATATTCAAGGGTATCTTCAATGAAATATCCTTCATATCGGTCAGTAATATCAAACAAGGTGTATAGAACATTCCATTTTCATGGTAAAAGGATAGAAATGTTCCTTGTTCTTAAAGCGATAAGAATGTTCCTTTTATTTTTTTATTGAAAAAATGGGAAAAATGTCTTTTAATAAATCATTTTGAATAGGTGATTTTTTTTGGAAATAATTTTTTGAAAACATGGTTTTATAAGAAAAGTTATTTCAAAACGAAGAGGGAATGGAAGTGGGATTCTATTAAAACATTTTTGTAATAATTTTAAATACCAAAATAGTGATAAAATGGTAGTATCACTTGAAAAAAATCATGAATAAATATAGAAGAATAAAATGAAAGGGTTTATAGAATAATTACCATATAATTTCTATTAATGGCAATTCAATAATAAACCATCTTGATTAGAATGAGACTGTGACATAAACCCTTAAAATGATCATAACATTGAAGTGAGAATTAATCAATTAATTTATTATGTGTATTAACAGTAAATATACATAAAACAAGGGAAAATAAAATAATTTATTTTAAAAATTAATTTTACATATAATCATATAATATAAATGATAATTTATAAGTTATATAACCCAATGAAAAGAAATTGTGTTATTAATGTTTTTCTACCCCTTAGTAACTTTATGCTAAAATCCCCTTAAATGAAATAAATCAAAATAAAACTTAAGATACCATTAATAATTAATTATTATTGATATTATAAGTTAAAGGGGGATTACATACACCATATAAAGGAAACTAGGTGTAGAATACCACAATATCCCTCAATAAAATTAGATTTAGATGTAATCCCCTACCTTATACTTTTTTTGGTTGTACATGCTGTATCCCCATTTATATCAGTTTTATAAAATTTATTAAATTATTTAAAAATCATATTAATATTTATTATGTCATATATGATCCTTTAATATCATATTATTACCCATTAATTAATAATATTTCCAATATTTCATTGTTTTGAGTGTTAATTACCTTATTTCCTCTTTATGTTTAATTGTAAATTCTCTAATTCATTACCATATTGTATAGTTATATCATTAAAAGAATATAAATCAATAAATAATTATTTTATTTTTAAAGAAAATTTACTTTTAAAATAGGTTATTAATTTTTATTTATAAAAATTAAAAACGTTATGATCACAAAGACAGTAGACTGAACGTACACATGAGTAACGTTCCCATCATTCAATGATCATTTTGTAAAGGAGGTATGTAATATAAAACCTTTATAGAATGATAATGATATAATTAATACCATATTACATACTTATATATACCATATAGGTTATTTTTTGATGAAAAGAGTGTATCATCACTTCGTGAAGGTGGTAGTCCACACACACATGAATGATGTTATCATCTTTACGTGAGTGAAAAAGAACGAAAAAATGATGTAAATTAACTTTTAAAAATGTTATGTATGTCATGAATATCAAAATAATTCCACGTGTAAGACATATAATCATTAAATTTTTAATTATCACCTTCCATGGGAAACATTAGTGAAATAAAAATCACATCGCTTCACGTGGTGGCAGTTCTTCGTACACATGAGTGACATTATCATGTCTCCTACATAATGGATGGAAGAAGGAAATATGTGACATAGTGAATAAAGTGATATAAATATTTTATAAATATACTATATGTAATTTATAACCATTATCATTAAATACCATGATAGGTGGAAATAAAAAAATGAATGACATCGGTTCACAGGACAGTACCCCAGCATACACATGAATGATGGTTTTGTTACCCATTTGATGGAAGTGTAGATATTTTAGGTCATCCCCATATTATAAAAAAATCATAGTATATAGAATATACTGTGGATATTTTATAATAATGGTGAAATAAAAATATAATTTGGTAGAGAAAGAAGTAAAATAAAGATGTTGGTTGAAGAACATTACCTTTTCTTTTGATCACATCCTTAGGTTTTCACTAAAACCTCTAATGTTTGGATTTATTCCCAAAATAATTCATATAGGATGATACCTGAAGAATAGGAGAGATATTTTACCAAATATTTTATGTTATTTGAGTAGGTAATTTCCCAAAAAAAAAATCCTTTTATGGTGTTCAGTGGAGATGAGAGGGGGTGGATTTTTATAAGTGGGGTGAGTGGCATACTTGTAATTGTTTTTTGAAAGAGTTAGTTCCTACTAGGTTTTTTACACATCTCTAGGCCACAATACTGGTTAATTTTAGATAATATATGGGATAAATTCTATATATTACAATATAATGGGTTATGGAGAACTAATGGTTCATTCTTAAACCTTACATTCAATGTTTAACACCTAAATAAATTCATTTTACCTTAATCACTATAATTAATTTTAACTATTTTTCATTAATCGCTATTTTTAAAATATAAGTTGGATTAGTTGAAAAATATAAATTATTATGATTTAAAATATTTAATCCATTTTTCCAAATTCTATTCATATAAGTGGAAAATTTTAATTTAAAATTAATCTCATAGATGTGGCGAGAAAGTGGGTTTTTTAAGATAAAATGTTCAAAGGTTCACAATGTTAGTATATCTAAATTCATAATTAAAATGATTCCAATAAAATAAATTGGGTTAATTGATAAAAATTGATCTAATTTTAGTATAAAACTAATTAAAATTATAATTTAAAATTTTATATGATTTAAAAGAAAAATAAAATTTTAATTAATATTAATATTTTTTACTATTTATCCAAAAATGAATCTTCTCAGAAAAATATAAAAAATTCACCCTAATCTTATTTTTTGTATTAAAAATTTAAAAATTTAGCTTATTTTTTAAAATAATGTTTTTAAAATTTTAAAAAATTAGTTTTAAAAAATTCTATCCAAGAACGATTAAATTGCCTTTTAGAAAAAAAATACTATTTTTCAAAAAAATATTGTCTTTCTAATAAATAATAATAATAATTATTTATAATAAATAGATCACTAATAAATGTGTGTAAAATATTAATTTTAATAAGTTAGTTAATCTTATTATTATGTTCCATTCCAATCGTTTGGCGAAAATTATTATCTTAAATTATAATATTAATAATGCATTTTTATTTTGTAATACTCAACCATGTGTGTAATGAAATCTTTAAAAGAAAACTATTGTTGAGTTTAACTAAAGATAGAGTAGTATTTACATGGATTTAATGTTATAAAATGTAATGAATTTATTTAAAATAATAATATATCATAAATTTTAAGGAAGTTATATTGTCTCTTACATTTGGTGTTGTGTGTAACACACGATTTGAAATACAATGTTCTTATATAATAATTTATGGGCGTTAAAACTGTTGTACTATCGCTGGAATACTATTATTCACTAATTATTTGATAGAAACCAAATTTAACACTTTCAGTTGGGAAGATATGGTTTCATCTACTCTATCCAATGTCCATAATCTGCTGGTATTCATATCTTGTTCCACTTTGAATAAATATAGAGCACCATATATGGATATTAAGATTAATTTTTGGGTATAACACGCTACTAATAAACTATGTTTATCTAGTTCTAGGGATCTAATAGCACATTCTAAAAATGTTGTTAAATACCCCATTTGTCTGCACTAAAAAATTTATGTCAATGGGGGTCTATAATAATGCTAGAAAAATAATTTTTAAAGGGGGGATCTTATCAGTGCACTTTTAAAAGCATTGATAATGGCCCTCCATTTATCATCACTTTTAAAAAACTTCAGATATAGGGGGTTTTTAACAGTGCTTCTAAAAAAGTGCTTTTAAAGGGGTGTCTTTATCAGTGATTTGTTTTGTAGTGCTAGTAAAGATATACTTCGAAAAATATATGTTTCATTAAGAACAATATATTAATATATAAATATATTTATATGGATATAAATATAACATATATATTTTAAAATATGTTTTAGATAAGCTGGAATAGGAATTTACAATTAATATATAAGATATTTTTGTGAAAATGGATTAAAAAAAATTATAAAAATAGGTTTTAATTAATAATTTTCTTGTTATTACTAATTAATAAAAATTTAATATCAATTTTAATATAAAAAAAATTAATAAAATATCTAAAATAAGTTGAAAACATAACTCAAACTTCAAATGATAAAAAATTTTGATCCGAGTGTTCGTTTGAGCTCTACCACATATCATATCAAAGCCTGTGATGAGCTCTATGCCCTTTTTAAAATAGGTAAACCTTTGTCAAAATTTTCAAGGCCAAAAGAGGCACATAAGGCCTCTAAAACTGAGTTTTAGTCGGGGTACCAATTTTTTTTAACATTTGATGGATTTTCAACCTCGTTTAAGGGGGGTCTTATTGACTATTTTGGTGGAGACGAAATTTATTCCTAGGTGTTACATTTATATAGATATTATGGTTCTTAAATTTTATAATTTTTTACAATTTATTTTTTTTATAATAAAATATATGTATGTTTTCTTATATTTAGTTATAATTAATCACTCATATAAATACATATATCAACATATTTATGTAAAAATTTATATTCCAATATATGTAAATAAATACATGTTCCAAAATTTTATTTACAAAATATATAACCATTTTTAAATTATATACACATATACATATTTTTGTATTAATAAAGTGATATATATTTATATTAAATTCTAGTATATATAATTGATTATAATATATAATATATTTAAATAAATATGAGTATATAAATATATATCACACACACATATATTGTATAAATTTATTTTAAAATAATTATATAATTATATGTATATATATATAAATAAACATAAATATCATTAAACAAATAACAAAACAACATGGTGTAGTGATAGAGGTGTTCCATATTCAAAGGATAGGTATAGGGTTTGAATGCAGGTAGGCATGCATGAAGTTGGAAATTCAAAAAGCATTGATATAAGTAGTTGGGGTGAGAAGTGCTGATAAAGCGGGGGGGGGGGGGGTGGAGTGCTATTAAAGGGGTCTTGGAAGTACTGATAAAGGGGTTCAGGAACATTGGTTTCCAAAAAAAAATACCCACTTTAACGGTGCTAAAAAAGCACTATAAAAAGGTTATATTAGTAGTTCTAAAAAAGTGTTGTTAACGGAACCCCATTAATGGTGTGTTCTTTAGTGCTGTTAAAGGGGGCCTTTAACATTGTTTTTATAACATTGATAAAATTTTCGAGCTCTTAACCACGCTTAGATTTCCATATTTTTTATCACTAATAAAGACATAATCTAGTGTTTTTAAAAGTCTATATTTTAGTTGTGAGAGTCAACAAAATCTTTAAATTCCACCATTCATCCCATTAAAAATATAAATTCAAAGCTATTTATTATAGGACCATAAAATTTGAAAAAAAAATACCTCAAAAATACAGATGGTACAAGCTGTATAACTGAATCCTCTTCATTCCAGAATCCCAATATGGGTTTTGAAACTCAAGATATGATGTATAATTTCAATGTGAAACCACAATATATATTCCACTTGTGAGGTAAGAAATTAGTGGGATGATCTAGTGTAAAAAATAATTTAATTATAAAATAGTTGAGAAGAATTTAGTCCCACACCCTCAAGGACCACAATTTCTTATATACGATTTGATGATCATATCCATATAATTTTTGGTTAACCCCCAGTGAGTATTCATTACATCCTTATTTGTGTAGAGTAAGTTGGATGAGGGTGGTGTTCCTAGAATCAACCTGATTCTCTAAAATCAAATGGAAATAATTATTTTAAATAGATATCATTGGTTGAGTATGAGAGTTGTAAGACCTATTTAATCCATTTATACACATTTTATTTGAAGGTATTATAAAACAACACATGAGATGTCCTTTATAGACACATTTATGGTATTTTTGAGGTAGTTTGGTACAATCCCTTTTTGTTAGTGAAAACAATCCACACTAAAAACAAACTAGTACTATACTCTGATGTGGTGGAAAAGATACTTGCTCAGTGTTTCAATTTGTTTTTCTCTAATTTCTTAGTTCCGGGTTTCCCTTCTTTTCTTGTTTCCATCATTTTATTTTCCACATTTTTTTGTGAATACATAAGAGTTTACTCCACTACCATTCCAATCCATAACTCTTTCAGTAATCATTACCCCATTATGTGTGTGTATAATAATTTGTCAACAACATGACCATATTATAATGAATATCTAGTCACAGCCCTACCTCAAATATGTGTTCCTCTAAGAGTGTTCTTTGTGTCACCTAGAGAGAAAGTGAAAAAAGTTCATAAAAATAAATTTTCACTCTCTCTTGGAATTGTTTTATTTCTTTAGGCTAAAAAAATATATCATTTTTTACTTTAATGGTATGTGGAAAAAAAATTTATTGAATAATTATTAAAATAACTCCTAAGTAATTCCCAGTTCAATTTAACCTTTAATAGATAATTCAAATAATTATCAAGAGAAATATTCCAACATATAAATAAGTAGCTTCACCATTTTATCATATGGGGTCCCAAGGAAATCAAAAATTTGATGAATACAATTAATTCATGTTTCCTCTTGTTTAGATCCCCAATCTACCCAAAAATTTGTGGATTTTGTTTTTTTAACTACACGCTATGATAAGAATGGCTTGGATCCCCAATTTAATAGAATTTTTTCATAGCCTAAAATGCTTTCACAATTCTTAGAAAAATTTCCCAGTTCATTTATGGTTTAGGTGCAACTATAATCTCCATGGATCCCTCTTACTAGTTTCTAGATATTCTAAATAGTTCCATTGTTCTAGAACTATTGTAATATTTTCTAGTGAGATATCAAAAGTTTAATTGATTCTTAGTTATATATTATATCAAATCATATCAACCATGGACATTATAATAGAATTTAAAAATCTAGTATTTTAAATAACAATTGAATAACAAAATCCAATAGGCAAGTATCTTTACTAATGTATAATACTAAACATTCATTTGTTAAACCCTGAATATTCTCTAGTGAGATGTCTAGATGTTTTTATCAATAATATTTTAATTAAACCACACTAGTAAAATAAATTTGAACCTAAAAAATGTTTTCTATGTCTTTCTATACTGTACATTTCAACTCCAAGCACTTCATATCTCATAGTTTCTATCGATCAAATAGATAATAACAAAATGATACCATTTTTAACATCCTAACCTGGCCCATTGTCTTGAGAAGAACAAATCTTCCCCCATCCATAGTTGAAATAGACAAAGCACAAAATGATGATAACAAATTTCATTCTCTTTACCAAATCACAGGTGATGATTTTTTTGTAACTTAAAACACTAAAAGTAGACCAAAATAATTAAAAAAATATGATGTATGAATAAAAATACAAATGCATATAAATAAATAATAACAAGAGTAACTATGGGTAGAATAAAATAAAATAGAAGCTGAAAATACATGTCAAGTAAAACTCAAGATAATGAGACTCAAGGCACCAAGGTATCACCACTACTCTCTCTGAGATTCGATGGTTTCCTTAAAATCTAACACCAGAAATCCAATACCACAGCATGATGAAGCTACACTGGTAAAATAAGAAACTCACTCCTTACCTATATCATGGTGAATAGTATATACATACACAGCAAAGTGCATATGTAGGCGGTGAGTGTAGAACCCATTAGATAAGCCATGTGAATCCCCCAAATGACACTAAAAAAGAAAAAAATTGAACAATTTTATTTAAAATAAAAACTGTAGGAAGCTTGGAAATCAATGAAAAAAATAATATATAACTATAAGGAAGTAACACAATGAAAAATAAAATCCCACATATGGATTGAATCTACACACACATGAAAAAAACCAACCAATGAAACCACCACCGGAAGGCCACTCCTTAATATTAAAACTCATTAGAGGTATTTTCCCCTCTACTCCTTATTCATCACTCAGTAGCATAATCTAATTATTCCGCAAGACATTCAATATAACAATTCCTAACGCACATTTCCCTTCTACATGAATATGAACATACACCCTCCATATTCATGCCAAGTTCTCATATTCAAATCCTATATTTAGAAAACCAAATTCCTTTGATCATTTAATCAAACAAATTTTGGCCACAACCTATAATTCTAAATTTTATGAAGAACAAATAAATAGTGAATTATAGTATATATTTCACAAGGAATTTCTAAATAAAATCATAGGAATTTTTTTAGAAAATAGCAAGCCATCATATTCTAAGAGAAAGATGAAACAGAAGAGAACCCAACAACCTATGATGAATTTAACATGAATAATTATCTCATGGTCTCAAATATCCCTGCTTACTAATTTTTTAATTTTATTAAAACCAAATAATATTAATCAAAAAATGATATAAAAAATAGATATGGACATGGAAGACATGATATAAGCTTCATATTTAGATAAAATGGTAGGGTTAAGTAGAGAGCATAAGAACAAGGCTCTTTCCTTTAATTTCATTGTTCTAACACACCATTCTCCACTGAATCCACCTAATAAGAGGTATAAAATTGATAAAATACTATGGGGTATTGATCGAATTCTATATCCTATGTTAGCGGAGAATGAATAATTATTTTTAAAGGATTTTTTGGTATTAATTATAAATTTTTTATTTTATTTATTATGTCACAGGAATAGGCTTCACGGTTTATAAAACTATTCGATAACTATGTAGATAAAATATATATAGAAATTTTTGATGTCACATGGTTATCACTTGATTTTTTCTTGCTGTTCACTAATCGTGTACCTTCCTAGAAGATCCATATAGTTCCTACACACATACCTAGGGAATCCACATGATTTCCCCAAACCAAGATAAAGAATTTTCATTTGTAAAAACCACTAAAACCCACTAAAAACATCTATAGACATAAAAATTCCTAAAAAAAACTTTCATAGAATAATTTTTTTTAATAAAAACTAGAATATACCCCAAACTCGGGGTAAAAAGTATTTTACTATTGTTCATTATATGAAAAAAAGGGTTAGGCTGTGAAATGTGTTAGGCAGCTTTCGAAGGATATTTCTATTTGTAGGAGCACACAATATGATGGGAAATCACATAAAAAATACTAGATTAATATGGATTTATTTTCATATAGAAAAATAAAAAATAACACAAGGAAAATGGTAATGTTATAATGTAAAAAATGGAAAGAAAATTCTATGGTTTTCACCACGATGTGTTTTACAGGTCTGAACATTGAAAACTAGAGGATAATGACAACATGATGTGGTAGAAAATAAAATTACATGGAGGGTTATAGGTTTATGTTCATAGTTTATAAGAGAAAAAATAATTTGTCTTTGGTGATATTCACACAATGAAAAATTTGAATGTGTATACCTACTTGTTTATATTTGCTATCATTCAAAAGTGAATTGAGGGAATTTAATGGGTAATCTTAACTCGGAATTGAGTAAGGATTTTAGAAACAAATTCCCCACTCACCAATAGTTAATAAAATATTTATTATGTGGGATATATAACTAATTTACTGAGATAGAAAATATATATCTTACTCAATAAAGAGTGGAAGAAGGATCATGAATGAAGTGACAAAGAGGGAAGTAGTGGAATTCTAGACTTGTGTAGAAAAATCAACAAATTAAGATGAACCAAGGGATATATCACTAGAGGTACGCAGGGTATATAAAGCTAATAGTATATTGATAAAAAACTACTGGTGTTAAATTTTTATTTGTCCATGAACATCAAGACAAAAACACTTTGACAATTGGTAATCTCATTGAGTGGTTGAGGGAAGAGCGTTATTTATTCACTATTGGTTGTACAACTAGAGTGTATTTGTTGTCACTCTAGATTTAAACAAAAATATGTTCACATATGGATTTATGAGCATCAATATATCATTATTTCATACTCACTAGATAAGAAAGTTTTTGGTGAAAAAACTAAAATTTAATTATATCCTTTATTATTTTATATATCATTTCATATTGGTTTTTAATGAGAAAAGTGTTATTACAAAAAGTTGAATTAGTTTTTTAGAAAGTATTGTTTTTATGGTATTAGCATACCTAATTCCACCTAAATATATTTACCTTTAATGGGTCCAACAAAACATGAACTAAAAAACTAAAAAGTATAAGTAAAATAAATAGTGGGTTGTGATCAATCAAAGAAATTGATATTAAATATATCATTTAGAAAAATGAATCAATAATCATTGTCTTTTTGATAATAATATAATGTTTAAAATATAAAGTATTGAGTAAATAAAGTAAAATAGTAATATCCATGTTTTTTAAAAACATACCCCCTTAGATATACAACGGATACTGAAATATCATATTACCTTTCTTAAAAAAACCATTCAACCCTATATTTAGGTTTTCATATAATTATTATTTAACATATTGACAGAAAATTCTAGGAAACATACTCTACCCATTCATAAATCATCTCATATAATTCTACATTAGGATTTTGTCTAAATTATTCACAAATTCTTTCATCAAACTTCTCCACATTTGTGTCTAGCTAAAATAAAACTAAGAAAGTTCATAAAAATTTAAAAAAAAATACCAAGAGTGAAAAAAAATTGTTTAATAACAAATAAATATGTATGAATAAGTATAACTCTATGTGAGAATAACCTAATTCCTAATAAAAAAATATAGTAGATTCCGATGTTCTATTTGAAAATAACATTAAAAATAATATATAATAATAATATAAATATTAAATAATAATATATTGAAATAAAAATGAATTATATAAGAATAAAATTGAGAAAAACCTACTTACATAAGAATGAAACATTCAATAGTAATGGGGTATACATAAGAAAATAAAATGAAGTAAATAGCACATTCCATAATGTGAAGATTGGAAAAATATTTTTAATTTATAACACAAAGACTGCATTAAAAATAATTTTGGAATATATGAAATACATGCAACAAAAAGTGAGCATAGATAAATATAAATTAATAATATACTCCTTCGTTATTGAGGTGTTTTTCGATGTCAACATAATTTAAAACAGGATACAAAATTTTTCACTTAATATGGATCATACCATTATTTTTTTAATATATTTGAATATTTTAGAATTTAATGGTCTAGTAAGAGTATTCTAAAGATGATTTTCTACTATAATAAATTAAATAATAATATCTATTTTATTTGTGTATTCATAAAGGAAATTGTGTATTATATCTATGTGGTTATCTTTTGAGTGAATTTCCGAATTCATAGAAAAATGAATAATAATGGTATTATCACAAAGATTCAGGATTTGGGTAAATATAATTCCAGAATTATTGAGTGTTCGTTTCATCCACAAAAATTGATAATTATAAATTATAATTGTTTTTATTCATATTATATAGTAGAAAGGTGAATTGAATTTTTCTTGTTTGACCCAAAAACATAATATTCACTAATAAAATTATAAGTTCATAAACAACTCATTTAATATAATCTAAAACATCTTCCAAAAACCTTTTGATCGTAACCATTAGTTAATATACTCTTTACATCCATTTGAAATAATCTAAAATTAAAATGACATGTGATAGATAATAGAATACAGATAAAATTGAGACTAACTATCAAAGAAAAATATTATCCATAGTTTCTTTCCTTTTCCTAATTATATACCTTAGTAGCGAGACTTTCCATATTATAGAAAGTAGTTTCATTCTCATCACACTTATTTTCAAAGACTCATTTAACTATTATTACTATAATATCACTAGATCATTCAAAAAAATTCAAATATTTTTTTATTTGAATTAATTTACCACTTTTTCTTAGAAATTATATAACTCTCATTGCCCAAGGAATCATCAGTTATGTTATGTTCAAATTTATATAATAATGCGAGATGAAAACATTTATTTCCAAAAAGAACTTATAGTTTTAATTAGTTGATAGAAATATCCAATGATAATTTTAGTGGGATTGTTCTTTAAGACTTTATGGTTTCTAGATAAAAAAGGTTATTACTCATCTTCTAAATGAGAATGTTCCATTAGAATTAGTTCCAAAATAATAGTTATCAGTTTATGTGGTTTAACATCTCGAATAAAATTCAACGGAGTTTCATAAATGAAATTGGTATTATTTTCATAATATAGATGTTTTAACTTCATATACGGATCAACATCATCAATTATAACATGTAATATTTCTTAAAAAATATGTGTTGAACTATTTAAAGCATGAGAAGCCCTAATTTTGATGGGATTAAGAAATTATAATCTTCTGGATAAAAATTTTTTATGTTATCATTAGTATTAAATATAAATACCTTCCATCCAAAAACTATAAGTAACCATTTTTTTGAATAATTAAATTATAAAATTCATATGTTTTTTTATAAAATATTCAACGTAAAGTTCTATTTTTAGCACAACAAGAAGTAATAACTACATTAGGAAAAAAATTATTATCAACAAAAGTTTCACCCAAAATAGACTAGATAATTTCTTATTGAGTTTCATTATTTATTAAAAAAAACTTTTCTATTGTGTTGTTCATGGTTTCAATAAATTATGTGTATTGTATTTCATAATATAAAAATTTTTAAATGATTATTTCAAAAATTATTAACCATGATCACTCTTGATAATGATAATAGGTGGGATTTTCTCATTTTGAAAAAAAGTAGAAAATATTTTAAAAAAGAAGCATTATTTCAATTTAAAACAAAATAAATAAAACTAACTATGATAACTTTAATCTTAAAATAATAAATAAATATAGTGTTTTTCCTTAATAGTAACAATTTATTTGTGTCAAAAAAGGGATATGTGCACTAACAGTACAGGTTAAAAAGTTAAGAATTCACCAAAAAGATTAACTAAATACTAATATTTCTTAACATATTGGCATGGTTTATAGAACCTAGAAAAATTAATCTTATGTTTCCAAATATTCTTTATAATATATAACATATAAGTTTTATCTAAGGTCCAAACATTATAGAGTCCTAAAATTCTATACCAAATATAATACTTACCATCATTCTCACTAAGACAATATATGATATGGAAAGTAAGGTCCTATAGGTAAATTGAGAAAACATTATCTTTTTTATTAATAGATAAAACATGAAATCCTTCTTAACCTATGACATTATTTCTTTCATTCTGAAAATTTCATAAAATAAACCACATCACATAATTTCCTTATGAAAATATGGTTGCACTTAAGTCCTTAAAAATAAAGAAAATTTTAAATTAAATTCTTACTAAGAAAAGAAAAATTTATAATACCAAAAATATGAACTTATTTATAAAATGATAAAAATAAATTTGACAAAATATATGAATAAAAATAAAGTTTAAAAATAATATCACTATCCTTAGAAGGATCATTACTTTCATGATCATTATCTTTCTTTAACTTTTTAAATCTTTTGTTCAGGCTTCTCACTTATTCATACATCCCTTCAAATGATAGAGTATTCTCCTCATCATCTAAAGTATGAATTTTAGTTGAATATAATATAAAATTATTAAGTGAATAAGTAATTAGATTATCCGGAAGTAATGATTCATTCCGAATTACTCTTTCAAAACAAAATTTATCACCTATCTTCAATCACTTTCTACATCACTCAAAGTGGTAGTAGTATATCTCATACATTTATTCCATTTTTTCATTGAGGGTCTTCCGGATTACTTATCCTTATTCAATAATGTATAATAATTACGTTTGATATAGCCAATAATTTTACACTCAAATAACATATCATCCAAATAATCATTATATTAATATATTGTTTCATAATTTTCATGTGTATCAAATCTATAATTATGATAATAATTCTAGAAGTTCTTAACATTAGTAAACTTATTCGTGTTCCTTACAAGTTAAATAAATTTCACCATTACTATACTAAGAATTAATACTCTTAGAACATTGTTTAAAAACATTATTTAATGTAATTAGTATTGAATTAGTAACTGTAAAATTTGTTAAAGAAAATTAGACTCTGCCATTTTTTCACTACTCTCTATTACCATCTCACTTCGATCTATTCTCATATTGCTTCAAATTTCCAATTAGATAATCATGACTCAACTTCATAAGATGTTTTTTATCATTAAAAACTATTACATTAGATTATGAATTCTTTATAATTATGTCGATAATAATAATTATAATAAACACATTCATAGTCTACCTCTCACTAAGATATTGAAACGAATTTACAAAAATTATATGTGCTGAAAAATATAAGAAATTGATTCACCAAAAAGAAAATAAAATACATGATAATATTCTTGAAACATATCTATTTCCATATCCAAAACATTAGAAATTTCCGTATTAGTTAACTGCATATTTCTCTAAATAAAATTGTTAGTTTCACAGAAAGAAATATTACTTTAAATATTCTGAGTCATCAAACACAGAAAATTATTTCTGGCCATAAAATTCAGTTGAAAGACCAATTTATCTATGCGACTAATGTTTGTAATTTCCTAATTAGAAAATTTATAATTACTAACCATCATCAGATAGTTATCTACTCTAATTTTTATAAAATAATCATCATAAAATCTCTCTGTTACTCATAATTGTAACCATAAAATGTATGTGGTCTATTATGATTCAAGTTCTCCAATGTTTTGATAGGTAAAGCTTCCACAAAAAAATATCTACTACATGTTAGTGTATGGGAAAAGCAAAATTCATAAAATCTAAAAGTTAATACATAAGATCCTAAATGTAGAGAAATGATCTGACAAAAACATTTTTCATTGATATAAAAAATTCAAGAATAGTTGAATTTAAGTTTATGGAAAAATTAGAATTTTTACAAGTCAAAAAAATATATATTCTGGAAGTTATAATTTATAAACTAATAAAATAAAAAATAACAATAAAATAAAAATGAATAAGAAACTATGAATGGGAAGTTAACCCTTAACTGGGATAAGAAACCAACTTGGATAAGAACAATAATGAATGAAATCAATTCAATATAGTTCTAGATAATTGTCCAAAAAATCATTTAAAATATTATTAAATGAATGTCCAATTGTAATTAAATAAACACTATGATTTTAGTCTAAAGTGGTAGGAGTATTATTAAAAAACCAATAACATATAACATCATCAATATAAATTATCAAAAGATATACGTCCTGACATAGTCTATTTTCACTAATATTTGTAGCATCAAACCATATCCCCATGACCCACGATGATTTTTATGATAGTAAACAACTATTATCATTGAACTACATTGAACATAATGTATGAAAGAAACTTGATCCTTTTCATTAGAGTCTCTTCGATCAATCATAATCTAAATAAAATAAATACCACAAAAGATACATTATTATAATGGAAAAGTTCAACTATAGAATCTATAATCACACATTGAAAAACATTACAAATGGAGTCCCTCAAAGCACTAAGATAGTGAAATACATTAATGTAATCAAAATATAAAATTATATTTTCATCATCTCAAAATATTTTATTTTTTGAATCCTAAAACTGAATTTATAAGTGTTTTCATAATAAGTTTCCATTGTTAAATTATGTGTATTATAATCATCTGATTGAAACATATGAATCGTAATATAAAACTACATTGAAAATATGATTAAAAAAAGTAAAAATTAACAACAATTTTAAGCTTTTATTCTTTAAAACAATGAATTCCGAAGCTATCATTTTGGTAAAATGACTAAATAACAATGTCTAATCCTAGGAAAACATTTGGCCATAACTAAGAAAATTCCCATTAATTCTCATAGAATAATCTACACCTAATAAATGATTTTATTTAGTATAACTATAATATGATATAATTCATAAATGTATTATATTAGGTAAATTGACTTGATACCAATACACTGTTTTACTAGATTGAATTTCAAAACCTTTCATACCCTAGCTAACTATTATCTAACTTACTAAAATAATATACTCCCTATGTGAATAATATTTTTTTACACCCTCAAACTGATCCAAATTCTTTTACATAGAAAATATATTCATGTATTCTAGTGTTTATCCCCAATCATAGATGAGCCATAAGATTAAATAAATATTATCAAACATTACCACTCTTCATAATTAATTTCCATGATTTTTCCTAAACCATACTATTTCCCTTTTATAAAAATAATATAAAAAACCAACCTTCCCATTAAAAGTATAATCAATGATGTCTAAGATAAATAAAACAACACCGAAGTAAAAAGTTTTAGTCAATACTCTTCTCAAACATTATGATTAACATATACACAAAACCATTCAACAAATATCACTTAAGAATCAACCAAAAAAATCATGATAAACATGTTAAATCAATGTGAAATGAAAAAGTAATAACTTTTCTTCTTAAACTAACTAATCTCTATACCAAATTTTTCCTCTTAAAAAATACTCCCTAAAAAGACACAAAAATAAGAAATTTAATTAAATTAATTAAATCCAAAAAACATACACTAAATTATTAACAGGTCAATACTAGATTACATCAACTAACACTTCTTAAATGGCCACTAAATCTCCAATGATGATTTCATGATAATACTATTAGTTTAAAACCTTATCCCATACATCCACAATATATTTACTATAAAAAAGGTTTGGGAGCAATACCAGAAGCATGCATGCTTCATCCCTAGGATGACCCACTACCAATATTCACACCAAGGAGAAGACCCACACCACCCTGGGCTAACCCACCCACTACAAAAAAACATCAATGTACCAATAAGTTAATTACTTATAAACCACATTTCTATCATTTAACCATGAATTAAATCATGAATATAATCCTGAAAGTACATGTTTTTTTAAATAGTATATTTATAATCAACAATTTTTCTAAAACATTTTTTCAAATAATTTTAAAATATTCTAATTTTTACTAAAATGAAACTTTTTAAATAAACATACCCATTTTAAAATATTTGAAATCACAAATTTTTAAAATCCCAAAATTATGAAAAAATATAAATTTTAAATTAAACCAACCCATGGGTTTAAACAGAACTGTTATTTTTATCACTATAGAGTTCTAATTAAAACCCAACAGTTACATTAAATGAATTAAAATAAAAATTATTTTTCAATGTAAATTAAATAAAAAAATTATGGTGTAATGGATCATACCCAAATAAAAACTTTGATACCATATATTCTCCAGAATTTCACATTCCAATGTAAAACACTTTTAATTTCAATAAAAATATTATTTCCTCCCAAAATACGGATGTAAAAAACCTATTTTTAATAAAGGAATTAAGTTTTTTCAAAAATTATATAAATAAATCTAAACCCATGTTAAGAGAAAAATTTAAATTTACCAAAAAGTCGATAAATTAGTAAAAATATTTTCAATTACAATCCCATTCTCAAAACATCAAGTATTATCAAAATAATTTTAAACAACCAAGAACAAAAACATAATTCTTCAAAAACACATTTTTTTGAAATTCAAAGATAAATTTAAAATGTTAAAAAAATTTCAGAGTGCTCATCTATGAACTTACAAGAATAACCATATTCAAATCCTAGAAATTTTCATTATATAAAATAAATCTTTAATAAAATAACCCAAAAACAATTGATTAGCTAACTATTATATAGGCTTGTGAAATTATTCCCAATATCAGTACTAGTTTATATTAAATTTTATTAAACATATTAGGGTGAAAACCTGTTATAAAGTAGATTGGATTAACTTTATGAATTTTTATAGAAACTACAAGATATTAAACCATCCCATGTTTGAAAATATTAGGTGACTCATTATTATTAAATATTGGTGTGTGTGTGTGTGTGTGTGTTTATGTGGGTTTGTATAGTCACCATATAGTTAAATCCATATATGAATGTGTTTTAAATTTTAATTATTTTTATTAAGGAATTGAACATAATATGGATTAACTTAAATATAATTTGGATGTAATGGGATTTTAATTTGTATATTCAATATACAAACTATTCTTCAGGCCACTATCTCTTTAAAAGTGAGAATTTAGGTTATACTGGAGTTTAGTACATCCAAGAAATAAAAATTGAGTTACTATATAGTTCACTATCATCTAGAAAGGTGAATATAGGTTACATCTGGATTTAAAGTTTCCCATAAATATTTAATAATGTAACATTAGATCTTTTCATCATCTAGTAAAGTTCAAGGGAATTTTTGATTTTAAATTCCTCTAGGTTTAATTAAAGGTTACATTGAGTATCAAATAACCTAAGAAGTTTGTAGGTTATGCTAGAGTTCAAGTTCTTAAAAATAAAACATAAGGGTTATACTAGATTTTATGCAATCTGGGAAGGAAAATTAGGGTTATTTTTTAATTTATAGTCCCATAATAAGATATAATATGGTTACTCTAAATTTTATTTCCACCCAGGAAGGTGAATTTGAGTTACAATAAGATTTAATATCCCCTATGAAGAATTAATTATTAATGTGACTTAACTAACCAAATATATTGACATCAAACTCGAACTGGTATTCCATTAATGTGACACCCTAGACCCTCACTATTGGAATTAGTAATAAATAGAAGATACATTACATATTGTATTTGAAACCATCTGAAGAGAATCAAACTTAAAAATAATTAATTACAATATCAAAAAAATTCTTAGTTTACATAAAAATAAAAGACCTTTTAGGTTTACATTTTTAGAGAATTAATATAAATATTTAACTAAAAAAACTCATATATTTCCCTTATAATGGAATTTTTCCCATTATAATAGGAATTTAATATTTAATACTAAGTCGTCAACGTCTACTACAAAATTCTCCACACATTCTACACTTTTATCCATATAATTTTTGGTATATTTCTTTAAAACAAATTGAAATAGAAACATAATAAGTTTGAGATAAAATGATAAGAATGGGGTATCATATATTAGAAGCTATCAAACCATAATCATGGAATACATAAATATTTAAAAAATGAATTAAATTCAAATAATGTTGTATAACTGAACACATGATCTTGAAATAAATCCCTAAATGGAATAAAAATATAATTAATCACATATAAAACAATAACTAATTTCATGGTGGTGAGATATATAATGCACAATAGACTAATATTAGCATAAAGGTTTCAACTAAGACATATTACATGCCACTAAGACAATAACCAATACATCTTAATAATTGTGTAGGCTAGAACCAAATATCCAAACTAATTTCTCATGAGTACTACAGATGTATCATGGGTATGTATTACTCTAAACCCACCCATTTATTAATTATGTTAAATGCATTAAATATATAAATAAAATTAATATCAATAAAATCCAAAATCACCTTTCCCTAAAAATAAAAAATGTCAATATTGTGAAAATAAAAATACTGGATGTCAATATTATCACTAATCAATAAATTGAGTAACGTGATCATAATACATATAAAAATAAGTTGGATAGTACTATTACGTAATATCCCAAGTGAATAAAATAACATTGAAGGTTGTTCACATAGATCGAAAACACATTTCTATAATGAAAACATTGAATGATATTGCAAAAGAAGGGATTGGGAATTAGATTTTTCGATGATTTGAGTTTAATCCCACCAAATGAAAATATTATAAGATAATTTAAAGGGGAATTTGAGGAAAAAAACTACAATGGATACACAAATATAATATTTCGAGAGTAAAATTGATTAAAAACAATAAAAATATCTTTTAGAAAACATTTCATAACATTTTCATAAAAAGATGATGTTATGTTCCACTCTCCAAAAATAATTTTCAAGGATACACGAAAATATTTCTAAAACACCACTTTTTTAGAAATATTAGTAATGAGGAATTGAAATATAATTAAAATTTTATAGGGTAAATGAAGAGTAAATGTTAATATATATGATTGTGAAAGAAAAAAACACTTTTTAAATATTTTAAAATGAATTCATTAAAAACCACATTGTAAAATGGATTATAAAACTTCTATTTTGAAATGTGTTGAGGATAAATAATAATACCAAATGAGATAATGCATATTTTGGATTCAAAATTATAAATTGAATCATATATAGAAATAAATAATGTTTACATGGAAGATAAAGTTTCATTAAAGAGAATGATAATAATTTTTAACAATGAAGTATTTTTGTAAAGAAAGAAGTTTTTCAATGAAGAATAATTTGGGTAACAAAAATTAGAAAATGAGTTCATGAAGAAGAAATGTAAATCCATAGAAAAATGAGGTGAATCATAGTATAATATAATTATATGATATTTTATTCCCAACTATTATGAATAATGTTCAAGAAGAACAATGGTTACTCTATGATAGGAAATTTTGTTAAGTAAAACTCTTACGCCATTGGTAACCTTCGAATCAAATGTCCATGAAATAAATAACATGGTATTTATTTTTAAATATCTTTTAATTCAGGAATTTTATGATATAATTCATTCATAATTCATTATATAAACCACACATAACAAAAAAAGTGGTGAATATAACATATGTCTCAGACAAATAAAATTAAGATAAGAAACCCATGCATTTTAGGTAATGTATTATCCAAATTGAAGGTAAGATATAAGATTTTTAGATGATACATTACCAAGAATAATAAATTATTTAGTATATTATAATTCATTGTGAAGTGGTTTCACCATATAATTTGAAATTGTCTCATAATGTAAATCATATCCCAAGGAATGAAAATTAAGACACTAAACCCTAATAAATTATATATGTTTTGAATTGAAATACCATGAAAGATAAAATATGAAAATTATTTATAAATAAATTATTTAATTAAAATATTTCCAAAAAATCCTTATAGTGTTATATACACCATACAAAATAAAATAAGTGGTAAATATGGCATATGTTTCCAAAAAAATGACATGAGAAACCCCTTTCCTATTTCATCAAAAAAATGAAACTTTGTTATCCTTATTTATAATAAAAATAAATATTTTAAAACCCTATTTCATAACCTTATTCATATATGAACATTTATATATTTCATAAAAACTCATTTAATATACATGTTTTAGTTAGATAATTATTTTGTCATCATTGGATGTTAGTAATTTCAATTGCTTCATAGGTGTTTGGTAATAGTGATACCAGAGCCCATATTTGATAAAAATATCATCACACCAATTTTATTCAAGATATTATGATCTTTTTTAACTTATTTATGAATTCTAATTTTCATTCTATCTAAATCCTCAGTGTGGTTTTTTAAAGTGGAATCCATGACGAGCTTGTTTTGAGTAATTTATATATATAACCATATTAATTTATAATGATCATAAAATATTGTGTTATAATTATATAATATTATAAATAACATATATTAAAATTAAATATCATATATATTCACTAATTACAGTTTTATAACTATCCATGTAATTCAGTGATAAGAAATGAAACATGTCACCATGTGGAGGTTGTAGTCTATACGTAGTCATGGGTGATGGTTTAATTTTCAAATAGACACGGTTATCAGTATAATTAAAAATTTATCTTTAAAAGACCAATATTTTTAAATTATAATATATATTAAATATTTTATTTTTTAAAACCATCCATTTATGGTGGTCATGAAAGTTGGAATATGACATTCCATGGAAGCGATAGTACGACTATTAACACATATGAAATTTTTTGTTTTCCATAGAATGGGAGAAATATAGAAAATTGTTTATATTTATAAAATATTAAAAAATTTATCAAAATAAAAAATATTAATTGAATAAAAAATATTCATTTAAGGTGTTTCTATAATAAATGAAATATATAGTTCCATGGATGTGGTAGTCTGCATATACACTTAAACAACACTTTAATTTTCTATAGAATATGTGAAATGAGGAAAATGGTTTAAATTTTCAGAATATTAAATTTATTATAAATATAATATTTATCCCTTAAATATCCTTTCATAAACATCCATGTAATTTGGTTATAAAAAATTAAATAAATTTTTTGGTGGATGTGGTGGTCTTCACATACTCAAGAACAACGTTCTCATTTTTCTAATGAAGTGAAAAGGGTAGATAATGGTCAAAATATTAATATAATTAAATTATAGTATAATATATATATTGATTTAATTATATAATAATGTGTAAATAGATTCGGAGGAGAAATATATAGGAGAAAAAAAGTTAATATGTGATTTTTTCTCACATTGAGAATTTGATCCTTCTCTTGGAGGATCTCTTTAGAATAGAGAATTTAGGGATTATATATGGATTAAGGTATAGATAATAATTGTATCAGGATCTTAGGGAATTAAATTTTGTATGTTTTTAAGAGGAATTCTAATTTTTAGAGTGTTGGTAATGTGGTTTTGGAAGTTTTCTTTTATAAGGGAGGAGAGTGGATCATTTGTGAATATTGATAACATTATGTTAAAGTATAGTCCCTTTTAAAGGAAAGTAGTTTCAAAAGTGAAAAATAATGGATAGGGGGTAACCATTTGTTGATAAAACCATTAATGATGAATTTAGATATATTTTTTAAGGAATGTTTAGAATTTTTTCTTTATTTTATCTTTTACCATAATTTACTTTCATTGTGGTAACTCGTTTATTTATCCTCGATAATTCATTATAATGAAACAAATTGAGATATAATTAATTAATTTAGTTGAATATTAAGATCTCAAATATGAAAAGTACTTTTATTGTTCAATTTTTAAAATTTCATAAAAATGAATTTTAACAAATTATGTGTAAGACACATAAAAAGTTTTTTTTTTAAAATATAAATTATGATAAAAAATAAATATTACCAGATTATAAATAAATAATAATAATTTAAATTAAATAATTTTCCTATTAAATAAATATTTTATTAAAAAATTATTCATAAATTTTTTAGTCAACTATATATCATAATGAAGTCATAAAAGTCACAGTATTTGGAAAAAAGGATTTTATAATTTTCACCTAAAAATAAATAATATTAAAAAAATTAAAAAAATAATTTTTGGGGAAATATTTTCATCATATGTAAAAAATAAATATCCTTATTCTGAATACTAATTCAAAAAATTATGAACTATCTTTTAGATGGAAACATATAATATAATGAAATTTATTTTTATTTGAAAATTATTTTTTTTCAAATACAAATTGTTCTTATACTTATTTTTTATTTTTAAAAATAATTTCCTTTAATATATTATTAATATGAATAATATATTTTCAAAACAATTAACTATAATATATTTAGTTATTTAAAATAAGAATCGATAGCGTATAAGATGGAAATATTTAGTAAAATATATTTTAAAAAAATAATGAATTTATTCTTATTACTTAAATAATAATGACTATTAGATGGATGTTAGTTTATTTTATTGTATATATAATAAATATATTTCATTAATATCATTATTTAACCAAAATATAACAAAATAAATATTGCATATAATAGAATTTTTAGTAAAATCTATTTTTCTGCAAAAATGATCTTATTGATTATTTTGAAACACTAATTGAATTTTATAAATGCATTAGTATTGAAAATGACTATTGTTTTTCTTTCTAAAAATATCTCATATTATGGTTTCATATATTCATACCTATCAAGTAAATGACTATATTATAATAGTTGTATTTATACTGATAAAACGTGTCCCAATTCATATTGGTTTAGTTCAATATGTTAAACAAATTTTGTAATCAATATTTATTTAAGAATAAATATATGCTAAAATATCAAGGGGTTACATTATCCCCTCTTTAAATAAAAATTTTCCAACCAATTTTAATTTTATTTCCAAAATGAAAATTGTTAATGCTATATATAGGATAGAGAATACTCAATCTATAATTATTAACTATACGTATACCTTATTATATTATGTAAGACTAGCAATAAAATCTTTTATATCTTCATAAAAATTTGTGTATATTTTAATTTATCACCTCCATTTATGAAAAATATGTATCCTTAATTATTTTATAAGACATAAGGGTTTCTATATACATATCTTTCATAGCTTCATCTTCATAATCCTAATTCCTACAAAATAAGAAAACCGAAATGGTTATGAAAAAATCAAATAAAATTGAACTGAATGTTTATATTAATAAGAATAATTAATCCTATTATGTCGTCTATAATGAAACCTCAATTTTAAACTATGATGATTTTGGTTAAACATTTATATTGTTGGACCAACTTATAACTCCTTCAGTTTAACCTAGGTTTTTCATTTTTATTTTCCTTTTAGGTTCTACAACTCATATTATTATATATTACATAAATAAATTTGCATAAAAATATATTCAAATCCCTTATTATGTTTTGTAAAGTAGATATCAAATAGCTAAATAATATCCCTATAAGATTCAAATTAAGTGTGTAAGATCCCAAGTATTTTTAAGGTATTTTTTTAAATGTTTGGTTTGGCCACTTATTTTTGGATAGATAAGTGTTTCCCAAGTTCAAGTGGGGCTCGGGGATGCCATGTGGGCTTGGGGTGAAAAGAGTTTAGAAATAAATCCAATCAGTGCTAGGTTCATGGTTAGGGGTAACCATGTGGGTAGATTGTGTGGACTAGCCATCCTCGGATAGTAGCCTAAGCACGGTCTCCACATGGTTAGGGAAAACCATGAGGGATTCCTAGGAATATGTGAAGGCCAGCCTCTTGAGAATAGTAGATCCCACATGGTTTGTTCATGGTTTGGAAAACTGTGCGGGTAAACCGTACTGCCCAAAAAACTTTGAAAAATTTACAAAAATTCCACCACATGATTTTAAGACCAATTCGATTTTCCCCTCCATTTTACATCCTCAAGTCCTAGTGATGCCCTGAGAACCTCAAGATCTCTCATGGATCAATCTCCCTTGTTTTTTGGTCGTTTGGAGCACCGTTGGTTGCAGATCTAAGCTCCGTGTAAGTCTAATCCTCTCTATCCTTCTATTTTGCATATTAGGGTTTGTGGTTTCTTCCATATCCTTATGAATCTCTAAAACCCACTTTTTGGGTGAGATCTAGGTTGGGGCTCTAAGGGGTGTTTGAACCTGGAATGAAGTCCACAATTAAGGGAGCGTTTATCAATGGATTCAAGGTAGGTGGTCTACAAGTTATATCCCTTGAGTTTGTTAGAGACTTCTGTATGTAGTGTTTTGTTTTTTATCCTCTTGTGAAGAGTTCATCATGCCATTTTTTGATGTGATGTTTAGGGTGTACAAACAACCTAATAGAACCCTCATGATCCCTATGGGATGCATGGAGGATGATGTGACCTTTTTTAGGGCCACCCATGGGGTGTGCCAACGTTCATGAACATAGAGTTTAGATAAGTAAATGTAGGGTTGTTGTGTGAGAACATAGATCCTTGGGTGAATATGATATTAAGCTCAAAGAATTCTAATGGGAGTCCTAGTAAAACACATGGGTTTGGCGGTGGACAATATGGATGTTGGTTGGATTAAAAATTTGTTATGTGATATAAAAGGGAAAAGATAAGGGGTTAGCCTTATACATCAGTATGCTTTGTTATAGCAGCATTGGAAATGATAACTAGGGATGAATTGTGGAATGGGTTAATACAAAAGAATATGGTGGTTCACCTAAATGATTGAATGTAATGAAGGGATTATGTTATGTGATATGAGAATTGTGTTTGGAATTTATAACTAGGTAAATGGTTGGGAAATGATGAATGGGATAAATTAGTTAATGAATGGTCAATGATGAATTTGGATAAGGAAAATGGGGTGTTTGAATACACCTAATGGGATAAGGCATGGAAATGGGAATATGGATAAATTGATATGAATTGTATTTAGAAATTGTGTGAATGTGTTATTAATTGTAAATAACTAGAGACCATAATTGAACAGATTATGAGCATCGTTTTGGGGCCCAATTAGTTAGGCATAATAAAATATGGCTAGTGAGATTGGAAAATTGAATTAATGCATAGTGAGATAAGAATGATAAAAAGATAATTGGGATAAATGGCTAAAAGATTTGAAATTTGGAAAATGTGTCAATGGGTTGTGGCATAGTATTAATTCCCATGTTGTTTGTTATGCATTGTGAATTTTGATTCCCAATAGCATTGGTTATGTAATGTTTTGTTATGTATTCTGATATCCAATATCATTGAATATAATTGGTTGTGTTATGGTATGGTTGTGGTGATTTGATAATAGAACATGTGCACATGGTTAGGTAGTGTGGGGTATTGACTGAGGTTCTACGCCCACGTGTCGATTTGGATTGATGCTCTAAATTCCACCCCTAATGCCCTGATTTGGGATGAGGATTGGTGCTCTATTCCCCTAATGGTTTCATTCCCCCTGTACTGAGGCTCTAAGGTGAGGTTATTATATTGATGTCATTCAACCTAAAGTGAGGCCCCTTGGTGAGGTTATTGTATTGATTTCATTCAACCTGGAATGAGGCTCCAAGGTGAGGTTATTGTATTGATGTCTTTCCTCCCTTACTGAGGCTTCGAGATAAAGAAAATGTGTTGATGTCATATGTAGATCCCTAGTAAGATAGGGAATTGGTTTATTTTCAGTATAAATTCTGAATGATTTCCATAGGCCTTGTGTAGACGATATTTATGACTAACCCATGGAACATGTGATCAATATGGCTTATGTAATGAAGATGGTATATGAAATAGAATTGGGATAATTCTTAGTCATGAATGAAATAAATCTAGTTAAATAATGTCTCACGAACTATCCCCTTATTACTCACCATTTATTTAGTACTTGCATGCACTATCTATTAGACTGGATATTTTTTAAGCAAAGTTGGTTGTGGCCTACTGTGTTTTGTACTCACACCATGCTCGGGCTTCCATTGGGTACCCGAGCAGATCTATTGATTGTAGGTCCGGACATAGGCAGAGGCCCTACTATGAGATGTTGAGTTGGGCTCGAGATGTACATGGAGAAGGACCCAGACTTGGATCCGGGGCCTGTTTGGAGTTTTGGCCATTCATTTTATTTTGGGATTCTTCTACTTTTCACTACTAGTATGGAATGACATAGTTGTATTTGATATGTGGTTTGTACCCTATTTGGTAAATGCTTGTTAATACTCTTTTATTGGTATTTCAGATTGTTTCTTCTATTTATATTGTGTTCTGTTGTGGGTTGATCTACTAAAGTGGGTATAGTATCCCCACGTGACTCATTAGACCCTCACTGCTAGTCGGCAACCTCTGGTGTATGGGGAAGGAACGCTTGAGGTCATGTAATAACCTGGCTCAGAGAACCATTTTTGTTTCCTTTGGGTCAGGGATGTTACAAATTGGTATCATAGGAGTTATTTTCCCTTTGTTACTATTTGGTGATGGTTTACAGGATATTAAGACAGTTTTGGTCTTTGGTAATGAGCTCATGATTGGGAGTAGCTAAACCATGTACGAGGGAAACCCAAGTCACCTTGGCTGTGAATTATTGTTTATGATGTTTGTTTTTATAGTTGAATGATATTTCACCATTCGGTGATGCAAATTTTATGTGATTTGATTATGATATTTTTCTCATTTCTATAATTCCATGGGGATGTGCATTTATGCATCATTTTACGCACCTAAGGATATAGCTGGCATGAATCCTTATAGGCACACACATAGGATGGGTGTGCGGGGCATAATGAGTGAAAAATATTTATAGTTCCTTGATAAATATGAAGAAAATGTCGTTTAATAAGAGTAATTAATGTTGGTGAATGAAAATAATGCAAATCAATAGTTAAGGAATATTGTGTATAAAGAATGTTGTGATCGGGTTAACATTTTGGGTTGTGATAATTGTAAGGGTCGATTTGGTGTCCATAAGAAAAAGGGGTTGTATAATGATCGTAAATTTTTTAATGAATGTGCATAAGAGTAAATGGTCATGTTGAGAAAGAAAAATTGGTTTGGAGATGTGTTGGTGAGAGACTTGTGGTTGAGTAAGTTGGTTACCCCATGTTGACAATGAACGTGGTAGGTATGGTATGGGTGGTGCTCCAAATGCGATGATGACTATTGGGGTAATGTTTGAAGAATGGTATGTTTAAGGTTGATAGTGTGAGATCTCATCCAACTGTGGTAAAATTTTGTTGGTCATTCTTTTAAGTTTCGAGTGAATGGAATTTTTGGAATGCGAATGTTTGGGTTCAAGGTGGGTGTCCTTGGTGTTGTTAGTTTGAACCGTGTAAGCGTGGGTTGGGGAAATTAGAGTGCCCTAATTGGGACATAAGGTTTATATTGAGAGGACTGGCAAGTTATGATATGGCCTAGGTGGTGTGTTTGGGGAACCCTTGGTAGGGATGTGGCCTTTGGGTTGTGAGGTGTTGTTTCGTAATTTGAGTGAAGAAACTCTCGTGGTCCGTGATCGTATATAGAATATTCCAAACCCTAAGGATGGTGCCTAGTCTTTGGGACCTTGTGAGTAGAGACATTGCGAGTTGTGTCTTGAATTTTGGAGAGAATGTTTTGACCGTAGTGTCGATCAATGTGTACACCTTTGGTGTGGAACCTAGAGTAGATGGTTGTTTGGTACGAAAATCATAGTTTTCATCAGAATGAGAGTGAGAGTTCCATTCACACTCTTTTCTTGGTTCATGTCTAGATAAGTGTCGTCTAGAGAGAGGGCCAATGTCTTATCCTAGCTGTGACTCTGGTCAAGGGAGTTGGTTGTGTTCTACCTTCAAGGTGACATATGAGAGAGGTTTGGAAGTTGTTTTGAATTGGAAAGATAAGGGTAGGTAAAGTGTGGTTATATAATTACACTCGAAGGTGTCACCCAAGGTAAGGATTTTCATGTGGATAAACATGTCATATGAATGGTTTGTTAATGGTGTGATGGTTGAACCTAGTTGGAAATCACACCTGAGTGGTGATGGTTAAGTGTCCATGTGGCACTTTCGGCATGGAATCCTAAGATTCCTGGAAGTTCATGGTGTGACATAGCTTGACATCAGAAACAAATAAGTTGGTGGTGGTGTTCTTCGATGACTTCATAGCTTACCTCAGCTAGTGACAAGCATGATTAACATCTTGACATCATCCTAGGTATGTTGAGAAGCTCTAGATCTCTCCAAGAGACATGGAGTTGTTTGGTTGGTTGAGGGGACATCATGGAGGTAACACACAAGGAAGTAGAATGTGTGGAGTTTTATGGCGAGATGTACACCCTCGATGACATTGAGTGAAGACCTCAGGATGGGCCGAATATTGACAAATCCCTTGGGTTCCCTTCACAGAAGCCGAGAATGGGCAATGGGTGATGTTTGTTTTCCTGTTTTGGGAAGATGGCTGGATGTCCATATCTAAGTTTGGGGTTCGGTTTTAAGATGCGGTGGTTGGAATCCCTCATGGTGAGAAAAGGTAACGACACTTCTAAGGTGGGGAGTGATAAATCATCCTTGGATATGGGAAAGAGAACATCGAGACGATGTAGTGGAACCATGGTAGAAATGAGGAACTGGTGAGGTGGGTGTCAGGTTCCTTGGAGAGGCATGTGGGGCTTGGATGTTGTGATGAATGAGCCAAGTGTTCACTTCAGCTCATGGTGGTTGTAACGCCCCGACCACAGTTACCTAGAGTCGGTGCATTACTTCGTAACATTGGAATGATCACAAAAGATCAAGTCTCGAAATACCGATTAGTTTAGTAGCCTTGGAAACACTAGATACATTCATAAATGTTACATTACATCATCATGTGAAAAACTACAATAACATAGTCTCCATTTTCGACACTCATATCCTCTTCTGACTATCCCTGCAGGTCATTCATAAAATACTTCTTCACATCCTGAAAAATATTAAAACATTGAAAGGGGTGAGCTCAGATGCTCAGTAAGGATAACAATATTGCGGAATCTTTCATAAATAAACATTAACATTAAAGGGAATGTATAACTAAAACAAAATCCTTTTTAAACTTGAACTTCAGCATAATATGGAAAAAATAAAATTAAATAATGTCATTTACTTACTCACATTGATATTCTACTAGTCGAATAATCACATGCAATATCAATAACCACATTCATAATGATGGAATGCATAATGCCAGACTATCATAACCATGTATCCAAAGCCTCATGCCAAGACCACAAATAATATTTTCTCGAGGACTCGTGCCAAGACACTAGTTTGTCTCATGAGACCTGCCGATAAATTTTTTTTAGAATATACTTACATTTAAAATTGCTCAAATATACACCAGTGTTGTTCTGAAAACATTATGAATGCTTCTGAAAACAAAATAACTAATTCTGAGATTGCTCGACTAATTACATGCCATGATGGGTCCGCGCCCAATCCCTTCCTGTCTACCACACTCGAGAGTCGGGTTTCCTGAAAACATTTTTAAGCTTGTGTTAAATACGTATACATTTGAACTGGATTTTTATATATTTGAGAGAAATATCTCTTTTTTGAAATCATTTAAAAATCACATAATTATAAAAGAAAACCTTTTGAATAAATGTAAAAGTCAAAGGGGTTTATACACTGTATAAAAGAAAATTGTGTTTAAAACAAAATATGCCTCAATGAAAGGAGATTAAGACGAAGTCCCTTACAAAGATCATTTTTTTTAAAATAGATATATTATGTGTATTCACTATATTTTCACATAAAGAAAGTATAAATACCAGATAGGACATAATAATATCATGACATAATTTGAAAGTAGGAGATTAACCCAAAGAATGGAAATTGGGTTAAGAAGTTCCTTTACAAATATCATTTTTTAAATAAAATAGATCTATTATGTGTATTTACTATAAGTACACATAAATAATGTACAAATACAAGATAGTACATAATAATATCATGACATAATTTGAAAGTAGGAGATTAACCCAAATAATGGAAATTGGGTTAAGAAGTTCCCTTACCTTGTGTCCAACTTGACTCGATCATTCTTTAACCTCTTGAATAATAAACTAGAGTTAATTTATAATTTATTAAAAACCTTTTTCATGTCCATTATTCTTTTTATATCACTTATTACCATGTTATGAACATTGTGTAATTATTTAAGTTAATAACGGTCATTTTTTCGATCTTTGGTACTTGAGTCAAAAATAAACTTCTTAAAATTACATGTTGTTTATGTGGTAGAATATCCATTATCTACATAATTATATTCATGATTTAGATATCATATATATCATATATATCCATTATATTCATTCGTTCATAATATTATATAACATTTAGAGGTAATAAATGAAATGCACCATTCATGGAGACGGTAAGTCGTACGTACGCATGAACGCTACTTTCATTTGTATTTCGTATTTAATGGAATGAAATAATAATGATATAAAGGTATACTATAATTACAGTATAATATCATTTATAATATCATTTACTCCATATTTTATACATCCCACATATGGAATTAACGATTCAAATCACATTGAGGGGGCGGTAGTCCGCACTTCCTAAAATTAGGATATCGCGTTTACCCATAATGGAAACCATAAAGGTATGCCATAAATGAAAAATACAGAATCTTTAGTAAAACCTAAACATATTATATATCATATATAAATATAGTGACATCTTAATGGCCACCTTTGAAGGTTTTATATGAGTGTTGAACAATCATCATTTCATGAGCCAGAAATTCATCATCCACAGAAAAAGTATGTTCTTTAACCATTAGATGTAGGTGTGTATAAGTGTAGCTCGAATACTTCTTATAAAAACATCCTAGTATATTTAGGATTCTGGTTTTGTTACAAAAGAAAGGAATAAAAAGAGTTTAAGGTGTTGGAGAATCAAAATAAAACAAAAAAACATAAGAGAAAACACTACCTTTAAAATGGGTAACTGTTTTTTATTTGAGCTCAAAGGCTTCCTTGGAAAGACTTCTGCCCAATGTGAGGCTTCTAGGAGTAATATAGGGACGTGGAGAGACAGAATGGACAGGGGTCGGCCAAGTCAATGGCTTGAGAGGTGTGGTTAAGGTGGTAGAGGTGGGGTCCTTTTATAAGAGGAGAGGAGGGGCACTCATAGAATGTTATAAAAGGTTACTTTATTATAAAATGCTTCTCAGATTTAAAAGGCCCCAAAATTATATATTTCGAGTATAAGGTGATAATAGTTCGAAATCCACCAATACAATAGGTTATTGACATGTTTAGGTCTTAGATTTCACATTATCATTTCATTTTATTTAAATCGTTAAATAATGAGGTAATCGCTGCATCATCATGGTGTCATAAATAATTTAATTTATTTAATGTCTAAAAATTATAAAAAAAATTATCATGATGTATGAAATCGTTTTATATTTATAATTAATACTTATAGTAAAAAATATGACTTGTATAACCCCATTTAAATTTTTTTAGTAAAACAAGTCATGTTTGTGACATTTTTATTTTAACATTAAATAAAAAGTTTTTAATGTCATTTTCATACCAAAGTTTCTCCATGGGGTCCCCAAGTTGACCCATGGATTTTCTTGGTCGGCCATGACTCGTCCAATAGGAGTATGAAAAGTGTAAAGGTATTTTCATATTTTTATAAAATAATTTGTACCTTAAATTTCACTAATTACCATTAATCGTGATTAATAAAACTTAAAAGTTACTATTCACCAAAAAATTTATTTTAATCCCATTGAACCAAATTTTACTTCCTAATGACAACCATGTATGTTGGATTTTTGAAAATCAAATCACAGAAGTGGTAATGTTTCATTTAAACGAAAAATCAGTTTTTTTAACTACCACTTAGTGGTTTCACTATTCATCAAAAATTGAATTTTTTCATAATAATGCTAAAATTTCACCCTAAGCTATAATTGATATTCCGAATTCAAAAATAATTTCTATTTTACAAAATTCCAAACATATAAGTTGCATTAATTAATTTTATAACTAATTCCCGCAGTCACAACAAATAGATTGTTTTTAAGAAACAATATATATCCAAAGATTGACAATTGTTTATGTCCAATTTCAAAGTTAAATTAATCCTAATGAACACCATTGGATAAAATGGTAAAAATATATTATAATTATAATTTAAAACCACTAAATAGTATAATTTATCTCTATAAATTATTTTGATCAAAAAAAATGTTTTAAGTATTTTTCACTATTCATAAAAAATTAGAAGTTCAAAAAAATTACAAAAAATTCAACTTAGGATAATTTTGATATTCCGAATACCAAAATGAAGTCCATTTTGAAATATAAAATTTATATTATTTAAAAAAGTGTGTATTAATATTCATAACCGCTACTTTGATTGGTCGCGGTGTGTTAGAATCTCGAACTTGCGTACAATGCAAGCTATTTCATTATTGAAATAGAAGTGTATCATGGAAGCTAGGGGTGTTACATTCTCCCCTCCTTTAATAAATTGCGTCCTCGCAATTTAAAATTTTTCTTTGAATATAAAAGGTTGAAAATAGAAAATACCTTTGTGGAAAACCCACATCAGAAATAAGGTTAATAAAATTTAGTCTTAATAAGAGGGAAAGGGAAATGAAAAAGTCACCAGCAAATTATGATCTTGATAAAGAGAACATTGGTGGAAATTAGAGACATATAATTAGAGTAAAAACTTAAATATTTGTAGGGATTTATTGAGGACATCAATCACAAACAAGTGTAAAATTGAGTGCCTCAAAGCCTTCAATCTATGGTGATTAAAAATATCATCTGTTCAACAAAACATAAGGTATTAGGATAACACATTTTTTTAATATCCCTTTCCTAATGTTTAAGAATTAATTTGTCCATAGAATAAGAGATAGGTATATATATATATATACTTGACAAGGAGAGTTTCAACCTTCAACTATTTTTTACCAAAAACTCATATTTCCCTAAAAAAGATAATAGAACTCAAAAATATTATATGTATCCTAATCGTACAAGGTTACAAATATTAACACATGCCATTTAGATTAGGAAAACTATTTTTTAACAACCAGGGACTTCCTGTAGGCTAGTGGTAGGTAATAAAGGCCTGTCTCACTATGGTTGTGGGTTCCATTCCTACAGCTTTGTTCGACGCAACGGGTTATCCCCCGACCTACAGGTTGTCCTTTTCCTAAAACTATATTATTATAATATTCCAAAAATAATATTCAGAAATATTTTAACCTTAAACAATACTATCCAAGGTTCAACTTAATCCATTCCAACCTTTATAGTTATCCAAAATACTTCAGTCCAACTCACAGTCCAAAATTTATAAGGAAGGTAAACATAATGAAGTTCCTTTTTTCCGCGTAACAGCATGTGAACACCTTCATCATGTATTCTTTTAAAACAATGAAACATCCTGAATTACCATAAATCCTTATTGATTACATTCATGGTCCCTTATTCTTTATAGAATACTAGATATACTCCTTCTATCCAAAAATGTATACAAATCATTAATCTGTTTCAAGAAAGTTCAGAATATCCAATATAATTTATCCAAATCAATATTGTATTATTCCAAAATCACTATCTCAGTATCAGAACCATATTATGGTTTATCTTTCTCTCATCTATAAATTTTCCAAAAATTTAACCTGTTGTGGAGTCACATTTCTTGGTTCCACATAATCTTAAGTCCTTGATGAAATAGTACTGCAGTACAATCCTTATATACTCCATAATTATTATAACCAGTACATCATTGATACAACACTCAAATGAAAAAATTCTTTAATAACAACATAAGACATCTAATCATTCCTCCTCATCTGTGGTAGTATCATAACTTGATTATTATCCAATATCATCATTTGGGGTATACTCTGATGATTTGGACATTGGTTTGCGTAGTGTCCCCACTCCTTGCAGATGAAGCATTGTACATTTGAAACTGTTTTCTTACCCATGCAGTCACGCACATGGTGTCCTTTTTCTCCACACTTATAAAAAACTCTCATTCCCTTCAGGCAAGTTCCAAGGAGTTTCTTCCCACATTTATCACATATTAGAAAAATCTTCTTTTCCCTCGTCCCTTTATCCGTCCTTCTCTCTTCCATCATTTTCTTCTCTTTCTTCCCTTCAAATCCATAAGACTCATAGAATTCTTTACTTATCTTATTAACACATGATACTATTTCTTTATATGTTGAGAACACATGGGAGACCATTTCACTTCTAAATGTTGGTTTAATACCGTGAAAGATATGATCCTTCTTACTCTTTGGATCATACGTATTGAGGGAGTTCACATTCCTTCTACTGGGCGCCATTTCTATACAATGGCATAAACTAGGTTAGTTTATGAATTATAATGAATAATTCCAAACTTGTAAAATACTTAATTTAAATTGAACGGTTTATGGATATAATCCATAATCATAAAAAAAATGTTTTCTTTGAAGAAGTATATACTCATAAACCCGTCATAATGGTTTGTAAAAAAAATGACAATTATCCTAATCATATCCCCTGGGAGTGTCGTAACCAAGAGTGCAGCAAGTCTCGTTGTCGTGCACCAGTTCTCATTCGATTCTAGCTGAAAGCGGTGTTTTCGGGATTTACCCCTAGGTACATTTGTGCTAGAGCTGCCTCTACCTGCTCATATCCAGACAGAGATGTACTTCTCGGAAAACACACAAAATCTCTATAATACCAAATTTCTAGGAAGTTCTTCTATACTAATCCTCAAAGTCTATCTATGGGCTATGTGTTATAATCCGAGTTTATCTAAATATAGCTTCCAAGGTTAGTACTAAACTGTCTCTGGTACCAACTGTAACGCCCCGACCCCAGTTACCCAGAGTCGGTGCATTACTTCGTAACATTGGCATGATCACAAAAGATCAAGTCTCGAAAGTCCGATTAGTTTAGTAGCCTTGGAAACACTAGATACATTCATAAATGTTACATTACATCATAATGTGAAAAACTACAATAACATAGTCTCCATTTTCAACACTCATATCCTCTTCTGACTATCCCTGCAGGTCATTCATAAAATACTTATTCACATCCTAGAAAATATTAAAACACTGAAATGGGTGAGCTCAGATGCTCAGTAAGGATAACAATATTGCGGAAGCTTTCGTAAATAAACATTAACATTAAAGGCATTGTATAACAAAAACAAAAGCCTTTTAAACTTTAACTTCAGTATAATATGGAAAAAATTAAATTAAATAATACCATTTACTTACTCCCATGGATATTCTACTAGTCGAATAATCACATGAAATATCAATAACCACTTTTATAATGATGGAATTCATAATGCCAGACTATCATAACCACGAATCCAAAGCCTCATGCCAAGAACACAAATAATATTTTGTCAAGGACTCGTGCCAAGACACTAGATTGTCTCATGAGACCTGCCGATAATTTTTTTTTAGAATATACTTACATTTAAAATTTCTCAAATATAATCCAGTGTTTTTTTGAAAACATTATGAATGCTTTTGAAAATAAAATAACTTATTCTGAGACTGCTTGACTAATTACAAGCCATGATGGGTCCGCGCCAAATCCCTTCCTATCTACCACACTCGAGAGTCAGGTTTTCTGAAAACATTTTTAAGCTTGTGTTAAATACGTATACATTTGAATTGGATTTTTATATATTTGAGGGAAATATATCTATTTTGAAATCATTTAAAAATCACATAATTATAAAAGAAAACCTTTTGAATAAATGTAAAAGTCAAAGGGGTTTATACACCGTATAAAAGAAAATTGTGTTTAAAACAAAATATGCCTCAATGAAAGGAGATTGAGACGAAGTCCCTTACAAAGATCATTTTTTAAAAAAAATAGATATATTATGTGTATTCACTATATTTTCACATAAAGAAAGTATAAATACCAGATAGGACATAATAATATCATGACATAATTTGAAAGTAGGAGATTAACCCAAAGAATGGAAATTGGGTTAAGAAGTTCCCTTAAAAATATCATTTTTTAAATAAAATAGATCTATTATGTGTATTTACTATAAGTACACATAAATAATGTAAAAATACAAGACAGGACATAATAATATGATGACATAATTTGAAATTAGGAGATTAACCCAAAGAATGGAAATTGGGTTAAGAAGTTCCCTTACCTTGTGTCCAACTTGACTCGATCGTTCTTTAACCTCCTGAATAATAAACTAGAGTTAATTTATAATTGATTAAAAACCTTTTACAAGTTCATTATTCCTTTTATATCACTTATTACTATGTTATGAACATTGTGTAATTATTTAAGTTAATAATTGTCATTTTGTCGATCTTTGGTACTTGAGTCAAAAATAAACTTCTTAAAATTACATGTTGTTTATGTGGTAGAATATCCATTATCTCCATAATTATATTCATGATTTAGATATCATATATATCATATATATCCATTATATACATTCGTTCATAATATTATATAACATTTAGAGGTAAGAAATGAAATGCACCGTTCATGGAGACGGTAATCCGTACGTACGCATGAACGCTAATTTCATTTCTATTTCGTATTTAATGGAATGAAATAATAATGATATAAAGGTATACTATAATTAAAGTATAATATCATTTATAATATCATTTACTCCATCCTCTATACATCCCACATATGGAATTAACGATTCAAATCACATTGAGGGGGCGGTAGTCCGCACTTCCTAAAATGAAGATATCGTGTTTACCCATAATGGAAACCATAAAGGTATGCCATCAATGAAAAATACAGAATCTTTAGTAAAACATAAAAATATTATATATCATATATAAATATAGTGACATCTTAATGGCCACCTTTGAAGGTGTTATATGAGTGTTGAACAATCATCATTTCTTGAGGCAGAAATTCACCATCCACAGAAAAAGTATGTTCTTTAACCATTAGATGTACGTGTGTATAAGTGTAGCTCAAATACTTCTTATAACAACATCCTAGTATATTTAGGATTCTGGTTTTGTTACAAAAGAAAGGAATAAAGAGAGTTTAAGGTGTTGGAGAATCAAAATAAAACAAAATAACATAAGAGAAAACACTACCTTTAAAATGGGTAACTCTTTTTGATTTGAGCTCAAAGGCTTCATTGGAAAGACTTCTGCCCAATGTGAGTCTTCTAGGAGTAATATAGGGACATGGAGAGACAAAATGTACAGGGTTTGGCCAAGCCAAAGGCTTGAGAGGTGTGGTTAAGGTGGTAGAGGTGGGGTCCTTTTATAAGAGGAGAGGAGGGGCACTCTTAGAATGTTATAAAAGGTTACTCTATTATAAAATGCTTTTCGGATTTAAAAGGTCCCAAAATTATATATTTCTAGAATAAGGTGATAAGAGTTCTAAATCCGCCCATCCAATAGGGTTTTTACATGTGTAGGTCTTATATTTCACATTATCTTGTCATTTTATTTAAATCGTTAAATAATGAGGTAATCACTACATCCTCATGGTGTCATAAAAAATTTAATTTATTTAATGTATAAAAATTATGAAACATTACCATGATGTAGGAAATCGTTTTAGATTTCTAATTAATATTTATAGTCAAAAATATGACTTGTATAACCCCGTATAAAAATTGTTTTAGTAAAACAACTCATGTTTGTGACATTTTTATTTTAACATTAAATAAAAAGTTTTTAATGTCATTTTCCTATCAATATGGATCCATGGGGTCCCCAAGTTGACCCATGGATTGTCTTGGTCGTCCATGAATCATCAAATAGGGGTAGGACAAGTTTAAATGTATTTTCATATTTTTATAATATCATTTTTACCTTAAAGTTCACTAATTACCTTTAATCGCGATTAATTAAACTTAAAAGTTACTATTCACCCAAAAATTATTTTAATCACATTGAACCACATTTTACTTCCTAATGACAACCATGTATGTTGGATTTCTGAAAATCAAATCACAGAAGATGTAATGATTCATTTAATCGAAAAATCAGTTTTTTAACTACCACTTAGTGGTTTCACTATTCATCAAAAATTGAAGTTTTTCATAATAATGCCAAAATTTCACCCTAAGCTATAATTGATATTCTGAATTAAAAAATGATGTCTATTTTACAAAATTCCAAACATATAAGTTGCATTAATTAATTTTATAACTAATTCCCGCTGTCACAACAAATAGCGTTTTTTTAAGAAACAATATATATCAAAAGATGGACAATTGTTTATGTCCAATTACAAAGTGAAATTAATCCTAATGGACACCATTGTCTAAAATGGTAAAAATATATTCTAATTATACTTTAAAACCAATAAATATTATAATCTATCACTATAAATTATTTTGATTAAAAAAGTTATTTTAAGTATTTTTCACTATTCATAAAAAATTGGAAGTTCTAAAAAAATTACAAAAAAAACTACTTAGGATAATTTCGATATCCAGAATAAAAAATTGAAGTCCATTTTGAAATATAAAATTTATATAATTTCAAAAAGTGGGTATTTCTATTCATAACAGCTACTTTGATTAGTCGTGGTGTTTTAGAAACTCAAACTTGCGTACAATGCAAGCTATTGAATTATTGAAAGAGAAGCGTATCATGGAAGCTATGGGTGTTACAGTGGTTCCTTGTGAATCTTCTGAGACCTGCGATGGGTTGGAGGAGGATGTGGTTGGATATGAAAACAGGTTATGGAAAGATATTTTGTGGTCTTGTAACTCTAATGGATATTGGGGATAGACTTAGGTCAATTTTCCCTTGGGTGGTTTTAAGACATCGTTATTTTTGGTGAACCATGGTCATGTGATGCGGTGTCATGTCAAGGCTGAAGTCAATGATAGTGTGGAGATAGGTAATGTTGTGATAATGAATTATACTGGAATTCAGGAAACGACCTTAGTGGGTGTGTGGAATGGTAATGACAGACTTCAAGTCAGTGATCTCCATGGGAAGGTGAGAAAGGGGTAGTGTACCATCATTAGAAGGTGGGTGTTCTGAGGAAAGAAAGTCAAAGGTGGTCTGACCTAAGATGGAAAGCTTGAATGGGTGAGGTGAGAGTGACCCACCTCTGGGTTCATGTTTTAGAAGAAATCATCTTTTTAAATGAAGTAGAACCTAAGTGAGGTCAAGATGATATTATCCCTTGAATGGATGGTGTAGGGATGACTTCCCAAAGGTTGTGATGGTGTGGGTGGATGCCTAGGTAGGGTAATGCTCTGGTGGATTTTTTGACCTGGTAAGTTGGAACGTGTTAGGAAATGGGAAGGTTGAGTTGTGTTTTGGTGGTCCTTCATCGATGGAAGAGGTTCCATGTAACCATAAATTGTGGAGAGAACCCTACGAGATAAATGGATGATTGATTAAGTGATTAGAGTTTTAGGTTGGAAGGAATCGAGTGGTCACTATTCGGGTGGGTTGGCCCTGGTAGAGGGATTTGGCACAGTTTAACTGGTCGAGTAGTTGACTGTTTTGAGTTTCATTTGGATGTATAGTTTTTGAGAGAGATATTTAGGAAATGTGGTTGGAAGGGTCATGTGTTTTCTTCTGGGTGATAACAGGTTGGGTTACTATAAGAGTTAGGTGGACAGAAAATGACGCCAAGTGATTTGGGTCATGAGTTGTGCAGAGGGTCAGGCCGATGAGGTGCCTATTGGTTTTCCCATGATGATGGGATGTTTTTTTTGTTATGTTTCCACGTTTTATGATTTTGGTTTTGTCACCTATGCTTTCACCATGAAGTTATCGTGGTGAGAATGGCTGAAGATGATGAATCCTTGAGGAGCTTTAATTTTGTGTTGTGGTTATGTTGAAGATATATTAAGGGGAAAGTCTGTGCCCTTGGACTGTGTCTTGTGGCCTTGTTATGTGCAACCAGAAACCTAGAATTTTGGTGGATAGGCATGCCTATCGTAATTACCTTTGGTTACAGATGCTTAGTGATGCTTGGAAGGGCGGCTCAGGGATGAGCCGTTATAAGGTGGTAAGGTTGTAAGATCCCATATCTTTTTAAGCTATGTTTTTGTTTAAGTTTTGGTTTTTCATATTATTTTGTCTAGATAAGTGTTTCTCAAGTTTAGGTGGGGGCTCGAGGGTTCCATAGGTGCTTGGGGTCAAAAGAGTAGAGCAATCAGGCCAAGCAGTGCTAGGTGCACGGTCTGCGCACAGTTAGGGGTAACCGTGCGGGTAGACCGTGCAGACCAGCCATCCTTAGACAATAGCTAGAACATAGTCTCTGAATGGTTAATCAAATCCGTAAATGATTCCTTGGAAGATGTGTGGTCAGGCCTCTCATGGAATGTAGCTCCCGCAAGGTTTTCGCAGGGTTTGGAAAACCGTGCGGCCCAGAAAAGTTGGAAAATTTTACAAAAATTCCACCTAGGGTATTTAATACCAAATATGGTTTTCTTCTCCATTCCACCTCCTCTAGTCTTAGTGACGCCCCAAGAACCATATGAGCTCTCATGGATCAATTTCCCCCATTTCTTGGTCATTTGGAGTGTCCTCGGTTGTGGATCGAAGCTCTGGGTAAGTTTAATCCCCTCTTTCCTCCACTTTTGTGGATTAGGGTTTGGGGTTTCTTCTATCTCCTTCAGAAGCTCTAAAACCCTATTTTTCGGGTGAGATCTAGGTTGGGGCTCTAATGGGTGTTTCAACCTAGATCTAAGGCCATAATTAAGGGAGTGTTCATCAATGTATTAGAGGTAGGTGGGAAAAAATTTATATCCCTTGAGTTTGGTAGAATTTTTTTCATGTAGTGTTTTGTTTCTTACCCTCTTGTGAAGAGTTCGTCCTGCCATTTTGTGATGTGATGTTTAGGGTTTCTAAACAACCTAATGGAACCATAATTATCCTAGTGGGATTCATGGATGATGATGTGACCTATGTTAGGTATACACATGTTGTGTTCCAACGTTCCCGAACTTATAGTTTAGCTATGTAAATGTAGGACTGTTGTGTGAGAACATAAAGCCTAGGGTGAATATGGTATTAAGCTCGAAGGATATGAATGGGAGTCCTAGTAACACACATGGGTTGGGAGGGGAGCTATGTGGGTGTTGGTGGGCTTAAATAGGTGTTAAGTGAGGTAAAAGGGAATTACTAAGGGGTTGTATTTATACATGATTATACTTAGTGAGAGAAGCAAGGGAAATGATAATCGGGGATGAATTATGGAATGGGTTAATATATGAGAATTAGGAGGTTCACCTAAATGATTGAATGTAATAAAGGGATTGTGTAATGTGATATTAGAATTGTGTTTGGAATGAATAAGTGGGTAAATTATTGGGAAATGATGAATGGGATAAATTCGTTAATGAATGGTCAATGATGAATTGAATAAGGCAAAGGGGGTGGTTTAATACACCTAATGGGTTAAGACATGCAAATGGGAATTTGGATAAATGGATATGAATTGTATTTGTAAATTGTGTGAATGTGTTATTAAGTGGAAATGACTAGAGCCCATAATAGAATGGATTATGAGCCAAGTTTTGGGGCCTATTGAGTTAGGTCTAATGAATGATTCTTAGTGATATTGGCACAATGAATGAATGCTTTGTGAGAAGTGCATAATAATAATGGAATTGGGATAAATGTATAAAAGACGTGAAATGTGGAAAATGTTCCCATGGGTTGTGGAATAGTATTAATTCCATTTTTGTTTGTTATGAATTGTGAATGTTGATTCCAAATAGTGTTGGTTATGTTATGTGGTGTTATGTATTGTGATATCCAATGGAATTGAATATAATTAGTTGTGTTATGGTATGGTTATAGTGATTTGATAAATAAGAATGTGCACATGGCTTGGTAGTGTGGGGTATTGACTGAGGTTCGATGCCCAACGGTTGATTTGGACCGATGCTCTAAAATCCACCCCTAATGCTTGGGTAAGGGATGAGGATGGATGGTATATTCCCCTAATGGTTTCATACCATCTAGACTGAGGATCAAAGGTGATGTTATTGTATTGATTTCATTCCACTTGGAATGAGGTTCCATGGTGAGGTTATTGTATTGATGTCATTCAACCTGGACTCATGCTCCAAGGTGAGGTTATTGTACTAATGTCATTCCACCCATTCTGAGGCATTGAGGTGAGGAAAATGTGTTGATGTGATATGTGGATCGCTATTGAGATAGGGACTTGATATTTTCTCTCTATACATTGTGAATGATTACCTTAGACCTTGTGTAGATGACATTTACGCCTAACCCATGGAACATGTTATCAATATGGCTTATGTGATGAAGATGGTATAAGAAATGGAATTGGGATAATTGCTAGTCTTGAATTAAATAAATCTTGTTAAATAATTTCACCTGAACAATATCTTGGTTACTAAAAATTTATTTAGAACTTCCATGTGCTATCTGCTAGACTAGATATTTTCTAAACACCGTTGGAGGTGGCCTACTAAGTTTTTTACTCACACCCTACTCAAGCCTTCATTCGGTACCCGAGAAGATCTATTTGTTGTAGGTCAGGACAAGGGCAGAGGCCCTACTGTGAGATGTTGAGTTGGGCTCATGATGTACATGGAGAAGTTCCTAGACTCCAAGTCAGGACCCATTTGGAGTTTTGGCCATTTGTTTTATTTTTGGATTCTTCCACTTTTCACTACTAGTATCACATGACATGGTTGTATTTGATTGGTGGGGAGACTATAATCTCTTTACTAGAGTAATACACAACATAACACAATATAAATAGCAGAAACAATGTGAAATACCAATAAAAGAGTATAACCAAAAATTTCTCAAATAGAGAACCAACCAAAAATCAAATACAACCATGTCATGTGATACTATTAGTGCAATGTGGAAGAATCCTAATATAAAACAAATGGCCAAAACACCAAATGGGTCCCGACTCAGAGTCTCGGTACTTCTCCATGTACATCTTGAGAACAAATCAACATCTCAAAATAGGGATTCTTCCCTTGTACTGACCTACAATAAGTAGATCTACTCAGATACCCAACGGAGGCCCAAGCAGGGTGTGAGTACAAAACACTGTAGGCCACCACCAACGGTGTTTACAAAATATATAGTCTAATAGATAGTTTATGGAAGTTCTAAATTTTATATATCTAAACTTATTATAAAATGACTCAAATGAATTAAATTGAACATATATTAGAATTATATATATATTTGACCTAAATAAATTAAAATAAAATAACTAATTATTTAAATAAAAAGTCGGTTTTAAATAGTAATGCTGTGTTTTTCACTATTCATCAAAAATTGAATGTTTTTAGAAAAATACCAAAAATACACCCTAGGATAATTTTGATATTCTGAATTCAAAAATGAAGTCTATTTTACCAAACTAAAAATATAGAAGTTTCATTTATTAATTTTAAATTAATTTCAGTTGTCAAAACCAAAAATTAGGTTTTAAAAAAGAAAAAACTATCAAAATATTTACATGTGTTTAGTTCAAATTTAAATGTGAAATTACTTATAATGACCTAAATTGTATTAAATGATAAAAAATATATATAAACTTAAAAACCTTTCAAATTAAAAATTTAACACTATGAATTATTTCTATTAAAAAAGTTGTTTTGAATTAAAACATAGTATTTTTCATTATTCGTAAAAATATTAAAGTTATTAGAAAAGTACCAAATATTTAACCAAACTAAATTTTTATGTACCAATTATAAATAAGAATTTAATTTCAATAAATTGAATATATAAAAGAGTCAAATATTGTTTTTAAAAATATTTCACCATTTAATTGTGATAAAATTGCATTTTTTTTTTGAAAAATACTTATTTTATATGAAAAAATGAATTTATTCTTATATTATGACTAAGAAATAAAGAAATAGAATGTTAAAATTATATAGAGTATATAAGATTCAAAATTCAGTTAATACTATTCATAACCTCTTTTTGAACGGCTATTTTAATAAATTGTGGTGCGCTCAAACTCGGATTTCTGTGTAGTGCAAGCTATTGAATTACTTTAATGAGATAACATACTATGAAATATTGGGGTGTTACATAGTAGACTTTATATGGAGATAAAATCTGTGGGATGTTTCCTTGATTAATCCTAATCTGATATTCAAGAATTAAGGCTTGAGATAATCCATTTATGAGATAAGTTCAAACACATCAAAATCACAACCCGAACACTGTTTGTCGTACCACCCCAAGAAAATCTCACTTTCATGCACCATACACTTAGAACATTAATTGGGGTAATAAAGGGTTATGTATCTCAACCTTGTAGTTTGAATGTATATGTTTACTTTCCAATAAAATAATGATTATATTTTTTCCCTTATTTTTTTACTTTATAAATGATTAAGTAATGATATTGATTAAAATCATATTTTAATATGAAAAAATTAGTGTTGTATTTTTGGGTATATTTAAATTTTAATTAAGATATTCTTTTTTATGAAATAATGAATTTTTGAAATAAATTATATTTTAATATAATAATATTATTAAATATGGTATATTAAATATAAATGGTAATATAATTTTCATGGGGTGAAAAGTTAATTTTTATAAGGGTCTAAAAACTGCTACTATAAAAAAACAAAATTTTTCAATAAATGGGGATTTTAATTTTAAAGTATAATTTATTATATGTGTATAATATTTTCATTAAATAGAGATTATTTTTGGAATAAACATGTATAAATTATCTAATGTTTACTTTTTCATAAATTTTTATGACATTCGAGTTTTTTGATAAAAATTAAATAAGGTATAAATATACTATGTGTATTATGACATCATAATGAACCAAAATTGATTTTATAGATGCCAGAAAAAGGTATACATGACCAAGTATATTTTTTCAATTTAAAATAATTTTTTATGTTGTTCTATTAATTTAATAAACCCTTTATTGATCCTGTAAAAACTATATAGTATTTTAGAATTTTAAAATCAATTCTTCAAAATCATGACTCACTTCCACACCACCAAGGGGATTATTTTAACGTTCTAAATTCATGGAATTATAAAATAATTAAAAAAATAGTCTTTATTATAGACCATGATAAAATCACAACTGATGGTTTTTCGTTTTTATTAATTTATTATATAGAGTCTAGAACTTATGTTTGGAGGATAATAAATAACTCCCCTATTTTTAATATATAAATCCATCCCAAATACCATTTATTTTCAATAAAAACCATTGGATGATGATTATAATATACCCCATCATCTCTAGATTCTACCCAAAAATCCACCAATCGCTCAAGAATCTCCTACCATTTTTTTTTGGAAATACCCTCTCAAGGGAAGGGATCCTCTCCTTATCCCTTTTATTCAAGAACCTTTTTTATATAATGTCTTTCATCTTCCAATTACTATTGATCAGATATGATTCTCCACATACCGATCGATACCCTTATTTTGTAAATTTTATGGGATACCAATTTCACTGTCATTAATAATTTCAATGATTCATTTTGTACTCATTTCATGCTAGAATAATTATCTTGTGCTTTTGTATGTCAAACTTTTATTCCAAAACACATTTTCTCTAAGGACTTTTAATTCCAAACTGTTCATCTTAATTTATGTACTTATAAATTTCTATTACTTGAATTACCATTCCCAATTTATGAGATATCCCTTTAACTCCCATTAAACCCTCCCCTAATTTATTATATACCCCTATTATGCCACTGAAATTACCCTATGATTTTTCCATTTTAAACCTTAGTATTGTGAATACTATCACCATTTCCACTCAAGGGTATTCACCTAGAAATATCTATAATTATTTAATTCTCTAATACCATATATATATTCCATACTCATTAATATTTGCATTAAATATTAACAACTATGATCCAATGTTAAATGATCTACATGAAAATGTTATGCATGTACAGGATATGAAAGTGACGAGTGTACCTAGAATAATATAACACTCCAATACATTGGGTAGTGTTTTGGTATCACAAATATCATGTCAGGGATTAGGGAGTAAACCTAATCCATTATGGGAATTTTTTCACTTTTTTACGTTGTCTTGGAATTTATCCTTGATCTATATTAATGATTTCATGTTTAATGTTTTTTCCTATCCCCATGTTTCGTTAATATGTTCTCATGTTGTATCATGCCTCACTGTTCAAGATTACTATTCTCAGCCATTTTGTGTTATATTGAAATTTATATTGACTAACATGTTGTAATTTCATTATGTTATGTTTTTTTATTCCTTTACTAGTCTTAATAGCTCACCCCTTTCATCTATATCTCCCTTGGTTATCTAATAAAATTTTAAAATATATGGAATTTTAAATTCTTGTTGAAGAAGTTTTCAATAATTTTTTGAATCCATTTGTCAACATGGGGTTCTATGTACCTAATTTCTCTAAGACACTATGCTCCTCAATTTCTGGGTTAAACTAAGTGTGTTTTCATATAATAAATCATGAAAGAAATGTATTAAAGGCAAGGGTTGTCATAAGGCTTGTGAAAAATTACGCATTATCTCCTCATTTTTTTCTTTTAAAAGTTTACTTTTATGTATTAAATAAATATTTAATTATAAATTTTTGTAATAAATTTTTATGTCTTTTCTATTTCCAAATGAACTCTTAAAAATTAGAGTATTTGTAAAAATTCTATTTTTTTATATTCATATATTTTTTTTTAATAGAAAACTATTAAAATAAATCTTAAGAAAGTATTGAAATTATGATTAGAAAAATTTATTTCACTTTTTCAAATTAAAATTATAAAATTTTGGGTTTAAACTTTTAAATGGATGCATTATACATAAGGGAAAACTGTTTTTATAAAAAAAAAATTGATTTTTTAAATATAAAATACTCTTATTAATATTTCCTATCCATTAATAATTAAATTATTGTTAATATATTATTAATATCAGAAATATATATTATAATAATTTTACCCTAATATATATATCATTTTAAAACTAAAATACATAGCCTATAAAAAGGAAATATTTAGAGCAATACATTTTTAAAAATAAAATGATTTTATCCTTATTATGTTCCGAGTAATAGTTTTTGGATGGATTCTAATTTTATTTATTTTATATATTGTTAATAAATCTCATTAAAATCATGATTTTTATTTAGTATGAAAAAATTCATAGTGAATAAAAATGATGTTTTTATTAAAATATAATTTTTGAGTAAAATTATTTTATTAATTATTTAGAAGCATTAATTGAATTTTATAAATTAATTAGTATTAAAAATGGGATTTATTTTAAAAATATATCTCATAATGAAATTACATATATTTATATCTTCAAATTTAATGAAATATTTATAACAGCTTTATTTATCTTAATAAAATGTTTTGTGGTGCGATTCGGTTCAGTGTTACGTGTCAAACAAGTTATTTAATCAATGTTTCTTTAAGAAATAATGTTAAATGTACATTCCTTATTTCCATAGTCTGGTGAAAATTGTTAAGGGTGTCATACAAAAAATGGATTAATTTAACCTTCATTATAAAAATAATGAATAAATAATAAAACACTGTAATCCACCACTAAAAAAACATTCATCCACAAATAGTATATCACACCCCCCCACATATATATATGAAAAACTTCATAGTCATTAAAAATATTAAATTTAAAATGAACATATCTAATATAAAGATGTTACAAGACCAATAAGTGTGACAACCACTTCATATCCTCCAACCTAATCCCTGATCTACACCTAAAAAAAGAATCATATATCATACATATATAATAGACTATGAAAATCCAATGCTGTAAACACAAGATTTTATGTATATTAGGTGTGAGTTAAAGTCAATTAGGATTTCACCATATATTCTATATGTTTATTTTCATAATAATAAAATACCATCTAGTTTGAAATAAAAAATTTAAAAGAACACTCATTTTTAAAAAATTTGAAATCAAGTAACATGAATTTATATATTAAATTCACATTCCAAACTATAAACATAATATATAATAGAATAAACAATTATAATAATATAACAAAAAAGGGTAATATAATGTAATTAATATGTAAATATTAATCATGGGGATATTACCTATAGAACTAAGGTATGGGTCCCTGAGAACCAAATGAATAACATAAACATTTCCTTATCTACATCCATTTGTGTATAAGAATCAACTATTTAAAGACACATTCTATACTTTTGTGAAGCCCATATCATGGGAAATAAAGGTTATATCCAAAAGGGAGGTGAAATATCCTCATAACATAGTGTAGAATTTGTCCAAGATTCCTTCTATGTACCTAATTTCCCCCCCATAAATTCTTCTTAAATAATAAAATAATTCTCAATAACTAAACATGAAATGTAGAACCACCTCATTGATATTATCCACAACTCAATAAATAACATATTTAATAAAAAGAAACTCTGGTAAAAATGTTGTATCCATGTTAAGGGGTGAATCATATAATAATATTTTTTCTAAAACACTTTGAATCAATATAAACACCCAATTTTCATTTAAAAACATCAAATGAACACCCCAAAAAATACTTTTTAATTCATCTATAATCATTTTGTATGAATATTTATTGAAAACATGTACGTGTTTGATAAAAAAATGTGATAAGAATAATATAGTCTTAATTAACATAATATACCCACTTTACAAATCCAAAACCATTTTATCCTTTTAAAAACATATAAAACTTGATATAAATCCATTTTAATTTATCAAAATATAGTCTATGAAAAAACAATAGAAAATACTCAACAAAAACATTTTGGGAATTCCATCAAACATCATTAATGCATAAATGTATGTATGGGGTGTTTTACATGTATTTTACTTAAAAAATACTTTTAAAAAATTTCACTATGATAAAAAAAATCATGATAATATATTTTAAATCCATAAGAAAAATATATAGTAACATTTTAAATATATAAAATCAATAAAAAATGAACAAGAATTCAATGTTTATACAAATAATTAGAAAAATTAGATTTTTCTACCCAGGGGTGATGTAACCTCGACACCTTAAGTAATCATGAGTACATTCATGTTAGACCAGAGTTACTCATAACGTTTTCACCAAAATCCCTAGTATTTTTGAATTTTTTCCTAAACATGGAAAACCCTACTATTCCAACACCCCTAATGGAGACTTGAGGTAGGAGAGGATAATATCAGAAAAAGGAAGATACAAATGAGGGAAGAAGAACTATTACCTAAATATAACATCAAGATGTGAATGAGATATCCATTGGAAAGCTCAATGGAAAAATATATAGGACTCCCTTAACCATATAAATTGTGATTTTGGCTTAAATAATAGGTTTACGGGACCACTTATCTATTTTATGTATTAATTTTATGATGATGATGATGATAATAATAATAATAATAATAATAATAATAACTACAATGATATCGATGAATAAAAAATGGATGGTTAATGAAAGTTTAATAATTTTCTAATTGAGACTACACACACCCAAAATATATGTTCTTTATCATATCTTCCTTTAATAAAAAATTATAATTCATTATCTACATAAAAATACCCATCTTATAAAATAATAATAATAATAATCATCCAAATATGAAAAAAGGTATAAATAAAAATATACGTAACACCACAATACATTAAAATATATTTCTTTTAGAATAAGTTTAATTTCGTTGAAAGCATGTGATGCACTCAATATTTGGTTTAAATAAAATAGATTTTAGTCACACTATGGACATATAATTTAAAATTATATTTTGAGACATCTATTTTTTTCTGAAAAAATAAATATTCAGTTTTGTAAAAAAAAACCAAAACTATCTTAGGGTGGTTTTTTAGGATTTTTCTGAAAAGTATTATTTTTTATGAATAGTGAATAATGTTAAATTTTAATTATAAATTTTCTTTTCATTTAAATCATTTATAAAGATAAATAATAATTTAATTTTTAAAAAAAATTAAAATTAGTTAATTTTTTTACCAATTAATCAAATTTAGTTCATTGGATTAATTTTCATATTGAATTTTGATGAAATCGTTTATCAACATTTGGAAATTTTCTCTAAAGAAATATGATTTCTCGTCTTGTCCATGAGATTAATTTAAATTAAATTATGCCACTTATTTAATTGGAATTTAAAAAAATATGATTCCATGTTATGAATTATCATAAATTATATTATTTAATATGTTCAAATTAATTTTTACCCAAATAATTAGTGAATATGGATAAAAGTAATTACTATTATTAAGGTAGAAAAGAGTTTAGTAAGGGTTAATTTAAAATATAAATGGTATAATTTCTGAAAAAAAAATCAAACACCAATTTAATGGAATGATTTTGATCCTTATTACCTTATGATCAACTTATATGATTTTTTGGGAAACTTATCCAAGAAAGAGGCCTATATAATATTTTACGTAAATAAAAAGACAAAAAAGAAAACTTCATTGCCTTTAATATATATAAAGATATGAGATAAGGAAAAACATAATATTCTGATTGATAAATATTATTTTGAAATATCAATTAGTTTTTTATCTTGATAATTTATTTTAATTTTTTATAATGTAAATAATTACATTAAATTTTTAATAAACACCAATGCAATAATTTTTTACTTATTAATTAAATAAAATAAATGATACAAAAATATTCAATGTGAAGTAAATCGAATTAAATGTGTTTTAGAAATTAATTTTACAGATTATTATGTCATTATATATAGGTTAAAACATACTATATTTTAATTCCATCATTTTCATGAAATTTTTAAAGTCACATTAAATAAATAATTTCAAATTTTAGTTTAAGGTTATTTTACAGGGAATGATATTTTAATAAATGATTTAAAATTACAAAATTCCCATATTATTCCAATTGATTATAGAATATTAATAAATTTCAAATATTTTAAATACATTGAAAAAATATTATTTTATAATAACTATATTGATTGGTAGATAGTAAAAATTATGTTATCACATTTAAGGCTAAAATGATATTTTTTCATGGCACATGGGCCTATGTGAAAATTAATTTTAGACACATAGAAGATTATTATTTTATAAATTATATTTCATGTTAATAATTAATAGTTTAAATTTTTATCATAAGGAACATTTTATTTTATTCATAAAACATAAATTAACTTTGTTAAAAATATTAGTTACCATAGTAAAAAAACTAAAAGAGTAAAATTGAGTAAACATAAAGACTAAAAAATAACCTGATTAAAAAATTTGTTTATTTAGAGAGGACGAGGTGTGCATTTACCAAATAACCCATAAAATCTATTATTGATCTATTTTGGAGACACATTAGGTAATAGTGACCTACTAATAGTGAATACTTTTGAGAATTTACAAAAACAATGCCACCGCACTTTGATTATAAAAGGGTACTCACTCCCCCCACATACTCACAGCCCCCAATACATTTAGATCCGAAACAAACCTACCCAAATCACATTTCTTCTTACCTACTCTAATATTATATTCCTTATTTTGGACATTATTCCAACTTTTTATGGTTTTTGTGCAAACCTAAAGATGTTGATCAAAGAAGAGGCAATGTTCTTCAACAACCATTTTTATTTTATTTCTCATCCACCTCACTTAATTATTATTAAACCATTATGATATAATAATATAATAATATAAATATATTGAATGTATTTTTATTTTTTTATAATATCATAATTTCCTACAACCAAATCCACTTCCATCAAATGGGTTACAAAATAATCATTCGGGCTTGTGGAAGACTACCGCATCACGAACTGATGTCACTCATTTTTCCGTTACTACATCCCAATGTTAGGTATGATGATAGATATAAATTATATAAATTATATTTATAATATATTAATTCCACATGAGTCATTATATCATATATATATTTTTTTACTTTCCATTTCATAGTGGATATGATTACATCACTCGTGTGTACAATGGACTACTGCCTCACGAAGTAACATGATTCGTCTTTCTCTAATGCTTAATAAGGAATGTAATAAGGTAAATGAGAATAAATATACGTTATATACATGAAATTATTATTATATTAATTAGATATTTATAGTTCTGAAAATATAAAATTATTTCTTACCATTCCACTCACATAAAGATGATAACATCGCTTGTGTATGAGTGGATTACCGCCTTCCCAAAGCGATGTGGATCTCTATTCATCACCACACCGCATGGATGATATATATTAGTTTATTTAAAATTGATAATATCATATATAAGATATTATAATATTTATTTAAATATAAATTATTTATTATCTCCTTTTTATAAGGATCATAGTGAAATGTAAATGTTACTCATGCATATATATCATTCCGTCTCGATGATCATAACATACTTCATTATTCATAACCATATTTAATTAATAATTCTAAAAGGTATAATTAATGTAAAAATATGATTATTTTTCATGATTAATATTTTTTATATTATTAAACAATGTAATATGGGAAATAAATATATATTTCATAAAAAAAGAATAAATGAGAAAACAAGGCGATTAACACCCAAAACAATGAAAATAATGAAATTTTATTAACAAACGGGTGGTAAAATGTTATAAAAGGATAATATATGATATCATAAAATTTTATATTTTTTTGTATAATTAATAAAATATTTAAAACCATTAAACATGAGTTTAAAGAATGTCTAACTAAAAGAAACCATGAGGTATGATATTTCTCCTCAATTGATTTTCTAATTATAATTATTTGTTAGTAGGCACAAATAAAATATTATGTGGTTATATACTACCTATTGGACTTTTAATATCATTATTTATTCATAATAAATGGTATTTTAAGTATCAATTTGAATTATTTCATCAAAGGGGGTTTTAATTAAAATTTACCAAGTGGTAAAAGTTATTGTTCAATCTCACTTTCTTTTGTGATTTTTAATTTTCCATAAAACAATCACTTTCTTGTGATCATTTATAAATGGAAGTTACATTTATATTAAATATTTATATCTTTTTATGTATATAATTATTTCATAAACCACACACAATTGCTACATATGGTATTTATATTTACAATTATTTGATTAATTGGGAGAATGTTGATAAACCCTTATCCTTTACTCAATGTAGATATTTGACGATAAGTCACATTTTTCATGAATTAAATATGTTATTCAATATATGAGGACATATTGGGACATGAAAAAACATATTCTAGGACCGTTTATATAAACCCCCTCATTGTATTTGTAGGTCTCATGATACAAAATCAGGTGTACAAACCCTATGAGTTTTTACCCATTTGTTTTAAATTGTCTTTTGAAAGGTCTTAAAAGTATCGATATAGTTGTGATAACCATAATAGATTGTACTTGACAATTATAAATGATATTTTGAATGGTCTTGATGGTCTATGTATCGTGATACATGAGATCCTAGTTTCCAATAATTAAGTACTTCCATTATTAAGATTACAGTAATTATTATACATGATATTTTAAAAATGATATTATATCTACATAAATTTCATTCAAAATTTATTTATTCAATGGCATGTGTTCTCAATTATCCACCTATACATATTGATTATTACTTATCTCTAAACATATTAAATTTACATAAATAGAATGTTTTCTCAATTATTTACCTTTCCATGTTGATTATTATTTATTGATTCATGATATATTCCAGTATACTACACCCTTATTGAGAATGTGATCAGACATTTATTTCCTTTCATTTCTGAAAAAATCCTAAATTTTACTATGTTTTAAAATAGAGGACATTATTTATGGAATAATATTATCACTGTAAAAATTATGTTTTAATTTGTGTATGAAATATAATTTAAGACCCAAGTATGTATCTAGTTTACAAACACTTCTAAACTAATCACTACTTTCAGATGTGTTTCATATATATTATACCAATGTAATAAAACCAAAACCAACACTGAGATACTAGGGTATGGGTCTCTAAAGTTGGTATTAGATGGATTTTAATAAATATATTGGGAACTTGATTTTAAAAAATATATAATAGGGAAACATAACACATTGATTGAATTTGATGATAAGTAAAATAGAACACCATAATGTTTTGATAAAGAATAAATTATATTAGTTTTCTGAGCATTACATATCTTTATAGAAACTGCAATTGGATGTGGTTCAGTCATAGAAATACCGAGGTGTAATATCTCTGAAAAAGGTAACATTGGGTTTGACCCAATCATCAACCAGTTCATAGAAGCAGGCATGATTAAACACCTAATTTGAAAATCCCATAAGATATTCTTAGGATAATTCACAATTTATTTACAAACCATTATAAAGGATTTGAAAATTAAGATATAACTGAAGACACCAATGTTTATTATTCTAAGTCAAAAAGGTGCATTTATTTAAATATATTCTAAGTGTTATACCATATTTGGAGTTATAGATTATGATTTTAAATTCCTAATTATATAATCTAACCTATTATCACTTTATTTAGAAATGGTACATGGAAGGAGGAAGGTTATAAATACTTATGGCCTATGTAGAGATTAATCAAGTTAGGAAGCCAATATAGCAAGTATTGGAATAGATAAAATTATGGATATATTAGGGAATCTTAATCATGTTAATAAAAACAAACTTTCGTAGATGGAGAAACCAATTCTATAGTGATATTATCCTATGTTGCATTACATTATTGGATATAATCCCCCATTATTTAGTGGGAATAAAGATTCAATGGAAGATAATAAATGGATTAAAAGTCTACAGAATATATATATGGCCTTGGGATTCATTGAAAAGGAAAATGGTTAATCATGAAGTTTATTTTCTCAAAGGTGATGCTGATTAATGGTGGTCATTGATCCAGAATACTAGAGAGGAACATGAAATAAAACTCATGGAATTGAAAAGGTGAAATACATTGAAAAATATTTCCCACATGAGAAACATACTAGGATTAATAGAAAGTTCCTTAGCTTAAATCAAAAGAAATAAGAAAGTGTTACATTATATTAAGATATATTTATATGGTTGGCTTGATATTTTTGGATTACAATCACAACATATATTATTAGATTGAAAAATTAGTTTAAGGTCTTAATCCATGTCTTCAAAGGACACTGGTCTCTTAAACATTTTCATCATATGATTAAATAATTTTATGTGTTATCAAGATAGATAAATAATTCTCTACGTATTATTATTTGGAGGGAATATAGACAATAAGATTATAGTAAAGAATAAAATAGACAAGGGGAAGAAGAGAAAGAAGGATTTTCCCACATGTGATAGTTGTTGAAAAAACACCCTTGTACTTACATTAAAGTAATATGAGTTTTCTATAAATTTTGATAGAATTACCACAATGATCATGATTTCAAGGTAATGGAAGTATATTCCAGTGTTCAATGATTCGACTATAAGGATATAGGGAACTCCATAAAAAAAATTTCCCAACCATCAAAGGGATATAGCACAAAATAAGCCAAGGGATCAAGGTCAAACATATTCCAATGATACAGTCATAGTGTAATGATTAATGTTCATGAGTATTTATATCCATGGAATATGTTGTAAATTTGTTTTTTTAATGATATTATAGTTATAAAAATTATGAAATGTATAAGGATTATACAAAAGTACAATTTCTAAAAGTATTTGAAAGCTTGTATTTAATGGAACTAATAAAAGTGATTAAGTGGAAAGTTAAACTTATTAAAAACACATGATTATGGGAAATTTAACCCTTAATATGTTCCAGATGTTGAGATAGTTTTTTTAAATAGATGAATGATATGGGTAAAGTAAATTGAATCGTACTGAATAACATAGAAATGATTAATGATTTTTTTATATAAATGGTTTATACTCTCATTGATTGAGTTAACAAAATATTTGGATTTATAGAATATATACAATAATCTATGTTTTATTTAAGGAATAATGAAGCATACATGTTTTCCATAAGATGTAATGGTAATTAATGTTGTTTCTATGTTTCAATAGAATATGTGATAAAGGTATTATCATGTTTGGAATGTGACAATTAAGAGATACATCATGTTGTTTGGGGGAATAATGATAACTTTATTTTTGAAATTCAATGACATAATTTCTAAAGTTATGGATATAAGTATTTTGTAAAGTCCATATGGTAATCCATTTATGAAATTTATTAAGTTGATATTTTGATGTGGTTTTAGAGACTAATGTATGAATTTGCCATATGAAGCTTTATGCAAATTAGATAACCTATGCTAACAATTTTTTCCACGATTATAACTACTGATTGAATGAATGAATTATAATTCTATTAAATATATTACAATATATTAAAATACAATTTTATTTCTTCAAGAATAAAAAAAAGTGTATTTGGATATTAATTTTGGTGGAGTATGAGATGAATTAAAAATTGATCAAAGCACAACCAAAGGGTGAAAAGTTTCCTTAGAAATAAATATATATTAAGTAATAATATTTACATATATCCTTATATAGTTAAATAATTCCTCAAATCTATGAAGAGGGTCTTGAAATAAAAATTTTGTCCAACTATAATTATTTTTGATGATATCAATGACATTTTTCACACCTCTTGTTCATGGATTTGTATTCGTGGAATTCTTTCTATCCATTTTCTTTATCACTCCCCATCAATATTTAATTGTTAGTTATATCTTCAATTTCCATGTTTTCATTTGTCACCAATGTTCTTATACTTGGAAACAAATTTATGTGATTATTACATATAACCTTCATACTTCTCTTTCTCTCATATTAAGAGAATATTTTATTAACCCATTTTACGTTGTTGGTTTATAAATAATGGTATTTACAAATGTCAAACCCTTAATTAATAAGATCATGTTTCAATTGAGAGGATGAAATTTAATTAAAGTGTAGAAATTTTTACACCCTAATATATTAAAATATATTTATTTTAGAATAAATTTATTTATTTTTTGATAGCTTGTGATGCACCGAACACCAGGATTAATCAAAACATAGTTTCGTCACACTTTGAGAACTAAATTTAAATTAAATTATTTAAAAATTTACAAAATTTATTTTTCAAAATAAGGATAACATATTAAATCACCACATTAAAATTATATTAGGTAAAAAAATTATCTCTCTAAAAAAATTCATTTTTTAATTAATAATGAAAAATACTGAATTTTAATTAAAAAGTGAATTTTTATTTAAATTTTTTATAAAGTTCAATAACACTGTAAATTGGATTTATAGAAAAATTAGTTTAATTTTATATCAATTAATAAAAATTATGTCATTTTATTAATTTCATACTGAATTTTGATATAAAAATTTCATAAACCTTTGGACATTTTCTCTTTAAAAACATGATTTCTCATCGCATATGTTAGATTATTTTTAAATTAATTTAATACAATTACGTGAATTGAATTTTAAAAAATGGGATCTATATTTGGAGTTTTAATTACATTTAATATCAAATAATGTTGAACTCATTTTTTAACCGTGAACATTTGTGAAAACTGTTAAAATTAATTTCCATGATTATGGTAATAACAAGTTTACCAGGGGTTAATTTAATAGATAAGGGTAAAATGACTTAAATTGCTTCAAAAATTCATTATATTTCCAAATAAATACCCTTTGCACCATAGGATCTTTTTTATGAGTTTTTTGGACAACTATCTATGAAATTGACTTATATAATATGTTAAGTCAGGAAACCGACACAAAACAAACCTTCCTTGTATTTGATATCTATAAATATTTTGAATAGGAAATAAAAAACACATGTTTTGTTATAAATATATTTTTTTGAAATATAGACGAGTTTTAATTTTTTTGAGATGAAATAATTTCTCTAAAATCGTAAAAAAATACCAACGCATGAATTATTTTGTTAGTAAATAAATGATACTAAAAATATTAAAAATGAGGTAAATTTAATTAATTGTTATGATAAATTAATTTTTTAGATTATTATATCATTTTAAATAGGTTTTAACATAATATATTTCAATTACATCTTTGAATTTCTATTTTTTATTCAAATTAAATAAATAATGTCAAATTGATATTAATGTTATTTCATAATGAATGATATTTTATTAAATGAATTAAAATTACTAAAAATATAATCTTATACTAAGTAATTTTAAAATGTGAATAAATATAAAATAACTTCCTTTAACTTACCAAATTTTCTTTTATAAAAATTATATTAACAGTTAAATAATAAAAACTCTGTTTGTGTTGTTATTGTTAAAATTATGTTTCTTCATGTTACATACACTTGTGTTAAAATGAATTTTCCACACACACATGATTTTTATATGATAAATTAGATTTAGTGTTTATAATTAGTGTTCATAAACTATATAATAAAGATCATTTTACTTTAGTATTAAAAGATAAATTAATTTGGTTAAAAATATTAGTTTTTATGGATAAAAAACTAATATTTGAAATTGAGTAAACTTAAATATAAAGGAATAAAAAGATAAAAATAGTGTGCTTATTTTATGTGTTATAGGTTTTAATCAACCAAAAACACCTAAAAACATTAATGATCATTTTTTGAATCACATTAGGTATTAGTGACCTAATTATTTACATAAACTCTACCTCTCATCATTTATAAAAGGTCACTCACTCCCCTCACATAATCACACTTCCCAAGACATTATTCTCCAAAAAATACTTCCCAAATCACTACCAAACATCTCTAATATCATTATATAAGTCTTATATTTTGATGACATCCGTTTTTGAAGGTTTTGGAGAAAACCTAATGAAGTTACCCAGTAAAGAGGAAATGTTCTTCAATGATAGTTTTTATATGATTTCTTCATAAACCTCTTTCGATTACTATTAAAATAATATGATATGATGAAATAATTATATTATTTACACTAATATGTTATTATAATATGTCTATTACCTAAAAAATATCAACTTCTATCAAATAGTTTATGAAATCATAGTTTTTCTGTATTGTAGACTACCGCCTCACGAATCGAGGCCATTCCTTTTTTCATCACCACCTATCATAGTTCGTTATGATTGTGGAAATAATATATATATATATATATGATATTTATAAAAATTTTATACCTAAAAAAATTATATCATATATATATATATTATCTTTCCATTCCTTATGTTATACCATAATGTAACTCAAGGGTGTGTCAGACTACAGCCTCACAAACCAATATGATTCTTCTTCCTCAAACACTTTATATGGAATGTAATAAGTTTAATTTCAATAAATATATGTGATATAAATAAAATAATTTTTATATTCATTAAATATGTATAATTCTAAAAATATAAAAATATTTCTTATTTTTCACTCACTAAAACATAATGACATCATTCGTGTATGTGTGGATTACCACCTTCATGAAGTGATGTGACTCTATTTTCACCGCCACACCACATCCATAATACATATAAGTATATAAAAAAATAATGAGGTATATGTGATATTGTAATTATTCAACAAATATACAATATTACTTACATTCTTTCCATGATGGTCATTGAAAAGTGGAAATGTCGCTCGTACATATGGTGTACCATATCCATGAGCATAACGTACAACATTTTTTATAAACATCTTTCATGAATTATTATAAATGTATAATTTATAGTATGATAATTATTTCAGTATTTTTATTATATATTTATGGAAACTTTGTAATATGTGAAAGAACCAGAACATGGAAACAAAGAACGAATGAGAAAAAAAAAAGTGATTAACCCCCAAAAAATTGAAAATAATGAAGTATTATTAACATAATGGTGGTTAAATTTAATAAGAGGATAAAATATTCTATTATAAATATTATTATGATTTTGGAATAAATTAATAAAATGCATAAAACTATTAAACAATGGGTTAAATAATATGCAACATAAGGAAAGTGTATGGTAAGGGATTCCATCTCAATTAACATTCCATTAAGACTTCTTGGTTATTATGAAAAAATTATATTTTATGTTATATATATACTACCCAATAGAATTTTAATATCTAGATTACTTTATAATTCATGGTATTATAAGTATAAATTTGAATAATTTCATCCAATGGGATTTGACCTGAAAATCACAAAGGGGTATAAGTTATTATGGAATATAACATTATTTTATGATTTTTAACATTATATTAATGAAATAAATTACTTATGATCATTTGTTATTGGAAATTTCATTTATCCTAAATATCATGATTCTGGGTTGATGGATATGATAATTTAGTAAATTTTATGCCATTTTTACATACGTTGTTTACTCTATAAGTTATTTGATTAACTAGGTAAGTATTGATAAATCTAAATCCTTTACTCAATACAGATATTTTTTGATGAGGTAAATTGTTCATGAATTAAATCTATTATTTAATTATGAGGAATTATTTATAGATGGAATACATTAGTGGTAACTATTTATAGAAAACCCCTAGATGCATTGGTATGTCTCATGAGACAAATCCAGTTAGCCAAACCTTACGTGTTTTCACCCATAAATTCAAACTATCATCTGAATGGTATTTACTATATAGATATAGTTTTCCTAAACCCAATTAGTTTGGACCCAATATTTTTGGACCGTCTTGTGGATTTTATTTACAGTAGAGGTATCATGATTCCCTAGATAATTCCATTTAATAATTAAGCATTTACTTCTTTAATATTTTATTTATTATTATCTATGAGATTTTAAAAATGATATTATATATGGATGTATTTCATTCCCATTTTATTAATTCAATAGAATGAGTTTTAATTTATATAAAATTCTATATTCATTATTCATTATATATTCATGCAATCAAGTTATTTAAATGGGATTTTTCTTTTATTATTTATGTTTCCATATTGATTATTACATATTTATACTTGATTGATTATACTATACTTATCTCTTTGTGATCATTTTAGACGCCACCCCTATATTTTATTTCCTTTCATAGGAATCCTTGATGTTTACTGTGATTGATAATCAAGGATATGCTAGAGGGAATAATTTTGTTCTCAAAAAAATATGTTATAATTAGTGTATTCAAATGTAATGTGAGACACAAGTATGTAACTAGTTTACCAAGAATAATAAAATATTCAATCCTTTGGGATTTATTTCATTATATCTTATTCCATTGTAATAAAGAAGACACTAGCTTTAGGATACTGGGGTCGGGGTAACTTTGCATAATTACATTTATAAATTATTATGAACCCATAAAATAACTAATGTGAAACATAGTTTATAAATCACATACTCATAATAAATATTTACTAATATCATTATAATAATATAAAAATTATCACTAAGTGTATTGATAAGTTATAACATGAAAAATAAAAATTTGGGTCAACATAAAGAAATTCAAAGTCACCTAACATGGTTATAGAGACCATGTATCTTCTGAAAAAAACATTGCATCATCAAACTTACATCGTATAGTCACTATGCATGGTAATCGAGATTATGCACTGACCATGTTACACCAAAAAATATATAATTTTTTTAAAAACGACCTATTTAAATTTTCTAAAATATGATTATAATAAAATATGTTCATGAATGAAAAGGGGGTGATATATTTATACTGGATTTGAGTCCCATCCAGGGAGGTGAATTTAGTTTTTTCTAATATTTATGTTCCCCTATGAAGAATTAATGGTCATTCTAAAGTTCATTGTTTTCTATGAATGTGAATTTGGGATATACTTTTAGTTTAGTAACCCAAAGAAGACATGAGGTTTACATGTGATTTTTGTACCTTCCTAGAAAGTAATTTCAGTTTATGTGATGATTTAAAGTCCCCATGAATAATTAATGTCTACACTCAAGTTTAGTGTCATCTTGGAAGGTAGATTTTTGGGTGTTAAATGAGGTAAGACGTGACACAATGTCGAGATTAGTCCCACAATTGGATTACTACATATCCACTATAGGGTAATAGAAACCCATGTAGTTTGGTGATGTAGTTTAAATCTATTGAAAAGGTAATTACACACATGTGATTGGGGATGTCAATTTAAGTTAAAAAATCAAGAACAGCATATATGTTGATACTATATGATAAAGTCATGTTGTTCCTTCTAATGTTGTATAATAAGGACCAAATTTGTGAATTTTATGATATTAAATCTAGGATTAACATTGAGTCATTTAAGTTCATGAAACTAAGACAATTATGTCCTAAAATTTACAATCATAACACATGGTCCACTTGTATCACCCTTGGTCTAGTTCACATCCACTATGACTGAATCAGGTTCCACATAACTCAAGCACACCCCTCTATATGATATAAACTGCTGAATATATGAATGTTCCAATATATAGAGTAGGGATTCCATACCATCTTTGGTCAATATAGCCATAAATATTAATGAATAGTATATATATAAACATTCATCCAAATATAAAGTCATAATAAATAATGATATCACATAAAATTACAAACATGATATCTTCATCCATTTTACAAAAAATGACAATTTGAAATGTCATTCAGTCACACATATATGTACAAGATCCCCTATTGAAATATCATATGATATAAGTAAAAAAGTATGCAAAATATTAGATATGATACAAAAGATGGTCTAAATCCCTATCCAAAACCATAACCTAAATTCAATTTTTCACCATAACTAACCCATCAATGGAAGTTCCATTTACCCTTCATTAATCACAATATATAAATTATACTAATGTGACAAGGCACTAGAAAAGGTTTTTAGTACAGCTCTGTGGGTGACCACCAATGGTTTCCCTAAAAAATCTACTATAAGAAAGTGTGTGTGCAGGGTGATATTCTTGTGTATAACAATAAATAGAAAATTGAAGTAATATTTAATATGACTTGTCCATGGGTACTGCACAACAACCTGAGTGTAAACATACCAGCTTTAGCATGTTCAAGGCTACATTTGAATATATCATATAATTATTAATTAGGAATCAAGTCCCAATTTATATTCATGTCACATAATATTCATTCGTAAGATGATAATAAATATATGAAAAATTCTTCCCAATAATTTCCAAGGGAAAGGAATATAATCCTTATGATATCATAACCTCTAATACTAATTCAGTACATCCTAATAACACAGTCATAACCATGGGTTTCGAATTCCCAAGTCAACATATATGGATGATAATCTTATCATTACCACATCATCATGGGAGGTAATTACAACCATATCGAGGGGAATAATCTCAACCTGTATGAGTTTTTATAAACTGGGTCCACATTAGATGAGAAAGTGGAATAACAACCCGTTGATACAATTTTCATATAGGAACCTCAAACCTATTTATAGAAGTTTCTCATCATGGGAAGTATATCCCACTTTCATGGGTAGTAGTGGGTAACTGGTCAGAGTGTAACATCCCCACCATCATTAGGGTCACAAGAGCATTACAATCCATTTAAATGGGTATAATATCTTGGAAATGAACATGAGTCTTCATTGCCATAGCATCTCTCAAAATTGATAAATCTCATGTCCTTTTCAGGTTGTGAAATGTATGAGAAGACTAAATTATTAAATTTCAAATTAAAGATCCTTTAAATAACTACGATTTATTTAATAATATCAAGAGTAGGATCACCTTGAGTTGATGTTTTTGGATAAGGGTTGAGGCTTGGGAGGTACTTTAGGTGGTCAATAAAGACTCATGATATTCAGAAGTAATTTGGTTTTTCTTGATGGGTTTTTACCCTGAAAAAAAAATGTTGTGTGCATGATATAAGGAAAACTATGTTGAGACATTAGATCAGGGGTTTTTTCTTTTTCGTTCATTCAAGGTTGGTTTTAATGGTTGGATCATGGTTCCATGATATCGAAGTGAATTCTAATGACAACCATGTGGATTGGATCTGTCTTGAGGGTGGGCATATGGTATTCCCACTATTATAAATAAAACATGAAAAACATGAAAGTTTTTTCTTGATGTGATTTTCACAGTGGACACAAAATTTGTTAAATAGTACAATCTAACCATGAGGAATGGTTTTCCTAATAAAATTCTAACCACATGATTGTCATGTGGTTTATAAAACTATTTGGAAACCACGTGTCCCTCAAAAAAAGAAAAAATTATATTTTTTCCCTATGATATTTTAAGATCTCTCATTCTCATTTCCTTCTCACTGATACACATGTACAAATAATCAAAATCATTCCCATTCTACTCTATTCACCCATTAATTTTGTAGGTTTTTAAAAAAAGATTTAGTGATTTAAGGTAACTTCTTCCCTATAAAATTATATTTTTTTCTTCTTTCAGTTATTTCTATTTTTGGATGATTTCGGATAGGGTTTTTGGTGATGATTTTACCAGATCAAGTTGAAATATTCTGAGAACATTAGGGATTTCATATGGTATAGGTAGTGGATATTTCGAATTGCATTATTCCTACCACTTCACACTATTTCTATAGAGGTACATCAATATATGAATTTTCTTAGGGTTTCTACCAAACTTAAATAAAATTGGATGTGGAATCAGACAAAATAAATATTAATTTTGTGTGGATTAAATTTTTGTGTATATTCAAAGTATAGTGAACAATATTTTTTGTGTTTTTAATAAGTTAATTTCACCAAGTGAGTTTCTATAAAATATATCTAACTATATTATATTGAATTGAATTTTAAAATAATTACAAATTATATGAATTTATTTTAATAATAAATTAAAAATTGATTAAATTAATTAATTTGAAAGACATTATTTGAGATATTACATAGTATTTATAGATTTTGGATGGTTCAACTTAGATGATCTCATATGATAGTTTCCTAGTTTTACTATAATAGAACTAACTATGTATGGGTTAAGTGGTCCCTTGAGCACACCCCCTTTAGTAAATCCATTTTATTTATGTATGCATGGTATATAGGGTCTCCCAATGTAAAGACCTAGAAATTCCGTGGATTTTTTTCTTAAATACATGATAATTTTACAAGTCGGTGAAATTTAATGGCACGTGATTCCGAGGCCCGGTGTTCCCGAAATCAATTTCTGAATTTTTATTTGGGTACGTTCAGTAAACGTATGAGCGGGATTTTATAAATTTTGAACCGGTGCTTAGAATTGAAATCTGAGGGCACAGTTGATCTCACAACACCAGTATTCACTTAAGAAGACTATCACCTCAATGACTCTGGGTTGGGATTAAAAGATATATTTTGGGTTTTTAGAGAATGAATTAAATAAAAACTAAGTGTGAGACTTGATTTTTATTGTTGGTTAAAAACTCCTCATGGAAGTTGGAGGTGGGACCACCACACCTTAACATCCCATGAGAGGTTATGGTGGTGGGACCCACCCAAACTCAACCTACCATGTGAGGATTAATGTGGTGGGGACCACCCGAAGTTAAAACCTCTTGAACCCCCCATTAAGTGGGGAGAAACCCCTTCAGCTCCCCACTTTATGGTGCCAAATACATTCAATTAATTAATTGAGCACATAAATTAATTAATTCGATTTTTTTTAATTATGTTCCAACGATTAAATAATAGGTAAGAATAAATTATTATTTTGTTTGGAATTTTTCTTTGGGATAAGGCTCCCAGAGTAGAATGTGTTCCACAGACAAAGAACTCTTCATCCGACGAAGAACATCAACCTCAATTCTGACTTCGACTTCCTTCCTTAGAACCTCCTTGACATAGGACACGTTTGACTCCAAACAAATCGAATTCCGCCCTTCCACAACTTCATCAATGATCAAAGATCAAGGTGGGGTTTCAAGAATTGTTAATTTTTGCGTGTTCTTTGTTTTTTTCCTGGTTTAGAATCAAAAGTTGCTTGATATCACCCTAACACGGAGGGCGCGGGCCGAACAAACATGACCTGACCCCTCCGCCTTTCTTATGGATTTTGACGCCCAACAAGGCATGAGTTCGGGTTGAGCGTTTCTCCTCAACAATGATTGTGGATTGAAGGCGACGTTCCAAGGGAAGCACGACTAATTCCGGAATGAGAAATGGGCCACCGAAACTCGTCCGGTGAACCGCGAAAGATTCGTCGGCGGTGGGAACCGGTGAACTTCCCCAGCGACGAAGAGAAGGATGACCAGCGCTACGGCTGGTAGCATGGAAAGTGGTAGCGCAACCATGCTAACGTAGGAGAAGGCTGTAGACGATGGTCCATGGCGGTGCAGCGGTGGCCTATGCAAGGCCGGCCGTGAAGGAAGCCAGCAGCTCAGGCCATCGGGCCGCCGAAGAAGGCACGGTGCAACTGTGCCACATGGTGGAGAAGAAGGGGTCATGGCCCCAAGTCCCAGAGGTGTAACGATGTCTAGCTCAAGGATGGCTGTGAGGAAGACTGGTAGACAGAGCCACCGGGTCACCGGAGGAGGCGCGACGCAACCGGTGCCGCGCGAGAGGTGGCTGGCCGCTCATCTAGCTGGGAGGACCGGGACACCTCGCTTGGTCATGCATAACACAGACCGGCACCATGTGACACCAGTTTTAGAGACCACCCGAATGGCTATGCCGTTCGGGACACTAGGGGGCGCGACCTCTCCCTTGGACGCGGTTAGGGCGGACCCCACGGGTCGTCCGGCCGGAACCAGCGCGGGCTGGACCCCGCACAGACCAGGCTTCCAGTGTAGGTCGGGCCATCTCTACGGACTGGGTTGGACCCACAGACCTGGTCAAACCTACGGACCGGGTCGAACTCGATGTCTGGGTCGATCCAATTGGGTCAGACCGGACCCAGACCCGTTTGACCTATTTCCAATCTTTTTCCTGTAACATGAGCTACATGCATTCGATTGACGAACCGTCTGCAGAGAAGCAAACCTTTGGAGGATATGGTTCTTTTGGTATACCCCACTCATGTTTTGGAAATATTTGGGGTATGGATGGGTTGGATCGAACGTAAATCTAATAGGTCCCTTGGAACGGAAATGCCAATATCTCTCAATCGGGCATTCGATTGATGCACCATCTATCACGTTGAGTGCTTCTCAATGGAGGGCACGGGCCGAAAAAACCCGGCCTGGCCCCCTCCTCCTTTCTTATAGATTCTGACACCCAACATTTCATGAGTTAGGGTTGAGTTTTTCTCATCAACATTGATTGCGGATCGAAGGAAACATTTCGAGGGAATCACGACTACTTTCGGAATGACATACGGGCCACCAGAACGTGTCCAGTGACCCACGAAAGATTCACCGGCGATCAGAACCGGCGAACGTCACCGGAGATGAAGAGAAGGGCGGTTGGCACTCCGACTAGCTTCATGAATAGTGGCGGAACAACCAAGCCACAGGAGGAGAAGGCCACGACGGTGTTGCACTGGCTTGCACGAGGCTGGTCATGAAGGAAGCCGGTGACTCAAGCTGCTGGGTCGCCGGAGAAGGGGTGGCGTAACCGCGCTACGTAGTGGTGAAGAAGGGGCCGCAACCCCTGGCTGTGATGGTGCAATAGCAGTCAGCGAAAGGTCGTCCGCAAGGAAGACCGGTGGCCCGAGCTGCCAGGTCGCTGGAGGAGGTGCGACACAACTGGCACAGAGCGGGAGGCGAATGGCTGCTCGGCCAGCCGGGAGGTGTGGGACCCCTTGCTGGGTCCTGCATGACATAGATCGGTGCCATGTGACATGCACCGATGCAACGTGGCGCCAGTTTTGGAGACCACCCTAATGGAAAATCCATTCGAGAAACTAGGGGGGTGCGGCCTCTTCCTTGGACGCGGCTAGGGTGGACCCCGTGGGCCACTGCGCCAGACCCAACGCAGGCCGGACCAAGCACGGGCCCGGTCGCCACCGTGGGCTGGGACACTCTCACAGGCCGAGACGTCCCCGCGGACCGAGCCTGACCCACGGATCGGGCCTGACCCGTGGGCTGGGTCGAACCCGGGTCGGGGCGGGTCGGCCCGACTGGGCCGGAACGGATGTGGACCCGTTTGAACTGTTTCCACTAAATTTCCCTTAACATAAGCTACGGTTGTCCGATTGAAAAACTGTCTACAGAAACAGAATCCTTGGGCGGAGGCGGTTCTTTTGGTATACCTCACTCAAGGTTTGGACACAGTTGTGGGATGGCTCGGTAGGATCGAACGTAAATCCAACCGGGTCCTCAGAACGGAAATGCAAATAACTGTAAGACCAGGCATCTGATTGATGCATCGTCTATCATGTTGAGTTTCATATGGAAATACAGATCTTTTGAATACATCAACTTTGGAATTCGTGTAAGTTGATGTATCGACACTTGGTTGAAGAGAAGAACCTCCCGAAATCAAGCATACTTTGCACGAAACCTTGTGGATGTGTAACAGCCCGAGATTTTATGAAAAATATTCTTTTTATTTCACTAATGTCTTGTGTTTTACGCTACACCAAAAGGAGCTTGCACAACACGCATCCTTGACTTGCCTTGCATACACGCAATCGCGACCTTCCTCGATAGCGTGTGTAGTACACAATAACGAGTTTCACTAAACAACGATATGCTATTAAAATATTATTAAAACTAGCCGTTATGAATAGTAATAACCACTTTTTAAAATTCTATAAATCTTATATTTCAAAATGAACATCATTTTTGGATTCGGAGTATCGAATTTAGCCTAAGGTGAAATTTTGGTACTTTTCGGATAACTTTCATATTCTGATGAATAGTGAAAATTATTAATTATAATTAAAAAACAACTTTTTTAATTGAAATAATTAATAGTGATAAATTATTAATTTGAGTGGTTTTAAAGTATATTTAGAATATATTTTTACAATTTAATTCAATGTTGGTCATTGGTTGTAATTTCACATTTAAACCAGACATAATCAAGTGTCAATCTTTTGATAGAAATTGTTTCTTAAAAACACGCTATTTGTCTTAACAGCGGGATTTAATTATAAAATTAATTAATTCAACTTCTATGTTATGAATTTGGTAAAATAGACTTCATTTTTGAATTCGGAATATGAAATATAGCTTAGGATGAAATTTTGGCATTTTTCTGAAAACCTTCATTTTTTGATGAATAGTGAAACTACTAAGTGGTAGTTAAAAAAACTGAATTTTTCATAAAACTTAATTTTACGGCTTCTGTGAATGGAATTTCGAAAATCTGAGAGACACGGTTAATATCAAGGACTAAAATGTGGTTCAATGAGATGAAAATAATTTTTTGGTGAATAGTAACTTTTTACTTTTTTTACCACGGTTAATAGTAAATAAGGTAACTAAGGGTAAATATGATATTAATATTACCCTAACACATGTCCTAATTCTATTGGACAAGTGTAATTCGACCAAAAACAAACTTAGGACTAAAATATGACCATTTAGGCCCACTTGGATTAGAATAGGACATTTATTTAAAGGAGGGTTAAAATAGTTAAAATCAATGTTTAATAAGTAAATCATTTTTAATATGGGGTTATACATAAGCTAAATTCGACCATAAATATTCATTAGAAAGCTAAAGAGATTTACTACATGATGGTATTTTATTTGTAATTTTTAGACATCAAATAATATAATTTATTTATGACACAAAAATGATGCAGTAATTATCTTATTAATGAAATATTGACATAATTGATAATATAAATACCAAAATAAATGTAATTTAAGACTTTTTATGAATTCCACTAATTTTCTAGGTTACTATGATATATTAGTGTTGATTTAATCAACTTGGTTCGAACATATAATTCTGTTATGACTTTCACAAAAATCATATATCAAATAGTGTCAAAATTGACACAAAATAGTTTTTAAATCAAATATTATATTATTAATTGTTATTTTATTCCTCAAAATCTAAGGTTCGGCCAAATGACTTAGATAAGGATATATGTATTAATAATATACAATTTGGGGTTCGTTTGGCATGTTATAGTAAGTTTATTAACCATATAGTGAAAGCAAACAAAAAGAAACGGTAAAAGTTAAATTATTTAACATAGAGTTAAATCTAATTGATAAGGTTAAAATAATACCCTAAACTTGTCTAAATCCTATTGGTTGATAGGATTTCGACCCATCCCCACTTTATCTTCGAAATAAGACCCTTTGGAACCATTATAAACCGAGTTTGACTTTAATATAAAATAATATTTTGAGATATTCCTAAGGTGCCCCTCTCCTCCCCTATAAAAGGACACCTCCTCCCCCTCCTCCTCACACCAATTTGAGCACTCAAGCTCGGCCAACCCCTGCCAATTTATCTTTTCCACTTCCCTAGCAACATCCTAGAGGTTCTGGTCTTCCTCAAAGACCAATTTTAGTGCCCTAAGAGGAGGTCTCAAAGAGGCACTTCAAAGAAGAGGTAATTACCGTTACCAATTCTTTCATCTTTATTTCTTCTTCCACTTCTTCTTCTTAGGTTGTTTCATTATGAAGTAATAAAATAAGTATCACTCATATACTGATATGTTATTATAAGTATGAAACAACCCTATTTCACCATCTATCCATCCTACGGAAAAAGAAATCACCGCGCGTGCGTACGTATGGAATACCGTCTCCACGCCGTGGTGTAATCTATTTTCCACCACCACCTTACATGGATGGGTATAATGGTGTAAAGAATAACTATACATAGTTATTACAACATCATATTGATTCTGATATATTATATAATACACTCCAATTCAATTCAATATTTATAGAAATGATATCATCGCTCGTGCGTACGTACGGAATACCGTCTCCACGACGCGATGAGATTCATTCTCCATGATAACCATTTAAGAGTGATTATAATGTATATATAAGAAATAATAATTAAATATATGACATTATAAAGCTACTGGATTTATGTATATATATACATATGTATGTCATCTACTTACTTCCATTTCAAGACAATAAGGAAAGGAAAACAGCGTTCATGCGTACGTACGGACTACCGTCTCCATGAACGGTGTTTTTCATTTTATTTATCTATCTATTATATATATATATATACTGAATATATATGATATATAAATCATATTTTATATTCTGGAAGTAAGTAAATCATTATATAAGTAATAATGATGTCAAGAACAACAAGTCAAAACACCTACGATAAATGAAACGATTTTACCCAAAACGCTTCTTTAACATGGAATTTACAAAAGAACGGGTAATATAATGTCATAAGTGAACCATATATGATATCATAACAATGAATATGATTCTGTAATAAGTCAATGACATTATTTAAATCATTATACAGGAGGTTCGGACACATACGAAGCAAATTGGACCTAAGGTAAGGTAAATATCACAATCTCATTTTTATCCGAGATTGTTTATTCGTAAGTATTTACTGGGGTGTATTTTATCATCCACATCCATGTTTCATCAATATGTAATATTATTTCCATCCACCTACAATTTTTTACATCCATTTTTACCCTTCGGTGAGTTTTTAGTAAAGAATAAGAAAGGAATCTTTTGTCGTTTTTCGTACGAGGTACTTTTTGACTTTTCCGACAAAAGTTCGAAGAATGTTTTTTTTAACTTATACGGCATGAATGGATTTTTAAAACATTATTTCCAAGAAACTTCCTTTACAAGTTTTCAAGTTTATTTTTAATCAACTTCTTTTATTTTAAAGTTGTATGACATGTTATGAAAGGAAAAAATGTTTTTGAAGAAGAAAGGATATTTTCCTCAAGTATGAAGTTCAAGTATTTTATCAAAATTATTTTCCATCTAAGATAATAAAAGGGTTCTGTTTTTATCCCTATTATTACATTGAGTTGATCATGTTGTGATGGAATTATTTTTATGAATTCCTTTATGTTATATGAATTGATTTATGATGTCATGATGTTTCAAGAATCCCATTTCTGTTACATGTGTTATGCAATGATGTATGATTTATGATTATGTGGCACACATAAGAAAGGATTCATTATAAGATGGGTGGGACCTATATCTCCCTCCAATGCATTGGGTAATGATTTCATATCTCATGAGATAGACATGGCTGGATTGGTAGGTTATACCGGTTCAGTGAAACAGGACTGAAACGAGGATTACTCGATTCAGAAAGGGACTTTGTCCACTAAGATAGTCTTGGCAATGAGTCTTGACTAACAAGAAATGATTCTCTATGATTATGTGTCTATGCCACAATGAGTAATGTTTTAAGTAAGGGTTTCATTTTTACTACTATGATTTATCCCATGTTATGAAATTATGCTCTCTTTTGCAGGTTAAGATTTCCAAAAATGTTATGTTCTTATGAAAATTATGTGATTGATATTTCTTTTGTTTACCCTTACTGAGCATTTGAGCTCACCCTTTTATGTTTTCTTTTCCCCAGGATATAAAGAAAGGTTTTAGGTAAAAAAAAAGAAGATCTTTGTGGGAGATTTTGAAGATCTTTCACCAGGATTAGAAGATTACGTTCCGAGTTTCCAAAGACACTAAACTATTACGATCCTTGTGTGTATATTTTTGTTATGTATTAAGTATTCCGCAATAGTAATGTAATGTTCATGTACGTTAGGCTTCGGGTCTCTACAGGATGGCTGCGCTCTGATGGATGTTCCTAGACCTATGTGGGGTTGACAGCTCCGACTACTATTCCAGGATCATGTGTGGGTTCGACAGCACTGATGACTATTTCTGGATCCCATACGAGTTCAAAAGCTCTAACTACTGTTCTTAGATCCTGTGTGGGTTCGACAGAATAGATGATTTAGTCGCTACATATGATCATCTCTATCTCTCTACATAATTTCTATACATCTGTGAGCTGAGTCATTAACTTCATGATTTCTTCATGAATGAGATGGATTACTTGATAAATTAGGTATATGTATGGGATATACCTAAGTGGGATTATTTGTTGATTTCAAACATTCTGGTTTATCCTTGTTGGATTTTGTGAGACCTTGAGGGTCTCAGGGTCCCTACTGAGTATCATTATACTCACCCCTGCATGGGCTATGCCTGCACCTCATTGTGTTGGATGCAGAGGACGAACAGCGCGGACCGAGGCTAAGTGTATGAGGATTGGACGGTACCCGAAGGTGGACCCCAGGACGAGTCGGTACCTGGAGGAGACTAACAGATGTGGAGTGTTAAAGAGGCTATCTGTACCTACCATTCAGGTAAGATCCATGGTGGAAGATCCAGGAGCTTCTTTTCAACTTTCAGTTGTTTTTTCCTTTTCAATTTTAATTGTACTTGACTGTTGGTCTTGTATTTCTGGCCCCTTTACTTTTCAACACACTCTTGTTATATAGTTTTACTTAGTGTTTTGTATCCATCTTTGTACTCTTTTGTGTGTGTTTACAGTTATAAAGGCAATGCCTTCTGAGTTTATGGATTTATGCCTTTGGTGCTAGTCGCCAGCCCCTGGCCTATGGAAGGCGGGCTTGGGGTAGTCACGACATAGGCCCTAGGGGACGGGTCATGAAAAATTGGTATCAGAGGATTCGGTTCTACCGCAGAATATAGGAATTTGATATTTCCTACGATGCAATGGTGTTAAAGGTATTGAGTGTGGTTTTCAGTTCAGGGAGTCCAGTGTGGTTGTGGTGACCGACATATCCATACCCTAAGACCCTAACCTCTTATTTCTGACACCAGTGCATGAAAACACTAATTACGTGTGTATTTCTAGAGTTTTATTAGTGGTCTCTTTAAGTCATCTCATCAGGTATAGCTTATTGACTGCAGCGCACATGTTCCTTTTTAGTATGTCCCCATGTAGACAAAAATCTAGGGTTCTAGGTTTTGTATGAGATGGAAACCCACCGAGCGATGAGGCCTCGGTGTAGGACCCTCTCAGAGCGGAGGCACCAGCAGTACCACTATCCATTGGGCCACCGATGCCACCAGCCCCAACAGCAGTGAGTGCACACCGCCTAAGCACTTTGCACTAGTTTTAGCACCAGAGGCCACCTAGGTTCCGGGGATAGATGGACCCACAGTCAGCTAAGGATTGGATGGAGGCTGTGGTGAGAGTCTTCAGCCTAGTAGGGACACCAGCAGACCTTATGGTGATCCTTTTCACGAGTCTCCTTCCGGAAGCAGTAGACAGATGGTGGAGCCTGATGCTCTAGGTGCATGAAGAGGCGACACTTCTCTGGGTAGACATCGAGAGCCTGTTTCCAGTGGAGTTTATCCCAGACATCCTACGTGTGGTGAAGATATAGGAGCAACTAAATCTATAGTTGGGTAGCATGATGGTAGCTTAGTAGACATCGAGGTTCACCGATCTCTCGCGCTACTCCACTGATATGGTAGGTAACCCTTTATTTAGCACCCAGACCTTTGAGAAGGGGCTGAGGCGAGAGATCTGAGCTTCAATGATCTCCCTCAGCATCCTGACGCAGGAGGGGGTGTTGGAGAAATCCCTCTTAGTGGAGAGTGTCCTTGCTGAGTAGTCACCAGCAGTGAGACCCACCACCGGGCATCACATAAAAATGTCTTCTGTAGCTGGAAGCAAATAGATGTCATAGAGGTCCAAGCGGACCAGACCATCCAGTGGACGACCTCAGGACATGGGTTCGGTTGTGCGGGGCACACGAGACAAATCCAGTCATTCAAGGAACATCCAGTGTTTCACATGCAGAAAGCAGGGTCACATGGCTCATGATTATCCGACCCACTGTACAGATGATCATAAGACAGTAGAGGCACCTCCCATGCAGAGGTATAGATTTGATCGAGGCGATCCACAGGGCGCAGGTGGACGTGGTAGATGAGCTGGTCATGCAGCTGGCGATGGACGACATTACGAGGAGTTACCAGCACCACCGCCTGGAGGTCCACCCCGATCACTAGGAGCAGGTGGACAGAGGAGATCTTAGCTCCAAGAAGTTTAGGTTTATGATCATGACGCTCAGGAGATTATTCGTGGTATGATCTGTGTCTACACCACCTTGGATTCAGTTCTTATAGACACAGGTGCCAGTTCTTATGATGTCATCTTGGGTATGGACTCGTTATCTACAGTCCATTCTCAAATCGACTGTATTAGGCGCAAAGTATGGTGTGTTTGCATGGATAGGACCAGGTTCACCTTCACCAGCAAGAAGGGAGACTTTGCATCACAGGATGGACTTACTCAGAGGAGTGTGCATCCGGTCACCCATTAGTGGGCCTTCCTTACCCTAGGAGTAGTTGATGTGGAGAGTCCAAGCTATCCTATAGTGTTGGACCAGTATGCGGTTGTTTTCCCTGACGATGTCATGGGTATACCTCCTCGTAGAGATCTGGACTTTTACATTGACATGTACCCTCGGATGGCATGATATCTACACCAGCATATCAGATGGCTCCCGCTAAGAATCAAGAGCTGCGGGTACAGCTTGAGGACTTGCAGGGGAAGGGATTCATCTGGCCCAGTGTTTTTCCTTGGGATGCCTCGATTCTATTCACCATGAAGGAAAATGGAAGTCTGAGGCTTTGTTTCAACTACCGTCACCTGAACTAGGTGACCGTGAATAACACGTACCCACTCCCATGTATTTATGACCTATTTGATCATCTAAAGGGAGCGCAATGGTTCACGAAGATAGACCTCAGATTAGGCTATCATTAGATTAGAGTTCGAGATAAGGATGTGTAGAAGATGACCTTCAAATGTCTGTAAAACCACTAAGACTTCTTGGTTATGACTTTGGTCATAACCAACACTCCAAAATTGTTCACGGGACTCATGAACAAGATTTCCTAGCCAAACATCGATCTCTTTTTCGTAGTCTTCCTCGACGACATTCTGATCTACTCGACTATTGAGAAGGAGCCTGCCTACAATTTTCAAGTAGTACAAGACACACTCTGATAGCACCATCTTTATGGTGAACTCTCAAAGTGCCAGTTTTGGATTCGAGAGGTTCACTTTTTGGGACATGTAATATTGAAAGCTATATTTGTAGTATATCCAATGAAGATTGAGGTGGTACTTCCTTGGGATCCACCCAGGAGTGTGATGGAGATACGAAGTTTCCTGGGCTTGGCTGGTTACAACAGGAGGTTTGTTCCATACTTTTCCAGAGTTGTAGCACCACTATCAGCCTTGATGAAGAAGGGGAAACCCTTCGTGTGGTCAGAGAGATGCCAACAGAGCTTTCAAGAGCCGAGGTACTGGCTGACTAGTTCCCCCCCCCCATCTTGAGACTTCTAGAGGAGGGCATAGGTTACATAGTCTAATTCGATGCATCAGAGACTATACTCGGGTGTGTCATGATGAAAGAGCAGGTAGTAATCTCTTATGGTTCTCGTTAGCTAAGACAACATGAGCAGAACTATGCTACCCATGACCTGGAGTTAGTAGAAGTGGTCTTCTCCAGGAAGATGTTGTGACACTATCTGATGGGCGAGCATTTTACCGTGTACTCTGATCATAAGAGTATCAGGTGTATCTTCTCTCAGAAGGACGTGAACCTGAGACAACGGCAATAGATTGAGTTCTTCATGGACTATGACTTCGATATAGTCTATACTCTGGGGAAGGGGAACATTGTAGAAGATTCCCTCAATAGGAGATCTGGTATACCGCTGCTAGGATAGGTGACAGATCAACTATCTACTTTACAAATATCCTTTGTGGACTGAGATGAAGCTACTTTCCTTCAGTCTCTTATAATCACTCCCCCACTTCTTCAGCGAGTCAGGGAGGTGCAGTTAGGAGACGCTAACTACGAGACACGATGTTCTCAGATATCCACCAGGTAGGCACCTGATGAATTTTCTGAATGTGGGGAGCATGTCATCCTCTTCATATAATGTACTATGGTGCCAGAGTCATTTTAGAAGGAAGTGTTGAGAGATTTTCACAAATCCCCTCTAGTGGTACATTCGGGATTGGTGAAGATGTACCAGGACCTTCGATGAAATCACTGGTTTCCAGGTATGAAGAAGGTAGTAACAGAGTTTGTCTCTTGATAACTCACAGGTTAGCAAGTGAAGGCAGGGCATAAGGTACCAGGAGGCTTGGTTCCGCCTTTAGAGGTCCCAGAGTGGAAGTGGTATGGGATATCCATGGACTTTGTGATAGGAATTCCACGTACATCTAGGGGTCACGAATCGATTTGGGTGATCGTCAACCAACTCACCATGTCGACCACTTCGTACCGATCAGATAGAAGGGTTCAGTAGAGGCTTGGAATGACTCTATGTGCAAGATTTTGTGCAGCTACATGGATTACCTTCTTCTATTATCTCTGATCATGATGCACGGTTTACATCCCGGCTATGGAAGGGGTTGAAGGAGGCTTTTGGGACGCAGCTTCATTTGAACACCGCCTTCCATCTTCAGACGGATGGTCACACTGAGCAGACCATTCAGACCCTTGAGTACATGTTGTGTGCATGTGTCCTCGACTTCAGTCGCAGCTGGGAGGATCACTTTCCTTTGTTGGAGTTTGCATACAATAACAGCTATCACTTCACCATCGATATGGAACCTTTTTAGGCCTTGTGTGGTAGACCTTTGCTGATCACCGTTGTGCTGGAAAAACATAGGGGAGTCAGCACTAGAGGGACCAAACATGGTACGATCTACCACAGAGAAGGTGAAGATCATTCAAGAGCGGATAAGGACTGCACAGAGAAGACATAAGTCGTATGTTGAGAGGATACGGAGACCTCTAGAGTTCTAGGATGGCGACCACGTCTTTCTACGGGTCTCACCCCGACGAGGTTTACAAAGTTTTGGTTGAGGTGGCCAGTTATCTTCGTGATTCATCGGAACTTTATAGGTCCTCAGCAGAGTAGGTGAGGTGGCCTACTTCCTGGCTCTTCCACCTCAATTGCACCGGGTGCATGACATCTTCCACGTATCCCAGCTGAGGAGAAACGTGCACGAACCTTCTCACATCATCGACCATGGGGATTTGGACATCGACGACTACATTTATGGAGGTTCTAGTGGAGATTGAGGATCGACAGGATCAGGACCTATGTGGATGGTCGATACCTCTGGTGCGCGTACACTAGTAGCATGTGATCCTCCAGGACAGCACATCGGAGCGGTAGGCTCAGATGTGTGCTCAGTAACCCCATGTGTTCCCATAGTTCGAGTTGTATCTTATGGGGATGTAAATCCCTAAGGTTGGGAGAATGTAAAGACCTAGAAATTTTGTGGAATTTTTTTTTCTTAAATACATGGGAATTTTACGAGTCCGCGAAATCTGACGGTGTGTGATTCTGAGGCCCGGTGTGCCCGAAATCAATTTCTGATGTTTTGTTTGGGTATGTATAGTAAACATAGTAGTGGGATTTTAAAACTTTTGAACCGGTGCTCGGAATTGAAATCTAGGGGAATCGTTGATCTTAATGCACTGGTATTTGCATAAGAAGACTATGACCATGACGACAGTGGGTCAAGATTAAAATATAGTTTTTGGATTTTTAGAGAATGAATTAAATAAAAATTTAGTTTGATACTTAATATTTATTGTTTGTTAAAACCTCCTCATGGAAGTTGGAGGTGGGACCACCACACCTTATCCTCCCATGAGAGGTTATGGTGGTGGGGCCCACCTGAACTCAACCTCCCATGTGAGGATTAATGTGGTGGGGACCACCTAAGGTTAAAACCTCTTGAACCCCCCCCATTAAGTGGGGACAAACCCCTTGAGATCCCCACTTTATGGTGACAAATCCTTTCAATTAATTAATTGAGCAAATAAATTAATTAATTTTAAAAATTTTGAATTATGTTCCATTGATTAAATAATAGGTAAGAATAATTTATTGTTTTTGTTGGCATTTGTCTTTGGGAGAACTTGGGAGAAGGATCCCAGCGAAGAATGTGTTCCACCGATGAAGAACGCTCCAACTGACGATGGACATCAACCTCAATTACGACTTCGACTTCCTTCCACGGAACCTCCTTGATGAAGGACTTGTTCGACTACAAACTAATAGACATTCACCCTTCCGTGACATCGTCAATGATCAACGAACAAGGTAGGGTTTCAAGATTTGTTAATTGTTGCATGTTCTTTGTTTTATGTCATGTTTTAGAATTAGAAGCCGCTTGATATCACCCTAACACGGAGGGCGCGGGCCGAACAAACACGACCCGAGCCCTCCACCTTTCTTGTGGATTTTGATGCCCAACACGGCATAATTCTAGGTTGAGCGTTTCTCATCAACAATGATTGCGGATCGAAGGCTACGTTCCGAGGGAATAACGAATACTTCTGAAACGAGAAATGGGCCCCCGAAACTCGTCCGGTGACCCGCAAAAGACTCATCGGTGGTCGGAACCGGCGAACATCACTAATGACGAAGAGAAGGATGGCCGACGCTATGGCCGGTAGCATGGATAACGGCGGCGCAACCACGCCACTGGAGGAGAAGTCATCCACCGATGGTCTGCGGCGGTGCAGCGGCGGCTAGCACAAGGCCGGCCACGAAGGAAGCCAGTAGCTCAGGCCGCTAGGTCACCGGAGAAGGTGCAACGCAACTGGGATGCACAGTGGAGAAGAAGGGGTCGTGTCCCCAGGCCACGATGGTGCAACGATGGCCGGCTCAAGGCTGGATGTGAGGAAGACCGGCGGCCTGAGCCACCGTGTCGCCGGAGGAGGCGCATCGCAACTGGCGCCACGCGAGAGGCGGATAGCCGCTCGTTCTGCTGGGAGGAGTGGGACCCCTCATTGGGTCCCGCATGACATAGACCGGCACCACGTGGAACCAGTTTTGGAGACCACCCAAACAGCTAAGCTATTTGGGAAACCAGGGGACGCGACCTCCCCCTTGGACGCGGCTAGGGCAGACCCCACGGGCCGCCGGGCCGGACCCAGTGCGGGGCGAACCCAGCATGGGCTGGGCCTCCAGTGCATGTCGGGCCTTCCCTGCGGACTGGGATAGATCCGTAGACCAGGTTGGACCCAGAGAACGGGTCAAAATCACTGACCGGGTTTGTCCGATTGGGCAGGACCGGATCCGGACCCATTTGACCTATTTCTAATATTTTACCTGTAACATGATCTATGGGCTCCTATTGATAAACCTTATGTGGATAACGAAACCTTGGGAGGAGATGATACTTTTGGTATACCCCACTCGAGTTTTGTAAATAGTTGGGGTATGGCCGGGTTGGATCGAACGTAAATCCAACAGGGCCCTTGAAATAGAAATGCCAATAACTCTCAGATCATGCGTTCAATTGATGCACCGTCTATCGCGTTGAGTTTATTATGGAAAGGAAGATCTTTTGGACAAATAAACTTTGTAATTAGTGGTAGTTGATGCATCGACACTTGGCTTGAGGAGCGGACCCTCCCAGAGTCCAGCATACTATGTATGGAACCTTATGGCTGGTTGTGCTCTGAAGACTATTCCTGGATCTTGTTTGGGTTTGACCGCTCCGACTACTATTCGTGGATCCTATGTGGGTTCAACAACACTAACGACTAGTTCGGGATCCCGTACGGGTTCGACAGCTCTGACCCCTATTCCTAGATCTTGTGTGGGTTCGACAATTGCAACTTCTGTTCCTGGTTCCCGTGTGGGTTTGATAGTTCTAATTTCTGTTCCTGGATCCCATGTGGGTTTAACAGAATAGATGATTTAGTAGCTACATATAATCATCTCTATCTCACTACATATTTTGTATACATGTGTGAGGTGAGTCAGTAACTTTGTGTTTTCCTCATGAATGAGATGGATTACTTGATTACCTAGGTATATGTATGGGAAAATACCTAAGTGGGGTTATCTATTGATTTCATACTTTGTGGTTTATACTTGTTGGATTTTGTGAGACCATGAGGGTCTTGGGGTCCCTACTGAGTATCATTATACTCACCCCTATATGGTCTATGCTCCAACCTCGTTGTGTTGGATGCAGATGATGGAAAGCACTGACCGAGGCTGTGTGTACGAGGACTGGACGGTACCTGAAGGTGGACCTCACGACGAGTTGGTACCCTGAGGAGACTGATGGACGTGGAGTGCTGAGGAGGATATCTATACCTGCCCTTCAGGTAGGATCCATGGTGGATGATCTAGGAGCCACTTTTCACCTTTCATATATTTTTTCCTTTTCATTTGGACTTGTAATTTAAAGTTGGGCTTGTATTTTCTCCCCCTTTACTTTTCAAGACCCTAATGTTATACAGTTTTTCTTAGTGTTTTGTATCCATTTGTGTGTTCTGTTGTGTGTGTTTACAGTTATAAAAGAAATTCCATCCCATTTTAGGGATTTACTCCTTTGGTGCTAATTGCCAGCCCCTGGCCTGTGGATGGTTGTCTCGGGGTAGTCATGGCAGATGCCCCGGGGGATGGGTCATGACACTCAATTTACAACAACCTAACTTTTAAATTAAATGAATTTTTTAACTGAAATGAGATTCCTATAAATTTATATAAGTTCCAAGGGACACTAAGGACCCAAGAGCACTGGATTAGTGCCTCAACCAATATTGGTTGAGGACATGATTATAAATTTGTACTATTTAATGTATTTACCCTAAGGGGTCAGAATGAATTAAATTATGTGATCATAGATGAATTAAATTGGAACTTTAGAATTCTTGTGTAGCGATTCATGGTGAATTGGAGTAACTAGCCGGAAAAAAACATTATATGGATATGCGGTGCCTTAAATTTGTCAGGTTAGTTGATTATAGAATGGGGAAAGTCTTTCACACACACTAATATGTGAGTACTAGAGTGGGTGGACCATTAGTAAAATAATGATTGTTTTGGTATGGGGATCAACCCATGATGACTTTGAAATTGAGATGGGCCTTGTGTCATATCTCTAGAGTGATTCATGTATATATTATCAAATGAAACTAGTACAATTGAAATGTGATAATGATGATATTGAGTGACATAATTCTCTATGAGTGATATGATTGAACCAAGTGATAATATTGAGATAAGGGAGCCCATATAGGGTGTCGGTTCTATGATGATTCCTAGGGGACCTCATTAGGTTCTCTCATATTATGTAATTAATGTGAGGGGCAGTGTGGAAATATCTTTTGATGTTTTCATTTTTAAACCTAGAACATGAACCAAAAATGAATGTCTTGAATTTCTTTTTTGGAAATGATTTCTTATTCATATGAGAGGCTGTCCTTGGGGGGCTTCGACCCATGATAGGCCTCAAAGGCAGTGAGATTTGTGAATGATGGCAGGAGACAAGAGGTCAGACCATGGGAATAAAATAGAGTTGATTCCTCCACCGATGTAGATCCAAATGGAGCTTATAAAAACAACCCCAATAATTTCAAGCTACCAAAGTGGGATGAATGAGGGGGTATGGAATATGTGTGTGTGTGTGTTTGGAATTTCTATTCTTTTGGTGTCAGTTCTATTGGGCCTTTAGGTCAAGGTTTAGGTCTAAGTTCCTCTATACTTATGATCCATGTAAGTTTACCCCTTATCCTAGATAATGGGGGGAAAATAAAAGCCTTAGGGTTTGGAGGATAAACATCATGAAGAAGTAATGATACAAGTAAGAATTTGTATAAGAAAATAAAAATGTGAATTTATAGTGTTTCAATGAAGTTGATGTTTTTCATGTCCACCTCATAAGATCAAGAACCAAAAGATGTAGAAGTTGTTCGAAGTTTGGAATTACGAATTTAGTGATTTTTAAATAATCAAAATATTAGTGATCCGATGAGTTTCATCGGATTCAAGTTATCAGACACACATGATTGGAATCTAATCACCAGACATTCCATTTTTTTGAAAAAATCTGGATTTTTTGTTTCAGAATTCTAAGTTTTTGTGGTGTTAAAATTTGAAAGAATTATGAATAGTGTTGAGATATCATATTTGTGTAGATGTAGACACCAGTCCATCATACATAAAGGAGAGACTAATAAATTAAACAAGATGTAGACACATATCCATCAGATAAGCTACAAACATTGACCCATTAGAACATTTAATTGATACCAATTCATCAAATGACATATTAAGACCAATAATTCGTCAAATGTTGAGTTTCACTGGTCATAGTTTCAAGAATCACTTTTTTTAGAGCTTCATATCAATAAGTATTTTATTATTCTTTTTTTAATTAGGTAAAGTCAACTAGAATGATGAATATAGTTTTGGTCTGAGAAGTTACCAATATTCTTTATCCAAATAATTTTTTTAAATGAAAATAATTTTTTTTAATAATATTGTTCAGAAGATTCATTGATGTTTTTTGAATAATCAATAAAATTTGAGATTTTATCTTGGTATAAAATTTAGCATGAGTTTTGATTTGTAAAAACTCATTTATTTGGAAAATTATTTCAATTTCTCCCATTTACAGGTTTGATTAAACCGATATAAATGGTTTCAAGTACAACATATAGATGTAATGTTCGCATGCACAAGAACAGGAGAATTAGAGTTTTTTAATAGGTTTTTGGAAAATCTTCCTTATGATGCTTTCCAGAAAAACATTTCGGAGCTTGATTTTGACTTAGAAAAAGTGATTTGTGATGTGGTGGTCAGGATTCACCAGATTAGACAACAAATTCAAACATATAGATTCTATAAAATAAAGAAGAAAAAATATTACCTTTCTATTTTTCTATAGATTACCCATTAAAACTCATTTCTAGGTATATGAATTCGACTTGTTTCCAAAAAGATGAATTAGAAATGTTTTTAGACAGATGAATCATATAGGGTGATCATAATGATTTTTTATGAAGTTCAAAGAAGAATATATTACCTGCTACTATGTATGAATGTAAACAAATCTTTTTGAAGAACGAAAAAAATGTATTTTATTAAAGCATAACAAAAAATAGTTCTAAACCTATTGGTAATGGTTTAAAACCCTATATCAAAATTCAATTTACATATTTCATGCTAGAAAGATAATATGCAGTATTGTATTTATTAAAGTGGTATGAAAGTTAAAGGGTATTTCCTACTTTATGTAACAACAAAAAAAGTATTTTTTTTTCTCATGGATTGTGTGGTATTAGATTACTTCCAAGCCATGCTGAGGACTAGAAAATATTTTTATAAGTGATCCTTGTAAATAGTTGTGTTCCTATGGTTATTTCTGAATTTTTTGTTTTAAGTAAATTGATATGTCTTTAATAAGAGACAAATGTTTTTTCATAATAAAGATAAAGTAAAAAAAGTTATCAATGATTCAACCCTAACCCCTCTTATTTATTAAATTGAGCCTGTGGGGGGCCTTTTTAATTGGAATCAGATTGAATGTTCTATTTATTTACTCTTTGATAATGTTTGAAGATAATTTTTAACATTTAATTTAAATTTTATGAATATTATGTTGAATTTGGTTTTTTGTGGAGAAAACTATCATATCTGTAATGAAATAATGTGGAAAAGTCTTCTGTCTCTTGGTTACGATGCATTGAAATATAGTATATACGGATTTCCTCCTCATGTTAAAAATGTTCCTCTTACAGTTTTTGATAAGAAAAATTAGGAGAATAATGGAAGGGATGAAAATTATTTATATTCACTATTATATAAAAGTGAATTTATTAGAGTGAAGGGAGTTGTATCTACCAAAGTTATTTCGGAAAAGTAAAAAATATCCTTGAATGAAATATGAATGTGAATAAAGAAAAGTTACATATTTAGAGGTTGAAGTATGAATATATCAAAATGGGTGGAAATTAATCTGTTGCATAATTTTTTATGAGGGTGAATGATATTTTAACCAACATAAGATGTCTTGGTGAAAAGATATAATATTCAACTATTATTGAGAATATCTTAAAAAATATTCTTGATAGGTTTAATGCTAAGGATTCACCATTGGAATATCGTGATCCAAAAACTCTATCATTGGATTACTTATATAGAACTATCATTACGTATTAAATGAGAAGAGGGAAATTTATAAAAAATAGATAATTTTGATTGATAAATTTCATTCAATGTTTCCAAGAATGGAAAGTCAATGTTCGTTATAGAATATGTATGAGTTTTTGGCTCTAGTACCAATGATTATTTTAGTAACAATCTTGATAAATTTTTGACCTTTTTTTCTAAAAATGTGAAAAAAGGAATAGGAAATTTTCAAAGGGAAGTTACCTTTAAAATTATTTGTTTTTTGGTCTATTTATAATTTTCTATAAATTTTCCTTGAAAAATAAATGAAGAAAAAAGAGAGAAAGATAAGGGAAAGTTAATAAGATAATTTAAGAAACATGCTGAAAAATATAAACCTTATTTTAGAAGAAAACACAAAAATTTATTCAAATAAAAACGGCCAAATTTCTTATCTAAGGATAAATAATATGATTAAAATGATGATGAAACTAAAACATTTACTGAAGCTACTGTAGAATACACATTTATTTCATAAGTAAATGAAGAATATATTATTGGTTATAAAATTATTTTTTCTTAAGTAGAGACTCCTTTAGATTTCTCTCTGAAAGGACAGTAGAAATAATGTCATTGAAAGATTATAAAACATTAGATAGGGATCAAGAAGTTGAAGAATGAATGTTCTACAACAAACCGTCAAGAATATTTTTTTGAATAGAAATCTATGTTGCTGAAAGGGATTTCACATTTGAAGAAATATCATGAAAGAGTAAGGAATCTGAATGAACATCATGAATAAAATTGTAAAGTGACAGATGAAGAATTTGAACTTATTCAACAAATTTTATTTAAAAATTCCTAGGTTTTCATGAGTTTTAAAAAAATTAATTCTAAAATTAGTCACTATTCTGAGAAGTGTGAACATGAGAATGATTTATTAAATTATCTTCAATGATTGGAATGAAAAATGAAGATGTTCCTAATATGTAGAAATTTGACAAAATCATGTTTGTATCAAAAACCAACAACTTTAAAAATGTAGATGCTTCTAATATTTTGATGTTTCTGTCTAATGATTCAAGTACAAGTAACTTAGTTGAATATGGGAAGAAATCCAATATAAAGAAGGAAGTTTCAATACTTAAAATAATTTTTTATGCTAAAAAATACCAAATAGGAAAAGTATAAATGTTGTTGAAAAACAAGTTCACGACACCATAAAATATGGTATTTACAGATGGAAATATTCTTTTTATAATTACAATTGTTTTTGTGGTGGATTTTAAAATATAATAAATATATATTGGTTCAATTAAAATCACTATAATAATCCCATGAGTAACTATTAACATCTTTTGAGGGGGAGTCATTCCACTTAAAGAGTGAATCCTGAGAAAGTTTTTAAGAAACATGCAAATATATTCTAACCATTGGAAACAATTTTTGAAACATGTGAACAACCTAGAAATATTGAATAAGGATGCCTTGTTTTTTTACCGACACAAAAAAAATTATAAAAATTCTCAAAAACTACATGTCAAGAAAGATAAGGGAAAAAATTAATTTTTCTAGTAATTTCTCTCAATGCTACAAATAAAGAATGACCCTAGATTTTGGATAGTGGTCTCTCTTCAAAAATTATTATATATTTAATGCTTTTGAAAATTTTTAATGATATCTTGGAAGGAATAGTGGATTTTTACAATGATTAATCTCTCATAATAAATTCCATGGCATCTACTATTATTGGGGAAGAAAAATGGAAATCAAGATAGGCCATATTTGATTATGGTCACAAGTTGTTATGTTTATCACTAAATTTTGGTTTATTTAATAATGTTATTTTTAAAAAATATTCATTTTTTGTGAAAATAGATGAAGATATAAAAGTTTTATTGAGATATCAACATATAAAGGGGAACTTATTTCAAGTTCCTAATTTACAAAATTCGTGTTATCTAAGCATTATGGAAGAAAATTAATTATTCCATAAAAATTTGGTACATTTAGGACGTACGAATATAAAAAATTTAGAAAATTGAGATAGTGATCATGATATTATTGATATGAAAAGAAAAACATATTGGTGTTGTTCCATTTGTATGAAAGTGAAAATTACAAAATCACTGGATAAGAAAGTATAAATTCATTTAACTCATCCCCTGGTGCTGATACATTCTGATATTTTTAGTTCAATGAGAAAATAATAAACTATTTGACATACATACTTTATTTATTTTATTTATGATATTACTCATATTACATGTATTACTTATTTAAAACATAAATTGGAAACACTAAAAATGTTTAAGAGTGGTATGAGAAGTGTAAGAAAGGAATGTGGATATTTTTTGAATAATCTCTAAAATGATAATGATGGTGAATTAAAAAAAATTATGAATTTTAAATAATCTTGAAAATCATGGTATTCATCATGAGTTATGTAAGCCTTCCCCATTATAGACAAGTAGTTTTATTGAAATAAATAATATAAGTTTGGTAAAAATAGGATATATAATGTTGAGTGAACATATCATTTTTCAGTACATATGCATGAATGTGTTTAATACAATTGTTTATATTCAGAATAAATGTTTCTAAATTCCATTCCTAATATAAATCCTTACAAAAATTTTCTACAATGAAATTGAATGTTTAAAACAATTTTAGGTTTTTGGAGTCCATATATTAGAAAAAAAATAAAATCATAGAAAATATGATCAAAGGGGAGAATACGGAATTTTTTATGGATATGATTTTAATGATGAGGGTATTTATTTTTCAATAAAGAAACAATGAATTTGGTTGATTGTATTTATATAAAAGTTCTTGAAAAAACTGAAGAAGATGTTTCAAAAAGAGATACAGATAAAGAAAATGGGGGAGATAAGTAAGTTTAGAAACAATAAAAGAATTCCTAAAATGGTTATGATACACAAATAGAAGATATGGATTAGATTTTTCTATCCATGATGAAGATCTTTGTACAGATCATCCAAGACTAAGGAAATATGTAGAAGTAAAAAACATCATTTTTGATCAATAATTAAAAATTAAAATGTGCATAACATCAATGGTTGTTTCACATTCTACCTTATATTCAAAAGTTGATTCAAAAAATGTTGATGGAGTTTATTATTATCAGGGGTGGATTCATTATATGAATAAATAATTGGATCAAATTGAGAAGAATGATACTTGTGAACTTGTTCCCAAACCAAATAATAAAAATGTGATTGGCACAAATTCGATGTTCTAAAACAAGTTGAATGAAGATGGTGATGTGATAAGTAACAAGGCATTATTAGTTTCCAAATGTTACACACAAATTAAAGGTATTGAGTTGGAAAAGATTTAGCTCCTATAGATAGGTTAGAAATAATCAGAATATTTCTTGAAATTGATGTAAAATAGGTTATAATTTTTTTAGAAGGGTGTTTTGTTTGCTCTTCATAATGGAGAGTTTTATGAAGAAGTTTCAATTGAAAGACCATGTGACTTCATAATTTTAAAAGTTGAAATTTATGAGTGGAATTTGAAGAAATATTTTTATGGGTTAACATAATATCTAAGTGCTTAGTATTCCAAATTGGATTCATCATTAAAGAAAGATGAAATTTTAAAAATGGAGATTTGGCAGTAATATCTACATGAATGAAAATATAGAGATATAAATCATTGAAATTAAGTCATTGGATTCTATTTTTTATGTCGGGGATGATAAAGGAACTTATGAAAAGTTTTTTTAAGAGATGAATAATTTATTTCAAATGTCCATGATTGATGAAATGAAATTTTTTATTATCTTACATGTCTCACCATTGAAAAAATATAATTTTCTATCTCCATGTATGATAAGGAACATATTAATAAATTTTTCATATAAAATAAAAAACTTATCTCCACACTAACTTCTATGGGATCCAAGTTGTCTAAATATGGATAATGAAAGGAAGTGAATTCCATGGAATTTTGGAAGAATATTGGAAGTTTTTTATATTTCAATACTTCAAGACTAGATATTTTATATGTTATTACATTATGTGCAAGATTCCAAAGTACTCCAAAATAATATCATCACTTTGTTGGAAACAAATTCTTAAATATATCATAGGAACAACATATTTCAGTATAACTATATCAACTCAGGAAAAATTGATTTTTTTGGTTATACAGATATTGATTGGGTATGAAATGTAGAATATATAAGATCTATATCTGGTAGATTTTTATTTCTATGGTAATGTTTTGTGATTTGGAATCCTAAAAAACAAAATTATGTACCTCTTAGTCTGACTAAATCTGAATATATCACTGCCACTCAAATTCCAACACAACTTATGTGGATAAAAACTCTGATGAAATATTTTCTTGTAAAAGTAAAGATACACCTTCTCTTGGGATGTGATAATCAATGTGTTATAAATATCTCTAAAAAAATAGGGCAACACTCTCATTCAAATAATATTTATAAAAAATATCACTTCATCAAAGAGAATGTGTAGAAGAAATAAATCAAGTTGGAATATTCTCCTATAACAGAACAAGTTTCAGGAATATTCACAAAACCTTTACTAAAGGAATATTTTCATAAACTGATGTTGAGAATGCATGTCCAACCACCTTCTCTCCATGTTTGTGGTTTGTGGTTCTATCTCCTCTCTCACCATATAGTTGGATAGTGTTTTAAAGGGGGAGAAAAATTATTTTTCAAAAATATATCCATTGGTATATTCAAAAACTTATAAGTAAGGAATGTATTTGGGGGGGGGGGGGTTAAAAAGCTAAGTTATGAGTTCAAATTGAATTTTTTTGAAATGTTTTAATTGTTTTTTAAATTACTTTTAGGAATCATTGATCTTTAATAAATATGAATTATGTTATGTACATGTAAAATGTTTGAAATTCAATAAGATGTTTCTTTAGCCATTGTTTATGAAAAACATGGTTTTTATATTCACTAATTCTTTTTTCAAACAAAAAATTCACTAACATTGGCTTAGAATTAATGATAATTGATCCATAGAGTGAGTTAAACTGTTGAAATCACTTATCAATCTTGGTTGAAAACAAAATCTAATGGGGGGATTGTTGGGACCTAGTTTCCTAAAGAGTGTTTTTCAGACTGCTGGATATTTGATGTTTTCTTAAGGTGTTAGTTTTTGTTATATTAATAAAAATCACCTCATTTTTTAATTTTTGGTGTATAGGAGGTGTAGTTATTTTATGTAATTCCCTTTTTCGAATTTTTCTATTATGATTATTTTTTCTGGGTTTACTTGTCTTTAGACTTATCTTTTTTGAATTTATCTTTTCTGATGGACTAGGAATAATCACTAGATAAAAATTTCATAAGAGATGTTCAACCTACAAAACTAAATGATTATATAGTGATATCAATGTTGTAAACATATTATGGATCCATGATAAGAGAAATAGTTTGTATAGGAAAATAGATATGTGAAATTTTGGTGCTTCTCTAAAGTTTATGTTTTTTAGAATCCAATTATAATATCATGAAGCCCTTGGCATAGAAGCTGTTAGAAGTCAAGAAGTGTGAATTTGGTTTTGTTTAAATAATTTCAATTTTGCGGACCTGATACAATTCATTAGAGGTAATTAATCAAACACAACTTCTCGGAATGGAATTATCAGATGTTCCTTTTTTTATAAAGATATATAATTAGAGTTTCTGAGTTATGATTTGTTTTGGTGTTTTAAATGTGATATAAATTTTAAGATGTTCAAGATATATTTATTTGGAAATGCATACCGAAATCCATCGAACACGATGCATACTATGATCCATCATAGAATATGCATACTTTGATCCTTAAAATGATCTGAAAACACAAATCCATTAGACATGGAGAAGTTGAACATATGATGAATGCTGTTGAAAATGGGATACATATAGAAGTTGAAACGATGTTTTCAAGAAATTTAGTTTTCTTAGAGCATTAGAGAGATAATTATTTTGTGATTTTTGTTTTTAATTAGGTCAAGAGAACTAGAATAATGAATATAGTTTCAGTCTGAGATCTTCCAGGCAATATTTTTCTATATAATGTTTTTATAAAAATAACTCCTTTTAATAAATTAGTGATGATTTTTGATTGAAAGTTTTAGAAAAATCCCTAATATTTAAGAATTTTTTATGATTTCATTTTCAGTGGGATTTTATATTGGAGTAAATTCATTAAACATTAAAATTATTTCAAATTACCTCCATTACTAGTTCGAGTACAACTATATAAAGTGGTTCATGTGAAATGTATATATGTATTGTTCATGTGCACAAAAAGTGTAAAAATTGAGTTTTTTTGAACCATTTTATGAAAAAAAACTTCCTGAACAATTTTTTTAGAAAAAAATTCCAGAGTTTTATTTATGTTCAAAATATGTAATCAACGAAGTGGTATTCAGGATTAACCACATCACAAAAAATAAGATAGATATATTCTAAAAAATAAGGATGAAGGAAATTGTAGGGTTCTGATATTCAATAGGAAAACCGTTAAGACATGTTTCTGGATAGAATAATCTTACTTTTTTCTAAAAATTATAATCAAACATATTTATGGATAGAAATATTAGATAGAGGTATCTTATAGGGTGATAGACTGATTTTTTTTACAAATCTCAGAGAATAATTTTTTCCTACTACTAGGTATAAAATTGAAAAAGTATTCTTAAATAATAACAAGTGACGTTTCCTGAAGAATCATAGTGAATACATTTTGAACCTACTGGTAAATTTTTCCTACCTTGTTACAAAATTCAATTTACATTATTCATTTTAGAAGAAGCACATAAAATTTTTATAAACCATAGTACTATTAAAGTGTAAGGGTATTTCTTTCCTATGATAATAACACAAAAAGGATTTTTTTTAGTGTATTTTGTGGTATTGGATTAATTAAAAACCATTCCGAATGCTAGATACTCAATTTTATTAGAGATCCTTGTAAATACTTATGTTCCTATGATTATTTTTGAATGTTCAATTTTCATAAAATTGATAAATATTTAATATTAGATGAATATTGTTTCATAAGAAAGATAATATAAAAGGAAAATTATATCATGGATTCACCTCTCCCCCACTCAATGATTACGATGATCCAGCATGGGCCTTTTTAGGTATTTAACCCATTTTAATATTATTATGATATGTATTCTAGGTTATGTAAATTGTCCAACTCATTTGTTAGGATATAGTGTTCGAGGGATATTGTACCCTATAGTGTATTTTAGGAGTGAGATGAGGTTATGGGGATGATAATCCCAAAGTATGTATGGTACATGTTATATATATATTAGATATTCCTAAGGTTCAGTGTGAGTTATAGACCTAGGTCCATGGTATATAAGGATATGTGTGAGCTACTTCCTGGGGTGTTTGTCTTATTTGTGTTTTTGTGTGTTAGTGAGTGAGTGAGGGTTCAAGTATCAGGCGCGTGATATGACACCTAGATAATGGATGTACTTTAATAGATTTGGGTAAAGGATGTGACCCCCTAGGTGTATCCTCATATGGTTCTAGGGATGGGTATATTTCTCTCAAGGCTATTTCTTATTTTTTGATGGTAGTTATATTTTCCCCATGTGGTTTTATAGGTTTTAGGGATGGGTATAACTCCCACAGGTGGTCACATATATATAGAGACACATCAGACCAGGCCAATGTTAGAATAATATTCTATTATGGTTCTAAAGAAGTATTTATATCCCCTCAGGTGGCTTATACGCTCCATGAAACTACATCACTGGTCAAAGTAGACATTTTTTATTATGAGTGTCACTTGAGAACTCAAAGATCAACAATGTTGATTTATTTTTGCTTCTAAATTGTATTTGTTTATTCAATTGATTATAGAAAAGGTATATAATTTTCATATAATCATTATACAAGGGACCATAATGGTGGTACCCTACTAAATTTTACTCACACCTTACTTAGGCAGTAGTGGAACTTGGGTGCCTGAGAAGACTTCAATGGTCCTATGTTTTGTTAAGGAAAAGACTCAACGTTTTATAATCAAGTAGGATAGCTTGGATGGTATGGGATACTTTGATTAGGGGGCCTCATGGAAGACATTTGATAATCTTTTATATTTTTATTCTTTTGCTTGTTTTTTATTTGGGATCAGTCTAGTGGGTGATCAGTTGATGTACTTAGTTGTAACCATATATCTATTTGAATGTATTCTTCCACTTTTCATTCCTATAACATGTTTTTTTGATGACTCTTTATACTCAGAATATTTATGATGGACTTATATTCTTATTGAATTATGTTTTGGTTATTTTAGATTGTTTTTTACTCTATTGTGTGGGTATAGTCTCTCTAGGGAAATACTCTAGACTATTCACTATTAGTTAGAAGCCTGTGGAATATATGGCGGTGTACCTATGGTCATGAAGTTACCACAAGTCATGGAACCATTAATATGGTATAGGTTGGAGGGTCCTTACAAAGTGGTATGGGGGATATTGTTTTAACTTAATTTTTAGTGTGATGGGAGAAAGGTGAAATCGAAATGTATCGAAGCTTAGGTTGGACCACAAACTGGTGCATCTTGAACACTTTTTTATGGGAATTATATGTTACCATAGATATTATATTTCTATTATTTTTTTCTTCTTTTTTTAGATTTATTATATCCCAATGAGTGATACATTTGAGAATTAAATTTATGATTTTTTTCTCTATGACCCTTGGAAGGTGGCTTGTGTTCATGCATCATATTTTCCACATAAGAATCACATGACTTACATATTATTATGTGTGATTAATATCTTTAATGATATGGTTTAGTTTTTTAAGTGTCAACAACAAATTATATGGTTTTTTCAGTATAAATATTTGGTGACGTTATACTCAAATAGACCATTGTATATTTCTTTTGATGAAATGTATTGTGGATTCTACAGAGGGATTATCCTTGATGATTATGAATATATTGTCCCTATTTTAACAAATATATAATTGTCCTTAGTAGTTTGACAAAGGAATTGGATGCCTCATAAGCAACCCCTTCATGGTAATTGTGATTATAATTGTAGAATGTAAATGGGTTCTGGTCACATAAAGTGTTGAGAGAAACCTATATGGTGTTTTCCCAAATAATTATTGGGTAATTTTATTTAATATAAACATGATTATATGTTCTAACTATATAAATTTCATATTATATTGATTCCATTATTTTTGTGTGTGTATATATGGGACATGGTCCTTGAGAGGCATAATCTTGTTTTCACGTTCTCGGGGAGGATTGGTCTCAAGAGGGGTGGTTGAGTTTGGAATATGATGTCGAATACATGTGGGAGTAGAGATGTTTCCCCATGAGTTGTGACTTAGGAAAATTTGGGTTTATAGGCTATGTTGGAGAACTTAATTCCTATGAAATATGTCTCATGATGTTAGTTAGTCGAGTGATTTATGTAGGGATAACCCAAGAGAGATGGTCAACTCCATATATTGAGTGCCCTATAGATGAGAAGCATGGTTCAACTACTTGACTTGAGATTGGAACACGCGATGTGTTTTTGGGTACATGTTATGGCCATGGAGGAGCCTGGGTATTCCATGATGAAAATAACTAATGTAGGTTTTGGATCAATGCTAAATTTTTATTGTAAATATTAGTAAGTTGCAATTCCATATGGATTTTTAGTGCGATTCCTAATGAGATCATAGGATATGATCCCAAATGACTGAATTTAGGATGGGTAGATTATAGTTAGATACATTTAGTTTTATTTTATTCCTAGGTGGTGAGTAACTGTATAATTAGCCTTGTCATGGGTGATATTTCAGGCCTATTGGGAAGTAATCACATAGGTATTCCGAGTTATATGATATCAACAAGCATGATAATGGTCAATGGATTTGGTGAGTGAGCCTAGGATTGATAGCACTCTAGATTAGTTGAGTTGGATGATATTTCTAGGTATCACCAATGTTTATGCCTACATGGGGATGATTCTCTTTGGTAATAAAGGTTGTTGAGAACTATTATAAAGGGAGGCTCATTCAGAGACATAAGGTTTGTCAAAATAGTTTCAATGAGTATATTTTTCTTGAAATAGATCATGTAGAAGGTGTTTTGATCCATGTTTGATAGTTTAAAATTCAAGAGAGCATGATTCATGTTCTATGATCAGGTATTACTGTAGTGTATGCTTGTTTGGTTTTTACGATATCATGAAATCACACACTGGTTATACATGATTTCATTGAGTTATGGATTAGTGAGTGACCACATACTTATTAACTACTAGTGGTTTTGATGAAATTCTTGTGATATTTTTTTCTAGGATTTGAAATGGGAAATTTCCATCTATAGTGAGAGGTGATATCATATATGGATTGGGGGTTGTGGTACCGTCAACATGAGGTTGTTCACTAACAAAAATTTTCAGTAAATAATGTTGTGTGAATCTATTTAGCTTACACATAATGAGTGGTATAAATAAATCCATATGATGGGGATTTAACAATTGGTTGTGGAGGGTGTAGCCTCTATTACGAATAAATTTTAGTGGGTTCCAAGGAGGATGTTGCTGGTGTGACTCAAATGGGTACTGATTGGTGATTCAAGTTTCTTTTCAAGAATAAACTTGAAGGACCCATCTAGTCTTTATGTATGGTAATTCATAGATCATAGGTCGTATAGTTATAAAAACATGTTTTTATGGTAATGTGTTTGATGTGACTAGTCGTTGGGTTATGAAGGTTGATTTCAGATAACAAAGAGTACCTAGATATTGTTTTAGTTGGTTCCTTGTGAATACTATATTTAAGGTTTGAGTGTAATGTTAGATGTATTTCTTGCATTGGATTTGGGCATGAGATGGTTCTGGATGTTATCTAAGGGTGTATCATATTGAGGGAATGTCAGTGCACATGGTGTAGTATGAAGTATGGTTTAGTTAGTTGAGTATAAAACCATAAAAGTATATCAAGTGTTGGGTTCTAACTTTGGGGTGGGCAATGGACTATCAGGGGATGGCTTTGGGAGTTAAGGCATAATCATCGAGAAATTTGAAGGCATATTGGTGGGTGTAACCGAACATTTTCCTGAATAGTCATACATAGGAAGTTTGGAAGATTTTTTCATGTGTAAAATATTTTGGTAAGGTGGAATCCATATGGAGAGTTTCATTTTAATATCGGAACTATGTTTTGGTAGGTATTTTTGATAGTATGGATAACCTTCACGTGGAATCGGACCTTGTGGGTCATGTAATATACTGGATAGTACCGTTATAATGAGAATAAAATGGTTTATGGAGCCATATATTCTTAGAATATATGGGAATGATTAATCATTATTTCAATGTTTTAGTTCTAGTGATGAGTGGTGGCTTACATATTGAAGAATAGTATTCCTTGTGTTTGGAGTTTTGTAGAAGAAGCTCATTCCGCACTCTGAGATTGTGCATGGTGAATTGATCATGAATTGGAGACCATGATAATTCGGAAAAAATGATTGAAATAACATTAAGTCCTCTCGGATATGAGAAGTGATATGGTAGGGAAGTTATAGAACAATGTGTTCTTTATGGGCTCTTAAATATAAGGGTATTATGAATTTTTCACTTCTAATGAAGGGTTTTTTTAGAAATGATATTCAAATAGGAATTTTGAGGGTTAGAGAACCTTATGGTGATTTTATTAGATATGTATTGATTCTTAGGGGGTTCTTTGGGTTCTTGGGTGAGTCTTAGATGCTTTCAAAAGAAATTGGAGTTTATGGAGTTGTTTTCACCCAAATGAATACCTTAGTATGCACTGTTTAGATAACACCATATTACACAATGAGAGTGGGGAGTTTTGCAGTCTATTTATTCCATGTATGTTTGGTTTGGATGGTTAATGAATCTTTCACGGATAACTACACGGATTCCATAGAAAACTATGTTGATTGGTTCAGAATTAGGGCTTGGAACAAGGTTTCCGAAAAAATGTGAAATATATATAATTTAGTAATAGTGGTGATTTTCAAGGGAATACGTGGTTTGTTAAAACATGGGGATAAACCTTATGAGAGAATTTACTTGCAATAGTAAAAATTCATATTTGGAAAATGGCTTGGAAAGTCGTGTGGAAATCATGTGAATCATTAAAAATGAAAATAATTACCATTTTACCATTGAAATATTTTAACCCCCCTCCTCCACTTTTCCTTCTCCCTCACATGCACAAACAACTAGGAAGGATTATCCCCTTTTCTCTTTCATCTATCCTTATATTGGTGCGGTTTTAGTGTGCCCTTTCAGGGATTTTAAGTGAGTTTTTCCTTTCAACTTCCATTATTATTTTTCTTTTTCCTTCATTTCTAATTTTGGAAGATTTTGGTTAGAGTTTTTTGTGATGATTTGATTGGATCATGGTGAAATCATCTACAAATGATGAGTCTTTTATATGGAATAGTTATAATAAATCCTAAGGAAAGGTCTGCATGTCATTATAGATTTTTTAGTAGAGGTACTATCATGACACGACCTATATATGCCACAAAACTCTGATCCAATATATACTAGAACAAGTGCTAATGGAAATTCTCAATCCACATTGTCTAGTGATTATCACCCAGGCTCTAATGAAAAACTAAGAAAACATTTTTACCAACTCAAAACTACCAAAATAAAATACATAAAGATAATGATAAGAAAAAGGAAATATATGTTTACTAGAAACCAATAGTGTCATTGATACATCCAAGGTAACAACACAAAATCTAGGTATATGTCTAAGAACAAAACCAAAAGAAACCCACACTTTGGATAGCTATTCCATGTGATATATGGGACAAACCCACCATATCACCATTATTTACCCATGCCCAGCTTAATAAAACCTGACCACATCACCATGGTTAATTTCCCTTTTCTTTATCAGAAAAAGAAAGCACTATAAATAGACTAAACATGATCTCATCCAAGTGGTCCATAACAATACTATGTCAAATAATACCAATATTATCAATATATTAAAAACATTTCACGATAAAATAGTTTTCACATTTATTTTAAAAACATTTTAAAACATTTCTGTTTTCCACAATTACAGAGCAGTTACCGAGTAACATGGTTCAAAGCACATTTTCAAATCAAATATTTACCAAAAAATTAATCATTTTCCATTTCCATGATATAACAAAACTAGAGGATAAAAAAATAAAATCCCAATAGAGATCACCCATAGGAAAACATAAGTACAAGTTATTTAGGGGCCTCATACCTCAATAATCAAGTCAACTCATATTATGCATAAACAAGTACCTGGTAAAATAGGGCATAGGGAATATAGGAACATCCCTCGAGTGAACCCTCAAAAAATTTTAAGGATTGATGTCCCTTTAAAAATTGGGCCAAGAGAATAGAGTAACACCCCATGAGTTAACCCCAAGTGGAATCAAGGACATGACCTAATATTAAAACCCCCTCCATTGTACCCAAGGCTCCCATGTGATTCATATGTTAAAACATTTCATAATTCTTTGAAAACCAATTTCATAAACCATTTAATAGTTCTTTGAAATCCATATTTACTTTAAGAAAAATTGGGGAAACCATATTTTATGAAAATCAATTTATAAATGCATATCAAAACATCCTGGATAACACCAATCATCATTTAGAAAATAGGTTATAAAACTAGAGCATATACGGTTCACCAAATATTGTATAGGGATGAAACCACCAACCTCGCACTTTATTTCATACAGTAACAATAACAGTATATACAACCAACGATAAATAGGGATTTAATAATTGTAAGACGAGTTCCTAAACTAATGATATCACATCACAAAACCAGAAAATAATATACTCTAGATCAAAATAGAAAAAGGGAGATACATTCCCAATGGATAATAAATAATAATAAATTAAATCCAGACTCTATATCTCTTACATGAATTTCCCAATAAGGATGAAAAAGAACTTATTTGAGATGAATTGAACACATGATAAGCATCACCAAAACAGTTCACATAAACAATATCACCCAAAGCAGAATAGAACTGAGAGATCTTCCTATTCTTATCCTATTCAAAACACCATATGAAAAAAATGATAACATAAAAGAAAAGAAATGAAATTCAAAATTCATTAAAATACCCCTCTAAATGATCTCTATAGTTTCCATAAATGGGTGAAACAACTTCTTTAAAAACACACAGTCGATTTGTATATTTGAAATTTTGAAATAAAAAACAACATAGCAAGGTAGATGTTCACGATGCCCATAGTGGCCTCAGTGGAAGCCTGCCAACAACTCGACATGTCCATCTCATTATTCCCAATAACTGAGACTTATCACTCGGTGTGGTGTCTCTTCTTCGGAAAAAAAATAAACTTAGTTTGGTACATCTTGGATCAAGAAAATTTCTATCCTATTTGTAAAAAGAAAAATAAAAAACACTATTTATAAGCCACCAAGGAAACCAAAACATCATGAACATGAAAATAAAGGTCCAAATATAAAGAAAAAAGTCATACCTCATGTTAGGATATTAAAATTTCCCAACTATATAAATTTTTATACAAAAAAAATTTATAAGGAAGAATGAAGACCCACCTATAGATGAGGGGATTTATCCCTCATTAAAGATTCCTTCTCCCATATATCATTATAATCAAATCTAAAACTTCATAACACATTGATAAAAATAATAGACTTCCCAAATGGAAATTTCATTTTGGTAACCAATGATCTCCAATGGATTCTCTATATCAAAAATGACTGGCCCCGGTTCTACTTCATCCCATTTTGGAACCTTTTAATGACTGGGATGATACTTCTTGAGTTGTGATATATGGAAAACATCATAGATGCCTATAAAAAGCCTATAAATTTAATTGAAATTCGACCCTCCCATCCCATTCAGTAATATTAAATGGTCTCACATATTTGAGAGCCAAATGTTCCTTCCTCTTGAGTTGATAGTGAACCGACCAATAAAAAAATGTTAAGAAGACGTAGTCACTAATATAAAACTCCAAAGTATGGAACCGATGAATTATATAATATTTATACCAAATTTTATTTTAAATCAAGATTTTTTGTATAACTTGGATCCCTATTGATGCCTCATGAATGATACTCAATACCAAGGGAGATGCATTACCCAACTATAACCAATAAAGAGGTAACCTACACAGGTGTCCAAATAAATAATATAATGGATACATTATAATATATTTCTAGTAGTTGTTATTATATGAAAACTCATCCAGTCGTCGATGGTAAACCCAAGATACTACAAAATCCATGAAATAAGGAGGGAGAAAACAATCTAGTATTTAAATAGCATGATCTTTTTGGAAATCTATTGGTGAATGTTATTTTGTGATCAACATGACCTAAGTCCCCATTATCTCTTGGATACCTTTCTAGAACTGTAAATAAAAAATTGGATCCTTATCATAGAAAATAGAAGAAGGAACCCCATGTAGCCTCATGATTTTCTATATGTATAGATTACCCAGATTTTCCACCTTGATTGTGTCCCTAATGGAAATTAAAAGAGTTGATTTCATCAACCAATCAATTCCCACACATATGGAAATATTTCATTTTTGATTTTGTTCTAATGAAAAAATTATGTAAACGGATACCTCATACCATTTATATTCTGGAACCATTAGGGGATTAAGAAAACTAAAAGGCTTTAGTTGTTCTTCCTTAATCTATTTGTTGGTGTAACAGTGAGAAAAATAATCCACAATTCAATGCATTTTAACAAACCACCAGAAACACCGTATCATGTCACAAAACATATTCATATTGCAAAAATTAATGGCCAAGGATGATCTTTGAAAAGCCTGTATCAATAAATTTTTTATATAAAAGGGTACAATGAACCGAATCAAAAAACCAGTTATTACATCTGGGGGAAGATACCTACAAAGAATAGTCTCACCATCATAAAGGATTTATTGATTCCTCTAAACTAATCATCTTATTATTGATCATGTATAATTGACTTAAGGAGAGTGGTTGATAACTGGACACTTGAAAGAAACTTTCCAAAATCATCATCTTGCACATCTAAAAAATTGACTTCTACAACTCCAAAACCCTTCGGAGTTTTGGAAAATCATTCACTATATTTTTTCAATTTTTGGGTGCTAATAAAAAGACCATGTGGATCAGAAATGACCTTAGGGTTTTACCGCAGTCTAGTTCCGAAACAAGTTTTGTTTTTTATGGTCTATTTCATGAAAATATAGTACTAAATGAGAAAAGGCGATATATATAACATAGTGTTTCCCAAAAAATGATCAAGGAAATAAGAAATTTATCTCCCTTACTCTGATTCTCCAAAAGTATAACCAAGAACTGAGCCAAGATGAACTAAATTAATAAAAAGAATGACTAGAACAGTTCAAGGAAAACTGATCACCCAAAGAATAGTAGATGAAAAATATCTTCATAAAATAATTTGATTCAAAACCTTAGATTTAGACCAAAAAAGAAGGATTAATAAAGGATAAATATGAATAAAAACACATTCAAAGATCCATCCTAATGATCCTATGATTTTTTAGAAACCAAAAATCATCTTCCTCCATATCAGGTATCCGATTTAGCAATTTGAAATTATGAAATAGATACAACCATAACATGGTGGCCATTCAACAGGATCATAGGGGCATCAGTGGAACCTCACCAGTATCTCAACATGATTAACACAACACACCCTAACCCCCGAGGCATATTTTTGGGAGTGCTGGTAATGCCTATGGTACACCAGAATAACCCATGGATGAAACGGCTAGAACCCCAGCATAGTCCAATACATTTAGCACTAGGAAAATCTAAAACACCCTTTAAAATAAACCAACACAACAAAAACATTAGGAACCCATAAAGAAACATCCAAAGTACAAAAGAACATATATCTTGATTTGGGATGTTATATATTCATTTTTATATGAATTTTCATAGAGTTTTCACCTAAATTTGATGAAATAGTACATGCAATTAGATGTAAGAAATGGGGATTTTACCTAGCCTATTTTTTAGGAGTCTCGAGAAGGACACACCCCATTGCTCAAGGTTTTAGTGAGATGATATCACTTGGTGAGTGTTTCAGAATTATTTCTATTAGAATTAAATTAAATTGAAGTGTAAATTAATTATAAATTGTTATAATTAATATGATTATTTATTTTTAAATTGATACAATTAATCCATTTAAATGATATGGCAAGAGATATGAATTTTTTGATGGGTGACAACTTTTTTGACTTGTACAAGATCATATAGAAGTATATGAACTACAATGTATAGGAAATAAATTTATTTGAAGTAGGTGGTTCCTTGATTACACCCCCATTAGTAAAAACATTATTTATATGTATGTTGGTTATATGTAGTCTCTCTAATGAGGTAAATCAACATTTTAAATTAAATTAATTATAAATTAAAATGGTATAATTATGGAGGGATGTAAATTCCAGGGGACACCATGGAACCATGAGCACTATGTTAGTACCTTATCCACCAATGTCTCGGGCCTTGATTATGAATGTTTTACTATGTGATGTGTGGTCTATGAGGGGTGATAATTTTATGAATTCTGTGATTGTAGAGGACATGAAAATGTTTCGTCAAACTCTTGATAAGTAATGTATGGTGAATTCGAATAATTATCCCTTTTAGTCCATGATATGTCTATATGTTACCTTAGATCACTTGGGATAGATGATCAGAGAGTGGCGAGGGTGTCCCTCCCCCACTAATACATGGGAATATAAGTGGGTGGAAACTGATTAAAATGATGGTATTTAATTTATCATACCTTATTCAGGGCATTATTTGACCTTTTTTGATCTACTTTAAGTTGGGTCTTGTTTTTGGGTTGTTTTGGGAGAGTTTGGGAATTTTTGGAAGCCTATGGGGTAGTGCATGGTTGGGGAACAGTTATGGAAAACTATGTGGTTTGGCCCAGAAAACCATACACCCTATTGGGAACCATTAGAAGGGGGATCTTAGTTTGTCAATATAATATGGAAAGGCCCCCCAAACCATGCATATTCAAATAGTGATATTTTTCATGGTTGTTTTATGAAATAAAAAACCATGTAACCATATAAGATAAACAATTCACCCTATATGAAGGGCCACACTATTAGGGTGCATAGTTTTTCATATTCTGAGGCCTTACCAAAAATCCAGGCATGTGGATTTTAATTCTCCCAAAAAATTTATTAAAATATCAAAACCATTTGGTTTAACCCCTAATCACAATATTTAGAACCTTACTCAAATACTTGGTCCTTGAAGGCTCCCAAGAGATGATGTTGACTCCTATAAACCATTTTATTTGTGAATCAAAGCTCTGGTGATGGTATTTGATCCCTCTCATGTGGTTTATTTGGATATTTATTTCTCTCATATTTATAGAATTATGGATCATCATGTTATTGATAGATCAGAACTCTATTTTTTTGTATATTGATTCTAGTTTGTGTGTCTTGATCACTTTCACCTTATTTCATTTCCCTAAAATTGAAACCTATATTATCATTATATAATTTAAAGGGGGGTTTAATTTATTTACAAACTTAGATTCTAACGGATTTGATGTGTGATTTGAAATAGCATAGAAATTGTTGAATGAAAAGACCAATTTTAATTGAATTAAAATGTAAGGAATATTTTGAGAAAATGATAGATTGATTTTGAAATTGATTTAATAAATTGATTCGATATTGAATTTTGAGAAAATTTCATAAAGTAAAATATGATTTGAAATGTCATGAATATTTATTACCTCTTGTTGGTTTTGAAATGATAAAGGCATGATGAAAAATAAAAACTGGGAAATTATAAGTTTAATTGATTTAAAATGTTTGATTTCCCCATTTTTTATTGATTGATTGTTTGAAGCACATGTTATCCTGGTTAGTTAGTGGGAATTGGGACAAGAATATTGGGAACTTGACTCCTTATAAATGTATTGATAATGACAAATGTTCCTAAAATTTTATTAAGGGAATTAAAAAAAGGGTTCTCTTTTGGGGTGTAGATGGCCCCTAAGGATTCAATAATTTGGGTGTAAACTGATTTGAGGGTTCATACCTATCTTTATTCAAGGTCATTTTGAGATGGGTTAATATTATATTACCTTAACTAACATACCATGGAACTTTTGTACATGTTTTATAATTTCTAGACTTGATTGTAAATTCCAGTGATTATTGAGCAGTTTACTTCATGCAAACTACTACATATAATTATTTTATATAAACCATTCATTTAATCAAGTTTTTATGTATATTCCATCTATTTTAATGTGAAATAACGTTTTGGATTAAAAAATGTGAATGAAATACCACGCCTTGGGTATTTAAGAAGAAGAATAATTGGTTTAATTAGTACATTATTGATTATGGAAAAATTGTTGTGACCCTAATGGGATTTATAGATCACACACTACATTTTCCTTTAGATTTTTATAGATTCTATTATGCTAGAGCTGAGCAAAGGGAAATTTTCACCTAGATGTGGTGGATGTTCTTGATCTTTGTGACTGTGGAATGGTGATGGTGAATGGTACATTTCTTTTCCTCTTATTACACAGAAGTTTTTGATACTTTTTTTTTATTAATGATGTTGATTTTATTTTTCTTGCTTCCTTTGGGGTATTTATCCTTATATTCAGGTACTGTTTTACCTGTTTTTTCTTGTAATGTCTCTCTTTGGGAGTGTTGAAAATGTTGACGTATATATTTTATCCAATGATTTTTTATTGGAAAAATTAGTCCATCTTTCATCTTGTACGATTTCAGGTGCTAGTTGACAACCCAAGGAAATTGGAAACTTCTTTTAGGACATGTAAAATCGGGATCAAGTATCACGGTTCCAGTGTATCTAGGTTGTTTCATGACAATGTTGTATTAGAGGTTTTGGTTAAGCATCTTCCTTGACGATAGTATGAAATTTTGGATTTCTTGATGGGACATAAGATGTAGTCATGGGTGATTTCTTAGATAGATCTCAATGTAACAAGCCATAAAACACCATGGCAATTTGGGAAAAGTGTCCCTATGTAATTTCTTGATATAATTCTATTTTTCCCCTACCCTTGATCGGAGTTTTTTGGAATACAAATATTAAATTTTTGATATATGGAATTGATATTCCTATATCTATTGTCTTTTTTTTCTAATCTATGTATCCATTTTGATATATTCTTTATTGCCTATTTATATTATGTAGCGTCATGCCCATGAGAAGATGTGTGAATATTACCCAAGGGGAATGTTCTGGTGAACCACTATGAGAAAATCCTCAAGTGGAACAGAATCTTGTAGAGATAGTGGTGTGGGATGTCCATGATCTAGTTCCAGTAACTGAACTTATTCCCATTCTGGATCTGTTAGTTGAACTTAAAAGGGATAATTTTTTTAATAATGTTCAAGAGTTTCCTCACAAGAATCCACCTTTTTTCCATGGCTCTAATGATCCTCGAGAGGCTTAAGACTAGTTGATAAAGATTTAACTTTTTTTGAGTTCCTTCAAATGCCCAATGACATTATGGTGAAATGTGTCACCTTTAAGGTGGAAAGGTTTGTAGGATCGAAATATGAATGTAGATTCCCAATTACAAGTGGGGGGTGAATTGTAATTTAAAAAAAATTCTTTCTTAAACAAAACGAAAACTATGTTTAACAAGGTTAAACAAGATAAATTCAAAAGTGCTATTTCAGTTCTACTAAATTTCTAGGTTCCAAAAATATGGTTCCAGAAATGAAACTTAAGAAAAGTTTACATGGAAAAGATTCTACCTTAAAGCATATAGAATCTTACTTATCAGAGTATACAAATGAACAGGAAAGTATAATAAGGTTATAATTTCTTCCATTATAGAAATACAATGAAACTAAACTTGAAACAAAAACAAGTAACTAGTATGAAATATTTTAACCCAAAGAGAAGGGTATCCAAAAACCTTGGATAAAGGTCCCTTGATTTATACTTTCAAGAAAGTCTGTTTTACCCACACTAGGGTAATCCCTCGATAGGAATATCGTAATCTATCTTGATATCCCTGCAAGCCCTTGAACTTTAAGGTAGTGAGAACCTCTGTCTTCTTATCCATGGAGGTCCTTGAACTTTAAGGTAGTCAACACCTTTGTCTTCATATCCCCATAAGTCCTCAATTTTACACAACAACAATCGGAGTCGTACAAAGAAAGCTGAAGAAGATGTTCAGTACATATAAGGCATGAGAGTTTCTATTTCTCTATAAATCACATTATCTGCATGTAGTCTCTAGTGTGATCAATAGATAATGAGCTCATTCAATTAAGATCCTATTTATAGGCACTTATCCAATGTTCAGCTCCCTCCCCCAATGGTTATATTTTTCCTTGAATCTCGGAAGGACCTGTACACATGTCACTCAAACAATGGTTAGTTAGAAATAGAATGTACAACATCATTTCATAACTATAAAAGGTGTATGAAAAATAAGGTTTCTTAACCAAATATATTTTTAGAGTCTAAGGTAAAATAAATGTACAAACTTTAAGGAAGTAATAATTTTAGGACTATAAATAATGGATAATCGAATTTTGTTTTCTAAAGAATTCAGAACCTGAATTCTATAGACTTTGGAATCATAATTCTAATGATTTAGAAATCCTAATTATAATGAATTTAGAATTGGATTTCTATTGAATTAGGAATATGAATTTTTAGGATTTCAGAGTCTGAATTCTGAGGAATTCGGAAGCTAATTTTTGAGAAATTAACAATCAGAATTTCTGATAATTTGATGTCTAAATTTAAAAAAATTCCGAGTCTGAATTACAGACAATTCAATGTCTGAATTTTATGGAATCCAAAGTCTCATTTTCAGAGAATTCAGAGACTCAATTTCAAAGAATTCGGAGTCTGAATTTCAGGGAATTTGGAGTCTAAATTTTAGATAATTCAGAGTCTAAATTTCAGAGAATTCGAAGTCTAGCTTTTAGATAATTACTTGTCTACATTTCTAAAAATTCATTGTCTAAAATTCATAGAATTCAGTGTCTAAATTATATAGAATTCAGAGTCTTAATTTCAGAGAATTTGGAGTCTGAATTTCAGAGAACTTGGAGTCTGATTTATATAGAATTTTGAATCTAAATTCAGAACATAAAATCAAAACCTGAAAACAGAATTCTCTAAAAAAAATAATTTATAGGATTTCGATGTTTTAGATATAAAACTGAATTTTATCCTTTAGAAATAAAAAGAGTTATATTGGTAGAATCTATAAAATGAATGATGAAAACATAGGTAAGGGTAATATTTTCTTGAGGAAGGGATATTTTTATTATTAAGATAAATCATAGGGAAGATATGATTTGTCTTAAGATAGAGTGTTTGTGAATTTCAAAACATATAAGATTGGAAAAGTCATAAGGAAACCTTATTGACTCAAAAATTTCCCCCTTTTTGGAAAGCATAAAAATCCTTACGAAAAAGAATATATGGGTAGAAATTTTCTTTATGGACATAAAAAAACTATCTCTATTTACATATCAAACAAAGTGAATATTACTTACCCCCCTTGGATTCTGAAATCCCCAAGGATCGTATTCTTGATTTCCTCAATGAGATTATACATTTTATTGCATACGAAAATCTTCATTGTTAAGAACTTCCCCTTAGATGAGCACCCCCTTACTTAGGGAAATCTATTCTTTACTTAGAATTATTTTTATCATTCCATTCTCCCCCTTTTTGATTTTCAAAAAGGAATAGTGATAATGGGAAAAATTAATACCCAAAAAATTATTACTAAATAGCCAAATATATATGAAGAACAATGAAAATTCCATTATTATTGGAATAATTTTTACAAATAATAAAATTCAAAAAAAAAGATCAGATTTGAGATAATTATCATTATTTCTCCTTCGGCATGAGCCTCTTCAAAATGGATTTCAGCTTCTTAAGATCCATGTGATCTTCTTCAAAACACTTCTGCAGTTGATCCGGATCTTCGATTTTCTTCTCCAATGATTTAATTTTTTCTTCCTGATCCTAAAGACATTATATCTGAGCCTTCAAGACTTCTTCTTACTTAACAAGCATTTCTTGAATCTAAATTCTAATCTCCCTTTCTCACTTCCAATTCAAAGCCACTAAATTAAGCATCCCATTCAATTCCTTGACTTCTTGCTTCCGATTTTTCTATTTGAGAGTCATATTTTACTCAAAACTCATAGTAAGATCATTAAGATTCCCATATTCGGTGTCAAAACAACATTCAAATTGTATTGAAATTCATCAATGTCTCTAAGCTATTTAACTGTCTTTCTTGACCAACTTATAATGTTCTTTCATGATGTCTTATGAGTCTCCTAACCAATGATAAAAGATTTGAAATCTACCTCAATTATGAAAAATTTATCCATAAGCATTGAAATTGAATCTGATTTTTGATTGAACGAATGTTGAAGCAACTAGAATCTTGAATATATACTTAGGAATAAGCGAATGGTATCAACCTACTTTTTCAAAAAAGTACCCTAACATCATTTCCAAGAGAGGAAAATTCCAAATCTGAGTGTTTGGTTGGTGAGGATTGTTTTTCAATCTCTTTAGCTTTTCTCTTCGATGAAGAACCACATTCTTTATTTTTAAGCACATATTTCATAGGTGTACCAACCAAAACATGGTTTCCCTTATCATCCTTCATAATGATCTCTTATGATTTAGGTGATCCATGATCACTATCAGATAATTAAACAATATTAACTTCCTCAAGTTTTTATTTATCGGAACCTGCCACAACATCCTCTGGTTGAATAAAATAATGATTGTTGCTTTCTTCTTCAGATAGCTTATTCACTTCTTCCTAACCTTTTTCATCTTTTCTGAGAGTATCTAGTTATGAAGATTAGACATCATAAGATTGAATTTTTGGTTTTTCTGAAGGAATATCCTTCTCATGATAATCTTCTACTTGCATTATCTTCACTTTGGTATCACTACTTCATTCTTATTCTTCTTCATCTACTTATTCTTCTTCTACTTCTTCTACTTCTTCGGTATCACTACTTCCTTCGTGATATGGTTCTAGAATTACTACCTTCTTTCCTGGAGTCACAAGGAGTGATTCATTCAAAAATTATTTTGGTACCTGGAGTTGTTCATAGGCTTTCTCCATAGACTTGAGAAGAGATTGAATGATTTTCACATCTGAAATCTTCTTCCTCTATTTCTTTTCTTTCTCTTACTTCTCAACATCTTACCCAACATTTATCTTTACAGATTTTGCCTTATCAGGGTCTAAGACAAATGTAGTCTCCCCTTACTTCCTGTTATTCTTTGCCTCTCTCCACTTAGCCACTACTTCATCAGGTTAATTATTTTTCTTCTTTGGTTTTTGGGTTGCTGATTGAGTTTCCTTGGCCACATGGATTTTGTCTTTCCCTTATGGATCCTTTAACTTTCCATTCCTTCCACCCTTTTGGGAAGTATCATCCACTTCCAGTTTCTTTGATTGAGCTTCTATTTCTAACTCAGAAAAATCATAAAAATATTCATATTTAGAAAAAAGTCATCCTTCATCCTTCTCAATGTATCATTTCTAAGCATCATAACTCTATAATTTTTTGGCTTACAACTATAAGGAATTTTTAACGAATGAAGAAAATGTACAAGAATCTTGGAGAGACTTTCTAGATACATGATAATTTGAAATTTGAAATTTCCATTCTTTATATTCCCATTTTTAACCCAGATATACTTGACCATGTTTATCCTCCTAATGTTTACCAAGAAATCCAGAATATAGATTTCAATTTTCATTAGAGAATCTTTATCCCCTTATCTTGGAATGATAAAACCTTGAACACATAACTCAAGAATTTAGAAGTTTTTAGAAATATTTACAATATTCGGAGTCTTCATTTCTTTCAGACCTAGGCAGTCTGAAGCCTTTTCCTTCTCAAAAAATCCTATTACATCTAGCATCTTATGGGTACAATACTCTGCTTCTCCTTCATATGTAATTCCAATCTGATTTCCATCCTCGGTGTAAGAAAGGGAGTAGGTATTTCCATAACACTTAAAGGAAACCCTATCTCTCCCTCCTTCATTTAAAAATCTTACTGACTCATAAAATCCAATCAACAACTCTGGATAGACAGGATCCTGCACCTTCGGTTCCGATATACACTGGCTCTCCCATCCATTCAGCTTAATTTTCTTTGAAATGATAGAGTCATACATAGTATAGATTTTCGGATCAACCAAACATTCTCGGTAAATCTTCTACTTGGAGATTTCTTTCACTAAAGACATATCATTTTGAGGGGAGGATTCTACATATATTCATAATTGAGGAAAGCCTGAAGATTTGGAACAGGCTTTAGGATAGGGGCAGAGCTTCAACATGCCAATGATAGAAAATTTATGTGGTACAAACATCATGGGTATTTATATAGCTATTTGAGATGATTTTTCAACGTTATTGATTGATCCAATGGTTGAAAAAACTCTTGATCATATCTGACAGTTGAGATGAAAGATGAAGAATAGATTTGTTATATTCCTATCTTTTGAGGGTTTTAAGGCAAACATTCAGATTTATGATAAAGTGAATCCGGAAGAGTTTCTTAAACAAGATAAAAATACCAACATATAAAAATATTATTAAAAAAATTTAAGAAAGAAAAAATACCTTCCGGATCGCTAGGAAAATTATTCGTAATGAGGAAGATTCTTCTTGAATAACTTTAGATTATGGAATAAACTTAAAAAAACTTAAAGAAAATTTTGGTTATGGAAAACCAAATTACTATGAAAATTTTGATTAAGAAATATTTTGATTCTGAAAATTTTGATTATAAAAATTTGATTTCAAAAATATTTAATACTAAAAATTTTGATTACGAAAAATTTCGTTACAAAAATTTTTTTAACGAAAATTTTGATTACCAAGAAAATGTACTCCCCCTATTAAAAAGAGTTACATACTGTAAGGAGATTGATTTCAACAGGATGTTAATATTGAATATTACCTTATTTTTATCATCCATAACATGTATTTAATGTCTTAAAATATAGCAAAGGGTAATGATTTTTTTGAAAATATCAGCAAGTTGATCTTCCATTCTGATAAATTGAAGAATGATATCTCATTTTTGTGTGTGATCCCTAAGAATTTGATGCATGTTATCTATGTGTTTTTCACAAGAGTGATGTGAATGGTTTTTACAAAAGGAAATTTAACTAGTATTATCACACAATATTTGTGTATTGGTAAAACTCATACCACAGTTTGTGAGTGTGTGTTGTATCCATAATACTTGACCACAACAACTTCCAGCTACTATATATTTAGCTTAAGCTGTGGAAAATGATATTGAGTGTTGATTTTTTCGTGACCAAGAAACTAATGAATCTCTTAATAAATTACAAGTTCCATATATACGTTTCAATCAATTCTACATCAAACAAAGTCAGCATCTGAATTTGTTTTAAAACAAAATCATTTCCAGAAGTATAAAAGAGTCCTAAATCCACGGTTCCCTTTAAGTAGCAAAAAATATTTTTCATTGACTTTAAATGATATTCCTTAGAATTATATTGATCCCTTGCACCTAAGAGTAATGAAAACATTAAGTTAGGATGACTAGATGTCAAGTATAGTAATCTTCCTATCATACCTCTAAACGATGTTTGATTTACTGGTTTCCCAGCTTCACCAAGATCAATTGAATTTGAGGTACCAATGGGAGTTATAATAATCTTAGTGTTGTCATATCCATAATTTTTAAGAATATCTTTAATATAATTATGATGATATATATATGTTCATTCAATTTTTTGAGAAATTTTAAAACCTAGGAAAAATGTTAACTCACTAATCAAAATCATTTTGAACTCATATTTCATTAGATACGCAAACAAATCGATTAAAGATTGATATGTTGAACCAAATATAATATCATCAACATATATTTGAACAATAAAAACATTGTTCATATCTTTATTTATAAATAAGGATGGATCATCAATTCCCTTAATGTAATTTTTTGTAACAAAAATCATATAAGTCTATCATACCAGGCTCTAGGGTCTTGTTTAAGTCCATATAAATCTTTGGTGAGTTTGAAAACATGTTTAGGATGTTTTTTATCTTCAAAACTCATATGTATCTCAAAAAAACTTCCTCATGAATATATCCATTAAAAAATTACATTTAGCATCCATTTGAAAAAGTTTGAAGTTGAAGAATGCTGTAAAGGCAAGTAGAATACGAATGGAATAAATTATAGCTACGAGAGTATATGTTTCTTCATACTTTATTCATTTATGTTGATTATAGCCTTTAGCAACTAATCTAGCCATATTTCTTACAATTATTCCATTTTCATCACACATATTTCTGAAGACCCATTTTACTCTAACAACTGATGTTTCTTTATGTCTTTCTTCCAAGGTCCATTACTTATTTCCTTTCGAATTACTCTAGCTCATCTTTTATAGATTTTATCCAATCATAATCACCTAATGTTTTATTAGTTCTTTTTTGTTCTAATTGATAAAGTAATTCTAGATGTTCCACATCATTTATTAAAATACTTCTAGTCCTTACATGTTTATTTACATCACTAATGATATTATCACTGGGATGATTCATAAGATACAACTAATTTGGGTTTTGTAAAACTTATTCATCAACAAATGGTAGGATATATTATGGGGTAAACATAATAGAAACATTTTCTTGAACATTTTCCTTATCAAAAGGATATTCTATCAGAGATTCACAATCCATTTTTAAAAACACATCTGTAGATGTTGGTTGAGGGAGTTTAAAAACCAAAGGATTGGTTTCATCAAATTTTAAATGTACTGTTTCTTCAACAGAACAAGTATTATTATTAAAAACTCTATATGCCTTAGAAGTTGTGGAGTAGCCTAAGAAAATTAATTCATCATATTTGGCTGGAAATTTATGTAAATTATCATTAATATTCAGAATGAATACTTTGCATCCAAATACCTTGAAGTAGGAAACTCTAGGTTTTCTACCATTCCCTAACTCATAGGGCAGTTTATTAAGAAAAGATCTAATCAAAACATGATTTATAGTAAAAAAGTAGTACTTATAGTGTTATCTTGAAAATGATTTTCTATGGAATATTCACTCAAAAATGTTCACGTTATCTCTTGAAAAAAATTGATTTCTTCTTTAAACAACCCCATTTTGTTGAGGGGTTCTTGGTGCTGAGAAATTATGAATAATTCCTTTTCTACTGCAAAAAGTTTCAAAATAAAAATATTTAAATTCTCCTCCATAATCAATATGAATAGTTATCAATTAACGATTTTTCTTATTTTTAACTTGGACTCTAATGATTTTGAAATTAAAAAATGCTTCAGATTTCTGTGCTAGAAAATAGACCCACGTAAATCTAGTGTAATCATCAACTAGGAAAAACACATAGTATTTTCCTCCAATGCTTCTATTTTGTGTTGGACCAAAGAGATCCATATGCACAAACTATAATGCATTAGAAGATTAGACTTCGCCAATAGATTTAAATATTGATTTATGTTTCTTACCATATTGACAAGAATCACAAACCATTGAAGAATCATAACGAATATCTAGTAGATCCATAACAAGTCTTTTCTTAGAGAGTTTACAAAATTTCCTATAGTTACAGTGTCCAAACATTCTATAAAATAACCAATATTGGTCTTCTATTACACTACGACAAGGTAGATCTTTACTCTTATGGTCTTCTATGTTTTGTGTGTGTACATTTTCATGCCTATGGGTAAGAAGAGTAAACTCTTCCTTGGAATTATGTACTAAGAACTTATCATTCCAAAAATTCAAAAGTTAACCTTCATAAAAAAATTCACTTATGATAATGAGGTTGTGCTTAAAACCATTAACAAAAAACATTTGAAATAAATGTTTTCCCAAGAAGAACAATGTTACCTATAGAAATAATTTCTCTCTGAGCATTATCTCATAAAGTTACATTTCCTCATTTTGTCTTGATAATATTTTCAAAGAAGTTTTTGTTACCTATAATATGTCGGGAACATCCACTATCCATGTACCATGTATTGATATTGGTACTATCTTTGTTTTCCTGAAAATAAGAGTGTTATACTTTCGGAAACCAATGTTTCTTAGATCTGGAATCATCAAAAAGGAAAATTTTATGTATTCATATTTTCTTAGAAAAATTGGATTTTTGAAAACCTAAATACTGAGTTTTTTTTGATGAATTACTTTTTTTCCAATTCCCACCACACTGAAACATAGTTCATAATGGATAAAATTGAGGAACAAAATAATTATTACTAAAAATAGATATAAAATTAGTATAACCAAATCTAGAATTATTCCTTGGAGGTCAAATTTGGGAATACATTTTATCAAAATTTTCCTTACATATGGTAATGTCTGAAAAACACTTCCTCAAGTATAATATTTCTAAATTCAATCTACAAACTAAGTGTTTATCCTCAAGAACATTAGTTTTAGCACTAGATTTAGTCTCTAAAATATTTTTCGTAGAAATTAAATTTTCAAGATCCTTAAAAATTGTATCCTTATTAGAATTAAATTCCTCAAGGATTTTGGAAATAATTTCAAACACATAAATTTTCTTATCAAGATCTTTATAAGGATATGATACTTATATAGTAAGAAAATAAATTCTATAATTTTCATTAACATGTTTTTTCTTGTGTTTTGAATTTTCATTCTCAATATGTTTAGCTAACCTGGAAGCTTATTCATAAGTAGGTAGTATATTATCTTCAGCAGAAGAAGATTCTTCATCTGAAGATTCATAATTTTTATTATCACTATAAATTGTATTTAAGGATACATTAGTTGTGGATTCATCTTTGTGTACCTTGGCCATTAGAAAATTATTTTCAATTGGTTTCTTGGCTAATAGACCAAGATTCTTCTAACCAGAAGATTTATACTCTGAGGATTCATCAGAAAAATATCCACCATTGTCACTCCAGGTGTCATTATCATTGAAAACATTCCTAGATTTATCTTTCTAGTACTTGTTTATATTCCTCTTAGAATGATTTTACTTTCTATCCTTTTTCTTAAGCATATGACAATCTGGTCTTATATTCCCTGCTCTTTTGCATTCATAAAAAGTTACTTCCAAGTCTTTCTTGTCCCTTATTTCTTTATTATTAAATCTATACTGAAATTATTTATTCCCAAATATCTTGTTCATTCTTCTGGAAAGATTAGATATCTCATTCTCAGAATTTTCACTTTCACTTGATTTAGAAAAAATAGGGTCTTTCTTTGACTTGGATCATGTAACTCTTTTAGAAGCCTTGAATTTTTTTAGTAGTGAAGGCCACACTCCCATTTTAATTCTTCATTTTATTCATATCATCATATCTTTTCATTATTGTCTCGTGTTGAAGAAGATTTCCAAAAATCCCATCAAGAGTAATTTGAGATACTTTCTGATTCTCATCAATAGTTGTTCTCTTAGATTCCCACTCATTAGGTATGATATCTATAATCTTATCCAAAAGTGCCTCATCATCTAAAACTTTTTCACCCAATGATTTTAAACTTTTAACAATGGTCCTAAACCTTTGTTATACCTTTCATACCGGTTCTCCATAAGGAAATATAAATCCATGATATTCTACTCTAAGCATAGATCTTCTTGTTTCTATAACCTTGGATGTACCAAAATGAGTAACCTCCAATTTCTTCCAAATAAAATTTGTTGCTTCAAAAGAAGAAATATAACTATATATATTCCTGGTCATGGAACATAGAAAAGTATTGCATACCTTGTAGTTTAGTTGATATTTTTACATTTCTAGATTAGTAAAAGTCTTGACTTCTTTATCAAGAATCTTGTAATCTCTAGAAAGTATAACAATGTTGTCCACTCATGTAATGAAAAATTTATTCATATGATCTCTCCAATATTCATAATCATTACCATCAATTATAGGTGGTCTAGTTGGATTTAGATTGTCAATCAAACCAATATTCACTTCTGCCATATAAAAGAAAATATATTTCCATAAAAACTTGTTAATAGTAAAAATTTGTAAACAAGGTTAATAATACTAATCATGGAAAATATTTAGAACAATGAAAACTTGAGTAATAAAATATATATGTGAATATAATTATTTTAGAGACCTCCTCTGATACCAAATTTTGGATCAAAATATGAATGTAGATGCTCAATTACAAGAGGTAGGTGAATTGTAATTTTAAAAACTTTCATTTTTAACTTTAAGGAAATTTGTGTTCAACAAGGATAAATAAAATAAATTCACAAGACCAGTTTTAGTTCTACAAACTTTCTAGGTTCTGGAAATATGGTTCCAGAAATGAAACTTAAGAAAAGTTTACAATGAAAATATTCTACCTTAAAGCGTATAGAATCTTACTTTTTAGAGTATACAAATGAACAAGAAAGTATAATAAGGTTATACTTTCCTCCTTTATCAAAATACAGTAGAAATTACATTGAAAAAAAACAAGTAACAAGTATGAAATATTTTAACCAAAAGAGAAGGGTATCCAATAACCATGGATAAAGGTCCCTAGAATTATACATTCAAGAAAGTATGTCTTACCAACACTATGGTAATCCCTCGATAAGAATATCAGAATCTGTCTTGATATCCCTACAATACCTTGAACTTAAATGTAGTTAGAACCTCTTTCTTCTTATCCATATAATTCCTTGAACATTTAGGAAGTCGAAACCACTGTCTTCCTATCCCTAGAAGTCCTTGATTGTACACAACAACAATTAGAGTCTCGTGAAGAAAGTTGAACAAGATGATTAGTATGCACAAGGCATGAGAGTCTCTCTCTAGAAATCACTTCAGTATCATGCAATCTTTAGAGTGATCAAAATATTAAGAGCTTGTTAAAACGAGCACCAATTTATAGGCACTTCTCCAATGGTTGGATCCCTTCTGCAACAGTCATATTATTCCTTCAACCTCGGAGGGACCTGTACACATGTCACTCAAACTACGGTTAGATAGAAATAGAATATATGAAATCCTTTTTTAACTATAACAGGTGTAAGAAAACTAAGGTTTATTAAAAAAAATATTTCTTGGAGTTTAAGGAAAAACAAAAGTTTAGATTTTAAGCATGTAATAATTTGGTGACTATAAATCATGGATATTCAGATTCTGTTTTCCTAAGAATTCGGAACCTGAATTCTATAGACTTCAGAATCTGAATTCTAATGAATTTAGAATTTCAATTCTGATGAATTAGGAATATAAATTTTAATGAATTTGTAATATTAATTCTTAGGAGTTGGGAGTTTGAATTTTGAGGAATTCAGATTCTGAATTCTGTGGAATTCGAAGTCTGGATTTTAGAGAATTCTGAGTCTGAATTTCATAGAATTCGGAGTCTTCATTTCATAGAATTATGTGTCTGAATTTTAGAGAATTAAATGTCTAATATTCAGAGAATTCGGAGTCTGAATTTCAAATAATTCAAAATATCATTTTCATAGAATTCGGATTTTGAATTTCAAAGAATTCGGAGTCTGAATTTTAGAGAATTCGGAGTCTGAATTTCAGAGAATTCAGAGTTTGATTTTCAGTGAATTTAGAGTCTGATTTTCAGAAAATTCAGAGTCTGAGTTTCTGAGAATTTGGAGTCTGAATTTCAAAGAATTCAGAGTCTGTATTTCAGGGAATTTGGAGTGTGAATTTCATAGAATTCAGAGTCTGATTTTCAGAGAATTCCGAATCTGAATTCGGAACGTGAAATCAGAACCTAAAAATAGAATGCTCTAAAACAAAGGATTTATATGATTATGAGTTTTTAGATATGAAACTGAATTTTATACATTATAAATAAAAAGAGTTAGATTTATAGAAACTATAAAATTAACAATGAAAGCATAGGTTTGGGTAAAATTTTCTCGAGGAAGGAAAATTTTCCTTATTAAGATAAATCATAGGGAAAATATGATTTTCCTTAACATAGAGTGTTTGATATTTTCAAAACATAGAGGAATGAAAAAGTCACAAAGAAACCTTATTGAATCGACATGTCTTAGTATTAGAAAGTGAGATTTAATTGTGATCACAAATAATAATGATGTATTGGAATGGAAATACATTCAAATAATTTTCACCGATTAGTTATATCTAGAATCTTGGTTCTTGATAAATCCATCGAGTTTCTAAAAACCAATTTGGGTTACATGACATTGAATCAAAATGAAAAATTCCTTTCTGATATTTTTTAGTTTTCTCTTAATGTGGTGACTAATGAAAATTTGAATGGATAAATATTTGAAATGGTTCTTTTCTCTGAAATCCAATCTCATGTTTTCCTAGTAAAACTGGATTTTTATGCTGATGAACTAGATAGGGAATTGATGGTTGAGATTGACTTGGCTAGTAACTCAATGTTAATAGGATTTCCATTTTCTCTTAGGTGATTTCTATGAGTTACATTAAAGTAAAGAGAGAGCGTGATGAGTCTCGGGGTGGTTTTAAATAACCAAAATCTTCCAGACCAATTGTAGTACTTAGAAGAGGCCCATTGACTTACTTTTAGAACAACATGGTTGGGTATTCGAGATGTCTGTGTATTGAGGATCCAAATATTTATACATCCTATGGTCACTCTAGACATCTAATAAAGTTATATCATTTCATTTATTCCCCATGCAGTGGAACAAGATCATCATCTCCAAAAATTATTTTGGTTCAATCAAATTATTTAAGATGTAAGGGGTTCTAGAAATAGAAATCTAGAACGAAGCTTCTTCATGTAGTGGAAGAGTATCTAAAGGAATATGATATAGGTCCAGTGACTCTGATAGCTAAAATCACTATAGATTCTTCCTTAGTGATTACTTTATTTTTTATTAGTGCATCTCATTCATTTATATCGATACATATTTTGAACCAACTACATATTCTACTGGAGATTTATTCTTTTGTGATGGATATTATCAAACCCCATTGGAATGAAGAGAGAGTAGGGTATTTTTTGTCTTTCTTGTGTTTTCTTGTGGTCAATGATTAAGAATACCATGAATTTTCAGGATCTTGACTTGAAACCAATCAACATTATCCTCAATACGGATTGGTTGATGGCTAATTAGGTCCAAATTTATTTTTACCATTGGTAGGTCTCCTTTACTTCAACTGATACAGTTTTGTGTGCCTTTTAATAATAATGGAACTAAATTTCAAGTAGATATAGACTATCTTTTCTAGAATTGGATACAATGATATATATTTTTTCTTCTGACTTAGAGAAAGAATATTTGATTAATGATCTCACTACTCCTTACATTGAGTTTCTCAATGTGTTTCCCTCTAGTTTTCTCGTATTCCATCAATAAGATATGAATATATATTTTTTATTTATTTTCCGATACTATACCAATATCTATTCCTTCTTATTATATGGTACCCATGGAGGTTATAGAGTTAAAAAATCAATTACATGGTCTATTATAGAAATGATTTATATATAAGAGTGTATTACCTTGGGTGGATTATATTCTCTCTATGAAGAAATATTATGGACCACTTTGCCTCTTTGTTTATTGTTGAAAACTTGATCAAGCTACTCTAACAAACTTGTATATTTTTCCATTTATTGATGATATGTTTTACTATTTGAAAGAAGAAAAGTGATTCTCAAAGATTGATATTTTTTTGTTATCACCAATTCAAAATAAAAAATATTACATTCCAAAGACTATCTTCAAAATTAGGTATCATTACTTTGAGTATCTTGGTATTCTCCTGATCATGACCAATGGACATGTAGTCTTTATGGCTTGGATGAACAGAATATTCCATGAGAACCCCGATTCATTCATGGTGGTTTTTTTGGATGATATTTAGGTTCAATCCTAAATTGACTAGTATCATGTTAGTAATTTGATGAAAATCCTATAAATCTTGAGATAAAAAAGACATTATGGAAACCTTTTAGAATGAAATTTCTGGACTAATGAAGTGGAATTCTTGGGACCCTTGTGTCGAAATATTGATTATCTATAGATCAGGATGAGTTGAAATTTTTTAAGACATGGGAGAAACTATGTAATGAATTCTAAATATATAGATTATTGGGTTTGGTGGGATAATACCACAGTTTGTTTTTTAAATATTTCTCAATTTTAGCTTCCATGATGACAAGTCTCACCTGGAAGGGAGTGATTTTTTTGTGATGAAAAATTTCAGAATTATTTTGTTAAGAGATAGCCTATTTTTACTTTTTCACTTGTGTTGACTCTTCCAGTGGTTGGTGAGGTCTATGATTATTTTTTTGATGCTTCGGTTTTTGGTTTGGAAGTGTTATTATGTTGGGTGATCAGGTGGTAGCCTATGGATCTAGATAGCATAGGCCACAAAGGAAGACTTACTTGACCCACAATCTCAAACATGTAGCTATGATGAAATCTCTTAAGAGTTTGTAGTATTACCTATTTGGATAAATGTTTACCATTTATTCTGAACAGAAATTATTTAGTTATAACTTATCAAAAAATATCTCTAGTAGAGGCATTGGTTGGAGTACCTGTAATATTCCGATTCAACATTTCTTACACCCCAAAGAAGGAAAATGTCATTATTGATGATTTTAGCAAGAGACATTAAACAAAAGCTATAAAATAAACATCATAAGAGTGGAAAAGTATGGTTACTATTTCTCAATTGTATATAGTATTCTAAGAGGTATTGAGAAAGGTTTTCATGGATATTTTTTAGTTGACTTATTCTATAATGAACCAAACTAAATACCCACTCAAACTGGTACATGACCCAATCTACTACATACCCAAAGGGAATTCATGATCCCAATAGGTTGGAAACAAGATCCCAATAATTAAATAACAAATAGAGGGAACAATTTTTCCCAACATGAAGAAAAAACAAAGAAGATATATGCAACATAGACAACAAAAAAAATTGATAAATATATTCCAAAACTAAAATAAAGAGTAGAAAACCGAACATCTCCAGAGTACAAACAATCTCCAAGTATAGTTAAAACCAAAAATTACTACTAATAGGATTACAAAAATACTCCATGTGATAGTGTGAGAAGACTCCCACCATATCACTTCCAACTACACACCTCAGATGACCAAAAACCTTTCCAAATAATTATGGCACATTTACTTTTCCTTCATCAAAATACATAACCAAGTCTACAGACCACTGAATGGGTTCACATGGTGTGATCTAATAGGCTCATTAGGGTCCCACCCAAGTGTTCTATATCAAGTCTCTAATCCATATTCCAAGATTATTCAACATTAAATAACATAAGACAAGATAATACTTCAATAGTTTTTATGTCAAAATCATGGGAAAAATTTAATTTCCTCCTTTTCCATATTTCCAAATAAAATATTTAATTAAGTTTCAAAGACGTTCACATCCATATATCCCAATAGATATACATTGTCACAAAAAACCTGTATCATATATCATATCAAATCCATCGTATTACAACAAAATAGTACAAACCAAAGTAGCCTGAAACGGACAAGAAGCATATGTAACATCAATCCAGCTATCACACTAATTTAGGGTAGCTAGTAAACTCATACCCAATATAGAAAATCACATACATATCAATCCTCTGGATATATGCATTAAGTCTAGAGGGGATTGTAACACCTTAACAAGTGAACCACCCAATATTTCTAATAAGTCCCTAGAAAAATAGGCCTAGGGAAAATAGAAAAGCCACATGATCAATCACACCCCCTTGAAAAACTGAATGATACCTATTACTATACCTTCCACCTAAAAAACCAAGACTTCCCATGTGATCTATTTTCCAAACCAGTTCATCAATCCATTTTCATCTAATTATGCGTTGATAACCATTTCACAATGATTTGAAATACCCTTTTCATTTACCAAAACTAGGGGGAAAATCTCTTTTATAAAATCCCATTTCCACACACAAAAAACAAATATGTCATAACATTCAATTTCATTTAATAAAAAATTCAAAATAGGAGAAATTTAGTTCAGGAACATAGTCTATAGATGGAACCACCTACCTCAAAACTCATATGACACTCACCTGTAACAAAACCTACCACATGAAAGGATTAAACAACAACAACAATAGAGGCCTGATAATCAACCTACACATCTTGAATTGATATAATTCAAAAAAAGGGTTGGTATAGATGAGAAAACAACACATACCTCAAGATCGCACACCCTCCATAATACAACTAATAAGGATTTTCCTATAAAAAATATCACATAATTGATATATAATAAAACAACAGGAAACATCACCATGGATCAAAACATCCAATACAGAAATGCAATGACACTATTGTGTTTATGGAAAATGAACATGTTTAAAGGATTAATCACTCAGAGATATACAAATCAACAATAATGATGATAAATTTATGAATTAATAAATCTAAATTGAAAGGGGACTCCCAAAATTATAGGAAAATGGATCTAGAAAAATATCAAGGAGTGTTATAAGAGAATGATTGAAAAATAAGAAATTTTGAAGCCCAAAATCTTTTCCACAACATTTACATGATCAGAAATACCTTTACACGTCCTGTATTCATTAGGACTAAGATACGCTGAAAAACATGTCACCTTTTTATTAAGACCCAATATTTTTACATTACATAGAGAGTACTTACTTAAAATTGTATACTAGGTCTATGGAATCTAATCTAAATAATTTAATAATTTTTCTATCCCTTTATATGGTCTATATTTCTCCTGAAGACTGAAAAAACCATAGGTTCTAACCTAAAAATGAAAAACACCACAAGAATTATCTGAACTCAAACAAAATCTCTAAAATATATTATATGGTTATACATGGACTCCATTAAATCAAAAAATATACATCCATGAACATTATGTTATTTTTCTAAATAAATGTTCTTTATCTTCAAGTGTCCCAAGATGCACCCAATTCAAGAGTAAAATAAGAAAGGATAAGGAAAAACACTAGAAATCGGGTATTGGTATTTTACTAACTCCCCACCATAATATTTTTCAACCCAGTGAAGTCATGTGGATGAATAAAGTCTAGTAAAGAGGTGATTCCACTACTCCCTTATCAATTACCAATTATTCCAAGTTTCATGATAATCTGATCTATTCAGCCATAAAAATCAGACCAACAGAATTGAATTCCAAAGAAATAGATTGATATGAAAGTAAATGATCTCAAATGGATACTCAATAACATAAACACAAGGATCTAACTCAATATCTTCCCAAATCATAACATGAGAGTGGTTAGGATAATATTTTGTGATGTGTGATATTTGGAAAACCTAAAAAATTCATGTCAACTGAGCCTGTCCAAACGATAAGTAACCTCTCCAATATTCTAAAGGTCTTAAAATAGATTAACATATCATAAAGACAACATTACCTATTTTCCAAGACGATGGTAACCCAACCAAGGATACAATTTCAAGAATAATCGGTCACCTATAAGAAAATCCAAAGGATAACACCATTGATCTGAATAAGACATCTATTGACTCTAAGACATAACAAAATACTGACATATATCTTGAATCCTCACTGACACCTCATGATCCAAACTCAGTCCCAAAAAAGAAGATTATTCCACCACTTCCCAAAAAATAGGTGATTTCTATGAGCGACCACACAAATCCACAAAATGATCCATTCAGGTTAATGACCGGTTACTATTTTTATAATAAAAGTCAACTAGAACAAGATGGATATACCATGATCAACCAAATTCCATTACATAGGTGTAGTTTATATCCTCCAAAATTTTAATAACATGCTCTGTCTGACCATCCATTTACTAATGATATGTTCTAATCAATATTACGTTAGTCTAAATTGCCTCTTGGAGACTTCTCTGGAAGCTCGAGTAAAACCTAATATCCTTTTCTAAAACAATATTATATTTAATTCCATGTAATCTGAAAATTTTCCACAAATATAGCTTACCTAGATCTTCAACTTTTTCAATGTCTTTAACCTGAATAAAATGAGTTGATTTTGTTAGCCTATAAATCAACACCTAGATAGAATTCCTACCTTGGGGATTCTATGGTAATCAAATAGAAATTACTAGGGATACCACATCCCCTATCCTTTTCACTAGAAGAGGTTATAGAAAACCAATAGGTTTCAGATAAAATTCCTTAATATATTGGAAGGTGTGAAATAGGGACATATGTTTAGCATTGTCACACTTTATACATGACCACCATAATCACTCTCTCATGTCATAGTACATATTTTCAATGCTTGGACAAAACAACCAATAAAAAATATATTATTCAAAATAAATATAACTCCACATGGATTTTGGGATGAAAAACCAATCCCAAAAACTAAAATTCAATCTGAAGAGAGGGACCAACTAGAAATGGTCTCCACACCATATAAGGTTTCTTTAATTTCTCTCAAATTTACATACTACTACTGAATTTTCATGATGGACACAAGGAGGTATTATAATAACTAAACACTAGTCAAAACCATTCTTGGAACATTCTCCTGATCATCCAAAAGAAACTGAGAAAAAAATCTTGATATGGTTCCACTCTTCTTCGATTCAAAAACAGCTTGTGATGGAACTTTTCTGCTTAGAGCTTATGAAACAATATTCTCTTTTCCTATGATGTGGGTGGTATAAAATTCATGTGTATGAATGTATTCCACCCACCACCTATATCTAATATTCAATTACTTCAGAGAAAATATATATATCAAACTCTTATGTTAAGAAAAGATTGTGAAACTTTACCCAAAAATAAAATGGTTCCAACACTTAATCACATGAATAAATGTGGAAAGCTCTAAATCATGAGTGGGGTAATTATTCTAATGTGTGTGAAGATGAAGATAGTTTTAAGCTACCACATTATAATCCTACATTATCACACAATCTAAACATGTTCCAGAAACATATAAAAATCTTAAATCCCTTACTGGGCTCAAGTAAGATCATAATAGGAGCTGATATCATAAGGCTTTTCAACACATTGAAATAAGACTGAAACTTTTCATCCCACATGAATTCACTAATTTTTTGGTGAAATCCATCAATGGTGATTACAACTTTGAGAAATCCTTTACGAACCTTTTATAGTATCCAAAATGACCACGAAGGTCATAATTTCAATGAAATTCTTTGGTTTTTCCCATAAAAAACATAATTCACCATCTCAGAGTATTTTTCAGACTAAACAGCATCATAATATATTCATAATGACCAGACCTACTACTAAAATCTTTATTTGATATATCACACTCCCAAAATATGATATGATGAAAACCTGAGAGAAAATCATTCTTTGAAACCCAATTTCCTCGTTTAATTAATCAAGTAGATCATCTAAATAAAGATATGGATACATGTTCTTAATTATTACCCAGTTAAACATCCAATAGTACATGTATAATCGAAGAGAACCTTATGCCCTCTTAGAAAAGATCACTGGGTAAGCCAAAGAAGAAATACTAGGGATAAAAACCCCTTCACCACTAGGTTTTCCAACTAAATCTTTACCACTTTTAGCTCTATTGGTGGCATGCGATAAGAAGGTATCAATATCAGTTGCGCACCTAGAACAAGGTCAATTTTAATATCTATTTCACTATCTATATAAAGGATAAATAAATATTCTATTAAAACATTAGAAAAGTAAATAACAATAGTAGGAATATAAAAACAGAAGATATTTCTTCATGAACAATTTCTACAATATACCAAAAACTCATAAACATTAAATGGAAAGGTCCTACACGAACAGAACTCTGATTCCATGATCCCTAAAACACCTGTAAGATCCCATAGACCATAAGAAACAAGACATTTTAATGATAAAAATAAACCTCAAAATGATGATTAAAAAATAAATCCATCCTAATGATGAAATAAAATTGATCTAGATTGAGAATAAGAAAATAAAAGACTAACTCTGTATCAGTTATCGATAGCACACATGATGGACACTAAAACCCATAATATTTCCTCTTCCCAACAGGTATCTCGAACTCCCATTAAAAGAAAATGAGTCTCGTTAAAAGGTTAAACAATCATCAAAATTACCATATGTAAATGACGGGGAATCGCCACAATCATATAAACAAATCGCTACTGAGGATGCAACAAATAGGGTACCACACACTATCATTGGATCTGCATCCACCTTTTCTAGAAAAAAAAAACTATTGTTGGAGGTGTATCACTCCTGAGGCCTATGTTTAGCGCCATATAGTCTTTGAAGCATCTGGTTATACCACAGTAGCCATTGGAGTAGAGAATCCTTTACCATATCGAGGTGTAGATATATCCTGACTTAAGTTTAGAGATGACTGTAACATCAAAAACTATTACACATCTTAGAAGGTGAGGGATTAAAACAGAATGTGGGTCAAAACATTCCACACAAATAAAATGTTTGTGGAATAAAACTAGTCACAATTGGAGGTTCCAAATATGCATGCTACTAGGAACCACCTCCATATCTCTTGTTATGATCTTACCACTTCTTATTCATCCCTAGAATGACACTGAAGTTTCCACTGTGTGAAAGTGAAGTCATAGATTATCCAAACTTTCCATCCATATTTATTTCTTCATCCTAGACCAATCAACTATCTCTGTAGAGGTCAAAATATTCGAAATAAATATGTAGGATTTTATATCTTGTTAAAAACCCTACATATACTCTTCAGCTTTCATATTTTCATTCTTTACAACAGCTGGTACAAAATAAACCAGTTCAGAAAACTTTTTTTGTATGATGGAAATGAATGATCTTTGAGCTATAAAGAGAGTAAAGAGAGATATTTTCCTATCATTAGTGACTCTAGAAAAAACTACTAAATAAAGAGAGTCTGAAACACATCTATAAAAATCCCATGTTCCTATCCTCTTGTACCATGGAATCCCACCAACGCTTGTTAGGACCCTCAATTCTGTACATTTCATTATATAATTTGATACTCTCAGGTGTATACCGGAAGTCCAAGATCTAAAAAATATATTTAGGATTGTCTTATAAATCTTGAGGTTCTTTTGTGACTTTAAAGGATGGTGGTTTATCACTCCAAAACCCTTGTAATCAATATATTTCTCCTAAAGCTAATGGTTGTACCTCAATGTCTATGTTCTAAACTTGTGGAACATTTTGGACAATATAATGAACTTCTGACATGGTAGCCTTGATAAATTTCTGATCGTGGGGATGATTTCCTTGAATTTCATTAACTGCAACCTCCAATAGAACTCAAAGAATGCGTCTTAAAGGAATAATGTTTCACAACGAAACAAAACAAATGATTAGATGCAAAATAATATCAGTTCAAATAAAAACCCATAATAAAAAACAGATATTATCATCAAAACCAAAAATAGGAGACACACATCCCAATATCCCATGGTAACTTTAGCCTAATCATAGAAATATATGTTTAAAAACTCATTGTAATCTACCTCTCATGTCCTAGAAATCCTATCTCCAGTCTATCAAACCTCCCAAGATAAGGGAAAACTCCAAAACATGATGCTCTAATAGAAAACTATAATTAATTAACCAAAATACCCTCTCATATTAGTACCCAAACCTATCCTCAAAATATGTTAAGGACTTCGCAATCCCCACACTAATAGAAAATAGTCCATTAATGGTGCTAAAATTAGCCTTTTCCAATGTAAAAATGTGTTGACTACCAGAGAGAAATTAAAATCCCAAGGATTTTATTAATTCTAGAAAAGTGGAAATAAAAGATTTTTCTATGAGCACTTTTAGAAGAACAAATAAAGGACCCCATTTATCAACTATTATATTTAGTCATAATAAATGACCACTTAATCAGCACTTTTCTAACTCTAAAAAATGGACACTTATTCATCAGTTTTAAAAGCACTGATAACGGGGCATACTGCAATGTGGTACTAAATTTAAAGCACACTCCAAAGCCACATATAACATAGGTACAATACATATAGCACTATAAACAGTATAAAGGTAGAAAATTGATTATAAATGAAATAAAATTTACATTGTAAATACTATAAAAAACACTATACTATTTTCATTTCAAACATTTTTTTATAAAATTACATGAATAAGTAAAAATTATCACAGAAATTCAAAAAAATAAATGTTCCTTTGTCTTTAGCCCATGGCCCCCACTCATGTTATTTTTGAAAAAACCATCCCAACTATAGAAAAAGAAAAAATATTTTATTAGATAAAATTTCTAATTTTAGTAATACTATAATGAAATAAATTAAAAAATGTATTAATTTCAAACTGAACTTTGAGTCATACAATGAAAACTGTGTATCGAATTGAGTAGTGATTAATTATTTCACATCACCACATTTCTTGTTCATATTCAAGAATTATCTCTTTGAAAATTAATTAAATAAATATATGATAAAAATGATAATAAAATTAATTATGTAATATAAGATAAAATTGTAATAAATCAAACTGATCTTGTTTTCTCATTTTTGGCGATGTGATGTGCATTTTAAACTAGAATGCTAGTTAAATATTGAAAACACACACCTGGAGTCACACCAATCACACTATTCATCATATTGTGCCGTGAATAATTCCTTAATTTCCCAAATGACTTTTGAATTTTTGTTCTAAAGTTTCAAAACAATCGTAATGTGTTTTCTTAGTTTTGAGTATGTCCATTTTTTTTTACTAAAATGTCATTTTAAACTTGAAATAGACACTTTGAGTCATATTAGTAACATCGCATGTTAGTTTAATATGTGATTGATTCCATCACTTCACAAATGACATATAAATATTTTTAAAGTATCAAGATAATATGATCATGATTTCTCTGTTTTTAGTGAGTGAAACGTTTTGACCTAAAATTTCAATTTTAAACTGATAACAGAAACATTGAGTCATACTAGGCACATAATGTATTGGATTGAGGTCATTATAATTCTTAAAAATAATAAATGACTTATGGATTTTACACCTAAAGTATAAAAAAATCCTAATGTGTTTTCTTGGTTTTGGTATTCCATTTGACCTTTTCACTAAAGTTAGTGTCAATTTAAAATAAAAGGACACACTTAGAGTCATACTGGTCACACCGTGAATTAGATTGAGGTTCATATCATTCCTACACATCATAAATGACATGTGAATTGTTCTCCCTAATCTATAAAAACAATAAAAAATCTTTTTCTCTGTTCCGAGTATACCACTTGAGTATTTTTACTAAAATAAATTTTTAAAAAGGAACCCTGAGCTTTGAGTCATAAAGGTCACATCATGTGTCGGTTTGAAATTAGAATAATTCATACCCCTAAAAATGAATTGTGATTTATTTTCCTAAATTATCAAAAAATCTTGAGCATGTTTTCTTATTTTTTAGTAAGTGACACTTTTTTATCTAAAATATCAATTTTAAACAGATAACATACATTTTGAGTAATATAGGGCACATCGTGTATTAGATTGAGGTACGACTAATTAATACACATAAAAAATGAGTAATGAATCTTTTTTATAAAGTATCAAAATAATATGATTGTTTTTTCTCAGTTTTTAGTATGTCATTAGTCTTTTTTAATAAACTTAATGTCAATTTAAAAAAAAGACACACTTGGTTTCATATAGGTCACATCATGAACCATATTGAGGTGAGGATAATTCTTACACATCCCAAATGATTTAAAAAAAATTCCCCTAATGTATCAAATTAATATGAATGTTTTTGTTCAGTTTTGAGTATGTCACTTTTCTTTTTTACAAAAATGTCATTTTAAACTAGAAACACAGACTTTGAGTCATATAAGTCACATCATGTGTCACATTGATGTGAGACTAATTCATACACATCAAAAATGACTTAGGAATTAATTTAAAAAATTATCAATAGAATATGATCATGTTTTCTCCATTTTCATTGAGTGAAACGTTTTCAACTAAAATGTCAATTTTAAACTGATAACAGACATTTTTAGTCATACTGGGCACATCAGGTATTAGATTGTGGTGAGGATGGTTAATATACATAAAAATTTACTAGGTTATTATTTTATTAATGTATCAAAATAATATGAATTCATTTTACTAGATTTGATTATTTCAATTTTCTTTTATACTAAAATTAATGAAAATTTTAAATAAAAAGATACACTTAGAGTCATAAAGGTCACACCATGATTTAGATTGAGGTGAGGTTGATTCCTACACATCCAAAATGTATTATGGATCATTTTCCTAAATTATAAAGTCAATATAAATTATTTTTATTGGTTTTTGAGTTTTTCACTTATAGTTTTTACAAAAAATGTCATTTTAAATTGGAAATACACACCTTGAGTCATATCTACCACGTCATCTGTCATTTTGATGTGAGACCGATTCCTAAATGTAAAAAATTACTAATAAATGTTTTCAAAATTATCAAGATAATCTGATGAATTTTTATTAGTTTGTAGTGAGTGACCCTTTTGAACTAAAAAAGTAAATTTCAAACCGAAAATTTTCATTTTGATTCATACCAGGAACATTATTTATCATATTGAGATGTGGATAATTTCTAAAAATAAAAATTGAATTATGGATCAATTTTCTAAAGTATGAAAAAATATGAATGTGTTGGATCAGTTCCAAGTATGAACGTTTTATTTTTTTCTAAAATTAAAGCTAATTTTAAAATAAAAGGCACACTTTGGGTCATACCGGTCACACCTAGATTAATTTTGATGTGAGAATGATTCCTACACATAAAAATTTACCTATGTATATTTTTCCTAAAGTATAAAAAAGCCAAATTCCCCTTCTAGATTTTGATTATGTCACATTTTTTACTAAAATTAAAGTCAATTTTAAATAAAAACATGCACTTTGATCCATACCAGTCACACCATGTGTCCTACTGAGGTTAGGTTAATTCCTATAGATCACAAGTGACATATAGATCATTTAAAAAAAGTATCAAAACAATCCAAAAATGTTTTTTTAGATTCTAGTATATCACTTGTATTTTTACCAAAATGTCATCTTAGACTAGAAACACATACATTTAGTCATACCGGTCACATAATGTATTAGTTTGACATGATACTAATTCCTAAAATTAAAAAATACTAACGAAATATTTTCCAAAATTGTTAACACAACCAATATTGGTTTTCTTAGTTTTCAATGAGTGAACTTTTTGAACTGAAATGTCAGTTTTAAACTGATAACGAATACTTTATGTCATTTTAAGCACATCGTTTATCTTATTGAGATTCAGTTGATTCTTATATGTCAAAAAAACTTATGATTTGTTTTTATAAATTATCAAACCAATCTGAATGTGTTTTCTTGGTTTAGAGTATGTCAGTTGTCTTTTTTACTAAAATTAATGTCAATTTTAAATAAAAAGATACACCTAGAGTCATACGAGTAACATTGTCTGTTCTATTATGGTTTTTATGATTCATATATGCTAAAAATGACTTATGGTTCATTTGATAAATGTATATTACAATCTGAATGTGTTTTATTGCTTTTGAGTATGTCACTTGTCTTTTTTACTAAAATTAATGTCAATTTTAAATAAAAACACACACTTGGAGTCATACTGCTCACACCGTGAATAATATTTTGGTGAGGATGATTACTACATGTACAAAATGACTTGTGTATTATTTTATTATTGTATCAAAACAATATAAATGTGTTTTATCATTTTTGAGTAAGTTTTTTTCCCTTTTTACTAAAATTAATATCAATTTTAAACAAAAAGATGCAATGGAAGTAAAACTTGTCACACTGTGAACAAAATTGATGTTTGTCTTATATAAACACATTGAAAATGACCTAGGTATTGTTTTATTAAAGTATCAAAATCATACAACTATGTTTTCTCAGTTTTGAGTATGACAGTTTTATTTTTTTACTAAAATAAATGTTAAATTTAAATAAAAACAAGCACTTAGAGTCATATCAATCACATTGTGCATCATATTGATTCGAAAATTATTTTTAAATGGAATATTTGTTTTTTTTAATGTATTAAAACACTATGATTGTGTTTTCTCGATTTTGATTATGTCAATTATCTTCTCTACTAAAATTAATGTAAATTTAAAATAAAAAGACACATTTGTAGTCATAATTTTCACACCATGTGTCATATTGGGGTGAGGATAATTCCTACATATCTAAAATAATTTATGGATCAATTTTCTAAATTATTAAAATAATATGAATATATTTTCTCTATTTTTAGTTTGCTACTTTTGGTTTTTTACTAAAATATCATTTTAAACTGTAAAAAATCACTTTGGGTCAAACTGGTCACAACGTGTGTTGGTTTGACATGAGAGTGATTATAACATTTTAGAAATAATATATTAATAATTTTCCTAAATTATTAAGAAAATATGATTTTTTTTATCATTTTTCATTGAGTGACACTTTTTTTGAACCAAAATGTCAATTTTTAACTAATAATGGACCGTTTGTGTCAAACCTAGAACACATGTGTATTGGATTGAGGTGAGGATAAATCCATACGTCAAAAATTAATTACAGATCATTTTACTAATGTATAAATATAATTTTAATGTTTTTTTATCATTTTGAGTATGAGAGTTTTCTTTTTTTCTAAAATGAATATCAATTTTAAATAAAAATACACACATGGAGTCATATCAGCCACACTATGGGTTAGATTGAGGTTTGGTACATTTATACACATCAAAAATGACTTATGGATGTTTTTTATAAATTATAAAAATAATTTTAATTATTTTGATTAGTTTTGAGTATGTTATGTCTTTTTTGAACTAAAATGTAAATTTGAAACTAAAAACATACAGTCTGATTCATACTAAGCATGTTGTGTATCAGATTATGGTGAGGATAATTGAGTATGTGATATGTATTTTCCATTCATCTATCTAAGAAATCAAAAAAATGAGAAAAAATGTTCAATTTTTATGGAAGAGGAAGCCTCATTTTCATAGGACATGGCCTTCCCTATATTCTTGGGTGGAGAATTCAAGGTCCAAGGGGGTGTTACGAAATGCTTTGGTGATGTATAAAATATTATAGAACTCGGTAGAGATTAAGGGACTACTAGAGGATTATATATAACCTCATCATCATACCTCATCTCCATGTGGTGTGGTGTGACATCATGATTATCAAACACTTCATGTTTCACCCAGCATGTGTTTCCACTACCATCAGATAGATACAAGTAGTTTTCAATCTACCACAACCATGAATAGCTCTGAAAAAACCACCCCAACCCGAGAAAAATAATCCACATGTATATGAGAATAATTATTATGTAAGTAATACTAGAAAAAAATAAATTAAAAATAAATATGAGAAAAAGGAATTTCTAGTCCTATTGTTTTAAATCAGGATTACAAACTATAAATTTTTTATTCATCAGTTGTGGATACATTTGAGATATTTTAGAAGCTCAATTCCAACAAAATGATATATTTAACCACTTTACAATAACATATAATTCACATATTACACAAATTTCCCATAAACACTTTTATCCTTTTGGGTTGTTGTAAAGATCAAATATAAATAATTTCCTTTTTATTTGCTACAAAAACTAGAATAACATATTATATATTCCTAGATTATAAAATTAACTATTTTATCTATTTATTTATTCCTAGAAAACATTAACCATTAGTGTAAATCTATAATAGTTAATTGATTTAACAAAAATAAATATTATATTTAAGGTTATATAAAACATAATAAAATCCACCATACCCATTCACCTACATAGAGATAAAAACTCCATTTTAAAAAAATAACATTATTTAATGGGAAAAATTTAGTTTTATCCATTATTTATTTTCAGAAGACTCTAAACTCTATTAAAATTTGTTTTGTTACTTTTTGAAAATGTTAAACATCAGAATAACCGTTTATAGAATCCAAATGGCACTAAAATCTAGCACATCAATTCAGTCTTCATATATTGTGATATATATTAGTATATCCATTTAAATGTAATTTGAGATGATAAAATCTAACAAAACATCATCATTATTTGTTCATAAAATTGGGAACACCATTATATTATGGTATTTTTTGTTGATAATGATGATGTATTTTTTATTAATGACATTGTGAATATGGATTCTTTTATATAATTAATGTTCACATGCATATTAGAGACGAACTAGTGGACACATATTTGGATGGTGATCTAGTGAAAAAACACCTATATTCAAAATAAGGATAGGTGAAACACCTCTACTCATGTAATGATTGTGAGATTCTATGTGATATAATGGTGGGGTTATTTTAATTCACATAATGTGAATTCAAAATCATAGGTTTAGTCAAGAAGTTTCAATAATTTGAATAAGATGTGCCATAAGTATGAATTTCACAAGTATTTTTATATTATATAATGCATCTAATAGATGATCAAATAGCCCAAATAATATTTCCATGAACCAAAGTGAAACCACTATATTTTTATTTTATTCTATCATTTACCACCACCCATGATGGAACCCTATAAGGAGAATTAGTTAAATTATATTCTAAAAATGATAATGAAATTAACTAAAAAGTACATAAAATAATTGGAAAATTAATTAAATAAGTAGTAGTAAGTCACCTTTTAAGGATGCATGTATACATTCTAACACCATGAATTCTTATAGTTTCATAATAAATTGAATTCCTATATTATAATTATCCTTAAGAAATAAATCAAAAATAATATATAAGCATTATAATACTAATAATTCACTGCAAAAATTAATTTCTAATGTCATAGCCCATACTAGATCACAAACATAACAGGTAATCACATAAAATTAGTTTTAGTAGACATTATAACACCATGTATGTAACACCCTGAGATTTAATGAGATATATTATTTTTAATTTCATTGATTTCTTCTATTATACACTACACCAAGATTATCTTGTACGATACACAACACTGTATTAGCTTGCAGTATAGCAACACTATTCTTGGCTCATGTTACACACAATTTCAAGTTCGTTTTGTGGAAATTATTCTACGCAACTTTAAGTATAGATTTTCTTTAATGTATAAATGAAATAAGTTTTGATTATGTTATACACAACACCAAACGAAGCTTTCACTACACACAGCCCTGACTTGGTCTGCATTACATGCAATCAAGACCTTCTTCGATAGCATGTGTTGTATGCAATACCAAGTTTCACTAAATGATATATTATTATAATATTATTATGAATGAGCTGTTATGAATAGTAATACCCACTTTTTGAAATATTATAAATTTTATCTTTCAAAATGGACTTCATTTTTGGATTCGGAAAATCAAAATTAGCCTAGGGTGAATTTTTGGTATTTTTCTGAAAACTTTCAATTTTTGATGAATAGTGAAAACACTGGGTTACTATTTACAGACCGACTTTTTATTTAAATAATTATTTATTTTATTTAAATTTATTTTAGGTCAAAATTGATACATAATACCTATATAAGTTCAATGTAATTAATTTGAGTCATTTTTTAGTAATTTTATTTATATATAATTTTATTGAACTTCTCACCGTCTTCTACCCACCTCTTAGGAGAATTTGAAAATTTATATAAAACTTAATTTTACTGCTTCTGTGAGTGGAATTTCGAAACTCCAAGAGACATGGTTAATATAAATTAGTAAAATTTGATTCAATAATATAAAAATAATTTTGGGTGACTAGTAACTTTTTACTTTTATTTACCACGGTTAAAATTAAATAAGGTAATTAAGGGTAAAAATGATATTATTATTACCCTGAAACATGTCCTAATTCTATTAGATAAGTGTAATTCGACCAAAAACAACTTTAGGAATAAAATATTACCCTTTAGGTCCACTTGGATTAGATTAGGAAACTTATAATTATTTTATTTAAAGAAGAGTTAAAGTAGTTAAAATCAATGTTTAATAAATAAAACATTTTTAATAGAGGGTTATACAAAAGATAAATTCGACTATAAATATTCATTAGAAATATAAAAATATTTCCTACATAATGGTATTTCATTTAGAATTTTTAGACATTAAATAATTTAATTTATTTATGACACAATGATGATGTAGTAATTACTTTATTAATGAAATATTAACATAATTGAGGTTATAAATACCCAAATAAATGTAATTTGAGACTTTTTATGAATTACACTAATTTTATAGGTTAATATGACATGTTGGTATTGATCCAATTAACTGTTTTAGAACTAATAATGTTGTTATGATTTTCAAAAAAACCAATTACCAAATAGTGTCAAAATTGACATAAAATAGTTTTTAAAACAAATATTATATTTGTAATTTCAATTACATTCCTAAAAATATAAGGTTCGGACAAATGACTTAGATAAGGTTATATATATTAATAATGAACCACTTGGGGTTTGTTTGGCATGTTATAGTATGTTTATTAACCATATAGTGTAAGAAAACAAGAAGACACGGTTAAAGTTAAATTATTTAACTTAGAGTTAAATCTAAATGATAAGGTAAACATAGTAACATAAACTTGTCTCAAACCTATTTTTTAGATTATTTCGACCCATCCCCACTATAGCTTCTAAATAAATCAATTTGGAGCTATTATAAACCGAATATGACATTATTATAAAATAATATTTTAAGTTTTTTCAAAGTTTCCCCTCTCCTCCCTTATAAAAAGGGAACCCCTTCCCTCTTTTCTTCACACCCTTTTGAGCCTTGAAGATCATCCAACACCTTCTAATTCATCTTCTCAACCTATCTAGTTATATCATAGAGGTTTTGTTCTTCTCAAAAGACCAACCCTAGTGCCCTAAGAATAAGTTTAAAGGAGGTGCTTCGAAGAAGATGCAATCTCTTCTACCGATTATTTCATGTTTATTTCTTCTTCAACTTCTTCTTATTTAGTTGTTTCATTATAAAGTAATCAAATTAGTATCACTAATATACTTATATGTTATTATAAATATTAAACAACCCCATTACACCTTCTATCCATCTTACAGAAAATGAAATCACCACACGTGCGTAGGTACGGAATATCATCTCCACGTCGTGGTGTAATCTGTTTTTCCAAAACCACCTTAGTTGGATGTGTATAATGGTGTAAAGAATAACTATATATAGTTATTATAACATCATACTGATTCTGAGATATTATATCATCCCCTTCATTTTAATTCAATAATTATGGGAACGATATCATTGCTCGTGCGTACGTACGGATTACCGTCTCCACGATGCGATGAGATTAACTCTCCATGTTAACCACTCAGGAATGATTATAAAGTATATATAATGAATAATAAAGAAACATATGACATGATAAAGATATTGGATTTATGTATATATATATATATATCATCTACTTACTTTTATTCAAGTCAATAAGGAAAGGAAAACAACGTTCATGCGTACGTACTGCCTACCGCCTCCGTGAAGGGTGTATTTCATTTCATTTATCTATATTATATATATATATACTGAATATATATGATATATTATTCATTATTTACATTATGGAAGTAATTAAACCATCATATAAGTAATAATAATATCAAGAACAACAAGTTCAAACACGTACGATAAAAAACAATTTTACCCAAAACACTACTTTAACATGGAATTTACATAAGAATAGGTAATATAAAGTCATAAGTGAACCATATATGATATTATAACAATGATTATGATTCTATAATATGTCAATGACTTTATTTAAATCAGTATATAGGAGGTTTAGATACATACGAAGCATATCGGACCTAAGGTAAGGGATAATTATTCCAATCTTGTTTTTATCCGAGATTGTTTAATCCTAAGTATTTACTGGGGTTATATTTATCATCCATGTCCTTGTTTTCTAAAAATGGTTTCATGTATGTTTAAATTCCTTTTTACCCATTTTTGACTTTTTCTACATGGTATGTAAGGAATCTTCCTTTTGTTTATGTTACGAGGTACTTTTTGACTTTTCCAGTAAAAGTAAGAGAAGAATGTTTTTTTAACTTATTCGGCATGAACAGATTCTTACAGTTTCATAACACCTTATTTTAATGAAGCATACTCTAAAATATTTAATTAATATTTTCAAAAAAATCCTTTTTCTTTTAAAATATCAAGGCATTTTTTGAAAAGAAAATGATTTTGAAAAAAGGATATTTTCCTCAAGAATTCATTTCAAGTGTTTTATCAAAACCATTTTCCATATAAGATGTCATTATTTCATATGTGTATGTTTCAAGTATAATGTCTCTATGATTTACATGGTTTCAATTTTCTTATGATGAAATGATATCCATTTTTTAATATTGATTATGTTATGATGGGATGATGTGTATGAAACCCATTTTATTCTTTGGGTAATGATGAATGATTTATGTTCATGTTGTGGCACACGTAAGTATGATTTCATTATGAGATGGGTGGGACCTATATCTCCCTATAATGCATTGGGTAAAGATTTATATCTCATGAGATATACATGGATGGAATGGAAAGTAAATCTGATTCATTAATACAGGGTTGGGATGACAAGTAAACCCAGTTTAGTAAGGGACTTTGTCCACTAAGATGGTATGGGAAGTAATGCCTTAGCTACTATGGAAATCATATCACGTGATTAATGTTTTTCCACAATTACATGTTTTATTCCCATTCTATTTTATCATGATTGGTGTTCCATTATGATATATTCCTTAAGTAATGCCATGTTTTATTTCATTGCTCATGATTTTGAAGTTTAAAAATTATGTTCATGTTTTTAAGTTCAAATGTATATGGTTGGTTTTATATTATCCATGTTTACCCTTAGTGGGAATTTGATATCACCCTTTATATGTTTTCTTTTCCCCAGGATATAAAGAAATGTTTTAGGTAAGAAAAAAAGGAATATCTTTATCGGAGATGTTGAAGATATTTCACCATGATTAGAAGATTATGTTCCGAGTTTCCAAAGACACAAAACTATTATGGTCCCTTGGTGTCTGGTTTTTTTATATATTAAGTATTCCTAAAAATAAATGTAATGTCCATGTATGTCAAGCTTCGGGTCTCTACAGTCGATATCTAAGGAAAAGGATATAGGAATGAATCTGATCCATGGGAACTCTCACATGTGAGCATTGGACGAAGCATGTCTCTCCACCGAAGGGATTCATGAGGAAATGGATGCCACTAGGGATGATAGTGTGTCCCGCCTAGGTGGTGTAGCCACCAATGGAGTGCCCTAATCGGTATCAATTATAGTCTACTGGAAGTAATTCCAGACTGCTACATTTTGTATCAGTGGAAAGGTTTAGTTAAACTTTGGAAACTAGGATGTGAAAACTTTAGTGAGATCCCTATAGATATTTCTAAGGTATGTCTAGGGATGTCCCTAAGGTTAACAATAAGTATAGGTTATAGTCCTAGAATTACGGTAATGATATTTGAATTAAAGCTAAGATGTCAGATATTGAAGGTACTCCCCCTTGATTATGATTTTTTTCTCTCACACTACTCTTCTTGGGTTTTAGAAAATGGCTGGAAACTGGAAGATTCACAATAATAGAGAATATGATGGATAATGGAATGATATTCTTCATGAGAAACCAAATTAAACGGTATTTTGAAGTCAAAACATCATTGTTATGCCTAATCAGAAATCTCAAAATATGATCAATAATCTCAACTTTGGTAAGTATCTCGACTCATTTAATAAGAGAAAGATGGAGTTTCATGATGATCATAGTGGAAAGAAAGTTCCATTTCCCTCATGTAAATCATGTGGGAAGAGGAATCAAGGAGAATTTTTCAAAGGAACTAGAAGATTCTTTGGGTGTGGAAAGGAAGGACAAAAATCCAGTAAGTGAAAAGGAAAAGGTTCAGTTAACACCATGGACAAGGATAATGGTATTGCTACAACATCAAAAATGATTAAATGTTTTAAATTTGGAATGTATGGGCATTATGAAAACAAATTCCCTAAGGGAAAATCTCATGAAATGAATCAGCATGGTCACATGGGTATTATTTATGTGGATGACGATGAAGAGACTACAAATGATATATGAGATGAAATAAATGATGAAGCTCAGTCAGTGGTTTAAGAATGTAGTGGAATGATTGTATGTTTATCAAGAATAATGTATGGTACAATGGAATAAAGAAAAATCTATGTATTGTTACACTGTTGTCTTTCCTTGAGTTTTTGAAAGTACATGATGAATGGTACCGGTAACCATGAAAGGTTATTCAAATATTTTTGGAAGGTAGATGATATTTTCTATTGAAAGGATAAGGAGATAATTAGATGTTTGATAGTATTAATGATCTCATGACTGAAATAAGGACATAGTGATATCATGGTTTGAGTAGGTAGAATTTTTTGGATTTTTTGGTATGTGGAAAGAGTTAACTTTTGATAGCATTAATGTTTTCACTGAGGTTCTATGGTAATTCATGTTTCAAAAGAATGCATGATTAAGGTATTCACATGTTTGGAATGTAACCAACAAGATATATATTATGATATATGGGGGATAAATGATGGTATTCACGTGCTTGTTATGTGACCTTTCAATTAATCATTTTCTTTATACTATGAGATTGGAATGATGTATTTTGGATAAGCCTAAAGATTGGAATGGATTATGTTGGACATACGATTGTATTATTTAAGGATAGAACTTGTTTTTCGATATTATTTCAGGAATGTTATAATAGAATATTTTTAGAAAAAGGACAACCCATAGGATGAGGGACAAATCGTCGCGTCGGACAAGGATGCGGGAATCGAACCCACAACCGAAGTGTGACAGGCCTTTATCACCTACCTTTGGCCTACAGGATGTCCCTGCTTAGTAAAAACTAGTTTTATTTTAATAAGCACTATGATAGATGAAGTATAAGTCCATTTTAGGAATAATATTCGATTAATCTCAGTATAGATGGACTAATGTATATTTAATAAATTGTGCTAAACTTTTTGCGATAGAAACAGATGGAATGACCTATCATTCTATCGCATGATCTGCTAACACTTCACGAATGAAAAATTCAACTTCATTTCAATAAAAGATGAAGTGGAAATTGTTCGAGGCATGAACAACGGTGAGATTTTAACAAAATCAAGTATTTATTTTAATTCAAAAATTCTTCAACATTTGGGAAATGATCTTGAGAACTAAAAATGTTATCTTAGTACCCTCATACCCGATGAATTAGATGGTAACTTAAATCATCACAAATTTATGGCTTTGTGATTGATGTATTTTTCATAGCCATGTTCTCTACCACTCTTTATCAGAACTTTATGGTTAGACTTCTCTTCCATATCCATATTTTCAACTTTCTTGTCTTATGTGGAAACCTAGTGCTGAGTTACTTTGGGTGACTATTATGATTCTAACATCCCTTTTTTAAAATGAGGTTTTAGTATTCCTTTTTATGATGTGGGTTTCTATGAAAGAAACTTTCAAGTAGTAAACCATTTATAACCCGACGAATTTCGAGGGCGAAATTCCTTTTAAGGGGGGTAGAATGTAACACCCCGAGATTTTTTGAGATATATTATTTTTAATTTCTTTGATGTCTTCTATTATACACTAAACTAATATTAGCTTGTACTATATGAAAAATTGTATTACCATTCAGTATATGAACCACTATTCTTGGCTCGTGTTACACATAATTTCAAGTTCATTTTGTGGAAATTATTCTACCCAACATTAAGTATAGATTTTGTTTAATGTATAAATAAAATATGTTTTGATTATGTTATATGCAAAATTAAACGGAGCTTTCACTACACACAGCCCAGACTTGGCTTGCATTATACACAATCAAGACCTTCTTCGATAGCGTGCGTAGTACGCAATACCAAGTTTCACTAAACAATATATTATTATAATATTCTTATGAACTAGCCGTTAGGAATAGTAATAACCACTTTTTGAAATTTTATAAATTTTAACATTCAAAATGGACTTCATTTTTGGATTCGGAATATCGAAATTATCCTAAGGTGAATTTTTCATATTTTTCTGAAAACTTTCAATTTTGATGAATAGTGAAAACACTAGGTTACTATTTAAAAACCGACTTTTTATTTAAATAATTATTTATTTTATTTAAATTTATTTTAGGTCAAAATTGATACATAATACCTATATAAGTTAATTTTAATTAATTTGAGTCATTTTATAATAATTTTAGATATATAAAAAATTTATTGAACTTTTCACCGTCTTTTACCCACCTCCTAGGAGAATTTGAAAATTTACATAAAACATAATTTTACCACTTCTGTGAGTAGAATTTCGAAAATCCGGGAGATACAATTATTATCAAGGAGTAAAATGTGATTCAATAAGATAAAAATAATTTTTGGTGAATAGTAACTTTTTACTTTTTTTTACCACGGTTAAAAGTAAATAGGTTAATTATGGGTAAATATGATATTATTATTACCCTACACATGTCCTTATTCTATTGTATAAGTTTAATTTGACCAAAAAAACATAGGAATAAAATATTACCCTTTAGGTCCACTTGGATTAGATTAGGACACTTGTTATTATTTTATTTAAAGAAGAGTTAAAATAGTTAAAATAAAATATTAATAACTAAAACATTTTTAATATAGGGTTATTCATAAGAAACATTTGACAATAAATATTCATTAGAAAGATAAAAATATTTCCTACATAATTTTATTTTATTTATAATTTTTAGACATTAAATAATGTAATTTATTTATGACACAATGATGATGCAGTAATTACCTTATTAATGAAATATTAAAATAATTGATGTTATAAATACCCAAATAAATGTAACATGAGACTTTTTATGAATTTCACTAATTTTATAGGTTAATATTACATTTTATTATTGATTAAATTGGCCTTTTTTGAACTAATAATTTTGTTATGATTTTCAAAAAAATCAATTACCAAATATTGTCAAAATTGACATAAAATAGTTTTTAAAACAAATATTATATTATTAATTATTATTATATTATTAAAAAATATAAGATTCGGCCAAATGACTTAGATAAGGTTATATATATTAATAATGAACCACTTGGGATTCTTTTGGATTTTTATAGTTTGTCTATTAACCATATATTGTAAGAAAACAAGAAGACGCGGCAAAAGTTAAATTATTTAACTTAGAGTTAAATCTAAATGATAAGGTTAAAATAGTAACCTAAACTTGTATAAAACCTTTTTGTTGAGAGGATTGCCACCCATACCCACTTTATCTTCGAAATAAATAAATTTGGAGCTATTATAAACCGAATATTACATTATTATAAAATAATATGATAAGTTTTTCCAAAGTTTCCCCTCTCCTTTCTTATAAAAAGGGAACCACTTCCCTCTTCTCTTCACACCCTTTTGAGCCTTTAATATCGGCAAAACCCTGAAAATTCCTCTTTTCAACCTATCTAGTTATATCATAGAGGTTTTGGTCGTCTCAAAAGACCAACCCTAGTTCCCTAAGAAGAAGTTTAAAGGAGGTGCGTCGAAGAAGAGGTAATCTCTTCTACTGATTATTTCATGTTTCTTTCTTCTTCAAATTACTCTTCTATAGTTGTTTCCTTATAAAGTAATAACATAAGTATCAATAATATACTGATATGTTTTTATAAATATGAAACAACATCATTTCACCTTTTATCCATCATATGGAAAACGAAATCACTGCGTGTGCGTACGTACGGAATACTGTCTCCACACCGTGGTGTAATCTGTTTTTCCACCACCAACTTACTTGGATGGGTATAATAGTGTAAAGAATAACTATATATAGTTATTATAATATCATACTGATTCTAAGATATTATATCATCAAATCCAATTCAATTCAATAATTATGGGAATGATATCATCGCTTGTGCGTACCTACGGATTACCGTCTCCACGACGCGATGAGACTCATTATTCATGTTAACCACTCAAGAATGATTATAAAGTATATATAATTAAAAATAATGAAATATATGACATTATAAATCTACTTTATTTATGTATATATATATCTATATGTCATCTACTTACTTCCATTCAATTCAATAAGGAAATGAAAACAACGTTCATGCGTACGTACGGCCTACCGTCTCCATGAACGGTGTATTTCATTTCATTTATCTATCTATTTTATATATATATATACTGAATATATATGATATATAAAACATGATTAAAATTCTGGAATTAATTAAACCAATATATATGTAATAATAATATCAAGAACAACAATTTCAAACACGTACGATAAATAAAACGATTTTACCCAAAACACTGCTTTAACGTGGAATTTACAAAAGAATAGGTAATATAAAGTCATAAGTGAACCATATATGATATCATAGCAATTAATATGATTTTTTAATATGTCGATGACATTATTTAAATCATTATACATGACGTTCGGATATGTACAAAGTATATCGGAACTAAGGTAAGGGATAATTATTCAAATCTCATTTTTATCCAAGATTGTTTATTCGTATGTATTTACTGGGGTTATATTTATCATCAGTGTCCTTGTTTTCTAAAAATGGTTTCATGTATGTTTAAAGTCCTTTTTACCCATTTTTGACTTTTACTACATGGTATGTAAGGAATATTTCTTTTGATTACGTTACGAGGCACTTTTTGACTGTTCCAGCAAAAGTACGAGAAGAATGTTTTTTTAACTTATACAGCATGAACAAGTTTTTAAGGTTTCATAAGGCCTTAATTTCATGAAGTTTACTCTACAATATTTAATGACTATTTTCAACAAATTCCTTTTATTTTAAAATTTCATCGCATTTTGTGAAAATAAAATGATTTAAAAAAAGTATATTTCCCTCAAGAATTCATTTCAAGTGTTTTATCAAAACCATTTTCCATATAAGATGGAATTACTTCATATGTGTATGTTTCAAGTATAATGTCTCTATGATTTACATGGTTTCACTTTTCTTATGATGAAATGATATCCCTTTTTTATATGGATTATCTTATGATGGGATGATGTATATGAAACCCATTTTATTCTTTGGGTAATGATGAATGATTTATGTTCATGTTGTGGCACACATAAGTATGATTTCATTATGAGATGGGTTTGACCTATATCTACCTCCAATGCATTTGGTAATTATTTATATCTCATGATATAGACATGGCTGGAACGTCAAGTAAATCCAGTTCAGTAATACAGGGCTGGAACGCCAAGTAAACACGGTTCAGTAAGGGACATTGTCCACTAAGATGGTCTTGGCAGCAATGTCTTGGCTACTATTGAAATCATATCATTCTCTTAATGTTTTTCCATAATTATATGTTTTATTCCCATTCTATTTGATCATGATTGATGTTCCATTATGATCTATTCCTTACATACTGCCATGTTTTATTTCATTGCTCAAGATTTTGATGTTTAAACATTATGTTCTTGTTTTTAAGTTCAAATGTATGTGGTTGGTTTTATTTTCTCCATGTTTACCCTTACTGAGAATTTGAGCTCACCCTTTGTATGTTTTCTTTTCCCTAGGTTATAAATAAATGTTTTATGTAATAAAAAACAGGAAGATATTTATGGGAGATGTTGAAGATCTTTCACTATGATTAGAAGATTATGTTCCGAGTTTCTAAAGACACTAAACTATTACGGTCATTTGGTGTCTGTTTTTTAATGTATTAGGTATTCCATAAAAGTAATGTAATTTCCATGTAAGTCAAGATTCGGGGTCTCTATAATGTATACTTCCCACACATCTCTATACAAGTTTACTTATTCTTTTGAGTACGAATGTTTTCATAAATTTTCATTGTAATGATAAAATATATACAAAAAATGACTAATAAATATTTTTAATGTAATTGAAATTAACTTTGTAAATTACTAGTTCAGGAATGGTGTCCTTTTCATGTTTTATGATCTCTCTCATAAATCTGAGAAATATATTATCAAAAATCATTTTAATTAACTTTCTTGAGACACTACAAAAACATTGACCAAAATATGTAAATTATTTTGAAATATGTTATGATAGTTGAATAGTTCTATATATACCTTAATCTTCATCAATTTTAAGTAATCTATAGGATTTTTATGTTCATTTAACAACATCAATACATTATTTAGCCTATATTTTGTGACTTCCATATTGTAACAAAAATAATGTTAAAATACATAATTACACAAATAATTTGATTATTATACATGGAATTTTAATTTCAATGTTTTTAAAAATTCCCAATAAACATCACGTGGGCTCATATTGTTCAATATCCATGCATTGGATCTACAAAAATATTTGGGGTAACCAAATTAATTTCGAAAAGCATCTAGTACTTCCAAAAAAATCAAAAACAGATATAAAATGTAAAAAATAATAACATATTTTATGAGATTATTTTTTAGCATTTTACCCATACATTGAGGGCATCAAAATGAGTTTTTGGCATGTTTTTTTTATCAAATTCATCATATAGATCATATTTTTTATTATCAATTTCTTCCTTCTAAAAAAAAGGATTTTTTATATAAATTGAATAGGGATTAATGAATCCATGTCATGCATCACACGGTTTTCCATTTATATATTAGTAATATGAATACCTAGAGAAAATATGAATACATATTAACTTTAATGAAGATATTAGATCAATATTTGGATATATGTATTTTAAAAATTTACCTTATGTATGATTTCAACAACTAAGTCACTCATCCATTCAAACCTCATAATCTAATTTATAATCTCGAGAACAAAAATGTCTATAATGAAAGTTCCAAATATTTATTATTCGTATGGAATGTATGACATGTTTTAATCTTAAAATTTGTCCTATACATGATGTTTTAATTATAATAAAGGATTATGTGGAGCTGGTATGGAGAAGGTACTCCAAGAAGGCCATTTTGATTTCTTAGTCAACTCACTAGATTATATTGATTCGACCTTTTTCCCCCCGTAAATTTATTAGTTTATAATACCATAACTCACATCAGACCTTTTTTCATCAATAATTATAGATTTTTTCATAAGAATTTTTTTTGAAGACAGACCTCATGTATATTTATAAGATTATATGTCAATTTTTATGAATGTTTTAATAGTATCATTTTCCACTGTAACATCCGGATCATCAAGCGGAATTGGAAAATCATTTGTTAGATTTTTAAAACCTCAATCCCTAATATCATGTGATATTTTGGGAGTTATTTAAGGTAATGATTTTATCCTATGATGTTATACACCGTACCACAAATAAAAAGGTGGTTCATGGGTGTTGAAAGATAGAAATCACATAAAACATTACCCAATAGAATTTTAGAAATATAAATCTATCGAACATTGTATGGTTCAAATTTAGGATAAAGAGTAAAGAAAAAAATGATTACCATGGCTAAGGTATGCAGTTTAGGGGAATGAAAGACCTCAAATCCAATGGGGTTAATTTGGTTCTTCAAATGGGGATCTTTTTTCCACTTTCGGTTCACATTGATCCTTTCTCACACAATGGTCTTGCAAACCATAACAAACAATATTATCTTGAAAATAATCTATTTGTTCATAAAATTCTTTAATAATCTTATATGTATCTTCTTGTGGATTTATCTTCTTAAAAAATGTTCTAGAAGATTTCTATAACCTACTCCTCTAACATGACCATATTTCTCTTACTTCTTCAAAGCTACTAAAATTAGTTTTCGTCACATATAGTCACTACAGATTCATATGTATATACCATATAAAAAACACATGTACATAAATAGATATTTTTATGTAATACTTTTATAAATCGTAATTAATTACTAGTATATCATACTTACACATGTTTCCCACACAGATTTTTGTTTTAATTAACTAGTTTAACCTCCTTATTTAGAAGATCCTCCTTCCATAGAAAATGATGTGGGATGGAAGTGGATTCAGATATATTTTCATCAACTTATATAAAAAGAAAGGAATATACGTCATTACATATCAAATAAAACTATTATTTCATATTTGAAATAAATAAAAAAAATTATCTGGTGAAGTGTACACCATCCTTGTTTTGTGATAGGGGTAAATTGGTTTTGATGCGTGTTCATTATTTTCATCACCCTTTTTCTGTTTCATAAATTAAAAAAATTCAATCACATTGGATAAATAAATAATTCATATTAATATATTATTGACTATAATGCACTTGTAATGATTTATCATTGTTAAAACAAATTAAATAACTCCATATTTCTTACTTCATAATGTGTGAATAAAAAACAAGTGGGTGGGGATTAACTTTACCCTTTTTGTCCCAAAGATGTAACTTGGTATGAAGAGTTTACAATCCCCTATTTGCATTTTCAGTGGCCATTAAGACCTATTTCTTAATGAAATATTTTAAATTAAACAAACTATACATGGTATAAATAAATTCAATGTTTTATTATAGGATTATTCATGAAAATAATGAAAGAATATCATAACATTACCTTTATATCATCTCAATGGGTTTTATTCTATATAATTTATACATAGTGGAAAAATCTATATCATTTGTGGAATTCATCCTTGTTGTGACCGTAATATAACTAATGAACATTGAACTGCTGGGGTCAATAGGTTGTCTACATTTATTCTAACCAATCTAAAATTTTATACCACTACTTCTTTCATTAATAATTTTATTCACCACTATGATATTTCATTGTTCATGTTTTCTTAAAAAAATATTGTTGATTGTCAAATAATTCTATAGTTTTAGAGTCAAAAGTCTTTTCTTCCTCAGGACTGGTAATATCATCATGTGTAGATGAATTTTTTTTTGTCTCCATTAGTATTCAAACATTAAATTTAGTTCATGTTAATGTAGTAAAGAACTGAAAATATTATGCAGAAAATCATATTTTATGAAAAAACAATACAACCATCTCGTTAAACATTGTTTGATTTTTCAAAAGGATTTGGATCACCTCTTAAGAATCTAAATCCCCTCTTTTTTGTCCCCTCAAACTTACAATACATTGTCTAAAATGGGATCGATATGAACTGATTGTGATATCCCAATGAAAGGGTCATCCCCGATTTAATTTTCATCTCAACCTAATGTTTTTTTAGTCACCAATAGGAAAATAAACCAATTAATGTTTTATGGATCCTATATAAAAAATAAATTCACTTCTTGTGATATAATTAGGAATAGATCATCCTTTTCACCTTCCACACTAAAATTTACCTTCATAAATCTAATTTTATCAACTTTCGCTGCACTCCTATTTACAACACATTTAGAACGAAATATTAGCACTGGAAATTTTATATAATCCAACTTATATATCTATTCAATAATACTGAGATATAAAATATTAGATGAAATTTGAATTCTATCATTAGAACAAGGTATATGCATTGCTTCCACCACAAGCATAACTCCACTATTTTGCATCATAAAATATCCATAGAGTTCTTTTATATATAATATATAACCATTGATTACAAAACTACTCTAAGATATAAAATTATTATTTTTCCCCCAGATAGGAATCAAAGTCATTCATTAATTGAATGATAATTTTCATATAACTTGTTATATATTTGATCTTAAAACCATCCTATAAGGTATTGATTTTTTGTGTTTAATACCGTTCCTTTATCCTTGGAAATATTAAAATCTATAATAATTTATTTATGGGATTCAACATATGGATCAACATATTCACTATTATGTAAAATATATATATGCTCTTTCTCCCACCTTGTGATGGTAATTGTAACAACATCTCTTCCAGAAATCCCTTCGCCCATAAGGTGTCTGTTGTAATGAGAATTTGGGAGATCGATGTTGTCAACATATTATTGTTAATCAGTATAGAATTAAATATATTCTTTGAATATTTATCTTTCTAAAATACAACCATCCATAAAACATCGATTCTTGATATACCCTTGCATAATATTCATATACTATTCAATTGGGTACATCCATCTATAATGAGATGGACCACATAATTGAACCTCTATAACCAAGTGAAATATCAGGTGGACCATTTTATAAAACAATTATGTTGGGAAGAATATATCTAATTAAAATAATATGAGTGAAACCTCCTTATTCCAGATTGAAAACATCTCTAGGTCTATAAATTTAAAGCATATGGCTTTGAAAAATAAGTTGATCCTTGTTAATTATTGTTGAACATTTTTTGGTAGAATGAAACATAATGAAACATTCATCAAATATTATATAAAAACATGATATTTTTGTTATTTTTGTCCATGTTACTTCAAATTAGTCATTGATAAGACATTATTGATATTTGATGAATACCCCTCTAGAACTTTTACAACATTAACAAAAATATAAAAAATATACATTTTTTAATCTGGATAAAATTCCTTGTTTTACCCTTCGCCGATTCCTAATCATCCATTATCCCCATGTTAATCATTTATAACCTATCTTTGATTCCATCCTTTTTTCTAGAAAAATTAATAATGATCCTATAATACTATAAAATACATTTTTTCTACATGATTGACATCAAGAAAATTTATGATGTACAAAAAATTATAATATAGAAATTCAATGAAAATTGATATCTTCTTCAAACCTAATTTCCTAAGGTTTTTGGAAAACAGATTACCAAAAATAGTGTCAATATATTTTAATTTATCTAATAGTTGATCACCCATTAGTGGATATGGTGTTGTAAAATTTTCAGTAATCCTATCTAATTATGGCTGTTTAATATTCATATTTTTTTCCTTGAGGTAAAAATTTATAATCTTCTAAAAATATAGTCTTTGTGGCATGTTCCAACCAAATTGAGTGTGTGAATTCTTTATATATGGGACACCCCATCTTTACTTTAATTGTACATCATAAAAAAATTTCCACAATAATGGATGTCATTTATTATCCCATACAACATAGACCATAATGTGAATTCATCACCTATATGAGCATCATTCATCAAGACACTTGTATCCCCCATCAAATTCAGATCTTCGATCAACAGAGTAAAATAAACATAAATATCATAACCGTGTTTATTTTGTCTAGATATACGTAGATAGAATATAATATATTTTCCCTTCATGCATAACCATGAGAGAATTTTATAATTTAACAACATGATGGGCCATGTAATATGGGTATAACTCTATACAGAAAAAGTATTTAATCCACATATAGATAACATAAGATGAAAGTTCTAATCTCATTTTTAATTTTATGGTAGTCATAATAAATTTTTTTCCACAGAGAAGAATCTTCTAGAGGATATAGGTTTGGATATTTAATTCTTGTATCTATATGACATATAAATTGTCTCATGTTTTCATGAAATCTATATAGTCTTCTAAACCATGTAATGGTGGGAATGCATCAAAAATATTTCAAATGACTTGATTCTTTTTTTTGGTATAGATTCACACCACAAAAAGAGAATTTTATAAGTGATTCATGGTCCTTGAAAACAAATATACAATCATTTGGAAAAGCATGTATTTTTTAGAGATAATTCCCATTCAATGTAGAATTTGTTTAACATCATATGTTCAACATGGAAATTAATTTTATTTTGGTATCATGTCATTTAGAAGACCATGTAGTTATACAAAGCTGGTTTCACTCCATCAGTGTCTATCTTTCAAGAAATTTAACTTCAATACAACTAAAAATGTAATGTATATATTTCAAACAGTATTCAATGGTCTCTTAACACAAATATTTAACTTCTCAAACAACTTTGGACAATCATGATGGTTATCTTCAGTTTCCATTTTCATATTTTATATGCCATCTCCATCATACATTACACTGGTATTCATATCAAATGATCCATAATCTGTAGTATCATCCTAATATGTGTTAATGTTTTTTTCCCATGTTTAGTTCATAATTTATAGTTCTGATCTATTTTGTGAAAAATAAAATATTCTTCCAACTTTTCAAAAGTATTTTTTTCTTGAATAATAATTATTTATACATGAAAAAAAGATTTGAGAATATCTATATGGGTGATCTATTAAAAAATTTATGAACTATTTAACACCATCTTCAAACTCTTTTGTCATACGATTAGTATGAATCCATTTTTTATTAATATCCTTCCTTTTAGGTTTCAAAAATATTCATTTTGTACACAAAATAACTAAATACACATAATATATTCATTATCAATGATGATATTTGTATATAATTATAATAAGGGAACCCCAGCATTTTATTGTTTCAAATAATTTTATTATGTTTTGAATGAACATTTTAATTTAAATTTAAAAAATAATTACTAAAAAATGATAGGTTTTATCCTCTGAATTCATCCAAAATGATCATCGGTTCCCAGTATGGGATTATTACTACTCAATGTAGTTCATGAAATGTATGTACATGTCCAGAATAGATGGGAAATGAGTCTCAAGCAAAAAAAACAAAATAATAACCATTTAGGAGTTTATGTTGATATGGATGATAGTTGTCTCATTAAATCTAACTGTTATTGGGATGTTAGTGGGCGAAGCATTAGACAACGTTTCTTAGTTTTTTGCCTAAAGTTAAAAAATTTCTCAGACACACTATGGTATGATAAATGAGATGATCATACAATATATCCCACAATATTGTTACTCTTTTATACACCTTTCCCCTTCTTAATGGGTTGAGATACATGATCACATTGGCTTAAGTATTCAAGAACCAATATCCCTTAAATAAAAAATTTATTTCCCCAAGAATACTATATAGTCTCCTAGTGGAAATAGATGAATGATTTCATACTCCCTCTTCTTTCAAACTCTATGGAGAGGCTCCTATTTGGTATAAAATTACAAATAAATATAAATAAACAACCCTAGAATGAATTAAAGAATAAGTGGATTACATCTAAAAAAGTTAGGTTTAGGGAATGAAATTAATGATCTTATGAATATGAAAAGTTTCCAATTATATATTAAAACCAACAACTTTACAACACACATTGAATGAGACAAAAACCTATTAAATTATAAAATCTTAATTTAAAATTTCAAATCTCACATCAAAACCAATTTCAAGATTTAAAATGCTTATTTTTTATTTTTTAAAACCCACTTGTAATCCGATTTTTTAAAATTACATCTGAAAATCAATAATTTTTTTTTTCAAATAACTAAATGGGATACAAAACCCCTTTTCTATAAAAACTATTTTCATCAGGCAAAAAAATTTTAAAATCATATTGAAAACCCATAAACAATAAATTAAATGATTAAAACTATTTCCATTTAAATATTTACACTCTTAAATTTTTAAAACCATATAGGTTCACGAAGTTCAATCCTTCATTAGTAAATTTTTTTTTGTATTAATTCTCTAGATGATATAAAAATTTAAGAATCATTATAAGGAATAAAATAAAATTATATGTGTTGAGAACATTGTTGTATAAATTATATAAAACCTTATAAGGATCAAAAATAATTATTTTACATATTCATCGTGTTTCCCCATATATTTTAAAAGATATTTGTAGAAAATTAAATTTTAATAAATAATATAATATTATTAATATTATCAAAAAATTTATGTTTGACCTATCCCGATAACATGTCTTGAAAATGATACAATTATTAAAATGATTCTTTATGGAATTTATTTTATCCCGGATTGTTTTTAAAACCTGAAAAATCAACATTCCACCAGTCATGGGTAGTATGTTTTAATAAATAAAGTATCCCTTTGTCAATATTTCTTCAAAATCAAATAACACCATATAATATATGGTTGGTAATATTTTTTTATAAAAAATCCCACTAAAAGTAAATAAGATTTATTTACCAATCAAAGTTGAGTTTCAATATCATAACATGATATTATAATGAGAATGTAATTTTTAAGATGTAAGTGGTAGTATATTTTTACATAGAGAACGTAATAATTTAATAAATTAAGGAATATACAATTCAAAATTCAATATGAATTTCAATTAACATGCAAATAGAGTTTAGTTTATATTGGTAAAAATAAAATAATATAAAGAACCATATTTTGTTATCATGATAATCTAAATGTAAATTGTTTAACTGAAATATTTCATCATGTCAATAATTTAATTATAAAAAGTAACAATTATAAAATAATATATTTTGTCATTTTAAATTATTATATTTCGAGATAAACATATTTAAATACAATATTCAAAAAGTAGAACACGAAGAATAATATTCATAATATCACTATTACAAAAAATAAATTTCAATATAGATTTTCACTAATAATAAAGGTTACTACATGTGTTTTATTAGAAAATCAAATAGATATTTTATAGGAATTAAATAATTATGTAATTAAATTAACAAAATACTTAGTAAACACTAGTCTTTATATTTTTCTATCATATGAGATATTAGACAACCCTTATTTATGATTTTTTTGTAAAATATTTTTAAAGGAAATTAGGACTACATTAAAATGAATCAATTTAATCACAAATCATTTCAATAATATCACTTATTTATATTGGAGTCATTTGATACATAAAGTAAAATGATAATTAACCACTCATAATTTGACATAGAGTTATAACAAACCATGATTCAGAATGGATTATTATTGGTGGTGAATAAATATTATGGTTATACTAGGTATGATTTTATATAGAGATATGGATTAAGCTCATGAGATGTTAAAAGGGTTTTTTATGCAGGTTTACCTCTAAAGTATAACATATGGAGTGTTATATACAATGATTTTAGCTTATTTATATTTTATATTTCCTATTAAAATATCTTTATTCCATAATGATCAATAATATACCTAGAATGAGAACCTTTATACATTGATAAATTCTTTATGTTGGTTTTGAGGTTGAGGTAATCTAATGGCGGGTACTGATGTTTCTAATATCATTATAAGATTCCTTAATCAATATGGGATTGTTTTACATTGATTTCACAATTTAAATTATATAAATGACATATATTTTCACAGAAATGAAACAAATGACATATCTTATGCCATTAATTTGGGAATATAATATGAGATGAGAAAGAGATCATTCCATAAACTATCATATCGTGTTTTATGATATTTTTATAATGTATGTATTTAGAAATATGATGAATTATTTTTATATTGATCTCTATATGTATAAAATAGGTAGAGTCTGAAACTTAGAGATTGGTCTTCGGTTGAATCTTTTGGTACATGAAATCCAAGGGAAGGTGGATGGTCTAGAAGGTGTGTGTTATGGAACCAGGTGTGTAAGTGATCATGTCTAGATGATGGAGTGTTGATGTTATGGATCATATAATGTTTTTTTATATATTCTATGTATGTTTTCTCTAATATTACTTGAATAGAATTCAGGTTTTAATCATTAGGATGTTATGTGAGAATCAATTTAATATTTATTAGAAGTTTGTGGTTGAGTTAGTGAAATATATAGGCAACCAAAATTATCCAATATTAATGGTGTGTCCATTGAAAATCTATGAAGGCTATTGAAATTATTATCCTGCTAGGTCCCACTATACTTATGGGGTGGGACCCATTATATATTTGATTAACATGAACTATGTAAAGTGAAAATATTTGTGTGTAAGGTGATCTTATATTTTATTCTTTTATACTAATGATTTTAGTCATTACTTCTTTAATGAAATAAAATTAAGCAACAACATTCAGCCATTAATATAGGGATTAATTTGAAACCATCAAAAATCATTATTGTTTTCCATTTTTTGGTATTTATATCACATGGTTTATTTTAAAATGGTTAGGTTTATTTGAGTATGTAAGGACGTTGACCCAAGGTTATGACTAAGGTGAAACATTACTTCTTCTACTTGTATGTTTCCACCAATTTGCAGTTTCAAATCACAACATGTTTTATTATTATCAAATTCATGAAAATAATCCTTACATAACCATAGGAACTAACATCATAGAAAAATTCACCAAAATAACACATTCTTCAAAAACATTTCCTTTTTTTTGAATCCCCATCATTGGAAAATATATCTAAAATTTTATTTTTAAAAAGTAACCATACATTGAAAACATTTGAATACATTTCTAAAAAAAGATAAAAACTATTTCCAAACTATTTCATGATTTTAAAACACATACATCTCCACCATATAGTTGATAATATTTCTATAAATAAAAACATTCATTTAAAAACTCTTCCAAAGTTAAAATATTCAAACCAACCACTTTATAGATCACACGTGATAGTAAAAATTACAAACAAAAACCCATAACACCAAGTTTCAATGTCCATATAGTTCACAATCCATTTTCCTACTGGTGATAAAGGATACATAGTTGGGATTTCAGATATCTTTTCCCTATGAGTTATGGGGTGTTGGAATATATTTAAGGTGTGTGGTATTTATGTTTGGAGAGGGACTTAGGAGAGAATTAGTGACACCGTTATTATAAATATGTTCATATGATGACAAGAACTAATATAGGAACCATGGGGTCATGCACTCTATGTGAAGGAAGAGAAATCATATACTTCTCATGTTCCATTTGGAGTCACACAAATATGAAAGGACATGAGGGAATGTGATTCATATGATGTCTTTGTAGAGCATGAATGAAAAAATAAATGATGAAAAAACACCAAAACCATTGGGCTACTAGAAAATACAGAGTAAATAGAAACATACAAAGAAACCAAACAATAAATCAATTAATGAGGAGGAAAATAAAATATCATAACATGGTTTTGATCTTTATCCATCTGAGAGAAAGTAGAGATATCGTGAAAGAATAGATTCATGTGAGCTGTGATTCGAGCCTTAGATTCATTTGAACCTTGAATCGGGCCTTGTGTTCTTTTGATTATTGATTCGAGAGTTGGATTAGAGGAGGAGAATTATCATTAAATGGATTCTGTGGAATGATGGAGATATCGCAACTGAAATCAATACATTAGGGTTCTTTAAATAAATCGGAAGACTTTTAACAACATATCAAAACACAATATGATAAATATGTCTTTTATCGGTGATAAATGTAACAAATGGGACCCAGTGATAGAATATTCCCACCGTGTTAACATGGTCATCAGAACCCGACCTTCCAGGTACCACCAGTTTCCCCAAAGACACATGGTCCCTCCTAGGGCCCACCCATAGGCTCGAACGGGTCATCAGACTAATGAATATCCCCACAAGCCAACAAAAGTTCTTTCATGTGTGTTTTATACTCACAAACACACACCATGGGAAACTTATTAGGATATCACACATCCTTATCCCATCCCCAAGTCATGAACACCTAACTGTGGAGTGATAATTATCTACGCTCCTAAAATGAAAGGTACACATTATTGACATGATTCATATCATTTAGTCTTTAAACCTTGTATCATTCTACAGTGTTACATTCACCCCCCTTAGAGCACAACATCCCTATTGTGGACCCAACCTCTCAACATATGTGTTACCACCAAACATATGGTGGGGTTCCTAGTATAATACCAATGTAACAATAGGGCCCCACTGAAAGCACATTCAATCCACTGAAACATGTTCGTTATGACCTAAACCACTAGGTACCCCTAGTTTCCCCATAGACACATGGACCCCTAAGGGCCCTACCATGTTCCTGAATGGGCCATCAAACTAGTGACTATCTCTATAGTCCAACACATTTTAATTCCAATGTGATTTGTCCTCACAAAAACACAACATGAAAACCTTATTAGGACGTCAACCATCCAAATCATGACTCAGGCCATGCACACTTAATTTTAGAGTTATAATCAGTTAAGCTCTTGAAAAGAAAGGTTCACCCTGTTCACAAGAGCCATGTCATTTGGCCTTTTAACCCTTTATCATTCTAGGTTTTTTCACAAAAGAAGCACTCATAAAAGGCATCTTTTTCTGTGCAACTACATTAGCGCTGATAAAGGATATATATTTATAATTATAAATAGAAAATTTTAATAAGATATTATTGTAATTATATATGTATATATATTATAATTTTATAATTATTAAAATACATAATTATTTATTTATATTATATAAATACTTTAAAAAAATATTTTTCCTATTTATAATTAGAAATATATAATTTTTTAAATATAGTCAATATACATCTAAAAATATATTTACAAATACATTTATTTGGTAATATATTTATAAATAATTGTTTTTGTTAATATTTTTATCATTACTTATTTATAACTATAAATATATTTATATCATCATAAATATTTATTTAATTATATATATATTTATTAAAAATATATCAATATAAATATAGTAAATATATTTATTATTTAAATATATATACTATAATTTTATAATTATTAAAATATATTTAATATATATTTATAATTATATATAAATATTGGTTTTTTAAAGGTTGGGGCCGAAGCCTCATTTTTATTATTAAATCAAATAAATGACCTCTTTTAACTGGGTAGAGGGAAACCCATTACATAGCCCGAAGGTCTGGTGGGCTTGTAGCCCATTACATAGCCCATAGGCCCAAATATATGGCCTAATTCACATTCTGTGAATAGTAACCCACCTACTACAGTTCCCACACAGTACCGCCACCACTACAGTGTCCTGCCACCACTATAGTATCTGCTGATGAACAGTGTCGTCGCAGCTACAGTACCACTACAATGCTGCTAGAGTAACCTCCACCCAATGGGTTTTGAACCCCCATTTTTCATGTAGGATTACGGGGTGCTTGCCACTAATCCAAACCCCAACTACATATATAAATATATAGTGAATATAGATTTTTATAAATATATTTATTTATAAATATTTATATAAAAATATATTTTTAACATTATTAATGAATGTATAATCTTAAATGCATGCATATTTAAAATGAATGAAATTTAATAATTACAATTGTGTACACTCCACAAATATTTAAATAATAGATCAATTATATTAATTAAATATAAATTACTAAAAAAATTGACATATATTGATAGAAAGATTATTAAATATGGACAATATTATAATATAGCAAATATATATATAAATAAATATTATAAATTGATTAAATTCCAAAAAAATATTAAATATAAAAAAATAATGCAGAACTATATTAATATTAAAATAATCACTGATTAAAAACAAAATATGTTAAATGTATCATATTATAATTAAATTATAAAATGAATACTAAAATCTGAATAAATTCCATAAATATTTGGTGTATGTGTTTTTATATACAATTTCTTAACTTAGGTAAATATATGTGTGTGCTTGTCTGTTGTATATAAAAATGAATTAATTATGTATATGTATATGAAACAAAGGTAACACATGTTTGATATATGATTGTAATTTTTTTAATTATTCCAATTTTTTATTTTTTATTTTAATTATTAAAAAATATTTATTTTGTATATCTATATTTAATATATACTATTTATTAATATTTATAATCTATATATATTTATATTAAATTTATTAATTTTTATGAATAATTTTTTAATTAATAAATCTTTTAATATTTTTCTTAATTTTCTTGTTTTGTATTTTAATTTTTTAACTATTTTATTTTAATATTTTTATATACCAATATATTTAATATATATTATTTATTAATAATTTTTATTATATATATGAATATTAAATATATTAATTTTCATTGATAATTATTTAATTAATAAAATTTGTAATATATTTTCAATTTACTCATTTCTTATTTTTATTTGATTAATTATTTCATTTTATTCAGTACATTTATCAGTGCTAAATATAATGTGCTGAAAAAGGATACCATTTATCAATGCTAAAAATAAATCACTGATAAACGGTATCATTTATCAGTGCTAAAGAAAATCATTAATAAAGGTTATCCTTTGTAAATTCTGCAAAAAAACATTGATAAAGGGTGCCTTTTGGAGTGCTTTTTTTTAGCACTGATAAAGGTTTGCACTATTAAAAGTTTGTTTTGTACTAGTGTCATGGGCTGACGAATAACACCTTGGAATTGAACAAAAAACCTAACGAATGATTTCCCTCAACCTGAAGCAATAACATTGTACATATATTCCATAGAGACAACATCAAAAAAGATAATTATATTCCATAACTGAAAAAATAGCGGAAAACAAAACATCTCAAGAGTGTAAACAATCTCCAAGTACAGGTCCAACCACACATGATCGCTAACAGGATAAACCAACTACTCTATGTGATAGTGTAAGCATACTCCAACCATATCACTACTAGAAACCCGACTCAGCATACCTAAAACCTCACCGCCTAAATATGAAACATTTCTTTTCACTCCATGTAATGACATAACCAGGTCTATGCACTGCTGAAGGAGTGTGCAGGTTGTGATCCAACAAACTCAATAGGGTCTCAACCATGTTTTTCTTATCAATTCTTTGAACAATAATCCAAGCATTCTTGATATTAACAAAAATAAGGAAATATAACATTTAATAGTTTTTATATCAAAATCGTGGTGAAATAATTTCATTTCCACTTTTTCACCACACTACCATAAAATTGGGATTTTCCATCTCTAGGACATTAAAAATGCTTTTTTAGTGTTGTTAAAGGGGGTCTTTAACAATTCTAAAAATCACTATTAATGGGGGGCCTTTATCAACACTTGTAAAAAAGAACAGATGAAGGGACTTATATATCAGCACTATTAAAAAAGAACATATAAAGGGGGCCCCTTATCAATGCTAGTAAAAAAAGATGATAGGGGGTTATTATCATCATTTTTTGTAAGCATTGAAAAAGGTTATACTTATAAAAAATATTTAATTAAAATTAAAATATTATTACATAAAAATATTTATTTTAATATAAACTTAATATATTTTTTAAAAATATGTTTTCGATAAGAAAAAATAAATATTTACAATTAATATATATGATATTTAGTGAAAAGGATCTGATAAATAATTAAAAAATAATTTTAAAAAATAATTTTAAAAAATAATTTTCTTATTATTATCGAGTAATAGTCATTTAATAAAAAAAACTAAAGAAAAAAAAATAAAAAGATTAACAAAATATCTAAAATAAGATGAACACATAACTCGAACTTCAAACGGTCGTAGCTTTTGATTCGAATGTCCATTTGGGCTCTACCACATATCAAATTGAATATTATAATGATATCTACGCCCTAGTAACTTGGGAGAACCCCCATTCACAATTTCACAGAAACAATGGAACCATAATATCTCCAAAAATGTATTTTTTTTTGGAGTGCACCAATTTTTTAACATTCGATTGTATTTTAGCCTTGTTTAAGGGGGTCTTTTTCCATGTTTTCAATGGGGAAAAAATTTATTCTATGAGATTTTTGTCATATTGATATTATGGTTTTTGAAATTTTGTTTTTTTCATATTTAACTATTAATTATAATCAATCATATAAAAATATATACTTATTTTTTATATATTCACACATAAAAGTTTAATTTCATAAACAAATATTTAAACAGATTTAAACAAAAAAAAATATTTTTCAATATAAAAACATTATCTTAATGAAAACTAATATCTATTTTTTTATAAAATACACATCTATGAAAATTTATATACTTATAAAATTAATGTATACATGATATTTTATTTTTCCGTGTGTATTTAAAAACAAATATATATTTATCAATATATTGTAATATATGTATATTAATATTAATATATAATATATTTAAATAAATAGGAATATATATAATTATATTTATAGATGAAAACATATGTGGGTTTGTGTGTGTGTATTTATAAACACACACAGACGCACACACAAAAACATATTTTATATATGTATTTAATAATATATATATATAAACATATATATAATTATATGGTTAAAAAATGTAACAATATATATATATAGATATATAAATATATCATAAAATGAAAAAAAAATATTGGAGTGCAAAAGGTGATGGGGTATGAGTTGAAGATCTCAGGTTTGAAACTCACTGGGGGCAGGGGGCGCCTAGGAGGGTGGAGTTATCTTAAGCGATGATAAAGGGGGGAAATAAGCATTAATAAAGGGGACGGGAAGTGTTAATAAAAGGTTTGGAGGGAAGAGGTTCCAACAAAAATGTATGAATTTTTATCATAAGGTACTTTATCATCACTTTTTATGAGTATTTTTAAATCCAACTCTTTAACATCGCTCACATTATCAACACTTCTATAGCAATGATAATTCCCTTTTACTAGATATTTTAAAAGTCAGATTTGTAGTAGTAACATTTCTAAATAAAATATGTTAATCAATTTCAAAGAAAATGATATCCATATATCCCATCAAACATATAATTTCAAAACAAATAATGCATCTCATATCATATCAAATCCATAGTAGTAAAAAAATAATACAAACCAAAAGTATCCCAAAACAGCTAAGAAGCATTGGTAATATCACACTAGGGGTCACACAAAGTTAGGATAGCTTAGACACTAGTACATAACATATAAAATCACAGATGCGTCAAGACACAAGACATGTGCATCAAATATATGGAGTAGTGGAACACCCCAAAAAGTTACCCCCAATAGATATAACACGTCCCTATAACAATGAGCCTATGTAGCAAAGGAAATCCCCATCCATAAACCCCTAGATAAAGGATGATACCTATTACTATACCATCCACTTAAGTATTCAATTCTTCTTAGGTGATCAATTTTCCAAACCAGTTCATCAATCGATTTTCTTAAAACCATGCTTTAAAAACCATTCCACAGTGCTTTGAAAACTCCATTCATTTACCAAAACTAGGGGAAAACATCTTTTATAAAAACCCATTTCAACACACAAAAAACTAATCGACAATATAAACCCATTTTATTTAATATAATATATTTTTCATAATAGGAGAAATGTAGTTTAGAAACTCATGCTAGAGACAGAACCAACTACCTAAAAACATGGGCGGCATATTCCTGCTATAGAACCCACCAAAAAAGGATTATACAATGAAAATAGAATCCATATAATTAATTTTCACATCATAGAATTGATATGATTCAAAAAATAGGGTTGGAAGATAACATGAAAGAACACATACTTCAAAATCACAAACCTGTTACACCAAAACCAACAAGGATATTATCCTAAAACAATATTATACAAGAGATCTACAAGGAAACAATATTAAACAACACCATATATAAATAAAATACAGTAATGAAATATAAAGAAACTAATACCATCAAGTCCAATGAAGAAAAAAATGTCTTAATCAGAAGAAGAGACAAAACCTAATTGAAACAGTGATCAATTGCTAAGTGAATCAACCCTGATTTAATGAAGACACACAAAATTTCTAGAGAAGGGATCTTCGTCAAGGGAAAGGTTGGATGCAATAAATTGAATGAAAAAACGGCTAATATAGTGCCCTAAAATCATTTTACATAGTATTTACATGGTGTTTAATCTCATTAAACATCATGTAATCCATGTGACTCAGATACACTGAAAAACCCTTTCCCTTTTATTAAAAATAGTCCATTTATCATTACATGGTGTATAACCTTTTCACAGTGTCTACTCACTTCCTACTATGTATCGGGTTCATGAAATCTTCCGTGCAGAATCTAAACATGTCATTTAATCACATTACACAATGTGTATTTCTCCTCCAAACTATGAAAACTAAATGTTCTTACACAAAAACCCTAACCCCATTGGGTGTTAGCCTAACTAGGATAGAACCCCACAAATCCATTACACATTTATATAAATACACCACCAATTCAAACAAGAAACCATCCACAAATTTTAGGTCATTTTTATCATAAAATGTTCTCCATCCTATGGTGTCCCATGATTCACCCAATTAATGAGGAAAAGAAGAAAATATAAGAAAAATACCTAAATGTAGGTAACATGATGTTACATCCCCTCTTATATAGATAATTATTTAGGAGAATCATTTTGGTGGGGAATTCTGTAGCATTAGGTAAACTAATTATAGGAGGAGAGTGTCATTGAGAGGATTCTATCTTTTGAGGTCATCCTATGTTTTTAGAATCTCTTTGATGAACCTTTTTCTATATAGAATTTAGTAATGGTGGATTTTAATAATTCCGGATGGTAAGTGAACCCTATAACCATGAAGATGTTTTATGATATGTGATAATGATTCTGGTGGATGGTTTAAGATGAGACATCACTGACTTTGTTTCTAATTTTTATACCTATCATCTAATCTAAGCTGAGCACCAGAGACCTTTATAATTTCTTTATCCAATTTTAATGTCAACTAGAAAGAGGGATGAAATTTTTATGGAATGTTTGGTTGGTTTTCTGTATACCCATCAAGAAAATAATGCGATATGGGTTGTGATAAATCATCTGAATAAATCATCTCATTTATTACCCATCCATGATAAAACCAACATTGAAGACTTGGAATTTCTATATGTTTATGATATTTTTAGATTTCATAGTCCCTTGTTATATATTTTTTGATAGGGATATATATTTTAATTCTTTATTTTTTATAGGCCTCTAAGAGGAAATGGGATCTCAAATATGTTTAAGCATAACATATCATTCAAAAATAGATGGACAGTGAGAATACACTATATACAATTTTTAGGAAATCATTAATTGTTATATTCTTTAATTTTGTGGAGCTTTGGATATCTATTTCAAATATGTTGAGTTATCCAATAACATCAGTTACCAGTCCTCTATGAGAATGGATCCATTTGAGGTCATTTATGGCAACCTTGTAAATATTTTTTTTGGTTGGTGAGGGATTGGTGATGTTTCATTACTTGTGATGACTTAGGTATAGGAAATGATTCTGAATATTTAGTTGATTCATTATATAATGCTTAAAACAAAAAACCAATATAAATCTTATAATGATCATCATAAGTGACCTAGGGAGTTTTTAGTTGGGGAACATGTGTTTGTTATAGTTTCACCCCATTTGGTTCATCGATAACATTGGAAATAGGAGAAGATTCCACCTAGGTCTATGTGACCTTTTTTAGGTTATTGAGAACATGGGAAAATATTCTTACCGTTTATAAATTCTTTCATATTTGGCATAGATACATATTCTTTCCATGTATCAAAGCTTTTGGAAGTATATTTATGACCCTTCTCATGTCTCGAGATGGGATGATCTTGATGTTGATCTTGATTTATTCATAACTAAGTATCAAGTTATCATTTCTAATATTGAGACAAAAGTACTTTGGGGATGGATGATACCTTTGGTATGTGTTATATGATAGCATGGGTTTTATTCTCATGCGATGTGGGAGCATAGGATATTTATGAGAAAGTAGTGAACTCATTTCTTTAACATGGAATCTTTTTTATAGTATTTTTGGGGAGAAAAAGTGTTTGTGGTGGGGTGTTTATAACATAAATTTACGTTATTCCAGATATTATTTGAACCTTGTTTTGATCCCCTTTAAGTCATTTCTTATTTTGGGTTCGTTTCAAGTTATTTTTAAAAAATTTGTAAGCCTAAAGGTTTGTTCACGTTTGGTGCATAGTTAGAGAAAACCATGTGGTTTGGTCCTATAAATGGTGTGCCATGTTTTGATCCACTAGATTTGGTGAAAATGTTTACCCAAACCATGTGGCTTTCCCCTCTAAACCATTCAACCTTAAACCATAAGGGTATAAATTTTTTGTGCATTATTTTAGAAATTTTATGCCTACCTAGGAGAAACTATGAACACTACAAGAAAGGGAACATGGTTAGGGAGTAATGTTTGTCTAATTGTGTGGACATGTCCAACAAACTATGCACAATGGGTTTAATTCCGTCCAAAAAATAATTAAATTACTAAAACCTCTAATTTAACCCCTAATAACCCAATTTTGACCCTAACATGAATCTTTGGTCCTTGAGGTCTCCCAATATGAGATTTTAACTCATTTAAACCTTTTTTTACAGATCGAATCTTTAATGATTGCATTTGATCTCTACCTGGTAAGTGTATATCTTCTTATAGGGTTTCATCCAATATATATTTCTCTTATACATAGAGAGTTACAGATCATCGTGTCATTGATAGATCTAAAATCTATTTTGTTGGATAATTATTCTTGGATATGTTTCTTGATCTCAATTACCTCAATCTTCATTAGTGATACCATTGTGGGTGTTTTATTTTACCATGTGATTAATGTTAGGTGGTTACATATTTATTTTCCCTACAATTGAATCCTATATTTCCTTAGTTTGGTTGATATAAATTTTTAATAGATTAAAAAACTACTTTTAATGAATTTCTTATATGACATGAAATGACATGGAAATTATGGAAAACCCCAAATTTTAACAGAATTGAAATGTCGGGTGGATTTTTGGGAAATGATTCTGTGATTTTTAAACTTATTTGATAATTTTAATTTATTTTGAATTATGAGAAAAATTATTAACGTGAAATATTATTTTAAATGTAATGAATTGTTGAAAACCACTATTTTAGTTTTTAAATGAGAAAGATGTGATGAAAACTAAAAACTATGAGATTATAATTTAAATTTATTTAAAATGTTTTATTTTTTCAAATTGGATGGATTGATTGATTGATTGAATCACATGTTATCTATGGTAGTCAGTGGTATGTGGGATAATCATGTTATGACCTTGACTCTCTAGAAAATGATTGACAGTGAAAATTATTCCTAAACAATTTCTACATAAATGCCTGAAAGGGTTCCCCTTATGAGTTTTTATGTGATCAAAGGGTTCCTCGGTTATGGGATAAATTTATTTGAGGGTACACACATATCTTGACCTATGGTCGATATGTTATGTGTGAGGATCATTTTACCTAAAATAACATACAATGAGTCTTTTGTAAATTATTATATTACTTTTTGAATTTATTATACATGTCAATGATTATTTGACTATTTATTTCATACCAACTACTTTATATAATTGTTTTATATAAAATATTAATTTAATATAGTTTTGAAGAATATTCCATCTCATTTAATGTGAAGACATGTTTTTTGAATATATATGAATGATATTCCATTCCTTGTTTATTTAAAATTAAGCATAATTGGTTTAATTATTATGGCATTGGTTATGGAAGAAATGGAGAGACCCTTCTGATCTTTATAGCTCACACCCTACACTTTCCTTTGGAAATCTATAAATTTTTTTTGACTATATCATTTTCATTCTCATAATTCTTTGGTATTGATAATTAATTCAACCCATTATTCTTTGTTTTCTAATAATTTTTTTCGAAGTGTTTCATATTTTTTATATTACTATATTTTTTTATGAAGTAATAATTATCAAATTCTTATGGATTTTCTTCTATTAGAAAAATAATAAGATTTTATTCATTTCATATATTGGTGTCAAAAATAATATTCCATTGTTTGGAAGGTGAAATAATTAATCGAAGTTATTACAACCTGTTTAGGTGATGTTACAGTTCTATCTTAATTTCAACTCTAAATTATGAAACTATATCATGCTAAAATTAACATATTTTCATGATCAATGTTCTATTGGATAGATAATATATTTCAAAAAACATCATTAGTTTATGATGAAGTATGAAAAGTATGTTTTGGTAGTCTATGAAATCACTAGATTTACTAAAGAAGATTAAAAACTCTACTATTTGTAGATATGGAAAGATAATGTTTCTAGTTTACTAAAACAATTATAGATATCATAATTTCTTGTAAACTATTAAGATATAAATATATGAAGTTTATATTGATTTCATGTATCAATATAAAATTCTAAAAAGGTTTTTTGTATAGTCAATAAAGTATCTAATGTTCTATAATGAGGTTTCCCATGTGCAATTGTTTCATATTGTTATTGGGTATATTTTTCAATGTTATCAGGAGATATATAAGTCAGATTGATATGATTATAGATTATTTATAAATCTATTTATATTTCCCTAAAATAATTCTCCTAGGATGAAGTATGAATATGTTGTTAAAGGGGTTAAAAAATTCAGTGAATTTTAAAGTTAACATATTACGATTTTCATAGGCTTTTGTACCATATGTTGGAACCCTACATTTCAAAAACCATTTGTTTGAGTGAAAAGTATTGTCCAATTAACAATAAAATTATTTTTGACAACAGTACTTTTCATAAAAAAAATATGGTTCCTATACCCTACATTGAAATAAAATGAACCCGACAACACTTTCATGAACCCCATGCTACTTTCACGAACCCCACATTCTGGTGAAATTTTACCATGCGTCACTATTTACACCATAAGTTATTCTATTGAAAATTATTTTTAAAAACATGAGTTTTTCAATAATGAAACTCATATGAAACCCAGACTATTATATGATGTTATATCAGAATAGTTATTGGAAATATCTTATGCATGAATTACAAAAGGAGAACCCGATGTAAAACTCAAACTGATGTATAATTCATTAAAAACTAAAACATTGAATCATAAAAATGCTCTCGATGGACCAAGAAGTCATATTCAATTTTTTTTCAGCATATTGTATGTTTAAATATAGAATGATTTATGTTTTACAGGAGATGAAAGATGGGAAGCATGCTAAAAATAACATTAGTTATTGAATATGAAGGAGATGATTTATTGTACACCTACTCGCATCATGGGAACCCAATGAACAAGGGATCATTAATGCATGTGAATAATACATACATATACCTGGAAATTGAAATATAAGAGAGGATATCTTACATTTCACCTTTAACAAGATCTAGAAAGCTCTCCTCCTCTTTGAATGTCTTGCCATATGTACTCCTTAGCTTTAACATCCTCGTATATGAGATAATATTTTCAGTGTTCCTTTTATAAAAAAAATGAAGTTGTTTGATTTACTTCATGTACTCAAATTGGTAATATTTTTAAGGAAGAAAAAGATAGTATTTGTGATATGATTTTAAAATAATATAAACAGCTTGGAATATTGCAACACATATAGATTGTACAATAAGGATTCGCCACATAAATGTTTGAATAGAATATAAATATGTATAGGGATATGACATATTTTGTGAATGTATTTCTATAGACGTAGATGGGATAATTTATTATCAGAAATATTAAAATATCCAATATTCTATACATTTCCAAATAATTTACATAAAGTTGTAGGACATAATTTCATTCAAATTCAAATGTTTTAATTTACATCGTGATTGTACTACTAGTTTTTTGGAACTGTTTTGACTAGGATTAAAGAGGATTTATAGAAATTAAATGAATTTTCTAAATTTCCCAACACTTAAATTATTCTGGTGATATTATTTTAGTAATTATTCAATTTATTTTTATTTATTTTATTAAAGATTTATTATACAGAATGAAGCCAACAGTACTCCACTATTCTTTGGATATTTATTTATGTTATTGATTCTATTTATTTTGGAAATATAAAGTAATGGGATTGAAAAAACGGTCGTATATTTACTCTATATATTTATATATACATTTGGTATGAAAATAAATTTACAAATAATAGTGGAAACCAAAAATCTCTAGGAAACTTTAATTGCAAAAATATTTTCATATTTTTGCTCTTCATTTTGAATAAGAGAGAAATGTTTTTACATTCTTATTCTCTCATGGATTAAAGATGAAGGAAGAATTCAGAACATTATCTAATTTAGTTGTTGCTTTTAAATATTAATAAATCTACATGAAATGTAATATTCTTTTTCTACAACTTTTCATTATTGAAGATCTAATACAACTTTCAATTACTGTTGTAACTATAATCGAAACTTGTTTTCTCAATCAAGCCAAAATATATTGATTTATTAGAGTATCAGATACTCACACTCAGACATGTTGGATTTTAATCTTATAAGACTAAGATGTGGATATTTTGGTTCCCCACAAAAGAACTAGAAGTCAGTGAAAAATCCTTATAATGTGTCAACAATCTGCACACAGTTATAGAGGTCTCTCGATAAGAGGACCTAATGGTAAAAACATAATGTTCATGGAGAAGAGAATTAATGGAGTGGACTAGGGGATTTATGTGCCCTGAACCACTATACATCACTATGTTTCATTCCATATTTATTTTCATTATTCACTCGTCTTTAATATATAATGAAAGGATCACATCATTTCAAGTGGGATGCCTTATTTTTTTCATGATTATTAAAATATCATAATTCACCCCCCTGTGTATTTTTTATAGCCATTCTAAACTAGCAATCGGTATCAATGGTTGGAATATTTTTGAGTATTATGGATTTATTTTGGCATTAACAAACCTAGGTTAATGATTTGGATGAAGATGAATTTAAATATTCAATCTTAGAGAAGGTATGTGGATGATCCATGATTCTTATTTTATTGGTGATAATTCTGGATGCTAGATATATTTCATGACTATCTATATGAATAATATTGGTTTTAAATTTTAAATGAATCTTTTCAACCCTTAAGAAAACTCTATAGAACTAAAAATATGGGATAATATACTAGAAGATGAAAATGATGTTAATTCCAAATACATGAATGAAATTATAAACGGTCTAGGTCTTGTTCAATTTAATCATGTTTCACAATGTACTACTACCTATGAGATAAGATTGGAAATCATAGTTTCTTAGAAAGGAATTGATAAATTCACAGATGTTTTCAATGATATTAATCTCATGGAAACTCTAATTTTAGAAAAAAAAATCATGTGTTAAAGGATTTTATTGAGATGAATGATGCTGATTTGCAAGTGAAACTAAAAATAATATTTCTTTCAAATATAAAACTAATACACCCAATATTTTATGGGATGAATTTTAGGATTACAGTAATTTTGGAGTCAAGAAATTAATCTACTATAAACTTTGATGTTGAGAAATAAAATAAAAAGTTAAATATAATTCTTATAGCTCACGATGATGATGTACAACCATCCTACTCTGAAAATTATGATTCATATTTTTTTTTCTCCTAATGAACATGATAAATATTGGTTTTAACTTCAAATTAATTGATTCCTTAAAGTAAGAGAATTGAAAACTTATAAAATTTTATCATGTTATTTCATTTGATAATGAGATTATTTCAAATAAAAATTAAATATTTAAGATCAAATTATTCCAATTTTTTTATCTACCATAAACTAAAATTGAAAAAAATTAGTTGATGTTAACACTTCAAATCATGATTTTGTTACGCTTATTAAGGGAGAGAATTTTTTTAAAAAAAATATTTATAAATATAAAATTCAAAAATAAAAACATTGTATTTTTAGAAATTGATAAAACCCAAAATTATATACAATTTATTTTGTTCTAGGTTTGAATAGAAAAAGAATGCCCACTGTTAAATGTTTTCATTATATTTTTAATTGACAATATTTTACTGGTTGTAATTTTTGAAAACCTGATTTTTTTGTGTGTTAAGAATGTTCATAATTTTTAAGACTTATATATATTTAATTATAATTTTTTTATCAAAATAAACAGATTTTGTGTCCAATGTTTTTAGTTTCTAACATTATTAGACCCAAAATCATATTCCTACCAAAAGCATGTGTATTTGATATTTTGTAGGTTTTCACCACTAAAAATACTAGTTATATAATAAATTGGTTTCTTAAAAAATACAAGTCATTTTATTTTAACTATTTTACAAAATAGAAACATCTTTGAATTCATTATTTACTTTAAAAATTTCATTGAGATAGGACTATAAGATCTATGAAGTATTTTATTTTTCTATTTTAATTTAAATGTAATAACTATTTTATAGAGGTAAACAATTTTTTAAAATATTTTTCCATTTTTACCCTATACATTAAACTATCTTTATAATTAAACTATTTATATTTTTCTCATTCAATTATTTCAAGTGAAAATTTTATTCCATGAATTAATTTTTAAACATCAATCATTCTCTTTGAGATATTATATTAACATAAAATAATTTACTAAAACATATTTTTCTTATAAGAATGTGTTTTAATGTCTTATATTTTAAATTAAATTCATCATATATATATAAATTCTTTTATTAAAATAATATGCTTTGGTAATTTATGACACATGCAAAATGTAGTTTAAATTCATTGAAAACCTGTAATTTTATAAAAAAAATTGATTTTTTTAAATCATTTACTCAAACATTGTTGATTTTTTTTATTTACTTGGATATATGTTATAATAATGTTATGTCTTAGGTGAAGTAATTTTAAATATTTATCATTTTTTTTAAATATTTTATTATTATGGAATTAATTAAATGGTTTATTTTATTCATTCATTAATCATTGAATAATATTTTATATGTTTTTCATGGATATTTCATTGCATATTTTTATCTTTTTTTAAAGAGGCATGTAATTAAGGGCATTTTACATAGCTTCATGTATTCATAATATATTTTCAATATCATTACCAATAACTCATCATTATTATATTTTTAATAAGGATGAAGAAAATTTTGTTTCTAAAATTTTGAATATTTTTGTACTACTAATTAAATTCCAAATTATTATTCTTTATAAAAGGGGTAAGTATATTATATTATTTAACATTCTAAAGAAATCATATTTTTTATCCTTACCAATGGGGGAGAAAATCATGTAGAGAATTAGGGTTTTTTAATTTTCAAAAGGATGCATAGTTTTGAGTGGATCATTGTCATTATCATCTTGATTTGGTTTTGATAATTACATCAACCAATTATTGTTTTTTGATAATAAATTTTATTATGATTTTAGATTTAGTATGTCACAATATTTATTTAAGATCTTAATAAATAATAATTGGATTCTTATGATTTTTTCTATGTGTTAAATATAGGAATATTATCTTCATTTTATATATTGATGCTGAAATCCAATTCAGTTTTTTCAATGATGGAAAAATTCACAAAAGTTGATAAAACTTGTTGAAGTGGAATTATAGTATTAGGTTTAAATTCACTAATAAATTCTAATAATTTATTAATCTAAAATAATGGATTTACATACCCTTTGTTCCATTGGATATAAAATATATTCACCTAAATTTCATTTCTTTATGAGGACATCTAAAAAGGGTGTTTTCTACTCTAAAAAATCACCAAATTTGCTGAAGTAGTTTAGAAACTCTTTTGTCCATTTATTTATAAAGCTATAGTTTTTTATTTAATAAAAGTTATAAAGGTATCACAATCACTTAAAAACTAGTGAAATGGAAATCTGAGAAGTTTAAAATGATTTTTTAAGTTTATATCAAAGGCTAAAAATGTTGTTTGAATAGTTAATAATTTATCGAATGTCTTGCAATGATGTTTCCCAAGTATAGTTTTTTCATAATGTTATTTATTATTTTAAGATATTGGTATATGTAGAAGATAGATTGATTAGATTATAGATCCTTTGGAAATATATTTATATTTCATAAACATAAGTCTTCTAGGATAAAGGATTAATATGACATTAAATAGCTTAAAAATTAGTTAAATATGAAATTACGATTTTCCACTTTTCAGAGGATTTTGTACCATATGTCAAAACGCTACATTTCAGAAACACTACTATTAAATTAAGAGTATGTGTCAATGAACCATAGACTGCTATTAAGAAACACTAATTTTTAAACAAAATAATGTTTCATGTACCATTCATTGGAATGAAAAGATCAATGTGCTACTTGCACGCACCCTATGTTCTAGTGATAATTTATACTACATTGTTATTGCCTCTATGTGTTATTTTAAAATATATTATTTCTAAAAATGGGAGTTTTTTGAAGAGTCAAAATCATTCAGAACCTGACCTTCTATATGATTTGATATCACATTGGTTATTGATAATATATTCTGTATGAATTGTTGTAATAGAACCTAATGTTTAATAACTAAAACTATTTTATAGTTCTTAACAAGCTAAAATGATGAATCCTATATAATATCTTGAGGGACCAAGAAAGAATATTCATTGTGTGTACCAGATATTATATGACTAAATATATAAATAATTATTTTATACAGGAGATGAAATAATATAAGCATATTTTACACCACTATACTTCATAAACGGGAAGAAGAAGATTTTTTTTATACGTGCTCGCTACTTGAGAACCTGAAAGACATGAGCTCGCTAAGACTACTAAATAATACCTACATATATTTATAAACTGAAATGTAGGAGAGGAGAACTAACATCACACCTTGAAAAATATCTTGAAATAACTCCTTAGATTCTAATGTCTTTCCTTGTGTACACCATGGCAGTAGTATCCTCATATAAGGGATGAAATTTTCAATGTTCTATTTAAATAAAAATGATGTTTCTTGAGTTATTTCATGTAATAAAACTACAGATATTGTGAAAGATTAATTAAAAAATATGGGTGTTGTGAGTTTCATAGAATAAACACATCCTGGAATATTTCATCACTTAGATATTGTATAGCAAGGCTTCACCATAAAAGTGGTTGAATAGAAATATAGATATGTGCAGAGAGATGATATATTTTTTGAATGGTTTTTGGGAAATTTAGATGGGATTAAAGATTATAAAAATATAAGAACAGACAATATTCTAGACATTTCCAAATCATGTGAAGAAAATCTAGGGGACAAAAAGATATTCAAATTCAAATATTTGAATTTATATTCAGATTATGATAATAAAATTTAGGAACTATTTTGACTATGATTTTGGTGGTTTGAATGTATTTAAATGGGAGTTTCAAATTTTTCAATGCTTCTATAATTATAGATTTATTATTGGATGATTTATTCAAATTATTATCACTTCATTTATTATAGATTGATTCTATAAGAAGAATCCAATTTTTCTATTCTATTCTTAGGAAATATATGAAGTATGTTGACTCTATTTATTTTAAATATCCCATGAAATATGAGTGATTCAATTATTGGATATTTATTTAATATATCTCTCTCTTTGGTAGGAAAAGAAATATATGATGAAGAGTAGATATAGTAAAACTTTGATGAAAATAAAGGGATGAAATATTTTTATTATGTTTCTCATTATTTTGAAGAAGGTAAAAAAACATTGTAAAACCATATTATCATATGTGTAAATAAGAAGGAAGATTGTAGCATATTTTATAATTTAATTTTTTTTGTTTAATGAATAACAAGACTACACGACATGACATTGAATATTATATTTATACAACTATACGTTATTTAAGATCAAATAAAACTTTCATTTTCTTCTTCAACTATAATATAAATATGTTTTCCCAATCAAATATATCTCTATTGATTTATTAAAGTATCAGCTACTGGGACTTAGTTGTGGTAGAATGCCGTACTCTTAGACTAAGAAGTGTAAATTTTTGTTTATTTTAAAAGAACTAAAAGGCCATGTAAAACCTTGATAAGTGTCAAATTCCTATACTTATTTTTATAGTTATATTTATAAGAGGAACTAGTGGTTAAAATCACCATGTTTGTGGAGTAGAGTGTTGGTGGAGTAGATATTAGTATTTATTTTCCCCGAACAACTATACATCATTGTGTTATTTTATTTATTTATTTTAACTTATCACTCATCTTTAAGAGAGAAGTAAATGACCACTTCATTTCAAGAGGTAAGTTTTAATTTTTTTCAAGATTCATAGAAGGAAACAATTCACCCCCACCCCACTTATGTCATGGTCATAGAAATTTTTACATAAAACTAAGGAGTGGTAAAGCTGACCAATGGAGAAAGTTTTTAATTGTTACATATAATTTTCTGAGACTTTTGTATATTATTTTTTGTTGTTGTTGTTGTTGATGTTGTTTCCTTTGGTTTGATTATATTTCTATTTAGGTACTATTTTTCCAATTTGTTTCTGGTAATGTCTTTCATTCAATGTGTTGACCATGCTGACTTGTATCTTTTATTTTCCACTACTTTTGTGACAAGATCATTCTGTATTTGATAGTATATGATGATTGGTGATATTTTATTACCCATAGGGATTGGGAATTCTCTTCGGGTTATGTCAGATATTTCTTGGGTATTTGCATACCTGGGTATTTGGGATAGTTTTTCAAATGATAGGTTGGGTAAGGGGATCGATCAAGGATGAATTGTAAATTAAGATAGTCTTTGTTCCATATCTCTAGAGTGATAAAAATGTAGCTTATCCTATAAGTTAGGGGAGTGTTCCTGATTTTGATGATATAGATAAATGTTCTGCCCCTTGAGTGACATGATTGATCCAAGAGATGAGATTGATATAAGGGAAGCCATGTAGAGAATTTGTTCAATAGTGAGACCTAGGGTGTAAAGACCCGTAAAATTCAAGGGAAATTTTTTCTTAATTTTCTTTAGAATTTTACAAAAGCGCGGTTTCAGACGGCACCAAATTCCGAGGCCCGGAGTGCCCGGAATCAATTTCCGAAGTTTGGCTCGGGTAGGTTCAGCGAACGAACGAGCGGGAATTCCTAACTTTTGATCCGGTGCTCGGAATTGAAATCTGAGGGCACCGATGAACTCGCAGCGCCGATATTCGCTTAAAGAGACCTTTTCGGAAGTTGCGTTTGTTGCGGGATGAAAGTTAGTTTTTGGGTTTTTAGTTTAAGTTAAATAAAATTTGTGAAGAACAAATTTTATTTTAACTAGATAAATCCTACCAAAGGGAGTTGGGAGTGGGACCCACATCCACTTAACCTCCCTTGGGAGGATTAAGTGTGGTGGGGCCCACACGAACCCCAACTCCTCAAATTCTCTCAAAACCTACCCTTTAACCCATTTCAATTAATGTTGACAACTTGGCTTAATTAATTGAAGAGGGTTAATTTAAATTTCAAACCTTTGAAATTCTAAGAGGAGGGTTGTGTAATAAAATAAGCTTAAGCTTATTTTATTTTGTTGGGTTGGTTTTCTTTGTTCTTGAGAGGATTTTGAGAGCTTCTCCTTCATCTTCAAGCCTTGACGAAGAACGCTCAACTTGACGAAGAACGCTCAAGTTCCGACGAAGAACGCCGCTCCGCTCTTCTTCGTCTTCCGTGTCAACGAGAGGGAACGCCGCTTCTTCCTCGGACAACCTTTGTCGGCGTACAAGGTTTCGCCAACGACGTGCCTCTTCGGACACACCTCTTCGTCATCGGATTTGACGAACGACTACCGCGACGCCCGACCTCCGCGACGTTGTCTTCCGCGGGACGTTGACAAATCTTCGATCTTATACCCAAGGTAGGGGTTGTTGATTATTGTTTAATTATTTTATCCTTGTTCGTGGTTCATGCATAACTGACGTATGGATTTTATAAAAGTGTTATTGTTTAACGTGAGGGGGCCGGACCGCATGAACACGACCGAACCCCCTCCATCGTCCTTGTTGAATTGCTTTGCGGGTGGAAACAAGATGGTGTGGTGCCGTCGCACCACGCGGTTAATCGTGCGTTTATTTTACGCAACACCGTCACGCGCGCACCATGGAAGAAACATCTTGAACACGACGCCGTCGCGCCGCGTTGAAAGAAATCAAGGCACGGCGGAGGGACGCGGTGCTGTCGCACCGCGCAGGATGACGAACACTGCGGCCGGTTCCGGGCCGCGGCGGAAAGAGAAGACCGGCGGCCGAGCCGCCGGCGTCCGAAGCCGAAGAGGGGACTGGATTTTCCGGTCCCGTTGGAGAAAACCGGCCGGCCGGATGACAATAAACCGGGGGAAATTAATCCCCCGGCCAGCACACAAAACCCCCCTCTTAATGAGGGGGGCGGTTTCCTTGAGAGGGGCAGGAGGCCCCATGTTTCCTGCCAAGCAAGCCCCCCACGATGGGGGGGGGGGGGCGGTTTTGCAACAGGCGCGGCTAAAAAGCCGCGCCGCCTCCAAGAAAGCGGGGGCTTTGCCCCCCGCGTGCCGCCTCCATGCGGCGCCAGGTCGCCGCGGCCGCCGCGCCGCCGCGCCGGCCGGCCGGCCGGGTCGAGTCGGACCCGGGTCGGGTCGACCCGGTTCGGGCCGACCCAAGGGGGCGGTCGGGCCGGGTCGGCCCGGACCCGGACCCCCCGTTTCGAAGCAGTTTCGGTCTTTTGGCCATAACTTGAGCCACGGACCTCCGATCGACGAACCGTCTGCGGAAACGCGATCCTTGGATCGAGACGGTCGTTTCGGTATATCGCACTCAAGGTTTCGGTTTACTTTGAGTTCGGCCGGGTTGGTTCGTTCACGAAACCAACCGGGCCTTCCGAGCGAAAACGCTCATATCTTGAGCTATGGACGTCCGATTGACGTGTCGTCAGCTGTGTTGTGTTCCTCTTAGTGAGACGAATCTTTTGGCATACTCCACCCGAGGTTTGGATGCAGGTGGAGTACGATCGGGTTGGTTTTGTCTTAAAAACCAACCGGGCCCCGGGGACGAAAATGCCAATAACTCTCAGACCGGGCGTCCGATCGACGCGCCGTCTGTTGCGTTGAGTTCCTGTTGACGATACGGAACTTTTGGATACATCAACTCTGGACTTTGTGTCAGTTGATGTATCAGCCTCTCGGCTCGTGGAGCGGACCCTCCGAACGAGCTTGTTGTGTGCGGGAACCCTAGTGCTGGCTGCGACTGTTACTGTGACTACTACTGCTACTACTGCTACTGTGACTGCGACGACGACAGTACAGAGATCCTGTGTGGATTCGACGATGACGACTACAGCACTCAGCGATCCTACGTGGATCAGTGCTACAGGTCCTATGTGGGCCCGATCCTGTGTGGGTCTGATCCTGTGTGGGTCCTTGCGCTCAGCGGTCCTGTGTGAACCAGCGCCTACAGGTCCTGTGTGGGCCCGATCCTGTGTGGGTCTTTGCGGGGGTTAGTTACCTATCGATCCATCGTGGGTCCGACGACTTAGATGGATCAGAGATCATCTTTATCGTCCTTTGAAGAAGTATACCTGTGTGAGCTGAAATCTGTTGCTTTCCTATGTGGATTGTGTTGTGCAATCCTGTGTGGATTACGTTTTGCTTTCCTGTGTGGAATACGTTTACTTTCCTGTGTGGACTGAGTTGTACTTGGGCTCGGAGGTTGGAGCGTATTTGAAATTGATGACTTAGGTATATGTATGGGCATATACCTAAGCAGTGTCGGTTATTACTTCGTGTTTGTTCCTTTCTTCGTGGTTTATCCTTTGTGGATTTGAGAGACCTTCAGGGGTCTCGGGGTCCCTACTGAGTAGATTATACTCACCCCTGCACGGGCTTTGCCCGCACTACGTTGTGTTGGTTGCAGACGACGGACAGCGTTGACCTTAGCTGAGGCTTGCAGAGCGGGACGGTACCCGGAGGTGGACCACTGGGCGGGACGTGCTCGGAGCGGACGGCGGGACCCGTGGAGCAGAGGAGCTATCTGTACCCACCCTTCAGGTGGGATTTCCAGTGGACAGCTCGGAGTTGCGGCTTTTACTTTTCAGTTGTTGTTTTCCCTTTCGAGTTGTACTTTACTTTCAGTTTGGGTTTGTATACTGGCCCATTTACTTTTCCGCACTTTCAGTTGTACTCTGCTTTTGTTTAGTGTTTACTTTCTGCTTGCTTACTCTGTGGTGTTTGTTTACTTTTCAAAGACAATGCCTTCCCTTTTTACCGGGATTTACGCCTTGGTGCTAGTCGCCAGCCCCTGGCCTATGGAAGGCGGGCTTGGGGTAGTCACGGCACGGACCCCGAGGGCGGGTCATGACAAATTGGTATCAGAGGAGTTCGGTTCTACCGCGAACTCTGATCTTTTCTATGTGAAGCAATAATGTTTAGCGTATTGAGTGTGGTTATCAGTCCAGGGAGTCCAGTGTTGGTGCGGCGGCCGACATATCCGTACACCAGGACCCTGACTTCTGATTCCCGACTTAATGCACGAAAACATTGATTGCGTGTGTGTTTCAAAGTTTTCTTTGTGATTACTTATATCAGCTCACCAGGTATACTGTTATGACCGTGGCGCACCTGTTTCCTTTTCAGGATGGCCCCACGATGACAGCCAGCTAGGGTTCCGAGAGTCGAGCGTGACGACAGCCCACTGAGCGACGAGGCCTCAGTGCAGGGCCCTTTGTTAGCAGTGGCACTGGCGGTAGCTCTACCCGCCGAGCCCCCGATGCTTCCAGCACCAGCCGCTGACGATGCACGTCGCCTCAGCGCACTGCATGAGTTTCAGCGCCAGCGACCGCCCAGGTTTCGCGGGGAGACGGATCCCCAGGCAGCAGAGGACTGGCTGGAGGCAGTGGTACGAGTGTTTAGGCTAGTGAGGACACCAGCAGACCTCATGGTGATCCTCGCTGCGAGCCTACTACACGCAGCAGCAGGACGATGGTGGAGCCTGATGCTCCAGGTGCACGATGAGGCATCTCTACTTTGGACGGACTTTGAGAGCCTCTTTCGCTCAGAGTTCGTCCCAGCCACCCTTCGTGCGGTGCGTATCCAGGAGCTTCTACAGCTGCGGCAGGGCAGCATGACGGTCGCTCAGTACTCGGCGAGATTTACCGATCTCTCGCGCTACTCGACCGACATGGTACGGGACCCATTCTTCCGGGCCCAGACCTTCGAGCAGGGATTGAGACACGAGATCAGGGCATCGCTGATCTCCCTCAGCATACCGACTCAGACAGGAGTACTGGAGCGGGCCCTTCTGATCGAGAACTTCCTTGCTGAGTCTACACCAGCACAACGACCCACTGTAGTGCGGCACGTGGCAGAGTCATCTGCAGCAGGCAGTCGACGGATGACTCAGGGGTCCAGACAGACCAGACCTTCGGGCAGACGATCTCAGGGCACTGGCTCAGCAGTGCGGGGCACACAGCGCAGAGCCAGTCTTTCGAGAGGCAGACAGTGCTACTCGTGCGGCGGGCAGAGCCACATGGCTCGTGACTGCCCGACCCGCCGTGCAGAGGAGCAGCAGTCATTTGATGGACCACCGAGGCAGAGGCAGAGGGTCGAGCGTGGCGGTCCGCAGGGAGGAGGCGGACGAGGCAGAGGAGCTGGACGAGCAGCCGGTGGTGTGCGACGCTTCGAGGCTCTGCCACCACCACCACCAGGAGGTCCACCCCGACCACAGGGAGCTGGCGGGCAGCGATAGGCACAGCTCCAGGCAGCATAGGCCTACGACCACGGTGCACCTGAGATGATTCGAGGTACTATCTGTGTCTATTCCACCCTTGATGCAGTTCTTATAGACACAGGAGCGAGTCACTCTTTCATAGCCGCTGCCCTTGTTCGGAGCTCGGAGATTCCGACAGAGCCGTTGGCTCGATCCTTACGGCTAGAGACTCCTACGGGAGCAGACTCGACGATTACGCACTGGTTCCGGCAGTGTGAGCTTACTCTAGGAGGCGAGAGCTTCGGCTGGGATCTTCTTGTAGCAGCGTCGAGGCCTTACGACGTCATCTTGGGCATGGATTGGCTGTCTATGGTCCATGCACAGATTGACTGTTTTAGGCGCAAGGTGCGATGTGTACGCACCGACGGGAGCAGGTTCACCTTCACCGGCGAGAAGGGATCCTTAGCAGCACAGGATGGACTTCCGCGGAGGAGAGGACAGCCCATCACTCATCAGTTGGCTAGCCTTATCCTTGGAGCAGTTGACGTGCGGAGTCCTGGTTTTCCTGTAGTGGTGGATCAGTTTGCGGACCTTTTTCCCGACAATGTTCCAGGGCTACCTCCTTGCAGAGAGGTAGACTTTTATATTGACTTGTACCCCGGGACAGCCCCGATATCCACTCCAGCATATCGGATGGCCCCCGCCGAGCTTCGAGAGCTACGGGTACAGTTGGAGGACTTGCAGGGCAAGGGGTTCATCCGACCCAGTGTTTCACCCTGGGCTTCCCCGATATTGTTCGCCACGAAGGCGGACGGGAGCTTGCGTCTTTGTGTTGACTATCATCGCCTGAACCAGGTGAAAGTGAGGAACATGTATCCGCTACCGAGGATTGACGACCTCTTCGATCAGCTCAAGGGAGCACGGTGGTTCTCAAAGATAGACCTCAGGTCAGGCTATCATCAGCTCAGAGTCAGAGACGAGGATGTGCAGAAGACAGCCTTCAGATGTCGGTATGGCCACTATGAGTTCTTGGTTATGCCTTTTGGTGTAACCAATGCTCCAGCAGTGTTCATGGATCTCATGAACAGGATCTTTCATCCATACCTTGATCGGTTTGTCGTGGTCTTCATCGACGACATTCTGATTTACTCTACGACAGAGGAGGAGCACGCCTATCACTTGCGAGTTGTACTAGACACACTCCGAGAGCACCATATTTATGGTAAGCTCTCGAAGTGCCAGTTCTGGATACGTGAGGTCCACTTCTTGGGACACGTTATCTCTGAGGCGGGAGTTGTAGTGGATCCCGCGAAGATTGAGGCTGTGTTAGCTTGGGAGCCACCCAGGAGCGTGACTGAGGTTCGGAGTTTCTTGGGACTAGCTGGATACTATCGGAGATTCGTGCCAGACTTCTCTAGAGTTGCGGCATCACTCACAGCTTTGACGAAGAAGGGGAAACCCTTCGTATGGTCAGAAAGATGTCAGCAGAGCTTCCAAGAGCTGAGACAGAGATTGACCTGCGCACCTATCTTGAGGTTACTTGAGGAGGGAGTAGGGTACGTAGTCTACAGCGATGCATCAAGGACCGGACTCGGATGTGTTCTGATGCAGGAGTGGGCAGTGATCGCCTATGGATCACGTCAGTTGAGGCCGCATGAGCAGAACTTCGCTACCCATGACCTGGAGTTTGCAGCAGTGGTCTTCGCTCTGAAGACTTGGCGACACTATCTGATGGGTGAGCGCTTTACAGTCTATTCTGATCATCAGAGTCTCAGGTATATCTTCTCGCAGAAGGACCTGAACCTGAGACAGCGGCGATGGCTCGGGTTCCTCCAGGACTATGACTTTGAGATAGTCTATACTCCTGGGAAGGGGAACGTAGTAGCCGATGCCCTCAGCAGGAGGACGGGCATTCAGCTACTTGAGGAGGCGACGGAGCAGCTAGCCTCTTTGCAGATATCCTTCGTGGATAGAGATGGAGCAGCCTTCCTTCAGTCTCTCACAGTCACTCCTCCACTACTGCAGCGGGTCCGGAAGGCACAGCGTGAGGACGCTGACTGTGAGACACGGCGTGCACAGATATCCTCGGGACAGGCACCTGATGGTTTCTCCCTTGGGGCAGAGTACGACATCCTTTTCAGAGGACGTACCATGGTACCAGTCGCCTTGCGAGAGGAAGTGCTGAGAGAGTTTCACACTTCTCCTTTGGCGGTACATCCTGGAGTGGCGAAGATGTACCAGGACCTCAGACGACAGCACTGGTGGCCAGGCATGAAGAAGGCAGTAGCAGAGTTCGTTTCTCGATGCCTCACCTGCCAGCAGGTGAAGGCAGAGCATCAGGTACCAGCAGGCTTGGTACAGCCCTTGGAGGTTCCGGAGTGGAAGTGGGACGACATATCTATGGACTTTGTGACTGGACTTCCACGTACTTCCAGAGGTCACGACTCCATCTGGGTGATTGTTGACCGACTCACCAAGTCGGCACACTTCTTACCCATCAGAGAGCAGGGCTCAGTAGAGAGCTTGGGACGTCTCTACGTTCAGGAGATTGTGCGGCTCCACGACGTGCCATCATCTATCGTCTCCGATCGAGATGCTCGCTTTACTTCCCGGCTTTGGAAGGGATTACAGGAGGCGTTCGGGACGCAGCTACGTCTGAGCACAGCCTTTCACCCTCAGACAGATGGACAGACAGAGAGGACCATTCAGACTCTCGAGGACATGCTCCGCGCATGTGTCCTCGACTTTGGTCGTAGCTGGGAGGACCACCTACCCTTGGTGGAGTTTGCGTACAACAACAGCTACCACTCCACCATCGGGATGGCACCGTACGAGGCGTTGTACGACCGACCTTGTAGATCTCCTTTGTGCTAGACAGACCCTGGGGAGTCAGCACTAGTGGGACCGGAGATGGTCCAGGCCACGACATAGAAGGTCCAGGTCATCCAGGAGCGGATGAGGACAGCTCAGAGCCGCCAGAAGTCATACGCTGACAGGATGCGGAGGCCACTGGAGTTTGAGGATGGAGACCACGTATTCTTGCGGGTCTCACCTCGACGTGGTATTCGGAGATTTGGCCGAGGCGGCAAGTTATCTCCGTGCTTCATCGGACCCTTCCAGGTTCTTAGCAGGATTGGTGAGGTGGCTTATCGCCTGGCTCTACCACCTCAGTTGCACTGGGTGCACGACGTCTTCCACGTGTCTCAGCTGAGAAGATACGTGCACGACCCGACACACATCATTGACCATGGGGAGCTTGACTTTGACGAGGGGCGACTTTTACGGAGGTCCCGGTGGAGATAGAGGATCAACAGGAGCGGGTCCTGCGTGGGCGATTGATTCCTCTTGTGCGCATCAGATGGCAGCACGGGAATCTCCAGGAGAGAACATGGGAGCGGGAGGCTCAGATGCGTGCTCAGTACCCTCATTTGTTTCCCTAGTTTTTGATGTATCTTTATGGGGACGTAAAGCCCTGAGGTGGGAGTAATGTAAAGACCCGTAAAATTCAAGGGAAATTTTTTCTTAATTTTCTTTAGAATTTTACAAGAGCGCGGTATCAGACGGCTCCTGATTCCGAGGCCCGGAGTGCCCGGAATCAATTTCCGAAGTTTGGCTCGGGTACGTTCAGTGAACGAACGAGCGGGAATTCCTAACTTTTGATCCGGTGCTCGGAATTGAAATCTGAGGGCACCAATGAACTCGCAGCGCCGATATTCGCTTAAAGAGACCTTTTCAGAAGTTGCGTTTGTTGCGGGACGAAAGATAGTTTTTGGGTTTTTAGTTTAAGTTAAATAAAATTTGTGAAGAACAAATTTTATTTTAACTAGATAAATCCTACCAAAGGGAGTTGGGAGTGGGACCCACATCCACTTAACCTCCCTTGGGAGGATTAAGTGTGGTGGGGCCCACACGAACCCCAACTCCTCAAATTCTCTCAAAACCTCCCCTTTAACCCATTTCAATTAATGTTGACAACTTGGTTTAATTAATTGAAGAGGGTTAATTTAAATTTCAAACCTTTGAAATTCTAAGAGGAGGGTTGTGTAATAAAATAAGCATAAGCTTATTTTATTTTGTTGGGTTGGTTTCCTTTGTTCTTGAGAGGATTTTGAGAGCTTCTCCTTCATCTTCAAGCCTTGACGAAGAATGCTCAACTTGACGAAGAACGCTCAAGTTCCGACGAAGAACGTCGCTCCGCTCTTCTTCGTCTTCCGTGTCAACGAGAGGGAACACCACTTCTTCCTCGGACAACCTTCGTCGGCGTACAAGGTTTCGCCAATGACGTGCCTCTTCGGACGCACCTCTTCGTCATCGGATTTGACGAACGACTACCGCGATGCCCTACCTCCGCGACGTTGTCTTCCACAGGACGTTGACAAATCTTCGATCTTATACCCAAGGTAGGGGTTGTTGATTATTGTGTAATTATTTTATCCTTGTTCGTGGTTCATGCATAACTGACGTATGGATTTTATAAAAGTGTTATTGTTTAACGTGAGGGGGCCGGACCACATGAACACGGCCTAACCCCCTCCATCGTTCTTGTTGAATTACTTTGCGGGTGGAAACAAGATGGCATGGTGCCGTCGCACCACGCGGTTAATCGTGCGTTTATTTTACGCAACACCGTCGCGCGCGCACCATGGAAGAAACATCTTGAACACGACGTCGTCACGTCGCGTTGAAAGAAATCAAGGCACGGCGGAGGGACGCGGTGCCGTCGCACCGCGCCGGACGACGAACACCGCGGCCGGTTCTGGGCCGCGGCGGAAAGAGAAGACCGGCGGCCGACCCGCCGGCGTCGGAAGCCGAAGAGGGGACCGGATTTTCCGGTCCCGTTGGAGAAAACCGGCCGGCCAGCTGGCCGGCCGGATGGCAATAAACCGGGGGAAATTAATCCCCCGGCCAGCACACAAAACCCCCCTCTTAATGAGGTGGGCGGTTTCCTTGAGGGGGGCAGGAGGCCCCCCGTTTCCTGCCAAGCAAGCCCCCCACGATGGGGGGGGGGGGCAGTTTTGCAACAGGCGCGGCTAGAAAGCCGCACCGCCTCCAAGAAAGCGGGGGCTTTGCCCCCCGCGTGCCGCCTCCATGCGGCGCCAAGCCGCCGCGCCGCCGGACGGCCGGCCGGCCGGGCCGGGTCGGGTCGACCCGGTTCGGGCCGACCCAGGGGGGTCGGGCCGGGTCGGCCCGGACCCGGACCCCCCGTTTCGAAGCAGTTTCGGTCTTTTGGCCATAACTTGATCCACGGACCTCGGATCGACGAACCGTCTGCGGAAACGCGATCCTTGGATCGAGACGGTCGTTTCGGTATATCGCACTCAAGGTTTCGGTTTACTTTGATTTCGGCCGGGTTGGTTCGTTCACGAAACCAACCGGGCCTTCGGAGCGAAAACGCTCATATCTTGAGCTACGGACGTCCGATTGACGTGCTGTCAGCTGTGTTGTGTTCCTCTTAGTGAGACGAATCTTTTGGCATACTCCGCCCAAGGTTTGGACGCAGGTGGAGTACAGTCGGGTTGGTTTTGCCTTAAAAACCAATCGGGCCCCGGGGACGAAAATGCCAATAACTCTCAGACCGGGCGTCCGATCGACGCGCCGTCTGTTGCGTTGAGTTCCTGTTGACGATACGGAACTTTTGGATACATCAACTCTGGAATTTGTGTCAGTTGATGTATCAGCCTCTCGGCTCGTGGAGCGGACCCTCCGAACGAGCTTGCTGTGTGCGGGAACCCTAGTGCTGGCTGCGACTGTTACTGTGACTACTACTGCTACTACTGCTACTGTGACTGCGACGACGACAGTACAGAGATCCTGTGTGGATTCGACAACGACGACTACAGCACTCAGCGATCCTACGTGGATCAGTGCTACAGGTCCTATGTGGGCCCGATCCTGTGTGGGTCCGATCCTGTGTGGGTCCTTGCGCTCAGCGGTCCTGTGTGAACCAGCGCCTACAGGTCCTGTGTGGGCCCGATCCTGTGTGGGTCTTTGCGGGGGTTAGTTACCTATCGATCCTTCATGGGTCCGACGACTTAGATGGATCAGAGATCATCTTTATCGTCCTTTGAAGAAGTATACCTGTGTGAGCTGAAATCTGTTGCTTTCCTATGTGGATTGTGTTGTGCAATCCTGTGTGGATTACGTTTTGCTTTCCTGTGTGGAATATGTTTACTTTCCTGTGTGGACTGAGTTGTACTTGGGCTCGGAGGTTGGAGCGTATTTGAAATTGATGACTTAGGTATATGTATGGGCATATACCTAAGAAGTGTCGGTTATTACTTCGTGTTTGTTCCTTTCTTCGTGGTTTATCCTTTGTGGATTTGAGAGACCTTCAGGGGTCTCGGGGTCCCTACTGAGTAGCTTATACTCACCCCTGCACGGGCTTTGCCCGCACTACGTTGTGTTGGTTGCAGATGACAGACAGCGTTGACCTTAGCTGAGGCTTGCAGAGCGGGACGGTACCCGGAGGTGGACCACTGGGCGGGACGTGCTCGGAGCGGACGGCGGGACCCGTGGAGCAGAGGAGCTATCTGTACCCACCCTTCAGGTGGGATTTCCAGTGGACAGCTCGGAGTTGCGGCTTTTACTTTTCAGTTGCTGTTTTCCCTTTCGAGTTGTACTTTACTTTCAGTTTGGGTTTGTATACTGGCCCATTTACTTTTCCTCACTTTCAGTTGTACTCTGCTTTTGTTTAGTGTTTACTTTCCGCTTTCTTACTCTGTGGTGTTTGTTTACTTTTCAAAGGCAATGCCTTCCCTTTTTACCGGGATTTACGCCTTGGTGCTAGTCGCCAGCCCCTGGCCTATGGAAGGCGGGCTTGGGGTAGTCACGGCACGGACCCCGAGGGCGGGTCGTGACATAGGGGACCTTGGAGGGACCCCTTGTGTTATTTATCCCATTTTATGGATAGTTTGGAAATGTATTGTGATGATTTTGTGTGTCACAATAAAACCAAAGTCAATAATGTGATCATTTTAAGGATCTTGTGAAAAAGATAGATCATACACTTGAGAGGCCAATCTCAATTATACAATATGGGTTGGGAAGGGATCTATCCCAAGTAATTTTTATATTTATAGACATTATAGGTTCTACTGAGAGTAAAACCAGTGTACTAGGATGTGGTGTTTCAAAAAGAATGTACCTCGGGTTTATGTGTGAAGTGAAATTAGATTTTTGGGGAGAGTTCTCTCGGTGTATGTGTGATTCATATTATATATATATATATGTCTGTGTGTGTGTGTGTGTGTTATATGTATGAGTCTTTAGGTGTACGCTATACAAGGTTCCATGTGATATGAGGCCCAAGGTGTATGATTTATATCAATCTGTGTGTAAATGAGGGTTCAGGAACCACGGGTGGGATAAGACCCATTGGTAATGGAGGCATGTTCCAAATTCTAGGTAGGGCATGTAGTCCCCCATGTGTATGCTCATATGGTTTTAGGGATACATAAATTTTACCTACGTAGTTTATTATCTACTGGGAAATGGTATATTTATCCCAAGTGGTTTCTTATGATCAGTTCCACACCAACATTATTCATAGAGGGTATGATATTCTAGTACAGTTCTATTCTAGGATATGGATACCCTAGGAGGATTATATGATCAGATACACTCTACTACTAACCAAATCTAATATATTCGATTCTTGGTGTCACCTTTGGACCTGATGATCGATGGTGGTTATTTTTTTATGATTCTATATTAAATTAATTTATTTGTCACAACATATCACAAGTTAATACACTATACTTACTAGTTATTAATGGGGCCCCATTGGTGTTCCCATAATGAGTTATACCCATAAAAAGATATGGTGTGCATGTCACTTGGGTTCCCAAGAGGACTTCAATGATCATTGGTTTAGGGTAGGTGGTGGCCTAGTGTGGCATAATCAAAAGGGAAAGCTAAAAAAATATTTGAGGCTTGGATGACATGTAACGACCCTATGTTTTTATATGGAAATTCCCTTCTTAAAAATATGTCATAAAATTAAATGAAACACAAAATAATGAACTACTAAGTGCTATGTTAACTCTAAACAGAAGTTTTTAACTTCTGTGTTTGGAATTTCAAAAATCGTACAAACACAGTTGCTATCAGTAAGTTATTTGGAGTCTGATAAGAAAAACATAATTTTTTGTGAATATTAACTAACCCTTATGAATAGTGATATACCCTAATTAATAGTAACATTTCTTGTGATGTTATATAAATAATATTCAAGATGAAATTATGATATACCAATATTTTAGAATAAGTAAATGAATGTTTTAAAAATTGTTTTTGATAATAAATTATTCATTTTATTAAATATTAAAATAATCATATTTATAAAATTATTTTTCAAAAATGGTATTCATTTTTGGATTATACGCATCAAAAAATGGTTAGGGTTAATATTTTATATTTTTTAAATACTATAATTTTTATGAATAGTAAAATACGATAATATATGATAACTGCTAAATAATGGATTTGTTGCGTCATTGATGATGATCTACTGATGTAAGCCCTATTTTTTCGAAGTCACATGAATTTATTACTATTCGTTTTCATGGAATACATACTATTCATTTCCTTGTGAAGAAATAATAAATTAATGATTATAATATTATGAAAACCCTCCTCCCATCCACTATAAATACCACTCATTCTTACCTCTTCTCTTCACTACTCCCAAGATTTGTGCATTTCCAATATTCTGCCCAAATCTCTCTCCAAGATCCTCCCCCACGTTATAAATCCCCTAGACTCTTCGTAATACCAAAACCTCTCCCCTTAAGAGGTTCTCCAAGGAAGAAGTCTCAAGAGGTAAATTGATCTTTCCAATTCCTTCATTTCTTTTAAGTTCTTTTCTTTTTGTTTCTTTCCTAAAATCCCTTCACCCAAATAGTATGATAACTCTAGTAACATAAATGTACTAGAATGTTTTTATGCTAATGTAATGTCTCATTATCTTCTTTCCTTTCCCCACCTTTTATTTGAAAGAAATGAAATCGCCATTTTAGATGTGCTAATTTAACACATTCAAGGACACCGGTTTATCAATTTCTATTATCATATTTAGTGTTGTTCATGAAACCATGTGTGTTATGGTTGAACAAGATTATTTTATATAAAATATATCCTATTTTTTGTTTTGTAATCCTTTTATACAAATGGTATTATGTTATAAATTAAAACATGTTCTTTGTAATCAGACCCACCGATTAACAAAAATAGTTCTCACTATGGTTTTATATAATAATTAGACTTCAATCGAAGTAACAAAATTTAATTTAAAATAATTTAATATTATGGATGTTCAATAATATCATATAACTTAGATTATGGACATACACTTTCATCTTACATGTTTTTTCAAACATGAATATAAGCGAACAGGTCATTAAAACCAAGTAAACAAACGAGCCCGAACAATGAAATTGAACCTCATAACCAATCGAAATGGTTATAAATGAACATAAAATGATTATATTGAACCAATTACATATAGAATAGTTTTTGGGATTATAAATTAACAAACCTAATTTGTTTATTCAGATCCTTAATAACAAGTGGAGACCACCAACAGATTTAAGGTAAGGGATCCTCTCCATTTATATCATAATCAAGATTTTCCTATATGATATGCCTTTTAATGAGTAATACCAGATTATAAGGAATTATTTCGCACCGCCAAACTTCCCTAATTATTTATAAGTTATGGTAAATCCCTTATCTCTCTCATCAAGACCTTTTATGTACACCTGACACCATGCCGATAAACCGTAATGAATTCCACCCAAACCTCCTTTGCTCTTTCGGGTTGCCATATATTTATTTTTATCAAAATGTAATTATCTTATCTATTTATGTGCATGTTATCAATTATTTTTAGTTTTACAAAATTCATTTATGAAGACCCTTTCATCACACTCTCACAGGGATATACATGTTTTTAAAATATTCCCTCCTAAGAACTTTTCGATGAGCAAACTTGTTTTAAGGGAACATCAAAATTTTTTATCCAATTTCAAGTGAACTCCTTACAAGTTTTTAATACACCATTATATTTATAAAATAAGTATTTTTATTATGAAAACATTTATTTTCCAAGTCTGGTTTTATATAAAAAATTGACATCTTTTCTATTTTAAAAGCTCTATAGTATTTTCCTTAAAACTGCACAAAAATGTTTTAACGCTAATGTTTCTCAAATAAATTTCTTATATGTTCTCACTTATATTTGACATCACTAACCATGAAATATTCCTATTTTACCTTATTAAATTCCATGTATGTTCTAATCCCTTTCTTTCATGGACACATTCATGATACACTCTTTGGTTATGATTTATGTCTTGATTAAGGGTACCCAATTCTTTCCATGGGTATCCTTATGTTTATGTATGGTTGATTATTTATGATGATTTAGGTGGAATGAATATTCATAAAAATGTGGAGATGGGTGAAACCAAATAGTGATCCAATTCATTGGGTAATGTTAAGTCATATGAGATATGATGTGAAATGAGATTGGCAGTTAGCCTGGACGAGTACCAAAATGGGAAACTGGCATGGAGGATAGCCTTGACCCATACTAAAAATGGAAAACGAGATTGGAGGATAGCCTTGATCCATACTAAGGACATGTTTTATGATTCTTCCTCATTTATATGATTCTATTTTTATAAGATTCCATGCTTATATTATACGATTTTACATGTTCCATGATTTGGATATCATTATGTCTTGCCTCTTAACTCAGGTGCTTAAGAAGTATCTTTATGTTCAATACCTTACAAGGATTTTCATCTCATAACTTTTTTCATGTGTTCCCCAAGGTATCCTATATAGATGTAAGGGCTTAAATAAAGTTAGGAACTCTTTATGGTGATTAAATAAAGAAACTTCTTTTAGTCCCATGTTTTATGTTTAATTTACCTAGTCTTCCAAGACACTAGGCTTAATGATCCTAGTCTTGTAATATGATGTATAATTATGCTTAAAATCGTGTAATGTTCTATGAAAATGGATTGGGTCACTATAGTTTCTATCAGAGGATGGTCAAGTTATTTTTGGAGATTAGGAATATAACACCTTAGTGAGAACCTTAAAGATAAGGCTAAGTATAAGAAAACAATCCAAAATTTTGGTGAGTATTGAGTAAGTAGTGTATAAATAAAATACATACCTATATTGTCACCATCTGGTAGAGGCAACTCTAGCACAAATGTATCTAGGGAAAAAACCAAAAAACATCACTTTGAGCTAGACTCGAATGGGAACTGGTGCATTACAACATGCCTTGTTGCACTCTTGGATACGACAATCCCATGGGATATGCATTGTTAGATTCAAAAGATTAGTACAAACAATTATTAAGGATAGAAATACCATAAGAATATAAGTTAAGAAAAATATCAAGCATAACCTAGATATAAACCTAAGGAATCGCAAGTTAAGATATACCACTTCTTTATATGTTTATAATTTTATGTTCAAAGTTTCCTTTTTATGCTCAATAGCTAAGTATTCAAGACCTCTAATTATATGTACTTTTTCATAGTTAATGGTTAGAAATAGAAGAACACATTCCAACAACCAATGTGATAGGAAATGTGAATATTTCCCTAATGATATGCCTAATATGATGGGAGTGGGTGCCCGAAACTTAATTACAGTACTTGCGCAGCTGGATCAAGTTATGAATAATAACTTGAATCATGTGGAATGCCCTCGTCCCTCTATGGAAATTACAAGTTGTCGTAGAATCATTTATGCCGCAAAGGTCTACCATGTTTAGTGGATCTTTTGAGCCCACATTTTGGAATAGTGGATTAACTCCGTTGAAAAGATATTCTTTATCCTCCAATGCTCAGAAGAATAGAAGGTTGTACTGATGGTCTATCATTTTGAAGGGGGGATAATAAATGGTGGACACTGATCAAGAATACATACTCCCAACAGTAAATTGATTCCATGCATTATGTGGAATTCAAGAGGATGTTTTTTAAAAAATATTTTCCTCGAACTCTCCATCTCAATATGGGAAGAGAGTTTCTCAGACTCAAGCAGAAGGAGGATGATTCCATCGGGGCGTATGAAGAAAAAGTTACAAGGCTTGCAAGGTATCCCTTTGGATTTGTCATGAACACCGAAAGCAAGGTGGATCATATATTTATCGGACTAAATCTGAGTCTACAAAAACTGTTGGCGATTTGAGACTTCGACAGTTATGAGGATATTGTCCATTGTGACCTCATGGTTGAAATAGAGATTGGAGACTCTTAGTGGTCTCGTGGGCCCAATGACAAGAACTTGAAAATGGATAACAACAAGGCTGTTTCATCAAACAAATCCCATGATGGAAGGAAGACTAACTTTTACCCTTATAAATTATGTGGGAATAAGCATCTTGGTAACTTTCTAAAGAGAACCAATAATTTCTTCAAATGTGGATGGTTTTGGTCATCTAGCCAAGAACTGCCTAAGGGATATGCAAAATATCGCTAATGTTGAAGAAGAAAGGAAGGTTCAAATCAACACTCAGCATGAAGTGCAGTGTTAAAACTGTAAGGAGCGTGGACATTATGATGGAAATTTTATTAAGATAAGGGTCATTGGAGGAAATCAGCTACAACCTCCAAGGAAACAAGGAAGTTCTTATGATATCAATATTGTTGAGGTTGAGCTGGACAATGATGTGGTGACAGGTAGGCTAGTTATTCATTCAAGAATAGGGAATGTACTATTTGATTATGGTTCTACACAATCATTCATATCTTCCATGTTTAGTAGAACTATTCAAACTCCACCTTAAAATTTGGAGGAAAAGATATCTGTGAGAACAAAAAATGGGGAAATTATTGCGTCCATGGTTTATAACTCCTCCCTGGTTAATGTTTGTGAACTAAACCTCCCAGTAAATCTCATCATACTTCCTTTAGTGGAGTTCATTGCTATCTTGGGCATGGATTGGGTTTCTTTATTCAAATCCAACTTCAACTTTCAGGAAAGGTAGATCACCCTTCACATCCCAAAGAATACTCCGATTATTTACATGTTAAAGGAGGAAGATGAATCTCGTTCAGAATCGTCATCCCAAGTTAGGATATTGTTGCATTGTGAGTAGGAATATATCACTCAAATGATTGAGACAAATGAGAGAATAATTCTTGAAGACATGCCCATCGTGAGGGATTACACTGATGAATTCCCTAAAGAGTTAACTAGTCTTCCTCCTGACCGAGAGGTTGAGTTCTCAATTGAACATATCTTTGGATCTCTAACTATCTCAATGAAACCTTAGAGAATTTCCACCTTAGAGTTGGAAGAGCTGAAGAAGTAGTTATAGGAGAATATGGAGAAGGGTTTTATACATTCGAGTGCTTCATTATGGGGTGTTCCAGCCCTCTTCTTCATGAAGAATGATGGAACAGTATTCCTTTGCATTGATTATCATGAGCTCAATAAACTCACGATAATGAACAAGTATCCCCTGACACAGATAGATGACTAGTTCGATCAGCTTCATGGGTCCAGTTATTTCTCTATGGAAGACCTTACACCATGATATCACCAATTAAATGTGAGGAAAAAAGATATTCCCAAGACTTCCTTTCGAATGAGGTATAGACACTATGAGTTCATAGTTATGCCATTCAGACTCACTAATTCTCTAGAAATTTTCATGGATTTAATTAACATAGTCTTTAGAGATTTCTGTGAAAAATTTGTGTTGGTCTTTATTAATGATATTCTAATATACTCCATGAGAAATGAGGAACATAAGAAGCATTGGAATACCGTGTTAAAGACATTTTTAAAGGAGAATTTATATGAAATGTATAGTAAATATGAGTTCAGAAGGAGGAAGTATCATTCTTGGGGAATGTTATCACCAACAAAGGGATATCTATGGACCCTTTCAAGACGAAGGCAATTGAAGAGTGGCCGAGGACAACTTCTGTAATGGAGATCCACAGCTTTTTGGGTCTAACTGGTTATTATCGATGATTTGTGAAGAACATTTCATGATTTTAAATCCCAATGACCATGATAACATGGAAGAAATTAATGTTTTTTGGGACTTAGGAATGTGAATATTGTTTCATGGAGTTGAAAAAGAGGCTTATCACTACGCCAGTACTCACAGTCCCCACAAGTGGAGAACTCTTTGTGGTGTATAATGGTACTTCGAAGAAGGGATCAGGTAATTTAATAAAGGAAAATGATAAAGTGAGATCCTATTCCTCAATGCAGCTGAAAATTCATGAGCAAAACTATCCCACAAATGATCTGGAGTTGGCTACTGTGATCTTTGTGTTGAAAATCTGGCAGAATTATCTCTATGGGGAGAAGTGTGAGATATATACTAACTACAAGAGTCTCAAATATATATTCACATAGAAAGAGATTATTATGCGCCAATGAAAATGGATAGATCTCATTAAGGATTATGACTGCTCAATCCATTACCATCCCGGTAAGGAAAAAAATGTGGTGGATGCTGTAAGTAGAAAGGATCCTACATCTTTTTCAATGATGAGAATTGAAAAGGATCTGATCTTCTTATATTTTCAAAGGATGCACATGGGAATCATTAAGGGAGGAACATTATCAATACTTTCTCAAATTATTTCTCAACCTTCTCTCTTGGATAACATAAAGGATGCTCAAAGAAAGGATTTGGGACATGATTATGTGTATCATATAATCCAGATATAAATAAAGAGATATATAATGATTCACATATCTCGACCTTCTCTATCCACCCAGGAAGCATAAAGATGTATCGAGATCTCCAAGAAAACTTTTGGTGGGACAATATGAAAAGGGAGGTTTCTGAATATACATCAAAGTTCCTGGTATGTCAGCAAGTGAAGGCTGGGAGGAAAAAGTCTAAGGGGATGATGAAACCACTACCCATAACATCATAGAAGTGGGAGAACATTATCATGGAATTTGTCACTGGACTTCCATGGAAATCCAGAGGAAACAATGATATATGGGTCATTGTGGATCATCTTACAGAGACAACACACTTTATCGTGATTCAAGAATACTTCTAATTGGATCAACTTTCATGGATTTACATCAAATAAGTGGTATAGATGCATGGAGTACCACTCTTTATTATATCTGATTGTTTTTTGAGATTCAACACGATGTTCTATAAAGGTCTCCAACATGGTCTAAGAATGGAACTTAACTTTAGTACATCCTATCATCCTCAAATGGATGTCTAATCTGAGAAAATTATTCAGACACTATGTTGAGAGCATGTTCTATGGAATTCAACGTAGGATGAGACCAACATCATCCATTAGTTGAATTCTCCTACAATGATAGTTTCCACTGGAGCATCTGAATGGCACCATATGAAACACTTTATGGGAAAAGGTGAAGAACACCAACATTTTGGAATGAATTCGGTGATTGTAAGCTTCTAGGACATGAAATTGTTGAAAAATGGTGGAGAAGGCAAAAAACATTCAGCACCATATCAAAGAATCCTAAAGTTGAAAGAAGCGTTATGCTGATAGTTGTTGATGAGACCTTGAGTTCAAAGTTGGAGACAAGGTTGTTCTACTCATATCTCCATGGAATAAGGTCATGGAGAAAGGAAGGAAATGAAAGTTATATCCCAGGTACATCGGCCCCTTCGAGATCATTGATTGAGTCATAGTTGTGGCCTATCAACCGGAACGTCCACCTACCATGTTGAAAGTACATGATGTCTTTCATGTATCCCACATAAGGAAGTACATACTAGACCCTTCACATGTACTCTATTTTTAGGTGGTACAGTTGGAGGATGAATTTTTCTATGAGGAGAATCCAGTGAAGATCTTGGATCGTAGAGACAAAGTTTTATGAAACAAGATCACTCATCTAGTCAATGTACTATGGAGAAAAAATAAGTAAGAAGAGGCAACCTGGGAATTGGAGGAAGCAATGAAGGGAAAGTACCACCACCGATTTTTGGCCTAGAATGTAAAATAAAAATTTGAGGGAGAAATTTCTTAAGGGGGGAAGAATATAACAACCCAATGTTTTTCAGTCGAAATTCCATTCTTATAAATATGTCATAAAATAACATGAAAACACAACATAATGAACTACTATGTGCTAAGGGACCATTAAACAAAAGTTTGTCTCCTCTTTGTTTGGAATTTCGAAAATATGACATACTTGGTTGCAATTAGTATTTTATTTATAGTTTGATAAGAAAAAAATAATTTTTGTGAATAGTAAAATATACTTATGAATAGTAACATACCATTATGAATAGTGATATACCATAATGAAAATTAACCTTACTTATGATATTATATAAAAAAATTTCAATTTGAAATTACGATATTCCTATATTTTAGAATAAGAAAATAAATATTTTAAAATTGGTTTTTGATAATAAATTGTGATTTTATTTAAGTATTAAAATTATCATATTTAGAAAATTGTTTTTGACAAATAGATTTCATTATAAGATTCTAAACGTCCAAAAATGGTTAGTGTGAATTTTTGAGATTTTTCTGATATACATGAATTTTTATGAATAGTAAAATACGATAATTTAATATAAATGCTAAATAATGGATTTATTGAGTCATTGGTGATGATATTCTGATTTAAGCCCAATTATTTCAAATTCATATGCATTTATTACTAATCTTGGTAATGTAATACTTAATATCCCCATTCTTGTGAAGAAACAATAAATTAATGATTATTGTATTATGAAAACCCTCCTCGTGTCCACTATAAAAAACCACCCATTCTTACCTCTTCTCTTCACTACACTCAAGCCTTATGAATCTCAAATATTCAGCCCAAATTTCTCCCCAAGCTCCCCCTGTCCAAAATCCCCTATCCTCTTGAAAATACCAAAACATCTCACCTTAAGAGGTTCTCAAAGGAGGAAGTCTCAAGAGGTAAATCCCTCTTTCCAATTCCTTCATTTCTTTTAATTTCTTTACTTTTTGTTTCTTTCCTCACCTCCCTTAAACCAAATAGTATCATAAATCATGTAACATACATGTACTGGAATTTTTTTTAAATGGGATATTTCATTATCTTCTCTCCTTTACCCACCTTTTTTTGAAAGAAATGAAAGCATTTTTTGAGATGTTCTAATTTATCACATTCAAGGACTACGATTTATCAATTTCTATTATCATATTTAATTTTGGTAATGAAACCATTTGTGTTATGGTTGAACCTGAATATTATATATGTAATATATCCTAGTTTTTTTTCTATAATCCTTTTTTTCAAATAGCATTATTTTATAAAGAAAAACATCTTCTTTTTAATCAAACCCTCCGATTAACAAAAACGGTTGTCATTATGGTTTTATATAATAATTCAACATCACTATAAGTAACCAAATTAAATTTAAAACCATTTATTATCCTAGATGTTCACTAATAGCATATAACATGGTTTCTGGACAACCACTTTCATCTTACATGTTTATCAAAACATGAATATATGTGAACCGGACATTAAAACCAAGTAAACAAATGATCAAAAATAATGAAATTGAACCTCATAACCAATAAAAATGGTTATAAATGAACTTAAAATTATTATAATAAACCAATTATATATAGAATAGGTTCTTTAATTATTAATTAACAAACCTAATTTTTTTATGAAAGTCTTTAATAACAAGTGGTGAACACCAATAGATTTTTGGTAAGGGCTCCTCTCCATTACTCTCTTAATCAAGATTTTCCTCTATGGTATGTCTTTTAATTTGTAATAACAAATGATGTGGTATGTTTTTGAACATCCCTTATACTTACATAATGTTTTATAATTGATGAGAAACCCCTTATCTCTCTCATCAATCCCTCTTATGTACACCCGACACCATGTCGATAAACCGTAGTGAATTCCACCCGATCCTCCATTGTTCTTTCAGGTTTCCATATATTTCTTTTATCAAAATGAAATTATCTTATCTATTTTTTTACATATTATAAATTATTTTTAGTTATAAAAAATTCATTTATGAATACCCTTTCATCACACTCTCTTAGGGATATACATGTTTTTTAAATATTTACTCCTTAGAACTTTTCGATAAGCAGACATGTTTTAAGGGAACATCCCAAATTTTTATCCAATTTAAAGTGCACTCTCTCTAATGTTTTAACCCAAAATTTTATTTATAAAATCAGTATTTATAATATGAAAATATTTTTTTCCCAAGTCAAGTTTTATATAAAAAAATTTCCTCTTTTCTATTTTAAAATCTCTATAGTATTTTTCTAAAAACCGCACAAAATTGATTTAATGCTAATGTTTCTCAAATACATTTATTATAAGTTGTCACTTCTTTTTGACATCACTTATTATGTTATATGCCTATTTTACCTTATTAATGTCCATTTATGTTCTAATAGATTTCTTTTATGGACACTTTCATGACACTCTCTTTGGTTTTACTTTATGTCATGATTGTGGTACCCAATTCTTTCCATGGGTATCATTCTGTTTATGTATGGTTGATTATGTATGATAATTTACCAGGAAAGAATATTCATGAAAATGTCGATATGGGTGTACCTGGATTTTGGTCCAATGAATGGGTAAATTTAAGTATCATGAGATGTGATGTGAAATGGGATTGGTTGTTAGCCTTGACCCGTACTAAAATGGGAAACGAGGTTGGTGGTTTTCCTTGACCCGTACTAAAATGGGAAACAGGATTGACGGTTAGTATTGACCCATAATAAATACATGTTTTATGATTATACCACATTTATATTATTCCATGTTTATACTATTCCATTATTATATTATATGATTTTATATGTTCCATGCTTTGGATATCATTATGTCATGCCTCCTAACTCAGGTGCTTAACACGTATGCTTATGTTCATTCCCTTCCTGGGATTTTTAGCTCATCCTTTTGTTCATGTGTTCCCCAGGGTATCCTGTGATGATATAAGGGCTAAAAGGATGTTAGGATATCTTTATGGAGATTAAATAAAGAAATGTTTTTTTAGCCCCATGTTTTATGTTTTACGTACCTAGTCTTCTATGACACAAGACTAAAGATTCCTGGCTTGTAATCTGATGTATAATTACCCTTAAAATCATGTAATGTTCTATGAAAGAGGCTTGGGTCACTATATGAAATTGGTCTCATGGGTGTTTGTATAACCAATTTGATAATTTTTTTAAAAAAATTATATTTTATTTTTGCTATAACATTTTATGTTTTTATTACTTTAATATAGTATAATTATTTTTAATCAATTTTTATTCTCAATAGAAAATGTCTGGTTATTTTTCATAGTTTTTTATTTTGATATGATAATATAGTCTCCCCACATTAACATCTTAGACCCTTGCTTTTAGTTTGAGACCTCTACAATAAGAGGATGTATATCTTGGTAAGTATGTTGACTACCATTCTGAGCACCAGTTGAGTGGTCTAAGGTTGTATGACATTAAAATATTATCAAAAATAATATAATTTAGAATTAAATCCCAATATTGACAACTTATAACATAAGTTCATGTCATATAACATACATAATCAACATATGGTTAAAATTAACATAATAAAATTATAAAAGTATGTTTATAATATCTTGAAACCCACATCAAGTATAATATAGGTCAATCCTCATGCATAGAATGAATTTATATGACCATAACTAAGCCATATCCTACCTAATGGCATAACCTAGAGTGTGTGAACACTCATCCAAAACAAATTAAACTCACCAAAGGCTGTATGGAAACTCATTAATTCCAGAAAGATGAAGATTAATATATCCCTTTTATATTACATTAATGTCCTTTGGTCATGGAGCATGAATGAACCAATCTATTTTTGTTATAATTTCATTAAACCTAAGGAAACCTATAATGGTGTATTGAGTATAGGTTCCCTATAACATTATGTTAAGAGAATCATTATCAAAAATCAATAAATCAAGGTATTACAATCAATTGGAACATCATATCCCTAAATATATTTTCCCTACTAAATTAGGGTCATGGGAATATATTTTGGATTTATTCTAGTCCAAACACACATGAATAGTTAGATAGAATAATCCACATCATAGGAAATAATCATAAAAATGGGATTAGTTAAGGCAAACTATGTGGGACTAATAAGGTCCCACTTGTTAAATATTTATAGTTGATTTGATATAAAATGTAAGAGATTTAAAAACCTATAAAAATCACATAATTAGTTAAAAACCACTAACACTTAGTAAATTATTTAGTTAAACCAATAATATATTGAAGAGGAGAGGCGACTTTACCTGTGGAACACCACTACGGTATATGACACTCTCATATGAGGATGGATGATGAAGATCCCAACTTGAATAGGGTAAAATCCAAGAGATGGAGATGGAAGTATCTCATGATACAACCAATATAGACAAATGAGGTTAAAACCTCATATAAAAATATTTAAACCCATTTATATTAATTGAATTAAAATCTAAAAAAATAAGGCCCACTAAAACAAAGATGGAAACCCACCAGAACTCACGAGGAACAAGTGATGATCTATTAAACCCCCCTAATAGAGTCTCTCTAGTAATATAAGTGGGAACTTATAAGGACCATCCTTAAAACATTACAAAATCTTTAATTAAATAGATAATTCACATTGAGGATATTTTCAGGTTTAGAGCTTTAAAGAATTAGGCCATCACTATTACATTACATCTCAAAAATTACAAAGTAGACACTTCTACACAATTTCCATTTTTTCATAAAATAAAAACTCTTGGAAAAAATAGTCATGTCTAGTTCCATGTTTTAGAAATCAAGAATTTTCTTTGATCTCATCCTTGACCCTATTCATCTTTATGTGTTGTGAAAAACATTTCAAAACATGGGATGAGCAGAAAAAGCTCAGTAAGGGTTATAAAATAATGAAAGAAAACATTAGTCCATCAAAACACAATATTTTTAACATACCTAATGAAATAATAAGATTTATGAATAACACATAGTAATCACAAATCATAATGGTAACTCGTGGAATCCATTACATACTTACGTTTTAACATTAACAACTACATAGGGAGTTACATTTGGAATGACCATCACAATATATTCACTAAATCTATTAGGAGAAACATTATCATTTACCTCTGTCACGTTACCCAATGCATTTGAGAGCTATCTTGGGCTCACCCTCCCTAGGTTTATCACAAAACCACCTGTATACGTAAACAATTCCCATGAACCATAACATATTCATAATACATAAAACAAATATAATGGAAAGATAACATTTCCACATTTCAATCACAATATATCATTTAAATATATTAACAAAAAAATCCATTATCAAAACCATTTTCAATACCAAAATACATAAAAGAGTATATGGTTTTTCATTTCTTTTTAAAAACATTACATCTTGTTAAGGAATCCATAGATCAAATAATACTCGTGGCGGCAGAAAATGTCATTTTCGCAACTTACATTAAAAAGAAACATTCTTTTTTATCATTTAGTAAAACAATTAATTGAGAAAATATTCCCTTTGAATGAAATTAAAAAACAATGGGGTTTATACACCGTAGAAAATAAATTCGTTTATAAATCATAGGATGCCTCAATGAAAGGAGATTGAGACGAAGTCCCTTACCTCATGTCCGACTTGACCAATTCATTCTTTAATATCCTAAATAATAAATAAAATCTAATTTATACTTTATTAAGAACATTTTTCATGTTAATTAATCCATTTATATCACTTATTACCATATTATAAACATTATGTAATCATTTAAGATAATAATGGTCATTTTATCTATATTTGGTACTTGAGTCAATAAAGAAATTCTTGTAATTACAAGTTGTTCATGTGGTAAAAATTCCATTATCTCCAGAATGATATTCCAGTTTTATATATCATATATATCATATATATCTAGTATATATATGTTTTTATATTATTACATAACACTTTGAGATAAGAAATGAAATGCACCATTCATAGAGACGGTTAGTCGTACGTATGCATAAATGCTAGTTTCATTTCTATTTCGTACTTAATGGAATGAAAACATAATGATAAATATGTATATTATAATTCAACTATAATATCATATATAATTTCATTGACTCTATCCTTTATACATTCCACGTATGGCATGAATTAGTCACATCACTTTGAGGGGGCGGTAGTCCGTACTTCCTCAAATGAAATTATCATATTTACCCACTATGGAAACAAAAAAGGTATTCTATAAATGGAAAATAAAGAAGCATAGAAAAAATATAAATATAATATAAATGACATATAAATATAGTTCCATCATAATGGCCACTATTAGAGGTGGTTGGAGATATTTGAACAATCATCGTTTCGTGAGGTAATAGTTCGTCGTCCACAGAAACAGTATGTTTGTATCGATTAGATAGAGGTGTGTGGAAGTGTAGTTAGAATAATTCTCATAAAAACGACCTATGATATTTATGATACAAGTTTTATTATAAATTAAAGTAATAAAAAGTGTATAGGGGGTCGTATATGTAAAATAAAATAAAAGAACTTAAGAGAAGATGTTGCCTTTAAATCACATAATTCCCTTTGGTTTGAACCAAAAGGATTTCTCGAAGTGCCTTATACCAAATTTAAGGCTTCTAGGTGGAAAATAGGGATATTTGGAGATTAGTTGGGCAGAGTTTGGATTAGGCAAGGGGCCTGAGAGGTGTGAGTATTGTGTTATAGATGATTGATTTTTATAAGGGGGGAGGGGCTCTTTAGGAATGTTGAAAATATTATTTTATTATATAATTATTTTCGGTTTATAAATGTCCAATAATTATTAAATCCAAATATAAGATGACTCATGTTCTAAATAAAATCATCCAAAAATAATTGGATAGTTTTTGGATATTTTTTTAATCCTTTTAATCTTATTTATTTAAATCATTCATTAATGAGGCAAACATTGCATCGTTATTGTGTCATAAATATTTTTCTTTTGTTGATGTCTAAAAATAAAAACAAATACCATGATTTTGGAATTTGTTTTATATTTCAAATGAATATTTATAGTTTAATATATAACTTATATAACCCCATGTAAGAATTGATTTACTAAAAGATATATGTTTATGTCATTTATGTCTTTACATTAAATTAATTACTATAAAGTGTCGTTATCACTCCATGTGGCTCCATGGGGTCCCAAAATCGATAAAAGGATTCCCATGGTCAGAAATGTATCAAACAATAGAATTAGGACACATGTTAGGGTAATTTAATATTATTATAATATTATTTTTTTACCCTTATTTACCATATTTATCTTTTAGCCATGGTAAAAGAAATATTTACTGAAGTAAATATTCATAATGTCTCAAAATAAAATTTAAATGTTTACACAATTTGGAGCTCATGATTCCAAATATGGATTCCATTATTTGAAATTCAAAACATAGAAGTGGAAGAAATTAATTTAAAATTAATTCCCATTTTCAAAAAAAAAAGCGTGTTTTTTAAGAAATATTAATTATCAAAAGATTGACACTTATTTATGTCCAATTTGAAAGTGAAATGAATTCTAATGGTCAACATTGGATTAAATTGTAAAAATATAATCTAATTAAACTTTAAAATCAATTAAATATATAATCTATCCATATATATACATTATATTCAATGGATGTTTTGAATTAAAATACAATATTTTCCACTATTTTTTAAAAATGATTTTTTTCATAAAAATAACTAAAATTTACCCAAAGTAAATTTTGATGTCCTGATTCTAAAGAAGAATTTTATTTTGTCAAATAGAACACATAAAAGTGTCAAAAACTATATTTAATGATGGTTCTCCATCAAAAGGTGGTAAATCAACTTTTTAAAGAATATTAGAGTATTTATGCTTAAAATTGGATTAATTCCCCATTTTAAGCCTCTAACTTTTATTGGATAAATGTAAAAACTTTTAACAAACATGTATAATAATATTTTAGTTAATTTTTTTCATTCCCTCCAATATAATATCTAGGTGTTAACTACCATTTAGAATAATATTATATTATTATTTTTTAGTATGACTCAGCATTTTGTGTAACATTAGACTTCAAAGAAACCTATTGTTGCGTATCGGGTACACCATCGAACATATCATCCCCTTTAAAATAAAATTAATATTTAATTCACAAATATTAATAAATATGAAAATTTATTATTCTTTATTAACTTGGGATGTTAAATTCTTCCACCCTTTTGAAAATTGCATCCTCTCAATTTTTATTCACTTATCAAATAAGTGGGGGTATTTATCCCTCATAGCATTATCAGATTCCCACGTTTCCACATAAACCATTTGGTTTTTCCAAAAAACATTTACCTGATGTATTACCATATTATGCAACAGTTTCTCTCTTCAATCAAGAATATGGACTTGTTGTTTCTTATAAGAGAGATTCTCTTCCAACTAAACTACCTCTAGGCTCAAAACATGATATGGATCCGGTATATACTTTTCAACATTGAAACATAAAAAAACCTTGTGTACCTAGGATAAAATTTGAGGTAAAGCCACTTTGTAAGAAACTGATCCAACTTTCTCCAGAATTTCATAAGGTCCAGTGAACCTTGGATTCAACTTTCCATTATTACAAAAACATATGACACTTTTCAATGGATAAACATTGAGAAAGGCATGATCACCTACCTCAAAAGAAAGATCCTTCCTCTAGTTATTCACATAACCTTTCTACCTACTCTTAGTTGTTCTCATGTGCTTCTAAATCAACTAAACTTGTTCTGTCATATCTTTTACCATTTATGGTCCCATCAACTTCCTTTCACCTACATCATTCCAAAAATCTAGAGTTCGACACCACTTTCCATATAATGCCTCAAACAGTTCCATCTGTATATTGGAATGAAAACTATTATTATAAGAAAATTCAACCAAATAAAGATGTTGGTCCCAACTTCCCTAGTAATATATTGAGAAATCACATAGAATATCTTTCAAAGTTTGAATTTTTTTGTTCTGACTGCCCATCTGATTGAGGATGAAAAGCTATAATAAAATTTAATTCAGTACCCCATAACTTCTGAAGGAATTTCCAAAAGTAAGAAGTAAAATTGGGTTCAAGATTAGATACAATGGAGAGGGGAACTCTATTCAACCTGAATATCTATTTAACATACAACTGAGAAAGTTTATCTAGGTAAAATTATATCAAATAGGTAGGAAATGAGCTAATTTAGTTAATCGATCAACTATAACCAAGATTTCATTATTTCCTCAAGATGTCTTCAGTAATCCCACAATGAAGTCTACGGTTATATTTTTCCATTTCCACTCTGGCACTAGTAAAGACTGAAGCATCCCTTTCATTAACTGCTACTCTCCTTTAAAAAACTGAAAAGATAAAGAATTCATAGTAAAATCAACAATAACACTTTTCATTCCATCCCCCTAGTAAAACTCTTGAAGATCATTGTACATCATATTATTTCCAGGAGGAACTAAAAATAGAGAACTATAAGATTCACATAATAAATCTTTCTTCAACTCTGAATCACAATGCACCCATAATATCTTCCCAAACCTCAAAATAGAATCATTATCAATGTTAATACCAGGCAACATACCCTTCTGAACCAACTATACCTTTTTCTGAAACTCACTATCTTCCTTCTGCACTTTCTTAATTCTATCTGATATAGATGATTTCACTGACACCTGAAATAAAACAGATGAATTTCCTGCACCAAAAACATCTATGCCAAATTTCATCAAATCATTAATCAATGAAAATTGTTCCAATCATAACATGGTTAATGTATCATTACTCTTTCTACTCAAAGCATCAATAACTTTTTTGGTTTTCCCAGATGGTAAAGGATCATGCAATCAAAATCATTGATTAATTCCAGTTATCTCCTCAGTCTCATGTTTAATTATTTCTCAGTGAATATATACTTTAAACTTTTTTGGTCAGTATATATTTCTCATTTTACACCTTACAAATGTTGCATCCAAATTTCTAAAGAAAAAACAACAACATCTAATTCCAAATAAGGTGTAGGGTAATTTAACTCATTAGGTTTCAATTGACGTGAAGCATAATCAATTACCTGATCGTTCTATATAAGGACACATTCAAGTCCTTTCAACGAAGCATCACTATAGATAAAAAACTCACCATTTCTGGAAGGTGATTCCAAAACAATAGCAATCACCAATTTTATTTTTTAATTCCTGAAAACAATCATGACATTCTTTTGTCTAAATGAACTTAACACCATTTCGAGTTAACTTAGTTAGTGAGATAGATAACTGTACAAAATTTTCAACAATCCTCTGGTAATAACTTTCCAAACCAAGAAAACTATGGATATTAGTTATATTTTTGGGTTTTGGCCATTCTTCAATAAATTTTGTTTTAGCAGGATCAACAGCTTTTCCATTTTTTGAAACAAGGTAACCAAGGAATGAAATTTGTTGTAACAAAAACTCACACTTGGTGAATTTCCCAAAGAGTTTATTTTTTTTAAGATTTTCAAAACCACCCTTAAATGACATTGATGTTCCTCTTTACTTTTGGAATAAAACAAAATTTCATCAGTAAACATGACCAAAAACTTATCCAAAACCCCATGAAAAATTCTATTCATAAGATTCGTGAATACAGCAGGTGCATTAGTTAACCCAAAAGGAATAACTACAAATTGATAATGGCCATATCTAGAAAAAAAATCAATCTTTGGAATGTCTTCTTCCTTTACTTTCAATTGATAGTACCCTGACCTCAAATCAATCATAAAAAAATATTGAGCTCCCTAGAGCTGATCAAACAAATCATCGATATGTGGAAAAGGATACTTGTTATTAATAGTTATGTTATTCAATGGTTTATAAAAAATGAATGTCTCATTGAACCATATTTCTTTTTAACAAACAAGACAAGAGAAACCCATGTTGATGTGCTAGGTCAACTGAAACCTTTATCTAATTACTCCCACAATTTCATCTTTAACTCTAAAAGTTCTATTTGAGTCAATCGATAAGGGGGTTCTGAAATTAGCTTAGCATCCGGAACTCAGAAAATAGTATATTCAACTTCCAGATTAGGTATAATACTAGGAAACTCATTAAGAAAAACATCAAGGTACTCATTTACCACTAGCACATAATTAATATAAATAGTTCCTTTATTTTCAAAAATATGTTTAAGGTAACATTTATTTCCATCTTTTACTAGTTTCTCGGATTCCTGATACGTTATCAAAACTAAGGGTTCATTATTGTAAACAAACTAAATAAATTTCTAAAAAGAAACATCTTTGGCTCTGTATTCAATCTCATTATGATAACCAGAAATCCAATACATACCCAAAATAACATCAAACTCTACTAGAGGAAAAAAATAAGGTTTTCAGGTAGATTCTTTCCGCACACAAGGGAAAGAAGGTACTTATAATTTCTTTTGGTCTCAACATTTACACATGATGTTTTTAACATAAGTGCCGGATTTATACATTGAAATGGAATTTCCAAATTACTAGAAAACTTCTCATAAATGAATGAATGTGTAGTCCCTTAATCAAACAACACATTGGAATAATCTAAACAAACATACAGTATACCTGATGCTACTTAATTTGATGGCCCAACATCTATTGATGTAGTCGCAAAGGACTTCTCCACCCCTTTCTTCTTGTATTCTGGATTCTTTCCCTCAGTTGAGTTCTTTGTTGGTCATTCATTTTCATAATGACCCATTTCATTGAACTTAAAACATTTTACTGACTGTAAATTATATTTCTCTTTACCATTAACCTAATCTTTATCAATACAATTATGATCTTTATGTCCTATTTTACCACATCAGTAGCACTTACCAGAATAAAAAAAACATTCCCCAGCAATCTTTTCTCCACAATTTTCACAAACTGTAAACTTATTTTTCTTACCATCAGACTTTTTTGAAGAGCCCTTCCATTTCATATACCACCTCGACCTCTTATTCTGTTGTTTTGCAAAGAACATCGAATCATCGTCAAACTCCATTTCCACCTTCTCTGCACATAAAACAAGCTTTTCATAACTTTGGAACCCACGAGAAGATAAATACCTTAGATACTTTGGATTTAATCCTAAGTAAAAAATGGTTGTTTTAAATATCATGATCTCATATGAAATTTGGAGCAAACTTTGCCAGTTGAGTGAATTTTTCATCAAAAGCAGCCACTGTCTAATGCCCCAACCCCATTTACCCAGAGTCGGTGCATTATTACATAACATTGGCATGATCACAAAAGATCATGTCTCAAAATAATGATTAGTTTAGTAGCCTTGAAAGTACAAGATACGTTCATAAGGTTTACATTACATTATAAAATGGAAAACTACAAAAACATTGTTTCCATAGACAACATTGAGATCCCATAGACTATCACTATAGGTCAGTCATAATATAATTATTCATATCTTGGGAAAAATAAAACATAAAAAGGGGTGAGCTCAGATGATCAGTACAGATAACAATATAGCGGAATCTTTCATAAATAAGTATAAAAATTTAAGGAAATATATAAAACTAAATCAAAGCTTTTCAACATAAACTTCATCATAATATGGAAAATATACATCAAAATAATGCCATTTATTCAATCACATGGATATTCTACTAGTCAAATAATCACATGCAATATCAATAACCACTTTACTAATGATGAAATGCATATTTCCAGACTTTCATAATCACATAGTCAAGTCCTTGGGCCAAGAATACAAATAAGATTTTGTCAAGGCCTTGTGCCAAGACACTAGTTTGTCTCATGAGACCTATCGATGCATTGACGAGCTATAACGGGCTCCACCTGTCACTTACTATGTCTAATGCATTCCTCATATGGAAAGTTTTACACATAACATAAACATTTATATGAAATATGACATAAAAAATTTCAACACTTTATCCATAAACCATGAATAGTATGAAATAACACATCCATAGTCAAAAATATCAGAAAACCTTAAATACAATAAGGAAGTTTTGTATCATAATAAATCAACTACAAACAAACTTAAGAATCCATCAAAGTATGTTTACATAGAAGAAATCAAAACCTTTTTAGAGAAATATCTCTTTCTATTTTGAAATAATTTAAAATTCACGTAATTATAAATGAAAACCTTTATATTTTAAAATATTATTATAATTTTGTAACGGAAGATTTGACGATGTTATAACGGTGGAAAATAGTCGCACCCACTGTATAAGTTAAAAAAAGATATTCTTACATTAATTTTGTCGAAAAGGTTATAAAGGACCTTGTTTGGAAAATGATAGAAAGATTCCTTTATAAACATATTGTAAAAGTAAAACAAGGGTATAAATGAATTTAACCCATATTCTAGTAAATAGTAAGAATTTTTTGAAATACATTTTTAAGAAACCTGTATGTGGATGATAAAGAGGTCCCAGTAAAAAATTACTTATAAACAACCTCGGATAATGAAGAGGTTGTAGAATTAACCCTTATCTTGTACTTATCCTTGGTCTAGGGTAGGTTAACCTCATATATAATGGTGAAATAATTATTATTAAATTATACAAGAATCATATACATTAATATGATATCATATATTATCTTTTAATATTGTTTTGTTAACAATATTTTAGTATTATCGTCGTTTCGGGAGTTAACTAATTCGTTTTCCATCATATTCTTCATTACATAAGTAATGTTTGTTATGGATAGGATGTATCTTATTTATATTCAGAATGATATTAACTCTTTAAAAATTATTTTTAATCATCTAATGAAAATTAGTCTTGAATGGATACGATGGGGAATGAATCTCATCGCGTTCGTGGAGACGGTAATCCGTACGTACGCACGAGCGGCAATATCATTTTTCGGATATTAAAATAATATATAATTGGATGTTATATAAAATATATATAATCATTATAATGTTATATTTATTATTTACATCAATTACACATCATTATTATACCCATCCAAATAAAAATGCATTGAATTACAATTACACCACGACGTGGAGACGGTAAGATGTACGCACGCACGTTTGGTGACATGTCATTTAAAGGACAGATAGAATAATGAATATTGTTGTACCATATTTATAATAACATCACATTATATAGAATATACTGGAGTTATTATTTTAGAATATAAATAATAAAGAAAATGGAAGTGGATGAAGGAAGGAACTTGAAAGAGGTGTTGAAATATTTACCTCTTCTTCAGGTTTTTACTTTTGATTTGATCAAAAGGGATCCATAGGATGGCTTAATGACTAAATTAAGACCTATAAAATTAAGGGAGGATAGATTAGAGGGTATTTGGGTAGGGTTTGGCCTATCCAAATGGCTTTGAAGGTGTTAATTAGAGAAAAGGGGGAGTTCCCTTTTATAAAAGGGGTGAGGGGAACCTTAGGAAAATCTAGAAATATTATTTTATAATAAACTTATGTTCGGTTTCTAATGGATCAAAAATAGATTATTTAATGAATAAGTTGTGGATGGGTCTAAAAACACTCAAAAAAAGGTTTCAGATAGGTTTGGGTCACTATATTAACTTTATCTTTTAGATTTTTCTCTTAGTTAAAGAGTTTGACATTTACCATGTCTCTTTGTATATTTATATTATATAGTTAATAAAAAAAAACTATACTTAAAAAAGAACCCCAAGTGGTTCATTAATGATAAAAATATAATTATATAAGTATTGTGGACAAACATTAGATTTTTAGGAATAGAATATCAATTAATAATATAATATTGTTTTTAAACACTCTTTTATGTCAATTTTGACACTATTTGGTATTTTGTTTTTTCTAAATTCATAAAAGCATTATTAATTCAAAGAAATTCATCTAACCAACCCTAATATGTCATATTAACCTAAAAAATTAATGGAATTCATAAAAAGTCTCAAATTACATTTATGTGGATATTTATAATATCAATTATTTTAATATTTCATTAATTAGGTAATTACTACATCAATAATGTGTCATAAATAAATTACATTATTTAATGTCTAAAAAATATAAATAAAATACCATGATATAGGAAATCTTTTTATATTTATAATGAATATTTTTAGTCTAATTAATCTTATGTATAAACCTATATTAAAAATGTTTTAGATATTAAAGTTTGATTTTAACTCTTTTATCTCTTCTTTAAATAAAATAATAATAAGTGTCCTAATCTAATCCAAGTGGACCAAATAGGTTCATATTCTATTCCTATGGTTGTGTTTAGTCGAATTATACTTATCAAATAGAATTATAACAAGTTTTAGGGTAATAATAATATTATTTTTACTCTTAAATACCCTATTTAGTTTTAATTGTGGTAAATAAAAGTAAAAAGTTACTATTCACCAAATATTATTTTCATCTTATTGAACCACATTTTTCTTTCTGATATCAACTGTGTCTCTTGTATTTTTGAAATTCCACTCACAGAAGCGGTAAAATTATGTTTTATGTGTATTTAAAAATTCTCCTAGGAGGTGGGTAAAAGACGGTGAAAAGTTCAATAACATTTTTATATATCTAAAATTATTATAAACTAACTACAATGAATTACATTGAACATATATTGGTATTATGTATCTTTTTTGGCCTAAAATAAATTTAAATAAAATAAATAATTATTTAAATAAAAATTTGGTTTTAAACAATAACTCAGTGTTTTTCACTATTCATCAAAAATTGAATGTTTTCAAAAAAATACAAAAAATTCACCCTAAGATAATTTCTATATTTTGAATCCAAAAATGAAGTCCATTTTAAAATATAAAATTTATAAAATTTTAAAAGTTGGGTATTACTATTCATAACAGCTAGTTTGATTGGTTGTGGTTTGTTAGAACTCGAAGTTTCATACAAAACACGCTATTGTATTATTCAAATAGAAGTGTACCATGGAAGCTTGGGGTGTTACATTCTCCCCTCATTTAAATAACTTCATCCTCGAAATTTCTAAAGTAGTACTGTGTAAAAAGTATCAGGTGTTTCTTCATCATAAGTTCCTCGAGTTTCCACGTTGTCTCTTCCTTTTTATGGTTTCTACATAGAAATTTTACCAGATGATTCGTTCGGTTTCTCATCACTTATTATCTTGTATCAGGAACCATGACATGCTCTTCGCAATAAGACAGATCGTGTTCCAGTTCTAATTCCTCATAGGTGAGTACATACGTTGGGTCTGGCATGTATTTTCTCAATAGTGATACGTGGAATACATCGTGAACTTTGGAGAGACTTGGCAGCATTGCCAAATGGTAAGAAACAACCCCAATTCATTCTAGAATTTCGAAAGGTCTCATTTACATGGGACTCAATTTTCCCTTCTTACCGAAATGTATAACACCCTTCCATGGAGATACCTTCAACAAAACATGATATCCTACCTGAAATTCCAAATCCTTCCATCGGTTATCAGCAAAGCTCTTCTGTCTACATTGAGCTACCATGATGTGGTTTTGGATTAAATTCACCTTTTCCATCATTTCCTCCACAAGTTATGGGCCTATGAGTTTTCTTTCACCAACATCATCCCAAAAGTTAGTGTGCAACATCTCTTTTCGTATAATGCTTCATATGGTCCCATCTAAATACTTGAATGGAACCTATTGTTATAGGAAAATTCTAGCATAGGTAAATATTGATCTCACATAATTTGAAAGTCAAGTTAGCATGATCTCAACATGTCTTCTAAGGTTTGAATAGTCTATTCTGATTGTCCATTATTTTGAGGGTGGTAGGCAGTGCTCAAATGAAGTTCAGTATCTAGGTATTTCTGAAAACATTTCCAGAATCTTGATGTAAAAAGATGATCAAGATTAGAAACAATCGATAGTTGTACTTCCTGAAGTCTCACAACTTCATTAATATATAGTCTTGCTAGAAGTTCAAGTGGTAAATCTTCTCTTATAGAAAAAAATGTGATGACTTGGTAAGACGACCAACAATGACCCATATTTCATTGTTCCTTCTAGGAGTCTTTGGTAGTCCCATGACAAAGTCCATCGTAATATATCCCATATACACTCAGGTATGGGAAGAGGTTTCAAGACTCCTCTATGCAATTGCCTTCCAGCTTTCACTTGTTGAAAAACCATACATCTTGACACAAAATCAGCAATCTCCCTCTTCATGTTGTCCCACCAAAAATGTTCCTTCAAATATCTTTACATTTTGGAGCTACCAGGGTGTATAAGGAAATTGTAACTATGAGCATAATCCAAAAATTTCCATTTTTAGATCAGGTATATCAATAATACAAAGTCTCTTCCCAAATTTCAAAATTCCATCTTCATACACAAAGTCACTCAATCTCCCATCATTCATAGCTTTAATTTTTTTTTTTGAAACTCTTCATCACTAGTCTAAGAACTCTTTATCCATTCTAGTAAAGATGGTTTGGAAAACATTTTAAAAAGTATTGATGTTTCACCTTCCATTGTGATTCCCATATCCATATTTACTAGATACTTGTATATAGGATCCTTTTCAACTCTCATCATATTCAAAACTCCATGATCTTTTCTTCTAAAAGCATCTGCCACCTTATTTTCCTTCCCCGTGTGGTACTGTATTATTCAACCATAATCCTTGAGTAGTTTAAGCTATATCCTTTGCCTCATTTGGAGTTCTTTCTATGAGAAAATTTAGTTCAAACTCTTGTGATCAGTACAAATCTTGCATTTTTCACCATAGAGATAGTGTCTCCAAATCATCAAAGTAAAGATTACAGATTTTAACTCAAGATAATGAGTAGTATAGTTTTTCTCATGAATTTTCCGATGTGGTGATGCTTAGGAAATAACTCTATCATTCTGCATAAGGAGACACCTAAGTCCTTTCTTCGATGCATCATTATAAAAAACAAACCCATCATTCCCTGATGGTAGAGTCAATATAGGAGAATTTACTAATATTATCTTCAATTCATCAAAACATTCTTCACACTCTTTTGTCCAAACAAATTTAACCCCCTTTTGTGTAAGCTTTGTTAATGGGTTAGCCATCCAGGAAAAATTCTAGACGAAACGTCGATAATAACCTACTAAACCAATAAAACTGTGTACCTTAGGTATACTCTTCAGTGATAGTCATTCTTTGATTTCCTTGGTCTTAGAAGGAACAATATAGATTCCATCTATAAAGACAATATGTACAAGAAAAGAAATCTCCTAAAGCCATAATTAACAAATGCTGAACTTCCCATATAATTCATTTCTTCTTAGAGTCTTCAGTATAATGCGCAAGTGATTTTCATGATCTCCGTAACTTTTGGATATACCAAGATATCATCAATAAATTTCTAAACAATTATTAATTTTATAATAATTTTATATAAATAGTGTATATATTTAATATATTTATATTTATATATATTTATTAAATATATATATTTATATTTATATAAATGTATATAATGATATAAATATTATTTTTCAAAAATATTTCTATAATGATAAATATATAAATTAAAAAATTTCAATAATTGTATATACTATATTTATATTTATATATATTTATTAAGTGTATATAAATATTTAAAATTCGTTATTTATAATTATAATTATAAATCCTTTAATAGCTTTTAATGAATAACCAGTGATAAAGTTAGCCTTTATCAACACTATTTTAGTGCTGATAAAGTTAGACCTTTATCAGTGCTGTTAAAAACACTAATAAATTAAAACATTATCAGGGGAATAAGTTTAGTGCTGATAAATATTGATTTTATCATTTCTTTTTTAGCCCTGATAATGACCTACCATTATCAAACCCATAGGAATATCATAAGTTTTTTGTGGAATCCACAAGTAGCTGGTGCTCCTCCTAAGTGAATCAAAGTTCTAATCACACCTCTCGACTGCCTCTAGTTTCTTGAACATCTCATTTGACATTTGGTTTTTGATTATAGTTAGAGTTTCTAAAGAGGGTCTTAAATTTTGTTCAAATTAGCATGGTAGTCCTTTTGATTATCACTGTGTATTTTTTGTTTCATTTTTTATTTCTTCTTTGACGATGTCATTATTGGTGGTCCAGTGATTGTATACTATCAATGTAGGCCATTTGATTTTCTCATCTTCCAATTTTTATTCATCTCTTGATCACTCATGGAGATTTTATTATTTCTGGACTCCATGGAGAGACATGGAGTCACATGGTATTTAGTTGGTTGTTTTATTTTGTTTACATTTCCCAAATTGATCGCCAATATTTATAAAAATTCAATGCATTCCCTAAATTCCATGAGTTTCCAATAAAACACTTCCCTCACACACCTGGGTCGAGAAATTAATATCCCATGAATTCCATGAGTCTCCTATAAACTAAGAAAAATGTCAACTCACAAATCATCAACATTTAAACATTTTTCATTGTTAACACAGAAAATTTTTATCAATATTTGCCTCTTGAACCTATAAATACTATGTCATCCACATTGATAATCAATTCCAATCTATCCATAAAATTATTTTTATATGTAATTATTATGATCAATTCCTAATTTTTAAAATTAAAGTTTATTTAATAATTCATCTAACCTTAAACACCAATATCTTAGATCTTATTTGAATTCATGCATCACCTTGGTAAATTTACAAATATTATTCTCAGATTAAAGAATGACAAAACTATCTGTTGGTTTGATGTGATTCATATTCATGTAATCTATTAATAAATGCTATTTTTATATCCAGTTGGAGTACCTTGAATTTCCTTGGGATGGGTCAGAGTGGTGATATGAATTCCAAAGAGACTGGAGATGTTTTCAAATATTTATATACCATTAATTGTAAATGTAATTATTCAGTATGATACATACAAAAAATTAATTATATTCTTGGACATAGAGATGGGGGTGAGTGTGTGTGGGATGGAAGCATCACAGGGACTCCGGGAAGGAAGTTTAGGTAAGATGTTATGTTAAGTGGTTGTTAACCAATAATAGTGAAGTGCATAGAGAATCCTTAGTTTTTTAATTAACTATGTGAGTGATGCACAACTAACCCTTGTTTTGTTTCCATTGATCAATGGAGCCAATTAGACGTCAAAATCATTAATTTTCATATCGTTAACAGATATCTATATAGTCTTCTAAACTGTAATAAAGATCATAAAGAATCCTTAGTTTTGTTATTATCTTATATTTGGACTAATGAAACTATTTGGAAAGATGTAAAGTTAATGTCATGATATACTTTCTCTATTTTTCTGAAAATTTATATAACAAAACATTGATTTAATTTTCATTATTCATTATAGAGTTTTTAAATTCTAAAATATTTCTATCCATGTTTCCTGCCTTTGTTGGAAGAGAAATGGCGTTGTGTCTGATCAATAATAGAGGTAATATTGATATTTTGTACAATAAAACCATTGTCCATATAATTTAAGTATTGTTTCATATTTATGTTTAATTTATTTATTTTTAGTATTACTCACAAAATAATTGTTCTCTTATACAGGTGAATTATTTTGTTCATGTTGGGGTGATCTATCCAAGTTTCATTATTCTTCTCCCTCAAAACCTTTTCACCCCTACAGTGTCAAATTTACCACTTTCTTTTAAGTTTTATCCACTTCCTTTGTAGAAAGAGAAATGAGACTACCTCTGTTTAGTCACAGAGGTAATCTTGTTGTTTTCATTGTAAAATCATTCTCCATAAAATTAATGTAATGTATTATATTTATGTTTAATTTATTTCATTTTATTATATCTCATTTTATAATTGTTTTATTATACAGGTGCATAATTTTGATCGAGGTGGTGTGCTCTATCCAATATTCAAGATTCTTCTCCCTTAAAACCATTTCAACCCTGCAGTGTTTCATTTATCATTTTTTTCATTTTCTCTCCATTGCCTTTGCAAGAAGAGAAATTAAGCTACCTCTGATCAATCATTGAGGTAATATTGATGTTTTCATAGTAAAATTATTTTCCATAAAATTAATGTATTGTTTCATATTTATGTTTAATTTATTTCTTTTTTATATCAGTCACATGATAATTTTTCTATTATACAGGTGGATTCCTTTGTTCGTGGTGGGGTGCTCTATACAATTTTCATACTTCTTCTCCCTCAAAACCTTTTTACCCCTATAGTGTTTCATCTATCATTTTAATTCAAGTTATCTCCAATAAATATTTTCAAAGAGAAATGACACCGCCTCTACTCAATCAAAGAAGTGATCATAATGTTTTAGTAGTAAAATAATTTTCCACAGAAATAATTTATTGTTTCATAGTTATGATTAATTTATTTCTTTTTATTATTACTCACATAATAGTTGTTTTCTTATATAGGTGGATTATTTTTTTCAAGTTGGCATGCTCTATCCAACTTTCATGATAATTCTCCTTCAAAACCTTTTCACCCCTAGAGTGTCTCATTTATCTCTTTATTTCATGTTTTCTCCACTACCTTTGTAGGAAGTGAAACGACGCTATCTCATCTCAATCACAAAGGTAATCTTGATATTTTTCACAATAATATCATTGTCTATAGAATCTATTTATTATTTCAAATTTATGTTTTATTTAGTTTTTAGTATTATTCATATAAATGTCTTTTCCTTATACTAGTGGGTTATTTTTTTGAGTTGATCTAGTTTGTTTGAAGCAGCTCATGCAGTGTTGACACTTCGACAATGAAAGTGAATGGAAATCATGGTAACATTGACAGTTATGATTTTCTTAGACTTTAGGATGTGTAGGAATCAAATGCACCTCAATATGGCACATGATGTGACTGGTATGACTTAAAATACTTATTTATATTTTAAATTGACAATAATTTTAGTTAAAAATAAAATTGACTCAAAGTGTTTGTTATCAGTTTAAAATTCACATTAGACTATAAAAATATTCACTCGCTAAAAAATGAGAAAACTCACTCATATTTTCTTGATAATTTAGAGAATCAATTCATAAATCATTTGTGACATGTAACAATAGATATAACTTAATACTAATATATTATGTGATCTGTATGAGTCAATGTGCATGTTTTAAGTTAAAAATGGCATTTTTGTAAAAAATACAAGTTACATAATCAAAACCAAGTAAAAAAATTCAGATTATTTTTTTATTTATGAAACCAATCCATATGTTATTTAAAATGAGTAGGAATCAACTAAACCTCAATAAGATACATGTATAGTGTCACTGGTATAACTATATGTGCGTCATTATTTAATATTAACATCAGTTTTAGTAAAAAAAAATCAAAATGACAGATTAAAAATAGAAACAAAAAAACATTTTTATTCTTTTTATACTTTATAAAACTATCCATATGTGATTTTACATGTTCTTGAATTAGCCACACCTCAATCTGACACATGGTGTGGCTGATATGACTCCAATTGTATGTTTTTTTAAGTTGACATCAATATTAGTAAAAAGAAAAACTGACAAATTCAAAACTAAAAAAACATTGAAATTGTTTAAAAATTTTATTAAAATGATATATAAGTCATTTATTATGTAAATAAATCATTCATACCACAATATGATAAAAAATTTTATCTTCATGAGTTAAAGTTCATGTTTTAATTTTAAAATGAAATTTTAGTAAAAAAGTTAATTGATGTGATCAAAACTGATAAAAACCGTAAAAATGTTTTTATATATTAATAAAACTATACATAAGTCATTTTTTATGTGTAGTAATCCACTACACCTCAATCTGACGCACGATGTGACCACTATGACTCAAAGTGTGTCTTTTTGTTTAAAATTGTCATCAACTTTAGTAAAATAGAAAACTATCCCTATCCAAACTGATTAAACACATTATGATTTTTTAGATAATTTTTCAAAATGATCGAAAAGTCATTTTTGATGTGTAGAAATCAGTTTCACCTTAATCTGAAACACGATGTTCCCTATAAGACTCAATGTGTGAGTTATCATTTTAAAATAAACATTTTAGTTCAAAAAGTGTCACTCACTAAAAATGGATCGAACATAATGAGATTTTCTTGATAATTTAGTAAAATTATTTATAAGTCATTTAAGACATATAATAATCCCTTTCATGTCAAACTAATACATGGTGTGATCAGAATGAGAAAAAAGTGTGTGTTTCAAGTTTAAATTGACATTTTAGTAAAAAAGACAACTAACATACTCAAAACTGAGAAACAAAATTCATATTGTTTTGATTCTTTAGGAAAATTATCTAAATTTAATTTCAGACATGTTGGAATCATCCACACCTCAATCTGATGGATGGTGTGACCGGTATGACTCTAAGTGAGTCTTTTTATATAAAATTCACATCAATTTTAGAAAAATTAACACTTTATGTTAATTTTTTTCTTTATATTGTTACTAACATAAGAATTTATTTCTTATATTGGTGTATTGTTTTTCTACATAAGTGGTGGTTTGTTTGGAAATAGCATGATTCATGTTAGGATTAAAAGATAAAGATACATTGATATTTTTTAATATAGGTAATAATTTTTATTTATGTACTTGTATAAACCAATTTTTGAAATGTCTATAACATTGTTTTTTCTTATGTTTGTGGTGGATATTTGATTTTATTTAAATCCTATATTGGGACTTGTTTGTGTTGATATCTTATGTTTTTTTGGTGCTACGGTGTGCTTTTACATCACACTATATAATGGCCCTTTATCAGTGCACAAAGAAGTGCTGATAAAATACCCTTTGTCATAGGTTTTTTAAGCACGGATAAATTTTTCCTTTTGTGGTGCTATCAAATACCTGATAAATGGGTCCTTTATCACTACTTCTAAAATCACTGATAAAAGACCCATTTATCCTCACTTTTTTTGTGTTCATAAAATTCTCAGGCTTTTAACCTCCCTCATGTAGTCAATGATTTTTTAGCGCTAATAAGGACATTTATAGTGTAGTTAAAGGCCAATTTCGTAGTATTTTATGGATTAAATAACTAAAACATCCTTACATATAAGGGATGCTATTTGTGAATTTATAGTAATTACATTAATAAATAACAATTATCTTAATATCTTCACTTATTTAATTAAAAGTGTCTTTAGGGATTGTATTGATCCATTTGTGGTGATATTTATAGACAATATTATTATATATTCAAAGAGTAATAAAGATTATGTAGAACATTTAAGGATAATTATGAAGAAATTTGGGAATGAGAAGCAATATTTCAAATTCACTAATTGTGAATTTTGGATAAAAAAGTCTCATTATAGGTCATATAACATAAATAGAGGTTATATTGGTGGACCCTTCAAAGATGAAATTTATTGAGTAGTGTCCTAGACCAACCACGATAATCTAGATCTATATTATTCTTGGTTTGACTAAATAATATAAAAACTTTTTTACATATTTCTCAAAACTATCTAATATACTCACAAACTTGAATTAAAAGGGGGATATGTTCTTGTGGATAGATAAATATGATGAGAGTTTTATAGAATTTAATACAAAGTTGGTCAGCATGCATGTGCTTACACTACACTACAGTGGATAAGGGATTTTAATTTATAGTGTTGAATCCAATAAGGGACATAAATATTTCCTCATGAAGAATCATGTGGTCATATAATATTCCTCTAAAGACCTGGAATTTTCAATGTAAATTGTTTTAATTATATTGAATTATTACAAGTCTCTGAAAATTGACGGCACGTGATTCCGAGACCCGGTGTACCTAGAATAAATTTCTAAAATTTTTTAGGTATGTTCAATAAATGTGTGAGTGGAATTTTGTAACTTTTGAACCGGTGCTCGGAATTAAAATATGAGGACACCGTTGAACTCTAAATGTCGATATTCACTTAAGAGGACTTTCACCTCGACCACAGTAGATCGAGGGTGGAAGTTAGATTTTCGGATTTTCTTGAGAGAGTTAAAATGAAAATAATAAAATAATACAATAACTTTTATTTTATTTCTTGAAACTTCTCATTTGAATCTTAGTGGTGGGGACCACCCGAACTAATCTTTTAATGGGAAGTGACTCTTGGAATTCACCCAATTGATGGGACAAAATTAATTAACATAAACTTAATTAAGTTGACTCCTCACCTCTTGTGGGGGAAACTGTTAGAAAAGGATAGAACTTGGAGAGACATTGGAGAAACATCCTCCAGCGAAGAACCTCCTCCAATGAAGAATAAACCTCTGATGAGGATGACGATCGATCTCGGATCGAGAGTGTTTTGTGGGAGAGATGAACGTCGGCGTCTTCATCACCTTCGTCTGCTTCCTCATGCCATCTCCAAAGAACTAATGAGTTAGGGGTGTGTTTTCAGTTGTTCTTCATGTTTTTACATTGAATCATTCTTCTCTTCCCACCTACTATCAATCTAATGTTGAGGGTGTGGGCCAAACAAACACGACCAGATCCCTCCACAATTCTTCATTGATTGACGTGATATTTATAGGCAGATCGATGGGTTTAGTGGCACCTGACCATATGGTCGGTGACCGACGCCGATAGGCTTCAGGCGATGGCTAGCACACTAGCCACCGCGATAATGTAGGCAGCGAAACCGCGCCACCGAAGTAGGTCGCGGCCCATTGGCTGTGGGAGTTGAAGGTGGCGGTCGGCACATCGGCCAACCGTGTGGAGGAAAGGTGGCACACGTCCACGCCGCCATTAGAGGTGGAGGTCGCGACTGCTTACTCATGGAGGTGCACCTAGAGGGCAGCTGACACCCGGTCGACCATGGGAGTACAGCGGCATCGTCGCACCATTGGGAGGATAACAGGCTGATTTTTCAGTTGGCCGGGTCACGCTGAATAGGACTCGCTCCAGTGGGTCCCGCATTCCAGTAGGTGGCACCACATGGCGCTATCGTTATAGCCAAGATGAATGGATAATTGGACCATTCTGAATATTGTGGGTGCTTTCCCCCTGGGTAGCGGCTATGGCAGGCCCCGCCACAGCGGATCACACCCAGCCATGCGGGTTGCGCTCAACGGTCTGGGCCTCCCCCTTTATGGTCCGGACCAGACCGCAGCCCAATGGGCGGGGCCCGTCATGGCCCAGCCGATCCAAGCCAAACTCGGACTGGTTCGTTCAAAGCCAGGTCGGGTCAGCCTAGACCGAATCGCGCTGGGTTGAACCAAACCTGGCCCATCTTGACCCAGTATCACCTTTTTGTCCATATCTTAAGAAATTGTCATCCATTTGATGAACCGTTTATGGCACCATAATCCTCAGATCGAGATGGTCCTATTGGTATACTCCACCTGAGTTTTGTATAATGTTGGCGTATGACTGGGTTGGATCTAACCCGAATCCGACTGGGACCTCGGAACAAAAACTCTAATAACTTACAGGTCGGGCGTCCGATGGACACATCGTCTATCACGTTGGGTACCTTATGAAGTTACAAAACTTTTGGTTATTTTTTATTGGGACTTATTGGTAGTTGAATTATCGAATGATGTCTTGACGAGAAAAACCTCCTGGAATCAAGAATGCTTAGTGCGGAATCCCTGTGGCTGGCTGTACATGAGGAATCTTCAGATCCTGTGTGGGTAATCTTCAGATCTGTTGTGGGTCAGCGCTTAGTGATCCAATGGGTATCAGTGCATTCCGATCCTATGTGGTTCTTCTTCAGATCTTGTGTGGGTCATATTCAGATCCTGTGTGGGTTATCTTCGATTCTGTGTGGGTCAAAAGCAGAGCATCTCGACAAATTAAGATGATCTAGCAATACAGCTAATCATATATAATTTCGTATTTAAGTTATACCTAGTGTGAGCTGAGTCTTTACCTTTGTGTTACACTACTGTGTGGTGATATGTTCATGGTATTCTTCTATGTGGTGTTACCTTTGTGGTACAAAACTTCGTGGTGTTACATGTGTTGTACTTCAATCTTCATGGTGTTACCTGTGTGGTACTTCTACCTTTGTGGTGTTGTCTTTTTTATGTTACCTATGTGATAATTCCATCTCTGTGGTTACCTGTGTGGTATTTATACCTTCGTGGTGTTACTGTTGTGGAATTCTTTCCTTATGTACGGGATGAGTATATCTTGATAACTTAGGTATATTTATGGGCATATACCTATGTAGAGTTGATGTCTGGATTTGTGATTTTTTCATTGTGGAACCCTAGGAGACCTATAGGGGTCTCAAGGTCCCTACTGATTATCATTATACTCACCCCTGTAATGGCTAGTCCGGCACCTTGTGGTTTCTTGAGTAGAAGATGTACAACATTGATCGAGGCTAAGGGAGCCAAGACTAGAAGATGCTCAAAGGTGAACTATTTGGGTTGATGTGGAGTGTTGTGGAGATGATCTATACCTACCCTTTAGGTAGGACCCTCGGTGTATGATCCAAGAGCTTTTTTGTACTTCTCAGTTGTACATGTACCTTTTTTATTTGGGCTTGTATTCAAGCCCCTTTTTGTTTCAGCACTCCTTTACTTTCAGCAAACTTTTACTACAGTAGTATATTTTGTGGTTTCTTATTTTTGTGTTCCTGGACTGTGTGTTTGTATAGGTTAAAAGAAAATTCATTCTCATTTTAGTGATTTTACTTACTAGTGCTAGTCTCTAGCCCCTAGCCTATAGAAGGCGGTCTTGGTGTAGTCATTGCACAGGCCCCGAGGGATGGGTCTTGACAAAGTCGTATCCAATGGGTCGGTTCTACCGAAGAACATGGACTCTGATCATTTGATTTTCCAATGGTGTTATGTGTGAGGAGTGTGGTTTTTAGTTTGGGGAATCCAGTGTTTGTGCGGTAGTGGATATATCCATACATGAGGACCCTAACTTCTGATTTCCAGCCCAGTGCACGAAAACATTGATTTCATGTGTGTTTCTGAAAAGTCTTCATTGTGATCCCTTTGAGTTAGCTCACCAAGTATAACTTATTAACTGTGATGCACCTGGTTTTTTAGTATGGCTCCATGAATACAGCCATCCAGGGTTCCAGGTAGAGTATGCGATGACATCCCACCGAGCGATGAGGCTTCGTTGTAGGGCCCCCTTATGATAGTTATACAATCTGGTGGTGTACTAGCAACACCACAACCAGTTGGGAATCTGATGCCACTATCCCCTATTGGAGAGGCTACGTGCCACTTGAGAGACCTGCATGAGTTTCAGCGCTAGAGTCCACTGTGGTTCTGGGGAGAGACAGATCCATAGGCAGCTGAGGACTGACTGGAGGTTGTGGTCAGATTTTTTTGACTGGTAGGGAGAACAACTGATCTCATTGTGATCCTTGCCACCAGTATTCTTCAAGAAGTAGCAGGAAGATGGTGGATCTTGATGATCTAGGTTCACGATGAGGTAACTGACATCATGGTGGAATTTGAGAGCATTTTCATGGCAGAGTTTTTCCCAATGACCTTACTCTCTATGCATATACACGAGCGCCTCTACCTGCATCAAGGCAGAATGAATGTGGCTCAGTATTCAGTGAGGTTCAATGACCTCTCACACTACTCCACTGACATGGTGTAGGACCCTTTATTCAGGTCCTGGACCTTCTATCAGGGGCTCAGACAAAATATTATAGATTTTATGATTTACCAAAGCATCCTGATGTCGGGAGGGGTGTTAGAGTGAGCACTCTTAGTGGAGATCTTCCTAACTCAGAAGTCACCAGCAGTGAGACCCACCACCTAACATTTTGTAGTAGATTCATCTATATCTGGAAATAGATAGCTGAGGTAGAGGTCCAATAGGACTATACCTATAGGTGGACAACCGCAGGATACAAGTTCAATTGTGTGTGGTTCTCGAGATAGAGTAAGACATGTGAGAAGGAGGCAGTGTTACTCGTGTGGTGTTTAGGGTCACATGGCTCGCGACTACCCGACCAATCATATGGACGACCAGTAGATGGTCAAAGGGCCACCTAGGCAGAGGCAAATATTCGACCGAGGAGGTCCACAGGCAGGAGGAACACATAGTAGGGGAGATAGTTGTGTAGCAGGCGGTGGGCGGCAATTCGAAGTTCTACCACCATCACCTCCTGGTGGTCCACCCCGACCACAGGGAGCAGGTGGAAAAGGATGAGCATAGCTTCAGAAAGCTGAGGCCTAAGACCATGACACTCTGGAGATGATATGAGGTACAATCTGTGTCTACTCTACCTTATTTTTAGTACTAATAGACATAGGTGTCAGTCAGTATTTTATTGACACAACCCCCGTTCAGAGCTCAGAGATTCTGGTTGAGATGTATGTTTGATCTTTATGGCTAGAGACTTCTGCAGGAGTGGATTTGGCTATTACACACTGGTTCCAACAGTGTGAGCTTACTCTAGGAGGTGAGAACATCAGCTGGGATCTTCTAGTAGCGGTGTCGAGGCCTTATGACATCATCTTAGGTATGGATTGGATATCTATAGTCCATGTTCAGATCGAATGTATTAGGTGAAAAGTGTGGTGTGTCCATGAGTATGGGACCAGGTTTTCCTTCACTGGCAAGGAGGGAACATTTTCATTATAGGATGGACCTACCCGGAGGAGGGTGCAACTAATCACACATCAGTTGGATAGTCATACCCTCAGAGTGGTTGATGTTGATAGTCTAAGCTATCCTATAGTGGTGGACCAGAATGATGATATTTTCACTAATTATGTTCCGTGTCTACCTACTCATAGAGAGGTGGAATTTTATATCAACATGTACCACAGGATGACACCAATATCTACACCAGCATATTTGATGGATCCTGCGGAGCTTCAAGAGCTACGAGTACATCTAGAGGACTTATAGAGAAAGGGGTTTATTAGGACCATCATTCCTCTTTTGGTAGCCCTGATTTTGTTTGACAAGAAGGTGGATGGGAGTTTGAGACTCTGTGTCGACTATCTGGGCTAGAACCATGTGACCATGAAAACCAAGTATCCACTTCTGAGGATCAATGATCTTTTAGATCAGCTGAAAGGAGCTCGTTGGTTTTCAAAGATTGAACTCATATTAGGCTATCATCCGGCCAGTGTACATGATGAGGATGTGTAGAAAATGACCTTCAAATGTCAGTATGGCCACTATGAGTTCTTGGTTATGCCATTCGGCATGAACAATGTCCCAGCAGTGTTCATGGGACTCATGAACAGGATCTTCCAGCTATACCTTGATCACTTTGTGGTGGTCTTTATTGATGACATCTTGATATACTCAGTGATGGAGGAGGAGCATGCCTATCATCTGCATACACTATGAGAGCACAAACTATTTGGAAAGCTCTCGAGGTGCCAGTTCTGGATATGAGAGATCCAAATTATAGGACACGTTATCTCAGAAGTTGGAGTTGTAGTGGATCCCTCGATGGTAGAGGATTTATTTTCTTGGGAGCCACCTAGGAGTGTGACTAAGGTGCCGATTTTTCTGGGGTTGGCTAGATATTGCTGGAGATTCGTGCTTGACATTTCTAGAGTTGTGGCACCCTTTTCAGTGTTGACGAAGAAGGGACAACCCTTCATATGGATGGAGAGATGCCAGTAATGTTTTCAGGAGTAGAGGTAGAGGCTAACGAGTTCCCCCATCCTGAGGCTACCAAAAGGGGGCGTTGGGTATGTAGTCTAATGTGACGCATTAGGGACCGGACTAGGTTGTGTCTTAATGTAGGAGTGAGTAGTGATCACCTACGGCTCATGACTGCTGAGGAAACATTAGCATAAGTACGCTACCCATGAACTGGTGTTTTCAGCAGTGGTCTTCACCCTGAAGATGTGGCAACATTACTTGATGGATGAATGATTTACAGTCTACTCTGATTACAAGAGTCTCAGGTATGTCTTCTCTCAGAAGGACCTAAACCTGAGACAGAAAAAATGGCTTGAGTTCCTCCAGTACTATGACTTTGAGATAGTCCATACTCGTAAGAAGGGGAAAGTAGTATCAGATGCTCTAAGAAGAAGATTTGGTATAAAGTTGTTGAGTGAGGTGATGAAGTAGCTATCCGCTTTTTAGATACCCTACGTGGATCAAGATAGAGCATCTTATCTTCAGTCATGGAGATTCACTCCCCCACTCCTTCAGTGTTCCAGATAGGCACAACTTGGCGACACTGACTACGAGGCATGATGTGCTTAGATATCCACAGGACAGACACCAGATTGAATTTCTGAAGGCGGGGAGCATGTCATCCTCTTCATAGGGCATAATATGGTACTATTGGTGCTACGAGAGGAATTTTTTAGGGAGTTCCATACGTCCCCTCTAACGGTACATCCAAGAGTGGAGAATATGTACCAGGATATTCAGTATCAGCACTGGTGGCTGGGAATAAATAAAGTAGTAGCAGATTTTGTCTCATGGTGCCTCACCTCTAAGCAAGTCAAGCCAGAGCATCAAGTTCCAATGGGATTAGTTCAGCCACAAGATGTGCGAGAGTGGAATTTGAATGGAATTTCCATGGTCTTCATGATAGGACATCTACACACATCCAAGGGACATCATTCCATATGGGTGATCGTTGACCGACTCACCAAGACAACTGAATTCCTACCTATTAGAGATTAGGGTTTAGTAGAGGGATTGGGATGCCTCTAAATGTAGGATATTGTATGGATTCATGGAGTGCCTTTGACGATTTTCTCTGATCGTGATGCACATTTTAGTTCCCGATTATTGAAGGGGTTGTTGGAAGTGTTCGAGAATCCGCTTCAATTGAGCACTACCTTTCATCCTTAGACATACGGTCACACCGAGTGGACAATTTAGACCCTTGAGGACATGTTGCGTGCTTGCGTCCTTGATTTTTCCCGTAGCTGGGATGATCACTTGCCCTTGGTGGAGTTCACATACCACTTTAGTTATCACTCCACTATCGGAATGGCACCATTCAAGGAATTGTACGGTCGACCTTGCATATCACATTTGTGTTGGACTGACCCGGGGGAGTTAGCACTCATGGGACCATAGATTGTACGGGCTACCACGGAGAAGGTGTAGATCATCCAGGAGTGGATGAAGACTAGAAAGAGTTGGACGAAATCTTACGTTGAAAGGAGATAGAAACCTCTCGAGTTCGAAGATGGTGACCATGCCTTCCTATGGATCTCAACTTGATGAGGTTTGAGGAGATTTTACTAGGGTGGAAAATTTTCTCTAAGGGACATAGGACCTTTCTAGGTCCTCAGCTGAGTTGGCATGGTGGTGTACTTCCAATCTATTCCCCCTCAGTTGAAACGGGTGTGGGATGTTTTCCATGTATCCCAGGTAAAGAGATGCGTACATGATTTTTCACATATCATTGACTGGGGAGAGCTGGACCTCGACGATGGGGAAACATTTTCGAAGGTTCTAATAGAGATTGAGGATCGATATGAGTGATTCCTTTATGGGTGGTTGACACCTCTGGTGCACGTTCATTGGTAGCACGGGATCCTCCCGAAGAGCACATGGGAGCAGGAGGACCAGATTCATGCTCAATAACCCCCCTTGTTTCCCTAGTTTTTGTTATGGATTTTGGGGACACAAAGCCCTGAGGTGGTGAGAATGTAATGACCCAGAATTTTCAATGTAATTTTTTTAATTATATAGAATTATTACAAGTCTTCGAAAATATTTGATGTGTGATTTCGAGGCCTGGTGGGCCAAAAATGAATTTATAAACTTTTTTGAGGTACATTTAGTAAATGCGCGAGTGTCGTTTTATAACTTTTGGACCAGTTCTCATAATTGAAATCCAAGGACACCATTGAACTTGCAACATCGATATTCGCTTAAGGTGACATTCACCTAGACCACAGTATGTCGAGGGTGAAAGTCAGTTTTTCAAATTTTCATGGGAGAGTTAAAAGATAAATAATAAAATAAAACAATAACTTTTATTTTATCTCAAGAAACCTCTTATTTGAATCTTAGTGGTGGGGGCCACCAAAACTCTTCATTTAATGGGAGGTAACTCTTTGAACTCCCCCAATTGATGTGCCAAAATTAATTAACTTAAACTTAATTAAGGTGGATCCTCACCTCTTGGGGGGAAACCCATTGGAAAATGATAGAACTTGGGGAGCCATTGTAGAATCATCACCCAACAAATAACCTCTTACAATTAAGAATGAACCTCTGACGAGGAGGAAAATCGAGTTCAGATCGGGAGCTTGTTGCGGGAGCGACCAACATCAGCATCTTCATCATCTTCATCTTCTTCCTCACGCCATCTCCAAAGAATGAACGAGGTAGGGGTGTTTACCCTTATTCTTAATGGTTTTAGGTTGAATCATTCTTCTCGCCCCACCTAATATCAGTCTTATAACAAGGGTGTGGGCCAAACAAACAAGTCCCAATCCCTCCGTAATTCTTCATTGATTGAAGTGTTCTTCATAGGAGGATTGAAGGGTTTAGTGGCACCTGACAATGTTGTCGACGACTAACGCCGGTAGGGTTCATGCGGTGATCGACACATCGGTCGACGACGATGATGGCGGTGGCGCCGCTGCGCCCCAGAAGTATGCATGGCCCATCATCCATATTGGTGGAAAGTGGCGGTCGACACGTCGTCCGGCCATGTGGAGGCAAGGCAGTGCACGTCCGGGCCACGAGTAGAGGAGGAGACTGAGACTACATACTTGCGGTGGTGCACTCGGAGGGCAGCCGACACCCGGTGAGCCGCATGACATCGAGCAAGACCCACTCCGGTAGGTCCTGCGTGCCAGCAGGCGGTTCCATATGGCTTCGTCAGGTTGGACAAGCTGAATGGTCCATTGCACCGTTTGGAATTCTTGGGGGCTTTCCCCCTGGGTAAAATCTAGGGTGGGCCACACCCTACGGGTCGGGCTGACCCCTTTGCAGGCCAGTCTGGACCATGGTCCAGCGAATTCGGGTGGACCCAGACCACGTCGGGTCAGCCTAGTCCAGGTCGGACCGGACCCGGGCCCATCTGAACCCAATTTCACTTTATTGGCCATATCTTGAGTACCGAGCGTCCCTTTGACAAACAGTCTGCAAATCCAGAATCCTTGGATTGAGATGGAACTTTTCATATAATCCATTTTAGTTTTGGATAAATTTGGAGTACGACTGGGTTGGATCGAACCCAAATCCAATCAGGACCTCGGAACGAGATTGCTAATAACATACAGATCGAGCATCTGATTGACGTACCGTCAGTCGTGTTGGTTCCCTTATGACATGACCGACCTATGAATTACTTCATCATGGTAATTTGTGGTAGTTGAATTATCGACCGACAGATTGAGGAGTGGAACCTCACGGAATCAAGCGTGCTTAGTGCGGGAACCCTGTGGCTGGCTGTACTAGAGGAATATTTAGATCCTATGTGGTTCATCTTCATATCCTGTGTGGGTCAACGCTCAATGATCATGTGTGGGTCAGTGCATACGAATCCTGTGTTGTTCATCTTCAGATCCAGTGTGGGTCATCTTCATATCCAATTTGGGTCAACTTCGATCCTATGTGGGTCAACAACAGAGCTTCTCGACGAAGTAAGATGATCTAGCAATGTAGCTAATCGTCTATACTTCCATACTTATGTTATACCTAGTGTGAGCTGAGTCTTTACTTTTGTGGTACACTACTCTGTTGTGAAAACATTGTGGTTTTCTTCTGTGTGGAATTACCTTTGTGGTACTAACCTTCATTGTGTTACTTGTGTGGAACTTCTATCTTAGTGGTGTTACCTATTTGGTACTTCTACAGTTGTGGTGTTGTATTTATGATGTTACCTGTGTGATACTTCTATATCTATGGTGCTACCTGTGTGGTATTTGTACCTTCATGGAGTTACCTTTGTGGTATTATTTCCTTATGTATGAGATGTGTATATCTTGATAACTTAGGTATATATATGGGCATATACCTAAGTAAAGTTGATGTCTTGCATTGTGTTTTTTCCATTGTGGAACTCTTGGAGACCTACAGGGGTCTCGGGGTCCCTACTGAGTATCATTATACTCACCCCTGCATGGTATATGCCCAAACCTTGTTGTGTATTGTGTAGAAGATGTACAACGTTGATCGAGGATGAGGGATCCAGGACCAGATGGTGCTCAGAGGTGACCTATTTGGGCTGGCGTGGAGTGCTGTGGAGACGATATGTACCTTCCCTTCAAGTAGGATCCTCAGTGGATGATTCAAGAGTTGTTTTCTACTTCACATTTGTACATGTACCTTTTTAAGTTGGGCTTGTATTCCATCTCCTTTTACATTCAACAATCTTTTACTTTCAAAACACTTTTACTACAGTAGTATACTTTGTGGTTGCTTCATGTTTTGTTCTTGGAATGTTTGTATGTACAGGTTAGAAGGAAATGCCTTCCCTTTTTAGGTATATACATTACCAATGCTAGTCGCCAACCCCTGGCCTATGGATGTTGGGATTGGGGTAGTCATGGAATGAGCCCTGAGGGATGTTTCATGACAATTCCACCCACTAATTGAGAATTAAATTGAAGAATTATCAAACACATGATTTGGAGTTTGAATAATATCAGTTAACATTAAATATATAGAGGAATTATCTATATGGTGAAAGGTGTTATATATATATATATATCAATCATAAAATCATAAAGTAAATATTTTCATTGAAAGATTTCTATAAGAACCAAATATTATGGTTGTAGTTGATCAAATATTATGGCTACTCAATACATCACCATCAAGAGAAAGTGAATAATATGGATGGTTCTCTATGTCAGAAAGATTATGATAGTTTTCCCATGATGAAGATTGAAATAGATAAAATATTTATTGTTTTTTAGAATTTGGATCTTTAGATATTGAGGAATAGGGATAAATATTATCCTTATTAGATGAATGTTCAACCATATATCCATGAGAGCATTAAAAAAGTGAAAAAATCAGATGTGGAATTATAGAATAATGTGAGGAATGCTATTGATTTCAATAATGATCATGATGGAATAATAAGGTTCCAGAACTGAGTTTGTTTCCATCCAAAATATATTTGAAGAAGGGGCTATTGGATGAATCACATAGTTCATCATTCTAAATTCATCTTGCAATAATGATGATTTATATATATATAAAAGAATCTTTATAATAGAATAAAATTAAAATTCATGTTTTAGTGTTTGTATCTTGATGACTGACATGTCAAAAATAAAATCCTAATAGAAAAATTTATAAGGGGATATTAAAACCATTATCCACTGTATAATGTAAATGATAAAACATTTATATGGATTTCATCGTCAAACACCTAAATCATCTAAAAGGAATAGTGGTATTTGGGATTTAGTCAATCAACTTATAAAATTATTACATTTAATGTATATTATAGAATATTTCCCTCTTGATCATCTTACATGGTTATACAGTAATGAAATTATGTAATTTCATGGAGTACCACTCTCAATTATATCTGATTGGAATTTTAGTTTTACCTCAATTTTATCAAGAATTCTTTAGAAACATCTAGATAAAATGTTATATTTTATAACTACTTATCAACCTCACATGGATAGTCAATATATGAGGAAACTTCAAACACTAGAAGTAATGTTGAGAGCTTGATTTTTGCATTTTAGAGTTGGTTGGGATCAACTCCTTACTTAAGTTGAGTTTTCTTACAATAATAGCCCTAACTCAAAAATTCAGATGACTGGTTATAAATCCCCCTATGAAATAAAGTGAAAAACTCCAACATATTAGGATAATGTTGGATAATGAAAGATATTTGGGCCATATCTAGTCATGGAAATTACCGAGAAGGTTATTTCTACTTAAAAACACATAAGGGATCTAAAATATTAAAAAAGTGTTATGTTGATAGTCTTCGGTGAGATATATAATTTTAAGTTTGTTACTATTTATTCCTATTAATATATCCTTGAAATAAGACTATGATACTTATAAATAAGGTAAATTTGATCCCTAGATATATTGGTCCCTTTGAAATTCTTGATTCTATCGAGATGGTAGCATATCACTTGACGCTTCCATTGAATCACTCTCAAGTTTGTGAAGTATAACATGTATCTATCTAGGGGAAGTACATACCTAATAATATACATCTATTGAGCCCATAGGTTATACCACTATAGTTATATCTCTCTTATAAGGAACAACCAATGGAAATTTTTTATCGTAGAGTGATATTTCTATGAAACAAGACCACTTATCTGGTTAATGATTTGGGGTGAAATAGAAAAATTGAGAAAGATATGTTGGAACCTAAGGATGTTATGAGGTAAAATTATATTTTATTTTTCCTATCATAGTGATTAAATTTTGAAGGTAAAATTCTTATAAGGGGGTATAATGTAACTACCTAAGATTTTATTATATATCTCTCTTTAAAAAATTTCTTTGATAGATTTATTTTCTTGTAACGTAAAGTTGAAAAGAACCATGAAAACCTATTAGTAAATTATTTTGTGAAAATAATATCATTTTTTATTCATCATGTCAATATAATCTTAGGTTGATATAATTGGATATTTCTGAAAAGATTAATTTTGTAGTGAATAGTGGGAAATATTGATTTCTGTAAAACATTCATTTATTTTAATTCAAAAATTACCAAAAATCTTAAAATTAAATCCTAAATTAACATAAAAATTATATATATATGTGAAGCCCTGAACCAGGGCTAGAAGGTTCAGCTCATATAAATGTTGTGTTTTTTTATAAAAGAAACTGAACAAATACGAAACATTTATTACATACTAGGAACTTTTAGCAGTCATGGTTTTCAAGAATTGGATACATGTTATAAAAATTAACAAAAATATACATCATAAAATAAATAAAATTCTTGAGAACACTACTTTATAAATGAAATACACATCTCAAAGTAAATCCATTAATCCTATGAGAAATAAATTAAAAACATGGGGTGAGAAATTATTTTTTCCCAATAAGGGTTTTTTTAAATTAATCATTGATAAATACCTTTAAAATATTATTTTTTAAAATACTCTCCTTAATACATTAATAAATAAATTTTGAAATAATTTTAGAAATTAAATACTCTTTAAAAATACTTTATTACTTTGAAATTTTATTATGCTCAAATATTACTCAAACATATTCAAGTGGTTTTTCTAAAAATTATATGAAAACTTCTGAAAACATGACACTAAGGCCACTTGAAACATTAAATGTTGTCTTGGTCCTACCCAAATGCTGAGGGATGGGTTCAATGACCAATTCCCAACCATATTTACAATGTTTAAGTGCCAGATTTTATGAAAACATTTTAACCTTGATATATACATACATAAATATTTCAATAGGTTTTCTTCTTTAAAAACATCGGCAATATAAGATATAAATAAATTTACCTTTATAAATTAATTATTAGAGATTCTGATAAATAGGATTAATTGGATTTCTCCACTTGTCATAGATACATAAAATGTCATTAAAATTTCCACATAAAACCAATTCAAAATTATTTCTCTGGGTAAATATCATTCAATACACATATATACACAACTAATAAGAACTAATTTATACATTAAATGTCATGTATTACAGATTAAAGTCATATCTTATACAAATTATGACATTCATGAATGTTTAAAGACTCTGCACACATGAAATGATAACTTTTACATAAAAATAACCAATTAATGATAATATTACACATACAACGCTTGTTACATAACATGATTTCCATTTCATAGAGATTTTATTTATTGGAGAAAAAATTTAAAAATATACCAATATCAAAACAATATTTTGTTATTATTTAAATATATCTTATTATATATATATATATATACATAAATTGATAGTTTGAAATCAAAATAAACCCTTTCAAACCCATGAAAGTAGTTGGAAAAAGAAAACTAAAAATTTCCCTTAGATCATAAGTTCTGAAAAATAATTAAGGATAGATAGATATGTATTCATATTTATGTATACATACATACATATATATATATCTATAGATGAATTAAAAAAATTAAACATATATAGATAAAAATAAATCCAACCCTTTCAACTATAGGATTTCAAATAAAATTTAATTCAAAAAAATGTATTATAATTTCTAAAAATAGTTAGATATAAATATATAACGATATATAATTATAAATTTCTAACATAGAAAAAAAATAATACTAACCGTTACTTTTTTTGGATCAATTAAGGGACTGAGGGATTTTACATTTCGAGCAAAATGAAATAGAGGATTTAAGAGAATTAGGATCTTGTTCTTGGTGAGGGTTTAAATAAAAGGATTCAACATTTTCAATTTCAAGTTGGTGTACATGAAATTGAATAAGGAAAAGATAATTGATTGAAAATCATGATGAAATTAAGTTGTTTCGCATTATATATATATTTATATATATATATATATATTATTTTGATGACTATTGAAGGAATCCATGGGAGAAAATAAGCATGCATTGAGCCAATGATTAGTTCTCAAATTTATATAGATTACATGTCATATTTAGGATAAGAAAAATCTGAATGGGATATGGAGAAAAGTTACTTCGATGATGGAGGTGGAATGAGCATGGTGTGATGAAACGTACTGGTTCGTATGATTGAGAAAGAAAAATAGTGTAGGAGGAGAGAATCATTATTGGTTTGAATGATAAAGATCATCAAATATTTTTTTGATTATTGGTATTAAACTAGAATTTTAAAGAGGTGAACGGGGTGCTAGATCAGGGGAAATAGAGTGGATGGATCATATTGAGCACGACTTCATCGGATTGTCTAGATCAAGTTTCCTAGAAAAAAAATAATCCCCACATTGAAATGGGGTGGAAACTGATGCTTCCTTATAAGCTTGAACATGTCTTCCGTCACCAGATGACACTAGAAGACACACTATGGGGCCTTATACAAAGGCTCCCAATATGGGATGCAGATCACACTATACATGGTTCAATTAATAAGGCCCCATAAATGGGCCATACAATTGAACTGATCGATCTGGGGCTCCACCTGGCCATGCTTCCATTGAACATTTTATTTGTGGTGTGCACTTAACAATTTTTTTTGTAAAAAAATTGATAAACATAAGCAAAGTATAAAGAATAATATTATATATATATATAAATTTTAACAATGAAAATTATTTTTTCATTCTTATTTGCAAATATATAAATATTTTCATTAAATCCTATGTTTATAATATCAAATTTTAAAATCTTGATTAATAATTAAAATGTTTGCTTCACAAGTCATTAATTTTATTATTTGTAAATATTATTTTAATTTAATTTTAAAATTTTAAAACATCCAATGGATAAATTTAAAAAAATACATAATGCTTATTATAAACATCAACGGACACTGAAAATTATAACATATATAATTCTACAACGGTAACAAAAACATGTATAAATACCCATGTATTAGGGTATTCAAGAACACATCAATAATTCTTCAGAGTTAAAATTCTTCATAGTGGTTCTATTCAACCCTTCAGTTCTCAGTATTCTCGTTATTTTTCTTTCCACTTATATTCATTTTATGGTGTATCAAAGGGATTAAGGAAACACAATAGCTTTTATTATGCTGATGGGAGGTGTTCTATTGGTGTTTCTAGGGCTTGAAATGATTTTTCAGGATTAGTTGTGGTATTTATCCATGTAATGATGTAATGTACTGGTGTTTTATCAATAGAAATATTTCATGTATGTTCTTATTTCTTGAATTCATCAAAATTAATACCATTTATTTACATAGAATAATAATAATAATAACTATGATATTAATAAAACAATTACATCATGAATTCGGGGCTTTATAATATATAAATAATCTAATTAATTATATATGAATCGTTATTATACAATATTTTAGTATAATTTCATTTTGGACTTAAAACAATTTTTTCTAAAAAATAGTTTTTTTCTTAATATTTCATTTATATCTAAAATAAATTTCTTTAACTACTGTTAGTTGAATTTAATAAACTAAAATTTATATATGGAATCATAATTTTAAAATTAGGAAAATAGTTCACTTATATTTTTATTCATTTTTAATTATAACATTTTTAAAATTTATAAACTCAGTAAATCGTAAATCGAGTAGTTAAGTAAAAAAATAATGTGCTAAGGCATTAAAAATAAATCTAACACTGGCCTTTGTTTCATTGGATAATTATAATTTTAAAATAATGAAACAAAATTTGAAAATATTACCATTTTTTCCATTTTACTTTGATTTTAACATTTATAATATCTAAGTAAAGGATAAAGTCAGAAATATCATTATCTTACTTTTAATGTAAATATTCTTTTTAAATGAGGATACAAAGAATTTATATTTGGTTTTAAATTATTTTTTCAAATATAAATTAAACTTTTTATTGTAGATTTTTTTAATTTTTAGTGACTAAATAATTATCTTAAATTATTGCACAACGTCGATGCAATATTAATTTAATTAATAAAAAAATAAAAAAATGGATTTCATAATATTAAAAGAAATAAAAATTTGATGAATTTCCATATTTTAAAAAATTATATACATACTTGAAATATTATGGATGTTTTAAAGGATTATATTCCAATTTTATCTCTTACTCGATGTATTCAAAATCAAATTAAACGAATAGTGTCAAAAATGAAACTAATGATATTTATAATAAATAATATTTTATTAAAAGATTTAAAATTCATAAAAATATGAAATTTCTCAAAGCGTATGTGATATGGTTTTAAAAATCACCCATGATCTATTTATGCATATTTATCCCTTTTATGGTAACATTATTCACCCTTAAAGTATTGTAAACCTTAATATTATGGTAATTGTCAAAAGGGTTAATAGGAGTTAGAACTAAAAGATGAGGGTGAAAACACGTCAAAAACATGTAAAGAATATTTTAAATTATTATTTTGACTCAAACTCATCTTATATATATATTATATCAATTTGGATATATTTGTAGGGGAACATTATTGTATTTTATCCTAACACCTTAGGATATCCAAGAATACCCCTCCCCTAACTTCTAAAAGGACAATCATTTTATCTTTTATTTACATGAATTTAAGCTATCTATATCAACCGTATCAAATAAAATAATCTTATATAAATCCTTATACAAGTTATATAGGTTCTTTTCTTCTCAAAACACTAACCCTTGGTCCCTTAAGTGGATATATAAAAGATATTTTTGAAAGAATAGGTAATCTCCTTCAACAAGAACTTTTATATTTCTTATTTTTTACCACCTTAAATAATGTCATAACCATTACAACATTCTAAAAATATTATATCCCATATAATAGGATTTTATTATTTCGATTTTATAATATTTATCCGTCCCCTTCTCCATAAAATGGGAAACAAAACCATCACTTGTGTGTACGGCGGGCTACCACCTCATGAATCAATGTAATTTTTTTTCCATTACCACCTCACATATAATATTATTAATATGGAAATAATGTATATATATATATATGATATTTATGATATAATTACTCTTCTATAATTATAATATAATATAAGCCTTCTTACCCTCTAATACATTGGAAAATAATAATATCACCCATAAGTAAGGGTGAACTACCCCCTCCCCATATATGTGTGATTTTCTTTCGAGTTCATATTTATATGGGAAGCAATAAAGATAAATTTAATTATTTTATATGATATATTTAATAAAATAATAATTCTATAAATTTTATTTTTTATTACCTTTATTTTATTCTATACATTGAAAAGTGAAAATGACATTCATGCAAACATGTGACATATTGTCTCCATGAATTGTGTATTTCATTTTTATAAGTCTTTATTTTATTAATGAATATATACATATATATATGATCTATGATATTTATGTCTTGAATAAAATTAAGGATATTATGTAATACTAATAAAAGAATAAGTATTGGGACTACCAAATCAAAATATACATGAAAAAAAACAGTTAACACCCAAAAAAATGATAACAATAAATTATTGTTAAAAAATTGGTAATGAAATGTTATAAATACATGATATAACATATTTTATATATTAATAAGTTTATTTTATATAATTATAAAAAATATAAATTTACTATACTAGAGGTTTAAGGAAGTTATGAAAAAATTCACCTTGAGGTAATGGATTTCCTGTTAATTTTTGATCCATTGAGACATATTTGTTATTATACACATATTTAATTTTAAGTGGTATATATAAGGAACCATTGAGTTATTTAACATAAATATATATTTATTCATGATTAATAATGATGAAATTAAATTTATTCTATCATTTAGAATGTTTAAAATAAAATCGCATCTTATATTTCTTTTTGATTCAGTATATTTTCCTCCAATGTTTGTATTTTTTTAAAAAAATTAAAAATCCATTATTATTTACTCAAATTATTTATCAAGAAAATGTTATATTATAATTTTTTTTTATATATTAATTATGGATCACTTATAATTATTTTTTAAAATGTCATTTTTGACTTTCTTTTAACAAAATTAAAAAGGAACGTTTCTTAAAGTATACACTATTAATGGAATTTACCATTTTCGTAATCTTTTTATACTATTTAGCCTCTTCTACAAGTTTTCAATGGTTTTATAATAAAAACTATTTAATGAAAAATTATTTTAATATTTCACTTCCATTTTCCAAAAATCATTATATGACTAAAAAACCTATATTTCTGGTGAATTTTTGGTTATTTCTCATCTGGTGATTAATTTTGTGTTTGGTAAGTTTGCCTTTAAAAATTTACTTTCTTGGGATTTTTTTCAATGTACATTACACTTCTCTAATTTATCCATTTTTATTATATCATTTATATGATTATTTCCTAATCTATATAACAATTTTATATGTCGTATTTTGTAATGAAAGTTATTTGGATGACTAGGGAAATATTGATATTTAATTATCTTTTCCCAAATATTGACATATATTAATAAGGAATATTTTTTTAAGAATTAAGATGTTCATTCGAGGTATAAGTAATGAATTGGAAAAGAAATGAAAAGTTTGGATCAGAATTTAATATCCCCATGATGCGTCAACGAGACTCATGAGACAAATCAATTGGACAAATTAAATGGGTGTGTGGTGTATAGCTACCCATTGATTATAATGTCTTGGTACATGACATTGAAGGTATAAATATCATGATTTCAAAAATAATGACATCTAATGTCATGAATTTCCTTCATTGAGTATTTAGTTATTATTATCCATGAGATTAGTGCATTGATATTATCCTCTACCAACACTTCTCACTGATGTCTCTTTATGGTTTGTATTCATTTTTTCAACTTTCTATTCATATATGGAATGTTTAACTTGATTAATCTCTATTTTTTACTTTTCTTCTTGAATGGTATCTATCGATGATTCTCTTTTACATCACTTCATGAATTTATGTTTTTGTTCTGATTATTCATGCATATGAAGAATGTTTAAATTGATGAATGCATTTTTTGAGGTTATAATTTGAATAAATTATTATTTGATATATTAGTGAAATAAATAATATTAATTTAATGATCAATTCGTGTCTAATTTATATTGTTTGGATACAATGTGAATTTTTGTTATAAAGGTTGGGTGGATTATTTAGTTTCAATATAGAATTTTAATAATCAATATATGTATGATTATGTTGATTTCAATTGGAATTGTGTCCAAAAAATATTTTCTTCTTAATTATTTCACCAATGAAAGATATATTTCAAGATATTATTTCTCTTGTGAAGACAAATTTTTGTTATTATATTATTTGTTAAACCCTCATAGTCTGAATAGGTCTTAACTTAGGTTGAACATTATGTTGACTTTAATATGTTATTTGGGTATAATTAAAATGTCATAAATACCTATTAATTTATAAATTGATTACTTTTAATTTTTTTCTTATTATATAACATGACACATTTTTAAATATTTAAATTATTATAAAAATATCAAATTACAATGAATGTATTTCTATTTAAATTTTATTTTAATGGGATTCAGTTTTGGTGAGGCTAATGATAATGTTTTATAGTCACCCTTGTATTTTCATTTTAGTATAAGTCTATGTGTGACATTATATTCCTTATCATGATTTGTAAGGTCATTTTGTTACTCTTTAATATTTTCCACTTTATATTATGATATTTAATCATTTGATTTGAAATAAAAAACTAAATATTATAAAGTTACACAATAGAAATAATGAATAATTGTTCTTTATTTGTGGTCAAGATTTTAAAATCTATATTAATGTTTCAATACCATTCATTTTTGGGAATTTGTTTAGAAAGGATGAAAATTAAATATGTTAAAAGTGATAATTTTTTATGAAATATGTTGTATTTGTTTTATTTTTAAAATGTTTTATATTTATTTTTTATTTTTATTTATAAATGTAAATTTGAAACTTAATTTCAAAACATAATAACTAATTTTTTATTCTTAAAATTTTTTATAAATAATAATTATTCAATGTTATATTACTTCGCTATAAACTAGTTAGTAATATGAGAAAGGTGTTGAGACTTCTCTAGAAAACATTTAAATGAAATATTCTAAAAAAAGAATTGTATTAAATCCATGATTGAAATGATTAAATGTGAAAAACTGAAAAGCATAAAAATAAATGATCATTTAATTTTTCATTATTTTAATCCATGTTACAGATCATATATTTGGAATGGTGAAATTGAGTAGAATTTAAGATCTATTAAAGATGATGTTTTTCAAGATAATAAGTCTATGAAATTTTAATAATTGGTCCTTGATATTGAAATGAAAGAAATTGGAAAAACACCAATAATTAAGTGTCTATTTGGTATTGATGAAAAACCAATGTATACAGGTTGTATAAAATTTAAAGTTATGTCAATGGTATTATGATTTAATAACTTGAATGATATAAATGTATATAGTTACAAGAGTGTTGATGAGTTTGTATACCTCTTAAAAGAAATACTTCATAAAGACCATAATCTCCCAGATTTACATTATAATTTGTATAAAATATTATGCCTGCTAGGTTTGGGGTACAAAACGGCACATTTGTTCTTCAATGTTTATGTGTTATATAAGAAGGAATAAAAAGTAATAAAAGAGAATCATAAATATGGTACATCATGGTAAGACATAAAATAAAAAACATAGGTAAATTACACAGTTATAAGAACTCTTTATAATGGATTTTTTTATCTTCCTATAATTCCAAATTTAAAATATTTATTTTAAAATTCAAATGACATAAAATGGATGACATGTCACAAAAATTAGTGAATATATAATGGAATATTATTTTATCCATCCAATATTCCATAGTGAAAGAAAATTGATCATCAGTCTCCTACATTAAGAAATGAAGTTAGAAATCTCATACTTTTATGGTGTGTAGAAGGAATGAGTCAATATATGAGCCTTAGTAGAAAACAAAGTTCATGGATTATTTTCATGGTAATTTAAAACTTATATCCATAATTTTGTATGAAGGAGAAATATATCATGTTCAGTTAAATGATTTTTGGACCAAAGAATCCTAAAAATGATATGGATGTTTTATTTACACCATTAATTGATTATTTGAATCTTTTTTGGGAGGAATTTATCAGTGTACAATTATTAGAAAATTGAACTATTTCAATAGAATTCTAGGGTTATGTTTTCTATAAATGAATTCCAAATATATGGGATTTTTTTAGCTATAGTGTTTAGTGGAATAATGTGTTTCCAATTTTTAAAATACAAAAATAAAAATATCATCTAAAACATGGGAGAAAAACAATGTACATTGTTCATTGAAGGATTTTTTCTATGAACCACTCTTATAGATAATTAATAAAGGAATTCGAAAGATCACAAAAATTTGATGTTTTCATTAAACCTTTTTCAAATAATAAATATTTTGAGAGGGTGAAAATCATTTATTTCTTATTCATAAAAACACAAATATCTAGTAATGATATAAAGATTTGGAATAAATGATAGATAAATATTTTTGAACCTCCATATTAGAGATTTATTAAGGCCAAAACTAAAATTGGTTTCATGCATGTGGAGAAAAATATTTTTGATTCATTGATTGGAACATTGTTATATATGAAAGGAAGAACTAAGAATGGGTTTACTGAATAATTGTACTTACTATTAATGGGAATATGTTTAGAGTTTTCTATCATAATGGAAGACAAACATACCTTTGTTCATCTTTTCGAACATTATTTAAGAGGGATAAATGTTTTTTTAGTGCTTCAACAGAATCAAAGTGTGGTAGTTTTATTACTTAAATGTAAAAAAATTTGTGTTAATAAAATATTTGAAGTCAATAGATCCTAAATCTCATTATTTTCACATTGTGATGCAATAACTTATAATAGTTTCATTGCATGGAATACCACCTATCGATTGCAGAATTATTATCAAGAAGGTTTGTTATTTTTTAATTTCATTTAATAGAAAAATGGCTTACCTAAATTTATTGTATAATTTTTAGAATGATGTAGTTTTTATACTCTGTCAGTTGGAAATGTACTTTCCTGTATCATGTTTTGATATAATGGTTCACTTAATGGTTCATTGGGTGTGAGAATTAAATCCTCTTATACCTATATATCTATGTTGTAAGTATCCTTTTTAAATTATATAAAGTTTTTAATGGGGTATTTTAAGAATCCATATCAACTAAAAACATCAATTTTTGAGAAGAATACTTATTTAAGAGGTTGCATAGAATTGTAAAAACTACTTATCTATAGTGGAACACATTAATTTTCCTAGTACACAACATGAATGTGTATGTTTTGGGGGAAAATGAATCTTTGTATTGAAATTAAAATTATATAAAGGTGAATAGATAAAGTAAGTACATTTATATATCTTGAATAATTTAAATGAAGATCATCCATATATAAAATTACATAATAATATTTTTTTAAATGATATCTAGATAAAAAAGTTGTGTGGATATTAAATACAAATAAAACAGTTCCTTGTCCTAAATAAACCATTCATGGTAGATCAAATTACTACAAAAAAATGAGATGGTTAGTGGGGAAAAAAAGTTTAAATTGGATAAAATCATCTAGGTATAAAATTAATTGCTATATAATTATACCAAAGATCATGACAACTGAATTAAATTTCATAATAGTAGTGTGTTGGTGTTTGAAGAAGAAATGCATTATTATATTTCTAAATAAAAAACTCAAATCTTTACATTAAGTGCATATTATGGATTTATTGACTAAAGATAGGATATTTATTAAATTAAATTTATTTTTATTTTGTTTAACTATAGAAGGTACAACTATTACTACTGTTTTAGAGATGATTATTTTGGAATTATGCGATATAATTTGAGTAGATTGGAATACAAATATGATCCATTTTTTATGACAACACATGAAAAAAAATTCTATATACTTTATCCATCAAATGTATTGTGTTATGTCATTTTACAAGGGAAAATACAATATTTTTATGATAACAAATTTGAAGATGATGCTGATTTATGCGAGATCCATATTTTTATAGAATGATTATAAAAAAATATTGATGACCACATTGTACATGTGGTTTTTTCTCTACAGAATGATCATGGGGAATGAATATGGTAAGATAATCCTTCAAAAATTTATTATTATTATAGGTAACATATTTTTATTTATTTATTCTTACCTTTTTAAATTTCTTAAAATTCTAGACATATTATTTATCATTTTTTTCATAAAACAAATTTTTTTAAAAATAAGAGAATTTGTTTGGCTAATATTAGTTTACTTTTGTATAGTATTTTAATTATTCATCTTTATATGTGCCTGTTGGACTTTTAAAAATAATTACTTAATATTTTTTTCTTCTCTCTATATCGTTTTATGTTTCTTAGATGCTTTTAGTATTATATTAACACTATTAATTAAAAAAATTTAAGATAAAAAATTATGTCAATATTATTTATAACATTTTTGTTGACTACTCAAATGAATACGATAAATAGTTGTTTATTTGTATAGTATTGTTTTTAATCATTTTGAAACAATAAAACAATTATGCAATAGTCAAATTTTGTAAAAACAATTAATCATTTTTTGTTTTACTTTGTGTATATCATTTTATCTCCCATAAAATCTATAAAAATTTATTTAGGTACTTTATCAAATATGAATTAATTTTTCATTAGTTTAGTAACAATTTTGTTGGGCCATTTTTTATTTTATATTTAAATTTGTATATTACAGTTGTATTTGGTTATTTGGGCACAAATTATTTGTTAATTTTATTTTTATGACAATATCATTTCAAATAAATGAATCACCTAGAGCTTCTATGGAGGACTATACAAAGAACCCTAACAAGGAGCCTCCTTATCCTTTTGCATAATATCCTTCTATTTTTATAGGGGTAGGGAAGGATTATAGAGTTGGTAAACAGGGTATCACATGTTTACCAAAATTATGAGTTTCCTATATCAATGTTTATAAGATATATATATAGAGTTTTATTTCCCTCAGGGTTAAAAGTAAATACAATTTGATACTTTTTTTGCGATTTTTGATTAGGTGAAAGTTATTATTTTGATTTCCATATTGGAACAATTTCAACAAAAAGGCAATATCTCAATTATGAGGGATAATGTTGGAAAGATTGTTAATTATTATTTTACTAATAATTACATGTTTTTGGTAATATAATTTTTTTCACTTCTTATCAGATGAAATTATATACACCTGATAGTAGAGTAGTCTATAAGAAATATTTATATTTGGATGTTAGGAGATGGAGGGAATTTGAATAAACCCTCACATGAGATTTTATTTTTAGAGAAAATAAAAAATAAAATTCCATGTTATATATATATATATATATATTTATATATTTCTATATGAAGATACAAGGAAATTCTTTATTGAAATTAAACGATAAAAACCATTTTTGATAAGTGAAAGTTTTTCTTTTAAAATATTTTGTGTATAACAAGGATCATATTAATGATTTTTTTATCCCTAATTTGTTGAAAATAAAGAGATATCATCAAGATATAAAATCCAAAAATATACAAACACATACATTTTCTCGTGGAGGGTATATGTTATTAGAATAATAACTGATGGAAGGAAAAAAATCAAAAAGCGGGATCCATGTCTTCAAGCTCGATAGAGGTTGACCCTCCCCCCAACAATACATGACAAATAAAAGAGGGACTGAATGATAATAAAGGTATGATATGTTATAGAAGAGTTGTGGATTATTCTTGAGAGTATTTTAATGAGTTATTTATGTTATTTTTATTATTAAAACTCTATATATATTTTGATTCACTGATTTCTTTTTTGAATAATCTTTATAACAATTCATTGAGGAGAAAAGCACACTAAGAAACACCATAAATTTGGGTATGCATGATATTTTACCTACTATATTGTAAAAATACAAACACTCATGTTTCATACAAGGATATGAGGTGGTTGAATTGATCAAAAATGTTTTTTGTTATTCTGTGTCTTCTTCAATAGATGATGCATATAAAGGAAAAATATAAGCTTTAGAAGATAAATTTTACTAGATACATGATATGATAGAGGAAAGAAATAGTGATTTGGAATAGTAAATTTTTATAGACATGTAAATATAGTTTAAGCTAAGGGTCCCACTCCTCAACCTTCTATTTCATGTCCCACTCATACTCCTCCTCCTCTATTTTGAACTCCAACACTTCCTCCACTATAGGTTCCCATATATTGTGAGTTATATGTTGAGGTTCTCTAGTAAACTTTTTTTTCATGGGGGATTATATATTATATTAAGGATATTTTTCATCACCAATAGATATATATAAAAAAAATTAAGGTCACAATGTAGAATATTATAAATAAATTTGTAATAGTTCCTCTTCCTATAGATTAGCTCAGTACATTTGGAAAAAAGTATTAAACATTTTTTAGTTTGGCCATCTCTACTTATCTAAAAAGGTCACCGTGGTAAATATATATTATATATATTATTTAATATTGGTCTTAGATTTGATTTAATATTTTAACATTTAAATATTTAACTGTCTATTTTATAAAAATAATTTAAAGGTAAAGACATATTAATTAGAAAAAAACAAATATATGTCCTCATGGATTTAAATTCCACTTCTTATGAACTTTATAAATTATCAAATTATTAATATTTTTTCTTAGGTATAAGGTTATAATGGATTCTAAAGTTTTTGGGTGAGATATTACAACAATGATTTTAAATAGAGATACTATGGAGCTTTTAACTATATATTTCTTTGGCATCAATGTGACAGAATTACTTTCCATGTAAATTTATTATCATATTTCATTCAATAATTTTTATTTAAGGAAAATTAATAATTATTTTTATATTAGGTATGTTTATACACATTGTATTCAATATCTTCTGATATTAGTCTATGGATATTTTGACCCATAATCTATTTCACCGATAATAATGACAATAAATGATACAAAAATAACAGTACATATTTAAGAAATATTTGAAAATAATGTACTTCAACTTATGATGTTTTATTATCTTGAAGGGAATGGAACATTTATTTTCTTAAGTGTTAATTATATTAATTAATAACCACTGACAATATATATTTTTTATATTAGCATCTATTGGATTATGTGTGTATTTTTCCAAAAAGATACGATATCATATTGGTTATGTTATATACGTTATGACGTGCGAGTAAATTTCACAATGTGTTGGGAAAGTATTTTTCAATATTTTATTACGTGTATATGATAATGAATTTTAATTTTATCTCATTAATATAATTTTAAAAAAAGAATCAGATTAATTTATAGATAAAACAAGAAATAAGATAGCAAAGATTAAATATGTGTGTCCAAAGTTGAATTCTCATTCATTACGAAGCCCCAGACCTTCACTCTGAGATCCATTTAACATAGTCTTATACTTTACATACATGCATTCATACAAGATATAAATCCCTGGATATAATAACTATTAAATTTCAAAATAAATAACAATCATTGTATCTCTTACATCCTAAGGATGATTCTTGGTTCAGAGTTTTAATAATTTTGGACAAAGTAATAACTAGAAAATCTCATGTTTTTTGTATAAAATAGAAATTTTGTATTTCTATCATTATATATGAAAATAATCAATCCAAAATGAGTATTCAGCATATCCCATAATTTCATTCACATGTTCTGTCATTATAAAAAATTAACATGAACTAATTTTATTTATAACCCGGGTAAATAGAAATATAAGAAAAGGTGAGATCAAATGCATAGTATGGGAAATATATAACTGAAACAATCATGGTATAAACATGGCACAAATATTATGGATGAAACATGTAAACAACATGATGCCATAATCAAATTAAAATTGACAAAATTTTATAACCATGACAATGAATGAAAATGTAGATATCAATAATAATGATCCCATGAAGATGGAATTCATAATTGCAAACATCGAAATACATGTTACCAAGGCATTGTGACATGACACATTACTTGTCATCAAAATAGTTGTAAATTCATTCTGCTAAATGGGAAAGTCATGTAGAAAATACACAAACCTATTTTGTCTCAGGAGACTTATCAATCCATCAAGGTGATATATAATTTTGGGCCACATCCATTACTTTATTAAGTCTAATGCATTATCCGTAAGTGTCAACAAGGAATTTCATACCATTCCTTAAATAACATTTGACTGTATATAAATTTTGATATCCATATAATAAAAAATAAAAAAATTCAATACTTGATCAACCTATATTAGTATCCAATAATAATCAAGTTTGTAAATAGTTTTCCCCATGCCAAAAAAGTGACAATGTGATCATAACCCAATTTGATAAAAAATTTGTACAGTCAAGAATTATATTCTCAACTCACTAATAATCTCCCATATTTGAATAACAGTATGTGGCATACTAATAATTTTCCCAAAATCAATAAAATATCATACCTTATAAGTGAACATAATAAAATTTGAGTAATGTAAAATTTTATGTTCACGCAACATATAACAATGAATGTAAAACTAAGTAAATAGTGAAATAACATTATTAAGATCCATCCAGAGAAATAAATTTGATGGTTTCAAATAAATATATCCCAATATGTGAGAAACATTTATCAAATGGTATATATATTAGGAATGTATATAAGAAACAAATAGAGAATACCATATAAAATAAAAAAAGAGTAGAATATATATATCTTATATGAAAAAAGTTCGAGGGAATCAATACAACTCAATGAATAAAAATCAAGTTACCAAAAAACTTACTATGGGGAAAACAACTGAATCGACAGACAGTTGAATAAGGGATCATAATCTCTTATTAAATCCCATTAAAAATAATAAATATGATAAAACTATATCCATGGTCATTGAATACCAAATTTAAATAAAACATGGTTCACAAAATGTATTATGTATTAAAGAAATAGAACTGCGGCCAAGAAAACATGTGCAGCTTTAGTAACACTTTAATCAAAACACCATGAAGCATATGGATTGTAATTTAACATCAAATACCATGAAGAAAATATAATTCATGATATGATATATCATAATGTTTTTATATAAATAATTAAAATTAAATTAAGTGTATAAATCCAAACATGTCTCAAAGAGATAAATTTAAGATGAAAATCCTTACATCAGACCTGATTTATTCTGTGCATGCACCAATGGTCCTGGAAAATTAAAACAATATCATTGAATAAATAACTAATAAAATTATTCATAACTATAATCACTTATAATCCTCATTTATAATACCTATAAATTTGTATATGTATGTTATTTTTAACCTATTTTTAACACCATGTGTAATTAATCGTTATCATTTCAATCTTTTTTTGTAAAAGAGGCTTCAATATCTATTATTTTTTGAAATTACCTCACTATAAGTTATTATAAAATACTGGAATGGGTTTTTAATGTTTTTTATAAATATAAAATTTCATTCTATGGTATTTTTTATAAATTATGTAGGGTTAAAATTGTTGATTGGAATATTTCATTGATTTGGAATATTTGAAGGTTGATTTATTAATTATTGAGTTACAGGTTGATATAACCTTAAAAAACCAAAATAATCATAATTAAAATATTTATATTATATTATTCAAATCTATATTTTCTCATATCCATCTAGGATATAAATTTATAGTATTGTTGAATTTTATGGTTAAATAAACCCTAACATGAACATGCCCGAATTTAATGAATGATAATGAGATGGTTCAGTTATTATGTAATTATATGAGAAGAATAATTTTATTAGTTTTTGTTTATTTGGTTAAAAAATTATAATTTTCATAAATTATAATGACAATGTAATTTATATAAAGTTAATACATAAAAAAAGTGATAATTTTCCTCTTAGTCTGTTCGTTTTTAAATGACTGAATTAACAATAATTATTTTTTGATCATATCTCTAATTTTTTCTATAATTTATCATAAAATAAAATTAATTATATCATTGAAAACATATTTATCCTTTAATACCTTACTTTTATCCATAATTTTATGGAAGTTATGGAAAAGGAAACTTGTTGTGTACTTGAAATGATACTCTGCACAATACACGAACATCAGTTTTTTCTCAATGGTTGGGTTTATGAATAAAAGTTGAAAACAAATAAATATAGTAAAATTAATGTTTATAAATGATATAGATATAATTATATTATTGTGTATATAATAAATATTAATGTTGATAATTAAGCGTAATATCTAAGTAATTGATAATATAAACATTTGGGACTTGAATTTTCCTTGGAATTATCATCGGAAAAGAATGTCATATGCAAACTAATGGTCAAAAAAAATTTGATAAGGGGAGAGGGTTATAGTAAGATAACATTTCATAGATTCAAGTATAAATGAAAATGATATTATTTTATTGATGTGGTGAATATTTTACCATTTTATAATTGAAGGAAATGGTGGTTTTGTGAGTAACACTTACATTTTCAAAAAACTAAGTTTACTTTTTGAGTTTCAAAAACCATAAAATATAGAAACTAGGAGAGGAAATTTAACTTTGTTAAAAACCCAAATAAAATCACTCCTTTGTTCCTCAACATCGAGGGTTTGTTATATTTTTTTTTAATTTCTTCCCTTTTACCTAAACTTACAATTACTTAAGAAATTAATTTTCAAACCTTAGTAATCAATCTTAATTTAAAAAATTTAAGAATTCATTTTTTACCTAATTTAATCCTAATTATATATAATTTTAAGATCATTTTATCAAAAAAATTCAAAGGTTTTAAAAATATAATTTTAAAATAAATACACTTAATTATGTAAATACAATTTTTAGAAAATAAAATTTTTATGCATTGAACATATATATAAGATAAAATTACATTAGATAGAGATTTTAATAAAAAAATTGATTTATTATAAAAATTATAAAGATTATGAGACCTTTAAGTCAAGACAAAACTGAATATCCATTGAAAACACTTGATTTAAAGAAAATATAGAAACTAGTTTTTAAATTAAAGTAAAATTTTGAATGGCTCTTAAAATATTTGATATAAGATCTATAAGTACAATAAATATTTAAAATTGTAAATTTTTATTCCTTAAATTCATAGTTGGTAACATAAAAGTTTAAAATATAATCTAAATCTATTTTAATTGGAAAATGAAATTTTAAAATATAACAGTAATTATTTATAATTCTTATCATTTACCAAATAAATTAGAGTTAAGAAAATGTTAATATCAAAAAAATTATGGCTAAAAGTATATTTCTTGAAATAGAAATTTTATTTCACAAAAGATAATTTTTTTGAAAAAATAATTTTTAAAACAATAAATAGACTTGTTAGTCATTTTAGTTAAACTAATGTAATTTCATTAATATTAAAAATAGACTTTATTTTCAATATATATATAATTCATAAATAGGTTATACCTATTCATTCCCACTATTTTAATGGCTAGGTTTTGATGGTCATAATTAAATATTTATATTTTATCTAAATGTATCACGACTCCATTTAATTTTGGTGTTGCGTGTGAAGAAAGAAATCAAACAAATTTACTTATTTAAATATCATAATTTATTATAATTTTAGGGGGTTACATCCCCCCATAAATAAATTTTGTCCTCTCAATTTTACTCATAAGATCAGAGTAATTTCTATATGAAATCCTTAATAAATATTAATTCTCCAAATTATCATGGATTTGTTTAGGATGTGTGATAAGATTTATAAATATAAAATATAATTATAAGTGTGTTGTAAAGGTATGTAAAACATTCATAATTTCACAGATAATTATACTATTAGATTTTGATCTAGATCAATAATTAATATCTTCCCAAAAAAACTGAGAATGATTTATATGGTAGTCATGTTAATAGGGGTTTTTATTTTTAACTGAATATCAAGTAGTTGGTGAAAAAATACATGACATAGGATTGTAGAAAATGTAGGGTGGAAGTGCACTATCTAATACATTAGTAGTAGTTTTATAGGATTTTCCTTATCTGCATTGTTTTTGGTGACTATAACCCTTATTGGCCATTGTATTGGGACAATGAGTCACCTAATTCCAAAATCACATACAATTAAATAAATTAATTTTTATATCTTATCTTTTTTCCTCACATGTGTGAGTTGTACGACCCTATAATCTACATTTATATAATTTACCCGTACCATTAAGGATATTTCCACTATTTTTCCCACATTTTTAATATATGGAAATTTGAATATTATTTCCTTTATCATATTTTTAAGTTTATCTTTCACAAGACTACATATTTATCTTCCGTATTGTTTTAGGGACTTTGATCATGTTGAAATTAGTAATCATATTTCTTGATTGTTGTCCTAGAATAATCACAATATTTCTTACTCTTTCTCCCATTCCATTAGGTTGTTCATTGAATAATCCCCCCATTCTCCTTCAAACTTATTGTTATTTTAAGTTTCAGATATTACTAACACCAAAATATTTAACATGAGTGATGATCATTATAAGTGAATTATAAAAAATAACTATAGGAAAATTTAACCTCAATATGTCTCACTTTATAACCCTATCGTGTCAGCTTATATTTCTTACAACTCAGCTTGTATCAAATTCGGTTCATCCTATATCCACCTTTGTTTAACATATATCATTATTGGATTAACCATGGTTACATTGAGTTGGTTTCTCTGATAATTATTGTCCTAATAGTTAAAATAGAGATCAAAAACTACTATGAACTTTCTTAAAATATTCTAAACTGAATAACTATGGAAATATATTATCTCAAATCCAACTTATCCTTCCTCAAACAATTTTATAAATTTCTACAATCATATACCCATGTTTGTATATACCCTAATCATATAATCTCAAAAACAAACCCTTCCAAAAATCTATTTGAATATCTAAGACATTAAACCACAAGGATATTATATATTTTTAGAAAATTAACTCTTTAATTAACCCTAAAATGTTATTGACCACCACTAAAAAGGTCACAAACTAGTCATTATATATCATAATCTTGAAAATGAGATGAAATTATCCAGAAATATGATGAATAAATTTTCAATCCCAAGGTTACTGGAAACTATCTACCTTACAACATCTAAATCAACCCACTATTTATTATCTTAATATTATGTGTATTTTAAACATTATATTTATCCGTACCCCAATCATGTATTCTCCAATAGTTATCCCAAAAAAATATAACCATATCAAAAAGTCACCTTTTAAGGTTATTAATGCTATTTGATATATAATTCCACGCCTTTAAAGTAAAACTAATTAAGAATAATCCTTATAAGCTTCACCTAAACCTCATATATTTTTGAATATACCCAAATATCATTTATAAATATCACCCTATAATGAAAATAGCTAGAATTATTTAGAATTAATTTCTATTATGATGACAAACTCACTTCCATATGTAAAACTAGAAAACTCATTTTTGTCCTTCATTATAGGAATATAATAAGATTATAAACCATTTATTTATACTCTTTTATTTAGATATAAGACATTGTGAATTCTAGATACATACCATTCCTAGACACATCTTCGTGATTCAATTTCAACAAAATACTAAAACTAAAATAGTAATGATAATATCTAAAATATTTATATAAAAACATCAATATGAATATTTTTTCACTAATGAGACATTTGTTTAACATATGATTCTTTTGGATAAACATATTAATCTTATTTGTTCAATCCTCAGATGTCCATGGGAATTTCTCTATTAGATTCTCTAACCTAATTAGTAAACATCGTTATTAAATTATTCATATTGGTTTATAAAGAAAATATTATTAACCAAAGCATATTCAAAATGTGTATCTCACCAGATGTGCAGTATTTAGATCACTCCTCATGCATCAGAGTAACGACGAATTAAATATTCAACCAAGCCTTTTTAGCATGATTACCCCATGTTGAATCTGTTCTATAACTGTATCCACATTCCAATATTCATATGGGGATTAATTACAAGGAAGAACACATAATATCAACTATACCAAAGCATCAGGATTTTATCTATTACTTATACTTATTTCTAAACTTCTCTCGTCCTAATACAAAAATAAAATGTACATTATTACCATACAATAAAATTATATACTTTTAAAAAAAATTATCTATACCATTGAAATTGTAATCTACCTTAACTTATATTTCCCTAAATTACCCTAAACTAACATTAAAAACTCTAAAAATTTCTAATCCCTTCCTTTGAAACCAACTATGAATCCACAAACCTACTCTCTAATCAAGTGGCACAGAGACATAAATTAAATAATATTTTGATACCAGCTATAAAATCCTTGATATTACTATCTTTAACTTATGAATCAATGAATATTATTGAAAACATTACATCTAAATGGAATTTTATATTTGCAAATTTAAAAAATTTGAAGAAAATAATAACTAGGAAATACATTTTTGTTTGTCTCATATTAACATTTACCCTTTTATAATTATATAGGAAATTAATTATTCCATAATCATTCACAAACATATACCATAATTTCTATCAAATGAGTTATCCTTCTAAAAAAGTAACATTTATTACTTTTATTTATAACTTGGTGAAATAGAAACATGATGAGGGTTGATCTCAAAAACATAGTAAGTAAAAAAATAATTAAAGGAATCCATTCATAAAAATGTAATGGATACCATGGATGGAATAGGAAAACAACATGAAATAATAACTAATAAAAAGTGAGAGCATGAAATATCCATGAAAATAAATAAAAACATGGATACCAGTAATACCAATCCCATAAAAATGAAATGTAAAATGTCTTTCATCAAAAATCTTATTTCAAAGACTTGTTTTTTTATGTTTGGGGTCGAAGCCTAAATTTATTATTCGATATTAGTTATGTAAATTTTTATTTTAATTCTTTATAGAATAATGATTAGAACGATAAGTCAATATTGAAATAACTTGATCATAATCCATACTGAGAAAGAAAGTGGATGGTTTTATGAGAAAATATCCCATGAAGTGATAAATATTCATTAATGGGTTTATCTGGTAGGAATGTATATCCTAAAAAACAATTATATAATTAAACATACTATAATAAAAGGGAATAATATACCCAACTTAAATGAAATAACTTCAAAGAAAAATAAAAATTCAGTGAACAAAAATTGAGTTTCTAAAAGATCATAATACTGGGGAAACAACAGAATCAATTGACACATGAATAAGGGAACCTGATTTGGAAGGTAAATTACATAAAATTCATGGGTTATTATAATACTATATCCATGGTTATAGAATACTCCATCAAAATAAAACATGGTTTACAAAATATGTTATGTCTCAAAGAATTAGAATTGAGAGCAAGAAAACACTTACAACATGAGTAAAACGTTAATCAAAAACCACTTGAAAGAGAGGGCCTATAATTGAAATTAAAAAAATACTATTACAAAATATTTCATGATATTATATTTCATAAAGTGATTATATACACCATACAAATTAAATTATGTTCAAAAATAAAAACATGTCTCAAATAGAGGAATTTGAGTCAAAATCCCATATCTCTGTCCTACTATATTCTGCTCTTGCACCAAATGTCCAGAATATTTAGATTGATCTCATTAAATACAAACCTGATAATATTATTAGTGACAAAAAAAAATTATAATTATCATTTATGATCATTATATACATACATACATACATATCTCCAATTGTTCCGAAGTCCTTCATTTTTTTATTGATTTTGATAATCCACCTTTCAAGGAGTGATGTGGAACCCTTACAAGGCCCTTAGGCAGAAGTATTACATAGAACATAGGCCTTAGAATAATTCACTACTTTTAGGCTTCAAACATTAAATACAACCCAGGATAACTGCTTGGAACTACTCCTCCCCAGTATCTTCATCGTGAAATCAGCTCTCCACCTTCGCATGGCTGTTCGGCTAGGATTTATCATGCATGCACATGCTTGTCCCGATGGAAGGTGACATACCCTCTCATTATTTCAATCCACTTCACTTCTACTATGGTGAAAACTCCTTTCTCATCCTCCTTCTGAAGCTTCTTCCTTGTAGGTTGTTTGGGTTGCATCTGCACTTAAGGTGGCCTGAAGTCCTTACTGACCCGAAGGCCTAGGTGGCCCGAAGGCCTTAAAGGAATCAGGGACCAAATAGGTTGCATGAATGCCCAAACTGGGGAATATTCCTGACTCCTACAGTTTCAAATAGTGCCTGCTAAGTTCCCCATACAATACCTACTACAGTATTGTACAATTCCTACTATAGTACTACTACAGTACCCCCAGAAATTGGCCTCCTCCAAGATTTGATCACGGGTCGCCCTTATGCACTTAAAGAGTCCTCGCCAACTGGGTTGAGGCTCATGTACTACATACATACATACATACATACATACATATATATATATATATATATATATATATTTGTGTCAGTTAGTTTTTACATATTTTCAACACGAATTGTATGTTATCTTTTTTTCTTTTTACTTGTTTCATAAAAAATGTATTGGAATATATTATTTTTCAAAATTAAATAACCATTATATTATATAATATACTATATATTATTCTAAAATATAGTTCATCAAATAATAATTTTAATCCACGTTTGTTTTGGTTATGATCCATGGGGATAAAATTGAAGATGAGCATATTCTGGGGATTCTTAATGAATGAATGGTGATTTCAAAATTAATGAGTCAAATTTTCATATAACATTACCAAAAAACATTATTTTTATATTTATATGATATCATACTAGTAGATAAGCTCTCGTACTCATCCCTAATATAAATTCATATTTTTTTTCAAGTTGGTGGTTAAACCAACCCAAACATAAATATACCCATGTTTAATGAATGATTATAGGGTGTTTTTATTAAAATATAATTATACCAAAAGAATAATTATATTATTAAGTATTTATTTGTGTCATATCTCATATTTAAAAAAATATTGTGATCAGATGATTTATATAATTTTGTTACTCAGAAAAAGAGATAATGTTTCTCTTAGTTTGTTCATTTTAAATAATTGAACGGATGAAAATAATTTGTTGGTAATAACATTAAAAGGATTTAGGAAATTTAATAAAAAAATATTAATGATATCATAAACATAATATTTATCCATTAAAACCATCCCTAGACCCATCATTTTAAATAGGTGATAGAAAACAAAACTTATAGGGTCGTGGATGCAGTAGTCCACACATTGCATGAAAAACGGTTTCATTTTTCTTAATGGAAGGGGTATATAAAAAAAAGATAATAACCTTAATATAGTAACATTAATTTATATAAATTATACTAATTTAATTATATTAGTTTTTTATATAACGAATTTTATTTAAGATAATTATGAAGATAAGATAAATAGTTGATAATACTCTCCTTGGGGAGTTGAATTTTCCTTGAAAGTCTCCTGGGAAATGAAGTAATTACGATAAAAAAGGGTGAATAAAAGATTTTGGACAAGGTAGAGGGTCCTAAGATGATAAAAATGTCATATTTTTTAAGGATAAATTCAAATGTGATTTTTTGATTGAATTAGTGAATATGTTACACTTTTATAAGTGAAGTAAATTGTCATTTTAGGAGTAACTCTCACATTTTCAATAATGTTAAGTTATTATTAAAATGTAGAATGATACAAAATAGAAATAACAGGAGAGGATAATGTTTTTGTGTCGAAAATAGCATAATATAATCCTTTTTAAAACCACTTTGACTATTTTTTGTGTTTTTAACTTTCAGCCTTTACCCAAACATACTTTTACCGTTGTAATTAATTTTTAAACCCAAGTAGTCAATTTTTTTTAAAAAAAATTAATATTTACCATTTTCACTAATTTGATAAATCAGATGTGTTTTTTAATATAATTTTTTAAAATAAAATTTCTATTGTTTTGAAATTTATTTATAAAATAAATACACATAAATGTTTAAAACTATTTTTAGGAAAATAACATTTTGGAGCATCAAATTTACATATAAGATATAATTATATTGGATACTGATTTTAAATAAATAAAATGATTTATTATAAAAATAATTAAAGGGTATGAGGCATTCTGGATAATCTGAAGTCGAATATCTTTTTGAAAATAATTATTTTACAGAAATGACTAAAAATAGTTCTTATTAAATTAAAATTTTTATTAGTTCAAAAAATGTTGGACATGGGATCTATGAGTTCAAAAAAATTAAAATGAATATTATAATAACTTAAATTCATATTAGATTTAATAAATGGGTTTTTAAACTTATAATTCATTATTATATAATGAGAAAAGCATAAAATTTACAAGTATAATGAAAACCATATTTTTCGAATAAAAACAACATTTTTAGAAAAAAGATAAAAAATTTATAATAAGTCAATTTTTAAATTAATAAATCAAAGGTGAATTTAATTTTAATAAATCTAAAAATACAAAATTTTATTAATTTTGTTTTCTAATAAAATCATAAAATATATTTGAAAATCATTTTTATTGGAAAACGATATTTTAAATTGTAAACTGTGATTATTTATATTTAATATAATTTACCAACTAAATTGGTTTTAATTAATTATTAATATGAAACATAATTTATCATCAATTATCTATTTCTTTAATATAAATGAGTGTTTCTTAAAACATATTTTTTTAGAAAAAAATACTCTTCTAAATAATAAATGATATTTTTAGTCATTTTAGGAAAACTAATTGAATTTCATTCATATTCAATGTAGACATTATTTGCAACATACGTATAATTAATAAATAAACGACCCATTTTCATTACCTCTAATTCTATAGTTAGTTTATAACGATCATACATAAACATTTATATTGTATCTAAATACATCGTGATTCCTTTTAAGTTTGGTGTTGACTGAGAAAAAAGCTATCAAAAAAATGAATTATTTAAAGGTTACTAATTATTATAATTTTGGATTGTGTCATTTATAATTGCGAGATTTTGGAATGAAGTTTTGGAAATATTATTCTGAATTGATAAATTCTTTTAAAATAGGTTCGTCATCATCAAAAATTAGTCAAGGAATATGAATATTATGTTCTAAGATTTATGCTCAAAATAATTTCAACTGAATCTATTACAAAATTCCACAAGGTTAAATTTTATCATAACTATTATATTAATTTACCTTATAATTATATTGATAATACGTGTTAAATGATTTAAATTATATTGGGATATTTTTATGGTCCTTACCGTATTCTAAAAATGACTTAAATCACTAAGGAAGAATAAAGTCACGTTATTTCATTGGTTTCATTGGATTTTATTTTATTTGTAATATATTTTTTAAATTTTAAATTTAAAGTGCTTTGAATTTGTTATTCTATTTTCAAATTCTGTATGTATTATTGTTTTGAAATTTTTTTATACTACTCTTCTATTGGGATATTTTATTTTATTTTAATTATTTAAAATTATTCTTTTTCACATCATTTATTTTATAACCAACATTAAATATTAAAAAAAATATGTTTATCATGTCAGTTTTGTATAATTGATGATAAAAACACATACCATTATGGAGTTGTTGACTAATTTATTCAACATATTATTTAATAGCCGATGAAAAATACACATTCTCACATAATTTAATATTAAATGGCATGAAAAAAACTATTTTTAAAGCCTCTTGTAAAAACATATCTAGAAAACTGAAAATAAAAACAAGAAAAAAGTTTTGGAAAACCCTTTATTCACTAGTGATAGGCAATAGATGTATAAACAATTATGTCATGGCCACGAGTACTAAATAGCCTCCCAATAGTGACCATACATGCTTTAGCTAGTGCTGAGGTGCCTATAAATATATCATATAATTTTCAACTGGGGATCACATACCAAATCATAGTCAATGGGTATAACATCCCATTATAACATAAGGAACAAGACATGGTCAATGCATCCCAGTAATATTCAAGGCACAAGGTATATGATCCATGTGATATAATAACCATGAATACTAATATAGTGTGCTTGATAACATAGTCAGAGTAATGTTCATAGTGTATGATTCAACATATATAAATAGACATCACCTAATATTCACATTATCATAAGATTGAATAACATTCCTAGACACTGGTACAGTCTCAAGAGGGGAGAGAGTCCTTGGTCTCAAGTCATGTCACTTGAGAATGATTCCTCTCATCTGAATAATACCATTACCATATGAGCATCACATCCCCTTTCTGGTAACTGTCTCGTGATGTGTATGATGCCCAACTTCTATGGGAATTAGTGGATAACTGGGCGTAGTTTCGCAAAGATGAACATACATCACAGTGGGAATAATTTCCCTCATCATAGGGAATATGTTATAAATAGGAATTATGTCCCAACAATAACCAATAATAACAGAATGGAATGTCATCCCAAATACATTAAAACGTGGTGTGAAAACAACTTAATAATATGATACAATCCTTTTATTCTATGTTTGGAATATCATATAACTCATATCAATTATAAGCTAGTCTATTCCTAACACACTTGACTTGTGTTCATAACCATAATTAAGGAAATCCTACCCTGTTTTGGAATCCATATGGGAGAAACACTCATACCAACGTAATTAGACTAGTAATGGGATATAGGAGAACTCATTTTTTCCACATATTCCAAGTCCAGGTTATCCCTTTCTAATTCTATATATCTCATATGTTTAAATAGTTTGAAGACACTAATCTAGGTCCATTTTGAAATCATCCCACCTAAGGAAACATTTTATGGGTTTCATGGCATAAGGTCCAACTCTCTTTAGGTAAAGATCATTCCCATAAATAGAAAATACAACAAGCTATAACAAAAAGGGACCTTGAAGGCACTAAAAATCATTACCCTACTCAGTCAAGGTCAAGAATATACATTTTGGATTTCTTCTTTGTCAATCTCAAATGGGTAGTGTGAATGTGTATCACACATCATAAGAAATGAAATAGAATGATGGTTTTAGTTAGGGACCACCTACCTGAGACTAATATGGTATCTCTCATCACATATCACTATCTAATTTGACCTCAAATAGAATTCTATTTAAAACTTTTCAAAATCTCTGAATGAGGGAATAATCGCTAACACATAGAAAAATGGTGAGGAAAACCAAAAATAAAAGCAATAGGAGATGTATCTTTACCCATAAAACTTCATTGTCAATTATGATACACATATATAATACTAAAATATGAATATTCAATCTTGAAGTTGAGAAAACCCAAGATAGGGATAGGGGAATCCCACATAGTACTTCCCCTAAATTGAATTGAAGTTAACGCCACAATTTAAAATATTTAAACCCACTAAAATTAATTAAATTTAATTTTTTAAATAACTCAATATGGGTTCATTAGAAATATACTAGGAACCTAATAGAACTATGGTGGCTCGAATAGGGTTGTGTTTTAAACCACATCAGTGTTTTATTGGAAGTGGTCATAGCCACTGCCTCCCCCACTGAAACCCAAGTGGGATATCACTGAACTTCTGGGTGTAATTTTCTACGTGTAAAATTACACCACCATTGGATTGTTCCCCAAAAACCTTAATGAATTATATATCTAACCACTCTAACATTAATAAAATACCAAAATATATCTGGTTTAAAAAGACATGTTCTAAATTCAAACCTTTTAAAAGTTGGAGTGTTACATTACCGGGAAAATATGATTAGAAATTGTTAATGTAAAGGAGTTATGTATGAGTATAATTTATATTTTAAGATTGTAGAGAAACATAGTGAAAGTATAAGGATATTTCTAATTAGTCATCGTATAATAATAAAAATGTGGTGGTATATAAGGATTTAGGAATTGGAAACACCACCAAGTGAAGAACCCAATGGTCAAAATCCTTAAAAATTTGTTAGAGAATGACAATATTATGACTAAAGAGTTAGTGAATTGAGCTCTTTAAATTTTTCTTCACTTAGAAAAAAAACTATTTAGATTATGATGTAATTATATTCTATTCTTAAAAAATATATATAATAGAAAAAAACATAATGAATAAAAATAGACTTAGATATTTATAATCGTTTCAGGAAATATAGGTCCACCGGTCCACCCCACCAAAACAATTCTACATGAGGGAGATGATTTCACTACACTTACTCTTTTCTATGGTACTACCAGTCATTTTTTCATGGACTATAATTCTTATTGAATGTATTTTAAACTTGGTAAAATCATATAGTCATTCAACTGGGTTGGAGAAAGGATTTACAAACAATATCATTAAAATGTTATTTTAATTGGGATCATCTAAAATAAAAGATAATAAACCTATAATTTTTATATATTTCAATGAAACATTGTAAAAAACAACTAAAAAATGAACGATCTATATGTTAGATGATATGAAGAAAATATATCCCAATGAGAGTCTTCATAATTTATAACGAGTTTTCAATAAGCACATCTAATTAAATGAGGCTTCCTATTCCTTATTTTTATAGAAAAACATATTGTCATTTTAGAGAGATTTAAGAATTATTTATCTATATTTTGTTATACAATTATCTTTTTATACCAAATTTTAATTGATCATTTTTTAAAATTATTGCACTACTTCTTATTTTAACTCACATAACATGATCTATAGAATCAGAAACTAGTGAAATGTATATTTTCCATGAAGATACCTTATCAACAGTAGAGACAAATAAAATATCCTTGTACCTATATTCCATCTCATTAAATGACCCTTATTATAATTTATTTCATCATAAAATGTTATTCAATAATTTTAGTATTGAACAACCACATTTGAACACACACCTTAGTGCTTCAATGGTAAAAAAATAAAAATACGTAAAATGGTGTAGTAAATTTTTATAATTTAATCCATGTACCTGATTCTTCTTTGAGTTTCCAAATTGAATCATATAATATTCTTACTCACTTACCTAAAACTAAGGTACCATAATGAAATTATATAAAAGATTTATTCTTTTAAGTGATTTAAATAATATATTACTCCATGTAAAAATTTTACATTTCCCAATATTCACATAATAGATTTCTCTCATAGGCGATCTTTTCAACGTAGTCAAATTACAAATAAGAGATTATGTGTTGTATCCCGTTGAAATAGCTAATTATTTTATATAAGAGATTAAAAAATAAGATTTGTTGATGTATCTGTGTTACCACGTAGTGAAAAAACTTCATGTAGCTAATTTTCCAAAATTACAGATATTTCATCCAAAATGTATACTTAATGAAATCAACCTATGAAAAAATAATAATAAGATAAAACATAATAAAAACATATAAAATAAGATCATCAACAAAATATGAATGGTATTCATGATCATAAAAATCTTAATTATATGGAATATGTTGGGTCAACATTAATAATCCAGTAATTTCCCACTTTTTATGATCACAAAACATGTTATATATTCTAATAAAATTAAATTAAATTAAAAGTTTTAGCATAAATTAAATCTATAAGACATATATTGTATAAAAATTAGTTTTTATCCCATTAGTTACATATCACCTTTGTGAAAGTTAAAAACTTCTCCCTCATTGTATAAGATAGAAAATTTATCCAATTTTCATTTAATTTAAAAGGAAGGGAAAGAAAGGTCAAACATAGTTTAAAATAGAACTTTAGAGTGAGGAACTATATAAATTTAGTGTAAATACTGAATATAGAATTATTCTAATATATATTTTTAATGAAATAAATATATAAATAAAATAAATAACAAAATTTCTAATGAAAACAACCACTAAGAAGGTCATTAAAAATGAAGAAAAATGATGAATTTCATTAATAACATTAATGTGAAAATATACATCCACTGAATAAAATTAAAATATATATGTTAGATAACCTAGGTGTTAAAATGGATTCAAACTAAGATCTTTCCATGTAGAGGAACTTACAGACTCACTGACATCATGAGGAAAAAACATAGGGGAAATGACTTTAAAAGAAAAAATAGAAGTCACTTAGCCTATAATCTTCTTCAAAATTAGATAAAAATATGTATGCAAGTGAATTATCCTACCATCCATTGACTTAACCTCTCAGTCTATGCTTTCCACTATCTCAAGAAAAAATTTAAAAAATTTCATAACTTTATTGAAAGAAGATTAAAAAATTGAATTAACAATAGCAGACTTGGGCTCAATAGAACTTGAAACAACATGAAAAGGAATAAATTATTTCATAGAAGGATCTTTCCTTGGAGGTTTGTAAGCAACTAACTCACATCCTATAATTATAACTAGAACCTCTAGAACTTCTTCTAATTTATAACATGAATCATCCTTAGTATATATATCCATAATTGATGAAAAGATTTTTTTTGAAAATAATATAATTGTTTTTATTGACAGGTTCAATGAATCAGGAAACAATTACTCTTAACTACTTTTAAACAACCAAATTTTCCTCGATCATATCACAAAAATATTTCTTAAGATTACAAACATGAAAATTCATGCCTATATCTAACCTAATACTAAGAATCTTAACAGCTTTCTCAGTATCAAGAAATTGAACAAAAATTTACTTTTTTATCTCATTAAATATAACTAGATTATGAAAATCACATTAGATACACTTGATCAGAAAAGAAATAAAACCCAACTCTAATAGCATCTGACTAACCCCATTTTGGAAATCTGGAAGAACTAGAGCTTCTAAAGGATTAGTAGTAGTGGGTCAGAATTTCTTTATACATTCAAACTGAATTAGAATAGAACTTTTTAGAGGTTGTAGATTCACTTTCACTTCATCTCTAAATTATTTGATCTCAATGAGGGATCTTTTAGATAAAACTAATTTTATTGATGGTGGAATCTAAAACATATCAATTTGATATGTAATAGAATAGAATGCCTACAAAACTAAACCTTTATAGGGAAAAAATATTTCATTCTACTTAGGAAGTCTTTTAGTTCCTCATTTTCTTAAAAAGTTATATATGAACTAGATTTTTCTTAGGTGGACCTGTCTTAAGGCTACTAATCAATACTGTTTGGGAATCCATAAAACCAAAAAACATATTAAATTTATGTATAACTTATAGATAGAGAGATATAACACCTTATTTCCTCAAATATCATATTTCCATAAAGATAGCTATAGTTTTAAATAAAATAAATATACTCTTATGTTATCGTGCTCTATCATTACTCTATTGTACGCCACTTCCTTTCTAATATTTCTGAATCTTTTCCTACTAAAGAATCTATCCTTGAATTGTTGATAGTGATAATGGTAATAATAATACATGGGTATGCTTTTTAGTTTCCATAACCACATCAGAATCCCATCCTTTATTAATAGGTTTTCTTGGAATAATTGGACCATCTTCTTCACACACTGAATCAGATTCATATCACCTTCAATACTGAGTAAATTAATATTCCATAAGGATAGTATATTAATTTTCATTTTCATTTACAAAAATCATGCATGAACAACATCATGTATATTTAAAAACTCAAATTTACATTATTAATCAAGATCTACATCAAATATGTATTATTAACAAATAACTTTCTCCATATCCATATAACTTTTTGCAATACTCATCTACACAAACATACACAACACCTTCCATTTAACAGGAAGATCTTGCACATGTATCGTTTCAAGGAAAAAGGTTCCAAAAAATGTGAAAACTTCTTTTTTACCTTTTTATTTTTCCTAACAAGCGTATAACTAAAAGAAAACACCTCCTCATGGGAACCATGAAAGATATCAGCAATCTTAATAAAATAAACTACCTATCTCTTTCCTTTAACATTTTATGAGATTAAATCCCCTATTTGATTAAAATGAAAATCAAAATTCATTAATAAAAAAAAAATTCTCGAAAAAAAACCAAAGTTCTTCTCATCAATCACAAAAATCTCATCCTTGAAACTCAATTCCTTTCTCTAATATGATTTTGGTTGTTTTTATCCACACCATATATATGGCGTTTCATACAAGAACACATCTTACGCTTCCTTTGGATTTCATAGAAAAATGTAAGACTCTATACCCCACTCTCTTTCAATTTCCCATTTCTAATAGGTTTTTTCAAGGTTAGATATGGATATAGAGGTTAGATATCAAAGTTTTTATTAAAAGAGAGGTTACGTATGGGAATAGAAATAGGGTTCTAGTGAGATTTTATATTTGGACATGTACTCAAATCCTAATTTTATTACATACCTTGTTTCACTTTAAGGTTACTTGTGACATATAAATAAATAATAATAAAAACTAAAGAAAAGAAAAGAATTTATATTTTATATATTATATTAAACAAATAATACATATAAGAGTCATTTTATAAATCATTAAACTATATAATATAATAGAGAAACCAATTTTAAATATCAAAAACAATATATATAATTTATTCATATAAACCATAATAAATAAAACTTATTAAATTTATTTGAAAATTAATAAACCCAATTCTATTTTATAAAAAATAAAAATTCTCACATTCAAGGGGTTTAGTAAAAATGTCCTTTAAATAATTATTTATAATGAAAAATCAAGATAAATATCACATTTTTTAGTGTGATTTCTTATAAAATTATTCCTTATATATATATACATTATCTGGTAGAAATTATTAGTCTATTGAAATGTTGATAGAAATAGTGTTATCACATTTAATTTAGAATTGATTATAATTAAATCCAAATCCCATTAAGGAGAGTTTCATCCAAAACACTTGTGCACAACGACTACCAATAGAAATATATTCCTCTTTATTAATATATAATGTTACATAGTGTAGCTTCATTCCAGAATAGGATAATAGGGATTTAAATAGAAAATGGAAGGTTCCTTAACTACCCTTCCTATTCATTCTATATCAACAAAAGTAAACATCTGAGTAAGATATTAAATTAAAATCTTATGTTTCTTGAAAAATAAATAAAAGATAAATTAACACTTTTAAATATCTTAAAATATTTTTCGACTCTTAAATATGATCCTTTATTATTATCTTGAAATTAAGACAAAATACATACTAAAAACAGAATATCTAGTCTATTAGTAGTCAAATACAATAAACTCCAAATTATTCTTCTATAAATCTTTTTTTAACTGGTTTCCCATATTCATCCAAGTCATTTTTTTTATTACTACTTATAGCGGTAGTATTTACTTCATCTCTTTTGAGCCCAAAAATTTTAGGTCAGTCTATTATGTATTTCCCATGATTTATTACATTCAAAAGGAATTTTTAATAAATTTTAAAATTTATAAAATAATTTAACTCACCCATCATGCTCATTTAAAATTAATTTTTCATGAGTTTTTAAAATTTATTACATAATTTTTTATTTTTATAACAAAAAATAACAACATCCACATATATTTTCACTAAAAAACATCTAAATATGATATTTTAATTTAATAAAGTATGATATAACTTACCTATTGAAAATAAATTTGACAAAATAAAATAACCTAGGTGTTTATACTAAGATATAGGTGTTTGTTCATGTCTATAAAGGGCCTTGGTATATTTAAAACAGAATTTAGAAAATAGATATTTCCAAAACCTGAAGGTTTTTAGCATAAACATCGTCCATTACAAAGAAACTTATAAAAGAAGATTTTATATCCATCAAATATGATTTCAAATTCATATATTATGTATAGTCTCAAACAATCCTAATGGATTCTAATATATATTTTGGGGAATATTTATCCTCATAGTCTATACCTTCTTCTTGATTATACCCTTTAGCTACAAGTCTATTCCTATACTTATTTATCATGCCATGATCATCCTTTTTTGTTTTTAAAACACCGTTTTATTCCTATAATAGGATAGTCATAAGGACTATAAACTAATTTACACACTCTATTCCTCTTAAACTAGTTTAATTTTTCTTTCATAGCTATAATCAAACATTCTTCTACAAAGTATTATTATATAGACTTAAGCTCTAACTCATATAAAAAATGAAATAAAACTATACCAAGTTTCCTATACTCTTTATAGTTCTAATTCCTTCATCTAAAATTCATATAAAAGTTTCTAAAGAATGGATCTTAAGGGTTATAGGCTATCAAGGTAGCCCACTTATAGGTTCCTTGGTATCCAACATTTCAGGATTCTGTTCTAAAAAATCATGTTTCGAATATTCATTGCTTTTTTACAAAAAAAAATATTTCCATATATCATGTTTTCAAAAGAATTAATTATTTCATCGATTTGATTTATATTGTTTTTAAAATGGCCACAATCATCAAATTTCACATGATTTTATTCTTCATAAATATTTGATCATTTATTGAAAATTCTATATACTTTTTAAGTAGTGGAATAGCCAAGGGATATTCCTTTATTATATTTTGGGTAAAACTTACTAAGATATTCCTTTGTGAGTTGAATATAAACCTTGCATCCAAAAACTTTAAAGTATAAAACTTTATGAATGTTATTATTCCATAGATCAAAGGTTTGTTTCTTTAAAATAACTCTAATAAGAACCTTTTTTATGACATAATATTATGTATTAACAAATTCAACCCAAAAATGAGTAGGCATGTTATATTCACATAAGATATTTATATAAATTTCAATAGAATTAATATTCCTAATTTCAAAGACACCATTCAGTTGAGGTGTCCTTAGGGTAGAAAAGGTATTCTTGATACCAGGATTTAAAAAAGATGAATTGAACTCATGGTTTTCAAATTATCCTCTATGGCCTTGTCTTGAAGAAATGGTTTTGGAATATTTCCCCTTTTGAGATAGTTTCTAAAACAAAATAAAAATATAACAATCTTCATGTTTACCACATAAAAAAGAAAACCCAGGTAAATCTAAATAAATAATTAAATAAAACATAAAAAATGATTTTCCTATAGTCATGGAACTATAGAGGGACCAAACAAATCCATATGAATTATTTCTAGGGGTCTAAAAATAGCAACCACTTTAATTGGTTTAATAGATCACTTGTGTTTATTTCCCATTTTTTAATCATCACATAGCTTCTTTTTATTTAATTTATGTTTTGGAGAATATAAAACTAAATTTCTCATATTCATTTTCTTTATGGAGTAAAAATTACATTCTATAAATATTGTATTCCATATCCATGGATCAACTGTCTTAGTATTCAAATAGTTCACTTTTTTTCTAATCAAAGAATTATAATCTAGAGTATAGAGATTCACTATTCATAGTTCCTTGAATTTAATAATTTTAACTTTAAAAATTTAACATTCATTATTTAAAAAATAAAAAAAACTATCCTTCATCACAAATTTTAGAGATACTTATCAAATTGTGATTTAAGCCTTACACATAGAGAATATTGTCGATAAAGAAATATTTAAGATTTAAAATTGATCAAAATAACATGATATTTCCATTATAATTGTCACAAAAAGTAACAAGTCCTTCATCTATCATTGATAAGGAGTGGAAATTAGAAAAATATCCACTCATATGCCCTGATCAACCATATACTATATACCATCTTTCATTGGTTCTCTTGGTACTTTTAAACTAAAAATAAAAATTAAACAAGAAGTTGTTTTGGTACCCATATTTTCTTGGGTCCAACAAGGTTAGAAACCAAGGATTTAGAATCCCAAATTGGTCTAAATATCCAAAAAAATAGAACTGAACATTGAAAAATGTTTTCTGAACAGGGCATATTTAACAACAAAAAACTTGGGATATCAAAAAATAACATTATTTTCAAAGTTTCTAAGATCATAATAATGAAAAAAGTAATTTTAGAAATTATTCTATTCATGGAACTCATTAAAGAATAATTTTGTAAAAATTTATTTTTCCACCTTAACCCCCTATTCTAAATCTATTTTTATGATTTTTATTATTACCAAAAATTTGATTTAAATAATTTTCACCTTTTGTATGTACACAAATATATATTCAAAGTATTGAACCTATTTTTAATTTTTTAATTTTTTAATTTCATTTCCTTATTCAACACATAATGCTATATAATTTTTCAATTTGATTTTTAAAGTTAGAATTTTTTTTAGTTAAATCCCATTTTTCATTAACAATCACTTCATAATATTTTTGGAGATTTTGTTTTTATTTTTGTAAATATTAATAGTAAAATTATAGTATGGAACAATATTAATTCAGATACTCAAATGAGAAATTTTCATTTCCTTATTTAGTTTCCTAATTAGAATAATAATAGTAATGTACCTCATCGGTATTAACATAAAACATATGTTGGGTTTTTTATTAGAATGCTCATATTCTGATTATGAATATAAAACTAAATCCTCCTAATCACTCCATGTTTCCTTTTTTATCATTCTTATCCTTCTTCTCTACCTCCATGAATTTTCTAAAAATGTTAGAAATATCACAAACTAAAGTAGAAATATTTGAATAATTTTCATCATATGTTTTAAATTCTCTAAACTTATCATCAACCTTTGAATTTGATACTTTTAAAGTAGCCTTATAATTCTTAGATAACCTATATTCTCCAGCCTCATCTTCCATATCTACCTCAAACATCATATAAGTACGAATAATATATATTATTTTTAATTTTTTGACGTCTTTTGATTTTCTGATAGTAGAAAAAAAACACACCACCTTGGTGGTAGTATTCTGAGAACTTTCAATGCCTGATCTGGTTTAGTAATGGGTTCCCCTAAATGTAAACCATTATTTACAATTTATATTATCCTTCCATTAAATTGTGTGACACACTCGTGACTCATCATTCTGAAAGTGTCAAGATTTAGTTTGACAGTATTGTATTTGTGATCCTAGACAGTAAATGTTACCTCATAAGCAAATAAAATTTTAGTCAATATTTTAGGGACGATTTGACATTAAGAAACTCTATTGAATTTATCTAGTCCAAATACAATTATTATATCATTCATACATTTAGAGTTCATAATATAGCTTGGTTTAGTTTCGTCACCCCAATTTGTTTGTTGTGCCTTCATAATTTCATTAGTCTTCCCAACTTTGAGATAAACCTCTAGACCTAGGTTCTTTAGACATATGGTCATCAATTCCTTCAAGTATATATAATTATCACCATTGAAATAGGGATATCTAACCATATAAATCCCATCTCTATTATTAGTCGTAGGATCCATTGTGGAAGATATCTTTAGTTTTCAACATTTATAGTCAGTAAGTCAAGACTTGAAACCTCTGATACTAATAATTATAAGAGATTGACTATATTAAGCCTCAAGAGGGGTGTGAATTTAGTTCTTTAAATTTTTATTTATTTAGAAAACTTTTAATCATTATATTATTACTAGAATTTAATTTTTTTTCCCTTAAAAAGAATGAAGTAGAAATAAAATCCTAATGAAGATAAAAAACTCCAATATTTATAGTGGTTTCGAGAATACAGGTCCCCTAGTTCACTCCACCACCACTGTTATCCACAATTTTGATGATTTTCAATAGACCATCCCTTTTGTTAAGGACTTCGAGCCCATTATCTAGGGACTTCATGAGTGAGTGAAAATAATCGACACAAGGTACAATCACAGGACCTTTCAATCAAGATCTTAAAAATATTTACAAATAATATAATTCACTCGTTCTTTTTATCGGGAACCTTTACAATGAAAGATAATAAATATATGGATTTTATTGATTTTAGCACACAAATGTAAGGTATAACTAATATAAATTAATGATCTATAAGAGATATAATATAAAGAATAAAAAACTTAAGGGGAGTCTTATAAATTTAGTAAGAATCATCAATAATCATAGCTGATAAAATGAGACTTCTTACTCATTATTTTCTTATAAAAACAGATTGTCATTTCCGAGTGTTTTGAGAAATATTTCTCTGTATTTTATTTTAAACTTCACTTTTTGTGAAAAAATATATTCCATGCCTTTTCAAAATTCATGAAATAATTCTTATTTAAATGGGAAAAATATGATCTATAGAGTTAGGGATCATTGGCATGTCCTTTTTCCTTGAAAATACTTCACCAATAGAAGAGACAAATAATATATCCTTGTCTTCATCTTCTATCTAGGTACATGTCTCTTATTATAAATGATTTTATCCTAAATATGTAATCATTAGTTTAAGGATTATATAGATGTATAAAAATTCTCACTTGAGTGATTTAATGGTAATAAATACCAACTTACTACATAATGAAGATGATTTTTGGAATTGAATCCACTTACTTAATTTTTATTCATATAGAAAAATAGAATCATGTAGGATTTTTACACACGTAGCTAAAACAGACATAGATGATTGAAATATTGTATCTTATTTTTTCATGTGGGAAATTTGTGTATCCCATTACTAGACATAAACATTTTATGTATTTGAATGTTCATATAGGATATTTATCATGTATTTGATCTTGTCGACATAAGAAATTTCCACTTATGAGATTCTACGATGTATCTAATTGATACATCTGATTCTTACATGTAGGTTATTGACCTAGCAGATTGATCGACATAGTAATTTTCACTATGTAACCAAAATCATCACGTAGTAGATTGTCTAGATTGAGGTAGATTTTAACCAAAATGTTCCATAATTAATACTTAATAAAATTAAACTCTTAACACATAATAATAAGATAAAACCTAGTAAACACAATTGAAAACAAGCCTATCTACAAATTATGAAGGGTCTTTGAGATCATCAAAACTGACATGGGATATATTAGATCAGCAAAAACAGTCTAACATATGTAAGAGTCAATGTTAAGTATGGGTATTATGCTATAATGGAAGCCTTGGAAATAAATTTTTTACTTTAATAGCCACATAATAATTTGGGGTATTTACATAGGTCATGTGATCCATAAATGGAAGGATACTTATTATCAAGGGGATACAAGATTTACCAAACCCTGATATCTAATTATAGGAATAATGTCACTTGGGGGAGATCCTTTATAGGGTGTAAAATATCATTTAACATGGGGGTGTCTAATCGTGTAGGGTATTTATAGGCAATGAGTATCACTCATAAGAATAGGTATTGAAATGAGAATATTCCAATTTCTGAAGGAACACCAATAAGGGTATGTTTCTGGTAATGTTTAACATCTTATGTGGGTTTTAAAGGATATACACAACCATGCGAGAACACATTGTTTTTTTATTGCAATGAATGAGTTTTTTATTAGATTCATATCTAGGTATGTCGCAATATATAGTGCATGGTCAAAAAATCCAAGGTCATGGAAAAATACATTTGAAAGAATTAATTCTACCACATTATGAAAATAGAATTTATTTTACATTCAAAAACCTAAGGTTTATAAAATTTTAATTCCCCTCCCTACTTTGTTGAATTTATTATCCATTTCATGAATGGCATGATCTTCCAGTATCTCATAAGCCTTACGTGGAAATCATTTCGAATATAGATTAAACAGTTTTCATTCCTTTATTAAATTTTATAATTTTTTATAACTTATAATTATTTCCCCCAGAATAGGGAAAATGGATTCTAGTTCCTTTCAACCTTATGATGTAATCGGCTCTAATAAGAAGTGTTACATTATGGATAACAATGTCGATTCCAACCAATGACACCTCATTTAATATCCACGCTAATCCCTTAAATAAATCCTTGTACTAGAGCTTTAGTGGTATCCAATATCAAGTAGAATTACATTATATAACTTAAATCTTTATAATAATGAAGAAACTAGAAATATGAATAATAAAATACCATTTTTGTCATTTACAACTCAATTAGGTCATGTAGAAGAAAATATTTCATTTAATAGTGAATTCATCCTAGAGGTGGATATGTAAGAATCATATAATGAGCTGAAATTTCTTTTTCTAGGGACATATATGATGAAAATAACTTATCTGGTAATGTAATTCATTATAGAAGCTAAGAGGAAGAATGGAAAAGTGATATAGCCTCATTAAATCATACTAATCAGTAAATGGTGTGAAATTTCCCTAAACATTTTCGGACAATCGTTGGACGAAAGACATTTGATATGTAGCTCAACCCGATACACTTATAAGACTAATGGTTAATGAAATTTAATTGTAGAGAAGGGCCAATATACCACATGAGGATATGAATTTGGGTTAGTGGTAGCCAATGTTTTTTATTTACAAAGATTCCTAGTGATATTTCTATATGGGTGGATCATACTAGTGAACAATTGTCACATGGGATTCTAGGTGGGAACCATTATGATGATTGATCAGTTAGTACTAAAGAATATAATTGACCATGTTATAATTTTCATTTCTCAAATTAGGAAAAAATGCATGAAAAATTTGTATCCAAATCCAGACAATATATGGTCATATAGTTGATCAATTCTATGATTATCAGTTTTAGAACAGCAAAATGAGCCATTTTTCTATATTCATAATAGAAAGACTCAATATTTTTGGTGTGTGGTAAAAAATTTTGGAGACTAATGTTATCCCAAAAATAATAAATAATAACTGTTATTTAAAATTATTCCCTTAAAATATTCCCTTTAGGGTGATCATTAATAATGAAAATCAACCCAAAGAAAAATTGTCTTATATCATTTAACTTTGAGACAACATATTGGTGGATTGATTTCATAGGTCCACCATTATTAAACCATATGATTCATATCAGTTTTAATGTAAATTAAATTTTTTAATTGGTTCAACAAAGTACATTATACTTTAGTTCACAACAAGTTATATTCCATGGTCATGGGAAAATTTTATTAAGTTCTAAGTTGGAGGATATAAGTGCCTAAGTTTCCATATTGCCCAAAAATTCCCCAACTAAATAATCCTTAGAGTATGATCTAATTTGGTTTAGATTTTATCTGAATTAAATGTTGGGTGAGTGTTATAATAAATTCATAGGCCACCTATTATAAAATAACTATGTCTATTAACTCTTTTTTTAACAAAAACTTGAATGGGAGGGCTGCTCAACTATGCGTTAGTGGAATCAATGGGAATCTTAATTGATGGAAAAAAATTAGAGTTAAGGGGAATTTAGATCCTAATAAAATAATTCATGGGGTAAATAATGGGTTTCCTATAATCACTATATGATCCATGATATTTGAAAAAGACCCATAAGAAGGCTAATTTATCTTCAATAAATATATGTAATAAATGAACTATAAAATAAAGTGTACCTATACATGTAATAAAACTAACTCCATATTCCATGGATTATGGGGAATAATAAATGATGATTATGAGGATAATTTCATCTAATACTACTACCTCAAAGGGGGGAACAATTTCCACTAGATCTCAATATCTATTATAGGTATCCCATATACTTGAAGAATTGTTAGTGACTTTATCAATGGTAATAAAAAATCTTTGAGAAGAAGAATTGTTTTTCAATCTTCTCCTGAAACATATTTTCTCAAAAATCATCAAACAAATACATTCAATCCACACATAGAAATGGGTGGAACATCATCTCCATTTATATACGATATCTGATTCTTCTTTATAAATGAAAATTTTGCTTATAATATTTATGTATTATCAAATAATACCATGTATATATGCCTCATTAATATTCCTTAAAGAATTAAATTTTCATCAATAAAATCTTTCAATCTGGATGAAATCACACTAGTAGAAATTTGATGAATAATTTTTATCTTCTTATTTATATATATATATTGGTTTTACAGGCATCATTTCCATGAATGTTGTACACATATATTACATGCATTGTATTCTTGTAATATTATTTCATCAAATGCGTGCTTTATATATACACTTCATATATATATTATGACATATTGTATATATGTAAACTATTTGAATCATATGCATGTTTTTAAGAACATGCAACATCTACATGTATATTTCAGTTCACATCCATCTACTAGTAGATCACATTATATGTGACTCAACTAATCAAGGAAATGTATTTATTAAGTCTTATTAAATCAAGGTACATATGTAATAGATCATCATGCAAGTGGAGAGATATCTTCCAGTAGCACTCTAAGGGATTAAATGATTAGAAACATATCCAACAACCCCTTGATCATCTAAGTATATATTTTGAATTCTGTAAGTACGGTATCAAAGTATGAAGTTTATCATACATGGTATCACTCAAAACATAGGTAATAAGGATATATAGTCAAAATACACTCCTAATTATATTAATAAATATATGATATTCCATGATATATACTTTTGTAGATCATTTAAAGTAATAAGTCTCCACTTATTACCTCATGAAGCTATTCTTTATATCTCATATACAAACCTTTTATAATGAGGAAAGAATCTCCTAAAGATAAATTTAACATATCATCAAAGGCCTTAATAATTTGTTATTATCATTAACCAAAGAAAACATAAAGTTTCATACTTTTAGGGTATGTCAACATTTAATCTTTCAAGTTAAACAAATAACATCACACATTAATGAAGGATAAAATGATATTTTACTTATTATAATATCATGATACATTATAACACCAATACATAAATATATTAATTATAGAATACATAGATACCAAACAAAACCCTACTATTTTTCTTCAATAATGGGTTTTCCAAGGATATGCTATATTTTCCTCTATATCCACCCACGATTTGATTAAATCACCCCTCTTGATGATCTCCCATATCAGATAGTATTTTTAAATAATGTTTTTGATCCTTTTGTGATACTATGGTTATTTGTATAGAGAAATTGATCCTTTTTGTTACATTAAAACCTAGTTTCTCCCACAATGTTAGAAACCACTCCAAGATCAAAAATTACTATTTTCTATAAATAGATACCTTTTTATAATATAATGCAGTGGTGTAATTATCCTATGTAGTTCACTTAACAATAGAGGATATTTGGAGTTCTAAAAAGTGAAATAATTACCATTTAGGAAAAAAAAGTTTGGTGCAATATATAATGTTTTTTTGGATTGAAAACTCACATTATTGTACCCTTTTACATAGGGTTGAACCTCTCCTTTAATGTAAAATAACATATCCCTATTCCTTCTCAAATACAATAGGAAATTATTCATATAAATCTAGTGACTTTTAAGAGGATCATATTGGTATATACTAAAAATTATTAAAGGATTGGGGACATAATTTTATGGGAGAAACAAGACATAAATTATAGATCTTATGATCGATGCCTAAGGAATTATATCGATCCCATCTAATTTTTCAAAAGAATACTAAATCTTCCTAATATTTGTCTCATGTAATACTGGTAAGGAACCCTTATTAGATTTATATATAATAAACCACATTTTTAATTAATGAATATATGTTTCATGACTAGTTCAAAGAAACCACATAGATCTATCACTATAGATCTCAATAACTAGTATGTAGGAAGCTTCACCCAAGTCTTTCATTGAGAATCATTTACCAAGCCACATCTTCATAGACTAAGGAGTTGGAATATTATTTTCGATCGTAAATATGTTATCCCTATAAAAATCATAAACACTACATATCTCCCAAAATACTCTAATATATGAAATAATCATGTTCATTTTATGTGAAACGAAACTATTTGATTACATCTTCAAATTGGATAATTCCATCTTTGGGAAATCTATTTCATTTGATAAATGGACCATTGTGGTTTATATAACTCAGCAAACTCATTAAGTACTTCAAAACCATAAGGTTGTATAATATTCATTCCTATAATTAAATTATAATTAAGGATAGTGATTTTGACACCTATATAATATTTATCAAATTCCTAATGATTTTTTATGGTTTCCAAAATCTGAATAAAAATTATCAATGCAAAAGGTCAAAAGGATTCTTCATATTTAAGATGGGGATTCATTTAACAATTATACACCAATAGTGATTTATAGGTAGACACTCTACCATCCATGTAAGGTTTCTTAGGAAAACATCACTTTAACATTATGGGTATTACCTCCTCTGGTGCATCAACAAAGTACCAAAATTGGTTATTGTACAAGGTTTACATTTTAGATTCCATGTATTAAAACTAATTCTCAATCAATATCCTCCCAGTAGAAATTGTTCTCGTTAACTATAAATGTCAATTCATCCTCATTTTCAATGATAAATACATTTCCATTGGGTTCTTAATGAATGCTACCTTTTCTTCGAGTTTATTGTTTAACTTGAGTCGGTAAATCATCCATAATTCTCAAAAAAAATTATTCAACTTCCATATCATAAATAATACTTCATTTTTGGTCTTAAATTTCACCATTTCAACTTTTTTACCACTATCACCACAACTTAAGTGTTCCCTCTAATGTAAAAAAAGCATTGGGAAAAAAATATATTTTTGGTAGGATAATAAAAATAGCTCTCATAGTTTCTTTGGGATAACAAAAAAGTGAGCATTTATCATATTTAGATTCATGTTTATTAGAACAAAAAATCATATATAAGCTTCAAAATCCCAAATATACATAAAGTAAATAATTATAATCTTTCTAATCCACATCTCATAGGGGGTCTTTATGATCATTTTAGATGGAATGTATTTTAGTTAGAATGCAGCAATATTCATAACATAACTACAGTGACACAAAACCTTTACAGATATAGTTACATGATTTTTAATATAATCATTCACTAATTATAGTCCAATGATCATGAGATTGAGTGCCTTTTTAATAATAGGTTCATAATACATCCTAGTGAGATAAGAAATAAAAATTCATTATTTTATTCATCATAATGAGATCCTAAATCCATTTGATCTCATACAACTACTTATAATAACCTTGTGAATACAAAAATAAAGGGTAAAGTTAAAAAGCTAGTAAGGGGTTAACGTGATAAGTAAACATAATATGTGAGTCAAAGGCATACCATAATATCATAATATAGAAGGATCAAGAGAAATAACATGGAATCATAACATGATGAATATTGTATCATAAATTATGGAAACGTATGAAATATGTAATAAACATAAAGAATCACATAAAAAAATTCAATGCTAACTGCCGAGACAACATCACATACTGGATAGAGTCCCATGACAGATTATGCTCACTCCCTAATCCCATACATGGTGTCATATGAGACTAAAACATCACCCAATTTTTTAGAGGGATATATAATATCGATCCCACTGATCACATTCATATAATTTAAATGAATAAGAATTACATTCCACATAATATTACACCTTGATATTTTGGGAAACATTTTTTTCAAATTAATTTAATATTTTGGATTTTTTTATTTCACATAATAATGAATATTGTTTTCTAGGATATTAAAGCACTAAGTTTGGATTGTGTGCACTAAACTAAATACTTATATTAGATTATGGTAAATTCAAAAATATGATTAGATTGAGTTATATGAAATTCCTTGATCCTTCAAAATCTTTTTTAACACCTAAGGTTGAGCATTTACCAAACTAAAATATACAGTTATTAATTTTTTTGAAATATCATTATAGATAAAACCAAGCTATTAGAATTGAAGTTGCGAATATGAATAACTAAATAGTAAAAATATTATTTAAACATGTATAAAAAACAGTTCCTTTTGTTATCAATTTGTATAAGTAAATGTAAGAACTATTTGAAAATAATAAAATCTTTTTCATAAGAAAACTATTTTTCGATGTACCAATAAATTTATATCTCAAAAAATTAAACAAAAACGTTTTGATGAATTTTATCAATTATATTTATATATAATATATTTTAAAAATATTTTTGATACTTATCCAATATATTTTATAGGTATAAGATAAGAATAAAGCCAATTTTTTGAATAAAAATACATATTCTTTTAAAAAGTAATTTTACCCCCTTTTAATTGAGAACCCACTTAAAATCCAATTTTTGGAACTTTAAATTTTTTTATGACCAAATAAACTTAATATTTGAAATAGAAATATAAAAATTACATTAGGGTAAATTTTAGGTATTTGTCTCTGAAGTTTCATTTTTGTGGAATAATGGAGAATACTAGACTTTAGTTCAAAACTGCTTTTTTATCTAATTTAATTATAATGTTAAGTTATATTTTAACTCTTTTATAATGTTTAATTATAAAAATTTTACACAATCCAATCTAGTTAATTTTAATGAATTTCACTTTGAAATTAGACATAAAATGTAAAAATCTTTTAAATGTTTTTACTTTAAAAACTCGCTTTGTCGTCCCGTCTACAGGATTAAATTCGGATTAATTTCTACCAATTATATGATTGAAATTTCAAAAAAATAGATTCCATATTTTAAATTGGAATAATATATAAGTTCAAATAATTTAAAATAAGTTTAAAAAAATATTACATAAATTAATTAAAATTAATTACAATAATTAAGAGGAAAATTAGCTTAATAAGGGACTAAACCTTACACTTAAGGGCATAAATAACCTAGAACCTTGTCTAAAATAAATTTTATAGACATATATCGAACCTATACTCCCATGTATATAATTATGTAAATTATTGGATCCACTATTCATATGAAATATGTGGGTGGAATTCCCTTTTAAAAATTTACAAGAATGTCAATCCTCCACAATAAAAAGAACACACCCCTCCCACTAATTAACACCTCTTAATACCTTTTTCTAGTCCAAAATATGATAAAATAATCTCCCAAAATCCCTCAATTCATCCTTTAATCCTCCCTTTATTCATAAATCCAAACAAAGAAACCATTTTGTGCAAATCAAACGGAGTTCCCCAAAGAAGAGGTAACATCCTTCATCAAGATAATTTCTTTTATTTTCTTTATCCACCACCACAGTTATTCTTAATTCATAGTCATATAATAACACTAGTGTAGAAATATATTGATATGTTTTTATTCTGATTTCATTACCTTAACATAAACACACTTTCATCTAATGGTTAACGAACTAACCGTTCTTGTATTCGGTGACTACCACCTCACGAAACATTGTTGTTCATTTTTCCATTATCACCTATTTTGGTTGATAATAATGATGGAAAATATATTTTTTATTTTTTATATATTATAGTTTTGTTGTATTTATACTTATTTAACTGTTATATAATGAATTCCCTCATGTTATCCATTTTTGTAAGTATGATACTTTTGTTTGGGGAAGACTGTAGTTCCACCTCCTCAAAGAGATGTGATTCATTCACTCATTACCTAGAATAAATTAAGGATGAATTTAATGATATTATAATATATATATGAAATAATAATTCCAAATTAATTAATATATATATATATATATTATTTTATTTATTTCAATATGATAATAAAATTGAAACAGTGTTCATGCGTACATACGCCTTACCATTTCCATGATCGGTGTATTCAATTTTATACTTCTATATTATATAGATTATTATAAATACATATATAATGAATATATATGATATTTATTCCATGTTTTACATTATTTAAATAATTAAATCATGACCTAACTATTAGTATCAAGAATAACAAGTCAAAATATATATGAAAAATAAAATGGATATTTCTCAAAATGTAACATTAACAGGGAGTTGTTAATTAAAGGATAATATAGAGTCAAAAAATAATATATTATATATAATAATATCTTTCTATATTATATTTATAAAAAACATATAATTATTACACACTAAGTTTAAATGTGCATTAATAAGGATAATACGTAAGGTAAGGTGATTTATAGTCTCGCTTTTATTTCTATGATATTTATGCCTTATTCACCACTCGATTATTTTGTGTTTTGTATATCCTACCTATGAATATATTATATTATTATTATTCTTAAATATATTGGTATTTAAATATTCATTTTATGATCTCTCTTTCATGGGTTAATGTTTTAAAAGTTATAAAAATCAGTAAAGTAGTTTTGTCTCAATTTTTTTAATTTGAGACATGTGCAAAGAATTTCAAAAAACTTATTTTTAAAACCATATTTCGAAATGAAATATATATTATAACATAATTTATAAGGAAAAAGTATTTTAAAATTTTTTAAGTTTTTTAATTAATCTAATATGAGTTTTTAATATGTTTTCAAAAAAAAGTATTTCAAAACGTGTTCAAGATTTATTTATAAGTCTTCAAAGTGTTTTCAAAGAAATTGTTTTAAAAAAAGATTTAATATTTCCTAATAAGTTTTAAAGTATTTTCAAAGAATTTTTTTTAAAATGTCTTGAAGCTTTATTTATATGTTTTTAATTTTTTCTCAAAGAAATGGGTTTTAAAACGTTTTCATGCATTCTTTATAATTTTTCAATTTTATTTTCACATTAAAGGGTTCTCAAAAGGTTTTATGTTTTAAACAATAAATTTAAAAGAAGAAAGTATATTTTCCTCAAGAAGTATTCTCAAAATATATTTTAAAATTATTTTCCAACTATGATGACATCCATTGGTGTTACTCATTCCTTTTTGGGAAAATGATCCAAAGTTTCCATTTATATTTTTTCTCTAAATCGTTTGTGTTTTGATGACATAGTGTTTATGAAAACTATTTCTCTTTCACAAGTTACATGTTTAAGAAACTTGTTCCTTATTTATGGGTTATATGTCTATGAAAATCACTTCTTTTCATAGTTAATACTTTTCAGGAAATCATTATTAAACCGGTCACTTTTTTTATAGGTTATAATATGATTAAATTTGTATGATACCAATTTCATTTCATGGTTTATTATATGATTGTTTATGAATATTTGGAAATTGTATGTACAACTTTATTATCAGATAGGTGAGGCCTAAATATCAATCCAATAAATTGGATAAATATTTGTATCTCATGATATAATTATGGGATTCAATTCAATTGGATTGATCCAATGTAGAATATGGGGAAAACAGATCCACTATGGGAAGTTGGGGAAACCCAATCCACTAGGAGAATATCAAGAAACTAGATCCAATATAAGAAGATGGTAAAACCTTGTCCACTATAAGAACATGGGAAACCTAATCCACTATGGGGATATGGGGAAACGTAGTCCCTTATAAGAAGGACTGCGACTAGGGATGGTGGTTTGCCCCGCTGAGTAGTTATAGTCCCCATGAAGTTCCCTAATAAATTCTACCAATGTGTCTTAACTTACAGGGAATGATATTATATTTTCATGTGTATGTCTTAATTCCTTGTCTAATTCATATAATGTTCTTTCATGGATCATTCTCTTAATTATCTTGTGATTCATGTCTTATGAAGTAACAATCTCTATACCATATCTCATTTTTTATCATTAAAATGTAGGGTTTGATCTTTGAATGTAATTATCATGTTCTCATGACCTTATGTTTATATTAGTATTATGTATTTCATTTATTTACCCATAATTAACATTATAGATTGACACTTTCTTATGTTTCATTTCCCCAGGTTCTGAAGAAATATTTTTATGAAGAATTGCTAATGGGGAATATATATAAGGGAAACATTGAATATATTTTACTGAGTTAGAATATTATTTTAGAAGTTTTCAAAGGCACTAACAGAATACATTCTTTCGGCATCTATTTCTGTAATGTATTAATTTTTCTCTAAAAGTGGTGTAATGCTAATGTACGAAAAAACTAGGTTCGCTATAGTTGGTATCAAAGTAACATTTTAGTCAACCTTTGAAAAATATGTTCAAAAAATATTAATCATATCCCTAGGGATATTTTCAATAATATTTCTAGGGGTGTATCTAAGGATAAGCCTAAGTATTGGTTAATACTTAAGAAAATGTCCTAGAATTTTAGTAAAGGATAAAGTGAGTGGTTTTCTAGAATTGCATCCTTGTCTATATACTACAAGTGGATTTAGATTTGACATAGATGTACCTAGGGGTAAAAACTCATACAAAGTTTGTATGTCCTAACTTGAGTGTAACCTAGTATAAGAAGATGGTCCTTACTACACACCTAGTTTGACACTCCCGATGGACATGTTTTAGAAATTCACAGACTCTTTACAAAACATTATTAAGGCTTTAAATAGAATTTGGATATGAATAAACTAGGAAACACCTAAAGTTTCATAAATTAAGGATGGTGTCATAATTTATACATCCTATAAGTGGTTTTTCATGATTATCTCATTCCTCAGTGTGATAATTGCTTCTTCATCAATGATTTTTGGTTTTATTCAATGTAGAGAACCATGAGAAACTGTATTAATGTTGAATGTGATGTATAATTTTATAATGATCAGAAAAATGGGATGCACACTTGACTAAAGGATGTTTAATCATTCCAAGTTAGTTTTCACATAACATGATAAAAAATGTGTACCTTAACCTACTCTCAAACTCACCAAGGAAGATAAGGAATGATTTCATAGAGATTTTGGGCTATAGAGACCATGAAGGGAAAAGGATTCAATTTTTTTTGTTGAGAATGTAGAAATAATCACCTAATGAAATGTATTAGTGGAACAATAATATGTTTTGACTATGGAAAACAAGGACACAAAGAAAGTAATTGAAAATTAAAATTGAAGGGTTTGTTTAAAGAAATGCATTATAATATTGGACTCTATAATACATCATCAAATGTTAAATTATTTAAATGTGGAATGAAAGGTCTTTATGTAAATATATGTCCCAAGTGGAAAGCTTAAGAATAGAATCATTAATTTTGTATGAGTAATTTTTATATTATTGATGATGATGAGACTACAGATGAAATGTGAAAGGAAAATTGTTTTAAGTAATATGATGAGGTATCCTTATTATAGATTATGGATGAAGAGGAATAATAGAAGTTTTTTTGTATTTGGATTCAATAATTTTGTTTTATAAATATAGAAATTTATAATTATTGTTCAGTTTATGTTCTTCGCTCAAGATGTACAAGTATAGGTTGAATGTTTCTGATGGAATGAAAAATTAATTTCATGGCATGGGGATATTTTGACGATGTTAATTTCAACCATAATATGTTTCTTAGGTTAAGATAATTTTGTTTTGATAAAGACATGTTAGATACGAATAAGTAAATTGAATGGTATAGATTATATTTGAACTAATTAACGACTTTTTGAAAATTTATTATAATATAATTGATGAATTTTATAACATTTTTTGGATTTATGGACCACATCCAATGTGCATTTGAATAAGGATACATGCATGTTTTCAATAAGGAATTGTATTAATTCAGGTCAATACCATTTTCAAGGGAATTCATGATAAAGGTATTCACATATTTTTTATGTGAAAACCAATAGATACATTATGATATTGGGTGGATCAATTCAAAACTATTTTTGAGAAATTTAGTGACATTATTTCTATATTTTTGGACTTTCATCTTACAGAATCGTAGTGTCCTGCCCTGGATTCCACTTAACAGTAACCTGAGTTGGTGGGACACGTGACCTCAAGTGAATATACCTAAACAACATAGGCTTAGGACTATCATTGAGGACTTTGGTTATTTCTTGGGTGAGACTATATCCTCATAGATTAATGGTTTCATTGTAGTAAGCAAGAAAGAACAAATAGCGGAAGTAATAGGTAGAACGAAAAATAGTGGAAAATAATCTAAAAAACAAAAATAATAACTGGTGAAATCTAAATAATCAATAATAGATACAAAATGATGATGTTCATGATGCTATTAAAAATGAGTGATGGAGTTCAAGGGATACAAATCATATACATCATGTTATCAAAAACTAAAAAAGATCCAAAAAACGGCTATAATAGCATCTCTGGCATAGGATCGGTCATCTACCCCCAACTTCATCCTATATAGCAATAAATCAATCATCAGAGGAAGTATGGTTACATTTATTATTAATTATGATTATAATGTCTATGCGGGTACAAAATGGTGCCTGTATAGGGTGTGAGATATATATCTCTACAGGCTAGCACTCACAGTGTCTGTACCTTTCCACATTGTTCTGTAAATAAGTTGCAGTGTTCCATATATAATAATTTCAAGTAAATATATAAATAAACATGAAAAAATTTTATTTGAGTTCCTAAATAGACACATGTCCCACACTACCTACTTTATCCTATACAAGAAGTATAAAAAGAGGAAATTTTGATAATCATAGTACGTAAACAAATGTTGAATTAAACAAGCTAGTCCAAGAAAGCATACTCCCAAGCTTTTGCTTCCGGTTAGGGTATAATACAAATTTCATCATTCAAAAGTTCTAGTAAATACTAAGATATTCACTATAAATGTTTAATAAACTAATGAAAATAATAAAGGATATGCATCACATATGAATAAGAAAAACAACCATATATTTTGTCAAATACAAAGGTGGATTCTGAGCTCATGCATGGTGATCTAAATAGAATCACCCGGGTTGCTACAAAATATCCAACATAACACAATATAACTGATCTCATCCAAGGTGACCCATACAACATCCCTTGTATCACTCAAGGATGGTGACTCTAATCTCATGAAAAATATCTCACATGGGGGATCGAGTATCTACTGTGACATGGAATTTCCATCTTATCAAATGGTTTCATCCTTAATTTCTCCTCTAGGGAACTAGACTCACTCCTGAGTATATGTAAACTTCCTAGGAATCCCAAACCTGGAAAGTCAAAACATCACTCCTAGCATGTCGATTCATAACCAACCGATCACGGTGAGTCCATCCATGGAGTCCTTAATATGGGACCCATGTTATCTCTTGGCCCATATCCATAGAGACATATACACAATATATATATATCATGATAAGGATTATATTTATAATTATATTCCAATAAGTAGCATCTCAATATAACATTCTCAATATATATTCCAAGCTATGAATTTGAATCCATTCGACAATGGAACAATTTATATAGAAAGGCAATAATCATTAAGAATAAGTATGGAATATGAAAGAGACAAAAGTTGTCATGAATATTCTCTAATAAATGGTATGAAACAATAAGCACATGTCATTATTATTACCCTAACCATATGTCATCAATAAATCTCAATATCGTAATCTATAAAGCTTGACCAAATATAAAATTTTAATTCAAGAAATTTACTTATGGAACAATGAAATAAGAATTTGACGTGGAAAATATAACAAGGCAAAAGCTATGGAATAAAGCAAGCAATGGAATATAGAATGAAATGTAAGCATTTAATTCAATTTGGGCAACTCATTAACCTAAGGCACATGGATTTCCATACATTCAAGTGAAACTAAATTAAATACAAGTGATATACAAAGTGAAACATCAAGAAAGACAAAGTAATATGTCATTACACAAGGGATAATTAATTATTATCAAGATTAGGTATTGTGAAGAGGGACCCAATTAATAGTTTGTTTCTCATTATAAATTCATTAATCAATTTAAATAATTAAACCTAAATGCCAGAAACACCCAATGAAATTCCCTTATTTAAAAAAATTGGAAACATAAATCATTTTTCTTTGGAAAACCCAAAGGGGTGGCCAAAGTTTAGGCGAACATACTATTAAATGTTTTCTCCATAAGACATGGTCATTAAAGGCATGGGATAACAACCCAGTTATTTTAATATTATACAACAAAACTTCCCTGGAAGTATCCATCAATAGGATAAATTATTTTATTCCAAAAATAAAAGAAATTAAAGTGAAAAAGAGTATATGACCTACCTCATGGTCATAGTACTCCACACATCAAATAACAAGGCATGATTCAACCAAAAATGTAAGATATCAAGAGATTCAAAAAAACCTCCAAAATAGGGAAAATATTCATCTTAGGAAGATAGTGTAATGGTTTATGGAAGAAATTTAAAATAGTGGAGTGCGGACGAGAGAGATTGTTGAGACAATTTTTTGTCTTATAGAAATGAAAATATAAGAGGATAAATGTCTGATAAATCAAAAAACCCCAAGTAGGTGAGGAAGGGGGTTCATTCACCAAGCGTGAGGAGAAAACTATGGGAATGGTGGGAGGAAATAAAATAAAAGGGTAAAAAATTTAATGATGTAAAATGGTCATTTCACCCTCACATTGGAAATAATATGGTTTGGCCACATGGTTGGTCAAACCATGTGCCAACCATGTGCATGGTTTCACTTCTCTGGGGCATATCGCAGGAGCTACCACACAATTTGACTAACCGTGAGAAAATCATATGGTAACTCACTTACCAAAGTCTGTATTTGACCACACAGTTATGTTCTATAGGCCACACTATTATAGACTAACCCTGTGCCCTATAGTATCCCACTATCTTCAACCACACAGTTTAGGGAAATTGTGCTGGCCCAGTGGCACAATGTCCTCTAACCATGCGGCCCAATCTTCTTCCTCCATTTTGGCATTTTAGGATTCAAATGATCCCTAAACATACATGTGAACCCCAATTATTGATTAGACATGATATTAGGTCTGTTTTGAGGAATTTAAATGAAATATTAAATGGTTATTATCTATGGATAAAGTCAGTACATTACAACATCTCCTCCTTAAAAGAGCTCGTCCCTGAGTTTCCCTTCCAAGGGTGGTATGAAATAATTTGAGAAAAGATCCAGCCACTACGTAAGTACATCAGCCTCAGACTCCGATGTATCTTCTTTAAAATTTATGTTCTACCATAACCCCAAAACTAAAGTAACTGACCTTCCATAGAGAAAATTCATGTTGTGGTCAACAATACTAATAGGACACTCCTCAAAGGATGCATCTTCCTATATCTTGATATCATCAGGATTAGATGAATGAGATCGGTCAAGATGATACTATCAAAGAAAAGATATGTGGAATAAATCATGCATGAAATGGTACCCCTGTGGCTATAGAAAACAATAGGCTAAAGTCCAAACTCACTCCACTATCTTGAAAGGACCAACATATCTGGGTGATGACTTCTCGTGTCCATTGATTCATCTCTGACCTAAATGAGGTGATACATGCAAAAAAAAAACATGATGTCCCACCTCTAACTCCAAAGGTCTATGGAGATTATCAGTATCATAATTCATACTTAAATAAACTATATCTGCAAGCTTCTAAATTGTTTTTACTTACTCCGGAGTCTCTTGAACAATATGGGGGCCCAATAGAGCTGCATCCCCTACCTCTATCTAGCACATAGGTGAATAGAACAGTCTACCATTGATATCCTCATATGGATCCTTATGTATTGTTTCCAGAAAGTTTTTATTTTAGGAAAACATAACCAGAGGAATATGATTCCCCCAAGAACCTCCAAAATCAAGGATATCGGCCCACAGCATTTCCCTAAACATTGATATCATCTTCTTAGACTTCCCATTGATCTAAAGGTCATATTATGTACTCAAGAGAACATGTAAACCCAATTAATTCTAAAACACTTTCCAAAAATGTGATGGGAACTAATCATCTCAATCTAAAATGATAGAATGGGACACACCATGAAGTATCGATGTCTTGTGAATATAAATTCTACCTACTCATCAAAATAGTGGGTCTCCCAAATCATAAATAAGTGACCTATTTTTTAAAAACTATCGATGATCACCCATACCACATCCTCACCTTAAGGATATCTCAGTAAGACAATAATGAAATCCATGGAGAGTTTGTTCTATTTCCACTCAGTAATGGATAAAGGATATAAAATTCAATCACGTCTCTTGTGCTCTTCCTTAACCTACTAAAAAGTGTAACACCTAGTGATGAAGATTGCAATCTATATTTTCATAGATTCCCATAAATATTAATGATGAATATGCTGATACATCTTGGTATGCCCAGGATAATGTTTCCAAATTGTTGCATGAGATTCCCTCCTCGTATCTTCCTTTATATCAGAAAGCACCCATACATGGCCATGGTAGAGAATGGTCTCACTACTATCAACAACCCAACCAGGAGGTGGGTTCTCTTTTTTGATACTCTCTCTCTCAGAAAAAATTCATTGGATTCGATAATTGATTCATTTGGAACTCTTATAGAAGAGAATATGTCACTGCTATAGCTAGTAAAATTGGTTACTCATGTTGTTTCGTAAACTCCATATGTAACATAGAATACATATCCATCATCTATCACTCTCAACTGGAAACATGGATGGATTGTGTCTGATTCTTTCATCTCAATGAATCATCCATAGAATTTCCCTTACTAGGGGTATACGCATGATCAAAATTGAAGGAATGTTGGTCTTTAACCCACTTACACTACCTCAAATTCAACTTTTTTCTATGTGGATATGTATTTTAAGATTTTTTGATCTATTTAAGCAATGAATTGTTAGCCCAAAACATAGTTCCTCCAATAACGTATAACGTGAACTACAACTGCTAACTCAAGATTATGTGTATTATAGTTCCTCTCATTTGGCCTTAACTAGCATGATCCACACACAAAAACTCAATCCCCTTCTATCAAAGCTACACCAGGATTGATCCCTGAAGCATCACAGCACACTATATAACTTCTGTCTAACTCAAAATGAATCAGAATTAGAGTTGAGGTCATTCTTCCCTTTCACTATTGAAATTATTTCTCATAATCTTCATACAATAGGAACTGCCCACCCTTCTTAGTCAGGGACTGAATAGGAACTTCTATGTAGTAAAAGTCCTTGATAAAAATGCCTATAATAGGTAATAAGTCCTATGAAACATCATATATCGAACACATTCTTGACATTATCTCATGAATCAATGATTATCAACTTCTATAGGTCAAAAAATATTCCTACATCTGATATGATATGACCTAAGAAGTGAACCTTACTAATAATAAAGTGGAATTTTCTGAGATTCGCTTATTTCTGGTTCTATGTTAGTGTGCTCATCATGATCTCAATATGGTTTTCATGGTCATGTCTAGTACGAAAGTACACCAATATTTCATCTATAAAGACTAACATGAAGGAATCAAGATATGGGTGGAAAACATGATTTATCATAGCCATAAAAACAACTGACACATTTGTCAGACCAAATGGAATAAAAAAATTCATATAAGTCATACCTACTCTTGAATGTTGTGCCTGGTATATATGATTTTATAACAAAGACCTAATGATAGCCTGACCAAAGATTGATCATAGAGAAAGCAGTTTCTCCTCAGAGATGGTTTAAGAGGTCATAGATACGAGGAAACAGATTACGATTATCCATATAGCTTTATTCAACCATCTATAATTCACAAACAATTGCACGGAATCATCTGTCTTCTTGGAAAAGAGAACATGTGAACCATATGGTGATGAGTTGGTTCTGATGAAACCATTGGAATCAACATATTTAATATTACTTATGAGTTATAGGATCTATGTAGGTGTCATCCTTTACATAGGAATGGAAACAAGTGCATCACCAGGTACTATCTTAATAACGCAATAAAACTCTCTCCCAAGAGGTTCATTAGAAAAATTATCAGGTAATATTTTCCTGAAGTGATCTAAAACACTAGGGAACTCTACTATATGAATTCCCCAGTTGCTCATAAAAATACTCTCTGACTAAGTTTTCACTCTGCCAAGCCCAGCTCACTTGGGTCCATCTCGATCTTCCTAGATATTTGAATCTCCATTTTTTACATACATATGTCCATTCTGATATGTAAAGGACACTAAGTGGACATAAAAATCCACTTAGGCAAGATAAAGCACTAGCCCATCCATACTGAGAATGGGGTTGAATCCAGTTATCTCTAGAATGAAGAAATCCCAAAATAAATGGTACCCACCTATCTCAAGGGGAACTCTTTACACTGATGTATTCACTCTCTTCTAACTCTGGAGTGTCTAGAAACAAAACACCACAAAAGTACTTTATATCCAAACCGATGCTCTTCACGCACACAATAGATATAAAAGAGTTCAATGAACCTATATTTAGAATGGTAGAAACCAATGTAGAGGTCACCGAGATAGTACCAATAACTGTAGATTACCCTATACATTGCTCCTCTAGTGTTAGATGCACTACACACAAATTTCCTGAACCTCAGCCCTAAGATGCTGCCAGATTTTCCCTAGGAGACCCACTCTGCCGACATGGATATTCTAGAGCCTGACTGCCCCGACTGTGGCCACTAATACCTCTTCTGGATCATCCATTAGAAGAAAAACTTCCATCCTGATGTGGTGTCATTGATCGTGTACCCAATATATGAGCTAGAACATATCCCCTACCACCAAATACTGGAGGAAAATAACAGAATAAGCATTGAAGGTGACCATATTATCGTAATCTTGACATTTGACTAGGTTACTCATGCACTGGGGTTTCTTGTTCCACATCCTGCTGCACTGGTGACATATAGTATAACTATCAATATGCATCACCAAGATGGCACAACCCCCACATTCACCCTTAAATCGGAACATCCTACTACCTGAAGAAATTTCACCCTCTCACAGAACTGAACTTCCTTGGCTTAGAGGAATAGATTATCTATGATTCATCTTGGTAATCATGTATTTGTTCACTATCTCTATAACAGCAGTCATCATAAAGGTTTTCAGCTATGAGCAAACATCATTCCAAAACCCATTCAAAAAATGTATCACAATAGTCAATTTGGCAGTATTCATAGATGGAGGGAAACATTGAAACTTGGTGAAATGATCAGAATATTCAAGCATTTTCATTGATCCTTACTGAATATGAATGAAGTCCCAAGTTCCATCTTCTCTCAAGGACAATGAAATGAAATGAACATAAAACACCATCTGAAAAGTGTCCTCATAACATGTCTTAGTATTGATCTAACTATGAAATGGCATCCCACCAATGATTTCCAGATTCATGAAGCATATAGGTATCAATATTGACCCTCCGCTCTAAAGGAATCTCAAGATGATCAAAGATGGATATCATAGATTCTATCAATGAATCTATAGTGATAGGTCCTTTGTTCCTCAGGAAACTGGGAGGATGTTTCTATTGACAATTTTGTGTATGCTCATCCATAGTTGGGACAGTTGGAGGAGCACATTAAATAGTATTCATAAACCAGATAAGACAGTCCCTGAATTGATAATCGGACCCTTATAGAAGATCAGTTGTGGGTGCACCAGGAGTCACTACTGGAGGTATAATGGCACTACGGGAAAAATGGGTATTTGCGACGGGATTTATCCCGTCGCAAATAGCCCCGTAAAAAACATATTTGTGACGGGGGTGTTTGCCCGTCGCAAATAAGTAGCCTTTTGCGACGGGATAGCTTTCCCCGTCGCAAAAGAACTTATGTGCTTTGCGCGCCAAATCGCGGGAAACATATTTGCGACGGGCGGTTATTGCCCGTCGCAAATAACCGGCGGCGGTAAAAGGTATTTGCGACGGGAATATTCCCTCGTCGCAAATCGTATGTCGGCAGGTGGTTATTTGCGACGGGACCCGTCGCAAATAACTATTTAACCGTTGACCGTAATAAATGATGGCTAAGGTATTTGCGACGGGTACCGTCGCAAATAATATTAGCTGCGACGGGAATCCCGTCGCAAATGGACCCGTCGCAAATAATCTAACCTATAAATACCTCCATCCGTTTTTTTCAATTCATTCTCAATCTCCATCTTTTCCTTCTCTCAAAATTCTATTTCTAGAGTTCAGCATTTCTCAAGTTTAATTTTTTTCTCCGGAGTTGATATTGAAGTTTTTAAGAACGATCAGAGATCAACCTCAGATCAATTTTCAAGGTATTTATGTTCATTTTAATTTAATATTTATTTTAAATTTTTTATTAGTTTAAATAATTTTTAATTAGTTGTAATTTAATTATGTTTACATTGTTTCGTTACTTAATAAATTTAAATTATTAGTATTGTTCATAGTTAATGGTAATTAGGAATAATTAGTAATAATTTTCAATAATTAAGAATAAATATTAATAATTAGTAATAAATACCAATAATTAGGAATAATAACATTATTAAATTATTAGTATATTTTATTATTAATATTAAAATATTATAATTTTTTATATTATATACAATTCTCCTTTCATTTGTGTGTTTTCTGTCTCCACATGTATTATTTGTATGTGGAGACAGAAAACACATAGATGAAAGGAGAATTGTATATAATATAGAAAATTATATTATTTTAATATTAATAATAAAATATACTAATAATGTTATTATTCCTAATTATTGGTAATTATTCATATAATTAGTAATAATTGGGAATAATTATCAATAATTAGCAATAATTACGAATAATTAGTAATAATTAGTAATAATTACCAATAATTAGTAATAATTACCAATAATTAGTAATACTTACCAACAATTTGTAATACTTACCAATAATTAGTAATAATTATCAATAATTAGTAATAATTAGTAATAATTATCAATAATTATCAATAATTAGTAATAATTAGTAATAATTACTAATAATTACCACTAATTAGTAATAATTAGTAATAATTAGTAATAATTAGTAATAATTAGTAATAATTAGGAATAATTAGAAATAATTACCACTAATTATCAATAATTACAGATAATTACCAATAATTAGAAATAATTACCAATAATTACCGATAATTACCAATAATTAGGAATAATTACCAACAATTAGGAATAATTACCAATAATTAGGAATAATTACCAATAATTAGTAACAATTACCAATAATTAGGAATAATTACCAATAATTAGGAATAATTACCAATAATTAGGAATAATTACCAATAATTAGGAATAATTAGTAATAATTAATAATAATTAGTAATAATTAGTAATAATTAGTAATAATTACCAATAATTAGTAATAATTAGTAATAATTAGTAATAATTACCAATAATTAGTAATAATTAGTAATAATTAGTAATAATTACCAATAATTAGTAATAATTACTAATAATTAGTAATAATTACCAATAATTACCAATAATTACCGGTAAATAGTAATAATTACCAATAATTAGGAATAATTACTAATAATTAGTAATAATTCGTAATAATTACCAATAATTAGTAATAATTAGTAATAATTAGTAATAATTAGTAATAATTACCAATAATTCGTAATAATTACCAATAATTAGTAATAATTAGTAATAATTACTAATAATTACCAATAATTACCAATAATTACCAATAATTAGTAATAATTACTAATAATTACCAATAATTAGTAATAATTAACAATAATTAGTAATAATTACCAATAATTAGTAATAATTATCAATAATTTGTAATAATTACCAATAATTAGTAATAATTAATAATAATTAATAATAATTACCAATAATTAGCAATAATTACCGATAATTACCAATAATTAGTAATAATTACCAATAATTACCAATAATTAGTAATAATTACGAATAATTAGTAATAATTACTAACAATTAGTAATAATTAAAAATAATTAGTAATAATTACCAATAATTAGTATTAATTACCGATAATTAGCAATAATTACCGATAATTACCAATAATAACCGATAATTACCAATAATTATCGATAATTACCAATAATTAGTAATATTTAGTAATAATTACCAATAATTAGTAATAATTAGGAATAATTACCAATAATTAGTAATAATTATGAATAATTACCAATAATTGGTAATAATTAGTAATAATTAGTAATAATTAATAATAATTAGAAATAATTAGTAATAATTACTAATAATTAGTAATAATTACCAACAATTATTAATAATTTGTAATAATTACCAATAATTAGTAATAATTACCAATAATAAATAATAATTACCAATAATTAGTATTAATTACCAATAATTAGTAATAATTAGTATTAATTAGTATTAATTACCAATAATTAGTAATAATTAGTAATAATTAGTAATAATTAGTAATAATTACCAATAATTAGTAATAATTACCAATAATTAGTAATAATTAACAATAATTAGTAATAATTACCAATAATTAGTAATAATTACCAATAATTAGTAATAATTACCAATAATTAGTATTAATTACCAATAATTCGTATTAATTACCAATAATTAGCAATAATTACCGATAATTACCAATAATTAGTATTAATTACCAATAATTAGTAATAATTACCAATAATTAGTATTAATTTCCAATAATTAGTAATAATTACCAATAATTACCCATAATTAGTAATAATTAGTAATAATTACTAATAATTACCAATAATAAGTAATAATTAGTAATAATTACCAATAATTAGTAATAATTACCAGTAATTAGTAATAATTACCAATAATTAGTAATAATTAACAATAATTTGTAATAATTACCAATAATTAGTAATAATTACCAACAATTAGTAATAATTACCAATAATTAGTATTAATTACCAATAATTATTATTAATTACCGATAATTAGCAATAATTACCGATAATTAGTAATAATTACCAATAATTAGTAATAATTACCAATAATTACCAATAATTAGTAATAATTAGTAATAATTACTAACAATCACCAATAATTAGTAATAATTAGTAATAATTACCAATAATTAGTGATAATTACAAATAATTAGTAATAATTACAAATAATTAGTTATAATTAACAATAATTAGTAATAATTACCAATAATTAGTAATAATTACCAATAATTAGTAATAATTACCAATAATTAGTTTTAATTACCAATAATTAGTATTAATTACCGATAATTAGCAATAATTACTGATAATTAGTAATAATTAATAATAATTACCTATAATTATTAATAGTTAGTAATAATTACCAATAATTAGTAATAATTAGTAATAATTAGTAATAATTACCAATAATTAGTAATAATTAGTAATAATTAGTAATAATTACCAATAATTAGTAATAATTACCAATAATTAGTAATAATTACCAACAATTAGTAATAATTACTAATAATTGGTAATAATTAGTAATAATTACTAATAATTACCAATAATTAGTAATAATTAGTAATAATTACCAATAATTAGTAATAATTACCAATAATTAGTAATAATTACCAATAATTAGTAATAATTAACAATAATTAGTAATAATTAACAATAATTAGTAATAATTACCAATAATTAGTAATAATTACCAATAATTAGTATTAATTACCAATAATTAGTATTAATTACTGATAATTACTAATAATTACCGATAATTAGTAATAATTAGTAATAATTACAAATAATTAGTAATAATTAGTAATAATTACCAAATATTTGTAATAATTAGTAATAATTAGTAATAATTAGTAATAATTAGTAATAATTAGTAATAATTAGTAATAGTTAGTAATAATTAGTAATAATTAGTAATAATTAGTAATAACTAGTAATAATTACCAATAATTAGTAATAATTAGTAAGAATTACAAATATTTACCAATAATTAGTAATAATTAGTAATAATTACCAATAATTAGTAATAATTACCAATAATTAGTAATAATTACCAATAATTAGTAATAATTACCAATAATTAGTAATAATTACCAATAATTAGTAATAATTACCAATAATTAGTAATAATTACCATTAATTAGTAATAATTACCAATAATTAGTAAAAATTACCAATAATTACTATTAATTACCAATAATTAGTATTAAATACCAATAATTAGCAATAATTACCGATAATTAGTAATAATTAGTAATAATTACCAATATTTAGTATTAATTAGTAATAATTACCAATAATTAGTAATAATTAGTAATAATTAGTAATAATTACCAATAATTAGTAATAATTAGTAATAATTAGTAATAATTAGTAATAATTACCAATAATTAGTAAAAATTAACAATAAAAAGTTTTCATCAGTCGTGTATGATGTAAACTCTATAATTATCCTAGCTTGAGTGTTTTTTCTAACAAATTATTCAAAACCAGTAATGATTTTATATTTTATAGAAAAATATGGAACAACGAGGTCGTCAGCAATCATTATTAGGTGACCACATATGGATAAGTCAACGTAGAAATCCAAACGGTTCTGGTTTAAATCCAGTATATGTAGAGGGTGTGGAGACTTTTTTATCATTTGCGGCATCAAATCCAGAATTTGTTTCAGAAGGAAAAATAAAATACCCTTGCAGAAAATGTGCATTGAGAACGTTTGACACATTTGACAAAGTGGGGGAACATCTCTTGCGTTTTGGTTTTCAACCAGATTATGTTTTTTGGTATCAACACGGTGAACGCATTTCCAGAGCAGGTGATACCAACTTGATTCTGGATCCATCCCGGTTTCAAGATTTAGTACATGATGTTGCAGGTTCATCTGTTCAACATACAGAAACTCCGGCTGATATAGCTTCAAATCCTAAGTTGGCACCGTCTGAATTTTATGAGTTATTGAGGTCTGCTGAGGATGCATTATATCCTGGCTGCAAGATGAGCAAATTAGAAGTAGTTGCAAAATTTATGGCTATCAAATAAGATAACGGAATGTCAAACACCTGTTTTGACCAGATATTTTCTTTTCTTAAAACATTGTTACCCAAAGGAAATGTTTTGCCTGCAAATTACTATGTGAGTAAGAGGCTGGTTCAAAATTTGGGACTTACTTGTCAGAAGAATCATGCATGTTCAAATGACTGCATTTTGTATTCTGGGGAAAATGAGTCGTTGGATAGTTGTCCCACATGTGGGCAACTGAGATATAAACAAGGACAACATGGGAAGTCTGGTTTGATTCCTGTAAAATAGTTGAGATATTTTCCGCTAACATCTAGACTTCAGCGTTTATTCATGTCAAAGAATACAGTGACAAGGATGTCATGGCATAAAGAGAATATTTCAACCGATAAAAGCGTGAATCATCCAGCCGATGGTGATTCATGGAAACATTTTGATAGAGTGCATCCATCCTTTGCTTTAGAAGCTAGAAATGTTCGACTGGGCCTTTCCACTGATGGTTTCTGTCCGTTCGGATCTTATGGTAGTCAATATTCATGTTGGCTTGTTTTTTTAACTCCGTACAATTTACCTCCATGGATGTTGATGAAGGAGCCATATATATTTTTGACTTTACTAATTCCAGGACATCCGAAGAAAAATATTGATGTTTATTTGAAACCATTGATTGATGAATTAAGTTTATTGTGGAGTACTGGTGTCAGTACATATGATGTTGCAACGAAATAGAATTTCATACTAAGAGCAACATTGATGTGGACAATTAGTGACTTCCCGGCTTGTGGGATGTTATCTGGCTAGATTACACATGGTCAGAAATCATGTCCTTACTGTATGGGAGAGAAAAAATCATTTATGCTCATTCATGGAAAGAAACCTTGTTATTTTGACTGTCATCGCATATTTCTTTCAGCTGATCATCCTTTTCGCAGAAACAGATCTCATTTTAGAAAAGGAACAGTTGAAAGAGATGGACCTCCAAAAATGCTATCAGGTTCGGAGTTAAAATCAGTTGTATTTTCATTACCTCCCATCACTTTTGGTCCCACAATAAACCAACAGAAAATTTCTGGTTTTGGGAAAGAACACATTTGGATTAAACGTAGCATATTTTGGGATTTTCCATATTTGTCTGATTTGTCGGTCCGACACATGTTAGATGTCATGAACATTGAGAAGAACTGTTTTGATAATTTGTTTCATATAGATTTGGATACACCAGGAAAGAGCAAAGACAATGTAAATGCACGTTTAGATCTTGCCCAAATTTGCAGGAATCCAGAACTGGAACTGTTTGAGAATGTCAGAATAGAAATGTTACTGAAACCAAAAGCAGCTTATACACTACCTAAAGAAAACCGTTTATTATTTTGTCAGTGGATTGCAGATTTGAGACTTCCAGATGGTTGTGCTTCCAATTTGGGTAGATGTGTAATGAATGGTCATATTACTGGATTAAAAAGTCATGATTTTCATGTTATAATGGAAAGACTTCTACCCATTGGATTAAGAGGTCTGTTGAATTCTGTGATTTGGGATTCCATAATAGACATGTCTCATTTTTTTTGGGAAATTTGTGCGGCTATAGCATATTATGATGCTCTAGGAAAACTTGAAGAAGATGTTGTTGTAATTATATGTAAACTGGAAAAAATATTTCCGTTGTCTTTCTTCGACTCAATGGAACATTTGATGTTACATTTTCCATATGAAGCCAAATGTGGAGGTCCAGTACAGTTTTGATGGATGTACCCATTTGAAAGATGCATGAAAAAATTGAAAAGAAAAGTACGTAACAAAGCATCTGTTGAAGGATCTATTGTAGAAGCTTATTTGCAAGAGGAAAAATCTTTTTTCTGCTCCCATTATTTTGAATCTGAGTATCCTTCAAAACACAATTGAATGGGACGAAATGAGATGAATATTGATGAAATCGACAATCAATTATCTGTTTTCAACCAGCCAGAGCTTGGGTTTGGTGGAGTTTATGAACGCTGGCTTTCAGATGATGAACATCATAGAGCTCATACGTATGTTCTGCTCAACTGTGAAGAGATGACATCAGTTGTACTGTAAGTGTTTATATCACTTATTCTATCATTTATGTTACAGTAAATAATATTGGTTTTTCTAGGTTGTATGATAATCATATCAAGAAGCAAATTCCACAAATTACAGCAGCTCCTCTCGAAGAACGTCGACTGAAAAATTTCTCTCAGTGGTTTCAAAAACTGGTAACATAAATTCTTTATCTTTTAGAAACTCATTCAATGTATAGTTTACTATATTGATAATTATTTCACAAATATTTAGGTGTCTCGACATGCTGATAAAATTGAAAAATGGCTGTGTGTATTGAGTAAACCACCTTCCAGACTTGTTACAACTTATAATGCATATGTGGTGAATGGATTTTGATTTCACACACATGCATATGGGGAATCGAAAAAAACAATGAACAGTGTAGTTAGCTTGAGAGGATCTCATCATCGAGAATATGAAGTTGACTTTTATGGCATACTTGATGTAATCATTGAACTCTGTTATCTTGGACAACATTACATAACCATGATCAAATGTCGGTGGTTGGATACAGAGAGAGGCGTGCGTGTTCATCCGACTCATGGAATCATCGATATTAAATATAAAAGTGTTCTCGTAGTAAATGAACCATTATTATTGGCTCAACAGGCACATCAAGTTTATTACGCAAAGTACTGTGCTACATCAAGAGACATGATTGATTGGTGGAGTGTAATAAAAATCAAAATTCGAGACAATCAGTTTAGTCAAAGTGAATGTGCTTTCACTGATGTGCAAAGAATTGAAGTTTTTCAAGAGAGTACTCAAAATCAATCTTTTTTACAAAGAGACATGAGTATCGATGACGACACCCCAGATTTAAGAGTCGGTGATGACTATGATGTTAATCATGTCACATATGATTTTGAAATGGTAAGAGATGAAGAAACTGTAACTCAAATGGATATCGATGATGATGAGGAGGAATATGAAGATGACATTGACATATATGAAGATGATGATGAAGATGAACACTGATAGAATTCCATGGTATTTATATACAATCATAATATGTATATATGTATATATAATAGTAATTATCAATTATTTGGTAACGACATTAGCATTTTCTGTTTCAGATGGACGACGCCACATTTTGTGAGTTGGCGGATGCTGACCTATCTTTCGATGCAGATGAGTTGCTGGCAGATGACCCTCAGCCTACAGGTGCTCCAGGGAGTACGCAGAGGGGGCGCAGTCTTGCACGATTGATGATTCCTGACCCCGTCCCCGAGCAACGTCCACGTCTTGGGTTTGATCCACGCACATGGAGGTGTGATAACCTGTGTGATAACCTGTGGATTTGACTAAGATTTCATTAATCTATTCACATAATAAATGTTTATTATTTTTACAGTTTTCCGCATATAGCAGTCAGACAGGGCAGCGCTATTTTGCGCAACTATTTCTCTCAGCCATGGACCACATGGGAGCAGATTCCCATTGATGTGTAGCAGGCCATGTTCGGCCATTTGTTGGTACGTACATAAATAAATAATTTTTATTTTGAAAATTATTTCATTTCTAACTTGATATTTTGATTTATTTGTAGGGTTTATGGTATCCGATCGAGGATACCATGTGTGACGCCATCCACAAGGCATGGGAGGTGTCCATGCGTGATCGCCTTTGTCAGTTTTTGCAGAATTTAAGAAAAGCTGCCATGAAGAAAGAAGGAGTGTCAGATTTTGATGAGTCATGTAGAGCACACCGACCAGAGTACATTTCATCCCATGTATGGGATGGATTATGTGCGCACTGGTTGAGTGGTTCCTTTCAGAGGAGATCATCGGTGGGGAGGCAGAATCGGGGGAGATAGGAGGTGACTCATCGAGTCGGGAGTCGTTCTTTCAGTACTCATAGACATCATCTGGTACGTACATTATTTATAAATATTTTATATAACTATAAATATTAACAGTTTATTTTCTATTCTTATAGGCTGTCGAGCACCCCGATATTACGGAGTACGACGTATATCAGAGGATGTATAGTGATCCTGCTACTGGGGAGCTCAGAGGTGATCGTTAGCATCACATCGTGGTCAGTATTATTTGTTTTCAAGTTTAAAAATTAACTGCATATAAAATATTCACAATTTTAATTTTAAATTGCAACTACAGGAGTCATATGAGGCCGCAACGTCACAGGCCCGGCCTGAGAGTCAGGCTGAGTCATCAGATCAGACCACTGACCGTCAGTTTGATGAGGCGGCATGGATGCAGGCCACCCAGTATGCCTTCGAGAAGGGTTGGGTAGTTGGTATCAGCTCTCGACTGACTCCCGGAGATTATTATGGTAGTGCTGCGATGTCGGCATCCAGCTTGAGAGGAGCTCGTGCAGCTTCTTCTACTATACAGTATGAGGATCAGTTGCGATCTCAGACTGCACTGATAGAGAGTCTCCGACAGGAGCAGGAGAAGATGCATCAGCAACATGAGGAGGAGCGTCGACACCAGCAGCAGCTGTACGAGGAGCAGACGAGTCGGTGGCAGCAGCAGCATCAGGAGCAGATGGAGTACATGCGCCGACTCACTCATGCTTTAGGGATGGAGTTTCCTCCACCACCATCTACAGATCCCCCCCTCCCCCCCTCCTTCAAGTTAGAGTTTGTTTTTATGTTATAAAATTTTTGAAATCAAAATATGATTTTTTTTCTATTCGTAGTTTCTGTCTCATTATAAAATATTAATAATATTATATTTTGAAATAACAATATTAATATGAATAATAATATTATTCATATTTTATAATAATAAATTTTATATATATATTAAAATTTTATAATATTATAATTTAATAATATTTTTTTGTAATACTTGAATTATTTTAATATTTGAATGTAAAATAATTCTATTATTTTTATATTAATTAAAACAACTTATTAATATTTCTTTTATTTATGAATTATAATTCTAATATTATTATATTAATTAAATCATTTATTAATATTCCATTATTTTTTATTTTTGAATTATAATTCTATTATTATTATATTAATTAAAATAATTTATTAATAATTTATTATTTTTATTTGTGAATTATAATTCTATTATTATATTAATTAAAATCATTTATTAATATTTTATTATTTTTTATTTTTGAATTATAATTGGATTATTATTATATTAATTAAAATAATTTATTAATAATTTATTTTTTTATATTTTTTATAGTATTTGCGAAGGGATACTATGCCCGTCGCAAATAGTATTATTATTATATGCATTAAAATAATTTATTAATATATATTTTTTTAATATTTTTTACGACGGGTCATGTCGCAAAAACTATTTTCGGCGGGCTCGTCGCAACTGGTATTTGCGACGGGGCCCGTCGCAATTACTATTTGAAAAGTTTTTTACAAATATACAGAGTACTGTTTGCGATGGGGAGAATCCCCGTCGCAAAAAAAGCTTTAGCGACAGGCCCATCGCAATTAATAGTTGTTGCGACACCGTTTTCAGCAACGGGCCATTTGTGACGGGCCCCCGTCGCAAAAATCCATTTACGACGGGATCCCCTCGCAAATGACCCGTCACAAATACCTGTTTTTCTAGTAGTGTGGGTGTCTCTAGTCCCACCACATCCGAAGTGTGATCATTTACACCCTCTTGACATACAACATGAGGGCATCATGGTGGAATAGATCTACAATTTCCAAGAACTCACCTTATACAAGATATTTATAACAGATATGTAAAGAAGGTAAAAGGAGAAGTAAGAGAGGGTCAGTACAAATCCACCATGATACATGGCATAATAGATAAGAAAAAGATACAGAAGATAGGTACATTGCATGTCTCTAAGCGTACACAACTGACAGCCTGCTCTAAGAGAAAGGTTGATAAAAGAAGGTAGAGACCTTATAATGATCATAAGATTCACATTTTACATCCCTCTTCCCATGGTAATATCGAGGTCTCACAATATCATATAATGTGTCCATTTCATTTAACAAGTGGTTTTCATTTTCATTCATTTAAGGACTTAATATGCTATTTAAAGATTGAATTAAGTGGATCATCATCCCAATTTATAAAGTCCCATATACCTTATAAATAGAAATATTATTTCCACTTAAACCTATTTATATCAAAATCCAATATTCTTGTCTCTAGTATAAGGCCAAACTGTAATATAAAAGTAAAATTAGATCTAATGTAGCTTTGTAGAGTCCCTCCCTGGATGCCGCTCAACTATTCCTAAAGATAGGGGGCCACATGTCATCAAGCACATCTCCCCAAAACTAGAGGCTTCTAACTAGTAGCAAGGTCCTAGGTTTTTTTGGGGACACTATGCCCTCATAGATTGATGGTTTCACAATAATAATCACTAAAGAACAAATAGAGGAAAAATAGGTACAACAAATAGTAGTGGAAAGTAAAATATGACATTGAACTAAAAACCAAGAGAAGAATAATAATAAATAATATAAACAAAATGATGATGTAAAGACTCTATAGAAAAACAAGAGTACAGGGGGGTCAAAGGATACACATCATATACATCATGCTATCAAAAACTATAAAAGATCCAAAAACTACTACAACATAATTTCAAGCACAGGTTCAGTCCTCTACCCCAAACATCATCTTAATCTGTACGAAATCAACCATTAGAAGAAGAATTCTTCCCTTTATCTATAATTGTGATCATAAAGTATACTTTATTACCAAACATCACCCGAGTAGGGTGTGAGATGTATATCTCAGAAGTTCGGAACCCATAATGCCTTGACCTATCCACTTCATGATGTAAATAAGAATCAAGGTGGTAGATATAAGAATTTCATATCAATATATAAAAAAACATGTAATAACTTTTTCCAGGTTCCAAATTGGACACCTGTCTCATACCACCTACTTCGGATTATGCCTAATGTCTAAAAAGAGGTACATATTCTATGCATAACATGTAAACAAGTGCCTAAGTAAACAATATGGGAAAATAAGTCATCCCCCATGTTTTTTATTTGTCTTAAAGTCTAATACACATGTCATCATTAAAAACTGCTAGTAAGGCATGAGAGAAGCATCATAAATGCATAAGAAACACATAATAATAATAAAGGATATCCATATCATATGAATAAGCTATCTAATCATACATTAATCAAATCCATAGGTTGAGTCTGATTCCATTCAATAATACCTTTACATAATCCCAAGACTCTATACCAAACATCCAATATAACCCAATACCATCTAGCAAGTACAAGGTGACCCATAAGGAATCTCATGTATCACTTAGGGAGGGTGAATTTGAGCTTGTGAGAAATATCTAACATAGTGGACTAGGTATCACCTAATGCATGGAATAGACATCTTTCTTCTTCTCTAGGGAAAATCGCAAGGGCTACCATATGATTTGACTAACCATACACAAATTGTCGGGTAAATCACTATATGTAGCCTTTATTTTTCCTCAATGTCATGAGACTTATCCCACACAGTTGCATTCTAACTTTGCATCTTATAGGTTCCCACTACCTACAACTAAATGGTTTAAGGAAACTGTGTGGCCTAGGTGGCATAATTTCCTCTAACCAAGCGGCCTAGTAACCCTCCCACATTTTCAGTGCTCTCGGCTTCAAATGAGCCCCAAACGCACCCAATATCTCTAATTTTTTTACTATCCAAGATATTAGGTCCATCTTCGGTAATTTAGACCAAAACCTAAATTTTACGTACCATTGGAATAATTTGGGATGTTATAGGAAGGGATTTATGGTTAACCAATTATTTAAGGGTTGTATGGTTAAACATTTATGGAATAGTTTATCTTAAACTATAGATAAGGTTTTAGATATTAAATTATTATCTCACTATATAAGGATTTATTCATATTTTATAACATTTTTTTAACTTTTTTGTGATAAAAAAATGGAATGACATGTCATTCTATTCATGGAGCTCATGATCTATTAATGATTTAGGAATGATAAATCCACCTTCACTTATAACAATGACAGATAAAGTAGAAGTTTATCAATGTAAAAATGGTTAAGGTTTTCCTGAAATCATGTATGTATATATTTTGATGAAAATTATACCAATTTAGAAAAATGATCTTGAAATTAAAAAATTCCCTACAATAATTTTTGTTAAACCGATGGCCATTTAAATCATCACAGATTTACGACTTTGAGGCCCCCAAATTTCCATTGATCATTCACTTGTTTATTATTAATGACCAAAATAACTACACAAAAATATTTACTCTCTTCCTCTAAGTCCTTGTTTCAATTCCCTCCTATTTTCTCCTATGTGAAAACCTAGTTATGTTTTACTTTGGGTGACCCTTATATTCCAGATGTCCTTTTTTAAAAGAAGTTTTGGTATTCATTTTTACATTGTGGGTTTATATGAATTGAATTTTAAAGTATTAAACCTTTGATAACATAGATTAATTTTGAAGGATAAATTCATTTTATGGGAGGTCGAATGTATCACCCCAATATTTTGTGATATATTATTTTAAAATTAATTTAATCTTTATCATATTTGGCATTTCAAGCAAAATTGAATATAGTTTATATATATATATATATATATATTAAAGAACTAAGTTTGGATTGTGTAAACTACTTGAATGACTTATATTTTTTTTTGGTAAATTCAACATTTTTTTGGATTGGGTTACACAAAATTTATAGTTCCTTTGATATCCTGTGTAACATGAAAGTACAAGTTTTTACCAAACTACAATATACTGTTGATATTATTATTAAAATATTATTATAGCTAACACCTAGATGTTGGAATGGATTTTATGAATATGATTAATTAAATTATGAGAATATTATTTACATTTTTATAAGAAATTAATCCTTCGGTTATCAATTAGTATAATTAAATTTAAGAACTATTTCAAAATAAATAAATTTATTTTCTAAGAAAACTATTTTTCTATCTACAAACACAATTTTGTCTCAAAAAATTAAAAAAAATACTTTTGATTAATATTTTAAATAAAATTTTATATATCATACATTCAATAAATATTTTTGACACTTATCCAATAGATTTAATTTGTATATTATAAGAACAAATCTAATTTTCTGAATAAAAATATATATTCTTCTAAAAATTAATTTTACACCCTTTTAATAGAGAGACCATTTTAAATCCAATTTTTAGAAATTTTATTATTTTAATATGTAAAAAAAATTATATTTAAAATTGAAACAAAAAAATTATCTAATTGACACTTTTTTATATTAATCTTTGGAGTCTAATTTTTTGATGAATAATAAAAAATACTAGATTTTAATTTAGAAATTATTTTTAATTAAATTAATTTATATGGTTTAATTATATTTTCAAATTTTATAAAAGTCTAATTAGAGAATTTTTAATTAAATTAATCAAATTTAGGTCATTGTAAAATATTTTACTATGAAATTAGATATAAAAACATTCCGAACTTTTGATCATTTTTACTTTAAAGACTCGTTTTTTCGTCCTTCCTATGGGATTAAATTTAAATTATGTTCTATCAATTTTGTAAATAAAAGTTAGAAAAATGGATTATATTTTCAGAATAATAATAATATATAATTTCAAATATGTTAATATTATTTTTTGAAAAAAAATATTAATGAAATTAATTAAAATTGATTACAACTGTTAAAATGAAAATTAGTTTAACAAGGGACTAAACCTTACACTTAAGGGCCACAATAACCTAGAAATATATCCAAAATCCATGGGATGGCCATATGACTCCCATATCCTCCCATGCATTTAATTTGGTCCATTATTGGAGCCACTTTTCATATAAAAAACATCGGTGGAATTCCATTTTCAAAGATCTATAAGAATACCACTCCTCCTCCACTATAAAAAGGCACTCACCCATACCACCTATTCATAAATCTCAAGCCATTTTTATCACTTAAAAAATTAAAAAATAATACCCCAACATCCCTAACATCCAACTTGAAGCATACCTTTGTTCAAAAATACAACCAAGGAATTCCTTTTGTGAAAATAAAACGGAGTTACCCAAAGAAGAGGTAATATATTTCCTTGACTTAATTTATTTTATTTTATTTCTCCACCACCTGAATTATTATTATTACATTATTATATAAAAACAATAGTATAAAAAATATACAGATATGTTGTTATTATATTTTTTATACCTTCATTGTAACACACTTACATCAAATGGGTGACGAACTTACTGTTCTTGTGTATGGAAAACTACCACCTCACGAAACGATGTTGTCTGTTTTTCCATTACTACCTCCCATGGTTTCAAATTATGATGTAGACTGCATTTTTTATTTGATATTAATGATTTATTTATTCTTATGAGATTATTATATAACATATAGGTTCATTATTTCCATTTTGTGTAAGTATGATAATTTCATTTCATGGAGTGTGGACAACTTCTAGCTCAAAATGATGTGATTCATTCGAACCATAAATAAATTGTATTAAGGATCAGTTTAGTGAATGTATATGATATATATGAAATAATAATTATACTTGGATTAATATATATAGATATATTTGATTTGATTTCTTTCATTCAATATGACAATAAATTGGAAACAACATTGATGCAAACATACGCCCAACCATCTCTATGAATGGTGTATTCCATTTTATAATTCTTCCTTATATAGTATGGTTTCCCGCCTTTTTATTACATAACTTTTTGTTACATTTTACAACCATAGGATCTTTAAAGTCCAGCGTTTTGGAAATCATGAACATAATACATGAAAACAACATAAAACATTCTTCTAAACCACTAATAGGGCTTCATCATAAGTGCATCCTACATAAAACTATTTCATCTCATATCCTGGAGACATACATCAAAGGAATGGGTGAGAAGAAGGCCTAGTAAGGGTAAACAAGGGAATCAGTTTACTTATGTTAATAATAACAACTTGAATAAAAACATAAAGACTTGAGATATGGAAGTATAGGCATATCATAATGAAAATAACTTGGAAAATAACTTGAATATTTGGATACAACATTTCATTTATACATTCATGAACATATCCCCAGGTTCCATCCTAAAGGTGTCATAAAAATTACCAAGTTTATTCACCAAGGTATCGTGAAACTTGTCATCTCTAGAGATTAATTATTTACCCAATAAATTGGAGAGCTATCAGGGCACACCCTTAATATGTCTTTAATTTCATGTAAGCAACATAGATAATAGTCAAATATTTCATAAATAACCCATAGAGAATAAATGAAATGGGTTTCTTTTCAAAATTGTGACGTTTTGAGAGTGCTTAAAAAGAAGTTCATTATATCATTTATAACGCATGGAAAGGGAGTGAGGGTTATATATATGTTAATTTCAGGATAAAATTTATCATCTATATATATTTATGAACACCCAAAGAAATTAAATAGGTCTGGGTATTCATATAAATAAAACAAGAGAATTTCTTGAGAGAAAGAGAGAGAAATTTTGAGATGAAATTTCTGCAGCATAACCGCTATATAAAATCATTTTAGAAAACATTGAAAAGAGAGGGTACAAGGTTAACCCACTCATAATAATTAATAATATAGAATGGGTACTGAATAGGATTATGGTATGGATATTTTAATGACATACCACATGAAAATAAAACATAAAAGAAAATAGAAGATGTGATTTCTTTTTTGGGAAATTCGGCACCCTATCGACGTCACTTAAAAATTAAGAAAACAATTTGATGAGAGAGTAAAGGGTATCTCAAAAATTAGACATGAAATTTAATTTAATGAGAACATATAATAACATACACTCAATATAAAGAGATGTAAATTAGAAGACACAACATAAAGGAAGTCATTACTTAAAAGAGGAGGGTGAAATGATCTCTTACATTGAAGAGTAACTTCGAAAGCTTGAAGGTCGGGACCTTGGGAGGCTTAAGGGCACCTTTGGAAGACTACCTGGAGGTAAAAATACCAGAACATATTTGTGGAGGATTTATAAATGAAATTAATGAGGGAATGGCCTGGTATTTATAAGAGAAGTGATGGGACAAGTCATTAATGGCCCCGGGACACCTCATCGGTGGAATTGGCCAAACCATGGGATATCCCATGGTATTCCCCAATGGTATTGGACAATTGGGAAAACTCATAAATTATCTTACTATTCATAATTTGACCAAAATTATAACATAATTATTACATCCTTAATGATATCATTAAACACCCAAAACTAAAAATTGTATTTTCACTATTCACTAAAAAATCAACCTTTTCAGAAAAATCCCCAAAAATCACCTTAAACTAATATCGATGTTATGAATTCAAAAATGAAGTCAATTTCTTAAAAATAATTTTCTAAATATTTTTAATTTAATTTTTAAATAAAAACACTATTCACCCGAAAAAAAATTAATATTTAACTAATAATTTCTAAAACAGTTATTTACCTATTTTATTGAATCACATTACTTAATCAAAGTGCCTAAATTATATTAATAATTTCATATGTGAGGTTACTAATCCATTTGGTCAAATTACTAATAATAAGCATAAAATCACTATTCATAAATTATTATTCATCAAAAATTAAGTTGATCTTATTAGACTCTAAATTTCATACTGAACATAACTATAGAAGACCATTTTTTTAAAAACAATACACATTATTTATTATTCAAGGTTTACATAAATGTTTTAAAATATCCTTTTTCCAAAATTCATCAATAATATACATCCTATAATTATTCAGATATTTTAGATTCATAAGCATCATCATAAGAAGAAATAACAATTTTTATTTATATCAAAGGATTATATAAAATAGGTAAGGTCTCGTTACGTATCCCCTTATAACAATAGAATAAGACATAAGTGTAAGGTGTGCTAAGGTGATAGAATCTTGGGGCGGCTTGGCCAACATTACCCGAGTGGTAATTTCTATCATCTTGAACTTCCCCCAAAGGTGATTCCATTCTAGATTCACACAATGATGTTCGGCTTGGGTTTGGTCCCGAGCAAAGCCCAGTGGGGATACCTCCTTCCCAAGTTTCATCAGATGGGTTTCTATCAGCCCTAGACTACTGGATAAGGCCATCAAATCTTCATTCTATATTAATCAACCAAGATAACTTGTATTTAGAGAGAAAAATCGCAACATTTAGTTTCTAACGATCATATTGACCAATGGGCATATAACATTCTAAAAAAATAGTCTCATTTTAATTATACTCATTTCATTAAAAGAAATAATTTTGTTGATTAAAAAATAAAATAACACACAAAAAATAGGAAACAATAATTATTAAAAACTTTGGGTCATTACATATAGATTATTATAGATAAATATATGCTGAAAATATTTGATATTTAGACCATGTTTTAAATTCTTGGAATAAGTAAATAATAATCTATTTAATAGGATCAAGAATAAAAAAATAAAAAATGTATGAAAAATAAAGCGGATGTTACCTAAAACCTTACATTAACATAGAGTTTTTGATTAATAAGTAATATAAATACTTAACCAAATAATATATGGTATTAGATATAATAATATGGTTCTTTTTTAGATTTATAATAATCTTATATTTTTTATACCATAGGTTTAAACGTGTATGACGAAATTCAAGACTTAAGATGAGGGGATTTCTAGTCACACTTTTATTTCATTGAGATTTATGCCTTATTCACCACTTTCTTATTTTGTGTGGTGTATATAATTCCCTTGAATTTATTGTATTATTATTATATATAATTATATAGTTATTGATGTATACATCTTATGATATCTATTTCATGGAATTTATGTTTCAAAAGTTACCAAATTTGTAAAGTAGTTTTGTATCAATTTGCCTTCAATGAGACACATAACATGAACTTAAAAACCCATGTTTTCAAAATAATATTAAAGATAATATTTTAATCTCATTTTCAAGAAAAAATGATTTCATTTTTTTCAAATAATCCTTTAAATGTTTTCAATTTTTTCAATGAAATGGTTTTTAAAACGTTTTCAATATTTTTAAAAAAAATCAATGTTTTTTCATAGAAATGGTTTTCAAAATGTTTTCAAGATTTCATTAAAAGGTTCCAAAGTGTTTTAAATGAATTTTTTTTAATAAAAATCAATCATTATTGATAATTTTTCAATAATTTTTCAATGAAATGGTGTTCAAAACATTTTCAATCTTTCTTTATAAGTTTCCATGTTTATTTTCAATGAAAATGCTTTTCAATAGTTTTTATGTTTCAAAAAGCATTTTTCAAATAAGAATGGATATTTTACTCAAGAAATATTTTTAAAATATATTTCAAAATTATTTTCCATCTAAGATGACATTTTTTTTTGCTACTCATGACTTTCTGAGGAAATGATCTTGAGGTTCTATTCATATTATTTCTCTGAATGGTTTATGTTTTTATGGTATGGTGTTTGAAAACCCCATTTCACTTTTATGGGTTACATGTTTATGATCCCCATTTCTTATTCATGGGTTATATTTCTTGGAAATGTGTTTCTTTTCACTAGTCATTATTTTGATAAAATTATTATGAAATGTTTCTTTTTTTTCACAAGTTATGATATAATTACATTTTTATGACACCCATACTATTTAATGGGTTATAATATGATTTTTTATGAATTTCCCGCACATGTCTATATGAATTCATTATGAGATGGGTGGGACATATATATTGATCCAATGTATTGGGTAAATATTCACATCTCATGATATAATTATGGTATTCAAGTTGTTGGGATTGACCCACTATAGAAGATGGGGAAACCCAATCCACTATGGGAATATGTGGAAATCCAATCAACAAAGGGAAGATGGGGAAACCAAATCCACTATGGAAAGATGGAAAACCTAATCCACTATGGTAAGATATGGAGACTTGATCCCTTATAAAAAAAGGAATGTGACTTGGGATGGTGGTGTGTCTTGCCCAGTCATTGTAGTCCCCATTAAGTTTGTTGATAAGTTCTTACAAAGCGTTTTGACTTATTGGGAATGATATTACAAGTCTATGTGTATGACACAATTCCATGCCTTATTTCTATATTGTGTTTTCAAGGATTATTTTATTGATTATCTTATGATTCATGTCTAATTAACTACAAATATTTATTCTATGTCTCGTGTTTTTTACCTTTGATATGGAGGGTATGATCTTTTAATGTCATGATCACATTATGTTACACTTATGTTCAAGTTATGATTATAAATTTCCTTTATTTACCTTTAATGAGCATTCTAGATCACCCCTTTCTTATGTTTCTGTTGGACTCTTCATGTATAATCATGTTTTAATTCCCACAAATCATGTTAATCATGTTTACCATATCACAATTCGTCTTTGGAGTTTGTTGGTTTCCTTATGATTTAATGCTTAAAACTCATAGTTTAAACTCCCACAAGATCCTGATTCAGAATCTCGCAACTTGTGTTTGAATCTTGTAAACTAAGTTTGATCTAGTTCTATTATGATTTTGTTATAATAATTTTAAATGTAATCCATTCTGTGAATATTAATAGATAATATAGTTATGGATATTTGGATAAGTCTGAGAAATTGTAAGTCTACCACTAGTTCTGGATTTTGGTAAAATCATTATCACCGTAACTCAGACACCGTCATCCAGACACATGACTCAGACACCGTGATCCGGACACCACATCTATGAATCAAATTACAGATATCAATGTAATTGTCTCACAGTTACTGTCTCACTGGTTAAAGGTAAAAGAGAAGACATTGTTTCCAAGTGACACCATTTCAAGATAAATTATGACACTGTTCTTTAATCACTTTTCAATCCTTTTCAATTTATTTTAAAAGTTATTTCTGATGGTCATATTTGAGTCATTTAATAACACTTACATAATTAATGTTTCTTTATAGACATGTCACCTAACAGTACAAGGTATGAGGCGCAAAAATAATGCTTTCTGTCATCTCCATCTCATGCACTAGAAATAAAAATGAATGCATAAAACTACAGAAATAAAGAGTTGGAGTTCATGAATTGAATTTCATGAAATATAAAAGAACATCTATACACTAAAGAACACATGAATAACTCTCAATTCAGGAAGGTTGAACTGTTGTTGATCAGAGACTCAAACATTCTTACAGTACCAACCCTAAGAAGAACAAGAGCTAAAACGCACATATCATTGAACTGGAAAATAGGTCAAGAGACTCATGATACTCTATTTTCAAAAGAGGACTCAAAAAATCACATCTGATACATCCTACAAGTCCAGAGCTTCATAGAACCACACTTAGAGAATTTCTAATGCTTTCTAATCATCTTTTACCTGTTTTGTACTATTTTTACTACTTTTAGATAAGTTTGTGTATCTATATTAAAACACAAGCAGTCTCTAGAATTAAACTAGAGTATACAAGAAATAATAACTTGAATATATTTTTAATTTTGTTTACCCACGTATAACAGTGGAAGAGGTCTTTTGTGACCTGGTTGTTTGTTTTCCTACGAAGAATAGTGGAAGAGGTCTTGGGACCTAGATAGTCTTGTGTACTGTTGTTAACCCCAATTGAAGGTCTGGATCAAGTTTGTTAATATAAACTCCTTGGTGGAAGGTGATCACCAAGTTTAGTGGATTAGGTCTTGACTTGAGACTAAACAACTAGTTTTATCTGTTGTGTCTTTCAAAGAAAAATATCTACTTTAATTTATATTTTAGATAAGTAAATATTACTTTGAAAGTTAGTCTGGGATATTAGTTATAACTATTTTTTATTATTAAAGTTGGATCAAAAGTTGTATCAATATATCATATTGATACTACTGTTAATTAATCAATCTTTTAAGAATTCATTTTAACTGTCAAACTGCAATAATTTTATTACCATGATTAACTGGCCTGTTTTAGTTTTAATTGGGTGAATATTTTAAGTAAACTTTTTAACATAAATTTTTATAGGAACTCAATTAAACCCCCTCTTGAGTATCCTCCTATAACCAACATTTGATATCAGAGGAGTTTTTAAAATCCCTATTTTCAAAGATTCTAATATGTAGCATTCAATAGTGATTTTAGTTATATTTTAAATATCTTTAAATTTCTGTCAGTTCTAAATTTCTAGTTTTTAAAAGTTTATTTATTTATTATGGATTATTTATTGGAAGGTGATAATACCAAAAGATATCTATTCTTTAATGGAACAAATTATGCACAATAAAAAATTAAAATGAAAATTCACTTAAAAAGTATGGGTTTTTTGATTTGTTCTTCAGTTATAGATGAATATAAGATTCCTACTACAAATAGGAATATTTTGGATGACCCAACGAAGACTGTTTATAACAAGAATTTAAAATACTTTAATTATTTATATTGTTCTCCAAGAGATGATGAATTTAACAGAATTTCATCATGTAAAAAATCCATGAAATTTTGGATACTTTATTTATTTAACATGAAGGAACTTCTAGTATTAAGGAAACGAGACTTAACACATATACTATTAAATATGATAACTTTAAAATGAAGCCTAATAATTTTATTTCTGACATGAATCTCAGGTTTAATGAAATTGTGAACACTATGATCTCTTTGGGAAGATAGTTATAACCAAGGAGCGAATTATGAGAAAACTAGGATGCTTACCTGATAGATGGAGAGGGAATTCTATCTCAATTATGGAATCTTATGATATTTAAATGTTACTATCCAAGAAGATGGTAGGCATGTTGATGATGTATGAGGAATAATTAAAATTATATAAAGAAGAGGAGGATGTACCCAAAAGTATGGCTGTGGAATTTAATACTATTACTTTTAAACACAAGGAAAAATAGAAATTACATGCCCTGGTAGAAAGTTACAACAGTGAGCAATCATCACCAGAGATTAATGAGGAAATGGATCCATTATCTAGACGATTTAAGAAGTTTTATAAAAGAAATAATTTTTTCAGAAAGCCTAACTTCAAAAGAAGGTATGATCATAACTGAAACTAGAAGAAGGATTGGTAACTAAGTGACAAATATGATGAAATAGTATGATATGAATGTAAAATAAAATGACATGTAAAGGATGATAGTCCTATGTTAAAATATTGGAAAAAATATGAGGACAGAGATATAAAGTATAAAAAGGACATGAAGGCAACATGGAGAGATTATGAGGATAGTTCAAGTGACACAAAATCATTGCAAGATAAGAATTCTGACAAAGCCAATATGTTTTTTATGAAAAACACATATGAGGTAACCCAATAATATCCTATACAAAACTTTGATTATTCTAGAGATGAAAGTGATTATTTAAATTTGACTAGTGAAGAATTATTTGAATATTGTAATATTCTTCATCAAACTTTTCAAAAACTAAAAGATAAATATAAATATTTAAATAAATAACAAGCCTTGACTACTAATTTTAAATTTTAACTTGTTGTAGAGAATGAGAAAAATGATCAATTAAATAAATAAAATAATTAATTTAAGCTATCTAATGAGGAATTGAAAAAGGACCTAGATAAATTCACCATTGGAAAAAATATTTGTATACATATTCTTGGTAAAAAAATTCTTCTATATATACTATTGGTATAGGATACCAACCTGGCCAAAGAAATATCACCAAAAATAAGTTTGTAACTAAATTTAGAAAATCTATTTTTCTACCTAAAAGTGAAAATTCTACTGTTAGTTCCAGTTATGGAAAATCATTTACTACCTCTATTTTTACTAGACCAAATAGGGTCTATTTTTATATATGTTATATAATGCATATAGGAAACCTATGAAGTAGATGTGGGTTCCAAATGCATTAATTAATAATGTTTCTTGACCCAAATAAATTTGGGAACCAATGTCTGTTTTTGTTTGACTATTCTGTAGGAAATTTTTTTGAAGAACTCTTGTAAAAGCTTACAGTACTTAGACATTGTATGTTCAAGACACATGAAAAGAGATTACTCATGATTCTAGAATTTAATAAATATTTATGGTGGTCACGTCACTTCTGATGACAATGCTAAAGGAAAAATAATTGGCTTAGGCCAGATTGGTAACTCCAGCTCAATTTTAATTTCTAAACTAATTTTTGTTGGTGGAATGAAATTTAATTCTGCTTTGTATTTTATAAATATGTGATGATGGATTTCATGTTAATTTTTAAAATGATTCTTGTAATGTTTTCAACTCTAAAAATTAATTAAATTTTTTTCTTTTATAATTGTTATTTTTTATGTTGTTAACATATATTCTTTAGTTTCTCAAAACATTTCACGTTTAAGTGTATTTCAAAATGAGTCTTGGATTTGGCCTAGAAGTATTGGACACTAAAATATACACTCCCTTATAAATATTACTAGAAAATTCACAGTCATGGACCTACCCAAACTTGAGTTTCCAAATGAAAAAGTCTTTAATCCTTATCAAAAGGGAAAACCACACAAAATCTCTTTCAAAAAAAAGAAATAATTTTCTACTTCTCAACCTATTAAGTTAGTTCAAATGGATTTATTCAGAACGTGTAGCGTTTCTAGTATAAATGGGAAGAATTATGTGTATGTTCTTATAGATGACTAGTCTAGGTATACTTGGACCTTCTTCTTGGATCAAAAAAGTGAAGAATTCTCTCATTTTACCATGTATTCTAGGATTGTGGAAAATATTAGTGGACTTGGAATAAAATCTCTAAGAAGTGACCATGGCCATGAGTTTGAAAATCAAGAGTTTGAATCTTTTTTCTCACAAAATGGAAATAGTCATAAATTCTATGCCCCTAGGACACCTCAAAAAAAATAATGTTATAAAAAGATGAAATATAACCTTAGTGGGTATGAATTACCTATTTATTTTTGGGTTGAAGTTTTAAATACATCATGCTATATTATTAATAGAGTATTAATTAGACCAATTCAAAAAAATAAATCCTACTAAGTTGTGGAAGAATAAAAAACCTAAGGTTAATTACATCAATGTTTTTTGTTGAAAAGTCTGTATTCTTAACACGAAGGATAATATTGTTAAGTTTGAATCCAAAAGTGATGAAGTAATTTTTGTAGGATATTAAATCTCTAGTAAAGCATGTAGAGTATTTAAAAAAACAAAAAAAAATGTGTGGAAGAATCTCTACATGTAAAATTTGATGAAACAGATCCACGTGAACCTAAGACCTCTTTAAAGAATCTTGAGGATGATATGTCAAATCTAGACATTAATTATATATCTTCTAAATATCTTATTAATAAATTCATTAATACTTCCGGTTCTTCAAATTCAACAGATTTAAGCCATAATAAACCCAAACCTATTGAAGAACCTGAAAAAACTTGTCCATATTTTTATGAGATGTTAGAACTCTAAAGAACCATACTTTAGATTCTTTTGTTGGGTATTTAGATAAAGGAACAAAAACTAGAGATTATCTCAAAAATCCAATTGAACATCAATATTTCTTGTCACTGAATAAATTTAAAGACATAAAGTGTGTTATCAATGATGAATTTTGGGTGATTGATATGAAAGAGGAGATAAATAAGTTTAAAAGGAATAAAGTTTAGAAACTTGTGGATAGACCCAAAGACACCTTGACCATATGCACTAAATGGTTTTTCAGAAACAATGTAGATGAAGCTGGTAATATAGTTAGAAAAAAATATAAATTGGTTTCACATGGTTATAGTCAAGAAGAATGAATTGACTATGAAGAAACCTCTTCACCAATATCTAAAATTGAATCCATTAGAATCTTTCTTGCATATACAACACATATAAAATTCAAACTATATCAAATGGATGTCAATATTTCATTACTAAATTGGAATATGGTTGAGGATTTTTTGTTGAACAACCCCCATGTTTTACAAATCCGCATTTTCAAAATCCTGTTTTTAAATTAATAATATCTTTACATGGTTTAAGCAAGCCCAAAGAGCATGGTATGAAAAATTAAGTAATTTTATTGTTTTGAAAGATTTTACAAAAGGTATAGTTGATCCTAATTTTTTAATAAAATGAATTTCTAAATATGTTTTAGTTGCTCAAATTTTTGTTTATGATATTATTTTTTGATCTTCAATAAATTATTTGTGTATTGATTTTTTAAAGATGATGCAAAAATAATTTTAATTGAGTTTCATGGGTGTGCTAAAAAATTCATTCCTAGATTTCAATCCTTTCAAAATGAGGAAGTTAATTTTTTTAAATCAAATTAAATATACTAAATTTCTTCAAAAACCATTTGTCATGGATATCACTAAAAGTAGTGATACTCTAATGAGTACTACCTGTAACTTGGATCTTGATGAAAATGGTAAATATGTTGATCAAACCACTTATAGAGTAATGATTGGAAATTTACTCTACTTAACTGCTAGTCAACCTGATATTATGTTTATTGTTTTTTTGTGGGAACATTTTCAAGAAAACCCTAAAGAGTTTCATTTAAATGATGTTAAAATAATTTATAAATAATTGAACATACAACCCATTTTGGACTGTTTTATCCTTGAGAACAATTATTTGAGTAAGTTAGCTATTCAGATGCTGATTTTGGTAGTTGTATGTTTGACTGAAATAGAACTACTAGAAAATTTCACCTTTTATGCATGTCTCTAGTATCATGGGCTTGTAATAAACAAAATTCTATTGCATTATCTACTGTTGAGGTTGAATAAATAACTGTTGGTAGTCTTTGTGAACAATATTTTTGGATGAATCACACATTACTAGACTAAAAATATAAATTTATACATATAACTATAAATTGTTAAAATAAAAGTGCTATTTACATTTCAAATAATCTAGTTTGACACTCCCGGACGAAACATATAGATGTATGTCATCACTTTTTGGGAAATAATTATCAAAATGGTGATTTCACTTTGGGAATCATTGGCACTGAACATCATTTTTCTGATATATTCTCTAAACCATTAAATTCTAAAAGAATAAATTATATCATACAATAATTTGGGATGATTAGTATTAAGTGAAAGCTTTATGGTCTCGAAGTTACTGTCCCACACTTACTGTTTCACTGTTTTCCATTTCATCATTCACGGTTTCTCAATTTACTATCTTGTAATTAGTGTGTCATGTTTACGGTATCATAGTTATTGTCTTACACATGTTTTCTCAATGATACAAGCACACCATTTGGAGTCACACTATAATGATGACATTGTAATGAACTATTTTCATCTCTCCGTAATGATGTATATTTTATTTATTTATTTCCCATGTTACTGTGTTGATTATATTTTTATTTTTATATCATGAATTTGTGTTTACGATGTTTGGACTCTCTAAATGATAAAACCCTGATATTTGTTTCACTTCTATCTTCACTTGAGCTCTCCTCTCTTGAAAATAAACCCTTTTCTATTAAACCATATGCCCTCCTTCCACTAGTTCTCCATTATAAACCTTTGTTAGATTCCCAGAATGAAGAAACCTTATTCATTGACTCTTGAGAATAGAAGGTCTCATAATAAAGTAAAAAGGGTTCTGAATATAAGTCCTAAAGGACCGCTAAATCCAAGCCTTGCTATTCGAACTATAGTACCAGAGAAAGAAGTATGTATGTAGTGGTTGATGACAAGTAATCCACTAATTTTGAATGTTTAGTATGAACAAGGCTAGTAGAAATGGTTCACTAAAGAGAAGTGACCCATCTATCCAATTCATGTTTCCCAGTTTTATCAGTATCTTTAGTTCTCCTACAAGTCGACAGATGATTTCATTGTTAGAAGTAGGATAAATTGATAAAGGTGTACCTTTTCATCCAGGTCTTGGGTTGCCTAAATTTAAATTCCACATTATGGAATTTGTGAGTATCATCGATGAGTAACTCATCCTCATAGTGATGTTTTTAACCTATAAGAGGCGTTGGGAAACCTAACTAGAAATAAGAATAGAATAAGTCCCATTGCAGTAGAATTAAATGGAGAGACAAGGTTGATTATAAAATTCATTAAAAATATTACTTGTCCAAGGAAGGGATATTTTGTACCCCTGAAGTATCAAGATTTATTTCTGATACATCTTATGAAAAGTATCCACAAGATCAACTAATGGAAGTACATAATTCTTCACAATAGTGATATGATCAAGACCACTTCAAAATCAAACTTCATATTTTATTCAAGATTTATTTATGCAATGTTGTCTGCAAAAGGAGTAGTTGGTACAAATGAAAAATTTATTCAGGATTATAAGTTATGTATCTCTAAGGACAATGTCAGAAGGATGAAAATTTACTATAATCCATGGAAAAAATCTTGGGTGGAAAGTAATGAAAGACTTTTTGAGAAGTTCAATACAATTAATAATCCTTCAATACCTAAGATGAAATATTTCCCCGGTCAGGAACCAGATGAGGTTATTGAATATTCAAGTGAAGAAGTAAGAGATGTAGAAGCTGCACCTGAGGAAAGAACTATCTTAGAAGAAGAGGATTATAGCCAACCTGACCTATAAGTTACTGAAGAGATAGTTTCTATAATAATAGCTTCTAAAAATAGACATGTTGTTGGTGTCGTGGAACCATATATTCCTAATGAACATTTAGAAGAGCCTATTATTGAAGAAGGACATGTTGTTGTGGAATAGTCAAAAGAAAATGATAAACCTGAATTTATTCCTTCTATTTAGGAAAGGATGGAGCAAACTTTTAAGTTTCTAAAGAAGTGCATCAACATGCAAGAATATAAGAGATGGAATTGGGCCAAGAGACTGAGTCTATTAGTCCCAACCGATAATCACCTATTTTGGGGAATAATAATACCATTTTGGAAAGTACTAAAGTTCAAGGATCTATTGAGACAAGTTTAGTGGACACCTTGTATAAATTTCCTAGCTACATTGGAGACTCTGACTCTAAGTTGGCTTCAATAAGAGGAATTGATCTCTCAAGATATTTTCAATCAAACCCATTTCTATACCAAAAGTCAAACAAACTAAGGAGACAAAAGCTATTTTGGTTTCTAGACCTGAGGTTTTACAAGAAGATCCTAGATTTGTGAGCCATGAGGATTTAAAAGTTTTTGGGGAAAGTATGATTGATGGTATTGATAATATTTTGATATCACAACCTACTCCTATAACTCATCTAAGTGAACCAAATTATGGAATTCGCTTGGAGAAAATTATATAGAAAACCTCACCAAGGATCATGTATGAAATTCAAAAAGTGAGGATTGAAAATATGCAATAAAGTGAGAATGTGAAATCTTTAAAATATGTGATTGAGGAATAGAAGAAGGAATTACAAACTACTAAACCCCCAATATCTCATTTCAGCACAGAGGATTCTAAAAAAAATTGATAAAAATGTTGTGACTCTAGTAAAACCTAATTCAGACTATATTTTTGATAAGGTAGTTGAAAACAATTCTATGTTGGAAAATGAAGTTCGAGGATTGGTATCCTCAATCAATGACTTTCTGAGATTTTTAAGAACTCTTTAGAGATTGTTCTTAAGATTCATCAGACACCCTCTACAGTCATCTCAGCTCCTTCCTCCTCAGATATTCCAGGTCAACCATCTCTACTATCAGATAGTGTGGAACTCTAAAAGGTGATTCAAGAAGAGTTCAGTATTTAAAAGTTTGGTCTGTTTAGGAGAGACACTCCATGATTTTCCAAAAAAAATGACCATGTCCATGACATGGTTTGATTGTATTAAATGAAATCCTCTAAGTTCAATGATGAAATTACTTGAAGGGTTTATTTCTACTTCCATAAGATCAATACAATGCACCAACTGACTAGTCATTTCATGTACCTTGTGGAAAATCACAAAATTCCTCATATGACTCATTATTTTAATGACCATGTGCTAAAAATTAAAGAGTTCATGCTAAAATTTGAAAAACAATATTGATAATAAGGATGATTTTGAAATTTATATGAAATATGGAGGTGAATTCATCACTGATTTTATCAACTTGTTGAAGCCTTATCTCTATGTAAAAAGAACTGCAATAGTGGCTCCTACAAAAACACATTTGTTGCCTTGTTCCACCCCTTCTTCATTCACTACCTTTTCTCAGGCTTCCTTGTCTATATCTCAGGCTCTGATCCAGATAAAGCCTTTGATTATTGGGAAAAAATTGCCTCAATATTCAACCAAACTAACTCTTTCCCCTTCTTTTTTTGAAGGAGTGCCTCTTCCTTCTCTCTCAATTGGCCCAATCCCTTATACCACTTCTACGTCTGCTCTTGTGTCTCCTCCAAATGTTTCTTCCACAGGAAAAGAGAAGACTACTGACCCTGAAGATAAGTGAAGGATGTCTTTTTGATAGGGATGTTTTTTATTTTTCCTTAGGATTGTAATGAACTTTATCTTTCTATCCAAAAAAATGTTCACTATTGTTGTTTATTTTCATCCTTACTTTCATCTATCTTTTATTTTACTTTTCTTATTTTCTTTTTGATAATCCCAAAACAATGAGAAATAAGAAAATAAATTTAAATCTAATGATTTGTGATCATAATAAAGGGTATATTGTTTGTCTCCTCTTGTTTAATCATGTTTTAGTGCTCAAAATCATGTTAATCATGTTTACAATAACACAAATCATGTTTGGGGTTTGTTGGTATCCTTATAATTTAATGCTTACCACTCTGGGTTTAAAATCTCACAAGATTCTCATTCAGAATCACAAAAATCATGTTTGAATCTTGTAAACTATGTTTGATCTTATTCTATTATGCTTAATCATACTCATTCTTAAGTCAAATTCATTCTTTGAATATTACTGCTTAATATTGTTTACGGATATTTGCCTAAGTCTGAGAAACTGTAAGTCTGCCACCCATCCTGGATTTTGGAAAAGTAACTGACATTGTAACTTAGACAACGTCATCTAGACACCATGACTCAAACACCGTGATCCTGACAATGCATATGTGCTACTGATTCTAGATAACAATGCAACTGTGGAATCGTGATTATCTCACATCTCAAAGGTAAAGGAAAAGACACTGTTTCAAAGTGAGAGGGTTTTAAGAAAAACTATGACACCATTCCTTAATCACTTTTCCATCATTTTCAATTTAATTTAAATTGTATTCTAATGGTCATATTTGAGACATTTAAGGACACTAACATAATTAATGTTACTTTGTATATATGTCACCTGATAGTATGAGGTATGAGGTGTAGAAATCATGCTTCCTGTTGGAACCAACACAAGCACCCAAAATAAAAATAAAATCATGGAACTAGAGAATGAAAGAGTTAGAGTTTGTGAAGTGAACAACATAAATGATATAAGAACATCCATACACTGAAGAAGACATGAAGAACTCTCAATTCTAATAGTATGAACCATTGTAGATCTGAGCCTCAAGAGTTCTCATAGTAACAACCCTAATAATAACAAGAAAAATAAGGCAAATACAATCCAACTGGAAACCATAGAAAGAGACTCACGATACATTATTTTCACAATAGGACTCAAAAATCACATTTTCTACATCTTACAGGTCTACAGATACATATAATAAAACTCATAGAATTTCAAACCGTTTCTCATAATGTTTTCTCTATTTTTTATTGTTTTTATTTATTTTTGAGTAGTTTGTGTATCTATATTAAAACACATACTATCTATGGCATTAAACTGGAGGATACAATATATCCTCACTCAAATATCATTTTACAATTTTTTTACCCATGTATAACTGTGGAAGTGGTCATGTGTTACCTGGTTGTTTTTTTTCGTGAAGAATAGTGAAATAAGTCCAGTGACCTAGGTAGTCCTATGTACTGTTGTTAACCCCGATCCATGGGTTGTAACAAGATTCTTAATATAAACTGGTTGGTGGTAGGTGATCACCAAGTGGAGTGGATTCAGTCTCAACTTGAGAATGAACCACTTGTTTCATTCACTATGTCATTCAATTTATTTTTTCTCTATTTTAATTTATTTTTCATAAAACAACGTTTTACTTTGATAGTTAGTCTTGGATAGTAGTTATAACTATTTTTCCTTATTAAAGTAGTTTAAAAAGTTATATCAATATCTCATATTGATATTACTGATAATGAATTGATCTTTTGAGAATATATTTGAAAATTCAAACTATTATAATTATATTACATTGATAACTGGCCTATTTTAGTTTTAATTGGGGGAAAATTTTATGTAAAACTTTTAACAGAAATATTTATAGGAACCAAATTCACCCCCCCCCCCCTCTTGAGTATCCAACTCCAACCAACAGTTTCCTTTACCCGGGTTATGAATAATTTTGTTAAGTAGAATTACTATGGAATAATATCTCTATGGAAAACATTTAATATCTTCCATAGAGTTAGAATCTTTTCCTTCCATGTTTCAAATGTCACTATCCTAATAAGGTATTTGGGCATCCCTTTGTGTAATTAAATAAGTATTCTAAAAAAATTGATGTGATGTTAATGTATGAAAAGTTAGGGTCAATATACATAATTAAATCAATCATAATTTAGAACATAATAATTACCCATGATAATAAAATAAGTTGCATAATCTTTACCTATATCAAAGTCAATGAAAATTTTATAATGAATGCTTTTGAGAAATGAACATAAGTCATATATTAACCATTAAATCTAAGGTATAATAATATATTTATATATGTGAGAGACATATATATATATATATATAATTTAAAATCAATCCATAACATCAAAGGTTGTCATCATTGATGAAAATTCTTTTAAAATATTATAAGGAATTTTTTTGGGGAAGATACCATTTTATTTTGAATTCACTTATTAGAAATAAAAAAATTAAAAATAATATAGGTAAAATTTAACATAAAAAATTCCATGGAAACTTAAAAATTAATCTTTAAATAATTTAGTTCTCATTATGGGGGTTAATGTTTTACATTCTGTATAATCTAAAAAACATTCCTTTCATACAGTTGTAAAAAGGATTAAAAGTACCTCATTAGAAAAATGACAAGAATATTATTTGAAAACTACTTTATAAGAATGAAAACATGGGAAAAATATATTTAATAAATAATTTTTTAATGATAAAAAAATTATTCATATTATTTTTAGGAAACATGGATATGGAAGAAAACCGGTTTTCCTCCGAATAGAGAAATAAAGTCTATTCCCTAAAAAAAATATTTTCTCAATCATTTCAAGTACCAAAGAGATTAAAATTGTTTTAACACTTGAAAATGATAGGAATAAACATATGATAATTAAATAAAATTAAGATAAATATATTCATGATATAACATTAAAATGGTTAATATATACACCACACAATATAAATAAGTAGTGAATATGGGACATGTCTCGCTGAAGTAAAAGTGAGACAAGAAATCCTTACCTCGAGTCCAAACTAGTCATGTACATCCTTTATATCATATATAATATCCTTATAATTTTTTTGTTTTATTAAGGAAATTATATAGGTTTAATCCCTTATACTTAAAATATTTACATAATTTATTTTAGTGACATTTTTAATTACTTAATCAGTTATGTCCACATCGGGTGTCTGAGAATGTTCAGTTTCTAAATTCAAAATAGCATCGGTGTGTAAACTATTGTCAAAAGGTTCATAGATCCATAATATTATTAATAATAATATCATAATTATAATTTTTATACATAAATTATACTTTTGAAGACAACAATGAATTATGGTTCTGAAAAACAAAATATGATACAATCTTGGAGAAGGAAGTTCGTATGTACACCTGTGTAATGTTACCATTTTCAATGATCTTGTTGGAAATAAGTTAAGTGTCATTTTATATTTCCATAATTATAATTATATAATAAATATAATATTATTTATTTAAATACAGTTTCATATACTATCCTTGTGATGCTATAATAAAACATGAATCACATTGCTTCATGAGGTGGTAGTCCGTCGTACACAAAGAAGTTGTTATCATTTTTCATTAGAGGTTAAGGTAAGAAATTATATGATATAATTTTTAAAATAATTTTTAATATTTTTTCAATATAATATATAAACATTAAATCCATAATCATGAACATATATGAGAGGTGATGATAGAAAACGAATTTCATTAGTTCATGAGGTGGTAGTTTGTCGTACACACAAATGATGCTTTCATTTCTCAATTGATGGAAGAGGAGATGGATGTAGGTTATCCCATTAACATAATAACATATAAGTATATGGGATATAGTTATTTTATTATATAAACATGTTTTAGTAAGATTTTATTTATGTGTAATAATAAATAAAACAAAGATTCTCTATTAAGAACAATACCCCGTTCTTCAGACTACCTCTTTAGGATTATACCTGAAGCCCCCATAGATTGTATTTCTGATAAAAATGACTATAAGATGTAGGTATATTATTAAATAACTTATTTGTGTAGTTATTGTTTGAAACAAAAATATTTTGTAGTGTTAAGTGGAGAGGATAAGGTGCGCCTAGTTATCACTGCAGTATCAGACACACTTGAAATTTTGAAAATAAAAAGATATAACCACATTTTATACATTGGAAAAGGATTAAAAATATATAATTATAAAAACATTGATGAAATAAAGTGAAAATAATTTAGAAAATTGGAATTGGTAAAACAAATTATGTCATTATAACCCTTATCTCTTTAGTTTAACCCCTATAAATATGTTTTAACCTTAACTATGATAATTAATTATTACTATTTTTACTATTAATTAGGAAAAAAATTAAGTTGAAAATATTATATAATATAAATTATTATTATTATTACAAATATATAATCCATTTCTTCTAATTAAATTAACATAATTGGAATAATTTAATTTAAAATTAATCTTATATACATGATAAAAAAAATGATTTTCCAAAGAAAGAGTTTTCCTAAGTATAAATGATTTTTATATAAAAATTTAATATGTAATTGATTAAAATGACACAAATTGGATTAATACAGATATAATTTAACTAATTTTACTTTTAAAACATTCTAAAACAAAATATAACTTTCTAAATGATTTTAAAAAAGGCCATTTTCAATAAAAGCCAGTATTTTTCAATATTCATCAGAATAATAATATTTTTTGAAAAATTATAAACAATTCACCCTAATATAATTTGTAAATGTTTATTAAAAAAATGAAATTTAATTTTATAAAAAAAATTCAAGAAGTGGAAAAAATTAATTTTATTATTTGTTCGAAAAATTAATGAAAAAACTTTTTAAGAGGATCTGTATTTTTAAAGGAAGAAATGTCATTATTAAAAATTGAGTGATTAATACCTCAGAATTTATCATTAAATTCCCATATATTATAAAATGTGTAATTATTTCATAAATTATTTAATACTATTAATGTTTTTCAAATTAACATCTAGGCTATAACGATCATAAATAATCATGGTTCATTTAGGATCAAGGTTTCATATCCTATACACTATCAATCATAGTTTATTTATTTAAAAAATATGGGTGTCACATTACTCCCCTTCTAAATAAATAACATCCTCTGAATTTAAACTAGTCATTAGCAATCAGGAGCTTTAAATATTAAATTTAATTTATAGAAAACAAACTAGATAAAAAGGGTTAACAAAATATCCTCTTAAAAATAGGGTAATAAAAGTAAAAAGGACAACTAAAATATCACAAAACTAAGTTTTGCATAAATATAAAATTAGAGAGAAGTGAAAAATTGGATCTAGAAATAAGTTTCATTTAAGAGATAATGTTATACTTGTTTTTAGAGACAAGAGATAATTTATTTATTGAAAATGAATAAAATTTTCATTTCAATATCCTTTTACAAAATTTTACGGATAATTTTACCAAATATGTTGAGAACTTACGAAAATATACATAATATAAAATTATAATTCCATCCTTTAATCACTTTTCATCCCAATATCATATGTTTCTCTGAACAATGAGTATTCCAGATTAATTTTTTATTCCTAAACCACTAAAATTAAATTCTAGAAGATCACATGATTATAAAAAATGATATCAAGATATCCCTATTATCTTTAAACATAACTAAAACCAGAAATTGTTTGAAAAAGGAAAGATAATTCTCAAAATGGATACACCTTCATATTAATCTCCAAAATCCAAAGTTCATCTTAAATCATTCCATAACTAAATAACCCTACATCCCAAAAAAAATCAAGGATTAAATTTTATTCTCTGAAAATAATCTTTTATGATAAATTACATGTTATACCTAAGGGTTACATATACTTCAACCTAATAAAAAATTTCCGTAAAATACTATTAATCACTAGAAAATCCTAAAAAATCAAAAGGATTTGATCTTAAAATATTCTTCCCAAGATAAAAAAAATATTTATCTATAAAATACCTTAAGTAGAAAACTTTATAATAACCAATATATCCTAATGGTCAGTGGAGGTAACTTCACCCTTTTTATCCATCAATTTTTGGATTAATCCCCATTTTCTATCTATATATGATAGGTTATTTCTCAGATTAGGGGTTGTCTTTTTTATAAAACTATTGGAAAAATTGATTCTCTTATTTATAGCTAACCTTTAACCTATAAAATTCCCAATAATATGATGAATAACGTCAAAAATAACATTATTTGTCTAATAATTTAATTACCCTCTATGTATTTCTACCCAACTCATTCTTTTCGAAAAAAATAATTTTAATCATCTATAATTTCTTCAACCTCAAGCCTATATTAAATACTATATTTTTCTCAATCATATAAAATATCACCTTTACATTAAATAATCTTTCTAGGCCATTAATACCATTTAACATATTCCTTCAAATCCTTAAAAAAATAGTATTTTTGAATAACCCATAGAATCTTCATGATTATTATATCCCAGGTAGCACTTATAAAAATACTTCAATAGTATTATTCCCAAGTTCCAATTCATAAACACATAAATCATTTAACTTCAATGATTTTCATAACATAATACCTTAGGAAATTTTACTCGGATTAGGTCATTGACTTAAATGATATCCAAATTCCCCCCATATCCAACACTGAACTATTAGTAGTGCTTTAGGTGTAAAACTATTTCCCTAGTATTGTTAAGAAAACTCTAAATTTTTATTAAAAATTTTTCTGATTTTTTCAATCCATTTACAAAAAATAAAGAATTTTCCAATTCCATTAAGGAATTTTTCTGGGTGCCTCTTACATCATTTTTGACATGCATGAAATTGAATCTTCATTTCTTTATTATCATTAACAGTCAATCATCCTGGGGACACCATCCTTCTCTTCTTTTTTGGGATTAGAAATTAAACTACATTCTAGTTGTTAATAATAATTCAAGGTACCTCATTCGGCATGATCAGAAGATGTATGACTTCCATTCCCATTAGGAGGGGAATCTTTTTAGGGAAATCATTACATTTCCCATCACATTTTTTGTTGTCTTACTTTCTCCAATTTCCCTCTCTTAACTAAAAATAATCAAATAAACAAGTTGATAAAGTATTAATATAAAAAAGGGAATCTTATAAATATAGAACTAATAACTTATAAATGAGAAGTATATATTTTCTTATGTGTCTCTACGTATGAATCTTGGTTACCCATAGTAACAATTCCTATTAGGCTGGTTAACCGAACAATTTTTTCAGTTCCTTTATAATGTCTAGAAAATATTTTTTGAATCTATAAAACATTTCCCCTAAGAATATATAAATAGGTGTTCAGAAAGGCCCATTATCGTGCAGTAGTTGATGATCGAGTCAAGACCAATGGCACATTTATAGATTTATTAACTTTAGGTACAACTATGTCGATCCACATCCAATTGTAGTATCCAGACAGTGATGTAATTACTTGGAAGCTACTCGCTCAATACTTCAGAAAAATTCTCGGATATTTTTTATATACATAGTTTTATCCATGTATTTATCCTTGGGGTTCTCAATAAATTATTCTTATCCTAAAACAAAAAAAACTAGACCTTGATCGGATACCAACTACAGTGACCTTATCATTTTACACATATTATTAGATGATTTTTAACATTAATAACCACTAATTACTGCACAAAGATTTTTATTCTTGGTTTTTTTTTAAGATTAGGTATATAATACATTAAATAGAGACTATAAATAAAACATATCTATTTTATTCTTCATAATGAGCTCTTACAAATTCATAGGATAATCTAGGGAATACCTAAATAAAGGGGTGGTCTAAAAAGAAAATGAAGTGGATAAATATGGTAAGGAAACATAATTTCAATGTCAAAGTAATAACATGATATAATAAAATAAAAGGATCATGATTAGTACCATGGGATCATAAATTAAAAAACATGGTATCATAAGATAATGGGAACATAAGAAATGTGGCTGCAATATTAAACATGACATAAACATAATTCAATTCTAACCACTGGGACAACATCACATAGTGGACGGAGTCCCATAATGGATTGGGATCACTCCCTAACCCCATACATGATGTTTCATGAGAATAATACATTACCATTTGAATTGGAGGGATATATAATTATGGGACCAACCATCACATTTATATCATTTTCATATATCTGTGTGCCACATAATGAAATCAATCATAAAGCATAAACATAATAATTACCCATGGAAAGAAATGGGTTGCATAACCTGGCCCCATATGAAGTTCCCAGACAGTATCTAAGTATTACTGAGAAGATGAGGGGGTGAATCAATGATATCTTTTTCGTTTTATGTTCCATTATTTTTTAAACAACCTTCACCTATTGTAAAATAGTTTCTTCTCTACTCAAATCTCACAACCATAAGAACACAATATTTTCAAGGTTCACTACTCAACAAGAGTAGCTATGTCCTTGGTATGGTATGGAAATAATCCAATACCACACAATCCACTAAAAACAATCCTTTTATGTGGAATACAACTAGTAGTATATACCCTTACACTCATGTAGCACTTGGAAAACAATCCTCTAGCGCGTGTGCACCCTCTTACCACAAATAGGGAATTGCAGTATTTCAGTGCTTCTTTACAATTGAATAGTTGTATTCTATGAAGTAAAAATATTCACTTTCCTACCCAGAAGCTAGTAAGAACTCCCATACGCACCACTGAATATGTGCGAAGACCAAAAATTTTTCATGCAGCCTTTAGGATACCTTGCGCGCAATTCAAATGGCTTGCGCATAAAAATTCCATTTTGGCGTGAAAAACTTTTTCATGCAGATTCCCTTTTTTGCGCAACTTCTTCTCTTTTCACTCAAATTCTCTCTTTTCACGCAAGTTCCCTTTTTAGAGCAACTTTTTATCTTTTTCACATAGATTTCCTCTTTTCGTGAAAACTCCTTTATTTTCGTGCAACTCATTTAGCGTATAATTTTACACACACCAGAGCTCTGGATTTCTTCTAAGTTTTGAGAATTAACAAATGGGAGGGGTTTACCTCATATTTATATGCCTTTTTAACCCTATGTGAAAACACTAATCTGCATATAAAACCCTCTTCATGCACATAAAAACTCTTTCACAAAATATCATATTTCGCGCAATGCTCCAATTTTTCACACACCTCATGCCTTTTCCAATTTTCGAGCTTCTGATCTCAAAACACCTCTTGAGCAAAAAACTTTATTCCTCTATTTCTCGCACCACTTTATTTTTCGCACCTCCCGCAAATATTTCGTGCATCTCACACATATTTTGCGACTTATGATATTTTTGAAACACATATCAGCAAAGCATTGTATGGTTTAAAAGTACATTACAGAGTGAATTGATTTATCTTATTTGACAACAAAAGACAACACTCTGCAAAATCCAACTCTTAAAATGTACTTCTCCATCCAACTTGGTCCCAACACTATATCATAATCAAAAGATATTTCATAAAGAATACATTCTATATAAAATCATAAGTAATGAATTAACCAATAAAATGAAGGGATCATATGCATGGAATATAGGTAACATAAATATATATAGAATTTATCATCAGTCCGTATCATTAATTGTTTTTTTATTATGAATATATATCATTTAAAAATATTAAAAACATTAATGATGAAAATTACTTTTCCAATTTTAAAATCACTTTTCAAAAAATAAAAAATTTACCAAATATTTTCTAAACAGTTTCCATTGAAAATAAACATCTAAAATTAAAAAGGAATCCAAAAATAGAATACTGGTCATGCCAGAGGGTAATTTCATACATGTTGTATATGTCAACAAATATCCTTTTAAGACTTTGGAAAAAAGTCAAAATGCTAAACCGTTTTGAAAATGACAAGAAGATTCCTATTAAACCATTTTTAAAATAAATTCATCATAGGTAAAAATGAATTTAAAAAATCATAGAATAATAAAAAATCATTTTTTTAACATTATAAAGATTAAATAGACATTGAAGAGGTACAGTTTTCAACTGAAGAGATAAATAAAGTTTATTTTTTCATAAAAAAGTCATCTCAATCATATTAAATACCAAAGAAGGAGAAAAATGTATTATTTGAGGTGCTTGTAACCAAGATCCACTTAACTAGGGCTCTGGGATAGATTTTAATGGAGCCCTAGGCATAAATCCATGTATACTAATGGATACCAACTAGTAGTGAAGTAATAATTAAGTAATAGTTAAGAGACTATACCCTCTAAGTATGATAATAATAATGGACATATAGTTCTAGTAATATCGATGAAATGAAAAATATTTGTAAAACCAATAATAAATAATAGAAATATAATACCAAAAATAATACAACCATATATATCATATTATTTATACATGTCATACAGTCATAGAAAACATGCATGATCACTTAGAGGTCAATCATATAGAAACGTACTAAACAACCCAAAAGTGATACTAACCCGATGCAGTGGAACCACCATGGTGCATCTAAAATATTTCTTGTTGCACTGCGTATCATGTCTCACTATGGTATATTGTATGATCTTATTCACATACCTAAACTAAATTCCATTAATTCTATACACATCCCTAGGGGATCATGTAGGGTGTGACTGTGAACTCAGTATGCCACCTCCAATGTCTTTCTATCTTACATCTATGTTTGTAAACATGTATGAATTTAAAAAATAAATAGAAACTGCACTCATTCATAAAATAATTAACCCTCTTTACACATGCTCAGTAGCCATGTGGAAACATTTACCTACTTTGGCCAATTCCGGAGTAGAATCATGTTTCCACAGTTAATCATATCGGAAGAACATTGGTATGTAATCCATATACATGTCGCCAAAAACATCATTCAATATGACGCAACATATTCCACATATCAAGTAATAGTAGTGTCCCATTTTCACACCCAATAATTGTATCACAGGTCCCTCGTACTTCCTATTGAACAACCACAATTAGTTTAAATCCCCAAAATGCTGAAATCAATCACAAAACCATAAGACATCCTCTTAAAAAACTACCATCAGCTAAAAAACATCTGGTTCTAAAACAAAAAATATCCATCATTCAATAATGAATAAATAACCATCATCTGAACAACCTAATTTCCTGAGTCGCTGCGATATCTATCCCCCCATATTTTTAGCCCACTATCCATCAATTTTATAGCAAGACTCAACCCCTATATGATGGTCCCACTAAACATCAACTATTTATTTCTATGGTTATAACATCCTCTTTAATTTATTTTTAACACTATAGCCTAAGATGATAATTTTACGGAGGACTCCACCCAAAAAAAGTGGTCAAAAACACCACAATAAATTCATTATCTATGTTCAAATGACTCCAATGTCTCTATAGGACAATCATAGTGAGTTAAAATCACAAAAATTTCCTAATCCACACCAATTGAAAACTCTTTTGTCATAGTAACACCTCATATCCCTTATGTGGAATGGTCATCACCATTCTCCTCAACCTGATGATCAAATTTCCATAATTCTGATGGCCAGCACCATCCCACATATCTCAGTTCATTCCCTCAGCTGAAAAAATATCATCATCTCAATCCATGTGCTCATATCACCCCATGTATTTTGGTTCATTCCCACCATGTTCCCATGGAACCATTTCAATTTTATCACAATTAAATTAAATTAAATAATTTAAACAACATGCATAACATTATCAAACCAACAAAAGGTCCCAACCCTATCTTAACACATTTGAAGAGATAAGAGCATGCCCATCAACATCTCACTACAAAAATTAAAGAGTTTAAAATCAATTTTTAATTAAAAACATTTTCACCTGGACAAACCCTTAGTCACCCATAATAAAATAAACATCCCATATATTTTTTATACACACTGAGAAAGATAGGAACCACATAGCTTATTCTTGTAGGTTCTCGGTCATTGAATAAGGGCCACTAATCAGATCTGAGATGAGAGAAAACACTATTTTATAAAAACACCCTGAAAATAGGAAAAATGAGATCAGATGGTATAAATGTGTCAAAATAGATATAAAAGAAGAAATTAATTAAGATTAATCAAATATTCACTTATAACTATCCAATGAAAGAAATATATCATCAATCCGAGCTCGAGTGAGGGAGTTTGGACAAATCCTTGAGGAGGGGGAAATTGGAACCCACGGCAGTAAGAGGCATGTGAATGAAGGAATAAAAATGAAATAAGAAGGAAATAATGAGGGAGGGAATTTAATAAATTCCACCAATCGATTTAAAACATGGTTGGGCCACATCACATGTATAACCATGTGCTAACCATTCAGTACCATTGTCCAGAGGCACATCCACCCTGCATTTCTAGGTGAAAAGTTTTTTAAACAATGTGTTGCCCATGTGAAACCTCTATAATTTATTATAGGTTTCTCACATGATTTTCTAGCCACATCACATGGTTTATTCTAATAGTGATATATTTAAAAAGGTACACATGGTTTTGACATCATGTTTAACACTAACTATGCACCAACTGTAAGCCTAGTGTTGTGCCTCCCAATCATTATTTCTCCAAGCCTACCTCTTTTGAAACCCAACCGAAAATACAAGAAAATTATGTGTACTTAAACCCTATATAAATACTTTTCACTCAAATTTTTTAATTCATTAAATTATGTATTGAATATCAGTTTAAATGTTTGACCATCTTCCAAAATTAAAAGTTTAAATTTTCCCAAAAATTATGACCCGCTCAAAAATGAGGGATGTTTTAATCTCCCAACCTTAGGATAGCTCATCCCTAAGCTATGTGATATCTTTTAGAGATGGTTAAAAACCTATCCATCTCATAAGAATCACCCTAGTCTACCCCACATACCCAGTCACAGGTCAATTCCTCTCTTTGATCCACACCTTAGGAATTACCTACCCGGTCACTTCCCAAGACAACCTGACATTTTGATGGTTCCTTCCACAAGAATCTAGATATAAATGTCCCCATATGATATATTTCCATTATTTCACCTCTCTAGGTTCTCAATCCATACATGTGTCACAAGATAAACCCATGATTCCATCATTGCAACGGATTCCCAAAATCAACGCATCACACTAATACTCAAAAGTGATCCCACGTCATATATATATATATATATATTCATTTGAATAAAATGTCTCAATTACTAAAAATCTCATAAAATGACACATCCTTCTCGATTCATACATACTAACTAGTGCCTGAATAGATCAATTACAACACGTGAACCCATATCAGTCATCCCATAAACACAAAGAGTGCACTCATAATCATGGTGTACCTCTAAACTTCATTGGATATCTGGCCCACTCTTACCATTGCAGCTCAACTGAATGCTCTTGGACTGAAGCTTGACTAACTAAAACCTAAACTCCCTATAGAACTACACCAACTAAAATCCACCGAACCCACTACTAGGTTTACCTCTCCATCTATCTTTCTATCTATCTATCTCTCTCTATCTGTATTTCTCTCTCTTCCACAACTTGTACACATAGTAGTATCTCGGATACCAACTCCTAGTACCACTCCCCATCCAACCTTAGATCTTTGAGTCTGACTCGATCCCTGACTCTCAATATACCATGAATTATTCATACAGAACCTCCCCAAGTTCCCCATCTGGCTACATTCCCTACACACTTTAATAGGTTTCTCTATTGGCTATGAAAATTCCCCAACTACCAATACTGGAAGAACATCATTGATGACCCACTCCTTGTGTTCTTTCCAAATATATAGAATAACTACCCTACTAATAATCCTTATGATCTTACATCTGGACACCCAAATAATCACTTCCAGTCTTACATGGAACAATTACCTAGCCCATGTAAGTTTGGTCCATCAAGTTTCCAACGGTTATCAGTGCCTAATTCACTGCCTCAAAGATCGAGGTTAACCACAATATTTTTACCAAAAAACATGATAGAATTCATTAAACCATAATCATAATTACTCATCCAAGTGATTTCTTTTCCTAATATTGAAGGTGAAAATATTGAAAGGTCCGTGAAACTCCCTACATAATCAAAAACAATTGTATCCTCTATTATAAGTTTATAAACTCACATGATCGGTCCACCATCAAAACCTATGGAAATAAATTCTTATAAAACCTAGCCTCAAAATCCTTCCAGGCCAGCCCCTCATGTCTACTAGCCTATACATGTACATCCCATCAATCTTATTTTTATCCTCTTAGTATATAATTATCACGTTTTACATCTGAACTGGGGGTGTCTTGAGCTAGTCAAATATCATTAGAACATACTTGGTCCAATTGTATAATGTCGAAGGTTGACCGTCACCTTGAAACAACGATGGTGATGAAAATATAAATCTCACATCATATATTCCCTGGATTTCTCATCTCCCAACTCTCCCCTATAAATACTATATATAACTCATATCAAGATCCCACTGAGATTGTCAGCTATCCATGTCCTAAAACCTACCATCTTCTATGGCTGGCCCACCTGTATCATTGCCCCTAATTGTGACTCATGATCTTCCTAACCATTAAGATCCTCGTACCGACCTTCCAGGGAATTATCCAATGCACCCTCTAGTGTCACCAAATCTTTACACTCTTGATTCTCCACCATATCCCATTTAAGTGGTGTCATGTTTAACACTAAATACAATGGTCAATTACTATACTAACAGTACTTATATCAAAAATAGGGAAATTTGTAACATTTAGTGAATCTCACCACCCTTACACATCCCCACTACACCAATATCGCACCTTAGTTGTCCTCATGACCCCTTCCCATATCAGAGTCAGTTATCACATATCATGCATGTCAAATATCATCATCCTGGAGTTGCAGAGTATAATGAAACCAAGAAGCTATGTAGGAAAACATTTTTTAGATTTTTGTTGACAATTTAAGTAGTTCAACACATTTCTTTATTCTTTCGTACTTATAATATAGTCAGGACTATACAAACTATATACACATAAGATCAAAAATCAACTATCAAGAACCACATAACTATGTTGGATGAGTAAAATTCCACCAAAAATCTATGCAAGAAAACAATTTTTCGAGTTCTGTTTTCACATAAAACAGCCTAACCCCTCTTCAAAAATTCTTGTTTCTTGAAAACAATCACAACCATATACACATATAATATGATTCTAAGTGCCTACCATGATGCATAAATACTCATCCCTTTACATAACAGAAAATGGTTCAAAATATCATAATCCAATAACAGCACACCCAATTGTGGCATTAAAGGTAGAAATCAAACAACAATAAAATCACAAATCCAGACCTCAATTTACCACCCCTAAAAATAGGTTTATCCCCCATGCAAGGGGATGCAAGCACCCAATAATGATCTATTTACTAAATTATGACTAGATACTAGTCTATGATATAAAAAACATAAATAATTATATAATATAAAAAAAATAAACCACTATGATGCCATTTTTAGATAGCTAAACACAGTTACCGGGTTATACGCAATTATTGTGATGCTTCAAGGTAACGCCAATAAAGAACCTCCTCTAATACAATTTTTATCACCCTATCCCAGGATCCATTTAACTGAGCTCAAATATAGAGGGTCATTTTCCCTTCAAAATGCCTCTCCATATTCCAAAGGTTTCTTACTAACACCAAGGGTTTAATTAGGAGATAGTGGGGAGACTGTACCCTATCGTGAGGATAATAATAATTGTCATATAATTCCAGAACTACCGTAGAAAAAACACAAATAAGGGGAAGAAATAATAAATAATGATAATAACATGACCAAATAAAAACAACCAAATATATCAAATAATGTATACATATCATACAATCACACAAAACATGAATGATTTCCCAGAGAATGATCAAAAAATAATATACTCAAAATCCCAAAAAGTGACTAGCTTATGTAGAAGATCCCTTGTGGTTCATCTGTATTTCATCCCATGAACATGCGCATACATACCCACTATGGTATGGAGAAATATCACATTACATTACTATATATTAAGGAAATTAATTCCACACACATCCTAAGGGGCTTATGTAGGGTGTGTGTATAAACTAAGTAGGCCACCACCAATATATGTCTATCTTTCATCCATATTTATAATAGTGTATGCGTACATAAAATAAATATCAACTACACTCATTCATAAGATACGTAACCCAATTTACTCATCCTCATCATCCATGAGGAAGTATTTACCTTCTTCTTCCAATACTCGAGTGGAATGATTCATCCATGGTTAGTCGTACATGAAAAACCTTGGTATCACATCCACATACATGTCACCCCACTCTGTGTTCCATCAAATACCACATATGCTTCATATTGAGTAATACCAGGGTCCCATTGGCATGACCAATAAGTGTATCAAATTTCCCGTTAACTTCCAATTTAACAATCACCATCAACTCAATATCCTGACATCTAAAAGTCAATCACAATTCCCTCAGACTTCCGCAATAACAACTGTCATCACCAAAACATCCCAACATCCTAAGGCATTATGATATTCTTCCTTAAATGATTAATAATTCACCATAGTCCTATCACCCAAATGTCCTAAGGCATGAAAAATTCATACTCCCATCATACCATCCCATTAAACATCAATTTCATGTCAAGCCTCAACCCCCATTTGGTGGTCTTGCTCACCAATAACTACGGCTTTTATGATGAGAAACTCCTCTATAAATGAGGGTAAACACCATCCTTTAATCTGAAATGAATAAGGATTACTCCACCGACAATAATTGGTAAACACCACCAAAAATATTTCCACATCTATGTTCTAATGACTTCAACTGTGTTATCGTCTAATCAAGGTTTGTAACACCCTGAGATTTTAAAAGAAGAAAATTATGTTGATAGTGTAAATAAAACATAACACTGAACTTATATGGCAATTTAATGCCCAAATTATTTAAAATATACTTATTAAAAAATAAATTTATTCTATTTAATGTATTTCACAACACACAACCCTAATATTTTTATGTTCTATAGCATATTCAACATGCAACCCTGATCTTAAATGACCCACAATATATATAACTGTTATAACCTAGTGGTTAACTTGGTAGGGAAGAATATTGTTAACACAATTTTGAAATATATATATATATATGTATTTATAAATATATATATATATATCATTCTATATAAAAAATTTGATAAATTTCGAGTAAAAAATCAATCAACGTTTTTTAATGTAATTTTATTCTACAAAAATCTGTTTTCTTCATAAATGATTTTTGTTGTTTTTCCTGAAAATGAAATTAAAATTATTTTTTAGGCAGTTTTATAAAATTAAATTCATTTTCTAAACTTTTGAATCAAAATTTACTTGGGTTTAGATTATAGTACCTTTCAGAAAATATTTATTTTTCAGTGAATAGTGAAAATACCGATTTTTGTAAAAATGTCACTTCTTTTCAATAAATTAAGTAATTTAAAAGTAAAATTTTGTTTTAAATATGATTTAATGAAAAATATTTATTATTTAGTTTTATTTAATCAAAAAAATTAATTTTTTATAATCATTTTATTTTATTTTAGTATATGTTTGTTTTTGGTTATAAAAAATGATTTTTAAGCTATTTTAAAGTACATAATGTCTCTAAATCTTTATTCATTAAAATAAAAACTAATGAGGAATGATTTAAATGAAATATATATATTATATATAAATAAATACTAATTTATATTCATATAATGATAATTATTATATTTAGAGTTAATATAAAATTCCATTGGGCATGAAAAAAATTAACTTTTAGAAAACTCGATTTTTCATCATGTTTGTGAGTTTTGTTTTAAATTTAATTTCTTTTAAATTTTTTAAAATATTTTTGAAAAAATAAAAATCATTTTTTAATTCATAATTTCCTAATGTTGTTAAGGTTAATATTTTAGAATTTTCTAAAATGATTATTATTTTAATGATTAGTGAAAAATAAATTATTTTAATTGAAAATTGCATTTTTGCTTAAATTTTTGATAATGTTAAATTATATTTTAAATTGTTTTAATAGTAAATTACTTTAATTATTTATCTATTTATCCAATTTTGGTAATATTATTAATTTTCATGTTGAATTTGGATATAAAAACACTGTTTACATTTAGGAATTTTCTCGTTAAAAAATTTCTTTCTCATCGCATGTGTGGGATTGATTATAATTTTTTTCCACTTATGTGTATTTAATTGTAGAAAAATTTATTCTTAATATTTAATTATATTAATTTTCCATTTCTAATATGTTCAACTTAATTTATTACCTAAATGAATAGTGAAAATAGAAAAAATTATTTACAGTAGTTAAACAAAATTGGTAACGGTTAAAAATAACCTAAAAATTTTTAAAAATCCCATTTTTTTTCCATAATTAAACCTTTTATCTTATATTTTCTATAAAGTACCATTTTAGAGGCTTTTGGAAAGAGAAAAACATGGGTATGATTGAATCTTTTCCAAAAATTACTGTTGGGCCACTAAACTCCCTTAAAAATGGCCACCCACTATCCTCTCTTATTTACTCCATAAAACACTATTTTTTCATATAATTCCATACCAAATAACTACAAAAAAATTCGTAAAATCCTCTGAAAAATCTTATTTTTGGAATAAATCCAACCTAGAAGGGTTTTTGTGCAAACCCAGGGAGGATACTCAAAGAACATGTAATGTTCTTCAATGAGCATATTTATTTTATTTCTTCCTGAAAAAGCTCAAATTCATATCATAACATGATAATATAATAAAAAAATATTAGATATAATTATATTTTTATATTTTTATATAATAACTTAAAATAATTTCCACTTCCATCAAATGGGTTATAAAACATTATTCCTGTGTATGGCGAATTATCGCCATGCGAACCAATGTCATTCATTTTTTCATTCAAACCACTCACAATTGTGTATAATGATGCATATAAAGTATATATATTATATTTATACCATAATTATACCTCTAAATCCATTATTTAATATATACATTTTTTACTTTCCATTTTGTAGGGGATATGATAATGTCGGTCATGTGTACGCCGGACTACTCCTCACAAAGAGATCTTATTTCTTTTTCACTAACACTTTACATAGAATATAATAAGGGATAAGATAATGAATTCATGGGATATAAATGAATTGATTATTATATTAATTAAATATTTATCATAATTAAAAAATATTATTTCATTTTATTTCTTTCATTGGAAATTGTTAATTTTGTTCATGGACTTATGGACAACCGCCTCCCCAAAATGGTGTGATTATATTTTTCATCACCAAATCCTTAGAATAATATATATAAGTATATAAAATTAAATAATATGACATTTATGATATTAATATCATTCTATAAATCTAAAATATTACTTAACATCTTTCTATAATGATCATTGAAAAATGGAAACATTACACATGTGTATGTATGAAAAACTGTTTCCATGATCATAACGTAAGTTAATTTTTCAAAAAAATCATTCATTATTGGTTTAAAAAGTATATTTAATGTATAAATATTATAATTATTTCATAACTTTTATTTTTTTATATGTTTATATTATTAGCAATTTGACCATACTCAACCTACCTAAGTCATTTTTGATACGTAGGCCAAATATGGTCAAAGCATCTAATGTAAACATAATTGATTATGTTACCATATATAAAATGGTAGTAATTGAAATAAATTACCATTAAAAATTTAAATGGTTATTAAGAAATAAAATAATTAACATAATTTTTTTTATTTCAGAATATAAATAACAAGTGGGATGAATCGAACTTCATGTAGGGGTTTTCTCGTCTCACTTTTATTAATGTGATACATATTCCATATTCACCAATTACTTTTCTATGGTGTATAAACTTAACATTAATTTATTTTATTGTTCTTATAATTAAATTTATATGGATTTTAATATCCATTTTATGTTCTCTCTTTCATTGGGTTTATAGTTTCAATGTTACCTAAGTAGTAAGGGGTTTTTGTCTAAATATTCCTTCTTTCATATGTATATTATGATATACACCTATATTATTTTATGTTGTGTATATAATTACCCAATTTACATTTAATATCACTAATATCCATGTTTTCATGATATTTTAAGTTTCATTTAATGTTATTCATTCATACTGATTATGATTCAAAATTAACAAAATAGTAACAATATTACGTTATAATCTAATCCTTTATTGAGATTGTTTATCGTTATTATTCCAATGATGTGATCTTATGATCCATATCTCAACAAACTATGGATTCCACTACACTAATTTTTTTCATGTTATTTAAAATTAATAATACCATTTCTCTAATTTTTTGTAATTAATATAATTTAGAAAATATTTTTAATTAAATCTAACTTTATTTCTCTCTTTGGCTAGAAATATGTTTTATTTGCATAACAATGTTTTTTAAAAAAAATTGAAAAAAAATTATTACTATCATATCATTTTTTAAAATATTTTTTTAACCATGTTTTGATTTTTTAAAATATGTCTTAAAAGTAATATTTATGAAATTTCCCAAAAAATGTTGTTTTGGATTTTATCGAAACTGTGAAGGGAATCTCCTTATCATTTATGAACAAAGAATTTCTATTACCCTTTTACAGTGTAAATGGAATGTTCTTTTTAAATTTTAAGGAATTAATAGAATTACCCTCATTCTTGCCAAAATTTGTTTTAAAGCTTATTTTAAAATTTTATAAGGATATTTTTAAAGAATTTTTTTTCCTAATATTCCATAAAATCATTGTTTATAAAATTTTTTATCAAATAAAAGGATTTTCAAAGTGGTTTATGTTTTAAAATGGTGTTTTTCAACTAAAAATTATATTTTCCTCATGGTAAGTCTTAAATTATTTTTAAATATTCATTTATATCTTTTTAAGTTTGTTTTCAAAGAAAAGGATTTTAACAATTTTTTATGGTTTTTTATGATTATAAAAGATATTTGGAAATGAAAAATATATTTTCTTTAAAAAAATTAGAATAGTATTTTAATGCAATTTTAATTCATAAAATTCAAAAAACCTTTTTTACCTATTCTCCATTGGGTATATTTTTTATTAATATAATATTAATTATTTCTATAGATGGATTAATATTATTTCAAAGAGATTATTATAGAACTCATTTCTTTTTTACGGGTTAATCATGATATAAAGAGATTTACATGAAACCCATTTCTTTTAAATGGGTTAATCTAGATATATAAGAATAATGATTATTTCTATGAGTTTGATTATTAAATATATATATACTTTACTCAATTTTTGGTTCTTAGACATTATATATGATGGGTGAAAAAATATGGCACCAAATAATCCCCTCATAGATTATATGATGGGTGCGCAAAGATAGTGCTCAAATGAATTGTGTAATGAATGTGTTCTCTGGTGAATTATATTGGAATTCCACAATATATTTATTCAAATTGTAAGGGTTCTTTAAGGGTTCTATAAGTGTTCTATTAATAGGATTTCCACATATAACAACACATTCTGTGTAATATTTCAATGGTTTTATAATGTTTCATTTTATTAAGATTTATATGACATGGCTCATTATTACTAAATTTTATGAACCTTTAATTTTTAAATACTTATTATATGCTTAAATGTTTTATGATCCAAGTATTAATGGGTTTGAATATTATTATGTTATACTCACACACTATGATTGTTTCATCATACCCTTATCTTTTTATTATTCTCACTGATGACATTCACTTGTTAATGCTTTCATTTTACCTTACTAATTATTTGAGCTTACCCTTCATAAGTTTTCTTTTCCATGGGTTATAAAGAATGGGGATAACCAAATTATGTATAGATTATATTTTCTATGGATGATTTATATTTCTTAATATGAAAAAATAAAAGTAGGGTTAAGTGGGATAAATACTCATTTAAATTCATGAGAACAATTTATGTAAGGGTTTTTCTAATTATCTAAAACACTAAACATAAAATCTCATTGAGAATATAAGTAATCTATGTAATGATCCATAATTTCTAAATGATATTGTTTGGGAATAAATGTATTCTATGTATAATATTGTACAAGTAAAAAATATCTAGAACTTGAATAAAAAAATATAATTATTAAAATTCATTATATTAGTTAGCTATGAAACCAATTAAAATGATAAAAATTAAAACCTCACAATAAAATATTAAATAGAAACTCTAAAATGGAAAAATAATTATATCCCCAATCTACTAGAATCAACATTCCCATAGATATCGCTATAAAAATACAAAATATTAATAAACCAATCAACATATTATGAAAATAAAAATATAACCTTAAGTGGAATTATATTGAATTTTTAGTGAAAGAAATAATAAGTATTTATAGGGTATATTGGGAAATGTAACTTTTGTAATTTGACTATTATATGAGCGTTGGTAAAATATGACCATTTTTCAATATAAATATTGGAAACTATACCTTTGGATGATAATTTTACCATTATAATTATTGTTTATAAGTATTAATGAAAAAATATAATTGATAAAGAAAAAAAAAGAATTAATGGTCACAACCAGTAGAGTCATGTTTTTTGAAGCCCATTTGTCAGAACATGGGAGGGAGGTAGAATCACCGGTGTTTTCCCTTGACCAAGACCAAGACAATCTTCCATAAGTGAAGCTTGAACAAAATCGCCTATGAAACTACTAATTTTTTTTGGATATTACCACTTGGTCGATGTTAGATGATCCACCCACTGAAAATATCATGATTGCATCCTTTACACATAGAGTGTTTGTTGGTGTAATAAGGGGTTATGTGTCTATTCCTTAGTTATGTAAAGTGTAATTTACTTTATGTAAATAAAATTATTATTCCATAAATTCTTTTTAATAATAGTTTTAATTAAAAAATATATGTGTTCAATGGAGATGAATTTCATAAATTGATTTCTGGACAAAAATTAAATATAATACAATTTTTTAAAAAAGTTATACATTTTTATAATAAACCAATTATTTATGAATAATATTTTTCTAAAAAATTATTTTTAAAAAAATATTTTATTATAACATAAATGATAATATAATTAAATAATTTCCAATGAAATTTTTATATGTGACAAAAATTGGAATGTGGTGTAAACACTTTTATTTTTTAATAAATATGGATTTTAAAATTTAAAAGACAAAATCCACATATTTATAAAATTATTTTGACAAAAAAATATTATTTTGTAAATCGTCATGTTCAAATTAGGTTAGGATGAATGTAATACAATTTCTTAAAATACTTTACTTTTTTGTTAATAGTAAAAAAACAATTTTGGGGTTTCAGTATGTATTATGAAATAACATTTATTTAATAATGATATTATAATTAATTAATAATAATAAAAGACCATAAATATATTATTTAATTATTATTGTGTATTTAAATATAATTTAATTAATCTCAAAACCAATAAGTGACATTCCAAAGTCAAAAATGGGAAATTTGATTTTAAAAGCACCACTTTATGAAAAATGTTTGTTTTCCAGGACAAAAGAGGTATTTTAAATGTATTTTTGTTCTGGTGTATTAAAATATCATATATTGTGGCTCAAAATTTCAAAAATTTGAGTAAAAACCACGGTTAGTCCAATATCTTTTTATTTTCCACAATAGTGTTCGAAGACCAATATTTAGAAATTATTAAACAATTCCACTACTATTGTTATAAATAACAACCAATGTAACCATTACATTTAAATATCATTCAATAATACATGAAGTTATGATAATTATTCCTTCCAATGAGTCCCCTTAGGGTTTTCTCATGCCTCTAAGGTTCCAACCTCAATTTCTAAGGACAACTCTTCTAGGTAAGAGAAATCTCCACTTTTATTTTCCATTCCAGATCCCAATTTGTGGTCTGTATTCTATTTCTATAAAAAAATATCATTTTTTCAATTTATTTTATCCCATAATATACTAATATATTGTTATCAATTGTAAACCTCATTCCACTCTAATTTATTCTTTTCTAAAACCATGTTTTATACCAGTTATGCTACAAAATGTATTTATCAAATTTCTATATTTTACTAGAGAAATTATCCCTTCATTTTTATTCGAATACCCAAAACTTTTCCCTCATAAATGGCTATTCAAATATCTGTAAATTTGAAAAATTTATTCAGATATTTACATACATGAAACAAAAATTCCTTTTCCAAAGGATTAAAATGATGTAATGGTCATATCTTTGTGCACTTTGGTATGTCATAATTTTGATAAGAAACCTGTTATTTTTTATCCATGGGTTATTAATGAAAGATTTATTATGATATATGTGGCCCACATTAATTATTTTAGATGAATTGTGTGCCCCGATTTCTCTACAACACATTGGGAAAACAATTTATATATTCCATGTTTTATGATAACATATTGAATAACCTTGGTAATTTTCATTTATGAAACCTTGGTGATAAACCTTGGTGATATTCTTATGAAATTATCATTTAAATGATGTATCCAAATATCCATTTTATGATTCATATTATTATTACTATTATTATATGCCTTTTTTCATTGCTTATTGTTAGTCCTCATGTTCTTGTTGATGTGTATCATGATCAAATGCTTTTTGACCCATTATTTATTTTATTATTGGGATTAATTCTCACACCTTTCATTTTATATATGTCCATATGATATAATACATACTAAGCATAACCTAGATTGAACCCATTAATATGTCTTTCAATTGGATTAATAATAATATTTTGTGTTTTTTGGGTATTATGTACCTTATTTAAACAAAACTAAACATTAAAAGATCCAATTTTTTGTCCCATGTAATGAAAAGTTACATAATAAAAATGTAGGATTCCATAGTTCATATCAAATAATAATTTAGTTATTTGTGTAAATTAAGTCTTGAATAAACAATTTGGATGAACCATAGGTAAAATTCTAAATATAATAAAACACCCTAGTATTTTAATGAGTATTAACTAAGTGGTTTCCATGAAAATACATCTCTGCTCGGATAAAACAAGTGGATATTGATTTTTCATAGATGTACCTAGGGGTGTCACTCTAAAACTCTACATTGAGCTATACTTGATCGGGAAGTGGTGCATGAAAACTGGCCTTGATGCACATTTGGTTTGACATTCCAAGAGGATATCTTTTTTTAATCACAATATTTTTATGAATAATTATTATGGATATAAACAAAATGTAATAACTATTTGATGATGTTAATAAAATATTTGAAAATGATGTTCCAGTAAATAAATTCCCTTTAGAATTATAAGATTCAAAAATGTAACATGTTTCTCACTAAGGATTTCTTTTTTTAAAAATGGAAGGAAATATGAAGAACCATGTAAATGATGAGTTCAACAGATGATGCATTGATGGTGTTCCAATGGAAGCTGTAATAGAAAACTTCATGTGGATGATGAATCAACTAACTTGAGTTATGAAAAATTACTTGAATCAAGTTGATATACTAAACTCACCTCAAAAGAAGAAACATTCCATTGAGTCCTTCTTGCATCAAGGACCACCATTTTACAATGGATCTAACAACTCATTGATTTCTAAACAATGGATTATCTCTATAGAAAACATATTTTAGGTGATTTGTTGGACATGGCTAGAAAAATTCACTCTATTAGTATACCTATTAGAAGGATTAGTTGATCTGTGGTGGGAATTGATTAAAAACACAAAGAAAATAAGGGAGGTCAATGTAATGGAGTGGGAAGAGTTCATTGGAATCATTTTCAATAAATATTATCCCCATTCAATGTAAAAAAATAAAGAATGAATTATTATAGATGAAGCAGGAGGAATATGAATCGGTGGGAAGCTATAAGATGAAGTGTATAAGCCTCGCTAGATGTACCTCTACCTATGTTTTGTATCCTAAGGGAAAGGTTGACAGATTATTTGGTGGACTGAAAAAACATCTACAGAGGAATATATCAAACTGATAATATTAAAGCTACTAGGAGACAATGTATAGTGATATGAAGGATTAATTGGAGTTTGGAAGGATGCAGTTGACTTATAGATCAAATTAAAAGAAATGATAAATAGATCCAAAGTCAGGAAAGAACTATGATCACATAATAGGAGGAATGAAATAAAAACTTCCCACGTGCAAGAAATGTGGGAAGAATCATTCATGGAATTACTTTATTGGAAGTGGAAAGTGCTACAAGTGTGAAAGATATGTCTATATAACTCATAACTATCATGGTGAGGTGATGTTGCAACTTTGGAACTCTAACGAAAAAGGGAAGATATTTTAGGCCCAGTCAGAAGTTCAATGCTTCGGGTGTGGATAACTTGGGAACTTTTATAATAAAATTCCATATCAAAATATAATGGAGGTAAGTCACCACCAACCTCATCATAGGACAATAGACCAATGTCAATCATTTTCTTTCGTGATGGATGAATTAAAGGTTATAAATGATTTGGGGGTAGGTAAATTTGTTTTGATCTCAAATATAGAATGTACTTTTATTCTAGTTATGCACATTCTTTTATTTCATCCATATTTTCTAAGAATATATAATCAATCCCCAAATTTCTAGCAGTATAGTTATCATTGAATACTCTTGAGTGGATTATCCTTGTACCAACAGTGTATAGATTCTCTATTATTCACTTTGTCAAGTATAATATCATCAAAAATCTATTAGTAATTTCCATGGTGTACTTTGACACTATAGTAGGGATTGACTGGATCTCAAAGTATAACGCAAAGATCAAATGCAGAAAAAGGTAAATTAATATAACCTTGAATGGAAAACCAAAAGTTATTTTCAAATGATACTTATCCTGAACTAATAATTGTCTAGAAGAACCTCTCGTAGCCTTTATTATGGAGATGGTCGGTGAATAGGGAGAAGGAAATGATAGTAATAAGATAGAGAATTCCCCCATTTTTCCATAATACATTAAAATATTTCCACAAGAACTACTTGGACCTCGCTCATAATGATAGGTAGATTTATTCTTTAAACTCATACCATGATCCAAGATGATAACAAAGACCCCATATAGAAGAGAAGATATGGAGTTATAGGAATTAAAGAAAAAACATCAAGATATTTTTTAGAAGGGATTTATCTTACCAAGTGAGTATCCTTGTGGAGGACATGTTATATTTGTAAAGAAAAAGGATGGATCAATGTAGTTATGCATTAATTATAGATAAATTACTGTGATCCCAGTGAAGAACAATTACAGTCTCCCAAGGATTGATGATTTATTTGATCATCTTAATAATACTCAATTTTTCTCTAAGATTGACCTCTTATCAAGGAATAATTAATTAATTTTGAAGAAATATTATATTCCAAAGACTTCCTTCTAAAGAAAATATGGGTATTATGAGTTTGTTTTTATGGCCTTCGGAAATTCAAATTCTCCTGTTATATTTATTGATTTGATGAATAGAGTGTATAAGTTCTACCATAATAAACTTGTGGTAGTTTTTATTGATGATATTATGATATATTCCAAAATTTACAAGGATAATTATGATAATATAAGGGTTATTTTTAAAACTATGAGGATGGATAATCTATTTGTAAAATTCATAAAATGTGATTTTTTGTTACAACAAGTTGCATTATTAGGTCACATTGTAACTAATGAAGAAATCTAAGCAGACCCTTCCAAGCCAAAGGCAATAGAGGAGTGGCCTCATCCTACAACAACAACTGATATTAGTAGGTACCTTGGATTAGAAAGATATTATAGAAGGTTTTTAGAAAAATAAAGTCTTTCTAATACACTAAACCAAATAACTAGAAAAGGGGTTAAGTTCATCTAGAAAAATGAGTGTGAAGAATGTTTCCAAGAACTGAAGAATATATTCATTACTACACCTATGTTTACTTTATCCAATCATAGGGAAGGTGTTGTTTTTTACATTGAGAGATCTCTAGAATGGATTTGGTGCAACCCCATTAATAATGACATGGTGATTGCTTATGTATCTTGATAGTTAAAGCCTCGTGAAAAGAATTATCCTACACATGATCTAGAGTTAGTTGTAGCTATTTTTTCTATGAAAATATAGAGGCACTATCTTTATAGGGAGGAATGTGATATATATAGATATCACCAATGTTTTAATTATATATTCACAAAAAAAAGGAACCAAACATGAGAAAAATGAGATGGTTGGAACTTCTTAAAGACTACGATTGTTCAATTCACTATCAACCTAGAAGAGAAAACAAATTTTCTAATACATTATGTAGGAAAGACAATGTTGTGCTAGAAATTATATGGATTCAAGGAGATCCATTGATCAAGTATCTCATAAAGTTGGAAATGGGAATTGTTAGGTATGGGACAACATCAACCCTATCCTAAATGATTTATCAACTATAATTACTAGATAATATGAAGAGAGATCAAAGAAATTATCCTTTAGTATCAAAGAAGTTAGATGTTGTGAAGAATGGGAAATTTTTTGAGTTCAATATTGATCAAGGATATGTATTTAAATTCTGTACAATATAATTTTTCCCATAAATCCTAGAGATAAAGAAAGAGCTAATGGATAGAGCTCATAGCTCAAAATTCTCTTTACATCATAAAAGCATTGAAACAATGTGATATGGGTAATATGGTTACAAATCACCAAGACTGACCATTTAATCTCTATTTGGGGTGATTTACCTCTTGAATAACTTGTGAAGATATACATAAAAGAAGTGGTGAGGCTACATAGGGTGTCAAATTATATCATTTTGGATCGTGATCCAAGGTTCACCTCTAAATTTTGGAGAAATATTCAACATTTTATCAATATAAAATTTTATTTTATTATGAACAATCACCCCCAAATTGCGAGACGATATAAAAAGAATTTTTAGAAATTTGAGTACACACTGATAACATACTCAATGAAATTTAATGGTTTATGGAATCAATGCCTATAATTATTTTTTCCCACTCAATAATAGATTCTAATAAATTATTCAAACAGAAACATATTAATATCTATATGGGAAGTGATGTGGAACTCCTTCTTTTTGGGATGAATTAGTGATAATAAGTTACTTGGGTCTGATCATGCACAAGAGATGACATAAAAGGTTAATTTCATCCAAAAACATATAAAAGATTATCATTGTTGGTAGAATATTTATGCTGACAATAGACAAAGAGACTTAGAGTATGATGTTGGATAAATGTTTTTCCTTTAGATATCACCATGGAATAGAGAAATGTGATTTAGAAAGAAAGGGAATCTTATCCCCAGGTACATTGGCCCATTTGAAATCCTTGATCGCATATGAGTAGTGTCCTATAAGCTATAACTTTTACCAAATCTCGCTCAAGTTCATGATGTATTACATGTATCTCTCTTGAGGAAAGTAAATAACTAATCCATCACAGGTACTAAATCTGGAGGTTTTACAACTGGAACATGACCTCTCTTATGAGGAGTAGCCAGTGGAGATATTAGATCGTAAAGACAAGGTTATACCATACAACACTACACAACTTGTCAAACTTTTTTGGAGGAACCATAAATATGAATAGGTGATGTGGGAACCAGAGGATACAATGAGACAAAAGTACCCAGACAATTTATCAATTGGGAGAATGAGTTGAAACTTCGGGGATGAAATTTCTTAAGGGGGGGATCATATAATGGCCATTACTTTTTAAATTATATTTGATTCCTAAATAATTTTTTGTTATATATGATATTATACATGTAAACAATATATAGAAATTGAGAGACTTTTATACAATTAATAAAGACCATTACATTTGTGAATTATGAAACCATTTAAAATGAAAAACATTACAACAGGACAAAAAATATAAAATATAAAATCTAAAATGGGAAAATAATGATTACCCCAATTGTCTAGAATAATCAATCCACTATAAAACACTATAGAAATAAAAAAATATTAGTAAACTAGTCCATATATTATGAAAATGAAAATGTAACTTTAAGTGGAATTTTAGTGAATTTTTTGTGATAGAATGAAGTGGTGTTTATAGGGTATAAAGGGAAATGTTCTTGTTGGGTTTTGATCATTATTTAATCATTCCTCAAATACAATCATTGGTAAATTTGACCATTGAAAAATATAACACTAGTTGATAATATTACCATTATAATTATTGTTTATATGTAGTAATGACAAAGGATAAATGACACATAACAAAGAATTTATGGCATTGACTAGTACAGTCATGTTTTCTGAATCCCATTTGACATAACTTGGGAGGGAGGTAGCATAACTGGGGTTTCTCCCTAACCGTGGCCAACCTAATATTCAAAAATTGAATCTTTAATGAAATCATTTATAGTTAAACATAATTTTAGTGTATATTACCACCCGATCGATGTTATCTGGTCCACTCGATGAAACTGCCATTATCACGCACATTACCCATAGGGTGTAGGTAGGTGTAATAATGGGTTATCTATCCTGGACATAGTTAATTAAAGTATAATTTTATTTGTATAAATAAAATTATTATTCCATCAATTCCTTTTAATAATAGTTCTAATTAAAAAATATATATCTAATTTTGATGAATTTAATAAATTGATTTCAAGACACAAATTAAATAAAACACCATTTTATAAAAATATATACTTTTTTATAATAAAATAAGGCTTTATGAATAATATTTTTTTTATTTATATAGTATTTCAAAACACTTTTAGTTAAATATAAATGATAAAATACTTAAATAATTTCCTAGAAAAGTTTTATGTGTCGAAAATTTGAATGTGTTCTAAAAGTGCTATTTTTTCAATAAATAAGGATTTTTATATTTAAAAGTTCAAATTCACATATTTTGAAAATTATTTGGATAAAATAAATTTTATTTTTCAAATGATAATGTCTAAATTAGGTTTGGGTTAATTTATGATTATTTTCTGAAATATGTTATTTTTTAGTGAATCGTAAAAACAATTTTTATTCTCAGTATGTTTTATAACATCATATTTATGTTATAATGATGTAATAATTAATTAACCACAATCCAAGATCCAAAATTTTATATTTACTGAATATTAATTATTTTAATATATATTAATTAATATATCAACCTATAAGTGACTTTCAAAAGTGTAAAATGGAAAATTTGATTTTAAAAGTACTACTTTGTGAAAAAATTATTTTCCAGGACAAAAGAAGTATTTAAAATTGATTAAAATTATAGTGGATTAAAATATCATTAATTATGACTCAAATTTCAAAAAACGTGAACAAAAACCATGGGTAAGACAATTGTTTTTCATTTTCTACATCCTAGTCTTCCAATACCGATAATTGGAAATTATTAAACAATTATCCACTTTTACTATAAATATTGATCCATTTCACACATAAATTTAGATCATAATCCATATTACATGATTATATGGTGTTATTTCTTACCAAGGAGTCCCCCAAGATTTATTTTAGCCCCATGGTTAGATCCTTGGGTTTTAAGAAGACTCTTCATGGTAAGGTAATTCCCCACTTCTCTTTTCCATTCAAATTCCCTCTTTGTGGTATGATTTTTATTTTTCCAAAACAATTACTTTTTTCACCTTATATTACCCCATTACTATAATAATATACTTTTATCAATGGATACCATTTCCCCCTCTCATTTTATCTTTTTCTACAACCATGTTTTATGCACATCAGGATTCTGAATTTATTTCTCGAATTTATTACTTTTACATGAGAACATTTATTTTATGTTTTCTTCGAATACCCAAACCTATTTAAAATTAATTGGTTATTTTAATATATGTAAAAAATAATTAATTCATTCAGGTATTTACAAAAAATGATAACCACATTCCCATCTCGTGGGTTAAATGTTCTGTAATGATCATTTCTTTATGCACTTTTGAATTCCATTATTTTGATAAGAAGATTGTTCTTTATTATCCACTGGTAGTTAATGAAATGATGTATTATGATATATGTGCCAAAAAATAATTAATAAATTTTAAGGGTGATCCCTAATTTTTCTCCAATAAATTGGATAAATAATTTAATATTTATAGTTGACATGTTTCACGATACCTTGGTGATTTTCAGTTATGAAACCTTAGTGATAAACATCAGTGATGTAATTTTGAATGTATTATTTAAATTTGGTATCCAAATTTACATTTTATGAATAATGATCTTAATATTATTATATTTATTTTAGTTATTCCTTATTATTATGCCTCAATTTCTTATTGATATGTTTGATGACACATGCTATTTTATCCCTTACTTTTTCCATTATTGGGCTTCATCCTCACCCCATTACTTTGATATATCTCCCCAGGATATGATATGCAGAAAGGTTATCCTATATTGTACCCATAAATATTTATTTCAATTGGATTTAGTATAATTTTTTATGTTTTAAAGTATTATGTACCTTATTTCCAATAAACTAGACATTAAAAGATCCTATATTTTGTCCCATGTAATTAAAAGGTGTGTAATAAAAAGGTGGGATTCTATAATCCATGTTTTACTTTTGATATTTTAAGGTATGGATAGAAAACAAATTGGGTCCCATTTATCAGTATCAAATCTAGAAATGTAAATTTTATGAATTTTTCACCGGATCCGGAAGTATGGGTTTCGGGTTGTAGTAGTTTGTATCATAGGAAATGTTTAGATAACTTTGAAGATTGGGATATTTTAATGTAATATTATCTTAAGAATTATAGATACCATAAAGTGTCAATAAAATCAAGGTTGGTCATAAATTCTAAGAATCCCCATTTGATTCTTTTATGTAGTAAAATTTTTGTGGTTTTTAATAACAATTTGGGAGATGTTTTATTGGGATTGGGTATTTATAACACCAAGAATCAACCTGAATTGTTATTTAAGGAAGAATTACTTTTAATATTTAAATAAAAATAGGACAACCCAATGTATTGGTGAAAACCTGTTTCATCCAACAATGTCAAAGGGATTGAAACCACAATTGAAGGGAGACATGGGTGTAGCGCCTACCACTAGCCTACACGATGTCCTGGTTAGTATGAGATTCTAATAGTTAAAGATTATGTTTTTTCCAGAAACATATGGGATTTTATTTTAGGAATTTACTTTCATTTATCTTGGAAGAATAAATGATCAAATACATCTAATATTTTTATTTTTAACTTCATCAGAAAATGATTGAAGAATTTTATGGATTGTTATATATGGAATGATTCGGTTTGAACTTTGAGTATTACTATTAAAATTTGGATACATATGTATGAAGGATTATTTAATTTTTGTGGTAATTATTTTATTATGATCTAAAACTTTTGGTTTTGGTTAATATCTAAAGATAGTAGGAACTTCTTGTTATGATTTTGGGGATTATGTCATCGTTTAAGAGTTTTTTTAGAGTTTTAGGCATAAACAATTTATCCTGAATACACATCTTTTAGAGAAAAACACGAGATTGTGGTTTAAATTGATTAAGGGATTAAATCATACTTATAATGGAAGTATATTTCAATATTATATTAGTATTTATGGTAAGATAATTCCTTAACTCTAGGAAAAGGATCATGAAACAAAAAAATTATCGCAATGCCTTCATTTCTGATGAACTGGTGGTCATTTTGATCATTTCATATTTATGGTTATGAGGCACTTACCTTTCCATTGATCATTGAATTTATTGTGATAAATCAAATATACCCAACAATATAGTTATTTATTTTATTCCTCCATTTCTATATCAGCTCTTTCCACCAATGTTCTCTTACCTAGAAATCTGACTAAAGTTATTCTATATAACCCTCATACTTCCCTTTCACTTTTATCGAGAAGATATTTAATTAAAACTTTATATTATGTGGGATTAAGAAATATTATTTTCAAACATCTAATATTTTATTACTGAGATAAAATTGAAATTTCTAGGATGCAATTAGTGAGAATGTTACACCCCGAGATTTTAAGAGAATAAAATTATGTTAGATAGCGTAAATGACATGCAGCACTGAAATTATGTTAGAATGTAACTCTGGTAGAAATTAAAATATACTTATTTTTAGATAAATTTAATCAAATAGATGGATTGTTTCAAATGAAACACCAATATTTTTATATTTGATATTGTATTCAACATGCAACACTGAGCTTAAATGACCCACGATATATATAACCACTATAACCTGGCTGTTAAATTAGAGGGTACGAATTGTATTAACTACATTATGAAATATATATACATACATATAAATATATATGTGTGTGTGTTCTTCATTATATATAAAATATTTTATAAATTCTTAGTAAATAATCAATCAATTCTTAGTAATGTAATCTTATTCTTCAAAAACGATCTTTATTGTTTTTCAGGAAAAAAATATAATTATTTATTTTTTAAAATTTTAGAAAGTTTGATTGATAATTTGAACTTAATTTTTTATAATAAAATATAAAAATTTATTTTGAATGATATTTTATTATATTTTGGAAAATACTAATTTTTTAGTGAATAGTGAAAATAAGCATTTTTGTAAAAATACCATGTCTTCAATAAATTAAGTAATTAAAAAGTCACATTATGTTTTGAATATGATTAAATGTTACATAAGTTTTATTTAGTTATATTTATTCAAATTAATTAGGTTTGAATCATCATTATTTTATATTTTAGTTTAAGATTTTTTTTGGGTTTAAAAAGGGATTTTTCTAAAAACTATTTTTATGTATACAATGTTTCTTAATATAAATTAACTAAAACACCCCCTAATTATGAATGATTTAAAATAAATTTATATATTATATATAAATAAATATTAATTATTATTAATATAATAATTATTATCAGACATAGAGTTAATATAAAATCACCATGTGCTTGAAAAAATACACTTTTCAAAAAACTGCCATTTCATCACATTAGTTGGATTAATTTTAAATATTTTTTTAATTTTATATAACAAATTTGAAAAAAATATTAATTTTTTAAGTCATAATTTCAAAATTATATTAGTTTGAATTTTTTAAAATATTCAAAAAAGATTAATTTTTTGATAAATAGTGAAAAATACTGAATTTTAATTGAAAACACCCTTTGTGTTTAAATTATTTTTAAACATAAAATCTATTTTAAATTAGTTTTAAAGTGACTTTATCCAAATTATATATTAATTTATCCAATTTTCATTATATTAATTTGTATATTTAATTTGGATATAAAAACTTTTTAAACTTTAGGAAATTTTCTCTTTAAAAACTTATTTTCTCGTTTAACCCGCAGGATTAATTTTAAATAAAATTTTACAAATTTTGTGAGTAAATTTATTGAAAATATATTATATATTTTGAATAATAATAATTTAAAATATCTAATAATTTGGACTGAATTTTTAATCAAAATTAATTGTGAAAATAATAAAAATTATTTACCAAGGTTAAGGTAAAAATGAATTTATCAGGGGAAAAACTATAATGATAAAGGTTAAAATGAACCAAAAAATTTAAACACCCATTTTATAGACATATTTAGAACTTGAATATTATATTTATACAATTCCTCATCATTGAGTCGTGTGGGATGATAAAAACCTAGGTATGATTGTATCCTTTCAAAAAATTAATTGTGTACCACTCACCTCAATTAAAAAAGGTCACCCCTTCGCCTCACTTCTTATCTACTCAATCCATTTTGGTTTAGAAAAAACCTACCAAAATTAATCCTAAAATTCCCTAAACTGATCATATAATCCTTATTTTTTGAGTAAATATAACTTATGAAGGCTTTTGGGGAAAACCCAATGAGGGTACTAGAAGAAGAGGTAATGTTATTCAATGGGAATATTTATTTTATTTCATCCTCCCAGAATTAAATTATGATTATAAAATGATGATATAATAACCAAATTATCTTCTATATACCTATAATATTTTAGGTTAAGTGATTTACCTACAACCATCTCCACTTCCATCAAATGGGTTAAGAATTCATCATTTTTGTGTCTGGCAGACAACCATCTAGCCAACCGATGTGTGACGTTTTTCTATTCCCACCTCTCACAGTTGTGAATAAATGAGGATATAAGTTATATATAATATATTTATAACATTATTATACCAATTTAATCAATATATCATATATAATTTTTTTACTTTCCATTTCATAGGTGATATGATAACATCACTCGTGTATACGGCGGACAACCACCTCGTAAAGCGACATGACTCATTTTTTCCAAAACGCTTTAGTTGGATGGAAATAAGGGTAAAGATAATTAATATATGATATATAAATGAAATAATTGTGATATTAATGACATATTTATCATTATTAAAATATATTATATAATTTTATTTCTTTCCCTAAAAATTGATAACATCTTTTGTAGACATGTGGACTACCACCTCCATGAAGCGATGTGATTATTTTTTTCATTACCACATCACAAGAATCATGTATATATAAATATAAAATTAGATAAAATGGTAGTCATGTTATTAATTTAATTCTTTATAAATAAAATATTACTTAACTTCTATCGATAAGGATCCTTGAAAAGTTGAAATGTTACTCAAGCATAGGTATGCCTTACCGTCTATATGATCGCAATTTTAGTTCATTTTTCAAAACCATATATCATGATTGGTTTTAAAAGTATAATTAATGAATAAATACTATATTAATTTCCCAATTATTATCCTTTATATGTTTATATAATTATGTTTTTTACCAAAGTCAACCTACCAAATTCATTTTTGACACATATGCCAAATAAGGTCAAAACATCCAATGTAAAACCGATTGATTAATTAATCATATATAACAAAGTAATAACTGAAATAAAATATATATAAAACATGTAAAAGTTTCTTAATAAATTAAATAATTAACATAAGTTTATTATCAATTAAGATAAAAAACAAGTGTGATGAATCAAACTCGAGAAAAGGGTTTTCTCGTCTCATGTTTATTTCTATTAGATATGTGACATATTCAACTCTTATTTTTTGGTGGTGTATTTACTTCCCATGATTTTTTTTATTATTATACTTAATTTGATATGGATTTAAGTATCTATTTTAGGATATCTGTTTCACGGTGTTTATGGTTTCAATGTTACCATATCGGTAATGTATTTTTCTCTCAATTTGCATCCTTTGAGATGTATTTTATGTTATACATCTATATTATTTTATAATGTGTATATAATGAACCATTGACATGTTGTATCTTCTATATAATTATTTTAATTATATTCTATGTTTCATTTAATTTGATTATTTTATAGTGATTATGATTCAAAGTTCCTAAAATGGTAAGATTCTTCTCTTGCAATCTCATCGTTTATTAGGATTGTTTAGGTTTTTTCTTCCAATTTTGAGATCTTACGGTATATATCACAAGGAAATAACTAATTATCTTATCATATGGTTATTTATTATATTTATAGGTAATATTACCATTTTATCTACTCAATTATACTTAATATAATTGAGAAAATATTTTTAAATAAATTGACTTTATTTCTATCTTTGGTTAAAAATATATTCTATTTCTAAAAAAATGTTTTCAAATATTGTTTTCAAAAATGTTTTATTACTTTGAAATTATTTTTAAAAATATAATTTTAAAATTATTTGATTTTTTTTTAAAAAAATGAAAGGAATCTTTATATTGTTTTCTAAATAATTCCCATTTCTCTTTTAGAGAAAATTTAAAAACAATAATTTTATATTTTTCCAAACAAGGAAAATTTCTAACCATCTTAAAACAAAAGAAGAATGTTATTTTCAAATTTAACATAATGTATATAATTACCCTTCTTCGTGAACAACAATTCATTGAAGCTTAAATTTCATGTTTACAAGGATGTTTTTAGAGAAATTCTTTCCCTAATATTCTTTGAATTTATAGTTTTTAAAAGTGGGTTTAAAAGAAAATGATTTTCAAATGGTTTGGGTTTTGAAAATGTTTTTTTAATGTGGAAAAGATATTTCCATCAATAATTTTCTTTCACTATTTTTAAATATTCTTTTTTATTTTTCTAAGGTTATTTTGAAAGAAAATTATTTTTAAAATATTTTATAAATTTTAATGTTTTTAAAGGTGATTTAAAAATGAAAAGATAATTTTCTTCAAAAATTATTTTAATGATATTTTAATGATATTTATGTATATATAAATAAAAAAATCTTTTTGTTACTTATGCTCCATTGGGAATATTTTGTAATGATATTATCCACATTATTTCTCAGGATAGATTAAGATTGTTTCAAATAGATTGTTACGGAACCAATTTCTTTTCAACAGGTTTATCATATTTCAAAGAGATTGACATGAAACCCATATATTTTCCATGTCTTAATTATTTTATAGAAGAATAATTATTTTTTATGAGTTTTATGATTAATTATTTTTGTAATTTATTTACATTGTAGTTCTCAGAAATTATAAATGATGGGTGTGCCTAGATTGCACTAAGTGATCCCATTATAGATTTTGTGATTATTGAACCCAAATTTCACTTCAACACATTGGGTAATGATTAAGTTCTCTATAGAATTATATTAGAAGTTATCTGTATAGTTATTCCAATTATAAGGGTTTATAAATTGTTTTATTAATATCATTTCCCAATATATCAATGCATTTTTTCGATAATTTCCCAAGTTTTATGATGTTTTATTTGATTAAGATGAATATTATTATGTTATACTCATTAAATTTGATTATGTCATCATACCCCTATACTCTTCTTATTCTAACTAATGACATGAATTTCTTAATACCTATTTTTTTCCTAACTTAGAATTTCATACCACCCTTCTTATGTTTCATTTTACCAAGGTTATAAATAATGATGTTGAAATAATTCTATCTAGAAGGGATTTTAGATGGATGATATTTATGTATTATTGTGAAAAAAATTGGATTGGGTGAAATAAATTCTTATTCATAATTATGGAAACTGTTTATGTGTGATTTTTTTTAATTATCAAAAACTCTTAACGTTAAATTTTGACGAGAATGTAAGTGATCCAAGTTTTTTTTATATTGTAAATTTTTTATGGAAAAAAATCAGGTCACAATTATCAGTATCCAATATAGAAATGTAAATTGTATGAATTTAGCATTAGATCCAAGAGTATGGATTCTGGGCTGTTATACAGTGAGTGGAAATCACCAACATTTCTTAAGATGTTCTAACTAGAAACCTTATTGACACGTACAACCCTGGCCACCCATCCATAATGTTTTCATAAACATCTACCTTAACCTTATGATCACATTTCCTCAATTATAATGGTTGCCACCATCCCACATATCTCATTCCATTCCCTTATCCTAATGAATCTCTTTGTCTCAATATCGGGGATCACATCTCAGCATGTTTTTCGAATTATGCCCAACATGTTACAAGGGAACCATTTTTTTCATGCCCTAATTCAATTAAATTAAATAATTTAAACAGTTGGAATAACATTCCCAAACCAACCAAAAGTCACAAAACTCTCTTAACATATTTAAAGAAGCAATAGCATGCCCATCGTCATCTCACAACATCAATTAAAAGATTTAAATTAAATACTTAATTAGTATGGGATTCAACCAAAAACCCTCATACATCCATAATAAAATAAAAATCCCATAGTACTAATATATTCATTGAAAATTCTAGGAACCACCTATCTTATCATTGTAGGAACTCACTCGTCAAATACTAGAATCTAATCCAAGATGATGTGAGAGAAATAAGGCTTTTCGAAAAACTCCATTAAAATAGGGTAAATTATATTGTATGGAAATAAGATTCCAAATGGAGAGAGATTAAAATAAAGTAATCAAGTGTAATCTAAGACTCACTTATAGTTTTCCAACATAACCAACAAATCATAAATTCGAGATAAAATGTGGGAGTTAGACCAAATACTAGAGAAGAGTGAAATGGGAACCCACAGATGGAGGAGGGACATGATTAGGGAAAAGAAATGGGAGAATATTGAGATAATAAAGGATTAGTAGTTTAGTAAACTCACCCCTTTAATTAACAACATAGTTAATACCCATGGTTTGGATAATCAGGCGTCAGCCGAGCGGTGCCACTATCCAATGGAACCTCCACACCATACAGTTGGGAGCATGGTTTTTTAAACAATGTATTCCATGGGCACACCCTATGTAATTTATTACATTTTAATCACATAACTTTCATTCCAACTGATATAGTTTATTCTAACTATTCCCTAGTTAAAATGGGATGTATGGTTTTCGTTGCATGGTTATCACTAACTGTGTGTGAACCATGCACCCAGTTCTATGTCTCAGAAACACTGGTTCTCGAAGGCTGAAACTCTTGAGACAAAACCATACCACTAAGAAGCATACTAATCCTTAAAAACCATATAAAACAATATACTAATTCATTTTAATTATCAAAATAATTCTCTAAAAAATAATTTAATAGTGGTCCCATACACCAAAATTTAATTTTCAAATTTACCCAAAAAATATGATCCACTAAAAAACCTTGTACATTATATTATTACTTGAAAGGTTTTTAAACAACTATATTAAACTAAAATTGGTAGTGTTTTATATTGATATAGTTTCCCCAATAGAAACATAATCATAAAAAATTCCAAATAATGGTGAGATTTAGAAATAAACCTTTAGCATTATGTTAACATTTGAATCATAATACCCATGAAGAAATAACATCAAACGAAAATTTAAATACCATTGAGGATAAATATATTCTTGATTTAACTTTTAAAATGGGTAATATGTACACCACAAAAAAGTAATAAGTGGTGAATACGAAATATATATATTGAAATTAAAAGTGATATGATAACCCTTACCATGAGTCAAGACTTGTTGTGTATTTAATTTATCTCCAATATAATAGACATATATATCAATTATTCGAATTATTATGGAAATTTAACATGTTTAATACCTTATACATAAACCATTTACTTCATTTATTTTTAATTACATATATAATTACTTAATCATTTATTTCCACATTGGGTGTTTGAGGACGTTGAGTTTGTAAATTCAAAATGTAAATAGCATGTTGACCATGGTCAAATGGGTCATTATTCGATCATCTACAAAAATATATTAATTTTATAATTTTATTTTTGATACATAAATTATATTTTTAAAAATATCCATGATTTATGGTTATGAAAAATGAACTACAATACAATCGTGGAGATTGTAGGTCATACGTACGCATGTGTAACAATTTATTTTTTCAAAAATAATGAAAAAAAGAAGTTAAGTGACATTTTATCTTTATAAAATGATAGTTATATGATATATATAATATTATTTATATAAATTATCATATATATTCCATTCATGTTATGTGATAATAAAACAATGAATCACATCACTTTTTGAGGCAATAATCCACCGTACACACGAACGATGTTGTCATTTTTTCATGGATGGTAAGGTAAACAATTATATGATATATTATTTTCAAATAATTATTAATGTTTTGTGAATATAATATATAATCATTAGATCCAACATCATTAAAATCCATAATAGGAGATGATGAGAAATAATGTACATTGGTTAAGGAGGTAGTAGTCCTCTGTACACACAAGCAATGGTTTTGTTTCTCATTTGATCGAAGATTATATAGATTTACGGTATAACATTAACATAATAAAATCAAAATATATTTAATATTCCAAATTTTATAAAAAAAATACTGAGTAATATTTTAAGGATGATGAAGAAGAAATAAAACAAAAATATTCAGTTAAGAATGATTCTTCTTCTTCAGACCACCTCATTAGGATTGTATCTAAAGCCCCCAAAGATTGTATTTATGGCCAAAAAAGTCCTATAGGATATTGTGAGGGAATCAATTAAGGGACTTGGGTATGCATTTTCTAATATAAAAGTATTTCGTAATATGGATAGGAGAAGATATGGGTTTCCCTTTTATAAGTGGGGGATAGGAAACACTTAGAATATATTCCCACATTTTACACAAACCACAAGGCTCAAAAATGGACCATTATAAAAATTTATATGACAAAAGGATGAAATATTTCCATAAAATAGTAATTTAAAATGTTTTTATGTCATTTTAATCTCTTTCATTATAGTTTAATCCTTGGAAAATTGGTTTTAACATTAACTGTGGTAATAATTTTTTTCTATTTTCACTTATCTTTATGACCAAAAAATAAGTTGATAATATTATTTAATATCAATAATTATGATTAAAAATATGGAATCCATTTTTATAAATTCAATTCATATAATTTTATGGTTTTAATTTAAAATTAAACCCACGTACAAAATGGAAAAATGTTTTCCAAAGAAAATGTTTTATAAATATAAAAGTTTTTTATATCAAAATCAAACATAAATTGATTCCAATGACAAAAATTGGATTAATAATATCATAATTCAATCCATTTTAATTTTAGGCAGTTATTTTAAAAAATATATCATCTTCCAAATTTTTTAAATGAAAAGGAATTTTTCAATAAAAGCTATTATTTGTTCATTATTCATCAAAAAATTATTTCTTTCAGAAAATTGTCAAAATTTCAAAATAATATAATTTATTCATGTTAACTCCAAAAATTAAATTAAAATTCTAAAATAAATTTTACAAAATTGGAAAAAAATTATTTTTATTATTTATTCACAAGAAGAAATGAAAATCATTTTTTTGAGAAGAAATGTGTTTTGGTAGGATGAATTGTATTCCTTAAAACATGAGTGATTATTTTATAATAATTTATTTATAAATTTATATTGATAATTGAAATTATAAATATTTCATAAATTATTTAATACTATCCATACCTTCCCATTTTATGGCTAGGTTATAATTGTCATAAATATTCATTGTTCGTTTAGGCTCAGTGTTGTGTTTCATATACGCTATCAAATATAGTTTTATTTATTTAAAAATAAAGGTGCTAAAATAACCCCATAATGAAATAATAATGTCAGATATACTAATCATCGATCTAAAAATTTCAATCTGGGTACGATTACTCCTTTCAGACACACCATTCCACTATGGTGTACTAAGAGGAATGAGTTGTGAAATAATTCCACAATCATTTAGATAATACATGAACTCCTAGATTAAATATTATTTACCCCTTTCTGTGAAGAGAATATTAATAATATTTCCCATTTTATTCTATACTTCATTTTAAAATTATATAAACATTCAAAATTTTCATACCTGTGTTTCATTAAAAACACATATTCATACCGACAAAAGTCATCACTAAATGTAACAAACTACTTATAACAACCACTCACTTGTGTGTTCATTAATTCACATATATCACTATATATGAGATCTAATAGTACACTAACCCTTTATCATTTTATCCTAAATGGTTACTTGTACATTTTCTAAATAAATAGGATTTTCAATTCTCAAATTCATAGTTGAATGTGTCTAACAATCCATTTTTATGGATTTTTTAAATATTTTTCTCATTTATATTCCCATGGGGAAAATACCAAAGGTCAGTGAGATTATAATTTACCTTGACCTTTTAATTATTAATATATTATACAATATTATCCATATATAAAATACATCAACCACTCATTATATTCCCAATTCCAAAAAATATTCCATTTATATATATATATATATAACAACTCTTATTCTTATTAATTAATGAAAATACCTTATTTTCCAAATAAGATAAAGAAATAAAATTTATTTTTGGGGAAAAAATAATAAAAGTTCTCTAATTATAGGATTAATCCAATAGGGAGAGTGAGATCATAATTTTTGAAATCTGTTGCAATAAATCACGCTCCATTGCTAAAAAAGATCTACTTTTCCCATCATAAGTTCCCTTATAACTATAAGTCTCTATTTTTCACAATAAATGTGTGACACAGACCCAGTATCACAATACCATGAGTTAGAATTGTAGAAATTTATTTCTATAATATTCACATTCATGGGTTTTGACTACTTCCCCTTGAAAAATATTTTTAACCCTAGATACCAAATTTAACTCTTTATATGTGATACCTATAAAGTATCTTAATATTATAATTATAAATAATACCATAATAAATAAAAATGACAAATGAGAATTTGAGTATCATGTTTTATATCTTTCCATCAAGGACATAAATTTAAATTTATCTCACTAAAATTTATAAACCCTTATTTCATATACATTTAGTAAGGACAGATCGATATTTCATCATGATTTACATGATTTTGTTCACATAAATAATCTAGGACAATTTAGGTTAAAAATAATCCCAACCATAACAGGCATGATTCTTGGATTGTTGAGGGGATAACTCTTTACCCAATAAATCATATGGATAAACTAACCTTTATTCTATTAGTATGATGAAAATTATTGTTTCCCTACTATTGTAACCTGAAGAAAATGAAAAGAATAAGTTAACAAAGCAAAACCAATAGATACTCAACACAAACATTTTATAAAAATCATAGTTTTTATTACTCACCCAAAATAGAATTTAAATACATGCTTGAATATATAAATGACTCATATGTATAATGTATAAGAGATTTTCATGTAAAGGAACAAAGTTACATGAGATTGATAATCTCTAAATGAGTAAGCACATGGAGACAAATAACCAACCTCGTTCTCTATTCTATACATGTCATAATCCTCGTGGGAAGTTGGTCATCTAACGCAATGTCTATCACACTATAGATACATACACAAAAGGGAAATCATTTCATAATAATTCTAATACCCAATATGCACAAACTAGGCTCAATAAATAAATTCAATACAGTTACTTAAATTACATTATGAGTTCAAGGTAGATTAAAACTAAATTTTATAGAGTGGTACCTATAATTAAATGCATCTAACTATCTCCGAGAAGTAATTTATTGCATAAAAATTATACATAATATTTAAAATATAAAAAAATTTATATACAAAATAAAAATTAATTCGATAAATAAATAAACAATTTATATATTTTCCAAGATATTAGACACAATTATAAACTTTTCATTTTTATTTAAACTTTAAAACCCCCATTTTATATATCCTAACACTTATCATTTATAAAACATTTATAAATTATAACAAAATTAATCAAAATATATATATATATTTTTTTAAAAAAATTATTAGTGCCCTAAAATAGGACCTCCATTCTATATAAGGGTAACCTCTTATGATCATTATATAGAAAATGCATATAATTGTATATTTTTCATAACATTTTAACATTATATTTCTCATAAAAGAAGTTATCTATGACCATTACCCAGTGAATTAAACATAAAGGGATTCCACATTTACTTTTACATGAGACTATTTTGGGAGTCTATGTATGTTTATTTAAATTATGACCTTTATACTGCCCCATCTATACAATGTAACTTTAGGACAACCCTTATGTGGAAAGCTCTACCTGAAGGTATCAATTGATTGCCTTTATGCGAGCTATGTAAAGCTAACTAGTACCACATTTAAATTTATTATTTATAATTTTTCTTCAAACCCAGTTATTTAAACATAATTATTATTTGAAGAATTATGATTTGATACCAATTACGGGTTTCTTATAATCATTATATAAACCTTCAGAGTGAAAAAAACTCCAAAGTAGGTATATAATCAAGAAATGAAAGTATTTAATGTATCATATATAAGATCATACCAAGACATATAGAGAACAAATCTTTATCTTCCATGTTTTGTAAATTATGCTTGAGGAAATTCATGAGGGTTGGTTCATCTATGCTTATTACCTATAAGGGGAAAACACAAGTCTCTAGAAATCAATCTCTATCATAGGACACTCATACACCAGAAAGAGTGTTACCAACGATGATATATGAGAAACGGGTATAAAAAATATTTTTTACAAGCTTTACATGAAACTAATGATATTCAAAAGATTCAAACAAACTCACTTAATTCACTCATAAAACTGAGGAGAACCCATTATCCTTTTATAAGAGACATATTATGATTCTTAAAAAAATTGTCTCTAATAATCATGTGTTATCAAATAATACCCAAGATATGTTCCTTGTTAATTTATATTCATATATTCAATGATTACCATGAATATTATTCAATCTCAATGATATCCCATTGGTACAAATGTGGTGCATGGTTTTAATCATGCTGTATTTTATAAAGTCATTTTTTGTTTACATGCATCATTTGAATATATAATATATACATATATTACATATATTTAAATATGTAATACTCATGCATCAAAAGATAGAATTATATATTTTCATCATATACATATAGTATCACATACTCTATATAAATATATTTCATGAATCATATACATGTGTTTTATGTACATGCATCTTATGCCAATATATTTCAGTTCACATCTCTCATAAACCTATGTTGTCATTTACACCTTCAGTGTTAGTACTAGGGTATTTGAAGAGGGATTTTTCTCAAATTTATTTCCTCATATAAAACCATATAATAAATATTCATAAATCATGGCTACCAAAGACATATTCTCATAAAATATGGTGAATATAAGGGGTCCCTAAAAAATAGATCTCATCCCTAGTAATGTTCCAATGATAGAAAATGTCCCAAATGATGTTCCTTAAGTTTTTTCCAAAAACATTGACATTATAAAATAGGCCTTGAATTGTGATTATATTATAATATCCAAAACCTCATTAATGGAATTAATTACTAAAATATATTTCCCTTGGGGGGACTTTAAGAGTATAATATCTTGTATCCATACAATTTTAAAATTCCATCTGTAATTTAAATATTCAGTTACTGGGTTAAAAAATTTTAAGAGAGCCACAAAACAAAATTTTGAGAGTTAGAATGCCTCGACATGATGTTTTTTGATGAGGAATGAGGCCCAGAGGTTGTTATGGGTTAAGATGATCCATGGTTGTTTTGGGTTGATTTTTGAGATGTTTTGGTTGGTTTTGAATCATTGTGTGGTTTAGAGTAAATTGTGAGACACCTTTATGATCAAGTACAATTTAGTTCATTTTTAATAGAGCACAGTTAAGATGAAAATTTATGTTATGGTCTAGGAAAAATTGTGTGATCCATTGGAAAAATTGTGTGATATAATGGAGAGAATAAAAAATGGTGCATAGTTTGTTCATGGTTTTAGACAAAACCATGTGCCTTGCTGCTTTAGGGAGGAAGCGGTGAGAGAATGGTTATGTCCCATTTTATTTAATCAAAAGTTCTGATCATGAAAGGCATTTTTTAATGACCATTAAATAGTGTAATGTTAGAGCATGGTTAGGAAAACAATGTGGCCAAACTATACAGCAGCCAATAATTTCATTTAAAGTATTAAATGGATAAAATACCCGTTCAATTTTGTATCCACTTCCCTCTCGAATACCCTCATTATGCATGCGTGGACTAGGAGTGTCTCCTTCCCTATTTCTCCTTATTTCAACCATCTATTTTGGGGTGGTTCTATCTTTTTTCTTCTGTAGAATTTAAAGTGATACTTCTTCCTAAAATTTCTTCCTTTATTCTTCTTCTACCTCCTATTTAATTTTTTCAGTTCTCCAGTTTTGGTTATTTTTTACAATTACACTAAATCCTGATAGAATCATCTGATTTTTAGGGGATTTTAGTAGGACTTCATAGAGGTAACCCCAAGATAACTTCTAAACATTATTTCTCGGTGATTCATTATGATCTATGACTATTATGGATTTTTATTTTTTTCATAAATTTTATTTTTAATTGACCATTGAAATTGAGTCCCCTCTTAGGGATTTGGCTAAAATGAAGGTAAAGGTACACCATGAGCATTTGGTAGATGGTTGTCCTATGTTCTAGTGCGAAAAAGGGATTCTAGTAGGGTTTCTTCACTAATTCAGGATTTGATTTGTTTTTTAAACTAATTATAATTGAATTTTATAATTAATTGTTTGAGGTTTCAGGGGTTGACATACATACCCAGTTGGCGTTGTGAGTTTTGGAGGGCCTAGAAAAGTTGTTAGCCCTTTCAGTTATACTACAAAAGCGTCTAATGGGGTAGGTGGTATAGGATCTTTTATCTAGAGTCTGGAAATTATTATTTATATGTTATATGTGTGATATTAATTATCTAGTGTGTTTACCCTTTGGTTCAAAAAATTAGTTTTCGGTTTAAATAGTCTCTTTAAAACTTCCATAGAAACCATTGCATCCATTTATCATTATGAAACTGAAAAAATATTCACCCATGGGGTGATCCAAACTTATTGAAAATGGTAAAGTTGGAATTTAAATTATTAGATAGGTGAATTCAAGATTAACCTGGATATTCTCATTGGTTATTTTGATATTGTGGTTAAATGGATACTTGGTTTAATTTGGGAATAAATGTTTTATGGAATGTTAAGGGGGTGATATGAAATGATTCTATGTTCCAAGATTTTTTGAAATGCCTATAATGATTTTTTGGAAATGGTTTTATTATTTTTTATTTTATTTTAATATAATTTTACTTTTAGATGTGTGAAAATGGTGTTTTTATGAAGTTTAATGTATTAAAATGAAGTGTCGGCCTCACTATGATTTAAGGGGCATGGTTAAGTTGACGAATGGTTTTAAAGGGAGAAATATTAAAGGGTTAAAGGGGAATGTTTAAGTTAGTAAATGGTTTTAAAGGAAATTTAATAGATGTGTTATGTGAAAAAAGGATGAAATGGTTTAATTTTGTAATTTGGTTGAATGTACTGAATAAAATAGACCAAGGGGAATAAAATTGTTGAAAAGGTGAAAACTTGTATTATTTAAAGTGTTGGAAGGCTATGTGTGTGGAATCTTGAATAGTGGGTCATCTTAGGGTGGTTAATGGTTTTTGACATGGCTCTTCACACCAAAAATTTAGGATGTTAGACAGGGCACTTCACATCATTGATTTGGGTTGTCGAAAATGATTCTTCACACTCCTTGATTTAGGATTTTGGATATGGTTCTACAAATAGTTTATTTGGATTATCAAACATTTCAATCTGTATCCCTATCCCAAATTCTTTTAATAATTGTCCTTATTAAAAATCTGTGACCTCTATGGTATATGATTCAGAATATTAGTGTGGTCTAAGGTAGTTTTAGATGATTTGGGTATCACTTTGGAACATATGGGAAAAAGTGGTTAACTGATTACTATTTATTACTGAAGCCCATTTTATTTTATTTTCTTTTCTATGATTCATTTTACACCTACAAAAACTTTTTTTAGAATAGTTATTTATTTAAGAAACATTTCTGGTGGTTTACTGAGTTATAATCACACCCTATTCGGGCTTCCATTTCATTTAGGTACCTGAGCAGATATTTTTTGATTTTTGGTACAAGTTTAGGCTAGGGACCTTGATCTTGGTTTCTATTTTGGATAATAGGATGGAGCATGGGATTTTAATGTTGGGCCTAGGATAAATTCTATGTTCCGGATTTTTTTAGTTTCTTTATTTTGTGTTTTTTTATATCACTTCATAAAGTAAAGTGTATACATATAATTGTTATAGTACATTTCACCAGGATCATTTTAGTCACATACCATATGTTTTTCTATTTAACGGTTATACTTGTTTTTGTATCCAATTTGTATTATTTATTCTATTATTTTACTCTGATAAAGAGGATATAGTCTTCCCCAATTATTTATTATACCCTCAATTCTAGTCGGTAACCTCTGACATAGGAGGAGGTGCTCTTGAGGTCACATATAAAACCAGCTAGGGATAATGGATTAGTGAAATGTAGGCCAGTGTGTTACAAATTGGTATAATAATGGGGCTGTCATTAATCTTGCTATTTGGCCATGGTATATTGGAGAATAGGATTTTGTAGGATCTTAGGAATGACATCATGATTGGGTGCCTGCAGCACCACGCTAGGGAGAAAACTATGTTTCTAGGGGTTGGAAATTTATTTTATTAATCTATTTATCATTGAATGATTTCAACCTCAAGTGGTGCCCTTGGATATCATTTAACTTATTTATAGGGGTTTTATATCTTTTACTCATATGGAAATACTGGGTTTTTCTTCATATATTATACTAGGTATATAGGATTGATAGGTCATATCTATGCAACTTGTGATAGATAGTTCTCTAGGATTATTCATAATAGTAGTGTTTTTTAATCTCAGGTCTATATCTATTGGTCATTTATGTCTGATTATCATTATAAATTATTATTAAGGGTTGTTATTTAATGTTTCTACAACTATTTATATGTTCTATATATATGTTTTTATGGATGAAATCAACAAGACCAACTCCTTAGTTGACTTCTGGATAATAGGTAGGTATAAATGATTTATAAGGTGAAGGTTTTGATTAAATGAAGTTTCATTAAGAATATTACAATGTGGTTTCCCATTATAAAGTTTTCATTGAATTTTATCTATCCAAAACATTGAATCATGAAATTTAATTAAGATAAATTTTTTGAAAATCTCAGTTACTAAAAATTCTTAAAATGTGGATCATTACACTTTAAAATGGTAAAGTTTAATTAATGGGAGATTAGAAATAATGAAACATTTGGGGACATTAATAATGAGTATCCCTTGTTTTATTATTTGACCTTATGTATGGGTGGTTTGGACTCTGAGAAAACCCTAGTTTTAAGAACCTTGGTCATGGATTTCAAGGTCATGATAGGTTAGGTTGTGCTAGATAACAAGATGTTACTTATTGTTCCTTTGGTTATATTGTGACCTTGAGTTTGTGAGATGACGTATGATAAAATGGATGTGGTGAACCACATAGATTTTTACCATGAAGGATATGCATTGTACCTAGAAATGGGTGTCTTGGTATGTGTTATAATTATTTGTGGTTGTGTAGATTTGGGTGTGGGACCTAGAGTGAGTGGTTTCCATAGTGCATTAGATTCCACTTGTTTTGTAGTGGGGGTAGGATTAGTTCTTATGAGAAGTGACTTCTGTGAAGTTTTATATAAGGCCCCATCCTTAAACCTTACTTAATCTTGAGTTATTACAAGATTACACATTAAGGATCTTTTCAGGTTTAGAGTTTTAGAGAATTAGATCATAAAACTTGCATTACATTCCACATTTAAACATAGTGGTTACATAAAAGACAGTATACATTTTTCCCATCAACAAAAACATATTTAAAATAAAACATGGATTCTTTCTTGACACTTCCTTGACACTATCATCATATCATGTACCCTTCCCTTGACCTGTGAAAAACATTTCAAAAACTTGGGATGAGCGTAAAAAGCTCAGTAAGGGATATAAAAATATGGAAAGGAAACATGAGTACATGTATACATAAGAATGAAATCATACTTTACCCATAAAACATAATCACCTTAACATACCTCACAAAATCATGAATAAATCATAGAAATCATAAGACATAAAGGTAACTTGAGGCATTCATAACATTCTTACATAGGGAGTAACCCTCTTGGTTATGTTTGGAATACCCATCACAGTATATTCCCTAAATCTCTTTTTATAAACCCTAACGTTTATCCCCTTCGCGTTACCCAATGCATTGGAGAGCTATATCGGGCTCACCCGCCCTTAGTTTATCACGGAACCACCCGTTTTCATAACAATTCCCAAGAACCATAACATAAACGTATCACATAAATCACGCATGAAGTAAACATAACATTTCCACATTTCAATCACAATATAACATTTTAGGGTATTGAAATAATTAATCCATTCAAAAAGAAACCATTTCCAAAACCATTTAAAACATTTAATAAAGAGATTTTTGAATCAAAGTGTCTCATACCACCTTGAAGATTTTAAAATTTCAAACCATTAAAATCCATATAAATAAATCCTTAAAACCATTTTGAAAACATGGATATTAATAAAAACAAATCATTAAAACATTTAAAGCGATATTTTAGTTGAAGGGTTTTTACCAAAATTAGAGACACTTGAATACAATAATTGAGGAATAAATTTTAGTCAGAACTTTATAATATCATGAGAATAAATGGATTCATGATATAATATTCCAAAGGAAAGTATATACACCATATAATAGTTAATTGGTGCATAACAACAATGAAGTCTCAATAGAAATGTAAAATGTGATGAAATCCCTTATAAAGAAGGTATCCTTAAATTAAGGATAAATCAATATCAAAATTATGTGTGACAAATATAAATACACCCAATATAAGTGGATATTAAGTGTAAAACAATAAAAGTTCATTCACACATATTCAAAGTATGACATATTCAATAACTACATGTTTAACACAAAGAAATCGAAATTGGGCAAAAAAGTTCCCTTGGTAAAATTCGACAACCTAACGACATCACTTAAAAATTCAAAAAATGAGTTGATGAGAGATAAAAAGGGTATCTCATCACTTGGACATAAAATTTAAATCAATAAGGATATAAAAGAACATATCCAAAAATAATATTATGTGAATTAAAAGACATAACAAAAGAAGTCTTTTAAAAAGAGGAGGGTGAAAGATCCCCTTACCGAGTTGGGTAACTTTCGAAACGTACACCCCATGAAAGATGGGTCATACAATGAATATGTGAACACCCATAAATGAAATTATACTACACAAAGTGTATAATAATGGTCATTACATACACCACTCAAAGTAAATAGTGGCAAACATAGCATAAATGTCATGAGAATAAAAGTGAGATGAAAAATCCCTTACGAAAACTCGGCAGCCTAACGGTGCCACTTAAAACTTCCAAAAATGGATTGATGATATCAAATAGGGTCTCTCATAATATTAAAATAAAATGTACAGAAATAGAAATATAAGATAACATCCCCCATCATAACAAATAGGATCTTAAAAAAAGTGACATAAAGGAGAGTACTTCAAAAGAAAAAGAGAGGTTAGATCTCTTACGAAAATTCGGCAGCTTAACGGCGCAACTCAAAACTTCAAAAATGGATTGATGAGATAAAATAGGGTCTCTCATTATATGAACATAATAAGTACAGTATGATTAATATAAAATAACATCCCAATCATAAGAAATATGAGCTTAAAATGAATGTCATAAATGAGTGTACTTAAAAAGAAAGAGAGGGGTATGATCCCTTACCTTGGGTCCGACTTGACTCGATCGTTATTTAACATCCTGAATAATAAACATGAGTTAATTTATACTTGATTAAGAACATTTTTCAAGTTCATTATTCATTTTATATCACTTATTTCTATGTTATAAACATTATGTAATCATTTAAGTTAATAATGTTTGTTTTGTCGATATTTGGTTCTTAAGTCGAAAGTGGACTTCTTACAATTACATGTTGTTCGTGCGGTCAAAGGTTCATTATATCCAGAATGATATTCATGATTTGGATATAATATATATCATATATATCGAGAACATACATTTATTTAAAATATTACATAATCATTTAGAGGTAAGAAATGAAATGCACCGTTCATGGAGACGGTAAGCCGTACGTATGCATGAATGCTACTTTCATTTCTATGTCATATTAATGGAATTAAAACTAAATGAGAGGTATGTATATTTTAATTCCATAATTATATTCATCATTTAGATGTAAAATACATCATATATAACAACTTTAAATAAATCCTTTATACATCCCACATATGGCATTAACGAATCAAATCACTTTGAGGGGGCGGTAGTCCGCACTTCCTAAAATGAAATTATCGTGTTTACCCACAATGGGAACCATAAAGGTATGCCACAAAAGAAAAATACAGCAGATTAAGTAAAACATAAACATATTATATATCATATATAAATATAGTTACATCTTAATGGACACCTTTTAAGGTGTTATATGAGTGTTGAACAATCATCGTTTCGTGAGGCACAAATTCGCCATCCACAGAAATAGTATGTCCTTTAACCATTTGATGTATGTGTGTGTAAGTGTTGCTCAAATTAATCTTATAAAAACATCCTAGTATATTGAAGATACTGTATTTGTTACAAAATAAATGAATAAAAATATTTTAGGGGTTGGAGAAGCAAAATGAAACAAAAGAACACAAGTGAAGACATTACCTTAAAATCGGGAACTCTTTTTTATTTGAGATCAAAGGCTTCCTTGGGAAGACTTCTGCCCAAAGTGAGTATTCTAGGAGTACGAGAGGGATTACTAGAGGAAAAATGATCAGGGTTTGTCCGAGCCAAAGGCTTTGGAAGTGTGGGTAAGGAGGTAGAGGTGGGGGCCTTTTATAAGAGCAGAGGAGGGGCACTCTTGGAAAGTAAAGAAATGTTACTTTATTTTAGAATGAGTTTTGGATTTTAATGGTCCCACATTTATGTGTTTCGATGATAAGGCGATAAGGGTTCTAAATCCACCAATCCAATAGGTTTTTGACATGTGTAGGTCATATATTTTACAATATCATTCCATTTTATTTAAATCGTTAAATAATGAGGTCATCGCTGCATCATCATGATGTCATAAATAATTTAATTTATTTAATGTATAAAATTATAAAAAAAATACTATGATGTATTAAATCTTTTTTTCTTTCCAATTACTATTTATATTTAAAAATATGACTTGTATATCCCCATTTAAAAATTGTTTTAGTAAAAAAACTCATGTTTGTGTCATTTTAATTTTAACATTAAATAAAAAGGTATTTATGTCATTTTCCAACCAAAGTGGATCCATGGGGTCCCCAAGTTTAACCATAGATTTTCTTGGACGGCCATGACTCATAAAATGAGGGTAGGACATGTTTCTATGTCTTTTCATATTATTAAAACATTATTTTTACCTTAAACTACACTAATTACCTCTAATCGCGATTAAGAACATAAAAGTTACTATTCACCAAAAAAATTATTTTAATCACATTGAACAACAATTTAATTCCTAATGACAACCATGTATGTCGGATTTTTGAAATTCAAAACATAGAGGTGTCAAAGTTTCATTTAAACAAAAAATCAGTTTCTTTAACCACAACTTAGTGGTTTCACTATTCATCAAAAATTAAAGTTCTTTAGAAAAATACCAAAACTTCCCCATAATCAATATTTGATATTCCGAAATCAAAAATGAAGTCTATTTTACAAAATTAAAAACATATAAGTTTCATTAATTAATTTAATAATTAATTCCTGTTGTTAGAGTAAATAGCGTGTTTTTATGAATAAATAAGTATCAAAAGATTGACACTATTTTAAGTCCGATTTCAAAGTGAAAATTAATTACAATGACCACAATTGGATTAAATGGTAAAAATATATTCTAATTTAACTTTAAAACAAATTCCAAATATAATCTAATCATATAAATAAATTAGATTAAAAAGTGATTTTGAATTAAAATACAACATTTTTCCCTATTCATTAAAAATGAACTTTATCGGAAAAATACCAAAAAATTACACAAAGTAAATTTTGATGTCCCAATTATAAAGAATAATTTTATTTTGTCAAATATAACACATAAAATTTTCAAAAAGTGGATTTAAAATAGGTTCACCATCAAAAGGCGGTTAATCGACCTTTTAATGAATATTAGAATGTTTACGCTTAAAATTGGATTCATTCACATTTTTAAACCTCTAAAATTTATTGTAAAGATTAAAAATATTTGACAAACATATATAATCATTTTGTAGATAGTTCTGTTCATTACCACCATTACAACGGCTAGGCGTTAACTACCAATTAAAATAATATTATTTTATTATTAGAGTGCGATGTAAGATTCCCAAGAAACTTGTTGTTGCGTATTGGGTAAGCCATCGAGCATAGGGTCCCCTTTAAAGTAATATTAATATTTTATTCACAAATATGGATAAATATAAAAATGTCATATTCTTTATTTACCTGGGGTGTTACATCCTTTCCCCATTTTTGGAAATTGCGTCCTCACAATTTTAAAATTGGGCTCGGAAACATCATTGAAAGTCCCACATCGGAACAAGAGTCCGTAAAACAATCACTTTAAAATAAAGAATGATAAGTACAGAGGTCACCCGAGTTAACCCATACTAGGATTCCATATAGGAAAACACGGACATGGAGGAGAAAACATAGGGTCATGTTCTGATGGAGAGTGATAGAAAACATGTTTAGGAGAAAGTTAACCACAAGAAAATCACAAACTTGTGATGGGTTAAACGGTATTCGATTCCCCAGTAAGAAATGTTAATAGACAACATTTTTGTTTTTTTAAATTGAGGAATTTATTCATAAGGAAACATAATTACTTATCATGTTGACTTTCATCTTTTATTAAATTTCTTACACAAACTGATATTTTCTCCAAAAGACGAGCATTTAGGAAGACTTGTTCACTATAATCAACTTCTAGAGAATCACCTAATCCACAAAAGAGATCTATATACTTCCCATGTCTTTAGACTTTAACCAAAACCAAAACCAAAATGGTTAGTACAAGATCACATAATCCAGAAAAGGATAACCCTTTATAAAAAGAAAATCTATCCTTAATCTCCAAAATTTGTCCAACAAAACCCAAAGTTCAACGAGGACCATTTGATAAACAATTTATCCATAAAATTATTTAAAGTAAACCAAACTAAGATTGAAACCCAAATATTTTAAGGATTTAGTCACATAGTCATCCAAGGTACAAATTAACTTTTATCTCCAAATAACATCAGTTACTCTTAAATTCTCATATTGAAAAGTAATTAACCTAATCACATATCCTCTATGATAGGTTAACCATTTCCATAGATAACCCAAAATAAACTTACTCTTGATTCCTAAAATTATCTAACTAAAAATAATTAGTCAAACTAACCAGGGACTTCACGTAGTCTAGTGGTAGGCTATAAATACGAGTCGCACTTTGGTTGTGGGTTCGATTCCTGCAGCTTTGTCCGACGCGACGGGTTGTCACACGGTCTGCGTGTTGTCCTTTTTCCAAAACTATATAATTCTTAAAACATTCCCAAAAACGAGATAAAATCTTCAAAAATTATCATAACATATTTTAACCTCAAGTTTATCTCATGCCTTTCATTTTCCATTATAACATATAATTACCCATAATTACCTCAAAAGTAAGGATCATATAAACTCTAATGGTTACCTTTATAATTATTACCTGAACTTCAACATCGATTTGTCATCTCATATATGATGCATTACAGATCATACCAAGGTTCAAGTGGTTGATCATGACTCCTTGATAGTTGGTTTAGAACAACCACAAGTTTCCTCATTGAATCCCCCATTTTATCTAGTATCTTAATCAGAGAACCACCACAGTTTCTTTCAAACCTGTTGTCTCTTTGGTGCCTACTAGATCCATCCATTCACTAAAAACAAAAATGTCAAAGTGAGTTTATCAACAAAACAATCATGTACTAATGAGGAAGGTAAACACTAAGATATACTTACCCATTCACTTTATCTAAAACTAGGACTCTTTTTGAAATCCTAACCATTATGGTAATGTCACTTGTGCTTATAGAATACCCTAACCTCTAAAGTTATCTAAACCGACCTTTGATACCAACTATAAGGCCCCAGCCTTAAACCTTACTTAATATTGAGTTATTACAAGATTACACATTGAGGATCTTTTCAGGTTTAGAGTTTTAGAGAATTTGATCATAAAACTTGCATTACATTCCACATTTAAACATAGTGGTTACATAAAATATAGTATTCACTTTTCCCATCGACGGAAAAATATTTAAAATAAAACATGGATTCTTTATTGACACTATCATCATATCATGTACCCTTCCCTTGACCTATGAAAAACATTTCAGAAACTTGGGATAAGCTTAAAAAGATCAGTAAGGGATATAAAAATATGGAAAGGAAACATGAGTACATGTATACATAAGAATGAAATCATACTTTACCCATAAAACATAAGCACTTTAACATACCTCATAAAATCATGAATAAATCATAGAAATCATAAGACATAAAGGTAACTTGAGGCATTCATAACATTCTTACATAGGGAGTAACCCTCTTGGTTACGTTTGGAATACCCAACACAGTATATTCCCTAAATCTCTTTGGAGAAACCTTAACGTTTAACCCCTTCGCGTTACCCAATGTATTGGAGAGCTATATCGGGCTCACCCGCCCTTAGTTTATCACGGAACCACCTGTTTTCATAACAATTCCCAAGAACCATAACATAAACGTATCACATAAAACATGCATAAAGGAAACATAACATTTCCACATTTCAATCACAATATAACATTTTAGGATATTGAAATAATGAATTCATTCAAAAAGAAACCATTTCCAAAACCATTTAAAACATTTAATAAAGAGATTTTTGAATCAAAGTGTCCCATACCACCTTGAATCTTTTAAAATTTTAAACCTTTAATATCTATATAAATAAATGCTTAAAACCATTTTAAAAACATGGATATTAATAAAAACAAATCATTAAAACAATTAAAGCGATATTTTGGTTAAAGGGTTTCTACCAAAAGTAGAGACACTTGAATACAATAATTGAGGAATAACATTTAGTAAGAACTTTATAATATCATGAGAAAAAATGGATTCATGATATAATATTATAAAGGACAGTATATACACCATATAAGAGTTAATTGGTGCATAACAACAATGAAGTCTCAATAGAAATGTAAAATGTGATGAAATCCCTTATAAAGAAGGTATCCTTAAATTAAGGATAAATCAATCTCAAAATTATGTGTGACAAATATAAATACACCCAATATAAGTGGATATTAAGTGTAAACCAATAAAAGTTCATTCACACATATTCAAAGTATGACATATTCAATAACTACATGTTGAACCCAAAGAAATCGAAATTGGGCTAAAAAGTTCCCTTGGTAAAATTCGACAGCCTAACGACATCACTTCAAAATTCAGAAAATGAGTTGATGAGAGATAAAAAGGGTATCTCATCACTTGGAAATAAAATTTAAATCAATAAGGATATAAAAGAAAATATCCCAACATAATAGTATGTGAATTAAGAGACATAACAAAAGAAGTCTTTTAAAAAGAGGAGGGTGAAAGGTCCCCTTACCGAGTCAGGTAACTTTCGAAACGTACACCCCATGGAAGATGGGTCATACAATGAATATGTGAATACCCATAAATGAAATTATACTAAAAAAGTGTATAATAATGGGCAGTACATACACCACTCAAAGGAAATAGTGGCAAACGTAGCATAAATGTCACGAGAATAAAAGTGAGATGAAAAATCCCTTACGAAAACTCAGCAGCCTAACGGTGCCACTTAAAACTTCCAAAAATGGATTGATGAGATCAAATAGGATCTCTCATAATATTAAAATAAAATTTACAGAAATAGTAATATAAAAGAAAATCCCCCATCATAATAAAGAGTAGCTTAAAAAAGTGACATAAAGGAGAGTACTTCAAAAAAAAGAGAGGTTAGATCTCTTACAAAAATTCGGCAGCCTAACGGCGCCACTCAAAACTTAAAAAATGGATTGATGAGATAAAATAGGGTCTCTCATAATATGAACATAATAATTACAGTAGGATTAATATAAAATAACATCCCAATTATAAGAAAGATGAGCTTAAAAGGAATGACATAAACGAGTGTACTTAAAAAGAAAGAGAGGGGTAGGATCCCTTACCTTGGGTCCGACTTGACTCGATCGTTCTTTAACGTCCTCAATAATAAACTTGAGTTAATTTATACTTTCTTAAGAACATTTTACAAGTTCATTATTAATTTTATATCACTTATTTCTATGTTATAAACATTATGTAATCATTTAAGTTAATAATGTTTGTTTTGTCGATATTTGGTTCTTAAGTCGAAAGTGGACTTCTTACAATTACATGTTGTTCGTGTGGTCAAAGGTTCATTATATCCAGAATTATATTCATGATTTGGATATCATATATATCATATATATCCAGAATATACCTGTATTTATAATATTACTTAATCATTTAGAGGTAAGAAATGAAATGCACCGTTCATGGAGACCGTAATCCGTACGTACGCATGAACGCTACTTTCATTTCTATGTCATATTAATGGAATTAAAACTAAATGAGAGGTATTTATATTTTAATTCCAGAATTATATTCGTCATTTATATGTAACATAAATCATATATAATAACTTTAAATACATCCTTTATACATCCCACATATGGCATTAATGAATCAAATCACTTTGAGGTGGTGGTAGTCCGCACATCCTAAAATGAAATTATCGTGTTTACCCACAATGGGAACCATAAAGGTATGTTAAAAAAGAAAAATACAGCTGCTTAAATAAAAACTAAACATATTATATATCATATATAAATATAGTTACATCTTAATGGCCACCTTTTAAGGTGTTATATGAGTGTTGAACAATCATCGTTTCGTGAGGCTGAAATTTTCTATCCACAGAAACAGTATGTTCTTTAGCCATTTGATGTAGGTGGGTGTAAGTGTAGCTATAATTCTTCCTATAAAAACATCCTAGTATATTGAAGATATGTTAGTTTTTACAAAATAAATGAATAAAAATATTTTAAGGGGTTGGAGAAGCAAAATGAAACAAAAGAAGAAAAGTGAAGACATTACCCTAAAATCGGGTAACTCTTTTTGATTTGAGCTAAAAGGCTTACTTGGGAAGACTTCTGCCCAATGTGTGGCTTATAGGAGTAAGATAGGGATGTGTAGAGGCAAAATGAGTCGGGGTTGGCCGAGCCAAAGGCTTTGGAAGTGTGGGTAAGGAGGTAGAGGTGGGGGCATTTTATAAGGGGAGAGGAGGGGCACTCTTGGAAAGTAAAGAAATGTTACTTTATTTTAGAATGAGTTTCGGATTTTAATGGTCCCACATTTATGTGTTTCTAGGATAAGGTGATAAGGGTTCTAAATCCACCCATCCAATAGGTTTTGGACATGTGTGGGTCTTATATTTTACATTATCATTCCATTTTATTTAAATTGTTAAATAATGAGGTCATCGTTGCATCATCATGGTGTCATATATAATTTAATTTATTTAATGTTTAAAAATTATAAAAAAACTACTATGATGTATTAAATCTTTTTATCTTTCCAATTACTATTTATAGTCAACAATCTGACTTTCATAACCCCATTTAAAAATTGTTTTAGTAAAGCAACTCATGTTTGTTTCATTTTAATTTTAACATTAAATAAAAAGGTATTTATGTCATTTTCCAACCAAAGTGGCTCCATGGGGTCCCCAAGTTGACCCACGGATTTTCTTGGACGGATATGAGTCGTCCAATGAGGTTAGGACATGTGTCTAGGTCATTTCATATTATTAAAACATTATTTTTACCTTAAATTACACTAATTACCTCTAATCGCGATTAAGAACATAAAAGTTACTGTTCACCAAATAATTATTTTAATACCATTGAACCACATTTTACTTCCTAATGAAAACCATGTATGTAGGATTTTTCAAATTCAAAACACAGAGGTGGAAAAGTTTCATTTAAACGAAAAATCAGTTTCTTTAACTACCACTTAGTGGTTTCACTATTCATCAAAAATTTAAGTTCTTCAGAAAAATACCAAAACTTCACCCTAAGCTATATTTGATATTCCGAATTCAAAAATGAAGTCTATTTTGAAAAATTCAAAACATTGAAGTTGAATTAATTTATTTAATAATTAATTCCCATTGTCAGAGCAAATAGCATGTTTTTATGAAACAATAAGTATCAAAAGATTGACACTAGTTTAAGTCTGATTTCAAAGTGAAATTAATTCCAATGACCACAATTGGATTAAATAGTAAAAATATATTCTAATTGAACTTTCAAACCAATTCAAAATATAATCTAATCATATAAATAAATTATATTAAAAAGTGATTTTGAATTAAAATACAACATTTTTCACTATTCATTAAAAAATGAACTTTATCGGAAAAATACCTAAAATTTACAAAAAGTAAATTTTGATGTCCCAATTATAAAGAAGAATTTTATTTTGTCAAATATAACACATAAAATTGTCAAAAAGTGGATTTAAAAGAGGTTCACCATCAAAAGGCGGTTAATCGACCTTTTAATGAATATTAGAATGTTTACGCTTAAAATTGGATTCATTTGCATTTTTAACCCTCTAACATTTATTGTAAAGAGTAAAAATATTTGAAAAACATATATAATCATTTTGTAGTTATTTCTGTTCATTCCCGCCATTACAACGGCTAGGCGTTAACTACCTTTTAAAATAATATTATTTTATTATTAGAGTGCAACGTAAGATTCCCAAAAAACTCATTGTTGCGTATTGGGTACGCCATCGAGCATAGCATCCCCTTTAAAGTAATATTAATATTTTATTCACAAATATGGATAAATATAAAAATGTCATATTCTTTATTTACCTGGGGTGTTACATTTTATGTGTATGGATCGATGAGATAGATAGTTCAGTTTTGAATACAACTCGACTTTTTCCCATGAGTTCATAGTTTTTGAATAATTGCGGGTAAATAAGAGGTATGTTATCATGTTGTTTCAAGTGACATTGAATTTGAAGCACATGTTGATGCTTTGGTAGTGGAATCATTGCATAGTATGTTCCATCAAGATTCTATTTAGGTTATGGTTATGCCTTGGGTTCCTTTCTAAGGTATGAATTTTTTGTTATTTTGGTTCACGTAATGGTTTGTTTTGAAGGGAAGGATTGTTTGGGTGACTAACCCTATTTTTATGAAATTTCTCAATGTGGGGATCAATGTTGAATTTTTATAGATGAGACAAGTGGGGATAGAGCATGTACATATGCTTTAGGTATAGGAATGGAACCTAAACTGATGTGTGGTCATGTCGTAGTGCATGACTTATATGAAAGGTATAGTTGCTGGATAGAAACATCGAGGACACCTCAAGCTCAATGTGTCTAATAGGATAGGAGTCATGGTTAGAGAATGGTTTTCCAAATTCTAGTGACCTTGGGGTTTCTAATATGGTTATAATAGTATTCACATGTCGGGAATTTGTTATCTCATTTGGGATATTTTAATAGGTGGTTCCACAGTAAGTGACTATCATTTTTTGTGAAATAACGCTGATGCGCACCAGATATGAATGGTTTATATTGTTTTGCATTAGTATGATGAATCCTTTTCATTTTCATTAAGAGTAATTGAAGATTTTATGTACCAAATATATTGGTTTGGTAGAGGTAGTTTCAAATAAAACATTGTTTAATGGATACTTGGCATATATTCATGAGGCAATGGTGAGTTTTGGTTAACAAGTCTATCTTCAATTGTGGTGACCAGTAGTTGAAAAAGATCTTGTGTTCCGGGAGGCCTAGGGAATTTGAATTGGTTCATGGGCCCCTTTAGTGATAGGTTAAATCATGAATTCATTTTTATGTTGGTATTCATCGTACACATCCTAATGTACTCTTATTATATAGATGATCATGTTGAAAATCTTAACACCATATTGTGTATGTTGAGATAGAATCGGCTATAATCCAATCTATCTGAATGTCATTTCTGGTTTAATGAAGGGAATTTTGCAGGATTTACTCATGGAGGGATCAAGTGCATTTTTATGGGGGGAAGTGCATGATCTAACGATGGTGATTGATACCCATGTAATGGAATAGATATCAGCGAATGATGTGGGAGTTTTTCTTCTAATATGGAATGATCGATAGTAGATGTCTTATTTTATCACATAGGTGAGACAAAGATGAACACGTCCACTTATTGGGTTTGAAATTGGTAGTAGAATTGGTCATGGAGGTTAGAGTTTCTTGAGTAAGGTGGTGACAATGACCCTCCAATGATTAGGAGTGATGTGTTGGTCGTCGAGGTATGACCCTCTTGCTGGAAGTTTTTCATACATGAGAAACTAACCATAGATAGGTCATGGTATATAACTATGACTTCCATAAGTAATCAATGATGGGGTATGCAAATAATAAATCAGTTTTAGTGGATGACTAAGTCGAGCATTTTATTTCAGCTCATAGTCATTCTAAGAATTGTAATCAGAGGTGATTGTGTCGGAGGTGCATAAATGGTGAGGTAGGGATCAATAATAGTTTTGGTTCATTTGAGGATATGACTATTTAATCTCACTTATATGAGTGTATGTGCTCAATTAGGCATGTTCATATGATCATGGGATGCCTCTATATGTAATTTCATTATGGCCAAGTGAGGTGGCGATGCGGCTTCACTTATACCAGAATATTTTTAGTAACAATTAGCCGAGGATACTCATACTCAATATTAAATATTTAACAAATACAGTAAGTTTCAAACAAAATTTAGTGGATCATATTTGGAATGAAATATGCATTTTTTGAAACAGACTTGGCTTTCATGGAAATTTTTTTTTGTTCTTACCTTGTGCATGTATAGTTGGTATATGTCTACTCTCATTGGATTTTGATGATGATGAAGGTTTTCGATGATTATTGGTGTTCACATGGTTTTTTTTGAATTATATGTTGAGTACCATGTGGGGTTCATTATGAGAGAGTGATTTTGAGGTTCTTTTGGGTCATTCTGATAGCATATATTCCAAGAATCATAAGTGGCTAATTATAAGAGGAAGCTTACGGTGGGGTGTACCATAGCTTTATAGAGTGATTAGGTGATGAAATAATCATTTTTTGGTTGTGTAGGATCATTTTAGCACCATCTCGATGTTTCAATTTTGAAATCTGGAGTTGGGTCAATTTTTGAATGATTAAGTGCTTAGAGTTGGAGGTTGTGCTTTAGTTATGTCTTAGGCATTCAGAATCTAAATGGGTTCATTGGAAGAAATTGGTGGCCAATGTAGGTTAGGTGGTGTGGATGAAATAAAAATGAGACTTCTTGAGGATGAGAAGTGTTGTTGTTGGGATGTTGTTGGATCCCACATCCCTATGATTTGATAATTTCATAAAGAATTTTAATTTCTATTTACTATAAGGATCAAATTTTGAAGTGAGACTAAGAACGACCTTCTAAGAGTTAGAATTTCAAAAATTTATTTTTTTGATATGTAATGAGGCTTCAGGGTATCTCTAATTTTAGGAAGATCTTCAAGAGATTTGGGAATATTTTTAGGAGGTTTCATTCTATTTTTCCCTTGTTCATAGTTTTATTTTCATGGTTTAGAGGAAACGAAAAGACATCATGATGTTGAGGATTCTTTTTATTTTGAAATTAGCATTGTTAATTTTTATGGTTAGCACATAGTATAGGGTAAAATACTGATCCAAATGAAAAAAATTTTGATATGATGGAGATCCAGAGGAATATAACAAGATTTGTTTATAGTTACAGAAAAACCTTGTACCCTACTATATAAGAGAGTTAAGAATAACTACATCATTGGTTCGTGGTTTCTTTAACTATGAAACCTAACTATGTGAGGAATTTGGTTATACAATGTTAAGGACATGTAGTTGCCACAAGTTTTGGAAAACTATGTGACAAAACTTTGTAACTACCTAAATTTTCATTAAATGTTTGACATGACTAAAATACCCCCCCCCCATTGTTTCTATCCAATCCCCCTCCCCTCTTCCCCCATTGTGAGCTAGTAGACCTATAAGGTTTCCACCCCTATTTTTCCTTCGTTCCCATTATATTTGAGTTCATTTTTCATGTTTTATGTGGAATTTAACATGAGTCTTCTTACCACTATGGATTAAATTCTTATTATTCTCCATCCACTCTAATTTTGTGGGTTATCTTATTTATGTTTTTTTACAATTCCACAAGATCTTTTTGAAATCATATTATTCTCATGGGGCATTTGGATGGCCTTTATAGAGGAAATCTTAAGATGAATTCCATACATTGTTGAACTGTTTTTCATTAATGCATGAGTCTGTGTGGATTTTTATTAGGTTCGCATAAAATTATTTTTTAATTTACCATTTAAATGGTGTCGCATATTAGGTATTTGGCCTGACATGTAGTCAAGGGTACTCCATGAGAATTTAGAAGGTATTTAACCTTGGTTAAAGTGTGACAAGATCTTATGGTATGTTTTCTTCACATATAACTTGTTGAAGTTTTTGAAAAAATAATTATAATTGTTATTTATAATTAATTGTTTGAGTTATCATGGTTTGAGATAGGTACCTGGTTGGTGAGGCATGTTTTAGTTGTCCTTGGGAAGTTATTTTTCATTATAGAGTTAATGTGTTAGAGCATCCAATGATGTAGTTGGTCTAAAATATTTTACCCATAGTCCTGAAAACTTCATTGGTCTGTTATATTTAAAATAGATATTATATTGTGTGTTCCCCCTTGGTTTAAGAAAGAATTTGTGGTCTTCAATGGATTCCATATACCTTCCACATATCATGTTTGGTATATTGGTGATTATGTGACTGAACCTAAATCCACCCATGGGGTGTGCCACCCTTCTAGAAAATGGTAAATTTAGTTTTTAAAAGATAAGATAGATGGATTCGAGTTAAACCCAATTAAGCTTGTTGGTCAGTTTGATTGGCTAGTTAAATGGAGACTTGGGTTAATTTGGGAATAAGGGTTTGAGGACATGTTAAGCAGGTGAGATGAAATTTTTTCAGGTGACAATATTTTTTGAAATGATTATAATGCCTTTTTTAAAATGGTTTCAATAGTGCATTTTGGATCTTCATCTGGTTTTGGTTTTCAAGGAGTTAAAATGATGTTTTTATAATGTAAAATACTTTAAAAATAGGTGTTGACATTAATATTATTTTAAATAGCATGTTCAAGTTGATGAATGGTTTTAAAGGGAGAAATAGTATATGGTTAAAGGGTCATATTTAAGATATTAAGTGGTTTTAAATAATATTTAACTGATGTGTTATGGTAATAGAGGATTAAATGGTTAAATTTTGTAATTTCTTTAAAGGTGTTGAATATAATAAAAAATAGGGAAAAAATAATATTGAAAAGGTGAAAAATGTATTTTTTAAAAAAAATTTAAAGGTTAAGTATGATGAACCATGAATACTAGATCATAAAGAAATAGTTAAAATTTTGGACATGGAACTCCACACCAATGGTTTAGGATGTTAGATATGTTACTCCAAATCATTGATTTAGGTTATTGTACATGACACTCCATGCTCCTTGGTTTCGGATATTGGACTTGGATCTCCACATTGTTGATTGGGATTATTGAACATTGTGCTCCATATTTCTAGATCAGGAACTTGGATTGATGATCCTTGTTAAAAATATGTGAACCCTATGCTATATGGGTCAGAGAAATATCATGGGTCAAGATAGGTTTTGTAAGCCTGGGTATTGCTTTGGAACTTTTGGGTAAAAGTGGTTAACTAATTACTTTTGCTTTCTAAAATCAATTTTATTTTATCCTTATATATGGTTTATTGTAAACTTTTATAAACAATTTTTTATGATAGTTATTTATTTGGAAATCATTGGTGGTGGACTAATATGTAGTATTCACACCTTTCATGGTCTTCAATGGATCTTGGGTACCTGAGAAGATGCTATTTTTTAGAAACTAGTTTAGGGAAGGGAGCTCAATATTTGTTTTTTCTTTGTCTGATAAGATGGATCCTGAGATATTATAATGAGTACTAGGCTTGGGATCGTGTTCTTGTTTTTTATTAGTTTAGTATTTTGGGTTTTTTATTATATAAATTCTTGGCATATAGTTTATAAATATCATTGTTATTCCATGTTTCACATGATTCATTGTTGGAACATACTAAATGTAGTTTCATTTACCACATATATGGGTTTTTGTATCTATTTTTTTTATTTTTTTTTATTTTATAGTCTAATATAGACTGTATAGTCTTTTTACATTCCTCATTAGATCCCCAGTTCTATTCAGTGGCCTCTAGCATACTTGGATGTGTGCTTGAGTTCATGTGGCAAACCAACTTGAGGTACTGGTTTAGTGGATTACAGGTCCAGGAATTACCAAGATCTTGGGAGTAGATGGGTTGGATTATCAGTACCTATATTCTATTATTTGGATGATCTTATTCATTTATAATGACTGGTGATGAAATCATTTGATCTTTATATAGCCAAAGTTATAGGAAGAATTGTAAAATATTAGATTACATTGAACAAGTGTTGGATTAGAAAAATATGAGAAATATCACTTATATTTTTGATTTGATGATCTAAGGGTTGAATTAGGGAGGTTTGGACTTTTTTGGTGTTCTCTAATGTATATTTGTAGCACCCCAATTAGATTAACCAACTAAACAGTGGTATGGTCTGAGTGCCATTGGCATTACATGCAGATCCCCATATGCCTAAGGTAGCTAACTAGATGAGAGGGTGTAAAGGGTTGAGGGTGGGAAGAATAACCTCAAGTGATGATATAATAATGGCACTATTATATATAATATGCAGTGGAAAATAAATATCAATAAACATTAAATCAGTAATCCACCAATGGAAGAAGCACAATAAATAGTAGAAGAAATAATGATAAACATTCTCAATATTATTTTAGTAATTAAACATCATTATATACCATTTGTTTCTACTAAGAAAGAACATTCATACAATATATGTCATACATATCAATAATAATAGAGGTCACTAATGGATGAGCTTAGTAGTACATATAATATGATTATAATATATAAGAAAACTCAAAAAACAACCAATTGGGGTAAGAACCCATGATCCCTTATCATCTGTCCCATTTTAACTCAACCACTAATATCCATATCCTGAGCTCAAACCTTTACTTGAGTATAAATTAATAAATTCTAGACACACCTCAAAGTTCATATGTTGTGTGTCATAAATAATCTCAATAGGCTACCACAAACATGTTCTTATTTTAAATTTGTTATTTATTAGGTGTATCTAATTAAAAAAATGAAATTGAACTGAACAATTTTGTAATATTAACCCTCTCCCCTTGTTCTCAGCATCCACAATTGAGAGACCACTTGTTTCATATATCATCGGTATATCATAGAGGAGAGGATCTTTATCCTTATAAAAATATATCACCTAATGTCAAATGGTCCAAGTGAACCCTCAGGTTCCACCTATAAAAATATTAACCAGAACTTGATACCACCCTACACCTCATGTCCAAAAATATATAATATCCAAAGGAACACCCCATTAATTAGTACATGGTCCCATAAACCTCATATCATGAGAAAACCGATCGGTTCAAAGTAAAACTTTTGAGGTATAGTGATACCTTTTCACAAACCAGGCAGGGTTTCTATCTGACTTGATGCTTTTTCCGGTTTGTCGCATAAAATAAAGGTTGTTCCTGATCCCCACATGTAGGAACAAGTGCTCGGGTATAATAAATAATGGTTAGGGAGTGATTTACCCATGTTTTGAAACATTAAACAACCAAAAATTATAAATAAAATGAATCTGAAAATTCACACCAATGTGGTTTATTAAACCAAATAAAAATTTTATAAAGTAAATTCAAGAGGTGCAACAAGGAATTGCACACACAATTAATTCTAATGTCCTCCTTTAATTCCAAAATCCCACAAATACCATACCAAACCAAAATTAGAATCACTAACACCATTTGATAAATCAATTTAATGAATCATAAAATAACCCAAAATGATATAACATGGAATACACATGAAAAACACCCAATTCCATGTCAAAATGAAACTTCAAAATTATATAATTAATCAATGATAGCAAAAATGGTTTTAAAAAAGTTATAAGAAATTTCAAAAATGTTACACATTAGAAATATCCCTTACATTCTAGAGATTCATTTTAAAAAAATACACAAAAAAATAGCTTCCCATAAGATTTCACCTCTTATATCATTCAGTTAAATATTTTGACAACTTATAAAACAATACAAGAAACATTACATGGACTAACACAAAAATCATTCCCAAAATCACCCTTTTAGAATAAAACCCATACTAATACCATACCAAAATATAATATTCATCCCTTTCCACATTAAAAAAAATTAGAAATTATAAAACACTACCAAGTGATACAAAATGGGGTTGTACCAAAAACACACCAAATTCCACACAAATATTCCATTTAAAAATCAAAATCTTGTTAGTATATTTCAAAAACAACATTCACATCACATATAATAATCTAAGAACATGGTAAATAAATTAGGCAAAGAAATCATTCATCAAACAATGTTTATAGATGGAACCTCCTACCTTTGATATCACCCCCCCAAACCTGTGTTAAATTCAACCACCCCAAAAACAAGTAGAAATAAAAGCTAACCAAAAATATTGCACCAAAAACCCCAAGGATAAACCATAGGAATTAAATCCTTGGTTCTTTAAACATGAAACCACAAGAAAATGGGGAAGACACCCAAAAGAGAAAGAAGAAACTAAAGAGAAACTCCCTTATGTGATGTCTCTTGAATTTTCCCCACCAAATCCCCCTAAAAAAGTGGGTTCCTAAGGATATTGACATATCTTGGAGACCTCCCATGTCTGCTAGGGTTTAATGGGAGAATAATGGGGTGCATTATGTTTATTTCAGGATGGAAAAAATCGTAAAACCCAATATTAAAAAATTGATTGTTGTGCAACGTTTAGTAAACCATGATTTATCCACCCAAAAATAATCATTTTCTGCCAAAATTTATGGGGGATCCAAGGTGAATAATAGGGAGAAATATAGGCTAATAATAAGATGAAATTATTCGACAAAATATAAAACTTGTTACACCAATTTCCTATGAAAATGACAACGAACCCGACCCAAAGTGAGATGAATTAAAAGTCAAATTCCCAGGTCTAGCTAACATTTCTTCCTACCATAAATTTTTTTGTCCTCATAAATCCTTGACAAGTACAAATGAAAAAACAAAATCATTACAATTTCCAAGTTGTAAGGGGGTCCCAAATGAATGCTAAATAAAAAGACAAAAATGACACTACTAGTAGGAAAGGAGGTATATGAGTTAATTTGGGAGACCAAGGGGGAATACCCTGATAAGGTTCACCTTCCTCCAAATGTCAAAACACCTATATTGATGAAAAAAGGAAAGTATACTCTCATTTCACTCAAACTGACATCCTAATACAAGAACCATAGACATTCTCAAGAAGTTCAAATAGTCCACCTGAAATGAACAATAGATTCGAATGAGGTCACCACATCCTTACATAAACAAAATTATTGGGTGCCCTCCAATCCCAACATATACCCAAGAAAGAAGTTGGTAGTTAGATATCCTTAAATGGTAAAACCTACTACCAAGACAACACCAGGATCACCACCGAGTTACTGATACGTAGAGACTCGAATAGACTCCCCACCATAAGAAAAAGACTATCCCCAAGATTGAACTAGAATACAAACATGGGGACGTCCGGACAGACTCCCCACCATAAAAGACAACAAAATTTACCAATGTATAACAAGCACACCAACTGGGGTAGGCCTAATGGACTCCCCACCATAAGGGGTATAATAATATTAGACTTATTCCAAAAGAAATTATATAGGACCCATCATGGGTTTCCCCACCATGAGAACCAACCATTTTAACCAACTTACACGAGCCGAAAAAATAAACCCAACAGAGGCTAACATAGGTCTTTTCATCCCAACTTAATATCCCACCACAAGAGGCTCACTCAACAAAACTCAAAACTAATAGAGTCACTATGTGGTATACCTCTCCCACGACCATTAACAACCTCAGATAAGTCCAAAAAAATCCTTATCGAAACCTCAAACTACCTCCACCTCCCACACCAGAGAAATAATTTAAACCATGATGTCTTGAATATATGGGGGTTTCCCTAACTATGCGATAGCTTCACTCCGGGACCTGTGTCTAGAGCTGAGATGATTGAATCATCTCCTTCCTTGTATGTAGGCATTGAAAAAACACCTGATCAAAACTTCTCATTCTAGTTCCATGAGCAACCACATCACCTCTCAAACAAATCCACCAAGACATAATACACTTTGAAAACCAATTTACTCTATCATTGCACCTTCACCAAGATAGGGTCCTCAAGGATGCCTACACAATTCCCCTCCCACCCCGATCAAGAAAAAGAAGAAGAAAGAACACAAGGAAGACGCCTTCATTAAAGAAAGATAATTTTAAGAATTCCGTAAAGAAAACACACTTTCATTTAAGTGTAAGTACTTTATAAGTTCTGAAACATCCACCTTGTCCATTAAAAGAAAAAAAACACATCAAGACACCACCGAACATGGCACTAGAAAGTGATATAGACATTATAAGGAGTGGGACATTGAACTGAGTCCCAAGCAGCATGAGATTACCACAAACATCAATAACATCCTTGAATGACTAGATTTTACACACTAGTATCCAAACATGAACCATTTCATTGAATATACTGAAGAAATACCTAGAGGCCCTTAATATATTGCCACACCATCAACTCTGGACTTCTTTATCTTTCCTCACTATAATTCCCTTTTCCACTTCTGGATAGACCCTATAAACATAATTGTGTAAAACCTCACCTTTGAAAACTAAGGAAACATAAGAGACTAAGGTCTATTCCAAACTTCCACAACCACTCTCCTACTACCAGAGGATACATTTAATTGAAAAATAATAGGTGTAGACTCAATATCTAATTTTCAAGAATAAATACCTTTTGTTGATCAAATGGAGGATATGCCAATGGGGAATAACCCAAGGCCGCACTTCCATCATGCATTAACTCCAATTGTGGGTTTACCCAAGCCAACAACAAAACCCAAGGACCCAAACAAGAAGGTCCCTTAGTCAAAACATACCACAAAAGAAAACCAAACACAAAAGAGAAGACACTGCCAATACATCATGAAACATTTCTTATAGAAAACCACTAACCAACACTTCAACCCAACAGACCAATGAAACACAAACAAAAAACATCTTTCAAACAATAAGATTTATCAAACTCAAAATATACTACAACCACATTTCCAAAACATAAAATACATACCAACCAAAACTCAGTTATAAAAAAAGTAAATTTTTCCTTAAAATAAATAATTTCTATGAAACTAAACAGGGTCAGCGGTTAGAAAATTTACCAATGGTATACCATGGGACTCACATATTAATGTTTCCATGACACACTAGGAATCCACCTCATATTCAAACCTGTACTCATCTAGTTACATCATTAACTATTCATCTTCATATGTAAACTCATCCACATGGTCACCCAAGAGGATACTAAATACCAAAACTAAACCCTTCCACTTTTCAAAATCAAAACATCTACCACCCACATTATCTTTCTCAAAACTATTTACCACACAACCAAAACCCAATAAAATCTTACAAACATTTTCAAAAAATTACTAACCATTCACATAAAAACTAAATTTCAAGTCTTACACATTAATTGCAAAACATTTCACAACATTTCAAAACACCTTTAAAAAGTTTAAAAATTATATTTGGAATAGATTTTCAAAACCCACTTTAATATAATCCATGATTTCTAAAAAATCAATCTCATTAAACCTCATATCTATAGTATTCAAACCAAATCTCATTTTCCCAAAAAAACACTTCCTAGAAATGTATTTTCCTAATCCCTTTTCATCAAAACAATTCTAAAAAATCATTTCACATTTCCAAACATCCTTTTGGTAAATTTTGAAAATCCATTTTCCACTTTCCTAAAACAAGGTTATTTTTACCTAAAAACCAAGTCTCTATGATTCCAAAATATGGTTTTTTCAAAATGATTTCCAAAACTCAAAAACACACAACACGCTTCTCAGAAAATGGAAACTAGTACTGGTGGGTGACACAGACATAAGGTTGGTGGCCATACTCTTGTTACACCACCATCAAAGAGAGTGTTCTATAACCATATCCCCAGTTCCACATGGAATTCTAGTCCTTGAAAGCTCACTAGGACCGTTGACCCAACTCCCATTTTAGATCCCAAACAACAAGAAACCATAAGGACTAAAATAATTAGATGGAACCTGACCTCTACTAGTAACTCAAGTCCCTCCATGAGGTCTGTTGGCCAGGAACTTCACTCATAACCAGAAAATTGAATTTTAACAATCCAACATTCATTTTATCCAAATTATTTCCCAAGAGAGTGTGACCTAAAAAGAGTGAACCTACTCTGATATAATTTTGTCATGAACCAGGCCAGGTCAATGTCTGACTTGGTGCCTGACCCAGTCCATGGAATAATTCAAAGGGAATTCCTGATCCCCATAGGCTAGAACAAGTGCTTGGGTATAACAAATAATGTTTTGGGAATTATTTACTTTAGTTCAGAAACATAAAACAACCAACAATGATAAATAAACTGAATCAGAATATTCATACCAACCAAGTCTTAACAAAAATCCAGAATTGAAATAAATGGTTTATAAAAAATCCCAAGGACAACCATAAAGGAATAAAGCAAAAATAACAGCCCAAGAACAATCTGATGGAATGGCGACATCACCCTCAAGCCATCTCTAGGAAACTGCACCAAGAATTACCACTAGTAAACTGAACCACCAGATCTAAAATCTTTACCCACACTAGCGACAAACATTTCCATGTATACTTACACACAATAGTGTAAGTAAGGTGTGATCATAAGACCATAAGGATTCCACCCAACAAGGTTCCATCTTATAAACATTATAAGACAAAAATCTTGCAAGTTTTCATAAACAAGAAAGACTAGAAACAATTTTAAAGAAAGTAATTTTAAATGAAAATAGTTTTCAAGAGGGAACTTCAAAGATGGAAAAATATTAAAGAAAACACACATTTTGCTGAAATTATCATCCAAATGAATTGTATTCAAATGGTGGGTACAATATAATCAATGATCACTAGTCACGGGAAATACCCCTAGGTACTAGATAGAAGTTAGTCCATATGTACATCGTATCTCATTGGAAAAGTAACCATAACCAATAACCATCTCGTGAACAATCCACTAGGTGGGAAACCCAAATGGCCTAGTGGTCTCTGAACATCATCATTGTTTAGATAGTTTTTTCATCATCAATCTTTCTAAGTGAAACATGGATGAAGCCACTATTATATCACTAGAATATTAGTACTAGTCCTCCCACCTAGATACATGGGCTTCACTATTTGTGCTCCAACAAGTTCCACGTGTTATAAAATACAATTTTCACATAAAATATCCATTTTTAAATCAAAAAAACACAAAACAGTACCCCAAAAATGTTCTTCACCCTCAATGTAGTTCATTAAACACAATAAAAAATTTATAATGCAACTTCAAAAGGTGTTACAATGCATTTCACAAAAAATTCATTCAAAAGTCCTCCTTTAAGGCCAAACACCCAAAAAATACCACACCAAACCAAAATTGGGAGCCCTAAAACCATTTTATAAATTAATTTAATGAATCATAAAATAACCCCAAAAGATATAACTTGGAATACACTAGAAAAACCCCAATTCCATTTTAAAATTAAACTTTAAAATTAAACGATTAATCAATGCTACCAAAAATTATTTGACAATTTTATAATACATTTTCAAAATAGTAAATATAAAAAATAGACCTTACACTTGAAAATAATAATTTTAAAAACATACAAAAACCAAAACATTTTCCCAAAAGATCTTTCCTCTAATATCATTCACTAAACCATTTTGAAAACTTATAAAACAACCCAAGAAACAGGACATGGAATTACACAGAAATCATTCCCAAATACCCATTTTAGAATCCAACACGCACTAATACCATAAAAAATATAATTTTCATCCATTTACACATTTAATGAAAAATTTTCACAAATTATAAAACACTACCAAGTGATACAAAATTGGTTTACACAAAAAACACACCCCATTTCATAAAAATATGAAATTTAAAAATCAAAACCATATTAATCCCTTTCAAAAACAACTATCCCATCACATATAATAATAAAAGAACATGATAAATAAATTATTCAATGAAAATCATTAATCAAACAATGCTAATAGATAGAACCACCTACATTTGATGTCAACCCCCCCCCCCCCAAACAATTGTGCGAATATAAACAGCACCACAAGAAAGTACAAGAAAACCCTAAACAATAATAATAAACCCAAAAAAACCAAGATTAAACCATATGATGAAACCCTAGGTGATAGAAACATGAAACCATAAGAAAAGGGGGAGTAAGCCCTAAATTAAAGGAAGAGACTAGAGAGAAACTCACTTACTTGATGTCTCTTGAAGTTTCACCACTAAATCCCCCTTAAAAAGTGGGTTCCAAGGGAACTTGAATGATCTTGTAGACAACCCATGGCCACTTGGGTCAAATGGGGGAGTAAATGGTCAAATTAGTTTTATTTTTGCAAGGGAAAATGGTTAAAACCAATTTTTTAACACATAAACATTGTGCATGGTTTGGCGGCATGGTTTAGTAAATCATGTTTCTAAAACTATCCACCTAGTTTTATCAACCCTAATATCATCATTCTAATCCAAAATTTAAGGTGGAACCTAAGGGAAACCTATGGGGGAGACATGCCAGTAATAATAGAAATTAATTCCCAAATATTTCAGATCAGTCACACTCTGTTCCCGAGAAAATGACCAAGAACCGAACCCAAACTGGAAAGAAGTAAAAGTCAAAAACCCTGGTGATGTATACTTGACCACCAATGATAACACTATCGACTCAATAACCAACATAATTCGGAACAAAGATGTCCTTCCTCCTAAAATATCCCTTGCCTAATGTCCTAAAATAACGTGAGAGTCAACCCCCAATAGACGGTCTCAACACTGTCCACTGATTGAACCTCACCATCCTCATGGAATTTTATGGTAAGTACCTCCAAACATCATCCTAATATGTAAATAATAGAGACCTATACCCACACAAGTAGTCAAACAACCACATCGTCTGAGTCATATTGTGGGCACATGACTACAAATGGTGCATTGTCCAATATCTGAGAGTGAAAATGGCCAAATAAATTCATAATCCACATCAATCGGCACCTCGTTCCCCTAGAACCATATCTCTCATATAATAGTAAATGACATCCAATATGACATAAGCCTTACCCATAGCGTTATGAAATCATCACCTCATACCAATGACTAAGTCACCCAACCAGTGATCAACGTAACACAAATCTCTTGGGACAGGCCCATCCTGATGATCATATCGCCTGAAACCGAATGGCTAATCCCATCTCAATCATTGTTAAAATCCCATCCAGTTCCCATGGAACTCACAGAAAAATTATATAATTAAAAAAATTTATTTTAAATAACAAAACACAACCCATTCTAATCTACCCAAGGTATAAATCATCACACTAGGCTCGAACCATTTGTAGATTTTATTGTCCATGAGCATAAGTATCTTATATGGGTTCAATAAATTAATTAAAGAAACCAGTAAATTATGTGGTTCTTTGGCAAACTACCCTATGGTGAGCTCAAATACACATCCATAAAACACTCATGAAATCAAAAATAAATATAAGAACCACCTACCTCATGTTGGTAGATTCCCAGACATCTGATATTAGCTTGTAAATCAATTTGATTTGGAATAAATCCGCCTTTTGGATGAACACCCTGAAAATAGTATAAATTGGATCACACTAATTTTTAACTCTATAAGATAACATAAAAGGATAAAATCAACATAAGGACTTGATATATTACCGATGTGGTTCCAATGCACTTGATGGCTTGATGAAAAGAGTCTGAATGAAGGAAGGAGCTCAAAATCTTCGGGAAGAATAAAATGGGAGAAATCCTACCGTTATGCACAAACAAGGGAAGGGAAAGGATAAAGAAAAAATAAATAGGGTGGGATGGAAAAAATGTAATTTTACACTTTAAATTGGTCGCACAGTTTTCCCACATGGTTTGGAAAACCATGTGAAAACTATGTGGTGGCCAATGCCCAAGCTCCAGGCTCACACGGTTCATGTGTATGGTTTTCCAAACCATGAAAAAACCATGAATGGGTCCTATATAAAAACAAGAAGACACATTTACATGGTCATGTCCCCCCTGCATGGTTTGGAAAACCGTGCAGATTACACCTAGAGGACTACATTGTTACTCCTTAGAGGCCCCATGGTTTACCCAAATTGTGTGCCTCAGTCCATGCACATTAGAAACTAGGTTTTTCTACTTCCGATATACCTAAAACCCAACTGAACCCTATGAATATTTCTGGTAATCATGAATAATATAAAAAAGTCCTTAGGTCAAACTAAAATTCATAATTAATTTTCATTAAATAAGAAAATAGTTTTTCTACACAGAAAACTCCCAAAATTCAAAACAGGAAAGGAATTCAATCACTCTAGAAACCTGGGACATTATAATGTCCCCAACTTAACATATGTTGTCACATAGATATATAATATGAACATAATATGGTATTGAACATACCCATATCTTTAAAAGAAAAATTAACCAGACTGCCCCAGTCTAAAGGGCACAGGTCAACTACCTCAAGGGATCCCCACCTAAGGAGGTACCGACCCCGATCACATCCCGACCCAAAAATAAAATAAAACTTATGGTCCACTAAACATCCTTGGACTCAAATGTCCTCTTGTGATGCATTATCACTCATGTACCTCATCAACTTCTCTTATGTCATACTTTACACCCATCAAGTACCACAGCTCCTCAAATGCATTCCATGTTCCCATGTCACACATGGAACCTATGTCATCCCCCATACCATCATTTTCTCTAAATCAGTAATATTTCCTCAAACCTTAATAAGTCCAACATCGCAACGATTCCCATATTCCAAATCACCTCGTATAGTTCACACACCTATTTATTCTCACAATGAATATTGTTTCCACACACCTCATATATATATATATATAACATCTAATCCGATGAAAACCTACTAAACACCTTCTAGTTAGTCCATAAATATATCATATGCACCTCATGAGACCAATTAAGACATTCCTACACAAGGTCCCTACCAAAATTGAAGAAAAAGAAACACGGTTATTCCATGATGTACCTCTAACCGAAGTCGTCTCACCATCCTACTTGGACCCTAACAGCTCTAAGGCATCAACCTGGCCTAAAGCCTGACCACATAAATCATAACCTCCCTTCGGGGAAACACCATCCACCATCCACTAACCCCACTACTAGGTCCAAATATTTATTCCTAGACCTCTGCGTGTAGTTGAATCTCGATTACTATCTCCTTGCATTTATCTTGATCTTACATTAGAACCTTGAGTCTAATCAAGTCCCTAATTGATATCTATCTAAGAATGTTTCCTCCAAAAACTCTTGATATTCCTAACCTAGCTACATGATCATCACTCCTTCAGTTCCCTATTCCACTACATTCGTAAATTTTTTGGTTACCCACACAGGAATAACACCATTGACGACCCACTCTGTGGTGGGCTACTCAAGTATCTGGACAGACAACTCTTTTGAGACTCCACTTATCCTTTCTTTCTACCATCTGAAGCATCTTCACTAAAATCACATAAAGATTTCACCTAACTTGAGTATGATTGATACATAAAATTTATTTTAACTATGAGTGCATGACTCACTACCTTTGAGAATGAGGCTAACCTGAATATTTTTACCTACACTAGAATGGCATGTCATAAACCATCATTGAAACTCCTCACTATCGATGTGTCGTCACTCACCAAACCAGGTGATAAACAAGAAAACTCAGTGACTATGACTATACAGTCCATGATGTAAATGTCATCATGCTATAATATCATTAACTACTAATCTCTCACCACCCTCAGCATCTCTAGAAAGAAGTGCTCGAAAAACCTAGCCATAATGTATTTTCATTCCAGTCCCATATGTCAACCCAATTTAACCGACACATCCCACTAGTGCTTTTTTGGTCCTCTAATCATATACCTTTCCAACTTCACCCTCTTTCCTAGGGATGCCTCAATCAGGTTGAAGATCATATGCATCGAATCAATCTAGTTATAATCCTCCCATTGTCCACCCTTACCCTGATATTTTGGTGGGTGTTGCGACTGGAACATGAAATTTAGATACACTATAGAAGGAATTTCTCCCTTAGGAGCCCTATCAATGCCCTGGATAAAACAAACTAGACTCGCTCTGAGTTGCAGGTCAAGCCACAAACCAAAATCTGTCAAATTTGGAAGTTGCCCAACCTACACCTTAGCTTAAACCTGATCCTGTACATGTGGCTCATGCTTTGACTAACCCTTCATGTCCCCATCCCAAACCTCAATGGTATAAAAGTTTTCACACTCTTGATTCACCCAATAATTTCCTACCTGATTCACTATTGGATCTCTTCTCGGTGGTATATATTTGAATACCAATACATTGATCCGACATCCATAATAATATGTATAACACAGATATAGAGTGAAATAACAGGCAATGAAATCTCTCAACACTTTCTCTCCCCCATCACAACTATGTCATGCAACATACAACCTCTTAGCCCCTTAACTTACCATATTAGAGACAGGTATCACAGATTTCTCGGGCCACACCCATCCTGAGAAACCACATCGCCATAATCTCATGATCTTTTTGCCCAACCCAGTGATCAACATCACCCCATATCATTATCCATCTCTGCTCCTATAGTATTCAGGCCCATATATATATTTATCACATATAAAATATATATTTCATTGTGTCCAATTACCTGGGATGGTTGAGTAAGATGCCACCAAAGAGATGCTAGGTAGGAAAACACCTCTTAGCTTTGTTTTTTGACAATTTAAATAACCTAGTCCCTCTTAGCACAATCTAGGTCCCTAATGACAATAAATGTAATATTATCACAAGAAAATGCATATATATATATATAATATCCTATATGCATAATCAAAAATAATTACCAAGCACCCCATTCCATACCGTGTCAAGGGTCAAATTACTCCTCCCCTACCATACCAGGTCCAGGGTCACAAATCAAAATAGGTAACAAGTAATACAGGTGCACCACTCAAGATGGAAGTCAAATCAACTATCAAATGAGAAAATAAGAATAAAAATCCCCACCCCTGGAAACCTAGTTTTCCCCATATTCATGGGTCATAGACACCCAAACATGAGATATAAACTACTTTCAACAACATTCTAACCTCATGATCACATAATAATTCAGTATTCATTTCGACCATTAAACCACTATATTAAACTATTTTCGAGTTCAAAATTATAAATTTAATAAATAAGTTAACTTTATTTTTATTAAAAAAAATAATTTTTATCAATATAAAATTGGTAAATTTTACTTTTCTAATTACAAAATTCTAAGAGGAGGTGATTTGGAGATCCCATGATGGAATTCAAGAAACACAGACAAAACTACATGAGAGCGTGAGCTAACTTATGGACTTCAATATTTTCTATTGATAATCAGGGAATCCAATTAGGATGAAAATTGGTAAATGAGTATAAAACCTTTGTGGAATACATTTTTCTAGAAGATCATGGATCCTAATTTATCAATTTTGAGGTCCAAAAGTGGAAAAAAATATGAAGTAATTTCAAGTGGGACATATTGGAATACCCTTATATATTTGGGCTATAACTGAGGTCTTTGACCTCCAATTACTAGGATTAAAATTCCTTTGTATAGATAACTCTATATTACACCTATAAACAAAATTTTATGATTATTTAAGACCTTTTTTTCTGAAAACACCCAAGTAAACATGGTGGTAAATCTATCATGAACAGCTCACCTACACCCATAGACCATTGACTTTTCTTGGATCCAATTTACAAAAAATCTATTAAAAATCACTCCATGTATCCTTGGAAATTTTGGAACTACCAGGGGTAAGGGTGATTATAACTTTAGAGATTTATTCTTCCATTTTAATTCTCTCCACCATAATGTAATTTGAAACCTATTTGTGATCATTTTGTGGGGGTGTTCTTTTTTGTAATCCTAAGCTCCACGTTAGTAATCTTTGGAAGGTAATTTAATTTATAGATATTTTGTTCATTATTATTAATTTATACCTTTTTATTTGGATTTTATTTTGGTAAGATCAAATATAAATAAATGGGAAAAAATAATCTTTATGCTTCAATGCATAACCCATATCTTGGGATGATTTGAGTGTGTTCGTCTCTTTTCCCACACCTTCCCTTTCATGAGTTTGTGAATGGTTTAAGTCAGATTATAAAATATGAAGGATTAATACCATGAATATTCATGTTCTTATCTTGTTTAAAATTATATCATTCACATAATTTGTTTCATCTCATCACATTGTTGATGTGATTCCTTGATTGAGTATGGTTCTTATATCAATGTAGCTTTATTGATTTTGAGTGGCCACTGGTAATCAATATTGTAGATCAGTCAAATCCTAGTTGGTCACCTCATAAGAAATAACATTCCATATTAGTTTTATTATGTAAAAATAAATTAATAATTGATCTTTATCACTTTCTTTTAGAGTAATTATAGATGATCATCAAGGGACACTCACTCAGGTAGGTTATGATTTCTCCAACTTATTTCTCATACTTAGTAATATTGTTTCAAATTCTATTTTAAAATAATAGAACCAAAAAAACATAAACCCATTATTTATTTTGAAAAAACATAATCAAACCCTTTTTTAATTAATGATATAAGGATCCATCAAGAGATGACCTAGGGTTCATACTATACTGTAAAAAATCTAGTAAAACTAAACATCTAATTTGATGCACTCAACAACAAGATCAAATTTTGAAACCATTTATAGGTTTATGAGATCATTTTTAAATTTTATTTCATTAATTTATATTTTATTTATTACTCCTTTCAATATTACCCCTTCTGTTTGTTTTTTTTTGTGTGTGTTTCATTTCTCTCTCTCTATCTCTCTCTTACCTCTCTCTATTATATAATATACCATTCAGGTTTCCTTTCCACTTTCATTTTTATTAAGTATTTTCTTATTTTATTTATGTTTTATTAAAAAATAAGATAAAAAAACAATCAAAAAATCATCATAACTTTGTTGCATGATAATATCTAGAAAAGAAACATTGCTTCAAATTAACCAAGAAATTGAAAAGATTCTTCACTCAGAGACTAAGTCATCTAGAGTAGGACAATAAATTAGCACTAACAAGAACCTTTTTTGAAACTCAATTTTCTATATACCAATCTAAAATTGATCCAAATAAAACCCCTAGAAAACATTGCTATAAAGAATCGGACCTTAAAAGATCTGACCACCCCAAATGTGGGGTACCAACCTGTGTACATCCAAATTCATAAGGAAGATTCCAACTTTATGTTGAGATTAGGCCTCATCAACCATATTCCTAAATTCTATGGTCATATTAGTGAGGTACCAAATAAACATATCAAGGAGTTTCATATAGTGAGATCCACTATGAGACCCCAAAATGTGACTAAGGGCCTCACACAGTTGGTGGCCTTCCCTTTCTCCCTTAATGGTGTAGCTGAAGACTGGTTATACTATCTGCCAACCTCAATAAGGGGTTGGAATGACCTGAAATTACACTTTCTAGAGTTGTTTTCCATACCTCCAAATCTTTATCAATTATAAAATAAATATATGGTATTTAGAAGTCACATTGAGATACCCTTAATGAATATTGGGAGAGATTCAAAAAAATTGGTTCAAGTTTCCCCCACCACCAAATTAGTGAAAAAATTTAATTCAATAATTCTATGGGGGACTTGACCCCATGGATCATGGTATAATAAATTATTAAACTAGTGGTTCCCAAGATGATAAATCTTCTTCCTCCTCTTGTGACTTAATATCCAACATGGCTCAAAATGCACAAAAAATTGGTACATGAGAAATTGAACCCAATTGAGGAGTTTATGTGAGAATTCATTCATCTATAGAACAAAAGGTATATAATAAAATTGATGATATGCATACCCTTCCAAAAAAATTATCACAAACTCAAGGTAATTCACAGTCTCCGCTCAATCCATTACATTGTGGTATTTGTTCTGATTATACTTATTTTTCTGAATAGTGCCCCCATGTTCAAGATTCATCCGAGTCCTGTGTAGAAGTATTTCTAGGGAATTTATTTCTATAAGAACTACCATTTAAGAAAGAACCATTCAGGACAAATCCAAACCCTGGGTTCAAAGAATATCCATATTTCTGATAAGGAGGTAACTCAAGAAACCCTAAATAAAAATGGCATCAACAAGGAAAAGGTATCCAACCTTCTTATACTTGAACTTCTAAAAACAAATCCACCTCCTCCAAAATCAAAATCAAGCCTCAAGGAAATAGTGAATAAAATTGCATCCAAGAACCACCAATTCCAAAATAACACAAAATCATCTATTAAATACCTGTGAACTCAAGTGGGACAATATGAAAACACCATCAGGGAGATAAATATGCATGGTTCTAGAAAACTACCATCTAGACATTTTTCTAATCCTACAGAAAAAGTTAATTATGTGAAAAAACACTTCATAGTGGTAAGAAAGTTTCTATATCTAATGAATCTACCCTATAAATATTTCCCCCACTTGAAAACTCTCCTTCCTTACCCTCAAAAATTTCATGTGTGAAAAATAAAAAATTGGTAAATGAGTTATTATTGAGGATTTACCTAAAGAATTAATTCCACTTCCTTTTCCCCAAAGACTCTCTAAGTCTAAAGAAAATGTTGATGATGACGTTGATAAAGAAATAATTGATACATTTAAAATGGTATAAGTTAAAATTTCACTTTTCCATGGAGTTAAAAAAATTATTCACTATGCCAAATTTCTTAAATAAAATTTCACCCATATATAAAGACTGAAGAGGAGTGAGAGAGTAAACCATTTATGTAATTTCTCATCTTTGATACAACCATAGATGTCGAACAAATGCAAGGATCTGAGAAAATTTAAAATACCTTACACAATATGGGAGACCTTTTTTCAAATCAAATTATAGAATTAGATGATTCAATTAATGCAATTTGTCACTCCATGTATACATATCTATGTGTTGAAGAGCTTCAACCAACGACCATAGTCGTGAAATTTTCCAACCACAGCACAAAAAACCCTTCAGTAGTGATTGAGGATGTACTTGTAAGAGTAATGTATTTCATCTTACCTTCATACTTCTACATTATTGAGATGAAGGTTACTTGAACCCAAGTACATTATCCTCTCATACATGGGAGGCCATCCCAATTTTCATCAATGTTCATATTGGTACATTGTACATGGATTTCATTAGAGATATGGTAAGTTTTAATATCCATGATTCTATAAAACACCACATTGAATAGAATTTCACTTTTCACATCTATATGATGGAAGTGATCTATAATGACACACACACCCAAAATTATCTCCCTAGCCCATACTATGATTCATTTTCATATTCTTCACCCATGGATGGTTTTAATTCTGATTCATGTTCTGAGTGTTGTGTGGGTTCATAAAAGTGTAAATTTTGTTCTTTAATTGATGAGTATGTTCATTTTGAGGTTCCCATAAACATAAAAGATTATTATAACCATATTTCCATTGATTTTTTTCTTTATAAAATAAATAATAGTAGATAGATAGTTTCATAGACCTTAATCCACTTAAATCCCTTCCCTCAATCCAAAAACCATTAGTGTTGGAATTAAAATCACTTCCATATTTTTTAAAATGTGCCTATACTGAGGGTATTTACTAATTTACCATCATTATTTCAAACAAACTCACTCCATAGAAGGATTAAAAACTAAAATATCTTTTGAGATAGTGTAAAAAGGTGATATGATGTACATTGGATGACATTCCCAGGATTATCCCATCTATTTGTATGAACCATATAATTTTAGATGATGTGGCTAAGCCTATAAAGAAACCTCAATGCCAGAAAAATCCCACTCACTTGGAAGTGGTAAAATTTGAGGTCAGAAAATTAGATATTTTTGGGATCATTTATGATATATTTGATAGTAAATGGGTTAGCCCAGTGAAAATTGTCCCTAAAAAACTGAATTTAGGTTTTTTTAAATAAACCAAGTGTATTGGTTCCAATACAAGTCCAAAATAGTTGTCAAGTCTCTATCTTCTATCTTCAACTAAATCAAGCCATGTGAAAGTACCAACTTCCTCTACCATTAATTGGAAGATTTTTAGAAATACCAGATGGTAAGTCCCATTATTGTTTCCATTATGTCTATTTGGGTTAAATTCAATTAAATATATCCTATGATGATCAATAAAATACAAAATTTACATATCCATTCAGAATATTTTCATACAGGAGGATGTCTTTTGGTCTAGGAAATGCACCTAATACTTTTAATCAATGTATGATGAGTATATTTTCTTAGTACCTCGAAACTTTTATGGGAGTTTTTGTGGATGATTTCATAATTTATATCTCTTACTTTTATGACTATTTAGAACACCTAGGTAATTCCCTTCACTATTTTGTAAAAAAGATATCATATTAAATTATGAGAAAATCCATTTCATGGTTGGGTGGGGGTAGTTCTTGGACATGTTATTTCAAATGATGAAATTAAAGTGGATAAATAAAAGAATTAAATTAATATCATCCCTTCCATATCCAAAATGTGAACATGAGGTGTGATATTTCTTCAGCCACATTGGTTTTTACTACATATTCATTAATGTATTTAGTAAGATCACACTTCGATTTTCCAGGTTATTAAAAAAAGATTCAAAAGTTTCTATTTGATTGAAATTGTTAGGATTCATTCAATGTACTAGAAAAGAGTCTCACATCACATCCCATCATCCAACCACCAAGGTGGGATATCCCCTTCAAAATTCATTGTGATGCCTCTAACTTTTTAGTTGGGGTAGTTTTATAACAAAGGGTTGATAAGGCTTCTCATGGGGCCTTTTCCAAATTCATTTTTCTCTATATACATCTTACTAGATGTTTACTACATCTCTAAATGGGTCAAATAAAAGGATAAAATTTTAGATGACTCCCAAGTGGTTGTTGAATTTATAAGGTCCTAGATTTTCAATAGGATTGATTTTACAATATTAATCATTAGTGAATAGGGTTCACATTTTTTCAATCACAAAATAAAATTTGTTTTCTATAAGTATGCAGTTTTTCATGAAGTCTCCCCTACATATTACCCCCAAACTAATAGAAAAGTAGAAATCTAAAATTTTAAAGTTAAGAGAATTTTGGTAAAAGTTGTACAACCTAAGGGAAAAGATTTTATCTTGGGCTTGGTTGATTCACTTTGGGTATACCATACTACCTTTATAACCTTGATCGGAATTTCACCATATAAGATTATGTTTGAAAAGATTTTCACCTCTTGGTGGAGGATGATAAACATGCATATTAGGATGTTAAATAACGTAATATTAATCTTTTAAGTGTTGGATAGCATTGTAAGTTGAAGAATAAATTTGGTGTGACTCATATGAGAGATCTCAAATCTATAAAGGGAAGAAAACAACTATCCATGATGAGATGATTTAACAACGAAAGCTTCATATTTTTGAGAAGTTCCTCATGTAAAATTCCAAACTAATGATATAACCATGTAATCTTTTCTCTTGATGTATCGATCCTTAAACTGTTAATATTTTTTTCCCATTTTTTTGCAATACAGGTTTTTCATGAGTATAGTGGATGAAGTATGACCGTCAATGGGAAGACACTTAAACTCATTTATGATGATATTTCAAAGCATATGGTGGAAGAAATCCACCTTCAATAACAAATATACCAATAAAACCCACCATGTTTTATCCTTCCTTCCCATATTCTCTTTTATTACAGTGAGGAAACTTCAAAATCTAGGTGTGGGGTTGGTACATTCCTTGATTTGTTAGTATTTTCATCATTTGTATTCTCTATTATCTTTTTCTCTTATTGAATAGTTTTTAAATTTTCCCACCTCTATGAGTTTTTTAGGGTTTTCATTATCTTTCTTCCCTTTTTTTCTTTCTAAATAGTATTTTCACTTCCCCCCACCTTTCTCAAAATATCATAGAAATTACTAAAAATGCATGTCAAAATTCTAGATTCCAGGTTGTTTTAACAATTAATGAAAATGTGTCACAATTGTGGATTGTGAATTTTAGTATGAATTAAAAATTGGGGTGTGATTTTTAGTAAATTGGTTATTTTAAGATGATATAAATGGTTTTATATCTATGAAACAATTGAGATGAATGATACCCTATGTGTTAGTAATTTTTAGAAACATTGTGTCACTTATTATCTTCCCAAATATTTTCACCAAACCATGAAGTCTGAATATTTCTTAACTAATAAAATATAAGTAAAAGTAACATTATTTTTTATCAGCTTTATAAAATGATTTTTTTCATACATTCATTCCTTATCTGATCTATTTAATTACTATAATTGATTGACCTATGCATGTGTACCTATTATCTGAATGTTGTACGCCTTCAAAAAAATAAAAAAAAAATAAACAAAAAGAATAATAATACCAAATAATAATGAGGTTTGTGATAAAATGTAAAACATATAGGGATATCTAGGTCATGAGCTTATGCTTTTACTTCAATTAATTATTAAGTGAGTGGGTTTATAAATTTTATTTCAAAGGATGTAGAGTATTATCGATGGAAAAAATCACGTAAGAAGAAATTTTTTAAATTAACCTATATTTAATAGATAAAAATCGGAAAGAATAAACTAAAATTGTTATCACAAATATATGTGGAGAGTTATTGGCATGGTTGACTTTTTAATTCCATGTTAAAATTTTAATCATGCAACTCTTTGAATTTTTTTCTAATACAATTTTTGAGACATATATTTCCTTGATTACTAGGAATAACTTCTTTGGGGGGTTTTTTCCTTGATCACATTACTATAATAAATTAAAATTTCATTTAAAGTAAATTATTCATGAAGTTGGGAATATAAAAATTCATTATTTTTTACTAGAAATATTACTTTTCCCATGAGTAAAAATGTTTAGGTGTGGGGGTGTGATCTCATAGCGGTTCACTATTCATTTTTACCCTTACACCACTTTTAAACTAGTTTTTAAATTAATATTCCAAATATAATAACAAATTCAATTTATTTTTATTAAATAATTTAGTTTTTATCATGATTAAATAGGTAAATTTTAAAAAACATTATTGATTACATTATAGGGGAGATTATTTGGAGATCTTGTGATGGAATTCAAGAAAAATGGGACAAACTATACGAGTACCAGAGCACAATTGTGTATTTCAATATTTAATTTTAATAATATGTGTATTTAATTGGGAATAAAACATGTAAGAAAAATTTTAAAACTATATGTAATATATTTCATTGTAAGACCATGTATCACAATTATTCTATTTAGAGGACCAAAAGTGCCCAATAATTTGAATCAATTTGGGGTGGACCAGATCAGAAAACCCTTCTATATTTGGGCTCAAACATATGCCTCAAACTTAAAATTGGGGTAATTACCCATCAATTGGATAAATACCTCAATATCCCACCCATCTACCTAATTTCAAGAAAATTTAATTTGTTTTTTTGGTCCACCAACCGAATAAACTTGGAGGAAATATATATCCGGAATAGATCAACTAAACCCATAGACCATTTATTTTTCCTAGATCCCACATACAAAATTTCCCTTTAAAATCACTCCATGACTCTTTGTAAATGTTAGAATGACTAGATATGCAGTTGATACTAATTTTAGATATATATTCTTCCATTTAATCCTATTCTCTATTATGTAATTCTAAAATTCCTAACTATCAATTTGGGGGTAGTGTTATTTATTGTAATATAGAACTCCAAAATTGTACTATTTAGAAGGAAATTGAATTTCGTAGTTTGTTTTTCATTATTCAACATTTCTACCTTTTTTTTGGTATGATCAAATAAAAATCAATGGAATCATAATAATAAAACATTTAACCATAACCTGGATCTAGTGATGATTTGAGTGTGTTAATATCTTTAATCACCCCTCCCATTCATGAGTGTGTGAATGAGTATATCAGTTGATAATTTAAAATCATGAACCCATGAATATTTATGTTTTTGTATTGAGTAAAATTATATCATTGACAAAAATATGTTCATCTCGTCACATTGTTGATGTGATGTCTTGATTGATTTCAATTATTACATTGATGAAATATTGTGGATTTTGAGTGGTCATTGATAATCAATATCACTGATTGTTAAAAACCTAGGATTTCACCTCACAATAACTCATATACCATACTTTTTTAGTGTGTATAAATAAATAAATTAGTTATCATTCCCACTTCCTTTGAGATAAATGATAGATGAGGATTAAGGGACACTCACCGAAGTTGATCATGATTTCTGTAAATTAATTATCTCACAAGGTTATATTGTTTCAAATTCTATTTTAAAATCATAATACCCCCAAAAACATCATCCCATTATCTATTTCAGAAAAACATAATCAACCCCTTTTTTTAATTAATGGTATAAGGCTCTGATGAGAGACAACCTAGTGGTCCTTCTACACTATAAAAATTCTAGTAAAACTAAACATCAAATATAACGGACTGAAAAACATGATCACCTCTGATCTACCAAAGATAAAATAGAAAAACCAACAAAAAAATATAATCAAGAGTCAATACCATTTTTACCCATAAATTTAATTCTAATAATTCCCAATCAAGATCCTCTTTGATACCATTTCTAGTGTTTGGGCCTGATTAGACACCCAAAGAATGCTTCAGGTTGAGTGCAACTACCTTAGGTGCACCTCCTCATACACTAATGGATGCCAACTAGTAGTGAGGGTATAAGGCCCCAGCCTTAAACCTTACTTAATCTTGAGTTATTACAAGATTACACATTGAGGATCTTTTCTGGTTTAGAGTTTTAGAGAATTAGATCATGAAACGTGCATTACATTCCACATTTAAACAAAGTGGTTACATAAAAGACAGTAGTCATTCTTCCCATCAACGGAAACATATTGAAAATAAAACATGGATTCTTTCTTGACACATCCTTGACACTATCATCACATCATGTACCTTTCCCTTGACCCGTGAAAAACATTTCAAAAACATGGGATGAGCATAAAAAGCTCAGTAAGGGTTATAAAAATATGGAAAGGAAACATGAGTTCATATATACATAAGAATGAAATCATACTTTACCCATAAAACAAAGGCACTTTAACATACCTCATCAAACCCTGAATAAATCATAGAAAACATAAGACATAAAGGTAACTTGAGGCATTCATAACATTCTTACGTAGGGAGTAACCCTTTTGGTTACGTTTGGAATACCCATCACAGTATATTCCCTAAATCTCTTCGGATAAACCTTAACGTTTCACTCCTTCACGTTACCCAATGCATTGGAGAGCTATATCGGGCTCACCCGCCCTTAGTTTATCACGGAACCACCCGTTTTCATAACAATGCCCAAGAAACATAACATAAACGTATCACATAAAACATGCACAAAGTAAACATAACATTTCCACATTTCAATCACAATATAAAATTTTATTATATTGAAATAATGAATCCATTCAAAAAGAAACCATTTCCAAAACCATTTAAAACCTTTAATAAAGAGAATTTTGAATCAAAGTGTCCCATACCACCTTGATGCTTTTAAAATGTTAAACCATTAATATCCATATAAATAAATCCTTAAAACCAATTTGAAAACATGGATATTAATAATAACAAATAATTAAAACATTTAAAGCGATATTTTGGTTAAAGGGGTTTTACCAAAATTAGAGACACTTGAATACAACAATTGAGGAATAACATTTAGTCAGAACTTTGTAATATCATGAGAATAAATGGATTCATGATATAATACTCCAAAGGACAGTATATACACCATATAAGAGCGAATTTGTGCATAACAACAATGAACCCTCAATAGAAATGTCAAATGTGATGAAATCCCTTATAAAGAAGGTATCCTTAAATTAAGGACAAATCAATCTCAAAAATATGTGTGAGAAATATAAATACACCCAATATAAGTGGATATTAAGTGTAAAACAATAATAGGTCATTCACACATATTCAATGGATGACATATTCAATGACTACATGTTGAACCCAAAGAAATCGAAATTGGGTTAAAAAGTTCCCTTGACAGCCCAACGGCATCACATCAAAATGAGTTGATGAGAGATAAAAAGTGCATCTCATCACTTGGACATAAAATTTACATCAATAAGGATATATGAGAACATATCCCAACATAACAATATGTAAATTAAAAGACCCAACAAAATAAGTCTTTTAAAAAAGAGGAGGGTGAAAGGTTCCCTTACCGACTTGGGTATCTTTCAAAACATACACCCCATGAAAGAAGGACAATATATTATTGATGTAAATACTAATAAATGAATGTATATTACACAAAGAGTAGAATAATGTGCAGTACATACACCACTCAATGGAATTTCTGGCAAATGTAGCATAAATCTCACGGGAATAAAAGTGAGATGAAAAATCCCTCACGAAAACTCGGCAGCCTAACGGCGCCACATAAAACTTACGAATATGGATTGATGAGATAAAATAGGGTATCTCATCACATTACAATATAATGTACAGAAATAGGAATATAAAATAACATCCCCCAACATTACAAAGAGGAGCTTAAAAGAAGTGACATAAAGGAGAGTACTTAAAAAGAAAGAGAGAGGTTAGATCTCTTACGAAAGTTCAACAGCCTAACGGCGCCACTCAAAACTTCCAAACTGGATTGATGAGAGAGAATAGGGTCTCTCATCACATGAACATAAAAATTACAGTATGTTTAATATAAAATATCACCCCAATAACAAGAAAGATGAGCTTTAAAAGGAATGACATTAGTGTGTACTTAAAAAGAAAGAGAGGAGTAGGATCCCTTACCTCGGGTCCGACTTGACTCGATCGTTCTTTAATATCCTGAATAATAAACTTGAGTTAATTTATACTTCCTTAAGAACCCTTTTCAAGTTCATTATTCCTTTTATATAACTTATTACCATGTCATAAACATTATGTAATCATTTAAGGTAATAATATTTGTTTTGCCGATATTTTGTTCTTAAGTCGAAAGTGGAGGTCTTACAATTACATGTTGTTCGTGTGGTCAAAGGTTCATTATATCCAGAATGAAATTCCTGATTTGGATATCATATATATCATATATATCCAGAATATACATTTATTTATAATATTACATAATCATCTAGAGGTAAGAAATGAAATGCATCGTTCATGGAGACGGTAAGCCGTACGTACGCATGAACGCTACTTTCATTTCTTTCTCATATTAATGGAATTAAAATTAAATGAGAGGTATGTATATTTTAATTACAGAATTATATTCATCATTTAGATGTATCATTCATTATATATATCCATTATATACATATACTTTTAATAGTACATTACATTTGGGGATAAGAAATGAAATGCACCGTTCATGAAGACGGTAAGCCGTACGTACGCATGAACACTACTTTCATTTCTATCTCATACTTTAATGGAAAGAAATAATAATGATATAGAGGTATATAATAATTCCAGTATAACATCATATATAATAACATTAAATCCATCCCTTATACGTCCCACGTATGGCATTAACGAATCACATCACTTTGAGGGGGCGGTAGTCCGCACTTCCTAAAATGAAGATATCGCGTATACCCAAAATGGAAGCCGTAAAGGTAAGACACAAATGAAAAATATAGAAGAATAAGTAAAACATAAACATATTATATATCATATATAAAAATAGTGACATCATAATGGACACCTTTGAAGGTGTTAAATGAGTATTGAACAATCATCGTTTCGGGAGGCAGAATTTCGCCATCCACGGAAACCGTATGTTCTTTAACCATTTGATGTAGTTGTGTGAGATTGTAGCTCAAATAAATCTTATAACAACATCCTTGTATATTTAAGATACTGTTGTTGTTACAAAAGAAGTAAATAAAAAGAGTTTATGGGGTTGGAGAAGCAAAATAAACCAAATGAACATGAGAGAATGAATTACCTTTAAAAGATTAACTCCTTTTGATTTGAGCCTAAAGGCTTCCTTTGAAAGGATTCTGCCCAAAGGTAATCCTCTAGGATGAGGATAGGGATGTGGAGAGAGTAAATGGGCAGGGTTTGGACGAGCCAAAGGCTTGAGGAGTGTGTGAAATGAGGTAGAGGTGGGGGCCTTTTATAAGAGGAGAGGAGGGGCACTTTTGGAAAGTAAAGAAATATTACTTTATTTGAAAATGTGTTTCGGTTTTAAAAGGTCCCACATTGATATAATTCGTGGATAAGGTGATAATGGTTCGAATTCCACCCATCCAATAAGTTTTGGACATGTGTAGTTCATATATTTTACATTATCTTTCCATTTTATTTAAATCATCAAATAATGATGTCATCACTGCATCATTATTATGTCATAAATAATTTACTTTATTTAATGTCTCAAAATTATAAAAAAAATACTATGATGTAGGAAATCTTTTTATCTTTCCAATGAATATTTATAATCAAAACTATGACTTGTATAACCCCACTTAAAAATTGTTTTAGTAAAACATATCATGTTTGTGTCATTTTTAATTTTACATTAAATAAAAAGTTATTTATGTCATTTCCCAACCAAAGTGGATCCATGGGGTCCCCAAGTTGACCCATGGATTTTCTGGGTCTTCCATGACAAAACCAATGAGGGTAGTACATGTTTCAAGTTCATTTCATATTATTAAAACATTATTTTTACCTTAAACTACACTAATTACCACTAATCGCGATTAAAAACTTAATAAGTTACTATTCACAAAAAAAATTATTTTTATCCCATTGAACCACATTTTACTTCTTAATGACAACCATGTATTTCGGATTTTTGAAATTCAAAACACAAAGATGGAAAAAATTCATTTAAATGGAAAAATCAGTTTTTATAAGTACCACTTAGTGGTTTCACTATTCATCAAAAATTGAAGTTTTTCAGAAAATTCCCAAAATTTCACCCTAAGCTATATTTGATATTCCGAATTCAAAAATGAAGTCTATTTTACAAAATTAAAAACTTATAAGTCACATTAATTAATTTAATACTTAATTCCCGTTGTCAGAGCAAATAGCGTGTTTTTATGAAACAATAAGTATCAAAAGATTGACACTAGTTTAAGTCTGATTTCAAAGTGAAATTAATTCCAACAACCACTATTGGATTTAATGGTAAAAATATTTTATAATTTCACTTTAAAACCAATTCAATATATTATCTAATAATATAAATAAATTATATTAAAAAGATGTTTTGAATTAAAACACAACATTTTACACTATTCATTAAAAAATGAACTTTATCGGAAAAATACCAAAAAATTACACAAAGTAAAATTTGATGTCCCGATTCTTAATAAGAGTTTTATTTAGTCCAAAAGAATTTATAAGAGTGATCAAAACTATATTTAATGACAGTTCTCCATTAAAAGGCGATAAGTGAACCTTTAGTTAATACTAGGGCATATACGCCTAAAATTGAATTCTTTCCGTATTTTAAGCCTTTAAATTTTATTGGAGAAATGTAAAAACATTTAAAAAACATATATAATCATATTTTAGTTATTTCTATCCATTCCCGCCAATACAACAGCTACATGTTAACTACCATTTGAAATAATATTATTTTATTATTAGAGTGCAACGTAAGATTCCCAAGAAACTCATTGTTGCGTGTTGGGTACACCATCGAGCATAGCGTCCCCTTTAAAGTCATATTAATATTTTATTCACAAATATGGATAAATAAGAAAATGTCATATTCTTTATTTACCTAGGGTGTTACATCCTTCCCCCCTTTTGGGAATTTCATCCTCGCAATTTTTAAAATTGAGCTTGGAAACATCCTTGAACGTCCCACATCGGAACAAGAGTCGGTAAAACAATCACTTTAAAATAATGAAAGATAAGTACAATGGTCACCCGAGTTAACCCATAATAGGATTCCATGTAGGAAAACATGGACATGGAAGAAAAAGCAAAGGGTCATGTTCTGATGGACAGTGATAGTAAACATGTCTAGGAGAAAGTTAACAATGAGAAAATCACAAACTTTTGATGGGTTAAACGGTATTCGATTCCCCAGTAGGAAAAGATAATAGAAAACATTTTCGTGTTAAGTTACTTTTTATTGAGGAATTTATTCATAAGGAAACATAATCACTTATCATGTTGACTTTCAACTTTTACTAGATTCCTTAATCAAACTCATATTTTTTTCCAAAAGACGAGTATTTAGGGAGACTTGTTCACATTAAGAGTACTATAATCAACTTCTAGAGAATCACCTAATCCACAAAATAGAACTATATAATTTCCATGACTTTAGACTTTAACCAAAACCAAAAAGGTTATTACAAGATCAGATAATCTAGAAAAGGATAACCCTTTATAAAAAGAAAATCTATTCTTAACCTTCAAAATTTGTCCAACAAAACCCAAAGTTCAACGAGGACTATTCTATAATCAATTTGTCCATAAAATTCTTCAAAGTAAACCAAACTAAGATTGAAACCAAAATATTTGAAGGATTTAGTCACATAGTCTTCCAAGTTAAATCGTAACATTTATCTCCAAACAACATCAGTTGCTCCTAAAGTCTTGTATTGAAAAGTAATTAACCTAATCACATATCCTCCATGATAGGTTAATCATTTTCATAAATAGCCCAAAATAAACTTACTATTAATTCATAAAATCATATAACTAGAAAGAATCGGTCAAACTAACCAGGGACTTCACATAGTTCCGTGGTAGGCGATAAATACCAGTCGCACTTTGGTTGTGGGTTCGATTCCCGCAGCTTTGTCCGACCCAACGGGATGTCACACGGTCTGCGTGTTGTCCTTTTTCCAAAACTATATAATTCTTAAATCATTCCCCAAAAAGAGAAAAACTCGTCAAAAATTATCATAACATATTTTAACCTCAAGTTTATCTCATGCTTTTCATTTTCCAGCATATCATATAATAACCCATAATTACCTCAAAAGTAAGGATCATATAAACTATAATGGTTACCTTTATTATTATTACCTGAACTTCCACATGGATTGGTCATATCGTACATGCTGCATTAAAGATCATACCAAGGTTCAAGTTGTTGATCATGACTCCTTGATATTTGGTTTAGAACAACCACAAGTTTCCTCATTGAATCCTCCATTTTATCTAGTATCTTAATCAGAGAACCACCACAGTTTCCTTCAAACCTGTTGTCTCTTTGGTGCCTCCTAGATCCATCCATTCACTAAAAATAGAAATGTCACTGTTAGTATATCAACAAAACCATCATGTACTAATGAGGAAGGTAAACACTAAGATACACTTAGTCATTCAATTTATCTAAAACTAGGACTCTTTCTGAAATCCTAACCATTATGGTAATGTCACTTATGCTTAGAGAATACCCTAACCTCTAAAGTTATCTAAACCGACCTTTGATACCAACTATAAGGCCCCAGCCTTAAACCTTACTTAATCTTGAGTTATTACAAGATTACACATTGAGGATCTTTTCAGGTTTAGAGTTTTAGAGAATTAGATCATGAAACTTGCATTACATTCCACATTTAAACAAAGTGGTTACATAAAAGACAGTATTCATTCTTCCCATCAACGGAAACATATTGAAAATAAAACATGGATTCTTTATTGACACATCCTTGACATTATCATCACATCATTTACCTTTCCCTTGACCTGTGAAAAACATTTCAAAAACTTGGGATGAGCATAAAAAGCTCAGTAAGGGTTATAAAAATATGGAAAGGAAACATGAGTTCATATATACATAAGAATGAAATCATACTTTACCCATAAAACAAAGGCACTTTAACATACCTCATCAAACCATGAATAAATCATAGAAAACATAAGACATAAAGGTAACTTGAGGCATTCATAACATTCTTACATAGGGAGTAACCCTCTTGGTTACGTTTGGAATACCCATCACAGTATATTCCCTAAATCTCTTCGGAGAAACCTTAACGTTTCACTCCTTCGCGTTAACCAATGCATTGGAGAGCTATATCGGGCTCACCCGCCCTTAGTTTATCACGGAACCACCCATTTTCATAACAATTCCCAAGAAACATAACATAAACGTATCACATAAAACATGCATAAAGGAAACATAACATTTCCACATTTCAATCACAATATAACATTTTATTATATTGAAATAATGAATCCATTCAAAAAGAAACCATTTCCAAAACCATTTAAAACATTTAATAAAGAGAATTTTGAATCAAAGTGTCACATACCACCTTGAAGCTTTTAAAATGTTAAACCATTAATATCCATATAAATAAATCCTTAAAAACATTTTGAAAACATGGATATTTATAATAACAAATAATTAAAACATTTAAAGCGATATTTTGGTTAAAGGGGTTTTACCAAAATTAGAGACACTTGAATACAACAATTGAGGAATAACATTTAGTCAGAACTTTGTAATATCATGAGAATAAATGGATTCATGATATAATACTCCAAAGGACAGTATATACACCATATAAGAGCGAATTGGTGCATAACAACAATGAACCCTCAATAGAAATGTCAAATGTGATGAAATCCCTTATAAAGAAGGTATCCTTAAATTAAGGACAAATCAATCTCAAAAATATGTGTGATAAATATAAATACACCCAATATAAGTGGATATTAAGTGTAAAACAATAATAGGTCATTCACACATATTCAATGGATGACATATTCAATGACTACATGTTGAACCCAAAGAAATCGAAATTGGGTTAAAAAGTTCCCTTGACAGCCCAATGACATCACATCAAAATGAGTTGATGAGAGATAAAAAGTGCATCTCATCACTTGGACATAAAATTTACATCAATAAGGATATATGATAACATATCCCAACATAACAATATGTAAATTAAAAGACCCAACAAAATAAGTCTTTTAAAAAAGAGGAGGGTGAAAGGTTCCCTTACCGACTTGGGTATCTTTCAAAACATACACCCCATGAAAGAAGGACAATATATTATTGATGTAAATACTCATAAATGAATGTATATTACACAAAGAGTAGAATAATGGGAAGTACATACACCACTCAATGGAATTTGTGGAAAATGTAGCATAAATCTCACGGGAATAAAAGTGAGATGAAAAATCCCTCATGAAAACTCGGCAGCCTAACGGCGCCACATAAAACTTCCGAATATGGATTGATGAGATCAAATAGGGTATCTCATCACATTACAATATAATTTACAGCAATAGGAATATAAAATAACATCCCCCAACATTATAAAGAGGAGCTTAAAATAAGTTACATAAAGGAGAGTACTTAAAAAGAAAGAGAGAGGTTAGATCTCTTACGAAAGTTCGACAGCCTAACGGCGCCACTCAAAACATCCAAAATGGATTAATGAGAGATAATAGGGTCTCTCATCACATGAACATAAAAATTAAAGTAAGTTTAATATAAAATATCACCCCAATAACAAGAAATATGAGCTTTAAAAGGAATGACATAAAAGTGTGTACTTAAAAAGAAAGAGAGGAGTAGGATCTCTTACCTCGAGTCCGACTTGACTTGATCGTTCTTTAATCTCCTGAATAATAAACTTGAGTTAATTTCTACTTCCTCAAGAACCTTTTTAAAGTTCATTATTCCTTTTATATTACTTATTAGCATGTCATAAACATTATGTAATCATTTAAGGTAATAATATTTGTTTTTCCGATATTTTGTTCTTATGTCGAAAGTGGAGTTCTTACAATTACATGTTGTTCGTGTGGTCAAAGGTTCTTTATATCCAGAATGAAATTCCTGATTTGGATATCATATATATCATATATATCCAGAATATACATGTATTTATAATATTACTTAATCATCTAGAGGTAAGAAATGAAATGCACCGTTCATGGAGACGGTAAGCCGTACGTACGCATGAACGCTACTTTCATTTCTTTCTCATATTAATGGAATTAAAATTAAATGAGAGGTATGTATATTTTAATTACAGAATTATATTCATCATTTAGATGTATAATTCATTATATATATCCATTATATACATGTAATTTTAATAGTACATTACATTTGGGGAAAAGAAATGAAATGCACCGTTCATGGAGACGGTAAGCCGTACGTACGCATGAACGCTACTTTCATTTCTATCTCATACTTTAATGGAAAGAAATAATAATGATATAGAGGTATATAATAATTCCAGTATAACATATTATATAATAACCTTAAATCCATCCCTTATACATTCCACGTATGGCATTAACGAATCACATCACTTTGAGGGGGCAGTAGTCCGCACTTCCTAAAATGAAGATATCGCGTATACCCATAATGGAAGCCGTAAAGGTAAGACAAAAATGAAAAATACAGAAGAATAAGTAAAACATAAACATATTATATATCATATATAAAAATAGTGACATCATAATGGCCACCTTTGAAGGTGTTAAATGAGTATTGAACAATCATCGTTTCGGGAGGCAAAATTTCGCCATCCACAGAAACCGTATGTTCTTTAACCATTTGATGTAGTTGTGTGAGAGTGTAGCTAGAATAAATCTTATAACAACATCCTAGTATATTTAAGATACTGGTTTTGTTACAAAAGAAGTAAATAAAAAGAGTTTATGAGATTGGATAAGCAAAATAAAATAGATGAACATGAGAGAATGAATTACCTTTAAAAGATTAACTCCTTTTGATTTTAGCCTAAAGGCTTCCTTTGAAAGGATTTTGCCCAAAGGTAATCCTCTAGGATGAGGAGATGAATGTGGAGAGAGTAAATGGGCAGGGTTTGTCCAAGCCAAAGGCTTGAGGAGTGTGTGAAATGAGGTAGAGGTGGGGGCCTTTTATAGGAGGAGAGGAGGGGCACTTTTGGAAACTAAAGAAATATTACTTTATTTGAAAATGTGTTTCGGTTTTAAAAGGTCCCACATTGATATAATTCGTGGATAAGGTGATAAGGGTTCGAAATACACTCATCCAATAAGTTTTGGACATGTGTAGTTCATAGATTTTACATTATCTATCCATTTTATTTAAATCGTCAAATAATGATGTCATCGCTGCATCATTATTATGTCATAAATAATTTAATTTATTTAATGTCTAAAAATTATAAAAAAAAATACTATGATGTAGGAAATAGTTTCAGATTTCCAATGAATATTTATAATCAAAACGATGACTTGTATAACCCCACTTAAAAATTGTTTTAGTAAAACATATCATGTTTGTGTCATTTTTACTTTTACATTAAATAAAAAGTTATTTATGTCATTTCCCAACCAAAGTGGATCCATGGGGTCTCCAAGTTGACCCATGGATTTTCTTGGTCTGCCATGACAAAACCAATGAGGTTAGTACATGTTTCAAGTTAATTTCATATTATTAAAACATTATTTTTACCTTAAACTACACTAATTACCACTAATCGCGATTAAAAACTTAATATGTTACTATTCACCAAAAAATTATTTTTATCCCATTGAACCACATTTTACTTCTTAATGAAAACCATGTATTTCGTATTTTTGAAATTCAAAACACAAATATGGCAGAATTTCATTTAAATGGAAAAATCCGTTTTTATAAGTACCACTTAGTGGTTTCACTATTCATCAAAAGTTGAAGTTTTTCAGAAAATTCCCAAAAATTCACTCTAAGCTATATTTGATATTCCGAATTCAAAAATGAAGTATATCTTACAAAATTCAAAACATATAAGTCACATTAATTAATTTAATTCTTAATTCCCGCTGTCAGAGCAAATAGCGTGTTTTTATGAAACAATAAGTATCAAAAGATTGACACTAGTTTAAGTCTGATTTCAAAGTGAAATTAATTCCAACAACCACTATTGGATTTAATGGTAAAAATATTTTCTAATTTAACTTTAAAACCAATTAAAAATATTATCTAATAATATAAATAAATTATATTAAAAAGAGGTTTTGAATTAAAACACAACATTTTACACTATTCATTAAAAAATGAACTTTATCGGAAAAATACCAGAAAATTACACAAAGTAAAATTTGATGTCCCGATTCTTAATAAGAGTTTTATTTGGTCCAAAAGAATGTATAAGAGTGATAAAAACTATATTTAATGACAGTTCTCCATTAAAAGGCGATAAGTGAACCTTTAGTTAAAACTAGGGCATATACGCCTAAAATTGAATTCTTTCCGTATTTTAAGCCTTTAGCTTTTATTGGATAAATGTAAAAACATTTAAAAAACATATATAATCATATTTTAGTTATTTCTATCCATTCCCGCCAATACAATGGCTACATGTTAACTACCATTTGAAATATTATTATTTTATTATTAGAGTGCAACGTAAGATTCCCAAGAAACTCGTTGTTGCGTGTTGGAAACGCCATCGAACATAGCGTCCCCTTTAAAGTCATATTAATATTTTATTCACAAATATGGATAAATATGAAAATGTCATATTCTTTATTTACCTAGGGTGTTACAGAGGATGTAAAGGGGAGGTAGTGGGGATAATATACCCTCTGGTGATAATATAATAATGGTTTAAGTATTTTGAATATGGAGAAAAAATTAAATACAAAAAAACATAGGACCACTAACCAATCCAAGGTGGAAGAAATATATACAGAAGAAGAAATAATAAAAAGATAGATCAATTCCATTTTCAGAATTAAAAATCACTACATACCATTTGTAGAGACATAAAAAGAACACACATAAAATATAGATTATACATATAATTAAGGAGAAGTTTCACCAATGTATGATGTTAGTACAAACATATAATAGCTTTCTGATATAAAAGAAAACTCAAAAAGAGACTCCAGAAATGGTAATTACCCATTGTCCCCTTCCATCCATAAAATTATAACTCAATAAATAAGATCTATCTCCTGAGCCTGAACCTTTACCTAAATGTAGAGCTATAAAGTATACACGCATACCAAAGGTCCTATATAGGGTGTGATGAATAATCTTATTTGGCCACTACCATTGTGTTCCTATATTACGTTTGTGATTTAGTATGTGTATCTAAATAATAAATGAAACCACACTACCAAAATGCATGATATTAACCTACTCCCCTTGTGCTCAGCATCCATAAGGCAATGATCACCTACTTTGGACAACACCAGTATACCGTAGGGTAGAAGATACCTAGACTCGTCCTAAGGCATCCCCTAAGGTCAAATAGTCCAATAGAACCCCCAGGATCCCCCTTTAATAAGATCAACTTGGACATCATTCCACCCAACACCTTGCTCTGCACAACACCTTTTTCCCAAAAATTACCAATGTCTAAGAAGAATCCCCCATTAATCAATACATGATCTCACGGATGTCAAATCAAGAGAATCTATATTAGATCAAAGAATAATTTCTAATGCATAGCGATAATGACCATCGAATAATAACATTTTAAGCTCAATGGCCAACATCTCAAAGAACAGTGATGTCCATCCTCCCAAAATAGTCTTGGCCCAATTGCCTCAAGTACAGTGATATTAATCCCCTAACCGATAGTATCAACACTATCAATCAATGCCTACTCACCATCCTCATATATTTCTATTGAAATCATCACTAACCATAATCCTAAATTGCAACTAATAGAGGTCTCTACCCACATGATCGATCATTACAAACTTTTCATCTAAGTTCTACTTTGTACACATGACTCCAAACTACACATTGACTAACATGGGTGGGTGGAAATCAAAAAATTAATTCCTAAGCCACATTAATTCTCACCTCATACCTCTATGACCGTGTCACACATCTAATGGTCAAAACCATCAAATATCACATGAGCCTCGCCCGTAGCCTGATGACATCATCGCATCATCCTCAGGACCAAGTCACCAAACTGGTTGTCAACATCACCCAAATTCCTCGGTCCAAGCCTATCCTGATGATCATATAGCTTCAAAATAGATGGCTAACACCATCTCAATCCTTGGGCCAAGCCCAAAAATATCCCAAGGAATTCACAAAAAAATTATATAATTAAAACAATTAAATTATATAAGGAAACACACCCTCTACTACTCTACCAATGTTCTAAATCCACTCACTAGGATTGAATAATTTTTAGACTTGATTGGTCATTCCCATAAGAATATTTCATGGGTTTAATTAATTAATTAAAGGAAACCATTACATTGTGAGGGTCTCACTTAGAGTACCCAATAAGGTGCTCAAAGTCTCCCCCCCCAACACTTATGAAATTACAATGAAATATAGGCACCAACTACATCATGTTTGTAAACATCCAATCGTCTAATCATAACCTCTAACTTGAGCCGATTTAAAATAAATCAGCAATTTAATGGAATTCCCAAAAAATAGTGCAAATTGGATTGTATGGATTTAGTTCTCTATGATGCAATAGTAATGGAAAAAACAGACAAGAAGAGTCTAGATCATAACAACATGGTTACAATACTCCCGACAGCTTGAAGAAAGGATTCCAAATGAACGTGCTCAAAATCTAGGGGAACATGACAATTCAAGGAACCCAACTCTTGTGAAAAAATGAGGGGGTAGAAAGGAGGAAGGAAAGAATAAAAATTCCAGAAAAGAATAAAAAAAGTTTTTTCAGTCTTTTAATGGGCCACATGGTTTGCACGCACAGTTCGGAAAACCTTGTGAAAACCGTGTAGTTCCCACATCCCAAACTCTAGGCTCAATGGTTTATGCACATTGTTTTCTAAACCATGAGAAAACTGTGAATGTTTCCTCTTTCAAATATTTCCGACATTTCCACATAGGTATGTTCCCCTCATTCATATTTTTTAAAACCATGTATATTATACGTAGAGGGCTGAACGGTTTCTCCTTAGAGGCCACACGATTTGTCCAACCCGTGCGCCTCAATCTACACACATTAAAAACTTATACTTCTTCTTTAGAAAGACCCAAATCCCAACCAAAACAGGAGAAACTTTTTGATCATCAAGACTCATCTAAACACAAGGACTTGGGTCAATGGAAAACATTAAATTTCATTTTGTTAAACAAGGATCGAGTTGGTGTACCCAAAAAACATTGAAAATTGAAAACAGACAAGGAATTGCACCCAATTAAAAAACCCAAAATGTTAAAATATTTTAGAGAGATGTAATTAAATATTGAATGTTTTTATAGGGTTAAATGATAAAATCATAGATACTATACAAGTATTTGAGTGTTGGGATTCAGATGATGTTGAATGATTAAATCAGCAACAGTGGATTAATGTGTCACATCAATTATTGATTAACCTGAATCCATCATTAAATTAAACTCTATTATAGTAAAGAAATTTTCATTAACTTTTTACATGTAAAACAACATGGAATACACTTTGAGTTCTAGATCCTTCAATTTTTTTTGTTTTCAAATCAATTAAAATATCATCCTTTTAAACTAACTATTTATCACAATTTCATCACACACATCCATGCCCCATCAAATTCTATTTTTAATTTTTCTGTAGAAACCACTTTATAATTGATTGGAACCCTCACAATATTGAATTTAATGATTTTATAATAAATCAAATGATATCAAAATTTTATATTCATAATAAATAGAAAACCCCCACAAAATTAAATTTCAAATTTCAAAAAAAAATACACAATTCGTTACCTTGATCTATTTACTACCTTGATCCACAATCCTAACAACACATGTCACAAAAATAATCACTTAACCCATATCCCCAACAATGAAACACTGAAAACCCATAAATCTTACCACACATAACCACAAGAACAATCATACTCAAAAATTACAAATCATCCCCTAAATACAACCATCGCTTTCATGGTCAACCAAACCACACCAGATCATACCAGCCAACAAGGATCACCACTAGTAGAAAATATTCCTTAAAACTAGAATCATGTGAAAAATCAGGGAAAAACACTAGAGCTAAAAATTGAGGACAAACACAAAAAAAATTTCTGGAAGTTCACGCCTCTTTAAAATTCAACACTGCTCAAATAACATATCACAATACTTAAACCAGAACTATCACACAAGACCTGAATGGAATGGGATCAATTGAACCAGGGGAAAGCATATTTTTTTAGGATAAAAAGCCTTAGTGATTCACAAACTTCATCAGCACCATCATTACCTTAAAAACCATGAACAAAACATCAATTAAACTACCATTAGAAGAAATCAAAAAGATATAATATAGCCTCATATTCGGTGCTAAATGCCATCAATAAAATCACTAAAACACACCATGTATAGAAAAATTTGTTGAATCTACAACCACATTGAAAAAACACTGAGAAATAAAAAGAACAAGATCCAATTACTTACATAATTATGAAACACCACACCACCACTAGACCATTAGATTCAACCATAACTGAATCAGTGGATGACCTTGACGAAGATGATCCCTTGACACAGAATATATCCCCTATCAAAACCCTAAAGCCACAATAAGAAACTTCATATGTGTTTAATATATGGTTAAACATAATGGGATAGGATGTGATCGTAGAAGAGGGTGAATGGTACAATGAGGAAGATCATGCTATTGTCATTACCAAAAAAATACCATGATGTTGGAGTGCCTTTGTGAGAAACAAATATGGGGTTTGAAAGGAAGTTTTAGGCGAAAAGATAAGTGGTGGTAGTGGTTAGAGACTAAAAATAAGTAGGGAACAACCCATCATAGGGGAAAAAGTTAAACCACATCATCATGGGAGGCTATGACAAAGAGGGAGAAATTAATTTCCATGAGTGGAAGGGAAGAGGAAGGCGATATGTTAGAAGATTTATACCATAGAGTGAGACTACAAGATATGGGAACATATTAGAACCATAGATGCTAATTAAGGATATAGGGAAGCTCTTTGTAACTCTATATATGAATTTCCTTTAGTTGCTTGAAATATATGTACAGGGATAAATTCTGAAATTAATTGAAACCTACATAAACATGAAGGAAAGTGGGACTTCTCCTAATGGGATTCATGGGGGTCTAATAAGTCTTATTAAAACAATAGGAAGTAATTAATAATCCTAAACTATGATATTCATTATTATATTTATAAAATATAAATAAATTTGAAATAAAGAGTTTTGTATGGTAGTGTAAACCTGTCAATGATGTAGCCACAGCTTCTCCTTCATTGATATTTGAAAAATACCAGTAAAGGGATGTCAAAATATTCCCTTATTCCTAAAATATCAATGGGACACAAAATCATATGACATCTAGTGGGGATAAATCATCACTCTAAAGTGTGTTATCGTCTCATAATGTTATGGATATAGATGAAGAGATCTTGGGGTAGATATTTTGAGTCATGTGATTGTCGGTTATAGATAAGAGACACTTCAAATGGGTTTCCCTATTACGAATCTATCAAGGATTCTCTATGGTTAATATTTAATTAACTCATGTCTTATGAAATGTTATTTAATGTCTTAGGAAACTCATTAATTTCATTCACGACTAATTAACTCCCACGTGTAGCATTTTTTGAAACAATTATTTATAATAGATTTCCATGGGAAGGATTCATTCAAATGGAACTATTATCTTTTATCCTATATGGAAAATTACGTATAATTTATTAAAAATTCAATGCAACTTGTTTATACATATTATTTTGGAAATTATAAAATTATACATTATGATTAATAGAGTTAAGATGAGGAAGTTTCATATTCATGAATTTCGACAAACTTTCAATATTACTTTATGATTGATAAATTTAGTGGCTTGAAATATTATTTCATGTCAATTATAATGTAATTTATATAATAAAATATAAAACAATCCATAATACATGTCAAACATAGTTTAAATGAATATTATACCTTATGAATAGTTATATCATACCTTATGATATAGCTTACATATATCAAATATATATAAAGGATTTAGGTAATATCTCATTTAATTTCCCACTTACACTAAATTTTAAATGTCCTTGTTCCATTTCATCTGATATCATACCATATACAATAAATTTTTAAACCATATACAAAAATATATTGATTATATTTAAAAACACTTTTGGTAAGTTTTCATCAACTTAACTTTGTATTAAATCATAAGAAATACCTTTTGAAAACCTCATCCAAATCTATTTTGAATTAACTCTAAAAAAATAATGTATCCCTCAAATTCAAATTAAGTCCCTGTTAAGTCTACCGAAAAATCATAACCCCATGTTCCTTTATAACATTGAAAACTAATAGGAATCTCAGAATCTATAAATATAAGAAAATTGGGTACTCTACAAAAATATGTTCTACTAAAACTATAAATTAATTTTGTGTAAACTCTATCAAACAAATGAATCCCTATACCTCTATCCACACAAAAAATCTCATGTTAGCATTAATTAAAATATATTACCTTTTTTGTGACATCGAATGACCATGGGGAACGAAGTATGTCAATATAATATAGTTAACTCATATGTTATTTTCTTTTTGAGTATAGACTGACCTTGTAAATGAAAATATCATGTTTTACTTATCATTATGTATGATCACATCACATGTACCGAATTAGAATATATAAGAACATTATACGTATATTCTATGTATGGCCAATATCTCCCTAGTCTATCTCAATCAAAGGCTTGGACATCATATTCATCCTATAAGAGGAAAAATACATCTTCCTTGAACTCCAACTAGTAACATGATAAGAAACATACCCAATCACTTATAATAATCTAAGACTCGAGGTAATGTATAAGAATGTTATTAACGTATAAATTATCTCATGTTAGGTATCTCTAGAACCACATGTAATAGGGACTTCTATGTTGAACAGATTATTTCATATACAACACTAAACTAAAATGAACCATCATAAATTTTATTAAGATAAAATATTACAATACTAGATAAAAAATAATACATCATGATAATACAATATGAAAAATAAGAAACACCATTAATAAAATCATAAAATTAATGAATCAATAAATAAAAAATGATCATGAAGATGGCCCCCTACGGGGTGAGCAGGGTGGTTAGAGAGGGAGGTGTTTGTGTCATGCCTGATGAGGTCGAGTCACCTAATGTGTTTTCTTTCCTTGAGTACATTGTATAGAAAAAAATTATCATGAACGTGGAATATTTATCATTGTTGTTTTCCATAAATCTCATCCCACCAAATGAAACTATATGAAAATGGAAAAAAACATTAAAATATATAATAAACATATTGATAGAGAAGTAAATAAATGGGATGAATGATTCTAAGAATTTATGTAAGCTTACATATATATAAATGAAAAAAGATTGTTATATATGAACTCATTGGATATATGGTTATTGGGAAGATAGCCATTAGAAATATGGTCATTGGATATATGGCCATTGGGTATGCATGTATCCAATGGTTATATTGAAGTTTGGTGATCCTTAAAAACAAATCTAAAATAATATAATTCATAATTAATAAATAATTAAATATAAATAAAATATTCTTTTAAAATATTTTTTTGTAAAAAAAATTGATGTGTTGCATATTATTATTACCATCATCATCATTATTATTGTTATCATTATCATTATTATTATCATTTTAAAAAATAATATATATATATATATATATATATATGTATTCATTTTATTCAAAGAAACGTGGTAATAAAAATGAATGATAAATTTTAGACGGTTTAAAGATGAATAATTAATTTTCATGGGATATGTTTAAAATTATTTAATATTAAAAAAAGATAATTTTCAAACAATTATTTTTAAATATTGTCTGTTTTTAACATAATAAATTAAATTGATATTGTTTAATTAATGAATATCTTTTAATTCTTTGATGTGTAAATAAATATGATTACACACATTTAATCAAAAATTAATTTGAAATATGATGAAGAAAACTAAATATTTTAAAAGTCATTTTTCTATAAACAAAAGTACTATATATTTTAAATGTCATTAAAAAGATAAATCTATAAACTTTAGAATTTTTATTGGACTACATTTAGTCAAATTTTAATTCATCGTGTTGAAATTAATTAAGAGGTTTCATCTTAATTTTTTATTAAAACATTGACTACCATAGAAAAAAAATGTAAAGGGGGGAGATATGGATTATCATAGCTCAAATTTTTTTAATTAATATTATAATTATGTATTATAAAATTTTCTTTTTAGGTTTTGGATTAGTACCTAAATTTATCACCAACTTTCCATCCCCTAACTTACCTAACTCACATATGATTCCATCTTTACCCTTTTTCTAACTTAATTTTATAAATAAAGGTCCCTCATTTCCACCTATAAAAAAAGATAAACTATCCCCTCAAAACCATTATTTTCCTTCATAAATATCTTGAATCAATACCCATTTTTCCTTCCCTATATTTATATCCCACATTTGGGACCCATTAGTTCCAAGGAGTCATAATTTCTTCATTATGAAGAAATTCGTAGTTTGAAGGAGATAATTTTATCAAAGTAGGTAATGTAATATTTTGATTCCTTTAATTTTATTTCTCATATCAAATATTCCTAAAAAAATTATCCAATTAAATAATGTTATTTTAAAATCATTATGTTTCTTATAAAATAATATTACTATTATATACATCTATACTCCTACTCTTGTATTAGTATAACATGTTCTTGTTTGGGTCAATTTAACCACCCACTTGAACGATGTTATACTAACTTCAAAATCTCCAAAATGAATGTGTATCAAGAAATTAATACTATTAATAAATTATATTAACAACTAAATAATGGTTTTTGGTTCTGAAATGGGAATATTGATATTTAATTAATTATAGGTACACCCTCTTTTGTTTATAAAAACTATTGGAACTAGCGTGTTATGGATTTAATCTTGGAGAACTATACCAAAAACACACTTGGGGTGAACATGGAAATCCATAACTAATTATGGAACTTCTATTAACTTAAATTAAATAATATGTTAATAATGAGCTTGGCATAAAAGAATGAATATCAATATCTCCATTATAAAACTTATATGAAATAATAAAAATTATTTATTTCTGGTGATGAAAATAAACAATAACTAACTAATATATATGTAATGAATTATTATATTTTAAAATAGTAAACAAATATTAATAAGGTTCTTAAATAAGTGACTAATATGGTTATTTTTAGTATACATGAGATTAAATTTCTTTCTTGGATGTTAGGAGTAAAAGAAAGGGTTTTTATATCAATTTTTAATCATTAAGGCATGTTTTCAAGATATGAACCTACTCTTCTTTGACATTTCATATTTAAGAACCCCTTAAAATATTTTTTCCAAAATCATATTTTAATCATTTTATTTACAATTTTGTCTTATAATACCTCTTTTATATTCTTTTAATTCATATATTAAAAATCTTGTAATGGGGTTTTTATCTTAATTTTCCTTCTTTGAGACATATTCCACATTCACCAACCATATTATTTTATATGTTTTATAAAATTCCCCATGGATATGTTTCATCAAAATTTCCATTAAACTCAATTTTATTACAATCACATCTCATATTTTATCTTTCAAAGGAATTTTATTTAAAAGTTATTAAAGTCATAAGGGTTTCTTTATAACGTCACTTAAAAATCAATATTAAATATGTCTAAACTTTTATTTAAAGAAATTTCTTTTTACTTATCACATAAACAATTTCCATTTTATTCTATGTTATTTATTTCTAGGTTTCACATGTCTTTTTACTATACCACCTTTCTTGGGTTCACAAGTCAATCAAAATGTGAATTGTAAGTGGAGTTGATATTGTCTCTTCTTTTCATTAATGAATATTTCTTCTCTAAGTCCATATAATTTATATTTATTTATAGATATAATCACCAACACTTTAATGATTGATTATGGTATATTTATACTTTGTTTGAATAAATTTATAAAATTTTGAAATGAATCCTTTAAAATTTTCTATGTGATTCATTTTCTAATGACTTTTAATTTCTTTACAAAAGTGGTAAAGGAATATATTTTAAAACATTTACTATAAAAATAAATCATCCCACCAAGAATATCAAATTTATTTAAGAAACATTATCAATAATATTTCATGTTTTCTCATAGTAATTCCCACTTTTATTTTTTTATAAATGACTTTATTTTAAAGTAAAAGTTATCTGTAGAAAATGATATTTCTAATTATTATTTAGAGTAATTTTATAATTTTATTATAAAATTGTTTTTTATATATGAATAAATCTTTTAATGTTTCATATTCATTGTTGGGGATGTTATCTATTGATATCAACCACCACATTTCTCTGGATGGACTATGATAATTTCATTTGAATTTTTTCATGAAATTCATTTCTTTCCAACTTCTTCAATAAGATATGATGGAATTATTAATGTTTTCAAGTACATTTATCACACATATGAATGGTTTGTCATTATGGTATGGGTGGGTTCAATATAAACCGTTAACTTATTGGGTATGGTTTTAAATTTCATGAACTTAAAATGTTATATGGGTAGTATCACATTCCCAAGAGGGTACATGCTTTGTAGAGTAATCCCCAAAGGGTGCATAAGTAGTTTCCCAAGCCTAAAAGGGTAAAAAATTAATATAAAAATCCCAAAATCTTACATAGGTAGTGGACTAAACCCAAAAGGGCATATGGGTTGTATCCTAGGACCATTTTTATAGAAAAGTGGTTATCCTTTTCCATTATGTGATGAATGTATTTTTGGTTTACCTTGACACATATTTTTAGATATCTTTAAATCCACATTTATATGTTATGTTCCAATTGAACATAATTATTTACTCATGTTTTCACCATATTATTACTTGATTTTTTGTGTTATGTGTTGTCATTTTCAAATGTTTTCCACATACTTTACTCTAGAATTCAATATATGAACCTCACTTAGACACCATATGTTGAGTTTGAGTAGAAATTAATCTTTATTTTAGGAGTAGATTTGATTTCCATATATCACGACCCAAAATATCCTCAATAAGGTAAAAATCATTCATGGTGTGATTTTCCATTTTTCATGGCAGTAAGTGATGGTAGGAAAGGGAACAATCTAAAGGGACGGGCCCAAAGTTTGGAACTAATCTCAATCAGGGGTGCGATGGTGCATCTCCCATGGTATAGGGTAGCATGCTCGCCTATGGTGTTCTCCCTAGGTGTTCTTCCATTTGGTCTTACATGCACCAACCATGTGTGCTAAGAGGATAACACATGCCCAGCCAATGCAGCTAGAAGGCATGTCCACCCCAACACACGAAACCTACATAATGAACTTCAGCTTTTCACTTATGTTACCCAAATTTTTTTTCCACTCCTGCATGGGACACATGCACTAAGGACCTATACAGGTCAACTCATTTGATTAGGATCTCCCATTTACCTATAAATATGACTATAATCTCCTCATTTGGACAACTGGAAAATTTGAATAACCCCCCATGCTTTAGTCGCGATTCCCATTTACTCAGGTCTCCAAAAACCCATCAGGTAGCTCTCTAAAACCTAAGATAATAGGTAATTTAGGGAGATTAAGAGGTAAAAGTCCCTACAGGGTTAGAAAAACAAGACACCTATGGGAGGAATTCATTTCTCATTAGTGGACAACAACTTGCGTGAATTCCCATTCCTTAATCAGGGACCTACACAAGAACCTACTAGGGACAACTAATGAGACCTATGGTTCCTTAGCCAAAACCACACCCAAATGTTGTTTCCTATGGGTTACATTGTGAATGTCATCTTTATCTCTTGCAGGCTTACCCACTAATCAAATTACCTTCAAACTCCTCCCAATCCCATAATAAAGTACTTTTTCTTTCTAATCAAGGACTTGTGCAAGCACACCATTGTTCCCTCTTCGAAGACAATAATGGATGGGATATTCTTCATTTGGATCCACCATTTGAGGGGACCAAATTGGAACCAACACTAAAGCCTATAGACTTATAAAATCAGGGAAAGAGTTACAACATCATGTTTCTCATTTGGGTATTCATTTCTTCATATGGATGTTTTCTCACTTATCCTACTTCACAGGTAGGTTCCTTGGGGTGAATGTGTGTATTAATTCCCTCAATCATAAGAACCATGGCCCTATGGTAATTTTAAAGTAACTCCCAGTCATGGATACTAGGGTTATGACAATGTTCTTCTCAAGTCGTCCCTAAGACTTGGGACCTCCAATTCCAGAAGGGGAGACATGGATTGAGATCCTCCTCACTTCCCTTGGAATCAATTTTAGGGAAATTCGTTTTACAATCTTGTTGGACCTCTCTATTTTCATTACTTCCTTCTTCTCTATGTCCAAGGGTTGTGTCCTTATAGATAACCTAGCATGACTATCCTATATATGAAATAGAAGAGGTAATGAGCACATCAAATCCCTTTATTCTTCTCTTGTATCCCTAGCATCTTCCACTAGAATTATAAGGATTGTATAGTTTTACAAATCTTACACTTCCTCTTTCCCACATTAAATCATGAATCTCTTGGGCTTAGAGGTTGTCTACAATCCCAATATCCATATATTTTGATTCATGTTTTAGTAGAGAAACTTTTCTCAGATCTTCCTATCACATTCCTTCAGAGGGACTACATGGTAGTGGGTACTCAGGTCCATGTATATAACCTTAGGGAAAATAAATTTTTGTGATTTATCATATTTTTTACTTCCTCTTGTTTCTAACACAAAGCTTGAATCGCATGGGCTTAGATATCGGTGATGACGATGATATCTTCATGATCCCCAACCTATAAATGGGCCTCCTATATGGTATAATCCCCAAAACCCAACAACAAGATCCTCCTTAAGAGTAATCCCCAACTCATTATCCTAAAAGGTTCATATTATAGTATTGTAATAACAATGAAATGGCCTCTATAGGTATGGGTCCTCACAACCAAACAATATAGGCTTTGATTCCTATACAAATTGGATATGTAGGAGGCCTCCCTATGGTCCAAACCCAACACCCAAAACCTACCCTAATTCTCATTGGGATATATTCTCAGTAGATTATTATTCAACCTAGGAATATATATCTCTTCCAAGTTCCCTAGGCCAATTCTGCATAAATCCCACTCCAAAACATTTCTTGGTACATTCTTCTTAGGCGTCCTCATTACATCATGTTAAACTGCATGGTTTGGTCTAAATTAAATGAACTTAAAAGGCATGATGTGCGCAAATAAGTGTCACTGAACTATGTGGGTTCAGAATCCTTTCAGAAGGATACATAGGAATCTCATTTCATGGGTATGATTCTGACATCAAGACAACTCCCATCTCTCTATATTAACACACACACCAGAGTACCTCACTATGTGGATGGAAACCAGAATCTTCATAACAACGACCAAATAATCTCTAATCATTACATAAGAGGATACCTTCAGTGGAGAACCTTAGATACATACAGATATATCCATTGATAAAGAACCTAATTTACATACAGTTGATTCTAAATTCTATACATGATAGTAATTGATTGTTAATTCAAGGGTGACCCATATCATAATTTGGAATTAAAAAAGGATTTTTATATATTTCAAAAATATATAAGAGAGTCCTAGAGTAGAAAAAAAATCCCCCCAAAAGGGTGCGATGAGCCTGAAATCCCATCCTCTCAACCAGTGCGATTTTTTACATATCATTGACTCAATATCTCAATGATCACCAGCCTTTGGAAAGATGTCCCCTCATGGATATAGAACCATTGTCTGTTTCTAGATCCATAAACAAATCTTGTTGGAATTTGTTCGAAAATATTTATCCGTAAGTGAATGATAGCATAAAACTCAACCACCAGTAATCAATCATCATGCAACATAGTTTTCATCAAAAACATTATGTTAAAAGATATATTCCATGACTCATAATTTGTGATATATGTATTATTAGGTCTGATTATCTTATGTTAATTCCATGTACCTTGATTAGGTTCCCATACCCACATGTCTGACATATTCTCACTTATTATCTTCGGTTTTTATCTCTTATGATTTCCTTTATATATCTTATAAGCTCACCCCTTTATTTTATTTTAATTACCTAAGAAATACAGAAGAGTATTATATATTAAATATATATAAGGATAGTATCTATGTAGAATAATTTGGTAAATGATTGATTATTAATTTGAAATAACAAAATCACATATATAATATCTGAAGACACTAAATCTTTGGGTTTTTGGATTTTATATAAAATTATGAGAGGTAATGTTTAAATTGTGAAAATGGTGTAAAATATATGCGTGTAAGTCTTTAGTTATCTCACATAGAATCAAGTCAAATGTGTAATTTTTTATTTTAACATTGGATATGAGGTTCAGTTTTTTGGTGATTCGGTTGTTATAAGGGAAGGTTTTAGTTATTTTTGGGTATCAGGATATTAAGAATAATAATATAATTTATAGACTAACCTTTATGAATCTAAAGTGATGTAGGGTGAACCTAAAATTTCATTGGATGAAATGAAAACTTCAAAATTTAGGATGTATTGGGTTTGATTGCACTTATCATTTGATCATTTACTTGGAATATTGTTACTAAATACTCACCCTAACTTTTGATGGTTTTATTCCATGGTTGGAAGATATAGTAACCAATTTAATAATGATTGTGATGGAAAATGAAGTGATTTTTACAATTATAAAACAAATGTCATGGGAGATAAAGTGAAAAAATTTAATAAAATGCTACCTCGGGATATAAACAATAAAAAAATATTGAGTTACTAAATATAAAAAAGAAATAGAACCAAGTTATTAAGTATTCATTCATCAACGAACACCGATATTTATGGGTCTTCAAATATACTAATTGATGAGCAATTTATTAATATGAATGGAAATACATTTCCTATTTTTTAATTATCAGATAAAAAAATTAGTTTCAGTTGTTTATTGGTTGGATGGAAAATTAAATCAATGGTGGATTTTGATGAAGGACACAAGGACAAATTAAAAAATAATCTCTATTAAATGGGAGTAGATTGAGGATGTATTTCATAATAAATATTTTCCTCAAATTAATCATGCTATAATTGAGAGATAATTCATTAAGCAAGAGAAAAAGGAAAATGAATCCATGGGTACCTATAAAGAAAACTTCATAAGACCTACAAGGTATGCTTATGGTTTTACCATTAAACTTGAAAGAAAAATCATTTGTTTCTTCAGTGGATTAAAACCAGGACTCTAAAAAAAATTGGCTATAAAGGACCTTGGAATCTATGACTTAGTTTTTTTTTATGTGCAATTTAGGTGGAAATAGCAATTAGAGAGTCTCATTTTGGTCATGGATTTGGTAATCAGTAGAGTAAAATGGAGTTTTACAGAAAATCAAAAGATAATTATCATGAATGAAGGAAAATTAAATCAACTACATGAAAAAAAAATATTATAGGGATAACCAAGGAAATTTCCTAGAATGAACAAGAAAATGATTAAATAGTGGAAGAGAAGGTTATAGTGCACATGAATGTTAATGAGATAAGAAGATTCCATATAAGGAAATGGATAGAGGGAAATAATGACCTCAATAACTACCCACACTCCAATTCATTAATTTTAATGAGTATGGTAATTATTCCAAAGTGTATACTAATACATAGGTCAATGTTTACAATCATCATTAGTATCCTCCTAAGCCCAGGGGTGAAGAGAATACTTATGTAATCACAACCGTTGAACTGGACAATGAGAAAGAAGTGGTGTAAGGAACACTTATAATCCACTCAATACCTATAAATTTCATATCTATTTATAGTTTCAAACATTAATTTGTATCTAAAAAATATTCTAAGTTAATCAATGATAAGATATCTAATTATTGATGGAAACTCCAAGTTGTGACAGAATTTCATTTAAAATCTATAACTGATATTTTAATGAAGTTTGTGGGCGTAAATTTCGTAAAATTTGTTTTATTCTCCCTTTAGTCATAGCTGACGTGATTATGGATTTGGATTAGCTATCAACACTTATATATTCCATATTAATTATCGAGATAGATAAGTTGAATTTCATATATGAGATATACCCATTATCATCTATCATTAAAAAATTGAATTTCAATCCCTATGAAAATTACTTTTATTATATGTGTCTAAATACCCAATCATGGGGATTATTTTTCTCAATTGGTTATGGGGAATCTCAATTTTCTAGATATTAATACTATTAGTGGAAAGATTAGTTTTTGAGTCCTACCTAAGAGAGTGAAGTTAAAATCCCATTAGAAATTATATATCGAGTCTTTTTTATCTTCTGGATGCCCTCAACTATTTTAATTAGTAAGATATAATTAAAATTATGAGGCTGAAATTTATTTAAGGGGCTATAATGTAACACCCTCAGATTTTAGTATAGATTTTTCTTTAAATAAATATTCTATTAAATAGCTTGTTTCACACATAGCACTGAACTAAAATGAAACACAAGAAATTTTTTGACATAAAAATTTTATAATTCTAGATAAAAAATAATACATAATGATAATACAATATGAAACATAATTCATAAAATTATAACATGAATAATCCCACAAGTAAATAAAAAGATGATGAATAAGAAATATTTAGCATCATGGTTATCCATGAAGATAGTCAAACTTTTTGTAAATATATAAATAAGAAAAAATATTAAAAATATAATAGACATGTTGAGATTGAATTAAATGAATAATATGAATTAGTCTAAGAATATATATAATTCTATATATAGGAATGAAATATGATTGATTTATATACGGTTATTGGATATATGATTTTCCTAAATATGGCCATTGTAAATATGGTTTTTGGATATATGTTCATTGGGTATTCATGTATTGAATATGTATATTGATTTTTTAATCATTAGTAAAAATGGAAAATAATATATTACACAAATAAAAAATAATTAAACAAAATTGAAATATTTAATTAAAATATTTTGTCAAAAATATATTTTTATGGATTACATGTTATTATTGTTATAAAATAATGATTTAATGTGTTTATAAAAATCATATGTTGATAAATTTTAAATTGCTAAAAGATAAATAATTAATTTTATTGGGTTATTGTTAAAATTTTCTAAAATTAAAAAGATACTTTTCGAAGAACAGTTTTTAAAGTGTTTTGTATTTTTAAAATAAAAAATTAAATATTTCATTTAAAATTAATTATTCTAATTTTATTATTAAATTTATAAATAAATATATCTATTAAAATTTAATTATTAATATATATAAAATATTTTAATAATATAGAATTTTTAAAACTTATTTTTCAATAGAAACGGTTTTTCTATATATTTAAAAATTTCTTTTAAAAGTAAAATACCTCATAGTTGGAATAAATTTATTAAAAATTTTGATTCATAACATCAAAATTTGGTAATATTTCTCTTTATATATTTTTAGTAAAAAGTTAGTAACCATGGTAAAAAAAAATTAAGCACGCTAAAACAGGGGTAAAAAGAGTAAAATTATCATGGATCAAATATTGTTTAATTAGTATGGTATTTATGCCTCCTATAATTCATTTTTATATTTTAGATTCATACCAATATTTATCACACAAATATATTCACCTAATATACTTAAATCCCATTTGATTCCATATTTACCCTTCACCTAGTTAAATTTTCCAAGGAAATGACCCTTATTTCCACCTAAAAATCAATCTCTCATCTCACCACCGTAAAACACTAATTTAATTTTAAAATATCTTGAATCCCGACACATTTTCCCAATACTAGTTTCCCATACCATTTTTTTAATCTTTTAGTGCCATGTGGTATTCCAATGTTATTCATTTTTAAGGAAGTTTTCATGAGAAGGAGTCATTTCATCAAAGTAGAAAACTAGTTATTCTTCTTTCCTTTTTATTTAATTTATCATATCTACTTTTACTAAATCCAATTATGCACAGAAATTATGTTATATTAATATCATTATGATTATGATAAAATAATATTACTATTATATAACTCTATACTCATACTCATTCACTAGTATAAAAATATATTATTTGTGTCGGTTTAACCACCTACTTGAATGTTGTTATACAAACATCACTATCTTAAAAATGAATGAATATTAAGACATTAATACAATTAAAATATGAAATTAATAATTAAATATATTTTTGGGTTCTTTAATGGTAATATTAATATTTAATTAATAATAAATATATCATCTTCTATTTGTTAAAATTACCATAACAGGCGTGTTATGGATTTTATCTTGAAGAATCATACCAGAAACACCCATGAAATGAACATGTAACATTATAACTCATTATGGAAATTATATTCAAATACCATGAATAATTTGTGAACGATGAATTTGATATCAATGAATGAGGATCAACATCACCATTGTGATACTTATATGAAACAATCAAAATTAAAAACATATAATGGTTAAAATAAACAATAACTAACCAATAGATGTGTGATGAATGATTATAATTAAAGAGTATAAATTGTAATATATATGAATAAGGTTTTATAATTATTGATTAAGATGATTATATTTGTTATATAGGATATTAGAGCACTTTCATGAATGTTGGAGGTAAATGTAATGGTTTTCCTCTCAATTTCCCTTTATTATGGAATATTTTCAAGTTATATTTCACAACCCTTATCCACTGGTACCCCTCATGGTTTGGAATTAAATATGAGAATGACTCCCCAAATCCCACCTCTATATTCCATGGGTTGAAGACCAGCACCATATATATAAAATTTATAAATAGGAGTCATTACCCTAATTATATTAATCCAAAAATAATATATAATATACATTGACCAACTATAACACATAAATTAAAATAATTATACCGGTACATGAATATAATTTCATACAAGGTAAATAAAAAAATCCTAGGTAGTTACCACAAACTCTGATTTCTTTTGAATAACTCGATGAGCGAGTGACGACAAGCACGATATCCTTCCATCTCTTATAGACCCGAAAATTTGTTTTGTATATATATGTATATGGGGTGATTATAAAAGTATACTCAGTATGAACCTCTCCAAAACCCATTGTTAAAATTTGGAAGAGGCATACAAAATACTAGTGAATAAAAAGAGTAAATAAATGCATTATGTAAATAGGTAAAACAATATCATATATTCATTATGTATCACCAACTAAGTAATGCATATAAGTAAGAAACTCTATATGTTAAGCTTATGTATATAAAGGTTACCCCAAAACCCCTTCCCTATTGGTTTATCACTCGGACACCCAACTCCAAACATCCTCTTCTTCAATCCATTCCATAAGTCATCCTTCCGACTCAAGAAACCATATCACAACCAAATAATCATCACATCCTACACATTATGTACATATATCTCATCCACATATCATAACCAAGAAAAAAATATAAAATCCACCACAAATAATGTATCATGAATTATACCTTAGTCTATCACTACCCGTTCAAGTAATTTAATGTTAATCACATTCACTACATTCAAAATACATGTATATTCTATAACATCAAGTTGTTAAACACTACACAAACATATATGGTAAAATTAAGATCCATAACAGATTTTATGAGAACATACTGGGTACCTAAAACCATTATACCCTAGATATGACTACATACTATACTACATCTGATGGGAGAGTATAAAAGAGAGACTATTCATCAAATTATTCCTTCACTAACATGTATTTTGCATAAAAAACCCAGAAGCCACAACATTTGGGTATCGAGTGCCCAACCGACTTAGGTTGTGGATCATATTAAATCAAAAAAATATAATGAATATTTATATATATCATACAAAACTAAATTGTAGCTAACTACCCAACCTTATACTAAAACTATAGTAGTAATCCCATGATAAATCTTGACTACCACCACTATCGTCTAGAAAACTATATCTCTTATAAACCCGCAATCATAAATTCCTATCATTAACCAATTCCTTGGTAATGTAAAAAATGTACAAGAATTCATTAACACCATTAAAATTTTTGTTTTAATCATTCCAATTCATTAAAATCCAAAACACTTTTATAATTCGGCTTTCAATTCTATGTTTTTATTATATGTTTTAATGCATTTATCCCATACAATTCTATGTTTTTTAATTTAGATATCATTATCACCATCAAGACACATTTTAATGAATAAATTTTTATTTTATTTAATAGTCAATAAACTAGGTATTCTATGAATTGGACTGAAATTCCAAAAGGAAGATACACTAATAGTGCACAGCCCAACTATACCAAGCATTTTCATGTTACAACAATTGATTATCAATCATAAAATCCACTAAGTGGTTAAAAAATTTGAAAAATATGCAAGCCTATCTCTCAATAATTACCAATAAACCCATCAATATCCCCCAAAAAAATCTAAAATAATAAATCATATCTCTCAATTTATTCCATCCATATAATCTCACCAATACTACCAGCAAGTCACAATAATAATTTGGTAAAGTAGCTAATTCCCAGCTAATATCCCTACCATGTTAGGTCTCCCAAAAAATCCGGATATTTAAAAATTTTAAAGTCAAATATTATTATTGGAAACATAATTTTATCACAAAAAAATATAGGGGGATACTAAGGCCATCACGCTAAGACAAACAACCCAGACAAGTAAAATTTGTCTCATAACATCCCCAATACTTTTATTTTGAAAACAATCATTACCCAATACAATATTTAATTTAATTATTAATTATGAGTATAATTCTTCAATAAAAACCTCAATAAAGTAATTAAAAATGTCTGTAAATCAATCATATAAGAGTATGCAGTATCACTTTCATATTCAATAGCTTTAAATATGGAATGGTAATTAAATTCACATTCCCCATTCATTATTCAAATAAATTACCACAATTATACTATTTTCAAAAATTAAATAACATCAATAATTTTAAGGGATATCAATAATACAGAAAAAAAATATTGCACTATCTATAAAATATCAAGAGGAATCCACCAAATATATTATAAACCACATATAATCACAACACCCTTCCAATAATTCTAATTTTAAATTTTCAATATTATTATATACATTACGGTAAATCTTAACCATTCACCCATATATTTTAAATAATTTTAATTTCACATTAACAAATAAACAGATAGAGGTATTGAATCAATAACCTCAATCTAAAGCGTTCAATGTTCTCTAATAAAGAATAAGAGAGCCAGAATGGATCTCTAATTTCTTCTCTTAGGAGGAACCCATGATTTCTAATGATATCATTCCACTCAGAATCTACGATTAATCAACACTAGAGAACCCAAAAGAACTAAAGTAAAGGGAACCAATATAGCAAGGAAAGAGAGAATAGGGGAGAAAAAACAACTAATGGGAAGAAGGAAACAAACCTAAGATCATCCATGAATAGATCTCTAGATGTAGGGGATAAATCTAAGAAAAATATCACAAGGGTCTATAAAAGGGATGCTTTGGTCACCTAGGGTTCAAATGAGGATAACATAAATAAAGAAATTTTTAAGGTGATTTTGAATTTATAACATATTGATTTTTAAAATGGACATGACATAGTACCCTTGGCCTTGCTACAATGCTCATTATTTTCACCAAAACATTATCTTAGAGAGGGTGGATAGGTTGTAGAGGTCTTATTCAACTATGGAGACCATTGATAAAATCCATTGTCTCTCCCATTTTTGAAAACTCAGTCAACCCCATTTTATAAACCAAAGGTATCACCATGGTTCTGTAAAGATACCTTATCACAGTTACCCCTTGATTAATATAACCAAGAGTCTAGACCTCAGGGACTCCATCATGTAGTCTATGCCCGATATCATATTATCCCTTTATACTGAAGACATGAGAAACTTAACCTATAATATATACAATGAATCCCAAATTCACCACACAACAAGGTTCGAAAAAATTAAAGAATAACCTAACTAGATACCCAAGGATCCATGATGTATCTTAATCACCATTTCTTAGCTACACCTAAACCAATAGAGCTACTAAAATTGGTTATTCAATTCTCTAGTGCAAAAGAAAAAGTTTATGTCACAATTACATCTAACCAAGGCTACACCACACTACAACATATAAAAAAAATCACTTAATGGACCTCCTCTAGATGAAATACTATCTTTTTAGAACTTACACTCTTTCATCAATTCCCCAAAACATTTAATCACTTTAAAACACAATAGAAGGAATTGAGAAAAAAAATTCCATTACATTATGGATCTATTGTGATTTGACATGGTATTTTTACGGACCAATTGAATTATATTATCGTAAACCACAATTCAATCGTGTGATTTACCCATCTATATTATAATATCTATTTCAAGTTTTTTTTGATTCATATAATACTAAATTTTTAAGCGTTATCTTGTCAAAAATTTTCATCTTTTAGACATTTTCTCTATTCACCATCAATAATCTTTTGTGTTAGGTATATACTACCCCAAAGATATTGTAACACCCCTTGATTTTAAGAAATATTTTTTAAAAATGATGTATGTTTCTTTACTATAATTAATTACATACTACACTAATATTATCTTACATTATATGCAACACTGAGTTTAGATTTCATTACACATAACACTAAATTTTAATAAAATGAAACATACTATTAAAATATTATTATTTAATATTATAATTATCACTTATCCACTAGAATAAAAGATATGAAAATAATTATCTAAAATATAAAAATATATGGTTTAAACATGTATATAAAATTAGTTCTATGGTAAAAAATTCGTCATAAATAGAAAATAGTAACCATTTGAAAATAACAGAAATATTTTTCTAAAAGTAAAAATTTTATGAACACAAATATGATTTACCTAAATAAATTCAAAAAATAAATTTTAATGAATTATTTTAATGAAATTTACATATTATATATTCAAATAAATTTTTAAAATTCATATTATATTTTTTTAGTATGATAATTTTCTGAAATATTCAATTTTCTATGAATAGTGAAAAATATTGATTTTAATAAAAAAATAACATTTGAATATAAGAATTTACAAGATAAATTTTATTTTAGAATGGTTTTAAATGAAAAATTAGTTCAATTATATATCTGTTAATTTAATTTAGTTCATTAGAATCAATTTCGTATTGAATGATATAGAAACTTTTCAAATTTTTGAAAATTTCCACTTGAAAAAACGGATTTTTCAATGCTTCTATAGGATTTATTTTAAATTAAATTTTTCTAATAATGTGAATGGATGTTGGAAAAAATATTAAATATTTTTAATAAGAATAATTAATATAATCTAATATAAATAACCCAAATTTTGACCCAAATGAATAATAAAAAATATTAAAAATTAATTTCTAAAATTAAAGTTAAAATGAGTTTACTATGGGTTAAACTAAAAAATATAAGGGATAAAATAGAATAAAATATTTTCTAACACCCATTAGATATCCATGTTTATACCTTATATCAGATATGTTTTGATAATGATTTTTTTAGAATTTTATTATTTAAAAGACATGGGTACCCTTTATTCTTCTCAAAAATTCCATGTGTGTCATCTCCCTTAATAATAAATGGCCACCCTCTATCCTCCCCTTTTAACACTTCTAAAAACCATTAGGTTAAACCAATACCTATAAAAATTTATTCCTTATATAATTAAGTATAATTCCCCAACCCCAGAAGTCCATATTCATTATTTTATTAAATTGGCATGATTAAAAGGAGTCAAATCCTGAAGGACTGAAAGTTTCTTAGTTTTAAAAAAAATATTACATACATGATGCCCATATTACTTTTGGTAATAGAAAATAAAACATAATACATAAAAAATACTAATACATTTCATCCTTGAAAAATATTCAAAGGATTACTCTTCATAACCAGGATAAAGGAAACAAAAATAAGGGTGAGCTCAAATGCCCAGTAAGGATAAGGGAACCAAAATAAATATTGAATAAAAAATAATAAATCAACATTATTAGGTGGATAACTGAGAATACCTGACATTCAAAAAACAAAATAGGAATGAAATAAATCCATAGAAAACGTCAAATAAATAATATCATGGATAAATAATCACTGAATTTGAATGAGGAAATGATTAATTATTGGATGTCATGTCTAATTCTCGAAACAAATGGTCATGATCCATCCTCCAAATAGTTTAAAACTACATGTAGAAAGCTGTTTTTTTATAACTAGTTTGTATCATGAGAACGTGTTGATTCATCAAGGGGTTATATAAATTTCATCCCCCATACACCAATATATTTCTAAATCATTTCTCATATCAAGTAATATATTTAATAAATAAAAAATATTCCTTATCAAATATCTGTATTGAATAAAGAAAATATAATTATCAATATTTACACATATAATAAAAAAACTGTCAAAGTAAACACTATATGTAAAAATGATATACATTTTAGGAAATAAAAATATCAATTTCATGATAATATTAACATTTAATATAAAATTATCATAATTAATTCATTGTTTCAATATAAAGTTAAAAATCATAAAAGAAAGTGATATTGTGAAGATAAATTTTACCTACGGATAAATTTCAAGTAAAAATACCTTGGACAGTATAATTCAAAGTAAACCATGAATACCATGAAATTAAAAGGATTCATGATATAATACATCAGAAGGGTTATTATATATACCACACAAAAAGATTAAGTAGGGAATATTCCATTTATCTCACAAATGTAAAAAGGGAGATAAAAATCCATTACCATGAGACCAACTTTTCACATGTGTCTTTATATTCCTAAATATTAATCTCATGTTATTTATTTAATTAATCAATAAAATTTTTCAACTTTATTATTAATTTTACTTCACTTATTAAATTTTTGTATACACCTACTTGAACAATTTTGTTTTTGTTGGGCGTTTTTGACAAAATTCGGTTTATGTGTAAAAAATGACATTGGTAGGTCTACTATGGTCAAAGGGGTCATTATATAAACATATATATATATATATAATCATGAAATAATTATCATATTTATAACTAAATTATAATTTTAAAACCAATTATGAAATATGGTTATGAAAAATTGACCAATGTTACAATCATGGAGACGGTAGGTCGTACATATGCATGAGCAACGTTCCCATTTTTCAATGATCATTATGGGAAGATGGTAAGTAACATTATATCATTAAATGATGATAATTATATCAAAAATACCATTTTATTTAATCATATATAATTATATATACAATTATTTTTATGTAAAATTATTCACATCGCATTGAGGAAGCGGTAGTCACATGTCTATAAACAACGTTACCACTTTTTTAGTCCGTAAAAAGGGTATTGAATAAAATGATATATTATATTTACATAAATTTAATTATTACCCTAATATAATTTATATTTCATTTATGTATAATATTTTCAATTTAAATCATCCTTAATTTATTCCATGTACAACCTGAACAAATCACATCTCTTGGAGGAGGCAGTAGTCCACACTTCCAGAAACGATGTAATTATAATCCCACAACATGGAGGGCATAAAGGTAAGTGCTAAAAAATAATTACACAATCATGAATACATTATAAATATCATATATTTCATATAATAATAGTGTTTTAATCATAATTCTCACCAAGAGAAGTGGTAAAGAAATAATCAACAGTCATGGTTTCATGAGGTGGTAGTTTTCCACACACACGAATGGTAAGTTAGTTACCCATTAGATGGAGGTGTGTGCAAGTGTAGGCATAAAAATTAGAATAAAAACATATAATTATATTTATTATAATTATTTTATTACATAATCATATAGTAATAATATTTTATGTGGTGTAAAATGAAAATTAAACAAAAGAGCTTGAGGAAGGATGTTATCTCTTCTATGGGTAACTCTTTTTGGTTTGTAGCAAAGGGATTCCATGGATGGATTTATTCCAAAATATAGGCATTTAATATTCGTTTATATATGTTGGTAGATTAATTTAGCATATTTTTTGTGAGAAAAAGTTCTTGGGAGGTGGGAATAGGTCGGAGGGATAAGTGCCTTCTATAGTGGAGGAGGACTGATATTCTTATAAATTTTGGAAAAAGGAATTACAGCCACATTTTTTATGAAAAAATAGATCCAATAATGGAAAAAATATTATAAAATTGAGTATAGATTCCAAATATTTCCCTAAAATATATTTTGTACAATTTTATATCTCATTTAAACACTTAAGTTTAAGTTTTAGTCCCTTATTAAGCTAATCTTCTTCTTAACCACTATAATTAATGTTAGTCACTTTCACTAATATTTTTTTATAAAAAAATAATTTTACATTAATAGAAATAATTAATTATTATTATTCCAATTATTTATTCCATTTTTAAAAATTTTAGTCATATAATTGGAAAAAATTAATTTAAAATAAATCTCGTAGACATAAGGACAATGCGGGTTTTTAAAGAAAAAAATATACAAAAGATTACAATGTTTTCATATCCAATTTCAAAGTGAAATTGATTCTAATGAACTAAATTGGATAAATTGATGTATAATTTGTCTAACTGAACTTTAAAATCAATCAAAAACATAATTCAACATTATAAAAAAATTAGACAAAAAAACAGATTTGAATTAAAATTTATTATATTTCACTATTCATAAAAAAATATAATTTCACATAAAAATACCAAAAATTCCCCATAACCTATTTTTTATATTTCAATTTCAAAAATTAATTTTATTTTAAATATAAAATTTATAAAAGTTCAAAAATTCATATTTAAAATTGGTGCTCCATTAAAAGAAGGTAAAACTACTTTTATAAAAATATGAGGTTTTATGTTTAAAATTTGGTTTGTTCTTATATTATTCCTATAAAGCCTATTGGAATAAAATAAAAATATATTTTATTTAATATATAATATATAAATTTAATTAATATCATTCACTAAAAGTAATAAATTTAAAATAATAAGATAAATTTCCATCTACAAATAAAAATTGACTTTTATAAAATCATCCCTTTTATATTAATTTGGTTTCAATATTCATTTCTAATAAATAGGTAACCAAGGAACTGAACAATGTATTTTAATAATTTTCTTAATCATATTCATAACACCCAATTTAAAGGCTATTTTATATCATGTTATATAAAATAAAATTATTTTTAAAAATATGTTATTGTTCGGTAAAACTTGGTCTTATGTGTTATGTCAGCCATCAAGGAAAGTCAGTCTTTCATGTAACAAAAGTGAACCTCTATGTTATGTATAGAGAAATATAAACCTTATATTGTGTGTAACATAATATTAACTTAGTGTTTCATATGAAACATTCTACAAACAAAACATTAATTTAATCTAAAAAGAAAATATTAAAAAAATTTGGGGTGTTCCATTCTCTCCACCTTAAATAAATTTTATCCTCAGAATTCAAAATTGATCTTCATAATCTAGGGATATATATTTGAATATAAACTATTTTTTAAAATCCCACATTGTGAACATGTTTAACAACACATATTCTTAATAAGGTATAAATGGATGTGCAGTGGTCACGTACCTAGGTTTCCTTGTACAATAACATAGTTGGGAAATGGAAACATTGATACAAAAGAAAAATATAAAAATAAAGTTATACTATAGAGTTATAGGGAACATGTTCAACTGAATTATAATGACCACAAAACCATAAAATACTATAATTAAAAAGGTCATTGATATCATCAAAAAATATGATAATTGGACAAAATTTTTATTTCAAGTCCATTTTCCTTATAGTTGATGAATTATTTCACTCTATTAAAATATAGGTAAATATATATTTCTAATTTATAAACACAATATTATCCTTTGGTTCTACCTTTAAAATTTTCTACATCATTTCTCATTATAGGATGCATCCTATGGGGATAAAAAACATCAATCATTCCAACCACATCCAAATTTCATATTTAATTATTTCATAAATTGTTATCCTTTCTAAAAGATTAGGATGAAAATATTTATAGAGAAGGTTACTGGGTTTCCAAAATTAACTTATCATTAATCCTTCCACAACATGAATCATCTACTTTTGGGAAAATTCCAAACATGTGAATACCTTTATCATGTATTCTCTTGAAACATAGTAATATCCTTAATTACCATAAAAAGTTATTTAAAACATCTATTGTCCCTTATTACTTAAGTAAAACACATGTTTTTTGGTATATTTCTTAAATAAAAAAGTTTTTTAAACTCCATCATTGATATAATAAACCACTATGTCAAAAAAATAATTCATCAGTTCTAAGGTATTTAGCACTTATCCAATTTTAATTTTCCAAACCAATTGTATCTTAATTAAAATTTCATTACCTCAACATTAGGATCATTTTAAGGATTATCTTACCTTCAACTATGTATTTTCCAAAAAAAGTAAACTTTATACAAAATTGATTTTTGTGGTACTATTCAACATATTATCTGAAATATTTAATGAAAAACTGCTGCAGTACAATCCTTATATATTTCTTAAATCATATGATGATAACATCACAAATAAAATATGTTTATAACATATTTCTTATATCCATATACATAAGAACATTAGTTATTCAACTTCAGTTCTATCAATATCATATGCTTGACCTTAATCCCTCAGCTTCTTCAAAGTTACATTCCCTTGATGCTTGGAGAATTGTTTTTCATAGTTTCACATCTCCTTGTAGTTGTAACACTGAATGGATGTCTTTTCCCTCATTAATTATGATTTTTTTTCTTATTGAACATTTTCTCCACACATACAAAAAATCTCAATCCTTTTAATCATTTTCAAGGGTGATTATTTCCATAGTCATCACATGTCAGAAAATCATTTTTTTCCTTCTTCTCTTTATATTTTATTTTCTCTTCCTTTATCAAATTATCTTGGTTCCCTTTATATCCATAATAACTGTAGAATTATATATCTATATTGATAGTACATAAAACTAGTTCATCATATGAAGAAAATTTTTGAGAAACGAGCCCCCTTTATAGATTTGGATTAAGACCGTCAATGAAATGGTCAATCTTGCACTCTGTGTTTCTTATTAAATCCATATCAGACATTTCTAAACTTGTAAAGGTGTCTTCTTACTACATAAAACATTCTTCCTCCTTTTTATTTAAACTATGGAACTTTCAAATCATATAATTTTATTGATCATAAGGGAAATAATTTTAAAATAATGTGTTCTTAAAATTTATGCATTCAATGAGTGTTATTTCTTCTTCCTCCTTAGTATTCTGGATCAACGGCCAATATTGATCTACATCTCCATTGATACAATATGTTTCAAGTGTAACCTTTTTATCTTTACTATAACCCAGTGTCATAAATATTATCTTCAAAGACATAATCCATTTATAATCCACCATTGGGTTAGTAGTCCCACTGAATGATGGGGGGAACTATCACATAAAGTGATCCAACATCAGAGAATCTCAATATGGAATAGGTTAATCCATCCGACAAAGGTTATGTGTCATAACCTGATTATGCTTCCCTAGCATATCCACAAATTTCTCAGATCCAATACCATAAATATCATATTTCTTAGTAGGTAAACCACTACATTGTCTAGGGGTACAGATACCATTATTCCTTATAGGCTTCCTTTCAAAACAAAGGAGTATACTTGATTAGATAATAACATTACATAAAATAAAATATAATCCCAAAACTAGTGAAACATTTATCATAAATTGAATTTTTTTCATAACTAATATTATAATAATAAATATGGTATCTTTGGGGATATATTTAATTTCTAATACTTCATAATGGTTTGTAAAGAAAATGTGAATTATCATATGTGTATACCCTAGCAGTGTAAAACCAAATGCATAGTAAGGCTCTTTATCATGAACTAGTTTATGCTTGAGTCAAGCCCGACACACCTTCTAGAAGTTGTTACCCCTAGGTACATTTGTTCTAGAACCACATCCACTAGTAGTATCTGGATAGGGATGTATTTCTAGGAAGACCCACACAATCTCAACTTTACCAAAATTATAGGATGTTATTCTATACTTATCCTCAAATTAAATCTTATGATTCTATTCTCTAATCAAAGTTTTCAAAATCTAGTTTCCAAGGATGCTGCTAAACATCCTCTGATACTAACTGTAACACCCCGATCCCAGAATCCCAAAGTCAGTGCATTATTTTATTGAATTTTTATAATTCCAAAGAATTGAATCCTCAAGAACAAAATATTTTTTAATTTTTGAAAACCATATTACATACATGATACCCATATTATATTTGGAAATTTAAAATAAACCTAATACATAATAAATAATAATATACTACTCCCATGAAACCCATTCAAAGGATTACTATTCATAACTTGTGGAAAACAAAAAAAACAAGGCTAGCCAAAAATTCTCACTAAATGTAGGGATAATAAAATCAATAAGGAATTAATAAGAATAAATGACCATGAAATGATGAATAGCTAAGAACCCATACCATTCAATCAATGTATTGAGAATGAAATACATCCATATAAAATGTCAATGAAATAATCTCATGGTTAAATAATAACATAATCTGAATGGAAGAAATGATTTATTATTGGACGTCATCTCTGAAGAACATGAAAACCAATATTATCAAGATCCATCCTCCAAATTTTTTAAAACTACAGGTAGAAACCTATTTAGTTTAGCCAAATTGTTTGTCTCAAGAGAACCTATCCATGCATCAAGGGGATATATAAATTATATTCCCCACCTTTAACTTCATATTCAGTGAATTATTCATATTGAGTAATCGATATAATTAATAAAAATATCCCTTATCAAATATCTGTAATGAAAAAAGAATAGGGATTTAATAATATTTCAACAAATAATAAAATAACTACAAAGTAAATACAATATGTAATAATGAAATAAGTTTTAGGAAATAATAATATCTATTTCATGATATTATGTACATATAAGATAAAATTATCATAAGTATGTCATTTTTTAAGATAAAGTTAACAATCACAAAAGAAATTGATACACCCCAGATAACTTTTACCGTGGTGTAATTTTCATATCAAAAATCCTTTGACGAGATAACTAAAAGTAAAACCATTAATACCATGAATATAAAAGGAATAATAATATAATATTTAAAAAGTGGTATTATATACACCAAACAAAAAGGAGTAAGTTGAGAATATTATATTTATCTCATAGATATAAAAAGAGAGATGAAAATCCATTACATTCAATATGATCTATCATGTGTGACTTTATTTTAATGAATAATAAACTTATTATAATTATTTAATTGATTAAAAACCTTTTTCATGTTTATTATTAATTTTAATTCACTTCTTATAATTTTTTATACATCTAATTAAACAATTAATTTTATGTCGGGTGTTTTTTACCAAATTCGTTTTACATGTCCAAAATGAATTTGGTAGGTCGATTATGGTCAAAGGGTTCAATATATAAACATCTAAAGAAAAAAAATAAAGAAACAATTTCAATAATTATACATAAATTATACTTTTGAACAAATTATAAAATAAGGTTATGGAAAATTAACCAATGTTGAAATCATGGAGATGATAGGGTGTACGTATGCATGAGTAACGTTCCCGTTTTTTAGTGGTCATTATAGAAAGGCGACAAGTAACATTATATATTTACATAATAATAATTATAAAATTAATACCATGTTATTTAATCATATATACTTATATATAGAATTATTATGATGTAAAAGGATTCATATCACATCAAGAAGGTCGTAGTCTACACGTCCAAGAACGACAATATCACTTTTTTAGTTTTTGAAAAGGGTAATAAATAAAATGATATTTTATATTTAAGGAAAGGTAATTATTTCATTAATATCATATATATTTCATTTATTTCACATATTTTTAATTAAAATCGTCCTTAATACATTCCATGTGCCAAATGAATAAATCACATCGTTATGAGGAGGCGGTTGTCCACACTTCCACAAATGACATTATTTTATTCAAAGAAAATGGAGTCCATAAAGATATGCGTTAAAAATAATTATATAATAATTAATATATTATAAATATCATATATATATATATATATTTTAAAAATTGTGTGTCCATCACAATTATTACCATGATAGGTGCTAAAAGAACAACAAACAATCATCATTTTGTGAGGTGGCAGTCTATCATACACACGAACTGTAATTTCATTAACAATTAGATGGTGGTGTGTGTAATTGTTGGTAATACCCTTATAATAACAAAATATCTTGGGGAAGTATGTTACCTCTTATTTGGGAAACACCTTTGGGTTTGAACGAGATGGATTACTTGGAAAGATTTAATCCCAAATGAGGCATCTATTATTAGGTTAGGTATGTTGGGAGATTATCTGAGAATATATGTTTCAATCGAAAAGGATTGAGAGGTTTGAATAAGTGGGAGGGTTGAGGGCCTTTTTATAGTGGAAGAGGAGTGGAATTATTATAAATTATGGAAAAGGGAATTCCACCCACATGTTTCCTATAATAATGGTTAAAATATGATAAAATTGTTTATAGGGTTTAAATATGACTATGAAATAGATTTTTTACAAAGATATAGCTCATTTTTCCCCTAAGTTTAATGTTTAGGGCCTTATTAACCCAATTTCTCTCTTAACCGCTCTAATTAATTTTAATAACATTCACTAATCTTTTTAGTAAAAAAATAAGTTGATATTATTATAAATTATAAATTATTATAATTATGAACATTTAGTCAATTTTTAAAAATTCCAGTCACATAGGTGGCAGAAATTAATTTAAAATTAATTCCATAGATGAGATGACAATGTGGGTTTTTAAAGTAAAAATGTTCAAAAGTTTTCTATGTTTTATATCCAATTTCAAACTGAAATTTATTACAATGGGCTAAATTGGATTAATTCATGTGTAATTGATATAATTTAAATTTTAATTCAATAAAAAATTCATTAATCCTTATAAATAAATTATATGAAAAAACAGTTTTTAATTAAAATTCAGTATTTTTCACAATTCATCATCAAATGAAACTTCACAGAAAAATAAAAAAAATTCACCCAAACTTAATTATGATGTTTATATTTAGAAAATGAATTTTATTTGACATATAAAATTTCTAAAGGTTCTAAATTTAATATTTAAAATATGTGCTCTATTAAAAGGCGGTGTTACCGCCTTTATAAAAATATAGGTATTTATGTGTAAAATTGGGTTTATTCTAATCTTATGCCTATAAATCATGTTGGATGAATGTAAAAAATATATTATTGAATATATAATATAAAAATTTGATTAATATAATTAACTAATAGTAATTAATTTAACTTATTAATATAAATCACCTTTTACACATAAAAATAGTATTTTATAAATTCATTCTCTTTATATTAATTGGGTTTTAATATTCATTTCTAATTAATAGGTAATTAATTAATTCAAAAAAATGTTTTCATAAGTTAGTTGATCCTATTCAAAACCATTAATTGTTACGAATATGTTGTATCTTATTATATTAAATAATAATATTTTTAATACTATATTATTATTCGATAAAACTCTGTCTTGTGTGGTATGCAAGCCATCACGGAAATTTGGTCTTGAGTGTAACACAAACTAACCTCAGTGTTCTGTGTAGAGCAACATAAACATTAAATCATGTGTAATATAAGCTTAACTTTGTATTTTGTATAGAGAAGACTAGGAACAAAAATAAAATTTATTATAAAATGAAAATATTGTAAATTTTTGGGGTGTTACATTAATTATATCCTAGAGGCCTTAGTGATATCAAAAATCCAATATATAAAGGATTTAGGTTACACCGAATTTGGTTTTCTGAATAAGGGGTAATGTTTTCAATTGTGTACTTTTTGTTCTACTTCTTCTTATAACTCCTTAAAATATTTTAAAATTGTTATAACATGACAAAAAAATTATCAAACATATACTGAGATGTTATCATATTAATTTTGTTACCTAAATCTATCTCCTCTTCCATCAAGAAGTATAAGACATCATCATTCATCTAAACAATAGACTACCACCTTGTGAACCGATGTTATTTTTTTTCAATCACCACCAATTATGGAATGATATAATGATGCATTTAATGTTTATATAGGATATTTATAATACAATAATACCTATTTAATTATTATACCATATATATCGTCTTTAATCCAAACATGTTGGATAAAAATAATGTCACTCATGTTTATGGCAAACTACCGCCTTGTCAACCGATGTGATGTGTTTTTCATTAAATTTTTACTTAGATGGTAATAAGGATATATTAAATGATTATATAATATATTATTAAAATAACTATACATATGTAATTAGGAAATAACATATACCTTCTTACTTTCCATTATTTGGGGGATACGATAAAGTTAATTGTGTAAATGGAGGATTCCTGCTTCATGAAGCGATGTGATTTATTCTTCACCTATACTTTGAATGGAGTGTAATTATGGTAAATTTAATAAATATATGTGACATAAAAATTATTCTATATAGTTAATATATTATTCATCTTTATTTATTTCCATCCATCGAGAAAATTGAAATGACATTGATGTGTACGTAACTCCTACCGTCTCTATAAAAGACGTATATCATTTTCTATCAATAAAATTTATGGATTACCATATATACATATAAAATGAATATATAAGATATTTATTTCATGGTTATATTTTTGGAGATTATATAACTATTACCAATTTAATAGGAGATAAAATACCCAAACAATATATACTTGAAAAACAAAGCAGTTATTCCTCAAAATGTTATTTTGACATGGGATTTTTAATAAAAAGTTAATAGAGGGTCATAAGTAAATAATATATGGTATTATATATATATATATAATTATAGTTATGTGATAGATGTATAATATAGTATATTTAGTATTCACAATGTTCTCAATTTGACAAAGGAATTCTAGACTTAAGGTAAGGGATTTCTAGTCTTTCTTTTATTTTTAGGAAACAAAATCCATAATCACCACTCATTTATTTTGTGCGGTGTATATACTCTACCATAGAAATGTTAGGTCATGAATCCCCTTATTTTTATGATATTTAATGTTTAATTTTATTTTATTAAATAATGGGATTTATTTTTAAAAAATTTAGGGTTTTTTTCTCAATTTTAAGTCTTTGATACATATGTTATGTTATGCACCTATCTACTTTTAGGAGGTATATATACTACCAATTTGAAATGTTATATCACCAACCTCATTATATTATTGATATCTTAATTTTCATTAGGATTTATTCTTTAATGGAGATTATGATTAAAATGTTCCAAAAGTGGTAAAGATTTGATGTCACAATCACACTGTTTATTAGGATTGTTTTCAATGATTAAATATTATGATATATTTCTCAAGAAGTTAATGATTTTTCTTATCCTCTAGTTACTTATTTAGAATAAAATTTATTCCATAATTTTCCTCTCTTTATATTCTCAATATTTAAAAACAATTTTTCTATAGAAAACCAACTTTATTTCTTTAATCATCAAAAAACTCTTTTTCCCATATCCTAGTTACCTAAAAATGTTTTAAAAAATGTTTTAACATTATAAAAAAACGTTTTTGAAGAAATTTTTAACCATTTTTACTTTTTAATTTTTTTAAATTAATATTAATTTCAATTTAGAAACATTTCCCATTTTCCTTTTACTAAAAATTTGATAATAAACATTGTTTCAAAATGTATGGAATTTAATGCAGTCATAACCACACAATGCTTACAGATTACATTATAATTTTCAAATTTTATTATCAAATAAATTGAGTTTCAATTTTTTTAATTTTTTTTTATAAAATTTATTTTTAATGAATGGTTAATTTCTTAAATAGAATTTTTAATTGATTTTTAAATATACCTTTATATGATTCAAATTTTATTTTTTTTAAAAGGACATTCCCAATGTTTTGTTATATTTTTGTTTTAAGAAGGTGATTTTCAAATTGAAAATATTATTTCCCTCAAGAAGTGTTTAAAATGATTTTTAAAACATAAATTATAATTTTCGAAAGTTTTTTTCAAATAAAAATATTTTGAAATTATTTTATGAATTTCTAGCTTTAAAAAGTGATTTTAAACGTAAAATGGGTATTTTCTTCATGAAATGTTCCAAGTGTTCTTTTAAAATAATTTTCCATATAATATGAAATTATTTTATGATAATTATGATTTAAAGGTGATATGATCCAATTATACCATCCTTATTCATTCTCTGGACGGTTTATGTCTATTATGAAATGATTTTTATGAAACTTATTTCTTTTATATAGGTTATGAAATGATAAAATGTCTATGAAACCCATTTATTTTTTGGGATTGTGATATGAATAATGGTTTTTGATATTATGGCATAAAAATATATATATTATGTGATGGTTGATACATATATCACCCTCAAACTTATTGGATAACGATTAATGTTATATGAGCTCAAATGGAACATAGGAGGTTTTCCCATGACTCAATAAGGGTATATGAGTATTCAGCACAATTTTGAAAGAGGTTATGTGGGATTTTATCCCAATCCCAAAGTGGGTTCATGTGTTGTTATCCTAACCCTAAAGAGTTGTGAATGTTTTGGTGAGCATCCTTGACATAAGTTTTTCTATGCTTATGTGCATGCCATAATTCCATGTCTTATGAAACTATTATGATTTCATGGATAATGTTCTTTAAGTCATTATGATTCATGTCTTATGAATTTCTAGGATTTATTCAATTAATGAATTTTATGATCTATGATAGGAATTTTATGGTATTTAGATGTTACTATTGTTTTTTTCAAGTCAAGATAGTTGTATCATTGAGGGGGGTTCAATCATTAATATCAATTTATTTTATGATTCCTTGCTTATGAAATAACCTTGACCTATTTTTAAATATTTCTTTCCCTACTGAAAACAATTAAACCACGTTTCCATGGAAATACATGAATTTTCAAGGTTCAGCACTCAATAAGAGTAGTTACATCCTTGGTATGGTTTAGAAACAATCAAATTCCACACAATACACTAGAAAATGACATTTTTGTGTAGAATAAAATGAGAAGGATATTACCTTACACTAATTTAGCAACATGATCAATAAAATAGTTAATGTGGTTCAATTTTCACAAAATTATATAAGTAATATTTTCTAAGAAACCTGTTACGGTGCTTATTGATCAAATTTCACAAACATGATCTTTGAAAAACTATTCATCATTTTTTATCCAGAAGCTGGTAAGAACATCATAGACTTCATAATGATACTTATTCTGATTTCTTTATCTGATTTTTTTAATCCCATTGACCAATAAGGAAAATATATGGCTCTATTGGAATATGGTTGAGATAATTCTAATCAAAATATTCTTCATTATGGAAATTTGAATATGGTTTTCCTAGATCGATGATTCATCCCAATACGATGACCAGTTGAATAAAATTGTTCCTCTTATCCTATTTTTCTTCAATCTAGAAAAATTCTTCGGGAAAACTGAATCCATAATCTTTTTCTCTCTAGAATTCTTCAGCACTCTGTCATCTCTCTTCCATTCATGAACAGTTGTTGTGTCATAAAAAAGTACAATCTACTTTTACATTTTATAGGTGAAACAAATATGGTTTGCCTTGGATTCTGAAAATGTTTCCCGCTCAACCAAATTTCCTAAAATATCCATTTTTAAGGAATTATAAATTTATTTAGGACTTCTTCAAATCTTCTTAACTCTTCTCAAAAATTCTCAAAAATTATAATAACTTCATCTTGCTTCTAAATTCTCTAACAAACTTCATCCCAATTTTGATTCTACATTCCAATTTCCAAAATAGGATTTCTTTATTGTGATTATCTATAACAACTTATAAATACAAAATCAAACATATTTTTTAAACTTTAAAGATACCCCTTGATAATAATTGTATATATCCTTTAAATTATTCAAGCATGATTCCATAAATTGCAATAATCCTGTCTGATTCTGATTCTGATTATTCATAAAAATTTACCTTATTATGATAAAGAAGAATTGAAAACAAAAAATTCTTCTTCTTATATTCTCTTGACCCACTTGGAATAAAATTTAAAATATTCTTTTTTACATAACTCAATCAACAAATAACATTGATGATAAATAGATGACTTCGTTATTGATTGGTCTCTCATTCTTTTTTGAATTATCTTAAACAACTTCAACATCTAAAATTTATCATTAGTCCCAATATCTCCCAATGAAAAAAATATTCCTTTGATGATTACAGTGGTACACTGAAGTAACTTCGACTACAAAAACATTTTTCATTTCTTAATATGATACCAATGAATATTCATCACTTAACTTATTTTTATTTTTTTATTACAAACCTCATAAAATTATTTCATAGAAGATTTAAATATTTTAAATTTTGATCTGACTAAAAATAAGTACCTTAATTATGATCATCCTCATAAACCTCTAAACAAATATACATCTGGTAATCTCATTATGATTCTCTTGAGACCATAAATCTTTGGCTTTATCAACTTTTTTCTTTCACAAAATTTTTCTTGTGTCATGGTTTCCATCATTACTTTGATTATATTGAATATTAGCTTCAACATATTCTAATTTATAATGGAAAGTATTATAACTTACCATTCCTCCAGTAACATCTTTCATTCCCACTTAGAATGAATTCGATTTTTCTGAATATGATTGTCCTGAATATGATTGGTATAACATTTCCCCTTTATTTCATCCATATTGCATCACAAGTTTTAAAACATACTTATAATTTGTGAGAAATAAAAAACCACAAATCATCATCATTTTTTTCCTTGAATTTAGGTAGACTCAGAAGTATTACTATATTATGATATTTTCTTATTTAATTCTAGACCTGAGGTGAGTCCGAAAAACAATTTCATCCAGAAAATAAATTTCCAATCCAATGGGATTTCTTAAGAATTATGAGCCCCATTTTATGAATATAATTTTCAGTCTGATTTTCTCCAAAAAAAAGTGAGGTGGTTTTTCTTGAGGAAATTTTCCCTTTTTTAATATTTCCTTGAAGACAAAAAATATACCTGAATATGATAATTATCCTTATCATCTCAGTCCATAAAATCTCTCCCATTGTATTTTCCTCAACAAAGATTCATAAATCATTGAAATTAATATCCTCATGATATGGATTACTTATCAATATTTCTAAGCCTACATGAGCTAACTTATTATAGGAAACTAGAATTATTGAAAGAAAAGCAACATTGTACAAAAGTAGTGATTATGAAAACCTCATCATCCTTTCTTCACAACTATCTTCTATTACAAATATTTTATGGTACTAAAACTTTTATTTTCCACCGCATAAAAATTCATATTAACAAAAGTTTTCTTTTCCTGAAACCACTCCAACAAACAGTTAAAATAGTTTAAATGCTTACATTGTCGAATTCAAAACATATCAACTACTCCATATTTTTTAAATTCTTTCTTTACGGATAGATTTATAAAAAAATTATATCCCTTTAAAGCACTACATGATGGTAAGATAAGAGATGAGATAAAAAACATACCTCATCCTTGATGATAAAGAGGTTGGATTCTCATGTTCAGACTCAATTTAGAGAATGGTTGTGAAAATATCAGTAACCTATTCCAATGTTGAAACATACTATAGATTCAATTCATTCATCTCCATATGATCTTTGTGAAAATGATATTTTATATAAAAATATTTTCAATAAGAATTTTCCATAGGGTTCCTGGTAAGTTTGATTCCACATTAATTATCATAGCCTAATATTAACGATAACTTCACTTAAACAATTAAATATTTTAACTATTTCTTTATCCACATAACATGGGTAGAAACTTGATTATTAGAAACATAATCAGCTTCAAGAATAAAAAGAGTTATACAGATCTATTTCATTTTACACCAACTGACATTTCTTTTCCCCAAAAAGAAATATCCACAAGATATGGGTCTTATATCCTCAATATTTCCTTCACAATCAGCATTTAAATACCCAAACAAGTCAATAGTTTTTGGGATATCATACCACATTCCTCATTTTTTGGTGCCTCTAATGTATCTGGGAATTTTTTTTGTATAAAGTAAATGTGATTCATTATGATCAAATTGAAATATTTCACATAAGATAATAGTGTAAACAATGTCAGGTCTTGAGGAAGTAAAATAAAACAGACTTCTAATCAGATTCTGAAACTCTTTCTAATCAAATTCCTAGCCTTCTCCATCTTTAGAAAAAAATTCCCACTTAAATTCGTTTGGAAACAGGTTTTGAGTTTTCCATTATGAACTTCTAAATAAGTTAAATAGAATTATTTTCTTGGTAAAAAAAAAGGTATTTCTTATTTTTTAAAATTTTTAACCGAATAAAGTATTTCATTTCTCCCAGTAGTAACATATTAAATTAATTTATCATCTCTTCATCAAATCTTTCATCATTACCCACAAAGATAATGAAATCAATATAAATAATTATGATGAGGGGTAACTTTTCACATTCGTTGATTTAAATATTTCTATCAACTCTTCCTTTCTTAAAATTTGTCTTCCTTAAGAAAGTATATAATTTGGAAAACCATGCCATAATATCTTGTCTCAACCTATACAAGGATTTCTTCAATCTATATACATAAATTTTATTTTTCCCGAAAACAAATTCACATGGTTTTTTAATGTAAAATTACCCATCAAGATACCCATTCATAAATGAGGACTTTACATCTATATGAAAAAAATAAATTTTTTGTTCCTCATAACAAGAAATTTTATTATTTTTTATAACCTTACAACTAGAGAAAAAGTTTCATCAAAATCAACACCTTCAATTTTTGAGTAACCTTTGCACACTAATATTTCCATTTTTCTTATCACTTCACCTTATTCATTAATTTAATAAGAAAACCTACTTTGTACCAATAATATTTTTTTATCTCGATTAGGTACAAGTTACCATGTATCATTATATTCTCTCTAATTCATCTCTTAATTAATGGCTTGAAGCCATTTTGGATGATCAAAGGCCTCATTCACATCATTAGGCTCAACCTTTTAATTCAAATAAGTATGTGTAATAACATTTATTAGTTTTCTTTTTTGAACCTTTTGATGTTGATCACCAATTGTTTTTATCATCCACTCGCATACTCATCTTGGGAGGATATTTTAAATATTATTCCTCATCACTTGAAATAGATGATTTTAATTCTTCTTCTTGAGTAGGATTACAATTATATTTATCCTTATTATAAATGTTTTCAAAAACTTTCCTTATCCTACTCAATTACTTATCTGTATAAGTCATTTTATCATCCTATGGTTTTTCAATAACTTTTATATCAAAAAAATAAACAATTATTTTTCTCTCATGTTTTAAAAATGTGTATCCTCTTCCTTCTATAGAATAGAAAATAAATATTCAATCTTCACCTTTGTAATAAAACATTCCAGGGTTTACACCTTTCTTATTTATAATGCATGGAATCTTGAAAACTATTAATTTTTTCCTACTTAGAGGTTTTCAATAAAACATTTCATATAGATTCATATATGAACTTGTCTTATAAAAATAACAGTTTTGAATATATATAGAACTACTCATGGCTTGCCTCCAATAATAATGAAAATTACCTGTTCAAGTAACATAGTTCTTCAAATTTCCACCAAACTTATATTCTTCCATTCAAAAACCCCATTTTGTTGAGGTGTGTATGGGGAACTATTATCAATCCAAATTCCATGGTTTTTGAGATATCTTTTAAATTATTAATTCTTATACTCACTACTATTATCAGTTCTCAACATCTTCATTAAATACTCATATATCATCTCAACTTTCCTCTTGAAATTTTTAAACATTTTTAGAGAATCTGACTTAAGTATCATATAAACAACATAAGTAACATGAGTAAAGTCATTAATAAAAGTGATGAAGTACTTTTTTCTATACATTTATTATTTTCTCATTGGACTATAGATATAAGAATGAATAATTTCTGGGGGTTGTTTTGAGAAAATATCAACATTCTTATACACATAATTTGTAATCTTTCCTATCTGAAAATTTGTAAAACATCAATATCTTCTTCTTGACATATTAGAAATATATTAGGCATAGTCTCACATTCAAAAATTTCTCATGTTTCTCTGACACATGTTTCTTAGAATTTTATTCCATAAACTGGTTCTCTTTTTCTATATCCAAGTAACAAGTGTTTGGTATTTCAAAAACATGAAGTAATTATCCTTTTGTACATTGGACGCTTGTAACTATATTTACATCTCCCTTAATTTTCACAATACATACATACATTTTGAAATTGGACTTTTTTCCTTGATCACAAAACTGTCAAACACTATGCAATATTTTTTCCAACCCTTCAACATATAAATCATTCTTGGACTTCATCTTTTCTTTCCCAATGATGGTCAATCCAACACCTTTGATTACTAGAGATTCATCATTTCAAAATGTCACTATTCTTTATTTAAAGTATTTCACATTCTTAAAAAACATTAAATATTCTATAATATGAGAAGAAAACCCACTATAAATAATCTATGTTTTTCACCTTTTTTAACTTTCATGGTGGTTTCTTAACCAAGATCTTTCTCTATCTACATCTATGACTTCTGAGAATTATTAACAAACATTTTTAGTGCCGGTAATAAAAAAAATACATCCTTTTGCAAGGTGTCCAGGTTGTTCACATATTTTAAAAATAGTTTCCAGAGTTTGGAATCTATTTTCAACTTTTACTCCAACCTTCTCAGATTTTTTCTGAACATCCTTCTCAGAATTGTTTAGTTGAGGTGATTGACTCTCCCTAAAACTTTTCCTTTTCTAATTTGTAAAATAGTAGTACTGTTTTGGGTTAAAGAAACACATAGATTTTGGGTATCTGAATCCACCACAATACCAATAGTACCATAAAAGGAATATTTTCCTCTAAAACATCCATACTAACTGGAGTTGTGAAAATATTTCTCAACAACCTTCTCATCTTTCTTAAAAATACTTTATTGATGATCAAAATTTCTTTTCTCAACAAGAATATTCTTTTTCAATTGTTTTTATTTTCATTTATATCTGAACCACAAGTAACAAAAAACTTTTTCAAACAATGAATGTTTAGTAACTTATAGTTTCCCAACATTATTAGTCTTGGAAACATATGTAACTTTCCTAAGTTTCCTCCTTTCAGAAAAAAAATTATAGATTTTTTCTCATTATTTGAAACTAAATTATGTTGATCCTTCTTAGGTTTATCCTTATGAGAACTTTTACCAACTTTAGAGAGACAGGTTTTGTAACTTGTACATTTATATTCAGTTTTAGAAAGTTTTTTTTTGTGAAGTTCTAAATAATCTTATTTTTCCTTTATTTTCACTTCTAGATTTTCATTATAATTATTTTCTTCCTTAATATATTTCTTAAAACCAAAAATTTCTATCTGCAACATAATATTTTCTTCAGGAAAATATTCTAGTTTATTTGTTGAGGAACTTTCATTTTTCAACTTGCTGAGTACTTTCTCTCTCCTTCCAATCTTTCTGTGGTTTTCTTTCAATTTTTATTTTAGATGATATTATAATTGATTTTCTTCTACTTATGAACTAATTCTTCCAAAATCTTTACTATTCACTGTTTCAATAAAATTATTCTCACCAACATGCTCATCAAATTTTTCAGATTCACCATCATTGCCTTCTTCTTCTTTATCTTTAGATATGAAAATTTTTCTTTTGTATTTAATTAAATGTTTATATTTCCTTATGGAAGAAGATTTATCCTTATCACCATGTTTATTCCATGATATTCTTGGTCTTATTTCTTCTTCATCGCTATTATCCTCTTTCTTTCTTCAAGGAAAATATGCCACAAAATGCTCAATGACTCCACATTCAATGCATTTCAAGAGAATTTTCCCTTCATATACATATATAACTCTTCTCATTGGTTTCGAAAATAAGGATAATATATCATCAATATTTTTACATACCTCTTTTTTTTAATCAGAATCACTATATTTTCTTTAATAACATTTTTTTACTACCCTTTCTTGGAAGCTATGAAAGAAATTTCTCAAATAACATTTGTTTTTCTTTTCATATATTTTAAACTTTTCATTTCATAATGGATGAGAGCTCTATGAAAATCATCATGAGATAATGTTTTGGGATATCTATCTTCTAATGAAGAAACATTAACATCAAACTTGTCGGGAAGGATTTTTATGATCATCTCAACAACTATAGAATCCTCTAACTTTTCACCAAGACATTTGATAGTTCTAAAAGATTAATTTACCCTAGAAAATAATTCTGTGAAAGAGTCATTCTCCCAATTTTCAAATCTTAATACTTAAGCCTCCATATTTGAATTTTTTCCTTATTCAATTTTGTATTTCTTTCGTATATGATTTTCAACTTGTCCTATATACATTTGGCTGTGAAAAAACCCTTCACCCCTAGAAATTCACTTTAATAAAGTGATCATAGTAAAGCATTATTTTCACATCCATCATTCTCATGATTCTTAATATCAACAAATGTAAGAGTAACTTTATCGTCAATAGTAGGAAATCCATTTTTTCAGCATCAAGAAAATCATACCCAATAGAAATAAGATAAGAAAACATTCTATTTTTTTAGATATGATATTTATTACCATAAAAAATTATAATACCTTCATTATTGAAAAGATTCAAATTCTCTATAAACTTCTCTTCAAAACTTTAGTAAATTGTAAACAAAGGAAACCTTGGCTCTAATACCAATTTTTATTTCCCATTCGAGATAGATGTATCACTGAGAGGGGATGAATCATTGATATCATCTTATTTTATGTTTCCTTGATTATGAAATAAACTTCACCTCATGTTAAATATTTTTTCCCTGCTGAAAACAATTCAAACACATATCCACAAAAACACAATAATTTACAAGGTGCATCACTCAATAAGAGTTTCTACATCCTTGTTATGGTTTGGAAACAATATAATACCACAGAGTCTACTAGAAAACAATCCATTTGAATGGAATACATTAATTAGGACATGACTTTACAATCATGTAACTTTATGATCAATACCGCAGTGCATGTGATTCAAGTATCATAAAATGATATCAGAAGGTTTTTGTAACAAAAATGTTACGGTGCTTCTTGATCAAATTAAAAAAATATGTTCTTTCAAAACAATTCTTCACTTTCTTACCAAGAATCTAATAATAACTTCCTATAATTCATAATGCTACTCAGTTCAATGACCCAATTTGATTTTACCAGTTTTATTTCTCAATACAAAATATATATCGCTCTATTGGAATATGGTTTAGACAATTCAAAACTACAACTTATTCAATTTGTAAATCCCAATATAATTTTCCCAGTATTATGAGTTAGCCCCATACAATGAATATCTGAATACAATCTTCTTTATTATCTTATGTTTCTTCTTTCAACAAAACATCTTCATGAAAACTCAATCTAGAGTCTTCTTCTCTCAAGAATTATTCGGCATACCTCCTTCTATATTCTTTTAAAGAATATTAATTGTGATAGATAAAACAACAAATTACTTTTTCCTTTTATAGGTGACCTAAATATGGTTTGTTAGGAATTCTAAAAATGTTTCTGACTCCACCAAATTACCTAAAATCTACATTTTCCTTGAATTTATAATGTATTTATGACTTCATAAACACCTATCAACTCTTCTTGAACCTTCTCAAAACTTCTAACAACATATTCTAACTTCTGACTTCCCAAAAAAACATCAGTCAGATTTTGAATCTCTATTCTGATTACCCAAATAGGATTTCTTCTTCATGATGATCTATAACAAATGATGAAAACAAAATCAAAAATATTCTTCAAAATTAAATATCCCCTTTAAAAATACTTTTTTATATACTTTAAAATATTCAATAAATATTCTAGACATAGAAATAATCCAGTCCGATTATGATTCTGATTTTTCATAATGATATGACTCATTATGATGAAGTCAAATGTAAAACAATATATTCTTTTTCTTTTCTCCTCTTTACCTACTTGGAATACAATTTAAAACATTCCTTTTCATTTAACTTAATCAAAAAATAAACTTGATGTGAAATGGTTGACTTCATTATTGAGTTGTCTTTGATATTTAATTTTCAATCGGCTTAAAAAACATCAACATCTTTTCTTTACCATAAATACCAACATATCCAAATGAAAACAAATTTTTCATTGATGATTATCATGGTATACCAAATCTGATTGACCACTATTAGTATCTTCAACTTCTGCAACATATTTCTTTTATGAATATTATACCAATGTATATTATACACTTAACTTTTTTCTCTTTTTTATTATGATCCTCATCAACTTATTTCTCCAAAGATTTAAATATTTCATATTTTTATACCAGTACCTTTATTAGGATCATCCTTCTAAACCATTAAAAAACTGCATCTGGTAATCTCATTATGATGAACTTGAGATCAGAAATCCTTAAATTCATCAACTTTGTTCTTTCAAAAAATTCTGCTTTTATCATGACTTACAACATTACTTTGATTAAGTTTAATACTAGCATCAGCATCATCTAATTTATAATGTAAATAATTTTAACTTTATATTCTTCGAGCAATATCTTTCTTTCCTACTCAGCCTGAATATGATTTTCCTAAATTTGATTGTACTAAATAAAATTGGTTTTACATTTTCTTCACCTTTCTTTCATCAATATTGTATCACAAGTTTTATAAAAAACTTATTATTTTTGAGAAATAAAAAACAAAAATTCATCATCAATTTTTTATGGAAATCAGGAAGACTCCAAAGAAACGCTTTATTACGATATTATCTTCCTTTATTCCAGACCCAAGGTGATTTTGATGAACCTTTTCATAAAAAAAATATTTCCAATTTTATATAATTTCGTGAGAATTGTGAGTCTAGTTTATTGAATATGTTGGTCAGTCCGATTTTCACCAGAAACAAAGAGCGGTGATTTTTTTAAGGTGATCTTTCCTTATTTGATATTTCCTTGAAAAAATTAAAATACCTGAATATGATAATTAAACTTATCAGTACATCCCTAATAATTATCATTCTCTCGGGACCTTATTCAAATAGTATACATATGTGAGCATTGATATCTCCATTTTTACATCTTAATAAGCATTTAAGATCACTATTTATTATATTTCCTTTCCCTAGGTTTTGAATAAAGGTTTTAATTAGGTTATGAAAAAGAATAATACTATGTGGGAATATATTTATTGGTTAAGCTGATGATATTTCAAAAATAATAATACTTTGTACCTAGTATCGGATGACACTAAACCATTACCATCCCTAGGTGAGTTTTTGTGACATATATTGAATATTCATATAAAAAGATGTATTATTTATATATGAATTTCATGTCATTATATATATGTTCCATCATAGTTTACATGAAAATAAATTTTTTTACAAGTCCATAACATGTTTCCTATTTCAAGGACATTTGATTTAATAGTTACCAAATTCATAAGGGTTTCTTTTCAATCTCACTTTAAAATCGATGTTGTATATGTATGAACTCTTATTTAGTGAAAATTATTGTTAATAATCCATTAAAATCTGTATATTTTTTTCATTAGGTTATTTTTGTGGTTTAAATGTCTTCACATAGGTTCATCCTCCTTTAGATAGAAAATAACAAAAAATTTCCCTCTAAATAGAGCCAACCTAATCTCTTTTTAAAGGTAGAGAATATTTATCCTATATATTCATATTATTTATATTAATTTATATATTTCCTTCACTACATTTTAATGATCATTTATGGTAAATTTACTTTTTATATTACTTACTTTTACAAGTTTCAAATTAATCTTTTAAGCATTTTTTACATCAGTTATTTTTAATGACTTTAAATTCCATTGCCAAAGTGTGAAAGATATCACTTTTAAAAATGTTTTCGATATAAATGAACTACCTTACCATAATTATCATCTTTATTTAAGAAAATTACAATCCATGTTTTCATATTTTTCAAAGTAATTTAAATTTTCATTGTTTCATAGATTATGTTCTTTTAAAGTAAAAGTTCTCAAAAACAAAGGATATTTCTGCTTCTTTTACAAATAAATTTTCAAATATTATTATAAAAGTGTTGTTCATCTAGGTGAACATCTTTTCAGGTTTATCATGATTAATTGGGATATTATCTAATGATAAAAGCCACATAATTTATATGGATGACATGTGATAATGTCTTGTAGAAATTTTCATGAAACCCATTTCTTTCCCATGGGTAAATTAAGCTGTAGTGGAATTGTGAAAAATTTTAAACATATATAACACTCATTTTCATTCTTTGTCATTATGTTATGGTTTTATCTAATATATCTATCCAATTAATTGGTTAAAGTTTCATATATAATGATACCAAAAGCATACAATAGAAGTAACCCATGCCTAAATGGGTGCATGAGTTGTATATCGATCCCAGAAGGACACACTGGTGGTAATCCAAGACTAAATGGGTACCCATGTAGTATTATAATCCTAAAAGGGATGTAAGTAGTATTCTAATCCTACTCTGTAATTTTAATATGGTTATCCTGGTATATTATGTAATTAATGTCCTGAATGCATGTTGTTAGTTTTATTTCATACCATATTTTAATTTCATGTTCTTATAACTCAGAATTATTGACTCGTTTTTTTATCCTCTTATTACTCATGTCTTATATTTTTCCAAAATCCTTATTAAATGACTCATGAGTTATGATTTATGTATTTTTTGGTATGATTATATTTTGTTCAGTCTATGATACTTTATTTTCTTCCCATTCCAAAAATTGTGACATTGGATCACTTATGATTTCAGTTTGTTATATCTTATTTTTACCCTTACTAAGAATATGAACGCACCCCATTATTTTGTTTCCCTTCCCCAAGAAATTAATAAGAGTATTATGTATAAAAATAATATAAGGATAAAATTATGGAGAATATTTTTAGAAATGTTTTTTATTTAATGTGAAATAAGATGATCAAAATGATAATTTCAAGAGACACTAAACTTTTGGATTCTATAACTATGTGTGAATTTATTAGATGTTATGTTTTAATAATAAAATTTATGTAAAATATATGTGTGTTATGATCATATCTTCTCACTTGGTACCAAATCATATGTATAATTTTGTTATTTTATCACTATATTTGGAAGTACGAGTTAGGGGAACATCATATATAATCATTGCATCTATACTATACTAAATACATAGTGTATGGAACTCCATATTGTATATATATTAGATCATCCAATGCATAAAAACATTCCATCCTAACCTATAATTCTCTATAATGAACATCGGTTAGAGATAACTCAGTGTTATACTTTTAGAGGTCAATTATCATTAAATTTCGTAAAATGTATAACAATATATACACTTATAAATCCAATGAAAAATAATTACAAATTGGAAAATTATTATATTATAATACATATTATATTCTTAAAACTCATTTAAGAATACTTAACAAATCCCATAATTGTAAATTGTTTACCATATCATATATCATAAACTTCTAGATTATCCTTATGTTTATTTCACATTCTATGGGTTTTGTTAACTTGTTACATAAATATATAATTCATGCCACATTTCAATATGATCATCAGACAAAACTCTCCAGCTAAACTCTTAATTGTGTAAAATCTATGAAGAAATAAAGTTTTAATAATGGTGAGATTTAGGAATATTATTCCTATTTTTATCTCTTAACCATATTTTTTATTTTCAATTCCTAACAAAAAATGTTATAATGTTGAATTTTGTTTTATACTTATAAATTTTTTATTTTTTACATCATCTTCTTTAGAACTCATACCGTTAAAAATTTCCTAAAAATATTTTAGTAAGTTATATAACTATTTTTATTATTATTAACCAATAAATCATAAAATATTTCAGGATAAATTTATATTAACTATATTTCAGGAAATAAATATAACTCTTTGCATTACGTTTACTGTTATACCCAAAAACTGTCTTAGGATTTTATGTAAAATACACTTTATATTTTTACTAGTATAATACCTTTGGAAATAATGATATTCACTTTTCGAAGAACAAAATATAACCATTACATTTTTTAGCATCACATATCTAATAATATTTAGGATATTTATTGAAAAAAAAATTAATTTTAGACTAGTATAATCTTTCATTTATTAACTTGGACTTTTCTAAGTCCAACCATGCTTTTAGTTTCCTCTTAGACATTATATTATTTCTATAATATTATGATAAGGTACAAAAACTAATTTTCATTTATGAAATAATTTTTATTCCCTTTTAGTAGGAATATATAATAAATAAAATATTTTTTTATATCATATATTGTATTCTATTTGTTTGGAATATTTTTCCTTTGAAAAGAAACTAGTCCTTAAAATATGCCATTTGTGAGTGGCGAGAACATCTTCCCTCATATTTTAACTAATATCTGGATGAAAACTTTTTCCTAGATTAAACAATTTAATCCTTGTATTCTTTTCAAAAAATGTTTTTTTAAAACAATGAATCATAAATAGTGTCTATACAATTAATCATCGAATTTTTCACAATAATCCCTCATTAATGAAAAAAATCTCTGATCATATAAAAGAAATGAGATGAAGATAGATATCCTTAACATAGATTAAAAAAAACTAATTTTTACATTTAAATATTTTATTTCATAACTCTTTACTTCATAATATTAATTAAAACTACAAACTCTATTAATTATTCCCTTGATTGTGAACTCTTCTATATTTCTATCACATACAAAGTATGTATTTGGTATCACATACTCTTCAAAAAAAATTGACTTATATAAAATTGAAACCTAACATGGACACTCCATGAATTTTCAAAAACATATTCAAGCATCTAGAATAATTCCATCCTATGAAATAATTTCTAATTCCTTCCAAGTTTTACCTTTCTGTTTCAATGAACATGAATAACTACTCTAATAAATTTATTTTTATATCAAACTAACTTTACTTGTTCCAATTTTAACTTCTACTCACTTGTATTATTTATACAACATTATAACTTAGACATCACATGCCTAGTTCATTAATTGTAAAATCTTGAGACTGTCAGGTTAACCTTTTTTTAATTAATTAATCTTGTAGAAAAATTTCCATATATGTAAACTAATTGAATATCTTAACGAAAATAGGGAATAAAAAAACCTTTAGTCTCACAAAGTAATTGATATATTCAACCATATTTAATATATGAACGTAGATTAAAATTCCTTGGGTTATTTGGAATATAATTACCTTGAAACTTTAAGTGAATCATTTTAACTTCCACATATGTATCTGGATTCACTCATTGAAAAACTAAGACACTTATTTACTTGAGAAGGTGTCTCTATAACACATTAAACTTTTTTCAATTATGAAATTTTCTTAAGTTATAAGTCTTTTTATTTGAATATATTAAGATTATCTTTCAGATAGGATTGATATCAAAGCTAAGAATAATGAAGAATAATTTTTTTATATATTGAATAATATGTTATCAAATGAATAGTATGTTTTACTACAATTTATCAAGGAATTTTTTTAAAAAGTCACACACCAAAATAATGGCCCCTTTTAAATTCATCATATCTATTAGTAGGATAAGATCTATATTTACTAATTTATTAAACCATTTTGTGTATATAAATAATCCATTACTATATTAATTAGAAAACTATTTTCAATCATATCAAATTTGAATATGGGATAACTGAGTAGAAAAACTATTTATCTAAATTCATCAAGTGGATTCACTTAACTCAATTCATCGAGTATCCAAATAATTAGGGTTTCTTAGCTTTATGTTGCTGAAAATTAATTCCACGAACATGACAACTAATCATTAGGTTCACATAATTTCTTTCTATCCTAACACAAGATAATCGATGGTTTCATAACCCTTAGGTTCACCCAAAATGAATTATTGAGGTCTTGATAAGTGTTTCTTTCAATGGAATCTGATACTTATTATTTTTATGGGGACTTAAACTCAAGATATTCTCCCATGTTATTCCTTATACATATGCATGATTCTATCAATTTAGTTAGGGATCCTATTCCATCCACCAATTCAATATTTTCAGCCCATATTGATGTCTAGCTCGTTAAACAACCATTAGTATATAGTATTTACCCAAAATAGAATCCAAACATATTTACACAAATCCAAATGCATTTCATATATAAGGTACATGAACTTTGCATGTAAATTCTTATAGATTTATTATATTAACAACCTCTATGTGAGTAAACCTGAATTCATATATATTTTATCCCCACCTTTCTAGAATAAGGCATAACACTACATGCCAGTTGGAATTCCAACCCAAAGTCCCTCAACCTGGGGACAGTTTACTCAAGAGAGAGTCTAAATAATTATTACTCTAACACCTAATATTTATAAATTGTGTTCAATAACTAAATTCAAGTTCATACTATCAATAACAAGCTGAGTTTAAGGTAGATGAAACTAAATCTTATACAATCATACATAGAATGTAATGGAAGGCTGGATTGTTTATAATAATATTTTTAACAACATAAATTAAAGTATACACTTATTAATTATATATAAACAATCTATATCTATGAATAATAAATAATGGAATATCATTAAAATAAATGAATGGTTTTCTTATTTTAGCATGAGAAATATATTTATAAAAAATTCATAAATAAAAGTTCAATAATTACTTTATAATTTTATATTATATTATTGAAATTACATAACTCTAAATATATATTCTTTATATTCATAATATAAACTTCTTATATTATTATTTATATGTAATTTTACTTTAAATATATAATATTTTATGAATTTTAAAAATTTATAATGCAATCTCAATTTTGAAAATCATTTATAAAATTTAAATATGATACACTTAAAATTTTCTAATCCTTGACCAAATAAATCATCAAAACTATTTTTATATGGTTTAAATAATATCAAAAATAAGGTGATTTTTTATTTGGAACAATACAAATAAATTATGAAAAATCAAAAGTAAATATAAACACTTTTTTATTTTTACCTTATTTTATAATCAATAAACTCTTTATAAATCGCCCCTTACTATTAATAAATAAATATTTAATTTATAATACATATAGTGTGTTATCTATTTTTTAAAGGAATTTTAATACTAACATTTAATAATTAGGTATATTAAATAAAAAAATTCATAAACATTAATTAATTAAATATCAACTCTTCATAAATTAATAAATGTCCCTAAAATACCTTTCATCATTATTTATAAAACATTTATAAATAATATATTCAATTATTAATTGAATGTATAGAAAAATAAAAAAAAAATCTCATACAATCATATTCTACTATATAATTATAATCATATGATAGAATTAAAATCATATTTAATGATTAAGAAGAATTAGTCCACTACAATTGATAAAAACAAAAGCATTCAATATGAGTCAGATTTGATGATTGATAGAAACAATATCTGTTATGATATTGTTTATCATATTTTATGATATATATATATATATATTATTGAGGATGGGATGTTCTATTTTTAAAAACTCAGTAAAAAATATTTAATTTTATGATATACAGAACCCATACATTATGAGTACTGAAAACCATAGGTTTCAAATATTATGGACTATAATATTATATATTGTGTGTCTTGATATAAAAATCATTGAATAATAGGACACATTATATTTTATGACATCCTCAGGATGTGTATTACAATTTATAAATTCTTGATTTATCACATGAATTCACAAATCTGGAAAGATAGTAAGCTTTAACACCATTGATTGGATTCACGATGGCCTAATAACACATATGATAACAGGAAAAGGCAATAAAGAATCCCAGACCAAGAGCAACATGATCAGATTTATAATGTATATGTAAACTATAAATGATGAAATAGAGATATCAGTGAATAGCTTTCATGGGGTAGTCATATCTTCTCTTCATTCATGCTTGAGGAAGATATCTGTAGGGATTTCAAAATAATCCACTCTTTATGACATGTTTATGATCCACTAAATTATACAATGTTTTTGTAAGATACGTATTCACTCTATGACATTTTATCATCTCATGGTGCTCAGGAGGAAGGTGAAAAGATCTTTAAGTAGGGATTTTTAGTATATTTTTATCAAAGTACACATAAAAGATACTTTAATTGGGTTTTGTCTCTTAATGTTTCCCTCTAGAACACTCCTCAAATGTTCTTTTATTAACTATTTCATTATAACACATGAGTTAATGTTTCAACAAACTCATGAATCTCATCGATGAATAATGAAGTCCTACACATTATATCTCACGTAATGATTATTTATGATATCATACCATGGTAAGGGTTTGTTCAAATGATAACTATTATCATTCAATCAGAATGGAATGAACCACAAAATATGGAAGTCATTAAATATTACTTTTTCATGAAAATTTCTTATGAAACTATCCAATAATAGCTTACGATTGAGGTAAATGATAAGAGGAAGTGGAAAAAATATTCCTTAGGACACACTTTCAATCACACCTTATGATTGATGAAGGTAGTGGCATTGAAACTTATTTCATTTCCATTATTTTATACTTTATATATCATAAAATTCATTTCACACCATAATTCATCTTAAAAAAAGTTTACATGCATGTATTGTTCTATGACTAGTTATATATTACTTTATGATACAAAATATATATGTATATATATCAAATATATATATTTATCTTGGATTTAGGGAATATCTCCTTCATATACACTATGATTCAATATTCTTGAGTATAGTATGAAGTAAGTGTTGGCAGAAATAAATGTTTTTCCAAACGTGTTCACTTTGAATAATATTGGTGTGTTGTATATAGGGAGAATTTGATATCATTTTTAGTCAAATTTATTCAGTCAAATAAATGATGAAGGTTACATTTCATTAAATATGTATACTAGTGGTTGATTACTGGCTAGTTATATGTGTTTACACCTTTAAAATGGACCATGATAATTTTTTTTGGATATGTAATGGGGTTTATTTCTCTTAATAATATGAAATTTGATTAGTATATCATGTCATATCGATGTTTCATAAGATATGATTCTAATTCAAGGTACACCTTTTAGATATGAAATGGTTAGAAGGATCATGGTAGCTAAAATCATACATTTGGTTTTGATAAAGGGAATGATTTTTTCAAGAGGTGTTCAAGCACCCTAAAATGGTATCTCAATTCCTTTTCACGTAATTATTGTGAAACAAATAAGGAATAATATACTCTAATTTTTCCAATATCCATAGACCTTGAAAAATAAGATTGAATTTTTTTACAGTTGGGTATTGGTTCAACAATATTTGTTCCATTTTGTATTTATCTTGTTTCTAATCCTTGTAATGAATCTATCTTGGGAGTTAAAGGATCAAATTTTCTACTTTCCTCCCTTTATTAGTTTTTAGATTTTTAGGATTTATATATCATTTTATATATTTTAGGGTCTTGTAACTTATTCCTAGTATTTTATGGAGATTAAGGTCACAAATATTTAATCATTTTTATCTCTTATTTTAGATTATTAAAGCTTTGACAAAAACAAATCACTTCGAGTTTAAGGTCATGCAATTTTGATGAAAATATATCACTCTAAGTTTAATTTTACAAATTTTTGACCAAAATGTTTTGATTTATGTTTTAGGTTGTCAATCATACACTATTTCGCATCTCTTAGTTTGTAGGTCTTATAGATGGGACCAAAATGAACATAATGTTTAATATTTTACAACTTCAACCAAAATAGGGTCTCCTTATTAGTAAATGGATATTTGAACTAATGTTAATATGGAACCCAACATAAGTGCAAGTGATCCTATTTCTAACCAACATAGAAAATTATAGTGCATTTAGATTAAGGACACATTTCTTGGAGTGGTCGATGCCTCTATGTTTAAGGTCATAGAGATTGAACTACTTGGTATCTCTTATTTTAGGTTCTTATAAACTAGACCAAAGAAATAATTATAATTTAGATATTATATATCCTTAACCATTTTGTAACTTTTAGTTTATGGTATAAGATATTAGACCAAAAGGGTCTTCATGTTAAGGATCATACAATTTTTATTATTTAGTATCACTTAGTTTAGGGTGTTAGGAATCAGAATAAAATGGGTTTCTCATGTGGCATGGGTAAATACATCCCAAAATAAATGATTGGATATGTTTTGGAATGAATAACCTTAGTCTTGATGTGGGAGATACATGAATGTATTTTATGGTTATACATATTAGACCAAACATTCATGAATTTTATGTTTAGGTATTATGGAGTAATCTATAATAGAAATTTTTCCCCAGCCTTATGATTTAGGCAACCTAAAAAATTGTTAGATTTTGGGTTTCATGGTTTTGATGTCTTTCATCATCATGGGTTATTAAAATCAGGGGAAATTTGAACTTTTTATTCTTGAAAGTTTTTCAAGGGAAAATGGTACTTTCTCCTGTAAGATCATCTTGGATAATTTTTTGAACCATTCTATTGATACCATAAAATGGTTTCTACCATAGTACTGGACTTTTTTGGAAATTTGAGCTATTAAAATTTTCATGGAATATTTAATATTTGATTAAAAAAATATAAATTTATTCATGCGGGTTCATTCGGTGATATCTCTTAAATAGAGTGTTTGATTGAAATTATATCTACATGGTTGAGTCTAGAGTATGGGGTTTCTTATGAGATTCATAACCTTACATTGAGCACCAAGGCTGGGCGCAAGCCCCTTTTAATTTTATCCTTCCTTTTTTCTTAATTTTTCTTTTTTTATTTTTTCCATTCCTCTCTCCCTGGGATTGTCATGTATACCCCCATGGGCTACCCCATTTTGGGGTATTTGGCCAAGAGAGTGAGAGATAGATAAGAGGGATAAGTAGGAGGAGGAACCACCTCATGAGCTTCTATAGAGTAATATCGGGCTTCGGAAGATGCCTCTCATGGATCTAGGATAAAAGATTTGGGGGTTTTCTCCTGAAGAAATGTATTTTTTATGATTTTTTCATAAATCCAAATAGATTTGTTTTTTTTAATTTTAAAAAATATTATAGTTTTTTGCGACCCTTAGTGGTAAATCTATGAATTTTATAGAGAAATATGGATTTTGGGGGATTTGTAGGGGTTTTCTATTAAGAAATATGGATCACACAACATGTGTTTTAGAGAATACATTTTTTTTGTTTTTGTTTGGGGAAGATGATGGTTTTAGACTAAACACCATATACTTGTGAGTAAATTTCATTTAGGGATACTCAACGTGTGTCTTAGGGCACAACCAGACACCCCATGTTGGGGGAAAATTGTTGAATAGTGTACACGGTGAGAGCCCCTACAACATACACACCCAGGGGCCATTCAGAGTACCTAGAAAGACCTCTTCCAGGGTACATGGCCATCAACCCCATATGGGACACACACCATGTATATTATGTAAATAGTGGGTAATCTAGCATTATGCATGCCAAGTTAGGTTGAGGTATTGGACAGGTACCCCATGTGGGTTACATGTCGTGTATGGGGATGAAATACCATGTACTTTGGAAAAGTACATGATAAGTGGCCAAGAGAACATGATCAGGGAGGACCTTTTGGGGTACACACTATATGCCCGAAGTACACACCATATACTTTTTCTCCTATGGTGTGTTTTTCCAATTTTTCCACCAAGTGTCAGAATTGAACATAATATGAGTCAATTCTATTCATTTTTTATATATAGATCATGATAGTGGAATTTTTTTAGTGCTTAGAGGTCATCCTGATTTTTTTTACTTTGATACTATTTAGAGGAGGATTTATTCAATTTTTGGATTCATAATCTTCTATTGGGTTGGATTGAGAGAAATGAGTTCTGAGTGAGGGTTGTGATATTTTTTTTGGAAATGCTTGTGGACACTAAGTCTATTTTGTTAGAGGTTCTTTCAAAAAGATTTTGGAATTCCAGATTAGGTGCTATCTCTGAGGAGATCATAGTTTTTCCCTACATTTCAAGACTTATTTATCAACGCTAGAGTAATTGGATCCTTCTAGATAGGTTAATTCCATGGATTGGCTGTCCCAAATAAGATTTATTGAGGTATTGAGATGAGTAAAAGGGACATTTTATGATGACCATAAAGGATGGGTTTTTATCAAGTGATTAGTGGATATAGTATCGCCTATTCTGATTACTCATATGGCATGGTGTTTCTCCAGATTCCCTAGTCGGTGAGTTGGTACTAGTGGATGATTTGTGTCCTAAGAAGCACAGTTGAGGTTTTCTTATACAGAAATTCCCTGAGGTTTCATTATTCTTATGATCCCTTGTGGGGTCTGGCTTTTGAGGTGGTAATGAGTAATATTGAGAAGGCCTTTTTAAGAATCATTTTCTTATAGATGACCCATTCGGTGTGTCGTTGATTGAGGTAAAATTGGAGTCTATTAAGGGAAGATAGGGATGTTGTTTCATGGGTAATTTTCAATCCTTTAGATGAGCTATTGGAACCCCATGTAGGGTGTACTATTCAAACTATGGACTTTGGTCCATTTGAGGACATCTACATGGGCACATCTTGAGATCTTGGGTGCGACTGGGGAGTCCCTGGTTGGACATCACATTATGTTGTGACCCTAGGGACCGTGGGAGACCTATGTTTTGGTATAGACCTAATGTAAAACATTTCAAGCGTATCGTGGATATTTTTGGGATGTTGAGATCCTTGGGCTCATAGAGAGGCATCATGCATTATTGGAAGATAGTTGATCGACACTTCAAATTTATTTGTTTAGAAGGTGGGTTTGAGTCAGGATCATCCCATGTTCAATTATACTTTTACCGTGATGTTTGAGGTATTTTTTTATCAATAATTTGGTTTAAGGAGAAAACCCTTGGAATATATTGGATTTAGCATTAGCCATGGGTTTGATCTGCTTCTCTCCTCCATTGCAAGTTTTTGGTTATATGAGCTTAGGGAACTAATAGATGATCTAGATGTGTGAACCACCACTATTTTAGTATATTTTTTAGCTAGAGGGTATATATATAGATGTTTTAGATGTTTTCTTGGGCATGTCACCATATTTTATTAGTGCTATCATTTTTTCTAAATGGATCCTATAGGGAAATTCATTCGTCAATTTCAGGTGGATGGATCCCATGAGTGATGTATATATCGGGTCTATGTTTAATACTGATTCATTCTGTAGGACTTTTAGGATATGATAGTTTCTCTAAAGTGCGGTGTAGACACTCTCTCACTAGTTCGGGTCATCCCATTGAAGTACTGAAGCTTAATAGACACTTATTATCATATGTATTTCTATGGTTATACCCTGGGGTCCAAGATTAAGGCCTTTTCTTTTAGATGTTTTGGAGATCCTATATAGATCTGGTGGATGTGCCTGTTATTGTGTGGAAGGGAATGACTTGTGCTAAAAATCCTATAGTGTGTGAAATATTGCGGGTATATTACTTCAGGTGTTAGGATATAACCCATAGATAGATTTTTTCCTTATTTTGGGGTTTCCCCTTTATTTAATGTAGTTATTTTCTATTATGACGGCTATAACAAGTCTTTGGATAATCAGAGCATATCATGTGTGCATTCACTTATTGTGTTAGAAAATAATAGGTTCTCCATTTGGGTTTCCTATTAGGAATTATTTCTCACCCCGTATATGTAAAAATTGGTATCCATGCAGACCTCATATCCACTTTCAAGTTGGATCCCAGGTTGTGTGATGGTTGGCATCAAGTCCCATCATTTCTCAATTGAGAGGAGTTACTCGTGTGGAGTCTTAGGATCAGGTTTGTGAACCTAGACCATCTCTGATATAGGGTATGTAGTTTTTCTTGGTGTAAGAAATAGAGTTCGATCTATTTATTTCCAATTTGTTTATTTTTTATTTTTGTTCATCCAAGTGGGAAACTGAATATTGTATGTTTTTCATGATTTTAATTCTGTATGAATGTATATTGCATCCCATTTATTATTTCATGTCTTTATTTTAGTTTATTTATTTTGAAAACTCTGATTTTTGTCATTTTGTAAGAGTCTAGTTATTTTATGATGTTATTTTACTCTGATCAGATGGTATAGTCTCTCCACTATATCGTTTAGACCCTATATACTAGTCAGAAGCCTATGGCATTCAAGGATGTGCTCTTGAGTCCTTGTGGAAGGCCAGATCGGGTGATGTCCCAAATCGAACTAGGATGATTCAATAAAAAATGGTATCAGTGGTGTCTGGATTTATGATTTGGGGATTTGGTAGACAGGTGTTCTAGGAATAAGTTAGAAATTTTGATGGATATCAGACTGGTGTATCATCAACACTTTTTCCAAGAGTAATTCCAAGTATATTGGTCATATTATTACTATTGTTGGATTCTTTTTATGGTAGTATTATTTCACCTAGTATGATCCACATAGGTTTTTTGATTTATGGTTTATTCTAGTTTTCGGATCTTGGATCAAGGGAAAGAGGCCCGTGTTCATGCATTATTCTAGGAATATTGTATTAGCATGACATATGCTTGTCTATGATGTTTTCACTAATGATGATGGTTCAATTGTTTAAAGTGTCTATAACGACATATATAGTGTATACTATATAGATCCTTGGTGTAATTCTACACAACCAAACTTGTTGTAAATATTTTATTATGATGACAAACCATGTGGATCTTATTGAGAGAGTTTTATCGATGATGGAGATATAGTCCCATCATCAAGGGGTGTATGGAGAACCTTTTATGTCGGTAATGGGATACGAGTGCCCTATTTGGGGCTCTATGGTGGAAATGATATCAAAGGTTTCCTTGGATCGGTCTTGAGTTACCCTGATATGGTGGTTCCGTTGAATTACCAGGTTAAAGTTTCATGGGATGCAACAGTTCATTCCACGTATTTTCTATCAACCCGTGCAGTAGGGCATGTGTCCCTACTATCACAAATCGATTGAGTGGGAGTGGTTTTTCTTCCTTGGTGAGTCCATTGAGTTCAGATAATACTAGATTGTGTTTTTGTATGAGTATGCCTCATGTTTGAGAATTGAAGCATAAGGAGAGGTCATAGTCCTATGGTTATCTTGAGAGGGAAGGTTTGGTTGGACCCCCCATATCTACTCGTTTTGGTTACACATTGGGTAGCATAGTGGAATCATGGTTTGATGAGTGTGGATTAGGATTGACATTTTAGTGGAGGGTGTTCATGTGGATGATCATAGAATGATGTATATTCCTCACAACTGAAGTAGAGTTTTGAGGGTGATATGGTTTGTTGTAACTGGCTTATATTAGGATCATGGTCAATGATTTTAAGTGAATTATGTCAGATAGGTTCAGCCTACTCCGTAGCAACCCAATGTTTTATCAATGGAAATTCCCTTCTTATAATTATGTCATATAATCACATGAAATCACAACACAATGAACTACTTAGTACAATGTGACCTTTAAATAAATTATTTCCACTTCTCTGATTTGAATTTTGAAAATCGAATTTACACGGTTGCGATCAGTATGATGTTTGGAGTCCGATAAGACAAATTTAATTTTTGGTGAATAGAAACTGACCCTTATGAATAGTAATGTTACCCTTATGAATAGTAATATGAACCATATGAAAAGTAAATCGTCCAAGTAAATAGTAACCTTACAGATGAAAGTATAAATGAAATTTATCCATCTTCTATGTGAGCATATGATAGTGTTGGTATTTTTATAAGTCATAAATATTTCTTTAAAAATTTCTGAATAATTTAATAATTTAAAAATAAAATTTATTTCCAAAAAATGTATTCATAATTTTTTTTATTTCTTCAATTTTTAAGACTATTTTATAAGACCTTATGTAATTTTTGAAAACATTATAAAATCAGTTACAGTTTTAAAATTCGTATTTTCATGTTAATTAATATTTTAATTAATAATTAAATTAATCATATTTATAAAAAACAATTTAAAAAATGGAGTTCATTTTGGGTTCTATGTATTAAAAAATGGTTTTCGTGAATTTTTGGGTATTTTAAAATACTTGAATTTTTTGATGAGTAGTAAAATGCTGTAATTTACCGTATATATACATTATATGTTAAATACACTATTTATTGTGTAATGGATAATGTAATCACCATGTGTTATAACTAACATGCAGATAATACTATTTTTTCATAGAATCTTCACTGTTTCTTGTCTTATGGAAAAATAATAAAGTAATGATTAAAACATTAAGAAAACCCTCCTCCCCTCCACTATAAAAACCACCCACACTCTCATCTTCTCCTCACTCCTATAAAGGCTTGTTCCTTCCCTAAATTCTACCGAATTATATCCCCAATATCCTCCCCCATTTCCAACATCTCTTATTCTCCTCAAAATACCAAATCCTCTCCCCTTAAGAGGCTCTTAAGGAAGACTAAAACAAGAGGTAAATTTCCCTTTTCTTTTCTTCTATTTTCTTTTCATGTTCGATTGTTCTCTTTTATTTCCAAACTTATCCTCATCCAAATTGTATGAAAAATATAGTACCATAAATGTACTGGAGTTTTTTTATTCTAATGGTATAATTCATTATCATCTCTCGTTTCCCCTTTTTTATACTAAAGAAAGGAAAACACCATCTGAGATGTGTTAATTTTTCACATTTAAGGACGACGGGTTATCAATTTATATTATTGTATTAAATTATATTCATGAAACCATTTTTATGGTTGAAAAATACTATTAAAAATGAATTTTATTTTATTTTATTTTCTTGAATCATTTTGTACACATGATGGAAAATAATAATACAAAACAAGTTAATTGTGAGAAAAATCTTCAAATTAATCCAAGCGTTTATCATTAATGTTTTATATAATGATTCACCTTCACTCCAAATAAACAAATGAATTTTATAACCAGTAATCTTATGGTTGTTCTCAAATATCATATATCTTCAATTCCGGATATCCATTCTCATCATAGATGTTTATCCGAACATGAATGTAAGTGAACCTATCATTAAAACCAAGGAAGAAACCGCTCCCAAACAATTAAATTGAACCTCTTAACACATAAGAAATGACATTTATGAAATTAATAAGGATATAATAAATCATTAAAATGTATTGGAAGTTATTAAATTATTAATTAATTTACTAAATTTGATTATTCAGGTCATCTAGATCAAGTGAATAACACTATTATACTTAAGGTAAGGGATCGTCTCTTTCTCACATTTATTCAAGAATCTACTCTAGGTTATATCCTTTTATGTGTATTTACTAATGATGGGGTATAATTTTTCACCTCCCCCATACTTCTCTCATGATTTAAAAAAGAATATAAACCCATTTCTCTCTCATTAATCCCTCCTAAGTACACTCGGTTCCATGCCAATATTCCTTAAGGGATTGTACCTAAACCTCCATTATTCCTTCAGGTTATTCTTACTCTATTTTTACCCAAATGAAATCATGTATTCTGTTTATGTAAATATTATAATTTATGTTTATATTTCCAAACTCATGTATCAAGATTCATTAATCATTCTCTTTTGGGTATATACATGTTTTTAGTGATTTCCTCCTTATTACTTCCCAATTAGTAAACTCGTTTTAAGGGAGCTTCATGATTTCTTACCCAATTTCAAGTACACTATACGATATGTATTTAAGAAACCATTATATTTATAAAACCTCACTTTTTATCATGAAAACATTATTTTTTCACTTCTGGTTTTACATAAAATATTATTCCCTTTTCTTTTTTAAATGATCCTTGATATTTTCATTAAAACCCACTAAATTATTTCAATTTTAAAGTTTCTTAAAAACTATTTTACATGTTATCACTTAAATTTGGTATCACTTATTATGATATATAACAATTATACCTTATTAATTTCCATTATTTAACTAATTCCTTTTTTTTCATGGACACTTGTATGATATGGCCATTCATTATGCTTTGTGACATGAATATGATACCCATTTCTTTTTGTGGGTACCCTTATGTTTATGTATGATTGATTATTTATGATTATTTATGTGGAAAGAATATTCATGAACATCTTAAGATAGGTGAACCTAGATATCTCCCCAATTCATTAGATAAATTTTAATCTCATGAGACTTTATGGGAAATGGTTTTGGCGGTTAGCCCTGACTCGTGCTACAATGTGCAACGGTCTTGGTGGGTGACCTAGACTTTTGCTCCTCTATGTGCAAAGAGCATTGTCTTATTCAAAAGTTATGTTTCACGTTCTATAAACATTATTATGACTCCATTATTATATTATCCCATGTTTATATGTTATTATTTCACATGTCCCGTTGATTTTTATATCATTATTCCATGCCTTGTAACTCTTGTGCTAAAGAATTATTACTATGATTTGTCCCTTATGAGGATTTTAGCTCATCCCTTCATTCATGTGATCCTTAGGGTACCCTATGAAGATGTAAGGGCTCAAAGTAAGTAAGTATCTCTTTATAAATATTAAATAAAGAAGTTTTTTTTAGTCCCATGTTTTATATTTTTTTTACATAGTGTTCCAAGACACTATATTTTATGATCTTTGTCTTATAATACGATGTTTTATTATTCTTGAAATCATGTAATGTTTTGTGTAAAAGGATAGGGTTACTATATTCTCTAATGAAAGCATGAGTCTCAGTGATCATTTGAGATATATTAATGGAAAGTCTTTTGGAGGGGATTTCACTATATACTATTGGAGTTTAATAACATCATTTTTATGTGGATTTCTAAGCATGGAGGATGATATTCATGGTCATCTAATAAAGAGTGTGGTTTGTTTTGGTTTCCAGGATGGTGCTTAAGTGTGAATATTTTGTCCATGTCTATCCATTATGTTTAGTGATGGAAAAATTCTGGGCCCTTTGGTATTCCATTTGAGCAGTGGTGTGATGATAAGGATAATCCTGTGGTGGGAAGCATCTGAATCATGTTAAATGTCTATTGTGTTCAGATAGAATTATGGATTCTATAAGACTGGTAGTTGTATTTTCAAGATAAAATTGGTTATATTATTTTAGGGTCTCATCATGGTTGTTGGTTGACCATCAAGGCTTTTTTGGGTTGAGAAGTATTTGGGGTAGAGAGTTTGTGATGGCTAACATTTTCATGGGTTCTGAAAAAATAAAGAAAATTTTAAATTTTTGTTCCCAAAATTTTTTTATAATAAAATTCTAATTTACCATATAATATGATCTCAAATAATTCTTATGAACACTACATTGTACTCAGAATTGGGTGTTCATCCTAGGAAGGGGGTTTTGTTGAAATTCGAGCCATTTTAATTTTCACATAATATTTCACATTTAATTAAGTAAATATTAATTTATTCACATATGATCATTTGGTGATATCTTAAAAATGGATAATTTGATTTATATTTCATCTCATAAATTAAGTTCATAAGAGGGGGGTTTTCACTAGCGAGTCATAACATTATGTCAGGTGACAGGGCCAGGCTCGATACCCTTTTCTTTTTTTCTCTTTTTCTTTTTTTGTAAAATTTTAATTTCTCCTTATTTATTTCATTTCTTCTATGTATTTTTGTGTACACCCTCATGGGATTCATCCATTTGGGTTCTTTATTTGAGATAGTAATAGAGTGAGAAGATTGGTAGGGAGGAGGATGCATCACCTGAGGATCTACTACAGAACTAGATCGAGCATCAATGGATGCACCTCACAGATCTGGGATTTAAGATTTGGAGGTTTCTACCTTGAGGATGTTCCATTTTAATTTTTTACATAAATCTCCATTACAAATCCATTTTTAGGTTTAAAATCCTTTTATGGATTTTTTAAGGACCCGTATGGGATGATCTATGTATTTTTGGGAGAAATTGGGGGTTTGGGGATTACATGATTGTGAAGGATACATGACTAGAGCCTATGAAATTTATACAGCCCATGACTGTGGGGGAAACTTATTCAGACCCTACATAGGGTATATGGTTAGGAAACCAATTTTTTACACATGATGTCTATGTTTTGTACATGGTGTCTAGTTTGGTGTTTTACACAAAGAGTTAGGTAGAGGAATACATGATGGTACCTCATGTGTTGAACATGATTTGTATGGGGCCAACGCACCATGTACTTTTGAAAAGTACATGTCGAGTGTCATAGGGAAAACATAAAGGGAGGACATTTTGGGGTACACACTGTGTACCTGAAGTACACATAATGTTCTTTTTATCCCTTGGTTTTTCTCCTATTTTCACCTAGGAGTCATAATTGGGCATAAAAGGAGTCCATTCAGTGAATTTTTCTACCTAGATCATGATGGTTGTATCCCTTATATTTTTAGAGTCTATTTGGATATTTTTCTTCTTGGATGAGTTTTTACAGGATGATTTCATCATGTTTTGGATTCATAATTCTCTGGTGGATTCAGTTGTGTGTTATGAGTCCTAATTGAGGGTTTTTAGCTCATTATCTATCCTGGATTATGGATGTTGGGCTAGTTTTATATGAGGTAATTTGGGACTGATTCCAAAAGGTAGGATCAAATGTTATCTTTTATGAGATATTTGTTTGTACTTGCGGGTTTGGCTCGATTGCTCAATGTGAAAGCTATTGAAGCCTTTGGGATGGGTTAAAGCCATGGGATGGTGGTTATGGCTAGTAGTCATTCATATATTGAAATGATTTTGAGTGACTCTAGAGTATTCCCATGTGGGATGATTTGTAATCAAGTGATCAGGGGATATTGTAGTCAATTGTAGTGAACGTCTATGTGGCATGGTGTTTCTTTAGATTTCCATGCAGACAAGTTGGTGCCAGTGGATGGGTTGTATTATTAAAAGGTTGGATGAGGTTTTTTAGCCCTTGGTATCACCTTGATTTTTTTGGTATTGAGTATCTATTTTAGGGTCGTTATTTTAGGTTGGTCATGAATACCACTAAGAATCCTTTTATAGGCATGATTTACTTTTGGATTCAATTTGGACGCGTTCTAGATCGAGGATCTATTAAATGCCGCTGAGGGATGTTGGGTTTTTTCTATAATGGGTGTTCCCCAGGCATTGTATGAGCTATAGGAACACCTCATAGGGTTTTCTTCTCTTGTTTTGGCTATTGGGCCAATTGAGAATATCTTGACGAGTGTATCCTCAAAGATTGTGTGTCGTAGGGGATCCCCTTCTAGGATGTCACTTTATGTTGTTACATTGAGGCCTGTGAGTGACCCAGGTTTTTTTGTGCTAATTTGGACCTTTGAGATCCCATGATGACTTTTTTTGGATTTTGAGATCTATAGGGCCAAGGATAGTCCTCGTTCTTTATTAGGTAAGAGTTGATCAGTGCTTCTAATTTAGCTATTTAGATGGTATGTTAGAGGTTGGATCTACCCATGTTTATTTGGCCTATGGTTGTGATATTTAATGAAATTTACACTCAAGTCTTTGGTTTTAGAATTATACCCTTGGGATATCTTGGGATTAGGATTGGCCCGAAGTTTGAACTGGTTCTCCTTTACAGTGACTGGACATGGTTAGATGGACTTATGGAGCTAATCGAAAATTTGGATGATGCATCCACATATAGTTGCATATGATCCATGGATATAGAGTATACATATAGCTATTTTGGATGTTGTCTTACTCTCATTACCATGGATGCATATTGATCCCAATTTTCTGAATTCATCCCATAGGGAAGTGCATCCATCAGGTCCATGTTGATGGAGCCCATGAATAGTGTATCTATTGGGTCCATGTTTGATACCGGTTGGCTCTTTAATACTTTCAAGAAATTAATGTTTCACTAGAGTGTTCTATGGAGACTCTATCTCTGGTTTTGGTCCTTCCATTGGATTTCTAGATCTTGGTAGATGCACCTTGTTGTGTGGAATCTTATAGTTATGCCTTAGGGTCTGGGATTCCTACCTTTGTGTTTAAATGTCTTGGTTATCAGGTGTATATCATTCATAAGAGCCTATTATTATGTGTTAAGGTGAGACAAATGTTATAAATCCTATATCATTGGCTAGAGCAGAGGAAGATTTACCTCTGGTGTTATTCTAGAACCCACAGTTGGTTGTTTTCCTTGTTTTTGTTTTTTTTCAACTATATTTTATGAAGTTATCTTCTTTTAGGCCAAATTTTTTTAGTCTTCGGTTAGGATGGGAATATCACGTTTGTAGACACTTTTTTTGATAGTCGATTATAGGTTCTATATTGGGTGGCCTATAGTGATTTATTTATCAACTTCTATACATGAACCTTGGTGTGTGTGCAGAACTAATGTCTACTATCAAGTTGGAGAAGAGGTTGAGTGGTGGTTGGGTCCAAGGCCTAAAATTTCTTGATAGATTTGAGTTTCTAGAGTGGAGTATCAATATTGGGCTAGTATATCTCGAGCATCTTAGAGACCACATATGTGGTTTGGATCGATGTTATCAAGAGATCCTGATGTATTTATTTTCTATTTGTTTATTTTTGTATTTATCGATAGCCCAAGGGGCGGTCAGTTGTTTCATGTTTTAAATGATTATGAGTCTGTATGACTTTATTTTTTCCATCATTTTCTATATCATGCCTTTATTTCAATTCATTTATTTTGAGTACTATGAGGTTTAACCATGTGTATGAGTTTAGTAATTTTATACTATTATATTATTATGAATAGGGGTATAGTCTTCCAAATGTATCATTTAGACCCTCGCCATTGGTTTTCAGCCTCTGGAATTCATAGAGGCATGCTTTAGGCCTTATGTAAGGTTATGTCCAGTGATGATCCAGGTTGAACTGGGACAGTTCATTGCAATGGTGAATGACTAAGGAAAAATAACCTTTATCCTAAATACATCTAGGAAGTGAATAAAAAATATAAATTGGTAATTGGGCCCATGATATGTGGTCTGGGTGGCATTGCATATCCAATTACAACAAAAATTGAGACATATGTAGTTCTATGATAGAAAAGAATTATATCATAAGAGTAATTGTTTAAACCTATTATTAAGTATTGGGGACTCAAAAACCAAAGTGTATTGGGGAAATAAAATAAAAGGAATCATTTGGATGGTTCTAAGATAGGATATTCATGAATAATTATGCATCCTATGATAATTGGAATCAATCCCTGCAATGTTTTACAAAAAGTGGGGATATTCTCATATGAATAGAGTGGTACATACCAAATCTGAGCTAGTAGAAATAAAAATTACATAATTAAAGAGTGGGGATATAAATCTTGAACTAATTTGGGATTAGATATCACAGATTAATATATCAATATATATCCATTTATAACAGGAATAAAACCACATATAGTACTGGAGGTACAGTAATACATGAGAGAACTAACATGAATTAATAAAACACAAAAATATCAGAGTGTGATATAAAAAATGGGATGATATAAAGGGGTACCATGGTATGTGAGTAAAAGGTAAAAAATGACATAAATTAGTGAGGCTTTATCACTAGGGTAAAATAGGATTTTAAATGGGGAATAATTTTTTAGTTGGGATTAGGATAGTATATCTATACACCTCTATGTATCATTTGGTAACATGAATCAAGCCACACATGGTTCTAGAAAATGAAGATAACATCATAATATGGTGCCAGTGGATAAAACCCAACATGAGTTGATAGGAATATACACTCAGATGGTTTAAATAATAGGAGAATGGGGTAAAGGGTAATGAAAAATATCTATGTATATCTGGATCATATATTAGTATAGTGTGGGGTATTGAAATTTAACATCAAATAATGAAGATGGTGTCTCATGAGGTTTGAGGTCTTTTGACGTGGACTTGTGAATCCAACATGAATTCAAGATATTTAACTCTAAATTGAAATTTTCAAGGACTTATACATATATCTATCCCATGTATAGGGATAAGGTTGTTTTTTATTTTATGACCTTCTAATAAGGATAACGAGTTGTGCGGGTTATGATTTCATGATAAGGACCACTCTATGCAGTTTAATGTAACACAAGAAAGAAAACACATCATATAGTTTAATATCTCATGATAAAGAATACTTTTTATAGTTTAATTTCATGTAATAAAGAAAATTTAACTTATAGAAAAAGGTTTTTAAATCAAAACCTAGGTGTTGTGCAGCTTATGGTTTTTAAATGGAATAAACCAGAATTTTTTTATATGAATTTTTTTCTCAATATATAAATGTATTATTTAGACATAAGGTAAAATTTAAATAAGTCACATTTACCCCATAACAAATACTAAAACTATTTAATTTTACTAACATAAATTTTTCCATATGAATTATAAATCTACCCCACAAAATTGAAACTAGAATAATGTGACATTAAACACAATTAAATTACAAAACTATAATTTGAAATTTTGGCACATCATGACCTCCTAGATTTATAACACCCACAAAAAACACTATAAAAAGGAATAAAACAATAGTAATATAATGGGAATTTTGGAAACTAAAAATATATAACTCTGAGAATAATTTAATTGTATGATGACTGAAGGGAATGGGAGGTATTTATAGGATGTATAAAGGTTATATAACCTTTGGAAATGTTATTATTTGAATTTTAACTGAACCATTAAAATAGTAACTTGATTTCTAGAATATAAATTTTATTTTTGGTTGTATTATGAAATAAAATTATAAGAAATTTAAAAAATAAAACAATTAAATAAAATATTTAAATATTGTAAAATAAATATTTGACACAAAGAAAGAAAAATTGTGTTTTTAGAAAAATACTGAATTTTTTATTTCATTAAAATTTATTTTTAAGATAGCATTAAAAATATAAAATTAATTAATGATTTTTTATAAAATGGTTTTATAAAATACTATTTATTTATGAAAATAATAATATAGTTTTATAAAATCATAATTAAATTTTTGAGGGGTCAAAAAATCAAACCTGACATAAAAATTAGTATTTTTAAATAAATAAATATTGTATTTAAAAATAAATTTTTTTAAATTTAGAAACTTATTTTGATAAAATGGATTTAGTTTTTAGAATAATCATGATGAAATCTTATAACTATGATGTTTTGGTATTTTACATGAATAGTAAAACACATAGGTGAATAGTAAAATATCATATTAATACTTTATAAGTACTATATTTGGTAACATTATATATGAATCATTTTTTGGGGTTTTATAGATTTTAGATGAATATATTAATGTTCTGTTTACTTTTAAATTGAAATATCCTTACTATTGAATAACCATTTTGATCATTATTTATAGAAATAATATTTTATTGTAATAATATGTTCTAAAACACTAATCGCCTCCTCTTATAATACCACCCCACATCACCACATTTCTACAAACATCAAACAAATTAGTTTTCAAAATATTTTAAGAAAATCATCTCAAAACCCCCTATCAACATTTTAGAGGTTTTGGTCTTCAAAAAAACTTTCTTTAAAGCTTAAGTAGTGTTTCAAAGGAGGACTTCCCAAAAAGAGGTAATTTTCTCAACCAAACACCTTTGATTCTTATTCTTCCTCTACATCCACTAAATCTTGTGTAACTATAATGGTATAAAGAAATTGGAATCATATTTATACTAAAATTTTATATATATCAATGGAATATCCATTTAATTCTAAAATGAAAACATCAAACATATTATGGTCGCTCAACCGCCTCCATAGATGATGTACTTGATTTTTCTCCACCTCCACCATCATTGGTTTTATTATTTTATTCTTGTATAAATATGTTATATACTACTAAATTAAAAAAGGATTAATATTCAGTAACATGAATTTAGAAACCATTAGCTGAACATAATATTTTTTTCTTTGAAACAAACATCCATTTATGACTAATATAACCATCTATAAGGATGTTGTTTTTAAACAACTACCACCACCTTCATGGATGGTTATAATAAATCATTTTCTTGTTAAATAAAAACTTTTAAATGATATTAGAATATTATTCATATTATTTTTTCAAAATAGGATACATTCATAATATGATTCATATTCTTGAATGGTAAATAATCATAAAATAAAATAAGTTAATCATGTTCTATAAAACCACCAGAATGATCACACTAGTATATAGTAACACTTTTACTAATTTAATGATGAATAAATTAGAAAAAAATTTGATATTTAGAATCTTTTGAAGTTATGTAAATACTTTAAATCAATATCATTACAAATCTATAGATATAAACTCTTTGAACTGAATCTTTTGACAATTACAAAAAATATAGTTTCAGCTTTCGACCATAAAAACAAAAATATCCAAGACAGAGGGAATAAACATAATGATTAAATAAAATGATTATAAATAAATATAAAAAGTAATTAAAAATGAAAAAAATTGAAATTTCTTTTAATCATGTATTTAAATAAATTTTATTTTATTTTTTAGGTGGTCGGGTGCACATATTAATCCAAGTCAGTACTTAATATATGGGGTTCTTTTCACTCACCCTATTCTTTTAAAGTTATGAACTATCTCAATTTATCCCCCTTTAAATATATCTAATTCATATATTATACATTTATATTTTAAATATATGTTTTCCCCATATATATATAGTTTAATTTCTTTTTATTTTATGAGGATATACATATTCATTAAGTTCCATTACCAATATCTTCTTTAAAGAAAACATGATTAAAGGTAAATTTTGAATTTATTATTTATTTTCATGTAATAATATTTTTGATGTTATAATATTCTATGATTTATAAAAATATACATTTTTTTAAGTAAAATTATTCTAGTTAATTTTTTGTTTAATGAAAATACAATGCTTTTATCCTATTTAATGGTTCATTACCCCATTCATAAAGCATAATTTTAGGGGTTAATATTCATATCTACTTATACCCACATTTATCTTGAGATTTCCAACACTTTATCTTTAAATTAATGAACAATAAATATTTATTAAATTATGAATACCTAAAACCATTATCACTTCTTTCTTTCATAGTCATTATGATATATCATTTGGTTATTCTTTATTTCATTATCTTGTAACCCATATCCTTATCATAGGTCTTTATCTAGATTATGCCTTGTGTAGTATTTACTACTTCATGTAACACACATGCATGCACATATTATATTGTGATGGGTGTGATTGAAATTATATCGCACCCCAATCAATCAAGTGACTCTTTATATCACTTGATATTATTATGCATATTATAGGTGTTTTTATAATTTTCTATAATGTTATGGGTGCGTTAGGTGTAGTTATATTCATATACAATGTTATTTATGGTCTAGATGTAGTTATCCTCATCCACAATGTTTTTATGACTTGGAAGTAATCCTTAACATATGCTTATGATGTTATGTTTCATGTTTTTTTATATATCGATGATCAATTTCTTCTTATTCTTGGATTCTATGATTCATGTTTCCTTTATGCTCATAATTACAAGTATTTCCCCTTAATGGTCTATTTATCTCATAATGATTTTTTAACACATGTTACCATTCATCCCTATACTGATATTTATAGATCACCCATTAACTTTATATCTGCCCCCACTATATCACATGTAATGATCTAAGTACAGTGAGATAAAGGATCATATATAAAGAGGGAAATAAAATGATGCTAAAGCTTTTTTATATTAATTTATTATATATATATTCACCCAAAGTCATAGGACCTCCCTATTTATGGTTTCTTTTTTTAGAATAATTATTTTAAAATTTATGTAATATTATGTTAATGGCATGTGAGTTGTTGTAATTGGTGTAAAATAAAGGTCTAGTTATTTTTAGAGATTAGATTAGAGAACTTAATTATAAATAAACCATTATAGGAATAGAGCAAAACTTAAAAATTAATAAGTCAAGATATACTAGTGATTTATTAGTTACACTTTCTATGTCCATTATCTGATTATGTATGCTTAAACTATGAGTATTCACATCTCTTGCATTATTTTAATTTTAGTAATTTATTTGTACTAGAATCAAATAGAGATAGGTCATCTTGTTAACCATTCATGAACATAAAATTTCTTATTCTGTTTTACTTCTATACATTATTTTATATCATGAATGTTCAAAAGAAATATCCAAACATCACATCAAGAAATGGAGGTTGAATTATTGATGAAAATAGTAAGTGGTGAAATCATTGCATCTCTACTATATAACTCTATCTCAATTAACATTTTAAGGAAAAATATCCCTAAAAATCTATTTATAATACCTTTAATCAAATCTGATACTATATTGGGCATGGGTAGGTTATATTTATATAGATCCAACATCAATTGTTGGTAGATACAAAATACTTTCCATATCAAAAACTATCCTCATATTCTATAGAATTGAAAGGATAATAATTAAAATCCTTTGTGAAATCCTTCCGAACATGGATATTATTAACTTATTAGCAATTATATATATCTAAAATGATTGAGACAATGGAAATGAAAATCCATGAATACATGACCATTATTAGGAAATATATTAATGTATTCTTCAAAGAGTTACCTTGTCTCACTCTTGATAAAGAGGTTGATTTATCAATTGGACTTATACCCAAAGATAAACCTATATAAAGGAGTCCCTAAATAATATATACCTTTAAACTAGAAAAGATAAACAGGTAGCTATAAGATAATATAAAAAAGAGTTTTATACATAAAAAGTCATTATCACGGAGTGCCCCAGTCCTCTTTTTTAAGAATAATGATAATTAATTGCCTCTTTACATTGATTATAATGAGCTCAATAAGAACATAATAAATAATAATTATATTATTAGACATATTGATGCCTTTTCCAATAAAATATAAGGGTTGTAGTACTTCTCAAAGGTGGATCTTCAATCAGGATATTATCAATTGACGATTAATAAAGAGGATATTCCAAATAATACATTTTTTCACAAAATATAGACATTGTGAATCATAGTGATACCATTTAGACTCAGTAATGCTCTACCAATATTAATGGAATTGACAAATCTCTCTCTCTCAAAATAATTTTTTTATTTCATAAAACCACTTTCAAGGGGGAAGTGGTAACCCAAACATTTTCAAAATCATCAGCGGTCATGAAATTCAAAATTCAAAAACATAATACAGGGATCATGAAATTATAAATTCTAAATTAAAAATCAAAAGACAATGAAATAGTCACCAGGTACACATCCTGTGAATCCTGTGAATATCGTGAATCCCAAGATCAGCATCACCGTCGTTCATGTCATGTTGCTTTCGAACACTCCAATAATCATCGTCGTTGTCAGCTATTGTGAAACAAGAAGCATCGTCACACCGGCCATCTTCTCTCTTCATCTACCATATCACCAACAAGGTAGGCCACAAAAGTCCATATTATCATCACCGCTAAATCACCATTTCTATCAACTAAAAACACCCCACTGAACACCATAGGATGAGAAGAACCTCCAGAACCGCTATAAAAAATCCATCGTCTTCGACCAACACTGACCCCAAAAATAAAACAATCACTCAAAAACCGACCAAACATCAAAGCATCGTCAATGAAATCGCTGGAAAATCAAAAACATCTCAGAGCAGGGGGACCAGAAGGAACGGGGGATGAAACCCAAGAAAAATCTAAATCCAAGAAAGGAGAGACTGGGGGATGGAACCCTAGATAGAAGGGATGAAGGAGCCTTGAAGATCCACAACCACCGAGACACTAATCCCAAAACCTTAAGAATCCAAACTCTCCTGAACTGACCTGGAGAGGAGTGGAGGAAATTGGGGTCAGAGCAAGGAGCGGTAGTCGGGGAAATGGTGTAGCGCCATCATCAGAGAAAACGAACCCCGATGAGGAGACGAAGTGATGAGAATAAGGAGTAGAGAGGGGATTCAGGAGGAACCCTAAAAGGAGAAGAAAGGGGATCAAGCACAAACCTAGAGAGATCTGATTCTCCATCGAGCCAAATATGGGGAAAACCTCTAAATATCCACCATCGATAAGAGATTGGGAAGAAAACCGGAGAAGAGAAAGACCGAAGAAAAGGGATATCTATTTATCCATAAAAAATAAAATAAATGAAGGAATTTTCTAGATCATAATCTATAACGGAGATTTATACTTTTCCTCAGATTATCCTAGCACTGTAGATTGTTGTCATAAACTTATCACATTTTTCAAACCCAATAAATAAGCTAACACGAAAATGAGTAAAGTTTTTTTTTACGTATGAATGTGAAGTGATGATAAAGGAGTTTAATAAGTGGTTAATCACTAAACCTATACTCACACTACCCTTAATTAGGAATGGATTTATAATCTACATAGATACTTTAAAAAATGAATTAGGTTATGTACTCTTGAAAAATGATAAATTGATAGCGAATGCCTTAGGAGAGATAAAGGTGCATGTATAAAATTTCTAGAAACATGATATAGAATTGGTTGTAGTAATATAGTCATTTAATAGTTAGAGTCATTATCACTATGGAAATAATTGTGACATATATATGGATCACATGATCTTAAAGTATATATTCACAAGGTTGGATATCAATGTGTGCCAAGGAAGATGATTAGATATGTTCAAGGACTATAATTTCTCAATTCATAACTATCCTAGAAAAGAGAATAAGTTGGAAAATCATCTAAGTAGGAAAGATATTTTAACCTTATATATAATGAAGATTTAGAAGGATCCAATCATTTTAGACACACAAATGATAGATATTGGAATCATAAAGGGAGGGACCACAACTTACCTTACTCAAAAAGATTACTTAACCATATATCCTATAGAAGATTAAGTAAGAACAAAGGGAGGATGTGGAGATACAAAATAAGGTGGATTATATAATGAAGGGGAAATATTAGAATTAAAAATTGATAAATATGGATTTGTAATATTTGGTACATGATTATTTGTATTATTTGAGCATGAGATAAAGAATTATTTATTAGATGATTCTCACAGCTCGACATTCTCTATACACCCAGAGAGAATAAATATTTATTGAGATATATGAGATCATTAAAGGATTTCAAATATGAAGAAGAATATTTCCAAATATGCATCAATGTTCTTTGTATACAGGTAAACGAATACGTAAAGTAAAAAATATAAGGGAAAGATATAACTATTACCCATACCAATATAGAAATGTGACAAAAAATCCAAATAAATTTAAAGGGAATAATGAAATATGGGTAGTGGTGGATCACCTTATAAATATTTTTCACCTCATCTCTCTTAATTAATACTTATTACTCAATAAAATTTCCAAGATATAAAATAGATAAGTAATAAGGCTTCATGTAGCACCATTATAAATTTTCTCAGATTGAGATATGAATTTTGTCTCAAAATTAAGGAATATTTTTCAACATATCTTGAATAAAGAGATAAAATTTAGTATATCCTATCACTTAAAGATTGATGTAAAATATTAATGTACTATCTATACAGGTTAGTATATGTTGATAACTAACTCTATATAATTTAAAGGAGGTTGGGATTAATATATTCCCATGTTGGAGTTCTCATATAATAATAGGTTCCACTCTAGAATCTAGAAGCTGATTCTGAACCTATATTAGTAAGAAGTGTAGAACTCCTACATTTTGGGATTAAGATTGAGGGGGTAATATATCGGTACCAAGATTAGTTTAATAAATGAAACTTATGGTCAAAGACATTCTACAACACATTAGAGAATCACATATTTGACAGAAGTGCAGTGTAAAAAATAATTGGTGAGAACTAGAGTTTGAGGTTAGAGATAAAGAGTTTATTCATATATATCCACTAAAGAGAGTCATAGGGTTTGGGTAGAAGGTAAAGTTTAGTCTTGGATACATTGACCCCTTTGAGATTCTGGATTGAATTAGAGTTGTGGCATATCAATAAGAACTCCCACAAAACCGATCTCTAGTACATAACAAGTTTTATGTATCAATATTGAGGAAGTACATCCCAAACACATCACACATACTAAATATATAGGTTTTATAATAAAATCATCATATCTCTTATAAATATAAAATGGTGGAGATTTTTTTATCATAGATACAATGTTCTACCTAACAAGGAAACTCACCATGTAAAATAAAATTACTAAAACCATAAGTATGAAGATGGAACATCAGAACCTAAGAAGAAAATTTAGTAGAATTACTCTCATATATTTTCATCTTAGAGTGTGAGATGAAATTTTTAAATATGGGAAGAATGTAATGACCCAAAATTTTTCTGTATGAATTTTTGTTCTCAATATAGAAGTGTGCTATTTAGGAATAAGCTATAAAATAAATAGGTCACAAACAACACTTAAAAATGAACACTATTTTATAAAACTAATATATATAATTATATAAGAAGCATATATAAACTCCATAAATTGAAAATGGTACAATGGTATAATAAACTATAGTAAATTGAAGAACTATATTTTGAGACTCTAGTGCATCGTGTCCCCCAAAATTATCACACATACAAACAAATATATAAAAAGAAACAAAACATTAGTAATATAATAATTATATTGAAAATAAAAAATATAAAACCATGATAATAATGTCAGTTCATGATGACCAAAGGGATGTAGTGGTACTTATGGGATATGTAAAGGTAATACAATGGTTGAAAATTTGTCTATTAGAATAATTATATGGTGTTTAAAATAGTACCTAGTCCTTAGAATAGTAAGATAATATTTGGATATCTTATGAAATAAAAATTTAAAAACTATATATTATAAAATAATTAAATAAAATATTTAAATACGATAAAATTAGTATTTAATATAAAGCAAAATTTTATTTTTGAGAAAATATATATGTCTTGATTTATTTAAAATTCATTTTTATAATTAGATTAAGTATATAAATAAATTAAATAAAATTGACAAAAAAATTTAAAAACACTAATTATTTATAAAAATAATATTAAAATTTTACAAAATATTAATTAATTTTTCTAAGGGTCATAAAATTGGTCATGTCATAAAATTTTATATTTTTTAATAAATAAGGTTTTTATGAAAAATTATATTTTTCATATTTAGAAAATTATTTTGATAAAATTTATTTCATTTTTAGAATAAAAATATAGAAATATAGTAAGGTTTATGTTTTGATATTTGTTATAAATACTAAACAACTTAGATGAATAGTAAAATATTGTATGAGTACTATATTTTGTAATATCACATCTAAATAAATTTTTCAAGTTTCTAAAAGTTAAAAGAATATTTTAATGTCCTTATTTTTGTTAAATCATAATCTCATTACCATTGAATCATAATTTTGATCACCCTTTAGAGAAATAATATTTTATTCTAATAATTTATTATAAAACACTCCTCTTTAACTCAGTTAAATACCACCCCAATTCTCTAAAACTCTAACTTATTCATTTTTAAAATACCTAAACTATCCCTTCTTGGTTTCCCAATGCATAATCTAGAATTTGTTTCTTCAAAAAATACCATTACTTGAATCTTAAGTAGCATGTGATAGGACAACTTCTAAAGAAAGTGTTAAATTACTTTAACTAAAGTATTTTTGAGTTTTATTCACCCTTTACCTCTTAAAAATATCTTCTAAAACCATAATATAATTACATAAATTTCATTTTTATACTTAAATTTTCTTATAAAAATGTAATATACATTTAATTCTAAAATGGAAACATCACCCATATTTTGGTTGATTCACTGCCTCCATGGATGATGTACTTCATCTTTCACCACAAAATTCATAGAGGGTTTTAATAGGATATAATTTTAGAAATATATTATAAATTAATAAATTAAAAAAATTAATATTCAATAATATTAATTTTAAAAATATAAATTCATTATAATAGTTGTTTCTTTGAAACAAACATCCATTCATAGCTGAAATAACCACCTATAGGGATTCCCTTTTAATTAATTATTACTAACTTCATGGATTTTTATGATAAATAATTTTATTTTTAGAAATAAAATTAATAATTATATTATAATATGATTCATGTTATGGATTGGGTGAATAAACATAAAATTAAATAAAAAAATATGTTGATCATGGCCAGTAAAACCACTTAAACGAACATGCCATTATATGGTAAAACTTTTATAATTTTAATGATATGTACATTTGAAAAAAAATAATTAGAACCATTAAAAATTAATTAAATTAACTCAATATCATTAAAATTATATAGATATAGACTCTTTTATATTTAATTTTTATTATTAACAAAATCTCAATGTGGCTTTGGAGCTATGAAACAAGCATCTTTAAGACAATGGAAATGAATGTAAGGGTTAAATAAAATGATAATAATTGAACATAAAATAATAATAAAATTATAAAAACATTAAAGTGGTTATTAATAATGTATTAAATAAATTTAATATGATTGTATATCCAGTTAATCATGCATAATAAGTTGATTTAGGACTTGAGGCAAGGGGTTTCTTTCACTCACCCACTTCCTTTTAGGTTATTCTCTCTCTCTCTATCTTTATCTATATTTTTATATTTCTTCTTCACATATTCATAATTTATATTTTTAATATATGTTTCCCAAATATATACCTAGTTTATTTAATATTTCATTGCAGAGTATATACTAGTTTTTCATGTTCCATTCCCAATATCATATTTAAGGAAAACCCAATTAAAAAGAGATATCTTATTTCATAATTCTTTTTAGTTACCACTCTTTTAAAAGTTTTAATATTCTATGATTTCTAAAAATAATCACTATTTTAAGGGAAATTATTCTATTTTATTTTTGGTTTTGAAGGAAATTCTATGATTTTATCTTCTTTAAAGGTTCTTTACCCATTTCTTAAAACATCATTTAAAAGGTTTAGTTTCACACATAAATATTCACCCATTTTTGAATATTTTTCCCTAACTTGAACTCTATATTCATGAACTATAGTTCATTATTAAATTATTAATTTACAATGACATCAATCCATACGTTTATTAATAATGAATATGATATATCATTTGGTATTTCTTTAATATGCAATTATGTAACCTATATCTTCCTACTGAGTTTTTTCTCATTATTATTCTTTATAAATGATTTCCATCAGGTAAAAAACAAATGAATGTACAAGTCAAGATGTGAAATGTGGGATTGAAATTATATATCCCCTAATTTATTGTGTAATGACTTATATATCAATATATTGTTACGTGTTAATGAACATTATTTTGTGTAACACCCCAAAATTTTATGATATATTTCTCTTTAAATAAATTTAAATTCTTTGATAGATTGTGATATATGCAACCACGAGTATAAATGAACGATAATGAATTATACAATTATCTCCAAACCATTGGATTAGAACATATAAACACGACTAACTAAATTATGTAAAATGAATGGTTTAGACATTTTAAAATTGTATTCATTGGTTTTCAATTGATTTTAAATGAAAATACAAATGATTTGAAAGTAAAAAAACATTTTTCTAAAAAAAATATTTTTATGCTTTCATTTCATTTTTATTTAAATAAATTAAATTGATCAATATTGGTGAATTCATGTAATAAAATATATATATTATATATTCAATAAAAAAATTAACATTCATCTAGAATTTTTCTATTTATGTGAAAGGAATATATATCCAGTTTTATGCATAAAAATTTACTTTTCAAAACAATTTTTTTATTACATTTTTTATAATTAGTTTAAAATGAATTTATGCCATTTATTGAAATTGAATCTAGAAAAATGTATTCAATATTTAGAATCAGGATGAAAAAATTTGGTAAATAGGTCTTTTTTATTTTTTATCAACATGAACAGTAACCATAGTAAAGTTTTATCACATCAGTAGGGGTAAAATAGGTAAAATAGGGTTATAACATTGAGATGAAGCTTTGAAATTTATCTAAAACATTAATTGATCATATTTTATGGGTTTATTTAGACTATTTCCATCCAATTATTGAATATATCGAAATATTTTTCCATATTTCCCGGATTATGACTGTTATTTTAATTATAGAAAAGAATAAACAAAAAATGTCACTCTCTTGACATTAATTTATCTAATATTTTATCATAATGCTAAAAATAAGTTATTCTTGGTAATAAAATTTGACATTAAATATAAATTAATTTTATTTATCATAGTAATTTATTTTTAATTTTTATTTATTGAATAATTAAACTAAATTCATATGAAACACTGCCATAGTATTTATTCTATTAAATGAAAAATAAAATAAATTATACTAAAAATATTAAAAGTAACAAAATTTTGGTGAATTATTTTGTTAAAAAAAATTAGATAAATATTAAACACTATATATGTTTTGAAGGATTATATTTGAATACAATATTTTTCATGGTGTCTTTAATGTCAAATTAAATGAATCGAGTAAAAAAATGGAGTTAATGATATTTTATCTTCAATAATATATTATTAAATTATTTAACAAACTTAAAAAATAATAAATAGGTCATGTATAATTATAAATGGTATAAAAATTCATCCATTCACCATTAATGATTTAATTTTTACTTTATAATCAAAATTATAACCCTATAAGAGAAAAACCATTGTTACTATGACTAAGGTTAAAATTGGTTAACTAATTGGTTAAAATAGAATATAAGGTTTAAAAAACCAAATAAACCTATCAAAATTTTATTTTTAGATTTTATTTATAAAAAATACTATCTTATATTCAAATCTATGTCCAATTTGAATCATTTTACTATGTAATTAATTAATTATATTTAAATATTTTAAGAAATTCTAAGAGATCCACTCCCCTCAATTAGAAAAGCGAACCTCTTCTTTCTCTTTTTTACACCACTTTTAATCTTATATTTCAAAAAAAACTTCCTAATTACCTTCTAAAATTCCCTATCCATTAATTATAGGTACTTTTATTCTTAAAATACCATTATAATGGTCCTTAATAATGAATCTAAAGGAGGCCTACAGAAGAAGAGGTATCCATATTAACTGACCTCTTTCAATTTTTTTCTTATTATACTTCATATTAATATATGATATTATTAAGAAAATAATATCATAAATATCCTAAATATTAATAAATTTCATTATTATTATGAAACAACAGTTATTCACCCTATTTTCAAACAAATAGTAATTGAAAGTATCGCTCGTACCTACGTACAGCATACCGTCTCCACGTAGCGATACAATTCATTTTCCATCACCATCCTTCAATGATGGTTATTGTAATGGTTTTAATTTTTACATATGACATTAAATAAATTATTGTGATTATATAATTATAATATCATATCTTCCTTCTTAACATAAAATCCTTTGGAAAATAATAACTTCACTCATGTGTACGTGTGGACTACCACCTCCAAGAGGAAATGTGATACGTTTTTCATTTCTGCTTTACATATATAGTAATAAGTATATAGTTAATTAACATATAAAATAAATTATTATTTTTATATAATGGTGAATTATTATTTACATTATCTCATTACATATATTAAAAAATGGAATCAATATTTATATTTATGTGCGGCCAATGGGCTCCATGAACGGTGTAATTCATTTTTCTATCATTTACTTTTTTTTTGATGACTCGAAATATATATATATATAATTAATATATAGTATATTTATATAATTATTATTATTATTGATATTATGGAAATTTAATAAAATTATAAGGATCGGTAATATCGAATCAAAACATGTATGAAAAAGGAATCAGTTATCACCTGGAATAGTGATTTTAATAAAAAGTTGTTAATAAGAAAGTAATAAGATGTCATAGGTATATCATAAACGGTATTGGTATGATAGATACTTGTATGTTTCTGGAATATATATATATATATATATATATATATATATATATATATATATATTTATTATAGGTGGTTCAAACGTGCATAAAGAAATATGAGACTATAGGAAAAGGATTTATATTTCAAACATATTTTAATCGAGATTGTTTATTCTTGAATTTCCATTGAGGAAATTATAATATGGCCATATAATAAAAACCCATAACTTTATTCACCAATGATTATTTTTCTAGAATATATTTCTACCTTTCATTATCTATACTTTAATTAATTAAAATATTGAAATAATGTTTTAAAGGAATGCCGATAATGTTTTACTATTTGGTTGAAATTAATTTTTCTTCCATGTCCGTGTTTTTTTCTAAAAAAATTTACTATTTTAATATAATTTTTTAGAGTCATTTTTACCCAATTTTGAATTTCTATTAAAAAATTCAAATGAATCTTCCTATCATTTTCCATATGAGTTACTTTTTTACATTTTACAAAAGTGTGAAAGGAATATTTTCATTTAACTTATACGTCATGAAAATAATTTACCACCCTCATGACCGCTCAATGATTTGAATATTAATTTATGAGTTTCCTTGTTTCTTCAAAGAAAATGTTTTAAATAATATTTTGTAAATTTTATATTTTAAATAATATATTTAAAAATGAAATGTGTATTTTCTTTAAGAAATATTCCACTGATTCTTTGAAAGGAATTTTCATCTAAGATAAAATAATTTGATGTTAATTATGTTTTACTGATGATATGATCCAATTATTCCACCTTTTTTCTTTATTTATATGGTTTATCTTTATAATGACGAGATGTTTACAAAACCCATTTACTTTTCAAGGGTTATAATATGATAAAATTATGAATCATTTTTTGAAATTTATTTTATTTTCATTGGTTATAATGTGATTATATGATGGATGTTTATGATACTACAACACACATATGTGTGGTTTTAATTTTTGGATGGGTGGGCCCAAAATTATATATCCCTCCAATGCATTGGGTATTTTTTTATATCTCATGAGATAATTGTAGGAAACAAGTCGATGTGCTGAATTCACTAGGGAATATAAGTCCATGAGATTGATATACTATAGGAAATAGGTGATGATTACTAATTCATTATGATATAAGAAATAGATTTAAATTCCTAATGCACAATGATTTTAAGGTCTAGGTAGTTAACCTTGACATATGAAATAGTTTCTATACTATTGATGGTTCCACACATTTATGACATAAAATTATGGTTAATGATTGATTTATAATAATTTCTCACACTTATGATTCATGTATTTTTTAATGATAAAGTATTACACCATTACTCATGTTTTTTTATCTATAATTTATTTGGTATGAAATTTTTATGTTATTTTGATGATCTTATACCCTTATTATTATGTTATTTCTTTATATGATCATTGATTTATATCTCAAATGTTTACCCTTACTAAACATCTGAGCTCACTCTTTCTTATGTTTCATTTCCTCGGGTTATAAAGAAATGTTTAAAGAGGGTATGTCTATGAGTATTATTTTGTGGGAAGATATTTGTGGGATATTTTTAATATCTTTCATGAAATAAGAATATTGTGTATTTAGTCTCCAAAGAAACTAAACCTTTTCATTCCTCGGGTATGTATTTGTGAAATGTATTCAATATTGATCTAAAAATATGTAATATTTAGGTATAAAAAGTATGGTTTTCTATAGTTGGAATCAGGAGATAGGTTTGGTTAATTTTTGGATATTAATAATATGAATAATTACGGAAAACAATGGGAATAAGTCTAAATACAAGATAACATTATAAATTTTTGGTAAGGACCATGGAGAACCTAGGTTAAACCTAAGGTTCTATAGATTGAGAATAAGGCATCCTGATTTACATGAAATATTAATAGTGGTTCATGATTAGTTGATATCTTACACTGATTATTATTGTTTTATGCTTACACTTTTTATTTTTGGTTTTTGTCAATGGATAGAACCAGAAGAAATCATAATAACATTAAATGTGATGAAAAATTCAATGATTGTTCACCTCATAAAACCTAATGCTATAGGATTTGGATTATAAATTTTTTTATATTCTCAAACATATTTCTTAGGCCAGAAATTATGATAATATTATAAATTAACAAAGGAGGAAATGATGTACTATTGAGCCTTTTATGAGATAATATGCAACTTCTTTTACTTTGTATTTTCATCCACTAATGGATGAAATCTGGATCATAACCACTGAGAAAAAAATTTATGTTCTCTAGTGATCAAAACTTGAAAAAAATTTCTTTTCCCTTTATCATTTGAAAGGATAAGGAGATAAATAATGTAACCTTATTAATAATATCATATAAGAGGATGAAATTGATTCTATAGAGTGGGATTATTTTTAGAGGATATTTTTTAGAAATTAATTCCCTCGTATTCTATGTATAAATATAGAGAAGTAATTCCTTGAGATTAATAAAAATGTGGATGAATCCATTAGTATTTATGAGGAAAATTTTATAATACGTTCAAGGTATTTTTTTGTTTTAATCATTATCCCTTAAATAAAAATAAATCAATTCTTTTGTGGATTAAAAAAAGTCACCAAAAGGCATTAGCTATAAGAAACATTAGTAGTTATAAAGAAAAGGGATAATGAGTCTCATGAAAACATGAATAAATCACATGGTGGAAATAAATATCATCCATCTAAATTCCAAAATAATATGTGAAGAAATAAAAATGGGATTTCTTGAATATAACTATGAGGTGATTTAAATATGGAAATATGTGTCATAAATCCTATGAAAGATGAAAGGTGATGAGTAGATTGATCAATACAATAGAGTAAAATGTGTCTTTAACTAACGTACCTCCTGCAATCTAATTCTTTAAATGAAAAGGGTATGGGAATTATTTCTACCTGTACAAAAATCTAATGTTTTATAATGAAGATAAACATCTACAACCTCTTAATCTAAAATATAAATGGAAATATCCTAGGATAAAATCATTGAAGTGGGTTAAAAGAATGATATGTTTAAAGGTTCACTCATCATTCACACTAGAATAAATAATGTTTTATTTGATTCTTGATCTTCCCACTCTTTTATATCTATAGAATTTGATAAGGGTGTCTAATTACTGGCTTAATGATGATATATTGAGTTATAAGTGAAAACTTTAAAAGGTATTATACCCACATATCAATCCCATAGTTCCTCTCTGATTGAAGTTTGTGGGAAAGTGATTCCTATAAATCTTGGGGTTCTCCATTTAGTTGAATTTTATTTTATTCTAAGAATTGATTGGATTTAATTATATGGATCCCATAGAAATTTCTAAGGAAGGGAATTCAAATTGTATTTTGAAGATGAACCTATGATTGTTTAACAGTGTGAGTACGAATATGAACTTCAAATGTAAATTACTTTTACCATTAAGATCTTAATTTCTATCCATGAAGGATATTTACCGCAGATGGTTGGGGAAAAACTCAACATTTAATATACTACTATTTTATGGATTTTTTTTGATGCCTCTTGAGAAGAGTTTCTTAGTATTATTTTGAATCATGATGCTGAGTTTTCAATAGAAATCAGACCTATTATTGCACCAATTTCAAAGACTCCTTATAGAATGTCCCCAATTGACTTGTAGTAATTTACAAAGAAAATCCAAATAAATATTGATTAGGGATTCATATGACCTATTATATAACCATGGGGTGCACCTCTTATTTTTGTTAATAATAAATATGGTCCAATGCATCTTCAAATTGATTATCCAGAACATCAAAAGATCACTATCAAGAACAAGTAAACTCTACCTCATATCGATGATTTGTTTGATCAATTATGAGAAGCTAAATAATTTTTTATAATTTAAGTTAATTTTTGATAACATCAATTGTGGGTTAATAAGGAGGATATACCAAACATATAATTCCACACCAGTTATGGGAATTATGAATTTATTGTGATGATATCTAGACTTACTAATGCACCTACTATATTCATGGATTTAATGAATACAAACTTTATAGATTACCTTGATTGGTTTGTTTTAGTCTTTATATATGATATTATTTTATAGTCAAAGATTAAGTAAGAGCATTAATATCATCCTATAATTGTGATTAAGACCCTGAAGAAGGATAAGTGGAATGAAAATTTTACCAAGTGTTTGTTTTATATTTAGAAAGTTTCATTATTGGATCATATAATCTCATGTGAGGATATTTCAATGGATCCTTCGAAGATTAAAGTTATAGATAAAGGGACCAAACCAACCCAGTTACTATTATATATGGTTTTCATGGTTTGGATAGATATTACCAATTATTTTTGAGATATTTCACATGACTATAATCCATTCACTAGGTTTACTTATAAGGGGGTTAAGTTATTGTAGATTGATTAATGTAAATAGGATTTCAGGAAACAGAAGAGAAGGTTGGTCAGTGCACCTATGATGAAACTACCCTATAGTAAATAAGATTTTATGTTCTATAGTGATGCATAAAAAGGGACAAGGAAGAATCCTCATACATAATGATATGGTGACAGCATAAGTCTCGCACTAATTAAAAATACATGAGAAAAATTACATGAATTGTGATTTTGATCTAGAAATAGGGTTTTTTCATCAAAGATATAGAGGAATTATCTTTATATTGAAATATATGATATACATATATATGTGGACCATAAAAGTTTTAATTAGATCTTTACACTGAAATATATGAATATGTGTCAGAGAATATTATTGGAATTTATAAAATATTATGATTTTTTAATACAATACCACCTTGGGAAATCAAAGAAGGTGATAGATGCTCCAAATTGAAAGTATCATGTAAGATTATATGTGATGAGGATTAAAATAGATAAAATATTTGTGTAGTTTTTAGAAGATGGAACTTGAAATCATAATGAAATGGGAATATCCTATCTCTCTCATATGTAAGTTCAATCATCTATCCAAGTTGGAATTAAAGAGGCGCAGATGGAAGATGTAGAAATATAAAAGAAAATAATGAGTGTTCTTGACATCAATAATGATTGTGATGGAGTGGTAAGGTTGAGAAATAACATGTGTAACCGATAAATATCATAATTAATTAAGGAAATTTTAGACTAAATTCATGGTTCTTCCTTCTTAATAAGTCTCTGAAGTAAAAAAAAAAATTCATATAGATCTAAAAGAATATTTCTGGTGGCACAACAAGAAAAATTATATTACTGAGTATGTATCTTGATTCCTAGTATATCATCAATTTAATTTATAGAGATACATTTCAAATGGGATTATACAATGATTACACATACCTAAATGGAAATAGGATAAAATTTACCTTGGATTTCATTGTTAGAATCTTGGAAACATCTAAAAAGAATAATACTATTTGGGTTTTAATCGATCAACTTATGAAGTCCACACACTTTATTATTATCAAAGAATATTTTTATCTTGATAATAATTCTATAATATAAAATAAATAACTTTTAAGTTTTCATAGAGTAATATATTCTTTCGTATTAGATAGGGATTCGATGTTTACCTCAAAGTTCGGGAAAAGTCTTCTGTAAACTCTAGATACAGAGTTTAGTTTCATTACTTCTTATTATCCTCTAACTGATAGTTAGTTTGAGAGAACCATTCAAACCCTAGAGGGTATTTTTTGATCTTGTTCTCTAAAATTCAAAGGTTTTTTGGATCAAAACCTTCCTCTAATAGAGTTTTCTTACAGAAATCGCTTTCACCCAAGAATTCAGATGTCCCCTTATGAAACCCTCGGTAGTTGAAAGTGAGAAAATAAAATATATTCAGATAAAGATGGAGAAAAAAATATTGGAACCTATTATAGCTATGTAAATGGTAATTAAATGAAGATCCATTCAGTTGTACATAAGAACATGTCATATTTTAGTGAAAAGTTAACAATATTCGGTGAGATCTAGAGTTTAAAGTTGGTGAAAAATGCAATCCTATGAGAATATCATTGGATGAAGTTAGCGATATTTGGAAAGAAATTAAATTTGATCCCTATATATATTGGCCTTTTTAAATTCTTGATCGATTAGGGACAATAACTAATCACTCAACGTTTCTGTTGAGTCACTCCCAAGTTCACAATATGTTCTATATATCTCCCATAAGGATGTACATACCTAATACTTTACATATACTAAAATTATAAGTCATGAATCTAGAGAAATATATATCTTATAAGGAGAAACTAGTGGAGATTATATATCATAGTGAGATATTTATATAAAACATAACCACTTACCTGGTCAATGTTTTTTGGAAAACCATAAATTAGAGGAAGCAACATGGGAACCTAAGGATACTATAAAAGAGATATATCCCCAATTTTATTATGTGAGTGATGTAATTTTTTGGGTGAAATTAATTTAAAGGTGGGTATAAAATAAAACCCTGATATTTTATGAATTTGTTTCCATAAATATATTTAATTTCTTTTATAACTTGTGACACACACAACCCCAAGTCAAAATAATCTGTAATGAAGTATACGGTTATTTCCTAGCTATTGGATTGGAAAGTATGAATAGGAATAATAAAATTATTCAAAATTTAGTCTTTAAACATCTATAATGTTAATTAACTTCTTATCATTTTATTAAAATTAAAATTTAAATCATTTTAAATTGAGAAAATTTTCTTTTTCAAAAAAAACAATTTTTTTACATGAAATGTGTTTTTACCATAATAAATTAAATTGATCACTATTAGTGAATTATTTTATTGAAATTTATATATTATATATTCAATCAAATATTTTAATCTTTGTCTAGTTGTTTTATATCTGAGATTATAATATCTAACCAATTTTATACTAAAAATATGTTTTCTTAAAAAAAAATTTCATCACATTTTAAATACTTATTTAAAAATGAATTTATAACACTTATATATATTGAATATTTCAAATTTCATTCCATATTTGGAATCATGATTATCAAATTTCATAAATAGTTTTCTTTTATTTTTTTGAATATGAATAATAACCATACTAAATTTGTGTCACTTCGGTAAGGGTTAAATATGTAAAATAAGGTTAAACTTTTGGGATAAGGCTTTAAAATTTATCTAAGGCTCACCTTTAACATATTTAATAGGTTTATTTATGACATTTACATACAATTCTCTAATATAAGTACACTTGTTTCCATATTTATTTTATTGAGAACGTTATATTAATTTAGGAATAGAATAAATACAAAATGTCCCTCTCTGGACTTTAATATCTCTAATATTTTATCATAGGGTAAAAATAGGTTATGTTCAATTATAAATGTTTATTTGAAATATAAATTAATTTAATTTTTCATTGTAATTTATTTTTAATTTTTAGTGATTTAATAATTACCCTAAATGTTATTACAATGAAAACACATTATTTGTTATGTTAATAAGAAATAAAATTAATGATATTAAAAATACTAAAAATGACACAATTTTGAAGAATTGTTGTGCTAAAAAAATAGATAAATTTTACACGTTAGGGATGTTTTAAAATATTATATTCAAATTTCAACTTTATCATTAGGTCTTTCATGTCAAATTAAATAAATTGTGTCAAAATTATATCAATGATATTTTATGTTAAATAATATTTTATGAAATCATTTAGGAATCATAAAAATATTTATTGAGGGAACATAGAATGATAAATGGTCCCAAATGTAATAAAGTTTCCATTTATTAACCAAATTTCACCATATAATTAAAATTATATCCCTTTAAGAGTCAAAATGTTGTTACTACAGTTGAGGTTAAAATTGGTTGACGAAGGGGTAAAAGAGATGATTAAGGATTGAAACACCATATAAATCTGTTAATATTTAATTTTGTTTTTTGTGATTTCAACAACATCCAACCTTATAATTGAATATTGTTCCATTTGGAAACATTTTTATAGATAATGAATTTATTAAATTTTAATATTTTAAGAAATTCTATCAATTCTTCTCCCCTCACTTAAAAAATTGCACCTCTCCTTTCTCTTCTTTAATCCACTTTGACCTTTATATATTGAAAAAACACTAAAAAATGCTCTTATAAAAAACTTTATGCACATTTAAGAGGTGATTTTATTATTATAAGATGTTTCCAAGGGTCCATAAGAAGAGATCTAAAGGATTCCTAACGAAGAAGTGGTAGTCGTCTTACATTCCCTATTTCAATGTATTGTTCTTATAAATACTCTTAATTGTTGTTATTATGAATAAAATGTAAAATTATATATCTTATATATAATTAATGTTATTATTATTATTAAATAACTTTTATTTCACCACTTTTCCATCAAATTGGAAGTGAATGTATCGCTAATGCGTACATATGGATTACCATCTCCCCATACTGAGGCAATTCATTTTCACTCGCCATATTTTATTGATGGTTATTATGATGGATTTAATGATATATATGATATTAATAACACAGTTATTATTCTTTAACGATAATATCTACCATCTTACCTTCCAATATTTTGGAAAATGATTTCGTAACTCATGCGTATGTTTGGACAACCACCCCCATGATGCGATGTGGTTGATTTTTAATTTCAAATTTACATGGATGGTAATAAGGATATATTTAATGAATATATATTATATATATATGACACGATAATGATTATTTAAGTTTAAATTATTATAAAACTTTCTTTCATTTCATCTGTCAAAAAATGGAAACAATGCTCATGTGTTGGTACAAACTATTGTCTCCATGAATGGTGTAATTCCTTTTTCTATCACTACCTTTTCTATATAACACTGTATATATATAATAAATATATCTGATATTTATATAGTTATTAACATTATTTAGATGGTGTAACCATATTCAAAGAATATGAATTGAGAATACCAAACAGAAACATGCATAAAAAAGAAAGTACTTATCACTAAGAATATAGATTTTAATAACAAATTGTTTCAGTGAAAACTAGTATGCAGAACCTGCAAGGGAATTCTAAATTTAGGTCTAACATGGAGAATAAGGGAAAAGGTATGGATGTAATTCCAATTCAATAGGAAACACCCAAAATATCAGCAAGGAATTTTTGGAATCAAGAAGGCATGACCTCCAAAACAAAGTCAAAATGAAATTTCTTTTCTAGAATTGTCAGGGAATAGCCAACCCTAACACTGAAGGTTCCTTCAAGCTCCTTATAGGAAGGTATAAACCTGATTTAATTTTAGTTTTTGATCCCAAGATGAACTCCAGAAAAATAGTAAATTTGTTCAGCAGTAGAGGTTACAATATTCTGGGCACAACCCGGGCTACCTCATGCCCTGACAGAATCCGGTTACTTTTGTACCAGAGGTCGGATTCTCCATGTATTTTTGATGAGGAAAACCAAATCCTTAATTGAAGTTTCACGGTGGGTGGAAAAAAACTTTTCTACACCATTATTTATGCTTACAATAATCATGTTGACATGAGGACTTTATGGGAGAAGATTCAAAATCGAGAAAGCAGTATATCAAACTATTGGATTATCATGGGTGATGTTAATTCCATTTTACATGTGGATGATAAAATAGGATAACTACTAATGTAACCTCTATAAGAGATTTTAGAGAATGTATTGAGAAACCCAGATTGGTGGAAATTAACCTTATAGGTTCCAAATTCACTTGGTACAAAAAATATATTAATGGCATGAGAGCAAGCAGAATTGACCAAGCTTTGTTGAACCATGCTTTGATTGGTGCTTGTAAGTAAATATATTGCATTACCCTTACTAATTTAAACTCTAATAATCATCCTATATTGATTATCTTGCTTGTAACTGGGAAAGGGCAGCCACTTCCTTTCATATTCAACAACGCATGGGTCTTCATGCCAGATTGTTCAAATATTGTTGGAGGGATGTGGAGCACAACAAGTGGAAAGGAAAATCAATTATCTCACATTTACAAATTAAGAATGCTAAAGATTAAAATGATGGAGTGGAGTAAATCCAAGTTAACTTCTTTGGATTCTGAAATTGAGACACTTGAATGTCATATTCAGGACATACAGGAAAAGAGCACTAAATCCAATTTCTTGGGTGACTTGCAATAGGAGGTTGACCTGTCTCTCAATCTGAAAAATCTAGTCAGGATTAAAGACAAAAAAAAGGATATATTCAACGTCAAATGGATTAATGAGTGGGATATAAATAGCATGTTCTTTAATGCCTTGCAAAGGGTCAAAAAAGTGAATAAACCCCTTGCCCTGATTAAAGATGGAGACAAAATTATGAAGAGTAGGAAGGATCTTTCAACTCATATTGTAAATTTCTATAAAAATATTTTCAATGGGAAAGCACGGAGTGCAAAGGTTAGACACAACATCATCCCTAACTTAATTAATGAGGATGAAAATAGGTTTCTTACTTTAATTACAATGGATCTTGAAATCAAGAACGCAGTGTTTGGGATTAAAAAAGATAGCTCTCCCGGACCTGATGGCTTCACAAACGTTTTCTTCCAAACCTATTGGGATGTTATTCAGAATGAGTTTTGTATTCCCATTCAACACTTTTTCATGGGTGGACATATTCCCTCAAGGTTTAATTCTCAGTTCATTTCCCTTATTCCTAAGGTGGAGAATGAAAGTGAAATTGGCCAGTTTAGGCCTATTTCAATGGTCAATACAATTCACAAAGACATCAAAAATATCATAGAAAATATGCTTGCTTGAGTCAGTTATAAGATCATATCTTGGAACTAGTTTGGTTTTGTTAAAGGCAGGAGCATCCAAGACTGCCTTATAATTGCTTCGGAATGTTTTAATCTCCTTAGGAAGACATCGAGGGGAGGTAATGTAGCTCTTAAGCTTGACATTTGAAGGGATTTTGATACGATGGACTCGGGCTTCATTATTCAAGTCCTTCATGGATTTTTTTTTAGTGCAGTGTTTGTTCAATGGATTGCAAAGATGATGGAGTCAATGTGTATCTTCATTCTGGTTAATGGTTCGCCAGAGGGCTATTTCACTTTTTTGAGGGGTGTGACACATGGGGATCCCCTCTCTATCATTATTTTTGCAACTGCTGAGGATTATTTGATAAGACTCCTTATCAGTATGGTCGATGAGGGGAATCTCTCCACTATAAGAGTGGATAGAGGTACATCTTCCCCATATCACTTATTTTTTACTGATGATATTTTGTTTTCACCCAGGGTGATAGGAAAAAACATGGGTAATCTCAAACGGGATCTTCAGAATTATGAAAGTGTTTCAGGACAAGAAATAATTTGGGCCAAGTCTTTGATTTATTTTGGTAAAAGGTTTATTGATGTCCGAAAGAATAAACTCAACAATATGCTTGGTCATTGAGAAGGATCTCTTCCGCCCACTTATCTTGGAGTTACAATGTTTTGGGGAATGTAGAGGGCATCTCACTTCTCACAAGTCCTAACCAAATTTAGGAAAATCCTTTCCTCTTGGAAGGGAAAATCTCTTAAAATGGATGGATGTGTTTTCCTTATCAAACATGTCATTATTTCATAGCTCGTGTATCTGTTCATGGTGTACATGTTTCCAGCATCTTTTGTCAAGACTCTCAACTCAATGATGAGGAATTTCGTTTGGAGTGGATGTCTGATGGAAAGGAAGTTTATCATAGAAAAGTGGCGAAAATGTTGTACACCTACCAAGAAAGGTGGACTAGGAATCAAGAACCTTAGTTGTTTCAATGAAGCACTGCAGGAAAATTTTCTCGGGAACCTCATTCATAAAAAGTCTGCCTCTCTAGAATTTATAAGAAATAGGATCCTTTCAAGACTTGTCTTAGGGAAGCAGGGTTATCTTGATTCTTCGATTTGGCCTAGGCTACATTCTGTTTTTCAAAGAATAATAAGAAGTTCATGTTGGGTTGTTAACAGGAATTATTCATTTCAGTTCTGGAATGACAACTAGATTGGAACCCTTCTTATTGAATGGATCTATGTGGATGAAGACAATATTAACAGCACTTTTTCTATCAGAGAACAGATTGAACACCTTTAGGACCTTCCAGAATATATCACATCAATTATTATGGACTATAAATTTATTATTCAGGACTACATGTTGTAATGGAAGGGGTCTTCGAGTGTTGTGATGGACTCTAAATCCTTTTACCAGAGCCTGATGCATGGTGATGAAAAATGGATTGGTGATTTTAATAGAAAATGGTTGCTCCCATCTAGATTTACACTAATCTAGAAGATTTTTCACAATAGGATTCTAGTGGATGAAACTATTTAGAAGGGAAGAATCTATCTATGATCGAGGTGTGAATTATGCCACCAACACCATGAAGATGATGAACATTTATTCATGTCATGCAATACTGCTTCCTCCATATGGAAATTTTTTCTCCTCACATTTGATCGGCCTTTTCCCATCACTGCTTCACTTTTGGAATTCCTACAGGCACTGCTCGGTATTCAATAGTTTAAACAACTGAGTGCACTACTACAGGTTTCATGTGCTGAACTCCTTCACTCAATTTGGAGGACACATAACATCATTGTGCTTCGGCAGGCAAAGAACCATGAAACTTTGATTCTCTTAGACATTGAAATGGCAATTAAGTTGTCTAGAACAAATATTAGTGACAACTGCAACAACTCAGGGAGGGAGCTCATGATTTTAAGATGGTTGTAGGTCACAGGGTCCTTCCAAAAGACAAGAGGGATAATGGAGGTTATTCGGTCTCCCCCCTTCAACAGATGGATAAAATGTAACATGGACGGCACCTCCCGAGTGAAACTGGGACCATCAAACTTTGGGGTGATCTTTAGGGACTCCCAAGGCGAGGATGTGAAATGCTGTTATGGCCCTTGTGGGCATGCTACTGCATTAGAGGCAGAAATTATGGCTTTCATCAAGGCAGTTGACATGGTTTATCAAAACCATTTGAATAATATCTAGTTTGAGTGTGACTCAGAGGTGCTCATGTAGGAGTTTTGGGTGAATCAGTATTATCTATCATGGAAACTGACCTGCAAATGAATCAACTGCCTAGAAAGGGTTGCCAACCTGAATCACATTGTCACACACACATTTCGAGAAGGAAATTATATTACGGATGGGATTTCCAACAAAGGTATCTTGGAAGGAAGATGCATGCGACTCAGAACTGTGCCTGATGACTTGATGTTGTTTATAATCTGAGATAAATGTAAAATACCCTCTTTTCATATTGTGTAACTCATTGATTTTTCAATATTATAGCCTTTGTGCCCATCTTTCTAAAAAATTAACAAATTGTTAATAAATGGGTGATAAGATATCATATGTAAATAACAAATAATATTATAGATATGATAATGTTTCTATAATACATGAATAATATATCCATAATTATAATATGACATGTTTAAACACGTAATAAGAAAGGCCAGACTTGGGGTCAATGACTTATTTTTAAATCCAATTTTAATCAGGATTGTTTTTTCTTGAATTTCCATTGAGGAAATTATATGATTTTTATCAGATAAATCCCTTTAATTTTCATCTAATTTAGTTATTTTTTTATAATACATGTTTCCCAATAATTTTTCTCACTTTAAGTACTCAATATATTGAAATAATTGTTTTTTGGAAAACCGACTATGTTTGACTATTTGACCAAAACTCATTTTTCTTCCATGTATACATTTTCTCTAAAATGTTTTAAAATATATTTTACTATTCTTATATTATTATTTAATGTCATTTTTAACCAATTTATAATTTCAATAAAAATATTTCAAAGGAATCATTCTATCATTCCCTGAATGAGGTACTTTTTTATATTTTACAAAAGTGTGAAATGATGGTTTTATTTTAACATATACGACATGAAATGAATTCACATCCATCGTGACAGATAAATTCTTTTAAGATTCCTTCACAAGTTACGTAGTTTTTTCTCAAAGAATATTTTTTAATATTCTGAAAAAAAAATTATTTTAAATAAATTATTTCAAAATGAAAATGAAATTTTTCTTAAGAAATATTCTGGTGATTATTTATAGGAATTTTTATCTATGATAATTTCCTTTAATGTTCATTTTATTTCACTTGGAATATGATCAAATGATACCATCAATCTTATTTCTCCATATAGTTTATGATTACAATAGTGATATGTTTTTGAAACCCATTTATTTTCCATGGGATGTGGAGTGATGAAATTATGAAATGTTTAGGAAACCTTTATTCTAGGTTATGTTGTGATTATATGATAAATATTATATAATCTTTTGTAATGAATATATATGGTTTTCATTATATAATTTTTGGTCCCAAAATTATATAGACTTCCAATGAATTAGGTGAAATGTTTCATCTCGTGAGATAATTATAGGAAACAAGTTTATGTTCTTCATCCACTATGGGAAACAAGTCCTTGTGCTTGATCTACTATAGGAAACAAGTCAATATCCTCTATCCACTATTGGAAAAATGTTATGTATTCTAGATCCGTTATGATATGGGAAATAGGTGTTGATACCTAATCTAATATAATTTTATGGTCTTAGTAGTTAACTATGAAGGATGAAATTATTTCTATACCTATGATGGTTCCACCCTTTTATGACATGAACTTATAGTTCATGATTTATTTATGATGATTTATCACTCGTATGATTCGTGTATTTTATATTGATAATTTTTCAGGACATATCTCAGGTTTACAACCCATGCTAGATTTGGTATGAACTTTTTGATTCATATCCAAGATCACATACCTTTATGCTTATCTTGTGCATTCATATGATCAATGATTGATATCTCCCAGGTTTACCATAACTGAGAATCCGAATTTTTCAATTCTTATTTTTCCTTTCCTCTTGTTATAAATAATGGTTTAAGTAGGGTATGTCTATGAAGAGTAATATATGGGAAGATCTCTATGGGATACATTTCATATCTTTCATGAAATAAAAATATTTTTTATGTAGTATCCAAAAACACAAAACCTTTACAGTCCTCAAGCATGTATTTTTGAAATGTATTGAATATTTAACTAAAAAATATAACATTTTTGTACAAAAAAATTGGTCACTATAGTTTTCCTTATCCCTAAGGTTAATCATGGTTCAAGTTATGTTATCCTCATCAAAAATTTAATATATAGGCCTAGTGTATTTTGCCTCATCTATGATGTTATAATGATATAGCATTGTTCTATGACCTATGCATATAATGTCATGTTCCATTTCCTCTCCACATATCCAGGATTAATGTTATCTTATATATTTCTTCTATAATTCATATTTTACATACTCTCATTATTATATTTTTTTCCTAGATTTATCTATTTAATCATCATGGTTTTCCCCTACGTTACCATTTTATCATCACCTTTTAGGATTTATATCCCACCCTTTTCTTTTATGTATGTCCTTTAGAAATCCTATGTTGTTCTAGAGGTAAGATGTTCTCTAAGAGCATATAGTAAGATGGAAATGAAAAGGATACAGTTGATTTTTATGTTCATGTATCATGTACCTTTTCACCCAAATACATTGGAGAATTAGATTTTTGGGATGTGTTTTATGAATAATTATGTTAGATTTGATGTGATAATATTTTTATGTGATACAGATAATTATTTTCAATAAAGAACCAATACAATATAGTTTAGGGTTGTGTCATAAAGAATGTGTAGGGGACTCAACATGAATAATCATGTGACATATTTCCTAAGAAACCCTGTATTTTGGGGGGATGTGATTTCCATATGATTCAGTCAAGAAGTATGCATTTACAATATAGATATTGTGTATAATATAAGTTCCTTCCTCTTTGGGTTTCATTTTTGAAGTCTCATTCCTAGGTATCATTGGTATCTTAAAATAAAACAACAACTTTTCATGATAAAATGATTGGAGGTGAAAATTCCTATTAAACACTCAAGTCACTTAATTTTAGTGAATATATAGGTTATGTTATTATCATGTTATTCTTTCATATATTCCAACTAAAGAAAAATGATGGACCTATATCCATTCCCCTTTAGTAATTTCGTTATAAACACGCATTATTAGTAAAGTAATTTTAACTTAAATTGGAAATATTGATTGAGTCCCATAAAATTGGAAATATAGTGTCAAATGTGTAGGGGTTTGTGTGGTGGTACAATAAGATCACAATGTGATGTATACTATTTAATTTACTTCTTATTGTCTTTATCTACAATGTTTTATAGGATATTTGATAGGCTCAATTAAAAGGCCACTATCTTCCTATTAGCAGCCATGTGATAACCGAAAAAGTGTGGTTGGATTGGTTTTTATATTTTGCATATAACTATCTTAACTCATATGAATATAAATTCATTCCATTATCCAATAGAATAGTATGATTCGTCGCAAATTTTTTATGGTGATAAATTTTATGAAATTGATAAAGTCATTCATCCTAAATTCCTTGAGGTCCACCAATTCATCCCATTTGGAGAAAAATTTAGTGATGGTGAGGTAATACTTACACAACGAAACAGTCACCAGTGAGTTTATCCACATGAATTATAGTATATATGTTTAAAACGTGCAATATTACTTTGTCTCAGGGAGAAACTCTATGGTTTGATGAATGAATTTGGTGTAGATTTTTTGCATATACAATTTCTTTGCAAACATCACATAGTCATGCATTATTGTGGTATAAAATCACCAATGGATCTTAATTTGATGGTATATAGTAGTTATAAACTTATGGGCACCATATGACACAACAGGTACTTCATTCATAACTCTAAGGTACTCTCCTCCTTCAATACACCTGAAAAGGGCCACATTGAAGCCATGTTTCTTGAGTGTTTTTATGGAATGTGGATTATCAAAGAGGATGAAGTATATATAATTTATATTGACTTATTTTATTTAATATTGGTCTTATAAAAAAAATTATGTTATTTATTTTTCAAAACTAAGGACACCCATTTGTCATTTTTATCAATTTTTTGGGATATGGATTTAACATTGTGTGAGGTGAGTTCAATATCATCCGCCACATATATTTATTTACTAAAAAAGGGATCAATTACCCTCTGATGTTTTACATAGATGGTCATTTTATCTTGATATAGGTTGAAATATGAAATGTGAAAATTATTTAATTCATCTAATTAATCATTTTATATCCATGGTACATATAAGAAAACCAGCAGAATAAGTAAACATGCCATCGATTCTCACGTTAAGTCAAGCAATGGTTCCAACTCATCCATTTTAATGTCATATTCTCCAATGATTTTCTTGATTACCAACTTAAATACTCCATAGATTTTGATCTAGGAGAACAATACTTTCATATATATTTAAATTTCAATGATTATAGTTTGATACTTTTCCTAGTTATTAGTGCACCCCTCTGGGGGGAGAAATGAGTACCAAAGTAGAACCATTATTGGGCATATCAAAATGATCCCTAGGTTAACCATATTAAATTTAGTATCTTCCACATTTTTTATAGATAGTATTGTAAATAAAACATAAAATTACATCTCCGATGTTTAGGGGGATTCATGGATAAATATGACCTCCTCATTATGAAGCTTTGAATTTTGGATTGATTTCTCCAATTTTTGATGGGAAACCAAGAAGTCAGTGAATGTATGTATTTAAGTTTCATTTTAAGATATAAATCAGATATTATATTATTGAAAAATGATAACTCATATTTCTAAACACCCAATCAGTATGGGGTTATTGAGGAGGTTTTTAAATTGATCCATATAGGATACTAAGTATACTTTATAATGTTATAGATAATGTTGTAGCTTTTACAACATAAATATTATAGTGAAAAAATTCTTCTCAATTATTGTGTATATGAACTCAACTTACATCATTGTTTGGCTAAGGTAGAAATGATTTTTTTTCTTTTCCATCATTGTTTTTATAGGTAAGGAGAGCACTGATCAAAATTAACTTAACTTCCAAATAGAGGATAAGGGTTTTTCCTTCCATAGGTAAAATTAAAAATAAAGGGTGTCATTGGTACTATTTCAGGATATCAAACACACTATGAAAATCTCTATTATATTGGTAGGTAATTTCCTTTCTTTATCATTTTCGTGGACGTAAAAAAATAGTAAGGTTCACAACAAATCATCTAATATAAGTAATGCATATTTCAATTCATATCAACTCTTGAGAGTTTCATGGTGATGGAGTGTTTAAGATCAACCTAGTCTTTTCAAAGTTGACCTTCAAAGACCATGAATTTATTAATTTAATATAAGTGAATCCAAAAAAAATTGTTGATTCGTCTTCAAATTGTGTAGTTATATCCAAGAAAATTTCATCTCAACGTTTTCCAAGTGATCACAAAAAGAACAAGATTTGACTATCAGGTCATTAATATAACAATCCATTGTGTTCACCATGAGGGGATTAAAAATTTAGTATATAACATATTGGTAGGTAGCTCCAACATTCCTCCATCTTAAGGATATCACCTAATAGAAAAATATCCATCAGAGTTCCATAGATGTTTTAATTATTCATCCTATGGGACTACTTAGATTTGGTTATATGTAGAGTATCAATCTATGAAGAAAATATATTAGAAAAGGATTATTTCATCAATTTTATGATTGTGGCTAAAAATTAATCCATTGGATAGTAAAAATTGTGGAATCAGAAGCTGATATATAATTTGGTCAATCGATTCTTCTTCTTTATAGGGATAATATTATCTCACCATTTTGGGTATTGAACCTCCTTAATAAAATGTTCTTTGGTCAATTTTTCTACCTCATCCTCCACTATGGTTCCATCAGATATATGCATCCCCCCACCCCTGTGGACTTTTTCTAACCATGATGGTCATGGGGAAGACAAAGAGGGTGAATGGTTACATGGGTTCCAATACTTACATTTAAATATAATTCCAGGAAAATATGTCCCTATTATTCTTAAAGAACTTTGTAATGTCCTGAGTATTTGGAGCGGGTCGAAATCTACACCCATTTTGAAATTTTGAAGTATTTTGGGTATGCCAACTCTTCCCACTTTGATCAGAACATAATTTTAGGTTTTCTTTTGACCTAATGCCTTGTTTTTAGTCATGGTTTATGGCTTGGCAAGTTTCATGGGTGTTCATATGGGTTTCGGGTACATCAGAAGCCCAAAGGTCCTATTTTGGAGAAGTGCATACTGAGGTGCATGGTTAGATTTAAATGTGTGGCCACTTGATGGAAACTATGTGGTCCCATGTTTATTAATAACGGTTTCGAAAACTATAAAGGATGGCGTGAACAACCATTTCAGAACTCTAAAAGTTTTATCAGAGGTAATTAATAAGGTTTTTACATGGATAGGGAAAACCATGTGCAATCCAAACACTTAGTTCAAAATGGTAACTACCCTTGCGTTGTAGCATGCTTGGTTAGCACATGGTTACGCCTAAGAATGTGAGGCTTGGCTCTTAAGCATCAAGATCCACACAGTTCCTATAGGGTTTAGAAAACCATGTGAACTAATCATGTGGACTATTAAAAGGGATAATTTACATTTTCGACCTCTTCTACTATTTCTTATCCTCCTTTCTTTTTCTTTTCCTCCACCCACGCATGTTGGGAGCTCCGTCTCCTATTTCCCCTTCTAGTTAGGTGTTGACATATCTCTCCCATATGACCTATGTTCGTCAAGTAGTTTGTGGTGTTGGATCTATATCAATAAGTCTCTCCATCCTCTATCTTCTATTTTCCTTTTCCCATGCCTCGTGGACAGAAAAATATATGTAGGTAGTTTTACCCTAATTTCTAGATTTTAATATAAAATAACAATTTAATCCAAATTATTTTGATTTATAGTTTAAGATCGTACATTCCTACATCTATGAATATAAGTTAGGTGGTGCATACTTTTCTTTTTGATTTCATGAGTGTTTTGAGGATGCAGATTTTAGTGCATCATTATGTTGATTGAGAAAGACCCCATAATTTAAATATATGACTTTAATTAATTAATTAAACCTTATGATATGTCTATGGGTATGATCAATCGATACTAAAAATGGTTTGAGTCATGTGAGAGGCTTTTGACCTTTATTTCTTTAGGCCATGGTGATGTTTGATTTAATTTGAGTTGTTTAATTTATTTATATTTAATTTAATTATATGTATGAACTGCATGTTAGATCCATGGGATTGTTTTAGGCTCATCATGAGGACTGATATAGTCTTGTCTATCTATTTGAGGTGATATGATCATCAGGGTGGGCTTGGATAGTGGGACTTGGGTGATGTTGATCACTAGTTGGGTGACTTGGTCATCATATTGAGGTGATGAGGTCATTGGGATATGGGTGAAGCTCATGTGATATGAGACAGTGTGGTCATTATATTGAGAAACATAGTCACAGGGGCACAAGGTTACAGAATTTTGTGTCTTTGGTTCTAAATTGTTGATTGTCACTCACCTGTATTGGTCAATGAACCCTTCGAAATAATTTGCACACAAGTTGACTCAGATGTTTGAGGTGGTATTGACCACTCATGTGGGTAGAGGCATTCGGTAGATGTGGATTAGGAATTATGGTTGTAGTTTCTTGCTGTAAAAATCTATGGGGGTGGTGAGGAGCCATCATGTGACAACGTTGAGGTAGTCGGTGGGGTGATTAGGCTCATTGTGCTTAAGGCCAGTGGGCCAAGATTTATTTGGGAGGTCAACATCATCATTCCTTGGGACAACATCTATTGAGTCAATGGTGATATTAATTTTATGACAGATATCATTGTACCTTTGAACATCATGCTTTGAGCTAATAAGTGTCTTGAAGAAGAGATCTGAGGGACTATAATTATATTTATTAGGCATGACTTTGGGATTTCAATGACTTTACATGAACATGAGGTGTTGAGACTAACATGGTGTTGGGTTACTTATTTAGAGGTGGAACCTATGGTTTCAACTGAACATTTTTATATCAGTGGATTCCCTTATCTTAGGCTAAGGATACTCTCTGTTGCGGCATTCTGGCATTAGCTGAGGAGGGTGATAGCTTCCTGGTGGCTTTTGAGAACCAGAGAAGTTTGTGTTTATTTTATGTATGTTATTATATTTTAGTTATTTTAGTTCACAAATTATTAAAAAAATGTTAGGTAGGAACACACTAGTGTTGGCTTACTGAGACTCATCCTCATATAATACAAGGGATCTTGGAGACGCGTGTAGATTTCATGATTTTGCATTCAAGTAAGGGTTCATTCTCGAGAAATGGATTCTATTGGTTGATTTTCAAGGGATAGAAGGAAAGGGGCCTTGAGGTTCCGGCCCCAGCTGTAATCTTTGTTTTGTATTACTTTTTGTATTAGCATGAAACTTATATATATGTATTTACATGGTCATCCATTGGTGAAACTTCTACTAATTTCCTTATATGAATTGTTTTGGGTTCATATTTTGGTTTAGTATCTATAAATGAAATGTATTTTTTGGTTATTTATTTATAAATATGTTACTTAGTTATACTTCTATTATTATGTATTACTCTTTTATTTCCACCATGGAAAGTTAATGGTTTGAGCCTATTGGTATATCTTCTCAATACCTTATATTTTTATATTAGACCACTATTATGTCACCTACATAGGGTATGGTATCCCCCTATCACACCCTTTCTTCTAGTCGATAGCCTTTGGCATACTTTGAGGCATGCCTAAGGCTAGTGACACTCATCCTGAAAGCACAGCTCAAGTGGCTAATCGGGTTGGGGAGCTACAAATGGTATCAAAGGTTTATTTAGTGGGAATTAGTAGGGGTGTTTGGATGGATTCTAATGATGTCAATTTTTTTTATTTTCTTGTTTTCTCTTACTTTTCGGACTATGATAGACCAGAGATTAATATGTTGTTAGAATTGGGTTTTGAACTTGTGTTTGGGTGCCAGTTGTCCCATGCATGGGGGCAGACAAATTTTATGGGGATTGTAATTGCTGGTTTACTTTTCTCATTTTATTGTTGATATTATTTCCACCTCGAGTGGTACACTAAGAATGCAATGGTTACCTTTTATGATATGTGACCCGTGACCATGTATGGTAAGGGAGGAGATATTTGATCCCTGTCCAGTATGGAAATGAAGGCTTGGTTATGATTTTTTATTAGGCACATAGGATTTTTTCAATATATATATATATATATATGCATGTTTCATGATATAATTGTGTCTGATTGTCAATGGGGACCTGGATTTAGGGTTTCCTAAAGTTTCAAAAAAGGATTTTAAGTAGTGTTTTGCTTCCTAGCTTTTCTTTAGTGGCATCTTACTAAACTAGAACAGGTAGGCAAAGTCAATGAAATCAGTTTATGATATGTGATATATATGTATATGTATATCCTGGATCATATAAAATCAAGTAGGTATGATGATATGGGGCGATGTTAATCGCCAGATAAGGTGATGAGGTCATAAGTTTAAGGTGACATGGCTTTTCAGGATACGCGTCACCTAAGGCATACTTGATACTTGGATTTGATATGGGTGGGTAAGGAGGCCATGAGGCTCGTATGTCTTCTGACTTGGTTACAATGGGGAAGGGTAAGGGTAGTGATATTGTGCTACCTATTACAACTTTACCAATCTATGATATATATATATGTGTGTGTGTGTGTATATATATATGTTGTCTTGGAAGTCTGACCACGTGGTGATGTTCATTAGGTAGCTACATGGACTATTTTAGATGGATCCTTAGGAAGGCAGTCATAGGGTTCCTCTAGAAAAAAAACATATTGAGACCCTTGAGGGTTGGGATGAGGCCCTAGAGGGTCAGAATGAGAAAGAGTTGTAGGTACATGCTCAGGTGTAGACCCCAGTGCAGGGGGAAACCACCATATTTTGAAGCATTTGGGTTGTGACTTAACAAGAATCTCATAGTGATCCTGGTAAGTGTCTTATTGGGTATTGATAGGGGAGCGCAAGGATTAAAGCCATATATGGAAAATATGACCCAATAGTTCCATTCATAGCACCCACCACTATTTTAGGGTGAGGTTCGTCCATAGGTAGTTGATAATTAGGTCAAATCGATGCAGATGATTTTTGAGTTGATATAGATTCCTTGAAGGTGGTTGGTGAAACTGGTGATGTATATTCTTAGAATAATGGAAGAGAACTAGTGGAATGTGTAATTTTATGCAAACATCCCTGAGGGACTGTCCTAGAAGGACTTTGAGGCTAGGATCGTTGAGCACCTTTTTCTAGATATATTGTGGTCAGATAGAACTTGAGAGTTATTGAGATTTTATTAGGGTGACATGTCCAACATAGACTATGAAGTCACATTCATAGAGTTGTCTTCCTTCACACCTAGAATGGTGAGATACAACACCTCAATGGTGATGTGTTTCGAGGATGGTTTATGGAACACCATTTGGGTGCAGGTGAATATCTTCAGGTTGGACTCATTATCGGATGCAGTGAATCAGTTGTGCATAGATAAGGTAAACTTGATGGATCTATCATACTTAATCAGGGCGGTTTCTTCAGGTGATTTTAGTGTCAATTATTCATATAGTAGTAAAAAAGATAGGTATGAGTTCTATGAGGGTCATCGGGCCAAGGAATTAGGTATACCAACTCAAAGTGGGTAATCAATAGAGTGATTCTGGTGCGGGTACCCAGGAAATGTACTGACTCAGTCTGAGCGGCCTCCAAAAGTGTGTCGCGCATGGGGTAAGGTAGGGTATGTAACACCCCGACCTCAGTTACCTAGATTCAGTGCATTATTACATAACATCGTCATGATCACAAGAAAGATCAAGTCTTGAAAGAACGATTAGTTTATTAGCCTTGGAATAACTAGATACATTCATAAAGTTCACATTACATCGTAAAGTGAAAAACTACTAAAACAACATATTGTCTTCATATCCCCCCATATTATCCCTGCAGGTCATTCATAGATTACTTCTTCACATCCTGGGAAAAATAAAGCATTTAAAGAGGTGAGCTCAAATTCTTAGTAAGGATAACAATATAGCGGAATCATTCATAAATAAGCATAAACTTTTAAGGCAATGTATAGCTAAAACAAAAGCCTTTTAAACTTGAACTTCAATATAATATGGAAAAGATAAAATGAAATAATTCCATTTACTTATTCACATGGATATTCTACTAGTCGAATAATCACATGCAATGTCAATAACCACTTTCATAATGATGGAATGAATAATGCTAGACTATCATAACCACATATCCAAGGCCTCGTGCCAAGACTACAAATAAGATTTTGTCAAGGCCTTGTGCCAAGACACTAGTTTGTCTCATGAGACCTACCGATGCATCGAGGAGATATATCGGTCTCCACCCGTCACTTACTAAGTCCAATTAATTCCTCATATGAATAGTTTTAAACATAACATAAACATTCGTATTAAAACTAGCATACGAAATTTCAATACTTTCTCCATAAACCATGAATGGTATAAAAATAATACATCCATAGTCAAACATATCACAAAACCTTAAATACAATATGAAAGTTTTGTATCATAATAAATCAACTTCAAATAATCATAAAATCCATCAAAGGATGTTGACATAGATGAAATCAAAACTATTTGGGAGAAATATCTCTTTTTTTAAATCATTTAAAAGTCACACATTTATTAAGGAAGTAATTTAAAATAGATTTTTCAATAAAAGTGTTCCATACAACTTTTAAACTTTAGAAAAGAAATATTATTTCAAAACATCCATTTCCATATAAATAAATCATTAAAATCATTTTGAAAATATGGACATTAAATAAAAATATTTAGAAAGATAAGTCTTTAAAACTTTTAAAATTTTGATTTTGATAAAGAGTACCTTACACAAATTCTTAAAATATTCATTTTGAAATCATTTTAAAAGTAAAATAATTATAAAATAATACATTTACATTTAAAATATTCTTATATGCTTGTAAGGGAAGATTTGAAGATTTTCTAATGGTATAAAATAGCCGCACCCACCGTATAAGTTAAAAAAAGACATTCTTAACTTAATTTTGTCGAAAAGGTTAAAAAGGACCTTGTTTGGAAAATGACGGAAAGATTCCTTTATAAACATAATATAAAAAATAAAACAAGGGTATAAATGAATTTAAACCATATTCTGTAAAATAGTAATAATTTTTTGAAATACATTTTTAAGAAACATGGATGTGGATGATAAAGAGGTCCCAGTAGATAATTACGTATAAACAACCTCGGATAATGAAGAGATTGTGAAATAAACCCTTACCAATTTGAGAACTTACGAAACATACACCCCATGAAAGAGGTATCATACAATGAATATGTAAATACAAATAAATTAATGTGTATTACACAAAGAATACAATTATGGCCAATACATACACCACACAAAAGGTAATAGTGGCAATATGGCACGAATCTCACAGGAATAAGGAGTAAGATGAAAACCCTTCACCTTGTACTTTTCCTTAGAAGATGGTATGTTAAACTCCTGTATAATAATTAAAACATTTTTATTAAATTATAAAAGAATCATATACATAATTATGATATCATATATGATCATATAATAATTCTTTTTTAATAATACTTTAGTATTATCATCGTTTCGGGTGTTAACTTACTCATTTTCTTTTATATGTTTTGTTAAATAAGTCGTGTTTATTATGGATAGGTTGTATCTTATTCATATCCATAGTGATATAAAGTTCTTAAACATTACTTTTAATCATCCAATGATAATTAGTCTTGAATGGATATGATGGGGAATGAATCTCATCGCGTTCGTGGAGACGGTAGTCCGTACGTACGCACAAGAAACAATATCATCCTTTTGATATTTAAATAATATATAATTGGATGGTAAACCATATATAAAGAATAATTATAATGTTATATTTATTATTTACATGAATTACACATCATTATTATACCCATCCAAATAATAATATAATGAATAACAATTACACCACGACGTGGAGACGGTAAGTCGTACGTACGCACGTATGGTGACATGTCATTCAAAGGATGGATAGAATACATAATATGGTTGTACCATATTTATAATAATATCACAGTATATAGTATATACTGGAGTTATTATTTTAGAATGGCAATGACAAAGAAAGAATAAGTTGAAGAAGAAAGGAAATTGAAGGAGGGTGGTGAAAACATTACCTCTTCTTCAGGTTCTTCCTTTTGATTTGATCAAAAGGGCTATTTAGGTTGGAATTATGATCAAAATAAGTCCTCTAGGTTGATTTGAGGGAAGTTGAGAGAGTATTTGGTCAGGTTTTGGACAAACCAAAAGGCTTTTAAAGTGTGAAGAATTGGTTAGAAGTGGTATCCTTTTATAAGGGGGAGGAGGGGCACCTTGGGAAAATCTAGAAATATTATTTTATAATAAATTCATATTCGGTTTCTAATGGCTCCAAAGTGGGTTATTTAATGTTTAAGGTGGGGATGGGTCTAAAACCACTCAACCAATAGAATTTATATAGGTTTGGTTCATTATATTAACCTTATCTTTTAGTTTTAACTCTTAGTTAATTAGTTTGACACTTACCATGTCACTTTGTATTTTTATATTATATAGTTAATAAACTTACTATATACCTTCAAGAGACCCCCAAGTGGTCCATTAATGATACAAATATCTCTTGGCTGAACCTTATATTTTTAGGAATTGAATATAAATTAATAATATAACATTTGTTTTAAAAATGCTTTTATGTCAATTTTGACACTATTGGGTATTTTGTTCTTGATAAATTTATAACAGCATTATTACTTCGAAAAAAATTTATATAAACAATACTAATATGTCATAGTAACCTGTAAAATTATTGGAATTTATAAAAAGTCTCAAATTACATTTATTTGGATATTTATAATATCAATTATCTTAATCATTCATCAATACGGTAATTACTGCATCATCATTGTGTCATAAATAAATTAAATTATTTAATGTATAAAAATTATAAATAAAATACCATTATGTAGGAAATATTTTATATTTAAAATGAATATTTATAGTCAAAAATATAACATATATAACCCTATGTAAAAAAAATTTTACTAAAAGATATATGCTTATGTCATTTTTGTATTTACTTTAACTTAATTAATATAAAGTGTCCCTATCACCTACAAGGGGCTACATGGGGTCTCCAAATCGACCCAAATATTCCCATGCTCGGACATGTATCCCCCAATAATGTTAGGACACGTTTTATGGTAATTTATTATTATTATAATATTATTTGTTTACCCATATTTACCGGATTTACCCTTTAACCATGGTAAATAAAATATTTACCGAAATAATTATTCAAAATGTCTAAAAATTAAAGTTACCTATTTACACAATTTGGACATCCTGATTAAAAATAGGGAATCCATTTTTCCATATTCAAAACATAGAAGTGGCAGAAATTAATTTAAAATTAATTCCCGCTGTCAAAACAAAAAGCGTGTTTTTAAGAAATAATAACTATCAAAATATTGATACTTGTTTATGTCCGGTTTAATTATGAAATTATTTTCATTGAAAAAAATTATATTAAATTGTAAAAATATATTCTAAATATACTTTATAACCATTCAAATTCATAATTTATCACTATTAATTATTTCTATTAAAAAAGTTGTTTTTAATAAAAATTTAGTACTTTTCACTATTCATCAAAATATAAAAGTTATCCGAAATATACCAAAATTTCATCCTAGGATAATCTTGACATTCCAAATCCAACAATGAATTCCATTTTGAAAGATAAAATGTATAAAATTTAAAAAAGTGGGTATTACTATTCATAACGGCTACTTTGATTGGTCGCGGCGTGTTAGAATCTCGAAGTTGCATACAACACACGCTACTGTATTATTCAAAGAGAATCGTACCGTGGAAGCTTGGGGTGTTACATTATCCCCTCCTTCAAAAAATTTCATCCTCAAAATTTCTAGAATACTACCTCCTTAAAAGACTCGGGTGTTTCTTCATCATAAGTTCCTCGAGTTCCCACGTGGCCTCTTCCATCTTATGGTTTCTCCATAGAACTTTTACAAGATAGGTCGTCCGGTTTCTCAGCACTTGTTCTCTCGTATCAAGAATCCCAATGGGATCTTCACAATAAGAGAGATCAGGTTCCAATTCTAATTCCTCATAGGTGAGTACATGTGTTGGGTCAGACATGTATTTTCTCAACAGTGATATGTGGAACACATCGTGAACTTTGGAGAGATTTGGTGGCATTGCCAAACGGTAAGCTACAGCCCCAATTCATTCTAGAATTTTGAAAGGTCTGATGTACCTGGGACTCAATTTACCTTTCTTTCCAAAATATATAACTCCCTTCCATGGAGATTCCTTCAAGAAAACATGATCTCCCACCTGAAATTTTCAAATCCTTTCTTCGATTGTCACCATAGCTCTTCTGCCTACTTTGAGCTTCTTTGATGTGGTTTTGTATTACCTTCACATTTTCCATAGTTTCCTCCACCAGTTCTAGGCCTACAAGTTTTCTATTTCCAACGTCATCCCAACAGGTTGGTGTGCGACATCTCTTTCCGTATAATGCTTCATATGGTGTCATCAGAATACTTGAATGGAAGCTATTGTTATAGGAAAATTCTACCAGAGGTAAATATTGATCCCACATACCCTGAAAGTAAAGTGAGCAAGATCTCAACATGTCTTCTAAGGTTTGTATAGTCCGTTCTGATTGTCCATCTGTTTGAGGGTGGTAAGTAGTGCTTAAATGAAGTTCAGTATCCAAGGCCTTCTAAAGACTCTTCCAGAATCTCGAAGTAAAATGGGGATCTCGATCCGAAACAATTGATAGGGATACTCCATGAAGTCTCACAGCTTCATTTTTATATAGTCTTTCTAGAAGTTCAAGTGGTAAATCTTCCCTTATAGCAAGAAAACGTGCTGATTTGGTAAGACGATCAACAACGACCCATATTGCATCGTTCCTTCTAGGAGTCTTTGGTAGTCCCATGAAAAAGTTCATAGTGATATTATCCCATTTCCACTCAGGTATGGGAAGAGGTTGCATGACTCCTGTAGGTTGTTTCCTTCCAGCTTTCACTTTTTCACAAACCATACATCTTGACAAAAAATCAGCAATGTCCCTCTTCATGTTGTCCCACTAAAAATTTTCGTTCAAATGTCTATACATTTTGGTGCTCCCATGGTGTATAGAGAAATTGGAACTATGAGCATCGTCTAAAAATTCCCTTTTTAAATCAGGTATATCGGGAACACAAAGTCTCTTCTCGAATTTAAAAATTCCTTCTTCTGACACAAAGTCTCTCAATCTCCCATCATTCACAGCTTTAATCTTCTTTTGAAATTCTTCATCGTCGGTCTGAGAAATCTTAATCCTTTATAGTAAATATGGTTTGGCAACCATTTGAAAAAGCACTGATGTTTCGCCTTCCATGGTTATTCCCATGTCCATCTTCACTAGATCCATGAAAATTGGATCCCTTTTAATTCTCATATTGTTCAAAACTCCATGATATTTTCTGCTCAAAGCATCTTCCACTTTATTTGCCTTCCCCGGGTGGTAGTGTATCGTATATTCATAATCCTTGAGTAATTCAATCCATCTCCTTTTCCTCATGTTGAGTTCTTTTTGGGAGAAAATATACTTCAAACTCTTATGATCAGTATAAATCTCACATTTTTCACCATAGAGGTAGTGTCTCCATATATTCAAAGCAAATATCACAACTTCTAACTCGAGATCATGAGGAGGATATTTTTTCTCATGAATTTTCAACTTTCGTGATTCATAAGAAATAACCCTATCATTCTGCATAAGGACACAACCAAGTCCTTTCTTCGATTCATCACTATAAATAACAAACCCATCATTCCCCGATGGTAGAGTCAATATAGGAGAATTGACTAATATTCTCTTCAGTTCTTCAAAATATTCTTCACACTCATTTTTCCAAAAAAAATATTCCCTTTACATGTGAGCTTTGTTAATGGGTTAGCCAATCGGGCAAAATTCTTGACAAAACGTCGATAATAACCTACTAAACCAATAAAACGGTGTACCTCAGTTATACTCGTAGGTGCCGGCCATTATTGGATTGCCTTGGTCTTAGAAGGATCAACAGAGATTCCATATTTTGAGACAATATGGCCAAGAAAATAAATCTCCTAAAACAATAATTCACACTTGCTAAACTTCCCATATAATCCATGTCTTCTCAGAGTATTCAGGATAATGTGCAAGTGATTTTCATGATCTTAATATCTTTTGGAGTATACCAAGATTTAATCAATAAATACCACCAAAAAAATATTGGGATATTCCTTGAAAACTCTATTCATTATATCCATGAATACTGAGGGTGCATTAGTCATCCCAAAAGACATTACTGTAAACTTGTAATGCACGTACCTGGTTCGAAATGCTGTCTTCGGAATGTCTTCCTTATTCACACACAACTGATGGTATCTAGATCAAAGGTCAATATTTGAAAAGTATTGAGCTCCGTGAAGTTGGTCAAATAAATCATCAATGAGAGGTAGGGGATACTTTTTCATTATTGTTATAGCATTGATCTACCTATAGTCAATACATAACCTCGTAGATCCATCTTTCTTTTTAATAAAAAGAACAGGGGCTCCCCATGGAGAAACACTAGGGAGAATAAATCCCTTGTTACTCAATTCCTCTAGTGGTTTCTTTAGTTACACTAATTATACAGTGGCCATTCTATAAGGGGTCTTCGATATAGGCCTTTATCCAAGAATTAAATAAATGGAAAACTCAACTTCTCGTTCTGGAGGATGTCTAGGTAAATCTTCCGGAAACACATCTAAATATTCTCTCACAATAGGTACATCCTCTATTTGAACATTCCATTCTTCACCCACAGTTATTTCATTATCTTCCTCCCCGATAATTGAATTTAGTTGAGCTACTGGGGGTGCATCTAGATAAGAATTAGGTGGTGACGATTCTTCTCTAAAAATAAGGTGTTCTTTATCATCATTATCAAAAATTGTAACCTCCTTCTTCTTAAAATAAATATTCGCATCATGGTCCAAAATCCAATCCATACCAAGGATTATATCAAACTCAATCATAGGTATGACAATGAGATCAGCGGATAAAGAACATTTATGTGCTCTAATGGGGACTAATTCACAAAACTTTGTTGCAATGATACGTCCCTTTGGAGTTTTAACTGATAACTCCTTTGTTAAATAAAATTGAAAATATCTAATTTTCTTAGAAAACTAGGAAGATATGAAACAATGTAATGATCCAGAATTAAATAAAGCATTTTCTAAACTTGAGGAAACCAATAAATTACCTGCCACCACGTCTTTCGGAGCTTCTACCTCAGCAATAGTGATATCATAAGTTTGGCCTTGATCCCTTTTCTTTTTCTAAGTAAAGTTCCCCTGACCCTTAGGAAATTCATTTGCATAATGTCCCATCTCTCTAAAATTATAGCATTCCATGTTGATAGAAACTCTCTTTCCCTTGCAATCATGTGCTTGGTGGCCTTTTTCACCACACTTGTAACAGACTCACATTCCTTTTAAGAAAGTACCAGGGTGTTTCTTCCCACATATACTGCAGGATGGATTTTCAACTTTTCCCTTCTTCCCCTTATTTCCATTTCAATATTGATCAGTGGATCTCTTCTTCTCTTCCTTTTCTTTAAATTCATAAGACTTAGAGAGTTCCTTTTCTGTTTTGATAGCACTTGAGAAAAATGTCTTCGTACGACGAGAAGGATTGTGAGACTAATGCTCAACGAAGAAATGGTTTTAACCCATCAAAGAAATGATAAATATTAATTCTTGGGTTACGTATATAATCTCCAGTATACCTTGCTAACCTTGTAAAGTTAACCTCATACTTTGTGACATTCTCATCCTCCTTTTGCCTCAAACTCAGAAATTGCCTTTTCATATCTACTCGATGGTCACGAGGAAAGTATTTTTCTAAAAACAGATCTTTGAACTCCCTCCATTCCATGTTTGATATTTAATCATCTTCCTTCATGTTTTGAATCAACGACCATGATTCATCAGCATCTTCAGTGAGGCGGTAAACTGCCATGATAACATTTTCCCTTTCACTACTCCCCAAAGCCTGAAATATTATCTCTAGGGAACTTATCCATTGCTCAGCTACCAATGGATTTGTACTCCCACTGAATGTTGGTGGTTTTTTCCTCATGAAGAGATATAACATTTATCCTCCACACTATGGATTAGGGTGCTCTATATGGGTAAGGTTATTATTCATAACCTGAGTGAGTTATCCTTGTATGGTGATAATCTAATCAGAACCTGTTACATCACCAGCTCCACTATAATTATCATGAGCAGGAGGGAAATCCCTACATGGAGTGTGTGCATTGATACGATTTCCATTTCTTTCACAAGGTGCCATCTCTCAACAATGGCATAAACTAGATCAGTTTATGAATCAAAATACATAATTCCATACTTGTAAAACACTTAACATAAATTGAACAGTTTATGGATATAATCCAAAATCATAAAAAAAATCTTTGAGGAAGTATATACTCATAAACCCTTCATAATGGTTCATAAAGAAAATGAGAATTATCCTAAGCATATCCCCCGGGAGTGTCGTAACCAAGAGTGCAGCAAGACCTGTTGTCGTGCACCAGTTCCCGTTCGAGTTTATCACAAAGCGGTGTTTTCGGGTTTTACCCCTAGGTACATCTGTGCCAGAGCCTCCTCTACCTACTCGCATCTAGACAGGGATATATTACTCAGAAAACTCACAAAATATCTACAATACCGAAATTCTAGGAAGTTCTTATATACTAATCCTCAAAGTCTATCTTAGGTCTATGTGCTCTAATAAGAGTTTACCTAAATCTATCTTCCAAGGTTTGTACTAAACTTACTTTGATACCAACTGTAACGCCCCAACCCCAGTTGCCTAGATTCCATGAATTATTTCATAACATCGGCATGATCACAAGAAAGATCAAGTCTCGAAAGACCGATTAGTTTAGTAGCCTTGGAATAACTAGATACATTCATAAAGTTTACATTACATCATAAATTGGAAAACTACCACAACAACATATTATCTTCATATCCCCTCATTTTATCCCTGCAGGTCATTCATAGATTAGTTCTTCACATCCTGTGAAAAATAAAACATTGAAAGAGGTGAGATCAGATGCTCGGTAAGGATAAAAATATAGCGGAAACATTCATAAATAAGCATAAACATTTAAGGCAATGTATAGCTAAAACAAAGCCTTTTAAACTTGAACTTTAGCATAATATGGAAAAGATTAAATGAAATAATGTGATTTACTATTCACATGGATATTCTACTAGTCTAATAATCACATGAAATATCAATAACCACTTTTATAATGATGGAATGCATAATGCCAGAATATCATAACCACATATCCAAGGACTCGTGTCAAGACTACAAATAAGATTTTGTCAAGATCTTGTGCCAAGACACTAGTTTGTCTCATAAGACCTACCAATGCATCGAGGATCTATAGCGGGCTCCACCCGTCACTTACTAAGTCCAATGCATTCCTCATATGAATAGGTTTAAATATAACATAAACAATTGTTTTAAAACTAGCATACGAAATGTCAATAATTTCTCCACAAACCATGAATGGTATAAAAATAATACATCCATGGTCAAACATATCACAAATCCTTCAATACAATATGGAGGTTTTGTATCATAATAAATCAACTTCAAATAAGCTTAAAATCCATCAAAGGATGTTGACATAGATGAAATCAAAACTATTTGGGAGAAATATCTCTTTTTTGAAATCATTTAAAAGTCACACATTTATTAAGGAAGTAATTTAAAAGAGTTTTTTCAATCAAATTGTCCCATACTGTAAAGACCCATAAATTTCAAGGAAATTTTTTTCTTAATTTCTTTGGGATTTTACGAGTATGCAGTTTCTGACAGCACCTGATTCCGAGGCCCGGTGTGCCCAGAATCAATTTCCGAAGTTTAGCTCAGGTATGTTCAATGAACGAACGAGCAGGTTTTTCCTAACTTTTGAACTGGTGCTCGGAATCGAAATCCGAGGGCACCGATGAAACCGCAGCGCTGGTAATCGCTTAATAAGACTTTCACTGGAGTTGTGTTTTCTCGGGAGGTGTTATTAAAAATTAAGAGGTTTAATTGAAGAGTGAAATAAAATACGTGTTACAATTTTATTTCTACTCTAAGTAATTATAAAATACGTGTGGAAGTTGAGGTGGGACCCACTAAATCCTAACTCCTCTTGATAGGGTATTAGTGAGGCAGGCCCCACATGAGCCCCACCTTTTCAAATTCCTCTAACCTCTCTTAAAGTAGGCAAACCCCCCATTAATTTGTAACTCACCCACTCTCCCTCTTTAATTGCATGTCAACTCTCGTATTAAATTGATTGATTAAAGTTATTCAATTAATTTAGTTTGAGTTTGAGTTTTTTTAAAGATTTGAAAATGCATGGCATGTGTTAACAAAATAAGGAAGCCCTTGTTTTATTTGGGGGTTGTTTATTTGTGGGAGGATCTTGGGAGATAATACTCAAAGTCTTGAGGATCGTCATCTTCTTCATTGGAGAACGCGAAAAACGTAAAGACCTCGATGAAGAATGTTGTCACCTCAAGGAGAGATCGACGTGTTATCTATTCTCCTCTCTGTAGCCGGTGTGTGATGCCTTTTTCCAAAGACCGACGATGCAACCTCTTTCGATCTTATTCCCGCTTCAAAGGAAGGGAGACGCCGCTCCTCCTCGGACGTTCTTCGTCAACATATACGGAGCTTCACCTCACGACGCTGTTTCCCGCGACGATCATCATTCAACAACTTCTTAGAGGTAGGGGTTAGTTTTTATGTTCGTGATTATTCATGGAGTTCATCGTTAAATAGTTATCCAGTTTTTATAGAATTAACGGGAGGAGGTCAAACCGCAAAAATACGGCCGACTCTCCTCTCCTTTGTTGTTGCACTTCATTATGGATTGGAACAGACGCGACGCGAAGCCGTCACACCGCGCGGAAACTAAGGAACCGCAGCCGGTGTGGGCCACGGAGAAGGAGCACGGTGTCGTCGTTCCGCAACGTTGAGACCGAAAGAGGACACGACCATATTTGGGCCACGTCGGAGGGGCGCGGCGCCGTCGCGCCGCGTCGAATGGCAAGAGCCGCGGCCAAGGGCCGCGGCGGTTCAGCAGGGAGGCGGCCGGACTCAGCCGGCCGCCGACGAACAGGGAGGTGGGACCGGTTGGTCCCGCGGCAGCAACACCGGCCAACCATTACCCGAAGAAACAGGGGGTTTGAACCCCCGGCCAGCGTAGCAAGGGTAGACCCCCGCGGGTCCGCCGTTTTGTCAATCAAGGGGGGCAGCGCCCCCCTCCGAATTCCGCTCGGCCGATGGTTGAGCCGCTAGCCACGTGCGGGCCTTGCCGCACCGCTGGACCAAGCCGCGCCGCTGGGCCGGGCCGCGCCAAGCAGACCGGGCCATGCCCAAATAGGCTGGACCTAGACCCGGGTCGGGTCTACCCGGTTCGGGCCGACCCAGGGGTTTTTGGACTTGGACCAAACCCCCTATTTTCGGATAGATCCGTTCAAATGCCCATAACTTGGGCTACGGACCTCCAATCGATGCACCGTCAGTTGTGTAGCGATCCTTGGATCGATATGGTCGTTTCAGTATATTACACTCAAGGTTTCGTATAACTTTCGGTATGGCAAGGTTGGTTCAAACACGAAACCAACCGGGCCCTCGGAGCGGAAACGCTTATAACATGAGCTCCGGACGTCCGATTGACTTGTCGTCGACCTTGTTGGAATCCTATTAGTGAGAAGGTTATTTTGGATTTCTCCGCTCGAGGTTTGGACATAGTTGGAGTATGGTTGGGTTGATTTTGACTTAAAAACCAACCAGGCCCCTGGGATGAAAGAGCTAATAACGCTCAGACCGTGCGTCCGATTGACGCGTCGTCTATCGCGTTGTGTTCCTTTTGACGAGACGAAACTTTGGGATACATCAAATTTGGAATACTTTTCATTTGATGTATTGACCACCTTGGATTGTGGAGCGGACCATCCTGGAATCGAGCATGTTGTGTGCGGGAACCCTAGAGTTGGCTGCGTCTGCGACGATGATGACGACTGTACTGGGATCCTCCATGGGTTCGGTAGCGATGACGACCGTACTAGAATCCTCCGTGGGTTAGATGGTGATGAATATTGTTCTTGTATCCTATGTGGGTCTGGCAGTACTTGACTACTGTTCTTGTATCCTACGTGGCTCTGATAGTATTTGACTTTGTATTTGTATCCTATGTGGGTCTGGCAGAGTAGTTGGTCTTGTATCCTTTTTGGTTTAGACAGCTTAGCTGGTCTTGTATCATATGTGGGTCTGACATATTAGATGAATCAGTGGTTACATCTGATCATCTCTATCGACTTACGAAGAAGTATACCTGTGTGAGCTGAGTCTTAACTTACAATCAATTTCATCGATATGATTGTGGTGCTTTCCTGTGTGGATTGGGTTTGCCTTCCTGTTTGGATTGGGTTGTGAATTCATATGTGGAATGGGTTATGTTTTCCTGTGTGGACTGTGTTGTACTTGGTCTTGTGTGTTGGAGTCAAACTGGAAATCATAACTTAGGTATATGTATGGGCATATACCTAAGTGGAGTTGGTTGTTACTTTGTGATTGTATCTTTCCTTTTTGGTTTATTCATCATGGATTCTGGGAGACCTTCGAGGGTCTCGGGGTCCCTACTGAGTAGCGTATACTCACCCCTGCATGGGTTATGCCCGCACTACGTTGTGTTGAATGCAGACGACGAACAACGCTAATCGAGGTGGGAGCTCTTGGAGCTGGACGGTACCTGGAGGTGGATCACTGGAAGAGACTTACTCAGAGTGGACGGCTGGATATGAGGAGCAGAGGAGGCTATCTGTACCCACCCTTCAGGTGGGATTTCCAGAGGACGGATCAGACTCACTTTTTTACTTTATTGTTGTTGTACTCCCTTTTCAGTTGTACTTTACTTTCAGTTGGGTTTGTATTCTTTCCCATTTACATTCCAGCACTTACTTTTGTACTCAGTTTACTTAGTGTTTACTCAGATTGCGTACTCTGTGGTGTTTGTTTTCTTTATAAAGGAAATTCCTTCCATTTTTATCTGGATTTATGCCTTAGGTGCTAGTCACCAGCCTTTGGCCTATGGAAGGCGTGCTTGGGGTAGTCACAGCATGGGCCCCGAGGACAGGTCGTGACAAATTGGTATCAGAGGAGTTCGGTTCTACCATAGAACTCATGAATGTGATTGTTCTTCTATGTCAAGCAATAGTGTTAAGGGTACTAAGTGTGGTTATCATTCCAGGGAGTCCATTGTTGGTGCGGCAGCCGACATATCCACACACCAGGACCCTGACTTCTGATTTCCGACTCAATGCACGAAAACATTGATTGCATGTTTGGTTCAGAATTTTTATTTTTGATTGCTTGTGACAACTCACCAGGTATACTGTATTGACCATGGCGCACCTGTCTCTTTTCAGGATGGCCCCACGATGGCAGCCAACTAGGGTTCAGAGTATTGTGTGAGATGACAGCCCACCGAGCGACCAGGCCTCGGTGCGGGGCCCTATTACAGCAGAGGCACCGGCAGTACCTCTACCCGCCGAGCCACCGATGCCATTAGCCCTAGCCGCTGAGAGTGCACATCTCCTTCATGCACTGCATGAGTTTCAGCTTCAGAGCCCGCCCAGGTTCCATGGGGAGATAGACGCTTAGGCAGCCGAGGATTGGCTGGAGGCTGTTGTACGAGTTTTTAGGTTAGTAGGGACACCAGTGGACCTCATGGTGATCCTTGCAGCGAGTCTCCTTCACGCAGAAGCAGGTAGATGGTGGAGCCGGATGCTCCAAGTGCACGACGAGGCATCTCTCCTTTGGATGGAATTTGACAGCCTCTTCCGCTCAGAGTTCTTTCCAGCCACCCTCCGTGTGGTTCACATTCAAGATTTACTACAGCTACGGCAGGGCAGCATGATGGTAGCCCAGTACTGGGCATGATTTACCGATCTCTCGCGCTATTCCATGAACATGGTATGAGACCCATTCTTCCGGGCCCGAACCTTCGAGCAGGGACTGAGGCATGAGATCATGGCATCGATGATCTCCCTCATCATTCTGACGCATGAAGGAGTACTAGAGCGAGCCCTTCTCGTAGAGAGCTTTCTTGTTGAGCTTACACCAGCAACGAGACCTGCTGCAGGGCGGCATGTAGCTAAGTCTTCTGTAGCTAGTAGTCGACGGATTTCACAGGGGTTCAAGTGGACCAGACCATCAGGCGGATAACCTCAGGACACTGGCTCAGAGGTGCAAGGTACACAGCGCAAATCTAGCCTTACGAGTAGCAGACAGTGCTATGCATGCGGCGGGCAGGGCCACATGGCTCGTGACTACCTGACCCGCCATGCATAGGAGCAGCAGACGGTTGAGGGACCACCCAGGTTGAGGCAGAGGTTCGACTGTGGCGGTCTGTAGGGAGAAGGAGGACGAGGCAGAGGAGATGGCCATGCAGTAGGTGGTGGGTGACGCTATGAGGCTCTACCACCACCACCACCAAGAGGTCCACCCCGACCACAGGGAGTTGGTGGACAGAGGCAGGCTCAGCTTCAGGAAGCGGAGGCCTATGACCACGGCTCACCAGAGATGATTCGAGGTACTATCTGTGTCTACTCCACCCTTTATGCAGTTCTTATAGACACATGAGTGAGTCATTCTTTCATTTCCACTTCCCTTGTTCGGAGCTCGGATATTCTGATGGAGCCGTTAGCTCGATCCTTACGGCTATAGACTCCTACGGGAGCAGACTTGATGATTATGCACTGGTGCTGGCAGTGTGAGCTTACTCTAGGATGTGAGAGCTTCGGCTGGGATCTTCTTGTAGCAGCGTCGAGGCCTTACAATTTCATATTTGGCATGGATTGGTTATCTGCAGTCCATGCTCAGATCGACTGTATTAGGCACAAGGTGCGGTGTATTCGCACCGATGTGAGCAAGTTCACCTTCAACGGAGAGAAGTGAGCCTTTGTAGTGCAGGATGGACTCACGCAGAGGAGAGGACATATGATCACCCATTAGTTGGCTAGCCTCATCCTAGGAGTAGTTGACGTGTGGAGTCTGAGTTTTCCTGTAGTGGTGGATCAGTTTGTGGACGTTTTTCCTGAAAACGTTCAAGGACTACCTCCTCACAGAGAGGTAGACTTCTATATTGACATGTACCCCGGGACAGCCCCGATATCTACTCTAGCATATCAGATGGCTCCCACTGAGCTTTGAGGGATATTGGTACGGCTGGAGGACTTGTAGGGCAAGGGATTCATTCGACCCAGTGTTTCACCCTGGGCTTCCCGGTTTTTTTTCGCCAAGAAGGCGGACGGGAGCTTGCGACTGTGTGTCGATTACTGTCACCTAAACCAGGTGACCGTAAGGAACAATTATCTTCTACTGTGGATTGATGACCTCTTCGATCAGCTCAAGGGAGCACTATGGTTCTCGAAGATAGACCTTAGGTCAGGCTATCATCGTCTCAGAGTTCGAGACGAGGATGTGTAGAAGATGGCCTTTAGAAGTCAGTATGGCCACTATGAGTTCTTGGTTATGCCTTTCGGCGTAACCAACGCTCCAGCAGTGTTCATGAGCCTCATGAACAAGATATTCTATCTTTATCTCGATCGATTTGTCGTAGTCGTCATCAACGACATATTGATATACTCAACCACTAAGGAGGAGCACACCTACCACATGCGGGTTGTACTGGAAACACTCCAAGAGCACAAATTTATGGTAAGATCTCGAAGTTTCAGTTATGGATACGTGAGGTCCACTTCCTGGGTCACGTCATCTCTAAGGCGAGAGTTGCGGTGGATCCTGTGAAGATCGAGGCAGTGCTAGCTTGGGAGGCACCCAGGAGCGTGACGGAGGTGCGGAGTTTCCTAGGTTTGGTTGCGTACTACCAGAGATTTGTGCCAGACTTCTCTAGAGTTGTGTCACCGCTTTAAGCTTTGACGAAGAAGGGGAGACCCTTCGTGTGGTTAGATAGATGCCAGCAGGGCTTCCAGGAGTTGAGACAGAGATTGACTAGTGCACCCATCTTGAGGCTACCAGAGGAGGGAGTAGGGTATGTAGTCTACTGCGATGCATCAGGGACTGAACTCGGGTGTGTTATGATGTAGGAGCGGGCAGTTATCACCTATGGATCACGATACTTGAGGCAGCATGAGCCTAACTACGCTACCCATGACCTGGAGTTAGTAGCAGTAGTCTTCGCTCTGAAGATGTGGCGGCACTATCTGATGGGTGAGCGCTTTATAGTCTACTCTAACCACCAGAGTCTCAGGTATATCTTCTCGTAGAACGATGTTAACCTGAGACAGTGGCGATGGCTCATGTTCATCCAGGTCTATGACTTTGAGATAGTCTATACTCCTGGGAAGGGGAACGTAGTAGCCGATGCTCTTAGTAGGAAGACGGGCATTCAGCTACTTGGAGAGGTGACAGAGTAGCTAGTCTCTTTGCAAATATCCTTCATGGATAGAGACGGGGCGGCCTTCCTTCAGTCGCTCACATTCACACCTCCACTTCTTCAGTGGGTTAGAGTGGCACAGCGTGGGGACGTTAACTGTGAGACGCAGCGTGCACAGATTTCCATAGGACAGGAACCTGATGGATTCTCTTTAGGAGGAGAGCACGACGTTCTTTTTAGAGGATGTACCATGGTACCAGCTGCATTACAGGAGGAGGTGGTGAGGGATTTTCACACTTCCCCTTTAGCGGTACACCCAGGAGTGGCGAAGATGAACCAGGATCTCATACGACAGCACTGGTGGCCGGGTATGAAGAAGGTTGTGGCAGAGTTCATTTCTCGATGTCTCAACTGCCAGCAGGTGAAGGCGGAGCACCAGGTACCAGCAGTCTTGGTACAACCCTTGGATGTCCCGGAGTGGAAGTTGTATGGGATATCTATGGATTTCGTGACTGGACTTCCACGAACTTCCAAAGGACACGACTCGATTTGGGTGATCGTCGATCGACTCACCAAGTTGGCCCACTTATTACCTATCACAGAGCAGGGCTCCGTGGAGATCTTGGGACGCCTCTACATTTAGGAGATCATACATCTTCGTGGTGTTCCATCATCTATCATCTCTGATCGAGATGCTCGCTTTACTTCCCGGCATTGGAAGGGGTTGAAGGAGGCATTCGAGACACAGTTACGCCTAAGCACTGCTTTTCACCCTCACACGGATGGTCAGACGAAGAGAACCATTCACACTCTTGAGGACATGCTCTATGCATGTGTACTTGACTTTGGTCGTAGCTGGGATGATCACCTACCATTGGTGGAGTTTGCGTACAACAACGTCCACCAATCCACCATTGGGATGGCACCATACGAGGCATTGTATGGCTGACCTTGCAGGTCACCTCTGTTCTAGAAAAACCCTGGGGAGTCAACCCTCGTGGGACTAGAGACGGTCCAGGCCACAGCAGAGAAGGTCCGGATCATCTAGGAGTGGATGAGGACATCTCAGAGCCGAAATAATTCTTATGCTGACAGAAGCTTGAGACCACTAGAGTTCGAGGATGGCGACCACATTCTCTTGCGGGTCTCACCTCGACGTGGATTACGGAGATTTTGCCAGGGTGGAAAGTTATCTTTGTGCTTCATTAGACCATTCTAGGTTCCCAGCAGGATATGTGAGTTGGCTTATCACCTGACTCTACCACCTCAGTTGCATCGGGTGCATGACGTCTTCCACGTATCTCAGCTGATTAGATACGTGCACGACCCGACACATATTATCGACAATGGGGAGCTGGACATTGATGATGGGGCGACATTTGAAGAGGTCCTAGTGGAGATCAAGGATCTATAGGAGAGGGTCCTACATGGGCGGTTGATTCCTTTAGTGCAAATCAGGAGGCAGCACGGGAACCTCCTGGAGAACACTTGGGAGCGGGAGGCTCAGATGCGTGCTTAGTACCCTCATTTGTTCCCCAAGTTTGTGATGTATCTTTATGGGGGCGTAAATCCCTGGGGTTGGAGTAATGTAAAGACCTGTAAATTTCAAGGAATTTTTTTTATTAATTTCTTTGGGATTTTACGAGTACGCAGTTTCTGAAGGCACCTGATTCCGAGGCCCGGTGTTCCTGGAATCAATTTCCGAAGTTTAGCTCGAGTACGTTCAGTGAACGAACGAGCGGGTTTTTATAACTTTTGAACCGATTCTCGAAATCGAAATCTGAGGGCACCGATGAAACCGCAGCGCTGGTAATCTCTTAAGAAGACTTTCACTGGAGTTGCGTTTTCTCGGGAGGTGTTCTTAAAAATGAAGAGGTTTAATTGAAGAGTGAAATAAAATACGTGTTACAATTTTATTTCTACTCTAAGTAATTATAAACTATGTGTGGAAGTTGAGGTGCAACCCATTAATCATAACTCCTCTTGAGAGGGTATTAGTCAGGTGGGCCCCACCCGAGCCCCACATTTTCAAATTCCTCTAACCTCTCTTAAAGTTGGAAAACCCCCCATTAATTTGTAACTCACCCACTCTCCCTCTTTAATTGCATGTCAACTCTCACATTAAATTGATTGATTAAAGTTATTAAATTAATTTAATTTGAGTTTGACTTTTTTTGAAGATTTGAAAACGCATGGAATGTGTTAATAAAATAAAGAATACCTTATTTTATTTGGGGGTTGTTTAGTTGTGGGAGGATCTTAGGAGAGAATACTCAAAGTCTTGAGGATCATCATCTTCTTCGTTGGAGAACGCGAAGAACGTCAAGACCTCAACGAAGAACGTCGTCACCGCAAAGAGAGATTGACGTGTTGTCTCTTCTCCTCTCTGCAGCCTGTGTGTGAAGCCTTTTTCAGAAGAACGACGATGCGCCCTCTTTCGATATTCGTCCCGCGTCAAAGGAAGGGAGACGCCGCTCCTCCTCGGACGTTCTCCATCAACATATATGGAGCTTCACCTCACGATGCCATTTCCTATGAGGATCATGGTTCAACAACTTCTTCGAGGTAGGGGTTTGTTTTTATGTTCGTGATTATTTATGGCATTCATCTTTAAATAGTTAGCCGCTTGTTATCAAATTAACAGGAGGAGGTCGGACCGCACAAACACGGCCGACCCTCCTCTCCTTTATTGTTGCACTTCGTTATGGATTGGAATGGAGGCGATGCGGTGCCGTCGCACCGTGCAGAAACGAAGGAACCACGGCTGGTGCGGGCCGCGGTGAAGGAGCGCAGCGTCGTCGCGCCGCGCCGTTGAGACCGAATGAGGTCGCGGCTGGAGTCGGGCCGCGGCGGAGGGGTGCGGCGCCGTCGCGCTGCACCGGACGGTAAGACCCACGGTGGTTCAATAGGGAGGCAGCCGGACTCATCCGGCCACCGGTGGACAGGGAGGCGGGACCGACTGGTCCCGTGACAGCAACATCGGCCGACCTTAATGGCCGGCTGTTACCCAAAGAAACCGGGGGTTTGAACCCCCAGCCAGCACAGCAAGGGTGGACCCCTTCGGGTTCTTCGTTTCGTCAATCAAGGGGGGAACCGCCCCCCCTCTGAATTCCGCTCAGCCGAAGTCCTACCCGCGGGCCGCGGGCGGGCCGCGCCGTTGGGTCGGGCTATGCCGCTGGGCCGGGCCGCGCCACTGGGCCGGGCCGCGCCAACCGGGCAGGGCCATTCCCAAATGGGCAGGAGCCGGACCCGGGTTGGTTCAACCTGGTTCGGGCTGACCCAGGGGGTTTTTGGGCCGGGTCGGACCAGGCCCAAACCCCCTGTTTTCGGACAGATCCGTTCAAACGCCCATAACATGGGCTACGGACCTCCGATCGATACACCGTCAGTTGCGTAGCAATCCTTAGATCAAGAAGGTCATTTAGGTATATTACAATTAAGGTTTCGGAGAAATTTCGGTATGTCCAGGTTGGTTCGAACATCAAACCAATCGGGCCCTCGGAGTGGAAACGCTTATAACTTGAGCTCCGGACGTCGGATTGACGTGTCGTCGACTTTGATGGATTCCTCTTAGTGAGACGGTTCTTTTGGATTACTCCGCTCGAGGTTTGGACGCAGTTGGAGTATAGTCGGGTTGGTTTTGAATTAAAAACCAACCGGGCCCCTGGGACGAAAAAGCTAATAACTCTCAGATCGGGTGTCCGATTGACGCGTCGTCTATCGCATTGTGTTCCTTTTGACGAGACGGAACTTTGGGATACATCAACTTCAGGCTACGTGTCAGTTGATGTATCGAACCCCTTGGCTCGTGGAGCGGACACTCCCGAAATCGAGCATGCTGTGTGTGGGAACCCTAGAGCTGGTTGCGACTGTGATGACGATGACGACTGTACTGGGATCCTCTATGGGTTCGGCAGCGACGACGACCGTACTGGAATCCTCCATGGGTTCGATGACGATGACTATAGTTATTGTATCATATGTGGGTCCGGTAGTACATGACTAATATTCTTGTATCCTACGTGGGTCCGGTAGTATTTGACTCTGTACTTGTATCCTACGTGGGTCCGGCAGAGTAGCTAGTCTTGTATCCTTTGTGGGTCCGACAGCTTAGCTGGTCTTGTATCCTATGTATGTCTGATAGCTTAGTTGAATCAGTGGCTACATCTGATTATCTCTATCGCCTTATGAAGAAGTATACCTGTTTGAGCTGAGTCTTAACTTACAATCAATATCATCGATATGATTGTGGTGCTTTCCTGTGTGGATTGGGTTGTGCCTTCCTTTGTGGATTGGGTTGTGAATTCCAATGTGGGATGGGTTATGTTATCCTGTGTGGACTGGGTTGTACTTGGGCTCGTGTGTTGGAGCCAAATTGGAAATGATGACTTAGGTATATGTATGGGCATATACCTAAGTGGAGTTGGTTGTTACTTCGTGATTGTATCTTCCCTTTGTGGTTTATCCTTCGTGGATTCTGGGAGACCTTCGCGGGTCTTAGGGTCCCTACTGAGTAGCGTATACTCACCCCTGAAAAGGTTATGCCTCCACTACGTTGTTTTGGATGCAGACGGCGGACAACACTGATCGAGGTGGGAGCTCATTGAGCTGGACGACACCTGGAGGTGGATCACTGGACGGGACTTACTCGGAGTGGACGACTGGATCCGAGGAGTAGAGGAGGCTATTTGTACCCACCCTTTAGGTGATATTTCCATAGGACGACTCGGACTCGCTGCTTTACTTTACTATTGTTATACTCCCTTTTCAGTTGTACTTTACTTTCAGTTGGGTTGGTATTCTGGCCCATTTACTTTCCAGCACTTAATTTTGTACTCAGTTTACTTAGTGTTTACTCAGCTTGCGTACTCTATGGTATTTGTTTTCTTTATAAAGGCAATTACTTCCGTTTTTATCAGGATTTATTCCTTAGGTACTAGTCACCAGCCCCTAGCCTATGGAAGGCGGGCTTGGTGTAGTCATGGCACGGGCCCTGTGGACGGGTCATGACACATACCACTTTTAAACTTTTGAAAAGAAATATTATTTCAAAACAACCATGTCCATATAAATAAATCCTTAAAATCATTTTGAAAACATGGACATTAATTAAAAATATTTAGAAAGATAAATCTATAAAACATTGAAAATTCTGATTTTGATAAATAGTACCTTTAACAAATTATTAAAATATTCATTTTGAAATCATTTTAAAAGTCAAATAATTATAAAACAATACATTAACATTCAAAATATTCTTATAATCTTGTAAGGGAAGCTTTGAAGAGTTTATAATGGTAGAAAATAGCCGCACCCACTGTATAAGTTGAAAAAGACATTCTTAACTTAATTCTGTCGAAAAGGTTAAAAAGACCTTGTTTGGAAAACGACGGAAAGATTCCTTTATAAACTTCTTATAAAAAATAAAATAAGGGTATAAATTACTTTAACCCAAATTATTTAAAATAGTAATAATGTTTTGAAATACATATTTAAGAAACATTGATGTGGATGATAAAGAGGTCCCAGTAGATAATTACGTATAAACAACCTCAGATAATGAAGAGATTGTGAAATAAACCCTTACCAATTTGAGAACTTACGAAACATACACCCCATGAAAGAGGTATCATACAATGAATATGTAAATACACATAAATTAAAGTGTATTACACAAAGAATACAATTATGGTCAGTACATACACAACACAAAAAGGTAATAGTAGCAATGTGGCACGAATCTCACAGGAATAAGGAGTGAGATGAAAACCCCTTACCTTGTACTTTTCCTTAGTCTATGGTTTGTTAAAATCCTGTATAATAGTTAAAACATTGTTATTAAATTACACCAGAACCATATACATAATTATGTTATCATATATGATATTTTAATAATGCTTTGTTAATAATACTTTAGTATTATCGTCGTTTCAGGTGTTAACTTACTCGTTTTCTTTTACATGTTTTGTTATATAAGTCATGTTTGTTATGGATAGGTTGTATCTTACTCATATCTATAATGATAAAACATTCTTAAATATTACTTTTAATCATCAAATGAGAATTAGCCTTGAATGGATACGATGGGGAATGAATCTCATCGCGTTCGTGGAGACGATAGTCCGTACGTACGCACGAGCGACAATATCATCCTTTTGATATTAAAATAATATATAATTGGATGGTATATCATATATATAGAATAATTATCATGTTACATTTATTATTTAAATGAATCACACATCATTATTATACCCATCCAAATAATAATATAATGAATAACAATTACACCATGACGTGGAGACGGTGAGTCGTACGTACGCACGTATGGTGACATGTCATTCAAAGGATGGATAGAATACTGAATATAGTTGTACCATATTTATAATAATATCACAGTATATAGGAGATAATGGAGTTATTATTTTAGAGTGGGAATAAAAAATAAAGAAGAAGTTGAAGATGAAAGGAACTTGATAGATGGTGGTGAAAACATTACCTCTTCTTCGGGTTCTTCCTTTTGATTTGATCAAAAGGGATCCTTAGGTTGGCTTTCTGATCAAACTAAGGCCTCTAGGTTTAATTGAGGGAATTTTATAGAGTATTTGGGTAGTGTTTGTCCGAACCAAAATGCTTTTAAAGAGTGAATAATTGGTTAGAATTGGTATCCTTTTATAAGGGGGAGGAGGGGCACCTTAAGAAAATCTTGAAATATTATTTTATAATAAATTCATATTCGGTTTATAACGGCTCAAAAGTGTATTATTTAAAGTTTAAGGTGGGTATGGGTCGAACACCACTCAAAAAATATAATTTAGACAGGTTTGGGTCATTATATTAACCTTATATTTTAGTTTTAACTCTTAGTTAATTAGTTTGACACTTACCACTTCACTTTGTATTTTTATATTATATAGTTAATAAACTTACTATATACCTCCAAGCTACCTCAAGTGGTACATTAATGACACAAAATTCATGATATAAGTCTCTTGGATGAACCTTATATTTTTAGGAATTGAATATAAATTAATAATATAATATTTGTTTTGAAAACTATTTTAAGTCAATTTTGACACTTTTAGGGATTTTGTTCTTGATAAATTTATAAAAGCATTATTACTTCACAAAAAATTTATATAAACAATCCTAATATGTCATAGTAACCTATAAAATTATTTTAATTTATAAAAAGTCCCAAATTACATTTATTTGGGTATTTATAATATCAATTATCTTAATCTTTCATTAATATGGTAATTACTTCATCATCATTGTGTCATAAATAAATTAAATTATTTAATGTCTAAAAATTATAAATAAAATACCATTATGTAGGAAATATTTTTATCTTTATAATGAATATCTATAGTGGAAAATATAACATATATAACCCTATGTAAAAATCGTTTTTCTAAAAGATATATGCTTATGTCATTTTTGTATTTACTTTAACATAATTAATATAAAGTGTCCCTATCACCTACAAGTGGAACCATGGGGTCCCAAAATTGACCCAAAGATGCCCATGGTCGGAAAGTTATCCACCAATAAGGTTAGGACATATTTTAAGGTAATTTATTATTATTATAATATTATATTTTTTACCCTTATTTACCGGATTTATCCTTTAAACATGGTAAATAAAATATTTTCCGAAGTAATTATTCAAAATGTCTCAAAATGAAAGTTACCTATTTACACAATTTGGAAATCCTGATTCCAAATATGGATTCCATTTTTCCAAATTCAAAGCACATAAGTGGTAGGAATTAATTTAAAATTAATTCCTGCTGTCAAAACAAAAAGCGTGTTTTTAAGAAATAATAACTATCAAAAGATTGATACTTGTATATGTCCAGTTTAATTGTGAAATTATGTCCAATGACCAAAATTGTATTAAATGGTAAAAATATATTCTAAATATACTTTAAAACCACTCAAATTCATAATTTATCACTATTAATTATTTCGATTAAAAAAAATTTAATAAAAATTTAGTAATTTTAACTATTCATCAAAATATAAAAATTATCCGAAAAGTACCAAAATTTCATCCTAGGATAATATCGATATTAAAAATCCAAAAATAAAGTCCATTTTCAAAGATAAAATGTATAAAATTTCAAAAAGTGGGTATTACTATTCATAACGGCTACATTGATTGGCTGTGGCGTGTTAGAATCTCGAAGTTGTGTATAGCACACACTACTATATTATTCACATAGAATCATACCATGGAAGCTTGGGGTGTTACAGGGTATCTCTAGAGGTTCTATAGGAATCCTTCTCAGAAAACCGGTAGTTTGGGACCAGGTAAAATGTATGGTTCTGAAACTGGACCAGGAGCGGTACCAGGTGATGGTAGTTGAGTTTCATATGCTTTAGGGGGTTGTCGCAGGGATAGTGGGACCCAGAAATGGTTCTAAAGACCTAGAAATTATATTTAAATTTTTTTAAAGAATTAGATATTATTATCAGTATGGAAAAATTGACGGTGCGTGAGTCTGAGGCCTGGTGTGCCCGGAATGGAATTTTGAACTTTTTTAAGGTTCATTCATTAAACATTCGGGCGAAGTTTTCTAACTTTTGAAATAGTACTCGGAATTGAAATCTGAGAGCACCATTGAATCTTTAGTACTAGGATTCTCTTAAGGGAAGCTTTACTTCAACTGTAGTAGTTCAGGGGAAAATGAAATTTTTTGGAATTTATAGAAAAAATAACTTAACAAAGTTATTTTATATCTTTTCTGTAACTATTGAGAGATGTTGGCGGGACCTATGACTTGTGAAGCCATTTAATGTTTTCAGTCTTCTATATTTTAACCTCGATGTTGTAACATTAAATTCGGTTAATAAATGAACCAGATTAATGTCATGAAACACATTTGCATCCTTCATCTATTTAATAGAATCTAGGGCGTCGGATTTTGGAACGAAGGCGACGAACCTCTGACAAAGTGTTGCGACGACTTCAACCATGGTACGGAAGCTTGGACGACAATGTTAGAGGAATCGAATCTGGAATGGAAAATGATGGTGGCTTCATTATGCATGGATTCACCTTCCACCACTACGATATCTCCAAAAAACTAAGGTAGGGGGTTTATTTTTAAAAAAATTTCTTTGATGAATTGAATAATCTCTACATTGTTATAATGCTAACGCGGAGGGTTCTAGCCAAACGAACAAGGTTGGACCCTCCGCCACTTTGTTCATGTTGCGTTCTTCAGAGGAAAAAATTTCCAACACAACAGAAAGCGGAAACTGGGAGGCACACAATGACAGTGGCATCCTGGGAGGACCGTAGGTATATCCGGAAGGAAGAAAGGACCACCAGAGCCCACCCGGTGGCCAGTGGAAGTCCCAACGTTGCGGAAACGATGTAGCAGTGCCGATGACCGGCACTGGTAGGTGATGGCAGTGGCCGGTGCTCGCAAGCTATGGAAGGATGTGGCATCATGGTGGATGGATAGGAGGCCAACACTGGGAAGGGCACAGAGGCCAGAGGCGGCGGGCCGCTGCGCGCCGCGATGAGGCAGGTCGTGGCTTCGAAGCCGCGATGAAGGAAGGGTACATGCTCCCTACAGGTCACACGGATGTCTATAGTGGTACCCCCTAGAACCAACAATTAAAGATCCAAAAAGATCTTTGATCCATTCAAGAAGGAGGGGGAGCGGCTCCCATCCCAGCGCAGGCCACCAGACTGGCGAGTCGCGCCAACGCACCCGCCCATGCCCCACCAGGGAAGGCCAGCCAAGGCTGGTTCGGACTAAGCCAGGTTAGACATAGACTGGGTTTGGTTGAATCGAATCAGGTTGAGTTGGTCCAGGAAGGGTCTCACTGGGTCGGTCTGACCAGGTCGGACAGAACCTAAACCCCTTCGGGCCCAGTTTCGCTAAAAGAGTTGTATCTTGTGAACCAGACATCTATTTGAGTAAATGTTTATGGAATTAGGATACTTATAGAGTTATGGTCCTTTTGAGATACTCCTCCTAAGTTTTGTAGAAATATGGAATATGGCTAGGTTGGATCATATCTGAATCCAACCAGGCCCCCGGCACTAAAATGACAATAAATCACAGACCGAGTGTCTGGTTGACACGCAGTATATTTTTTTGGAACCCTTACTACATGATGGTTTTTTGGGTTACTCATTTTTGGTAATTTTTGGAATTTGAGGCATGACTGATATCCATAGAATCATATTATATGGAACTCAAGCACACATGGTGCGAGTAATCATGTGGCTGGTTGTCATCTAGAAACCGTGTGTGGATCAACATCATAGAATCCCTGTGTGGATCAGTATCTAGTGACCCTATGTGAATCAGAATCATAGAGACAATGTGTGGATCAGCATCATAGTGATCCTATATGGATTAGCATCATGGAGACCCTGTGTGGATCAGCATCATAGGGGCCATGTGTGGATCATCATCCTAGAGACCCTGTGTGGATCAACATCTAGCGACCCTGTGTGGATCAGCATCATAGTGACCTTGTGTGGATCAGTATCTAGAGACCCTATGTGGATCAGTATCATAGTGACCCTATGTGGATTATCATTCTAGTGACCCTCTGTGGATAAGTAATGTGCGACCCGACGAGGACCAGCCTTAGAGAGACCCATCGTGAATCAGTGATAAACAACCCTATGTGGATTGACAATGGAACAACCTATTCTTGGTTCAGTTGTGGAACTTCCTAACGGAATAAAATGATATAGCTTAAGACTAATCATCTTTATTCCTGAACTCTGAGTTGTATACCTGGTTTGAGCTGTGTATTTTTCTTTATGAATGAGATCGTGATTTGTGGTTTTACTTTTCGGAATTCTGAGAGACCTTCGGGGGTCTCAGAATCCCTACTGGGTATTGTTACACTCACCCTTGGACAGTCTTTTCTAGCACCTTTTTGTGTCTTGTGAAGGTGACGGGAAGCCTTGAATGAGACTCAGGGAGCTAGGACCTAATGGTGAACGGTGGTGATGGTTGACATGGAGATATGTGGAGATGAGCTATACCTACCCTTCAGGTAGGATCCATGGTGGACGACCACAGGAGCTATTTATTGTTTTCTGTTGTAGTTGAATATTTTCAGTTGGGCTTGTATTCTAGCCACTTTACCTTTAGTACATACTTTTACTACTACAGTTTTACTCTGTTTTTGTATCTTGTTGTGTTCTTGGACTATGTGTTTGTACAGGTTTAAAGGAAATGCCTTCCCATTTTTGGGATACACCTTTCCGATGCTAGTCTACAACCCCTGGCCTAGGGAAGGTGGGCTTGGGGTAGTCACGGCACAAGCCCTGGGGGATGTGTCATGACAAATTGGTATCAGAGGTGTCAGTTCTACCAAAAAACTAGTACTCTGATCTTTCCAATAGAGAAATAGTGTTAAGTGTCTTGAGTGTGGTTTTCAGTTCAGGGAGTCCAGTGTTGGTGTGGCGGCCAACATATCAATACACCCTGATCTTGAATTCTGATTTCTGACTTGGTGCACGAAAACACTAATTTTGTGTTTTTTGGAAATTTTTTACTCTTGATCTATTTCGAGTCAGCTCACTAGGTATAACTTATTGACCATGGAACAGTTGTTTCTTTTTAGGCTTCCACCACATAGACAGCAATCCAGGATTCCTGATAGAATTTATGATGACGGACCACCGAGTGATGAAGCATTGGTGTAGGGCCCTCTTACAGCGATATCACCTTCAGGTGATGCACCGGTAGTACCACTACCCATTGGAAAACTATTTCCACCAGCCCCACTGGAAGATGGTGCACGCCGACTAAGCGCGTTGCACGAGTTCCAGTGGTAGAGTCCTCCATGGTTTCGAGGAGAGAAAGATCCCCATGGAACTGAGGACTAACTGAAGGATGTGGCTATAGTTGTTCGCGTAGTTGGGACACCAACAGAGTAGATCGTGATCCAAGACGCTAGTCTTTTCCAGGTCATGGCAGAAAGATGGCGGAGCCTGATGCTCTAGTCGCATAAGGAGGTGACGCTTTCCCAGCTAGACTTTAAGACCCACTTCAGGGCGTAGTTCATTCTAGAGACACTATGCTTTGTGCCTATTCAGGAGCTCCTTCACTTACATCAGAAAATCCTGACAGTATCCCTGTACTCAGTGAGATTTGCTGACCTCTCATGCTACTCCAAGGACATGGTATGGGACCCATTTTTTCATGGCCTAGACTTTTGAGCAGGGTCTTCGGTGGGAGATCAGAGCATTAATGACATCTATGAATATTATGACGTAGGATGGAGTGATCGAGCTAGCGTTATTGGTGGAGATATTCTTAGCTAAGCCGACACTGACGGTGAGAGCCACCACCGGATGATAGGTAGTCAAGCCATCTGCAACAGGTAGTAGGTAGATGACATAGAGGACCAAGTGGGCCAAACCCTCCAGTGGATGACCACAGGACAAAGGGTTGGAGGTGGGGAGATTGTGAGGTAGAGGGGGTCAGCTGGGAAGTAGATTGTGCTTCACGTGATGTGGACAGGTCCACATGGCTTGCGACTACCCAACCCGCCATACTGACAAACAGAAGATGATCGAGGGATCATTGAGACAGATAAAGAGATTCATGCTAGGAGGTCTGCAGCGTGGCAGACATGGTAGAGAAGCAGGTCATGAAGCTGGTGGTGGATGAAGTTTTGAGGATCTACCACCACCACCCCCAGGTGGTCCACCCCAACCACAGGGAGTAGGTGGACAGAGGCGAGCTCAGCAACAAGTTGTAGAGGCCTATGACCACAGTGCTCCGAAGAAGATTAGAGGTACGATCTGTGTCTATTCCACACTCTTTGCAGTACTTATAGACCCAGGTGATAGTCACTCTTTTATTTCCACGACACATGTTTGGATCTCAGATATTTTTATGGAGTTTTTGCCTTGATCCTTATGATTAGAGACTCTTATGGGAGAATATTCGATGATTACACACTATTTAAGGCAATTTGAGATCACTCTAGGAGGCAACATCTTCGGTTGGGATCTCCTAGTAGCAGCGTCGAGACCTTACGACGTCATCTTGGGTATGGACTAGCTATCCACAGTCCATGCTCAGATCGATTGTTTTAGGCGCAAAGTGTGGTGTGTCCGCGAGGATGGGAACAAGGTTTCCTTCACCGGTGAGAAGGAACCCTTTTTAGTATAGCATGGACTTACATGGAGGAGGGTGTAGCAGATCACTCATCAGTTGGATAGCCTTACCCTTGGAGCTATTGACGTGAGGAGTTAATGTTATCCAGTAGTGGTGGACCAGTATGTTGATGTCTTTCCTGATGATGTTTTAGGACTACCTTCTCACAGAGAGGTAGACTTCTTCGTCGACCTATACCCTGGGATAGCACCGAAATCTACTCGAGCATATCGGATGGCTCTCATGGAGCTTTGTGAGTTATAGGTAGAGTTGTAGGACTTGTAGGGGAAGGGGTTCATAATACCCAGTGTTTCTCTATAGGCATCCCCGATTTTCTTTGCCAAGAAAGAAGATGGGAGTCCATGACTTTGCGTGGACTATCAGCGCCTGAACCAGGTGACCATGAAGAACAAGTATCCACTTCGGAGGATTGATGATCTCTTCAACTAGTTTAAGTGAGCTCGATGGTTTTCGGAGATAGACCTCAAATTTCGCTATCACCAGCTCAGGGTATGGGATGAGGATGTACCGAAGACAGCCTTCAGATATCGGTATGGCCATTATGAGTTCTTGGTGATTCCCTTTGGTGTAAACAATGCTCCAGTAGTGATTATGTAAATCTAAAAAAGTACATGTTCTTGATACATGAATTCCACTTCCTAGGGCATGTCATCTTGAGGGTTGGAGTTGCAGTGGATATGGTGAAGATAGAGGCAATGCTTTCTTGGGAACCACCCTAGAGTGTGACTAAGGTGTGTAGTTTTCTGGGATTAGCTGGGTACTACCAGAGATTTTAATATGACTTTTCCTGGGTTGAAACACCCTTTTAAACTTTAATAAAGAAGGGACAGCCCTTCATGTGGATGGAGGTGTGCTATCAGATTTTTCAGGAGTTGAGGCAGAGATTGATGAGTGGCCGGATCTTGAGGATACCAGAAGAGGGAGTTGGGTATGTAGTCTACTACAATGCATCAGGGACCGAACTAGGTTGTGTCTTGATGAAGTAGAGAGCATTGGTCACCTAAATCTCACAGTAGTTCAGACAACACGAGAAGAACTACGCTACCCATGACATGGAGTTAGCACCAGTGGTATTTGTGATGATGATTTTGTGGCACTACTTGATGGGTGAACGGTTTTCTATTTACTCTGATCATAAGAGTCTCAAGTATATCTTCCCATAGAAGGACCGGAACTTGATAAAACAATGATGCATGGAGTTCCTCCAGGACTATGAATTTTAGATAGTCTACACTCTTGGGAAGGGGAACATAGTATAAGACGCACTCAGCAAGTGGTATAGTAAACAGTTTTTGAGTGAGGTGATAGAGAAGCTAGCAGTGTTGCAGTTATCCTTTGTGGATAAATATGAAGCATCTTATCTCTAGTCTTTTTATAATTACTCCCCCACTCCTTTAACGAGTCAGGGAGGTACAGTCTGGGGACATAGACTGTGAGGCCCAACATGCTCAGATATCCTTAGGATAGGATCCTGATGGATTTTCTGAAGGTGGGGAGCACATCATCCTCTTTAGAGGGTGCACCATGGTACCAGTGAAGCTTTGAGAGTAGGTGCTAATGGAGATACACACATCCCCTATGGAAGTATATCTGGGAGTGGAAAGGATGTATCAGGACCTTTGACGTCAGTACTGGTGGTCAGGAATGAAGAAAGTAGTGGAGGAGTTCATATCTCGATGCCTCACTTGTCAGCAAGTGAAGGTTGAGCATCAGGTTCTAGCGGGCTTAGCTTGGCCACTTGAGGTACCGAAGTGGAAGTAGGATGGTATCTCTATAGACTTAATGACAGGGCTACCACATACGTCCAGGGACCATGATTCCATCCTGGGGATCATTGACCAACTCACCATGTTGGCCCACTTCCTACCAATATAAGAGCAGAGATCAGTAGAGAGCTTGGGGCGCCTCTACATACAGAATATTTTATGACTTCACAGGGTTCCATCAATGATCATCTCAGATCACGAGGCTCGTTTTACATACCACTTGTGGAAGAGATTTTAAGAGACATTCAGAACTCAGCTATGCTTGAGCACCGCCTTTCATCCTCAGAAAGATGGTCAGATAGAGCGGAAAATTCAAACACTCGAGGACATGCTTCATGCTTGTGTCATGGATTTTTTCTGTATCTGGGAGAATCACCTGCCAGTGGTGGATTTTTCTTACAACAAAATTTATCACACCACCATTGGCATGGCTCTTTTTGAGTCCCTATATGGCTAACCTTGCAGATCACCTCTATGTTGGACAGGCCTAGGGGAGTCAACACATATGGGTCTATAGTTGGTACAGGCTACCATGGAGAAGGTGAAGATCATCCAAGAGCATATGAGGACTGCAAAGAGCAGGCATAATTCTTATTCCAACAAAAGACGAAGACCTTTGGAGTTCGAAGAAGGAGACCAAGTCTTCCTAGAGGTCTCACCCTGATGAGGATTACAGGGGTCTGTCTGGGGTGGCAAGTAGTCTCTGACATTCATCGGACCCTTCTAGATCCTTAGCAGAGTTGGTGAGGTGGCGTACCATCTAGCTCTTCCCTCATAGATGCACCGGGTGCATAATGTTTTCCACGTGTCTCAGTTGAGGAGATACGTGCATGATCCATCACACGTGATATTATGGGGCAAGCTAGACATTGACGATGGGGCAACGTTTGTGGAGTTCCTGGTAGAGATAGAGAATCAACAGGAGAAGGACCTTCGTGGGTGGTCAATTCATCTGGTGCAAGTTCATTGGCAGCACAATAATCTCTATGAGAGAACATTAGAGGATGAGGCTCAGATACGTTCTCATTACCCACATTTGTTTCCCTAGTTTGGTTGTAGATTTCAGGGATGAAAAGCCCTAAGGTGGGGAGAATGTAAATACCTGCAAATTATATGTAATTTTTTTCTAAATTTTTGGAATTATTACGAGTCTGAGAAAATTGACGGTGCGTGATTCTGAGGCTCGGTGTACCCAGATTGGAATTTTCAACTTTTTTATGGTATGTTCAGTAAAAAACGGGTGGTGTTTTCTAAATTTTGAATCGATACTCAGAATTCAATTCTAAGAGTTCCGTTGAATCTGCAACACCGGGATTCATTTTAGGGAAGCTTCACTTCGACTTCAGTATGTCCAGGGAAAAAGATAAATTTTTGACTTTACAAAAAAAATTAACTCAACAAAGATATTTTATTTATTTTCTGTAAGTCTTTAGTGGTGGTGGAAGGACCCATGAATTCAAGCCATTTAATGGTTTGAATCTTCTATTTTGTAACCTCCAAATTGTAATCATAAATGTGGTTCATAAATGAACCACATTAATATCATGTAACACATTTGGATCCTCAGTCTATTTAAAAGAATCCTGGGCATGGGATTTTGGCATGAAGGTGAGGAGCCACTGACGAAGTGTTCTAGTGAATTCCACTGAGGAACGAAAGCTTGGATAGAATCGTCGGAGGAATATAATCTGGAATGATGAACAACAGTGGCTTCGTCAAGTGTAGATTCTACTTCTACCACCGCGACATCTCCAACGAAATCTGAGATAGAGGTTTATTTATTAAAGATTAACTTTGATTAATTGAATAATCTCCCTATTATTATAATGATAACGTAGAGGACATGGTCCAAAAGAACAAGTTTGAACCCTCTGCCACTTTTTTCATGTTGCGTTCTTCGAGGTACAAATTTCCAACTCAATGGAAAGTGGAAACTGGGAGCCAAGTAATGACGGTAGCATTCCGAGAGGCCCGTAGGCATGTTTGGAATGAATAACGGACCACCAGATCCCACCTGATGGCCCGCAGAAGTAATGATGGCATGGTACCAACATAGCGGTGCTGACGACTGGCATTAATAGGTGAAGGAGGTGGCCGATGATCGTCGGCTATAGAAGGAGGCGGCGCCGCTTGGCGCCATGGCGGATGGACAGACGACTGGCTATCGTCTAGCCGCGGAGGTCGGAGGTGGCGCACCGTCACACATCGTGGAGAGCTAGGCCGCCGCTTTGAAGCCACAGTGACGTAAGGGGACCCGCTCCCTACGGGTCTTGTGGACGGCCAGGATGGCACCACCCGGTGCTGCCAATTAAAGAGCCGAACGACTCTTTGAGCCATTTGGGAAGTAGGGGGAGCGACTCCACTCCCAACACGAGCCATCCAGGTGGCAAGATACACCAGCACACTGGGCCACATCGCTCGGAAGGCTGCACCCAACTGGTTCAGGTCGACCAGCACCGGGTCGGGTCGGACAAGACTCAAACCCCTTCAGGCCCAGCTTCTCTTAAAGAGACATATCTTGTGAACCAGACGTCCATTTGACAAACCGTTTGCGGAACTAGGATCCATATAGAGAGAAAATCCTTTTGAGATACTCCACCTATGTTTTGGAAAAATTTGGATTATATCTATGTTGGATCATACCTGAATCTTACCGGGCCCTCGGCACTAAAATGCCAATAACTCACAGATCGTGTATCCAGTTGACGTGACATCTATTTCGTTGGAACACTTATGACATGATGATCCTTTGGGTTACTCCATCTGGGGACTTCATGGCAGTTGAGGCATGTCCAATATATAGAAGAGAAGATTCTACAGAACTCAAGTGCACCAGGTGCGGGGAATCCTGTGGCTGGTTGTCATCTAGTAACCCTGTGTGGATCAGTATCATAGCAACCCTATGTGGATCAGCATCTAGAGACCCTCTATAGACCATCAATATAGAGACAATGTATGGATTAGTATCATAGAGACCCTGTGTGGATCAGCATCATAGAGACCCTATGTGGATTAGAATCATAGCCACCCTATGTAGATCAGCATCTATTGACCCTGTGTGGATCAGAATCATAGAGATGCAGTGTGGATCGACATTCTAGAGAAACTATGTGGATCAGCAGTGTGTGACCTGACAAGGACTAGCCTTAGAGTGGCTCGTCGTGGATCATTGATAGACAACCCTATGTGAATCGACAATGGAACAATTTCTTCATGGTTCATTTTTGGAATTTCCAAACCGAATAAAATGATATAGCTTAATACTAATCATCTTTATTCCTAAACTATGAGTTTTATACCTCGTTTGATCTGAGTATTTTTATTTTGGATTTAGATCATGCTTTTTGGTTTTCCTTTGTAGAATTCTAAGATACCTTTGGGGGTCTTGGGGTCCCAACTAGTTATTGTTATACTCATCCTTACATGGGCTTTGCCCACACCTTGTTGTGTCTTGTGCAGGCGATGGGTAGCCTTGACTGAGACTCGGGGAGATAGAACCTGGTGGTGGATGGTTGGGACAGTTGACGTGGAGAGCGGTGGAGACTATTTATACCTATCCTTTAGGTATGATCCTTAGAGGAAGGTCGCGGGAGATGTTTACTATTTTCTGTTGTACTTCTATCTTTTCAGTTGGGATTGTATTCTGGCCCCTTTACCTTTAGTACACACTTTTACTACTTCAGTTTTAATTCGTGGTTGCATCTTTTTGTGTTCTTGGACAATGTGACTGTACAGGTTTAAAGGAAATTCCTTCCCGTTTTAGGGATACACCTTTTCGGTGCTAGTCTCCAACACATGGCCTATGGAGGGCAGACTTGGGGTAGTCAAGACACTGGCCTCGAAGGATGGGTCATGAAAATGGTGTCAGTGGAAAGTAGATCATACATCACTTCATGGAGACTATGCTTCATGCAGTCGAGCTTCTGGCCAAGTTCATGTTGTGGAGCTTCCATGTTATTTATAGACTGGTGAGCGGACGATGGTCAGAGGTATGTCTTGGGTGTGACTAGAGTGTCCATTTTGTTTTCTTTTGACCTATCCTTTTAAGAGACATGTCTGTTTTGAGTGCATGAGGTGTATGAGCTGTAACAATAGACTAACCATACACTGGTTAGTAGGTTGGTATCATTTTGGATGCCTTATATATATTTGTGTCTATGTGTGTGTGTGAGGTTCCTAACATCGGGACTATTGTGGTGTGTTGGCATCAGGGCATTGAGGAGATGTAGGTTACTTGAGGAGAAATGGTATCAAGACATCGTAGTGATGTAGTAGTTGTTGATTTTTGTGGTATCGAGACTGATTTGAGTATCTGTTAATATGTGGGACATCTTAGGTGCCATGTGATACATGAACACGATGTGAGAACCAATGCAGTGTGGTATTATGATGGGTGTCAAGTATGACATAGAATCACCTATTGAGGCTCTGGAGTGATGATGAATCAAACTAGGACCTTGAGTCTAGGGACTGTCAGTGGACCATCGGTATTATTTGGTCATTGGGTCAGGATGCGACTGGGTAGGTAACTCCTAAGGTGGGATCACATTGATGTAGTTGGCTTATTCCATTTACACTGGGGTACTTCGGGTTAATTTTAAAGTTATGGGTATGTTTGGTACCATATCTAGTTTAAGTTTTATAGCTCGAGGACAAGATATGTTAAGGTGGGGAGATTATAATGTCCCTGGTATTTGGAGAGGGATGAAACCCTTGTTCGTTTTGAAATTTTAGAGTTCGGTGAGTATGCCAACTCTTCCCTTGTTGTTTGGAACATATTTCCTAATTTTCTTTTGACCCAATTCCTTATTTTTAGTCATTTTTAAATGATTGAGAAGTGTCATGGGTGTTTGTATGGGTTTTGGGTGTGTTGGAGGCCCGAAGGCCCTATTTTGAAGAACTTCAGGCGGAGGCACACAATTAGATTTAATCGTGTGGTCTCTTAGTGACAAATATGGGGGGATTTTCATGCTGATAATGGTTTTGGAAACCCTATATGATGGGTACCATTCCATGTGGGACATCTGTAGTTTTTAACAGAAGGTGTCTGCATTATGATTGCATGGTTAGGGAAAACTGTGTGCAAGCAGCTCGCTTAGTGCTAAATGGGAAGTACCCTCACACTGTATCACACATTGTTTGTGCACGGTTATGTGTGACTGTGAAGTATAAAAATTTTGGGCTAACATCCTAAGAAATAGGTGTCCCATGGTTTACACATGATTTTTAAAATCGTACTAACTAAATGTGAGGTTTATTAAAATGGTGAGATTATGTTTTCACACTCTTCGTTTATTTCTTCTCCACCCTTTTTCTTTTCTTCAACCCACATACATAGTGAGATCCATCACACATTTCTCCTTCCTAATAGGTTTTGACCAATCTCCCTTGCCTAACCTCCATTCTTCAAGATGCTTGTGGAATTGGATCTATCTCGGTAACATTCTTCATCCTCTAGATTCTATTTTCCTTTTCCCTCACCTAACAGACTGATAAATCTCTATAGGTCATTTTTCTCTATTTTCAAGTAGTTCATATAAAATGGTGATTTATTCCAAATTAATTTGAGTTAGAGGCTAATATCGTAAATTCCTAATTCTATGACTACGAGGTAGGTGGTTCATACTTTTCTTTGGGATTTCATGAGTGTCTGGGTGTGTATTTTAGCGCATTGTTGTATTGATTGAGTGAGACCCCATAATTTAAATGGTTACTTTTAATTAATTAACTAAAAATTATGAGACACCTATGGGAAATCTCAATTAGTACTATATATGGTTTGAGCTGTGTGTGAGGCTTTGGACGTTGGGAATTGTAATGACCCAAAATTTAATTAAGGAAAATTCCTCTTGATATAATTACAGTTCTTATTATGTAAAATGTTATATAAAACATATGCACTTCCTTGGTTTTATGTTTCTGGGTTTTAAAATACCATTAATAATTTTTATCATTGTTAATATAGTCACTGAATAGTGATCACATTATTAGTATAAATATAGGGCTTTAGTAAATCCAATCTACTGAGACAAAGGAAGTGATGGCCTCATCCAGTAGAGTTACTCCATATGAAGCCCATTTTTTGGAGCTCAAAAAGGAGGTAGTGAAACTAGGATTCACTCTTGACCAAGACCAATCCAAGCTTCAACATGTTAAGCTTGAACGGAACAACCTACGGGAGAAGAGGAAGTTAATAGAGATTACCACCCAAGCGATGTTATATGATCCACCCCAAGAGTCTATCACCATCGCACAACTTAATCTCAGGTCTTATAAAGGTATTATAAGGGGTTATTTAAAAAGACCCTAGCATTATGATTATGTGAATTATTTTTTTTAAATAATATACATTCATTTTTTTATTGTTACTTTGTAAATGGGTTTTAAATCACAAATAGTATTTTTAGTTAATATTAAAATTCAATTTATAAATCTATTTTGATGAATTAAGGGAATATTGAATTAAATAATATTTTAATAAATAATATTACTATATTAATTTTTATTAAATATAAATGATCATAAAATTTATGAATACAATTGTAATTTTTATTAAGGTTTCAAAACTATTTTTGTCAAAACCCATGAATTTTCTATAAATGTCAATTTTTATTTTAAAAGTAAAAATTCACATATTCATAAAATTATTTAGATAAAATGAATATTGTTTTTTTAATTAGGATGTCAAAATTATCCAACAGGTAATTTTTCATAATTCTCTAAGACGATCAAATTTTTAGGTAAAAATTAAAATACCGTTTAAATATATAATGTGTTTTATGACATCATAATAACCCATTAGTGATGTAATAAAATACTATAAAAGGGATATTTGGAAAATATATGTTTTAACATTAAAATAATGTGATTTTAGATTTTTTTTGATTTATTTTACAAATCCTAAATGGATCCTCTAAGACTTATAAAATAATTTAATTTTTTTAAATGATTTCCTTCAGAGTGTGACTCACCTACACAAAAGAAAGCCAAATATTTTAATAATTTCGGACATTTTCCTTATAAAATAATGTTTTCCACTCCACATTGGCAAAAAACATGGGCAAAAACCATGGGATGGTTTGTGGTTTTTTTAGTTTAATGTGTAGTGTTCAAAACCTAAATAATAAATAATTCCATCTCCTTAACTATATAAACCCACTAAATCTCCCATTCATCTTCACTATGAGATCTAAAAAACTTTATACTACTCTCTATAGAATCCTCCCAAGTAACCCCAAGATCCCAAGAAGCCTCTCTTAATCCTCTCCCAATCCTTTGGGATTACACATCCAAGTAAGGGATCCTAACATTCCTTCCTTCCTTATTTATGTCCAAGTTCATTATATTGTTATACGCTCTAATTTTCAATTAAAAAATGTAGGGGTATTATTTCTCACCTCTACTAGAATTCCCTTATTATGTTTTAATGATTATATACCCCTTTATCTCTCATTAATTCTTCTCATTCAAACTCGTTACCATGACGAAATTCTGTAAGGGATTTATCTCTCCTCATTTACATTCAAGGAATTATTTTATATTATGCCTCTAAATTCCATTAAATATGTTGTTATATTATGTTCCCTGGCCCCCTTACTATCCATTTTATTTGTAAATGATAAGATGACCATTTTTCTCTCATCAACCCATTTTTCAATTTCTATTTAACGTCGTTATGCTGCCAAAGTTTCCCCAAAATTTCTCATGCCAAAATCATCATGTAAGTGAATAACATGCCCATTTATCTATCAAGGGTATTCACCTTTATACACATGTACTTGTTGATTTAGCACTTATATTTATGTATTACACATATCTTATTCCTGGAATAAATTATGATGTTTAATGAATCCATGTAGTATGATCTATGTGGCACAATTATGCATGAAATGAAATGATTAAGAAGGGTGTGCCCTGATAGCACTCTAATTAATTGGGTAAAGATTAGTATCATGATAAATCAAGTTAATGAGGCTTTAATCATCATAATTAAGGTGAAATGAGGGTTCACCCATGTTCCATATGAAATTATCCTTGGATCATGATAATATCATGTTAAATGTTTTTTCCACATTTCCAAGCTATGATAATCATGTTATTACGTGCCTTTATGTGAATGTTTCTCTTGTGTGCCATTGATATGTCTATTACCTAACATGTACTGTATTTTTCATGTCATGACTTGTTTACTTACTTTTTGGGATTTATAGATCACCCTTTTCTTATGTATATCCTCAAGTTATCCCATGCAATGCTAAGTATGAAGGAATGTTGTGGTCATGTAAAAGTAGTTTTCAATAAAGATATTGTCTTTATGTTCTATGTTGTTATGTAATGTTACTAATTTCCCAAGACACTAGACCTATCGATCCTTAGAGTTCTCTTAAGTGAACGTTCATTTAAGAAATCATGTTTAAGTGTGTAGTAAATATTAGGGTTGTTATAGGGTATCAGAGGACAAGTTTATTTATTTTTGGGATTAGGATTAGAAATATCTTGTGAAAAACTAAGGGATAAGACAAAGTATAATAAAAAAATTCTTAAATTTTGGTGATTATATAGTAATTAGTTTATCAAGAAAATACATTCCTATCTAGATATGAACAAGTATAGGTGGCTCTGGCATAGATGTATCTAGGGGTAAAACCCAAAAAACACTGCTTTGAGCTAGACTTTAATGAGAACTGGTGCATGAAAATGGCCCTTGCTGAACTCTTGGTTCCACACTCCTGAGTGATATACTTTGGTAAATTTATAATCTTATTATAACCATTATTAAGGGAATAAAAAACTCTTATAAAAATATATGTTCAGAAGTAGATCATTGATAACAAAGATTGAATCCAATAAATTCATAAGATAAGGAAATAAATGTAATTTATAAGTTATATTTTTTTCATTAGATTCCCCTTTATGTTTTAACCCTAAATTTTTTTTATTCCAGTAAATGGTTAGTAATATGAGGACTTAGGCTAAAAACAGATGAAAAAATCCATGTGATGACTATTCGAATGAGATTCCCAATATGATGGCAGTGGGAATCACAAACTTTGTCATGATACTCTCTCATTTAACTCAAGTTTTGAATAGAAACATGGGTTAAGAGGAACGTCCAACCCCCCCCCCCCCCCCCCCCAAGAAAGAACAAGCTACAATCAAGAGCTTCATGAGACAAATTCATACTCCTTTTAATGGATCATTTGATACCTCAATCGTCAAACAATAGATCAACTCTATTAAGAAGATCTTCTCTATCCTTCAATGTTTCGAACAAGAGAAGGTTCTTCTGGCTTCTTATTGTATGGGGGTGAAGCTTATCAATGGTGGAAATTGATCAAAAATATGAATCCTGAGTAAAATATTAAGGTGTTGGAATGGAAGGATTTCCAAAAAATGTTTTTCGATAAATATTTTCCACACACCCTCCGAATTGAGATGGAAAGAGATTTTATTTCCCTCAAGAAAAAATATGATGAATCCATCAGAGCATACGAAGAAAACTTCACAAGGCTTTTGTGATACACCTCCTTCTTTGTCATCACCCCGAATACAAGGTTGACCACTTCTTTAGTGGGATAAATCCTAGCCTATGGAAAGTCCTAGTGATTTTCGGATTCGATAGCTGTGAGGAAATTGTCCGATGTACCCTCAAAGTCGAAATGGAGATCAGATAATGTCAAGTTTATCATGGGGATAATAAGAGGAATGTGGACTTTATTTATGGTAGTCTGATGGATAAATCCAATGGTGGAAATAAATTCTAGCACCCCACTTGCAAAAGATGTAGAAAGAATCACCCCAAAAATTACTTGAAGGGGACAAGAAAATGATTTAAGTGTTGACGAGAAGGACACATGGACATTAATTACCAATAAGAAAACCCTGCTACTGTGATAGAGGAGAGGAATACTCCATTCAACCCCCAATATATTGTTCATTGATTTAAATGAAAAGAACTAGGGCACTTTTCATACCAGTGCCCTAATCCAAGGGTTTTTGGAGGCAACCAACAACCTCCAAGGCAGAAAGAGTGAGATTTTTTCCATCACTACCACTAAAACGAACCCTGACAATGAAGTGGTGATAGGTACACTAGTTATTCATTCAAGAATAGTGAACATACCTTTTGATTATGCATCTATGCAATATTTTATATCCAAAAAGTTTAGTAGAACAATCCCAACACCACCAAAAATAATTAAAGTAGAGATTTTGGTGAGAAACAAATGGTGAAATCATTGCATCCCATGAATATAACTCCTCCCGTATCAAAATTTATGGATTAAACTTTCTGGTGAACTTATTCATACTCCCTCTATTATAATTTGATAAAATTCTTGGAATGTATTGGCTTTCCCAATATAGATCCGACATAAATTTCCTTGACTGGGAAATCACTCTCTATATAGAGAATCGACCCTCGATTCTGTACAAGTGCAAGGGAGAGGATGAATCTTCATTGGTACCATCATATCAAGCATGTATGTTATTTCCCTATGATCACACGTATCTTTCTCAGATTATTGAGTCTAAGGAATAAACCATCCTAGAAGACATTCTTATTGTGAGGGAATTCTCTAAATTGTTTCCCGAGTAATTTTCTAGTATTCCTCATAGAAGAGAGGTTGAATTCCCAATTGATCTTATACCTAGGGATTTCCAAATATCCATGAATCCATATTGAATGGATGTTGTGGATCTTGAGGAGCTAAAGAAACAACTAAAGGAGAATCAGGAAAAAAGGTTTATACTTCCAAGTGCTTCACCATGGGGTGCACTAGTCCTCTTCATCAAGAAGAAGGATGGGTAAATCTGCCTTTTCATTGATTATCGTGAGCTCAACAAAATAATGTTAAAGAAAAATTATCCTCTTCCCTGAATTGATGACTTGTTTGATCAGCTATGTGGAGAAAAATGCTTCTCCAAGGTGGATCTATAGGCCATATGTTACCAAGTAATGGTGAAGAAGGAGGATATAACCAAGACATATTTTCGTACAAGGTACAAGCATTATAAATTCATAGTAATGCCTTTCATATTCTCTAATTCTCTATCAATCATCATGGACTTGATGAATAGAATCATTAGATATTACCTTGAAATTTTTTTGGTAGTCTTTATAGGCAAAATTATAATATACTCCAAAACTAAAAAGGAGTATGAGAAGTATCTAAGCACTATACTAGATACCTTGAAAAGGGACAAGCTCTAGGAAAAGTATAGCAAGTGTGAGTTATGATTGAAGTAACTCTCATTCCTGGTACATATCATCAAAAGAAATTGGATATCCGTGGACCCCTCCAAGATAAATGAAATTAGGGATGGCTTAAGTCAACATCTTTGATGGATATCCATAGCTTTCTTAGGTTATCTGCATATTATCACCGATTTTTGAGAAATTTATCATGATTATAAAACCCTGTTACCAAGTTAAATCAGAAGGGAGTAAATTTTTCTTGGAGTGTTGAATGCAAATATAGCTTCAAGGAGTTGAAAAGGAGGCTTATCCGTACACCTGTGCTCACACTACCCACAAGTGGATAGCATTTTTTGGTATTAAGTGGTTCTTCAAAGAAGGGAATGGCTTGTGTGTTGATGCAAAATGACAAAGTCATGGCCTATGCTTCAAGGAAATTAAAATTTCATGAGAAAAACTATCAAACACGTGATATAGAGTTGGTTGTAGTAATTGTTGCATTAGAAATTTGGCAACATTACCTATTTGGGGAGAAGTGTGAAATATATACGGATCAAAAAAGCCTCAAGTATATATTCACATATAAAGAGTTGAACATGTGGCAACAAAGATGGTTAGAGCTGATCAAATACTATGACTGCCCAATCCATTACCACCCTAGGAAAGCGAACAAGGTAGTGGATGATCTAAGTAGAAAGGACTCAGCGATTATATCATTGATGAGAATTGAAAATGATTAAATATTATTAGATTTGATGAAGATGGACATGGGAATCATAAATAGGGGAACATAATCAATCCTTTCACAAATTATTTCTCAACCATCTCTTTTGTAAAGGTTAAAGGATGCTCAAAGGATGATGTGGGAATTCAGAATATAGTAGAAACTATTAAAAAAGGGAAAACCTCATAGTTCAATATTAATGAAGAAGGAACTATGATATTTGTGTCAAGACTATGTGTTCCATCAAATCTGGAGTTAAAGAAAGGACTTTTAGATGATGCACAAAGTTTGAATTTTTCCATTCATCCAGGAAATACAAATATGTATGGAGATCTCTGAGAGAATTATTGGTGGGATAACATGAAGAATGAGATTGTTCGGAATACATCATAGTGTCTGGTGTGTCAGCAAGTGAAGGATGAGAGGTAAAAATCTAAGGAGATGATGAAAACATTACCCATACCAACATGGAAATGGTAGAACATCACCATGGACCTTGTCACTAGACTTTTGAAGACATACAAGGGAAATAATGTCATCTGGGTTGTTGTGGATCATCTTACAAAGATTGAACACTTCATTGCAGTTCGAGTGAATTTCTCATTGGATCAACTGGCAATGATATACATCAGATAAGTGGTAAGACTGCATGGAGTAACACTATCTATTTTACTCGATCAAGATCCAATATTCACCTCTAAATTTTGGGAGAGTCTCCAAAATGCTCTAAATGCTGAGCTGAACTTCATTACAACTTATCATCCTCAAACAGATGGCAAATCTGAGTAGACTATCCAAACACTTGAGTACATGTAGAGATCAAGCTCAATGAACATCAAAGGAGGATGGGATCAACATCTTCCTCTGGTTGAGTTCTCTTAGAATAATAGTTTCCACTCAAGAATCCAAATGGCTCCTTATGAAGCATTTTATGGGAATAGGTGAACAAAACCAACATGTTGGGATGAAGTTGGGGAGTGAAAACTCTTAGGTCCAGAAATGGTTGTAGAAACGGTAGAGAAGGTTAATACCATCCAGCAGCACATTAAAGCTACTCATAGTTAACAAAAGATCTATCCTTATAATCGTCGAAGAGAACTAGAGTTTGATATTGGAGACATGGTATTCCTCTTCATACCACCAACTATGATAGTTATGAGATTTTGGAAGAATATAAAGGTTATTCCAAGGTACATCGTCCCTTTTGAGATCCTTAATTGCATTGGAGCAGTGGATTATCGACTAGCACTCCCACCAAACCTAACTCAAGTACATGATGTATTCCATGTATCACTCTAGAGGAAGTACATAACTGACCCCTCGCATGTACTCAATCTAGAGGTGGTACCATTGAAGAATGACCTCTCCTATTAAGAGAATCCACTAAAAATCATAGATTGTAGGGAAAAATTATAAGAAGTAAGACAATGAACCTTTAAAGATGTTGTGGTGAAACCAAAATTTTTAAGTGGAAACATGGGAATCAGAGGAAGTGATGAATCAGAGTTACTCTAATCTATTTTAGTGTGGGAAAACAAAATTTAGAGGGTGAAATTTCTTAAGTATGGTAGATTGTAATGACCCAAAATTTTATTAGTGAAAATTCCTCTTAATCTAATTATATAAATTATTATGTAAAATGGTTATATAAATCACATACACTTGATTGGTTTTATGTTTTTGGATTTTAAAATACCATAAAGAATTATTAACATTGCTAATATAGTCATTGAATAGTGATCACATGATTAGTATAAATATATGGCTTTAACAAATTCAATTTACTCAGACATAGGAAGTGATGGTCTCATCCAGCAGAATTAACCCATATGAATCCCATTTTTAGCACTCGTAAAGGAGGTAACATCACTGGGATTTACTCTTGACCAATCACAAGATGAGCTTCTACATGTTAAGCTTGAAAAGAATCACTTATGGGAAAAGTGGAAGTTAATAGACATTACCACACGAGCGATGTTATTAGAGCTGCCCCAGGATTTTGTCACCATAACACACCTTACCCTTAGGTAATATGTGTGTGTTTATGTAACAAGACCATAGAATTAAGATTATGTGCATTCGTTTTGTATAAACAATATACATTCATTTTATTATTGTTACTTTTTAAATGGGGTTTAAAGCACAAATAGTATTTTTAGTTAATATTCAAATTCAATTGATAAATTTATTTTAATAAATTAATGGATTTTTGAGTTAAATAATATTTTAATAAATATTATTAATAAATTATTTTTTATTAAATATAAATTATTGTATAATTTTTATGAATTCAATTATAATTCTTATTAAGGTTTGAAAACTATTTTTTTCAAAACTGATGAATTTTCAATAAATGTCATCTTTTATTTTAAAAGTGAAAATTCACATATTTAGAAAATTATTTAGATAAAATTTATATTATTTTTTGAATTAGGATTTCGAAATTATCCAACATTGAATTTTTCATAATTTTCCGAGACAATCAAATTTTTGGGCAAAAATTAAATACCATTTAAATATATAATGAGTTTTATAACATCATAATGACCCAATAGTGGTGTAATAAAATACTATAATAGGTATATTCATCCAATATATGTTTTACCTTTAATATATTGTGATTTTATATTTTTTATTTATTTTTCAATGCCATAGTGGACCCTACAAGAATTAAAATATTTTAACATATTAAAATGATTTCCTTGGGAGTGTGGCTCACCACCCCATAAGAAATCCCAATATTTTAGTAATTTAGGACATTTTACTTATAAAATAATGTTTTACACTCCACTTTGGAAAATAACATGGGTAAAAACCATGGTATGGTTTGTGGTTTTGATTAGTTTAATGTGTAGTGTCCAAAACCTAAATGATAAAAAATTACATCTACTTTTCTATATAAAACCACTCAATATCTCATTAATCTTCACTCAAACTATTTGGAGCTCAACCAACCCATTAACCTCTCTTTGTATATCCTCACAAGGTTCCCCAAGATCCCAAGAAGCCTCTCTCAAGAATCTCCCAAACCTTTGGGATCACACTTCCAAGTAAGGGATCCTCACTTTCCTTCCTTTCTTATTTATGTCCAAGTTTCCTTATATTGTTATTCCTCTTAGTTTCAATTAAAAATGTTGGGTAATTATTTCTCACATCCCCTATAATTCCCTCTTTATGTTTGAATGATGATATTCCCCTTTCTCTCTCATTAATTCCTCCCTTGCACACCTGTTACCATGCCAAAATTCCGTAAGAGATTTCTCTCTCCTTATTTACATTCAAGAAATTATTTTATATTATGCATCTAAATTACATTACATATGTTGGTATATTATGTTACATAAACCCCTTACTGTAAATTTCATGTATAAATGATGATATACCCCTTTCTCTCTCATCAACCCTTTTTTTGATTTCTATTCGACGTCATTATGATGCCGAAGTTACACCAAAATTTCCTATGTCGAAATCATCATGTAAGTGAATACCATACCCATTTCTCTATAAAAGGTATTCACCTTTATGAACATGTAATTTTTGAGTGGGTAATTACATTTATGTGTTCCACATATCTTATTCATGGAATAAATTGTGATGTTTAATGAATCCATGTCATATGATCTATGTGGCACACTTATGCATGAAATGAAATGATTAAGAAGGGTTCTACCTGATAGTGCTCCAATGTAGTGGGTAAATATTAGTATCATGATAAGTCAAGTTAAATGAATTTTTTATCATTATAATTCATTTTAAATGTGTTTTTACTCATTCTCCATGTTCAATGAGCCTTAGCTAATTCTAATAACATGTTAAATGTTTTTTTACATTTCTATGTTATGATAATCATGTTATATCATGTCTTTAGGTTCATGTTTCTATTGTGCTCCATTGATATTCCTATTGCATAACATGTATTTTATTCTCTATGTTATGCATTTTTTACTCCCTTATTGGGCTTTATATCTAACATTTTGCTTATGCATGTCCTCAGGTTATCCCATGAAATACTAAGTACGAAGGAATGTTATGGTCATGTAAAAGAGGTTTTAAATAAAGATGTTGTATTTTATGTTCTAAATTTTTATTTAATCTTCCTAATAGCCCAAGACACTAGACCTCTTGTTATTCAGAGTTTTCGTAAGTGAAATTTTATGTAACAAACCATATTTAAGTGCGTAATACAGAGCAGGGTTGTTATAAGAACATTAGGTTGAGGTGATGTTTAATTTAATTTGAGTTGTTTAATTTATTTATATCAAATATAATTATATATATGAACTGCTTATGAGATCCATGGGATTTTGATGCGCTCGGATTAAGGATTGAGATTATATTGGATAACTATATGAGGTGATTTGATCATCGGGACAGGTTTCGCCTGAGGCACTTGGGTAATGTTGATCACTGGTTGGGTGACTCACTCATCAGATTGAGGTGGAGAGGTTTTCGGGCTATAGGTAAGGCTTGTGTGATATGGGATTGAATGTCCATCGGATTGAGTGACATAATCATAGGGGGGTGAGGTTCTGAAATGGTGTAGATTGTGTTCTAAATTGGAGATTTCTGCTAACATATATTGTCTAATGTATTATTTGGAGTCATGTGCACATTAGTTGACTCAAATGTTTGAGGTGGTAATGACTACTCATGTTAGTAGAGGCCTATGGTAGTTTTATATTATGAATTATGGTTAGACGTTCTTGTAGTAGAAATCCATGGAGTTGTTGAGGTGTCATTTGGTGATAATGTTAAGGTCGTCGGCTGGGGGATGAGACTCATCATGGTTAAGCCCAATGGGATAGGATTTATTTAGGAGGATAGACGCCATCATTCCTTGGGACATCAGCTATTGAGACGATGGTGAAATTACATTGAGGATTAATATCATTGTGTCTCTAGATGTTGGGATTTGAGATGATGGGTTCCTTCGAGTGGGGGTTCAAGGGACTAGAGTTGTATTGATTGGGCGTGCCTTCAAGACATCAGTGACTTCACATGGACATGAGGTATTGGACCCACATGGTCCCAGTGACTTATTTATAGGTGAAACCAGATGGTTAACCTATACATTTTTAGGACATCATAGACTTGACATGGACATGAGGTATTGGACCCACATATTCCAAGTGACTTATTTAGAGGTGGAACAATATGGTTAACTTATACATTTTTATATCAAGGGATTCCTTGGTCTTAGGCTAAGGATCCTCTCTGCTATGGAATTCCAACTTTGGTGAAGCCAAGTGATATTTTATAGGTGGATTTTGTTCACTAAGAAAGTTTTTTTTTATTTTATGTATTTTATTTTGTTTTAGTTATTTTATTTTGCACCATTTTAATCACAAATTTAAGGTACGAACACATTTGTGGAGGCTATTGAGACTCATTCTCACACCCTACACGGTCCATTTGGGACACGAATATAATTTATTCTTTTGAGTTCAGGTAAGGGTTCAGGCTCTGGAGTTGGATCCTAGTGGTTGATTTGCATGGAATAAAAGACAGGGCACCTTCAGGTTCTTACCTCAGTTGTAGTTTCTGTTTTTTATTTCTTTTTATATCAGCAGGCTACATTTGTATATATATGTATTGTTGTCATCCATTGAAGACTGTTCTATATCTTTCCTTATATGACTTGTATTTGTTGCATGTTTTTTTAGTATCTATAAATGGAATTTCATTGTTGGTTATTTATTTCCACATATTTTTTTTACTTATTATTTCTCTATTGTCTATTACTATTGTGTTTCCTCCATAGGAGGGTTACTGGTTTGATTCTATTGGTATTTCTTTCTTCTACCTTATATTTAAATATCATACCACTATCATGTCATCTCCAGAGGGTATTATATCTCCACTATCACCCTCTTCACACTCTCACTGCTAGTCAACTGCTATTGGCATACTGGGAGGCAAGCCACAGTCCAGGGGAACTTGACCTGAAAGCACTATTTGGGTGGATAGTCGGGTCAGGGCACAAAAAATGATATATTTCTTATGTTCCTTTCGATTCATGAATTCTCTAGTTATCATTGGTCATTTATATTCTTTCATGACCAAGTTCACCTATATGGGCTCATCAATAGTGGGTAAAACACCTAATTCAATGGTAGTTAGAGTTTCATTTAGATCCTCTTCATTAAGGTTGGTGATTATAATGATATATATTTCTTCCTAATATTTAATGATCGTATTTCATCATCATCATATATATTATGGGAATGTTTAGTGGTTGAAATTTTGGTGCCTTGAGTTTCAAAGAGATAATGCATATGGAAATAGAGGCTCTCAAGATTTGAATCATTTCTTTATAATGTTTCTCTATGAAATTAAGGTTCCATAGATGGATTAAATAAGTTTCATTAAAAACTATATTTTAGTAGATTCACTACATGTATTGTATACTTCAATAGGTCACACACAGATTTTTCACTCCAATGGGTATAGGGAATATAAATACTATATTTTGACACCTATTATTGGAAAAGAGGCTATTAAGGGGATATTTTTATTTATCCAAGACAATAAGAAATAATATCATATCTGGAATAATTGTCTAAATGTGATTAATGGGGAGTAATAATATTTCGTTCACAAAATCTCAGGGACTAGGAGGATAATATTCTAGTCTATTTGGTGCAAAAAATTACATAAATTATTCTACTTAGAGTTATTTTATCTCCAACTTGCAGTTCCCAGTGTCAACCAATTGGGTTTTAAAAAATTAAAAATCGGTTTAAAAATCACAGAACACACATTTCTACACATTGATGATATATCTCAGGTGTTGTTGGTAGCAGGAGAGTAAAATCACATATAGATACAACTAAGCCTAGCCTAGTAAGGCATTGAATTCCAAATCCAAACTAATAACCATGAACAATGTTCTTAAAGAAATATCACTAAATTATATCCTTGGTTTTATTTTTTCCCATTTTATTTATCTCACTTCTATCATAACCATATATCTCAAATATTTTTGGGTCCAAATCTGCCCCTTGATTGTAATTCAATAGAGGGTCTGAGAAGGAATGATGTTAATCACTCAGAGATATAATATTTTTATTATTTTTTACATTATTGATTAAATATTAAATCCACACCTTGTAAATTTTAATGTTAATTACCACATTTTTAGTTATTGGGAATAATTTGGACTTTATTGTAAAAATATATTAAAATTTTATTTTTAATTTTTTTTATTCATTTTCTAGAATTAGTTGAAAATCCATAAATTATATCTATTTTTTATTTCTCAAGTAAAGGGGATAACCCTTATTTATGATTAATATACTTATACATAAGATTTATTTGTAAAATTCACTTTTAATAATTTATAAAATTATCAATAATACTGGGAAATATGTAAATTTCATTTTGAATATGATGAGAACAAATTTAAAAAATACAATAGATACATAAACTTCACTTAAAAATACAAAAAATCAAATTAGAAGGTTTATAAAACTAACCCCTTTAACCCATATGATATGTGAAATTAATTTCCTTATTTGGAGGGATAAATTCTTAATGTGAAAAGTAATTTAAGCCAATCAATATAAGTAACAAATGGCTCACCATAATACATGAAAGTAAGATCCTTTTCCAATGGAGATGATTTCATCCAAGTCCCTTAGTATATAAGAGTGTTTTCTAAAAATTTAAGTGTCTTTCCTACTAATATAATATTTATATACTTAGCATAATTCTACAATGATAATATGTAAGAGTCATGAATTTTATGCTGGGAGGGTTTTTTCTTACTGATGTGCCCATCCATAAGTGTCATTTATAAAGAAAAGGTAATATGTAAGGTTTCTTACGAGGATACTTAAAGTTTATTAGATTATTCATAAAGATATATCCTTAATGAAATCATAAGAATATAATTCCATGCCATGGGAAATTAAACTAGGTTGTGAAGAATTTTGTTGTTCCTGGGAATAAATCCCATTACTTTTTGACATTTAAATATTTTTAAATATTTTTCTGACCATGTCAATTAAATTCAAGGGATAATTGAATAATAACATTAACCATAAATCATGGTAAGATTTTAATTTATTTAAATTTAAATAAAATATAGAAATATGTTTCTCGTGTTGAAACTACCCATTGATCCAGCATTATATGCAATAAATCCTTCCCCATACAACTATATTATCATATAAATTTCTATTATTGATTCATACAATTTAAAAAACATTTTCCCTATATTGTAAAATGATCTAAACCCTTGTTTCTCAACTAGGGTGAGGAAGTGATTTAGGTTTTATTGTTCTTTTTTCTTTATTTTAATCATATTCTATACTTTTAATAGAATTATTTTCTTTTTCTATTCCCCTCTACAAAATAGGAAATTAATAGTGATAAAAATAGCCTTTATCTGTGCTATAAAATTGATGACTACTGGAGAGAGAATAAAATCTTGAGTCTTTTATCAGTGCTTATAGAATCCCTGATAAAGGACCATTTATTATCACTTGTAAAAGCGTTGATAAAGAATCCATTTATAAGTGCTTTTATAGGCACTGATAAAGGGGCATACTACAGTGTGTTGTAACCACACACTATAGCACCCGTTTAGTGAGTTGTAACAACACACTACAGCATGAAAAACACTACAAAATTAGTAAAATCAAGTACTAATACATAATTTAAATGAAGAGAAAACAATCTAGAAGATTTTTCTCAGTTTTGGTGATATGATGTGTGTTTTAAGCTAAAATGATATTATATATTGAAAAACTAAACTTTGAGTCACATTGGTGACACTATGTTGCAGATTGAGGTATAACTAATTCTTACACATCTCAAATGAATTATGGATAATTTTCCTAAAGTATCAAAATAATCTGAATGTGTTTACTCAGTTTTGAGTATGTGAATTGTATTTTTTAATAAAATATCTTTTTAAACTGGAAACACGCACTTTGACTTGTACCAATCACATAATTTTCCGGTTTGATGTGATAATAATTCCTATACATCAAAAATGACTTATGAATAGTTTTCCTAAATTATAAAGATAATCCGACACGTTTTCATAGTTTTCACTTAGTGACTCTTTTTGAACTAAAATGTTAATTTAAAAATGATAACTACATATTGAGTGATACCGAACACATCTTGTATTGTATTAAGGTGCATACGATTCCAAAAAATAAAAAAAAATTACTTATTGATCATTTTCCTAAAGTACCAAAACAATCCAAATGTGTTTCTCAATTTTTAATAAGTGAGTTTTCCTTTTTACTAAAATTGATGTGAATTATAAATACAAAGATGCACTTGGAGTTATATTTGTCACACTAGGCATCAGATTTAGGTGAGTCTAATTATTACATGTTCCAAATGGATTATGGATTGTATTAATAATGTATAAAAATAATTTGAATGTATTTACCCGATTTTGAGAACGTCACCTATCTTTTTCACTAAAATGTCATTTTAAACTGGAAAAGCGCACTTTAACTCATACCAATCACATATTTTATAGGTTTTAAGTGAGAATGATTCCTACGTGTCAAAAGTAACTCATGAATAAATTTTATAAATTATCAAGAAAATATGATTGTTTTTACTTGGTTTTTAGTTAGTGACATTTTTTTAACTAAACTGTTGATTTCAAACTAATAACAGACACATTGAGTCATACCGGTAGCATCATGTATCAGATTGAGTTGAGGTTAACTCCTACACATCATAAATGACTTATGGATCATTTCCCTTATGTATCAAAACAATATGAATGTGTTTTCCTAGTTTTTAGAAGGTGATATTCCCTTTTTATTAAAATTGATGTCATTTTTAAATTAAAAGACGCATCAAGAGTTATACCGATCACATTGTGCATTAGATTGAGGTATGGATGATTCTACGTGTCTAAAATCACTTATGAAATATTTTACTAAATTATCAAAACAATTTGAATTTATTTTCACAATTTTTAGTAGGACAGTTGTCCATTTAATTAAAATTGATGTCATTTTTAAATAAAAAATGCACTATGAGTCATACTTGTCACGTCATGTATCAGATTTTGGTATAGATTATTTCTTCAAATCTAAATTGACTTATGAATTATTTTACTAAATTTTCAAAATAATATTAATTATTTTTATTGATTTTGTTTATGCCACTTTTTTTACTAAAACATCATTTGAAACTGGATATATTCACTTTAAACTATACAAATCACATCATGTATCAGTTTAGCATGAGTATAATTCCCAAAATTCACAAATTAATTATGAATATATATCCAAAATTATCAATAAAATATTCACATATTTTCTTCAATTTCACTAAGTGAATTTTTTTTAACTAAATTGTTTGTTTTAAATTGATAACGGAAACATTGAGCCATAGTGGTCACACTGTGTGTCTAATTGAGTTTTGAATGATTCCTACACATATAAAATGAATTATGGATAATTTACATAAAGTATCAAAATAATCAAAATATGCTTCCTTGGTTTTGAGTATATTAGTTTTCCTTTGTACTAAAATTAATGTCAATTTAAAAAAACAATCACTTGGAGTGATATCGTTATGTTTCAGATTATGGTGTGTATGATTCCCACACATCCCAAAGTATTAAAACAATCCTAAATACCAATGTTATCATTTTTCCATTATATTTCTATGTTGAACTTCCAAAAATTCATATTGACTTGATGTTCTTAACTGAAAAACCTCTCTCATTGTTAAAAATCAGAAAATAAGAGGCTTTCAAAAATAAGAAATTTATTTTAGCTAACGAAATTAAATCAATATATAGTGTAGGAAATTAAAAAATAAAGGGAATGAAAATGGGAAACATGGTAACATTGGAAGAGAGAATCATTTTATCTCTTTTATGGCTTGTTGTAGATAGTTGAAAGAAAAATATGACTTCCCAAAAGATATGTGAAAACAACTAAATAATTATCAGATAAAAATGATAAGGAAATTAACTCAAAAATAGTAGATAAAATGAGGAGAAAATTAATTAAATAAGTATTAGTAATCCTCTTTTTCCTAATGTTTGTATGCATTATTGACGCATTTCCTTATTTTCATTATCTTAGTTGCATGCCAAAGTCCAATCCCTCACGAGCATGATTATATTTAAAAAAACCACCCCAACTTGAACAAAAGAATCCACTTTTATAGGAAAATAATTATTATATGATTAATACTGAAAATAAATAAATTAAAAAAATATGAAATACTACATTAATACTATGGATAATGATTTTACTGTGAAAACATTGTTGATCATAGGTATATTCCAACAGAAAATCTAGAATGGTGATAAAAAATCAAAATATACCTCACCAAACAATCAATCAATAAGTGAGGAGGACAATGAGAAAATAATATTAATTGGATTAAAGATTTTAATCATCTAAGATAAAGTAAATATATCCTATTAGGTTCATAAAATATTCATTTTTTAGAATAAATAAATAAATACACGTAATATATTAATTATCAAACGTGAATGTCTCCCATTTGTGAGAATTAAATAGATGAAAATCAAAGATTCCTAAGGGTGGAATAAAAGGTAATGTTAAATAATGATTTGTTTTTATATGTATTAAAGTAAAACATATATAGAATTTATTAGATGTGTGCTGAAATAAATGAAGTGATTTTTAAAAATTATTAATGAGTGGGTTATCATTTCAAAGATGGCTATATTTTTATCAACTTCAAGAAATACAATAAAGGTTAAAAATAAATGAATAAAATGTCATTGGTGATTGAAACTTTTTGGTGAAAAATCAAAGGACTATGACTCTAAAAAACATCATTTTTTAACAACTAGATCCTAAATCATTTGGATAGGTTGACAAGGATGATAATTGGATCAAATATATACATGAGGAGCTTGATTCCAATAAAAACAATGTGACATGAGGAGCATGATCCGAATAATAGCAATGAAGGCTTCTTATGGATCTAGTTGTTGAATATATTGTTCCAAAAAATGTCCATTAGATTAAAAATACATGATTTTTTCAGTTATTTGTTTTCCTAATTCTGTAAAACTCTTAACATAAATGGTCATGATAATGTATTGAATTGAAACATTTTTTTTTATCATGTAATTGAGATGGTCACATCTATGGGGCATCATTTTACCATTAGAATGACATAAAACATAGATTTAAGTTTATTTTTGTAAAAAATAAAATTCAATAGAATTAAGAATCCACAATGAACATTGAATGTCATTAAATTATTAAATACAAAATATTAAATTTGACTTGAAGTGGGATGATAAATGTGTAATGATTTTATCCATGAAAAATAATTTTTATTTCAACAATATAGATTCTATTGAAACCTATTTATTAAATTTAAATCACTCGATGTTAATATTTGATTTTATAAAAATTATTTAAATCTAGTGGTATAATATTTATTCTTAAATTATTTAAAATATTTTTTAAATTTTAAATAACATTAAATTTTTCTCATTAAATAAGTTAATTTTAAAAGAAATTATCAAATTTATAAAAACATTGATCAATCCTAAAGGGTTGAAGAGAATAAATTCTATCAAAAATGTACTCTTCTTCTACACCACATAATGAAATAGTATTTTGTTTCATAAAACACCATGATACTGGGGTTTTTCCAAGAAAATGACTCATTCCAATTGTTTATTTCTAGTATATATTTTAACAACCAAAATCATAATATCAATTATATTTTATCTCAAAATCAGTTTTTCTTATATAATATAGTCCAAAGACTATAGAACCATAAACCTCTTTGATTATTCTTTTTATAGAATTTAAGTCATATTATTCAAATTGAAATTGAAATATTTAAAAAATAAAAACTAAAAACATTATATTTTTTCAAAAATTAGTTAAATAAATAATACAACTCATCAGACATATATAATGTTTTTTTTCACCTGATTTTATAGATTCATTAGAAACATTTGATTGTTATATTTCAATAGTGATCAAAAATTCAATCCCAATCCTCATGAAATAGTTCACATTAATTTTAAATAACTCTATTAACTTTATACCATATTTCAGTGCTCATTATCCTAGGAAAATTTTTAAGTAAAAAAGCATTATACAGTTGCTCCCTTGTGTCAGATATTTCATCATAAATTTTTTGGAAACAACTTCTAGAATTACCTTTCAAATAGAAGAGGGTAACTCTATAATTCAGTTCCACCTCACTCAACCCTCTTAGTTCCAATTTATGCATGACGTAACATAATACCCCATTGATGTCATATATTTAATCATCCATGGGATTTGCAATGTACTATTCCAAACCAAAGACAACACTGACTATTATATGGATGAATTTTTTAAAATTTGACAACTGAAAAGAGGTAGATATCATGGAATATAGTTATTGGGAGCCTATTATACCTCACACTAACATGAACCAGCATTGTTTTTGACATATTTCAAGTCACACAGTACCGATTTTGTACCAAGGAGACCCACATGATATCGAGGAAGACGATACTTCATTATATCTAAAAAATGAATTTTGGGATTTTTATTATTATAGGATAGTGCAACTAGACTTTTTGGGATACACGGAAGTGGGATGAGAAGTTTTAGTGGATAATATATGGAAATTAGAGATATCAAAAAAATGGATTTCATTTGATTTGTGGTTGCGTTCAACCCTTGAATCGCTTGAGACTTGGATTCGATCCTTAAAATAGTTAGAGCCTTGATTCTAACATAGACTTGAGCCTAGAATCGACAAATTTGATCGTCGGTAGTCGGTCGCTTTCATGGATAGCTTTGGATATCGCCAATGGTTTCATGATGGTTAGGGTTCTTAACATAGATTGTGATACTTTTATCAGTGCTTCAAAAAAAGCACTGATAAAGATACCTTTTATCAGCACTAAGTTAATAAGCGCTGATAAAATGAAACTTTATCAGTGCTAAAAAAGCACAGATAAACACTTAAAATGATTTTTTAAAATTAAAATTATTATATATAATTATAAAACATATAATAATGCTTCTTATAAAATAATAATTTTATAATTCTTTGAATATATAATTACATATTTATAATTATATAAATACTCTTTAAAAAATAATATTTATATCACTGTATATACTAATATATATATATATATATATATATTTATATATATATTTATATATATTTAAACATAATATATATATTAATTATTTAAATAAATTTACTATAATTTTATAATTATATATTTATAATTATATAAATAATTTTCAAACAAATATTATTTATTTATTTATAATTATAAAAGTATAAAAATAGTAAATATAAATATATAAATACATTTATTTATAAATATTTTTTACATATGTATTTTTAACATTATTAATGAATTTTAAATCTTAAATTAATGCATGTTAAAAATTAATAAAATTGATTAATTAAAAATGAGTACAATATTGAAAATTTGGATAAGTTTGATTAATATAAATCATTAATATGTATATATATATATTGAAATAAATATGAATACATATTGAAAATAATAAAACATATTAAATAAATATATATATAGTAAATAATATAAATTTAATAAATTCCAAAAAAAATATTTGTGTGTGTGTGTATATATATATAAATTCATTAATTATTTATATGTGAAATCAATATAATACATTTGATCTTTCTTATAAATTGAAAAATTAGATGACATTCAATTATTTCCATTACTCAATGCAATTAGTCACTATTTTTAATTCATATTAATTTTTAATTAAAAAACATTATTCACTAAACATATAAATATTTAATGTATATAATAATTAATATTTGTTATTATTTAAATCGTATTTATATACATTAATATATCTCTATATATTTAATATATATTATCTATTAACGTTATCAATAATCATCTAATTAATAAAATGTTTAATATCTTTTCACAATTTAGTTATTTTTAATTTTAATTTGTTTAATTTTCATTTTTCAGATATCTATATATTTAATGCACACTATTTATTAGTATTTATAATTTATATATAGTATAATCAATTTATTCATTTTTATCAATAATTATTTAATTAATAAAATTTCTAATATTTATTTAATAAACTCATTTTTTTTATTTATTATATATTTAATTATTTCATTTTATTTATTATGACCATTATCAGCACTAAAAAATAACAGATAAAGGATTACTTTATGGGATCTAAAAATAAATCATTGAAAAAGGGTACCCTTTATCAGTGCTGAAAATAAAGTGTTGATAAAAGGTACCCTTTATTAGTGCTAAAAAATCATTGATAAAGGGTTAAATTTATCAGCGCTTTCTTTAGCACTGATAAAGAAGCCATTGATCAGTGCTTCTAGCACAGATAAATACCAGCCTAGTTAAATTCCAATTTTATATTTATGATTTCATCTATAATGTTCTCTATTTTATTCTAATATACCTATCTAATTATCATGATGGTGAGTAACTAAGACAAGGCTCGACCTTGTTGGAGATTCTATCAATGTTTCCAAATACTTGTTGTTAAATTCTTAATATTAATTTTTTTAATTATATTAAATATGATATTTTCATTCCCTCTCCTCTCTCAGGAAATATTTTCATGTGATGGAGTTGAGTTAGTTTGAGAGATGAAATAGCATTTAATGAAGTTAATTACTAGAAGGTGTTACACTCTCAATTAAGGTTTGTTCCTCATTCTTGACTATAAATGAAGGTGATATTTTCCTTTTTGAAGATATCTCATAGTCATGCTAAGTTTGACACTCGAAGTAGGATATGGTGGTTCATGTATAATGGTATGGACTACCAAATATATTTTATATAATAAAAATGAATAATAAAGGAACCGGAGTAACCACCCCAAGGATGTGAACATTTATTTCCAACACTTGTTTAATTTTTATTGCTTCCAATTATATTTCATGTATATATCATTTTTTAAATCCCTAATTTTCCATTTTTTTAAATATTATAAAAAAATATATAATAAGTTTTTTGGAATATTAAGTGATTGATATTAAAGGATCCTCAAGACAAACAACCCTGGTGACCCACTACGTTTCGCTATAAAAATAAATATTATTTTTCTACCACCTTGTGATGAGTGTGTAAATAATCCATCAACATTTTAAAGTATCTATCTAATTTTATTAATAGTTATTATTTTCACCTTTTGTAACACATTTTATTCATTTTCATTAGAAAACATTAAAAAAACTATCCATGATATATTCTAAATATAATTATTATGCATAGACTAACCAATACTCTTAGGTTCAACAAGATGAATAAGATTATGATGAAATAGAATATCAATTAAAAAATCTTAGTGAATCCAAACAGGAGATGAGAAACTAACTGAAATTTATGGCTAAATATATCCTTTCATCTAATGAGTGGAAAATGGAGGAAGAAGAACCCAAACCAGTGGAGGAAAAACATTATCCATAAACATTTTTTTGTTAAAGAATCTAAGGAGGCCAAGAAGGAACTACTTAAACATCTATTATCTAGCCTTTATTAGCCATTTTAAATAGATATTCCTTAATAAAACCATATATTTGAAACAAATATGTGAGATCAACAAAATTTGGATTCATATTGGAGTAACTTGTTAGAATATAACTTGAAACATGATCCTCTCATCTTCAATAATGTAAAATCTATACCACTTTATCCTTTTCTAACTTTGGAAGAAGACACCACTATGTCTGAGGAATTTTAAGAGATGATGGAGCATCTATAATACCTACCTCCATCTAATACAACTCCACTTCAAGATGCACTAAACAAATAAGAGGAACTAATAGTCGATTTAATACGATTAGTCAGTCTAAATTTGAAATCATTTCTATTTAATTTTATTGAAAATGAATTGAGCACTACCACCCACTATTTAGAATTTTTTTTATTTTTCCACCACAAGTATTTCCCAAGAGAGTCATAAAGAATAATAATATTCTCTTATAGAGGAACTCATACATCGCTCAGAACCATTTGAATATCTATTTGAGGGAGTACATTAGGACTTCCTCATGGATTTGCCTTTGAAGACATCATTTTAATGTTACCAACTTAAAGGGGTATATTTTAATATCAATTAAACTTTTTCTAATTTCATTTAGCTTGAAATTTTTTATATCTTTCCCCTAGATGAGTATTCTGATAAATTACATAATAAAAAGGCCCTAGATATTGAATAAGAAGGCATAAAAGTAGTAGAAAATGAAAAGAACTCATATGTTCTTCCACCCCACCATACAAGTTATACCTTATATCTATGGATATGGATATATAGTACTCCCCAAATTGGACCCTATATAAAAAAATTGAGGTTATGTAAACTATAATAAATAAAATTTTCTTTATGTCAATGAAACCCCACTCGATATATGGTTTTGGGTGATAATTAGAATTAACTCACTAGGGGAATTCAAAACTCAGTACCCACTTTGGGGGTCAAACCAAAAAAATTACATTTTATCTTTCTTTTTATTTACCTTAAATAATTTTATTTTTTTATTATATTTTTTATAATGTTTTGGAAATTAGGATATTAACTAAGGCTATCATTTCTCAAATAAACCAATTTGTATTTCACCTTATATTTAGTTTCAATAAGCTATTAATTTTAATTTTACATAAGATACGATAGTTTAAAATGCAATAGATCACCTATTAGTCTGATAAACAACTAAATTTTTTCAGATTCAATATATCATATATAATTTATCTGATGATTAATAATAAGACCAATGAAATTTTTAAGAAGAATATTGAAAAAAAGTTATGAAACCAAGAGTGGGTATTTTAACATTAATTTATAATTAATTTCAATATAAGAAGAAATATTAAATTGATATTGAGTTGTTTATTCATTTATGGTGTTGATTTTTTTAACTTGTTCAATGTATCACCATTTTGTCACAAGGATCCAATTCAGAGCTCCTTTAATAGTGATGCAAACCAAATCCTTCAATCTCCGAACAACACCGTCGAAATGTTGGGTGCTAGTGTGGTTGATTGATCATATTGTGTGGTTTACATTGATCAATTATGATGTTATTAATATTTTAATAACTTATTATATACTTCCTTTACTTATTTTATATGAAATGTTCATAATTTGTGTGAAATATTAATGTTTTAATACTAAATATAATTTTTGATCATTTTTAGAAGTAGTCTAATTTAGTCAGTTTACTATTTTATTTATAATTATCACCCTACTGATCCAAATTGTGTAATTTGTGTTTTTTTTATCTCTAATTCAATAATCCATATTTCATTAGAAGGAATCTTGATCCAATTATTCCATTTGAAGGGTTATGTGGATCACACAAGAAGGCACATAGAATCTTTGAAGAAATTGGCTCATCCATGAATATTGAATTACTAGGCTCAATAAAATGTTAAAATTAATTCATTATCCCACAATGTTCGGGGGTGAATATAAGGAGTCTTGGATAAAAATTTCAAGGCCCAAATTTAAATAAAAGAGGCCCAACTGATTCATTTAAACTCAGCCCACCATTCTGGTCAGGAAATAAAATCATTACCGTATTCATGACATATATCATGATGTAATCATCAAATCAAGCTGATGTTTTTCAGTGTGATAGGAGAGATATAGTTGGCCTAATTTTTTGAATAATGTGTTCGGATTTTAAGGCATCTTCTTATTGATAAACTCATTCAACTTTCGGCCTTCTAAAAAGTGTGGATTGAAACAAAACAGTTTAACTTTATTTTATAAAATTGTCATAAATTTGGATCCATAAGTTCAAATGACACAAAAATTTTCGAGAAGTCGGAAAGAATTATTATCTACTACTTATAATAATATTATATCTCGATATTCAGCTATCTATATAGCCAAATTTTAAATTGAAGTGGAGGGGCAGATAGGGAATGAAAACTGTCCACTTCCTTGGGCTATAAATACATCCCCTTCCTCTCTTTCAAAGGAGTTGGCATTTTAGGATATAGGAGGATCAATTTGAATGACCAAGGCTCTGCCAAAGTCCTTGGAGGACATGATAAACTCAAGTTTTGACTTGATATACGCTTCCTCCTCTCTTTGATTTCACGTTTTTTCATTCATTTTCAATTGTAATTTCATAAGTGTTTGTATTTGTAATTCTATTTTAATGAAAGTTTATTCTTAAGTATCTCTTATTCTCATCCAAATTATGTAGTTTAATGTTAATGTTATTAAAATAGTTTAAATATATTTTAATATTCTTCCCTTATTTTTCTTTCTCTTTCAATCTAAATTTCATCTTTAATTATCATCATAGTTTGTGTGGGTGTTCGTCCCACCAATCTTTTCTTATCCCTTTATTTTTCTTATATTATTAATTTATCATCATAATAATTATAACAAGATTACTAATCATTTAAATGGTTTAGTAAATATATTATTGGGGTGAGTTATAATTTATATATTTTAAGCAATTGAGAGCTTTTTCTCGATGAATATTCTTTAAATTAACATTGTGTATGTTGGACTTAACATGTTAGGGATTAATGACTTGTTTTATTTAACATATGGATTTCATTGATTATTGGAACCATAAATACACTACCAAAATCAAGTACTGATTGAGATTAGAATCCTAGTTAAGTTAATGCTTCGATTAAATCCTTAACACTTAGGAATTCTAATCAACGTCAACTTGTGATAGGGTGTTAATTTAATGCAATATAAAGCAAGGCTCAAGGTTATCATAAGCTTAAATACATAATGATGAACTCAACCCAATATTTATAAATATGTTAAATCAATATTAATCAATCTATAATTTCATAAGATCTACAAAAAAACCCCCAAACTAGAATACAATTAACTAAAAACAATCGACTATTAAAAAGTATAATCGCCAAGGATTCGACCCGAGTGTTTCTATACACATTAGCAGAGCATTGGAACTTTGAACAGTCGATAGGCGACAATCATCCATGATTTCAAATGGAACAATTTCTAGGGATGGTACTTGATGTAGTTATTATTTTTTAGGTATTTAAAAAAAACCAAAAAAACAAAAATTTAAAAAAATTGGAAAAAAACACAAAGAAAAACCCACCTTCTCATAAAAATCATAAATGAAAATAACACAAAGAAACCCCATCTTCCTCTTTCTTACAACATCTCTCTGAAAGCATCACACCCTCCCAAACAATCCCTCAGATTTTGTCTAACCTTGAAATTGAGCGAACACTTCTCCAACTTAGGAGGAACATAAGAGATAATCAAATATTTCAACAACTAGTCCTTGTCCAACATGTTGAATAAGAAATGGACAGTCCTAAGGAACAAACAATTAAAGAACATGATTCCCCAAATATTAATTACCAACCTCTTGGTATTCAATATATAAACATAGTGGCTGACATCGAACTCAAATCGGGTTTGATTCATCTTCTCCCTCATTTCCACAGGCTAGCCGGTGAGGATCCTCATCTCCTCCTTAAAGAGTTCCCAGTGGTGTGCTCTACCATGAATCCTCAAGGGGTTTCTGAGGAACAAATCAAACTCCAAGCATTCCCTTTCTCCCTATCTGACTCCGCCAAGTCATGGCTTTACTACCTCCCTCCTGGTTCCATAACCACATGGAATGACATGATGCAACTCTTCTTAGGGAAATTCTTTCTTGCTTCTCGTACTGCTTCTATCTAAAAGGAAATAAGTGGTATCTGTCAATTACCAAATGAATCACTTCATGCGAACTGGAAGAGGTTCAAAAAGGTAGTTGCAAACTACCCACACCACCAAATCCCTAACCAACTCTTGATGCAATACTTCTATGAGGTGTTATTGGATATGAAGATAACTCCCATTAATGTCTCAAGTGGCAATGTTTTTGTTGATAAAACTCCTATAGATGCAAGAGATCTCATAAGTAACATTGCTGAAAACACACAACAATTTCATACTCGAGCACATGCTCAAGTAAAACAAGTCCAAAACAATCAATCCATAGAGCCGAACAAGATGACCGAGTGGATGAGTGAACTTACAGGTCTGGTGTGATAACTAGTTGTGGCTTCCAAAGCCCCAACCTAATCTTCTTCACAATCAATATTTCCTGGACCTATCAAAAACTGTGGAAACTAAAACTCTCTATCTCATCCAATAGACACCTACCCACAACTTCAAGATGATCCATCTGATTTATCTGGTCTAATGGAGCTCAATGCATCCTATACTCAGCAGAACACTAACCCTCAATTATTAGGTCAGTTCATTAGAACCTCTAACCAACCTCACTTTGAGCCCTTATCTTCTTCTTATAACCATGTATTAAGGTATAGAAAACACATCCCTCAATTTCCTCCTCAAAACGCAAACTAGTTCCAATATGGTCAAGATTTTGGTAACTTCCAACAACCTTATCTATTTGTTCCTCAAAAAAAAAAGGAGAAATCCTCCTCCTTCTCCTCCTGGCTTCCACTATCCCAATGACCCTTCCCAATTCCCAAACCAATACAATCACTTTCCCAAGAACAAAAATCAAGGCAATCCCAATCCGGGACAAGCATCTTTTTCCAAGAAAACATGGGAAAGTGTCGTATAAGATCTTGCCTCCCTCACCTGTTCCAGCCTCAAAAACATTGAAACACAAATTGGTCAACTTGTGTCCCACTTGAGCCAAAAACAACAATAAAATTCTTACCAACTCCCAACGCAACCATTACCCAACCCCAATAGTAATATAAGTGTAATTGCACTTAGATCGGGAAATAAAATTGTTATGCCTCAAGATAAGTCCCCCAACCCTCCTTTGAATGTTGACCTAGAAAATGAAAATAAAAAGAAACATGAAAAGGAATTTGAATCCATTACCTCACCTTCTTCCATTCCATTTAAGAACCCAATTCCTTTTCCTCAAGTTGCTTCTAAGCCAAAGAAGTCCTTTGAACTCGATCCTAAAATGCTCGAAATGTTTAGATGTGTTGAAGTGAACATTCACCTATTATATGCCATTAAAAAAATTCTTAAGTATGATATTTTTCTCAAGTAGATGTGTACCCATAAAATGCATCTTAGGGCCTTTGAAAATGTTTCAACCCAAAAGTCCATATAGATTAAGTGCAAAGATCTTGGGGCCTTTGCGGTTCCATGCCAAATTGGATGTTATAGCTTTGATGATGCACTCAAAGACCTAGGAGCCTAAATTAATGTCATTCCCAAATCCATCTTCTCCGACCTTATTCTAGGTCCCTTGCATCCAATGGGTGTTGTTATTTAGTTATTGAATCGAAGCACAGCTAGTCCAGAGGGTATAATCGAGGATGTCCTAGTTCATGTTAATGATCTTATCTTCCCAGCTGATTTCTATGTCCTTAACATGGAAGGTGAGACAAAATCTTCTCGATCTCCCTTAATTAAAGGAAGAATATTACTAATGACAGTAAGAAACAAGATTTATGTCCATTCAGGAATCTTATCCATGGATTTTGGTGGCCAACTGGTCAAGTTCAACATTTTCCAAGGCATGAAATACCCATCTAAGGATCACTCTGTATTCTCAATCCATGCTTATGAGGACACTTCTGAGAGTCAATTGAACCACAATCCATAATGTTCTTCATATTAAAATAACAAAGGATCTTTTGAAATCTGAACCATGATTAACCAAGTCATAAATGGTGTAGTTGATGTGGACCTCTCATTCATAGACTCCATCAATATAGAGGAACGTGAAAACTCTCTTGAATCCCACATCAACTCTGATCTCTACTTCTCCACCATGGATAGTATTAAGGAAAATGAATTTTATGCAACTAAAGTCCCTTCCACCATTCCTGAGTTTTCTAACCCACAAATGAAAGATGAGACTGATCTGAAATCTCTTCCTAAAGACCATAAATATGCATTCATTTTCCATGATCACTCTTATCCTGTCATTATTTCTGCTTCACTTACTGAAACTGAGGAGTCGAAACTTGTTCAAGTATTATAATAAAACAAAAAGGCCTTAGGTTGGACCCTAGATGACATATCAAGATTCAAACCTTCTCTTTTCATGCATCACATCCATCTTGAGGAATCATCCAAACCAATTAGAAAACCACAAATAAGACTCAATCCACTCATAATTGAGGTAGTTAGGGAAGATATCACCAAGATTCTTCAAGATGGTATTATCTACCCAATTTTCAATAGTTAATGGGTTATTCCAATTCAAGTTGTACCTAAGAAGGGTGGGATAATTTTCGTCACAAATGAACATGGAGAGGTAGCCACAACTCATGTGAAGAACAAATGGAATGTGTGCATTGATTATCGAAAATTGAATGTTGAAACACGAAAAGATCACCACCTCTTCCATTCCTTGATCAAATGTTATAACGATTAGTTAGAAAGTCACACTATTGCTTTCTTGATGGATACACCAGCTACTTCCAAATCCCAATAGCACCTCTGGAAGAAGAAAAGACTACTTTCCCATTCCCCTTTGGAACATATGCATATAGGATAATGCCGTTTGGCCTTTGCAGTGCTCCTACAACATTCAAGAGGTGTATGATGAGTATCTTTTCTGAATTCATTGAACACTGCATGGAAGTATTCATGGATGACTTTACCATTTATGGTGAGTCATTTGAATCTTGGCTGAATTCACACCCTCTAGTCCTTCGAAAGTGTTTCAAGTGTAACCTTGTGTGAAATTTTTAAAAATATCACTTCATGGTTGCAAATGGGATTGTTCTAGGGCATATAGTTTCAGAATATGGTATTGAAGTTGATCCTACAAAAATTGAAGTGATCCAGTCACTTCCTGAACCCACTTCTATTTGAGACATCCTTTCATTCCTCGATCATGCTGGTTTCTATCATAGATTCATCCATAACTTCAGTAGGATTTCCCTCCCACTCACTCGGTTGCTCCAAAATGATTTCACTTTCCATTTCGATGCGGTTTGCAAGAGAGCCTTCATTGAACTCAAAATAGATCTTACATCTTCCCTAATAATCTAACCTCCAGATTGGTTCTCACCCTTTGAGTTGATGTGTGATGATTCTGATAGATATATTGGTGTTGTTCTTGGTCAAAGAAGAGAAAACATTCCTCATGTCATATATTATTCCTCAAAATAATTGGATGAAACTAAATCTCACTACACTGTGACTGAAAAGTTAATTTTAGAAGTGGTTTTTTCCTTAGATAAATTTCGGCCCTATCCCTTAGGTGCCAAAATCATCATCTTCCTAGACCATTCTGCAATAAAGTTTTTACTTAAAAAAGTGATTCCAAACCAAGGCTAATAAGGTGGATCTTAATGCTTCAAGGGATTGACCTTGAAATCAATGATAGCCCTGGAAAAGAAAACCATGTGGCTGATCACTTGAGTAGAATTTATAATTCTTCTCATTCTAAAATCATTGATCCTGAATTCCCCATAGAGAACCTTTCATCTCTCACTCCAAAGTAACCATGTTATGCCCTAATTGTAAATTACTTGGTTTCTGGTATTTTTCTTGAAATGTTTTCAAAAGAACAAAAAAAGCCGTTGAAAATTGACTCGAAACACTTTTTTTGTGAAGAGACTAAACTTTGGAAAACTAGGGAAGACATGGTAATTATGAGATGTCTTTATGAAGATTAACATTCCTCTATCATAGAATTATGTCACTCACTTCTCGAAGGTGGCCACTTTGGACCACAAAGAACCACCCGAAAGGTCCTAGACTCTAGATTCTTCTGACCTTCACTCTTCTAGGACACACATGAGTTTTTTCAAACATTTAACACTTTCCAAATGTTTGGAACAATTTCAAAGAGAAATGAAATGCCCCCAATGCCTTTAATTTTCTATGAGATCTTCTATGTTTGGGGCATCGATTTCATGGGACCATTCCCCCATTAAAATGGATTCTCATACATTCTTTTTGTGGTTGATTATGTTTCTAGGTGGTTCGAGGCCAAACCCACTAGAAAGGATGACTCACATACTGTTAGTGAGTTCCTAAATACATATATCTTCCACCAATTTGGAACCCCTTGTGCCTTGATAAGTGACTGGTGAAATTCCATTTTTGTAATAAAACCATGGAATATATTTTGAAAAAGAATGGTGTCGTACATAAAACTTCAACTGCATATCGACCCCAAACAAATGGCATAGATGAACTCTCTAATAAAGAAGTGAAATGAGTGCTTGAGATAATTGTAAAACCCACCAGAAAATACTGGACTAAAAGGCTTGGTGAAGCACTTTGGGCTTATAAAACTTCTTATAACACACCCATTGGGATGTCTCCTTTTTGGCTAGTTTTTGGTAAATCATGTCTTCTACCAGTTCAAATCCAACATAAGTCATTTTGGGTTATGAAAAGTTGAAATTTTGATTTTGAAAAATATTTTGAAGAAATATTTTTTCAATTGGCTAAATTGGAGGAGTTTCAACTTGATTATTATGAAAATTACAATATATACCAAGAAAAGGATAAGACACTCCATGGAAAACACATCCTTAGAAAGGTATTTACTAAAGGTTAAAACGTAATGCTTTTCAACTCTTGATTTTGACTTCACCTTGGTAAGATTAATTCTCGTTGGGAAGGTCCTTGTGTTATTACTAATGTTTACTCATTTGGTGCAGTGAAAGTCCAAGACACCTCTTCAAAAAGGACATTCACAGTTAATGGGCATCGGTTAAAGAATCACCATGAGAGGAAACACAATCCTGGAACCACATCGACTTCCATGAGATCCCTAACTTCTATAGTTTAACCACCACTGGATGGAGATAGAAACCCACCAAATCCAAACTAGGGGAACCTCTTTCCCTTTAACTCATCTTTTTTCTCTCTCTCTATCTTCTTCTTCCTCCATCATTCTCATTTTTGTTTTTTTACACTTTCCTCATCACATTTTTTTTATTTAATCTTTATTTTTTTTGTGGGTGTTTCTTTATAAAAAAACTAAAAAAACATAAAAAATAAAAAAAATAAAAAAAATAATAATTTAACAACAATATGAAAAGAAAAATAATGATTAATCACCTTCAATTTTTTAAATTTTGTCCAACCATTTTGGAGAGTAAAAAAGACATGTTTTCATCTCAATTGTTTTTATTTTCATCATGACTTGGGATAATGAATTTTTTTTCAATAATAATACATTTTGAATTCATAGTTAAGGATTTGAAAAATTATTTTCCCCACCTATAACGAACAACATTTCCTTTTATTCCAAGGCTACATATAGCCATCTTTTCAAAATCTGTGTTGTTCACCCTCATTTTTGAGTCTTTAGTTTGTGGAAATTTGTGCTGAATTTAAACCTTTGGTGTGCATTAATATGATATAGTAATTTCTGAACCCTATGAGAATTATAATATCCAAATAGCCTCCCATTAACCATAAATTAATCCTCATTTTGAAATCCCCTTCAATCCTATAAAAACCTTTTATTTGATACCCACAATGCAAGCCCAATACCTTATCCCACCCAAAATCAACATGGATTTTCATTACATAATTTTTTTAAAAATTTAAGTGTGGGGGGAATGGATTTCATTTTTTGGGTGCCCTTTTATTGATTTTCAATGAGTTTTCATGTGCTTGAGGGAAAGCATCCATTTTAGTGTGGGGAGAGGTTGTCAATTAGTGAGTTTTGGGGAATGTAATGTACTTTCATTTATGTAATTTTGTCAATGTTATTTACAAGTGTTCAAAAAACAAATAAAAAAAATAAAAAAAAGGAACTGAAAAAAATGGGTTGTGTCTTGTGCTGGTAAAAAATCACTCTTCCTCAACCTTTGATATTACTATAACTATTACAATTAGTGTATTTAGGAGATCAATCATGGGTTGCGATATGATTGTTAGATCTTTTTCAAGTTCAACTTTCAAAAAATTAAAAAAAAAAGAAAAGAAAAGAAGAAAAAAACTTATGTCATTGGGAGAAGTTTTATGTTTTGTAAATATTTCATCTTCTCATCCCCTTCAAATTTTCTTCCTCTCTTGTGTCTTTCTTCACTCAATCATTCCATTGTAAATATTTGTTTCCATTTCCTTTCATGTCTTATTTAAAAAAAGTACATTGATTTTTCCATGCTGGTGTTTTACCCCCTTTTTCCTATCTTTTTCATATCATATTCCTACCATCCCATAGACACAGAAAACCCCCTAAAAAGACCTCTTGATTTTTTAGCACTTTAGGATAGGGAATGGAAGCTAATAGCTCTTTCAAACTCTAATATTTTCAATTTTGGTTGGTGAATGAGTGAAACTCCGTAAATTAATTTTATCATCTTGAGAAGAGTAAGTTTTGTGTGCCACCTTTTTCCATTTCTAATTTTGAGCATGAAAAAATGAATTATTTTTTGAACATTATTTCTATAACAAATTTTGGTGGAATTAAATATGGATGAGTGAAATTGTCTAGACCTCCCCTAAGTGGGGAAAACAAAATTCTAATATTTTTTGGTGAGTGAAAATGATATTTTCAGGTTTTTATATTTGATGCACATGATGACATGAACAAGACTAAGTGTGGTGGAGTTAAGGTTCGGGTGCAGCATAAGCACGTGGGTGGATGTTCCCACTTGGTTTTTTGTCATTAAAAGTGATCAATCCGGGATCAATATGACGATAAATTTTAGTCTCCACAGATTGAATCCCAGAAATTGACAAAGAAAAGGAAATTCCTGGAACCACAAAGTAGGATCGTTACAGGTTGATTTTAATTAATTTAATCAATTGAAAAGAAATACATGCTGGTGTTCTTTCTTCATTGATGTTCTTGATCATGTTCTGATGTGATTCGTCTTTGCGTCGCAGAAGGCAAGTGTAGACTTCCTATAGCAGTGATCCACACGTGCACCTCGTATCTCTGGGCATCGCCAAAGGAGTCTCCGAGTGCTAGCGTGGAGAAACATTTTCTTGCATTGTACGCCTTAAACCGTCTTGATCCAATGGAAGAGGATCTCTCTTAGTCTTGAGAGCATTCTTAGAGGAAGAGGTTCTTTCGTCCTTGAAAGAATTCTCCAGAATTATTCTGCACAACGATTCTCTTGTGTAGGAAAAGATTTGGGGTTGTGAGGATATTTATAATCGAGTTTGAGGTTTTAGAGTTATGAAAATAAATAAACATGTTATGTGTTTTATTTATTTCATTAACTCTTATTGAAAACCCTCGTGTCGAATAATTAATTCCATGACATGCGCTCATGCTGATTATAATAAATATCATTTAATAAAACAATATTATATCCTCAAAATCTCGACTGGAAAAACTACACACAGTGTAATAATAAATACACAGAGTATACTTTTTTTTCATTGAAAACTACACGGCATGTACATTCAATGTACATGGTGTGTATATATTGTTTTCATTTATTCATTTCCTTTCCAAAAAATGAAAACTACATGGCATGTACATTTACTAATACACAGTGTGGACTTGTTTTCAAAATAAAAACTACACGGCGTGTAATAATTAATACACGACATGTACTTTTATTCATTTTATTCTTCCTCCAACATTAAAAAGATTTAGGCTTCCTTGAATAATTATTAAACCACATACAGGAATAATATTTATTCTACTTGAGATACTTGAATACACTTAGTGTGTGACCCTCCAGGCCTCTTTCTTGTTGGCATTAGGCGGGCTTGCCTAAAGTCCAATATTGATTTCTAGCAATGGGTCAAGGAACCCAAGAGAAAGAAGTTGACACTGCATTGATGTATCACCTCATACGAATGATTTCTGTGTAATTTAATCCATTTTTCTCAATATATAATCAATAAGGTTTCATGGCAGTGTCATAAATCTATATGTTTGATCTATCATTCTTTCACCACCTGAAATAAACTCGTCGTTTACACCATGTCCAGGGAATTTAATGCGACAGTTCGATTTCAATCAAAGGTCCAAGATATCAACTTCCATAAATGTAAGGGACAAATCCTTCCTCGCCTTATCCATTAACAACATTGTCACTTATGATGCACCCAACGTACCCCACTTCTAGCCAACTTTCTACATGATGGTTTTTGTCAATAAATCTAAGTGTGCGAGTCATGACATGAGTTAATGATAATATTCCAGTCTAAGGACCATTACACACGCACATAAATAGCAATTTCTGATGAAACCAAGACATGCGGAATTGTTACTGGTGGGTCTGTTCTCATAATCTCCCATCTTGGAGATTACCAAATGAAAACTCCATGAGAGAGAGTCTCGTCTTCTTACGAGTAATCGCACATGACGGTCTGTATACTATGTGTCCTATCAAAGTATGTCATCCAACCGTAGAACTTTATTTAAGAATATTGTTATATCATTTCAAGGTTCTCATCATAGCGGGGATCTTCCATGACCTTATTAATGCAAAAAATATTCCATGACATTATTATATTATAGTCATGCTAAACAATGAACAATATATAACAAGAGTACATTCATGTAATCAAAGTACAAAAGAGTTGGTTCTCAGGACACCAACCCTTACAAAATCCCACTTAGACTAGGGCCAACTCCTAGGACTTTTAGTCTTCTAGACCTCACATGATGACCATGTTTCTGCTGATTCAAGGATTTAGTCAAGGGGTCCGCCACATTGTCTTCCGTGGATATACTGATCACTACAACTTCACCTCTCTGAGAAAAATCCCTCAAGAGTTGACACTTCCGAAATATGTGCTTTGTCTGCTGATGTGACCTTGGCTCTTTTTCAAGTGTCATCGCTGCAGTATTATCACAATAGAGTGTGATGTGATCTTTACTTCTTGGTACTACATCTAACTCTTGGACGAAGCTTCACATCCATACTGCTTATTTAGCTGCCTCAGAAGCTGCGATATACTCGGACTCCGCTGTAGAATCTGCCACCACACTTTTTCTTTGAGCTCTTCCAGCTCACTGCACCTCCATTCAATCTAAAGATGTAACCAGTCTGTGACTTCATGTCATCTTGAGCAGTATAGAAACTAGAATCTACATGTCCTCTGATGACTAGTTCCTCATCTCCTCCATAAACTAGGGACATATCCTTAGTACCCTTCAGATACTTAAGGATAGTATTGACTGCCATCCAATGGAGGTCTCTTGGATGAGCTTGATATCTTCCTACTGCACTTAATGTGTAAGAAACATCTATACTTGTACATATCATAGCATACATGACTGACCCAATCGTGGATGCGTAAGGGATCCTTGCCCTTTTCTCTCTTTCCTCATGTGTTTGAGGACACATTTTCTTGGAAAAATGAATTCCATGTGACACTGGCAACAATCCCCTCTTGTATTGTTCCATACTGAATCTCTTCAGTATCTTATCAATGTATGTACTTTGACTCAAGCCCAGCATTATCTTGGATCTATAATGATGGATCTTGATCCCAAGAATATATTCTGCCTCGCCCAATTCTTTCATGGAGAAGAATTTATCTAATCATTCCTTAACTGACTGTAAGATAGGTAGTTTTTTTCCAATTAGTAATATGTCATCAACATATACTATTTTGAAAACGACTGCAATCCCACTAAACCTCTTGTAGACACAAGGCACACATTCGTTCTTAACAAACCAAATTCCATTACGGCTTCATCCAAACGAATGTTCCCAGACCTTGATGTTTTCTTTAATCTGTAAATGGATTTCTACAACTTTCATACCTTGTTGGCATCCTTTGGGGTCACAAACCCTTCAGGTTGTGTCATGTGGACATCTTCCTTGAGGTTCCTATTAAGGAACGCTATTTTGACATCCATTTACCAAATTTAGTATTCATGGTAAGAGGCAATGGCCAATAGGATTCTGCTGGATTTTAGCATCATAACCGGTGAAAAGGTTTCATCATAGTCAATTTCCTAACGTTGTCTAAAACCTTTTGCAACCATTAATGCCTTATAGGTTCTGAATTCCCCCTCCATGTCCAGTTTCTTCTTGAATACCCATTTATTACCAATAGTATTTACATCAACTGGAGTATCTACCAAAATCCAGACTTGGTTTTGGTACATGGAATCCATTTCAGAATTCATACCTTCTTGCCACTTGGCAACGTCTGTTCCTTCAATTGCTTCCTTGTAGGTAAGAGGATCATCATTGTCAAACAATAATGAGTCACCATCCTCGGTGACAAGAAAACCATATCGCTCTGGTTCTCTCACCTATCTCATGCTCCTACGCAGTTCTTGTGTCTCTAGAACAGATTATTCTTCCACTGAGATTGGTGAAATCTGTTCTTGTACCAACTCCTGTGTATCTTGAGCCTCTACTTCATCGAAGTCTATCTCACTCCCAATATCTCTTTTGGAGATGTTCTCCCTCTCAAGGAATATGGCATGTCTGGACACTGTAACCTTTTTGTCTGAGGGTTTGTATAGGTAATATCCCCTTGTTTCCTTGGGATATCCTATAATGATACACTTTGTGCCTCGGGGTGCAATTTTGTTACCTGAAGAGGCCTTAACAGATGCTTCGCTACCCCACACATGTAAATTCGATAACCTGAAGAGGCCTTAACATATGATTTGTTACCCCACACATGTAAATTCGATAGCATGTCTTTGCGTCCACTCCGTAACTCATATGGAATACCATTTATCGATTTAGTTGGTACTTGGTTTAGTATGTGTGCTGTTGTTTGTAATGCATATCCCCAAAAGGATAATGGAAGACTCGCATGACTCATCAATGATATCACCATGTCCAACAGGGTGCAGTTCCTCCTTTCACTTACACCATTCCACTGAGGTGTGTAAGGAGGAGTGAGTTGAGTTAGAATCCCAAACTCTCGTAAGAAATCAATGAAGTCCTGATTAAGATATTCTCCTCCTCTGTCTGAGTGGAGTTTCTTAATATTATTACCAAGATGGTTCTCAACTTCATTCTTGTATTCTTTGAACCAATCAAAAGAATCTAACTTATACCTCATTATGTAAATATATCCATATCTACTAAAATCATCAGTAAAAGTTATGAAGTACGAGAACCCACCCCTTGATTCAACTAGAAATGGCCCACAAACATCTGTGTGAACTAATTATAGAATCTATTTATCCCTTTAACCTTTCCCACTAAATGGTGATTTGGTCATTTTTCCTTGTAGGCATGCATGTCATACACCAAGTGGTTTTATTTCGAAAGAATCTAAATACTTATCTTGATGTAATTTTGTCAATCGTTTCTCACGGACATGACCTAGAAGGTGATGCCAAAGTTGGGTGTGGTATGAGTCATGTGAATTGACTTTGTCATCGATATCCATTACTTGGTTTGTGTAGTCTAACACATAAAGGCCGTTATATAAATGTGCCCTACCAAAACAAATGATGTCTTTATAAAAGTAGAAACATTCATTTACAAACTTGAACATGAATCCATCAGTATCTAATATAGATAATGAAATAATGTTTTTAGTAACAGAAGGAGCATAATAACAACCCTTTAAAACCAAGATCATTCTAGTTGGAAATGTGAGGCGGTAGTCCCTGACAGCTAGAGAAGCAAGTATGGCTCCGTTGGCTGCTCTTAGATCTACCTCACCTTGATCAATCTTTCTAAATCTTCTTAGTTCCTATATTTGTATACAGATTTGAGCACCACAAGTAGTATCTAATACCCAATTTGTAGAAATAGATAGATTGAATTTGATAACAAACGCACCTGAATCTTCCCCTTGATTCCTTGGCTGGGTGCAGTTTTTCTTCCAGCGGCCCTTCTTGCCACATGCGAAACAAATAGCCTCCTATTCTCTTGCCTCCTATTTGATCATCCTTTTCTTGGAAGGCCTTGAAGAATATTTTATCTTAAAGATATTTTCATTCCCCTTCCTTTTATTCACCATGTGCGCAGAAGGATTTTCACGCTTCATTTTATTGTCCACTTGGCGAATGAGAATAAAAAGATCAGACAGAGACTTCTCAATGTTGTTTAAAGTTCACAACAAAGTTTGAGAAGCTCTAAAGGGGTGATGCAATAATGATATCGATACCTAGTTCTTCGCAGAGTTTAAACCCTAAAACCTCCAAGCGCTCAATGTAGCCAACGAGATTGACTACATGAGGCCCGGATGGGGCACCCTCTACAAGCTTGCTCTGAAATAGAGCCTTAGAGATCTCAAACCTTTCATGTATTTCTCTCTCCTGGTATAGACCACGAAGGTGTTCGAGCATGTTTTAGGCATCCATGTCTTCATGAGACTTCATGATATCCCTAGACATTGATGATAGCATCAAACACTGAACTTCGAGTGCATTTATCAAATGTTGATCATAGACTAAGAAAGCTTCATCACTCACCCCTTGGGCTGGCAGATCAATAAGTGAGGACTCCATCACGTAAAACCTTCGTTCACAGCATAGGATAACCCAAAGGTGCCTAAACCATTCCTGAAAGTTACTGCCAGTGAGGATATTGTCTTTACCCATAATTGATCTCAGAGAAAATTTGGTTGATGAGTCTTTCATATTGATTCTACAAATTAGAAGAGCACATTTATCAGTACTTTCTTGATTACATTTTTATGAGAAATAATAAATTAATTTATTAATTCTCCCACTATTTTATCAAGTCCTAATGGCCCTCACCATTGAACTTAGAATGTATAGTTTATTTGACATTCTAGTGGAAAGGATCCATATTACCCTCCGCATAACCCCAACAAGGGTTGGTCAATCTATTTGAAGGCATTTAGGTAGGTAGGTCTTTGCCAACTGTGAGCTTACAATTCCTTGATCTGTTGAGTGGACTCCCCAATCCTGAAATCCTTACTTGTATTTCCTCAACTATTGCCTCCAATATTACATCTATTCTAGCATGGGATACTCCTCTTGATGTAATATGGTTAAGTCAACCCGAAATCTTTCATAAGGGCTTCCTTTATAAAAATAAGTGTCCCAACAAAGGTTGGTCAAACACATAGTTTTATTGAGTCTTTCCCTTAATCAAGTAACGGAAGGCTTGGTTTAACTTAATGTGGTATTGAGGGATTTTAATCTTTTATGCGTAGTTTTGTATTATCACATGATTTTTAATATTAAGTGATGCTAGCTTAAGTGATTATCCATGTTCTGATAATGTTTATGCATAGTCTGGTTTTTATTTTATTCCATATTTGCATGCTTGTTCATTTTATTAACTATGTGATCGTGACAACACATACATAATAAATAAACCATGCAATCAGACAGAAATAAAATAAGATGGCATGATCATGAGCTTTTATTGGTTATCTTATCTAGAGGTTTGATAAGCTAACCCTGACCTAGGGAAAAACACCTTGAACTGATGGTTTGTGTTTTGCAGCTCCCACCTATCCACCTTTGTATCTTCTTGGGTTAGTTTTGCCTCAAATTCGGGTTTCGAACAGTCTCCTCCATCTTGGGAGATCCTCCATTACAAGGGGTTTACATTAAAGAAACCATGGGCACATGGGCCCTATATTTTATTAGAATAAGACTCGCAGGCCAACAAATTTAAATTTAAAAAATTTAAATGAAATCAAACACACATACAAAAATGGTCCTTGGTCTTTATCATGATCATCCATAGCATGAAATTACATTTACGCATATTTAAAATTCAAATTCTGTTAATCGTTCTATTATTTAAGATAAGTTGCATTTGAATTCAATTAATTATGAACTTATAATTAATTAATTATTTATCTAAAATTCCTTTCTGAATTTCCTTTAGATTCTTCTCATCCATATTCCTTAAAAAGGTCTTTGTACTTTTGGAGGAGACCTGGTGAAATTATATTTCTGGAAAGTAAACGGTGTGTATTTTATATTTACACAGTGTGTATTTCTTTTCACCCTTTATCCAAATTACACACTGTGGGATTTGGTGTGTTTTCTCTTCTTTATAAATTTTGGAGTACACGGCATGTAGATTAATCTAAAATGGTGTTTACTTCCTTGTTACGTGGTTTACTGGACTGGAAATCCCATGTATGCGGTACGCGGCTTCTCCTTTGTACATGGTTTCACTTGGGCCGGATCGGACTACACGGCGTGTTGCTCCATCATACACGCTGTATATTCCTGTTCCCATGTGCCATTCATTTTTGGTCAACACGGGGTGTCAAATTCTTAGGTTTAATCAATTCACACAGTGTGTTTTGGCAGATCAGAACTAGTTCGTTGAACCTAAGTACACGGCGTGTAGTTTTCATTACACGTTGTGTATTACGGTGTTGTACAGAAAGAAAGAGCAGCTCCTCCGGATGAGTTCCTCATTTTTATTTTAATCAAAATTAAAATTAAAAAGTCCATTTTTGTGATATTAATTGAAAAACAGAGGAAGAACATATCTCATTTATTCATATTTATAGAACGATTTATTTCAAATTGAATCAAATATAAATTCATAAAGTATCAACAAAAATCAAATAACTATAATCAAAATTGTAACCTCCCTATGATACCAATTAAAGGTTCCAGGCACAGCAGAAGCACGTGGGTGGATGTTCCCACTTGGATTTTTTTCATTAACAATGATCAATCTGGGATCAATACAACAATAAACACCAGTCTCCACGGATTGAATCATAGAAATAGACAAAGAAAAGAAAAGTCCTGGAACCACAAAGTAGGATCGTTATAGGTTGATTATAATTATTTTAATCAATTGAAAAGAAATAAAATTTGTGTATTCTTTCTTCATTGATGTTCTTGATCACGTTCTGATGTGATTCGTTGTTGCGGCGTAGAATCCAAGTGTATACTTACTCTAGCGGTGATCCACATGTGCACCTCGTATCTCTGGACATCACCAAAGGAGTCTCCGGGTGCTAGCATGGAGAAACCTTTTCTTGTGTTGTCCACCTTAGATCATCTTGATCCGATAGAAGAGGATATATCTCGGTCTTGAGAGAATTATTAGTGGAAGAGGTTCTTTCAGCCTTGAAAGAATTCTCCAGAATTGTTGTGCACAATGATTCTCTTGTGTAGGAAAAGAGTTGGGGTTTTGAGGATATTTATAATCGTGTTTGAGGTTGTAGAGTTACGACAATAAATAAATGCATTACGCATTTCATTTATTTCATTAAATATTATTGAAAACCCCCATGTTGAATAATTAATTACTTGACATGCGCTCATACTGATTATAATAAATATCATTTAATAAAACAATATTATATCCTCAAAATCCCGACTGGAAAAAATACACGTCGTGTAATAATAAATACACGGCGTGTACTTGTTTTTCATTGAAAACTACACAGCGTGTACATTCAATGTACACGGTGTGTATATCTTGTTTTCATTTATTCATTTCCTTTCCAAAAAATGAAAACTACAAGGTGTGTACATTTAATAATACACGGCGTGTACTTGTTTTCAAAATAAAAACTACACAACATGTAATAATTAATACACATCATGTACTTGTTTGCATTTTATTCATCCTCCAACAGTAAAATGATTTAGGCTTCCTTGAATAATTATTAAACCACATACGGGAATAATCTTTATTCTACTTGAGATACTTGAATACACATAGTGTGTGACCCTCTATGCCTCTTTTTCGTTGGCATTAGGTGAGCTTGCCTAAAGTCCAAGATTACTGTCTAACAACGGGTCAAGGAACCCAAGAGAAAGAATTTGATGTCGTATTTACGTATCACCTCATATGAACGCTTGCTGTTTAATTTAATCCCTTTGTCTCAATATCTCATCAAGCAGGTTTCATGGCAGTGTCATAAACCAATATGCTTTATCTGTCATTCTTTCACTACCTGAAATAAACTCATCGTTTACACCGTGGCCATAGAATTTAATGTGACAGTTCTATTTCAATCAAAGGGTCGAGATATCAACTTCCATAAATGGAAGGTACAAATACTTCCTTGTCTAATCCATTAACAACATGTCACTCGTGACGCACCCAACGTACCCTACTTCCCGCCAACTATTTGCATGACGGTTTTCGTCAGTAAATCTAAGTGTGTGAGTCATGACATGAGTTAATAATAATCTTCCAGTCTAGGACCATTACACATGCTCATAGATAGAAATGCCCAATGACACCAAGACATGCGGAATTGCTACTCGCGGGTCTGTTCTCATAATCTCCCATCTTGGATATTACCAAGTGTAAACTCCATGAGAGAGAGTCTCATCTTATTAGGAGTACTCGAACATGAAAGTCTGTATACTATGTGTCCTATCATAGTATGTCATCTAACCGTATAAATTTATTAAAGAATATTGTTATTACATTTCAAGGTTCTCATCATAGCGTGGATCCGCCATGACCTTATTAATGAAACAAATATTCTAGGACATTATTTTATTATAGTCATGTAGAACAATGAACAATATATAACAAGATTACATTCATGAAATCAAAGTACAAAATAGTTGGTTCTCAGGACTGTAGGTTCCGGGCATAGCGGAAGCGCATTGGCGGGTTTTCCCAACTTTAATTTTAACTTTAAACAACGTTTAATCCGGGATATGTCACGATTTAAAATGCCGAATCTTCGGAATAGAACGAAGAATGAAAAGGAAAATAAGATTCCCGGAACCCTTGAGATAGGATCATCATATGTTGGTTATAACTAATTTAATTAATTCATAATAATTACCTCAATGGAATTCTTTCTTCGTTGGAGTCTCTGGTCACGATCTTGTGATCTGTCATTGCGTCGTAGAATCCAAGTACAAGATTCTTCTAGCGGTGATCCACACGTGCTCCACATATCTCTGGACTTCTCCGAAGGGATCTCTGGGTGATAGCACGGAAGAACCTTCTCTTGTGATGTCCGCCTTCTACTGCCTTGATCCGGTGTAGGATCTCACTCTCGTAACTTGAAAGCATTCTTGGTGGAAAAGGAATTCTCTCTTGGATTGAGAGTATTTCCCAATCCGTTGTGCACAATAATGGCTCTCCTCAATGAGAATAATGTAATTTGGGATTATAATAATTAGAATAATAAAATTAATTAATTGCCCTAAAGCATTTAATCATTTCATTTAATTCATAGTAATACCCCATGTCTTAATAATGACAGTTGACCATCATTATTACTTGACATGCACCCAACATATTACATTTAATATCATTTAATTAAACAATATTTTTCTCATGAATCCTGAAAAAACAAACTACACAGCGTGTATATAAATATACACGGTGTGTACTTTTATTTTTCCATTTTATTTATTTCCTCCACCATATTTATTAGACCTTGAGTATTGGCTATTTATTTCTTAAATAAATGTAACTTCATTACTCTCTAATAAATATATATATTATTTCTCCCAAAATATATTCTCTCAAATAACTAGTGTCAAAATAAATGCGATCAGGAATCCTTAAATAATTATTAAACCACAGTCGGGAATAATATTTATTTAACTTGTTAAATTATTATTTAACTGAGATACATAGACACACTTAGTGTGTGACCCTATAGGCCTATTTCTCAGTGGAATTAGGCGGAGCCTGCCTAATGTTAAAGGTTAGCATCTAAAAACATGAAAAGTCACCCATAGAGAAAGAATTTAACACCTCAATGACGTGTCACCTCCTATGAACGCTTACTGTGTTATATAATCCCTTTGTCTCGATATCTCCAATCAAGCGGGTTGCAGGCTAGTTCCATCAACCCATGTGCTCGATTATTCTTTCTTTGACTTCCAAGAATTGAACTCACCCATACCTTATCATGTCCATGGATTTATTTAGGCTATATCAATTCCATCAAAGGGCCTGAGACATCTACTTCCGTTATACAATAGAAGGGACTAATCCTTTCTCGCATTATCTATTAATGCAGTATTACTCGTGACGCACCCAACATATCCTACCTCACTACGAACAGTGTGTCGTCACAGTTTTCTTCAATACATCTATGTGTGCGAGTTTTAATAACCATTAATAATAATCTTAATATCTAAGGACCAATACACACATCCGCAGATAGGAACATCCAATGACAATATGAAATGTGGATTTCCTACTGGCGGGTCTCGTTCTCATAACATCCTCCTGGATATTACCAAGGGCGCACACCATGAGAAGGTGCCTCAAAGTTTTATGAGTCCTCAACCCTAATGGCCTGTATTATTTGTGTCCCTCAAATAACATCATCCGGCCATAGAACATATATTCAAGAACAGTGTTACGGCACTTCTGGGTTCTCATCATAGCAGGGATCTGCTATGACCCATTAATGCAACAGCTTTCCTTAGGACATTATCACATGCATTGTCATGAAGAAGAACAATCAAGATGTGATAAGGAATTTATTAATGAATATAAGTAAAAAGTAGTTGGTTCTAGGCCACCAACTCCAACAGACTCCCACTTGGACTAGAGCCAACTTCTAACAACTTTTAACCCGCTAGCTCTCACATGATATTCATGCTTCTACTGAGATAGGCCTTTATTCATGGGGTCCTCAACGTTCTCTTCTGTGGACACTATGCTCACTGCAACTTCACCCCTTTGATAGAAATCCCTCAAGAGGTGATACTTCCGGAGTATGTGCTTTGTCCGTTGATGTGCTCTTAGTTCTTTTTCAAGAGCCACCGCTGCAGTATTATCACAATACAATGTAATGGGATCTTTATTGCTGGGCACCACATCAAGCTCCTGGACAATGTTATGAAACCATAAGGCTTCCTTGGCTGTATCAAAAGCCACTATATACTCAGACTCTGCTGTAGAGTTGGTGACAGCTGGCTGATTTGAACTCTTCTAACTCACAGAACCTCAATTGAGATAGAAAACATATCCAGATTACGACTTCAGATCATTCTGATCTGTTTGAAACCCAACATCAACATACCCTCTGATGAAAAGCTCCTCGTCTCCTCCATACACCAGGAACATATCCTTAGTTCTTCTCGGATACTTAAGGATAGTCTAAATAGCAGTCCAATGTTGTTCTCCTGGATCTTATTTATATCTTCCTACCATGCTTAGTGCATAGGCAACATCAAGTGTGGTACATAACATGGCATACATGATGGATCCTATAGCTGAAACGTATGGTATCTTACTCATCCTATCATTCTCCAGTTGTGTCTAGGGACACATTTTCTTAGAAACATGTAATCCATGTGACACTGGAACCAATCCCCTCTTGGATTTTTCCATACTAAATCTCTTTAGTATCTGGTCAATGTATGTACCCTGACTTAGTCCAAGCATCCTCTTGGATCTATCACGAATGATCTTGATCCCTAAAATGTAGGCTGCTTCTCCTAAGTCCTTCATGGAGAAACACTTGTTCAACCAGTCCTTAACTGACTGTAAGGCTGGTACGTTTTTTTCAATAAGTAATATGTCATCAACATATACCATTGGGATGACGACCGCATTCCCATTAAACCACTTATAAACACATGGCTCACATTCGTTATTAATGAAAACAAATTCCATTATGGCTCCATCAAATTTAATTTTCCATGACCTGGATGCTTTCTTCAATCCATAAATGGATTTCTACAACTTGGAAACCCATTTGGATTCACCTGGTGTCACAAACCCTTTTGGTTGAGTCATATAGACATCTTCCTGAAGGTTCCCGTTAAGGAATGTTGTTTTGACATCCCTCTGCCAAATCTCGTAGTCATGGTAAGCTGTTATGGAAAGTATGATTCTTATGGATTTAAATATGGAAACTGGGGAGAAGGTTTCATCATAGTCAATTCCTTGATGCTGTCTGAATCCTTTAGACACTAGCCTTGGTTTATAGGTGCTAACTTGACCTTCCATGTCCAGCTTTCTTTTGAATACCCATTTGCATCCAACAGGCTTTACATCAACTGGATCATCGACCAAAACCCAAACTTGGTTCTGATACATAGAATCCATCTTAGAATTCATAGCATCTATCCATCTTGAAACTTATGAGCTTTCTACTTCTTCCTTGTAGGAGAGAGGTTCATCAATTTCCAACAATAATGATTCACCATCCTCGGTGACTAGGAAACCAAATCTCTCTAGTTCCCTTACCTCTCTTGAGCTCCTACGTAGTACTTGTGTTTCTAGAACCTCTTCCATGGGGACCTATGGAACTTGTTCCTATACCAACTCCTGTGTATCTTGATCATAAACTTCATCGAATTCAATCTTTCTCCCACTATCCTTCTTGAGGATGTTCTCCCTCTCAAGAAAGACAGCTTGTCTGGCGACAGTCACTTTCTTTTCTTGAGGGTTATATAGGTAATATCCTTTCGTTTCCTTGGGATATCCCATAAAGATACACTTCGTTCCCCAGGGTGCTAGTTTGTTTCCTGATAAGGCCTTAACAAACGCCTCACATCCCCATACACAAGTGTGTGACAAAGTGGGTTTCCTTCCATTCCATAACTCGGATGGAATTCCATTTTTTTCCTTAGTTGGTACTCGTTTTAATGTGTATGATGCAGTTTGTAATGCATATCCCCAAAAGTATAATGGAAGATCAGAATGACTCATCATCGACCTCACCATGTCCAACAAGGTGTGGTTCCTCCTTTCACTAACACCATTCCACTTTGGTGTATAAGGAGGAGTGAGCTGAGATAGAATCCCAGACTCCTGTAAAAGATCGACGCACTCTTGATTCAGATATTCTCCACCTTGATCCGATCGAAGCTTCTTTATCTTCTTACCAAGCTGATTCTCTACCTCATTCTTGAATTCCTTAAATTTCTCTAAGGACTCTGAATTATACCTCATTAAGTAGACATATCCATATCTACTCAAATCATTAGTAAAAGTAATTAAGTAAGAATATCCACCTCTATCTTCTACTAGAAATGGTTCACACACATCCATGTGTACCAATCCTAGAAGCTATGTGGCCCTTTCCCCTTGTCCACCAAAAGGTGGCTTGGTCATTTTTCCTTGTAAACAAGCGTTACATCTATCAAGTTGTTTTAGATCAGTAGAGTCTAAATATCCATCTTGGTAGATATTTTTCAAGTGATTCTCGTTCACATGAACAAGGCAATGATGCCATAACTGGGTGATGTATGAGTCATGTGAGTTTGTTTCGTTATCAATTTCCAAAACTTGGTTTTCGTAATTTAATACATACAACCCATTATTCAAATGTGCCATACCATAACATATGTTGTTCTTATAAAAGAGACAACCCTTATTTCCAAACTTGAAAATAAATCCATCCATATCCAAACAAGATACAAAAATTATGTTCTTGGTAACACTAGGCACAAAATAACAATTTTGTAAAACCAAAATCATGCTAGTTGGCAATGAGAGGTGATAGTCTCCAATAACTAACACAGCCAGCCTTGTGCCATTGGCAACTTGAAGATCCACCTATCCTCTGGAGATCTTTCTAAATCTACTTGGTTCTTGCATTTGAATAAATTTTTGAGCCCCACAAGCTATATCTAATACCTAATGTGTAGAAATAGAAAGATTTCACTCGATAACGAATGCACCTTTAGCGTCCCCATGCTTCTGGGTGCAGTTCCTCTTCCAGTGGCCCTGCTTGCCACATGCAAAACAAACTGCCTCCCGTTCCTTGCCCTGCCTCTGGATCTTCCCCTTCTTGGAGGGACGGTGCTCGAGGGCTTCAGACCGTTTATAAGTCTTTAGCCCCATTGCCTTGTCCTTCCTTTTCTTGTTCACCATAAGGACCATGGGTTTGTCATGCCCCATGTCTTTATCTTCCTGGAGAATCAAGGTCAGAATCTCTGATAGACTCTTCTCATTTCCGCTCATGTTATAGTTGACAATGAAGCTAGAGAAGGTCTATGGAAGTGATGATAGGATGATATTTGTACGCAACTCATCAGGGAATTTAATCTCTAAGATGTCCAGGAATTCAATATAGCCAATAATCTTGACTACATGAGGCCCAGCTAGTGTAGACTCTCCAAGCTTCATGGTAAAAAAAAGCATTGGAGATATCATACCTCTCATGTCTCGCCTTCTCTTGGTAGAGATCTTTAAGGTGAGACATCATGCTATACGCGTCCATGTTTTCATGTTGCTTCAAGAGCTCATTAGACATGGCCGATAGCATGAAACATTGGACATCTTTGGCATCATCCATGTGTTTCATGTAGAGAGATAATTCCTCATCACTTACATCTTTCCCAGGCGAAACTGGAATAGGCTCTTCCAGCACATATATTTTCCTTTCGTGGCGAAGGACGATGCGTAAATGCCTCTGCCACTCTTGGAAATTGGTGCTGGTGAGAAGGTTTTATTTTTTGAGTATGGTGTGCAATGATATGTTTGAATTCATTTTCTTTCTGTTCCTACAAATTAATATGAGCAAAGGATTAGTACTTTATTACAAAAATTGAGACAAATAAATAAATTAATAATCATTAGTCTCCCACTATTTTATCTAAATCCAATAGCCCTCACCATTGACATTGGAATATTCTGTTTCGTGAATATTCTAGTAGCAAGGATCCATATTTCCCTTCGCATTACCCCAACTAGGGTTGTTCAAGAAACTTGAAGGGTTTTGGGTAGGCATTCCAAATGCCAACTGCATTAACTCGTAGCTCCTTGATCTGCTGAGTGGACTCCCCAATCCTGAAATCCTTTTTGGATTTCCTCAACCTTTTCCTATTGGTCACACCAAGTCCTCCTGTGGCAGTTAGCCCTTGATGCGAACCAAGTCAAGTAAAACCAAAACCTTGAATTATAATTCCCCGATAATTGAAAGCACCCCAACTAGGTTTGGTCAAGCACTTTGAACTATGGTTCGATTCTAACCAAGATTATGGAAGGATATGCCGACTTAATATTTATTTTGAGGGATTTTATCCTTATACATAAATTTCCATTTTATTATCTTTGATTACATTCTTGTTAATATTAGGTGGGATATACTTAAGTGATTAACCATGTCTAAGATAATATTTATGTATAAGCCGGTTTTATTTTAGTTCCATCTTGCATTCTCGTTTAATTCATTAATTGTGTGATCATGATGACACACCCACAATAAATAAACCATGCAACTAAAAGAAATAAAATAAATGGTATGATCATGAGCTTTTCTATTGGTTAGTTTATCCTGCGGTTGATAAACTAACCCAAGACCTAGGGGAGAAACACCTTGAACCTTTCGGGTTCGTGTTTACAGCTTTCCGCCTGTCCACCTTTGTATCTCTTTGGATTGGTTTCACCTTGGCTCATTACTTGAGCCGACTCCACTAGCTTGAGAGCTCCATCCATTACATATGAATTTATCTCACACGCAGGTGAGGGGTAAAAGGGGTTTTTACATAAAAGAATCATTGGGTGTGTAGGCCCTACATATTAATGAGGAGATGGCTCGCAGGCCAACAAATTTAATTTAAATAAATAAATTAAAATAAACCATTCACATACAAAGGTCTCAGTCTATCTCATGAACATCTATACATGAAATGATATTTACGCATAAATAAAACAAGCATTCAATTCTTTAATCATTCTTGTTTAAGATAAATCACGCTCGAATCAATTAATTATATTTAATTAATCAATCCTTTTATCTGAAATCCCTTTTTTGAATTTCCTTGAGATTCACATCCATCATAATTTTAAACAAATAAATTCATTTAAAATTATCCTTGAACGTAACCTGTACCTTGGAGGCAACCCGGTGAATTCCCATTTATTATGCAGATGTTAAATTAAACACATATATATAAAACACCTATCACGTGTTGTGCCTCAGCTTTATGCCTACATGATGGTAAATGTATCAAGGGTTTGTATAATATAATAATAAATTTTAATAAATATGCGTAATTTGGGTGAGTACACGGCGTGTAGTTTTGACTACATGACGTGTACTTTTCTTCACCATCCATCTAAAGTACACGCCCGAGGACATGGCGTGTTAATGTACTTCGGAATTTTTCAGAGTACACAGTGGGTACAGTGGGACACACGCCGTGTAGTTTCCGTGTTACACGGTTTCCAGCCGGGCATGCCGTGTACGGGGTACACGGTCCAACCCTAACCCGAAGTGACTACACGCCGTGTTCTGTTGGACCACACGGAATGTAATCCAGAAACCGTGTGCCACATGTTTCTGGTCAACACACGGTGTCTTAAATTCTTAGAAATAATCCAATACACGGCCTGATTTGGAGGATCAGTCAATGCATTGAACCTAGACTGTACGGCGTGTACTTCCGAATACACACTGTGTATTCTGGTGTTGTACGTCCAGAAACGTTTGGATCCTCCGGATGAGTTCCTCTATTTTATTTTAATCAAAATTAAATGAAAAATTTATTTCTTTAAGGTGAACGAGAAATGAGGGAGGAGGAACAGATCTCGATATTCAGATTTCCAGAATGATTAAACTTGAATTGAAATAACTAAATTATTAAATTCGTAAATTACCAACGAAAAACTAAATAATTATAATCAACGATATGACCATTCTATGATGCCACTTGTAGGTTCCAAGCGTAGAGGAAGCGCGTTGGTGGGTTTTCCCAACATTAATTTTAATGTTAAACAATGTTCAATCCGAGATCCTTCACGATTTAAAATGCCGAATCTTCGAAATAGAACGAAGAACGAAAAAGAAAAGAAGAGTCCTGGAACCCTTGAGATAGGATCATCATATGTTTGTTATAATTAATTTAATTAATTCATAAGAATTACCTTGATGGAATTCTTTCTTTGTTGGAGTCTTCGGTCACGATCTTGTGATCCGTCGTTGCATAGTAGAATCCAAGTACTGGATTCCTCTAGCAGTGATCCACATATGCTCCACGTATCTTTGGACGTCGTCGAAGGGATCTCCGGGTGCTAGTACGGAAGAACCTTCACTTGCGATGTCCGCCTTCTACCGCCTTGATCCGGTGGAGGATCTCGCTCTCGTAACTTGAAAGCATTCTTGGTGGAAAAGGAATTCTCTCTTGGCTTGAGAGTATTTCCCAATCCATTGTGCACAACAATGGATCTCCTTAATGAGAATAATGTAATTTGGGATTATAATACTTAGAATAATAAAATGAATTAATTTCCCGAAAGCATTTAATCATTTCATTTAATTCTTAGTAATACCCCATGTCTTAATAATGACAGTTGACCATCATTATTACTTGACATGCACCCAACATATTACATTTAATATCATTTAATTAAACAATATTTTTCTCACAAAACCCTAAAAAACAAACTACACGGCGTGTAATTTTATTTTTCCATTTTATTTATTTCCTCCACCATATTTATTAGACCTTGAGTAATGGCTATTTATTTCTTAAATAAATGTAACTGCATTACTCGCCAATAAATATATATATTATTTCACCCACAATATATTCTCTCCAATAACTAGTGTCGACAAAAATACGATCAAGCATCCTTAAATAATTATTAAACCACAGTCAGTAATAATATTTATTTAACTTGTTAAATTAATATTTAACTGAGATACATGGACACACATAGTGTGTGACCCTCTAGGCCTCTTTCTCAGTGGCATTAGGCGGAGCCTTCCTGAAGTCCAAGGTTAGAATCTAGCAACACGCCAAGGCACCCATAGAGAAAGAAGTTAACGCCGCAATGACGTGTCACCTCCTACAAATGCTTATCGTGTAATATAATCCCTTTGTCTCGATATCTCTAATCAAGCGGGTTGCATGCTAGTGCCATTAAACCATGTGCTTGATTATTCTTTCTTTGACTTCTTGGAATTGAACTCGCCCATACCTTACCATAACCATGGATTTATTTGGGCTATATCAATTCAATCAAAAGGCCTGAGATATCTACTTCCGTTATGGAACAGAAGGGACAAATCCTTTCTCACATTATCTATTACTGTAGTATTACTCGTGATGCACCCAACATATCCTACCTCACTGCGAACAGTGTGTCGTCACAGTTTTTGTCAATACAACTAACTGCGCAGGTTGTAATACACATTAATAATAATCTTAAAGTCTAAGGACAAATACACACCTCCGTAAATAGGGAAATCCAATGACACTATGAAATGTGGATTTCCTACTGGTGACTCTCGTTCTCATAACATCCTCCTGGATATTACTAAGGGTGCACACCATGAGAAGGTGCCTCAATGTTTTATGAGTCCTCACCCCTAATGGCCTGTATTATTTGTGTCACTCAAATAACATCATTCGGCCACAGAACATATATTCAAGAACAGTGTTACGGCACTTCCGGGTTCTCATCATAGTAGGGATCTGCTATGACCCATTAATGCAACAGTTGTCCTTAGGACATTATCACATGCATTGTCACGTAGAAGAACAATCAAGATGTGATAAGACATTTATTAATGAATAAAGTACAAAGTAGTTGGTTCTAGGCCACCAAATCCAACAAGGACACCAACCCTTACAAACTCCCACTTGGACTAGAGCCAACCGCCTACAACTTTTAGTCTGCTAGACCTCACGTGATGATCATGTTTATACTGAGTCAAGGCTTTAGTCAACGGGTATGTCGCGTTGTCTTCTATGGAAATACTGCTCACTCAAACTTCACCTCTCTAAGAAAAATCCCTCAAGATATGATACTTCTGAAATATGTGCTTTGTCCGCTGATGTGACCTTGGCACTTTTTCAAGTGCCACCGCTGCAGTATTATCACAATAGAGTGTGATAAGATCTTTACTACTAGGTACTACATCCATATCTTGGATGAAGCTTCGCATCCATACTACTTCTTTATCTGCCTCAGTGGTTATGATATACTCGGACTCTTCTGTAGAATCTTCCACCACACTTTTGCTTTGAGCTCTTCCAGCTCACTACACCTCCATTCAAACTGAAGATGTAACCAGTCTGTGACTTTATGTCATTTTGATCAGTCTGGATAATAGCATCTACATGTCATCTGATGACTAGTTCCTCATCTCCTCCATAAACCAGGAACATATCCTTAGTATGCCTCAGATACTTAAATATAGTCTTGACTTCCATCTAATGGAGGTCTCCTGGATCATCTTCATATCTGCCTACCGCACTTAATGTGTAAGAAACATCTATCCTTGTACATATCATATCATTAATGACTTACCCCATCGCGGATGTGTAAGGGATCCTTTCTATTTTCTCTCTTTCTTCATGTGTTTGAGGACAAATTTTCTTGGAAAGATGAATGCCATGTGACGTACTGGTAACAATCCCCTCTTGGATTGTTACATACTAAATCTCTTAAGTATCTTGTCAATGTATGTACTTTGACTCAGGCCCAACATTATCTTGTATCTATCACGATGGATCTTGATCCCATGAATATATCACTACTAGAATTTGGAATTATAGCTACGGATCTATATCCAAAGACAATAAAAACGATGGCTATAGATCGCTTGTACCCATGGCTATTTTTGATGTCTGTGGAAGTAGCGCCCCACGTGATCCCTTTCCCCCCGCCCTCGCGAATTTCCCATCCCCACTTCCCTCGTGATCCTCCTCCATCGCATGATCCTCCTCCTCTCCCGAAGTCTCTGACATGGCCACCCCACCTCCCCGCGACTCTCCTTCTCCGACTTGGATCCAGCAGGGTTTCGATGCAGCTCCGGCACGGTCTCATTGCTCCCTCCTCGAATCTCAAACTTAGCATACCAGTGGAGGCTGCTTCGCTGCGTGACTCCACTGCCGCACCTCTCCGCCCGCCCGCCTCACCTCCTCCCTGCCAACCTGATCCTCGTCATGCCCCCTAGACTTGCTTCCTTGTATCCTCCACCCCCTTCACCTTTTCCATAATGATATCACTCATCCACACCTTGCTTCTACGGCTTTCATCCCTACTAACGCATCACCCTGCCATGCCTCCTTGCCTCCTTCCTTTTTACCTCCTTACGACTTGGTTTTTCCTGGGTTCTTCTCCTTGCTTCGCATATAGCTGCAGCGGAGTCCATTTCCTCTGTAAGTACTTTAATTTTCTCCTTTCTCTTTTTTGTAGAAATTTTTGATGAGGGGTAGTTGTCTGATCTCATCTAGATATGTTAATTTGATTTTAATTCATAATTATTTTGTTAATTGGGCTGTTTATCACTAATTTTAATTTTAATTGATTCATATTTAGTTATTTTGATATACACAACATCAATTTAAGACATATTATAAAGTATCTCAGAAAGTCATGCAAGTCATAGAGTTCAGTCTAATCAGAAGGGATGTGATAACCAAAATGGGTTTTTAAATCCATAAGTATTTTAAAACCTTTTAAATTAGGTAAATAACTTGTGTCATTTAAATTATATAATGATAAAATTCAAATGGGTAGACTGGGATAATCACAAACTATATTTGAAATGGTGTGTCTATTACCATACCTTTGAAAAATCATACCAAGGATAGATGTTGGCCAAAAATGAATTATAGGTTCTACTGTATTGTTATTGAATGAATATAATATTATTGGGTTTTATCCTTCAGGGAAAGGATATGCCTTTGGTTGGTTATAGGTAGGTTATATACATAGTGTATTTACCATCTCCCGATAGAGGTGTATGTCAAGATTTTATGTACACATTACCAGTATACATGGAAAATTTTTAGGGACTCAAATGCTCAAGTTAAAAAATATGTTAGAAAGGAAAATTATATTTTAAATCTAGTTTCTAGTTCAGAGCTGATAGGTATTGTGTCCTTGAGGAGAATTATGGAGGAGTTTGAGTGGATTAAAATTTAAAATTTGGACCAAGAAAGGTTATCTAGATGTCATTATATATCCTAAAATAATAGTAATCAAACTATAGATATATCTGGGATGGTATAAGAATTCTCATCCTGGTGTAGGGTTAATGAAGGAAAATCCTACGAGAATAAGTAAACTTGAGTGTCGAAATATTGATGGGAAATGGGATGGAAATGGAATTACTGTATGGAACCTAGATAAAAAAAATCTTGGGGTTACAAAATATCTTATAATAACAAGAGTAAGGATACAAATAGTTCTTGGTAAAAAGGTCCCTATGTAGATCTGGATTAAACACAAAATAAAATGAAAATATTTCATCCAAATGAAGGGTTATTGGAGAAGAATTTTTGTGAATCAACGAGGGACCACATACCAAAATAAGATATGAAATTGGTGGGAAGGATAATTGTGGTTGGCCCCAAGATAGAGTGTCATGGTTTCACTATATATCATATGACAATAGTAATCAAGCCACATATAGTTCTTGAAAAAAGTCTATATATGTATATATATATATCTGGATTATACATAGTGGAAAGGGTAATGAAATATATGAGTTTCATGGTGATAGAAGGTAGGAAACATGATGTGAATAAGGTCTCATCACAAGGAGAAATCAACATAGTTCTATCATAATGTAGGGCCATTGGAAGACCTTGTATTAATGAGGTAAAGATCCAAAACACTTGGATAAATGGGGTGGTTTGAATAAGATAAGAATTTTGGTTGACCCCAAGATAAGTGATTTGGTATTCACTGCATATATCATGATAATATGAATTAACTAATATGTGGTTATTGAACATGTGGGTATTTTTATCTAGACATTGGGTCATAGATAGGGGAAACCGTGTTTTTAGAATATTTTATGGATCCCAATCTTGTGTAAGTAAACCTTTTCATATGAGATAAAACATTCCATGTAGTTTAAGGGTCATGTGGGGTGGATATGTTGTTGTTTAGTACAACACCATGTGATAAGGATTATATACTACGCAATTTGACATCATGAAAAAAGGACATTTAGTGCCATCAATTTAAAGGTTATATGACAAGGACCATATCCAAGTAGTTTAAATTCATGTGAAATGCACTTTTAGCTAAGGCTATGTAATTTATTTCATTATAAATCTTATATTGGTGGAAGGTTTGATATTCCCTCTATCCATTGTGATCAGGGAATAAAAGCCTGTGTTGGTCAAAAACGACCTGAGGAGAGTGCACCAATTTTTTATTGGTGGAGAGTGATGGTTAGAACCACTGTACATGAAAGAATGATAGAACTGTGACCATAATGGATTTGAATGACAGACAAAGGAGTGTTATAGGAAATAAATAAGAGGTCTCACAAATAGAAGTCTGGTGTGGGATACATCAAATAGAACTATTGTTCATCATTTAAAAACTTAGGCATTGGTACTTGATATGATATATTATATGTTTTCTTCTTAAATTATTTAGTTTGTGTCATGATTATATTTTAGACGCACTATAAATTATAGAGTGATCCATAATGTGAGATCCTGCGAAACTCATGCCATATTCAAGAATCATAGGAATTATACGGTATGTGAAAATATCTTTATAGGTTATATTTTTTAGATTAAAATGGAAGAATATAGGGTTGAAAGACTTTTGAGGATATTTCACAAGACTCGAACTTTATAAGACTTTTGAAGGAATTATGTAAGACATTATAAATTATAAGACTTATCTGAAAGTCTTATCAAATTATGCTTATCAAAAGAAAATGAAATATGATAAACTAAATATGATGATTCATAGTGATCTGTTCTTCATCGACATAAATATCATAAAGAAAGATTGTGATTCATGCTTCCATTTCATAAATTCATGTTTTACAGAAATCTTTACACCATGAAATGAGGATATGAAACCATGAATATTTTTATATATAATTTCTGCATACACGGAGTTTTTTATGAAGTGGTGTCTACATGTCTGTATACAGTTACAAACAATTGTGAAGAGAAGTAGTGGGAGTTTTGAAATGTCATGATATTAGGAATTTTTAATTATTGAGAAATATAGTAATTAAAAATGTAGTATTCACATGGTATAATGTTTATAGATAAGAGAGAAAGAATAAAATTAATATAATGGATATTGTTTCATGTGTCACATATATATATATATATTTCATGTCAAAGAAATTGTCAGTTTGAAACTGTCATTCCAAGAAAGAAAAATCATTTCATCAAGAAGAGATAACTGATATTGAATCCTATAGAAAAATTCCTTGAGTATTGAAGGAGAGAATAGATCCAAAACTGAATATATTCTGAATAAGTTTTATGGATTAAGGATAATGTAAATAGGATATCTAGTGCAGATTGGTTTCACTAAATAAGAAGAAGAATAAGAAGAGGGAAGAAGATTTATGTGAAGTCCAATTTTTAAAGAAATAAGTGTATTTTATTTATTAAAGGCAAGAAGAAATTGGTTTTTTCATTTTATTTTTCTATGGTTACAACTAAGAATAGAGTTAAAAAAGAGTTCTAGTTTTTTAGAGTAGATTAATATTTGAAAAAAAAATATTTCATAGTAGGAATAATGGAGATAGTTGAGAAAATTCTCAAAACCATTCTGTTTACATTGAGGAATAAGAAGTTTTATCTTATTTACTATCACATGTGTTGTAAATATGTGCTTACAGTGTTAGTAATTGAATTTGTAGCATGTCATCAAGGAGAGAACTAAATAAGGTTTTTTAAGAGATCAAAAACAATAAAATAAAATGAATAGTGCTCCATTATTAAATGATCTATCAACTGGTATTATAAAGAACATATAATGAAATAATCATCCTTAATGATGATGAAAAAGATATCAAAGTTGGAAAGTAATGTGAAGATATCCATCTTGAAATTGATCGAACATTTAGTACTATTCAAAATTGGATTATTATTAATTTTGAAAACTGTAGTGTCTCCTTAAAGGTTAAAAAAGTAGAGAATGTTTTGAAGATTCTTCAACAATTATCACTTTATCAAAATCTGAATTTTGGAAGGTGATTGAAAAAGGTATTATTGAAAGGTTTTGATTTCATAATATCTAATTCTTGATTAAAACAATAAAATACTGCTATACGGGGGTATGCTGTTTTTAAATTAGTGGAATTTATATGAAATATTGAATACGTTTCGGGGTTGTTTTCTGAAATTAAAACATGATACTTAATTTGAATGTTTTCACCTGTGTGTTAAAGAGGGTAAAAAAATAAGTTTGAAATTTTGTTATTAGGATCAAAACCTGTTAGTTATTTTCCTGAGAGTGGATTACATTTTTCACTACTTGGTCTTAGTGTTCCTTTCTCCCTTAGTTGCAACTTCATTCTCAAGGTTGGTGATTTAAATTTTAAAATATGAGTTCCCTGGTTTTACCTTCTCTATGGTATTGTCTTTAACTCTGTGAAGTGCCATGCAGGACTATGTTTCATAGTGTTCATCTTTTAAGCACATGCCAGCGAATATTTGCTGCCTTTTGGGATTTTTCTTTTTCTTCCTTTTGTAATTTAATAATTTCAAGGCTTTATTCTCAAGTAATATATTCTTTTCTAGTAACCAAAAAGGTTTCTTTACATTAAAGGGGTAGGAAATGTTTTTCCATACCTTTTAATCCAATCTCTTGATTTTATAACCCTTTTTCCCCAAGATCTTCTCAAGTAGTTCATCAAATTAGATAATGGTCTATTGCATACGACATAAAGAGAAAAAGGAGGATGCTCTAGAGCCAGAGGCTGACCCTGAGCAAGATCAAGGAACTGTGTTTGCTTATCATGTTGTTTAAATATATTTGGACCTGGTGTTGTACTTTGGCATGTTGTTCCCTGATAGTTTCTTGTTATCCATGTTGTTAATTTCTATTCCTATTGATGATTTGTAGAGATTTTCTTGAAATATGATGAAAGAGATGTTTATGAATTTTTTTCAAGGGCTGGAAAGGTAGCTAATCCCATTTAGATGATGATGTTTAATTTTATTTCTGGTGTATTGCATTTGATTTCTCAAATTCAGTTTATTGTGTTTGCTTTCTCAAATTCAGTTTATTGAATTTTCTTTCTGGTGTATGTATTTTAGATCATGGCGTTTGTCAAATATAGTTAATTCGCTTTCTAATAGGTTGAGTACAGGATAAGTTTCCATTGTTGGACTTTGTTTTTTGACCTTCATCAGATGCCTTCGTGCTGGCAGTCATCAAGTGAATTGTACCGATGAATTTGATTTTAGGTATTTTGTTAGTGCCAACCTAGGAAGCATTACTACTCTTAGATGGGGATATTTCTTTGTATATCTAAGGCTCCAAATGATAGCACTTTTTGAAAACTGTTTATAGCATTTTCCACTTATGATAAGTGCTTCTGTGTAAGTGTTTTCAGATTGCTTAGGGTCCATTTGAATTTTAATTATTCTAATACACAGATTTTTTGCAGGTGAGAGATGTACATCTTATAATGGACCACAATTCTAGATGTTCCAAGGGAGTTGGGTATGTCAAATATGTGACTATTGTTGACTGATCTGTGCCCGTCGTGAACTTAATTTCATATTTTGTTTCGATCCATTTAATTTTTTTCCTTACAATGCAAGATAAATATAACTTGCAGATACATTTAGTTTTATGATGCCATGTCTATCCCTATGGAAATATAACTTTCTGGACAACCTCTTCTCAGTCAACCGGTGATGGTTAAACCTTCCGAAGCTGAAAAGAATCTGGTTCAGTCAACTACAACTGCATCTACTGGGCCAGCCGGGCTTATTGGCCCCTATGCAGGGGTAGTAAGAAAGCTTTATGTTGGTAATATAAACTTCAATATCACTGAAGATCAACTTCGTCAGGTAATGGCCTATATTTTTTCTCTTGGGATTTCCTGGTAAATTATTTGGGCTGTTATAATTCTAGTTCAATTCCATTCATCTGGAACTGTAAAAAACATGAATTAAGGTGACACATTCAGAGAAATGATTCTTGGTTTCATGATGATTTTTACTGCCATTTCGATTGTTGTTGCCTATTTATGTCAATGCTTAATGCTCATGTTTTTGAGCCATTTGGCGATATAAAGCTGGTGCAACTACCACTTAACCAGGAAACTCAGCATTGCAAAGGTTTTGGATTTGTCCAGGTGAGTGAGCTTACCCTTGTGTATGTTCCGGTCTGTTGCTTTGAAAACGTTGATAACTGGGTTATCTAAGGCCACCACTTAAATGAATCATTATCATTTAGAGCCTGCTTGTTTCAGCTTAAAAATTAATTGATAATGGGTTAGTTTAAAAAATAGTTTGTTGCAAAATGAGAAGGTATTTTGTGTCTGTTGTAATAAAAAAATTACATTTTTTTACATTGGATTGAAAAAACAGTTCTTAAAAAGGATATCAAAATAGTTTTTCCAAAAAAGCGTAAAAGTGTTTTTTTTTTCAGATTGTACATTTTGAAAAAATGATTAACAATGATTGAAATTTTAGGAATGTGATTTTTTAAAAAAAAAAATGAATCTTTAACCCAACAAAATCTTAATTAAGTGGTCTATTAGTTGGTCAACCACTCAGAATTATTTTAGTATCTTTTTCTTTTGTATTATCACCTTAAAGAGTTTACTTATTGGTGATGGTCAAAATAATGAGTTCTTGAATCTTTTATTAAAGAACATTCAAGTAATCCCTACTTATTGGTAGTGACCTTGTATAGTTTCATCATTTTTCATTGAATTAAACAATGTTCTCAACATGGAATTTTTGCATGCTCTATCAATTCATCATCATTGATTTAGCCACACTCTAGTATGCCTTACCATAAAGGTCACTCCTTAATTATTTCCACTCCCTGTTAAGTACTTCTTGCCTTACATATACATTTCATCGTAGTCAAATTATTTCTGAGGTATGGTCTACAAGAAGGAACATATATTTGATGCCATTTTCAGATATGATCTGATAATATTTTCTCCTAATTCTGACTTTTATCCAGTATGGAACTGCATTTTAGGAACAACATACATGAATCATAATTTCCACTGACGGCTTAAAAGAGCTTTCGTTTGGTAAGAAAAACTTGCTACTGCTTTTATTTTCTCTCTTGTGGCTCGTGGATTTGATGAAAAGTGAAAGGAATGAGAGACCATGGAGGTTGGGCTGTCTTTTATTCTTGTACATTGTTTATATGTTTACAATTATTTTCATTTTTAGGTGATTTGTCTTTTGCTCCTTGGTGTTTCTTGTAAATAGGATTTCTTTGTTATCAAAAATTTTTTTACTGCATGTTCAATGAGAAAAATGAAATCCACCATTGGATCTTTTACTTATTCGCTAAAAGCAAGCTTTAAAAATTAAATATGAAAACCAATGGGGCGCTAAGAAGAACGCTTCCTAAATAAAGTGCTTCAGCTATTGAATATCTTTACTGAATGTCTTTTTCAGACCTGTAAAAGACTGCAAAGAACTATCTTCTCTATGCTAAGGGACTGTAAATGATGAGGGCGCTCATCACTTATAAATATTGTGGTGGGTTAATGTATTTTAATGTAGTTTTCACATATTGATGATGCCAAAGCTTCTTTTAGTTTTAATGGGTTAGAGATTGTAGGTTGGGCAATCAAGGTAAATACATATCACCATTGTTTACTTTTCATGATTTGCATACTTCTAAACATATTTCAAAATATAGTAATTTTAGTTAAACTCATAGATTTCACTAAAGGTGTTCATGCGTGCGCTTGTGAGGGAGGTGGTGTTGTCCAGGCAGGGGGAGAGGTGTCCAGGAGGGAGGAGGGGGGTGTTGTCCAGGCAGGGGGAGGGGTGTCCAGCAGGGGGGCGGGTGTTGTCCAGGCAGGGGGAGAGATGTCCAGCAGGGAGGTAGGGGGTGCTTTCCAGGCAGGGGGAGGGGTGTCCAGTAGGGGGGGTGTTGTCCAGGAAGGGGGAGAGGTGTCCACCAGGGAGGGAGGGGGTGTTGTCCAGGAAGGGGGGTGTCCAGGGGGAGAGGTGTCCAGGAGGGGGGGTGTTTTCCAGGCAGGGTGGAGAGGTGTCCAGGAGGGAGGGGGCTATCCAGGTAGGGGGGAGGTGTCTATGAAGGGGGTGGTTTCGAGGCAGGGGGAGGTGTCCAGGGGGGAGGGGGTGTCCAGTGTCCAGGGGGGAGGGGTGTCTTGGGGGGGTGTTGTCCATGAAGGGGGGTGTCCAGTGTCCAGTGTCCTGGGGGGAGAGGTGTCTAGGGGGAAGGGGTCTGCAGGGGGTGGGCTACTGCAAGGTGAGTGGGGTGCGCTCCATGAAGGGGGGTTTCCAGTGTCCAGGGGGAGGGGTGTCCAGGGGGAAGGGGGGCTGTCGGGGGAAGAGGGATACTGCAAGGGGAGTGGGGAGATGTGCCACTGGCTCAGATTGGGAGTCTAATGCCTTTTTATGGTTCTCAATTGTGGGTTTTCATCTTTATTTGATGCAATACAAAGAAACATGGAGTCGTGGATGGATCACTACAATCAGGGGCTTGTTTGTTATGATTCAATGATCTGGATTTGTAGATATCGTTTTTGTTTCATGGATCAATCGAGGATTCCATTGCTGCCACTACAATAATATGTGAGCCCGCTACGATGATAATCTAGAGGATAATTTGATTAGGTTCCATGGGGAGAACACCGCTCATGTTCGTAGAGGCTGGCTATTGGACCATGTGCTATCTACTGTCTGTTGGTGGTATCATCTGGGAGAAGAATTCGGTTGACCTCCTACCAATGATTGGAGGCTCATGCTGAAGGGGGTACACTGCTATCGATCACTGCCAAGTTGATTTTTAAAGGCTGCACACAATCTGTTTGATGAAATTCCAAAGAGGCTGTTCTATTCTGAGGGCCTATTTCATGATGGAGTTCCCACATTTCCCCCGCAAGCTTTCAAAGGGAGGGCTTTTTGGGCCTATGCAAACAGGTCTTGTTTGTTACGGACAAAGATGAAACTGGAGACCTGGTTTGCGTGAAATTTTTCCATGAAGGGTCTTCATTATAGAGGAGACTAGCTCTTGTATGTATTTGGTAGTTACTTCCATGATGGTTCCCACAACCGTTTGACTGAATTTCACACCAAACTAAGCCCTTCTAGTGACTCATTTTCAATGCACTATAAAAATCCCATGGACAACCCACCAAAATCAAACCAGCTATTCCAGGTCCATTTCCACTCTCACTAAAAAATCCAAACTCAAGCCCTACTACAATTCCAAGATCCCACTTCAATTTAGCCACTATGAACTCCTTCCCAGTCCCCCACCATTTTTCAATCCTCCTAGGCAACCCATCCACAACTTGACCACTAATCAGGCCTACCCACCTCTCAAATTCTAAGCCACCAACCCCACATTTTCCACCAGGCATCCCACTTTAAAACCATTCCAAACCTCACCCAATTCTAACCAATCAAACTAGACCCCTTAACATTTGAATCCCTCATCTAAATTCCTGTTCCAAATCACTTATTTTAGACCCAATCAGCCCTGAAACTTCAGAAAAACAAGACCAGCCTACTTAAAACCTAGTCCAACCTAGTTTCCTTAATGCTAGCCCCCATGAGTCCACAGTCTCACCTCAACCAAATTATTAACCACATAGACACCTGGAAGCCACAAGAGGAGAGAGAAGGTTTATATATCTTTTTGTAATATTTTATTCCATTGGAAGAGAATTTTTTGGATGCTGCCACTTGTAATGAGGTACTTAATTTCCTCTCCCTCTTTCTTCCATTAAATATTAGACAGATCCTATGTAAAAAAAATCATTCTCTACCTCCAGGGAAAGAAACTCTCAACAACTGTTCTTCTCTTCTTCTTCCTACTGATGAATAAAATTCCCCAAGTATATTGGGAAACTTTCATTCATTTTTCTTCATTTACTTCTTCTTACTTACTACTAAAGTCTCATTCTCCATGAAACTTGCATACTAGAAAGTGTTAAAGTGACATTTTCTTATTTATTCATGATGTCTTATCCCAATATTCATGCTGCCATTTTCATTTTAATTATATTTTTTTCTCATTTTTATTTATCGGTTGGGTCCTTTTTCCCTCTTTTTATGTTCCCCCTCTCACTTTTTATGTGAAATAATTTCATCTTAGATGGAAAATGATTTTTATAAAACACTTGAAATGAATTCTTGAGGAAAATATCCTTTCTTCTTCAAAATCAATTTCTTTTCACAATATATCATGCAATTTTAAAAGAAATGGATTTTGTTGAAAATAGTCATGAAATCTTTTGGAGGAAGCTTCATTAAAATAAGGCTTTATAAAACCGTAAAAATCCTTTCATGCCGTATACGTTAAAAAAACATTCTTCTCGTACTTTTGTCAGAAAAGTCAAAAAAAGTACCTTGTAGGGTAAATAAAAGAAAGATTCCTTCCATACCAAGGGGTAAAAGTCAAAATGGGTAAAAAGGACTTTAAACATACATGAATACACTTTTATAAAACATGGACATGTATGATAGTAATAACCCCAGTAAATACTTACGAATAAGAAATCTCAGATAAAAATGAGATTTGCAAAATTATCCCTTACCTTAGGTCCGATGTGCATTGTACGTATCTGAACCTCTTTTATAATGATTTAAATAATTTCATTGACTTATTACAGAATCATATTCACTGTTATGATATTATATATGGTTCACTAATGACTTTATATTACCCGTTCTTTTGTAAATTCCATGTTAAAAAGCATTTTGGGTAAAATCGTTTCATTTGTCGTCCGTGTTTTGACTTGTAATTATTCATATGATTACTAAGATCGTGATTACTTAATTCCAGAATATAAAACATTATTTACATATAATATATATTCAGAATATACAAATATATAATAGATCGATAAATGTAAATAAGTACACCGTTCATGGAGACGGTAGGACGTACGTACGCATGAACGTTGTTTTCGTTTCCTCATTGAATTGAATGGAATTAATTAGATGACATACATATATATATACATAAATACAGTATCATTATTATGTAATATATTTCATGATTACTTATTATATATACTTTATAATCATTTATGAATGGTTAATCATTGAGAATGAATCTCATCGCGTCGTGGAGACGGTATTCCGTACATACGAATGAGAGATGATATCGTTCCCATGATCGTGGAATTTTATTGGAGTGTATGTATACTATTACAGAATCAATATCACTTTACAATAATCATATATAGTTATTATTTACACCATTATACCCATCCAAGTAAGGTGGTGGTGTAATATAGATTACACCACGACGTGGAGACGGTATTTCGTACGTACGCACGCGCGGTGATTTCATTTTCCGTAGGATGGATAGATGGTGAAATAGGGTTTTTTCATACTTATAATAACATATCAATATATTATTTATACCAATGTTATTACTTCATAATGAAACAACCTAAGAAGAAGAAGTTGAAGAAGAAATAAAGGTGAAAGAATCGGTAACGGACATTACCTCTTCTTTGAAGCGCCTCTTTGAGACCTCCTCTTAGGGCACTAAAATTGGTCTTTGAAAAAGACCAGGACCTATAGGATGTTTCTAGGGAAGTGGAGAAGAGAATTTGGCATGGGTTGGCCTAGATTTAAGGCTCAAAGTGGTGTGAGGAAGAGAGGGAGGAGGTGCCTTTTTATAAGGGAGGAGAGGGGCACTTTTGGAATAACAAAAAATATTATTTTATTATAAAGTCAAATTCAGTTTTTAATAGCTCCAAATTGATATATTTCGAAGATAAGGTTGGGATGGGTCTAAATACTCTCATAAAATAGAATTTACACAAGTTTAGGTATCAATTTTAACCTTATCATTTAGATTTAACTTGAAGTTAGATAATTTAACTTTTACCGTGTCTTCTTGTTTTATTACACTATAAGGTTAATAAACTTACTATATCAAGCCAAACGAACCCCAAGTTGTCTATTATTAATATATATAACCTTATATAAGTCATTTTGCCGAACCTTATATTTTGAGGAATATAATAACAGTTAATAATATAATATCTGTTTTAAAACCTATTTTATGTCAATTTTGACACTATTTGGTAATTGATTTTTGTGAAAATCATAACAGAATGATTAGTTCTAAAAAAATTAATTAAATCAATACTAACATGTCATAGTAACATAAAAAATTATTTTAATTCATAAAAATTCTCAAATTACATTTATTTGGGTATTTATAACATCAATTATGTCAATATTTCATTAATAAGATAATTACTGCATTATCATTGTATCATAAATAAATTAAATTATTTAATGTCTAAAAATTATAAATAAAATACTATTATGTAGGAAATATTTTTATCTTTCTAATGAATATTTATTGTCGAATTTATCTTATGTATAACCCTATATTAAAAATGCTTTAGTTATTAAACTTTGATTTTAACTATTTTAACCCTTCTTTAAATAAATTGATAATAAATGTTCTAATCTAATCCAAGTGGACCTAAATGGTCATATTTTATTGCTAATGTTTTTTTTGGCCGAATTAAACTTATCAAATAGAATTAGGACATGTGTTAGGGTAATAATAATATCATTTTTACCCTTAATTACCCTATTTACTTTTAACCGTGGTAAAAAAAGTAAAAAGTTACTATTCACCAAAAAATATTTTCATCTTATTGAACCACATTTTAGTGCATGATATTAACTGTGTCTCTTGGATTTTGGAAATTCCACTCACAGAAGCGGTAAAATTAAGTTTTATGAAAAATTCAGTTTTTTTAACTACCACTTAGTGGTTTCACTATTCATCAAAAAAATGAAAGTTTCCAGAAAAATACCAAAAATTAGGCCTAATCTATATTTGATATTATGAATTCAAAAATGATGTCTATTTTAACAAATTCAAAACATATCATTTTTATTAATTAATTTAAAAATTAGTTCCCGTCGTCAAAACAAATAGCGTGTTCTTAAGAGATAGTAACTATCAAAAGATTGACACTTGTTTATGTCTGGTTTAAATGTGAAATCACATCCAATGACCAACATTGTATTAAATTGTAAAAATATATTCTAAATATAATTTAAAACCACTCAAATTAATAATTTATCACTATTAATTATTTCGATTAAAAAAGATGTTTTTAATTAAAATTTAGTAATTTCCACTATTCATCATAATATGAAAGTTATCCGAAAAGTACCAAAATTTCACCCTAAGCTAATTTTGATATTGAAAATCCAAAATTGAAGTCTATTTTGAAAGATATAATTTAGAAATTTTCAAAAAGTGGGTATTAATATTCATAACGGCTAGTTCATAATAATATTATAATAATATCTTGTTTAGTGAAACTCAGTATTGCGTGCTACACACGCTATCGAGGAAGGTCGTGATTGCATGTAATGCAGCCAAGTTAGGGTTGCGTGTTGTGCAACACTCCTTTTTTATAACGTACAATACAAGACATCAATAAAATTAAAAAGAATATTTCTCATAAAATCTTGGGGTGTTACATTCTACCCCCCTTAAAATGAATTTCGCCCTCGAAATTCATCGGGGTTATAAATGTTTTACTACTAGAAAGTTTCTTTAATAGAAACCCACATCATAAAAAGGAATACCAAAACAAATATTTAATAACTAAAGTATGAAACATAACGGTTACCCAAATTAACTAATCATTGGGTTTCCACATAGGTGAACATAGGTGAAAATATAGATATGGAAGAGAAACCTAACCATCATGTTCTGATGGAGAGTGGTAGAGAACATGGCTATTAAAAATCCAACTACCACAAAGCTATAGATTTGTGATGATCTAAGGTACCATCTGATTCATCGGATATAAGGGAACTAGGACAACATTTTTGGTTTTCAAGATCATTTCCCTAAAGTTGATGAATTAAAAGAAATACTTACATGATTTTGGTACAATCTCACTGTTGTTCATGAATTGAAAAATTTCCACTTAATCCCTTAAAGAAATGAAGTTGAATTTGTTATTCATGATGTGTTAGCAGATCATGTGAAAGAATGATGGGTCATTCCATCTGTTTCAAACAAAAGGTTATCAAAAGTTATAAGTCCATCTTATGGTTAGATTAATCGTATATGGTTCCAAAAATGAACTTATACTTCATATATCATACCACTTAATAAAATAAAACTAGTTTCTACCAACCAGGGACTTCCTGTAGGCCAGTGGTAGGCGATAAAGGCCAGTCGCACTTCGGTTGTGGGTTCGATTCCTATAGCCTTATCTGACGCGATGGGTTGTCTCCCGTCCTTCAGGTTTTCCTTTTTCTAAAACTATATTACTATAACATCCCATCAATAATATCGAAAAAAAACTTTTATCCTTAAACAATACTAACTTATGTCCAACATAATCCATTCCAATCTTTAGGCTTATCCATAATACTGCAGTCCACTCTCATAATATAGTTAAAATGATTACCAGAGATTTAATACCATCGTTGATCCCCATATATCATAAGATATGTCTTTTTGGTCACATTCCAAACATTCTAAGGCCTTAATCATGTATTCTCTTGAAAAATGAATACCCATTGAACCTTAGTGAAAACATGAATGCAGTTAAAAGTTAACACTTTCCACAGACCAAAATCCTCAAAATTCTATATACTCAAACCATGATATCACTTAGTCCTTATATAAATCATGAGCTCATGAATACAATCAAACATCTCATTATATTCTTATTCTTTCATTATGCGCATATCATTTACTTTACAAAAATATCTGAATAACCTTCCATGGTTACTGGTACCATTCAACATATACTTTCAAATACTTTTAGGAAAAACAATAATGTAACAATCCTTAGATGATTATTTATTCTATAATACAATTAACTATACAACATAACTCTCGATAAACATACAGTCATTCCACTAACTTCTAAAACAATTGACTGAGCTTCAACACTTCTTTCAACTCATATATCATTTTTAGTCTCCTCATCATCATCCACATAAATACTACCCATATGACCATGATGATTCTCTTCATGAGATTTTCCATTAGGGAATTGGTTTTCATAATGCCCGTACATTCCACATTTAAAACATCTAATCATTGTTTTTTTTGTAGCAATACAATTATCCTTGTCCATGGTGTTAACTGAACCTTTTCCTTTGCACTTACTAGCTTTGTTTCCTTCTTTTCCACACCCAAAGCATCTTCCAGTTCCTTTGAAACAATCTCACTGATGCCTCTTCCCACAAGATTTACATGAGGGAAATTGAACTTTCTTTCCTTTATGATCATCATGATACTCCATCTTTCTCTTATTATCTGAGTCGGGAAACTTACCAAAGTTAAGATTATTGATCATATTATGAGATTTATGATTAGGCATAATAACAATGTTTGGACTTCTAGATCCTGTTTCATTTGGTTTATCATGAATAATATCATTCCATTGTTTGTCATATCCTCCATTATTGTGAATCTTCCTGTTTCCATCCATTTTCTAAAACCCAAAAAAAATAGTGTGAGAGGCAAAAATCATGCTAGGGAAAAAAACATAGTAAAGGGGGAGTTCCCTCAATATCTAACATCTTAGGTTAAATTCTAAGATAGTTACCGTAGTTCTAGGACTATATCCTATACGTATACTTATCCTTAGGGACATCCCTAGACATACCTTAGAAATATCTCTAGGGATCTCACTAACATTTTCGCATCCTAGTTTCCAAAGGTTGACTAAACCTTTCCTCTGATACCAACTGTAGAGACCCAAAGCATGACGTACATAGATATTACATTAATTTTGTGGAATACATAACACATAACAAAAACAGACACACAAGGACCGTAATAGTTTAGTGTCTTTGGAAACTTGGAACGTAATCTTCTAATCATGGTGAAAGATCTTCAACATCTCCCATAGAGATCTTCCACTTTTTGTTTCCTTACCTAAAACCTTTCTTTTAATCCTGGGGGAAAATAAAACATAAAAAGGGTGAGCTCAAATGCTCAGTAAGGGTAATCATGGATAAAATAAAACATACCATGCACATTCGAACCTAAAAACGTGAATATAATGTTTAAACATCAAAATCTTGAGCAACGACTTAAAACACGGAAGTACATAAGGCATAGATCATAATGGAACATAAATAATGATAACATATCATGGGAATAAAACATGTAATTTTGGAATCCATTAAGAACATGTAATGATTTCCATAGTAGCCAAGGCATTGCTGCCAAGCCCATCTTAGTGGACAAAGTCCCTTTCTGAATCGAGTTCACTCCTCGTTTCAGTCCTGTAACACTGAACTAGATTAACTTACCGTTCCATCCATGTCTATATCATAAGATATAAATCTTTACCCAATACATTGGAGGGAGATATAGGTCCCACCCATCTCATAATGAAATCATTCTTACTTGTGCCACCACATAAACATAAATCATTCATCATAACCCAAAGAATAAAATGGGTATCATAAACATCATCCCATCATAACATAATCCATATAAAAAAAATGGATATCATTTCATCATAAGAACAGTGAAACCATGTAAATATTAGATACATTATACTTGAAACATACACATATGAAATAATGTCACCTTAGATGGAAAATGATTTTGATAAAACACTTGAAATGAATTCTTGAGGAAAATATCCTTTCTTCTTCAAAATCAATTTCTTTTCACAAAATATCATGAAATTTTAAAAGAAAAGGATTTTTTTGAAAATATTCATGAAATAGTTTGGAGGAAGCTTCATAAAAATAAGTCTTTATAAAACCGTAAAAATCCTTTCATGCCGTATACGTTAAAAAAACATTCTTCTCGTACTTTTGTCAGAAAAGTCAAAAAAAGTACCTTGTAGGGAAAATAAAAGAAAGATTCCTTCCATACCAAGGGGTAAAAGTTAAAATGGGTAAAAAGGACTTTAAACATACATGAATACACTTTTATAAAACATGGACATGGGTGATATCAATAACCCCAGTAAATACTTACGAATAAGCAATCTCAGATAAAAATGAGATTTGAAAAATTATCCCTTACCTTAGGTCTGATATGCTTCGTACGTATCCGAACCTCTTGTATAATGTTTTAAATAATTTCATTTAATAATACATAATCGTATTCATTGTTATGATATCATATATGGTTCACTTATGACTTTATATTACCCGTTCTTTTGTAAATTCCATGTTAAAGAGCGTTTTGGGTAAAATCGTTTCATTTGTCGTTCGTGTTTTAACTTGTAATTATTCATATGATTACTTAGATCATGATTACTTAATTAAAGAATATAAAACATGATTTAAATATAATATATATTCAGAATATACATATATATAATATATCGACAAATTGAAAGAAATACACCATTCATGGAGACGGTAGGCCGTACGTACGCATGAACGTTGTTTTCGTTTCCTCATTGAATTTAATGGAATTAATTGGATGACATACATATATATATACATAAATCCAGTATCATTATTATGTAATATATTTCATGATTACTTATTATATATACTTTATAATCATTTATGAATGGTTAATCATTGAGAATGAATCTCATCGCGTCGTGGAGACGGTATTCTGTACATACGCACGAGCGATGATATCATTCTCATGATCGTGGAATTTTATTGGAGTGTATGTATACTATTATAGAATCAATATCACTTTAAAATAATCATATATAGTTATTATTCACACCACTATACCCATTCAAGTAAGGTGGTGGTGGAAAATAGATTACACCACGACGGGAGACGGTATTCCGTACGTACGCACGCGCGGTGATTTCGTTTTCCGTAGGATGGATAGATGGTGAAATAGGTTTGTTTCATACTTATAATAAAATATCAGTATATGAGTGATACTGATGTTATTACTTCATAATGAAACAACCTAAGAAGAATAAGTGGAAGAAGAAATAAAGGTGAAAGAATCGGTAACGGACATTACCTCTTCTTTGAAGCGCCTATTTGAGACCTCCTCTTAGGGCACTAAAATTGGTCTTTTAAGAAGACCAGGACCTCTAGGGTGTTTATAGGGAAGTGGAGAATAGAATTTTTCAGGGTTTGGCCGATCTTGAAGGCTCAAAGTGGTGTGAGGAAGAGAGGGAGGAGGTGCCTTTTTATAAGGGAGGAGAGGGGCACTTTTGGAATAACAAAAAATATTATTTTATTATAAAGTCCAATTCGGTTTTTAATAGCTCCAAATTGATATATTTAGAAGCTAAGGTGGGTATGGGTCGAAATACTCTCATAAAATATAATTTATACAAGTTTGGGTATCAATTTTAACCTTATCATTTAGATTTAACTTTAAGTTAGATAATTTAACTTTTACCGTGTCTTCTTGTTTTCCTGCACTATAAGGTTAATAAACTTACTATATCAAGCCAAAAGAACCCCAAGTTGTTTATTATTAATATATATAACCTTATTTAAGTCATTCGGCCGAACTGTAGATTTTTAGGAATATAATAACAATTAATAATATAATATTATTTTTAAAAACTATTTTATGTCAATTTTGACACTATTTGGTAATTGATTTTTGGTAAAATAATAACAGAATGATTAGTTCGAAAAAGAATTAATTAAATCAATACTAACATGTCATATTAACATAAAAAATTATTGTAATTCATAAAAAGTCTCAAATTACATTTATTTGGGTATTTATAACATCAATTATGTCAATATTTCATTAATAAGATAATTAATGCATCATCATTGTATCATAAATAAATTAACTTATTTAAAGTCTAAAAATTATTTATAAAATACCATTATGTATTAAATCATTTTATCTTTCTAATGAATATTTATAGTAGAATTTATCTTATGTATAACCCTATATTAAAAATTCTTTAGTTATTAAACTTTGATTTTAACTATTTTGACCCTTCTTTAAATAAATTGATAATAAATGTCCTAATCTAATCCATGTGGGCCTAAATGGTCATAGTTTCTTCCTAAGGTTTTTTTTGTCCGAATTAAACTTATCCAATAGAATTAGGACATGTTTTAGGGTAACAATAATATCATTTTTACCCTTAATTACCCTATTTACTTTTAACCGTGGTAAAAAAATTAAAAAGTTACTATTTACCAAAAATTATTTTCATCTCATTGAACCACATTTTAGTCCTTGATATTAACCGTGTGTCTCAGATTTTCGAAATTCCACTCACAGAAGTAGTAAAATTAAGTTTTATGAAAAAATCAGTTTTTTTTAACTACCACTTAGTGGTTTCACTATTCATCAAAAAAATGAAATTTTCCAGAAAAATACCAAAAATTAGGCCTAAGCTATATTTGATATTATGAATTCAAAAATGATGTCTATTTTACCAAATTAAAAACATATCATTTTCATTAATTAATTTAAAAATTAGTTCCCGTCATCAAAACAAATAGCGTGTTTTTAAGAGATAATAACTATCAAAAGATTGGCACTTGTTTATGTCTGGTTTAAATGTGAAATTACATCCAATGACCAACATTGTATTAAATTGTAAAAATATATTCTAAATATAATTTAAAACCACTCAAATTAATAATTTATCACTATTAATTATTTCGATTAAAAAAGTTGTTTTTAATTAAAATTTAGTAATTTCCACTATTCATCAGAATATGAAAGTTATCCGAAAAGTACCAAAATTTCACCCTAAGCTAATTTCGATATTCCAAATCCAAAATGAAGTCTATTTTGAAAGGTAAAATATATAAAATTTCAAAAAGTGGGTATTACTATTCATAACGGCTAGTTCATAATAATATTATAATAATATCTCGTTTAGTGAAACTCGGTATTGCGTACTACACACTCTATTGAGGAAGGTCGTGATTGCGTGTAATGCAGCCAAGTTAGGGTTTCATGTTGTGAAAGACTCCTTTGTTGTAACGTACAATACAAGACATCAATAAAATTAAAAAGAATATTTCTCATAAAATCTCGGGGTGTTACATTCTATGCATTAACTCATGCATTTCATGTTGGATTGGTGTTTCCCGATCTGGTTGGGCCCAATTTGTTTTGGCACTGTAGCAATGCTGACCACTATAAATAGTTGTGTCCTTTGCTTTCTTTCATTTTTTCTCGTTTCTATCGTTGTGTCTCCCGACGATTCTGAAACACTTTCCAGGGGGGAGAGGGCGGCAGGGGGGTTGTCTACTGCAAGGGGAGTTGGGGGGTGTCTAGGGGGGCTTTACAAGGTGTGGGGGTTGCAAGGGGGAGGGGCTGCAAGGGGGGTGGGGGATGTGCAGTGGGTTGGGGGTATTTTTTATGGATTTTCAGACCCTATAGCCAATGTTTTAAACCATGGATATTGGTTTATTTCCATGGTTTTTAACCGTGGCTATAGGCCAAATGCCACGGTTTGAAACCGTGGCAATAAAGGTTGTCTGCCCTCTTGTATAGCCACGGTTCTGAACCATGGCTGTAGTGATATTACCACAGTTCAAAATGTGGTTGTATACCTATAGCCATGGTTCAAACCGTGGCTATAGATCTATATCCACGGTTCTAAACCCTGGCTATAGGTCTAGGCCTATAGCCACACCAAACTTGGCCACAGTTCCTCAAACCATGGCTATTACCTATAGCCATGGTTTGAGGACCTCTAGCCATGGTTTAACACCGTGGCTATAGCCTGAATTTCCAGTAGTGTATGTTGCCTTGCCATATTATTTCATGGAGAAGCATTTATCTAACCATGCCTTAACTGATTGTAAGATAGGTACTTCATTTCCAATTAGTAATATTTCATCAACATATACTATTAGAAAACCAACTGCACTCCCACTAAACCTCTTGTAGACACAAGGCTCACATTCCTTCTTAACAAATCCAAATTCTGTTACGGCTTCATCAAAATGAATGTTTCATGACCTTGATGCTTTCTTTAATCCATAAATGAATTTATGCAACTTGCATACCTTGTTGGCATCCTTTGGGGTCACAAACCCTTCAGGTTGTGTCATGTAGATATCTTCCTGGAGGTTCCCTTTAAGGAATGCTATTTTGACATCCATTTTCCAACTTTCATAGTCATGGTAAGCGGCAATGGCCAATAGGATTCTGATGGATTTTAGCATCGCAACCGTTGAAAAGGTTTCATCATATTCAATTCCTTGACGTTGTCTAAAACCTTTGGTAACTAGTCGTGCATTATAGGTGCTAAATTTCCCCTTCATGTCCAGTTTATTCTTTATTACCCAATTATTACCAATAGGCTTTACATCAACTGGTGGATCTACCAAAATCTAGACTTGGTTTTGGTACATGGAATTCATTTTAGAATTCATGGATTCTTGCCACTTGGCAATGTCTGTGCCTTCAACTACTTCCTTTTAGGTAAGAGGATCATCATTGTCAACCAATAATGAGTCACCATCCTCGGTGACAAGAAAACCATATCTCTTTGGTTCCCTCACCTCGATCGTGCTCTTACGCAGTTCTTGTGTCTCTGGAACCGATTATTATTCCACAGGGCTTTGTGAATTCTGTACTTGTACCAACTCCTGTGTATCTTGAGCCTCGACTTCATCGAAGTCTATCTCGCACCCACTATCTATTTTGGAGATGTTCTCACTATCAAGGAATATGGCATGTCTTTCCACTTCAATCTTCTTGTCTGAGGGGTTTTATAGGCAATATCCCCTTGTTTCCTTTGGATATCCTATAAAGAAACACTTTGTGCCTCGGGGTGCATGTTTGTTACCTGATGACATGAACAAGACTAAGTGTGGTGGAGTTGATATTATTAATATTTTCATAACTTATTATATACTCCCTTTAATTATTTTATATGAAATTTGCATAATTTGTGTGAAATATTAATGTTTTAATACTAAATATAATTTTTGAGCATTTTTAGATGTAGTCCAATTGATTTAGTTTACTATTTTATTTATAATTATCACCCTATTGATCCAAATTGTGAGATTACTATTTTTTATACTTCCTAATTCAATATCCAGCATTTCATTAGATAGAATATTGGTCCAATTATTCCATTTGAAGGGTCATATGGATTACACAATAAGGCCCAAAAAATATGTGAAGAAAATGGACCATCCATAAAGATTGAATTACTGGGATCAATCCAGAAGTTAAAATTCATTCATTATCCTAAAATTTTCGGGGTAAAATGTAAGGATTATTCGATAAAAATATCAAGGCCTAAATCTAAAAACACAGGTCCCAACTGATTCATTTAAACTCAGCCCACCATTCTGATCGAGGAATAAAATCAGTACATTATTCAAGATATATATCATGATGTAATCATCAAATCAAGCTGATATTTTGCAGTGTGAAAGAGGATATATATTTGGCCGACTTTGTTGAATAAAGTGTTCAGATTTGAGGGAATATTCCTATTGATAAACCCATTTACATTTCAGACTTCTAAAAAGTATGGATTGAAACAAAAAATTTAACTTTGTTTAATAATACTACCATAACATTGGATTCATAAGTCCAAATGACTCCCAATTTTGAGAGAAGTACGAAAAAATTATTATCTACACCTTTTAAGAATAGTATATCTTGATATTCGACTGTCTGTATAGCCAAATTGGCGATACAAGTGGAGGGACAGATTGGGAATGAAAACTGTCCACTTCTTTGGGCTGTAAATACATCCCCTTCCTCTCCTTAAATGGAGTTGGCATTTTAGAATAGAGGAGGATCAATTGGAATGACCAAGGCTCTGCCAAAGTCTGGGGAGAAAATTCCAAACTCAAGTTTTCACTTAAGATACTCTTTCTCCTCTCTTGGATTTCATGTTTTTTTCTATTCATTTTCAATTGTAATTTAGTAAGTGTTGGTATTTGTAATTATATTTTAATGAAAGTCTCTTCTTAAGAATCTATTATTCTCATCCACCTTTTCACATTTAATATTAATGTTCTTAAAATATTTTAAATACAGTTGAATCTCATTCCCTTCTTTTTCTTTCTCATTCAATCTAAAGTTTATCTTTAATTATCATCATCGTTTGTGTGTGTGTTTGTCGCACCAATATTTTCTTATCCATTTCTTTTTCTTATCATCTAAATTTATCATCATAATAATTATAACCAGATTAATAATCATTTCAATGGATGAGTAAATCTCTCATTGGGGTGAGTTATAATTTAGGTATGTTAAATGATTGAGGGATTTTTTTCGATAAATATTCTTTAAATTTACATTGTGTGTGTTGGACTTAACATGTCATGGATTAATGAATTTTTTTGTTTAACATATGGATTCCATTGATTATTGGAACCATATATACACTACCAAAATCAAATAATCATTCAGATTAGAATCCTAGTTAATTTAAGGCTTGGATTAAATCCTTAACACTTAAGAATTCCAATCAACGTCAACTTGTGACATGGGTATTAATTTAATGCAATATGAAGCAAGGCTCAATGATGTCACAAGATTCACAAACTAATGATGAAGTCACCCCAATATTTATAAATTTTTTAAATAAATCTTAATCAGTCAATAATTTCATAACCTCTACAAACAAACCCCCCAATTAGAATAAAATCAACTAAAAATAATCGACTATTAAAAAGTATCATCGTCGAGGATTCGACCCGAGTGCTGGTATACACATTAGCAGAACACAAAAACATTGAATGTTCGATAGGAGACAATATTTCATTCTTTAAACATCACATTCCTTAAGGATTTAAGGAATCTCTATTAATCATATTAGTCTATAGAAGAACATATAAGGAGGACGAAATTGAGAGGAATGTTTTTCACAATGATTAACCTCTTCACAAATAACATATTGTCTATTTAAAGACAAAAAGATAGGGTTTAATATTTAATTAATTACATATGTTCCCCTAAAAATAAATTAATCTCATAATGAACCCTGTGCCATAGAAAATATTATTATTATTATTATTTTATTTCATGGCGTATTTAATCTTACATAATGTAAAATATTATTTTTACAATCCAGTAAGTAAATATTAGTCATCGGACCTGAAACTTAGTATGTTATTCCTCCACATCATTTATTTGATTATTTAAAAAATATTTAAATAAATATTATTCATTTAAAAATTAATAAATATTTTATTCATATCCTTCATAGTAAATTTTTATTTAACATCTGTGTAACTAAATAAATTATTTATTAAATTAATAATTATTTATTACCTTGCAAAAATAAAGAGAAAAATATATATTATATATCTTCATAATTAAAAAATTACCTGAATAATTAGTATTTATATAATATTTATGATCAAAGAATAAATCCGAAATAAATATTACAACTTAGGTAGAAGAATAATATTTATTCCAATTATTAAATAAATATTATTTAAATGAGATCAATGGAAACACATTATGTGGGACCATCTAGGCTTCTTCCTTTATGGAATTAGGTGGGATTTCATGAAGTCTAAGACAACTATCTAGTAATTGTTCAAGGCACCCACAGTGGAAGAAGATATGTCACAGTGGTTATTTAAGAACCTTTGTAGTCAAATTGTTTTAAACAATGTTTTTTATTTGTTGAAAACAAACCTGTTTCTATAAAAATGATTCTATTATCTAGGAATCAGATATATATACATCATATTCATCTCATAAAATCCAAAATAATAGAAGTTAAAAATTTGTGTTTACTGGAAGTTTTCCATTTTCATAATTAGAGAAAGAAATAAGTTTCTAAGGGAATAAGTTGTATTGTTACTAAAGAGGTTTTTTAAATAAAGTGATGTTAGGAGTTAGAAAGTTTTCGTATTTTCTAAACCAAGTCAGGTGATGTTTTTATCATCATAAATTTCCCTAAAATCATGAAAAATTTCATGATAAAATCTTTCTAATAAATGGGGGAGTGGTTTAAAGAATTTAAAAGTTATAGTATAGAGATTCCATCGTAATGGTATATCCATCTTTATGAGAATTCAATCATAATATTAATTCCATCATAATGACAATTCAGTAAGATTAATTTATAAGGATATAGAATTCGGATTCACTTAGAATGAAACAGAATTCATATTCACGGATAAAGAAATATAAATTGGATTCAGTGAGATAGAAATAGAATTCAAATTCATTGAGAAATAAATAGAATTCAGATTCACTGAGAAAGAAAAATAAATTAGATTCACTAAGAAAGAAACAAAAATGGTATTGATTTGATTATGAAGAAGTCTCAAAAATAATATTCTATAAGTTTTATAGAGATTTGAGGAGGTCTAAATTTAAATTAAATTTTTCATAAATTTCAGAGAAATATATAGAGAATTGATGAAGTCAAAGTTGAATTTTAAATGAAATATATTTTTTAGAGTTTTGAAATCTGAGGAAGCGGGAAAAGTTTCAAGTTTCCCAATATTGATTTTATGAGGCACCTATAAATAATTTCTCAGATCATTTGTTCATTTGTGATATTTCACATAAATGGAAAAGGAAGAGTGATGAAGAAATCAAGTAAAAGTTATTGGTGGAAAGAGATATTATGAGGAGGATAAACATTTGAATGTTTGTTTTCTAGATTCACCAATATTTTTTTTAGAATATCGAATTCAATCAATTAGATTGATCCAATCAGATATAATAATGTCGTATTGAGAAGATAGTATTGAGTCGATCAGAATGAGAGAGATCGTATTAGGAATTTGAGCAGAGTTTGAGTTTGGAGATTCAGAATGGGTTAATTGTATTTGTGATGTCTGGAACCCGGATACCACTTAATAAGTTCCCTGATCCTGGTTGGGCCACAAGGCCTTAACTGCATCTCCCCAAACATGAAAGGTTTCTGCCTAGCAATGAGGTCCTAGGGTGTGTCAAGGGGGATACTATTCCCTCATTTCCATAATGTAGAACAATGGATAAATATAAACATAAGTAAATAAAGGAAGCAATATAAGTAAATAGAAGCACTATTAGAAATTTAAGCTATAGCCACGGACCTATAGCCACAATTTTATAGGACTGTGGTTATAGCTTCTCTATAGCCATGATTGAGTGAACCCACGTGGCTAAAATGTGCCGTCTCTTTTTTTTCTCTTAAATTATTCGGGGTCCTCCTCCCTCCCCTCCCCGATACATTCTACGCACAACCCTCAGATATCCTCTGGCACCCTCTTCCCTGATACTCTCAAACTTTCATGGTGGTGCCCTCCTCCCCGATACCCTCTGCGCGTGACCCTCCGAACCCTCAACCTTCATGGCGGCACCCTCCTCCCCGATACCCTCTATGTGCGACCCTCCTTCCCTGACAGTGCCCATCACGACTTATCCTCTACCTGATCCTCCTCCACTATCGGTGCCCCTCGCGATGGTGCCCCTCACTGCCACCGAACGAGGCAACCCCACCGGGATCTCTCATCTTCGATTCTCCTCCCCTAACCCTACCACCGAATGCGGGAAACCTTAACTCTCCCCACCGGCACTACTCCTAGGTGGCCTCCCCACCTCCTCTAATGTGGCCAAACCACTCCTGGTGATCCTCCTCCTCCTTGTTATGAACAATTATGAGTTCATTATTTTGTTATCAGTTATTCATAGCTATGTTTTACCAAATCTATACAATTTTTTTGACATTTCATGAAATTATACCTTCAATATCTCTTGCTGAACCAGTTATTCTTAGATTGAGATAGGTATTTTTTTGTATTTACTTTAATTAGCATGTCATTTTGTGCTTGGTGTTTTCTAAAACTTTTTTTATCAAAGTAAATCAATATTTAATAGATATTGTGGGTTTAAAATGTGTTATAAATGTTTTTCTCTCTTGGAATAAAGGTTTTATAATGGTTTTCTAAATTTTAATTAATTGGTTTAAATGAAAAGCATTTGTGGGAATGCCTATATGGCTTGTTTTAAAACAATTTATATAACAAAATATATTTGAACCCATTTGGGTATTGGTATGATTTTCAAGTATTTTTTTAAATAAAATTGATTTAATGGATTTTAAAATGACTTTAATGAAAAGGAAGTAGCTTTTATAAATGATTTAAAGTGTGGTTTCACATAGAATAGTTATAAAGAAGGTGATAAAGTCGGTTTTTAAATGGTTGAAATGACTTAGTATTCCTAGTTGGTTTCTTAAAAGGCATATTTTCACTTTATATAAGATATTTTTATAATGAGTATTATTCCCCTTGTTTTGATTATGCCTGATTTGAATTGTGCCTCTCTAGGAGGGATTTTGTATTCTATTTTTGATATGGATGATGTTAAAGGAGTTATTTATTGTGAGGGAGTTTATGTTTGAGGTGAGATGAGATTTATTTAAAATAATGTTTTATCAATTCTTGTGATTCTTTTCATTTTCTACCTCCACTAGATTGATTTATCAGGGGAAATTAGGTAAATAATGGAAGTTATATCATCATGTGATGCTAACTTAATGTATGTTAGCTAGATAGTGCCCTAGGAGATTAGAACCCTACCAGGGGTATATTTTATATGTGGAGAGACCTAAAAGGGGAGCTAAATGGGATGATCTGATTTCACATAGGGTCCCAATGAGTAATATGATGAACTAGGTCTATTATCACCCATTCTAGAGCCTAATGAGTTTCTTATAATGTCTATAATTCTTTGAATATTGATTAGAGGATCTCATCCCATGCCTTATTTGTATCCCCATTATTACTTCAATTATTTCTTATTATCAATTTCCCATTGATATCTTGGTGCATGTTATGTTTCTATATTCCATTTAATTTATGGTTTTTGTTTATATTCAAACTGAATTAAAAAATAGTTTTGGAAGTATATTATTAAAGAAAAGAATGTTTTATTTAAAGGTGTGGTTTTGAGATATGAATTTGGAAAAAAGGGAAAAGGATTAGTTCTCTTTTAATGGATTTGAAACTCCTTTTTTCCTTAGTTTGAAAGAATTTCCTTTTAAAATGAAAATGGAGGTTGTTTTATAAAAGAAGTTATGGAATGTTACACTTTTTCTTTACATAATCTTGTGAAATACCTATTCACTACTTATATTTTAAACTATCATTAATAAAACTTCTTTTCAAAGGAATTATACAAACTCCTTAGTGAAATCCTACTAGGCCCAGTTTGGTTCACATCGTGCATACACCAATGGGTGTATGAAAATTTCAGGTTTACTTTCAATAGCCCAGATTATGTTCTTTTACATTGGTTAATGTTCGAGTTGGTATGATGATAGATAGTATAGGATGGTATGTGGGATTGTGGGTCATAAGGAGGTAGTTAGTAGTGATCCAGGTTTGGTCATATTTTTGGATGTTTATATATAATTCTTGTTGGCCCAGATATTTCTTTTAGTTTATTATATACTTGGGATTATTCTTATTACTTTATTATGTGATTATGTGATGATTTATTTACCTTTTATTATTTTTAAAATATTATACTATGTTTGATTGTTTCATTTATATTGAAACTATTTATTTTGTGCATGAGTGGCCGATGTATAGATGATTGATGTTGGATTTATGGGTGAAGTCCTTGATGTGGATATTCATATTTATAGGGTGAAACCATTTCCAATGGTTATACTTTGATACCTTGACACTTTTCACCATCCAACAACAATCAGAGACATTATTTGGGCCTTATGGAGATCGGGGTTGTGTGACATGTTAGGTTGATCTGGGCCAGTTCATTACAAAATGGTATTAGGGGATTCTCTTATTATTTGGAGTGAATATTAGTATAAATAAGATATGATCATCATCAGGGCTCAATAGGTAGGTCACGAGTAGTTTATTGATCACCACTTTTCTTAACAAAACTTGAGTTTCCATGGGTAGTAGTTATTTCAATCTTTGATTTGGATTTTAGTTTTAATTATTTTGATAATGATGATTAGATCCCCATTGAGTTATATCAAATAATTTGGGGGATTTATTTAAGATTTGAGATGAATGTAGGAAGGAACCAAAGTATCATCATCATCTCACTTGGTCTGAAAAAATATATATAGCCTATGTGTGTGGTCTCAAAAAAATTTCAGATGTTATTGTATGATTGGTGTATGGTCAGCTAAACCATTTGACCATGTCATGCACATATTTTCATCAATATTGGATTTATTTTGTAAACCTATTTTTATTTCCAATAAATAATAAGGAAATTTAAACCCTGGGAGATAGATCAAAGGATTTTTAGTGATTTTTTTGTGTTATTGTAATGGATTTTGTATGTTGTTCCACATTATGGTTTTCTTTTGTTTGGTGCTTCAATTTTTCTGTACAGAAGTACATTTATTGAAATTTTTTTATTCTAAAACCGGTTTTGGGGGCTTATTTGTAAATTATTTTTAATATCATGTATAATTTTTTCAATAGTAGTAAGGGTTAAAAAGAAATTGGGAAAAAATTTAAAATGAAAATACATTTCATGAAGTATTTTAATTTAAAACCTTTTCAGTGATTAATTTAAAAATGGACCTCATAGATGTTTTGGATTAAAAAAAGGTTTTATGATTTTTTTAGACTTTTACACGATGCTTTGAATGTTTTTTACTACATTATATAATTTGGGAAATGATTTAAAGCGAAATTAGATTTTAGGAAAATTTTTGGACTTATGATGAAATTCATGAGGAGTTTTGAAAATAGATGAGAACTTTATAAAGTTTGAGTGACATTTTATTATAAATAAGTTCATGATTATCAAATCTAGTGTTAATATTTTTTTAAACTCTATACTTGGGAAGTTGTAATTTTACCCTATGAAATGGATTTTGTGTTTTTTTAAGGAAGTGAGATTATTTTCAATGTTCTTTTCTTTTTTAAATGAGTTTTCATACTTCTTTTTAAAATGTGGGGATTTTTAAGAAAGATATTTTTAGGAAGGTGGGGGTGAAAGGGGGAGGGGTGGGGCATGGGGGTGCTGGTGTAGGGGAAAGGGGTGTGCTGGTGCAGGGTGGGTGGAGCAGGGGGCTGGGGATGTGTAGGGGGTGGTGTTGGGGAAGGGGGTAGGGGGTGTGAAAGCCTTCCTAATTCTTTGGAGGAAGTTATAGAATTTGGTATTTATTTCACCGCCAGTTAACCATTTAACTTTATAATATTTCTTTCTCAAGTTGTCCTTAAAAGTGAGCAAGGAATTTAGATTGACTGCAATGTTTATTTCTTGCTTGGGATCAGTGTGGAGGTCAGAGTTGGTATTTCTGTTTTGGATATCGTCGAGTTCTTTCTCAAGGTGAGTAATTTCATTGTTAACTTGTTTGGATTTGGTGTTACACTAAGATTTGAGAGTATGTTTGAGGTGTTTTAGTTTGAGGTTGCAAGTAAAGGCATTATTGGTATGAGATATTGAGGAATAGAAGTTTTGGATGACATGATTTCGTTCTTCATCTGAGAGCTTCACATTATTGAAGCGGAAGGGTAACCTAGGTTTCATGCCTTTGGAGGAAATGTTTACCAAGATAGGATGATGATCAGAGTTCAGTATATGAAGAGTGATTCTAGAGATAGTGTCCTATTTATCTAGATCTGGGACATTCATAAAGGCTCTGTCCAATTTGGAAGCAACCACTTTATTGTAATGTCTTCTATACCAGGAGTATTTCGCACCAGTGAGATAAATTTCAATAATATTTTCACCCTCGATCAAGGCTTTAAATTCTCTCGTGGAGATAGAGGAGTGAGATGGGCCAATTTTCTCACTATAATTAAGAATAACATTAAAGTCTCCCATAAGAAACCAGGGGGCATTCGTGTTAATTCCTAAATAAGAGAGGTCATTCCAAAGAATTATTCATTCTTGGTATTTATTCTTAGCATAAACAAAGGATTAGTAAATACGAGTACCATCAATAGTAAAGGTGCAAGTGAGAATCTGAACATAGATACTAAAAACATTAAAATCCTATAAAGATGAATTCATAAAAATTAATAAATAATCAACATTTAGATTATTATTGATTGCACCAAAAAATATATAATTGTGTTGACACAATTGAGAATATTTACAGGAGAAATAGATTTTTGGTTCCGCAATAGAAAAAAGAATAGGGTGACGTGTTTTAACCATTATTTTCAAAACATTGAGGGTGTCAGAGTTGGAGATACCCTGACAATTCCAAAAAAGGATCTTCATTTAAACCTGTGTTTGTAGTTAGAACTCCCTTTTTTCTTTTTTCCAGATCCTTTATTTCTAGTGTACCTTCTAACCTCTTGAGTATTAGTGGTCTTTTCTTGTTCTTTGTGAGAAATGACATTGTTCTTATTTGTGGGTTCCTTTAATTGTGTAGTCATATCTGAATTCGTGGTATCCTTTGAGCCTGGCAATAGGTCATTGATACTTTGAGATACCAAGATTTCAGACATTGCAGCATAGTCTACATTTAACAAAGTAAGGGGATTATAATTACCTTGAGCCTTTGTATCAACTATTGATAGCGGCTTGACAAAGTTATATGAGAGTCTTTGTTGCTTTTCTAGGGAGTTATTATTTTCCTACATATGGATCGGTTCCAGCACAATGGGTAGACTATCAGGTAGAACAGGTTCTAATGGAATGTTAACATATGCAGTTAAATCAGTACATAGGGTCTGTGTCTCGAGTTAAACAGCCATGTTGAGTGAGACAGTGTGAGCATAGGGAGTTGAAAAATCATGCGTTTTCGTTTCATTCCTCTTTTTGATAGTGGTAGCACTTGGAGTTAAAACCGGGTCCCTGTTTCTAGTGTTTTTTGCAGCATTAAGGTTTGGGTCAGTGGTGTTCAGATCGCATAAGTGTAATGAAGAAAAATCATCAGAGAAAACATTAGTGCATGAGTCTGTGGAACACATGGAACTAAGCAGTAAATTGCTGACATGTTGACCATAGAGTAGATTTTCAAACTTCATAGAATAATCTCCCCCATCAATAATGGGAGTAGTAGGCGTACCTGGGACAGGTGGATCCAAAGTAGACAGCTATTTCACAGAGTTCATATGACTCTGCTTCTGCTCCTGGGGGTCTTTAAAAATCTACATATGTTGGGGTACTAGAACCGGCGGTGTATTGTTATGTAGGATAGGTTCCATGTTCTTTATCATGTCTAATTTAGTGCAGGCGTTTTCCTACTGAGTGGATATCCTAATAGTGTCTTGGACCAGATTTTTAATTTCAATTAAGAGTCTTTGATCATTAATAAAATTGTCTTGTTCTTCAACATCATCTGCCCAGCTAACTTCAATGGTGAGAAAACTACCCTCCATGGATTTTCGTCACATCTTCAGCCTTTGGCCACAAGATGAGATGCATAGCAACAAATCTTTACCTTGTCTCATATTTTGTTCGTTCTCTATAATCAAACATTTTCTCAATTACAAACCTCTTCCCTTGCGTAGCCCACTCCGAATTATCTTAAGCCATGTGAAAAATGACATGATTCATGAATAGCTAGGACTTGTTAATCGATAACATCTTGATCAACATGTTTGTTAGATTAACCTATGGAACAGTTTTCTATATGGTGAACTACTTCTGCTCTAGTATATTCCAAATAAAATTCAGTCCAATGTTGATGTGCTTTGATGTGAAAGAATATGTTCAGAAGCTGATCGAACAAAACCAAATTACGTTAAAACTCGAGCCAAACTAATTATATACCATTAATAGGAAGAATAATTGTTAATTAATAGGAATGTACTATTTGATAGTGTCATTTTGAAACATGGATCTATTTCCCCCTTACTTGCAGGAACATGATTTTACCCATGGGGTATTGTGGTTCTTATATGTTGGGGAGCAGCAAATTCTAGTTAGAAAGCTCCAAGAGACGAAGTGGACGGTTTGGTTCCACCTTGAGGTAGGATCCCTCTTCTATCCTCTTTAATTCAAGAATTCTATAAATTGAATTTAGCTTCTTTCTTAATTCTACTTAATTATATTGAATTTCATATCTTGAATAAGTGTTCTTTAATATAATTGTTTCATTTGATAAATAAATTCATGTTTTTATAAATAAAGTCATGTTTTTAAAATAAAGAAATGCCATGATTTTATAATAAAACCCCTCCAATGGAGGTACGCTATCTTATAAACCAAAGAGTAGTGATAGTTATTTGTGTCATGTTTAGATTTCGTTTGAGTCTTTCTTATGCCTCTTGTTGGTGTTTTTTTGTGGATAGTTAGTTTTTGTTTTCTTTGAATAATATAAATTGGCTTATCATACTCGTTTAACTCAAATGACATTGCCCGAGTAGGCATATGCCTTGACCATGACACTTTCCTTTTCACATTTTGAATATTATAAATAAAATTTCCATGTTTAGGCAAAGTGAATGAATTTGTAGATTGTTTGTGTAGGGTGTATGATTATTTTACGTCATTTTTTTTTCCTTTAGATGTTGCGTCATTGTGCCACTCACTACAACCTTCTTTGGTGATCCCTTATTATAGCATATTAAATAGTTGATTTGTTCTATCATCTGCCGGAAGGGCGACGGTCAGAATGTTGCCCTACCTCCTCCCGCTCCCTTCGCTCTTGGACGGTAGATGCTGCCTCGTGGATGTCGCTGGACCGGGCCAACACGCCGCGGTCATGCCGTAGTCACACTGTGGTCACGCTGCGGTCACTCCGCGTTCACGCCGTGATTTTTCCCTGGTCCAGGACGACACCCAATGGCGGTTCGCAGTGATAGTATTCCATGAGTCTTGTGATCAATTTTGAGACTGACTAATCGCAATTTCTGTCAGCGAGGCGATGACCAGAATGTTGCTCCGACTCCTACCGCTCCCTTTGCTCCTGTCTGGAAGATGCTGCCACGCAGATGTCGCTGGATCGGGGAAGCATGCCGCGGTCATGTCGCGGTCACTCTGCGGTCATGCCGTGGTAATGTCATGATTTGGCCGTGCTCTAGGACGACACCCCACGGTGGTTCACAGTGATAGTATTCCATGAGTCTTGTGATTAATGTTGAGACTGATTAATCACAATTTCTGTCGGTGGGGAGATGGTCGGAATGTTGCCCCGCCTCCTCCTTCTCCCTTCGCTCCAGGATGGATGTTGCTGCCCCGCGGATGTCGCTGGACCTGGCCAACATGCCGTGGTCACGTCGCGGCCACTCCGCGGTCACGCCGCAGTCATGCCGCGATCACGCCGCGGTCACGCCGTGGTCACATCGTGGTCACACCGTGATTTGGCCCTGCTCCAGGATGACAACCCGTGACAGTTTGCAGTGATACTATTCCATGAATCTTGTGATCAATGTTAAGACTGACTAATCACAATTTCTGTCGGCGGGGCGATGGCCAGAATGTTGTTCTGCCTCCTCCCGCTCCCTTCTCTCCTGGCCGGAAGATGCTACCCCGCGAATGTCACTGGATCGGGCCGACACGCCGCGGTTACGCCGTGGTCACGCTACGGTCATGCTGCTGTCACGCCGTGGTCACACCGGGGTCATGCCGTGGTCACGCCACGGTCATGCCGCGGTCACGCGGCGGTCATGTCGCGGTCTCGCAGTGGTCACGCCGCAGTCACGCCACAGTCACGCCGCGGTCACGCCGTGATTTGGCCCTGCTCTAGCCACATCCAGCCCACACCAGCCCCCTTCCACCTTCATTTCATCCCGCTTCCACCAGCCTTCCAGCCTGCAACAGCCCCCCTTCCACCTTTGAAGTATCCTGTACCATCCCCCCAGCACCTGCAAGCATCCCCCTTCCACCAGCATTCCATCCCCCTTCCACCTGCATTCGAGCCCGCACCAGCCCTCGGCCACCTGCAATCCAGCCCACACCAGCCACCACACCATCCACCACCCCCTAGCCTCCTGAAAAACACTCATTCCAGCCCTCTTCCACCTGAAACATAGCCCCAACCACCGGTTCCATCTCTCACGAGCCCCTAGCCTCCTATATCCCAACCTGCACCACCTACATCCCAGCTCGCACCAGTTCCATCCCGCACTAGCCCCCTTCCACCTTTATTCAGTTTTAGAGAACCAAGCATTGTTAAACCTAAAAGGGAGAGGGAGTTTCACAATTTTGTTGGACACATTAATCAAAATAGGATGATGATCAAAGTGGAGATTGTGGAGGGTGGTGCTGGAGATGGTGTCTCATTTATCTAAAGCAATACATTTTTAAAGGCTATATCCAATTTGGAGGCAACCACTATATTGTAAGCCTTTTTATACCAAGTGTATTTGGAAGCAGTAAGATTTATTTAAATAATATTTCTGTCTTCAATAGAGGTTTTGAATTATCTTGTGGAGAACATAGCATGTGAGGGACCAATTTTATCACTTCAATTGGGTATAGCATTGAAGTCCCCAATTATAAATCAAGGTGTGATAATACAGCAATCTAGATAGGTAATGTCATCCCACAGGGGCCTGCTATCTTGATATTTATGCTTGGAATAAACAAAATATCAAAAAATAATAGTGCCATAAAAAATCACATATGAAGGCTTGCTCCAATATGTTAAAAATGTTAACATTTTGTATAGAAGAGTGCGAAAAAATCCAGAGAGAATCAACATAAGAGGAATTTTTTGTTGTGCTAGTAAAAGAATAACCATGTTAACAAAAAATGAAGGTATCTAGAAGAAAAATTAACTTTTTTTCAGTGATAGAAAACAAAATTGGACAGTGGGTGTTAACCATTCTTTTTAAAACAGTAATCATGTCAGATATAGAAATACCCTGACAATAACAAAAAAGGATCTTCATTTAAACCTAAATTTGGAGTAAGAACTCCCTTTTTGATTTGCAAACCCTTGTGTCTAGAAGATATTATGATCTTTTTAGTGGTGTTTCAGATCTTGGTCTTTTCCTGATTTATTTTAAAAGAATTTGGGGAACTGTTTGAATTTCCTACCTTATTATTACCCTTGGAGGAATCAATGCAGGGGTTATTCACAAGTAAGTCCATAGATTCCTTACTAATATAGGCAGTATGGTCAACATCATGATGAGTAATCAGGTTCTCAGATTTAGTAGGCATATTAATGTTATCTAAAGCCTAAGAAATACCAATAGTATGATTGACAAAAAGGGGAGGATATGTACCTGAAATATTTGTATCAAGGTTGTCATGTGAAGTACCTGAATGTTTTTCCAGCTTTTTTCTAGAACCTGGGGGAATCTATGGTGTGTCCACTAGGTTCGGTTGCTCTTGATAAGATGAAAATATACACCTCTAATTCTTGAACAATTTAATAGGCAGATTTGGGTTGGAATCTTTCTAATCTTGCAAACCCGACGCAACCAAATTTTGATTTGGGTAACTATCCAGAGCAGTCTTTGAAACACCCAGAACTTCAGGTGCCATGGCCATCTCTTTGGGAGATGCACTGTCCTAACCAAGTGGGGGTTAAGGGGTCTGTTTGGAAGTAAAGTTATTCTCTACATAAGTGTCACCGCTCAAGTGTAAACCCCCAAGAGGGTTGCATTTGTTCTACATAGAATCATTATTCAAAATCGGCTTGGTCTGGTCATCTTGTCTGTCAAGTAGTGTGCCAACCTGTTTTGATTCACCGCCCAAAGAAGAAGAAGGGTATGAAGATTGACCATTGTCAATCTTCATACCATTAAAAAGATCATTATAAATGTGATGTGATTTATTACCTTTAGAGGGGTCCAAAAGAGTATCCACTGTAGCTAAAACTGCCAAGGTAGGGTTTGTCGTAATATGCGGGTCTCCAGGCAGTGATGAGTCTGTATGATCACATGCATTCAAAGACGATTTAATATCCCTATCCAAACCCAAAGGTGGGTTTGAGTGGCCTTGAATGTTGGGTGAATTGGTAAACATGATCTAAGAAAAGAGTAAGTGTAAAGAAATCCAAGAGAACAGCCTAAAGCCACTGAGAAAACCAGTAAACCCATCATCTCCATCACCACTAAACCCAACCTCCCAGCTTTCAATCAACAGCCAACCCCTAGTGGTACTGGAAATAGTAGTAGCCCGCTTGACACCAGAAGCACTCCCCACAAAGCAGAAACCTACTATAATCCAATAAAACAATCCAATAGCACATATATTAGAGAAAACCCCAATAACAATTAGAGTTTTAGCAGTAACCCACTCAACAGTAATAACACCAACACCTATAATCCAACAACAATGTCCAGCCACTAGGAATGTACTCAAATTTGCATCCCAAGACACCAGCACCAACCCATGCCACTCCTACATCACACCCCATCAAAGAGGCATCCTGCACCACACACAAAAACCAGCCAACAACCCATTTACCAACTCACAATCAACAATAGCACCCAATCTCTGTTAACAAACTAGTCCACAGAAACAGAACCTCCAGCACCTCTAAGCCAACACCATCCATAACTTTAGCCTCTACACCCATCCATCACCAAACATCCATCTTGATGTTCCTATCTAGAAACTCACAGAACTACTCAACAACATCTCCCAGTATCTGTAGCACCAAAAATAATCACCCAATACTTTGGAAATATCCCAGCAACCACACCACCTCCTAGAAACCGAGACATCACCCAAAACCCACCTACACCAGCATCAGGACCCAAAAATAGTAAAAAAATAGAATATGGACACTCTAAACCAGCATCCACTATTATAGAATAAAATATCATAAAAAACTAAAACTACCACCATGGGGGGTTCTATCCAGGGGGTCCAGTAGTGGGAGGGGGCTATCCAGGGGGGGTCCCAGGGCAGCTGTTCAGGGGGGTCCAGCAGTGGGGGGTCTGTCCAGGGGGGGTTCAGAAGGGGGCTGCTGTCCGGGGGGGCTGCTGTCGAGGGGGGTCCAGTAGGGGGGGCCGCTGTTAGGGGGGCTGTTGTACACGGGGGTCCAGTAGGGGGGGTTGTTGTCCTGGGGGGTCCAGCAGTGGTGGGGGGGGATGTCTAGGGGGGTCCAGGGGGCAGCTGTTTAGGGGGGTCCAGCAGTGGGGGGTGGGGATCTGTCCTGAGGGGTTCAATAGGGGGCTGCTATCCGGGGGGGTTGTTGTCCAGGGGGTTGCAGTCTAAGGGGGTCCAATAGGGGAGGATGCACTATTCTTGTTTATTGAGTTATATTCTTTGTGAACATTCTAAGATGTTTTTTTTTAACATAATTTTAGGGGATGAGAACTACTATGTTAAACCTCGTGTTATAGGTACTTTTGAGCTGGTTCCAGACTTCTTTGATAGTTTGTCTTATAGGGTGACTCATGTAAGTGAAGTTATGTGTTCTTTTTAAATTTGGATTTGTTTAATTATTATTTTGTAAGTAGATTTTGTGTATAATTTAATTTGGAGGGGACTACAGGTGGGGTTGGGGGAAACTGGCAGGGGGAGGGGACTGGCAGGGGTGCAAGTGGGGGCTGGTAGGGGGGTACAAGTGGGGGCTGGCAGGAGCAGGGGGGAGGGGAAACGGGCAGGGGGGGGGGGGGGGCTGGACTGGGGGGTGTACAGTTTCTGGGGGGGGGGGGGTTCCAGGGTCTATCTAGGAGGGTGGGGGTGGAAGTCCAGGGGAGTGGAGGTCTGGGCTATCCAGGGGGATATTTCCTGGGTCTGGCGGGTGTCCAGGGTCTCGGGGGTATGGGGTGGTGTCCAGGTTCTGGGGGGGGATCCAGGGTTTGTCCAGGATGGTGTGGGTGGATTTCCAGGGGAGTGGAGGTCTAGGTTCTCTAGGGGGATATGTCCAGGGTATGGGGGTCTCCAGGGTCTGTTCGGGGGGTGTCCAGGGTCTGTCTGGGGGGTGTCCAGGGTCTATTTGGGGAGGTGTCTAGGGTCTGTTCGGGGGGTGTCTAGGGTCTGTCTGAGGGGTATCCAAGGTCTTTCTGGGGGGGTATGGGGTGGTGTCCAGGTTCTAGGGGTGTTCTAAGGATTGTCTAAGAGGGTGGGGTGGGGGTGGCTATCCAGGGGAGTGGAGGTCTGGGTTGTCCAGGGGGATATGTCCAGGGTCTGCGGGGTGTCCAGGGTCTAGGGGGTGTCTAGGGGTTATCCAGGGGGTGTCTAGGGTATGTACGGGGGGTATCCAGTGTCTATCCGGGGGTGTCCATGGTCTGTCTCAGGGGGTGTCCAGGGTGTCCATGGGGATATTTCTAGGGTCTGGGGGGTGTCCAGGGTCTGGGGGTATCCAGGGGTTGTCCGGGGGGTGTCCAAGGTCTGTCCAGGGGTGTCCAGGGTCTGTCTGAGGGGTGTCCAGGGTCTATCTGGGGGTGTCCAGGGTCTGTATGGACACCCCTGATATTTGTTTAAGGTTTTTCAGACGCTATAGCCACATTTTCTAACTGTGGTTATCGGTATAATTCCCATAGTTTCTAACCATGGCAATAAATGTTATCCCTCCTATAGTATAGCCATGGTTTTAAACCATGGCTATAGAGATATTACCACGGTTGAAACCATGACGGTATACCTATAGCCACGGTTTGAACCATGGCTCTAGACCTATAGCCACGGTTCCACACCGTGGCTATAATTCTAGGCCTATAGCCCCTCAAAACATATCCACAGTTCCTCAAACCGTGGATATTACATATAACCATGGTTTGAGTACCCATAGCCACGGTTTAAAACCATGGTTATAGCCTGAATTTCCAGTAGTGAATGCACAACAGAAATTGGGACAATAGTAAAAACAACTAAATTAAATGGAATAACATACAACAACAAAGGATGATATGTCATTTATCTAGAAAATTGGAAAACATGGATACAAGGAAGCAGAAATAACAGGTTCCACAAAATTATAAATTAAATCAAAGACTATCCCAAGAATCTCGAGCTCCGGATCGGTCATCTCCTATCAAGATCCATCCTAAAAATTAATAAATCAAGTGTTTGATGTTGTACGCTTCCCTTTATCAACACCTGCATTCATGTAATCTATTTTGGCTACCAAACGATGCCCAGAGAGGGTGTTTGATAAATCTTAGCGGGCCACCACCAATGGTGTCTATAACATTAGGATCGTGTAATGGAATATAAAAACCTGTAAGCATGCATATATAAATTAAATCAGTGCAATGTAACTAAATACCCAAGTACCTACTTCATCCCTTTTCTAGTGTCTTAACCTATAACCAATTCATTAATTGATTGTTACTTGTTTATAAATAAGTCACATGTTACAAGAATTAACAAGGTAACCTATAATGATATTTAATAATGAAGTTACAAGGTAATAACCAAGGAAAAATAAACCCCAAGGGTCACCAACATAGTAATAATTGTAACATTACATGGGGGTAAGAGTGTAATCCAATGATCATAGTCCAAGGCAATCCACAATGAGATGCCTATCGATTGTAAGAATTTCATCCAATAAAAAATTGGGCTAAGAAATGACTGGGACTGATGGGATTTAACCATTAAACCTACTTTTCAATTCTAGATCCACGGAGGGTATCCTAGGCATCATGTAGTACAATATGAGGGATCCTACAGTGTCATACAAGACATCCATATTTAGACAAAGATTGGCTTCTAGGTGCAACCTAACCAATCCATATCCTTGAATTTGGAAAGGGGTCATCGGGTCCTTAAGTCATTCCCTTGGGAATCCAATGTGATCTCAAGTCAGGACACTTCTATTTCGATAATGAAGTTTTATAAAATTCATAAGTTTCAATCCAGTACCTATCATTAGTGTAAAACGGCTAATTGAGCATGCAACAATTTAATCAAGTCATAATTAATCAATAATCCCATTTGGTTCAAGCCCAACCTTTCATTAGTATGACAAGGACAAGTAGCATGCAACCATTAATTTAATATATTTAAGGAATTTTCAATAATCAAGGTTCACTCTGGTACCTTACATTAACATGGTAAGGGGTGCTACGGACATGTATCCTATTATTCAATTACATTTAATAAGGCCAAGTCATATACTTAGTATACTTTCCAACTTCCATTTCACATTTAATTATCAAATGAAGAACTTACCGTAGATGGGTCAAGTGGTGATAATACATGGTTCTTGAAATTATTAAATTCGAAATATAAATCAATCCATTTAATATATAAAGCTTACCCTTAGAAAGGTCAATCCAAGTCACACCCGAACGGTGGCTCAAACGCATCCAAAACACCAAAATGACAATTATAGAAAAATATCCTACATGGGATGGATGGAGTTGTAGGAGTAACCACAAAAAAAATAGTCACATGTTTAAAAATATAATAACCATATGGTCCAAAATATTATAATAATGGCATATAAATTCAATAAACGGCACCTGATGAAATCATCAGGCCGCACACAATAATTTCAAAACCACCAAACTTGAGGTATGAGTTATAGAACACCTAGTTTAGGGTTCTAAAACTCTCCTCCCCCGATATCGGCCTTCAATTCAACTTAGAATGGATTAGATATGAGAAAAAGGGGAATAATCCCACACCTCAATAACCAGGTCTTGAGAAAGGGAGGAGAAGAATGGCTAAAAAAGACTCGAGTACTTATCGTTGCGCATCCAAAGTGAATAAAGGAAGCTCGATCGGATCCCAGATGAAGTAGATATTTAAATCCCTAAATTAGGCATTCAAAGAGATCCAAAATGATAGAAAAAAAATTTAATCCTAGAGGAATTCATATTAGGGGGTAGGAGGAGGATTAATTAGATCGATAAGGGTAAAATTGTAAAATTACCCAAACTTTAGCATGTTCATGGTTTGTCCACACGGTTTGACAAACTGTGTAAAAAACATGCATGAGTACCTAGAAAATAGGGACACTCACATTATTATGGAAACTATGTGCCAACCATGTGATAAGGATTTTTCCAAAAAGGCACCACCCGCAAGGTTTGATCTAACCATGTAGCCTTCCTGTCCTATTTACTAAAAATCTTGTTTCAAGCCTAGTTTTCTAAAAAATCAATGTTTTGGGAACAAAATAAGATAAATACACCAAAATAACCTTAACTAACTCATTAAGAATCCATATTTCTTCCAAAATAATAAAATAGACCAAAATTTAAAGGATCCATACTTGAGTGAAAACTCAGGTTCTTATAGTTTTCCCTTCATAAAAGAACTTTTCCCCATGTTCACATTTTAAGGGGGAGGAACAATATCTAAGAAAAACTTTGTCCACTAGGCATGTACATTGGCTTCCCCATAGCCTTATGTAATCCTTTATCGAACTGTGATGTGAAACAAGCATCCCTATCTGAAATGATATTATGAGAGACCCCGTGTAGCCATAAAATTTCATAGACATACAGTATTTCTATCTCATGAACTGAGAAAGTTTCCCAAATAGGAATGAAATGGGATGACTTCATTAGATGATCAATAACTACTCATATAGCATCGCTAACCCTCGGTAACCTAGGAGCCAACTACAAAATCCAAATAAACATCATCCCATTTCAATTCTATGATATGAAATGGTTGTAACAAGATAGTAGGTCTTTGGTGCTTAGCCACCACATTATCATAAGTGTAACACCTAGTGAAAAAGCCTTGAATATGACATTGTATCCCAATTCACCAATACTAGCGCAACATATCACTATAAACCTTGGATATTCCTTGATGAATTTCCCACTAAGAAGCTTGGGGCTCATGCATCAACTCCTCTCTCATATATTTTGGAACCCATACACACCCATGTATATATAATATTTTATCTCTGTCTACAGACCAATTTGGAGGTGGGTTATCTCATAATATACTCTCACAGAGAATCAAGCCTTTAGGATCTAAAAATTCCCTACCATTCACCTTCGCAAGGAGGTAAGATGTTATTTCCAAAGATGATAGATAATACTCCTCATGACTATCTTGAAACTCCGTATTCATATTAGATAAAATGGCCATTAACTTCCACTCATCATTGGCTTCCCATACGGGGTGTGTTTGAATTTCCTGAATTGGTGCATTTAAAACCACATTTCCCTTTCCAAGTGTATAGTAAAGATCAAAATTGAAGTATTTTAGACATTTAACCCACCTCTTCTATTTTAGGTTTAAGTAATGTTATATTAAGATATATTTGAGGCTTTATTGGTTAGTGTACACCACAAAGAACTCACCCAACATGTAATGTCTCTATTAACACAAGGCACTAAAAATAGATTCTAGATTAAGATCATGCATCGAGTAATTTCTGTCATGATTCCTCAACTGTTAATATTTATACACAATGAATTTGTCCTCCGGTATTAGCACTCCTCATAAGTCGATGACTAATGCATCATAGAAGATAGTACAACCCATTCTTGGCTCTTCCTTAATTAGAATAGGTGTCGAGGAAAGCCTCACTTTCAACTCTTGAAATACTTTCCCACAATTTTCTGACCATAGAAACTTAAAACCCTTTTTGGTAAGGCTAGTAAGAGGTGAAGTAAGACATGAGAAGTCCTCTATGAAACTCTTGTAATATCCAACTAGTCCCAAGAAACTCCATATGTAAAACATGTTCTTGGGATGCTACTAGGAAAATATGGCAGTAACCTTTTATGGGTCAATAGATAAACCATATTCTAAGATAATATGTCCTAAGAAGTGAACTTTGTCAATCCAAAAGTGGCACTTAGCAAGCTTTGCGTAAAGCAGATTCTATCTCTATGTACTTAGAATGGTCTCAAGGTGTTTATCATGGTTGTTATGAGTATGAAAATACACCATGATTATAGAGACCCTATGCTTTTTCATATAACATTACATTATTTTAATCATAATTATACATCAGAGTTCAATCCAAGGATCATTAAGTCTAGTGTCTTGGAATACTAGGTACATAAAACATAAAACATGGGGCTAAAAAACACTTCTTTATTCAATCTCCATAAAGAGATCCTAACTTCCTTTGAGCCCTAAAATCTGCATAGGGTACCCCTGGGGAACACATGAACAAAGGGATGAGCTAAAAATCCCAGTAAGGGAACGAACATAAGAGTACAACTTAAGCACATGAGTTAGAAGGCATGACCTGATGATATCAAAATCATGAAACATATGAAATCATATCATATAAACATGGGATCATATAAACATGGAATCATATAAATGTTTAAGAATCATAAAACATGTGTATATTCCGGTTCAAGGATAACATCCAATCAAGTTTCCCATATTAGTATGGGTCAAGGCTAACCGCCAATCCCGTTTCCCATAGTAGTACAGGTCAAGGCTAACCACCAATCCTGTTTTACAAAGCATATCATGAGACTTAACTTTTCCCAATATATTGGAGAACTATCTCGGTGAAACCATATTACATTTCATGAATATGTTTTCCACATAAAGAATCATCAATAATAAATCTTACATAAACATAAGGGTTACCCATGGAAACATTTGGGTACCACAACCATGAAAAAAAGCAAAACCAATGGGTGTATCATGAAATTGTCCATGAAAGAAACAAATTATAACATACATGGAAATTCATAAGGTAAAATAAGAATATATCATGGAAAGTGATGTCAAACAGAAGTGATAACTTGTAGAAAATTTATTTGAGAAATTATAGAATTAAAACATTTTTCTGTTGTCCTATGGAAAATATTATAGAGATTTTAAAATATAAATGAGATCTATATTTTACATAAAAAAGATGTGAAGGAAGAACGTTTTCATAATAAAAAGACTAATTTTATAAAGAAAATGGTATCTTAAAACAAATTATATAGTGAACTTGAAATTGATTAAAAATTTTGGAAGTTCCCTTAAAATGGGGTTGTTTATCAGAAAGTACTAAAGATGGAATATTTTAAAAACATGTATATCCCCAAAAGATAGTGATGAAATGTTATTGATAAATTAATTTTTTACAACTAAACATAATTTAGAATATTTACATAAACAGATAATATAACTCCATTTTGATATAATGAAAGATGAGGCAACCCGAAAGAACAAAGGAGGTTCAGGTAGAATTCATTACAGTTTATCTACATAGTGTCGGGTGTACCTAAAAGGGCTTGATGAGAGAGAAAAAGGGTTTCTCGTCACTTATAAAAAAATGAGGGAAGTATGGGGGAGGAGTGAAATCATACCCCAAAATTTTTTATTACACATAAAATGGCATAGCATAGAGGACATCTTCATTAAGAGTGAAATAGTGAGGATCCCTTACCTTAAGTCTGGTGGTGTTCTCCACTTCTTATTAATGGCCAGAATAAAAAAATAGGATTATTAATTAATAATTAAATAACCTATTATATATGTAAAGGATTTATTATAACCTTTTTATGTTCAAAATATCTTTTTTAATGGGTTAAGTTATTCAATTTCATTGTTTGGGACCATTTGTTTTCTTGGTTTTCAAGATTTGTTTACTTATATTCAAGTTCGAATATACACTTATGATGAATGTTTTTGTCCAGAAATGAAGTTTTATGTTATTATTGAACATACAGAATATTATGTGATTGTATAAATTCATTCAGTTATTAGGAGTGAAGATGAATTATTATATAAAACCGTAGTTATAACTCTTTTGGTTAATCAGTGGGTTTGATTACAATGAACATGTTTTGCTTCATAACTTAATACCATTTGTACCAAAGGATTAAAAAACCTTAACTAGGATATATTTGTATATATATAATAATCTGGTTCAACCATAATGAAAATGGTTTAATAACCATAATTAAAGATGAAAATATAAACATATAAACTATTGTCCTTGAATGTGCTAAATTAACACATCTCAAACCGTGTTTCCATTTATTTCAAATAAAAGATGGGGAAAGGAGAGATGATAATGAAATATCCCATTAGAATAACAAAATTCCAATACATGTATGTTATTGGAGTTATTATACCATTTGGTTGAAGTGAGGTGAGGAAAGAAAGAAGAAAAGAAAATAACTTAAAAGAAATAAAAGAGTTTGAAATAAGAATTTACCTCTTCGGTCTACCTCCCTTGAGAACCTCTTAAGGGGAGAGTTTTTGGTATTTCGAAGATACTAGGGGCCTTTGGACATGGGGGAGAATCTTGGGAAGAGATTTGGGTAGAATATTGGCAAGGAACAAGGCTTGAGAGTAGTGAAGAGAAGAGGTAATAATGGTTGCTATTTATAGTGGATGGGAGAGGGGTTTTCATAATATTTTAATCCTTAGTTTATTATTTATTCACAAGACAAGAAATAGTGAGTTTTAAATGAACTAGAATAGTAATAAATTCATGTTAGTTCTATATTTGGTTGCTTACATCACTTATGATGTTGGGAATAGTGGATTTAAATTATAATGTATTTATACGGTAAATTAATGTATTTTACAATTCACCAAAAATTCAAGTATTTCAGAAAAATCCCAAAAAAATCACCCTAACAATTTTTTGACATGTAGAATGCAAAACCGAAATCCATTTTTCAAAAATAATTTTCTAAATATGATTAATTTAATACTTAATTATACTCATTATTTACTTGAAAAATACAAATTTTAAAGAATTTATTTTCTTATTCCCAGATATAGGTATATCGCACTTCTGCTAAAATCTTATTTATATACTATAATTGTAAGGATACTATTCAATAGGGTATGTCACTATTCATAAGGGTAATGTACTATTCATAAGGATATGTTACTATTCACCAAAAATTAAGTTGTTCATATTAGACTACAAATAACTTATTGATCATAACCATGTATGACAGATTTTTGAAATTCCTAGCACAGAAGTGAAAAACTTCTATTTAAAGGTCACATAGCACTCAGAAGTTCATTATGTTGTGATTTCATGTGATTATATGAAATATTTATATGAAAGTAATTTCCATTTATAAAACATTTGGTCGTTACATTCTTCTCCCCTTATGAAATTTCTCCCTCGAAATTTTGTTTTACATTCAAAGTCATAAATAAATGTGGGTACTTTTCCTTCATTGCCTCCTCTATTTCCCAAGTTACCTCTTCATAATTATGGTTCCACCACATTACTTAAACCACATGGGTAGTATTGCTACATAGAACTTTATCTCTATGATCTAAGATCTTCACTGGCTGCTCCTCATAAGAAAGATCATCCTCCAACTGTACCACCTCTGAAGAGAGTACCTGTGTAGGGTCTAGTGTGTACTTCCTTAAGAGTGATACATGAACGACATCATATACTTTGGCCATGTTAGGTGGAAGTGTTAGTCAATAGGCCACAGCCCTAACTCGATCAAGGATCTCTAAGTGGTCTATGTACCTGGGACTTAACTTCCCTTTCTTTCTGAACCTCGTGACCTTTTTCTAGGGAGATATGCATAGAAATACCATGTATCCAACTTTGAACTCAAGGTCTCATCGACAGTTATCTTCATAACTCCTCTGTCGACCTTGGGCTACCTAGATATGTAGTTGAATGGTTTTAACCTTCTCCACCATTTCTTCAACCATTTGAAGTCCTACCAGCTTACGCTCAATGACTTCATCCCAACACGCCAATGTCTACACCTTTTCTCATAAAGGGATTAATATGGTGCCACTTGGATGCTCGAGTGGAAGATGTTGTTATAGGATAATTCAACCAGTGGAACATGTTGGTCCTATCTTCTTTTGTAATCCATAAAAAATGCTCTCAACATATCTTCTAGTTTCTAAATAGTTTTGTAAGATTGGACATCATTTGGAGGATGATAGGTGGTACTGAAGTTCAATTCAGTGGTTAACACTTCTTTGATGTATATTCGTGCAACTTGATCCAATGAGAAGTCCCCTCAAATTGAAATAAAGTGAGATTTATTTGTAAGACGATCCACAACTACCCATATAGCATTGTTTCCTCTAGATGTCCTTGGAAGTACAGTGACAAAGTCCATGATAATCTTCTCCCACTTCCATATTGGTATGGGTATTCGTTGCAGCATCCTTTTAGACTTTTTCCTCTTATCCTTCACTTGATAACATACCAGGCACTTTGATGTATATTCAATAATCTCCCTTTTCATATTATCCCACCAAAAGTTTTCTCAGAAATCTCAATACATCTTTGTGCTCCATGGGTGGATAGTGAAGGTTGATCTATGTGCTCCATTCAGAAGATCCTTCTTTATCTCTGGATCAGATGGTACACATAATCGGGTCCCAAATCTTAAAACTCCTTCCTCATCAATTTTGAAATTGGAGGATTTCCCATTTCAGATAGCTTCCCCCCTTTTCAGAATGTCCACATCTTTTCGTTGATCATCCTATATTTACCCAACAAGAGATGGTTGAGAAACCATTTGATAAAGGATTTATGATGTTCCTCTCCTAATGATTCCCATGTCTATCCTCTTCAAATCTAAGAAGATTGGGTCCTTTTCCATTCCCATCATTATTATAGAGGCAGGATCCTTTATACTTAGAGCATCTTCCACCTTGTTTTCCTTACCGGGGTGGTAGTGGATTGAGCATTCATAATCCTTGATGAGATCTATCCATATTTGTTGGTTTATATTAATATTTTTTTGTGTGAATATATATTTGAGACTCTGGTGATTAGTATATTTCTCAGAATTCTCCCCAGAGAGATAATGTCGCCAGATTTTCAACGCAAAGATCAGAGTCACCAACTCCAGATCATGTGAGGGACATTTTTTACTCATGGAGTTTTAACTACCTTGAGGCATAGGCTATCACTTTATCATTTTTCATCAATACTCAGCCTAATCCCTTCTTTGAGGCATCATTGTACACCATAAATATTTCTTCACTTATTCAGAGTGTGAGTACTGGCACAATGATAAGTCTCACATTCAAATCCTTAAAACAATCTTCACATTCCTGAGTCTAGACAAACTTTACTCCCTTATGTGTTAGCTTGGTAATTGGGTTTGAAAATCATGAACAGTTATTCAGAAATTGTCAATAATACCCAGCTAGACCCAAAAATATGTAGAACACCATTATTGATGTTGGTCTGGGTCACTCTTCGATTGCCTTTTTCTTAGAAGTGTCACACCCTGACCACGGACACCTGTTATTTTATTCTTTTATCGGTCCCGTGTTGTTTGGACAAGGTTTAGTTCGGTCCCTGTTTGAACTTTTCCGAAGTTTGGTGGTTTTTCTACCCAGCGCGACGACCCCTTGGGGTTGCGATTGGGCCGCAGAGCGATGCACTTTTCTCTGTTGTGGTTTTGTCGCTCTCACACGTGTTGAGGTAGACGTTTCATTCCCTTCACTCCCAATTGCAAGTCATGTGGTGCTTGTTTGTCGTTATTTAATTTCTAAATCATGTCTCGCACTTTTATTACATACTGTGTTAATTTTTAGTAGGGTTTTCATATTGGCGGAATTGATCGCAATTAGTTTTTTTTATGTCGTTCTTTCATGCGCATGTAAATGCCTTACCTTTTGGTCTAGAGTAATTTTCATCTTTCTTTTAAAATGATTTTGTTAGTTATATCAGGGTGCATCAGATATAAATCCTTTGATAGTGTTTGGTTGTGTCTTATGACTTGTGCAACTGGTTTATGTGAGTCCTTGGTGTCTTGTTGGATGTACAATGGTCTTCGCTGCACTACTGTTAGGTGTTGGGACTTGTTGCAGGGAGTCGAGATCATTCCTTAGTGCGCACACGTATCTTCCCAGGTATGAATATATATATATGCGACTTCTGAGTGCGTGTTCCCTCATGGCGCGGGGAACACGCACATCAGTTTAAAGATGTATATATATATATATATATATATGGAAGTGCGCGGGCGCGTGGAAGCGAGGTGTTTCTTGAGTTAGGATGTTTCGACTAGACTTCCTTGAGGTATGCAAATCCATGCTTTTACTTTCCATTGCTCGTACTTGATTCTTGAGGTTTTCGTTATGTTATTATCTTGCTATGCATCTTTATGGTACCTCTTTAAAGCTTCTTGTGGTGTTTGTAATTTCCCACTTGTTCTTTTTGGGTGTTTTTGGGTTCGTGAAGGGTGTCTCGGGTCACGTCGGACCGCGCACCGTTGGCCGCCGCTGAAGGCGAAGCGATTCGGATCGATTCGGACTGTCCGTCGCTATTTACGAAGGGCCTTTGGTTTTACCGCATGTTTCGAGTTCGTTTCGTTTCGTCTGCACCGGTGTCGAGGTGGGTTTTACTTAGTTTATTCATTTGTTTTTTTTAAGACATTGTTTCTGTGTTTTTAGATGCTTTGCATTGTTGCAGTGCATTGGTAAGGTTTTTCAGTGATGTTGTGGTCATCGGCAAGTGGCGCGTACTTGTGTGCAAGTTGGGACGTAGCGCATCGTCATTGTAAATGGGCTGCGAGTCGAGGTAGGTCCCCCATTGCACTTACCTTTAGATTTAGAATTTATTAATTGTTTGTTGTTTTATTAATTTTTAATGAATTAGAAATAATATTAGATAATAAAACGTTAAATTATTATTTAGTGCGAAAAGAGCTGTTTATTTTATACCGAACACATGTGACATTTTCTTGACGGGCGGACACCCAGTTTTGAAAGAATGCCAGTTTGGCCTTTAAACATAATTCACGGAACTTCAAATGTGCGTCTAGTTTTAAAGATAAATAATTTCTGTTGAACCAGTGTTTTGAACTTTTTGAGAAATTAGGTTTTACTTTAAAATTGGTGAAGGCCCGTTTGGCACTTTAATGAAATGGATTAACTCGGAAATCCCACTCGGGGGTGATCTTTGGTGTGCGTTGTTTGCGTGAGCTGTATGTGATGTTTGTGCATCGTGACTGACTTATTTACATTGTAGACGCACCCCCTTTTTATTGCTTGTGATGACATGGGAACCTAGCATATTGAGTGAATTTTCTGAGAACGATTGCTGCACTAGTTTAGACCACGCACTGGCTAGTGGCCCCATAGCAGGGGAATACTGAGTATTGCTGCTATGGGGATTGGGCCCCTCGGTTAGGCCATGCAGGGCTATGCCGGGTAGTATTATGGGCGTTATGACGTCATCGAGTTATGGCATGCCTTCAGGATGAGTCACATGTATAGTACGTTCTGGATTGTTCACGATCTCCTAGGTTTGACCCATGTTTCCTTCAGTGTGTATTTGTGTGTGGCGAACGATCGAGAGGTCTAGTTCGGTTGCTAGCCTATGTGCGCCACTTTTCCCATTGCCCTTGAGGTGTGTTGTGTGCTATGTGTGGTTTTCCTTTTGGTTAATAACTGAATTCTGGATTTCTAAATTGTTCAAAAAAAAAGTTTTAAAAATAAAATATACCTATTCTTTTTGAACTTTAAACTTGGTTTCAAACTAAAAAGGGCAATGGACTAATACTTGTTTTAGAAATGATAGTGTGAGTAAAAACCAATATTTTGTATATTTAGTTAAAACCTGGAATTAGTAAATTTCTTTATTTAAAGGTAGTTCATTGGGAATAGATATCGGGCTAGCCTACAGTGTTTTAATACTCACGCCTATAGTTCCTTTCTGTTTTTAGTGTTGTGCAGGCTACAGCTTGGGTGCGTTCACCGTGGGCGATGTTTGGTTGTGAGTTGGAGAGTGAACCGCGAGGTCACACGGAGATAGTGATTGTCTCTTCGGTTAGTTTTATTTTCTTTTGTTCTTAGTTACTTTGCTATGTTTATTTATTTTTCGCTCCTCTGTTTTGTCTCAGCTGCTTTGTTTATTTATTTATTTTTTTTTGGGAGAAATTGTTCCCACTTGCTCACTGTTGATGCCCTGGCGCTTGTCGCCAGCCCGGGAGGATCGGGAACGCCTCTCGGGTCATGTCGCAGACCGGCTCGGGTGACCGGTTTAGGGTTGACCCGGGTTGGTTCGTGACAAAATGGTATCAGAGGGAGGTTGGCTATTAGAGGACCTCACTTTTCAGAGCGCCCTTTGTTATTTGGGATGTCCGGTAGATGAAGATTAGGATTGTCGGGGCTCAGGAGGTAGGTTACGGGTCGGTGCCTGATCACCACCGCTCGTGACGAGACCTAAGTTACCAGGGTTAGTCCGGGATTTGAGTCTCTCATCTTTGGTTGCTTTATATTGAGGGATGAAAATGGAGGCGAATCGGTTCACTTTGTGGACTCACTTGGGGTGGTGACCCATGTGGAGTCCAAGTGTCCGGCTCAAGATCCTCTTAGTGTTATTCTTTACCTGGGGCATGGCTCACCACCATGTCGCTGGGTCAGACATATGCACTAGTTTCTCATTCCAGTGGGTTATTACTGCTTCTGTTTTGTTTTATCCTCATTTGATTTGAGTGTGCGTTAAAAGTGAAAAAAAAATTAATGGAAAAGTGTTTCTTTCAAATTGTTTTTGAAATTACTAAAGTGGGTTTTTGAAGAGAAGGTGTTTTGGTTTGGGAAAAACATGGTATGTGTTTGGATTTGGAAAAGCAGTGTTTGAACCTTGACACTTATTATGGAGGGTCACACGTGCATGGGTTTGTATGGAAAGTGCATGGTGGCACTTGTTCACAGATGACGTGAGCGAGATTGAATGAACACACATGTGACGGTTCATAAGGTGCTATAGGTGAGTTTTAAAGTTTTAAAGAAATGATGGATTCAGAAAGTGATTTATGCTTGTGTTGGTATATGTTTGGCTTATGGGCCTTTTTCCCTCGACTTGTGTTGTTGACTTGAATGATTTTTGGCTTGATGCCGGTTTCGATGATGTTTCTAGTGTTGTCACGAGTATGCCGCACAGAAAGGTCGCTAAGGTTGGTAATGAGTCATGCCCAGTTTTCAGTTCGTTTTTCATATTGGCTATCTATCAAAGTAATCAAAGTCTGTTAAGGTAGTTGTGTGGTTGTGGAATTGGAGTGGGTCTTCAGGTTGTTGGGAACTCCTAGGGTTGTTAGGGTACGTGTCGTCTCAGGTTTATTTGAGGGTTCAGTTTTAGACTAGTAAGATGAGATGTCTCATCGTCGTTGGAGTTTTGGGTGGGATTAATGGTGGTCAACTTCCGCGAAGGTTCCCCACATGGAAAGGAGTGTGGTCCAGTGGAACCTGTCTCCAAGAAACCATCCTTGTCGGTACCGGCTCATAGTTCATCGGACCGCTCTCTTGTGTGCCACCAGTATGGCATGTCCAGACATTCTAAGTCGCCTTGCCGCATCCCTTCGGAGTCTTGCTACCGTGTGTCTATTCAGGCCACCAGGGAGAGTTCTGGAAGAAGCGTCTCTTATGAAGGAGTTAGAGACCAGGAGATGAAACTTCCTGACTGTGAGGCAGGAGATGCTTCAGCCATCAGAGACCCAACCACAGGTCTTGGGGTGAAGCTCGCGCACAGTCAGGAGTTGTCGAGGGTGTGTAGAACCTCACTTCGGATGATGTTATCAGCTTTTTTTTAAGGAGATACCCAAAGTTTCATTGTTCTGTTCAAGTCATCGTTGTAAGAACACTTTTTTTTGCAGTCGCGCGATGAATTTATTCTACCGCAGTCTAAGCGGTCTTATCTATCCTCAGTGTGTTTTCAAATCATTCGGTTCTCCTTGAAGGGTGATGGACCCACGAATGAACTGGTCAATCTAATCTTGAGTTGGGTCTCAATTGTGTGCGTTGGGGGGATATGTGGTTTTATGAAATTAACAGGCGTTGTTTCGAGGTCCTTTGTGAGTTCGGGATAGAAATTCCCTAGACTCTGGTTGCGGTGAGTTTTTTCTTCGGTCGGTGTGTGAGGGGTTGAGATAATTCTTTATCCATGAGCTGTTGGGTCGTTTCGTAGCAAGATTCATGTTTAAGTCTCCGAGTGTTGTTCGGTCTGTGTGGAAAAAGTGACTGGGTTCGGTTTGGGAGTTCCCGTGTTTCCCCCCCCCCCCTCAGGGGTGGTGTGTTCGAGTTTCAAGGTCTCCGTGTTAGTGGATTTCTATGGTGGGGAGAACCCTCCCGTGTTCTCCCCTCAACCTCGGACAATGTTGGTACTTGAGTTGGTCGGGTGTGACTTGTGTTGGTAATGGTCACCCCGAGCCTCTAAGTTTTTTTCTGGTTTTTCCCTGGGCACAAACTCGAGATAAGATAACTGTTGGCTTGGTGACTTTCTGGGGGCAGAAAGTTTCTGTGGTGGGGAGAATTGTCACACCCTGACCACGGACACCTGTTATTTTATTCTTTTATCGGTCCCGCGTTGTTTGGATAAGGTTTAGTTCGGTCCCAGTTTGAACTTTTCCGAAGTTTGGTGGTTTTTCTACCCAGCGCGATGAACCCTTGGGGTTGCGATTGGGCCGCAGAGCGATGCACTTTTCTCTGTTGTGGTTCTGTCGCTCTCACACGTGTTGAGGTAGACGTTTCATGCCCTTCACTCCCAATTGCAAGTCATGTGGTGCTTGTTTGTCGTTATTTAATTTCTAAATCATGTCTCGCACTTTTATTACATACTGTGTTAATTTTTAGTAGGGTTTTCATATTGGCGGAATTGATCGCAATTATTTTTTTTTTGATGTCGTTCTTTCATGCGCATGTAAATGCCTTACCTTTTGGTCTAGAGTAATTTTCATCTTTCTTTTAAAATGATTTTGTTGGTTATATCAGGGTGCGTCAGATATAAATCCTTTGATAGTGTTTGGTTGTGTCTTATGACTTGTGCAACTAGTTTATGTGAGTCCTTGGTGTCTTGTTGGATGTACAATGGTCTTCGCTGCACTACTGTTAGGTGTTGGGACTTGTTGCAGGGAGTCGAGATCATTCCTAAGTGTGCCCACGTATCTTCCCAGGTATGAATATATATATATGCGCCTTCCGAGTGCGTGTTCCCTCATGGCACGGGGAACACGCACATCAGTTTAAAGATGTATATATATATATATATATATATATATATGGAAGTGAGCAGGCGCATGCAAGAGAGGTGTTGCTTGAGTTAGGATGTTTCGACTAGACTTCCTTGAGGTATGAAAATCCATGCTTTTACTTTCCATTGCTCGTACTTGATTCTTGAGGTTTTCGTTATGTTATTATCTTGCTATGCATCTTTATGGTACCTCTTTAAAGCTTCTTGTGGTGTTTGTAATTTCCCACTTGTTCTTTTTGGGTGTTTTTGGGTTCGTGAAGGGTGTCTCGGGTCACGTCGGACCGCGCACCGTTGGTCTCCGCTGAAGGCGAAGCGATTCAGATCGATTCAGACTGTCTGTCGCTATTTACGAAGGGCCTTTGGTTTTACCGCATGTTTCGAGTTCGTTTCGTTTCGTCTGCACCGATGTCAAGGTGGGTTTTACTCAGTTTATTCATTTGTTTTTTTTAAGACATTGTTTCTGTGTTTTTAGATGCTTTGCATTGTTGCAGTGCATTGGTAAGGTTTTTCAGTGATGTTGTGGTCATCGTCAAGTGGCGCGTACTTGTGTGCAAGTTGGGACGTAGCGCATCGTCATTGTAAATGGGCTGTGAGTCGAGGTAGGTCCCCCATTGCACTTACCTTTAGATTTAGAATTTGTTAATTGCTTGTTGTTTTATTAATTTTTAATGAATTAAAATAATATTAGATAATAAAACTTTAAATTATTATTTAGTGCGAAAAGAGCTGTTTATTTTATACCGAACACATGTGACATTTTCTTGACGGGCGGACACCCAGTTTTGAAAGAATGCCAGTTTGGCCTTTAAACATAATTCACGGAACTTCAAATGTGCGTCTAGTTTTAAAGATAAATAATTTCTTCTGAACCAGTGTTTTGAACATTTTGAGAAATGTGGTTTTACTTTAAAATTGGTGAAGGCCCGTTTGGCACTTTAATGAAATGGATTAACTCGGAAATCCCACTAGGGGGTGATCTTTGGTGTGCGTTGTTTGCGTGAGCTGTATGTGATGTTTGTGCATCGTGACTGACTTATTTACATTGTAGACGCACCCCCTTTTATTGCTTGTGATGACATGGGAACCTGGCATATTGAGTGAATTTTCTGAGAACGATTGTTGCACTAGTTTAGACCACGCACTGGCTAGTGGCCCCATAGCAGGGGAATACTGAGTATTGCTGCTATGGTGATTGGGCCCCTCGGTTAGGCCATGCAGGGCTATGACGGGTAGTATTATGGGCGTTATGACGTCATCGAGTTATGTCATGCCTTCAGGATGAGTCACATGTATAGTACGTTCTGGATTGTTCACGATCACCTAGGTTTGACCCATGTTTCCTTCAGTGTGTATTTGTGTGTGGCGAACGATCGAGAGGTCTAGTTCGGTTGCTGGCCTATGTGCGCCACTTTTCCCATTGCCCTTGGGGTGTGTTGTGTGCTATGTGTGGTTTTCCTTTTGGTTAATAACTGAATTCTGGATTTCTAAATTGTTCAAAAAAAAAGTTTTAAAAATAAAATGTACCTATTCCTTTTGAACTTTAAACTTGGTTTCAAACTAAAAAGGGAAATGGACTGATACTTGTTTTATAAATGATAGTGTGTGAGTAAAAACCAATATTTTTTATATTTAGTTAAAACCTGGAATTAGTAAATTTCTTTATTTAAAGGTAGTGCATTGGGAATAGATATTGGGCTAGCCTACTGAGTTTTAATACTCACGCCTATAGTTCCTTTCTGTTTTTAGTGTTGTGCAGGCTACATCTTGGGTGCGTTCACCGTGGGCGATGTTTGGTTGTGAGTTGGAGAGTGACCCGCGAGGTCACACGGAGATAGTGATTGTCTCTTCGGTTAGTTTTATTTTATTTTGTTCTTAGTTACTTTGCTCTGTTTATTTATTTTGCGCTGCTCTGTTTTGTCTCAGCTGCTTTGTTTATTTATTTATTTGTTTTGGGCGAAATCGTTCCCACTTTCTCACTGTTGATGCCCTGGCGCTTGTCGCCAGCCCGGGAGGATCGGGAACGCCTCTCGGGTCATGTCGCAGACCGGCTCGGGTGACCGGTTTAGGGTTGACCCGGGTTGGTTCGTGACAAGAAGGGTCCATATATATCCCTTTAATAGTGAGAACATGCCCCAGGAATGATACTTCCTCCATCAAAAAAACACATTTAATGTACTTTTCATTCAACTTATCCCTTCAAAAAGTCTTTAACACAGTATTCAAATGCTCCTCATGTTCCTCCTTTCTCTTGGAGTATATTATAATATCTCCAATAAAGACTACCAAAAAAATTCAAGGTAATATCAAAATACTCTATTCCTTAAATCCATGAAAATTTCTGGAGTATTAGTGAGTCCTAAGGGCATCACTATGAACGTATAGTTTCCATACCTTGTTCGAAAGGATTTCTTGGGAATAACTTCATTCCTCGCCTTTTGTTGGTGATATCCCGACAGAAGGTCCACCTTAGAGAAATAACTGGCCCTACAAAGCTGATCAAACCAGTCATCTATTCGTGGAATGGGATACTTTTTCTTTATCTCAATTTTATTGAGATCATGATAATCAATGAAGAGGCGCATTGATACATCCTTATTCTTGATAAAGAGGACTGTCTCACCCCATGGTGAAGCACTAGGGAGTATAAAAACTTTCTCCAGATTCTTCTGTAACTGCTTCTTTAGCTCTTACAGCTCTATGGTGGCTATTCTATAAGGGTTCTTTGATATAGGTAGAGATCCAGGAATAAGTTCAATTGATAACTCAACCTCTTGCTCAGGAGGAAGACCGGGAAACTCTTTAGGGAATACATCAGTGTAATCAATCATGATGGGAATGTATTCAATCATGATTCTATCCTTTGTCACAATCATTTGATCTACACATAATTTCTCATAAGGAATTAATATCCACAATTGATACAATGATTCTAAAGGGCATTCATATTTCTCCTTACACTTGTAAAAAACATAGGATGATTCGGTAAGTGAAGATTGATCTACCTTTCCATAAAATTGATGTTGTCCTTGTACAAAGAGAGCCAATACATGCCTAAGAGAGCGTCAAACTACACTAAATGAAGTATGATGAGATTTGATGGGAGGTTCAGTCCGAAAAAGTTAACTAAAGAGAAGTTATAAACCATGGACACAATGATTTTCCTATTCACTATTCTCATGAATAAATTTTCCTCTAAATTTTGAGGTGGTTTTTGAATAGTTCTACTAAACTTTCAAAATATGAATGAATACGTAGAACCAGAATCAAATAGTACCTCAACTATTATTGAATGAATAACTATCATACCTTTCGTCACATCGTTGTTTGGATCCACCTTAGTAGTAGTGATAGCATATGCCCTTCCTTGTTTCCATATAGTTTTTTGTTGATTTCCTCTAACAACCCTTGTCTTCAGGAAATTGTTTTCATAATTCCCATGCTCCTTGCAGTTGTAACAATAAACTAGAGGCTGAGTGTTGATCTAAACCTTCTTTTCTTCTTCCACATTATCAGGATTCTTCATATCTCGTTGGTAGTTTTTAGTTAGATGACCAAACTTTACACATTTTAATCAATTCTTGGTTCCCTTCAGAAATTTCCCAGGATGCTTCTTCCCACAACTTTTACAAGGGGAAACGTGAGTCTTCTTTCCATCATGGGATTTGTTTTTTTAATCACCCATGTTTTTCTCCATTTTCATCTTGTTGTAACTTGGACCATGAGACCAATGAGAGTCTCCAATATCTATTTCCACCTTGAGGGCACAACGAACAATCTTCTCATAACTTTATAAGTCTCTAATCACCAAATCTTTTCATAGACTCAGAATTTGTCCACTAAAGAAGCGATTCATCATGATTTTAGTGTTCATGAAAAATCTAGAGGTGTACCTTGCAATCCTTGTAAAGTTTTCTTCATATGCTTTGATGGACTCATGTTCCTTCTTCTTGACTATAAGGAACTCTCTTTCCATCTTGAGATGGAGGGTTTGAGGAAAATATTTGTTCAAAAACATCCTCTTGAATTACTCCCAATCCATGAAATAAAGTTCCTCTTGGGACATTTTATCCTCAATCAGTGTCCACCATAAATCATCTTCTCCATCAAAACAATGGACTGCTAGTACACCTTTCTCTTCTTATGAGCACTGGAGGACGGAGAATATCTTTTCAAGGGAGTTAATCCATTGTTTCGTAAGGAGGGGATCAGAAGATCCGCTAAACATGGAAAGCCTTTGATACATGAAGGATTATATGGAAACTTTCTCTTTCCTTGGAGGAGGAGGTCATTCCACATGATTCAAAGTATTATTCATAACTTGAACTAGCTGGGAAAGTAATGTCACAGCCTTTTGAGCACTCGTTCCTGACATATCAAGCATATCATTAGAGAAATATTCACATTTCTTATAACATTGATTGCTGGAACGTGTTCATATATTTTCCACCATTAACTATGAAAAAGAACTTATAATTAGAGCGATTGAGTACTTATCTATTGAGCATAAAATTAAAACATTGAACCTAAAAGGATAAACTTGTAAAGGAGAATTATATCCTAACTTGTGATTCCTTAGGTTTAAATCTAGGTTATCCATGATATATTTCTTAACTTATATTCTTATGGTATTTTTTTATTCCATTAATAATGGTTTTTAATAAGCTCATGAATTTACCAAAGCATATCCCTCAGGAGTTTCAAAACCAAGAGTGCGGCAAGGCATATTGTCATGTACCAGGATACCTCAGGTCAAACTCGAAACTCCTTGTTGGAGTTTTCACTCCTAGTTAATTTTTACCAGAGATTCCTCTACCTGTTTGTATCCAAATAGGGAAATGTTTTCTTGATAAACCACTTACTATATACTTACCAAAATATAGGTATGTTTTCTTATAACTCATCTCATCCTTAAGGTTCTCTCAAAGGTGTTCTATTCCTCATCCCCAAAAATAACTAGACCATCATATGATACCAACTATAGTGACACTATCCTTTTCCATAAAACATTACATGATTTTAAGCATAATTATACATCATAGTACAAGCCAAGGATCGTTATGTCTAGTGTCTTGGAAGACTAGGTACATAAAACATAAAACATGGAGTTAAAAAACACTACTTAATTTAATCTCCATAAAGAGCTACTATATTCCTTTGAACCCTTACATATGCAAAGGGTACTCTGGGGAACACCTAAAAAAAGTGATGAGCTACAAATACAAGTAAGTGAATGAACATAAGAGTAGAACTTAAGAACTTGACTTAGGAGGAATGACATGATGATATCAAAATCGTGGAACATATGAATTCCTAACATATAAACATGGGATCATATAAATATGGAATCAAATAAATTTTGAAGAATAATAAAACATTTCTTTTGTATGGTTCAGGGATAACCACCAATCATGTTTCCCATATTGTTACAGTTCAAGGCTAAACGCCAATCCCATTTCCCATAGTAGTACGGATCAAGGCTAACCGCCAATCCCATTTCACATAGCATCTCATGAGACTTAACTTTACCCAATGCATTGAAGCTCTATCTGGGTGAAACCATCTTACATTTCATGAATATGTTTTCCACATAAATAATCATACATAATCATTCTTATAAAAAACATAAGGGTTACCCATGGAAAGAATTGGGTACCATAAACATGAGAAAAACATAACCAATGGGTGTATCTTGAATGTGTCCCCTAAATAAAGGAATTAGAACATAAATCGAAATTCATAAGTTCAAATAGGAATATATCATGTCAAGTGATGTCAAAAATAAGTGACAACATGTAGGAAATGTATTTGAGAAATTTTAGCACTAAATAATTTTTGTGCGGTTTTACAGAAAATACTATAGAGAATTTAAAATAGAAAAGAGAAAAATATTTTACATAAAACCAGAAGTGAACCAAGAAAGTTTTCATAATAAAAATACTGATTTTACAAATACAAAGGTATCTTAAAACAAAGGATATAGTGAAATTCAAATTGAGTAAAAATTTGGGAAGTTCCCTTAAAACAAGTTTCCTTACCGGAAAGTACAAAGGAGGGAATCTTTTAAAAATATGTTTATCCCCAAAAGAGAGTGATGAAAGGGTCTTGATAAATGAGTTTTTTAAAACTACACATAATTTATAATATGTACATAAATGTATAATATATGTAACACCCCGAGATTTTATGAAAAATATTATTTTAATTTCATTAATTTCTTGTGTTGTATTCTACACCAAGATTACCTTGCGCTTTACGCAACACCGTATTAGCTTGCAGTATACGCAACAATATTCTTGGATCATGTTATACACAATTTTGATAATAGTTATTCTACGCAACATTGAGTATATATATATATATATTCAATGTATAAATGAAATATGGTTGTATTCTGTTATACGAAACAACGAAGGATTCTTTCACAACATGCAACCCTGACTTGGCTTGCATTACACGCAATCGTGATCTTCCTCGATAGTGTGTGTTGTACGCAATACCGGGTTTTAATAAACAATGATATATTATTATAATATTGTCATGAACTAGCCGTTATGAATAGTATTAACTAAATTTTGAATTTTATAACATTATTATTCATCTTACACATTTTCTAGAACATGGTATAAGAACAAAATAAATTTTTCGGGTAAAATAAGTATTTTTCAAAAAATGCAGTTTTGTCGCCTTTTGATGGCGCACTCACTTTAAATATATTTTTTGACATGTTTATATGTTCAATTTGACAAAATAAAATTCTTATTTTGAATCAGGATATAAAAATTTACATTAGATAAAGTTTTGATATTTTTCCGATAACTTTCATATTTTAATGAATAGTAAAAACACGCTATATTTTAATTAAAAACAACTTTTTTCATCGTAATATCTTATGTGGTTAAATTATAATATTTAATGGTTTTAAAGTATAAATAGAATATATTTTTACCATTTAATATAATGTATGTCATTAGCATTGATTTTACCTTGAATTCGTAGGTTAAATCAATTCAATCTTTTGCAATGTTTTAAAGAAACACCCGTTTTCTTTCGACAACGGGATTAATTTTAATTTAATTTCTGCATATTTTGTGTATTTAATTTGGAAAAATGGATTCCATATTTTGAATCAGTGGGTCCAAATTATGTTAATCAGCTATTTTTTATTTTTGGGCATTGTGAATAGTAACTACGGTAAATTTTATTTACTATAGTTAAAGGTAAATCGGGTAATTAAGGGTAAATAGAAGATTATAAAATTACCCTAAAACTTGGAAAAATCCTATTGGATGGATAAAACTAGACCCATATAACCTAAGGGTCGTATTAGATTCATTTTATGGACTTTTTTCCATGAAAATAATTTAATTATTATCAAAACCAAAGAATGTGACAACATGTCACTTTCTTAAATCTTATAAGTATAATAATTTTAATTTAGTGATAAACTTCATCAAACTTCAAACATTAATAGTCTCCAGAAATCTAATACAATTATCTACATCATAGGAATTTATTTAGAATTTTTAGGGATTAAATAATTATCATTTATTATGACACAAAGATGATGCAGTAATTGTCTTATAAATGAAATATTGACATAATTAATGTTATAAATGCCCAAATAGATGTAATTTTAGACATTTTATGACTTAAATTAATTTTTTAGGTAAATATGACATGTTATTGTTGATATAAGTAACTTGGTTCGAACTTATCATTATATTATGAATTTCATAAAAATCATGTACCAAATAGTGTCAAAATTGGCATAAATTAGTTTTTAAAACAAATATTATATTATTAATTGTTATTTAATTCCTAAAAATCTAAGGTTCGGCCAAATGACTTAGTTAAGTATATATATATTAATAATAAACAACTTTGGGTTCTTTTGGCTTGATATAGTAAGTTTATTAACCTTATAGTGTAATAAAACAAGAAGACACGGTAAAAGTTAAATTATCTAACTTAAAGTTAAATCTAAATGATAAGGTTAAAATGGATACCTAAACTTGTCTAAATTATATTGGATGAGAGTATTTCGACCCATACTCACCTTAGATTATAAATATATCAATTTGGAGCTATTTAAAACCGAACTTGACTTTATAATAAAATAATATGTTTAGTTTTCCCAAAGATGCCCCTCTCCTCCCTTATAAAAGGGCACCTCCTCCCTCTCCTCCTCAAACCAATTTGAGCATTCAAGCTCGGCCAAACCCTGACAAAATCTCTTATCCACTTTTCTAGTATCATCCTAGAGGTCCTGGGAATCTTCAAAGACCATCCTTAGTTCTTTAAGTGGAGGTTAAGAAAAGGCGCGTCAAAAAGAGGTAACATCCATTGCCGATCTTTTTCAATTTCTTTCTTCTTCAACTTCTTATTCTTTAGTTGTTTCATGATAAAGTAATAACATCAGTATTTATTATATACTGATATGTTATTATAAATATTAAACAACTCTAATTAACCTTCTATCCATCCTACGGAAAAAGGAAATCACTGTGCGTGCGTACGTACGGAATATTGTCTCCACGCCGTGGTGTAATCTATTTTCTGCCACCACCTTAATTGGATGGGTATAATGGTGTAATGAGTAACTATATATGATTATTATAAAGTTATATTGATACTGAAATATTATACATACACTTCAACACAAGTTCACGATCATGAGAACGATATCATCGCTCGTGCGTACGTATGGACTACCGTCTCCACGACACGATGAGATTCATTCTCCACATTAACCATTCATGAATGATTATAATGTATATATAATGAATAATAATGAAATATATGAAATTTTAAATCTACTGGATTTATGTATATATATATATGTATGTCATCTACTTACTTCCATTCAAGACAATAACGAAAGGAAAACAGCGTTCATGCGTACGTACAGACTACCGTCTCCATGAATGGTGTGTTTCATTTCATTTATATATCTATTATATATATATATATAATGAATATATATGATATATAAATCATGTTTTATATTCTGGAATTAAGTAAATCATGATATAAGTAATAATAATTTCAAGAACAACAAGTCCAAACACCTACGATAAATGAAACGATTTTACCCAAAACGTTTCTTTAACATGGAATTTACAAAAGAACGGGTAATATAAAGTCATAAGTGAACCATATATGATATAATAACAATGAATATTATTCTTTAATAAGTTAATGACATTATTTAAATCATTATACAGGAGTTTCGGACACTTACGAAGCAAATCGGACTTAAGGTAAGGGAAAATCTCGCAATCTCAATTTTTATTCGAGATTGTTTATACTTTGAAATTTAATGGGGTGTATTTTATCATCAACATCCATGTTTCATCAATATGTAATATTATTTCCATCCACCTACAATTTTTTAAATCCATTTTTACCCTTCGGAGAGTTTTTAGTAAAGGATATGAAAGGAATCTTTTGTCGTTTTTCGTACGAGGTACTTTTTGACTTTTCCGACAAAAGTACGAGAAGAATGTTCTTTTAACATATAGGACATGAATGGATTTTTAAAACATTATTTCCAAAAAGCATCCTTTACAAGTTTATTTTTAATCAACTTCTTTTAGTTTAAAATTGTATGACATTTTAAGAAAGGAAAATGTTTTTGAAGTAGAAAGGATATTTTCCTCAAGAATGGAGTTCAAGTGTTTTATCAAAATTATTTTCCATCTAAGATAATAAAGGGTTATGTTTTTATCCCTATTATTACATTGATTTGATTATTTTGTGATGGAAATATTTTTATGAACTCCTTTATCTTATATAAATTGTTTTATGATGTCATGATGTTTAAGATTCCCATTTTTATTACCTGGGTTATGCAATGATGTATGGTATATGATTTTGTGGAACACATAAGAATGGTATCATTATGAGATGGTTGGGACCTATATCTCCCTCCAATGCATTGGGTAAATATTTTATATCTCATGAGATAGACATGGCTGGAACGGTAGGTTATACCGGTTCAGTGAAACATGACTGAAATGAGGAATGAACTCGGTTCAAAAAGGGACTTTGTCCACTAAGATAGTCTTGGCAATGAGTCTTGACTAACAAGAAATGATTCTCTATGATTATGTGTGTATGCCACAAAGTTTCATGTTTTAAGTTATGATTATTGGGATTACATTTCACTACTATGATTTATCCCATGTTATGAAATTATAATCTCTTTTGTAGGTTAAGATTTCCAAAAGATATGTTCTTATGAATATGACGTGATTGATATTTCTTTTGTTTACCCTTACTGAGCATTTGAGCTCACCCTTTTATGTTTTCTTTTCCCCAGGACATAAATAAAGGATTTAGGTTTAGAAAAAAAAAAGAAGATCTTTATGGGAGATGTTGAAGATCTTTCACCACGATTAGAAGATTATATTCCAAGTTTCCAAAGACATTAAACTATTACGGTCCTTGTGTGTGTGTTTTTGTTATGTACTAAGTATTCCGCAAAAGTAATGTAATGTCCATGTACGTCAGGCTTCGGGTCTCTACAGTTGGTATCAGAGGAAAGGTTTAGTCAACCATTGGAAACTAGGATGCGAAAACGTTAGTGAGATCCCTAGAGATATTTCTAAGGTATGTCTAGGGATGTCCCTAAGGATAATTATATGTATAGGATATAGTCCTAGAACTATGGTAACGATCTTAGAATTTAACCTAAGATGTTAGATATTGAGGGTGGTCCCCCTTTACTATGTTGTTTTACCTAGCATGATTTTTGCCTCTCACACTATTCTTTTTGGGTTTTAGACGATGGCTGGAACCCGAAGGAACCGTGTTGATCACTGTAATGGACAATGCAATGATTTTCCTCTTGAACAAACAAATGTTATGGGAGATGGAGTGCAAAATCTTATTGCTATACTTACACAAGCTATGAATCATTCTGGACTTCCAAATGAGCAGAGAAGGGAACAATATTCTATTGAGTCCTTCATGAGGCAACGTCCACCTTCTTTCAGTGGGTCTTCTGATCCACTTGTTGCTGAACAATGGATCAGTACCACTGAAAAGATATTTTCAGTTCTTTAATGTTCTAAACATGATAAAGTCATCTTAGCAGTATATCGTTTGGAAGGTGAAGCTGATCAATGGTGGAATCTTATCAAGAATACGAGTCCAAGAGATGAAATTGAGTCCATGGAATAGGACGAGTTCAAGAACTTGTTTTTCAGTAAGTACTTCCCTCGTATTCTTAGAAAAAAGATGGAAAAGGAATTTCTTGTGCTGAAGCAGAAGGATGATGAATCTGTTGGTATATAGGAAGCGAATTTTACAAGACTTTCAAGGTATGCATCTGGCATTATCATCCAACCTGAAAGTAAAGTTGATCGATTTTTCAGTAGCTTAAAACCAAGTCTTCGAAGGGAATTAGCTATAAGATATTTCAGTAGCTATGAAGAAATTGTGTGTTGTGCTATCAAGGTAGAAATGGAAGTTGGTGTTACATATCCATCTCATGGTTTTGACAAGAAAGGAAAGATGGAGTTCAAGGAGAAATCTTAGAATAATGGTGAAAAGAATATGAATGTTTCCTTATGCACAAAGTGTGGAAAGAAGCATGGTGGAGATTGTCTTAACGGGACTAGAAAATGTTTCACGTGTGGAAAAGAAGGTCATCGAGCAGCTGAGTGTCGAAGTAATGGAAAAAGGGTTTCTAATTATGTGAATACAGCAAACACTCCAGAGAACTCACCACCAACACTTCAATGCTTCAAGTGCAAGGAAATGGGGAATTATGCTAATAAATGCCCTAATCCAAGGGTTAGTGTTGATCGACATGAGAAACCGCTTAAGGCAAAGGACAAAGGGAAGTCACATGCGATCACTATTGGCGATGTTGAATATGAAAACGATGCGGTGGAATGATTAAGTGTTTATGTAATGGGATTTCAAAAAAGTATCATGGAATCTCATTTATGGTATTTTGGAATATCTATGTATTGGTTTTCAATAATTATACGATACTGGTAACCAGGAAAAAAAGTGATTGAAATATTTTTGGAAAGTAGATGATATGCGCATAATGAAGGGACAAGAAGATAATGAGATGTTTGATTGTATTCATGAGCTCATGATTGATATAAGGACTAAGTGATATCATGGTTTGAGTATATAGAATTTTGAGGATTTTAGTATGTGGAAAGTGTTAACTTTTAACTGCATTCATGTTTTCACTAAGATTCAATGGGTATTCAAGAGAACACATGATTAAGGCCTTTGAATGTTTGGAATGTGACCAACAAGACATATCTTATGATATATGGGGATCAACGATGGTATTAAATCTCTGTTAATAGTTTTCACTATATTATGAGAGTGGACTGCAGTATTATGGATAAACCTAAAGATTGGAATGGACTATGTTGGACATAAGTTAGTATTGTTTAAGGATAAAAGTTTTTTCAATATTATTGATGGGATGTTATAGTAATATAGTTTTAGAAAAAGGACAACCTGCAGGACGGGCGACATCCCATCGCGTCAGACAAGGCTATAGGAATCGAACCCACAACCGAAGTGCGACTGGCCTTTATCACCTACCACTGTCCTACAGGAAGTCCCTGTTTAGTAGAAACTAGTTTTATTATATTAAGTAGTATGATATATGAAGTATAAGTCCATTTTAGGAACCATATATGATTAATCTCACTATATATGGACTTATGTATTTTTTGATAACTTTTCTAACCTTTTGTTTGAGACAGATGGAATGACCCATCATTCTATCACATGATCTGTTATCACATCACGAATGACAAATTCAACGTCATTTATTTAAGAGATGAAGTGTAAATTGTCCAAAGAACGACAAACGGTGAGACTATACAAAAATCACGAAAGTATTTCTTCTAATTCCAATTTCATCAACTTTAGGGAAATGATGCTGAAAACCAAAAATGTTGTCCTAGTGATCTTATATCTGATGAATCAGATGGTACCCTATATCATCACAAATTTATGGCTTTGCGATTGTTGGCTTTTTTATAGCCATGTTCTCTACCACTCTCCATCAGAACTTGATGGTTAGATTTTTCTTCCATATCCATATTTTCATCTATGTTCTACAACGTGGAAACCCAGTGATGACTTAATTTGGGTAACCATTACATTTCATACTTTAGTTTTTAAAGCCATGTTTTGGTATTCATTTTTACGATGTGGGTTTCTATTAAACAAACTTTCTAGTAGTAAACCATTTATAACCCTGACGAATTTCGAGGGAGAAATTCATTTTAAGGGGGGTAGAATGTAACACCCCGAGATTTTATGAAAAATATTCTTTTAATTTCATTAATGTTTTGTGTTGTAATCTACACCAAGATTACCTTGTGCTATACGCAACACCGTATTAGCTTGCAGTATACGCAACACTATTCTTGGATCGTGTTACACACAATTTTGATAATAGTTATTCTACGCAACATTGAGTATATATATATATATATATTCAATGTATAAATGAAATATGGTTGGATTCTGTTATACGATACAACGAAGGATTCTTTCACAACACGCAACCCTGACTTGGCTTGCATTACACGCAATCGCGACCTTCCTCGATAGCGTGTGTTGTACGCAATACCGAGTTTTAATAAACAACGATATATTATTATAATATTGTCATGAACTAGCCATTATGAATAGTATTAACTAAATTTTGAATTTTATAACATTATTATTCATCTTACACATTTTCTAGAACATGGTATAAGAACAAAATAAATTTTTCGGGTAAAATAAGTATTTTTCAAAAAATGCAGTTTTGCCACCTTTTGATGGAGCACCAACTTTAAATCTAGTTTTTGACATGTCTATATGTTCAATTTGACAAAATAAAATTATTCTTTTGAATCATGATATTAAAATTTACATTAGATAAAGTTTTGATTTTTTTCCGATAACTTTCATATTTTAATGAATAGTAAAAACACGCTATATTTTAATTAAAAAAAACTTTTTTCATCGTAATATCTTATGTGGTTAAATTATAATATTGAATGGGTTTAAAGTATAAATAGAATATATTTTTACCATTTAATATAATGTATGTCATTAGCATTGATTTTACCTTGAATTCATAGGTTAAATCAATTCAATCTTTTGCAATGTTTTAAAGAGAAACTCGTTTTCTTTCGACAACAGGATTAATTTTAATTTAATTTCTGCATCTTTTGTGTATTGAATTTGGAAAAATGGATTCCATATTTGGAATCAGTGGGTCCAAATTATGTTAATAATCTACTTTTTATTTTTGGGCATTGTGAATAGTAACTACGGTAAATTTTATTTACTATAGTTAAAGGTAAATCGGGTAATTAAGGGTAAATATAAGATTATAAAATTACCCTAACACTTGTAAAAATCCTATTTTATGGATAAAAGTAGACCCATATAACCTAAGGGTTTGATTAGATTCATTTTATTGACTTTTGTCCATAAAAATAATTTAATTATTATTAAAACCAAAGAATGTGACAACATGTCACTTTCTTAAATCTTATAAGTTTAATAATTTTAATTTAGTGATAAACTTCATCAAACTTCGAACATGAATAGTCTCCAGAAATATAATAAAATTATATACATCATAGTAATTTATTTAGAATTTTTAGGGATTAAATAATTATCATTTATTATGACACAAATATGATGCAGTAATTGTCTTATTAATGAAATATTGACATAATTGATGTTATAAATGCCCAAATAGATGTAATTTGAGACTTTTTATGACTTACATTAATTTTCTAGGTTCATATGACATGTTATTATTGATATAAGTAACTTTGTTAGAACTTATCATTCTGTTATGAATTTCATAAAAATCATGTACCAAATAGTGTCAAAATTGACATAAATTAGTTTTTAAAACAAATATTATATTATTAATTGTTATTTAATTCTTCAAAAATCTAAGGTTCGGAAAAATGACTTATATAAGGATATATATATTAATAATAAACAACTTGGGGTTCTTTTGTCTTTATATAGTAAGTTTATTAACCTTATAGTGTAAGAAAACAAGAAGACACGGTAAAAGTTAAATTATCTAACTTAAAGTTAAATCTAAATGATAAGGTTAAAATTGATACCTAAACTTGTCTAAATTATATTGGATGAGAGGATTTCGACCCATCCCCACATTAGCTTCTAAATATATCAATTTGGAGCTATTTAAAACCGAACTTGACTTTATAATAAAATAATATTTTTAGTTTTCCCAAAGGTGCCCCTCTCCTCCCTTATAAAAGGGCACCTCCTCCCTCTCCTCCTCACACCAATTTGAGAATTCAAGCTCGGAAAACACCTGAACAAATCTCTTCTCCACTTCCCTAGTATCATTCTAGAGGTCATGGTCTTCTTCAAAGACCATGCTTAGTTCTTTAAGTGGAGGTTAAGAAAAGGCGCGTCAAAAAGAGGTAATATCCATTACCGATCTTTTTCAATTTCTTTCTTCTTCAACTTCTTATTATTTAGTTGTTTCATGATAAAGTAATAACATCAGTATTTCTTATATACTGATATGTTATTATAAATATGAAATAACTCTAATTAACCTTTTATCCATCCTACGTAAAAAGGAAATCATTGCGCGTGCGTACGTACAGAATACCATCTCCATACCGTGGTGTAATCTATTTTCCGCCACCACCTTAATTGGATGGGTATAATGGTGTGATGAGTAACTATATATGATTATTATAAAGTGATATTGATACTGAAATATTATGCATACACTTCAACACAAGTTCACGATCATGAGAACGATATCATCGCTCGTGCGTACGTACGGACTACCGTCTCCACGGCGTGATGAGATTCATTCTCCACATTAACCATTCATGAATGATTATAAAGTATATATAATGAATAATAATGAAATATATTACATGTTAAATCTACTGGATTTATGTATATATATATATATATATATATATATATATATATATGTCATCTACTTACTTCCATTCAAGACAATAAGGAAAGGAAAACAGCGTTCATGTGTACGTACGGACTACCGTCTCCATGAACGGTGTGTTTCATTTCATTTATCTATCTATTATATATATATATACTGAATACATATGATATATAAATCATTTTTTATATTCTTTAAGTAAGTAAATCATGATATAATTAATAATAATGTCAAGAACAACAAGTCCAAACACCTACGATAAATGAAACGATTTTACCCAAAACGCTTCTTTAACATGGAATTTACAAAGGAACGGGTAATATAAAGTCATAAGCGAACCATATATGATATCATAAAAATTAATATGATTCTGTAATAAGTTAATTACATTATTTAAATCATTATACAGGAGGTTCGGACACTTACGAAGCAAATCGGACTTAAGGTAAGGGAAAATCTCGCAATCTCAATTTTTATCCGAGATTGTTTATACTTTGAAATTTACTGGGGTGTATTTTATCATCCACATCCATGTTTCATCAATATGTAATATTATTTCCATCCACCTACAATTGTTTAAATCCATTTTTACCCTTCGGAGAGTTTTTAGTAAAGGATATGAAAGGAATCTTTTGTCGTTTTTCGTACGAGGTACTTTTTGACTTTTCCAACAAAAGTACGAGAAGAATGTTCATTTAACTTATACGACATGAATGTATTTTTAAAAAATTATTTCCAAAAATATTCCTTTACAAGTTTTCAAGTTTATTTTGAATCAACTTCTTTTAGTTTAAAATTGTATGACATTTTAAGAAAGGAAAATGTTTTTGAAGTATAAAGGATATTTTCCTCAAGAATGGAGTTCAAGTGTTTTATCAAAATTATTTTCCATATAAAATAATAAAGGGTTATGTTTTTTTCCCTATTGTTAAATTTATTTGATTATTTTGTGATGAAAATATTTTTATGAATTCCTTTATCTTATATAAATTATTTTATGATGTCACGATGTTTAAGATTCCCATTTTTACTACATGGGTTATGCAATGATGTATGGTTTATGATTTTGTGGCACACATAAGAATGGTATCATTATGAGATGGGTGGGAACTATATATCCCTCCAATGAATTGGGTAGAGATTTTATATCTCATGAGATAGACATGGTTGGAACGGTAGGTTATACCGGTTCAGTGAAACAGGACTGAAACGAGGAATGAACTCGGTTCAAAAAGGGACTTTGTCCACTAAGATAGTCTTGGAAATGAGTCTTGACTAACAAGAAATGATTCTCTATGATTATTTGTGTATGCCACAAAGTTTAATGTTTTATGTTATGATTATTGGGATTACATTTCACTACTATTATTTATCCCATGTTATGAAATTATGATCTCTTTTGCAGGTTAAGATTTCCAAAAGATATGTTCTTATGAATATGACGTGATTGATATTTCTTTTGTTTACCCTTACTGAGCATTTGAGCTCACACTTTTATGTTTTCTTTTCCCCAGGACATAAATAAAGGATTTAGGTTTAGAATAAAAAAAATAATATCTTTATGGGAGATGTTGAAGATCTTTCACCATTATTAGAAGATTATATTCCGAGTTTCCAAAGACACTAAACTATTATATTCCTTGTGTATGTGTTTTTGTTATGTACTAAGTATTCTGAAAAAGTAATGTAATTTCCATGTACGTCAGGCTTCGGGTCTCTAAAATATAACCCCATTTTTATATAAATAAAGATAAGGCAACTTGAAAGAACAAAGGGGGTTCGGGTAGAATTCATTATGGTTTATCTGCATGGTGTCGGATGTACCTAAGAGGACTTGATGAGAGAAAAAAGGGTTTCTCATCAATTATAAATCACAAGTTTAGTATGGGGAGGTTCTAAATCATACCCCATAATTTTTATTGCACATAAAATGGAATAACATAGAGGACATCTTGATTAAGAGTGAAATAGAGAGGATCTCTTACCTTAAGTATGGTGGTGTTCTCCACCTGTTATTAATGACCCCAATAAACAAATTAGGTTTATTAATTAATAATTAAATAAACTATTATATATGTAAAGGATTTATTATAACCTTTTTATGTTCATCCATGACCTTTTTAATGGGTTAAGTTGTTCAATTTCATTGTTTGGGACTGTTTGTTTTCTTGGTTTTCAAGATTGGTTTACTTATATTCACATTCGGATAGATACGTATGATGAGAGTGGTTTTCCAAAATTGAAGTTGTATATTATTATTGAACATCCAGGATATTATGTGGTTATAAAAATTCATTCGTTTATTATGAGTGAAGATGAATTATTATATAAAACCTTAGTGATAATTGTCTTGGTTAATCAGTGGGATTGATTACAAAGAACATGTTTTTATTTATAACATAATACCATTTGTAAAAAAGGATTACATAAACTTAACTAGGATATATTAAAAATATAATAATATTGTTCAACCATAATACAAATGGTTTCATGTCCAAAATTAAAGATGAAAATAGAAACTTATAAACTGTTGTCCTTGAATGTGCTAAATTAACACATCTCAAATAGTGTTTTAATTTCTTTCAAATAAAATATTGGGAAAGGTGAGATGATAATTAAATATACCATTATAATAAAAACATTCCCATACATTTATTTTATTGGATTTATCATACCATTTGGGTGAATTGAGGTGAGGAAAGAAAGAAGAAAATAAAAGGACTTAAAAGAAATAAAAGAGTTGGCAAGAGGAATTCACCTATTGAGTCTACCTCCCTTGAGAACCTCTTGAGGGGAGAGGTTTTGGTATTTTGAAGAGACAAGGGGCATTTAGAATGGGGGAAGATCTTGGGTAGATATTTGGGCACAATATTGTAAATGCACAAGGCTTGAGAAGAGTGAAGAGAATAGGTAAGAATGGGTGGTATTTATATTGGAGGGGAGAGGGGTTTTCATAATATTATAAGCATTAATTTATTATTTATTCACAAGATAAGAAATAGTGAGTATTAAATGACCTTGAATAGTAATAAATTCATGTGATTTTGAGATTTGGGTGCTTAAATCACATATTATGTTATGAATAGTTGATTTAAATTATAATGTATTTATACGGTAAATTAATGTATTTTACTATTCACCCAAAACTCAAGAATTTCAGAAAAATCCCAAAAATTTTGCATAACCATTTTTCAACGTGTATAATCCAAAAAAAGAAATCCATTTTTCAAAAATAATTTTCTAAATATGATTAATTTAATATTTAATTAAAACCACTATTTACATGAAAAATACGTATTTTAAAGCATTTATTTTCTTATTCCTAGATATAGGTATATCGCACTTCCAATTGAATATTATTTATATAATAACATATTTAAGGTTACTAGTCATTAGTGTATGTCACTATTCATTAGGGTAACATTACTATTCATAATGGTATGTTTCTATTCACCAAAAATTATGTTGGTCTTATGAGACTCCAAATAACTTACTGGTCGTAACTGTGTACGTTAGTTTTTCGAAATTCCAAACACAAAAGTTACAAACTTGTTTTTAAAGGTCACATAGAACTTAGTAGTTCATTATGTTGTGATTTCATGTGATTATATGAAATATTTATATGAAATGAATTTCCATTTACAAAACATTGGGTCGTTATAGTGATGTCGTCCATAATGAACATGAAAAAAGAGTTGAGATAGAGATGGAAGACCCTATTCATTATAGCCATGAAAATGATGGGAAGATTGGTAAGACTGAGTGGCATAAAATGGTACTCATAACAATGATACCTGCTATAGAAATTTATATGAGGTATGTCTAATGGTTTGAATCATGCTTGATGATAACCCAATCATAGGTCAATCTTAGAGAAGAATCTAGCTCCTTTGAGTTGGCCAAAGAGATCTTCTATTCAAGGTAGTGGATATTGATTCTTGAGTGTAAGCTAGTTGAACTTTTTATAAACCATGCATAGATTTAAGGTTTCATCCTCATTCTTAGTGAAAATCACGGGTGAACCCCAATAGGATGTATTAGTCCATATAAAACCTATGGCCACTAAATCCTCTAACTGACACTTGAACATCTTAATCCCTATAGGTTCCATCTTGTATGGAAGAATGGACACTAGAGATGCTCCTAAAAGAAGTTTGATTGTAAAATCAACCTATCTCTCAAGAGGTAAACTAGAAAAATCATTAGTAAAGACATCCATGAAAAAATACACTATTAGAGGAAAATCATCTTGATGTAAAACCTAATCCTCTTTGAATAGACTTTCAATATGGGAAGTCACACCACCTATCCCGGGATGATCTGGTCCCGCTATACCATCCTAGACATCCCACTCAACTTTAGTTCGATAATGGCCACCCTTGGATGATGTGAATGATACCCTCTAGTGAAAATAATCTACAAAGGCCTGATATGGAACCAACCAATCCATACCAATAATTACATTGAAGCTCATTATCTCAAGAATAAAGAGGTCTCATAAGAAATCGTAACTACCTACCTCAAGGGGGAAGTCCTTACACTATAATATTCCCTCTGTTCATACCCCTAAAGGCGTATCTAGGGTCATTACACAATAGTAATATTGTATCTCCAGTTTGAGACATTCCACAATAGACACAGAGATAAAAGATTTTGAAGAACCTGTATCAAATAAATGAGATACTATATTACATTCCATAATAATAGTACCATGTACAGTATATGGTCTTGCAGCCCGATCTCAGGTATTGGCTATAATGCATGAAATTGGCCTGATCCACGGACCTATGAAACAGTTAGACATTGATGATCAAAACTACTCTGCTGGAGTTTCTAGTGATGAGGGGTCCGGAAACCATAGCCATGACCTCCTCCTAATCCAGTCCTATTGGTGTTATTTCAACTCCCCGCCTAACGCAACACAAAAGAACCCACTCCTTAAGGAGGAGATGGTATGGATCATTTTCTACTCAATGCTGGTGGAATGGTCCTACAGAATCTCTGAAGATTCCCTTTACGGGTGCAAACTCGGCACTCAAGTGGGTCTCTATCGCACAAATGCTTCAGATTCCCCTATCTTCCACACTAATGACACATTATGGATTTATCAAAATGGTTGCTTTGGTAGTCACTTCCCTGACGGGAAACCTCAAGAGAATACTTCCTTCCACCGAAAGAACTATTTTCATATTATGGCATTGCTCCTCTATGCTCGGTACTATTACTATCCCTCCAGTTACACTCAGTGATAAGAGCTTGATTGACTATTTCTGAAGAAAAAAAAGTAGGTAGGTAAAAAACAGTCACTTAAGTATGTATGGCATACACAATCCCGGCCTTAAAGCATCTATCATGTGAAATCTCATTACTAGCTAGAAGTGGTGCAATGTTTTGTAACTGAGTGAAACACGCTGAATATTCCATATTTAACATAGAACCCTATTCTAAATGTATGAAATATCTATCTCTCTCAACTCTCATGGTCTAAGGAAAGAACTGATTATAGAAAATAGTATGGAAGTTTTCCCATACCATGACTTGATGGCGATTATCCTAGGAAACCACATCCCACCAACACTTGGATGAATCCCAAAGCATGCATATAGAAATATTGACTCTCCCCTCTAGAGTCATTTCTAGATACTAAAATATAGATAAGATGGCCTCTATCCAAGTCTCAAAAACTTTTGGATTGTCATCCACTGAAAAGGTAAGAGTTTGTCGCAGCTAGAACTCATGAGTCATATCAACCACTGTTGGTGCAAGCTGCGGAGCACCATGTATTGACTGCATCAAGTATAGAAAACTATCATGAAATTGGGTGTCAGTGCTCAATTCAGGTATAGTAGGTGGTTCCTCAAGTGTCACTCCTAGGGGTAGGATTGGTGGCTTAGGGCCCATCACTTCTGAGCATGGTCATCGCCACCTTCATGCGATATGATACGAGGAATTTGTGGCAGCATTGGTCTACAAAATCCAAGCACATGCCTCAGAACAACCTTAATCAGAAAGATAACATCACTACCAGAAGCTGAACGTAAGAAAACTCACTACCCAATAAATACTACCCCAACTTCTCACTTAGATATCCAGGTATTGGTATGTACTAAAATATAAATTTTATTTCATTTTACATTTAATTACAAGGTTTACTCCTTTACCTTTGATAAACACAACATGACGGGATAAGGATGTGCAACCAATTTATTTTAGAAGTCATGTTTCACCTTTTAATGGATAAATATTCCCATTGAATCAGTTCCCATGCAGCTCATCAAGGAAAATGATACCCATTTATTTATAGCGTAATGGTTCAAATCGATAAATTGCTCATCCCAACCCATGAGGTTCCATACACCTTATGAATTGGGATAGGAAATCACTCAATCAAAACCAAGATTAATAAAAGAATAATCTAACTATCATAGTATCACCCAAAAATCAAAAGAATATAAATCAATGTAAAATAGTTAAATGCACCTATATTGAATGAAAATATGCATGAGATGCGAATCCTAGGTGCCTATAATGATGCATGTAACAATTCTTATTTCCCTCATGTTATCGGGCCAAGGATGAAATAAATACACAAACAGAGTAATAATAAACAACACCACACAACATGTGAATCACCCAATGGTGAAATAATTTCAACATTAATAAGAAAAATATAACACAATTATATTTTGTGTAACTTAGATTTTACCCCGAACCTGGGTTCGCAATTCCCAAGCAAGGATTATGACCAAGTCCCAAGCATTCATAATCTCCTAACTATTGTCTCTAAATAGTAAACAAATAAAGTAAAAACATCATCTGATACCACTTTGTGATGTCCCATACATAGATTCCACCTAATAGGTGTCCTGATTCCAATGGTCCACATGTCCTCAAGTGCATCTCTCCAAGCTCAAGAGGCTGCTGACTAGAAGCAAGGGACTAGGGTGTGTCCATGGGGATACTATGACCTCATTACATGAGTGTAGAACAGTAGATAAATACAAACATAGGAAAATATAGGAAGCAATATAAGTAAATAGAAGGCATAGTGGAAATGTAGACAATAGTAACAATAACTGAAATAACTGGATTAACATACAATAACTGATGATGATATGTCATGTATCTAGAAAACTAGAAAACATGGATACAAAGAATCTTGCATAACCTATTCCAAAAAAGTATAAATAAAATCAAATACTATCCCAATAAATCCAAGCTATCACTCGGTTATCTACTATCAAGCATCATCCTAAACAACATGCAATCGAGTGCTTGAATTCGTACACTTCCCTTTATCAACTCCTACATTCATGTAATCTACTCTAGATATAAAATGACACCCAGATAGGGTGTGAGATAATTATTAGGGGTCCAACACCAATGGTGTCTATAACATTCGACCTGTGTAATGGAATATAACAATGTGTAAGAATTCATATATAAAGTAAAGTAGTATGGTGTAACAAAATACCAAAATACCTGCTTCAAACCTAGAATGGTTTCTAAAACTATAACCAATTATTTATTTTATTATTACCAGTTTCAAAATAAGTCACATGTTAATCACAATTAAGGTTAAAATATGTAACAAGGAAAGCTGTAATGATATTTAATAATGAAATTCCAAGGTAATAACCAAGGAAACACATTCCTCAAGTGTCACTAACTCAGTAATAACTAAAGCATGGAATGGGGGTATGAGTGTAATCCATGGATCATAGTCCAAGTCATTCCACAATGAGATGTCTACCAAGGACAAGGATATCCTCTAAGGTAAAATGGGGTTAATCAGTGACCAAGCACATTGGGCTTTAGCCATGGAACCAACTTTTCAATGCTAGATCCAATGAGTGTATCCAAGGCATCCTCTATGATTATATGAGGGATCCTACGATGTCATACCGAGCATCCAAATTTAAACAAATATCGGGTTCTAGGTGGGTATCAACCTAAGCAAGCCGTATTCTTAAATTTGGAATGGGGTCCTTGAGTGATTAATGCATTCCATTGAGAATCCAAGGAAATCCCGAGTCAGCTCACTCCTATTTTTATAATGAAGTTATATATAATTTATAAGGTTCAAGACAATACCTATCATTAGTGTGATAAGTCTAATTGAGCATGTAACCATTTAATCAAGTCATAATTAATCAATAATTTCATTTACTTCAAGCCATGCCTTCCATTAGTATGAAAAGGGACAACAGCATGAAACCATTCATTTAATCCATTTAAGGAATTTTCAATAATCAAGGTTCACTCTGTCACCTTCCATTAACATGGTAAGGGGTTCTATAGACATGAAACCTATTATTAAATTATATTTATTAAGGCCAAGTCATATACTTAGTATTCTTTCCAATTTCCATTTCACATTTATTTATCAAATGAAGCACTTACCTTAGACGGGTCAAGTGGTGAGCATAAAAGGTAAATTCTATTATAAAATTCAAAATATAAATCAATCCATTTAATATATAATGACTACCCTTATAAATAGCAAGCCAAGGTACTCCCAAATGGCGGCTCAAACACGTCCAAAACACAAGAATGACAATTATGGAAAAACATCATACATGGGATGAATGGATTTTTGGGCATAACCACTAAAAAATAATCCCAAATTTATAAATAGAATAGCTATACAGTTCTAATTATTATAATAATGGCATATAAATTCAATAAATGGAACCTGATGAAATTGTGGGCCCCACATGACAATTCCAAAATCAAAAAACATGAGGGATGAGTTTTAGACCACCCACTTTAGGATTGTATGACTCTACTACTCTAATATTGGCCTTTGATTCATCTTAGAATGGAGTAGATCTGAAAAAAGGTAAAAAAATTGCCACACCTTGATAACTGGTCGAGAGTAAGAGAGGAGAAGAACGTCTAGAAAGGACTTGAGTACTTACTGTTGTGCATCCAACATGATGAAGGAAAGCTTGATCAGATCCCAGATGAAGTAAATCATTAAATCCCTACCTTGTGCCATTAAATATCTCCAAAATGTGATAAAAATGTTAATCTCGTAGTAATTTGGATTAGGATGAAGGAGGAGGCTTAAATAGAACATTAAGGGTAAAAAAGGTAAAATTACAGGAAATTTATCCTATGCATGGTTTGTCCACAAGGTTTGAAAAACCGTGCACAAACCTTTCCCGAGTACCTGGAAAGGGGGCACTCACACAGTTAGGATGCACTATTAGGGAAATTTTGTGCCAACCTTCCGGTAAGGCTTTGTCCAGAAAGGCACCATCATCACGGTTTGATCTAACCATGTGGCCTTCCAGCACATATTGTAATGCCCCGACCCCAGCTACCCAGAGTTGGTGCATTACTTCGTAACATTGGCATGATCACAAAAGATCAAGTCTCGAAATACCGATTAGTTTAGTAGCCTTGGAAACACTAGATACATTCATAAATCTTACATTACATCATAAAGTGAAAAACTAATAACAAAGTCTTCATAGTCCACACTCATATCCTCTTCTGACTATCCCTGCAGGTCATTCATAAAATACTTCTTCACATCCTGGAAAATATTAAAACATTGAAAGGGGTGATCTCAGATGCTCAATAAGGATAACAATATTGCGGAAGCTTTCATAAATAAACATAAAAATTCAAGTCAATGTATAACTAAAACAAAATCCTTTTAAACTTGAACATCAACATAATATGGCAAAAGTAAAATGAGGTAATGCCATTCACTTCTTCACATGGATATTCTACTGGTCGAATAATCACAAGCAATAACAATAACCACTTTCATAATGATGGAATGGATAATGTTATACTATCATAACCACGTAGCCAAGGCCTCATGCCAGGACCACAAATAAGATTTTGTCAAGGCCTCGTGCCAAGACACTAGTTTGTCTCATGAGACCTGCCGATGCAATTTTTTTAGAATATAATTACGTTTAAAATTGATCAAATATACTCCAGTGTTTTTCTGAAAACATTATGCAATATTCTGAAAACAAAATAACTAATTCTGAGACTGCTCGACTAATTACAGGCTATGATGGATCCACGCCCAATCCCTTCCTATCTACCACACTCGAGAGTCGGGTTTTCTGAAAACATTTTTAAGCTTGCATTAAATACGTATACATTTTCACTGTATTTTCAGACATTTGAGAGAAATATATCTCTCTTTTTTTTAAATCATTTAAAAATCTCATTATTATAAAGTAAAACCTTTTGAATAAATGTAAAAGTCAAAGGGGTTTATACACCGTATAAAATAAAGTTGTGTGTAAAACAAAATATGCCTCAATGAAAGGTGATTGAGACGAAGACCCTTAAAAAGATCATTTTTTTAAAATAAAGTAGATCTATTATTTGTATTCACATTAATTACACATAAATAAAGTAAAAATAAAATATTGGACATAATAATATCATCACATAATTTGAAAGTAGGAGATTAACCCAAAGAATGGAAATTGGGTTATGAAATTCCCTTACCTCGTGTCTGACATGACTCAACCGTTATTTAACCTCCTGAATAATAAACTAGAGTTAATATATACCTTATTAAGAACCATTTTTAATTTCATTATCCTTTTTATATCACTTATTACAATGTTAAGAACATTATGTAATTATTTAAGTTAATAACGGTCGTTTTGTCGATCTTTGGTACTTGAGTCAACAATAAACTTCTTATAATTACAAGTTGTTCATGTGGTGAAATATCCATTATATCCAAAATTATATTCATGATTTAGATATCATATATATCATATATACAGTATATACATTCATTCATAATGTCACGTAACATTTAGAGGTAAGAAATGAAATGCACCGTTCATGGAGACGGTAAGCCGTACGTACGCATGAACACTACTTTCATTTCTATTTCGTATTTAATGGAATTAAATCATAATGATATAAATTTATAATATAATTACAGTATAATATAGTGTATAATACCATTTAATCCATCCTTTATACATCCCACATATGGCATTAACGATTCAAATCACTTTGAGGGGGAGGTAGTCCGCACGTCCTAAAATGAAATTACCGCGTTTTACCCATAATGGAAATCATAAAGTATGACATAAATGAGAAATAAAGAAGCATAAGTAAAACATAAACATATTTTATATCATATATAAATATAGTGACATCTTAATGGCCACCTTTGAAGGTGTTATATGAGTGTTGAACAATCATCGTTTCGTGAGGCAGAAATTCACCATCCACAGAAACCGTATGTTCTTTAACCATTAGATGTAGGTGTGTGTAAGTGTAGCTCAAATCCTTATTATAACAACATCCTAGTATATTGAGGATACTGGTGTTGTTACAAAAGTAATGAATAAAAAGAGTTTAGGGGGTTGGAGAAGAAAAATAAAACAAAACAACATTAGAGAAGACATTACCTCAAAATCGGGTAACTCTTTTTGATTTGAGCCAAAGGCTTCCTTGGGAAGAGTTATGCCCAATGTGAGGCTTCTAGGAGTAAGAGGGGGAAGTTAGAAGAGTATTTTGTCAGAGGTTTTCCGAGCCAAATGGCTTGAAAGTGTGAATGAGGTGGTAGAGGTGGGGGCCTTTTATAAGTGGAGAGGAGGGGCACTTTTGGAAAGTAATAAAATGTTACTTTATTATACAATGATTTTAGAATTATAAAGGTCCCCAACATATATAATTCTAGGCTAAGGTGATAAGGGTTCGAAATCTACTCATCCAATAGGTTTTTGACAAGTGTAAGCCTTGGATATTACATTATCTTTCCATTTTATTTAAACCGTTAAATAATGAGGTCATCGCTGCATCATCATGATGTCAGAAATAATTTAATTTATTTAATGTCTAAAAATTATAAAAAAACTACTATGATGTAGGAAATCTTTTTATCTTTCCAATGAATATTTATAGTCAAAATTGGGACTTGTGTAACCCCACTTAAAAACTGTTTTAGTAAAATAACTCATGTTTGTGTCAATTTAATTTTAACATTAAATAAATATATATTAATGTCATTTTCCAACTAAAGTGGCTCCATGGGGTCCCAAAGTTGACCCATGGGTTGTCTTGGTCGGCCATGACTCATCCAATAGGAGTAGGACAAGTGTCATGCTCATCTCATATTATTAAAACATTATTTTTACCTTAAACTACACTAATTACCTCTAATCGCGATTAAGAACTTAAAAGTTACTATTCTCCAAAAAATTATTTTAATCTCATTGAACCAAATTTTACTTCTTAATGACAACCATGTATGTCGGATTTTTGAAAATCAAATCACAGAAGTGGTAATATTTCATTTAAACGAAAAATCAGTTATTTAACTACCACTTAGTGGTTTCACTATTCATCAAAAATTGAAGTTTTTCAGAACAAAGCCAAAATTTCACCCTAAGCTATAATTGATATTCCGAATTCAAAAATGATGTCTATTTTAAAAAATTCCAAAAATATAAGTTTCATTAATTAATTTTATAATTAATTCCCGCTGTTACGACAAATAGCGTGTTTTTAAGAAACAATTTATATCAAAAGATTGGCAATTGTTTATGTCCAATTTCAATGTTAAATTAATTCTAATGACCATAATTGGATAAAATGGTAAAAATATATTCTAATTATACCTTAAAACCACTAAATAGTATAATTTATCACAATAAATTATTTTTATTAAAAAGTTGTTTTAAGTATTTTTCACTATTCATAAAAAATTAGAAGTTCTCAGAAAAATACCAAAAATTCAACATAGGCTAATTTCGATATTCCGAATCCAAAAATGAAGTCCATTTTGAAATAAAAAATTTCTATAATTTTAAAAAGTGGTTATTAATATTCATAACAGCTATTTAATTGGTTGTGGTGTGTGTTAGAGCTCGATGTTGCGTACAACACACGCTATTGCATTATTCGAAGGGAAACGTACCGTGGAAGCTTGGGGTGTTACACATATTACTACAAACCATGATACATACATATTTTTCCCAAAAAATATATGTTCTAGGCTCCAAACTAGACTTAAAAACCATGATAACCTTTACTAACTCATTAAGAATCCATTTTAGGTTCAAAATAATGAATTAGACCAAAGTTTAAAGGATCCATACCTAAGTGAAATAACATGTTTCTAATATTATTGAGTATATTTTATTGATTGAATGAGATCCAAACTCATCATATTTAGAGAATCATATCTAGACTCATCGTGCTGAGAGAATCAGATCAAGACTCACCAGATTGAGAAAATTAGATTGAGCCAAATCGGATTGAGGATTTAGACTGAGAAATTGTGGATCAATTTCAAAAAAGTATTTATTATTTTGTCTGTATGAATTGTTTTATATGAAAACATTTTAAATTGATTGGAGTCAGTATAATCATTCCTATAGGCAGATAGAAGATGTCTAATGGGAAATGGTAAGGATTTACGTTCTCACAATGTAGTTAAACCTTGTAAATAATGTGTTCTTTACTTGATTTCCTATCTTTTTTTGCATAAGTATTTACTAAAAATTTATAAGGAAATATATCTTCATAGGTTTCAAGGGTTATGTTTCAAAAAGTTTCAAAACATACAAAAGTGAACAACTGATTCAACACCCCCCCCCCCACCCCCACCCCCTTATCACGTGTAATTCGATCCTTTGAAACTTTAATTAGTATCATAGGAAGGTTCCCTTTTTGAATCCTTATCATGGATAATATCAATTACATCAATAGTAAATGGATTCCTACATTTTATGGGAAAATATGAATTGAAAAATAGGATGATTCATTATCCCTTATCTCTAGGCCTGGAAGATCTTGATGCTGCTACTATTGGGTTTCCACATATTATGAAATATTCCCCAATAACCTTTTCTAATAAGAGAAATATATAAGTTCATAGAAATAATAGAAATACTTTTCTAATGTCCTTATCATAAAATTTTTATCAAAAGGTGATGGGTCTAAAAATTTCAAAATTTAGGAGGGACAAGTTGGAAAATGTTTTTGAAGGGCATAAAAAAGTTGAGGAAGAAAAGCTACAAATCTAGAATAGTAAGTATGAAGACATCACAATTAGAGATAAAGAAACAATTTATGAATACTTAAAAAGATTAAATGAAATTTTTTGCAATATATGAGGATTCAGATATGTCTGATAAGATTTTACAATCGTGAAGAAACTTATGAGAATATTTCTGGACATATTTCATTCTAAAATTTCTTCTTTAGAAGATAAAGATTATTTATATATTGATGAATTTCATAAATTTCTTGTTTCTTATGAAATGAGTAAATCAACAATTTTAAAAAAGAATATGAAAGATAAAATGGCATTTGAATCTATGAGAATGATAAAAATTCAAAATGTTGAGGAAGTCGGTCCTTATGAGTCTGAATATAAAGAAGATGATTATTTCAATGAAAAAATCATGTCTTATATATCCAAGAACTACAAAAGATGAAGAGGAAATTATTGAAGTAAAATTTCTATCAAATTTTTTGAGAGTGGAATAATCAGATATTTTTCTATGATTTTACCTAATAAGAAAGTTGGAGAATATTGAGATGATTCGGATGGAAAACCTCAATGGAAGAAGTGGAACAAAAATAATGAAGATGAAAATTATTCTAATAGATATAATAAGAAGTTTAATATAAAAAAAATAATTATGTTGAGTAAGAAATTTGAATTGGACTCAACAAAAAAAACTTATGAAGATGAAATTTTAGAAAAATTCAGAACCTTTATTGCAAAAGTTGAGAAAACAAAAGATTTATCATAAATTGAATAAGGTTTTTAAGAATATTATAGAGAGTATTTGCTTAGAAAAGATTTTTTTTCATCTCTTGAAAAATAATCTCTCAATAAATGAATAATATTAATAAAGAAATATTTTAAACTAGTTTTTGATGGAAGAAAAGATGTCATCAAGGAGGAGGATAAATAGATTTTGGAGATTTTAAGTTACAAAATTAGAATTGTTGAATGAGGAATGATGGTAGAAGATTTTAGTAAGAAGATGGAATCTAAGAAAGAATAAGTTAAAAAGTTTCAATCAAAACTTCTTTAGTCTAAAATTACCTTTAGTATGATTAAAAAAACGTATATAAATATTTTAAATTAAAATAAAATAATTCTAAAGATAATGAGAAGGTTTAATACAAGAATCTAGTGAAATCTTCTCTTACCAAAAATAATGTTTCATCTTATCCTTCTAACACTTCATGTTCTAGAAAAAGTATTGGGAAATATTGGGTGGGGAAAGTATATGAGAAACCTATAAACACTTCAAAATTAGATAAATCACTCAAAAGAAAATATGTTCCACATCCTGAGTATGTTAGAGATTAAAGAAGTTACCAACTACAACATAGTTTCAATAGAGAAATATGTTACTTCAATATAAAATTAAGATTTTATGGTTATTATTAGTGTTGAGGGATATATGGGAATATGGCTTATAATTTTTGGCACAACTTATCCTTACCTAGAATAAGTTTTGAGAAAAGTGTAATAAATAGTGAAAGTAGAATTGGAAACTTTCCTAACTTATTGAAAGTTGAAAACATGAATTCTCAAGATGTTAAAAACTTGACAATAAGAAATAAATTTGAATTTATAGAATAATTTTGTGGAATATGTGGCAAGGTTTTTCATCATACCATATTATTTATAAAACTTCTTACAGAACAAGTTTCTTATGATATAAAATAAAACAAAGCTAAAAAGAAGAATGTTGAGGAAATAACTTTTGTTTTTGAGACATCTTTGAAAGCATGTAAAAGGAAGAAACCATGGATACTTGATAGTGTTTGTTGTTTACATATGATAGGTGATATAAAAATCACGAAACATGATGAAATTCATGATGGAGGAGTAGTTACCTTGGTTAATAATAGTGCCTTAAAAATCATAGGAATCAAAAAAGTTGAGATTGAAGCTGAAAAGTTAAAATATAATGAAGTTTTATTTTTTGATGGGATTAAACATAGCTTACTTAGTGTAAGTCATCTTTGTGATTATGAAAAATAATTTTTTTTCGAAAATATTTATGTATCATCACAAGTGTAAAATATAGAAGATTCATTGAAAAATGAGAAAGAACCCATGAGAATCTCTTTTAAATTCCATAATTCAACAACTCTTATTACCTGAGTGTTGAAGATGAAAACAAATTGTGGCACTAAATTCTTAGGAACATTGGACAGAAAAGTATGAACAAGATTTCTTAATTTGATGTAATTCATAATTTTCTATAATTTAAAATAATAGATAGAGATGTTTGAATTTCTTTATAGAAAGGAAAGATGACTAACAAAACTCATAAGAAAATTGAGATTAAATATACCATGCCTCTTGAACTTGTTCATTCTGATTCATGTAGGTCGATGAGACATCAATCAAAAAAAGTGATTTAAACTTCATCAGTTTTACTGATGATTTCACTCAGATGAAAAACATCGTGTTTATGAAGTACAATTCAGAGGCTATTGAAATGTTCAAATTCTTCAGAATGGATGTTGAGAAAGAAATAGGGGTTTCCATAAAGAATTTGAGATTAGATAATGGTAAAAAATTAAAAAACAATAATTTGAAAATTATCTGATAAATCATGGTATCAAACATCATTATATTTCTCCTTATACTCCACAAAAAATGGAGAAAAATTAAGAAAGAATATAAGTTTGGTGGAAATGGGAAGAAGTATATTAGCAGAATATTGACCTTCCAAATTCTATTAGAGAGAAGAAAACATGAACAAATTTCTTCAAGACTTGGCACCTACGCTTCGAACATGACCTAGGCATTGATGGACGCCACCTCTACCCCCTCCCCATCGGTGGGGTGGGGGGCTCTATAATGGATCATCCTCCCTCTTTTATCCCATTTTCTATTCCCCAATTCATTCCTTGATTCCCTAAAATTCATATTTTCCCAAAGGTTGTGGGTCTACACGATGGCTTCCCACAGCTCGAGATTTCGACCTTAGAATTTACTGATGCTTCAGATCTCCTTAAACAAACCTTTGATTCTCGATTCATCTCATGGAACCCATCTATTGATTCATTTGATAGATTTTTTTTCTTCTTGGGGGCTTGAGGAATTGGTTGTGGTTAGACTCCTTGACAGGAGGCATATCATGAGTCCTTTCTCATATTTTGAAGATCTGATCACAATGTGGTTTGGGGCTCCTCGATCTTGAAATGGCTTCTACTTCCATATTGTATGATGGTCTTTTGATCTTCATATAATGTTTGATGCACCGAAAATAGCTCTATCGATTAGATTTCCTAAGCTCCCTCTTCCGTTTCAGAACCCTTCAGTAATCTGAATGCTATAAAACATGGTCAGACTCTATCTATGTTCGTATTCAAGAACCAATGATGTTTTCCATCAAATATTTCCATGTATTTGTGTTGAATGTTGACGTTTTTAAACCTTTGGTCGAATGGATTTGGATCTCGGTAGGAAATGAGATTTGTTGGAAGAAACCTGTAGTGTTTGAGTCCGGGATGCACTTATGTTCACTATGATTTCACCTTGGGAATTTTTATCATTAATGTCTGCAAGGAAGTCAGGCTCTACAAGGGGAGAAGAAAACTGCTACTAGTAGAACTCAATGTCCCTTGGGATCTAATTGGGTTCTCCTTGATCATGGATGTCCTCTGGACGTAGAATGTTAGTAGAATTTGAAGGCCTATAGTTGTTAGGGGATGTTTGACGCGTCTCTTTTGGATCTGGTCTCTCATATAAAGCTGTTAAGGCTTCTTGGAATCCATCAAAGGTTACTCATATTGACACAAAAGTATCATAATTTGTAACTGGCTGTAATGTGATGTGGGTGTTGTCTGTACTTCTGAGGTTGTGCGTGTTGAAGGGGGTGATGGGGTTAGCAAGAATGTGGGACTGGTTTAGGAGAAAGAGGTGGAACATAAGGAGAGTGAGGTGCACTTGGATGCATATATGGTTATGTTGTTGGCTTCATTAAATACACCCAGTGAAGCTATGGTTAATGAGGCATTTGGTGTGGATCTAGCCACTAGTGAAGACACTTTTATGCAATTTCAATACATGGGTCATGGATTTGTATAGCCAAGGGGTTCATATATTCCAATGCTAGACTTGTAGGCTAAACCTTCTTATGCTGAGAAGGTTAAATCTTGAGGAATGATTAAAAATTCTAAAAACTATTTTTCAGTACTCGAAGAAGAAGAGTTTCATGCTCTTGGTAAAGGAAATGAGATGGAGGCTGCCCATCATGAGGACCCCTCTATGCGATGGGGGTTATCCAAGAGGATTAGAATTTAGCTTTGGACCCCCTGCTAAGTCCTAGGAAGTGGGAATTGTGGGGGAATATCTTTTACCCTCTTCAAGGAATGGAAATAACACCATTATCGATTCAAAAGGTTTTATTAAGGATAACTGAAGGATGAAATGAAGAAACGACTACTCTAACTTAGCTAGTCCTCATGTTAATAGGTCATAAAGTAAAGGTAAAATACCTCTGAAGGTTCCTAATATAGAAAGAAACAACTCCACGAGCAAGTCTAAAGGCTCCAACAAGCATGTGGATGAAACTCAAACATGGTAATCATAGGTCAATGATCAGGTGACTAAAAAATTCGAGATTGTTGATCCCACCATCCCCCTGAGTGGTAAGGAAATAATGGAGTGTGATGCTTGGGAAACCATCATTAGTTTCAATGAAGAATTTATAGAGGAGGCCCTATAGGTCAAGGCTACTCAAGAGGAGTTTTACAGGCTGGTTGGGAGGTGAATTCAGGACAACATTAACAAAGAGCAGGGTGCCTGGATCCAAAAATAACTGGGTTTATTAGAACGTGGTTTCAATAGAAGGAAGATTAATATGGAAGAGCTTATCCAAACTTGGGACAACATGAAATGAAATATTGAAGACCTCCCCAGTAATAATTCATATGGGAAATAAACCACCCTACAATGGATTATACACAGAGGTAAGGTTTCTAATAGGATTAAACTGTAATTCAAGGAATCAGAAACTACTTATTATGTCGTTTCATTGTCTGATTATGTTTTGGACTAGTTTCCCACTTTTACCATAAAATTTCTTTTTCTTAATAAAAATAATTATTTTTGTTAGAGATTCTATTAGAGAGAAGTTGTTAGTACTAATGTACGTGTTTAAAATAGATTCTTGTTGAGATCGGAAAGTATCATGAACCATTATGAAATGTGGTATAACAAAAAACTTTCATTGTAATACTTTAAAGTTTTTGGAAGTCCATGATTTCTCAAAATCCAAAATCCAGATTTGGGAAATTTTGATGGTAAATCTGAGGAAGGAACTTTTATGGGTTATTCTCCATACGTAAGAAGTTAAAAATATTGGGAAAAACATTCAAAGATGTTGGTGGAATCATATGATGTGATTGTAATTGAAAATAAAAGTTACTTAACAAACGTTTTTGAGAATGATGAGGAGGATATACCGAAAAATTACAAAAATATTGAAAGTAATTCAAAATATACTTATCAAGATTCAGAATAATCGTGTGAGGAGGAAATTTCAGCTAGGAAAGAATCATTGAAATTTCCTACCTTAAAAAATATGTCAAATCTGAAAACATTATTGAGAATTAGAAGGCTCGAATCCAGATAAGAATAAATCTGAGATTAGATAACCAGACTTCACTTATCTCAAAAGTTGAATGAAAATCAATTTTAGATGTTATACCACACAAATAATGGGTGTATGACATGAATGAAGAGTTGGATTTTATTGAGAATAGTGAAACATGGGAACTTTTTTCATGAACAGAAAATAAAAATGTTATAGGAACCAAGTGGGTTTATAAAATCGAGTTAAATGTATATGGATAAGTTTTAAGAAAATCTAGTTTTTTTTGTATAGGCTATGCACAGGTGGTAGGTGTGGATTTTGAAAAAATAATTACCCCAGTTATAAGATTAGAAACTATTAAAATGTTTATTTTAGTGGTAACACATAGGAATTACAAATTTTATCAGATGGAGGTAAAGTTATAATTCATAAATAGTGATATTGAGGAAGAAGTTTACATCTAACAACCTTGTGGGTTTCTATTTAATGAGGATGAAAATAAATTTTGTAAATTGAATAAATATTTATATCAGTTAAAACAAGCTCCATGTTATTGGTATTATAAACTTGACAATTATTTGATAATATTGAAATTTTCTAAAGGAAAAGTTTATATAAACTAATATGTGAAAGATGTTGACTATAGATCTCTAATTATAATTATTTATGTTGATGATATAGTTTTTTGGGGGATAAAAGATATGTTTTTAAATCTTTTTTTGAGGAAATGAATAAGAATTTTGAAATGTCAATGTTGGGAGAACTAACTTTATTTCTGGGTTTACAAGTTCAATAAAATGAAAAATACATATTATTATCTCAAGAAAATTGTACAAGGTAATTGTTAAAGAATTTTGGGATGACAGAATATAAAGAAGTTTCAACTCCCATTTCTGTGAGGATAAAGTCGAGTAAAGATGAATCTAAAATAAGTGTGAATTTTAAAGACTTTTGGAAGATAATTGGTAGTCTTATTTACCTTATAGCATCAAGTCTAGATATTGTTTATGATATGACTTTGTGTTCCAGGTATCAAAGTAATCTGAAAGAATCGAATATTTTGGCAGCAAAGTGGATTCTAAGATATTTCAAAGGAACAAATTCATATAGGTTTTTATAAAAAAGAAATAGGTAGATTAAGTTTCATGTTTATATTTATGTCTATGGGGTTGGAGATTATAATAATAGAAAATCAACCATAGGAGGAAAAGTTTTCTTAAGTGAATGTGGTGTGAGTTTTAATAGTAAGAAACAAAGTTCAGTAACTTTGATCACAGCTTAATACAAATATGTTGCACATACTCAAGCTTGTACTGAAATGTTTTGGATGAAAGTTCATCTGGAAGATTTGAAAGTAAAATTTATAATCCATTAAAGATAATTTTTGATAATCAGAGTGTAATTTATATTTCTAAGAGTTTTATCCAACATTAAAGATCAAAGAACAATGATATAAAGTTTCACTTTATAAAAGATAAAAAAAATCTCAAGAAGTTTCACTGAAATACATTTCAACAAACTATTAGATTTATAATATCTTTACAAAAGAAATAATGAAAGAACAGTTTGTGGAATTGAGGCTCTAAATTCATTTTCATCCTCCCCCCATTTCTTCCTAGACCTCATAAAAAACCCCATTGGGCTTTGGATTATATTAACAAAGTGGGAGAGAAAGTTACTACTTTTTTACTTTGTAAAAAGTTTTTACATGACTTTCTTTTATTAATATGAAGTTTTGGTTATCATATAATGGGGGAGAGAAAAATAAAATTGAGAGAAAAAAAGAAATGTGAGGGAAAAGGAAAAGTGAGAGAAAAATAAAAAATATATAGGAAAAGATAAAAGTGAGGGGGAGTTTATCTTTACATGGTCACAAAAGTCTATTATCACTGAGGGATGGAATTTCTAAAAAAACATTACTTTATTCAGTATTGTGGTGTTAGGATGTTATCTCTTTAGAAAGGCTATATTTTGATAAATTTCAAAATTTGAACTATGAAAGAATTCTGAGAGTTGAAAAGTTGTTAATGAGGGTTGTTAAAAAATCCAAATGGGGTGATTGAAAAACCATTGTTGTAAAAAAAATTGAAACAAAGTTTTTATATTTTTTGAATACTAACCTTTTTTATAAGAATTTTTTAATTATCCATGAATTAGATCCATGTACATTGTATTCATCTCATCATATCAAAAATAATTAGAGGTAAAAATTATTGTTTAATAAAAGTTTGCCTTTGTCGTTGTCAGAGAAAAAAAGAACTTACCGAGGGAAGAAATCATATTATTGTTGAAGAGGTTTGTTTAAGAAAGTGAATTAATGAGTTAGAAATTTTTTATAATTTATAAACCAAATTAGATGATGATTTTTTGATCATAAAGTTATCAAAAACATGAAAACTTTAATGATAAAATCTTTTGAGGAAATGGTGGAGAGGTATAAAAATTTTCAAATTTACATTATGTAAATTCCACCTTAATGGGATATCCATCCTAATGGGAATTCCATCGTAATAGTAATTCCATCATAATGATAATTCAATCAGATTCACTAAAAAGGATACATAATTCATAATCACTAAGAAAGAAATGGAATTCAGATTCACTGATAAAGAAATAGAATTCATATTCATGAATAAAAAAATAGAATTTGGATTCACTAAGAAAGAAACAGAATTCATATTCACTAACAAATAAATAAAAGTCGGATTTAGGGAGAAAGAAAGTGAAATTGTATTGATTTGATTATGAAGAAGGCTCAAAAAGAAAATTCTATAAGTTTTATGAAGATTTGAGGAGTTCAAACTTGAAATTCAATTTTTTGTAAATCTGGTAGAAATATAAGGATAATTGAAGAATTCAAAGTTGAATTTTAAATGTTAGATACTTTTGGAGTTATGAAATCTAAGGAAGTGAGAAATGTTTTCAATTTTCCCACACTTTATTTTCTAAGGCACCTATAAATAATTTCTCTGATCATTTTTTTCATTATTTATTTTTCACATAAGTGGAAAAGGTGGAGTGCTGAAAAAATCAAGTGAAAGTCATTGTCAGTTAGAGATCTCATGAGGAGGATCAAATAGCTGAATGTTTTTTTCTAGATTAAGAAAAATAGTATTGAGAATAATGTATTAATTCAATATAATTGAGAAAATCAGACTGAAGAATATCGTATTGAGAAGATCATATTGAGTCTATCGGATTGAAGGAGATCATATTGAGAATTTGAGAAGAGTTTGAGTTTTCTATATTTAGAATGGGTTGATTGTATTGAGTCCATCGTATTGAGATAATAGGATCCAGAATCATCTTATTGATAGAATCAGATCAAGACTTTTTATATTGAGATAATCATATCTAGACCCATTATATTGGTAGAATCATATCGAGACTCATCAAATTGAGAAAATCGGATCCATCCAAATCGGACTGCGGATTCAGACTAAGAAATTGTGGAGAAACTTGAACAAAGTATTTATTCTTTTGTTTGGATCAATTGTTTTATAATAAAACATTATAAACTAATGGGATTAAATATAATCATTCCTATTGGGAGATAGAAGGTTTCTAATGGGATTTGACATAAGTATTATTTATTTCCTAATAATAGTGGATTTCCATAGACCCACGAGAATGGAAATGGTGAGGATGTATGTTTTCACACTAAGGTTGAACTTTATAAATCTTGTGTGATTTACTTGATTTATTATCCTTGCATGCATAATTATTTAATAAAAAATGATAAAGAAATAAATCTTAATAGGTTTTAGGGGTTAAGATTCAAAAAAAAATGTAACTTATAAAAAGTGAACAACTGATTCAACCACCCCCCCCCCCCCTTCTTAGTTGTTATTATATCCTTTGTAACTTCATTAATAACCCCATACACACACTCAATATGTAATATAATCAATTTTTTATGATATCTCGTCAATCAGGCTTCACTTAAATGTCATCAACATATAAACTTGATATTCCTTTCCACTAATATCTAAAATGAGCTTGCATATACACCATATTCATGGAATTTATTATGGTTATTCTATTTAAATCAAAGTGTCGGTATATAAAATTCTATAAATTTGTAAGGGATAAATCCTTCCTCAACTTATTTATCAAAAAAATATAATTTATGAGGAACCCAATGTACTCGACTTCTCTAGGAACATATGTAGTAATTGTTTGTATCATTACATCTAAGTGTACAAGTAATGGAATGAATTAATAATAATATTAAAGTATAAGGATCGTAACAAATGCTCATGGATAATAATATTCAATGAAATGGAACTACTGGAAAGGGGGTTTTTCCCCACGCATCTATCCCTAAGGTTTAAAAAAAATCATGGGGATATGTGTTTTTTTATTATCTATTCCCACAATTTTATTAAAAATGTGGGTAATCAATCTCCAATTCCCATATTCCATTGCACTCATCATCCCTCTTACATCATGAACACTCCTCCTTCACTCTTACATCATGCTCCCTGCTTAAACACTCACTTCCCCAACCTCCACCTCTGGTCCCTCTCCTCCCGTCCCTGACCAATTCATCTCAGCCATCCGACCACCACCTCCTAGCCCTCTCCTCCCCTCACCGACCTCTGACTCTCGGACATCCGACCACCATGTCCTGGTCATCTCCTACCCTCCCTAGCCTCCACCTCCACTACCGACCTCGACCTCCTGGCCTTCGCCATAACCCCAACGACCCGGCCTCTGCCTCCCTTCCCCCAACTCTAGTGATGTCCCCCCTCTCGGATCCCTCTCTTCAAGCAACTTCCCCTCTCAGCTTCCTCTCCTCCAAACCTTCACCTCCGCCTCAACTCCCCCTAGCTCTGGCAACGTCCCATCCCAGCCTCTGCCTCCCTACCCCACCAAACTCTGGCATCTAGGTATGAAATTTCTTCTCCTTGATTTTTTATTATTTTTAAACTAATCATTTATTCTTATATCAAAAGCCTCAAAAAATTGACAACACAATTTCTATTTTGAATTTTTTATTTAACCAATAAGCTTTCATCTTAGAGGTAAATTCTACTTCCTCTCATTTTTATTGAAACATCCCTTTTTAATTACAATGTTTTATTCCACTTCATTTTGTTCTTTGGATATAACCAAAAACACTACTAATTTAGGATCATGTTAAAATCCTCAACATGTTGACTACACAATTTCACTTTTTCATTGTTCATTTAATAAATAAGCATTCATATTATAGGTAATTTTTACATCCTCTCATTTTTATTGCAACATATTTTTTCATTTACAATGTTTTATACCACTACATTTTGTGTACATGTGTTCATACCACTGATTTTGTTTAGACTATTAAATGTGGGGCGACTCAATGAATTTTACAATAATAACAGTTTTTCAATGTTATAGCTCACACAATAATATGAGAATAGATGAGTTATAACTACTTGGTCACACCACACATGGTATTATTCATGGTAAAATTGGTTTTCTGAATTATAACATAATTTCTTATATAGACATTTCTAATGGGTTTGGCAGTTACATTGACATCATAAACATCCATATTCAAATTATATGGGGTAAAAATGATTGGGATATGATCTAAAGGATATGATTGAAATAGAAAAGGTTATATTGATATTATAGTTTGAATTATAAATTTGAAATTTAAAGTAATCTGGTTAAGGGGATTTTTATTATATGAGAAATAGGATAACATAAAGAGAATAGAGAATAAAAAGATTTTTATGATAAAAAATTAGTGGAGTTTTATCGTATTGAAATATATTAAAGAAATGTAATAAAACAAGAACCTTTTGTGAATATTATTGATTATATTTAAATGAAAAAGTATAGAACTATAAAAGAACACACCTATTGATGGGAGTTACTTATTTTTTATGAAATATTTATGAAATCAACCTACATGTCATATCTTTATTTTTACCTCTTAAAAATGAAGGTTTGGGTGATATAAAGGGTTCATTGACCATTGATTATTAGTGATAAATCCCTAAATATGTAATCCTATAGTATTAAAGTAGCAATTAATAGTTATATCAACACATCGTTGTTATGTACCCCATACAGTATCCTTTTATAGGTGAACCAAGTAAAATTTTCATGTTCATGAAATATAAATTTCTGAATTTGGTTAGGTTTAATAATAATATTCATGATTTCATTGACAAAACAACAATAAGATCTATTTTTTATAAAAAATCAAGATGTTTTTTCACCCAATTTGACCACATCAATTGGCGTATTGAGGCACCACACAACAAAGAAGTGCTACTAGATTGTACAAAAAACATATTAAAAATTATCATAGGAATCATATTGAGATCCAATATCATTTTAAAATGGATAAAGTGGTGAAATATGTAGTAAATCAAGAATTCATTGGAACTCAGGAGCATGCAGACAATATCTTCACGAAACTATTAGTTTCTCTTGTATATGAAAGACATTGGTTGAAACTTGGAGTTTAACAAAAAAAAATCAAACTAGAAGATATAGACTTACCCCTCTATAAATTATACCTAATTCTATATCTGATATATTTTTTTATTTTTGTAGCAAAATTTTTTGTAATGGTTGTTAATGAAAAGGGGGAGATATTATCTAGGTGGAGTTTGTAAGGATAAGGGATTATCTTATAATACATTAAACAGATTTCATTCCTAATTAATTAAATTGTTTCATACATCGAACATGGTCTCAAATAGGCTTATAGAATTTATTAGTGGGAATTTTTTTATTTTAGATTAAATGGAATATTTTTTGGACCATTTAATTTTATTGACAATGTGGAAACCAAATTAAGGGATAGTAATCATAATGGTTTGAATTTCCAAGAAAAAATAACAGGGGGTAGAATATTGGAACCATCTATATATTTTTTTTTATTTCAATTGTAATCATTTTTTTTAGTGTTCATGGTTTTCTAAAGGACTTTGAAAATTTTATGTATTTGATATAGGTTAGAAAAATATGATATTCTATGGAAATTAGAGAGAAACTGTGTTTTTATAGTGAATGGTATTTTCTCATTACATATAATGGTAAAATATGTTTTTCATAATTATGGTGGATGAGGATATGCATTTAGTGATGGTATGAATAATTTCAGTAGTGATAGAGATGTTAACGTTGTAGTCATTTACTAAAATGTAGTCCAAATGATATGTATTTGTCTATGAAGAAGAATACTATTATTTTGTAGAGGGACTGAATTTATTAGATAAAATTAAATCATTGAGTTTACTTATTTTTTTTTAATAAGTTTCCATTCCATAACATCAGTCTCTTCTATAGTGGGGTTAGATTTTACAGATCGAAGAAAAATCAAGGATTTTTTTTGAGTCAATTGGTGTTAACACCACATACATCATTTACATCATGGAATGTATAGAGAATCTTTAAATTACTCACCAAAAAGGATTTTTTGGGCCACATCTCATATAGAAATTAACAAAAAATTAAATAATAAAATCTTATCTACTTTTTAAAGGATATTATAAACCAAAAAAGCAGGTTTCTCTAGAATTATATTATAATTATTGATGTATCCATTTATAAAGGGTTTGGAAGTTACATCGAATTCCTAAAATTCAAAATTATAATTATATGGAGCTTATATATTTAGGAGATGATATAATGTAAAAAATTAATGGAGGAGAATATGGTTAGTTATTATAGTTTGAATATCAAATTTTAAATTCAAAATATTTTGGATAAGATGATTTATGTTTTTCAAAATAGAGGATATGAAATATACAACATATAATAGTGGGATATTGATTATTAGTAATTATAGGAGTGCAATAAAATTGATATTTCTTAATTAAAAGGAATATAAAAAGATCTTGGAATGTATATTCTTAATGGCTTTGAAATGAAAAATTAGAGCATTATAAAATAACACCCCCATTGATTTGTGTTACTTATCTTTTTTGAAATTTTTATTGCACCAACCACTATGTCATATCTATATATTTTCCATTTGAAAAATAGTGCGTAAAATAGAGGAATAGGTTATAGACCATGGATGTGTTCAAATCTCTTCATAATGTTGTAATAACATACTAGTTAAGCCTTAGTTAATTTTCATATCAACACATCATTGATATGTACTTCTTGGAGTTTCCCTTTTTTTGGTGAGCCATGTTAAATTCCATACACATTATCTTTACAGTTGTATATTTATTTATGTTTAATAATCATACTCTCATTGTCTTTTCTAATTAAAATACAAGATCTAATATTTTATAAAGAAATGAATAATTTTTTTAACTCTAATTCACCCCCTATTTGGGTGTACTAAGGGACCAAGAAAAAATAAATGCACATTTGTTCAATTATATAATGAATTCCTAAAGGGACCACCTTCCTGGATATTAGAGTATCCATATATGATCAACTCTTGTGCATTCCTCATTTAAGATAATATCGAGCATCATAAGGCTCATGATCTCATATAACAGGCCTCAAGACCACAAAAACTAATTATAAACAAAATATAGTGAATTAAATAATTTAATCCCAAAAAATATTGTTGAAAACCCACATAGATATATTGAAACATTAAAAAATCATAAAATAGTGTATAATAGACTCATTCCTTGATTTTGAAATTCCTATAACAAAAATTCAAATTAACGAACACACTAAAAATCACAATTTTCTAGTCAAATAGAAAAATTCCATGAAAAATCTACCCAGTGACATAAATATATTAACATTTTTAAGAAATATGTAGCATTTGTACTCCTTTTACATCGTCAATATATTACACCAAAAATACCCATTCATGTGAAATAATTCTTCCATGTTCTAATGGAATATTACATAAAAACTTATATGGAGATTTTGTCAACTAGTATGAGGAAAATGAGGGGAATATAAACAGGGGAAGGTGAAGGAACACACCCATAAGGGTAAGGAAAACACTCCCTCATATAAATAAATGTAATAGGTGGAAGAGTAAATGTGTTATTGGGTATTATTCCTCTAGTTTAGGAAAAAATATATAGGAAAACCATTGGTGGGAAAGAAATATGGGGCCTAAAAGTCCCTCTTTTCCTCACTATGAAATTATAACATAGACCCACCATATACTTGGTTCACAATTATTGGGTACCTGATACCCCTATATTAGTTTTATATAGGACACAATCGTATTTTCTTCATACCAATTAGTATGAATAGGTTAACTAGAATTCTCTAACATGTTACCCAATGTCCAATACGTGATTCTATAGTTAACCTTCATCCCACTATTAACTCCAAAATTACATAAAAAGGGATTAGATAAATGAAATTTCAATTAAATTAGATCAATTATATAATCTAATAGTATAAATAAAAATTTAGTCCTAGATAACATGGACTTTCCTCATAAATGGGTTGGCTAGTCCTAGGGAAAATCTCTATACCATGTATCAACACATTCTTATTCTATTTTGTACCTTTTCAAAATAGTAAGAATAAAAAAACCTCTAATAAACTTTTTCTAGGTCCTACCACCAATCGATGCTTGCCCCATTGGCATGTATAATACCCCAAGAATGTCGCCCCATATGATGGAGGATGCCCGCCCCATATGACGGAGGATGTTGACTAATAGTGAGGGTGTCAAGTAGTATGATGGGAGATGATACTCACATATTCAATTAAAACACATTAGAAAGAAACATAATAATATAAAAAAATCTAAATAATACATTTAATGACATAATGAAATGTTTCAATGATAATCAAAATAATCCGCGCAATAAAAAATAATAATTTTGTGCAATGCATTCAGGTAATCATAATATAAATGGACTATCGTAAGATAAAACTATGAAAAATATGACAAATGGTCTTGAGTATAAACCTGGATGCAACACTCATTCTTAATCTTAGAAACCAAGAAATCAAAAACATCATGTGCTTTTCCAAATCTAAATATACAATATAATATTGATAACAACTTAGATTCCCAACTTCTAAGGTAGAAAGTGTGGGGTTTTATTATAACTCGGTAATACTCAAAATATGGTGTACCTAAAATTAGAATTCAATTATTTTTTTCATTGAGATGGTTAATAATCAATTATTTATTATCATATTAATATTTTAAAATTTTATAATTTAAGTTAAAGTGTAATAAAAATACTACTAATGCTTGATCTCTATAATGGCACTCAACAACATTTTGTATCTACTTTTTCCATCATTGGCGAGTCTATATTCATTGTATATGTTAAATTAAATGAATATGGGGATCGTTTAAAATATTTTTGATGATGGGTGAATGTTTTTATCTCTCCCTTGATTTTTTTTTAATGTTATACCTAAGGGAAGAAAAAAATTATCTCTCCCTAAGTTCAACTATAATGACACATAAAACTCTATCCTAGACATGAAACCTTTCTGGGCCCATTATGGTTTACCTTTCTAAACATCCATTTATTGGATAGAGGTGAGAATTTTATCTCTGATACTGAAAGGGTTGAAATTGGTTATAAAAATAAAGGCACTTTCAATACAAATATGAATTAAATTTTATGTTTTATGTTCTAATGGTTTTATTTTATTTATTAAATATCCCTTTTTAAATTATGGTTTACATTGTTGATTGTAAGATAAATTTTTTCTTGTTATAGAATGGATATAATCTGTATGTATCGTACCGATAGGATTTCAACCGCGTTTCAAAATAATTTGGAGAATTTTTTAGATTCTTCATTTGACAATGCTTCAGATGGAGGTTGTATACAGCTTCCATGATATAAATGTGTTGGAAGACAATGGTTAAGCCGAGAAGTTTCTAGCAACCATATAACGAAATTTGGACCTCAAACAAACTATTTTGTTTGGTATCACCATTGAGAGACGAGTCAATGTTCTACTGGTCATGAAAAAAAATGAAAGAAGTGGCATGAAGAATTTGATATTTGATCAGTTTCCATTTCTTCATCATCCCAAGAGAGATCGTATGACAGTGAAAGAATACAATGATATAAATTCACATGAGGAAAATACTAAAGATTATGATGAGAGAGTGAAAAATTTATTGGATGATGTCAGAACTCCAGAATATTAGGAATGTACTAAAATGACCAATTTGGAATTTTTAATGTGATTATATCATGGGAAAATGATGTATGGAATTTACAATACCAATATTTATTATATTCTTACATTTTTGAAGTAATTTCTTCCTAATGGTGCAGATATTCCCACAAATCATTATAAGTTATGGAATTTAATTAAGCAGCTTGGATTTGATACTAATAAAGTCCATGATTGTCTAAAAGATTATAGTTTATTTTGGGAGGAAACAACTGACCATAATGACTATAAAGAATGTGGTACATCTCGATGGAAGACAAATGCTGATGGAACACCATCTCATGTGGCACAGAAAGTGATGTGGCACTTTCCATTGATTCCCAGACATCAAAATCTATTCATGTCTGCAGAAATATCAGCCAATATGTGATGGCATGATGATTAGATAATTAAAGGTAATGATGATTTGGTTCATCTAGTAGATGGATTATCATGGTGGACATTTGATGCACAACATCCTGATTTTACAACTGAGGTGCGTAATGCCAGGCTAGGTCTATCCTGTGATGGTTTTAATCTGTTTGGTCATATGCTTACTTCTCACAGCATGTGGCCAGTTTTTATTCATGTTTATAATCTTCTTTTGTGGATGTGTATGAAATTTTTATTGACTTTATTGAGTATACTAATATCTGGACCTTTTGATCTCGGTAATAATATATATTTCTACTTACAACCTTTAATAACAGAGTTGAAACAACTTTGGTATTTGGGTGTGTGGACATTCTATGCTTCTTCAAAGAATACATTTTAGATGTGTGTTTCCCTTCTATGGACCATAAATGATTTCACATATTATGCAATTATTTCTGGGTGGAGCACGAAGAGAAAACTATCATATCCCATTTGTATGAAGAATACACAATCAAGAAGGCTTAAATATCATCGTAGTTTTAGTTTCATGGGGCATCAATGATTCTTGTCAATGGATCATCAATACAGAACAAATCGTCAGAGGTTTGATAATACAGTTGAGACTAAACAACCACCTCAATGTATGTTAGGAAGTTATGTGCTTAATGAATTGAAAGATTTCAGTTTCTCATTAGGTAAAGTTCAGTTGAAATCTAAAAAGAGGAAGAATGTTGACACTAAAACCACTTAAAATTGAAAAAAGAGAAGTATTTTTTGTTTGAATTGCCATATTGGTCTACCAATTAGTTATATCATTTTTTAGAATTAATGAATATTGATAAAAATATATGTGAAATGTTGCTTTCAATTCTTTTGAATATCAAGGGGAAGACCAAAGTTGACTTCCAATCTCGTCGGGACTTTTTGGATAGGGGTATTTGACCAAAACTTCATCTTGTGTGTATCGGTGAAAACAAATTGAAATTTCCTTATGATTCTTATTGATGACACCATTAGAGAAAGATCAATTTTTGGTAGAATTGGGGAATAACAAGGTTCCTTATGGCTATTCCAGCAACATATCTAAATAAGTCAATAAGAAGATATATGAAACTAAAATCTCTGAAAACTTATTATTATCACATCATTCTTCAGGAATTGATTCCAATATCAATTCAGAATTTTCTATCCAATAATGTATGGGTGATAGTGATTCTCTTGTCCCATTTTTTAGAGACCTTTGTGCTAAAAGGTTATCCAAGTCATCCTTGATAAAAATAAAGTTGGAAGAACCATTAATTTTATGTGAGATGGAAAAGATTTTTCCTCCATAATTTCTCACTTGTATGTTTCATTTAACGGTTAATCTTCTAATTGAAACACTTCTTGGGGGACCAGTTGCTTTTTGATGGATGTATTCTACTGAAAAAAATATGTTCACAATAAAATCATATGTCCAAAATAAGAATTATCCTGAAGGTTCAATTGTGAGGTGTTATCTGGCTCAAAAATGTATGGGTTTTTGTTCAATGTATTTTTATGATGTCACCACTTGACATAATAGGCCAATGAGAAATGAAGATGACCAGTATGGGGAAATTGATCCCTCGTTTCCATCTCTTCCCCAAACAGGAGGAATTGTTGGGTCTTATACATTGGCTACATTGAGCCATGAAAAGTGGGAGATGGCACAACACACATTCTTGTTAAATTTTGGTTTGTTCGATGACTTATCAAGTAACTAACTTGGATATTTATATTTTATCTCATATTATGAAATTTCACAAATAACTTACACTTTTATTATCATTTTATGTAGGTGACATAAACAAATTATAAGTAGTGTTCATTGATCTTTGTCTTTGAGAAGGAGATAGGCTTTACATAGACCAAAGCTTCCTACTTGGTTGAAATCAAAGGTATTAACATTAATTTAATTAGTTTAAAAATTTTATATCCATTTAAATGTATTATTCATATATATTTCAAGTTTTGAGTTTACCTATTGACTCTATTTCTCAAGAATTGAGATCTTTGGATTTTGGTCCTAATTCTTTAGTTTGTGAATGAAAATATTTAATAATCAATAGGTATAAATTTGTTACAATCGATTGAGTAGTGAAAATGAGAACACAACATGACGGTGTTATGTTAACCGCTACAACAGATTGTTATTCAAGTGTATCAGATAGTTGTCCTCGATATAAAGATGTGTATTAATATGGACTAGTTGATAAAATTTTGTTACTGGATTATTACTCTCAAGGTATATTCACTATGATGAAATGTAAATTTTTTGATTCAATGAGAAACATGGTACATTTATTTTTGAATATGGATTTGAAGTTATTTATATAAGTTGATTACTGTGTACTGATGAACCATACATTTTGGAATCAATGGCTAAACAAGTGTTTTATGTGAAAGATCATCTGAGACTAGATTATGGTGTCATTAATAATGTAATTACCATTAATATTTTTCATGATGTTGGTGATGAAATTTCCACCATTGACATCCCCATTGGTGTTGGAAAAAATATTTCATTTGACGAATCAAATTGACCCATTGTGAGAGTTTATGTTGAACATAAAGTAATGGTCAGTAATATATAGAAGCAACCATATATATTAACTGTCCATTTAGTTTATAGTGATAGGAGTTTCTCAAGTTATTATTACTGTGATTACATTAATTATGTTTTAGTTTGGAATTATATGTTTGTTTTTTTGTTTTTTTTGTGTCGTTTCATTAAATCAGATTTATTTCAATGTACAAAATTTAGTTTAAATCTTGTTTTTAAAAAATTTATAACTTGTTAATGTAATTTTAAAAAAGGTGTTTGTCATTTCCTTGTAATCATTTTTGTAATCAATAATTAAAAGAAGTCAAATTGGTTCCTCTCATGAATTGAAGATAGATGTAAGTTGTATGCATGATTTATAAAAACTATTACTAAAAACTTTACATTTCATTATTATGTAGATTATTCCAAATATAACAGAACGTCGAAGAAAGTGACCATTTGATCCTGATTGACCAGGGCATGAGTTCGCGTTGTCTTCACTTCCATCAGTGAGTTTTATAACTATAATGTTTTTCTACTAAATTACATATAATTTCATGTTAATATTATTTATCAATTTTTTAGGGACATTAACTTCCACTGGATTTGACTCATAATCTGGTTATCATGGGTATGAGGGGGGATTCTCCTAGACCTAGAGGGAGCACCCTTAATACCCATTTTCACACTGACCTACCATCGGACTCCCCTTCCACCAAGCCTTTTCATGCTCCTCTTGAGTCTTTGGGGATGTTTTTATCCATGCCTCCATCATCATCTCAACTACCCTCTTATTAACATGCCATATCTTTTCCAACATTAGGGATGATCCTACTCATGCCTCCATCATATCATTTGGCCTCTTCTTCCCATTCGATGACTACACCACCTCCATAGATGTTTCCACCTTTACCATATCCATATCTGATGATGTATTCCCCATCCTAATACCCAGATGATGCCAGGTCTACACCACCTCCAATTCCTACTGTCTAGCCAGTATCTGATGAGTCTGTTCCATTAGCTTCCACTCCAATGCATGAAGGTCACCCAGAGAATTCACTGGAATAGACACTTCCTGTAGAGGCTACTGAGTTAGGATAGCCCACAGATCCATTAGTCTATTGAGAAACCTACCGAAGATATTTTGATTATAATTATTTCAAATTATATCACTTTATTTTTTTGTACCATGAATTAATTCTTCTTTCCCACCTCTTTCTCTTATTCAATGGGATCTTCTGCTAGGTACCGTGGGTGCAATCGGATGAAGGAAGTTTGGAATTGCTAGACACGCCTAATGGTGGATTAAAAATGACAAAATCTGATGGTTGGTCCAACTGAAGTGCAGTGCATAAGTTTCATGTCCACTTTGTCTAAGTATCACGATATCATTCTAGTGGAACTGGTGTCATAGAGACGTATCAGTAAATATATTAAGGAAATATTATGGGAGAAAATATTGGTTAGAAATTTTTACAAAGTTGTATCTATATTATTGGTCTATTTAAATGAAATAACATGTTCACTGTATATTCAGTTTAACTTTCCTGGTATAGAAGTTGGAAAGACTACAAGTTTGATGGTTTTTTTGGAGTTCTGGTTCTTATAAAATCATGATTTGTATGTTGGTTGGAAGAGAAAGGTTAGTACTAACATAGAGGGGGTACCCATATTCCCCGAGTGTCCAAAAAGTCAATATGAAAAAATGATTGCACATTGGAAGACTATTATGTTTAAGGTAATCTCAATCTTTAATGGTTGGCATATAAAATTTAATTTTTATTACTTGTATTGGAATTGTTTTAGGAAGTGTTAGAGAAAAACATAAATAATAAGGATTCAATGAAATATTTGAACACATTGTGCCACACTACAATGCACGATCATGAAAAGAACCAGATACTTTAACCAGGTATTATGATGTTATACAGGATTTTCTACTGAAAATATTATTTAATATACATAGGATAGATTTGTTCATTTCTTATATATGGTTCTAATCTATATTTTTTCATTTCTCACTTGCTACAAGTTGCATTGGGCATCGAAGGTCCTATACCTCGTGCCAAATTATTTTTCTCGAGTATAAAGAAAAAGGATGGAAGTGCAGTAACTGAATAGACACAAGATAAAATTGTAAGGTTTTTTATTTATATTTTAAATATTTATATGAAATTCATAATTTAATAGGTTTATAATTTCATCGGTCTACCTTGGAGGCCCTCTATGGTAATAAAGATGACAACTTCAGGCCACATTATCATTTAAGTCAAATATTAGGTGAAGAGAACCCAAAGAGAGTATGATGTTGACAAGGGAAAAACATAAATCCCTCAAGGTATTGATCTTCATTGGGCTCCTCTGAAGCCTCCTAAACCTCTGAGCTAGAAATCGCTCATTATGAAGCAGCTAAGGAAAAGAAAATAGCTTTATAGGAGTGTGAAAGAAGTAAGATGATGAGCGAAAATTTCATGAAAGCTATAGAAGTTATGAGTCAGTTGCTTCCATCAGAGGATATTGCTACTTTTGACTCATATATGGCATCAATGATCTATTTATATGATGCATCTAGTGATGCCAATGAGGGTCGTAGTGGTGATGAAGGTGGTGGTGATAGATCTGTTGGTGGTAAGGATGTTTTTGATGTTGCTGTTTGTGTTGAGGCTGCTGATAATGTTGATAATGATGATGATTATTATTATTATTATTATTATGGGCATGGACATGGGGATGTGTATGTTGGTTATGTGGGGGGGGGATATTAATCCCTTCTATTTTTGGATTAGTAGGGAGACTTATGTATGTACTTTAAGAACTTGGATTGAATTTTTTTTTGGTAGAGAATGGTTAATTTATTTTCTTCTGAAAAGTTATGTATAAATTTTCACATGCATTTACATAAAACTAACATTAAAATCCTTAGTCGTGCATATGGGTGAGTTATTCCCTTAATACCATAGAATACTTATCTCTAAATGATATCCCATACAGTGACCTTGGATTCCATTTATTATCTCCTTATTTTTCATAAATTATTTAATTGACAAGTCTAAATTAATGAAGGTAAAAAATGAATATATTCCTTAGTTGTTATTTCTAAAATTTGCATTTTCTAAAATTTGGAGTTCTATTGATTGAACTAGTTTGGTTTTTTTGAGATCCAAAGTCCCTGAATGATATGGTATTTGATAGAGAATTTTTTTGGGTTTATAGGTATATTTTTAAGAAGGGTGTGACATTTCAATAGAGTCATACATCATTGGTTGAGGATAATGGGAAAGTAGTTGCATGAACTTATACACCCCTTGATATATTTATGTGGGGTAACATGTAATAAGGTAAAATCCAATAGTCATCCAAACCATCACCAAGGGGTGGGGCTGGGTGTAGGAGGGAGGGTCCAGGGGTAGTGGGGGTACAGGTGGGCGGTAGCGGGGGTGCAGGTGGGGGTAGTTGGGGTGAAGGGGGATGAGGGTAGTAGGGGTGAAGGGTCAGGGGGTTGGGATTTAAGGGCAGTGGGGGGGAAGTGGGGGTGTAGGTGGGGGTTGGTGGACAGCGGGGGGGGGGGGGCAGTGGGGGGCAGTGGGGGCTGACCCCTCTATCTCCTCTCGTTCATCTCCTATGGTATGTAGTGCAATTTTCCATTTTTCGCTGATTATTTTCTCTTTCTACTATTAGTTTCTCCCCCTCATTTTTCTATCTTTTAAATTTCTTCTGTAGGTGAACCCATTCTAGCACACCTTCGATAGTATGTTGTTTTATTGCATGAAACTTTAGTGTCAAAGACTTATTTTAAAATATATAATAATACATTAATTAATTTAATTATTGACTTTGAACTGTATTTTTTTCTATGCTAATATTCTCTTTTTTGTTCCAAGCTTATTATAATTGGGTGATATCAATATCTGATCGAGTAAAAATTTGTGGTCAAACTAAATAGGCTGAAGAGTTGTGTAAACGGGTTATGTGTTTTAGGCATTATGTGATTTGGATTCAATTAACATAAATGTTATATAATCAATATTCATTTATATAATAACATAATCAGGCCTCATTTCTGATTTTTTTTCAAAAATTTATTTTATGTGTACTAGGGGTTGGGTACAAGCACCTCCGAGGAAGGAAAATAATACTTCAGTGAGATCCAAAATCACAATAAGGAATTTCTTTGGGTTGACAATGAATATGAAAATGCAATTGAGTTTCCATTGAGCAAGAAAAAATGAAAACTAACAAAAATTTGATTCGGAAGATTAAAGTTCAGAATTGACTTTGATAGTTGATTTATAGAGTTATATGTAATGATAATTTTGTGCAGATTAAACCTTTATTTGTGATCCCTGATGAAGTCCGATGTGGAGTCCTAAGGGATCACAGTAGGTGGGTGACATTCTTGGGATTCCATCCCACAAATAAGGTCATTCAATAGTGTGGGGATAAGGTTGGTTCTTTAATTGTTAATTTGATGTATATATTATGAGATGTATGTATTTTATGCTATTCATTTATATATTTATTGTTTCCTTGGTTACTTTGAAAATAAAGGACAACTTGGTGTTTGGGATTACAATAAGTTTTATGAAAAGATTGTGTACATAAAAATACATAGCTTCATACTCAACAATATGAGGTGAGTTATATGTTTATTGGGATACAAGGTCCACCTATATTTGTTTGTATAAGATGCACATTTATTTTTCTGCCTAGAAAGAATAATTTGTGTGCTAACACACACACATTAACACCACTTTATATATATCATAACAAACACCACTTATTTTTTCATACCATATCAAAAGTGATCAATGATAAGGGCTATAAGCAGTGCTGTCAAATAGAGCCTTAATGATATTCCCCCCAACTCAAATGTGTGTGTGCTACTTAAAAACTGGTTGAACAATTTCTTATAGGTTTCATTATACAAATTATGGATCAATATATATCACATCCTAATATGAAACTGTTTGTTGCACAGACATGGAAACAGGAATGACGACATATTTCATGGACCTTAACCCCAATGGATGGAAGGTAGTGTTTTCCAATTGGTCAAAAATTGTGTTCCATTGTATGAATTATTAGAAACCTCCAATTCATTATATGGTTTGGGATGTCCTATTAACTGACCATCAGGATTTATGGTCGTATAAATAATCAATTGTGACTTATATATGATTTTTTTCTAGGTCTCAAGTAGTTGTAAGATTCTATATGGTTTGGATATTAACTTGGATAAAGTTCTTGTCCTTGTTGCAGATTATTTTGGGGTTCTTTACAAGTAAGTATTCCAATTAGGAAATTTTTAGTTTTATAGTTGGTTATTTTTTAAAAAAACTTATAGTCTACTTGAGATGGTATTTAAATTATGTAATTAGAATGCCTGAAATATATCCTCACAAGCACGCCTAAATTCTTGATTTTTTTGATTGTATTCCTAAAATATGGGCTCATTTAAATTATATTGAATGAGGTTGATGTTTATCCACGACTTTCATCTTTTTAAATATCTATTTGGAACATGTCTTCTTGGTTTTATTACTCATTCAATGTTAGTTATTTATATATGATTCAAACTAGAAACCTCAAGGATATTGTGAACATGTGCTAGGTTTTATTACTCATCAATGTTATTTGTTGGTATATGATTCAAATCAGTTACCTTAAGTTTATAATTATAATTGAAATGATTCACTGATAAAGACAACTAGAATTATTGTATAGAGGGGGGATTGAAGGTTAGTTCCCATTATAATTGAAATGGTTTATTTATATAGACAACTAGAATGAACTTTGAAGTGATAGGGGCTATCAGGGGGGTTGGGGCTAGGTAAGAGGGAAGGGGTGTGTGAAAGGGGAGGGGGTTGGTGTGTGCAGGGTGAGGGGGTGTGCAGAGGGGGTGTGCAATGGGAAGGGGGAAAGTGGGGGTGTGTAGGGTGAGGGGATGTTTCTACTAGTATTCAAGTGAGGGGGTTGGTGCTGGGGAAGAGGGAAGGGGTGTGCGGGGGACGGGGACGGGTGAGGGGGAGGGGGATGGGTGCTGGGGAAGAGTTCAGGGGTTTGTGCTGGGGAGGGGTGTGCAGGGTGAGGGGGGAGGGGGTGTGCATTGGGAAGGGGGAAGTGGGGTGTGTGCAGTGGGAAGGGGGAAATGGGGGTGTTTTTACATGTATTCAGGGGAGGGCTGATGCTGGGGAAGAGGGAAGGGGTGTGCAGCAGAGGGGGGGCTGGTGCTGGGGAAATGGGAAGGGGTGTGTGCAGGGGAGGGGTGAGGGGGGAGGGGGTGTGTAGTGGGAAGGGGGAATTGGGGGTGTGAATGGTGAGGGTGGGGGGTTATAAGTATTTCAGGGGGGCTGGTGCTGGGGAATAGGGCAGGGGTGGTGCTGGGAAGAGGGTAGGGGAGTCTGTAGGGGGTGTAGAGTGAGGGGGGATGTTTAGGAGGGGTGTTGGGGGCAGTGTGAAGGGGGCAGGGAGGGGGTGCGGGGGGGATGTGAATATATGCAGGTGAAGGAGTATGGGGGTGAAGGGGGTTAGGGTCTGGGGGTAGGGTGCAAGGGTGCAGGGGGGATGGGTTTAGGGGTGTAGGGGAGGGGGTTGACCAGGAGTGTGTAGGTGACAGGAAGGGGGGTTATCTAGGAGTGTTAGGGGCAGGGAGAGGGGCAGTCCAGGAGTGTTCAGGGAGGGGGAAGGGTGGAGGTGGTTCAGGGGGAGGGGGTAGTCCAGGAGGGGGGCTGTGAATAAATGCAAGTGAAAGAGATAAAAATAGAGTTTGGATTCTTGTTTTTGGATTCCTATTTTCTTTTCCTTTTCAATCATTTGTTGATTTTTATTACTTGTATTGGTATGCAGGATAGGGATTCATGCTATGTAGATAACCAGCAACAAAACATAGCTGATGCAATTGATTTTCTTCCACGACTTGCAATCGGGATTGACATGAATATAAAATTCAGGAGGTAATGGTTATTTTATACCATTTTTTGCAATACATTAGTAACCATTTGTTTTTTTAATCAAATTGACTTGGCATACACCATGCTTGTAGAATTGATGATTTAGAGTTTACTTATGAGTGTGAAATATTGGATCTTTTGGACATTTCTTTGTTTCATGGTCGGATAGTTGATCCCCAAGTATGCACTTTTGAATCCTGTACCTTTATATTTTTTTAGAAAAAATATTTTATACATTCTCTCATTTTACAGTTTCCCTTTTTCCTTTTTCTTCTTTACATTTATAAATATTCATGTTTTCACATATATTCATGCATGTGGGTGTCTAGGGGTGTCTAGGGGGAGGTGGTGTCCAGTGGGGTCCAATGGGGGTTTCTAGGGGGTTTCCAGGGGGTTTTTAGGAGGAGGGGGTGTCTAGGGGGTCTAGTGGGGGTGTCCAAGGGGGTGTCTAGGGGTGTCCAGGTGGTCCAGTGGGGGCTGTCCAGGGGGGTGTCTAAGGTGGTGTCCAAGGGGGGTGTCCAGGGGGGTCGAGTGGGGGTGTCTAGGGGGTGTCTAGGGGGTTTCCAGGGGGTCTAGTGGAGGGAGTCTAGGGGGTGTCCAGGGGGTCCAGCGGGGGGTGTCTAGGGTGTGTACAGGGGGTGTCCAAGGGGGTGTCCAGGATGTCCAGTGGGGGGGGGGGGGTCCAGAGGGGTTGTCCAGTTGGGGTGTCCATGGGGGGTCCAGTGGGGTCCAAGGGGGTGTACAAGGGGGGTGTCAAGGGGGGTGTGGAGCGGGGGTGTCCAGTGGGGGTGTCCAGAGGGGTGTGTAAGGGGGTTCTGACCATGGGGTGTGAAAGGGGGTTCTGTCCAGGGGGAGAGTGAGGGTGTGCAATGGGGGAGGGGTGTGCTAGGGGTTCTATCCAAGGGGGAAGGTAGGGGTTGTAGGGGGTGTCTAGGGGGAGAGTGTGGGTGTGAAAGGGGAGAGGGAGTCTGCTAGGGGGGGTCTGTCCAGGGGGGGAGGGAGGGGTTGTAGGGGGTGTCCAGGGGAGAGTGGGGGTGTGAAAGGGGGGTTCAGATTGCATTCTAGTTTGCAGCAGCAAGGTGAAACCAAGGTGGGTAGTTTTTGTTTCTGGGAAACCCATCTATACCGACAGTTTGAAAAACCGTGGGAATATATGCTACTGCAAAATAATCTATACCCATGATTTTTTGAACTGTGGGTATGTGTGATATGAAGAAACCTTTCTATACCCATAGTTTACTTAACCATGGGTATATAATTTCTTTAGTAAAAATGTATACCCACGGTTCTATAAACTGTAGGTATAGATATAAACCTATGGTTTACCAAAACCGTGGGTAAGATAAAATTTCAGTGGGCTATACCCACAATTTCTACAAAATTATGGGTATAGGGAAATCCCGATGCCTCAAGAGCCCATGGTTTATCAAAATATGTGTATATCCTTTACCCATGGTTTGGTGGGCTATACCCATGGTTTCAAACTGAGGGTATAGGGAAATTTTCTAGTAGTGTGAAAACATGTGGAATTCCTACTAGAGGATTTGTTATAATAATCACTCATCTTGGATATTATCACGTGTGGACTTTATGAGATGAATTATCATCCACTAATAAGTACGCACACCCAACATTCAATATATTATTTGTTTCACTGTAGAATTTTATCTGACTATATAACAATATTTAAGAATCTATTCATAATATTTCAAGTTTCTCATCATAGTATGGAATGATTATTCTCATTTCAATGTGATATGTGCTCTAGTAAATTATTACATTAAATTCATATAGAAAAAGTGAACAATATATAATAGGATATTTTATTTATATTCCATTATTAAAATATATATGAAATCTAAAGTACAAATATTTGGTTCTAGAACACCAAATTTAATATACTCCCACCTAGACTAGAGCCAACTCCTAACAAATTTTATTATGATAGATCTCACATGATGATCATGTTTATGTTGAGTTAATGATTTAGATAAGGGGTTTGTGATATTGTATTCCATGGAATCTTCACTCATTGTGACATCATTGTTTCATCCATGAAAATGCCACATAGGACTGGAATGATGTTTTGTGGGGTTGGTGGAATAACCTTTACATCAAACACGTATTCATGTCCCTTTTAGGTAGTTTATGATGGAATTTATTTAAGGAACTAGAATCACCCAATGGTTCTACATACATGAGGTACCTTCTTTCTAAAATCAGTCCCTCATTGGGAAGTTTAGCCAATGATGATTAAGAGCTCACATTGGTCGAGAGCATGAGAGGTCAGGCCCATCACACCCTTTTGGGGGGAATTTTTTCCAACTCCGAGACTATCTTATAGATTTAATATATGTTCATGAATCCTTTATTAATTCCCTAGTATGATGTGGATCACCCATTAATAAATAATCAATTATTAGCACATATGAAATTTAGAATCATTTGTATGTATCTATGGTCCCCTGTCAATGGAGATATTTATATGTATCTGAGGTTGTCCATCGATAGTACCCTCTTATGTACTAATTCATTGATATTTTACCATCTTATTATGGAATAGTTTTTGATCCACACATTGGGGTTCTCTGGAGCGAATCATCATCTATATAGATGATATTTTTTACATCAATATCAGACCCATAAGATGGGATTCCTATATATCCTTGTGAAATGAAATAGAACCCAAGTAGTACGATGTCAATAAATGGGTCACATCATACCTTTAAATTTTGTTTGATAAGAACCTAACAATGTATTTTAACATCATATGAAAATGGCATCTATATTAAAGGATCCTGGTCAAATTTTGGTTTGGGAATTATGATAAAGCATCCCAGGGAACATTGAAGGGATATGGGCTCCTAGGTTCGATAAAACGCTACATGGAATGTGGTCTAGAGAGAATTAGGGTTGATTTAGGGTATTTAGTTTAGACCTTAGAGATTATTCCTACTAGTCCCATTTGAATAGGAATCAAAGATCACGTAGATCAGTTGTGAGTACATGTGCATGTGGAGGCCCTTTGAAGGTTTTTCTCACGAGGGAGTATAGGCCTTTGAGAGAATTTACTTAGGGATTATTCATATGGATGATTCCTTGGTTCATTTGGGGATTACACTTGGAATAATGAACAAAATGTTTTAGATAGTATAGATATCATGATCCCTACAAACTCTAATACCACGTGATTCATGCTTGGTATGGTAAACAAGAGGAATTTGTAGATTTGATAAACCAAAAAAACTAATTTTCCCTAAGTTTAGATACATGGACTTGAGGATAAAGCCTATGGAGGCCCTCTAAAGGAAGTCAAGAGGAAGATTTGGAAAAAGAATATCTACCAACAACATGCATCAGACTACATGGAAGTCGTGATCATAGCTAACTCTTAAGCCCATGTGAGTCATGCTTGAATGTGAGAAAGAGGAACCAGAAGATCTGAGAAACCACACGATCCACCTTCTAATCGAAAGGATATGGACTTAATCCAGGAGGTATGACCTAAATTTTATACCTACAGAAGAGATAGGAATCTCATTTCTTATAAAGGGGTAAAATAAAGTGTGATCCTCACCCTCCTTCTCTAGAACTGGATGCCCCATGTCTCAAAGACTAGAATGGGAGTAAAGTGTCCTTGACCTTATTCCTATGATTGAGAGTTCCCTAAAACTACCCCTAGGGTTGGATTACCCATGATATAAGGGATTTATACTGAAATTCACCTTGAGGACCCTGCCCATTAGGTAGGAAAAGTGTGGGACACCTCTGGATGAAGGAATGCATACCCAAATGGGAGACACGTTGTTTTGCCTCCTACCACGGTCTTTCAAACCTGGAGGATTCAGTGGAGGTTTCAATTTGGTCCCCCTCAAAGGAGGGATCTAAATAAAGAGGTTCCCTAACATTTATGGATTGGAAGAGGTGTCAAATTAGACTCACTCAAGTCCTGAATTAGAGAGAAAAGGTTCTTCGCGCATGGCTTAAGAGGAGTTGTAAGTGCTTCATGCAGGGGGTAAATGCCTTTTCAAGCTGAAGATACCTTGGGAAATGGACCACATGGGCAACAACACTTGGTAGAGTCTTTTTACTAGGCACCATTAGTATCCTCAAGTGTCCCTTCATGTGTCTCTCATAGTTCTTTAATTATGAAAGGGGCCCCACATAAGTGGTTGTATGCTAAGGGAAAATGGTCCTCATGCTGGTGTTTGAAGTTTTAGACCATGAAGGGACTTCAATCTCCCTTATCCCCCTTAATTCCTATTTTTATTAGGTTTTATATGGATTTATGAGGGAATTTTTAGGACCAAGGTTAAGGTTCTATGCAACCAGATCTTCAAGGCTTCTGTTGATTTTACAGTTGTGCAAATGTGGAGCCCTAGGGTCCAATTTATAGGAAAATTGGGAACCCTGGTTGAAAGAGGTTTTCAAAATAGGTCCATGACATAGGTTTCCAATATAGATGCCCCGCACAGGGGTGTCTAGTTCTTCTGTGTCATAGAGGGGGTTCGTGTGACCCTTATAATGCACAGGGGGTGCACACCGGCCAAATTTTGAATGTTCATCTGATTCTTCTCAGGGTTCATCTCTCTAACATTCCTGAGGTACTCTTCATAATCTTTTCATCCCACTTAATATAATTGAGTTTTAACAAAATCATTTTGACCCATCATGATTTTATTTGATCTAAATAAGAGGTTCTAGTACTAAGGTAGAATGAGAAAAACATTATGAAGGTGGCACAGGCTAGAGGCATAGGGTTCCCGCGCAAACCCGATGCCCAGATCTTGTGTGCAAGTACATGGTGTAGGCCAAGTTCACATGCACCATGAATAGAATAGTGGTACCTAAAAATACTACTAAAACCTTTACCAATTTATTCCATTCTACACTCACAACTCATTCTCATGTCGCATAGTTAATCTTTAAACTGTGTTGTTATTCTCATTTCACGAAGGCATCCTGAAGAATTTCATATGGTAAAGCCACATGAGTGATCATATTGTTTGGGAAAAATATTTTCAAGTAGCCTTGTGTGAAGGACCTGATTAGGGAACCTTCATGAAGGACCTGATTGGGGTTATTACGTGAAGGTCTACCATTTCAAAAAAAATTAATTCTTCCAAGTTAGAATTTTAACTTTTCTATGTCAAAATTGTAAATTAATGAGAAACCTCTATGTCTTCTTGTTGGTTTTAGATGGATCATGTGAAGGATTCTCTCGAGAAAGTTGTTGCATGTGCATCAGATATGATAAAGTGTATTGGGATAGATTATTATGACATGGTCGAATCCACTCTCCCAGATTTGAAAATCCATTAGGCTCTGTATTAGCATGAATATTGTTGGTCGGAGTAGATCACTCAAGAGGGGGTGAATTGAGTATCTATAAAAAATTATGTTAAAAATTGGATCGTTAAAATAACATCCCCTATTAAAATAAAATCAAAATCAGTTTGTATTGAATTTATAAAAGTCATAAAATTTCAATTAGTCTATAAGAATATTGATTAGTTCTCAGTTTTACCAATTTAAGATTAGCAAAACTTTTGAAGCTAATCTATGGAATCAAAATAGATATAAACAGTTGCTAAACTAACTATCAAAGTTCATTTTATCTTAATGTGAGAAATACATAACAGATAAAAATATAAGACAAACAATGCAACAGTTAAAACAAGAGGTTTAGTCTCAAGCTGAGACTTAGTCCTCTTCACTTGGTGATCTTCTGCCACCAAGCAGTTTATATTATTAAACATTTCATCCACACCATGCATCAGGGTTCACAACAGCACAAAGGGCTTTCTAGGTCACACTTGACCTCTACCATAGTTATTCGTGACAAAAAAACTAACAAACAGATCACATAGGATCTCTTCCACAGTTCTACGTGGGATACAAGATTAAAAAGGGATTAAGAGTGAAGATATTTTGGTATCCTCCATTTATGCTCATGAGATAGTGTGTGTGTGTGATACAAACAGATACACACACTACTCAAACAGTAAACATAAGATCACAATAGATTTATAAAATTAGAAAAGAGTTTAGAAATCTATGTGTGTTATGCAGTAAATATATGGACTCAATGGATGTAGAGAAAATGATATTCGAGTCCTCTTCTGGAAGTTGGCTCCAAAACAGAGTATTGTAGTCTCTGTTATATAGAATCCAGGTGTGTAAAGGTTTAGCTCTTGAATGTTTGGGTGTTCAGCGAGCTTCAGAAGGATGTAGCATGTAATATTAAACTTCTTGTATACTCAAGATTCGAGTTCTTCTATTTGAAATATCTTGCATATTCACTAAGCCGCCCTTTTTTGTTTTTATAGCGGGTTTAGAGAATCTATTTTTAGGTTGATCTTGTAATCATTTTATACTTCAAGTTACATTAGGAATAAAGATCTTTTCATGTGCATGTACCTCATACTCTCTACAAATAGTCCACTAGACAACATTAAAAAATGTCGGAAACATTAATTTGTCTAAATATGACCGTTAGAAATAAATTTGAATTAATAAAAATGAAACAGTTTTTTATGAATATTGGTGACCCATTTGCATTGGTATGTCTTCTTCAATCTGTTAGCATTGGTCTGTCATATTTTGTGTGTCATCTTCAGGGTGTCATATTTGGTGTGTCATCTTCGGTGTGTCATCTCCGGTGTATCATCTTCAGTGTGTCATCTTCAGTGTGTCATCTTCGGTGTGTCAAACATCGGCGTGTCGAACATCGATATGTCGAACATCGGTGTGTTGAATATCGTTTTGTTGCCAGAAAATCTAAAAATCCTATGAAGGGTCTGTCTTATACATAACATTACATAACTAAGTGACATCCAAAAATATGTGAAAAAATACACTTTTAAACATCTGGATTTATAAATATAAGTTATTTCCTTAATATGGTATATTGTTTAGTATGATATAATTGATTTACTTAGAGATATTAAATGGAATGAAAGAGTAGAATCTGTAGTTAGACATTATTTGTGATTATGAAAACAACTATAGCAAAGATGGTCCAACAATCTCCCCCTTTTTGATAATAACAAATTATGGCATACATGTAAACATAAGGAATAATAATAACTAGACTTACCATAATATTCACTAAATTTTATTATTCAATATAACTAAATTTGTCCATTTTATGAGTTTTTAAAACAAATATCCCCCTCAATAAATGTATTATGTTGAGTACATGCCATGTGTCCTTTGCCAGAATTTCTCCCCCTTAGATTAATAATGTATTCCTTAGTACTTTTCTCCCCCTTTTGGGATTAGAAAAAAAAGAGAGAAAAAAAAATAAGAGGAGAAATATCATAAAGGAAATACACCATAAAGATTTCTATTTAGATGCAGAAAATTATAAGCAAAACAAAAAGAAAAAATCCCTATCAAATATACAATCCATCACTAAGGTTTTGGATTCTGAGGGGATTTTCCTTTATCTGAAGGATTCGAAGGAGGAGGATAAGGTTTGGGAGTGGCAGAAGATAGAGGTGGTCTGAAGATAACACAAGGCTGGACAACACCTGTAAGTACATTTGTTTCAATGTTGTGCCTTCTTTCTGAAAAAACACGAGTGGGAGTTTGATTTGTAATGACCGATCGAATCTGGGAAAGAGCCTGAGAGATAGTCATTGGAGCAGAAGGCTGAGAGGCAGTACCAATGCAAGCTGCAATAGGGACCACAATGGATTCATCCTGGACATGCAGGTATGGCTTAAGAAGATTGATGAAATCATTAATTATTTCACCCCCATATTGCATATCTTTCTCGAAGTCATCCTTATTTTCCATGAATTTATTCAGCAAAGGGGTAAACTCCTTCAATTAAGTAACTTGATTCTTGAAGGCTTCGGTGACAGGAGGTATTCTAAGATTATATGATAGAAACTTGAAGCTATTTATGAGGTCATGCTTGGTATAAATCATAGTAAAGTAATTATCCACCTTTTCTCTAATCTCTTTCTGAGCAGTAGAGGCTTCATTGGTGCACTGTCTAACTATATTGTACACGAGGTCTATATTTCAATGAACCTTTTCAAGAGTTTCTTTGTCTGAAACACTCTGAAGACGTTAGAGTTCCTCTCTCATCACAGCCTTGAGAGAATCCAAAACAGAAACATCACCTTTCCCACTTCTAGAACTATATGGGCCAATTAACATTTTTCCAAGCTCCTTTTTCTACTTCTTCAGATCCACACAAAGTAGATGAGTCCCCAAGTTCCTAAGAGCTTTTGTAAAACCAATGAAGGAGGTCTTGAAGTTAGAGGTTATATAATTTAACTCATTTCTCATCTTTCTTACTTATTATCTCATCAAATTATTGTGCCTAATAATGGTTTATGTTGTGGTTATGAGATTTAGTTGAATCTCCTGGATCACTATTATTGCAATCTTCACTGCATTAGCATCTGATATACCTATTGAAGTGGAGGCTTCACTTCTGGATCCAACTAAGGCTATCACTAACTCACATATATCATTTTTGAATTGTTCCAAATTAGCCTTAGCCACATAGTCATTGGGAACAGTCTGTGCTACTAGCTCTACTACTGCAGGTGAAACTAGTGGAACAGGTGAAACAGGTTCTGGTTCAGCTTGGACTTGTGGAACAGGAGGAGGAGGCACCCTCTCTTCATCTGAGTCATACTCCATACCCAAAAGAATGTGTCTTGGATCATTATTCCACTCTCTAGGATAGGTCTAGTCTCTTGGCTCAACAGTATCAATCCTGATCCTTCTTCCCTAAGGATCAGGAACAACATCATCTTCATCAACTTCTTCATCCAGTCCTCTAGCCATAACAACATTTCTGGGTACAGGAACCAAATGAACTTCAGGTTCTGCAAGATATATAGCCACCTCACCTTCTCCAGGAATTTCCACAATTTGAGGCACTTGATCCTCAACTTCTTCCTCAGGTCCACCAACCATAAGCTCATTCAATTCCTAAATGATTTCTTGATTTTCATCATTAGGATGGGGTGATCTGTCCTCATGACCAGCATATCTATGATCAACATCTTCCTATTCAACATGCTCAACACCATCACCAGGTCTATGTATAGATTCCTCACTAGATCTATCCACCACCTGTTGTCCCACTTTTAAAGAATCACTTACATGCTCATCATTTCCTCCTTCATAATCATCATTTTCATCATTATTAGACTCCTCATCTAATTTACTTACATATCCTTCAACTCCAGTAACCTCGGTCTCTTCCTCATCCTCATCACCTAATAAGGATTCTCTTGAGGGTAAGTCTAAAGGAGGACTAGTAGTTCTATAAGACATGTCCTTGGGACTTTCAACAATGGAAGGATCACTCCTATCATCAAAAGGAGATCCTTCTTCCCTTGTCACTTCAGGCTCAGCTTCCTCATCAGAATAAACAGGCTCTTCTCCTAGTTTGAGACCTAGATTAACTTGATATTTTGGTTTGGTAGGATAGTAAATTGGATCGAAATCCTCATACAGTATTTCCTCATCTTCTACCCAGCATTTCTTTCATGGGTTCCAGAATATCTTCATGCTTTTATGAATATCTTTTTGAAGACAGTAACTACTACATGCATTTATCACTTCATCTCTATCTTCCACACATCCTAACCTTCTTAACATGGTAGAGATCATCCTCGTATAGTATAAAAATATTTCCTTCTTGGATAGATTTATCAAATCAAATAAAGTCACCATTAGATAACTACACAGGGTTACTTTTATCAAATGTTTTAACAGATAGACCAAGAATACATCCAGATACTTCACAGTAGAGAAATCTCCCTTCCTTAGGCAGATTTGATGTTGTATAAACTTAAACAATAATCTTATTTCTCCTTCCAACTCACTTGAAATATTCATCTTAGATTCTCCATTTCTAGTTGTCTCCTTCAAATAATCTTCATAAGATAACAAATCAGAGGAAGGTGGAATTTTACCTGGATAATCTACATAGACACCTTCATGAGGCATCTCTGAGCACTCAGCCCACTCCTTAGATGAAAAAGCTACTTCCTTTCCCTTTACAACTGACTTCATTATTGCTGCCTCAGCTTCATATAGAGATATCTTCTCATGTTGAAAAATTCATGCATTATATGGGGATAATAATGTCTTTCATTTTTAGCAAACCAGCTCAGCCACCCTTGAGATTCTAGTACTTTTAATAAAAACAACTTGCTTGATAGAAGCCACTCAGCAGACACTTCCTTTTCAGCCGTAACCACTCGGCATTCTAAGCTCAGTTTTGTAGTCCCATGGGACTCACCTTTTTTATGATTAGAATAAGGTGATTTGATTGGATCTTATATAGCGCACTTTTTCCTTGCCATTTTGAGGCTTCATATTCCAAAACAGTTGAGGAAGAGGGTCGATAGGTAGAGTGACAAAGGGTAGAAAGCTTTATAGCAGTGGGAAGTTGAAAGGTCGGGATGGATTGGACTTAGTATATCATTTAGGGATTGTAAATAGTAAAGTATAAAATTTAAATGTGGGAAAAATAATACAAAACAACATTGTTTTATTTAAAATAGACATAATTACAAAAGAGTCCTTAAAACATTGGTGTCAATGAATCGTTTTCAGGGATTGGTTTCAGGAGATCGGTTTCAGGAGATCGGTTCCCAGATATCGATTTTAGGAGATCGGTTTCAGGAGATATTTGATATTTATCATTCCTAGTTCATGTTTGATGTAGTTAATTTTCTCAGAGTTTAGGGGTTTAGTGACTATATCAGCAAGATGATGTTCAGTCCCAATAAATTCAAGATTTATATCACCTTTTTGATAGTGATATCTCAAAAAGTGATGTCTTATATCAATATGCTTTGTTCTAGAATGAGAAATTGGATTCTTGGAAATGTTAATAGCACTTGTTCTGTCACAGTCTATGGGGATATGTCTGAATTGAAATTCATAGTCTAATAAGGTGTGTTTCATCCAAAAAATTTGTTCACAACAACTTCTAGCACCAATGTATTTTGCTTCAACAGTTGATAATGCAACGGAGTTTTTATTTTTACTACACAATGATATTAGTGACTATCCCATAAAGGGACATTTTCCATAGTTTCTCTTTCTATCTAACTTATATCCACCAAAATCAGCATTTTAATAGATAACTAAATCAAAAGGTTGTCCTTTAGGATAGAACAATACAAAATTAGTTGTATACTTCAGGTATTTGAAAATTATTTTAACAGCATTTAAATGTGAATCTTTTGGGTTTGCTTGAAATCTCACACACATACATGCACTGAAAATAATATCTAGCCTACTAGTAGTTAAGTACAGAAAACTCCCCATCATTCCTCTATAATCAATCTGATCAACTAATTTTCCATTTTCATCAAGATCGAACTTACATGTAGAACTCATAAAAGTTTCACTACTCTTAATTCTACCAAATCCATATCTTTTTAAAATATCTTTTGTGTACTTTGATTTAAAATAATACCTTCTTTATTTTGAAATATTTTAAATCCATTAAAATATTTAAGTTCACCCATTAAACTCATTTCAAACTCACTTTGCATTATGTTTAAAAAATCATTACATAAATATTTTTTAGAAGATCCAAATATAATATCATATACATATATTTGGGTTATTAAAACTTCTTTAAAAATTATTTTTATAAATGAATTAGGATCTATGAGTCCTTTTGTAAAGCCTTTATAAATAAGAAAGTTACTCAACCTTTCATACCAAGCACTTGGAGCTTATTTCAAACCATATAAAGATTTCAATAATTTGAACACATGATTTGGAAAAAGTGGATTTGTAAAAACTAGGGGTTTTTCAACAAAAACATCCTTAATAATATAACAATTTAAGAATGCACTTTTGACATCCATTTGATAAAGTTTAAAATCCAAATGCACTACAAAGGAAAGAAAGATTCAAATTGCTTCAAGTATAGTTACTGGTGAAAAGGTCTCTTCATAATCAATTACCACTTCTTGATTATATCCTTATGAAACTAGCCTAGATTTATTTCTAACTATATTTCCAGCTTCATCTACTTTATTTCTAAACACCCATTTAGTTCATATGTTCAAAGTATCATTCATTCTATCTACAAGTTTCCAAACTTTATTTATTTCAAACTAATTAAGTTCTCTTTGCATTGCCATTACCCCAAATTCATCATTGATTGCATCATTGATATTTTTATGTTCAATATATGAAAAGAAAGCTTTATGTTCAACCTGGTTTCTCAAGGAACCTCTGATTTGTGTTCCTCTATCTAAATATCCAACAACAGCATCTAAGGGATGATTCGTAAGGGTCCTGGTTGGTCTAGAAAAGGTAGTACTTGATATTTCAATTTGGTCAGGTTGATCCGGTTCACCATGGTTAGGATCTGGAGAATTTCCAGAACATGATGTTTTCACAGATTCATTCATACGATGATTTGAGGTTTTATCATTAATGTCTATATTGGACATATCCTCTTCAATATTTTCTAGTGAGTTCTTGGGATCATGTGGATCTGCTTCATCAAACTTGATGTGTACAGATTCCTCCACACATTTGGTTTTATTATAAAAGACTTTAAAGGCTTTTCTTGATGTAGAATATCTAAGAAATATTCATTTATCACTTTTGGAGGAAATTTTATCTAAATTATAATTAGTGTTCAGAATATAAACTTTACATCCAAATACTTTAAAACAACCTAATTTAGGTTTCCTATTATTCCATAACCCGTAATAAGTTTTCTTAAGGATTGGTCTGATAAAGACTATGTTTATTATGTAACAAGCTTTATTAACAACTCCAGCCTAGAAATAAATGGGTAGATCATATTCATTAAGCATAGTCCAAGTAATTTCCCATAAGGTTCTATTTCTTATTTCTACCACACCATTCTTTTGAGGTGTCTTAGGAGCAGAGAAGTTATGATTATTGCCATTTTGTGAGAAAAAAGCTTCAAAATCTTGATTTTCAAACTCACGACCATGTTCAATTCTTAAGGATTCAATATTAAAACCACTAATATTTTCTACAGACCTAGTATACTTGGTAAAATGTGAAAAAGCTTCAATTTGATGATCTGGGAAAAAGGTCCTGGTGTACGTTGAGAAATCATCTAAAAGAACAAAACATAGTGCTTTCTATTGAGAATAAAAATTCTAGATAGTCCAAACAATTCAATCTAAACCAAATCGAGAGGTTAAGAAGTAGTTACTTATTTCTTTGGTTTGAAATAGATTTTATGTAGCTTTCCTTTTTGACAAGGATTACAGACCTTATTGAATGGAAACTCTAATTTGGGTAAGTCTCTAAATAGGCCTTTTAAAGTTAACATTCTAAGAGAGTTTATGTTGCAATATCCTAGTCTTTTATGCAAGATCCAAGACTCTTTGTGAAAGGAATTTAGACAAGAGACATTTTTTGAGGCTAGTGTGTCTAGATTTATAGCATATACATTATTGTTTCTAAAAGAAGTAAATACTAAATTATTCTTGGAATCCAAAACATGGAATGCATCATTTTTAAATTCAAAATTAAATCCATCATCACACAATTGAGATATAATGAGAAGGTAATACTTTAATCGATCAACATACAGTACTTTAGAAATTGAAAAAGAGTTAGGGTTACCAATCTTCCCTAAGCCGATGATTTTTCCTTTACCATTGTGAAAAAATGTGACATGTCCTCTATAAATCTTGATAATACTTTTAAAGATTGAATAGTCCCCTATCATATTTCTTGAACAACCATTGTCCAAGTACCATAGCTTTTTATAGGATCTCTTTAAGAAGTTTACTTACAAAACAGTTTAACCTAGAAATGACTTTGGTACCCATATTTTTTTGGGTCCACATACATTAGTAATATAAGCTTTAGGTACCCACAACTGTATTATGGGTTTCCTATATGAAAAATATATAGTTTTTGAAAAGTAAACTATGTTTGGTCTTGAAGAATTAGATGCAGTAAAAGAATTTGTAGAACTAGAACTTGCAGTAAAATTCTAGTTCTTGAAAAAGGTAGCAGATTTTCCAGATTTGGTTACAAAACGTGATTTGGATAAATTCCTTTGTCCTGGTTGATATCATATCCTATAATTATACTTAGGAGCTATTATTTTGCTAATAATTTGAGTAAGATTATTTTTTCCATTAGTAAACTTTTCTAAGTCTTTCTTTAATTACTCATTAGACATTTTTAACACATTGTTCTCCTTGAGTAGTGGAGATTTTTTCTCTTATTCAGTTATAAGTTCATAGTTAACAGTCATTGTAAGAGCATGTTATTTTTTCAAATATTTATACTTATCTTTCAACTTGTTACATGTTTCTTCTAGCTATTTCCCTCGAATTTCCGGGATGACCTCCTTTTGATGGGAGGTTCAAACATTCTGATCGGTTTATAATGGGTTTGTTCGTAGAACCGGAAACATCCAATGATTCCACATCCATTCGGACCTACTTTCCAAAGGTAGGTTCTCATTAGTTGTGGACTGATGAGGCATAGGATTTTGCATTAGTTGAGAGGATGGGAGGTCGGACTCATCACACCTTTTTGAGGGGAATTATTGTCTACTCCGGGACTCTCTTTATATATTTAAGTTATGTTCATGAATCCTTATTACATTACCAAGTATAAAATGGGTTTTCCTTTAGATATGACAATCAATGATCGATATGTAGTAAATTTAGATAATCTTTTATATGTATTCGAGGTTCTTCATTGATAGATAATCATCTGTATTTATTAGAGATTATTGGTCAATGGTACCCTTCGACACATTTACATAGAATTATCTTGGTCATTATGATGACCATGCTGGTTTTAAAGCCACTAAGTGGGGCACTTGAAGTTTATTGTCATTCAGAAGGACATGGATTATTTCAGAGTTGGGATCGAACCCGCAGACGGGCTACCTACGTATCCTTTGTTTAGAAAAGGAATCAGGACCCACGTAGTTCTAGTAAGGGAGTATAATGTTTATGATTGATGGCTCAAAGAAGGATGTCATAATTACTTTTACACTCTAAGATCACGTGAGTCATGATTGATGTGAGAAACAAGAGGTATTGGTAAAAATTAGACAATTGTTCCATGAAAGATGCAATCATGAGAAATAATGTGGGACTTATGTATGTATGACGGCCCAGATAAATGAAGGTTAGGATTTACTTTAGGGAAGAAATCCAGGAGCAGGGTCCATAAAGGTATATGTGCTTCATAGATATTTTGAATACTCTAACTTGGGGATTACTCCTGAAAAGGAGGCCCAAATTAGGAGTGAACTTATGATTGGGTTTTACTCCTGAAAAGAAATCCCAGATCAAAGGTAAATTAGGACTGGTTAAGAGAAATTAAGACTGGGGATTACTCCTAAAAAGGAGGCCCAGGTTAAGAGATTTGAAAAAATTAAGGGACTTGGGGATTACTCCTAAGGAGGATTCACATGTTTGAGACTGGGGCTTACTCCTAAAAAGGAATCCCAGGTTAAGAGAATTATGGTTGGGGCATACTCCTAAGGAGGATGCCCAGATTTGAGAATTATGACTGGGGCTTATTCCTGAAAAGGAGGCTGAGATTAAGGGGTTCTCTCATCTTAAAGGATGAAGTTGAATGAATGAAATCTCAATCCTTAGTGACATAAAGATGTGTAAATCACTAGGTTTTGAGATATTTTCCACAGAATTCCTTTCAGATAAGGAATTAAAATCAATAAATCATTCCATAAATGGATTTCAAGAGTGTCTTGAAGACTGAATCTTGAATAGGAGAGGTGGAATGGATTAATAGGGGTGAAATGCGCAAGAAGGGTACCCAAAAAGGCAGGGGCGCGCAGGTCCTGGCAGGCGCGCAGGTACTACGTGGGAACACAAGTCCTTGTCGCGTAGGTATGCCCTCGCGACATATGGGGTACTTGCATGACGGTTAACCAGCAGGGTAATACTTGAGTGACTCTTGATTAAATCCTTTAGAATCCTCTTGAGGTTCTTCCAGAAGAGGGGCGCGTAAGTTCTATTGAAGGAGTAAGGCAGTGCGTAAGTGTGGCCTTTTCCCTTAAGGGTTGGCCACTCAGGCACGCAAGTGTTGATGAGTTTCAACACTTAGGCCTTCCTCTCCCTCTTTATATCTTCCGTTCTAGGTAAGAAATTACCTTAGAAGTGCTTCGGAAGCTTTGAGAAGAGACTAGGGCACCGGGAGCTCAAATCTGTGTTTCTGGAAAAAAATACTCTCCGAAATGGGGGGCCCACAGGGTCTATTTATAGGCAGAGAAGACCCCGGGCGGTTATCACTTAGGTCGCGCAAGTCACCTGCACGACCGTTATGCGCTGCGCAAGTAGACTTGCACGACAGTGATAGAACTTGCACGGCACATGGGCCCTTGATCCCTTGTTCATGCCTTTGTCGATTTTTGATGTTTTCTTCAAAGGATGAATCAATTTGTGCTAAGTCATCTCTCTTTACATTCTTTTAGACAATGTGACGAAAAGGAGCATCAACAAAAGTCCCCCCCTCAGAGTTGGATCCAAAAAGAAATGTGGATTTGACTTTGAGGAAATCGAGAATCAAAAGGAAATCTGGCAGTTTAAAGTCATTCATGTTGGACATACAAAGGCTAATGTTTAAGGTCGAAATAGATTTGACCGAAATGGATTATAATTGACTCAATTCCTTGAAAATTCATCTGAAAACATATTTCTATACTCAACTATGAGGGAAAATATGTAATCTATGACTTAAGAATATTTGAATCTGAGGAATGACATAAAAAAGATCTAAAAGGCATTAGAAGAAGTAGTTTCCAAGAATAAAGTTACTATTATTTAAAAACTCGTTAGGGGGTTGAATTGTGCAAGGCCACCTAAGGGTATTGGCTGCATAGTCAAATAAAATAGTATCTTTTGGCTAACAAGTCTGTTATGTAGACTATTTATGCAAGGCTGCCTATGGGCACATGCTTCATAGTCAGGAAAAAGAACTCTCAGAAATTTACTTTCCTAGTGCTAAGATCCAGTGAAAGTTTATAGAGATTCAAATCTTCCAAAGTATAGAGTTTTCTGTATGGAAAGATGTACTTGAATATGGAGAAGATATTTCTAAACAAAATTATCGAAGAACTGGATGAATATCACTCTTACGAAGGTCTGACCCAAACGTAGGGAAGGAGAATATAAACCATAGACTTGAATAATTTCAGATCATGAAAAAGGATATGGTACAAATATGTTAAGGATGGCTATTTTTTCAGATCCCTACATACTTTCATTTAAGACAAATAGGGACAAAAGAGGCATTCTTCCCAAGAACGAAGTTACCACTATCCGAAAAACCCGTTAGGGGGTTGAATTATGCAGGGCCACCTAAGGGCATTAACTGCATAGTCAAATAATAGTATCTTTTGGATAACAAGTATGTTATGTAGACTGTTTATGCAAGGCCTCCTATGGGCACGTTCTGCATCATTAAGCAAAATAATTCTCAGAAGTTTGACATTTTTGTGATTAGAAGTCATGAAAAGGGTTATGAAGATCTGAAAATATTTAAGGTTAGGATTATGACACATAAAAATGGGTATTTTCCAATGTATACAGAGATACATAGATCAATTCTAACCATAATCATGTTGTGGTTGGGTCCTGAATTGAAATGTTGGACTTCACTACGTATCCCATAAGGATGAGAATCAAGTCAAACGTAGTTCTTAAACTACAGTTTAACTTCGTGTGGGACAAAAGGATTATAGATCTTAGTTTAGGGTCATAGAGCTTGGACAATTGTAAGAAATACACAGTTTGTGTTTTCATGAGGACTTTTCAGCCAAGGGACTCAAAGTGGAATTTGGAGTTAGGACCAAAGAATTGGGGCTAGATTCGAGGGACACTCGAACATTCCTACATATCCCATAAGGATAGGAATCAAGCCCACGTAGTTCTAGAAATACCCTTTGTACAAATTTGGTTCATACATGTGAAGGGTGAAAGGGGACTTTAGTACAATGATGGTTTAACTCAAGATAAAAGGTTTGGGCATTGCCTTGTATGCACGTAGTCTTCGATATGAAACATGATTTAAAAATCAATGTAAATAATGGTTCCCTCTCAGGTGAGGGTATCAAAGAATATTGTAGTTTATTGTCATACTGGACAAAAGTGTTGTATATTTTAACGTCGTATAACAAGGATGAAAGTGAACCAATGTAAAGATATTGATTCTAGGGGCGGTTTCACGAATCAACATCATACGAGATGGAGGTGAACCGATGTGAAGAGATTGGTTTTGGGATTGAACCTTGGGAGGTTGCCTACATACCCAGCCTAGAAGGCAAGGATCAAAGTCCGTGTAGTTCAATTAAAGAATGAATTAATGATCAAGTTGTTCTTGGGGACAACGACCTAAAAATGATATTGCTGGGACTTACACATGGTTAGCGGCCCAAAGAGAGTGTTATGGTTGAGGTTTGCTCTAAGATCACGTGAGTCATGCTCGATGTGAGAAACAAGAGGTAACAACAACCATAACGATTCATAGTTTAATGTCATGTAGGACGTATAAAGGGACTATGCATTTTAGAGTCTTGCAGTTAGGACTATTGGTGCTGCACAGTTTAGTGTCATGTAGCAGGGACAAAGTACAGTTTAGTGTCATGTAGGACGTATAAAGGGACTATGCGGTTTAGAGTCTTGCAATTAGGACTATTGGTGCTGCACAGTTTAGTGTCATGTAGCAGGGACAAAGTACAGTTTAATGTTATGTAAGACGTATAAAGGGACTATGCAGTTTAGAGTCTTGCAGTTAGGACTATTGGTGCTGCACAGTTTAGTGTCATGTAGCATGGAAAAAGTACAGTTTAATGTCATGTAGGATGTATCACGGACTTTCTATACAGTTTAGCGTCATTTAGTTAGGAAGAAGGGGAAAATAGAGTTTAACGTCATGTTGGACGAAAGGGGGACTGTGCAGTTTAATGTCATGCAGTGAGGACAAAATAGTACGCCATTTAACGTCGTGTTGGACGCATTGGGGATTTTTTCCACAGTTTAGCGTCATGTTGGACGAAAGTGCGAGTAGTTTAAGGTCATACAGGGCCTTTTATGATTATGTAGTTTAACGTCTTTTCGAACGTAAGGGAATTTTATACAGTTTAGCGTTATGTAGTTAGGATGTCAGAGTTCAATGTCTTGCTAGACGTAAGAGACTTGCAAATAGTTTAGGGTCATATGCATGGACCATTGATGATGCAGTTTAAAGTCATATTGGACCATTGATGTAGTTTAATGTCATACAGGACCTAGTTGCAGTTTAAGGTCATACTGGACCATTGATGTAGTTTAAGGTCATACAGGACCTAGTTGCATTTTAAGGTCATACTGGACCATTTAGGGAACTTTTTCACAGTTTAACGTTGTGTGGGACGAAGTCGTAGTTTAAGGTCATATTGGACCATTGTTGTATAGTTTAACATCATATATCAAGGACAAAAGGGGACACAGTTTAACGTCTTGTTGGACGATGGTGCAGTTTAATGTCATACTGGACCATTGCTGTAAGTTTAACGTCATATAGCAAGGACAAAAGGGGACACAGTTTAACATCTTGCTGGACGATGTTGCAGTTTAAGGTCATACTGGACCATTGCTGTATAGTTTAACGTCATATAGCAAGGACAAAAGAGGTACTTTGCAGTTTATACAAAATACTTCTTCAAAAATCTGGCAATGGTTGGAGTAGTGATGAGTTATCCATCCATCGAGATTAATGAATAAGATCCATTGGATTAGACCCTATGAATTGAATAAGGTCCTTCCCATTTTGGATCAAGTTTGGGAGGTTTCTTTTCTGGTATCATTGGAGTTATGAGAACTAATACATAAAAATTTCACAAGATATTAGAATGATGTTTTGTGGTGTTGGTGGAATAAACTTTACATCAAATACATATCCATGTCCCTTTAATGGGGTTTCCAATGGGGTTGATTCGTGGAACCATAAATACCCAATAGTTCTATATCTATCAGGGAACTACTTTCCAAAAGGCAGACACTCATTCGGAAGTTTGGCCAATGATGTTTTAAAACTCACATTGGTCAAGAGTATGGAAGGTCAAGTTCATCACATCCTTTTTGGGGAATTTTTGAGTAATCTGGGACTATCTTATATATTTAAGATATGTTTTTAAATCATTCATTAATTCCCAAGTATGACGTGGGTGTCCCTTGAATTGAAAATCAATAATTAACATTTATATAATTTAGAATCATCTATATGTATCTGATGTTATCCATTAATGGAGATATCTGTTTGTATCTAAGGCTCTCCATCGATGGTACCCTCTTATGTAGTAATTCGAGATACTTCTTTGTCTTATTATGGTGATAGTTTTGAGCTGCACAGTGGGGAGGTCTGGAGTGAATCATCAACAAGAGAGATGGTATTTGTTCTAAAATTGGGATTGGAACCATAAGATGTTTTTCTTACATATCCTTTCAAAATTAATTAGAACCTATATAGTTTGATACTACTTAATGGGGGATATAATTTCTTTTAAGGTCATGTTATAAGTCCCAAACCATGTATTTTAATGTCATATGTCAATGACTTCTAGGTGAAAGGTTCCTAGTCAATGTTTCATCTGGGACTTATGTCGAAGCAACCCAAGGAACCTGGAAGGGATGTGGTCTCTTGGGCAGGATAATACACTACTGGGAATGTGGTCTAGATAAAATCAAGGTTGATTTTTGGTTTCGGGTTCATACCTCATAGAGCTTTCCAATTTATCCAATTTGGATGGGATTCAAAGCCCACATAGTTTGGTTGTGAGGACCTGTGCCTATGGAGTCCCTCTAAAGGTTTGTCTCATGGAGGAGTATGTACCTTTGAGAGGATTAATTTAGAGATTACTCTGAATGAGGGTTACTTGGTTTAGTTGGGCCCTACACTTTGAATGATGTACAAAAGGTTTAGGATAGTTTGGATATCATGATCACCAGAATCCTCTAAGACCATGTGAGTAATTCTCAGTGTGGGGAAAATATTAAGTGGTAAATATGATAAACTACATAATATTGTTTTCCCTAAAGTTGGATACATGTCCTTTAGGACCCATGATAATAGAGACCCTCTAAATGATGGAGAGAAGAAGATATGAAAAAATATTCTCTTCCAAGAACATGCATCAAATTGTACAGATGTCCTAATCATAGCTAACCTCTAAGCCCACATAATCCATGATCGAATGTGATAAAGAGGAAGTGAAAGATCCGAAAAACCACAAGATCGCCCACATATTAGTGGAATAGGATGGGGTGATAGTAGAAGAAGAAAGGTATTTGATGTGACTATTCACTCCCGTCATTGTATGTAGGATAGTCATGTTTGACTACCTATATAGATAAAACTCATGGGTATAGAAAAGGAGGAAGGAGTGAAGTAGGAGAGGTCCTAAAAGAAAGGATAGGGGATTAATCCTTGAGGTATTCCCTGAAATTGGTTCATATGGAAGATATGATGATCTCATTCACGATCATACGGGAAGATCAAGTGTGATCGTCACCATCCCATTCTGTAACAGGAGGTCTTGAGAAATAGAGACTAGAAGGGGAGGAAAGATTACTCACCCTTATGCCTAATATTGTGAGGTCCTTGACACGTCCCCAAGGTTCAAGTTCCTCATGACCAAAGGGATTAAAACTCACATGCACCTGAGGATCTTTCCCATTAGGTAGGACAAGTATGGGACACCTCTGACCAAAGGAATGAAAAAAAAAATGTGAGACATGTTGGTGTTTCTCTAACCATAGTCTTGAAAATCTATATTCTTTAATGGAGGTTTCAATTTGTCCCCTCTCAAATGTGGGATCCAAATGAAGAGAATCCCTTTCATTTCTTCCTTGGAAGAGGGATCAACTGGGGGCTCGTATAGGTCCTGGATTAGAGATAAAAGTTTCTTCGTGCAAGGCCTGGGAGGAGATGGAAGTGCTTCGCATAGGGGCTATAGGCCTATGAGAATTAGAGATTCATTGGGAAATGGAATGCCTAAGAAACAACACTTGAGTGAAGATTTATACTAGGAACCATAGGTCTCCTTAGGTGTCCCTGGATGGGTCTTGTGCAGGTCCCTAATTAGGGAAGATCCCTTATGTTATTGGTTGTACACTTGGGGAAATTGGGTCCTCATGTAGGCTTCTAATGTTTCATACCATGAAAGGACTTAGATATTCATTATCCCCCTTAATTACCTTTTTATAAGGGTTTGGAAGGGATGCCGGAGGGATTTTTGAGGACTTGGGAAAAGGGGTTTTGTGACCAGAGATTCAAGGATTCTTCCAATTTTCTAGGTTTAAAAATGAGGAGCCCTAGGGTCCTAATTATAGGAAAATAGGGAAACCTAGTCAAAGAAGGTTTTTTATGTAGGTCCATAGTGCAAGTATTAGGTTCAGATTCCCCATGTAGGGGTATCTAGTCTTTCAATTCCATGAAAGGGGGTCTGAACGAGCCTTATGATGACTATGGGTATGTGTGCAGGCCATCTTGGGAAAGTTCTTCTAATTATTCTCTAGGTTCTTCATCTCTCTAACATTTATGGGGTAGTATTCATAATATTTTCATCCCAATTAAAAATATTGAGTGTCAACAATCACATCTCTAAGAAAAATCTCTTGAGATGTTATATTTCTATAGTATTTTCTTTATTCTCTAAAGTTCCTTTGGATCCTTTATAGGATCCAATTCTATAGTATTATCATAGAATAGTGTGATGTATTCCTTACTGATCGGGGCCACATCTAGATCATGGATGAATTTTTTATCTAAACTACTTATTTTTCTACCTTATAATCAACAGTGTACTCATAATCCACTATAGAATTGGTTACAGTGGCTTGATTTAAGCTCTTCCAAATCACAACACCTCCATTGAGAGTGAAGATATATCCTAATTGTGATTTTACATCATCTTGATTTTTTTGGAAACTAGCATTGGTATATCCCCAGGTGACCAAATTTTAATCTCCTCCATATACTGGGGAAATATTATTTGTATACCTCAGATATTTAAGGATATTATTAACTAACATCCAATGGTAGTCACCAAGGTCATTTTGATATTTCACTACCATGCTTAATGAATAGGATAAATCTAGCCTAGTACATAGCATAAAATATATGAATGACCTAATCACTAATGTTTATGGAATCCTTTACATCCATTATCTCTCTTTATGTGTCTAAGGGAATGTTTTCATGTAATGATGAGTGTCATGTGTGACTAGAAACTATCCCATATTTTATTTTTATATACTTAATCTCTTCGGTATCTTTTCAATGTACATACTTCGAATTAGTCTAAGTGGCCTATTAGATCTATTACAATGGACCATGATCCTATGAATTTATGTTTCTTCACTTAATTCCTTTCTGGAGAAGCTAGTGTCAAACTAGACCATAATATACTATAAAACTAGAATTTGTTTCCAATAAGTAGTATGTCATCGATATAAAATATTAATAAATTGACTGCGTTCCCATTAAATTTCTAATAGACACACAACTCATATTCATTCTTTATGAGATCAAATTTTATTATGGATTCAGAAAATCAAATTCTATATGAAATGGATTCTTTCTTTAATCCATAAATGGAACTTGGAAACTTATATACCTTGTTAGAAACCATTAGAGTCACATACCCTTCTGGTTGTATCATATAGACATCTTCTTGAAGGTTTCTGTTAAGAAATGTTGTTTTTATTTCCATATTCCATATCTCATAGTCATGGTAATCTATTATGGAAGGTATATGTTTGAGGTATTTTTTTATAGAAACCATTGAAAGGTTTTTTCATGGTATATTCATTGACATTGTTTAAACCCTTTTTAAAATAGTCAATCCTTATAAGTACTAACTTGTCCATCCATGTCTAGATTCTTCATGAATACCCATTTGCATCCAATGGTATTTACATCAACTGTAGGGTCTATCAAAATCCAAATATAATTTTAGTATATAGAATTCATTTAATAATTCATAGATTATTTTCACTTAGCATCTTTTTTTAAACTTACTTATTCTTGGTATGATATGGGTTCATTATTGTCAACTAATAATGATTCCCATCTTCGGTGACTATAAAATCATATTATATGGTTCTCCAAACCTTATTATAATCCTAAATAATACTTGTATATCTAGAACACCCCTTTACAAGGGGATTTAGAGAATCTGTTCATATGAAAACTTTGGGGTATCTTGATCCATAACTTTGTCAAAGTCTATCTCGGTCCCACTATTTATTTTGGTGATTTTATCCCCTTTAATAAAGTTCAGACATTTGCTAACCAAAAATTTCTTATCTTTAGGGTCTTATAGGAAATATACTTTAGTTTCCTTAAAATACCATAAAAAAGATACACTTATTACCTCATGGATAAGGTGTGCTTCCAAAAATAGTCTTAAAAAATTCTTCATATACCCATGCCCATATATTAAACAACATGAGTTTATCTCCATGTCAAAGATAATTTTGAATACCAGTTTCTACTTTAGTTAGCACTCAAATTAGTATATATACTATTTTCTATAATTTGTATCCCCAAAAGGATAATGAAATAATCATATGACTCAACATTGATCTTACCATATATAATAGGTTATGATTCATCATTTCATATACACCACTCCATTGTGTTCTGTAAGGATAAATGAGTTGATTTAAAATAACAAACTCCCATAAATAATCAACGAATTCTTGAATAAGATATTCTGTACCACAATATGAGTAGAGTTTCTTAATATTATTACTAATACGGTTCTCAAATTAATTCTTATATTCCTTGAATATATCAAAGGAATCTGACTTATACCTCACTGAGTAGATATATGCATATATACTAAATTCATTAGTAAAAGTAAAGAAGTATGAGAACCCACCCCAAGATTAAAATGTAAATGGTCCATAGAGATCAATATTAACCAACTCAGGAATCTCTGTAGCCCTTTAAAAAATTTTAATAAACGGTTATTTAGTTATTTTTTCTTATAAACATGTGTGATATACACCAAGTAGTTTTAGTTCAAATGAATCCAAATATCAACCTTGGTGTAATCTAGTCAAAATATTTTTATTTATGAGACATAATCATCTTTTCCATAGTCGGGTGTGGCATAAGTCATGTGAAATATTATTTATATTGATTATAATTACTTAGTTTGTTTAGTTAGAAATGTGAGGAGGTAGTCTTCAACAGCTGCATCAGTACGTTTGGATCTGTTATCAACTTGTAAATCCACCTCACCATAATAAATCTTAAGAAATATATTTGGTTCTTATTTTTAAATAAAAATGTATGCATCATATTCTATAGGCATGAATGTTCTCATGTGACTTCGTGAGTTTTCTAGACATGGATTAAATCATTAAACACTAAACATGTAGCATATGATTCAGGTTTTTTCATCGATAGTGAAATCTTCATCACACACCTACTTAGAAAGTAGATAATGGATTGATTATTCATGCATGTAACAATTCCTTTCATTGTGTATCACAACCTATAATCATCAGAACCATTCTTGGAAGCTACTACTAGTTATGAGATATATTTTCTCTGTAATTGATCTCAATGATAACGTGGTTAATTAAATTATCATTTTTCAGCAATAACAAATAAAATTATCATTACTTTACTTAATTAACAATTTATGTGAGACATAATAATTTTAATTTCATTATGTTTCCAAAAAAATATCTTGTCTCAACTTCCCTCACCATTTTACTTTGAATGTCCCATCACATATATATTATAGTGGAAAGGATCAATATATCCCTCCTCAAAATCCAGACTATGGCCATGAAAACCATAAAAAGTTGTTTTCATAGGAGTTCCTTCCACCTATGGGCTAATAGTTCCTTATTCCACTGAGTAGACTCCCCAATACATATATTTTGACACTTATTTCGTCAATACTTACTTCCAAATATCTATTGAATATACTATTTTAGTTAAATTCAATACATCTTTCATTAAGTCAACCCATCATCTTAGTTGAGACTCCTTGATAATTAAAAGTACCCCTGACTATGGCCTGAACTGATATTTTAACTATAGTTTGTCATAATCCAGGAAATGGAATCCATAATGACTTAAAATTAAATTTATGAATTTTTCTTCCTATGAATAAACATCCTTATTTTATCAATTTAAATGTATTTTTAATATTAAGTGGATTTTAATTAAGTAATTAACCAAGTTTAAATAAAATATGTATGTATAATCCATTTATTTTAATATCATCTTAGCATGTTGATGAATTTATTTATATGATCATTGCCTTGCATCCATAAAATAAATCATGCATCAAATATAGATAAAATAAATAAATCATGGTAAAATCATGATCATTAATTAACATTATTTTATTGAGTAGACAATAAACAAAACATTAACCCTAGTGAAAAAACTCCTTGATACGATTTGGGATTGAGTTGTAACATTCCACATATGCCCTATGTATCTCCTTAATTTGGTTTTGTCTCGGCTCCATATTGAATCAACTCCATGTACTTGTGAGCTCCAAACTTATAATTATTTTACTTTACATTCAGATGAAGGGAAGTGAAAGGGGGTTAATATAAAATAAATTTTGGTCATATGGGTTGGTATATAATAAGAAGGGAGGTATGACTCACTTGTCATCAAACTGATATAATAATAATAATTTCAAAATCTCATGTAATATTTAAATTATAATAAACCATACACATTCATAGGTTGGTATAAGATCATGATCTTTTACTTGTGAAATGAATATTCATTTAAAATAACTGGATAAAATTCTTTTGATTTATTCTTTTATTAAGGTAATTTTTTTTGAATTAATCTGATTAATTATTTGATTAATCAATTAACACAATTTATCTTAATCCTCATCCAATATATCTTGAAAATTTCTGTCATCCATAAATTTAATCAGATTAAAAAAATTAATTTTATTTAAAATTAATAATATAAACATGTGTGATTGGACTCAATGGAATATACTCGTCCAAGCTACTTGATATGTTCAATTTACTATACATTCTCAGTTCACCCAATATACATTTCATGAAACATAATCGCAAGGCATAAATTTTTTAATAAATGATGCATGATTATATTTACATTTAGTGCTATGTGATTATATTAATACACATTGAGTACACTACAAGTAAATAACATACATAGTGTGAAATTAAGAATTTAACATGTAAATTAATTTAAAATATAATTAATAATCCTATCAATTTGTGAGTAATGTTAGTAAATGACACATGTAACACATTTAAATAGGATTAATTATATCATTAATTTTTATCTCTATGTTAAATTTAACACATTGGGTACAATAAGTGACAATACATGTAATTGGGATACAAGCTGAGTAACAAATTCTTCCCATGTCTATGACATATGCCTAGGTATTGGGCGTGTTTTTTCAATCACTGACATGTATGAGGTGAAAAATATGTATGCTAGCTACACATCATGTGTCCTTAATAATACATGATTTTTTGGTCAATATGTCATGTAATAAATGCTCGACATGAATTGGACCTAGTGTTTTACACTATGAAAACACATGAACTATATGGTGTGTAAGTGAGTTACATGACGTGTAGCCCGACCAATCGTGTGTCAGCCTAGCCTGGTAAACATGATGTGTTTATTTCATGCCACATGTATTTAATGCATGATGCACTGAATTAATTTTATAATTTTCCTAGATCATTGAACATGGTACAAATCATGTTCCTTAATGATACACATCATCTACTCTTGTGTTATCCATTCAAAATTTTGGCACCTCCTACTAAAATATTCAGATGTTCTTTATTAATTATTAACCAAATATGGATTATATGAGATATAAATGAATAGGTAAAGAAAATATATCAATAAAAAGATTAAAATAATGAATTTATTGAAATTAAAACTAATTCTGAAGCATGTAAATGATCAAAATTAATTAAATAATTATAAGTTGAGCATGACCACTCCGGTACAATATGATAGTTCTATATAGCAGAAGTTCATATTGGGTCTATACCCAAATTGGATTTATCATATTAAATGGATAATCCTCAATGTAAATTATGATGAATTTCATGGTAAAAAATCTTTTCAAAGAGTATTGAAAAATGTTTTCCCCATAACTAAGAAAAGATCTTTTTATGTTAATTTATAATTAATTTAAAACACAATAAGAAATATTACCTTAGTCTTGATTTCTTTCTTCATTTATGGTGTTTATTTTTCAAACCTAATCATTATATAATCATCGCATCCTGAGGAAGCAAAGTAGATTCCCCCTACAAGTGATCCATATGTGCTCTTGTTGTCTACAAATAATGTTAATGCAATGTTGGACGTTAGCAAGATAATTGATCATATTTCATTGTATGGCTTGATCGCATCACATTCCCTTTGGGATTGAAGGAATCTATCATGTTATTCTCAGTATTGAGAGGAATATATGAAGAGCAGGAAATTGATAATGATGTTTTTCAGAATGATTAAGCTCTTCACAAATGATATAGTAGGCAATTTATAGACTCGAGGTTAGCATTTCATATATAATTTATTCCAAAAGTTCCCTTAAAAATACATTAAACCAATAATGAACCAAGTTCCATATAATATCATATTATTATTATTTTATTTCATGGAATACACAAAATCACATAATGATAAATTATATTTTTATAATCTAGAAAATAAATATTTATCATCAGACCAGAAACGAGTCTATTCATCCACCTCTCCATTTATTGAATTCTCTAATAAACAATTAAATAAATATTTTCTATTTTATAAGTAAATAAATATTTCATTCACAATATGATGAATAAATATTTATTTAATAGGTACATAACTAAATAAATTATTTATTTTATGAATAATTAATTATAACCTTAATAATAATAAGAGATAAATGAATATTATATATTTATTTAATTAAATAATTACCTCATGAATAAATATTTTTTTAATATTTATGATCGTTGAATAAATAATAAATGAATTTTACATCTCATTATAGGGAATAATATTTTTTCAATTGTTAAATAAATAATATTTAACTGAGATCAAAGGAAAAAATTTATGATCAACTCGCAAGGCCTCTTCCTTGGTGGAATTAGGTGGTCTTGCCTAAATTCCAACATTTATATCTATAAATGGGTCAAGGGTCCCACAAATAAAGAATATATGTCACAATGACAACAAACACATATGAATGCTCACTGTATAATATAATCCTTTTTCACAATATATCAATATGGTTTCGTAAACATGTTATCAATATATATTCTTCATACATATTTCTTTGAAAATATGAAATAAACCTTTCAAAACCCCATGGATATAGAATTTAATATGGTGGTTCCTCTTCAATAAAATAGAATATACATCAACTTCCATAAAGATGGAAGGGTCAAATCCTTCCTCAAATTATTCCTTAAAAATATATCATTTGTGATGCACCCAACATACCCAAATTCAGCGTAAACATATGTCAACAGGGTTAGTGGAAATATATCTAGGTTCATATACCATGGAATGTATTAATAATAATATTAAAGTATAATTATCATTATAAATGCTCATATTAGTAATACCCACTAACATGCAAAAATTTAGAATTCCTACTAATGGGTTTATTCCTGTAATCTCCCATTATGGTGATTACCAAGTTCAAACATCATGAGATAAAATCTCATCCACTTATGAGTACTCACACATAACAGTCAATATAAAATATTTTCGATCATATAACATTATCCAACCATAGAAAAATAATTAATAATATCATCATATAATTCTAATTTTCTCATTATAGAAGATAAATTATATGCCCTTTTCAATGCGATGGATACTCTAGGACAATGTTACTTTAAATTAATGTTGAAAAATTACTAATATATAATACTATATTTTATTTATATTTAATTATTCAGATATACATTCAATATATAATATAACTAGTTGTTTCTAGAATACTAACTCCAACAAATTGAAATTATGGATAGTTAAACTTATACGTGGTGGATTTGGAAAAAAATAATTAGATCTTCATGTTTTGTTTTCTATTTTAAATTTTTAGATTGTTTTTAATAACCCTAAGATTAATTGAATGATTTATAAAATTTAGATAATCTTGGTATTTTTGGAAAAAATACTTGATTTAAATATCTAAGGAATTAAAGGATTATTAAAATTTATTTTATTTCGTGATTTCCAGTATTTTCATTTAATTAGTTTTGATCAAATGTGAACCTCATATATAGAACTTATTTCCAATGTTTATCTTTACAAACCCAAATGTATTATAAACCATTTTCACATATTATTTACATTTTTATTTTTATTTAGAGTCTTGATACATGTTATGTGATCCCTAAATTTTTTTCTCTTTATCAAAGTTTTTAGAGTTAATGATGTTTTTCAAGAAATAATGAGGAGTTATTTTAATTGAAAATACAATTTTTACAAATTCATTTCTTAATTATGACTACCTTTACATGTGTGTTCTTTTAAGACCCTAAAATATAGGAATACCCATGTTAGTTATACAAATTAAAATATAAAAATCCCTTTACAAACTAATCTAGAAGTAAATTGATGATTATGGTTAAACATAAGTAAAGGGGAGGGAGTGGTTGTATCATGTGATATGTCAAACTGAAGTAATTTATATGATGATCAAGTTGTTTAAATAAAGGTGGAAGGTTAATAATCTTTTAAAAAGTGGAAAGTGGTTAACATAATTATTTGAATAGAATGGATGCCTATTTACCTCAAAAATGAAAATCTATATAAATTTAGCATGTTTGGGGAAAATAGAGAATAATGTCACTATGAAGGTATGGAGAAGATAAGAAGAATAATAAAAAAAATTGATCTTGATAAAATAATTTGTGTGTGAACAAACCATGAGACTCAAAAGTTGTTTACTGGTAACTCTTTTCAAATAGGAGATGATTGGGGATTCTATTATTGAGTAAAGCTTTATATCATGCATTTAGTTTCATTTTATATCCAAAACCTACTCATTATACCTTTGTGTTTTTAATATCAAAAACCCACTAAACCGTACCCATAGAATAACCCATGATGAATTCCTTAGTAATGACACATTTTTGCGACTCTGTGCAGTGGATATTCTAGGAAGTCAACAAGGCAATGGAAAAAATGCATTCCCTTGAGAATGAGAAAATATCAATTTTAAATTCCTTGAGTGAGAGAGAAATATTTTTCCTAAAAGGAAGATACAAAATACACATAGATATTAATATTATATTTAATGATTTGTTGTTTTTGATTAGTGAGGAATTAGGGATTTAAGATCCATGTAGGAACCATAATATTTCCAAAGCTATGAGAATTGAAAAGTTTTATCACTAATATATTGAGACGTATATTTTTACATTAGAATAAGATGATTGCCTAGAAGTGAAATGTTTTAGTGTGGGGGAATTGACCTAGCTTATATTTCCATTATTTTTATTTTGGAATTCAAAGATTTAATCCCAAAAAATTTATCATTTTATGGGTAATTGTCATATTTTTTATGTTTTTATGAATAATTTTGATTTTATTATGAAAATGGTGTAAATATTGATTTTTTAATTAATTTTATTCATTTTCTATAATAAATTGAAAATACATACATTAAATCTATTTTTATTCATACATCAATTATAGGGATAAAAACCTTCATTATGATTTATATATTAAAACATAATAGTCAATTTGAAACTTCACTTTAAATTATTTGGAAAAGTATTAATAATATATGGTAATACATAAAATTTATTTTGAAGTTGATGGGAAGAAATTTGGTAAAGTATAGAGATTCATAGTGGTCACTAACCGATATATAAAATTAAATTAGAGGATATGTAAAAGTAAACCATATGTTCCCAATGATATGTAAAAGTAATTGTCTTAGTCATAGTAATGAATAATTTATGAGAAAGAGTAACTTTATCCAGTACATAATAGTGAACAACGAATCACCTTGATACGTGAAAGTAAAATCCTTTATCAATGGGGAGGATTCCAACCAATTACTTAAGTATATAAGAGTCTTTTCCCAATGCATAAGATCCTTTCTTAAATACATAAAATCCATATATATAGTATAATTCAGTTGAGATGATATGTAAGAGTCATACCTTTATAACTAGGAGGATTTCAATAAACTAATTCAACCATAATTAATGGTCATTTTCATGGCTAGAGAAAAAATTTTGGATCCTTAAAAGGATATATATTACCCATTGGAGAATACATAAAGGTCTTTCTATTTCAAAATCATATGAACATAAGTTCATGTTGTGGGAAGTTCATCCACATCATGAAGAATCTTATTACACCATGTCATGAATCCTAACACTTTCGGTGATTTAAATATTACTAAATATTTTTTTATTGCATAAATTAAATTTAGGGGATAATTTAAGATTAATATCATTACAATATTTAAAGAAATTAATATATATATATATATATGCTACTTATGTGTAAAATTACAACTAATTCATCACTACATGTGATGAACCCTTCCCCATACACTTTTTAATTTATGTAGAGGTCCACTATAGATTTTTATTATTTAAAAAAAACTTCTCTATCGATTTTAAAATGATATTAACTCTTTACTCTCAGCTTAGGAGATGAATTAGTTTAGGGTTTACTATTTTTTTCTCAACTTCAAAACAATTATGTGCTTTTAATAAAGTAATTTTATGTTTCTATTTCATCTATAATTTTCTCTATTTTATCTATTATACCTCTTTAAAACTCATGATGGTGAGTAACTAACATGAGGATTGACCTTGGTGTTGGTTATTTCTATGTTCCCAAGTTTATATTCTTAAATTCTCAATGTTTATTTTTTATTTTATTTTCTTATTAAAAATATATTCATTCCCTACCTTCTATTAGGAAAACTTATAGAGATATATAATTTCCAAAATTAATAAACCCATACATCATACCCTTTTAGTGATCCAAGATCCATATTTCACTAAGCAATGAGTTATCTTTAGCATTCATCTCACCATTTTTTTAGGTAGGGAATCAGCCTAATCATAAAAATTGTGATTCTTAGATATTTGAATGTATAACTCTTTAATCAGATCCATAATGTGGATAAAATAAATTATATTCATCTTTTATCCTTACCATTAGTTTTTTCCACCTAGTGTAACCCAAAAAAACACCAAAAAACAGGCTAATAAAATAAAATATAGGGGAATTCAGATTTAGCATGAAACTACCCATTGGATGATCCATAGTTTCCCATTTCTTGATTTCATTACACTAAATAACCTAGGGGATCCTAGATTTAGCATGAAGCTACCTATTAGGATGATCAAGGTGTTGGAAAGTTTCACTTTGTAATAATATCTCACTTAGTATTTAAGGGTTTTTCTTAGTCTCTCCAATTTAATATACATCATATTCTTATTAAATTCATAACTATTTCATATTATGGAATCTTTTTCATTTATTGTTTCATTCCTTTTATGTATGAATGATTCTAAAGATATAGTTTTTAAATCCCTATTACATCCATAAAGCTAATTTGTGAACACCACATTAATGTGTAACCAATTATACAACCCACAGTTTGTGTTACTCAGCTAAATATAAAAGAAAAACATACTAATACATATATGAATACATAATATGCATAAGGTACATGAAATATTCATATAATGGTTTATAACTATGTGATATTGATACTATCAACATGATTAAGCTTAGATTGATGGATAACTAACCCCTCAACTTTCAAGAACAAGGCATAAGACTCTAAGTCAGTGGGTACTCTAACCCCAAGTCCCTCTCCCCATGGATACTTTACTCAATATATGACTCTAGGTTAGTGGGTACTCTAACCCCATGTCCCTCTCCCCATGGATACTTTACTCAAGCTATAATCTAATTCAAGCTAACAATAAAACCTAACATATATAATCGATGTCCAACTACTAAATTAAATCTAAAAACATCAATTATAAAGTGAGTTCAAGGTTATATCACCCCAAAACTGCACTCTGGAATACAGTTTTTAAACCACATACTTTATAAACTTGCTTGATGCCAAGTGAGATAAATAAAGCTAAATATATATTTACTTTAATTAAATTCCATAAGTTAAACATTACATATCACAAATAATAAATTAGGCCCAAGAATTTAAGGTTTAATATCTTTGAGGAATATCTATATAAGAAAATTATTTTATGATAATTATGAACATTTCTCTATAATTGTTCCACACTAGACTCCCTTCTAGACTTCTCATAACTTATACACATCTTCATAACCTAGGGAATCAAAATATATGGAAGGGTGAGATCAAAGTCCTGATAAGAGAGAAATTATCAACATGTCATCAAGGGTTAAATTATAATCATATGAGAAATTATGATTAGGGGAGAAATATCTTATTAAAACAACATGGAACAATAATAGTTTTCTATAAATCATGATAGCCACACATGAAATATCAAATGAAAAAACATGTACCATAGAATAAAAGTGTGAGATAAGAATGGAAACATGGAATAAGTGAATTATATTATAAGTTCATGGAATCATAAATATTTGGAAATAATATAAAATATAACATCATATGCATAATTCAAGGCTCACCACGAAGGAAACAAAACATAGTGTGCTTAGGCTAATCGCACATGCACTATACATGGTACCTCATAATATGAAAGCATTACCCAATGAATTTGAAAACTATATGAGTTTACCATTCATATTCATAACATTTACATGTATATTAGTTCCACAACAGTAATATAAACCTTACAAAAATCATAAGCACGATAAAACCCATGAGAAGGAAGTGGGTTTCATAATCCTATCTCAAGTCATAAATGAACGTTCTATCATAAGGATTCCCAAGGGAAGAATGAATTAAATTATTTGGTATATTCATATTTTATTATAATACATAGCTCTTGAAAATTGAGTTCCAATTTATAAAAATCCATTATAATTATTGGAGAACAAAAGAATAAAAATGAATCACTTAACTGGTGCTTTATGTAATGAGTAAAGAATATTTTAAAGAAGTGAAGATATTATTATTTTCCTTTAGATGAAAATTGACACATAAGGGTTTTACATAAAATAATAATGGTTTTAAAAATATATTCATGGTTTAAAAAAATTAATGGAGTTTTTACTTGAAATTAAATAAGATATTGTGAAGTTCCATTAAATCAAGTTTACTAATCACACCACGATTCACTTTTTATTTCACCCTTACACCACTATATTAAACTAGTTTTCTATTGTAAATTAAAAGTATAATAACAAATTTTACTTCAATATTTATTCAATTATTTTTTTCTCACTTTTAAAATGGTAATTTCACTTGTTTTGATAATTTCATTGTAGGTGGAGGTGATTTGGAGGGACAGAGATGATGTAGAAGGAAAATGGGCCAAATTGCATGGAATCCCATGAATACAGATCCACTGTTTTTCATGATATAAGAATAAAGTGAATAAAAATGGGAAGAAATATTTTGATATGATTCATAAATCTATGGGATACATCTCATCTCAAGACACGCAATCTCAATTCATCCATCTAGTGGCCCAACTGAACTGATCTTTCCGGGGAATTGAATCTGAATGAAGTCAAAAATTTTGTTTGGTAATCAAACTATATCTCCTTTTATATATGTCTAAGGGTTGAAATTTTTGACATAGTGATATTCAAGATGCTTTAAAACAACTCTTTTCTTTTTTACAAGTCTATATAATTCCATTTACCAATCCAAAACTGAGACACAAGCGGTATCTATAAAATTGAGTTCCAAAAACCACTTCCCATATTTGGTATAAAAGGGAACCTTGGGAACCTCATTTTCAAGCTCAAATAAGAAGTTAATGTCTACCATTTTTTATTTTCAGTGGATTCCTCTCATCCCCTTGTAGGTTCTGTATCTCCCTATCCTTATAGGGAGATATGATATGAAGAAGGAGATCCACCCGAGTTTCTTCCTCCTCTCAATGTTGGGATAAACGGTTGGCATTATTTGTGTGGTATCTAAACACATTTCAAGGTAGTTATAATGCTTATATTAGCTACTAGTTTGTATTAATTTGGGTGTTAAAATATTTCATTCCATTTATCTTACATTATTTCATATTTTAAATATTTTTTTGATGCATCAAAAGTGATATGCACTTAATTTCTAACTGATCAGTGTGAGTCTTTGAGTGAGTGACTTGTGTTGTTCTGATTAGACAACACAATAATCCTTTTTCCAGAAAATTTATTGATATTTCAATATAATTTTGAATCTATTATTCCATGAATAATTTCAATACCTTTTCAATATGATTTCTATGCCAATTTTTGGTTATTCAAGCACTGATATAAAAGCATACGAATTAATTAGGATTCCAATTAATTTAAACAAAATAATTACTCCCACCCTGAAATAATATTTAAGAAAAATATCTTTAAATATGTGTAGTGAAATAAAAAATATCCCTTTATATCATATATTTCAAAATAAACTTGGTTTTTCAACTATTAGACACTTTAAATTAAGTTATTTTCTTAAAACTATTTTCAAAACCACCCCCTCTTTTTGTACTTTTTCATTAAAAATACACACAGTAAACACATCAAAACTCCTTGATAAATAACCTTGGGTCTATCCTATTCTATAAAATTACATTTAAATCCTAATCAATATGATGTTTTATGAAAAATTTGTAAAATTTTGGCATTTTTTAGGGGGAGCGCTTTGGTTTTTAGTGCATGTTTTACTGCAATATTTTTGTAAATTTTGTGAATATTTATTTGTTTTATATTCTTACTTTACAAATATTTTTGTTTCATGATTTATTTATTTTCAAGATTATGTTCATGAAAAGTTCAACTTTGTGTGATTTACCACATTTTGAACCCGAATCGGAGATAATCCTATGTTAATGCCACTGAGACACATAGGATAACCCTTTGCAAGAGAACACCCAAAACATAGAAACTCTTCTCAACACTTCTTATTCATATGGAACCCATGTTAAAACAGAATTGAAATTGTATAATATGGATGAAAATAACCATTCATTAAAATAACAAACTTTTCTTGATGTAGATACTTATCCCACATATATTCAAATAAAAGGTTATGTGCCTAATTTTGAACTAAAATCCAATTTAATTCAATAATTTCCAAGATTACATGGAATCATAAGAAAATATATAGATAAGATGTTAAAATAATTTCACACTATGTGTTCAATATTAAAACCTTAAAATTTCTATGAAGAACAAGTAAAGCTTAGGTTAATCACTTTTTCATTAGAAAACACTGCAAAATATTGGTTGTATTATGTTAATTCCCCTATTACAGGTTGTATGGACACAAAATTCATTTTTCATGAAAAATATTTCTCATCCACTCGAACTATAACAAAAAGAAAAAAAATTATAGAAAAAGGAAATCGCAAGGGGAAACATTACATGAATATTGGGAATGATTTAAAAGGATTTTTTCAAGTTACCCACACCACCAAATATGTGATCAAATTTTAATATAGTATTATTATAAAGGTTTAATTCCTATTGATCGAAACATGATTGATGTTGGTTTAGTTGGTGCCCTATTTGATAAAACCCCAATCTCTACAAGGAACCTCATTGATAACATGGATTAGAACACTCAACAATTTGGTTCAAGTACTAGTGTACCCATCTGAGGTTTCAATGAGGTGAAAAGTAAAGAATTCAATAAGAAGGTGGACACGGAGTTTGAAGATGTAAGTAACCTTCTTCATCAACTTTCTCTTTACCAAGGGAAATCCCAATCTGCTACTCCCATCCATTGAGGTGTTTTTTCTGCTCATGCCCATTATTCTAACCAATTCCCTCAACTGGGCGAAACTTCTAATATTTGTGAGGAAATATTTCCAATTCACCACTATAAACAAACCATTAGTAGGAAAGAACCATACAATACATCCAAACCTTGGTGGAAAGAAAAATCAGTGTATAGGAAAGGGGGTATTCAAACCAACCTTAATAACCATTGAACCAACTAGGGTATAGTTTTCATCCACCACCACCAACTAGAAATACAAAACCACCACAAAGGCCTTTCCAACTACCCATAAAAAAATTGAGCCAATCCTAGAGGACATGATGAAATAAACGGCTGAAAATTAACTCCAACTCCAAAAAATCACCGAACAATCCATGGAAGACCTAAAAACACAATTAGGCCAACTCTCCACTCAATAGGGCAAATCCAAATTCATGGGTTGGGTAAACTACCCTCTCAACCACTAGTCAACCCAAGGGATAATTGAAATGCCAGTTTTATCACCCTTAAGAGTGGAAAAAAACTTAAAATCCATATGAACCCACCATTAGAGTCATCCCCTCTAGAGTAAACCACCATCCCAACCATTAAAAATTATCTAAATAAAAAAACAGTGTCCTTAGAGAATCCCTACTAAAGGAATGAGGGTTTCATTTGATTAATCACCAAGACAAACCATTCCTCTTACATTTCCACAAAGGGAAACCCAACCAAGGAAACAAAAAAAAATTAACTTGATAATGAAAGTTTGGAAACTTTAAAAAAGTGCAGGTTAACATCTCATTGATTGATGTTGTAAAGAAAATTACATGATGCACCAAGTTTCTTAAAAAAATATGTGTACACACCAACAGAGAATTAAAGGTTATGAAAAGGTTATATTGGTGGGGAATGTCTCAGCATTTATAGTTTTATCACTTCCCACTAATTGCAACAATATGGGAACATTCTCAATTCCATGCACCATAGGGGAGTATTTCTTTTCCAATGCCATTATTGATTTGGGTGCTTCTATAAATGTGATGTCTCACTTAATTTTCTATTCATTACTAATCATCGAACTTAATCCCATTGTATTTATTATTCAACTAGAAAATCATATTACAGCACACCCTACTGGTGTGTTAGAGGATGTTCGTGTGAGTGTGAAAATCTTAATTTTTTCTATTGACTTTTATGTGCTTAAAATTTATGATGATAGGATTAATAGACATGACCCAATTATTTTGGAAAGACCATTCCTAAAAAGAGACAAAACCATAATTAATTTCCACAATGTTACAATATCTATGTAGTCTAGAGGTGACATTTTCCACTTTAACACCCTTGATTCCATGAATCACAGCTCGTAAGAAAATTCCTCAACCTATGTTAATTTAATCGATGTACTCATTTCCTCCATAGAAGCTTCTTTTCTCTCCCTAGAACCCCCATCTGAGTCTTCATCATTGATATAAATTATAGGTAATGAATCATTCATATAATTTAGTACCAGTTTAAAAAAATGTCATGCATGTTTGTAAACTGATGATTTCTTGAACACGAAGTATCACATGACAATCGATGATACTTCTAAATGTGTAAAATATTATTCCTCATATGAGGATGTTACCACTAAGCAGTTAGATGATAAAATTGACTTTCCAATTTCACAGTCACTCCCATTAATCCAAAATTCCACTTAATTTTAACTTCAATAACTACCTCAAAATTTCAAAATTTTATATCTTGATAATGGAAACAATTTGCATGTCATCATTACTAGTTCACTCCCTTATGATCATGAATTGTGACTACTTGAACTTTCAAGGGAGTATAAACAATAATTAGGATGGAAACTTTATGAAATTCCTATTATTATCCCATCAATTTCCTTTCGTCAAATATTGTTAAATGATGAGGCCAAAATAGTGAATTAGGAACAACGTCGACTTAACCCAAACCTCTTAGATGTTATTAAAAAGGATGTAACAAAATTATTGGCTAATGGAATCATTTACCCAATATCTAAGATCCAATGACTCATTCTAGTTTAGGTAATTCCCATTAAAACTCGTGTAACAGTAATAAAAATGAAAAAAATTAATTTGTTCCAACCAATGTGTAGAATAGTCAGTCTATATGCATAGACTATAATCGACTAAATCAACACACTAAGAATGAACATTTACCATTGTATTTCATTGACCAGATTCTCGAGAGGCTAATAGGGAATTCCTACAACTATTTCCTAGATGGGTGTTTTGGATACTTTCAAATCTATATTTTCCCCGAGGATCAGGAAAAGACAACCTTCACATGCCCCTTTAGCACAATTTCGTATAAGAGCATACCATTTGGTCTATGAAATACTCCAGATACTTTCCAACAATGCATGGTTAGTATTTTTTGAATTATCTATTGAATTTTATGGAAGTATTCAAAGATGATTTCACTATTTATGGATCCTCTTTTGATTAATTTTTGTGTAGTCTTGGTTATTTACTATTTCTATGTATTGAAAATAATATCATACTAAATTATGAGAAATTTCATTTCATGTTGAGACAACTTATAGTACTTGGACATGTCATTTATAAGGATAGTATCCAAGTAAATAAATCAAAAAGTTGATGTCATTTCTTCCCTACCATTACCTAGGAATGTGTGGGATGTGAGATCTTTATCAGGTCATGATGGATTTTATTGTTGTTTCATGCATGACTTTATAAATATTTCACTCCAACTCTCCCGATTACTCCAAAAAGAAAAATAATTTTTTTTGAAAAATAATGTGTGTAATATTTTAATAAATTTAAATGGAGTCTCACATCACCCCCAATAATCCAACCACCTCAATGGGATTTTCTATTTTAACTCATGTGTAATGGCTCTAACTATGCAGTTGGGGCTGTCTTATCACAATGGGTTGATCGAGATCCATATTTCATTGCTTATGCCTCACGTACACCAAACCCTACCCAAGAAAAATACACCACAACTTAAATATAATTCCTTTCAATTTTGTTTACCTTGAATAACTTTTTTTCATACCTTTTAGAGTCCAAAGTCATTGTGTTATTAGATCATGCATCCCTCTGTTATCTCCTTAAAAAACCATAATCCAAACCACATATCATTCAATGGATTCTCCTACTTCAGTAATTTGACCTAGAAATTGGGGATAAAAAAGAGCAGAGAATGTGGTTACTGAACATATCAGTAGGATCTTCCCATCTATAGGCATTGAATCATACCCCTATATTCTAAAAAATGACATGTTTCTTGATGATAAATTGTACGGTGTGCAAGATGATATTCCTTAGTATTATGATATTAAAAATTATTTTTTAGCATATTTAATTCATATTTATTTTGAAAAAAACAATCCATTAATATAAAATATCTATCATGTTGGTACATTTGGGATGACCTGTGCCTTTAGTGCACATATAATAATCAAGCCCTTAGGCATTGTGTTCCCGATAGTAAGTTTCAGTCTGTCCGTAGGTTCTACCAAAATCTTTCTTATGGGGGACACTTTTTTCCCCAACGGACTTCTATTAAGTTCTCAATTTAGGTCTCAATTGGTCAACAATATTTCTGGATGTCTGTGATTTCTGTAAATCTTGTCCTCACTGTCAAATATTGGGGAATGTATCTAAAATAAATGAAATAACACAGCAACACTTTCTATTCTAGGACATTTTCAATGTTTGGGGCATTGAATTTATAGGTACATATCCCAATTCCTTTTGTAGCTTGTACATTCTTCATATAGTTGATCGCATTTAAAAATAAGTAGAGGCATGATGCATGAGGACAGATGATTCCAAAACAGTTGTGGAATTTTTGAGAACCCAAATTTTCTGTACGTTTGGATTACCTAGGTTTCTTTATCAGTGACCATGGTTCATATTTCTACAACTTAATAATAAAATCACTTTTTCATGGGTATAGGGTTGTGCATTGAGTGTCTACTGCATATCACCCATAAAATAATGGTAAATTTGAGGTATCGAATACATAGGAAAAAATTATTTAAAAAATGGTTCAACCAAGTAGAAAATATTGGAGTATTATACTTGATGATTCATTATGGGCTTACCATACTGCTTTCAAAACACTCATTAGAATGTCACCCTATCAGAAATTTTATGTAAAGAGTTGTCACCTATCTATTGAGATAGAGCATGGATCCTACTGGTCCATTAGACAATAAAATTATAATCTTTTTGTTTCAGGTTCCCAAAGGAATTTACTATCCAAGAGGCAGAGGAAATGATAAGAGACTCATATGATAACTCTCATGTTTATAAAGAGATAACCAAGGCTTCCCATGACAACCTCAACCATCATCGTCAATTCTACATTGGGCATAAGCTCCTCATTTTGAATGCAAGGAAGAAGTTACATCTTGGTAAGCTTCATTTCCACTAGTTTTTCTGATACACTATTACTAATGTTTATACATTTGGTGTTGTTCAAGTTCAAAATTAATAGACAAATCAAATATTCATTATTAATGGGAACTGGTTGAATCAATTTAACAATGCCACTTCAGAGTCCCTAATGGATGAACTCCAAGTTTATTAAAAAACAATCCAATTAAACCCACTAGTTTTTATCCTTTCTTCCCATATTCTATTTTATTATAGTGTAGAAACTGCATACTCCAGGTTTGGGGTGGGTATATTCATGGGTTAGTTAGGAATTTTCATTATCTTTATTATTTTTCTTTTTCTTTTTTCTTGATGAATATTATTGTTACTTTCCCTTTTTCACCTTACTTTGTTTATAGAATATTCATTTTTTATTCCTACTTAATCTTGGAAAATGATACCCACACAATCAAGGAAAATGATGCCCACAAAATCAAGAAAATTATTGAAAATGTATTAGGATTTTAACTATTTCAAGGTGTTTTAACATTTTAAAAAAATCATTGACAGAATGTGTTTTTTGGAATTAATTTTACATTAAGGTGTGACTTTTTCAATAAAATTGGTTGTTTTTCTATGATATAAATGGTTGTGTCACTTTGAAACCTTTTAGAAGAATGACACCCTTTGTGTGAGTAGTTTATGGGAAAATTGTGTCACTTAATATCTCTACACATCTATTCACCCAACCATGAATTACAAATTTTTATACTAAATAGAAGGTGAATATAAGTTAGGTTAATATTTATTATCTTTCCAAAAAACTTTTTTCAGGTATTCACTCCTTATATGATCTTTTTCATTACGGTACTAGATTGATCTGTGTGTGTGTACCTATTATCTGACCGTTGTATGCCCTTAAAAAAATTTAATAAAAAAAACAAAAAATCAAAATTTTGTTTGTTTATGGGGTAGGTCAAAAACCAATCTTCCTTGACAATTGATCTTTTTATAACTATTACAATTAGTCTCGTGAGGAGATCAAAAAAGGTTTGACTGATGAGTGTGAGATTTGTTCCAAGTTCAAATTTTGAAAAAAAACAAAAATGAAAATAAATTATGTGAGTAATGAAATGTAAAATATATTTTCATGTCTATTTATAGAGGATAAGGTTTGAATTTTAGTAATTATTAAGTGAGTGGGTCTTGAAATTTTATTGCAAAGGATGTAGGCCGTGTTTGATGGAAAGAATCATTTAAGCTATATTTTTCAAAATAACATAAATTTATTGGATATTAAGGGGAAATAATAGAATGAAATGGTTGTTACACACATGTGTGTAGGGATAGTTACATTTCTTACTTTTTATTTATCTTTTCAAATTATATCTCTTCGAATTTCATTCTAATACAATTTATGAGACATCTTTTTCCATGATCACAAAGAATAACTCCTTGGGGTGATTTTTTCTTTGATCACATTATTATTAGGAATTAAATATTCATTAACTATAAAAATTTCATGAAGTTGGTAATATATCCATGCCTAATTTTTGGAAATGTAACTTTTCCCAAGAGTGAAAATTTTTAGGTGTGGGGGTGTGATCGCACCTTGATTCACTGTTTTATTTCACTCTTACCCCACTATATTAAACTGATTTTGTGTTATAAATTAAAAAAATAAAAAAAATAATTATTTATTCAATTATTTTGTCTTTATCACTGTTAAAAAGGTTAATTTCACTTTTTTTAGGATTTCATTGTAGGTGGAGGTGATTTGGAGGTCCGAAGATGATACAGAATAAAAATTGGCCAAACTGCATTGAATCCCATGAATATTTTTCCACTATTTTACATTTTATGAGAAATATGTGCTTCCAAATGGGCTGAAATTTTTTTTATATTATCCTAAACTAAGTGGTATAAAATTACTCTCAATAAAACCAAGCTCAATTCATTCATCTGATAGCCCAACTGAACTAATCTATCCAGGGAACTGAATCTGCACGAAGTCAACAATTTGGTTTGATATTCTAACTATATCTCCCATTATAGATGTCAAACAGCCACAAAATTGGACATGGTGATAACAAATATTATGAAAAAAACTCTTCTATTTTTTCTAATTTTATATAATTCCATTTACCAAACCAAAACCAAGACATAATTGGTATCTCCAAAACTAGGATCCCAAAACCACTTCCCATTTTGGATATAAAAGGGCACCTTGGGAGTCTCATTTTCATGCCCAACCAAGGAGTGAATTGCAACCATTTTTTAGTTCCATATGATTTCTCTCATCCCTTGTGATTTTATAGAGAACCCAGTCCTCATAAGGAGAGCTGAAATGAATAATGATATCCACCCAAGTTTCCTCCCCTCGATGTGGGGCTAAATGGTGGATGTTCGTTGTGAGGGAGCTGAAAACATGTCAAAAGAGTTACAATGATTATATTAGCTACTGTTTTAGATTAATTTGGGTGTTAAAATAGTTCATTCCATTTATCATACATTATTTCATATTTGAATGCTTATTTTGATGCATTTTATTGATTTTCACTTAATTTCTAATCGATCAGTGTGAGATTTTGAGTGCGTGACTTGTGTTGTTCCAATTGGACAAAATAAGAATTCATTTCTCACCCTCTTTATTGATATTTAAAACTGATTTTAAGAACTTATTCCATTCATAATTTTTTTACCTTGTCAATAAAAATTTTATGTAAAGTTTTGGTTGTGTCATTCCAGCTAAAGTGTTACTTTCGATGGCCCAAATTGAATTCTCCACTCTTACTACTAGTATAGTGTAAGTATGGGATTGATCCATATGGAGAGAGTTAATGTGTTCTGTCTCATGGATTTTTGACTAATTAATGGAGAATTTATGAATTTTAGAGTCTATTTTAGAGGTTTGGAATGGTTTTCTAATTATTGAGTAATTGATTATTCAAATTCTTTGATGATCTGTTTTGAAGACAAAAAAGCATAGAAAAACTGGTGTAACAATAAATGGGAAAATGCATTGGGTTATAGGTTTTTTAAGGTCATCAAAAAAATAAATTTTATTATTATTATTTTTTGTTTATAAAAACTTGCATCTCTGGGTTCTGAACGTAATGGAACCCCCTTAATCCAGTGAGTTATAATTAAATTAATAGATATTTACTTCTTGTTCTGAAAATTAAATTCTATTAACTTTATTAAAAACAATCCCTTATGAGATGACAAGTGAACCTAATGTTCATGGGTTTAATTTTGTCGTAACTTCCCTAAAGATCCCTAGAAACTATGTTCTTGGTATGACATGGGGTTTCTAACAAGATTTAGAAAGAGGTTTTGAAGGAAGTTTTGATAGTAAGATGAAAAAATGTAAACATAATAAGAAAATTGATTCACAAAGAACATCAATTAACCATAGCCCCAATACATAGGATAATTATCCAGACATTGAATAAATAATTAAAGACAATCTCTTGATAACTGAAGTATTCATTTAAGATAATATTGAAAAGAAGAAATACCAAACAATCACCAGAAAAATACTCAAAAACTAATAGAATGGGTTTCAATATCTTTTCAACCAAGATGATGCTCCACTAGAAGATGATCCCCATTCAAAATAGTCTTCCCCTCTTTAATTGGTTGTCCCACACTATCCCAAGGTGGTTAGGGGTCCAAATACTGGGTCAAAGAATGGGTTGGAGGATAGATATAAAGTAGGTGGGGCCTACTAACTCTTTCACAGTTTCAGCACATTGTTAGGTAAACTATGTGAAAACCATGCATTCAGTTCTATCCACAAGGGAGGTGGTGTACAGTTACCTAGACTGGTCTTTATGGCCATGTGAATATCATGATGTAGGACTCTTTTTAAACTTGAAAACCATGCATATTCTGCCAAACTGTGCAGAGACCAAGAGGAGATCGTGCAGGAGTAACTAACTTGATACTCTGAGTTCCATTTGGCCTTAGGGGTTGGAGTTATCGGCTTGGGCGACTTAGTAGTAGCATGCACCATGGAAAAAAGGGTCCACAAGCCTCTAATTCCCATCTGAATCACCCTTTTATGAAAAATATTCAACTCCCTTCCTTTTATGACTAAATTAAAACTATCAAATCAAGTAAAGGTTGTAAAATCATAACACTTTAACAAAAACAACCATTTTTAATATGCTTAAATGAGAAAAAATGACTTATGGACAAGAGTGCATCAAATTTCCCCACACTTTATTAATTGTTTTTCCTCGAACAAATTCCTAGAAAATCATTTCAAAGGAGTTATTAAAGAAATAAGTAGAAGTTTCCCAAGTTATATCAACTAAATGAATATGGATTTTGGATAAATTATAATTAAATTTAAAATATTCATTCTTCATAACACACCAAATTTTGAAATTATCCAACAAATAAAGCCTAATACAAAACATCCAAACATTCATTCAGAAATAATTTTTGTTTAAAACTAAAATTTTCTATCTTCATTAAAAGAAATTTACAACCTCAATTTCCATCTCATCATACACTCAAGTTAGTTAAGCACTAATTTCATCATATTTAAATGGTGGGTTGTCACTTTTATAGGTTACACAACCTCATTAACTTACGAATTTTTAAAAATGATGAAAGTTCATCAACAACTTTAGGTATACCTTTGCATATCTTAAATTATTTTTCATTGGGATGAGATACCAGCATAAACATTTGGCCCAATTTTTCATGTCTAATCATGAATAATATAGGGATAAATTAAAGAGTTTATGAAATTAAGACTGTGTAATATCCACAAGTATAGAAATAATAATTTCCATACTTCACCTCCCTCTATGCATAAATTGATTTCCATTTTCAGGGGTTCCTTAATTTAAACTAATTCATCACAAAGTTCATTTTTAAACAAAATGTTTTATTAATGAATATCCAAAAGTTTATACTCAAGTATTACAATGTCTATTCAAATCAAAAACGAGTTTTTCAATCTGGACATATTTGGGTTCCTTCCCCCGCACTTAAAAACAAATAATGGCCATCTGTGAAGACAGTAAGGTGGAGAAGGGTGAGCAATGAGAAGATATGAAAGGGGGGAAAGAGGATGGAAAGAGGAAAAGAAAATATGAAATGGGAATTGAGAATTAAAAAAACTCTCCTATAAGAATGTTGAAGAGAGACTAAAAAGTGGTGTGTGATAGACCGTTGAGCAGAAAAGTGGCTTTGAGCTAGAGTGAGTGATCCACCGGTCAGAGTAGATGATCCACCTACTGACATAATTCAAATTAAACACATCACTTGAGACTGAGATGATAAGTTCAAAAATAAATCCACACAAGGCATAGTAGAAAAAATAGAAGCAACCAAAGGAGAATCAGTGCCACTCTACAGAGGGGTTAGAGGGATCATGGAATAGAGAATGGGTAGCCACATCCCATGATAGATCTTTGAGAGGAAAATAAGTGTCCATCCCTGGAGGGAGGTACTGTTCATGGACCTGTGGATGGAGAGGGACCCCAAGCTAGATCTGGCTGAAACAGAGCATCACCATACATGTAGTAAGAGGAAGGTTGGTTGGGTAGTGTGTGGAAAAGATCAGGTTCTCGAAGGTTTCCCATACCAAGTCATACCACCAAGCACTGAGTAGCCTCCAAATTCCAATCAAACATCACATATGAGTCCAGCTAATATTTCCTGAAAAGGTCTGGATCTCCATATGGGGTGCCCTGAAGGTGGGGGTAATAGGAATAGGGGGAAACTATGGTGGTTACATAGAGGTGGGAGGGGTGGGTGGTTTTTAGTCCTAAGTATAGGTAGAGGTGTGGTGGGAGGAAATAGGTGAAATGGTGGGATCCTCCTCGGAAGCCTCATGTTGTGGGTCAACTGATCCTTCTAGGAACTAGCTACAAAAGCGGTAATAGGAACCATTATACTTGATCCTCCTCATGCAACTTACGAGAGTAATATAAAATGGAGGGACTGGTGGTAGTGATATTAAATAATCCTCATCATAATCAATGTCCAGTTGGTTCATAAGGAGAGTGATGAAGGTCCTACCAAAAATTCCCCCCTTTGGTTTGGAGAACATGGTTGTAGGTAATAAATGAAAAGAAAATAAAGGTTAACCTTGGCACCGGTAACCATGTAATGAAAGATAAGAAAATCCCATAGGTTGGAATTTCCTTCACTATTGAATTGGGTAGTGAATCATGTAGTGAGGACTCTGTGAAAAATCTAATGAATTGGGTTGAGAAACTTGGATACTTTAGTAGTTTGAGGAAAATAGGGATCATTGGGATGAGAAACGGTTGTCTAAAAGACTGGTGCAGATGAAGGATCCCATTTGAGGGGTGCCTAATCGTAGGAAATGGTCTGGAAAAGGGTGTGGTGATAAATCCTAGTGAAGGTTTAAAATTCAATGTGGTGAAATTGAAAACATTAGTTCATGAGGCGGAATTATACATCGCCTTCTGCCTCACTCAAATAGACCTTCTCATCCATATTGTATCTGTCACAACACAGAAAGGTGGATACAAACTCGAAAACAAGTTCTTTATAAGTTGTTTGGGACATAGAAAGTGATCGTGTGAGGATAATGTGGTCAATAAATTTCCAAACCTCATTATAAATTCTTAATACTACAAGATTTTTGGGTGGAAAGAAGTGAGGGGTATTGACCTTACGGGTGACCAAAACCCAGTACCGGTTATTCTCTTCCTTCTTATTGAAATTCAAATGAGGACCAAGGGGGTTGGCGGAGCTGAGGTGTGTGCATGTTTGGAGGTTGAAATGAAAAAAGGGTGTGGAAACCAGTAGGAATTGGAGTATAAACAAATAAATTATACATTTTATAGCAAAAAATAGATAGAAAATTTAATAACTATTAGTAAAAACCAAAATTCCCAATGGAAAAGTACAAATCTAGAAATATTAAGGAATGCAAATGGGGGATTTTGTTATAAAATATTATTTTTTGGCATGTGTGTGTTGAAGGGTTGAATAAAAACCCAGTTGGATAATGAAGTATCAAAAGAAAAATGAAAAAAGCGAGAAAAAAATTAGATAAGGGTATGGGGAAAATTGAGATAGTCGTACCCGAGAAAGAAAGGGGAGAATAAGAAGGAAAAAAGAAGGAGAAGAGGAGGAGAGAGAGAAAGAGAATGATACCTGAACTGAGGATCCTATGAGAGGAAGTAGGATTTAAGAATAGGAGAGGGAAGGTGAGGGCACATTGCATGGTGAGGAGGAAAGGTGTGGTGTGATTAGGGTTTGAGATAGGGGAAAACATTTTAGGTTTTAAGAAGTTTTGGTTTTTTTAAATGATACACATGGTTTTAGTGCATGATTAGGTAAACCATGAAGAAACAGTGTATGGTGACACTAGAATGGTTCAACATTGTGCACAACTTGGTAAATAGTGCACAATCTGTGTATGTGGTTCTGTTTTGAAAATCTCCCTAATTTGAATGAAATGCATCCATTTTTGAATGAAAAGACTTATTCCTCATTATTTTAAAAGATGATTTATGATTTCAATAGGATATTTAAGTTAATAATTATAAAAATTCAATAATATATCTATCAAAATGAATTAATTATATTAATAAAACTCATAAAAAGTGAAAACACACTAACATTCACTCTTAAGAACACAAAAACACACAATTATTTTTATGGAGTTTTCAAAATTCCAGGTTACCTCCCAGTCAGTGCTTTGTTTAATGTCTCGATCTTGACATAACAAGACCTCTTTTCACCTAAATTTCATGGTAGAAACCATGCCCACCGTGTCCTCCATTTGAAGATAGGGCTTTAGACATTGCCTGTTCACTTTAAATGAGTGTCGATCTTCTCGAGTAATTTCCACTACACCATGGTAGAATACCTTAATAACTTTAAAAGGTCCCAACCATTAGGACTTCAACTTACCTGGAAACAACATTGACCATGAATTTAACAATAATACATGATCACTGGGCTGGAAGTATTTCCATGAAATCATATGGTCATGAATCACTTTTGTCTTTTCCTTATAAAGCTTTCATTTTCATATGCCACTCACTGGATTTCATCAAGCTCAGACACTTGAAATTTCCATTTATCTTCTATATTCTTTAAATAAAAATTCAAGCATTTCAAAACCCAATATGTTTTATGCTCAAGTTATACATGAATTTGATATGATTTTCCATAGATCAAATGAAATGGGGACATACCCAGTGGTGTATTAAAGGGGGACTTGTATGCCCATAAGGCATCATCCAGCTTTTGGGACCAATATTTCTTTGAGGCTCCCACAGTCTTTTCCAGAATTTTGTTAAGTTTGTTGTTGGAGACCTTCACTTGACTACTGGAATGAGGATATTATGGTGTCCTAGTGTTATACTTTACCCCATACTTCATTAGAACATTCCTCATTAAAGTATTATCAAAATGGCTCCCCCTATCACTGATATGAACTCGGGGAACACTGAACCTATGGAAAATATCCTTCTTTAAAAAGGAAACATATACCATAATCATGTTTTGAATTGTGATAGAAGCCTCTATACATTTAAATACAAAATCCACACATACCAGAATGTATGTATTTTCATAGGATGGGGGAAATGGTAACATGAAGTCAATACCTCATACGTTGAAGACTTCAACCTCTAGGGTGGGGTGTTGAGGAATTTCATATTTGCGCCCAGTGTTACCAGTCAGTTGGAATTTATCGCAGCCTGCTATAAATTTCCAATAATCCTTATGCATGACGGTCCATAAAAATCTAGATTGTATAATTTTTTCTATTGTACGGTTCAACCTGTGATTTCCCCCAGCCATTGAGGAGTGGTAAAATTCCAAAATTACATTAACTTCATCCTTAGTGATGCAACGGAGAATTATCTTATCTCTATAATAGTGGAAGAGTAGTGGGTCTTCCCAAAAATATTTCTTTACATCGAACTGAGATTTCATGTATTGTTGGAATGTAAGATTAGGGTGAAGCACTCCCATAACCAAATAATTGGCTATATTAGAAAACCATGGGTGATGGGTGACTTCAACTGAGAAATTGTTTTCATCCAAAAAATCTTCTTCAATTTCTCTTTCATCTTTTTCCTCTAAGTGAGGTAATTCCTAGAGGGGGAGATGATCAGAAACATTTTTCTCACTCCCTTTCTTTTCATGAATCTCCATATCAAACTCTTAGATAAGAATCACCCAACAAATGAGTTGTGGCTTTGCATCCTTCTTGTTCGAAAAATACTTGAGTGTTGTGTGGTAAGTATAAACAACAGCTTTTGATAGTGCCAAATATGAGCAGAATCTTTCAAATGAAAAAACCACCACCAGCATATCCTTTTCAGTGGTTATGTAGTTAATTTTGGATTCACTTAAAGCCCATTTTTCAGGGTAGATAGGCTGGAAGATGCGATCCAATCATTCTCCCAAGACTGATCCCACTGCATATTCACTTTCATCACACATAATATCAAATGGATCATCATAGTTAGGATAAATCATGATGGGAGCATCAACCAATCTTTAATTCAAGATCTAAAAGGCTTCTATACAGGTTTCATCTAATTCAAATATGGAATCCTTTGGAAGGATATTAGTCAGCTATTGGGCTATCTTTGAGAAATCATGAAAAAACCCATTTATAAAATCCTTCATGTCCAAGAAAGATCTGTATTGATCATAAAGAAGTTGGAATGGGAAGTTGAAATATCACTTAGATATTTTCATGAAAAAATTTTATTCCTTTTACATAGATTGTGTGGCCCAATACAATTCCATTCTTCACAATGAAGTGTAATTTCTCCCAATTCAAGACAAGATTTGTGTGCTCACACCATTCCAAGACTAATTCCAAATTTTTTAGACATGTGTTGAATGATTTCCCAAAGACAGAGAAATTTTCCATGAAAACCTCCAGAATCTTCTCCACCATGTCATGGAATATAGCCAACATACACCATTTAAAGGTAGATAAAGCATTACACATCCCTAATGACATAAGAAGATATGAAAATGTTCTATAAGGGCACGTGAAGGTACTTTTCTCCTGATCTTTAGGTGAAATATAAATTTTTTTATAACCCAAATAGTCATCTAAAAAGAAATAGAATCCATATCCCACTAAACGCTCCATTATTTGATTGATAAACAAAATAGGGAAGTGATATTTTCTTGTAGATTCATTAAGCCTTAGGTAATCCACACAAAACCACCATCCAATAACTATTATTTTTGAGATAATATCATTAATTTCATTTGAAATAATGATGATTTCCCCCTTTTAGGAACTACTTGTAGGGGACTCACCCATGGATTATCAAAAATCAGATAGATAATACCTACATACAAAAGATAAATAACTTTTTTCTTTACAACCTCTTTCATTAGAAGATTTTACCATCATTGGGGTTGCCGAGAGGTACTTTCTCCCACCTCAAGTAGCACCTTATGTGTGAAAATAGTAGGACTAATTCCCTTAAGGTTAGAAACCATCCAATCAATAACATGTTTACTTCTTTTTAGAACCATTAAAAGTGAATCATATTGATCTTGCATGATATATGCACTAATAATTACCAGCATTGTGTCTTTTTCGCCTAAGTATATATATATTTTAAAGAGGATGGAAGAGGTTTTAGTTCAAGATGTGGGGCTTTAAGAATGGAATGAACAATTGGTTCTACCTCAGCCTACTCTAAGATATCTAGGACCACTGCTCACTTCCAATAACAACCACCCTATCCTGAAATAAACTACATCTATTCAGGTTCATATTCGGGATGGATGTCTGTGAAAACCAGTTCATCAGTAGCAGAGCAACATCCCATGTCACCCTCCATGTATCCGAAATAATCTTCAACTATTGTTAAGGAAAAATAGTCCTCATTCTCCATTAATGATGATTTCTTGATAGCCTTAAGGTCATTGAAAGATAATTTTTCATTCCCTAATCAGAAAATCAATTTTCCTTGGTGAATGTCTATCAACACTTTTCTCGTATCCAAAAAGGGTCTTCACAAAATTATTAGTGCTTCTAGGTCTTCCTCCATATTGAGTATGATAAAATCAGATGGAAAAATAAAATTCCCAAATTTGACTAGCACATCCTCAAGTATCCCCATAGGATATTTAATGGAGTGATCAGATAGTTTCCACTCTACTCGAGTCAGTTTTAAATCATTCATCCCATTCTTCTTAAAAACTCTAATGGGAATCATATTGACTCTTTACACTAAGTCAAAAAGTGCTTTCCCAAATTCACAAGATCCAATTGTGCATGGGATAGAAAAACTTCTAGGATCTTGATGATTTGGTGGAGGAGAGTGTTGAACCACTACTGAGCATTACTAAGTAAGAGGAATGGTTCCCATATCCTCTATATTCATTTTTTTAGAGGATTTCCTTCATGAACTTAGTATATGTTGGCATTTGAGTCAATTCCTCTGCAAAGGGAATGTTGATGTGAAGTTTCCTAAATACTTACATAAATTTTCTAAATTTTTGGTCTAATTTCCTTTAATTAAGGCATTTTGGAAATGGTAAGGTGGATTCATAAGGATTAACAAATTCTATTACTTTTTCACGTAGAGCCTCCTTCCCTTTTGACAAGTCTTGTGATGGGGAAGGCTCTTCGAATTCAGCTTCTCTATCCGAAGTGGTTGAAAATTTATTATGATTCTTATCCTACTCCTTTGGGTTCTTCTCAGTGTTACTTGGTTGTGTACAAGGTTTTCTTGAAGTGAGTTGATTGTAAAGCTATCAAATATAATTCTTGAGTCTTTGAATGGATGCCTCTTGATTTTGAAATCTTGTCTCATCTATTGTAATGAATTTAGACATCATATCTTCCAGCTTTGATGGTGGCTCTGACTGAGCTGGTTGTTGTACAGCTTTCTAAGGTTGTTGTTGTCTTGGAGATTGCACTAGAAAAGGGTTTTTATACCCTTTCTACTGGTCGGATCCCTGCTGATATTGATTTCTTTATTGTTGTTTAGGATAAGGATTTTGATACAGCTACAACTGACCACAACCAGGTGGTCTCTGAGGACAAGGTTGTGGATTTTTTTATTACTTTCCCTAGCCCATGTTTGCATTATCTTTCCAAGATGGGTTCTAGTATTGAGAGTAAATGTCTTTTCCTCAGTTATGAGGAATATAATTTATCTTAGTTGTTGAAGTACTGACACTTGACCCCAAACATTCACCCATGACATGATTGTCACCACATTCTCTACATGCTAGATGATTAATTGCTTGAACTTGGGATATGGTTTTCATATTATGAGCATGAATATTCTTTTATATGACGTCGTGTTGGGGGGTAAATATTTTAGCAGTATCAATGTTAATCATACCCCTCTTTTGAGTTCCCAACTCAGAATTCCATTGAAAGATGTTGGATGACATGTCTTCTAGTAGATAAAAAAGATCCTTGGGGGATTTCCTCATAATTGTTCCTTCAGTAGACGCATCCACCACTAATTTAGTGTTCATTGTAAGACCTACATGGAAATTTTCGATTTTCATCCAGAACGTAATTCAATGATGATAGAACTTTCTCAACATTTCCATGAAATGATCCCAAGATTCATATAGTGATTTTGAAACATGATGATGAAAGATGTGAATTTCATTCAGTAATGTTACCATCTTGGAGGAAGGGAAATACATAGAAAAAATGCCTGGTACAATGCCTCACAAGTGAATATGGAATGCTAAGGTAATCCCTTTATCTAGTACTTTACTTTATCCCTTAATGATATGGGAAATTACTAGTGATGAATGGAATCCTTGGACACTCCATGGTAACGGAACATGTCACATATCTCATGAAAATTGGAGAGATGAACAATAGGTTATTCATTTGGTAATCCTCCAAACTACACCATATTTTGGATAATATGCATGAAAGTAAGCTTAATCTTGAAATGTTGTGCTTGCACTGGTGTTATGACAATACCTGTATCCACTCTATGAATAGAAGTCAGCCCACACTCCATAAGGGTCTGGTGTGGAGTCATTTGTTCTTGAGGAATTTAGTGAATAAAATGATTCTCCTATGGGAAATACTACAATTGATTTGGGGTTAAGTATGATTGTGGATCTGGGGGAATTTATTGTCGCAGCTGCTATGATCCATATCCTGGAACAAATTGTATTGGTTGTCTCTGCAGGTTTTGTGGAACAAACTCCATAAAATTGGACCATGGATGCTTGTTCTGCTAACCCTCAGTAGCAATATATTGGTTGTGGTTTCCATAAAGCACAAACTAATGTCCAACTCATTGGACAGTAGTTGGTTCTTCCTCTTCTAAATTCGCCAATTGGGAGTTTTGGTTGTGCTCTAACATAAGTGCCTGACTTCACCTAGATAAGGTTTGTTCAATTTCCAGATCAACCAAAAGTATTTCAGATGACTCGAAATTTTTAGAACAAGTAATTCGGCCACTCATGAACCTATGATCCTACACAACACCAAACAAAACACCAAGAGAAAATTGTAAAATCTAATAATAATTAAAATCATAAATGAAGTTAAGAATATAATTTTTCAGAATTTATGTTTTTTATTTTCACTTAATTGATACAAACTCAATTCAACAAAACACAATTAACCTTTCCTCCCTGAAAAAGGGTCCATAATTTAGTTTCATTCTATCAGAAGTTTTAATTTTTGTGTCCCAAATTGAATTCCACGCTCTTACTACTAGTATGAAATAAGTATGAGATTGATCCATAGGGAGAGAGTTAATGTGTTCTATCTCATGGATTTGAGATTAATTAAATGAGGATTTCTGAATTTCAGATTCAATTTTTGATATTTGAAAGGGAAATTCAATTGATTGAGTAACTAATTCCTCTAATTCCTTGATGGTTTGTTTCGAAGATAGAAAAACAAATAAAAATTGGTTTAACGATAAATGGAAAAAAATGCGATAGGCCAGTAGGTTTTTTAAGGTTGTCGAAAAAAATCAATTTTATTATTGTGTTGTGTTGTTTATAATAACTCACATCTCTGGGATACAAATGTAATGGAACTCCATTGATCAATTGAGTTCAAATTAATTTAGTAGAGATTAACTTATTGGTCTGGATATTAACTTCTATTAACTTTATTAAAGAAAATCCCTTTCGGGATGAAAAGTGAACCCAATGGTCAGGGGTTTACTTTTTTCATAACTTCCCTAAATATCCCAAGAAACTCAGTTCTTGTTCTCAAACATGGGTTCCAGCAATATTTAGTAAGATTTTTTGAAGTAAGTTATGAGAGGAAGATGAAACAATGTAAACATAACAAGAAAATTGATTCACAAAGAACCTTAATTAACCATAGCACCAACACACAGTAGAATTACCCAAAAATTGAATAAATAATGAAATAAAATATCTTGATACCTAAAGTATTAATTACATCTAATACTAGAAAGAAGAATGACAAATAAATCATAAGAAAAATACTCAAAAACTACCAATAATGAGTTTCAAGATCTTTTCAACCAATATTATGCTCCTCTGGATGATAATCCCCCTTCAAAAGAGTCTTCCCCTCATTAATTGATCATTCCCCACTGTCCCAAGCTATTTAGGTGTCTAAATCCTAGGTCAAAATATGGGTATGATGGTTAGTAGGGGTAGATAAAAAGATAGTTGGGGTCTGCTGAATCTCGCATGGTTTCAACACACAGTTAGGTAAACTGTGCACAAATCATGTGTTCGGTTCTGTCCAAAAGGGAGGCGGAGCACAGTTACCTGGGTTGGTCCGAACGACTATGTGGATACCGTGTTGTATGCCTATCTCCAAACCTGAACACCCCACAAGGTCTTCCAAACCATACGAACACTATGTGGGAGTCACTGCCTTGATAATTCAAGTTACATTGGCCTTTGGGGTTGGATTTCTCAGCTTGGGTGACTTAACACTAGCATCCACTATGGAAAATGGGTCCACAATCCTCTGATTCCCTTCTGAATTACCCAGTTATGAAAAATATTAAACTCCCTTCAATTGATGACTAAAATATACTGATCAAATCATGTTAAGGTTTTAAAATCATAACACATTAACAAAAAAACCATTTTCAATATGCCTAAATTAGTTGAAATTCCTTATGCATAAGAGTGCATAATTTGTTCATTAAATCATTCATATAAAACCTTAAGGATTAATTGGAATTCCAATACCAAATAATTACACCTAACCTGAATTAATATCTAAGATCAATGAACTCTAAATGCTTTTAGTTAAATCGCAATGATCCCTTTATCTCATATTTTTCAAAAACCACTTATTTTTTCAAATATTAAACTCTTTAAATTAAGTTATTTTCTTAAAACATTTTTCAAAACCACCCCTATTTTTGTAATTTTTTATTATAAATTCACACTCTAAACCCACAAACTATCCTTAAGAGATAAACTAGGTTCTACCCTATGCTATAAAATAATCTTAAATCATAATCAATTTGATGTGTCATGACAATGCTATTATTTACTTAAAAAGAGATAATTATGAAGGGAAAATGTATTATCCCCAAAAAATAAAGGTAAATTGAAATAGGTATATATATAAATAACATATATAAATAATATGTATTAATTGTATGATAATAATATATAGGAAAATGGATAAAAAAAGATAACATTTAACCCAAATGTAATAAGGGGACTCAAAATATTTCTTTTTATTTTTTAAAATTCCTTTGTTGAAACTCATGACATTAAAATGATAATAAAAATTTATTCTAAAATAGGTTAAGGATAAGTATGAGGATTATAGGAGATAAAAAATATTTAATTTCTCAAATAGGAAAGTATAACCTTGATGAGAAGTAAAAATATGGACATATATAAGGAAAATCTATTAGAAAGGACGGGAATTAATCCTAACAATATTGTAACTTTTAGGAAGAAATAAAAAAATGAAGAGGTTTTTATTTAAATAGAAATTTACAAATGGAAAAAAAGATGAGTTTTTATATAGAATGGATAAATGGAAGAGTAAGGAGTCTTAGAAAGAAATTTTCAAGAAAGATTGCTCAAGACCCAAATGGAAAGAAAATTGAGTCAGCAAACCACTTATGATTTCATCAGCTTTAAAATAAAAACCCATAAAGGTATTGTAAATACCTGACCCTAGTAACCCAAAGTCGGTGCATTATTACATAACATTGGCATGATATCAAGAGATCAAGTCTCGAAATACCGATTAGTTTATTATCCTTGGAAGTACTAGATACATACATAAATTTTACATTACATCATGAAATAAATAAAAAACAACATTGTTCCCCCTTTGAACACACTCATATCCGTTGGCCTATCCCTTCAGGTTAAACATAATATACTTCTTCACATACTAGGAAAAGAAAACTTATAAAAGGGGTGAGATCAGATTCTCATTAGGGATAATAATATAGTGGTAACTATCATAAATAATCATAAACATTTAAGGCAATGTATAAGACTAAAACACAATCCTTTTATACAAAAACATTAGAATAATATAGAAAAGATAAATCGAATAATGCCATTTACATATTCACATGGATATTATACTTTTCAAATAATCATATTCAATATCAGTAGTCAATTTCATTATGATAGAAAGCATAATGCCTGACAAAATAACCATATAGTCAAGGCCTCGTGCCAAGACTACAAATACGATTTTGTCAAGTCCTTGTGATAAGACACTAGTTTGTCTCATGAGACCTACCGATGCATTGAGGAGCTATATAAGGCTTCACTTGTCACTTACTAAGTCGAATTCATTCCTCATATGAAAAGTTTGAAACATAATCTAAGCATTTATATTAAAACTAGCATACAAAATGTCAATATTTTAACCACAAACCATGAATGGTATAAAAATATCACATCCACAGTCAAACATAACTCATTAAATAAAATATAGAAGATTTTATTATAATAAATTAACCTCAATCGATAATAAATAAGTATATTGACTTAGATGAAAATAATCATCAAAACTATTTTAGATAAATATCCCCCTTTTTCTTGAAAACTTTTAAAAGTCTCACTGTTTATTAAGAAGCTGTTTAAAATAGATTTTTGAATCAAAGTGTCCCATACCACTTTGAAACTATTAAAATAAATTTTAATTTTAAAACATTATTGTCCACATAAATAAATTCTTAAAACCATTTTTAAAACATAGCGATTAGTTAGAAAGATTTAAAAGAATAAATTTTTAAAACATTTAAAATGATATTTGAGTTAAAGTTACTAACTAAATGAGAGACACTTGAAAAAAAATAATTGAGGTAATAAAAACTTTATAATATCATGAGAATAAAGGGATTCATGATATACTATCTCAAAGTATAGTATATACACCATATAAAAGTGAATTGGTGCACAAAAACAAAGAAGTCTCAATGGAATTTATGTTGAGATGAAATCACTTATAAAGACTGTATCCTTAGGTTAAGGATAAATCAATGACATTATTCTGTGTGAAAAATATAAATACACTCAATATGATTGTATATTCAGTTTAAATCAATCATATTACATTCACACATATTCTTGTAAAAACAACACCAATGACTTGGATGTTTAACTCAATGAATAAAAATTGAGTTAAAAATACTCTTATCAAGTTCTTATCGATGGATTTAGAAGTTATAAATGGAGTTATTATGTGTATCAAAACTATATCCATACAAAGTAGAGTATAAATTAATACAAAAGCAAATAAATAGTTATTTCACACATATTCTTGGAGTAAAATAATCAATGAAGTTTGTGTAGAACTGAATGACTGGAAATTGAAATTTGATATTCCCTTACCAATTTGGTAACTTACGAAACATACACCCCATGAAAGAAGGATCATAAAATAATGATGTAAATACCCATAAATTAATTTATATTACACAAATAATACAATCATGGGCAGTACATACACCACACAAAAGGTAATAGTGGCAAATATAGCATGAATCTCACAGGAATAAAAGTAAGATGAAAACCCTTTACCACATTGTAATCAATCGAGCCGTATGACCGAAAGTTAATAACCACCAAATGAATTACAGAATAACATGAATATAAATATAATAATTATATTATATATCAAATCTCAGTACACAATTCATCACATTCAATAAATAAGTGGTGAACAATGGAAATCTCACAGAATTAAAAGTGGGATAAGAAACCACTTACCTTGTACTTTTCCTTAGTATAGGGTATGTTAACCTCATGTATAATGGTGAAATAATTTTTATTAAATTATAAAATAACCAAATACACAAATATAATATCATATATGATCTTCTAATATTTCTTTATTAATGATATTTCAATAGTATCATTGTTTAGGGTGATAACTGATTTGTTTTCCTTTATATGTTTTGTTAAGTAATTCATGTTTATTATTTATTGGATGTATTTGGTTCATATCCATAATTAAATTATGTTATTAAACTTTGTTTTTAATTCATCAAATGAAAATTATTCTTTAATTGTTACGATGGGTAATGAATCTCATTGCGTTTGTGGAGATGACAATTTTTACATACGCACGAGCGACAATATCATTCAATTGATGGTAAAATTGTATTTAATTGGATGGTATATCATATACATAAAAATTAAAATATTTTATTTATTATTTATATCAATTTTACCCATTATAATACTCATCCAAATAATAAAGTGTTGAATGAAAAACTACACCACGACGTGGAGACGATAAGTTGTATGTACGCATGTATAGTGACTTTGTCATTCAAAGGATGGATAGAATAATGAATATTGTTGTACCATATTTATAATAACATCACAGTATGTATAAGGTACTAGATTTATTATTTTGGTATGAAAATAACAAATAAATAGGAAGTGGAAGAAGAAAAAAACTCTGAAAGAGGTGGTGAAATTATTGCCTCTTATTCGGGTGCTTCCTTTTGATTTGATTAAAAGGGTGCCTTAAGTTGGATTTCTGATCAAAGTAAGGCCTCTAGGATGAATTGAGGGAATTTGGTACTATATTTGATAAGGTTTTGGCTAATACAAATGGATTTATAGGTTTGAAATTATGATAAGGGGAAGTACCCTTTTATAAAAGAGGTGAGGGTCACCTTAGGAAAAGCACGAAATATTATTTAATTATATAATCATTTTAGGTTTATAATGGCTCCAAATGGATTTATTTTGAGGATAAGGTGGGGATGGGTTTAAATACATTCATCCAATAGGTTTTAGACAAGTTTAGGTCATCATATTAATCTTTTATTTTAGATTTAACTCTTATTTAATTAGTTTAACTTTTACCATGTCTTCTTGTATTCTTACACTATATGGTTAATAAACATACTATAAACTGACAAGAGAACCTAAAGTTGATCATTAATGATATATATATATAATTATATAAGTCCTTTCTCCTAACCTTATATTTTAAGTAATATTATATCATTTAATAATATAATATTGGTTTTAAAAACTCATTTATGTCAATTTTGACACTATTTAGTATTTGGTTTTTGTAAAAGTCGTAACAGCATGATTGCTTAAAAAGAATTCATTAGATCAACCCTAAAATGTCATATTAATCTATAAAATTCGTGTAATTCATCAAAAGTATCAATTTACATTTATTTTGATATTTATAATATTAATTATTTTAATCTTTAATTAATAGGGTAATTATTGTATCATCATTGTGTCATAAATAAATTTAATTATTTAATGTATAAAAATTATAAATAAATTAACATAATGTAGGAATTATTTTTATCTTTTTAATAAATATTTATAGTTGAATTTATCATATGTATAACCCTGTATCAAAACTATTTTAGATATGAAAATTTGAATTTAACACTTTTAACTCTTCTTTAAATAAAATAATAATAAATGTCCTAATCTAATCCAGGTGGACCAAAGAGGGTCATATTTTACTCCTAAGGTTAATTTTAGTCTAAAAACATTTATTCAATATAATTAGGACAGGTGTTAGGGTAATTATAATATCATTTTTACCTTTAATTAAACTATTTACTTTTAACAGTGGTAAATAAGTAAAAATTTACTATTCACCAAAAAATATTTTCATCTTATTGAACCACATTTTACTTACTGATTTCAATTGAGTCTCTTTAATTTTTTAAATTCAATTCACAAAAGCGATAAAATTACATTTTATGCAAATTTGCTAATGTGCTTAGAAGGTGGGTAAAAAATGTTAAAAAAATTCAATAAAATTTTATACATATAATTTTATTATAAAATTAATCCAATGAAATACATTGAACTAATACAGGTATTATGGATCTATTTTTACTTAAAATTAATTTACATAAAATAAATAATTATTTAAATAAAAATTTGGTTTTTAAATAATAACGCAATGTTTTTCACTATTCATCAAAAATTGAAAGTTTTCAGAAAAATACCAAAAATTCACCCTAATATAATTTTGATATTAAAAATCCAAAAAATCTTTATTTTACTAAATTAAAAACATAGAAGGTGTATTAATTAATTTAAAATTAATTCTTATTGTCAAAACCAGAAAGCAGTTTTTTGAGAAGTAAAAACTATCAAAAGATTGATATGTGTTTATGTCCAATTTAAAAGTGAAATTACTTATAATGATCAATATTGGATTAAATGATAAAAATATAATCTAATTAAACTTCAAAACCGTTAAAATTTGTAATATAACACTATAAATTATTTTGATTAAAAAAATTTGCTTCCAATTAAAATTTAGTATCTTTTAGTATTTATCAAAATATGAAAGTTATCAAAAAAACACCAAAAATTTATCCAAACTAAATTTTTATGTCCCAATTATAAAGAATAATTTAATTTCATAAAATTTAATATATAAAAGTGTCAAATATTGGATTAAAAAGGGTTCTCCAATAAAAGGAGGAAAAACTGCATTTTTTGAAAAATAATTCTTTTATCTGAAAAATTGAATTTGTCCTTATGTTATATCTAAGAAAAACAAAAGATTAATGTTAAAATTATATGAGATATATATATATAATTCAAAATTTGGTTATTAATATTTATAACTTCTTTTTAAACAACTAGTTCGATAGGTCGTGGTGCACTTGAACTCAGGGTTGCATACATCGCACACTATTGTATTATTCATAGAGAAGTGTATCGTGGAAGCTTGGGGTGTTACAGGTATAATGTGAGGTGTATTTTTTAATTCCTTATAATTCAGTAAAAATATAATTAAGATACATCCAATGGAGATATTTACAAAAAAATGGAACAAGTGGTGAATATAAATCATATCTCAGTAAATCAAAATTGATATTCGAAAACCCTTACATCGGTTCCTGGTTCACTCTACACATGAAGTTAACTACATGAATAATAAAATTAATTCTATTAAAAACTTTATTAAGAATATTTTTCATATATATTATATTTTTTAAGTTATATTTATTTTCATGTTTCATTCATTTATTAGAAAAAATTCACTTATGTCAATTACTTGAGGTGGTTCGGTCAATTTCTATAAATCTTTCTTAGTATATTGACTATGGTCAAATGTTCTGTAAAATAGATTCATAATCTAAATAATATTATATATTTATGTCTTTTTTCATTCCATTAGCACAAAATTTATACATTTTTTTAGGTTTTACCAAAATGGACTCAAATTAAGAAAGGTGTATCGACATATTCGCTTGAGGCAGTTAAGTTTACTATGATTGTATATCATTAATATCAATTATATAATGTATAAAATTAATTTTATAGAGTATTAATAGTGTTAAAAATATAGTTTTTATAAATTAAAAATATTTTAAAACTAATCCATGTTATTTGGTGATTTATAATAAAATATGTCATTCTGTAGAGGCGGTAGTCTGTGTGTACACATGAATGGCGCTCTTGTTTTTCATAGAATGACAGGGAGGTAGAAAATAAAAAAAATTAAAAAATCTTAAAAAATTTATAAATATTATATTTATTTAGTAAATAACTCTTTTAAACCATCTATGAATAGAGGTTATGAGAAATATAACCAGTCATTGATGGAGGTGGTAGTCTGCAAGTACACTTGAAGGCGTCTTCATTTTTCAAATGATTTTAGTGGAAGGAAGAAAAGTGATATTAAATTAATATAACAAAATTTAATATTATTAATAATATCTATGTGGCCATAATTTTCTACATATAATATATTTTACGGTTTAAAAGAATAATATAATTAAGAGAGATCAGTTGAGAACATTACCTATACTTTTGAATGTTCTTTCTTGGGTAACACCATAAGTCTTTTTAGATTGGACTTTTCGAAAGACCAAGGATTGTAGGATTTGGGGAGATACTTTAAGAGAGACTAGGGCATAGTTTTATCAAATCTAATTATTTATAATAATTTTATAAATGGGGTGTGTGTGGGATCCTTTTATAGGTGAGGGTAACAGAATTTTTTTTAATACAACTTTTTATTATAAATAGAGCACAAGTTTCACATGGAAAGTGGAGAAAAAGTAGAAAATAAGGAAGTTTTAGATGAGTTAAGGTAGATGATCCCATAAAAATTTATTTCCACATGTGTTTTAAACATGTTTTTAAGTATTTTACTCTTTGATTTTTCATGTTTAACATTTTTGGTTTTTACAGTGGTAATAAATTTTCACCTATGTAATTTACTTTAAACGACTAAAAATAAAATTAACCTAATTAAAAAATTTCTACCAATTTATTTGAAATATTATATTCATTTTTTAAAATAAAATTTCTAATGTTGATGAAAATTAATTCTAATATAAGTGCACAAAACGCATAAAAACTCATTTTTTAGAAAAGGTGTATTTTTAAGCATAAAATTTGTGTTTATGATAAAATTATAAATGTTTTTTTTAAATCAAATTAATTACACTATTATTAGAAAACAAATATTTTTAGGGAATCCAAATCAATTCAAAATGGAATTTTACCTTGTGAAAAAAATTAAAATAAAATGATGAAAAACAATTTTTTTTATTAGAATAAAACATTACTTTGGTTTCAAAATATTAAACATGGGTTTTATGAACTCAAAATGGTATTTTTAAATTGATTATTTAAAAATATTTCCTAAAATTTCAAATTACTCTTTTATTATGACAATTCCATTAATGTGATATCATTCACAAAAATGGTATTTTCTACTATTCACCCAAAATTCAACCTTTTCAGAAAAATATCTAAAATTTAACCTAAGCTAATTTTGACATGATAAATTCAAAAATAAAATTCATTTTATAAATTAAAATTATAAAATTTATCAATTTTGTATAAAAACAAAAATATAAATATTAAAAATAGTTTTCATATTAAAAATACTTTTTTAAGTGTTTTTAATATTATTTCATATCAATTTATAACTTTAAAAATGTTAAAGTATTATTTTATGTATAATAATATGTTAAAATTGTTCAATTTAATTTATTAGGATTAAATATAAAACACTTTTAAAAAATAGTCCTTTGAAAAAAATTATTATTATATTAAATAACCTTTACCATATACCATTAAAATTGATTATTATTATTTTAAAATTTTAAAAGTACTAAAAAATTTATATTAACATATTAATTTGAATTATATATATATATATAATATCATTACTTAATAATAATAATAATAATAATTTTAATAAAAATAATTAATGCATAAATAAATACATAAATATGTATATATCATATCTTAGTATTTTATTTTTCATTTAATTATTTATTATTCATGAATTATATTATTATAAATTTAGTACTAACGATACAAAACATCTGTATATCTATTGGATACATCCATATCCAAGGACCAAATTTATAAAGACAATATTTATAACAGTCAGATTTCATTCAAAAATATAGCCTTACTAAACTCATTCATTCTATTTACAATTATTAAGTCACACTTCTCATTTTCATAGTTTTAATTTTAGTTGTCATAAGATGATTTATTATTTCATGTTTTTCTTTCTCATTATACATTTTCTCTATATTTTTGTGATCTTTAAGAGTGAATATTATTCAAGATATCTCATAGTGTTAAATATTATATTCTTTTCTATGTATTGTCCCCTTTAAATTTATGCACATTTAAAGGATGGAATAATCCATGCTGAGTAATAATATATGGTGTTTAATACTTATTTTCATGTTATTTCATTGCAATATTTCAATAGGAATGGATAAAGTTTTGTTAGTTTAATTCTTATCTTGTATCACTTTTTTCCTAAACTATTTAGATTCATTGGATCAAACAGAAAGAAATAGTTTAGAATTATAAAACTATAATTTATAGAAATAATATGCTTCCTAAAAACCTAAAACATTACAAAGGTAGATGAAAGAAAAAATTTATGCAGTCATACCTAGAATGTAATGCAAGTCTCTCTTTCCAAGAATCAATTTATCACATAAATACTGCATGCACATTATCCATATTCTATAAAAAAATTATGAATATAAATTAAGAAAGTAATAAGTTAAAAATAAAAATACATGTCATAAATTTAAACACGAGAAAAAAATCTATAAAAAATTCATAAATAAAATATTTCTATAATTTTTTTTTATTTAAGATAAATATTATAGATATTTAAAAATATTGGGTATAAACGCATTAGTTCCATTTTCGGATATGAACTATTTCATATTATGATGAATTAAAAAAACTTATAAACTAGTTTCTATTATGTAAACTATTTACATAATATAAATATCATGAAATTAAGTATTATTTAAACCATATTTAAAAAATCATCATAACACTTTTGATGTGATCATAATAATATCTTAAATACGGCATCTTTTAATTTGATCAAATAAAATTCAATTGGTTACGAAAATTTCATAAATCCAAGTATAGACTACTTTATAATTTATCTTTGTCAAACTAATCTATAAATTCATTATAAATGATGTAAATTACTAAACATTTATAGATGAAATTCAATTTTTAAATGAGCAAACTACTTATAATGAAAATAAACTATAGAATAAACATGCACTACTTTTTTTGTTTTGGACAGTTATAAGTTATATCCCATTGGATTTAGAAGACCTATAATCATCATAAAAATTGTTGGTATAGCTTTTATACAATGATCGTATGACTAGTTGATATATTGGGTTATGATAAATCCAAATGACATGAACAAAGGAAGTGATGGCCTCAACCAGTAGGATTGTACCATACAAATCCCATTTATTGAAGCTTCCAAGGGAGATAGTGTCACTGGAATTTTCCCTTGACCATTACAAAGCCAATATTTAATAATTAAAGCATAAGTTATACCATTTATGGGAGAAGTTCAAGATCATCGAGATCACATCTCAAACCATGTTCGCCAAACAACCCCAAGAAAATCACAGCATCAAACACATTACCCTTAGAACATTCACTAGTGTAATAAAAGGATATATATATTGAACCTAATAGTATGAAATTTTATATTTTTATTTTTAATTAAATAATTATTATATTTAAAATTTATTACTTTATAATGATAAAAAAAATAAGTGTGTTAAAAATTAGATTTTAATATGATGAGACAACAATTTAATTTTCTCAGAAATATAGAGTTTCAATAAAGACACTCTTTTTGATAAATTCAATAATTTTCCGAAATAAAATGGTATTTTAATAAAAAAATATTATTAAATAATATTTATTAAATATAAATGATGATATAATTTTTTGATGAAAAATGTGATTTTTATAAGGATCAAAAAACCATTATTGTTAAAAAACTGATTTTTTAATAAATGAGGATTTTTTATTTAAAATATAAATTATCATATTTATAGAATTATTTTGATAAAATAAATTTTATTTTGGAAATCACTAAGTTCAAATTATAAAATGATAAATTTTTTATAATTTTCTAAGACATTTGAATTTTTGGTTAAAAATTAAATTGGGTATAACTATACAGTATGTATTATGACATCATAAAATACCAAAAGTGTTATAATAAATACTATAAATAATATTAATGAACAAATTTATATTTAACCCTTAAAATAATTTCTTTAAATTATTTTGTTAATTTTATAAACCCTTATTGAATCCTATGAAACCTATATTATATTTTAAGGTTTTAGAATCAATTATTTATAAATATGACTCACTTTCATATCATCAAGGGATTTATTTTAATGATTTAAGTTATTAGACTTATAAAATAATGAAATACAATCCTCTTTTGTAGAATACATGGGAAAAACCATTTAATGGTTTGTGGTTTGGATTAATTTATCATATAGAGTTCAAAACCTAAGTTTAGAAAGTAATAAACAATTCTCCTCATTATTTTATAAAAATCAACCCAAAATTTAATTAATATTAACTATAAATTCTTGGATCACTAATTTAATCTTAAATTCCCTCTATAGAGACCTCCCAACATGTTCCTAATCTCTTAAGAAGCTCCTCACATGCTTTTAGAAGTTCCCTCTCAAGGTAACGGATCCTCTCATTCTCCTCTTTATTCATGAACATTATTTATGTTATGCCTTTTGATTCTCAATTGTTCATGTTGGAATATGTTTTTAGATATCCATATTATTTTCCTTATAATTTCAAAGTGATGATATTCCCCTTTCACTCTCATTAAGTTTCACGACCCATCCCTCGGGGCCCGTGTCGTGACTACCCCAAGTCCGCCTTCCGTAGGCCAGGGGCTGGCGACTTGCACTGAAAGGCGTATTCCCTAAAAACAGGAATTCATTGCCTTTATAACCTATAACTCACATGACTAGGCACAAAGAAGGATACAAGTACAAAGTAAAACTATGTAGTAAACAGGGTGTGTACAGAAAGTAAAAGGGGTCAGAATACAAGCACAACTGTAAAGTACAAGAAAAAATGGAAAGTACAAGTAAAACTGAGTATAGCTCCTGTGAACACCTGCCAAGGAATCTTACCTAAAGGGTAGGTACAACTCTCGAATGGTTGTCTCTGCGGTACGCCTCATCTATGGCCCACCTCTGAGCTACCTCCAGTCCTGGTACCCTCGTCCTTAGTTAGCGTTGTCTGTTGTCTGCACTAAACACAACAAGGTGCGGGCGTAGCTCGTGCAGGAATAAGTATAATGATACCCAGTAGGGACATCGAGACCCTCTAAGGTCTCATAAAAACCACATAGGATAAACCTAAAAACATGAAAACAACTGACAACCCTACTTAGGTATATGCCCATACATATACCTAAGTTGTCGAGTAAACCCATCTCAATCATGAGGAAACATGAGGCCCAACTCAAAATCCAAAATCCCAACTGTTCTATGGATGAAATAAAATCACAAAGATAAAGAATCATCTCACACTACGTATAAAACTCTGAGAAACATAATTATGAATCTAACCCACATAGGATCACTATGGAAGTTGATAGCCAGCAACAGGATTCTCTAGGGATAGTAACAGGTAACATTTTGAACACCTCAGCTCCTGGAGAACTCCTCCTCTATTGAGTACAGAGGGAATGTCGCATCACACAGAGGCGCTTCCCACTAACTTTGGACTTCTGAGGTACTCATCCGGTCAAGTACCGTGGGTCTTCGGCGTCACACAGAGGCGCTCCACACCATGGGTCTGCCACATCAGACAGAGGTACTCCCCCTCGTGACCTACTGAGGTACTCCTCCTATCGAGTACCTTGGGTCTTCCATGTCACACAAAGTTTCTCCCCACTGTGGGTCTACCACATCACACAAAGGCGCTCCCCACTGGGCCAGTCGAGTCACTCCGAGTCGAAACGGTTAGTAGTCGTCAAGTCTCAGCCAATCATAGGGTTCCGTACATATCGCGCTTGGGAGAACCACTCCCCAAGCCATAGGTCATTCCTAAACTGCCCCTAAGTTCAACAGAAAAGTAACCCAAAGGAATTTAAAATCAAAAGGGACCCAACGCAACAAATGGTGCGTCAATCGAACGCCCGATCTGTAAGTTATTAGCGTTTCCGCTCCAAGGGCCCAGTTGGATTCAGGGTTCGATCCAACCTGGATGTACTCCAACATTATCCAAAACTCAATTGGAGTATATCAAAAGGACCGTCTAGATCCAAGGATTCAATTTCCATAAACGGTTCGTCAAATGGATGCATGGTTCAAAATGTATGGCCAAAAAGGTAATACTAGGCCTAGATGGACCTCGGACCGGTCCGACCCAGTTTGACCGACCCGGCCTGGGCCGGCCCAACCTGGTTCAGGTCGACCCGCCTCGATCCGGGTCTGGCCCGGATGGCCTGGGCCTCGGTGGGACCGGCCCACATAGGGGACGGCCCGCGATGAGCGAGACCTGTTAGCATGGCACGTTGGGCGGCTCGCGGTGCGGCTTAGGGTGCGGCCCATGGTGCGGCTTGTGGTATGGCCATATGGTGAGGCCTACGGTGCGGCCTGCGGTGCGACCCGCGGTGCGGCCTCCTGGTGTGGCAACGCGATGGGGCCGGCGGTGCAGCCTCACGGTGCGGCCTACGGTGCGGCCTGGCTGCCACGCGGGACTGCTTGGTGGTCCCATACGGTGTGCCTCAGTCGGCCAGTCTTCCTTTAAGAGGCGTGACGGTACAGCTGTTCACCTATGGCCGGCTGGGTGTTGACCACCATCCGTCTCCACTGCGGGGAAGTGGCCATGGCCTCCTACTCCACTGTCAGCGCGGACGCGCGCTGTAGCTCCGCAGCTCCGCCATGCGGTCGGCCGGTTGTCGGCCGCCATCCTACTCCCCCACGGCTGATGGGTCATGGCCTCCTCTTCATCCGGTGGCGTCGATACGCGCCACACTTCCTTCCTCGCGGTCGGTCGGGTGTCAATCGTCGCTGTATTCCACGAGCCACTGTGGATTCGTTCCAAGCCCGAAAAATTATACGATCTCATATTCGTGATCCATGTGTCGAGGGCTTCATATCTATATATCACGCTCAGCAAAACTCTATATTTCCAGCACCAATAAAAATTAGGGGGTTGAAAAACACACAAAAAACATGCCAAGAAATAAAAGTAATAGAATCAAGGTTAATGTGCAGGACGATGGCCATGTTCGTTTGGCGATAATCCTCATGAATTTTGGACATGAATATTAAATATAATAAAATTAAATGTGTAAAAACCCATACCTTAATTGTTTGTTGTAGGTGACATGAGGAAGAAATACATATTCAATGAAGAACTTCGGCGTTCTTCGCTTCCGGGAGACGCTTCTGATCCGGGCTTGGGTTCGGTTCCTCGTTCTTCATTGGGGGTGTTTCTTCATTGGATAAAGTTCTTCCCGGTTCTACAAGGTTCTCTCAACTCTCATTTTCAAAGGATTTCCAACCAGGAAATGAGGATCCAACAAATATTAAAATAGGTTTATCAAATTAATTAAGGTTGGCACAATTAATTTAGTTATGTTGTCACATTAAAGTTGGCACAATTAAATGGAACATTAAATTGAATTTTGTTGGCACAATATAATGGCACGTTAATTTGAATTCACATTGGCACAATTGAATGGGAGGATTCCAAAGAATTTCCCCACAATATAGATGTGTTTGGGTGGTCCCTACCACTAAAATTAAAAAGGGAGGTTTCAAACTCGGGTGGTCCCCACCTCCATAACTCAAATGGAGGTTTTAACAAGAAAAATAAAATAAAGATATTTTATTTTATTTTCACTCTTTTAACACACCTACAAAAAGTCTAAAAACTAAATTTCACTCTCAACCAAGTGCGGTCGAGGTAAAGGTCTACTTAAGCAAATACCGGCGTTGTAGGTTCAACAGTGCCCTTATATTTCAATTCTGAGCACCAGTTCAAAAGTTACAAAAACCCGCTCGCACGTTTATTGAACGTACCCAAAAAAAAGTTCAGAAATTCATTCCGGACACTCCGAGCTTCAGAATCATACACCGTCAATTTTCACGGACTCATAAAATTCCCATATAATTAAAAAAAATACATGGAAAATCTAGGTCTTTACAATCTCCCCACATCAAGGACTTTTGTCCCCTAAAACCACAAAATAAACTAGGGAAACAAGTGGGGGTACTGAGCACGTATCTGAGCCTCCCGCTCCCATGCTCTCTCAGGGAGTTTCTCGTGCTGCCAACGAACGTGCACCAGAGGTATCGACTTCCCCCGAAGGACCCACTCCTGTCGATCCTCAATCACTACCGTAACCTCTATAAATGTCGCCCCGTCATTGATGTACAGCTCTCCCCAGTCAATGATGTGTGAAGGGTCATGCAAGTATCTCCTCAGCTGGGATACATAGAAAACCTCATGCACCTAGTGCAACTAAGGTGGAAGAGCTAAGTGGTAAGCCACCTCGCCAACTTTGCTGAGGACCTCAAAGGGTCCGATGAACCTCAGATATAACTAGTTGCCCCAACCAAATCTTTGAAAACCTAGTCGAGGTGAGACCCATAAAAAGACATGGTCGCCATCCTCAAACATCAGAGGTCTCTGTCTCCTATCAGCATAGGATTTCTGCATGCTCTGTGCAATCTTTATCCGCTCCTAGATGATTTTCACCTTCTTTGAGGTAGCCTGTACCATCTATGGTACCATGAGTGATGTCTCCCATGGGTCAATCCAGCACAGTGGTGATCTGCAACATCTTCCATACAACGCCTCAAATGGTGTCGTACTGATAGTGAGTGATAGTTGTTGTTGTACGCGAACTCCACCAAAGGTAAGTGATCCTCCCAACTGCTTCCAAAATCAAGGATGCAAGCATGTAGCATGTTATCAAGGGTCTGTATGGTCTGCTCTATCTGACCATCTATCTACGGGCAGAAGGTGGTGCTCAACTGAAGTTGTCTCCCGAATGCCTCTTGTAACCCCTTCCATAGTCGGGAAGTAAAACATACATCATGATCGGAGACAATCTTAGATGGCACTCCATGAAGTCGTAAAATCTCATGTATGTAGAAGGGTCTCATGCTCTCTACTGATCCCTACTCTCTGATAGGTAGGAAGTGGGCCGACTTGGTGAGTTGGTCAACGATCACCCAGATAGAATCATGAGTCTTGGACGTGTGTGGAAGTCCTGTCAAGAGGTCCCTGGAAATTCCATCCCACTTCAACAATGGAACCTCTAATGGCTGAACAAAGCCTACTGGAACCTGGTGCTCAGCTTTCACTTGCTGATAAGTGAAGCACCGAGAGACAAAATCTACCACCTCCTTCTTCATTCCTGGCCACCAATGCTAACACCGGAGATCCTGGTACATCTTTTCCACTCCTGTATGTACCATTAGAGGGGACATATGGAACTCCCTCGACACTTCCTCCCTAAGTGCTACTAGTACCATAGTACACCCTCTAAAGAGGATGACATGCTCCCAACCTTCAGAAAATCCATCGGGTGCCTGTCCTGTGGATATCTGTGCATGTTGAGCCTCACAGTCTGTGTCCCCAAGTTGTGCCTACCTGACTCACTGAAGGAGTAGAGGAGTGACTGGTAGAGACTGAAGATAAGTTTCCCCATCTCGATCCACATAGGATATCTGCAAAGTGGCTAGCTACTATGTCACCTCACTCAGCAATTGTATACTAGATCTCTTACTGAGTGCATCTGCTACTACATTCCCTTTACCAGGAGTATAGACTATCTCAAATTCATAGTCCCAGAGGAACTCAAGTCAATGTTGTTGTCTCAGGTTCAAGTCCTTCTAAGAGAAGATATACCTGAGACTCCTGTGATCAGAGTAGACTATAAAACGTTCTCCCATCAAGTAATGTTGCCACATCTTAAAGGTTAAGACTACGGCTCCCAAATCCAGGTCATGGGTAGCGTAGTTCGGATCATGTTGTCTTAGCTATTGAGAAACATACATGATCACTGCTCACTCCTTTATCAGTACACATCTAAGCCCGGTCCCTAATCTGTCGTTGTAGACTATGTACCCAATGCCTTCCTATGGTAGCCTCAAGATAGGGGCACTCGTCAGTCTCTTCCTTAACTCCTAGAAACTCCACTATAATCTCTATGACCACAAGAAGGGTTTCCCCTTCTTCATCAATGCTGATAAGGGTGCCATAACTCTGGAAAAGTCAGGAACAAACCTCTGATAGTAACCGCCCAAACCTAGAAAACTATGCACCTCCATCACGCTCCTGGGTCGCTCCCAAGCTAGTACAACCTCAATCTTCACTGGATCAACCGCAAATCCAGCCTCTGAGATAAAAAGTCCCATAAAGTGGACCTCTCATATCCAAAAATATCACTTCAAGAGATTTCCATAAAGCTGGTTCTCTTAGAGTGTGTCCAGAACTATCTACAAATGATAGGCATGACCCTCCTCCATCGCAGAGTATATCAGGATGTCATCGATCAAGACTACCACAAAGCAATCGAGGTATGGCTGGAAGATCATATTCATGAGTCCCATGAACACTACTGGGGAATTGGTCACACCGAAAGGAATAACCAAGAACTCATAATGGTCATACTGACATCTGAAGGTCATCTTCTCCACATCCCCATCTCGTGCCTTGATCTGGTGATAGCCTTATCTGAGGTCTATCTTTGATAACCATCGTGCTCCCTTCAGCTGATCAAAGAGATTTTCAATCCTTGGAATTGGTTACTTGTTCTTCATGGTCACCTGGTTTAGGCGTCGATAGTCCACACAGAGTCTCAAACTCCCATCTGCCTTCTTGGAAAACATAATCAAGGTTGCCCAAGGGAAAATATGAGGCCTAATGCACCCTTTGATCTGCAAGTCCTCCAACTATACTCAGAGCTCTCGAAGCTCCACGGGATCCATCCGATATATTGGGGTAGATATTGGTGTCTTCCCGGGGTACAATTCTATGTAAAAGTCTACCTCTCTATGAGGATGTAGACCCGAAGCATCATCAGGTAAAATATCAGCATACTGGTCCACCACTACAGGATAGCTTGAACTCTCAACATCAACTGCTCTGAGGGTAAGGCTAGCCAACTGATGTGTGATCAGATTCACCCTCCTCTGTGAAAGTGTATCATGTGCTGTAAAGGTTCCCTTCTCACCAGTGAAGGAAAACATGGACCATCCGTATGGACACACCACACTTTTCACCTAATACAGTCAATTTGAGAATGTCTATGGATAACTAGTCCATACCCAAGATGACATTGTAAGGACTCGACACTGCTACTAGAAGATCCTAGCCGAAGCTCTCACCTCCTATAGTAAGCTCACACTATCGTCACCAGTGCGTAATTGTCAAATATGCTCCCATTGGAGTCTCTAGACATAAGGATCCAGCCAATTGCTCTGTCAGAATCTCTGAGCTTTGAATAAAGGCTATGGAAATAAATGAGTGACAGGAACCTGTGTCTATAAGTACTACAACTAAGGTGGAGTAAACATATATCATACCTAAAATCATATCTAGAGAATTGTGGTCATAGGCCTCATCTTCCTGGAGATGAGCTCATCCTTGTCCTCCTACTCCCTATGGTTGGGGTCAACCATCTGGCAGTGGCGGCGGTAGAACCTCAAAATGTTTCCCACCACCTGTTGCACGGTCTCCTCCTCTACCACGTCTGCCTCCAGCCTATAGAACTCCTCGATCAACCCCATTTCTCTTCCTCGGTCGTCTCTCCACTGTCTACTGGTCATCGACACGGCGGGTCGGGCAGTCGCGATCCATGTGAACATGCCCACCGCACGTGTAACATTGTGTATCTCTCTCTTGTCCTACTCTTCCTCGAGAGCCTCGCACCACCAACACTGTATCATGTGGTTGTTCACCTGTAGGTCCGGTCCTCTTGGACCTCTGCGTCATCTGTCTGCTTCCAGCTGCCGATGACTCTGCTACGTGTTGTTCGGTGGTAGGTCTCACTGCTGGGGACTGCTCAACAAGGAAACTCTCCACTAAAAGTGCCCGCACTAACACCCCCGCCTGCATTGGGATGTGGAGAGAAACCATCAAAGCCCTAATATCCCATATAATCCCCTGCTCGAAGGTCCGGGCCCTGAAGAAAGGGTCTGACACCATGTCAGTGGAGTACCGTGAGAGGTTGGTGAACCTCGAAGAATACTGAACCACATTCATGCTAACATGCTGCAAGTGGAGAAGATCTTGTATACGCACTAAGCATAGGGTCACTGGGACAAACTCTACTCTGAAAAGACTCTTGAAGTCCACCCAGATGAGAGTGACCTCGCCATGAACCTAGAGCATCAAGATCTACCATATGCTTGATGCCTCCTGAAGAAGGTTGGCGATAAGGATCACCATGAGATCAGCCGGTGTCCCTACCAGTCAAAAGACTCTAACCATAGCCTCCAGCCAATCCTCACCTTCCTATGGATTTGTATCACCCCGAAACCTCGGTGGCCTCTGGTGTTGGAACTCGTGAAACACGCTCAAGCGGCATGAACCCTCTACTAATGTAGATGGGGGCATCGGCTTCCCAATGGGTAGTGGTGCTGCTGGTACACCACCTAGTGGTGCAACTTCCATAAGGGGGCACTACACCGAATCCTCGTCACTCAGTGGGTTGTCATCACGTACACTAACTGGAATCCTTGATGGATATCTATGTGGAGGCATCCTGAAAAGAAACAGGTGCACCATGGTCATTAATTTTATACCTAGTGATCTGAGTCAAAGAGATCACAAACTTTTCAAAAACACACAAAATCATTGTTTTTGTGCGTTGAGTTGGAAATCAGAATTCAGGGTCCTGTTGTATGGATAGGTTGGCCTCCACACAAATAATGGACTCCCCAAACTAAAAAACACACTCATAACACTTAACACTATTTACACTTAGAAAATATTAGAGTTCTAGTTCATCTATAGAACCGAACTACTCTGATACCAATTTTTCATGACCCGTCCCTCAGGGCCCGTGCCGTGACTACACCAAGCCCGCCTTCCATAGGCCAGGGGCTGCTGACCAGCACTGAAAGGCGTATTCTCTAAAAATGGGAAGGCATTCCCTTTATAAGCTACAACTCACGCAATTAAGCACAAAGCAGGATACAATCACAATGTAAAACTATGTAGTAAAGAGGGTGTGTACAGAAAGTAAAAGGGTCCATAATACAAGCCCGACTGTAAAGTACAAGAAAAACTTGAAAGTACAAGTAAAACTGAGTGCATCTCCTGTGAAAACCTGCCAAGGACTCCTACCTGAAGGGTAGGTACAACTCTCAAATGGTCATCTCTGCGGTATGCCCTATCTATAGTCCACCTCCAAGCTACCTCCAGTCCCGGTACCCTCATCCTAAGTCAGTGTTATCCGTCATCTGCACCAAACACAATAAGGTACGGGTATAGCACATGCAGGGGTGAGTATAAAGATACTAAGTAGGGACCCCGAGACCCTTAAAGGTCTCACAAAAACCACAGAGGATAAACCTCAAAACATGAAAACAACTGATAACCCTACTTAGGTATATGGCGATACATAAATCTAAGTTGTCGAGTAAACTCATCTTAATCATGAGAAAACATGAGGCACAACTCAAAATCCCAAATCCCTACTGTTACATGAAGTAAATAAAATCACAAAGATAAAGACTCAACTCACAGCATGTATACAACTCTGAGAAACAGGATTATAAAGCTGAACCATATTGGATCGCTATAGAAGCTGATAGCCATCCACAGGATTCTCTAGAGATAGTAACAAGTAACATTCTGAACACCTCAGAAGCTAGATAACTCCTCCTATATCGAGTATAGTGGGTCTGCTGTGTCACATAGAGGAGCTTCCCACAAACCTTGGACTACTGAGGTACTCCTCCTATCGAGTATCGTGGATCTTCCGCGTCACACAGAGGCGCTCCCCACCGTGAGTCTATTGTCTCACACAGAGGTGCCTCCCCTCGTCGCCTATTAAGGTACTCCTCCTGTCGAGTATTGTGGGTCTGCCACATCACAAAAAGGTGCTCCCCACCGTGTGTTTGCTGTGTCAGACAAAGGATCTCCACACTGGGCCAGTCGAGTCACTCCGAGTCGAAACGGTCAACAGTGGTCAAGCCTGAGCCAGTCGCAAGGTTCTATATGTATCGCGCTTGGGAGAACCACTCTCCAAGCCATAGTTCATTATTCAACCGCCTATAAGTTCCATTAAAAAGTAACCCAAATGTCTGTCATGTCAAAAGGGACCCAACGCAATAGATGGTGCATCAATCGGATGCCCGGTCTGTAAGTTATTAGTGTTTCCGCTTTGAGGACTCGGTTCGATTCGGGGTCTGATCCAACCCAGTCGTACTCCAACCTTATCCAAAAACCAAGTGGATTATATCAAAAGGACCATCTCCATCCAAGGATTCCAACACCATAGATGGTTTGTCAAACGGATGACAGGTTTTCAAGTTATGGAAAAAAGATAATACTGGGCCCAGATGGGCCCGGGACAGGTCAGACCCAGCCTAGTCCGGGTCTATCCTGGATGGAATGGGCCTCGGTGGGCCCAACCTTCTGGGCTATGGTCCGGCTCGGCCCACGTATAGGGTGGCCTGGCTCGACCGGCGAAGGGCGTGACCCGTTTGCACGGCTTGCGGTGTGGCTCAAGGTGCATCCCGCGGTGTGGCCATGGTGATGCCCACGGTGGGTCCCATGGTGGGGCTCGTGGTGCGGCCTTGCGGTGCGGCCCATCGTGCATCCCGCGGTGTAGTCCATGGTGGTGCTTGCTTTGCGGCCCACGGTGTAGCTCGCAGTGTGGACTGTCTAGCAAGCGGGACTGCTCGGTAGTCCCACATGGTGGGCCTCAGCCGGTCGGTCTTCCTTCCAGCAGTGTGATGACGCCTCTATCCACCTGTGGTTGGTCGGGTGTCGGTTGCTATCTGCCTCTGCCATGGACAAGTGGTCGTGGCCTCCTGCTCCGCCGATGGGGCGGACGCGCGTTGCCACTCCACCACACGGCCAGCAGGTATCCGGCCGCCATCCTGCCCAACCGTGGCCAACGGGTTGCAGCTTCCTCTTCAACCGGCGTCCTGGATATGTGCTGCCCTTCCTTCCCCGTGGCCGGCCGGGTGTTGGCCATCACCTTCTTCCACGATCTACTGCGGCTTCGTTCCAAGCCCAAAAAATTATACGATCACATATTCGCGATCCTTGTATCGAGGGCTTCACATCTGTACATCGCGCTCGGCAAAACTCCATATCTCCAATGCCAATAAAAATTAGGGGGCTGAAAAACACATGAAGAACGTGCAAAGAAATACAAGGAAGAGGAGAAAGGTTAATGTGGGGGATGATGTCCATCTTCATTTGGACATCATCGTCGTGAATTTAGGACATGAAGATTCAATAGAATAAAATTCAACATGTAAAAATCCCTTCCTCAACTGTTCGTTGGAGGTGGCGCAAGGAATAAATACTTAGTCGATTAAGAACGTCAACATTCATTACTTCTGTAAGATGCTTCTGATCCAGGCTCGGGTTTGGTTCCTCGTTCTTCATTGGGGGTGGTTCTTTGTTGGAAAAAGTTCTTCTCGGTTCTCCAAGGTTCTCCCAAATCTCCTTTGCCAATGATTTCCAACCAGGAAATGAGGATCCAACATATATTAAAATAGGTTTATCAAATTAATTAAGGTTAGCACAATTAATTTGGTAATGTTGGCACATTAAAGTTGGCACAATTAAATGGAACATTAAATTTAATTACGTTGGCACAATTGAATGGCACATTAAATTGAATTCACGTTGGCACAATTGAATGGGATGATTCCAAGGAATTTACCCACATTAAAGATGGGTTCAGTTGGTCCCCACCACTAAAATTTAAAAGGGAGGTTTCAAAATTGGGTGGTCCCAACCTTCATAACTCAAATGAAGGTTTTAACAAGAAAATTAAAATAAATATGTTTTATTTTATTTTCATTCTTTTAACACACCCACAAAAATTCTGAAAACTAGCTTTCACTCTCAACCTAGTACGGTCAAGGTGGAGGTCTCCTTAAGCGAATATCCGTGTTGTGAGTTCAACGGTGTCCTTAGATTTCAATTCTGAGAACCAGTTCAAAAGTTACAAAAACCCGCTCGCATGTTTAGTGATTGTACCTGAAAAAAAGTTCAGAAATTCATTCCGGGCACTCCAGGCCTCGGAATCATGCATCGTCAATTTTCACAGACTCATAAAATTCCCATATAATTAAAAAAATTACATGTCAAAATCCGGGTCTTCACATTAAACACTTCCATGAATCTTTATGTCCCCCCTTTATACTGTTGAAATTATCCTACAATGTTTCCATACCAAACATTTATGAAGTGAATACCCATCCTGATTTCTACTCAAGGGTATTCAAATAGGTTTACCTATCCTTAATTGATTAGATAATTCCATTTATGTAACCAACACTCCTTAATAATGTTATTAAAAGTGATTAAATTCTTTCTTATGTTGTATGATCTATGTGGCACAATTATGCATGTACATGATATGAATGTGACGGGTGGGCCGAAAATTATATATCCCTATAATACATTAGGTAATGTTTTTATCTCATGATATTCTATGTATGATTCATGTTAGGTTATCATAAGAACACTATGTTATGATTTATTAGTGGTTATCCTTGACTTATTATTATGGTTTCATGTTTTATGTTGTTTCCACATTCACATGTTGCCTTTATGTTATCATTTTATATCATGCTTGGAAGTTCAAGTTTATGATTCTCACCCCCACTATGTTACTTTGATATTCTTATTGGCTCACAAGTATTACATTTTTCATGCTATGATTTGATTATTCCCTTACTAAGATTTATAGCTCAACCCCTTCTTATGTACGTCCCCAGTTTATCCCATACAGTTTTAAAAAATTGAGGAAATTTAAGGGCGTGTTATGGAGTTTTATTTTATGTATTTGGGTTTATATTTAATGTTTTTATTCTATGTACCTAATTACCCAAATACACTAGTCCTCGTGTTCCTTTTGGGTAGAGTTAAGTGTATATTTATTCAATAATTCATTAAATAAAGTGTATGGAAGATATGGGTTGTCATAAATTACACTTGTGATTACTAAAAAAATACTTTATTTATCATGAGAAACAAATATGAATTATCATATTTAACTTGTGCTTAAAAATAAAATTTTATTAATCCTGATACATAACATCATTCAAATTATTCATATTCTATATCCATTAATAAACATGATTAATATAAAATAGTATATAATTGTACAAACATTTTATTTAATCATTAGTTATAAATATGATTTTCTATTTTAATTTTAGTCTTATTAAACACATTTTTTATTAATCCCACACTTATTATTTATAATTAAATTATATACTATATGATAAATATAGAAAAACTTATTATTTAACATTATATTATAAAAATATATTTTTATTAAATCCCAAAACACATCATTTATAATATATTTAAAAACTATTAGATTTTTTAATTTAAAATTATTATCAATATATCATGCATCACAAGCATATTAAACCAATTACATCTTATTAAATTTTTATTACCATGGATATAAACACTTTATATCAACTTTCAATATAAACTCTTTCGTATTATTAATTATATGTCATTTCATTTTAAATATATGATATTATTATAAATTATAAGAATTTTATAATCCAATTTTTATTATGTAAACTATTTACATAATCTAAATATAACATATTTAAACATTATTTAGACATCAAAAAAAAATATCATCCAAACACTTCAGATGTTTTCAAAATAATATCTTTAATAAAGTCCATTTTAGTTTGAATAATTCAAATTGATTAATTATAAAAAATCCATAATTATAAATCTAAATTCCTTTATATTATAGCCTTATTTCTTAATTTATAAACTCTATAAATTTTGCTTATAATCTCTAAATAAGAATTTTATTTCAAGATCATAAGGCATGCCATGTAATTAGGTAAAAGGTATTTTAATTATAAAAATTTAATATTTGGAATATTTTATTAATAAATGTTGCATAATCATTTATATAATTAATTATATGATATTTATAATTAATTAATTTATAAAAACCTTATAAATTAAAATATTCTCAAAGTACATTTTACTATGATTTATAGATTATTTTTATAAAACATATAAATTTGAAAAAGATATTCTAAATATTAACTCTTTAATATTAGTGAAATATTTACATTAAATGTTTCAAAAACATTTAATCAACTAACCATAAATATTTTATAGTTAATTTATAAATCATTTTTATACATTTTATAAATATTCAAAAATATCTTTTATATCATTTATAAATTATTTTTAAATTATTTATAAATAATCTAATTGGATAAAATATCAAAATTTCTTAACAAATAATCAATTTATATATTTATTAAAACATGGGAAACAAGATTGAATGTTTTTATATTTAACTTAAACTTGAAAAATAAAATTTTACAAAGTCTAACACTAAACATTTATAAATAATTTATAAATTATGAGCTAAATTAACTGAATATTAAATTTCATTAATTTTAATTTCATATAGCCACTTGGAATTATGTTAGCTCACAACATAGTGTCGTGACGGAGTATCGAACATAATATTATCCTAAAACTCAACATAATATCTAGCAGAAACCTAACAATACATTGACTCTCAGTGCATCATTATGTAATCCAAAACACTAAAGTTGTGTTTTCCTATAGTAGGAATGCATATATCATTAACTGGTTTAAGTGAGCCATGCCTTCCACTCCATATTTAGTTAATAATTTAATATAATGTCAATCGGTGCTTCTGAAATTACATTAACATATAACGTAACATCAAGGGGGAAAACAATTACAATTTCATAAAATATGTTCTTCATTTAACAGTGTAAGAAACATGTTGATTCGATGAGGAAGGTAGAACTTCAATACCACTGATAGGTTTTAGCTGATCATCAAATGTTCTTATAAAAGGAATCAAAACTATTTTTTTTAATCAATCCTCGATAGAATCAACATGTAATATAAATAAATAACATGAACATGTATACCTGGATAACAACAATATCCATCCTTAATCTTCAATAAAGTTTTATTGATGTCAATCACCGGAGAAGTATAGGAAAGGATCCTACCTCCAAGATAACCACACCAGGTAAAGGATCCTAGAATGTTTCTTGGGGATTAATAAACGAAAAAGGGTTGTTATTATTTTCACCTAGTGGAAAATTTCATTTCAGGGGGAAGCGAGAATTGGGAGGCATGCATACAGTTTATCATACCCAATAGGAGGGGTCTTATCACTTTATATAGTCATTCTTAATGTATTTCATTTAATGAAACATGTCGACTATATTCAACATATCAACATATGTTTATTCATTTTTAAATTATTCATCGAATCCCTTCAATGAATGAAATATATTTAATCCATTCATAATGAATAACATTTAATATATTCATAATGAATTGTAACTGATTAATCAATGTGGAAATATACATGCACCAAAATTTAATTCATATGAATGCATATTTTAGTGGACAAATAACACACTATACTTCCTTGATTATTCTTCAACCTCCTCTTGTTTCTTGTTATCTAACATACCTCATCCCTCGCAAATGGAATGGATTTACTTACACAGTCAGTGAAGGGTTCCTTATATCAGCTCACACAAATAGGTCTATGAATCCTTATATCTCTAGGTATAGTGGTATGTCGACCTAGTTCTGATTTAAGTACTTGCATCATGTTATTCCCTTTATCATACTCTTTTAATGATATAAAGATAACATAGGGAAGGAAGATGTTTCATTTTCTTAACTTCTCCTCAGATCCAACATTTATATAAACACATGATCATTTATTTGGTTTGGATATATTTGAATTTTGTAAGGAGACATTTACATCGGTAAGTACTAAAGGTTACATGGGAAGAATAACTTGTGAATTCTATGGGAGGAAATAATAGGTTTTATAGCTTTCATCAAAAAACTGCAAGTATTTTATGGTGTGAATCATTGCTTTCCAACATGAAATTGGGCATGAAATGATGGTTCATGCCATGAAACCCATTCAATGGTTTTTTTTAAGTTTTATTTTAATTATTTTTGGGTAGGTTGGTTCTCAAAATTAAGGATGGATTACTCCTTGAGAAGTAGTGCACAATAGATCCCTCTTCCCATGGTTTCCTCCCCCTTCCAAGAGTATATCTCCCTCATTTTTCAACTGAATCAGACATTTTTGGTTGTGATTGGAAAATAGTTTTAAGTTGAACCTTATATATCCAATTTTTATCCATTTCTTTCGTTATCTCTTTGTCTTACATCTTTATGTATGTTTTTCCTTATTTTAAGGGTATTCTTATACTTTTTATTTTTACTAGTTATCTAAAATAAAAGGATGATAATGGATGAATGGAATCTATAAGTATAAAATATTTGTTTTATGAACTATCATTCATGTTTTTCTACGTTATTGGATGTATGAATTGTGTGGTCACACTGACATTACCACATGTTTGACTTAATTTATTAAATTAAATATTTTTATCCCTAAATCATGACATGGAACCTCTCAACGGGACACAAATATCACATTGGAAAGTGTAATGTGGCTTTTCGACACCCATGGGGTGTGCCTCACCTTGGTAATTGACATGGTAAATTTTAGAGTCGTCCCTAGTGGTGTTGTGGACTTAAAATGTGATTGTGTGTCTTTGACTAGAACCATAGCCATCACTTTAGGTGTTCCTGATATGGTAAAACTAAATTGTTAATTAAAGGGGTGACCTTATGGGTGTCATGAATTAATAAATTTAGTGTTTAAGTGTTTTGGTATTCCTAGGACATGCTCTAGGACCCAAGATATATGTTTGTTATGTGAGATCTATTTCAAAAGAATTTAAAGAATTATTAATTGGATTTTCTATATACTTGGATATTATGAAACATGGTCAAGGATGTCATGATGAAATACACCATAGGTTCAAATTATGTAACACTATTTATAATGATGCCCCCCCCAAGGGTTTGGATAATGAATCACATTTTAGAGTTCCTTGGGAATCCCCCATTATACTTGTTATGAATCTCAGTTTAGAACACCTTGGATATGCTCGTAGGGTTCATTGTGGTTCTATGGCTTAGTATGGAAAACCACATCTGAATTAGACTGAAATATATATGGTTGATCCTAGGTGTCACTTGGAACCTGAGGATCAGTAGTGGTTTTATTTATTTATGTTGTGCCTTTATTTATTATGCACATCAATATGCATCTAATTTTCTCAAACTAGATGTGTTTATAGGAACCATTAGTGGTGGTCTACTGATTTTTACTCACACCATTTTTAGTACTCCAGTTGGTACCTAAGAAGAACTCATGTTTATAGGATAGGACAAGGTCAAGCATCCTATGTTTGATGTTTGATTACGCTTCTAGGATATAGCATGGGAGTTTGGGAATAAGCTAGGAATTGGGACTTATTTTGAGGGTTTTCTCATTTTTTTCATCCTTTCATGTTTGGGTTTTGATGTATATGACATTCTATTGATGTATAACTACCAGAAATTTCATTGGATAGTCTCATTTTGATATAGTGTGAGTTATATTTGATTATTTATTAAAACTTTCTTAGATATATTTTTACTACTTCATTTATTTGGGTGGTGTGTAAGATTTTCTATATTTCCAATATATTTTTTAATATAATATTTGGGTATAGTCTCCTAACCATAACACTATAGACCTGCACTACAAGTCAGTAGCCACTATTGTAAAGGAGGTTCACCTGGGGTTATGTGAAGACCTGGTTTGGTTACTATTCCAAGTTAACTATGGAGGGGATGTTACAAAGTTGTATTAGATCTATTTTTAATTTTCATGATTATTTAAGTGGGTTAGACCATAGATAGGGAATTTTTGGGACATGGTATGGAACTCATTCTTGGTAATATCCAGCCCAGGTATGAAGGATTTCCACATTTCCAAGGATGTGATTGATATTCTTATTTTTTTTTATTGGCCTATTTTCAACATGAGTCACACGCATGATTAAATAATTTTTTTGTCTTAGTTAGAATGGAAATAAATCATGATTTCATACATCGTACCAAGAATATAGGATTCTCATGTCATCTTCATGATTACATGTGACTATTTAATATAACTACAACATGGGTTAGTTATTTAAAGTGTCTATAGAAATTTATAAAGTGTTTTCATATATAAGTGTATAGCGGAATCTTACTGATCTGACCCTTTTAATAGATAAAATCATGTTAAGTGATCACTTTTCTTGATTACTATGAGTCATTGACTAAATAAAATTTCAATCAGAACTTATAAATCATTTTTCTCTATAAATTGTAACTAACATTTCATTTAACCGAGTCTCTCTTGTGAAAATTATGGATAAATTAAATAGTAAAAAGTTTATTTAATGATCACGTAACTTGATTATTATGTATAATTAGTTAAATAAAATGTTGATTATAACTTATAAAGTGTTTTATCCTATAACTTATAATTAATATTTTATTTAACTAATCCTTTTTTATGGAAATCATGGTTAAAGAAAAATAGAAAAGTGTGATATAGTTAATCCTATATATATGATTTGGACCATATGTGTGTATTATGTTGACCTATGTATCGGTGGGTATATTGATAGAACCCAAGTTATGATATTATTCTGATATGAGATATAGGGATGGGAGGCCATTATCCCTGTTATCACTTTCCTTAAATGATGGTTATGAAAATCTTAATAGAAATGTTTCTTAATGTGGGTTATATTTTTGCATGACTTGATATAGATAATGGAAAAATGAGGCTAGAGAGATCCTATTTTATAAGTCCTTTTTGATGTGGGGTGTATCAGATAGCAGGATGTTATGCCTATGGTGACTTCAATTTTGAACTGTGACATTGAAAATTCTTGATAATACATGACTATCTATGACCCTTATGGGTTTATTCCTGACCTAGGAGTGGGTGTAATAGACTATAATAGAACCTATATGTGAGACCCCTATGTTGTAGTGATTTATTGTAGTGATGGGAAATGTTTTTTACAATTTTTGTTCCTCTATTGTGTGAGAATGTGAGTTTCAGATAACCTTGGAGTGGGGGTTTGTCTTAAGTGTGGAATGATCATATATATATATGGGTATGAAAACCCTAGAGGGGGTGTATTGTTTTGTGATTTTACTTATGATGTTGATATTTGGATTAGTATATTGGTGGTTTGAACATTTAGACTAATTGGTAGGGTGGTTTTTTGTTATTTTCATACATGTTTGTGTCATATGCGTTTAGCCTGAGATAAGGGTTACCCTGGGATTGTGGATGCCTTGGAGACAAGATACACTAGAAACTTACGCATGGAATTTATAAATAATACTTTTAATAGTTATGTAAACTATTTATATATAACGGGTGTATGTGACCATCCTTGATGTGGTGAGATGTATCTGGGTTTTGATGGTAAGGATTTTTTGGAGGTTTAACCCTATCTGTGAGGTGATCTTGGATGGTAGAATATTTAATGGGATGAGTGTGGGTAGATGCTTCAAGTTTAATGGTCATTCCCATGGTATTTAGTGAGAATATGGTTTCTATTGGTATGAATGATATGCCCTTGGTTTATTGGAAATTAATTATCGAGTTAGATGATTTTAGCTAGATGACATTGAATGTAGTGAACATAGTCAAGTAGGTTATTAGGAACATGAGAACAAAATTGATGTGGGATATGACTCTAGATGGTCTGTTTAGAACATACAGTACAATAATGTTGGGATGTATACTTATTAGGTATTCATTGTTTTCAACTTGAGTTGTTGATCACTATTGTGAAATTTTCACGATATACTCCTTTACCATGTACTAAGTGAGTGGGTTTTGTATAACCTTTGTGGTAGATGGTTTGGTAAAACTTATAATTAGACATATATAGGTAATATTGGTGTTTATATTTATGTTTATGGGAGTGGATTCCATGTGTGACATGTTTATGGGTATTTTTTAGGAATCTCGAGGATATGGAGTTTGAGCTTGTAAAGTTACATGAGTCCAAAGGTATGGTCAACATAATGGATGAAAATTCATAGTGGATGCATTTTATTCTCTTGGTATGTGGATAAAACATTTTTGGATGTATGTGTTCAGTCCCTAAAGACCATTGGGGTTAGGACCTTATAAAGTATTGGTGTGTTTTGGTGGGGTCTAGGACTCCTAAGTTTTTTGTGGCCTTATAGATTAAGGTCATGGATTTTTGATCGGATTAGTGGATGGTATTCTATGAAGTGATGGTGGAAAGGTATGATATTCCTTGTTTGATTTAGAAGAGGAATAGGGGTGGACCCTGTATTATTTGACATAATATTATTAAATTAAGGGTTCCTCTAAGGTATGATAAGGAATAGATTATTGAGGATATTAGATCCATCGATATATGATTGATACATGATATGAGATCTTTATAAGTGATGATGAACTGGTCTTGGGGTAAAGAGAACATTGGTAATATTGATATGTTAAACTCATTTGATGTATGAGTTTTGAACTTTATAAAAAGTGTGAGTTACAGTATGACATTTTCAATATGAATCCAACGAGCTTGTACCCTAGTGGTGCAGGCTCCTTCTTGGCATCCAAAAGACCCAGGATCAAATCTGGGCAAGGACTAATTTCTGGTACTGTAGCAGCACTGTAGCAGTATTGTAGCAGTGGCGGAACTGTAGCAGTAGCGACACTGTAGCAGCAAGGCACTGTAGTAGGGACTGTAGCTGCGACGGTACTATAACAGCTCAGGTACTGTAGTATTACTATTCACTGAGGGGCTCTTTGGGACAAAAAAATGGGCTTTCAAGCCTAGATTTCAGGCCACTTGGCCTTGGCCCTTCGGGCTATGTAATGGGTCTCCCTATACCCAGTCTAAAGTGGTCTTTTCTTTAAATAATTAAATGAGGCTTTGGCCCCAACATTTAGAAAAAAAACATTTTCATTAAGATGAAAAAATGTATTGGAACTATAGTTAGATTTTTCAATACTGGGTGTGTGATGGTGTTTTGTTAATAGTTTTGGAATGTAGTTATGTGGGGAACCAAGGTATTAATAAAGTCATGAGCAGGCCTTGATAATACCAATGATTTAATATTGGTGGGTATCAGATAGTATCATTCTCCTAGATCAGTAATGGTGGTAATAACACCAAGGACTATTTGAGTATACAATGATTATTTAGGGTAGTTTTCAAAGAAACTTCATAAGTGACATGTTAATGAACCCAACTAAGAGGTGGTTACGGGTTTTGTGATGTCACTTTGATGAAAATGTCAGAGTTAGGTATATAAAATAGAGGGTACCCATTTATGGGTGTTATTTGATGAAGCTTTTATGGAGTTAGTATGATTGATATGTGATAACTTATAGATATGGGATAACAATTAATCTGTATGACTGGGTGTGATTATCGAGAATCATGTTGGTTAGGAGGCTGGTTCTATGAGAATTTGGTGCTAAGTTATGACCTTCCAATGTGATTAATAAGGTTAGGCCTTGTGTTATAAATACTACCAGAAGTGATCCGGTGGATTCTGATGAGATGGTTAGGTGAGAAATAGAATGTTTTATACCATTGGAATCAACCAATGAGGTGTGAAATTGCTACTTTTTTAATTCATGAATATCGTTGAAGGTGGTGATATAGCAACCTAAGCCTTTTACATATAACATTACATGATTTTAAGAATAGTTAATCATTGTAGTACAAGGCAAGGATCATTAAGTCTAGTGTATTAGAAGACTAGGTACATATAACATAAAACATGGGGCTAAAAACACTTCTTTATTTAATCTCCATAAAGTGATCCTAACTTATTTTGAGCCCTTACATCTGCATAGGGTACCCTGGGGAACACATGAACAGGGGTGAGCTGAAAAACCCAGTAAGGGAATGAACATAAGGATACATCTTAAGAACATGAGTTAGGAGGCATGACATAAATATATCATAATCATGGAACTTATGAAATCATATCGTATAAGCATGGGTTCATATAAACATGGAATCATATAAATGTGGCAGAATCAAAAAACATTTCTTTAGTACGGGTCAAGGCTAACCTCCAATCATGTTTCCTATTTTAGTTCGGGTTAAGGCTAACTGCCAATCCCATTTCACATAACATCTCATGAGACATAACTTTACCCAATGCATTGGATCACTATCTAGGGGAACCCATATCAAAATTTTCATTAATATTCTTTCCACATAAATATTCTTTCCACATAAATAAGCATACGTAATCAATTGTTCATAAACATAAGGATATCCATGGAGAGAATTGGGTACCACAATCATGACATAAAGCATAACCAATGAGTGTTTCATGAAATTATCCATGAAAGAAAGGTATTATAACATACATGTAAATTCATAAGGTAATATAGGCATATAACATGGTAGGTGTTAACAAATAGAAGTGAAAACATATAATAAATTTATTTGAGAAACATTAGCATTAAAACATTTTTGTGCGGTTTTAAGGAAAATATTATAGAGCTTTTAAAATTGTAAAGAGGACATTCTTTTATATAAAACCAGAATTGAACGAATAAGGATTTCATAATAAAAATAATTACTTTATAAATACAATGGTGTCTTAAAACAGAGGATAGAGTTCACTTGAAATTGACTAAAAGTTCAGGAATTTCCTTTAAAAGGAGTGTGCTTATTAAGAAGTATCGGGGAGGGATTCACTTAGAAGCATGTATATCCCTGAAAGATAATGAAAGATGGATCTTGGAACATGGTTTTGGAGCATATAAAAATAATTTATAAGTTTTACATAAAAATAAAAGACAACTACATTTTGGTAAAAAGAAAGATAGAGCAACCCGAAGGAATAAAGGAAGTTCAAGTAGAATCCTTTGCGGTTTATCGGCATGGTATAGGGTGTAACTAAGAGGGATTTATGAGAGAGATAAGGTATTTATAATCACTTATAAAACATTACATAAGTATGGGGGAGGTGATAAAACATACCCCATCACTTGGTATTACAAAAAAAGGCATATCATTGAGAACAATCCTGATTAAGAGTGAAAAGGAGAGGATTCCTTACCTTAAATTTGTTGGTGTTCTCCACTTGTTATTAAAGACCTGAATAAAAAAATTAGGCTTATTAATTAATAATTACATAAACTATTCTATATATAGTTGATTTATTATAACCCTTTTTAGTTCATTCATGTCCTTCTTGATTAGTTATAAGGATCAATTTCTTTGTTCGGGCTCGTTTGTTTACTTGGTTTTAAAAGATTGGTTCACTTATATTCAAGTTCGAATAAACATGAAAGATGGAAGTGGTTGTCCAGAAATTAAGTTATATTATATTAGTTAACATCCAGGAGATTATATGGTTTTATATTTAATTTGGTTACTTAGAGTGAAGTCTAACTATTATATAAAACCAAATTAAAAATCATTTTTGTTAATTGGTTGGTTTGATTACAAAGAACATATTTTTACTTATAACTTAATACCATTTGTACAAAAAGATTACAAAAAAATAGGAAATATTACATATATATATTATGGTTCAACCATAAAAAAATGGTTCCATGACCTGATTTGATGATGATAATAGAAATTGATAAACTGTTGTCCTTGAATGTGCTAAATTAGAACATATCAAATGGTGCTTTCATTTATTTCAAACCAAAGGTGAGGAAAGGAGAGAAGATAATGAAGTACCCCATTACCATAATAGAATTACATTACATGTTTTCTACTGGAGTTATAATACCATTTGGGTGAAGGGAGGTGAGGAAATAAACAAAAAGAAAAGAACTTAAAAGAAAAGAAGTAATTGGAAAGAGGAATTTACCTCTTGAGACTTCCTCCTTTGAGAACCTTTTAAGGGGAGAGGTTTTTAAATTTTCAAGTGGCTAGGAGATTTTAGATGTGGGGGAGGATATTTTGGAGAGATTTGGGAATAATATTGGCAAGTAAAAAGTCTTGATAGGAGTTAAGAGAAGAGGGAGTGAGGGGGGTTTATAGTGGAGGAGAGGAGGGTTTTCATAATTTTTTAATCATTAGTTTATTATTTCCTCACAAGATAAGGAATATTAAGTATTTCATGACCAATAATAGTATTAGATTCATGTGACTTCGAAACAAATGGGATTACATCAGTAGATCATCATCAATGACTCAATTAATCCATTATTTAGCATTTATTGTGAATTATCGGATTCTTCTATTCACCAAAAATTCAAGTATTTCAGAAAAATCCAGAAAAATCCTCCTAACAATTTTTTGACATGTAGAATCCAAAAATGAAGTACATTTTTCAAAAATAATTTTATAAATATTATTAATTTAATATTTAATTATATTTATAATTTATTATTAAAAACTATTTTTAAAACATTCATTTACTTATTCAAAAATATAGGTACAACATAATTTCACTTGAATATTATTTTATGACTATCATAGGTAATGTTACTATTCATTATGGTATTTTAATATTCATAAGGTTATGTTACTATTCATAATGGTAGGTTACTATTCATCAAAAATTAAGTTTTTCTTATTGGACTCCAAATAACTTACTGATTGCAACCATGTATATCAGATTTTCAAAATTCCAAACACAGAAGTGACAAACTTATGTTTAAAGGCCACTTAGCACTTAGTAGTTCATTATGTTGTGTTTTCATGTTATTTTATGACATATTTATAATAATGGAAGTTACAATTGAAAACATTGTGTCATTATATTCTTCCCCACTTATGAAATTTTTCCCTCAAACTTTCGTTTTACATTCTAGGCTATAAACATGTGAGGGTACTTCTCCTTCATCGCCTCCTTATGTTCTCAAGTAGCTTCTTCAAAATTTTGGTTCCTACACAACTCTTTGACAAGGTGTGTTGTCTTGTTGCGTAGAACCTTATATCTTCGGTCCAGAATCTTCACTGGATGCTCCTCATAAGGGAGATCATCTTCCAACTGCCACACCTCTGAGTTCAGTACATGTGAGGGATCGGGTATGTACTTCCTCAGGAGTGATACGTGAAACAAATCATGAACTCGGGTCATATTCAGAGGAAGTGAAACCCTATAGGCCATGGATACTATGCGGTCAAGGATATCAAAGGGTCCAATATATCATGGCCTTAGCTTCCCTTTCTTTCCAAACTGCATGGCTCTTTTCCATGGTGATATTCGAAGGAATAATTTATCCCCAAAGTCAAACTCCAAGTCCCTTCAACGGTTGTCAACGTATCTCTTTTGCCAACTTTGAGCATCTTTGATGTTTTTTTTATGACTTGAACCTTCTTCGTCATCTCTTTCACAAGATCGAGTCCATGTAGATTTCTATCTCCAACTTCATCCCAAAAGTTTGGAGTTCTACATTGCTTTCCATACAGAGCTTCATATGGAGCCATCTGAATACTCGATTGGAAGTTATTGTTGTATGAGAGCTCAACCAACAGGATTTACTGATCCCATCCAACTTTGAATTCTAGAGAGCAGGCTCTTATGATATCTTCAAGTGTCTGAATAGTCCCTTCAAATTTTCCATCAGTTTTGGTGTGATCGTTCATTCTGAAATTTAATTTAGTACTCAAATCGTGTTGAAGAATCCTCCACAATTTAGATGTGAACCTTGGATCACGATTAGAGTCAATTGAGAGTGGAACACCATACAGTCTCACCACATCCTTCACATATATTTTTTCAAGTTGTTCAAGTGAGAGGTCTTCCTGAATAGCAATAAAATGGGCAGTCTTGGTGAGTCAATCAACCACAACCCATTTCACATTATTTCCCTTCGGCATTTTCAGGAGACCCAAGACAAAGTCCATTGTGACATTCTCCCATTTCCACATCGGTATAGGGAATGGTTTCATCATCTATTTGGACTTTTTTTTTCTTTGTTTAACTTACTGACATACCAATCACCTTGATATATATTCTGCAATCTCCTTCTTCATGTTATCCCACCAGAAGTGTTCTTGGAGATCATGATACATCTTGGTACTCCTAGGATGGATAGAGAATGTTGATCTATGTGCATTTTCTAGTATCTCTTTCTTTATCCTGGGTGATGAAGGTACACAAAGCTACATTCTAAACCAAATCACATCATCTTCATTGATATGGAACTCTTTCAGTTTCCCTTCCTTTACTGCATTGACCCTCTTTTTTAACTCCACATCATCCCTTTGTGCTTCCTTAATCTTCCCTGGAATGGATGGTTTCGCAATCATTTGGGCAAGGTAGGATGTATCCCCTGGCCTTATGATTTCTAAATCCATCCTTTGCATATCCAAGAATATAGGGTCTTTCTCAATCCATAACATGGATTGAGTAGTAGGTCATTTCTACTTAGAGAATCTGCTACCTTGTTTGCCTTTCCATGATGATAGTGAATTGAGAAATAATAATCCTTGATTATCTCTAACCATCTCCTTTGATGCATGTTGAGATCCTTTTGTGTGAATATATACTTTAGGTTCTTGTGGTTGGTGTATATGTCACACTTCTCACCATAAAGGTAGTGCCACTAGATTTTCAAGGTAAAAATCATGGCTGCCAGCTCTAGATCATGTGTCGGGTAGTTCTGCTCAAGGATCTTCAACTTCCATGAGGCATAGGCTATCACATTATCATTTTTCATGAGTACGCAACCCAAGCCTTTCTTTGATACATCACTGTATATCACAAAACTTTCTCCACTTTTTGGTAATATAAGTATAGGTGCAGTGATCAGCCTTCTCTTTAGCTCCTTAAAGCTTACCTCACATTCTTCCATCCATATAAAACTTTACCCCCTTCTGTGTCAACTTGTTCATTGGGTTTGACAATTGTGAAAAGTTCTTCATTAATCTTCGATAATACCCAACTAGAATGAAAAAGCTTCAGATTTCCATTACAGAAGTTGTCCTAGTCCATTCTTCAATTTCCTTCGTCTTGGAAGGTTCCATAGATATCCCTTTTCTAGTGATAACATTCCCCAGGAACGATACTTCCTCCATCTAGAACTCACATTTACTGTACTTTGCATACAAATTCTCCCTTCGCAAAGTATTTAACACAATTTTTAAATGCTCCTCATGTTCCTCCTGGTGCATGGATTATATCATAATATCATTAATAAAGACTACCATAAATTTTTCCAAGTAATCTCTAAATACTCTATTCATTAAATCCATGAAAATTATTGGAGCATTAGTGAGTCCGAGTGGAATCACTATGAACTCATAGGGTCAATACCTCGTTTGAAAGGTAGCCTTGGGTATATCTTCCTTCCGAAACTTTAGTTGGTGATATCTTGACCGAAGGTCCACCTTAGAGAAATAACTTGACCCACAAAGCTGATCGAACAAGTCATCTATCCATGGAAGGGGATACTAGTTTTTTATCATGATTTTATTGATCTCATGATAATCAATGAAAAGGCATATTGATCTATCCTTCTTCTTGACGGAGAGTACTGGCGCACCCAATGGTGAAGCACTCGGGTGTATAAAACCCTTCTCCATATTCTCCTACAACTGCTTATTTAGATCCTCTAGCTCTACGATGGCCATTCTGTAAGGTGTCTTTGATAGAGGCAGATATCCAAGGATAAGTTCAATTGACAACCTAACCTCTCAATCAGGAGGAAAACCAGGCTGATCTTAAGGGAATAAATTAGTGTAATCCCCCACAATGGGCATGTCTTCAAGCATGATTCTCTAATTTGTCTCAATAATTTGAGCTAGATATGCATGCTCATATGGCAACAATATCCACACTTGAGACAAAGATTCTAAAGGAGACTCATGTTCCTATTTACACTTGTAAATAATCAGAGGATGCTTTGGGATGTGAAAAGTGATCTCCCTTTCACCGATAGTTGATGTTTTCTTTCTACAAAGATAGCCAATCCATGCCCAAGATTGTTTTAAACTCCACTAAAGGAAGTATGACGAGATTTTTTGGGAGGTTCAGTCAACAAACATTAATCGAGGAGGAGTTACAAACCATAGATGCAGTGATTTCCCCATTTGTTGTTCTCACAGATAACTTTTCCTGCAAATTTTGAGGTGGTGTTTGAATAGTTATACTCCTCCGAATGGCCCGAAGGCCTTCTTTTTTTATTTTATTATAGATAATCCCCCTTTTAAGGGTTTAAGGGGAACCCGTACATGACCCGTTGGCCCAAGGCACAAGGCCTGACATGACCCGGAATACATGACCCGAAGGCCCAGAGGCATACCATGCCCATTACATGACCCGTAGGCCCAGCCCACTAGAACTTCCCCTCCCCAGTGTCTTATACCATTGATCGCCTCAGCTCCCCACCTTGCATTGATGATTGTCAAGCATTTCCCCGTACAAATTTTCATGGTGCCTGGTCCCGATGGTGGTTGTCATACCCTATCATTCTTCCAATCTGGTTAGCTCTGCATCTGGTGGCTACTAATCTTGTTGCTCTGATCCTCTTATGGGACCTGTTCTATGTGAACTGGACTACTCCCTGGTCTACGTGACCCGAAGGCCCTGTAACCCGAAGGCCTTTGATGACCCGAAGGCCCTGGAGACCCGTAGGCCCAAACCGGTGGCCCGAAGGCCAAAATCTGGTGAATAGTTCCGACTGCTACAGTACTGAACAATAACTACTATAATAATGCTATAGTGACTACACAGTACTTCTATAGTAACCTGGAAATTCTCCTCCACCTGGTTTTAAACCCGGGTCTCTTGGATGCCAAGCAGGAGCCCTTACCACTCGGGTACGGGCTCGTTGGCAGATTGAATAGTTCTACTAAACTTTCAAGATATGAAAGAATGCGTAGAAAGAGAATCAAATTGTATGTCTACTATTCTTGAATTAATAACCAGCGTACCTGTCCCCACATCGTTGTCCGGATCCACCTTAGCAGTAGTGATAACATAAGCACATCCTTGTTGCCTTGGAGGTTGTTGTTGATTTCCACCGACAACCCTTGTCTTAGGGAAATTGTTCGCATAATTCTCATTCTCCTTGAAGTTGTAACATTGCACTGTAGGCTGAGAGTTGATCTGAACCTTCCTTTCTTCTTCAAAATTAGTGGTACTTTTCATATACCTTCGGCAGTTCTTGGCTAGATGACCAAACTTTCCACATTTGAAGCAATTCTTGGTTCCCTTCATACAGTTATCGAGATGCTTCTTCCCACAATTTTTTCAAGTGGAAAAGTCATACTTCTTTCCGTCATGGGATTTTTTTGATGAACCACCCATGCAATTTTCCATTTTCCGCTTCTTTTCATTGGGCCCATGAGACCACTGAGTGTATCTAATCTCCATTTCCACATTGGGGGCACAACGGACAGTATCCTTATAACTGTAGAAGTATTGAATTTCCAACACTTTTTGTAGACTCGGATTTAGTCCACTAAAGAAGTGATCCACCTCACTTTTGATGTTCATGACAAAGCCAGAGGCATACCTTGAAAGCCTTGTAAAATTTTCTTCATATGCCCTGATGGACTAATCTTCCTTCTACTTGAGTCTGAGGAACTCTCTTTTCATCTTGAGACGGAGGTTTTGAGGAAAATATTTGTTAAAAAACATCCTCTTAAATTCCTCCCAATCCATGGAATCAATTTCCTCTTGGGACTTTGTATTCCTGATCAGTGTCCACCACTGATCAGCTTCCCCATTAAAATGATAGACTTCCAGTACAACCTTCTCTTCTTCCAAGCACTGGAGAACGGAGAATATCTTTTCAATGGAGTTAATCCATTGTTCCATGAGGAGGGGTTCAGAAGATCTGCTAAACATTGTAGGCCTTTTTCGCATGAAGTATTATACGGAAAATTTATCTTTCCTTGAAGGAGGATGGAATTCTGTATGATTCAAGTTATTATTCATAACTCGAGCCAGGTGAGCAAGTACTGTCATGAAGTTCTGAGCACCCGCTCCCATCATATCTGGCATATCCTTAGGGAAATATTCACATTTCTTATCACATTGGTTGTTGGAATGTGTTCTTCTATTTCCTACCATTAACTAAGAAAAATAAAGTATAATTAGAGGTCTTGAATACTTATTTATTGAGCATAAAAAGGAAACTTTAAACATAAAAGGATAAAATTATAAAGAAGAAGTGCATACTAACTTGTGATTCTTTAGGTTAAAACCTAGGTTATCCTCGATCTATTTCTTGACTTATATTCTTATGGGCTTTTTTCCCTTAATAATGGCTTGTACTAAGCTCATGAATCTACCAAAACATTCCCACAGGGAGTGTCGTAAAAAAGAGTGTAGTAAGTCTGGTTGTCGTATACCATGATACCCTAGGTCAAGCCCGAAACTCCTTATCGGAGTTTTCACTCCTAGGTAAATCTGTTCCAGATCCGCCTCTACCTGCTTGTATCTAGAAAAGGATGTATTTTCTTGACAAACCACTTACTCTATACTTACCAAAATTTAGGGATGTTTTATTATACTTTGTCTCATCCTTAAGGTCCCCACTAAAGTTCTCTATTCCTAATCTCCAAAAATAACTAGACCATCCTATGATACCAACTATAGTGACCCAAGCCTTTTACATATAACATTACAATATTTTAAGCATAGTTAATCAGTAGAGTACAAGCCAAGGAACGTTAAGTCTAGTGTCTTAGAATACTAGGTACATATAACATAAGACATGGGGCTAAAAACACTTCTTTATTTAATCTCCATAAAGAGATCTTACCTTTCTTTGAGCCCTTACATCTACATAGGTTACCCTAGGGAACACATGAATAAAGGGGGGATCTGAAAATCCCAGTAAGGGAATGAACATAAGGATACATCTTAAGAACATGAGTCAGGAGGCATGACATAAATATATCCTAAGCTTGGAACTTATGAAATCATATCATATAAGAATGGGTTCATATAAACCTGGAATCATATAAATGTGGCAGAATCATAAAACATTTCTTTATTAAGGGTCAAGTCTAACATCCAATCCTATTTCCCATTTTAGTTCGGGTCACGGCTAACCACCAATCCCGTTTCACATCACATCTCATGAGACTTAACTTTACCCAATGCATTGGAGCACTATCTGGGCACACCCATCTCAAAATTTTCATGAATATTCTTTCCACATAAATATTCTGTCCACATAAATAATCATACATAATCAATTGTTCATAAATATAAGGATACCCATGGAGAGAATTGGGTACCACAATCATGACATAAAGCATAACCAATGAGTGTATCATGAAAGTGTCCATGAAAGAAAGGGATTAGAACATACATAGACGTTCATAAGGTAATATAGGCATATAAAATGGTAGGTGGTAACAAATATAAGTTACAACATATAAGAAATGTATTTAAGAAACGTTATAATTAAAACATTTTTGTGTGGTTTTAAGGAAAAAACTAAGAGCTTTTAAAATAGTAAATAGGACATTCTTTTATATGAAACCAGAATTGAACCAACAAGGATTTCATAATAAAAATTCTGATTTTATAAATACTATGGTTTCTTAAAACATATGATATAGTGAATTTGAAATTAGGTAAAATTTCAAGAAGCTCCTTTAAAACGAGTGTGCTTATTAGGAAGTATCGAGGAGGGATTCACTTAGAAGCATGTATATCCACAAAAGAGAATGAGATATGGATCTTGGAACATGATTTTTGAGCATATAAAAATAATTTAAAAGTTTTACATAAAAAATAAAATATAACTACATTTTGGTAAAAAGAATTATAGAGCAACCCGAAAGAATAAAGGAAGTTCGGGTAGAATCCATTACGGTTTATCGGCATGGTATCAGGTGTAACTAAGAGGGATTGATGATATAGATAAGGGGTTTCTTATCACTTATAAAACAATAGGGAAGTATGGGGGGTGAGAAAACATACCCCATCACTTGGTATTACAAAAAAAAAGGCATATCATAGAGAACAATCTTGATTAAGAGTGAAAAGGAGAGGATTCCTTACCTTAAATCTATTGGTGTTCTCCACTTTTTATTAAAGACCTGAATAAAAAAATTAGTGTTATTAATTAATAATTCCATAAACTATTCTATATTTAATTGATTTATTATAACCCTTTTTATTTCATTAAAGGCATTCTTGATTGTTATAAGGATCAATTTCTTTGTTCGGGCTCGTTTGTTTACTTGGTTTTAAAAGATCGGTTCACTTATATTCAATTTTGGATAAACATGAAAGATGGAAGTGGTTGTCAATAAATGAAGTTATATTATATTAGTGAACATCCAGGATATTACATGGTTTTATATTTAATTTTTTTACTTGTATTGAAGTCAAATTATTATATAAAACCAAAGTGACAACTGTTTTTGTTAATTAGTTGGTTTGATTACAAAGAACAAATTTTACTTTATAACTTAATACCATTTGAACAAAAATATTACAAAATAAAAATAGGATATATTTCATATATATATTCTGTTTCAACCATAACAAAAATGCTTTAATGACCAGATTTTATGATGATAATAGAAATAGATAAAATGTTGTCCTTGAATGTGCTAAATTAGCACATCTCAAACGGTGCTTTAATTTTTTTCAAACCAAAGGTGAGGAAAGGAGAGAAGATAATGAAGTATCCCATTACCATAATATAATTTTATTACATGTATGCTACTGTAGTTATCATACCATTTTGGTGAAGGGAGGTGAGGAATGAAACAAAAATAAAAGAACTTAAAAGAAAAGAAGGAATTGGAAAGAGGAATTTACCTCTTGAGACTTTTTCATTTGAGAGCCTCTTAAGGGGGAGGTTTTGGTATTTTGAAGAGTCTAGGAGCTTTTAGATGTGGGAGAGGATATTTGGTAGAGATTTGGGTAGAATATTGTAAATTCACAAGGCTTTAGAGGAGTGAAAAGAAGAGGGAGTGAGGGGGGTGAATAGTATAGGAGAGGAGGGTTTTCAAAAAAAATTAATCGTTAGTTTATTATTTTCTCACAAGACAAGGAATAGTAAGTATTCCAGGACCAATAATAGTAATAAATGAATGTGACATCAAACCAAATGGGATTGCATCAGTATATCATCATCAATGACTCAATTAATCCATTATTTAGCATTTCTTATGAATTATCTGATTCCACTATTCATCAATAATTCAAGTATTTCATAAAAATCCCAAAAATTTCCCCTAACCATTTTTTGACATTTAGAATCTAAAACTTAAGTCCATTTTTCAAGAATAATTTTCTAAATATGATTAATTTAATATTTAATTACAAATATAATTTATTATTAAAAACCAGTTTTAAAACAATTATTTACTTATTCTAAAATATTATTGCATCATAATTTCACTTGAATATTATTTTATGACTATCATAGGTAAGGTTACTAATCATTAGGGTATTTTACTATTCATAAGGGTAAGTTACTATTCATAAAGGTAGGTTACTATTCATAAAAAATTAAGATTTTCTAATCGGCCTCCAAATTACTTACTGATTGCAACCATGTATATCATATTTTCAAAATTCTAAACACAGAAGTGACAAAAATATGTTTAAAGGACACTTAGCACTTATTAGTTCATTATATTGTGTTTTCATGTTATTTTATGACATATTTATAAGAAGGGAAATTTCCGTTGAAAAATTTGGGTTGTTACAGGGGAATCGTGGGGAAGTTGGTTAAAATAATTAGTGAGTTTTTGAGAAATAGAAATAGTTTGGGTTCATTTTTGGCATAATTATAACTAGAAATAGGTGTGTAGGTTGATTCATATATCAAAGCATAGTGAAAATAATGGTTCATGAAATATATATGAATTATATTTTTAGTGAGGGTTTCAAAAGTTGTTTGGTCCATAATTACTTTTGAGAACTTCCTATTATCTATATACTTAAGGGAAATAGAAGTGGAAGTTTCAAATCTTAGAGGAAATATTGAGAGAATGTGTATTGATTTTTTATGGTGCTTGAGAGGCCCACTTGGATTTAGTTTCATTATACTCTATATTATTTAGAGTTTGGTGACTCTGTGATGATTAGTATGAGTCCCATGTAGGAGACTTTGGATCATTTTAGTTATTATACAAATGTATTTCATCTTCCTAGAGTGGGTAGAGGTCATAGTAAGTCCTTAATTTCGTCACTTGATTCAGGGATTGAACCCATTTTCATCATGTGGTTTATGTTTTGAACTAATTTCATTTCTTTATCTGTGGTGTGAAACTATTTTCTCATTTTAATCAAGAGGTGAAACCTCATTACATCGCATGATTTAGGAGATGAATCATGTAAAAAATGTAGTATAGTTTTTAATTTAGTTCATCAGTTCTTAGGAATCAGATGAAAATTATTTCATGGCTCATGGGTATGAGTGAGACCATGTGTGTGGGGTCATTAGTGAGATATTAATCTCGATGATGGAATATCCTTCAAGGAGAATACAGTTTGTATAAATTGATCATAGTGAATAATATTCTCATAATAGGAAAGTTCATTTGGTACATTTTTTATGAAAACAAAGACATATCTAGAAGGAGGAATGAGAGTGAGAGTCTGATATGTGGGATTAGTATCAAGGGTTTATTGATGTCAAGTCCTAGTGTTGTTTCAAATAAAATCTCAAGAAAAAATTACATTAAGGTGGGAAGGTTGTAAAACCTCAACCATTTATGAATTATGAATCAATTTGAATTTTTTAGTAATGTGTGTATTTTGGTAAGTATTGATGGTTATAGGATTCGAGAATGGCTCATGAATGTTTCAAGTGAAATAATATGGTCTTCATATTTCAATTGTACAGTGTAGTTGCTTCATAGTGTGAAGAATTTATTCACACTGTGAAATAGGTATACAAAGATGAAGATCCCCCTACCCTAAAAAATCATGGCATGAATAGAGGGTTCATTCTCTGAAACCCTGTGATGGTTTTTTTAAGTGTTGTTTAAATTTTTTTATGTTGGGTTTTTTTTAAAATAAATGAGGGATTATTCCTTGGAAAGTAGTTCATGATAGATCCCCTATCCCACGATCCCCCTCCCCACTCCAAGGGTGGATTTTCTATGTTTTTCAATTAAATTAGTAGCCATCAGTTTTGATTATAATTTCATAGTAAGACTAACCTTCTACCACATGTTTTTCTTACTTTCTTCTACTATATCTTTGTCTTATGACATTTATGTGCATTTTACCCAATTTCCATGGTATTCTACTATTTTTTTAATTTCTACCAATTTAGATCGAATAAAAAGTTGATAATAAATGAGTGTATGTCCATTAGTGTAATGTAGGTGGTTTATGAGCTATCCTGCAAGTTTTTCATCTTTTATTGATGTATGTGTTGTGTTCTCACACAAATATTGTTGGTTATTAAGCCAAATTTCATAAATTAAATTTTATTATCTCTAAATAATGAAATGAAACTTCTTGATTTCCATTAATAGACTGTTGGTGAGTAGACTATGAATTTTTCCCACCCATGGGGTGTGCCTAATCTTGGGAAGTGACTTAATAAATTAAATGGAGACTATAGGGGTACATTAGATTTAAAATGTGAATGTGATTGTGTGATTGGGGTCTTATCCACTACTTTAGGTGTGATGGACATGGGAAAACTAAATGGGTGGTAAAAGGGGACCTAGGGGTGTTTTGACTTAATAAATTGATTATTTAAGTGGTTGAGGATTCCTAGGACATGCTCTAAGACTCGGGGTACATTATTGTTATGTGATACCTATTCTAAATTAATTTAATGAATTTTTTACTAGGATAATTATATGTGTTCCTATTATGAAACATGGATTAGGGTGTTCCAAAAGTAATTTAATGAATTTATTAGATGTGGTATTAAAGTCTCTCTAACCTCACCCTCTTTGTTATTATTATTATAAAATATTTATATTCATGTAAAAATCCTATGAATTCATTATTTCCAATTTGAATATAGAAACTTCCATTTATTTTCAATAGTGCAATCCTCTTATTCAAACCTAATGATTTTAAGTTTGAATCTCATTTAATTTGAGTCAAGGTATATTATTTTAACTATCCATGAAACTAGAGCTTCTATTCTTCTTCATGTGATATTTAAAATATTACTATAGCAACCTAATAATTTTACACATATTACTACATGATTTTTAACATGAAAATCCACTAATTACAACACAAAGATCATGAAGGCTAGTGTATTTTGAATACTAGGCACATAATACATCAAAGAGATAATAGAAATAAAACTTATTTATTTCATTATATATAATGAGATCCTAAATCCATTTGAGCTCTAAGAACTGCATAGGATAACCTAGGGAATACATAAATAAATGGGTGATCTAAAAAGCCTAGTAAGGGGATAAACATGATAAGGAAACATAACATGTGAGTTAAAGGTATAACCTGATATTATAAAAGAGATAACTCGTGAGTAGTCGCATGGTTAAATAGCATGAATAACATGGTATCATAAGATCATGGAAACATAAGAAATATTCTAAAAACATAAAACATGAAATAAACATAATTCAAGGGTAATCTTTGAGATAACATCACAAGGAGGATAGAGTCCCATAAAAGATTAGGTTCACTCCTAAATCTCATACATGATGTCTTGTGAGACTAAAACAATGCCCAATTATTTGGAGGGATATATAATTCTAGTCTCACCCATAACATTCATATCATGTACATGAATATGTTTTACACTTAAGGAAATAAATCATAAGCAATAATATTAGAATTACCCATGGAAATAAAATGGGCTGCATAAACCTTCCTCATATTATAATCAAAATAAATTTCATACTGAAGGCATTTGAGAAATGAATATAAAGAATGTATTACCCTATCAAAGTAAGGGATAATAATATAGGTATATATGTAAGAGACATATCAAAATAATTTATAAGTAATCCATAACTTCAAAGCTTATCTTCATTGATGAAAATGTGTTCAAGAGATTATATGCAATATTTCTTGAGGAAAATTCCATTTTTTACTTTGAAATCACTTCTTCAAAATCTAAAAAATTTAAAAATATTATAGAAAACATTTTATTTAAAAATAAACATTTAATCTTATAAAGTAATCTTCAAATAATTATGCGATTATGAAAATGGGTATTTTCATACATGTTGTATAAGTTAAAAAACATTCCTTTTACAAAGTTATAAAAAGGTTAAAAATACCTCATTCTGAAAATGAAAAGAATATTCCTTTAAAACAGTTTTTATAATCAAAAAATAGTAAAAATATCTTTAATAAATCATATAGATAATTTTAAAAACCTTATTTAAAATATTTTTACAAACCATGGATATGGAAGAAAAGAGTTTCAGACGAAGAGATAAATAAATCCAACTTTTATTAAAAACATTTTCTCAATCATTTTAATTGAAAAAGAGAAGAAATGGTTTTATTAATTTAAAATTTCATAAGTAACTAGATAATAATAAAATGTATTGTGTTTAATATAGAAATATCAAAAAATTCCTCCAAGGGATAGTTAAACACAAACAATCCTGGATAATGATGAGATTGTGAAATAAACCCCTTCCAATTTGGTAAATTTTGAATCATAACCTCCAGGAAAGAAGTAACTTAAAATGAAACTTAAAATAAAATTAATATAAATATATTCATTATAAAACATTAAAATATTCATTATATACACAATACAAAATAAATAAGTGTTGAATATGGCATAAAATATAAATTTGTTATCATTTTTAATTGGATGGTAATGTAAGAAATTATATGATATATTAATTTTTAATAATGATTAATTTGTCAAAAATATCATATATAAATATTAAATCCATCATAACTAACAAATGTGATATTTGATGATGGAAAATGAATTACATCGGTTTGTGAGGTGGTAGTATCTCATACATAGGAATGATAGTTTTGTTTCCCATTTGATAGAAGATGAGAAAGATGTAGGTTGTTTAATTAACATAATAAAATATTATTATATTGGAGACAATTATATTATTATTTTACATTGACTGAGTAATATTTGAATGAGTTGTAATAATAAATAAAACAAATATACTCAATTAATAATGATACCTCTTCTTTGGACCACCTCTTTAGGAATATACCTAAGGCCTCCCAAGATTGGATTTATGATCAAACCAAGGCCTCTAGAAAATAGGGGAGAAATTGAGGATGGTTTTTTTAGGTATTCTATGTTCCAAAAGTCTCATGAATTTTTTATATGAGATGATATGGGGTGTCCTTTTATAAGTTGGGGAGAGTACACACTTGAAATTTTTTAAAAGAAAAAGATATACCCACATTTTACACATTCCAAAAGGATAAAAAATAGATAAATATCAACCATTAGACAATATAGGGTCAAAATATAGCCATAAATAGAAATTTGAAAAGTTTTTAGGTCATTTTAAACCTTATCATTTTAACTTAACCACAAATAAACCTGTTTAAACCTTAATTGTGGTAATTAATTTTTACTATTTTTACTATTCATTATGACCAAAAAAATAAGTTGAACTTATTTTATAAAATCAATTATGATGATTAAAAATATGGAATCAATTTTTATAAAGTCAATTCATAGAAGTGGTAGAATTTAATTTAAAATTAAACCCACATATATGATGAAAAAATGGTTGTCCCAAACAAAACAAAAGTATAATAAGTTTTTATATCAAAATTCACTATTAAATTGATTAAAATGGAAAAAATTGGATCAATAATAACATAATTTAACTAATTTAACTTTTAAACCATTATAAAACAAAATATTACTTTGAAAATTATTTAAATGAAAATATGGTTTCTAATAAAAACCAGTATTTTTCAATATTCATCGAAAAATAAAACTTTTCAAAAAATTATCAAAAATACACCCTAAGAAAATTTTTAAGTATTGATTCAAAAAATAAATCTCATTTTTCTTAATAAATTTTCTAAAATTGTAAAATAATGTTTATTATTTGTTTACAAAAATAAATGAAAATCATTTTTTGAGAATATATGTATTTTTAAAGTGAATAAATACTTTACCAAAAAATTAGTACTTATTTATATATATATATTCTTTATCAAAAATAATTATAATTAATTTTCAAAAAAAAATTGTTCCTATTCATACCACCAATTTTAATGGATAGGTTATAATGGTCATGTAGAAATAATAATATTAATATTATATTATGGTTTGTTTAAACTTAGTGTTGCATATAATGTAAGCTATCTAGGATATAAATTTTATTTAAAGAAAAATATATTCTAAAATACCAAGGTTTTACAATTTCAATATTATTCTCCAAAAAAATCATAGTGTCTAGATTCATTTAAATGCCTTAAATATGTGCATGGATTCATGGAAACCCACGATGTAGAAATTTCCCTTATTATGTGGAGCTCTAAATACTCCATCTGGGATCAAAATTAATCTAATTAGTTATGATATTTATTTGTTTGGAGATCATTGTAAGCATACACTGAATTGGTTCTCTTTGAATATATTTATTCTCAAATTATTTTTTATTTTATCTAGAAATTAATTTTATCCTAAGACATATTTGGTCCTAAAAATCCCCTATAGGTTCCTCCCTTTTCAAAATTTCCAGGCATTATTGATATTCATGTAAGACTTTGTGTGTTTTATGGTCTCACTATAAATCCATTTCCATTGTAAATTTTTTGCTAGTAAATTGATTTTCATATAAATTTATAAGTCTTAAAAATTATACCAAATGTATTAATAACTACAATGTAACACATTTACTTAGTCATATTTTCATTCTATATCTGATATTTCATAACAATTTATAATTCTTGAAAAGTCACTATTAACCCTTATGCGAAGAAACAAAGTATTACACATTGAATTAAAAGTTGTATATACTCAATCCAAAGTCTTATGAAGTCATCATAAAGTATTATTAACTCAAATACTTACAAAACTTCAAGTACTCCATCCACAAAAGTCTTATCAACTCCCAAAAGATTTATAAGATTTCTGAATGTGGAATTTATATACTTATTTATATCAGTTTATAACTATTTTCATTTGACTCAGGGCCAAACCAATCACTTAGACTCATCTAAAAACATTATCCAAATACAAACTTCTTCTATTTATAGTATTTGTGACTTCTAATGGCCTTTGTATGGTCTTCTAAAAGATCAGCTAGCCTCTTTCTTACATAATATTAATCCTATAATTTATTCACTATCTAGATTCCCTAAAATATATTTAAAACTTTTGTAGATAGTGACTCCTCATCCTATAACGCTTATCTTTAGTCTCCATGAAGATTGGTTCTAAAATAATCACATTTTAATGTGTCTATATTGAATTCGTCTATATGTGATCTCCAAGAATCGTCATTAATATCTTTTTCCATTTATGATGGTAGTATCTCACTCATAACTTCACATGTTTCCCAACATATATGGATAACTTCTTCATTATGATGGCATCCTTTCTTAATGAAAAAAAATACAATCTCCACTTGGTTACTACAATCTCCCTTTTGAATTTGTTGTTAATACCACTAATACTTCATGTAAATATGTGTGTTTCAAATATTTTCTACTCCCCCTTGTTGACAATAACTATAAAGGTGCAATATGTGGGAAGGTCTTACTTCTCTTATCTCTATGCTTCTTAGTTAATGTTTCGTGATAATTTCTTCATCCTATTTTATTCAGAGCTCCAACCTAATCCAAATTTTAAGATAACTATTGTAACAAATAATTTCTTAGCAATTATCTTTTTTTAGTCAAATATAAGTCTACATGGGATATCCCAGTCAAGAAAACAAGATAGAATAACCAAGAAAAAAATTTGATTAATTTTTCATAAATGTGATACCATTTCACCTTTCTCACTTTAGTTTATATATAATAATATTCTTAAAAGAATTTATACCATTCACATAACTCAATAAAAACATAATAAATTTAAAGTGCAAGATAATCCACTCCCCCTTCATTCTAATCAACCATCACTCCCCCTTAATAATCAATTTTGATATGAATAAACCAAGGTAAAATATGATTAATATACCTTAAATTTAGATTTTTTTTGTTTCCAATCCATAATTACATATTTACATGGAACAATTAATATTTGATATCCACCTCAACATGATAACTCCTCCTCAAGGTATGAACACATCTCTTCACCATGGTTGATCATCATTAGCAAGACACCCTGATAGACACATTTTTCTTATTGTATAATGATTATATAACTCAACCATATCCCCTTAAAAATTCTTCTTCTATTCAATAAATTTTAGTAAAAATAAACAAATAGATAATTAAATATATAAAGGGATCATTTTTCTCTTCAATGAGAGTAGAAAGGTTGAGAGTTTCCTCTCCACCAAGACCTTTCATGCTTAGCTCTTAAATAACTCTTCGTGACTCCTTTACTGAATTATATAATATTCAACTTCATAGGATCCATGGTCTCTTTACTCTCTTCAACTATCACTTTATGTGTAATATTATTTTTGTGATACATAAAAGGACACATATCTCCACACATCTTGTTCATTTACTTTTCCTTTATATTTTGAAAACTACTTCCTCAACCATAAGAGTCGGTTATTCTCTTTACTTTTTGATTTTTCTTGACTTCGATGGGCTGAAATGTAAAACCCGGTCAGTTTTTCATGTATTCATTATCATTTCAGACTTATTAGTCACATATAAAATAAATCCCCTTCATACCATCAAATTTATATTGTGTTCACAAAACAATAGGTTTTTTAGCTAAAAACATCTTCTTTCTCAGAGTGTTTCTTATTTTCATAGAATTTCTTCTATTATTCCAAAATTCATCTCCCTTGATTCATTTAAATTTCTTATTAATGAAATTTTGTACCAATATTTGTAAGAATTGTGTCAAAATATGCTATAGAACCAACAATATCACCTAAATTTTTCTCCCTGATTTTAATTAAATTATTGTTGGAAAATTGAATGCTAACTAGACCCGATCTAGACTTTATTCTGCTATAGTTTTGGGGAATTTTTTCTTTTCATATCACCTATAACTATATTGGATAAAGGAATGAACTTTTATTTTCTAGATTTATCCCAAACACTTGTAGTTTTAGTATTGGAATATGTTCTTCAAGATAAAAGAGATTTAGTACCATGTGAAAAAAAATAACCATTAACTTCTCCTTTAAATTGTATTTCACAAAAGCATTTTATGGTTCATCATGAACTTCCACGGATTCCTCCTAGTTCTCTCTCATAGTATCTATGGTGTTTTTATCTTTAAAACACATGTACCAGGCCTCATGTATTTCTTCATTTATAGAGAGTTCTTTATTAAGATATTTCAACATCATATCATATTTTGTAATTACCATGGATATTTTAATCTCTTCAATGAGATCATTAACCTTTAAATAATCATTTATTTTTCCTATTTCCAAAATCTTGACTTTTATATTTAACTAATCATTTTTCTCCAGGAATGCTTCTAGTTATAGTATCATCATGTTCTTGTTGTATCTTTATTCTTCTTCCTCATAACTATTTCAATATGTTTCATTATTTTTAGCATGATCCCTAAAGGTTTTATGATTTTTAAAATTAAATCCATCTATTGTCTCACTATATAATAATGACTTTTCATCATCTACCTAACTCATTAGATTCCTTAAATATTTTCCTAAAGACTTTTTCTTATTTATAGTATCATTATTTCTAGTCTTTCACGATATTCTCTTAGAGTATTATTTGATAATTGTGGATTCTTTACCTTTCACATCTAACTGATGTTCAATTCTATTCTTATTTGGGTATATTATAGAAGAGTGCCCAGTTATTTTTTAATTATTACACCTTGGTGGGTGATTTTATTTATACCTACCTTTTATATTTTTGACCGTTTTTTATAAAATAGTTATAACTCTCTCAAAGTTTCCACCCTCTTCCTTATTTTTAGATTCACCGAAGTTTAAAAATACTTCATGCATCTTCTTCATACCAAAATTTTTGTTTCCTCATGGACTTGAATTTCATTTATTCTATTTATTTATTCTTAAAAACATGAAATTTTTTCATCTCATAATTAAGGAGTGTATTATGTAACTTATCGAGGGACAATTTTTTAATTTATTCAAGGGAAGGTATCTTTGGATAAAATATTTCAAGTAAATTCTTCATTAGCTTCTTGATGATAGTAAAATATTCCAAATATCACTAAATCCAAAGATATGTCTTAATCTTTACATTTCCTTTATATTAATTCTCTATATTTTTTTCATATCTCGTTGGATATCTTGATTCCCATTAACTTTTTTTTATACTTTATCATATAGGGATGAAAGGATGATTTTCCTAGATTTCCAACAAACTTATAGTTTTCACTTTTTAGAAAATGTGATCACGTTGTCATGATGCATCAAATTGATTATGATTTTAAGGTTGATATATAGTATAGGTAAGACCCTAAGTAGTCTCTCAAGGAATGTTGATAGGTTTAGAGTATGCATTTTTAATAAAAAATACTAAAAATGGGGGTGATTTTATAAATAGTTTTAAGAAAAAACATGATTTAAAGAGTTTAATAGTTGACAAAATAAGGGGGTGTTTTAAGAATCAGGATATAAGGATATCATTTAAAATTCAATACACATATTAAATAGTTCATTTTTCTGAAAATTTTATATGGTTTAATTCAATCCTTTGGTTGAGGGTTGTCAAGATCTTAACTTCCCTCTAGCCTATTAAAATGATGCTCAAAGAATCACCCATTGACACACCAATCGTGTTGTCAAGGTTTCATTATTAAACAAAGAAAATGGATAAAAAATAATACTGAAATCTTATATATATGTGAGAGAAATAGGATTCTTGTCTTGTCAAATCGGAACAACCCAAGATTCCCACTTGAAATATTTACCCAATAGGTGTTGAAATAAAAAGTGTTGCACTTAATTATAACAAAGTAAATATATTTAGATGATAATTAAATCCAAATTAAACATAAGTGAATTATTTAACACAAAATTTATACAAAACTAGTATAAGAACAAGTGCTGGAACTCCCTCCAAAGTATGTGTAGTTCCCCTAAAATGATTGTCCACTTTTTAGCTCACCATCGACAGGAGGAGGAGGCTCAGGTGGAACTTCACCTTCATCCTTGATACCCCTACGAGGATAGGGGCCTACAGAACTTATTATATAAATATAGGACTCCTTTGGGTCTCCAAAATACCATATCTTTTTTTCCTAGATTAACTTATAAATGAGGTTCCCAAGGTATGATTTTATAGAAAAAGTGGAAGGTGGTTTTGGGTAAATGGATTGTGTAAAACCAATTGTACAATTACTTTCGGTGGGTAGAAAGGATTATATCACTTTGGGAAAAACCTATAACGTTTTATCTTCACATATTGAATATCTCCACCAAAAGTGTGAATTTTTTTGTACACCTACAGCTGAGATATGGACAGATCACAGCACACTACTTTTGACTTCGTGCAGATTTGGTGTGATGGACAAATTGGTTTAGATGGGAATCTAAGTGGATGAATTTGGATTGGATTTCTTCAAATGAAATGTATCCCAATGAATTTTGGACCAGAACAAAAAAATTCATCCCATCTAGACGCACGATTTACTATCACTACGTGGTTCAGTCCACTAGTGTGCATGGATCCTACACAGTTTGGCCATTTTTTGGACATCATCATGGGCCCTTAAAATCACCTCCACCTATAATGTAATTATCAAAACAAGTAACTTTTCCCTTTTTAATAGTGATAAACACAAAAAAATTAATCAAACATGAAGCGAAATTTTTAATTTTTTTATAATTTTCAGTACAATACTAGTTTAGCACAGTGGTGTAAGGGTTAAAATGAAACAATGAATTGTGGTGCGATCACACCCCCACACCTAAACTTTTTAACTCTTGGGAAAATTCATATTTCCCAAAATTATGCATGTATATATTTCTAACTTCATAAAGATTTAACATTCAATGAAAAATTTAACTCCTGATAAAAATGTGATCAAAGCAAAAATCACATTGAGGAGTTGTTCTTAGTGATCATGGAAAAAGACATCTCAAAAATTATATCTGAATAAAATTCCAAGAGATGAATAATACCAATAGAATAAAGTAATTTGAAATTTAATCATGTCACTAATTCTTCACATGTGTATGTGATAACTATTTCATACTATTCTTTCCACATTCTATCAAGTAAATATAAGTTATTTTAAAAATTATCTACTTACATGATCATATCTACTGAACCTGCCCTGTATCCTTTGTAATCAAATTTCAAGACCCACCCACCTAATAATTCCTAGATGTCAAACCATAAGCTCTTGACCTATATACCCCCATATTTTTTACATTTCATCACTCCCCTCATTTATTCTTTTTTTTCAATAGTTTCACTTGGAACAAATCTCACACTCTTCTCTCAACCCTTGTTTGATCTCCTCAGGACACTATTGTAATATTTATAATAAAATCAAAAGTTGATTAAGGATGGTTTTGAACTAAATAATATGCAACCCTTTTTTTAGGGTGTACAGAAGTCAAATAATAGGTACACATGCATTGGTCAATCTGGTATAGTAATGAAATAGATCGTATAAGGAAAAAATGTATGGAAAAATAACTTTTTAAGGTAGAGAAAAATTAACCTAACTTATATTTACCTTATATTAACTAAAAATTTTCACACTTCATGGTTGGGTGAAAATATGTGTGGAGATATTAAGCGAAATAATTTTCTCTTAAACTATTCACCCAAAGGTTACCATTCTTCTCAAAGGTTTCAAAATAATACAACCATTTATATCATCGAAAAAAAACCAAATTTCAATAGAAAGTCACACCATAGTATTAAATTCTTGTTGAAATACACATTTCATGAAATTTTTTTGAATGTTAAAACAACGCGAAATAGTGAAATTACTCATGAATTTTCAATAACTTCCATGATTGAGTAGGCATAATTTTCCATTATAAAGTGGACATAAAAAATTAACATTTTGGAACAAATTTGAGGGGATAATCAAGGGGGGAAGTGACAATACTATACAACAAGCAAAAAAGAGAAAAAAAATAAAGACGATGAAAATTCCTAACTAACCCATGAATATAACCATCCCCGCACCTAAATTGTGCAGTTTCCTCACTATAATAAAATAGTATGTGGGAAGGAATAATGAAACATTGGGGGTATCATTCATAAACGGCTTCTTGAACTTGGAGTTCCTCCCTCGGGGACTCTGGGATGGATTCATGTAAGTGCTTCAGCCGCTGCCCATTGACAGTGAATGTTTTATTGATTTCTTCATTTTGAATCATAACAACACCAAATAGAGAGACATTAGTAAAAGTTTATGGTCCAAAATGGTAGAAAAGAATCATACATAGATGCAAATTATTCCTTCCATTGTAGAGGAGGACCTTCTTCCAAATGTGGAACTGACGAGGAAGGATGAGATCATCGTGGGAAGCCTTGGTTCACTCCTTATAAATCTAGGAGTTCTCATATGAATCTTTTCTCAATTATTATAGATAATGAATCCATAAATTACTTTGAGCACATACACCAAAAAGATTATAATTGCATTGTTTAATTTTCTAGTAGGACTGGTGCTCAATCTCAATAGGGAGGTGACAACTATTTCTAAACACAAGACAATAGGGTGACATTCCAATGGGAGTTTTAAAGGTAGTATGGTAAGCCCATAATGAATCATTGATTCTCATACTCTAATATTTTATGTTGGGTTGAACAATTTTTTGAAGAATTTTTTTATCTATCTATTTGATTCCTTGGCATGACCATTGATTTGTGGGTACTATTTAGTAGACACTCCATGCCAGACCTCATACTGACACAAAGGATATTGAATTGTTTGGTTGTAGAAATAAGAACTTTGGGCACTGATGATGAACATATCTAATCCAAACCAACAGAAAAATTGGGTACTAAAAAATTCCACAATAGCCTTGAAATCAACAGTCCTTGTGGCACATGATTCTACCCATTTTGAAAAATAATCCACCACCAGAAGAATTTACAAGTTCCCAAATGAATTTTAGAATGGTCTCATAAATTCAATTCCCAAAACACATAAAATTTCATGGAAGAGAAAGGGTTGTTATGGCATTTCATTTCTTTTAGATACATTCCCCGTTATTTGATAGTGAGGACAAGATTTATAGAAATCATGGGAATCCTGAAAAAGTGTTGGCCAGAAGAGACCAGAATCAAGGACCTTGCGAGTAGTCTGTTGGGGACCGAAGTGGACCCCATAATAAAAAGTGTGGAATAACCTAAGGAAAGACATAAAATCACTATCGAGAACACAACGCCTAAGGAATTGATCACTACATGTGAACCAAAGGTAGGGGTTATCCCAAATGTACCAAAGGGACTCATTTTTTAGACGGACGGCCCGGTTTTTGTTGAAATCAGTAGGAATGCAAGATGCTAAAAAATAATTTACAATTTCACCATACCAAGAAATATCATCTTGCACTTGATATAGATTTTCATCAGGAAACATGTCATTTATTATAATATATGGGGATGAGTTAATATCTAAGGATGGGTGGATCCTACTAATATATTGATCCACCACATTCTTTTCTCCTTTTTTATCTCTAATTTCTAAATTGGATTCCTAAAAGAGGAGAATCTAGTGAATGATATGTGTTTTGGATTCCTGTTTCTTAAGAAGATAACATCAGGCTGCATGGTCTGAGAACACAATGACTTTGGACCCTAAAAGATACAACCTAAATTTATCCAGGGAAAAACAATGTAAAAAAATTCTTTTTTAGTAGTTGTGTAGTTTGATTGGGTAGGGTCTAATTTACATGAGGCACAGGTAATGACATGTGGATCTCAGTCAACCCTTTGTGATGAGATAGCCCCAAATGTATAGTTAGAGACATCACATAGGATCTCAAATGGTAAATACCACTGAGGTGGTTAGATTACTAGGGGTGACGTGAGAATCCATTTTAACTTATCAAAATCTTCCTCATATTATTTATCAAAAAAAATACTTTTCTTTTTTGGAGAAATCAAGAGAGGGGGAGTTCAATTTTACTAAATTCGTGAATGAAATGATGGTAAAATACAGCTTGACCTAGGAAAGACCGCACATCCCATACATTTTTGGAGAATGGTATGAAAGAATTGAAAACCACTTTTGATTTATCTACTTGGATATCATCCCCATAAATGGAATGGACAACTACTATATCGTGTTGCATCATGAAATGTCATTTCTCATAATCTAATACAAGATTATTTTCAATATAGAGATGTAGGATAGAACCTAGACTACTAAAACATTCATAAAAATAGGATTCATAGATAGTGAAATCATCCATAAATACTTCCATGATATTCTCTAGGTAATCCAAAAAAATACTAAACGTGCATCACTGGAAAGTATCTGGAGCATTGCACAGACCAAATGGCATCCTCCTATATGAAAATGTGCCAAAGGGTCAAGTGAAGGTTGTATTTTCCTTATCCTTGGGGGAAATATAGATCTAAAAGTATCCATAATACCCATCAAGGAAACAATAATGGGACTTCCCTAATATCCTCTTTATCATTTGGTAAATGAATGGAAATGGTAAATGGTTCTTCCTAGTGTGTCTGTTTAATCGACGATAGTCCATATAGACACAATAACTATTCTACACACGAGTTGGAACCAATTCATTGTTTTCATTTTTTATTACTGTAAGACAAGTTTTTTTAGGAACTACTTGTAATGGAATGACCAATTGAATGTCAGATATGGGGTAAATGATTCTAGCATGTAATAATTTTGTTAACTCGTTTTTAACAACATCTAGGAGGTTTGGGTTCATTCGTTGTTTTGACTACCTCACTGGTTTAGCCTCATCATTTAACAATATATGATGTGTACAAATTGATGGCCGAAAACTAGGAATGTTTGCAAGTGTCCATCCTAAAGATTATTTTTAGTATCTAAAAAGTTTAAGTAGTCAGAATTCATGCTCAATAGGGAGTGAACTAGCAATGATAACGAGCAACTTGTTCCAATGAACATGATATTATATTATAAATATTGAGGCGGTTGTTTTAGCTATAGTTCAAGGGGATTTTGTGTTGATGGGAGTGTTTTTAAAATTTATAGGTCACTAATATCATCTAACTACTCAATAGAATCATCCTCAGATGAGGAATGAGATTTTAAAAGATTGGTAGTAAAATCGATGGTTATGTGATCCTTTGTGTTCAAGAAATCATCAATTAACAAGCATCCATGACATTTTTCTAGACCCCTAAAACATTTTATGCGTGTTTTATTTCACAAAATTTCAATCAATGATGAAAACTCAAAAATAGTATCAGGGGAAAAAAATATTTTTTAGGGGAAGGTAGTACATCAACTAAATTAATAGAGAGAGGGGAATTTTCTTCTGAGAGGTTCTTATTGGCATCAAGGATATTGAAGTGGAAAATATCACCACCAAACTCCATATATATTGTACCATTGTGGACATTAATTATGGATTAGGTAGTTTTCAAGAAAGGCCTCCCCAATATAATCAGGGTATGTCTATTCATCCTATCATCTTTCATTTTTTAGCACATAAAAATCAGTATGAAAAATTAAAATTTTTACCCTCACATGAACATCCTCTAATACACTAGAAGGGTGTTTTGTACTCTGATTTTCCAATTGAACAACAATTACAATGGGCTTTAATTCCCTAACCTATAATGAAGAGTAAATAGAGTGAGGTGTCATGTTTATAGAGGCACCTAAATCAAGCATAGCATTGGAAAAGGAATACTCCCCTAGAGTGCATGTAATTGAGAATGTTCATGGATCATTGAATTTGGGGATAAGTGATGGATCTATCAATGCTAAGAAGTTTCTTCCCAATATCACCTTCTCATCACCTCGAAGTCACCTTCGGTGTGTACACATCTACTTCATAAACTTTGCGTATCTTGGAATTAACTTCACGTCATCAATCAAATGAATGTTAACATACACTTTTTTTAAAGTTTCTAATATTTCCTTATCAAGTTCAGATTACTTTTTTTACCTAGGTTGGGAGGCCCTTTGGGGAAATAGAAGAGGAATGGTTGGGATAGGTGACTCTGCAACAGACACAATCTTTCCTTTGTAAGGGCTTCTCTTAGGACAAGGATCTTCTTCTCTTAGACCATTTTCAATAGTTGGAATGGTGATTTCCTCAGGAGGGGATGACTCTAATGGAGGATTTATTTGGGTTTTAATTTGTTTACCACTCCTAAGGGTGATGAAACTGGCATTTTTATTATCCCTAGGGTTAACCAATGGTTGAGAGGGTAGTTTACCTGACCCATGACTTTGAATTTCCCCTACGTAGTTAGCAATTTTTCCTAATTGGGTTTTTATATCTTATATGGATGATTCGGTGGTTTGTTGGAATTAGAGATTATTGGCATCCATTTGTTTCATCATATCTTCTAGTATAGGCTCAAGTTTTGGCAAGGGTTATTGGAAAGGCCTTTGTGGCAATTGGGTATTTCTGGGTGGTGGTGGGGGATGACTTCTCTGTCCCGGTTGGTTCAATTGTTTTGAGGTTGGTTTAAATACCCCCCTTGACTATAATATTGGTTTTCTTTCCACATAGGGTTATATGGATAGTAAGATTTTTGCCTAAATGGTTGGTTACAGGGGCGGCCTAGAAATATTACCTCACAACTCTTAGAAGTTTCTCTTTGTTGGTGGTGTTGGTCAGAATAGTGGGTGTTAGAGGAACATATACTAAAATGGATGGATAGAAGAGATAGGGATTTCCCTTTGGAATGAGAAAATTTAGAATAATTTTACTTACCTCTTTAAACTTCTTATCCACCTTCTTCTATAATTCAGTACTATTCACCACATGAACACCTCGAATGGGTACACTAGACCTTGAACAAAATTGTTGAGTGTTTTTCATCATGTTCTCAATCAGGGTACTTGTAGAAATTGGTGTTTTATCAACTAGAGCACCACCTGTAACAGAATCAATCATATTTCTATTAATAAGAATAAAAACCTTCATAAAAATACTGAATTAAAATTTGATCACTTATTTGGTGGTGTGGACAGCTTGAATAAAACCTTTTAAATAATTCCTAATATTCATGTAATGTTTCTCCTTACGATTACCCCATACCACATATTTCTTTACTTATAGTTGAATTTCAAGTGGTTGGGAAGTATTTTTCAAGAAAAATACATTTCATGTCCACTCAGGCTCTAATTGGGGAATTAACAATGTAAAGATAGTCTTTTACAGTGTCTTATAATGAAAAATAAAATTCCCTAATCTTTACACATTATTCATCCACATTTGTATGTTTTAATGTAGAACACATAGTATGAAATTATTTTAAGTTCTTGTGTGGATATTCTCTCGTGAGTCCATGGAATCTTAGTAATAAATAAATTAAACCGGATTTAAGTTCAAAATTGGAAGCCTTGCCTTGAATTTGAATATAATTTGGTTAGATATCAACATCAGATGAGGTTAGTTATTTTAATGTTCAATTGTTTTCATCCATGTTATACAACTTTAATTCAATTTTGATGTGGGTTACAGAAGAAGAAGATGAAGGATCAAGAAGAGTGTCGATGTTTTGTGTGTCCTCCTTCAAAGGGTTCTCTTGTTCGTCTCGGTGTCACTGACGTAGGATCATCTTCAGTTCAGGTTCTAAAGGTGGTAAGTCTCCCAGAGTAGAATGCATCACACACATAACCTACAAAAAAAATAAATCAGAACACAAAAATATAGGTAAATTTATAATATAAAATAAATAAATATTCACCAAATTTATAAAAAACTTATAAAAAACACAAACACTGAAAGCCAAAGAGCTCCCCGAAGCGGTGCCAAAATTTGACCACAATGTCATGAAAGGTCAAATTGATTATGATTTTAAGGTTTACTTATAGTATAGTGAAGACCCTAGGTCATCTCTCAAAGATTGTTGATAGGTTTAGAGTATGCATTTTAAAAATAAAATTACTAAAAAGGGGGTGATTTTGAAAATAGTTTAAGAAAATAACTTGATTTAAAGAGTTTAATAGTTGATAAGTTAAGGTGGTATTTTAAGAATTATGAGATAAATATATAATTTCAAGTTAACTACACATCTTGTATAGTTCATTATTCTGAAATTTTTATATGGTTTAATCTAATCCTTTGGTTGAGGGTTGTCAAGATCTCGAATTCCCTATAGCCTATTAAAATGATGATCAAAGAATCACCCCTTGACACAACAATCTTTTTATTAATGTTTGGTTATTAAACAAAGAAAAATGGATACCAAAGCATACTATAATATTATTTATGTGTTAGAGAAATAGGATTCTTGTCTTATCTAATCGGAACAACTAAAGTTCCCACTTAAAATCTCAACCCCATCGTTGTTGAAATAAAAATGTGTTGCACTTAATTATAAAAAAAAGAAATATATTTAGAGGAAAATCATATCAAAATTAAATATAAGTGAAATATTTAACACAAAATTAACAAAAATCCATTATAATAAAAAGTGTCAGAACTCCCTCCCAAGTATGAGCAGCTCCATCAAAATGATTGTCCACCGTTTAGCTTGCCATTGAGAGGAGGAGGTGGCTCAGGTGGAACTTCACCTTCATCCGTGATCCCCCTATGAGGATAAGGGCTTCCAAAACTTCTTGGATTAGGAAATTAATCCTTTGGGTCTCCAAAATACCAGATATTTTCCTTCTTACTGAACTTACAAATGAGGTTCCCAATGTATCATTTTATAGGCAAAGTGGAAGGTTGTTTTGGGAACACTGATTATGTAAAACCATTTAGACCATTGTTTTTGGTGGGTAGAAAACATTATATCTCTTTGGGAAAAACTAAAAAGTTTTATCCAAAGCTCAAAAATATTGTCACCAAAATTTTGGATTCATTTGGATACCTACAGCTCAAGATATGGACAAATCACAGCACACCATTTTTGACTTCATGTAGATTCAGTGTGCTGGAAAATTTAGTTTGGATGGGAATCTTATTAGAAAATTTATCTTAGTTTACTTGAGATTAAATTTATCCTAATTAATTTTGGAACATCCCACAAAATTTTAGTCCATTTGGATTCACGGTTCAGAAACAGTATGCAGTTGAGTCCACTAGTGTGTATGGATACTGCCCAGTTTGGACCATTTTTCTTGGACATCATCATGGGACCTCCATATCACCTCCACATACAATGTAATTATAAAAAAAAGTAACATTTACCTTTTTAGTAGTTATAAAAACAAAATAATTGAATCAAAAATGAAGTTAAATTTGTTATTTTTTTAATATTCAATACAAAACTAGTTTACCACACTAGTGTAAGGGTGAAAATGAAACAGTGAATCATGGTGTGATCAATATGTCATGAGAGAATATATTCCAAATGGATGAAATCCCGCTCAAATAGAATCACTCACCTCTATAACTTTCAGTAATATATATGGATGCATCATATTTTTCCATTTATGAAAATTATTTCCATAAGAAATAGGTACACCACTATTGTTGATAGAATTGAGATTCTAAAATATTATACGTCAATAAAGGTTTAAAGTTTTTAGATGAAACCTAGATAAATATGATACTAATTGAAGTGTCTAGGTTTTTATAGATCACTAAGAGGTTGAAGTAGTGATTTAGTGATCCTTAATTTTTATGAATTTCTTTTCTTTTAATTCAACTTATTAGACTGGTTAAAGTTTCGGTCCACTCTTCCTATGTCTCTTAGACATACCCAAATGATGTAGTAAATAAATAAATATGACGTGGTAATTTTTATAATGTTTGGACCCAATGTGAGATTTTACTCCCTATTGTGATTAGTTATATTTTTTGATCACATATTTGTCTACTATACACACAAGTAGTTACAATGTATACCCTCACACCATGCTTACATGACATCTGACCATGTGTTCCATCGTCACACTCGAAGATCATTACACTTCGTCACATAATATTTTTCCTCCCTCTATTTCTGTTTGTCTCACATAGATTAGTCCACATCAATGGAATGGACTGACTCGCATATTTGGTGAATGGTTCCTTCCACAAACTCACACAAACATGTATTTTAATCATCCTATCTCCTGTTATGGTAGTATATTATTCTTACTCTACTTTAATTCATTGAATCATGGTCTTCACAAATATCAATAGCCTCATTAAAACTCTCCTAACACTATGAAGATATCACAGGGGGAGAAGATGATTACTCATCACTTTCTCCATAACTCCAATTCAACAACAGCAGCATCAGCTCTTTCTCCTCTTAATCACCTTTTATAATTAAAATGTATTATATACCTTCTCCTACTTCTTTAATTTTGAGCTTTATATTTTGAATTCGGTTGGGGCCTTTTATTCAATACCAATATGTTCTCTCTATTAGATATAGTATCATAGTCTCTCTAAGCCCCATACTTTATCTTCCTCTTATCTTATAATTTTTATATTCACATAAAAATAACAATAATATTTTTTTATAATTTTAATATGCAAAGATCCCATTATTTGTAGTATTGAGATTTTTTTATTTTAACTAGAATATTTTTTGATTGAATCTAATTTAATAAAAGTTAATGAATTTATTTTTAACACTCTAGGAAACTTGGGATTTTAGTCATCTTTGTGTGATATTTAAAATATCATAATCTTATTCTATATAAAATCTATAATTTTTTAATTAATTTAAACTCATTCCACATGTGAACAGCCTCACACAGCTTCATGATGTGGGGATTTCCATTGTGGCATGAAGCTCGCAATATTAAATCTAAGGTCATAATTGATCTTATTAATTGTGGTATTTATTATTTTGAAGATCACTGCAGGAATTGACTAAATTTTTTTCTTTCATAATAAATTTATTCTAGAATTCCTGAAATTTTAGGCAACCACTAATTTTCTCATAATAATAAGTAGGTCGTACAAAATAAACTATAAGCTCCTCCCTTTTATAAATTTTTAGTCATCATTGATATACTTGTATGACATCTTATTCTTTACAGAGTCATTGTAACTCCAATTCATTGGTGAATTTTTGGATGAAAGAGTGGTTTTCATATGACTTTTTATGTCTTATGAAGGGTACACTAATTCTAACATACATTGATGTAACTCAATGCATTTATCATATTTTAGTCCTATATATGATATTTTATAAGACTTTGTAAGTCTTAAAAAGCCACTATGAAGTCATATATACAAAAAAAAGTCTCACATGTTGGGTTGAAAGTCTTACAAACTTAATCTAAATACTAATGAAGTCTGCATAAAGTCTTATGAACTCAGAGAATTATCTAATTTTTAGTAATCTAGAAACAAAATCCTTAATAACTCCCAAAATATTATGAAATACTTGAACACAATGTTTTTAGACTTCTTATTATCAATTAAAAACTATTTTTATTCAATTATGGTCCTTCTCAGTCACTTCAACTCATCTCAAAACATCATACAAATACTAACTTCTTTAATTTATAGCAACTGTGACATCCAACATCTTTTAGATTATATTTGTGGCCAACCAAAAATTACATATAAAAATATTAAATATTATTATATGAACAATAATTATATATCATTGTAATCCACACTAGAACCATAAAGTTTTAGTGTATTTGGATACTTGGAAACATAAACAACATGTACATAAAAGATCTACATCATCTCCCTCTAAGTTCTTCACAACTAGAAAACTTCTTAAACATATCACGCTAAAAATTTTTCTTCATATCCTTAGAAAAGTAAACATAATAATGGGTGTGATCATATTTGTAATAAGGGTAAAAAAGGGAGATATAAATGATCATTTAATCATAATAGGAGAATAAGGGTATGAGAAAATGAGATTATCATTTTAAAACCATACCCATTAATTCATAGTTCATAATCTTGAGTCATAGAATAAATCTTGGTAGTTCATAAGACATAAATCATAAATTAATCAAATAACATGATCCATGAGGGAATAACATTACCATAAGATAATGTCATAAAAAAAGTGGTATAAATTGTGGTATAATCATAATCATATAAATCATATGTCAAGGATAACAATCAAGATATTCATCACATGTTAGGATTGGGATCACCACCCGTTTACCTACTTTCGTCTTGGGATAACCTCTCGTGTACCCTTTTTTGGGCTTGGGATAACCTCCTACATACTATTTAAGCTTATAAAAAAATTAATCTTTACCCAATAAATTGGAGGTTTATAATGGACTCATCCATCAAAAAATTATAATACATTCACATTTATTCTATAATATCATGAAAACATTTATCATTTCATCATAGCATAACCCATGGAAAATAAAACGGGTTTCATCAAGATTCCATCAATATAATCAACAACCATATAGAGAAAGAATAAGGATGGTATCATATAATTATATAACTTATTAAGTGTAAGTAATATCAAAGTATGTTATTATAGATGTAAAATAGATTTAAATGAACATTGAGATATTTCTTAAGGAAAATAACATTTTTATTTTTAAATCACTTATTTAAAATCCAAAATTTTCCAAAATATTAAGGAAAACATTTTATTTTAAAATAAACATGGAAACTTATAAAGTAAGATTCAAATAAAATATTATTCATGATGGAAGAAAAATTCATTAATGCAGTGTATGTTAAAATAAAGATTTTATTCATACTTTTTTTTAAAAAGTACTATATTCGAATAGTGATAAGAAGATTACTTTTAAACCTTATAGAAGTTCAAACATAGTTAAAATGACTTTAAACAATCATGGTACAATAGTAAAAAAATTATAGAAAAAAATTTAAATAAAATATGGACATTGAATAAAAATATTTCTGATCGAATAGAAAAACAAACTTGGTTTTCCTTAAAAATATTTTTTAAAATTTTAAGTACTTAAAGAGGGGGAAATGAAAGGAAATCTTGTAATTTATAGAAATAACTACAGGATAAGAAAATACATTAGATTTTTTAGAGATATAATTTATAATTCATTTATAATAAATTTCATAATAAATAATCTTGATAAAAGTGATATTATAACATAAAACCCTTCCCTCAAGTTTGACTTGCTTCGTAATGTTACACCCTGAATTTCTAAAGAACATTGTATTTAATAGTGTGTGTGACACACAACACCAATCATAGAATGGAATGTAACCTCTTGATAATTTATGGTATATTTAATATTTTAAATAAATTTAATATATTCTATAGCTTTCAATGCATGCAATACTGAGTTTTCTTGCATCTCACACAACAAAGACTTTTTTGATATCTTTCATTGCATGAAAGACCATGTTCTACCAAACAATAATAAATTATTAAAATACTATTATTTAATATAATAAGATATAAACTAGCTGTTAAATTATAAATTATGAATAATAATATCTAACTTATGAAAATATATGGTTTATGAAAATATAAAATGAATTAACAGGTTACCAATTAATTAGAAATAAATATAAAAACCAATTTAATATACAGTAAATGTTTTTATACTCACAAAGGTGTTTTATCATAATAAATTAAATTAATTACTATCAATGGATGGTATTACTAAAATATATATATATAATATATTTAATAAAATATTTTTTATATTCATCCAATAGATTTGAAAGACATGAGATAAGAGTAAACTCAGCTTTATGCTTACAAATTGTATTTTTTTAAAGGTGATTTTTCCACATTTTGATGGTGAACCTTACTTAAAAAAAATGGAAATTTTATAAATTTTATATGTAAAAATAAATTTCATTTTTTAAAGCAGGACAACAAAATTATCTTAGGGTAATATTTTTGTATTTTTCTTTGAAGTTTCATTTTTTATTGAATGGTGAAAAATACTTAATTTTAATTGAAAACTACTTCTTCATATAATTCATATATATATTTAAATTATATTTTAAATTTTTTTAAAGTAAAATTAGATAAATTATACATCAACTAATCCAATTTAGGTAATTTTAAACAATTTCATAGTGAAATTGGATATGAAAACACTTCAAACTTATGAGCAATTTTACTTTAAAAACTCGCTTTATCATCACATCTGTGATATTAATTATAAATTAATTTATGCCACTTATATAATTGTAATTTTTAATAATAGTTTACATATTTTAAATAAGAATTTATAATTTTTAATAAGTTAAAATTAGTTTTTTACCAAAAAAAATAGTGAATGTAGTTAAAATTAATTACAGTGATTAAGTTAAAATCAAGCTTAACGGTGGACTAAACCTTAAACTTAAGGTCTAAAATAACATATACACATTTCAAAACCTATTGTATAGACATATTTATAACATATAAAATATTTTATATAATTTTTTTCATTATCGGAGGCACATGATGTAATGTATACCTCTCAATACTCTTTACCTTTTTATATTTAAAAGAATGTCATTCCTCCTCTACTATAATAAGACACCCACCCCTCACACTTATTTACACATATCAAGAAGTTTTTCACAAAAAAAACCTTGCCCAAATAATCTCACAACATCCTATACCCATAATAGAAGCCTCAATTTGGGAATAAATTAAACCAAGGAAGTCTTTTGGTATAAACCAAAAGGAGTTACCCGAATAAGAGGAAAAGTTCTTCAACGATCACTTTTGTTTCATTTAATTATCCACCACTAGAAATATTTTTATATCATTATTATATAATAAACATAGTATATTCAATATAAATATTTTTTTATAACAATATTTTGAGCTATAATTTTGCACACATCTGACAAATGGGATACGCAATCATCGTTCATGTGTACAGCAGACTACCGCCTCGCGAACTAATGTTATTCGTTCTACCATTTACCACCTTTAAAGGTTATAAATAATGATATATTTATATTTTATATAAAATATATATAGTATTTATACTTTATTTATTCTTATTTAAATTTTTATATAATATATTCCTTCATTCCTTACATTTTTTAGGAATACGATAATATTGTTTATGGATGTGTAGACTACCACCTCCTCAAAGCGATGTGATTCGTTCATGATATACATGGAATGTATAAAGGATGGTTTTAATAAACCTATGTGACATATATAATACAAATATGATACTATAATTATAATATATATATATATAATTCTCATTTCATTCTTTTAAATATGACACGAAAATGGAAGTAGCGCTCATGCGTACATACGGTCTACAATCTCTACGAATGATGCATTTAATTTCCTATATCCAAACATTATGTATTATTATAAATATATATATATATAATTAATATATATGATATTTATATCCTGTTATATATCCTTGATATTATTAAATCAAGATCGATGTAAGAAAAAAATAAAAAGTCAAAACATACTCGAAAAACTAGGCAATTAACACATGAAATGATGAAAATAATAAAATATTATTATCAAACTAGTAATAAGGTATTATAAGAAGATAATATATGAAATTATAAATATTATTATGGTTCTTTTATAAGTTAATAACATTATTAAAATCATTATACAGGAGGTTAAAGTACATTCACCCAAAAGAAAATTCAAGGTAAGGGGATTTAGAGTCTCACTTTTATTTTTGTGATACTTATGCCATATTCACCAATCATTTATTTTGTTTGGTGTATATATTGCACATGAATTTATTCTATGATACTTATCCTCAAATTTATGTGTATTTACATATAAATTTCATGATCTATATTTCATCGTATTTACAATTTCAAAGTTACCAAAGTAGTAATGGATTTTTGTCATAGTTTTCCTTCTTTGAGAAGTTTGTTATGTTATAAAACTATATTCTTTTATGAGGTGTATATACTTCTCAATTAAAATGTTATAAAATTAATATAATTATTCTCATGATATTCTAAGTTTCATTTAATTTCATTCCTTTATGGGACTTATGATTCAAATGTTTCAAAGTTGTATGGGACACTTTGGAATGTTTATAGATTATTTTCCATAAGAATTTTTTTAAAGATATTATTTTATTTCATCAATGAAAACAAACAATATTATTACTCTAATGGTTATATATAGTATTTATATTGTCCATATTATTTATATGGATACCTTGTGATTATTTTGACCAAGGATAGTATCGAAATTAACTTCCTTGAATCATTCTTGTCATCATTAACTTCCCCTTGAAGTATTCACCTTCGAGTAATCATTAAAAATTAAATTTCTCCTAAATATCCATATCCTTTATCATGGATATTATTATTTCCAAAATTATAAACCATTTTTAGTTATGGTTTATACTTGATATTTATTTTATTAACTATGGAAATATTGATAAATTCATATCTTTTACTCAAAACGGATATTTGATAAGGCATATTGTTCATGAATTAAATCGATTATTCGATATATAAGGAATGATTTTGGACAGGTACAAAATGGGTGGGGGAGGTTATATATAGTACCTCAATGCATCATTAGTCTCATGGGATGAGTCATTTGGATAGACTTAGTGGTTTTTTCAACAATTATCTTTTAAACTATCTTGTGAAAGGTCTTGACAGTAAAGGTATCTTGTACCAATGAAAAATAGAATCTAATAAATAATCATTTCCTTCATTTTTATTAAGTTATTATTATCCATGAGACTTTAGATATGATAAAATCTATGGATTCATTTAAATATCATCTTATTGATTAAATGGAATGGTTTATAGTTATTTATCATTCCATATTTATTATTCCCTATCCATTTATTCTAATGGAATGTGTGTTCAATAATTTACCTTAATATATTGTTTACATAATCCCTATTATGGATTACATGAAATGTGTTTTCATATATTTAACTTTCCATATTGATTATTCTCATTGATTCATTATTGTTTCTATTGTACTTAACCCTTACTGAGTATTTTATCTCACCCTTATTTTGTTTTCTTTCCCCATGAATCCAAGAAGTGTAAAAATAAAGATATGCAATGATATTCTAGATAGAAAAAAGTTATCCTCAAACAAAATAATTATGTTGTGATTAGTGTATACATTTTTAATACAAGACTCATGTATGTGTCTGGTTTACCAATACTACTAAACTCTTTGGTCCTTCAGTATTTGATTCCTTGTAATCATGAAAATGTAATAGTTCTTGACACTAGCTCTAGGAAACTAGGTTGGGGGTGCTATAATTGGTATAAAAGGAAGCCTAGTAGAAATTATGGAAACTATATTTAGGAAAATATAGATTAGAGAACATAAACCTAAGGTTTAATTGGTGGATAAGTATAGAAGAACATCATAATGTTTTGGTCAGATAGAGATTATGTGGTTTTCCTATCAATACATACATGTATGGATATTAAAAGTGGATGTGGTTCTGGAATAGATGTACCTAGGGGTAAAAACTCCAACAAAATGTTTGTTCGGCCTGACTCGAGTGTAACATGGTACACAACAACAGGTTTACTATGCACTAAATTTAAAACTCCCTATGGATATACTTAGGATAATTCCAATTTTCTTTACAAAACATTATAAATTATTTGAGGAGATAATGAAATTAAATTACCTAGGTAAACCATAGAAGAGGGAATGACTTATGTCTAAATAAAATTTTTGAAGTATTTATTGGGATTTTAGAATTAAATAATAAAAGTATTTTTACAAATATTATTTTAGTTATAAGAATCATGAAACATCTATGGATTGTTTAAAATTATAGAATCACATATATATTCAATAACATAAGAGTAACGGATACCATCATGAGAGTATGAGATTATGGTTGGGCATAAGTCCTAAGTATTAAATATCTCTTTAGGTCGTATGTGATTAAAGGAATTTTGGAGAAATTAATGGAAAGTATATGTTTTAGTAGAACTTTTATTTGAGGAATAATGTATTTATATTTTATGGACATAATTTTAAAGGTATTGATAAACTTTAGGTTTGACATACAAATAACATTATTAAAATTTGTGAAAAAAAGGTTTTATTTAAAACCTTAGTGAAAATTATATTTAATGATTAATTTTATTTCAAGTATGACCATTATATTTTTGGGAATATTATAGGAATATAGTTTATAAAAATGAAAACCTGTATGATGAGTGACAACCCATCGTATCTGGAAAGGCCGTAGATTTCTAACCCATAACTTATAGATAATAAGGGTCTAACACCAACCACTGACCTATGAAATGTCCTAGTTAATATGTCATTTTTTTAGTTAAACAATTTAATGAACGAATATTAATGATGAAGTAGTAGTATCACTTTGGAGGTTTAGAGATTAATGTATTAAACATGTTGGTTTTCGAACCATTTATATAAATACAAAAACACTTATCACCCTTTCGGGTATCTTATGATCTATAAAAAGTGAATTTTAGTGCTTTGAGTATAAAAAAATCATTCTTGGGTATTAATTTCTTAGATTAAAGGGATAAATTTTGAAATTAATTGAAGCACCACCAAAGGATAAAATTTTTCTTATGAAATTGAAACATATAAAGTGAGTATATTTCCTTATATTCTTGTTCAGAAAAATAATTAATCAACATTATGAAACACAATTAAAAAAATTATCCAAATACCTTCATTTTTGTTGAACTGCTGCTATTTTAAGTCATTATTGATTTATGGATTTAAGTCCCTAAACGTTACATTGATAATTCATTTTTTTTATCAATGACCTCAATCACTCAGTATAATTATTTACAATTTTCCTATATGTCCATATTTTCACTTACCCCAAATGATCTTCTACTTAGAGACCTAGTTATATTTTATTCCATGCGACCTTTGTAGTTATAATTCTATTTTATTAAGAGGATATTTTATTAACTCTTCTCAAGATGTGGGATTTAAAAAAATTAATTTTCAAATATCAAACCCTATATTAAGAATATAAATTTTAAATTGAATGGATTCAATTTAATTAATGCGGGTAGATTGTAACACCCCAAAATTCTAAAGTAAGAACATTGTATTTAATAGCATGAATGACACACAACCCCAAACGTAGAATGAAATAGAACCTGTCAAGACTTTATGGTATATTTAATATTTTAAATAAATTTAATATATTCCATATCTTTAAATTCATGAAATACAGAATTTTATTGCATCGCATGCAACAAAGACTTTTGTAATAGCTTGGATACACGAAAGACCAAGTTTTACTAAATAACAATATATTATTAAAATGTTATGATTTAATATAATAAGATATAAACTAGTAATTAAATTAGTTTTTATGAGTATTTTTAACTAACTTATGAACATATATGGTTTATAAAATATAAAATGAATTAAAAGGTTACCAATTTATTATAAAGGAAATGTTTTTATACTCAAAATGGCGTTTCATCCTAATAAATAAAGTTAATTACTATTATTGAATGATATTAATGAAATATATATTTTATATATTAAATAAAATATTTTTTATATTCATCCAATAGATTTGATGGGCATAAGATAAGAATAAATCCAGTTTTACGCTTAAAATTTGTATTTTTCTAAAGGCAATTTTTCCGCCTTTTGATGGAGAAACTTCTTTAAAACTAAATTTTGGAAATTTTATAAATTTTATATATAAAAATAAAATTTATTTTTTAAATCAATATTCCAAAATTATCTTATGGTGAATTGTTTTATTTTTCTGTGAACTTTAATTTTTTAATGAATAGTGAAAAAACTAAGTTTTAATTAAAAGTTATTTTTCATATAATTTATTTATATAGTCAAATTATATTTTAAACTGGTTTTAAGTTAAATTATATTAATTATACATAAATTAATCCAATTTAGTTCATTATAATAAATTTCACATTGATGAAAACATTTCAAACTTATGAACGTTTTGACTTTAAAAACACGCTTTGACGTCCCATCTACGGGATTAATTTTAAAACAATTTATTTCACTTATGTGGTTTGAATTTGGAAAAATGGATTCCATATTTTAAATAATAATAATTTATAATTTCTAAAAATTCTAACTTATTTATTTACCAAAAATATTAGTGAATGTAGTTAAAATTAATTACAGCGATTAAGGTAATCTTAAGCTTAATAAGGGACTGAACCTTAAACTTATGGTCCAAAATGACCTAGAAACATGTAAAAAACCTATTTAATGGACATATTTATACCATATCCTCCATTTTATATAATATTTATCATTATTTGAGGAAACTTATGGAATGTATACCTCTCAATGGTGTTTAACGTTTTATATTTACAAGAATGTCACTCCTCCTCCGCTATTAAAAGGCACTCACCCCTCCCACTTATTCATAACTCTCAAGACATTTTTTTCACCAAAAACTTGAAAAAATAATCTCAAAAAATATATATTCTCATCCTAGAATCCTCAATTTTGGCATCAAGAAAACTAAGGAATTATTGTTTTATAAACCAAAAAGAGTTACCCGAATTAGTGGTAACGTTCTTTAACGATCACTTTTGTTTCATTTACTTCTCCACCACATAAATTATTTTTATATCATGATTATCTAATAAAATCATTATATTAAATACATTAATATATTTTTATTATAATATTTATACCTACACTTTCACAAACATCCATCAAATGGGATACACAATCAATGTTCATGTGTACGGCAGATTACCACCTCACGAACCGATGTCATTTTTTCTTACACTTACCACATTTAAGCTTCTAAATAATGATGAATTTATAGTTTATTTATGATATATATATTAATTATAATGTATTTATTCAATTTTTATATAATAAATATCTTCATTCTTTCTATTTTGTAGGAATACGATAACATCGTTTGCGGACATGTGGACTACCGTCTCCTCAAAGCGATGTGATTCGTTCACGCTATTCATAGAATGTATAATGGATGGTTTTGATAAAAATATGTGAAATATAAGACATAAATATGATAATTTAATTATAATATACATATATATATGTGTAATTTAATTTTAAATCTTTTAAATCTGATAAGGAAATAGAAGTAGCATTCATGCATACGTGCGGCCTACCATTTCCATGAACGATGTATTTCTTTGCCTATCTCCAAACATTTTGGTTTATTATAAATACATATATACTGAATATATATTATATTTAAATCATGGTTTAAATCCTATATATTATTAAATCATGATATCTATAATAAGAAAAAAATAACAAGTCAAGACATACTTGAAAAATTATCCAATTAACACCGAAAATGATGAAAATAATGAAATATGGTTAACAAATGGGTAATAAGATATTATAAGAAGATCATATATGATATTATAAATATGATTATTATTCTATTATAAGTTAATAACAAGATAAAAACCATTATCCATGTGTTTAAAGGATGTTCACCCAAAATGAAACGCAAGGTAAGGGGGTTTCTAGTCTCACTTTTATTTATGTGAGACTTATGCCATACTCACCACTCGTTTATTTTTTTTGATGTACATACTTCCCATGAATGTATTATATGATCATTATCCTTAAATTTATGGGTATTTAAATATCAATTACATGATCAATCTTTCATGGGTTTTACGGTTTCAAAGTTACCAAAACGGTAACATATTTTTGTCACAATTTGTCTTCTTTGAAATGTTAGTTTTGTTATACATATATCTTCTTTTATGAGGTGTATATACTTATACATTGGCATGTTATATCATGAATATCCTTATTATCCTGATATTATAAGTTTTATTTAATGTTATTCCTTTATAAGAATTATGATTAACGTAATACCCCAAGATTTTATGGTATGTATCTTTTTAAATTTAATCTCTTTGATATCATACATTGCATGAAACACCGAGCTTAAACGAACCATGATATACTCTTAATATTATTATTTAAAATGAAATTATCTCCTAGACATTAATTTGGTAGTTATTAATAGGATTAACTAACTTATAAAAATATATTATTGAATTATTTGGTCACCAATTAATTATAAATAAATATAAAAACCAATTTAATATAAAGAAAATATTTTTATAAAAACTATTTAAATGTGCACAAGTGGGTATTATACCAAAAAAAATAAAAAAATCATGATTTCTGAATTATATTAAAAATATATATATATTTATATATATAATATTTTCAATATAATTTTTAACATTCATCCTATGTGTTTTCTATAAAAGATATAAGAACAAATCAAATTTTTCTCATAAAAGATACATTTTTATAAATAGATAGTTTTACCACCTTTTAATGGAGAAATTTTTTAAATCTAGTTTTTGAAAATTTTATAAATTATATTTGAAAAAAATAAACTTCTTATTTTAAAACTTGAAATAAAAAATTACTTTGGTTGAATTTTTGGTATTTTTTTGATAAGTTTCATGTTTTGATAAATAGTGATAAAATATTGCATTTTAATTGTAAACTGGTTTTTCATCTAAATAATTTATAGTGTTAAATTATATTTTTAATTGGTTTTAAATTATAAAAAAAACAAATTTTTATCATTTAATCTAGTTTAGGTCATTTTAATCAATTTCACATTGAATTTGGATATAAAAATATTAAAATACTTTGAACATTTTTAAATTAAAAACTCATTTTCTCGTTTTGTCAAGGGGATAAATTTTAAATTAATTTTAAATAATTATGTATTTTTATTTTCAAAAAATGGACTCTATATTTGGAATCATAAGGTCTAAATTTAGTAATAGGTTTCTTTTATTTTTGGACAATATGAATAGTAACTCTATTATTTTTTAATTACCACGGTTAAGAGTAAATCGAGTAATTAAGGGTAAAAAATATTATAAGTATTATAAAATTACACTAACACTTGTACTAATTTTATTTTATGAGTTATTATGGAACAAAATTATCTTTGAGTAGATTTTATGGCCTCTTGGATCCACATATATGACTTTAAACCTTTTTTAGTATTTTATTCTAAAGAAAGTCAAATATGTCATACTCATGTTTTTAATAAGTATTACATTTTTTATATGTCGTCATTCAGAATATATATATTCGACTATAAATATTAATTTTAAATATAAATTTTTTTTATTCATCGTGAAAATTAATTTTTAATTTTTAGGAAATAAATAATAAACTTAAAGGCTTACACAACGATGATGTTGTAATTATTTAATTAATGGAAAAATCAAAAAAATGATATTAAAAATGTTAAAATAAAAAAATGGAATAATTAATGTCATTAAATAATTTTATAGATGACATCAACATATTATTAGTGTATTAAAGGTCTTTGTTCAAAGTTATATTATTGTTATGATATTTTTAAAATGTAAAGTAATGAATAGTGTCAAAATTGACACTAATGAAATTTTAAACAAAAATTATTAAATGATATAAAATTAATAAAAATATAAAAAAAATAAGCTAATTTGGATATGTTTTACAGTTTCATAAATGATCTATTTAATGTTATTTTAGAATTTTTTAGCAAATATATTAATCCTTGAATAGAAAAAATCCAAGTTGTTATGGTAAGAGTTAAAGGGTTTAACTAAGGGTTAAATAAAAAAGATAAGGATAATAATGTGACAAAAACTTATCTAAATATTATTTGTTTGAGATTATTTAGACTCACAATCATATTATATTTTGAATAAATCACTTTAGATTCATTTTTAATTGAAAATAAACTTATATAAATTTAATATTTTAAGAGTTTCCTAAAGTGCCTCTAACCTCAATTATAAAATAGAACATCTTCCCTCACTTATTCACACCACTTTATGCCTTCTATATCATCCAAAACCTTCCTATTTATCCTATAAACATTATTACACAATATCTGGAGGTCTTGGTCTCCAAAAAATAACAATCCTATATTCCTCAAGAAGAGATTAAAAGGAAGTTCGTCGAAGAAGAGGTAATCGTTTTACCAGCTCATCCAAGTTCATTTCTTCTTCTACTTACTATTAATCTGTTGTTTCCATACTAATGTAATAACTCAAGTATAATATATATTATGAGATGTTATTATGATTATGGGATAACCATATTTCATGTATTATCCATCCTATGAAAATGAAATCACCATGTGTGCATACGTATGGCTTACCGTCTCCACACTGTGGTATATTCTATTTTTCATCACCACTTTACATGGATGGGTATAATGGTTTAAATAATATATATATATATATATATATATATATATATATGTGTGTGATAATTATAAAATTATATATATTTTGGAAAAAATAATATACTATCTACTTACTTACCCTTTCACTATTAAGGAAATGATATTGTCGCTCGTGTGTGCGTACGGTTTACAGTATCCACAATGTGATGTGATTCATTTTCATGTTAACCATTCAAGAATGGTTATAAAAATATATTTAATGATTAAATATTATATGTATGAAATTAATATTTTTCTGGATATTTTTTATATATATCCTATGCAAGAGAATCGAGACTTACATGAAAAAACATGCATAGGAAAATGAAGTATTTAACACCTGAAACAAGGGTAACAACAAAATATTATCAACAAACAGGTGAAAAAATAATATAATAAGATCATATAAGATATCATAAATATGAATAAGGTTATGATATAAGTTAATAACATTCATAAATCCATTTTACATGAGTTTAAATCACATTCTACAAAAGGAAGCATAAGGTAATGGACTTTTCTCAATCTCCTTTTGTTGAAACATTGTTTGATTTTATACACCCACCTTCTTTTATGAGGTGTATTTACATCCCCTTTTACTTATCATATTATTTTATGTTATGTTAAATTTTATTCTTTCATGGGAATTATGATTTAAATGTTCAAAGTGGTATGGGACACCTTAAATTGTTAAGGATTTAATTATCAAATCTTTTTCTCCATGTCAATATTCTTGATATTATTTTACATATTTATTTATATGTATATAAAAGGATTATAAATTAAATTTTATTAAAAAAAATTATTTTATGAAAATGTTTTCAAAAAGAATATTTTTATGTGTTTTATATGGGACATTTTGACAAACAAAAAAAGTAATGTTCTATTTTTTAATGTACACCGTGATGATGACATTCACACTGCAGTTACTATTATTTAATTATATATTCCATTGAAATATTACATATTTTCTTAAATGAAAAAACCTCTTACCTTATTTTTGGGAAATATGGTATTGAAAAAGGTTGTTTTGAAAATAGTATTTTTATAGGAAACTATTTATCATATGGGTTTAATAAGAGTTTTTCATCAATAATTTTTTTATGATTTTATTAGAGTATTTTCATCTATGTCAACACACTTTATAGAATCTTATTATTTGTTGAGGTTGATCTCTTATGATATCATTTGACAGATTTTATTGAATGTTTTATGATCAGTTTGACTGTGGATGTTCTATTTTAATATCATTCATGATTTATGGTTAAAGTATTCACATTTCTTATGCTAGTTTTTCAATAGGAATATTTATGTTGTTTATGTTTCAATCCATTCATATAAGTAAATAATTGGAATTAGTAAGTGATTTTAGGGGCCCACTATATCCCCTTGATGCATCAGTAGGTCTCATGGAACATAGCAGATATGGACTTGGCTGAGGCATTACCCATTTATTTTTCATATGTATTGGTCAAGACCGTGATGGTATGTTTCCGATGTCCAGTATTATGTATTCCAACATTATGAGATTATATATTGATATTACATGTGATTAATCAACTATTGGAATATATATGGTTAATTTTCCTATCCTGTGTGATTATTTAAGTGTCATGTATTTTATTTATTTTCCTTACTATATTGTTTTTTCATTATTTACTCATATCTTCAGTTATACACTTACCCTTACTGAGAATTTGAGATCATCCCTTTATTGTGTTTTATTTTTTCTTGGGATATAAAGAAATGTTTTGAGTCTGATATGTAAGGATACAGAAAATATAATAATGGAAAACTCTATGAAACTCTTTTTTTATTTTTTATTTTAAAATTTAATGTAGATTTTGATTATGTATCTAGTTTATCAAAATAACTAAATTGTTTATTCTTTTTGGATGTGATTACCTGTATATATTTCCAATGTAATAAAGTAAGGAATCGGATTTAGGCTACTATGGTTGGGGTCATTACAATTCAAATGTTTCAAAGTGGTATGGGACACTTTGGAATGTTGAAATTTTATTTTCCTCAATAATTTTTGTTAAGATATTATTTTATTTCATCAATGATAACAATCCTTATTCTTTCTCCAATGGGTATATTTCATATTGATACCATACTTATTATTTATCTAGATGGACTATGATTATTTTGACCGAGGATTGTATTAATATTTCCTTCCTTGAATAATTTTGGTCATCATTAACTTCCCCTTTAATTATTCACCTTCTAGTGATCATTGAACATAAAATTTCTCCTAAATATCCATATCATTTATCATGGATATGATTATTTCTAAAACTGTATATAATTTTTATATATGGTGTGTAATTGAAAGTTATTTGACAAATTGGAGAAATATTGATAAATCTATATATTTTACCCAATACGGATATTTAATAAGGAACATTGTTCATGAATTAAATCTATTATTCGATACATGAGGAATGCTTTTCATAGGTAAAACAAGGGTGGTGCCCAGTTATAGATATCCCCTCGATGAATTTTCATCTCGTGGTATGAGTCGGTTGTATATCCTTAGTAGGTATTTCACCCAGTATGTTTTAAACTAACTTGTGAAAGTTCTTGAGAGTAAATGTATCATGTACCTAGGAAATATATCATTTAATAAATAAATATTGACTTAATTTTGATTCAGTTATTATTATCCATGAGATTTTCACTATGAAAAAATCTATGGATGAATTTCATTCTAAGTTTATTGATTAAATGAAATGGTTTTCAGTTATATACATTTTCATATTGATTATTCCTTATACAGTTACATTAAATGGCATGTGTGTTTAGTTATTTACATTTCCATATTGTTTACACACTCCCTCTTAATGATTAAATGGAATGTATGTTCAGTTATTTAATTTTACATATTGATTATACTCACTGATTCATTATTTTTTCCATTTTACTTAACCCTTACTGAGTATTTGAGCACACCCTTATTTTGTTTCCTTTCCCCAGTAATCTAATAAGTGTGCTAAGAAAGATATGCAAGAATATTCTAGATAGAATAAATTTATCCTCCAATAAAAAATATGTTTTAATTAGTGTACTCATTTATAATAAAATACTAATGTATATATCTAGTTTACCAAGACTAATAAAATACTTCAGTCCTTTGGGATTTGATTCCTTGTATTCATGCCAACCTAATGGTAGTTAACCTCAACTCCGGACTACTTGGGTTGAGGCGCTGCATGTAAGCACTCTAAAATCATGTATAATAAATTTAAATTTATTAAAATTTTATAAAAGAACCTTATTCAGACTTATAATAACATACATGATTTAATTATAATATAGTTTCACCCATTTATTAACAATCTTTATTAAAATCATTGTTTTGGGTGATAATTGTTTCATTTTTCATGTATTTTTCAATTCAGTTGTTATAGTCCTTGCATATTTATCATGGTTATATCATATAAAAATTTTAAATCATGATATAAATATAATATGTATTCATTATATACATATTTATAACCATCCATAAAAGGTAAATATAAAAAATGAATTACACCATTCATGGAGATGGTAGTATATACCTACGCATAAACGTTGATTTTATTGTCTAGTGAAAATAAATAAATAAAGATAAATACTATTTTTAGAATTAATTGAGCATAATTATATTATAAATATCATATATGTTTATTAAATCCATCATTATATCAATAAATGTGAGGTAGTGATGAAAAATGAATCATATAGCTACGTGGAGGCAGTAGTCCACACATATGAAAGAGCGATACTTTCATTACACATTTTATGGAAAATAGTTGGAAAAATCATTTTCCATAATCATAATAAGATATTAATATATTAATAATACTAGATTCATCAATTTATGATTGAGAAAATATGTTTATATAAGGAATAAGAAGAAATAAAATCGAAAGAGCTCGGTTAAGATTTATACCTCTTCTTTGAAATACCTCCTTTGGATTGCTCCTTTAGCCTTGAAAATTGATATTGAGAGAAAAATATGGGATTTATAATGAATTAAATTAATCTATGAAGGATTTTTGGAAGGTATTGGATAAGATATAAGGTTCAAAATTCATGGATAAGGGTGGATAGGAGGTACCCTTTTATAAGTGGGGAGAGGACACACTTGGAATTACTTAAATGATATAAATATAATTAACTAGTACTCTACCCTTGAAAATGCACGGGACTATTCAATTTTCTTTCAAATCTTCGGGTTCTACGGCATCCAAAAAAAATTGTAATGTCATTGTACTCAATATAATGTTTACAATAAAATGATGATAATGAAGTGAATGGGGTGCCTGTGACACGTGGAAATAAAGTGAAGACTAATTGTGATGGAGATTGAATATGATGGAATGGAACAGTTAGAGATAAGAGACATAGATGAAACATAAGTTGGAGGTGAAGGAGAAGTTGGAGGAAAGAGGTGAGATTGTGATAAATGGTGGAAGACATCCTAGAGAGAGTTTAAAGGTTTATAGATTTTGAAAAGAGGTGATGGGCTTGAGAAGATGTTGGAGTGAGGATTAGTAGGAATCATGAATTCATTCGGTGTGGTTTCTTTGAAAGCTAATATAGCTGGGAGTTCATATTTTTAACCTATCATCATCATAAATAAATTTCACATTATGATGAAAATATTATAACACACCCTTGATTTAAATTCATACATTCTATTTCTTATATATATGAATCAAAATTCAAAAAATATGAAACATATTCCTAAAATCAAGAAATGTAATCCAAAAATTTTAAATGATAATTTTTAAAATAAATATAATTGAGAATATGAAACTATAATAGAAAAAAACCAATTTCAATGATAAAACCTTACACCGCATAATATTTTTATGATCCATGTACATAAAAACTTATGAAATAAAATCTAGGTGAACTTATTTTTGTTATGGATGTGAAATACATGTGGAAAACTAAAAAACTATTAAAATCTATTGAAATAAAAAATGGGTAAACTCAAATGTATGTTTATGTGAATAATAAAAATAACTCTATTTCTTTCAATCCAATAAAATGATTCCTCGATTTAAAAAAATAAATTACCTTGACATATAAATTAAAACATCTGAAACAGATAACCTGATGATTTAGTAGCATTAGAAATCATGAATTCAGTGAATGAATCACCTTAATAGCGCCCATATGTAGCCCTTAAGTATCTCTTCATTATCTCTCTTGAGATTCTCCCTCGACTCCCTAATATGTTCATTTGATCTATTCTGGGATGCCAAGTCTTTAAGAGGCCTAAAAGACATAGAACCGCCAAATTCAGTGCACCTGTCAACAAATGGAAGTGTGATGTAATCAAATGCATACATTCTTCTCTGATTATGTTCCTAAAATCTATGTATTAAAACTCCTATAATTTTAGAAGATATTACTAAAAAAATCAACTCATTATTCAAATGTATACATTTTATTTCCTATATATATGAATCAAAATTGAGAAAATATGAAATAGATTCCTACAATTAAGAAATGTAATCCAAAAACTATAATTGATAATTTTTAAAATAAATCCAATTGAGAATATTAAACTATAATAGAAAAAACCAATTTCAAGGATAAAACCTTACACTTCATAATATTCTAATGATACATGTACATAAAAAAATTGAAATAAAATATGGGTGAACTTATTTTTGTCATGGATGTGAAATACATATGGAAAATGAAAAAACTATTAAAATGTATTGAAATAAAATATGGATAAACTCAAATGTATGTTTATGTTAATAATAAAAAACTCTTTTGCTTCTAATCAAATAAAATGATTCCTTGATTTAAAAAAATAAATTCCCTTGACATATAAATTACAAACATCTGAAACAGATAACCTGATGATTTAGTAGCATTAGAAATCAAGCATTAAGTGAATGGATCACCTTAATTGCGCCCATATGAAGCCCTTAAGTATCTGCATGAGCTCTCTTGAAGATGTGATTTGTTTCACATAAATCCATGATGGAATGGTTTATGATATAATGATTAGAATTATCAGACATGTGTTTTACCCCACAACCTATGAAGTGTAATCCTGGTATACCATACTAAACTTGAAAATTTAAACATCTACTTTAATACAAATAGGTCTTCCGCATGTTATGAAGCAATCATGTGTCTGACATGTTATACAGACATGAGAATACCAACACGGAAAAGTTACAATTATAGAGAAATTAAATTCCTATTGTATCCCCCCCCCCCATTTTGATGCATATGTAATGAATTGTATGTATTTTCACAAAATAAAGAGTGTGAATTTAAAAAAAATATTAAATAAATCTACCTATTTGATGGCATATGTTCTACATGTTAAATTGGTATCTCAAAGAATGTTTTAATGCTCTATGAAAATGGAAATGGAGAAACATGTTTAGATAAGTAGAAGGTGGTCTAAATTGAAAATGTATTTCATTTGATGGAAAACCTGATATAGATATAACTATCAAATGAATTCACAAAATGATAAAACAGTTGAAAATTGAGTTATATAACACTAATAAAGAGAACTTGTTTTTGAAAGTAGAGTATAACACCAACTGAAAAACTAATAATATGTGATCAAAAAACATATCTTTAAACATCACTTATCGAAGTAGGAGAATCCAAATCAATTGCACATGGAGATGAAGCTTTGTTAAGAAACTGTAGAAGATATTAACCTGTTCAAAAAATAAATATCATCAATAGATAAATAAAAATATGATTGTAAATTTCATGTTATAATATATGAAAATAGAACATACAATTTTTATCCCATAATTCAAAATAATTTACCTTTATAAACCTATAATCACTAAATTTCATGAAACAAGGAAAATTAGCATGGGGCACCACTGAACGGAACCTGGAAGCCATGAGGCTGTTAATGATGGGCTAGCAGGGCATCTGATAAAATAATCTTGTGAAATATCCAATGGATAAACTTCTCAGAACTCAATTTTTACAGGATCATGCATTGTACTAATGACACTCATTGAATAGAACCACTGTAGAAAAGGTCACCAAAAACCAAAAAGAAACACCAGGAAAATTGCACAGCCACCAGAGTCAAGAACCAGATCACCCAAAACATAATCATCGTAATCAGAGCTACATATTCAATTCCCACCCAATAACCACTGTCACACAATGTCCACCCCCTATTAATCTTTTACTATGTTAGACACTACCTGCACCAGAGAAAACCATCAATTAACCCTAACTCACAGCTTCAATATAATCATACCAGAAACCCAAAAAAATGAAATTGCAAAGGGGCCAAATATTTAGGGTTCATGGTAGGGGACCTGATTTCTTGGGTTCATGGTAATATTTATTGAGCACCAACTTATCCAAATATGTTATCATGGTCCGAATAAAAATACTAAAAACCATTATTTTTTCTATCTTTTTATTGTATGTGATGAGTTTTGTAATCAATTTTTAGTAACTGAGCCTAATTCCATCAGAAGGTGTTGAAATATGTATATAATCGGTGATAAAATATGTATATACATGTTGTTTCTATGAATTGGTAGTGATTAATTAGAGTAAAAAGTCTTTATTTTTTTGTAATGAAAATTAAATATTAAAACATTTAAATTAATGATGAATGAAGGAGATTTTTTTATATGGCACATACCTATACCGAAAAAAATAATCAAGGTCCTGTATTAACAATAATTAATTAATTCTATTTTTGTAGTAGTGTTATAATAATATAAATAAGGATTTTATAACATAATGATAGTATTTTATTCTAGTATTAAAAAGATAAAAAACAATATTCCATAAATTTCAAAAAAACAGTTTTATTTTTTGGGTCTATCATTTAGAAAATGACTAAATCTGTATAATGCCCAAATCACAATAGTGTTTGTTCTATTAATTGATGAATTATTTTAAATTCACTAATACCTAAAGTATTAATTTATTATGTACAAATCACATGAGTTTCATGAATTTATAGTAAACAAGGTTTCTATACAAAAATCTGGACAGTATACTGGAAATATATCAATATACTACTATGAATTAAAGTATATATTTTTAGACAACTAATAAAACAATGTAGCATCTAAAACAGCTCGATAACATACCTGGTAATGTGAACCATCAACCATTTCATTAACATTTGTTTAATGATGAAACATAGGGTCCCTGAAATGTATGTTAGAGCCTGGGAAAAAGACCTACATTGAAACATGTTAAAATGTAATAGGTATGGTGAACACATAAATGAAAAATGAAAAGAATGACTATATTCTTGAAAGAATTTTAATTTTCTACTACAAGGATTTAAATATCATTCCTTGGTGGAAACCTTGTAGAAACATTCCAAATTTACTTTTTCCATTAAAAAAAGTATTTAGTGTAAAAAAATTAAAATGCAGTATCGAAATTAATGGGATTCTATTAAAATGAATGGAGAATCAAATCGAGGAAGCTGGGGTACATGTACTGAAAAATAGAGGATCAATGAGAAGAAAGGTTGGTGCAAAGTGAAATTATTTGATTGAATAAATTTATTCATGGTTAATCGCTAAGTGTTAAAATGTTATATACAACACATTAATATGTTTCTATTTTTAGAAATCTTTAAAACAAGTGCATATGGTTTGCTAGTTTGCATGAATTGACATGGTTAATACAAGATCTAAAATGTGATTCGTGTATCTGAACTTATACACTGTAAAATATTTTTATTTCTCATGTACATAATAAATACTGAAATAAAATCTGGTTAAACATGAATGCATGTAGTGGATATGAAATACATATTTGAAACTAAAAAACTATAAAAAACCATTGGAATAATAGCTGGGTAAACAAAAAATATATGAAATTGTGTGTAACCAAAAATAATCTCTATTTATTATAATACAACAAAATTATTTCATAAATTTAAAAAATGTATTTCTCTTAGTTGATAAATACTGTAAAACATACGAAACACATAATGTGATTATTTTTCAGTGATATAAACCAATCAGTCATAGAATAGCGCACCATAGTAGCTCCCATGCACATCCCTTTAGTCTCAAGTTTCACTCTCTTCATATTATCTGCCATCACCTGAAATCTCAAAAACTAAGGAGTATTGTACATTGAAATAAAAAGTGATTGGAAATAAGAATGTAAAAAATCAGTTTTTGTTACCCAAACAACAACATATTTTGATCTGGTGGATCAAATATGACCGTAAATAAGAATGTAAAAAAGTAAGGAAGAGAATGATTATTGTACATTGAAATGAAAAGTGATCTGACACAACGGATAATGTGTTGTATAGTCAATAGTAATAAATTAATGTATTTCAGGCATACATATGCACAGTATTTCAAAATGGACTCTACTCATTTGGATAAAAATTGTTGTACTATATTGCATTGTATTATATTCATATGGATTATCCTCAAATGAATTATACTCACAATAGATTCAACTCATATGGAATGTATATATTATTATCATACATATTCATTGTGTTGAGACAGATCATATATTCGTAAACATTGACAATTAATTGCACTAAATATATTATAATGAGAAAAATTACCATCTAAATTTATATAATGAAACATAAAATTTTAAAATGATTTATCACTATTAATTGCTATAAAAAATTCATTAAAATGAAAAGTAGGACACTTTTAATTATATTAGGATCCATTTGTTTCAGAGGCTTCTTATCAAGGTGCTTATCAGGTTTTCTGTTAAGTGATACCAAACTCATTGTTTGTGTTTTTTTAAGATACATGTGTTTTTTGGAATAGTCATAGGATAAAATGTTTGAATTCAACACATATAACAGCACAGACCAAAATGGTAGGCCGAATCAAGACAAACGTATCCACCTGGTCATCAAGAGCAGAAAAATTATTATTCATTTCCCCAATGCTCAACATTGTTATGAAGCGAACCCCTCGTGAGTGTTCATTTATAACCCATATATTATTCTTGCATTAACTACCAACTCATATTTAGTAAATACGTATCCAATAAGAAAATAATTAACACTCGAAGGCATATATATTTTCTTGAGGAAAATAAAATACACATGGAGAGTGTTCTAGTTGTTGGGTGACTATTGGAGTAGAGTAGGGAAAACCCTAGAGTTTCGAAAAACCATCTAAGCAATTATACTAAAAATTCATTGATAAGATAATAAATACCCAAAAAGTTTGTTAAATGACCAACATAGATCAATATACACAAAGATTAAAAAATTGTGAAAAAAATAATGCACAAAGGAAATATATTATAGAAAGAGTTCTTGAATGGGCCATTATATGTTGCGAAACTAACCTTGAAAGGACCATTATCGGTTCTAAAACTGATCCTCGAACATATTTCAGCCAAACAGGGAAACCCGTGTACTTTGTATGGAAATAAATTAACAATCATAGTTTTTCAATTCAAACACATTAATATATTATACAAATTAAAAACGTTTAAAATTTCCCAAAATTACATTGGGCACCAACATAAGGCATAATTATGATATGAATGTCTAGGAATAATTGCTTCTACAGCTTGATGAACCTGACCAAATAATATCCCCCTTCGAAATAGAACTACATGTAAAGTAAACAGACACAAATTGAATCAAATATACATATCAAAAAGTACATGAAACATTGTTTTCCTGGAAGATGCAGCAGAATAATGTATCAACCAAATATTGATGTCAAACAACCAAACAGATTGAAATAGATGTAGTAATTGGTGAATTGGAAATATAAAATTATTCTAATGACATAGTAACATTTCTTAAACAAAGAGAAATACTAAAAAAAGAAAAGAGAAACAAAGTATAGATGTCTTGCAATAGATCATATCCAATGCGGAGGAATTAATGGGTTACCATAGGGAAAATCAAGGACCGAGACTAAAGAATGCATCTTCAAACTAAGATATATTGGCAATGAAGCCGTTACACAAGGATCTAGGAAAGAAATGAAATATGTAAGAACACTTTGTATGATCAATTGTGAAACAATTGAACTAACAATCCAGAAATATATATGCATGAGTAATTTGGAGTGACTTACTTGTAAACAATCTGGAAAAAATTATGTTTGAACAACCTATAAGCATGTATGTTTTATGGAATCAATAAAAATATGTATTGTCAAATAAAATAGTACAGAAACCCATTATACCTGAATGCATACTGATTATTGAAGGAGGGGATAGAATTAGTCAAGACAAGTAATGAGTTTTTCTAGCTCTATGAATCTTCCTCTTATTGAACCGATCTGTGCATATCACAAACAATTTTCATGAGAATCATAGCTAAAAAAATTAAACATGATATCCCATACTATGAAAATGAATTTACTGTAATGTTTTGCAGCAAACAAAATTGATCATAATCCTTTAGTTGAAAAAAACAGAACTAACCTTCAAATGGTGGTACATTTTACTGATTTTCATGGCTTCTCAAATTCCTCCAACTTTAATGGTTGCAGCCTTACATTCAATTGAATTCCCTAAACAACATTCTAAATTGAGGAAAAAAATTAGTCAAAGTGGGAAACAAAACTGAAAAATTAATAAATTCAAGGAAGGAGGATACAGTAGAAAATATTTATTTGGAACCGTAGCAAGGCCTGACGGAAATCACTAATCAGAGGAGCCGGAGATGGAGGAGTCGAAGGTGGTGAAGCCAAAGGTGGTGGAGCTGAAGGTTGAGGAGCCAAAGGCGGATGAGCCTAAGGCGGAGGAGCTGAAGGCGGTGGAGCCGAAGACGGAGGAGCCGAAGGTGGAGGAGTCAAAGGCGGTGGAGCCAAAGGTGGACCGAAGGTGGAGGAGGCGAATTCTGAGGAGGTGAAGGTGGAGGAGGTGGAGGAGGTGAAGGAGGAGGAGTCGCAGGCGGATAACGAGGAGGCAGAGGCGTGGAGGCAGAGGCGCGGAGGCGGAGTCGCGGAGGCAGTGGGGATTAGAAGAGGGGTGCGAGAGAGGGTTTTCGGGGAGGGGGGATTCGGGGGGAGCGGGAACCCTAGAGAGGGTAGAGGAGAATCGAGGATTTGGGGTGAAGTGACAGTAAATCCCGATCGGGGGAAGGAGGGTTTTTTGGGTTTGGTTGTGGGATATGAAGTACCGGGTGATGTGGATTCGTAGGAAGAGGACACATGTCCGGAAAAAATCCCGCTTTAGTATATATATAGATATCTTTCTCAAGTATAATAATACAAAATGGACAAGTATTCAAAGTTAATATAATATAGGATCTAAATATATTCAAATAAAAAGAATTTGAACATTTTATGTGGAAATTTTACCCATATTTTTTAGTTCAACTACCCCCTTGGGAAACCCGTTTTAACATTAATTGGGGTAAAAAAGTATTATTTTTTTACTATTAATTATGAACAAAAATAAAATTTGACTCATTAAAAACAATTAAATTATTATTCAAAATATGTAATCCATTTTATCAGATTTAATTTTAATAATTTAAAGAAATTATTTTTAAAATAAGCATGTGAAATGCAACGAAAACCCGTTTTTAGTTAAATCTATTTTTAAGCATAAAACTAAATTTACTTTCATTACTTATCTCATAAAAACTATAAAATGAATTTTAAAATATTTATTGAATATAAAATCTATTCATTTCATTAAAATCATTAATCAGTAATGATTTATTTAATTTATTGTGACAAAAACACATCGCGCGCTTAAAAATAGTTTTATAAAAAATAACTCTTTTTACCTTTAAAAGATTTTATCTTCATTTATAACATTTTTATAATCAATTTATGGATTTTTATTCATAAATTACCAATAATTTAATTAAATTAAACTTTTAAATAGGTATCAATATATTTTTTTAGATAATAATTCATAATATGTTGAAAAATACATCTCTTCAAAAAATAGGTCTTTTAATGGTTAAATGATTTTATTAAAAATTTAATGATTATTTTTTAGGAATTGATCAATAAATTTTAATTTAGGAAAATATTTATATATTTATATATATCATAATATGGTCAATCATATTCATACCTTCCAATTCAATGGTTAAGTTATAAAGGTATATTATATCATGGGTTTATTCAGACCTAAGGATGCATGTAAAGAAAGTTATTGAATACTTAAATTTTATTTCAAATTAAATTCATATAAAATATTAGGTTGTTACATTCTACCCCCCATAAAATTAATTTCTCCCTTGAAATTTTTCCACTCTAAAATAACACATAAGGATATATCTTCTTCATCACATCATTAAGCTCCCATGTTGCTTCCTCAAATTTCTGATTCCTCCAGCGAACATTAACCAAGTGAGTAGTCATGTTTTGTATAAATTTATATCTATGATCCAAGATTTATACCCATTTTTTCATAGTAAAGTTCATGATTTAGTGTTATAACCACTATGTTCAATATATGTTATGGATCTGGTAAGTACTTCCATAGGAGAGATATATGGAACACGTCATGAACTTAAGAGAGGTTCGGTGGAAGCATAAGCTATAATATATAGTCCCTAATTAATCAATAATCCTGAAGGAACCAATATATATAGGTATTAGTGTTCCATTCTTTCTGAATCTCATAACCACTTCCATTGAGAAATTCATAGGAATACCTTGTCACCAACATCAAATTCTAAATATTTCTAGTGATTGTCACCATAACTCTTATGTTGACTCTGAGATGCCTTGTTGTGATGTTGAATAGATCTAACCTTATCTACCATTTTATCAACTTTCTAAATAACTAATATAATTATTTCTCTAATTTCATCCCAGTATGTTGGATTTTTTTTCTTCCCTCTATATAGGACTTGAAAAGTATCCATCTGAATTCTGGAGTGAAAACTATTGTTATAAGAGAATTCTACAAGAGGGAGGTATTGATCCCAACCAACTTTTAATATATATAGCATGGTATTATCATATCCTCTAGGGTTTTAACGGTTCTATTAGACCGACTATCTATCTTAGGATGATAGGTAGTTCTGAAACACAAATCTATATCCATGGCTTGTTGAAGACTCTCCAGGACTTCAAGGTAAACATCGGATCTTAATAAGATATAATATAATGTGGTACTGCATGAAAGCTTACATCTTTATTAATGAATATCCTAGAAAGAGGATCAAGATATAAATATTATATGATAGTAATGAAATTTTCTTAACTCGTAATGCATTTGGATAAAACCCAAATAGAATTATGGCATTAAGATGTTTGTGGGAGTCCAATGATGAAATCCATGGTGATGTATTTCCATTTTTAGTTTGGTATGGGTAATAGTTATGAAAAAGCCTTATATTTTTATCTCTTGGTATTGACTTTATGACATACTGTGTATTGAGATATATACTCTTTAATATTCCTTTTTCAAGTTATCCCACTAGAAATACTTTTTCATATCTCTATAAATATCAATAATTCTATGTGGAATAGAGAATGGTGAACTATGGGATTCATCCAATAGATCCTTCTTTAAGTATAGTTTTGATGGGACATACTTAGTTCCTAGACCTTATCATTTCATCACAATCATAGTTGAACTCAGTAACATTAATCGCCTTATTCTATAGTTCTACACCATCCTTCTACACCTTCTTAATCATCACATGGATATATGGTTGAACATTAATCTAAGAAAGATAATATCTTTCCCCTTTCCTCCTGATTTCATTAACCATATTCTAAAAATCCTTAAGTATTGGGTCACTTTGAATACTCATCATGGATAAACTAACATGTTTTTTATAACATAGAACATCATCCACCTTGTTCATCATCCTTGGGTGGTAATGTATTGAGTGGTTATAATATTTAATCAACTATAACCATCGCCTTTGGCAAAATATTTACTATTTATGGGTAAATATATAATTTAAACTTTTATAAACAGTATATATATATATATCAAATTTCCATATAAAGTTAATTCCTTTATATATTTAATGAAAAGATTACCACTTTTGACTCTAAATCATGATTTGGATAATTTTTATCAAGAACCTTCAATTACAGTGAGCCATAATATATCACCATATAATTATATATAATAACACATCATTTAACATTCTTTAATGCATCCCTATAAATCACAAAACCTCCTCTATTGTAGGTTAGTATGAGTATAAGTTCACTAACCAACCTTCTCTTTAGTTACTTTAAATTTTATTCATATACATTATTCCAAAGGAACTTGACTCCCTTCAAAGTTAATATGATGAGTAAATTATATATCCATGAAAAAATCATCACAAAATATCGATAAAATATACCCAATACAAGAAAACTATGGATATAAATCAGGTTAGTTGGTCTATTTCAATGTTCAATAACTTCCATATTTTATGGACACACTGATACACCCTCACTTTAGATTATATGACCCAAAATGAAACTCTCTATAACTAAAATTCACACATGGTAAATTTTTCATATAAATTATCCTTCCTCAGGGTATTCATTACAATCCTCAAGAGATCTTCATGCCCATACTTACTCTTGGAATATATAATAATATATTCTACAAATACTACCACAAACTAGTCAAGATAATACTTAAAGACCCTATTAATTAAATCAATAAATATAGTGGGAGAATTTGTAAGACTAAATGGAATTGCTATAAATTCTTAGTGTCCATACCTTTTACGGAAGGTTGTCTGGGGTATTTCCTCACTTTTGACCCTCAATTAATAGTATCCAAAATTAAGGTAAATATTTGAGAAGTATTTACCTCCTTGAAATTGATCAAACAAATCATTAATATGTGGTAGTGTATAATTATTATTTATTGTGACATTTTTAAGTTCTTGATAATCAATAAAGTGTCACATCGATCCATATTTCTTCTTAACAAAAAGAAAGGGTGCATATCATAGTGATGTGTTTGGCCAAATGAATACCATATCAAGATTCACTTGTAATTGAATCTTTAATTTGTGTAACTCAATTTAGGGTTATTCTATATAGATTCTAAAAATAGGTGTAGCACTACGTATTAGTTCTATTAAAAAATCTACTTCGGGATTTGGAGGAATACTTGGAAACTCTTCAGGAAATGCATCAAAAAACTCCAGTAAAATAGTCATATATTTGATTTTGAGTTTCTCTCCAACCATCTTAGATAAAAACCCCCATTGAATAGTAATAAATGTCAATATTGTAAGAACTAGGATCTTCTTTTGAGGTATGAATCTTTCTTTCTGGTTGTTTTTGAGAAAAAGAGGAGTTTTTAGAAATTTTAGGAGTACACAATGTGTCCTTTAAGTACATGTCATGTACTCAGTTTCCGCAGGTGAACGTGTACTAACCAGGTAATGGTTGAGTACATGGTTTTATGTGGTAACCTGGAGACCGCCTAAAGCAGAGGCTGGAAAAGGCAAGTACACGCTGTGTACTTTTAAATAACACATCGTGTACTTTATTTTTTTTCATTAAATGGACCAAGGTCATGCCTGATGGACAGAACGCACTTCTTCTCAACCAATTTTATCCAGGAGCATTCATATGGTCGGGGATCTTCTCTGATCCCCTGACTCATCATTCGTTCTCTGAATCGATTATTGTCGATTGCATTGGAATCACATTGGTGAGTTCTTGGTTATTTTTGAACTTCATCTCTTGATTTATCCTCTCTGCAAGATATCCTTTGTTGAATTTCTTAAGTGTTTTGTAGATATACGGAGTTCTAGGGTGATTCAAGGCCTGAGGTGCACGTATATCGTCCGTACAATGTCGAGGTAGGTGGTTTGTGCCTTTTGTAGTTATTCTTTGAATTTTATGAGCAAAATTTCCCAACACCCAAGGATAGGTTATTGTGTATTTATGGTTTTTAGCCCTGTTATTTTCTGTTATGACCTATTTTTTTAGATAGAGGTTAATTTTTTTTTGAATAGGGTTAATGTTTCCATGCTATGGAGATTTTTCCAATGTTTTCTTATTTTGACTGTTTGGTCTAGATTTGCCTATTAGGCTACAGCTTTTTTTTCCAGGCCTAGTATTTTTAGGATGGAGTCATTTTATCTGAAATGTTGTGAGATATTATAGACTATTTATCCAAGTATTTCTTGTGGTTTACTTTGACTATCACATATCGTTTGTGCATGATTAACTTATACAAGGCTGTGGGAACTTGGTGTAGTAGGCCATCGGGAGAATAGACACTAAGGGCTTCTCTAAAGTGTCTGTTTTACTATTACATTGCGAGACCATAGGGGGTGGACTTTGTGCTTCCTCAGAGTGTTTGTAGTTTTCTCAATATGGGACACAAGAGGAATTGGATGTTGAGTTCTTCCTCAAGGTTCCTATTAGTTACTGATAAAAGACCACAGGGGGTATTGATGGTGAGTTCTTCCTTAGAGAGTCTTTGATAAAGCTAAACCAGAGGGGTTAGACTGTGTGTACTTCCTAGAGGGATGCTTGTGGTTGTTTGGTTGAACCATAAGGGTTAGGCTATGAGTAATTACCAGAGGTTTACCTACTTTTTATTGGTTTGTCTTGATATATAAAAATTAATGAAATTGAATTTGTAGGATTGTTACTTTGTGTACTTTCTAATTTACTGCTTCATTTTCTTTATTGTCTACCATATATATTCACTGACTGTTAGGCACATATCTTTGGGTTGTTTCCAACTAGGATTATTATCACACCCTGTTTGGGTCATGCTTTTGGGCCCAAATAGATTATATTGTTGCAGGTATAGATAAGGGAAAGTGCCCTTCTATATCAATTACTTGATTGATGTGGGGCTGGGGAGCATGGGACCAAGCTGAGGCTTGAAATTTTGTGGAGTTGTTTACTTTATTTTCTTTGTACTTTGGTTTAGTATTTTATTCCATAATTATGACTTCTTTGTCTTCTTTCCTAGACATATGTATCATGCATCATATATATTTATATGTTCTCAGTTGTTATTACTTCCAGTCTTCCACTGTTTAATTTTTTATGGTATTATTACTGCTTCTGCTATTACTATCTGTTTTAATTCCACTGTGTTACTCTTCCAATGAGCGAATAGTTTCCCCACAATCACACCCAAGTCCATCACTGCTTGTCGGCATCCTCTGGCATTCGGGGAAATTATCTTGAGGCCATGTGACCAACCAGGTACGGGGCGCCTCTGGTCGGCTTCTGGAACTGGGACGTTACAAATATAGTGAATTTATATTCCATTTGGAGTTCATATTTATCCCCATGATGATAAATGATAATAGATTGGTTTGGAATATCAAATGTGACTTCCCTTTCTAAAAAATTAATATGGTATTTATATAAATAAATCCAATTTGTGATAAAAATAACATCAAATTTAACTAGATGAAGAATAATGAGATTTATAGGAAGTAAATTCCCACAAAATCCAATCAAAGAAGGATTATATAATTGAGATGTGATCACCATACCATTAAAAGTTTTCACTAATAATTAAATATCTAATTATTGAGGTGGTAATGTGATACCCTTATCAAATTCTTTAGATATAAAATAGCGGGTGGGTACATAATAAAATAAGATGATATAAGTTATAAATTATATGATAAGTGTACTATTAACAACTTTGTTATAATAACCCATATTAGTAATATATATCACATGATATTTCCCTTTATCTATAGTATTAATAGGTTTCTGATGTCGATCATCATCATTAACCCTAATATTTGAGCACTGATTAGCATAATGCCCATAATATATGAATTTGAAACACTAGAGTGTGGGTGGTGTATTCTATGAATATTTATCTCCATTAATATCATTATTTATCTTCTTCCCATCACTTCATCATTATATTACTCAATAACCTTCCTTTCCACACTTAAATAATTTCTTAGTCCCTTTAAGACAATTTCCTTTATGATACTTTTCATACTTCTAGAATAAAGAAAGACTCATCTTCTTCCCTCTATGGTTTTTATTTTTAGAATTTACTTTTAATTACATCGTTATTTTCTTATCAAAACCATGAGATTGATGGGTGACTATGATCTTCATTTCTACCTTGAGAGCACATCGAACAATTTTTTCATGGTTACTAGAGTATCTTATGAATATCTCCCTCCTGAGGCTTGGTTTTAACTGACTTAAGAATTGATCAATATTTATTTCTATTTGGATGATAATACCATAAGCATACCTCACAAGCCTTTTAAAATTTTCCTCATAGGTACTAATGGATTCATCATCCTTCTAATTTATCTCAAGGAATTCTTTTTTCATTTTCACATGAATAATGCGAGGAAAGTACTTATTAAAAAATAACCTTTTAATATTATCCCACTCCATATAGTCAATTTCTAAAAGTTGCCTCATATTATTTATATGAGTACACAATTGATCTAATTCACTTTACAAATGATAAATATACTAAAAAACGTTTTTATGATTTTAATGGTAATGAATAGAAAATATATTTTCAGTGGTACATATCCTTTACTCAACTATTATTGGACCATTAAACCCACTAAAAGAAGGTGGATTATTCCTTATAAAGGACTCAACAAAATATGTTTTCCTCTTTTTCTCATTTTTAATATTACGATGATTCATGAATTGAGAAAGTTTTATAAGAATATAAATAGGATATTTCATTCAAGATCCTATAACATTTGGTGTTATAAGAGGACAATAATTTTATTCTTTTTTCACATTCATCATTAATAATATTTCTTCAGGTTCCATCTATTGACTATAAACAAAAGTTATAATTTGAGAAACAATAATTATAGTGTGAATCTATATAATCATGAAAATAATTTATATAATGTCTAAATAATGACACCATATTTTCAATCTATGGAAATTTAGGTTTAACCTAGGAAATCCATGGCCATTATCTATTTAAATCTATTAAACCCCAGCTCAAATAACCTGGTAATAGTAGTTGAATAGGTTGAACACATAGCCTAAACCACACCTCATCATATGATAAAGTATAATAACTAGAAATGAAGGTCAAAGGTGGTACGGTGGGGAGACTATACCCTCATAATCATATTGGAACATAGTGGTAACAATGTATAAATAAATAATGAGTAATAGATTAAATAATAATGAATAAAGCAGTATAACAAGTATAACCATATGATTCATAAATAATAAACCCATAATTTGAAACAATACTATATAAAATAATGATGTCATATCTTTACAAAAAGATCAAGAATAGATTGAAGTAGAAAAATAAAAAATTCCAAAAGACCAAAAACTATCCCAGAATCTCGAGCACTATCTCAGTCATCTACTACCAATCTCCCATTCTAATACAATAAATCACATATCTATAACTGGATTCTTCCCCTAATCCACACCTACAGTCATCTAATCTTCCTTAGAACCATCGGCGGCCTAGATAGGGTGTGAGATAAACTCAGTAGGCCACCACCAATAGTGTCCATACAAATCCAGTCTGTGAATATAAACTGTAACAATGTACAGGTACATAAAATTAAAATAGGAAACAAAAACAACCCAAGTCGAGCTCTGATTCCTTATGGGACACTCGACTAACCATACCTACTTCATCCTATACTGGATGTCTCTGATCATGTGTTAATTTATTCATTTAGTTAAGGTTTTGGGGAATATAATACTAGTAAACATGGGAAGTAATGATGATAATACTAAAGAGTATCCAAGAGGAATCAAGGAATATTTTACCTTAGAAGGTTATTCTAGCTCCTGGTACAAAACCATGTACCCTAGAAATAAGTTCTAAGTGCAATAAAAGGGGTATACCCAATGAATTACACTAGAAATATGTATAAGCGAGTCCATGGATCAATTCTAAGGTAAATGTTGGGGTAAGAATGATAGGAGACCAAGGAGAATAATCCGAGGTGTTTCATGTAATAAGACATCACATTGATTCCAAGGAGTACATCCAAGACATTCTAATTTTCTATAAGAGGATAGGGATATTATGGTGTCACGTCAAGAATCCACTAATAGATAAGTATTGAGTTCCAAGGTGGTTATCTCCCTTGGAAATTGGCCCAATGAATCAAAATAGAATTCAATGAGTGCTCAAGGCATTCCCTTGGGAATCCAAGGTGGGCTCAAGTTTGACCATTCCTATAAAGATGAAAAGGACCATTTTTGATAGGCATAGTATACTCATGTTTATATATATATATATATATATATTCATAAGTCACCATAGTCCATGTAATAACCACACCAATTTAAATTTACTTAGTTTCATTCTGACACCTTTCATTAAGAGGACAAGGGTCAATGAGGGACATGAAACCATAATAATTTTACTATATAAAAAAATCCGAGTGATTTAGGCTTTCTATTTAATAATTTATATTTCATTTAATTTAAAGAAGGAATTACCATAATAAGGGTCTATTAAATCATGCCTAAAATATGTTTTGGTTAGTCACAACATTCTTTATCGAAGGCATAATAAGGAATGCACCCTAATTGGGTGGTCTGCATTGAGGTATCAACCTACAATGATTTCAATTAGTCTCATTGGGACTCTATATTACAATTTAGTCAATTTAATTTAAATCATATGGATTTTGGAGGAATCGCACAGTTAAATTGGTGTGCATAACAATGGAAACAATTCATAAACGACAACATCTAAGGAAAAATTCATAGACCACCTACCTTATGCCTTTTTTAGAACACTTGTTGATTATCATCCCTTGGTTTGGCCTAAATTGGAAGAAAATGGAAGAATATATGAATACCCTGAAAATAGTGTATATTATATTGCAACAAAATAACTCTGTTGATGGGAAGATTAATAAATAAAGGAGCTAAAGGAATGGATATATTATTTATGGTGTTTCAATGAGATAGATGGCATCAAAAATGGAGTCTAGATGGAAGAAAATATTCAAAACCTAGATTTATGCTTGGAGGAGCTCTTCAAAGTGGAGGAGCTGATGTGTGTTGGAGATAAAAGAAAAAAATGGAAGATTTAAATAGAAATGATGGTAATAATGGTCTTTTCACCTAAAATTGTAAAGGGATCATGGTTTGTAGAGGTGGTTGGCCAAACCATGCACCAACCGTGAAAAAACCACTATCCCAAGACACCCCTCACACGGGATAGGTGCACGGCTTGACTAACCATGTTCAACCCATAAAAAACCCATCTATAAAGAGTTATACAACACTCTCATAGCCATGAGTCCTAATGTACATGGATAGAAAAAGTTGTGCAGAACCAGACACAGTACTAGACTACCCTTCACAGTTTAATCAAACCATGCGAACTTGGCCACACGGTTTATCCAAACTATGCATCCCACTTATTTCCTCCAAAATTCAGGGCTCTAGGATTTTAAAACTCCTGCGACACCCTAAAAACTTATGTGAACTCATTAGGAACTCCAACCAGGATAAAATTAAAGAATAAAAATAAAAACGAAAGGTTCAATACCACAAATAAAAATCTAGGTTCTTATAATATTCCCCCATTAAAACAACTCATCCTTGAGTGTTCCTTATAAGGGTGGTAAAGTGTAATATGACAATAGCTCTAGAAATTAGGCACATGCATCGGCCTCCCACTCCAAAGTCTTATCTTATACATGGTTGTGATGCCACATCACTTGTACTAAAGGAAATGAATGACCTTACAGATCCTTTGTTCTATTTTTGATGATACAAACATGATACTCTTCAAAAGAAGCATTGGACTCCAATTAAACATCCACGAGATCAAAATTATGATACGGGATGGCAAGATATTGGTGAAGTTATGATATATGGAAGATGTCAAGCATGGATTGGTACCTCTGGGGAAGATATATCTGATAGGCTATCATCCTGAATCTATCCAATATCTTGAAATCTTCAATGAATATAAGAGTCAACTTTGACTTACATAATATTTTTTTATACCATAATATAGGGAAAACAAACAAGAAAACATGATCCCTAGCCTCAAACTCTAGAGGTTTTTGATGACGATTGGAAAAATATTTATGTCTGGACTATGCAGTAACCATACGTTTCCTGATAAGATGCACCTCCATTGAGGTCTCTTGAATTAGATGAGGTCCTAGTAGCACTGCCTCTTCTACCTCTAGCTAGAACTGAGGTGATTGGCATGACCTACCATATAAGGCCACATAAGGTTCCATATATATGGTCACAAAATAACTGATATTATATGCGAAATTTAAAAGAGGTATATGTTCCCCCCAATAACCCATGAAACCAAGTACGTATGCTCAAATAATGTCCTCTATAACTTTTATTGTCTATTCTGACTGGCCATCAGTCTGAGGGTGGTCATTTTTACTCAGGATTACCTATGCACCTAGTGCTTTATGAAACCCCTACTAGAACCTCAATGTGAAACAAGAATACCTATCAAAAATGATAGTACAAGGGATCCTATATAGGCATATAATCGCATAGATGTTTATTATTATCAGGAAATCTATTGAGAAATTCTCCTAGAAGGGAAGGAAGTTTTTTACATTTTTCAGCCTATCCATGACTTCCCAAACTTTTTCACTACCTTGAGGTGACCTCAGTAAACCAGTCACAAAATAAATTATTACATCATCTCATTTCCATTCTAAAACCAAAAGTTAATGTAACAAGCTATAAGGTCACCGGTTCTCTTCCTTCACTTATTGATAGCTGTAACACCTAGTGATAAAATCACCAATATAACATTTCATCCTAGGCCACTAATATTGGTGGTCCATGTTGCAATACATCTTGGAAATCCCAATGTGCACTATCCATTATGAATAATGGGTTTCTTACATCAGTTCCTATAGAATGTATGTAGGCATCTAGATACTCCCTTGTATAAGTATGATTTCATCTATATCAACTGACCAATCTAGTGATGGGTTAGTACATAAAATACTCTATCACGGGACCAATCCTTCAAGATATTAGAATTTACTCCTCTTCACTCTATCCAAAAGTGACGAGGATTCCACCATAGATATAAGAAAAGGCCGATTGTATCTTTCATAAACCTTTATGTGCATCTCATAAAGAAAATACATTAACCTCTATTCACCACTAGATTCATAAAAATATTGTATCCAAGTCTTCCATCTCAAATCATCAACAACTCCATTACCCTTACCAGGCATATAGGTAATCCTGAAATCAAAATATTGAAGGTATTAAACCCATATCCTTTGTTTGAGGTTCAATTCACACTGCATCAATATATACTTGAGGATTTTTGTGCTCTGTATACACCACAAACAACCCTCCTAGTAAATAGTGTCTCCAATAATGTAATTCACAGACAACTGATACTAGATCAAGATCATGCATTGGGTAGTTACGCTCATGAGGCCTCTACTAACGGGATCGGTATGCAACAACTCAGTCTTCCAACATTAAAACTACACCCATCCTAACACCTGGGGCATCACAAAACATTGTATAGCTTCTTCTAGGATCTGGTAGGTTCAGGATCATGGCTGAAGTAATTCTTCCCTTCAACTCCTAAAAATATATTTCACATGCTTTAGACCATACAAACCTGATTCCCTTCATGGTCAAGTAAGTAATAGATGCTGTAAGATGGGATAAATCCAGTATAAAATGCATATAATATCTAATAATCCCTAATAAACTCTATAGTTAAAACACATTCTTGGGATTCCCCAAGGAAACTATGACACTGACCTTCTCTAGGTCAACTAGTACTCCTGATTATGATATAATATGACCTAAGAAGTGAACTTTGTCGATCCAAAAGTTAAATTTGGCGATTGTTTCATACAAAATATGCTCTCTCAGTGTACTCTCAAATATATCAAGGTGTTTTTAATGATCATGTAAAGTTTATGAGTACACCAAGATGTCATCCACAAACACTATAATGAAAGAATCAAGGTATGGGTGGAAAAACCGATTCATCAAGACCATGAAAATGGAAAGAACATTCGTAAGATGGAACGTAATAACCAAATACTAATAAATACCATATCTTTTATGAAACATTTTATGTGGTATGTATGAAGTTCTACCTCATAACTGATGATAACCTAGCCTCGTATCAATTTTTTAGAATACTTTAGCTCTAAGAATTAGTTCGAAAAGATCATATATGTGAGGTAATGGATATCAGTTCTTAACTAAAAGTTATTTAAACCTTTGATAATCCACACATATCCTAATTTTATCATCCACCTTCTTATAAAAAAATCATGGGTGAACCCCAAGGTGAGGTACGGGGTCAAATAAAACCATTTTATTCCAAGTCCTGTAGCTTTCTCTTAACCTCTTGAAACTCAGTAGTAGTCATCCAGTAAGGAAGAATGGGTATTAGTGATGATCCTAGAACTAGGTCGATAGGTGAATCCAACTCTCTCCCAGTAGGTTACCTAGAAAAATCATCAGGTAATACATCCCCAAAATGATCTACTATAGGAAGAAATCATCCTGACATATTCCCTGATCCTTTATATAAAGGTTTCCCATCTAGGTTGTCACTCCACCCAGTCCTTGATGCTCTGGTCCATCTCAATTGGTATGGATATCCCATCCACCCTTATGAACAAATATACTACCCTCAAGGTAAATGAAAGATACCCTTCTGTGATAAAAATAAATGTGGTCATGATAAGAAGCTAGAAAATCCATCCCAAGTATGGTATTGAAACCTATCATCTCAAGGATTAAAAGTCTCCACAACAAATGATAGTCTCTAATATCAATAAGACACTCTCTACATCATTGTACACTCACTTAGGGTTATCATTCTATAAATGTACTTAATTTCAATATATATAATTTATATAATTAATATATAAATAAAGGAGTGTTAATAACCTATATCAAACAAAGTAGATATGATAGTAGAGGCTATTAAAATAATACCTCATACTGGAGATATACTTGCACACTTCTCCTTAGGTATTGGATATACTGTATGAAATTGGCCAGATCTATGGCCCTGAGCTATAGTTGGACTACCATGAGTGGGTCCGCTCTGCTGATGCTAAAAAATAGAAGTATGGATACCAAAACCAAGATCTCCTCCTCATACTAATCGGTCAGTACTACCCCATATCTTTATCTAACATGGATATACTAATCCTTCTCTAAAAGGTGGAGCTAGTTTAAATCCTCTCCCACTTGAAACAGATGGAAAGGTTTACAAGAACCTTTCAAGAAGTCCCATTTGGTCGTAGGCTATGTAATCAACTGGTTTCTTGTCACATTGAGGCTTCAAGTGTCCTTTATTACCATACTAATGAAACACTACAAAAATAAAAGTGTGGATTCCCTGGCTATCACTTCCCTACTTAAAATACTCATAAAGACATTTATGGTAACTGGAGGAACCACTAATCTATCTTTGAACTAATACATCATGCCATGTACCATCTGATTCCCTCATATTGTATTTGTTGATAAGGATTTGATTCAAAATCTCTGAGATGGTAAATAACCTGAAAAAATTTACCTGTTATCATATGGTTTATCTAATCCCATCCTCAAATAATCTCAACCTAGATGGCTCATCACTTTCTAGGGTTAGTGAAAAACATTGAATCTTTATAAAATGAGTTGAATAGTCCATTACATACATGGTTCCCTGCTCTAGGTGCATGAAAACTCTATCCCAATCAGCTATTAGAATATCTAGGAAGAAGAATATGTAAAAAATAGACTATAAATCCCTCCAAGTCATGCCCTAAATCTGATCATCCTAATTCATAACATCCCACCAATTCTTGGACGAATCATGAATCATATAAGTGGAAAAATTCACTCTCCTCTTAAGAGGTGTATCAAGATTCTCTAAAATCAATAACATATCCTCTATCCAAGACTCTATAGCCTAAGGACCACCATCCTCTGAAAACATTGGTGGATTCTACTACTGAAACTATCAGGTAAAACTCTACCATGGAAGAGGTAGGTTGTGGAGATCCCTATATATTATATATAAAATGCAGGAATTATTCTCAAATCTGCTCATCATCGCTCACATTGGGAATATCCATAGGTGCCGTAGGTGTCACTTCTGGAGGTAACAATGGTGGATTAGGGTCCCTCACCTCTAGAGCATAGTCATCACAACCCTCCTGGAACATGACTTGAGGAAGTTGTGGATTCATAACTCTACAAATGTCAATCACACACCTCAGATAGAATTTGATAATAAAAGGCAATGGATATAAGAATATGATAAGTACAACACATCCTATTCAATATGAATACCCCTCTTATTTATCCTAAATCCATGTATGGGTGATGGAAATGATCATAAAGAACCCAAGAGACACTTCCTAATACCTACTACTAAGGTTGGGTCTGGGTCAAGCTCTCTGTTTCACTATAAGGGTCTTAGTATATAGAATTTCAATTGAAAGTTATAAAAGAAAAATCCCTTTAAGTTTAAATTGGAATCCCATTTTAATAGTGATAGTATTTAAATTTAATATTTACTATTTATTATATTCTCATTATAGACCAATTAAATGAAATACCATTCCCAATTTATAAAATTATTTTATTTATAAATAACAATTGGTAGTTCATTTATCTGTTTCTAAATATTTACATTCAATAGTATAATAGAATAGGTAGTATAATATGATTTCATTATATAAATCATCATTCACAATTTATAGAGGTACATACACTCTTTAAAAGAAAAATTAAACACATGTGTTAAAAATAAACTAACATTTCAGTCAATTTAACCTCAGTTACATAACTCAAACATGTCATAATTGGTTAATTAAGGTGGAATCGTCAAAACAATATGGAAAAATACTATTTAGGTTTATTTATACACTTCATAAACCAATTATTCAACTGCCTTTTTCCTTGAAAAACATTAGTTTCATAACAGATATATCACTCAAGGAACATACAACAATATCATTAAGTCAAAAAAATAAAACCTGCATGTCATGGAATAATGCATGACATTTCAATCCCTATGGTACCTGTAATGTTTCATGATCAAATATTCAATTCCATACCAAGATAAGGATAAATAATAACCAATAATAGCATAATTAACACCCCGCATCATTTACATTACCCAGTGTTGAAATCAGTGAAAATGTAGCAGGAATAATCTAAAAAATCAAAAACCATCCTAGGAAATTTAGATTTTCCCCCATATGTGGGTGAGATACTCTCAATTATAGGCTCATTACCAAATTCTAACACATCATATTCTCTTATCTACAAACCCAAATAGTGAGATAAAGAAAAATAAATATGTTGGTTCCACTTCGTGGCATCCTGACTTATCTCGCCTGGTAATAGTATCCAAACTAGTTGGATACATGGCCTTAAATGTGCATCCATATATTCTAGAGGCTATTGACTAGAATTTTGGGTCTAAGGTGGTGTTATTGGGAGACCATACCCACATAATCAAAGAGGAACACAGTGGTAACAATGTATAAATAAATATTGAATAACATATATATTAATAATGAATACGTAATCGGAACAAGTATAAACATAAAATTCATAAATAATCAACCTAAAATATGAAACAATACTATATAAAATAATTTTAACACCCCCAATATTTTACAATATGATTTTTTTTTTAAATAAATCTAATATATTTGATAGTTAATGTTGCACAGAATGTCGAGCTTAAACGAACTCCAAAAAAATTATTATTTTAACACGACCATCATAACCTATCCCTTTAGTTGGAATGAATAAATAGTATTAACCACATTATAGAGTATATAATATTCCAAATAATTTTTAATATATTAATTAATTCGTATTAAATAAACCCACAATTTTTAGTAAATCCATTTTGTTCTTCAAATATATATTTTCTTCAAAAAAAATTTATTGTTTTCCATGAGAAATATATATAATTAATTTTTAAAACTTTTATAAAATGTATTTTATAAAATTAAAATCATTTTTGGATTCATAATTTGAAATTATTCTATTATTAACATTATATAATCTTCTGAAAAGATTAATTTTTCAATGGATAGTGAAAAACACCGATTTTTGTAAATGCCAATTGTTTTATATAAATTAAGCAATTTAAAAGTCCCATTATATTTTGAATATGGTTTAAAGTAAAATAAGTGTTATTTAATTATATTTTATCCACATAAATTATTCTTAATTAACTTTATATTGTATTTTATAATAATTTTATTTTGGAGTTTAAAAATGGGATTTTTTTCTGAAAACTGTTTTAAAGTACATAATGTTTTCCATTTTTAATTAATTATAATAACCCCTAAAGGGGAATAATTTAAATTAAATTTATATATTATATATCATTAAATATTAATTTATTTTTAAAAAATGATAATTATGAGACATATAGTCAATATAAAATCATATTTTTCTTGAAAAATACACTTCTTGGAAACCATCTTTTTCGTCGCATCCACAGGTTTTGTTTTAAATATAATTTTGACAATTATATGAATTGAATTTGGTAAGATGGATCCAATATTAGTAATTAGAATTTCCAAATTAGTTTTTAAGTTCATTTTCATTTTTAGGCATAAAATAATTATCATGGCAAAAAATCATTTACCATGGTATAGATAAAATAATGAAATGGGTTAAAGTAAAAAAGGTAAAAGCTTAATATACCTAAAGCTCCAACTTTAAATTTTTGATTGATGTGATGATATACCTTAACCATAATTTAAAACATTAGTGATAAATCTAATTTTTTGTAACTAAGGCCACCCAAATGTGGTTGGATTTAAATATAAAATAATCATTATTTAATCACTTAATCCCACCCCTCCTCAAGTATAAATATCACCCCTCACCACCCCATTTCTCCACAAAATCCTTGAATCACCTAAAGTATCTACCAAAACCTCTCCTCTCCACTATCCCCTATCCAATTTTTTCTAGTCTCACCAAAATACCAATTCTAAGGTCTTTAAGGGATCCGTTATGGAGGTGATATTCAAGAGGATAAGAAATTAGGAAAAACTAAAGGGAAGGTTTAGTTAAACTTTAGAAACAAGGACGATAAAACCTTAGTAAGAACCATAAGTGTAAATATAGATTAAAATACTAGAGTTTCGTTAATGATCGTGAATAAACTAAGTTAAAACTAAGGGGTTATAGATTGAAATTTTTTAAGTAATTTCCCTTAATTATGTGGTTTTCCTAATATGATTAGTGTTTCTCATACTATTATTTTTGGTTTTAGTCAATGGAAAGAACCTGAAGGAACCTTTTTAAAGTTGAATGTGATGGGAAATGAAATTATTTTCCTCCTGAGTAACCAAATTTTTTGGGAATTGGGATGAAAAATCTTATTACTATAATCCCACAAACTATGAATCATATTGGGATTCCAAATGATAAAATGAGGGAACAAAATTATATTGTGTCCTTCATGAAGAAAAAACCACCTTTTTTTAGTGGATCTTCTGATCCACTAATAGCTAAAAAATTTATCAACACCATTGAGAAAATATTTTCTATTCTTTAATGCTCAAGACATGAAAAAGTTGTCCGAATTTTTTATCATCTGGAAGGAGAATCAGATCCATGGTGAACTATTATCAAGAATATGAGGCAATAGTAGGAAATAAAACTAATAGAATGGAATTATTTTAATGGTATATTCCTCAACAATTACTTCCTGTGTATTCTATGTAAAAATATGGAGAAGGAATTTCTTGAGCTTAAGAATATGGATAATGAATCCATTGGTACCTATTAGGTGAATTTTACAAGACTTTCAAGGTTTGTTTACGGATTAATCATCATCCCTAAATAAAAAATTGATCAATTATTTAGTGTCTTGAAACCAATTATTTGGAAAAAATTATCCATAAGGGACTTTGGAAGCTATAAAGAAATTTTTTGATGTACACTAATAGTGGAAATTCAAGTTGGTAATCCTCAAGGTTTTAGTGATAAGAAAAGGGAGATCGATCTTAATGGAAACTCCAATGGTTTTCTACATAGAGGGAATAAAATGTTTTAACATCCTACTTTCCAAAAATGTGGAAAGTATCACTCAGAGGAATTTCTTAAAGGAGCACAAATATGCTTCAAGTGTGGGAAGACTATCCATAAAGAAAACGAGTTTTGAAGTGATGTAAAGAGGCCAGTTAATGAAATGAATTGAGAGAAAGCTTAAAAAATTCACCACTCACAATTAATTTCTATAAATGTAAATATTTTGTGCATTATGAAAATCAACGACCCAATACAAGGGCTAATCTGGATGATAAGACACAACAACTACTGAAGGAAAAGTACAAAGGGAAAACTTATGTAATCACAATGGATGAAGTAAATCATATTAATTAGGTTATATATATTATCCCACCCTATATGGGAATTTAATTATTCATGAGTGAGGCCTATAAAAATATTATTGTTCAACCTTTAGTGAAATTTATTGTGATTATATCCCTTTATATGAATTATGGAATAATTAAACATCTAAGTATTATTCTTCTACAATTTTCTTTAAGTATTTTAAAGTATTTTTTGAATGGTATTAGTAACCATGAAAATTGATTGAGGTTATATTTTAGAGAACATGTTATTAAGGAAAATATAACCTTTAATATGTTCATGATGTTGGGATAATAATGAAATAAATAAATAATTTATTGTGATAAAGAAATAGGATAGTATTTATGACCAAATAATTGATTAAAAATATGATTACAAGCTAGTTTATGGATTGAGTAAATATAATATTTGGATTTATGGTATGAGGAAAGAGTTAATTTTTTAAAGGATGCATGTTTTCAATATGGTTTTATAGTAATTCTTTTTATTAACATGTTTCAATAGAATACATGATAATGATATTCACATGGTTGGTGTGTTAAAATTAAGAGAAACATAATGTTGTTTGGGGGACTAATGATAAGTTGACTTTGAAGATTTAGTGAAATTATTTTGAAAGTTTTGGATTTTAATTTTAGAAAGGATCAAAATTGTAACAATTTATGAAATTTTTTACATTGAACTTTGGAAGAGGTTTTAGATATTAATTTATTACTTAGTCATGTGAATATTTATGTGTATTGGATGATCTATTCTAACCATTTTTTTATGATATGAGAGATAGAAGGAATGACTTTCCATCCCATTATGGAACTTGTGATCCACTAGTTCTGTAGGAATTACAATTTAAACTTCATTTCTTGTAGTAATAAATGAATTAGAGGGTTATTGAGTCACAACAAAAGAGTGAGATTATACATATGAGATTAAAAAAGTAATTGCATCTTCTAAAATGATTTTGAAATAAAATTTTATCTTATTAACATAATTTCAAATGATATCAATGAACTTTTTCACACCTATTTGGTCTATGTTTTTGTGGTCATTAACCTTCTAATGACCATGTTCTATATCATTCTCTATAAGAACTAGATCGTTATAATTCTCTTCAATTTCCATATTTTCACTTTCTACTAATATTATTCTAATTAGAATCCTTGTTTTGTGGTGATATTCTCCTTTTAATTTCCTCTTTTTAAGAGGAAGTTTTATTGACCTTTTTTATAAAGTGGGTTTTCCACAAAATAATTTTCAAATATCCACCTTTGATTTTCAAAGTGAAATTTCAAATTGTGAGGATGAATTTTTTTTTTTTTTGAAATTATTGATTGTATCATGTTGGTAGCTTATCAATCAGTGATTCCACTAAATCTATCTCAAGTTAATGATGTGTTCCATGTATCTCTCCTGATAAAGTACATACCTGATACTTTACATGTACTAAACTCAGAGGTCATACTGATAGAGCAAGATATTTCTTATGAAGAAACAACAGTAGAGATTCTGGATCATAGATATAAAATTCTACAAAACAATACCACTCACCTAGTTAAAGATTTGTGGTGAACAACCAATTTGAGGAATCTATGTGAGAACCCAAGGATGCGATGAGGCAGAGATATCCTCATCTTTTTTTTTGAGTGATGAATATCAATGAAAAAAATTATTTTAAGGGGGGTAAAATGTAAAACCACAATATTTTACGGTATTTATTTTTTAAAATAAATTTAATCTCTTTGATAGCATATGTTTCACAAAACATTGAGCTTTAAAAAACTAAAAAAAAAGAATATTATTATTTTAACATAACCATTATAAACTAGCCATTAAATTGGTGAAAATAAAAATTATTAACCATGTTAGGAAATATATAATTTTCAAACTCATTTTTAATCTATTAATTTATGATTAGTAAATAAATACAAAACTTTTAGTAAAGTCATTTTGTTCTTCAAATATATTTTTTCTTCAAAAAGTTATTTTTATTGCTTTCTATGAGAAAATAAATATAACTAATTTTTCAAACTTTTAGAAAATTAATTTGATAAAATTAACCTAATTTTTGGATTAATAATGTAAAAATAATATTAGTATTAATTTTTGATAATCTTAATAAAAGATTAATTTTTTAGTAAATAGTGAAAAATACCGATTTTTTGTAAAAATGTCATTTCTTTTCAAAAAAATAAGAAATTTAAAAGTTACAATAATTTTTAAATATTTTTTTAAGTAACATAATTAATATTTAGTTTTATTTCATCCACTTAAATTCTTTTGAATCAAATTTGTATTTTAATTTAGAATAAGTCTAATTTTGGGTTTAAAAATGAGATATTTTTTTTGAAAACTGCCTTAATATACATAATGTTTCTCCTTTTTAATTAATTAAAATAATATATAATGGGGAATTTTTTAAATTAAATGTATGTACTATATATATTTAAATATTAATTTAGTTTCATGTAATTGTAATTATTATTCATAGAGTTAATATAAAATCATTTTTTGCTTGAAAATACATTTCTTGAAAACTCACTTTTTCATCGCATTTACTGGTTTTTAAATATAAATTTTCAAATTATATGAATTTAATTTGGTAAAATTGATTCCATGTTAGGAATAATAAGTTTTAAATTAGGTTGTAAGTTCATTTTCATTTTTATTCATAAAAAAATACCATGGTAATAAAAATATTTATTGTAGTATAGGTAAAATAATGAAACGTGTTAAAGTTAAAAGGTAAAATCTTAAAATACCTGAACAATAAAACTTCAAATGGGTGGTTGATGTGTTTTTAAACCATAAAAATACTTTAAAACATTAATTATCCAAATAATTCATTATAATTGAGTCCACCCAAATGTTCTTGGTTTTAATTATAAAATAATCGTTACTTAATCACTTAAAATCACCCCTCCTAAAGTATAAATACCACCCCACACCACCCTATTTATCCTCAAAAATAATGAATCTACTTTAATATCTTTTAAACCCTCTCCTACCCACCCTACCCATGTCCAATTACTATTTTTATCACCAAATACAAATTCCATGGCCTTTAATGGATCCTCCAAGGAGGTGATATTCAAGAGGAAGATAAATTACACAAAATTAAAGGAAAGACTGAGGTAAGGGTTTCTCGTTTCACTTTTACATATATAACATATATGACTTATTAACCACTTATTTCTTATGTGTGGTGTATATATACTTCCCTTTGATATATCATATAATGAATCTTATTATCATTATGGTATTCGACATTTCATTTGGTAATTATTGCTTTTATGGGGAATATAATTCAACTGATTACAAAGTGGTAAGGGAATTATTAACCTAATTGCCATTATTTGGGTTAAACTTATACTTCCTTGGATATTTAGGACTAATATTAATTATAAAATGAAGTGTTATTATATTATGATTGTATTTCAAATTATTTTATGTAGATTTATAGAAAATAAACATAATCGATTAATTTTTTTAATTCTCACTTCAATGATATGATATTTATAAGTGAATTTATTTTCAAAATTATCTTTATAAAGTTTCCTTTAAAAAATTATTTCATGATCATGTTTTATAAAATTATTTCAAAATATTTTTTTAATATTCTCTTTGGATTGTTTAAAGTCATTTTTACTCATGTTTTAATTTTTAAAAAATAGTTTGAATGGGATATTTTTATCATTTTATAAGTGAGGTTATTTGTGAATTTTTTGACAAAAATATGGATGAAATGTTTTTTTAATTTATACAGCATGATAAGATTTTCTCACTTTCATAATGCCTTAATTCCTTAAAGCTTCCTTTACGATCTTGAATAGTTATTTTCAAATAAAATGTTTTCTTTTATAATATATTTTCATTTTAAAAAAAAGATTTTAAAATAGAAATGATGTATTCCTCACGAATTATTTCAAGTGACCCATAAAAATCATTTTTACATCTTAGATAACATTATTTTATGTTACTTGTGATTTACTAGGGTTATTATTCTAGGATATTATTCATATTCATTCTATGGTTGGTTTATTTTTATAATGGAATTATGTTTATGAATCTAGATACTTTTCCATGAAATATTATTTGATGAAATGTTTATGAAACCAATTTAATTTCATGATTTCTGATTTGATGAATGATTTATATTCTTATGGAACACATATGTATGATTTTCATTATGTGAAGGGTGGGACCTATATCTTCTTCCAATGCATTGTGTAAAGATGGATAACTCATGAGGTAATTGTGTTATGCATTAACCTAATTTCATATTCATAAATATATGCATGGACCTAGTTTTAATGTTCATAAGATTATTCATGGACCTAGTTTCATGTCCAAAAGTTTATTCAAGGGCCTGATTTCATGTCCTTAACTTAATTAGTGAACCTATTTTTGTTTATAAATATTCACACAAGTTATAATTTTATATGTATGCCACATTCTTTGTCTTATGCCTATGTTATTATCTCATGGATCATGTTATTTTATGATTCTTTTATTATAAAATTCTATGATTTATTCCATGAATCATGATTATGATATTTGATATGTAAGGAATCATTTTTAAATTTTATGCTCATGTTCTTAAGCCCTTATGTTTATGTTATGATTTGTATCTCCCTTGTTTGCTCTTACTGAGCATCTGAGCTCACCCTTTTCCTATATTTTTTCCCTAGGATATAAATAAAGGTATTATGTATGATATATAAAAAAGATTTATATTTATTAAGGAATAAGTGGGAGATGATGTAAATGTTTTATGAACTAGTAATTTATTTTTCTAAGTATCCAAAGACACTAAACTCGTATGGTTTTTTCATGGTTTTGTTATATTATGTAATGAATATTCATCTATTTATATGTAATATCTATGTATGAAAAGAGTGGTTTCTTATAATAATGATGTCATGTCTATATAAAAAGATCAAGTATACACAGAATGAAGCATATACAAAAGAGTCAAAAAGACCAAAAACTATCCAAACAACTTGATCACTAGCCTATTCATCTACTACTAAACTCCTATACTAATAAAATAATTCATGCATCCATATTGGATGCTTCCCCTTATCCACACCTGTAAACATATAATCTTCCTAGGTACTAATGGAAGCCCATATAGAGTGTGATATAAACTCATTAGGCCACCACCAATGGATTCTATACAAATTCAGTTAGTGAATATAAATTATAATAGTGTGTAAGTATATAAATGTAAAATAAGAAATAAATAAAACCTAAGTCAAGCTCAGGTTCCTCATGGGACACCCGGTCGACCATATCGGCTTCAGCATATGTTGGATGTCTCTGTGAATGTGTTTTTTTAATCATTTATTAAAGGGATTGTAGAATATAATACTAGTTACCATGGTAATTAATAATGATAAAACTAAAAAGGATCTAATTGGAATCAGGACATACCTGACTTTAAAAGGTCAGGATAACTCAAAGTATACAACTATGCATCCCATTAATAAGGGATAAGTTAAATATAAGGGATATACCCAAGGAATTATACTAGAAATATGTTTAATCGAGTCCATGTATCAATTCCAAGGTAAATAATGGGATAATCATGACTGGATCCAAAGGTTAATAATATAAGGTTTTATATGTCCTAAGACATCATGCTGAATCCATGGAGTGCATCCAAGGAATGCTAATTTTTCGAAGGAGGAAAGGGATACTATGGGTTCACACCAAGCATCCTTAAGTAGATAAGGACCAAGTTCCAAGGTGATTATCTCCCTTGGAAACCAGCTCAATGAATTGGAATGGAGTCCTATAAGTGCTCAACAAATTCCATCGGGAATCCAAGGTGGTCTCAACCCTGATCATTACTATAAATATTAAAACTTCTATATGTGATAGGCACCCTATATTCATGTTTATATATATATATATATATATATATATTCATAATTCATCATAGTCCATGTAATAACCATGCCTATTTCAATTTACTTAGGTTCATTATAACACCTTTCGTTAAGATGACAAGGGTCAATGAGGTAAATTCAACCATAACAATTTAACTATATACAGTAAAAATTGAGTGATTTAGTATTTCTATTTAATGATTTATATTTAATTTGATTTATTAAGGAATTAACATAACAAGGCTCAAGTCAATAACACCAAAACAGTGTTTTAGGTAGTCATAGTGGTGTTCATTGAAGGAATAACCAGGAATGCATCCTAATTGGTTGGTCTACATTAAGATCTTAAGCTACAATGATTCCAATTAGTATCAATAAGACTTTAGATTATAATTTAATCAATTTAATTTAAATCATATTAAGTTTGGAGGAATATCACGGTTAAATCGAAATGCGGCACAATGGAAAAAATTCATAAATGGAAATACTCAAGGGAAAATTCATATACCACCTACCTTATGCCTATGGTAGAACATTCATCTAGAATTGACCCCTAGTTCAGCCAAAATCAAAAGAAAATAGAAAAATAGATGAATAAATTGAAAATATTTCATATTAGATGACACAAAAATAACTCCTTCAATGAGAAGATAAATGACAAAAGGAGCTAAAAGAATGTATGGCATACCATTAGTGTTCCAACATGACAAACATCATCACAAATGGATTCTAGATAGAAGAACGGATTCAAAGACTAGATTTTGTATTACAGGACCTATTTAAAGGGGATGAGTTGTCGTGCATTAGAGAGAAAAGAAATAGATGGATGAATTAAATAGAAATGAGTGTACATGGTATTTTCATAAAAAAATTTAAAGGGTGGACAGTTTGGCCACACGGTTGGAAAAATCATGCAGCAACCTTGCGATAACCATTATCCCAAGACACCCCTCTCATGGGCTCGAAACATGGTTTGACTAACCATGATCAGCCTATGAAAACCCCAATATAAAGAGTTTTATAACACTTTGTGTATCCTATGCTACATAGTTAGACAAAATAGTGTGGCCCCATACATTGCACCGGACCACCCTTCATGGTTTAATCAAACTTTAAGGACTAGGCTGCATGGTTTCTACTTACCATGCATCCCACCTGTTTCCTCCAAAATTTAAGGGTCCATGCTATAAACAAGTATTAGACACCCCTTAAACTCTTATTACCTCATTAGACACTCCCACTAGGAGAAATTTTATAAATAAAACTCATAACAAAAGGTTACATACCTCAAATAACAAGTCTAGTTCTTACAAAATACATCATAATGGCTTATAAAGAAAATATAAATTAACTGAAGAATATTCCTCAGGAGTTTCTATCTAGGTGTGTAGTCTTAGACCCACTCATCATGCACTTGTGACAATCAAGTTAATAACCAATCTACCCCTTTCAAATTTCTTACCTCTATGAGCATTTATTCCACAACCACTTCTACTTTCTAGTATCCAAACTATGATGTATTTACTAGGAAAACAAAAATCATTTCTTTACCGTAACTTAGGATGTTCTATTATATTTAGGATTATCCTAAGGTTTCTTTCAAACATTTACTTATCTTTATTTCCAAAAATATCTAAACCTTACTCTAATACTAACTGAGGTAACCCAAATATTACATATATAAATATTACATCCTATTAGATAAATATTCATTACATATCATTACAATCCATGCTAGATCCATAAATTTTTAGTTTCTTTGGAAACTTTCATACATAATCAACTAGTATATAAAATATCTCTATCATCTCCCAATAAGTTCTTACAACTATCACCCTTCTTAAACATATCATACTTGAAACCTTTCTTCGTATCCTAGGGAAAAGGAAACATAATAAAGGGTGAGCTCGGATACTTGATAAAGAAAAATAAGGGACATATCAATGATCATTTAAGTATAACATGAGAATAAGGGTATATGAACGTGTTTTTAGCATTTAAATACCAAAACCAGTAATTCATAGATCAAAATCATGAGTCATGGAAAAATTCTGGGTGGTTCATATGATAAGAATCATAAAGGAATTAAAGAACCTAATTTATATGATCATAACATTGGTATGATATCATGTTGTAAAGGAGTTTTATAAAGTGTTTCATAATCATAATCATATAAATCTTATTTCAAGGCTTCCCACCAAGACATTCATCATATGTTAGGCTCTGGCTAACCACCCGTGTACCTCTTTTTGGCTTGGGATAACCTCATATGTGCCCTCATTTGTCCATAGGATAACCTATCATGTACCTTTTGAGATTATAAAACATTAATATTAACCTGATAAATTATATGGATATAATATACACACCCATAACATTATCATAATCCATTCATATGTATGCCACAAGATTAAGAAAACATTTATCATTTCATCATAGCATAACCTATAGAAAAGAAAATGGGTTTCGTCAAGATTTCATCATCATAATCAATAACCATCCAAAGAAATAATAAGGATGGTATCATGGAATTATATCCCAAGTGAATAATAATTAACACAAAATTAGTTTATCATAGATGAAAAAATACCTTTAAAAGATTGCAGAAATATTTCTTGAGGGAAATACCATTTTCATTTTGAAATAACTTATTTAAAATATAAAAAATTAAAAAAATATTAAGGAAAATTTTTATTTGAAAAGAAACATGAAAGCTTTTAAATTAATATTTAAATCAAATAGTATTCATGATGGTGGGAAAATACATTCATGCAGTGTATGTTAAAAAATATAATTCATTCACACCTTTGGTAAAGATTACGTCATTCTAAAAGTGACAAGAAGATTACTTTTAACAATTTTATAGAAAGTAAAACATGGTCAAAATGAATTTAAAAAATAATTTTATAATATTAAAAACAATCTTGAAAACATTTTAAAGAATATATGTATATAGAAGAAAACTATTCCCGACTAAATAGAAAAACAAAGTCATTTTTCCTTAAAACATTCTTTTAAACTTTTGAGTACTTATAGAGAGTAAAATTAAAGGAATTTTTTAATTTATAGAAATAAAAAAATAAGAATAAAATAAATAATATATTTGAGATATAGATCATATAATTTAATTATTTTAAATTTAAGAATAAATATTCACTGTAAAAGTGGGACTGTAACATAAAACCCTTACCTCAAGTTTAACTTTCTTTGTAAGTGATCTAACCTCTTGTATAATAGATTAAAATTTATTATAATTCTATACCAAAATTATATTCATACTTATAATAATATAGATGTGTTTATTGATAATGAAGAACCTATGTGATAATTTTTTTTTAAAAAGTTTTTGTATTTATGGACAACTAAATTTTTTATAAAATAATGTTTTTGTTATTCAGGATTGGACCCAGTCCATCATACTGTATTTTTATAAGAATGCTAAAAGTTATTGAATATTATAATCCAAACACAAAAGGGGAGAAAAGTTTTTCTTATGATAAAGTTCTTTTCCAAACACAGTTTTTCAGGCTGAGCAGAATCGTAAGTAGAAGGTGTAAGGGAGATGGAAACTGGAAGTTCTGTAAAGTTGTTGATCAGATGCACCATCAAACTCATATCAATTTGCATGAAGTTCAAGATTCATCAGACTCAGAATTTTTTATAAATTCTGAAATTGTTGATTTTTGTAGGTTTGTATTTTCCTTAATCAGATAAATAAATAAATTCCTGAGAATAAAATTTAGAATGATGTTGAAGTTATTTGTTTAATAAAGTGAATTCAGGTGTTAGAAAGTTCTCAAACTTTCTAACCAAAATCATTTGATTCTTTTTTAGTCATGAAGTTATCACAAATCATGAAAACTATCATTATAAAAGATTTTGAAAAAAAATAGATGAATTGAAAAGATTGTATCAGTTCTATAAACGCAGACATAGAAGATTAGATACAGAATTATTGGACACAGAAGTTTGTCAGAAGTATTAATGTGTCAAGATTATGATGTTTGAAGATTTTCAAAGTTGAATAGTGGAGTTTCCATCATAATTATAATTCCACCATAATGGAAATTCCATAATTATGATAAATCTATCATAATGGGAATTCCATTGTTATTAGGATTCCATTAGATTGACTCTGAGGAGAAAATTCAATCAGACTGACTTTGAGGAGTAAAGTTAATCAAACTAACTCTGAGGAGTAAATACAATTATACTCACTCTATGAAGGAAAGTCAGTTCATTGTAATGAGATAAGTAATTTCATCATAATGAGATTATTAATTTCATCACAATGAGATGAAGATGAGAGTCATATTTTAATGAGAAGAGGAAGAAAGTTAAATCATAATAAGCTGAGGAAGTTCTTTATAATGAATCTAAGGAAGTTACATCAGACTGAATAAAAGTTATTTTGTTTGAGAAGGTTTAAATCAGTCAAATTTGAAGCTTAAATGTGAGTGATTTTTGGAGTTTTGAAATTTGGTTAAGGGGGAGAAGTTTTTTAATTTCCCACCTTTTCTTTTCTAAGTCTCCTATAAATAGAAGCACACTTCATTAACTTTTTGGAACTTTTTATTAAAGTGTAAAAGGTGGAGTTTTGAGGAATTTGAGAAAGAGTTCCTTCCAGATAGAGATCTCATTAGAAGATTGGACATATGTTTTTTTATTAACCAGGCTAAGAAACCATCATATTTAGAAGATCGTATTGAGTTGATCAGACTAAGTAAGATCAAAATAAGTTTTTTAGTAGAGTTTGAGTTTTGTAAATTGAGACTAATTTTATCATATTGATTTAATCGGATTGATTCAATCAGACTTTTTTCATCAAACTAAAGTCCATCATACTCAGAGTCATCAGACCCAAGAACTATTGTGAAATAGATTGAACAAATTATTTACTCTTTTGTTTTGGATCAATTGTTTTGTAAGAAACATTGTAAAATAATGGGATTCAGTATAATAATTCCTATCGGGATATATAATGTGTCTAATTAGAGATGTAATATTTTGTATTAACTTCTTCTTAATATTGAACTTCCATAGACCCATGGGAGTGGATATGAAAAGAATGTAGGTTCTCAGATTGAGGTTGAACCTTGTAAATATTATGTACTTTACTTTCTTTCCAACTTTTTCAGGAATTAGTATTTACTAAAAGATGATAAGGAAAATAATATTAATAGGTTTTATGGGATATGTTTCTAAAAGTATTGAAACTCATAAAAATTGAACCACTAATTCAACCCCCCCCCCTGCACATGCCTTCTCATTTGTTTTTATATCGTTTGAAATTTAAATTGGTATCATAGAAAAGGTTACCAAGTTGAATCCTTATCATGGATAATATCAATTCTGTCAATGGTATAGGCATCCAATATTTTATGGAAAAAAATTATTACGGATAGAAAAATATAAATATTCCTTATCTCCTATCTCTTTTCCTAGAAGTTATTAGTGTTGCTACAATTGGGTTTGCACCTATTAAGAAGGATGCACCGATGACTTTTAATGATAAGAGAAATATTTAAGTTGATGAAAAGGCTATAAATTTTATCCTTATTTCCTTATCAAAAAAATATATGAAGGTGGTGGGTCTCAAAACATCAAAGAGTAAGTGGAACAAACTAGAAATTATTTTCAAAGCGAATACTAAAGTAAAGGAAGAAAAGCTGCAAATCATGTATAGTAAGTATGAATACATCAGAATCATAGATGAATAGACTATCAATGATTATTTCAAGAGATTCAATAAAAAAATTACAACATTATAGGATTCATAGATGTCCTTGAATATTCTACAATTTTTAAGTAACTTACGAGAAACTTTCCAAATATTTTTTATTCTAAAATTTCCTCTTTATATGATAGGATAATTTATCTTTTAATGAATTATCTAAATTTCTTATTACTTATGAAATAAAGAGATCTCCAATGTTTACAAAGAATATTAAAGATGAAATGGATTTTAATTCCATGAGAAAAATTAAAATACAAGATGTTCAAGATATTGACCCTTTTGACGCCGATGATAAATATAATGATGAGTTGAATGAAGAAATCATGTATCTTATAACTAAGAACTATTGAATAAGAATAGAAAGGTATGGAGGTAAATTTCCTCTTAAATATTTTGATTGTGGAGGAATTAGACACTTAGATATGAATTTTATCAAGAATAGAGTTAGATAATATCAATATGATTCTGATGAAAAAACTCAATGAAAAAAGTGGGACAAAAGTTCTAAAGAAGAAAATTCATCCAATAAATATAAAAAGAAGTTTACTGGGAAAAAAGAGAAGTATTTTGAGTAAGAAATATGAATCAAAATCAACTAAAAATAATTATTCATAAGATGAAAGTTCATAAAAATTTTAAACCTTCATTGAAAAACATGAGAAAATAAAATATTCCACATATAGTGAAGAAGTTGGTGAAGAATTATATATATAGTATCAACTCAGAATAGAAATTATTTCATTTCATGATCAAAACAAGACTCTCAAGAAAGAAATCAGAGTAATGGAGAATGATTTTTGAGAAGTTCATAAAGTAATAAAAGATATCATCAAGCAGTAGGAAGAATGCATCCATTAGATTTTAAGTTACAAACATAGAATTTTTGAACAGGGAAAGTTGGTTGAAGATATCAATAATAAGCTACAATCTAAGGAAAAAATAAGTTAACAAGTTTCAATCAAGACTTATTGATTCATAAAGTACCTTTAGGAAGATGAATGAAAACTTCAAAAAATCTTTCAAATTCAAATTTGAGACTTCTAAAGTTACTAAGAAGGCTTAAGATAAGAATTAGGTGAAATCCTCACTCACCAAAAATAATGTTTCATCTAATTATTCTAACATTTTAGGTTATGTAAAGGTATTAGGAAATATTGGTTGGAGAAAGGATGTGAGAAACCTATCAAAACTACAAAATTTAAAAATTCACTTATAAGAAAAGATGGTTCACATCCTCAGTACGATAGAGAAAAAAGAAGTTATCAACCTCAAAAAAGTTTCTATAGAGAAAGATCTTTTTTAGTAAAAAATTAAGATTTAATGGATATTGTTGGTGTTGTGGAATCTATGGTCATAGAGCTTATAATTTTTATCATAACTTATCACTTCTCGGAAGAAGGTTTGAATAGAGAGAAAGCAATGGTGGAAAAAGAATGAGTAATTTTCCTACCCCACGGGAAGTTAAAAAAGTAATAACTTAAGATGTTAGAAACTTTCCAATAAGAAAATCAATTTGAATGTCTAGAAGAATTTTTTAGAAGATATGATTAGGCTGGTCGTCATACAGAAATATGTATGAAACTCCTTCAAAAAAAATTTACTTATGGTATAAAATAAAAATATAGAAAGAAGAAAATTAAGGAAAGTGTCTTTATTGTTGAGAAAGATTCAAAAGAAAACAAAAGGAACAAACCATGGATAATTTATAGTGGTTTTTCTTCACATATTATATGTTATGTAAAAATCTTGAAACATGTTGAAATTCATGATGGAGGATTAGTTACCATTAGTAAGGATTGTTCTTTAAAAACCATAGGAATTGTAATGGATGATATTGAAGCAAAAAAATTTAAATCTAAGAAATTTTTATTTATTGTTGGGATAAAATATAACTTACTTATTGTAATTCAAATTTTTTATCATGTAAAATAAGTGATCTTTAGAAAAGATTATTGTGTTATAAAAAGTTTGAAATGTGGAAAAGTTATTACAAAAGGAGAAAGAACCAGTGGGAATATCTTCCAAATATGATAATTTAATAACTCTTGTTACTTGAGTGATGAATATGAAAAAAAAATTGGCACTAAAGACTTGGGCACCTTGGGAAAAAACATGAAAAAAAATTCTAAATTTTATGTTATTTGTTATTTTCTAGAATTGAAAATAATATATGAAGATGTTTTTGTAACTTGTCAGAAGAGGAATATGACTAAAAAACTTATAAAAGAGTTGAGATTTAGTTGACCAGACCTCATAAACTTATTCATTCCAATTTATGTGGGTCAATGAGACATAAATTAACAAAAGGATATTTATACTTTATCACTTTGATTGATGATATCACTCAGATGATAAACATCATATTTATGAAAAATAAGTTATAGGCTATGAAGATATTCAGGTTTTTCATAAAAGAAGTAGATAAATAAATGAGGAGCTTATATAAAGAAGTTGAGAATAGATAATGGTACTGCATTCACAAGAAATAATTTTGAAACTTATCTAAGAAATCACGATATCAAACATAAATATAGAGCTCCCTATACAACAAAACAAAATAGAGTAGTATGAATAAAGAATAGACGTTTGGAAGAAATGGTAAGAAGTATGTTAGTCGAATACAAAATTTCAATGAAATAATTGGAAGTAAGGTTTTAGTACTACTTTAAAATTTCAAAACAGATTCTTGTGGATACCAAAAACCAACATAACTTCTTATGAAATTTGGTATAACAAAAAACCTTCATTGAAGTACATCAAAGTTATTAGAATTCCATGTTCACTCAAAAAAATTAATCTAGATCTGGTAAATTTTGATGAGAAAGATGAGGAAGAAAATTTTATGGGTTATTCACCAAATGGAAGAAGTTACAAATGTTGTAATAAATGTAGACAAAATTTGGTGGACTCATATGATGTTAAAGTAATTGAAAATCAAAATTACTTAATAAAAGTTGTTGAGAATGTTGAGGAGGATAAACTTGGAATTTCCAATGATAGTGAAAGTAAGTCAAAACATCCTTACCAAGATTCTGAAGAATCGTGTGATGAGGTAAGTTTAGTTGGAAAAGAAAATTTGAAATTTACTACCTTAAAAAACATTTTAAGTCTGAAAACATTATTAGAAATTATAAGGCTCAAGTTCAGACTAGAAAAAAGATGAGATTAGAAAATCAAACTTCACTTATCTCAAAAGTTGAACCAGAATAATTTTCAGGATCTATTCAACACAAAAAAAATGTGTAGCTGCTATGAATTAGGATTTGGATCAGATTGAGAAAAAAGAAACATGTGAACTTGTTCCACGGCCATCAAATAAAAATGTTAATGGAACAAATTGGGTTTACATAAACTAATTTAATGAGAATAGAGAAGTTTCAAGAAATAGATAAATACTTGATTTTAAAGGATATGAACATGTGAAAGGTTTGGATTTTGAAGAAACTTTTACCCCAGTTTCAAGATTGGAAATAATTAGAACGTTTATATCAGTGGTAGTACATAGAAATTTTTAGGAACCCAGTTTTTCACTCAGGTATGAATCCTTTAAATTTCAGTATAAATATTTAATTTGGACCTAATATGGTTCCTTAATGAGTTAGAAAAGGTCTCAGGGGTGTCTGGGGAATGTTCAGATCCCAGAAACCGTCCTTTTGGGGAAACTGGCCATGTCATATGGTTAGAGCACAGTTGGCACACGGTTTGGCAGACCGTGCAGATTGAAATTTCCAGAAAAAACCACTCTGCATGGTTTTTATGCAGTTGTGCAGCCTAATCATGAAAGTGACCCTTCTTCATAGGTGTAAGAACCCAGTTTTTGTTCTTGAGGTACGGGTTCTTCTCTTCCTTTTTCCTTAAGCATTTTTAAGAAAATAAGGAAAACGGGGAAAATCCCAAACTTTGTGGGTACACACCGTGTACTTGTCCACATGCGATGTACTTTGGCCGTGTGGGATGAGTACACAAGGCCTGTAGCCATACTGGCGATAAAAGGTGTAAAAACTGACTACACGCCGTGTAGTGGGTATTTACACGTCGTGTAATCAGTCGACAGGAAAATAGTAAGGCAGTGGCCAGATGATCGACAACACATGTCGTTTACTCAGGTATTACACACCGTGTACTCATGTCGATATATGAATAGTGTCGCGCTGACAAGAAGCCGCCAGCGGAATGGTTAAAAAATGAAAAGTACACGTTGTATACCCAATAGTACACACTGTGTAGTCTGTTTTTTCGCTTAAAATAGGAAGTAGCCTCCTCTGTTCATATATAAAGCTTAGAACCAGAGGAGAGCTTGGGAGAGATAGTCAGAGCTTGGAGGACCTCCCGACCGCACACTAGGAACCCGTTTTCTGCACCGTCGATCTCCTTAGAACCGCACGGGTGAGTTCTTACTTCTCCTTGCATAGATATTTCCAATTATTCCTCTAAAGGAAGTTATTTTAGTTTGAACGAGGTTATTTTCACCTTAGATCTAAGTCGTTCTCGGGCGTTTCGAGGAGCGTCGTTCATGTATATCGATCAGGGGCAATCGAGGTAGGTGGTCTGGTGTTTAAATTCCAACTGTTGTGTGTTTTTTTGTACCATTATGTTACGAACCCACGTTGGGGTATCGTATGGCTGAGGCTTTGGCTGTTTAAATACATAGAATTGCATAGTTAATTTAATGTAAGTGTAAAACTGCTGTTTGAGATCACTACTTGGATCCAGGACCACCCAGGGGTGTGTTCCTCTGTTTAGCCGTTTGGCCTGGATACCCGAGGTTATTTCATGTTTATATTGAGAATTACTTTTTCCTTAAAAGGAATTGTATACTAAAATTGCTTGTTATGCTTTGGGCTTGGCCTGGTTACTTGTGCTTGAGGGTAGTGTTTTACTTTAGCCTGAGGGTGTAGCTTTCTTAGCTTGAGGGAAGTAGTTGTTTAGCCTGAGGGCAACGCATCTTATTCCTGAGGTTAATAGCTTCCGTGCCTGATGGAAATATTCGGTATGCCTGAGGGTGAGATTCCATTCGCCTGAGGGCACCATTCTTTATGCTTGAGGGTAAGCCTGAGTGCGTAGTTACATTAGCCTGAGGGAAAGATTCTGATTAACCTGAGGGCTTAGTTCTGAGGAACATTGAATTTTATTAAATTAAACTTCTAAATGAATATTTAAATGGCAATGAAACTAGTAATGATAGTTACTTTTGAGTGATTACTAGTTTACTCCATTTATTGCACACTTTTGTTGCACATTTTTCACTGAAAGTTGGACACGGGCCTTTGGTGGGTGCCTACTGGGATTTATTTCTCAAGCCCTATTTGGGTCATGTATTTGGAACAAACAGACTATATTTTTGCATGTTTGGATAAGGGAAAGGGTCCCTATACAGGTACTTGAGTGTTGCTGAGGTGTAGGGGAGCATGGGACTGAGCTCAGGCTCGTGATGCTGCCGGTTGTTCTCTTTTGTTCTGTTGTACCTGTACTTTCCATTGTATCATATTGTACTGTTGTGTAATATTTTCTATCTCTTTTCTTAGGACTAGAGACATGTTTCATCAATATCTATATTGCAGTTTATTATCTTTTACAATAGTTGTTCATATCAGTTGTGTATGGTTTATTGCTTCCACTGTTGTAGTATGTTATTTATCTTCTCCGTTGTGCTACACTTTGAAAAATGAGGGCATAGTTTCCCCACTATCAGACCTGGGCCCTTGCTGTTAGTCAGCAGCCTCTGGCACTTGGGGAAATGCACTTGAGGTCATGTGACCAACCGGGTTTGGGGCACCCGTTGAGTGGCACCCGAATCCGGGACGTTACAAAGTGGTACCAGAGGTGGTTCTTTTATTTGACTTACTGTTTGGAGCTTTATTTAGGGATAGGACGAAAATGGTAGTTAGTAATAATATGTTCTCGGGAGTAGCTAACCCGTGTATAGGGAAAATCTAATTTACCTCATGTTACAATTTTATTTATTTTTCAATTTATAGTCGATCTGATTTTCACCGTTGGGTGACGCACTTGTGGTGTGCTGTCTATATGTTATACTTGGGTTCTATTTAGTTGCAACCTGATGAGATAAGGTTACGCCATCTCATGCATCATTTAGGCACATTCTATAAATCACATGTCATACATTCTTCCAGGTCATGTAGGTTCATTAGAAATTTCATGTTGTTGTGATAGCTGTTGTGCTAGAAACGCATGCTGTTGTGATATCTGCTTTGATAAATACCTACTATTTAATAGGGTATTTTTGTATGAGGCCTTGATATAATGGACACAAAACTTTGGTTATTGAGGAGTATGGGCCCTCATTGACCTGATTTTGGTGGATCATTGGTTGTTTACCTTATTTATAACATGTATGAGATTCCACGCTTTGATTCGCGAGGAGTATGGGCCCTCACAGATCGGAATTTGGCAATTAGGTGTTGTTTCAGTGTTTTTATGGGTTTCAGAGTAGTTTAGGAGGATTACTGTCAGGAAAACACAAGATACACGCCATGTAGTTCTATGATTACACGCCATTTAAACTTCTGTTTGGGAAGAAATGAAAACAATTTAAGTACACACCATGTACCCTCAGTACACGTCGTGTAGTATCTTCCCGTGTCTTAGACCATGTTGGCGGGGACACGGGGTAGGGAATGACTTGTGGAAAACACTCCATGTACCGGTAGTACACTCTGTGTAGTTTAGACCCAGTGTCCGCCCGTGTCACTAACAACACAGACGGTGAAACCTTAAGACATACACGCCATGTTAACCTTGAACACGTCGTGTAGTCTGACCTAGGTACCCGGTCGTGTCACTAACAACACGGGTCGGTGTGACCTCCTCTTGAACACGCTGTGTACCTATGGGACACGCCATGTAGGCTTGACTGGGGGAAGACCGTGTGGACCTGGCTGTGCGGCTGGGAAGACGGAGTAGTGTACACACTGTGTGCGGGTGTAACACGCCGTGTAGTATTAGCCGAGTAGTCAGCCGTGTCACGAATGACACGGGCAGTTGGAAATTAAATCATTCACGTCGTGTAGAGTTTATACACACCGTGTAGTCTTGTTCAAGTGAGTCATGTGGCTTAGCCGAGTATAAGGACTCGGGCAGGGAAGAAGGATTCGAGAACATGCCGTGTAGTATTTATACACGCCGTGTAGTCAAGTTTTGTAAATATTGAAGACTTCCTTTCTCCATTCCCCTTGTTTCAGTTTTTTATAATCTTGATCTAAGGTGTGCCTTTGACCATGTAGAGTCATGACGCCGAGAATACCACCGGTTGTTCGCCAAGAGAGCAGTGATGATTATACTCCAAAAATGGTAGGCCATGGGCTACCAGTTGATCCTCTAGTAGTGCCAGATGCAGCGCCAGCCGTTATACCGGACATAGGCACGGTTTCGTGAAGGATTCATGTGGTTTATGCAGAACTTCCAGGGAGCACCGCAGGCTGCCACATCTATGGCTGAGCTGACTCGTATATTCCAGCAGCAGCATCCACCTAAGTTTTCAAGGGATGGTGGACCACAAGCTACAGAGTCATGGTTGGATTCAATGCAGACTATTTTCGAGCATCTTGAGATGCCTCCTGGTCGGAGGGTCAAGCTCGTGACTTATATGCTTCTTTATTCTGCCAAGAGGTGGTGGGATGTTACCAACCAGTCTGAGCATCACCGCGACATGGCGTGGGAAGATTTTCAGGAAGCTTTCTATGACTTCTTCCTCCCAGAGACACTGAGGGTAGATCAAGCTTGAGAGTTCATGAATCTCCAGTAGGGAGCTATGTCAGTGATGGATTATTCTGCTTGCTTTACCAAGCTTCATCTTTTTGCACTCGTTCTAGTGGGTGATGAGATGTTGAGGGCTAGATGCTTTGAGGATGGTCTACGATATGACATCCGAGCACTGGTGAATGTTTTCCGATTTCCTATTGTACATTCTATTGTGAATTGGGCATTGATTACTGAGAGGAACCTACGGGAAGCTAGTGGTGTGGACCAGGGCGGTTTAACACCAGTTTTTGGTATTATTTATACCGGTAAGAGAAAGAGATAGATAGAGTTCTCTCATGGTGGCAGTACCAGCCAGAGAAATGCTTCGGGTGGCCCGATCATGTGCTTCTAGTGTGGTAGATAGGGGCACAAGAGACCATAGTGTCCATGTGATCAAGTGTAGTGTCGATCTTTCCGCAAGATGGGTCATCTCCAGCGTTATTGCAAGGCGTTTCTGCCGGTGGCTAGTGAGATGGATTCTGTGCAGACTATGCGTACGGGAGCAGGACCAGCAGCTTCTTACCAGTCAGGAAACTAGAATACGTCAGGTTATGTAGGCCGAGATTTTGGTCGTGGTCGTGGTATCCAGACACCAGGATCTCATAGACATCAGGGCGGGACAGCTCAAGGTATCCAGGTTGTGTCGCAAGGTTGCGGAACTGGGCAGGCATATGCAGTGCAACAGACCCAACAGGAGTAGGATCCCAGACCTTCTACTGTCAAAGGTACTATTCTAGTAGCTTATTTTTTATCTTTAGTACTTTTTGATATGGGTGCTACACATAGATTTATATCTGTGCCCATTGTGGATAGCCTTGGGCTCTATGTTTCTTCTTCTTTCGATGTCATGACGCTATACACTTTGTTGGGAACTAGAACGGCTGGTGTGCATCAGTGCAAGGAGTTCCCTCTTGAGGTTGGTGGGTGTCACTTTCTTTGGGACCTCTATGTATTGGGGATGAAGAGATATGATGTCATTCTCAGGATGTACTGGTTGGTACCCTTTCAAGCCTTTGTAAACTGCTATCGTCGTAGGCTGCGTTTCATGTCACCAGAGGGTGGAGAGTTTCTATACAAGGGTGAATGGGATGTCTAGGCAAGCCGAGTTGGACCTGAGCATCGTGGGAGAGGTGGTGTGACAGCCCATATTGTGAGTTTATATCTGGATGATCAGGGTACTTTTCAGAATTATTTCCCTCCAATCTTTTATCGTTTCAGGGATGTCTTCCTGGATGACTTTTTGGGTCTACCTCCAAAGAGAGGTGGATTTCACTATTGAGCATGTTCCAGGAGCAGTACTGGTGTTCATTCCTCCTTATAGGATGGCTACACTAGAGTTGCAGTAGCTCAAGAGATAGTTAGAGGAGTTACAGGAAAAGGGTTTCATCCGACCTAGTACTTCTCCTTGGGGTTCTCATGTCCTTTTTGCGAAGAAGGCGGACAGTACCCTAAGAATTTGTGTTGATTATTGGAAGATGAACCAGTTGGTGGTTAAGAACCAATATCCCTTTTCGAGGATTGATTATCTTTTTTATCAACTTCGAGGAGCACGAGTTTTCTCAAAGATTGACTTGAGATCCAGATATCATCAGTTATGCGTTAGACCATCGGATATACCTCTTATAGCATTTCAGAGCAGATATGGTCTATATGAGTACTTGGTTATGCTGTTTGGACTCAATAATGCACCAGAAATCTTTATGTCTCTAATGAATCATGTGTTCCATCCTTATCTGGATTATTTTGTGGTAGTCTTCATGGATGATATCTTAGTGTACTCTCACACTCGACACGACCATTCTACCCATCTTGAGATCGTATTGATTACACTGAGAGAGCATAGTCTATATGCTAAACTCTCGAAGTGCCACTTTTGGAGGGACCAGATACACTTCCTGAGTCATATTATTTTAGAGGTAGGAGTTGCAGTAGACCCAAAGAAGGTAAAAGAAGTAGTTTCTTGGGATCAGCCTAAAAACGTGTTTGAGATACAGAGTTTCTTAGGGCTGGTTAGTTACTATAGGTGCTTCGTCCAGGACTTCTCCCACTTAGCAGCACCGTTGATGGGTTTGACTAATAAGGGTGTGAAGTTCGTTTGGTCAGAAGCTTGTGAGACAGCCTTTCAGGAGCTGAAGGGAAAGTTGACATCAGCACCAATCCTGATACTCCCAGAGTAGGGGAAGAGATATACAGTTTACTGTGATGCATCAGGAATTGGGCTGGGAGCTGTATTTTTGTGTACGGATCTCGGCAGTTGAGGCCACAAGAGAGGAATTACCCGACGCATGACCTCGAGTTGGCTGCAGTTGTGCATGCATTGTGCTGTTGGAGACATTTTCTCTTGGGAGAGCATTTTGTGGTTTTCACTGACCACAAAAGTCTCAAATAAATCTTTACCTAGCATGACCTGAATTTGAGATAGCGTAGGTGGGTTGAATACCTTCACTCCTTCGACTTCAAGCTTTCCTATACACCTGGTAAGGGTAATGTAGTTGTTGATGCACTGACTAGGAAGACTCAGACACAGGCATTTCATGAGGTCAGTGGTGAGTGGCAGCTTATGGATTTGTTCTCTGAGATGCATTTGAAGGTGCAGGACAGTCAGGGGCAGACCTATCTTTCTTCCTTAGCTGTGACCTCTACCCTTTTGGATAGAGTGAGTATGAGACAGTAATCTGATTCAGAAGGCCTAGTTCTCTAGGAGTCGGTGGAAAGTATGGACCCTCCTCCTAGATGGATGATATGCGATGATTAGGTATTGCGTTTACATGGATGAGTATGGGTTCCAGGGGATATACGCAAGGAGTTGATGCGAGAGTTTCATGCTTTAGCTAGGGCAGTGCATCCCGGAGTTACCAAAATGTACCGTGACTTGAGACATCAGTATTGGTGGCCGGGTATGAAGAGAGAGGTAGATGGTTTTGTTACTAGATGTTCCACCTGTCAGCTGGTGAAGGCGGAGCATCAGAGGCCAGCTGGACTGTTAAAACAGTTACCCATTCCAGAATGGAAATGGGATGATGTCGCAATGGATTTCGTGATGGGGTTGTCGAGGTCACCTCGAGGCAATGATGTCGTGTGGGTCATTGTGGACAGACTTATGAAGGTAGCTCACTTTTTTCCAATCAAGGAGACCTTTGGTGTTAACATGCTTGGGAAGATGTATATCTGAGAGGTTGTACATCTTCATGGGGTATCTCATTCTATCGTTTCGGATAAGGACACCTATTTCACATCTCGTTTCTGGCAGAGTTTTCAAAGGTCACTGGGTACACAGGTGCGTCTGAGCACAGCCTACCTCCCTCAGACCGATGGCCAGTCAGAGCGTATGATACAGGTGCTTGAGGACATGTTGCGTGCATGAATACTAGACTTTGGGGGATATTGGGAGAATCATATACCCCTGGTTTATTTTTCCTATAATAATAGTTTTCAGACAACTATTGATATGGCACCATAAAAGGCTTTATAAGGTATGTCATTCCAATCACCCCTGTGCTGGTTGGAGACAGGTGAGGTAGCTTTACTGGGACCACGTCTTGTGTAGGAGACATCAGAGCAGGTCCAGTTGATACAAAAGTAGATGGCTACTGCGCAGTATCGTTAGAAATCTTATTATGATCGCCGCAGATGACCCTTGGAGTTTGTGGTCGAGGATCAGGTGATTTTGCGTGTTTCACCAAGGTTGGGACACAGACGGATTAGGAGACAGGGTAAAGTTTCACCAAGGTAGGTGGCTCCATTCGAGATTCTGGAGAGAGTTGGGACGGTTGCCTATCGATTGCAGTTACCATAGAGGTATCGGGCTATGTACGACGTCTTCCATGTATCTCAGTTGTGCCGCTATCATTCAGACACATCTCACATCTTTCATCCCTAGGAGGTTGAGCTTCATGTCAATGCATCCTTTGAGAAGTATTTGATTCGTATTGTTGATAGGAGAACCAAGGTTCTCCGAGTCCAGTCAGTTCCTCTCGTATGGGTGTTATGGCAGCATGGCCGAGTGCAGGACGAAACCTGGGAGCGGGAGACCGACGTACGTGCTCAGTGGCCATAGTTGTTCTGAGCTTTATCTTTACCACCCTTAGAAGGGCAATTTGGGGACGAATTGCTTTAAGGGGGGAAGTTTGTAAGAACCTGGTTCTTGTTCTTGAAGTACGGGTTCTTCTCTTCCTTAAGCGTTTTTAAGAAAATAAGGAAAATGGGGAAAATACCAAACTTTTGGGTTACACACCATGTAATTGTCCACACGGCATGTACTTTGGTCATGTGGGATGAGTACACAAGGCGTGAATACATGCTGGCGATAATGGTGTAAAAACTAACTACACATCGTGTAGTGGGTATTTACACGCCGTGTAGTCAGTCGGCAGGAAAATAGTAAGGCAGTGGCTAGCTGAGCGATAGTACACACTGTGTACTCAGGTATTACACGTCGTGTACTCATGTTGACAGATGAACAGTGCCGCGCTGGCGAGAAGCCGCCAGCGGAACAGTTAAAAAATGAAAAGTACACACCATGTACCCAATAGTACATGCCGTGTAGTCTGTTTTTTTCGCTTAAAATGGGAAGTAGCCTCCTCTGTTCATAGAGGAATCTTAGAACTGGAGGAGATCTTGGGAGAGATGGATGGAGCTTGGAGGACCTCCCGACCACACACCGGGAACCCATTTTCTGCACTGTTGATCTCCTTGGAACTGCACGGGTGAGTTCTTCCTTATCCTTGCATAGATCTTGCCAATTCTTCCTCTAAATGAATTTATTTGGGTTTGAATGAGGTTATGTTAACCTCGTATCTACGTCGTTCTCGGGTGTTTTGAGGAGCGTCATTCACTTATATCGATCAGGGGTGATCGAGGTAGGTGGTCTAGTGTTTAAATTCCAACTACTGTGTGTTTTTTAGTACCATTGTGTTACGAACCCACGTTGGGGTGTCATATGGTTGAGGCCTTGGATTTTTAAATACCTAGAATTTCATAGGTAATTTAATGTAAGTGTAAAAATGCTGTTTGGGATCACTTCTTGGATCCAGGACCACCCAGGGGTGTGTTCCTATGTTTAGTCATTTGGCCCGGATACCCGAGGGTATTCCATGTTTATATTGAGAATTAATTTTTCCTTTAAAGGAATTGTATATTAAAATTTCTTGTTATGCTTTGGGCTTGGCCCGGTTACTTGCGCCTGAGGGAAGTGTTTTACTTTAGCCTGAGGGAGTTATTTTCTTAGCTCGAGGGCAGTAGTTGTTTAGCCTGAGGGAAACGCATCTTATGCCTGAGGGCAGTAGCTTCCGTGCCTGAGGGGAATATTCAATATGCCTGAGGGTGATATTCCATATTCCTGAGGACAGCATTCTTTATGCCTGAGGGTAAGCCTGAGGGCATGGTTACATTAGCTTGAGGACAAGGTTCTGATTAGCCTGAGGGCTTAGTTCTGAGGAACATTTAATGTTATTAAATTGAACTGATAAATGAATATTTAAATGGCAAAGAAATTGGTAATAATAGTTACTTTTGAGTGCTTACTAGTTTACTGTATTTATTGCACACTGTTGTTGCACATTTTTCACTGATAGTTGGGCATGGGCCTTTGGTGGGTGCTTACTGGGACTTATTTCTCACACCCTGTTTGGGTCATGTCTTCGGCCCAAACAGACTATATTGTTGTAGGTGTGGATATGGGAAAGGGTCCCTATACAGTTACTTGAGTGTTGATGAGGTGTAGGGGAGCATGGGACCGAGCTCAAGCTCATGATGTTGCTGACTATTCTATTTTTTTTTTGTACCTATACTTTCCATTGTATCGTATTTTCTTGTTGTTTAACATGTTCTGGCTATTTTCTTAGAACTAGAGACATGCTTCATCATTATCTAAATATCAGTTGATTATCTTTTACTACAGTTGTCCATATCAGTTGTGTATGGTTTATTGCTTCCACTGTTGTTGTATGTTATTTATCTTCTCCGCTACGCTACACTTTGACAAATGAGGGCATAGTTTCCCCACTATCAGACCTGGGACTTTGCTGCTAGTCGGTAGCCTCTGGAATTTGGGGAAATGCACTTGAGGTCATGTGACCAACCGGGTTTGGGGCACCCATTTAGTGGCACCCTAATCCGAGACGTTACACTAGGTAACCATGAATGGTTTGCGCATAGTTTTTCAAATTCTACCCAGGCCATTTTTTTGGGTAAAATATCTAAATTTCCCTTAATGATCTATTGAACCTACTTCTTACTCCTAATACAGGAACCAGGGGGATTAATCTTATTTCCTCCCATTTCTTGAGCTTTTTGAAGAACTAAGGTAGTAATCAAGAGATCTACTTCATCGAAGATCCATTCAAGCTTTTGTTCATCATTTTGGATGGGAACAGTAAGTACTTGAGTCTGATTAATCCTTTCCTCTTCTCTCTTTCTCTCGACCTAGTTATCGGGGTATGATAATTTTTTACTTTTTCTTATATCTACTCTAATCTGATCCAAATCAAGGGAAAATACTGGAGGAGGAGAGTCTTACAAGGCTAAGGTGGGTGTTCTATAACTCATCCCTCAAGTTTGATGATTTTGGAATTGTCGTGTGGGGCCCGTCGATTTTATCAGGTTCCATTTATATAATTTATATTCCATACTTATAATCATTAGAAATGTATGGTTATTATATTTCTAAATATGTGAATAATTTTTTGTGTTTATGCTCAAAACTCCAATCATTCCATGTAGGATGTTATGCCATAATTGGGTTTTTAGTATTTTATGTGTTTGAGACACCATTTGGGTGTGACTTGGCTTGACATTTCTAAGGATAAACTTTCCTATATTAAATGGCTTTATTTAAATTATGAATTTCATAATGAAAAATACCATATATGTTTACCACTTGACCCACATAAGGTAAGTTCTTGACTTTGATAATTAAATGTGAAATTGAAATTGGAAATTATTCTAAGTATATAAATTTACCGGATTAAATGTGAATGATTAAAAGTTTGTATGATTGTAGCACCCTTTTTCCACATTAATGGAAGGTAGTGGAATGAACCTTAATTATTGAATATTCTTTAAATTGAATTAATGAAGGTTTCAAGCTACTTATCCTTGTCACGCTAATGAAAGTCAAGTCTTGAACCAAATGACTTGATAAAAATGTTGCATGATACTTAACCATATCACACTAATGAAAGGCAATGCATGAACCAAATGAAATATTATACAACTTCATACTTAAATAGGAATGTCCAAACTCGATCTTTCCTTGGATTCTTATCTAGTAATTCCATGAGTACTTGGGAACCCCATTCTGATTTAAGGATATGGATTTCTTAGGTTGAGATTCACTTAGATCTCGATCCTTGACTTTTCTCTGGATGCTTGGTATAACACTGTAGGATCCCTTCAATATCATTAAAAGATTCCTTGGATACACTCCTTGGATCCAACATTAACAAGTAGGTTCCATGGTTACATCCCATAGGGCCCTGTATTTTCTTAGCCCCATTTTACCTTAGACAATCACATTGGATTTGGTAGGCATATTATTGTGGAATTAATTTGGAAATGATCCTTGGATTACACTCGTACCCCATGCCATGATACAGTTATTACTAATTTAGTGACCCTTGAGGTCTATGTCACCTTGGTTATTACCTTAGGACTTCACTATGAAATATCATTACAGGCTACCTTATTACAACTTGGAACCTTTGAAATTAATAACATGTGACTTATTTATAAACTGGTAATAATCAAATAATGAATATTTGACATGTTTAGATTCTAGTCGAGGGCTGAAGCAAGTACTTGGGTATTTAGTTACATTGTACTTCTTAACTTTGTATATGAATTCTTGCACACTATTACATTTCTATTACATGGTTTATATGTTATAGACATCATTTTTGGTGGCCCATCGAGATTTATCTCACTCTCTCACAAGGCACCATTTGGTACCTGGAGTAGATTACATGGTTGTAGGTGTGGACAAAGGGAAGCATATGGCTTCAAACACTTGATTTATTACTGTTTAGTATGGATCTTGATTGGAGATGAATGATTCAGAGCTCTAGATGCTTGGGATAGTCTTTGATTTCATTTATAATTATGTAGAACATGTTATACCTACTGTCTTGTATCCATGTTTTCTAGTTTTATAGTGACATGACATATCATCATAAATTGTTGAATGTTATTCTAGTTGTTTCAGTTATTATTACAATTATATCTATTTTCCATTGTGTCTTATGTTTACATATATTGCTTATGTTATTTACCAATGTTTACATTCACCTACTGCTCTACACTTTGGTAATGATGGAATAGTCTCCCCACAGACACACCCTAGGCCCTTGCTGTTAGTTTTCAGCCTCTAGCATTTGGGTAGATGTGCTTAATACCATGTGGCCCACTGGGCTCAGGGTACCCATTAAGTGGAATATGGGTCTGAGATGTCACAAAATTACAAATTTTGTCATATGGATATAAAGTAAAATTTATTAAATTGTGATATTGAGGAAGAAGTTTTCATTGAAGAACCTTATGGGTTTCTACTTGATGAGGATGAAAAAAAATGTAAACTGAAGAAAGATTTGTATGGGATTAAACAATATCCATGTTCTTGGTATTAAAAACTTGAAAATTGTTTGAGAATGTTGAATTTTTCTAAAATAAAAGTTGATAGTAACTTGTATGTGAAAGAAGTTAACTCTAAAACAATAATTTTTATTATGTATGTGGATAATATAATTTTTTCTGGTGAGGAAGAAAAAATTTTGTGAAGAATTTACTAAGGAAATGAAGAAGAATTTTGGAATGTCAATGCTAGTAGAATTAACTTTCTTCCTTGGCTTACAATTTTGACAAAAAGAAAAATACATTTTCTTATACCAATAAAAGTATGCCAGGGAATTATTAAAGAAGTTTTTCATGGTAAAATCCAAAGAATTTTCTACTCATATCTTTGTGAGAACAATGATTATTAAAGAAGAGTCTGGAAAAAGTTTGAATCAGAAATACTTTCCGAAGATGATAAGAAGTTTACTTTACCTTATAGCCTCAAGTCCTGATATTTTTCATGTTGTGAATTTGTGTTATAGGTATCAGTGTAATCTGAAAAAATCACATATGTTGACAGAAAATAGTATTATGAGATATGTTAAAGGTACAACTTCACATGGGTTGTTATACAAAATAAATATTGAGATGAACTTTTATATTTATACTGATATCTATTGGGATAGATATTGTAATGACATAAAATCAACCTCCATAGAAACATTTTTCTTGGGTAAATGTTGTGTGAGTTGGAATAATAAGAAACAAAGTTTAGTAACTTGAAGCACAAATGAATCTGAATATGTTGTAGCTACTCAATATTGTACTCAAATGTTGTGGATAAAAGTTTAGCTGGAATAATTGAAAGTAAAATTTTCTAAACCATTGAAGATACTTTTTGATAATGTCATGAACCAAATCGGGTCATCATCCGATCCAATGCCCGACTCGGCCCGCGGTAAGGCCCGAAGGGCGTTCTCGATCCCCACAGGCTGGCACAAGTGCCCGAGTATCACCACAAAAACTTGGGAACAATTTACCCAAATAAAAAAGATAAAACAACTAACCAAATAACCAAACCAAAGTACAAGTCGCAACCAAAAAAGCCTTTAATCAAAACATGCTTTGAGTCACATGTATAACTAAAACCAAACAACAAAAAGAAAAGTATGTTGACCAAAAACCAACCCAAAAACAGAGTTAACAACTATCACCTGATGGAGAGAAACCATTTCCAGGTCTTCACCCCAAATGCCAAGTCAAAAGAAATAGCTAATAAATCGGAACACCACTCCCACAACCTTTTACTTTTCCTACATCATACATAACCAAATCTACTTACACCCAAGGGTGTAAGTAGGGTGTGAGCAATTTCTCAATAGGATGGAACCAGAGAAACGATTCTGCATGTAAAGGTTAGATGATCAAAACTGTTTGTAGGTTTAATTATATAAAATAAATAAATGCACTAACAATCTAATGAAAATAGCTTTTAAAAAAGACGGCTTAAACAGAAAAATGGGTTTTTGGTACTAAAATAAAATGAAAACATTATTACCTTTTCGACACCACAGAAGTCACACAACCAACCAGTGATGAGTGTAAATTCGCACAGGAGAAACAAAAGTGGGAGAGGCCCTATAGGGACTAAAGCTGAGTGGGTCCCTAGAACATCGCATCTTGGTGAACAAAGGAAAAGAATCAATAACATTTTTATGTTCTCGTGCGCGAGCCACTAGTAGGGAAACACCTCCATAAACTAGTGGTCTCCAGTCATCATCTAAAGTTTATTTAGTGTTGTAAGCATCAAACCAGCTAAGTGAAACTGGGCCAAGGCCACTCCTGTATCACTAGAACACTAGATCTAGTCCACCCACCTAGTACCCAGGCTTCCCCTTTTGTGCTCAAATTTATAAGTTCACCCTACTCATCAAGGTCAAGACACTACACACATGGATGTCAACTAAGTCAAACACTATACACCTAGGATGTCAACTAAGTCAAACATCACACTTTCGTGTCCAACATAAATGAATAAAAAAATAAACCATTTAGAGGTATTATGCAAAATAGAGATCCTCATAAACAGAACACAACATGTCACAATTACACAATATAATAAACAACTACACAATTTCAAGAATCAAACTAAAATTTATCAAACATTAGAAAAATTGGTTTAGCAGTTTTAAAGAAAATAAAACAACACGATTAATGGTCCCAAAACCCACTCAAACAATCTTTATAACCAAACGCACACTAATACTATAACTGAAAATAAATTTCAGCTTCTGCATCTATTCAAAAACTATCGGCACAACTCAGTAAAAACTAGGACAACATAAACATGATACTAGTAAAAATAAATCAGAAAAATATATCAACCAAAACCAAAAACTCTCAGAAGAAATTTGCTAGTTGGCATATTAAATTAATTAAATAGGAAAACTAATTAATCAAGCAACCTAAACATGTGAAACCACCTACCTTAAAGTTGGATAAACTTTTCAATACGACGCAACACTTCTGCTGCACAACAGTCGCACCGCAAGGAGCCAAAAAAAATAATCCTAAAATAGTAGACCAATATAATTTCAATTCCAATCCATAAGAAACGTCAACAACCATCAAATTTAACCATAATTCAATAAATTGATTAATAATTAAACAAATTCAACAACAATCAAATAAATTTTAATTCAAAACCTAACTATGGAATCTCCAGAATGAGGTGCGGCCAAGGGAGGGTGGTCGCCAGAGTTACGACCGTAAGGTCGTGTGCGGCAGTTTTCCAGTGGACACAAGTGGGGGAGTGGGGCGGCTTTCTGAGATGGAAGTTGTCCGGTGGGAAGTTAAAAAAGGGGATTCGGCTGGTCGGTCTGGCAAGAGGGGATGGGTGGCCTATTGCAGGTTCGGTGGGAGGTGGAGAAGGGGTGTGCGGTAGATGAGGGGGGAGAAAAGAGGGGAGGGGGGAGAGGGGAGGGGGGAGCGTGGAGGCAGAGGGGGGAGCACGAAGGCTGAGGGGGGAAGAAGGGAGGGTGAGCGGGCGGGGGAAAGGAGGGGGAACATGGGAGAGGGTGGCCGCGGGGGAGAGAAGGGATAATGGGGGGAAGGTCGAGTGGGGAGAGAGGGGAAAATGGGGGGGAGGTCGAGCAGGGAGAGAGGGTAGAATGGGGAAGAGGCCGAGTGGGGAGAGAGGGGAGAATGGGGGAGGCCGAATGGCTAGGGTAGGGAAGGGGAGAGGGAAGAAGAAGAAAAAGAGGGATAATATAAAAAAATAAAAGAAATTATAATAAAAAGAAAACAAATGAAATTATAATAAAAAAAGAAATGAAACTATAATAAAAAAATAGAAAGGAACAAAATTAAGATAATAATAAAATAAAACAAAGGGGTAACTAACCTAAAATTAAAGAACATTTAAACTAATCTGAAATAAAATAGAATGAAACAAAATAAAGTAATAAAATTAAAGAACCTAATAATGTAAATTAATAAAGGGGTTCATTAATAATAATAATAATATTAATACTAATAGTAATTATAATAATGACCAAAAATAACTATAATAAATTTTTATCCGGTTACTTAATCGTCCATGCATTGGGAAGACCGCGCGTTAAACCGACGAAGCTGCACAGCTTCGCCTATGCCCTGTCCGCGAGCCGAGCGATGTAAAGCCAACACTCACTCATTAGCGCCACAGCGGACGATGCACATTGGGTTCAGCCCTCACATCAACCAAAAATTAAATAAATAAGAAATTAAACTCATGAGATAAAAATTAAAATTAAGGACATACCTCAAGTCGAAGTTCGGATGTGACAATTATCCCCACCATGAAAACATTCAGCCCTCAGAAAGTGAGTTCAAAGTCTGATCAGATAATAGAAATGGGTACTCCTGCTCAACCCAAGACTTCCGCTCCCAAGTCTCATTCTCATCATTTCCATGCTTCCAGAGAATACGAACCAATGGAATGGACTTTCCACAAATTACCTTCTCTTGAGAATCCACTATCCGCATTGGCCGCTCAAACACTGATAAGTCGGGCTCTATCTCCAACTCCTCCCAATTCAACACATGTGACGGGTCGGGATTATACTTTTTCAGTTGGGAGACATGGAACACGTTGTGAATCGATGTCAACTATGAGGGAAAATCGAACCTATATGCCACTTTTCAAATCCACTCAGTTTTCTCTAAAGGCCCAACATACCTTGGTGTCAGCTTCCCCTATTTTCCCAAGCAGCAGTGACCCAAGTGAGGGGCCACTTTCAAGAATACTTTTTCTCCCACTAAAAACTCAAGATCTCATTGCCTCTAATATGCATAAGATTTTTGGAAACTCTGAGTAGTCAACAACTGCTGCCTAATCAACTTGACCTTCTCAGACATCTCCTGAACAAGGCTCAGTCCCAAGAGTGAAGTCTCGCCTACCTTATCCCAACACAAAGGAGACTGGCATGGCTGGCAATAGAGCACCTCAAAGGGTTCCATTCTAATAGAATATCGGTAACTATTATTATAAGAAAACTCAACCAATCCCAAATAGTTATCCCATGAACCTCTGAGATCCAACACACATGCGCGAAGCATGTCTTCCATAATCTGATTTTTCTGCTCTGTCTGGCCATCCGTCTGAGGATGGTATGTTGTACTCATCTTAATCTATGACCCCATATCCTTTTGGAGGCCTACCCAAAATCGAGAGGTAAATCGGGGATCCCTGTTAGAAACAACCACTGACAGCACACCATGAAGTTTGACCACCTCCTGAACATACAAACGGCCCAACTCATCCACCTTCATTGTATCTCAGATCGGGATAAAGTGAGATGACTTTGCCAAACGATAAATCACTACCCAAATAGCATTCCTCCCCCGAGGTGTACGAGTTAGTCCAATGATGAATTCCATCGAAACCTCATCCCACTTCTAGGTAGAAATGGGTAATGGCTAAAGCAGACCAGATGGTCTCTAATGCTCTGCTTTCACCTGCTGACAAGTGTAGCACCTCGATACAAAGTCAGCTATGTCCCATCTCATACCTAGCCACTAGAACTAGAGATGAACATAGTAATAAATCTTGGTGGTACTAGGATGGATGGCCCACTGAGACTGGTGGCTATCCTGCATCACCACCTTCCACAGAGACAACGGCACCACAGCACAGCCCTTGAAGCACAAGATCCTCTCGGGAGACAAAGACCAATCAAAAGGAGTCTCCCCACCATAAAGAAACTGCATAGATCACTAACACAGCTCATATCCAGGCCTCTCTCACTGAATCAACTCTAGAAGAGAGGGAGTCAACTGAAAGCTAGCCAAAAAAGTACCTCTGATGTGCTCCATACTCTCCAGGTGTATCAGGGCGAAGATCCCCATCAAAGTCCACTCATTGCTGGACTTCCTCAATGCTTGCACTGGTAACTTCCTACTCAAAGCGTTGGCCACCACATTACCCTTTCCTAGGGTATAGAAAATGTCAAATTCAAAACCCTGCAGGTACTCAATCCAGCGGCGCTGCCTCATATTGATATCCTTCTGAGAGAAAATGTAGGTTTGTCTCTTATGGTCAGAATAGACCACAAATTTCTCCCCAAAGAGGTAGTGACGCCATGTCTTCAAAGCATGAATCACCGCTTCCAACTCTAAGTTGTGAGTCGGATAATTTTTCTCATGCGGCCGGAGCTGGCGAGAACCATAAGCCACCACATGGTCATCCTGCATGAGTACACACCCAAGGCCCATACCTGAAGCATCACAATAAACCATGTATCCCTTACCAGACTCCAGTAAGATCAACACAGGTGTGGTGGTCAAATTCTGTTTCAACTCCTCAAAGGATGACTGACATTGTGGGCTCCATTCAAACTTTACCCCTTTCCGGGTGAGTGAGGTCATGGGGGAGGTGAGCCGCGAGAAGTCCCGGACAAAGCGCCTGTAATAACCTGCCAAGCCAAGAAAACTCCTAATCTAAAACACATTCCTCGGCTGTTCCCAAGACAGAACTTCCCTGATATTCTCAGGGTCCACTGAAACCCCATGTTCTAAGTCGAAATGCCCTAGAAACTTCACTTCCCTGATCCAGAATGTGAACTTCGAGAGTTTGGAATACAGGCAATGGTCCTACAAAGTGTTCAAAACGACCCGCAGGTGGTGCTCATGCTCCACCTCGGATCCAGAATAAACCAGGATTTCATCCAAAAATACCACTACAAATGAGTCGAGATATTGGTGGAACACCCTATTCATGAGTGCCATGAAAACTGTCGGGGCATTCGTCAATCCGAAAGGCATGACTAGATACTCAAAGTGACCATACCTACTTCAAAAATCCGTCTTCGGAATGTCTACTTCTCTTACCCTGATCTGGTGGTATCCTGAACGCAAGTCGATTTTGGAGAACCACTTTTCCCGCTTCAGTTGGTCAAACAAATCGTCAATCCGAGATAAAGGGTATTTATTCTTGATGGTCACCTTATTCAATTTCTGGTAATTGATGAAAAACCGGAGGGTTCCATCGGCCTTCTTCGCGAATAAGACTGAGGCGGCCCAAGGAGAGATGCTCGGGCGAATGAATACTTTGGATTCTAAATTGCCTAGTTGTATCTTTAATTCCCTCAATTCGGTGGGGTCCATGTGATATGAGGTAAGAGATATAGGTTGTATTCCCAGCACCAACTCAATCGAGAACTCCACGTCTTGCTCTGGGGGTAAGCTTGAGAAATCATCTAGGAAGACCTATGGGAACTCATCCACTACATGAGGTAACCCACCCTGAGAAACACCACCATCATCCTCCAGTGCGATCGATGACAACTAATAAGCAAGATTCCCTAACTTAGGGAGTGGAGGTCCTGCACGACTCGACTAAGGATCCCATTCTCCATGAAATAACTGAGGACTCCCATATGGTTCCATAAAGCTAACTCGACGCCGATAGTAGTCAATATGCACTTGAAAGCGCACAAGCTAGTCTATGCCGAGGATCACATCAAACAGGTCCATATCAAGGACCAAGAAATCCCACTCCATCTTGACTCCTAACACAGAGAGTGTGCATGACGGGAACCTAAGACCCACTACCACAAAACTGGGCAAGGCCAGTGCCACCCCTTTATCAGCGCTAACGAAAAAGCGCTGATAAAATTACCCCTTTATCAGCGCTTTTTTGTAGTGCTGATAAAGGCCCCCCTTTATCAGCGATTTTTTTTAGCGCTGATAAAGGGACCCCCTTTATCAGCGATTGTTTAGTAGCGCTGATAAAGGGTCGACTTCAAAAAAAATTTAAAAAATATATTAATATATAAATATAGTTATACAGTTATATTTATATAAATATAATATATAATTTTTAGATATATTTTATATAAGTATAAATGTACATTTACACTTAATATACTTAATATATAAGATATTTAGTGAAAATGGATTCTTAAAAAATTAAAAAAATATTTTTAATTAATAATTTGATAATTATTATGGAGTAATAGTCATTTAATAACAATTTGAAGAATAAAAAATAAAAAAAAAATAAAAAAAAAAAGATCCAAAATATGTTGAAAACGCAACTCAAACTTCAAACGGCCATAACTTTTGATCCGGGTGTCCGTTTGAGCTCTACCACATATCAAATCGAAGCCTGCGACGAGCTCTACGTCGTTGTGACTTGGGGGGGACCCTGGTCAAGCGTTTTTCTAGGCCAAAATAGGCCTAGAAGGCCTCCAAAACTGAGTTTTTTGTCGGGGTACCCAGATTTTTTAACATTTTGTGGATTTTTAGCCTCGTTTAAGGGGGTATTATTGGATTTTTTTGGTAGGGACTGAATTTATTCCAAGGTATTACATTCATATTGATATTATGTATTTGAAATTTCATCCTTTTTTATAATGCACTGCTATTTATAATCAAATATATAACTATATGTACAATTTTTTTATATATTCATACCTAAAAATTAAATTTTTTAAATAAATAATTAAACATATTTACATATAAAATATATTAGCTTTATCTAAATAATAACTAATATCCATTTTATTTAAAATACCAATATATTAATATTTATATAACTACTATATATTAATATAACTATACATATATTAATATAACTATACATATATTAATATAACTATATGTATATATTAATATAACTATATATATATATTAATATAACTATATCTATATATTAATATAACTATATATATTAATATAAATATATATTACTATACGATTAAATATAACTAAATATATATATAAATAAATAGATATATCATGAAAAAGAGAACAAATCAATATAGGGTAGTGGCAAAGGCTTTAGGTGCGCAGGGGGGAGGTCTCGAGATCAAATCTGTGTGGAGGCACGGGTGCGCGTGCAAGGTTGATTTAAAGGGCTAGCACTGATAAAGGGTGTAGGCGGTGCGGGAGGGCACTGGAGGTGCAAGAAAGCGCTGATAAAGGGGGGGGGGGCTCAAGCACTGTAAAAAACCCCCCCGAGATTGGCAGTATTTTTTTTAATTTTTTAATTTTTTTAATTTTTTTAATTTTTTTTAATTTTTTTATTTTTATCAGCGCTAAAAAAAAGCGCTGATAAAAGGGGTCTTTTATCAGCGCTAAAAAGAAAGCTCTTATAAAAGACCCTTTTATCAGTGCTTCCTTTTAGAGCTGATAAAAGACCCCTTTTATCAGCGCTTTTTTTAGGGCTGATAAAGGGGACCCCCCCCCCCCCTTATCTTCGCCGGCTTTATCAGCGCTTTTCTAGCGCTGATAAAGGCCATTTTTAGTGCTGATAAAATCCATATTTGTAGTAGTGACCCTACTCCTTTTTCTTACCCAGCAGTGTTACTAACTCCATTGAAACAGATAAAATCTCGGTTGGAAGGCTTAATAAGTTCACAAGACAGGCAGATATAAAAGAAACTGAAGCACCAGTATCAAATAAAACTGCAGTTATATAAGATTTTATCAGAATGTTACCTCGAATAGTTGAAGGTCCTGCATCAGATCCCACTGGTGCTTGATCCACAGCATGAAAATGTCTGGTCCATACCTGAGAACGACCGCTCACCTGTGGCTCCACCCTAATCTGGCTCTGCCCAGAAGATGATCTGGTCCTTCCACCATGACCCCCGAACTGAGATCCCAGCGTCCTGGTCGGCTCTGACTGCACTGATACTCCCCTAGAAGCCACAGATCCAGTCCCACTCTAGTGAGGGAACGTCACTCTGTAAAAGCGTTGTACATGCCCCATGATCCCACACCGGTAGCAAGGCTGGGGAGGGGTGGGACATACAGATCGGATGTTCCCTTCCATTCCGCACTGATGGAATACGAAGGACCTCGTATCAGAAGCCCCAGATGAAGTCTGCCTGGAGGGATGTCCTGAGTTGCCACCACTCTTCTTCCACTGCTCATCACGCTTCCTCTTCTTCTCTAAATAACTACCGCTGCCAAATCCTGACACTGATCTATAAAACCCCGACTTTCCTCTTTGTTCAATCTCAACCATGCAAGCACGATTGACCACCTCGGAATAAGTCCCCAGCTTGAATAAGAAAACCTGAGATTGGATTTCTAGTGGAAGGCCCTTCTCGAATTTCTGAGCTTTCAAGTATTCACTTGAAACAATATCAGGCGCGTACCGCACTAGCTCAGCAAAGTGATTTGCATACTCCATAAAAATCTGACCCCCTTGTGAGAGATCCATGAACTCCCAGGATCTAGTATAGGCCAGGAACTCGGGATAGTATTGCTCATTAAAGATGGCTTTGAAATCCTTCTAACTCATCTGCTCAAGCTTCCCTGCCTGAATCACTGATTCCCACCACTTGCGACTGGGACCCTCTAGCTGGAATGAGGCACACTTTACCCTTACTTCTTCTGGCGTGTCAAGGAATTCGAACATACATTATATCTTTTCAAGCCATTCCTCTGCCTCTTGAGGTTCCAAACTACCTCAGAATGAAGGAGGTTTATTCTTCAAAAACTCTTGAGCTTTATCCTTCTTGGAGCCAGACCCATCTCCCATAGCTGGAATGGGGGCAGGGGCAAGAGTCCCCCCTTTCCCTAAATCCTGAACAGCTCGGACCATGACTTCTACCAATCTCTGATCAAGCGGTGATGTAGAACTCTCTCTGAATTCCTCTCGTGGGTGCGCAGAAGCTCTCCGGGGAGGCATCTTGCTACAAAGAGCAATAGTCATGAAAGAACATCATCAATACTTCATATCAAAAGAGAAGTCAAATTTTCAGAAAAATAAGTAATACTCATTAAACCAAATATGAAAAAGTAACATCATGACCAAACTCTTCTTCCCTGCCTGATGTCCACACACAGTCTGCAGCCTACACGTCCCACCTAGAAGAGAAGTAAAACAAGCATCCTGACATCCTATGGCGACTCAGGGTCTGTCACAAGGGGTGTTGTCTAGGCACCCTACTCACAACCAGAATTCGGAGCCCCGACAATCATAACTCCTGTCTAACCAGATTCGTCCCAAATAAAATAACTCAGAAAACAAAACTACCTCTTATACAATTTTTTCACGAACTAAATTCGGTTTCCATTCGATCTGATGCCCGACCTGGCATGTGGCAAGGCCCAAAGGGCGTTCCCGATCCCCATGGGCTGGCACAAGTGCTTGGGTATCACCATAAAAACTTGGGAATGATTTACCCGAATCAACCAGATAAAACAACTAACAAAATAACCAAACAAAAAGTACAAGTCGCGACCAAACAAGCCTTTAATCAAACCATGTTTTGAGTCACATGTATAACTAAAACCAAACAACACAAAGAAAAGTATGGTGACCAAAAACCAACCCAAAAACAGAGTCAATAACTGTCACCTGATGGAGAGAAACCACTGTCAGGCCTTCACCCCAAATTCCAAGTCAAAAGAAGCTCCTAATAACTCAGACCACCACTCACACAACATTTGCCTTTTCCTACATCAGACATAACCAAATCTACTTACACCCAAGGGTGTAAGTAGGGTTTGAGAAATCGCTCAATAGGATGGCACCAGAGAAAATATTCCTCATGTAAATGTTAGATGATCAAAAAAATTTGCAGGTTTAATTATAGAAAATAAATAAATACACTAACAATCTAATAAAAACAGCTTTTAAGAAAGACGGCTTAAAACAAAAAAAGGGTTTTTTGGTACTAAAATAAAATGAAAACATTATTACCTTTTTGACACCACAGAATTCACATAACCAACTAGTGATGAGTGTAAATTCACACAGGAGCAACAAAAGTGGGAGAGGCCCTATAGGGACTAAAGCTGAGTAGGTCCCTAGAACATCAAGTCTTGGTGAACAAAGGAAAATAATCCAAAACATTTATATGTTCTCATGCACGATCCACTAGTAGGGAAACACCTCCATAACCTAGTGGTCTTCAGTCATCATCCAAAGTTTATTTATTGTTGTAAGCATCAAACCATCTAAGTGAAACTAGGCCAAGGCCGCTCCCATATCACTAGCACACTAGATCTAGTCCTCCCACCTAGTACCCAGGCTTCCCCTTTTGTGCTCAAAGTTCTAAGTTCACCCTACTCATCAAGGTCAAGACACTACACACCTGGATGTCAATTAAGTCAAACATCATACACCTAGGATGTCAACTAAGTCAAACATCACACTTACGTGTCCAACATAAATGAATAAAAAAATAAACCATTTAGAGGTATTACGCAAAATAGAGATCCTCATAAACAAAACACAACATGCCACAATTACACAATCTAATAAACAACTACACAATTTAAAGAATCAAACTAAAATTTATCAAACATTAGAAAAATCAGTTTAGCAGTTTTAAAGAAAATAAAACAACATGATTAAAGGTGCCAAAACCCACTCAAACAACATTTATAACCAAACACACACTACGACTACAACAGAAAATAAATTTCAGCTGTTACATCTATTCAAAAACTATCGGCACAACTCAGTAAAAACCGGGACAACATAAACATGCTACTAGTAAAAATAAATCACTAAAATATATCAACCAAAACTGAAAAATCTCAGTAGAAATTTTCTAGTTGGCATATTAAATTAACTAAATGGAAAAACTAATTAATCAAGTAACCTAAACATGCAAAACCACCTACCTTAAAGTAGGAAAAACTTTGCGATATGACGCAACACTTCTTCTACACAACAGTCGCACTACAAGGAGCCGAAAAAAATAATCCTAAAACAATAAACCAATATAATTTCAATTCCAATCCAGCAGAAACATAAACAGCCAGAAAATTTAACCATAATTCAATAAATTGATTAATAATTAAATGAATTCAGCAATAAACAAATAAATTTTAATTCAAACCCTAACTGTGGAATTGTCAGAAAGAGGTGTGGCTAAGGGAGGGCAGTCACCAGAGTTACGACAGTAAGGTCGTGCGCGGCGGCTAACCGGCAGACAAGAGCTGGGGTGTGGGGCGGCCTTCCAGGATGGAAGTTGGCTGGTGGGAGGTGGAAAAAAGGGAGTTGGCTGGTTGGTCCAGCAAGAAGGGATGGGCGGCCTATTGTAGGTCCGGCAGGAGGTGGAGAAGAGGAGTGCGGCGAATGATGGGGGAGAAAAGAGGGAACATGGGAGGGGGGAGGGGGAGCGCGGAGGCTGAGGGGGGAAGAAGGGAGGGTGAGTGTGTAGGGGGAAAGGAGGGGGAACAAGGGAGAGGGTGGCCTTGGAGAAGAGAAGGGAGAATGGGGGGGAGGCTGAGCAGGGAGAGAAGGGAGAATGGGGGAGGCCGAGCAGGGAGAGAGGGGAGAATGGGGGAGAGACCGAGGGGGGGATAGGGGAGAATGGGGGAGGCCGAGCGGCTAGGGTAGGGAAGGGAAGAGGGAAGAAGAAGAAAAAAATAAGGATATTATAAAAAAAGAAAATAAATTATAACAAAAAGAAATGAAATGAAATTATAATAATAAAAAAATAAATGAAACTATAATAAAAAAATGGAAAAAAAATTAAGATAATAATAAAATAAAACAAAGGGGTAACTAACCTAAAATTAAAGAACATTTAAACTAATATGAAATAAAATAGAATGAAACAAAATAAAGTAATAAAATAAAATAACCTAATAATAGAAATTAATAAATGGGTTCGGTAATAATACTAATATTAATATTAATACTAATAGTAATAATAATAATAACCAAAAATAACTATAATAAATTTTTATCCGGTTAATTAATCGTTTGTGCATCAAGCAGACCACGCGTTAAATCAGCGAAGCCGCACGGCTTCGCCCATGCCCTGTCTACAAGTCTAGCGATGTAAATCCAACGCTCACTCATTAGCACAACAGCAGATGAACCACATTGGGTTCAGACCGCACTTCAACCAACAATTAAATAAATAGGAAATTAAACTCATGAGAAAAAATTTAAAATTGAGGACATACCTCAAGTTGAAGTCCGGATGTGATACATAATCAGAGTGAAATTAATCTTTCAAAAAATCATGTCCACTATTCAATATTAAAACACATTGACATAAAGTTTTACTTTATAAAATATAAAGTTTCTAAAAGAGATGTTTTTCTAAAATATATCTCAACAAAGTATCAAATTGATGAAATCTTGAAAAAGGAAATGCCAAAATAAAGGTTTGTTAAGTTGAAGGTCTAACTTCATATTCAGCCTCCTCCAATGACTTCCTAATCCAAATAAGGAAATCCCCCGCTATATTTTGGATTATGTTGAAAAATGTGAAGATAAAGTAAGAACTTTATACTTTTTAATAAGTTTTTACTTATCTTTCCTTATTGATTATGAAGCTATGGTTATCATAAAATGGGGTAGGGAAGAAGAAAAGTAAGATAAAAGGATAAAAGTGAGGGGGATTTTATATTAACATTGCTAAAAAAATTTCTTATCACTAAGGGATGTAATTCTCTTAAAAATTACTTTATCCAATATTTTGGTGTTAGGACACTCTCTATTGATAAAGGCTATGTTTTGATAAAATTTTAAAACCTTGAGTTGTTTAAAAAAGTTGAGTTGTAAAAAAATTATGAGAGTTTGAAAAGTTCATAATGAGGGTTCTTAAAAAATCCATATGTGGGGATTGAAGAACCTTTGTGATAATTTTTTTTAACACAGTTTTTGTATTTGTTAACAACTAACCTTTTTGTAAAATAATTTTTTTTGTCATTCAAGATCTGAACCAAGCCATCATAATGAGTTTCTGTAAGAAATATAAAAGTATCTAAATGTTTATATCGAAACATATAAGTGGAGAAAAAATATTCTTATGAGAAAGTTTTTTTTCGGAAACAGGTTTTCAGACATTGGTTTTTAGACTAAGCAGAACCGAACATGGAACGTGTGAGGAAAATGGAAGTTGAAATTTCTGTAAAGTTATTGATCATAGGAACCATAAAACTCAAATACATGGGCATGAAGTTCAAGATTCATTGAAATCAATGTTGTTTATAAATTCAAAAATTATTGATTATCATAATTTTTTCTTTTCCATAATCATAAAATGAAATAAGTTCCTAAGAATGAAATTTAGAATGTTAATAAAGAGGTTTTTGAAGAAAGTGAAGTTAGGTATTAGAAATTTCTCAAACTTTATAACTGAAATCAGATGATGATTTTATTGGCGTGAAGTTCTCAAAGATCATGAAAACTTTTATGATAATAGATTTTGAAGAAATGGAGGAATCTTAAAGTTTGAATCAGTTCTAGAAACCTGAACATAGAAGATCGGATCTAGAAGTATTAGACACAGAAGTTTTTCAAAAGTCTGAATCTGTAAAGATGATGATGTTTTAAGTTTTTCAAACTCACAGAGTGTAGTTTCTATCATAATGATAATTCCATAGTAATGTGAATTCCATCATTATGATAAATCCATATTAATGGGAATTCTATAATTATGAGGATTTCATCAGACTAACTCTCAGGAGGAAGTTTAATCAGAATGACTCTGAGGAGAAAAGTCAATCAGACTAACTCTGAAGAGGAAATCCAATCATACTGACTATGGTAAGGAAAGTTGGTTCATCATAATGATCTAAGTAATTTCATCGTAATGAGTAGAAGAAGTTCTTCGTAATTAATTTTATAAGTTTATCGAAATGGGTTAAGGAAGAGAGATAGATTTTAATGAGAATAGGAATAAATTCATATCATAATAAGCTAAGTAAGTTCATTATAATGAATTTGAGGAAGTTACATCAGACTGAAGAAATATTAGTACGTTTGAAATCGTTTGAATTAGTAAAAGGTGGAGCTTAAATGCGAGTGATTTTTGGAGTTTTAAAATTTTGGTAAGTGGGAGAAGTTTTTCAATTTCCCACATTTTCTTTTCTGATTCTACTCTAAATAAAATCACACATAATTTTCTTTTTGTAACTTTTTATGAACGCAGAAAAGGTTGATCACTGAGGAATTTGAGAAAGAGTTCCTTCTAGATAGAGATCCCATTAGAAGATCGTACATATATGTTATTATTAACCAGACTGAGAAACATTATATTGAGAAGATCGTATTGATTTGATCAGACTGAGGACAATCGAACTGGGTTTTTTATCAGAGTTTGAGTTTTACAGATTGAGATGGAGTTCATCATATTGATTCAATCGGATTGAGTCAGTTTAAACTGACACGAGTCAGTATAATCATTCCCATCCAGAGATAGAATGTGTCTAATGGTAGTTGGAACAATTTATATTAACTTCTTCTTAATAGTGAATTTACATAAACCCAAGGGAGTGGCTATGGAAAGGATGTAGGTTCTCACCCTAAGGCTAAATCTTGTAAAACTTTTGTTCTTTATTTTCTTTCCTACTTTTTCATGCATGAGAATTTACTAAAATATGGTAAGGAAATTAATCTTATCAGGTTGTAGGGGTTAAGTTTATAAAAGTATTGAAGCTCATAAAAAGTGGAAAAAATGATTCAACCCCCCCCCCCACTTCTAATTTTTTTTCAATCCATTTTAATTTTAGATAACATATTATCACCCATTCATTAACATTTATTTATTAAAATCACTATTTTGGGTGATAATTGTTTCATTTTTCATGTATGTTTTGATTCGACTGTTATGGTTATTGTATATTGATCATGGTTAAAGAATATAAATAATTTTAACAATGATATAAATATAATATATATATTCATTTCAAAAATATTTAGAACCATACATAAAAGGTGGATATAAAAAAATAAATTACACCGTTCATGGAAATGATAGTCTGTATGTACGCATGAACGTTGTTTTCATTTTCTAACGAAAAGAAAAAAAGAATAATTATAGATAATATTTTATCCTTAAAATTCATAATTATATAATAAATATCATATATATTTATTAAATCCATAATTATATCTCTCAATGTGAGTAAGTGATGAAAAATGAATCATATCACAATGTTGACGCAGTAGTCCACACGTATGCATGAGCGATATTTTTATTTCCCATTTCAAGGAAAAGAGGTGAGAAAGGTTATAAAATTATCATAATAAAATATAAGTATATTTATGATACTTTATTCATAATTTTATAATGGATAAAATAGGTTTGGATATGTTTAAAGAAGAAATAAAATTGAAAGAGATCGGTTAATATTTATACCTCTACATTGAGAGACTACCTTTGGCTTACACCTTAAGCCTTGAAAGATTGGTCTTAGGAGAAGAACAGGGGATCTATGATGAAGTTAAGAAAGTTAATAAGGTTTTTATCCATGTATTTTCTGATCTATAAAGCTCAAAATTTGTGAATAATGGTGGATAAGAGGTTCCCTTTTATAAGTGAGGTAGAGGACACACTAGGAATTCTGTAAAATATTTAAATATAATTAATGTATTTATAAAGTATAATTCTTCCAAATAGAAAATTTTTCAAAGATAAGATAATTTTTTGGTATAAATATAATCAATAAATAATTATTATTCAATTTTATGTAGAAATGTTACTCTGATCTTTTAGTTTACCTCCTCCCCCCTCCCCAGTAAACCCATTTTAACCATAACCATGGTAAAAAAAATTACTATTTTTATTATTCATTAAGAATGAGAATGAAAGTGGAAACATTACCAAATTTGGATGTACTAATTCCAAATATGGAATCTATTATATCAAATTCAATTTCTATAAGTGTTGTAAATTAATTTTAAAATAATCATATGGAACACAACAAAAACCTGTTTTTAGATAAATGCATTTGTAAGCATAAAACTAAATTTACATTCAATCCATTTCTAGTAAAAACCATAAAATGAATGTTAAAATATTTTATTTAATATATAATCTATACATTTCATTAAAACCATTAATCAAAAATTATTTATTTTATTTATTTTGATAAAAACACATTTTGCACATAAAAATAGTTTTATAAAAAATAACTCTTTTTGGATTTAAATGATTTTATCATCATTATTAACCTTTAGAAAACTAAAGTATGTATTTTTATAAATAAATTAATAATATATTTAATTAAAATCACCTTTTTAATAGTGATAAATATATTTTGTTTGGATAATAATACATTACATGTTGAAAAATACATTTCTTCAAAAAAATGGTCTTTTAATCATAAATGGTTTTATTAAAAATTTATTGATTATTTATTAGGAATTAATCAATAAATTTGAATTTATGAAAACATTTATATAAATATTTTATATTGTGGTTAATCATATTCATACCTATCAATCTAATGGCTAAGAAATAAATTTAACACCCTAAGATTTTGTGAAATATTTTTTAAAAAATAAGTTTAATATTTTACATATTTTTCATTAAACACAACACTGAGTTTAGATTACATTATATGCAATACTTATTTTAGCTTGTGTTACATGAAACATCGATTTTAAATGAAATGTGACATATTATTAAAATATTATTATTTAACATGATAGTTATCACTTAGCTATTGGAATAGTGGGAATGAATAAGATTAAATAAATTATGAAAATATATGGTCTAAAAATGTATATAAAATTAATTTTTTGGTGACTAATTAATTATATTTGAAAATAAAATCTATTTGAAAATAAAGAAAATCTTTTTCTAAAAAAAACTAATTTTATTCACAAAAATGTGTTTTACCTTAATAAATTAAAAAAAATCACTTTTGGTGAAACATTTTAATGAAATGTATATATTATATATTAAATAAAAGTTTTAATATTCCTCTTTGGTGTTTTATACATAAGAAATTAGAACAATTTTAATTTTATGTTCAAAAACTGTATTTTTTCTAAAAACAATTATTGTATTTTTCACAACTATTTTAAAATTAATTTTTGCCAATTTTAAGGGGAAAATTTAATGAAATACACTTCAATTTTTAATTCATCATATAAAAATTAACCTATGGTGAATTTTTGGGATTTTTCTGAAAATAATAATTTTTTTAATGAATAGTGAAAAATACTGAGTTTTTTTGAAAATTTCCTTTTCGTTTAAAGATTTTAGAAGGTTAAGTTTTTTTTAAAAAATGTTTTAAAAATAAAATTACATAAGTTATATATAAATTAATCCAATTAATATCTTTTGAATCATTTTTATTTTGGATTTTGATATAAAAACGTTTTACTTCTGAACTTTTTTCTCTTTGAAAACCTGTTTTCCTATTGTGTCTGTGGGATTAATTTTAAATTAAAATTTTTCACTTTTTTTAATGTAATTTATAAAAATTTATTACATATATTTAATCATCATAATTTATCTTATAATTTTAACTTAATTTTTTACCATAAAAAATAGTAAAAATAGTAAAAATTATTTATCGTGGTTAAGGTAAAAATGTATTTACTAGCATTTAAACTTAAAATATTAGGGTAAAAAACGAACCAAAACTTTCCCAAAACCCATTGTATAGACATATTTATAACTTTTATCTTATATGTTCTATAATTTCCCATTTTGGAGCCTTGTAACATGTGAAAAATATGGGTATACCTTTTTCTTTTCAAAAATTACAAGTGTGTCGTTCACCTCACTTATAAAAGGCCACCCTCTCTCATATCCTCTTAAGACATCCAAAACAATTTGGTTCAAAAGAAACCTACAAAAATTAATTCTTTAATTCCCTATTATCATCCTATAAGGGTTTTTTTTCATAAATCCAACCTAAGAATACCTTTGGTGTAAACCAAAAGAAGTTATCTGAAGAAGAGATAACATCCCTAATCAAGCGATTTATTTTATTTCTTCCTAAACCTACTTAAATTATTATTAAAGAACTATGATATAATAGATTAATTATCTTAAATATTCTAATATTATATTTTTTATTTTAATAACCTAAATCCTTCTCCTATTCCATCAAATGAGCTATGAAATCATCATCTGTGTGTATTGTGGACTGTCGCCTCATGAACCCGTGTTATTCGTTTTCCATCACCACCTCTGATGGATAGATGTAATGATGGATTTATTATTTATATATTATATTTATTAAATTATTATAATTCTTTAAACATGATATAACATGTTCCTTATTACTTTCCATTCCATGAGAATACAATAACGTTGTTCGTGTGTATGAAAAACTACCACCTCACAAAGTAATGTGGATAATTTTCACTTTATATGGAAAGTAATAAGGGTGGTTTTAATGAAAATGTGTGATATATATGAAATAAAATTGATTTTTTAATGTTAATATATTATTTACCTTTATTTATTTCTTTCCTTCAGTAAAATGGAAACAATGTTAAGGGGTACATATGGTCTACTGTCTCCATGAACGGTGTATTTCATTTTTTATATCTAAATTTTTGGTTTCATTATAAGTACATGTATACTAAATATATATGATATTTATATCATGGTTAACATTTTTGATATTATATTACCATTATCAAATTAATATGACAAAAAATAAAAAAAAATCAAAACATACAAGAAAAATAAAGCAGTTATTGCCTAAAACGTGAATTTAACATGGAATTGTTAATAAATGGGTAATAAAATGTCATAAGTAAATAATATGTGGTATTATGTATATATGTGTGTTTGTGTTTGTGTGTTTATGTGTGGTTATGTAATATATTTATAATAAACTTATATTTATTATACATGATTTTGAACGTGTATGAAGGAAGTTGAGACTTATGGTAAGGGATTTCCATCTCACTTTTATTTTTTATGAGACACATGCCATATTCACCATGAGATTCATTTATATGGAGTATATAATGCCAAAGAATTTATTTTATTATTATTATCCTAAAATTTATTGTTTTTTACATATCCATTTTAGGATCTCTCTTTCTGCGGCATCCTGCCTTTTTATAACATAAACTTTCATTACATTACACAAAACTGAGGATCTTTAAGGTTTAGTGTCTTGGAAACTAGGAACATAATACATAAAAACAACATAAAACATTATTCCTAAACACTTGAAATGATTATACTTAAGTTCATCCTAGGTTCATTACTGCATCTCATAACCTGGGGACATACATCAAAAGAAAGGGTGAGCAGAAGGCCCAGTAAGGGAAACAAGAGAAACATTTTACATGTGAACTTGAGATACTTCAATAAGGTCATGAAAAGAACTTTAAGGCATGAGAAAGAAATCATGAGGCATATAAAAATAACATTTTTCATAACTTGAATATGTGTCTACAACATTTTACAAAGACAATAATTTTCGTTTCACCAAGTTCCATCCCCAAGGTGTCAATAAAAATTACCAATTTTATTCACCAAGGTATCAGTCTAAATGGTCATCTCTAGAGATTAAGTCTTTACCCAATGCATTGGAGCGCTATCAGGGAGTACCCTTAATTTATCTTTATAATCATGTGATCCACATATATCATCATCAACATTTCATAAATAACCCATATAGCATAAAATAAATGGGTTTCATTTCATAATCATAACCTTTTAAAAACTGCTTTTAGGACATGATCTTTATGTCACTTTAAACCCACAGAAAAGGAAAGCCGGTCTTATATATGTAAATCCCAGAATTTAAAATACAACATCTTGATATATAGGTGAAAAACCCTTTAGAATTAAGGGCTTTTATTATTCACTTAATAAAATAAAATATTTTTTCAGAAAAAGAGAGAGACGTTTTGAGACGGAAATTCTGCAGCATAACGGCTATGTTTTGGGGTTTTAGAAAACATTGAAAAGAGAGGGGACATGGGTCAAACATTCATAAATGACCCATAAAACAGTAGAGGGACAGAACATGAAGGATATATGAACATGGTAATTAAATTTTAAGGACATACCACTTGAAATGAAAAACATGGAAGGAAGACAAAAATAAGATTTCTCTTATGAAAAATTCGGCAGCCTAACGGCGCTACTTAAACTTCAACAAAAATGAATTGACGAGATCAAATAGGGTCTCTCATCATATGACCATAAAAGTTCAGTATGATATTTATAGATATCATACCCTAACATAATAAAAAGGAACTTGAAAGACGTTACATGAATGTAGAACTTTGAAAAATGAGAAATGTGAAAGAATCCCTTAAAAATTTGGCAGCCAAACGGCGCCACTTAAACATTCCTAAAACGAATTGATAAGAGAAAGAGGGGGTCTCTCATCATATGAACATTAAAAGGGTAGTAATAGTAATATAAAAATAACATCCTCCAACATAAGAGCAAGGAGCATAAAAGAAATGACATAAAAGAGATTACTTGAAAAGAAAGAGAGAGGTAGGATCCCTTACCTTAAAATGTAACTCTTAAAACTCAAAGGTTTGGACCTTGAGGGCTTGGGGGAACCTTGGGATGACTCCTTGGGAGTTAATGAGACCAGAGCTTCATTGGGGGAGAGTTAGGGGTGAAAACTAGAGGAGTAAAGGGTGGGTATTTATAGGGAAGGTGAGGTGATACTTTAATAATTTCAAGGGACACCTCACAAGTGGTTTTCTCAAAACCATGGGCTCTCCCATGGTATTTTTCATAGAGTTAGGCCACATGGGGGCCCCAATACAATAATGCATCACCTTTGGTCATCCAACCCTTAAAATATCTCATTACATCATCATGATACAGTTATGATGTCATTAAACATATTGAAACCCTAAAACTGCATTTTTACTATTCACTGAAAATTCATCTCTCAGAAAAATCCCAAAATTTCACCTTAACCAAATATTGATTCTATGATTAAAAATATAAACTTCATTTTATAAAAATAATTTTCTAAATATTTTTAATTTAATTTTTAAATAAAAACACTATTCACTGAGAATTCGTTTTTTTCAGAAAAATCCCCAAAAATTACCATAACATAATATCGATGCTCTGAGTTCAAAAATAAATTCCATTTTATAAAAATAATTTTCTAATTATTTTTAATTTAATTTTTAATTAAAAAAACTATTCACCCGAAAAAACTAATACTTGACTAATAATTTTTGAAACCGTTATTTACCCATTTTATTGAATCACATTACTTAATCAAGGTGTCTAAATTATATTAAAACTTTCTTTAAATGAGATTACTAATCCATTTGGTCACATTACTAATCCTAAGCATACAATCACTATTCATAATTTATTATTCATCAAAAATTAAGTTGATCTTATTAGACTCCAAATTCCATTCTGAACACAATTGCAGAAGACCATTTTTTGATAATCATTACACATCATTAATTATTTAAGGTTTACATAAATATTTTAAAATATCCTTTTTTTCAAAATTCATCAATAAAATACATCCTAAAATTATCCAAACATTTGAAATTTCACAAACATCACTAAAGGAAGAAATATCAATTTAATCATCCCAAAGGATTACACAAAGAAGCTACAGTCTCTTCACATAGCCCCTTATAACACCATCATATGACCTAAGTGTAAGGTGTGTTATGGTGAGAGAATCTGAGGAAGGCTCAGATAACATTGCCCTAGTAGTAAACTCTACTAACTTGAACTTCTCCCGCAGGCATTTCCGTTCAAGCTTGACACACTAGAGTTCGGCTTGGTCTTGGTCCAAAGCGAAGCCCAAAGATGCCACCTCCTTCCCAAGCTCTGATAAGTGGGCTTCATAAGGTTCGAGTCTACCAGATGAAGCCATCGAATCCTCTATCTACATTAACCATTAACATCTCTATTAAATCGCTAAGAGTAAGTTAATATACTATTCAAAAAGTTTGGGTCGTTACATTCTTCCCCCCTTAAGAAATTTCATCCCCGAAATTTTATACTTGAGGTCTAGTCAAAAAGGTGAGGGTACTTTTGCTTCATTGTTTTCTTAGGCTCCCAAGTCGCTTCTTTATACTTATGATTCCTCCACAACACTTTCACAAGGTGGGTAGTCTTGTTTCGTAGAACCTTGTCTCTATGGTCTAAGATCTCCACTGGTTTCTCCTTATAAGAGAGGTTATGTTCCAGTTCTACCACCTCTGGGTTCAGTACCTGCGAAGGGTCGGGTATGTACTTCCTCAAGAGAGATACATGGAAGACACTGTGAACTTGAGATAGGTTCGGTGTAAGTGATAGATGATAGGACACTACTTCTATGCGGTCAAGGATTTCATAGGGGCCAATGTACCTAGGGCTGAGCTTCCCTTTCTTCCCAAACTGCATGAATCTCTTCCATAGAGAAATTCAAAGGAAGACTTTGTCGCCAACACCAAACTCCAAGTCCCTTCGACGGTTGTCAGCATAGCTCTTCTGTCGACTCTGAGAAGCCTTTATGTGTTGTTGGATGGCATGAACCTGTTCTGTCATCTATTGCACAAGATCAGGCCCAAGAAGCTTTCCCTCGCCAGTTTCATCCCAACAAGTAGGAGTTCTACATCTCTTTCCATACAGAGCTTCATAGGGTGCCATCTGAATACTCGAATGGAATATGTTGTTATAGGAGAACTCAACTAATGGGAGGTGTTGATCCCATCCACCTTTAAATTCCATTGAGCATAATCTCAACAAGTCTTCGAGTGTCTGAATAGTCCTTTCAGATTGGCCATCAGTTTGAGGATGATAGGCCGTACTAAAATTCAATTCAGTATTCAGAGCATGTTGAAGACTTATCCAGAATTTTGATGTGAATCTTGGATCACGATAAGACACAATGGATAGTGGTACCCCATGCAGCCTTACCACTTCCTTTACGTATATCTTGGAAAGTTTATCCAGAGAGAAATCTTCCTTAATAGATATAAAATGGGTGGTCTTGGTGAGACGGTCCACAATAACCCATATCATATTATTTCCTTTGGATGTTTTCGGGAGACCAGTTACAAAGTACATAGTGATATTATCCCACTTCCATACTGGTATGGGTAGTGGTTGTAATACCCCCTTAGGAAGTTATCATTCTGCCTTTACTTGTTGACACACCAGGCACCTAGTAGTGTAATCAGCAATATCCCTCTTCATGTTATCCCACCAATAATGATCACGAAGTTCTCTATACATTTTTTGCTTCCTGGATGTATAGAGAAAGTAGAGTTATGAGCTTCATCCATTAGTTCTTTCTTTATCTCCGGAATAGATGGAACACATAGTCTTGTATGAAATTTCAATACACCTTCTTGATCAATATTGAAATCAGGGAACTTCCCATCCTTTACAGCCTCAAACTTCTCCTGCAGTAGAGGATCTTCTTTTTGAGCCTTCTTGATCTTCTCTAGTAGTGAAGGTTGAGAAATCATATGGGATAAGGTTGATGATGTCCCTTCCCTTACAATTCCCATGTCTAGTTTTACTAGATCTTTAATCAAGGGATCTCCTAGGATCCTCATTGTTTCCAGAACAACAGGATCTTTCCTGCTTAACGCATCTGCGACTTTGTTTCCTCTTCCAGGGTGATAATGAATTGAACAATCATAGTATTTAATAAGCTCCAACCATATGCTTTGTCTCATGTTCAATTATTTCTACGTGAAAATATACTTTAAAATTTGGTGGTCAGTGTATATATCACATTTCTCCCCATAAAGATAGTGCCTCCATATCTTTAGAGAAAAAACAACTACTGCTAACTCTAGATCATGCATAGCATAATTCTGCTCATGAATCTTCAACTGTCGAGATTCATAAGCAATTACCTTGTAATTTTTCATGAGGATGCACCCAATCCCTTTCAAAGATGCATCGCTAAAAATAATGAATCCTTCTCCGATAGAGGGTAGTGTTAACACAGGTGCAGGAACCAATCTCTTCTTCAGCTCTTGGAAACTTTCCTTGCATTCCTTTGTCCAGATGAACTTAACCCCTTTTCGATTCAACATGGTTAGTGGATTAGAAATCCATGAAAAGTTTTTCACAAACCTCCTATAATATCCCTCTAAACCAATGAAACTACGAATCTCAGTTACTGTTGTGGGTTAAGGCCACTCCTCCACAATCATTGACTTTGCAGGTTCAACTGAGATTCCTTAATTGGTTACGATGTGTCCCAAGAAATCCACTTGTTGTAACCAAAACTCACACTTGCTGAACTTTCCAAAGAGCCTCTCCTTCCGCAGAGTTTTCAAAATAACCCTCATATGATCTTCATGCTCCTCACTACTTTTTGAATATATCAAAATATAATCAATAAAAATTACCACAAAGTTATCAAGGTAGTCCTTAAAGTCTCTATTCATCAAATCCATGAAAATAGAAGGAGCATTACTCAAGCCGAAGGGCATAACAGTAAACTCATAATTCTCATATCTTGATCGGAAGGCAGTCTTTGGAATATCTTCCTTATTAACCCTCAGTTGATGATAACCAGATCAAAGTTCAATCTTGGAGAAGAATTGAGCTCCACGAAGTTGGTCAAATAAATCATCAATTCTTGGAAGAGGGTATCTGTTATTCACTATGATCCCGTTCAGTTCTCTATAATCAATGCATATCCGCATTGATCCATCCTTCTTCTTTACAAAGAGAACTGGTGCTCCCCAAGGAGACACACTCGGTTGGATAAACCCCTTCTCCAACAAGTCTTGGAGTTGTTTCTTTAACTCTTCCAGCTCCACATTTTCCATTCTATATGGGGTCTTTGATATCGGTTGAGATCTAGGTACGAGTTCAATGGAGAACTCTACCTCTCTTTCTGGGGGAGTTCCAGGTAACTCCTCAGGAAATACATCCATGCATTCCTGAACAATTGGAACATCTTCTATTTGTATACTCCCTTTTTCCTTCTTCATCATCACCGATTAACTCCATAAAGAAAGCTATAGGAGGTGCTTCTAGATAGGGATCAGTTCAGGATATCTCTCCTTGGAAGATAATTTTAGGTCGTTCATTCAAGACTACTGAGATTTCCTTACTTCTGCATTTCATCTTAGCATTATACTTCGAGAGCCAGTCCATCCCTAGTATAACGTCGAATTCCAACATAGGAATGACTACTAGATTTGCGATAATATTGTTCTCACTAAAGTAAACACTAAATTCTCCAAACACTGTTGATGCATGGATAATCCCACTTGGAGTATTGACTGACAATTATACCTCAAGCAGTTCGGGGATTGATTCTATATTCTTTGAAAACTTGGAGGAAATAAAGGAATGCGTAGAACCAGAATCAAACAAAGTACTTTCTAGTTTTGAGAGGACAACAAGAGTACCTGCTACCACATCATTCGGAACTTCAACTTCAGTTGTTGTGATAGAAAAAGAACGACCTTTCTCCCTTGGCCTTTGCTGAGGTTGATGGTGATTCCCCTCTACTACCCTCGGATTTGGAGAGTGATTATCAAAGTGCCCAAGCTATCCACACTTGAATCATTTGACTTCGGGTAGGGCCGGGACCATCTTTCCTCTATTGTTAGTGTTGAGAAGTTGAGGCTTCACCTCACTATGACAATTCCGAACAATATGGCCTTATCTTCCACACTTGTAGCACTTGCCACTTCCAATCAAGCAGTGACCCGGATACTTCTTACCACATTTATTGCATGTGGTAAGTTACATTTTCTTTCCACCTCTTCCCTGATCAAAAGTTTTCCCTAGACTGGGCTCCAATGATCTCTTCTTGTCATTTTATTTATGTGACCACTGTGTCTCACCAAACTCTATCTCGACTTTCATTGCACTCCGCACAATCTCCTCATAGATATCGTAGTCCCGGTTGGCTAGATTTGTCTGCAGATGAGGTCTCAGTCCACCAAAAAAATTGTCAACCTTCCCACTTGGATCCATGAAAAAGATAGAGGTATATCGTGAAAGTTGGGTGAAGTTCATCTCATATCTTCTGACAGATTCTTTATCATTCTGCTTCAGCTCGAGAAATTCTTTCTCCATTCTCGTTCTCATGGAACGAGGGAAATACTTATTAAAGAATATTCCCCAGAACTCTTCCCACTCCATAGCTTCCATCTCTCCTCGTGGCTTCGTGTTTTTGATCAGTGACCACCACTGATCAGCTTCTCCCACTAGGCGGTAAATAGCAAGGGTGACTTTTTCTTGTTCTGAACAATGAAGTACAGAAAAGATCTTTTCAATGGAGGTTATCCATTGTTCCGCAACCAATGGGTCAGTAGATCCACTGAATTTTGGTGGTCATTGACACGTGAAGGACTCAACATAATGTTGTTCCCTTCGTGGTGACATCATCCTCTCAGCTTGATTCATGTTATTACTCATAACTTGAGTCAGTTGGTTCATCATTCGCATGAATGTTTCCATTTCGGCTTCCATCGGAGGGCCGTCAGCACATGGTGCATTGCGGTCACCATCTGCACGGTTCCTCATATTGCCCGCAATTTTATAAAAGAATAAAACCTTAGTGAGAAACTTATTTCATTTATGAATCTTTTAACTAAGACTTCATGCTTAGACAATTACATTTCTCTATAATTCCTTCATAATGATTCCTAAAAAGCTTGTGATTAACCAAACATATCCCCCAGGAGTGTCGTAACCAAGAGTGAAAAAAGGCCCATTATCGTGAACCAATTCCCGTTCGAGTATAGCTCAAAGCAGTATTTTCTGGTTTTACCCTTATATACATCTGTGTCCGAGTCGCCTCTACCTTCGCGTATCCAGATAGGGATGTATTTGTTTGATAAACCACATACTCAATACTTACCAAAATACCAGGAAGTTTTCCTATATTTAAACTTTTATATAGGGTTCTTCCTAAAGTTTTTATATCTTAATTTCCACAAAAACCTAAACCATCCTTTGATAGCAACTGTGGCACCCCACCTTTTTATAACATAAACTTTCATTACATTACACAAAACTGAGGATCTTTAAGGTTTAGTGTCATGGAAACCAAGAAAATAATACATGAAAACAACATAAAACATTCTCCTTAAACACTTGAAATGCTTCTCCTTAAGTTCATCCTAGGTTCATTACTGCATCTCATAACCTGGGGAACATACATCAAAATAAAGGGTGAGCAGAAGGCCCAATAAGGGAAACAAGAGAAACATTTTACATGTGAACTTGAGATACTTCAATAAGGTCATGAAAAGAACTTTAAGGCATGAGAAAGAAATCATGAGCCATATAAAAATAAAGTCTTTCATAACTTGAAGATGTGGCTAAAACATTTTACAAAGACAATCATTTCTGTTTCACCAAGGTCCATCCCCAAGGTGTCAATAAAAATTACCAAGTTTATTCACCAAGGTAACAGTCTAAATGGTCATCTCTAGAGATTAAGTCATTACCCAATGCATTAGAGCGTTATCAGGGAGCACCCTTAATTTGTCTTTATAATCATGTGATCCACATATATCATCATCAACATTTCATAAATAACCCATATAGCATAAAATAAATGGGTTTCATTTCATAATCATAACCTTTTAAAAACTACTTTTAAGACATGATCTTTATGTCACTTTAAACCCACAGAAAAGTAAAGCGGGTCTCATATATGTAAATCCCAGAATTTAAAATATAACATCTTGATATATAGGTGAACACCCCTTTATAAATAAGTTCTTTGAGTATTCACTTAATAAAATAAAATATTTTTTTAGAAAAAGAGAGATACATTTTGAGATGGAAATTCTGCAGCATAACGGCTATGTTTCGGGGTTTTAGAAAACATTGAAAAGAGAGGGGACATGGGTCAAACATTCATAAATGACCCATAAAATAGTATAGGGACATAACATGAAGTATATATGAACATGGTAATTAAATTTGAAGTACATACCATTTGAAATGAAAAACATGGAAGGAAGACAAAAATTAGATTTCTCTTAGGAAAAATCTGGCAGCCTAACGGCGCCACTTAAACTTCAAAAAAAATGAATTGACGAGATAAAATAGGGTCTCTAATTATATAAACATAAAATTTCAGTATGATAGATATAGAGATCATACCCCAAAATAATAAAATGGAACTTGAAAGACTTGGCATGAAATTAGAACTTTGAAAAATGAGAAAGGCGAAAGAATCCCTTAAAAATTCGGCAGCCAAACGGCGCCACTTAAACATTCTTAAAACGAATTGATGAGAGAAAGAGGGGGTATCTCATAATATGATCATGAAAAGGGTAGTAAAAGGAATATAAAATAACATCCTCCTACATAAGATCATGGAGCATAAAATAAATGACATAAAAGAGATTACTTGAAAAGAAAGAGAGAGGTAGGATCCCTTACCATAAAACGTAACTCTTAAAACTCAAAGGTTTGGACCTTGAGGGCTTGGGGGAACCTTGGGATGACTCCTTGGGAGGTAATGAGACCAGAGATTCATTGGGGGAGAGTTGGGAGTGAAAACTAAAGGAGGAAAGGGTGGGTATTTATAGGGAAGGTGAGGTGATACTTTAATAATTTCAAGGGACACCTCACAAGTGGTTTTCTCAAAACCATGGGCTCTCCCATGGTATTTTCCGTGGAGTTAGTCCACAAGTGGCCCCAATACAATAATTAATCACCTTTGTTCGTTCAACCCTTAAAATATCTCATGACATCATCATGACATAGTTATGATGTCATTAAACATACTGAAACCCTAAAACTGCATTTTTTACTATTCACTGGAAAATCATCTTTCTCAGAAAAATCCCAAAATTTCACCTTAACCAAATATCGATGCTATGATTAAAAATATGAACTCCATTTTATAAAAATAATTTTCTAAATATTTTTAATTTAATTTTTAAATAAAAATACTATTCACCGAGAATTCATTTTTTTTAGAAAAATCCCCAAAAATTACCATAACATAATATCGATGGTCTGAGTTCAAAAATAAAGTCCATTTTATAAAAATAATTTTCTAATTATTTTTAATTTAATTTTTAATTAAAAAACACTATTCACCTGAAAAAACTAATACTTGACTAATAATTTATGAAACCGTTATTTACCCATTTTATTGAATCACGTTACTTAATCAAGGTGTCTAAATTATATTAAAACTTTCTTTAAGTGAGATTACTAATCCATTTGGTCACATTACTAATCCTAAGCGTAAAATCACTATTCATAATTTACTATTCATAAAAAAATTAGTTGATCTTATTAGACTCCAAATTCCATACTGAACACTTTTGCAGAAGACCATTTTTTAAAAATCATTACACATCATTAATTATTTAAAGTTTACATAAATATTTTAAAATATCCTTTTTTCAAAATTCATCAATAAAATACATCCTAAAATTATCCGAACATTTGAAATTTCACAAACAATCCAAATAGAAAGAAATCTCAATTTAATCATCCTAAAGGATTACACAAAGAAGCTACGGTCTCATCACATAGCCCCTTATAACACCAGCATATGACCTAAGTGTAAGGTGTGCTATGGTGAGAGAATCTGAGGAAGGCTCAGATAACATTTCCCAAGTAGTAAACTCTACTAACTTGAACTTCTCCCTCAGGCGTTTCCGTTCAAGCTTGACATGCTGGAGTTCGGCTTGGGCTTGGTCCAAAGCGAAGCCCAAAGATGCCACCTCCTTCCCAAGCTCTGATAAGGGGGCTTCATAATGTTCGAGTCTACCAGATGAATCCATCGACTCCTCTTTCTGCATTAACCATTAACATCTCTATTAAATCTCTAAGAGTAAGTTAATATACTATTCAAAAAGTTTGGATCGTTACACTTTCATTAGGTTTACGATTTCAATGTTATCAATACAGTAAGGTATTTTTATCTCAATTTTTCTTCTTTGAGACATACGTAATGTTATGCACATATATTCTTTTATGTGGTGTATATACATACCCTTTTACATTTAATATCATGAATTTATTTATTCTCATGATATTATATGTTTCATTTAATGGTATTCCTTCATGGGTATTATGACTCAAAGTTACCAAAATAGTAAGAGTTTTATGTTACAATCCAATCGCTTATCAGGATTATTTATGATCATGCTTAAAATAATCAAATATTGTGATCTATATATAAATAAACTCATGAATTTTATTATACTTGGTTTATTTCAAGAGAATACATGTTTTACCTTCATTTCTCTCTCTTAATATACTCAATATACCAAAAAAATGTTTTTAAGAATAATCATCAATATTTCTCTCTTCAATCGAATACACTTTTTTCATCCAAAACAATGTTTTCTAAAAATATTTTCAAAAATATGTTTCACATTCTCCAAATGGTTTATTAATGAAAATTTTACCCATTTTGGACTTGTTACAAAAAAATTTGAAATTAATATTCATGTAATTTTCTAAAAAAATTGTTTTGCTTTTATTGAAAATGTGAAAGGATTATTTATTTTAGCATATACGGAATGAAATAAATTTCCTATAATCATGAACATTATTTTCTTTGAATCTTTATTTATAATTTTTCAATTTTATTTTAAAATTAAATTATTTTAAAAAATATATATGTTTTAAAAATTATTCTTCAAAGGGAAAAGGATAATTTTCTCAAAAAATATTTTAAATGATTTTTAAAGATTCCTTTATAAGTTTTAAAGTTTATTTTCAAAGAAAATGATTTTCAAAATGATTTATGAATTTTTTAGTTTTAGAAACTTATTTTCAAAGAAAATTTATTTTCCTCAAGAAATGTTTTAAATGATATTTCCAAATCATTTTCCATATAATATGACATCACTTGATGTAACCCATGAATTACTGGGGATATGATCCAAAGGTTCCATTATTATTCTTTCTCTGAATGGTTTATGTTTATAATGGCATGACTTTTATGAAACATGTTTCTCTTCTATGGGTTACACCATGAGGAAATGATAATGAAACATAATTTTTTTGTGGGTTATACTATGATGGAATGATGAAATGATTATGAAACCTATCTATTTTTTATAGGTTATGATATGATGAAATGTTTATAAAACCCATTTCATTTCATGAGTTATGATATGATGAATTTTTTATGATCTTGTGGCACACATACGTATGATTTTTATTATTTTATTGGTGGGACCAATATCTCCCTCCAATGAATTGGGTAAAGATTTATATCTCATGATATATATAGGACTAGAATGGGGATTGAACTCAGTTTAGTAAGGGACTTTTTCCAGTATGATGGTCTTGGGAGTGACCCTTGACTACTATGATGGTTTAGGGAGTAAAACCATTGCACTATGATATATTTGGTAGTGTTACTTGACTAATATGGAAATGATTTTGTATTCTTATGTGTATAACAAAAATTTATATCTTATGTCAATGTTATGCTCTCATGAATCATGATCCTTGATTTTCTTATGATTTGTGTATTACTAATTATTCATCTTTATTCTGTGACTCAATATTATGATCTTTGATATATAGGGTATGGTTTTCAAATGTTATATTCAATTTCAAACACCCTAATTATCATGTTATACTTATGCATCTCCCTTTTTTACCCTTATTGGGCATATGAACTCACCCTTTCTTAGGTTTCCTTTCCCAAGGTTATGAAGAAAGCTTTTAAGTAAGGTATGTATAATAAAATTACTATGTGGTAATATATTTATGGGATATTTTGGGGATCTTTTAAAAAATAAAAATATTTTGTTTCAAGTATCCAAAGGCACTAAACCATTACAATCCTCAGGTGTGTGCTTATGTAATATAATGAATACTCATCTAAAATATGTAATATATATGTAGGAAAATTCTGGGTCACTATAGTTGGTATCAAAGGAAATTTTTAGTTAACCTTTTAAAACTAGGATGAGAAAGCTTTAGTGAGATCTCTAAGGATATTTTTTAGGATAAGTATAAGGATGATTCAAAGTATAATAAAACATCATGGGATTCTGGTAAAGGATAGAGTGAGTGGTTTCTAAGAAATTACATCACTATCTGGGTACTTCAAGTGGATTTATATCTAGAATATAAGTACATAGGGGTAATAAATCTGAAAATGGTGCATTGAGATGGACTCGATCATCACCTGGTGTATGAAAATGGGCCTTTTTGCACACCTGGTTTGACACTCTTAGGGGATATGGTTTGAAAAATCACAAAATCTTTATGAACCATCATGAAGGATTTAAATAGATGATGACTATGAATGTCCTAGAATAAAAATATGCTGTCATAGATTAAAAATAATGTGTCATGATTTAGACATCCTATAGGTGATTTTTCAAGATTATTTGGTTTCCCCTATGAATATTGTTGTTCACTCGGTGCTTTTTGGTTTTAATCAATAGCATAGACCAAAAGGAACTGGCTTAACTTTGAATGTGATAGAAATCATGTTTATGAGGTAAAAAATGGGACGATAATTCGGGTGAAGGATACTTTTAATTTTTCCTAACCAGTTATCGTGATATATGATTAACAACTTGTACCTTAACCAACTATTGGACTCACCAAATAAGATAATGATAGAGTTTTTTGAGATTTCAGGTGGTGGATACCATATAAGAAAGAAGATTTAGTTTCCAATATGTCAATAATATGGGAAGAAGTTCCCAAGTGAATGTATAAGAGTAACGGGAAGATATTTTGAGTGTGGAAAAGATAGACACAATGTAGGTAATTAGAGAGGAATAATGGAGATTTTGGTTAATGAAATGTATGAGAATAATGGTCTCCCTAAGGTATCATCAAAAGTTGAATGTTTTAAATGTGGTAAGTATGTTCATTATGAAAATATATGTCCTAGGAGGAAATCTCATGAGGAGAATCAGTAAGGTGGTGTGAGTACTTGTTATACTTCTGATGATAAAGAGACTACAAATAACATATGAAAGGAAATAAGTGTTAAGGAATAAGACAAAAAATCTTAGTTAATATTGTATAAAGAAAGTGGAATGATTGATGTATTTATATATTTGGATTTAAATAATTATATTTTTATCAATGGTATTTTGGTTATTAGAATCATGAAACATCAATGAATTGTTCAATAGTAGTTTTTTATTAAGTAGTTGCAAGAATATTTTTTTTAACAAGTCTAGGGTCAGATTCCCATTTATTAAAAAAAATCAGAAAACATGAGAGGATGGGGTTAGGAAATGATAAACTTTCCCCAACCAAAGGCTATAATCCAACAAAATAAATAGCATAAAAATTTCCTAAAAATCAAAATTATAATGAAAAACATCACCTTATTCACCCCAATCAGAGTCCTCACTAAGAGAGCTAAACCTGTTGGAGTGCTTCAAAAACCCAAAATCCAGTGGTGTAAATATTATATTCATTGTGGGCATGATAACAGAATAGTCCTTTCTAGTCATGCTTTTCTTTGTAGGGATATAATGTCCATTATCATATGTTATCTTACCTTAAATCAATTTATATTTATAGTGAATTCTAGACTTTTTTACCTTGTCATCCTCATAAAGTTTTGAAATGTATCCCCATTTATCAGTGGATCCTAATGTTTTGTTTTCATCTTTAAGGGGATAAAAATAAATATTTGTTTGCACCTACACATTATAAAAAACCATTTCTAAATCCTGAACATTGGTTCCTTGTGATGCCTCACCAGTCTGATCATTTTCATTGAGATACCATGAAGCACATTTCAGCAATAAGGACTCCCTAGCTAGCATGTATCTTCCATGTCAAAGACTATCCTCTGAAGGTGAAACTACACACTGAATGTTTTGGTTCTTCAAAATCTGTGACCCTAAACCAGAAACAAAATTTTCTATTTGAGAGTGTAAAACCTACTCAAGTAGGCTACCTTGGACTAGGAAAAGTTCATGCTTAAAATGTTGTTCTCCTTTGATTTCACACAAGTGTTTTTCCTAGTTTCCCACCTAATACTAGAAATTTCTTGTAGTTAGGTTCAATCCAATACTCTTCTTTCTACTTAGATAATCCAAACTCATAAATCCTTGAAGTTACTGGCTAATTCTGATGATAAAAATGGCCTGAAAAAGACATAGTATTTTTTCAGCCACTATATTTCCATCCCTGTTATGATTAACTAGGAATACATCAACAACACCTTGACCCTTCTTATTTAATCCTCTTATATAAGTATAATCATGATGCCCACTAGTGGAGATCCTGTAGGATATTTTCTCATGACCTATTTCCTTATAAATAGAGAAAAAAGGAGGGAGTTTTTCATATTCAACTATAATACTAATATCTTTAGACTATTTGGATAGTACCACCCTTTTGGTTAAAATTGAACTCAAATCAACTTGAACAAGCACCCAAGAAAAGTAACCGGAGATATATTACTTAGTTTTCCAGTCCATTTTGATTTGGACTCCTATTTCTGAAGCAATTTTAGATAAAATTTTTGGATGCCAAAATATCCAATTCAAGATAAATAACATAACTCAAACTTTCACACAAGTGTTTTTTACCTCTAAGGGATTGAAATTAGGATTCCATTCCTGGATTTGGAAAGCTCCTGACTTCAAATAAATTAAACTGAAGCCTCGTTACCACTTCTTAAATTATGAATTCGGGAATAACATATGATAAAATCCATGCCCAAATAGGATACATTTCTAGTTGTAAAAACCCCAGATCGAGGATAGCTTGATTACCATAGCTTCCATATTCCATGGTTTCTAACCCTTTGGAAGTATGATTCTCCCAATGATGGAGTGTCTACACAACTCTAGATTCTCCAAAATAGCATCATGCCTTGAAATCACTTGGGAAATTTCACATATTTTATAAATCAAACATAAATATGCATCAGGAAGAGATGAGAAGAGTCTTCAATTCAGGTGATATAATTTACCTTCAATATAATTCTTCAATGTTATCTCTCAATAAGGCACTCCTGAAGGGATTCGAGATGAAGCATCAATCTCTAAGGAAGCTGATTACTAAATTTTAAGGAAATCATCCAATGAATTCATAAACCCATGTGGCATACTTGTCTCTCTATTATCTATCTGAGCATCCTTGAGCTAAGGCCCCGATGGGGGACATCCACCAGAGATGATCTTGAAACCCAATAAATTTATAAAACCCATGGGTGAATGGAACCCTAGTTTCTATCGTCATCATTATCGAGGGAGACCTCCTAACCCTATATCCTATCCTCTGCAAGAATATTTTAAATGGTACTGATGTCCTAGAAAAGTGATATAATGGAAAGGTGGTATTTTGATTAAGTTAATATAACCTTTAATATGTTCTTGATGTTTAAAAAATAGTGTTTATTTTGGATAAAGAGATAATTGATATGGATAAAGTAAATTAGATAGTATTGATTACCTTTGAACTGATTAATGATTTGTCGAAAAATTGGTTTATGATATCATTGATGAAGTTTACATCATTTTTAGATTTAATAAATATATCCAATAATCTATGTTTTATTTAAGGAATAAGGAATATTGTATTCTTTCAATAAATTTTTATGGTTATTCATTTATTACGACATTTTAATAGAATACATGATGAAGGTATTCACATGTTTGGTGTGTGATAATTAAGAGCTACTTAATGTTGGTTGGGAGATCAATGATAAGTTTGTTTTTTTGAAATTTAGTGACCTTCTTTATAAAGTTTTGGATTTTAATATTTTGGAGGGCTCATAAGGTTAACCATTTATAAAATGGTTTAAGTTGAACTTTGGATAAGGTTCTAGAGATTAATGTATTACTTCATAATATGAAGATTTATCCATATTAGCTAACCAGTGATAACTATTTTGTTATAACTAGAGATAAAAGGAATGGATTATCATTATATTATAGATCTTGTGATCTATTAATGCTTTCGGCATAAAAAAATCATCTTCATTTCTTGGAGTAAGATATGAAGTGGAAATTGATCAAATCACGACCAAAAGATGAAATTATGCTTACGATACAAAGAAAAGCTAAGCTCTAGGTATATCAGTCCCATTATAATTCTTGATCATATCGGGGTGGTATCATATTGATTGGAAATTCCACCGAACCTCTCTCAGGTTCATGATGTGTTCTGTGTGTCTCTCCTAAGGAAGTACATACCTGATCTATCACATATACTAAACTTAGAGGTCATACCGTTGTAGCATGATATTTCTCTTGATGAATAACCAGTAGAAATTATGGATTCACAGTTATAAGAAATAATACCACTCACCTAGTCAATGTTTTGTGGAAAAACCACCATCTTAAGGAAGTGCTATGGGAACCTGAAGATGTAATGAGGTTGAATTATCCTTGGTTGTTGTTACTAAAGTGACGAATTTTGAGTGTAAAATTCATTTCAAGGGGGGTAAGAATATAACACCATAAGATTTTTGTGTAATATTTTTGTTTTCAAATAAATTTAATCATTTAAATATTTTTTATCACATGAAACACCTCGTTTAGCTTGAGTTACATGAAACACTGAGTTTAGCTTGTGTTACACACAACACCGAGTTTAAATGATACGTGTCATAATATTAAAAAATTATTATTTAATATGATAGCAATCACCTAGCCATTGCAATAGTGGGTATAAATAGGAATAACTAAATTATTAAAATATATGGTCTAAACATGTATAAAAAATTAATTCTTTGGTGACCTATTAATTTTAAATGAAAATAAAAAATATTTGAAAATAAAGGAAATCTTTTTCTGAAAAACTATATTTATAAACACAAATGCATTTTACCTAAATAAATAAAAAAATAAGTTTGGGTGAATGATTTTAATTAAATTTATATATTATATATTCAATAAAAAATTTATCATTCATATTATGTGTTTTCTAGACAAGAGATAAGAATAAATCTAATTTTATGCTTAAAATTGTACTTTTTTATCTAAAAAGCATTTTTGTCGCCTTTTGCACACCTATTTTAAAATTATTTTTTTCTAATTTTAGAAGAAAAAAATGAAAACATAAATTTGATTTTTGAATTCATCATATAAAAATTATCCTAGGGAAAAGTTATGATATTTTTCTTAAAATATTAATTTTTCAATGAATAGTTAAAAATACTCGTTTTTATTAAAAATTGCCTTTTCTTTTAAATAATTTATAAGGTTATTTTTTATTTTAAAATGGATTTAAAATTAAAATTAATTAAATTATATATAAATTAATCCAATTAAATTCATTTGAATAATTTTCATATTGAATTTTTATATATAAACTTTCTAAACTTTTGAACATCTTCCTCTTTGAAAACTCATTTTCTCATCACGTCGATGGGATTAAATTTAATTTTAATTTTTCCACTTATGTGAATAGAATTTAAATTTAATTTTTTTTAATAATAATTTTTTATATTGATTCCAAATAGAAAGATTCTTTTTCATATTTATTCAAAACCCGAAAAATATGAAAAAAAAATCAATCAATTGATGAAAACTTCAGTAAATCCATTTTGAAATGCATTTCTAGAAGGCCCCATATCTCTTTTACATCTTCCATGTGAAAATGCTTGATTTTCATAATATATTCTATATTCTTATATAATAAGTTCAATATTGTCTATATTTTTTGAACTTTTTGGACAATTTGGATCTATTTTGTTAGATGTTAGACTATGGTTCCATTTATGTTCTTTTAATTCTTACTCGAGTTGGATGATAAAAAAATTGTCATGTATGGTTCCATTGGGGGGGGGATGGATCTATAAAAAAATTAACCTATCCTAATAACAAAAAAACCTGACTTGAATGATCCTGTATTAAGATCCAAATTAGATAAAGATATGGGACATAATTATTACGGAGAACCCGCGTGGCCTAATGATCTTTTATATATTTTTCCAGTAGTCATTCAAGGAAAAATTTCCTGTAATGTATGCTTAGTAGTTCTAGAACCATCCATGATAGGTGAACCAGCAGATCCATTTTCAACTCCTTTGGAAATATTACCAGAATGGTATTTTTTTCCCGTATTTCAAATACTTCATACAGTACCCAATAAATTTTTGGGTGTTCTCTTAATGGTTTCAGTACCTGTGGGATTATTCACAGTACCTTTTTTAGAGAATGTTAATCAATTCCAAAATCCATATCGCCGTCCAGTAGCAAAAACCGTATTTTTTATTGGTATAGTAATTACCCTTTGGTTGGGTATTGGAGACACATTACCTATTGAAAAATCCCTAACTTTAGGTATTTTTTTAAAAAAATGGATTCTTCGAATGAAATAAAATAAAAATAATAAAAAATAAATGTATCTAGGATAATTTTGAAGTAAAAATGGGTTTACCGAGGGATTAAACTAAAAAGATAAGGGTTTCAAATGACCCAAAACTTATTAAAAACCCATTTATTGGCCATATTATGACATTATATCTTCTAGGTTTTATAATTTTCCATTTTTTATCTCTTTTTCATGTGAAAAACGTGGGTACACCATTTTCTTTTCAAAAATTACAAGTGTGTCACTCACCTCACTTATAGAAGGCCACCCCATCTTCTCTCCTATTAACACTTCTAAAACCATTTGTTTAAGATAATATATACCCAAATAATTTCCTTAATTACCTAATATCATCTTATAATATTTATTTATTTTATACGTCTAACTTAAGAATATTTTTTGTGCAAACCAAAAGAATTTTTCTAATGAAGAGGTAACACCCCTAATCAAGCATTTTATTTTATTTATTCCTCCACCTCATTAAATTATTATTATACCATGATAGTATAATAAACATAGTATATTACATATAATTATATTTTATTATGTTGATGTAATAACCTAAATATTTCTCCTTTATCAACAAATGTGTTACGAAATCATCATTTGTGTGTACAGTGCACTACCGCCTCGCGAACTAATGTTATTTGTTTTCCATCACCACCTCTCAAAAATGAATATAATGATGTATTTATTGTTTATATATGAAATTTATGATATTATTATGCTTCTGTAATCATTATATCATATGTTACTTCTTACTTTCTATTTTTTGGGAATACGATAACATCGTTTGCGTGTATGGTGACTACCATTTCGTGAAACGATATGATTCATTCACGATTAACATAAAAGGTAATAAAGATTTGTTAAATTAAAATATGTGATATATATGAAGTTAAAATGATTATTTAATGGTAATATATTATTTTTATTTCTTTCTTTCTTTCCTTCAGGAAAATGGAAACAACGTTCATGTATACGTACGGCCTACCATCTCCATAAACGATTTATTTCATTTTCTGTCTCTAAAATTTTATGGATAATTATAAATAAAATTATAATGAATATATATTATATTTATACCATGTTTAAAATTCTTTATATTTTGTAACCATTATCAAATTAAGAGTACCAAAAATAACAAATCAAAAAATACACGAAAATAAAGAAAATATAGCCTGAAATGTGATTTTAACATGGAATTGTTAATGAATGGGTAATAAAAGGTCATAGGTAAATCATATATGGTATGATGTATATATTTATGGTTCTATAATATATTTATAATAAACTTATATTTATTATACATGATTTTTGAATGTGTATGAACGAATTTGAGACTTATGGTAAGGGGTTTTTGTCTTACTTTTATTTTCTATGAGACATATTCCATATTCACCACAAGTTTCATTTATGATGTGTTTATAATGCCTATGGATTTAATTATTTATTATTATACTTAAATTTATTTGGATTTACATATCCATTTTAATATCTCACTTTCATGAGATTTATGATTTCAATGTTATTAATGTGGTAAGGGATTCTTGTCTCAATTTTCCTTCTTTGATACATATGTTATATTATGCACTTATCTTATTTTATGAGGTTTATATATATATAATTTGAAATGTAATATCATTAATTTATTTATTATCATCATATTTTATGTTTCATTTAAATTTATTCTTTTATGGGTCTTACGATTCGAAGTTACTAAAGTGGTAAGAGTTTTATGTTACAATCTCATCGTTTATTAGGGTTGTTAATGATTATACTTTCAATAATAAAATATTATGATATATATATCAAGAGACTCATTATTTTTCTTCTCCTCTAATTATGTCATGAGAATAAATTTTTTTCTCTTCAATTTCCTCTCTTTATGTACTCAATAAACCAAAATAATATATTTTATAAAAATCTTCATTGATTATCTCTTCATAGAAAACCATTTTTCTTTAAAAAATAATTTTTTATAAAAATGTTTTAAAAAATGTTTTTAAAATTCTTAAAATTATTTATTAAATATATTTTTACCCATGCTTTACTTTTTACAAAAAAAATTAAAATTAATCTTAATGTCTTTTTTCAAACAATTCTCGTTTGGGTTTTACTAAAAATGTGAAAGGGATATTTGTTTTAACATATATGTAATGAATGGAATTTCCTACCATCATGAAAATTATTTTATTTGAATATTACTTTATAATTTTTCAAGTTTATCATCAAAGAAAATTATTTTCAAAAAAAATATGTTTTAAAAAGTGTTTTTCAAAGAAGAAAGGATATGTTCTGTAAGAAATGTTTTAAATGGTTTTTAAAGATTAACTTATAAGTTATAAAGTTTATTTCCAAAGAAAATATTTCCAAAATAATTTATGAATTTTTAGTTTTAAAAATTGATTTTCAAAGAAAAATTATTTTCCTCTATAAATTTTTTAAATGATCTTTCAAAATCACTTTCCATCAAAGATGACATTTATTGATGTGACTCATGCCTTACTAGGGATATGATCTAAGGATTAAATTATTATTATATCTCTAAATGGTTTATTTTTATTATGGAATGGTGTTTATGAAACCTATTTCTCTTCCATGGGTTAAACCATGAGGAAATCCTTATGAAACTTTTTTTTCATGTGTTATGATATGATAAAATGATGAAATTATTATGAAACCTATCTATTTTCCATGGGTTATGATATGATGAAATTTTTCTGAAATCCATTTAATTTAATAGGTTATGATATGATAAATTTTTTATCATCTTGTGGCATACATATGTATGATTTCCATTATGTGATAGTTGGTAACCATATCTCCCTCGAATGCATTGGGTAAAACTTTATATCTCATGAGAGAGATATGAATAGAATAGAGAGTGAACCTAGTTCAATAAGGAAATTTCTTTACTATGATGGTCTTGAGAGTGAACCTTGACTACTATAATATTTTGGGGAGTGAACTCATTCCACTATGATATCCTTGATAGTGATCCTTTACTATTATGAAAATGATTTTCTATGCTTATGTGTATGCCACAAATCTATGTATTATGTCAATGTTATGCTCTCTTAGTTCATGTTCTTTGATTTACTTATGATTCATGTCTCAGTAACTACCAATATTTATGAAATTACTCAATATTGTGATCTTTGGTATGTAAGGTATGGTTTTCAAATGTTATTACTATGTTTTCATATTCTTATGCCCATGTTATTCTTATGCATATCCCTTGTTTACCCTTACTGGGCATCTAATCTCAACCTTTCTTATGTTTACTTTCCCTGGGTTATGAAGAAAGGTTTTAAGTAGAGTATTTATAATAAGAGAACTAACTAGGAAGATATTTATGGTATATTTTAAAGATTTTTCAAGAAATGATAATATTTTGTGTCTAGTCTCTAAAGGCAATAAACCATTATGATCTTCATATGTGTGTTTGTGTAATGTAATGAATATTCATCTAAAATATGTAATGTCTATGTATGAAAATCCTAGTACTCCTTAATAAAGGTATACTATATCACGAGTTAATTTAGACTCGTGGTTGAGTGTAAAGAAAGCTATCAAATACTTTATGTTTATTTCAAGGTAAATACATATAAAATATTGGGGTTTTGTTATTTTCTATAACTTCAAATTTCCTATTTCTTCCATAATATCAATCCTTCAATTTATCCACTAATAGTATTCCTTCAAACACCTTCAAAATTATTTTGTATGGTGTTTATGGGAATCGTACCTAGACAAAATACCTATTATTTTGATAAAACCATGGAAATTATGATCCATGATCCACTAAAATTTTGTATATAGATCTGTATAATGGAAAAATTTAAACCTCTGAAACTTCACTTACCTTGACTGAGCATACCAAAAGTATGTAGAGTTTACACCATAGTCACCAAATTAATTCATCCTTTGAATAGACAATAAAACTTGTATACATTTAAGTTAATGGAAATATATTCAACAAAAATACAAAAAGAAATAAATGAACACAAGAGATTAATGTGCTTTGATAAATGAGTCCTAAGTGGAAAAGATAAATAATACTTCTAACTATATTCATATGACGATACAAGAGATTAAAAATATATTACCGTGTAAATGTAATCCTCACCAATCTCTCATATTACTGTAATAAATATGCCTCTTGATCTTCACCCTTAATATATTTTTTCAAGAATACATGCATTGAAGGTCCAACACACTTAAATACTAAGTTTGAGCAGGTTGACATGTTAAAATTGATCCCTAAAAATCTTGTTCAACATATCTTTACCACCTAAATGAGAGAACTGACCTGATATCCCTAAAATATTATTGAACTTTTGGTCCTTAGGTGCTTTATTGTAATTTCATTGAAAGAAGAAAACTTTTGATGGTCCTTTTACCCTCGGAGAGGACCCATTGTTATTGTCTGTACATTACATTACTTCAACTTCTAGTGACAAAAATTTTGGTGAACTAAAACAAACATCACCACCCAATAATCTCCCACTTAAAGACTTGTTTTGTGGAACCTTGAAAACTCTCCAATATTTAAAAACTTCCTCTTCAATAGAAAGTAGTGTTCCTCCATTTTTTCTTTTTGTTTACCCAAGATCCACTGAGGCACAATATTGCCTTAGAATTTCCTGAGTTATCACCTTGGTAAACATTTTTTCTAGATTTTTGCTTCCTATAATATTTTATAGCTATATATCCTTATCCTATAGAAAATTTAATATGAAATAATACTTCAGGTTGATGTATTTTTCTCTTGTATAGAACACTGGATTTTTAGAAAAGTGGATTTCACTTTGTCTATCATAGAAAATAAATCCTCCTTATTGAATTCTTCCAAGTTCCTTTAACAACCTCATTAATCAAATCATCTCTTTTTTAACTTCCATTGTAGTTATATATTCATCTTTTATTGTTCTTAGAGTGACAATACATTGTATCCTTGACATCCAAGTTATTTTTATAGCACTGTAAGTAAAAAAAGTCTCATTGTGCTCTTTCGGGTATCAAAATCTTTAATAATGTCAGCATTAGAACATCCATGCAAGTGATGATATGTTCCATATCACAAGGTTGTGTCTTTTGTTACTTTAAAATATTGAAGGATCCATTTAATTTCCTCTAAATATGCCTTTCTTGAATTTTATATGTATCGAATTACAACTCCCACTGCATAGGAAATGTCGGGTCATGTGAAAAACATTACATACATAAAAATTATATACATTAATTCATAAGGCACATTCTTCATGAATATTACTTATCCTTCTATTTTGGGTGATTTCTCCTTGGTCAATTTGAATTGTGTAGCTAGAGTAGTTGATACTGACTTATTTCTAGACATTCTAAATCTCTAGATGACCTTCCAAATATAATCCTTACAATATGTCACTAAATTCTCAGATCGACTCTCTCTATTAATTTTCATCCCCAAAATCTTCTTGAACTACCCCAGATCATTCATTTCAAATTTTTTGGACAATTCACATTTTAGATTTTATATTATTCATTCAACCACTCCAGCTAACAATATATCATCCACATATAAAATTAATATAATGAATGTTCCATCATCCTATTAATTTTGGTAAAAATAATGATTTATATTGAACCTTCCAAACCCTTCTTCTAACATAAGTGAACTGAATTTATGATTACATTATCATGGTTATTTCTTCAACCCTTTCCACTTTAACTCTTCCAGCATCCCTTTTGGATACCCCCCCCCCCATTTCACTTTCACCAAAGGTCCCCTCTCATAGAAAAGGGATTTAAAAGATTATTATCTCCCTTTTGGAGTTATTTTAATCATTTTATCTCCTCATCCATTCTCTAGTGGCTCATTTTGGTCAATTTCAGTCATCAGTGGATTCTTTTGATAGAATATTCAATGTCTCATAGGGCTTGAAGAATCATGAAAATATAGGGTTATTGGAATCTCTCCACATTATGATTTTCTTTACTAATGAATATGAATTTACCCTCACCTAGTCCCAATCTCAAATTCATATTGATAGATTTTTATTCTCCCTATTTATATGGTATTATGTGTTCCACATGAATCGGGACCCCTGAACCATATCCATTTAGGTTAGTTTCCTAGATTTTCATCTTCCCTTTCAAAATACATCTATTCTTCATATGATTGGAAATCTAGTGGGATGATTTCTAAGTTTTGATAGTATATCTATGACCATGATCCACCCTATTGAAATGCATATTTGATTTGAAATTGATATTAAAAAGTATCTAGTTGAATCTGTTTTTATTGAGGTCGAGGGAGAGTTCTAATGTATTCAAGTGGTTCAATTTTATTTTTTGATCATTTTCTTTTCTTCTAGATTCTTATTAGGCTACTATCATCACAGTTGTTAGAATAGTCTTGAAAATAAGTGACCTATACTTGAAGTTTATCCCCACAATGCACTTGGACTTTATCTCAAAGATTTTGGGTTGGGTGTCACTCTCCATAATCTAAGTCAATTTTTCATTCCAATGGATGGTGAGATTTCATCTCTGAAGATAAGGCCACAATTGGGTGATAATTCCTTCTCTCTAAGTTTACCTACTATTTACACTAGGCCTATGGTGTCTTTTAAAGATTATTTGTGTTTAGGAATGACCCTTCAAGACCCAAAGGTGGATGAACATACTATCCTTGGGCCTCAGTTCCATTATGGATATATTACTATTAATCATGATAAAGATTGTTAAGGAAAATTAGGAGTGTGTGGAGGTTATAGTTTAGGTGATCACTCCACCCTCACGGTTTGATTCAACAATACTAAAGAAAAACACATAGGTTAATCTATAGGATAGATTCAAACCTTTGGGAGAAGATGATTTTGGTAGCAAAGAATTCAAGGGATGTAAATGGTTATGTATGAGTGAAAGAAGAAACAAATTTGTTTTAAAAACCAAGAGAAAGGGGTTGAGGAGTAATGTGAGGGATATGATATTGATATATTTTTTGTTCAAGCGGAAAATTCCCTATTCTCTTATGACTATAAATCAGATAGATAGGTTACTAATTTCTTCTGCTCGAGCATGAAGAATATAGATAAGGATGGTTTAGAGTCTAGGGAATATCCTGTTGACAAAAGTAAGAAAACCAAAACTTGTAAATATTATTCCAACTTACCAAAACCAATTATTATTAGATCAGTTGTTAAATACAACGATTTCAATGGGATGGGTAGAGGTGAAACCTTGGTTAAGGAATCCACTGGTAAATGGAATCTTGAAATTGAAGTTAGAACATAAAGGCAAGGGGAAGTTATAAATGAATTAGAGGAATCTGTGGGAGTGGTTATAGGTGCGGATGTTTAGATTCATCTCAAATATGGAAGTTAAATGGGAAGGGAGAAACAATAAGAGGTTTAATACACTCTTATCTTGGACCATCATTTTCATTCCAAGTAGGAGATAGTGTAAGAAAAGTTCGACATCAATACCTTTCTCGAGGACATAAAAAAATGCAAAATAGGTATATTTTTATCAATGATAATGAGGAACAAGGGAATTGGATCAAAACCCATGCTCTCATGTTGGTTTTTGGTTTCAATGAATGAAAGATAAATTTAGAGGAATATCTCTGAGTTTAAGGTAGGATGGATTCCATTTTTAAGGATCCCATTCAAGAAGAACTAAGGTTGAGGAAATTTGACATTTACTAGAGCATAAAAAGGGTGTAAGGTACTAACACATAAAAAAAATTATAATAGTTCAGTGTCATCATTTTTTTTATCATCATTCTCAACCATCTTTTGTTCAGGTTCCCATTACACCCTTAAAAATGGTTTTTTCTTGAAAATGAAAAATAATGTAAATTTCTTCCTCCAACTTTCCATGAATAAAGTTTGTATGTACATCCATCTATTCAAGGTACAAATCTTCCATTACAAGTATAATAAACACTATTTGGATAGATATGTATTTAACTATTGATGATAATATTTCTAAGAAAACAACACCCTCCTTTTGTTGAAATCCCTTGGAAACCATCCATGATTTATGCCTTTACTTATCATTGATTTCTTATTTTATTCAAAATACCCACTTAATTTTAAGTTCCTTATTTCCTTCTCAAGAATTCATCCAATTCCCATGTTATTTTTAAATTTAATGAAGAAATATCTTCATCCATCACTAACTTCCACTGTTTGGAATCACAAGGTGTGGCCACCTCTTCTTAGATCTTCGTCTCTACCACATCCATTAGAAGAAGAAAGTTTATGTCAGCCTCAAATATATGAACCAGATTTGTAATCTAGTTGATATCTTTATCTAAGTTGGTTGTACTATACTTCTTGGAACTTCTTGAACTTCTAGAGTATTGTATTATAATAATCCCACTCAATATTCATCTTTCATTGAACTTTCTAGCACATATTCCACTATCCTCACATTTGTACTTCTTATTCTATCATCTTTGTTCTTTATAATTTCATCCCTTCTGGTTCTCTTACTTAGATCTACTTTTAATTTGATAGTTGATTTATTTCCTTGAAATTATTTTATTACCATATTTTGTTCCTTCTATATAACCCATTCATTTAAGTGAACTTATTGACTCATAATGAATTTTTTATTTCATTATCCTATAGTCAATAGTCAAAGTTTTCATCACCATACCCAATGAAAAAACAAACTTCAAACTTATCCTCAAGATTGTCTATGTCCTTTGAATCAATAAGCATGTATTCCAAGATTTTGAAGACTCTAAGATGGCTAGATTTTGATTGGTTATTAAACTATATATCATATAGAATTTCCTACCCAATTACCAATGTAATACTTTTATTGACTAGATATTTCTTTATGTTTAAAGCTTCTATCTGAATTTCCATAGGCACTCGATAGTGAAACCTCATACTCCAAGAGTTCTATGTCAACATCTGATTCATTCATTTAACAAATCCATTATATTATTGAGTTACCAACACTGTCTTCTCATGCCTTATTCCCTTTTTCTTGTATAAATTTCAGAATTTATATCTTTTGTACTCGTCATTATTGTCGGAATGTGGGCATTTCAACTTCCAATCGTACTCTCTTTTCACCATGAAATTTCATTAAATGAAATACTAAATTAATTAGACTTATGCTGCAAAAATAAAACCCATAATTTTATTGTATCATTATCAGTAAAATTTACAAAGTATATTGAACCTATAAAAGATTGAATAAGGGTAGTTATCCAAACATTAATGTGAAAAATTTCTAACTTTCGGGCTCTCGGCTTCCATATATCAAAATTGAATGATATTCTTATTTGTTTCCCCAATTAAAAGATTTCACACTTTCCCACTTCTGTGTGATTAAGCTTTAGTGGGTCATTAGTGGTTAGAACTTACATATTATTTTCACTGAGGTGAATAAGCCAGCAATTCCATACTTTTAGATCTTCATATTTTGAACTTACAACCATTGAAATTTTTTCTGAATTTATGATTAATTAAAGAGTTCCATATTTAACTCCTTGCTCAACCACTATAAATCCTTAAGTAAATTCTCATACTTTGTTGTAAAAGGTAGTTTCAAAACCTATATCATTGAGTTTTTATATGAAAATTAGGTTTTTCCATATCCCTGGGATATATATAACTTCTTTTTACTTCAATAATCCCCCATTATTCATCCATAAATTCACATTTCCTTTTATAATGATCTTTATAGCTTCATAATATACCGAATGTACTTTGTTATAACTTTTAAAAACACAAATTTCAATGAATCTGTTCACTCTCAATGGATAGAATGATGTTCCTAAGTCAACTGACCATGAATTAAATGAAATATTGACACTTAACAACAATTTGTTTCCCCTTTACATTCTACAAACATAATTTGAGCTTCTAGAAATCGATGGTATTTGGGAGGTTTCCTTAAAACTCCTACAGTCATTCTTGAAGTGTTCTATTTTTCTACACTTACAACAATTAGAACTTCGATCATCTGAATTTCCTTGACTCCTCTCTCATGATATAACTATTAAGGATTTATTTAGATATATTTATTTTCACTAGGGTGATTTTCTTCTTCCATCAGCATTAAGACAATTATTTTATAGTTCTTAAACTGACCTCTACCTAATATCCTCATTCAGGATCAGATTTCAGATATCATCAAATACAAAATCTGACTTTACACTGGATTTATTAAAGGAATTTACTATCACACCTCAACTATTTATAAGTGATGATAATATTAGGAGTGTACCCACATCATATATGAACTCAAACTTCACTGATTCAAGATTTCCTCAAATCATATTGAAATTTTTTTTCATGATATGTCATTATACATCCTTATGATAACCATAGGTTGAACGGATTCTCCATCATGAGAACTTTTCTCAATGTTGTATGTTTCTCATACATATCTATCAGTTAATTAATTAATTATATAATTGTCTTTATTTAATGAATGTTAAATGCAAAATTACTTTCTAAATACATCCTCATCTGCACCAAAGCTTTCCTATCCATCTGTTCCCATTTAGCATTTCCCATTTTCTCCAGAAAAACACTGGTAAGTGGAGCATCAAAGTCCTTCAGAATCATATGGTCATATATCTTCATTCTTCATTATCCAGAATCTATTCCATAAAAATTTTATACCCATTCCTTTCTATCATATAATACCATATATTCTAATGAAAATATATCCCACTAAAATTTATATATCATCAAGGAAAGAGATAACCTAATCTGCATAAATCATGTACTCTAAACTAGTCCATAAGCTTTGATACCACTTGATGGGAAGAGTATTATACCAACCACCTATTTTTATAATAAAAATCATTAGAATTATAATCCACAATCCACTATAAGTTCACACATAGGTCAGCATAATATAAAAAATAAACTTCTAGAACTTCTATTCCCTTGACTGAGCATAACGAAAGTAGTTATACTTCTCACTCTACTCACCAAACAAATTTTTCATTTATCCACAAAAGAAAACTCACATACATTCAAGGAAACAAAAATAAATTTAATATAAATATAAAAATAAATAAATTAACACAAGATATTAATTTACATTTCATAATGAGTCCAATGTGCATCAAAGAAACACTACTTCTAAATTTATTCATCAAAAGATACAAGTGATTGTAAATAAATTATTAAGTATAAGTAATCCTCACAAATCTCCCATATCACCATAATAAATGTGCCTCTTTATTTTCACCCTTAATCTCTATTCTCAAGAATACATACACTGAATTTCCAAGCCACTTAAATACTAAGTTTCAATAGGCTAATAAGTTAAACCTTCTCTCAAAAAATCTCAATCAACACATCATAACCACCTTAGATGGAGTACTAACCTAGTATCCATCTAGTATTTTCAAATGTCCAATCCTTCATCTATTCAAAATATTATCATAATATGTGAACTTATGATATCCTTACTGCCCCTAGAGAGGTCATGTTTCAAAATTATGCACACCACACGGCTTCATCTTCTGGTGATCAAATTTTCAATGACTTAACCTTTAGTGAACTGAAACAAACTTCACCTCCCAACAAGTGTATATTTATATAACAACACTTGTCTTTAGACTCCATGAATATTAACTTCACAATAATCACACTTGAATTTTGTTATCTTAAATCTATCTATACGAGATCTACAAGAAGCAACCTTACCTTATTTTTTCATTTATTATGGTAGTAGCTCACTCATTTCTTCACATGTTTCCCAATACATATTAATAGATTCTTCATTATAATGGAATCCTTAATTATTGAGAACAAATAAAATCTTAACATTTTCTCTTCATGCCCCATCAATCAAAAGGGTTTTTTCATGCCTCAAAAAACTTGCCAAGTAAAAACCTTTGATCAAGTAAGAAAATAGAGAATGGAAGGAAGAACATGGGATGACATACCATCAATCCCACACCCAAAACTTTAAATATCTAAGGGGTGATGATAAGAGGGATAAATATGCCCAAAATTGTCCCAAAATTGCCTCAAAATCACCCTATATCGAGATCTCCATGTCCAAGGAAGATAATTTACCAAGAATCACTCAAAAATGGTGAAAATATATGTTTTGGTGCCATTTTTAAGTGAATTTGTGGCTTGGTTACACGAATTTGGTGATTATGCATGACGATAATGCATTCCTCACTGGACAAATATTTTAAACATGCATGGTCTTAGTAAACATATAGACGATCGTGCATTTCTCTCTTCCTCCTTCAAAACCGCTTACTCAACCTCCTGTGAATAATGCACGATCTTCTAATAATTCACTTACCATGTATATATCTAAACCTCTCCCAAATACCTCAATTTTATGCCCCCCCCAACATGTTTGAACACTTTCTTATACATCGCCAACAAATATAAAAACTTTAAAACTATTGTGAGTGGGTTCCATAGATCCAACTCCTTTGACTAATTGTGTTACCAATACATGTATACAATTTGATATATACAAGTTTTTATCTTACAATAATAGTATAATTACTTTTGTATATACTATTTATATGGTATTGTCCTTATATTATATATCATATCAAAAAAGGTTATAGTAGTTCCTAGGATATAATGAGAAACTAGAGATAATATGACAGTAATCTTAAACTTATGTCCTATAGTCCAAATATATCACACTGACATGTCACAGATTATGTGTGACTATCAGGTGTTGGGGGATCATAAGTATTGATACTTCTTCTCATGAAGTTCATACTTTTTTATCTCTAGTATATGAGATCATGAGGAAGGAACCTCTAATAGAAACACCATATATTTCAAGTTTCATTGATATTTTCTACCTAAAAACATGTTTATTGGTATCCTAAATTGAGATTATTATCAGTTTATACCATTTGATTATGTACTTTGATGTCAGATGAAAACCATGACATTTATATCATGGAAAGGTAGCTTACATTGGGTGCATCATTGATGGTATTAAATGTATTGAATGATCAAAGATAGAATTTTTCACTTTCGAAAGGAAGTGATATCTTGGGACCAGTTGATCAGGATGGTAGTACCTTCACTAAATTCATGTCTATGTTAAAAAAATATAAGTATGTCTATTATGGTCAATGAATAATAAATTAAGAAAAGATGATGATAAAAAAATGTGCATCATGCTTTATGAGATATCGTGAGACAAAGAGATTATATCACAGGGTGTGTGTTTATAGAAAAGTTAGTTGTTTCTATGAATATAGAGTATCTTATTAGGGGCCTTTATGGGTTTCTTGACTCCTCTCCTTATTTTTGGGTATTTATCACTACTATTGATATAAGGGATTAGAGGTTCCCACACTTATTATACTCAAAAGTATGGAATATTTTTAGGAATATGAGTATTTGACATGGAGGTCCCCACCATGGGGTCCAAGAGATGTCAGAGCTTAAATGAACACCATGAAATAAATAAATTCATATTATTTTAGTTTGGAATAATTATTATTGAATGTATTTATAAATAGTATTCACAAATTATAATAGATATATGGAAAATATTTAACAAAAAATATTATTTAATATTCAAGGTTCATTTAATATTTATGGGAATGACGAGTCAAGTTAATGGATCACATTTATCACATTATATATTTAATATATTATAAGTAAGTGATAAATAAATAAATAACATTTATGATATAGTTAATAGGTCATAAGATGTTGTTTATGGATTATTTAGTAGATAATATATATTTGGGGGTTGTGGAGCCATTCCTGGGTATTTTTACTCAACTATATAAGCAATAGGAATATCACATTTGAGGTATTATTCATCCACTCTAATTTGATAGCTCCTCCCTCATCTCTATAATATCCTATAGAGATAAGTATTCAATCCCAGAAATTGATCCAAGTTCTCCTTTAGAGATTTATGGAACGATGAGGCGACAATCATTAGGATATATAAGGTTTCATTGAATCTGTGTGCTAGAACCCATATATTGATTATTGGCATTCTCACTAACATCTGAAGCATGTTTGGATGATCTAGAGGGATATGAAACTGGTTCCGTCAAGCAATGGTCACCAGTAACAAGTGGTCCTCACTATCATCAACAAATCGAATGAGGTAACGGTTTAATTTATCTTTCATACTTAATTCATTTTATACAAGATCATTGGGTTGATTACCAGACTTCACTTCACAAAATATGATATTGTTACATTTATATGGTGATAAAAACATTAAATTATCAACCTATATGCTTCTTTTGTGGACCCCAGTATCAACAATTGGTATCAAAGTGATCATGTTATAAATTAAGTTTAAATAAAATTATTTTTGCAATTAATTTGAGAAGAGGGAATCACAACAATCCCTATGGCTCTAAAGTAACTTTTATACAAGGTTGGATAGTCGATTTATGGTCATCTAAAGTTCCAAATCAAATCAAAATATATTGTTGTAAGTTTAAAAAATAATAATAATAATATGTGTGTGTGTGTTTGTGTGTTTATTATGGGATGGAGGTGGGTTTTGATCCTTAGTATTCCGAAAAGGCATCAGTATATAGAATAGTATTTTCTAAGGGAGGCGTTATTCCACACAATGTAATCAATACCAAAAAAAACTAAAGCCTATACACAAAGGCTTTGAAATGAATAACATAAGGACAAAAAAATTAAAAACAATTCTAATCCTATAAAGTGTGGGGTGTTGAAAAAATCGCCCCCTAAATGGTGGCCTAATTGTCTAGGATCCCGCAAAAGCAGGTGACACTTTAATAAAAAAATACAAGATCTTATTATTTTTTAAGGGGAGAGGCACCATGCCCCCCTGATTTATAATTCTCTCTTGGTTCAGCCGACCTAGTGCTGCAAACAGGTCATACCAACCCCTCCTTGACCTAAAAACAACCTAGAACCCCTTTGGGGTTTTTAGGGCACCCGGGGTCCTGAAAATTTTATAAAAAAACTAAAATTTGGAATATCTAACAAATATTTTTGGGGTTGTGAGAGAAAAATTTTTTGAATTAAAATAAGATAAAATTATTTTAATTCATTTAAAATTCCCTTGAGTAGAATTTATTGAAATTTTAATTTTATATCTCATATTTTCTACTTACTGACTAATCTTGAGTATCTACTGACCAATTTATGTTTGGAATTTAATATATTTAATTTAATATTATAATTACATGTGGTGATTGTAATAATTTATTTATTTTTAGGATATGTACATCATATTTATCTACTCTATATGTATAAGGGTTTGTGCATCCATGAGTATTATTCTTCATGTACTTTGTGTATTACTAGGTGTTTAAAAATAATAGAGAGTATAATATAAAACATGAACCACACTGAGATGATGTGGTATTCCAAATGATACATGGATACATTGTAAAGGGGTGTGAGTAGTGATATGATTCATACACGACTCGAGAATTCAACTCTTAGGATCACGGTTGATCCATTTACGCTCAATAGATTAACCAATAGTAAATTCTCCAGATCAATCGTGTTATTTATTTAATTTATACGTGGTTTATTATTGTTTTTTGAACATTCATGTCTATTCAATCACATAAAATAATAAACAAAATTTATATATTAAAACAAATTAAGACATGATGAATGTTTTCTATTTAATGAATTTCCAAGTTGTGAGTGTGATCACATAGTGTGATCACATGGTATGAGTATATTAAATAGAAAATGATTTAATTTTTCAAGAAATAATAAAATATCTAAAATAAATATTAAGTCTTAATAACATTATTCATTTGAATTTGAAAAAAACTAAGTGTACAAGGTGCTCATCAACCCTAGTTAAGGGGGCCTCCTACTAATGGGGATTTTCATAAGAGTGATGGGTCGACTCAACTAAATTTGGTAGCAAAGAATTAGTTATATCTAGCCTTTTTCCACTTTATAGGTGAAGTGTTGAGTAAATCATGGTTATGATTCTGAAAATCTCTTACTTCACTCAACAGTTCAAGGATCTGTGAGTTAACACAGTTGGTTAGTCTAAAGCCTACCTTGAAACACTCTGAGTAGTGATGTATCCATATCTTGAACTATGAGGGGATGTTTCAAGAATAATTACCACTATAATACTCAATAAACTGGTTATTCTGAATCTAGTAGTGAGGGATACTAGGGTTCGATAAAATAGTTGGAGTAATTTAATGATTTAATTAATTGGTAATTTCTAAACGGTAATCGAGATAAAGTACTAATATGCTAAATTTATTTATTGTAGATAAAATGGAAATAAACACTGGTAGTTCAATATCACTATGATTAATACTAGATAAAGAAAATATTCTGACCATCCATAACTTCCATGAGTGGTATAGGTTCTTGTTCATAGTGTTATGGAAAGAGAAGAAGCTTTATATGTTGAAATCCCCATATCTTGTTGAGACTCCTTAGGGAGTAATCAAGGCATATAAATATAAATATAAGAAGTTTGTAGATGATACACTAAATGTACATTGTATTATGTTTTCATCGATGACTAATCAACTACAAAAAATATATAAGGATAAAGATTCCTACAATATGTTATCTCATCTCCAAGAGTTATATCAGGAGAGAGAAAAGAAAGAAATATAGGAGATATCTAGTGCACTATATAAGTGAAAGCTATAATAAGGGAATTGAGAAGGACCTCATGTACATCGGATGATTGGGTACATTGAGGGATTGGAGTTCCTCAGGTTTGAATTGAATCAATAACTATCGATGGATCTCATTATTACCTATTTACCACCTATATTCTTGACTTTGTTTTAAATTATAATATGAATAACATGTCAAAGTTTCTCTCGAGATTATTGTATTTATATATCCATATGATAAGGATATGAATAATACCAACTCTTCAGACCTTATGGTGAAAATAAGATAAAGGGAAAGGCTAATGGATCTAAGGATAAACCCAAGAGGAAGACACTGACACATCATCCTTCCAAAAAGTCAAAGATATAGAGGTATGGTAATGAGTAGAAGGTTGTTTTCTTTAAATTTGGTAAGAAAGTTCACTGGGAAAAGAATTAAACATTGGGGAAGATGAATTCAGGTGATTCTTTTACTTCGTGTATATTTATCATTGAATTCAATCTTTTAATATCTAAAAATTAGGTATTGGATATAGAATGTGGATCACATATTTCTATTCACATACAGGAACCAAGTAGATTCCATAAGATTTCACAGGGAGGGGTGGATCTTTGGGCCACAAATTTTGTGAAACTAGTAGTATTGGAAGTAGTGGATTATCATTTGAATTTTACTAGTGGTTTGGTTCTTGTATTAAACAATTGTTATTATGTACGTTTAGTAACCAAAAACCTAATCTCAGTATCAATTTTAGACACCATGAGATTTTATATAAATTTCAAAATAAATATTTTCTATTTTATTAGGATAACATATATTATGGTATAGTGAATATTAATAATAGCTTGTATATACTTGAACTCAAAAATCATGTAATATAAATCAATGAAAAAACCCATGAAAATGACTCATATAATACTCACCTATTTAACTCTAGGCTTAGTCATGTAAATAATAAGTGTATATATAAGTTGCATAAAGTAGGTTATTTAGAATCTAATGATATAAAACCCTTGTATATATGTCATTATTTTTTATAAGGGAAATGGACAAAGAATACTTCACTAGGAAAGGATCAAGGTCTATAGAACTACTATAATTGATTCACACTGATGTGTGCGATCCTTTTCTAGTAGAGCAAGGGGCGGTTTTTCATACTTCATTAATTTTACCGATAACTATAGTGGGTATGAATATATATACTTAATGAGGTATAATTTAGATTCCTTTTAGATGTTTGAGGAATACTATCATGTAGTAGAAAACCATCTTGGTAAGAATATTAGGGCAATCCACTTGGATATCACCTTGGTGGCTTTCTTTGACAAGAATCACCCCTCAGTGGATGCCTTTGATGGATTCATCTTTGATTCTTGGAATTTGTATGAATAGGCGATTGTAGAGATTTTGGACATGAGACATTTTTTGATCTGATTCTCTATAAAAGACAACCTAATATCATCTTGGGATAATGATCGACGTGTTATACTAGGTTTTTGTTTCTCTCTCTTTTGGTGGTCATGTGATTTTCACCTGAAATGATATCTTCCCATCATAGTTATATGGATATCCCTTCCTGGTCTTCCCATCCCATTTCAGAATTCAGTGATTCTTCAGTTGATCAGTAATATGATGGGTTTATTCCTTTGTTATGATCACTGCACCTGTGTTGTCTTCCATCCAGTATCTCCTCATATTTTCATTGAATTCGACGTCTCCAAGGATCCATTAGATTTTATCTACATTGAGATTGAAGGGGAAATTCGTTGGAAGCAACTTGTTTGTTATGAATCTTGGGTTTCTTTCGGTTCTTCTTATAGATGTCTTATACATGATGTTTTCAAATGTCAGCATGGGGCGATAGAAAATCCTTGTGCAAACCTTCCATTAAGTACCTCATGTAATGACCCGAACTTTTATAAATAGAATTTACCTTCTTATAATTATTTTATATAGTATAAAACACATATATATAATATAGAGCCCAATAAAAACTTTTTTCTCATTAATAAAGAATTAAATGAGTGATATTCATAGAAATTAATGAATCCATACCAATAGAATAGTAACTCAACCTTTGGAATATTAATATGACCATTAAGAATAATAATCTAGCCAATAGAATAGTAACTTCACTTATGTATTTATAAATAAAATTTATCCATATTATAAATGAAAATATGATATAATTAAAACTTTGTATAAGTAAATAAATGTTCTAAAATGATAAATTAAGTGTTTGTATTTTTATAAAGCATAAATGTTTATTTATAATTTTATAATTAATATAATGATTTAAAAGAAAATTTATTTACACAAAATAGATTCATAAATTAATATTTTATTGTCTTATGATTATAATATAACTTTATGAGACCTTAACTAATTTTTCAAAGTGTCATAAAATCAGTTATAATTTTAAAATCGGTATTTTTTGAATAAATGGTTATTTTAATTAGAAATTAAATTTTTGACATTTTGAAAATTATTTTCATAAAATAGAGTTCATTTTAAAATTATACACATCAAAAAATGGTTAGGGTAGAGTTTTTGTATTTTTCTAAAATAGTTTAATTTTTGTGAATAGTGAAATACGGTAATTTACGGTTTTTAAAAAATACATGAATTATTTATTCATGGATTATGTATGTCTGATGTAAGACCATAATCTAGAAATATCCTTAATTATTTAATATATTTATAGATAAGTATCAAAATATTCATAGTCTTGAGCTAAAATAATAAACTAATTAAAAAAATTAAAAAAAAACTCCCTCCTCCCCTATAAATAGAACCCCTCACCACCTCTTCTCCTCACACCTCCAAAGATTTTAAGCTTGTCCAAATTCTACCCAATACTCTTCCAAAGACTCTCCCCCATGTCCAAGATCATTTTCTCTCAACATAAACTAAATCTTGTTTTTCTAAGGAGGTTCTTAAGGAGAAGAATTCAATAGGTAAAATCCTCTTTCTTTTTCTTTTAATTTATTTTCAATTTATTTTATTTTCTTATTATATCCTCACATAACATTATTCAAGTGTAAAGATAAATATATTATATTATATATAATATAATTTTATGATGTTAATGTGATAATCCATCATCAAACCTTTTACCTCTTCCTTTTATTCTAAAAATGAAAACATCATCCGTGAGATGTTGATTTATCACCTTTAAGGATGAAAAGTTTTCATTTTCCATTACTGCCTTCAAGTCTGGTCATAAAACCATTATAATGGTTGAAAAATATTTTAAAATTTATTTTATAACCTTTTTATGTTCTATAACTAACTTATATACATAATATTGAATAATAAAACAGAACTAGATCGTAATAAACAAAAAAACAGCCAAATTAATCTAAACTGTTATCATTAACATTTTATCTAATGAATAATCATAATATATGGAAAAAAATAATATATAATACCATTTAAACTTCATTAATTTAATTAATAACATATAATTTCAATTCTTGATAATTATTCTCATTTTACATGATCTTTCATACATGTATACAAGCGACCTGATCATGAAAACCATGAAAATGAACACTCCCAGAACAACAGAATCGAACCCTGTAACTCATTATAATGGTTATTAATGAACTAAATAAAATTATAATAAATAAAATAAATGTATAATAGGTTTTTTATTTCATAATTAATGAATATATTTTGATTATCCAGGATATTAAAGTGAAGAAATCATTCTAACATAAGGTAAGGGGATCCTCGAACCCAATTTCTTTTCTTTGGGTTATTCCTATTTCATGACAAATTTTAGTGTAGATGTTATTTTAATATTCCTAAAATATAATTTATTTTTTCTTAACTTTTAATTTCTAGGATAAACATCTTTCTAATCTATTTTTATGAAAAATAAAAATATTTTCCAAAAGAACTCTTCTTTACAAAACATATCCTGACTCCTCTTAAGGTTTATTCTTCTTCACTAAAGTGTGATGATTATTATACCAAATATGTTTTTCCATTTCTAATTTGGGAATCCCAAAGTTTATTCATTAATTTATTCATTTTTAAATGAAACCCATTCCTTTCTATGTGTTATTTTGTTTCCATTATTGATATACATTCTATGTGGAAATCATGATTATGTAAATGTTATGATGTGACAGGTGCACCTAGAATTATATAGTACTCAAATGCATTGGGTAATGTGATTTATCTCATTAAATAATGTGAAATATTTTTTAAAGTGATGTTATATTTTTTCACAATGATGATGTTATGATTATGCACATATGTTATGCATGAACATGATGTTAGCTTTGTTCACAACTATATGTGGTATTTTACCACTAAGACATGATGTTTCATTTTTATGCATTGCCACATTCCATGCCTTTATCTAATGATTCATATCATGATTATGATGATGATGATATCATACTTATGTTATGATGATTATTATTATTTTCACCCTTGTTATATTGATTTATGTTCTTATCTATCCTCTTACTGGGATTATAGCTCACCTGTTTCTTTGATGTATATCCTCAGGTGACTACTTATACTAAGAAGTACATGAGGGTTTCTAAGAATCTAGAGAAGAAGGAATTAAATAATTTTTATGTTTTATTACCTAAATTTTATGTATGGTCCTAATTTTTCCAATACACTAAACCTTTGGATCCTGGTTTTATAATTCTATTATGTTGTTTATCTTTAAAATGATGTAATAGTTATGTAAGAAAAATTAGGGTCTCTATAGTTGGTATCAGAGCACATTTTAGTTGATTTGGGAATTAGGATTAGATAACATTAGTTAAAACCCTTGTTATGAGACTAAGTATATGTAATAACCCAAGAATCTTTTTTTTGAGAAAATTTTAAGCATAGGGATCCCACAAGATATGAATTTAGAGTTAATTTCACAAAGGAATAAATTATTTATTCATGACTTATTGGTTTATGTTCAAACATTTTCTATTTTAGAAAATGGTGGGAACCATGAGAAACCAATCCAAAAACTAATGTGAGGGACAATGCATCGAATGCTCGAACGACATCCCCAATGCCTTGGGAGGTGGGGTTTAAGATATCATGGCGATTCTTACCCAACTATCTCAGGCTATGAAAAATAACCTGAATAATGTGGAATGTCGTCCTTCACCTAATAGGGGTAATTAGATATCGAATCTTTTATGCGGAAATGATAACTGACATTTAGTGGATCTCTTGATCCACTTATTATGGAACATTAGGTCAACTCAATAGAAAAGATCATTTATGTGATTCACTGTTCTAAGAAGAATAAGGTGAATCTCACTACTAGAAATTTAGCTTATATACACAGTTTGTAACCGTGACTATAAGCCCAAAAACTGTGGCTATAGGTTATATCCATGGTTCATTGAATCGTGGCTGGTATTGGCATGGCTATAGGAAAAACCCTATATCCACAGTTTCAAACTGTGGTTATAGGGAAAACCCTATAGCCACAGTTTTAAACTATTGTTATAGGGAAAACCCTATAACCACTGTTTCAAACTATGGCTATAGGGATATAGCCACGGCTCAAACTGTGTCTTTAGACCTTTAGGCACATTTTGAACTATGGAAATAGCCATATAGCCACGGTTTTAAACTGTGGCTATAGGGTTCGCCCTATAGCAACACCAATACCAGTCACGGTTCATTGAACCATGAAAATAGGGCTTTATCCATGATTCAAACTGTGGATATAGGGATTTTATTCACATTTCAAGTAGTGGATATAGGGCTATAGTCATGGTTTAAAATTGTGGTTGTATCCCTTCTCATTTCATAAAAAACATCCCCCCCTTCGCACACCCCCACCCCCCTGCAGACCCCCCTTCCCCCGGCTGACCCCCCTTGAACCCTGGACAGACCCCCCTTGTACCCTGGACACACCCCCCCTGCACCTTGGATAGACACCCCCCCTCCCTGGATAGACCCCCCTTCCCCCCCACATACCCAGGACATACCCCCCCTACACCCTTGGACAAACCCCCCTTGTACCCTTGTAGACCCCCCTTGCACCCCTAGATAGACCCCCCTTTCACCCCTGCAGACCTCCCTTGCACCCATGGATAAACCCCCCTTGCACCCTGGACAGACCCCCCTTGCACCCTGGATAGACCCCCCCTTTTCACCCCTGGGCAGACCCCCCTTGCACCCCTACAGATCCCCTTGCACCCCTGGACAGACCCCCCTTACACCCTGAATTTCACCCTGGACAGACCCCCCTTGCACCCTGTAGACCCCCCTTGCACCCCTAGACAGACCCCCCCACCCCCCCACCCCCCCCCCCCACCCCTCCCCCCTGCACACCCCCCTTACCTCTGCACACCCCCCTTGCACCCTTGACAGACCCCCTTACACCCTAGGTAGACCCCCCCTGCAGACCCCCCCTCCTCCCTGCAGACCCCCCTTTCACACTTGGATAGACCCCCCCCCCCCCTTCTGGACACCCCCCCCCCCCTCCCAGACACCCCCCTGAAATAAAACCCTATAAAATACTCCTAAAATACATATTCCAATGATATAAAAAAATCACTGGTCAAATTAAATACATCATCAACTGGTTAAACAGAATACATAATCCAGTTTTCAAAAACATGTATCCAAAGTGATATTCATTATAAGTAGAATAAACTAATAACTAAGATAGAATAAAATGATCTACTACTACAAAATATTCCATAGATTTTTTTCTCCATGATGCTGTATTTCTCCGAAATCTAGTTATGGAAAACCCTATAACCTAGTATCCAGGATCAAAACCCTACATTTTATCTGAGTGAAAAGAAGCTTACAAGTCAAGAAATTTAATCTAGAGTTTAATGAAAATACATTAATACTAAAAATGACATACATTCATAACATATGTTTTAGTGTGAAAATAAAGGTAGCAGATGTGTCAATGTTATTTAATTATTTGAAACTTCACATTTCAAAACAAATTAGAATATTGTACCGAAGATACACACTGGAGGAAGACATGTCAGAAAGTTCAGCTTGTTGATTGTCAATGCTTGAAAATAAAACCTAGTTCGTACCTAATTTTCTTAGGCAATACTTTCTTGAAGTTTGATCTCGTTTATGTCATATGTCATAAATATTGCCTTGAATGTATTTTGTTCACATGGTCGATGTTGGTTGTAGAAATTGAAATCCAGTTATGGAACACCCCCCTTGCAGACCCCCTTGCACCCCCCTCCCACCTGGATAGACCCCCCCACCACCACCACCACCTCCCTGGACAGACCCCCCACCCCCTCCCTGGATAGACCCCCCTGCCCCACCCCCTCTGTACACCCCCCTCCCCCCTGCAGACCCCCCTTCCCCCCCCCCCTACAGACCCCCCTTACACCCCCCCCCCCACCTGCAGACCCACCATACACCCTCCTAGAAACCCCCCCCCTAGATATCTCTCCCTTCTAGAAACCCCCTTGGATATACCCCCCCCCCCCCTCCACCCCCTAGACAGACCCCCCCCCCCCTCCTTGGAAAAATTGTCAAAGATATGAGGAGGTTTGGTTTTAGGGAATGGTCTTGTCAATTGTCAGTGGTGTGATACTATATAGTATTATAATATTTTCATTATCGATAAGGTTACTGTAGGGATAGAGAGTTGAGACATTCATGTATGAATGATCCAAACTGTTATCCTTACCTAGCACAAAAAGACTTGGTTGATACATCAACAACCTTATAGAACAATAGAAACATAAATCCGGAAATAAATTAAAGTTATTGTACAACAAAAGAAATTAGGAACATTGAATGCTGCAAGATACCGTAATATGTCATGCACTTTTCTTGATCAATATGCTCTCTTGGAAGTTGTTCCTACATTGAAAACATGACATCGTGTTATTTTTAGTAAAATAAGAATCACAAAAGTGGTTGTTTATTGTTCAGAGTTTACCTAAATGTTGAAGAAAGCAATATTTATTTATAGAGTCTTGATGAAATGTGGGTTATCTTGATATATCTAATGTAATTTAAAATTTCATATTGAATCTATCTATATACAGGTAAATTCATGCAATGTGGTAGTAGAATCAACCCACCAAAAGGGGGATAGATTTAAGGATCCAAATATATATTTATAAGATATAATGAAAAAAATTGGACATAAGGGCCTAGATTTTTAAAAGAAGAGGTGTTAAAGCCATACCAATAACAACTAGTGGTATCATACAAAATCTTATTTGTTACAAGTGATATTAATCCATGATTTAGTGAAAGAAATCTGTTATAAATAAAGGTAATATTTGGAGAAACCTAATAATGAATAAATGGGGGAGTTAGAGGTGGATTTAAATGGTTATTCAACCTTATCTAAGATTAAAGAAACCAGTAGAGATTAACTACACCCCCACCCCACCCCACCCCCTTGCACCCCCCCCTACCCCCTCCACCCACCCCCATCCCCCCTCCCCCATTCCCCCTACCTTTTAGACCTCCCCCCTACCTCCCTTCTAGTTTTCCCTCCCCCCAATACCCCCCTTTCACGCCCTACCCCATTTCCCCACCCCCCTTGGACCCCCTGCCCTACAGACCACCACCCTCTCCCCCCTTGCATCCCACTTGCACCCTCCCCCCTCTCCCATGCCCTGTAGACCCCCTTTCAGACCACCCCCTACCCTGCAGAACTCCCCACTCCCCCTTTCCCCCTCACCCACACCCTCCCCCTTCCCCCTTCCCCTGCCCTACAGACCTCCCCCCTCCCCCTACCCCCCAAACCTCCCCCCTACCCCATGACCCCTTCCCCCTTCCCCCTCCACTCACCCCCATCCCCCACTCCCCCTGCCCTTCATAATGATACAGTTAATATTTTATACATTTTTTATATGTATTTAAAATATTTAAACCCCCAAATTCATCAATTTAAGTTTAATTACATCATTTTTGGATTTATGGTATGTTTTGTGTTAAAATTGGAAAGTTTCCTAATTTTGTAAATTAAACATATTTTATAAGTTTTGGTAATTAGACCATATATTTTATAATATAATCCCCATTTATGTTATTATTATTTTTTAGGAAACCTGGAGTTTTGGGCTACAACTTTTTCTTCTATGATATGATATAATTCGGCCATAAAGGGACCCTAAAAATTCAATTAAGGTGGAGAAAGATTCCGGATGACAATGTGGACCCCACATCAGTTAATCAATAATAAATCAGTCACAATAGCTCCAATTAAGGTGATTATAATTGTAATGGTCAAAAGAGTCATATATTAGTATCTCTGTTGAATATCATGGTGATTGAGATTCATTAAATCATGTATTGGATGGGAAACATTAAATGAAGATTTTTGGAAATCTCACTGAGAAAAAGTCATCCTCAATAAATATTACATATCATTCTCTATAACTATCCAATTAATTTGATATTTTTAGAAACTAAATGAAATTTTATTTGAAGAATTATATAATAAGGTACCTTTGGGGGATTCCAGAAGGAGGGGTTCCAAACAGAAGCAAACTTTTAGAGGACAGAATCTGCTGGACAGTTTTTCTTCTTTTCTTTTTTTTTTCTTTTCCATGGTTTTATACTGCCTTCTCCTTCCCCATAAATCTTGATTACCATTACCATGGTCGGGTATACATTTAAGTGATTGGGTAAGAGTAGGTTTTCTATTTTTTAACGCTTGAGTTCATGTACTTTATTAAATAGAAATTCTATCTCTTTTCTGCAATGTTGTTTTCAATTTCATATAGCGGGTTTTATTATCAAGTGTGATCGTATTTGATTTTTTATTCCATTGTTGATTTTTGATTTGGTCAATGATAATTATCACCCTACACTAGTTTCTGGTTTATATACGATGGAATACACCAATTCTTAGTGGTGAAGTACTCAACGATCGTCAGCACGTGTGAAAGTGGTGGTGAATGTTTTTGATTGCTTAGGATAAAAAAGACCTGATCAGGTATTGCCCAAGTAAATTGAGGATATTTATTAAAAATATCATGCACATGGAAGGAGAGTATACCAAACTGAGATCTTGATAAGGAATTCTCTCACCATCACTAATTTACCAAAGTAGTGAGAGTAAACGATCATAGAATCTCACTTTAAACAACATAGCAGAAGAGGTTAGAATAAAATAAAACAAGGATAACATTGCAATTAGAAAACCGAGCCCAGCCTAATCACCCTTCTCATATAATAGTTTTCAGTATTTTCTTCTGTTAGTTTGTTTCATTCCATTTTTAATCTCAGAAACCACCCATTTTTTCCTCTAATTAAAAGTGACAAATGTAATTGTTGTGCACTCCTCTTTAGAGACAATCTAGGTTAACCACTTTACTACATTTTAACTTAGGTAATATTTTTTTTGTCACACCCCACGACAGGCACGTGTCAAAACTTGGCATCGTTACCAGGGAGGTTGTTCCAACAATCCAATTGTAAATATTTGACTCTTTTCAAATTAGAAAAACATTAAAAAAATCCATGATGTTCTTAAATGATTTTTTCTTTAATTCATGGAACAATTATCCAAAAGTGAAAGAACCAATTTTTGACTCACCTTGGTCTACAGAGGACATTGTTTCTCTCTTTTCTAAACAGATCAGGGGAGCTTGAATCTAAATCAACAAGGAGGATGAATTCAAGGATCTCATTCAAGACCTTAAAGAAAACCTTGAATACTCAATATTGGAGGGATTGGATATAGAATTAGTTGAACTCTAAGAGTACTTCCCAGAATTTTATCAAGAAGTGGTTGTGGTGCAACAAGAAAAGGAAATTCAAACAAAAGATCAGTTTTAAGGACTTAGAGAAGAAATATAGGATCTAGAGATAAAAATGTAATGGATAATTGAATATGTTCACACATCCTAAGAGAAACAAAAACCTAAAATTAAGACATTAGTGGAAGTGGATTCCCCTCTCATCCTTGATTTTCCTTATGAAGTATGTATGGTAGATCGAAAAGATATAGATGACTTCTGGAATGAGTGTGAGGAACTACTTAATCCTATAGTTCCTCATAATGTAGAATATCCAACATCATTTAAGTAATACACCCCCAACATGGTTGAATTTGAAGAGAATGTTGAGGAGCCTGACTACCCCCATCCATATTCTACCACTCTACTCTAAGAGGCACTTCCCATTGAAAAACCAATTGAAGATGAGAAAAATTAGGGAGATGATCTTTTCATGAACTCATTGTCTTCTAATTTTATTGAAACTAAATTGAGTATCACCTCCCCTTGCTTGAAATTTTCCGATTTGGACAACTCATGTACTGTCTTGGCAGACGAGGAAGAAAAGGAAGATACGCTAAAAGAGGAACATATAGATCTCCCTGAACATGTTGAATTTTTATTAGAGGTAGTTCAAGAGGATATCCACATGGATTTTCCTTAGGAAAATAGGTTGCAAGATGAAAACTTTGAAATGGGAGAATTTGATATTGATACTTCATGCTTTAATTTTGTTCAAATTGAATTACACTTTAACTTTCCCTTTTATTTTTTCAATGATGCAGCACACTTTTAGCAACCAATGGATAATAAATAAGATATTTTGCAAGTAGAAACCATGAAAGTGGAGGACTCATTATTTGTTAACCCCCACCAATAAAGTTATATCTTATTGTCCTAGGGCTAGATTTGGTGTACTATACTCATAGTTTCCTTAACAAAAAGAATGAATCACAGGATTTAAAGAATAAGTTTTGTTGGTTCATCACAAAAAAACTCCACCCACCATCAGATTGGGGATAACCAACTAGAACTTCCCATATGGAGTTAGTCAAAACCTAGGGCCCACTTGGGAGATTAAACCAAGATCTATCCTTATTTTCTCATCCTATTTATATTTTATTTTATTTTAATTAATTTCTTATGTTTTATTTTTGTTCTTTTTCTTACAGGTTTTCAGTGTTCAACACTTAGGAGCTTAACGCAATGTTGCACTACCAATAAATCAGGTCATACCTATCCTTTACACTTTCTTGTTATTGTTATTCATTTTAAATTCTACTTACATGTTAAATCCATTTGAATTAATTGAGGACACTTCATCATTTAAGTGTGGGAGACGAAACCTTTGTAGTTTAGGATTTTCATTTTGTGTTTGTTTTTTCAACAAAAAAACTGTTTGTTTTAAAATTATTGTGTGTTTGTTGTGTTTTTGAAAATTTTGAGCTTAAATGATTATCATTGCCATTTTTGAAACCCATTTCATTGAGTGAACCAATTTATTCCATGAAACTGAGCTTAAATGAATGTTGAAAATGATTTTGTTTCAAGTTCAATTATTTGGGAATTTCATGAAAAGTGCTCAGATTTCTTAATACCATGCCACATTTCACTGTCTTTATTTTTGAAATCACTTTCCTGTGAGGATTCTGAACCATTTTTGTCATATTCTTTTCATTCACCTCACTTCTTGAAAGAATCATACCATGCTTTCTTTAAGCATAATTTGATTTATTCCTGTCAAAACTTGAGGGTTTGGGGTACATGTGTTTTAAATGATTGAGGTATTTATTTTGTTTTAATACCCCATTTTCAAGATAATACCTTTCATTCTAGACCATCTTGTACATTTAATCATTATAGACCTTAGAAGGCATGAAAAACCTATTAGTTTTTCCACATTACAATCCAATTTTTCCTATCCAACCAGCTCTTGAAGTGAAATTTCATGATCTAGTTGAACTTAAGTGTGGGGGAAGCTGTCTTATGTTGTGATACCTCATTTGGTGAATCTTTAGGTGGAAAATAAATTGTTTAAGAGATGTGTGTGCTATGACAACCCTACTTTTTATTACAACTTAAACATGCTTTATTACATAAAACTTCACTTGATACAACAAAGAAGATCGAGAGGTTTAGTGTCTTTGGGGCTTAGGATCATTACATAAAAACTTTAAACTTGAAATACAACATCTTTATTGAAAACTTTCTTTACATGACCACTACATTCCTTCGTACTTAGCATTGCATGGGATAACCTGAGGACATGCATAAGAAAAGGGTGAGCTATAAAGCCCAGTAAGGGAGTACACAATGAATAACATGAGGAGTACAATACATGTTAGGCAATAGGCATATCAATAGATCATAAGGGAAACATGAACATAAATGCATGATAAAGCATGATAATCATAACATGGAAATGTGGCAACAACACTTAACATTGAATTAGCATGAGCCAAGGCTCATTGTACATGGAACATGAGTAAAACCTCATTGCACTTGAAGCACGAGTAAACCCTCGTTGCACTTGAATTAGCATGAGTAAACACTCATTGCACATGACGTATCATGATACTATACTTTACCCAATGCATTGGAGCGCTATAAAGGGCGCACCCTTCTTAAACATTTCATTTCATGCATAAGTGTGCCACATGGATCATAAAACATGGATTCATAAAACATAATCATTTCTTCCATGATAAAGGAATGTGGAATTCATACATGAAACTTTAAAATCAATATGTAAATGTTCATAAAGGTGAATACCCTTTATGGAGAAATGGGCATGGTATTCACTACACAAAGACATTGGCTTAGAAAATCGGTGCGATTTCGGCAACGTAACGGCGTGACATAAGAATTCATAAAAAAGGTTGATGAGAGAGAAAGGGGTTCCTAATAATATTTACATGTAATGGAAAGTAAGGAGGTCATATATATACATGTCCCAATAATCGAAATGGAATTTATATCCATGATACAAAAGTATTACTTGAATGTAAAAGAAGAGAGAGAAGTTCCTTTCGGAATTTCGGCATAGTAACGGGTGTACATGGGAGGCATTTAATGAGAGAGAAAGGGTTCTCCCATCATTCAAACAATAAGAGGGCAGTATGGGGGAGGTTCTAAACCATACCCCAACATTCATAATTGAAATAAAAAAGGGCAATACAACTTAAAGAAAATTGAAAAAAATGAGAAAGGAAGAAAAAAAACCCTTACTTGGAAGTGTGCTTCCAAAGGCTAGAGAGAGGCTTGTGAGAGGCTTATTGGGAGCTTGGGGCACCTTGAGAGGATTCTAGAGAGAGTAGGGCAGAGGTTGGACGAACTCCAAGGGCTTTGTGTGAGGAGGAAGTAGGATCTTGGGTGGGTTTATATAGGAAAGGTGAGAGAAATCTTTATTATTTAGGTTTGGGACCCCTTATATTAAAATATTCCAAACCACAAACCATCCAATGGTATTTGCCCATGGTTTCTAGAAAAGGAAAGAGGAAAACAATATTTTACAAGGCCATGGTCCGAACTTATTAAAAAATTAGGGTTGCTTATGTGGAGGTGAGTCACACTCCCATGGAAATTAATTTAAAAAGGCAAAGTGTTGAATAAGTCTTGAGGGCTCCATTAATGCTTTGAAAAGTAAGTAAAACAAACCCAAAACCTCATTATTTTAATGATAAAACACATATTGGCAGAACATAAGGATTATGGTATTTTATTACATCATCATTGGGTCATTATGATGTCATAAAACACATTATATATTTAAATGGTATTTAATTTTTACCCAAAAATTTGACTGTCTCAGAAAATTATGAAAAATTCACCGTTGGATAATTTCGACGTCCTGATTCCAAAAATAATATTTATTTTATCTAAATAATTTTCTAAATATGTGAATTTTCACTTTTAAAATAAAAACCGACATTTATCAAAAATTCACGGGTTTTGACAAAAATGGCTTTCAAACCTTAATAAAAATTTTAATTGCATTCATAAAATTATAATATCATTATATTTAATAAAAATTAATTTAATATTAATAATAATATTTTATTAAAATATTATTTAATTCAAAAAAATCCTTTAATTTAATAAAATATAATTCTTAATTAAATAATAACTAAAAACACCATTTGTACTTTAAAAACTAATTATAATGTATCAAAAATGACTAGAAATTATATTCATTATTATATACAAAAATAATGCACATGAACATAGAACTACTTATTTGTTACATAACCCCTTAAAATAGCTGCATAAGACCTAAGGGTAAGGTGTGCGATGGTGACAGACTCTTGGGGTGGCTCGGATAACATCGCTCGAGTGGTAATTTCAATCAACTTCCACTTTTCCTGTAGACGATCACGTTCGAGCTTGACTTGATGAAGCTCAGCTTGGGCTTGGTCAAGGGAAAAGCCCAAAGACGCCACCTCTTTTCCGAGCTCCGAAAAATGGGCTTCGTATGGGGCAATTCTACTGGATGAGGCCATCGCTTCCTTTATATGAGTAAAAATTGGGTTCGTTAAATCCATGTAATTATACTACACATGTGATCACTATTCAACGGCTATAAAAGTAACGGTCACAAATCTTATCATAAAACCAAAGAAGTTGACATCTTATAAAAACATTTTTCATAAAGAGGCATTTAACTGGATCAAGAGGGATTTTCATTAATGAAACTTTGGGTCGTTACAATATTCCCCCCTTAAGAAATTTCGCCCTCGAAATTTTCCTTTTCCCACACTAAAACAAATGTGGGTAACTTAGCTTCATCATATCCTCCGACTCCCAAGTTTCTTCTTCAAACTTGTGGTTTCTCCAAAACACCTTGACGAGGGGCATTGTCTTATTTCGTAGAACTTTTTCTCTACGATCTAAGATCTTCACTGGTTGCTCCTCATAAGAAAGATCGTCATCTAATTGTACCACCTCGGAAGAGAGTACATGTGAAGGGTCTGGTATGTACTTCCTTAAGAGGGATACATGAAAGACATCATGCACCTTGGCCATAGTAGGTGGAAGTGCTAGTCGATAGGCCACAGCCCCAACACGATCAAGAATCTCGAAGGGGCCGATGTACCTTGGACTTAACCTCCCTTTATTTCTAAACCTCATGACCTTCTTCCACGGAGATATGCGTAAAAACACCATGTCTCCTACTTTAAACTCAAGGTCTCGTTGACGATTATCTGCATAACTCTTCTATCGACTTTGGGCTGCCTTGATATGTTGCTGAATGGTTTTCACCTTCTCCACCATTTCTTCGACCATTTCTGGTCCAAGCAGCTTACGTTCACCGACCTCATCCCAACATGCCGGTGTTCTACACCTTTTCCCATACAGGGCTTCATATGGTGTCATTTGGATGCTTGAGTGGAAACTATTATTATAAGAGAACTCAACCAGAGGAAGATGTTGATCCCATCCTCCTTTAAAGTCCATTGAGCACGCTCTCAACATATCCTCAAGTGTTTGGATAGTCTGTTCGGATTGGCCATTAGTTTGAGGATGATAGGCCGTACTGAAGTTCAGTTCAGTATTCAGAGCATGTTGAAGACTCTTCCAAAACTTAGAGGTAAATCTTGGATCTCGTTCAGACACAATAGATAGTGGTACTCCATGAAACCGTACCACTTCCCTGATATATATATGTGCCAGTTGATCCAAAGAGAAATCATCTCGAATAGAAATGAAGTGTGCAGTCTTTGTAAGATGATCCACAATAGCCCAGATTGCATTTTTTCCTTTGGATGTCCTTGGAAGTCTGGTGACAAATTCCATGGTGATGTTCTCCCATTTCCATTCTGGTATGGGCAATGGTTGCATCATCCCCTTAGACTTCTGCCTCTCTGCCTTCACTTGCTAACACACCAGGAACTTTGATGTATATTCAGCGATCTCCTTCTTCATATTATCCCACAAAAAGTTTTCTCGGAGATCTCGATACATCTTTGTGCTCCCTGGGTGAATAGAAAAATTTGAACTATGTGCATCATCCAAAAGTTCCTTCTTCAGCTCCGGACTTGATGGAACGCATAGTCTTTTCCCAAACCGCACAATTCCTTCTTCATTAACATTAAACTCTGAGGATTTTCCCTTTTTGATAGCTTCCACTTTTTCTTAGATTCCCGTATCATCCTGTTGAGCATCCCTTATCCTTTCCAAAAGATATGGTTGAGCAATCATTTGTGAAAGGATTGATGATGTTCCCTTCTTTATGATTCCCACATCCATCTTCATCAAGTCTAAGAAGATTGGATCCTTCTCAATTCTCATCATTGATAGAATAGCTGGATCCTTTCTACTTAGGGCATCCGCCACCTTGTTCGCCTTCCCAGGGTGGTAATGTATTAAACAGTCATAATCCTTGATGAGCTCTATCCATCGTCTCTGGCGCATATTAAGCTCTTTCTGTGTGAATATATATTTAAGACTCTTGTGGTCAGTATATATCTCACATTTCTCTCCATAGAGATAATGCCGCCAGATTTTCAAGGCAAAGATCACCGCCGCCAACTCCAGATCATGCGTTGGATAGTTTTGCTCATGGATTTTCAACTTCCTTGAGGCATAGGATATCACTTTATCATTCTGCATCAGCACACATCCTAAGCCCTTCTTCGAAGCATCACTGAATACCACAAAAAGCTCCCCACTTGTGGGTAAAGTGAGCACGGGTGCAGTGATAAGCCTCCTTTTCAACTCCTTGAAGCTTTCTTCGCATTCATCACTCCAAGAAAATTTTACTCCCTTTTGAGTTAGCTTGGTAAGTGGGTTGGAGAACCGTGAGAAATTTCTCACAAATCGTCAATAATATCCAGCTAACCCCAAGAAGCTACGGATATCTGTTACCGATGTTGGCCTCGGCCATCCCTCAATTGAATCTGTTTTTGAGGGGTCCACAGATATCCCATTACTTGTGATGATATGGCCCAAGAATGAGACCTCCTTCAACCAGAACTCACACTTTCTGTACTTGGCATAGAGCTTCTCCTTGCGCAAAGTCTCCAGTACAGTTCTTAAATGCTCCTCATGGTCCTCCTTGGTTTTGGAGTATATAATAATATCATCTATAAAGACTACCACAAATTTGTCTAGGTAATCTCTAAAGAATCTATTCATCAAGTCCATGAATATTGCTGGAGCATTGGTGAGTCCGAAAGGCATTACTATGAATTCATAGTGCCTGTACCTTGTATGAAAAGCAGTCTTGGGGATATCTTCCTTCTTCACCCTTACTTGATAATATCCCGACCGCAAGTCCACCTTGGAGAAGTATTGTGCTCCACGCAGCTGATCAAACAAGTCATCGATTCTTGGGAGAGGATACTTGTTCTTTATCATGATTTTTTTAAGTTCACGATAATCGATGCAAAGCCGCATTGACCCATCCTTCTTCTTGATGAAGAGGACTGGTGCACCCCATGGTGATGCACTTGGGCGTATAAACCCTTTATCCAGATTCTCCTGTAGTTGTTTCTTCAGCTCTTCAAGCTCTACAACAGCCATTCTATATGGAGTCTTGGATATTTGTAGCGCCCCAGGTATAAGTTCAATTGAGAACTCAACATATCTTCTTGGAGGAAGACCAGGAAGTTCTTCGGGAAATACTTCAGCGAATTCCCTCACAATAGACATTTCTTCAAGGGTGGTTTCTTCCTTGGACTCAATCATCTGAGCCAGATATGCATGCTCATAAGGTAGTAATATCCATGCTCGAGATGATGGAGCTAAAGGAGATTCATCTTCCTCCTGACACTTGTAAAGAATCGGGGGTCGATTCTCCATATGAAGTGTGATTTCCCTCTCCCGACAATTTATGTTGGCTCTATATAAGGAAAGTCAATCCATGCCAAGAATTGCATCAAATTCCACCAAAGGTAGTATGATGAGGTTTTCCGGGAAATTCAATCCACATATTATAACAGGGGAGGACTTATACTCATGGGATGCAATGATTGCCCCATTTTCCGTACTCACCGACATCTTTACTTCCATGATTTGTGGTGGTGCAGGGATTGTTCTACTAAACTTTTGAGATATAAAAGAATGCGTAGAACCTGATTCAAAAAGTACGTTCGCTATTATTGAATGAATAACTAGCGTACCTGTCACCACTTCGTTTTCGGGGTTCACTTCGGCAGAAGTGATGGAAAAAGTTCTTCCTTTCTGTCTTGGAGGTTACTGGTTGCCTCCAATAACCCTTGGATTAGGGAACTGATTTGCAAAATGACCCGGTTCTTTGCATTTGTAGCATTGAACAACGCATTGAGGTTCGAACCGAGCATTCCTCTCCTCTGTCGCAGTCGCGGGTCCTTCTTGCTGACAGTTAACAGCTAGGTGCCCTTCTCTTCCACACTTGAAGCATTTTCTTGTCCCCCTAAGGCAATTTCTAGGGTGCTTCTTTCCACACTTTTGGAAATTGGGGTGCTGGAATTTCTTAGCGCCCTTGGATTTATCCATAGGACCACCAGCATTGAAGTCCACCTTATGATTTTTTTCCCCATGATACCCCTGTGATTCTCCGATCTCCATTTCAACCTTGAGGGCACATCAGACAATTTCCTCATAGCTGTCAAAGTCACGGATCTCTAATGCTTTCCGCAAGCTAGGCTTCATCCCACCAAAGAAGCGGTCAACCTTGCATTCGGGGGTAACGACAAATCTGGAAGCGTATCGTACAAGCCTTGTGAAGTTTGCCTTGTACGTTCCCACAGATTCTTCATCTTTCTGTTTGAGGGAAAGGAAGTCCCTTTCCATCTTAAGACGGAGGGTGCGTGGAAAATATTTATCGAAAAACATCTTCCGGAATTCCTTCCATTCCAAAGCCTCGATCTCCTCCTCAGGCTTCGTATTTTTTATCAACGTCCACCATTGATCAGCTTCACCCTCCATACGATAAGCCGCCAGGAGAACCTTCTCTTTTTCATAGCATTGGAGGATGGAGAATATCTTTTCAATGGAGTTGATCCATTGTTCAGCGATCGTGGGATCGGACGATCCACTAAAAGTAGGAGGCCTTTGTCTCATGAAGCTTTCAATAGTGACTTTTTCTTTCTTAGGGGGGGTTGAACGTTCCTCTTGACCAGTGTTTCTATTCAAAACTTGAGTTAGCTGAGAGAGAAGCGTGACAAAGTTCGCGATTCCCGCTCCCATTGGATTGGGCATCTCATAAGTACAATCATTACATTGATCTTCACAACGGTTGTTAGCCCAAGTTCTCCTATTACCGGCCATTGGCTGGAATAAAAGGAAAGTTAGGGGTAACACATAAAGGGTAATCCAAAGACAAAAGTTTATGACTTATAAATAAACTTTAATCTCTTTAACTCATGAGTCTATAGGATTCAATCCAAGCTTTTCATGATCTTCCTTCTAACATATATTCTTAGGGGCATTTTTCCCTTAATAAGGGTTCATACTAAGATTTTGAATTTATCAAAACATATCCCCCGGGAGTGTCGTACCCAAGAGTGCAGCAAGGCCTATTTTCGTTCACCAGTTCCCGTTCGAGTCTAGCTCAAAGCGGTGTTTTCGGGTTTTACCCCTAGGATACATCTGTTCCAGAGCCGCCTCTACCTGCTCGTATCCAGACAGGGATGTATTTGTTTGATAAACCACTTACTTAGTATTTACCAAAACTTAGGGATTCTTTTATTATACTTAGTCTTGTATCTAAGGCTTTACTAGGGTTTCCTAATCCCAAAAATAACTAAACCTATCCTCTGATACCAACTATGACAACCCTGATTTTTATTACAAATTAAACATGATTTATTACATAAAACTTCACTTGATACAACAAAGAAGATCGAGAGGTTTAGTGTCTTTGGGGATTAGGATCATTACATAAAAACTTTAAACTTTAAATACAACATCTTTATTGAAAACTTCCTTTACATGACCACTACATTCCTTCGTACTTAGCATTGCATGGGATAACCTGAGGACATGCATAAGAAAAGGGTGAGCTATAAAGCCCAGTAAGGGAGTACACAATGAATAACATGAGGATTACAATACATGTTAGGAAATAGGCATATCAATAGAGCATAAGAGAAACATGAACATAAAGGCATGATAAAGCATGATAATCATAACATGCAAATGTGGCAACAACACTTAACATTGAATTAGCATGATCCAAGGCTCATTACACATGGAGCATGAGTAAACCCTCATTGCACTTGAAGCACGAGTAAACCCTCATTGCACTTGAATTAGTATGAGTAAACACTCATTGCACATGACGTATCATGATACTATACTTTACCCAATGCATTGGAGCGCTATAAAGGGTGCACCCTTCTTAAACATTTCATTTCATGCATAAGTGTGCCACATGGATCATAAAACATGGATTCATAAAACATAATCATTTCTTCCACGATAAAGGAATGTGGAATTCATACATGAAACTTTACAATAAATATGTAAATGTGCATAAAGGTGAATACCCTTGATGGAGAAATGGGCATGGTATTCACTACACAAAGACATTGGCTTAGAAAATCGGTGCGATTTCGGCAGCGTAACGGCGTGACATAAGAATTCATAAAAAAGGTTGATGAGAGAGAAAGGGGTTACTCATCATATTTAAATGTAATGGACAGTAAGGAGGTCATATATATACATGTCTCAACAATCTAAATGGAATTTATATCCATGATACAAAAGTATTGCTTGAATGTAAAAGAAGAGAGAGAAGTTCCTTTCGGAATTTCGGCATAGTAACGGGTGTACATGGGAGGCATTTAATGAGAGAGAAAGGGTTCTCCCATAATTCAAAAAATAAGAGGGCAGTATGGGGGAGGTACAAAACCATACCCCAACATTCATAATTGAAATAAAAAGGTCAATACAACTTAAAGAAAATTGACAAAAATGAGAAAGGAAGAAAAAAACCCTTACTTGGAAGTGTGCTTCCAAAGGCTAGAGAGAGGCTTGTGAGAGGATTCTTGGGAGCTTGGGGCACCTTGAGAGGATTCTAGAGAGAGTAGGGAAGAGGTTGGACGAAATCCAAGGGCTTTGAGTGAGGAGGAAGTGGGAGCTTGGGTGGGTTTATATAGGAAAGGTGAGAGAATTCTTTATTATTTAGGTTTGGGACCCCTTATATTAAAATAATCCAAACCACAAACCATCCCATGGTATTTGCCCATGATTTCTAGAAAATTAAAGAGGAAAACAATATTTTACAAGGACAAGGTCCGAACTTATTAAAAAAATAGGGTTGCTTATGTGGAGGTGAGTCACACTCCCATGGAAATTAATTTAAAAAGGCAAAGTGTTGAATAAGTCTTGAGGGCTCCATTAATGCTTTGAAAAGTAAGTCAAACAAACCCAAAACCTCATTATTTTAATGATAAAACACATATTGGCCGAACATAAGGATTATGGTATTTTATTACATCATCATTGGGTCATTATGATGTCATAAAACACATTATATATTTAAATGGTATTTAATTTTTACCCAAAAATTTGACTGTCTCAGAAAATTATGAAAAATTCACCGTTGGATAATTTCGACGTCCTGATTCCAAAAATAATATTTATTTTATCTAAATAATTTTCTAAATATGTGAATTTTCACTTTTAAAATAAAAACCGACATTTATCAAAAATTCACGGGTTTTGACAGAAATGGCTTTCAAACCTTAATAAAAATTTTAATTGCATTCATAAAATTATAAGATCATTATATTTAATAAAAATTAATTTAATATTAATAATGATATTTTATTAAAATATTATTTAATTCAAAAAAATCCTTTAATTTAATAAAATATAATTCTTAATTAAATAATAACTAAAAACACCATTTGTACTTTAAAAACTAATTATAATGTATCAAAAATGACTAGAAATTATATTCATTATTATATACAAAAATAATTCACATGAACATAGCACTACTTATTTGTTACATAACCCCTTAAAATAGCCACATAAGACCTAAGGGTAAGGTGTGCGATGGTGACAGACTCTTGGGGCGGCTCGGATAACATCGCTCGAGTGGTAATTTCAATCAACTTCCACTTTTCCCGTAGACGATCACGTTCGATCTTGACTTGATGAAGCTAAGCTTGGGGTTGGTCAAGGGCAAAGCCCAAAGACGCCACCTCTTTTCTGAGCTCCGAAAAATGGGCTTCGTATGGGGCAATTCTACTGGATGAGGCCATCGCTTCCTTTGTCTGAGTAAATATTGGGTTCGTTAAATCCATGTAATTATACTACACATGTGATCACTGTTCAATGGCTATAAAAGTAACGGTCACAAATCTTATCATAAAACCAAAGAAGTTGACATCTTATAAAAACATTTTTCATAAAGAGACATTTAACTGGATCAAGAGGGATTTTCATTAATGAAACTTTGGGTCGTTACATGTGCTGCTGAAAAATCATTCTATTGAAAGTTGTGCCTCTTTTGGAGCTTTCATGATAAGAGAAGTTGTGCCTTTTCTGGAGCTTTCAAGAAAAACCATGATTGAGAAGATTAAAAAAAATTGTTGAGATGATAAGGTGATTAAATATTTCTTTATATTTTATGATGATGGATCTTAATTTCTACTAAGGTTAGTGAGGAGGATATCATACTTGAGTGAAAATTAGAATTGTGCAATTTTGCTTCAAAAAGAGCCAAGCCCTCCTCATTCGGTCTCAGAATTTTTAACATCTAAATCCTACCAACCGGAAGCCACAGAAAAAACATGAAAAGTAATCATGATAAATACATGTCCTTGACTCACATCGGGTGGAGAATTGGGAATTTATAAAGCCTATGGTGACTCTTGTGTGAGTTTGGATGAGAAAATCCTTATTGAAAATTTATATTTGTGAGATGAGAGAAAATTCATGTAAGGTAGGTGTTTTGTGTGCATGGGATAATAAATGAATTGGAAATATATTAAAAAATCTAAAATGGATAACTTAAAATAATTTTTTTTGATGAGGCGTGATATCTTTTTGTTTCTTAGTATGGATTTGGTAGATCTCATTGGCATGTGTTTTGAATTTTCTTTGATTTGATTCTAATGTTTACTTGTCCGGGAGTCCAAGTGCTAATTTTGGGGTAATTGATAGAGTTAATATTTTATACATTTTTTATATGTATTTAAAATAATTAAACCCCCTGAATTCATAAATTTAAGTTTAATTACATCATTTTTGGATTTATGGTACGTTTTGTGTTAAAATTGGAAAGTTTCCTAATTTTGGGAATTTAACAGATTTTATATGTTTTGGTTATTCGACCATATATTTTATAATATAATCCCAATTTGTGTGATTATTATTTTAGGAAACCAGGAGTTTCGGGCTACAACTTTTTCTTCTAAAATATGGTATAATTCGGCCATCAAGGGGCCCTAAAAATTCCATTAAGGGGGAGAAAGATTCTGGACGACCATGTGAACCCCACATCAGTTAATCAATCATAAATCGGTCATAATAGATCCAATTAAATTGATTCGAATTGTAATGGTCAACCAAGTCAGATATTCATATCTATGTTGAATATCATAGAGATTGAGATTCATTAAATTGGGTATTGTATGGGAAACATTGAATGAAGATTTTTGGAAATCTCTCTGAGAAAAAGTCATCCTCAATAAATATTACATATCTTTCTCTATAACAGTACAATTAATTTTATATTTTGAGGAATGAAAGGAAATTGTATTTGGAGAATTCTATAAGAAGGGACCTTTGGGTGATTCGAGAAGGAGGGGTTCCAAACATGAGAAAACTTTCAGAGGATAGAATCTGTTGGACAGTTTTTCTTATTTTTTTTCTTTCCCGTTGTTTTGTAATGCCTTCTCCTTCCCCATAAATATCGATTACCCTTACTATGGTGGGATAAACATTTTAGTGATTGGGAAGGGTAGGTTTTCTATTTTTTAATTCTTGAGTTCATGTACTTTATTAAATAAAAATTCTATATCTTTTCTACAATGTTGGTTTCAATTTCATATAGCGGGTTTTATTATCAAGTACGATCATATTTGATTTTTGATTCTGTTATTGATTTTTTCTTTGGTCAATGATCATTATCTCCCTCAACTAGGTTTTGGTTTATATATGATGGAATATACCAATGCTTGGTGGTGAAGTACTCAGTGATCGTCAGTACATGTGAAAGTGGTGGTGAATGTTTTTGATTGCTTGGGATAAACAAGACCTGATCGGGTATTGCCCAAGTCAATTAAGGATATTTATTACAACTCTCATGCACATGGAAGTATAGTAGACCAAACTGAGATCTTGATAAGTAATTCTCTCACCATCACCATTCGACCAAAGGAGTGAGAGGAAACAATCACAGAATCTCACTTTAAACAACATAGTAGAAGAGGTTAGAATAAAATAAAACAAATATAGCATTACAATTAGAAAACTGACCCCGGCCTAATCACCCTTATCATATCATAGTTTTCATTATTTTCTTCTAATAATTTGTTTCATTACATTTTTAATCTCAAAAACCACCCATTTTTCCTCTAATTAAAAGTGACAAATGTAATTGTTGTGAACTCCTCTCTAGAGTCAATCTAGGTTAACCACTTTACTACATTTTAACTTAGTTAATATTTGTTTTTATCACACCCCACTATAGGCACATGTCACAGACCTCTCCCCTCCCCCTTCCCTACAGACCTCCCCCCTGCCCTGCAGACCACCCCCCTCCCCCTGCCATGCAGACCTCCCCCCTCCCCCATCCACCCACACCCATCACCCCTCCCCCTACCCCTCCCCACTCCCCCATCCCCCCTTCCCCCTACCCCCCTCCCCACCCCCTTCCCCCCTCCCCCTGACCTACAGACCTCCCCCTTCCCTGCCAACCTCCCCCCTCCCCCCTTCCCCCTAGACCTCTTGCCCTGCATAACTCCCCCCTACCCCATGCCCCCTCCACCCACCCTTATCCCCCATCCGCCTACCCCCTACCTTGCAGACCTCCCCCTTGCCCCCTTCCCTTCAGACCTCCCCCCTCCACCCACCCCCATTTCCCCCTCCCCCTTGCCCTGCCCCCCGCCCCCTCCTCCCTACCCCATCCCCCCTGCATACCCCCCCCCCAAGAGAATTTTAGTCTCTTCTTACAGGGACTATTCCTACATGCTTAGTGGTTATCTAAGTTGTCAGGAAGAGCTCTTTGAAGCCTTACCCAGTGTAGTGACTATTATTGATAATTTCATCTTGGTTTTAGTTTCGGGGGAGCATGATATACATGAGTTAGTGCTTTATCATTACCATTCTAGTGCACCCTGTCCTGAAGGTTATCATGGTTTATTCTATGTTGCCTCATGGGAACTAGTTAAGAAATATCTAGTGGAAATTTTGCATGACATCTTCTGGGGTGGAAGCATCTTGCACATGGATAGATCCACCTCCCCGGTTCATATCCCTAAACTTATAGATCCTTCTTCTTTGAGTCAATAGAGACCTATCAGCCTTTGTAACTTTTACTATAAATTTTTGGCTAGTGGGTTTAACATGAATCTTTTCCAACTTCTACCTCAATGGATTTTAGATGAACAACATGGGTTTGAGAATGGAAGGACAATCCAGGGTGTTATCGGTTTGCACAAGATATGATTAGTGATTTGAAACAAAGGAAGACTGGATCCAATATTTCCATTATGTTGGACATAGAAAAATCCTATGATCAGGTAGAATGGTCTTTCATCGTCAAGGTGTTATCATACATGGGTTTTTCAAGTGGATTTATTGAAACTCTTTTTAAGTGATTTAGTTTACCATGGTTGTCCATTTATTTCTTGGGGAAGAACTTCAGATTCTACAAATATTTTTTGGGGACTCAGGCAAGGAGATACCCTATACCTAATCTTATTCATCCTATCTCAAGATAAAAATTATAGAAATATTAAAAAGAACATCCATGAAGGAAATATAGCTTCATTTCAGTTTTGTAATCTTTTACCGAGAAAATCTCAACTGATGTTCATGGATGATACCATTATTTTTGTTGGTTGAAGTAAACTCTTAATTCATCAAAAAAACAAGGTCTATAAATAAGTTCAATGGATATATTCATATTCTTCCTTGAAAAATCTAGTAGTTATTATAAAACCATTTTCTAAAACAATAAAGCAATTATGGAAACAAGTTTCCAAATTAATCAGGCAATTATAGAATTCAAATTAAATTTTTAGGTAGAGGGAACCTACCTCAGCCTCAAGGCAAATTTTATTTTGATGACGACAACTCGAATCTTCCTTTTTTATGATTGCACGCATATGAAAATTCACATATATATAAGGAAACCTATCCCCTATGTACATATTTTCATGGAAAAATATGCACAAGGGGGTCCTTGTATATATGTTTATACTTTCATATACCCATTTACACTTACACATGTATGCATTTTTAATATCTATATATAATCACACCTAACCCCAATATATATATATTCCTACTTCCATGAGTGAATATATATATATAAAGGGGTAACTTATATATGTATATTACTACCTATGCATACACATGTAATCCTTTGTCAACGGTGACTCGAATCCACCTCAACGAAATCCAAAACGCACTACAAAAATATAAGGAACCCAAAAATCAAAAAATCCCAAATTAAAATTAGACCAAATAATAAAAACAGAATAAACCTTACCCAAATCCGATGTTTAAATAACTATCTTAGATAGTGGTGGATAGAACCGGTCTCACCATAAGAATCCACCTATAAGAAAATAGTTGGAAAAGAAATGAGACATAACGACTTCTTATATATATGTGATTAGTGTGTCAACTATACATGATAAATGATACATGAATCCATAAACAATAATAAACAAATAATATTCATATTGATATGTACATACCAATACTAAATAACATGATCATTAATAAATATCTTTATTTTTCAAACATCACTCATTCGGCTAAAATCGCAATGATTTAAGCTATGATGAATAACCCAAGCATCAAATCAACTTCATATATATTATTCTTAAAAACTCATGATTTTTTTTATTTTTTATCAAGAATCTCTTTCACCCACTCTGCCCCTGCACCCCCACCCCACCCCACCCCACTCCCCTCCCCCCTTTCACCCCTACCTGCCACTAACACACCCTCTCCCCACCTTGCACTCCTCCCCCTGCCCTTTGCACCCCCCATTGAACACCCCCTCCCTCCTAGACACTCCCCTGAAACCCTCCATCCTGGAATCCCCCCCTACCTCCTAGACACCCCTTAGATATCCCCCCCCCCTCCTGGACACCCCCCCTCCTGAACACCCTTCCCTCTGCAAAGCCCCTCCCCCCTTCCCCCCTCCTGGACAAATTGTTATTTCAATAAATTGTGATCTTGAAAATCTTCCAGTAGATACAATAAGAATTAAAAATATGAATATATAGTAATGATATCAATTAAAAAGTTGAACTTTTACAGACAGACAATCAGAAGTCGAAATTCCCCTTTTGAAGCCAGTAATGAAAAATGTAGACCACAGGCTGCACAAAACCCATTTTAAGATCACTATTTCTAATAGGTAAATATTCAATGAAAAACGAATGAACTACAACAGTGAAAAAATTAATGATTTGGTTTTCCAACCCATACCCTGGGAAAAAAATTGAAGGTTCAAGATATAGTGAAAACATGAGGTGCAATGAGCATTCACCATAAAGTAATTGAAAGAGGATACAAACATGACTTATAATAAAAATTCATATAATGATGAAAAGGACTCATTGTATGAGCTAGAAAGCGCAGAAAAAATCCATACAGAAAATCATGTTGCAATATCCACTTTTTCCACTCTTCCATAATTAGAATTGTTTCACTTCAACAAAAATTCTTCATATTCCTCTTGGAACAACATAACAATCAAGTAAATAAGAACTGTTCATCCCTCTATCCAAGTTAATCAAATGCAGATTCAACTGAGCAGGATTATATGAAACAAAAATTTAAATCATTATATCAGATAGTCATTAACAGATAGTCTTCAATAAGAATTTCCTTAAACAAAAGCATGATTCCAAAAGGTTGATCAAAGCACAAAATTCAAAACACCAATGATTTCTAATTTAATAGGTAGATCTAATTAAGACCTCAAAACATGATTGCCACTAATTTGCAACTCCAATCTGAAAATGTAATACAATAGAAAATTAAAAATACTACATTTTATGTTGAAAAGAGGTAGGGAAACACAAGTGCATGGAAGGATATAATCATTCATTATCCTCACACCTACACTAATATAACACTATTAATTTTAAAATAATGAAATAATGAATGATTGTAACCACAAGTGCATGGAAGAAATAAAATAAAAGTGAAAAATGAGGAATATAATGAAGGGTGCCCTTATATAATTCTCTCATTAATTATATAATAATATCTTATAAAATAATTCCCCCCCTAAATAATACCCTAAAATGACCCAAGATCTCAATCCATTCACTCTCTCTTTAGTGTGTTAGGTTAGGTAGTGAAAAAAATGATTTTCAATACACTAATTTCACCTACTCATGGTAATTGAGAATGCTTAATCACTCCTTTATCACCCATCACTCCCCTGCATCATATTAGAAATGAATGAAAATTTTAGTAGTATTATGTATAAACCAAATTAATAAAAAAAACCATGATAAAATTTAAAGGTGCATGGATAATAATCTACTACTCATATAGAAACAATATGATTTCATGAAAATCACACTAGAGAAATGAAAATACAAATTCATTTAAATCCATAGATTTTGATAGGGGAATGTCTCCTCAACCACACCATAGTAATCTAAACACCATCCCTATATAAAATAATTAACTAATCAAAAACCATTATGATATATTATAATTTTTTTGAGATCAAACTATTTATAAGTGGGAATGAGGTTATTTATCTAATGGCCACTTCAAGTCCATCTTCCACCTATTATTTCAGTATCGATAAGAAAGATAAATATCATTATTCATTGGATGGGTTACATGTGTCTATATTTGAGGTTTATTATGTATTTATCTAAACTCTTGAATCTTATATATTTTCTTGACACTCCCATAAATAATACAATAATATTTAGGAAAATCTTTCCAAGATGTCAAATTTATCTTTTTGAATATAGAAAATCACTTTTATCTAGATTTTAACACCCAACAACAATTTCCTCATGTTCCTCTGGTTGAATTTCAACATTCCCTAACCAATTCACTCATTATCCATCTCTGATTTTTTTAGTTTCTAATGTTGGTTATTTAGTTTTTTCCTATGATTTTGAAGACTCTAATGGTTTAGGAGTCAATGGATTATATTTTAAAATAGTTTTCCCACTCTTGGGAATAGTCACAACTTTGAGTTATTCATGAGAGGTTTGTGTGTAACAATATTCTTCTAAGATATTGAGGAAGGGTAAACCTAAGTGGGAATGGGTTCCATAACCATTTTAGTGTTTTATATATCTGACCTAAATGATGAAAATTGATAATTCATTTTCAATATTTTTTTTAAAAAAATATTCTAATCATTTATATGGAAAAGATTGGATTCGATGTTGAGATGGTTGGGATTGAAATTGGTCATGGGTTGGAAAATTTTCCAGATAGTTAGGATTTAGACCATGTAGTTGATTAGGTAATTGATTATCCAACCAATTGAATTTAGTATTTTCATTTTACATGTGATGAAAATTGTTTTATTCATAAATCTATTGAGTATTCAGATCATTCACCTCCATTAATGGTATCCCTAGAAGAACTTCCTTGATTGATGTAATAGTTGGGAAATTATCGGTCACTCAAGAATAACCTTTTATTGGAAAATATTTCACTTTGGGAGTCTAAAGTGGTGAATATTGAGGGTTTCACCACTAACAATAATTTCATAGTAATGTGAAAGATCCCCTGTAATGTGATAGATAACAAGAATCTCATAAGGTATCTCTTTACTAGATAAATTTTATGTAAAAAAGTTCCCCTACCTCCAAGTATGAATGATATTTGTGCCTTGATCGATAGGGTACCTACACTTCCTAATATTATAAACTAAATACCAAGCAGCACTTGCATCATTATATAGGAATCTTAAAATAATCTTGGATTTCTTCTCAACCATACAAATATTGAGGTTATCTATCCTCCAAATTTAAAGGCCACTAAGTAAATATCTTTTCTCCACCCAAATATAATTACCTAAACTATAAAAAGAACCATATTCGATAATCATAGATCCCCTAGAATCATGAACAATACCTCCTCATAACTCCCTATCTACAGGACACATTCACATTATGTTTTAGTCCAACATTAGTGGGTATCCACTTGATCCACCACCCTATAGGAGATCTATCATTTGTAATCACATACCTAGGGAGGATCCCCTTACTAGTATCCATTATCTTTTCAATAGGAAGAACAGAGCCTAGTTTTTCCATGAGAGAGAGATGATGAACTTTAATGAATAGAGGGAGCTATTCTTTCCTTCACGACCCTTGTTCCTTATCTCCTAAATCACCCAACACACTGCTAAAAACACTATTACATGAATATTAACCATATATGAACGTTTCTCAACACTTTAAAATAATGTAGACAAAAATTCAGAGATGTATCCCCCCTAAAATTGAAATCACATAAGTTTCCCAACAAGGGCCCAAGCAAAGCGGGCCCATTCTACATCAAAAAATAAGTTCTAGACTAACTCAAATTTTAGCCTCTCACAACACATACATGGTGAGGGTATATAAATTAATTTTCTATGGATATTAATCTTAGTTGGTATTCCCTTATTACATAACCTCCAGAAATGTATGTTCAACTTAACTAGGATTTATTTAGACATGACTTTGCTCACCCACTCATCATGCTCCTAGTTGTATCTTAATAACAAGTGAAACTCCAAAGCATTAAATTATCCTAAGGTAAACTTTGATAATGTTCACATATCCAGTTCATCAAGCATATAAATCCTATCATAAAAAATCGTATGATCCTCATCGAGGGATGCTTATATAAACCAAGGGTTTATTCTCACATTCCTAAAGTAAATGTGAGGGATTGGGAATCCAGGGATAAAGTGAAAATGAACTAACAAGTTTTCTTTCTAGTAATTGATGTCACCCCACCCAAAAACCAACAAACCAAGTGTGGGATCCTCTCCGCAATTTTTTTGAATAGTAGTAATGGGAATTGATTTTAGGATGTCTATTTCAATTTTTGGGTATTCCAGATTTTAATCCCAACGATCAACCATACCTAGAAACTTTTCTAAGTGTGGGATCAAACCTAGATAGGGTACCAATTAAATCAACACTAGATAAATGTACCTTATTCATGGATCCATCAAACATATGATGAGGATCCTGGGAGGTGGGGTGGCCACATCGGAATCGTGCAGGAGTCGCGTCGGAACCATTCTGGAGCCACGTTGGAACTGTACCATAGCTGCATCAAAGAAGGAGGGTCATGGGGAGGTGTGGTGGCCACGTCGGAGACATTGGGAGAGAAGGAGGATCATGGGGGGAAGAGGAGGTGTTCACGTCGGAACTGTGCTGGAGCTGCATCGGAACTGTGCTGGAGCCGCGTCGGAGAAGGAGGGTTGCGGGGAGGTGGGTTAGCCATGTCGGAGATGTCAGGAGAGGAGGAAGATCACGGGAGGGAGGAGGATTGTTGGGATAGTGTGGATGGGAAACTTTCAAGGGAGGGGGGAAAGGGATCACGTGGGGAGCTAATTCCACAGACACCAAAATAGACGTGGGTATAAGTGACTTATAGCCACGATTTTTATTGTCTGTGGCTATAGATCTGTGGTTATAGGTCCAAATTCTAGTAGTGTCTATCCATCTGTCATTTAGATAGAGATTCTGATCAATTGTGGTATTTAATTAAGAACACTAAGAAAAAGTATGAAATTAAAGAGATGGAGTGGGAATAATTTAAGAAAATATTTCTTTATAAGTATTTCCCTTAAACTCTTCATACAAAGATGGAGAGAGAATTCATAGAGCTGAAGAAAAAGGAAGGTGATTTTTTCATGGATTATGAAGAAAATTTCACAAGGGTTTCAAGGTATGCCTCAAGTTTTGTTATCAACAATGATATGAAAATAGATATATTATTTAGTGGTTTAAAACCACACCTTCAAAAGGCTCTATAAATTCAACACTTTGGGAATTATGAAGAAAATGTCTACTGTGCTCCCAAAGTGGAGATGGAGTTTGGAGAATGGTCCCATGATTATGGAGACAAGAAAAGAAATATGGATCTTCAAGCTGGAGGATCTAATGACAAAGGTGGAAATAAATATCAACCACTCGCATTTTAAAAATGTGGGAAGAAACATCATGGGAATCACCACAAAGGGATGGGGAGATGCTTTAAATGTGGCCGATAAGGCCACCAAGCTCATGAATGTTATAGAGACATGAAGAATTCAGCCAATGTGATGGAGGAAAAGAGAGAACCACCCATTGTCCAATTCTTCAACTATAGGGATCAAGGGAACTATGCAGGCTAGTGCACTAATCATTAACTCCTTAAGGATAATCAGTGTTAGCAGCCACCATAGCCAAAGGAGAAAGGGAAATCTTATTCCATCACTACTACTGAGGTGGATCCTGAAAATTATATAGTGATAGGTACACTGGTTATTCATTCAAGAATATAAAACATACTATTTGATTTTGGTTCTACACATTCTTTCATATCTTGTAATTTTAATAGAAAAATTCAAAACCCACCTCAAAATATGAAGGTTGAGTTATCTATGAGAACAGAAAATGGGGAAATTATTGCATCCAAAATATATAAATCCACTCTGGTTAATGTTTGTAGACTGAACCTCCCATGAAATCTAGTCTCACTTCCTTTAGTGGGGTTTAATGCTATATTGGGCATAGATTGGCTATATTTATACAAAGTCATCATCAATTGTTAAGAAAGAGATATCACTCTTCACATCCTAAGGAATCCTCCAATTCTGTACAAGTGTAAGGAGGAGGATGAATCTCTTTTAGAATAATTGTCTCAATTTTGGATATTATTTCCTTATGAGTAAGAATATCTAGCTCAAATTATTGATACAAAGGAGATAATCGTGCTCGAAGACATTCCCATTGTGAGGAAATACACTGATGTGTTCCCCAAAGAATTGTCTGGTCTTCCTCCTGACTGAGAGGTTGAGTTCTCAATTGAACTTATTCCTAGATCTTTACTTATATCAAAGAAACCTTCTATAATGGACACCATTGAGTTGGAGGAACTAAATAATCAATTACAAGAGAATATAGAAAATGGTTTTATGAACCCAAGTACTTCACCATGGGGTGCTCCAGTCCTTTTCATCAAGAAAAAGGATGGATTGATGTGCCTCTACATTGATTATCGTGAGCTCAACAATATCACAATAAACAACAATTATTCCCTTCCACATATAGATAAATTGTTCAATCAACTATGATAGGGGAAGTATTTCTTTAAGGTGTACCTTCGATTGGGATATCACTAATTAAAGGTGAGGAAGGAAGATATTCCCAAAACTGTCTTTCAAACGAGGTACAAATGATATGAGTTCATAGTGATTTCTTTTAGGCTCACTAATGCTCCAGTAATATTCATGGACTTAATTAATAGAGTCTAGATTACCTAGACAAATTTTTTGTAGTATTTTTTGATGATATTCTGATATACTCCAAGATCAAGGAGGAACATAAAGAGCATTTGAATACATGATAAAGACCTTATGAAGGGAGAATCTATATGAAAAGTAATGTAAATGTGAGTTCTAAATGGAGGAAGTATCATTTTGGGGGCATGTTATCACTAGAAAAGGAATATGTATAGACCCTACCAAGATAAAGGAAATCAAAGAGTTTCCCATGCCAACATCTGTAACGGAGATTAGTAGTTTCCTTAGTCTAGATAAGTATTAAAAAATATTTTTGAATAACTTCTCATGGTTTTCAAACCCACTAACCAAGATGACACATAAGGGATAAAAGTTTTTTGAGACCAGTGAATATGAAGACTACTTTAAAGAGTTGAAAAAAGTATTATCACTGCACCAGTTCTCACACTACTAACAAGTAGAGAACTCTCTGTGGTATACAGTGATACTTCAAAGAATGTATTAGGTTGTATACTAATTCAAAATTATAAAGTTATAGTTTATGCCTCAAGGTAAAATTGATGAGAAAAAATATCCCATGCATGATCAAGAGTTGGCAGTTGTGATCTTCGCATTGAAAATCTGGCAGTATTATCTCTATGGGGAGAAGTGTGAGATATATACTGATCATAAGAGCCTCAAATATATATTCACACATAAGGAGCTTAATATGTTCCAGTGAATATGGTTATATCTTATAAAGAATTATGACTTCTCGGTCCACTACCATCCTAGTAAGGAAAATAAAATGGTGGATACTCTAAGTAGAAAGGATCCTACAACATTATCAATGATTAGAATTGAGAAGGATTCAATCTTCTTATATTTGTAAAGGATGTACATGGGAATCATTAAGGAAGGAACATCATCAATCCTTTATCAAATTATTACTCAACCATATCTCATGGAGAAAATAAAGGATTCTCAATGAAATGATGTTGAAATTTAGAAGAAGGTGGAAGCTATTAGAAAGGATAAATCCATAGAGTTCAGAATTGATGAGGAAGGAGACATAAGATTTAGGTCACAGCTATGTATACCATCAAATCTAGAGATAAATAAAGATATTCATAAAGACGCACATAGATCAAATTTCTCTATTCGCCCAAGAATCACAAAGATGTATGGAGATCTCCAAGAGAACTATTTATGGGACAATATGAAGAATGAGATTGTAGAATATACATCAAAGTGCCCCGTATGTCAGAAATTGAAGGCTAAAAGACAAAAGTATAAGGGAGTGATGCAACCATTACCCATACCAACATGGAAATGGGAAAACATCATCATGGAATTTTTCACCAGACTTCTGCGGACATCCAGAGAAAACAATTCTATATGGGTTGTTGTGGATCGTCTCACAAAGATAGATCACTTTATCACAATTTGAGAGGACATATCACTAGATAAACTTTCAAGGATATGCATTAGATAAGTGTTAAGGTTTCATGGAGTAACACTATCGATTACATCTGATCGAGATCTGAGATTCACCTCCATGTTTTGGAAAAGTCTCCAACATGCTCTAAACACTAAGCTGAAATTTAGTACATCTTATCAACCTCAAACTGGTGGCCAATCTGATAGGACTAACATTGGAATACATGTTGAGATCATGTTATATGGAATTCAAAGGAGTATTGGACCATCATCTACTTACGGTTGAGTTCTCTTACAATAATAGTTTACAATCGAGCATCCAAATGGCACCATGTGAATCTATTTATGGGAAAATGTGTAGAAAACCGACATGTTGGGATGAAGTCAGTGAACGTAAGCTGTTAGGACCTAAAATGTTCGAATAAATGTTATAGAATGTGAAAACTGTTTATTAGTACATCAAGGCATCCAAAAGTCAACAAAATATATATACAGACAATCGTCGATGAGGCCTAGAGTTTAAGGTTGGAGACATTGTCTTCCTCTACATATCTCCATGGAAGAGGATCATGATATTTGGGAATAAAGGAAAGCTAAGTCTTAGGTACATCAACCCCTTCAAGATTCTTGATCGTTTTAGAGCTGTGGTCTATCGACTAACACTTCCACTAACCATGTATCAAGTACACAATGTATTCCATGTATCCCTCACCTGTTCTCATCTTAGTTTGTAAAACGAAATTTTGAGGGTGAATTTTCAAAAGAGTGGAAGAATGTAATAGCCTAAACTTTTATCAATAGAATTTCCCTTATTATGATCCATTAACTATACTAAAGCCTGCAAATATTCTTCCATGTGTCAACTCCATAGTAATTTTGACATATATGTCTCTCTCTCCATCCATTCCGCTCACTCTCCCCACGTCCCCTCTCGAATTCATCCCCCACACCCTCTAATTACCCATATCCCTCCCCCTAGATTCCCCATCCCCCTCCCCTATCCACCTCTGCCTCCACCTCCCTAACTCCCCCTCTCCGCGCCTCCACTCATTCTTCCTCCTCCTCCTCATAGAACCATGATCTCCTCCTCACTAGATCTACCTTAAAAAAATTTATCAATATTGTTTTCTCCTACCTTTCCTCCATCCTCTACCTATCCTCCTCCACAACTCCTTATTTTTTCCTCTGCCACCACCTCCTCATCACCTCCCCACCACAATGAATCCCCTTCTCCGCGATGCATCCCCGCTTCAGCCATTCATCCCCACCTCACCGCCACAGATCCCTATTTCTACCACACCTCCCCCCCCCCCTCCTTTCCACATCCACCTCTGCATATCTATATATTCTTCTGCCTCTCTACCTCTATCATGCTATCTCCATCATGCAGTCTCTATCATGCCACCTTCGCCTCCCCCTCTGACTCCGACTCCTCACCCTTGGAGGATTCTATTTCTTCACATCACCCTCTGAATCCTAAAATACAATCCCAATGTGGATGTCAAAGGTTGGAATTTATTATTTTATATATTTATTTCCATAAACCCTAAATTCCCTTAATATGATTCATTTTTTATTTTACAAGTTTTCTTATTTTACCTTGAATAATCTTCTTCTTTGGCGGGATCTTCTTCCTCAATGATTCCCTATAAGTTTCTTCATTATTGACATCTCATTTTTCTAGGAAACACAATTGGTGATAATTCAAAGCCTTATCCTTTCATTTGGCAGAGTACATGGCCCCTTATATACACAAGGTGATGTAATTTATCATTCATTCATGTCTTATCCTTTAGTATTCATCTCATGTATTTAAATTAAGATGTTGTTAATTTGAAATTATCCTCAATTACTAACCACTCACAATAGACACCTTATTCCACTTGATGTCATATAGTTTATAGGTTTAAAGTTGTTATGAAATTATTTTTTAGGGGGTTATGGAATAAAAGAAAATGTTACTGGAGATTCTAATGTAGCAGCAGTGATCATTTTATAAAACTGGATAATTGTCACATATTTTTCTTTCAATATTAACTGTAACCAATATACTCTATAATATTTTATTTTCATTTTTCCGCTCTAATTTTATTTTTTGGATATTTGTTTTTCTTTAATAATCATTGAGTTTCCTATTAGTTTACTTTTGTCCAAGAGGATCATAAATAAGTTCATATTGGTCAGCCCATCTAATATTATTTATACCCTTTTCAGGTTTGATGTCACTCAAAACCTTTCCTGTAACATCCCAAGTAAGTAATGAATAATAGATATTCTTATCTATGTCTATTTATGAATTAGATAGTGTTTTAGAGGCTTAAAATGAGAATAAATCCAATCTTAATCATGGAATACACTAATATTTTTAAAAGATCGTTTTACTGCCTTTTGATGGAAAACCATTTTTAAATCAAACTTTTGACAATTTTATAAGCTCTATTTGTCATAATAAACTTATTATTTATTATTGTGACATTTAAATTTACATTGGATTATTTTTTGGTATTTTTCTGACAATGTTCATTTTTTTTAATGAATAGTGAAAAATACTGCATTTTACATCAAAACTACTTTTTCATCTAATTTAATTATATGGTTAGATTATATTTTTAATTGGTTTTAAAGTGTAAATAGAATATATTTCTACCATGTAATCCAATGGTGGTCATTGGGATTAATTTCACTTTGGAATTGGGCATAAACAAGTGCCAAACTTTTCATAGATATTGTTTCAAAAAAACCCTCTATTTGTTTTGACAACGGGAATTATTTTAAAATTAATTATTGCAATTTATATGTTTGGAATTTGGTAAAATGGATTCCATATTTGGAATCATAAGTTCCAAATTATTTAATTAAGACTCTTTTGTTTTTTGACATTATTAATAGTAACGACGGTAATTATCTTTAATTATCTTGATTAATGAGTAATCGGGTAGTTAAGGATAATAAAATAATATCATAATAACAACAAATGACCACAAAATGTGTCATAATGCTACTGGTTGTATCATGGACGACCATGGGATGCCCTGTACCAAACTTGGTGATCCCATGGAATCACTTTTGTGTGAAAGTGACTTTTTATCTTTTTATTTTTAAAGAAAGTTAAATATAACAAAGAATGTATCACCTGAGTAAAACATTTTTAATTTTGTCTGAATAAATGATCTATTGGACTATAAATGGTCATTTTAAATCTAAAAAAATTTCCTACATCATAGTATTTTTTTTATAATTTTTAGACATTAAATAAATTAAATTATTTATGACATCATGATGATGCAGCGATTACCTCATTATTTAATGATTTAAATAAAATGAAAATATAATGTAAAATCTAAGACCTACACATGTCAAAAACCTATTTTATGAGTATATTTCGAACCCTTATCACCTTATCCTCAAAATAAATCAATTAGGGACCTTTAAAATCCGAAACTCATTTGAAAATAAAGTAACATTTTATACCTTTCCAAGAGTGCCCCTCCTCTCCTCTTATAAAAGCCCCCACCTCTACCTCCTTACACACACCTCTCAAACCTTTGGCTCAGACAACCCCTGCCCATTTTGTCTCTCCACATCCCTCTACTAATCTTAGAATCCTTACCTTAGGCAAGAAGCTCTTCAAGAAACCTTTTTGGTTCAAACCAAAGGGAGTTACCCGATTAAAAGGTAAAGTCTTTTCTAATGCTCTTTTGTTTTATTTTTCTTCTCCAACCCCCTAAACTCTTTTTATTCATTTATTTTGTAACAAAACAATTGTATTACATATACTAGGATGTTTTTATAAGAATTATTCTAGCTACACTTACACACACATACATCTAATGGTTAAAGAACATACTATTTCTGTGGATGGCGAATTTCTGCCTCACGAAACGATGATTATTCAATATTATTCTAACACCTTCAAAGGTGGTCATTAATATGTCACTATATTTATATATTATATATAATATGTTTATGTTTTCTTTAATCTTATTTATTTTTCATTTATGGCATACCTTTATGGCTTCCATTATGGGTATACGTGATATCTTCATTTTAGGAAGTGCGGACTACTGCCCCCTCAAAGTGATTTGATTCGTTAATACCATATGTGGTATGTATAAAGGATATATTTAATGATATTATAACATACTATAATTAAAATACTATTATGTATCATTATGTTTTAATTCCATTAAATATGAAATAGAAATGGAAGTAGCATTCATGCGTACGCACGGCTTACCGTCTCCATGAACGGTGCATTTCATTTCTTACCTCTAAATGATTATGTAATATTATAAATGCATGTATATACTGGATATATATGATATATATGGAATCTAAATCATGAATATAATTCTTGAGATAATGGATATTTGACTACGTGAACAACTTGTAAATATAATAAGTTCACTTTTGACTCAAGTACCAAATATCGAAAAAACGACCGTTATTAACTTAAATGATTACGTAATGGTCATAACATGGTAATAAGTGATATAAAAGGAATAATGAACTTGAAAAAGGTTCTTAAGCAAGTATAAATTAACTCAAGTTTATTATTCAAGAGTTTAAATAACGATCGAGTCAAGTCGGATACGAGGTAAGGGACTTCGTCTCAATATCCATTCATTGAGGCATATTTTGTTTTATACACAACTTTATTTTATACGGTGTATAAACCCCTTTGAATTTTATGATTATTCAAAAGGAATATTTTTATATGAAGCATTTACTAAACGAAAAAAGGGAATGTTTTTTTTGTCGTACGTATGCGGCGACAACGACTTCTCCGTCGTTGTGACCATTATTTGAGTTTTGGCTTCCTCTACAAGCCATAACTTTTTTTGAATGAAAAATAAATACCATGTTTTACTTTTCTTTTATTTTGGTATTGAAAATGGTTTTCATAATGTTTTTATATCAATGTTTTGTATTGATATCTTGTGATTGAAAGGTGGAAATGTTATGTTTCCTTTATGCATGTTTTATGTGATACGATTATGTTATGGTTCTTGGGCATTGTTATGAAGACGGGTGGTTCCGTGATAAAATAAGGGTGGGTGAGCCTGATATAGCTCTCCAATGCATTGGGTAATGCGAAGGAGTTAAACGTTGAGGTTTATCCGAAGAGATTTAGGGAATATACTGTGATGGGTATTCCAAACGTAACCAAGAGGGTTACTCCCTATGTAAGAATGTTATGAATGCCTCAAGTTACCTTAATGTCATATGATTTCTATGATTTATTCATGATTTGATGAGGTATGTTAAAGTGATTGTGTTTTATGGGTAAAGTATGATTTCATTCTTATGTATATATGAACTCATGTTTCCTTTCCATATTTTTATAACCCTTACTGAGCTTTTTATGCTCATCCCAAGTTTTTGAAATGTTTTTTATTGGTCAAGGGAATGGTACATGATATGATGATAGTGTCAAGGAAGTGTCAAGAAAGAATCCATGTTTTATTTTAAATATGTTTTTGCTGATGGGAAAAAAGAATATTGTCTTTTATGTAAACACTTTGTTTAAATGTGGAATGTAATGCAAGTTTTATGATCTAATTCTATAAAACTCTAAACCTGAAAAGATCCTCAATGTGTAATCTTGTAATAACTCAAGATTAAGTAAGGTTTAAGGCTGGGGTCTTATAGTTGGTATCAAAGGTCGGTTTAGATAAATTTAGGAGTTAGAATTCTATTAAATGATTATCCAAAAATATTTTTTTATGGTCAAATTAAAATGATATAGCATTTGAATATTACCATGTTGCTTCATCTAAGACATGTTTGTTCAGAATGGTTTTCCGCAGAGGAAACCGGGAAGTAGTGCTAGGAAGGCATACAGAAGGAAATAACCTTCCGAATCAGCTTCCTGAGATGGTCGGAATTGGAACTGAATAGTTTGTTGCAGTAATGGTGCAGTTGACTCAAGTGATAAATGGTGGTGGTATCTATGCATGAGATCAGCCAGATAAACGGCATAGGAACATGTCAGTGGTGGAACATTTCATGAGGCAACATCCCCCATCATTCAGAGGATCATCTGACCCTGTGCTAGCTGAAGGGTGGATTAAAGTACTAGAGAATATTTTCTATTTCATGGGGTGTTCAGACAATCAAAAGGTTATTCTTGTTATTTATCGTTTGGAGGGTGAAGCAGATCAATGGTGGTCAATGGTTAAAAATATCAGGGACACTGATGAGATTGATGCTCTCGGCTGGGATGAATTCAAAGGTATGTTTCTTGAGAAGTATTTTCCTAAGGCTATTCGACTTAGGATGGAAAAACAATTCCTATAATTGAGGCAAGAGGGGGACTCAGTGGTTGCCTATGAAGAAAGGTTCACTCGATTGGCAAGGTATGCTGCAAATTTTATCCGAGACCGTGATAGTAAAATCAATCATTTTTACTCAGGATTAAATCCAAAATATCGAAGGGAATTAGCTTCTCGTGAGTTCAAAAGTTATGAAAAGATTGTTCGATGTGCTGAGAAGGTGGAAATGGAGTTTTCCAATGATCAAGTATTCTATAACAACCAACAGAATAAGAGACCGAGGTGGCAGGAGAAAGGGAAGAATTCTTCAAAAAAGTCTGATTGTAAGAAAACTAAGTTTCCAGTTTGTGATAAATGTGGTAAAAGGCATGCAGGGTAATGTCTTCTGAATTCTGGAAAGTGCTACTAATGTGGTAATATGGGACATAAGGCTCGTGATTGCATTGAAAAAGATCAGGGTGATGGTAAGACCAAATTTGTTTTACAGTTAGTGAGATGTTTTAAGTGTAATGAAATGGGTCACTATGCAAATGAGTGTCCGACAAAGATCTTGAGTGATGGGAAGCAGTTGGACTACAAGCAGAAAGGGGTGGTGAAATCCTTTGCAACTACTTCAGCAGATGTCGGGCCATCAAATGAAGTTGTATCAGGTACTTTGTTTGTTTTTTCAGATTATGCCAGTGTGTTGTTTGATTCGGGGTCTACACATTCTTTCATCTCTGAAAACTTTTCTAGTAAAATGGGAATACCATCTCAAGAAATGACTCCTGAACTTGTGGTAAAAACACCTGGGGGAAATGTTGAGGAAAACAGAATTTATAAGAATCTTCCTATCCTTATCCGTGGAAAGAACCTACTTGCAAACCTTATTGTTTTACCTCTGGTAGAGTTTGATGTTATCCTGGGTATGGATTGGCTCTCTATTTACCATGCTAAGATTGAGTGTAGAGCTAAAGAAGTTTCTTTTCAGAAATACTTTCAATTTGTGTACAAGAATGAACCCTTAATGTTGATAACATATCAAGAGGCTGATAAACTTGTAAAAGATGGAAATGAATGTTACCTTGAACACATCATTGAAAACAAAGGAACTGTTCAGATTAATGATGTTCTGGTGGTAAATGAGTATCCTGGTGTTTTTCCTGATGAGTTTCCTGGAATAATACCAGATCAGGAAGTTGAATTTACAGTTGACTTAGTTCCTGATGCTAAGCCAATTTCAAAACCCCCTTATCTAATGGCTCAAACTGAACTTTTAGAGTTGAAGGAGCAATTACAAGATTTATTAGAGAAAGGTTTCATTCGACCTAGGACATCACCATGGGGTGCTCCTGTTTTATTTGTTAAAAAGAAAGATGGTTCTATGAGACTTTGAATTGATTATAGAGCCTTGAATAACATCACTGTTAAGAACAAATATCCTTTGCCTCATATTGATGATTTGTTTGATCAGCTCCAGGGAGCTCAGTATTTTTCAAAGATTGACCTGAGATCGGGGTACCATCAGCTGAAGGTAAAAGAATCAGATGTTCTGAAGACCGCTTTTTGTACAAGATATGGCCATTATGAATTTTTAGTAATGCCTTTTGGGCTAACCAATGCACCTTCTATATTCATGGACTTAATGAATAGAATTTTACATGAGTTATTGGATATGTTTGTGGTGGTTTTCATTGATGATATTTTAGTGTTTTCTAAAAGTAAAGAGGAGCATGAAAGACATTTAAGGGTTATTTTGAAAACATTAAAAGAAAATAAATTGTATGGGAAATTCAGAAAGTGTGAGTTTTGGTTGCAAAAAATTTCTTTCCTTGGTCATATTGTTTCTAAAGATGGAATAACTGTTGATCCTGCAAAAACAAAGGTTGTTGAAGAATGGCCAAGACCCACAAATGTAACTGAGATTCGTAGCTTCCTTGGTTTTGCAGGCTATTACCGAAGGTTTGTTAGAAATTTTTCATGGTTATCTAGTCCAATGACTAAACTAACTCAGAAGGGTGTTAAGTTTATCTGGACAAAAGAATGTGATGATTGTTTTCAGGAATTGAAAAGAATATTGGTGAATGCTCCAGATTTGGCACTACCTTCCAGGAATGGTGAGTTTGTTATCTACAGTGATGCTTAATTGAAAGGACTTGGTTGTGTCCTAATGAAGAATGATCAGGTAATTGCTTATGATTCACGTGAGTTAAAAACTCATGAGGTAAATTACCCTACACATGATTTGGAATTAGCTGTTGTTGTTTTCGCTTTAAAAATTTGGAGGCATCATTTGTATGGAGTAAAGTGTGAAATATATACCAATCACAAAAGTTTAAAGTATATATTCACTCAGAAAGAATTGAACATGAGACAGAGGAGATGGCTAGAATTAATAAAGGATTATGATTGTACAATTCATTACCATCCAGGAAAAGAAAATAAAGTGGCTGGTGCTTTGAGTCGAAAAAGTAATGCTTCATTAACAATGTTGCGTTTGGAACGCGATCCTTTGGTTAAGGATTTGATGAACTTTGGCATAGAAGTTATTGGTGCAGGAAGTTATTCTATTTCGTTTCAGGTATCAATGATATCAACTCTATCATACAGAATTAAGCAAGCACAGAAGCAAGACAGCGAGTTGCAGAAAAAGGTAGAGCTGGTTCAGAAGGGTAAGTTGCCTGAATTCAACATTGATAATGATTGTGTTTTGAGATTTGGTAAGAGATTGTGTGTGCCTTGTAATTCACAGTTGAAGAGAGAGTTGTTATGTGAATCTCATAGTTCTCTGTTATCAGTTCATCCCGGAGGTACTAAGATGTATAGAGATCTTCGGGATTATTGCTAGTGGGACGGAATGAAAAGGGATATTGCAGATTTTACTGTGAAGTGTTTGACTTGTCAACAGGTAAAAGCAGAGCGGCAGTTACCGAAAGGGGCGCTTCAGCCTTTACCAGTGCCAGAGTGGAAATGGGAGAATATATCCATGGACTTTGTTGTGGGATTACTGAAGACATCTTGAGGTAATAATGCAATCTGAGTTATTGTTGATCGCTTGACTAAATATGCTCATTTACTTCCTATTCGAGATACTTTATCTCTAGATCAACTTTCTCGATTGTATCTTAAAGAGATAGTCAGGTTACACGGAGTTCCCCTATCCATTGTATCTGGTCATGATCTCAGGTTTACTTATAACTTTTGGAAAGGCCTTCAAAAGTCATTGGGTATTGAATTAAATTTTAGTACAGCTTTTCATCCTCAATCAGATGGGCAGTCAGAATGAACAATTCAGACTTTGGAAGATATGCTATGTGCTTGTTCGATGGATTATCAGGGAAGTTGGGACCAACATCTTTCTTTGGTTGAATTTTCACATAATAATAGTTTTCATTCCAATATACAGATGGCACCATTTTAGGCGTTATATGGGAAGTGGTTTCGAACTCCAGCTTTCGGGGATTAAGTGTGTGAATGGAAGCTGATGGGACCAGAATTGGTAGAAGAGTTGGCAGAAAAAGTTCAGCTGATACAGAAACACATGAGAACAGCTCAGAACAGGCAGAAGATTTATGTGGACAACAGGAGGAAGGATCTCTCTTTTGAGGTAGGTGATCATGTTTTTCTCAAAGTCTCACCATGGAAAAGTGTGATGTGATTTGGTAAGAAAGGAAAGTTGAGTCCAAGGTTCATTGGACCATATGAAATTCTGAAGAGAGTTGGATCAGTTGCTTACCAAGTGGCTTTACCTCCGAGTTTATCTCAGGTACACAATTTTTTTCATGTTTTGATGTTGAGAAAGTATATGCCAGATCCATCTCATGTTTTGAGTCTAGAGGTAGTTCAACTATAAGAGAACCCGACTTATGAGGAACAACCGGTCCAGATTCTTGACCACAGGGAGCAAGTGTTACGGAATAAGGTGATTCATTAGGTAAAGGTTTTGTGGGAAAACCACATGATTGAAGAGGCGACATGGGAATCTGAAAATGCAATGAGGGCTAAATACCCCCACTTATTCGATAAGTAAATAAATTGCGGGGACGCAATTTTCTAAAGGGGGGAAGGATGTAACATCCCAAGTAAGTAATGAATAATAGATATTCTTATCTATGTCTATTTATGAATTATATAGTGTTTTAGAGGCTTAAAATGAGAATAAATCCAATCTTAAGCATGGAATACACTAATATTTTTAAAAGATTGTTTTACTGCCTTTTGATGAAAAACCATTTTTAAATCAAACTTTTGACAATTTTATAAGCTCTATTTGTCAAAATAAACTTATTATTTATGATTGGGAAATTTAAATTTACATTGGATAATTTTTTGGTATTTTTCTGACAATGTTCATTTTTTAATGAATAGTGAAAAATACTGCATTTTACATCAAAACTGCTTTTTCATCTAATTTAATTATATGGTTAGATTATCTTTTTAATTGGTTTTAAAGTTTAAATATAATATATTTTTACCATGTAATTCAATGGTGGTCATTGGGATTAATTTCACTTTGGAATTGGGTATAAACAAGTGCCAAACTTTTCATAGATATTGTTTCAAAAAAACCCGCTATTTGTTTTGACAACGGGAATTATTTTTAAATTAATTATTGAAATTTATATGTTTGGAATTTGGTAAAATTGATTCCATATTTGGAATCAGAAGGTCCAAATTATGTAATTAAGACTCTTTTTTTTTGGACATTATGAATAGTAACGACGGTAATTATCTTTAATTATCTTGATTAATGAGTAATCGTGTTGTTAAGGATAATAAAATAATATCATAATAATAAAAAATGACCACAACATATTTCCTAATGCTACTGGTTGTCTCATGGCTGACCATGGTATTCCTTGTGCCAAACTTGGGGACCCCATGGAATCACTTTTGTGTGAAAGTGACTTTTTATCTTTTTATTTTTAAATAAAGTTAAATATAACAAAGAATGTATCACCTGAGTAAAACATTTTTAATTTTGTCTCCATAAATGATATATTAAATCTAAAAATATTTCCTACATCATAGTATTTTTTTTATAATTTTCAGACATTAAATAAATTAAATTATTTATGACATCATGATGATGCAGCGATTACCTCATTATTTAACGATTTAAATAAAATGAAAAGATAATGTAAAATCTAAGCCCTAAACATGTCAAAAACCTATTGAATGAGTATATTTAGAACCCTTATTACCTTATCCTCAAAATACATCAATGTGGGACCTTTAAAATCCGAAACTCATTTGAAAATAAAGTAACATTTTATACCTTTCCAAGAGTGCCCCTCCTCTCCTCTTATAAAAGGCCCCCACCTCTACCTCCTTACACACACCTCTCAAGCCTTTGGCTCGGCCAACCCCTGCCCATTTTGTCTCTCCAAATCTCTCTCCTAATCCTAGAAGCCTTACCTTATTCAAGAATCTCTTCAAGAAAACCTTTTGGTTCAAACCAAAGGGAGTTGCCTGATTAAAAGGTAAAGTCTTCTCTAATGCTCTTTTGTTTTATTTTTCTTCTCCAACCCCCTAAACTCTTTTTATTCATTTATTTTGTAACAAAACCAGTGTATTACATATACTAGGATGTTGTTATAAGAAGTATTCTAGCTACACTTACACACACCTACATCTAATGGTTAAAGAACATACTGTTTCTCTGGATGGCGAATTTCTGCCTCATGAAACGATGATTGTTCAATATTCTTATAACACCTTCAAAGGTGGACATTAATATGTCACTATATTTATATATGATATATAATATGTTTATGTTTTCCTTAAGATTCTGTATTTTTCATTTATGTCATACCTTTATGGCTTCCATTATGGGTATACATGATATCTTCATTTTAGGAAGTGCGGACTACCGCCCCCTCAAAGTGATTTGATTCGTTAATACCATATGTGGTATGTATAAAGGATAGATTTAATGATATGATACCATACTGGAATTAAAATTCTATTATGTATAATTATGTTTTAATTCCATTAAATATGAAATAGAAATGGAAGTAGCGTTCATGCGTACGCACGGCTTACCGTCTCCATGAACGGTGCATTTCATTTCTTACCTCTAAATGATAATGTAATATTATAAATTCATGTATATAATAGATATATATGATATATATGGAATCTACATCATGAATATCATTCTTGAGATAATTTATATTTGACTACGTGAACAACTTGTAAATATAAGAAGTTCACTTTTGACTCAAGTACCAAATATCGACAAAACGACCGTTATTAACTTAAATGATTACGTAATGTTCATAACATGGTAATAAGTGATATAAAAGGAATAATGAACTTGAAAAAGGTTCTTAAGCAAGTATAAATTAACTCAAGTTTATTATTCAGGAGGTTAAATAACGATCGAGTCAAATCGGATACGAGGTAAGGGACTTCGTCTCAATATCCACTCATTGAGGCATATTTTGTTTTATACACAACTTTCTTTTATACGGTGTATAAACCCCTTTGATTTTTATGATTATTCAAAAGGAATCTTTTTATATGAAGCGTTTACTAGATGACAAAATGGAATGTTTTTTTTGTCGTACGTATGCGGCGACAACGACTTCTCCGCCGCTGTGACCATTATTTGAGTTTCGGCTTCCTCTACAAGCCATAACTTTTTTTGAATGAAAAATAAATATCATTTTTTACTTTTCTTTTATTTTGGTATTGAAAATGGTTTTCATAATGTTTTTATATCAATGTGTTGTATTGATATCTTGTGATTGAAAGGTGGAAATGTTATGTTTCCTTTATGCATGTTTTATGTGATACGATTATGTTATGGTTCTTGGGAATTGTTATAAAGATAGGTGGTTCTGTGATAAACTAAGGGCGGGTGAGCCCGATATAGCTCTCCAATGCACTGGGTAACGCAAAGGAGTTAAACGTTGAGGTTTCTCCGAAGAGATTTAGGTAATATACTATGATGGGTATTCCAAACGTAACCAAGAGGGTTACTCCCTATGTAAGAATGTTATGAATGCCTCAAGTTACCTTTATGTCATATGATTTCTATGATTTATTCATGATTTGATGAGGTATGTTAAAGTGCTTATGTTTTATGGGTAAATTATGATTCCATTCTTATGTATATATGAACTCGTGTTTCCTTTCCATATTTTTATAACCCTTACTGAGCTTTTTATGCTCATCCCAAGTTTTTGAAATGTTTTTCACAGGTCAAGGGAATGGTACATGATATGATGATATTGTCAAGGAAGTGTCAAGAAAGAATCCATGTTTTATTTTAAATATGTTTCCGCTGATGGGAAAAAATAATATTATCTTTTATGTAACCACTTTGTTTAAATGTGGAATGTAATGCAAGTTTTATGATCTAATTCTCTAAAACTCTAAACCTGAAAAGATCATCAATGTGTAATCTTGTAATAACTCAAGATTAAGTAAGGTTTAAGGTTGGGGCCTTATATTTCCTCTCCATCTATCCATTGACATCTCATTCTTTGTATCATCCTAATTTTAATTTTAGGTATATATTTGTAGAACTAGTTCTGGTCCTTTATGATGTAAATGTTCTTATATTTATTATTTTTCAGTATGAATTTTATATTTTATTAAATATACTCTTATATTTTAAGATGAGAGTCTTTAACATTGAGATATGAATTGAAAAATACCTCCAAAAATAATTTTATTATTTTTATTATGTTGTTTCAAAATCATTTAAAATAATTACTTTGAGTAATTATCTTACATGATCTTTTCCAAGAAATAAAAATTCAACCAACGAGCCCTAGCTGATGATTGGATAAGTATAGATCAATTACTCGTGTTGTGTTTATGCTACATTTTACATCAATTTTATATTTTCGTCAATGATGATAATTTTTTACCCAATCAACTATTAAATAATAATTGAGCATTTCATCATACATGGTTTAACTATAATGATCACTTTTCATTATTTAGTTTTATAGGTTGTGATCATGAATACTGCATGAAAGGGAGATACCATATAAATGATTATTGGAATAAATCTCCAAGAAAACATTAAAAAATTGTAATACATTATGATTAAATTCTTTTAATTGAAATTGTTATTATTATATGTTTTTGGGTGAATATGTTAATGTTATATCAATAAATTATAAGTTTGATGAATACAAAATTATATGGAAATAAGTTAGATAAGATCATGATAAAGGTTTAACATAATTGAAAGAACTTGGATGTATGTTCAGTATGCATATATACACGGTTCATATGTTGGTATCATAATTAAAAATAATTTAAATCATGTATCTATGTTTGATTTTAATATTATATTAAAATTTATAAACATTTTTTGGGGAATTTGAAATATTTAATATTCCTAATTCAAAAAACTATACTGGATAGAGAAAAAGTTGGGATATAAGCTTTCTCACTTGGTTTCATTGTCAATAAAGTTTTCAATCTCATTTAGTAGTGGTAGATTAAACTATTTAATTTCATTGTCAATCAAATTCACAAGGGCAGTGCGAGGTGACCATTCTGCATTTTATGGTTCTTATTTAACAAGAATTAATATTCTTTCATTGTTATTACTTTTATTTTTTATAAATTAATTTCAATCATTTGAAATTATTTTGTGAACTTGATTGATTCTGAAGGCCATTTACTGAGGGAAGACTTGAAGGATTCACTGACGAGTGAACGTCGGGTGTGAAAAAGGTACCTTATTTTAAAAAATCCATTATATCCTAATAGAGACTTCCATTATTGTGCATCAATCTAGGTTGATGTAACTAAATATTTATATCAATATAAATATGTTTTTCATGCATCTAGGAATGAAGATATTTAAATTATAGGGGCATGTTATTGATAATGTCTTATGTAAACAAGATCAAACTTCACAGTAGTCCTCCACAAAAATAATTAGGTATGACATCCACTTTTATTTATATTCACTATTTTTTCATGGTTGTAATGTTGTGTCACTTGTTAGTATATTGTGTTCACTATTAATATGTTGTGTTCACTGCATACTAAAACCATTGTATATGTGTTTCTATTCACATTCATTATATTTTATTCATTGTTGGTATGTTCATTGTTAGTATGTTTTGTTTCAACTGTATATGTGTTTCCATTGACTTTAAGTATGTGGAATCTAATTTATATGATTTTGAACTATATATATGTTTCCAATCACTATTAATAATTTTTATTCACTATTAATAAATTGAACCCACTATATATTGTTTTTTATGCAGTAAAAACTTATGTATATGATTTATAAGATAAAATACACTGAAACCAACATTTTAGGATAAGTGAATGCATCTTCCATTTATGCATTACTTTAGGTTTATTCATGAGACATTCATTTACAGTTAAGGTCGTCTTAATCAGGAATGCAATTAAGAGTCAAGGATGGATCACACATCACTTCAGGTATTCATTATTTATGTTCTTTATTACTATTATTTTTTATTATGTAAAGGTAGGATATGAGCTTGCTCACTTGGTTTCATTGTCAATAAAGTTTCCAATATCATATAGTAGTGATAGATTAGACTATTTCATTTCACTTCCAATCAAATTCACAAGGGAAATGAGAGGTGACCATTCTACATTTTATGGTTTTGACTTCACAAGAATTAATATTCTTTCACTGTTATAACTTTCATTTTTTTATAAATTAATTTCAATCATTTTAAATTATATTGAGAACTTGATTGATTATGAAGGCCATTGACTAAGGGAACTCCTTACGGTGTCTCCCCAAACTTAAGGTGTGACTCCCCTTTAATATTCTGAGGAATTTGTGTTCAAGGAATAGTTTTCTAACTCAATGGAGGTCCCTTATTCAGGACCTCTGTGTCTAGATCCGTAATCTATCTTTGAATTAGTTCCCCTAATAGGGGAAATGGAGCTTATAGTTAATGATCCTCAGTCTAATCTACCTTCTTTAGAGGATTGGTTGGATGTTTTTCTAGAATAAATCATGGAATTTCCTCCCTCAGATCTTCCTATTAATGATTCAGGATCCACACCCTCACCACAACCCAATATCCTATGGTGATTCCATCATTATGTTTACTAAATATTCTTATTTCTTCCCCCATTGAGTTTCAATAGGTGAAAGTTTTCACTTTCTTGGTGTCTCTGATTTATCCAGCAATGTAGTCCTCTTTTTCCCCATCATGTGAAGTGCTCCCTGAAGTGCAATATAATATTATAGAGCCTCTGGTTCATGGATCTCCCCCTCTCCCTTGTAGGATCCTATTGATTCGTATAATTCCTTGGAATTCATGGCCCTGACTGGAGATGAGAATATATCATCTTCTCCAATAAAAGGTATGAGAAGGAAGATAAAGTCCTCCACCCCCCCCCCCAAATAGTTTCATGACACCCTCAAAGAAAAAGAATATTATTGGTTCAAATAAACCAAAAAAACAAATGTTATAGTCCTCCATGCATTTCCCCTTCCTTATCATGATCTCCTCTATTATATGGAACTCTAGGGGTTTGGGATCCCCAAAAAAAGGTGAATATAATCTCAAATTTATCTAGAGTAATCATATTTCTATGTTAACAATTTGGGAACCCAAACTCAAGTCATATCCTATCAAATATGTTTCTAGAAAATTATATGTGGCCAATTACATAAATTTTAGTACAATTAATACTAATATATGGATTTTCTAGGAAAATAACCATGAAGTGGAATTCATTGATGCTTACCTTCAACAATTCTGTGCAAGAGTTTCACTCATTACTTTCATACAATAACCTATTTGATCTAGGATTCTCAGGGAAGAATTATAGAAGATGTAACAAAAAAAGGGGTAGTAGTAAAATCTAGAGTAGGTTTGATTGATTCTAAGGAAACCTTCATGTTATATCTATTTTCTTGGGATATTATTTCAAACATATGGAAGGAATATTGTCTAATATTTATCCATATATTCTTCTGATATAATGTTTGAGTGATTCTAATAGAATCTTCTTTTACTCCAATCAATGAATGGAAGTGAATGGCATCAAGGAGATGGTCTGGGAGTCTAGGAAGTCTTTCATGTAGGGGAATTCATGGGTGGCTCTTTAGAAAAATCATATATGACTGAAAGGAGACATTGTAACATGGAAGTATAATTAATCAAGCCACAAAATCATCTTATATTTCCTTCAACAAGAAATATTTCAGTTGGATAATAGATTAAAGGACTAATGGGATGATGAAACTTTCTTTCTCCTTTATCTCAAGCGATGCTGATTGGAGGATGAATTGTTTGAAGAAGATAGTGTAACCAAAGAGAAATCTAGAATTATGTGGATGAGGGAGGGAGATAGAAACATGGTGTACTTGTATTTATGCATAAGAGAAAATATATTTGATGGGAAACTTAATATTCATCTTGAAGATGGATCTCACACTAGTGATTTCAACATTATAGGGACTCTTGTGATGTCTTATTTATTTGAATTACTATCAGGTCCTTTTCAGATGATTAGGGGAGGGCCCAATGGATAGGATGTGGATTTTACTCTTTTCAAAAACATCCTAAGGATTTTTATTGATAATGATAACTTCATGATCAATTCCATTCTAAAGGTGAAATCAAAGATGGTATTAAAAGCCTCAATTCATGTAGTGCACCATGTGCTTAATGGATTCCTAGGGTCTTACCATGATTCTTGGATATTAATACTTCTTCATTGGTCCTTTGATGTCTATTAGGGCAAGAAATATTCTCTGGAAACAATTTTGATTAGTCTTGCAAGAATTTTCCTACCCTTTCATAATCTTATAATCCTCAAGAGTATAGACGATAAATTTGGTTACTTCCTCTATGCAGATGAAGCCACCCTATAGATGTAATTCACAATGTTTTCATGAATATGTGTTGAAAAGGATAAGTATACCCCTTTCAATTAATTCCTGTGTTTTGGTCCTGACAACTATTTTTGGTAGAGTATCTGTTATATAAATCCCCTGATATTTTTCACTCTCTATCACAATCAAGGATGCTCAGAATTAGTTTACATACAGTGGGGTAATTCCCATCATTTTATGGGCCCAACTCTGACTACATCATTGGTTTCCCCTTGAGGACCTCCACTCCTATGATATATCCCCTGCGGTGTCTCCCCAAACTCAAGGTGTGAATCTCCTTTTGGAGTTTGAGGAAGTTCTGTTCAAGGAAGGGTTGTCTGACTCGATGGAGGTCCATTCTTTAGACCCTCTATGTCTAGAATTGGAATATATCTTTGAAGTAGTGCCACCAATGGGGGAAATGAAGCTTATAGTTAATGATCATCAGTTTAATATGCCTTCTTATAAGGATTGGATAGCTTTTTTTCTAGAAGAATTCATGGAATTGCCTCCCCCTACTCTTCCTTTTAATGATTAAGGATCTGCAGCCTCACCAAAAATCAATATCCTAGGGTGATTCCATCATTATTTATACTAAATATTCTTATTTCTTCCCCCACTAAGGTTCAAGAAGTGAAATTTTTCACTCGCCTGGTGTCTCTGATTCATCCAGCAACGTAGTCCTCTTCTTCCCCATCATGTGAAGTGCTCCCTGAAGTTCATTATAATATTTTAGAGCCTCTAGTTCATGGTTCCCCCATCCCTCTCCCTTAGAGGAGCCTATTGATTCGTATAATTCCATGGAAGTCATGGCCCTGACTGAAGATAAGCATGTACCATCTTCTCCAGTACGAGGTATGAGAAGGAAGATAAAGTCCTCCATCCCCCTCCCAATAGTGTTGTGACACCATCAATGAAAAAGAATATAATTGGTTCCAATAAACCCAAAAAATATATGTTATAGTCTTTCATGCCTTTCCCCTTCTTCATCCTGATTTCCTCTATTATATGGAACTCTAGGGGTTTGGGATCCTCAAAAAAAGGTTAATATAATCTCAAATTTATCTGGAGAAAGCAGATCTCCATGTTTATAGTTTAGGAACCCAAACTCAATGAATATTTTATCAAATATGTTTCTAGAAAATTACATGTGTCCAATTACATGTATTTTAGTAAAATTAATATTAATATATGGATTTTCTATGACAAGAACCATGAAGTGGAATTCATTGATGCTTCCCTTCAACAATTCCAAGCAAGAATTTCACTCATTCTTTTCGCACAATAAACTATTGGATTTGGGATTCTCAAGGAATAATTCTAGAAGGTGTAACAACAAAAGGGGTAGTAGTAAAATATAGAGCGGGTTTGATTGATTCCAAGGAAACCTTCATGTTATATATATTTTCTTAGGATCTTTGATCAAACATATGGAAGGAATATTGTCCAATATTTCTCCATATCTTCTTATGATATAATGTTCAAGTGATTATTATAGAATATTATTTTACTCTAATCAATGTATGGAAGTGAATGGCATCAAGAAGATGGTATGGGAGTCTAGGAAGGATTCCATGTAGGGGAATTCATGGGTAGATCTTTAGAAAAATCATAGATGACTGAAAGGAGACATTGTAACATGGACGTATAAGTAATCGAGCAACATCATCATATTATATTTCCTTCAAGAAGAAATTGGTCAACTGGGTAATAGATTATAGGACCAATGGGATGATGAAAATTTCTTTCCCCTTTCTCTCAAGCGACAATGATTGGAGGATGAATTTTTGGAAGAAGATTGTGTGACCAAAGTGAAATCCAGATTTATATGGATGAGGTAGGTAGATAGAAACACAGCATACTTGGAGATTCCTACCCTGATATCAACATTACAGGGCCTCTTATGGTGTCTTATTTCTTTGAATTTCTATCAAGTTCTCATCAGATGATGAGGGGAGGGTCCAATGGAGAGTATGTGGATTTTACCATTTTCAAAAACATCCTGAGGACAGTGGATAATAAGGAAAAATTCATGCTCAATTCCATTATAAAGTTGAAATCAAAGAAGTTATTGAAATCCTCAATCCATATAGTGCATTGTGTGTTAATGGCTTCCCAGGGTCCTACCCTGATTCTTGAGAAATTATCAAGAAATAGGTCATTGAAGAGATTCTGGGTCATTTTAAATGAGGTAATCCTTCTGGAGTTGGTACTGCCACATTCAGGTATGCATTATTTATGTTCATTTTCAAGTTTTAGGGTTTGTGTATTTGATACGATATTTGCTAGTGCTTTACAAATTTAGTAGCTAAAATGTTTAGTTTCCCTATGATCTAGAATCTTCCATGTATTTTCTCTTGATTTTATTTCCTTTGTCATTTTTCATAAAATTTTATATGTGTCTCTGTATTTGTATGTTCCTTGTGGTCTTTTATCTTACATCTTCCATTTTTTTCCTTGTATTTTTTCTTTTCATTTTATTTCATTTATTTTCATTGTATTTGATTTAACTCGCCAGATTTCCCAGAAACCAAGCCTCTTATTCAAACATTGGATATAATAAAACCATATATAGGTATACTTCACATGCATGCTTATTCTAGAAAAATAGATTGATCATCCAAACTATTTACTTTTAACTATAGATGCCCTGGGACTATTTGAAATTCATTAGTATCATAAATTTTTGTTGTAGAATATATTTGAAGTATTTTTTCCCAAACTATATTATATCAATGTGTTAAAAATTCTACAACTACTTGCAGGATGCTAGAGGACAATATGTGGATCTTTGAATCTTTCAAGGGAAAGGTCTTATTGACTGTCAATGTTTCTTCCCAGTGGTATGGTTTATTAATATTTTGTAATTGATTATAATTGGGAATTTTTTTTATGTTATTAGCTGGAAAGTAAGAGGAATTAAAAAACATAATTAATTTCCCTCCATTGATTGTAGTGGGTTGTCAAATTCAAACTATAAGGAATTGAATAAATGATATGAGAAGTACAAAGATCAAGGTTTGGGTTTTACATTTCAGTTCTCCATATGCATCTCTTTCTTTTAAGGCACTCAATACGTGGGGATTTCATATTTCACTAAACCCTCTCTTATAACCCTCTACATTACATCTCTCTATATGTGTTACATTTACATAACCTTGATATGATATTGATAGATTATTTTTATCTGACACTTAGTAAGGCCATTCTACTGAGTTTTTACCATTTATTTTTTTACCTTCAACTGATTATATTTCACAATTTAATATAATCTTTATATTTTTGAATTATCTCATATTTATATTTTAATTACAGCATGTATTAAAAAAAGAAAATTTCATGTTATTACAGAATTTCTAATTCCATATAATTTCATTTAAAATTACATATTTCAGCAAACCCACTCTTAGGTTGTGGTGCATTAAGATTTTATTGAGGACTAAATGATTGGATTTGAGTTGTTGAAACCAATATGCACAAAAGAGGATGAATATGAAACCATTTTATTTAGGTCGAGGGAACTCAAATTCACCATAGATCAAATGAAGAGGATAGACTACCATGATGAGCTTCGATTTATAGGGAGAGATGAATTACTAAGCATTTATGAAGTTGATTTTCAATGAGACATCTCATTCAAAAAATAAAATTGATGATTTATTGATTGATATCAGGTTGAAATAATGAATAATTTAATTATATATCTTTTCCAATACATTGGATGAGGGATTCGTCATGATTATTGAGAATTCTAGGAATTTCAATTTTGGTTCCAATGTTCAGGAAATTTGGAAAGGCTGAAGTTGTGCCAATCTAGTTGGACATGAGGATAATTGACTATGACTTTTATTAAATGATTCAATTTAAGAACATATTATTAATCTTGAGTTTCATATAATTGAAAAAATATGGTGGAATAAGAAGATTTCTGAGAATTGTTCTAGAAATCTCAAGTTAAGCCAATGAGGGTTCAATTGGGACAACATATGTGTCCATGTTTACTAGTTATTGAAGTGCATGTGAGATAGTTGAAATTGTTTTATGAAATATTTTAGGAGTTTTTGTAGTTACTAAGGTAGTTATAAAATAACAAATTAGAAGTCGATGTGTGTTAAGTTTGGGGTAGAGATGGGTTTTATATTATTGAATTATTTCTTATTGATGGGTATAATAATAGAGCACTTGGGAAATTGTGGACTCTCTCCAACTGGGAGACTACAGATTAACATCTATAAGGAACCAACTAAACTAAGGAAAAAAACTCAACAAATTAGAATCGGACATTTATTCTCTTTGATCATGAATCTTAAGGGAGTGCCACATGGGAGTAGTTGTAATTATTGATGGAGATTATAACACTTATAAGCAGTCAATTACATCTTGAGATGAATTTATTTTATTTATCCATTACATTCCCTATGCATCCTCGGTAGTTTTCCCCTGAAAAACATGAATTAATGTCTCCTATCCTTGATATACATAGTATTGACATTAATAACACAATATTTCTCAATTATTATTTCACACAATGCACACCAAATCTTCCATCATTTCTATTTAATTTTTTCATGTGTTAGAATATTGAAAAATATCTTCAACAACTTATCCACCTTCAATTAGATTTGTAACTTCACTATTATACCAGTGTATGAGTTATAAAATTATATTTTTATGGTTTTGAAGACCTTCATCCTATTATAAATCTAGCATCATTTCTGGGAACGGCTGGAGTTAAGAGTCTTAGGGTCTAAGAACAACAAAATACCAAAAAAATAAAAATAAAAATGATAATGCTTCACTACTCATTATGATGAATCAATATCACCTATGTAAATAAATGGAATTGAGTCTGTTTTCAGTTGTTGTATACATGACTTCATTTTCTGTTTGCAGTTGTTGTTTGCAGTCTGTTTGTAGTTTTTGTTTGTAGTTTTTGTTTTAGTTACTATAAATAAATGGAATTGAGCTTGTTTGAGTCATGTATACATGATTTCATTTGCTTAATTCTATATAAAATAAAATGGTAATGTTTCACTTTTGTATACATGAATTCATTTGCTTAATTCTATATAATTTTATTTTTAATTCACATTGTTAATTTTTAATTCACATTGTTATTTACATGTTCATCAATGTTTCCTGTGTAAAAATGATACCATTTGCAGTTGCTGATTTTTTAAAGAACATCATCTAAATCATCATCACCTATGTAAATCTTACAATCTTCTTCTATATCATCCCCATATTTATGTCACATGGGAAGAAATCAACATTGTATAGAATGGTGGTATTGATTCTTGTGCTACGGTAGTATTCAATATATCTTCATCTGTTTTGGTGATTCAATCTCATGTTTTCAGGTCTTCTGTAGTGGTTGACAGCTCTCTGTTGAAGTTTTATAGCATGGGTGAGTGTCTAAAATCAAGAAAAATAAATCTAGCTACCCCTATACTTAACCAAGATTGGTCTATTCTGGTGAGCATTAAAACCCATAACCCAGCACTCTTGGTAATGAGTGGAGAAGGTATACATTCAGATGATCAAGAAATGTCACTATTTTCTGATTCTATGGAGCAGGCTTAAGCTGGTGTAAGTTTTTAAGAGAGTGTTGTTCCTTCATTGATGCAACTCTTATTTCCATTTTAATTTTCTTGATATTTTTTTCAGATGTAACCTTGAAATCACATGTGTAACTGATTTAATGAGTCACTTGGAGGTGATTGGAAAGACACTAAAATAGATCTATGGTCTTAATGAACAAATAATGATGCAAATACAAGGTAGTTTCATTCACATATCTTTAAGGTCTTTTAATATTTGGATTGTGGTATTATGGACTCCTTTGTGCCCATCAACATGATTTTGGTGATCAATACCTCAGTCTTCATCAAGGGAGAGTATAATAGATTCCAAATTGATGAATCCTTCGGTGTGGATGTGGATGTTTCGAAGATGCTACTTGAAAGTCATATTCATCACCATTGATAAGTACCTTGCACATATAATCATGAAAATCTCTATTTAGAGTGGTTTTTTACCATAATAGTGCAGTAATATTCCTTCATTATAATCAATGGTGTCAGATGTATATCATTTCATCATCTATTCTATTTGGTACACTTTTTTAGTTAATTAACATGTCTATTTTGCTTGAATGGCCTGAAGGCCTTCATTTTTTATTTATTTTTCATAATCCCCCTTTTAATGGTTGAAGGGAAACCCATACATGGCCCGCAGGCTTCATGACATTGCCGAATCTGAAGGTCTTTAAAGGAATTCATCCCTGACATGACTACTTGAACTGCCCCTCCCTAGCATCTGCATCGTGATTAGCACTCCACCTTTGCATGTATGGTTGGCTAGCTATCTTGAGCAGGGATGCACAAGTCCAATATCGATGGAAAATACATAACCTCTCATTCTTCCAAGTTTTATTAGCTCTGATCTGGTGAATGTGTCGGCTCTAAATTCTCATCTAGAGCCTTATTCCTTGTAATTCAGTTTGGTACATCTGCAATTCATGTGGCCCGAAGGCCTTGAGGTGGCCTGAAGGCCTTATTGGACTAAAGTCCTTGGGTGGTCCAAAGTCCTTGAAGGACCCGAGGACCAAACCGATGGCTCGAAGACCCAAACTGGTGAATAGTTCCAACTGCTATAGTACTGAACAGTACCTACTATAGTGACTGCTATAGTGACCCAAAAAATGCATCTATCTGGATTTTATATCGGGTCTCTTGGATGCACTTAAGGATTCCTCACCAACCGGGATGAGGCTCATGTGCATTAACATGTCTATTTCATTTTTAGATTATCCCTTTGTACTCTGTATTTCATCCTTTTTCATTAAATTTCTTATTTCTAGGTTAAATACATGTATATTACCATCAGTATTCACTCCATTTCAATGTGTCATGAGGAGTCCACTCACATTATTTATTCTTCCAATTCCCTCTCACTCTCTAAAAGAGTGACACAGATTTCATAGATCGTCATCATAATTTTTTTAGATGTGTATGAAAATTTTTAATTAAATAATTATGCCATGAAAATGCATGGGTTGGGTACTAGTTATGTTATATATTATAAAACACACACATATCATAGAGAGACCCATAAAAAATTCTCATAAATGAAGAATGAAATAAGTGGTATTCATAGAAATTAAGGAATATATACCAATGGAATGGTAACTTGAACTTTGGAATAGTAATGTGGCCATTAGAAATAGTAATCCAGCCAATAGAATAGTAACCTTACCTATGAAAGTATAAATAAAATTTAGACATTTTATAAATGAAAATATGATATAATTATATCTTAGTATAAGGAAATAAATGTTTTAAAAATGATAAATTAAGTGTTGGTATTTTTATAAAACATAAATGTTTATTTATAATTTTATAATTAATATAATTATTTAAAAGAAAAATTATTTTCATAAAATAGGTTCATAAATTAATATCTTGTTTTCTTATGATTATAATATAATTTTATGAGACCCTAACTAATTTTTCAAAGTGTCATAAAATCAGTTATAATTTTAAAATTAGTATTTTCGAATAAATGGTTACTTTAATTAAAAATAAATTTCTCATAATTAGAAAATTATTTTCATAAAATTGTGTTCATTTTTTAATTTTACACATTTAAAATGGTTAGGTTAGATTTTTTTTATTTTTCTAAAATAGTTGAATTTTGTGAATAGTGAAATACAGTAATTTATGGTATTTGACAAATACATGAATTATTGAGTCATGGCTGATGTATGGATGATTTAATCCCATTATCTCAAAATATCCTTCATTATTTAATATATTTATATATAAGGTTCAAACTATTCATATTCTTGAGCCAAAATAATAAACTAATGAATAAAATAATCAAAAAACACTCCTCTCCTCCCCTATAAATATCACATCTTCTCCTCACACCTTCAAAGCTCTGAAGCTTGTCCAAATTATATCCAATCATCTTCCTAATCATCTCCCCCATATATAAGATCCTTTTTTCTCAATAAATTACCAAATCTAATTTCCCTGAGAAGGTTCTCAAGGAGAAAAATTCAAGAGGTAAAATCTTCTTTCTTTTTCTTTTAATTTCTTTTCAATTTCATTCATTTTCTTATTCTCTCCTCATATTTGGAAAAAAAAAATATATAAGGCCATTTAAAATTATATAAGTTCATTAATAACATATAATTTTAATTTTGGATAATTATTCTCATTTTACATGATCTTCTATACATGTATACAAGCGAACCGATCCTGAAAACCATGAAAATAAACACGTCTGGAACGACGGAATTGAACTCTATAACTCATCATAATGGTCATTAATGAACTTAATAAAATTATAATAAATAAAATATATTTATAAGAATTTTTTGATTTCTTAATTAATTAATCTAATTTGATTATCTGTGATATTGAAGTGAAGAAAGTATTCGGATATAAGGTAAGGGGATCCTCAAACCCAATATCCTTTCTTTAGGTTATTCCTATTTCATTCCAAATTTAATTATGGATATTATTTTAATATTCCTAAAATATAATTTATTTGTTCTTACCTTTTTCTTTATGGGATATACATGTTTCTAATCTAGTTTTATGACAAATAAAAAGATTTTACAAAAGAAATTTTCTTTCCAAAACACATCCTGACTACTCTTAAGGTTTATTCTTCTTCACTCAAGTGTGATGATTCTTATACCAAATATGTTTTTACCTTTATCATTTTGGAATATCAAAGTTTATTCATTAATGTAAGCTTTATTAAATGAAACTCATTCCTTTCTATGGGTTATTTTATGTCCATGATTGATATATGTTCTATGTAGAAAGCATGATTATGTAAATATTATGATGTGATGGGTGTGCCCAGAATTATATAGTGATCCAATGCATTGGATAATGTGGTCTATCTCGTGAAATAATGTTCAATATGCATGAACATGATGCTATATTTGTTCATAATGATGATGTTATGATTGTGCGCATATGTTATGCATGAACATAATGCTAGTTTTGTTCACAACTATATGTGGTATTTGACCACTAAGACATTATGTTTCATTTTATGCATTGCCACATTCCATGAATTTATCTAATGCTTCCTCTAATGATTATTATGATGATACAATACTTATGTTATGATTATTATTATTATGTTCACTCATGTTATATTGATTCATGTTCTTATCTATCATTTTACTGATCTTTTAGATCACCTCTTTCTTTGATGTATATCCTTAGGTTACTACTTATACAAAGGAGTACATGAGGCCCACTAATAATCTAGAGAGTAATTAATTAAATAATGTTTATGTTTTATTATGTAAATGTTATGTATGGTCCTAATTTTTCCAATACACTAAACTTTTGGATCCTGGTTTTGTAACACTATTATGTTGTTTATCTTTGAAATGATGTAATAGTTATGTAAGAAAAATTAGGGTCACTATACCTCAGGTAAGGAAGGTATTTTTAATGTTGTTCCTCTTTCAAAAGGGGTGAGGCCTCTATACCCTGAACCGAAGATTGTGGACATTTTTCTTGTTTGAGGCATGACTTGGGAGGCGATGGGAATGACTAGGTCGAGCACCCTGGATGTTGTTTCTTCGTATGCTCGAGTTGTGGTTGCTAAAAATGAGGGAAATAAACAAGAGTGTGATATTGGTAAGCATATGATCAATTCTTCTAGTTCTAGTGTAATCACTACATGACGTGTAAAAAGTTGGGATGGGATTAAAAAGGCCAAATTTGACCTACATGATCCCATCTGGTCTCTACAAATTGAGGGTCATCATGCTGTTATGGAGGAGAGCCTGGAGAAAAAAAATTGGAGTGAGAAGTTGTATTGTGCAAGGTCCCCCCCAGTTTCATCTCTATTTTCATTGTGCTTTCTTTTTCTTATTTTCTTCCCTCGTATTATCACATCACTAGGATAAAAGGGTAAACTCACCTTGTGCTAGGGTTATGTAATAAAAGGGGGAATGTGTTATTGGATTTATTTCTTTTCATTTAATCATGTATTTGGTTTTTCACGATTTATTCAATCAATTTTCAATCCATTTATTTTACTTTTATCATGGCCATTGGTATTTGAATCTGACATGGACCTTAAAATTGTGAAACTGTAAACCTTAATGGAGGCATGACCATTGTCAAATTTAGGGTAATTGAATTCAAATATGGTATCGAGAAAAACTTGATTCAGCAGAACCCTAAATTACTGAACCAAGGGAAATAGGGGATTGCTGCATCAAGGAGGGGATACCATGACCATTGGATCTCCATAGTCTCATGTCTAACACAAATCATGGATTAATAAACTTGTTTTCTAAAGTTCAATTGCACCTGAATCCTAAAACTAAAAAACTCTATCATGACTTTTAAATATGTTTTCAAACCAATCATTAAATATGCTTCGTTTTCATTCTACTTTATTTAAATTAATCAAACCAATATTTTCCCACCTCTTTCTTCAATCTAATAAATTAAAATCTTTTGAAAACCTAATCAAACTAATTCACCGTCTCTATGGGTTCGATCTCGAACTTACCAATACTACATTTTTTTAGAAAAAGAGATGATATATTATTGATCAATCATACCATATATACAAATCCAATCAGGGAAAGAGTCAACCCAACAATGATCATCCCATGATTTCCCAAATCATGTCAAATGATGAGCATCCATATTACCCCCTTGTTTGATGAATGAAAATTTGCATTCAACGAAGATTCCGATCAATAACCAAATCTTTCTCAAAATAATGCCAAAAGGCTGAGAATCCTCCTCCTTCTTAGATGAGGTGGTAATCACTTCAAGGAAATTAGATTCCACCAACACATTGATCCAATCTTTTGAACAAGAAAAAAGGATCCCATGGAGGATGATAAATGCCTCTACCACTACAGGACTCCAGGAGGCTTGAAAAGCCTTATAGTGAGCTTCCATGAACTGCCCATTACTGTTATGGTAAATGAATCCAACACCTACCCTCGAATTAGCAGAGATATCCACATCTATATTAATTTTGATAAAACCCTCTGGGGGAGGATACCAATAAGAAGAGCCATGTCGACTGCTACCCCAAGAAGGCATTGTATCGTTCGCTTTCCAAAAGTTCATCCATTCAATGTCCCTCTTGACTCAAATATGATCTTGAGTCACCTTCTTTTGAAAAATACATTCATTTCTTCTAGTCTAAACCAACTAAGAAATTGTACAAATCAGCCCCACCACTCTCGGTTCCAATGAAGACACCCATTTAATGAGGTTTTGGACCAATCCAATGGATGGATCAAATGACTTTTTAAAATCTAGCACTCATTTCTTCCACACCCCTTCCACCCCCCCCCCCCGACAGAAGAGAATTGCATGCAAAGGAGATTCCACCTCTTGGAGGCACATATGACAGTTTTCGTCCTCCATAGGGAATTAACAACGCCCCATGGACCTGTCAGAAGGATCTATTGAATCTCTGTGCTATCACCTGGATATCGAAAATCAATGTTCTCTCAGGCTTTTGATGCATGTGTGGACGATCTAGAGAAATCTGACATCGGTTCTTTCAAGCAGTGGTTGTTGGAGATAAGATATCCTCACTAGCATCATTAAATCGAACAAAGTAATTGTTCAGTTTGTTTTTTGTGCTTGATTAATTTCACACAAGATCCGTAGGTTGATTATCGGACTATGCTTTATTGGAGATGATGTTTTTATGTCGATCTGGCGATCAAAATTTTAATTTTTTTGCATATCTGCTTCTGTTGTGTACCCTAATACCAACAAAATCACCTCCCAATGTTGTTTAACTTAACCAAACTAGTATGTTTTCTTTTATCCTAAAATTCAATCCTTACATATGCTCATCCATACACCTGATTATTTAAACTTTTAGGTATTGAGGACTCTTGGCGGTGCTTACAAAGTCTTCATACCCAAACCCTATATATGCATCTCAATGAAAATGATGGTATATATGTGGCATCGCATGTACAAGTCGGTATATAAGGACAATTACTTTGATATTTGAGTAGCGAGATGGAACTCCACTAAGACATGGAGTATGGTGACCAGCATTTTCTAGAGGTAAATTTGGGACATCTTCATGTCTGAAAAGTTTTATTATTTCAAAGTTTTTCCATAATTGTATTCTATCCATGGATTATTATATGATCTTATGTTTGGACAGTTGCATCATGTTCTCTACATTCATGTAGACCGGTCATGTAATATTATTACATAGGTACAGCCAGTACCAATGGTGGATAAGTACATGTTTTTTTTAAGGAAACATTTGATATACAAATGAGTCGTGCTGGATTTTCGACTAAATCCATCATTGGCCCAAAATTGTCACCAACATATGGTATATCATTCCCCCCAACAATTAACTTAAACCTTCAACGTCAGTCACTAACCTTTGGAGATCAAGGAACACGCTTGGGGTATGTGGCGATCTGGTGTGGGTCAACAGAAAACATTCTATAGAGTTAACAACCCTTGCTAATGCAGCTTAATTAATTACTTTTCAATTACACCTTCTTGCCTCATGCCATTGCAAGATTTGATTCTCATGTGTTATGCTCATAGAAGGTTGTTGTCAAATTCATTGTTTCTCAATGCATAAAACCAATTTTTAATGTACCATTTCCTTCATGTGAGAGACCTATTTAAAAATATTAATTAATCTTTCATATGATCAAAAGGAGTATTCTTCTTTATTTGGCATACTTAATGGGATTAAATTCTTTTTTATCTCTATCAACCACCTAACCTACTTTAGGATTTTAATCGGTCAACCAAGAATGTGCACTTTTATTTCCCATATATCCATTGTTTTATAGATTTTATTATTTTTTTAGATTACATTATCCTATCTCATATTTTTATTATTATTAAACAATTCCATTACTAGAAAAATATGAAATGGGCAACTAAAATCTACAGCGTGTTTATTTCCCATGCTTAGGATGATGACTATTGTACTTATTCTCAACATTTAGAGTAAGTTCATTATTGTAGTTTTTCTCCTATGATTGGATGTTCTTCTCACGCGATAAATGACATTTGAACCCCTCCCCCTCCTTTTTTCCCCTTGACTTATACATGCTTATTATATTTTTCTTACTTTGGTTGAAATGAAGTTCCTTTTTATTTTTCATATGTTTTTTCCAAACACTGCCATTTAACCCACTACTACAGATGAGTGTTTATTCAGGGCTTCACTTTATTAGTATTAAAAACCACTAATAAAGGGGAACATCAAAAGTGGTGATAAAAAGTTTATTTATAAAGTTCATCATTTATCAATGCTTTTATCTAATGCTAATAAAATCTTATCCTTTATTAGAATTTTTTTACATTGATAAATGAGTCATTTACCAATGTTAAAACACTTATTTTTAGCAATGATAAAAATTATAATTAATAAAAAAATGCATTATTAAAAACATACATTAGTATATAAATATATTTATATTGATATAAATATAATATATTTTATTAAATTTGATTTATCTAATACTAAATATGTATTTACACTTAATATATAAGAATTTAGTGAAAAAAGACTTATAAAATAATTAAAAATGAATATTAATTAAAAATTTGCTAATTAATATTAAGTAATAGTCATTTAATAATAATTTGACGATGAAAAAATTTGATAAAATAATCAATGATCTAAAATAAGTTGAAAACGTGACTTGGACTTCAAATAGATATAAATTTTGATCTGGGTGTTTGTTTGATCTCACCAATATATCAAATCGAAACTTGCGAAGATATATCCATCGTATTTTTCGAGATAAAAAAAGGTCGACATGGCCTTCAAAAATGAGTTTTTTGTTGGGGTACTTCAATTTTTGAACATTTGATGAGATTTCAGTTTCGTTTTAGGAGATCTTATTGTCTTTTTTTGGATGAGACTGAATTTATTATTTAGGCTTACACACATATGAATATTATGGTGTTCAAATTTTATCAATTTTCATATTGTAGTTTTATTTATAAATTAAAATATAAATAAATATGCATATTTTCAAATATTTACATATGAAAAATTAATTGTATAAATAAATATTTAAACATATTTAATTGTAAAATATATTTTTAAATATATAAACTATATAGAAATAGACATTTATTGTCCATTTTATTTAAAATAAAATATTATCTATTATATTTACATTATAAAAAATTATGAATATATATATTTATACAAATGTATATATAATGTTTATATATGGGTTTGTGTTTGTGTATTAATAAATAAATATATATTTATGTATATAATCTAATGCTATATGTAAATAAAGATTAATATATATATTACAATAAATATATTTTAAAATATATATACATTTATGTATATAAACTCACACATCCAGAAGAATATAGGCCAAAGAAAACACATCCACGAAGAGGATAAGGCTCCAACGAGGACTCCACTAGTGATATTCTTCAAAGTAACACATGTCCCAGCTATATTCTTCAACAAATATGAGACTCCACTAGTGATTATTCTTCAATTTTTTATGAGACTCCACTAGTGATATCCACCCATATAGTTGTGGACTCCACTAGTGATTATTATTCAATGTTTTATGAGACTCCACTAGTGATATTCTTCAAATTAACACATGTCCCAGCTATATTCAGGAAGAATATAGGCCAAAGAAAACACATCAAGAAGGTGTTCCTCAACATGGGACGATCCTAAAGCTAGACTGTGAAAAGGATCTGGGAGCCGCCATAGATGAATGGGCTCTAGACCTTAGATATTATATGATATCAGTTGGTTTATAGTTGTGGACTATAGATAGTGCACTTAATTTTGCTAGAGCTACCTTGAGAGGTAATGCAGGGAGATTTTGGGATATATTACTGAGACATTCAGAAGTGAGAACATCTATCCAGGAATATGTTACATTCCCAATTGAAGTTATCCCAGTAGTAGCTGATTTACTTAAACATGAGTTTGTAGGAAATTCACTGATAGATTGGGATGGATAATTCATAGAAAAATCTAGAACAACTTTAACCAAAATCCAAATTTGTGACATGTGTTACTTTGAAGAATATATTTGCGAGTTTCAGCATTGATATTATCTTCTTGGACCAGGATATCAAGCATATGCTCTAGATGTCTTTATCCAGAATCTTCCAGGTAGTTGGCCTAAAATTGTTCAACAAGTGTTGAAGACTCGTCTTTCCCAGAATGAAGATCTGTAAGACACTCTAGGAGTTCGAGCAGAAACAATAAGGAAGGTGATAATACTCTATTTTATGTAGAGGCATGTCTTACAAGATATAAGAAATATTCCATACATGAGTTCTTCTTGTTTCCCAAAATTAAAGGGTGTTGCAGGAAGATATGGTTGTGGTCTAACCAGGCAGGATCTTGGAAGAACCCAAAAAAGAAAATTCAAAACACAGTGCTAGGATGGACAATGTGAATGAAAGAAATCATTCAAGAAGTTCTAGAAACGATGTGGAAAAAGAAAATCATCAAATAGATTTTCAGGCAGAAAGCCAGAAAAAACTAAGTGATTTCTTAGACCAAATCGAATCCAAAAGGATATGAGAGAAAACTTTAAGGCCAAATATGGGAAGTATCCCAGATTCCCTAAATGAAAATATCTATTCAATTGTGATTATTGTTGGTTCTATGGAAAGAAGGGTCATAGAGCTAACAGTTTCCCAGATGCAGATAAATGAAGGGGTAGTCTCAAAGCAATAATGATGGAAGATTCATCAGAGATATTGTTTGATCCTATCTGGGGAGAAGATATAGACTCAGATGATGAAATTTTATATTCTTTATATTCATAGTAATCAAAGGAGGAAGATTTTTCCTCAGATGAGGAAGAAGAAAATAACCCTATTTTGAGCCAGCTTCGAATATCCATGATTCGAACAGGTACAAGTGCATCTGAAGACTCTCTTGAACTAGTAAAACTATAGGAGATGGAAGGAGATCTGGTTCATTCTTCAGAAACTAAAATCCCTTCAGAAGGAAGATATTTTCAAGAATAGAAGATGCCCAGAGTTGATTGGTCTGAGGTATACCAGAAGTCTTGGGTACCATATTGAGAAATGACTAAGATCTTTGAAGATGAAGAGACAACTGAAGTCCATAAAAAAGATAGAGGATTATTTTCAATGCCTTTGATAAAACCAGAAAGGGTTAACAAGGTAATCTAGAAAAATGCTAAGTATGTTCATTTTGGAATAATCCAGATAGGAGTAGATCCTCTTGTCAGAAAAGGACAAGATCTAACAGTCCTGATTGAAATTGTGGATGGCAGTTTAGCCAATTTCTCCAATGCATTGTTAGGAGGAGCACGAGAAAATCTGTATGTAGGAGCAGCATGGGTAAAGGTAATACCAGACTTGCATGTTTTTCTTATGAAAAAAATCATTAGTAGAACTCTAGAAGTAAAGATCAACATAAGGAACTGGAAGAAGACATTGGGATGTCCACCCGATAGGAGATGTGTCAGAGTAATTACTCGCCTCTATGTGAAGTTCTATAATACTGGAAGACCAGCTCTAAGGAAAGGTGTGGAAAGATTTACACATATTTTTCAAGATGAAGAAACATCAATTAGAGCAATGACACCACAGGTGATAAACCCCAAGAGGCTAACTTGGCCTAGAGAATGGGTTTCACCAAATCCAGATGAAGAAATAAGGCAGAAAATACTTATTCTAGATGTTATTAAAAAAGTTGGAAATAGACTTTTCATCTCAGCTGACGAGAACCATATGCGATCACTGCTCGCTCCTGCATCAGGACACATTCGAGTTTGGTTCCTAATGCGTCGCAGTAGACTACGTACCCTATGCCTTCCTCTGGAAGCCTCAAGATGGGGTCACTAGTCAGCCTCTACCTCAGCTCCTAAAAGCTCTGCTGACATTTCTCTGACCAAACGAAGGGTTTCCCCTTCTTCGTCATGGCTGATAGTAGTGCTGTAACTCTGGAGAAATTCGGCACAAATCTTCGGTAGTATCCAGCCAAACCCAAGAAACTTTGTACCTCTGTCACACTCCTAGGTGGCTCCCAAGAAAGTACTGCCTCAATCTTTGCTGGATCCACTACAACTCCAGCCTCCGATATGACATGTCCCAGAAAGTAAACCTCTCGGATCTAGAACTGACACTTCGAGAGCTTACTATAAAGCTGGTGCTCTCAAAGTGTGTCTAGTACTACCTGCAAATGATAGGCATGCTCCTCCTCAGTATCTGAGTAGATTAGAATGTCATCGATGAAGACTACTACGAAGCGATCAAGGTACGGCTGAAAGATCTTGTTCATGAGTCCCATGAACATTGTTGGAGCGTTGGTTACACCGAATGGAATAACCAAGAACTCGTAGTGGCCATACCGACACCTGAAGGCTATCTTCTGCACATCCTCGTCTCATACTCTAAGATGGTGATAGACTAATCTGAGGTTTATCTTCGAGAACCATCATGCTCCCTTTAGCTGATCAAAGAGGTTGTCAATCCTTGAGAGTGAGTACTTATTATTCACGGTCACCTGGTTTAGGCGCCGGTAGTCGACACAAATCTTCAAGCTCCCATCCGCCTTCTTGGCGAATAGAATCGGGGTTGCCTAAGGTGAAACACCGGGCCGGATGAATCCCTCCCCCTGCAAGTCCTCCAGCTGTACCCGCAGTTCACAAAGCTCAGCGGGAGCCATCTGATATGCTGGTGTAGATATCAATGTCGTCTTGGGGTACAAATCAATGTAAAAGTCCACCTCTCTACGAGGAGGTAGACTCAGAACATCATTAGGGAAGATGTCTGCATACTGGTCCACCACTACAGGATAGCTTGGACTCTCTACATCAATAGCTCTGAGGGTAAGGCTAGCCAACTGATGAGTGATCGGCTATACCCTCCTTCGGATAAGTCCATCCTGCGCTGCAAAGGTTCTCTTCTCACCGGTGAAAGTAAACCTGGTCCCATCTGTGTGGACACACCGCACTTTGCGCCTAATACAGTCAATCTGAGCATGGACTGTAGATAATCAGTCTATACCCAAGATGACGTCGTAAGGCCTCGACGCCGCTACTAGGAGATCCCAGCCGAAGCTCTCACCTCCTAGAGTAGGCTCACACTACCGGCACCAGTGCGTAATCGTCGAATCTGCTCCCTTAGGATTCTCTAGCCATAAGGATCGAGCCAACGGCTCCGTCAGAATCTTCGAGTTCCGAACGAGGGTAGTGGCAATGAAAGAATGACTGGAACCTGTGCCTATAAGTATTGTAGCTAAGGTGGAGTAGACACAGACCGTACCTCGTATCATCTCCGGAGCTCCATGATTATAGGCCTCAACTGCCTGGATCTGAGCTCTTCCCTCTCCACCTGCTCCCTACGGTCGGGGTAGACCTTTTGGTGGTGGTGGCGGTAACACCTCGAAACGTCGCCCACCGCCAGCTGCTCGACTAGCTCCTTTGCCACGTCCGTATGCGCCCTGCGGACCGCCTCGATCAAATCTTTGTCTCTTCTTGGGCGGTCCTTCGACCGTCTGCTGATCATCTGAATGGTGGGTCGGACAGTCACGATCCATATGACCTTGTCTGTCACATGTGTAACACTGCCCGCTCCTAGCATGTCTGGCTCTGTCTCCGGTGCCCCGCACAACCGATCCTGAGTCATGCGGTCGTCCACCTGTAGGTCTGGTCCTCTTAGACCTATGTGACGTCTGTCTGCTACTGGCTGCAGAAGACTCCGTTATGTGACGACTGGTGGTGGATCTCTCTGTTGGAGATTTCTCAGCAAGGAAACTCTCCACTAGGAGGGCTCTCTCTAACACCCCCACCAGCGTCGGGATGCTGAGTGAGATCACTGAAGCCCTGATCTCCCGCCTGAGTCCCTGCTCGAAGTTCTGGGCCCTGAAGAATGGGTCTCGCACCATATCTGTGGAGTAACATGAGAGGTCAGTGAACCTCGCTGAGTATTAAGCTACAGCCATGTTGCCCTACTACAAATGAAGAAGCTCCTGTATACGCAATGCACGAAGAGTCGCTGGGACAAACTCTGCCCGAAACAGGCTCTTGAAGTCTGCCCAGAGAAGCGTCACCTCTTCATGAACCTGGAGCATCAAGTTCCACCATCTGTCTGCTGCTGCCTGTAGTAGGCTAGTAGCAAGCATCACCATGAGGTCTGTTGGTGTCCCTACCAGTCGGAAAACACTCACCATAGCTTCCAGCCAATCCTTAGCCACCTGTGGGTCCGTCTCTCCCCTGAACCTGGGTGGCCTCTGGCGCTGGAACTCATGCAACGCGCTCAAGCGGCGTGCACCGTCTCTTGTTGGGGCTGGTGGCATCGGTGGCCCAATGGGGAGTGGTACCACTGGTGCCTCCACTGGAAAAGGGCCCTGCACCGAGGTCCCGTCGCTCGGTGGGCTATCTGTGTGTACAACTCTCGGAACTCTAGTCGGTTGTCTGCGTGGAGGCATACAGAAAAGAAACAAGTGTGCTACGGTTAAAAGTTATACCTGGTGAGCTGACCTGGTTGAGTTGACTTAAAGAAAACTTTTGAAAACACACACACAATTAGTGTTTTCATGCACTGAGTCGAAAATCAGAAGTCAGGGTCCCGATATATGGATACGTCAGCCGCCGCACCAACACTGGACTCTCTGAACTAAGAACTACACTCACTACCCTTAACAATATTGCTTCATAGAAAAGAAAAATCAGAGTCCTAAGTTATGTGGTAGAACCGACTCCTTTGATACCAATTTGTCATGACCCGTCCCCCAGGGCCCGTGCCGTGACTACCCCAAACCCGCCTTCGATAGGCCAGGGGCTGGCAACTAGCACCAAAGGCGTAATTCCCTAAAATTGGGAAGGATTTCCCCTTATAACTTGTAACACACACACAAGCAAGCACACAGCTGGATGAAACACCAAGTAAACTGTATAACAAAAGAGTGCTGAAAGTAAAAGGGGCTAGAATACAAGCCCAACTAGAAAGTACAAGTACAACTAAAATTCAATACAATTGAAGAAAAAGAAAAGACAGCTGTTGGATCGTCCTCCGAGGTTCCTACCTGAAGGGTAGGTACAGATCGTCTCCTCAGCACTCCACATCCATCTGTCTCCTCCGTGTACCGAAAAGTCGTATGGTCCACCTCCGGGTACCGTCCAGTCCTAGTACTCTCAGCCTCAGTCAGCGATGACCTTCGTCTGCATCCAACACAACAAGGTGCGGGCATAGCCCGTGCAGGGGTGAGTGTAATGATACTCAGTAGGGACCCCGATACCCTCAAGGTCTCACAAAATCCAATAAAGATAAACCACAAAGTATGAAATCAACAGATAACCCTACTTAGGTATATGCTCATACATGTACCTAAGTTATTAAGTAATTCATCTCAATCATGAGGAAAACACAAAAGTACTGACTCAGCTCAACCAGGATTTTATTTTAGGGGTAGTATCTAGTAACATCCCCAGTCACATTATCGAAACCTCGGCTGCTGGAGAACTCCTACCCAATCGAGTACAGTGGGTCTATCGCGACACCAAGCGCGCTTCCCACTAACCTTGGACCGCTGAGGTACTCCTCATGTCGAGTATCGTGGGTCTGTCGCGTCACACAGAGGCGCTCCCCACCGTGGTTCTGTCGCGTCACCAAGCGTGCTCCCCCTCGTAGCCTGTTGAGGTACTCCTCATGTCGAGTATCTTGGGTCTGCCGCGTCACCAAGCGCGCTCCTCCACCGTGGGTATGCCGTGATACCAAGGCGCTCCCCACTGGGCTAGTAGAGTCACTCCGAATCAAACGGTCAGCAGTCATCAGGTCTCAGCCAGCTACTAGGTCTCTGCACTACGCTCGCTCGTCTCCGGGAGGATCCGCTCCACGAGCTACTGGTGGATACTCCATCTATCATGAAGTCCCACAAAGAAGTATCTCAAAAGTCATTCATGTCATAGGGGTCTCAACGCAACAGACGGCGCGTCAATCGGACGCCCGGTCTGTGAGTTATTAGACTTTCAGTCCGGGGGGGGCGGTTGGATTCGTGCACGATCCAACCTGACCGTATCTCAACTATACCCCAAACTTCAGTGGGGTATGTTCAAAAGGATCGTCATGCTCCAAGATTACTAGCACCGCTGACGGTTTTTCAAACGGACGTCTGGTGCCAAAGATATGGCCAAAAAAAGTATAGGGTCATAGTGGGCCCGGGTCCGGTCCTACCCCGTCTGGGCCGACCGGGTTCGGGTTGACCCGGCCTGACCCGTTGGGTGGGCCAGCCCGTTGGGTTCAGCCCAGCCCGCTGGGTTGGCACGAGGGCAGTTCGGGCCGGAGGGCGCCACGTGGGCGGCTCAGCCTAGAGGGCGGCTCGGCCTGGGGTGCGGAGCCGGTTAGGCCGGGGCGCCGTGAGGGGCAGGGGGCAGGCACGGCCGGAGCGGCTCTAAAGGCCGGCGTGCGGGCGCAGCCAGGACGGCTCTGGAAGTCGGCGGGCCGGCGCGGCCGGGGCGGCTCGGGAGGCCGGCGGGCGGCGCAGTTCGGCCCAAGGCGGGTGTAACGACCCGAAATTTTGAATAAATCTTGTTTCCTAATTTTATGTGTTATTTTTATTTTATTTTATACTCAACAAAAATGTTTCATTTGATAACATGAGTATAATTAAAATGATATCATTGGTTTTTGACTGTTATATGACCATTGGTCAATATGACTGCTGGAAACTAAACGTTTTGATTATTGTCTCTAAATACAAGTAATCTTGGTTAATTATTCTTTAGAAAAGGGAATTCCCGAGAGTGGCCTTTTCGAACCCTCCACACTCAAGAACCCCCCTCCCCACGAAGAGATCATCCGGGGATGCCCCAGCCGGGGAGGAGTCGTTGTCAGTCGAGATGACATTGCGTCCCACGGGGTAACACCTCGATCAGCGATGGTTCGTCACAGCAATCCGTCAGCTAGGTGAAGTGCGCCCATTCTGCCCACCCGGTGAGACACCGGGTGACCCAGCAAGACGAGTGGTACATGGGAGGTGGAAATTCCCCCAAGAGCGGGCTCCCAGGAATCGAACCCCAGACCTCACCGAACACCGTGTTTATGGCCCTCGACCCTGCACCACTACGCCACCGCCGAAGCGGCTAAACGTGTTGTATGGGTAACGAGGTATAGGGCTGGTCTGCCCACCTGCGCGTCGCACGCCCCCAGCTAGGCCCAAGGTGGCCAACCCTTGGGCTTGGGCCAGTTCCCACGGAGTCGAGGGGACGAGAGGTTCGCTGACAAATGGTGCGCGTTGCCTTTGTGAGGACTCGAACCCGGAACCTCAGCGACGGGTCGCCACCGCCTTGAACCAACTCACCCAGCCCCCGCGGGCTAATGTGTTGTATGGGTAACGAGGTATAGGGCTGGTCTTCCCACCTGCGCGCCGCACGCCCCCAGCTAGGCCCAAGGTGGCCAACCCTTGGGCTTGGGCCAGTTCCCACGGAGTCGAGGGGACGAGAGGTTCGCTGACAAATGGTGTGCGTTGCCTTTGTGAGGACTCGAACCCGGAACCTCAGCGACGGGTCGCCACTGCCTTGAACCAACTCACCCAGCCCCCGCGGGCAAACGTGTTGTATGGGTAACGAGGTATAGGGCTAGCCTGCCCACCTGCGCGCCGCACGCCCCCAGCTAGGCCCAAGGTGGCCAACCCTTGGGCTTGGGCCAGTTCCCACGGAGTCGAGGGGACGAGAGGTTCGCTGACAAATGGTGTGCGTTGCCTTTGTGAGGACTCGAACCCGGAACCTCAGCAACGGGTCGCCACCGCCTTGAACCAACTCACCCAGCCCCCGCGGGCAAACGTGTTGTATGGGTAACGAGGTATAGGGCTGGCCTACCCACCTGCGCGCCGCACGCCCCCAGCTAGGCCCAAGGTGGCCAACCCTTGGGCTTGGGCCAGTTCCCACGGAGTCGAGGGGACGAGAGGTTCGCTGACAAATGGTGCGCGTTGCCTTTGTGAGGACTCGAACCCGGAACCTCAGCGACGGGTCGCCACCGCCTTGAACCAACTCACCCAGCCCCCACGGGCGAAACGTGTTGTATGGGTAACGAGGTATAGGGCTGGCATGCCCACCTGCGCGCCGCACGCCCCCAGCTAGGCCCAAGGTGGCCAACCCTTGGGCTTGGGCCAGTTCCCACGGAGTCGAGGGGACGAGAGGTTCGCTGACAAATGGTGCGCGTTGCCTTTGTGAGGACTCGAACCCGGAACCTCAGCGACGGGTCGCCACCGCCTTGAACCAACTCACCCAGCCCCCGCGGGCAATCTTGGTTAATTAATATAGAAAGAAGATTCGATGGCCTCACCCAGTAGTCTTGGACCGATCGAAGCCCATCTAACAGAACTTGGGAAGGAGGTAGCACCAATGGGCTTTGCTCTGGACCAAACCCAAGCTGAACTTCATCGTGTGAAGCTGGAACGGGATCGCCTTCGTGAGAAGTTCAAACTGATAGAAATTACTACTCGTGCGATGTTGGTCGAGCCTCCCTCAGATTCTCTAACCTTAGCACACCTTACACTTAGATCCTATGCTGGTGTGATAAGGGGCTATGTAAGGAGACCATAACTGTCTTGTGTAATCCTTTGTTTTAAATAAAAATTGGAATTTCTTCTTATGATGAAGTTTATGAATTTTCAAATGACCAGATAAATATAGTATGCATATTTTTGATGAATTTTAGAGAAAGGATATTTTAAAAATGTTTATGTAAACCTTAAATAAATAAAAATGTGTAATGATTTTCAAAAAATGGTCTTCTACAAATATGTTCAGTACGGAATTTAGAGTCTAATAAGATCAACTTAATTTTTGATGAATAGTAAATTATGAATAGTGATTTTATGCTTAGGATTAGTAATGTGACCAAATGGATTAGTAATCTCACTTAAAGAAAGTATTAATATAATCTAGGCACCTTGATTTAAGTAATGTGATTCAATAAAATGGTTAAAAAACGGTTTCATACATTATTATTCAAGTATTAGTTTTTTCGGGTGAATAGTGTTTTTTAATTAAAATTTAAATTAAAAATATTTAGAAAATTATTTTTATAAAATGGATTTCATTTTTGAACTCAGAGCATCGATATTATGTTAAGGTAATTTTTGGGGTTTTTTCTAAAAATAGTGAATTTTCAGTGAATAGTGTATTTATTTAAAAAATAAATTAAAAATATTTATAAAATTATTTTTATAAAATGGAGTTCATTTTTGAAATCAGAGCTTTGATATTTGGTTAAGGTGAAATTTTGGGATTTTTCTGAGAAATTTGAATTTTTAGTGAATAGTAAAAATACAGTTTTAGGGTTTCGGTATGTTTAATGACATCATAACTATGTCATGATGATGTCATGAGATATTTTAAAGGATGTTCAACTAAAGAGGATGAATTATTGTGTGGGAGTCCCCATGTGGCCTAACTTTATGGGAAGTACCATGGGAGGGCCCATGCTTTTGAGAAAACCACTTTTGAGGTGTCCCTTGGCCATTAATGCCTTGTCCCCTCACTTTCCCTATAAATACCAAGCCCTCCTCTCATATTTTCGACTCCAAAACCATACTCAATGAAGTTCTGGTCTTCTTACCTCCCAAGGAGTCCTCCCAAGGTGCCCCCAAGCCCTCAAGGTCCCAACCTTTGAGTTTTAAGAGTTACGTTTTAAGGTAAGGGATCCGACCTCTCTCTTTAATTTCAAGTAATCTCTTTTATGTCATTCCTTTTATGCTCCATGTTCTTATGTTGGAGGATGTTCTTTTATACTCCTCTTACTTCCCTTTTCATGTTCACATAATGAGAGATCCCCTCTTACTCTCATTATTTCATTTTATGAAGTTTTAAGTGGCGCCGTTAGGCTGCCGAAATTTTTGTAACGGATTCTTTCTCCCTTCTCATTTTTCAAGATCTATTTTCATTTAAGTATTTCAAGTTACTTTTTATTATGTAGGGGTATGATCTCTAAATTTATCATACTGATCTTTTATGTTCATATGATGAGAGACCCCATTTGAACTCTTCAATTCAGTATTTTGAAGTTTTAAGTGGCGCTGTTAGGCTGCCGAATTTTTAAGTGGTTCTTCACCCTTCTCGTTTTGAAGTTCTACTTTCATGTCAATTATTTCAAGTTCCTTTTTGTTATGTTGGGGTATGATCTCTATATCTATCATACTGGAATCTTATGTTAATATGATGAGAGACCCCATTTGATCTCTTCAATTCAGTATTTTGAAGTTTTAAGTGGCGTCGTTAGGCTGCCGAATTTTTAAGTGGTTCTTCACCCTTCTCGTTTTGAAGTTCTACTTTCATGTCAATTCTTTCAAGTTCCTTTTTGTTATGTTGGGGTATGATCTCTATATCTATCATACTGGACTCTTATGATCATATGATGAGAGACCCCATTTGATCTCTTCAATTCAGTATTTTGAAGATTTAAGTGGCGCCGTTAGGCTGTCGAATTTTTAGGGGATTCTTTCACCCTTCTCATTCTTTTCAAAGTTTCACTTTCATGTCAAGTCTTTCAAGTTCCTTTTTAATTGTGTTGGGGAATTATCTCTATATATATCATACTGAACTCTTATGTTCATATGATGAGAGACCCTATTTGATCTTTTCAAATCATTTTGTTTGAAGTTTAAGTAACGTCGTTAGGCTGTCGAACTTTCATAAGAGAAATCTAATTTTTGTCTTCCTTCCATGTTTTTCATTTCAAATGGCATGTCCTTGAAATTTCATTACCATGATCATGTATCCTTCTTATTCTGTCCATCTACTGTTTTATGGGTCATTTATGAATGTTTGACCCATTTTCCCTCTCTTTTTAATGTCTTCTAAAACCTCGTAACATAGCCGTTATGCTGCAGAATTTCCGTCTCAAAATGTCTCTCTCTTTTTCTAAAGTTCTTTTATATTATTAAGTGAATACTCAAGGCTCTTTCTTCTAAAGGTGTATTCACATATATATCAAAATGTTCTATTTTAAATTATGGGATTTATATACATGAGACCCACCTTCCATTTCTGTGGGTTTTAAAGTGACGTAAAGATCATGTCTTTAAAACAGTTTTTAAAAACGTTATGATTATGAAATGAAACCCATTTATTTTATGCTATATGGGTTATTTATGAAATGTTTGATGATGATATATGTGGCTCACATGATAATAAAGGCAAATTTAAGGGTGCGCCCTGATAGCGCTCCAATGCATTGGGTAATGATGTAACCACTAGAGATTACAATTTTCACGATACCTTGGTGAATAACCTTGGTAATTTTCAAATGACACCTTGGGGATGGACCTTGGTGATATGTTCATGATTGTCTATGTTAAATGATGTAGCCACATCTTCAAGTTATGAAAAAGTTTTATTTTTATTATGATATGCCTCATGAATTCATTTTCATGCCTTAAAGTTCTTTTCATGACTTTATTGATGTATCTCAAGTTCATATGTAAAATGTTTCACTTGTTTCCCTTGCTGGGTCTTCTGCTCACCCTTTCTTTTGATGTATGTCCCCAGGTTATGAGATGCAGTAATGAGCCTAGGGTGAACATGAGGAGAAGCCTTTCAAGTGTTTAAGAAGAATGTTTTATGTTTTCATGTTTTAAGTTCCTAGTTTCCAAGACACTAAACCTTAAAGATCCTCAGTTTTGTAAAATGTAATGAAAGTTTATGTGATAAAAAGGCAGGATGCTATAGCGGCAGAGCCGGTTCATCCAGGGCGCCAGAGCGTCGCGGGGGCGGCGTGGGGCGCGGAGGCCGCTGGTGGCGCAGTCGTTGCCTTCGTCGCCTTCAACGTCGTTGTCGCCTTCCTCTGTTTCGAAGAACACCACAAAGAAGAATGGCGGGGGGTCGGGCCATGTTTGTTTGGCCCGCACCCTCCGCGTTTAGTGTGGTAGCAAGCGGTTCGTCAAGAACATAAACAAAGAACGAGCATGGAAGATATTTTAAAACATCAATTCTCATAATCCTCTCTTTTTCCTTTGCGGGGTTGAGAATAGAAATTATCGAGGGATTATGAGAATTTATGTTTTAAAATATCTTCCATGCTCGTTCTTTGTTTATGTTCTTAACGAACAACATGGGAAGTGTTAATCAAATAATGAATAAACCCCTACAACTTCTTGCAACAATTTATTGTCAACCCGCAAGGAAAACTTCCGCGGATCAACTTGATAATAAGTTGATCCGCGTTCTTTGTTTTTAGAAGGAAAGAATCAAGGGAATAAAATCATAATTAAAAACCCTACCTTGTTCGATGTTGGTTGACGTTGGCGCAAGAAGACGAACGTCGATTCGTTGTAGACGAACACGTCCTACGTCGAAGGAAGTTCCGAGAAAGAAGGTCGAAGTCGTCGACGTTCTTCGTGGAGGAAGCGTTCTTCGTTGGAGAAGCTTTCTCCCAAGAGCTCTTCCTCTCCCCAATTCCACCAAATAAAAGAGATAGCCAATAATAAAAGTGTTCCCCAATTTAATCGTAGGCACAATTCAAATTGGATTAAATTAAATTGGCTCAATTAAGTGGTGCGTTGGCAAGATTAATGGTATGTGTGTTGGCGCAATTAAGTTGGATGAGGTCAAGAAGCTCTCCCTCATTAATTGTGGGAGTTGAGGGTTTCTCCCAATTAATAGGGGGGTTCAAGGGGGTTTAATCTCGGGTGGTCCCCACCATCTTAACCGCTCATGGGAGGTTAAGTTCTGGTGATCCTCACTTCCAACTTTCACATGGAGGTTTAGTTTCGATGGACCCCACCTGAAATATCCACATGGAAGCTCAAAATAAAATAAAATGAAATTTATTTTATTTTATTATTTCTACGAAAAACTCAAAAACTAACTTTCGCCCTCGTTCATCTGTCGTCGAGGTGAAAGTTTCCTTAAGCAAAAATCAGCGCTGCGAGTTCAACGGTGCCCTCAGATTTCAATTCCGAGCACTGATTCAAAAGTTAGAAAAACTCGTTCGTACGTTTACTGAACGTACCCGAAATAAAATTCAGAAATTCATTCTGGACACTTCGGGCCTCAGAATCACGCGCTATCAATTTTCGCGGACTCGTAAAATTCTCATCTATTTAAAAAAAATTACATGAAAATTCCGGGTCTTTACAGTCGGGAACAGGGATTCCAAAACTCCATATACCAGATACGGCATTAGAACCAAAAGTGTTCATTGAATGCCAAAAAGCTTTCAGCATGGGAGCAATATAGTTTTTGGGATTTAAGAAAATAAATTTCACATTCAATTGGGTACCTAGGATGGTGAGAAGAGTTCTGAACAATGCATATCCAAGTTTGTTATGGTGGGTTTCACATATTGAACCTATTAGATTAACAGGCAGAGTGGTTGTGTTATGGAATTTGTACCCAGGTCAATGGATTAAAGGACCTGTCCAGAAAACGTTCGAAGACTCGCAATTTAGCGATGAAGATTGGCTAGAGTTCAGTTTGAACAAAAGTCATTACGAACGTATCCAAATCGCGTGGAGCATTTATCTGATTGAATCAAAATCAACAAGCAAAGATTGTATATTCTCTGCAGGAGACAATGTGTTGGTCTCTATCAACTCTAGAGATATGCAGCATGCAGAGATGGTACATCTGACAGACTTTGCGGTGGAGGCAAACACGATTCTTGAAGAACTCAAGACGTGGAAGGAACGTAAAGAATATATCTTTATTGTTAGAGATCAAATCCAACGCGCCATAAAAAAATTGATAAAAATGAAGGAGTCGGAGAAGGAAGTCTCAGTTGGAGAAATGATTGATGCTCTATATGACTTGGAGGGATTCTAGACGTTGATCCAGACACGCGTCATATCCGGCATGGACGAGCGGATCAAATCCGACATGTCATTATGTAGTTTGTATTTATTGTGAAGTGTGCGGTGGAAGCCTCGCAGTAGTGCAGTCCACTTTTTGCTTTTTCTTTTTGCTTTTGCTTTTGCATGTCTTGTATCGAGTCAGATTCTCGAGCAAACTGAGTCCAGAGGCCTATATAAGGGACCTCCGACCCATTTGTTCGGAGATGTAATTTGAAATAGAAATTAGAACAATTTCAGACATTCTCTCTCTAAATTCTCTCTAAGCTTTTGTGTTCTTCATGCGAAGCGATTCCCAAAATGATCATGCGGAGTCGACGACAGGTAGTCCCCTTATCCTCTTCGTGGATAATGTTTTGATGTTTGTGATTTTTGCAGCCTTTCTGGACTCCCAAATTGGGATCTCGTCGGAGACCTCGTCGGAGACTCCACCCACTAGTGGTATCAAAATATACAAATATGGGTGTGTTTGTGTAACCTTTTGGATGTGTTTTCTTTGGTCTATATATACAAATATTTATATATATAGTCACATAAATTTATTTACAATAAATAATCATTTTATAATTACATTATAAAACATTTATATGTAAATTATATGTAAATATATAAATATATATGTGTAAATATATAAACACATATTCAATTTTATTTTAAAATGATTATACAATTATATATAATTATATGAATAAATATATAAATAAAAAAGATGTATATAGGTATGTATAAATAAACATATATATCATAAAACACATAAGAAATTAAGATTTGGCAAGGGTGTTAGGTTTGTAAATGGAGGCCCCTACATTTTAAACATTTAAAAGGTTTTTAAAAATATTTTAAAAATCTAAAAGAAACATGTGGATCGGCTTGTCAACCGGGATTAGCGTGACGACTCACGGAGCAAACGGGTCAGCCGAAATGGGCCCGTATGAACAGTGACAGGGGCAGGGCATTACCCGGTTCATCCCATCCCATCCGGTCCGGACCCGGCCGGAAAGGCAAGACCGCCGTACTCTGTCGTTTGTGCTTAAATATTAATAAAGTATAATAATGATAATGAGATAAGTGGGGTGACGTATCGCACTAGAAGATGTGCTCTGGGAAGGGACGCTTCATTTTATATTATGTAGATAAATAAATGATGGGAAGCTCCTCCTGATTGGTTATCATCTTCTGCCACGTGGGTGGTACGTACGGAAGGCTGCTCTGATTCATCCGCATGTGATCCGTTTTCAACAAAAGCGGCCATCCATCACCGATATACTGACAAAAATAACAATAAAAAGTATACTCCGAAAATCAGCTAACACCGACGATTAATCGAACGGTGTATGAAAGCGGGGTGCGGGGCCCATCCAGCTGGCCTGTCTGTCATGGCGCGTGACTCGGTTTTGTCGACGCGTTGCCGCCACGTCAGGGACCCCATGTGCGCGCCTCCGGGCTTTTCCGTCCCACCCTTTTTTGTTCTTTTTAATATACTAATTTACGTACTGCAAATAAACAATAACACATTTAAAAAAATATTAAAATAATTCATCATTCGAAAATTAATAATTTTTTTAATATATAAAAAATCGTTTTTTAGTATATAAGAGATATTTGTCATTTTTATATGAAATTAATTGTAAACTGATTCAAAAATTATTATTTTATACAAATACAAATAACATTCATTTTTAAAATATATAAACTTTAAAAAATTATAAACAATTTTTTTTTGAAAATAATAAAAAACCAATTTTTAAAATTACGAAAAAATTATTACCCTTGATGAAAAATTACTATTTTTTAAAAGCATTGAAAATTATGTTTCTTTAAATGGAAAAAATTGAAACTAATAAAAATCCAGTAAATGATTTTAGTGCAAAATTTATTAGTAAAATCTTAGAGAAAAATATCTAAATAGTTACAATAAAAAATTACTAAAAAAATAGGGTTTTTTTATTGGGTTTTTAAGTTTTTTTTTTTGATAAACGGGATCAGGTTTCATGTATTATTAAAAAATGGTCCCGAGATACGTGAACCCGGTTCATGCATCTCTCCTCGTCAAGAAACATGAACGGGACGAAATGTATGAAGGAAGCATGAACCCCATACACGCTTCCTCGATAATTTTTAATTAAAAATAAAATCATCAATAGTTATAAATACTAATTAAATATAAAAACATATTAATTAAAAAATCATCAATATGTATAAGATGTCAATAAATACAAATAAATAATAAAACATATTAATTAAATAATAAAAAAATATTAATAATAGTGTTCATGGCCATTTTGATCAACTGGTCCGATTCTTGGTGCAATGCTCGATCGCCAGTAGTGTTTATTCATTAATTTTTGCAGAGTCACATAAAAAAAAATCCAACTGAATATGTCAATATGTTAATATATCCATTTTACGTTATCAAACATTCATTTCACTTCCTCTCATATATTAACAAGAAGTAAAAAGTTCAAGGGAAAAAGGTGTCAGTTCATACTTAAAAAATATGTCATCCATTATTTCACTCTAAATCTACATAAGTCACACTCGGTCTAGAAAATAATAAGATTTGATTTGGGAAACATTGTTGTCCTCTACCAACTGATCATGATACTACATTAAATGAGAACTCATGTACTTATCATCAAGGGCAATCCAATTTTATTTTAGGATGAAGATATTAAATGAGATATGAAAGTTTTATTAGAACAATCATCCTAAAACTCATGCACTCACTTTAACAAATAGATCAAAAACATTCAAGTGCAATAATAAGGATAAACGTCTTGTGAGCACACTCATACTTCAACTTTCTTATGTCATTGATTTATTCAATTACAATCCATTTCTATTGAGTTTATTTTTTTGTTAACAAAGGAATAGAGATTTAAAAAAATATACCTCTTTCAATAACATGATCTTGATGAACATTCTACAGTAATTGGATTTGATTCTAATCGATATACTAAGTCTCGCAGTAACTTCATATTTCTTCGTTTACTTCCCCCTTAAAGGAAACACTCAAACATCTTTATAATGGTGGACCTCTTCAATAATGGTTTTCAAGATGTTTCAATATGGAGAATACACCAAAATTCATCTTCGACTTATGACTGTCCGGATTTGAAAACTTATATAACTTCACCAATGATGATTGTCACGGCCCGTCCCAGTGGGGCCCACGCCGTGACTCCCCAAGCTCGTCTCCAATAGGCCAAAGGCTGGTGACTAGCATTGAGTAGGCATATTACTACATGAGAGGCATTGCTTAAGAACATGTACACACGCACACATCTCCAAGCCCACAAATGCTGAAATGTAAAAACCAGTAAGGAACAAAATGCATTCATACAACTAAACTCAATCAACAGAGTACGACGGAAAGTAAAATACTGAAAATAAACTGGGTCAGAATATAAGCCCACAAAAAACAAGAGTCCGAAAACTGCAAAATCCAACCTGTAAACACGAAGAGGTACTGTGACTGCTGCTCGTAGTCGAAGGGATGCCTCGGCCTGTAGGGAACTCAGAAAGCTCGGTCCTGCCCCGGTCCGCCCTGGACTCTACCGAAAAGCTGCTCGTCTGCACAAGACACGACACGTGCGAGCAGAACCCGTGCATGAGTGAGTATAACAATACTTAGTAGAGGACCCCGAAAAACACAAAGCAGTACACAAAGGAAAGACACGGTCAACTCTAGACAATATACGTCTACTGAACATATAATAGGAGAACACAATCCATATATACTCAAAACTCAGACTCGTAGTCTAGAGACAAGTCACACAATCGCATACCCCCGCTAGGGATTCAGTTCGAAGATTTCCACGAAGAACTCATTTCGGGAGAACACACTCCACGAGTCTGGTAGCTCTGATGACGTCCGTCCGAGAAGTACTGTTCGTCGGAAACGTCACAAGAGGTAGATACACTCATTACGGGAGACACACTCCTGAGTGAGAAGATCACTGTAGATAGAAGCACTCATTACGGGAGACACACTCCTGAGTGAGAAAGATCACGATACACAGATGAGGATCACTGTCGGGGCCATGATAGATACCGTGAGTCATCCGGATTCATCAGCTAGGTGATTCACCAGCTAGGTAGAGGATCAACGCCTGGTAGAGTTGGTCACGTCGATGCCTGACTCTACCTAGGGTCAGAAATAGATAAAGGATCTCGCTCTGGGCCTCTCGGAGGGATACCGACTCTATCACAGAAGTCATGCTGAATGGATCATACTCCTGTAGAAGAAAATGATGTCTGACCTTCAAGGGAACAAGAAGAAGGGGCACTAACCCAAACGAAAGATGTCCAAGATACGGTGAACAAGAGGACCATGCCATTTTCCAAAAAGTACACGACGTGTAGAAAAGTTACACGCCGTGTTGTCTGACCCCGGGTACTGCCTGTGTACAATGGCTCATGTCATAAGACTGGTCGTGTAGAAAAGTGAGTACACGACGTGTAGTACGGTGTACACGCCGTGTCCGAGTGACTGGGGTCGGCTTCGTGTATGCTGGTCGTGTGCCCGTACACGGTCCTCAACCCGTGTACTCCAACCCGTGTAATCGGTACACGGGGTGACCCGCGTTACTGGTCTCGCCTGGCCATGTGATGGAGTACACGGTCGTGTACTCCATATCGTGTTCGTGTATCCCCAGGATACACGCCGAGTCCCACGTAGCCGCTTCTCTCATGCCGCATAGAGAGTACACGCCGTGTCGTCTGAAGCCGTGTAGTCCATCCCGTGTCCATGTACTTCCCAAAATACACGCCGAGCTTCGGGGAAAGTCCAACACACCGTGTGACCAGGGTTACACGTCGTGTGATTCCTCTCTGACCCCCGAAACCCTAGCCGCCGCCAGTACTACACGACGTGTTCTTCAGAAGTACATGCCGTGTATTCTGGAAATTTCCAAAAACACGAACCTCCGCCGTCGCGCCTTCCATGATGTCCTGTTCGTCGATCCGGCCGTCCGATCGCCATGAAACTCCCAGGTTTTAGTCGCCCCAACACCACAACGCCGATTTCGTTGTTTTCGGACCTTCGATCGACTCCGAAAACATGCAACGATCCACCCGCGTGAAGAATGCTCGAAGAACGACCCTTCCCGATCCGGTCCGATTCGCTATCTGCTATCGTCGTCGCACCTTCGCAAGGTTGTTATGGTGTCGAATCTTCAAATTGGGATCATTGCGTTGCAAAACGGATGTGCAACGATCTGTTGTTCCCCGCCCCGCGAAGAACGCGAAGAACGCGCAGAGAAAAGAAAGGGGAAGAAATCCAATGAACAAATCGAGGAACGAACCTCCGTCGTCGTTCGTCACGGCATTGATTCGCTCCCGTTAGTAGGATTAAACGGAGCAGAATCAAACAACAACAATTCAACATGGATCAATTCCCTGAATCATCCCAATAAAACCCTCCCGCAAGAACGTACAAATCCGCGGATCAACTTGTTCGTGGTTGATCCGCGTTTGTCGTTTAAATAAAAAGCGGGGAAAAGAATTTAAATAACAAACCCCTAGCTCAACTGAGATTGATCACTGACGAAGGGGTCATGCTACCGTTGTCGTCAAGATCCTCCAACCTCGTTGGCGCAGTGATTCTCAACTTTGATTCGTCGTCGTTCGTCGCTGAGAGTTTGCTCCAAAGCTCCACAGATTTTCCAGAGTTTCCTCTCAATCCTTGCCAATGAGCAACATTCGATTATCCTAATAAAAAGGGAAACGTGTTTTGACATTCAAAATATGTTGCGGTATTAATGAGTCCAGCTTGGCGTTTCTGAGTCATTATGACGTGACATTTATTAAAGGAACACCTGCCTCGTTGCCACGCTGCAGCAGATATTTCCATATAAAATAAAATAAACATTGCAAATTTAATTTAATTTAATTTTACTGAAAACGTCCGAAAATTAACATTTTCCCTCGACCCGTGCCGGTCGAGGTTAGACTCGTTATTAGGTAAAGTCATCGTCCCAGATGCAACGGTGCCCTCAGATTTTTAATCCGGGAATCCGTTTGGAAACTGCCACAACTGCACACAAGTGTCGACTCACTTAACTACTAAAAAAAAAGTTTGAACCACCATTCCGGGATCACTGGGCCTCGAAATGATGTGCCGTCACTACACCTGGTCTCGTAATAATTCCATATAATATTTAAAAATAATACACGAAAAAATCCGAGACATTACATTCTCCCCCACCTTGGGGCTTTGCGTCCCCGAAAAGCCAAAACAAGACTACTAAAAAAGATGTGGGTATTAGACACAGATTTGAGCCTCCCGCTCCCACATGCTCTCCTGAAGATTCTCGTGCTGCCACCAAACGCGCACCAAGGGAATCGATCGCCCATGAAGGATCCTCTCCTGCCGATCCTCTATCTCCATCGGGTCAACAAAGGTCACTACATCCTCGATGTCCAGCTCACCCCAGTCGATGACGTGCGATGGGTCATGCACGTACCTCCTCAGCTGCGACACGTGGAAGACATCATGTACCCGATGCAATTGTGGCGGTAGAGCTAGGTCGTACGCCACCTCGCCAACTCTGCACAATATATGGAAGTGTCCGATGAACCTCGGAGATAGCTTGCCGCCCCGACCAAATCTATGTAACCCTCATTGAGGTGAGATCTGAAGAAAGACATGGTCTCCCTCTTCGAACTCCAGATGTCTCCGTCGTCTGTCAGCATAAGACTCCTGCCGGCTCTGTGCAGTCTTCATCCGCTCCCGGATGATCTGCACCTTCTCAGTGGTAGCTCGCAACAACTCTGGACCCATGAACGCCGACTCTCTCGGGTCGGTCCAACAAAGCGGTGACCGACAAAGTCTTCCATACAAGGCCTTGAACAATGCCATACCAATGGTGGAGTGGTAGCTATTGTTGTACGCAAACTCCACCAGTGGGAGGTGGTCCTCCCAACTGCGACCAAAGTCCAAGATACAGACCCGCAACATATCCTCCATAACCTGAATGGTTCTCTCCGTCTGACCATCTGTCTGGGGATGAAACGATGTGCTCAAGCGTAGCTGAGTCCCAAAGGCCTCCTGCAATCTCTTCCACAACTGGGATGTAAAGCAGGCATCTCGGTCTGAGACTATTGTCGAAGGGACACCATGAAACCAGACTATCTCCTGCACGCAGAGGCGTCCCAAGCTCTCTATGGAACTCTGCTCCCTGATAGCTAGGAAGTGAGTTGACTTGGTGAGTCGGTCAACGATCACCCAGATGGAATCATGCCCCTTGGACGTTCTTGGTAATCCTGTCACGAATTCCATCGATATTTCATCCCACTTCCACTCTGGAACTTCCAGGGGATGAGCTAATCCCACTGGAACCTGGTGCTCAACCTTCACCTACTGGCATGTGAGGCACCAGGAAATGAACTCTGCTACTGTCTTCTTCATGCCCGACCACCAGAACTGTTGTCGGAGATCCTGGTACATCTTTGCCACTCCAGGATGTACTGCCAATGGGGATATATGAAACTCCCTCAGGACCTCCTCCTGCAACACTACTGGTACAACAATGCGTCCTCTTAAAAGAAGTACGTGCTCCCTACCTTGTGAATATCCATCAGGAGCATGTCCTGTGGATAACTGAGCACGTAAAGCCTCACAGTCGACATCCCCAAGCTGCACTTCCCTAACTCGTTGTAAGAGGGTAGGGGTGATAACCATCGACTACAGGTAAGCTGTATCCTCTCCATCCATGAAGGATAACTGCAACGTGGCCAACTGCTCTGTCGCCTCACTCAACAACTACAAGCTCGACCTTCTGCTAAGAGCATCTGCCACCTTGTTCCCCTTCCCAGGAGTATAGATGATCTCGAAATCATAATAATGTAGGAACTCTAGCCAATGCCTCTGCCTCAGATCCATATCCTTCTGTGAGAAGATGTACTTGAGGCTTTTGTGGTCAGAGTAGACGATGAACCGTTCGCCCATAAGGTAGTGTCGCCACATCTTCAATGCGAAGACTACCGCAGCCAACTTGAGATCATGGGCCACATAGTTCTGCTCATGTGGCCTAAGACGGTGCGAACCATAAGCAATCACTGCCTTCCTCTGCATTAGGACATGGCCAAACCTGGTCCCTGATGCGTTGCAGAAAACTATGTACTCGACATCCTCCTCTGACAATCTCAAGATTGGGGCACTCGTCAAACTCTGTCTCAACCGCTCGAAATCCTGATGGCACTTCTCCGTCCACACGAAGGTTGACCCTTCCTGGTCAAGGCTATCATCGGTGCTGATATTCGGGAGAAATCAGGAATGAATCTCCGGTAATATCCTGCCAACCCAAGGAAGCTCCGCACCTCCGTCACGCTCCGAGGTGACTCCCATGCTAACACAACCTCCACCTTGGCTAAGTCTACAACTACTCTATCTGCTGAGATGACATGTCCCATAAACTGGACCTCCTGAATCCAGAACTGGCACTTTGAGATCTTCCCATAAAGCTGGTGCTCTCGAAGTACGTTTAGAAACATCCGCAGGTGTCTCATGTGCTCCTCCTCTGACACCGAGTACACAAGGATGTCATCGATTAAGACCACCACGAAGTGGTCCAGGTATGGATGGAAGATCCAGTTCATCAGTCCCATGAACACTGTGGGGGTGTTCGTCACGCCGAAAGGCATAACCAAGTATTCATAGTGACCGTAGCAGCATCTGAAAGTCGTCTTCGATATATCCTCATCCCGTACTCGTAACTGGTGATAACCTGATTGAATGTCAACCTTCGAGAAACATCGTGACCCTCTCAGCTGATCGAAGTGGTCGTCGATCCTCGACAGTGGATACTTATTCTTCACCGCCATCTGTTTCAGGCGCCGATAATCCACACACAACCTCAAACTCCCATCTGCCTTCTTGGCACACAGGACTGGGGTCGCCCAGGGTGAAACACCGGGTCTTACGAAACCCTTGCTCTGCAAATCCTCCAACTGCACCCTCAGCTCGCAAAGCTCTGTGAGAGCCATCTGATATTCTTCTGAGGAAATCGATGTCGTCCCGGGGTGTAAGTCGATGCAGAAGTCGATTTCCCAATAGGGAGGTAATTCTGGAACATTTTTAGAAAAGACATCCTCATACTCCGCCACTACTACTAGGAACTAAGAGCTTACAACATCTACTACTCCGAGGGTAAAGCTAACCATCTCATGAGTGATCGGCTGCACCCCCCAATGCATGAGCTCATTCTGTACTGCCTGAGTCTCCTTTTCTCCAACAAAGGAAAGCCTCGTTCCATCACAGTGGACACACCACACTCTTTGCCTAAAACAGTCAATCTAGGCATGGACTGAAGATAACCAATCCATAATGAGAATGCCATCGTAAGGCCTCGACACTACCACCAAGTGGTTCCAACTAAAACTCTCACCTCCAAGGGTAAGATTACACTGTCTGCAAAGGTGTGTGATCGTCGAGTCTCCTCCCACAGGTGTCTCCAAGCGTAAGGATCAAGTCAACGGTTCTACCAAAATCTCAAGGTTTTGCACAAGACATGTGGCGATGAAGGAATTACTGACACTTGTGTCTATAAGTACGGCAGCTAAGGTAGAGAAGACACAGATCGTACCTCCCTGGGTCGTATGCCTCGACCGCATGTAATTGTCCTCTCCCCTGTCCCCCAGCTCCCTGAGCCTGGTGTGGACCACCTGGGGGTGGTGGTGGAAGTAGATCGAAGCGTCTGCCACCACCTGCATCTCTCCCTGCTCCTCCGCCACGTCCGTCGCCTGGCGGGTCTGTCTGCTCTATTCTCTGCCTCTACCTCGGTGGTCCATCCACTGCTTCCCTGTCAGCAGCTCGACAGGTCGGACAATCTCTAGCGAGATGTCCCCTATCGTTGCACGCATAGCATCGCTTCTCCATAACCTGAATGGATCCAGCCTGAGAGCCCTGGACTATCGATACCTTTTCCTGGGTCCTCCTCGGACATCTCTCATGTCTTGATCCCTGCATCTGACGTCAGCTCCCTGCTGCCGAGGTCTCCGCACCTGTCTGCCTACTGCTGATTGTCGTCGACTGTCTGTACTCCGCCAAGAAGCTCTCGATCACCAAGGCTCGCTCGAGCACTCTAGCATAAGTCGAAATGCATAGAGGCATGACACTATCTCAGATGTCTCGTTGCAAACCTTGCTCGAAGGTCTGAGCTCTGAAGTACTGATCCCTGACCATATCCATCGAGTACCTGGAGAGGTTGGTGAACCTCAATGAATAGTCAGCCACCGTCATACTGCCCTGCTAGAGCTGAAGAAGCTCTTGGATGTGTACCACTCTTAGCGTAACCGGAGAGAACTCCTCCCGGAAGAGTCGCTCAAACTCTGTCCATGAAAGAGTCTCCTCATCGTGAGTCTGTGTGGTCAGACTCCACTATCGTCCCGTTGAACCCTGAAGAAGGCTCACTACTAGGATCACCATCTGGTCTACTGGCATCCTCACTAGACGGAAAACTCTGTTCACCACCTCAAGCCAGTCATCAACCGCCTGAGGGTCGGGCTCGCCTCAGAACCTAAGGGGTCTCTGTCCCTAGACCTCATGGAGCGCGCTAAGTCTGCACTCCTCATCGGTCGGTACTGCAGGTACCACGAGCTGCTCCACTGGTGGTGGCATAGCAGGCGCACCACATAGTGGCAATGCCTGGGGAATTGGTCCCTATATCGAAGCCTCGTCACTGAGGGGGTCATCCTCATGATCGTGTTGTTGAATCCTAGCGGGTATGCGTTGTAGAGGCATCCTGTAAAGAAACAAGATGTAGCATGAGTATATCAGGATATCTGACTCAAAGGACATGGAAAACACAACCCATTCCTATATGATGCATGTTCCTTTATTTTATTTCCCCGCAACCCATGTTTTCATGTACCGAGTCAAAAAACAGGTTATCAGAGTCCTGGTGTATGGATATGTCGGCCGCCACACCAACACTGGAGTCTCTGGCCTGAAAGCCAAGCTTAAAACACTTAACACTGTTTCCCCAAACCAATCTCATAGACTCTTGGTCCTAAGGTAGAACTGACCGCCTCTGATACCACTCTGTCACGACTCGTCCTAGTGGGGCCCGCACCGTGACTCCCCAAGCCCACCTCTAATAGGCCAGGGGCTGGTGACTAGCATCGAGTAGGAATATTACTACATGGGAGTCATTGCCTAAGAACCTGTACACACACACACATATCCAAGCCCACAAATGCTGAAATGTAAAAACCACTAAGGAATAAAATGCATGCATACAACTAAACCCAACCAACAGAGTATGACGGAAAGTAAAGTAATGAAAGTAAACTGGGCCAGAATACAATCCCACCAAAAACAAGAGTCTGAGAACTGCAAAGTCCAATCTGTAAACATGAAGAGGTACCGAGATTGATGCTCGTAGCTGAAGGGACGCCTTAGCCTGTAGGGAACTCAGAAAGCTCGGTCCTGCCGCGGTCCACCCTGGACTCTGTCGAAAGGCTGCTCGTCTGTACAAGACACGACACGTGTGGGCAGAGCCCGTGTAGGGGTGAGTATAACAATACTCAATAGAGGACCCTGAAAAACACAAAGCAGTACACAAAGGAAAGACACAGTCAGCTCTACACAGTATATGTCTACTGAAAATATAATAGGAGAACACAATCCATATATACTCAAAACCCATACCTGTAGTCTAAAGACAAGCCACACAACCGCATACCCCCACTAGGGATTCAATTCGAAGATTTCCATGAAGTACTCATTCCAGGAGAACACACTACATGAGTCTGGTAGCTCTGATGACGTCCGTTCGAGAAGTACTGTTCTTCGGGAAATGTCACGAGAGGTAGATACACTCATTACGGGAGACACACTCCTGAGTGGGAAGATCACGGTAGATAGAAGCACTCATTATGGGAGACACACTCCTGAGTGGGAAAGATCATGATACACGGATGAGGATCACTACCAGGGCCATGACGGATACCGCGGCTCATCCGGATTCACCAGCTAGGTGATTCACCAGCTAGGTAGAGGATCAATGCCTGGTAGAGTTGGTCACGTCGATGCCTGAATCTACCTAGGGTCAGTAATGGATAGAGGATCTCGCTCTGGGCCTCTCAGAGGGATGCTGACTCTATCACATAAAGTATTGCTGAAGGGATCATATTCCTGTAGAAGAAAACGATGCCTGGCCTTCAGGGGAATGAGAAGAAGGGGCACTAACCCAAACGAAAGATGTCCAAGATACGGTGAACAAGAGAACCATTCCATTTTCCAAAAAGTACACTGGAAACAAAATGTTTGTTTAAAAAAAAAACAATGATAAAAAAAGAAGTAAAATTCCTTTATCATTCATATAATAACATCTTTTCTCACATTAAAACTACATATCAAATAAATTTTATTTCCTTGACTCTTAATTTAATTCATGATTAAGTTTAAAAGCATTGATTTTGGAAGTTTGGTTGTCCAATGAAAATTTTCATCATTTTTATTTTCATCCATTAAATCAAAATGCCACAATGCACGTCCTCTAGACTGTGGGGTGCTAATTTGATTTTTTGGGGTCCCATAATAAATAGCATAGGATGGTTTGATTTTCATGAATAATATGAGTATTCAATAATAATAATAATAATAAAAAAAAAAAATTGTGTGTAGAGCAATGGATTGATAAAATGTGAGACTTTCGGCACTTGAGGATCGTGACTCCAGAGTTGTCTAGCCCTGAGTTTTTCAATATATCTCTATTTATGGTAATATGACTTTGTTTTTGATTAAGTTAACTCGAGGCTATGCCCAAGTATGTGGGCTTCACTTGGTTCCCTAAGGCCTTTGAGTCTGGGAGTCATCGGCAAAGTCTTACTACATGGGATAATTTGATTAACTGCAATCTCAATTACTATAGCAATATTGCAAAAAAAAAAATCCAAAAAAAAGAGGAATGAAGAATACTCATATTTGGATTAAATGTGATTCCACCTAGCACTTCCATGATTTCCCCCTTGAATGAAAATGAACCCCCATATCTATTGTGATTCACAACACATCATTACACCTAATTGAGTTGGATGAAGTATGATGATGGATTTGATCAAAGGAATGGGCTTGGGATTGGGATCTGATTTTAAATTCATCTTGTTTTAAATTATCTTGATAGGTTATAAAAATATATTTGTGTGCAATTTACATTGTGAGCACTGTTTGTTATAATGTGTTTGAAGAAAGGAATTCAAATAAAATCATTGAATTATTTGCTCGGGACTAGCAAATATAAAGTTGGGGGGTGTGATTATCCAATAAAAACATATATTTTAATTACATTTTAATGGTATTAAATGTTCATTTTTGATCTTATGGGCCTGAGTTAGTGCATTTTCATTATGAACATCCATTCTCATCATTTGTGCACTTCATGCCTAATATACACCAATTTAGGCCCAATGAGTCATCTGATTCTAAGGAATGTAATTATCAATATTTTAATTTTATATTTTGGGAACTTTATCGACACTTAAATGTGAACATTTTTCATTCAGGGATCAATGGATGATTCATAAACGATGATGGAGATATTTGAAGATGAATGGAAGCAATTCTAGAGAAGGCAGATTGGACACCAGCCCACTTATGAGACTATGGGGCCCAACATACAAGCCCAATAAATCCCAAATTTTGTGGGATGATATAATAAATGTTTAGTAACAAATCACTCTTAAGTAGATAATGCTAATTCGGCCTCTATGGTGGTCATTAAGGCGGCCCAATTCAGAGATACAATTCTGGGCCAGATTCTGCGGCCCAGAAAAACAGACCACTAATTTAATCATATCTCGGAATCCACAACTCCAAATGGGCCCAAATTTTACAGGAGGTTATAAGACATCCGAATATCCATTTTCTTCTTATATGACCCACCCTTATTCGGCCATCTAGAAGGTCATACAAATGCGTCTGTTCGGTGAAGGAAAACTGGCTGCCACCTCGGGTCAAGGGTGGAAAAATCAACTCTCCCTTACTTTCCACCCACCTATGGCCTACCACAATTAATTGAGGAGACTTGTACTGTTTGAGGATCGAGCCAAGGTCTCAAGAATGCCTATTTAAGGCAGTGGTGTTGGAGAATTGAGGGATCTTTGGTGCTTGGTTTCATTGTAGTGTTATGCTGCCGCTTTGTGTTTGTAATCGCATTTCTTCCTCATGTAAGTTGTTTAATTCACCTTAGTTTCTTAATAAAAGTTCTTCATTTACTCTTATTCTGTTCTTATACTTATCACGTTGATACCGTTGGTTCAAGGTGTGAATTTATTCACACCATACTTTGTGATATTTATCACACAACGGAGGAGTGATCTTTTTTTGTTGTTGTTTTTACTTCTTCAATTCCACCCTTGTAAGTCTACTTCCCGCTTCCGTTGAAGACATGTCATCAATGGAGGGCTAACTCTTTTATGGGTTGATCCAAGGGAGTATCAAGGGGCTGTATTGGATGTTATTTATCACTCCATTAATGGATAATCACTTCTTTTAAATGAGATTTTTATTTGATGATTTTAAAACATCTTCATCCTTATTGAATTTAAGGTCACACATTTCAAGTGCTAATACGAACCTCTACCTTGGAGTTCTCAAAACATTGATCCTTTAAGTGTATAGGTGATTAGTATTAGGGTGTGTAGTCATTAAACCAGTAAGTGATGATTTCGTTTGATCTTCTTAAATGAATCCATCTCAATTATAAGAAATTGAAATCATTAAAAAAAGTAATTTATCCAATCCACCCCAAGCGATAACCTAGGATAAACTCATTCTTTTAAATTGAATTCACTTAAATCTATTAGTTATCCTTTAAACCCATATAAAATCAACCCAAGTTGGCCACTTCATAGCCAAAAACAGTCCATAGAATGTACATGTCTATAGGTTTCTTCTTAGGTCTCCGAGGATTCGATAACCCAAGCTAATCTACAAGGACCGTTCTACCTTCATCTCTTGGGTAAATTTGAGCGAGAATCAAATTTTGATGTTTGATTTTGTTCAGAAAGGCTTTATAGATACTCGTAAGCATCATTTGGGGCTTTGTTTTTAAAGGTTCCATTATACATCATGTCAATGAATTGTTTGTTCCTCGGACCCAACCCTTCATAGAAAATTCTCACTTGTTCAGGAATAGAAAAACCATGGTGTGGAAACATGTATAGAGTGTCTTTGAACCTCTCCCATGTTTCATAGAATGACTCTCCATCTTTTTCAAAAAAGTTTTGGATACTCTTTTTAAGTGCAATTGTTTTGTGGTGGGGAAAGTATTTTTTGTAGAATTCTCTTTGTAGTTGGTTCCAAGAATTTATGGATGATGGTCTCAAATTGTTTAGCCAATTTTTAGCTCGATCCTTTAAAGAAAAAGGAAATAGCCTCATATTAGATAATTCTAGTTGATGTGAGGGACACATGGTTTCTACAATGTCATTGAACTCCTTAATGTGCAGGTATGGCATCTCGGACTCCATTCCATGGAATGTGGGAAGGTGGTTTAGGACATGTGGTTTAAAGATGTAGTTGGCATCTCCTAGGGAATTGTGTCTAATGCATGAGGGGGCATTGGTCTAGGAAGGTGTGAGGTAGTCATTCATGGTTTGATCCATCGCATTCCCCAAGTTTGGGGCTGCCTCATTTGGAATTCATTATTCTCTTGAAACCAAAAAAGTTGGAATGATCATTGATGTCTTAGGAAAGACTATAGAGGAAACTAAATCAACCATTTCTGATATTCCTTTGATTTTACCACTCATTTTAGAACATAGGCTTGTGCATGAAACAAATTCTAAAAATAGAATGAATCTCAACCTAGTAGAAGTGGTGAAACATGTGGTCCTTAAAATGTTGAAAGTTGGTATTGGGTAAGTCGTGGGGTTCAAGTCGAGCTAATGACGTTAAACAAAGAGCTTCACGGGAGGCAACCCGTGGTTTTCATGTTTCTAAACTTTCTGAATCATATTTATTTTTCAAATTTCTCAACAAAATTGGTTACTTTTGAATAGTATATTCAACCACCAAATTGGAATGATCAGTTTCAGGAATGGGTATGGACTCAAATTTTGTGATTTCTCTTAATGGTTTAGTGATTTGTGTTTTTGAAAAATCATCAATGGAGTTATATTCAGGAGACTCAATACATGATGTAAAATTTCCCTCTTATGAATAAAAAAAATGAGTTTCCTCTTGATTTAAACACCTATCAACAATTCCTTGATCCTCCTCATCTTCCCCAAACCTAAAGGTTTTTTCTTTAGTAAATTCATGATAGGTTTTTGGGAAACTAGACACTTCACATAAGGTTATGGAAGGGATAGTTTGTGTAGGGATGCGTTCCTCACAATTTTTAATGCTTTTTAGTTCTAACCTCAATGAGTAAACCTCAAAATTCATTATCTCCATTTTTTGACATAGTTTTTCAAGTAATGGATGTGGATTAGGATGGATAAGGGGTTGAGACAAATGGTCTATTCCAGGTGGATAATTAAGTTGTTGGAATTGCACAAGAGGGTGTTCAGATTGGCTTTGTGAGGATTGAAAATAATTATATATTGGGATGTTTTGTGGATCATAGGAGTAAAAACATTGTGGTTCATTAGGTTGTTGATGATCCCACCAATAGAAATTAGGACGGTCATTGTACATCACACTTGGTGTGGTGTGATCAAAGTAAGGAGAGGTTCCCCATGTTTGGATTTGTTCAAAAGGGTTTTCCATAGAAGTGAGGGGGTGAGAACATAGAATAAGGATGAAAAAAGGATTATAATGTCTAAGATAACTTACTTAGGTCCCTGGCAATGGCGCCAAAATTTGATTCTCGCTCAAATTTACCCAAGAGATGAAGGTAGAACGGTCCTTGTAGTTTAGCTTGGGTTATCGAATCCTCGGAGACCTAAGAAGAAACCTATAGACACGTACATTATATGGACTGTTTTTGGCTATGAAGTTCCCAACTTGGGTTGATTTTATATGGGTTTAAAGGATAAATAATAGATTTAAGTGAATTCAATTTAAAATAATGAGTTGATCCTAGGTTATCGCTTGGGGTGGATTGGATGAATTACTTTTTTTAATGATTTCAATTTCTTATAATTGAGATGGATTCATTTAAGAAGATCAAACGAAATCATCACTTACTGGTTTAATGCCTACACACCCTAATACTAATCACCTATACACTTGAAGGATCAAAGTTTTGAGCACTCCAAGGTAGAGGTTCGTATTAGCACTTGAAATGTGTGACCTTAAATTCAATAAGGATGAAGATGTTTTAAAATCATCAAATAAAAATCTCATTTAAAAGAAGTGATTAGCCATTAATAGAGTGATAAATAACATCCAATACAGCCCCTTGCTACTCCCTTGGATCAACCCATAAAATAGTTAGCCCTCCATTGATGACATGTCTTCAACGGAAGCGGGAAGTAGACTTATAAGGGTGGAATTGAAGAAGTAAAAACAATAACAAAAAAAGATTACTCCTCCGTTGTGTGATAAATATCACAAAGTATGGTGTGAAGAAATTCACACCTTGAACCAACGGTATCAACGTGATAAGTATAATAACAGAATAAGAGTAAATTAAGAACTTTTATTAAGAAACTAAGGTGAATTAAACAACTTACATGAGGAAGAAATGCGATTACAAACACAAAGCGATAGCATAACACTACAATGAAACCAAGCACCAAAGATCCCTCAATCCTCCTACACCACTGCATTAAATAGGAATTCTTGAGCCCTTGGGTCGAGCCTCCAACAGTCCAAGTCTCCTCAATTAATTGTGGTAGGCCATAGGTGGGTGGAAAGTAAGGGAGAGTTGATTTTTCCACCCTTGACCTGAGGTGGCAGCCAACTTTCCTTCACCGAACAGATGCATTTGTATGACCTTCTAGATAGCCGAATCAGGGTGGTCTATATAAGAATAAAATAGATCTTAGAATGTCTTCTAATCTCCTGTAAAATTTGGGCCCATTTTTATTTGTGGATTCCGAGATATGATCAAATTAGTGGGATGTTTTTCTGGGCCGCAAAATCTGGCCCAGAATTGTATCTCTAAATTGGGCCGCCTTAATGACCACCATAGAGGCCGAATTAACATTATCTAATGAAGAGTTATTTGTTACCCAACATTTCTTCTATCATCCCACAAAATTTGAGATTCATTGGGCCTGTATGTTGGGCCCCATAGTCTCATAAGTGGGATGGTGTCCAATCTGCCTTCTCTAGAATTGCTTCCATTCATCTCCAAATATCTCCATCATCGTTTATGAATCATCCATTGATTCCTGAATGAAAAATGTTCACATTTAAGTTTAGATAAAGTTCCCAAAATATCAAATTAAAATATTGATAATTACATTCCTTAGAATCAGATGACTCATTGGGCCTAAATTGGTGTATATTAGGCATGAAGTGCACAAATGATGAGAATGGATGTTCATAATGAAAATGCACTAACTCAAGCCCATAAGATCAAAAATGAACATTTAATACCATTAAAATGTAATTAAAATATATTTTTTTATTGGATAATCATACACAGCATGTAGAAAAGTTACACGTCGTGTTGTCTGACCCCGGGTACTGCCTGTGTACAACAGCCCGTGTCATAAGGCTGGTCGTGTAGAAAAGTGAGTACACGGTGTGTAGTATGTTGTACACGCCGTGTCTGAGTGACTGGGTTCAGCTCCGTGTACACCGGTCGTGTGCCCGTACACGGTTCTCAACCCGTGTACTCCAACCCGTGTAATCGGTACACAGGGTGACCCGCGTTACTGGCCTCGCCTGGCCGTGTGATGGAGTACACAGTCGTGTACTCCATCCCGTGTCCGTGTATCCTCGAGATACATGCCGAGTCCTACGTAGCTACTTCTATCATGCCGCGTAGAGAGTACACGTCGTGTCGTCTGAAGCCGTGTAGTCCATATCGTGTCCGTGTACTTCCCAAAATACACGTTGAGCTTCGGGGAAAGTCCAACACGCCGTGTGACCAGGGTCACACGTCGTGTGATTCCTCTCTAACCCCCGAAACCCTATCCACTGCCTCCAGTACTACACGACATGTTCTTCGGAAGTACACACCGTGTATTCTGGAAATTTCCAGAAACGCGAACCTTCGCTGTCGCGCCTTCTGTGATGTCCCGTTCATCGATCCGGCCGTCTGATCGCCATGAAACTCCCAGGTTTTGGTCGCCCCGACACCACGAAGCTGATTTATTTATTTTTGGACCTCCGACCGGCTCCGAAAACATGCAACGATCCACCCGCGTGAAGAACGCTTGAAGAACGGCCCTTCCCGATCCGGTCTGATTCGCCGTCCGCTATCGTCGTCACACCTCTGCAAGGTCGTTGTGGTGTTGAATCTTCAAATTGGGATCGTTGTGTCGCAAAACGGATGTGCAACGATCCGTTGTTCCCCGCCCCGCGAAGAACGCACAGAGAAAAGAAAGGGGAAGAAATCCAATGAATAAATCGAGGAACGAACCTCCGTCGTCATTCATTACGGCGTGGATCCGCTCTCGTTAGTAGGATTAAATGGAGTAGAATCAAACAACAAAAATTAAACATGGATCAATTCTCCGAATCATCCCAATAAAACCCTCCTGCAAGAACATACGAATCCGCGGATCAACTTGTTCATGGTTGATCCGCGTTCGTCGTTTAAATCAAAAGCGGGGAAAAGAATTTAAATAACAAACCCCTACCTCAATTGGGACTGATCGCTGACGAAGGGGCCGTGATACCTTTGTCATCGAGATCCTCCAACCTCATTGGCGCAACGATTCTCAACTTCGATTCATCGTCGTTCATCGCTGAGAGTTTGCTCCAAAGCTCCACGAATTTTCCAGAGTTTCCTCTCAATCCTTGCCAACAAGCAACATTCAATTATCCCAATAAAAAGGGAAACATGTTTTGGCATTCAAAATACGCTACAATTTTAATGAGTCCAACTTGTCATTTCTGAGTCATTATGACATGACATTTATTAAAGGAACAACTGCCCCGCCGCCGCGCTGCACCAAATGTTTCCATATAAAATAAAATAAACATTGCGAATTTTTTTTTATTTTATTTTACTGAAAACGTCCGAAAATTAACTTTTTCCCTCGACCCACACCGGTCAAGGTTAGACCTGTTATTAGGTAAATTCATCGTCCCGGACGCAACGATACCCTCATATTTTTAATCCGGGCATCCGTTTGGAAACCGCCACAACCGCACACAAGTGCCGACTCACTTAACTACTAAAAAAAGTTCGAACCACCATTCCAGGATCACCGGGCTTCAGAATGATGTGCCGTCACTACCCCTGGTCTCGTAATAATTCCATATAATATTTAAAAATAATACACGAAAAAATCCGAGACATTATAACGATCTTATTCAATACTTATTCTTCAGAATATCAAAAATATGATCAAACCATGATGATATCTTATTTATACTTATTGTCTTGGATATGCAAACACATTCTTAAAATTCACCAATGATTGTCACACCCGGACTTTGTAGTGAGATATGTTTTTAATTTTAGTTTTTATCTCATAATTTTATCTGTCTTCTTAATAATCGTTTTGTTGAAGTGCGGGCCGAACCTGATGAGAGTTTTTCGCTTTTGCGTTGATAAGTGAGCATTGGCTTGGTAATATGCGATGCGCGGACATGGCACGTGCAAAGCCGTGTAGCTTCACCAGGTTAACATGCGCCCTGCCCAATGCGCAGGTGGTTAACAGACCTAATTAAAATAATTTTTTAAATTTTTTTAATTATTATAATAATTATTGTTGTTATCATCATCATCATGATCATCATCATCATCATCATCATCATCATCATCATCATCATCATCATCATCATCATCATCATCATCATCATCATCATCATCATCATCATCATCATCATCATCATCATCATCATCATCATCATTACTATTATTATTATTATTATTATTAACATTATTATAATTAGTATTTTAATTTAGTTGTTAGCATTTAAAATTTTAGCATCATTAGCTTTTTAATTAATAATATTGATATTGCCTTATTATTATTATTATTATTATTATTTTTGAATTAGTTTAAATGTTTTTCTTTTTTGGATAGTCTAATTTTTTTATTCTTTTTATTTTCTCTTCCATTTGATTTCATTTATCTTTTCTTTTTCTTTTTTTCCTTTTTCTTTTATCTCTTTCTTTTCTTTTATTTATTTCTCTCCCTCACTTACCCTCTTCCCTTCTATCGCACTACCCAGGTGCAAACCCTTGCGCCGATTTTCCCCCCCTACCCATTGCCGCTGCGCCCTCCTCCCCTACTCCTCCCGAAGACGCCGCGCCCCATCCTTCCCTGCTGCCTCCCCGCAACCGCCCCCACTACCTTCCCCCTGCTATATCTTGCTCGGTCCGGCTGCCCCTGCTACCTCCTGCTCAGTCCGGCAGCCCCTGCCACCTCCTTCTACCCTCCCATTTTTCCCAGCTGATGCCACCCTCCTTCCTCCTCCAGATAGCCGCACTGCACCCTCTCTATGTCCAGCAGATCATCCGACAACCCCCCTCCCTTGGTTGCGCCTATTCCCCGCACCTCTCCATTTGATTTTTCAGCACCGCGCAAGCCCGGACAACCTCCGTCAACTTCCGGCCAACCTTTCGAAACCCTCGTCGTAGGTGCAGAGTACACCAATTATGCATTCTTCCATTTTTGATGATGTTGCGGTTATGGTTTAGTTGTGATTGATTAAGTCTTGATGCATTTTTCACGATGCTTTGTTTTAGGGGCCTTTAGAGATTCCTTACAGTGCGTTCGTCATGTGACGAGTGTTTCACACCAATATTGTGACATTGCGACGCACCGATAGGTGATTCTTCACACAAATATTAACTGATGATCATTTGCTTGTTTATTTAATTGGTTTAGTGCATTTGTGTATTTGTTTACATGATGTAGAATTATTTTTGACTAAGTTCTATCGTGCATTTAATTTTTTAGAAGTATGTTTAAGTGATGTTAGTCCATTTTTATTGTGAAAACCCACTTTGAACTGTTTATTATTATTTTGTAAACTGTGCAGTGTATGTGTTAGGAAGTACAGATGATGCGGTTTATATTTTTCCGTGTTGTCAGAATATGTTTTATTTTAGAAGGAGTTTTGAGTGACTTTTTGCCCTTTAAATTTTTTTTCGACATGTTTGGAAACTATTTAATAATTCTTCTTACTGGTTTTCCTAATTATAAAAAGTGTTTTTATAAAACTATGCAACTGGTTTAATTTAATGTGCAAGCAGACAGGTTAAGTTCTAAAAAGTTTTTGGTGTGCGTCTGGTTTTCAAAGAGGGTATCGATGTGCGAATGACGTGTTTTTGTGTGTAAGCACCTTGTTTGGCTTTTAAGTGTTAATGTGACATGTGATGTGAACTTAGATTTTAGACGAGCACAAAGAGGGAAACCTGGGGTATTAGGTGGGGGAACTAGGACTAGTGAGTTAGTGTTCTGGAGATGGCTTGACCCAGTTTAACTGGCAGAATTGACATTTGCAACATTAACTAAACATATGGTTTCTTAGGGTAGTGGTTTCTAAGCCACGTTTTCTGAGGGTCGTGGTTTTTAAGCCACAGTTTCTGAGGGTCATGGTTTCAAAGCCACGGTTTCTGAGGGTCGTGGTTTCTAAGCCACGTTTCACCGAGACACGATGTTCTAGGGTCTCATCTATTACTAGTACCCATAGGTCCTCTCTCATCCCTTGGTGCTCTCGGTTACTTTGCGCACACCAATGATACATGATATGTCACTTGAGTTACTACACAAACATGGGTTTGCTTTAAACTGATTTTCTTTAAGGTCATTTCATGGAAAATTGTTTTCATTAACATTGTTAAGATTTTCTTACTTTCTTTTATTTATCATTACAAATGTATTTGTCTTTTAATATTTGTGCGTGGAATCTTTTCACGGTGGCATCCTGCTGGGCAATTTCTCACACCCTACTTACACCTTTGGGTGCAAGTAGATTTGTTTATATCTGATACAGGTAAGGGTCTAGCATTTGGGAGTGGTTGTTCAGGTTGTTAGCAGACCTCTTGACGTGACGTTGTGGTGATGGATTTTAGGGTGGTGTCCTCTTGTCGGGCGACAATTTTTGGGATGGTTTTTGGTCACCATAATTTTAGTGTTGTTTGGGTTTTGGATTTACATGTGACTCAAAATCTGGTTTTGGTTAAAGGATTGTTTGGCTGTGACTTTTACTTTTGGTTTGGTTTATTTTTTTGATTGCTTTATATTTGTTTATTCAGGTAAATCATTCCCAAGGTTTATTTTGATACCCGGGCACTTGTGCCAGCCCGTGGGGATCGGGAATGCCCTTCGGGCCTTGCCCCGGACTGGGTCGGGCGTCGGTTTGGATGACGATCCGATTTGGTTCATGAAAAAATGGTATCAGAGGTTTGGTTTAAGCTATTTGGGTATTTTATTTGGGATGAATCAGGATAGACAAGAGTTAGGACGACCGGAGCTCAGAATTCTGGTTGCGAGTAGGGTGCCTGGTCAGCACACCTCGTGACAAACCTTGAGTCTCCATGGGGTGTCAGGATGCTTGTTTGACTTCTCTTCCAAGTGGGACGTGCAGGCTGCAGACTGTGCGTAGACATCAGATGAGGAAGAAGTGGTTTGATTATTGTGTTTCTCCTGCATGTTTATTTTACTGATGTTTATTTTTCATGATGAAATTTTCTTTTTCAAGTTGATGTATTAATGATGTTCTTTTTGTGACTGTTGCTCCTTACATCAAGATGCCTCCCTGGAGAGCTTATATGCATCCACGGGAGGAAGCTGGAGAGAGTTCTCCTTCGCCGCTTGATCAAAGATTTGTAGAAGCTATGGTTCGGGCTGTTTAGGCTTTAGGACAAGGGGAGACTCCTGCCCCTGCCCCTATTCCATCTAGAGGAGATGAGTCTGGCTCCAAGAAGGATAAAGCTCAGGAGTTTCTGAAGAATAAACCTCCTTCATTCCGAGGTAGTTTAGAACCTCAAGAGGAAGAGGAATGACTTGAAAAGATAGAGCATATGTTCGAATTCCTTGACACGCCCGAGGAGGTCAGGGTAAAGTGTGCCTCATTCCATCTAGAGGGTTCCAGTCGCAAGTAGTGGGAATCGGTGATTCAGGATGGGAAACATGAGCAGATGAGTTGGAAGGATTTCAAAGCTATCTTTAACGAGCAGTACTGTCCTAAGTTCCTAGCCTACGCCAAATCTTGGGAGTTCATGGATCTTTCGCAAGGGGATTAGACAATGATGGAGTATGCAAACCGCTTTGCCGAGCTAGTGCGGTACGCGCCTGAGATTGTTTCAAATGAATATTTGAAAGCTCAAAAGTTTGAGAAGGGCCTTCAACCATAAAATTACTCTCAGGTTTTCTTGTTCAAGTTGGAAACTTATGCCGAGGTGGTCAATCGTGCTTGCATGGTCGAGATTGACGAGAGAGTAAAGTCAGGGTTTTCCGGATTAGTGTCAGGTTTTGGCAGTGGTAGTTCATCTGAAAAGAAGAGGAAGCGTGATGAGCAAGGGAAGAAGGTGGGTGGAAGCTCATGCCATCCATTCAGGCAGACCTCATCGATTGCTTCTGATACAAAGTCTGTTGTGTTCCATCAGTATAGAAGGGTAGGGCACATCCGACCTGCATGTCCATACCCTCCCAGACCTTGCCATGGGTGTGGAGTTGTGGGACATCTACAACGTTTCTGTAGGAATGTACGACCTTACCAGAGTGGGACTGGATCTGTAGCTTCTAGAGGGGTATCAGTTCAGTCAGAGCCGACCAGGATGATGGGATCTCGGTTCGGTGGCTGTGGTGGTATGACCAGGTCGTCTTCGGGGCATAGCCAGATTAGGGCAGAGCCTCAGGTGAGTGGTTGTTCTCAGGAAGGGACCAGACATCTGCATGCTGTGGATTAGGCACTAATGAGATCTAATGCAGGACCTTTAACTATTCAAGGTACTATTCTGATTTCATCTTCTATAACTATAGTTTTATTTGATACTGGTGCTTCAGTTTCCTTTATATCTTCCCATCTTGTGAATCTGCTGAACCTACCAACCGAATTGTTATCTTTTTCCATGGAGTTGGTAACACCGTTGGGGAAAGAGAGGGAGCAAGGCCTTAAGTGTCTGTTGTGCATGCTCTCTGTGTCAGGAGTCGAGATAGAGTGGGATTTCTTGGTCCTTGATATGGACCTGTTTGATGTGTTCCTCGACATGGACTGGCTAGTGTGCTTTCAAGCGCATATTGACTGCTATCGGCAATGGGTTAGTTTTCTGGCACCTGATGGGAGCCTCCATGTATTCCTTGGGGAATGGGATCCTCAGTTAGATCGCGTAGGACCTCCACTTCCCGAGTTGGGGAATCTTGCTTATCAGTTATCGTCGCTTGCACTGGACGACGATAGTGGCACTTCTCAGAGTGGTCTACCTCCTGTAGTGGATGAGTTTCCAGAGGTATTTCCCAATGATTTTTTAGGCTTACCCCCAAAGTGGGACATGGAGTTCTTGATTGAATTTGCATCGGGAACACAACCTATATCTCTTCCCTCATATCACATGGCCCCCACCAAATTGAGGGAATTAAAGATATAGTTGGACGATTTGGAATCCAAAGGATTCATTCGCCCGAGCATCTTTCCTTGGGCCGCCCCAATTTTATTTGCGAAGAAGACCGATGAAACCCTCTGGTTGTGCATTGATTACCAGAAATTGAATAAGTTAAACATCAAGAATAAACACCCTTTGCCCCAAATTAATGACTTGTTTGACCAAATGAAGGGGGAAAAGTGGTTCTCCAAAATCGACTTGCGTTCGGGATACCACCAACTCAGGGTGAGAGAAGCAGACATTCTGAAGACGGCTTTCCGAAGTAGGTATGACCACTTCGAGTACTTGTTCATGCCTTTCAGATTGACGAATGCTCCAATAGTTTTCATGGCACTCATGAATAGGGTGTTCCACAAATATCTTGACTCCTTTGTCATGGTATTTGTGTACGACATCCTGGTTTATTCTGGATTTGAGGAGGAGCATGAGCATCACTTGCGGATCGTTTTGGGCACTTTGTGGAATCACCGCTTGTATGCCAAACTTTCGAAGTGCACATTCTGGATCAGGGAAGAGAAGTTTCTGGGGTATGTTATCTCAGAACAAGGGGTTTTAGTGGATCCTGAGAATATCAGTGCAGTGATGTTGTGGGAACAGCCGAGGCATGTGTTTGAGATCATGAGTTTTCTTGGCCTGGCAGGTTATTACAGATGTTTTGTTTGAGATTTCTCGCAGCTTTCCTCCTCCATGACCGCACTCACCCAAAAATGGGTGAAGTTTGAATGGATCCCGCAGTGCTAGGCATCCTTTGAGGAGTTGAAGCGGTGGTTGACCACCACACCTGTGTTGATCTTACCAGAGTCTGGGAAGGGCTATGTGGTTTATTTTGATGCTTCAGGTATAGGCCTTGGGTGTGTACTCATGCAGGATAATCATGTGGTGGCTTATGGTTCTCACTAGCTCCGACCACACGAGAAGAATTATCCGACTCACGACCTTGATTTAGCAGCAGTGATGCACGCCTTGAAGACTGCCACTACCTCTTTGGGGAGAAATTTTTGGTCTATTCTGACCATAAGAGCCTAGCCTACATTTTCTCTTAGAAGGATCTCAATTTGAGGTAGCGCTGCTGGATCGAGTATCTGTAGGGATTTGACTTTGACATTGTCTATACCCTAGGAAAAGGTAATGTGGTGGCTGACACTTTGAGCAGGAAGGTACTAGTGCAGGCATTGAGGAAGTCCAATGATGAGTGGACTTTGATGGGGATATTCGCCCAAATGCACTTGGAGAACAAGGAGCACAACAAAGGTACTTTCTTGGCTAGCATTCAGTTGAATCCCGCTCTCCTGGAGTTGATTCAGCGGGAGCAGCCCGGTGATGAGCTGTGTCAGCGATCTATGCAGTTTATTCATGGTGGGGAGAATCCTTCTGATTGGTCTTTGTCTCTTAATAGGATCTTGTGCTTCAAGGGCCGTGCAGTGGTGCCGTTGTCTCTACGGAAGGAGGTGATGCAGGATAGCCACTGGTCTCAGTGGGCCATCTATCCTGGTACTACCAAGATGTATTACGATATTCGTCGCCAGTTCTGGTGTCCAGGTATGAGATGGGACATAGTCGACTTTGAATCGAGATGCTACACTTATCAGTAGGTGAAAGCAGAGCATCAAAGACCATCTAGCCTACTTCAGCCATTACCCATTCCTACCTGGAAGTGGGATGAGGTCACCATGGACTTCATTGTTGGTTTGCATCATACACCTCAAGGAAGGAATTCTATTTGGGTAGTGATTGATCGTTTGACCAAGTCAGCTCACTTTATCCCAATCAGAGATACAATGAAGTTGGATGAGTTGGGCCGTTTGTATGTTTAGAAGGTGGTCAAACTTCATGGTGTGAAGTTAGTGGTTGTTTCTGATAGGGACCCCCACTTTACCTATTGATTTTGGGAAGACCTACAAAAGGATTTAGGGTGACAGATTAAGATGAGCACGACATACCATCCTCAGACGGATGGCCAGATGGAGCGGGTGAATCAGATTCTGGAGGACATGCTTCGCACACGTGTGTTGGATTTTGGAGGTTCATGGGATAACCATTTGGGATTGGTTGAGTTTGCTTATAATAACAGTTACCAATCCTCTATTAAAATGGTACCCTTCGAGGCGCTCTATGGTCGGCCTTGTCGGTCTCCTTTGTGTTGAGATAGGTAGGTGAGACCTCACTTTTGGGACCGAGCCTAGTTCAGGAGACGTCTAAGAAGGTCAAGTTAATTAGACAACGGTTGTTGACATCTCAGAGTCGCCATAAATCTTATGCAGATTAGAGGCATAAAGATCTTGAGTTTTTAGTGGGGGACAGAGTATTCTTGAAGGTTTCCCCTCGCTTGGGTCACTGCTGTTAAAGAAAGCAGGGGAGGCTAACACCGAGGCATGTTGGGCCTTTCGAGATTACTGAGCGGATTGGCAAGGTGGCATATAGGTTAGATTTTCCTTCACAGTTGACATCAATTCATGATGTATTTCATGTCTCCCAACTGAAAAGTATACTCCCGATCTGTCACATGTGTTGAATTGGGAAGAGTTGGAGATAGAGCCCGAATTATCAGTTTTGAGTGGCCAATGCAGATAGTGGATTCTCAGGAGAAGGTGCTTTGTGGAAAGTCCATTCCTTTGGTTCACACTCTTTGGCAACATGGAAATGACGAACATGAGACTTGGGAGCGGAATTCATGGGTTGATCAGGAGTACCCATTTATATTCTTTGACCAGGCTTCGAATTGACTTTTCGAGGGCGTAAAGTTTTCATGGTGGGGAGAATTGTCAAACCCAGACTTCGCAGTGAGGTATGTTTTTAATTTTAATTTTCATCTCATAATTTTAGATGTCTTCTTAATAATTGTTTGGTTGAAGTGCAGGATGAACCCGATGTGAGTTTTTTCGCTTTTGCGCTGGTAAGTGAGCGTTGGCTTGGTAATACGCGACGTGCGGATAGGGCACGATCGAAGCCGTGTAGCTTCGCCAGTTTAACGTGCGCCCTTCCCAGTGCACAGGTGGTTAACTAACCTAATTAAAATATTTTTTTTAATTTTTTTAATTATTATAATAATAGTTATTGTTGTTGTTGTTATTATTATTATTATTATTATTAACATCATTATAATTAGTATTTTAATTTAGTTGTTAGCATTTAAAATTTTAGCATTATTAGCTTTTTAATTAATAATATTGATATTTCCTTATTATTATTATTATTATTTTTGAATTAGTTTAAATGTTTTTATTTTTTGGATAGTCTATTTTTTTATTTTTATTTCCCCTTCCATTTTATTTCATTTATATTTTCTTTTTCTTTTTTTCCTTTTTCTTTTATATCTTCCTTTTCTTTTATTTCTTTTCTTCTTTTTTCCCTCTCTCTCCCTCACTTACCCTCTTCCCTTCCATCACGCTACCCAGGTGAAAACCCTTGTGCCGCTTCCCCCTACCCATTGCTGCTGCGCCCTCCTCCAGTGCTCCTCCTGGCGGCGCCATGCCCCCTCCTTCCCTATTGCCTCCCCGCGACTGCCCCCACTACCTTCCCCTTGATACAACCCGCTCGGTCCAGCCGCCCCTGCCACATCCCGCTCAGTTCGGCCGCCCCTGCTACCTCCCGCTCGGTCCGGCCACCCTTGCTACCTCCTGCTCGGTCCAGTCACCCCCGCTACCTCCCTCTGCCCTCCCGTTTTTCCTAGCTGACGCCACCCTCCTCCCTCCTCCGGATAGCCGCGCTGCACCCTCTCCGTGTCCGCAGATCATCCGGCAGCGGATAATTTTTTAATATGGGTTTTAAAAAAACAAAAATTAGGTAAAAGAGGTTAGGGTTGGGTCCAAGATGCGTGAACCCCGTTCACGCATCACTGACCCCGGGAAGATGCGTGAACGGGGTTCACGCATCTTAACCGCGCTGAAGGATGCGTGAACCGCGTTCACGCATCCTTCACGAAGTTGATGAATGATGCGTGAACGGGGTTCACGCATCCTACAGTAACCTTTTTTTTAAAATTTTTATTTTTATTTTGTTTTGTTTTGTTTTGTTTTATATATATATACAAACAAAACATAAAATTCAGCAGAATTTATCTGCTATTTAATATCCAGCAGAACTGCCATTACAGCAGTCTGGATTCTGACTGAAACCATCACCCAGGGCTCTCTTTTATAAGGGGGCTTGCCCATAAAATCATACTGCATTTCCGATGTGGGATTCAGGTTCTCTTTTCCTGCACAGAACATTCTGTATTTCCGATGCGGGATTCTGTTTCAAGTACGCGACTTTGAAAGACTGTAAAATACAAACTATACGACCAATATAAATGAAACTTAAAACATGGATTAAACATATAATAAATAGTTGAAAATGAAAAGAATTTCGTAAAAAGGGTTGATGAATAATAATTTATAAGCTTTCAAAACCACCAACTTGAAACTTAAAAAAGTTTCAAGTACGTGACTTTGAAAGATCATAAAATAAAAACTATAAGACCAATATGAATGAAACTTAAAACATGGATTAAACATACAAGAAATAGTTGAAAATAAAAAAATTTTCATAAAAAGTGTTGATGAATAATAATTTATAAGCTTTCAAAACCACCAACTTGAAACTTAAAAATGTTTCAAGTACGTGTCTTTGAAAGATTATAAAATACAAACTATAAGACCAATATGAATGAAACTTAATATACAGATTAAACATATAATTATTAATTACATAATAATTAATTAGTTAATTAGTAAATTAGTAATATAATAAATAATTATAAATATTCATTACAATTATTAGTTATTAATTATTAATAATTAATTATATAATAATTAATTAGTTAATTAGTAATATAATTTTTAATTATTATTATAATTATTAATTATATAATTAATGATTATATTACTAATTAACTAATTAATTGTTATGTAATTAATAATTAATAATTATATTACTAATTAACTAATTAATTAATATATAATTAATTTTTAATAATTAATAATTATATTGGTAATTAACTAATTAATTATTATATAATTAATAATTACTAATTATAATTAATAATTATATTACTAATTATAATTACTAATTATATTACTAATTATAATAAATAATTATATTACTAATTAATATATAATAATTATAGTTAATAATTATAGTACTAAATAACCAATTAATTTTTAATAGTTAATCATTATATTGGTAATTAGCTACTTAATTATTATATAATTAATAATTAATAATTAATAATTAATAATTAATAATTATAATAAATAATTATAATCACTAATTATATTACTAATTAATCAATTACTTATTTTATAATTAATAATTATATTACAAATTAACTAATTAATAATTATAGATAAATAAAAAATAATTATAATTAATAAATATATTACTAATTAACTAATTAATTATTATATAATAAATAATAAATAATTATATTTAATAATTATATTATTAATTAACTAATTAATTATTATATAATTAATAATTAATAATTAATAATTATAATTATAATTAATAATTACTATTAAGATTTATATTACTAATTAACTAAGTAATTATCAATTAATAATTATACTACTAATTAACTAATTAACTATTATATAATTATATTACTAATTAACTAGTTAATTATTGTATATTAGTAATTAATAATTAATAATTATATTAATTATTAACTAATTAATAATTATATTACTAATTAACTAATTAATTATTAGCTATTTTTTATATGTTTAATCCATGTTTTAATTTTCATTTATATTGGTTTTATAGTTTGTATTTCATAGGCTTTCAAAGGCACGTAAACGTATTTAAGTTTCAAGTTGGTGGTTTTGAAAGCTTATAAATTATTTTTCATCAACATTTTTTTATGAAATTCTTTTTATTTTCAACTATTTCTTATATGTTTAATCCGTATATTAAGTTTCATTCATATTGGTCTTATAGTTTGTATTTTATAATCTTTCAAAGACACGTACTTGAAACATTTTTAAGTTTCAAGTTGGTGGTTTTGAAAGCTTATAAATTATTATTCATCAACACTTTTTATAATTTTTTTTTATTTTCAACTATTTCTTGTATGTTTAATCCATGTTTGAAGTTTCATTCATATTGGTCTTATAGTTTTTATTTTATGGTCTTTCAAAGTCACGTACTTGAAACTTTTTTAAGTTTCAAGTTGGTGGTTTTGAAAGCTTATAAATTATTATTCATCAACCCTTTTTACGAAATTCTTTTCATTTTCAACTATTTATTATATGTTTAATCCATGTTTTAAGTTTCATTTATATTGGTCGTATAGTTTATATTTTACAGTCTTTCAAAGTCACGTACTTGAAACAGAATCCCGCATCGGAAATGCAGAATGTTCTGTGCAGGAAAAGAGAACCTGAATCCCACATCGGAAATGCAGTATGATTTTATGGGCAAGCCCCCTTATAAAAGAGAGCCCTGGGTGATGGTTTCTGTCAGAATCCAAACTGCTGTAATGGCAGTTCTGCTGGATATTAAATAGCAGATAAATTCTGCTGAATTTTATGTTTTGTTTGTATATATATATATATATATATATATATATAAAACAAAACAAAACAAAAAAAAATTTAAAAAAAAAGTTACTGTAGGATGCGTGAACCCCGTTCACGCATCATTCATCAACTTCGTGAAGGATGCGTGAACGCGGTTCACGCATCCTTCAGCACGGTTAAGATGCGTGAACCCCGTTCACGCATCTTCCCGGGGTCAGTGATGCGTGAACGGGGTTCACGCATCTTGGACCCAGTTTTAAAAATATCGGAACCCTAACCCCTTTTACCTAATTTTTGTTTTCTTAAAACCCATATTAAAAAATTAGCCTCCGGCAGCCCCCTCCCTTGGCTGCGCCTATTCCCCGCGGATCTCCTTTTGATTTTCTGGCACCGCGCAAGCCCAGAAAACCTTCTTCAACCTCTGGCCAATCTTTTGAAACCCTCACCGTAGGTGCAGAGTACACCAGTTATGAATTCTTCCATTTTTTGTGATGTTGTGATTATTGTTTAGTTGTGATTGATTAAGTCTTGATGCATTTTCAGGATGCTTTGTTTTAGGGTCCGTTAGAGATTCCTTGTGGTGGGTTCATCATGCAATGAGAGTTTCGTGCCAATATTGTGACATTGCGACACACTGGTAGGTGATTCCGCGCACAAATATTAACTGATGATCATTTTCTTGTTTATTTAATTGGTTTAGCACATTTTTTTATTTGTTTACATGTTGCAGAATTATTTTTGACTAAGTTCTATCATGCATTTAATTTGTTAGAAGTATGTTTAAGTGATGTTAGTCCATTTTTATTGTGAAAACCCACTTTGAACTGTTTATTATTGTTTTGTAAACTATGCAGTGTGTGTGTTAGGAAGTGCAGATGATGCGGTTTATGTTTTTTCGTGGTGTCATAATATGTTTTATTTTAGAAAGGGTTTTGAGTGACTTTTTTCCCTTTAAAAAATTTTGCGACATGTTTGGAAACTGTTTAATAATTCTTCTTACTGGTTTTCCTAATTATAAAAAGTGTTTTTATAAAACTATGCAACTAGTTTAATTTAATGTGCAAGCAGCACAAGTTAAGTTCTAAAAAGTTTTTGGTGTGCGTATGGTTTTCAAAGAGGGTATCGGTGTGCGAATGACGTGTTTTTGTGTGTAAGAACCTTGTTTGGATTTTAAGTGTTAATGTGACATGTGATGTGAACTTATATTTTAGAGGAGTACAAAGAGGGAAGCCTGGGGTATTAGGTGGGGGAACTAGGACTAGTGAGTTAGTGTTTTGGAGATGGCTTGGCCCAGTTTCACTGGCAGGATTGACATTTGCAACATTAACTAAACATATGGTTTCTGAGGGTCGTGGTTTTTAAGCCACATTTTCTGAGGGTCATGGTTTCTAAGCCACGATTTTTGAGGGTCGTGGTTTCTAAGCCATATTTCACCGAGACACGACGTTCTAGGGTCCCACCTATTACTAGTACCCATAGGGACTCTCCCATCCGTTGGTGCTCTTGGTTACTCTGCGCACACCGATGATACATGACATGTCACTTGAGTTACTACACAAACATGGGTTTGCTTTAAACTGCTTTTCTCTAAATCCGTTTCATGGAAAATTGTTTTCATTAACATTATTAAGATTTTCTTACTTTCTTTTATTTATCATTGCAAATGTATTTGTCTTTTAATATTTGTGCGTGGAATCTTTTCTCGGTGGCATCCTGTTGGGTGATTTCTCACACCCTACTTACACCTCTGGGAGTAAGTAGATTTGTTTATGTCTGATACAAGTAAGGGTCCAACGTTTGGGAGTGGTTGTTCAGGTTGTTAGTAGACCTCTTGACATGGCGTTGTGGTGATGGATTTTATGTGGTGTCCTCTCACCGAGCGACAGTTTTTGGGATGGTTTTTAGTCACCATACCTTTAGTGTTGTTTGGGTTTTGGTTTTATATGTGACTCAAAATCTGGTTTTGGTTAAAGGTTTGTTTGGCTGTGACTTTTACTTTTGGTTTGGTTTATTTTGTTGATTGATTTATATTTTTTTATTCGGGTAAATCATTCCCAAGGTTTATTTTGATACCCGGGCACTTGTGCCAGCCCGTGGGGATCGAGAACGCCCTTCGGGCCTTGCTGCGGACTAGGTCGGGCGTCGGTTCGAATGGTGACCCGACTTGGTTCGTGATAATGATGGTCATCTTTCTGATTTTTATTTGAAAACCAATTGAGGAATTATTCAAGAATGATAGCTTCTTCTTCCAGTGAAGATTGTGTACCTGTAGAAAATGTCTCCTTTTATAAAGTCTGAATATGTATCTTCACAAAATTGTCCAAATGAACTTCTAATTCCATACATCTCATATTGTGGTTTTTTGGATATTCAATCATAATCACCTAGTTTTCACAAATATCCATTATTCATTCAAATTCTTATTCATGTGACTTGTTCTTTTTAACATAGATCCATGTTCCATTATCTTCTATAATTTTACATACAATTTCAAATCACTGAGATCAATAATATTTGTCAAGGTTTCTTCAAGTTCATGAATCTTTTCGTCTGTAGTCTTTTTGAATTCAAAATAATTTATATTAATAATATTTATTAATGAATTTAAGAATATTATTTATTATAAATATATAGATAATAATACTAAGTATTAATATGAATAAAAAATAATAATTATTGATTTTGGTAGATAATTTGATAACAATAAGACACTTGTTGAAAAAAAGAACAGAACTCTATAAATGATAATAGTAAGTCACATACAACATGCATCATAAATCTAATATCAATCTTATCTACGCCTTTGGGTTGGATGATCCTCTGTCCCACAACCATGAATATATATGATGCGTCCACGTTGTGTATGTATATGTCTCTACTCTGGCATACACTGCTACTGTATATCATAATCGGCAGCCACCTCCACATCCTTCTGTGCGACAAGCGGTGGATGTACAATCTCACCACCTGTACCCTGTCCCACTTCTAAGGATAGTAGATGCTGGCTGGAAATCTAGCCAACATATGAAGAAGATGATAGCTATGCTGCAGATGTATGCATAACATGGACTAATAAAGCATCCAACTCAGACCAATCAACATCTATATCTACCTCTAACTATGACTGAGAATCTATAGGAGCATCTGATTGATCATGATGAAAACCCTCCTCCTGTGGAACAACATCATCCATAACAGGGTCATCACCCCATGGTACATCTACACCAGGCTCAGCAGGGTCAATAACCTCAACATCATATGGTGGATCAAAGAAAATTCCATGATAAATCTCATCCATCGAAGGAATCAACTCTGCCACAACACTGTGAAAACATTTCTGGTCAAATGCACATCCTTATACTGGATCATACATGTGAAGTAGACGAGTGATATGAGCATCCTGTGAAAAAAAAATGCTGTTGTTAAGTAATGTTAATAAAAATATGTTCAACAGTTGAAGGAATAATGAATACTAACTCATGAAAGCCCCATCCGTGTCATGTAAAAAATATGACTGGGGACCTGCAGTACCAGGATGCATAATTCTGTTGATCCAATAAATGAAAAGGTACTGTCCCTTCCCCTCGTAACCAAGACTCCTGTAATCTATCCCATAGATCAATATATGTGGCATGGTATCTCCTCCAATTAAAGTCTCTCTTCCCTAACATTTTCAGGGAGTGCAGTGAAGGTAACTGTCTGGGCGGGTCAGGAACTGGCTGAAGAAATATAAACTGCCTCGTAACTCTATCAGTCTGATGCCACTCGACAATATGAAATTGAATCAGTGGAATAATGCAGGAGTCGGTAGCAAGCATCATTATACAATACTCTGGAAGTATCTCGATGATATCATCAGTATATGACATCCATGTAATCTGAAAGAAAAAATGACTAATCAATTAATAAATTAAGAGATGTACATTAAATAATAATAACTTAACAATATAAATAATAATCACTTACATCGTCTGGACGAAGGTTGTCCAGTATAAGTCTGTAGGTGTGGACGTCGTGTCTGGCGGTATCTAAATGCCGATGTGCCTGATTCCACCTGTAAATAACATTGTTATAGTTACATTTCATAATAAAAAGTTATACAATTAAGTTAGACATTAGAAATAAAGAATAACATATCATCGTCCATATGGAGCCTCTACTACAATATCTACAGGCAATGGTGCACGAGCATGTGGAGTTAGCAAGGGATGTGCTCCCATACCCACATTTGTAGAAGAACAATGCATCCTGTGATCTGCATCTTATTGACGAGACATGCACTGCATAACACCATGTATGTATATTTAAGACAAGAAGACCCCTAGCTATACTGGCATGCCTGATCCAAATCCCCCAGAAAAGGTAAATACATCAAATGTACAAAATTAGTGTAGTGGTCGATGAAAGGTGTGTCGTTGATCAGCCTCAAAATATAAGCACGTGAAAATCGCAGCATGCTGATCTCACCAGCATCCTCTGCTAGATGTGCGAAGTGATGGTCTAACCAAGGCATGCATAATCTACCACAAACGACTGACCGACCATCATCATGGACCTCTACACCCAATAATCTATGAATAAGATCAAATCAATCTGCTCCAACTCAGCCTATCACAACTGCACCGTCGATGGAGAGACCCAATATAATGGACACATCCTATAGTGTAATAGTTATCTCCCCCTCTATAAAATGGAACATATGTGACTCTAGACTCCATCTCTTTACGAGTGAAACAATGAGATGATGGCCGACAAAGGTGAAGTCGCACATCGCTACACCATAGAATCCAACGCGAGGAAGATGAGGGATGATAGTGGGAGCTAGTGTGGCATGATGGAGATGATGAGATCTTCATACACTCAAAGGAGGCACAAGACATCCCTCTAAAACTAGACACAAAACATGAGTATCCTAGGATGTGAGCAATGAAGGACCTTCCATATGAAAAAATAACACCATCGTTGCTTTTTTTATAGTGAATTCAAAAAAATTGTAAACTTAAAAAAAAACCAAAACAAGAAAAATAAGGTAGAAAAATATATATAGGCGGTGTTTTTGGTTTAGTTTATGAATTTATTACTTTATTGACCTCTAATGAAGTTTAATGTATTCTAATTTTTTTATAGAAACCAGCAGTGATGAGAAACCTGCATTGAACATGTGGAAGCATGATATATTCATTTTTATTGTATATTTATTTTGTTAATAGTTATAGTATCACAAAATTATTTATGATAGAATTCAGAAAGAAGAAAAACCAAAAATAAAACATGTCATAAATAGAGAAAGTTAGAAATAAAAGGATTCATTACCTAAACATCCACATATGAAACAAAATATACACATTAATGATAAAATACAGAGACTCGATCATTGATAAAGAAATGTGGAGCTCTGTCCTTCTACTTGGGAACACCTCTTACAAGTATGTTCTTATGCGTAACAAATACTGCATCGTAGTCCCCCTCCTCGTTGCTAAGGACAATCCATATCATTTATAATTTGAGTTGACTTTGGTCTTCCTCGGGGGCGCAACCTGGTAGTATGAAGCAATAATTTAAAAAACAACATAAATTGAAAGAAACATAATTGAAAACAAAACCAACTTACGAAACCTGGAAATACCAGGGATGATAGTTAGCTGATCAGCAGACAATGAGATAGAATGAAAGTCACCAACAGGAATCCAAGCTGCATTATAATAGTTAACCAAAGTACTCATGTGATAAACTAGGTCAACATAGGGCTCCCATGATATATTTACCAAAGCACAAACTGCAATAACATGTGCACATGGATATCTTAATACCTGAAAGTTTCCATAATCACAGTACCTATTATCCAACATCACCACAAGCACTCGACCACTGGTGCATGTAGCCCGGTCATATCACTATCTTACTTAAAATCTCCTATTTTCCCTATCAATGGTTACAAAACGCCATCTTGAAGCCTCATTCAGTATCTGATTAATGTCACTTTGGAAATGATGAGTAAAACACATTCTATTTTCCATCCTCTGATAGACCTTTTCGGACCATTCAACAAAGTAGTGCACACTTATATACAAATTCTATTGCACTAACCCTGTGATAAGTAGTTTACACACACCCCTGAGAACCTCATTTATGCACTTCACTATATTAGTGGTCATATGGCCATATCTCCTGCCACCATCATATGCTAATGACCATTTTTTCCTTTGAAATATGCATCATATATTCATACACATCTTCATTATCCCATCAAATATCTTCAATACATCAATCAAACCTTTCTTATTGGGGTGCATATACTGAAACCATAAAAGAATAATGTATTAAAAAGGATATTAAATTTTCTTTAAAAAAATTAAGTTTAGTAAAACATACCCAACTTGAGGATCACCTTCTTTATTAACTCATCTCTAAAATTCTTATGCACATTACTTGCAATATTTCTAATGAAATACTAATGATAAGCATTCGTCTCAGTCCATGAAACCCCATCACTATTTACAACCTCTATAATCGCTCGATGGTGATCAGATATCAGACACACGCCCTAGTTTTGTGTGACATGAATGCGAACACATGCCAAAAACTAACTCCAACATTCAAAATTCTTATTTTCAACTATAGCGAATGCAAGTGGTAGAGGAGCATAATTACCATCCTGTGTGGCAGTAATGAGTAGAACACTAATATAATTTCCATAAAGGAAAGTGTCATCGACCTGAATGAACTGTTTACAATAGGGAAAAGCAATAATGCATGGCCTGAATGCCCCCAAAAACCTATTGAACTTAAACTTTGATCGATAAACTTGGTGATTGGGGGGCCCATACTCAATAGTGTCCAAATGATAAACAATCTCATTGTTGAGAGACAAAAATTCCATAAGTTGGGGAAACATTGCATAAGATTTATCCCAATCACCATGAACTTTTACAATTTTCTTTTGTTTTTCATTCCAAACTTTGTTGTATGATATATTATAGTTATACGACTGTTGAATTATTTACTGAACAAGGGCAACGAGGACATCCTGACATGTTCATATCATCTCAACAATAACAGTTTATATAAACTCTACATCAAGTGAAGAGTGATCTTGTGAAAAGATTGGATGCACACAAGTGTGTGGGACTTCTAATTTGGTTATCTTACAACATGAAAAAAATTTATCATATATTTCCCTTAATAGAAATTTATATTCTAGCCCATATTTTTCACAATGAATGAGATATTTTGTCTTCTTTGACTCATCAACCACAAATGTGAAATATCGCTCTATGTGGTATTGTTTTATCACATTTTTTCATGGAAAGTTTACTTTAAAACTCTTGCCCGACATAGATGATGTTATCATTTGATGAAAATCTATTCCCTATAATGCCAGGGAATTCAAAATCCAGTGTAATGACATCACAATCAAACTATTGTTCATGTGACATTCCTTCAACCAAGGGACTCAATACTGAAGGATAATTACCACTAACTAGTGGATGCTGTGGATGCCTGTCTCTCATAAGAACCTCAGAAGGATCATTCCCCACACCCCCTTACCGTGGATGCCTGTCTCTCATAGGAACCTCAAAAGGTTCATTCCCCACATCACCCTCACCCACATCATCTCCTGTTGCCTCAGTAGATACTTCATCCCTAGATAAACTTTCATTCACTATATCAGGAGTACAAAAAGGGATGTCCCCTATATTTCCTTCCAAATTATGATAATCTTATTCATAATTTGGTTCTATCATAGGAGACATATGCGAAGGAGGAAATGAATAATACTATTGTGAAAGAATTCTACAGAGCTCACAAAACACGGTTCTATAGTATTCACTTGCACCACACCAATATAAAAAATCACCACATACAACTCCATCAAACCATTAGCACACTATTGCCTGAATAATAAAGATGCATCCATTCAATCTTCATTATCGACCAGAGGGTACTCGGTGTGCCAAAAACATTCAAGATATTTCATATGTCGATATGATATTGAAACAATTGATTGACCAGACCATAGTTTTAACTGACTGTGAATCTTATTTCGAACTTCATCCAATGTTAGATAACCATGAATATTTTCCACTCTTGCAGGTGAAAAGCTATAGCTAAAAATCTGCTCGGTATAAATTACCTCACCGTTGCAATAAATTTTCACATACATGATTACCAAGAAAAAAATAATTAATAAAATATTATATACTACATCAAAATTTTAAATTATTTAAATTGGTTATGATTGAATAATTGACTTGATCTTGAGACTTTTTCTATGTATTGATTTATCACTATTGAGGTATAGTGATGGTGATATTATTTCCAAACCAAATTTAATGAAACGTTATATATTTTTATACCACTTATCAAATGTTCCATAAATTTTAATTACTTATAAATAAATAACCATGATTTGATATTGAGACTTACTATGGATTAGTTTATCACCATCTAATAAACTAACCAAAACCTATGGGTGGACTCCTAGTGTCTTTATTATAAAATATTTCAGAAACAGCTAGTCTCCTTTCAAACAACAACACCTCTTATCGAACACCTCTTGTCGAACGCCTATTATCGAATGCCTCTTCGGGGACACCACTTGTCGATCTCCTTTTAATTACAAATTTACTCACATGCATGTGAGGGGGCTTAAGGGTATGAAATACATAACTTTTTTTAATAACACATAAGTCCTTACAAACTTAGTGAGAGATGACTCGTAGGTCATCAATGCAGAAACGTACATGCAATTATTACAAATTATATAACCACATACACAAAAAAGACATGCAATTTCCATTATGCATTGGTCGATCATCTCAAGATCAGTCATCACAAAATACTCCTAACATGTTTTTTGATATACTTATTATGTTATGCATATTATATAACTTTACCTATTACTAAATGAAATGTATATTAAATATCTACACCTATTTTCCAAAAATCCAACTTTTCAATTTGTATGTATATATATATATATTTATTTAATAACAACATTTAATAAATTTAATTAAAACTAATATAATTTACACTAATATAATAACCATTATAATACTAAACACTAATGTTATTTTCAATTTTATAAAATTTCATATATATATATATATTACTTGAAAGAATAATTATTTATACATAATATTATTTAAATTTATTGATTAAAATTATTATTAGTAGTAAATAAAAGTAATATAATTTAAACTTACATAAAAATCATTAAAATAATATAAACTTATGTTATTTTTAATTTAATAAAATTACATATATATAATTTTTTTTGTCATTTTTCTATTTTACAATATTTAATTGATTATATTTATTACTTTATTACTTCAAATAACAATTATTTACACTTAATATAATTTAAAATTATTATTTATAGAAAACTATTTTTATACCATTAACAAAAAGAATTTTCTATATATTTTTTAATAAATTTAAATACGATACTTAATATAAAAAATATATTTTCAATAAATTATATAGCTAGTGTATAGAATATTATAATTTAAAATAATATTACTTAAAAAAACATATTTTATACTCTCTATTTAAATTAAAAATATATACATTTTTAAAAACAATTTTATTTCCCTAAATATAAATTACATTTTAGACATACCATATTTAAATTTCTTAAACATTCAATATGAATTCATACAATAAACAATAACTCATTAAAAACTTAAATAATACAAAATAAAATATTTTACACATTCATACATGCATCAATACATATTAAATAAATAAACCGTACACACAAACACTAATTTCTACATAGCACAAATTAAATAAATAAACCATACAAATAAAATAAATAAATAAAATTATACAATTAAAATTTTAATTAGAAATTTTACCTTCTTAAAAGTAGCAGATATTTGTTGAGAAATAAATTCTGTAGGGCTTCACAACAAATTTCAGAGGAAAATAAGGAGATTTGAGGGGGGGTGGTCCTTTTATAAAAACTCAGTGGGAGGATGCGTGAACCCCGTTCACGCATCCTCTGCCACACCTAGGATGCGTGAATAGGGTTCATGCATCTCGGGTCCCCTTTTTAAAAAAATCGGGGTCCCTATCCCAATTAAACAATAATAATAATAATAATCAAAAACCCATTTTAGAAAGAAATCCAAAAAAATATAATAACAATTTTCAATACAATAATCGACTGAAAATTTATATTTGAAAACTCAACTGTAAAATCAAAACTTTTTACATCATTTATATATGGAAAATTATCATTGTGATAAAATTCATACGAAGGAATTCTCCATGGATCTCCCTAATATAAAATATATTTATAAATTTTATTAAAAAATTAAAATTAGAACTTTCATTGGAAAATTTACCCTCAAGCATGGATTAATTTTTTTTTCTAGTGGGATTTTCCACTATGATTTTACAAATGGTTTTGTTAATGGAATTTTTTGGACTTAGAATCGTAATCATTTTAATGATCAAAAACAATTTAATTTGTTTCTAATTCATTTCATGTTGTTTCTAATGTGTTTCTTTTGTTTCTATTAATTTATTATGGAGAAGACATCCAACCTAAAGAAAACTTCAAAATTGGTTAAAATGGGTTCTTTCAATGGATGTGCCTCAGTGTAGTACCAGTTAGCCAGCAGCACTACAAAAAAATCGCCGCTTAGCCGCGGTCTATTAGTGGTAGTTCTAGTAACCACCGTGAATTAAATCTGGTTAAAAAATATATATAATATAGCGATGGTTTTAATTAAATTGCTGATAAATGTTTTAAAAAACCCCAATTCCTCCCCTACCTCACTCCCTTTGTGCAACCCCAACCCCTTTCCACCCCTCCCTCCCCCGATCTTTTCCTCTCCCTTCCCCAGCACCAACCCCGACCCCACGACCCCTGTTCCCCCACCCCTCTGACCTACCTCCTCCCTTCTCGGTGGAGACCCCGACCCCCACGACCCCCCTTCGACCTCCCTCTCCCCGGCTCACGGTTCCCATCCTCACTAGCGACTCAAACCCCCACCAACCTCCCTCTCCCCAGCTTAGATCTCCTCCTCAGTGGCAATAGAGACCCCTCCCCTTAAAGGTAGTATCATCCTCACCCTAAATATATTATTGAGTAGCATTAGATGGACAATCATGGGTGATAAAAAAGAGTATATTTTTTTCATTCATTCAAAAATAATGTATATATATAATTTTGGTTTATAATGTGTTATTTGGATTTTGTAGTTATTTTTTTTGGATTTATAATAATCATTAATTTTGGTTATGTTGTATTAAATTTAAAAAATAATTTTTTTCATGATATAAGTCAATAATGTAATATAGATCATTCACAATTTCATGGTTTGTATTTGATATTGATGAATTCCACTTTGTTCTATATATGTTAATGCCTCCAATTTTTGACATTTACATAATTCAGACTATTTCCCAACTCATGACTAATTGGTGGTAGGATTTGAGGTCACACATGATTTCATCACCAAACCTAACAAGGTTTCTAAGGATAAATATCTTTAAAATGAAATATTAATGAATTCCACTTTGTTATATGATATAAGTCAATTATAAAATCTAGATCATTCATAATTTCATGGTTTGTATTTGATATTAATTAATTCCACTTTATTCTATATATGTTAATACCTCCAATTTTTGACATCTACATAATTGAGACTATTTTCCAACTCATGACCAATTGGTGGTAGGATTTTAGGCCACACATGATTTCATCACCAACCCTAGTAAGGTTTCTAATGATAAATGTCTTGAAAATGAGATATTTGTCACAACCCGTCCCCCGAGGCCCATGCCGTGACATACCCCAAGCCTGCCTCCCGAAGGATAGGGGTTGGAAAATAGCGTCGAAGGCATCAACCTGCAAGTGGGAGGCATTTTCCTAGATACCTGTACACACTTGCACTCACAAACAAAAACCACAAAGCTAAAAGGTGAACACTAAGTAATCAGAAACCAGAGTACAACAGCAAGTAAAACACTGAGTGGTGTAACTAGATCAACATAAAATCCTAATAAAAGAACCGAAAACAATAAGGTACAAAGGGAGCACCGACGACCGTCTATGGAAGATCCCACCTAATCATTGGAGTAGTGAAGCAACTGGAAGCTGAAGTAGTATGCCCTATCTGCCTAGTCCTACTGGACCGACACAAGCCTTTTGTGGGGCATGGAAAAAAGAAATTATATTTTTCCTAGTGCAACACAGTGGCTGACCAGGGTCGTCTCTCTTGAGGAGGCTTTCAATGTAGCTCACTTTATCTAATTCACCTATTATATCTCTTTTTGTGGTTTTTTTATGAATGAAAGTGATGAAAATATTTTTGGGTTTTTGATTATTTAAAACAATGACATGAAAAATGTTAATTTAAACTATCATGCAAATCTAAAGAGAATGAGTTAATAAGAAAGAACTTGGTTTTGGGGGTTGGTTTAATGTTCAATCATTATTCTCCTTTATATGTTTTATTCTAGTTCGATAATACAAACATGAAATATCATGTTTGAAATACTATTCTTTATTTATAAACTAGTACTCGCCCGTGATTTCTCACGGCGTAATCGAATACTTATTTTTTTAGAGATTAGTACTTATAAATGTTGCTAATAAACAACAATATTGAATAAATGTTAGTTAGGAATTAGTACTGTATTGTTATGGAATATGAGTGCATAGAATTTGGATACACCTTTTGAATGGATGACCAGAGTAATCTGCTAATAATAGGAGAATAATATTCATGAAAGTAAACAGACATTACTGTGGAATAAAAATTGAAAGATAAATATAAATAAACACAAATATTGAGATAATATAATTCTGAAATTTAAACTGTTGAATTACATACATCCACATTAGAAAACAGACAACATCATGATACAAAGTTGGAAACTGTCCATTATATTGGAAATACATAATAATGAAAACCCGTACAACATAATGAGAAAAATCATTAATAAAAAGTGATGAAAATCGTGCGGCGTTTTGGAAGATGTAGAATACAACCCAATTCCCAGATTACATATCTCTGCAACATGAAATACCGTAGATAAGAAATTTTTAGGAAACTGTCCAACTGATGAAACATAGTGCAGAGAAATTCCATAGAAAAAACTTTTGACATGTACTCTTCTAGCACAGTCCTCCAACATAATGACAAGCACCCAATAATCTTGTCATCTCGCATAAGTGAAGGAAACATAAATTAACAGTAGCTGATAGTGAAATAATGTTCTACATTGTAAAAGTTTTAAAGAATTCCTAACCAGTTCCACTCGTTAATGTTTGAAGTTCATGTCAAAATTTTAAAGAGAACATCATATTGGTTTTTTAACCGGAAATACTCAAAGTGCAATTGTCTCCTCAATGACACAATTTATAGTAATGTTATAAAAATTCTGAAACAGTATCAGGAGAAGTTAGAAATGAACTGTCTCAACTCTATCAACTGTAATACTTGGTGAACTACAAATAATAATTATGAAAACAGTAATGAAAAGTATTTGATTAGTGTAGATGTATGTTTACCTTCTATTACCTGTTTGAGTTTTCAGTTTGTTTTTTCGGTTTTCTTGTTTATATATCCCTTCGGCATGGTCTGCAATTCAGCAGACGGACATGTTGTAGGCACGCTGTCTGGAGACGTCTGGACATTATCTTGCACAACATTGTCAGCATCAAAACAACGTGAAAGATTTTTCTACACAGAGGATTAAGGTTAGAAAATGTGAAACTATAAAATTGAGCAATTGAAAGCAGTGAAAATAAGATCAGAGCTTTTATAGTAGACTGTTTTTTATCATCACATAGTTATAATAACTCTATACATGTTTGATTTATAAATATCTAAAAATAAAAATACTTTACAGTATTGCAATGTGTTGTTACAGTAATGGAAATAATTTAGGAGTAATAGAAGATAACATATGTATACCCGAGTAGAACACGGGTTGAAGGTTGGAGTATGTAATCCTGTATCACTGTTTAAAGTACCAGGAGAATACCCAACAGTTTGATGATCCTATGAGGTAATGTAAAAGGAAAATGTCAATAAAATGGAATCCATTTTTACAAAGTCATATTAAAGAAATAGAAGTGCAGTTACCTGAATATAATGATCGATATTGTTTACTGTAGAAGAACAACTGCTTGGATGAGCCTGTATATTAATGAAGAAACGTGTAAGGTATTTTCAGTTGAAGTGTTTACAGATAAGTTGAATAAAATACAGACTGACATGTTTATGTTCTAAGACTTCAGTGAATAGGTTGATGTACTTGTCATTATCATTCATATAAACCACTTTGTAACAATTTTGCTCAGATGGATGATGATGATTCTTAATATTGTAATCCGTCAGCTCAATTCCCAACAGAAATTTCTTGGTTTTGAAGAAGTTCAATTCTTGAGGGAAACCAAACTCGTCATCGTCCTATTAAAAAAACCCATTGTCAGTGTAATTATAAATATTTCAATTATTTTTAAAAGAGATGATATATGGATCTGGAATTACCTGTATCAAAGTCGCTCTTAGTTGCAGAGCTGTTTTTTCTATGTATTACATGACATGTTTTTCAAATAATACTACAGAAAAAGAGTCCATTCTATCCGTAACCAGTAGTTGAACTCTAAACCTGTTGCAATAATTATTAGGACTACAGTTTCAGTATACTTTGGATTGCGTAGCTGAACGAAGGTAGTATCATAATGATGTCAAGATATTTAGGCAGCATTGAATACATTCTAACCTTGGAATATAGCTTGTTCGTGAGGAGTTGCAGGACATGCAGGAAATGTTTCCATCTAAAATCTGGACTTTCTTCATGCAGGACTGGCATGATTCATAGAACCAGTTGTGGGTGCTTTGAATTTTTTGAACTGAAACTGCAATTAAGCATTTAGTAGCCTGCATTTGATTATGATCATGTCAATGATGAATTTATTATAGGACAGTAGTGAGCAGTTAATACTATTGCATAATCAAAATAGGAAAATAAGTGAAGATTGCTGACCTGTTGACAATTTTTGACATCTAAAATGGTTTTATTGTTATTCCAATATGGTATTTACATGGTTTGGTTGGGAGTTGTTGGTGATGGAGAATGTAAAGGTGATGCTATTATCACACCAAGCCTGGAAATAGCAGAACAACATACATGGAAGTAAGCATTAACAACATCTGGGTATTACAGTTATGACAATGACATATTTTAATCAAAGTACCTCAAAACAGAAGTTATTAATAGAGTTACCTGCTTTTGAAGTTGTCTACTGCTGGAAGGTTTGGGTTGTAGAGAATTTTTGTTGCATTAAAAGTTGTTGTGACAAGAACAGAGGCTAAAAGCAGTTTGAAATCAGGATTATATATTTTTCTATTGAAACCACATATTTGAGAACACATTTAGATAGATTTAGTTTATGAAGTGTAATTAGAAACCATACTCGTCAAACTCTTAACCTGGACAAGATGTAATATTAATATGGTAGTGGGGTCTGAGTTGTTTTCCATGTAACGTGACATTTCAGTTGCAAAATTTCCCCATAAGCTGCAGGTTATTTGAATCCGTCTGCAAAGAAACAAAAATGAGTAAATGATTAAATGTTATATTTTACAGTAAAGTGATGAAATTAGTCAACAAAAAAGTACCAGTCATCTTCTAAAATAATCTGTAATCTGTGGTTCGCACTGCCCATTGATTGCATGGGATGTGAGTAACGTAGGACTCCAATTAGTTCTAAATCATAGTACAGAGAAACAAATTTTTTTCTGAATAACATATGGCTGTATGAAAATAGTATGTGCAGATTAATATAACAAAACTTGGTCAATGGAAGTGTTTATATGTTGTATTAACCACTTGTACCTATTAAATGATCCTCAGGGATTTTTTCTTGAATTATGTCATCGAACGAAGTAAATTGAAAACTACAAATAGGTAGTTGTACTTCAAACGGACGAACAAATGTCGTGGATGTGAACATGATTCGACAACGGTGTCTTGTTGCGAGGTAACTCCCTTGGTTGGAAGCTATTTGGAAGTTTTTTACAATATAGCATAGTCCCTCAACCAAAAGGTTTTTGTACTTAGAGATAAGCTATCGATTCGTAATGGTACATTGAATCTTGGTTCCCTGCATAGAGTATGTTAAACAGAATGTTACTGAGGAATTAATACAAATTACAAGGATTGATTACTGCATATATATATATGTAAACGTTCAGTTCGTAGGTGACAAACAATGAAAGTAAATTATAATGACTTGTTGCAAGGAATAGTTACCTAGATGTCGCACAGTACAAGATCAACAACAATGATTTCATTGGAGTATTTGGAAGACGAATTGAACCATATGTTCAAGACCCGAACTTGTATTCGCAGTGTTTCATCGTCATCTGGGCTAATCTCATTCATCATGGTTATTGAGCGTGACATATTTGTTACTACACATAATCATTCAGTGTTCAAAAAATTCATATTGAGCATATAAAAAATTCATGACAATAAAGTAAATCATTTGCCAGAGCAGAATAAAGCATATAGAAGTCAATACGATTGATACCTAAGACAGATTATGAAGGATTTCCTTGTAGACAATATTTTCTGTGTAATTGTTGGACTCATTACTGTTACCTTCAACTACAATTTTCAATCCAGTAGCTGATGTGACTCTAGACACTGCAACATATAATTGACCATGAGTGAACACTGGTTTGCGAAGATAAAGCCCAACTGAAGTCAATGATTGACCCTGACTTTTATTAATAGTCATTGCATAAGAAACTGTCAAAGGATATTGTCTTCTTTGTAGTTTGAATGGCCATTTACCATCAGAGTGAGTCATAGTTAATCTTAGAATGAACGCAGAATATCCTGAATGACATCCATTTAATACTTCGGCACCAATAACATGTTCACCCAAGTGTGTTACAATCATACGAGTTCCATTACACAAACCAGCTGATTGGTCCACATTTCAGAGTAACATAATCGGAACACCAAGTTGAAGTGTAAGTTTGTGGGCAGGCAATCCAGAGACGTTTATACCATTCAACATGTCAGATGTGTAAATATTTTCTGGTTTGTTTGTATCAAAACTTGCATTGCAAACGGAGTCTGAGCTGAATTAATCTTTGTTTTTGTAGCCAGTGAGGGTCAACATATATTCATTGACTTCTTGTACGACATCTCGAGTTGGTGCTAAAATTGCACGGTCTTTTAGATAGGATCTTTCTCCATGTCTGCTAGAGAAACCCGGGTATGTATGGTTGATGATTGCAGCCATGGCATTATAACTGTTGGTAAGAAGAAACATTAATGGAATTGGAATGAGTGCTTCACCATCGTTTGGTTCTCCAATTCGACCTTCACCAATATCTAAGGTCCATTTTGCAAAATCATGTAACTCAGACGCATCATTTGTGGTAGTTGTATTATACAGTCTCATGTTTTTTGTAAGAGACAACACCCGATAGTGTTGCCAAAGATACGATGACTTGAAACTTGCATAGACAATGTCAGATCTGTTTACTCCTGGTATAACTGGCAGTATTTGCCTAAAATCTCCTCCTAGGACAACTGTTAATCCTCTGAACGGAAAATTCCGAGCATTATCATTTTTGACAGTCAAAATGTCCCTAAGAGTTCGGTCTAAAGCTTAAAAACAGAACTTATGAATCATGGATGCCTCATCCCAAATGATGAGCTTAGTTAATTGTAGAAGCTCCGATACGTCACTCCCCTATTGAATATTACAAACTGAATGTTCGGTAATGGATATTGGAATACGGAATTTGGAATGCGCTGTTCGTCCGCCAGGTAGCAGTAGTGAAGCTATTCCACTCGATGCAACTGCAAGTACAATCGTTCCCTGTGCTCGTAGCAATGATGTTAATACTCTCCAGATGAACGTTTTACCTGTTCCTCCATAACCATGCAAGAAGAAGACCCCCCCTGAGTTGGTAGATAATGAAGAGAGAATGATAGACATAACATCTTTCTGTTTATCTGTAAGCAAACTTTGTAAACGGTTTCCGTCTTCTAGAAGTCTTTCTCTATTGTAATTAAATTCTTCTGCAACTAAACGATTTGTACTGGATTCAGAATCTGAATCTGGAAGTGGCATAGGAGGATATAACTGAAGTGATCTTCCATTGCTCTGTAAAATGTAGTTTATCTCTCTCAAAGCATATGTATGTATCTGATGATTTGTGAGTGTCAAATCTGCATTGATTGGAAGTTATAATTTAGTATAAGTATTACGTTTATTTCATGTTTAAAAATTCATATTATTTGTATAGAATCTAATATTGTAGTACTGATGGCATAATAATATGAATAAATGATATATGAATCGGTGGATAACGTGTACAGGATTGTTCAGTTTAAAATTCAATGTAATTATACTCTAATAGCAAGCCTGTAAACTTTATATTACTTGATTACAATGAATATAAACAAAGTTATAGTTTCACAATCTACACAATGACTGGAAGTTCAATCTAGTTTAAAGTATTATATTCTTTATTAATGTATGATAATGCAGAATTTTTATACAGATTCAAATATAGTAATCCAGATGGCAATGTACTGTGATTAAAAGTCATATGAAAGTGCTGAATTTCTGTACAGAATGGTACAGATTTAAATGATACAAGTAATATCCACTATATGTGTACAGAAAGGCCGTAATAATTTCTTGTACTGGATTATAATGAATATAAACAAAGTTATACCAGAGAAAAGTGTACAATGTTTGCTAGTTCAATTTGGTTAGAAGTATTATATGTGTATTTACTGAATGAGAATGCAGAATATTTTTACAGATTGAAATAACTGTACTCATAAAGTTTGGAATGAACAAATATGCGAATTAGTGAACTGATTATTTTTTGAATGCTTACAAAAGAAAATTATATTCCATCACTTAACATATTAGACTGTTGAAAAGAATGGTCATTTGCTCCCAGATTATGTTCAAAAATATGGGCAGTTCTTATCTATTACAATGCTATAAATAACAACGGGCAGTAATAATTAGACAATGGAAAGACAATGAAAAGAAAACTATGAAGCAGGTATATGACAAAATGTGCACCTGGAATTAGTTGCTTCCTTCTTTGTATATATAAAATGTCTTTAGATAGAATGTATTTGGTTGCAGCCCACACCAGATCTGGGCGAGATATGTTATTGCAGATTAACATGTTCGCAAACAGTCTACGTACATGTTGCCCCATTACCCAGGTGGAGACTTCTTTTATAGCTTCGACAAACTCTCTGTCATCTGTAAGTAGTCCCATAGCAGAGCAATCCTCTCTAAATGTACCATGATTAATGCTGTTTACAGTCCTGATATACTCATAAGAAGTTGCACCTTTGATTTTTGTTAGAAGTATCCTCAAGTAGTAGAGTTCACCTATGGTTTGAGGCACATAGTACAGTCTTCCAATACAGATTCCTTGTTTCCGGGGATGCCATTTTCTGTCTTGAGAGTGGAACACAAATATAGTTGGATACTCTGCAAATGTTAATCCTCTTCCTTCCGGGTATATAATATTTTCTTCGAACCAAGAGGTCAACATTGACTGCGAATTGTTTGTATGATTCAATACATCTTCAATGTTATCAGTGTCTGAAAAGGTGACACAATTCTATTGTGGAAAATGGAAATGCAACCTCTCCACTGGTGGATATCTGTAGTGGATATCATATGAAAAAAATCCTCCAACATGACTCACAAGGAGATATGTATCGATAGTCATAATACATTTTTATTTCATCTACCGTATTTTGTGTGGACTGTTTGTTGTTTCCTTCATAGAGTGCTTCCATTACTCGGTCATTTCCTTTGCTGATATAATTAAACAAATATTTGATTTAAGACAACTGATTACAAACTTCAATGTTGAGATGTGCACGGTACTTTAATAGCAACACAAGATTGTATGGAACTACATAGCGATTATCCAAAGGGATTTTATTTTTCAGAATAGTTTTTTTGTCATCCCTTCTCCGATAAAAGACACATCCATCGTCATCAACTGTTGTACTTTCAACAATTTTTTTGGAAAATACTTTGAACATTTACCATATTTCATGCAAGTTGATGATCTGTTCGCAGCACTACAAGGGCCGTGGAGCATAAAACTTTTGACAACCTCATGTAGCTGTGGGTAAGCATCTTTTTCTGGAATTTCAACACAAACATATTTGTTTATAGCTACTAGATTGTTCACTTTATTTTCACAGCAGAGAAATAATAAGATGTGCACATGAGGCAAGCCGCGTTTCTGAAACTCTACAGTTCGAACAACTGTGAGGAATACAAAAGTGCTGTAGTGAGTAAGTGATGATAAAATTGAAAACTGTATGGATAATAAAAATTGATAAATGCTAATAGATGGTTACCTGCCCCTGATTTTCCAAAGAAACATCCTTCTCTTAAATCCTTCATTAGATATTCGAGCTTCATATTGAATACTCGAGATAGAATTTGAGGGGAGTATACTGGTCGAAGATTCTTGGATCTTAACCACCGAGTGATCTCAGGCCACAGTGGGTTACACGTGAAGGTTAGAAACAAATCTGGATACCCTGCCCAATTACAAATAGATATTGCATCTTAGTAATTTTGGATCATATACCTTGGACCACCTGTGAAGGATGACGGTAAAATGATCCATTTTACGCATGAAGAACCTTCTCTGTCGCCTCTTAGAAATGCATCTTGCAATCCATTGTATAGATCTACCCTCAATCTCTTTTGATTAAAGTGAATGAAGGATAGTCTCTGAGACTCTACCATCGTATAAGCATCAACAATAAACTGTTGCAATAGTCTTATTGAATGCAGTAGTGTTGAGGATTGATTCTCACGGAATTGCAAGTGGAAAGAGAATTTCTCTCTCATGGTAACCTTCCTTAATTTTTGACTTTTTGTGAAAGGAGTTAGGCGATGTAGAATGCCATCGACATATCCATCACTGCCAGCTGTAAAAATTAATGAATATTGCAGTGGAAGATATAGTGGGTGCTGCTCATCAATTCGTTGAAAATCACCAGTTTTGGTATGAATGATTATATCACACTCTTGGTTGAGATCTTCGACACCACCAACGATAAGCATCGCAATCTCAGAATTATTTGGTAAGTTATATGTACTTGGATTAGTTTCTCTTCTCTTTAGTAGACTTAGTTTCAAATTTGTCACATCCTGTTGTTGAAGAACATCCCCTTCACTTCTGAATTGTTGAGCTAAACCATTGTGTTCATAAAGCATTTGTTGCAGGTTTTCGACAATGTTGTAGTCAATTCGATTTTGTACATTCTGGATTTCGCAGCTGCAAGAAGTAGGTATGTTAATACATAAATAATCCACTTTAAAAATCTATCCCACTATAGAGAGGTTAAGAAATACCTAAACTCGCGAACCCTATTCTGACATTCATGTGTGGTGTCATACACGTATAGTTGTGAGAATCTAGGTAGCTGACCATCTGGTGGACATAAACTTCCTATACGATGGTAGTTTTGTCCATTCAATTTGAATATACATGGTGCTCCACCCTTGTTGATAGACCTATCAATATTACCACCCATTGAAGTGAAATAAAACATAGAGTTGTAAATATGAATGTTATCCTGGAATGCTTTGGATATTGTGGAAGTTGTATTGAAGAGTAACATTTCTAGGTACTGCGGACAAGCTGGTATTAATTTCAAAGAAATCTTTCCCATGGCACAACATGCAGAAAATCATTGGTCTTGTCGGTTGCTGTATTTTCTATTTCTCTCATCGAACCACATTAAAGCATGAAAGTACTGATAGACGTAAGATGGGTCTCCAATATCTAAATAACCTGGTTGAATAAAAAATGAAGTAGCAGTCAGTACTTACAGAGTAGATCTAGTGTGTGGTATTTGCCTCTAGTAATTTTGTAACATCAAAGATGAATTAATGACTACACTAACCTGTGTTATCCGAAATCTCATGCTGTATAGAGCATCCTGTCATATCCACCCGTTTATTATTGAAATCAAAAAGTATAAATCAGAAGTTACTGCTGTATGTATGTAAGAATATTCATTAAATACCTGTACCGATTCCTGTACGATGTACTCCATCGTTGTTGATGTAATTTGTATGAGAATTGTTAGAATGTGATGCATCTCGATGGAAAAGCACTTTCCGATGGTCTGATAGGATTGTTATAAAACAGTATTATAACTAAAATGTAAGATCTTTGAAGTGTGTGTGCGTGTAATATTGTATATTTGTGTTAAAGATGACGTTGAACCTGGACATGATATATTACTAAATTCTGCGCTATTTGGTCGAGTCAATCTGTAAGAAACGGGAATGTAAATTGTAATTTTTGAAGAGTGCATTACGGTCATAGTAATATTTAAATGCTCAATTATATGCTTACTTTGTCAACGTTCCTGGCGATGAGTCCGACAGATTGGTATCGTCAATCACCATCGCTACTGAAAGTGTCAAGGAAATAGTTAGATGAAGAATAGCCCAGTAGCGTGTCGTACATTGTGGTTTTAGCAAATTTGTGTCATCATACTTACAATAAGGAATAGGAGTTTGTATGTGGGAATCCATGATTTCCCTTCGCTTGTTTGCTCCTGCGATGAATGATGTTGTACCAGATGATTGTTGTTGAACTGTATTCGAAGTAATTGACGACGAATAACTTATCTTAGTCTGTATAGTATTTAGAAATTTATGTAGTTAGATAGCAAAATGTAAACAGAGCAGACCGTTGGTAGACACCGGTTGTTATGGCGTGCGTGTGACTCCATTTGGACCGCCATGTGTAGATGTCATTGAGGGATTTCCGGTAGCTGTTGACATTGGCATTGTGTTATATTTTGTTTATAAAAATAATGGTATTATTATGTAACAGAACGAAGTAATAGGTCAAGGTATTAGTAAACTCACAGTTGTGACGTTCCTTCATCAGCAGTCTTCTTTGAAACCTCTCATCTCTAGAGGTTGATGGGCAGTGGATGTTTTCGTCAGTTATAATTACTACGAAAATTGAGAATGAAGTAGTTAGACAATGAGTTGGTTGTTTCTGTCCTGTATAGTATGGTCTTAGCAGAGAATTGTCACCAAACTTACAAAAAGGAAGAGGAGACTGTTTGTAGGCATTTGATGTTTGTTTCCGCTTGTTTGCATTTGTGATGAATGATTTCCTTGTATCATATTGTTGTTGAACTGCTAACAAAGTTGTTAGAGATGGATATCTTAAATTAATATGCAAAGTACTAAAAAAGTTAGGGAATTTGACAGTGCAATTTTAATAGAACAGACCCTGTATAGACGGTGTTGTTAGTGGCGTTTGTATGACTCCATTTGCAAAAAAATTTGTACAATGTATCTCTTTAGTTCTTAAGTATTGTATTAAAGAAAATATGGATGTACATAATATAATGTAAATAGAACAGACCGTTGATAGAAATCGGTGTTAGGGGCCTCCGTGTGACTCCATGTGCACCTTCATTTTCAGAATGCTGTTCAATTGTCAGAGAAGGAGTGATATTTTTAGTAGACATTGATGGATTTGTAGTCGATGTTGACACTGCTAGTGTGACAACAGTAACTTATTCAGATGATGGAATAAACTTATGAAAGAATATTGTGTAAAACTAAGTCGACAGTAAACTCACAGTTGCGTTGTTCATTTGGTATAACTCTTATCTGCGACATTGCACCTCTAGAGGTTGTTGAAGAATGCATTTACTGGTTCTATATCTTTATATATTAATGTCAAGGGGTTCATTGGAATATTTATATGCATAGATATCACTAAATAAAATGTAGTGTCGATTGATAATGCAGACACAGAATTAGAAGTCTTCTCTACACAAGATACTGTGATGTTATTAAAAAATTAACTTTAAGAAACTACTATCACAAATAAAATAATGATATAAAAAATATAAACCACAATGTTTACATTGACCAGTTAGGCTTCACTGCTACACATGCACTAATACACATGGTGATATATTGTAGATGTCAAATGGAGTTTTTTGTGGTGATGTGGGTGGATAAAAGAGTTGACACTTTAAATTTGTAGAATTAGTTTTCATGATCAATATTAACATATTGATCATCACTCTTTATCAGAGACATAATGAAGGATTATAAGTAATAGCAAGACGAAGTGAACTGAGATAAATATTATGAAAAGGAGTAGTAAACCATACATAATGAGTAGTATCAACTGTATAAAAGTATTCCAGATCCAATACATTATCAAAGAATAGAAGTTATGGCAATAATTATGAGGATAATGTATTGCAAAATTGAGCAATTAAACTTACAGGATGACAAGTATAAAGTGTAAAAACATTTACCTGGTCCAATAACTGTTTCAAATCTGATTCAATAATCTGTAATATGGAATCTTCCTCTTATATAATGTGTAATGTGTAGTCTGCTTCAAAAACAATCATTACGATGCTCTGTTATTGGGATAGGGTACCAGAATTTGTTAAAGATTTTTTCATTATCAATATTAACATATTGATCATCAGTCTTTATCAGAGACATAATGAAGGAATACAAGTAATATCAAGACTAAATGAATGGAGATAAATATTATGAAAAGGAGTAGTAAACCATACAGAATGAGTAGTATCAACTATAAAATCTTATTACAGATCCTATACATAATCAAAGATTAGAAGTTATGGCAAGATTTAAGAGAAAAATATATTGTCAAATAGAGCAATAAAACTTAGTGGATGACAAATATATAGTGTAAAAACATTTACCCGATCCAATAACTGTATCCAATATGATTCAATAATCTGTAATATGGAATCTTTCTCTTATATAATGTGTAATGTGTAGTCTGCTTCAAAAACAATCATTACGATGCTCTGTTATTGGGATAGGGTACCAGAATTTGTTAAAGATTTTTTCATTATCAATATTAACATATTGATCAACAGTCTTTATCAGAGACATAATGTAGGAATACTAGTAATAGCAACACTAAATGAACAGAGATAAATATTATGAAAAGGAGTAGTAAACCATACGAAATGAGTAGTATCAACTGTAAAATCTTATTATAGATCCAATACATAATCAAAGATTAGAAGTTATGGCAAGATTTAAGAGAAAAATATATTGTCAAATTGAGCAATAAAACTTATTGGATGACAAATATATAGTGTAAAAACATTTATCTGATCCAATAACTGTATCCAATATGCTTAAAAAATATGTAATATGGAATCTTCCTCTTATACAATGTGTAATGTGAAGTATGCTTCAAAAACATTCATACAGATGTTCTGTAAATGAGATAGGGTACCTGAATGTTTTTGTCGTAGTAGGGGATCCCAACATATGAAATTGTGATGCCGCACCTTCTGATTTCCCATATGCTAGTGGTTAAAAATTGATTTCATGGAACAGTAATTCCTAAAACATGAAAATAGATGTACAAGATAGGTAAATGATCAATTATTTCAATACCTCATAAATCACAGAAGCTCCTTTCTGTGTCCCATAACCCCCTTTTATGTACACAATAAATGAAACACACTTGTTAGGCATCTAACATTGTGAAACTGAAAATTAGTCCATTGGAAACGTGCTAAAAAATCAGTAATGTCCCCTCAAATAATTTAATTAAAATAAGAGACAGTGAAGATAAATGTATTAAGTGGAGATAAAAACATTTAGTAGCGCACACCTAATGTTTGGGTGGTCAGGTTGTGGATAATCAGTAGTCCTGGTAACTGCTGAACGAAAACCTCAGAGCTGAATCACGTGGACTGAAAGAGTTGATTACAGAGAGCTCGAGTAAATAGGTCATATGAGTTAAAGATTAAAAAGTAGACAAATAATTTGGACAATCAACATAAAGGAGATAGATTCAGACAGTTTAAACAAAAGATCATGTTTATATAGTAGACTTTGTTTAATAATGGAAGATTGAGTAGCGCATACCTTATATTTGCGCGATCGAGCAATGAAAAATCAATTGACCTGGAGACTGCAGAAGGTAAAAGCCGGAGCTGTACAAGTTTGTTGCGGCTAAAGCTTATTCGAGAATGAAAAACCTGGAGATAAAAAAACCATCCTTAGTAGTAATAATAATGAACATAAATCAAATAGCTGGTATGTAGATTTTTCAGTATAGATGTAGCAGGTATGTAGAAGTTTCGAGGCGGGAAAAAAATCAGTGAATCGCGTAGATGAGTAGAGTTTTCGGAAAGAAATCCAATGAATCTTATTGTCGCTGATTTGGTAGTTGGTTACGGTATTCAGGAGGAGGAGATCGTGATTGGAAACCACGTTTCACAGGTGGACGATTTGTGGGAACGAATGTGAAGATTGCAGAGTAGTTTAACGGAATAGAGGACGTACCGTAGGACGCGACGAATTGAGAGTTTGTACGGGGGAGTAGATGAGTGGAATGGAGCACCAGTGTTGAGGATCAACGACGAAGGAGTCGCGCATGGGTCTAGGATGGAGACGGAATAGGGGAGGATAGGGCGGTATTCGGGAGCTGGGAAAACCTAATCGAGAATGGGCGGTGCGTATACGGGAGGAGGCGATAGGATTTGGAGTTGGTGCGCGAGGATAAGGGGTATAATGGGGAAGTAGAGTTTGATTTGGGTGACGTGGATCGCTGCGGTGGTGACACGTCATGCTGGAGGAAGCCAGGTTTAGTAGATATAGTGGATAGTGGATTTTGGAATGTCATTGATTTTTTGAGCACTCTAAATTCCATAGTCTCCATTAATCCAAGTTGATGACACATCTTTGTCTAGAATGTGTCATCTTTCAAGACTCGATTCAATCCAAGCTGTTTCATTCATTGATTAGATAAACTCAAACATGTGAATAACTGACCAATGGAGAGAGGAAAAAATGATTAAATACAAGAATAGAGATATGTTGAGTTGCATGTCATCAGAGGCAGTCACAACATCGGGGACATTCACCTTACCCGTCTACTCTATTCTATCTACAAATGTAAAATTAAACATTAAAGAAAATTAATGATCACATTCACCTCCACCCAGTCCAATTCTTGAGGTTAGCCTCTCATTTCCGAGAGTAATAGATTACTTGGTGGAGTGGGTGGAAGAGGAGAGAGAGAGAGAGGGAACAAAATGAAGAAAAGTGGATGGAGAAACACAAAGGCATGGATTAATAAAACTAAAATTTAAATTAAAATTGAAAACCAAGACAAAAATAAAATGAAAATAAAATTAAAAGAATAAATGAGGTGGGAATAGAGGATCAGAAGCGGCCCATGCCCCAGTGGTATCCCTCCTTGGCTGTGGGCGTTGAGCTGATGATTTGGGAAGGAGGAGAGGGCCTCCTTTTATATGTAGAATTTTGTATCCCTAAAGTTTGAGAGTTTTTAGCCTATTAAATGGCCGATTCACGTGCATAGACTTTCATAAAAGCTGTTCATAAATGTGTTGGTCATTCACCCTCAAAATTTCAGCTCATTTGGACATCGGATGAATGAGTTATGAATTTTTTATTAGCAGTTTATTTTTCTGGATGCAGGTTCCAGGAAGCTTCATTCACAAATATAACTTCCAATGACAACTTTAATGACCTAAAAAATCCCTTAAATTTGTTTTAGATCCTGAACTATGTGTCCTAGTGATATCCTAGGTTAAATCACCTCCATTTAAGGTGTTTAGGCCGAGATGTGGTTCTGTTACAATGGTGGGGTCCACGCTGTCCACCCGAAAAAGTTTCAAACTTTAATGATTTTTTTGGACTAATAGATCTTCTAATCAGCTCTAGTCTCTAAAGATAAAGTTGAAGGAAATAAAATTAGTATTCTAACAAAAAAAATAATCACTAATTTTAGAATAATATTTTTTATGAAATGTCAAAAATACCATTGTGGTAAAAATCTGTCAAAAATCCAAAATTATGATTTTTTCTCAATTTTGCTCATAATCGTTCTAAAATTAAAATTACCCATTATTTTAATAAATCATCGAAATACATGGGTTTTATCATTTAAAAACATTAAAAAAATCCTTATTATTTGATAAAAAATATTCACATAAATTTGCTCTGTCAAATACGCCCCACACTTAAAACATTCTTGTCCTCAAGTATAAAATCTCAACATGGAAATCAGAGGACACCAATGTTACCAATATTCAAATTATAATACAATAAAATCAAACAATTTTCAATGTGAAATCAAACTTTCAAAAATCTGAATAAAATATCAAATTAATTTCCCATTTTTCAAAGAAACAAATAATTCACATATTTTATTTTTCCCCTTTCAAAATTGATGGAACTTATCCTTTCATTCATTCAATCTCCTTGGTTCATTATTATTAAACATGCTAAGTCTTGATTCACCTCACTTTTGATTATTTTCTCCCATCACTCATGATACAATTCAAGTAGAGTTATGCTCATATCATAAGAACATGCTCCTTATCCATAGGATTGTAAATGAACTACTTTCTCCACTTTGTAAAGAAAAAAGACACATAAAATCATGGGGACTTACAATAAAGGTTAAAATAACTCTGAGGCGTAAGGTCAGTAGGATTTCATGATTTAAAAATTAAGTCTCAAGGAGGAGGTTTATCTATTAACAATGCATGATATCAGAAAGTGTAATTAAATTCTCCCCTTCAAAGTAGCAACATCCAATTCCCTAGAACTCAAAGTAAACACTACCACAAAATAGGGTTTTTGCAGTGCCACCCTTTATTAGCGCTAAAAAAAGCACTGATGGGGGGGGGGGGGCTTTATCAGTGGTTTTTTTCCTAGCGCTGATAAAGTGCATATTTCAAAAAAAAAATTGTATTTTATAAAAAATAATATATTGAAATATAAGTATATTTATATTGATATAAATATAATAAATATTTTTTAAAAATGTTTTATATCGATTTGATATGTGGTAGATGCAAAACGCACACCCGAAGTAGAGATTATGGCTGTTTGGAGGGATTACGTACCTTTTTATGCCTTAAAGAATATGAGAATGTGTTATAGTGGTCACCATAGTATAGATCTAGTCGTAATCTTCCATTTTATATGTGGTTGAGGCAAAACGGACACCCGAGTTATGGTAAAACGGACACCCGGAGCCAAACTTATGACCGTCTGGAGGGATTTTGGGCCTTTTTGGGCCTTGAAGAATGTAAGAAGGGGTTCTAGTGGTCACTTGACTATTTAAATTTCTACAATATTCTATTTTATATGTGGTAGAGTCAAAACGGACACTCAGATAAGAAGTTATTGTCTTTTTAAATTTTGCAACCCTCGCAGCGCCTAAAAACCTAAGAAACCCGCAACTCACTAAAATGGGCATAACTTCTGATCTGAGTGTCTGTTCAAGCACTATGACTAGTCAAATCGAATCTCGTGAAACGAGTGATGACCAAATCCAATTGAAACCATGATATGATCAAAGGAATGAAAGATATATTAGTTATACCACTCAAAAAAAAACCCCAACTTCAAACGGCCATAACTTTCGCTCTGAGTGTCTGTTTGGACTCTAACACATATTAAATTGAATGCAACAAAGATATATACGCATTAGGATGACTAAAACATAGTTCTAATCAAGTATAAAAACCAAAAATTCCAAAAAACCACCGAAAGGACTCCAAAACTCACTTTCCATGTCCAGAACCCTGTCAAATTTTTCTTAAAACGGTCATAACTCTCGGTGATTATGTCTGTTTGGCCTCCAAAACCTGTTATATCATAGTTCGTTCCATGAGATTCGGTTTTACTATTCATATAGCTGAAATGGACACCCGAAGTAGAAGTTATGCCCATTTTAGTGACTCTGTAGTTTGTTAGGGTTTTCAAGCCCTCATTACTATCACTTTTGTCTTATCTGCTATTTTTTCAAACAACTGTAACTTATGATCTACCTTTCTGTTTGGCCTCCACCATATATCAAATCAAATATCGTTTAATGATCTTTGATTTGACTTTTCATAGAGCGGGAACAAACTCTCGGATTAGAAGTTTTCATCATTACCCTGAGTTTAGGGTTTATTTGACTTTCTTACTGTATTTATGGGTTTTGTGGGTTTCTCCATTTTTTACCCATATATTTTCTTGCCTCTATATTGACAAACTGATATATATTATCTATATATTCTAAACATATGTATATACATATTAATATATAATATTTGTAAATATATATAAATATGTATAATTATACATACAAATATACATAATATATATATATATATATATGTGTGTGTGTGTGTGTGTGTGTGTTGTATATATGTATTTATTTATTTATAAACATACATAAAAGCATATTTTATAAAAGCATTCAAAACTAATCTTATAAATGTATATTAATATACAAATAAATATATTAATATATAAATATAACTATATATATATATATATTAATATACAGATATATATATATATATTAATATAACTATATATATATATATATTTATACGTATATATATATCAATATAACTATATATATATATATTAATATATGAGTAAATATAACCAAATATATATATATATAAATAAATAGATATATTAATAAATAAAGAGCAAAACAATATGGTGGAGTGGTAAAGGCTTAGGGTGCGCAGATAATAGGTCCCGAGTTTGAATCCAGGGGGAGGCAGGTTGCGCACGTAGGTGGAATAACAGCTAGCGTTGTTAAAGGGGGATGGGGGCACTGTTAAAGGGTGCAGGAGAGGGTGGTGGCTGGGGGGCGTGCGATGTGGTGGTCAGGACGCTGTTAAAAGGGGGTGGGGGCATTGTTCAAGCCTCCCCAAATTGAAATTTTTTATTTTTATTTTTAATGATTTTTAAACTTTTATCAGCACTCAACAAAAGCGCTGATAAAAGGGGCCTTTATCAACGCTTTTCAGAGCACTGATAAAGGGGACCCCCTCCTTTATATTTTCCTCAATTAACATCACTTTTTTAGTACTGTTAATGCCCTTTTCTAGCGCTGATAAAGGTTGTATTTGCAGTAGTGAAAGATAATGATCAAATTATGCATAATGAATGATTTGTGCACCCTCTAGAATGTTTTTTTTTTACTTTTTTACCTTTTTTTCTTTTTTTGAAAGTTATGATTAGATAAAACCTCACATCCATCACCTAACCACATAAAATTAGAAGATCATTGGTCTGGAAAATGGTGATTTTTGGTTCTCCCAAATCACAACCCATTTTCTATTTTTTTGGATCTTTTGGTTATTTTTTTTATTTTTTTAATTCAAGAGGGGCAAGTAATAGAGTATAATGAATGATTTCAAAAAATTTTACAATTCCAACAATAATACCCGCACACTTCTTCCTTACAATGTATAGCATCCCTTCCACCATGATTCCCTTTAACCCCACACTTCAACTTTAAAATATCATGAAAATAATCAGAGGAGAGTAGGAATGGATAAAAATGGATTGAAACATGGCTCATTCCTATAAAAGTCATTCATGGTCTCTATGGACTAAAAGAAGGATTGCTGTAAAGGTGGTATTTTAAGGAAAAGTATCTTTTCAAAGGATGCCTCAATCATTTTAAATGTGTTTTTGTACAGTCATAGCTTTGACAAGTTTCAATACAAGTTCTGGTCAGTTACATGTCCCAAGATCACTCAAGAAATATACTCAAGAATAAATAGGAAGTACTTGGTCTAGAAATCCTATCAGGAGTGGGAAATATAACATTGGAAAATCACTCATGGCATGACTAATAATAATAAATCAATTCACATGAACTTCATAAATTCAAAGCATGAAAGATGGTAGGGAAATTTCATTTACATGAATCAATTAATTCCTTCAAATCATGAGTCATTATTTCAATATCCATGCTTCATTTTAAAAATTCAATTCTTCATTTCAATCATTTAATCATATCAACATTGAAATCTAAAACATGGCATCACAAGATTCCTAAGAAACTCATGTATCCTAGATAAGTTGTGTAAAATATAAATTCAGGCATGGGAATGCAATTTTATCTTTAAATCTTAAAACATTTTGTGGACAAAAATGTGGAGAGTTTAAAAGATAAAACACTAAAATTGAACTCCCCTTTTCCATGAAACTTAGTCCTTCCCCTTCACTTTCTGGGGATTCCTTCTACCATCACGATCCAAAAAAATAAAATCACTCAATGAATCACAAGGATTATTTCATTTAAGCTCAAAAAAATAGGAGGGAGGGGGATTCATGCTAGACTAATTTCTAAGAAATGAAATTGAAATATAAATTCCTAGAAATCATGTAAATATAAATCTTGGTACGATCCCCAAGTGGGACCTGAATTTTTACTGCCTTCATAGGGAAGTACCAGCTGTTATTCAAAATTTGGTGGAGGATGAAGCTTCTTTGATTTGAACCACCACATGTGGATTTTCCCAGCTTATGCTTCATCCTTGTGGGTGAGTAATGATCCATGGATAGAGTACACCACATCCTTCCCCTTCATAATGAGGTATAGCTTGCATGGTGGGGGTAGGATGAAGTATGGATCATCCTCTTTCTTGGTTGCTACTTGTGCAATCTGTCTATTGGTTTCTAAAGGTATGCTGCATTAAAAGAATAGTCAAAGGGAAAGTCAGTGTTCAATTCTATTTGAATAAAAATAAAACATGAAGTATTAAGATCAAATTCTTCCCCATCAAAGTAAGCATCTTTTGGCATGGTTTTCTTAAGAGAATCCCCTATAATCTCCTTATGAACTTCCTTGAGAAAATATTCAACACGTCTAGGGATCTCCATATGTTCCCCAGCAGGTGAACATCTAGATTCTTCTTCATCCTCCAAGGCATAGATAATATTGTCTGATTCTGTATAATCAAAACCACAAGGAGTGATGTAGAATTCAGATTCAATGAAATTATAAGAGATAGAGTCAAATAATGGTTCAAATCCCTGAGTTATTTTAACTTCAATCTTCACCTCAGTGGTAAGTGCCTCTTGGAGTAGACTCTAAGGATGGAGGCAGGTAGTCGGGCTCCTCCATCTTGACTTCAAATTCCACCACTTGGGTGGTTTCTTCCTTCAGTGGTGCTGGCTCTTCTTACTTGTATTGTATGGGTAGATTAGGAAATTCTCACATTTAATCAAGAATTTATCCAATCCTTCTTGATCTCCCACTTTTAGCTCAGTAGGTAAGTCTTCTTCCCTTGCCTCATCAGGTTCTTCAATTTCAAAGATAAGTGGTGAAATTTCTTCCACCAATTTCTCAGGTTCTTGCTTTGGCTCAGGGTTGGGTTGCTCCATTAATGCACGAACATAATCAAATGATATATCTTACTTTATCATCAGTTTTTAAATGATTTCTCTATGTTCTTTCACCTGAGATCTTCTAAAATATTATTGTTGTTATTGTTGTTGTTGCTGCACCTGTGAGTAATTTTTCCATGCATAATATTCTGAATTTGAATACATCATGGAATTTTTTTTAGTTTTTTTTAAAAGAAATTAAATCTAACTAAGATGTAAAAATAGAAAAAGTAAATGAGCTAATGATTGGATCCCTGGGAATGACGCCCAGTTTTGACGCATGCCTATCAAGGGGTGCGGAAAAAAGCAATTATATTTTTCCTAGTGCAGCACAGTGGCTGACCAGGGTTATCTCTCTTGAGGAGCCTTTCAATGTAGTTCAATTACTTTATATAATTCACCTATTCTATATCTTTTTTTGGGTTTGTTTTATGAATGAAAGTGATGAAAATATTTTTGGTTTTTTGAATTTTTAAAATAATGACATGAAAAATGTTAATTTAAACTATCATGAAAATCTAAATAAAATGATTTAATAAGAAAGAACTTGGTTTTGGGGGTTGGTTTAATGTTAAATCATTATTCTCCTTTATATGTTTTATTTTAGTTTGATAATATAAACATGAAATATCATGTTTAAAATACTATTATTTATTTATAAATTGTGTAATGTCATTGAATGTTTGAGCACTCTCAATTCCACCTCCTCCATTATTCCAAGTTGATCACACACCTTTTTCTAGAATGTGTCATATTCCAGGACTCAGTTCAATCAAATCCGTTTCATCCATTAATTAGCTCAAATCCAATGTGTGATGAAATAACCAATGGAGAAAGGAAAAAATGATTAAATAAAATAATAGAGATAAGTTGAGTTGCATGTCATTAGAGGTAGTCACAACATTAGGGACATTCGCCTTACCCGTGCATACTACTCAATTCTATCTACAAACGTAAAATTAAACATTAAAGAAAATTCACGATCACCATCACATCCCCCTAGGCCATGTCTCAAGGTTATCCTATCATTTTTGAGATTAAGATATTACTTAGTGGAGTGGGTAGAAGAGGAGAGAGAGAGAGAGGGAACGAAATGGAGAAAAGTGGATGGAGAAACAGAAAGACATGGATTAATAAAACTAAAATTTAAATTACAATTGAAAAATAAGAAAAAACTAAAATGGAAATAAAATTAAAATAATAAATGAGGGGGGAATAGAGGATTAGCAGTGGCCCATGCCCTAGTGGAATCCCTCCTTGGCTGTGGGTGTCGAGCTGATGATTTGGGAAGGAGGTGAGGGCCTCCTTTTATAGGCAGAATTCTATACTCTGAAAGTTTGTGCATTGTTGGCCCATTAAATGGCCGATTCACATGTGTAAAAATTCATAAAATTTGTTCATAAATGTTTTGTACGTTCACCCTACAAAGTTCAGCTCATTTGGATGTAGAATTAATGAGTTATAAATTTTTCATTGGCGATTTCTTTTTCTGGATGCAGGTTCCAGGAAGCTTCCTTAAAAAATATATCTTACAATGGAAACTTTAATGAGCTAAAAACTCCCCCAAATTTGTTGTAGTTCCGTACCTATATTTCCTCTTGCTATCCCAGGTGAAATCACCTCCATGTAAGGTGTATATGCCGAGATGTGGTTCCGTTACAGTGGTGTGGTCCACACTGTCCACCTGGAAAAGTTTCCAAATTCAATTATTTTTTTGGACCAATAGATCTTCGAATCTGATCTAGGTCCTGAAGAGAAATTTTAAGGAAATAAAATAATGATTATAAAAGAAAAGAATCATGAATTTTAGAATTATATTTTTTATGAAATGACAAAAATACCCTTGTGGTAAGAATTTGTAAAAAATCCAAAATTATGCACTTTTCTCAATTTTGCTCATAATCATTCTAAAATTCAAATTACCCATTATTTTAATAAAGAATATAAATACGTGGGTTTTATCATTGAAAAACATTAAAAAATATTCATTATTTGATAAAAAAAGTACGCACATAAATTTGCTCTATCATGGACCCCTCCTGGTCCTAGGCCACCAAGTCCACCGTCGTACCATCCGTCGGTCCCGTCTTCCTGAGCACCCCTTTCGAAACGTCGAATGTCTGCACCAGACACAACATGTGTGGGAGAATCCCATGTAGGGGTGAGTAACTCAATACTCATTAGGGGACCTCGATACCCTCAATGGTCTCTTAGAAATCCACGAAGGGAAAATACCACAAAACAACCATGAAGTAAACCACAATGATTATGCATAATCAGCTCTACTTAGGTATATGACATTTCATATACCTAGGTCATCCAGATATACTCATCTCATCCACAAAGAAACATAAGGCCCCAACCTCAATCCATTTCCAGGATTTTCAAAGAAGGCTCAAAGCGTAACTCAAGGATTAGGAGTACACACTTCATGAACTGGCCATCCCTAATGGAACCCGTCTGAGAGATGTACTCCATCAGGTTCAACTCAACCATTCCTAATGGAACATCTGAAAGGATGTGCTCCATCAGGAACTTTCTTCTAGAACTTCCTCCACTGCCCGACACTAGAGGTCTCACAGTCACAGTCTTACACCCGAGGCAAGACCAAGGGAAACCAAATGAAGAGGCCCACTCCTCGACACTGCGTTCAGTTGGGGGAACACTGCTCCAATCTAACCCACAATATCTCAGTCACCCCAGTAAGAAGTGGCCCACACCTCAGTCCATCTAGGGAGTACTACCTCTACCCTGGGAATCAATTACATCAAGTGGAGGGGCCCGCTCCTCGTAACTGTGTCCTACAATTGAGGGAGCTCCAACTCACCTGAAGGACCCGCTCCCCGTTGCTACTCAGAGACGGGGGAGTACTACTCCATATGTGAGGACCTGCACCCTACCCAGTAGGGGAGTACAACTCTGGTATTTTGTTCACTGTGGGGGACCCGTTCCCTAGTACGTTAGGGGAGTACTGACCCCAGGCTAGAGGACCTGCACCTTGGCATGGCAGGGGAGTACCGACTCTGCTGTAGCACTGTATAAGGAGGACCCACACCCTGGTCCAATAGGGGAGTACCGACTCCAAAGATAGGAAAATAATCTCAGAGGAAAATGAACCTGCACTCATGACGTGCGGAGTCCCACCTATACCGGAGTAGAGGAGTAAGGAATACCTACGTCTTGAGTAATCAAGGGAGTAGCCATCCTAACTCTCACTACAAGAAACACCCTGGTTCTACCCCTCAGGTTATCAGTCATACCTCAACCGCCAAAAAGTTCTAAAATGAAGTAACCCGATGATTCATCATGTCATAAGGGTTCCAACGCAACAGACGACATGTCAACCGGACACCCGGTATGAAAGTTATAGGCATTTTAGTATTGAGGGCCCGGTTGGATTCAGGTACGATCCAACCTGAAAAAACTCCAACTTTCTTCTAAATTCATGTGGAGTATCTCAAAAGAACCATCTTGTCCTAAGGGTTCTGACGTTGCAGAGATTTCGTCAAACAGACGTCCGGTTTAGGAGAAACGCTCATTTAAACGAACTGGTCCGTAAGTGGGTTCGGGTCCGGTTCGACATGATCAGACCGACCCAACCCAGTTCATTGGACCCAGCCCGAAGGGGCTGGGCTCGAACTGGTTTGGATGGGCCTAGTTCGACATGCTAGGCCGCGGGTTCGACCTGGCCCACCCGGCTGGGCGTGGCCCACCGGGTTGCGGAATCGCTCGACCGGCTAGCCGAGCACGGGGGAATGCTCTCCTCCCGAACGACCAAATTCATTCGGATCTTCAATGCCGTGGCGCTAGGTGGTTCCACATCTCTTGGCCATCCCATGTAGACTGGCCTGCTACAGACTTGCGGGCGTGGGTCTGCTCTCCGTCACGACTTGATGCCGCGATCTTCCTCCGCGGCGCGCCATCGTAGTGCGCTGCTCGACTCAACAGCGGTGCTAGATGAAATTGCACCTCCTGGCTGGTCCATGTGGACTGGCCTTCTACAGACCTGCGGGCATTGGTCCTACCTCTGTCGCGGTCTTCCACCGCGACGCGCTACCGCAACACGCCTCCCCGCTTCAACGCGGCTGGCATTGGCTGACCGCCCCTTGTCCACCGCGACACCTTTGGGCGCCGCCATTCCTTTGCGGCTGGTGAGTGCTGGTCACCGCCTCCCTCGGTCGCCGGTCCCACTGCATGCCACCGTCACACCACCACTTCTTCCGGCCACTCACGTAGAATGTAATCATAACAGGTTCGACGGAGGGTCCGAGCCTTGTTCATTCGGCCCACACCCTCCACGTTAGCATTATAACATGAGAAGGATTATTAGATTATAAAAACTCCCATAATAAAACCTTGTATTATACTCCCACGTTAAAGAGAAAAACACAGGTCAACCCGTTGGATGGTTGACCCGTGTTCTTCATAATATTCAAGAACAGGGTAAAAAGGGGAGGAATCAAACATATAACCCCCTACCTCGAGTTCGTTTGAAGCCGCTGTGGATGAGGAAGAAGTGTTCACGTCTGAAGGTGTTTGTCGGCACTTTCCGTCTCCCGTTGATTCCTCCAACATCCGTTACTCGAAGATTCATTCTAGGTTAGTGGAAGTTGTCACTACACTTCATCAAAGGTTCCCCTATTGCATGAAAAAAACCCATTCCTGAACTTCGTTTAAATAGAGGGGAGGAGAAGATCAACACACCACACAACTAATGAAGTTCATTAATGAGTATAATTAATGAACCTGTTTAATTATCTCAAGAGAGTGGTTAAACGTTCATTTAAATCTTCCAACGACATGGTTACATAAATTATGAGTCAATCCATTAAATGGTTTTGACGTTTCACTATGGTCCGAACACTGTTTGTCCAATGGTTTCACAAAGAAAAAAATAAAATAACCAAAAGTTATTTTATTATTTTTTGTAAAGTCCAAAAATTAAAATTTTCATCTGACCCTTGCTGGTCAAAGTTAAGCTTCCCTTAAGTGAATCCAGGAACTGCGGATTCAATGGTGCCCCCATATTTTTAATCTGAGAACCGGTTCAAAAGATAGATTTATCCGCCCACATATTTACTGAACATACCTTAAAACAAAGTGAAAAATTATTAAAAGTCACTCTCAACCCGCACCAGTCGAGGTTAGGCTCCACCTAAGGGGAACATGACCTCACGAGCTCAACGATACTCTCAGATTTTCAATTTGAGTTTCCGTTTATAAGTTAAAGATTTTACAATAAAATAATTGCTACTTAATAATTTTATTTACGGAAAAAAACTAACTTCCACTGGAGGCCCGCGTCGACCAATGTTAGTATCTGCCTAAGAAAAACATACACTCAGGAGTTCAGCGGTGGTATCAGATTTTTAATCCGAGTCATCGTTTGTGAGTTATAAGCATTTGAGAAATAAAATAATTTTATTTAATAATTTTATTTATGGTTATGTCATTTTTGGGTTTTCTCACTGGGGGCATGAACTTACTAAATTTAAGTCACACCTAGGGTAAACCCACTATCTTGAATGCAACGGTGTCCTCATATTTCTGATCCGGGCACCCATTTAAGAGTTATTCCACTTTTTCAGGAAAACTGCGCACACGTGCTATTTAAAGCTTAACATTTTTTTGACGGATCATTCCGGGCACTCCGGGAATCAGAATCATGTGCCGTTAGATTTTGCGGTCTTTAAATAATTACATATAAATAAAAAAAATGACATGGAAATTACAGGACATTACAATATTGGACCCTTTTTAAATTTATCAGAATGCTTCATGTTTTATGTATATGTGAGGAACCATTTAGTTTAATAAAATATATCGAATAATGATATTGTATTTAGGGTTAAGTTTTACATGAATGATAATAAATTATTAGTTATGTTAACAAAAACAACCAACATAATTTCATTGATTTTATTTTAACTAACATGATTTTTAAGATAACTAATTATAGTGTGTAGTTTTTTGAGTCAAATGACTAATTTTTTATCATTTTATTTGAAAATCACAATACATTATTCAAATTTATGTTAACATCAAGTTTTTTATGTTTAGATCAAATTTATGGAACATCCGATTCAATGTTATTTGAACATAGTTGATTTATGTAATTCATGGAACAACATGAAGTCGGACTAAACTAGTTCAATAGAATATAGGCATATAGAGTTGAATATTTTGGGTATGCATGACATATCAAGATATCCAAATAAAGTATACTTTGCATTCATATTTGTAAAGGGGTGATCTTGGTTTTAGTTAGATCATGGGAAATGGTTCGGAAATTGCTCAATGTAGCTAATTTTTTCATGGAATGAACCCTCCTTAGTTACAATACTAGGGTATGGCCCCTCACTCACCAGGTTCTCCGCTCTCGCCCTCATCTAGGGTTTTGAGACTCTTCCAGTGAGGATGCTTTTTCCTCCCTCCTACTTCTTCAGCCTTTATCTTCTCTAGTTTTCTTCCCAATATTTTCTCGATAGCGGCCCTTTAGAGTTTTTTCCCATATTTTCCTCGGTGGAGAATCGTCTCTCACGAAGTTTGTGCTCGCTCCCATTGCTTATCCTTTATAGGGTTTCTCCTGGATCCCCTCTATGCTCTTTCTTCTTCTTATCTATTCGTCTCCTCACTTCACGGCTTGTCCGCTTCGATGAAGGCGCTGCGTCTTTTCCCTGCTACCGCTCCTCGCTCTGACCTTGAGTTCCTCTGATCCTCTCCAGGTTGGATCGAGAGAGTTGTATTCTTGAGGTTTTGGGAATAGCGGCTCGGTGGACATGGATATTCAAGGCGTTTTTATCTCTTCTCTCTAGGGTTCCAGCCCCAGGTCTCCCCTTCCTCGTTCTTTGATTTGGATTTTACTAGGATTTCATCCCCTGTTCCTTTCAATCCCCATTCTTCTTCCTCAACCGCCCAACCTTTCTATAACCTAGAGTTCCACCACTCCTCTCTAGGTTAGTTTTTGAGTGATGGATACACATGGGTTTTGGACCATGTGGTTCGGTAGCCGTTGAGTTTTCATCTGGGATTCATTAATATCCTTCTTCAGGTTTTCCGATCCAAGTTACTTTAGTCATATTTTGTGGTCATTTGATGGTTTTGTTTATCCTGTGATGTCTTTGACGATCCTTCGATGTTTGGTTGGTTTTTGAGTAATTGTTGTTTTTTGGGGTCAATGTTGGTCGAAGACCAGAGCTTTGTGGATAGCGGTATGGAGGTGATGCTCATCTTGTGGTGTTCAGTGGGGTGTTTTTTGGATGATGACAATGGTTTCATAGCGATGATTATGAATGAATCTGGTGGCCTTCCTCATCGGCGATCTGGTAGACGAAGAGACAAGCGGTCGGTGTGAGGATGATTTGGCTTTCCCGACAGGCGATGATGACGATGATGATTGGATTGTTTTGAAGCAATGTGAGGTGAACAACAATAATGGTTTGGCAAAGACTACGTTGATCGTGGGATTCATGGGATGTGTACCTAGTAACGATTTCTTCTGCTTTTCATTTTGAAATTTGAATTTCATTACTGCCGTGTTGTGTGATGCATTAGAGAATGTTCGGGTTTCCACTTTCCCTGCTAAAGTGGTTTTATGAAAATAATAAAAAATGATTTGGGTTACAATACTGGGGTAGAATACACCATTATCCTTTTATCTCATAAAAATAATATCATGTACATATAAAATATTAAAAATTGATACATCTTTATAATCTTTAATGTAGATTCTATTTTCCACACTTCCATAATTAAATATTAATTTTCTCAAACATATATTTAACTTCAAATACCATGCTCTTGAGTCTTATCCTAACCCGTATAGATATTTATTTAACCTAAAAAAATTAATTTTATCTTTACTGAGAAAGATAACTCCTCATCCAACTCTCAATTTAGGAAGATATATTTGATATCTTTTAGAACGTTCATGGGTTTCCTTTGTGCTAAAATGTTGTGGTAATCTAATTTATGTCATTATTCATCTATGTCTGTGAGAAATAATAATTTATTTGATTCATGTTTTTATATTAGAAGTTTAGTAAGAAAAATTTCATTATTAGATTCATCCCATTTTCCTTTATAGTTGTTATGAAAGAGTCAATGATGAAGTTGGGTGATATTTAATTTTGATTGTACCTATTTGATTAAACATTTATATCTTTATATCTGAATATACAAGGAGAATACAATCCAATATCTATGGATAAATGTTGGATTAATTTACCTTGAAACAAACCTCGATATGCTAAGGGTTTGGAATAATTTTTAGATTATACAATTACAAACCGATCAGTGGATGATATAATAAAATGTATATTCCCTGATTGTAAATTCATGCAATGGTTGAATAGAAACAAAGTATATGAGCATTTGATATTGAAACACTTTCCTTCTCGATATGTATATTGGATTTGGCATGGTGAATCAAATGTTATGGAAAGTAAAAACAATGAAAATACCATCAACAAAATACAAAGTGACCCAATATAGGATAATTCAGTTCAAAATTTGTTAAATGAAACATTAGGTTTTGCAGAATACAATGTATAAGATTTTAATAGATCAACAAAACATTCAGTTGATCCTGAATAGGTTAATCTTGCTTAGAGATTTAGTGTCTAAAAAAATGATTTTTATGGATTAGTTGAAGACGTACATTAAGAATTGTATAAAGGGTGTGCCAAGTATTCAAAGTTGTATTTTCTACTTATGTTGTATCATATCAAGTGTCTCTATAGAGTTACTGATAAAACAATGTCCATGATTTTAGAGTTTCTTCATGATGCATTTAGTGAAGCTAATATCCCTGCATCATTCTATGAGATGAAGAAAGTTATCAACAAACTTGGACTTGATTATACAAAGATACATGCATTCCCTAATGATTACATGCTTTACTGGGGAGAATAGTCTGATAAAGAAGAATGTACAAGATGTCATGCAAGAATATTAAAGTCAATGAACAATAATGACAATATAAATCAATGAAAACTTAGGAAGAAATAGAATAAGAAAACTCCTAAAAAGGTATTGCTTTACTTTCCTCTGAAAAAACACTTGCAAAGATTATTCATATCATCTAATATTGCATACAACATGAAGTGACATGCTTAGGATAGTAACGATGGTTTGATGAGACATCCAAAAGATTCAACATGATGAAAGATGTTTGATCAGCTATATCCAGATTTTTCTTTGAATCCTAGGAATGTACGTTTGGGATTAGATTCTGATGGTTTTAAACCTTTTGGTACTTTAAGTACTAATTATAGAATTTGTCTAGTTGTTTTGATCCCATATAATATACCTCCATGGTTGTGTATGAAGAAGAATTATTTCATTATTTTGATGATTATTTCTTGAAAGTGAATTCCTAGAAATGACATTGACGTATACCTTCAACCTCTAATCAAAGAATTGTGATAATTATGCGACGATGGCATGAAAACATATGATGCTTCAAAGAGACAACTATTAAAAATTCACGCTGCTTTAATATGGGAAATTAGCAACTTTTTTGGACTAGAAAATTTATCTGGTTGGAACACTCATACTATTTTGGCTTTTCTAGATTGTAATTTTGATTTTAATCCTCAATGATTACCTCATAAAAGAAAATGGTGTTTTATGTGTCATCATCAATTTCTTGATACTTCTCATAAATCCAGGTTTAACAAGACATGATTCAAAGGAGATATTGAAATGAGAAAGTCACCGAAAGTGTTTTCTGGTTTAGAAATATTGGGACAATTAATGAATGTCACTTAAGAATTTGGAAAATGTCATCAATATAAAGAAGGGGGGAAAGGGAACGAGGTACAATATCCAAAGAAGATGGAATACAACAATGGAATAAGAAGAGTATATTTTAGAAACTTCCTTATTAAGAGTTTAATTTGAGATATCATAATATTGATGTAATGCATATTAAGAAGAACATCTATGACAATGTAATTTTTACAGTGCTTAATGAGCAGGGTAAATCGAAGGACCACCTTAATGTTTATAAGGATTTGGATTCAATGAATATAAAGCATGGTTTCTGGGAAAATGAGAATGGAAAGTATCCTTCGACTATTTTTACAATGAAAAATAATGAGAAATACGCATTACTTTGAAATTTAAAGAATGTAAAAGTGTGAGATGAATATTCAAGTAACAGACCATGGTGCGTTGAATTAAAACATTGAAAGTTACATAGATTGAAAATTCATGACTCACATATTTTGATGGAGCAATTGTTGTTGTTGGATTTTCTTAACACTTTATCTAAAAAAGTAACTATGGTTCTAGTTGAGTTTTGTACCATTTCCAAAGAGATTTATGGAAGAACTCTAAAGACAACTTCAAGAAAGAATTATTTTGATACTATGTAATTTGGAGATGTTATTTCCCCCTTAATTCTTTACAATCATGATTCATTTGACTATTTATTTGGTTGAAGAAGATAAACTTGGTGGATTGTTACACTATCGATGGATGTATCCAATTGAGAGGTATGTTGATATTTTTTTTTATTTTCATTAGTGAATTCGATTTTATCAAATCATTACTTATTTTTTTAATATGGTTATTATATTTTTCCATCAGTTACTTAGGTCATTTGAAATCATATGTTAGGAATAAAGCTCAACTAGAAGGATCTATTTCTAAAGGTTACATAGCCGAAAAGTGATTGAACTTCTGTTCTAGGTATTTTGATGGGATTGAGACTAGATTCAATCATGCTGGATGTGCTGAAAACATCTCCACTAATTCTCATTCTAAAAATTAGTCATCAGTATTTCCAACTATTTTACGACCAATTGGAATGAGGTCAAATTTTACACTAACGGAATTGGTGTTTCTACAAGAACACAGTTATGTGATACTCAATAGTATTATTACAGATCCATTTATTCAAGAATTTCAAATGCAAACAAAGAGGCGACTAAGGGGTCGATCTCAAAATGAGTTGGAATAAAAAAAGTTGATAATAAGGAGTTTGTCGAATAGTTTTCCCATTGTGTAAGTATATACTCATATTAATATTATTGATGTGTAGTTATGTTTTCTATGTTAAAAGAAAAAACTTATATATTTTTGTCTAGATAATGAATGTTGATGATCAAGTTGAAATATCAAATGATTTGAAGTTTTTGGATTGAGGTCCTCTAAGGAAGGATAAGAGATTCAATGCCTATAATATTCATGGCTCCAGGTTTCATATAATTTATTGTGAAGAAGGCTTGAAAACTTAAAATAGTGGTGTATTTACATTTTCATTGGTGGGATACAATGGGAAGATGAATGATATAATTGAATTAAACTATCATGGTCAGTTTTCAATTGTCTTATTCAAATTTAAGTGGGTCAACATTGATGTGGGTATAATGAAAGATCCATTACATTTTACTTATGTCAACTTCTCTCACTTGATGGATACCAATGAGCATGAAGAGCATGATCCATTTATCTTGGATTCATAAGCGAAGATGTTTTATTATGTGGATGATGAAATATATGAAGTTTGGAGTGTTTTTGTACACTTAAAGAAGAGAGACTTATATTATATGGGTGATGAAGATTAATTAGTGCTTTGTGATAGTGAACCTCATCAACCATAAAACATTGAATAGTTTTTTACTGACAATATCAAAATAGTAGAACTTACAAGAGAGGGTGAAAATGAAGGACTCGTCACAACAGATGTTGATAATAATGAAGATAATAAAGATGAAGATAATTGAATGTATAAATTGGTAATGAAAATATATTACAATTTCTCATCAATAAGTGTTTCATACATATATACATTGTTCTAGTTTTTCCTTTTCCTTTTTGTAAAAAGCTTGTAGTTTTAATTTTTTATAAATTTAATATACCTTAACCATTTGAAATGCAGGAATGCTAAGAATAAGAAAATTTCAAGATCCTAGCTAATCAAAATCTCGGAGCACGCCATAAATACCATCATCTTCTATGGATCCTAGTGATTTAGTTGTACCTGAGACTACTAGAGAGCTAGCCATTTCCCAAAATTTCATTGGTAGACCACCGCCTGATTCACCTCTAGTGATGGTACAGTTCACCACCCCTCCATCGAGGGGATATTGGTGAGTTACCGTTTCTGGTATGTATGTAATTTTTCAAAAAAACTTTATATTTTATTAATTCTTTAATGAATTTTCTAAATAGATAAATTCAACCATATAAGGGATACAAATATAAACATGGAAAATGTATGGTACCTAAAGGAATTCAATATTATCATTAAATTTGATGAGTTCAGGGTTCCAACCGGTGACGCTGCCAAAATCTATGGGTAAATTCTTGGGTATCTTGTTTGCGAGACACTGGAATTTCCCATTAATTATAAAGATTGGAGGAATATTCCTACAACTTGGAAAAATGAGGTCTTTGATACTCAAGTAAAGGTAATATTAATTTAATACTCCTTAACAACTTATTTAAAATACATGAGTAAAATTTTGTAATATACTGATAAAGTGTTATATTTTTAATTTCTAGATGTTTTTTCATTTTGATGTCTCTGACTTCGTTTCACGCCCATGGAATTTGAAAAATTTGGGCAAGAAATGGAGAGATTTTAAATGGAGATTATGGAATGAGTTTAATGACACTTCTCTGAGCTCATGAAAATTTATAAGAAAGTGCCTGAAGGCATTTCTCATGAGAAATAGATGCTCTTTGTCAATATCAATAGAGATACATCTCATGAAGTAATTACATATTTTATAGTATCTTAATAAGATACATACAAGAAAATTATAATTTTTATTAATGTTTCTATTTTTTATAGGAATTATCTAAAAAAATTATGTGAACCGTGAGAAGAAAGTCATTCCTCACATTGTAAGGTCTTAGATTTTTTCAAGAAAAAGAAAAATTTTGTTTTTTATTTTATTCATCATTATTTATATCATTTTATTATAACACAAGGTTTTTTCTAACTTGTTTACATTTTTTATAAAGGATAATGAATTAGGTCACTCTTTTGACCGAACAAATATGTGGTTTAAAGTTCATAGGAAACCTAATAATAGTTTTGTAAATGACCCTACCGAAGATGTTGGAGTAAGTACTTTTCATTATCATTTCGTATCATAAAAACATAATAATGAAAAATATATTATAAAAACTAAAAAGACTTAAACCCAAGTAAATGAGGCTAGATACATGAATCAAATGATATAAATTTGACATTAGTTTATACATCTAGTCGCCCCCAATTAATTGGGTTTAAGAATTTTTTGTTTTTATAATATAATTTTCATTATTACATTTTTATAGTTTTTAAATAATAATAAATACTAATGAAAAATTTATTAATTAGATAAAATTATGAAGTTTAGATATTTTAAAAAATCATTATTAATATTTTTATATTAACAGTTTAAAATTCAAGAAGTCTGGGATGCGAACCCTTCGCAATCATTATCAGTTTCCCAGAACAACGCAATTGGAATAGTTTTAGGGAAGGACCACTCCGAATGTGTATGGGGGATGGGTTCTGGGACTACTCCATTAGCTGTATTTGGTAGGGAAGTGTAATCTATTACTGCAAAACCTAGTGGGGGTTTGAATAGTACTGTTGAATAGGAATCACAAAGAGAAATTGTAAGATTTAAAGAAAAAGTGCAAGAAAAAGACTCTTATAAGAAAACACAAGATCAGTGGCGGTAACAAATGAAAAATTATTTAGTTTTTATATTTCATAAGATGATCGACACGATCCCCAAGAAAATTTCCATCCTTATATCCCATCTCGTCGAGTTAAATTCTAAATTCCATAGACAATTCAAACATTTTAAAAGAACTCATACAACATGCATAAATAAAACTAAAATGACACTTTTATATATAAAATATGAATTTTGAGTCATACCAACCATATCTTATGCTGGATTCATATGTGATTGATTTTTACACATCAAAAATGAATTATAGATCATTATCCATATGTTTGAAAACAATTCAAGCCTGTTTGCTTGATTTTGACTCGATAAACAATTCTTAAAGTTACAAAAACCTTTAAAAACAAATATTGGGGGGTAAAAATACAAAAAACAACTTCAAATTGACCTAAAATAATGGTAAAAAGACCATAGATTTAATTTTAAAATGTAGGAACTGACAAAAAATCATTCCGAATTAAGGTTTTCCCGTTAGGGTCACAAACACATTTTCAGTATTTTAAAACACTAAAACATGCATGGAATGGTTAAAACCATAGAAAATGACCTCATATTGATGTATAATCATGAGACAACTACCATTGAGTTTTTTTTGATGTGTACATGCAGAAAACATGTCAATCTAACATGCAGTGTGGTCAGAATTACTCGATATACATTTTTGAAAGGTACAAAAGGTTTTAAAAACAAGTCTCGGGGGGTCAAAACTAGGAAAAAAATGTTGGATTTCCCTCAAATAACAAGGCAATTACATTAGATTTAATTTTGAAATATAGGAACTAATGAAATGTCATTATGAATTATGGTTTGCTCGTTATGATTATAAACACATTTTCAGTGTTTTAAAACACTAAAACGTGCACAGAACAATCAAAACCATAGAAAATGACCTCATATTGTTGTTAAATCATGGTAAAACCACAAATAAGTTGTTTTTAACATGTATTCATAGAAAACACATCAATCTGACATGTGGTGTGATCAGAATTACTTAGTATACAATTCTAAAAAGTACAAAATGCCTTTAAAAACAAGTGTCAAGCAGTCAAAATTAGGAAAACAATGTTAGTTTTACCTGAAATAATAGATAAATGACCATAGATTTAATTATGAAATATAGGAACCAACGAAACATCATACCGGATTACGGTTTGCCCATTATGGTCGTAAACGCTTGTTTAGTGTTTTAAAATAGTAAAACGTGGGTTGAATGGTAAAAAACATAGAAAATAACATTAGATTGATGTGAAATCATGGGAAAACAACCTTTGGGTTGTTTTTGACATGTATGAATAGAAAACACATCAATACGATGTGCAGTGTGGTCAGAATTACTTAGTATACACTTCTAAAAGGTACACAGGCTTTAAAAACAAGTGTTGGGGGGGGGGGGTAAAAACTAGGAAAATGATGTTATATTTCAATGAAATCATGGTACAAAAACTGTATATTTAATTTTGAAATATAGGAACAGGAAATGTGTCATTATGAATTACGGTTTTCCCATTATTGTCATAAACATGTTTTTAGTGTTTTAAAACACTAAAACATGCATGGAACGATCAAAACCATAAAAGACCTCAAATTAATTTGAAATCATGTTAAAACCATTGATGAGTTGTTTTTGACATTTATGTGCAGGAAACATGTCAATTCGACATGCGATGTGGTTGAAATTACACGGTATACATTTTTGAAAGGTACAAAAGTCTTTAAAAACAAGTGTCAGGGGGGGGGGGTCAAAACTAGGAAAAAAAATTTATATTTCCCTGAAATCATGATATAATGACTATAGATTTAATTGTGAAATATTAGAACTGATGACATGTCATTCTGAATTACAGTTTTCCCATTATGGTGTTAAATGTGTTTTTAGTGTTTTAAAACACTAAAACATGCATGAAACGATCAAAAACATAGAAAATGACCTTAGTTTGATGTGAAATCATGGGAAAACACCAATTATTTTTTTTTGATGTGTAATCATAGAAAACATATCAATTTGATGTACAGTGTGGTCAGAATTACTCGATATACACTTTTGAATGGTACAAAAGCCTTTAAAAACAAGCGTCGAGGGTCAAAAATAGGAAAATAACATCATATTGACCTGAAATCATGGGAAAATGACCATATATTTAATTTTGAAATATAGGATCTGAAAACACGTCATTCGGAATTACAATTTTCCAATTATGGAGGAAAATATGTTTTTATTGTTTTAAAACACTAAAACGTGTGTGGAAGAGTCAAAACCATAGAAAAGAACCTCAGATTAATGTGAAATCATGGTAAAACCCATTATGAGTTGTTTTTTATGTGTATTAATATAAAACACATCAATTTGACTTGTGGTGTGGTCATAATTACTCAGTATACACTTTTAAAAGGTATAAAAACTTTAAAAAACAATTGTCGAGGGGTCAAAACCTGAAAAAAGATGTCATGTTTCCCTAAAATCATGGGAAAACAACTGTATATTTAACTGTGAAATATAGGAACTAAAAACATGTCATTACGAATTATGATTTTTCTATTGTGCCTGTAAATGCATTTTTAGTATTTTAAAACACTAAAACATGTGTAGAATAGTTAAAACTATAGAAAGTGACCACAGATTTATGTGAAATCAAGAGACAAACACTGATGAGTTGTTTGTGATATGTACACATAGAAAACATGTCAATCTGACCTGTGGTGTGGTCAGAATTACTCATTATACACTTCTTAAGGGTACAAAAGCCTTTAAAAACAAGTGTTAGGGGTTCAAAACTAAGAAAACAATGTTAGATTACCTTGAAATCATGAGACAAAAACTATATATTTAATTGTGAAATGTGGAAACTGAAGACACATCATTCCAAATTACGGTTTTCCCGTTATGGTCGTAATTTTGTTTAGTATTTTAAAACACTAAAATGTGTATAGAATGATCAAAAAAATAATAAACATCCTCATATTGATGTTCAATCATGGGATAACCACTGTTGAGTTATTTTTGAAATACATGACATACTGTGATATCAAAATCTTTAAAATTTGTTTATAAAATAAATTTCAAGCACACCACACATCACTTTAAAAATAAATTAGAATATTTACTTATCTCTTTTTAGTTTCAACTGTTTAATATTATCTTAAATAGGTATGTTTATGTTTTCAAAGTGTTTTGTATTATATATTATTTTTTATGTTAAAATGTCTTCTGTTTTATTAGAAAAATAACAAATTTATGTGCAACATTATGAATATATTCTGTGTATTTTATCTTTCTCATTTATTTTCTTAAATTTTATGGTTTTTATTATAGGTGAAAGATGTCGGTAGTAGATAGGAGGTTGATCATTCTGATCCACGTCATTCTCTTGAAGGTAGTCGTGATGGTTCTCAGTTTCCATGGTATATTAATTTTTTATCAATTATTCTATTATAATTATAATTTATTATATGTAGTTTTAATTTTTGTTTTTTTTATTATAGTTGGTGAGATGATGTGATAAATTTTAGTTGATGAGATGATGCAGAGGTACACATATACAGTGGAGGTCATGACATGGATGTATATTGGGCCTGAGTTGTTATTTGACATATTTTTTATGTATATTGACAGATATATAGGTTGACTGAGATTGAGGTTATGATAATTGAATGTTTTTATATGACTATAGATGTATGATATATGTACGATGGGTTTATCATATATTTATGTTTTAGTTTATTACATTTCAGTTTTTTTATATTTATTGTTTTTTATTAAATTAAAAAAAAGAAAACTGATTTAGCGGTGGTTTCTTTTATTTTATTTATATTTCCCCTGAATATTTTTTTATAAAAGAACCACCGCTAAATAAAAAAGTAATCACCACTAAATACTCTAAAAATGACACTTAACAAAACCACTGTGAAATTAAAAAAACCATCGCTAAATGACTAACGACCGTGCAATACACATCAGTTTCACTAACTACCACTGGTTCATGAAATAACCATCGCTACTACCCCTTTTTTATAGTGTATCATGTGGAAGAACCACCATTTATCTATGAATCCCTTTGACTACCCGTTGGAGGCTACTGGGTATCCGGTGAGAAGAGGCAGAATGTTAGACTACTAGGTTTCACAAATGCAGATCTTGTGATAATGTGCGTTACCGTTTATCAGTATTAGATAAAAGTGGTGACAAAGACACATCATTTTTTGGTGTTTTTTTAACACTGATAAAGGTTACCCTTCATCAATACTAAAAAGTGCTGACAAAAGTTATATTTTATAAAAAAAACATATCATTAAAAATCATATATTAATATATAAGCATACTTATATTGATATAAATATAATATATTTTATTAAATATGATTCATTTATGGTTAAATATACATTTACACTTAATATATAAGATATTTAGTGAAAAATGAAATGAAATAATTATAAACAATCATACATTATTAAAAATCATACTTAATATAGAAATATATATATATTGATATATATATATATATGATTTTCTTAAATATGATATGTAAATACTAAATATGTATTTTCCCTTAATATGTAATATAATTTGTTAAAAATAGTTTATAAGCTAATTAAAAATTAATATTTATTAAAAATATCGACTAATTAATAATAATAGACATTTAATAACATTTTAGTATGTTAATTTCATTGGTTTTTTTTCAATTTTACACACACACACACATATATATATAAAATAATAAATATTTAATTATTAATTAAAAATATTGACTAAATATGTATTTATTGTTAATATGTCATAAAATAATTTTACCCTATATATACGAAATTAATTTTGTTTTATAGATATAAAAATACATTAATAATAAATTGTTAATATTATCATTTTAGATTTTTTATTTATTGATATTTAACATATTATGTTTTTAATTACTAAATTTTATTCATTTTTTATATTTTTTAATATATATATATATACTATTTAATAATTTTTAATATATATATATATATTTTAATTAATTTATTTTTTTATTATTTATTTCATTAATATTTTTTTTAATATTTTTTCAATTTACTCATTTTTAACTTTTAATTTTTTCATATTTTTTAAATTTTATTCCTTTAAATATTTATTTATACCTATTTCTTGATTAACATTGAATGTTTTTAATATAGTTATAATTTTCATAATTAATATATGTATATTCATTTTCATTTTAAGTATTCATTTTTATTTTTTTTAAAATTTATATAATTAATGACCATTATTCATTCCTTTAACATTTTTTTCGATCTATTCACTTTAATTACTATTTTTTAACATTCATTTATTTAATATTATTTATTCATTAATAATGTTAAGTACTTTTTACTTTTTTGATAATTTATTGATTTAACAATTTTATTTGTTTAATATTTTTGTAATTTATTGATTTTTTATATTTTTTATACATAATTATTCATCAATATATTTAATATTTTTAATATATAAATATATTAATATTGATATATATATATATATATATATCAATATATAATGTTTCCTTAAACATAATATATATCCAAAATATATATTTACATTTAACAATTCATAAATTCAGTGAAATTTTTTTATAACTAAAAACTAGAATGGATTAAAAGTATTGACTAATTAGTATCGAATAACAGAGGTTACATATTATATAATGCCATTTTTTTCTTCAATTTAACATATATCAAACTTGTGTTATATACACACACGCACACACACATTAATTTCACACACACATATACGTAATTAATGCAATTTTATATAAACACACACACACACACATGATATTTCTATAATTTATTCAATTTTTAATATTCATTTTATAATTTTATTTACTAACATAACATATTTAATATATTATGTTTTTAATTGGTAAATTTTATTCATTTTTTATATTTTTATTTAATATATACCATTCGTTACTTTTTAATATTTTTTTATAATTTATTCATTTTTAATATTATTTATTCATCAATAATATTGATTATTTTTAATATTTATGAAATCATTCATTTTTAATTTATACATGTTTAATGTTTTTTCAATTTTGTCCAATTTTAATATTTATTTATCCACTCTTATTCATTAACATTTAATGTTTTAATATGATACATGTAGTTTGTATAACTAATATGTATTCATTTTCAATTTAACACATTTTTTTTTATTTTTTTAATAATCCATATAATTAATAACACTCATTCATTTTTTTAATATTTTGAAATCTATTTATTTTTTAATTATTAAATTTTATTCTTTTTTAATATTAATTCATTTAATATTATTTATTAACTTATAGTGTTAATTATTTTTTACTTTTTTATAATTTATTCATTTTCAGTGTCTATTCATTTACTATTTTTGTAATTTATTCATTTTTAATATTTATTTATACATAATTATTTGTTAACATTTAATTTTTTTAATATGGTTGTAATATACATATTTAATATGTATTCACCTTCATTTGAATATATATTCATTTTTTATTTTTTAATAATTTATATAATTAAAAAAAATTATCCATTTTTTTAAATATTTTTGAAGTCTATTCATTTTTAATTATTCAATTTCACTCAATTTTAACATTCAATCATTTAAGATCATTTATTCATTAATAATGTTAATCATTTTTTACTTTTTTTAATAATTTATTCATTTTCAAAATTTATTCATTTTTAATATATATTCATTTAATATTTTTGTATTTTATTTTAAAAAGTTTTTATCAATGCTTAAAAAATCATTGATAAAACTCTTCATGATCTTTCAAATACAACCCTAATAAAACCCTATTCTTTCATGCTATTCAAGCTCTCGTAGAACTTGAACTATGTCACCCCCCTCAAACTTCTTGGATGAATTGACTTTCTCAAAACCTAAGATAATTGATTTTTTTTTCTGTTCCTCTTTAGTTGATCTTGCATTGTTTCACCATTTTTTGTTCTTTTTTCCCTATGTTCCACACCAGCCCCATTCCCCAACCACAATAGATTAACCTTGTATAAACAATCGAGACCATGAAGTCATCGATTAATCAAGTTTGATGCAACTAATTCCTTCATGATTCATTGTTTGTCTATTATTTCCAAATGGGTTGGATACTTAAATTTGAGTATTTTTAATTGTTGAAGTCTGGCAGTGGATGTTTTTTGTTTTTCTTCACAAATTTCATCCTTAAAGATACATTTGGCAGGAGTGATTTGAGAGGAAAAGAAATTATATTATGGTAGTTAATTATCTATCCAATCATGTTTATAGAGATATAAAAAACAAAATAAAGGATTAATAATTCTTCCTAAAGTTATTAATGTCCCACTACTCTCTCTTTTTATCATCCACTATATATTTATCTTCACCTCTAACATCCGAGTCTAATATTTTTTGATAAATAAATTAAATTCATTATCCCTTTTATCATATTCTTAATTGTGGCATCTTCCTCTATGATAGCATTAATGACATATAAAAATATTCTCTAGATTTTTGATCCATCCATGTGAATTATTATATTATAATTTCATATGAATAGGGTTACATACACTAGCCATAATATTCTTGACGTTGGTGCATTTGTTATAGGAAACATCATCCTAAAAACTATTTGGTGACCATGTTATTTTATAATTGAAAATTATTTATAAAAATATTTTATTTGAATAAGATGATCCTGACATATGGAAGTCTACTTCCTAAATAAATTTTCTTATTGACTAACTTTTCTTCTTTTCCTTCTTTAAATCAGTCTGCATTATTTTTTTGTCCAGCACAAATTCAATAATTACTTATTGTTTCCCAGAGTTTTCCAATAATAATAACAATCCATGAATAAATTATTGAGTTTTAATATCTCTAAATAATTACAACTTCCTTGAATTACTTAAAATGTAATGATCCTTCTAAAAATGATGATTTTCTCCACCAATGTTGAAACCAATATGTGTAAATTTTCAGTGTATAATTTAGCTAAAATGAAGTATATAAAAGTTTCTTAGATCCAATAGGTGTTGTATAATTGGATAAGATGACAACATGTAGAATTTGGTAAAAATTTTAATTCATTATACTCATCAAAAATTGATTCTGATGGTTATAATAATCTGTAATCAGTTATCTAGAAATAAAATATCTTTTTACTGCATATAATTTTTTAAGGTTTCTCACTACAAACATAACCATCCTTTATAATTTCATCCCAATAGATAACTATTAATAATTTGGTGTGTGAACATTGTTGATCTATATTTTTTTCAATATATGGGAATTCAATTAGATTCATTTTAACTTTATAAATATCACACATTCCCTTCCTTCAAATATTTCCACCACTATAAAAAAATCTCAATACACATAATTTATCTCTCATTATCTTAGAAAAATAGCTTCATGTATCTTAAATGATTCTTTAAGAATGCTCTAATACTTATTCTCACTTTTGGGGAGTGTATAACCCTTCAACCACCATAGGTTGTTTCTTTGCATGCTACCCTTGTGTAAAATGATAACTTATTTGGAATCATCACCAATAACATTCAAATTTTGAGATTCCTTTAACTTTAGTAGTCCAATATGATCATTATTATTGAATTAAGATTACAATTTATCAAAGGGGAAAACAACATCATGGTGGCTATCATCACATGTCTATTCCCCTTATTGTAATTTAGCTTCAACTATGATATCTCTACTTCAAATCCACCATCCATCATCAATTTCCTACTTTAATGCCACCACACACCATCCTACTTTGTTTCAAACACTCAAAATTATTATTATATGAGGTGGTTATCAATGTTACGCCTTCTCATAAGAAGTATTCCAACATTCTAATTTCAATAACTTATATCCTTTTTATTATTAAAACTTTTGTTTTTATTTTTTATTTGACTGTCCAAAGTGATTAAGACTTTTTTTCTTATGAAAATAATAAAATTTCTTAGAAGCATATATAACTTTATCCTTTTATTATGAACACCTTATGTGTATTTATTTATTTTTTGTACAAAATGTGTTTTTTTTGAACCTAATAGGATGAATATAAATAAAAAATGGATGGATGCTAATCATATGAAAAAAGACCATGAAGATGGAGTTAAAGAGTTCATCAAGTTTTTAATAGAGCATACATACAACACTTATCAAATCCTTTTTCTATGTTTACGTTGTTGTTATTTAAGATGAATTCACCTAGAAGAGTTGGAAGAACATTTGATTTGTCACATAATAGATCGAAGCTATAAGTGTTGGAATAAACATGGGAAAAAACTGAATATACATTCTGACTAGGATGATACTTTGATTTATGGATCATTTGATATGAATACATGTGTAAATGATGATGTAGATCATATGGAAGAAATGATTATGTAAATTGAATTTGACCTTCATGACTATCTAAATTTGTTTGAGAAGTTAAATAGTTATGCAAAGAGACCATTGTATACTGATTGTACTAAGTATACAACATTCTAAATTATATTAAAGTTATATAATTTGAAAGATGGAAGCAGATGGAGCGACACTAGATTTACATAACTACTTGGTCTCTTGAATGATATGGTACCAGAAGAAAATTGAGCTTCGTTATTGAATATATTACATTAAGAGAATTCTATGTTCAATGGGTATGATCTCTGAGAAAATACATGCATGTACATATGATTGGATATTGTTTCTCAAGGACCACGAATCACTCAGAAAATTCCCTAAGTGTGGTGAAGATCAATACAAGAAAGATGTATCAAGTCCTTCAAAAGTTGTATGGTACTTTCCTATAATTCCAAGGTTTAGAAGACTATATGGATGTTAGGAAACTGCTAGACAATTGACATGGAATACAGATACAAGAATTGAAGATGAAAAACTACCTTACCCAATAAACTCTCCTGAGTAGAATAAAATTGATTATGACACTAGTGAAAAATGGATTTTCATATCATTTTTTTTTGTTTTTAACATCTGCAACCTAGAAAAATTATTGTAGGATACGTTGTATTTAAGTTTTTCACATCAGTTAATAATAACTGATGTTATAAATACAATTATGGAAGATTTTTTTCACATAATTTATGAAAAAATGACATGAAAATGTATTTAAAATTTCAGTTTTTTGAAAAAACCATCATTATAAATACTTTATCATGTCAGTTTTCTATAGCTGACGTGATAAAGTCTATTATAGAGGGGTTTTATCACCGTTTTTTATAAAAATGAAGTGAAAAACTAGACTAAAAATTCATATTTTGGAAGTGATTTTCAACATCAATTTTAATATAACTAACATAGAAAACAACTTATCACGTTGGTTTTTTCATAACCATTATAAAAAACATCCTAAAAATTCATATTTCTAGGTGGTTTTCTACATCGGTTTTTATATATCTGACTTGATAAATCTTATTTTTAAAATTTTCAGTTCGGTTATTTCATAACTAATGTGAAAAATATTTTTTTTAATAAAAATCAATAAATTCAGCCCTCCTAGTTCTACAACAACATACCATAAGTAGAAAAACAAAACTAGTACAAACATTTACAATTTAAACTTTAAACTCTATATTGTATATTATAAATAAACTAAAATCCAATTAGATATGTGAAATAATTTTCCCATTCAATTTGAAAGTGCCTTTGATCTTGTCTAGTATAAGGTCGAGAGTTATCCAAAAGATACAAATTAAAAAGGAATCATTTAACACGTATTCTGAATAAAATAAATTAAAAATTAAAGGAACGTTTTATAACAAATTGTAAACTTCTAGAATTTTTTAAGTGTCCCGGTTGAAATTATTTCATATATAAATCTTAGAACATAGTATCCATATTCATTTAATCCTTGTTTATGACACTTCTGTTTAATTTTTTTTTTCAATTCAAAATAACATTTTAAGTACTTACAACCAAAATGTAGTAATTGTAAATTAAAATTCACATTTTCTTTTACATATTTTATTTTTTCACTCTATTTTCTTACTGTATCTCTAAAGTAATCCCATTCCCTATTTGAAAATAATAAGTATAAAATAAATTTAAATGTCATTATAATATATAAAATTATTCAAATATTCAAACTTATGTGTTCAATACATTCTTAAAATTATCTCGCACTTCACCATGGATAGATCATAGTGAGTGAAGTATCTTCTATCTTGAAAAAAAAACACCCCACATCGAATGATAAGTAATATACAAAAAAATATAATGTGTGTGGTTATTCTGTTAAGATATGTAACACTTTATGAGATATATGTTTCATACTCTTGAATATAATGAAGTATCCAACATTGAATAATTTCATTCTTTTAAAGTCTTTCAACAATATAAACTATTACTTCTACATTAGTCATTATCATCATTATAGGTGAAATAAATTGTGGGTCTATAAATCCATATACTGATATTGTATCATGATTCATACAAATTGTATAAAGATACTTAATACAAAACAAACAAAAGTATAAAGTTTTAATAAATTAAAATAACTGAAAGATATATGATAATCAAATTACATGGAAAATAATTGCATCGTGTTGATGCACAAATCATCTTTAGTTACAAGCTCTATAATATCTTATTTTTTAAATCATCATAGTCATCGCACACCCAAAAATTTTAGCTTCCATTGGAATGTCATAAACTTCCAACAAAAAATTTGAATATGTTGATAATATATCTAGACTATAAGAACTTATATATGAAGTCATAAAAACCTTTATTTATTATTGTTTATATAATTTGTATTTACCTTTAAAGTATCTTGATAAAAAAAGATAAATATATGAACTTTAAAATGTTAAAACAAATTTAACACCAATATGAAATAAAGGATACAATGTACACATCCTCAATGGTAATTTTTAAAATAAGTCTAAATGGAAAAACTAAAAAATAGACAATACTTTGTCCAACTATACTGACCTCATCTATAAGAATTGCTATTTTTGCTGATCTATCTATGATATCCTATATAGTGACCCTAAGATTCTCTATCTCTATTTTTTGATGATTAATGGAATCACTAATATAATATATAATTCCACATGTAATAATATGATATTGGGTATCCTAAATATATAACACATAATAAATGGGAAGCTGTAGAGGAGGGGGTGTAGGAGTTAGATAAGTAGGAGGAGGTGGAGGAGTGGGATCTACAAACAAAGGTGGAGGAGTGGGATTAACAGCTTGAAACTGTCTTTTCATGTCTAAAAAAATTTAAATATACCAAATATCTGATCCTATCCTCCATAATCTCACCCATATCCTAAAATTTATCTTCAAAAGCTTTTATTTTTATTTTATAAACATCCCCCACTGAAGAAGTTTCAGAATGACCAAACACTTTTTTTACCGATACACCTTTCAGGTATCCACGCACATGACTCAGGTGTTCAGGATTTCCCAATGCCATATCTAAAATATTATTCTGACCCTAATCCATGAAGGTACTCTATGTTCTCTACTCTTTAATGGAATCATGTATAGAATATTTGAAAAATTCAATAGTGAATCACGATATATAAATATTTTATTTAACTTAATGAACATAGATAAATTAAATAACTTATTACAATAATCTCAGCTATAACCCTTGAATCTTTTGTAATATACTGTCCCTTTTTTCTCATTAGATTCCTATTCCATTTTTCATGTCTAGATATTGGGAAGAAGGGTAAAACTCTATATATCTTGAAGACCAAGTTATAAATTTTTGAATTTTTTAATCTAATATTTGTTCTTCAAATAACGTATGCCCTCCACAAGATAAAGTATGAGGGTATATGTTTTTGGACTGAATGCGATCTCATATTTTACTAAAATTTAGAATAAAGAAATCATTAATATGATTATTAATATAAAAAACCACTAAAATTTAACATTTCACGTACCAAAAATTCTTCTTGTTATTTAATTTCAACAAACCACATCTATGTATCTTCATCAACAAATGAATATATATCACATGGATTTTGATGTTGACTATCCCCAAAAATGAACTCTACTATGAGGGTTGATTTAAAATACCTCTATCTCCTAGGATCCAAAGCTAAACATTTCTTCCTAGCTTCTCCAATATTATGTATACCATATGTCATTTGATAAGAAGGGGAGAAACCTATATTACTAAAAATATTTCATGACAATTAAAATAATAGCAAACGATCTTATCAAAATTATCTCCCATAATTAAGATATAGTCACTTTGTCAACACTTATCCAATCATAAATCAAAATAATAACTTTTCATCAAGATTGCATTGTAATAAAATTATTAAATTGTCTTGCATTTGGACCCCTAAGAATATCATTATCATCAAAATCCACTGGTATATATTGGTCCTGACTATGGGAAACTATTAATTTTGGTAAACGTGTGCAGCCACATTTACCAACCCTTGAACTCTATTTCCCCCTATAGAAGTAGATGGAACCTGTACAGAAACATGAGGAGGCACCTCAATAGTAGTATGTGTACAGTCCTACCTAGAAGTATGTGTACAATACTCTCCATAATTACATAGTGGATAAGATGTTTGATCTTCCATTATCCTACAAATCAAAGTAACAAACAACTAGTATACAAATATACAAATCCAACTATTACATATAAAAGTAAATAAAAAATGAAAAAAATGATCAAACAAAAAGTAAACTAAACTAAAAACATTTTTATTCAAATTTGTTAAAATAATTAACTAAAATGACAACAAAATTAATGAGATATTAAATGAAATAAATGAATAAAAATAAATAAAAAATGGGGTATGAATGTTAGAAATGCTCCACTGCATTACACTATTTTTAACACCAAAAAGAATATTCTTTGAATATAATATTTTATATATTTTTCCTAATTTTTATTTAAAATATTAGATTAAAATTAATTATTTTTCCATAAAATCAACAAATACATAATTTAAGTAAGGGTAAGAATGATAATCTAAACAAAACTAGACTAATATAAACAAATAATTTAACCTATTAATTACCACATGTGTTTTAATAAAGAAAATAAAACTAATATATCTAAAATTTTATGAAATTTTAAAAAGTAAACAAGAAATAATATATGGTACAAGTAATGTTATGAAATTACTAAAGGATTTTTTCCCAAAATTCCTTCCTCATGATTGTTCTGTATGACACAAACCATGTATATGACGCGATCATCAATATTATTTGTTAATATTTCCATGGAAGTAGGGATCTTACATAGATCAACATATTCATCATGTTTTTATCATAAACATATTTATTTTTTCATTATATAACGAAATACAACTACATATTAGATGGACCAGTAATACAATTGTTTTCCATGTATTTCCATGATAAAAGGATCAATTGTGTATTCCAATCTATTCAGATTAACTAGTGTCATGTCAAATTCATCACGTCTAACACTATTGTTACTGATAACCCATTTTCAATTAAACAATGGAACTTGAAATTTAATATAATAAACCTTCCATATTTATTCAATGGCTCTGTAATATGCACTTGATACATAGATTGGTTTTTTTCTTTGACACTCAAAAAATGCATTGCTTTTGTGAACACCAACACACCGCTATTCTAAGATGAAATTCTGTTATCTCAATATTTTGTATGAAATATATAGCCATTAATATCATACTCAGATCATGACACTTCAGTGGTGGTGTGGTGGTGAAGGAGAGTGGTACAACAACGCTGTTCTTTGGGAGGTTCAGGGTTCGAATCCTGGGAGTCCACTTTCGGGGTGACCCTCTCCCCTGGGATCCACCCATCTTGCTGGGTTGCCCGGTCTCAACTGGGTGGAAAAAATGAGGCGCTACCCAATGTGCTGACAAATTTCTTTGACGAACCATCGCCAATTAGGCTGTCACCCTCCGGGACACTCTGCCATCTCGACTGGCAACGGCTCCTTCCCCGGCTGGGGCTCTACCTCCGGGTAGTGACCTCTTCTTGGGGGAGGGTGGTTTCCATGTGTGGAGACTTTGAAAAGGCCACACATGGGAATTCCATTTTGGAAAAAAAATATCATACTCAGATCATGTTATCAAACACTACTACAAAAGAGAACTTTAATAGCACTGGCATTTATCAGCGCTAGCCAAAACCGTTGATAAAGTCAACTTTTATCAGCTCTTTCTTTTAGTGCCAATAAAAGGTACCTTTTATCAGCGCTTTATTTTTAGCACATATAAAGGTAAAATTTTATCAGTGCTTTTTTATTTTTAGTGCTGATAAAGGTCTAGAATAAAATGAAATAATTTTAAAAAAATATTAAAAATTTTATTAATTAAATAATTATTGTTAAAAATAAATAAAATGAATATATATATATATATATATATAAATTTTAAAAATTAATAAATAGTATATATTAAATATATAGATATTTAAAATGAATAAAATGAAATAATTAAACAAATAAAAAAAAATGAGTAAATTGAGAAAAATATTAAACATTTTATTAATTAAATAATTATTAATAAGAATGAATGAATTTAATATACATATATATAGATTATAAATGTTAATAAATAGTATATATTAAATATAGATATATAAAATGAGTAAATTATAATAATTAAACAAAAAAATTCAAAATGAATAAATTACAAAATTATTTAAAAATTTATTAATGAAATAATTATTAATAAAAATGAATAAGTATAATATATATATATATATATTAATTATAAATATTAATAAATAATATATATTAAATATAAATATATATAAATATATATAAAATGAATAAAATGTAAACATATTAATGTCTTATTCATTTTTAATGTTGTTTTATTTTTCAATTTAACATATATCAAGCATCGTACAATACATTGATTTGACATAAATATATTTAATTAATTCATTTTATATATAACACACACACACACAAATGTTTACACAATTAATGAACTTAAGTGAATCCCGATACTATGAATTCAATGGTGCTCTCAGATTTCAATTCTGAGCATCGGTTCAAAAGATAGAAAACGCCACCCTTGAATTTATTGAATGCACCTATTTTTTTTTCCAGAAATTCAATTTGGGAACACCGGGCATCGGAATCATGCGCTGTCAACTTTCACAGACTTGTAATAATCCCAAATAATATTAAAAAAAATTTACATGGAATTTTTGGGTCTTTACATTCTCCCCAACTTTGGGATTTATGTCCCAGAAAGCCAAACAAGGCTACACAAAAAAAGAGGGGTACTAGGAACGCATATGAGCCTCTCACTCCCATGTTCTCTCCTGGAGATTCCCATGCTACCATAGAATGTGCACCAGAGGTATCAGCCTCCTTTGAAGGATCCACTCCAATTGATCATCTATATCCACTGGGTACTCCATAAAAGTCGCCCCGTCGTCAATCTCGAACTCGCCATGGTTGATGACGTGAGATGGGTCATGCACGTATCTCCTCAACTGGGATACCTGGAAGATGTCGTGTACCCTCTCCAAATGTGGTGGCACTGCCAAGCGGTACACCACCTTGCCAATCCTCTGAAGTATTAGGAATGGTTCGATAAACCTCGACAAGAGTTTGCCGCCTAGGCCAAATCTCCATAGTCCCCATCGAGGGGAGACTCGCAAGAATACGTGGTCCCCTTCCTGGAACTCTAGTGGTCTCCATCGCCTATCAATATAGGACTTTTTTAGGATCTGTGTAGTCTTCATCTGCTCTCAGATGACCTACACCTTCCCAGTGGTATCCTGTACCATCTCTGGGCCCACAAGTGCTAGCTCTCTAGGATCCATCTAGCATAAGGGAGATCTGCACAGTCGTCTGTAAAACAACTCAAAAGGGTCCATACCAATGGTGGAGTGATAGCTGTTGTTGTACGCTAAATCCACCAAGGGTAGGTAGTCCTCCAAACCATGAACAAAATATAGGACACATGCACGAAGCATGTCCTCCATGGTCTGGATGGTCGGCTCAGTCTGACCATCTGTCTGCGGGTGAAAAGCTGTGGTCAAGTGAAGTTGGGTCCCGAAAGCTTCTTGTAATCCTTTCCATAACTAGGATGTTAAGAGTGAGTCATGGTCTGAGACTATCATCTAAGGCACCCCGTAAAGTCACACAATCTATTGAATATAGAGACGTCCCAATATCTCTACCGAACCCTTCTCTCGAATAACAAGGAAGTGGGATGACTTGGTGAGTCAGTCAACGATCACCTAGATGGCATCGTTCCCTCTGGACGTACATGGTAACCCCGTCACGAAGTCCATTGATATCCCTTCCCACCTCCACTCTGGTATCTCGAGGGGTTGGGTCAAGTCTGCTGGTACCTGGTGCTCGACCTTTACTTGCTGACAAATGAGGCTTGTAGAAACAAACTCCACCACAACTTTTTTCATCCCTGGCCACCAGTACTGACGCTGGAGGTCTTGATACATCTTCATCATGCCCAGATTCACTTCTAAGGGGGATGCATGGAACTCCCTCAACACCTCCTCTCGTAGTGCCACTGGTACAATTGTACATCCTCTAAAAAGGATAGCGTGCTCCCCACCTTCATAATATCTGTCAAGTGCATAGCCTAAGGATATCTGCTCATGTATAGTCTTGCAGCTATTGTCTCTGAGTTGTGCCTCCCTGACTCACTGAATGAGTTAAGGGGTAACAACCATCGACTAGAGATAGACTGTCTCATCTGTATCCATGTAGGATATCTAAAGTGAGGCTAACTGCTCTGAAGCCTTGTTCAGTAGCTACGAACTCGATCTCCAAATAAGTGAATATGACAATATTTTCTCCTTTCCAGGAGTATAGACTATCTCAAAGTCATAGTTTTGGAGGAACTCTAGCCAACATCACTATCTCATATTCAAATCTTTCTGTGATGAGATATATCTGAGACTCATGTGGTCTGAGTAAACAAAGAACCTCTCGCCCATCAAGTAGTGTCGCCACATCTTTAGTGTAAAGAATACTGCTACCGACTCCATGTTGTGAGTTTCATATAATTCTGCTCATGAGGCCTCAGTTTTTGTGAGACATAAGAAATTGATAAATCATCCTGCATCAGGATGAAACCGAGTCCGGTCCTTGATGCATCACATTAAACCACGTAGTCAGTGCCCTACTTTGGCAACCTTAGGATGGGAGCACTGGTCAAGCTCTGACTCAGCTGTTGAAAGCTCTGCTGGTATGTCTCTAACCACAATAAGGGTTTCCACTTCTTTATTAAGTAATTCATAGGTGCTGCTACTCTGGAGAAATCGGGTACGAACCTCCGATAGTAGCCTACTAATCCAAGGAAGTTCCGCACCTCAGTAACACTCCTGGGTGGCTCCTAAGCAAGTACTGCCTCAATCATCACTGGATCCACTGCAAATCCAGCCTCTGAGATGGCGTGTCCCAAGAAGTGGACCTTCTATATCCATAACTCACACTTTTAGAGATTCCCATATAACGGGTGCTCCCAGAGTGTGTCCAGAACTATCCTCAAGTGTACATCGTTCTCTTCCTCAGACGCTGAGTACACCAAGATGTTGTCAATGAAGACCACCACGAAGTGATTGTGGTATGGTGAGAAGATCCTATTCATGAGCCCCATGAACACTACTTGAGTGTTGGTCAGGATGAAAGGCATAACCAATAACTCATAATGGCCATACCGACATCTGAAGGTTGTCTTTGGTACGTCCTCATCCCACACCCTGATATGATGATAGCCTGATCTGAGGTATATATTCGAGAAACACTTTTCTCCTTTCAATTGATCAAATAGATCATCAATCCTCATAAGAGGATACTTTTTATTCACAGTCACCTGATTTAGGCACCGGAAGTCCACGCATATCCTCAACATTCCTTCTACCTTCTTGGAAAACAACACTGGGGATGCCCATGGAGAAACACTGGGCCTTAAGAATCCCTTCCTCTCTAAGTCCTCCAAATACACCCTCAGCTCCCGGAGCTCCACTGGGGCCATCCAATATACTGGTGTAGATATCAGTGTTGTTCCTAGGTACAAGTCAATGAAAAAGTCTACCTCTCTATGAGGAGGTAGTACCGGGACATATTTTGGAAAGACGTCCTCATACTCGTCCACCACCATTGGGAACTGTGGACTCACCTCATCCACTGTGTCGAAGTTCATGAAAGCCAGCTGATATGTAATCGGCTACACCCTCCTAAGCATAAGTCCATCTCATGATGCTCTATTTTCATTCTCACCAAAAAAGGAAAAATGGACTCCATCTCCATGCGTACATCGCACTTTACATCTCAAGCAGTCAATCTGTGTGCGAACTGCTGATAGCTAGTCCATGCCCAGAATGATGTCGTAGGGATTCAATGCCACTACTAGAAGATCCCATCTTAAACTCTCTCACCCTAGAGTAATATAACACTGTCGGCACTAGTGTGTGACCGCTAAATCTTCTCCCGTAGGAGTATCCAAATGAAAAGGTCGATCTAAAAGCTAAGTCGGATTCCCAGAGTCCCAAACTAAGTCCACAAAAATGAAAGAAAGGATAACACTTATGTCGATAAGAATTTATGATAAAGTAGAGAAGATACAGATCGTACCTCATATCATCTTAGGGACGTTAGGATCGTGAGCCTCTACTGCCTATAGCTGAGCTTGTCCCCATCCACCTGCTCCCTGAGCTCGTGGTGGACCACCTGGGGGTGGTGGTAGTAGTGCCTGGTGACCCCGACCACCTCCCACTGCACGTCCTACTCCCCTGCCTCGTTCGACGCCTGGCTGATGCTCATGCTCTTGCCACCACTACTGCCTCCATGGACCCTCCACCGTCTGCTGATCATATGCACGGGGATTCAGACAACCATGAGCTTTATGACACTATCCCCCTTAGAAAAAACAGATCATGCCTCATTGGTGGATCCCTCGGCTTTTCGATCCTCACACCTCTGACCCTACATCCTGGGGTCTCCCTTCGGAAGGTCTAGAACACTTTGGATTCTGCATCATCTGTGTAATACTAGATATATATGACTATGCTACCTATAGTCTAGTAGGGACTCTCACTATCAGTGCCTGATCGGCAAGGAAGCTGTCCATCAGCAAAGCTCACAATATCACCCCATCCTAAGTTGGGATGCTGAGAGAAACTGTCGCAGCTCTGATCTCTCATCGAATCCCCTGCTCAAAGGTCTGGTCCCTGATGTAAGGGTCCTATACCATGTTGGTGGAGTATCGGAAGAGGTCAGTAAATCTCACCGAGTATTGAGCCAAAGTCTGGACGCCCTTCTGTAGATGCAGCAGCTCCTGAATACGCACAGAACGTAGAGTCACTAGCATGAACTCTACCCTGAAAAGGATCTCTAAGTCCATCCCGGTGAGGGTCATCTTCTCATGCAGCTGGAGCATCGAGATCCACCATCATCCTGTCGATACCTGAAGAAGGCTAGTGGCCAAGATCTCCATCTACTCAGCGAGTGTCTCTACTAAGTGAAAGACCCACGAAACCACCTTAAGCCAGTCCTCTACTACCCAGGGGTTTGTCTCACCTCGAAACCTCGGAGGCCTATATCCCTATAACTCATGCAATGCACTCAGCTGGCGTGAATGATCCACTAGTAGCATCTGCTGCTCAATGGGTGGTGTTGCTGCTGGTACACCACCCGAAGGTTCCATCACTGTGAGTGGTCCCTGTATCGACGCCCCATCGCTCGGTGGGCCACTGTCACAATCTCTAACTAAAATTTTGGTTGGCAATATTCTTAGAGGAATCCTGTAAGAAACATATGTGCCACAATCAATAAGTTATACCTAGTGAGATGAATTAATAATGATTAATAAAACTTTTCAAAACACTAGAAAATGGTGTTTTCATGTACCGAGTTGGAAAAAAGAATTCAGGGTCTTGGTGTATGGATACGTCGGCCGCCTCACCAATACTAGAATCCCTATACTGAAAACCAAACTCAAGACACTTTACACCATTTCCTCATTAAATGTAGACTCTTAGTTCTTCTGGTAGAACCAAACTCCCTCTGATATCACTTTTTCATGCTCCATCCCATGAGGCCCAGATGTGACTACCCCAAGTCTGCCTTCCATAGTCCAGGGGATGGTGACTAGCACCAGAAGGATTTTCCCGAATAAGGAAGGCATTGCCTTAGAGATCTTTACACAATAAAAAAATGGAAACTTAAGTAAACAACAAACAAAGTTAGGTATAACCATGAGAGTAAAGTACAACCACACATAAAACTGTAAATTGAAAATAATGGACCGAAATAAAATCCCTAGAAACAAAAAAGAAAGTAAATAGGTACTGCATCTGCCCTAGAGATCTACCTGGAGGGTAGTAGCTGTATGTATGAAGTCGAAGAATAAGATCTCGACTGCTACCATCACACCAAGCTCCACCAAGTCCCAATCCACCAAATTCTACCTCGGAGTATCAGGAGTCTACACCAGACAAACACGTGCGAGCAGATCCCGTACAGGGGTGAGTATAACAACTCAGTAGGGGACCCCAAGACCCCCAAAGGTCTCTTAGTAATCCAAAAAGGAAAAAATCACAAGAAATACCACAAAGGTAATATCACAAGCATGATCTAAATCATGAAGCCGAAAACAAAGGTATAACTTCAAGGTTACTGGGATTAGGATGACTAGTCGTAAATCTAGATCATCCTATCTGCAGTAACTCTACTGTTGACCCATATAGGTCATTGAATGTTGACCTGTATTGGTCACTAGATGATGAACCGTATTGGTCATTAGTGCTAACTCGTATTGGTCACTAGTGCAGACCCGTATTGGTCGTTGGTGCTGAACCATATTGGTCGCTGGTGCTAACCCGTATTGGTTACTGGTAAAGAGGTAGGGATGATTAGTCATAAAACTAGATCATCCTACTCTGGAGTTTCTGATACTGACCCATATTGGTCACACTTCTTCTTCATGTCATAACCAGCCACTAGATTGCCGCACAAAGCATGCCTGATCTCCAGAATATTCTGCTCCTCAAGCCATCAATCATATTTCAACTGATACAAACTCCTAAAAAAAGTATACCCAAAGGACCGTCCCGTCATAGGGGTCCCAACGTGACAAATGGCGCATCAATCAGACACACGACCTATCAAAAATCACTTAGAGTATCTCCAAAGGACCACCTTGTCAAAAGGGTCTTATTCCAAAGATGACACGTTGATCAGACGCCCGGTCTGTTAGTTACACCCCTTTCCGTGAAACGAGGGTGATCACACCTCAGTCCAGCCCGACTCAGTTGGGCCCATTGGAATATGCCAAAGGGACCACTTACCAAAAGAGGGTCCCAATTCCACTGACGATGTGTCAAACGGACACTCGTTTCGTCAGTTACAGGTGTTTCTCTATTCGGGGTCTGGTTGGGTTTGGGCCCGGTCCGACTCGGTCAGACCGGCCCGACGCAATGGGTCCCGAGGTCTACTTGACTCTGCCTGGGTCTAACCTGTTAAGGGTTGGACCGGTTTACTAGGTATGGCATGTCGGGGTCAGCCCAGCTAGTTCATGGGCTCAGGCCACGGTTGGGCCATCCTGCCGGGTCGGGCTCGACCCACCTACGCTGGCCCGCTGGGCCGTGGGTTCGGCCCGACCCACTGGGCGAGTCCATCCCGTTCATCCGGCCTGGTCTTCCCTTAGGCGGATGACTATCTTCAGCTGGACCCACAGACGTGGGGCCATTTCATTCGGATGATGGGGAGCTACCCCACTATATGCAATGGTCATCTAGGGAGGCTGGCCGATCTCTAGCAGATGCGGCACGATGCAGGGCCGCGCCGCCCCCTCCTGCTGCAGCTCGCTAGCCGCGGCTGCTACTATCAGTGGTGCCTGCAGGCGCCTCCCTTCTCCCACGTGATTGGCTTGGGCCGGCCGCCTCTGGCCACCGTGACGTGTGACGGTGCACCACCTTCCCACCGCCCGCGGCCAGTTGCCGTGGGCCTCCTTTTCCCATGACAGTTCTTTCTGTAGGCCACCGGATGTGCTCCGGTGGTTCGTTCTTGGTGGCGTTTGTGCCTACGAGTCTCCCAGACCGTCGCTATCACAACGTGACCCTCTGTCTCACATTTCCATCAAAATTGAGGAGATCCGTCCCTGAAGAACCCAATATAAACGAAGCAGCATAGGGTATGGGCCTTGTTCATTCGGACCGTGCCCTCCGTATTAACATGATAACAAGCGAGAGAATATTTACCTAACATTAAAGATTAAATAAACCTTTTTTAATAATTTTAAACCAAAACCAAATATAAACCACCTACCTCGAGATCCATTGGAGGCGTCCCAGTTGTGGTAGGAGGATCATCCACATTGGATGGAGTTGTTGGCATTTGTCGATCCCGAATCGTTGTCGCCCGAGCTTTCGTCCTCCATCGATGGATTTTTCCGTAAAACTCTGCCAGAGTTTTCTCGCTTAAAGAAGCCGTCCCAAGACACTACCCCGATCTCCATTTAAATAGGAGGGGGAAATGTGAATAACACGTTGAAGAATTAATGAGGTTCATTAAATGAATTAATGAACCTATTTTAATTCACAACGATGGAGTTATGCAGTTGATGCGTCAAGACATTAAATGGCTTGAAAAGTCACTGGTTCTGCCACCGTCGCTCATCCATTGGAGAACAAGAAAATAAAATAACAATTACATGTTTTGTTATTATTCTTTAAAAATTCCAAAAACTATCTTTTTCTCCCAACCAACTTCGGTCGAAGTGAAGCTTCTCTTAAGCGAATCCTGGCACTGTGGATTCAACGGTGCTCTCAGATTTCAGTTCCGAGCACTGGTTCAAAATATAGAAAATACCACCCATGCATTTACTGAATGTACCTAAAAAATGTTTAGAAATTCATTCTGGACACACTGGGCCTCGGAATCATGTGCTGTCAATTTTCACAGACTTGTAATAATCACAAATAAATTAAAAAAGATTACATGGAATTTTCGGGTCTTTACACATAACCCATGGGAGTGCACCCCTAGTATCCCAATCATCACGAACACACCCTCTTACAATATTTTTGGGATGATGTCCCCTTCTCCAAGTCTTGGGATGATTTGAAGTCCCTTCTAGTTCCCTAACCACCAACGTGTCATTCCTCATTAAACTCTGGCTGATCACCACCACATTCAGCGATAGATACAAGTGTGATGCTTAGGAATATTTATGTAGATATGCTACTGGACTCATGTCAGAGATAACAAGCTGTGCACTGTACTTATCCACCAGATCAATAATAGTACCACCACATGTTATAGGAACTAATGGCATTGCATCTTCAGTAGTCTCATTTCCTTCCACTATAACAGCATGTATCTGATCATCCTTAAAAGCATTATCCTCTAACACTTCAAAAGGATTTGATGAAGTTAGCATATTGGCACCAGATGTGGGAACAATAGAGACCGTTGTGATTGGTATACCAACAATCATCCCTCTTCTTCCCACATAGCCATCAAGTGGCATTCTAATATCTTCTTTATGTGCTAAATAACACACAGTAGCAACATCATGTGTTGGAGTTTTCAGATAGGAAACCTCTAACCTACAGCTCCTATCATCATTATTTTTAAAATTCCCAACAACACCATATTTTCGAATCAAGGTTAGAGTATAACTCCCTGTTGGTTTTGGAAAACTAGTAGCAACCAGCATGTTATTAAAACAACCAGAAGAGGAATCGAGTTGAGGGGGTTTTCCTAGGTCCCGATCTTTAGACTTCTTAGCATGTCCATACTAAATGATTTTTTACCTAGATGGGACAATTTGAAACCCTTACTCATCCAAGATGAAATTGGTAGAGGATTTTCTTTTATTCATCATGTAATAGTCAACCTGTTTCATATGTAGGGAGGGAACCACCATCTTTTCCTTTTTTTCCTATTGAATGTGCAGAAGACTATTTCCAGAGACAACTCATTATCCACATCCCTTTATACCCTAGCCTCGAAGTCTATTATATCATCACCAAAAATATAATCCTCAACTTGGTCCTTTGCAGCTACATCAAACCAAGAACGTTTGGGCAGAGAAGGGTTTCCAACATGGGGGGAAGCCATACTACATTTAGAAGCATAAAATTCACTAATAGAAAGTCTCTCCAATCCATCTAGTTCTGAATGAGCATCCCCTCCTGGTGAGTTCACCAGTTGTTCATCATTCTCAGTTCCACCTTCTGATAATTTATTCAAAACTTATTGGTTCAAAGCATCCCCTTGAACCTATCCAAAGTTATTTGAAGGACTTGTCTTGCTGAGCTATTCCTTCTCAAAACAAGAATCTTCTTCATGACTGCGAGTTGAACATAAGCCACAAATCACTCCTCTTTTGTAGTTAGCCAACTCATGTCAAATAATCCATATATAAATGAGGCTTTCATTCATATTCAATTCTAATCACAAATTCATCTGAATTAAAATAAAGATACATCGTGTCAACAAGGGTAGATCCAAGATCCACCTCAACCAAGAATCATGCATAATTTCCAAATAGAGCTAATTCTGTTTCCTTATCCAAATTGATCGGTATTCCAATTATGAGTGAAATACCATAAATTATCTTTGGGTGTCACAAAATCCAATTTAACCTGAATACCTTGACCTATAATTGCTCCGAAGATTTGCGATCTCCTCTGGGTTGAAATTTTTATCCCATTTCCTAATATGCATGACCCCTGGATTGAGGGTGACCGATCCATACCCCCAAGAACTTATCTTAAGCGCATAAAAGGGGAATAGGAGGTGATAAAACCTTCTACCCATTGAAATACATTTCCATTTCTCAAAACCCCAAATTTTAGACAGACGAGTAGTTAAGTCATCTAATTTCCATGGTTTAGAACCCTTCGGTAAAAGAACTCTAGCGATAATGGAGTTCTTAACCATTTGCATTTAGTCAAAAATTGAATCTTTATCAACCTTGACATGAAACACACTTCCCTTACGGCGAATCATACCTATGATTGAATCCTTGTAGAGTGAGAAGGAAAGATCACCGATGCCACTAGGTTTTGATCACTCATCCAGTGAAAGTGCTTAAACTCAAGAATTTGCTGAGACCCACAGGGGAAGATACCATTAAGCTGAACCTTTGAGGATATATATATATAATTATATAAATCTATAAATCTATAAATATTATTTTTTTGAAATTATTATTCTTATATCTATAAATAAATAATTATATAATTACATAATTATACAATTATAAGAAATATATCGAAACAATGAATATTATATATATATATTATATAATTATATAAATATATATAATAACATAAATATATTTATAATTAGAAAATTATAATAAAAATATTTAAATAATGAATATATTTACTATATTTATATTTATATATATTTGTTAAATAAATATATATAATTATATAAATATATATAATGATATAAATATATTTATAAATGTATATTTATTATATTTATAAAATTATATATTTATAATTATAAATAAAATAATTTTTTAAAAGTATCAATGTAATTATAAATAAATATATATATATTTAAATAATTATAAAATTATAATAAAAAAATATAAAATTACATATTTTTTTTAAATTTTTTTTATAATTATAATTATAAATCCTTTATTAGCGCTTATCAATTTAGCACTGATAAAAGGGCTTTTTATCAGTGATTTTTTGAAAGCACTGATAAAAGTTTCTCCGATCTATTTAATAGAACCCAAACCGTGACTCATTCAATCATGATTCTCAAGCTCTCTCAGAACTCCCCTAATATAGGTTCTATTCCTCTATATTCTCTTGAATGAATCAAGGATATAATCCTAATGTATGTTATTTTTTCATTTTCCCCTCTTGTTGTTTGATTTTTTAGGTTCTGTACTTTGCGTTTTGGTGCTATTCTTAACCATGAAGAACCCCACATCTCATCTATCTCTATCACTTACCTATACCTACACAGTGACACCCCTACTCTGTAAACTCATTCCAGTTTCATATGAGACAACTACAAACTGCATCTCCATCCGCTGTTGTAACTGATGGTAATTTTTTATGTTTCCGTTATATTATTTCTTATTACATTTTTGATAGTGTGGGTTTTCATTATTTGAATATTTTTTCCACAGTATGACATGCACATGAATCTAAAAAAAGTTTGACATTATGTTGGACTGATTTTATAGGGAATGTTAATTGATATTAATAATATAAAGTGGGTTAATATACATATGATTTTAATGTGAATGGGTTAATCTAATTTAAGGAACTGAATTTTAAATTCTCATATTTATATTGGTTAATATTATCAATATATTATATATATATAATTTAATAAGGGAAAAACTATTTAAATTTTCATTGAAATCAAAATAAACATACTTTTTTAGTTTTTTATTTGATCCAAACCCAAAAGATATGATGTAATGTCAATAAGAGGTGTGTTTATAATTGATTGATAGGTTCCAATTATTATACATTTAATGAAAAAATATATTCACTAAAACATTAAATTTATGAGAGAAGATGATATTCAATGGGTTAGAGAGATCATTAAAGGAGATACAATTTATTTCCATTATCAATAAATGATTTCCAATAATTTCCCATGTCCTTTAAATTTATAATTAGTTAAAATAAAGTTTTAATTTTTATAAATTAATAGTATATAGATTTTAGGAATTTACTTTATTTTACATTTATAAAAGAAAATATGTCATAGAAAAACACACCAGATCATATTCCTGTATAAGAGTTTCCATATGTGGCATCATCTATAGAAGATTATATATATGACTTTAATTTTCTATCAAATTATTTTATAAATAAATTCTTCTCCAAGAGTGAAGTGATTTTTGATGAAGTGACATGATTTAAGAAAATTTATTTTCTTTATTTTTATGTGTGTGTATTATCTTATCAATAAATCTCTCTTTTATAAAACCATAACATCATAATATAGTCTAACTATTCATAACCTAACCTAATCCGAATCAAAATGTTACTCAAACCTTGGAACCATCAACCAAATTTTCATAAAAAAGGACCATGTATTTCACAAATAAGGTTGTGTAAATAAGGATTCATTTTGGTAAGATAGATATACAATAAAATACACTTCATGAATAAAATTCCACATTCGCATGGATCTTGAATGAAAATTTTTACTATCTTGAATAGAGATATAATACTTCAATACTTCTGTACAACTAACCTTCACTACCTTTATTTAATCTATCCTTAGATTCTTTATTTCCTTTCATCTCTTGATGATGTATTAAAATCCCTCTTTCAAACTAGCCTTCCTCCCATCATTGTGGTTCCAAAGTTCCTTAATGACATACCTCCTGCTTGAATTGTATTCACTAATATATGTAAAATCCACTACCATGGATTTGAATACTGCATCTCCCAACCACTTCTTCAACTCTTTCAGTCTTTAAAACTTCTAATTTACTACATCATGAGAACAAAAAAAATGGCACCTAAAAATTAATCAAAACATAATTAATGAATTTGTTTGGTTTCTAGATATGCATTTTATTATATGACTCAATCGGTTACTTTTGACAATAGTTCATCAAAAATTAATTTTAATTTGGGTGCAGTCACACTGGATGCTATTAGAAATATGCATTTTAGTACACTAGAATGACAATACCACTATAATGGGTGACCTCCTAAAAATAATCGCGTTGCAATTTTTTTTGTGAAAAAAAACTCCAAACACACCTTTTTATTCTATTACCTTTCAACCTTGATAAATTTAAAAGTGTGACAATCCGAATCTTGAAGGTATTACTCCCACAATGAGAATATCTCTCCAACCCTACTTCCAGCTTCATCTTTAGGATACTTTCTTTTGGCATCTTGGAGAAATGGAAGATTTTCAAGATCTACCATCCACCTTACACCAATACCACCACAAGTTTGTATCTCCTCTAAGACCTTCCAAAAAAGAAACATTTTAGAGGAAGTGTAAAACAATAAATGTTTGTGAGTGGAATTAAATGATTGTGAGTGTAAGTTATGTGGATTTGAATGTTCATTCCTTCATTTTTGAAATGTAATATGTTAGAAGCCATAATTAAAATTGAATTTATGTTATTTTTGAACCTCAATGGATATAGAGCTCTTATATTTGAGATACATGTGATGTAAAAAGACTAGTAACATAGGTTAGAGTTAGTGTAGCTTAGTGGGGATGAGTTGATGTTATCATGGTAGTGTAAGGTAACTTTCATCTCTTGAATAGTTATTATTTCATTTAGTTTATTGAGACTAATCCCCCATTTCTTATATATTGTTTGAATTACTCTGAGCAGTATTCATTAAAAATGATCACCAATACCTATTATGGGATGAATTTTGGTTAGATTAGTTTAAGAAACATAGGTGGATTTCCAAAAAATATGGGTGATGGATATCAAGAAAAAAAATGCAATAATAATTGTTCAGGAGGTATGTCATCAGGGAATTTTGGAACCACAATGATTGGAGGAAGGCTAGTTTGAATGAGGGATTCCAATATATCATTAAGATATGGAAGTCAATCAAGCATATGAGGATAGATTAAATAAATGAATTTGATGTTAGTTGTAATAAAGTATTGAAGTATTATATCTTTGTTCAAGAAAATTACAATTTTCAAGAAATATGCCTGCAAATGTTGAATTTTATGAATGGAGTGTATTATATTGTTGTTATTCAAGAAAAATTAAATGTTTGACTACTCATGCAGAAAATGTCTTATGCACATGATGATCTTACCAATCCCGAGGAAGAATAGTCTGTTGAGGATGAAACTGCATAATTATTAGATGATCAATAACATGTTGATGAAAAAAAAACAATGATGAAATATCAAAATGGTGAATGAAATTATCAAGGCAAGAATCTAGGGTATAAAATTTGAGGTTGGTTAGAATCAATATGGCCAACCTATTAATCCCAACAAGTTAATGTTCATTAGTTATCTTGGGCTCACAACGAGGGTGAATGTGCTGATTGATATTGATTTATAGTGCCATATCCAACCTATAAAAAATAAAATTAGTTGGAAATATATAATGTTAATCTTATGATATGATTTCTATATTTTACTTAAAAATTATATAATGAAACATTGATTCAATTTTTATTATTCCTTGCAGAGTTTGTTTATTTTAGAATATTTCAAAGATAATTTTTTCTTAATGGACACTAGAAAAGACCATAGAGTATTCCAAACTCTTCATACGAAGTTACATCTTATAGATATAGAGGGGAAAGTAAAGCCTCACCCACCAGTTAGTTATACACAAATTATAAAGTAGAAAACATGGGATGCTTTCATCAATCGTCATAATGAGAAATAATTTCAGGTCCATTGCAATCGATAATATATTATTTAAAATTATTTATTTTATCCAACTTGATTCAAAATTATTAATTTATGAAACAAAAAAAGAGTGATGAAAATAAAGAACATGCATTAAAACCAATGCACCCAAATCAAAAAGTAAGGATGGGGTACACTTCATTAGAGAAGAAATTTTTATATATTTTAAATAAATAATAAAAGTTTAATTATGTGATATAAAACAACATATGTTCCTTTTTTTATATGTATATTGGTGGATAAAAATCTGAAAACACTTACACCCCACATCATGTACTACGAAAGGAGCCTCATATAAATAAGGATGGTAAATTAGTTGATGAAAAGACAAAAAATGTATGGGAAACATGTGTAAGTATGACATAATTATAATTAATTATGATTTATAACAATATTACACAAAAATATATATTTATGTTCATATTTTTTATATGGTTTATATACAAGAATCGACAATGACCGTACCATAAGACAAGCTACTTTCAGTAGCTTTGAAGTGGGATGAACAATATGGTTGCGTTAGAGTATAAGGTTTTAGAGTCTCTCCTTGAACATATTTTGAAAAGATAAAACCACCTGAAGATAAATATAATACAGTGATATGATTTTAGACACAAATAAACTCACTAAAATATATGATTATTCAGTGTGGTTTGATAGACCAATATAAGAGAAAGGATCAAAGTGAACCAGTGGTGGAGAAAAGATCCACACATGAACTAAATGATCCCACTAGCTCTGAGGCTAGTCATTCCCCCAACCATATAACTTACCCATGGTAATAAATTTTTTCATTACTCTTTCTCTTAAATGTGAATCAAACAACTTCTAATAACTTTATATTACTAAAATTCTGCAGGGTACAGTTGTATGTGATTTGTATCTGCCAAAACCCACATAACACTATGTTGTGATGGCTACAATGTATAATATCCTGGGAGATAAGATAAACCATCAAGACCTACCAAAATATCACATGAGAGTGGGGATTGAGGTAGCTCATGAGCTGACTGCTGAGTTTCCTGTTCCACTTGATGGTATAGATATTACAATGGTAAAAGATGTTATTAGAGTTTTCATAATATAATCTTATAAAGATACACGAGGTATGTATTTAACAAATATTTTTCATATGAAAAACCTATAATGGTTGATGATAAATGGTCTGAAGTGAGGTGTGATATTATAGATGGATAAAGCGATGAGAAAAAAAAGGTTGAATCAAAAAAAATCTAGTGAATCAACCAAGAAAATAAAATGAACTTCCAAGAGTATCTTCTCCCCACCGGTTCTAGAGAAACATTTATTATAATTAAAACTTCTTGTAGAGACCACATTTAAATACAAATATATGTCTTAAATTTAATATGAAGAAGAAATATATGGAAGTTCCTTGACACACAGAATTGGTCCCGAGATTCTAAATGAGATTATCAAGCATGAATGGATGGGAATCTCAGTCGTGAATATATACATAAGGTACATTTTCATAATATGCCTATCCAAATAGTGATCTAATATTTTTATTAAAGTTAATAACTATTCATATTTTCTACAGGAATTTATATTAAAACTATTTAAAGGGATGGTCATGCAAATCATGATTTGGATTCATTAATCCTTATATCATTTCAATGACAAAATGTACTTTGGATGATGAAGAAATTAAGAATAAAAAAGATGAGTTACATGAAGTATTTAATAAAAAATTATCAGAAAACAAACTTTTTTTGATAACTACAGTGAAAAAGTAAAACTCTGTAATCTATTCACATAAAATATATTTTTAATTTTTTCATTACTTAATTGTTTTTAGGGAGAAATGGAAGCTGATCGTATTTAATATAAACACCCCAAATATTTATTTTTTTGGATCCAATGCATGGATATCCAACCAAATGACCAAATATGCTGTGTATTGTGAATTTCTAATAAACTAAAGTCAAAATTTTATAGATAACTTTTAATTTTATGTTTTATTCTGTGTTTTAATAAGAATTTTGTTATGATAGGGTGGTCACTAAATATAGGCCAGATCATGGCATGAAGTTAGTGTTTGAAGAGATAAAACCTATAAATTACTAAAAATGGAAAAAAAATTAAGCTATATAGAAATATTTAACTATAAAAACATTTCAAAACAATTTTTTTTTACTTTTATTTTATTTTTATATAGTGTTCAAAACAAGACAATGTCATCAATTGTGGATATTATGTTTGCAAATTTATGAGAGAGATTATAAAACATGAAAAGCCCAACATCCCCCAACAGGTAATTTATGAAGGTTATTATAATTTCATTAAATATATTTCATATTAATTTGTTTTTTTATATTTTATCAGTACTATCATTTTTTTTGATATCCTAGATACTCAAAAGAAGAGATAAATTTCTTTAGAGACTAGTGGGAAACATAATTTTTTGTTCGAATGTATGATGAAAATAAATTTAGGATATTACCTTCTATTTTAGTGATCTAGTACGATTTATGACCTTCAGAATATATTTTGGGTGTGAATTATTAATGTCATAATTCTTATATATTATTTTTATCTCTTTATAATGGAGAAGTATAATGGAATAAATCAATTTGTTTAGAAGCGCTGACCCGTAAACAATAAAATTCTTGGGAAATGGAGGAGGTGGAGGCATAGGCGGAAGTAGAGTCAGAGCTGGAGACTGATTTGGAGGAGGAGGCTAAAGAGAATACTAAGTATGAGAAGAAGATGAAGTGCTGGATTGAAAAAAATAAAATTTTTAGGCAACAAAGCAGAATAAGGATCATACTAAGATTGTGTTTGTGAATAATTGTTGAAAAGTGAACACAACACTTGTCACTTAAGATAAGATCCATTTTTCTAGTGTTTCTAGTGGATTATTAAAATAATATTTTCACCACTTGTTTAATTGATTTTATACAGGGTAGTAATCCACTTGTAAGACCATTCTATGTTTGAAGCTTCAATTTCTCCACTAGTGTTATTGAAGCAACATATGCACAATGCCCAATCCTAAAACATGTATATAATACAACTTAAATGTTTGAATAAATATGTGTTTAATAAAACACTGAAGTCAATAGGTGTATGAGAGAACTATTGGAGGAAAACCAACATTGATATATCGTGGTCATCGAGGATGGTTCATGTCAAATTGTCTATTATCGGTTTTAAAATGACATTTTAAAACAAAAAAGTTTCACTCAATAAAAACAAATAAAATATTCTTGGATTGTATTGATAATTTAGGAAAATGATTAATAATTAATTTTTGATGTGTTGGAATTGGTCTCATATCAAACACACTTATGATGCAACCTGTATGACTAAAAGTGCATGTTTCCAGTTTAAAATGACATTTTATTAAAAAACATAAGTGGCATACTCAAAACCAAGGAAACAAAATTGGATTGTTTTTATACTTTAGAATAATTATCCATAAGACATTTGAGGCATTTTGGAATTATCCTCACCTCAATATGACACATAGTGTGACCAAAATGACTTTAAGTGCGTCTTTTTATTCAAAATTGACATTAATTTTAGTGAAAAAAACAACTAACATACTCAAAACTAAGAAAACAAATTTGGATTGTTTTGATACTTTATGAAAATGATCCGTAAGTAATTTTTTATGTGTAGTAATAATATGAAACTCAATCTAAATTACAGTGTGATTGGTATGACTCAAAGTGTCCGTTATCAGTTTAAAATTGATATTTTAATTCAGAAAAGTGCCACTCACTAAAAACTAAGAAAACAGACTCGGATTATCTTTACAATTTAGGAAAATGACTTATAATTCATTTTTGATTTGTAGAAATTATTCTCATATAAAACCCACACATGATAAAACCTATATGACTAAAAGTGCATACTTCTAGTTTGAAATGACATTTTAGTAAAAAATACAAGTGGCATACTCAAAACCAATGGAAAACATTTGTATTGTTTTTATAATTTATGAAAATGATCCAAAAGTAATTTAAGATGTGTTGGAATCAGCCTCACCTTAATCCGACATACGATGTGACCGGTATGAATCCAAGTGCATCTTTTTATTTAAAATTAACATTAATTTTAGTGAAAAAAACAACCGGCATACTCAAAACCTAGAAAAAACATTTGTATTGTTTTTTAACTTTAGGAAAATGATCCATAATTTAGTTTTGACATGTAGTAATTATCCTCACCTCAATCCAACTCATGGTGTGACCGGTATGACTCAAAGTGTCTATTATGAGTTTAAAATTATCATTTTAATAAAAAAAGTGTTACACACGAAAAACTAGGTAAACATGCTCGAATTTTCTTGATAATTCAGGAAAATGATTCATAATTAATTTTTGACATGTAGGGATTTTTCTCATATCAAACCCACACACAATACAACCTTTTTGACTAAGAGTGAATGCTTCCAGTTTAAAATGACATTATAGTAAAAAACACAAGTGGTGTAATCCAAATCATAAAAACACATTCGAATTGTTTTTATACTTTAATAAAATGATCCATAATTAATTTTAGAAATTTCATAATTATCTGAATCTCAATCCGAAACAAGGTGTGACTGTTATGACTCCAAGTGCATATTTTTATTCAAAATTAACATTAATGTTAGTGAAAAAAACAACTAACACACTCAAAATCCAGAAAATGATTTTGGATTGTTTTTATACTTTAGTAAAATGATACATAAGTCATTTTTGATGTGTAGGAATAATACACACATCAATCCGACTCACATTGTAATCAGTATGACTCAAAGTATCCACTATCAGTTTAAAATTGATATTTTAATACAAAAAAGTTTCCCTCACTGAAAACTAAGGAAACATGCTTAGATTGTATTGATAATTTAGTAAAATGATTCATAATTTATTTGCGACATGTAGGAACTGGTATCATATTAGACCCACACACAATGAAACCTGTATGACTAAAAGTGCATGTTTCTAGTTTAAAATGACATTTTAGTAAAAAACACAAGTGGCATAATAAAATTGAGGAAACACATTCGGATTGTTTTGATAATTTAGGAAAATAATCCATAAGTCATTTGAGACATGGCAGAATCATCCGTACCTCAATCTGATTCACGGTGTGACCGGTATGACTCCAAGTGTGTATTTTTATTCAAAATTGACATTAATTTTAGTGAAAAAATAAAAACTGACATACTCAAAATTGAGAAAATGAATTCGTATTATTTTGGTACTTTATTAAAATGATCCATAAGTCATTTTTGATGTGTATTAATTAGACACACCTCAATTAGACTCACAGTGTGACCGATATAACTCAAAATGCACCTTTTTATTCAAAATTGACAATAATTTTTGTAAAAAACATTAACATACTCTATAATAGTGTTTTTTCTTGTATTTGTGTTGGAAATTTTATTTCATTTAAATTATATATTTTTATCTTATTTTTCTAATTTCTGATACCATTTCTAGTGATGGAGTGTGTTGTTACAACACACTGCATGCCTTATTTCTGGTGTTGTAGTGTGTTGTAACATCACACTGCAGTATTTCACTTTATCAGTGATACTAAATATATTGATAAATCAATTATTTATTAGTTCCTTTCTAGTGTTGATAAAAGCCTTGAACTTTTAACTACATTGTGGTAGTTATCATTATGTTAGCACTGATAAAGGCCCATTCTAGTGCTATTAAAGGCCTCTTTTGTAGTAGTGAAACTTAAACTTAGACCACCTGCTAACCATATCAATGTTTATGATGAATGTAATATAACATGAATGGTCACTTTAAACAATGTAAAAAAAGTTTTGTTATGATCATTCAAGATCCAAATCTATTTCTTCTTTGGATAACATTATTTTAACACATTAATATGCAATTATATATATGACTGATCATAATCTATGTTATTAAAGATATATAATTTTACCTTTTTATATATTTAGATATCAATAATTTTACTTTAAATCCATGTATCCACCTTACCCCATAATTTTATCATTCATGGTGAGATGTAGCCAAACCGATGTGCACCATTGCTGATAAATAGCTTGTACAAAACTTTACAACCTCCTCTAAAACATTTTTCTCAATAATGGAGGATTTATGTTGATATTAATTTTTAACATATCCCTTCAATATCTTCATAAATATTTCAAAAGGATACATCCAACATAGATATACAAGTCTTTAAAGATTTATTTCTCTCACAAAATGAACCATTATATGCACTATGATATAAAAAAAAGATATAGGAAAATACATTTCAAGTTGAAAAAGTATAGAAACCACGTCATTCTCTAAGTTGTTAAATTAATTCAAGTAAATAAATTTTTTTAAAATTTAATTGAAAAAATAACACACCTTTATGATAGTCATTCTGACATGTATGGGAAATATTCCATTCAATGCAACTAGAAGGAGGTGTTGCATCATGACGTGACAATTGTGAGATTTCATTCCTATCAACTTCAAATCTTCTAGTGACACAATTTTTTTTACATTTTAATAATAACCCTATGGAACTTTGATACCATGTAGACACTAAAAAAATAATTTTCTCAATCTTGGATAATTTATGAAAACCCGAAGGTAGGTATTCTCAACTTTCATCAAGAATGGGAGATAAATTCAAACACATCACCTTTGAGAGTAAGTCCAGTATTTCATTCAAACCATCTTTAGTATTTCCTTTAATATATAATAATGTTTCAATAAAAAATTCACAAATATTATTCTCCAAATGCATCAAATAAATTTTATATTTGACCTTATTATATATCCAATATGGTAGCTTAAAAAATATTAACTGTTTCTTCCAAATATTTATATCATTACCATATTTTTGTGTCTTCTTGAATGTGACATTAATACTTTTCACCCTCTCAAAATATGGATTAGTGGAAGAAGGTTTTGGAGAAATATAAAATTATTATGAGTTGTTGAATGCCTTTTTTAATCTTTTATAAGAGCGATCTATAAACAAAAACCTCTAATGACCCATGTATATTGTTTTTCTCCCATGTTGCAGATAATAATATGAAGTCTTTTGATAAAAAATTAGACAAGCTTTAAACCCCTTAACACTATATCCATAAAAATTTCATATGTTGGGAATTAATTTATAGTGACATAATCATTGCATGCAGTTGAAAATGATTTATTTTATAATAATAATACACCCTAATACCATACTCCTATAAAATTTTCAAATCATCAATTAATGGTTAGAAGAACACATCAATATCATTTATAGGTTGTTTTTTTTCCATATATCATTAAAACCCACATGACATATTTTCACCTCATACAAAATTTAGAAGATAAGTTGTAGATTACCAATAAAATATGCCATAAACTATATGTGCTACTAAGGGTTCGATATAGATTTATTCTATCTATTCACAATCTAAGTATGAGATTTCTAACTTCATTTATGAATATAGGAAATCTCTAATCGATTATCTTTCACTGTGAAGATTCAACTAGATGATGTAATTTACCATCACATATTCACTCATATTCAAGGCATATAACCTTTTTGTATCATTTTAATTTGTAAATAAAATTTTCAAATGAGGAATTATAGGAATCTACCAAATTTACTTGATAGGAGTCTCTATAATTGTTAAATTAGCCTGTGATTTTTCTTTCAACTTATACTACTATGTTTCACATTTAAAGAAATATGACAATATTCATATTCCTTCCTATATAGCATATATTCATTGAGGAAGAAATGTATTTTATTATACCCCAAACCCATTAGGCATAATATTTTATTCTCTTCATAATGTGAATCTAGAATATCTTTGTCTTTAAGAAGTATATATTTTAAAAGTTACAACAAATCTGTAAAACTATTATCACTCCATTAATTTTTCACCTTTAAGTTAATTAATCTTAAAACCATTAATAAAACTATAAATTCCATAAAAACTGAATATTATGATTTTCAGCATCACCATGTATATTCTTAATTGTTGGTTCTTTCTCAATACCACGAATCATTTCTTCAATTTGATCAGATATATCATCTTGAAAATCATTAGCATCAATAGATCTAGAATTTTGCCCAATATCACCATGACAAATCCAAGGAATGTAGCTTGGATTAAATCCATTAAAAATTAAATGATCTTTGATCTCTATATTTTTTAACTTCTTTATATTTAAACATTTTAGGCATAGACAAAAAACAAGTTGTTATTTAGAACATTTAATTTATAAAATTCTAAAAAAGAATCGACACATTTCTCATATTCATCAATTTTTTATAGTTCAATAATTCAAATTTGAATCATTATTATCTATAAAAAATATTCAAAATTAAAAATAAGTTATTATATTTTCAAATTTAATTTTAAATTTACTTTTATAAATAAAAATAAAAAAATACAATAAAATATTTCACAAAAAAAAAACAATATATTTGATAAAAAAATATAACTTTGAACATATTTAATTATCATTTTTAATAAAAAATAATAAACCATAATCTAAAAAAAATCATTCATCAATTAAAAATACCTAATATTTTTAAATAATCAAAAAAAAAATAGAAAAGGTAAAGCGAAGTCAATATAAAATTGTATTCTCAAATGCAAATGTAAATACCTTGGATTCACAAAAAATCAAAACAAGAAACACAAATCATAAATTGATATCGGAACAAGGATGATTGAAAAAGTGAAATCAATGGGAATAAGTTGTAAGCAGTGACTGATGATAGGTGACAGTGGATGGCAATGGTGGATGTGAACTAAAATATAAAGAAGTATCAATGTAAAATTAGAACAACAAATATAAAAAATAAAAATACCATGGATGCATGTAAAAAAACAAACAAAAATCATAAATTAATATCAGAACAGGGAGGATTGATAAGAAAACACCCAAGAGAAGAAGGCGCAAGTGATGTTTGATGATGGGTGATGGTGGGAAATGGTATTGGATTCCAAATTAAAGATAAAGAAACATCAATAGAAAATTGGAACTTAAAATACAAATGAAAATACCTTGGATGAATGGAGAATTGAAATAGTAAACATAAACCGTAAATTGAAATCAAAACCAAAATGATTGATAAGGAAACACCAATGGGAAGAAGGTGCAAGTGGTGGTCAAGGATGAGTCATGGTGGAAAATGGTTGTGGATTACAAAGGAAATATATTCATGTCCATAGATCAAATAATGAAGAGATTTATGGCCAAAGATTAAAAATTGAAAATATTCAAGGACACAAATTGAAGATAGAAAGGTTATAATTTGTTGTGTGAGAGAAAAACAAAACTTTTGTGTGAATGAATTAAACCAAAATTAATGCTCTTGACTCTTGATTAAAATATAATGTTTTTTAATATCCGTTATTGAAGAACCAATGTGAAAAATGTCATTATTTTATTTTCCACATTGGCCATTAAATAACTAATGTGGAAATTTATTATTTTAACATTACTTATTGGATAACTGATGTGGAAAATATTCTTGATTTATTTACCATGTCGGTTATTCAATAACTAAAGTGGTAAATCATTTTTTACATCAGTTATGGATAAACGATGTGAAAAACATGTCAATATAAATCATTCTTATATTAGTGTGAGTATCCTAAATTTTGAAATGAGTTGAGAAACAATTTTCTTACATTATCCACATATGGAATAAATACTTTAGTTTATAAAGTATTACTCACAATACATGTCCAATTATATCAGTAAATTATAACTATACACTATGGTTATGTATGAAGTGAAAATGCATTATGTTTTCATTGCTCATATCTGTACCAAAAAAACCTGGTAATTAAATTGATATCTATTTGGATTTGTTGATAGAAGATATGAAATTGATTTGGGATATATGTGTGACATTATATGATGGTCATAGAAGTTTAGTGTTCAAATTGAGATCCATGTTGTATGAGATGATAAATGAATTTCATTATTATGGAAATTTTTTAGACTATAGCATTAAAAGAATGTTAGGGTGTCTCATTTGTGAAGAAGGTACACACTCAGTTAGTTTGAATCATTCCTTGAATAATATGTTTTTAGGACATCACAAATTTTTACCCCGATAACATAAATTCTAATCTTGGACGACATTATTCGATGCAAATACAAAACACGGTAAAACACCACCCCTACTAATGTGTGATCAACTATTCAAGAAAGTAAAAGATACTATTATTTATTTTGGTAAACATTTTTAAGAAAACTATACAAAATTAGGTTGAAAAAAGTGATCATTTTCCTTTGAATTACCATACTAGAACTATTTGTTTGTTAGACATTTTCTTGATGTCATGCTCATAGGAAAAATATACATGTCATAGTGTTATTGGAACATTACTAAATGTACTAGTAAAAATAAAATATGAAACTAAGGTTAGGTTGGACATGATTAACATAAGGATAAGGGAAGAGTTGGCACTGATGATGGGTTAAAGATGAACTGTTCTTCCTCCAACTTCTTATACTCTATCCAGATAAGAGAAATTTCAAAATTTTCAACTTCCTTATTGGTGTAAAAGTTCCATAGGAGTACACATAAAATATTAATAATTTCATTTCAATGACTAATTTGAATTTTTAGGGTTTAAAATTAGATGAATTTAATGTTTTGATGAAAGATTTAATGCTTGTAGATTTACATTTCATTCTGCCTAAAAATTTATGACATAAATTAATCATATTTTTCTTTTTTTTCAAATCCATATGCAATAAATTTACAGACTTGGTGAAGTTTCCAATCATGAATAATGAAATTGAAGTAATATTATATGAATTTGAGATGCCCTTACCACTATCATTCTTTGATATAATGATCCACCTAATGGGTCACTTAGTTAGAGTGATTATAACATGTGGTCCTATCCATTATAGATGGATGCAAACCATTTAATGGTATATGAATATTTTAAAAGGGAACATGAAGAATAAAATTTGTCTACAATTTTGTATTATAGAGTGATATATTTTTAAATAAGCTGTTGAATTATGTACCAATTACTTATAAAATGTTGATAACATTGATCTCCAAAAATATCATCACAATAGATGCCTTTTGGGTGAAGGGATTTATAGAAGATTTGTTGTTACAATTACCATTATAGAGTGGTAGCAGGATCACCTTTACATTTTACATAATAGTGAAAATTTTCTCCATACATTTAACCCCACAAAGTAATTCTTAGACATTTGAATCCATTAAGGTTTGAAATATCGATATAAAATACACATAATAAATATTTTATAATATAGTTCTAAGATCATATTTATAAGGAGTTATCTATAAATTTGAATTCTATTACTGTAAAAATTTTATATCTAGAAAGCGAAATAAATATAAATGTTATCTCTTATATTGGTTTTGTAATTAATGTTTATACATTATATATAAAGGAAAAAAATGAACACAGTATAATGAAAAATAGTGGAGTTATGATCATGGTAGAATTGATGCACATATTTGGTTCCAAGGATAGAATTATAATTTATATGAATATGTTATACTTTAGCATCATCAAAAAAATATACGAGTTGGATTATATAACATTTCAAGTGATTATTTTCCATTTCAAATGGGTTAAAAATAAAAGTGTAGTTAAATTTGATGAATTAGGCTTTGTGAAGGTGAATTTATGTATGGAAGGGTATAAGGATATTCCATTTATAATGGAATCACAAGCAGTGTAAGTATTCAATGTTCCAGATCCAAAAAATAGTAATTGGTTAATTATTCTATTGGTAACTAAAAAAACTATAGGGTTATATGAAAATTCAATTAAGGATGGCCCTTTCATTAGGAGATCACAATAATTTCATAATGGTCCCAAATTAGATAGTGTCTTATATGTTATATGGGACCAAAAATAGGGGATTTGGATACTAGATAGAGAATCCAAATCCATTCAAACTTTAATGAAAAAAATAGAGTTCAATGAAAAAGTTAAAGTGTTTTTAATAAACTATTATTTTATTCATAATATAATGTGTTCTATATTATATTTATATAATATAAATTAAATGTTTAACTACTCATGAAGATAATGACTTATCCACATGATTATGCTATCAATCTCAATTAAGAACATACAATTGATGTTGAAACTTTGGAATTATTAGGGAATCAACAACATGTGGATGAAAAAAATAAGAGAGATGCAACATCATTGCATTAACTAAAGTTATCAAGGTAAGGAGAAAAGGTATAAAATTTGAGGTTGTATGGAATCAACACGGCTAACCCTTTTATCCCAACAAGTCAATGTTCATTAGTTATATTGAATTCACAATAAGAATACACATTCCAAATTGATATAGATACATGGAATAATTTCATAGCTGCATCGAAGACAACCATGTGGGAAGTTGTTAAGGTAATGTTATGACATACTTTCTATATTTAAAAAATATTATATAATAAAATTTTGATTTACTTTTAATTATACATTTCATATTTCATTTATTTTATATGATTTCTATAAGAAATATTTTAAAATGGTTGCTGGAAAATATCATAGTGCCTTGCAGACACTTATGACAAAGAATAATCTAAGGGATGCTAAGGAGAAAGTAAAACAATAACCCCAACTATGTATGAACATATTATAAACTAGGAAACATGGATGTAACATCCCAATATTTTAAAATTAAACACTACGTTCAATGTCATACACGATACACCACATTGAGCTTAAACATATGATTAAATATTATTATCTAAATGTGATAGTTATCGCCTACCCATCAGAATGGAGGGAATGAATGAGATAAAATAAATTATTAAAATACATTTTACACATGTTTATAAAGTGAATTAATTTCTTTACAATTAATTATAAATGATAATACAAACCAACTGAATATAAATGATGCGTTTTTATGAAAAAACTATTTTTATGTGCAAAATAGAATTTTATCTTAATAAATTAAATTAATAACTATTAGTGAAATATATTAATGAAATTTATATTTTATATATTCAATAAAATGTTTTTAAATTCATAAAATATGTTTTATAGGCTTAAGAAAAATAAATCCAATTTTAAGCATAAAAAGCAATATTTTTCTAAAAACTGTTTTACCACCTTTTAATGTAACAGCTTTTTAAAAAATAAAATTTGACACATTTATAAATTTTATTTGAAAAAATGAAATTAATTTTTTAAATAGGAATATCAAAATTATCTTAGGTTTAAATTTTGGTATTTTTCAGAGAAGTTTTGTTTTTTGTTGAATAGTGAAAAATACAGAATTTTAATTAAAAATTGATTTTTTTATCTAATTTATTTATATAGTTAAATTATATTTTAAATTGTTTTTAAAGAATAATTAGTTATATTATAAATAAATAAGACAAATTTATGTTATTTTAATCAATTTCATATTTTAATTGGATATAAAAACATTTGAAACATTTGAACTTTTTCACTTTAAAAACACGATTTCCCGTCGCGTCTGGAGGATTAATTTTCAATATAAAATTTAAAAATACATGAATTTAATTTGGTAAAATATATTCCATATTTGGAATCATAATTTCAATATTATTTAGTAATTTTATTTTCATTTTAGGCATAAAAAATTTTAGTGTGGTAAAAAAATGATTTACTGTGATACAGGTAAAATAATGAAACAAGTTAAAGTTAAAAGGTAAAGGATTAAAATATCTAAAACCTACAAAATTTAATGTATTTTTGAGGTATTTATTGAGATTAAACATACTTTGAAACATTTATTATTATCCAAATTCATGTAAATTAATTCCACCTCAATGTGGTTGTCTTTAAATATAAAATAATCATTATTTAATCACTTAAAACCACCCCACCTCAAGTATAAATACAACCCATCACCACCCCATTTATCCCAAAAATCCTTGACTTTACTCAAATATCTACTAAAAAATCTAATTAAAAATCTAATAATGTTCATATATTTATGTTCTCACCCAAATACCATTTACAAGGTCTTTAAGGGATCCCTCAAGGAGGTGATATTTAAGAGGTAATTTTCTCAAAACACATCTCTTAATTTCTTTTCTTCTTCTAAATTATCCTCACCTACTTCATCCATAAAGGATTTATAACTAAAAAATCATGTATATACTGAATTTTTATGTTTCTAATGGAATATATCTTGTCCATTTCATTTTTCAACTCCTTTTATTCAAAGAAACGAAACCATTGTCCAAATTATGGTGGTTTACCATCTCTATGAATAATGATTTTGTTCGTCTTACATTACCAAATTCATGGATGGAAATAAAATTATAATTATGGTTAAATCATATTTTAATAGATATATAATAACCTATTTCATGTTATGTAACTAATATATACTCATAATATTAAATAAAGCTGAACTAGTTCCTGATGTTCGAAAAAATTTCCAAAATAAACTAAACATTTATCATTTACATTCTATCAAATGAATCATCCTCATAAAATAAATAAAAAATGGTAGATGTAACCATTAATAATTATGGAATTTAATTAATACTATTTCATTACACTTCTTTAGTTACAGTCCCATTTTACAAGAATATACATACTTATACAAAAAATGAGATGATCATGAAACCATGAAACAAACACACCCAAAACCATGAAAATAATGAAATATTATTAATGAATGGGTTATAATATGTTATAAAATAATCACATAAGGTATTATAAATATGAATATATTTTATTAATGAGTTAATAAAATCATTTAAACCATTATACATGAGGTTAAAGTACACAAACTAAAGGGAAGCGTGAGGTAAGAGTTTCTCATCTCACTTTTACTTATGCAAGATTTTTTCCTTATTCACCACTTAATTATTGTTTGTGGTGTATATAATTCCATTTGATATATCATATCATGAATATGATTTTATTAATGTTATTAAATTTTTCATTTTATAATTATTACTTTTATGGTGAATACGATTCCACTGGTTACAAAGTGTAAGGGATTTCTTAACCCTATTTTCAATGTTTGGGTTAAACTTCTACTTATTGATTATGTCATGATAAGACTATTTGTGAAATTAATTTTGAATATATTATTTTGTATTTAAACATTTTTATGTGGATTTATAGTTAATACACATAATCTTTTCATTTTATTAATGCTCACTTCAATGATATGATACTTGAAAAGGACTTTCTTTTAAAAAAAATACTCTTTTAAGATTACATTATCAAAAAGAATGTTTTTATTACATATATGGAATGAATGGAATTTCCAAATTTAATTTCACTTTAATATTTTTAATTTTAAATTACAAGTTTATATGGTTACTTTCAGAAAAAAAACTTTTTTATTGTTTGTGTACAATTTTTCAAAATGAGTGATTTCAAAATGAAAAATTCATTTCCTTCGAAGAGTGTTTTTATAATGAAATATTTAATGATTTATGTTTAGATTATAGTTATTGGGAATTTTTTATAGTTATAGGTGGTTAAATGATAAACTAATCATGGGTTGTTTTGTGATAAACCCATGATGGGTGGTTCTGTGATAAACCAAGGATGGGTCATTATGTTATAACCTCTAATGCATTGGGTACCCTTGAGTTGGAGGTTGGACATGTTTGTTACTACATTTGTAAGTGTGAGATGTAAAATGATGAACCAAAGTTACTTACTTATATTTTATACTATTTATAATGATTTTTCATGAAAATTTATTGAGTTTCAAAAGGTAATATATTTATCTTTTTGAAAATATGATTCCTTTTTACAAATAAAAAGGTATGTTTTTATGAAAATGTATTTTATGGATTTTAACTAGACTAATGTTTTCACTTATTTTATGTCCCTAAGTAAGATTTTGTGTTCATCCCAAGTTTTATTTTTTTTCAAATTATTTAAGGGAGAATAGATACAAGGATGAAAACAAGGGAAATTTTTTGACGATTGACCATGAAAATAATTCTGGTTTTATTTTTAAGATTCTGGTTTATAGAAGAAAAAGATATTGGGAATAACTTATTATGTATGGGTTTACTATGTAAGATTTAGTCCCAATTATCAAAAACTCTAAACCGAGAAGATTATTGGGAATTTAATAATGTGAATTCTAGTTTAAAATCAGAAGAATATGTAATGTTTAAGGCTAGGTACTTACAATTGGTATCATAGAAGGGTTTAGATAACTTTAGAAATTAAGATGGTTTCTTAAGAGTTATGGATATCATAATAGGGTTTACAAGTTTAAATATTATTATAAGTACAAAGGCTTATACACCACTGTTAATGTTTAAAGTGATAGATTTATGGGATATTTCTGATATTTTTGGAGATTTTATTTAGAAAGGAAATCAATTTAGGTATAAAGGATTTGAAGGTTAAAGTATTATAGAGTTTATATGGGAATTATCTTTAAATGGACAATTTTAATCTTAACATGTAATAATTAATTTCATGTTTTAATGATGTTATTTTCTATAGATTAAGGATCGTTTATCAAGATGAAAGAAAAGTTATCTTTCATAACCTTCTTATCCCTTCCAGATGATTTTATTATCACTATTATTTATTTTTTTTTCAAATGATTTTGATAGATTTTTTAGTATTCAAATCACCGATAAGAAAATATTTGACTTTTCTAACACCTTTTCTTTTCTCCAAAAAGTTTATGGGTCAAATTTTTCATTTGATTAATGCTCATGTCAATAATATAATTTTTTATAAGAGAATTTATTTTAAAAAAAATCAGCTTTTTAAAATTTCCATTAAAACTCACCTTTTCTTCTATGTCAATGTATCCTAAAATAGTTTCCTAAAATATTTTTACTATTTTATTAATAATGCTTAAAGTGATTTTTACTCATGTTTAATTTTTTAAAAAATGGGTTGAAAGGAAGCTTTTTTTCATTTTTTACATGATGTTATTTTTGACTTATAAGAAAAAATTGAAAAAGAAATGTTTTTTAACTTATAAGGAATGAGAAAATTTTTCACTGTCATGATTCCTTAATTCCTTAATTTTTCCTTTACTATCTTACAAGGTTATTTTTGAGTAAAATTTTTTCTTTCATAATTTCACATTAGTTAATTTTTTTTTCAAAACAAAAAGGATATTTTCCTTGAGAATTATTTCAGGTGATATCTCAAAATTATATTCCATATCAGATAACATTTTTTTGATGTTACTTTTGATTTAATAGGATTATAAAAAAAATTATGATGTATGGATTTAAGGTATGAATTATTTTCTTATGTTTAAATTATTAAACATTTTTGGGATGATATTTATGAATTAAAAAGATATAATTAATATCATTCTTTATAGGAATAATATATGAAGGAATAGGGTGATGAAACATGGTTAATGGTTTGAGAAGGAAGTTTAATAAAGGATGTTTTTATGTATTGAGTTTTCAAATTTATTATATATTTTTATTTAATAAATATTATGGGAATCATGGAATACCTATGGATTTTTTGCAGTGGTTTTTGTTTTCATAAATTTGGAAAATATGTTAGATGGAATCAATACCTTTGAAAAGTGGTAAAATCTCGATAATTTTTAAGGAACTTATAACCCTTAATTTTATGATATGAAAAAGGTTATTTTAGGAACAATGATTTTAATTTTAGTTGACTTAAGTTTAAAGGAATTTTCAATATTTTTGGTTTATATGATCTCTGAATTAGAGGTAATTATGAGTTCTTACTTTGGGATGAAAAATGAAATGTTTGAGATAACCTTTGAGGTTAAATATATTAATGTTATATTTGAGGAATTTTCTAAAATATCTAGAATTTTATAAGTATTATATTAATATAGTTTTAGAAAATGGAAAAACCACAAGATGGGTGACAACCCGGCACATTAGGCAAGGCTGCAAGAATTGAACCCACAACTGAAGGGTGGTAAGGGTGTATTGCCTACCACTATCCTACATGATGTTCTAGTTAGTATGATATTTTTATTTTTAGTAAAACAATTTGATCGATGAAAAAAAAGTCTATTTTGGGAACATATGTTTTATCTTATAGATAACCATGGGATTGGAAAAATTATTTGGTGATTAAGTGTTTAATGTAATTTTGAAAGACATTCACTATTTTTGGAACCTTATATGATTAAGGTAAATTAATACTATAGGTATGAAAATAGTTATAATATCTTGGAAATTATTTGATTAGGGTGATTACATTTTATTATGATAATTTAGGAGTGATTGATATTTTTTGTAATATTAAATTTATCTTTGAAGACTATGTGATCAAATCATTCTGATTTCTGGGTTTCAATTTTATTCAGGAATATTTTGAGGAATTTTAAGGATTTTTATTTGTTCGTTGATCTATATTGAAGTTTGGGTTTTTACTATTGAATTTTTGGAAATTAAATTATTTTTTCATCATATAAAGGTTTATTGTTTTTGGAGAATTAATTTATCTTGTGATAACCTTTTTGGTTAATTCCTAAAAATAAGAGGAATAGATAGTTATAATTTTATTGATTCTATGATCTATAAGAGTTGATTCTGATGCTATATGTATGAAAATTCTTCTTGAATACCGATCATTTGGAGAAAAGATGAGATTGTGGTGGAAATTGATTAAATGATGAAATTATACATGTCAATTAAGTATGTTTCCATATGTTCTTATTATAGGTAGTAAAATAATTCCCTAATTATAGAAAAATTATTCTGAAACAAAAGTGTAATCTGTTTACTTTTATCAATGGCCTTTTAACCCATCACAAATTTGTGGTTTTTTTATGGTTAACTTTCCCATGATAATGTTTTCTATTACTCTCTATTAGTCCACAAGACTTACTTTTCTCTTCCATGTCTATGTTTTCCTACATGAAAACCTAGAATGTGTTATCTCAGGTGACCTTTGTACTTTCCTTTCCCACATTTCAAAAGGAAGTTTTATTAATCATTTTTATGATATGGTATTTCATCAAAGGTATTTTGAAAATCCAAACCCATAGTATTTCATTCTCAAGATAAAATTGTGAGGAAAAGATTTATCAAATTGGGGATAATGTTACATCCCAAGATTTTAAAATGAAATAGTATGTTCAATTTCATACAATATATGCCATATCGAGCTTAAACAAATGAATAAATATTATTATTATTTAAATGTGATAGTTATCACATAGACATAATAATGAAAGTCATAAATGAGATCAACTAAATTATTAAAATATATTTTAAATTTTTAATAAAATTAATTCACTAGCTACCAATTTATTAGAAATAAAAATAAAAACCAATTGAATATAAAGGATGTATTTTTTTGTAAAAAAACTACCTTTACTCCCACAATGGAATTTTATCTTCATAAATTAAATTAATCACTATTAGTGAAATATATTAATGAAATTTATATGTTATAAATTCAATATTTTTTTTAAATTCATCCAATATGTTTTATAGACTTAAGATAAGATTAAATCTACTTTAAGCATGAAAAGCTATATTTTTCTTAAAGGAAATTTTTCCACCTTTTAATGGCACACCTAATTTAAACCCAAATTTTGAAACTTTATAAATTTTATTTGAAAAAATGAATAAATTTTTGAAATTTAAAAATCAAAATTATACTAGTGTGATTTTTTTTTATTTTTCAGAGAATTTTCATTGTTTTGAATAGTGAAAAATACTCAATTTTAATTAAAAACCGCTTTTCATCTAATTAATTTATATGGTTAAATTATATTTTAAATTTGTTTTAATGTATAATTAGTTCCATTATACATAAATAAACCCAATTTAGGCTATTTTATTCAATTTCACATTAAAATTGGATATATAAACATTTTAAAAAAATTTCACTTTAAAAAACCCATTTTCTCATTGCATCTGCGGGATTAATTTTAAATATAATTTTTCTAATTTTTTGAATTTAATTTGGTAAAATGGATTCCATATTTGATACCATAAGTTAAAAATTAGGAGGTAAGGTCATTTTAATTTTTATTCATAAAAAGTTACCTTGGTAAAAAAAAGTTTTACCGCAACATAGGTAAAATAATGAAACACGTTAAAGTTAAAAGTTGAAGGCTTAAAATACCTAAGAACTACAAAATTTAAGGGGATTTTAAAATATTTATTGAACCTAAAAATAATTTACAATATTATTTATCATCAAAAATCATGGAAATTAATTCCACATTAATGTGGTTGGCTTTAAATATAAAATAATCATTATTTAATCTCTTAAAACAACCCCTCCTCAAGTCTAAATACCACCCCTCACCAAATATTTCTACTCAAAAGCCTTTAATATCCTAAAATATCTAAAAAATTATATCCTTATCAATATAACCACATCAAAGTGCTACTGGTATCACCCAAAAATTATTTCTAAGGTCTTTAAGGGATCCTTTAAGGAGATGATATTCAAGAGATAATTTTCTCAAAGTACCTCTCTTAATTTCTTTACTTATTCTACTTTATCCTCACATAATTAATACATCAATGAATGATAAATAAATAATCATATATATAATAGAGTGTTATATTTATAATGTAATATCTCAAATCCATTTCATTTATCATCTCCTCTTATTCAAATAAATGAAACCATTGTCTAAATTATGGTGGTTTACCATCTTCGTGAATAATGATTTTGTTTATTTTCCATTACCGCCTTTATGAATGGTCATAAAAGTATAATTATGGTAAAATCATATTTTAGTTGATATATTATAACCTATTTTATATTCATTAACTAATATATACTTATAATATTAAAAAAATGAAACTAGTTCATGATGTTTGAAAAAGCCATCAAAATAAAATAAACATTTACCATTAACATTTTATCCAAGAATCATCCTTATAAAAGAAATGAAAAAATGATACATGGTACCATTAAAAATTCTATAATTTAATTAATACTATTTAATTCCACTTCTGGTGTTGTAATCCCATTTTAAAAGAACATCCATAATTATACAGAAATGAACCAATCATGAAACCATTAAACAAACACACCCGAAACCATGAGAATAGTGAAATATTATTAATGAATGGGTCATAAGATGTTATAAAATCATCACATAAGGTATAAAAAATATTAATATAGTTCTTTAATGATTTAATAACATTATTTAAACCATTATACAAGAGCTTAATGTTTAAAAAACTAAATGGAATTTTGAGGCAAGGGTTTCTCGTGTTACTTTTACTTATGTGAGATTTATGAATTATTCACCAATTTATTATTGTGTGTGGTTTATATAATACACTTTTATACATCATATCATTAATTTAATTTTCTTCATGGTATTAAATTTTTCATTTGATAATTATTACTTTTATGGTTTATATGATTTGATTGATTATAAAGTTTAATGATATTGGGAATAATTGTCCACTTATTATGTAAGAGTTTAATTTGTAAGAGTTAGTATTAATTATCTAAAACTCTAAACAAAAAATATTCCTGGGAATTTAATAATGTTATTTCTAGTTTAAAATCACTAGAATATATAATGTTTATTGTCAGGTCCTTACAACAGAAATCTTCTATTAGTTGCCTGATGAGGAATAATTTCATGTGCATTGTAATCAATAATATTTTATTTGAAAAGTATTTATATTATCTAATTTGATTAAATTTTTTTATTTTATGAATCAATATAGGAGTTTTGAAAATAAGAATCATGCATCAAAGCCAATTTACTATTAAGACAAATCAAGGATGAGGTACACTTCACTTGAAAAGAAAATGGTTTTTATTTTAAATCTATAGTAAATTTGTTATGTGATAGGAAGAAAAATATATATATTTATTTATATATAGATTGATGAATTAGAATCCCAATCCACTTCCACCCCATATCCTGTGTTATGAAAGGAGGCTTGTGTAAATAAAGAGAAAAAACTAGTAGATAAAAATGAAAAAACAGTATGATAATCATGTGTAATTATGACATAATAGTTTTTTAATATGATTTATAAAAGTATTAAATAAAAACATATATTTATGTTTGTATGTTTTTATATTTTATAGACACAATAATCGACATCAACTACACCCTAAGAAAAAATAATTTAATATAATTCCCCGACCCCAGTTACCCAGAGTTAGTGCATTATTACATAACATTGACATTATCAAAAGAGATCAAGTCCCGAAATACCGATCAATTTAGTATCCTTGGAAGTATTACATATATACTTAAGTTTTACATTACATTATGAAATGAAAAAAAGAAACATTTTTTCTCCTTTTAACACACTCATATACCTTAGTCTATCCCTAGAGGTGAATCATAATATACTTATTCGCATCTTGGGAAAAATAAAACACAAGAAATGGGTGAGCTCAGATCCTCAGTAAGGATAACAATATAGAGAAAACTATCATAACTAAACATAAACATTTAAGGCAATTTATAAGACTAAAACACAAGCCATTTAAACTTAAAATTCAGTATAATATGGAAAAGATAAATCAAATAATTCCATTTACTTGTTCACATGGATATTGTACTAGTCGAATAATCACATGTAATACCAATAGCTAAACTCATAATGATGGAATACATAATGACCAACATCATAACAACATAGTCAAGGCCACGTGGAAAGACTATAAATAAAAATATTGTCAAGGCCTTGTGCCAAGACACTAGTTTGTCTCATGAGACCTACTGATGCATCGAGGGGATATAGTGGGCCCTGACCATCACTTACTACGTCCAATGCATTCATCATATGAAAAAGGGTGAAACATAACATAAAACTTCGTATTAAACTAACATACGAAATGTTAATACTTTAACTATAAACCGTGAATGACATAAAAATATCACATCCACAGTCAAACATATCATAAAACTATAAAAAAATATTTAATATTTTATCATAATATATCAACTTCAATTAAACATAAAATCTAATAATATATGTTGACATAGATGAAATCAATATAAAAACTATTTGAGAGAAATATATATTTCTACTTTGAAATCATTTAAAATTCGCACTATTATAAAAGAAAACATTTATTTTGAAAATATTCATATAATATTTTAAGGGAAGCTTTGAAGGTGTTATAATGACAGAAAATAGCCGCACCCACTATATAAGTTAAAAAAACATTCTTTCCTTAATTTTTCAAAAAAGTTATAAAGTACCTTATTTGGAAAACGACAGAAAGATTCTTTTCAAAACATTTTATAAAAAGTAAAAAAGGGTATAAATGTCTTTAACCCATAGTCTAGGAAATAGTAAAAATGTTTTGAAATATATTTTTAAGGGACATGAATGTGGATGATAAAGATTTCCTAGTAGACACCTACATATAAACAACCTCAGATAATAAAGAGATTGTAAAATTAACCCTTACCTTGTAATTTTACTTAGTCGAGGGTAAATTAACCTCTTGTATAATAGTAAAATCATTGTTTTTAAATTATACAAGAACCACATCCATAAATATGATATCATATACAATTATCTAATATTGATTTGTTAATAATATTTTAGTAGTATCATTGTTTTGGGTGTCAACTGATTCATTTTACTTTATATGTTTTGTTACGTAAGTAATTTTTCGTATGAATAGGATGTATTTGATTCACATCTAGAATGATATTAATTTCTTAAAAATTATTTTTTAATCATCAAATGAAAATTATTCTTTAATGGTTACTATGGGGAATGAAATCTCATCACGTCGTGGAGACGGTAAGCCATACGTACGCACGGGCGACAATATCATTCTATTGATGCTGAAATCATATGAAATTAGATGGTATATTATATATAAAGAATAATTAACATGTTATATTTATTATTTATATCAATTATACTCATTATTATACCCATCCAAATAATGAAGTGTTGAATAACAAACTACACCACGACGTGGAGACGGTAAGCCGTACATACGCACGAATGGTGACTTTGTCATTAAAAGGATTGATAGAATAATGAATGTACCATATTTATAATAAAATACAATTATGTAGAAGGTAATGGATTTATTATTTTAGTATTTAATAAATAAATAAAGAGAAATTAGAAGAAGAAAATAAGTTTGAAAGAGGTGATAAAATAATTACCACTTCTTCGGGTGCTGATTTTTTATTTGAACAAAAGGTCTCCTTCGGTTGGATTTATGATCAAAGTAAGAACTATAGGTTGAATTTAGGGTAGTATTGAGGATATTTGAGAAGTGTTTTTCCAATACAAATGGATTTGGAGGTGTGAATATAAGAGAAGGGGAAGTACCCTTTTGTAAGAGAGATGATGGGCACTTTAGGAAATGTTTGAAATATTAATTTATTATAAAATTAATTTCAGTTTATAATTTCTCCAAATGGATTTATTTCGAGGATAAGGTGGTTATGGGTATAAATTATCTCAACCAATAGGTTTTAGACTAGTTTAGGTCACCATATTAACCTTATATTTTATATTTAACTCTTTGTTAAACAGTTTATGTTTTACCATGTCTTCTTGTTTTTTTATACTACATGGTTAATATAGTTACTGTAAATTCCAAGAGAACCTCAAGTGGTTCATTAATGACATATATAACATTATATAATTACTATGTCTAAATATTATATTTTTAGGAATATTATATCATTTAATAAAATACTATTTGTTTTAAAAACTAATTTATGTCAATTTTGACACTATTTAGTATTTAGTTTTTGTGAAAGTCATAAAAGCCTGATTACTTCGAAAAAATATATTGAATCAATCCTAAAATGTCATACTAATCTAGAAAATTCGTGTATGTCATCAAAAGTTTCATTTTAAATCTATTTTAATATTTATAATATCAATTATTTTAATATTTCATTAATAAGGTAATTACTACATCATCATTATGTCATAAATAAATTTAATTATTTAATTTCTAAAAATTATAAATAAAATACTATGATGTGGGAAATATTTTTATATTTCTAATTAATATTTATAGTTGAATATATATTATGTATAACTCTTTATTAAAATTTTTTTAGTTATTAAAATTTGAATTTAACACTTTTAACTCTTCTTTAAATAAAATATAATAACTATCCTAATCTTACCCAAATGGATCAAAAAGGATCTTATTTTTATCCTAAGGTTGATTTTGGAATAAAAAAACTTATACAATATAATTAGAACATGTGTTGTGGGTAATTATAATGTTTTTTTAATTACCCTATTTAATTTTAACCGTGGTAAATAAAATTCAAAAGTTACTATTCACCAAAAATTATTTTCATCATATTGAACCAAATTTTACTTAATGATGACAACCATGTCTGTTGTATTTTTGAAATTTAATTCACATAATCAGTAAAATTATGTTTTATGCAAATTTGCAAATGTACCAAGAAGGTTGGTAAAAGTCCTTATAAAGTTCAATAAAATTTTATATATCTGATAATATTGTAAAATGACTCTAACGAATTACATTAGACTAATATAGGTATTATTTATCTATTTTGAATTTGAAATAAATTTAAATTAAAAATAATTATTTAAATAAAAATTCGGTTTTAAACAATAACACAATTTTTTTCACTATTCATTAAAAATTGGAAGTTTTCAGAAAAATACCAAAAATTCACCCTAAGCTAATTTTGATATTCCAAACCCAAAATTTAAAGTCCATTTTGAAAAATAAAATTTATAAAATTTCAAAAATTAGGTATTACTACTCATAAATACTTTTTAAATGACTAGTTTGATTGGTTGTGGTGTACTAGAACTCGGGGCTGCGTACAACGCAAACTATTATATTATTCAAAGAGAAACATACCGTGGAAGCTTGGGGTGTTACATTCTTACCTCCTTCAAATAATTCCTTCCTCGAAATTTCTAGAATATTACTGCATAAAAAGATTTAGGCGGTTCTTCCTCATAAGTTCCTTAGGTTCCCACACTGCCTCTTCCATTTTATGGTTTCTCCAAAGAAATTTTACAAGACAAGTCGTCTGGTTTCTCAACACTTATTCTCTAGTATCAATAATTCTGATAGGTTCTTCAAAATAAGATAGATCAGGTTCCAGGTCTATTTCTTCATAGGTGAGTACATGTGTTGGGTCAGAGATGTATTTTCTCAATAGTGATACATGGAACACATCATGAACTTTAGAGAGACTTGGCAGCATTGCCAACTGGTATGCTACAACTCCAATTCGTTTTAGAATTTCGAAAGGTCCGATGTACCTGGGACTTAATTTAAAATTATTACCGAATTGCATAACACCCTTCCATGGAGATACCTTCAAGAAAACATGATCACCCACTTGAAATTCTAAATCCTTCCTTTGGTTATCAATATAGGTCTTTTGCCTACTTTGAGTTGTTTTGATGTGGGTTTGGATAATATTCCCCATTTCCATTGTTTTCTCAACAAGTTTTGGGCCTAAAAGTTTTCTCTCACAAAATTCATCCCAACAAGTTGGTGTGCGGCATCTATTTCCATATAACTCTTTATATGGAACCATCTAAATACTTGAATGGAATCTATTGTTATAGGAAAATTCTACCAGAGGTAAATACTGATCCCACATACCTTGAAAGTCAGGTGACAAGATCTCAACATATCTTCTAAGGTTTGAATAGTCTATTATGATTATCCATCAGTTTGAGGGTGGTAGGGAGTGCTCAAACTAAGTTCAGTATCTAGGGATTTCTGAAAACTTTTTTAGAATCTTTATGGAAAACAAGGATCATGTTCAGAAACAATCGATAGGGGTACAACATAAAGTCTTACAACTTCATTAATATATATTCTTTCTAAATGTTAAAGTGGTACATATTACCTTATTTCAAGAAAATTTGCTAACTTTGTAAGAATATCAATAATGACCCATATTGCATCATTCCTACTTGGAATATTTGGTAGCCCCATGAAAAATTACATCATAATATCATCTCATTTCCAATCAGGTATGGGAAGAGGTTTCATGACTCCTCCAAGATGTTGTATTCTTGCCTTCACCTGTTGACAAACCATACATCTTGACACATAATCAATAATCTCCCTCTTTATGTTATCCCACTAAAAATGTTCCTTCAAATATCTATACATATTAGTTCTACCAGGGTGTATAGAGAAATTGGAGCTATGAGCATCATCCAACAATTAACTTTTTAAATCAGATATGTTAGGAACTAAAAGCCTCTTCCCAAATTTTAAACTTCCATCTTCATATACTAGTTCAATCAATATCCTATCATTCACAAATTTAATTTTCTTTTGAAACTCCTCATAATTAGTCTAAGAAATTTTTATATTTTATAGTAAAGATAGTTTGGAAACCATTTGAAAAATTATTGATGTTTGACCTTCCATGATTATTCCCATATCCAAGTTTTCTAGATCCATGAACATATGATCCCTTTCAACTCTCATCTTGTTCATAACTCCATGACCCTTTCTGGTCAAATCATCTGCCACCTTATTTTCCTTCCCCGGGTGGTAGTGTATTGTGAAATTGTAATACTTGTGTAGTTAAAGCCATTTCTTTTTCCTCATGTTGGGTTCTTTCTATGAGAAAATATACTTCAAACTCTTGTGATCGGTATATATCACACATTTTTCACCATAGAGATAATGTCTTCTTATCTTCAGAGAAAAGATTTCAACTGCTAACTCAAGATCATGAGTAAGATAGTTTTGTTCATGAATTTTTAGATGCTGTGATGCATAGCCAATAACTCTATCATTCTACATAAAGACACAACCAAATACTTTATTTGAATCATCACTATAAATAAAAAACCCATGATTCCCCGATGGTATAGTCAAGATATGATAATTGACCAATCCTCTCTTTAATTCTTCAAAAAATTCTTCACACTCTTTTTTCCAAAAACATTTAACCCCTTCACATGAGAGCTTGGTTAATGGGTTAGCCAATCGGGAAAAATTCTAGTTGAAACGCTGATATTAACCTGCTTAACCAATAAAACCACATACCTCAGTTATACTCTTCGGTGCTGGCCATTCTTGGATTGCCCTTATATTTTAAGGATTAACATAGATTCCATCCTTAGAGACAATATGTCCATGAAAATAAATCTCCTAAATACAGAATTCACACTTGCTAAACTTCCCATATAATTCATTTCTTCTAAGAGTTTTCAGAATAGCGTACAAGTGATTTTCATGATCTTTGTAGATTTTGGAGTATACCAAGATATCATCAATAAATACCACTATAAAGTAATCAAGATATTCCTTGAAAAATCTATTCATTAAATCCATGAAAATAGAGGGTTCATTAGTCAGTCCAAAAGGAATTACTGTAAACTCATAATGCCCATACCTGGTTCGAAATGCTATCTTTGGAATGTCTTCCTTCTTCACACACAACTGATTATATCCAGATCGAAGGTAAATATTTATAAAATTTTGAGCTCTATGAAGTTGATCAAATAAATAATCAATGAGAGGTAGGGGATACTTTTTATTTATTATTATAGCATTGATCTCCCTATAGTCAATACACAACCTCATAGACCCATCTTTCTTTAAAAAAAAAAGAACAGGGGCTCCCCATGGAGAAACACCAGGGAAAATAAATCCTTTATTACTCAGTTACTCTAGTTGTTTCTTTATTTTCACTAATTCCACTATGACCATTCTATAAGGTGTATTTGATATGGGCCTTGAAATAGAAATTAAGTCAATGGAGAACTCAATTTCTCATTCTAAAGGATGTCCATGTAAATCCTCTGGAAACACATCAACATATTCTTGCACAATAGGTACATCCTCTATTTGAACATTCATTTCCTCACCCCCAGTAATTTCACTCCCTTCCTCCCCAATAATTTAATTTAGTAGAGCTACTGGGGATGGATCTAGATAAGAATCAAAAGGTGATGTTTTTGCTCTAAAGATAAGGGATTCTTTATCATCATAAAAAATTGTAACCTCTGAATTCTTACAATAATTTTTCACATCATGGTACGAATCCAATCCATACCAAAGATTATATCAAATTCAATCATGGGTATGATAATAAGATCAGAAGATAAAGCACGTTTATATTCCATAATGGTAACTGATTGACAATTTTTTTTTGCAATGATACTTCTCTTAGGAGTTTTTTTTGAAAACCACATTATTAATTCAAATTGGAAATATATTTTTTTTTGGAAAATTGGGAAGATATGAAAGAATGTGATGATCCAAAATCAATTAAATCAATGACTAATTTTGAGGAAATAATTAAAGTACCTACCACCACGTCATTAGGAACCTCAATCTTAGCAGTAGTGATTGCATAATCTTGGCCTTTCTCCCTTGGCCTTTTATGAGGTAAGTTTCCTTGATTATTAGGAAATTCATTTGCATAATTCCCCATTTATTTACAATTTTAGTATTTAACATTGATAGCCTCTTTCTTCCCCTTGTAATCACGAGCTTGGTGGCCTTTCTATCCACACTTGTAACAGAATACCATTCCCTTCAGGCAAGTGCCAGGGTGTTTCTTCACACAATTAATATAGGATAGAAATTAAAATTTTCCCTTCTTCCCCTTATTTCCTTTTCTAGAGTGTTCGACATATCTCTTTTTCTCTTGATTCACTTTAAATTCATAAGACTTAGAGAATTCCTTTTCTGTTTTGACAACACATGAGACTATATCTTCGTATGATGAGAACGATTGTGAGACTAATGATCGAAGGAGAAATGGTTTTAACCCATAAAATAATTGATCAATATTACTTATTGGGTTACATATATAATCTACAACATGCATTTCTAACCTTGTAAAGTTCACCTCATACTTTGCAACATTTTCATCCTCCTTTTTTCTTCAGACTTAGAAATTATCTTTCCATATCATCTCGATGTTCACGAGGAATGTATTTTTCTAAGAAAATATCTTTAAACTCCCTCTATTCCATATTTGACACCTCTTCATCCTCTTTTTTGTTTTTAATTAATGACCACCATTGATATGTATCTCCTGATAGGTGATAAACTGCTATGAAAACCTTTTCCCTTTCGCTACTCCCCAAAGCATGAAATATTTTCTCTAAGGAACCTATCCATTAATCAGCTACAAATGGATTTTCAGTCCCATTTAATGTTTGTGGTTGCTGCCTCATGAAGTGATCTATCATTTATCCTCTTCTTTGAGGATCAAGGTGCTCCATACGGGTAAGGTTATTATTCATAACCCGAGTGAGTTGTCCCTGTATGGTTATAAGCTATTAATCACTAGTTGCATCACCGTATCCACTATAATTATCTTTAATATGAGGGAAATACCTACATGGATTACATGTGTTCATATGATTTACATTACTTCCACTAGGTGCCATTTCTAAACAATAGAATACACTAGATTACTTTATGAATTGCAATGCATAATTACAAACTTGTAAAATACTTAACATAAATTGAAAATTTTATGCATATAATCAAAAATCAAATTTTTTTTTCTTTGGGGATGTATTTACTCATAAATCCTTCACAATGGTTTCTAAATTAAATGTGAATTATCCTAATCATATCCCCCAAGAGTGTCAAACCAGGTGCACAGTGAGGCCCGTTGTCGTGTACCGGGATACCCCAGGTGAAGCCTGAAACTCCTTGTTAGAGTTTTCACTCCCACGTACATCTGTGCCTGAACCATGTCCACTTGTAGTATCCAGACAAGGATTTATTTCTTAGAAAACTCACATAATATATATTACCAAAATGTTTGGATGTTCATCTATACTAATCCCCAAATTATATCTTAGGGTATTTTTATCTAATTAGAGTCTTTATAAATCTAGTTTCCAAGGTTTTTATTAAACTTCCTATGATACCAACTGTAACACCCCGACCCCAGTTACCCTGAATCGGTGCATTATTACATAACATTGGCATGATCAAAAGATTTCAAGTCCCGAAAGACCAACCGGTTTGGTAGCCTTGTAAGTACTAGATACATACATAACTTTTACATTACATTATGAAATGAAAAAAAGAAACATTGCGTCTCCTTTGAACACACTCATATCCCTTAGTCTATTGCTCCAGGTCAATCATAATATACTTCTTTGAATCCTGAGAAAAATGAAACATAAGAAATGGGTGAGCTCAGATGCTCAGTAATGATAATAATATAGAGGAAACTATCATAAATATGCATAAACATTTAAGGTAATGTATAAGACTAAAACACAAGCTTTTTAAACTTAAAATTTGGCATAATATGGAAAATATAAATCAAATAATTCCATTTAATTATTAACATGGATATTCTACTAGTCAAATAATCACATGTAATATTAATAGCTAATCTCAAAATGATGGAATTCATAATGTCGGATATCATAACCACATAGTCAAGGACTCGTGCCAAGACTAAAAATAAAAATATTGTTAAGGCCTTATTCCAAGACACTAGTTTGTCTCATGAGACCTACTGATGCATCGAGGGGCTATAGAGGGCCCCGACCATCACTTACTACGTCCAATGCATTGCTCATATGAAAAAAGGTCAAACATAACATAAACATTCGTATTAAACTAATGTACGAAATGTTAATACTTTAACCATAAACTGCGAATGACATAAAAATAGCACATCCACAGTCAAACATATCATAAAAATACTAATAAAATATGGAATATTGTATCATAATAAATCAACTTCAATAAAACATAAAATCCAATAATAGATGTTGATATAGATGAAATCAATACAAAAACTATTTGAGAGAAATATCTCTTGCTACTTTGAAATCATTTAAAAGTTTTATAATTATAAAAGAAAACATTTACTTTGAAAATATTCATATAATATTGTAAGGGAAGTTTCGAAGTTGTTATAATGGTAGAAAATAGCTTCACCCACCATATATGTTAAAAAAAATATTCTTTCCTAATTTTTTTGAAAATGTCATAAAGTACCTTATTTGGAAAATGACCGAAATATTCCTGTAAATTTTTTTATAAAAAGAAAACAAGGGTATAAATGACTTTAAACCATAGTATAGTAAATTATAAAAATGTTTTGAAATACATTTCTAAGAAACACAGATGTGGATGATAAATAATTCCCAGTAGATACATACGTATAAACAACCTCGGGTAATAAAGAGATTGTAAAATTTACCTTTACTTTGTACTTTTACTTAGTCAAGGGTACGTTAAAATCCTAGATAATGGTTAAATAATTTTTATTAAATTATAAAAGAACCACATACATAAATATGATATCGTATATGATCCTATAATATTTCTTTGTTAATAATATTTCAGTTGTATCATTGTTTCGAGTGTCAACTTATTCATTTTCCATATATGTTTTGTCACGTAAGTAATTTTTTAAGGATAGTATGTATTTGATTCATATACATATTTATATTAAATTCTTAATCATTATTTTTTAATCATAAAATGAAAATTATTCTTGAATGGTTACGATGGGGAATGAAATTTCATCACGTCTTGGAGACGGTAAGCCGTACGTACGCACGAGTGACAATATAATTTTATTGATGCTGAAATCATATGTAATTAGATGGTATATTATATATAAAGAATAATTAACATGTTATATTTATTATTTACATCAATTATACTCATTATTATACCCATTGAAATAATGAAGTGTTGAATAACAAACTACACCACAACGTGGATACGATAAGCCGTACGTACTCACGTATAATGACTTTGTCATTCATAGAATGGATAGAATAATTAATATGGTTGTACCATATTTATAATAAAATATTATTATGTAAAATGTACTTGAGTTATTATTTTAGTATTGAAACTACAAAGAAAGAGGAAGTAGAAGAAGAAAACAACTTTGAAAGAGGTGATAACATAATTACCTCTTCTTCTGGTGCTAATTTTGGATTTGAACAAAAGGTCTCCTTAGTTTGGATTTATGATCAAAGTAAGGAATATAGTTTTAATTGAGGGTATTTGGGAGGAGATTTAAGAAGGGTTTTTCTGAGCCAAATGGCTTTGGAGGTGTGAATTTAAGAGAAGGGGAAGTGCCCTTTTGTAAGAGAGGCGGGTGACACTTTAGAAAAAATTTGAAATATTAATTTATTATAAAATTAATTTTGGTTTATAATAGCTAAAAATGGATATATTTATAGGATAATATGTTGATGGGTCTAAATCCTCTCAACCAATAGGTTTTATACAAGTTTATGTCACCATATTAACATTATCTTTTAGATTTAACTCTTAGTTTAATAGTTTATCTTTTAACATGTCTTCTTGTTTTCTTATACTGCATGGTTAATATAGTTACTATAAAATGCCAATAGAACATAAAGTGGTTAATTAATGAAATATATAACATTATATAAGTCCTTTATCATAATATTATATTTTTCAGTATATTATATCATTTAATAAAATAGTATTTTTTTTAAAAACTCATTTATATCAATTTTGACACTATTTAATATTTGGTTTTTGTGAAAGTCATAACATATTTATTACATCAAAAAAATAAATTTAATAAATCATAACATGTGATATTCACATATAAAATTCATGTATGGCTTCAAAAGTTTCTATTTAAATTTATTTTAATATTTATAATATCAATTATTTTAATCTTTCATTAATAAGGTAATTACTGCATCATCATTGTGTCATAAATAAGTTTAATTATTTAATTTCTAAAAATTATAAATAAAATACTATTATATAGGAAATATTTTTATCTTTCTAATGAGTATTTATAGTCTAATTTATATTATGTATAACCTAATATTAAAAATGGTTTTGTTATTAAAATTAGAATTTAACACTTTTAACTCTTCTTTAAATAAAATATAATAAATGTCCTTATCTAACCCAAATTGTCACATACATGAAATATTTTAAATTTATTTTTCATTTAATTTACATCCTTGATTTGTTTTGGGGGTTTCCCTAGGTTTTATGGAGGAATAGATGAGTATTCATGAATTGGGCCAAACCGTGAGCCCAATTCCAGATTGAAAAATAAATTTTGTTTCTTTTATAACTTTTTCATTTTTGAAAATTTTTCATCCATTCAAATTCCTACTTGGCCTAACCTAACTTATTAACACCACGAAGGTAATTTGGAGCTTTTAGAAATCCATAAAAAAGGTTTATTTGGATTTTTATCTAAGGGGTTGGGCCTGCCCGAAAGCCCAATTCCTGTTTTAAAAATAAATTTTGATTATGTAATAACTTATTCAATTTTTGGGATTTTTCAGTGATTCAAAGTCTCAGACAAGAACGATTAACCCAGACGCGCGTCTGAACTATCTCCCCCCTCTTTTGAGCTATGGTTAATCAGTATATGCTGCCGAACTTAATAGGATTCCTCAAATCGCCGATATTTGAAGAGGTAAAGTCTTTATTTCATAACTCTCTCAATTATCAATATTTTTCCTCCATTCCAGTTACTAAATGACCTAATAAATTTTTTTCGAACTAAAACAAAATTTTGGATCTTTTAAATTTCAGATACTAGTGTTTTGGAGTGATTACTTCAAGATACTTCAAGTAAATGAGCCCTTTTCTTTCCTCTTTCAAATTACTTTGGGTTTCATTCAGTTTTATTAGGGTTTCTTCTGGTATTATTGAGTTTCCTAATGTACAGAAACTAGGTTTTTAAACCTAGGGTTTAACTTTGGGATTTATTGGCCAATTATTGTGGTTTTAGATTTGATCTTGGCCTCTCTTGGGCGGCGGGGGTGCGATTTTATTTTCGGATGGAGATTCAAGGGTTTTTGTTACTTTGGTAGGTGATTCAATTGTGTGTGAAATTTTTGTGAATTAACTTGCTGTGTTCATGGTACCTTAATTTTTATTTAACTTGAATGTTTCTGTAAAAATCTGTTTTAGTTGCATTTATAATGCAAATGAATTTTTAGTTCCAATTTTTGGTGAAATTGAGGGTTTTTCATTCAAATCTTTTATTGGTTCATTTTGGGCTGACCTATAATTACTTAGTTGATTTTATTGAACTGTATTAGGACTGAAAATCATGTTTTTAATGTTTATTATTTTTTTTTGTTGCTGTGAAAGTTTTTTTAAATGGTGTTTGGGAAGCAAATGGGCTCTAAGTGCCATGTTTGTGTGAAAATGGTGGTTTTTAAAAGATAAAACTTATTGGTTCACATTGGGCTGAACCATAACTGAATTGTTGGTTTCACTAAAGAGTATTGAACTGAAATTTTGTTTTAATGACCTAAAAGTGTTCACATAGTGTGCAAAGTAGATATTTTAAAGAGCTTTGGGTGCAAAACAATGTGATGTTTTGAGAGGTTGTTTTATTGAAAATCAAATTATTTTATTGTGTGTTTTAAATGGTATAAAATGTGTGTAGCTACTGTACTATTTGTTTATGTCCTATAGTGATATTTTATATGAAAAAGGATGTGTGTTGTTTTCTGAAATTTTTTGAACACAAAAGGGGAAGCCCGTGTACCTAGGTGGGGCAGATTTGTACTAGTACGGCTAGTGGATCAGATGGGTTTTGTCCTTGTTTCACTTAGAATTTGGATAACAAAAACTCTAACTAAACTATTTGGATGATTATTGGGGACTAATAGGTTATGGGTATGTTCCCTACTAGTGGCTCGTGTATGAGAATGGATTTTTCTATGGTTACTTTACACCGAGGTACGAGGTACATAGGGCCCGAGAGAACCTAGTGCTTAGGGGTGTTCCCGATTTTGTTGCTCATTGGATTTGTGGTATTTACCCTTGTTGTGGGGTTTTTTTGGCAGTACTTTATAGTATCTCAAATGTCTATTTAATGTGTTGACATTCTGAAATTCTCCGATTGAAAACTGTTTTCATTTGAAAGTTGCATTTCTTTGAATTTTAACACTCTTTCACCTTGTGTATTAAAATTGCTTGTTTTGTTCACATTGTATTGCATGCTCTTTGGAATAATCTGGTGGTATCCTACTGGGATTAGGATCAAACCCTACTTACACCCCTTGGGTGTAAGTAGACATGCTTATGCTTTACTTAGGTAAAGGGAAGGCTAAGGGTGATGGAGGTTTAGGGTGTTAGTCCCCATCGTTGGGGCGGAGTTGCGGAGAAGGCTTGCGGGTGATGACCCCCTTGTCGCGTGGAGTCCATGGGGATGTCTTTATGTTGTCATTATTTGTTTTTGGACCGCTTGTAGTGTCTTTAAACATATGTATTCAGATCTGGTTTTGTTAAGAATTTTTTAGCATGAAAATTTCAAATTCTAATAATTGATTTTTTTTTATGATTTATGCTTTCATACTCGGTTAAATCGTTCCCAAACCAGATTTATTTGATACCCGGGCACTTGTGCCAGCCCATGGGGATATGGAACGCCCTTCGGGCCTTGCCAAGGGCTGGGTTTGGTGATGTTAATGGTGGCGACCATCTCCTGTTCGTGACAAAATGGTATCAGAGGAGGTTAAAGTTTTTGGGTTATATTTCTATTTTGGGATGAGTCGGGATAGACAGGAGCTAGGACTGTCGGGGCTCGAGGTTTTGGTTGTGAGTAGGGTGCCTGTCCCACAACTCTCATGGCAGACCTTGAGTCAGCAGGGGATGTTGGAATTTACGGATTGACTTCACTTCCAGGTGAGACGTGTGGGCTGCAGACCATATGTGGACATCTGGAGGATGTGGAGTAGTTGTTTCTTTTATTATAGGAATTAGTTTAGTTTATTTATATTTGATGTATTTGATTAAAATTTTCAGAATTGTGGTATTGATTATTGTTTTGTGACTGTTGAATTTTGTAGCAACGTGCCTCCCCGGAAAGATCTCACGCACCCACGAGAGGAAGCCAGAGAGAGTTCTCCCACACCAATTGATCAGAGGCTAGTCGAGGCCGTGGTACAGGCTGTCCAAGATCTAGGATATGGATCAGCTCCAGTTACAGCTCCTATTAGATAGGATGAGACTGGTCCTAGAAATGACAAGGCCCAGGAGTTCCTGAAAAATAAGCCTCCGACCTTCCGAGGCAGCTCAGAACCCCAAGAAGAAGAGGAATGGCTCGAGAAGATCGAGCGTATGTTTGAGTTCTTGAAAACTCCCAAGGAGATCAGGGTGAAGTGTGCCTCCTTTCTGTTGGAGGGTCCCAGCCATAAATGGTGGGAGTCAGTGCTTCAGGCTGGGAAGAATGAGCAGATGCGCTGGGGAGATTTCAAGGCTGTCTTCAATGAACAGTATTGCCCTGAGGTGTTGGCTTATGCCAGGTCTAGAGAGTTCATGGAACTTGTTCAGGGGAATCTATCTGTGATGGAGTATGCCAACCGTTTTGCTGAGTTGGTTCGGTATGTTCCATAAATTGTCTCTAATGAGCAAGCGAAGGCCCAAAGGTTTGTGAAAGGCTTGCGACTAGAGATATACTCCCAAGTGTTCTTGTTTAAGCTGATGACCTATGCTGAGGTCTTTGATCGGCTGTGCATGGTGGAGATTGATAGGAAAGGCAGGACTGGTTTCTATGGTTCAGTATCAGTAGTGGGCAGTGGCAGCTCCTCAGAGAAGAAAAGGAAGGGGAGGATCATGTGAAGAAAGGAGGGGGCAGTTCAGGCCACTCTTCCAGGCAGTTTTCTTCTGCGGCTTCTGATGCGAGATCGGTCATGTGCCACCAATGTGGGAGGCCTGGGAATATCCGACCAGCATGTCCACTTCCTCTGAAGCCTTGTTACTAGTGTGGAGGTATAGGGAATTTGCAGTGCTTTTGCGGTGTGGCACGTCCACTCCCAAGTGGGGCAGGGTCAGTGGCTTCAAGAGGAGTGCCAGAACAGTCCGAGCCGTCAAGGACTGGGGGATCTCATTTTGGTGTTCGTGGTTGTCACGACCTGTCCTCGGGGCCCGTGCCGTGACTACCCCAAGCCCGCCTTCCATAGGCCAGGGGCTGGTGACTAGCACCAAGGCGTAAATCCCGGAAAAAGGGAAGGCATTGCATTTGAAAATTAAACAAGCACCACAGAGTAAGCAAGCGGAAAAGTAAACACTAAGTAAAAACTGTAACAAGCTGTGATGAAAGTAAAAAGGGACCGGAAATACAAGACCAACTGTAAAGTACAACTGAAAGGGGAAAACAGCAGCTGAAAAGAAAATCCGCAGCGTTGAGCCGTCCTTTGAAGGTCCCACCTGAAGGGTGGGTATAGATAGCCTCCACAGCTCCTCGGTCTAGCCGTCCGCTCCGAGTACGTCCCGCCCATTGGTCCACCTCCAGGTACCGTCCTGCGCCGCACGCCTCCACCACAATCAGCGCTGTCCGTCGTCTGCAACCAACACAACGAAGTGCGGGCATAGCCCGTGGATGGGTGAGTATAAGCTACTCAGTAGGGACCCCGAGACCCCCGATGGTCTCCTAGAATCCACAAGGGATAATCCACAAAGGAAAGATACAATCACGAAGTAACATCCGACATGGCTTAGGTATATGCACATACATATACCTAAGTCATCAATTCCCGTTCGGCTCCAACATCCGAGCCCAAGCACAACCCAGTCCACACAGGAAAGCAAAACGTATACCCACACAGGATAGGACAACACAATCCACGAAGGAGAGTAAACAGTAAATCCACACAGGATATTTCAACACAATCCACAAAGGAGAGTAACACAAGATTCAACTCACACAGGTATACTTCTTCGGATGACGATAAAGATGATCACTGATCCATCTAAGTCGTCGGACCCACAAAGGATTGATAGGTACTAACCCCCGCAATGACCCACACAGGATCGGTAGGTAACTAACCCCCGCAAAGACCCACACAGGATCGGGCCCACACAGGACCTATATGCGATGGCTCACACAGAACCGCTGAGCGCTGACCCACACAGGATCGGATCCACAAAGGATTTGTAGCACTGATCCACATAGGATCGCTGAGTGCAGTAGTCATCGCAATCCACTGAGGATCTCTGCACAGTCGTCGCTGTCGAAGTAGCAGTCGCAGCCAGCTCTAGGGTTCCCGCACACAACAAGCTCGTTCGGGAGGGTCCGCTCCACGAGCCGAGAGGCTGATACATCAACTGACACAAAGTCCGAAGTTGATGTATCCAAAAGTTCTGTATCGTCAACAGGAACTCAACGTCGCAGACGGCACATCAATCGGATGCCCGGTTTGAGAGTTATTGGCTTTTTCGTCCCAGGGGCCCGGTTGGTTTTTAAGGCAAAACCAACCCGACCGCACTCCACCTGTGTCCAAACCTCGGGCGGAGTGAGCCAAAAGATCCGTCTCACTTAGAGGAATTCAAAAAAGTCGACGGCACGTCAATCGGACGTTCGGAGCTCAAGATACGAGCCTTTCCGCTCCGAGGGCCCGGTTGGTTTCGTGTACGAGCCAACCCGGCCGAACCCAAAGTATTCCGAAACCTTGAGTGCGATATATTGAAACGACCGTCTCGATCGAAGGATCGCGTTTCCGCTGACGGTGCGTCGTTCGGAGGCCCGTAGCTCAAGTTACGAGCAAAAGACCGAAAACGGTCCGAAGACGGGGGTCCGGGCCCGGGCCGACCCGGCCCGACCCCCCCTGGGTCGGCTGAACCGGGTCGACCCGACCCGGTCCGACCCAGATGGACCCGGTCTGGCCCGGCCGGTCGGACCGGCCTGGCTCGGCTCGGCCGAGCGGCCGAGCGCGGCAGCCGCTGAGCGCCGTCCCCGCGGGTTGGAAGAAGCCGCTGCCCTCGAAGGGCCGCGCTGGAGTCAACGGACGCGGCTATGCCGCATCCCGTGCGTGAGAACCGGACCCGCGCGGCCGAGGCGGCCCTGTCCAGCGGCGCGTCGGGGCGCCGCCGCCTCCGGCCGCCGGTGCCGCCGCGCCGGCGACCCGCGTCGCTGGTAGCTTCCGCGGGCCACCGGAGTTGCTCCGGTGGTCCGTTTTCCTTCCCGTCTGCGCCGTTGTTCCTCCCGGGTTCCGTTCTTTACTTCCGGATCATCAAATCGGCCTTGCGTCACGATTTTCCGTTGCCTGCCAAATTCGCACAACAACGAAGAACGACGGAGGGTTGTTGGGCCGTGTTCGTTTGGCCCGCACCCTCCGCTTTAGATAAAAACAACGGGATAATAAAACAAAAAAACCAAAAACAATTTTAATGAAATGAAATTGTTCATAAGAATCCGGGTTATTTATTTTAAAAGAAACGATCACGGGAAAAAGGTATTTCCAAAATAAAATCCCTACCTCGTCAAGTCGTCGCACGCGGGTTCTTCGCGGATTTGATTGTCGTGGGAGGAGGCGATCGTCGCGTCGCGGAAGGCGTCACGTCGTCGCGGAAGGGCGTCGCGTCGTCGCGGAATACGGTGCGCGTCGACAAACTCTGAGGTTCAAGAACAACAGATTTAATTTTAATAATTAAATCTGTGCGTTGTTAAAAACCACAAAGGAGTTTAAAGAATCGCATATACTCACCTCAACGGATGATCGGAGGTTTTTGTCACGGGGGAAGGAACGTCGCAGAAGAACGTCGCTGGAGAGGGAAATGTCGGCGTTGCGGCACACGGCATCGCGTCGTCAATTTCCGCGGGTTCGGCGTTCTTCGTCGGGGGCCGGCGTTCTTCGCGTTCTTCGCGTTCTTCGCATTCTTCGCGAAGAAGGGTGAAGGCACAAGAACTTTTGTCAAAAGCCTCTCAACGTGTAATCCTCCAAAAGTCGGCGTTGGTCTTATTTTATTATTACGCTAACAAACGAAAAAAGAGGTAAGTAACGGCCCATTAATTCATAGAATTAATTCAACGAAAGAAACCGCCCATTTAATTCACGAATAAAATTGCCCAATTAAATGGTGCGTTAAGAATTTAAGAAAACGCGTCAGTTGACTTTCATAATGACGGGTTTTCGCGGGTGCATTACTTAGCGGAAAAGAAACGGTGGGGCTCGTGCGGGTCCCACCTCACAAATATCCTACCAAGAGGGTAGGATATTTTTGGATAGCACCCTATCCGCATCAACTCAGCTTAAGCTGCTTTAAGTGGCTTCAAGTGGCTTTCAAGTGTCTTAGGTGAAATAAAATAAAGTTTGTCGTACAATTATTTTATTTGTTAACTTTAAGCCCAAAAAATTAAAAACCACACCCGAGCAAACGCAACTCCGGAAGAGGTGTTTCTAAGAAAATACCGGCGCTGCGATTCCATCGGTGCCCTCAAAATTTGATTCCGGGCACCGGTTAAAAAGTTAGAAAAACCCGCTCATCCGTTCACTAAACGTACCCGAGCCAAACTTTGGAAAATGATTCTGGGCACACCGGGCTTCAGAATCAGGTGCCGTCAGAAACTGCACTCTTGTAAAATTCCAAAGAAAATTAAGAAAAAAAATTTTCTTGAAATTTATGGGTCTTTACATTACTCCCACCTCATGGCTTTACGTCCCCGTAAAGATACATCATAAAATAGGGAAACAAATGTGGGTACTGAGCACGCATCTGAGCCTCCCGCTCCCAAGTGCTCTCCTGGAGGTTCCCGTACTACCATCTGATGTGCACTAGAGGAATAGATCGTCCATGTAGGACCCGCTCCTGTCGATCCTCGATCTCCACTGGGACCTCCGCAAAATTCACCCCGTCATCCATGTCTAGCTACCCATGGTCAATGATGTGCGTCGGGTCGTGCACGTATCTCCTCAGATGAGATACGTGGAAGACGTCGTGCACCCGGTGCAACTGAGGTGGTAGAGCCAGGCGATAATCCACCTCGCCAATCCTGTTGAGGACCTGGAAAGGTCCGATGAAGCGTGGAGACAACTTGCCTCCTCGTCCAAATCTCCGTAATCCACGTCGAGGTGAGACACGCAAGAAGACGTGGTCGCCATCCTCGAACTCTAGTGGCCTCCGCCTCCTGTCAGCATAAGACTTCTGCCGGCTCTGAGCTGTCCTCATCCTCTCCTGGATGACCTGTACCTTCTCTATCGTGGCCCGGACCATCTCTGGTCCCACAAGTGCTGACTCCCCAGGGTCTGTCCAGCACAAAGGAGATCTGCAAGGCCTGCCGTACAACGCCTCGTATGGTGCCATCCCGATAGTGGAGTGGTAGCTGTTGTTGTACGCGAACTCCACCAAGGGTAGGTGGTCCTCCCAGCTGCGACCAAAGTCGAGGAGACATGCGCGGAGCATGTCCTCGTGAGTCTGAATGTTCCTCTCCGTCTGACCATCCGTCTGAGGGTGAAAGGCGGTGCTCAGACGTAGCCGCGTCCCAAACGCCTCCTGCAACCCCTTCCAAAGCCGGGAAGTAAAACGAGCGTCCCGATCGGAGACGATAGATGATGGCGCACCGTGAAGCCGTACAATCTCCTGAACATAGAGACTCCCCAAGCTCTCCACTGAGCCCTGCTCTCTGATGGGCAAGAAGTGTGCCGACTTGGTGAGTCCGTCGACAATCACCCATATGGAGTCGTGACCTCTGGAAGTGCATGGAAGTCCAGTCACGAAGTCCATAGATATACCGTCCCACTTCCACTCCGGGACCTCTAAGGGCTGTACCAAGCCTGCTGGTACCTGATGCTCTGCCTTCACCTGCTGGCAGGTGAGACATCGAGAAACGAACTCTGCCACAACCTTCTTCAGGCCCGGCCACCAGTGCTGTCGTCTGAGGTCCTGGTACATCTTCACCACTCCAGGATGTACCACCAAAGGAGAAGTGTGAAACTCTATCAGCACCTCCTCTCGTAAAGCGACTGGTACCAAGGTACGTCCTCTGAAAAGGATGTCGTGCTCTGCTCCAAAGGTGAAACCATCAGGTACCTGTCCTGTGGATATCTGTGCACGCCGTGTCTCACAGTCAGCGTCCCCACGCTGTGCCTCTCTGACCCGCTGTAGAAGTGGAGGAGAGACTGTGAGAGACTGAAGGAAGGCTGCTCTGTCCCTATCCACGAAGGATATCTGCAAAGCGGCTAGCTGCTCGGTCGCCTCCTCAAGTAGCTGGATGCCCATCCTCCTACTGAGGGCATCAGCTACCACGTTCCCCTTCCCAGGAGTATAGACTATCTCAAAGTCATAGTTCTGGAGGAACTCGAGCCATCGCCGCTCTCTCAAGTTCCGGTCCTTCTGAGAGAAGATGTACCTGAGACTCTAGTGGTCAAAAAAGACTGTAAAGCGCTCGCCCATCAGATAGTGTCGCCATGTCTTCAGAGCGAAGACCACTGCTGCTAACTCCAGGTCATGGGTAGCATAGTTCTGCTCATGTGGCCTCAACTGACGTGATACATAGGCAATCACGGCCCGCTCCTGCATCAGGAAACATCCGAGTCCGGTCCCTGATGCATCACAGTAGACTACGTATCCAAATCCCTCCTCAGGCAACCTCAAGATAGGTGCGCTGGTCAATCTTTGTCTCAGCTCCTGGAAGCTCTGCTGACATATGTCTGACCACACAAAGGGTTTCCCCTTCTTCGTCAAAGCTGATAGTGGAGCCGCAACTCTGGAGAAGTCTGGCACAAACCTCCGATAGTGTCCAGCTAGTCCCAAGAAACTCCGCACCTCTGTCACGCTCCTGGGTGGTTCCCAAGCTAGCACTGCCTCGATCTTCGCGGGATCCACTGCAACTCCCGCCTCAGAAATGACTTGCCCCAAGAAGTGGACCTCACGTAACCATAACTGGAACTTCGAGAGCTTTCCATAAAGCTGGTACTCTCGGAGTGTGTCTAGTACAACTCGCAAGTGGTAGGCGTGCTCCTCCTCCGTGGTCGAGTACACCAAAATGTCGTCGATGAAGACCACGACAAATAGATCGAGGTATGGCTGGAAGATCCTGTTCATGAGGCTCATGAACACTGCTGGAGCGTTGGTTACGCCGAAAGGCATAACCAAGAACTCATAGTGGCCATACCGACACCTGAAGGTCATCTTCTGCACGTCCTCGTTTCGAACTCTGAGCTGATGATAGCCTGACCTGAGGTCTATCTTCGAGAACCACCGTGCTCCCTTGAGCTGATCGAAGAGGTCATCAATCCTTGGTAGCGGATAATTTTTCCTCACTGTCACCTGGTTCAGGAGACGATAGTCGACACACAGTCGCAAGCTCCTGTCCGCCTTCTTGGCAAACAAAATCGGGGAAGCCCAGGGTGAAACACTGGGTCGGATGAACCCCTTACCCTGAAAGTCCTCCAACTGTACCCGTAGCTCTCGAAGCTCAACAAGGGCCATCCGATACGCTGGCATGGATATCGGGGCTTTCCCGGGGTACAAATAAATATAAAAGTCTACCTCTCTGCGAGGAGGTAGTCCTGGAACGTCGTCAGGGAAGACGTCCGCATACTGATCCACCACTGCAGGAAAACTAGGACTCCGCACGTCAACTGTTCCAAGGATGAGGCTAGCCAACTGATGAGTGATGGGTTGTCCCCTCCTCTGCGAGATTCCTTCCTGTGCTGCGAAGGCTCCCTTCTCACCAGTGAAGGTGAACCTGCTGCTATCGGTGTGCACACATCACACCTTGCTCCTAAAACAGTCAATCTGAGTATGGACTGTAGATAACCAATCCATGCCCAAGATGACGTCGTAAGGCCTCGACGCCGCTACAAGAAGATCCCAGCCGAAGCTCTCGCCTCCTAGAGTAAGCTCACACTGCCGGCACTAGTGCGTAATTGTCGAGTCTGCTCCCTTAGGGGTCTCTAGCCGTAAGGATCGAGCCAACAGCTCTGTCGGAATCTCTGAGCTCCGAACAAGGGCAGCGACTATGAAAGAGTGACTCGCTCCTGTGTCTATAAGAACTGCAACAAGGGTGGAATAGACACAGATCGTACCTCGAATCATCTCTGGCGCGCCGTGGTCATAGGCCTCCACTGCCTGGAGCTGTGCCTGTCTCTTCCCGCCAACTCCTTGTGGTCGGGGCGGACCTCCTGGTGGTGGTGGTGGCAGAGCCTCAAAGCGTCGCCCACCACCTGCTGCTCGGCCAGCTCCTCTGCCTCGTCCGCCTCCTCCCTGTGGACCGCCACGGTCGACCCTCTGCCTCTGCCTAGGTGGCCCCTCCACCGTCTGCTGCTCCTCTGTACGGCGGGTCGGGCAGTCACGAGCCATGTGGCCCTGCCCGCCACATGCGTAGCACTGCCTGCCTCTCGAAAGACTGGCTCCGCGCTGTGTGCCCCGCATTGCTGAGCCAGTGTCCCGAGGTCGTCTGCCGAAAGTTCTGGTCTGCCTAGAGCCCTGAGTCATCCATCGGCTACCTGTTGCCAAAGACTCCGCTACCTGCCGCCCTGCGGTAGGTCTCGCTGCTGAATTAGACTCAGCCATAAAGCTCTCGATCAGATGGGCTCGCTCCAGCGCTCCTGCCTGGGTCGAGATACTGAGGGAGATCAGCGATGCCCTGATCTTGTGTCTCAAACCCTGTTCAAAGGTCCGAGCCCAGAAGAAGGGGTCCCGTACCATGTCGGTTGAGTAGCGAGAAAGATTGGTAAACCTCACCGCGTACTGGGCGACCGTCAAGCTACCCTGCCGCAGCTGAAGAAGCTCATGAATGCGCACCGCACGGAGGGTGGCCAGGACGAACTCTGAGCGGAAGAGACTCTCGAAGTCTGTCCAGATGAGAGAGGCCTCATCGTGCACCTGGAGCATCAAGCTCCACCATCGTCCTGCTGCTGCGTGCAGTAGGCTCGCCGCGAGGATCCCCATGAGGTCTGCTGGTGTCCTCACTATCCTGAAAACTCGTACGACCGCCTCCAGCCAGTCCTCGGCTGCCTGGGGGTCCGTCTCCCCACGAAACCTGGGTGGTCGCTGGTGCTGGAACTCATGAAGAGCTCTGAGGCGACGTGCATCGTCAGTGGTCGGTGATGGAAGCATCGGGGGCTCGGCGGGTAAAGGTACCGCCGGTGCCTCTGCTGTCAACGGGCCCTGTACCGAGGCCTCGTTGCTCGGCGGGCTGTCGTCGCACTCTACTCTCAGAACCCTAGCTGGCTGCCGTCGTGGGGCCATCCTGAAAAGGAAACAAGTGCGCCACGGTCAGAATAGTATACCTGGTGAGCTGACACAAGTAATCACAAAGAAAACTTGAAACACCCATGCAATCAATGTTTTTGTGCATTAAGTCGGAAATCAGAAGTCATGGTCCTGGTGTACGGATACGTCGGCCACCACACCAACACTGGACTCCTTGGACTGATAACCACACCCAATACGCTAAACACTATTGCTTCACATAGAAGAAAGATCAGAGTCTGCGGTAGAACCGACCACCTCTGATACCAATTTGTCACGACCCGTCCTCAGGGCCCGTGCCGTGACTACCCCAAGCCCACCTTCCATAGGCCAGGGGCTGGCGACTAGCACCAAGGCGTAAATCCCAGAAAAAGGGAAGGCATTGCCTTTGAAAAGTAAATAAACACCACAGAGTAAGCAAGCGAAAAAGTAAACACTAAGTAAAAACCGTAACAAGCTGTGCTGAAAGTAAAAAGGGGCCGGAAATACAATCCCAACTGTAAAGTACAACTGAAAGGGGAAAACAACAACTGAAAAGAAAAGCCGTAGTGTCGAGCCGTCCTCTGAAGGTCCCACCTGAAGGGTGGGTACATATAGCCTCCACAGCTCCTCGGTCTAGCCGTCTGCTCCGAGTACGTCCCGCCCAGTGTTCCACCTCCAGGTACCGTCCTACTCCGCACGCCTCCACCACGATCAGCGCTGTCCGTCATCTGCAACCAACACAACGAAGTGCGGGCCTAGACCGTGCAGGGGTGAGTATAAGCTACTCAGTAGGGACCCCGAGACCCCCAAAGGTCTCCCAGAATCCATAATGGATAATCCACAAAGGAAAGATACAATCACGAAGTAACATCCGACATGGCTTAGGTATATGCCCATACATATACCTAAGTCGTCAATTCCCGTTCGGCTCCAACATCAGAGCCCAAGCACAACCCAGTCCACACAGGAAAGAAAAACGTATACCCACACAGGATAGGACAACACAATCTACAAAGGAGAGTAAACAGTAAATCCGCACAGGATAGTTCAACACAATCCACAAAGGAGAGTAACACAAGATTCAGCTCACACAGGTATACTTCTTCGGATGACGATAAAGATGATCACTGATCCATCTAAGTCGTCGTACCCACAAAGGATCGATAGGTACTAACCCCCGCAATGACCCACATAGGATCGATAGGTAACTAACCCCCGCAAATACTCACACAGGATCGGGCCCACACAGGACCTGTAGGCGCTGGCTCACACAGAACCGCTGAGCGCTGACCCACACAGGATCAGATCCACACAGGATCTGTAGCACTGATCCACGTAGGATCGCTGAGTGCAGTAGTCATCGCAGTCCACTGAGGATCTCTGCACAGTCGTCATTGTAGTTCACTGAGGATCTCTGTAGAGTCATCGCTGTCGAAGTAGCAGTCGCAGCCATCTCTAGGGTTCCCGCACACAGCAAGCCCGTTCGGGAGGGTCCACTCCACGAGCCGAGAGGCTGATACATAAACTGAAACAAATTCCGAAGTTGATGTATCCAAAAGTTCCGTATCGTCAATAGGAACTCAACGTCGCAGACGGCGCGTCAATCGGACGCCCGGTCTGAGAGTTATTGGCTTTTTCATCACAGGGGTTCGGTTGGTTTTTAAGGAAAAACCAACCCGACCATACTCCACCTGCGTCCAAACCTCGGACAGAGAGAGACAAAAGATCCATCTCACTTAGAGGAATTCAACAAAGTCGACGGCACGCCAATCGGACGTCCGGAGGTCATGATATGAGCGTTTCCGCTCCGAGGGCCCGGTTGGTTTCGTGTACGAGCCAACCCGGCCGAACCCAAAGTATTCCGAAACCTTGAGTGCGATATACCGAAACGACCGTCTCGATCAAAAGATCGCGTTTCCACTGACGGCGCGTCGTTCGGAGGCTCTTAGCTCAAGTTACGGGCAAAAGACTGAAAACGGTCCGAAGACGGGGGTCCGGGCCCGGGCCGACCCGGCTGGACCCGGTCCGGCCCGCCCAGGGCGCGGCCCGGCCGATCGGACCGGCCCGGCTCGGCTCGACCGAGTGGCCGAGCGCGGTAGCCGCGGGGCGCCGCCCTCGCGGGTTGGAAGAAGCTGCGGCCCTCGAAGGGCCGCGCTGGAGTCAACGGACGCGGCTATGCCGCGTCCCGTGCGTGAGAACCGGACCCGCGCGGCCGCGGGTCCGTTGGCCGCCGCCGCCGCGGCTTTAGCCGCGACGGCCCTGTCCGGCGGCGCGCCGGGGCGCCGTCGCCTCCGGTAGCTTCCGCGGGCCACCAGAGTTGCTCCGGTGGTCCGTTTTCCTTCCTGTCTGCGCTGTTGTTCCTCCCGGGTTCCGTTCTTCACTGCCGGATCATCAAATCGGCCTTGCGTCACGATTTGCCATCGCCCGCCAAATTCTCACAACAACGAAGAACGACGGAGGGTTGTCGGGCCGTGTTCGTTTGGCCCGCACCCTCCGTGTTAGATAAAAACAACGGGAGAATAAAACAACAAAACCAAAAACAATTTTAATGAAATGAAATTGTTCATAAGAATCCGGGTTCTTTATTTTAAAAGAAACGATCACAGGAAAAAGGTATTTCCAAAATAAAATCCCTATTTCATCAAGTCGTCGCACGCGGGTTCTTCACAGATTTGATTGTCGCGGAAGGAGGCGATCGTCGCGTCGCGGAAGGGCGTCGCGTCGTCGCGGAATACAATGCGCGTTGACGAACTCCGAGGTTCAAGAACAAAAGATTTAATTTTAATAATTAAATCCATGCGTTGTTAAAAACCACAAAGGAGTTTAATGAATCGCATATAATCACCTCAACGGATGATCGGAGGTTTTTGTCGCAGAGGAAGGAACATCGCAGAAAAACGTCGCGGGAGAGGGAAATGTCGGCGTTGCGGCACACGGCGTCGCGTCGTCGATTTCTGCGGGTTCGGCGTTCTTCGTTGGGGGACGGCGTTCTTCGTGTTCTTCGCGTTCTTCGCGAAGAAGGGTGAAGGCACAAGAACTTTTGTCAAAATCCTCTCAACGTGTAATCCTCCAAAAGTCGGCGTTGGTCTTATTTTATTATTACGCCAACAAACGAAAAAAGAGGTAAGTAACGACCCATTAATTTGTAGAATTAATTCAATGAAAGAAACCGCCCATTTAATTCACGAATAAAACTGCCCAATTAAATGGTGCGTTAAGAATGTAAGAAAACGCTTCAGTTGACTTTCTTAATGACGGGTTTTCGCGGGTGCGTTACTTAGCGGAAAAGAAACGGCGGGGCTCGTGCGGGTCCCACCTCACAAATATCCTACCAAGAGGGTAGGATATTTTTGGATAGCACCCTATCCGCATCAACTTAGCTTAAGCTTCTTTAAGTGGCTTCAATTGGATTTCAAGTGGCTTAGGTGAAATAAAATAAAGTTTGTCGTACAATTATTTTATTTCTTAACTTTAAGCCCGAAAAATTAAAAACCACACCCGAGCAAATGCAACTCCGGAAGAGGCGTTTATAAGAAAATACCGGCGCTGCGATTCCATCGGTGCCCTCATAATTCTATTCCGGGCACCGATTCAAAAGTTAGAAAAACCCGCTCGTCTGTTCACTGAACGTACCCGAGCCAAACTTCGGAAAATCATTCCGGGCACACCGGGCCTCAGAATCAGGTGCCGTCAGAAACTGCCCTCTTGTAAAATTCCAAAGAAAATTAAGAAAAAAAATTTCCTTGAAATTTACGGGTCTTTACAGTGGTGGAAGGGCTGGATCATCTTCTGGGAAGAGCCAGTTTAAGGCATAGCGACAGACTAGCGGTCGTCCTCATGCAGATATTGGACATCTCCATGCAGTGGATCTGTCACCTGCAGGATCAGAGGCGGGACCGTCGACAGTTTGAGGTACCGTTCTGATCACATATTCTATAGATACTACCTTTTTTATACTGGTGCCTCTATTTCATTCATTTCTTCCCATTTTGTGTACATGCTGAATTTGCCAAATGAGTTGATGTCTTTCGCGATGGAGTTGGTGACACCACTGGGAAAGAAGAAGGAGCAGGGTCTCAGGTGCCCCTCGTGTGCGCTTTCCATGTCAGGTGTTGAGATGGAGTGGGACCTCCTGGTTCTAGATATGGAACTGTTTGACATAATACTTGGCATGGATTGGCTAGTACACTTCCAGACACACATCGATTGCTACAGAAGGCGTGTGAGTTTCACGGTACCTGATGGGAGTCGTTAGGTTTTTCATGGAGAATGGGATCCTAGGTCAGGTCATGCAGGGCCTCCACTCCCAGAGTTGGGAAGTGTTATCTTCCAGTTATCTTCGCTCATGCTAGAGTATGGTCTTTCCCCTGATGGTTCACTACCTCATGTAGTGAATGAGTTTCCAGATGTATTCCCGGATGATTTTTTATGTTTGCCCCCAGAGTGGGATGTGGAGTTTTCGATTGATCTGGCGCCGGGAACACAGCCGATATCTCCTCCCTCTTATCGCATGGCCCCCTCTGAGCTGAGGGAATTAAAGATATAGCTGGACGACTTAGAACCCAAAGGATTCATTCGCACAAGCGTCTCTCCTTGGGACGCTCCTGTGTTGTTCGCAAAAAAGGCTGATGGATCCCTCTAGTTGTGCATTGACTACCGGAAGCTGAATAAGGTAAAAATTAAAAACAAATATCCTTTTCCCAGAATAGATGATTTTCTTAATCTGTTGAAGGGGGAAAAGTGGTTCTCAAAGATAGACCTGCATTCAGGGTATCATCAACTGAGGGTGAAGGAGTCAGATATCCCAATGACAGCCTTTCGAAGTAGGTATGGCCACTTTGAGTATTTGGTCATGCCCTTCAAATTGACCAATGGTCCATCAGTATTTATGGAACTTGTGAATAGGGTGTTCCATCAGTATCTCGATTCCTTTGTTGTGGTGTTCGTGGATGACATTCTGGTATACTCTTGCTCTGAGGAGGAACACATACATCACTTGAGGATCATTTTGGGTACATTACGGGATCATCGCCTCTATGAAAAGTTATCAAAGTGCAGTTTCTAGATTAGAGAGGTGAGATTTATGGGGCATCTGATCTTAGAGTATAGAGTTTTAGTGGACGCTGAGAAAATTAGTGTAGTCATGTCATGGGAGAAACCGATGAATGTGTTCGAGATCAGGAGTTTTCTTGGATTGGTTGGTTATTACAGGCGATTCGTTCGGGATTTCTCTCGGCTTTCTTCACCGATGACTTACCTCACTTGGAAAGGGGTGAAGTTTGTATGGGGTCCAGAATGCTAGGAGTCGTTCGAGGAGCTGAAGAGGCGGCTGACTACCGACCCCGTGCTGATTTTACCAGAGGCTAGAAAGGGATATGTCGTCTATTGTGATGCTTCAGGTATGGGTCTTGGGTGTGTGCTTATACAGGATGATCATGTGGTCGCGTATAACTCTCAAAAACTTTGACCACACGAAAAGAACTAACTGACCAATGACTTGGAGTTGGAAGCGGTGATGCATGCTTTGAAGACATGGTGTCACTACCTCTTTGGGTAGAAGTTTGTCGTATACTCTGATCACAAAATCTTGGCTTATATCTTCTCGTAGAAGGACCTCAACTTGAGGCAGCGTCGCTGGATCGAGTAATTGCAGGGGTTTGACTTTGACATGGTCTATACCCTAGGCAAGGGTAATGTAGTGGCCGATGCCTTGAAAAGAAGGGTTCCAATGCAGGATTTGAGGAAGTCTAGTGATGAGTGGGATTTGATGGGGCTCTTTTCTCAGATGCATGTGGAGACCAGGGAACACAGTGGAGGGGAATTCTTGGTGAGTGTCCAGTTCACTCCTTCTCTATTGGAGTTGATTCTGCGGGAACAGCCCAGTGATGAGATTTTTGAGCAGTCAAAGCAGTTTCTTCATGGTGGGGAGACATCCTCAGATTGGTCTTCATCTCCTGAGGGAATCTTGTGCTTCAAGGGCCGTTCAGTAGTGCCATTATCTTTGCGGAAGGTGGTGATGCACGATAACCACCAGTCTCAGTGGGATGTCCTTCCAGGTGCCACTAAGATGTATTATGATGTCCGTCGGCAGTTTTGGTGGCCTGGTATGAGACGGGACATAGCAGAATTTGTTTCGAGATGCTACACATGCCAGCAGGTGAAAGCAGAGCACCAAAGGCCTCCCAGTTTGCTCCAACCAGTGCCCATTCCTACCTGGAAGTGGGACAAGGTCTCCATGGACTTCATTGTTGGTTTACCTCGTACACCTCGGGGTAAGAATGCCATTTGGGTGGTGATTGATCGTTTGAACAAATCATCCCACTTCATTTCGATAAAAGATACAACTAAAGTGGATGAGTTGGGCCATTTGTATCTTCAGGAAGTGGTGAGACACCATGGTGTACCATCAGCTATTGTCTCAGATAGAGACCCCCGCTTCACTTATTGATTTTGGGAAGGCCTTCAGAAGGCCTTGGGGTCTCAGATTAAGATGAGAACGACATACCACCCTCAGACGGATGGTCAGACAGAGCGGGCGAATTAGATTTTGGAGGACATGCTTCGTGCATGTTTCATGGACTTTAGAGGTTCTTGGGATAGCTATTTGGGATTGGTTGAGTTTTCTTATAATAATATTTACCAATCCTCGATTCGAATGACCCCTTTTGAGGCACTCTATGGTCGGCCATGTCGGTCCCCCTATGTTGGGCTGAGGTAGGAGAGACTTCACTGTTGGGGCTGAGCCTTGTGCAGGAGACTTCTGAGAAGGTCAAGTTGATCTGGAAGCGCTTATTGACAGCTCAGAGTCGTCATAAATCTTATGCTGATCAGAGGCGTCGAGAACTAGAGTTTTCTGTGGGTGATAGGGTATTCTTAAAAGTGGCCCCTCGTCTGGGCCATCGTCGATTGGGGAAGCAAGGTAAGCTAATGCCACGGTATGTCGGGCCATTTTAGATCACTGAGCGTATTGGAAAGGTGGAATACAGGTTGGCCTTACCTTCTCACTTGACTTCTATCCATGATGTATTCCACATCTCTCAGTTGAAGAAATACAACCCGGGTCCATCCCATGTGTTGAGTTGGGAAGAACTGGAGATAGAGCCTGACTTGTCTGTTGTTGAGAGGTTGGTGAAAATAGTGGACTCCTAAGAGAAGATAATTTGAGGGAAGTCTATTCCTTTAGTCCGGGTTCTATGGCAGCATGAGAATGATACACATGAGACATGAGAGAGAAAGTCATGGGTTGAGGAAGAGTACCCATTCTTGTTTTCCAACCAAGATTCATGTTGACTTTCTGGGGTGGAAAGTCCTTCATGGTGGGGAGAATTGTCACATACATGATATATTTTAAAGTTATTTTTCATTTAATTTACATCCTTGATTTTTTTGGGGGTTTCCCTAGGTTTTAGGGAGGAATAGATGAGTATTCATGAATTGGGCCAAACCGTGAGCCCAATTTCAGATTGAAAAATAAATTTTGTTTCTTTTATAACTTTTTCATTTTTGAACATTTTTCATCCATTAAAATTTCTACTTGGCCTAACCTAACCTATTAACACCACCAAGGTAATTTGGAGCTTTTAGAAATCCATAACCAAGGTTTATTTGGATTTTTATTTAAGGGGTTGGGCCTGCCCGAAAGCCCAATTCCTGTTTTAAAAATAAATTTTGATTATGTTATAACGTATTCAATTTTTGGGATTTTTCAGTGATTCAAAGTCTCACCCAAGACCAATTAACCCATAAGAACGTCTGAACTCTCTCGCCCATCTTTGAGCACTGGTTAATCACGATATGCTGCTGAACTTCATAGGATTCCTTAAATCGCCCAGATTTGAAGAGGTAAAGTATTTCTTTCATAACTCTCTTAATTCTCAATATTTTTCCTCCATTCTAGTTTCTAAATGACCTAATAAATTTTGTTCGAACGAAACCTATATTTTGGATCTTTTAAATTTCAGCTACTGGTGTTTTGGAGTGATTACTTCAAGATACTTCAAGTAAATGAGCCCTTTTCTTTCCTCTTTCAAATTACTTTGGGTTTCATTCATTTTTCTTAGGGTTCTTCAGTTATCATTGAGTTTACTAATGTACAGAAACTAGGTTTTCGAACCTAGGGTTTAAATTTGGCATTTCTTGGCTAATTATTGTGGTTTTAGGTTTGATCTAGGTCTCTCTTGGTGCAGTGGGGGTGCGATTTGATTTTCGCACGGAGATTCAAGGGTTTTTGTTACTTTGGTAGGTGATTACAATGTGTGTGAAATTTTTGTGAATTAGATTTCTGTGTTCATGGTAACTTAAGGTTTATTTCACTTGAATGTTTCTGTAAAAATGGGTTTTAGTTGCATTTATAATGCAAATGAATTTTATGTTCCAATTTTTGGTGAAATTGGGGGTTTTTCATTCAAATCTATTATTGGTTCATTTTGGGCTGGCCTATAATTACTTAGTTGATTTTATTGAACTTTATTAGGACTGAAAATCATGTTTTTAATGTTTATTCTTTTTTTTGTTGCTACAAAAGTTTTTTTAAATGGTGTTTGGGAAGCAAATGAGCTTTAAGTGCCATGTTTGTGTGAAAATGGAGGTTTTTAAAAGATAAAACTTCTTAGTTCACATTGGGCTGACCCATAACTGAATTGTTGGTTTAACTAAAGGGTATTGAACTGAAATTTTGTTTTAATGACTTAAAAGTGTTCACATAGTGTGAAAAGTGGATATTTTAAAGAGCTTTGGGTGAAAAACAATGTAATGTTTTGAGAGGTTGTTTTATTGAAAATAAAATTATTTTATTGTGTGTTTTAAATGGTATAAAATGTGTGTAGCTACTGTACTATTTGTTTGTGTCCATTAGTGATATTTTATATGAAAAAGGATGTGTGTTGTTTTCTGAAATTGTTTGAGCACAAAAGGGGAAGCCTGGGTACCTAGGTGGGGCAGATTTGTACTAGTACGGCTAGTGGATTAGATGAGTTTTGTCCCTGTTTCACTTAGCATTTGGATAATGACAACTCTAACTAAAATATGTGGATGATTATTGGGGACCACTAGGTTATGGTTATGTTCCCTAATAGTGGATGTTGCACGAGAAAGGATTTTTATATGGTTACTCTACACCGAGGTACGAGGTACATAGGGCCCGAGACAACCTAGTGCTTAGGGGTGTTCCCGATTTTGGTGCTCATTGGATTTGTGGTATTTACCCTTGTTGTGGGGTGTTTTTGGCAGTACTTTACAGTATCTCACATGTATATTTAATGTGTTAACATTCTGAAATTCTCGGATTGAAAACTATTTTCATTTGAAAGTTGCATTTCTTTGAATTTTAACACTGTTTCACCATGTGTATTAAAATTGCTTGTTTTGTTCACATTGTATTGCATGCTCTTTGGAATCATCTGGTGGTATCCTACCGAGCTTAGGCTCACACCCTACTTACACCCCTTGGGTGTAAGTAGACCTGCTTATGCTTTACTTAGGTAAAGGAAAGGCTAAGGGTGATGACGGTTCAGGGTGTTAGTCCCCATCGTTGGGGCAGAGTTGCGGAGAAGGCTTGCGGGTGATGACCCCCTTGTCGTGTGGAGTCCATGGGGATGTCTTTATGTTTTCATTATTTGTTTTTGGACCAATTGTAGTGTCTCTAAACATATGTATTAATATTTAGTTTTGTTAAGAATTGTTTAGCATGAAAATTTTAAATTCTAATAATTGATTGTTGTTTTATGATTTATGCTTTCATACTTGGGTAAATCGTTCCCAAACCAGATTTGTTTGATACCAGGGCACTTGTGCCAGCCCGTGGGGATAGGGAACGCCCTTCGGGCCTTGCCACGGGCTGGGTTTGGTGCCGTTAATGGTGGCGACCAGATCCGGTTCGTGACACAAATGGATAAAAAAGGATCTTATTTTTATCCTATGGTTGATTTTTGTCTAAAATAACTTATAAAATAGAGTTATGACATGTGTTGGGGTAATTATAATATTATTTTTATCTTTAATTACCCTATTTACTTTTAACCGTGGTAAATAAAATTCAAAATTTACTATTCACAAAAATTTATTTTCATCCTATTGACCCAAATTTTACTTAATGATGAAAAACTTGTATGTTGGATTTTTGAAATTTAATTCACAGAAGAGGTAAAATTATGTTTTATTCAAATTTTCAAATGTGCCTTGAAAGTGGGTAAAAGACGTTAAAAAGTTCAATAAAATTTTATATATCTAATATTATTATAAAATGATTCTAATGATTTACATTGGATTAATATAGGTATTATATATCATTTTTGACTTTGAAATAAATTTAAATTAAAAATAATTATTTAAATAAAAAATCATTTTTAAACAATAACACGGTGTTTTTCACTATTCATTAAAAAATGATTTTTTTTTCAAAAAAATACAAAAAATTCACCCTAAGATAATTTTGATATTCTAAACCAAAAAATGAAGTCCGTTTTAAAAAATAAAATTTATAAAATATCAAAAAATATATATTACTATTTATAATTACTTTTTAAATGAGTAGTTTGATTGGTCGTGGTGTGTTAGAACTCGGGGTTGCGTACAATGCATGATATTGTATTATTAAAAGAGAAACATATAATGGAAGATTGGGGTGTTACATTTAAGTATCTTTAAAGAGGCCAGAACAATATGGTCACATTATTTGTGCAGTTTTGGGAGTGTAACCTCGAATATATTTTGAGAATACGAAGCCTTAAGGAGATACATATGAGATGATAAAAGACATGTAGGACCATATAGATTCTTTAAAAGATATTATTTTTTTTGTTCTGGTTTGGAAGACCAGTATATGCGAAAGGATCAAAGTGAAATAATAAAGGAACAATGATCGGTACTTGAAGAGCCACATGACCCCACTAGTTTTGAGGCTAGACATTCACCTCAAGGACCTACATTACCTGAGGTAATCAATTTTTTCCTAATTATTTATCCTAAATGTGAATCAAAAAACTTATTATAACTTTATATTATTAAAATTATGTTGGTTGAAATTGTATGTGATTTATATCTATCAACACACACACACCACCTTGTTGTGAGGGTTATAGTGTATAATATCCTTGGAGACATTTTACATAATAAATAAATCCCTAAATATCAAATGAGAGTGGGGATTAAAGTTTCTCATGAGACGAGCACTGAGTTACTTATTTTAATCGATGATCTAGATGTTACAATGACCGATAATGCTATTGGATTTTTTTGTAGAATGGCCATTTTATATTATAAAGACACATGAGGTATGTCCTTAATATTTTTTTTAAAATTAAAAACCTTTAATATTGGATGAAAAAAGTATGAAATGAGGTATGATATTATAGACGTACAAAATTAAGGGTAAACATAAATTCAGATCAAGATAATCTAGTGGATTAACCAATAAATTGAAAGGACCTTATGAGAGTTCCTTCACCCCACTAGTTTCACTACCACATATATTAAAATTACAAGTTCATCCATATAAAATATTTAAATATGAAAATATATCCTATATTTAATATGAAGAAGAAATATTTAGATATTCCATTATAGATGCATTTGGTCTCGAGAGTATAAATGAAATTATCAATTTTGAATGGATGTGATTCTCATTTGTGAATACATACATGATATATATTTTCATAACATTTTTTTCAAAAAAATGATCTACTATGTTCTTAATAGTTAACTACTATTCATATTTTCTATAGGCATATATATTTCTACCATATAAAAGGAAAAACCCATAAATCAATATTTGGAATCATCAATACCTCTATTATTTCTATAGAAAAAGGTTTATTGGAATCAAAAGAAATTTAATAGCACAAATAGAAACTAATCATGAAATTTGAAAAGAAAATAACAAATGACAGACACCTCTTGATGCCTATATTGTAGGGGTAAAACTCTACAATATAATCATATAAGAAAAATATATATTTTTTTCATTACTCAAATGTTTTTGTTTTTTTAAGTACTATATTCTCATTGTAATCAATTTTTATACCTCAAATATTTAATTTTTGGATCCAATGCATGAATTTACAACAAATCGTCCACACATTATGTTTATTGTGAAATTTTAATGCATTGAAATCATCTTTTTATAGATAAAATTCAAATTATAAGTTTTATTTTGTGTTTTAATAATAATTTTGTTATGATAGGTTGATCGATAAATATATTTTAAATCATGGTATGGGGTCAGTGATTGAACATAATAATCCTAAGGATTTCTTCAAATGGAGACATATTAAGGAATATATAGTAAGATTTAACTATCAAAACATATTTCAAAATAATTTACTTATTTTGGTCAATGTTTTTATAGTGTTTGAAACAAAATAATGATGATGATTGTGGATATCATGTTTGAAAATTTATGAATGATAATATACAACAACAAAAAATTAGCATCTTTAAACAGGTACTTTACAAAGGTAATTACAATTTCATTTAAAATATTTTTCAATTGTTTATTTGTTAATATATGTACTTAGAAAAAGAAGTAAATTGTTTAAAGATTAATTGGTAGAGTATATGGTGTTAGAATGGTTGATGACATCAAGTTGAGGTGATTACCCATTATGTTTGTGATCTAGTACCAAATTTGACTTTTGAGATACAATTCAGATGAAAACCATTAATATCATAATGATTAGATATTTTTTTCCTAAAATAAAATTCATGTAGTTTTGGAAATATTTTAGCAATATTTTTATTCTAATCTTATATTCGTAATTACCATCATTTTTTTAGATTTTATCCTCTCATAATTCCAAAATAATTTGAACCCCACCATAGATTGTTTGACCCTATTGAACTAGGATACAATATTTATGATCCTAAAACACCCTTGGTTCCTCCTCCTAATTTCAAAAATATGAAATTTTTTATTAGGGGTGCTACATCTGGGAGTAGTAGCAAAAGTATCTTGTTAACAAGCCATAACTTGATTGAAAATCATTTAATATATATTCAAATCCACCTGTATCTATGGATACATTCCAACTTCAATTCAACCTTTCAGATAAATTTACCAAACCTACATCTCTTAGGTTAATTTAATATAAGGTTGATTACATACACCATCACATAACACAATTCAAGGAAAGAAATCTATAATAAACACACATGCTCTAGGAATTGACCCTGTGACCTACCCCTCACCCCCAAACCCAAACCACCCCAACACCGATGATGAAGGTTCAATATTATTACTATTACTATTATTTTTAAATTATTATAAATATTATATTCTCACTTCTCAGTTGACAGTGAATTTATTTTCAATGGTTCACTAATTTCCTTTATTTAGGGGTTTTTATGAGTTGGTAGAAATTGAAAAACTCCTTGGCAACAAACCGGAAAAGCAAGAAATATTTGAGCTATTTCTCAAGGATAATAATCACAGATGGTTAAAATCTATGGATTCTAGTAACCTTGTAGCATGTCTGAAGTTGATTATGCTCATGATAGATTGGAATTCAAGGCTACAACTAAGATAATAGAAAAAGGGAAATGGGTCAAGGATCCTTCAACCCACAAATCTGAAGACATTAAAAACTACTGGGGAAGGTACTTCCATGATATTAGCCTCATAATTTTCATTTTGTGTATTTATATATTTTGATGATTTTCTAAAAATAGTCTAGGCCTTGTTACAATCACTTCCACCTCCATAATAAAGAATAAATATTAATTAATTTACCTTCACATTTGATTCAACCGAATACATGATAGTAAAAGATACTGTAAATACTAATAAAGAAACCTCACCCATATCTCAATCCAATTATAAAAATATAAATGGGGAATTAACTGTGAAAGAAGTTGAACCAAGTTTGGAAGTTGAAAATGTTGAGAGTCCAATTGATCTCTATAAGGTAATTTAGTTTAAAACAAATGTCACATTGTCAAAACCAAGAAAAAGAGCTCATACTATTTTCAAAATTTTGGAAAATGATGCATATTACATTTTAAATGTTTATGCATTAACCAAACTTTAACATGACACATGTGTGGCCAATATAACTCAAATTTCATGTTTTCAAGTGTCTATTTAGTGTAAAACACATGTCACATAGAAAAAAATGTGTAAATGAGCTCATATTTTCATAAAAGTTTAGTAAAATGATCTATGATTCATTTTTCACATTTAGGAATCAATATCACATCAAATTTACACACAATGTGGTTGGTATGACTCAAATTCCATATTTTCAATATAAAAGTGTCGTTTTAGTTTAAAACACATGTCACATTTTCAAAACTAAGAAAATAAGATCATATTATTTTAAAACTTTAGGAAAATGATCCATAATTAATTTTCAACATATAGGAATTGATCTCACATCAATCTAACACATGATGTGGTTGGTATAACTCAAAGTGTTCATTTTTAATATAAAAGTGTCATGTTAGTTTAAAACACATTTCACATAGACAAAACCAAAAAAATAATCTCAAATCATTTACAGAATTTATTAAAATGATCCATAATTCATTTGATATTCATAGGAATTGACTGCATGCCCATTTGACACATGATGTGGTTGGTATGACTCAAAGTGCATTTTTTCAACATAAAAGTGTCATCTTAGTTTAAAAAACACATCCCATAAAAAAATTAATACAATGAGATCACATTGTTTTCAAATTTTTGGAAAATGATTAATAACTCATTTTTGATATGTAAGAATTGACCTAATATCAATTCGACACATGATGTGGCCGGTACGACTCAAAGTGCATGTTTTCATTATAAAAGTGTCATTTTAGTTTAAAATACATGTCACATATCCAAAACCAAGAAAATGATTTCATATTATCTTCAAACTTTATGAAGAAAATCCATATTTCATTTTTGATTTTTAGGAATTGAATTCATATCAATCTGACTCATGATGTAGCCGATATAACTTCAAGTGTGTTTTTCAATATAAAAGTGTTATTTTAGTTTAAAATACATGCCACATTGTCAAAATAAAGAACACGATCTTTAATTGTTCTAGAAAATTAGGATAATGACCCATAATTCCTTTTTTACATGTAATAATCAACTTCTGGTCAATCCGACACACGATATGGTGGGTATGAATCAAATTGAATGCTTTAAATATAAAAATATCATTTTAGTTTAAAATATGAATCAAACAGATAAAAATAAGAAAATAATATTGATTTGTTTTCAAAATTTAGGAAAGTAATCCGTAATTCATTTGAGATGTATAGAAGTAAATTGCATGTCAATTTTAAAAATGATGTGGTTAGTATGACTCGAAGTGTGTGTTTACAATATAAAAGTGTCATTTTAGTTTAAAACACGCACCACATTGCTAAAAACGAGCAAAAATACTGAATTATTTTCAAACATTAGTAAAATAATTCATAATTAATTTATAATGTTTATGAATCAACCACCTATTAATTTGACACATGATGTGGCCAGTAAGACTCAAAGTGCATGTTTTCAATATAAAAGTGTCATTTTAGTTTAAAACATGTGTCACATATCCAAAAATGAGAAAATGATATTTTATTACTCTTAGAATTTATTAAAATGGTCCATAATTTATTTGTGACATGTAGGAATTGACTGCATGTCAATCAGACACATGATATGTCTAGTATAACCCAAAGAGCATGTTTTCAATATAAAAGTGTCATTTTAGATTAAAATTCATGTCACATAGACAAAACCAAGAAAAAGAGATCATATTATTTTAAAAACTTATTAAAATGATAAATAATTCATTTTTTTGTGAAAGAATAGAACACATACCAATCTAACACACAATGTGGCTGGTATGACTAAAAGTGCATATTTTTAATATAAAAGTGTATTTTTAGCTTAAAATATATATAAAAATGCTAAAACTGAGAAAAGGAACTGGGATTGTTTTTTAAATTTATTAAAATGATTATTAATTAATTTTTAACATATATAAATTTAATTCACATCAATTTAATAAACGATGTGGTCGGTATGACTCAAAGTGCATGTTTTCAATATAAAAGTATCATTTTAGTTTAAAACACACATAACATTGTCAAAACTACATAAATGATCTCCTATTATTTTCAAACTTTATTAAAATGATCCATAATTCATTTGTGATGTGTATGAATTGACCACACATCAATCCAACATATGATGTGGCCTATATGACTCTAAGTGAGTGTTTTCAATGTAAAAATGTCATTGTAGTTTAAAACATATGTCACATTTTAAAAACCAAATAAATGATATTATATTGTTTTTAAACTTCATAACAAAGATTCATAATAATTTTGAGATGTGTAGGAATTTACTACACGTCAATCCGACACATAATGTGCCCGATTTGACTCAAAGTGCATGTTTTCAATATAAAAATATCATTTTACTGTAATGATGTAATTATTAACAAATTTTTAAGTAATTAAGATAACTAATAATTGATAATATCATTAGTATATCAAGTAATTAAAAATATAATTTATATATATTATTAATTAACAATTTAATTAATAATTCATAATATAATTCTTAATTAATAGTATAATTAATAATTAATAATTACTATAAAATTAACAATATAATCATTAATAATATAATTAGTGGCATAAATAATAATATCATTAATATATTATTTAATTAAAAATATAATTTATCATATGTGGATTATATAACATTAAAATTATAAATTGTTTATTTTTTATGGACTGTTACAAAAATAAACATTACTTCAGTATTCAGACAAACTTTTACACGAAGGTTTATCATTGAAAAATGTATACTTTAAGAGTTTTTATTTTTTATGTTTGGTTTTATTTTTTTATTAATTATAAATATCACATCAATGTAAATATTTTTATCTAAATTTTTAATTGAAATGATAGTGAAATGTAATATTTATATTTCAATCTGTTTTTTTATAATATTTCTATTCCAATTTGATTATCACTCTAATTTGGTCTTGTTATAGGGCTGTTGATTTTGTAATAGCTTCCATTGCCTTTATCAAAGATAATAAAAGTGATGATAAATGATATATTCTTAGTATATTAGTGCTTTTAAGTGTCTACAAAACCCATTGCAAGTGTTGATAAGGTGATTGCTACAGTAGTGGTTTTATTAAATATGACATGAATTAAAAATCAAAAGAAACTCAAAATTTCGGCCATTAGACAATTTAAACATAGAAAAATATTTTAATATATTTAAAAAAATATCTTTTCCAATTCCACCCAAAAATTTATTATATGGGACTAAAACATTATTTATTTCTAAATTTAAATGTAATAAATGGTTTATCTATAGTGAAACTAATATGAAAAATAAGTGAAAAATAGGCATTTGTTAATGGGTGAAGCAAGCAACCTACATACTAGGTATAAAAATATATAGATATAAATTGTTTGGACAGAGTTAGAATACATATTTTAGTAAATTTACAAATTGGTTTAAACTTGAGATCTACAATAATGGGTCATTACCAATGTTTCATGGCTCCAGTCTTGGAAAGACTCAATTCCATTTAAAATATTTAGAAAAGAGAAACATGGATAAGATTCCTTATATATCCATAATATGATTTATCATATATTCTATGTTGTGTAGTCGAGCTAATGCCTTCTATGATTTGATCATAACACATAAATACCAATCTAATTCTGATGGGTGTCATTGGATTACAGTTAAGAACATCTTTAAGTATTTGTGAAGAAGGAAGGATATGTTCATGGTTATTAGAGGTGAGGATAATATCCTTATAAGTGGGTACACTAATTCTAGTTGTTAAAAACAACAAGGACGATATGAGATCTCAATATGATTTCATATTTTTCCACAATAGTGGATATATTAATTATAATAGTTTCAAACAAGAAAATATGGAATAATTAAAAATAGTGGCAACATAAAACTTTGAATCATATATATTACAAAGGAATCTATTTGGATCAAAAGGTTTATCACTAAAATTTGGATGGTTTCTAGTATTAAAGGAGTAATTTATGTTTATAATGATAAAAATGAAGCTATTTCTTAGGTTGAGGAACATTGGTCTTTTCAAAGGAGCAAATATATTCTATAAAAATACCATATCATTTAAGAAATAATTGAGAGGGGTTGATGAGATGACTTTGTCAAGAATTTTTATCAATTTTTTCCTAAGTAATTAACTATAGTGTACAACCTCGGGTTATTACCTTGGAGATTCACATCAATAAAAATTGTACATTGCGTCAATTTTTTTTAATAAAAATGAAATACTAAAATAGATAAAAAATAAGGGTTTTGTGAGGTAAATAAATATGTAACATATATGAATATTAATACAATATTAAAATATAGAATGAAATTAAATCCTATAGTTATAAAAAAAGATATTTAGTTCCTAGGGTAAATAAATGGGATCTTCTTCATTGTAATTTAGAAATTCATCTCGATTTTAATCAATGAATACTCTCAATACCATTTTAGTGATCATCCTTTTTATAATCAATTTATGAATATCCTATATATTCAAGGATACGAGAGTAATCTGTCTATCCACCACCTTCTTTGTTAGAAAAATACGGTCTTTAACTAAATTATATCTTCAATCACCTTCCTACCATGAAAACATATCCATTAAACATTAAATACACTAACCATTAAATCAATAAATGGGGTTTTAATTATAAAAATGAATAATAAAATAAAGAAGATGCAAAAATAAGTAGTAACTGTCTCCTATTTCTCTTTCTAGATACTTTATAAATTTATTGATTTAATGCCCTAGTCTGGATCACTATACAATAACCAAGTCAAAGTGGAATATAACCTCAATATCACCTCTCTTTATGTCAAAGGTTACTGACTAGCAATGAAGGTCACATAATAATAATTCGGAGACTATACCCCTAAATAAAATGACTATAAATAGTTGTGAAAAATAATTGAAATAATAATCATCCAGATAAACTAGTATAATAAACATCACTAAAGGATATAAAATAAACAAATACACAATATATGTTATATCAAAATGAATTTTGTATAATCTATATAAATCATGTAGACAAAAAAGACCCCCACAAGTGAATTATATACATCATTCCCCAAAAATAACCCAAGGAAATAAAAAAGATGGTATCAAGTCCTAGATTGACCCTATATTCCATAATCCACATCATTTATCCCAATAAACAATCAATAATAGGTCCCTTATATTTTTCATATCCTATAACTATGAAGTATGCTCAGGTATTCATGATGGACTAATCTGGGTGTAAGTACAACTCATAAGCCCACCACCAATAACATCCTTGAATATATCTAATCTGAATTGGGTACATACTGATGTGTAATAATAAATGATTGATATAATAAATAAATAAACATCATAAATCATCGATCTATAAGGTTACACCTGAGATTGACCATACCTTCTTTGACCTATGTCATATGTCTCTGAACATACCACATACCTATCAAGTGGGAAGAGTGACCAACTTTAGAAACATTCCATTTTAATAAAATCATAGGGGAAGAGTTCCTTTCCCTAGAAATATCTCATTTTATTAAAATATTGGGGAGAACACTTTTGGACTACTAATGTTCTTCCAAAAAATCTCATTTGTCATGTGTTTTGATGCTCACAAAAACTCTTTCATATATTTTTAATGGATCTCCCTTTAGGTGTGTTTAAATAGGTTTTAATTATTTTTTAATTGTTGAAGTAAATTCTATCATTAGCTGATTTTTTTAAAAGTTTAGAAAAGTCAACTTAGATGGTTATTTATTTGTACATGTTATGGATTTGGATATGTAAAATCACTTACATAAAGAATCTTCATATGAAAAACTGGTTACATAGTGATATCAAATATGTGAAATTCCTTACATTGATACTTAAACTATACGGAATCGACTACATGAAGACTTAAGCTACATGGAAATAGATTTTTGATATATTTTAGATATTTTGTTCATATGGATACATAAAACTTATGTATGTTTTATTTTGAGTATATAAATCAGCCGCATAGGCAGTTTTGGATTCATGGATATTTTTTCCTACATTAAGAATACCTATTTGGTTTAGTTTGTCTACGTGGCACATGGTATTTGACTTTTACCTATGCAAAGTATGTTTTTCATATGTGTTATCGCTACATGAGGCATTTATTACTGTTAGATTATTTTAAAGAAAAGTAAGTGTTGTTTTAAAATATTTTAAGTAAGATTTGTGTAAATAAGATATGGATGACATCTCTAAAGATGAAAGTTTTAAGAATAGTAAAAAAAATATATTATTTATGCATCCATGGTTTTTGTTAAGAAGAAAGGAAATATTGATCCAGAAAATTTTATCTATTTTGTAAGGATTTAAATTACAGGACCTCAATATATTTTTCATACTAGTATTTATAAGTTGAAGAGAAATAAAAGACATGTGAATAAGTAAGAAAATTGAGTCCACATTAAAAAAATATATCATTTTATTCCTATATATAAAAAATTTCTATGTTCTAATGGAAAATAAGAAGTTTTATAAAAACCAATACTCTTATTCCTTTAAGAAACATTATTTCTACATTCCAAAGTTCTTCCATGAGATTTTCTAGAATAAATATTTATTTCCCTGGAAGAGTTCTCTATTATTAGTCGCCTCTTGTAACCATGCACCTAAACTAAAGTTTATTTTACTATATATTTTCTCCTCATGTGCAAGTGCACACTCCTTATACTAAGTGTGGGTGAAGGATATTATAAGTCCCATAATTGGTTTCAAGTAAAATCTCTTTCTTTATATTTGTAACAAGTGACAGTTTCTTTCACTCAGATCAGGCAATCCCTAGAAAAAGGCTATACATAGTAAAAATCATCAGGCACATAGAGATAATATTGGTGAAGTGGACTACTGGATATTTCTATTCCAAAGCACTATAAAATATCCTATGTTTTTTTCCATTTATTTTTTTTGTTTTCATTACATAGTAGTGATAATAAGACAAGAATGTTTTTTAAATAATCTTATAAAAATATTTTTAAATAAGAAGTTGAATTTTAGAGCTTAATTGACCCCCTATTGTGCCATTGTATAAAAAACTTGGAAGAACATTTTGTATCAAAGTAGTGACTTCGATTTCTCAACCTTTAGCTAGTTGGAGTCTAAATATATCTCTTATCTAATAAAATGACTAATATTAAGGAAGAAACACCTATGGTTAGAGAAAATCACTTTAATGGAGGATGCTAGAAGGTCAGAATGATTATCTATCTAAAATACATTTGTTTTAAAGAATATTTGAAAGAGATTAAACCTAATAAGTTTTATGTTAGAGAACTAGATACTTGGAATGATAAACAAGAGGCTGATAATGATTCAAACTCAAAAGTTATGAATGATATTATATATGGTCTCAGTCTAGATGAGTTTAATATATTTTCTTAATGTACTGCTACTTATAAGATGCGGTAAACCATTTCTATTGCTTATGAAGGAATTGATAATGTTAGAAGTTTTAAATACAATAATACCAATGTAAATTTTGACACATTCAAAATAATAAATGGTGAGAGTAGAACCCAAATGAATGGAATATTTAATAGGATTATAACCATTTTTCTTCTTTAAAAACACCTATTATTGAATCAAATCAATCTAAAAAATTATTATAGTTCTATGTGCTAAGTGGAATGAAATCTTAACTACCATTAGACAATCAAACCCTGTAAAAGACCTAAAAATAAATAATATTATTAATACATTAATTATTTATGAAGCTAAAATGGATGATAAATCTTGAGAACATAAGATGTTTAATAAGGAAAGTACTTCTTTGAATGTTTTCGCATCAAAGTATGAACAAATGAGAAAATATATATCAATGTTAGAGTCATATGATGATGATAATTAAAACAGTTCAGATTTAATTTTTTTATCTATATCAATTTTATAGAAAATTAAATAAATTATAAAAAATAATAAATGTCTTTAAGTAGTTATTCAATAAAACCAATAAGTATGATAGAATTTCTAAAGAATTTAGATGTTGTTAGCATAAAAATCTTGGAAACATCAAGCTAAACCACCATCAATTATAAGGGAAAAATAAATCTGAAAATAAATTCAAATTAAATCTAGGTTTCAAAATAAAATTAAAAAATAGATATAAAGGCTACTTGAAATTATTTAAAAGATTATAGTAATTTCTCATCTTTTGAAAAAATGAACTCTAAAAATAGACAACCAATATGTGCTTTATGGAATAATCTGATGAGGAATATTACTTTTATTCTTCTCAGCAAGAATATGATTTTGAGACTAAAAACTTCTCTTTTAAAGAATTAAATAAGTAAATTACCATATTGGAAGAAATATATGAGTGATTAAATTAGAAAAATAAATTTCTTATAAAATATTATGATGTTTCTATGAGTGAAAAATATTCCCTAATAAAGCATATTTCATATTTAAAAAAATGGATAAGTTTGTTTTCTCTTGTATCAAACATGATGATAGAATTAAAATCTTAATAAATTAAATAAAATTCATAGAATATTTTGAAAGTTTGTGTTTACTAAGGGGGATAATTATCTCAATAAAATACTTAGTAATAATATACTTCAAAAATAAAGGTTTTAATTAGGTAGTAATGGTGAAAATCAAAAGCTGTACAAAAATTATTTTGTGTTTAGTTATAAGATTAAAAGCTTAACTAAAGTTACATGTTTTAATTAATGAGAGATAGTACATTAATACAATTATTTTATTATAATAAGTTCAAAATTTTGTGGTGTTAATGATGATTTTATTTAAAGGAATATGTTTAAATTAAATACTAGACTTTTTGGATAGTACAAGTAGAACTGGGTTCCCAAATCATTAATTGCTAACATTGTAGGACCCAAGAGCATATGAGTACTAAAACATCTTATTGTTTTATTTTTTTTAATGAAAAAATATAAAATAATATCAAGGAGAAGTGGTATATGGACAATGGATGTTTAAGACACATGAGTGGGGATTTTCAAATTTTCATTCATTATAAAATATTGATGGAGGCTATAGTGACAATGAAAAATGCAATATTATTGGAGTCAGATTATTTGGAAATCTAAATTCAGTTCCCATAAAACAATTGTCTATTTGGAAGTCTTGAAACACAACTTTATAAGTATATATCTATTTTTTGATGAAGGTTATTTTGTTGATTTTTTTAACAATTCATGTTTAGTCTTTAAATATAAATATATTAAATTTATAGCACCAAGAACTTAAAATTTATATTCCTTATATCTATATTCTTTATATAGATAAAGTGTACACTGTTTTAATGATTAAATAAATGAATCATGGATTTTAAATTGAATACTAGGACTTTTTAATTTTCATTCTCTGAGAAAGTTATCGAAGAAAAATATAATTTCATATTTTCCTCAAATTAAGTTGGATAAAAAGAGGCTATGTGATGCATTACAAATGGGTAAGAAACAAAATTAATCTTTTAAACCCATAAAGGAGGTTTCTACCTCTATACCTTTGGAAATATTTACAAGGATTTTTTTAGACCATATAAAATAGAAAGTATGGGAGGTAAATATTTTATTTATGTTTTAGTTTATGATTTCTCTATTTTACATGAGATTTATTTTTGAGGATTAAAAGTGAATCTTGTTATGTATTTATAAGTTTTTGTAATCTATTTCAAAAATAAAAAGATTCTAAAATTATTACTTTAAGAAGTGACTATTAGAGATAATTTTAAAACCATGAGTTCAATTCATTTGATTCAAAACATAGTATCATATACACCTTTTTTACCCTATGGCACCTCAACAAAATGGTATTATTGAAAATAGGAATATGAGCTTGTAATAAATTTCTAGAACAATGTTATGTGGGTACAGTGTGCGAACTCATTTTTGGGGTGAATCTATTAACATGGAATACTATGTCATTAATAGAGTTCTAATAAGTAATATCTTAAATTAAACACATTATGAGATTTTCAATAATAGAAAAACAAAATTTGGTTACTTAAATGTTTTTGGATTTAAGGTGTATATTTTTAAAACCAAGGAAAACCTTGGTAAATTTGATCCAAATTTTGATAAAGGGATATTTCTTGGTCACTCTACAACTAATAATTCTTATAGAGTCTTCAATAAAAGGTCAAGTGTTGTTGAAGAGTCAAATCATGTGAAACTTGATGAAAGTGATCCTTTTGATCATAAAAATAATAAATATTATGAGTTAAGTGATTCTTTGTAAAACATGAGGCTTGATACTCTTTTTTACATTAGAAAAGATGATTATTTATAACTTGATTTTAGTAAAAAAAGTTTTTAAAGGATAGAAAATAGTGAACCTGAAAGTGTGCTTCCTAGGTATCCTAGAACCTTAAAGAACCACCCCTTTGATAAAGTTATTAGAAGCTTAGATAAATGAGTTATAACTAGAATAAGTATAAGAAACCTTGTTGAGTTCTCTTTATTTCTATCTTAAATTAAACCTAAAACCATAAAATAAGCCTTAGCTGATGAGAGTATAGTTTTATCCATGTAAGAAGAGTTATAAGAGTTCAAGAGGAATAAGGTTTAGTAATTAGTTGATAGACCTATGATTAGCCTATCATAGGAACCATGTGTATTTTTAGGAATAAAAATATGATCATGGTGTGATAACTAGGAATTAGGATAGATTATTTGAAAAAGTGTACAACCAAGATTAATGAATAGATTACAATGAAATATTTTCTGTTTAATCCATATTAGAATCCACTATGATTACCTTAACCTATACATCTCACAAAATGGAACAATCAATTTATCATGATGTTTGTGAGTACCAATGAGGTTGGACCTATTGAGATTATAAAATCACTTTTTGGGACAATAGTAGTTGAGAAGAAAGTGGTCAAGGACCTAGAACCTAAAATAAATATTTTTTGTTTGTTCATTCAGATCAGTATCACCTAAATGGATAGATAATTTGAAAAGGTACTCTTTTAGGATAAGAATTTTCTCTATCTATTAGATAATTATAAAAAATTAAACTTCATAGATATATGTTGTGACTCATTTATCATTACTTATCGGGAAATGGTTGGATGAACTATTATACTTTTGGTGGGATATTATATTTTATTGTTTAAAAATAAATAAGTAAAAATGAATGAGGGTGAAGTTATTAAGTACCATAAGAGTAATAATCTGAAATCCACTCTTATGAAGACCTTTTGATACTCTTGGGACTCATCTTCAAGTAAGATGGTTTCCATTAGAAAAGAATGAGAAGTTAGTCTAGAAACTCCACGTCCCACACCTATTGAGGGGGAGCTCTCTAGATTTGATCTTCCTCAATAAGTATAACCCACTGAGTTGAATCTGTATAGATAAGAATATGAGAAACCTATTATAGAAAATAGATAGGAACTAGTTGAATCTACTAGTGCTGAAGTGGGAGAGGAACAATTTTCTTCCATATCTATTGGGCTTGAAGTTCCTGATGTTGGAGCTAGGAATGTACATAGAGATTACAAGGCTACAAATATTGATGATCTCTAGTTTCTTAGAGAGGATAATGTAATTGATCATATGAAACCTTATCTACCAATTGTATCACCTGATCATGATGTTAATACTACTACTAAAGTCCCTATACCTGAAGGAGCTGTTAATTCAAACATTATAGAAGATTATAGTATTGTAATATCATTTGATTCTATATTTAAAAGGATCAAATATGATGTGGAAGAAGCTATTCAATATCACACTCATGAGGATCCATGTTTAGTGAATAATAATAAATAAAGCTTATATTTTGAATATAAAGTTCAAACCTTTACTATAGAGATCTTCAATGAGTTTAAAAATATGAAAGGTGACATTTTTGAGCTCAAGGATGAGTTAATGGCCACTAAAGTTTAACTAAAGAGAATATAAGGAATTTAATTTCTAAAAATAATTTTATTAAGAAGTTAGAGTTAATATATTCCTAGAATATTACGTTTATGTAATTAAAACTTGTTAAAACATTTTTTTATACTTTATATAGAAAGGAGTTTAAATCCTTAAAGATCTAGGTTCTTGAGTTAATAGACATGTGTGATACCAAATATGAGTTTAATGAGTTATTTTTGTTAGTGTAATCTCAATGAGAGATGATAAAAAATTAATATATGGTGAAATAAGATATGTCTAAAAAATGTTCTAGAGGAAACAAAAGGAGTGAGGCCTCATTTGTAATCTTACTATAACCTATTTAAAGGTATGGTGATGAGTAATTTTGAGTTACTAAGCAGTTTTCCTCCCAGGTACCCTCTTCCGGTCCTATACCCAGTCAATATTTATATTCATATTTTGACCATATCTCTTCAAATCCAAGTGTGTTTAATGAGAACCTGGAATATCTTTAATAAGACATGATGTAAATAGTATTATTATAGGATATTAGGTAATAGTTTCTCACAGAGTTTTATGAAGTGAGGAATACAATTCATAAGCGATGCCTTGTCTCAACCACCAACTAGTTAACATTGTTGGATTTCATGAGGAACATATTCCACTTATAAGTCTAAATTTAATGAATCTAATGACCTTACCAATAGTATTAAAAACAATTTAGAAAATTGGAAGGCCCTATTTAGAAGATTTTCCTCATATTTTTCACCCATCGAGAGGACATTATATAGGCTTCTCAGAAACTGTCTTTTTATGAACCCTCTCAAACAGTACCTACTACACCAATTTCTAAAAATGGAAAGAAATTTGTGATCTAAAAGGACCTGTGACAACCCAAGCATTCATTAATGGAAATTCCTCTTGTTTCAATTAAATGTCTAATTATGGTTATATAAAATGTGGACTTCATTGGTTTTAGGTTTTTGGATTTTAAAATTCTGTTAATAATTGTGACTGTTTCTAATATAGCCATTTAAAAGTGATCACCTGATTAGTATAAATATAGGGCTTTAACTAATCCAATTTACTCAGATAAAGGAAGTGATTGCCTCATCCAGTAGACTTTCCCTGTACGAAGCCCATTTTTTGGATCTCAGAAAGGAGGTGGCGTCATTGGGCTTCGCTCTTGAGCAAGCCCAAGCCGAGTTTGAACACGTTAGTCTTGAGCGGAACTGACTATGGGAGAAGTGGAAGTTAATAGAGATTACCACATGAGCGATGTAATTCGAGCCACCCCAAGAGTCTGTCACCATTTCACACCTTACCCTTCGGTCTTATGCAGGTGTTATAAGGGGTTATGTAAAAATACCTTAACACTATGATTATGTGCATTATTTTTCTATATAATATACATTAATTTTATTATTGTTACTTCATAAATAGTTTTTAAAGCGCAAATAGTATTCAATTAAGAAATCTATTTTGATTAATTAATGGATTTTGTAATTAAATAATATCTTAATAAAATATTATTATTATATTAATTTTTATTAAATATAAATTTTCATATAATTTTATGAATGCAATTGTAATTTTTATTAAGGTTTGAAAGCTATTTTTGTCAAAACCCATGAATTTTTGATAAATGTAGGTTTTTATTTTAAAAGTAAAAATTCACATATTTAGAAAATTATTTAGATAAAATGAATAATATTTTTAGAATCATGACATCTAAATTATCCAATGGTGAATTTTTCAGAATTTTCTGAGACAGTCGAATTTTTGGGTAAAAATTAAATACCGTTTAAATATATAATCTATTTTATGACATCATAATGACCCAATAGTGATGTAATAAAATACTATAAACATTATGTTCAGACAATATATGTTTTATAATAAAAATAATGTGATTTTGGGTTTGTTTGATTTATTTTACAAATCTTTTGTGGACCCTCCAAGACTTATAAAACTTTTTTTCTTTTTAAATTATTTTCCTTGAGTGTGTGACTCACCTCCACATAAGAAAACCTATTATTTTAAGAAGTTTTGCCATTGGACTTATAAAATATTTTTTTACACTCCCATTTTGAAAAAACTATGGTCAAAAACCATGGGCTGGTTTGTGGTATTGATTAGTTTAATGTGAGGTGTCCCGAACATAAATAATAAAGAATTACCACTCCTTTCATATATAATCCCACCCAAGCTCCCACTTCCTCTTCATTAAAAGACTTTAGAGTTCGACCAACCCCTGACCTCCTCTCTCTAGAATCCTCCCAAGGTTCCCCAAGCTCCCAAGAATCCTCTCCCATGCCTTTGGGATCACACTTCCAAGTAATGGATTTCTTCCTTTCTCTTTTTTGTCCAATTTTCTTTAAGTTGTTATGCCTTTTTTTTCAATTAAAAATGTTGGGGTATGATTTTTAACCTCCCCCATACTTCTCTATTTATGTTTAGATGATCAGAGACCCCTTTCTCTCTCATTAATTCCTTTCATGTACACCCGTTACCATGCCAAAATTCCGTGAGGGATTTCTCTCTCCTCTTTTACATCCAAGTAATTCTTTTTTATTATGTATCTAAATTCCATAACGTTTGTTGGGACTTGTATCTATATGAACCCCTTACTGGCCATTTCATGTACATATGATGAGACACCCATTTCTATCTCATCAACCATTTTCTTGAATCTTTATGTCACATCGTTATGCTGCCAAAATTACATCGTATTTTTCCAAGCCAAGATCATTGTGCAGTGAATACCGTACCCATGTCTCTATCAAGGGTATTCACCATTATACACATATACATATTGAATGGTACTTTCATATATTTATTCCACATTACTTAATCATGGAATAACTTCTAATGTTGATTAATTCCATGTAATATGATCCATGTGGCACACTTATTCATGAAATGAAATGTTTAAGAAGGGTGCACCCTAAAAGTACTCCAATGTATTGGGTAAAGTACAGTATCATGATACGTCATGTACAATGAGTGTTTACTCATTATAATTCAAGTGCAATAAGGGTTTACTTGTGCTTCATGTGCAATGAGGGTTTACTCATGCTCCATGTGAAATGAGCCTTGGATAATGCTAATTCCATGTTAAGTGTTGTTGCCACATTTCCAGGTTATGATTATAATAATTTATCATGCCTTTATGTTTAGGTTTCTATTGTTCCCCATTGATATTCCTATTTTATAACATGTATTATATTCCTCATGTTATCCCTTGTTTATTCCCTTACTGGGCTTTATAGCTCACCCTTTTTATTCATGTCCTCAGGTTATCCCATGCATTGCTAAGTACGAGGGAATGTAGTGGTCATGTAAAGGAAGTTTTCAATAAAGATGTTGTATTTCATGTTTTAAGTTGTTATGTAATGATCCTAAGCCCAAAATACACTAGACTTCTTGATATTCTATGTTGTAACAAGTTAAGGTTTTATGTAACAAAATAATGTTTAAGTATGAAATAAAGAGAAGGGTTGTCATAGGACTCTTCTAGTTTACTTGTGACTTCAGTTCCTTCTTCTCTTACTCCAGTTTTAATACCTACATTTGTTTCAATAGCACCCTTAAATTATAAAATAAGAACATTGTATTCTATAGCATGTATGGCACAAAACACTAAACACGTAAGGGAATATAATATCATTAAATGTTAAAATATAATTACTATCTTAAATAAATTCAATATATATCATTAAATGCATGAAATTAAGAGTCATATTGTGTTACATGCAACAAATACTTTCTTAGATAGCTTGTGTTACACGCATGACCAAGTTTTTCCGAGAAACAAAATATTATTAAAAATATTATTCTTTATAATAAGATATAACCTGGCCATTTATGAATAGTATTAACTAAATTATGAAAATATTTGGTTTACACAAATATAAAATAAATTCATTGGTCACAAATTAATTATAAATGAATATAATAACCAATTGAATATAAATAGACTCTTTTTTATTGAAAACTATTTTTATGCCCATAATTCCATTTTATCATAATAAATTAAATTAATTACAATTAGTGAGTGATATTAATGAAATTTTTATTTTATATATTAAATTAAATATTTTAGACATTCATAAAATAGATTTTATAGTCATAAGATAAGAGAAAACCCAATATTTCGCATAAAAATCAATATTTTTCTAAAGGCACTTTTATCACCTTTTAATAGAGAACATATTTTAAATACAATTTTTGGAACTTTTATAAATTTTATATGTAAAAATAAACTTTTTTTTGAAATATTAATATTCAAATTATATTGGGGTGAATTTTTGTTATTTTTTTGTGAAGTTTTATTTTTTAATGAATAGTGAAAAATACTGAATTTTAATTGAAAACTACGTTTTCATATAATTTATTTATAATGTTAAAATTAATTTATGATTTATTTTAAAGTTTAGTTAGATAAATTTTTATTAATTAATACAATTTAGGTCATTGGAATTTATTTCACTTTGTAATTGAATATAAAAACACAACAAAATTTTAAGCATCTTACTTTAAAAACCCGCTTTGTCATCCTGTCTGCAGGAATAAATTTAAATTAATTTATGGAACTCATATGATTTAAATTTGAAAAAATTGAATCTGTATTTGGAATTATAATAATTTATAATTTCTAATGCATTAAAATTAATTTTTGACAAAAACTATTAGTGAAAGTGATTAAAATTAATTAAAATGATTAAGAAAAAAATTAGCTTAACAAAGGACTAAACCTTAAACTTAAGGGACAAAATGACCTATAAACTTTTCAAAAATCTATTTTATGGCCATTTTAGACCCTATAATCCATTTTATCAAATTTTATTCATTATAGGATCCACTTTTCATAGGAAAAATAAGGGTGTAATTCTTTTTTCAAAAATTTACAAGAATGCCACTCCTAATCCACTATAAAAAAGGAACTCACCCCTCCCACTTATTCACACCTCTCAAGACACTTTTTATCAATCATGATATAAAAAATATCTCTTAAATATATATAAATTTATCCTAGAAGTCCCCATTTGGGCAGGAATCCATCTAAGTAATCCCTTTGGTTCAAACCAAAAGGAGTTACCCAAATAAGAGGTAACAACTTTCCTCAAGCTCTTTTGTTTATTTTCATTCTCCACACACTAAAATCTTTTTAGTAAATGATTATATAATAAATCAATTATCCAAAATATTCTTATATTTTTTTATTATAAGGTTTATACCTAAAATTACCCACAATTCCATCTAAAGGGTAACAAACTTACCGTTCATGTGTACAACGAACTATTGCTTCACAAAATAATGTCATTCATTTTTCCTTTAATGAATAAAATGTTTTTATATGATATATAATATATTTATGTTGTATTAATACTTATTTAATTAATATATAACATATACCCTTATGTTTTTTATTTTTTGTAAATACGATAACGTAGTTCGTGGAAGTGTGGACTACTCTCTCCTAAAAACAATGTGATTCATTCACAATATACATGGAACATATAAAGGATGGTTTTAATAAATATACATGAAATATATGACATATATATGATACTTTAATTATAATATATATATATATATATATCATTTATTTTAATATGGAAAATTAATGAAAGTAACATTCATGCGTATGTATGGCCTACCGTCTCCCTGAACAGTGAATTCCATTTTTTATCTCAAAATATTATGGATTTTTATAAATAAATATATAATGAATATACATGATATTTAAATAATGATTTAAATTCTTTATATGATGAAACCATGATATGAAAATAAGTAACAATTCAAAAAAAACCTGAGAAACTATGCAATTAACACCCGAAATAGTGAAAATAAAGAAAGATTACTAAAAAACGAGTAATAAGATATTATAATAAGATCATAAATGATATAATAAATATTAATATGGTTATATTATAAGTTATTTACATTTTTAAAACCATTATACAATAATTTAAATGATGTTCACAAGAAAGGAAACACAAGGTAAGGGATTTTCATCTCACTTTTTACATCCGTGAGATAAAATTTCATATTCCCCGCTTAATTATTTTTGTGTGGTGTATATATTGAAATTATTTATATATTATATCATTAATTGTTTTATATTCATGTTATTTTGAGTTTTATTTTTAATTATTTATTCTAAGGGGATTTTAGTTAAAAGTTACCAAGTGGAAAAAAAATTCATAACCCAATTTCTTTTCATTGGGTCATATTACTTCTTCATTTTCATTAATATTATAAGATTGTGTGTGTGATAAATTTTTACTATCTATGTTTTATTTATACTTTTTTATGTGGATTTAAATTTTACACACACAATCTATTCATTTATTGATTCTCACATTAACATTATGGTCTCTTCAAGGGTTTACTTCATAATCTCATTTTGTTCGGGATTGTTTACACTTGAATTTCCATTAGAGGAAATTATTTAATAATTGTATAATAAACACTTTAATTTTATTATCCTATCATTATTAATAACCTTTTCTAAGTAATAGTACTATATTTCCACTCTTTGTTACTCAAAATATTTAAAAAAATGTTTTTAAGAAATGAATTCTTCATTTTTCTCTCTAGTTGGAGAACCTATTTTCTTATAAAAACCCTATTTTCTAAAAAGGATTCCCAAAATGTTTTTAAAATTTAAAAAATTATTTATGAAATAAATATTTACCCTTTTTTTCTTTGATTTTTTTGAAGGAATATTATTTTCACTTTCTGAACATGGCATTTTTATAACCTTTTTATACTGTAAATGTAACATTATTTTTACCTAGTATGACAAGTACATATTTTCATACCACAATATATTTGAATATTCCTTTGAAAATTTAAAAGGTTAACTTTTAAAGAAATATTTTCAAAAGTTATTTTCAAATAAAAGAATTTGCAAATTGTTTTTCAAAATAAAAAAGTTATTTTCTTCATGAATTTTTTTAAAAGATATTTTTATTGTATTTATATTAATTAATGACAAAAAAAATTTATTTTTATTCCACTTGGAATATGTTGTATTGATACCATCATTATTCTTCCATTGGATGATTTAATATTGATTTGGAAAAGGTTAGTATTGACTTTCACTTCCATGATTGATTTGTTAGTCCCCATGAAATATTCAGTTTTCTATGATCATTAGACATTTAGTTTCCCCTAATTATTCATATAACTTATCGTGGATATGTTTATTGAATAGACCATATAAAATTTATATAGAAAATATTTACTTTGATAGTTTTTTGATCAACTGGGAAAATATTGATAAATCCATATTCTTTATTCATTACTGATATTTGATAAGGCATATTATTTAATTCAATTACTCAATATAAGGAATGATTTGGACTAGAAATGATGGATATAGCCTAGAATTTATGTAGTCCCTAGATGAATTGATAGGTTCTCATAAGAAAAATAAGATGTGAAAATTAAATAGGTTTCTACTTTTATTTTTAAACCGTCTTGTTAAAGGTCTTAATAATATATGTTTTTATGTTCTTCAGATATGAAATCCAATAATTAAGCACTGCCTTCATTTTGATCAAGTATTTATTATCCATGATATTTTAACTATGAAAAAGTCTATGGATATATTTAATTATCATTTTATTAATTAAATTACAAATGTTTTCATTTTTTTATCCTTTTATATTGATTTCTCCTTATCTAGTTATTTGAATGGCACAAGTTTCCTGTTATTTTCCTTGAATTTTTTTATGCACTTCCTTCTCAGTTTATTGATTTTATGGCCTATGACTTTAGTTATTACCTTAACATATTGATTATTCTCATCAATTCATTATTTCTTCCACTATATTTACCCTTACTAGTAATTTTATCTCACCCTTATTATGCTTCCTTTCCCTAGGATTTCTATGAACTATACTGAGAAATTTATACAGGGAGACACTAGATGGAATAAAGTTATTATCCTAAAATGAAAAAAACAGTATTATAATTCATGTATTCATTTTTATAACAAGACTCATGCATATATATGGTTTACCAATAGTTCTAAACTAATCAATCCTTTGGAATTTGATTCCTTGTAATCATGCCAATGTATTGGTATCATGACATTGAATCTCAGAATTCTAGGGTCAAGTCTCAACAGTTGATATTGGAGGAAGTTTTGTAGAAACCTTGGGTACTAGATTTAAGAAAACATAGATTAGAGAACATAACCCTAAGGTATACTTTGTGGATAAGTATAAAATAACATACTATAATTTTGTATGTTAGAGATTATGTGGTTCTTCCTATAAATACATACCTATCTGGATAATAAAGTGGACATGGTTCTGGTACAAATGTACCTCGGGGTAACAAATCCAAAAACGTGCATCATCCCTGACTTGAGAATAATCTGATACATGAAAATGGGTCTTACTACTCACCTAGTTTGAAACTCTCAAGGGATATTATTAGAATAATTAAAATTATATTTATAAACCATTATTAATTATTTGAATATATAATGAAAATGAATGACCTAGGTTAAACCTGAGGTGTATTATATTGAAAGTAATATGTCAAGATTTAATCATCATAAAATTGATGATACGATTTTTCCAATATGGTAATTGATGCTCACAATTTGGTTTTTGGTTTTATGAAATCCCTCTTCTAAAAGTTAATACTTATACCAAGGAAGGAACTATGTTGAAATAAATAGATAAATCATTTATGTATTGGGGTTGTATTGAAATCCTTAGTTAAAAGGTTATTTAATGAATAAATTTCAAGGATTTTCATCATATTTATTTTGGAAATTATATTAATATGGTGTTAGAAAAGGAAAAAACTATATACTGGGTGACAACCCATCATGTCTAGGATGGACACGGGATTTGAACCCATGATAGAAGGATGATAAAGGTTTAACACTAACCACTGACCTACACAATTCCCTGGTAAATATGTGTTTTTTTAATTAACCAATTAGATGAATAAATATTAATGGTGAATTAGTAGTATTACTTTTGAGGTTTTTATATTAGTGTATTAACCTTATCAAGTTTGGATAATAGTTAGAGATAAATTGAAATACTTTTCACTCTTTTATGGGCCTTACGATGCATTAAATATGTATTTTTTTGTTTCAGGAATTGAAGTTAATTTTTCGATATCCATTTCTTAAAGTAATGAAAAAATTGAAAATTGATCAAAGCATAAATGAAGGATGAAAATTATGTTTATAAAATATAAATATATCAAGTATGTATATTTCCTTATATTTTTATATAGTTAAATAATTACTCAAAATTAGTAAAATGATAAAAAATATTATCCTAATACCTTAATTTTTTTAAACTGATAGTATTTTGAATCATTATAGATTTATGGATTTGAGGTCCTCAACTTTCAAATTTCCATTAACTTGTTTTTGATCGATGAACTTGATATCTCCCTATAAATATTTATGCTTTCCCTCCATGTATGTATTTCAAATTTCCATTTATGTTCTCCTACTTAGATACCTTGTAATATATTAGTCTATGTGAACCTTATACTTCCCATTCTCTCTTTTCTAGATGATGTTTTACAAACCCTTATCACGATGTGGGATTTAAACATAGGAAATATAATATAATTTGTTACTAAGGCCAATTTTAAATCGTGAGCACAAAATTTAATTAAAGTTGTGAGAATGTAATGCCCCAAAATTCTAAAATAAGAACATTGTATTCAATAGAGTGTATGACACACAACACCAAGCACATAAGAGAATATAATATCGTTAGTATTTATAATATAATTAATATTTTTAAAAAATTCAATATATATCTTTTAATGCATGAAATTATGAGTTATCTTTCATTAGACGCAAAAAATAAAATCTTTGATAGCTTGTGTTACACGCAAGATCAAGTTTTTCTGAGCTACAATATATTATTAAAATATTATTATTTATAATAAGATATTACCTAGACATTAAATTAGAAACTATGAATAGTATCAACTAACTTATCGAAATCTATGGTTTATAGAAATATAAAATCAATCCATTAGTTACAAATTAATTATAAATGAATATAATAATCAATTGAATATAAAGGGAATGATTTTATAGAAAACTATTTTTATGCCCACAAAGATGTTTTATCCTAATAAATTAAATTAATTAAAATTATTTAGAGATATTAATGAAATATATATATATATATATATTATATTCAATCAAATATTTTATACATTCATCCAATAGATTCGATAGTCATATGATGAGAGAAAACCTAATATTTCGCATAAAAATCAATATTTTTCTAAAGGCACTTTTACCATGTTTTAATGGAGATCCTATTTAAAATACCATTTTTGAAACATTTATAATTTTTATATGTCAAAATAAACATCATTTTTGAAATATAAACATAAAATTAGGTCAGGGTGAATTTTTGGTATTTTTTTTGCGAAGTTACATCTTTTTGATGAATAATGAAATATACTAAATTTTAAATGAAAACCACCTATTTATCTAAACTATTTATAAAGTTAAATTATATTTTTGATTGGTTTTAAAGTTTAATCAGATAAATTTTATATCAATTAATCTATTTTATTCCATTTTATTCAATTTCAATTTGAAATTGAATATAAAAACTTGGTAAACTTTTGAACATCTTACTTTAAAAACCCGTTTTGTCATCCCTAGGGGACGGCGCGATGCTGCTCTCGGGAGAAAGGAAAGAAAACTATAACATATCCGATCAAGGGTTCCAATATGACAGAATGTTCACAGATGTGGTCGCGGGTAGAATTCCTAGTGCAGAATCGAAGGCCTTCGGAAATCTTGCTCCAAAATCATATAGACACAAAGGTCTATCAACAATTGCTTTCTCCAAAGATGAGGTACTGGATCTCGCTTCAGACCTACATTTTCTTCTTGTAGGTCATTTTATCAAAAATCACCCTTCTCTGTTCTTCTTTCGCAAAACCCTTGAGAACATTGGCTTTAGAAACTTTCACATTGGGCTTCTGAATTCTTTGAATGTCGTGTTTTGCATTACCTCAGATTACGATTATTATAGATTTTGGATTCGAGGCTTCTGGTCCTTTTGGGGGTCCTCTATTAAGGTATATAAGTGGTCTCTGGATTTTGAAATTGGATCTGAGCCTCCTATTGTTCCTATCTGGATCGGGTTCCTAGGGTTACCTCTGCATTTGTTCAAACAGCGTGCTCTTAAGGCAATTTCTAGTCTTTTTGGAACTCTGATTAGATTAGACGCTGCTACCTTAAATCTTTCTCGACCCTCAGTAGCAAGGATTTTCACTGAGGTTGACATCTCCCGTGATCTGCCATCCCGATTATGGCTTCAAAATGGTGAGAAAGGATTTATTCAAGAAGTCGTTTTTGAAAATGTTCCTCCCTACAGTAATTGATGCTACAAAATTGGTCATTTGATGGAGGAATGTGAGTCTCAAATATTGGAACCCCCTCAAACTCATTGCAAATCAGTTTGGGTGGAAAAATCTGGTTCAAAAAGGATCTCCGATGCTCTTAAAGCAGGGCCTATTGGTGACACCTTAACAATAACCATGGATGTCCCAGGGACTTCTAATGAGATATCAGCACCTAGGGAAATTTTTCTTCCTAGAAGGGATCAAGACAATAATTCTACGGAAAAAGGTGAGTATCTTACCAAATAGTCTTCACCCATATTTTTGGTTGCTAGTTTTCCTCACAACCCCTCCCCTCCTCTTGAGGTAGTGTCAAATGTGAAAATGAATGATGACACTCAGGAGGATGTTGATAGTGATATGGGAAATGATTCTGAAATTAATGATTCAACAAATGAAGAGGAAGAAAAATCTACTCACATTGAGGCAGATTATCTGAGAACCATGGCCAGGAAAGGTAAAAATCCAATACTGGATGCAGATGGGTTCATTACCCCCAATCCTAAAAAGCAATGAAATGTAGGGATTATTCCCAAGTTGAAAGAACTATTCTTACTCGATCCTAGGAAATCTCATGAAGGGAAGTTTCTGTTGATCCTTATAGAAGGGAAACCAATGAATCTACTCAAGTTAAACCTCTCAGTGAGATGCCACTTGAAGTGATTTCATCCCCTGACATATCTCAACATGTTGAGGTCCCACAGTAGCATGGAGGGGTAGAAAAGCAGGATGTACCTTGCTATCAAGACCCTGAATCTTCAGAGAAGCTCCGAAATGAAATCTTATATAAATATTTTCAAAATGGGTAGATCTCAAATAACACTTACCTTGCCGTTAAGCATGATATCTTCAATGAAAAATTGAAGAGGAAGTTTCAAAAAACTCCTTAATTCATCTTTGATATTTTTTTGGCCTCAACATTACAGGATTTAGTTTTCTCTTATTGCTGTAGATGCTCTTGTTTTTTCTGGTACTTGCTGATTTTGACTGTATTATTGATTGGGCTGTCATGATCAGTTGATGGATTTTTTTTCTGTTTCAGAGTTTGCCTTGATGTATATGTGTGAGAATATTTTTATTTCTATAATTCTGTTTTGAATCATGTTTATGTGGTTGGGTGAACTATTATTCTGCACTCTAAAGGTTTCTGATGTCTTCAACCACAAGGTCTAGATTTTATAGACCTCCAGATTGTCCTTGCCTAGACTCTGGTTGATTTTGAAGACTTCTTCTCCCTGCTTAAAGTGATAGATTCAAGTATACTAATTCTTTGGTTTGACCAACAAGTATCCTGTTTGTTTGATTGTTGTGGAAAGGAAGATATGGAAGCAAAATGGTCTCTTTATTACTCTATTTGGAAGTCTTTTGATATGTCCTGGACTACATACTAGAGGATCCGGAATTTTGATTACTTTATTTGTTGGATTTGCTGTGTTATTATCTGTTCATTATAACTGCAGGGGAGGAGGGCTCATACTGTTCTATTTTTTACAATAGAACAGCTCTCTGAATTTTGGATGAACTGTATATTGCAAGATCCGGCTTTGAAGATACAATAGAGTGTTTTATCACAAAGACAGATGCATGGGTTGTTGAAGATATGAGAAAAGAAAGTTATGGAAGTGGAACAACATTGGGGGAGAGCCTCAAAATCCTTAAAGGTGACATCAGATGTGCTGCTACTGATGATGCTGGGCAAGGACAAAGTTCTGCTGACATAATACCACCTGCTGACTTTGATCGAGGCCTTGGGGCTTTCACAGGTTTTCTATACTTGGTATGAGGTGAATGATCTTCCTTGACATATCTCATGTTCCACTATTATACTTTTGGTTGGTGTAAAATCATTTCACCTCGAGCTTGTATTGTAATACTTTTTATTTAATAATTTTCTTTAGGGCATGAATTGGGTGACCAATTCATGCCTCTGTTTGTTTAAAAAAAACCCGTTTTGTCATCCCATCTACGAGGTGAAATTTAAATTGATTTATACCAATTATTTGATTGAAATTTGGAAAAACGGATTCCATATTTGTGATAATAATAATTTATAATGTATAACAATGTCAAATTAGTTTTTGACAAAAATATAGTGGAAGTGATTTAAATTAATTACAGCGATTAGGAGAAAAATTAGCTTAACAAGGGACTAAATCTTAAACTTAAGGGCCAAAATGACCTAGAAACTTGTCAAAAATAAATTTGATGAAAATATTTAGGACCTATAATCCCTTTTCTATAATTCTTTTTATTATTGGAGCCAATTTTCATAGGAAAAACGTGGGGGGAATTCCCTTTTCAAAAATTTATAAGAATGTCACTCCTCCTCCCCTATAAAAAGGTACTCACCCATCCCATTTATTCAAAAATATTTAAAAAATTGGATAAGAACGATATTAAAAAATATATCAAAAAAATATCTACCCTCATCCTAGAAGCCTACCTTTGGACAAAAATCCTTTTGAGGAATTCCTTTGGTGCAAACCAAAAGGAGTTACCCGAATCAGTGGCAACATCCTTCCTGAAGCACTTTTGTTTTATTTTCATTATCTACCTCCTAAAATATTCTTATTCCATGATTATATAATAAAAAAACTATCCTCAATATACTGATATGTTTTTATTATAAGGGTTTCACATAAACTTACACACACTTCCATCTAATGGGCAACGAACACACCGTTCTTATGTACGACGAACTTCCGTCTCACAAAACGATGTTGTTCATTTTTTTCCTTTACCACATTTCATGTTTGGTAATTATGATGGACATATTTTTTTTATATGATATATATTATATTTATGTTTTATTGATACTTCTTTAATTTCTATATAACATACACCCTTATGCTTTCCATTTTGTGTAAATATGATATCATCGTTTGTGGAAGTGTGGACTATCGCCTCATCAAAGCGATGTGATTCATTCACAATATACATGGAACATATAAAGGATGGTTTTACTAAATATATGTGACATATATGATATATATATGATATTTTAATTATAATATACATATATATCATTTAATTTTTATTATTTTAATACGTAAAATTAGTGAAAGTACAGTTCATGCGTACGTACGACCTACCGTCTCCATGAATGGTGCATTCCATTTCTTATACCCAAATATTATGGATTATTATAAATAGATATATAATGAATATATATGATATTTAAATCATGGTTTAAATTTTGGAGATGATAAAACTATGATAGGAACAACAAGTAACAAGTGAAAACATACTTGAGAAACTTGGAAATTAATACCTAAAATAGTGCCAATAATGAAATATAACAAAAAAAAGAGTAAGAAGATATTATAATAAGACCATATATGATATAATAACCATTAATATGGTTTTATAATAAGTTATTAACATGTTTTAAAGCATTATAAATGAATTTAAATGATGTTCTCCTGAAAGAAAACACAAGGTAAGAGATTTTCATCTCACTTTTTACATTCATGAGATAAAATGTCATATTCACCACTTACTTATTTTTTTTGGTGTATATAATACCCATTTTGATATATTATATAATTAATTATTTTATATTCATGGTATTTTGAGTTTCAATTTTGAAATATTTCTTCTAAGAGGATTTGAGTTAAAAGTTACCAAGTAGAAAATAATTTCGTAACTTAATTTCTTTTCATTAGGTCATATTACTTCCTCATTGTCATTAATATTATAATATTATTCATGTGATAAATTTTTCCTATCTATGTTTTATTTCCACTTGTTTTATGTGGATTTAAATTTGAAATAAATAATATATTCATTAATTGATTCTCACAAAAACTTTATAGACTTTTCACGGGTTTAATTCACAATCTCATTTTGTTTGGGATTGTTTACAATTGAATTTGCATTAGATGAAATTATTTGATCATGTATAATAAACCATTTAATTTTATTCTATTATATAAATTAATTTCCCCATATAATAGAAAATTTTTTCCACTCTTTGATACTTAAAATGTTTTAGAATTATTTTTAAGAAAACTCGACTTCATTTCTCTTCATAGTCAGAAAACCTATTTTCTTCCAAAACCCTATTTTCTAAAAAGATTTTCAAAAAGATTTTCAAATTTAAAAAATAATTTATTAAAGAAATTTTTACCCTTTTTTTCTTTTATAAATGTTTTCAAAGGAATTTTCTTATCAATTTCTGAAAAAGTAATTTTTCTAAACTTTTTACCATGAAAAAGGAATATTATTTTTACCTTGTATGGCATGTACGAATTTACCTACTATCATAGCTTCAAATATTCCTTTTCAATTTAAAATGGATACTTTTTAAAGAAATTTTTTTCAAAAGTTATTTTTAATGAAAATTATTTTCATTTTTTTTCAAAATAAAAATGTTATTTTCCTCAAGAATGTTTTTAAAATAAAATTTTATAGTATTTATATTCATAAATGAAAATAAACATTTATTTTTAATAAAATTGGGATATTTTGTATTGATACCATCTTTATTATTACGTTTTATGGTTTATGAATTATTTGGCCAATGATAGTATGTAAATTCACTTCCTTGATTCCTTTGTTAGTCCTCTTTAAATATTAAGTTTTCTATGATCATTAGGCATTTAATTTCTCCTAATTATCCATATCATTTATCATGGATATATTTATTTCCTAAAATGTATGACATTTATACATATTTTATTTACTTTGATAGTTATTTGATTAAATTGGGAAGTATATATAAATCTGCATTAATTATTCAATACAGATATTTGACTAGGCATGTTACTTAATTAGATTATTTGATATGAATAATGATTTGGACTGTAAATGATGGGTGGGGCCTAGAATTTATATATCCCCTCGATGCATCGATAGGTTCTATTGAGAAAAATAAGTTAAATAGGTTTCTACATGTTGTTTTAAACCATATTGTGAAAGGTCTTGACAGTGTATTTTTTCTTATGCCTCAGACATGATGTTCAATAATTAAGCATTGAATTCATTTTGATTCAGTATTTATTATCCATGATATTTTTACTACGAAAAAGTCTATAGATACATTTAATTCTCAGTTTATTTATTAAATGACATGTGTTTTTTGTTTCTTACATTTTCGTATTGAATTTTCATCATCTTGTTATTTTAATCAAATGTGTTTCTAGTTAGTTACCTTTCCATATTATTTATGAACATTCCTTTTAAGTTTATTGATTTCTTGGAAAGTTTATTTAGTTATTACATTTCCATATTTATTATTATCATTTATTAATTATTTATTACTCTTTATTTACCCTTACTGAGCATTTGAGATCACCCTTATTATGTTTCCTTTCCTCAGGATTTTTCTAAAGTGTACTAAGAAAGCTGTTCAATGATACACTATATAGAATAAATTTATTATTCTCAAATGAAAAATAATGTTGTAATTAGTGTATTTATTTATAAAACAAGACTCATTTATGTATATGGTTTACTAAGACTACTAAACCGATGGGTTCTTCGGGACTTTATTCCTTGTAATCATGCCAATGTAATGGTAGCATGACGTCAGCTCCACACATTCTAGGGTCAGGTTGCTATAGTTTCTTCTCTACAATATATATTTGACATTATTATTCAGATTGACTTGATTTTTTTAAATTTATTTCTAATGTTTATTAGAAAATGGGATCCTTTTATGATAAGTGGATAAATAATCATGTTTTTATTGAGGATTTCAAAAGAAATATACCTATATAGTCTGGTATTATAAAATCCAGATCTTAACAGGTTGTTCTTATCTCTTCTCAGAGGTTTTTATCAGCTTAGATATAATCTATCAAAGGTGTTTTTACACACTCTTATAAAGTTTTGGATCAATATAATTTGAAATTTTATAAGACCATGATATTTGTTTTCAATGAGGATGTCATAAAAATGATTGACATGCTTATTGTAGCAACCGAGTCTTTCTAAATGATATTTTTTCCTAAATAAATGTTATTATATATCATATAATATTATATACATACAAAATGAATATAGAGAAATTTTTTTAATCATTACATTAGTCATCTATGAAACCAATTAAAATACCAAACATTGAAACTAAAAAAAATATAAAATAGAACATCTAAAATGGGAAAGTAAGGATCTCCCCAATTTACTAGAATCGTCACCCCCACTGAAAATGATATATAAATAAAACAAAATATTTATAGACCAATCAAAATATTATGAAAATGAAAATACAACCTTAAGAGAAATTTTAGTGAATTTTGAGTAAAATAAGAAAGTGGTATTTATATGGTATAAAAGGAAATGTGACTGTTGGGATTCGACCATTATATGACTGTTGAAAACTATGCCATTGGTTTATCATTTTACCATTATAATTAGTTGTTTTAAGTAGTAATGGCATAATATAATTGATACAGGAAGGATAATCGATGCACTCAACTAGTAGAGTCATGCCATTTGAAGCCCATTTTTACGAAATTGGGAGGGAGGTATCGTCATTGGGGATCAACCTTTACCAAGCCTAATTAAAGCTTCAACAATTGAAGCTTTAATTAAATCACCTATGGGATATGTTCAAGTTATCGGAGATTACCACTCAGTAGATGTTAGTCGTGACGCCTCATCAAACCACCACAATGGAATACCCTATGCTTATGGTGTACGTAGGTGTAATAAGGGGTTACATGCCCAGAGCTTCGTTACTTAAAGTCTAATTTACTTTTTATAAATTAAATGTTTATTCCATCAATTACTTTTAATAATTTTTTTCTTAATAAAATACATGTTTAATTTAGATGAATTTCATAATTTGATTTTTGGACCAAAATAAAACATAATTGTATTTTTATAGAAAATATATACAATTTTTATAATAAACCAAGGTATTTTGAATAGTAATTTTTTTAATTAAATATAATTTTAAAATAATTTTATTTAAATAATAAATGATAAAATAATTTTATAAAGTCCTAGGATTTTTTTTTAAGTTTCGTGAATTTGAGTATGTCTTAAAAACTAATATTTTTAAATAAATAAGGCCTTTTATAATTCCCAAATTTATAGAATTTTTATAATAAAATAAGCATAATTTTTGAAATCATCATGCCTAAATTAGGTTAGGGTATATTTATGAGAATTATCTAAAATACTTTATTTTTTTGTGAATAGTAAAAAATTCAGTTTTAGGGTTTTAATATATTTTATAACATCGTATTTGTGTCATAATGATGTACTACTTAATTAAACACAATCCAAAACCTAAAATATTTTATTTTATTAATATCATTTATTTTAATAGATTTTATCCAATTTTTGAAACTATAAGTAACTTTCCCAAGTCTAAAAAGGAAAATTTTATTTTTGAAAACATTACTTTGTGGAATCTTTAATTTTACATGCGAAAAGAATTATTTAGAAATGAATTTATATTCTAATGGATTTAAATAATATAAAATGTGACCCAAATTTCCAAAACCATGTGAAAAAATCATGGGTAATACAATGGTTTTTCATTTTCCACAATTTAAATTTCCAAGGCCTATATAAAATTATAAAACAATCCCTCAACTTTTGTGGTAAATAACCACCCATTTCTCCATTTCATTTAATTGAAAATATATCCTTCATATATTTTTAGTTATTTTTCCTCCCAAGGATCCCCCAAGGTGTCTTTAATTCCCCAAGGTTCTATCCTCAAATTTTGGGAATAACTCTTCTTGGTAAGGGAAATATCCACTTCTCTTTTCCATTCATGTTCGCTTTTTCATGGTATGTATTCCAATTTATGAACTAATTTCTTTTTTTCACCCTATATTATCCTATTATTGTAAGTATAGTATTTTATGAATGGGATATCCTTTTCCCATATCATTTTACACTTTTCAAAAACCACATTTTGTATCCATCATGCTTCTAAATTTACTTCACAAAATTTCATTCTTCTCCTTAAAAAATTCTATTTTATTTTATTTGTGTAGATACCCAAGAATTTTTTTTATAGGGGTGTTCACCATGATGTAGAAATATTTTTTCTGGGATTTACATATATGAAACTCACATTTCCTTTTGTGGGTTAAAAATTATGTAATGATCATGTCTTTAATATCTTTTGTATGTCAAGATTTTTGATAGGAAACCCATTATTTATTCTCCATGGGTTATTAATGAAATGATTTATTATAATCCGTGTTCATCACATGAAATTAATATATATGAATGGTGTTATATGATATCACTCCAATTCATTGGGTAAAGAATTTAATCTCTAAAGAAGACATGTTTTACGATACCTTGGTGAATAACCTTGGTAATTTTCATTTACAAAACCTTGATGATATAATTATGAATGTATATTTTAAATTTTTTTGCAACATTTCCATGTTATGATTCATGTTATTTTTATTATGATATTAATATTTCTCATGCCTTATCATTTTTCCTTGTGTTCTTATTGATATTTTTTAAGATCACCTATTATATGTATATCATGTTAATTACCTTACTAGGCTTAACACTCACCCATTTCCTTTGATGTATATCCCCAGGTCATGAGATTCAGTAAATATAACTTTGGGTGAACCCATGAATATATATTTAAATTGATTTTTGAATAATGTTTTATATTTTCTTGTATTACTTACCTTTTTTCCAAGAAACTAAACTTAAAAATATCCTTTTTTTTATACCATGTAATGAGAAGTTATGTAATTAAAAGGTGATATTACATAATTTGTATCAAATAATGGTTTAGTTATTTGTGGAAATTAGGATATGAAAACTTTATAAAGGACCCTAGGTATAAGTTTAAATATAGGAAAACATCCTGGTATTTTGGTGAATATTAAGTTAGTGGTTTGAGAGCAATGAAATCTCTATCTAGATACGTACAAGTGGATGTGGACAGGGAACAAATGTATCTAGTGGTAACACCTAAAAACAATACTTTGATATAGACTCAAATGTGTACTGATGCATGAGAAAAGGCCTTACCACACTCCTGGTTTGACACTCTAGGGGGATATGTTTGGTCAATCACATGATTTTTATGTTCCATTATGAAAGATATATAGAAAATGTAATTATTAATAGAGTATATTAATAAAATATTTAAAAATTATTTTTTTATCATAAAATCCCTTTAGAATTATAATATTCATAAAAATAACACATTTCTCAGTAAGGTTTTTTTATTTTAGAAAAATGGTCGGAAATATGAGGAACCTTATAAATGATGAGTGTAATGGATGATGCACTGACGAAGTTATACTGAAAACTGGAATGGAAATGTTTATAAGGATGATTAATCAACTAAATCATGTCATGAATAATAACATGAATCATGTAAATAGATTATATTCACCTCAAAGGGAACAACTTTCCCTTGAGCCCTTCATGCATCAATAACCAACTTCTTTCAGTGGTTCTATTGACCCATTGATTTCTAAACAACGAATACGATCTATAGAAAATATATTTTATATATTCTATTGTTTATAGAAAGGGAAACTAACCCTACTAGTATACCAATTAAATGGAGAAGCTGATCAGTGGTGGACTCTTATTAAAATCATGAATCCAAGATGGGTGATTATTGCTACAGAGTGGGAAGGGTTAAAGGGAATATTTTTCAATAAATATTTTCCAAGATAAATGTGAATGAAAATAGAGAAGGAATTCCTAGAGTTAAATTAGAAGTAAAATGAATCAGTGGGATTATATGAAATGAACTATACATTACTTTCTTGATACACAAATAGATTTATTTTAGATCCTAAGGGAACGATTTAATGATTTTTTGGTGGACTAAGACCCCATATGTAGAGGAATCCAGAAAATAATGATTATGAAATCTATAAGAAGATAGTGCAGAGTGATATGAATGTTGAATTGGAGTTTGGATAGATGTAGTGGTCACATAGATCGAATGAAAAAGAATAAATCAATAGAGCCAAACTTAGGGAGCAACTTTGATAACAGAAGATGAGGAAGAAAAGTGAAACTCCCCACATGTAATAAATATGGGATGAATCATTCAAGGAATTGTTTTATTGGGAGTGTAAAGTGCTATAAATATGGAAGAGATATGCATATAGATTGGAACTATCATGGTGAGGTGAAGCCTCCACTTATCAATAGTAACAACAAAGGGAAGGTGATGAAGGCCCATCCAGAAATTCAATGCTTCAAATATGGACAACTTGGGAAATTTTACAATCAATTTCCAAGTTAGAAGATACTAGAGTGGAACCACCATTAATGTCAATATAGGCCAAGGGAGTAAGGTTAGGAATTTTCTATCATAATAGATAAAGTGGAGGCTCAGAATGATGTGGTGGTAGGTACAATCGTTGTGATCTCAAAGCGATAAAGTACTTTATTTTATTTTAGTTCTACATATTTATTTATTTCATCCAAGTTTGAAAAGAATATAGGATAAATAACTAATTTTCTAGAAGTATATTTATCATTCAAGAATCCTCAAAGAATTATCCTATCATCAACAATGTATAGAAACTATAGTATTAACTTTGGAGAGTACAATTTCATCACAAATCTAGTATTCATTTCCATGGTGGAATTAGAAACTATATTAGGGATGGAATGACTCTCAAAGTATAATGCTAAGATCTATTACTGAAGAAAGGAAATTTTAGTAGTGTTGAATGAAAAACCTTGATTCATTTTTAAAGGAGGGGTATTCTAACCTTATATTTTTCTAGAATCACCTCCCACAGCCTTCTTTACAGAGTTTATTAGTGAAGTGCGAGATGGAAATGAAGGTAAAAGATAGAGAATGCCCCCATGCTTTTAGAATATATTGATGTATTTTTTGAGGAGTTACCTGGACCTCCCCTATAAATAGAGGCATAGTTCTATATAGAACTCATACTTGGACCCAATCCGATATCAAAATACCCCATATAGAATGAAAAATTTATATTTAGTGAAATTAAAGAAACAAATTCAAGATCTTTTGGGGAAGGGATTTATCTGGCCAAGTGTGTATCCTTGGGGAGTGTTTGTTCCCTTTGTGAAGAAGAAGTGTATATCAATGATACTATACATGGATTATAGAGAACTTAATGGGATCACAGTGAAAAAATTACCCTATCCCCTGGATTTATGATTTATTTGATCATATTTGTGGGGCTAAATTATTCTCCAAGATTTACCTTTGATCTGGGTATCATTAATTGAGGGTGAATAAAAAAGATATTACAAATAATTCCTTTAGAACAAGATATGGGAATTATGAGTTTGTTGTTATTCCCTTTAGGTTGAATAATTCTCCTAATATATTTGTGTATTTGTTGAATATAATCTTTGAGTACTACCTTGATAAATTTAAGGTAGTTTTTATTGATAATATTTTTATATATTCCAAAATTCACGGGGAGTATGAGCATCATCTAAGGGTTATTTTTTGAACTCTAAGGAAGGAGAATATTTTTAGAAAATTCAGAAAATGTGAATTCTGGTTACAAAAATTTTCACTCTTGGGGAACATTGTAACCAATGAAGGAATCTTAGTTTACCCTGTGAAGATAAAGGAAATAGAGGATTGGCCCCATCCTAAAAACAGTAATTGAGATTCATAGTTTCTTTGGTTTAGCAAGATATTATAGGATGTTTGTGAATTTTTTTTCATGAATTTATAATCCACTAACCATGTTAATTGGAAAATGTAATAATATTATCAGGGTAATGGAGTGTGAAGAAATTTTCTAGGAACTTAAGAAGATATTGGTTACTACATCTGTACTAAATATACCCTCTATCAGAGAAGGAATCATTATTTATAGCGATGCATATTTGAAAGGGATTAGGTGTGTCCTCATGAAAAATGATATGATGATTACTTATGAATCTTGGTAGTTAAAGCCTCATGATTAAAATTATCCTATGCCTGACCTAGATCTAGCTGTAGTCATTTTTTTCTCTAAAAATATAGATGCACTATCTTTATGGGGAGAAATGTGATATATACACAAACCACTAAAGTTTGAAGTATATTTTCACACAGAAGAAATTTGACATGATACAAATAAAATAGATATAACTTCTTAAAGACTATGACTATTAAATTAATTATCACCCTAGGAGAGAAAACAAATTTGTTGCTACATTAATTAGGAAATACCTAATTGTCCTAGAAATGATATGGATTCAAGGAGATCCTTTGATCAAGGACTTAGTAAAATTGGACATGAAAATTGTAAGGGAAGGGACATCATCAACCCTATCCCAAATTATTTCTCAACCATCATTACTAGAAAATATCAAGAAATCTCAAAGAGAAGATCCTTTCTTACAAAATCTGATAGATGCTATGAAGAATGGTATGTTTCCTGAGTTTAATATTGATGAATAATGTGTATTTAAATTTTATACAAGGCTATGTGTTCAATCTATCTTGGAGATAAAGGAGCTGATGGATGAAGCTCATAGATATACATTCTCTATACATCCTTGAAGCACTAAAATGTATAGGGACCTTTGTGATCATTGTACAAGACCAAGTTAAAAAAATAAATACTATATTCAATAGTGTACATGATATGCCACATCAAGCTTAAACAAACAAGTAAATTATATTATTTAATATGGTAATTATCGCATAGCCATTAGAATGGAGAGAATGAACTGGATTAACTGAATTATGAAAATATGGTTTAAAAATTTATATATTGTCAATTATTTTATATCTAATTAATTATAAATGAAAATAAAACCCTTTTTAAAATAAATGGAAATGGTTTTTTTGAAAAACTATTTAAATGCGCACAAGTGTATTTTATACCAATAAATTATAAAATAACTCTTATTGGATTATATTAATAAAATATAAATATATAAACACACACACACACACACATATATATATATATAAATAATATTTTCAATATAATATTTAAAATTCATCTTATGTATTTTAGAAACATGATATAAGAACAAATTCAATTTTATGGATAAAAGAGGTATTTTTCTAAAAAGGCATATTTGCCGCCTTTTGATGGCACACCTATTTTAAATTTAGTTTTTGACAATATTATAAATTATATTTTTTAAAAATAAAATTATTCTTTAAAATAGGAGTATCAAAATTTACATTGGTTGAATTTTGAGAATTTTTATGGTAAGGTTCATTTTTTATGAATAGTGAAAAAATATTGTATTTTAATTGAAAACTTTTTTTTTCTGATTTGTTTTTATTGATAGATTATATTTTATATTTGTTTTAAAGTCTAATTATATCAATTATTTATTATTTAATCTAATTTAGGTCATTATAATCAATTTTACATTGAATTTGTATATAAAAACATTTCAATCTTTTGAATGTTTTTACTTTATAAACCCGTTTTCTCGTTTCATCGACAATATTACTTTTTTAAGTACTTTATGAAATTTCTATGTTTTAAATTTTGAAATATTGATTCCATATTTGGGACAATAAGGTCAAAATTTATTATATAAGTACATTTTAATTTTTTAACAAATTATGAATAGTAACTTTATTATTTTTTTATTACCACAATTAAGGGTAAATCAGAAAATTAAGGGTAAAAATAATATTATAAATATTAAACAATTACCATAACACTTTTAATTTTTTTTGATGAGTATATTTAGTCCCTAATAAATAAAGGATCTGTTATGAGACTATTTATGACATTTTGGATGAAAATATAACCTTTATAATATTATATTCAAAGGAAAGTCAATATTGTCATTCTTTGGTTTTTAACAAGAGAAATATGTTTGATGTGGCGTTATATAATTGATATGTTTGACTATAAATATAATTTTGAAATATAAATTTTTTATTTACATCATGGTAATTTATTTTTAATTTTTAGTGATAAAATAATTACCGTAAATAGTGACATAATGATGATGAAGTAATTGTTTAATTTAAGGAAATATCAAATAAATGATATTAAAAATACTAAAATAAATATAATTTGAGATGATTAATGTAATATAATAATTTATAGATAAATTTTACATGTTAGTGATGTTTTATAATTATTTTTTTCTAATTTATCTTTTTTTTATGATATTTTTAAAAAGTCAAGTAATGAATAGTGTCAAAATTGACATTATTGATATTTTAAAATAAATAATAATTTTTAAATGATATAAAATTTATTAAAATGTTAATTTAGGAATAATTATTAGGATAAGTCTTAAAATGTAATAAATAACTCATTTATTGGTTGTTTTAAATTTTATATTAGTTATATTATCTCACAAAGTTTAAATTACATGATATCACGATAAGAGTTAAAAGGGTTAAATAAGGGTTAAAACAAAATGATAAGGATAAAAAAAATTGTAAAAAATGTATAAATTTTATTTTATAAATTTATTTAGACCTAAAATAATAATATATTATAAATTAATAATTTTTATAACATTTTTATTATAAAATTAATTTATATTAATTTAATATTTTGAATATTTCCAAGAGTTCCCCTCCCCTCTCCTATAAAAGGGCACCCATTCTTCTCTTTTCTTCACACCTCAATGCTTATTTTTTATGCCGATATATCCCCAAATACCTTCCTAGAATCCCTATACACATTCTATATCTATTATTTTAGGTATAAAACTCACCTTAGAGATGTTAAGGTGTTAATCAAAGGAGATCGTCCGAAGAAGATGTATCATTTTTAATTAAGTATTTATTTTTTAGTATATATTCAACTTAATTTAAATCATATTCAACCATTATGAAATAATAAATGTAGTATATTAAATATTCTAAGATTTTATTATGTTAATATCATCACCTAAATCCATCTCCACTTCCATCAAATGAGAAAAGAATTATCGTTTGTGTCTATGATGAACTACCGCCTCATGAAATAATATAATTTGTTTTCCATCACTGTCTCTCAAGATTGGTTATAATGATGAAATTAATGTTTATATATGATATTAATGACATATTAATCATTATTAAATAATAATATATCATTTATGTTCTTACCTTTCCATGCACATAAAAATGATAACATCGTTCGTACGTATGTGTGAACTAGCACCTCTATGAAGCGATGTGATTCAGTTTTCATCACCAAATCACATGGATGAAATATATAAGTATATATAAATTATTAATATTATATTTATGATATTATTATCATTATTAATAGATAAAATAATAATTTCCTTCTTTTCATAATGATCATTGAAAAATGGGAACATACTCATGTGTTTGTACGACCTACCGTCCCCATGATTGTAACATAGTTCATTTTTCATATCAGTTTTTAATGGATGGATTTAAAAGTATAGTTGATATATAAAAGTGATTATTATTTCATGAATATTATTCTAGATATGATGGACTAATTTCCATTTTTTACTATTTACATCATACCAAAGTCATTTTGGACTCAAGTACCAAATATCATCAAAACGTTTAACATGAACTTGACTAATTAAGTAATTTTTATAACATGATAACAAGTGAAATAAATGAAATAAAAAACTTTAAAAATATTATAATAAAATAAAATAATTAACCTAAGTTTTTTATTCAGGATGATAAATATTATACGTGATGAGTCAGATTCAAGCTAAGGGACTTCATCTCACTCTCCTTTCATGAGGCATATTTTGATGTTATACACCCAACTACTTTTATAAGGTGTACATAAAGTCCCATTTTATATATAATATAATTTATTTATTTAATATCATGTTATTTAATGTTTTGTTAAATTTTATTATTTCATGGGGATTATGATTTAAATGTTCAAAGCAGTATGGGACACTTTGAGAGTTTAAAGATTTAATTTGAAAATATTTCCTCCATATTAATATTATTGATATTAGTTTTAATTATATAAAATTATTATAAAAGAAATTATATATGTTTTTTTAATTTTAAGCATAGGTTTTTAAAAATTAATCTTTTTGTGTGTTTCATACAGAAATTTTCAAAAAATGACAAAAGTAATGTTCTATTCTTAATGTACAAAATGACAATGACTTTTTCTATCCTATAGGAATTATTTTATTATCATATTCCTTTTCAAGATTTAATATTTCCTTAAATGAAAAATAAACTTTAAATTTTTTGGATGTTTTGGTATTGAAAATGGGTTTTCAATGAAAAGGTTTTTTTTGGTATTGAAAATGGGTTCTTGAAAGAAAAAGATATTTTTATCCGAAATAGATTTTCATATGGGATTAAAAGATTTTTAAAAAGGTTTTTATGATGAAAGTGTTTTATTAATTATATGGCACTTGATCATTATGAGAAATGGGTGATCCCTATATAGATTATACATGGGGTGTCCTAGATAGTTCCGGGTAAGCCCATTATATCTGAACATGGGTTGGTTTAGAAAGTGCCAGGAAATCCCATTACATCTTAATATGAGGTGAAACATATAGTACCAAGTAAACTCGCTATAGATTAACTTTAGGTTAAACAAATAATGTCAGGTAAGATCATAATATATTAATTGTAAGTTTTCCGTATAGTTATTCCAATTGAAAGGGTTTTGAAAAGGTTTTTTTGTATATGATGCTCTAAGTCACACAAATGAGTTCTAATTTCTTGCTACGAGTATTAATGATTTTTTTTTTCAAGAAAAATGAGTGTTTTTTATATGTTAAAATGTTTTATTTCATATTTTCAAATAAATTTAAATATAAAGGTAAATGTTATATGAGTTTTCTTGTTTTTATTGAAATAACATTTTCCTTTCTTTTTTATATCCCTTAGTGATATTTTCTTCTCATCCCAAGTTTTTAAAATTTCTTCCATAGGATTTAAGGGGGGATAGAGACAAGGAAGAGATCAAGGGGATAATTGTGAATATTTTTTATGAAGAAAAATCAAGTTTTATTTTAAAGAGTTTTATATTATGGAAAAAAATGGATACTGAGTTTAAGTGTCCACTTGTAATGTGTGAGATTAATTTGTAAGAGTTTATCCTAATTCTATAAAACTCTAAAATAAAAATATACTCAATGTTAAGGAAATTAAAAATTTTAAATTTACTCAATGTTATGCAATTTTTAAGGCTAGTTCCTTATAGTTGGTATCAAAGGATGGTTTAGACAAATTTAGAGGTTATGATAGTGTTAATAGCATGCCCTTATAAGATTTTACTTTATGGTTAAGTTGAATTGATGTTTCATTTTAATATTTCCTTGTTACTTCATCTAAATTATTCTTATTAAATTTTTTTTACATATAGGAAAGAATGAATCTATAGCAGGAAGGAACTGAGAGGAAAGTATCCTTTCAAATCAAATTCCTGAGATGGTTGGAATTGGAATAGAATTGTTTTACAGTGATAGATCAGTTGACACTTGCTATAAATGGTGGTGGTATCTATGCTAGAGAGGAACTTGATCTACCATGAAGGAACATGTATATATTGGAAAATTCAAATAGGAAACTTCCCCACCATTCAATGGATCATCTGACTTAATGGTAGATGATGGATGGATCAATGCCTTGGATAATATATTTGAAGTCATGGGATGTTCAAAATGTCCAAAGGTAAATCTTTTCATTTATCATTTTGAAGGTTAAGTCGAACAATTTTGGTCTTTGGTTAAGAATAATTGGGAGAAAGATGATATTGATTCAATAGAATGGGAAAAATCTAAGAATATATTCCTGGAGTAATATTTTCCCAAGGGTTTTCAACTTGGGATTGAAAAAAATTCTTTGAATTGAAGTAAAAATATAATTATTTAGTGGTTTACTATGAATAAAACTTCACAGGATTGGCAAGGTATATTGTGAATTTTATTTACGATATTGGTAGTAAAATTTATAGATTTTACTCAGTATTAAAACCAATTATATGAAGATATTTGGACTCATGAGAATTTAAAATTTATGTGAAAGTGGTTCATTATGCTGAAAAATTTGAGATAAAGTTTTCCAATAATTATGAACCATAAGATGACAAGTGTAAGAAACAATCAAGAAGAGCGGAAATGGAGAATCATTAAACAAATAAATCGAGAGGTAGGCCCTTAAAATTTTCTAAGTGAAGAAAATAACATTTCAAAGAATGTTTGACTTGATCAGGTAAGTGTTTTCATTATGGTCATTTTGGTCACATGATCTATGAATATAAAGAAAAGACCCATGGACAACCAATGAACGAGGTAAACAATATCCATCAAAAGGCTAGGTTCTTATTTGCAATGAGTTGGGTTATTGTTATAATATGTATCCAAAGTTAGTTATACAAGAAGGAAATATATATGATCAGAAACAAAAAGGTTCGGGAAAATATTTTTCTACTATTTCATTTGATGTTGAGACATCCAGTGTAGATATGGAAGCTCTAGGGAACTCGATATTTTTTATAGTTAACCATAAGTTGAAGTTTTTAGACACACCATCTGAGGTTTTAAGTAATGTGATAATAAGTTATTAAGGACATTTCTCATAGATTATTTAATGGGTTTATATTTATGTAAGTCTTTTATTTAACATTAAGCATGTCTTTACTTTTAGACATGAGTTTTAAATTATTGATAAACTTTAGGGTTTGTGTGATCTTTAAAGATTAAGGTTATTTTTGGGGATGTGCATCATAATTATGGAAATTTTATGAGGATAAAATTGTGGTTATAAAATAGAAATATATCAATTAATTATATTTCCTTATGTTCATAGATAATAAAGAAATTCCTCAACTTTATGAAAGGGATCTTAAAACAAAAACATTATCCGTTTACTTTTCTTACTAAGAAATCAATTACCATTTAACCAATCATAGATTTATGGTTTTGTGATTGTTAACTATCTCATGAACATGTTCTCTATCACACTCCATCAGAACTTTATAGTTATTTTTTCTTCCATATACATGTTTTCCTACATGAAAACCTCCCATGTGTTATCTTAGGTGACCATTATAATTCTCATTATTTATTTTAATGTGAATGTTTCATTATTCTTTTTTTTGATGTGGGATTAAACAAAGGTATTTTGAAAAGTGAGACCCCTAGTTTTTGAACCCGAGTGAAAATTGAAAGGATGAAATTTATTAAAGGGTGTTAGAATGTAACATCCTGAGTTTAAAAAAAATACTATGTTCGATATCATACAAGATATGGTACATTGTGCTTAAACACATAACTAAATATTATTATTTAATATGGAAGTTATGGCATATATGTCAGAATGGTGAGAATGAATAGTTATAAATAAATAAATAAAATATGGTTTAAACATATATATTATTAATTCTTTTGTGACCAATTAATTATAAATTAAAATGAAACCCTTTTTAAAATAAAAGGAAATGTTTTTTTTCTTAAAAACTATTTAAATATGCACAAATGTCTTTTATTCCAATAAGTAATAAAATCACTCTTATTGGATTATATTAATTATATATATATATATGTATGTATATAATATTCAATATAATATTTAAAATTCAAATTATGTGTTTTCCACACATGATATAAGAACAAATTCAATTTTACAGATAAAAGATGTATTTTTCTAAAAAGCCATATTTGCTTCTTTTTGATGGTGAACCTATTTTAAATTTAGTTTTAGAAAATTTATAAATTATATTTGATAAAATAAACTTCTTCTTTGAAATATTATTATCAAAATTTACTTTGGTCAATTTTTTGGTATTTTTTTGATAAGATTCATTTTTTGATGAATAGTGAAAAAAATACTGTATTTTAATTAAAAACTCTTTTTTCATATTATTTACTTGTATTGTTTAATTATATTTTATACTTATTTTAAAATATAATTAGATAGAGTTTTTATAATTTAATCCAATGTAGGTTGTTGGAATAAATTTTACATTGAATTTTGATATACAAATATTTTCATCTTTTGAACGTTTTTACTTTAAAAACCTGTTTTCTCGTTCCGTCGATGAGATTAATTTTTAATTTATTTTTGAAATTTATGAGTTTTTAATTTTTAAATGTAGATTCCGTATTTGGAATCATAATTTCCAAATTTAGTAAATATATCCCTTTTATTTTTTGAACAAAATATGAATTGTAACTTTAGTAATTTGTTTTATTACCACGATTAAGGGTAAATAAGATAATTAAGGGTAAAAATAATATTATAAATATTATAAAATTGACCTAACACTTTTTATAATTTTAATTTATGAGTATATTTAGTCTCTAATCATTAAGGGATCAGTTATGATTCCATTTATGTCCTTTTGGATGTGAATATAACCTTTATAATATTATAATCAAAGGAAAGTCAAAATTTTAATACTTTTTTAACAAGAGAAATATTTTTAATGTGGGGTTATATAACTGATATGTTAGAATTTAAATAGTATTTTTAAATATAAAATGTTTATTTAAATCGTGGAAATTTATTTATAATTTTTAGTGATAAAATAATTACCTTAAACAGTGACATAATGATGATGAAATGATTGTTTAATTAAAGGAAATATCAAATAAATGATATTAAAAACAGTCAAATAAATATAATTTGAGATTATTAATGTCATAGAAGAATTTTTTATATGAATTTTAAATGTTAGTGATATTTAATTATTATTGGTATAAATTTATCTTGTTGTTATAATATTTTTAGAAAGTCTAGTAATGAATATTATCAAAATTGACATTATTGATATTTTAAAATACATAATATTTTATTAAATGATATAAAATTTATAAAAATCTAAATTGTGGAAATATTATTAGTATAATTATTAAAATTTAATAAATTAATCATTTATTGGTTATGTGTAATTTTATAATAATTATATTAACTCTCACCAATGTAAATTACATGATATTATAGTAAGAGTTAAAAGGCTTAAATAGGGGTTAAAACAAAAATACGTGGATTAAAAAATATACAAAACATGTCTAAATTTTATTAAATTAAGGGATTTAGACCAAAAAAGATCTTATATTCTTAATTATTAATTTTTATCCATTTAGGTTATTTTTTTAATTTTTTTTAATTTAATATTTTAAAGATTTCCTAGAGTTCCCCTCCCCTCTCCTATGAAAGGAAACCCATTCTTCTCTTTTATTCACATCTAAAAGATTATTTGGTTCCAAAAATGTCTAAAAAAACCTCTTCCGATATACCCTCCCCATATTCTACAGCTATTATTTTAGGTAGAACACTCACCTTAGAGGTGATAAGGTGTTAATCAAAGGAGATCATTTGAAGAAGATATATCATTTTTAATTAAGTATTTTTATTTTAGTTATTATTACACTTTCTTAAAATATTTTTAAACCATGATGAAATAATAAATACATTATCCTGAATATAATAATATTTTATTATGTTAATATCATTACCTAAATCCATATGCAATTCCATAAAATGGTAAAGGAATTATTGTTCGTGTGTACAGAGAACTACCCTCTCACAAACCAATATAATTCATTTTCCATTAGTGTCTCTCAAGACTGGTTATAATGATGAAATTAATTTTTATATATTATATTCATGACATTTTTATCATTATTAAATAATGATATGTCATTTATGCTCTTACCTTTCCATGGACATAAAAATTATAACATCGTTTGTGCGTATGTATGAACTATCACCTTCATGAAGTAATGTGATTCATTTTTCATCACCACATCACATAGGAGATATATTAATTATTAATAAGGTATTTATAAAATTATTATAATTATATAAATATAAAATAATAATTATATTCTTTCCATAACGATCATTAAAAAATGGAAATGTTACTCATGCGTACGTATGACCTACCGTCTATATGATTATAACATATTTCATTTTTCATATCCATATGTTTAGATGAATTTAAATGTATAATTGATAGAGAAATTTTTTTCAATAAATTTAAATTTATTTTCATTTTTTAAATCCCACAAAGATTTACTTTAAGATAAATTTCCTCATTTTATGATATTGGTGATATTTTGAGCTTAATAATAAAAATGGCCCATTTCATATTTTTAACTATTTTAAATTATTTTTGTATTTTATCCAAAACAATTTCTACATTAATCAAAATTGAAAAATAATTTCTTTTCCATATTTTAAAAATATGTAAATTTATTTCATCCTTCTTGACCAAAAGCTAAATCGACCATATGGAAGCTCAAAATATGTTCACAAGTTGGACCATGAAAACTGTTTATAGATCTACAGTTTTTTGGTTTGGGGTCCACAACTCATTCATGATGGGACAAATTGCTATGAAATTCAGTGGGTGGATGTGAAAGACATTTTGGAACATCTTTCAGGAAGTCTAGGATGCGTTAATTGGTCATCTTATTGGTAATTAAAGCATTTTTATCTGGAGTTTGTAGATTTGGAGAGTCGGACTGGACATAATAAATTGTTAGAGTAAAACTGTCATAACTCTCCCAAGACTTGTCCAAAATATGATGAAATTTTGAGGAGATTTGTAAAATATAATTATGAAAAACATTAAATAAGGGTGAAATGCGTGAAGAGGTCATTTAATGGGGATACAACGTGTCAACATTCGGGGGACAAATTCTTCCTATAAAAGAAGGGGAGATCCTCACTCTCAAAGCATCTCATTCCACCCTATTCCTTCCAGGACACCAAGGAGGAGAAATTTTTGGATTTCTATCTTTTATTTATTTTATTTTAAATATATTTTTAATGCCTTATTCTTCCCCATTCATCTTTATTAACCTTACTATGGTTCGGTAAACATTTTGAGTGATTCGGGAAGGATTGGTTTTCTATTTTGTAATGCTTGAGTTCTTGGACACAATTTAATGAAATTTATTTCTTCTTCAAAGTTGTTTTTAGTTTTATATAGATGATTTTATTATCAAGAGCGATCATTCTTGAATTTTAATTCTGTTATTGATTTTTTACTTGGTAAATAATCAGTATCTCCCTCTATTGATTTCTAGTTTATACACGATGGAGTAGACCAGAGATTAGTGGTGAAGTACTCGACGATCCTCAGTACGTGTAAAAGGGGTAGTGGATGTTCTTGATTGTTTGGGATGAACAAGAACTGATTGGGTATTTCCAAAGTAAATTCAGGATATTCAATATAACTCTCTTACATATGGAAGGATAGTTGACCAAACTAAGATCTTAGTAAGGTTTTCTCTCACCATCACAATTTCGCCAAGGAATTGAGAGAAAACAGTTGTGGAAACTCACTTTAATCAAATCCAAATAAGGGGATTGAATTAAATTGAATAAGTATAGTATTATAAATTGGAAATAAACCCTGGCATAATAAATCTTTTAAAATCATAGTTTTCAATCATTTTAATTTCAAATTTCATTTCAATCATTTTCTTATTGATTTATTCTAAAAACACTACATTTTTACCATCGTTTAAAAGTGAAAAATAGTTTTTTGTGCACTCCTCTTCAGAATAATTCTTAGGGTTAATCACTAGACTACACTTAAGAAATATAAAAATTATTTTTCCATGCCCCATGATAGGAATGCGTCAAATATGGTACCGTTGTCGGGGAGGCATTGCAACAATTGTTTTTTCAGAATTGAATGAACCACAACTCAAAAGAACCATTAATTTAATTTGATTTTTAAATTAAAATAATATCAAACCAAATAAGAAAGAAAAACTACCAGAAATCCTTGAGGAAATAGATCTCTCAGATTCATGTAAAACTCTTAGTTTTCACTGTAAACATGAAATCGTGGCTGGAAATCCCAATCAAACCCTATATGATCTATGTGCACCTCAGTTTTCCATTCAAAATAACCGAATCATTGCAGAAAATACACCAAATGACTTTGAATTACGTGTCAATATCATTCCCATTCTTCCAATATTTCATGGTCTTACAGGAGAAAACCCAAATTGGCACATGCAAGAATTCATCTATGCTTACTCAAGCTTCAGGCCAAGAGGAGAACCTGAAGACCAATTTTAGTGGAGGGAATTCCCCTTCTCACTCAAAGGAGAAGCTAAAGAATGGTTTTACAATCTACAACCAGGGAAGATCGATGATTGGGAAGAGATAAAAATATGTTTCATGTAAAGATTCTTTCCCACATCTTGGAGCATTGCCATTAAGAAAGAGATTTATAGCATACGACAATCAACTAAAGAAACCCTCTACGAGTACTGGGAGCATTTCAAGAAGCTTTGTTCCTACTGACCACATCAAAAAATGGAAAAACTCAAATTACTTGTGTTCTTCTACCGAGGAATTCTGTACAATGATCAAAATCTTCTAGATGCCTCATCTGGGGGATCCCTAATTGACAATTCACCCACATATATCAGAGTAATAATTGATAAGATTACTCAAAACTCAAAAATATTTGGAACAAGAGGGTCAAAAACAAGCGGAATACATGAGGTGAGAACAATTTATTCAATAGAATTAATTAGAAGCGAGATGGGATCAGTAATCTGGTTAGTGAGACAGATGGATGTGGAACAAGTGAAGAAACAACAAGAACCAAATATGGTATGTAGTTTATGCTCTTCTAATTATCATTACACTAAACACTGTCTAGAAGTGCAGAGAACCTAATTTTGTGGTACTAACTATAAGTAAAGGGAATTACAGCCAAATCCACCATGTCATCCCCAAAAACAACCAAGATATGGATTCCAATAGACCCAGGATAAACCTCCATTTCAACACTAATACCAGAACCCTCCTCCATTACAATAGTCCTACAAACAACCCTTTCAACAACAAAATCCCTTTCGGCCACCACCATTCCAAATAAAGAAATATAATAAACCATACAACAATGCACATACATCAATTGAGAACCAACAGGTACAATCAGATGTTGAGGGGCTTAAAGAAAACGTGAAAGACTTATCCAACAAGTTAAAAAATGTTTTGGAAATTTTATCTAAGAATCCAAGGAAACTTCCATCCCAAACAGTTCCAAATCCAAATGATATTTTCAATGAAATCATAATAAGAATTTGAAAATAAATCCCATCTCCAGCCAATATTGAACCCAAAACAATACCACCTATTCTAAGGAATAATGATGTTGAAAATTTAGAAAATCTTGTGAAAATCCACCCAGAAGAAGAAAAGGAAGAGGAGGAGAAGAAGGATAGTCCACAAAATAAGAGAAAAGAAATGCCAATTCAAAGGAAAAAAAGTGATAAGAAAGACCTACCCCCACCATTTCCATCAAGTATGATTGAATCAAAGAAATTGCATGAAGAATCAGTTCAAAAAAAATTCTGGACATTTTTCAAAAAGTGGAAATCAATATCCCCCTACTTGAAGCTATCAAAAAAATTCAATTGTATGCAAAATCTTTGAAAGATATTTGAACCAAAAAGAGAATACTTTATTGTAATGAAAGAATCAACTTGAGGAGAAGTGTCTCATCCCTTTTCACCCCATATATTCCAACCAAATGTCAAAAGCCAGGGACGTTTTCCATTCCATGCACCATTGGTTCGTTAAATTTATATAATTATTTGTGTGATCTAGGTGATTCAATTAATGTATTTCTTTACTTAGTATACACTTATTTGAATATGGGATACTTAAATCTCAAAATAGTGGTGGTCCAGCTTTCAAAAAGATCCATATTTTTCCCAACTAGAGTTCTAGAGGATGTACTGGTGAAAGTCAAAAATCTCTTATTCCCAGCCAACTTCTATGTGCTAAATATGGAAGAATATAGGAGCCCTTCACACTAACCCATAATTTTGGAAAGATATTTCTTGAAGATAACCAAAACCATCATCAATGTCCATGAAGGTACAATCACCATAGAATTTGGAGATAGTGTAGTCCACTTCAACATTTTTGAATCCATGAGGTACCCATCAGATGATCACTCCATCTTTTCACTCCCCCATGAAGTTAGTACTAAACCCATTTAATAATCTAGTATGTTACATGAATTCATTGGATTAAGAGATATTTTTTCCATTAATGAACATGTGATTTCCCAAAACCCTATAGATTCTGATTTTATGTGGGAATAAGAGGTAAAATATAATTTCAGTGATGATTTTTGTCGATGTGGAATATGACATTGTTTCTTGTGTTTAGGAGGTCCATACTTTGGAAGTGGGTAATGCCAATTTAATTTCATCCCTTGAGCATCCCCCTAAACTATAATTAAAACTACTCCCCAATGATTTGAAATATGTGCACCTTATGGAAGGAGAGAAATTACTTGTGATTGTTGTAAATAATTTTCCTAAAACCCAAGAAAAATATTTTATTGATATTTTGAGAGAGAATCTCCAGGAAATAGGGTGAGATTAGGTGATATCCCAAGAATAAACCCAAAAATATGCTCACATAGAATTTTTCTTGAGGGATATTCCAAACCAATCAGAAAGCCCAAAGGTGGATGAATCCCACCTTTATGGAGGTTGTAAAGAAGGATATCGTGAAGATCTAGGAATTTGGGATCATCTATCCCATTTCAACTTCACAGTGGGTTAGACCAATTCATGTTGTTCCTAAAAAAACTGGCCTAACCACTATGAGGAATGAAAATAATGAGTTAGTACCTATGAGAATTCAGAATAGGTGGAGAGTGTGCATTGATTTTGAGAAATTAAACTAAGTCACTCAAAAAGTTTATTTACACATCCCCTTAATTTACCATATGTTAGATATTTTGGAAGGGAGAACTCATTATTACTTTTTGGAGGGATTTTCAGGTTACTTTGAGGTAGCCATTTCTCCTGAGGATCAAGAGAAGATGACATTTACACTCCCCTTTGGTACTTTTTCATATAAAAGGATGCCATTTAAATGATGTAATGCTCCAGGTACATTTAAAAAGTGCATGGTAAGTATATTTTCTGATAACATTGAAAATTTCTTGGAAGTTTTATTAGATGATTTCACTTTTTTTGGAGATTCTTTTTATCATTGTTTTAAAAATATGGATTTTTTTTGAAAACCTGCATTGAAAGAAATCATGTTTTGAATTTTGAAAAGTGTAATTTCATAGTTGAAAGAGGAATTTTACTTTGAAATTTCATTTCTCAAAATGGAATTGAAGTGGATAAATCAAACATTGAAGTGATAAATTAATTTCCTTACCCTACTTGTGTGAAACATGTTAGATCATTTTTTGGACATGCAGGATTCTATAGGAGGTTTATCAAAGATTTCAGTAAGATTTATATCCCTCTTTCTAGATTACTTTTGAAAGATACTGATTTTGATTTCAATAACACATGTGGGGAATACTTTATTGAGTTGAAGAAGAGATTGATTTATCTATTCGCGATGAAACTGCCAAATTGAGAAGGACCATTTGAGTTACTTTGTGATGCTTCCAACCAAGAGGTTGGAGCTATCCTTTGTCAGTGAATTAAGGGAAGACCAGAAGTCATTTTAAATGCCTCTAGAACCTTAAATGTGGCCAAATTAAATTATAAAATCACATAAAAAATGTTCTTAGAAGTTATGTTTTCTTTAAAAATATTTAGATCATATCTTTTTAGAAGTAAAATCATTTTGTTTTCTGATCGTGCATCTATGAGGTACTTGATAAAGAAAGATGATGCTAACATGAGGCTAGTGAGATGGATGATACTACTGAAGGAGTTAAATATATAAATCAATGACAATAAGGGATCTAATAACCAAGTGGATGATCACTAATGTAGACTACCAAACACTACTAAAATTTAAATTCCATAAAAGACCCACTGAATGATCAAATTCTATGAGAGAAGTTGTACTTGATTGAAGGAGAAGTGCCTTGGTATGCTGACATGGTCAATTATCTGATAACATATTAGGTTTTATCTCATTTAAATTCTCACCAAATTCAAATCCTAAAAGCTGAATCTATGTAGTACATTTGGGATGATCCATTCCTTTGAAATATTTTCAATAATCAAGTAATAAGAAAATGTTTACATAAAGGTGAAGTTAAATATTTCTTTGATTTTTGTCACACATTAGCTTATGGAGGCCACTTTGTACTTCAAAGGATGGAAATGAAGGTTTTAAGATCTATAATTTATTGTCCCACCATTTTTAAAGAAGATCATAAATTTTTCAAAATTTGTGAAAAATGTTATTTTTTAGAGAATATTTCAAAGAGACAAGAAATGCCTCAAAATCCAATAAATTTTAGTGACATTTTTGAATTATGGGGGATTGATTTTATAGGAACTTTCCTAATATCCTCTATAAATTCTTATATATTTATTATAGTTGAGTATGTTTCCAAATGGGTGGGAGAAAAATCCACTAGGAATGATAATGCTAAATTTGTTTGTGATATTGTCAGGGCTAACATATTTTGTAAGTTTGGAGTGTCCAGATCCATCATCAGTGACCAGGGGACTTACTTCTGTGATCGGAAAATAGATACTTTGCTGAAGAATTATAGGGTGCATCATAAATCATCAACTCACTATCATCCACAAACTAATGTGAAATCTGATGTTTCCAATAAGGAAATCAAAGGAATTTTGAAAAAGACTGTTAATATAAAGAGGAAGGATTAGAGCCAAAGGTTGGAAGATACCTTATGGGCTTACTGGACAACTTACAAAACCCATATTAGAATGAGTCCATATAGACTTATTTATGGGAAAAACTTCCACCTACCTATGTAATTAGAGCATAAGGCATATTAGGCTGTGAGGAAAACAAATTTAGACCTTGAAAGTACTGGGAAAGAAAAAAGATTGAATTTTGAAGAGCTAGAGGAAATTAGAAGGGAAGAATTTGAAAATTACAGGATTTAAAAAGAAAGAACAAGAGTGGCCCATAAAAAGTTGATCCAACTAAAATACTTCTATCCTAGAGACAAAGTGTTTTTATTGAACTCAAGACTCAAGTTGATGCCATGTAAAATTCTCTCTAGATGGGAAGGTCTATTTATAGTTACTAAGGTATATCCTTTTAGTGCTGTGTAAATTATGAAGGATGGAGAGTAGGATCCATTCACTATTAATGGGAATAGTTTGAATAAATTCCTTGGTACCCTACCATCAGAGCTAGTGGAGGAGATCACACTCCTCCAACCTATTTATCAATAAAATCTGTCAGGTCGTACCTCTTCTTTGCATTTTTTTTCTTACTGTGATTATTTTTCAAATCTTCTAACTTGTTAAATCCATTTTAACATACTAAAGATAATATATTAATTAAGTGTGGAGGAGGTAACCTTTTTAGTTTAGGATTTTCATTTTTTTGTTTGGTTTTCTATTTTTATAAAAATAATAATAAAAATTTTTGTTTGTTTTTCCAATATTTGTGTGTTTATTTTTAAAATTTAGTGTGTTGTCAAAACATTTGAGATGAAATGATTATCATTTCTATTTTTGAAACCCATGTCAATTAGTTAACCAATCTATTCCATGAAACTGAGCTTAAATGAATGCTGAAATGTCTTTGTTTCAAGTTCAAATATTTTGGAATTTCATGAAAGATACTCTGATTTTTAAATCCCATGCTATATATCACTGTCTTTATTTTTAAAATCACTTTACTATGAGGATTATTTACCAATTTTTTCATATTATTTACATTCAACTCATTTATTGAGATAACCAGACCATGCTTTCTTTAACTAGAATTTGATTTATTCTTGTCAAAACTTGAGGGTTTGAGGTACTTGTGTTTTAAATGATTGAAGAATTTATTTGATTTTAATCCCCATTTTCAAAATAATCATTTTTATTATAGCATACCTTATACATTAATCCTTGTAGCCCTTATAATCCATGAACAACTTATCAGGTTAGCCACATTACAGGCCAATTTTCCCTATCCAACCTTCTCTTGAAGTGAACTTTCATGATTGAGTTGAACTTAAGTGTGGGGGAAGATGCATTTTGGTGTACTACCTCATTTGGTGATACTTTAGGTGGAAAATTAAATCTAAAAGAGCTTATGTTTCTACTAAATATTTCATTTTGTTAAATGATGGGCCTTTTCTTATGCTTTCATGAAAAAATATGTTGTTCCTTTCCGGAGCTTTCAAATTAGAAAGAAAGATGTTCCTATCTAAAGCTTTTAAGAAAAACTATGTTGGAGAAGATTTTTTTTCTGGTGAAATGCTATATTCCATGAAATTTACTTGAATTTTCATGATGATGGAGATAATTTTCTATAAAAGGGAAGATAAAAAGACCACACTTGAGTTAAAATTATAATCTTTCAATTTTTCTTCTGAAAAAGAGCTAAGCCCTCCTTTTTGGCCTTTGAATTTTTAACATCTAAATCCTACCAACCAGAATCCACAGAACAAGCCTGAAAAGTACTCATTAGAAACACATATAATTGAATCATATTGGGTGGATAAGTAGGAATTTATTATGCCTATTATGACTCTTGTGTGAGTTTGGATGAGAAAAGGCTTGTTGAACATTTGCATTTGTTAGATGAGAGAAAATTCATGTGGGGTAGGTTTTTTGTGTGAATTGGATAAGAAATGAAGTGGAAATATATTAAATAATCCAAATGAAGAACTTGAAATGATTTTTTATGAGTTATGATATCTTTTTATTTCTTAGTGTGGATTTGGTAGATCTCATGGGTATGTGTTTTGTATATGATTTGATTTAATTTTGACATGAGTCCAAGTGCTAAGTGTGGGGGAATTGATAGAGAAAATATTTTAAATAAATTTATGTTTAATTTAATTTTTTTAAATCCCACAAAAGTGTTACTTTAAGATAAATTTCCACATTTTATGATATTAGTGATATTTTGAGATTAATAGTAAAAATGACCCATTTCGGAATTTTAACTATTTTAAATTATTTATGTATTTTGACCATACCATTTTCTAAACTAATAAAAATTGAAAAGTTATTTCTTTTCAAAATTCTACACATATAGAGATTCATTTCATACTTCTTGACTAAAACCTTAATCGACCACATGGAAGATCGAAAGAAGATCATAATTTGGACCATGAAAACTGTTTACAAATCTGTCAATTTTTAGTGTGGGGTCCATAACTTGTTAATGATGGGACCAATTGCTATGCAATTTGGTGGGTGGATGAGAAGGACGTTTTGGAACGTATTTTATAAAGTCTAGGATGCGTGAATGGTCCATATTAATGGTAATTAAAGTATTCTAATCTGGAGGTTTTCTTTTTAGAGAGTCTGACTGGACAGAATAAATTGACAGAGTAAAACGATCATAAATCTCGCAAGACTTGTCCAAATACTTTGAAATTTTTAGGAGAGATGGAAAAGATAATTAATAAGAACATTAAAGAATAGTTAAATGTGTTAAGTGGTAATTTAATGGGGATAATATGACTCAACCTTTGGAGGATAAATTCTGCCTATAAAAGGAGGGGAGATCCTCCCTCTTAAAGCATCTCATTCCATCCCATTCCTTCCAAGACACCAAGAAGGATAAATTTTTGACTTTCTATCTTTTATTTATTTTATTTTTCATATATTTTTAATGTGTTCTTATTCCCCATTCATATCTATTACCCTTACCATTGTTGGGTAAACATTTTGAGTGATTCGGGAAGGGTTGGTTTTCTATTTTTCAATGCTTGAGTTCTTGGAAATTATTGAATGAAATTTCTTTATTCTTAAAAGTTGTTTTCAATTTAATATAGAAAATTTTATTTTCAAGTTTGATGATTCTTGAATTTTAATTATGTTATTTTTTTTCCTTGGTAAATAATTATTATCTCCCTCCACTAAGTTCTGGTTTATATATAATGGAATAGACCAGAGATTAGTGGTGAAGTACTTGACGGTCGTTAGTACATGTAAAAGGGGTAGTAGATGTTCTTGATTTTTTTGGATAAACAAGACCCAATTGGGTATTTCGCAATAAAATTGAGTACAATCAATACAACTCTTTTGCATATGGAAGGAGAGTTGACCAAACTGATATATTGGTAAGGTTTTCTCTCACCATAATAATTTCACCATGGAAGTGAGAGGAAACAGTTGTGGAAACTCACATTAATCAAATCAGAAGAATAGGTTTGAATTAAATTGAACAAGGATAACATTACAATTCGGAAACTGACCCTAAACTAATCACACTTTTAAAATCATAGTTTTCAATCATTTGAATTTCAAATTTCATTTCAATCATTTTCTTATTGATTTATTCTAAAAACACTACATTTTACCATCGTTTAAAAGCAAAATTCTATTTTGTGTGCACTCTTATTCCAGATACTTCCTAAATTTAATCACTATACTACACTTAAGAAATATAAAGTTTGTTTTTCCAAGCACCATGATAAGCATGCATCAATAATTGATATAAAAAATTTATTATTATGTCATGAATATTATTCTGGAGATGATGGAGTAATAACCATTTAGAATATTGACATCATACTAAAGTCAATTTGGACTCAAGTACTGAATATAGTCAAAATGTTTTTTATGAACTTAAATAAGTAAGTAATTGTTATAACATGATGAAAAGCGATATAAAAGGAATAATAAACATTAAAAATGTTCTAAATAAAGTAAATAATTAACCAAATTTTATTATTCAGGAAGATAAATGTTGTACATGACGATTCAGACTCAGGGTAAGGGACTTTATCTCAATCCCGTTTCATTGAGCCATATTTTGAGTTTATACACCCCCATTATTTTATGAGGTGTATATACAATCCAATTTGGCTTATCATATCATTAATTTATTTATTATCATGTTATTTTATGTTTTTTACATGTTATTCTTTGATGGGGATTGCAATTTAAATGTCCAAAGTGGTATAAGACACTTTGAGTTTTTAAAGATTTAATTTTAAAATATTTCCTCCATATAAGTATTCTTGATATTATTTTTAATTATATAAAAGTATAATAAAGGAAATTTTATTTCTATTTTAAATTTCATTCAAAGGTTTTCAAAAACGAATCTTTTTTCATGTTTCATACATAAAATTTTGAAAAATAACAAAAGCAATGTTCTATTCTTAATGTACATAGCGACAAAGACCATTTATCCACTGTGGACATTATTTTATTATCATATTCCTTTGAAAGATTTCATATTTCATTATATGAAAAACCATATTTATAATTTTGGATATTTGGGTATTGAAAATTATTTTTCATTGAAATATTTATTTTGGTAGTGAAAATGGGTTCTTGAAAGAAATGATATTTTTATCCAAATATTCTTTTCACAAGGGATTAATAGAGTTTTTCAATGGGTATTATGATGAAAGTGTTTTATTAATGATATGGTACTTGAGAATTATAGAAAATGGGTGAGACTGATATAGCTTATACATGAGGTGGCCTAGATAGTATTTTGTAAGCCTATTATATCTTAACCTGGGGTGGCCCCAATAGCGTTAGTAAAGCCCATTACAACCTAACATGGGGTGGACCAGATAGTTTCGAGTAATCCTGTTATAAAAAAACTTGGGGTGGACTAGATAACACTGATTAAGGTCATAATATCTTGATTATAATTTTTCCATACGGTTATTCCAATTGGAATGGTTTTTGAATTTTTTTTTATATGATGCTCCAAGTCACATAAATATGTTTTAATTTTTTACAATGGGTTTTAATGATTTTCTTAGGTAAAAGTGTATATTTTTTCATGTGAAAATATTTTATTTACCATTATCAAAGAAATTTGAATATAAAGGTTAATTTTATGTGAGTTTTCATGTTTTTATTCAACTAATATTTTACTTTCTTTTTTATATCCCTTAATGAGATTTTTTGCGCATCCCAATTTTTTAGAATGTCTTTAAGTGGATTTAAGGAGGGATAGAGAAAAGGATGACATAAAGGGGATAAATTTGAGTATTTTTCAGGAAGAAAAATCATGTTTTATTTTAAAGAGTATTATATTGTGGAAAAAAGAGATAATGAGTTGAAGTGTACACTTTTATTATGTGGGCTTACTTTGTAAGAGTTTTTTATAATTCTCTAATACTCTAAAATGAAAAGATCCTCAATATAAAAGAAAGTAAAAATATTCACTTAACTCAATATTATGTAATGTTTTAAGTTTGGATCCTTACAATAATTATTGTTTGGATAATATAAAATGGGATATTATTAACTCCACTGTAAGGTGCTTGGTGTGTTAGCTAGTGAAGGCAGAGTGAAAAATTCCTAAAGGGGTATTGCAACCACTACCCATACCCATATGTAAGTGGGATAATATCACTATGGAATTTATCATTGGTCTCCCTAGGACATACACAGGAATCAATATGATTTGTTTTATAGTGGATCGACTCAATAAGACTACCCTTTTCATCATTATTAGGGAAGATTTTTCTCTTGACCAACTTTCCAAGTTTTATAGAAAGGAATATGTGAGGTTTCATGGGGTGCCAATTTCTACCATTTCTGATTGTGATCTGAGGTTTAGATCTAAATTATAGATAAATCTTCAACATTATCTAAATACTAAATTGAATTTTAGTATGACCTATCACCCCAAACTGATATCCAATCTGAAAAGACTATTCTGCACTTGAGTATATGTTGAGAAGATGATAAATTGAATTTAAAGGTGGATGGGATCAACCCCTCCCATTAGTTTAGTTATCATTCAACAATATATTCTACTCAAGTATTCAAATAGAAACATATAAATCTCTATATATAAAGTGATTTATAACTTCTACTTGTTGGGATAAAGTTGGTGAGGGGGAATTTCTTGTGCTTGATCTTTTATAAGAGATGACAGAAAAGGTCCATGCCATCCAAAAAAATATAAAGGCTAATTAGAGTCAGAATAAGTGATATGATGATTTCCGTTGAAGGGAATTTGATTTTGATGTAAGAGACAAAGTTTTGCTTTGGATATCACTATGGAATAGATTCATGCAATTTGAAAAAAAGGGAAGATTAACCTGGGGTACATTTTTCCCTTTGAAATCCTTGATCTCATATGAGTAGTGGTATATCAGGAAGAACTTACACTAAATCTATATCATGTTCATGATGTATTCCACATATCTTTCTCGAGGAAGTACATACCTAATACCTCACATGTACTGAATCCGGAGGTGGTACAACTGGAACATGACCTCTCTTATGAAAATCATCTGATTTAGATTTTAGACTATAGAAACAATGTTCTACGTAGAAAGACTACCCATATTGTCAAAGTTGTGGGGAGGAACCATAAATATGAATAAGTGACATGGGAACTTTAGGAGACAATGAGACAAAATTACCCTCACATTTTCTGAACCAAGATAATGAGTTGAAATTTCGAGGATGAAATTTCTTAAGGGGGGAAGAATATAACAACTCAGACTTTCTAAATGATATTTTTTCCAAAATAAATGTTGTTACATATTATATAATTTTATTCATGAACAAAATAAAGATGGACCAAAAAATTTTAATCATTACATTAGTCAGTTATAAAACAAATTAAGATTCCAAACATTACAACTAGACTAAAAATATAAAATAGAAACAACTAAACTGGGAAAGTAAGGATCACCCCAATCTACTAGAATCGTTAAACCCACTGAAAATTTTATAGAAATAGAAAAAAATATTAGTAAACCAATCAAAATATTATAAAAATTAATATATAACCTTATAAATTGTAGTGAATTTTGAGTGAAAGAATGAATTGGTATTTATAGGGTTTAAAGGGAAATGTGACCGTTGAGATTTGACTATTATATAACTGTTGTTCAATATGACTATTGTTAAAAAGGAACATTGGAAAGTATACCATTGGTTAATAATTTTACCATTATAATTAGCATTTATAAATATTAATGACATAAGATAATTGACACACAAAAGATAATCAATGGCCTCAACCAGTAGAGTCATGCTGTTTGAAGTCTATTTGTCAAAACTTGGGAGGGCGGTATCATCACCGTGGTTTGGACTTGACCAATACCAAGCCAAGCTTCAATAAGTGAATCTTTAAATAAATCACATACACGAGAAGTTTAAGTAAGTGGAGATTACCACTAGGTTGATGTTAGTTAAGGTTCCCCAAGAAACTACCACCACTACACACCTTACCCTTAGAGAATTTGTGGATGTAATAATAGATGATAAAATAATTTTATTTAAATAATTAATGATAAAATATTCTTTTAAAAAAACTTTTATTTAAATAATAAATGATAAAATAATTTTATAAGGGCCTAGGAATTTTTTTATAAGTGTTAGAAATTTGACCGTATCTTAAAAACTACTATTTTTAAATAAATAAGTATTTTTATAATTCTCACATTTAGATAATTTTTATAATAAAATAAAAATAATTTTTGAAATTATCACTTCAAAAGTAGGCTAGGTTTAATTTATGATAATTTTCTAAAACAATTTATTTTTTCATAAATAGTAAAAAATATAGTTTTAGGGTTTTGATATGTTTTATGACATCATATTTATATAATAATGATGTAATAATTAATTAAACACATTAAATGACCTAAAATATGTTATTTTATTAATATTAATCATTTTAATATATTTTATTCAATTTTTATAACTATAAGTTACTTTCCTTAGTCTAAAAAGAAAATTTTGATTTTTAAAAACATCACTTTGTGGAATCTTTACTTTTACATACCAAAAATAAGTATTTAAAAATGAATTTGGGTTCTAGTGGATTAAAATAACATAAAATGTGACCTAAATTTAAAAACCATGAGAAAAAAACATGGTTTTTCCAATGTTTTTTCATTTTCCACAACCTAGATTTCTAAGGCCTATATTTGGAAATTATTAAATAATTCATCCACTTTTGCTATAAATAAACACACATTTATCCATTTCCTTTCACTACCAATCTACCCTCTATGAATTTTTGGTAATTTTTCCTCCCAAGGAGTCCCCTCAAGGTGTCCTCAAGTCCCCAGGGTTCCATCCTCAAGTTTTAGGAATAAATCTTCAAGGTGAGGGAAATATCCACCCCTCTTTTCCATTTAAGTTCCCTTTTATGTGATATGTATTCCAATTTCAAAAATAATTTATTTTGTACACTATATATTATCCCATTACTGTAATTATAGTATTTTATTAATGGTATAACCATTTAAACTCTTAATTTTCCCTTTTCTAAAACCATTTTTTATACCTATCATTCTGTCAAATTTACTTCTTAAAATTTCTTTATTCTCCTTAACAAATTATACTTTATTTTCTTTGTGTTGATACCCAAACCTTTTTTATTTTCCATTAGAATTCACATATATGTAAAAATATTTATTTTATTCAAGGATTTACATATATTAAACTAACATTTACTTTCATGGGTTAAAAATGACATATTGATCATTTCTTCAAGCTCTCTAGTATGCCAATATTTTGGATAAGAAACCCCTTCTTTATTATCCAGGGGATATTAATAAAATGATTTATTATGATCTATATGGATCAGATGAAATTAATACATATGGAGGGTTCTCCTTGATATTACTCCAATGCATTGGGAAAAAGTATTTAATCTCTAAAGAAGACATGTTTTACGATACCATGGGGAATAACCTTGGTAATTTTCATTTACAACACCTTGGTGATAAACTATGGTGATATGATTATGAATGTCTGATTTAAATGATTTACCCACATTTCCATGTTATTATTCATGTTTTTTTTATTATGATATGAATATTTCACATGCATTTTCATTTTTTTTATATTCATATTTATATGTCTCATGATCATATGTTATATGTCGCTCTTGTTCATTCCATTACTGGGCTTTATGATCACCCCTTTCCTTTGGTGTTTGCCCCCAGGTTATCAGATGTAGTAAATATAACTTATGGTGAACCCATGAAGATATATTTCAAGTAGTTTTAAAATAATTTTTATGTTTTCATGTATTATGTACATTTTTTTCTGAGAAACCAAACTTCAAAAGTTCCTTTTTTATACCATGTAATAAAAAGTTATGTAATAAAAAAGCATCAAGCCATAAAAATTACCAGTTTCATCTTATATAGAGATGACATATTAGACCTAAACCACCTGATAGATTCAAAGGTTCTAAACAAAATTTGGTCAAGTTTTTGATCCTTCCATCTTTTATCAGTGAGAGAACCAGAATTTAGCTAATCCTACTAGACCATATTCACCACTTTCTACTTCCAAAACTATGTTTTTCACTACCTAGAGTAAGTAAAACTTTAATATAGTTTCATATCACCATGGTAAAATCCTAGCTACTCATGTGGGGATATATGAGTCATAAAACATTGGATTTGGAGGAGAAATTCATTGTGAACACTACTGGAAATCGGGCTATTTGCGACGGGATACCATCACAAATAGGCTTTAGCAACGGGGCCCCGTCGCAAATTGCCCATTGAAGAAAACGATGTCACAAATAAGTCTCCAATTATATAAATTATATATACATAAACCTTTTTCAATGGTCCTATCACAAATAAGCCTCCGATAAAATTATATATATAAAACATTTTGCGATGGGCCCGTCGCAAATAATTTTTTTTTAAAAATTTTTATTTAAACTATTTGCGACTGGAGCCCATCACAAAAGGCCCCGTCACAAATACTAAACAAAAAAAATATTTAATAAAATTATGATTGATGAAAAAAATATATTAATATTATTAAAATAATAAAAAATAAAAAATATTAAAATTCTCAATATTCTCAAAAAATATAAAAAAATCATCAATTATTATTATTATTATTATTATTAGTAAAATAAACAAACATTAAAAAATATAATACTAAAAAAATATATTTAATAAAATTATGATTAATGAAAAATTAATATTAATATTATTAAAATAATAAAAAAATAAAAAATATTAAAATTCTCAATATTTACAAAAAAATATAAAAAATCATAAAATATTATTATTATTATTATTATTATCAGTAAAATAAAAAAATATAAAAAAAATATAAGACTAATAATAAATAATAAAATATTCAAAATAAAAAAAATTAAATTATGCAATATTTTCACCAATATAAAAGTCATAAACTATAAATAGTTCATATTACAACAAATCTTGAATTCAAATGTGTGTAACATAAAAAAAACATTGGGGGTTATCTTTTGGAGGAGGTGGTGGAGCTGTTGGAGATGGTGGAGGAAAATCCATCCCTAAACTACGAGTTAGACGACGCATGTTCTCCATTTGCTCGTGATGCTGCTGCTGCTACTGCTGCTGCCGCCAACACATCTCTTCATACTACTTTTGCAAACTCTCTATAAGCTAAGTCTGAGTTCGCAACTTCTCCTAATAATGTGAGGCATAAGATGATTCCTCTCCATGAGCTCCTCTCCAGCTGGATGCCGACACTGTAGCAGTACCATAATAAGTACCAGGAGTCAAATGAGATCTGATACCAACTACTCGACCCTTCTCAAAGCCATACTGAGTCGCCTGCATCCAAGACGCCTCATCGAAATGCTGGGCACTGGTCTGGTCAATCGTCTCGTCCTGACTCTCAGCCTCTGTCTGAGAGGTTACAGCCTCATATAACTCCTTCAATTCCAATTTGAAATTAAAATTGTGAAAATATTATATGTAGTTAATTTTTAAACTGAAAAATAATAATACTAACCACAATTCAATGTTGGTGATCACCTCTAATCTCTCCAGGGGCTGGATCACTATACATCCTATGATAAATGTCGTACTCCATAATATTGAGATGCTCGAATTCCTACAGAAATATAAAATAAACTGTTTATATTTAAAGTTATATAAATTATTTAAAAAATATACTTACCATATGCCCTCTATGCGTACTGAATGTATGACTACTAGCTCGATGCGTCACCTCCTGTCTTCCCTAGTTCTACCGACCCACTGAAAATATTCTCTGAAATCCACCACCCAACCAGTGTAAACATAATCTATCCCAAACATGAGATGAAATGTAATCTGGTTGGTGGGCTCTACACGACTCATCAAATTCTGTCACTCCAGCTTTTTAATGGCCGTTATTCTAAAATTGTGCAAAAACTAATTGAAACGATCATGCATAGACACCTTCCATGCTGTATGGATAACGTCACACATGCTATCACCGATGGGATACCATAAACCCTACAAATAATTTATAATATCAAGTTTTTAATAAAATTAATTTTAAAATAAATATTATTTATTTTTGTACCAGCCAATGATTGAAAATGTCGAGTTGCACATCAACGAGAATCTGTTCCCATGTGATCCATGGCTGAGAAAAATAATTGCGCAAGATAGAACTCCCCTATCCAATAGCTACATGTGTAAAACTATTAAAAAGGAAAAAATAATCAAACAATTACTATATATATAAGTAAATTAATGAAAGATAACTAAAATATATAGGTTAACATACCTCTGTGAGTGTGGATCGAAGCCTAGAAATGGACATCACTTGGGGATAGGGTCAGGAATCATCAGTCGCGTAAGACCGCGCCCCCTCTGCATACCCCCTAAAGTGCCAGCAGTTTGAGGGTCAGATGATCCAAAATCCCCCTTATCCAAAGGTAGCTCAGCCTCCTACAACTCATGAAATAGATCAGGATCCATATGAAACACAAAATTATTATTGTTAGTAGATAACTGAAAATAACTATTATATATAGTTATATATTATTTATGATTATAACCAGCATTTAACTATATCAATGTTGATTTTCATCCTCATCTCCATAACTGTCAATATCAATGTATTCATATTCCTCCTCAGCATCATCAATATCCATATGAGTTTCAGTTTCATCATCTCTTGTCATTTCAAATTCATTTGTAACATCATTAACATCTTCATCATCATCGATCCTTAATTGTGGGGTGTTATCATCGATATTCACGTATCTTTGTGAAAAAGATCGATTTTGAGCCGTCTCTTGAAAAATTTCAATTCCTTCCAATTTAGAAGAACCATATTCAGTTTGAGTAAACTAATTTTCCCAAGATTTCATTTTTATTATGCTCCACCAATCACTCAAGTATCTTTAAGTAACACAATACTTTGCGTAATAAATTTTATGTGCCTGTTGATCCAGTAAAAATGGTTCATTTATTTCAAGAAGACTTTTATATTTAATATCGATGATTCCATGAGTCAGATGAACATGAAAACCTCTCTCAGTATCCAACCACTGACAATTAAACATCGTTATGTAATTATGTATTAGATAACACAACTCAATAATTTCATCTAGAATTCCATAAAAGTCAACTTTAGTTTCCCTATGATGCGATCCTATCAAGAAAACTCTAGTGTTCATTGTTTTTTTGATTCTCCATATGCACCTGTATGAAATCTAAAACCATTCACCACATATGAATTATAAGATTTAACCATTTTGGATGGTGGGTTACTCAATATACACAGTCACTTATCAATTTTATCAGCATGTTTAGACACTAGAATTTTTTTAAAACAATTATCAATATAATAAAGAATAAACCGAATTGATATTAAACCATCAATAATTTATGTTACCAGTTTTTAAAACCATTGAGAATTTTTTTTCTGCATTCTTCAAGAGAAGTTGCTGTAATTTGGGGAAGTTGTTTCTTGATATTATTATCATATGACCTACAAAAAAAATAAGTTTATATACTGTAACATAAATTATAGAATAAGTGATAGAAGCACTCATAGTAAAAATGTTTTCATTTCTTCACAGTTGAGAAGAACATATGTGTGAGCTCTATGATGTTCATCATCTGAAATCCATCGTTCGTGAACTCCACCAAAGCCAAGATTAGGCTGATTAAAAACTGATAATTGATTTTCCATTTTTTCATTAACATTCCCCTCATTTCGTCCCATGCAATTGTGTTGTGAGGGATATTCAAATTCAAAATAATTAGAGTAGAAAAAAGAAATTTCCTCTTGCAAATAAGTTTCAACAATTGAGCCTTCAACTGATGCTTTATTACGTACTTTTTTCTTCAATTACTGAATGCATCTCTCGAATGGGTACATCTATTGAAATTGTACTAGACCTCCACATTTAGCTTCATGTGGAAAATGTAATATCAGATGTTCCATTGAGTCAAAGAAATCCGACAGCAAGATTTTTTCCAGTTTACATATAATTAAAGAAACATCTTCTTCTAGTTTGATTAGCGCATCGTAGTCTGTTCTCACTGCACAAATGTCTCGAAAAAAATATGATATGTCCATTATCGAATCCAAAATTATAGAATTCAACAAACCTGTAAATCCAATCGACATAAGTCTTTCCATTATAACATGACAATCATGAATTTTTAATCTGGTAATATAACCATTCTTAACACATGTTCCCAAATTAGAAGCATAGAAATCTAGAAGTCTCAAATCTGTAATCCACTAACAAAATAATAAGATACTCTCTTTGGATAGTGTATAATCTTCTTTTGGATTCATTAGCCTCTTGATATGATATTTTTAAATAGTTCAAGTTCTGGTCACCTGCAAATTTGGGCAAGATATAATCGTTCCTTTATAGTATCTTTGGTCTTACCTGGTGTATCCAAAACTGTATGAAATAAATTATTAAAACATTTCTTCTCAATATGCATGAAATCCAACATTTGGTGGACAAAAAAATCAGACCAATAAGGAAGATCCCAGAAAATGCTTTGTTTTATCCAATTATGTTCTTTCCCAAAGCCATGGATTTTCTGTTGGTTTACTATTTTCCCAAATGTGTTTAGAGGTAAGTAAAATATAACTGATTTTAACTCTGTACCTGAGATCATTTTTGGAGGTTCATCCCTTTCAATTATACCTTTTCTGAAATAAGATTATTTCCTTCGAAAAGGGTGATCAGTTGGAAGAAATATGCGATTACAGTCAAAATATCAAGGTTTTTTTCCATTGAAGATCATAAAGTCTTTGTTGTATTTAATAAAATAAGGACATGATTATGGACCATGTGTACTCCATCCAGATAACATGTCGTACGCCAGAAATTCACTAATCATCCACATCAATGCAACTTTTAATATGAAATTTTGTTTCCCAGCAACATGATATGTACTAACACCATCACTCTACAATGCATTTAACTCATCAATCAATGGTTTCAAATAAAAATCAATATTATTTTTCGAATGTCCTGGGATTAATAAGGTCAAAAATATATATGGATCCTTCATCAACATCCATGGAGGTAAATTGTACGGAGTTATAAAGATAAGCCAACATGTATACTGACTATCATAAGAACCAAATGGACAGAAACCGTCAATAGAAAGACCCAATTGCATGTTTCAGTCTTTTAAAGAAAAAGACAGATGCAGATAGTCAAAATGTTTCCATGAATCACTATCATATGGATGATTCAATCTTTTATCAGTTGAAATCTTGGTTTTTTTCCATTAAATCATTGATGCTATGTTTTGAGACCTAAATAAATTCTACAACCTGGGAGTAAGGGGGAAATATCTCAACTGTTTTACTAGAATCGATCCAGACTTCCCTGGTTGAGATTCTTTATACCACGATTGTCCACATGTGGGAAAACTATCAAACAAATCATTTTCACTGAAATATAAGATGCAATCATTTGGACATGAATGAATCTTCTGATAACTAAGGCCTAAATTAAGAACTAACCTCTTGCTCTCATAGTAATTTACAAGAAACATATTTCCTTCATGTAACAGTGTTTTTACCAAAGAAAATATCTAATCAAAATAGTTGTTTGACATTGCATTATTTGATTTAATAACCATAAATTTTTCAACTGCTTTTAATTTTCTTATATTGCAACCGGGATATAATTCATCCTCAGCAGACTTCAACAACTCATAAAATTCAGATGGTTCTAACTTAGGAGTTAAATCAACATTATCTTGAGTTTTAGTTTTTTGAACAGATGGACCTGCAACATCATGTAATAAATTTTCAAACTGAGAAGGATCAAGAATCAAGTTATTAGTATCTTATCTGGAACTGTGTTCACCATGTTGATACCAAAAAACATAATCAGGTTGAAAACCATTCTGTAAGAGATGTCCCCCAACCTTGTCAAATATTTCCAACGTTCTCAGAGCACATTTTTTACAAGGAAACTTTATTGTGTCTTCTGAAACATATTCTAGTTTTGATGATACAAATGATAAGAAAGATTCAACACCCTCAATATATATAGGATTTAAACTAGAACCGTTGGGATTTCTACGCTGATTTATCCAAGCATGATCATCTAATAATGACTGTTGTCGACTTCCCTGTTCCATATTTTTCTACAAAATATAAAATCATTACTATTTTTGAATAATTTAAAATTATAAAAACACTATCTTTAAAAAAGGATAAATAATTACAACTACTTATTAATAATTACCATTATTTATGGAGACACAATTTTTAGTGGATTAACAACTACTCTTTTCTCTGACAGCTCATTTACTTGCAACTTTCTAACAGAGAAATCAAAATGAAGAATCTGCTCAGAGGTACGCATATTCATTATCATATGCATGATAATGAATATGCGTACCTCTGAGCATATTCTTCATTGTGATTTCTGTGTGAGAAAGTTTCAAGTAAATGATCCGTCGGACAAAAGAGCCCCCTTTTCGTTGATGAATCATCTTCTTACAACTTACACCATCTGAACACATTATAAAAAATGTGGTCCTACAAATGTATATTCAAACTCGTGCATATGAAATTAGATATGCATACATAGAAGTATACTTTTCATAATGTTTTGAGTCGGTGAAAGTTGAAAGGAGAAGAGTCATCGAGCAAAAGGAGTGCCGTCAATCCACTGAAAATTGTACAAAGTTATTAGAAGTTATTACAATTTATTACAATTGATTTCTACTTAATTGTTGCTAATTGTTTCTAATTGATGCTATTTGTTGCTAAATTTTTCTAATTATTGCTAATTGTTCCTAATTGTTGCTAATTATTCCTAATTGTTTCTAATTATTCCTAATTGTTTCTAATTATTCCTTATGATTCCTATTTATTCCTATTTATTTCTATTAATTGCTATTAATTGCTATTTATTCTAATTATTTCTAATTATTTCCATTTATTGCTAATTATTTCTAATTATTGCTAATTATTGCTAATTATTGCTAATTATTCCTAATTATTACTAATTATTCCTAATTATTCCTAATTACTCCTAATTATTCCTAATTATTAATTATTATTATTAATTATTACAAATTATTACTAATTATTCCTAATTATTCATATTTATTCCTAATTATTCATTTTTAATCCTAATTATTCATATTTATTCCTATTTATTCATATTTATTCCTAATTATTCATATTTTTTACTAATTATTCATATTTATTCCTAATTATTCATATTTATTCCTAACTATTCATATTTATTCCAAATTATTCATATTTATTCCTAATTATTCACATTTATTACTAATTATACTTATTTATTACTAATTATTCCTAATTATTCCTAATTATTCCTAATTATTCCTAATTATTCCTAATTATTCCTAATTATTCTTATTTATTACTAATTATTTCTAATTATTACAAATTATTCCTAATTATTCCTAATTATTCCTAATTATTCCTAATTATTTCTAATTATTCCTAATTATTCCTAATTATTCCTAATTATTTCTAATTATTCTTAATTATTCATAATATTTCCTAATTATTCCTAATTATTACCAATTATTACTAATTATTACCATTTATTCCAAATTATTACTAATTATTCCTAATTATTACTATTTATTCCGAATTATTACTATTTATTGCTATTTATTACTAATTATTTATAATTATTACTAATTATTCCCTATTATTACTAATTATAACTATTTATTCCTAATTATTACTAATTATTCCTAATTATTACTATTTATTACTATATATTTTTATTTATTAATAATAATAATTAATTATAACTATTTATTATTAATTATTACTAATTATTACTAATTATTCCTAATTATTACTAATTATTACTAATTATTCCTATTTATTACTAATTATTCCTATCTATTACTAATTATTCCTAAATATTACTAATTATTCCTAATTATTCCTATTTTTTTCCTATTTATTACTAATTATTTTTATTTAATTATATTTAATTCCATTTATTCCTAATTATTCCAATTTATTCCTATTTATTACTAATTATTCATATTTATTACTAATTTTTCCTATTTATTACTAATTATTACTTATTAGTCCTATTTATTACTAATTATTACTAATTATTACTAATTATTACTAATTACTACTAATTATTACTAATTATTCCTAATTATTACTAATTATTAATATTTATTTCTATTTATTTCTATTTATTACTAATTATTTCTATTTATTCTTTTGTATTCCTAATTATTCATATTTATTCCTATTTATTACTAATTATTCATATTTATTACTAATTATTCCTATTTATTACTAATTATTCCAATTTATTTCTAATTATTCTTATTTATTACTAATTATTCATATTTATTACTTATTAGCATTAATTGGTATTAATAACTACAATTTACAACTACTAATTACTAATATAAAGTAATTATTTATATACAATACTAATTTTCGTTAATAATTATTAATTATTACTAATTATTAATTATTACTAATTATTAAGAATTAATACTAATAATTTCAATTTATTGTTACAAATAAATACCGATAACAAAACAAGTTAAATCTAATTTAAGTACAACTAATCAGCAATAATTAATTTTTTTTATAAAAAAATGATATAAATAATAAACGAAATAAAATATAAATACCTTTAAACTTGATCTCCTATTGATTTAAATGACTTCACAACATCTTTGTAAAAGAACCAACTCAGAGAAATTTCCACACAAAAAATAGAGTTTAGAGAGAGAGGAAATAAGAATTGAGGGAATGAGAAAAAAAATGGAGGGGGGGGGGGTAAATATAGGTTAGATTACTTGCGATGTGACCCGTTGCAAATACTTTTTCCCGCATTAATTGCACTCAGTGGTTAAAAATGTATTTGCGACGAGCCCCATCGCAAAAAGTGTCATGCCGAAACATTTTTGGCGACGGGACAAGATCCCGTTGCAAAAAACCACTTACCGCCGCCAGTATTTGCGATGGGACCCGTCGTAAAAAGTGTCCTGCCGACACACTTTTTTGCAACGGGACAACATCCCGCCGCAAAAACCTATTTACCGCTGCCGGTATTTGCGACAGGGAGATTTGCCCGTCGCAAATAACCTTTCCACGGTTTTGCGAGCAACCCGCGCCAAACCACGCGTTACCTTTTGCGACGGGACCCTAAATCCCATCGTAAATTACAAGTTATTTGCGACGGGTCGAACCCCCCGTCGCAAATAACCTCTGGGATGGACTTTTTGCGATGAGAATTAATCCCGTCGCAAAAAACCCATCGCAAAAGCCCATTTTTCCCGTAGTGGAAGATGAAGTTAGAAAAGATTTCCTTTCTCCTCCAATAGTGTTATGACTCCAATTTTTGTAGTTTGATCCTTTAAATATTTATATACATTTTTCTATATTATTCCTCAGATTCGAAACTGTGTTTAGGTGTCGTTGTACCCCATAATTAATATATTAAAAACATTAATATCTATATTAAGGCACATACATGCATATTTTAAGAATAAATGGTTTTCCCATTGATTAAGACTATAGATGGAAAATATGAGGCCATGGTTATTTCCTAGACGTGGGGTTTACCCTAGGCATGATGTAAAGTTGGTTGGCATTGGGTATTCAGTTGAAGGTAGCTGTTGGTGGGTGTGTTAAGAGAATTAAATAATTTATTTATTTAATTTATTTGAAGACACAAAAATAATTCCCTCTTTATTTATATGTCATTTTAAAAACTACATAGGGTTATCTATATAACCTTGGGAGATTTTAGAGGATGAGGTGATCTCTCTTGGTGCTTATGACCCCAAGAATGTGGAATAATGAACGATTGTGTAGAATCATGAGATGGATGAAAAATGCATCGAGATCATCACCTTATTCACCAACAGACATGTTCTTTATTAATGATTGATCCTTTCTTGTGGTAGGGAATGTTATTTCATGGATTTCTTCCCTTTCACTATTTTTTCAAGCATTCATATTATATCTTCTTTTGTGTTAGTGTGATTTTTTTCTTCACATGAGCCCATATTTAAATTGAGTTCTTAAAATGGTCATTTGTTTTTCTTATTCCATGATTTCAGTGTTTTTATGCAATTTATGATTTTTGGTGAGGACCACATCGTACAATGAGGGTTTTTACTCTATTCTTGTTCTTTTCCCACTAATGTTCCTTGCATTCTTTATCATTGGCCCATGGGGTCGACGATTTGACATTGCTAGGCCATATTCGAGCGTGATTAAATCCAAAGATTCATAGTGGATGCATTATTGACAAATGGATCATTTTTTTCAAATGGAGAAAGGTGTGTTGTTGGTTGTGGGTGATTGTTTTTAAGATCATAACCCCAAATGACAACAACCAACTTGATGAATTACCGATTGATTAATCGAAGTTTGGATTTCTGACCACCAGAGGCTAGGAATTGATAATCAGAGGCTTACCCTTTAATTTTAGTAGATTTTGGGTGGTAAAATGATGATAAAGGTGAAAAAATATCAAATATGAGCATCGACATGAATACAATGGGATTCTAGAAAATCTAAAGTTACACGTTACATAGTTTGGATGAAAACATTCTGTGTGGACCCTTACTGCAATGACTAAGGTATTGTACTAAATTAAATATCACACACCTTGTGGCGAAACCACACATTATGTTACCCTGTACTAGTGGCTTGGCAGATACCCCAGGGGTACACAAGTACATGCATGACTAGGTATATGGGCACGACCAGTTTATACAAGCATGACCAGATTACACGGGCACAAACATGACTAGAGTGCCGAGATATGGAAAGAGTACCCAGACACCACCAGAGTACCTATACATGATCAAGTAAATGGGAACAACTAGAGTACATTGGAAAAGTCCAGAGTACATGGTCATAGGATGGAGGTCTCAAACATACCTTAAGATACCAGAAAACACAGTGTAATCCATATACATTCCATGTAGATACACGTGGCCAGCCAAGCCATGTGAAGGAAAGGACATGCCTAGGTGTCTAGGTGAGGTCACAAACCATGTGGCCCTATGTACACACCATTCACTTTTTACCATAAATCCTACATTGCATATATCCTTATTTGGAACATGGATTTTGGCTCATGAGTAACCTATCCTGAGTATTTTTACATGTATAACATGATAGTGGCCTTTTTTCAATATCAAAGATATGATGCAAGGTGATGTTAGTGGGATGATCCTTTTAGAGATTCTTATCAGGTGGCAGTTTTGGGTGTGATCATCAAAGTGTTACTGGGGTCGGTAATCCCAGGTCTCTCTCTAATGGTGGGCCCCCATATCCATATACAGGTAGATATGGAACTCCCCTACATTACAGAGGGTACATGTCCTCTATTTATGGAGTGGACTCCACGTCATTGAGCATTGGAGGTGGGCGGGTCTTCCATTGGAGTAGTGCTCCCTCGGATATGCGATGCAGTGGTGAGGTGTGATACCTCTATATTCTTGAGTGGTTACACAAGATTCACTGGGTAGGTTATAGTGACCCTTTAGTTGTGACACATATTAGTGAGGATTAGATCCTCCAATTTGTATTTTGTGGGGTTACACATAGTGTTTGGAATCAGTGATGGGACCCTTGGATCTATAGGAAGACTCTTTATTATTAGTTGGATTGGATGATAAAGATCCCCTTTCCTCCCTTTGATTGAGTTTCTTTAAGAATATCTGATATTGGGTTTTCTTTATCCTATTGCTTATGAATTGAGCAATATTTTTTTATTTCTATCTCCCCCTTCTTGGTTTTCTGGACATCCTACTGGGTATGGATATACTCACCCTTGTATTCCCACACATGTTGTATCTTATGTAGATGTCAGGAACATCAGTGGTGACCTCGGTGGGCCTGATTTTGATAGAGCATATCAGTTCTTGTTTCTACCCATGTTCGTTGGTCTATCTTGATGATTGTGAGCATAGAAATATTTAATCTTTTCCCTTTTACAGTTTTTGTCATGTCGGGTCTAGATTTATAGTTGGGTGTGCATTTTACCCTTTATATCTTTTAAATTATGTTTTAGTACTTTAATATATTTCCTATAGGTTGTTTCATGCATATTTCACACTATATATGTTTTAGTCTTTTATTATATCTCTATATTGTTGCATGGAGCTAGTTGTGTGCATGTATACAGGTACTTTGGAAAATACCTCCTATTTAAGTGACATGCCAACTTGGTAATAGTCACTAGCCCCTAGCCTTTTGGTGGCAAGCTTGGGGTTTCACCCTTAACTTACTACTAGGCCAGGAGGGATCCTTGTTGGTAAAGTCACAAAAAAGTGGTTTCAAATGTGGTATGTACTTTGGGTTGGTGTTTGGGGCTAGAAATGCTATAATGATTTTTTAGAAACTTATAGTAACATTGTTATAGTTTCTCAAGTTCTTCTCTCAATCTAGGGAAGCCAATGCTGGTGCAACATTTGACATATCCATACATCATGAATCTAACTACCTACTAATAGAATCAGCTTACCAATAATTTAGTTATATGAATACTAATGGTACATGCATCATATAGGATTGGATCTTTTGACTTTTATGTCCTTCTTGAGTCATTTCCCAAGATGTGATCATCTAACTATGGCATGTCTTGTTAAATTTCAGGATGTCTCTCTGATGAAAACCAACTGTGATACAGACACACTATCATGATGATGACTAGTTGAGTGAGGATGCCCCAGTTTAGGGTCTCTATTACTAGCATAATATAAAGGATCTAGTTTAGGTGACAATACATGTGGTGGTTTTCCAAACAGATAGTAAACAATGTTTTTACCCGTCAATCGATGAGAGGATCCACCAAGTGGGTCAGTTTGAATTTTCACTCTAGATGAAGCATCCACTCATTACAACTATCTAGGATGATTATGGATTTATATTGAGTATGATTATAGATTTATACGATCTGGGAGCCCCAATATTCTGTTGTGAGATAAACCCTTAAGTGGAATTGGATTAGCAAGGGTCTGTGGTATAGGTTTTCCATCTTATGAGAACTACACCTGATGCGATGGTCTTACTTGGGACCATCCACTTTCATAGGATAGCAAGGAGTTTTTGGGGTTTGGTCACTCTTAAATTTGTTGAGTTGAAAATCTCTTGGGAATATTCTGAACACCTATTCCATGAAAAGTTTTATCCCTATACGAGACCCCCAGTTCAGGCATAAGAGATTCCTAAGTAGGCTTGGGATATGGAGAGCTGCATGGGAAGGGAGAATTTGGGAACTAGAGTTTGTAGTGTAAATCATGAAGTTGAGGAATCTAAAATTAATAAAAAGAATTATACATTAGAATCATAGTGCAGGAGGCATACTCATGAATTAACTTAGACATGGGGATCTTCAGTGTAATGAAGGCATAATAGCCTGAGTTAGCTAGAAGGTCCATCAACTCAGGGGTCTTATAGAATACCCTTATATCTCAGGCATGCATGATGCTATTAATATAATGATAAAGGTCACATTTCTTAGGAATTATCGACCTTTAATTCTCTAGTGAGAGGACATAGAATTGAGACTACCAATCTAGGGGCACTAGATGCGGTACGAGGTGTGGTATTTTCCCCATTTTCCATTTTCCTTATTTATTTCCCTTTATAAAATTTTTCTTGTTCAAAGTGTTGTATCCCTTTATTGGTGTTATGTGATGTGTCTTCAGGAATTCAAGGAATAAGGATGCTTCCCCCACCAATATGTATTCTCCTGTAACGTGATTTAAATCTCTATGGGTGAGTCAATACCACATGAAGGAAATAGTTTTGAGGTGTGGTTGATGATTTCATTTCATTTTTATATTGAGGTTGACTTGAATATGCTACGGTGTTGGTATGAACCTTGGTCATGGGTAAACAATGAGCAAGGGGAAGGATTAATTCTGGCAGTGGAGGCTTATAACCCAGCGACATCAGTGTGATTCATGGTATACATGAATTTTTTTCTACTTTATATAGAAAAAGTCACGTGTCACTCCTTCCTTTCCATATCTATTATTTGAGATATTAAGATTATATTTGAGTATTTAGCATAAACATTTTCATCTAAAGACTCATATTGAGGCAGTTTTAATGATATCACTTCACTTCTTATAGTGTGGATTAACCCTTTTATATGAGATCTTCTCATCGGATCATTCTGTAGTGGCAATGAGACCCTATGATGTTTTACAACATGTTCCAATTTGTGGAATTATTTTTACTTCATTGTAAAGAGAGAATCTATATAAGATCATACTAGGATAATATGTGGGGGTATATAATCAACTACTCATTTAGTTGGAAGGTATGACCCTTGGAGTGGTTGACACTATGGGAAGTGTCCTTTCAGACCTAGTGTGTCCCCCTGGATGACTCCAGTGTTGTTCATGAAATGGAATATGTGAGTTTCAGGATTTTTATTTATTATTGTCACTTGAATTAGGTAATGATCAAGAAAAAATACCCCGTTTTGATTTTTGAAGACCTTTTCAACCAGTTTAAATGTGCAATTTTGTTTTCAAATATCAATCTCAGGTCTAACTATCACCATTTGAGGGTTCAAAATGATGATATTCCAATGAAAATATTCTAATGTCTATATGGATACAATGAGTTACTTATGATGCCTTTCGGCATGACTAATGTACCCACTATGTTCATAAATCTCATGAACTTAATCTTCTATCCATACTTGAACCAATCCATAGTTTCCTTTATCAATGAAACTATCCTAAAACTATATTAGAAGAGGAGGAAGTAGAGAATTTGAGAATAAACCTAGAATTATATCTTTATGGTAAGCTGTCAAAGTGTTATTTTTGAATCTAAGAGATTCACTATTTGGGGAATATCATCTTTGAGCATGGTTTATATGTAGATCCATCAAAGATTGATATAGTGAATGCTTATGGGTTGAGGTATTTAAGTCCCCAAGAGTAGTTTTTTGATACAAAACATGGATTTGGAATTAGTAGTCTTTTTATTGATAATGTGTATATGATATCATCTGGGTGAGCATTTTGTTTTTTTCTTAGAGCACCAAAAAATCTCAGGTAACCTTCTCTCAGAGATATATTAACTTGATTCAAGGTAATTGGATAGAGTTCCTATAGTAATATGAATTTTATATAGTCTATACTTTATGGAAGGTAAATGTTGTAGTATATTTCCTTAGTAGGAAATCCCGTTTTCGCTTGGTGGAGGAGGTGTTTGAGTAGTTAGTTTTGTTGCAATTGACTCTAGTAGAAGAGAGAGGTACATATTATCTTCATTCAATGGTGGTGACTTCAACAATTATCTAGAATATGAGAGATGCTCAGTTTGGATATTTCATCTGTAAAGTTTTTCATGACCATATATCCTTAGGAGATGCAACATTAATAATTATTGAAGGAGGTGATCACATCATCCTTTTCTAGGGATAGCCATTAGATTTAGTCATGTTACTTGTGGATGTGTTGAGGGAGTTTCATACCTCTCCCTTGTCTATACATCAAGGTGTGTCAAGGATGTAAAATGAAATTCAGTTGATGTATTGATGAGAAAAAATGAGGTTGAGTATTATTGAGTTTGTTTCTAGATGTCTCTTATATTAGTAAGTAAAGGAAAACCATCAGGTTCCCAAAGGTTTTACTGGACCTCTTGAGATCCCAGAATGGAAGTGGGATAGAATATAGATAGTTTTTGTGATGGGTATTCCATATATAGTGAGAGTTCATGATGCTATCTGGGTGTTTTTTGACCAACTAACCATGTTGGAACACTTTTTTCCATCACGGAGTAGATTTCACTTGAGATTTTGGGGTGATTGTATGTGATAGATGTCATTTAGCTTCTTGGGGTACCTAGGATGATAATCTCGGACTGTGATACTTAGTTTACATCATAGTTGTGGATGGGTCTACATGAGGCTTTTGAGACCTAGTTATGGATGATCACAATGTTTCATCTCTTAGACGGATATACAGATAGTCTATGTGTTGGAGGATATACTGAGATCCTGCGTGTTAGAATTCAGTTGGAGCTGGGAGGATCACTTTCCATGAGTATAGTTCACTTATAATAATATCTATCAATATACTATTGGCATCGAAAATTTCAAGGCCCTATATATGAGACATTATAGGTCACCCTTGAACTATGCTGATATTGGTGAGATATCTATTATTGAGCCAGAGTTGGTGTAGAAAATAACATAGAAGGTTTAGGTGATCCATGAGTGTATGAGAACAAATCAGAGTTGATAGAAACTTACATAGACCGACGTCGTATAATTTTAGAGTTTAATTAGGGAGACTATTCCCACTTTAGAGTCTCCCGATAACATGTATTATGGAGATTTTTTTGGGGGAATTGAGCTATCCCTGAGGTACATTAGTCCATTCCAATTCCTACAGAGGTTTTTGAGGTTTCTTACCACTTGGACTTGACCCCATAGTTAGACCAAGTTCAAGAAGTATTCCATGTGTCATAGATGAGGAGATAAGTTCATAAACCTATGCACGATATTGACTAGGATGATCTAGACATCGAGGAAATAGAAACCTTTTGGGATTACCGAGTGGAAATAAAGGGATGATCAGAGAGGATCTTTCATGGACATACCATTCCTATATTTTGAGTGCTTTGGCAACATGAGAACATATTGGAGATCTCTAGGGAATGTGGGAGTTAAATGCAGACTCAATACCCCAAATTTTTGTGTAACTTTTGATTTTTGCTGTAAAAATGATTAAAATATGGGTAATGTAATGAATCTAGTTTTTTTTTAGTTTTATCTTTTTAATATTTCTATACATATCTATAGATTTTTTCTTATAGTTGGAACTATGATTGGGTGTCGCAGGCCCCCTGAATTAATATATTAAAAATGTTAATATATATATATATATATATATATATTATAGGATGCATATGCATATTTTTAGAATAAGTTTTACCCATTGATCAGGACTTCACATGGTAAATCTAAGTTTATAGTTGTTTCAGGAATAGAGAGTTCACCCTAAGTGTGACATAAAGTTTATAAACATCACACGTTTGGTTGAAGGAAGCCGTTGAAAGTTACAATAAGTGAATTAAATAATTTATTTTTTTAATGACCAAAAATTATTTCCCTCTCTAATTATATGTCATTATAGTGTATCCAGAGTGTTATCTACATAAACCTAGGAGATTATGAAGGATTATATTTCTGCTAGAGTTGATGACCCGAGAATGTGGATCGACGAATGATCGAGGAGAATCATGAGACCAATGGATAATGTCACAGAAGAATCACCTTCTTCCCTAGAAGATTAATTCTTCACCAATTATCAATAAATTCTTGATACAAGTCACATTATTTCATGGATTTCCATACTTAAAATATTTTATAAATAATTTATTTTGTATCTTCTTTTCTTTCTTGTTATTATGTTCTACACATGGGCCTGAATTTAAATTGAATTCTTGAAATCAATTTTTTTTTCATGCCTTGATTTTCCTTTTTTCCCACAATTTATGATCATTTTCTTTGATCACATTGGATAATGAGGGTTTTCACTATATTATTTTGTTTTACCACCATATTTCTTCACGTTCTTCATCATTAGATCATGAGGTCGGAAATTAGACATTGATAGGATGGATTCGAGTGCGATTGAACCCATAGATTCATGGAATATGCATGAATTATGTACAAATAAATGTTTTTTAGATGAATCAACGTGTATTTTAGGTTTTTTTGTAATAATTTAAAAGATCTAAACCCCGAACGATGGTGGACGATGTAATGAATTACCAACCAGATAATAAGAGGTCCAATTTCCTGCCATCGGAGGTTGAGAATCGACAATCAGAGGATTCCAATTTAATTTTAGTGTCTTTGGGTGGTAAAATGGAAAGAAATGTGAAACAATTAGTGGATATGAGCATCCACATGATAAATGTGCGATTCTACAAAATCTCAAGTCACACAAAATGTAATTTAGATGAACAGATTCCATGTGGATCCTTATAGTGAAAACTAGTGTTTCACGCTGAATTAAATATCAAATTCCTTATGGATAGAACACGTGACATGTGATCCGGTACTAGAAACTTAATGCGTACCCCAGGGGTACAAGGTCACTGTCATGACCTGGTACGCATTCTTAACCAGTGTAGACTGGCATGGCCATATTACATGATAACAACCATGGTCAGAGTGACAAAAAATGGCCAGGGTACCCGAACATGATCTTGTATATGGGAATGACCAAAGTACATATGCATAAGCAAGATTAGATGGGTACGAGTGAGAGGGACTGGACATACCCAATGTTTCCAATACACACTTTTTACTCCATGTGCAAAGTATATAGATCTACATGTCCAGCCTAGATGTATGCATTTGAGGACATACCCAGGTGTCCAGGTGAGTTTCCACACTCTGTGACTCTATGTGCATGTCGTGTATATTTTTCCAACAACTTATAGCTTGTTTATGTATTTATTTGAAACTCAGATTTGGGTTTGTGTGTATCCTATCTTGAGTAGTTCTCTATGTAGAACACAATGATGGAATTTATTTCATCATTAGAGATACTAAATGAGGTGTTGTTAGTGGGATGATCCTTTTAGTGACCCTTATATGGTGGTAGTTTTTGGTTTGATAATTAGAGTGTTACTGGGTTTGGTACTTCAGTATCTATCACCAGGTGGTGGGTCCCCCATATCTATATACAGGTAGAGACAGAACTCCCCCACATTAGAGAGGGTGTGGGTCCTGTATCTATTAAGTGGACTCCCCATCAATGATCTATGGTGGTGGGAATGTCCTCCATCAGAGTAGTGCTCCCTTGGCCATGATACAAAGTATCAAGGTGAGAGAAATATATATTCTTAATATGTTACACTAGATGAATTGGGTAGTAGATAGTGATCCCTCCACTATGACACATTGTAATAAGAAGCAATCCCTATACCCTATATCTTGTGAGGTGACATAGGGTGTTTAACATTAGTGATGGGACTCTTGAAAATGTAGGAAGAATATTAATTATTATATGTATTGGAAGATGGATATCCCCTTTCCTCCCTTATATTGTATTTCTTTGATAAAATATGGTGTTTGGTTTTATTTACCCTCTTTCTCATGGGTTGAGTTGACTTTTTTTTATTTCTATTGCACCCTTATTGGTTTTAGGGGAATCCTAATAGGTATGTATATAATCACCCCTAAATGATCTTTTCCTGTACATGTTATGTCTAATGAATACGTTAGGTAGATCAACAATGACCTTGGTTGCCCTAATTTCAGTGTAGCATAGTGATTCTTTTTTCTGGTCATATTCGGTTGTCAGTTTTGAAGATTGTCAGTCAGGAACTCTTCAATATTTTCTCCTTTCCATTTTTTGTCATGTTGGGACCTCTTTTTTGGTTGGTCATGTTTTTTAACCTTTATATCGTTTAAATTATGTTGCATTAATTTGATGTTTTTTCCTATAGGTTATTGCATGCATGTTTTACACTATATATTTTTCTGTCTTTTATTATATATATGCACTTTTTCATGGAGATAGTGGTGTGTGTGCATAGAGGTACTCTAAATAAGGCCTCCCAAATGAATGATATGCCTACTTGGTGCTTATCTCTATCCCATAGCCTATTGGAAGAAGACTTTCGGTGTCACCATTAGCTTACTACCAACCCAAGAGGGGTTTTGGGGGGTCGGGTCATGACATATAGAACCTACATCTATCTAATCCTCCTCTCTTACCTTTAATAAACCTCCACCTTAGCCTACAAATACCTTTAATCCCATCCTTCATTCTTGAGAACCAAGAAGTAATGTATCTATATATTTCATTCATGTTGATATCTAACTGCATTCATGTTTCCAAATTTCTTTTATAGAAGATATTATATTTACTTTATAGATGATGTTGTTTTTATTTCCTATTTTTATGTAATTTTATTCTTATCAAATTCAATTTCTAATTAATATTCCATTCAGTACCATGTTTCTATTGTATAATATATTTGTGTTCCATATTTATTATGTTCTATCCATTATCTTATCCTCCTTTTTGACCTCATAAAAAGGAGTATTAGATATGGAAATCATAAAAAATTTAAGAATTTCAGTTTGATTTTTGTTCTCTTATGAAAATTATTAAAATTTTATTATTTTTTATGGGTTTTGTGGTCTCCAAAAATGAGGATATATTTGGAATACTAATGTTACTCCAACACATCCCATGAAACATATGTTTTGATGATCACAAAAACCCCTTACTATATTATAAATGGATCTATCTTTAACTGTGTTTAAACAGATTTTAATTATATTTTCATTGTTGATGTGAATTATTTCCTTGGATTAGTTTTTTTATAAATTTGAATGAATTCTATTACATGGTGAATATGCATATTTTCTATTTTCATACATAATGGATTTGACTATATAAAATAAATTACATGAAAAATATATCTATAAAAAATCAACTACGCATTGTGATCACATATGAAAAATTCCTTCAATTGATACTTTAGAAATATGAATACACCAGTTACAAGGAAACATATCTATGATATATTTTAGCTACATTGTTCATATATCTACATGAAACATCTTTATATTGTTTTTTGGGTATGTAAACCAGTCACATACATAGTTTTGGATTCAAGCATGCTTTTGCTTTTTCGAAGAACACATATTTGATTTAGTTTTTCTATACGGTATCAGGTACATGAATTTATCCTATGTAGAGTTTTTTTTGCATAATTTTTGTTATTTCTCAAGGTATTTATAAGAATTGAAGTATTTTGAGGAAAATTAATTATTATTTCTGAAGATTTGGAGTAAGAGTTATGTAAATAAGGTATGAGTGACTTCTCTAAAGTTGATAATTACAAGAATAGTAAAACAACTACCATATTTATTCTTCCATGACCATTGATAAGATAAGAAAAGAAATATAAATTTGAAGACGTTTGTATTTTTTTGTATGGATTTAAATTATGGGTCATCAATAGAAGTTTCATACTAGGATATATAATTTTAAGTAAAACAAAAGATATACATGCGAGTAAGAAAATAGAGATCACATTTAAAAAATATATCATCTCCTTTCTATATGCTACAATTATCTCTATTCTATTTGAAAAGAAGTATTTTAAGATATTTATGCTCTTATGACTTCAAGAAACATCATTTATTCTTCAAAAAATTCTTCCCTGGGATTCTCTAGAGGATATTTTATTCTCATGGAAGAATTATATACTATCAATTGGTACTTGGAACTGTGTGCCTAAATTGGATTTTAATTTTCTATATATTTTCTCCTTTTGGGTAAGTGATCACTCCTTATGATGAGTGTGGATTATGTTCTTTATAGGTTCTATAATATGAGTTTAGTAAAATATCATTATTATTATTTATAAACTATGAAAACTACTTGCACTCAGGCTGGGTAGTCCCAAGTAATTGGACTGGACATAGTAAAAATCACCAAGGTCCTAGATAGAGTATAAGTGGAGTGTACTTGGGGATATTTCTGCCTTAAAACACTATAAAATATCTTATTTTTTATTTATGTTTTTTATTTTCCATTTCGTAGTTATGATATAAAGATTATAAAAGTTTTTTAAGAACATTCAAAAAAGGTTTTAAATTGGGAGTTGGATTTCAAAACTTAATTGACACCCGTCTTAAGACATTATATAAAAAACTTTTGACAACACACCCCAACCAGAAACATCTCATTTCAATAACATCATGGTAGTTCCCCACCCTAGAATAATTTCATTTTAATAACATTTGGGGGTAGAACGACACACCTTGGAAACATCACATTTCAAGAACACCATGGGGGAAGAGTTACCCACCCTATAAACATCTCATTTTTAATAATATCAACAAGAAAGAACACCCTTCCCAAGAAACATATCATCCCATTTTACTATTCATCACTATTGAAGAAATCCCGCATTTAAATTTAACCATGTAACCCAAAAAAATTAATAATGGTTATTATATACCATATTAACCATGATTTTCATCATAGGGACTATCCTAGGGCATCTCTATTCAACTTGTTAGGTTTTCATTCTATTTAGGGAATCCCTTGGGTTTCTCTCTTAAATTTTCATTTTTTTCTCTAAACATGTCATGCCTCACCTAGTAGCCAAATTTTAGACTCTGAACTTAACCATAGACTTGTCATTTTATGAATAACATTATTTTTACATGAAATAGAAATATTTATTTATTAAGTCATCATTTGGACAAGCACACATTACACAGATGTGATCACACATCACACAAACATGAAAATAAGCTTAGAATTCAGGAATAACATAGGGTCTAACTTCCTTAACCTTAAAGAAAGATACTCATTGAATATAAATGGATAATCCAATATCAATAAGAAGAAATCAAGGATTCTAACAAAAACCCTGAAAAATGACATAAACAACCATGATCAGAGTAAGCCCATGAAACAATGAGAGAAAGAGAGGAAGAATTAAGGCTTTTTTATGTTTACCTCTATATAACTCTTGGAAAAAATGACACTTGAATATATTAAGGATTGAATGAGATATCATTTTTACATAATAAGAAGAATGAAGGAACTATTATGAATGAGTTCCCAAAATTTAGATCCTAAAATACCCTAATACCTATTTAATATATGTTTTAACATGTTATTAATATTCTAGAAAATTATAATTTTTTTTTTCAAAACCAAATTTTTCAAAACTCTCTTATTCTTATGCATGAAATAAGGATTCTTATGGTTGAACCAGAAAAATATTCAAGATAGGGACCCTTATTCACTAGGACTTTACTCTTATGCACTCTAGGAAATAATCTTATGCATACAGGGAAAGTCCCTCCACTTTTCTAAAATTCTTAACCTCACACATTATGTATTTTAATCACTACGAGAGAATGAATCTTATGCACCAAAATTTAGGTGAATATTTAATCTTATATATACAGGATGATGTTAGAGTTATCTTTACACATGACTTATCCATTTTCATCAACTCTAATAGATTTTCTTTTGTTATTGAAATTTTTTCTCTTATACCTCAAGTAATTACTTTTATGTATGGGGATTTTACTTTTACACATTCCCCTTAGCCACTAAATTACCTTTATACATATTTGGACTCCCGACCTCAACAATTTTAAAAAAAATGGAGGACTCTTATATATTGGGCACCCATATGTAAGAGTAACTTATCATGGGGGGAAGGGGGTGTTCTAGACTTATCAAAATTTTGATAACCCTTCATAGGATTACTTTTAGGCACCATAGGGGGCCCTAAAATGACTCATATGCCCAAAAGTTTTACCTTTATCCCAAATGTTATCCAAATATCAAGAAAACTAATTCAATCTAAAAAAAATCCAAAATCATTATAAAACCATTTTTATTGGTTCTTGATACCTAAAAAATACCTCTAAACCTTAAAATTCTATAAAAAAGAAACAAACATCTATGGGCCCTTCTAAATTCCAAAACTCAATTCCCAACCAATTATGATACCTAGAAATCTCTATCAGGTTACAATGAACATGGTTGACCCAAAGTATAGTAAAAAACAATTTATGAACTTGTATCCATGCATAATGACCCTAAAATATTTAAAAATACATATTTGAACTGAAAATTTAGATTAAAGAACAAAAATTTATGTAAATGAGGTTTTTTAAAAAAATAATACCATTCATAAATTGGTCTGGTATGTTAATTAGAGTTTTAAAAATAAAAATATATATAGAAATGAATCCTTAGAAGATTAAAAATATCTCCCTTAGAAGAGACTCTCTGATTAGATTGAAATCACCATGAAGATTAAAGATCAGAATGCTTGAGAGAATAATAATATATCACATCACATTATAGAATGATAATAGTATTTCAACACTAATAAAGAATAAAAGAAATTTTCTTAATTTTTTTTAATAGTTGTATATTATAACTCATCAAAGTACACAAAATATGACAACCAATATTTTATTACACCTTAATTCATGATTTATTATATAAAGATACAATTAATACAACCCCAGAAGATAGTGAGGCCTAGTGTATTTGGGAAATTAAGTACATATAACATTAACTTGAAACATGGGTACAATTTCATTATTTAAAAATTCTAAAAACATGCCCTTATATTCCTTGGATTTTCTAAAAGTACATGGGATAACTTGGGGAAGTATATAAGAAATGGGTTATATATAAAGCCTAGTAAGGTAAAAAAACTTATCATAATGTAAAATAGTACATGTGATCCAAGAGACATATTATGGTAACTTAAGAGTGGTTATAATCACAATATTGAACAATGAGGCATGATATTACATGATAACTTAAAGGAAACATAGGACCATGACAAGAACATAAAACATGGAACCATAAACATAAGTCAAGGATAACCACCAATAAATCACATAATATTATTATTATGAGAACCTCTCATTCAACATACATGTAATCTCATGAGAAAAAAATATTACCCAATTCATTGGAGGGATATATAATTCTGAGCCCACCCATCACTTTCAAATCATGTACATGCATAAGTGTTCCACAAAGATCATAAAAAGGATGAATTTAATGAATTTTAATCCAATGATTATGGATTTTTGGTTAAATACATATAAATACCTTATAAATTTAGGATAGGTACAGCTAGGTGAATAACCTTATGTGTAAATGAATATGAGTATACACTATACAAATGTTTGGCATGAAAAATCATAGGATAATTTCAATAGAATAACAGGTTTACATAAAGGTTTATAGAAGGGGTTAATGAGATTAAAAGGGGTATGTAATTAGTTGGGAATAATAAGGAAAATTATAGGTATATTTAAAAGCATATCCAAACTTGAGCAATTGGAAATCGAAAGGCATGTCATAAAGAAGGTGCTTGAATAAAGAGGAGGAGAGGATCCCTTAACTTGAGATGGAATTTCTAAAATATTAATATGATCTTATTAAGATATCAGGGAAACCTTTGGAAGTATATAGATATGTACGGATAGAGTAAATTCTTGATACAATAGTTTTGTGTAAATATAAATTGTAGGTTGTGCGGGTTTATATAGAAAGAGAGAAGACAATTCTTTATTAATCTCCAAACTTAGGTTTTGGTCTCTATATGATAAATTAATTAAAACAAAAAATCTTACCATGGTTTTACCCAAGGTTTATACTAAATTGAAGTGGTTTTAATTGTTTTATAAGGATAAAAACTTAAAACATTAGAATAATTCGCTTAGTAATGTGGAAGTGAGTCATGTTTATAAAGAATTGATTTTAAAACCTTAGAACCTAGTATAGGTTTTGGAGGATTCATTAAGGATTTATAAAATTAATCAAATATATTAAAAAAAACACTATTTTAAAGTGAAAACATAATTTTTGTATGTATACTATTTATATTTTTTTAAATCAATTTTATTCTTTTTTGATGTTATAAAAAATACCATATAATTATACTATATTTTATTTTTACCCAAAAATTATATTGTCTCAGAAAATTATGAAAAATTTACTATTGGATAATTTTCGAATTTTGATTTGAAAAATAATATTTATTTTATAAAAATAATTCTCTATATGTGATAATTTAAAATTTTAAATAAAAAATCCACATTTATTGAAAAATACTGGTTTTTTGACAATAAAAGTTTTATTAACCTTATAGAAATTACATTTGACTTTGTAAAATTTTATTATCATTTATAATTAATAAATATTTAATTATAATAATTTTTTTTTAAAATATCATTTATTTCAAAAATTATTGAATTCATCAAATATTATGTCTTAATTGAAACCATATATCTCCCAAAAGTACAATTTGTGTTTCATCATTTCAAAATATAATTTTTATCAAACTATTTTTAGTCATTTAAAAAGTTATATTTAAAAATGATAAACATAATAATATTTTTATTAAAATATATAAATACTTACTATTAGGGTCTAGATACATAACCCTTTATTACATCAGTGAATTCCCTAAGGGTGAGGTGTGTGATGGAAATATTTTTTTGGGGTGGTTTATTGAACATTGTTTGTGTTATGATCTCGATGAGATTGAACTACTCCCTTAAATGGTTTCAATTGTTCTTTAGTTATTGAATCTCGGCTTGTGATTGGTCAAGGGGAAATATTAGCGATGATATCTGCTCGAGAATCTTTGATAAATGGGATTCATAGGGTGTGGTCATATTGGTAAAGAAGATCGCTTTATTGATATAAGTCTGATGGACTTTATCATAACCTTTAATATACTAATCATAATGGGCACGTACAATGGCTAAATTATCAACAATTATGATGCTTAATGGTTTTTTAAATTTGAAAGACCATACAATGGTCCAAAATAACCAAATTAATTGATTTTTTTCTTCTATAAATTCATTTATTACTCAGGAATTTACTCATTTAAAAAGGAATTTAAGTTATAAATGTTTAGGTTATTACATTATTACCCCTTTAGAAATTTCACCATCGAAATTTTCATTTCATTCACTAAAAAAGATAATGGTACTTCTATTTCCTCGCCTCTTCTAGTTACCATGTTACCTTCTAAAACTTGTGGTCCCACCATAATAATTTGACTAGGATAGTTGTATTGTTTCATAGAACTTTGTCTCTATGTTCTAAGATCTTCACTAGATACTCCTCATTTGAAAGATCATTCTCCAATTGTGCCATCATTGGATTCAGAACAAGTGAGGGGTTTGTTTTGTAATCCCTTCAGAGGGATACAAGGAACATTTCATGTACTTAAGATATGTTAAGTGGGAGTTATATTCTATAGGAAACTACTCCAATGAAATCAAGTATCTCACATGGGATGATGTATCTAGGACTAAAATTTCCTTTCTTCTCAAACCTCATGAAATTATTCCACAATGATATATGAAGGAACAATTTATCTTAGACCTCAGACTATAGGTTTTGTATATGATTTTCTATATATATTATCTATTTAATTTTTATGAATTTCATATGATGCTGAATGGTTTTAACATTCTCTATCATTTTATGGATAAGATTAGGTCCCATCAGCTTCCGCTTTCAAACTCTATCCTAGCATGTCAAAGTCAAGCACCACTTCCCATATAGTTCTTCATAAGGTTCCATTTTAATTCTATAATGGAAATTATTGTTATATGATAACTTAACTAGGGGAAGGTTCTGGTCCTAACATGCTTAGAAATCCATTAAATAAGATCTCAGTATATCCTCCAAAGTTTGAATGGTCCTTTCAGACTGACCATCCATCTAAGGGTGATAAGCAGTGCTGAAGATAAGTTCAATATCCAATCCTTGATGAAGGCTTATTAAAAACACCAAGGTAACCCTCATGTATTAATCATGTATAATATATATTGTAACTCCACGTAGTCTTACCACCTCCATTTTTTTTTATCTTGGTGAGTTGTTCAAGGTAGAAATATTCCTTGATATCAATGGAATGTACTGGATTTTTAAGGTGTCTGACTACCACCTAGATGGTGTTATTGAATTTATGTGTCTTTGGGATACCTATGAAGAAATCCATCTTTATGTTTTCCCATTTACGTATTATTATGAGAAATTTTCACATCATACCCTTATACTTCTATTTTTTCACCTTGACCTATTAGCATACCAAGCATCAATATACAAACTTTGCAATCTCCCTCTTCATGTTATCTAACCAGAAGTTTTTGTAAAAATATTTATATATATTAGTGATTCCTAGATGAGTAGAGAATTATGATATAGGCACATAATTTAGAATTTCCCTCCTCAGTTTTGGTTCTTATGGGGAGCATATATGGGTTCCAAACCTTATATCTATATATTCAGTAAAGTGGATCTTCAAAATATTCACTACCTTATTTTATAGAAACTCATCATCTTTATAGGTCTCCTTGATACTCTAAAGAATATATGGTTGAGTATTTATTTTATAAATATAGGTTTAATATCCTTTTATTGTTCCCATATCGACCATTTCATGTCTAAGAATATTAGGTCCCTTTTAATCCTCATCATGGATATCATTGTTAGATCTTTTCTACCCAGAGCATCTGAAACTTGGTTTTCTTTCCTTGAATGGCAATAGATTAAAAAATCATAATCTTTGATTATATATATCCCCATTTATTAGTTTATATTTGTCTCCTTTTTTTGAATATACACTTGAAGCTTTTATGATTCGTATATATGTCACACTTTTATCCATAGAGATAATTCCACTAAATATTTAATATGAATATCACAACTACCGATTCTAGATCATGCATTGGGTAGTTTTTATAATGGTTATTTAGTTGGTGGGAGGAATATGCTATCACTTTTTCATCTTTTAAGAGTATACAACTGAATACTTTTTGTACACATCACTATAGATCAAAAATCCTTTTCTAATGGTGGGTAATGTGAGCACATGTGTAGTGATTGGACTCTTCTTTATCTCTTTAAATATTTCCTTACATTCATCAGTAAAGAAAAACTTCACCCCCTTCTCTGTAATCTAGGTTAGCAGGCTTGAAAACCATGATAAGTTTCTCAAAAATTGATGATATTACCCATATAATATAGTAAAACTAAATATTTCCATCATATATGTTGGTTTTTACTATCCTTTAATTTCCTCTATTTTTTATGGATACACAAATATCCATTTGTTGGTGATAAAATTCCCTAAAAAAGTTACTTTATACAACCAAAACTCACATTTACTGTACTTTTCATAAAAATTTTCCTTACTAATGGTCTTCATTATAGTATTTAAATGCTCTTCATGTTCCTACTTGCTTTTGGAGTCAGTAATAATATCATCTATAAAGACTACCAATTTTTTTTCATTGTAATCCCTAAAGACTCTACTCATTAAGTCTATGAATATCGCTAAAGCATTAGTGAGTCCAAATGGTATCACTGTGAACTAATAGTGACTATACCTTGTGTGAAAAATTGCCTTGGGGATATCCTTCTTCTTCAACTTTACTTGATAATATCCTGACCAAAGAGCCACCTTAGAGAAGTATTGGGCTTCACATAGCTGATTCAATACATTATAAATCTTTGGTAGAGGATACTTGTACTTTATGATGATATTTTAAATCTCACAATAATCAATGTAGAGGTGCATTAACTCATCCTTATTCTAAAAAAATAGTACTTGCACACTCTATGGTGAATCACTTGGGAACAAAATCCCTTTACACATATTCTACAATAATTATTTCTTAAACTCCTCAAGTTCAACAATAATTATTCTATATAGAGTCTTGGATATTAGAAAAGATCTGGGTATGAGATCTATTAGGAACTCAACCTCATGGCTAGGAGGAAAACCATATAATTCTTCATGAAACACATTAGAGAATCCCCTTATAATGGGCATGTTATCAAGGATGATATTTTATTTAGCCTCAATCATTTGAGCTAGATATACTTTCTCGCAAGGTACTAATTTCCATGATTGAGATGTTGATACCAGATAAAAATCACCCTACTCCTTAAACTAGTATAGAATCATAGGGTTATTTGTTATATGGAGGGTGATTTCATTATATTGGAAATTTTTGTGGGCTTTATATAGGGAAATCCAATACATTCCTAGAATATTATCGAATTATGCTAAGGGGAGTATCATAAAGTTTTTTTTTGGAAAATTGAGACAAAAAATTTTAATGTGTGATGATTCATATTCTTGGGTTGATATAATTTAACCATTTTATATATTAAATGATAACTCAACTTCCATGTTTTGAGGTGGTGTTTAAATATTTATACTAAACTTATATGATATGAAGGATTGTGTAAAACTAGAATAAAATAGTACATTTTCTATCCCTAAATGAATAAATAGGTTACCTATCACCTTATCTTTTTCAGGATCCACCTCAATAGTTTTGTTGGAATACACTATCTCTTTCTCTCTAGTCCTTAAAGTTTGTTATTGTTGATTATCATTGAATAACCTTGGATTCATGAATTGATTCACATAGTGTCTCTATTCCTTATAGTTAGAAAATTAGATGAAAAGAAGAGGTTTTAATAGAGAATTCCTTTTTTCCACAAAATTGGTGGGTTTCTCCCATTCATAATCACCAGCTAGGTGCCCTTCGTTTGCATAATTAAAGAATTTCCTTTTCCCCATCAGACAATATTTGGGATGCTTCTTGCCATACTTTCGATATGTGAGATGACAGAATTTCTTACCCCTATGGGATTTTTCAATCACATTGATGGAATTAAAATACATTATTCACTTCCTCTTTCCCCAAAAGACCCTTGAGAATCATTTATCTCCATTTATACTTTGAAGGAACATTGAACAATTTCATCATAGCTGTGAAACTATCGAATAGCTGACAAATTTTGTAGATTCATATTTATCCCACCAAAGAAACAGTAAAATTTACTTTTGGGGGTAATGAAAAATACAAAGGTGTATCATAAAATTATTGTGAAGTTTTATTCACATTAAATGATTGATTCATTATCATTTTTTTGAGGATAAGGAAATTATAATCTCTCGAGTTTTTAGAGGGGGTCAAATTTCTCACCCCATTTAAATTTTTGGAGTTTGGTGGTTTGACCAAATTATTTCTCGATATTAAAAACCTAATTTTGATAGTTCCTTAGACCCAAGGATTTTTTAGATGTTTTTAAATTATTGTCAAGTTCCTCGGGGGTTTGAGTTGGTTTTGGCTATGTTAGAGGCTAAAAACCCAAACTTTCTAGGGTTTACAGACTGGGGTGCAAGGTTTAAAAAAACCGTGTGTCCTCCTTGGGGAAACCATGTGGCCCTCCTTTTCCTATGTGCATGTTTTGAAAAAATATGTGTGAGGTGGAACACATACATTCAAAAAATATAAAATATTTATAAGAGGTGATTCAAATGGTCGTCACATGGTTTGGAGAACTATGCGGGACAATCTTTCATTGTGTGACTTTTAAGTAGTTGCAACCACATGGTTGGCACATAGTTATCCAAACCATAAAATATAACCATATAACCCATCAAAAATGTGAAATTACCTTTATTGTCTCAGCCTTGTATATTATTTTCCTCTATTTTCTTCTCCATTTTTCGTACACAACAGTGAGATGTGTATTCTTTTACCTCTTTGGAGAAATTGATCCAAGTTCATCATCCAAGCTCCGTTCTTTTATCCATCTATGGTTTTGGATGCACATCACTAAGGACTTCATCCATATTTCTTCTTTTTTATTTTTTATTTTTCTATATAGTGTGCTAAATCTATGTGATCTGATTTACACTAATTTCAAGTAATTCATCTAAAAAGATAATTTATTCCAAATAGGCTCAAGTTAGAGGCTAATATTGGATGTGGAAGAATCTAAAAACACGATATTGGTGGTTCTTATCTTTCTATATGATATTTTGGGTGTTTTTGGGGGTGTTTCCTTGAGTTCTCCTTTGGGTAGTCCAAGTGAGACCATATAAATTAAATATTTGTCTTTAATTAATTAATTGAACACATGTGAGATGCCTATGCGCATGCTCATTCATGTATACAAGTGGTTTAATCCTGGTGAGAGGCTTAAAACCTTGGGCAGTTAGGTCAGGGTGTGTTTTGTTTATTTAAATTAAATTTTATTAATTATATGAATTGCTTGTGAGTTCCATGGGAACTAGATGGGAATGACCCGAGGATAGAGATAGTTTTGACCATTTAGATGAGTTATAATTGGTTGTTAAGGTGGTATTGTCTTGGATTCTATAATAGATATTGATTACTATTTTTGAATCTAGGTCATTGGGTTAAGGAGATTATGGTCATTTGGCTACATGCATGGACCATGTGATATTGGATGGCGTTAAACATAATATTGAGTGACATGGTCACAAGGGAATGAGGTGTCAAGATTCTATGTATTATGTACTTTGTTGTTGATTTCCACTCACCATGATTGGATGAAATTCCATTTGAGTTGTTTTCACAAAGTAAGAATCAGATAATGTGGTAGTGTTGACCAATCGTGTGGGTAGAGTCCTCTGTTAGACATGTATTAGGGTGGTGTTGACCACTAGTTAGGTTGGTGGTGATTTCCATAGTAATCAATGTGTATGGAAAGGAACTATAAATTGATGGTGTTGAGACCTTCACTTGGGGGATGAGGCTTTCTATGCATTTAGGCCCATGGGTCGAGAGTATTACGGAGGGTAGACATCATCATTCCTCAGGACATCTGCTGTTGTGCTAAAAATGTTTATTATTTGGAGGATATATATCACTATGCCTTAGAACATCAGGCTTTGAGCTGATAGACGCATTTGATTCAGGGTTCAAGGGACTAGGTATTTATCATTTTAGAATGCCTTTTCAGATGTTTCTACTTGATTGATGGCATAGGGTTTCAGGTAACATTGTTAGAGGTGGATCTCAAGAGCTCACCTAGATTGATATTCATTATGGTATGACTTGGGAATAATGCTAAGGATACTCTCCACCATCATTATACCAGCATTTTCTAAATCAGGTAAATGATTCCCTATGGATACAGAGCATAAGAGAAGCATATTATTATGTGTTATGTATGTTATATTTTATTTATCTTTTATATACACCTGCTTTAGGATATATTTAATCTAGGAACACGTTGGTGGTGGACTATTGAGATTTATTCTCACACCCTACATGGGCCCTTAGGGATGCATGTAGAATTTATTCTCTTCCAATAGGGTAAGAGACCAAGATTAGGAGATGGACCTTAGAGATTATGTCAGACCTTTTTCATTGGATGAATGGCAGGGGACCTTGGAAGTTCCTGCATTAACTAGAGTTATATTTTGAGTTTTTCTTTTTTGTATCACCATGATTATATATATATATATATATGGGAGACCATGCTATTCCCTTTCTAATTTTTTTGTATGACCTGAGTGGATATGTGGTCTCTCCCAAATTTACCCAGGTTTTTAGCTTTAAGCGGTTGTTTGTAGTTAAACTTGGGTTGTCGAATCCTCAAATACGTAAGGAGAAACCTATAGACTTTTACATCTATGGAATATTTTTGTCTATTAAGTGTCTAACTTTGGGATTATTTTAAACAGGTTTAAGTGAACACTAAAATACTTAAGTTAATTCAAATTAAGATAATGAGTTGATCCTAGGTTATTGCTCGGCGTAGACTGGAAGAATTCCTTTTTCAATTGTTTCAACTTATTATATTAGAGATGGGTTCATTTAAGGGGATAAAACATCATCATCACTTACTAGTTTAGTCCCTACACACCCTAAAAATAATCACCTATAAACTTGGATCATCAAAGTTTTTAGCACACCAAGGTAAAGGTTCGTATTAGCACTTGAAGTGTGTGTCCTTAAATTCCACAAGGACTAAGGAGTTTAAAGATCATCAAAAAAAGTTCTCAATTAAAAGAAGTGATTAGAAATTAGTGGAATGAGAAATAACATCCAATCTATCCCCTTGATACTCCCTTTGATCAACCCATAAGTGGGTTATCCCTCTATTGATTCTTTGGTTTCAATGGAAGTGAGAAGTAGACTTATGGGGGAGGAAATGGAGAAGTAAAAAAAAGAAGATGAAATAAGGATCACTACAACATTTTGTGCTAATTTTACAAGGTTTGGTGTGAATAAATTCACACTTGAGACAACTATATCAACGTGATATGAATAAGAACAGAATAAAAGGATAAGAAGAACTTTTATTAAGAAACAAAGATGAATTGAACAACTTAAATTAGAAAGAAAAGAAATTATAAACCCAAAGCGGCAACATAACACTACAATGAAACCAAGCACAAAATATGGTAAAATAATCCAACACCAATGCCTTAAATAGGAATTTTGGGAGCCTTGGGTCGAGAATCCAATAGTGAAATTATTCCCACTTAAGTATGGTAGGCTTAAGGTGGTGGAAATTTTGTGGAACTTAGACTTTTCCACTCTTGACCCGAGGTGGATGCCAACTTGAATCCACCGAATAGAAGTGCCTAAATGACCATCTATATGGCTGATTTAGAGTGGTACATAGATTAATAGAATGAATGTCAGGATGTCTCATAACTGTTTGTAAAGTTTTAGACCAAAAAAGTTTATGTTTTAAGAGATATTTGTAAAAGGGTGGGATGTTTTTCTAAGCCGTAGAATCTGGCCCAAAATTTTATCTCCAACTTGGGCAGCCTGTAACTCCTTTAAAAAATCTGAATTATCTTTGTCCAATATTTAATTAAATGTTCCCCATGATTTCCTATATCTTAATTTAAATTTTGAGAATAATTGGGCATGTATCCTGGCCACTATAGTCTTGTTATTGGGATACTCTCCAGTTTACTCTTCTGCGAATGTGTTCCCATGAAAGCCCATTTTGGTGGTCTTAAAATATGAATCCTCCAATACACCCAAACTATGAATTGTTCCCAATGTAATGAGAAAACTAAAAATAAAATATGAAAACAAAATCAATACCATTTTGTATTTTAGGATGTGTTCAAAAATGTACCATGTAATAATGTATTTTAAGAGGGAATTGCAATCATAATGTGAACTAATGTTCAAAGTGTAAAATGTATTAAAATGGTGTTTATGAATAATAAATAACATGAATATTATATATATTAACCAAGATTGTTAGCCTCATTCATTTTCTAATCACACTCCCCAACTTGAGTTTTTCTAGTCCCGAGCAAAATATATCTCAAACATATGAAATTCGAATTCCATTTTCCAAAAACTTTTTAATAGACATTGATCACTAAGAACCATTATACAAAAAATCATGAAACCCATAAAAGTATTTTAATGAAAGATATTTTCAAAAGAATATCTAAATCTGAAGCCCATTCTTTTGTTCAAATTCATCGCTATATTTCTTCAAATATCAATTAATCATGATGATGTGTTGTGCATCATAATAGACACGAGGTTTCATCTTTATTCAAGGGGTAAATGATAGAAGCAATAGGTGGAATCACATTTCAATACTAAGATGATCATTCTATTTTTTTTGAATATATTTTTGTATATTTTTTTTGTTTTTTTTTCAATTTTCCTTAGTAATTGAAATTGATCTCAATATAGTCAACTCATTTAGAGATACTTTGCCACTGACTCCTAGGCTCAAAGAGCTTATGGAACCAAGTGAAGCCCACTTACTCAAGCATTATCTCGAGTTAACTCAGTAAAAAACAAGGTCAAATTACCACAAATAGAGATAAAATTACTTACACTAGACTATAAAACTATGGAGTCACGATCCCCAAGTGCCGAAATCCACAGATTAGGTCATTTCATTTCTCGACATGCACATTTAATATTTTTTTGATTTTTTTGATTTTTTTTAATACTGATATTAGAACTAAAATGATCACCAAGCCTGTTCTATTTATTTGGGGGACCCCATGAACTCAAAGTAATACCCCACTATCCAAAGGACGTGTGTTGTGATTATTTTTTTTTTCTGGATAAAAATATAAACAATGAAATATCACATTAGATAACCACACTTTCCAAAATCTATTCTCATGAAATATACATGGATTATAATTAGAATCAGGGCATGGTAAATTATTTGATATTAAATTTCAAAGTGTGAAATGTTTCTTATCATGTTCAAGGTTAAAGAAACTTTTCCTTCTAATAAGGTACACTTTTTTTTCAAATCATTTTTTTCACATAAAATAATTTTTTTTATATTTAATATCCCCCCAACTTAAAATAACAATATCACTAGTGTTTTAAGAAAAGAAAATTTAGAAGCATTTATATGTATAAGAGGGGAGTTATAAAAGGAATTAGAATAAATAAATATGGAAAAAAGTCACCTAGTTTTTGAAGTTGAAGTTCATGATGCTCCTGATTATTCCTTTGATCTCAATGCTATTCATGGACTCCCAGTGGAAGACGGTAGAAAATTATAGAAGTTATACATATAGTTTATTTACCTATAAAACTCTTTGACCTCAAGATCCTCTTCTTGTCACTCACAAACTAAATTAGAAACCATGGAAACCCCGAGAGGTTAGATTAATTAAAAATATGCAAAGACATAAAAACATACATATTTATTTTAACATACCAAAGACTAAAACAAGCATAAAATAATATATATATATATATATATAATTAAAATATAAGTATATATAAAAAAATTATAGAATAAGGAAGCACTATAAGCCATTGGTCAGTGGAAAGCACACGCCTCTTTCTACCTTCGGTGTCGGGTTCGAGTCCTCACGGCTTCTCCGGTTGTGATGGGGTTTGCCCCCCAACCTATGAAATGTCCTTTTATATTTTTTTAGTTATTATTATATTTTTTATTTTTATTTTTATTTTAACCTGAAAACACATTAAAATAAAAATAAAATAATGATATATTGTCTTCTTTTTAAAATTCTGGGTAAGGTATTACTCAAGGATCACACCATGTGACACAGATGAATATGGTGCTCCCCTTTCATACCCATCCATACTCATAATAGAAGAACAATTCAATAGTATATGGTACTGTCATATCAATAGTTAAATATTTTGGTTTAATATAAAATTGATTTATTAATCCTATTTGAAAAATAAATACGATTCACAAAAATTAAAAACTTGAAAACCATGGGTTGCCTCCCATGCGGCACTTTTGATTTATGTTGTCAGCTCGACATAGACCCCTAATTGTTTAAGTATTTTTATCATATATGGTTGGTTCACACAAGTCTTTATCAACTTCATGTTTTTGGAATGTTTCAATGAATGGTTTAACTCTAGGACCATTAACTTTAAAGGTTTCACCATTAGTGGGATCTTGAATTTTTACATCCCCATGGGGGTACACCTTATTCACTATGTATAGACATAAACATCTAGAACTTAACTTTTCTGAGTGTAAATAAAGTTTTGAACTATATAAGAGAATAGGTTTACCTGGTATAATGTGTTTGTTTTTAAGATTTTTAGATTTATAGGCTTGTATTTTATCTTTATTGATCCTTGAATTTTCATAAGCCTCCATCCTAAGTTCCTCAAGTTCATTGAGATCTAATTTCCTTTTTGTTCTGACCAATGAGAGGTCATAATTCATTTTCATAATTGAAAAAAAAGACTTATGTTCAATATCCACTATAAAATAGCATGGTTTTCCATAATCCAACCTATATGGGGACATTCCTAAAATGGTTTTAAATGTATTTTGATAGGACCAAAGAGAATCTAAGAGTTTGCTATAACAATCTTTCCTAGATGGATTAACAGTTTTCTTAAGAATTTGTTTGATTTATCGATTGGATAACTCAGCTTGACCATTTCTCTGTGGGTGGTAAGTAGTGGATTTTTTTTAGAAATTACATACATTTCCATCAGTGCTGAGAATGGACGATTGGAAAAATGAGTTCCATGATCACTAATGATAGCCCTAGGAGTACCAAATATAGAGGGGATATTTTCCTTGAGAAATCTAATCACATTTTGATGATCATTGGATTTTTTTTGAATGGCCTCATCACATTTGGATACATAATCGAAAACTAAAAGGATGTAAAAATATCCCCTAGAGTTTGGGAAGGGACCCATGAAATCAATTCCCCAGCAGCCAAATATTTCAATTACTAAGATGGGAGTGACTGGGATTTGATTCCTTTTTGTGATGGACCCTACTTGTTGAAACCTAGGACAACTTTTAAAAAACGTGTATGAGTTCCTTGAGAGGGTAGGCCAGAATAGACCACACTAAAGAACCGTAGCCAAAGTTTTCTTAGAGGAAAAGTGACATCCACATGCCTCACTATGACAGAATTTAAGAATGGAATCTTATTCAGATTATGGGACACACCTCCTAATGAATTGGTCAGGGAAGAACTTATAGAGGTAAGGATCATAAAACTAATATTTTATAACATAAGAAAGGAATTTTCTTCGATATTGAGTCCCTTATAAATTTGGAATGAATACTTTGACTAAGAAGTTGGCTGTGTAGGCATACCGTGGACAATCACTCACTGAATAGAGGTGCTCATTGGGAAATGAATCAGACACAGAAAGGTGATTTGAGTTGTCTTTGAATTCCATCCTAGAGAGTTGATCAACTATAACATTTTCAACACCATTTTTTTCCTTAATGGTTAAATCAACCTCTTGAATAAAAAGTAACCACTTAATCAACCTGGCCATGGTATCTTGTTTTTTGAAAAGGTATTTCAAGGCTGAATGGTCAGTGAAGACAATGATGGGTGATCCTAAGAGATAGGACCTGAATTTATCTAAGGAAAAGACAACCACAAGAAACTCTTTCTCAATGGTGGTGTATTTGATTTGTGCAACATTTAATGATTTCTTGCATATTCAATGACACATGGATTTTTCTCTCACTGTTTTCCTAAGTCTACTCCTACAACGAAGTCTCTTGCATCACACATGAGCTCAAAAGGATGTTTCCAATTTTGATATTGCATGATAGGTGGAGAGATAATAGATGACTTGAGTATAGATAATGATTCTTCATATATTTATTTCCATAAAAATGGATCATCTTTCACTTATAGGGAACAAAGTGGTCAAGAAATAGAGCTAAAATTACAAATGAACCTTTTATAGAAACCAACATGTCCTAGAAAGACCTCACTTCCTTGATAGTTTTGGGTGATGGAAGGTGATGAATGATTTCAACCTTGGCTTTATCAACTTAAATCCCCCTAATCGAGACTATATAGCCAAGGAATAGTCCCTATATAACCATTGTCAGATACATGACTTATTTTAAAGTTAAATTTCATTTAATTTTCATTTATGATTTGTTTTTGGGGTTTGTCAAGATTTTATGGTGGAATGGGTGAGTTTTCATGAATTGGGCCAAACCGTGAGCCCAACTCCAGATTTAAAAAAAAATTGTTTATTTTATAACTTTTTCAATTTTTAATATTTTTCACCTATTAAAGTTCCTAAATGGTCTCCCCTGATATATAAACACCACCATTGTAGTTTGGAGCCTTTAGAAAACCATAAACAAGTTGTATATGGGTTTTTATTTAAGGGATTGGGCCTGCCCGAAAGCCCAATTCCAGTTTTAAAAATAAAATTTGTTTAATTAATAACTTATCCAATATTAAGGATTTTTCAGTGAGGCCAAGCCCCAAACACACCCCTTGAACCCAGACACGTGTCCAATATCCTCCCACCCTCTTTGCAGCTCATTTGCATCGTGGTTTAGGTCGAAACTTCTGAAGCACTCACATTTCGGGAAGATTAATAAAGGTAATTTGTTTCCTTCATAAATCCTTCAATTCTCACTCTTTATTCCCCATTAAAATTCCTACATGGTCTCCTAATCCTTGTTCGAAACTCCCTTAAATATTTCTCCGTTTTCAAATTCAGATACTAGTGTATGTGAGGAAATTTATACAAGATCCCTCAAGTAAGTTGGTCTTCTTCATTCTTCTTTCAATTTTCTTAGGGTTACATTCCATGTGTTTAGGGTTTCATACCTTATCCATAAGGTTCCTAATGTCCAGAAGTTAGGCTTTAATCCTCGGGTTTTATATCTTGTCTTTTGTGTGAAATATTCTGGTTTTAGGTTGGATTTAAATTCCTTGAGGTGCAGCGGTGGTGCGGTTTATGTTTCACACCATGTTTTGAGTGTTTCGACATAAAAGGTAGGTGATTCCATGTATAACCATTTTATGATGAGTTAGCTTTCTTGGTTTATTAATTTAGTATGTTTCAAATCTGTTTTGTGTGGTGCAAAGATTGTTTTTGTGATGGATTGAGTTAAGTGTTTAATTTTGTAGTTTCATTATTGCATGGAATTTGGTGCTTTTCATGCGTGGCTCTTGGGTAAATATTTGGGTGTATTTTATAATATTTGAAATTGATTTATTAGTGTTAAAACGGGCTGAAAATTCTGTTTTGTTAATGCCTTAATGTCATGTTTTCCTTGTAATGGGGTTTTTGAATGGTTTTAATGTGTGAAACCATATTGTACTTATTGAACATGATTTGTGAAAACATGTGTTTTTCATGTGTACCTTTTGTGGTATTGTTTGAGGTATTTGTATAAAACTTGGGGGTGGTTTTATAAATGTTTTTAGGGCTGCAAATTCTGATTTAGATTGTTATTGGAATTATTTTGGTCTTGAATTAGGTTTTCGAAATGGGTTTTGTATGCCAACCATGGTTGCACCTCTTGGGTTGGTATTATGAAAACTGTAAATGATTTAATGGGTTACAAAAAGTGTGAAATGGTTGCTTATATACTGTTTTGGTGATAGTATGTTCCTAAAATGAGTTTTTGAAACATAATGTGGTCAGTTATGTTGTAAAACATTTTCGTAATGTTTTTTAATTTGTCGAGGTGATTTATGAAATTGGGATGTGGGTGTGAAACGTGTTTTCGTGCTGTTTTGCATGAGTGTGATGTGTAAAATGGACATTTTTTATGAAAATGGTATTGTATAATATGTGAGTGGGATGTTATGTGATGTTTAATATCTTGGGAAATATTTTATAAATTTTTTAATAGATTTGTTGAATTGTGAAAGATGTGAGAAATGTGATGTGGGCTATTTTTTTTTGCGTGAGTATGATTTCAAAATTCATTTGAATAAAAAAGTGGATTTTTAGACTTGTGTGGAATACATGTGGACTTTTTGGAGAACTTGTGATGTGAAAATGATATTTTCATGTGAAAAGTATATTTATTGACTTGTTGAACTTATCTGAGCACAAGGGGAAAACCTGGGTATCTAGGTGGGTGGATGTGTACTAGTATGCTAGTGAATCCGTGGGGTTTGGCCTCAGTTTCACTTAGCAAGATTGATGCTTACAACTCTAACAAAAATATGATGATGATGATTGGGGACCACTAGGTTATGGGTATGTTCCCTACTAGTGGCTCATGCATGAGAACAGATATTGTGATGGTTACTCTCACTGAGATACGAGGTACCTGGACCCACAACGAGCTAGTGCCTAGGGGTCATTTCCTATTGCTTGTGCTCATTAGTTACTTTGTTCTTACTTTCGGCATACGATATAGTTGTCTGGAAAATTCAGTAGTGTTGACATTATTTTTAAAAGTGTTGATTCTTAATGATATCCCACTTGAAAACTGTTTTATTTTTTTTAGTTTCATCTTTTAGAAATAGTAACTAGCATTTTCTATTTATGAAAACTTGCAAGATTTTTGTCTTTGAATGTTTATCACATGGAATCTCTTAGTGGTGGTATCCTACTGGGCATTGTCTCAAACCCTACTTACACCCTTTGGTGTAAGTAGATTTGGTTATTTTGTTAGTTCAGGTTAGGATACAGTTTTTAGTTCTAGTGGTTCGGGTTTCTAGCATGTCCTTGGTGGTGAAGTCTTGTGGTGATGGATTGAGGGCGGTGCCCCTTTCCATGAGGGTTCTTGGGCCATTTAATTTTTATTTTGTACCTTTTTTATAGTCTTATTGAGTTGTTTTAAAATATGTAATTCAGTTCTGAATTTTGTAAAAGATGGTTTTAGTTGAAAAATCCAGATTCACTTTATTAAGTTTGTTTGTTGTTTAATGTTTATAAACTTGGGTAAATCGTTCCCAAACATTATTTTATTATACCCTGGAACTTGTGGTAGCCCATGGGGATCGGGAACGCCCTTCAGGCCTTGTTACGGGCCGGGTCGGGTGCCAGTTTTGATGGCAACCAGATTTGGTTCATGACAAAATGGTATCAGAGCAGGTTCGCTTTCTTTGAGTCATGTTATTTGGGGAACAGTCAGGATAGTCTAGAGTTAGGATTGTTGGGACTTGAAATTTTGGTTATGAGTAGTATGGATGATCACCATACCTCATGACGGGATTCATGTCTCCAGGGGAAGTCATGACCTTTCATAATCCTTTGGTTTTCTTGGTTTAATGATAATTAGGGGAAATCCCTGGGTCATTTAAACCCTTGTACAATTTCATATCCTCGGTGTGAAATATAGGAAGTGTTTAAACCTATGGTTTCATCATATTCCTTTTGTTGTTCTCGTTCGGTGGAAATAGGTGGAGGGTCTTATACCCATGTCATCTCCTAATGTCATTCCCTCCCTCGTTGGTTTCCATTGAGTCATTAGATAATGGTTGGAAATCTGGATAGATAGTTTGAGCACACATTTTGTGCACGATTAGTAGTGACAGTGTGCTAGGAAGCCACGTGGAAAGAATGATCTGCATAGTTAGTTCACGATTCCCAAACCGTGTGGACTGACCCTACGCCCTTCCCAAATCTTGAAAAAAAAATTGGGTCTTTCTGTGTCGGCCCATGCTGGTTAGTTAAGATGGTTGGTTCTTATGGTGGGGAGACCCACAATTATTCTCATGTATATTACTTCATAAAATGTGAATGGAATTCTACCCTTTGTACTAGGGAGTTCGTTCAGGCCTCCCTCTCTTAGTGTTTTCATTTTATCTCGGAAAATAATATAGGTTGCCGCTTATGGTGGGGTGCCTATTTGTGTCCCCCCATACCAATAGATCAGATTTATCCATAGTATTGTCTTGGTGGTAGGTAGTCTCATTCGAAACTATATAGATACCAATATCTTCCTTGAGTAAATTTTTGGATTGGATAGCTCCCAATGGTTTAGTTAATGTTAGGTAAGTGTAACCTTGTTCGAAGTTGTTGTTCGTTTGGGTGAATTGCTTGAGTCTTGTTCGGATTGCGTTCGAGGAGTTTCATTTTGGGATAATGTATGAATGTGATTGATCATTTCAGTAAAGTGGTTTAAGTTTGGGTTGAGAGATTAATCATTCCTTAATTGATCACTGGAGGTATTTTGGCCCTTGGGGGCAAAGCTTGGAAAAGAACTACATCTTGGTATATCGGTTGGGTGTGGTTTTGGTATCTGGTATTGTGGTCGCTTTCCGGGGACAGAAATTTTTCATGGTGGGGAGAATTGTCACATACATGACTTATTTTAAAGTTAAATTTCATTTAATTTTCATTTTTTGATTTGTTTTTGGGGTTTGTCATGCTTTTATGGTGGAATGGGTGAGTTTTCAAGAATTGGGCCAAACCGTGAGCCCAATTCCAGATTTAAAAATAAATTTTGTTTCTTTTATAACTTTTTCAATTTTTAATATTTTTCACCCATTCAAGTTCCTAAATGGTCTCCCCTGATATAGAAACACCACCATTATAGTTTGGAGCCTTTAGAAAACCATAAAGAAGTTGTATATGGGTTTTTATTTAAGGGATTGGGCCTGCCCGAAAGCCCAATTCCAGTTTTAAAAATAAAAATTGTTTAATTAATAACTTATCCAATATTAAGTATTTTTTGGTGATTCTAAGCCCCAAACACGCCCCTTGAACCCAGTCGCGCGTCCAATATCCTCCCACCCTCTTTGCAGCTCATTTGCATCACGGTTCAGGTTGAAACTTCTGAAGCACTCACATTTCAGGCAGATTAATAAAGGTAATTTGTTTCCTTCATAGACCCTTAAATTCTCACTATTTTTCCCCATTCAAATTCCTACATGGTATCATAATCCTTGTTCAAAACTCCCTTAAATTTTTGGCTATTTTCAAATTCCGATACTGGTGTATGTGAGGCGATTTATACAAGATCCCTCAAGTAAGTTGTTGTTCTTCTTTCTTCTTTCAATTTGCTTAGGGTTACATTCCATTTTTTTAGGGTTTCATACCTTATCCATAAGGTTCCTAATTTCTAGAAGTTAGGATTCAATCCTAGGGTTTTATATCTTGTCTTTTGTGTGAAATCTTCTGGTTTTCAGTTGGATTTAAATTCCTTGAGGTGCGACGGTGGTGCGGTTTATGTTTCACACCATGTTTTGAGTGTTTCGACATAAAAGGTAGGTGATTCCATGTATAACCATTTTATGATGAGTTAGATTTCATGGTTTATTAATTTAGTATGTTTCAAATCTGTTTTGTGTGGTGCAAAGATTGTTTTTGTGATGGATTGAGTTAAGTGTTTAATTTTGTATTTGCATTATTGCTTGGAATTTGGTGCTTTTCATGCGTGGCTCTTGGGGAAATATTTGGGTGTACTTTATAAGATGTGAAATTGATTTATTAGTGTTAGAAGGGGATGAAAATTATGTTTTGTTAATGCCTTAATGTCATGTTGGCCTTGTAATGGGGTTTTTGAATGGTTTTAGTGTGTGAAACCATGTTGTACTTCTTGAACATGATTTGTGAAAACATGTGTTTTTCAGGTGTACCTTTTGTGGTATTGTTTGAGGTATTTGTATAAAACTTGGGGGTGGTTTAATAAATGTCTTTAGGGATGAAAATTCTGATTTATATTTTTATTGGAATTATTTTGGTCTTGAATTAGGTTTTCGAAATGGGTTTTGTATGCCAACCATGGTTGCACCTCTTGGGTTGGTTTTATGAAAACTGTAAATGATTTAATGAGTTACACAAAGTGTGAAATGGTTGCTTATATACTGTTTTGGTGATAGTATTTTCCTAAAATGAGTTTTTGAAACATAATGTGGTCAGTTATGTTGTAAAACATTTTGGTAATGTTTTGTAATTTGTCGAGGTGATTTATGAAGTTGGGATGTGGGTGTGAAACGTGTTTTTGTGCTGTTTTGCGTGAGTGTGATGTGGAAAATGGACTTTGTTTATGAAAATGGTATTGTATAATTTGTGAGTGGGATGTTATGTGATGTTTAAAATCTTGGGAAATATTTTATAAAATTGTTAATAGATTTTTTGAATTGTGAAAGATGTGAAAAATGTGACGTGGGCTATTTTTTTTGTGTGGGTATGATTTCAAAATTCATTTGAATGAAAAAGTGGATTTTTAGACTTGTGTGGAATACATGTGAGCTGTTTGGAGAACTTGTGATGTGAAAATGATATTTTCATGTGAAAAGTATATTTATTGACTTGTTGAATTTATCTGAGCACAAGGGGAAAACCTGGGTATCTAGGTGGGTGGACGTGTACTAGTATGCTAGTGAATCCGTGGGGTTTGGCCTCAGTTTCACTTAGCAAGATTGATTCTTACAACCCTAACTAAACTATGATGATGATGATTGGGGACCACTAGGTTATGGGTATGTTACCTACTAGTGGCTCGTTCCTGAGAACAGATATTGTGATGGTTACTCTCACTGAGATACGAGGTACCTGGGACCCACAACGAGCTAGTGTCTAGGGGTCATTTCCTATTTCTTGTGCTCATTAGTTACTTTGTGCTTACCATCGACATATGGTATAGTTGGCTGGAAAATTTAGTAGTGTTGAAATTATTTTTAAAAGTGTTGATTCTTAATGATAGCCCACTAGAAAACTGTTTTACTTTTTTTAGTTTCATCTTTTAGAAATTGTAACTAGCATTTTCTGTTTATGAAAACTTGCAAGCTTTTTGTCTTTGAATGTTTATCACATGGAATCTCTTAGAGGTGGTATCCTATTGGGAATTTTCTCACACCTTACTTACACCCTTGGGTGTAATTAGATTTGGTTATTTTGTTGTTTCAGGTTAGGATACAATTTTTTTGTTCCAGTGGTTCGGTTTTCTAGCATGTCCTTGGTGGTGAAGTCTTGTGGAGATGGATTGAGGGTGGTTCCCCTTGCCATGAGGGTTCTTGGGCCATTTAATTTTGATTTTTTACATTTTTTATAGTCTTATTGAGTTGTTTTAAAATATGTAATTCAGTTATGAATTTTCTAAAAGATGGTTTTAGTTGAAAAATCCAGATTCATTTTATTGAGTTTGTTTGTTGTTTAATGTTTTTAAACTTGGGTAAATCGTTTCCAAACATCATTTTATGATACCCTGGAATTTGTGCCAGCCCGTGGGGATCGGAAATTCCCTTCGAGCCTTGTTATAGGCTGGGTTGGGTGCCAGTTTTGATGGAGACCTGATTTGGTTCGTGACAACCATGAAATGACATTTTTCCCAGTTTAGAACCATATTATTTTCTTTAAATTTTGAAAAAACTGTCTACACATTACTTAGACATCCCTTAAATGTATCCCAAAACATAGAGAAGTAATCCATGAATACCTCTAGAAAATCCCCTACCATGTCCGAGAATATTCCCATCATCCACCACTAGAAGGTTCCAGGGGAATTGTATAACCCGAAGTACATGCGTTTTAAAACAAAGGTGCTGAATGGACAGGTGAATGTAGTCTTCCCTTGATCCTCTAGGGAGACCTCAATTTGATTGTACCATGAGTACCCATCTAAGAAATAGTAGAAGGTGTGACCTAAGACTCTCTCAAGGACTTGGTTAATGAATGGTAATGGGAAATGGTCCTTCTTGGTAAATGAGTTTAGATTCCTATAGTCAATGCAAACTCTCCAGCCACTACTCACCCTAGTTGGAAGAATATCTCCATCCTGATTGGTTATCACTATAATTAAAACCTTACTTGGGACAACGTGAATTGGGCTTACCCACTCACTCTTAACAATGGGGTATATGATACCTAATTTCAACAAATTAAGAAGTTCTTTCCTTACCACATCCATAAGATTTGGATTGAGTCTCCACTGAGGTAGATGATATGGTTTGGATTCAGATTCACGAACAATTCTATGAGTTCCAATGAGTAGGATAATCCAAGGAATATCAGAAAGGGTCCATCTAATTGCTTTCTTATTATTTCATAGGACATCCAGTAGTATCATCTCTTGATTGGATTCAAGAGTGGAATAAATGACAACAGGAAATGATTGATTTTTCCCTAAGAACACATACTTGAGTGTTGAAGTTTGGACCATAAATTTGAGATCATATTGGTTATAACTTACCAAGAAAGGATGGGACTTTGTGTTGAACTCAATTTCTTTATTCAGATTTCTTAACTGAATTGGTTCCTTGTGAACATAATTTTCATCCAGTAAATTATCGAGATTAGTGTCATGAATGGGTATGGACTCAATGTTTTTTATTTCAACAATGGTATCATTGATTGGTGATTCGATAAAATCATCAATAGAGATATCTCAAAGAGATTCAGGCCAAGGAGACAAATTTCACTCATGTGAAAAAAGAAAGTCAATCTCTTCTTGACATAAACATCCTTCAGTAATTCCTTGATGGTCCTCAAGTTCACTATCAACATTAACAATCCAATTAACCTCATGGACCTCTTCATCATTCCCAATTTGAGAATTTTCATTATAAATGTTCATGTCTAGACTCATGTTTCTAAAGGTGATATCCATGTTCCCATTTCAGACTCAGATAATAGAGTTTATTGTTGCAATAAAGGGATAACCAAGGATGATTGGGGTTTGTTCCTTATTTCCTAAATTTGGATTGTTAAAAAAAAATGAAGTCAACAGGGTAGATGATGTTTTCTACTTTTACTAAAACATCCTTTAAAATTCCCTTTGAAACCCTAATGCTATGATCATCAAGTTGAAGTGTGAAATATGTGGTTTGGAGCTCTTCTAGTCCTAACTGGTAGTACACAACATAGGGAATTAGATTGACACTAGAACCTAGGACACACAAGGCTTTGAAAACTTTTTTTCTTCTAGTTCAACCTTGATGTAAGGGAATCCTGGGTATTTCATCTTTGGTGAAAGGGTTCCTTGGATTGTTGTGCTAAAATTTTCTATCAAAAGGACTTGGTTATTATGTGAGAATTTCATTTTAAATGTACATAGGTCCTTTAGGTATTTTGAGTATGTAGGAATGGTTTGAATAACATCGAGGAGTGGAATGTTCAACTAGACTTGTTAGAATATTTTCCTTAATGTTTCATTCAATTCAGGCTTGGTTTTCCCCCTCATACATTGAGAAAATGGTGCAGGTTGTAGGATTGTTTGATGAAGAGTTGTTTCTTTCACATTCTCATTGGGGTTTTCAGAATCTTTGGGTAGTTCTTCATCATTTTCATGAATTATTAAAGATTTTAATGGTTTCTAAATTATTTGTTCAAGTTAATCAATTGATTTCCAACTTCTTAAAACTGTCACAACCTTTAGTTGTTTATGAGTTGTTTGAGTGAAACTTGACTCTTCCCTTAATGTTGGGGATGGTACTGCCAGAGTAGGAATGGGTACCTTCCTAGTTTTTATGGTTTGCAGTTCATTTTTAAGGGATGAGACTTCTGAGTTAATTTTATTCATTTTTTAGACAACTGTTCAAGGATTCGTAGAGGGATAGATTGGGAGGGGGCTTTTGTTGGTTAGTTTATCCCAGTAAAATACTTTTGTTCTTGGATTTGGTATTGGATAAGAGGATATTTTTATTGTTCTATTTGTGGTTAGAATTGGTTATGGTTTTAGAAATTTTGTGTAGGGTATGGGTTTGGTCCTTGTGGTTGGCTAGGTTATTGGTTATATTTTCAGTAGAAGCCTGGGTAGTCATTATACCTTGGGTTGAATGTATTTTTGTATTGGGGCTTTTGGAAGTTTAGGGAATTGAATTTAGCAGGTGGTACTCCTAGAAGAACATCCTTGATGGATGGAATGGTTGGGCAGTTGTCTGTTTTGTGGTCATATTTGTCACAAATTGTGTAAATAGGGTCTATAATTTTCATTTCATGGATTTTCCTAAGGTCTATCTCTTCAACCTTCCCAGTGAGTGATGGAAGTTTATCCCTAAGGATTTCCTCTTTTATAAGTTTATGAATTCCAGTAGTTTTTTGTGGATTTGTTGAATAAGGTAACATTCCCCATGCTTGGTTTTGTTCAATAAGGATTTCTAGATATTTGTAAGCATCATTTGGGGATTTGTTTTTAAAGGTCCCATTACACATCATGTTAATGAATTGTTTGTTCACAAGGCCCAACCCTTCATATAAAATTATCAATTTTTCAGGAATAGAAAAACCATGGTGTAGAACCATGTTTAGGGTGTCTTTGAACATCTCCCATGTTTCATAGAATGACTCTCCCTCTTTTTAAAAAAAGTTTTGGATGCTATTTTTAAGTGCAATTGTTTCGTGGTGGGGAAAGTATTTTTTGTAGAATTTTCTTTGTAATTGGTCCCAATAGTTAATGGATGATGGAATCCAATTATTTACCCATTTTTTAGCTCGATCATTTAAAGTAAAATACAATATCTTCATCTTAGCTAATTATAGTTGATGTGGGGTACACATGGTTTCTACAATGTCATTGAACTCCTTGATGTGATGGTATAGAAGTTTCGACTCCATTCCATGGAATATGGGAAGGTGGTTTAGAACATGGGGTTTAAGGATGTATTTTGAATCTCATAGGTAATTGTGTCTAATGAATGAGGGGTCATTGGTTTAGGAAGGTGTGAGGTATTCATTCATAGTTTGATTGACTCCATTCCCTAAGTCTGGGGATACCTCATTTGGATTTCCATTTTGGTTCCCACCCGAGTTTATGAGTTGGTTTCTTTGAAGACCTTACATTGAAATGGGATAAATTTTTGACTCTGTAGTATTTGGAAGATTAATATCAAATATAAATAGTTCTCTTGGTGTACTGGACCCCCAACCCCAGTATTATCCACCCTAACTAGATGGTTTGATTGGTCATGGGTATAGGCGAACATGCACCAAAAGAAAGAAAAAAAAATGAGAAAGGGAAAAGATAAGGGAATTTGGGTGAGAATATAATAAATGGGGGAGAATATAATTTGTGTTGAGATGAATTAATTGGATCCCCAACAATGATTCTAAAATTTTTTCTCTCCCAAATTTACCCAAGTTTTTAGGTTTAAGCGGTCGCTTGTAGTTTAACTTTTGTTGTCGAATCCTCAGAGACCTAAGAAGAAACCTATAGAAATGTATATTATATGGACTTTTTTTGGCTATTAAGTGGACAAATTTGGGTTTATTTTATATAGGTTTAAGATAAAACTAAAATACTTAATTTAATTCAAATTAATATAATTAGTTGATCCTAGGTTATTGCTCGGCGTGGTTTGGATGAATTCCTTTTTCAATTGTTTCAACTGGTTATATGTGAGATGGGTTCATTAAAGAGATTAAAAAAACACCATTACTTACTATTTTAATGCCTACACACCCTAATAATAATCACCTATACACTATAAGGATCAATGTTTTGAGCACTCCAAGGTAAAGGTTCGTATTATCACTTGAAGTGTGTGGCCTTAAATTCAACAAGGACAAAAGAGGTTAAATATTGTTCGAAAATATTCTCAATTAAAATAAGTGAATAGAAATTAATTGATTGAGAAATAACATCCAATCAATCCCCTTTCTAATACCTTGGATCAAACCATAAGTGGGTTGGACCTCCATTGATTTTATGGTTTCAAAAGAAGTGGGAAGTAAACTCCCGAGGGAGGAAATGTAAAAGTAAAAAAAAGACAATGAAATAATGATCACTCCACCATTGTGTGATAATTTCAAAAGGTTTTTTTGTGAATAAATTTACACATGGATACAAAGGTATCAACATGATATGATGAAGAATAGAATAAAAGTATAAGAAGAACTTTTATTAAAAAACTATGATGAATTGAACAACTTACATGAGAAAGAAATACGATTACAAACACAAAGAAAAAACATAACACTACAATGAAACCAAGAACCAAAGATGATTAAATCCTTCAAAATCAACAAATTAAATAGGGAATTTGGGAGACTTAGGTCGAGCCTCCAATAGTTAAAGTCATACCACTTGAGTACGCTTGGCTTAGTGTGCTGGAAAGCTTGTGGAACTTAGACTTTTCCACTCTTGACCTGAGGTGGAAGCCCGCTTGAATCCCCTGACTAGAGGTTCCTAAATAAAATTATATATGGACTAATTAGAGTGGTCTATAGAAGAATAAAATTAATCTCATCATGTCCCATAACCTTATGTAAAGTTTCATCCTAAAAGATTTTATGGTATACGAGATATATGTAAAACGGTGGGATGTTTTTCTCGGCCATAGAATCTGGCCCAAAATTTTATCTCCAACTTCAGGCACCTATAACTCCATTAAAACATCCTAATTAGATTTGGAAAATATTTAATTAAATGTTCCCCATGATATCCTATGTCTTTAGTTAAATGTTTAGCATCATTTGGCTTTGATCATGACCGCTACAGTCTTGTTATTGGGATACTGTCCAGTTTACTTTACCCAAAATGTGTTTCCATGAAAGCCCATTTTGGTGGTCTTCCAATTTTAATATTCCAATACACCAAAAGTATGAATTGTTCCCAATGTAATGAGAAACCTGAAAATAAAATATGAAAATAAAATTAATAACATTTTGTATTTTAGTAGGATTTCAAAAATATACCATGTAATAGTGAATTTTAAGAGGGAATTATAATCATAATGTGAATTAATGTTCAAAGTGTAAAATTCACTAAAATGGTGTTTATGAATTATAAAGAACATGAATATTATATATATTAACAATTAATATTATCATGATTCAGTGGATAATCAATATGTATGTTTATATTATCCATAAATAGGATAAAAATCCAACAAGACCTTCTATTTCTCTGAGAATTGAATCATAGAGAATATATTTTCAGTGGAGTTGATCCATTACTCTCTGATTAGATGATCAAAAGATCCACTGAAATCAAGGCCTTTGTTTCTTAAAGGTCTTAATTTCAAGTTGGTATTTCTTAGGGGTATTTTTATTTTCATAATAATTTATGTTTCTATTCAAACCTAAGTCAATTGAGAAAGTATTATCACAATGTTTTTGATTCCTGCTCCTATATGAATATGCATATCATTTGGGTAGTTATCACATTTCTCCTCACACTGTTTATTGACTCAGTTCCTCCTGTTTCTAAATGTTGACTAGAAATAAAGGAAAAATTTGGGATGATAATTTTATAACTATTATGTACATAATTGGTAAACTGGGAACATTAAATTGTTAACTCATAATTAGCATATATTCATTAACCTATGAATTTCTAGGTTTCACTCTAGTTATCCATGATCTTTTTCCTAACATAAAATATTATGGGCATTTTTGTTCCCTTAATAATGGTTCATAAGGATCTTGTGAATTTAATAAATCATATCTCTTTGGTGTGTCAAACAAGTTGTGTAGCAGGTCCTATTTTCTTGCACTAGGTGACGATCGAGTCCAGCTTAATGCTATCTTTTCGGGGTTATTAGCCATCGGTACAACTATTCCAAATACACATCCACTTGTAGTATCCATACATGGATGTATTTTCTTGGAAGACAATTAATCTTTACCTTAATAAAATTTAGGTATGTTTTAATATTTTTAATCTTATATCTAAGTCTTTCACTAGAGTTTTCTAATCTTAATCTCCAAAAATAACTAGACTTTGATCTCATACCAAATATGACAACCCATATTTTATTAAACCTTAATTAAGGACTTATTACATAAATATACACTTAATAAAACCCTTTAAGATCATGAGGCATAGTATATTTGGGAAATTAGGCACATAGAACATTAACTTGAAACATGGGTACAACATCATTAGTTAAAAAATCTGACAACATGCCCTTCAACTTCTTGGATATTCTAAAACTACATGGAATAACTCATGGAGATACATATGAAATGGGTGAGGTATAAAGCCTTGTAAATGAAAAAATAAACCATATTATAAGGTAAAGTAGTAAATGTGATGAAATAGGCATAACAAGGTAAAATAAGAGGTCTTAGAATCGTAATCTTGAACAACAAGGCATGATATAATATGATAACATAAAGGCAACTTAGGAATGTAGAAACAACATAAAACATGACATCATAAACAAAATCCAGGAATAAATTCCAATAAATCATAGCATATTATTCTTAGTATAATGTATTATGCACCATACATGGAATATCATGATATAAAAACATTACCCAATGCATTAGTGGGATATATAATTCTAGGCCCTCCCATTATGTTCATATCATGTACATGCATAGGCATGCCACATAAATCATACAAAATTAGTATGTATTTCATCAATTTTAACCACATAATTAAAGAGTGTGAGATATGTAAATTTAAATAGTGAATAAATTAATTATATGTAAAACTCAGTGAATAACCTTGAGTGGAAATGAGATGGGTATGTATTATACAAATATTCGTCATGGAAAATCGTAGGATAATTTTAGCAGCATAAAGGGTGTGCATAAAGGTTTATAAAAGTGGTTAATGAGACGTAAAGGTTTATAAAATTATATTTAAATAATAAGAAAATTAATAGGTATGTTTAAAAACATATACCAACTTGAACAATCAGAAATCAAAAGGTATGACATAAAAAATGTGCTAGAATAAAGAGGAGGATGAGAGGATCCCTTAACTTGAGAGGGAACTTATAAAAGCCTGAAATATGCTTATTAAGAGATTTGGGGAACCTTGTGAGGGATCTATAGAGGAAAGGGAAGAGTAAATTTATACTCCTTGAGTTTTTAGAGAATAGGAATTGGAGTTTGAGTTAGTTTATATAGGAAAAAAGAGGATAATTCTTCATTAATTTCCAAGCTTAGGTTCTGGATTCTAAATGATAAAGTAATGAAAACCTAAAAATCTTCCCATAGTTTTTTATCATGGTTTCTAAAAACTAAGTGTGTTTTTAATTATTTTTTAATGATGAAAACTGAAAAAATTAGAATAATACACTTGGTGACGTGGAAGTGAGTCATGTTTACAAAGAATTGATTTTAAAACCGTAAAATATAATTTTGGATTTGGAGGATTCATTAAGGGTTTATAAAATTAATACAATAACATAAAAAATATATTATATTAATGGGGAACCATAATTTTGGTTTTGGATAATCTGTATTGTATTTTATAAATCAATTTTGGGCTTTTTTGTTGTCATAATACATACCTTATAATTATTTCATAATTAATGTTTACCCAAAAATTCAGATGTCTTGATTTTTTCTGAAAAATAAACCATTGTATAATTTCAACATGATGATTTAAAAAATAATGTTTATTTTATCAAAATAATTATATATATATATATATATATTATAATCTAAAATTTTAAATCAAATATCCATATTTATGGAAAATACTGGTTTTTTGACAATAACAGTTTTCCGACCCCTATAAAAATTATATTTGACTTCATACAATTTTAGTTTCATTTATATTTTAAAAAATATTTTTCAAAAATAATATCTTATTAAAATATTTTTTATTTTAAAAATTATTTATTTCATCAAAAATTGTGACTTGATTGAAACTATATATTTCTCAAAAACATAATTTTTATTCCATCATATCAAAATCTATATTTTATCAAACTCGTTATTTAATAATTTAAAAAGTAATATTATAAAGGGATAAATATAATAATTTTTTTATTAGAAAGAATATATACAAATTCATAACTTTAGGGTATCGATATATAACCCTTTATTAAACCTGTAAATAACCTAAGGGTAAGGTGTGCAATGGTGAGATTTTAATGGGGTGGTTCAGCAAACGTTGTTTGGCACATGATCTCAATGATATTGAACTTCTCCCATAAATGGTTTTATATATGATTTAGTTTTCTAATATAGTCTTGGGATTGGTAAAGGGTGAATCCCAAGGATGCTATATCCCTCAGAAGCTCTGATAAGTTGGATTTAGAGGGCACAATCCTACCGATTGAGGCCATCACTTCCTTTGTTTGTGTAAAATGGAATTTATTATTACCCTTAATATATTGATATTAATAGTCACTATAAAATGACTATATCATCAATGGTTATGATTCTTAATGGTATTTGAAATTTGACATACCATATAATGGTTCAAAATAACCAATTCAGTAAAATATTTGCTATAAATTCATTTCTTAATAAGAAATTTACTCATTTGAAAAAGGAATTTCATTTATAAATGTTTAGATCACCACAAAAAATCATTTGAAACTAGTATTTAATATAGCTCATATCCATGTGGAGACAACTGAAGTTGATGTTAATTGCAACTCCTGTATCTCTCACATCACACTAAAATTGAACACTCCTACAAATGTGATTTGAGTCCAGAAAGTATCTGGACACATTTGAGTACTCATTCAGTCTTCATAAAATTTTTAATTAAGGGATCTAAAATCAGTTATGTGGTGCCGTTGATGCATATTATTAAATAATTTTCCACTAATTTGACTCCTCTTCCTCACACAACCCATTTATAACATTGTTTAATGAGGCACTTCTAAATGAAAAACCAATTATCTGCATAAATTTGTTTAATGTTAAATAACAACATCACAAAACATTTACAAACTTTTTGAAACCATTCAGACTAACAAAATAGTATTATTTGGTTTCTAAAATTGAAATAGAAGTACACATAGATGATCCCTTATATAATTCCATTTTAATAGCCCAGATCGAGCTTGTGTTTATTGTTATTCCATCACCAACAAAATCCACCAGTTTAATTAACCTTTGGGATGGTTTAAAACCACTTAAAATGAACAAAATGACTTACTATAGTTTCTTCTAATTACCTACACTAGCAGAAAAATCCTGATAAAAATTTGAAAAAACAACTCTATCCTGGTCTCCATCTTGATATCTTTACTATTAATAACAAGAGTGACCAAAATCTTGCCTCAATTTTAGCCTAAATCTGTAGAACCTTGAAACCCATATTAGATTCAAACCTATAAAAGTAGTGATTAAAATACATATTAAACCCATAGTAGTACACCATCAAATATCCTTAGTATCTTGGTTTGAATGCGATCTAATTGAGAAAAGTGTGACTAATGAGCCTTTAGTCTCACTACCACCTGACCAATATAAAGCACTATCCAATACAATGAACATTGAACAAGAAGTTCATGGACTTGGAAGACTCTAAACAAACCCAGAAAAATGGAACCTCCATCAAATAACCAACAAACAAACTGAAAAAATTCCTCATATAATAAAAATAAAATTAGAAATTCTGAAAATTGTGGAATTTGGAAAATAGTAATTAATAGTAATAAAATAATTTTTAAATGATGCAATTTATAATCAAATTATTAATAAAAATATAGTATTTAATAATTTCTAACACTGAATATTAATAATGTAATTATTTATATAAATAATTTAATATTTGAAATTAATTATTAATAAATAATAATCTAATCAATATTAAAAATAAAAATTGATAAAGAAATTGATAATTTTAATAATAATAATGTAATTAATAACAAATAATATTATACTTATTAAAAGATAGTAATAATAAATAATATTTCAATACATAATATTGTAAATAATGAAATTATACACAATTAGTATAGGCAGGCAGTGACGCGGGCATAACACTTGCCTGGTGATGTAGGAAATATGATGTTGGCATGACGCTACATTGGGCCTTCAGGCTATATTCATGTGCCACTTGTCCTTGGGCCTTAGGTCTATGTAATGAGTCTACCTCTACCTAGATATAAATAGGTCTTTGATTTTATAATAAAAAAGAGCCTTTGGCCCACTGATTAATTTTTTTATTAATTAATAATCATTATTAATAATTAACAATAATGATGTAAATTAGAATTTACTTGAAAATTTACAAGAAATAATTATACAGAAATGACACACAAAAAATATTGTAAAAAAACATAACATTTTACTCAATTTTTTTTTTCAAATAACTAAATTTGAAAGATTATAAAAAATAAACTACAAATCAAATCTATATAAAATTTTAATCATTTACGCTGAAAATAAAAAAAGAATTTAAAATAAAAATAATTTCACAAAAATAACAAAGTAAACAAATTTAAATGAGGCAAAATAATGTTTTTTAAAAGCCTAACATTTATACTCTAAAAAAATCAAGTGGTGACATTGAAATATTATAATGTCTAAATTATATAGAAAATATAATTGAAATTTAAAATGTCACGACCTGTCCTTGGGGCCCGTGCCGTGACTACCCCAAGTCCGCCTTCCATAGGCCAGGGGCTGGCGACTAGCACCAAGGCATAAATCCCAGTAGAAAGGGAAGGCATTGCCTTTGAAAAGTAAACAAACACCACAGAGTAAGCAAGCAGAAAGTAAACACTAAGTAAAAACAGAGTACAACTGAAAGTGCGGAAAAGTAAATGGGCCAGTATACAAACCCAAACTGAAAGTAAAGTACAACTCGAAAGGGAAAACAACAACTGTAAAGTAAAAGCCGCTACTCCGAGCAGTCCACTGGAAATCCCACCTGAAGGGTGGGTACAGATAGCTCCATTGCTCCTTGGGTCCTGCTGTCCGCTCCGAACACGTCCCGCCCAGTGGTCCACCTCCAGGTACCGTCCTGCTCTGCAAGCCTCAGCCAAGATCAATGCTGTCCGTCGTCTGTAACCAACACAACGTAGTGCGGGCATAGCCCGTGCAGGGGTGAGTATAAGCTAATTAGTAGGGACCCCGAGACCCCTGAAGGTCTCCCAAAATCCACAAAGGATAAACCACAAAGGTGAGATACAAACACGAAGTAACAACTGACACTGCTTAGGTATATGCCCATACATATACCTAAGTCATCAATTCCAATACGCTCCAACCTCCTAGCCCAAGTACAACTCAGTCCACACAAGAAAGTATACGTATTCCACACAGGAAAGCAAAACGAAATCCACACAGGATAGCACAAAACAATCCACACAGGAAAGTAACAGGATTCAGCTCACACAGGTATACTTCTTCGAAAGACGATAAAGATGGTCTCTGATCCATCTAAGTCGTTGGACCCATGAAGGATCAATAGGTAACTAACCCCCGCAAAAGACCCACACAGGATCGGGCCCACACAGGACCTGTAGGCGCTGGTTCACACAGGACCACTGAGCGCAAGGACCCACACAGGATCGGACCCACACAGGATCGGGCCCACACAGGATCTGTAGCACTGATCCACGTAGGATCGCTGAGTGCTATAGTCGTCGTCGAATCCACCAAGGATCTCTGTACTGTCATCGTCGCAGTCATAGTAGCAGTAGCAGTAGCAGTAGCAGTCACAGTCGCAGCCAGCACTAGGGTTCCCGCACACAGCAAGCTCGTTCGGGAGGGTCCGCTCCAAGAGCCGAGAGGCTGATACATCAAATTTCACAAAGTCCAGAGTTGATGTATCCAAAAGTTCCGTATCGTCAACAGGAACTCAACGCAACAGACGACGCGTCGATCGGACGCCCGGTCTGTGTGTTATTGGCTTTTTCGTCCTAGGGGCCCGGTTGGTTTTTAAGGCAAAACCAACCCGACCGTACTCCACCTGTGTCCAAACCTCGGGCGGAGTGTGCCAAAAGATCCGTCTCACTAAGAGGAACACAACAAAGCTGACGGCACGTCAATCGGACGTCCGTAGCTCGATATATGAGCGTTTCCACTCCGAAGGCCCGGTTGGTTTCGTGAACGAACCAACCCGGACGAACTCAAAGTATTCCGAAACTTTGAGTGCGATATACCGAATCGTCCGTCTCGATCCAAGGATCGCATCGCTGTTGACGGTTTGTCAATCGGTGGTCCGTGGCTCAAGTTATGGCCAAAAGACCGAAGTCGTTTCGAAAACGGGGGGTCCGGGTCCAGGCCGACCCGGCCCGGCCGGCGGCGCGGCCCGGCCGGCGGCGGCGCGGCCTGGGTGCCGCTCGGGTTCCACGTGCGGGGGGCAAGTCCCCCGCTTCTCTGCTGGCGGCGCGGCTTGGTGTCGCGCCTTGGAGAGCCGGCCCCCCTCGTGGGGGCCAGCTTTTGAAAAGAAAACGGGGGGCGCTGCCCCCCCTTGGTGTAACCGCGGCCCCCCCATTATGGGGCGCCGGTTTTGGCCAGCCGGGGGAATTTATTCCCCCGGACCTTATCCCTTCCGGCCGGCCCAACATGGCTGGCCGGTTCTTCCGCAACGGGACCGGCAAGGCCGGTCCCCCCTTCCGGCTTCCAACACCGGCGACTCAGCTAGCCGCCGGTCCTCTCGTCCCGCCGCGGCCCGGAACCGGCCGCGGCCTTCGTCGTTCGGCGCGGTGCGACGGCCATGTGCCCCACCGCAATGGACCCGCTCCGGCCGCGGTGCCTTCAACTCTCTTTGACGCGGTGCGATGGCGTCGCATCCTTGCATTATTTTACAACGCGGCGCAACGGCGCCGCACATTTCTTGTCGTATGATCCTGCGCGGTGCGTCGGCACCGCGCCTCACCCGTCTCAATCCACAACAAAAATCAATATGAAAAGGAGGAGGGTCGGCCGTGTTCGTACGGTCCAGCCCCCTCGCGTTAATTTCTAACAATTGGATAAATTTCACGAAGAAATATTCTCGGATATAAATCATGAACAAAAGCAATAAATAAACCCCTACCTCAGTTTCAAGCACGATGTTCGTCAACGACCCGCGGAAGACAAACATCGTGGAGGTCGGGTGTCGCGGTAAACGTTCGTCAATTCCATTGACAAAGAGGTACGTCCGAAGAGGTACGTCGTTGGTGAATCTTCGTAAGCCGACGAAGGAAGTCCGAGGAGGAAGCGGCGTTCCCTTTCGTTGACACGGAAGGCGTTGTCGATCTTCGGAAACAACCGGCTACGAAGAAGAGAGGAGCGGCGTTCTTCTTCGGAGCTTGAGTGTTCTTCGTCAAAGTTTGAAGAAGAAGAAGGAGTTCTCAAATCCTCTCAAGATGGCTAAACAAAATAAAATAAGCTAAGGCATATTTTATTTACACAAACATCAACTTGAATTTCAAAGGTTTGAAATTCAAATCAACCCACCTTAATTAATTAAACCAAGTTTTCAAACATTAATTAAAGGGGGTTATAGGGGAGTTTTGAGAGAAGATGAGGAGTTGGGGTTCGTGTGGGCCCCACCACACTTAATCCTCCCAAGGGAGGTTAAGTGGTTCTGGGTCCCACCCCTAACTCCCTTTGGGAGGTTTAAAAAAAAACAAGTTAAAATAAAAAATGTATTCTACAAATTTTATTTAACTTATTCTAAAACCCAAAAACTAACTCTCAACCCGAAATAAACGCAACCTCGGAAAATGTATCCTTAAGCGAATATCGGCGCTGCGAGTTCATCGGTGCCCTCGAAATTTGATTCCAGGCACCGGTTCAAAAGTTAGAAATTCCCACTCTTTCGTTCACTGAACGTACCCGAGCCGAACTTCGGAAATTAATTCTGGGCACTCCGGGCCTCGGAATAAGGTGCCATCAGAAACCGCGCTCTTGTAAAATTCCAAAGAAAATTAAGAAAAAATTTTCCTTGAATTTTACGAGTCTTTACGTTTTTTACGGGTCTTTACATTACTCCCACCTCAGGGCTTTACGTCCCCGTAAAGATACATAAAAAACTAGGGAAACAAATGAGGGTACTGAGCACGCATCTGAGCCTCCCACTCCCATGTGCTCTTCTGGAGGTTCCCGTGCTGCCATCTGATGCGCACAAGAGGAATCGATCGCCCACGTAGTACCCGCTCCTGTCGATCCTCTATCTCCACCGGAACCTCCGTAAAAGTCGCCCCATCGTCAACGTCAAGCTCCCCATGGTCAATGATGTGCGTCGGGTCGTGCACGTATCTCCTCAGCTGAGATACGTGGAAGACGTCGTGCACCCGGTGCAACTGAGGTGGTAGAGCCAGGCGATAAGCCACCTCGCCAATCCTGCTGAGGACCTGGAAGGGTCCGATGAAGCGCGGAGATAACTTGCCGCCTCGGCCAAATCTCCGTATACCACGTCGAGGTGAGACCCGCAAGAAGACGTGGTCGCCATCCTCGAACTCTAGTGGCCTCCGCCTCCTGTCAGCGTATGACTTCTGCTAGCTCTGAGATGTCCTCATCCGCTTCTGGATGACCTGGACCTTCTCTGTCGTGGCCTGGACCATCTCCGGTCCCACAAGTGCTGACTCCCCAGGGTCTTTCCAGCACAAAGGAGATCTACAAGGTCGGCCGTACAACGCCTCGTACGGTGTCATCCCGATGGTGGAGTGGTAGCTGTTGTTGTACGCAAACTCCACCAAGGGTAGGTGGTCCTCCCAGCTACGACCAAAGTCGAGGACACATGTGCGGAGCATGTCCTCGAGAGTCTGAATGGTCCTCTCCGTCTGACCATCCTTCTGAGGGTGAAAAGCTGTGCTCAGACGTAGATGCGTCCCGAACACCTCCTGTAACCCCTTCCAAAGCCGGGAAGTAAAGCGAGCATCTCGATCGGAGATGATAGATGATGGAACATCGCGGAGATGCACAATCTCCTAAACGTAGAGACGTCCCAAGCTCTCCACTGAGCCCTGCTCTCTGATGGGTAAGAAGTGTTCCGACTTGGTCAGTCGGTCAACAATCACCCAAATGGAGTCGTGACCTCTGGAAGTGCGTGGAAGTCGAGTCACGAAGTCCATAGATATGCCGTCCCACTTCCACTCAGGGACCTCCAAGGGTTGTACCAAGCCTGTTGGTACCTGATGCTCTGCCTTCACCTGCTGGCAGGTGAGGCATTGAGAAACGAACTCTGCTACAGCCTTCTTCATGCCCGGCCACCAGTGCTGTCGTCTGAGGTTCTGGTACATCTTCGCCACCCTAGGATGTACCGCCAAAGGAGAAGTGTGAAACTCTCTCAGCACCTCCTCTCTCAAAGCAACTGGTACCATGGTGCGTCCTATGAAAAGGATGTCGTGCTCTGCTCCAAGGGAGAAACCATCAGGTGCATGTCCCGAGGATATCTGTGCACGACATGTCTCACAGTCAGCGTCCTCACGCTGTGCCTCTCTGACCCGCTTCAGTAGTGGAGGGGTGACTGTGAGAGACTAGAGGAAGGCTGCTCCATCTCTATCCACGAAGGATATCTGCAAAGTGGCTAGCTGCTCCGTCGCCTCCTCAAGTAGCTGAATGCCCGTCCTCCTGCTGAGGGCATCGGATACTACGTTCCCCTTCCCAGGAGTATAGACTATCTCAAAGTCATATTCCTGGAGGAACTCGAGCCATCGCCGCTGTCTCAGGTTCAGGTCCTTATGCGAGAAGATATACCTAAGACTCTGATGATCAGAAAAGACTGTAAAGCGCTCGCCCATCAGGTAATGTCTCCATGTCTTCAGAGCGAAGACCACTACTGCTAACTCCAGGTCATGGGTAGCGTAGTTCTGCTCAAGAGGCCTCAACTGTCGTGATCCATAGGCGATCACTGCCTGCTCCTGCATCAGAACACATCCGAGTTCGGTCCCTGATGCATCGCAGTAGACTACGTACCCTACTCCCTCCTCAGGCAGCCTCAAGATAGGTGCGCTGGTCAATCTCTGTCTCAGCTCCTAGAAGCTCTGCTGACATCTGTCTGACCACATGAAGGGTTTCCCCTTCTTCGTCAAAGCTGTGAGTGGTGCCGCAACTCTAGAGAAGTCTGGCACGAATCTCCGATAGTATCCAGCTAGTCCCAGGAAACTCCGAACCTCAGTCACGCTCCTGGGTGGCTCCCATGCTAACACAACCTCGATCTTCGCAGGATCCACTGCAAATCCTGCCTCAGAGATAATGTGTCCCAAGAAGTGGACCTCCCGTATCCATAAATGGCACTTCGAGAGCTTACCATAAAGTTGGTGCTCTCGGAGTGTGTCTTGTACAACTCGCAAGTGATAGGCGTGCTCCTCCTCAGTCGTAGAGTAAATCATAATGTCATCGATGAAGACCATGACAAACCGATCAAGGTATGGCTGAAAGATCCTGTTCATGAGAGCCATGAACACTGCTGGAGCATTGGTTACGCCGGAAGGCATAACCAAGAACTCCTAGTGGCCATACCGACATCTGAAGGCCGTTTTCTGCAAATCCTCGTCTCTGACTCTGAGCTGATGATAGCCTGACCTGAGGTCTATCTTCAAGAACCACTGTGCTCCCTTGAGCTGATCAAAGAGGTCATCAATCCTCGGTAGTGGATACTTGTTTCTCACCATCACCTGGTTCAGGCGACGATAGTCAACAAAAAGTCGCAAGCTTCCATCCGCCTTCTTGGCGAACAATATCGGGGAAGCCTAGGGTGAAACACTGGGTCGGATGAACCCCTTGCCCTGCAAGTCCTCCAACTGTACCCGTAGCTCTCGAAGCTCGGCGGGGGCCATCTGATATGCTAGAGTGGATATCGGGGTTGTCCCGGGGTACAAGTCTATATAAAAGTCTACCTCTCTGCGAGGAGGTAGCCCTGGAACGTCGTCGGGAAAAACGTCCGCAAACTGATCCACCACTACAGGAAAACCAGGACTCCGCACGTCAACTGCCTCAAGGATGAGGCTAGCCAACTGATGAGTAATGGGTTGTCCCCTCCTCCTCGGAAGTCCATCCTGTGCTGAAAAGGCTCCCTTCTCGCCAGTGAAGGTGAACCTGCTCCCGTTGGTGCGTACACATCGCACCTTGCGCCTAAAACAGTCAATCTGTGCATGGACCGTAGATAGCCAATCCATGCCCAAGATGACGTCGTAAGGCCTCGACGCTGCTACAAGAAGATCCCAGCCGAAGCTCTCGCCTCTTAGAGTAAGCTCACACTGCCGGCACCAGTGCGTAATCGTCGAGTCTGCTCCCGTAGGAGTCTCTAGCCGCAAGGATCGAGCCAACAGCTCTGTCGGAATCTCCGAGCTCCGAACAAGGGCAACAGATATGAAAGAGTGACTCGCTCCTGTGTCTATAAGTACTGCAGCAAGGGTGGAATAGACACAGATAGTACCTCGAATCATCTCGGGTGCGCCGTGGTCGTAGGCCTCTGCTGCCTGGAGCTGTGCCTGTCTCTGCCTGCCTGCTCCCTGTGGTCGGGGTGGACCTCCTGGTGGTGGTGGTGGCAGAGCCTCAAAGCATCGCCCACCACCTGCTGCTCGGCCAGCTCCTCTGCCTCGTCCGCCTCCTCCCTGCGGACCGCCACTGTCGACCCTCTGCCTCTGCCTCGGTGGTCCCTCAACCGTCTGCTGCTCCTCGGCACGGCGGGTCGGGCAGTCACGAGCCATGTGGCCCTGCCCGCCGCACGAGTAGCACTGTCTGCCTCTCGAAAGACTGGCTCCGCGCTGTGTGCCCCGCACTACTGAGCCAGTGTCCTGAGGTCGTCTGCCTGAAGGTCTGGTCTTCCTGGACCCCTGAGTCATCCATCGACTGCCTGCTGCAGATGACTCTACCACGTGCCGCCCTGCGGTGGGTCTCGACGCTGGTGTAGACTCAGCAAGGAAGCTCTCGATCAAAAGTGCCCGCTCCAGTACTCCTGTCTGAGTCGGTATGCTGAGGGAGATCAGCGATGCCCTGATCTCGTGTCTCAATCCCTGCTCGAAGGTCCGGGCCCGGAAGAATGGGTCCCGTACCATGTCGGTCGAGTAGAGCGAGAGATCAGTAAATCTCGCCGAGTACTGAGCGACCGTCATGCTGCCCTGCCGCAGCTGGAGAAGCTCTTGGATGCGCACCGAACGAAGGGTGGCCGGGACGAACTCCGAGCGGAAGAGGCTCTCAAAGTATGTCCAAAGTAGAGATGCCTCATCGTGCACCTGGAGCATCAAGCTCCACCATCGGCCCGCTGCTGCGTGCAGTAGGCTCGCAGTGAGGATCACTATGAGGTCTGCAGGTGTCCTCACTAGCCTAAAAACTCGTACCACTGCCTCCAGCCAGTCCTCTGCTGCCTGGGGGTCCGTCTCCCCACGAAACCTGGGTGGTCGCTGGCGCTGAAACTCATGCAGTGCGCTGAGGCGACGTGCATCATCAGTGGATGGTACTGGAAGCATCGGTGGCTCGACGGGTAGAGCTACCGCCGGTGCCACTGCTGACAAAGGGCCCTACACTGAGGCCTCGTCGCTCGGTGGGCTGTCGTCACACTCGACTCTCGGAACCCTAGCTGGCTGCCGTCGTGGGGCCATCCTGAAAAGGAAACAGGTGCGCCACGGTCAGAACAGTATACCTGGTGAGCTGATATAAAGTAATCACAAAGAAAACTGTGAAACACACACGCAATCAATGTTTTCATGCATTAAGTCGGAAATCAGAAGTCAGGGTCCTGGTGTACGGATACGTCGGCCGCCGCACCAACACTGGACTCACTGGACTGATAACCACACTCAATATGCTAAACATTATTGCTTCACATAGAAAAGATCAGAGTTCGCGGTAGAACCGAACTCCTCTGATACCAATTTGTCACGACCCGTCCTCGGGGCCCGTGCCGTGACTACCCCAAGCCCGCCTTCCATAGGCCAGGGGCTGGCGACTAACACCAAGGCATAAATCCCAGTAGAAAGGGAAGGCATTGCCTTTGAAAAGTAAACAAACACCACAGAGTAAGCAAGCAGAAAGTAAACACTAAGTAAAAACAGAGTACAACTGAAAGTGCGGAAAAGTAAATGGGCCAGTATACAAATCCAAACTGAAAGTAAAGTACAACTCGAAAGGGAAAACAACAACTGTAAAGTAAAAGCCGCTACTCCGAGCTGTCCACTGGAAATCCCACCTGAAGGGTGGGTACAGATAGCTCCACTGCTCCTCAGGTCCCGCCGTCCGCTCCGAAGACGTCCCGCCCAGTGTTCCACCTCCAGTTACCGTCCTGCTCTGCAAGCCTCAGCCAAGATCAACGCTGTCTGTCGTCTGCAACCAACACAACGTAGTGCGGGCATAGCCCGTGCAGGGGTGAGTATAAGCTACTCAGTAGGGACCCCGAGACCCCTGAAGGTCTCCCAAAATCCACAAAGGATAAACCACAAAGGTGAGATACAAACACGAAGTAACAACCGACACTGCTTAGGTATATGCCCATACATATACCTAAGTCACCAATTCCAATACGCTCCAACCTCCGAGCCCAAGTACAAATCAGTCCACACAGGAAAGTATACGTATTCCACACAGGAAAGTAAAACGAAATCCACACAGGATAGCACAACACAATCCACACAGGAAAGTAACAGGATTCAGCTCACACAGGTATACTTCTTCGAAAGACGATAAAGATGGTCTCTGATCCATCTAAGTTGTCGGACCCACGAAGGACCGATAGGTTACTAACCCCCGCAAAAGACCCACACAGGATCGGGCCCACACAGGACCTGTGGGCGCTGGTTCACACAGGACCGCTGAGCGCAAGGACCCATACAAGATCAGACCCACACAGGATCGGGCCCACACAGGACCTGTAGCACTGATCCACGTAGGATCGCTGAGTGCTGTAGTCGTCGTCGAATCCACCAAGGATCTCTGTACTGTCGTCGTCGCAGTCACAGTAGCAGTAGCAGTAGCAGTAGCAGTCACAGTCGCAGCCAGCACTAGGGTTCCCGCACACAACAAGCTCGTTCCGGAGGGTCCGCTCCACTAGCCGAGAGGCTGATACATCAACTGTCACAAAGTCCAGAGTTGATGTATCCAAAAGTTCTGTATCGTCAATAGGAACTCAACGCAACAGACGGCGCGTCGATCGGACGCCCGGTCTGTGAGTTATTGGCTTTTTCGTCCCAGGGGCCCGGTTGGTTTTTAATACAAAACCAACCCGACCGTACTCCACCTACATCCAAACCTCGGGCGGAGTCTGCCAAAAGATCCGTCTCACTAAGAGGAACACAACAAAGCTGACGGCACGTCAATCGGACGTCCGTAGCTCGAGATATGAGCGTTTCCGCTCTGAAGGTCCGGTTGGTTTCGTGAACGAACCAACCCGGCCGAACTCAAAGTATTCCGAAACTTGGAGTGCGATATACCGAATCGACCGTCTCGATCCAAGGATCGCATCACCGTTGACGGTTCGTCAATCGGCGGTCCGTGGCTCAAGTTATGGCCAAAAGACCGAATTCGTTTCGAAAACGGGGGGTCCGGGTCCGGGCCGACCTGGCCCGACCCCCCCCCCCCCCCCCCCCGGGTCGGCCCGAACCGGGTCGACCCGACCCGTCCGGCAGGGCGGTCCGGCGCGGCCCGGCGCGGCGGCGCGGTCTGGCGCGACGGCACGACCTGGGTGCCGCTCGGGTGCCACGTGCGGGGGGCAAGGCCCCCGCTTCTCTGCTGGCGGCGCGGCTTGGTGTCGCGCCTTGGAGAACCGGCCCCCCTCATGGGGGCCTGCTTTTGAAAAGAAAACGGGGGGCGCTGCCCCCCCCTTGGAGTAACCGCGGCCCCCCATTATGGGGGGGTGGTTTTGGCCAGCCGAGGGAATTTATTCCCCCGGACCTTCTCCCTTCCGGCCGGCCCAACACGGCCGGCCGATACTTCCTCAACGGGACCGGCAAGGCCGGTCCCCCCTTCCGGATTCCAACACCGGCGGCCCGACTAGCCGCCGGTCCTCTCGTCCCGCCGCGGCCCGGAACCGGCTGCGGCCTTCGTCGTTCGGCGTGATGCGACGACACCGCGCCCCACCGCCGCGGCCCCGCTCCGGCCGCGGTGCCTTCAACTCTCTTCGACGCGGCGCGACAGTGTCGCATCCTTGCATTATTTTACAACGCGGCGCGACGGCGCCGCGCATTTCTTGTCGTATGATCCTGCGCGGTGCGACGACACCGCGCCTCACCCGTCTCAATCCACAACAAAAATCAATATGAAAAGGAGGAGGGTCGGCTGTGTTCGTACGGTCCGGCCCCCTCGCGTTAATTGCTAACAATTGGATAAATTTCACGAGGAAATATTCTCGGATATAAATCTTGAACAAAAGCAATAAATAAACCCCTACCTCGGTTTCAAGCACGATGTTCGTCAACGACCCGCGGAAGACAAACTTCGCGGAGGTCGGACGTCGCGGTAAACATTCGTCAATTCCGTTGATGAAGAGGTACGTCCGAAGAGGTACGTCATTGGTGAATCTTCGTAAGCCGACGAAGGAAGTCCGAGGAGGAAGCGGCGTTCCCTTTCGTTGACACGGAAGGCGTCGTCGATCTTCGGAAACAACCGGCTACGAAGAAGAGAGGAGCGGCGTTCTTCGTCGGAGCTTGAGTGTTCTTCGTCAAAGTTTGAAGAAGAAGAAGGAGTTCTCAAATCCTCTCAAGATGGCTAAACAAAATAAAATAAGCTAAGGCTTATTTTATTTACACAAACATCAACTTGAATTTCAAAGGTTTGAAATTCAAATCAACCCACCTTAATTAATTAAACCAAGTTGTCAAACATTAATTAAAGGGGGTTATAGGGGAGTTTTGAGAGAAGATGAGGAGTTGGGGTTCGTGTGGGCCCCACCACACTTAATCCTCCCAAGGGACGTTAAGTGGTTGTGGGTCCCACCCCTAACTCCCTTTGGGAGGTTTTAAAAAAAAACAACAAGTTAAAATAAAAATTGTATTCTACAAATTTTATTTAACTTATTCTAAAACCCAAAAACTAACTCTCAACCCGAAATAAACACAACCTCGGAAAAGGTCTCCTTAAGCGAATATCGGCGCTGCGAGTTCATCGATTCCCTCAGAATTTGATTCCGGGCACCGGTTCAAAAGTTAGAAATTCCCGCTCGTTCGTTCACTGAACGTACCCGAGCCGAATTTCGTAAATTAATTCTGGGCACTCCGGGCCTCGGAATCAGGTGCCATCAGAAACTGCGCTCTTGTAAAATTCCAAAGAAAATTAAGAAAAAATGTCCCTTGAATTTTACGGGTCTTTACATTTTTTACGGGTCTTTACATAAAAACTTGTTAGGATTTTTAAAAATAAATGAAAATAAATTGAATTTAATAAAAAAACAAGAAATAAATAATTTAAATAACATAAAACAATATTGTTTAAAAAAAATAATATAAAAGATTTTAATTTTGTTTACACATTACATTCTTTGTTGTTAAATTATTATTTATCCTTAGTTATATTGTCAGTTATATTTTTATAAATTAGTCTTAAATACATGAATAATTATATTTGTTATTTAATTTTAATTTATTAATAATTTTTATAACACTTTTAATTATTTCTAATGAAACATAATTACATTATTATATTTCATTATTTATATTACATTAATATTATTTATTTTATTAATTAATATTAATTACAATGTTTTTATCAATAGCATTATTTTTAATTATATTACTAATTAGAAATTATTTATTACATTTTTGATATTTATTGAATGATTTTTTATTATTTATATTATTAATTTATAATTAATCTGGTTAATTAAAATTTTTAATTATATATTTTAAATTATTATTCCTCACATTATTAACTATTATCAATTATATTAATATTTTATAATTAATTATTTTTTTAATATTTATTAATTATGTTATTATTATTGATTACATTATTATTAAATATTAATTATATGATTTATTATTTAAAATAATCACAATAATAATTAATACATCGACACAAATAATTGTTAATATATATTAATTAATAACAATTAATAATAAAATTAATACTCAAATTAATAATTTATTTTTAATGATTTATAAAAATGTAATTAATAATGTAATTCTTAATAATAATCATCACATAATTTTTTTAAAGTGTAAATGTTATGTTTTTAAACAATAACGTTTGTGTCTAGTAAAATATTATTTTTTCGTTATATTTATGAAATTATTTTTTTAAACTATTTTTATATGTTTAGTCTATGATTTATGTTTAATTTTGATTGGACTTATAGTTTATATTTTATAAGATTTCAAATTAATCTACTTGAAACATAATATTTTTTATTATGTTTCAAGGTGATAACTTTGAAAGCTTATAAAATATAAAATATAAATGAAATTTAAAACATAGATTAAAAATATAAAAACAGTTAAAAATAAAAATAATTTCATCAAAACAATAAAGAAAGATTAATATAGATGGCATGAAACATTATAATTTAAAAATAATACATTTATACTTTAAAATAAGTAATTGTCTTTAAAATATTCAAAATGATAAATTACTAATTGATTCTAAATGAAATTTAAGACATGAACTTAATATATATAAAATAACTAAAAATAAAAAAATTTTCATAAAAATAATAAATAAAAAATATTTAGTATTAGTAACAATATATGACTTAATAATAATATTATAATTAATTAATCAATTAAAAAAATTAATTTTTTTATATTTAAAAATAATAATAATTAATTAATTATATTATCATTATTGCTATTAAATTCATAATTAACAATATTTTATATATAATTAATAATAATATAACATTTTAATGGAGTCATAAATAAATAATATTATAGAATTAATTTTATAATTAGTAACAATATATTAAAATGTATTCCAATGAGTTGTGGCTTCTATCATTTCTTATTTCCTTAAGATGTGTTGAAACAAAAAGCGTGAGGTCTCAACTCTATTGAGGTAAAACTGAGAATCATGTGTATTCAAGAATGGGATCCGCGATTCAATCCCTATATCAATAGAAACACCCAAGATTGGGTTTGGGGTAATAATTATGGTACTTAATTGGATTGTATATTGTTCTAAATAAATTTTTATATTTATTTTAAAACTGGAGACCCCATTAAGATGGATAAACCCACCTAAAAATCTTGGTATGGGTATTTTGTTATTGTATTGGTTAATGTGGTCTTAATTTCCTTTCTTATTGATAAGTTAGTATTGCATACTGTCAATGATGATATGAATCTGAATATTGTTTATGTGAGATTTCCTTCTTTTTGTACCAAATTCCAATAAATTGGGAACTCTAAGGATAAGTATAGACTAGACATGGTTTTTTAATTTTCTCTCAAAAAGTGCAGGACTCTTCTAATTTTCAACAAAGAATGAATTTTGAGGATTATTCATTTAATTAATCTATTTATATGCATGTTCCTTCATGGAATATTGGGAGTGATGTGTAAGTCACTACTTTATTTTCTACTCAAGTTGCACCTGGTTTCAAGAAAGGGAGTGCCTCTAAAACTCCATGAATTATGTGTTAGGGGAAGTCCTCTTAGTATGATATAGATATTTTTGGGAGAGTATTTAGGTAGGGATTTCCAGAAATAATTCTTGGGGGTCCTTTTGATCATGTATTGATGAATCTATCTAATGTAAGGGAGTATAACAACTTTATAAATGAAGCAATAGTCTCTTAGATGGGATATGAGGTATATGACCAACACAAGATGATGAATTGGGGTATTTCTTTTCAGGTACTAGAGTATCTCTGTAATGCAGTGTAGTAAAGAATCTTAGGATATGATGTAATGGTCTCTCATATGGGATCTAAGGTACAATGTTTGTGATATGAATCTATTAGGGCTGTGAGTTAGGGGTTTCACTTTTGCACCTCTAGAAAGGAGGTCACAAAAAGACTAATCTAGTATTTCAATGAATGTGCATACTAGATTATCCTCTTAGGATTTGAAAGATAAGACAAAAATAGAGTAAGATAGATTTGGTGCAGAGTTCATCCAGATTATTAGCCAATGTAACTCATAGTTTGATTGAGATATAACTATTAAGTATGACAATGGAAATGAATTTATTTATTATGATATTTGTATTTTCCTTTTTTATTTTCATTTGGATGAAGTTGAGTCCCTTTATCTAACCCTTTTCTCTTTTCTTATTTTAAGAGGCAAATGTCAACACCCATTTATTCAAAGGGGAAAATAGTAACCATATAGAAGATGTTATAGATAAATCATTCCTGTCCTCATTATGAAATCCATAGACAACTACATAAGGGTACATATTTACCCAAATAGAAACAGACAACAAAAAACATCATATGAGAAGGCCATAGACCCTCCAATATTAAGTCTGAGTTTGGGATCAAGGGGTCATGTTGTGATTGGTTTCCCAGACCTCCCCAAACTCAAGGAAGGCTCCATATCCTCTAGGTATTAATAGGTTTACATGAGTTTACATGATCATCAAAATCCCCCTCCATGGACACACTAGCTGTGTTTAAAGTAAAGAACACAAAATTTTATGTTATAAAATTAATTCATTTTCTAGAATATAAATATTTTCATGAGTATCAGAACCATCTAGAGATTTAAGAACATAAAAACATATAGAAATTGGAAATTTTTTTTTTACATTATTCGGATAAGATTTTAGATACATCACCTTATTTAACTTATAATTTCCCAACTCAAAAACATGGTATTTTTTCCATATTAGATCCTGATTGATAGCAGGGCTACTAGTAGATATCATAGGAGTTGGAGAAATAGAAATCATCTCCTAAACAACTTTAGGACTTTCTGACACCCTATAGACGTAACCAGAATACTGAAACAACTTTTGGGGGACTCCCAAATTGGATTTCAAAATGTATCCCCGATGTTAATTTTCATAAAAAATAGCCTTTATATTATCGGTATGATCATAAGAAGAAAGGACCCTCTTGGAATTGAATCTCATGGGAGAATCAACAACCAGTTTTTCTTTACCGTTACTAGCTCTTTAAGAAACCAATTTTTTTCTTGCTATGAAAAATGGTTAGAAACCTTACGGGTAGTAAACTCATAGTCATATTGATAATTATCATGGCCCTATTTATTTGCATCATGATAACCCATATCAGCTCCTTCATCATTAACATCAGTCCAAAGAAATTTATTCTACCAATTAGCTTGTTAAGATATGATAATTGGCTAGTCTATGTAGAACTAGTAAATAACTTCTGCCTAGGAGAATCTAGTACCTGAAAATCATCATCATGGATTAGAACATTATCCTCAGGCTATTGACATCCATAAAGTGGAGGATCTCCAGCCTTATCATGTTTCACCTATCCGGAAGACATTAGTTTTAGGATTTTATGTTTATTTACATCATTAACCAGATCATTTGGAGGAACCAACTAATTCATATATGAGACTAATCCATTGGAAGATCCTTCCTTGGACAATAATACTTTCCCTTGATCCACAATAGTCTTGAGACCCTGATCAAACCCTTTAGGCTATCCAACCACCTTAGAAAAATCTCAAATTTTATGAACCCATTCATTACCTTTAGAGGTTACCTTACTTTGCATCTATTTGTGAACCAATAATCTATATGTGACAATATGACGAGCATTTAGAGAAAAAATAAAACATATCACACCCCTCTTACAACCACTCTTTGAATGCCCTATAATTTTTCAGTTGATACAAAATGAAGGTAGATTTTCATATCCAATCCTCAATTTCAGATCTTCATTGGAAGATGGAAACATAACCTTGTGGATTAGTACTTAACCTAAGTAAAATTTAACTAAAAACCTATAATAGTTTTTGAAAATGTCCTGTTTGGTTTCCCTTTCCGTCTAAATAGGGACCCTTATCATACAAGAAATATCAGTAAAGACTAGAGGGTTCCAAAGTATCCAATTTATCCCATAAATTTTAATCTAAACCTATGCACACATATTACAAAATTAAAAAGGGTTGAAATTAAAGTTCCTTTAATGAATTCATTGGGACCCTATTTTAAAAGACACCAAGACATACCCACAATCCCTATTATTGAGATCTTTTTTTTAGAAACAGGAAGTGAATAAATACATGGCCAATTGGAATGCATCTCCAATTTGAGATTCCCCAAATAGTGCATAAATGACTAACTAAAGAATGTACCTCCGTGGATTTTACCCTTTATAAAGAACAATCTGAACAATAATGGAGTGTTTATACATCTATAGTCTTTTAAACAGTACTTCTTTTCTTATAAGGACTCAATAAATTTCTCCCTTCTTTACAATATGACTAGAATTTACATAATGACATGATGTGAAAAATAGAATATTTATTGATTCAGAAATATTACTTGCTTTTTCATAATACGAGGTCATTAACTTATCTCTGACCAAGCCATTCGAGGGTCCAGGGTTCTCTATGAAAACATACTTAAGTCAATCCACCATTTGAGAAGACCCTTCAGATAATAAATTGAAATCCAAGAAGTGTGAAATCCCCATAATGAAGAAGACGACCTAATCACCATCACCATCACCATGGAGAGACCTGGAGGTCCAAATCAACCCCTATTATTATTATTATTAATAATAATATTAATTATATTATCAAATATTTCAAATTATTTTTAAGTATAAACTTAATTATTTTATTAATTACATTATTTATATTTAGGGTTATAAATAATTAATAATTATATTTTTATTATTGATTATATTATTAATTACATTAATAAAGAATATTTTTTTATTATTAATGATAGTTTTAACAATACTAATGTCATTATTAATAATGATTATCATGAATTTATTAATTACTATTTATTACAATATTAAATAATAATTAATTATTAAAAAAATATTATTATAAATAAATTATTATTATTAACGTGTTATTATATATAATTTATCATTCATTTAATATCGGAAAAGAGGTGTTTAAATCTGACTTCAAGAATATAGAAAAGATGTCAAGGATCACACCCTTACAAGAGGGTAGATTAAGAGGGATGTTATGTAATATTTTTAGAATAATTTATTTAAATTAATTCTTAATATAAATAAAAGTTAAATATATTTTTTTTATTTATATATACATATAAACAAAAATAAAAAAATAACTAGAAGAGTGGGTGTTGTCTTGGATAACACAGTCTTTTTTTATTGATGAATGAACTATATTAGATAATTCCTTCTATAAAAAATATTTTAAAAAGGTTCTTTCTAAGAAATTTTTTTCTTTGAATATGTTTCAGGAAGAAACTATCTGAGATAGTTACTTCTGTTAATCAAAAAAGAAGAAGGCACTATTAGGGACAACACCTTTCATTCTAACAATAAATATTAAAAGGCCATGAAATAGTTTTTGAATTCTTGTATTTTAAAAATTTATTATTTTATTTTTATTATATAAGGTAATTTTACCACAAAAACTAGATTCAAAATATAATTAACTAGTAAATGTACTAGCCATCTATAATAATGAACTGGAGCTTCAACTTCCATCCCTATCTAGAAATTAATGGAAATATATATTAGGAAAAAAATTAAAATCTAGTTTGAATCAATATGAAATTACATAAAATAAGATAGTGACCTATATTAGACTTCACAACATATGTATTGAGCCTTTATCTTACCTTGACTTGAACACTGACCACTAAATCTATAGATGAAAAATGTAGTGGTTAACTCCTTTAGAAGTTATAAGAACCTTATTTTTTGGATTTTATCTCAAATCATCCTCACATGGTTTAATTTGGTTCAAATATTTCACGCATATTATTTTAATTTAGTTATAGAACAAACTAATGACTATATCTTCTATTGGGTAATCAAAATGACCAGAATAAGTAGCATGGGTTTCTTTATCTAGTGGCCTAACATGATTCATTTGGATAACTCATGACCATATAATGATCTAATATATATTAGTATCTAACTCAATTCAATTTACCATATTCATGCACATAAAATAAATTTTTAGGAATATAGGTCTCCAATTTAGTATTTAAAATCATTGCAAATTTCTAAAAAAATACAAATCATCAAATTAATTAAAAAAATAAAATATTATGAATTTACATGTATTTTACATAATTATAACAAAAAAATTAAAAATATACTTTGAGATTGAAAATTATATTTAAAATGATATTTTTATCATTAAATTCCAATATTTAGGAAAAATACAATTATTTACTTATAAGACAAGAAATAATAAAAATTTATTTTATCTAGAGGTATCAATTTTTGACTCAACATGAAAACATGACTCGAACACAACACAAACCCTTGACCCTATTAATAAATGGGTCAAGTTTGGGATGAGGTTTAAAAACAAGACAACCTAATAAATTACCAGATTATTTAAAATTTTAAATTTTATATGAATATATTATTGAATAAATTTTTTATTTTTATATAAATTAAAATATAATAATGTAAATAATTATATCTTTATTGATTGATAATTATTTTATTTCATGAATAATTTCACATAATATAAATATGTAGCCTTTGTCCCAAAGGACTTTAAGTGATAATTTTTTTAGATAATACTGTTTTTAATAAGGATGATAGGTAACCCTTATATAGCCTAACATCCCAGTGTACAAAGATTGAAGGCCTAGAGTGATAGAGGCCTTTATAATTTTTGTTGAAAGATATAAATGATCCCCGATACCCCTTCTATAATTTTCCTCTAATTCACCACCGATGTTATAAATGGTTTTTGATTTCCCCACATAGGAGTGCATGAAGCCTAAAACCAATGGAATGATGACTTGTACCTCTTGGTTTTCTCTAGATTCTTATTCAGAGACTGTTGATCCTAGATCTTGATCCTATAGGTTGAGGTTCCTCCTATCCACATCTCCCTGTAGAGATGGTCTGGAATCCCAATGGCCCAAAGGCCCATGATAGTTCAAAGTCCCAATGACCAAAGCCCTGAAACTGTGACCGAAAATCCCAAATTCAGTGAATAATATAACTAATATAGTACCCACATTTCCATAGTACCACAATAATTTATCTATGTCTAGATTTGATCCGCGATCTTTAATATAGAATTACATGTGTTTTAACACTTGGGAATACCCCAACATCTAAATCTAGTTTTTTTTATTAAATTCTGTATATATATTGAAAAATTAATTAAATACAAAAATATTAGTTTACCAGACATGATATCCCATTTAAATAATTGATTGTGATATGTTTGAGAATTTTGACATATATATTAAATAGTTAGACCATAACAAACACAATAAAAATTTCCACCCTTAATTTTAACCTAGGAATCATATATGAAATGAGGGATATAATCAATAAATTTCACAACCCGTCCCCCGGGGCCTATGCCGTGACTACCCCAAGCCCGCCTTCCATAGGCCAGGGGATAGTGACTAGCCCCTGAAAGTCATATCCCTAGAAAGGGAGGACATTGCCTTTAAACCTGTACACACACACGCCCAACAACATCCCAACACACTAAAAGGGGGAACAAGTATACCACTAAAACAAAGCAGAGTGCAAGAACAGGTGAAAGTAAGTGTGCAAGAATACAAACCCAATAAGGAATTGAAAACAGTAAAGTACAGAAAGGAAACACTGATGGCCATTTATAGAAAACCCTACATAATCGGGAGAGTAGTGAAGCTACAAGAAGCTAGAGTATTATGTCCTGCCCACCCAGTTCTACTGAGCCCCACCTGGTCCTAGGCCCCCAAGTCCAATGTTGTTGCATCCGTCATTCTCATCCCCTTGATAACCTCTATTGAAACGTTGATCGTCTGCACCAGGCACAACATGTGCGGGTGAAGCCCGTGCATGAGTGTGTACAAAAATACTCAGTAGGGACCCTGATACCCCCGAAGGTATCTCAGTAATCCATGAATGAATACACCACAAATCAAATACCACATAGGTCATACCACCAAGAAATACCTCAACCACATATCATAAAGTAAAAGATGCATCTCACACTTGGTATAACTTAAATACAAAAATAAAGATGACTAGTCATAAAGCTAGATAATATTATTTTATTGAGATGTCCCATTATTGAACCACACATGGTTTCTAGGTGCTGACTTATGGAGGATCTCTATGTGCTGACCCAGAGAGGATTTCTAGGTGATGACCCACATAGGATCTCTATTCTTTCTTCACGTCACAAATAGACATTGGATTCCCACACTTAGTACGCTTGATTTCAAGAGGATTCACTCCTCAAGACATCAACCACACCTCAACCACCACTAAGTCCCACATAGATTAACCACAAAGGACCGTCTCATCATGAGGGTCCCAACTCAATAGATGTCATGTTGATCGGATGTCCGATCTGTAAGTTATGGGCTTTTTAGTAAAAAGGGCAAGGCTGGATTTAAGTCCGATCCCGCCCAACCATACTCCAACTTCTTCCAAAACTCAAGCAGAGTATATTAGAAGGACCACCCCATTTCAAGGGTCTGAATTCCAATGATAGCGTGTCAATCAGACACACGGTCTGGGAAATACAAGCGTTTTAGTAAAAATGGGGCTAGTTGTGTTTAGGCCCATTCCGACCCGGTCGGACTGACCCGACCAACCTGGCCCTGGGGTTCTAGATACCCCTTTTTAATTAGACGGACTCGACCAGACTCGATTCAGTTCGGGGTCGTTCTGGTTTGGCCTGGCCAGTGGGCGAGGCCCAATGGGCCTCACTGGACCTGGGCCAGTTTGGCCGAGGGTCCAACCTGCCGGGTCTCCACTTAACGGTCTCGTCCGGCCTTGCTTGCTGGCTGAGGCACGGCCTGCCCGCCGAATACCGGCCATGTGGTGTGGTCGGTGTGGCACCATCTAGCTGGGACATGACAGCTGTGCTACTTCCGGATCCCCCACTGGCCCTGCGGATGCGGGTATCCTCCAACCACGATCGATGGATCACTGCTCACCAACATCCTTGAAGGCCCATACGCAGGCTGTACCTCCGCATGGCGCCCACCTAGTACCACAACTCTTGCAGTCATGGTGTGCTGACAGGCGCGTCGCCACCCTCCACCCGCATCCGCCACCATGGGCTGTTATTGGCCGCCACCAGTGCCGGCCTGCCGACAAATTTCTTGGTGAACAATCGGTCGCACTCTGGTGGTCTATTCTTCAGGCTACCTATGAAAAGAGCGTCCAGGAAAATTCCTCTTTAATGAAAAGGTCCCTTAATAATCTTTCAACCACTTCGGAAAATCCATTCACAAAGAGCACACCTACGGAGGGGTTCAGGCCTTTGTTTGTGTTGGCCTACTTCCTCCATGTTAGATGTTTTAAACCCGGGGAGGCTGAGGAGATATGTTGAATCATATCAAGTAATGTTGAAACCCAAATAGAGAAATTCCCAATTATAGTTACCTTCCTGAATAAATGCACAAATTGCAGATCAACCTATTCATGGGTTGATCCGCGTTCTTCATTTATAGAAAATAATAGGGAAGAAAACAAAATTCAAACAACCCATACCTAATTGATTTTTGATGCCGAAGTGTTCATCCTTGAGGTTTCAATAAGTTAACGTCACTTCCATTTCCATTTTTTGAGGCACGTCGAAGATGATAATGTCTCTCCAGCATTTGTCCTTCTTCGTTAGGGATGAAGCTCTTTGGAGGTTCGTCAGAGGATCCTCACTGATTAATCCTTGTCCCAAAAATTCATCAGACAATTAAAAGGAAAACACATCACAGTGTTTCAGTTATGCTGCGATGCCATGTCATTACACAGTTTCATTTATGAAACTCTGTCACTGTTACACTTCCTTTATTGAATCGTTACGCTGCGTTATATGGTCCATTAATGAGGTTAATTAATGCTCCACGTTTCCTCCAAGTTGTTGCACCACAACATCTTCTTCCTTCATCCAACAACGAGAAAAGAAATAAAATAATTATTTTAAATTCTTTTATTATTTTTCTCGAAAAGTGTGAAAATAACTTTTCTGCTCTGCCCTTTTTAGGCATAGTTAAGTCATTTCTAGGAAACTCCCGTCATTCTGAGTTCAAAAGTGTCCTCATATTTTCGTTCTAATCACCAGTTCAAAAGATATAAAATCCTTCTCGCATGTTTACTAAACGAACTTTAAAAAAAGTTCAAAATTCCATTTTGGGATCTCTGGGTCTCAGAATCATGTGCCGTCAGAGCGTGTGGTCTTAGAATAATTCCATAAAAAAAATTTACACGAATTTTTTGAGACATTACAATGATTTATAAAATGGATACCATAAAATCATACTTCATTAGGGGAAATATAAAAACCTATTGTGTGGATACAAAGAAGAATATATAGGATCTGTTGATAACACCATTAACATGGTAGAATCTTGAGGGTCATGTAAAGTCCTGAGGTCTTTGATACATGAGTGATTGGATATGATGGTTATTTTCATTATAAATATATTAGAGTTTTATAATAATTACAATATGTATTTATCATTTATTCACATGTGTTTCATATATTACATGAGTATCAGAATTATAAAATATCCTCATGTTATGAATTTGAGTTGTCAGTAATTGATGATGATTTGAAAGTATTATGGGTTTTGATGATATGTTATTATTAGCATTAGAAACTATTGTATGTGATACCGAGTAACCTCATGTGATAATTAGTGGATAATTTTTTATTTATAATGGATAATGAATGTATATCACATAGAATATTATACAATCTTTAATACACTTTGAGGTGCATGCTTCATATGAATCTCTATTACCTAAGGTTAATAAGATTCAAATCATCTTAACCTTCATACTTTGACACCATTCTTACCCTAGCCTTAAGGATAAGATAATCGAGAGGTGGTTGGGTATTTTGTTAATAATATCCGTAGTTGAGCTTAATCAATATGTCATCTATCATATTATATGAAAATTATGACCCCTAATATCTCAATTGTATTATATTGAGTAAATTCAGGTCTATTCTAATTTGAGTGAAAAGTGATATTCTCAATTAATTAGAAAAATTACATGTGATGAATTCATTCAAACTAGTTATTCTATTTCAAAGAATCATAAATATATAATATGAACTATACTAGATTGAAATGTTCTATGTCATGTGGTTACTCGATGTCTTGGATAAAGGAATTATATAATCAATCATATGATTTATAGAGATATATATTATTGTATACTTGTTCATATAGATATAAGATGGTTTTTTATCGACATTATATGATACCCTTTTGTAGCATGAGTAGTAATGAAATTTTTTTAGAGGCTACTCTTTTCTAATAATTATGGATTAGGGAATTTATAATTGTTGTAAACACTATAAAGGCCAATATGGTCAAATTATAAGTCCTAGAATGAGGATTAATTTTAATATAAAGTGTTTTCCCAAAATTTTTGAGAACTTATATAATAATAATATCAAAAAGAGTTTGGAAGGATTTATAAAAAGATATCAATTTTTGAATAAATTCTATGTGGATATTGTGTAACTCGTAGATTATTAGAAAATATGAACTAAATCATAAACCAATATGTGATGAGAATCACCACTTTTTGTTTTGTATTTTATATTAGTTTTAAAACCATGTCATGGTGCTTTTGTTGAGTGATATGTGATATCATTTTTCGACCCACCTAAAATTATTATCACATGTTATTCAACTAGTGACACAACATGTAATGATATATAGATATATTATTGATCTTTAAGGAAGTTTAAAAATCACATAATCAATGAGGTGGATGATTTAAGAGTTACGACATTGAATGCCAGAGGTTATCAGTTTCGAAAAACTTGAAATATCATGACTTAAAGTGGCACTTTCATTTAATATAGGAAGCCTATAAATTGATATTCATAATCCTCATTCAATAAACTAGAGTTAATTTTCACATATTTAAATCTGTATCTATTTCTCTTCTCTTCATTTTCCTTTTAGGAGGATGAGCTATGACATCTTTTTGGTGAAGTGTTCATACTAAAGCACTGAGTGATTCTGGTGGCCGGTGGATAATTTTGAAGGAAATAACCTTTTTTATGCCAAGGGAATTTGATAATAATCTCTATTGATTAATATCAAATAATATATTATGATTTATATTAATTTTATAGTTTTTATTTCACCTTATTATTTTCTATCCTTGTTGATCTTGTGGGAAGGTTTTCTATTTTATTCCACCATATTTAGACATTATGATAAACAAAATAAACCTTCAAGTACCAGATAATTAGTGACCCAATTCATTATTTTATTGAGGAAGTATTTATGTTTGAGGGCTATTGTGTTTCATTTTATCTAGGATTGGGCCACATGTTGATAAAATTAAGGGAACTCAAATTGTAATGACCTAATACATATCTTCCATTAACCTAGACTAGGATACCACATTACCACACACATTCCTTGATCTCTTTGGGGTTTTTACTTGAATTGAGGGTCTAGGATAATTATTTAGTAATAATCAACCATGTTTTTGGAACAAACTATGAAATTATGAACTTTTTCCAAAAATATGGCATCACTTGACTATAAATCAAACATCCCAGAACCTATAACCTATAAATAAGGAAAAAAGGAACCCTCAAGTGGGATATTACTACACTTATATGATAACAATAAAATAATAATCTATATGAAAGAATACTGAACATGAAAATATACCAGATACAAAATAATGCATAGAAAGGTCCTAGATTAGAAATATAAAATTGTATCAGACTAAAAATCAAACCACATATCTTTCTAAAGTTGGACACCATTATCACATGGAATATTGAAGTAATTAACTTCTAATCAAAAAATATGATTGTCAAAAATTAATTTGAGTATCTATACAAATATCTATTCAAAAACAAAAGGCCACATAAGAAATTTCTTGTGGTCAAATATTGAATTTCATAGTGTTAAAAAAAAGTCCTAGTAGGTGTTTAATGTGAACTAAAAGGATATTCATATGATACATATCAAGAGTTTGAGGATATGTTATTTACAATGTATCCTTAAGTAAGAAGTAGATAATATATCACCAGTGTATCATTAAGTAGAAGCCTAATCATATTTTGGTATTTTTTTTCTAGTTTTCATGTGATGTACATCTTCATACAATGTTACAGTTGATGTAACACGAGCTTAAAAATTTGAGTGCATGTATTTGACCATGTCCTCCTATATAGTTTTTTCGATCATGAATCAAGTCATTTATTCATTTATGGATTTTATTATTCATTAAATATCTGAAAGAATATTTTCTAATTGGAAGTATAATATACTGTTACGACTAAAAATCTTCATTTAATAAATAGAATCGGGGATGGACTATAAAATGAAATGGATTTCCTTTGTTGGAAGTCACCTTTTTTATGTATTATAATCCAAAAATAACCTCATTTTTTATCATTATTTTTCTCATTGGGAATGTGTTATAACCCCTTTAGTAATTAATATTCCTCTCAATATAATTGAGGATCCAAGGATGGTGTATTACCATAGAGGCAAGAATATTTTTATTGGTGTTTCACTATTCTTAATAAATCATACATCAAAGAGTAAATTATTAATTACTTGGGTATATAAGTCGGATTAATTTATGGTATTAATTTTATTTTTGATATTTTTAAAGATAAATTAGGAATTATATGTGTTTTATTCTACTACCATGTTCATTAGATGAATATCCAAAACCCCATCAGTGGTATTAGAGCCCTATTCTTTAACGGATCAAACTATTTATTTTTCTATTTTATAAAGAAAATATTTATCAAGATGTAACTAGATCATTTTACTGGAAATTTAATTATATGAAAACAAAATGTGAGGTACATACCATGATGTTTCATTATGAGAAAGCATAATGTGAGGTAGTCTTACTTGATAATATATTAATTGTTGATCCCTCTGGAAGATTGTTAAATTATTCCTATGATTGCTGTTTTAATAATCACAAATCATCGTTACATAATCCGGTTGGATTTCTCATATACATAATAAAAATCTTTTAGTAAATCTTTTTATATCGGCTGGATCATGTTTTTATCTGTGCTTGTTATTGATTTACAAGTATTCTGGAAGTCTTCTGGACCAAACAGACACCTTGTGTTATGTTAAGTGAACGGTCGCTCCGATCCATATCAAAAGTGAATGGTCGCACCGATCCATATCAAAAGATAACGGTCTCACCGATGCTGATCAAATGAGTCACCGATCATGACACACCGATGCTGATCAAATGAGTCACCGATCATGACACACCGATGCTGATCAAATGAGTCACCAATCATGACACACCGATGCTGATCAAATGAGTCACCGATCATGACACACCGATGCTGATCAAATGAGTCACCGATCATGACACACCGATGATGATCAAATGAGTCACCGATCATGACACACCGATGCTGATCAAATGAGTCACCGATCATGAAACACTGATGCTGATCAAATGAGTCACCGATCATGACACACTGATGCTGATCATCTGAGTCACCGAAGATGTCTCACCGATGCTGATCATCTGAGTCATCGAAGATGTCTCACCGATGCTGATCATCTGAGTCACTGAAGATGTCACACCGATGCTGATCATTGAGTCACCGAAGATGTCTCACCAATGCTGATCATCTGAGTCACCGATCAGGACACACCTATGTCTAGCCACAGATGCTGATGCTGATGACCTACCGATTACTTGACTCACCAATAGTCATAAACAACTGTTTGAATTTATTTTTCTTTATTTAATCCAACCAATGGTCATATTAGGTATATTTTAATACTCTATCTTTTATTTAATGAAGGATGTTGGATGTCAGGGAACCGTACCTCATACCTGCCAAAAAGAAATCATTTCTTTTACTGGAGCTCGTGCCATAAATACAAGAAGTCCCTGTTGGTGCGATAGGATGACAAGGAGACGCATATGAATAAAAAGAGTGGTGGATGGGATAGTTGTAGAAGACACAGAAGCTCATACACACTCAAGATTACTGAAGAAGAGTTTTGTACATTCACGAGGACTTTGAAGAACTTCATCGAACACATTTTTCACTATCTCTGAATCTGGATGCCAAGCAGATGACACTCTGTTTTTCAGAAAAAAACCAGAAGAGGGCTCAGAACCATTTCTGATCAAACTCAAGGAGTCCAAAGCTTCACTGAAATCACTAGAGCCATTTCTAAACTCTACATCTCTGCTCTGTGATTCATTATTTTACATTTCGAGCAGTGTGTGTTATCTGCTGTATTTAACAGACACATTGTCTCCTGTAATTTAACTAGAGGATCTATAAATCCTCAACAAACTCTTTACATCTTTAATTTCCCACTGGGATAGTGTTAGAGGTCGTGTGTGACCTGGACAGCTGGTTGCTATTGTTTTGTTTCCCACAAATAATAGTGGTTAGGTCTTGGACTTGGACAGTTGTAAACTGTTGTGAACCCTGATCCAGGGTGTGGATCAAACTTATATAAATTGTTTAGAGTACTAATTCTCGGCTTGAGACTGAACCTCTTGGTTATAACTGCTATGCTATTTATTTAAAAGTAAAGGTTCTGTTGAGTTCTCAAGGGATTGATTATTTCCCTGTTAATTAGAACAGAAGAGTTGATTAACTTTTGAAACTAACTTACTGATTTACAACTAATATAAACACTTTTGAGTTTAATTATCAAAGTGAATTTAAAATAGTTTTGGATTTAAATTAATTAGGAGCGAAATAAAAGAAATAACTTTGAAAGAAATAGCACAACAGTTATAACCTAGAGGTTCAGTCTCAAGCCGAGACTTAGTCCTCTCAACAATTTATATAAGTTTGATCCAAACCCTGGATCGGGGTTCACAATAGTTTACAACTGTCCAGGTCCAAGACCTCTACCACTGTTATTCGTGGGAAACAAAACAACAGCAACCAGCTATCCAGGTCACACACGACCTCTACCAATATCCCAGTGGGAAATGAAATATGTAAATATTTTGCTGAGGATTTACAAATCCGCCAGTTAAAGTACATGAGACAGTGTGTGTGTTAAATACAACAGATAACACACACTGCTCGAAATGTAAAATAATGAATCACAGAGCAGATATGTAGAGTTTCGAAATGGCTATAGTGATTGCAGTGAAGCTTGGTACTCCTTGAGTTTGATCAGAAATGGTTCTGAGTCCTCTTCTTGTTTTTGTCTGAAAAACAGAGTGTCATCTGCTTGGAATCCAGATTCAAAGATAGTGAAAAATGTGGTCGATGAAGTTCTTCAAATTCTTTGTGAATGTACAGAACTCTTCTTGAGTAATCTTGAGTGTGTATGAGCTTATGTGTCTTCTAAAACTATCTAATCCACCACTCTTTTTAATCATATGCATCTCCTTGTCATCCTATTGCACCAACATGGACTTCTTGTATTTATGGCACGAGCTCCAGTAAAAGAAATGATTTCTTTTTGGCAGGTACAAGGTACGGTTCCCTGACATCCAACATCCTTCATTAAATAAATGACAGAGTATTAAAATATACCTAATATGACCTTTGGTTAGATTAAATAAATATAAATAAATTCAAACAACTGTTTATGACTTATGGTGAGTCAAGTGATCGGTAGGTCATCAGCATCAGCATCGGTGGCTAGACATAGGTGTGTCGTGATCGGTGACTCAGATGATCAGCGTTGGTGAGACATCTTCGGTGACTCAATGATCACCATCGGCGTGACATCTTCGGTGACTCAGGTGATCAACATCGGTGAGACATCTTCGGTGACTCAGATGATCAGCATCGGTAAGACATCTTCGGTGACTCAGATGATCATCATCGGTGTGTCATGATCGGTGACTCATTTGATCAGCATCGGTGTGTCATGATCGGTGACTCATTTGATCAGCATCGGTGTGTCATGATCAGTGACTCATTTGATCAGCATCGGTGTGTCATGATCGGTGACTCATTTGATCAGCATCAGTGTGTCATGATCGGTGACTCATTTGATCAGCATCGGTGTGTCATGATCGGTGACTCATTTGAACAGCATCGGTGTGTCATGATCAGTGACTCATTTGATCAGCATCAGTGTGTCATGATCGGTGACTCATTTGATCAACATCGGTGTTTCATGATCGGTGACTCATTTGATCAGTATCGGTGAGACCGTTGTCTTTTGATATGGATCGGTGTGACCGTTCACTTTTGATATGGATCGGTGCGACCATTCACTTAACAGAACACAAGGTGTCTGTTTGATCCAGAAGACTTCCAGAATACTTGTAAATCAATAACAAGCACAGATAAAAACATGATCCAACCGATAGAAATAGATTTACTAAAAGATTGTGATTATGTATATGAGAAATCCAACCGGATTAAGTAACGATGATTTGTGATTATTAAAACAGCAATCATAGGAAGAATTTAACAATCTTCCAGAGGGATCAACAATCTCCCCCTTTTTGATAATCACAAATCTTAGTCATAAACAAGAATAATATATCATCAATAATAGTGACAAGGCATAATAAGAATAAAAAACACAATGAGATATAAATCTCCACCTGAATTTATGCCTTTATATATTTATGTAAACATTTCTCCCCCTGCCATTGTATGTTTCTCCCCCATAGATATATTCTCCCCCATAGATAGATATAAATCCATAGATATAAATCTCCCCTTTTGGGATAATAAAAAAGGAGGGAAAACATATAAAGAAGAGATTAAAAGAAGGCATCATAGAGAATAGAGAGAGAGAAAAAAAAAGTTTGTAAAGTACATTAGAGTACAAATTGAACATAGTACAAACAGAACATTGTTCACCCTATCATCAACAAGACACAACTATTTCTTGGGATGTAATGGGGCTTTGCCTTTGTCATAAGGATCAATGGTTGGTAAGTTGGAAGGCTTGGAGGCAGAGTGAACTAGGCGAATTTGAAAAGGTGGTATGGTGACTATGGAAGGTGGAGGAGAGGATGCCACAAAGATTTTTTGTTGAGCAGTAGCAGCTGGTTGAGAATATTTCTGAAGAACTGGCTGTAGTTGAGATAGAGCTTGAGCAACGAAGATCTGATTTGGAGCAACATCAGGGGCACTAAGAGGTTTAGAAGTAGGAAGCACAATGGCGGTGGCTTGTTCATTCAGATAAGTCTTCAAAAGATTTATGAAATCCTGAATAACTACTGCACCATACTGCATAGCCTTCTCAAAATCATCCTTATTCTCCATGAAGCATTCCAAGGTAGGAGTAAAATCTTGCAACTGACGAACTTGAGTCTTGAAAGCTTGAGTGACTGGAGGTAGTTTCAGATTATCATCCAACACTTTAAAATTCACTGTCATCTCATGCTTGGTATAAATCTTTGAAAAGTAATGATCAACCTTTTCCTTGATCTCTCTCTGAGCTTTATTGGCATCTGCTGAATATACTTTTACCGTCTTATGAATGTGATCACTATGCTCCTTCATCTTCCTCAACGAGTCCAAATAAAGAACTTGTCTAATGGCAGCCAATTCATCATGCACAATCTGCCTTAGAGCCTCTAGCTCATAGGTAGTGATCTTGGTTACTTTGGCTGCACTGTCTTGAGAAACTATCTGAGTTATATCTACTTTCAACTTCCTCAGATGAGACTTCTTAAGGTGTTCAATCAGATTCCTCAACACTTCCATCATACCAGAGATGGTTGATCTAAATTCATTTGATAAAGAAACTAATCCAGATTGTAGATCCTTCAGATTCTGATTTAGAGAGGCTATGTGCCTCCCAATAAACTCACCAATATTGTCCAGGTCTGGTCTAATAACATTTGATACTCTTGTTGAAAAGGCTTCCAAAGAATCTTCAGAAACTTGCAGAGAAGCTTGAGTAAGGGAATTTGAAATTTCTTCTCTGACTGTATCTCTCACAGCAGCAAGCAACTCAATTTTGAACTTATCAAAATCGGACAGAGAGATAGTAGAACTAGGTAGATGAATATATATAGCATCAAAAACATGAGCAGACCTTTCCTCAACTGGTTGCCTTTCCTTCACAAACGCAGTAGATGGTGATTCTTCCTCTTCTTCTTCAGAATACTCTAAAACTAAAAAAAACCAGGGTAATCATCCCAGACAGCAGCACACAGAGTATAATTCGGTTTATCATAACTTGCTTTTCCACTGATTTCTAGAGAGTCACTCTTTCCACTGGTATTTATTTTTTGCACAGTTTGATGTGGTTCTATTGGAGGTACATCAAGATCATCCACGGGTCGGTTATCATCATCATGATAATCATCATCATCTTCATCATCTCCATTCTCATTTCCATTCTTCACAGAATCTTCACTGTCAGATACTTCAGAGTCAATAGATTCTTCATCACCAAGAACTGGTTCTGATTCTGGTAAGGCTAAAGGGGGACTGGCAGGCCCGAAGTCCATTCTTCTCTTAGGGCTCACAGTATCAGGATCACTCCTATCATTAGGAGATAACATACTTCCTTCTTTTGTTTCATCTTCTTCCATCCCTTGTTTACCAGACTCTTCAGTGTCCTTATTACTTTCAGCATCTACTTCTTCCTCATCATCAGAATAAACTGGCTCCTCATCTGATTTCAAACCAGGGTCTCTCAAACCCTTCGGCCTCTTTCCATGATCAGTGGGATTGTAGGATTCATACAACTTGTCCTCATCAGCAACCCAGCATTTTTTCCATGGATTCCAATTTATTTTCATCCTTTTACAAATTTCTTTTTTAACACAAATATCACTTTCAGATTCTGCTATCTCATCAGCTTCATCAACACATTCCAGATTCTTTAACATAGCAGAGATCATTTTGGAATAGAATAGGGCAGTGGATTTCTTAGAAGGTTTCACCATTGTAGCTATGTGCACCATTAGATATCTACACAAATTGATCCTCTAATGGGCCTTTAGTAAAAAAAATAGAAAAACATCCATGAATTTTACAGCAGCAAAATCTCCTTTCCTAGGGAAAATTTGGTGCTGAATAAACTTAAAGAGAAGTCTACATTCACCATCCAACTCTGAGGATGTGATTCTTCTTGACTCTCTGTTTCCAGTCAAAAGCTCCAAATCTAATTCATTAGAGAAGTATTCAGTGGTTGGAGGAATGTTTCCAGAATAATCCTCATACCGACCCTCATGGGGTACATTTAAACATTCAGCCCATTGTTTAGATGAAAAATATATTTTCTTTCCTTTCACTATAGAAGACATTCTGGAAGCCTCTACACCATCTAAAGTAACTTTCAGATTTATATAAAACTCATGCACTAGCTTTGGGTAGTATACACGAGTGTTATCTAAGAACCAATCTTTCCATCCTTGCGATTCTAAAACTTGTAACAACATAGACTTACTTGTCAAAATCCAGTCAGAACTGACTTCCTTTTCTACAGCAACAATCGGAGTTTCCAGGTTCGGATTTATTGATCTGTGAGTGGTACTACTCGACTCGCCTCAAGCACGATTTGAAGGTACAAGACTGTCTGATCCTTTGCTTGGTCTCTTTTGCTTAGCGATTTGAAGATTCCAGGGCATGCAGGAGTTCGAAGGTTCGAAGTAGAGGATAAGAGAGGATATAAGGCTTGGCGGGAAATGAAAGGTCGACGGTTTGGGGAATAGAAATAGCCGCGTATCATTAATTTCATCATTTAGGGTTCCCATAATAAAAATAAAAGTAATTAATTAATTACAGCATAATAAAAAGTAATAGAAAGATAAATCGGTTTGACTGATCGGTTTCACAGATCAGTTTCACAGATCGGCTTCATAGATCAATTTCACATATCGGTTTCACAGATCAGTTTCACAGATCGGTTTCACAGATCGGTTTCACAGATCGGTTTCACAGATCGGTTTCACAGATCGGTTTCACAGATCGGTTTCACAGATCAGTTTCAGAGATCGGTTTCACAGATCGATCATACACAAATCTTGTTTAATAAAATTAATTCTTTCGGAGCATAAAGGCTTTGTAAAAATATCAGCTAATTGATGTTCAGAACTAATAAATTCTAGAGAAATATCACCTTTCTGATAATGATCTCTTAAAAAGTGATGTCTGACATCAATGTGCTTAGTCCTAGAGTGAGACACAGGGTTCTTAGATATGTTTATCGCACTAGTGTTTTCACAGTTAATTGAAACATGTTTAAAATCAAATCCATTGTCCAATAAAGTGTGTTTCATCTATAGAATCTATGCATAGAAACTACCAACAGCTATATATTCTGCTTCAGCAGTAGACAATGCAACTGAGTTCTGTTTCTTACTACACCATGATACTAGGGACTTTCCAAGTAAATGTCATGTTCCAGATGTGCTCTTCCTATCTAACTTACATCCGGAAAATTTAGAATCTGAATAACTAGTTAGGTCAAATGATTGTCCTTTTGGATAAAACAAACCTAAATTCACAGTATACTTAAGATATTTAAAAATCCTTTTAACAGCCAGTAAGTGTGATTCTTTAGGATTAGCTTGAAATCTAGCACACATACACACACTAAACATAATATCTGGTCGAATAGCAGTAAGATAAAGTAAACTCCCTATCATACCTCTGTAATTGGTTTGATCAACTAGTTTCCCCGTTTCATCAACATCCAATTTACAGGTAGTGCTCATAGGTATATCACTTTCCTTAATACTATCCAAACCAAAACGTTTTAATAAATCCTTTGTATATTTACTTTGATTTAGAATAATACCATATTTAGTTTGAAAGATTTTAAATCCAAGAAAATACTTAAGCTCTCCCATTAAGCTCATTTCAAACTCATTTTGCATAACCTTTAAAAAATCAGTACATAAAGAATTTTTAGAAGATCCAAAAATAATATCATCAACATAGATTTGTACTACTAAAACATCTTTTGAAATCCTTTTTATAAAAACAGTGGGATCAGCTATTCCTTTTTTAAATCCTTTTGAAATAAGAAAGTTTGAAAGTCTTTCATACCAAGCTCTTAGAGCTTGTTTTAAACCATATAAAGCTTTAGAAAGTTTAAAAACATGATTTTGAAAATGAGGATTAGAGAAACCAGGTGGTTGTTCTACAAAAATATCTTCAACAATAAAACCATTTAATAAAGCACTTTTCACATCAATTTGATATAACTTGAAATTAAGATGTGATGCATAGACAAGTAAGATCTTAATAGCCTCTAATCTAACTATAGGTGAAAAGGTTTCCTCATAGTCAATTCCTTATTCTTTATTGTAACCTTGTGCAACTAGCCTAGCTTTGTTTCTAATGATGTTTCTAGATTCATCAACTTTGTTTCTAAACACCCATTTTGTGCCTATGGATATAATGTCCTTAGGTATTTCTACTAATTTACAGACTTTGTTTCTTTCAAATTGATTTAGTTATTCTTGCATATCCATTACCCAAAATTCATCATTGATAGAATCATTGATATTTTTTGGTTCTAACTGTGAAAGAAAAGCTTGATGTTCAACCTGATTTCTTAGAGAAGCTCTAGTCTATGTTCCTCTATCTATATTACCTACAAGAAAATCTAAAGGATGGTTCTTTATAATTATAGTTGGTCTAGAAGAGGTAGGGCTAGATATTTTAGATTCCTCTATAGGTTGAGGTTCAAAAAGAAACAGGTTCTAGAAAATTTCCAGAACTGGATGTTTTAACTACAGCTCCACTGTCTTTATTATTAGGGTTCAAAATAGAGAGATCATCTTCATGATTTTCAAGAGAGGTCTTAGGTTCATGTGGATTAGTTTCATCAAATTTGATGTGAACAGATTCTCCACACATTTGGTTCTCTTATTTAAAACTCTATAGGCTTTACTAGAAATAGAGTAACCTTGGAAAATTCCATCATCACTCTTGGATGCAAATTTGTCAATATTGTCTTTAGTATTAAGAATAAAGACTTTGCAGCCAAAAACTCTGAAGTAGTTAACCTTAGGTTTCCTATGGTTCCACAACTCATAAGGGGTCCTCTTAAGAACAGGTCTCATCAAGACTCTATTAATAACATGACAAGCTGTATTTACAGCTTCAGCCCAAAAATAAACAGGTAGGTCATACTCATTAATCATAGTCCTAGAAATTTCTTGCAGGGTTTTATTCCTTCTTTCTACTACACCATTCTGTTGGGGTGTCCTAGGGGCAGAGAAATTGTGACTATAGCCACTGTGTGAACAGTAAGATTCAAACTCATGATTTTCAAACTCACGGCCATGATCACTTCTCAGGGTTTTAATTTTAAGTCCACTAAGGTTCTCTATAGACATGGAATATTTTACAAAGAAAGAACAAGCTTCACTTTTGTGAGCTAGAAAATATACCCAAGTATATCTAGAAAAGTCACCTACAAGAACATATACATAGTGCTTCCCATTTAAACTAGAAACTCTAGAAGGTCCAAATAAATCCATCTGAACCAAATCGAGAGGTTGACAAGTTGAAACTTCTTTCTTTGATTTAAAAGAAACTTTATGTTGCTTTCCCTTTTGAAAGGGATTACAAACTTTGTCTGCTGGAAATTCATGTTTGGGTAGGTCTCTAACTAAGTTCTTCCTAGCAAGTTTTCTAAGTGAATTCATATTGCAGTGTCCTAATCTTCTGTGACAAATCCAAGACTCTTTATGAAAAGAATTTAAACAAGTAATATTATGCTTAGCTAAAGAATTTAAATCAACCGCATAAACATTTTCATTTCTTAAGGTAGAAAACACTAAAACATTTTTAGAATTAAAAACATATCAAGAATCATTTTCAAATTTAATATAAAAACCATCATCACATAACTGAGAAATACTTAAAAAATTGTATTTAAGTCCATCAACAAATAAAACTTTAGAAATTAATACTGAGTCAGTGTTACCAATCTGGCCTAAGACGATGTTTTTTCCTTTTGAGTTATCACCAAAAGTGACAAAGCCTCCATCAACTTTTACTAAAATCTTGAAGCATGAGAAGTCTCCTGACATATGTCTTGAACATCCACTGTCCAAATACCAAGTCTTTCTACAGGAGCTCTTTAAGCAGGTTCCCTACAAAACAGATTTAGATAGGAAATGATTTTGGTACCCAGATCTTCTTGGGTACAGAAAGGTTAGCCAATAAAACTTTAGGTTCCCATATTTGTCTAATGGGTCTCATAATATTTATAGAGTCAACATATTTTGAAAGATAAACCTTATTAGATCTATAACTATGAATATAACTAGTTGAAGCATATGAAGTTCCATAACTAGCTACATTATGTCCAGATTTTGGAATGAATCTAGTTTTGGTAATTTTCCTTTGTCCAGGTTGGTATCCTATACCAGTAGTGTATCTAGGTGCTATTTGCTTACCTAACATGTGAGTAAGAGTTTCTTTTCCATTGGTAAATTTCTCTAAGTCTTTCTTGAGTTTCTCATTAGATAATTTCAGTTCAATGTTTTCTTTAAGAAACTGAGCATTCTTTTCCATTTCAATATCAAGGTCAAATTTATGTTTAACAGTTAAAGCATACTGTTTCTTTAAACCTTTGTATTTGTCTTTCAACTCATTACAGGTTTCTTCTAACATATCACAATATTCAAATAGTTCAGATTTTGACATGTTATCAGAGTCAGTATCATGTTCAGAATAATTAGAATTTAAAGTAGGAGTTTCAGCTGTTACCTCATAAGTGTTTGTCATAAAACACATGTTTTCCTTATTTCTATGTTCAGTTTCAGAAACTTCAGATTCAGTGGAGCTATCCTCAGAAGCACTCCAAGTAGCCTTCATATCTTTCTTAAACTTATTGTACTTATATTCACACTTCTTCTTGTATTTCAACTTTGGACAGTCTGCTTTTATGTGTCCCTTTCTTTTGCAATCATAGCAGACAACATCATCTGATTTGTCAGATTTCTTCCAATCCTTTTTCCAATGCCCCCTGTTGTCATACTTACCTTTATAATTTGATTTTCTGAAAAACTTCTTCTTCCTATAAAACTTCTAAAACCTTCTGGGAATGTGAGCCATCTCAACATCACTATCAGAAGCACTTTCACTGTCTTCACAGCTTGAACTTTCATTTATATCTTGTAGCTTCTCCTTATCTTTGTTATTTGAAGTTGAAGTCTTGAAAGAAACAGAATTCCTTCTAGGTTAATCTTCTTCTTCTTTGTTAACCTTGAGTTCCTCTTCATACATCATCAACTTTCCAATTAGTTCCTTGACTGGCAGTTTACCAATATCACATGATTCTCTAATTGAGACAGAAGTTCCTCTCCATCTTTCAGGCAGACATCTCAGAATTATCATAATTTGTTCCTTTGATGGAACATCCTTTCCTAGAGAAGTCATTGTGTTGACAATTTCATTAAACCTGAGATACATGTCAGAAATGGGTTCATCAGGCTTCATCTTAAAATTATCATACTTAATAGTATAAATATTCAATCTCATTTCCTTAACATTAGTTGTTCCTTCATGAGAAACGACTAAGGTATCCCAAATTTCATAAGTAGTTTTACAGGCAGATATTCTGTTAAATTCCCCATCTCCTAAAGCACAGTACAAGGAATTAATAGATTTGCAATTATTATTGTAGGCAGCCTTAGTACCTTCATTCCAAGTAGATCTAACAGTAGTAGGAATTTTATATTCTGATTCTATAGCAGTCCAAATATCAAAACCCATGCTCTCTAAATGAATTTTCATCTTGAGTTTCCACTGAGCATAGTTAGTGCCATTGAAAAATGGTGGTTTATTGGTAGCAACACCTTCAAGTCTATTATCCATGATAGATTACTTAAAGAAAAGATTTTAAAGAGATAAAAATTTAGAAATAACAGAAATTTTAAGAACTTTAAAATACAACTAAAATCACAGTTATTTTAAATCCTCTGATACCAAATGTTGGTTGGAGTGGATACTCAAGAGGGGGGGGGGGGGTGAATTGAGTTCCAATTAAAATTTCTGTTTAAAAACTTTGTCTTAAAAACCCAAAATAATATACTAAAGTAAACTGTACTGAATTTATATCAAAGTAAAGGTTCTGTTGAGTTCTCAAGGGATTGATTATTTCCCAGTTAATCAGAACAGAAGAGTTGATTAACTTTTGAAACTAACTTACTGATTTACAACTAATATAAACACTTGCGAGTTTAATTATCAAAGTGACTTTAAAAAAATTTTTGTTTTAAAGTAATTAGCATCAGAATAAAATATATGATTATGTGATAGAGAATACTATATTAGAACTTGAAATCACTTTATTTGATAATATAATCAATGCTGATGTAACTTTAAATTATTTTTTATGATAATTTATCCATAATTTAGTCCCTCATATTATTATTTTTAGATATCTTAACTTTCCCTTAGGTCTATTCATTTTGTTATACTCATAACATAATATGATGTTTAAGGTGACCAAAATAGAGTATCATAAATATACTACTTGAGATTATATTGTGAGACAACATAGTGAGATACTCTGCTTTAGTTACATTTTGAGATAACATGGTGTGAGACTATATGTTGAGTTTTATTTATAAATGATAAGTGTTAGACATTATAAAATGAAAATTTTCAAGCCTGAATTAAATATTAAAAGTTAATATTGGTATCTCATAATTTTTGAAATAATTAATGTGTTTATTTATTTTTTTATTCCCTTATAATATTATTGTTTATAAAATGTTTACAAATAGTGAATATTATGTATTCTTTATTTATGAGATCAATTCCTTTTAAAATATGAAGCCTTACATTACATACGAGGTGTGATGTCATAATATTTAGTTTCTTTCTACCTTAACCACATATAAGTTTTATAGATATGAACTTAAAAATAGTTATTTAATATAGATTGTTCATATTATGTCTTATAGTTTTAATGAATTTAATTCCCACATGGGTAAATATTATTCAAGGATAGGGTATTTGGGTCTGAGTAACCATTGATTAGAAGGCTTATGACTTGTTCTAGACATGTGAGGGGTTGGCTATCTGTTTTTGTCGTCGTACTCATGTATATATATTCAATATCATATAACTCTAAGACTTTACATGTAGATTTCATTTACCTTATACATGATATGTATTTTTATATGTATGAATATTACAATATTTTAAATTTAAATGAGTAAAATAAAATTGACAGTTCTGTAAGGAATTTCATAATAATATGGTGTGAATAAATTAATTTGTTTGATGGAATAGGTATCACCAAACTAAATCATTATAATTATACACACAAAAAGGATTAAAAATGACATAATAAATATTCAATGAGGTGTAATTGGTTTAATATGTATGTGATGTATATGAAATTAGTGATTATTTTAAAGGAAAACCACTTCAATACTAAGTGTGGGATTCTATCCAAAGTGACACTTTTCTAGACCTTGATCACTCAACCAAGTATGTCATACTAAATTTTGGTGACTATTGATTATCTTGTGTAAGTCAATTAAGTAATGGTTAATTATAATAGGATTATAAACCTATTATTAACATTTACTTTGGCTTAAAATTTCTTGGAGACCCTGATAGTATTAGGTTACTGGATGAATAGGTTTGATTAAATCTATATAATGGTTTTAGATAATGGGTTTATCTGTGAAACTATTTATGAATAATTATTATTATGATTGGGATCATCCCCTACATAAATATTTAAGTGATTGGTAAAATTAAAAATTGACCCAAAACTTTGTGAAATATGGATCTTATATCACAAAATAGAGATGGTGTATGGGGTAATTTTTTTATTCAAATGAAACAAATTAAGATAATTTGATGAAATTATTTAAAACATTTTACTCACACTTAGATATTTCATTTTTTGTAGATTTTTTTCATACATAATGATACTCATATTGTGATTCCTTATAGGTATGACCTATAGAAAAATTTAAGATAAGTATCTAGAGATAATAAATGATCTTGTTGATAATTATTTTGGGCATTTGAATGTGAATGTTATTGAGACAAATTTATTCGACTCTAAATCATGGATATTTGATACAGGGTAAAGATCATACATTTTGTAATGATAAACATAGACTCAAATATAAGAGATAATTTATGAAATGAGAAGTATATCTTTGTGTCAGTAATAGAATAATAGTCACTATATTAGATTTCAGAAAATATGAACTAAGTCCACCTAGTGGATTTGTCTTAGAATATAAAATTATTATTATGTTCCTACCATAATAATAAATTTAATTTTTGTATCTTCTTTTGACAAGATATGTTTTTATTAATTATTAAAAACAAGAGTTATTTTATAAATAATAATGAAATATTTTATGGAATCAAGAATATGCTTAATAGTTTATATATTCTAAAGATGTATAGTTCAGTTTATAACATTATAAATAAGATGGTTAGTGTTTATTTTAATCCCAAAAATCATTGGGATTGTTTCATTAGACATATAAATGAAGAAAAAATTTAAAACAACATAGAGATGGATTGTTGGAATCATACAATTTTGAATCATTTGACACATGGAAATATTGTTTGTTAAGAAATATAAGAAATGAAACGTTTAGTGTAACAGGTGAAAAGGATAGTGATTTGTTGTATCTCATAAATAATGATTTATTTAGACCAATAAGTACCTAATAAAGTAGTGGTTTTAGTAAAGTTTTTACATTTATCAATAAAATTAGCCAGTATGGTTATGTGTTTCAGATGAGACAAAAGTATGAAACTTTTGAAAAGTTAAAAGTGTTTTATAATGAAGTTTGTGATCAAATGGGTAATGCATTAATATTCTATAATTAGATTACAGTGGTTAATACTTAAGTCATGAAGTCATTGATCATTTAAGAGATTGTGTAATGTTTCCACAAGTCACTCCTATTGGACTACCATAGTGGAATGGTGGGCCTAATTAGAGGGATACTATATTGTTGGAGATGGTTAAATCAATGATAACTCAGTGTAACATTCCTAGAACATTATGGGGTTATGCTTTAATAATGATACATTACTCCTGAAATAAATTTCATATGAAGAAATCATAAATAAACCATATGAGATATTGATTTGGATAAATATCAAAATGTATTTCATAAAGACTTTGGATAGTTAATAACTCAAAAAATGATTGAGTTCTAAAAAGATTAGCTTACATTAAAAACTGTTCATATTTGTTTGTTATCCTAAATAAACTTTAGGATATTATTTCTTTAACACTACTAAGAAGAAAGTGTTTTTTGAACAAAATGGAATATTAATTGATAAGGAATATATAAGTCATGGAGTATATATGTATAAATTTGAACTTATATAAGTTAGAGACCAACTAAAATGAATTATTCATGATATTGAGGTTTTATGAGCCCAAGAGTTTTTTGTGATTTTATTTACCGCATGAAGAAGATGGTGAGAAGTGGATAAGGGATGAATCATATATGATTGTCGTGTTGTCTTTTTTTGACACATAAATCATGTTCAATGTTAGGTGTTTCATTATGATTCATTTTAGGGGATGTTTGTTCCATGGTTTTGGAAATATTAGAAGAACATGGAAGCATTTTTTATATTGAATAATGGTGTTTGAAGTGTTGGTGATATCACTATGCTACTATAAAATATTAAATAGGTGTGGAGATGTCCTAGGAAGAGGAAATAATGATTTTACTTAGGAAAATAGTTTTTTGGCTGGTTTTGGTATTAGGATGAAGGTTTGATTATTCCAAAGTGTAATAGAGAACATTGAGTAATAAGAAATGGAGAGTTGATTTCTGAAATGGGAGTTCGAGTGAAATATTTTCCTATTGGAAGTGGTGAGACTAGTCATACTTGGGATTTAGGCATAGTGACTTATGTTAGAGAAGTTTTTTGGGAATAAAAATGATAAAAATAATGTCATGATTCATTTTGTGTGGTTATTTTAATAAGACCTTGTGGTATTAAGGATAATTTCTCCCATGGATTTAAATGGATTGTCAGTTGTTAGAGGTTCAAAATAGGTAGCTCTATTCTATGACGCATTCTATGTTGGATGAAAATAATTCCTATATGAAATGATGATAGTGGAATTTTTCACGGTATAGAGAATTTTAACAGTAGTTTCAAAGTAATTTATAATATTCAGTCTAACTCTTCATATAACATTCCATGGTGAAAGATTTAGTTAGATAAATATTTCTAAAATGATATACAACATTTCATAGTAAGGAAAATAATGATTTGTTTCGAATAAATTAACAAGATTTTGAGTGGATTTGATGATGTAGCTCAGTTAATGAATCATTAGTTACTTAAAATTTATTTATAATATCCTTAGTATTATTAGTGATGAAAAAGCGACCATGGATGATACAATAGAAGAAAATGACATGGGATAAGTTAATATTGTTTAAATTTAGTTGGATTTTTTTAATTAAAATTGAAATTAAAATTGAAATAAGAATATTTTTTTATTGTAAAATATAGACTCAAAAAATGTATTAAATTTAAGTATCAATGGGTGTTTCAGTTGAAAAGTTTCCCTTTTGGAAATTGTGAGACTAGTTTACACTTTGGAGGTAACAATAGTGACTTTAATTTGATAATTTTTCTAGGAATCACAATAGAGAACCCCAGACAATGGCTCAGTTGTGGTGCCTATTTTGATAATTCCTTGAAGTATAGATGAAACTTATTCCCAATGAGTGAAATATATTTGATGTTTTTTAGGGGTTTTAATTTGGGATATCCACACTATGGTTTATGAAAAGAGTTACTGTATGAAATTATTATTGGAGAATATGTCATGGTACACAGATTTTTGAGAGCAAATTTGAAAACGTTTAAAATTGTTTAACTAAAATAGTGCAAAATATTCCATAATTAATTTCTTGGTTACTAACAAGTTTTGAAAAATTTTAGATATCATTCCATGTTAAAGTAAGATGAAGTCTTATTCAAAGTAAAATTTTGGGATACTGAGTGGATCTGGTGACGGGGCTTAGTTGTTGGCACAATATTTACTCAAAATCGATTTCTAATGTCTCTAATCATATCAATAGAGAATAAAAGATCATGGATGATCCAATGTATTAAAAGTAAGTATGATAAGTTAAGAGTGGTTAAAGGTAGTTGGAATTTCAAATTTGAATTTTAAATTCTAATTGAAATGAGAAGATTACTGTTACTATATAAGATATATTTGAATAGGGTTTTACATGGAAATAAGGGATGTTATATATATTGTATCCCATACAAGAATTGTAGAAGAAACATTTATAATTTTTGGGAGGATAATTATAGAGAAATACAATGGAAGCATGCGTGTAGTGTAGTGAACATAGAGATAATAATAAGAGTAACAATAGTAAAAAATGAAGAAAAATAAGAGAAAAAGTACACACCATTGTTTTGTGTGAGTGATCTTCACAACTATGAAAGGGGTGGGGAATAAATAAATAAGTCACACATGTTCACTATAGATAAAAAGTGTGGTGAAACTTTGCATTGCGAGGAGATAATTATTAAAGGAGAAAGATAATCCCTACCTTAACATAATTCAAGATGACAATTCACATTGGTTGGAAGACTTTTTGATAGACAATAGTACCAATTATCTTCTATGAAAATTAAAGGATATACCCTACTTGTTTGTATACATGATGGTAATTATAATGAATTTCATGGTATCAATTCAGTTTTCATCATGTCGTATCATTCAATAGGGTTCCCTTAATTGTAGGAAACCTTGTTATATCTATTCCAAGAAACAAAATCACCTCTTTCTTGATCATAATTCATGTCATGGAGAAGGATCTATCATCCCTTGGTGATCTGGAGTCTTTACAATATGATCTTTGATCTAAGGGTGGATTATTCCCATATTGGGAGGGAGATTTTTGTATTCTAATACCATGATATCAATCAAGAATATATAAAATAATAAGATATTGATTATTCAGGAATACTGGTATACCTTCATTTTGTTCTTTTTTTTGATATTGTTATTTTTAAAGATAGATTGAGAATTTTATGGGTATTATTCCAATTCCATGTTATTGATATAAACACCCAAAGCTCTATCAGTGGTATTAAAGCCCTTTTCTTCAATGAATCAATAAATTTTTACTTTTTTATAAAGATTATGTTTATAATAATGTAATTGGATCATAATAGATAGTATTTCATTATTTGATAACATAATATGAGGTTTTTAGCATAATTTTATGTTACGAGACAACTTAATTCAAGGTTCCTATACTTGAAAATATGTTAAGAATTAATGTAATCTAATGTGAGGCCTAAGAAAAAATTATATGATAATGTATCTTGTGAGGGAACTTGACATTAACTTATTTGATAATGTTTTTTGCAATAAGAAAAATTTACATCATGTTATGTGATAACACAGTCTATGCTTTGATAAATTGACATAATTCTATGTGATAATATATTTTCAAGATAATACTTCATGTTATGATTATTCAAAAATGTAACTTGCGGTAAGGTCTCATCACTACCTTATCAAAATTATATAATATAGAGTTTAAGGTGACCAAAATAGAGAATTATAAATTAACCCTTGGAATTACATCAGGACACAATTTAGTGTGATATTCTACTTGACATTATGTTGGGAGGCAACATACCGTGGGACTCAAACTTGACAATACATTAATCATTAATATATTCTCAATTGATAATTTAAATCCAAATATAATGAAATTATATATATATATTTTATTATTCTTATAGTTCATAAAGTGTTTATAAATGTTAAGTGTTAGGAATTATGATATGATATTTTCAGTTCTAAATTAATTATGAAAAGTTTATATTGGTATCTCATGATTTTGAAAATAATTAAAGTGGTTGTTTATTTTTTTATTCCTTTAGAATATTGTTGTTTATAAAATGTTTATAAATAGTGAATATTATGTATTCTTTATTTATGAGATGAATTTCTTCTATAATACCGAGATCTATATTACATTTTGGGTGTGATATAATAAAATTTAGTTTTCAACTACCTTGAACTTAATTTTTTTAGTGTTATGAACATAAAATAGTTATTGAATCTAGTTTTTTCATATAATTATTTAGTGTTTTTTTGAATTTTTTTCTCTCTTGATTAAATTGAAACACCCCAAACACTGTAATCAAGATATGATAGTTAATTTACTACATTGTCCTAAGATATAAGAGATCACATCTTGAAGGATTGAATAGATTATTAATCTCCAGAGAGTAGAAAAATACATGATTCTTAGATTACATTTGAAAACATGGAAAAAAATTAGCATTCTAGTGATAACTTTATCACTTATTCTAATATATCCCCAAAATAATTTATAAATGCCTTCTTGGTAACCCAGGGAAATGAGAACATAATAAAGGGTGCACTCAGATTCTCAATAAAGAAAAGCATACAACAAAAGATATCATTGAAAAAATAAAGCATGAATAATTTAGAAGAGATAAAAAATTGTCAAACATTACATATAAATAATATTATAAAATAGTAATATATCCATGGATTATACAACAACATAAATAATCACATGTATAATAATAACTAATTTCATAATGATAAAATTCATAATTCCAAACATCAAAATCTTTCTATCATGCCTCATTCCAAGACATCATATATAAATAAGTAAGGAATCCAACAAATATCAAATCTCATTTTTATCATGAGACCTATGAATTCATAGAGGGGATATAATGGGAACTACATGTTAGTTAATAATTCCAAAACATTCATCATATGAAATAAATGAATAACAATTCAACACAAAATCACCATAACCATTCATATTGAAAAACAAGCATATGAAATATTAATATTTTAACCATTAAATTAATAGAATAACATGATCATAATATATCTATATAAATAAGGTGGATTACATCATTAGATTATATCCCCTATAAAGTATAATATTCATTAATGGATGTTAACATAGATAAAAATATTTTTAAAAGATCACTGGAACATCTCTCGATGAAAAGAAATTTCTCATTCTTAAATCACTAATTTTAAATCTAAAAAATTTCATAATATTAATAAATATATTTTTGTTGAAAATATAAATTGAAACTTTTAACAAAATATTCAATGAAAATAATAGTCTTGACATAGGAAAAAATCCATCTGTGCAATAAATGTTGAAAAAACATTTTTTTGACACCTTAGGTAAAAAGTAACTCATTCAGAAAATAATAAAGAGATTGATTTTAATTTTTTTAGAAATTAAAAAATGGTTAAAAATGAATTTAATAAATCATAGGGGAATTTTAATAATATTATTTACAACATTTTAAATAAAATATGTACATGTAATAAAATATTACTGACTGAATAGAAAAACAAAGTCAGTTTTCTTTAATTGTTTTTTCATAATTTTGAGAACATACATAGATAAAAATGAACATAATGACTTTAATTTCAAGAAATAATTAGTTGGTAAGTAAATATTTAAGGTTTTTGAGAGATATATCATATAATTTCATCATAAAAATTTGAAGTATAAACAATCCTTCTAAAAATCGTGATTGCAACTTAAAACCCTTACCTAAAGTCTAACTTGCCTCATAATTATTTTTAACCTCATTTATAATATTTATAAATTTTTTATTATTATATAAAAACTATATGAATACTTATAATATCATATATGATCCACTTATATAGTTTTAACTCCCTTTTATTAATAATCCCTTGTTAAAATCATTGTTTTAGAGTCTGTTTTTCATGTAAGCTTTAGATCAGAAGTTTTTGTCCTTGAATCTTGATTTTGGGTTTTCATCCATAGAAATTTAATCATGTCATAATTATCATATTTAATCATTATATTCACTTTTATTACCATTCATATAAAAAATTTATAAAAAATGAATTACACCACTTCATGGAGATGGTAGTCCGTATGTACACATGAGTGATGTTTCCACTTTTCAACGGATGAGATAAAAAAGGTAAATAATAAATAAATTTTATAAAATAAATTTTATATCATAAATATAATACATATTAATTAAATATATCCTTATTTCCATCTATGTGAAATAGAAATTAAAAACAGATCACATCGCTTTATGGAGGTGGTAGTTCATATGTACGCTTGGGCAATGTTATCATTTCCCACAGATTTGAAAGTAAGAGGGCATATAAGATCTTAAAATTACAAAAGAATAATTATTTAATAAATATAATGTATATTTATTTCTTTAATATATATAAACATTCATGTAATGTGGTGATAAAAAATGAATTACATTTCCATGTGGAGATGATAGGCCATACATATGCATAGATGATGTATTCATTTTTCATAGGATGGAAAGGAGGTTGAAAATGGTTTTACCATAGTTATAATAAAATATAAGTATATTTATTATAATGTATTAATTATTTTAGGATGGTTATAATATATTTATATAAATTATAATAATATATTAACTTTGAAGGAGTTGGTAAATACAATTACCACTTCTTTGAGAGGCCTCCTTTGGCTTACACCTTAATCCTTGTTACGATGATCTTAGGAGAAGAAAAAAATATCAAGATTTAAGAGAAGAAGTCTGGGAAGGTTTTTGGGTATGGATTTTCCAATCTATAGTGCTTAATGTCTATGAATAAGGAAGGAGTGGAGGTGCTCTTTTATAAGCGAGGAGAGGGACACACATGGAATTACTTAAAAGGTTTAAATAATATAATGTTATTTTATTTTGAAAGTGGAAAAAACAACAAAACTGAATTTTTGGTTAAAATATCTTCAACCAAAAATATTTAGACAAGTTTTTGTGGCATTTTTACCCTTATCCCCTAGTTTAACCCTCGATAAACCTATTTTAACCCTAACATCGATAACAAATTTTAACCGTTTTTACTATTAATTATGAACAAAAATTATGTTAACACTATTAAATAATATTAATTATAATGATTAAAAATATATAATTAATTTTAAAATATTCCATTTTTATAATTTAAAAAAAAATAGTTTTAATATAATTGAACAAAACGTAATAAAAACCATTTTTAGAAAAAGATTTTTTTAAGAATAAAAATGATTTTACATTGAAATAAAGTATAATCATGATTCAAATGGAATTAATTAGATTATTATAAATAAAAGTAAACTTATTTATCTTTTTAACCCCATAAAAATTTAAAGTAACCGTGTTATTTTTTTTATTAAAATAGAATAACTAAAAATAGTTTTTATTTGAATAAAGACATTACTTAGGTTTCCAAAATGTTAAAAATATATTACTAAGTTAAAAATTATATTTTATATGGATTATATCACTTTTTTAATATATATTTGGTCCATAATAAGTATTTTTAATAGTTATTGTAATTATTATATCATTATATTATCATAAAATTGATTTTTTTATAAAATTGGTATATTTAACTATTCACTCAAAAATCAAATATTTATGAAAAATCTCAGTAATTCACCCATAACTAATTTTGACATGATTAATTCCAAAATTAAATAAATTTAAGTAAATTAAATTGATAGTTTTTTGGAATTTAGGTTTTAATCACACTCTTGAATAAAATTATGTGCATTACGCTATAATTTCATAAGGAACAAAAGTTTACTTACTATAATTGAAGCTCAGGTGTTACATTATTCCCACATTAAAAAATTTAATCCATGAGAATTATAGAATATAACCTCTTTAATAGATGTTGGTAGTGATTTATTATAGATTATTCAGGCTCCAATGTTACCTCTTCTAGTTTATGATTTCTCTGAAGTACCTTCACTAATCGAGTCACCCAATTCCTTAACAGTTATTATCCTCCGTTAAGAATCTGGGTAGGCTCTTCCTATTTAGATAAATAATTTTCTAATTCAATTTCATTAGAGGTGATCACATGAATTGGGTAGGTAATGTACTTCATCAATAAAGAGACATGGTACACAACACGATATTCAGAGAGGCTAGGTGGTATTTCCAAAACAATAATCCACAACTACAATTCTTTCTAGAATTTAAAAAGTCCCAATGTTCCTATAAATTAGTTTCCATTTATTGTAAAAAATTATAACACATTTCTCTATATATACCTTATAGAAAACATGACCTCCGACTTGAAATTCTAAATCCTTCTATTGGTTATTAGTAAAATGTTTTTGTTTTCTTTGAGTTACCTTAATACTATTATGAATAGTATTCACTTTAAACATTGTTTATCCATTAATATCTAATAAAATAATCTTCCTTTTTCTTACATCATTCCCAATAAGTTTTATTATGACACCTATTAATGTACAATTATTAATATGGTTCCATTTGAATACTTTAATGAAAGATATTATTTTATAAAACTCCACCAAAGGTAAATACTAATCATATATTCCATAAAAGTCACATGAGCACAAAATCAAAATATTTTCTAATGTTTAAATATCCCTTTTATTATTCCCATCAAATTGGGGATAATAGGAAGTTATCTAATGTTTCTCGGTATTAAGATCATTCTAAATATTCTTTAAGAATTTTAATGTATACTACTAACCAAAATTGGATAAAATCTAAAGTGGTGCAATATGAAGTCCCATAACTTTATTAATATAGATTTTTATAAGGTTCTCAAGAGGTAGATATTCCCATATAGTGAGGAAATGTGCGGAATTGTTAAATGATCAATAATAACCTATATGACATCATTATTTCTTGGATTATTTGTTAACCCAAATGATAAATTATATAGTAATATCATCACATTTCCACATTGGAATAGGTTGAGGTTTCATGAATCCTTGAGGATTTTGTCTATTAGCCTTTACCTATTGAAAAACCAAGAATCTTGATAACAAGTATACAATTTATCATTTAATATTATCCAACCAAAAACATTCTTTCAAATCCAGATACATTTTAGTGCTACCAGGGTGTATTGATAAATATTAGATATAAGATTTATATAATAATTATATTTTCAGATTAGGCGTATACATAACACAAAAAACTTTTCTAAATTTCAACACAACATCAATCTAGGAACATTTTATTTTATTTGATAAGGATGGGTTGGAAATAATTTGGAATAGATGTGATGTTCCCCTTCTTAAATGATTCCCATTTCCAAATTTAATAAATCTATGAGTATAGGGTATTTTTAAATCCTATATTTACTCAAAACTCCATAATCTTTCCTACTCAATGGATTAAAAACCATAATTTTCTTCCTAGGTTGGTTGTGCATTGAGTAATTAGAATCCTTGAGTAGTTCTTACCATCACCTTTGAATCATGTTGAGCACCTTATATGAGAATATGTATTTCAAAATTTTACTATCCATATATATTTTACATATTTCATCATAATGGTAATTCCTTCATATCTTTAATGTAAATATTATGGATACCAACTCAAGATCATGGGTTGGATTATTTCATTAATTAATCATTAATTACCCTGATGAGTATGCAAAAACTTTATCATTCTGGATAAGAAAAAATAAAATTCTATTATTTTATGAATTACTATTTTTGGAAACTTCTTGTTTTAATGATCACAAATAATTTTTATAATGTTTTTGATGAATTTTATGTTTTATAATAGTATATAAAAAGAACAAACCTTAGTTAAAATTTTGATACTTGCAACTCATACTACTCTTAGGAATTTTTTACCGTTAGCCATATTCCACTACCAAGATTACCTACCACTCTCTCTTAAAACCACTAAGAATTTTGTAACACTAGGATATTATGCCCTCATAGTCTTTCCACCACTAGTTCTTACCTCTATCAGAATTAACTACCACTAGAGCATTCTACCTCCAAGATTATACTACCACCGAAAGAGATACCACTTGGATTAACTACTTATAGATATGAAAATTCTAGGATTTTACTACTATTATATTAATTACCATTAGGTGTGCCACTATTATCTTTTTAGAATTACTCTTTGTTTCCATTAGAGTTGATCTAGTATTTGTTTTTTTCACCGTCATTGTTCTTTTGAGTTTGAATTAAATTCTCCCCACAGATATATTATGGGAGTTAATATAAAAGGATTATTTTATGATTATTCCTAACCTATTTCATGGATGAATTAAAGTTTGGTAATAAACTTAGTTTTATTAATCAAAAGATCTTGAAGATTATCCTTCAATGGGTGCATGAAATGCTATTTATTTTAGAGGATATATCCCTCATGCACACATTTATAAAAGGCCGCGTGTTGATTGAATGTTGAAATTAATAATCACATGAGAGATTACATGGTGATAAATTAGAATGTGAAATAGTGGAGTACATAGAAGATCAATATCTTTTCTCAGGTATAGAAAGGACAACCTTGTGACACTCTTTTTTATAGCGACTTTTAGAGAAAAATTTTGAGCTCCTCACCAATCCAACTTTGAGGACTCTCAGGAACATAGATCACTATAGAACAAGTATAACTACTTATTCCATATCTTTTTACTTATCTATATATTCTTTTATTTTACTTTCAAATAGTGTGGTATTTTCTCTATTTATTAACACAGACTAACTCCTACACTATAATTGGAGAATACTAGATATTATCTTTTATTTCCTTTATACACCAACAGTATTTGTGGAAGATATCTCTACATGGCCTATGTTGTTTTATTTTCTATGTATAACTATAGAAGAGTCTTTGAGCCTGGATATATTGTGCTACTGCTTATATACCCAATCTGGGATGTGGGTCAAATTTTTTTATACAGCCTTCTTGGCAGCGAGTGATTTTCAAGTGGAGGGGATTAGGTCTCAGCTTAAGAATCAAACCATTGTTTATTTTTTTTGTGATTCCATTTTATTTTATTTATTTCAAATATTTAATATATGTTTTTTATATGTAAATAGAACTGGAATTTTAATAGTTAATCTTAATTATTGTTAATATAAAGATTTATTTTAGCAAATCAATTTCAAATGTTTAAGTATTTTTTCTTTTGTATTTTTTTAATTGATCCTTAATAAATCTTTGTTAAATATTTTAAAAGATAAAAAATACATTAAACATCTATTTGTATTAACAGGTATAATTTATTTTAAATTGGGTATTTTTCTATTAACATAAAATTTATTAGGTACTCAATTCACCCCCTCTTGTGTTACTCACTCTGACCAATATTTGGTATCAATGGTTATTTATAATATTTAAATTGTGATTTTGGTTGTTTTTTAAAGATCCCAAAATTTCTTTAATTCTAAGTTTAATAATTTATGGATAATAGACAATAATATTCTACTGTCAACATCTGTCCTTTATTTTATTGAAATAAAAATTCTTATTGTAAAATCAAGACGAAAATTCATATTTGGGGTATGGGTTTTTGAAATTTGGGCTCTTATTGTAGAAATATATGAAATACCTAAAAATATTAGAAATACGTGGGATGATTCTACCAAATATAGTTATAATAATAATTGTAAATCCATGAATGATATCTATTTTAATTTGGGTGATGAATAATTCAATATTATATTTTCATTCACAACTGCATTGGAAATTTGGGATACTTTAGCTGTTTTTCCCAAAGGAACATATAATTTTAAATAAATATGCTTAAATACCAAAACTATTAAATATATTACATTTAAAATTAAGCTTGATGAACCTATTTCTGACATGTATCTTAGGTTCAATTAGATTCTGAATACAATGCACCTATTGTGGAATCTTTTTTCTGACTAAGACCAACATATGAGGCTGTTGAGTTATTTAATAGAAATATGGAGAGGAAACTAAGTATTAATTAAATAATCATGTAATGTTATAAATTTACCTATCAATTAGATGATTGGAGTTTTTTAGGTTTTAGGAATAAATGAAATTCAACATAGAAGTGGAGGTTTAACAAAAAGAAAATCTATTGATTTCAAATCAACTAATTTAAAAAAAAGGAGAAAATCCAAGATAAAAGTTCCAGGGGTGAAGAATATCCCGCTGAAAGTGATGAAGAGATGGTTCATATGGCTAGAAGATTCAAAATTTTTATAAGAAGAATAAGTTCTTTAGTACACCCAGGTAAAAAGTTAAATATGATAATAGAAGAAACTATAGGAAGGAATTGAACAAAGAAATATGAGGTTTCAAATAAAATCATCTATTATGAATGTAAAAGGAAATGGAATTTCAATGTTTACTAACCCAAGACGAAATAAAAAAAGAATTATGATGAATACGATATGAGGTATAATAAATAAATTAAAGAAACTTAGATTTCTTTTGTTGATAGATCAAATGATTCAGATACAACCAAAGACAAAAATCTTGATAGAGCTATTATGTTTTTAATGAAAATAACATCTTAGGTGTCCAATAATTTCACTACTTATCCAAAATATATTTTTTACTCATTATAGAGATGAAAATAATGATGAAAATATTTATAATGAGGATATGTTCGAATACTGTAAATTGTTTGAAGATACATTTAATGAGATTAAGGATAAATATATGTCTTTAAAGAAACAACATGCTCTAACTACTAGTTTTAAGTCAGACCTTAATATTGAAAAAGAGAAAAATGCTCAGCTGTTAAAATTTAAAATTGAATTGAAATTATCTATTGAGTAACTAAAGAAGGATCTATAAAGATTCACTAATGGGAGAGACACTATTACTCAAATTCTTGGAAGATAGTCTTCTCTCAATTACACTATTAGTATAGGGAATCAACTTGGACATAAATGAACTGTTAAAAATATATTAATTCCTAGTCATAATTATGATACTATTTTTATTCATATGAACCCAAAGAATGTTTTTATTTATAAAAGTTAAAAATTTTCTTATAGGAAACTTATTAAGAAAATATGGGTTTATGAAGCTTTAATTAATAACATTTATAGACCCAAGAATATTTGGGTATCAAAATCATTTTTGGTGTAAAATGTTTTTGTAGGAAAGTTTATTAAAGAGCTCTAGTAAGAATCTATGGTACTTCGATAGTGGCTATTCTAAGAAAACGACTAGAGATTATTCAAGTTTCAAGAATATGATCAAAGTTGATGGTGGTAATTTCCCTTTTGGTGAAAATACCTAAGTGAAATTTATTTCCCTTGGACATATCAGTAATTATTATACTATTTTAATTTCTAAAGTATTATTTGTATATAGTCTAAAGTAAAATATTCTTAGTATCTGAAAACTACGTGATTATGGTTTTCATGTCAAGTTTTTTAATAATGCTTTAAATGTTTTTTGACTCTAAAAATACTTTAGTTTTTACTACATTGATAAATAATAGTGTTTATGATATTAATTTAGATACTTTATTTTCTCAAAATATTTATTTTATAAGTTAATTTCATAAGGAATATTTTCTTTTCCAAAGAAGGATAGGTAATTGAAATATTCACTCACTTAGAAAGCTTACTAAGAAAGGGTTAGTCAAAGTTCTACCTAAACTAGAATTCCCAAATGAAAAAGTTTGTGACCTACGTCTAAAAGGGAAACAAAAAAAGATATATTTAAAATAAAATAAAGAAGTTTCAACTTTTCAACCCCTAAACTGGTTCACATAGATCTTTTTTGAACTTATATAGTTTTTACTCTAAATAGTAAGCATTATAATCATGTCTATATAGATTAATTTTCTAAGTATACTTGGGTATTCTTCCTACCTCACAAAAGTGAATCCTGATCTTACTTTACTAAGTATACTAAATCTATAGAAAATCATAGTAGAATCAGTATATAGACCTTGGGAATTGATCATGGTCGTGAGTTTGAAAATTAAGTCTTTGAAATTTTTTTCTCAACAAATGGTTATAATTATAACTTTTCTACTCCTAGGACCCTATAGTATAATGGGGTTTTAGAAATGAGAAATAAGAAAATTCAATAAATTTCTCAAAAAATGCTCAATGAGAATGATATTCCTGTATATTTTTGGGTTGAGGATATGAATACATACTATTATAAAATTAATATATTTTTATTATACCTCTATTAAAGAAAAATACTTATGAAATATAGAATATTGGAAAGACAATGTTTAATTACTTAATAGTTTTTTTCAAATTATTTATTTTTAACATTGAGGATAACCATTAAAATTTTTCCTCTAAGAGTGATACAAGAATTTTCCTTGGTTATAAAAGCTATAGTAATTCAAATATGGTGTTTAATCAAAGAATAATGATTATGGAAGTATATTTTCATGTCAAATTTGATGAAATAGATCCCCATGAGACTAAGAAACATTTAGAAAACCTTGAGGTTGAATTTTGAAGCTTGAAAATCAATGCCAAAGCTTTATTTTAATTATGTGAAACGCGTAAAAAACCATATAGTTCGGAGGAAAAACCTAAACCTAAACCTATAGATGATTATGGGATTTCCATCCCTTATTTAGCTAGAGTTTTTAGGACTCATAGATACCATCCTATAGATGATGTAGTTGGAGTCCTAGATAGAGGTACACAAACTATAGATTATCTTAGGGATTAGGTTGAACATCAAGCATTATTATCATATTTTGAGCCTAATAATATTTATTTGGAAATTAATTATGAATTATTGTCAATTTAAATGAAAGAATAACTTAATCAATTTTAAAGGAATAACGTTTGGGAACTTGTAGTTAAATATAAATACATCCAAACTATTAGAAATAAGTGGGTATTTAGAAAAAAAGTCGATGAGTTAGGCACTATAATAACAAATAAATCTAGATTTGATGCATAATGATATAGTCAATAATAGGGTATTGACTATAATGAAAACTTTTCACCAATATCTAGACTTAAATACATTAGAATACTAATATCCTATGCATCACACTTGAATATCAAGCTATATGAATTAGATGTCAAAAGTGAATTCTTAAATGGTTATATAGTTGAGTATGTGTTTTTAAATAACACTATGGATTTAAAAATACCAATTTTCAAAATAATGTTTTAAAACTAACAAAATATTTATATGGTTTAAAATTACCTCATAGAGCTTGGTATGATAGGATGAAATCTTTTCAAATTTCTAAAGGTTTTTAAAAAAGGCATAGATGATTCGGCACGTTTTATAAAAAGATCTTCAAAATATGTTTTAATAGTTCAAATCTATGTTGATGATATTATTTTTATATCTTCAAAAATTCTTTTTGTACTGATTTTTGAAAAATGATGCAAAATTAATTTAAAATGAGTTTAATGGGTGAACTTAAATTCATTCTTGGTTTTCAAAATTTTCAAAATAAATATGGAATTATTTTAAATCAAATTAAGTACACTAATTACTTCTAAAATGGTTGGGTTTGGATAGAACAAAAAGTACCAATACTATCATGAGTACTACCTATAAGCTGGATCTTGATGAAGCAAGAAAAAAAGGATCAAACCAATTATAGAGGTATGATTGGAAGTTTTCTATACTCAACTACTGGTCGAGATGATATTACCTTTAGAGTGTGTATGTATGGCCATTTTCAAGAAAACCCTAAATAATCTCATTTACTTAATATTAAAAGAATTTTAAAACACCACAAATATACAACCAATTTAGGAACATTCTATATTAGAGGATAAGTATTTTAATTGGTAAGTTATTCTGATATATATTTCGTTGGTTGTAAGTTTGATAGAAAAATTACCTTTAGTACGTGTCAACTTTTTCTAAAGTCTCTAGTATCTTAGTGTAGTAAGAAGAAAAAATCTATTTCACTATCTACTGATAAATATGAATATATAACTATAGGGAGTTTCTATGCACAATTTTTTTGGATAAAACACACTTTTCTAGATTATGGATATCAATTCAGACATTTCCATGTAAACTGTGAAAAAAGGGAGATAAACATTTCTAAGAACCCTATGTCTCATTCTAGGACAAAGAATATTAATGTAAGATATCACTTTTTGAGGGTTAATTTTCAAAAGGGTGTTAAAACTCTTGAATTCATAGGAACTGCACATCAGCTTACTAATATTTTTACCATGCCCTTTAATTCTGAGATATTAAATTACATAAAACATTAAGTGAGAATGATTTATTTTTTTAGTATTGGTGATCCACTATTGGAAAAGCCATCATTTTACAAGACATCATTGGACAAGACACCATTGTAATATCCCCCATTGGAAAATCCACTGTTTGAAAAGACATTTTTAGAAAACCCACCATTAGTTAAGACACCATAGAACATGACACCATTGAACAATCCACCATTTTAAAATACACTATTAGAATAATCCACCATTGGAATGATCCAACATTAGAATGTCCCACCATTGGGATGATCCACCGTTGGGATGATCCACCGTTAAGATGCAAACATTATATGTTTTTTTTATTTTTTTTACTATTGAACCTCTATTTTCTATCATTACTAATTTTCAAAATTAAAGTTTTATTCAATTTATTTGTTTATATTTTCTTATATTTATCAAATTCAAATCCCTAAATGATAAAATTGGGGTTAAATTGAAAATTTAAGTCACTATCCCTTGATTTTTCTTGATCCCTTCTAACTGAACTATTTCATCTTTCCTTTCTCTCCTAACATTCAAATTTCTCCTGAATTTTATCTAACCTTTGTCTTTCTACAATGGTGAGAGTGAAGCGACCAGACTTATCACCACCTAAAGTTTCGAGACTTGCTAAGAAGTCTAGATAAGAACCATGCTGATCTATTATTGAGATTAAGAACTCACAGCTTGTGGATCATGTAGTGGTTTTTGAAAAAGAAGTGGATACTGAGTGGTTTATTTCTAGTAATTCATTAGTTCTATGTATGATCTAGGACCAAGGATGGATAGAATAGTTCTCTAAAATTGATAGAACTTTCTATCCCAAGTTGGTTTATTAGTTTTATAAGTTTAAAGAATTTAGGTTTTTAAAAATGAAGGATTTTATTAGAAGATTTAGTGATGTGAAGTTTTTTTATTTTTCTCCAAAGGAATGGGAAAGTTGTTTAAATATGCCTCATCTAGTAGTTTTTAAGTACTATCAGAAGGCTATTCCTAGAGACAATGATTCATTTGGTTATAAAAATTCTTTGTTGGATTTTACTGGAGATAGAACCTTCAGAAGGGCTCTTTCTACTGACTTAGATAGCAAATGAAGAATTATTTTCAAGATCACATAGTATATGTTATATCCTATGAAAGGGAACTTTTTTACTCCAAGATATATGGACATGTACATTTTATTTCTTATGAAATCAAGTGATAAGATTAATCTCTATAGATATCTCATGGTAAAAATGATGGAAATGAGTAAGTCATATTCCAAGTTCAATTATTTGATTTATCCAAAGTTGATTTCACCAATTTTAGGAACCAAGTTTGTGATAGATGAAGAGGAAGAGATATAAGTCATGTGTAGTGCCTTATTCTTGTGTATAGTTATTTGTAAAAGGATGAAAGTGTGTTGGAATCCATGGATGATAAAATGGTTTGAAGATAATGAAAATCTCTTTAAGGATTTTAATAATATAGATAATCCTAGTATTCCTAAAAACATAGTGGATCCTACCCTCAAACCAGATGAGATAGTGGAATATTCATATGAAGAAGAAGCTGTTGAAGAGGATGTGGATATTGAAGAAGAGGAGGTAGGAACATTAGTTGAAGAGGGAAGTGACCCAGATATTTTGGAGAGACCTACAATGATTTTTGGCCCTGCTATTCCACCTGTCTCTCGCCCTACTAGATAGAGTTTATTGGGTAAAGGATACGAGGAATAAAAGATTGAAATTTAAAGAGATGAGAAGATTAGAATTTATTCTTCTAAATATTCTAAGTAAGTGTTGGATGTATCTAATTATGATAATGGGAATGGAAATAGTGTCGATTATAGAGTTATTGATGAAAATAGAAGTAAAGATGGACCTGATCATGATTATACTGATGACGTTGAGAGGACCCAATCACATCATCTATCCCCTAATACTTCTATTGCCTCAGTAAGGTATATGGAGGGGCCCGATTCATCTAGATATTATAGTGAGGAGAGATTTGTTTTAGTTTATATAGATAGAGATTATACCTCTACTAGAGGTAATACCAGCGTAGCTGTTGAGGGGGAGTGATCTCAACATTCTTTTAGTCTCATGGATGAGCCTATAGTGCCTATTTTTTTTTATCTCATGTTAGATTGGATGTAGAGGAAAATGATGAGTGGGAAATGTTACTATATTTTTTCCATCTTAATTTAGTATCTTCAAAGTATAAGGATGTTTAATAAGATGTTTGAGAGAATATAGATTTTCTGGGTGGTTTTTCTGTAGCCGGGGATGAGGTATCATCTAAGGGGGATCCTTTACATAGTTAAAAATTGCTGGGACTCTCTTATACAGACTCAAATTGAGACAGTGGTTGTGATGAAGACCACAATCCACCAGTGCATTGTAGAACTTCTTTTTCAGTTAGAGTTGGATCAGATCCTATGGGATCCTTAGTTGAGAAGGTTGGAAAAGTTAGTGATCTTTAGGCTATTTCTTCATATTTATTTTCCATATCAGAGCCCACAAAGACTGCTATACCTAGTGATGAGAGAGACGATTCATCTCTGCCTACTTCTGCCTTTTCTCCTTCATATTTTGTTTCTAGATTACAATTATTGGTTTTTAGATAAAGGATGATTTTAAACATTAGTGGTATTCTGAGGTATGAGGCACCTACAATCACATAACTTAATGGATATGACTCTAGAAATATTTTTTAGAAGGTTTTATGTCACATTCAACCAAAGATGATTTTTCATATTTAGGAAGTATATGTTGAAAATAAAAGTTTGTACAATGATATGGAGTCTATGATATCTATGACATAGAAGATAAAGAACTCCATTATTTTATATTAGGATTCCTTCTTGAGGAGTTTGTAGAATGTTCCTACTGTTGAATTTACCTCAAGTGCTCCACCGCCCTCAGCTTTAGTTGAAGTTGAGTTAATCTAGTTTACAGATAGACTGGAGATTCATTATATTTTGGGTAATGTTCATTATTATCATAAGGAGGACTTGAGGAAGATTATTATGGATATTTTCAACCTTATTAATCCCTTCCTGTATGTGTCTCACACTGTAGTGGTTTCTCCAAAGGTGATTCCCTTGATAGCCTTAACCTCTGATACTTATTTATTCTATTTACCTTCTCAATTCCATACTTTTGGTATGTCTCTAGTGAAAGATGTATAACATCTCCGAATTTTTGGGATTATTGAGATTCCTATCACTATCTCAGTCCCATTGACCTCTACTTGAGTGCCTCCCACCTCTGGTAAGGTAAGGGGACCTATTAATCATACTAACCAAGTCAAGAGTGACTTTGATTAAATAAATTTTTATATTGATTTTGTTTTATTTTCCCTAGTATTTCCTTTTGGCTGTAATATGATGCATTTTTGTTCTTAATGAAATATATATATTTTTATTTATATCATTCTTCTTTTATTGCCAATTTATCATCTTCTCTTTTTGATAGTCCCAAAAAAGGGAGAACAATTATAGAATTTAATTTTGATTTACTTTTGATACTAGTGTTATTTTGGATGTTTTTTTTGTTTCATTTTTCCTTTGATACCCAAACTTATACTTTTTATTTTTACCTTTAATTCGAAATTTCTCTTTGATACCTATATTTTTTTTGTATTTTAGTCTTGATACTACACTTCTCCTTTGATATAATCATTGTGATGTTACATTTTGTTACCATAATTATTTTAATGCAAGATTTAATAATATACCTTGATACCAAATCTCTCTATTGAAAATTTCCATGTCAAGAAGACTGTTACTCTTCAAAATTGTTTATTTAGGCCTAATTATGTTTTACTTATGGTTTATAAAATACCATGATTTTTTATCATCAAGAATAAGGATATTGTTGGAATATCTTTTCTTTAATGCTCACAAATCATGTTTTTTATTTTTTTAATGAATTCAATTTTTTATGATATTATAACAAAAGATACATCATTAATTAAATTTTTTCTACCACCAACTCTTTCTACCATTAGTAGTTTACTACCACCATCTATGTGCCACTACCAAGATTATCAAACACTAGGTATTTCTATCGTCAAGACTTTACTGTTTATAGGATGTTCTACCGTCAGAGTTTTTCCACTACTAGTTCCTGATTCCATCATAAGTAGCTACCACCAGAGTATGATTCCGCTAGTATTGAGTTACTTCCAGACCCAACACCGTCAGGATTTTACTAATTCCATATTACCTACCGCCAAAGGTTTTACCATCATCTTTCTACTATTTCTATTTTCTTCCATCAAAGTTAATCTATTGTTGGTTTTTCCACCATCATAGTTATATAGAGTTTGAATTAAATGTTCCAATTTCTATATTAAAGGAGTTAATAAAGAAGGATTATTTTATGATTATCCATAACCTACTGAACGAATTCATTAAATTCAAGTCATTGGCTCAGTACAAGAATCCAAATGGTCTTGAAAATTATCCTTCAATAGGTTCATGTAGGGATATATATTTCTGAGGTTGTATCCCTTGTCAAAACATGGTTGAAAGGTTGTGTGTTGATTTATTCATAAAATTAATCATCACAGGAGATATTATACACTGATACATTCAAATATAAAATTGTGAAGTACATATAAGATCAATATCCTTTCTCATAGATAGAAAATAGAACTTTACGACACTCTGTTTTACTGAAACTTTCTAAGAAATTGTTTGAACTCCTCAATAAGCCAAGTTTTTGGACTCTCAATCACCTAGAGAACTAAATACTGAGCATTTTCAATTTTTCAATGTGTTATTACTTTATCTCTTTATATTTTTCCTTTAATTTTGATTAGTTTATTATTTTCTATATTTATTAACACACACTGACTCCTATGCTAGAACTATAGAATACTAGTTGTTCTAATTTATTTCCTTTTATTTTTATACCCTTTTTATTTTTGGAATAGGTCCCTGCATGGCCTGTGTTGTTTTATTTTCCATGTATAACTGTAGAAGAGGCTTTGATCTTGGAAAACTTGTGCTGTTACTTATATACATGATCCAGGTTGTGGATTGAATTATTTTTATATAATATACATGGTAGCATGTAATTTATAAGTGGAGTGTATTGGGTCTTGACTTTATACCAAATACCCTATTTTTTTGTGTGATTTAGTTTTGTTTTATTTATTTTAGATCTTTAAACTAGGTTTATTTTTAATTTGTAAAAAAAATGGTACATCAATAATTATTCTTAACTAGTGTTTATATAATTATTTATTTGAGTAAATCAATTTCAAAAGATAATGTAAATTTTTATATATTGTTTTAACTAAGAATTAATAATTATTTAGGTAATATTTTAAAATTTCAAACTTATACTAAAATACAATTTTGATTAATTGGGTGAATTTATTTTATTTCAAGGATTTTTTAACAGAAGCTGTATTGAGTAACTAATTTATCCCTCTCTTAAATTAATCACTTCGACCAAGAAATATATATTATAAATCTATCCCTTCCCAATGGTGCATCAAATGTAAGTGCATTGAGAAATATCATATTTAATTATTAAAAACATTCCTTACATTATTTTAAGCTTAGGAACTTCACCCCTTCCTATGTCAAATTGGTTAACAAGTTAGCTAATTGAGAAATATTTTGAACAAACCGTCGATTGTAACCTGGTAATCCAAGGAAACAATATACGTCAGTTATATTTGTTTGTATTTTTCCATTATATATTTTCCCTTTTATTTTAATTATGACTAAATATATCATTCTTAGAGACAATATGACCAATAAAATAAACTCCCTGAAGTAATAATTCACTTTTTTTAAATTTTCCATATAATTTATTTTCTCTAAGAGTCTTAAGAATGATGATAAAATGAATATTATTCCCATTAATGATTTTAGAGTATATCAATACATAATAAATAAATACTACAAAGAAATTATTAATATAACTTTTGAATAATCTATTCTTCATATCCATAAAAATAGAGGATGAATTTTTCAATCCAAAGTGAATTATTTTTAATTCATAATGGATATGAATTATATGAAATGCCATCTTTGGAATTTCCTCCTTGAATCATAGTTAATGACACCCAAAATGAAAATCAATATTTTTAAGATATTGAGATCCTTGAAGTTGATTAAACAAGTCATCAATTCAATGTAGAGGATGATTTTTCTTTATATTAAGGGAATTGACTTCCCTGTAATTGATATAAAACAACATGGACTCATATTTCTTATTTACAAAAAGAATAGGGGATATCCATGGTGAAACACCAAGGAATATAAATTCCTTATCACACAAATCTTGTAGTTGTTTCTTTATTTCCATTAATTTCACTATATTTATCCTATAGTGAGTCTTACATAAAGAGTTTTCATCAGGTATGGGATCAACAAAAAAATAAAATTCACACTCAGGTGGGTTTCTATTTAGTTATTCCAGAAACACATCAATGTTTTCCTACAAAATTGGAACATCATATATTTTAAGGATACCTTTAAAAATTATAGGTTATGTAAGCTTTTTAATCCTAAAATTTTTTATTAAGGGAGATATTGAAGGAGAATCCTAATATGATTTAGTTTATGTGGTCTCTCCTATAAAGATAAGGGATTCCATATCTCTAGAAAAATAATAATCTCCTTATCTCAATAATAATTTTTATTATTATAATTTAAAAGACAATAAACACAAAGGATTATATAAAATTCAACAATAAGTATAATAATCAAGTTTTTAAATAGTATATTTTTATGTTTCATAATGGGAATTGATTGACATACCATTTTTGAAGTAATATTTCTACTATGAGTCTTGGTTGACAACTCCCTTCTTAACGTTATAGGGAAATATTTAATTATATTAGAGAATATAGAACATATAAAAGAGTGTGAAGATCCATAATAAAATAAATAATTTACTAAATTTGAAGCTACAATCAACATACCTTCCACAGAATCTTTGGGAACTTCGACTTCAGCTGTAGTGATCCCATAAAATTGGCCATGATCATTTTAATTCTCTTAAAAAAATTCCCTTGATTTTTGGGGACTTAATTCAAATAATTCCCCGTGTCCTTATAGTTGAATCATTTTACATTGATGGATTTTTTATTTCACTTTAAATTATGAGCTAAATGGCCTTTCTCTCCACACAGGAAGAAAACTCCCACTCCCATCCAGAATATTCTATTTTATTTCTTTCCATATTTATTAAAAGTTAGAAATTACACTCTTCCCTTTACCCCATTTTCTATATTTCTTTTTTCAAAGTGATAATCCTCCAACTTATTTTCTTTTTTTTCTCTAGGAAACATAATATATAGAGAATTAATTCTCCATCTTTTGGACACGTGATCCTATATCCTCATATACTGAAATTGTCTAATAGACTAATTCCATTTGAAGGATAGGATTTCTCCTAACAAAGAAGCTACCAATATTACTTCTTAGATTATGTATATAATCCACAACACGAGTTGCTAACCTTGTAAAGTTAGATTCATATTCAACAACATTTTATCTTTTTTTTCCTTATGTTAAATAATTTTCTCTCCACATTTGATATTTTCATAGGAGGAATGTAGTTTTCAAAGAATACATCCTTTAAATACTTCCACTTCATACTATTTATTTCCCTAGTATCCTTAGTTCTATATATAAATGATCACAATTGACCAGTATCTCCTTTAAGATGATAATATGACTTTATAACTTTCTCTCTTTCACTACTTCACAAATCAAGAAATATCTTCTCTAGGGTCTTGGTCCAAACTTGAGTTAGCTTACCCAATATTATTATAATTTGATCAGATCAATCTTTATTTTACTTCCCTAGAGGGTAATACCTTTATATATCACATGTATTATTATAGTTTGAATTCCTTCTACTTGGTGTCGCTTCTAAGAAATGTAATATACTAAACTATCTTATAAAATTAAGAATTTTAAATCATATAATATAATTTTAAATATGTTTTGACACTCAACCAAAATTAATAATTTATGTATAACTAATCTAACAATAATAAACTTAATATATTTGGGAATATCCTTAAATCGTAAAAATATTTTCAAATCTTTCATAGTGGTTCATAAAGTGTGCATAAATCAACCAAAGTATATACCCTAGTAGTGTCTAGATGATATGAAGTCTCATGCCCCCTCCTTGTGCACCATTGAATATTGATTTAATACTCAACCCTCCCCTTTCAGATTTATTATACCTTGATGCATCTTTTCTACAACCGCATCCACTTTCCCATATCTAGATAGTGATATATTTTATTGAAAAACCATATAATTTATACTTCACTAAAACTTTATGATATTATCCTAAAATTAGACATATCCTCAAAGTCTATTATAGTATTAAATTCCCTAATCTATATTTTCCAAAATATAGTTCCCATGGTTTATACTAAATTTACTCTCATACATACTACAACACCCCTAATATAGTAACCCAAAGTTAGTGGTCATTTTACTATATTTTCAAAAGATAAAAGATATATTTTCCTAAAGGATCAAATAGTTTGACACTCTTAGGAGACAAGGTACATACACGATTCTCACATTACATTTGAAAACATTTAATAAAACATAATATTCTAGTGATAACTTTATCATTAGTTCTAGTATATCCCTTAAATCTATCATAAATACCTTATTAGTAACTGTGGTAAAGGAAAAATAAATAAATTTTGATGTCATACGCTCGGTAAGGGAAAAAATACAACATAATATTTTATATGATAAATAAATCATGAATAATATGGAATTATAAACAATATGAAATATTCCATATAACTAAAATCATAAAAGTGGAATGTATCCATGAATGATATAATAATATAAATAATCACTTGGATAAAAATAAATATGTTCATAATGATATAATTTATAATTTCGGACATCATAATCTTACCCGTAATGCATTATTCAAAGACATGATACATAAATATGTAAGGTATACACCAAATACCAAAACTAATTTGTCACATGATACCTATAGATGCATCAAGTGGCTTTAAAAGGACCATCCCATCACTTAATAATTGTAATTCATTCATTATATGAAATAAATGAAGAAAAATTCAATTAAAAATCTATATAATAATTCTTAATGATAAAATTATATGAATTGTTAGTATTTTATCCAATCAATAAATAGATGAAAATACTTTTAAAATATTATCAGAAAATTTCATGAGGAAAACAAAATTTTAAAATATAATTGGAATATATCCTCATTAAATCATTATATTCATCAAATGATATTAAAATATATGAAAATACATTTAAAATATCATCGGAAACTTTCATGAGGAAAACAACCTTTTTATTTTGAAATCAATTATTTTAAATCAAAAAATTAATAGAATTTAAATAAATACATTTTATTTGAAAAGAAAAATTTAAAATTGTAAATTAAGCTTTAAATTATTTAATTTTCATGATGGTGGGAAAATACATTCGTGTAGTAAACATTAAAATAAATATTTCATTCACACTTTAGTCAAAACATAACTCATTCAACAAATGGAAAAAATATTTTTAAACCCTTTTTTAGAAAGTAAAACATGGGAAAACTTAATTTAAAAAATAATTGGAAAATTTTAAAAGCATTATTAAAAATATTTAGAGAAAATATGTATATGGAATACAAGATATCTGAATGAAAATAAAAAAAAACTTGGTTTTGCATAATTGTTTTCCAACATTTTGAGTGCTTAGAGAGATAAAAATGAAATTAATGCTTTAAATTTCTAGAAATAATCATAGGAAAATAAATTACATATGTTTTTGGAGATATAGATCATATAATTTCATCATCATAAATTCAATCATAAACAATCGTGGTAAAAAAGTTAGATTGTAACATAAAGCTATTACAAAAAATTCGACTTACCTCATAATTTATTCTGAACACCTATATAATAAATTTAATTTTATTATAATTGTATAAAAAACTAAATACATACTTATAATATCACATATTATCCACTTCATCACTAATTTATTAATAATTATTTTTTAAATTTATCATTTCTGAGTGTTAACTATCTCATTTTTCATATAAGTTTTGGTTCATTAGTTTCAACACTTTTATCTTCATCACATTTAAATAATCCATAGAGCCTTAATAATTTTATAAGTATCATATTTAGTTATTATATGAAATTTTATAACTATTCATATAAATCTCGGATGGGAAAAAATTACATCATTTTATGGAGATGGTAATCCGTACGTACACATGAGTGATATTTCCACTTTTCAATGGATTGAATGAAGTAATTGTAAACAGTAAATAAAATTTCCAAAAATAATTATTATATGATAAATATAATATATAATCATTAAATATTTTCTGATTACCATCCATCTAAAGAGGAAATGAAAAATATATCACATCGCTTCGTGGAGGTGGTAGTCCACAAGTACACACGAGCGGCGTTACCGAGAGAGAAAATTATAATTATGTATGAATAATTATTTCATAAATATCACACACACACACACACACATATATATGTATATTAATTATTTTCATATTTATAACCATCTTGGAAAGGTGGTGATGAAAAACAAATTACACTGCTATGTGGAGACAATAGGTTATAGGTATGTACGAGCGATGTTTTTTTATATAGGATGGAAAGGAGGTGGAAAATGGTTTTAACCTAATCAAAATAATATCTTATTATATTTGTGATACTAGAGTCATTATTTTAGGATATATACTATGTAACATCTGAGGATTCAACTACATATATTTTTATTTAAATAATTATTAGTGCGATATCTTTCTTCACACACACTAAAATGAACGACATTATACATTAGTAAATTAAAATAATCATTTTTAAAATATCATTATGATAAAATATAAAATATATATATATATATATATTAAATTAAGTAGTAAAATTCATTAAATTATAAAATTGGTATGAAATAATATAAGAAACACTTAATGCTTAAGAAGTCCATTTTGAAATAAAATTAGCTTATCTTTATTTTTTGTATTTTCTATTGAAAGTAATATATATATATATAAATATAAATATATATATTAGAAATAAAATTTGTTAAAATTGAATTTATTTTATAATTTATAATATCAAAATTTAATTAGTATTAATTTTAATTATTTTTTGAAAACATAATTTTTTTTTCAAAAAATGAAACTTTTACAAAAACTATAATTTTATGATTTATCAATATTTAAGAATGACCATAAGTCTGGAAAACCATTTAAGTGACTAAATATAAAATAAATGAATAAAATTATGATTTTTAAAATATTATTTGAACTTAAGAACCAATGGTCAATATTTTAATAACTCAACAAAAATGTTACTTTAATAAGGAAAAATGTTTTGTGTTTTTTTATATTAATTAATTAATATTTTTGTAAAATTATGTTATATATTTATTATAATGTCAAATAAATTTTATTATATTTATAATTATTCAATTAATACATAAAAATTATTTAAATTAATAATTTTAACTCACACATTAATTTTAATCTTAAAAACTTAATTATATAAAAAACTATTTTAAGCCTTAAGCATGTTTATTCTAAATTTAAAATTTCTTAATCATGTTAATTTTAATTGATAAAATTATATCATGTATAGGATTATAATACTAAAAGTCATTGTTAATAACAATATTAATAAATAAAATTTTAATTTATTAACATGGTTGAAAATTAAAAGTTTCCTTGGGAGAAAATATAGAATGGTAAAATTAAAAGTGAAAGTAAAAACCCCCAAATAACTCAAATATGTCCCCAAAAAGAGTGATTGGGAGGATTCTTTTCCATATCTTTTACCATAATCCATAATTTATAATTATGGGGGTCTTTAACCTGGAATATTGTAAAGAAATAATTTTATAATTTAATGTGTTTCCAAAACAACCCTTTCATGCACTTATAAAAGGGATCTCTTACACTCCTTTAAGTAACACAATTCACGTTAGTTTCCTAAGAAAATATATTCCTATTTACTACAAATATTATAATATCCCATGAAAATTAGATTTTTTTCCTTCTTTAGTTATCTTAATCACTACACTTCAAAGGATAATTCGAGGGAAAGTCTAAGTTCCCGACATGAGTATCACAATCCTCTTAGTATTTATTTTAATTTTTAATTTTCCCAAACTTCCGTAAATTTTATAATATAATTAATTAAGTATCATATATATACTGAAATTTCATTATATTAATTTCACAATAATTATTCATTCATTCCATAGCATCCTCTAAGAAAAACAAGTTCATCGATTGTGCATACGTGCAGACTATCTCCCCCACGACTCAATACAATTTTTTTTGAATCCATAAATATTAGTTATGGAATCATGGATTAGTTTGATAAATAATTATATTTTTTATTTAAATTTTAAAATTCTTAAATTACAACATTTTACATTTACCTTCATTTCATCCATTTGTAAATTAATGATATCGTTAATCATGTGTATGTACAAACTACAACCTCCATACACAACATGTCTCATTCCTCCAACCTCCTAACATGGATGGAACTAAAAGTGTAATTATTAAACTAATAATATTTTTATAACATTATTATAATTATTGAGTGATAATTTTCTATATACTAGAAATCCATCCAGTTATTGGGAACTGTGTTCTTTAAGCCTACTTGTGTGCGAAATGCCACCTCCATGAACAATATATTTCATTTGTCAACAAAAAACCTAAGTAATGGATATAAAAATTGATTTTATGAATATATACGATATGTAATACTTTTATAATCTTATATAAATTTTATATTCACATTATTTAATAGAAATTTCTTACTCATTCGATCATTACGACACTTTTGTTTTTGGGGGTTTACTGCTCACTTAAGTAATGTTGTAATATTTATATAGTGAATGATTATGGAATGTTATATAATATTAATATTATTTAATATTAATATATTATATATTTTTTAAATTTTATGTAGTTCTAACATTAATATCTAAACATGTAATAGTGTAGTGTTGGAAATATGGTAAAGGATTTTTTTCTCAAACTCCCTCCATTGAGACACATTTTACTTTATACACCAATTTAATTTTATATGGTTCATATGAAACAAAATTTTTATATTATCATGAAATATATCTTATTCATGTTATTTTAAGTTTATTTTCAATCTATTTATACTTAAATGTTTTTATTAAAGCATTACTCAAGTCATAATTTCTTTCTCAACTCAACTCCTTTTTACAGAAAGTTGTGAAATATATTATTGATTTTGATTTTCAAAATTTCTTTTTCCAAAAATTATCTTTTAAAATGGTAGATTTAATTTTTATATTGGGTCATTATATATCATCATTAATATCCTCCACTTTTATTAAACTCTTTATCAAATAAAACAATGATGTTGAGAAGAATAACCTCTATACATTCCAATGAATATTTTTCTTTCATATGTATTTTATTACCATTGAGAATATTTTATATAATATTGTATGTAACCTTCATAATTTTATTAACCTCTAATAAATTAAAATTTTTATCATCCGTTTTATGATGTGGATTTCACTAAATGATTTTAATGGAATTTAAATGTTTTCCACATGATTAGATTTCAAAAAAAAATTATTTTAAATTAATGTTTTAAAATGTTCCAAAATTCCTTCTTTATAAATTGTTTTAGAAAAGGAATTTTAAACTACATTTATTTCTTAAAAAAATTAGAAGGAAATATTTTAAATGTTTTTTGTATAGGTTATTTTTTACTAAAAGGAATATCATTTATATGTTTTAATGTGATTGTATATTTGTACCGAATTTTTCATTTTCTAGGAGACTTTCTCTTTAAGATTTGAAGTTTCCAAAAAATTTAAATTATTATTCTTAGGGTTTAATAAAATATTCCATTTGAAACATTTTCAAGGAAAGATGAAGAATTATTAATTTCAATTAAATTTTCCTAATGATTCTAAGAGTGTTCTTTATTTATTTTGTATGCTTGATCAAGGGCATTTTTCAAATGATACCACCCACATTCTTTTTTTGGATGAATTATGAAATTATACTTTACATCTATGATATGACTGATAACTCATTTTTTCTTACCAAATCACTCACTTGTATAAGAATGATTTACTTCCAATTATTTTCTTCTGTGAATTCCATTTGTTCCATTACATGATTGAAGGGTGTTCCCCTAGTTTCCATAAACATCAATTGATTGGGGAACTATTTATGTGAACTATATATCTATTTCCTATACGGCGTGAATACCATATGAGTAATCATATTTTTTGAGTATTTTTTACCTAGAATGATGCTTAGTGTCAATGGATAGCCATTTAATTTCCATGAGTTTATTATGTCATTTTTATTGATGAAATTATAGACGATTCCTTAAGTAACCACTTGAAAATGATATTCAACCCATTTTATTTCATTGGGTTCTATTATATGTTAATTAAAATGATGTGATAGACATATTTATGATTTTAATTATGTTATGGGTGGGATCAGAATTATATAGCCCTAAAATACATTGGGTAATGTTTCTATATCATTATATATCATGTTGATTGGGTCGTGATCCTAGGGAGTCTTTACTTATGCTTATGATGTTATTTTTATGTTGTATTCACATTCTTATGATGTCATGCTCATATGTTATGATTATTTTTTAATCCACATATTTATGATATAAACCCTTTATCCCATGTTATCAAAATTATTATCATTCATCATATGCTATCATATTATATCTCACATCCCTCATGTTATTCTTTATTATTATGTTTACCCTAACTGAGAATTTTATCTCACCGCTTTATTATATTTCTATTTCCCCATGTTGTGAAAGAAAGTATTTAGTATGATAAGACTATAATAGTATATTTTTTGTATAATTTATGAGAGAAATTTAAGTCCAATTATGGGTTTATTATATTCTTATTTATTGGGCGAACGTTTCCATTTTTTGAGAAGGATTAAGATTTAGTAGTTTATGATTTATCCTAATTCTCTAAAACTCAAAAATAAAAGGTCCTTGGATTGTAAATGTTAGAAATATGTTGTAATCATATCTATGTATCAATTCTAGTGTTGTAAGTTATATGTTTTTGGCACCAAATTCGGGAATGTGGTTCCAGGGGGGTCTACATTCAACACATTTAGAGGATATTTAAGAAGTGATAAACTTTTAAAAAGGCAGTAAATATGATTTTGTCTTCTTTGAGAGATCACCTTTGACTTATACCTTAATAATTATTAGGATAGACTTAAGATAATAATAGAATACCAAGGATTACATGAAGTAATATAGGAACGTTTTTGGGTTGTTATTGGATAAGTTATAGATCCCAATGTTTTTAATAAGAGGGGAGAAGAGGTTCCATATTTTAAGTGAGGGGAGGGACACACATGGAATTACTTAAAATATTTAAATAATGTAATGTCATTTACTTGTGAAAGTGGCATAAAATGGAATGGACATGGAATGTGATATAGGATAAGGTCTAAATATATTGAACCTACAATATTTAGAAAATATTAAGATGCATTTTTACTCTTATTTCTTAGTTTAACCCCTTAGTAAACTTGTTTTAGGCCTAACCATGGTAACAACTTTTTACAATTTTTACTCTTCATTATGAAAATAAATTATGTTAAAGTTTTTACCTAATATTAATTATTAGGATTCTAAATTTTAAATTAATTTTAAAAAATTAAATTACTATAAGTGCAAAAAATTAATTTTAATATAGGTGTGAAAACACAACAAAAACTATTTATAGAAAATTATTTTTTAAAGCATAAAAATGATTTTATAGCAAGATAAAGTGTAATGTTGATTCTAATAGTATTAAAAGGATCATTTTTAATAAAATGATACTTATTTTTCTATCAATCCAAACTAAAACTTTAATGAATGTTGTATACACTTGATTAAAAGAGAATAATTAAAAATGGGTTTTATTTTAACATTACTTAGATTTCCAAAATATTAAGAGTATATTTTTAATTTCAAAATTATATTTTTATATGAATTAAATTAGTTATTATATATATATTTGGTCTATTGAAAATGTTTCAAAATCTTTCAAGTTATTTTTATATCATTATGATTTCATTAAAGTTATTTTTTTATAAAATTAGTATATTTCACTATTCATCTCAAAATAAACTATTTATAAAAAATATTAAAAATTCAACCTACACTAATTTTCACATGATAAATTAAAAAGTGAAATTATTTCATCAATTTTTTAGAAATTTTTGTTTTAATCACATTATAGAGTAAGGTTATATGCATTATTTTATGGTTTCTTTAGAAAGAAAAATTTACTTACTATAATTGAAGTTTGAGTGTTACATAAGGTCTCCTTAGGGAGAATGATTTGGGGTCACACTACCAACTATATTAAAGTATTATTCCTTAATCTATAAAGGAGAGGCTTTGTTTCTTTTTTTCTATAAGATTACTTATGTGGATATTGTCAATCTCATAAAACACTAAGTCTATATATAAAGAGTTCATGTACTATAAACACGAGTTTCATTTTGATATGTATGGATATCTTTGAATTCTAATTTTGGGTGAGTAACAAAAAAAATTAGTTATGTAAATAAGAACTCATTAATGTGGGAGAACACATAAATTTAGTGGATGGGATTGGGTTTACAAAACTAAATGATTAGAATCATGAGTGTACAATGGAATAAAAAATAATATAAAAATGAATATATGAGATACAATGGGTTTAATATTCATGTGATGTATATTAATTTTTTGATACAATGAAAGTGAAACCTCTTTAAAAAATAAGTGCAATATTCCTTCCAAAACAGAACTTGTAAATACCTATATTATCTAACTTGGTAAGCTATGGTAATGATGGGTTCCTAAGGATTATCCCATGAAAGTAAAGTAAGTAATGGGTGAAAAAATAGTATTAATAACATTTTATTTGAATTTAATTTGGGTTAAACTATTTCGGATACCTTAATAGGATTAGGTTACTAGTGAAATAGAGTTGAGTAAATCCATATGATGATTTCATAAAACTCGTTTATCTACTCAACTATTCAAGAACAACAAGTGTTATGATTGATATGATTCCTTACATAAATATCTATGTGATGTTGTAAACTCTAAAGCATTAAAAAACAAAGTGAAATGTAGATATTGTATTGCTAAATTAATATGATATATGGGGTTTTAATTTTTAGTGGGAGTACATTCTTTAAAAGTCTTATATGAGAAGATATGAATCATGATAGTAACCCACAAATATATTGTCATTATATATTTTGGCATACTTAATGAAACTTTTACTATAACACCTAATTGGTATATACTATGGAACAATTATATATTGCACTGCAAAAAAAGTGACTTTTACCAACAGAAAAGTACTAACAGATGATATATCTGTTGGTAAAAATGAATAATTCCAACAAATATTAATTTCTGTTGATATTAACTATAGGCACCAACAGGGTTTTTACCAACAGATATATCTGTTTATAATAGTAGTTCAATACCAACAAATCATTTACCCGATTTTAAATACGATGGATTATCATAATAATACCGACAATTGATTTACCGATAAATAAATTAGTTGTTATTGATTATTATTACCAAAAAATCCTTTTCCATTAGAAAAACTTGTTGCAATAAATTATTTGATAATATCAAATATTTTACTAAAACATGAATATATAGATAAATATATTACCCATTACAGATATATCATTTTTATAATAAAAATATATCAATAATTAAAATATCCATAAAAAAATATCTCATAATATAAATATAAACCTCGTTATTACACAATATTATTTTTTATATCAATTATATTGAAATTTGGACCCCCCACACCGGGCCTTTCATGTCGGCATCCCCGCAACCCCCTTCCCCAACCCTACCTCACCACCGTTCCTTACAGACATCCTCACAGGAACCCCTCATTGTTCCCTAGCAGTGTTCCTCCTTCAAATCTACACAACAACCCCTTCTAGTTCCTAGTCGGCATCCCCCACCAACATCATCGCGCAAACCCCCCTCTCTATTCCCGACCGACATACTCGCATGAAACCCCTCACCGGACCATCCATCCGAGGTGTTACAAGACGTCATCCCCACTCGACCGCTGTTGTCCACAGAGTTTTATACCGGTATTCTCACATGAACCCTCTGTTCCCAGCACCCCAGCTCGACCATATCCATCCCCGGAATTGTGAAAAACCTAAAATTCTATCTTCAATGATCTGTATTTAGTGGATCAGGGCAATTCAAATAAAATTATCTGCCTATTCTTTTTGTTTCCATAATTATCTACTTCTTAGAGTGGGAAGTGTTTTAGGATTTTTCAAAATTTTCTTTTGAAGGATTTTGGATACCTGTGTTTCCTACTTGATTATGGGGATGGTTTTCAATAATATCTACTGGTCTTCTCATTTCTTGTGTTGAAGATCTATGATATGAGTTTCTATTTATGGGGATTTTTTGGTTTTTGGTTTTTTCTAACTATAGTGTTAAAACAATTAACAGTATAATATGCGTGTTGTTTGTGGTAGGATTGAAGAGAGAAATATTTAAAATAAAATTGTGGAGAAAGCACTTTTATGTAGAGATTTATTTATGGAAATAGTAGATTTTTCCTCATCTTATCATGAGCAAGATATAAGCATCAAACGTGAAAAACTTTCAATTGCTCTAAAGGTAGTTTTGGGTATCTAGCCTTTTAATATGTTATTATTATTCTTAGGTATCCTAATTTATTTCTGCTAGTTTTTTCTCCATAATTCTATAAAGGATATGTGTGGACCATGTAAAAATATGTCACTACATCCAGTCCATTTTATAAAGGGAAAACCACATAAATTTGGGAAACAGTAAAAAAACATGGTTTATGATGCAGCATGTGAGCATCTTGTAAGTGAGATATCAGTTGTCTCCTCCCCCTACCCAACCTTTTTTAGTTTTTTCAGTGAAAAGATGATATATATTAAGGAGATTTAGACTATCTACAGATTGTTTTATTACATTTTCATTTCACTCATCATTGATTTTAGGCATGTTGTTGATTGAGTTGGTAATTTTTATTTCACTTATTATTGTTTGGATAAAATGTGAGCGTGAAGAAAATGAGTATATTCTTGAAAAAATATTCTGGTGATTTAATTTTTGACATGAATTCACCATCTAATTGGTTTTTTGAGTAGATGGTCAAATATCTATGGCCTTAATACAATGATGCATCTGTGCTCAATGCCACTCTAATTATATCAAATTTGTTGCATGTACAAATTCAAAATTTCCATTTTGTATTCTGTTTTTTATACTTTGTATTCATTTTTGAAATTGAATGAATGTAAATCCACTTACAAAATCTCCACTACTTAATCCATTTCATTTTGTAGTGTATCCAAATATGGCATATAATTCATCCATTGAACATGAAGTGTTTTATGTAACATCATGATATATATGATATGCTTCCATAGATCATATAAATTTGAAGTTCTTTATATATTATTCACCCCATTTTATGATGGGGGTGTGTCATTTTAAAGGAATTGAATTTTTTTTAACCAGAGTTTGAATTCTTGTCTTTATATTCAATTTATTATGCACCTGTAGAGTAGTTACATAACCCATATTCCTCGCCCTGCCCCGATATGGGTCAGGTCCTTTGGGCATACACCATGTAACCTGACCCGTCCTGACTCATCCTCTTTTTATCAGGTCGGGTAAAAAATAAACCCAAATTAGACGTAGCCCCATGGACACCCCTAATCAGGAGTGCCCCATTCATTTTGGACATTCAATCATAATTGTGAGAGTTATTCTTATGAAAATGTAGATGATATCTTATTTTCTTTTGAATATGGTCATTTTCTTAGATCTATTCTCATTAGTATTCCATGATGCTTTCAAACTGGACTAATTACTTTATGAAACAATATTGTTGCAGTGGAAATTTAGGAATGATACTATTATCATCTCATTCACATATTAATAGGTAAACTTATATTTTTGTGTTCATATTGGAATAATTCTTTTCTTGTTACACATGTATACTTGATTTATTTGTTATTGGGCGCTCTCATGTGTTTTGACCTGTTTATTGTCTCTCTAAACTTATATAAGATAATGTTATTTTAGATATTGTTTGATTGTTTTAAGAACCACAGGTATAGGTGAGCATGGTTTTTATTCTTGGTAGTTTACTAAATTTCTATTGTTGTGTTGATAAGAAGTAAACCATTTTTTCAATTTTCATTTATTTATATTTTGGTTTCAATTCTTGTTGAAATTTCACTCTAATTTGTGGGTATGCTCTTTGATTGTGTGGTGTAGATCTTGGATATAAAAGGTGTGACATAGCAGTGATTCAAGGTTCTTCACTTATACCAGAGTTAGCTTTATTTGTTTCTTCAAGTGGCCTACTTTGTGGGTGACAAAAGAGATCTTCAACATCAGGCCATCAGGAGTACCTATTCTACCACGATGGACAATTATTGGGAGCTGAGGATTCCAATCATCAGACACATCAGAGGATTGCACCATACACTTTTTTCATGTTGAGGGGGGGGGATCAATGGATCTAGAGTTTTTGTGTTTTTATTATCTTTTTTGGTATCAAACAAATTCAACTATGTACTGATTCATTTTATGTTAAATTTCATTATTAATATAATCAATATTTTTCTTGATTTTAAATTTGTTTAAAAATTGTCATTGGTTTAATAATTCAAACAAGTGTCTAATATATGATAGATAAATAGATATAGAATGAAACTTTATCAGTAATAAATATTTATAATTTATATATAAATGTAATTTATAAATAGATTTTATATATTGGTAATATTATTACCAACAGAAAAATATTTCATATTAATATGCTGCTAAACACTTTAACCAACACATATATTATCTATTGGTAATATTATAATTATAAGAGAACTATTTTATCTGTCGCAATAACGTTTAGCGACAAAGTTTTTACCAACAGTCTAGTGATAGGGGAATATGTGTTGGTAAAACTTTTTACCAACAGAAAAATCACTTTTACCAAGAGATATGCACCTATTGGAAAAAGTGAAATATTTTTTAGTGTTGGTATCTTGAGTTGGGAAATGCTCTCAGAGAAATTAATTATCAACATTTGATTAGTAATATCATAGAGATTACTTTCTCCAACACTAAATTGTGGGTATTAGATAAAAGATGTGCATCACACATTTGTGCTAATAAACACTGACCTAAAGAGGGGAGGGAATTTATGAAGGGAGAAATAGATATTTGTGTTAAAAATGGAGAATGATATATTGTACTAAAATTCCATGCTTATTATTTATTTCTACCAAATGGATTAGTCCTATAATTAAAGAAAATTTATTATATTCTCTCTATAAATAAAAATTTTATTTATGTTTCTTGTTTGGACAAGATGAGGTTTTCATTAACTTTTAGGAACAAGAGTTGTTTAATTTAAAATAATTAAATTTTTATGACATTTTGAATATATTTCACTATTTATATATTTTAGATATGAATAATCAAGTTTATAACATTTTGGTTAAAAGCCCAAGGTTCATTTTAATCTCACATACCTTTGGTATTTTTTCCATGTATACATAAATGAAAAACACATCCAAAGAATTTATGGTGATGGATTTTTGGAACCATTAAATTGTGTATTGTTTGACATATGAACATATTTTTTATTTTGAAGTATGGCCAAATAACCTTTTAGTGGAAAGGGTGAAAGGGATAATGGTTTATTGGATCCCATACATAGTCATGTATATGGACTAATGAGTACATACGAAATGTATGTATCTTGGAAATTTTTTACTTTACAGATGAATTTTGTTCTTATGGTTATGAGTTTCTAATAAAGAACAAGTTTGGAACTTTGGAAAAGTTCAAAGTGTTTTTATATGAAGTACTAAATAAATTGGGAAACGTTATTTTTATACACTGATTGGATTAGAGTGGAGAATACTTTATCTATTAATATATTGATCATTTAAGTGGGTGGAATTATTCAAAAACTCACTCCTCAAACACTACACTAGAATGGTGAATCTGAGAGGAGAAACCATTCCATGTTAGATATGGTTTGATCAATAATTAGATAATTTGACCATCTAATAACTTTTATAGGTTATGGTCAAGAGATCTCTACATTATTAATTAAATACATTACATTTAATGTAGTCATAAAGACACCACAAGTTATACTGATTGGGAAATTTATAAAAATACATTTTATGGATATTTTGGGGTTTTAAGAAAGTTTACGTTGATTGGATTTTGATAAACTTATCCCTAATTCCCAAAAATTCATATATGTTTGTAATCCCAAATAAAGTTTGGGATAATATTTATTCTAACCTACTTGACACAATGTTTCTATGGCTTGAAAAGGTATATTTCCTAAGATGAAATATATAATTCAAGAAGTCAGTGGGAGTAAATTTGAACATGGAGAATTACATGATCCAAAAATTTGAAGTGTTTCAGAGATGGAGGTTTATTGAGCCCTAGAGTTATTTTAAGAGATTTTTTAGCCCATGAAGAAAATTGTAAGTGAATAAGGGATGAAGTGGATATGGTTGTTTTGTATTATTTTTTTTATACACATAAATTATGTTTTATCTCAAGTGATTTATGATTATTCATTTAATTTGATGTTTATTCCATGGTTTTTGATTTTTTGTAAGAACATGGAAGATGTTTTTAGTTTGAAGAAAATTGTTTGAAGAAATAGAGATATCACCATGCCATAATAATACATAAAAAATTCATAGAGATGGTATTGGAAGATAAAAACAAGATTTTTCTCAGGAAATGAGTGTTTTGGTTGGTCATTGTATGAGGTTGAAGGTTACACTATGCATAAGTTCAATAAAGAGCACACCATATTAAGTAAACAAGGAGTTATTTTAAAAAATATGTGTTTTTTTAAAAGTTTCCCTATTAGAAATGGTAAGACTAGTTAAATACATAGAGGTAGCGATAATGAATTATGTTAGAGATTTTTTTTGGAATTCAAATGATGAACACCATGTTTTGTTCCATTTTTTGAAGGATATTTTGATATTTTGTTAGAGTATCAAGGAGACGTATTCTCAACGACTAAAATGGATTGGAAATTTCATGGGGATCAAAATGGGGAGCTCTACACTATTTCTCATACCATAGTGAAAGAAAAAAATTCATATATGAAATTATGTGTGGAGAATATGTTGTGATATTGGGATTTATAATATTATTTTGAAACTAGATCATAACAATTAGACTGAAATAGTGTACAACATGTCATGGTTAAATCCATGGTCGGTTAAAAGTTTCTTAAACTACAGAAAATATTCCATGGTGAAGGGAGATGAAACTATTATCAAAATGTATTTTCTTGATTTTGAATGGACATGATGATATAGCGTAGTTTATTACTCAAAATCCACTCAAACTCACTTTTTAATGTATCTAATGATATAAATAGTTATTAAGAGACCATGGATGATCCAATTACTAAAAAGGAAGTGGAAGAAGTTAAGAGTGGTTGAAAGTAATTGAAATTTTGAATCTAAAATTTTAATTCCAATTGAAATGAAAATATTTTTTCTTTTGTAAATGATATATTAAAATAGGATATTGAAAGAGGTATTTTAGTGTGTGTTTCGATTGAAAAGTGTCTCTATTAGAAATGGCGAGGCTAATTTACACTATGGTATTATCTATGGTGACTTGTGTTTGGGAAGTTTTCTGAGTATAAAAATAGTGAAAACCATATCATGGTTTGTTAATAGTGCATATTAGGATAAGTCCTCAAAGAATTGAGGAGAATTATTTCTAACAAGTGAAATAGGTTGTTAGTTTTCTGAGGCTTAAAATAGGAAGTTCCAGGCCCTAGCTTATTCCATGGTGGAAGAAAATAATCCATGATTGAAGTGAAGGATAAAGAATAAGTCATGGAATATAGAATTTTTGAGAGACCTTCTTATGTAGTTCATGAAAGAGAGATTGAAAGGACATATAAAATTACATGGTGAAATATATGGTCATTGAATAGTTTTTGAAATGGTATAAAACATGTTGTGGTGAATAAAGATGAAGCCGTTTTCAGTACATAGTTTCTGGATTTTGAGTGGATCTGATGATGCCTCTATATTTATGAATCAAGAACTAATAAAAATAAATTTCTAATGTATCTAATAATATTAATGTTTACTAATATATCATATATTATCTAATGGTTAAAAATTAATTGAGAGAAGTTAAGAGTGGATGATGTTTATTAGAAGTTCGGATATAAATTTTAAATTCAAATTGAAATGAGAAGATTGATTCCATCGTAAAGGATATATTATAATTAGGTCTTATAGGGAAAGAGGGGATGTGTTGCGTGCTATATCACGTAGATTCATTATATTATAAAATTTTATAATAATCTAGAGGATAATTCTTGATAAATATATTACAAGAGTGTGTACAATGTGGTGCATAAATAAGAAATATGAAGACTTCAAAATAGTTCAAGTAAATATACAGGCAGTAGAGAAAGGCCACACACCATTGGTTTGTTTGTGTGATCATCAAAACAATGAAAATAGTTAGGAATAAAGAAATCAGTCACACATATTCTTTATAGAGAAAAAGTGTGGGAGAGCATTATATTTTCAGGAGACAATTATTAAAGGAGTAGGATAATCTTTACCACAACAGAATAAAATCCAATAGTCCAAATTGGTTGAGAGACTTGTCAGGAGAAAATAGTACTAATTTTATTATATCTTGAATAAAAGATATACCCTTATCATTTGTATCCGTGATGGTTATTATAGTGGATCTTATGGGCTTGAGTGAGTTTGGATTATTACATATCATTCCAAGGGGTTCTATTAATTATAGGTAGCCTTATTTTTTTCACATAAAGTCAGAACTCTCATATTTCTTTATCATCACTCATCATATGAAGAAGGCTCTAACACCCCTTTAGTGATCAATAGTCATATCAATACAATCAGGGTTCCAAGGATAGTGTATTCCCCCATAGGTTGGAAGGTTTTTTGTTGCTTCAATGATATTAATCAAGTATACTTCGAATAATAAAATATTTATTACTTGGGTATATAGGTACACTTGATTTATGTTATTCATATAAATATCGATAATATTGAATATTGATCGTGAATTTCATAGGTTTTATTCCACTTCAAAGTTCATTATATGAAGAACCAATACCCCATAAATGGTATTGAAGCCTAGTTCTTTAATAGATTAACCAGTTTCTCTAATTTTTTATGAATAACATGTTAATCATTATGTAACTAGATCATCAAGGATAAAATTACATTATATGACAACATAATGTTCATTTATTACTTTTACATTGTGAGATAGTGGAATTTGAGAAACTGCTTCTTGAGAATATGTTTAGAATTAACATAATCTGTAGATAGACACTAAAGATTTGATTATGAGATAACATATCATGTACTGTCACCTTCTATTAAGTTATTTTATATTTTAGTATACACTGAAGGAAATTGACATTATATTATGAAATAATGTATTATCAAGATAGTTCCAAATGCTATGCTTGTTGAATAACATTACTTTCGCTAAGGTATCATCATTAGGTTATATCTATAATGTAATATGAAATTTAAAAGAAAAAAAATAAAGTATCATGAATCAAAAAAATTACATTACATTGTGCGACAATGTAGTGAGTTAATCTCCTTTACATTAAATTGTGAAACAAGATTTCTTGGTATTCCACCTTGAATATTTTTTTATTTTTTTATTCATTTAGAATATTATTTTTTATAATTTATTTTTCAATTGTGAATATTATATAGGCTTTATTTATGATCCAAATACCATAAATTAGATAGATAATTTCATTACATGAAATGAGGGATATCATAATATTTAACTTTCATACCTTGAAGTTAATTTGTTTTTGTATTTATTAACATAAAAATATTCATTGAATATAGTTTGTTTAAATGAATTTTAATAGTTTTCATGAATTGAATTTTCTCGTGGGTAAAGTCTTGCCTATGAGAGGGACTTGGTGATGGAATAACCACTAGCCTATAGTATTATAACTTATTCTATAATGGAGAGGGGTTGGAAATTTATTACTTTAGGATTACTTATGTGGATATTTTCAATTAGATATAACTCTATGACTTTATATTAAGAGTTCATACACCTTATACAAGAGATGAATTTACATATGTATTAATATAAATATCTTTAAATTTTTGTAGGTAACACAATCTTGTGGGTCGTGTAAAGAGTTACACAATAATTCAGTGTGAACTGATTAATTTGGTGGATGAAATAGAGACTAGAAAACTAAATCATTAGAAACATGCATACAAGAAATAATAAAATATGTCGTAACAAATATTTCATGAGATGAAATGGGTTTAATATGAATGTGATATATAATAAATTGGTGATAATTTTAAATAAAATACTCTTGACATACTAAGTGTGAGTTCCCTTTAAAAGTATCACTTCTGAGGACCTTGATCATCCAACATGATAGGTAATGCTAGAGCTGAGTTCTAATGGGTTATCTAATGTAAGGAAACTAAGTAATGGATGATAATAATAGGATTAATGACATGTTATTGTTATTTGGTTTGGAATTACACTACCAATGATACCCTAATAGGATTAGGTTACTAGAGGAATTGAGTTGAGTAAATCCATGTGATGGTTTTGGATAAGGTGTTTGTCTGACCAATTATCCAAGAATTATAATTTTTATTATAATAATGTTTTCTAACCTAAATATATAAGTGATGGGAAAAACACTAAATCAACCTAAAAAATAGTGAAACATGGATCTTGGAACACTAAATAGATAAGATATAAGATTTCATCTTTTTTAGTGGGTTTAATTTCATTAAATGTCCTTCATGAAAAGATATAAAACATGATACTCACCCAAATTTTTTTTTTATTTTAAATTTTAGCACAAATAATGATACTCATATTGAGATCCCTAAGAAGTTTGACTTGTTGAATAATTCAAGATTTATATTCGGGGTTGAGAAGTGTTCTCAATGGTAAAATTATGGTAATTTGAATGTGAAAGTTATAGAGATCAATTTATCCAATTATGACTCATGGGTATTAGATATCGGGTGTGCATTACACATTTGTGCTGATAAAGACAGATTCAAAGAGAAGAGATAATTGAAGAATTGGGAAGTAGATCTTTGTGTTGAAAATGGAGAAAGAGTTACTATATTATAATTCATCACTTATAATATAATTATTCTCAGTGGATTAGTATTAGAATTTATTAACTATTATTATATTACCTCCATAAATAAAAATTTTATTTATAAAACTTGTTTAAACATGATTGGTTTTCATTAATTATTAAATATTAGGGTTGTTCAATATATATAATAATGAGATTATTTATGGAATCAAGAATATGTTTAACTATTTATATATTGTATACATGGATAATTATATTTTTAACATTTATAATTACAGGGCCATGGTTTATTTTAGTCCAACCTATCTTTGAAATTGTCTCTAATTAGTAAGAAACATATCAAAATACTCTATATAGATGGATTGTTGAAACTGTTAAATTATGAATTTTTGGAGACATGAAAATTTTTTTATTAGGAAATATGACCAAATATCCTTTTAGTGGAAAAGGCGAAATGAATAGGGGTTTTTCATATCCTACACATAGTGATATATATTGAATAATGTGTGCACATGATGTTTTTTGTTTTAGTTACATTGTTACTTTTACCAATGACCTATTTTGGTAGGGTAATATTTTTTTAATGACACAAAAATATAAAACTTTTGAAAAGTTCTAATATTTAGTAAATTAAGTAAAAGATCAACTGGAATTTTTTTTTTATGAATCTAAATTCAGATCAGGGTGGAGAATACTTGATCTAGATATCAACTGATCATTTGGTAGATTATAGAATTATTATTTAACTCACCCAAACTGGGATACCATAGTGGAATGGAATGTTTTATGGTAGAATAATTCCCTGTTAGGCATGGTTTAATAAATGATGAGTTAGTGTGACCTTCCTATCACATTCTGAGGTTATTCTTTAGAAACTCTACCATTACTACTTAACCTACTTCCATATAAATTAGTAATAAATACGTTATAGGAGATATTGATTTTGAAATGTCTTAGAATTTCTTTCATGATTATTTAGGATTTTGAATAACTCATATGATTATTGGATTATGATAATCTTATCCCCAAGTCAGAAACATTCTTATTTATTGGTTATCCGAAATAAACAATGGGATATTATATCTTTAATCCTAATCAAGGGATAACATTTGTGTCTCGAATTGGTATATTCCATGAGAAGGAAAATATAATTCATGTATTTTTTAGTTGAAAAGTTGAACCTAGAGAAATTAAAAATCAAATAATAAGAAGTGTTCTTGAAAAAGTGATTAGGTGATTAAAAGAGTTATTTTGGGAGATTATTTATCCCTTAAAGAAGATGACAAGAAGTGAAGATGTAATAAATTTGATACTATTATTGTGTTTTCTTATATTATCAACACATAAATCAAGTTCAATATACGGGGTTTCTTGATGATTCATTTTAAGATAAGTTTATTCCATGGTTTTGGAATTATTAATAGAACATGGGATATTTATTGAGGTTCAAGAAATCCATCTGAAGTGATGGTGATATTACCACACTATGGTAATATATAAAATAGGTGTGGAGATGGTATAATAATAGATAACTATAATGTATCTCAATACTTGACCAATTTCAATGTTCATTTTATGAGGATAAAGGCTCGAATGTGTCATGGTTCAACAGAGAACACAAAAAAGAAAGGAAATGAGGTGTTGATTTCTAAAATAGGTGTTTTAGTTGAATATTTTCCTAGAGAAAAATATTGAGAGTAATTTAAACTATACAGGTATCCATGGTGAATTATGTTAAAGATGTTTTATAAATAAAAATGATAAATTACACACCAGGGTTCATTTATCGTGGCTATTTTAATAAGTTTACATAGTATCAAGGAAACTTTTTCCCAAGGAGTAAAATTGTTTGGAATTTTTCCATGGTTCAAAATGGGGAGCCCCACATAATGGATCATGCTGTGGTGTAAGAAAATATTTGTTGTATGAAATTATTATTGATGGATATGTATTAGTACAGGGCTTTGTGAGTCCAGTTTTAAAGAATTTTAGAACAATTGGACTGAAATGGTGTAGAACATGTCACTGTTAAAGTTATTTTAAATAGAAAATAACACACCATGATAAAGGAATATGAAACTATGTTTAGAACTGGTTTTACAGATTTTGAGTGAATTGAATAATGTGGCTTAATTGATGACTGATGTGAAAGTCAAGCTCAATTAATATTGGATCCAATCTTATCAATAGTTACTAATAGATCATGTATGATCCAATTTTAAAACGTAAGTGGGATAAATTAATAGTGGTCAAAGCTAGTTGGAATTTTGAATTTGAATTTTAAATTCAATTTTGAATAAGAATATTGTTTCTACTATGCAAGATATATTTGAATAGGGTCTTCCATAGAATGGGAGATGTGTTGTATGTTGTAACATATTGAATAATTTTAGGAAAAAAATTAGAATAATTGATAGGATTATTATTTATAAAGAGAGTATAAGAGTGTGTATAATGTGGTGTGTATATAATAAAAAATAATACATGATAGAGTTTCAGTAGTAGAAGAAGAATAAAAACAACAAACCCCATTAGTTTGGGAGTGTGATAATAAAAAATTTGACAAGTGGTGGGGATGAAATAAATAATTTAAACTTATTATATATAGAGAGTACATTTGGAATCACTTTATATTATCAGTAGACAATTATCTAAGGTGAATGAGAATCTCTACCTTAGAAAAATACAAGATAGGTTTGTAAATGGGTTGGAATACTTGTTTGAAGACAATTATGCTATTTTTTTGTATCAAAAGTTAAATTTATAGCTTCCTCATTTGTATAAATTATAGTGATTCTAGAGGATCATATGGTCTTAGGTGAGTTTAGATCATTCTAAGTAATAACTACTTATTTTGAGTAATGAATCTTGTTTGTTGATAGTCTTTATTTTTTCCCCACGGTTTGTGTGATTTAAGAAGTGAAATTACTAAACCTGACAAGTTAAAGAGTTTGATTTCATATGAAACCATAAAAGGAATGATTAGAATACTATTAATTTATTAATACCTCTATTTGTGAACCTATATCATGTATGGTTATATCGCTTAGTATCAAATAAATGTACCCTTTGAAGTTTAAAATTTTTAATTTCACAACTTTAACTGTTTTTCAACTCAGTTGGTATTTGATTTGTTATCTCTATTTTATTAGTAAATATGTATATGAGTTTCTTTGTTGAAAGTATTTTAGAGAATTTTTTGTTCTGATTTAATTTTTTATCTATTATATAGAATATTATTTTAGTGAATTGAAAGGGAGTTCCCACATTCAATGAAAAAACTATAATATTTAGTAAAAACTTATTTTTCCCTCTCATTAGGTCTAAATGTTACAGATATTATGACTGATGGTTTTACAGCAGTTGTATATGGATAATATTTGACTTAGGATACCTAGAATAATTAGGAGTTTGATGGTTGTGCAAGGAATTCCATTTTATCCATATTTTCATAGAATTATTTTTTAAATTTTATAAGGATCAATAATTAAAAAGGAATTTTTTATTTGATAAAAAATATATATGGAATGAATTATAAATTTTAAAAAATATAACTTGGATATTTGGATATTGAGGCGTAAATATATGAGTATGCTTGAAGAAGAATCTATCGATGAATTCTTTACAAGGTCAATGAGGTTGTGATAACCATGAGAGGATTTGGGGAGACAATTAGATATTCAAAAATGGTTAAAATGATAATTCTTATATTTTAAGAACTATTTGATACCAAAGTTTCATTTCTAGTGGATTGTGATCTTTACACACTTCCTTTAGATGAATTGTACAAAATATTGGTTTGTTTATAAAATGAGAAAGTAATTTCCAAAATAATAAGAGTTCAATTAAAAACGAAATATATTTCAATATCACTAATAAAAAATGGTCTTTAATTAAAATTAAGGAAGTTAAAGAAGACATAGATATATTTTTATGATCATACTCATATAAATATGTTGTTGTGAAGTTTTATTAACTTACATCACTAATATAAATGATTGTTTAAGGAGAAAAAGGTAATTTTAATTTTAATTTAAATTTGAAGTGTTTTTATAGTGGGGGTATTTTAAAAGAAACTAAAAATTATACAAAGTGATTGGAAGATTAAATTGAAGATAGATAGGAGTCCTCTCATCAAATTTCAAGGAAGCATTACAATAATTTCAAAAAGAGGTAAGTTTTCATAAATTTTTTGAAGACATAAATATTCTTATACCAAAATGAAGATCTCTTTATTTATGAATTATGAACCAAAAAGTGATGTAATATAGATATGTTTTTCTACAAGTGATATTGGTGAGAAAACATTATTTTCTCGTATGGTTTTCAATGTGTTAGGTAGTGTGCATAAATAAAAGAAAAAGGGATTTCATCATGCAGTGGTGAAGAGTTACATGAATCTAAAATAGAGTAAATTTTTAAGAAATAAATATATAAGATAATATCAAATATTTTTGTGTTAGTGAAAGGAAATAAAATATTAAAGAATGGATCTAACCTGGTTGAATTGTATAAAGCTGAATTTAGAAATAAGGGAGTTGAGTTACTCTTTATAGTTGAGGAAGTAAAATAAATACTCACTAAGGATAGGAAGAAGTTAGAATTTCTGAAATAAATTAATCATTGATAATATAAAATACTTAAATATATTAATATTAATTTATTGGATAAAGAATATTATATCAAAATTTTAGTTTCTTTCAAGTTCATATTATAAATTTATAGATTAATCAATATAAGAGATAATTGTTATTCCTGGGGATATATTTTAATATTTTATTAATCAATAATAATATAGAATAATTATTCCTTAGGATTACATAATTAATGGAGAAAATGTCAATGCGAAATAGATGTTCATAGTAGTGAAGAAAATAAGACAATCATAGACTATTCAGTATCAATTTAATCATATAAATTCAAACATTAAAAGAAAATTACATGTTATCTGTACAGATAAAATTTAATTAAATACATTTATAATAAATAAAGAAATTTGTGTAGTATAGATTTATAGTTTATCAATTGAATACAATAAAGTCTTTTAGAATGATGATTTCCAAAAGAGTGTCGTGTAGGACAATCTAGCAGTTCAGGAAGAAGATTGGCCTTTTACGGTCATTTTTGGTTCTATGGATTCTATAGATATATGTTGAAGTGTTTATAGTTTAGAGAAATCACATTTTAGTTGTCAATAGATATTCTAGGAACATGTATAGGGGAAAAACATTAAAAAAAAATAAAGTCAATTAGAATGTTATTCAATAGTAGCTTGAGAAGTTGAAGAATCATTTTTGGGAATTGAATGAAGTTTGTGATATATGTGGCTAGAATGGTAATATTTTTGAATAATGTAACATGATATTACCTTTTAAATAGTTTTAGAAACATGTTGTTTACCCCAATAATATTTTTAACATCATTTTTGGGTTTTAACCTTAGTTTTGAGGGTATATCTTTGCAAGAAATGTGTTCAATATATTTTGATGTTTATTTTTATGATCAGTGTTATAAAGTTTTATAATGTTAGTTATTTTTGAAACAATATGTAAAATATAATTTTATATAAGTTTTCATGTCAGTGATATTAAAAATTGAAGTGAAAAATATCCTCTCACATTGGTTATTCAAATAACCGATGTTAAAATTCATTTTTTACTTTGGGTTTTTCAAACAATTGATATTAAAAATACTATTTAAAAAAAATTAAATTGAGAGTGAACTAAGAAACCCATAAATTTTTTTAATATAATAAATTAAGAAATTATTACTCAAAAAAAAAATCAATGTTAATTTTTTTTGAAATTAAAATTACTTCACAATCATAGAATTGAAAAAAGATATAATCATTCAAGAAATTATCAAAATAATGAAATATAATGAAAATAATGACGAGAAAAAAATAAAATGAGAGTAAAAGAGATCATTCCATAGATTATACCCCTATAAAATATTGTTTTGACTATAATTTATTTAATCAATGACACAACTCTCTCCCACTCACTACATTCAATCTTTATAAATATCCATCATTGATATTTTGTCATGATTTTGAATCTATAAATGAGGAAAAATGTGAGAAATGATACTTAAGAGAAATTATACGAGAATGATTTATAAAAATATTGGGGATTAAATGAAAATTTGTGATGTAAAGGGAATCAAATTGGGTAAGCTGTGATTTATTTCTTAAAAGATGGAAAAAAATATGAGAATAAACTAAAATATACAATGTGTATATCCAATGCAATATATTTATAGGTAGGAAATTAAAATCATATGGATGGAATGTTGTAATGGCCCGGACCTCTCCAGTCCATTCCTTTGTAAAAAAGAAGGCCAAAAAGTGTTCTGTAGGGTAAAATGGACTTTTCCCACATTTTCCAGAATTTTGAAACTACACGCCGGGTAGTTTGAGTACACGTCGTGTACCCCCTTTCCGGGTATACCCCGTGTTGAAGGTCATGTCCTTGCCGTGTGAAATAAATGGGTGCACACCGTGTACCCCAAACTACACACCGTGTAGTCTCTCCCCGCGTATGTGTTACCGTGTTTTTACCAGTCAACGACCATGTGCCGTGTTGGAGCCGTGTCCTTGCCATGTTAAATAAATGGGTGCACACCGTGTACCCCAAACTACATGCCGTGTAGTCTCTCCCCGCGTACGTGTTACCGTGTGTTGACCAGTCAACAGCTGTGTGCCCTGTTGGAGCCGTGTCCTTGCCGTGTGAAATAAATGGGTACACGCAGTGTATCCAATACTACACACCGTGTAGTCCCTCCTCGCATATGCTTTACCTTCAAGCCGTGTGTTGACCAGTCAACGGTCGCTTTCCACGTTGAAGGCCGTGTGGTGACCGTGTGAAACGGCCGAGTACACGCCGTGTACCATAAAGTACAAGCCGTGTAATTTTGATTTTCTCGCCTATAAAAGGAGGGGTCCCGTACTCCTTTTCAACTCACCCCTCTCCTCCCCATTCCTCTGAGCAGAGCTCTCCCAAGAGATTTGAAGGCTCCTTTTCTTCCATAACTTCTTCGTCCGAGCTCTGATTTACGATCCATTAGTGGCCACGGGATCATAACGACAAGGCGGAACTTCCGAGATTGGATCCGTTGTGTTTCCTTCACCTTTCCTTTCCAACTTCCACCCAAGGAGGTTTTTCCAGGACTCGACAGAGGTGATGGACGCCTACAGACGTCTTCTAAGGTTGATCTAGGGGAATGTTGTGATCAGAACCTATTGAGGTAGGGATATTACCTTTGTCTCTCTAATTTTTTCATCATGCAGGGTGGTTATCCTCTGGTTTTCATGAGAAACTGTTGAACCATTAAATAAAGATAATAACTGGTTAAAGAACGGGGATGGGAAAGTTGTTATATTTATCTTTGTTTATCCTATCGATATGTTATGAATTGAATAGGATTATGCCTACTGAAATCACGGTCGTTGGGGGACTTTTCTTGCACAATTAAATGTTTCCCTATCTTCTAGACCATTTTTGTGAATGAAACCTTGTGGAATGTGGAATCTAGTTAATCACGTAAAGTTGGCTGATTAAAATCTGGAACCATTGTGTGATCACCCCGGTTAAACAAAATGGAATAATGAACATGTGGGTTTTGGCTGGGTTATGTGGTGTGTGAAAGGGGGGGGGGGTGAATCCTGGTTTGTTACGAATAGAACGGGAAGTAGGGCTACGGTAAATGATGTTAAAGGGGCGATGATGTGGCACAAACCTTGTTTTGTGGGTTGTTGTGGATCGGGTGGGCAGCGGGGCTGCGATAAATGGTATCAAGGGATGATGATGTATAGTGCGGTTGTGGTTATGGCAGTTGGAAGTGGGGCTACAGGGATGGGTTTGAATATGAACGAACTATGGGTTGTGAATAATAAATAAAATGTGGAAGAGTTAATGAATGGTGGGGCATGGTAATGGAACACGATTAATAATCAATGGGTTGGTTGGTTAATAAGAAGGGACTTTCTGTGCTGCTTGTGTTTTCCTAACTTGATTTGTTGATGGCAGGGATATGTTTCATGAACTATTGATGTGGTTGGTTGTGGATAGTTGCCCAGTAGTTAAGGAACTAATAAGATGATTCTATTGAAACGTGAAAACCTAAATGGGGTTGGGGTTGTTTTTTGTATGCATGCTTCGTAGTAGCAGTACTAAGGCACATGCTCAGTTCTCTGATTAGAAGCCATAGGTGGGGATGAGTGTTTGGTTTATACATATATATATCTGTATCTTTGTGATTTATCTCACCCCACCCATGTTGAGCACTTAGTGTTGAACACTCCCATTTCATGGGAGAGGGTGTTTTCCTATAGTTACTAGATCTTTCCTGCTCCTTCCTCCTTAGACTGTGATGGATTGAGGTGACCTTACACCTAAGACCCTTCAGGTAGGTTTCAATTGGGTTGGATTGGCCCAAGACTCTTCGGGAAGGTTAGTTTTCCCAAGAATCTTCAAGATGTGGCCCAGGTGTCTTCGGGCGAGAGTTCTGTTACTATTACTGTTCCCAATAATCTTCGGGATGAGGCCCAGGTCTGTTCGGGCGGGGACGTGATTGTGGTTGAGCCCCAGGTGTGTACGAGTGGGATGTGCGGTTGTGAGGCCTGAGTGTGTGCAAGTGGGATATGTGGTTCTTGAGGCCCAGGTGTGTACGGGCGGGATATGTGGTTCTTGAGGCCCAGGTGTGTGCGGGCGGGAAGAGTGTGGTAGCGTCAGGATGTTCGCCGTTAAGAAGAGTAGCTAACTAGTGGGAAATGGTGCGGGGTACCCAATATGCTTGTTCTTATATACTACTACTTGTTGTGATTTTGTTTTTGGTGAGTGTGGCTGGTGAGGTTGGGTGGATAGAATTCCTTGCTAGGTTTCTTCTCTTTTTCTCACAGGACATTAGGATGTCTACCCACTTATGCACGAGAGCTTTAGGTTTCCCTACTGAGTATACTTGTATGCTCACCCTAAGTTTACTTTCAGGTTTCTAGGAGGACTACCAGGGCCGTGCGGGACCCTACTAGTCAGACAGTTGGAGTTGTTGTAGTTTTTGTACTCTTGTTTTCTTTTGGTATTGTACTTTGAGCTTTCTTGTACTTGCACCTTGTTATAAAATTTTTTAAACATGCATGTGGGATTGGTTTGGGTTTATTTCTATACACTTGTTATTTTCCTTTTTGGGTGGTTTACTTGTCTTATTTCCCGATCTTGAATAATAAAAAGGGAAATACCTCCCATATTTGTGAAAACTCATACCCTTGGTGCTAGTCGCCAACCCGGGGCCTACTCGAGGTGGGAATCGGGGGTCATTATCTCCCTTTCACGATTTCCAGCTCAGGAGGGGCATCTTTGGTGGGAGGGGGTCGTGAAAGAATGGTATCAGAGGTGATGCTTGAGAGATAGGATATAGTCTGGAGTTAGGCACAGTGAGGATTTCATGGGATGGTAGGGAAATAGTGTTAGTTAATCTTGGTGCATGACATAGGCCAGGAAAGACCGAATAGGACATGGGATTTTAAGGCCCCCTGTGATCTGATGCAAGGAATATGAGCCTACCGAATGACCAAGTGAGACTACATTGATTGCAGGGTAGAGACCCTAGGGAAGGTTCATGCATCATCATGATTGTGTTTTACTTGATTTGGGTTTTCTGGGAATGAAATTGAAATAAAATGATAAAATGAAACCCTGAGAAATTTCCTTACTACTTGGGATTAGGCGATCTTTTTTTAACGTACAACTATGACACCTGGACGTCGTCCCCGGGTGGCTCAGACGGCCGAGGCCCAGCAGATTCAGGCGGTCGATCAGTTTAGGATTGACTGAGAGGAGGAAGATAGCCAGTGGTAGAAGAGTCTCCGTTCTTTCCAGCGGCAAACCCTCAAGAAGTAAGAGGGTAGTACTTCGAATACAGAGACCGAGGGGTGGATTGAGGAGCTAGGGATCACTTTTACCTTGATACGTGCTCCAAGGGAGTACTAGGTTCCCCTAGAAGTCAGTTAGCTGAGAGGTGCGGCGCGACCATGGTGGACGCTCTACCTCGGAGAGAGGATAGAGGCAGAGGTTTCGTGGGCTGACTTTGAGAAGGAATTCCGAGAGGAATTCCTTTCTTCCATGATGAAGGTGGAGAAGCGGCATGAGTTAATCTCCCTTCAGTAGGGGAGTATGTCAGTATGAGAGTTAGGGATCAAGTTCAAGGATCTCCTGCGTTTTTCTCCGGATATCTTTCCGGATGATGAGTATCGAGCGAGACGTTTGGAGGAGGTGCTTCGTCCTTCGCTCCAGTATACTGTTACCACCTTCACCCTTCTGACATACTTGGAAGTATAGAAGAAGGAAGAGGTTGTAGAGAGGATGCACTCGTTGGGAGGTGCACCATGAGAAGGGATCCAGCCGGGCTCGTCGAAGGGGAAGGCAGTCAGCAGCAGGTCTCCTGCGACGGGACCTTCCAGGTTCAGGCCAGTGGCGAGCAGGACCCAGTAGTTCCAGTTCAGATCTTCAGGTCCTTGTCCCTTTTTCACGAGCATAGGACCGAAGTGTTTTTCTTGTGGAGGTTTTGGGCACATTCAGAGTCGGTGCCCGACCCGAGCTCAGTACGGTGGAGGTGGGCAGGTTCAGTTCCCACCTCAGCAGTACCAGTTTCTGGCGAGGCCCTTCCAGTAGCAGCGGGACCATGCTCCTCCAAGGGAAGACTTTGCGGGAGGAGGCCGACCTCATGGTTCTCCTTAGGGACCTCGACTAGGGCGTGGTTGGGGAGGTGGACGACATCAAAGAGGTAGAGGAGCTGGGCGTGGATAGTTGCACGTAGCAGAGTTGGCAGATCCGGCAGGACCATAGGTGGTGCGAGGTATGATTTGTTTGTTCATCACTCTTGTTTCTACTATGTTCGATTCGGGAGCTTCGCACTCCTTTTTTACACCTGGTCTATCCCATGCTTTTGGACTATATGTAGAGAGACCTTCCATACCACTGGTGCTGAGTACACCAGTTGGAGGCCAGACCAGCGTATCTTGTGTTTTCCGGGGATATGGGCTGACGTTGGGACCATATCGATCTAGTGGGGACCTTCTTCTGTTACAGATGCAGCCATGCGATGTGATCCTAGGCATCGACTGGTTGTTTTCTGTTAGTGCCGTTATCAACTGCTTCCGGAGAAGAGTCGTGTTCTCCAATGTGGATGGGCTGCGCATATCTTTTGTTGGGGAGAGGAGCTATCAGGTATGAAGCCGGCATGTGAAACCTCTCCTTTCCTTGTTAGGCGGGTTATCAGTGGTTCCAGCTGATACAGTGATGATGGATGTCCCAGAGGTTGTTGGGGAGTTCCTCGAGGTTTTTCCTGAGGAGGTTGTGACTCTACCCCCCCGACGTGACGTTGAGTTCGTGATAGACTTACAGCCTGGTGCCCGTCTGATTTCGATGGCCCCTTATCGGATGACACCTTCGAAGTTGCGGGAGTTGCATATTCAGATTGATGATCTGATGGATAAGGGTTTTGTTCAACCCACTGTAACGCCATGGGGTGCTCCAGTTTTGTTTGTGAAGAAGGAAGATAGTGGTTTCAGGCTATGCATAGTCTACCAAAGGTTGAACTAGGTAACGGTCAAGAACCGTTACCCCCTTCCAAGGATAGATGATCTCTTCGACCAACTGAGGGGAGCATGTTGGTTTTCTAAGATTGATATATGATATGGATATCATTATCTGAGGGTAAAGGACAATGACATCTCGAAGATGGCTTTCAAGTGCAGGTATGGGCACTTCGAGTTTGTAGTGATGCCATTTGGAGTTACGAATGCACCGGCCGTGATCATGGGACTTATGAACTTTGTCTTCCAAGAGTTTCTGGACCAGTTAGTCGTTGTGTTTATCGATGAAATCCTGATCTACTCAAGATCAGAGGAGGAGCACGTTGAGCATCTCAGGGTAGTCTTAGAAGTCCTTCGACACCACCAGCTTTATAGGAAATTATCAAAGTGTAAGTTATTGAAACAAGAAGTACATTTCCTTGGGCACGTAGTGTCTCAGCATGAAGTGTTAGTGGACCTGTCGAAGGTGGAGGAAGTTGTTTCTTGGGAATCACCCAAGAGCATGGAAGAACTTCGTAGTTTCCTAGGGTTAGCAGGTTACTATCGGAGGTTCGTTTCGGAATTCTCTTGAGTTGCTGCTCCATTGAAATATTTGACTAGGAAGAGCCAGGTCTTCCTATGGAGCGAGAAGTGCCAGAAGGCTTTCAACTACCTGAAGGAGACGTTGTTCAGTGCTCCCGTACTCAGGTTGCTAGAGGAAGGGTTGTTGTATGAGGTGTTTTGTGATTCTTCTGGCATTGGTCTGGGGTGCGTACTGATGCAGAAGAAGGGAGTGATCTATTATGGGTCTAGGTAGTTACGCCCTCACGAGCGTAACTATGCCACCCATTACCTAGAGATTGCAGCAGTAGAGTTCTCACTGAAGTTGTGGCAACATTACCTCCTTGGGGAACAATTGTGGTCTTCTCAGATCACAAGAGCCTGCGTTATATCTTCTCCCAGCGTGACCTGAACCTGCGGAAACAGAGATGGGTCGAGTTTCTCCAAGACTATGACTTTGATATATCTTACACTGAAGGTAAGGGAAACGTTGTGGCTGATGACCTGAGTAGGAAGTCGCATCTGGAAGTGGTTCAGGAATCTGCTGATGCTTGGAAGGCGATGGGAGAGTTGGCTGCCTTGCACTTGGATGCAAGGGTATAAGGTGTTAGAGGCTGTTTATTTCAGATGATGGTGAAGTCTTCCTTATTGCAGTAGGTGGAAGAGTCTCAGTGGGGGGACTCCGAGGCGGAAGTAATGCGGGATCATGTCAATCATGGAAATGCTCCAGAAGGATGGTCAGAGGATAGCCAACATCAGATGCTTTTCCATGGAAGGTTGTTTGTTCCGAAGGCGATGCGTGAGGGAGTTTTCCGTGAGTCCCATAGCTCAGCCTTGGTGGTACATCCATGAGTTTAAAAAATGTACCGAGGCCTGAGGGAACAGTTTTGGTGGCCCGGGGTGAAACAGGAAGTGGCAGGGTTTGTGGCTAAATGCCTTGTTTGTCAGCAAGTGAAGGCTGAACACCGTGTTCCTAGTTGTTTTTTGCATCCTTTAGATGTCCCCGATTGGAATTGGGATGACATCTCAATGGACTACGTCACAGGACTACCCAGAGCTCAGGGTGGTTATGATGCTATCTGGGTAGTGGTTGATCGACTGACGAAATCAGCTCACTTCTTAGAAATTAAGGATTCAGGCCTGGTGAGTACTTTAGCACAGAGGTACGTAGATGAGGTGGTGTGTTTGCATTGAGTTCTAAAGACTATCATCTCAGATCGGGATACTCGGTTTACCTCATGAGTCTGGAGGGGGTTACAACATGCTTTTTTCACCAAGCTATGCCTTAGCACTGCTTTCCACCCCCAGACCGATGGACAGACAGAGCGGACTATCCAGACGTTGGAGGACATGCTGCGAGCATGCATTCTGGATTTCAGAGGATCATGGGTACGACACTTGACTTTAGTAGATTTTTCCTACAACAACAGCTTCCACTCTACTATTGGCATGGCACCGTTTGAGGCTCTGTATGTAAGACCATGTCATTCACCCATTTTCTAGGTAGAGGTTGGTGAGACAGGTGCTCTTGGGCCAGAGGTAGTACAGAGCACCACAGAGAAGGTTCAGCTTGTGCGTGAGAGGATGAAAGCGGCTCAGGACTGACATAAGTCTTATACTGATCGTCGAAGGAGGCCTTTGGAGTTCAAGGTGGGAGACCATGTGTTCTTGAAGTTTTCCCCATGACGGGGGAAAGATAGGTTCGAGAAGGGGAGTAAACACTCCCCTAGGTTCATAGGACATTTTGAGGTGCTGAGGTGAGTCAGTGATGCGGTATATTGGCTGGCCTTGCCACCTCAGTTGGAGAAGGTTCATGACGTCTTCCACGTCTACCAGCTTCTTCGGTACTTACACGACGACTCTCATGTTAACGACTGGGGAGAGCTAGATATGGGAGATGACGCGACCTTCGAGGAACGACCAGTCATAATCAAGGATCATAAAGAGAAGGTGCTCCGTGGACGAACCATCGCCTTGGTTTGTGTGTTGTGGAGGAATGGAAGCCTCGAGGAGAGCACTTAGGAGCGGGAGGCCCGGATGCACGCTCAGTACCCGAAGTTGCTTTGACTTGTGTTTTTCCCTTTTCTCTTCTGAGATTTGTATTGATATTATACTCTGTACCTTTTATATATAGAATTCTTGGCTTGTCAGTTATGAGACCTTTTGTTTCCTTATTCTCTGGAAGTGTGTAGCATGTCCGAATGTGTGGGAAAAAGGGAAAACCCTGATCCTTAATAGAGATGCATTAATGAGGATGTGATTGAACCCGTGTGGGCGAGTCAGTGCCACCTAAAGCGGATAATATCTCTACATAGGAGAATGAATTTCCCTAAACCACATGTTCAGGCAGTGTGTTGGTTGTGTGGTGTTGGGGGTAGTGCAAGTTGAAAAATCCTAATGTATGAAGATGGGAAGACCCAATTCTTAATCGAGCCGCATTAATGAGGATGCGATTAAACCCGTGCAGGCGAGTCATTGCCGCCTAAAGTGGATAATATCTTGACATAGGAGAAGGAATTCCTAGCACATATGATTAGGGTTGTTGGTTGGGTTCCTATTATAACGAGAATCCTAAGAGGTATCTTGTTGGGTTTCCTTTGGGTTGGTTTTTGAATTCTCGAGGACGGGAATGTTTTAAGAGGTATCTGATGTAATGGTATGGACCTCTTCGGCCCATTCCTTTGTCAAAAGAAGGGCACGAAGTGTTCTGGATGGTAAAATGGACTTTTCCCACACTTTCCAGAATTTTGAAACTACACGCCGTGTAGTTTGAGTACACGCCGTGTACCCCCTTGTCGGGTATACCCCGTGTTGAAGGCCATGTCCTTGCCGTGTGAAATAAATGGGTGCATGCCGTGTACCCGAAACTACATGTCGTGTAGTATCTCCCCGCATACGCGTTACCATGTGTTGACCAGTCAATGTCCGTGTGTCGTGTTGGAGCTGTGTCCTTGCCATGTGAAATAAATGGGTGCACACCGTGTACCCCAAACTACACACCGTGTAGTCCCTCCCTGCGTACGCGTTACCGTGTGTTGACCAGTAAATGATGTTAAAGGGGCGATGATGTGGCACAAACCTTGTTTTGTGGGGTTTTGTGGATCAGGTGGGCAACAGGGCTGTGATAAATGGTATCAAGGGATGATGATGTACGGTGCGGCTGTGGTTATGGCAGTTGGAAGCGGGGATGCAGGGATGGGTTTGAATGTGAAAGAACTATGGGTTGTGAATAATAAATAAAATGTGGAAGAGTTAATGAATGGTGGGGCATGGTAATGGAACGAGATTAATAATCAACGGGTTGGTTGGTTAATAAGAAGGGAATTTCTGTGCTGCTTGTGTTTTCCTAACTTGATTTGTGGATGGCAGGGATATGTTTCACGAACGATTGATGTGGTTGGTTTTGGATGTTTTCCCAGTTGTTAAGGAACTAATAAGCTGATTTTGTTGAAACTTTAAAACCTAAATGGGGTTGGGGTTGTTTTTTGTATGCATGCTTCGTAGTAGCAGTGCCGAGGAACGTGCTCAGTTCTCTGATTATAAGCCATAGGTTGGGATGAGTGTTTGGTATATACATATATATATATATCTTTGTGTTTTATCTCACCACACCCATGTTGAGCACTTAGTTCCGAAAACTCCCATTTCATGGGAGAGGGTGTTTTCCCATATTTACTAGCTCCTTCCTGCTCTTTCTTCCCTAGGATGTGACGTCTTGAGGCGACCTTACACCTAAGACCCTTCAGGTAGGTTTCTATTGGGGTGGATTGGCCCAAGAGTCATCGGGCATGTTTGTTTTCCCAAGAATCTTCAGGATGAAGCCCAGGTGTCTTTGGGCGAGTGTTCTGTTACTATTTCTGTTCCCAAGAATCATCGGGATGAGTCTCAGGTGTGTTCGGGCGGGGACATGATTGTGGTTGAGTCCCAGGTGTGTGCGGGCGGGATGCGTGGTTGTGAGGCCTAGGTGTGTGCGGGCGGGATATGTGGTTATTAAGTCCCAGGTGTGTGCAGGTGGGATATGTGGTTCTTGAGGCCCAGGTGTGTGTGGGTGGGAAGAGTGTGGTAGCGTCAAGACGTTCACTGTTAGGAAGAGCAACTGACTAGTGGGAAATGGTGCGGGGTACCCAATACTCTTGTTCTTATATACTATTATCTATTGTGATTGTGTTTTTGGTGAGTGTGGCTGGTGAGGTTGGGTGGATAGAATTCCTTGCTAGGTTTCTTCTATTTTTCTCACAGGACATTCGGATGTCTCCCCACTTGTGCACAAGAGCTTTAGGTTTCCCTACTAAGTATACTTGTATGCTCACCCTATGTTTACTTTCAGGTTTCCAGGAGGACTACCAGGGCCATGCGGGACCCTACTTGTCAGACAGTTGGAGTTTTTACAGTTGCTGTACTCTTTTTTTCTTTTGGTATTGTACTTTGAGCTTTCTTGTACTTGCACCTTATTATAAAATTGTTTAAACATGCATGTGGGATTGGTTTGGGTTTATTTCTATACACTTGTTATTTTCCTTTTTGGGTGGTTGACTTGTCCTATTTCCCGATATTAAATAATAAAAAGGGTAATGCCTTCTATATTTGTGAAAACTCATACCCTTGGTGCTAGTCGCCACCCCGGGGCCTACTAGAGGTGAGACTCAGGGGTAATTATCTCCCTTTCACCATTTCCAGCTCAAGAGGGGCATCTTTGGTGGGAGGGGGTTGTGACAGATGTAATTTTTTCAGTATATACTTTTAATGTCTATTTTTTTAACAACCGATTTTAAAAATGCAGTTTTGAAAGGTTTTTAACATTGGTTATTTCAAAAACAGATGCTAAAACCCCTTCATGTATGGTGTTTTCATGTTAGTTGGGTACATAAAAAACCTTAAAACACTCTATGGGTCAGGATCTGATGTAATTTATTGAAATAATGGTGGTTAAAACCCAATTTTTTATATTGTTTATTTTAATAACTAACATCAATACCCTTTATGTTTGGTTTTTGATATTAATTAATGATATAAGTGATTCAAAAACCCATCCCATCAGAGGTTTTTACGTCTGTTATTTTAATAACAGTTGTTAAAATCCCGATGAGAATGCCAGTGTTTTTAATAGTGACAATATACTAATGGAATTTAGGTTAGATACAAGAGAAAGATAATAGTATAGAAGAAGACTCCACACAAGTAGAAAAAGGATATCAGGAATATAATTTATAATTTTTACATCAAAATGGGTTGAAATGTAGTCTAATCAATAAAGAGGTTGAATATGTAATATTAAGAATAGATCAAAGAATGAAATATGATTAAAGAGATTCTATTTTAGGGAAATAATGTAAATGTTTTAAAAATGAAGAATTCACGATTACCAAGAAGAAATAGACTTTAGAATGACATTTTGTTTAATTCAATAAGAAGATGTGTACTCTTATTTTGAAATGGGATTTAAATAAGAACCTATCTGATCAAAGACATTTTCATTCAAAGGAGGAGTTTAATTCCATTCCATTGAGGCTGAGGAAGAATTCATAGATTTCATTCATCCATGGATAAGGTACGAATATCCCCCCTCTATCAATTTTTTATGGGATTTCTATTTTCAAAGGGAGATAAAGGAAAAAAACGCTCCTATGTTTTTATCATTTAATGTATTAAAAAAAGTGTAGAAAACTATATTGGTAGAGTTAAATCCAATTATATGTTTTTTATATGATGGGGAAGATATATATTATTCAGGTGGATCATGTATTTAAATATTTTTTTAAAATATGAAAGCTATAATGTTATCATGTGAACTATTCTAACTTGGTTAGTGAGAATGTATTCTAAATCTTGTCATACATTGGTTCAAGGGGAAATTTTTATAAATGAATAAATATTTGGAGTTGATTCACAATTGGTATTTCATGAATTCTCAATTTCTATCAAGAGGTATTGGTATCAATAGGTTTCAATTTCTATGAAGAAGTTGATGTAAGTCACTTTTCATGGAAAACATGATATTACTATTCAATTTTATTCTTTACTACACCATGTTCACAGAAGTAGGATTATAATTATTGACTAATGTTATATTGATAAGTGTGTTGTGTTTTAAAGTGATTTATGAAACTTGGTTTCCAATTAAATTTAAATGGGAAGATTTTTGGGACAAATAGTTGTTTTTGAGAGATTATTGATACCATTAAAAAGATGATGATAAGTGAAAAAGATATGAATTGGATATGATTATGGTGTCTTATTTTGTTTTCAACATATAAATAATGTTCAATCTTAGGAATTTCATGATGATTCAATTATGGTGAAGTTTTTTCACAAGTTTTGAAATTATTACAAGAACATGGAATACATTTTGAGGTTGAATAAATATATTTGAGTTGATTATGACATTAACAAGATATTTTTATACAAAAAATGAACATATAGATGGTTTGGGAAGAAAAATGGGGATGTTACTTAGGAAATTATAATTTTTTTTTCATGATATGTTGATAAGATTCATCTTTACTGTGGTGAAATGGTCAATAAGACATGTTAAAGAATCATGGAGTTGATTTCGAAAATTGTTATTTTATTTGAAATGTTTCTCTGTTTTGAATGATTAGACAATTTTATTCTATAGAGGTATCTACAATGAATTGTATTTTAAAAATATTATGGGAATCAAAACATTAAACACCACATCACAATTAATTTTTGGAAGTTTTGATACATACTTATATTATTTATGAGATCTATTCCTAAAAAGTGAAATGGATTTGTAGTTGTATATGGTTCAAAATGGAAAGATCCACATTGTGGATCACTCTATGGTGGGAGAAAATAATTCATATATGAAATGATGAGTTGAGAATATGTCATTATAAAGGGTGCTTTGAGAGAAGTTTTGAAGTTTTTTATAATAATTTGGATGAAATGACAAACAACATGCTGTGGATGAAGTTTTTATCAACAAAAATTTTATAAAATAGTATAAAACAAGCTTTAGCAATTGAAGATGGAGCCATAGTCAGAATAAAGTTTCCAAAGTTTTAGAAGATATAGTGATGTGGCTCAATTGATGACCCATAATATACTCAAACATGATTTTAATGTCTCTAATTATATTAATAGTGATTAATAGATCATTGATACTGTAATTTATTAAATGGAAATAGGAGAATCTAAGAGTTGTTAATGGTAGCTGAATGGTTGAATCTGAATTTTAAATTATAATTCAAAACAGAATATTGATGTTGTTGTGAAAGGTTTATTCAAATAAGTTCATGCATAGAAAGGTCAGGTGTATTTTTTTTGTATCACATAAAAACAATTCAATGAAAGAACTATAGAATAATTAAAAGGATTATTCTAGATAACGATAGTCTAAGCAGGTGTGTTGTGTGGTTCTCATATAATAAAGATGAAGACATATAGAACTTCATGTAAAACAAGGAGATAAAGAGTACAAAAAATTGTTCTGTGTGTATAATCATCATAATTTTGAATTTTTTTTGAATAATAAAGAAGTAATTAAAACCTTTTATGTATAGAAAAGATGTGCATGTGCAATTTATATCGTCAAGATATAATTATAAAAAGAGTAGGATAATCCTTACCTCAATAGAATACATGACAATAGTGTAAATTGGTCAAGAAACATATCAAGAGACAACAATTATAATTTTACTATATAAAAAATAAATTACAAACCTTGCTCATTTATATCAATGATAGTGATTATAGTTGATTGTATGGTCTTGGGTGATTTCGGATCATGCAATGGTTTAGATAATCATTTTTTTTGTAGTGAATCTTCTGTATCAAGTGTCCCTCTTTATTGATTTCTTTAATGTATTTGAGTTAAATAATGATATCTCCCACTCTATAAAGTGTTGGTTTTTGATTTTCAGGAAATTTAAAAAATAAATATATTACTATTATTCATTAATTCACCCAACACTACTTAGTGAACCTATATTTTACCTATGTATATAATGGTTGAGCTAGTTCCATAATGAGTTTTGGAAGAAAAAAATCTCATGTTACACAAGAAACTCAAAAGTCTCATAGGATTATTTACGAGCTCAAGATATATAAATTTCTCATGCCAAATAAAAATGAAGTAACATTTAGGGGAGATAAACATACTACCTACTAAGTGGACATTGAGTGTTCTGATTTTGGGTAATTTTAATATATATGGAATTAGAAATAAAATCCATGTTGACTAATAATGTTTGGAACTTGGTAGATGCACTTGAAGGGGTGATACCTGTAGTGTGAATTTAGTTTTTTGTTATAAAATTGTCTTGGATAGTAGAGTGTCTACCTATAAATAATACTTAGTAGAAAAATATTATAATAAGATTCATGGTATTGAATATAATGAAATATTATCACCCATTGTAATGATAATTTATATTCATATTTTTTCTATTCCATATCATTTTTATTATAAAATATATCAAATTGATGTCAAAACTTATTTCCTTAATGAGAATTTAGTTGAGGATGTGTATATAATAAAACCCAAAGGTTTGTAAGATCTAAATGAGTTTGAAACGGTATGTAAGTTCTAAATATCCATTTATGGACCGAACAAAACTTTTTAAAGTTGAAATATCTAGTTCAATGATGTAATAAAAGAGTCAGGTTTAATTAATAATTTTACTATTCTTATGTATACAAGAAGATTAGTGACTGTGTAGTGGTGTTTTTGATATTGTATATGTATGAAATACTACTTATTAGAAATGAAATTGAAACACTTAATTTTGTGAATATGTGGTTATAAAAATTATTCTATATGAAATAAATGAGTTAAGAATCCTACATACTTGGTATGAATATCTATAGAAATATATCTAAGAACCTACATAGACTTTGTCAGAACACATACAATTGTAAATTTTTAAAGAGTTTTAGAATGGATAATTTGAAACATGTGTCTTCATTAGTTTTACATGGAATGAATATTAGAAAAATTTGGGATCCATATAAGGAGTTAGAAAGGATTGATAGAATTTATTATGCTCCTAGAATAGGCTCTATATTTTATATCTTGTAGTGTACTCAAATTGATGTTACTTATGTTCTTATCACTATCATTATATATAAATCCAATCCAAGTCTGAGTAATTTAATTGATGTGAAGAACATCCTGAAGTACTTGAAAAGGACTAAGGATATGTTCTTGGTATTTGGAGGAGAAGAATAACTCAGTGTAAGGGGTTACAGTAATAAAGGATTCTAAAATTACAGAGGTGACATGAGATTCTAATATGGTTTTTTCTTTTTCCGAAATGGTGGAGATATCTCTTGGAAGAGTTCCAAAAAATACCCTATGGTGGAATAGAGAATTGTGGTAGAGTATATTTCTGCATTATATTATTCAAAGGAAGATATAGGAATCAAGAAGTTCATCACTAAACTTGGGGTAGTTCATTGTATCGACATTGAAATGGAGCATTTTAGTGACAAAAATGGATCCATTTCTCCGGCCAAGGAACTCTAGTCTACCCAATGAACCAAACACATCTTCCTCAAATACCATGTCATTCAATGTATTGTAGAGAGGGATGGTTTTAGGATCTATTGTTTGCTTATAGAAGACAATGTAGCTGATCTGTTGGTGAATCCATTACATCGACAACATCATGAGGGTCTTGTTAAGTACCTTGGTATACAATATATAAGATATTTTTGTAATGGATGTAGATGTATTATTATTTTAATAATAAAATAAATATTCATTTATCATTCATTCATGTGTGTTGTAATTTATTTTGCCTGAATAGTCAAATGATAATGTCCCCTCAAAGTACAAATTTGTGTTATCCCTAATCAATGATCACCATAGAGTATTATGGATTGTGATGATATGTTAAGGTTAGAATGACTATTATCTATTACATGATACAAAATATTTATATGAGATATGTAGACTAAACTCATGAGGTAGTAAGTCGAGACTTATTACATTGACTAGCCCACAAAATCGCATCTCACAAAATGTCATATAGTCTTTGATATATATTTTTTGGTGTATAAATATTATGAATCCTTTTTTACCTAAGGTTTTTAAGATTCCTATAATATGAAAATATATAGATAATACCTTTATTACACAATAAATTGTGTCTTAACTAATTAATGGGTGGTTGGGTATGCTACTAATTATGTCCTCAGTTGGAGGTCAACCAAGATGGAATTTATCCACTAATATGTTGAGAAAATACATATATACCTTGATTCAATTAGATAGGGTAAATTCATGGCTGTGATTATTTGAGTTCAATGTAATTTTTTAGCCACTTAGATGAGGGACATGTGATGTGATCATCCAATAACCAAATCACATTTTATTTATTCATCGACCATCTTAGTTTTTTCAGAGAATCGAGAAAGATGAGGTGAATTGTACTAGATCAACATGTTCCATATAGAGTGTTCACTTAATGTTTTTGAAAAAGGGATTATATAGGCATCATATGATGACATGATACATATTTTTTTGGACATTTTTTTATGTAGGTATTGGTATATTTTATTGATATCCCACCAAACCTCTATGTATCTTGAGTAGCACTAATGATTTTCTACAGGAATTTTTTTTATATCTATGAAATCGGGAGTACTTAATTTTTCAAATCTACTAAGGCACATAGTATCACACATTTTATCCTTTGGATAAGGATTATTTTTTGTATAATGAGTTTGTTCCAAACTAAAGAGTGTTTTTGATAAACTGTATCGAAAAAGGTTTTTGCATGGATTCATAAAGAGTTTTGAGGTATTTATATAATGTACTCTATGGAATTTTAGTTCATGTAGGATATTATTAAATGTGAACTAAAAATATATTCATGTGATTCATATTTGGATCTTGAAGATTCATTTCATCCAATGTATCCTTAAGTAGGATCTTGAGGATATGTCATGAACATAATCTTAACATACATTATAGCTAATGAATTCTGGTTTTCATGTTATATAAATACCAATTCTACATTGCACCAAACATAAAATGGGATTAAGTATGGAGTGAATGTATTCAATTACACCCCACATAGTTTCATTAGATAATAATCAAAGTGTTGATTTATTTATGGTTTTGGTTATTTAATGAAGTGTTCAATAAAAATTTTCAAATGGTATGTAATGTTTATTGATATGGATGAAAATATACATTTAATAAAGGGAATTGTGGGTCACCTATAAATGGTAATGGGTTCAATTTGTTTAATGAAACCTTTTGAAATACATTACAAGATGAAAATCTCCTTGTTCTGAATCACTGTTAATCACATAGAAAAGGTTCTATCAGTCCTTTAGTGGTCAAGAATCATCTCAATACGATCGAGGATCCAAGATCAATACATCACCAAAAAGATAGGAATATTATGTTTTATACTTTATTTATATTAATTAATTATACATAGAAGATTAAAATATAGATTACTCTCGTATAATGGTATGATGGATTTAAATTCTTTATGTGCATATTGATAATATTAAAGATAGATTGAGAATTATATGGGTTTTATTTTTCTACAAAGTTCTTGAGATGAACATACAAAATCACATCATTAGGAACTACCAAAGGCCTTAACACCCACAAGTTTATATAATTAGGTGAATGAATGTGCATGTGTTTTTGAAATCTTTGACAATACATGCTCCAAATAAAAATAAATTTGTAAAATTAGTACAATAAAGGTCACATAATCTTTCATAATGTAATAAATATAAACTCATTCATCAAAACCAGAAGTCTTTATACCATAATAATTACAAACTCCTCCTAAACCACCAAGAGAATTTAAATATATAATTTAAAATATTAACTTGTAGACGCCTAGGACAATCGGTATTTTATTTGAGTTAATTATTTTAATCTTATAATATAAACAAAAAATCCTTGATAATCGGGAATAAAAAATTTATAAATCATCATTAGGAGTGAAAATAACCATCAATATATCCTATATAACAGGGTAAATAATAAGAAGTTGTAAGAGTTGGGAAACCTCAGTGCTTATCCCATCATAAAAAAATTCCTATATATTAATGCCACACACATCCAAATGTAATGACAACCAAATAAACTGAAAATGGAATTGTTAACCAAATTAATGGGTATTAAAGACATGAATATAAAGTTGTATTAATAAATATGCATATCATACATCTATTATAATTAATTAATTAGAAAATACATAGGTTGTGTCAATAAATACTTAACATATAGACTTTCCTATTAGGATTAATATCATCAATAAAAAGTTTAACTATGGTTTTCAATATGAATAGTAATAATGAAGTCTTATACAATTAATTTATAACTTTATATGGTATAAATAAAATAATTTGAAGTGAAAATTACTATAATATTAAATAAATAAAAACATGTAATCTTTATATTGGATGAAATTTCAATTAAATGTTTTTATTCACTTACTAAAATCTTCTATATTCACCTTATCTTTAAAAAAGTAAGATTTTATTTAATTTAAATATTTATAAAATCATAAGTCTAGAAAAAATAAAAAATAATAACTATAACACTAATGTTTTTAAGACTACCTATGAAAATAACTCAATGATATGTTTGTAACATCCTGGACCTAGAAACCACATGATAGTGCCCTGATCCCAATTGGTCACATGGTCTCAAATGAGTCTTCCCAAATACGAAAGCATGACGACTAGCAACAAGGGCCTAGGGAATGTCTGCGGGGAGACTATGCCCTCATTACTTGAGTGTAACAAAATGGAATGGAAATAATAATCAGTAGAAGAAGTAGATAGAACAAGCATAAAATTGATTAATAAACAAGTATGGAATACATAAGAAATCCAGTAGTGTTAAATATAATGATGATAATACATGCACCTAAAAAGAATCCAATATAGGTACAAAGTAGTACAATACAATACATGTATCCAAAATACACAAAAGAACAAAAAGTGGTATGTTTATATAACAACACAATCCTTAGCTCGATCATGTACTCCGCTTCTCCTAAGGATGACACAAAAATCAACTGTCAAACTGTGGGTGCTTCCCTTTATCTCTACCTATATCCAAATAGTCTGTTTGGGTACCCAAAAACCTCTATAATAGGGTGTGAGATACAATCCCGTTAGTTAACCACCCAAAGATCTATACAAGTCCAGGTTGTGCAATATAACAAGCTAAACAATGTGCAGGTAAACCGTTAAGTAATAAATGAAATTAAAGATTCCCATGGCATGTAAACCAAAAAACTGGAAATCCTAAATCATCTATCAAGGACCCCTATAAAATATGACCAAGATCACATATAAGGCAACTAATATTGAAATAAATTAAAATCCAAAACCTCTCTATACAACCATAGATCCATATCAACCACAACATTTTCGTTCAACCTGATGTGTCAGAATATCAACGACTAAGATGTTTAACCAAGCATATCATATTTCTTAGGGTAGTTCAATATAATCAAAGAATATCACAATTACCATGGACATGTTGTACAATCAAATTTTCACCCCATGAAGGTCCAGATACAAGGTGCAGAACCCCAATGTATCCTCATATAGTATGAGGATTATCTCTATGGAAACTCTATTAGGTACTGGTTATAGTCCTAAGATAATTTCATACCGAACATATCCTACATGAGTCCAAGCATGTCAGAACCAAGGGGTAGTAAGACCCAAATAATCCCATGGATTCATGAAACAAGAAGAATAATCCATCCAAGTAATCTAATACCATATTCATGATTGAAGGAGCATCATCCAAGGCATCAATGGAAAAAATTTACCATTCCATACCATTAGTATACCCACTCATGTAGCCATTTCACAGTCAATTACACCACATGATTATACCCACTGACATATCAAAATTCACATTCAAGAGTAATTAATGAGTATACCCACTCATTTAACAAAAAAAATTATAATTCAACCAATACAAAATTTGATATCAACATGTTATCACATCGAAAAGTTGGCCACCCATCTCTTAAATATCTCATTTGATTCAATTCACTTATTAAAGAGATTACATTATCTAGAAAAAAAATCAAATCACCCCTGGGTGGTTTAATATAAATTAAATAAGGAAATATAAAATGGTACACCCCATGGGGGGCCATGGTTAGGGAAAAAACCTCCAAATTAACACTAAATAACCCAAAGGAATCAATAATAGGTCATATTACATTTAATTCAATTAATAAATTTAGTTTTAGGGCCACGCTGGAAAGTAAAATGGGAACCATAATAGTAGGTTTCCTAATAAAGCTCCAACTCGCAAGGAAAATGTATTGACCACATACCGTATCTTGTTAATATATTTCTCATCCAGTATTAACTCCTGATTCAACTCATATTGGTAGAAAAATAAAGAACAAATGAAGAACTTGAAATTAGGACATATTAGCCTGCACCTAAATAGCATCATCAATACCAAGAAAAAAAAGAATCGATAAAATGTAATCGATTACTCATCGATGCAGACCCATTGATATATTACATAATTGAATTAGAGATTGGGTAGAGATAATATTTCAAATCCAAGGATAGTCACTGAAGGATGTGTTTCAAAATGTGCCTCTTTTGTGCCCTAAAAAAAAGTGAAACTATGGTTTAATTATATTTAACTTAAGTTAATTTTTTTAAATTCCTCAAAATATTAGGGTTTCATGGTTTGAGAACATTGTTTAAAAACCCATGTGCTAACTGTGCACAATTAGCTAGGAGAAGGGCACCCACACGGTTACCTCGCACAGTTTGACTAACCAGGAAGAAACCATAAAAAACTCCACTGTTATAATTGTAGAGGTTTTCGCAGGGCTGTGTGGGATAAATCACATGGTTTTCTATGACAATTTAGACTCACCATTCTCTTTAATCATGCCTTTCATAGTTTATTAGGCTGTTTGGCCTTCACCCGTCGTTTTAATCAAACCTTTCACCGGGCCATTTCTCCCCTAAACTCGGGTTCTGGGCACCAAAGATACCCTGGACACCCCATTACATCCATGACATCAAAAGGTACCCCAATTAGGTAATATTTAAACATCCAACCCAAAACAATAAGGGATCGATACCTCATATGAAAACCTAGGTTCTTAAAATCTTCCCCCTTAAAGAAATTCACCTCCGAATTTCCATATGAAATGTTGTCTATATTCTCCTGAGAACTACTCTGACCACTGAGTATGTAAGTCTGCCTTCTGCTCCCTAGTCTCATCTTGTAAACAGTTGTGTTTCCATATCACCCATACTAGAGGAACTCATTGGCCTCAAAGAAGCTTCATGGTCCTATCAACAACATGAATAGGATGCTCCTCAAAAGAAACATCTTCCTGTAACTCAACCTCCTTTGGATAAAAAGAGTGACCCAAGTTCAAATGATAGTGGTGTAGCTAAGATATATGGGAGGCATCGTGTATGGTTCAAAAACATTGAGGTAACTATAATTTATAGGCTACTGAACCTACTCTCTCTAACATCTCAGACGACCCGACATATCACGGTGAAAGATTACCCTATCTCCTAATATGTTTGTGTCCCAGCCTCAGTGAAACATGTAAAATGACATGATACCCAAACTAAAACTCAAGAGGTCATCTACAGTAATTAGTGTGTAAATTATATCAATATTTTTTAGTGTACACCCATTTCTAAATAAGCTGGACCTTCTTAGAAGCCTCCAGCATGAGACATGGTCCCAGTAAAATAGCCTCACCAGCATTTAACCTGAATAGGGGTGATCCACATGACCTACCATAAAAAGAATAATATGGTTCCATCTTTATCATTTCTAAATAGATATTATTGTAAGATAACTCAACTAGGGGTATATGCCTCCCCCAAAAACCCCCAATGCCCCCAAAATTTAGGACACATGCTCGTAGCATGTCTTCAAGAACCAATATAGTATGCTCTGATTGGCTATTAGTTTAAGTGTGGTATGCTGTGATCAGAAGCACCTGTGTACCTGAAAACTTTTATAAATTATTTTTGAAATGAGATGTAAACCAAAAATCCCTATAAGAAATGATATTGCGTGGTATCCCATGTAGTCTTACTATCTCATGGATATTCAACCTCCTAAAATTATCCACACTATATGTCACTTTAATCGTCAAGAAATGAGCGACCTTCATGATCATATAAAAAAACATACACATAATCATTACCTAAAGGCAAAGTTGGTAAACTCGTCTGGTAATCCATCTCAATATCATCCCCTTTATACTCGGGAATAGGAAAATTATATAAAATTACATCTAGTTTTGGATGTTCCACCTTTATCATCTAACAAGTGAAACACCTTGTAACAATGCCTGCTACCTCACATTTCATACCCAACCACCAGTACTGACGGTGTAAGTCACAGTACATCTTGGTGACTTCATAATGCACTGCCCAAGTTATGGAATGAAACTCCCAAAAATAATCCTCATGTATTTCCACTGAAACCCATAAATGGACATTAAAAAGAAGAATCTCATCCTCTCTTATGGTCCTACTAGGAGGTGGGTCCTCACTTTCCACACACTACAATTGAACCAGGACTTCTAAACTCAATAGCTGCCTCATCCTCTCATAATATAGTTGGGTAGAGGTAACAAATAAAGATAATTGAAAATTATACCCCTGACTATCCAACACCTACAAGTACATCTCAGAGAATAAAGCAATAGGATGCCACTTTCTAAAGGCTCGATGAAATTATTTTATATTATTACTACTGCTTAGTGCATGAACCACTGCATTGTAATTCCTTGAAATTTAGGAAAGCATCTGGAGGTACTCCACCCAACTTCACTACCTGAAATTTATATCAGGCTGTGTAAATATATACCTGAGGATTTTGTGGTCCGTGTACAGCACAAAACAATCTCCCAATAAGTAATGTATCTAATAGTGTAATGTACGAATGACTGCAGCTAACTTAAGATCATGCATGAGGTAGTTACTATCATGTGGCCTCAACTGCTGAGATCCATACTCCACAACTCTATCCCCTACATCAGCAATACTCCATGACCAATACTTGATGCATAATAATACATAGTGTAGATCCTTCCCTGATCTAGCAGCATCAGGGCCGGTGCTGAATTCAATATCCCTTTTAGATCTGAAAAGGTTGTCTCGTTGGATTCTGAACATACAAAATTCACCCCTTCTTAGTCAATTCCATCAATAGTGCTGCTAAGTGTGATAAGTCCTGTATAAAATGCCTTTAATATCAAGCTATCCCTAATAAACTCTGTATTTCAAAATCATTCTTGTGATTCTCCCTAGAAACTATAACTCTCACCTTCTCTAGGTCTACTGATACTCTTGTTTCTAAGATAATGTGGTCCAGGACGTGAATCTGATTCATCCATAAGATTCACTTCTTGAGGTTAGAATATAACTAATGCTATAAAAGTGTATCCAAAATGATATCAATATTATTAGAATGTTCATGAAGATTATGAAAATACACCAATATATCAACAGTGAAAACCACCACCAATTAATCCAGATAATGATTGTACACTCAGTTCATCAGTTCCATGAGAACTACTGGTGCATTCATGAGACTGAATGGCCTAAAAAGATACTCATATAGAACATACCAACTATGAAAGGATGTATGAGGTATGTCTATAGGTCAAACATTTACTTAGTGATATCTGGATCTCAAATAAATTTTTGAGAACACCTGATCTCCTCGAAGCTGATCAAGAAGGTCATCTATCCATGGAAAGGGATATTGTTTTTTTAATCATTTTCTGTTTAGTTTATAGTAATACACACATAGCCTAAGGGTACCATAACCCATTTTCACAAAAGGATTGGTAAACCCCATGAATATATACTAGTTCAAATAATCCCCTTTTCCTAAAAATCCTATATTTGCATCTTGAGCTCCTGCAACTCCATCGTAGCCATCCTAAAAGGAGGAATGGATACCGATTAATCTCATGGAACTAGATAGATGGATAAATAAACCCTTATCTTAGGAGTTAAACCTGAAAATTTTTCTGTGAACACATCCCTAAAATGATCAACCACTGGAGAAAAGAACATCTAACATGCTCCATGATTATCCTGATACAAACTAGAAATATGGGCTGTCATCCCACCCAAACCATGATGATTTTTCCATCTTGGATCACCTGGAAATTCCATTTACCCTTGTGATTATAAACTACACCCTCTGGTTATGTGAAATTCACCCTCTAGAAATAGCAGTAAACTTAAATTCGATAAGCTACCAACCAGTCCAGCCTGAGTATGATTTAAGACCCTGTCATCTCAAGGACATGAAGATACTAGATGAAGTGAAACCGACAAACCTCAAAGGGGCACTCCCTGAACTATCTTACATCTTTATTTATGATTCCGAATGAAGTGTATATCATCCTAACCCTCTCATATGATAGTATAATGAGCCCAAGTATTTTCACCATAGGTGAAGATATGAAACTATGTGATGGACCTGTATCCAAATGAGAAGATGCAATATTAGAGGCCACTAAAATCATACCTTTCCCTATAGATAGTCTTATACCATAATCCTTGGGGTAGACTGTGTAGAATATATCTGGCCTAAACCACAATCCTGTGACACTACCTCACTTCCTGGAGTAGTCCCACTTTGATGTCTTGGTGTAACTGGTGTATGGATACCACATCCACCACCACAACTACCTCATCCTGATCGACTATCATGGATCCAACTTCCTTCCTAATGTAGATCTGAGAAAATCACTCCTTAACCTGGTGTTGAAGCTGACCCATACCACCCACAACTGGAGGAATGGTCCTGTAGAAATGTGGCACATGGATCATCCTTCCGCAAGCTCAACACTCAATTGGGTTGCAGTCACATTGATTCTTCACGAGGCTTCACATACCACATTGATGACATAACAGTGAGCTACCTATACTCATAGCCTGTTTTGTACTCATCTCATGGGAAGAATCAAAAAAGTGCTTCCTGCCATTGGATTTCGAACTAATGGGTCGTGAAATAGTACAGACTTGCTATACGCCCCCAACTTCCCTCTAGTTTCACTCTATAATCAACACCTAATTCACAATCTTAGTAATAGTAGTAAACTTGAACACATTAAACTGATATATGATATCATGTTAGAGACCTTACTTGAAGCGTCTCAATCCTGATAGCTCATCGGTATGGTACATCACTGAAAATCAATGCAACTCTATAAAGTGTTCTAGGTACTCCTTAACTATTATCATTCCCTACTCCAGACACATTAATTCACTAGCTCGCTCTACTCGTATAGTCTCAAGATATAAATAGTCATAGAAACTAGTTTGGTAATCCATCCAAACCATATCTCACAACCAATTATTATGGTTAAAAACACCCCACCAGCGCTTTGCTGCTTCACAAAGCATGTAATTCGCGAGCTTTACTCTCCTATTAGAAGGTGTCTCAAGGTGGTCGAAGATAGATAGTTTAGTCTATATCCCTAGATAAACTATATTCGGTCTACCATCACCTAAGAATTTGGGTCAATACTACTACTGGAATAAACATGTGAGCTCATCCATATACATGGCAGGCCAGGGTGCTTTCTGAAAAGTTTGCATGAAGTGATAAAATATCTCACTGAGTTGCACCTCAACAACTATGTCTGGAATAGAAGCTCATTCCACATATGGAACAAAGGGAGGTTCCACTAGTATCCCATGGCCCTCTACCTCTAGATCATGGTTGTTGACACAATCTTGGTGTTTGACTGGAGGTCTTAGTTGTAGAATTCCTCTACAATTGAAAACACATTCCTCAGAAAAGAAAAACATAAAAGTTCACACTTCTAAAGAATAGTACATGTCAAATCCCTCATAAAACTAGGTCATACCCCACAAACTAATTCTAAAGCCAGGTCTGTAAAAAAATGGTCACCAAAAACCACTAGAGACACTGCCTCCTCTCTTAAAGGCCTGGTCTAGGTTAAGTCTGTATTTCCAAGTTCACTTTTCCATTTCAATTTCATTTAAAATTTATTACCATTGCATCAAAATTTAATTTAGATTCTATTTTAAATGGGTCACCAATTTCCAATCCATGAGGGTCCATAAAATCTCATTTTCTAGAATTTGGTACCCATATAATTCATACCACATCAAATTCACATTAAATAATTGAATCAAAAGGTGTATCAATTTCTAGTCCATAAGATCCCATAATTCTTATGAACTAAAAGATGGAATCACTTTCTCCACTTCACATAATCTATTAGAATATAAGGTACATCTATCAAATCACCTATCACAATAACCTCCAAACTTGTAATGCATCCAAAATGGGATAGGATAATGCATGGAATGTTATTTATAACAAGTTTATATTTGATGCATGAGATGGAATACCCTCATCTCATCATTTTGAAATAGAATAGAACCAAAAATCATATCAACAATAATATCATAATTCAAGTGCATCAACCAATGGTGGAATCAAATTAGCGGTAACCGTCAAAATCCTGAAAACAAAAATTTAGTGTGAGACAATTTGACATTTTCCTGTATATGGGTTAGCTACACCCAATCAAAACTCATTAAAAAACTCTATTTCCTTCTAATACCTGTCGATTATCACCAAATAGTAAACAAAAAAAGAAAAGAAAACCCCACTATGATACCACTTTATAACATCCAAGACCCAGATACCTCTCAATAGTGCCCTAAACTCAGTTTGTCACATGACCTCAAGCACATCTCCCCAAACTCCAGAGGCTTCCAACTAGCAGCGAGGGACTAGGGTCTCTCTGTGGGGAGATTATTACTTCATTACCAAAGTGTAACATAATGTAATGACAATAAGATTCCATAGAAAAACCATATATAACAAGCATACAACTAATAAATAAATGATACATGAATACATAACAAAAACATTAGTTTCTCATATACAATGATGATGATACATGTATGTAGAAAGTCTCCAAAGTAGGTATATAGAATTTCATTACAATACATGTATCTAAAATACCAAAATAACAAAAAAAATTATCACCAAATAGCATCATGAGCGTCAACTCAATGTGGTGCTCCCTTGATCCAAATAATAGAACAAAATCAACCCTCAAACTATAGGCACTTTCCCCTGTCTCAACCTGCACCCAAATTGTCTATTCGAGTGGCTAACGACTACCTGAATAGGATGTGAGATATAATCCCAGTAGGTAACCACCAAAATATCTATACAAGTCTAGGATTTGAAATATAATAAACTAAATCATGTGGAGGTAAATATGTAAGTAGTAAATGAATGTAAAGATGCACATGACATGTAAACCAAAAAACTATAAATCATGAATAGCCTCTCAACAATACCTAGGAAATATTTTCAAGATCCCACACAAGGAAGAAATAAGTAAAATAAATTAAAATACATGACCTTACTGTACAACCATTGTACCATATCAACCATGGTCTTTCCATTCGACCAGATGTGTCATAATATCCATAGGTGAGCCATTCAACCAAGCATATCATATTTCTCATGACCATGCTATATAATCAAAGCGTATCATAGTTACCATATCCATGCCATATGATCAAATTGTTATACCAGGAAGGGATGGATCCAAGATGTATAAGACTAAGGAATCCACATCGATTCCTAGGATCATATCGATATAAACTCGTTTAGGCACTAGTTGGAGTCCAATAAGCATGTCATATCGAACATGTCCTACATGAGTCCAAGCAAGACAGATCCAAAGGTTAAAAAGTCCCAATACATCCCACAGAATCAAGACCCAAGAGCATACTCCATCCAAGGAATCCACTATCGCATCCAAGATCTAGGGAGTATCATTCAAAGAATCTAAAGAAAACATTTATCATTCCATACCATGAGTATACCCACTCATGTGGCCATTTGAAACTCAATTACACCTGATTTGTATACCCAGTCACATATCACAATTCACATTTAAGAGAAAACAATGAGTATACACACTCATTTAACCAAACCATTTGTAATTAAACCATTAAAAAATTCAATATCAACATGTTATCACATAGAAATGTAGGCAAACCATCACATATACATCTCATTTTATTAAATTCACTTATTAAAGATATTTCTTTATCTAGGTAACCATCAACTCACCCATGGTTGGTTTAACATGGCTTAAAAAATGTAAAATAATAAGGCACACCCCATGGGTGGACATGGTTGGAGAAAAAACCTCCAAATCAGCACCAAGGAACCTAAGGGAATCCCTAACAGGTCTTATTCCATTTAATTAAATTAATCAATTTAGTTTAATGGCCCTTCCTGAAATTCTGGTAGGTGGCATAATGGAAGGTAGCATAATAAATCACCATAATTTATGGAAAATATATATAACACCTAATGTAGCATAGTATTTGAGTGATCATCTAATATAAACTCTTGGTTCGACTTAGAGCAGGATTAAAGTGAAGAACAAACAAAGAACCTAAAATTAGGGCATATTAGCTTGCACCTAAATAGTTTTGTCGATACCAAGACAAATGAAGATCGACTAAAAAGGAATTGATTACTAAATAATATGGATAAAAAGAGATGTTCCAACCCTATATTAGATATCAGATAGAGACAATACCTCAAATCCAAGGATAATCACTCAAAGGAGGCCCTCTATATGTGCCTCTATGGCATGTTGAAGAAAAGTTAAACTTTACTTTAAATTAGATTTAAGTTTAGACAAAAAATTATTAAATTTCACAAAATAATAGGGTTGAATAGTTTGAGCACACAGTTTGACAAACCATTCTCCAACCATGCATAGTTAGCTGTAGGATAAGGACACTCACATAGTTACCTTACACAGTTTAACTAACCATACAAAAACCATGAAAACCTACTCTGTTAAAATTGCATAGGTTTCCATACAACCATGAATCCCAAATCGCACAGTTTTCTCTGACCGTGTGGCCTCCCTATAATCTATGACTATTCCTTTCTTAGTTTATCATAGAGTTAAACCTACTCCATATGGTTTAATAAAACAATGTACTTGGAAATTTTCAATCATAAAATCGGGTTCCAGTCTCTGAACAATCCCAAAAAACCCCTATTACCTCGATTACCTCAAAGGGAATCCACATTAGGTAATATTTAAACATTCAAACTAGGAAATAATGGATTCATACCCAATATGAAAACCTGGGTTTCTATAATGTTAGTCCTCCTTGAGTGATCATCAAATGACTACTGAAAAATAAATAATTAGGTTATATAATTAAATAAACTAAAATGAAAGTATAAAACACCCATAGACAACTCAAAACATTCATTATATACTATTAGACACAAAATCACTAAATATATCATCTTTTATGACTAGTAATTTTACCAAAAAATGAATAAAATAAAATAAAAAATCCTCAAGATGATTACATTCTCTAAATTTAAAATAAAAAATACTTATCCTCCATCCATTATCCTCCTTTTGGAACCAAACTTGAAATCCCAAATGATCAGGGTAATTTCACCACAGTCTGGTGAAATCACATACTCAAATACCTATCTAGAGTAACCCAAATTAGATTATATGGAATAATAATAAATAATTAAGAACAATAGGGGGAAGTTACCACGAATTGGGGATTAAAATACAAAAAAACACTTAGAATCCATGAGAGTCCATGGAGGAACCAAGAGGTTGGTGGAGAGTGGGGGAAATGGATCAAATGGTTCTCCTCTGAGACTCTCACTATATACAATATAGGGAAGGACAAAATATAAAATTATAGTCATACAATTATTTTGAAAATTTTAATTTGGAACTATTGGGTACCTAGTGGGTTCCCACCAGACACCCGATGTCTATATAGTGTGAAAATCCCATGGTTCAATTCACTGGGTACCCAGTGGTACCATACCTTATACCAGAAGGATACCTACACTCACCACTGAATTATAATTAATCTTTAAAACTATAAAATACCAAATTAATTATTTCAAACCATATTACCATATTTAAATAACCAAATATTTGGGAAAAATAGAAAATAACCACACGCATGTTGAAGTCAAAAATTTAAAATCACCAGCAATTTATTCTCATAACTTCTAACTTCCTTATCATTAATCAATACCAAAATAATTTAGGGCACTAAATTCTCCATATAATCTTACTTCTCATCCATAAAAATAATTATAAAGAATTTATAATGAAACTTTGTTTATAAAACACTTATGGTTTTCTTCTTATACATAATTCCTATAGTCAAACCTCCATTGATAACAAAATCTCAACAAGATCATTAATTCATTCAGTTGTACATATAAATTACACACACACACACAGATATATATATATATATATATATATATTGTTGAGTAATTTAATTAATGAAGAATTCCATACCCTCACTACTATTCATGTTTCTAAAACACAAACTTTACACATCGTATTTGATAATAAATGAGATGTTCCAAGACAAACATTTCATTATTTTACATCATTTCCATAAATTAAACCATATATCTCACCATAAACATACAGTAGAAAGAATATTAGGTTTATTATATTTCATAATTATCTCTTTAATATTTTTATTTTACAATATTTTTCAAAATTTCTCCATAATCAGACCATAATAGACCGCCTTATAGACTTCTTATAGGTTATACTCATCTTCATAACCTAAGGAGTGGAAACATAAGAATGGGGTGATCTAAAATGATCAATAAAAGAAAAATTCATAAACATGTTATTAAGTGTTATATCAAAATAATATGAGAAACCATGAGTAGTGGATAAGTATATTCTTAAAAAGATCATGTTATAATAATAGTTGTCCATAAGTTGTGATAGAAGGACATGTAATCTCAAATGAATAAACATATAAAATGGTAAAAGAGAGTGTAATAATGAGATAATATACATGATAAATGAAAAAAATAGTCACACATAATTGGAATGTAACTTTATTTTTAAATATAGCATGGTAAATAATTGACACTAACATAATCTTGGGAAAATTATAACATTGTAAGGAAATTTAATAATGGCCACACATTAAGTCTTGAACAAAAGAAATATCTTTGAATCATGTTGTGAAATAATGTGACAATATTGGTAATGTTAATAATAAATCATTTTCATGTATTATTTATATTTATGATTATATTTTATTGATTCACATTCACTACTATACTTTTATATGTTTTTTGATACAAAAAACGAAATAGTTTTATTCTTACTAAAGTGTTTTCCATGTATTATATGGTTTTATTTAAAAGTTATATTTATAAATTTTATAAATTTAATTGTGTAAAATGGAATTAATTTGTGATATAATCATATCAAATCTATATTAGGCTGTTTTTTGATATTTTCCTGAAAAGACTGATTTTGAGTGAATAGTGAAAATACCTATTTTATAAAAATTTCCATTTATTATAAGTATTTAAAAATTATCATTATAATTTTTATTGGCCATTAAGTAAAATTAGTACCATTTAAATAAAAAAAAATCTAATTAATTCTATAGGAATAAAAATTATTTTTGATTTTGGTATAAATTTATTTTTAAGCATAAAAACACATTTTTTGAGAAATTATTCTTTGTTTATTTTTGTAAGATTATATCATAATTAATTTTATACAGTTGTTAAAATTAAATATTGAAAAATTTATTTCATATTTGGAATTATGAGGTTAAAATTTATTAATTAGCTCAATTTAATTTTTGGTTATAATGAATAGTGTCTATGGTAAATACTTACCACTATAGTAAAGGGTAAAAGTGGTTCATTAAGGTTAAAACTATGTGTTAAGGTCAAAAAAATAACATATTAAATAAAATTGGTTGTGATTGTTTTAGCTCATAATATTATTTTCTAAATTTGATAGATTTTGGGACACTTTCACGTGAATTATACTTCATATTATTTTAAAACATCAAAATTTTACAAAAGAACCACTCACCTCACTTATAAAAGAGAACCCCTCTCCTATCTTATTACAATACCTTTATGCATTTATATCAACCAATACCATCCAAAATACCTTACCAATAAACCTCCCCACATCCTATAGGTCTTATTTTCAAAAAAATACCAACCTATGAGGCTTATGGTTTAAGCTAATGGAGGACTTCCAAAGAAGTGGTATAACTCTTAACCGAGTGTTTTCTTATTTATTTATTCTTAAAAAATTAAATATTCTATAATAATTTTGATATATTAAAATAATTATCTTAAATATACCTAAATTTTGTTATTTTGATGTAAAAATACTTTTTCATATTCTTTCCATCCAATGATAAATGAAAACAACGCTCGTGCTTTCGTGTGGACTACCCCTCTACAAAATGACGTGTTTTGTTTTTCACCACCACCTAAAAGGCTAGTTATTATGATGTATTTAATGAATATATATGATATTCATGACATAATTTTTATTGTTTAAAGATAATATATTAGTTACCTTTTTACTCTTTCATTCATTGAAAAATGATAACGTCGCTCATACGTACGTATAGACTACCACCTCCATGAAGGGGTGTGATTTGTTTTTCTTGTCCTCATTTCATGCCTTGTTTTAAAATTATATTTAATTTATAAAAATTATAATTATGTCCTGATTAATATTCTATATATCATGTAATAATGACCCATTTGAAAATGATCAACCCCAAAGTTGTTTTTTGGAGTTAGTGTGCTGGAACCATATTCTAAGTACATGATGATTACATGTATTCATTGTATTGAATATTAATGAATTTTATTATCACACCATGATTATTACTCTAAATGGAATATTAATTTATAATATTCTAATAATATCCATCACACTAAAATTTTATATCATTTCCTCAATATTATGAGAACTAGGAGGTTCTACAATATCATTCTTGAATATATGTACTATAGCTAGATGATATAATTTGACAGTAAAAAAATGATACCAGCTATCAAGGGTGGAGTCTCATAAGACTTTGAGGAACCCTATCATGGTGTACACACTTTTTGATTTCTATAGAAGATGATTATGATAATGAGACCCAACATTCATAAATCCACATTTATATATTTTATTAGATGTTCTTAAATATGGATGAGTTCATTGATCCTTATAATTTAATATTATCATTAATAAATTCCATAAGTCACATACTTTGATGCATTTATGAAAACCATAATAAAACACTCTTGTAGAAAATTAGTATAGATTGTGTGCATCATGGGTGATATGTCATTAATGGGTAGTGTCAGAAATGATTTATCCCTTCTGTCTGTTGACATAATTTGATATATTAGTCCCTTTTATAGAAAGGGATCTAAATAGATAAATCCATTTCCCTAGTGTTCAGTGGGAAAGTTCATTTTTAGAAATTCATAGAAAGAGATTCCAAGCATATAGGTTTATAACATGAGAATTCAACCTATTTTATTATAGATATCCTGATAAAGTTATTATATTACATAGTAATAATTCATTAAAGGTTGTATGTAATTGCGACATTATCTTCATTAACTTTGAGTGCTATGGAATGTTTCTTAACACTAAACTTGGAATTTAGTCATCTTTGGATATAACCATTGAAAAGGAGTCCTAGAGGGTGACACATTATATGTTTCTATAATATCAGTTAAAATCACTATACAATTTAAAAATTTATAACAAATTTTATTCTTACTTTTTGGTTCAATAATTATTCATGTTTTGTTGATCGTCAAGATTTATTAATGATTTATTGAAAGGAATATGTGAGTTAAATATTAATAAATTTTTATTTTCAAGGTTTAGTAAGTATAATATTTTTTATATTTGTCAATGAATAATTCAGTGATATTTATTTATTAAATAAATATTCAATATTCAAGGATTAGTAAATATTGAGGAGGAAAAGCGTACCTAGTTAAATGGTTAGATTGGAAGTGATATAAATGGTATTTATTTATTCTTAGTTGATGAACATGTTATGTGAATAATAATTATATTATTACTATGACATGTAGTTCACTAGGAATTAAGAATTTTTTATGGGGGATTATATAAAAATAGGAAACAGAAAATTTCCTTAATATATATATGTAGTTATATATCTTTACTAAGAGAGATTATTTGTGCACACGGGATAAAGATAATTTCTATTAAACCCTAAAAAGAGGAAATCTAGAGTGTACTCTCTTCTTATCGTCTCTCAAGACATCAAAAGAACACTAAAAATTATTCATCCTCAAAAATAATTCTACCGGGATTGACCACAAATGACACCAGTGATTGAGATGGACCATGCTATTACATGATGATCTTATAACAATGTTCAAAGATTCAAGTGCATGTGTGATCAATACTAAAGGTATTCTACAATTGGATATTGCAATGAAATAAAAATATGATGAGTTGGAGTGAACCAGACCATCAACAATGAACAAATTACTAGTATAGGTAATTTTATATCTTCTTATAAATTACATGTAATAACCCTCCACTTCTGGTTATTGTGTTCATGTTAACCAATCCTTGAATTAATTTAGTTGGCCAGGACATTTATGTTGTGTACATCTAATATTATTCATTGATTATGAAAACATATGAGTGTTCTATTCCCTACCTGGTACTTCCACTGTGCTGAAATCCTAAAAGTGGTATTGTATCAATAACATAGTAAATTTATAATTCTTTGTTAATCATTGATTTAATAGTATGAATTTCAATTTTTTTACTTCATATCTATTTTTTCTTAGAATCTAAACATCTTTTTCTTTTACCTTTATTTATTTTCACACACATAACTAATAAATGCATTAAATTAAAATGAAGAAACATCAAAAAATGGCATCTAGAGATTCCATGCATTACAGTTCGATTACCCAAGGCTATAAACTATAAACTAAATGACACACTATAAAAAATGTATTTTATGTGGATATCACATGGTTATCATAATAGTCCAACGATATTAGATTATATCTAGTAAAATAATATCTTCAGCAATCTCAATTATAAGGCATGCATTTTAAAGAACTAATCATACTGTAACTCATGTATATGTTTTATAGTCCTTGTGATCTTATGGTAAAGAGCAATGGGATCCAAGTTTGTTTTTTGTTTTCTACAAGACACGTGGACTGAAAAATAATGAAACTTTTAGGCCACATAGTGTGTAGGAAGATTTCATATTGTGCAACTCATACACATATTGTTTAGGGGGACATAACCGGTCCCTAAGCATATTGTACATAGATGGAAAAAATGGATTAAAACCCATGTTACCGAATAAATTCCATGTAGGATTCTGTATCCAATGTGCTTAATTTAACAAAGAGAGAAGTATTAATTATATAATAAAACATATAAACATGCGTTTCATGGGTTGTTTTTATGATAGTACTCACAATATCATAGGATTATTATTAATTTATTAAATTAATTTCCATGTTAAATTGAACATATACAAGTCGTGTATGGTCCTTGCTTATATTGAACATCACATGCATCAATGGAATCATGTAAAATTTAATTCACACGTGTTTTGTGTTTTATTTGTTTGATAGTACACACCATATAGTTACCTAACACACATTGTACATTGGATATTATGTGAATTCACAAGAAAAAGGTTCATTCTGGGTAGTTTGGATGAGTACATATTGTTTCCTGCAAGTAAACTTGTATTCTTTAGTAATTTTAAATAAATTCAATTTATTTAAAATTATTGATAATGGTAATTCAAGGATGCTTTGATATAATTACGAAAAATTTAATAAATTAGATTAATTCATGGAATTTTATCCTAACTATATATTTAATCAAAATAATTGATAACTATATTGAAAATGTGTGTTCGTTTAAATCTATTTGGTTGATCATTCCCTTAGACCAAACTTGTGTATGTGATTTGTTTCAATTTAATTGATTTTAATTATATTAAAATGATGGACTTTTAGTTATCCCCAACTCCTTTTTTTGTTAGGAAAATCAGGCCCAAACTTTAATTTTTTAAACCTGATTTATCAAATACATTAGATCTCCTCACCTACATGTGAGTAAAAGTTTATGTAAGGTTGGAGATCGCAAGTGAGAGGAAGCGTTCTGAGTCCCATACCCAAGGGGAATCTAATCAAGGTAATATATAAGAGTCTATGTGGAATCCTTTAACATAAACTAAGCTACGGTTCAAGGTTTTTCCTCTAAGGATGAGGGTTAGTTTATCATCTAATAGAAAAATTTACAGTTAGAGAATCTCATGATCATTATAGTAATATTTTATTTCTATCAGTTTTATGGTTGATTACTTATGTTTTTGGATGTTATGTGATCAATTACTAAATGAATTAACATTAATACAAGATGTGATAAAATAAAACCAAATTTTGTGTAAATTTTATCAAACATTTTAATTCCATTAAGTGAAATCAAATTAATAAAAACAAGGTATGTGAGTAGATAAAATTGAGGTTTTATCAATAAGAATAAAAATAGTTAAACTCAAATATTAAGTTGGTATAGTCTTCCACTACTTATGTTTGAATCAAAACCATAGTTCAATGTTCTTGACCAACCAAAGGTGGTGTTGGGGAACTTTTATATTGAAGTTCTGGGGTGAATTGACTTGGTTCATATTAAGGGTTTCTAACCAAGAAGTACTTAGTGTAACTTAGAGTCTATGTTTGAGGAAATCCTTATCTAGGATTTCAGGATTAGGGAGTCTACTCCAAAGATCAAGGAACTATGAGTTAATGTAGTTGGTGAGTTACTCTTACCTAAAATCCTTGAATTTGCTTCTCAGGTCAAGATATGGGTGATGATAAGGGGAATATAGATCATTGACACCAGAATATCAATGAAATAAGATATTTTGACTGTAATGTTGAGGGTGGTTAGATTTCTAAAATTTAGTGGGAGATTAAAAAATCACAAGTTTAAAAATTAATTAATCTAATTTTTAAAAAAGAAATACTAATATTCTTTTCTTAAATGTTCAAGAAATGGAAAATGACATGACTTTGACCATATCACTGTGATCTATACTAGATAAGGAAAACCTTATCACTAGATCAAACTTCCAAGAAAGTTATAGGAAATTATGTGTTATGATATACCATGAATAGAAATTATATGTTATAGAAACCCCTCTTCCCAAGTCGCTTGCTAAAGATGATTGTGAGGAAGAAGTATCTATCTAACTGAAACATGTAGAAGACATAATGTTTGTACAATGTTTCATTCCCCCCTCCAAGTACAATAAGATTATAGAGAAATATAAGGATATGGATGAATATTGAATCATATCTTAGATTTATGATCTTTATGAGGGGAAGGTGATATATGAGAGATATGAGATCTGCAACGTATTATTCACATGAAATATTAGAGAGTCGGTGCCAGCTGGGCCTCATGTGGTCAATATTATTAGATAAATAGAATACTTTTATATCTCGGGGTTTACGATTTATGATGAGTTTTTCATATATCTCATTATGTGATCACTACCTAAAACCTTTAGGAGTTTTATTATGAATTACAATATGAGAATAGTGAGGAGTCACTTTCAAATATTCTATATATTATTTTAAAATTTTATAAAGTAAAGGGTCATGAAAAATCCATAGTTCTTATGGTGAATTAGAAAATGAATAAGAAGGAAAAGGGCCTGAAGTATCATTCTAAGTCTATGCCTCAAAAGCACCATCCTTCCAAGAAGAAGAGGATCTAACAGAAAGAAAAGGAAAAAATGTGGTGTATTTTTCATGTGGAAAGCATGTCCACTAGAATAGGAACTACACTATAACAACTAGGCCCCGCTGACATTACATACACCTCTCTTTAACATGCCCATTTGGTCCTGGCCTGCTAGGTACCACTAGTTTCCCTAAAAACATGTGGTCCCCTTCCTGGGGCCCACCCATGTGCCCGATTGGGTCATCTGAATAATGAATGTAACTATAGGCCCCCACACATTCTTTCCTGTGTGCTTTGTACTCTATCACATACACCTTAGGAAACTTCCATGAAGGTCAACCATCCTGATCATTACTCTAAGCCAATCCAGATTAAATGTGGAATTACAATCAAGTTGGATCCCGAAATGATAGGTGAACATTATTGATATGAATAATTCAATATATACTTTTAACCCTTTGACATTATGGGGTGTTACATTCACCCCCTCTTCATAGCACAACATCCTTATTGTGGACTCTACAACTCAACCTAGGCAGGGACACTGCACAAAAGGCCGGGTTCCTACTCTGATACCAATGTTACAAATCAGCCCCACTAACATCACAGGCACACCACCTTAACATCGTCGTTGGGTCCTTTCCCACTAGGTATCCCCATTTTGGACACAAATTTATGGTCCCCTTCTTGGGGCCCACCCACATCCCCGAATGGGTTATCTAACTAATGAATGTCACAATAGTCCATCACATATTCTTTCCAATGTGCTTTTTCCTTACTCACACACACCTTGGGAAACTTCCTATAACTTCTCCCATCCTGATCACTACTGCCGGCCATGATTTCTTAACTATGGAGTTGTAATCAAGTAGGCTCCTGAAAATAATGTTTCACCTTGTTGACATGAGTCATATCATATATCCCTTTAACCCTTTAATATTCACAGGTGTTACATGAACCTAAACAAAGAAGCAAGGTGAAACTTCGGGTTCATTCTTTTTATGTGAAATATTTCCATATCTACAAGCTGGGTATTAGATATTGCATGTGGTGCTTAAATTTGTATCGAAGTATTGGAACCAAGTTGATTTTAGATGGTTTCCAGAGGTGAGGTGGATCTATGGTCAACCAATGAAGTGAGGATGGTTACTCTATCCATTATAGACTACCACATCACATTTCCAACATTAATGGTTTTGATTTTAAATAAGTGTTATTATGTGCCTAGTGTAACTAAGAACAACATATATATTTATTGTTAAGACATGGGTGAATTTATTTTTATTTTTGGAAATAAGTGTTTCTTATCTTATAAAGAGAGAATATGTTTTAGTATGGAATAATTGAATAATAGTCCTTATGTTTTATATCAAGAAAACAAATATTATAGATTGAGAGAGAATAAAATTCACATGGATCATTTCTCACTTAGTTGGTTAATCACCGACTCCGTCACATAGATGAGAAGTTTTTTATAAATCTCCATAAAGATGGTTACTTAGAATATTTTTGAGATTAAACCACTTTATATATGTTATTCTTGTTTATATGGATAGATGACCAAAACACCATTTTGTTTTCTGGATGTAAGGTCTATAAAACTTTTATAATTGGTATGTAATGATGTGTGTGTACCTTTTCTAGAATATTCTTGAGGTGGATTCTCATAATTTATGACTTTTACTGAAAAATTGAGTAGGTGAAATTATGTATACTTGATGAAGTATAAGTATAAATCCTTTAATAAGTTTATAGAGTTCAAGATTAAAGTTGAGGATAATGTTGGTATGAAGATCAAAAAACATTGATTGGATTGTGGTGGTGAATATCTTAACCAAGAGCTTAGGGAATTTCTATTAGAGCATGAGGTTTTATCTCAACTAAAACCTCTTTATATTAAATAATGGAATAAATTTAGTAAAAGGTGGAACAATATGTCATTGGACATAGTAATATTGTTGATGAGTTATGAAATAATTCCATTATCCTTTTGAGGATATGCATTACACATGAAAACATACATAAAAAACTGAGTACTAAATAAATTAGCAAAAAACATTCCCTTTGAGTTATGGAGTGAATATTAACTTATTTTATCAAATATTTGTGCATGGGGGTGATAGGTGTTTCTTGAGGATTGCTACAGCAACAAACCAACATATTAGGGAATAAAGTTTATCTTTATAGGTTTCCCTAAAGAAACTAAAAGATACTACCTATATAATACCTCTAATAAAAAGGTTATATTTGATAGGAAATATATAGTCATTAAGATGGAACAAATTTTGAAAAAGGATAATGTGAGTAACATTATCTTAGAGGAAGTTGATGATGATTTTTTCCAAGAGTTGGGATGTGAACTAATTTTATAAGTATTTTGGGAAGAGGTAGTTCCTAAAACACTAGTACTATGTAGGAGAACTAGAGAGGTTAAATAATTGGGAAGATATGGGTTTCTAGTCACAAAATATGATTACTCATTATTGGTTGAAAATAATGACCCTGTATCCTATAAGGAGGCAATATAGATCTCATAAGTAAAAAAAATAGAAAGAATCGATGAGTTCTAATATAGATTCCATGTACCAAAACCATGTGTGGGTTTTAGCCGATATGCCAGTATATTTAAATATTATTCTTTAAAAATGTGTATTAAATAGAAATATATACATATAAGTTTAGCTTAGTTCTTATAAAGAATTATGAATGGATCAATTGTAAAAAAAATTTCCTGGAATAGACTACGATTAAGGTTTTTCTCCAGTTTCCGTGGTTAAATCCATAATCATCGTGCATTCCATATTACCATTCCATGACTTAGAAATTTGGTATATGGATATTAAAACTAAATTCCTTAATGAGAACCATTAGGAAGATGTGTATGTGACACAACAAGAAGGGTTTGTGACTATAGGTACTGCTATTTTTTTTGAAAGATTTAAATATCTATTTATGGATTAAAGAAATTATCCATGTCATGTAACATTTTGTTCGATGGATCTATAAAATAATTTGGTTTCATTAATAATTAATGTCGAACTTGTGTTGAAAAATAATTTAGTGATAGTATATTCATTTTCATAGTAGTATATGTTGATGGAATATTAGAAATTGGAAATAAGATACCATCCTTTTAAGAGGTTAAGGGATAGTTGAGAAAGTGCTTCTCTATAAAGGACTTAATTGAAACCACCAATTTTTAGGGATCAAGATCATGAATGATATATAAAATAGGTTTCTTGGACTAATTCAAAGTATATATATTGACCAGATACTGAAATGGTTCACTATGGAATGATTAAAGAGGGGATTGGTTCCGAAGTCACATGGTATACATATTTCAAATAATACATGTCTTCAGTCACAATAAGAAATATAGATAATGTGTAATATCCCATATTATATTTCAATAGGATCTATAATGTATACCATGTTATATAAAAGGCTAGATGTTTCTTATACATTGTGTAAGGTAGTCAGCCATCAAACCAATCTAGGTGAATAATATTAGACTACTTTTAAGGATATCCTTAACTATCTGAGGTAAACTAGGGGTATGTTCCTGGTGAATAGGGTATAAGAAGAGATAACCATTTGGTATTATATAGATTTTAGATATCAAATAGATCAAATAATCTGAATTCATTATCAGGACATGTCTTTTGTCTTAATTGGGAGCTTATTAGAAGGAAGAGTTCAAAGAATCCTGTTATCAATTCTGTAGTAGAGTCCGAGTATATTTTAGCTTCTGATGCTGCTAATTATGAATTTTGGATTTAAAGTTTTTTTCCAAGAGATTGATGTCATAATAAATAGTCACGAACTTACACATTTTACTATGATAACACTGCAGTGATGGCCCTTTGAAAAGAGAAGAGGTCACATCAAAGGAAAAAGAGCATACTTTGAATCTTTAATATCTTGAGAGGGATTTTTCTGAATGGGGAGAAGATAAAATTATTATAATTACCACAAAGGAAAACATGATGGCCCCCTTGATTACGGAATTGTATCAGTATAAAAATTAGTATCATGTGGGAGCTAGTGGACTAAAGGTTGTTAATAGTTGGCTATATTACAAGTGGGAGTATGTTGGAGTTGGTCCACTATAATGAAATTCAAAGTACTTGATGATTACATGTATTAATTTTCATGAATATTAATGAATTTTATTATAACATAATTATTTTTCATCTACGTGAAATTGTATATGATAACTTACTAAGAATATCTGTCACATTTAAAGGTCATCCTAGTTCCCCGATAGGATGAGAAACCAAAGGTTCCATAATTGTATTATTTAATATATGTTATATAGATTTATGATATCATTTTATGGGATACAAATGATATAATTTATCATGGGTCGAGACTCATAGGATTTTGGGGAACCTACTTATGGTGTTCAACCTAGAAAATTTCCCGAACATGAGATTATATGAATGAGACCCAGCTCCAGGGAGTCCACATTTATGTGTCATTGAATTTTTATCTATATAGACATGTTTATTGATCCGTATAATTTATTAATTTAATTAAAGAATACCATAAGTTGTGTAATGTCATGTAATGATGGAAACCATGACGACATATTCTCATAGAGATGTTGGATACATTGGATGCGTCATGAGTGGTATTGTATTAATGGATAATGTGAGAAAGGATTTATCCCCTCTGTCTCTTGATGAAAGTTGATATCTCAATACCTTTTATGGAAAATGAATTTCTTAGATAAATCCATGGTCATGGTGTTCTAGGGAACATTCATTTCCATAAAGTCAAAGAAAGAGATGTCAAGAACATTGGTTGATGACACCAACATGCAACCTACTAGTTTGGAAATATCATGATAAAGGGATTACATTTCATAGTAAGTGTTTATAGGTGGTTGAATATATTTTCAACATTAACTTCTTTATCTATAGGTGCACTGGTGTGTTTCAAGATCATAACTTTGGAATTTAGTCAACTCCACATATTGTTAGTGAGAAAGGGTCATAACGAGTCAAACACTAAGTGTATCCATAATCTCAGTTAAATTCTATATTTAATTTAATGCGTTAGAATATGTATTATTCCTGCACCGTGCTTTAATAATTATTCAGGTTTGGTTGATTTCCATGATTTAATCATGAGTTATTCGAATTCATTTTTGGGTAATAAAATAGTAAATATTTTTTTGCATGTTTTTAATATAATATTTATTATATTTATCTATGAATAATGTAGTGATATTTATTTATTAAATAAATAAACATTATTTAAGGTTTTGTAAATGTCATGGAGGATAAGAAGACTAAGTGTAATGGGCTGATTAGAAATTATAGAAATGATATCTATTTACCCTTAGTTTATGTAAATTTCAATTGAATGATAATTTTATTATTAGGAAGACACGGTGTTTAATAGGAATCAATGAATTAGTTAGGGGTATTATATGAAAATTGGTAACCCTAAATTTTTTCTAATTTTTATTTAGTTATATCTATTTTCTAAGTGAGATTTTTTGTGCACAAAAAATAAAATGAATCTCTCTTAAACCCTGGAGAGAGAGAGAGAGTTCCCAAGATCTAGAGTGTTCTCACTCCTCCCCTCTCAATAATTCAATAGAAAACAAAGAATTATTCATCCTCTAAGAGTATTATACTGTAATCAACCATAAATAATGAATGCAATCATGATCGATCATGCTTGTACCCAATGGTTCTACAATGACATTAATATATTTTGGTGCACAAATGGATCACTCCTAGAGGTATTCTGCACTTAGATCCTATAACAAAATGATGGCATGACATGATCAAGTCAACTAGATCATAAATTAAGAAAGCATTATTGATTTTGGTAATCATTTATCCACTAATAAATTAATTATAAATTACTTTGGATGATCCTACTATTCTGGTTCTAACAATACAATCAATTAATTATTAAATTAATTCTGTTAGTCATGACATTTACATTGTGTATATCTCAGATTATTTGAAACTTATGAAAAAAGGCAAGTTTTCCATGCCCAGCCAGACACTTTCATTGCGTCCAGAAGCTAGAATGTTTTGATTATGAACCAAAAATCCTCCAAAAACCTAACATGAACTTAACTAATTTAATAACTATATAAGTTTTGGTAATAAATGAAATAAAAGGGATAATAATAAAATAGTACACCTAAAAAAGGTTTATAAGAAAGTAAATAATTTATTTTAGTTTATTATACTAGAATTAACATACATATGTGGTGACTCAGACTTAAGGTAAGATATGATTCATTGAAAACTTGTTCTAAAAGTATAAATTTTTTACAAACAAATTATTTTTGACATTTTTCTAAAAGTTTGAAAGGAATATTTTTTTAAATATATATGAAATGATCAAAATTTACCACCATCATGATTGTTATTATTTAATAAGATTCCTATATAATATTTCATGGGTTTTAGATAAAATATTATTTCCCATTCATTGGGGAAACTCTCATTGAAACAAATTCCAAAGAAAAAAAACATTTTCCCCTTTTTTTGCATGAATCTTGAAAGTACTTCTGCATATGTGTTAAATGGAATAATTTGTAAGATTTTATAATGTGAATGTAATATTTTTGATGTTTTATGTATGTTATGATCCTTGAACATTTTTCATGATATTAGGTTAACCCTATATATCTCTCCAATGCATTGGGTAATGATTTTGTTCTCTCGGGAATATATGTTGGAATTATCTGAGTAGTTTATTCCATTTTTAAGAGTGATTTTAGAAGTGATATAAATATTATGTCCCAAGGTACCAGTATAAATTTTATATTATTGAAAATGAGTATTATTTGGAGTCTTTTTATTTCATAAGGTTATATATTGAGATTATGTTTAAAGGAAAGTTTTTCCCCCTTTATGGGTGAAAATTATGTTTTTTAAGAAAATATTTATATGAGTGTTTATATTGTACAAGAAACCATCATTATTATGGTTTTTACATTATTATTAATTATTATTTTTTCAAATATTTGGTAAGTGTATTTGATTTCTTGAGTAAGTAAATATTCATTCAAGATTTATATTATTTATATAAAAGGAAAATTTTCTATGGAATTTCACGAATTTCAAAATTAACTAATGTGTTTTTTATTTTAAATCCCTTACATATACTTTTATACTCAAAGAAAGATTCCAAATTATTTTTATAGGGCCTAAGAATTAATAGAAATTATAACATGGTATATCTTTCCATTATGAGGGTTCATATTAAAATAAACAAATAGGTTTGAAGAAAACTAGAGTTTAAATATAATAATCCCATTTTTATTGAAAAAAAGAAATTCAATGGAATTTTCTGATTTTTATTATAATTTTTTTTTATTTTATAGTTTTTTTTATAATTCTATAAAAAATTAAATTGAAATAACCCTTGAAATGTAATCAAGTGAAATTATTGTTAATAACATATAATTATCGGTTAATTATTTATCGAGTGTTATAATTGGTATAAAAGGAAAGGTTTAGAAAAATTTAGTGGTTTGAATATTTTTAAGAAAACTAATATGAGGGACATTAATCTATATATAATATTATCATATGAAAACTTTGAGGGTTTACATGTTTCTTCATATAATCTATATCAATTATAGAATAATTTTCCACAAAGTAAATAGGGTGAATGAAATACAAATCCAAGAGGAGGATAATATCCTACCAGATATGCATGCTGTAATGGTTGGAATAAAATTGAATACTTTGTAGCTATTATAGATTATTTGACATGGTATATTAATAGTGGTACCCATGCTAGATGGTGACTAAACTCTCTGTAGAGTTACATGTGTATGAGTCCAATTTCTCTTGATTGGTTGCTATGCACCAAATTCCCTTCTATACTCTAATAGTAAAGCTGACAGGTTTTAATTAGGATTGAAACCATGTTTTTGAAGAGATTTTTCCTTTAGAAAATTTAAAATATTTGAGAAAATTTTATATAGTACTGAGAATATTGAGATAGAGTTTTTTGAGTTTTATAAAAACAAAGACAAGAAATTATCCAGGTGGAAAAAATGAGAAAAAATCTATTAAATAAATCCAAAGGTAAGAGGTATAAATTTATCTCTTTTGAAAAGTGTGAAAATAATATTTTAGGGGAGTGTCTTATAAAATGTTTAAAGTGTTATTGATATGGTATGTCAATACACTTGTCAATTCATTGAAAACACTAGAATTAGGGTAATGGACAGACCAAATATGATAAGCTTCTATTGAGATATTATAAATGCAATGAGATGGTCTATGATACTGATGGGTTTCTAAAGAAAATAATGAATATTGGGAACCTTCATGTCCATAAGTATAAGGGTGTGGAAAATTCATTCACGATTACCTCAAAAAATGAATGATAATAAAATAAAGTGTTAAAAGATACATTAATTTTTTACTCAGATTATGCCAAAGTTTTATTTGATTTATAGTCTATAAATTATTTTATTTATAGATAATTTTTTAGCATAATGGAAATAAAATCTCATGAAATAGATAATAAATATTTATTTATAAATCCTAGAGGAAATATAAGTTATTTTAAAGTAGTAAAGAAATACAAGGATGCATTTACTGATAATTTATTTGGTATTATTCCTGATCGGTAAGTTGAATTAACTGTTGAATTAGTCCAAAAATATAATCCAATTTTAAAGACCACTTATTTAATTGATCAATTAAATTTACTGAAAATAATTAATAAGTTACAATGAAAAGGGTTTTATATTTCCTATCACTTCACCTTAGAGTGATCCTATTTTTTTAGTTAAAAACAAGGTTGGTTCAATGAGGGTTTGAATTATTTTTAAATCATTCAATAATATTAATATTAAGAAAAAGTATCTGTTACCTCATATAAATGACCTATTTGATCTGATTTAGTTAGTGGATTATTATTAAAAGATAGATCTAAAGTCTAGATATCACCAACTAAAAATAATAGAGGAAGAAATTCTAATGACACTGTTTTCTACTAGGTATGAGTAATATTAGTTTTTGGTTATTCCCTTTGGGATAAATAATGCACTTTTTATATTCATATATCATAGTAATATATTTTTCATTGAGAAAATTGATTAATTTTTGGTTGTTTTTCATGATGATATATGAGTTTATTCTAAAATAAATGAGGAACATGAGAAAAAATTAAAAATTATTATGAAGAATTTGAATGAAAATAAGTTTTATTGAAAATTTATAAAATGTGAATTTTGATTATAGTGTATTTATTTACTTGTAAATATTTTCTTTAAGGATGAAATAATTATATATTATGATAAAACTTAGGTTGTGTATGAGTGTCCATGACCTATAAATGTCACTAAGACTCAATGTTTTATTATATTAGTGGGTTACAATCAATAGTTTGTTGAAAAATTCACTTGGTTATCTATACCACTAAGAAAATTAACTAAAAATGAGTAAAATTCATTTGGATAAAGGAATATGTTGAATGTTTTTCAGAATTTGAAAAATGATTGGTTAATTCTCCATTATATATAAAAATAGTGAGTTCATTATCTATAATGACTATTTTTTTAAGTGACCTTGTTTTATTTTGATGGATGATGATTGGGTGACTATATATGAATCATGATAATTGAAAATCCATGAATATAATTACTATATACATGATCTTGAACTAAATACAATATTTTTTTTAAAAAAATATTGATGTATCTATTACGTGGGATAAAATGTGAAATCTACACTGACAATAAAAGATTAAAGTGTATATTCACTCACAAAAATTTGAACATGAGATTGAGAATATGGTTAAGACTAATAAAGAATGCTAATAATTAAGATCATGGTTTTCAAGGAATATTAGAGTTGGTTAATATGTGTTAGTTTCTTGAATTTAATAATGAATTAGAAGGTGTTATGAGATTTGTAAATAGTTTGTTCATGCTAAATGATTATAAATTAAATAATGAATTGTTGAGTGGATCTCATAGTACTATATTTCTTGTTCTTATTTACTGAAATAATATGCACATAGAACTTTAGGAATATTATTGCTGATAAAGAATAAAGAATCATATTAATGATTTAACCATGAAGTTTATGGATTTTCAATGAGTTAAAGTTGTGTGAAAAGTACTATAAGAGATGCTTGAACCTTTTTTTATACTTTAATAGAAATGATAGAATATATCCATGGACTTCATGGTATTATTATCAAATACGTATTGATGTAATAATGAAATCTTTGTTATTATTTATTGATTAACTGAATTTGTGCATTTTCTTTATATTCAACATAGTATGTATTTAGATCATATTTATGGACTCTAACTTAAAGAGATAACCTGATTAAATGGAGTACCTAATTTTCTAGTATCTCATTGTGAACCTAGATTTACATCTCATTTTTATAAATGACTTCAATTTTTTTTGGGATTCGAATTAAATTTATGTTCAACTTTTCATCTTCAATAAGATGAATAGTTGAAGCAACTACTTTAGACTTTAGAGGATATGATTTGGGATTTATCATTCCATAAACATGGAAGTTGGTACCAACCTATATATTTGTTGGAATTTCATTATAATAAATGTTTTTATTCTAGTATACAGATGAAAAATTTGGTGAAATTATTTATAAAGTGGAGTAAGAATCCAATATATTGGGACATAATCAGTAAAGTGATGTTTTTGGGACTAGAACTGGTAGACGAAATGGTTGACAATGTAATGATGATTTAGATACACATGTGATCATATCATATCATGAATCATTTTATGTATATAACCAAATGAAATATCTCTCATTTATGGTATGTGATCATGTATTTCTTAAAATACCTCATTGGAATGGTGTTCTATAATTTTATAAAATTTAAAGTTAAGCTCATGATTTATTGGTTCATGTAATATTCTAAAAAAGGTGGGATAAGTTTCTTACTGAGTAGATTTTAATCTAAGTTTATCTTTTATATATTATGGGTTTCATGTTTTTTTTGAATATATATGTTCCTCATTCATTTTAGGATTTTTACATTCAGTTAGAATAATTAGAAGAGAATATTTCTTATGAGGAAATTCTAGTGAAAATTCTTGATCATAGAGAGTATGTGCAAGATCCTTTACTTCTCCATGTACTATTTCTTTTAATTTTTTTTATCCCCTTTAATTTCATAAATGACCCTTTTTCCTAGTGTAAAATTATTTCTCTAGGTGTTTTGGGGCTCAGAGAAGTCGTAATAGTAAAGGCTAATAGTGGCCTAAAGCCTGTGAGATCCTATAATTCCACTAGCTAGCTAGTAGAAAAAATATAATCCTAGTTAAAATATAGGAGTCCTACCTCTTATTTGGTGATACCCAGTAGACAACTGGTGGGGTAATGGAATAATGGTACTTCTCTAGGAGTCCCACCATCTATCCTGTGAGACTCGCCGACAGACCAATGGAATTAGGCTATGCTAGGATTATGAGGGAAAAAATCATATTTATAACCCATAGAACCCCTATTTAAGTTATAATTAACCCCTACTTGACCCTAATTTAAGTGTTTTTTCCAGGTTACTTTGAGGAATCTTAGAATTATTTAACACCTTTCCTTAGTTATATTATTTTTTCTTTGATTAAGATGACTTAAATATTTATCATAGTGTTACACATTGATCCAAAAACATGATCATTGGTCTCTTATTCACTACTCTTATGTCAGGTGGAATGAAACATCTCTTTAAGTTCCATATGCATTTCCTAGAATGTGAAACATGTGAAATCACATGAGATCACTTTGTGCATGAACCCTTCTAAATTGAATTTTCTTATAATGAATGAATCTTTACGCCTAGTCCTCCAATAGATGTCATTAGGTTTGTAGGATTTGGGATAAGGACTTGTGATCACCTAATTGGTGTGACTACCCATAAACCTATGTCATAAATTGGGATGTGAGAAACTAGATCCCTATGTTAAAAAATGATTTTTTAATGTAATTTTATTAACATATAAATCAATGTAATTGTCTTGATATGGAATCACTTGGCTTGTAAGTGGATAATTGGCCTGACTATAGATTAGGAATGTGGACATGATGGAGTATGGATATAATGGAATGTGAGTGGAAATTGGTATATATTAATATGTTAATTAGAAGCTGTCATAAAGGTAGGTGAATTATCATGAAACTGTAAAAATAAGGAAATTGTGATTGATTGACTGATAAATGAGTGATTTAAAATAACAGAATAAATGGTATAATAATTGGTAATTGGGAGGAAATAAACAATACAAAATATGATGGAATCATTAGCATGTTTAGTAAATTGGAATTCATCCAATATTTTTTCATTTTATATTTTAAATGTTAAATAATATATATCATGGGAATTTACAAAGATTCTGATGTCCTATGAGTATGTAAGCGGACATTGAATGAGAATTTACATAGAGTATGATGTCCTCTAAGCATGTAAGTGGCCATAGCATTGGAATTTTCATTGGGAATATTAGTAATATTTCCCTTGGTCTGGACTTGATCCTTTCAGACATGTAAGAGAATCTGGAAAGGAAATTGACAAAAATTTAGTTATTGCATAGTTACTTGATTCCTAAGGGTCATATACATAGTTACTTAATCCCTGAGAGTGAGATGCATGGTTACTTAATTCCTAAAGGCAATATGTACGGTTACATGTTTCCTAAGGGAGACATGCATGGTTACTTGATGCCTAAGGGTGAGATGAATGGCTAATTAATGATTGAGGGAGATATAAACAACTACTTGATACTGAGAATTGGTATTTGGTCCTTGGCCTGGTAATATACTTGGACAAAGAGATATAATATATAGATATTTCCTCCATGAGGCTGATGTAGGTATTAGATGACCTCAGGTGTCAACTTAGAGCTTGAGGGTAGGTGGTTTATTTGATGTTTTATGATAATTTATGAATTAATTCCCTTTATTTTTATATTGTTTCATGTACTATTATTTTAGACCATATTTGTTGAGGTGCCATGGGTGTCAGTGTTTTGAGTTTTACTAACACTCTATTTCGGTGTCGTTTGGTACCCGAGAAGAATTCATAGATGCAGGTCTAAAAAAGGGAAAGACTATTATTATTGATTGGATTCTATGTTGGGTGAGTATGGAGATTGGATAAGGACTAATCATGGGGTTTGGAATAGAAATTTTTTTTTGGATTCAATCTTTTAGTTGGTTTATTATTTTACTTTCCACATTACATTTAGTTTCGAATACTACATGTCATGGAATGGTTTATTATATATTTTTTGTTTGTATTAATCTATTTTCTAACCGAGTTGTAAATTTTTATTTGTTTATCATATTTATATTATGACTATTTCTCTTTTTCAAAAGGGTATAATCTCCCCATTATATTCTTTAGACCCTCACTACTAGTCGGTAGCCTTGGGAGTATGAATTGGCATTCTTGAGGTCATATAGAGACCGATGTCAGTCATGTAAGGGAAAACTGGAATGGGGAAGTTATAGTTGGGGTTATAAACTAAGGAAAATCACTTGTTTAAGGTTTTATAAAAAAACCATATGATGGAAGAAGCAATATGGGAACCTAAAAAGGCTATGAAAGAAAAATATCCCTAACCATTTAAGCAATAAATAAAATAGTGAGGGTACCATTTCTTTATTAAAGGAAGAATGTGAAATCCCAATTTTTTTTAATAATAAATCAATTTAATGTGTTATTAATATTTATGATTAGATTTTATGGATTCACATTCATTGTAACAATTTAATACGACTTTTCAAACCAAAAAAGAAATAGTTTTATTCTAATAAAAGTATTTTCCATGTATTAAATGGTTTTATATAAAAGTAAAATTTCTAAATTTAATACAATGAAATGGAAAAAATGACTTAATTTTTGATATCATAATATAAAATATATATTATGTTTAATTTTTTATATTTTTCTAAAGATGTTGATTTTTAAGTGAATGGAAAAAATATCATTTTTTTGTAAAACCTATCATTTTTTTAAAAAATTTAAAAATTCACATTATAATTTGGATTGGTTTTAAATTAACAATAGTAAATTTTGAATAAAATAAATCAAATTAATTCTATATTAATCAACAATATTATAACACCTTGATATTTTAAATGATTTACACTATGTTCGATAACACACAAGACAGAAAACATTATGTTGAAATGAATCACAAAATATTATTATTTAAATATGATTATATATATATGGATATTGGATATATAAACATTATATATATATATATTATTTATATAAATATTTTATTGGTATTAAGTTCAATTTTTAAGAAATGAATATAAATTTTTTTGAAGGTAATAGAGATATTTTCAGTGAAATTGATTTTATATGCGCTCTGTATTTTTATAAAAATAGAATAAATTTATCAAAATTGATAAATATTATAATGTAATAATAAGATTATATATATTAAATATAGTTAATTAATATTAATTTGAATATGTATATTAGGAAAGGAATGAGAATAAGGTCAATTTATCCTCTAAAAATTCATTTTCTTCAATAAATGATTTTTATTACATTTTTTGTGTGGAAATTGTAATTAATAAATGCTAATTTTAGAAAATTTATTTGATAAAATGAACTTAATTTTTGAAATAAAAATATCAAAAATATCTGAGGATGCTATTTTTGGATTTTTATAAATCGATTTATTTTTTTACAAATAGTAAAAAAATACTAATTTTTATTGAAAACTGCCTTTTCGTTTCAAGAATTCACAAACTTCAATTTTATTTTCAAAAATTTTGAAATTTAAATTAGTTCATAAATATTAGTAAAAATATAATTAATATAATTATAATAAATTTTATTCTTTATTTTTTAATAAAAAGTTTTTATACTTAAGAAAACCTCTTTTTTGGAAAACTGATTTTCATTGCATTTTATAGGTTAAATTTTAATTCTAAATTTTAAAATTATGTGAATTTAATTTGATTAAATATATTATATATTTATAATAATAATAATTAATATAATATAATGGGTTAAACTTTATTTATGGTCATTATGAATAGTTCCAATAGTAATTTTTTTTTCACCGCGACAAGGATAATAGAGGTAGATCTTGGTTAAAACTATGAGGCAATTCTTAACTTCTCTATGAAAAATTTATTAATCCTATTTTCTGAGTGTTTTTTGACCAAATATATGTAAAAAGAGTTAAATAATTGATTTTCAAACATTATTTTGAATTTGGGAGGCCAAGATTGATGTTTATAAAGATAAGTTATATTTTATTCAAATAAAAAACCATTTTTGCATCTTTGAATTTAATAGATTGGTTGGATAATGCCATTTAGTTTTTCATTTATCCAAAATCCTATAAAAAATCATTTTATTATTATTTAGCAAAAAAACTTTAAATATAGATTAGTACCTTATTTCAAGGTAAAAATGTTTTACACTTAAATGAGGTACTTTCCTAAAAATTGTTTTGCATGTGTTTTGTTTTGTTATATTAAATGTAATTTTTCCACATATAGAAATTTAAAAAGATAAAATTTATTTCAAATTTGGAATTATAAGTCCAACTTTTTAGAATAACAATTTTAATTTGGGTTATATAATTATGCTATCTTTGTAAAATGTTAATTTATCATGGTTAAAGTTAAAATGGGTTTAAAGTGGTTTCACTTGGATATAAGAATTATAATATGTACAAAACATTTCTAAATGTAACTTTTTTGAGTTTATTAAATTCATATCACACACTATCATATAATATTGGGTACCTTTTTACCAGTTTACATGATTATGAAATATATAATTTAATCTTTTAAGTAAGTCTGAGTGTGTCCCTTCACTCACATATAAAAGGGAACCCCATTTCCTCTATTACTAACATATTTTGTGCATTATATTTTGGAAACTACCTATCTAGATAACTTTATAACATCCCTAAACACATTTTATAGGCCTTGGTATGATCATATTACCAACCTAGGAAGGATTTTTGTATAAACCTAAAGAGGTTCTCTTAATATGAAGTACAATTCTTAAATGATTATTTTAATTTTTAATTATCTTCTACCTAATTAAAATATTATTAATAAATGAAAAAATAATATTATTATATTACATATAATTTTATGTTTTTATGTTAATTTAATAACCTATATCCACCTCATCTTCCATCAAATGAGAAACTAAACCATCATTTGTGTGTATGACAGACTTCTCCAATGCAAACCGATGTAATTCATTTTCTATCACTGCCTCTCAGAGAAAGATAAAATGATGGATTTAATATATAAATATGAAACTAGTGAAAAAACTATAATTCTTAAAAGGTAATACATAATCTATTTACTTACCTATCCATGCATTGAAATATGATAATTTCATTCATATGTATATGTGGACTTCCACCACCACGAATTGACACGATTCATTTTTCATAACCACATCACATGGATGGTATATAAAAGTGTATTTAAACATTTAATATGATATTTATGATATAATAATAATTATATAAAGTCAAAATGGTACTTACTTTCATTACATTACACTCTTTGAAAAATGAAAATGTCACTCAAGCGTATGTACGACCTACCGTCTACATTATTATAACCTAATTCATTTTTCATAACCATATTTCATGGTTCATTTTAAAAGTATAATTAATATATAAAAATTGTAATTATTTCATTATTTTTATTCTATATATTATTTAATAATTAACCCTTTTATTATAGTTAACCTACCAATATCATTTTGGACAAATGATCCGGATATCGTCGAAACATCCAATGCGAACTTAATTTATTATGTAATTTTATATAATATGATAATAAATAAAATAATAGGAACAATAAATTTTAAATATTTTATGAAGAAATTAAATTATTAAAATTATTTTATTATTCATGAAGGTATACAATGCATGTGATGAGTTGGACTTGAGGTAAGTGATATCAAGTCTCAATTCAATTTCTTTGCGACTTAAGTTATTTTCACCAAATTTTTTATTTTTTTGTGGTGTATAATATACCTTATAGATGCATTTTATCAATATTATATAAAAATTAAAGTGTCTAAAAATTAATATAAGTTAATTCCTTAAATGTTTCTTTAGTTCAGAATTTATCAATTGGAAAGGGACATATTAACTTAAAACCTTGTTTTAAACATTTTTTAAGATTTATTCTCAAAATATTTTCCTTCCTTGTCCATATTATTAAAAATAATTTCCATAAGTATTTAAATATATTTAAGTTAATTATAGATTACATTTTATGTATCTTTTTTACATCATTTTGAAGGTTTTCAAAAGGACTATTTTTATGTATTTTATTCAGAATATTTTGACTATCTTTACAAATGTGAAAGTATTTTTCTATTTTAACATATAAAATGTCAATAGATTTTACCATTTACTGAATTTTTATTTGATATTTGGAGTCATTTATAATATTCTATTTTTTTCTTCAAATAAAAACCCTTATTCCATTTATTTTTGGAATTTTAGTTTTTAAAATTGGGTTTTAAAGATTATTGTTATATCAATATCCAAAAATGATTTAGTTATGGGTTGAAAAGTATATTTTAATGAGTTTTATGATGAAATTGTAATAATTTTTGTGTTTTATGATTTTTATGGTCCTTGAAATTTTTTTATGTTTGGTTGTTCTTGATATATCTCTTCCATTCATTTGATAATGATTATGTTCGCTATAGGATTTTGATGGATGTCGAACAAATTGGTAATTCCAGTTATAAGAGTGATATGAAGATGATTTATCAAGGAATATAAATTGATTTTATATAGTTGATAATGATTTTTCATAGAAATAATTTTATTTCAAAAGGTTAGACAATGCTATTTTTAAATGAATAATACTCCATTTTAGGGTAAAATATATGTTTTTAAGAAAATAGTTTTTATGGGTTCTCATGTTTTCTTAGAAAACCCTCATGATTATGATTTTGAATTTATGTTTTCTTATAAGTTGATTTATCAAAATATCTTGGAAGTAATGTTGATTTCATATGTTTGTAAATTATTATTTGACCTTAAGGTTTATTATGTCAAATTAAAACTCTCTTCCATGATCTCATGGTTTTGAAATGTACCAACAAGTTTATTTCTTCCTTTTTATGTGCCCATAATGAGTTTTTTTTTGTGATAATGCCATGGTTTCAATTTTTTTCATAGAGCCTAAGGGTGATTAGGAACTATATGAATGCCCAAATTTCTATTATGGTTATTTAATAAAAAATAATAGAACATGTTTTAATGGAACAAGTGTTTAAATTTAGGTATCTTTTTTATAGAAAAAAGGACATTAAGTGGAATTGTACAATTTTTATTATAAGGGTTTGATATATTTGTATTTTTCCTAATTCTCAAATAATATAAACTAAAATGATGGGGTAAGAAGGTTAAACCATAGTCATATATCTAATAAGTATGGGTTAAAAGGGGATATATTCATTATAGTTGGTATTAGGGGAGGTTTTAGACAATTAAGGGGATTAAAATGAGTTCTTATGAGGTTTAAATAGGAGTTAAGAATAACATCATGAGTTAATAAGTCTAAATTTGATCATAAGTTTAAAGGAATAAATGCTCCTTTTTAGGTTTTATGTGAGGAAATTTTAAGGTACTTAATGATATTTTTGGAAATGTTTTATAAGGTTTAGATTTAAGAAACCCTTAGGTTTTGGGTGAAGGATTATTTTAGAAGAATACTATAAAATTTTTGGGATATAAGCTAAAAGTATTTATATAACTCAATAGGTTAAAACATTTATTAATTTTGAGGTTATTTAGGTTATTTGGGATATATGGTTGTTTATTTATTTAATTACTCACGTTGAACTTTGGGTGTTATGCTTTCAATTTTAGAGATTGATGTTTGATGGTTTATTCATATTGGATATTATCTTATCTTGTACTAACTTTTTTTGTTTTAGTTAATGTCAAAATACTGGAAGAATAATTTTTTACCCTTTTTTGGATCATGAGATCTATTAGATCTTTATTTTAATCCTTTAGGAATGAAAAATTCATCTTGAATACTCATCATTTGGAGCAATATATGTTATTTTTTTAAAAAATTGATTAATGGATGAGATTCTACATTTCAAGAATGTATATATTCTTATTTTATTAGTCTAGATGGAAAAGTAATTCCTCAAATATATGAAAATGATCTTTAAATGAAAATTTTATCCTATTACCTTATTTTTTGAAGAATTGAGATTATTTTTCACACCTAATTGGTTTATTGTTTTTTTGTTCATTAACTTTCTCATGACCACTAAAATTGTTATGATAAATTTTAATTATCATTATCCATCATTACTCAGGAATTAATGTTTCATCCATGTATATTTTTTCACCTCCCATTAATGTAATCCTATTTGGAAACATAGTTATGTGTTATTCAATTTAACCTTTATATTTCCATTTCCATATTTTCAAAAGGAAGCTTTATTAACCTTTTTTATAATGTGGGTTTTCAAAAAATGTATTTTCAAATTTTAAACCCATGATTATTGAAGTAAAGTAAAATAAATTTGGATGTGCGGGGGGTGGGGGGTGTTAACACCTTGATATTTAAAAATATGAACATTATGTTTGATAGTGTACAATATGCATAACACTTGGCATAAAAAACCCTGACATATTATTATTTAAAAGTGACATATATATATATATGGATTTTGAAAAAATATCAATTATATATACATATATATATATTTATGTTATGTTTTTTTTAGATTAAATTTATCATAAATGAAGAGAAAATAATTTTAAGATAATAGAGTTATTTTCAATAAAATTGTTTTTATGTGAACAATATATTTTTATCTTAATAGATTAAATTTATCACTATTGATAAATTATAATAATGAAATAATAAGATTATATATATTGAATATAATGAATTAAAATTATTTTATATATGGTCATTAGAATATTATTGAGAATAAGTTCAATTTATACATCACAAATATATTTTATTTAGAAATTATTTTTATTACATTTTCTGCATGGATATTGTAAATAATTTCTTAAAATTTTATTAAATGATTTATTTGAAATTAACTTTATTTTTGAAATAAAATTAGCAAATTTATATTAGGCTGATATTTTTGGGTTTTTCTGAAATGATTGGTTTTTCATTGAATAGTGAAAAATACTAATTTTATTGAAAATGATATTTTCATTTCAAGAATTCCCAAATTTCCATTTAGTTTTAAAAAATGTTAAAATTAAAATTAGTTTATTTATGTTATTAAAATTAAAATTAAAATTAATTAAATAATTTTTATTAATTATTTTTGTATAAAAAAATATTTATACTGAATAAGATTTTTTTTTCTAGATACCACTTTTCTTGACTATTTGTTGGTTTAGTGTTAAATTAAATTCTACCAATTATATTAATTTAATTTTATAAATTGGATAAAATATTTTTAATAATAATAATTAATATAATTTTATAGTTTTAACTTAATAATTGGATATTATAAATAGTAATTGTAGTAAATATTTATCACCGTAGAACGTGTAAAAGAGATAAAACAGGGTAAAAACTTGGAGGTAATGCTTTAAAATCAATCTAAAACTTCAATTTATCCAATTTTATTACTGTTTTAAAAATCATAGGTTTAAAGAATTAAGTAAATATTTTGAAATATATTTTTTAATTTTGGACTCTAATCTTGACTTTCATTAAGACAAGTTATATTTTATTCAAATTAAAAATTATTTCTGATTATTTGAATTTAATGGCCATGGTAGAAGATTCCATTCGGTTTTGGATTGATCCAAAAGTCAAAAAAATAATTTTTTTTATTATTCCACTAAAAAATTCATGGAACCAAATTTATAACTTTATTCTAATGAAAAATTATTTTTACACATAAATCGTGTTTTTTCTAAAAACAGGTTTTCATTGTGTTTCTGTTAATATATTAAAATAAATTTATTCCAGCATTATAAATTGAACCTTATAAAATTGATTCCAAATATGGAATCATAATGTTCCAATATTTTTATATGGTCCCATTTTTTTTATTCATACAATTAAGTTATCATGATAAAAATTTAATTTATCATTGTTAAGGTTAAAATGGATTAAAGTTGTTTAACTAGAAGATATGGATTAAAATTTATAAAAAACTTGTATAAATGTGATTGGTTGAGTTTGTTTGGACCATATAAAAATTTATCTTAGAAATTGGTGTTACTTTTTTGAACTTCTCATTATTATGATATATATATTATTAGAATTTTAATTAATTCCAAGGGTGTCCATTCCCTCAATTATAAAATGCCCCCTCATATATTCTATTCATCAAAATTTTTGAAAACTATATTTCAAAAAATAACTATAAAAATACCAAAATAACATCCCAAAACATATCTATGAGGACATAATGTTATCACAAAACCATCCTAGGAAGGATTTATGTATAAAACTAAGAGGCTTTCCAAAGAAGTGTTATAGTTTTTAAACGAGAATTTTCATTTTATTTATTAGTATACTTATTTAAAATATTGTTTTACAATGATTATATAATAAAATTATTTTATTAATTATACTTATATTTTATTTTTTTAATGTAATAAACTATATCCATATCATCTTCCATTAAATGGTAAAGGGAACCATCATTTGTGTGTATAGTTGACTATAGCCCCATGAGCCGATGTAATTCATTTTCCATCACTGGCTTTCACAAATATATATAAAGATTGAATTAAAATATGAATAATATACTAATGATTTAATTATAATTATTAAAATTTAATATTCCATTTATTTTGTTACCTTTTATTCCACTGAAAAAAAGATAACATCATTCACGCGTACGTGTGGATTACCACCTCCATGATGCGATGTGATTCGTTTTTCATCACTGCATTTTATGGTTGTTATATATAAGTGTATTTAAATATATAACATTGTATTTTTGTTTTAATAATCACTATTAAATGATAAAAATTTACATACCTTATTTCCATCATGGCCTTTAAAAAATGTGAACATTACTTACGCGTACGTGCAACTTACCGTCACCTTGATTGTAATGTAATTCATTTTTTGTAATTTTTTTTATAGTTGGTTTTAAAATTATAATAATCAATAAAAATTATAATTATGTAATAATTATTATTTTGGATATGATTAAATAAATAACTCTTTGATTATAGTCCACCAACAAAAGTCATTTTGGTCATATGATCCGAATATCATAAAAACATCAGATGTGAACTTAATTGATTAAGTAATTAAATATAACATGATAATAAATAAAATAAGAATATTAATAATTTTAAATTTTTTTATTATGAAATAAAAAAATTAAAAAAATTTATTATTCAAGAATAAAAAAACATTCGTGATGATTCAAACTTGAGGTAAGGGATTTCTCGTCTCAATTCTTTTTCTTTGATGCTTAAGATATGTTCACCACATGTTTTATATTTTATGGTGTAAAAAGTACCTTTTTGATGTATTTTATCATTATTATCTATAAATTTATGTGTTTACATATTAATTCATGTTATTTACTTAAATATTTCTTTGGTTCATAGGTTATCACGTCATAAGTGACACGTTACCTTGAAACCTTCACTACTAGAAAATAGATCTATACCCACAGTTCAAAACCGTGGGTATAGCCCCCAAAACCGTGGGTATAGGCTATACCCACAGTTCTGGGAACCATGCGGCTGAACGGCGTCGGTATAGGTCCCTGAACTATACCCACGGTTTTGGTCAAACCGTGGGTATAGGTTTTTGCCACCGTGTCAATACTCTATACCCACTGTTTTCAAACCGTGGGTATAGGTTTTATAAAATAGTGGGTGTCCGGATTCGATCCTGTGACCTCTTCCCCGCTAACGAACCACCTTACCACTTCCCCAATGTCGACTTTACGTATATGTATATATATTTTGTTAAATATATTTATTTAAACCGTGGGTATAGAGGGAACAACCATTGGTATATAACTCCCGCCAAAAAAAATTTTTCCCGCGGAAAAAAAAATTTTCCCGCGCAAACGTGGGAAAACTATACCCACGGTTTGTCAAAACCGTGGGTATAGGTTTTTAACCAAAGTCTATCCCCACGGTTTTGGGCAAACTGTGGGGATAGAGCTCACATATACCCACGTTTTATGGCCAAACCGTGGGTATAGGCATGTTTTGGAGACCCTATACCCACGGTTTTCTTAAACCGTGGGTATAGGTTCTGGAAAACTGCCTATACCCACGGTTTTTGAAAACCGTGGGGATAGGGTGACCTATACCCACGGTTTTTTCCAAAACCGTGGGTATAGGTCCATTTTCCAGTAGTGCTTGTTTTTAATATTTTAATATTTTATTTTCTAAATATAATTTTCCATGTATATATTATTAAAAACAATTTTATATGAATGTATATGTAAATAAATGAATTATAAAGGAAAATTAATTTCAGTGTTCACTTCCACTCATTGTTTTTAAGAAGGAATATTTTTATATATTTTATACAGGATGTTTTGACTTTCTTTAGAGAAGGAAAAATGAATATTCTATTTTAACATATATAATGTTAAAATTTTCATTCCTCCATAAAATTATTTGATATTTCAATTAATTTTTGATCTTCGATATTTGTTTCAACAAAAAACCATACTTCTCTTTGTTTTGGAAATTTTAGTTTTGAAAATTGGTTTTTAAAGTAAAGGTATATATCAATATTTAAAATTTGTTTTATTATGGGTCAAAACCTATATTTTTATGAGTATTATGATGTAAATTCAATATTATATGTATTTTATGAATTTTATGGTACTTATACATTATTTAGGATATGATGATCCCAGTATATCTCTCTAATTTATTGTGTAATGGTTATGTTATCTGGAGAATTAGGTTATAAGTCGACTATATTAGTTATTGCAATTTTAAGAGTGATTGTAAGAGTGATATGAAAAAGATGTTCTAAGAAACCTACATGATTTTTCTATGATTTATACTGAATTTTCAGGTGAATATTTTGATTTCAAAAGGTAAGAAAGTTATATTTTGTTTTAAGGGGATGATTACCCCCTTTTAGGTAAATATGTATATTTGTATTATTTTTTTTCATGGGTTCTCATGTTTTATAAGAAGACCCTCATGATTATTATTTTCCCTTTATGTTTTCTTATAAAGTATTATATGAAGAACTCTAGGAAGTAAATTTGGATTCATATATACATAAATTGTTATTGGAGATCAAGTTTTATTATGTTAATGTTAAATTTTCATTGGTTTTTAAATATTCTAATGAGTTTGTTTCTTCCTTTTTATATGTCCCTTATTTAGTTTTTTTTGTGCACATCTCATGTTTTAAATTTTTTTATAGTACCTAATGATTATTAAGAGCTCTAATAATTCCTAAAATTTTAATATATATAAAACATTAAATTACAGAACATTATTTAATAAAATAAAATTTTATATTTCATTATCTCGTTTTTGTGGAAAAAATGGATATTAAGTGGAATTGTCTACTTTTTATTATAACAATTTGATATGTAAGTGTTTTTACTAATGAAATAAAACTATAAAAGGTACAATAAATATAATAACGTGAATCCATATTTATGAATCATTTAAATATGGGTTGAAAAAGGACCAGGTTCTTACAATTATGCTTGATTTTGTTATAAATTCATTTTTAGGCTTAAAACAGATTAAAAAAAACTCAGATTTTCATTGTGTTTTGTAAACTTATATTAAAATCAATATATAACACTTATATAAATTTATTCTTGAAATATATTTAATATTTTTAATTAAGAGGTTAAAATTTAGTTATGATTTCAACTTTATTTTTGTTCATAATGAACAATAACCACGGTAAAAGGTTGTTACCATGGTAAAGGGTAAAATAGGTTAATTAAGGTTAAAAATAATTGATAATGTCATAAAATACCATATTAAATATTATTTTATGAGTTAATTTTTACACTTTTATATTATCTTTTTAATCAGATATATTTAGAGATACTTTTTCATGAATATGACTTTATATTATTTTAAAACTTTTAAATATTACAAGATTTCCACTCCCCTCACTTAAAAAAGGAAACCCCCTCTTATATCTTATACAGTTAACTTGATATATTTATCTAAACCAATAATTATACAAATAAATTTCCAACATCCCTATCTATATAATATAGTTCATTTTATCCCCAAAATACCAACCTATAAGTCTTAATTTTTAATCCAAATGAGGTTTTGCAAAGAAGAGGCATAACCCTTAACTGAGTGATTTATTTTTTATTTCATCTTACACCAACTTAAAATTTTATATAACTAATATTATATGAAAATAATATTATCCTAAATATACCAAAATTTATTTATGTTGATGGAAGATCCCATTTTTATCTTCATTTACATCCTATGATAAATGAAAACATTACTCACACGTATGTGCGAATTACCACCTCCATTAACCAATGTATTTTTTCATCACCACCATACAAGGTTGGTTATTAGGATTTAATTATTGAATATAAAATAAATTAATAAAATAATTATTAAAATAAAATTATAATATATTATTTAACTTCTTACTATGCCATTAGTTGAAAAATGATAACATTGCTCATGCGTACTTGTGGACTATGACCGCCAAGAAGTAATACGATTCATTTTTCTGGTCCAAATTTTATGAATTATTATAAATTATTTTTTAATTTATTAAAAATTATATTATTCCATGATTATTATACTATATAGGATAAAATAATGACCCCTTTGACCTTGATCAAGCGTCAAAAGTTATTTTACGATTTTGAACCAAACATCCTCTAAATTTCTCACATAAATTTATATGATTTAATTATTATATAAGTAATGTTAATAAATTAAATAAATGGAATAACAATATGGTAATATAGTTAAAAAAATTTATTAATAAATTAAACAGTTAGTATAAGTTCATTGTAAAATAATTAATTTACGTACATGGTGAGTTGGACTGGAGGTGAACAATTTTGTTTAAAAATTTTATTTAAAAAGTTTTAGAGTTTTTATTATATGTTTAATAAATATTAATGTTATCTAAAATATTTAAAGTATTTTATTAATATACAGATATTTATATACAAATTCATTTTAAACCATGTTTTACTTTCTATATGAAGGTTTTAAAAAATTCTTTTTAATGTTTTCTGAATAGGCTAATTTTTAATTTTTTTAAAAGTGTGAAATTAATATTTTTTTAACATATATGGAATGATATAAATTTACTACCATTATAAACATTTTTATTTAATAATTTTCCACTAAATTTTTTCATAAATTTTCAAATAAAATATTATTTTCTATGCACTGGGGAAATTTTCATTTTAAGAGTTTTTAAATAATGTTGATTTTTATCCATGTTTTTTACTTAAAGTTAGGAAGTGATTATTCATGTTTGTTAAATAGAATAATTTATGAGATTTTACGTTAGAAATGAAATATTCTATGTATTTTATGTGTGTTATAGTCCTTGGACATTGTTCATGATGACATGTGGGATCGATATTTATCTCCAATTAATTAGATAATGATTTTATTATCTGTGGAATATTAGTTTGAATTAACTGAGTAGATTATTCCATTCATAAAATTTATTGTAAGATCGATATGAAGATGATGTTCCAAGGTACCAAAATGACGTTTTTTATGCTTGAAAATAAGTTTTTATAGAGGAATGCTGATTTTATAAGGCAAGATAATGAGTTTATGTTTAAATAAAAGTTTCCCCCTATTAAGGGTGAAAATTATTGTTTCTAGAAAATGTTTTCATGAGTTATTATGTTTTAATATAAACCCTCCTGATTACATTTTATTCCTTTATGATTTATTAAAAATGTTTAATGAAAGGCTTTGGGAAGTGAAGTTGATTTATTGAGTAAGGAAATTATTATATGAGATCACGATTATTTATATCAAATTAAAATTTTATACGGTATTTGTATCAACCTATTAATTTATGTAATATATATTTCAAATAAATTTAATCTCCAATATAGCTTGCATTACACAAAACATCTAGTTTAAAAGAACCATGATTTACTATTAAAATTTTATTATTTAATGTGACAGTTATAACCTAGCTATTAAATAGGAAGTTAATAATAAAGCTAATTGAATTATGAAAATTATGTGGTTACAAATGTATAACAAAAATTCATTGTTTATAAATTTATTAGAAATGAAAATAGGAAGCATTTGTAAGTGAAAGAAATGGGTTTTTCTAAAAAAAACTATTTTTTAACACTTTATGTGTTTTCCTCATAATAAACTAAATTAATCACTATTGGTGAATAATTTTTATAATTTTAATATATTATATATTCAATCAAGTGTCACATCATCCATCTAATATTTTTTTATGAATGAGATAATATTGAATCCAAATTTACGCTTAAAAATTATATTTTTCTAAAAATTTGATCCATCACAAAATTATTTTAAAATAAATTTTCCACTTTTATAAAATTTAATTGAATAAATAATATTAAATTTTTATATAAAAATGTTAAAAAATATTATATTTTTTTTATAATTTTCTAAAAAGATGAACTTTTCTATGAATAGTGAAAAATATTGATTTTTATTGAAAAATTCCTTTTCATTTAAAGAATATATGAAGTTTAATATTGTTTTAAAATAGTTTAAAAGTATTTTTTTTTCAATTATAATATTATTAATAAAATTTAGGTCATTTAATCTATTTTATGTTGAATTTTAATATAAAAATATTTTATTTTTAATAAAAAAATTTATTTGGGAGATTTCTTTTTCATTGCCTCTACGAGTTTAATATTGAATTGAATTTTACCACTTATATGAATTTAATTAATAAAAGATGATTTAATATTTGGAATAAGAATTATTAATTCTATATTATTTTTTAAAATTAATTTTTGGTTAGAATGAATAATAAAAATAGTCAGAAATAATTACTACTATTAAGGTTAAAACGAGTTTACTGGGGGCTGAACTGAAAATATATGAGTTAAAATTACATAACAAATTGTGTAATTATATGGGTATTTCAATATTTAGACCTTATATTATATAATGTTATATAATGATCCATTTGGGATCCTTTTTGTGTGTGTAAAATGTGTATATATCATTCATTTTAAAAGATTATAGATGTTTCCTCTCCTCTACATATTAAAGGGAACCCATATCCTTTCTTATTCACACTTAAAAAGTCCTTTGGTTCATCTAAGAACTACCAAATTTTTTTATTACTTCCCAAACCACATATTATATCCCTTATTTTGATTATTAAACCCTCTTAAGAAGTCTTTTTGTGCAAAGCTAAAGAGGTTGTCTAAAAAAGATGTATCATCTTCAACTAAGATTTTTTGGTTTAATTTATTCTTAATCCTCCTTAAAATGTTATTTAAACACAAGGAAATAATAAATAAAGTATCTAATATAAAATATTATGTTATTATATCAATTTAATAACCTATATCAAAAACCTATTCCATAAAATTGGAAAATAATTCATTGATTGTGTGTATGGAAGAATGCCACCTCACGAACCGATATTATCCACTTTCCATCACCGCCACTCATTGATGGATATAATAATGGATTAAAATTATATATATATAATGATTTTATATTTTGGTAATATTTATACTTATATAATTATAATATAACATCTACTATCTTACATATCATTCCATTGAATAATGATAACATCCATAATGTGTATGTGTGGGCTACTGCCACCACGAAACGGTGTGGTACATTTTTCATTTTATTTTGAGATGGATATTAATAAGGGTATATTTAATTAATATTTATGATATATGATATATAATTTTTTTTAATTTTTTTTTCATTTTATTCATCAAATAAAATTGTAAACAATGTTCATGCGTATGTACGACCTACCTTCTCCATGAACGATGTAATTCATTTTCTATTTCTTAATTTTATTGATTATTTTAAATAAATATATAATGAATATATATTATATTTATATCATTATTAACATACCTTATATTATGTAACTATGTTCAAAGTACAAGGAACCAAACTACTGAAGAAAAACATGTAAGAAAAATAAATCATTCATCACCCAAAATAGGTACTTTAACAATGAATTGTTAATGAAAATGTGATTAAAGGGATAAGTAAAAGATATATGGTTTGATATACATGAATATGGTTATTTAATTGGTTTATAATTTTTTTATTTATTATACAATATGTTTGAACATGTGTGAATAAAGTCTATACTTTAGTTAAGGGATTTCCGTCTCACTTTTTCTTTATGAGGAACGTACCATATTCACCACATATTTATTTTATGTGGTGTATATACTACCAATGAAAGTATTTTATAATATTTATTTTGAAATTTTTGTAGATTTTTTATATCCATGTAAGGTTGTTTCTTTTATATGTCCAATGTTTCAAAAGTTACCAAAGTAGAAAGGTCTTATGTTACAATCTCAATATATGTCCTGATTGTTTATGATTAAGTTTACAATGATGAAATATTATGATATATCTCTCAATAAACGCTTGAATTTTTATATCCTGTTGTTATTTATGGAGAAATTGTTTTTCCTTTAATTTTAATCTCTCTAGTAACTTAAGATACCAAATGAGTCTTTTTAACAAAAATCAACATTCTTTATCTCTTCAGAAGAAAACTATTTTTTCTTCCATATCCATGTTTTGTAAAAAAAAATTGAAGAATGTTTTCTTAATAAATATAATTTTATTGTTTAAGTTTATTTTATCCCATGATTTTCTTTTTAAAATATTATTTGAAAATAATCTTTTTATTATTTTCTTAATTAGGTTCTCTTTTACTTTAACCTATATGGTATAGATGGAATTTACCACCATCATGACCTCTAAAGGTTTTAATAATTTATTTATAAATTAAAAAGTTTCCTTTCAAAGGAATTTTTTCCCATATTATTCGAGAAATATTTTTATTTTTAAATCAATTTTTAAGGAATATTTTCATCAATAAGTATGTCATGAACCGATGAAAGCAAGGTATATATCTAAAATAACCCCAAGCCTGCCTCTATAAGAGAAGGGGTGGAAAAAAGAACCTAAAGGAATATCCTAAATGAGAGGCATTTTTCTTTGTATGTTTGCACGCACACCAAACCATCTCAACATAGAAGTTCATAGTAATAACAATAAAAACAGGCAGCACTTAAAAGTAAAAAAAGTATGCATAACTTCTATAGTGTAAAAGAGTATAACAATGAAAATTGAAATGTAAAGGGAAAAATATATTTTAGACTAGAAATGTGTTCCAAATTGAAAATACTAGAAAATTAAATTATTGAGGGAGCACATCTTCTGATCTCTAAGTTATGACCACCATATGTGGTCCAAAGTACCAATTATCCCTAAGATCCTCTGAAGTCACTACCAACATGTCCTCCATCTACATAAGACACGACACATGTAACAAAAACCCATGAAGGGTTGAGTATATGCATACCTAGTAGGATTCATTGAAAGATAAAGTTGGAGTAGTAAGAGATACTACATGAATAGAAAGTAGTGTATATTGAATATAATGCAAGATATATTGAAAGAGAATAGATCAACCCAAACCCAGATAGAGTAACCTAGTCAAACAGCATGGGGCTCATCATGGTTTTTAGATTAAATACACATTGTGTTTTTTCTACATATAGTAGGATAGTAGAGTCACCCAACCATGGGAAACTAAAAATAGGAAGAACGTGTCTTACCCCATGAGTATTCAGAACCCATAGAAGGAGATTAACCATATCAAAAGGTATTGTTACAAGTGAATTTATATATTATCAATAAAAATAAGACCAAATAATTGAGTAAGGGGATCTCGATCTCACAACTCATCCCATGAATAAAATTCACCAACAGTTCCAAAAGTCCATCAATGATGCCCAACATCTCATGCATCTTCCCCAGAAGTAACCATCCAATTAAATCCATACCTCTTTGCTATGCCACACGTTATTGGGGCCAAAATATATTGGTTGAGGGCCCATTACCTAGTACAACAAAGGGGATTCACTCTCATAGTCGATAGAGGACCCATGCTCGTCCCAACAGGAGGGTTCCACTATGGTGGTAGAGGACCCATGCCCTACCCCGCTGGAGGCTTCCACCCTAGAATTTGTCGAGTACCCTTTCCCAAATTGACTAGAGGCTTCCACTACGAATTTCTATAGAGGATCCATGATCTATGCTGATAGGAGGGCTACACTCTAGTCATTGAGGACCCATTCCTGACACAAATGGAGGGTTCCACTCATGAAGCCATCGAGGATATATGACCAAATCGACTGGAGGCTTCCACTTGGGAAGTCTATAGAGGACCCATGCTCTATGATGATAAGAGGGTTTGAATCTAGGAGTTAGTGGATGACCCATTGCGATCACTGTTGGAAAGTTACACTATAAATGTCATCAAGGACCCATGCCCAGCCCAACTGGAGAGTGCGAATCTGTATGGATCTAGTGATCCCGCGTGATCCCTACCATCATCGATAATCACCTAACCATGTGTCATGTTCTAAACATCTCTCATTATATCTTGAAATCCACTATAGAGTCCACCATCATGTTCTATGTGGAAAGGACTCAGGATAGGCTATTTAATTTCATAAATTGGATGCTCAGTGAGAAAAGCGGTTTTCACTGTATAAAACAAATAAGGCACTTTGTGGGATTCACCAATTAGTTAAAATTAAATTCCTTATATTGGTCTCAAAACATCCACCTCAATATTAGGGTCATGATGCAACATACAGTTTGTATTTCTAACATCATACAAAGAATATATGTGAGATACAATATTATAAAATAATAGTAATAATAATAATATGTTATTCTTATGCATTTCTTTCACTCGAGCCACATGCCAAAATTAAGGATCCAAAATTGATATGGAAATGACTGTCTCAAAGACTAGATGATGTTTCCACATGCTTCATTTCAGTCTAACACCGTATAAAGGAGTTATGATGGAAAAAATTTCAATAATAATTATAATATTAATATTAATAATATTATTAATCATAATATTATTTTATTTAATTATATAATTAAAAAAAATAATAGATAAGGAATGATCACCCCACCACGTGGGTCGTACACCCCCTTGAAAGTATTTATTTTTATTTTTATTTTATTTCAATTTTTTATTTTATTCACTTCTTATTACTCAATATCATATCATATTCAAACTATAATCCACACATTCCCCTATAAAACTATAAATTCATACAAATCCTTACACGCTGCTACTTAGGAAATGAACCACCTCCTATGCCCGCACATCACATCGACTCCACTACTCGTAATCTTCCACCCCTAGGTGGACACTTCGTTCTTCTTCATTGAGTGATACACACCACTCACACCCCCAATGCACTCCATTACCAATAATATAGCCATTAATTACATATTTCTTATACTCATCCCGATCCACTGGCCCTCAAGAACATTACTGGTCATAACGTAGCCAACCGTCCTTCACTCACTGGGAGAAAGGGTGTATTAATATATATATATATATATATATATATATATATATTTGAAAGGGGATGGGGGTAATAATGAGAAGCGGATATAGAAATGACTAATTTGACAATTAAATTTTCATAATCAGGAAGAAAAGAAGTCAATGATTCAAATAATTCCAAAGAAGATAAAAAGACAAGTTTAACAAAAAATTTGTATCTCGATCAAATCATGAGATATATGTTGAAATCATAAACTCAATCAGAGAATTCATGATGAATGAAACAAATGGTGCTAAAATCCAAAAAAAAATTCATACCTCAAGATTGGATCATTCACTGATGAAGAATGTGCTCACCAACAAAAGTGGAAGATATGCTGTGTTCGCTATGTCCTGATATGCTCTAATCCAGAGTTCCATCATCATCTGAGGTGATTCTACAAATGGTAGGAGGAAGTAGAATCTATTTGTATATCCCAAGACTGTGAGGCTAACCGAAGGAGTATCACTATGGAGGAATTCTTATAGGATTTCAATTTAGGTTAAACAATTTAATTAATAAGATATATTAATTAATTTATACACAAAATTTACCACCTACGAGTGAGGTGTATGAAAGCCCTGCACTGACTTATAGGCCCTAACTTGTGTAAAAACTATATTCTTGAGTCAACCATGGTCTCATATTTCTGATATGAGCTTCCTTTTAGGATTTATCCCATTTTCATTATGAAAATATTCACACACAATATAAAATATATTTAATATTTTTATGAAATAAGTACCGGGCACACCGACCCTTAGAATCAAATGTCGTATTGGTATCTATATTTGGAAATATATATATATATATATATAAATATTTAAAAGTCTTACAATGTAAAAAAAATTCCTCTATATCATTCACTCCTTCAATCTATAGACCATGAAAAGAAAAACTAAACGAACAACTTAGGTTATTGAGCTCACATCTAGATCTCCTGCTCCCAAGATCTATCCTGCACATTCCCATGATGCCACAACATGAAAAAAGGTGATGTTCCATCCACATAGGGTAATCTCCTATCGATCATCGATCTCCACTTGGTGATCCACAATGTTGACTCTATCCTCAATCTCCACTGAGATCTCAATGGGATGCAACAAACCTGATTAAACATGGTTCTCACCCCTCACTTGTTGGAAAATGTTATACCAATAGACAAACTTAGTTGTGCTTCATCTCATAAAGGACCACAAAAACTTCTTCTAATGGTATCTTTACATCTTACCCACACTATGATGTACAATGAGGATAGAAGTGTATAACTCCAACACCAGCTCCTCCCACATCATGATTGGAACCACCGTCCATACATGGAAGAAGATGATGTGATTCCCTCCATAATATCCATATGGGGAATCCACCATGGATATTTGGTCATGTAAGACCTCACAGTTGATGTATTCCATTTGGGACGCTCTCACACACTCGAGAATCATAATAGTTTACACCATCAACTGAGGAAAATCTATACTCTCCTACACCACTAGAGTCAGCCATAGGAAGGTGAACTACTCTGAAGCCTCCACCACCATGTGAGCCTGGGACTTCAGACTAAAGGCATCTGCTGCTATGTTTCCCTTCCCTTGATTATATACTATCTCAAAGTCATAGTCCTATAGGAACTTCAACAAATACCACTGTCTCAGGTTCAATTATCTCTACATGAAGACATACCTTAGAATTTGGTGGTTTGAGTTAACCACAAATCACTACCCCAAAAGTCAGTACCACCACATCCTTAGGAGAAAATACTAATGATTCCAAATATAATCCGTGAGTCACATAGTTACGTTCATGGGGTCTCAACTACCTTAAATCATATTCGATAAATTCCATTTGCAACATCAACGCGCAACTAAGCATCGATCATGTGTCATCAGAATACACTACGTACTCCATGCCATCCAAAGGTAGTCTCAACATAAGATCACTCATCAAACTCAACTTCAACTACATGAAGGCCCTCTGAAACTAATCAGTATAGGTAAATAACTTCCCTTTTCATGCCATGGTCAAAGTGGCTGTGATTCTCAAGAAGTCAGCCACATACCTCCTATAGTACCCCGTCAAGAAAATAAAGCTCCGTACCTCTCACAAAATTTTGGGTGACTCCCAATCAGGTAAAACATCAATAATAGTAGGGTCTATGGCTAAAGAATACTAAGAAATTTTGTACACCATAAAGTGACCTCATGATTCTAAAACTGTCCATTTGAGATATTTCCATTGATTGGGTGCTCTCCATGAAAATCTAGAAGAATCCTCTAGTGATCTGTATGGTCATCCTATAATGCTACGTATATTAGTATGTCGTCGATGAACACAATTTTTTTTTCAAGTACAGCTGGATGATCCAGTTCATCAAATCAATAATATGGAGGGGGAATTATTCACACCATGAAGCATCACTAGGAACTGATAATGTCCATAGTGACATCAGAATGTAAACTTTGGAATATAAATCTTGAGAACCCTCAAATAATGGTAACCATACTAGATATCGATCTTCAAAAACCATCTCGTGCCTCTCAACTGGTCCAAGTGGTCATCAATCCATGGAAAGAGGTACATGTTCTTTATCATGGCCTGGTTCAGACGACAGTAATCCACAAAAACCTGTAACTCCCATATATATTTTTCATAAAAAACATTGATTTTATATAGGGGACACACTAGGCCCGATAAAGCCCTTCTCTAGAAGTTCCAACATCTAAAACCAAAACTCCTAGTACTCGATATTGACCATTTGATATACCATAAAAGATATGAGAGCAGTGCTGAGATAAAATGAAAAAATCCATCTCCTGCATTAGTTGTAGCCCAGAACATCCTCAGGGAATATGTCCATATAATCCTACAAAAATAAAAGTATACAAATGCCTAAAGTTCCTACTACACCAAGGGATATACTTTCCAACTGATCAGTGGTGGGCTAAAACCTCCTCATAGATCCCACTCATCCTGCCATGAGTTCTCTCTTGCACATAAAGGTGAATCTCATCCCATTAGTGCACAAGAATATGAATTATATGCAGTGAAAGTAAATTTGTGCTTGGACTGTGGAAAGATAATCCATACCAAAGACAAAATCCCAGGGCTCCATAATGATGACCAAAATGTCCAATGGGAACCTCTCTTTACCAAGCGATAACTTTTACTGCTGGTAGATAAAAGATACAGAAGACGTGTTCCCTATAAGAACCTCAAGTAGAAGCTACTGAACTAGCACCTCAATTTGGATCCCATATCCTACACCAGGAGTATAGAGATTATGGAATTAATATAACTTGTGTCTACCAATACTGAATAAATATTGGAATAAACATAGATCTTACCTCTAATCATCTCTTATGCTTTAGGGTTTTCATCCTCCAAATCCTACAACTATCCATAGCCCCAACCACAAGATCGATGAGACAGATGTGGGTCTCCTAGTGGTGGTGGTGGAAGGATATCATATCATAATCCACTAAAAATATCTCATTATTCTCCACTTCCAGATACGCCTCCCTATGGACCACCCTTCCTTGACATGGGAGATACCTAGTCATGATGCTACCTCTTTTGTGGTAGTCAATAAGCTACTTGCCTATGATCCTTAGCATGCCTGGTCATACAGGCACACACTATATGACCCCACCTATCAAAATAATATAACTAAACATATTTGTGATGTCCTGGTGCTCTGTGTTGTCCATGCACCATATGACAACCCACCAGAGTCTTATCGTGAAAGGATCACCTATGCCAATAACCCACTGACTGGACCCTTCTAGCTACTGCGGACGACTCAGCTCTAGGAAACACACTACCAGATCTAGCTATCTATAATAACTATGAAAGAAATCACTATTTCACTAGAGACCACTCCAGTACCCAGATATAGATGGGGATACACAAAGGAATCATGCTAGTACACATTTCTCTATGGAGTCCATGTTAAAACTTCCATGCATGGAAGTATCCATTGTAGATAATGTTGAGGGAGTACTGGGTAAGTCTGTGAACCTTTATATGTACTCATCCACTGTCATCCCTCCTTGATGCAGCTTACGAGGATCCTGAATCTGAACCAAGAACAAGTAAGGGGTAGTACTCCTCATGAAACCACTGCTGAAAGTCAGATGATGATAGTGTCAACTCATCGTGAATCTTCATACCTAGACTCCACCAACACCCTGATACTATGTGAAATAAACTGGGATCCAACACAACCATATAATCTATCAGTGTCTAAATAATCTTGAAAACATGGACCATTGACTCTAACTAATCCTCTGCTACCCGAGGATCTAGATCACAGTGGAACCTCAATGGCCTCCAGATCTTGAACTTATAGAACATGCTAATCCTCTTCACATCCTTAGCTGACTCTTTTGGGAATATTTTCTACTCTATAGGTGGAGGTGCCTCTACTTTCCCACTTGGAGGAAGAATCTCATGGGACAGACCCTAAAATGAGGCCCTATCTCCCATCAGATTGTCATCAAGATCCAGAAATGGTATCCTGGGGGGCTATCATCAGGGAGGTATCTTGAAATTTAACAAGAAATTCCATATCCAGATGAGAATATATATATATATATATATATATATATTTAATGGGGAGCTGAATTAGGAAGGAAAGTGAAAGTCTCAATCCTATATGATGCATGTACCACTGATCCCAGCCACCAATGTCTCAGTACGCTGAGTCAACATGCATGTAGTCAATGTATCTGTGCAGGTATACTTCTTCCTCCTCCACCATCACTTGAATCCCTAGCCTGAGATATGCACTCAAGAAACTATAAAATTATTTCCCTAATCCCAAACAAAACATCATAAGGGGAATACTCAAAAAAAGATCCCAATGAATGCACTACTTTGATACCAATCAATCACAACCCGACCCAAGTCAGGGATCGATCCCCAACTACCCCAATCCCGCCACCATTGACTGGGGGTGTCGAGAAGCATCAAAAGTCATATCCTAAATGGGATGCCTTTTCCTATGTACCTGTACACACACCCCTATCCATATCAATGTATAAATGAAGATGGATAATAATTAAAAGATCTAATAACTATAATGTAAACCAAGATTGCATAACCTCAAGTGTGTCCAAGAGTACGACAATGCAAATTGAAATGTAAAGGAAAAAGTACATTCCAAACTAGAAATATTTCCCAATCAGACAAAACTAGAAAAGTAAACTATTGTGAGAGCCCAAATCTAGATCTCCAAGCTGTGACCACCATACATAGTCCAATGTACTATGTATGCATAAGCTCATATGGAGTCCCTACAACCTTTCTGTCATCTACGTAAGACACAACACATGTGGGAAAATCTCATGCTGGGGTGAGTATATACCTACCCAATAAGATACCCCCAAAGGTGAAGGGGGAGTAGTAAGATATTCTACATGAATATAAAGATAATAGAATATATATATAATTCATGATATAGTGAAATAGAACAACCCAACCCAAACCAAGAGTTAGAAAACTCATCCAAACATAAGGGGATCAACATAGTGTGTAGATGAACTAAATTTTGAGTCTTTTCCACTTATATTCCGAGAGTATACCCATCCAACCCAGATAAACAAAACATAGAAAGCATATGGCGCACCTCATGCATCTTAATAACCCTGGAAGGAGAGTAAGAAAATCCAAAGATATGGATATAGGTGAATATATATGTTCTCAGTTAAGATAATACCAAATGAGAGAGTAAGGGGATCTCCATCCCATAGCTCAACCCATGAAGAAGAGTTACCAACAGTTCCAACAACACATCTATACTGCCCAATATCTCACGCATTTCCCAATAAGTAACCATCAATGTGGGGCCATTTTCTATTACTATACTGAACATTACAAAGTCAAAAATCAAAGGTCAAGGACACATTCCCTCACTTAATAACAATGTTCCACTTTGGTAGTTGATAGAGGACCCAAGCCCTACCCAATAGGAGGGTTCCACTCTGTTGGTAGATGATCCATGCCCAGCCCAACTGGAGGGTTGTACTCAAGAAGTCATCAAGGACCCATTTCAAAATCTACTAGTGGTATCCACTTTTGAATTACACAAAGACACCATACACTATATTGGTAGGAGGGTTCCACTTTAGTCCTTGAGGACCAATACCCAGCTCAAGTGGAGGGTTCCACTCAAGAAGCCATTAAGGAACCATGTTCAGCTTGACTGGAGGGTTCCACTTAGGAAGTATATAGAGGGTCCATTCCCTATGATGATAAGAGGGTTCCACCCTAGGATTCAGTAGATGACCCATTCTCAATTCATCTAGAGGGTTCCATTCTAAAAGTCATCAAGGACCAATGCCCAGTCCAGCTGAAGGGTTCCACTCCAGATGCCTCTGGTGATCCTCCATGATCACTACTATCATCGAGTGGCAACTAACCATGAATCATGGTCGTAAAATGTTTTACCATATATGGAATCCCATAAAGGAGGACAAAATCATGTTCTACATGAAAAACACTCAATATAGGATATTTACATTCCCAAGTAGGATTTTTGGTTAGAAAGAATAATTTCAACGTATAACGTGAAAAAGGTTCATTGTGGTACCCACCCACGAGTCTAAATAAAATACCTGATATTGGTATCCAAATATCTTCATCAATATGAGGGTCACGACACTATAGACGATTTTTCTTTACGAAATAATATGAATATGATATGTCAGATAAAATATTTCACAACAATAATACTAATAATAAAAGAATAATAATATTATTAGGCATTTCTTGCACATGATCCCTAAGACCAAATTAAGTATCAAACATTAGCCTTGATATTACCATCTCAAAGTCTTGATCATGATATCGTAGACTTCTTATCAATCCAACATCATATGAAAAAGTTATTTTGGTAAAATAATTTCGATAATAATTAAAACAATAATAATAATAATAATAATAATAATAATAATAATAATAATAAAGATAGGGCATGCTCACCACTCCCTCTTTTTCTCCCCGTGGGTCGTGTCCCCTCCCAACTAACTTCTTTTATTTTAATATTTTTCCATTATTTTATTTTATTAATTTATTTTTAATCTATCTAATATAATTTTCAACCTATGACCCACACCATCCCCTATAAAACCCTAAATTCAAACAAATCATCGCACACCGCTCGCCAAAAAATGTGCCACCTCCTGTGCCCGTGAATAATGATGACTCTATTGCACGCAACTAGACACCACCCAGATAGATGAGGACCTATTATACATTGAGTGATGACCAACATTTATTCCCCCATTACATTCCATTACTGATCAGAAACACACCCATTACATGTTTCTTCAGCTCACCCCGATCTGCTACCCTTCAAGAACATCACTGGTCATAGTTTGGTCGGCCATTCTCTGCTCACTAGGATAAAGGGTATCTTAAATAGACACACTCACTTTAATAACCTGGTTCTTATCTTTGTGGTACGGATTTCTTCATTTTCCTTTTCCTTAAGTGTTTTTGAGAAAATATGAAAAATGGAAAAGAATGCTAAATTTTTAAACTACACGCCGTGTACTTTTGGCCGTGTTGGGATAAGTACATAGGGCATGTAGCCGCGCTGGTGACGAAGGGTGTAGGAACCGACTACACACCGTATAGTGGTCCTTTACATGCCGTGTAGTCAGTTGACAGGTTAAAAAGGTAAGGCGGTGGAGTCGCCGCCAACTGGGCGGCATTACACGCCGTGTACTTGGGAGTACATGCCATGTACTCTTGTCAGCAGATGAACCGTGTGGTGGTGCCGCTAAATGAACAGTTAAATGAAAGGAGTACACACCGCGTACTTTGTTTTTCAAAACTAAAATAAGTAGTAGCCTCCTCATTTGGCAGAGGAGGCGTTTGAGCCATTTTGGAGCCAAAATAGGAGGCATGATCTTTGAAGATCCACCGGGCGTTCGTCTGGAATCCGTTTCGGCTTCAGACGATTTTGTTGGAACCACACGGGTAATCCCTCTCCCCTCTTGGTACCGTTCTTGCCAATTATTCTCCAAACTTAAGTTATTTACGTTTGAATGGGTTTTTTACTTCATCAGATCTACGCCGTTCTTGGGAGTTTCGGGAATCGGCATTCAGGTATAGCGTTCGTTGGCGTATAAGGTAGGTGGATTTGTGTTCATTTTCCAACTGTCGTGCGTTTTCGTGCCATGAACCCCTGTTGGGGTGTCATGTGGCTGAGTCCGTTGCTATATTTAATGCCTAGAATTTAATAGGTGATTAAATTTTGATAATAAAATGCTAATTGGGATCGTTTCTTGGATCTGGAACCACCCCGGGGGTGTGTTTCTCTGTTTAGCCGTTTGGCTAGGATACCCGAGGGTATGCCTTCAATGTAGTAATTGTAAGAATTTCCTTGAGAGGAATTTCTTGTTTACTACCTTTTGATATGTTGGGCATGGCCAGTTACCTGTTTAGCCTGAGGGCGTGATTGTATTAGCCTGAGGGCATTGTTGTGATTAGCCTGAGGGTGTGACTGTATTAGCCTGAGGGCGTGACTGTATTAGCCTGAGGGTGTAACTGTATTAGCCTGAGGGAATGACTGTATTAGCCTAAGGGCGTGATTGTATTAGCCTAAGGGTGTTTTTGTGATTATCCTGAGGAGGTGACTGTGTTAGCCTGAGGGCGTGACTGTATTAGCCTGAGGGCGTGACTGTATTAGCCTGAGGGCGTGGTTCACTATATTAGCCTGAGGGCGAGATACTGGTTGGCCTAAGGGCTTGGTGCTGTTGAGTACAAGGTGAAACTAAATTAAATGGACTAAACGAATAATAAAATGGAAATTTATTTGTTAAGTTAGTTACTTTTGATTACTGCTTACTTTATTGCATTTTACTATTGCACACTGTTGTTGCATGCTTACACGCAGTTGGGCACGAGCCTTTGGTGGGTTCCTACTAAGATATATTTCTCACACCCTGTTTGGGTCATGCTTTTCATACCAAATAGATTACATTGCTACAGGTGTAGATAGGGGCAAGAGTACCTATACAGGTACTTAACTGTTCCAGAAGAGTAGGAGGGCATGGGACTGAGCCTAGGATCACGATGCCACTACCAGCTATTTGCTTTGCTTTGCTGTACTCAATTTTCTGCTGTATTGTATTGGTGTATAACATGTTCTGGATGTTTTCATAGAACTTGAAACATGTAGCATCATCACTTATATACTGTTGGTTATATCCACTACGGTAGTTCTTTTAGTTGTGTATGTTTACTTCTTCGGCTGTTGTTGTATGTTTATTCAACTGCGCTACACTTTGAAAAATGAGGGCATAGTTTCACCACTAACAGACCTGGGCCCTCGCTGCTAGTCGGCAGCCTATGGCGTTTGGGGAAATGCGCTTGAGGTCACGTGGCGAACCGGTCTCGGGGCACCCGTTGCGTGGCACCTGGGTCCAGGACGTTACAAAGTGGTATCAGAGGAGGTTTCTTTTCTTTGACTTATTGTTTAGAGATGTAGTCAGGGATAGGACGAAAGGTAGTTGGTAATAAGCTGTACTAGGGCATAGCTAACCCATGTATAGGGAAAATCCAGTCTGCCTCGTATTTTTCAATTCTTTTTGATTTTTCAATTTTACGGTTGATATGTTTTCACCGTTGGGTGACACACTTGTATTATGCTGTTATATTTATCTATGAGTTCTCTTTAGTTGCAACCTTCTGAGATGAGGGTATGCCGTCTCATGCATCATATAGGCACATGCTATAAATCACATTCCATGCATAGCTTCCATGCCATGCAGGTGCATTAGAATTTGCATGTTGTTGTGATAGTTGTTGTGCTAATAAAGCATGTTGTTGTGATAGCAGCTTGATAAATACCTGCCTTGTGATATGATATGTTTGTTTGAGCTTGTTAATAGAATGAACACCAAACTTCAGTTTTTTGGGGAGTATGGGCCCCCATTGACCAGAATTTGGGGGATCATTGACTGTTTATTGGTTATAACACAAATAAGATGTCAAACTTTGATCCGTGGGGTGTATGGGCCCCCACGGGTCGGAATTTGACACTCTGGTGTTGTTTTTCAGTATTCTCTGGGTTCCGGGGATGTTTCTGAGGCATACTGTCCAGAAAGCCCATAATACACGCCATGTAGGACCTCATACACTCCATGTGTGTTCTTCTGTTCGGGAAGAAAAATGAACTTTTTGGGTACACGCCGTGTACTAGGAGTACACGCCGTGTAGTCTCATCCTGTGTCACAAACTGTGTGGATGATGAAACGGGGTAGGGAAAGGCTTGGGTAAAGCACGACATGTAGTTTTATGCACGTCGTGTAGTGTGACCTGGAGTCCGGCCGTGTAACTAACAACACGGGTCGGTGAACTCTTTGACAGAACATGCCATGTCCGTTATAGACACGTCGTGTAGTGAGACCTGGGGACTTGGCCGTGTAACTAACAAACACGGGCCGGTGTCACCATTCCTTGAACACACTGTGTACCTTTGGAGGACACACCGTGCAGTCTTGTCCGAGGACAGACCGTGTGGACTTAGCCGTGTGACTGGGAAACGGGATGGTGTACACACCATGTGCGGGTGTAACACGCCGTGTAGTGTAAGCTAAGTAGTCGTCCGTGTCAGAAATGGAACGGGTAGTTGGAAAATAACACCATACATGCCGTGTATATTAAGTAAACGCCATGTAGCGTTGTTTAACGAGAGACGTGTGGCTTAGCCATGTTGAAGGACCCGGGCAGGGGAAGGGAAGTCAAGTACACGCCGTGTAGTCCGTGTACACGCTGTGTAGTCTTGTTTTCAAATTTTGAATGCCTTATCCCTCTTGTTTTCTTTGTGGTTCCTTCTCTTTTCAGTCATGAAAATATTGAATTTGAGGCATGCTTTTGACCTTGTAGTGTCATTCCGCCTAGAAGAACGTGTGTTGTTCGCCAGGAGAGCAGCAATGAGTATACTCTGGAGGTGGTGGTCCATGGGATACCAGTTGATCCTCCAACAGAGCCAGATGCAGCACCAGCTGTTATACCTGACACAAGTTTGGAGGCGCAGTTCCGTGATGGTTTTATGCGGTTTATGCAGACCTTTCAAGGAGCACCACAGGCTGCTACATCTATGGATGAGTTCACTCATATCTTCCAGAAGCAGCATCCGCCTACGTTTTCAGGGGATGGCGGACCACAGGCTACGGAGTCTTGGCTAGAATCGGTGTAGACTATTTTCGAGCATCTAGAGATGCCTCCAGGGCGGAGGGTCAATCTCGCGACTTACATGCTGCGTGATTCTGCCAAGAGGTGGTGGGATGTGACCACCCAGTTGGAGCATCACAGGGACATGGAGTGGGAAGATTTTCAGGTAGTCTTCTATGACTTCTTCTTTCCGGAGACACTGAGGGAAGATAGAGCTCGAGAGTTTATGAATCCACAGTAGGGCGCCATGTTGGTGATGGACTATTCTGCTCGTTTTACGAAGATTCAGCACTTTGCACCCGTGCTGGTGGGTGATGAGATGCTGAGAGCCATACGTTTTGAGGATGATCTTCGGTATGACATCTGAGTGCTGGTGAATGTTTTCAGGTTACCCACTGTACACGCGATTGTGAACCTGGCTTTGATTACAGAGAGGAACCTGCGAGAATCTGGTGGTGTGGGCCAGGGTGGTTCGGCACCAGTTACTGGTACTATTTCTACTGGAAAGAGGAAGAGACAGATGGAATTCTCTCAGGGTGGCAGTACCAGCCAGTAAGTCTCTTCAGGTGGCCCGATCAGGTGCTACCAGTGTGGCAGAGAGGGGAACAAGAGGCTGCAGTGTCCACGAGACCTAGTGGAGTGCCGAGCTTACAACAAGATGGGCCACCTACAGTGCTTTTGTAGGGCGTATCCACCGATGGCCAGTGAGAGGGGTTCTGTATAGACTCCGCGTGCGGGAGCAGGACCATTGGCTTCTTACCAGTCGAGGATCTCGAATGCGTCAGGGTGTGCAGGCAGAGATGGTGGTCGTGGCCGTGGTAGCCAGACACCAGGATCACAGAGGCAGCAGGGTGGGACAGCTCAGGGTAGCCAGGCTATGTCATAGGGCCGCGACACTGGGCAGGCATATGCAGTGCAACAGACCCAGCATGAGCAGGATCCCGGACCTTCTACAGTCAGAGGTACTATTCTAGTAGCTTCTGTATTATCTTCAGTACTTTTTGATACGGGTTCTACACATAGTTTCTTATCTGTACCCATGGTGGACAGCCTTGGGCTCTTTGTTTCTACTTCCGATATCATGACGCTAGACACTCCATTGGGAACTAGAACGACTGGTGTGCGTTAGTGCAAGGAGTGCCCCCTTGAGGTTGGCAGGTGTCACTTACTTTGGGACCTCTATGTCTTAGAGATAAATAGATATGATGTCATTCACGGGATGGACTGGTTGGTTCCCTATCGAGCCTTTGTAAACTACTATCGTCGCAGGGTGCGTTTTACATCACTAGAGGGTGGAGAGTTTCTATAGAATGGCGATTGGGATGTTCAGGCGAGTCGAGCTGGACCAGAGCATCATGGGAAAGGTGGAGTCACAACCCAGATTGCGAATTTGTGTCTGGATGATCAGATGACTTGTCAGATAAATTTCCCTCCAGTTGTTGATCGTTTCAGGTATGTCTTCCCGGACGACTTTTCAGGTCTACCTCCGGTGCGTGAGGTGGATTTCTCTATTGAGCTTGTGCCAGGAGTAGCACCGGTGTCCATTCCTCCTTATAGGATGGCCACGCCTGAGTTTCAGGAGCTCAAGAGGCAGTTAGAGGAGTTACAGGAAAAGGGATTTATTCGACCCAGTACTTCTCCTTGGGGTTCTCCGGTACTTTTTGCAAAAAAGGCGGACAATACCCTTAGACTTTGCGTGGATTATCGGAAGCTGAACCAGTTGACGGTTAAGAACTGATATCCCTTGCTGAGGATTGATGATCTGTTTGATCAGCTTCGTGGATCATGAGTGTTCTCGAAGATTGACCTGAGATCCAGATATCATCAGCTTCACGTTAGACCATCTGATATACCTCTCACAACTTTCAGAAGTAGGTATGGTCTATATGAGTATACGGTTATGATGTTCGGACTCACGAACACACCATCAGTTTTCATGGATCTGATGAATCGTGTGTTCCATCCGTATCTTGATTCTTTCATGGTAGTATTCGTGGATGACATCTTGGTGTACTCACGCACTCGACACGACCATGCCACCCATCTCGAGATAGTATTGAGTACACTGAGAGAGCATTGACTATATGATAATCTATCAAAGTGACACTTTTGGATGGACCAGATTCACTTCCTGAGTCATATTATCTCAGAGGAAAGAGTTTCAATAGACCCAGATAAGGTGAGAGAAGTAGTTTCCTGGGATCGGCCTAAGAACAGCTTTGAGATATGGAGTTTCTTAGGGATTGATGGTTACTACAGGCGCTTCATACAAGACTTCTCCTACTTAGTAGCACCGTTGACAGGTCTGACTAAGAAGGGTGTGAAGTTCGTTTTGTCGGAAGCTTGCGAGGTAGCTTTTCAGGACCTGAAGGGAAGGTTGACATCAACACCGATCCTGATACTCCCGGAGCAGGGGAAGAGCTATACAGTTTACTGTGACGCATCAGGGATTGGGCTGGGAGCAGTGTTGATGCAGGGCAATCGAGTCATTTCATACGGGTCTCAGCAGTTGAGGCCACATGAGAGGAATTACCTGACACATGATCTCGAGTTTGCTGTAGTAGTACATGCGTTGCGCTGTTGGAGGCACTATCTATTGGGAGAGCATTTTGTGGTTTTCACCGACCACAAATGCCTCAAGTATATCTTTACTCAGCGTGACCTGAATCTGAGGCAGAGAAGGTGGGTTGAGTACCTACAGTCCTTCGATTTTGAGCTTTCCTATAAACTTGGTAAAGGTAATGCAGTAGATGATGAACTGAGCAGGAGGACTCAGATACAGGCAGTGCAAGAGGCCAGTGGTGAGTGGTAGATTATAGATTTGTTCTCTGAGATGCATCTAGAGGTGCATGATAGTCAGGGGAAGGCTTATCTTTCCTCGTTAGCTGTTACTTCTACCCTCTTAGACAGAGTGAGGATGAGGTAGCTATCTGATTCAGAAGGCCTAGTTCTACGGGAATCGGTGGCAAGTGAGGACCCTCCTCCCGGTTGGGCGATAGGCAACGATGAGGTTTTGCATTTCTGTGGACGAGTATGGGTTTCAGGGGATCTACGCGAGGAGTTGATGCATGAGTTTCATTCTTCAGCTTGGGCAGTTCATCTCTGGGTTACCAAGATGTACCGAGACTTGAGACGTCAGTACTGGTGGCCGGGTATGAAGAGAGAGATAACTGGTTTTGTTACGAGATGTTCCACCTGTCAGTAGGTGAATGCAGAGCACCAGAGGCCAGCTGGGCTATTACAGCAGTTGCCTATTCTAGAGTGGAAATGGGATGATGTCGAGATGGATTTCGTGACGGGTTTTCCGAGGTCACCTCGTGGAAATGACGCTGTGTGGGTTGTTGTGGACAGACTCATGATGGTAGCTCACTTTTTTCCGATCAAGGGGACCTTCGGTGTGGACGAGATCAGAAGGCTGTATATCCGAGAGATCGTTTGTCTTCATGGGGTCCCTCGTTCTATCGTTTCAGATAGGGACGACCGCTTCACATATCATTTCTGGCAGAGTTTTCAGAGGGTGCTGGGTACACAGGTGATTCTGAGCATAACATACCACCTCAGACAGATGGACAGTCAGAGCGGACGATACAGGTGCTTGAGGACATGATGCGTGCATGTTTCCTAGACTTTGGGGGCTCTTGGGAGAAGCATATACCCTTAGTCGAGTTTGCCTATAACAATAGCTTTTAGGCGACTATTGAGATGGTACCATACGAGGCTTTATATGGTAGGCCATGCCGATCACCTTTGTGCTAGTTAGAGGAAGGTGAGGCAGCTTTACTGGGGCCACAGCTCGTGCAGGAGACATCTGAGTAAGTCCAGTTGATTCATAAGCAGATGGCTACCGCGCAATCTTGTCAGAAGTCTTATGCTGATCGCCGCAGAAGACCTTTGGAGTTCTTTGTCAGGGATCAGGTTTTCTTGCATGTTTTGCCTAGTCTGGGACACAAGCGGATCCGGAGATAGGGTAAGGTTTCACCAAGGTATGTGGGACCATTCGAGATTCTGGATAAAGTCGGGCTGGTTGCCTATCGGTTGCAGTTACTACAGCGGTACCAAGCCATGCACGACGTCTTCCATGTGTCTCAGTTGCGTCGCTATCATTCAGACCCTTCTCACGTCTTTCAGCCTGAGGAGGTTGAGCTTCAGCATGATGCATCCTTTGAGGAGCATCTGATCCGTATCGTTGACAGGATCATGAAGGTTCTCCGAGGCCGGTCAGTTCCTCTCGTACGGGTGTTATGGAAACATGGCCGAGTGCAGGATGAGACCTGGGAGCGGGAGGCCGACGTACGTGCTCAGTGGCCAGAGCTGTTCTGAGCTTTATCTTCGCCAACCTGGAAAGGGCAATTCGGGGACGAATTGCTATAAGGGGGGACGTTTGTAAGAACCCGGTTCTTATCTTTGAGGTACGGGTTTCTTCTTTTTCCTTTTCCTTAATTGTTTTTGAGAAAATATGGAAAATGGAAAAGAATTCTAAATTTTGAAACTACACGCCATTTATTTTTCCACACGCCGAGTACTTTTGGCCGTGTTTGGATAAGTATACATGGCGTGTAGCCGCGTCGGTGACAAAGGGTGTAGGAACCGACTAAATGCCTTGTAGTGGTCCTTTACATGCCGTGTAGTCAGTCGGAAGGTTAAAAAGGTAAGGCATTGGAGTCACCGCCAGCTGGGCGGCAGTACACACCGTGTACTTGGGAGTACATGCCATGTACTTGGGAGTACATGCCGTGTACTCTTGTCGGTAGATGAACAGTGTGGCGGTGCCCCCAAATGAACAGTTAAATGAATGGAGTACACGCCATGTACTTTGAAGTACACGCCGTGTACTTTTTTATTCGGGCTTAAAATAGGCAGTAGCCTCCTCATTTGGCAAAGGAGGCGTTTCAGCCATTTTGGAGCCAAAGGAGGAGGCATGATCTTTGAAGATCCACCGAGCGTTCATCTGGAATCCATTTCATCTTTGGACGATTTCGTTGGAACCACATGGGTAATCCCTCTCCCCACCTGGTACCGTTCTTGCCAATTCTTCTCCAAACATAATTTATTTACGTTTGAATGGGTTTTGTACTTCGTCAGATCTACGTCGTTCTTGGGTGTTTCTGGAATCAGCGTTCGGGTATAGCATTCGTTGGTGTATAAGGTAGGTGGCTTTGTGTTCATTTTCCAACTGTCTTGCATTTTGTGCGTTTTCGTGCCACGAACCCATGTTGGGGTATCGTGTGGCTCAGGCCGTTGCAATATTTAATGCCTAGAATTGCATAGGTGATTAAATTTTGATAATAAAACGCTGATTGGGATTGTTTCTTGGATCTGGAACGACCTCGGGGGTGTGTTTCTCTATTTGGCCGTTTGGCCAGGATACCTAAGGGTATGCCTTCAATGTAGTAATTGTAAGAATTGCCTTGAGAGTAATTGCTTGTTTACTAACTTTTGATATGTTGGGCATGGCCGGTTACCTGTTTAGCCTGAGGGTGTGATTGTATTATCCTGAGGGCGTTGTTGTGATTAGCCTGAGGGCATGACTGTATTAGCCTGAGAGCGTGACTGTATTAGCCAACGGGCTTGACTGTATTATCCTGAGGGCATGACTGTATTATCCTGAGGGCGTGATTGTATTATCCTGAGGGCATTGTTGTGATTAGCCTGAGGGCGTGACTGTGTTAGCCTGAGGGCGTGACTGTATTAGCTTGAGGGCGTGACTGTATTAGCCTAAGGGTGTGGTTCACTATATTAACCTGAGGGGGAGATACTGGTTGGCCTGAGGGATTGGAGCTGTTGAGCACAAGGTGAAACTAAATTAAATGGACTAAACAAATAATAAAATGGCAATTTAATTGTTAAGTTAGTTACTTTTGAGTATTGCTTACTTTATTGCATTTTACTATTGCACATTGTTGTTGCATGCTTACACGCAGTTGGGCATAGGCCTTTGGTGGGTGCCTACTGAGATATATTTCTCACACCCTGTTTGGGTCACGCTTTTTGGCCCAAACAGATTATGTTGCTACAGGTGTAGATAGGGGCAAGAGTCCCTATATAGGTACTTGACTGTTGCAGAGGAGTAGGAGGGCATGGGACCGAGCCTAGGCTCGCGATGCCGCTGCCAACTGTTTGCTTTGCATTTCTGTACTTTGTTTTCTACTTTATTGTATTGGTGTATAACATGTTCTGGTTGTTTTCTTAGAACTTGAAACATGTAGCATCACCACTTATATACTGTTGGTTATATCCACTGCGGTAGTTCTTTCAGTTGTGTATGTTTACTGCTTCCGCTGTTGTTGTATGTTTATTCCGTTGTGCTACACTTTGAAAATGAGGGCATAGTTTCCCCACTGTCAGACCTGGCCACTCACTGCTAGTCAGCAGCCTCTGGTGTTCGGGTAAATGCGCTTGAGGTCATGTGGCGAACCGGGATCGGGGCACCCGTTGCGTGGCACCCGAGTCCGGGACGTTACACACACACACACACACACACACACATACCTTTATATATATATGTATATGAAATAGGGGTGGGGTTGGAGAGTAACAATTGGAAGAGGAGAGACTAATGATTAATTTGATGATAAATGTTTCTGTATCATGGAGACAAGATTCCAATGATTAGAATAATCCCAATCCAGAGTTCCGTCATCATCTGAGGTGATTACTCCAATTTTAGGAGGAAGGAGAATATCTCGATATATCATAGGATTATGAGGCTGGCCCTAGGAGTATCTCCATAAAATTATTCTTATAGAAATTAATTCTAGTTTATAAAAGTTAATTAAATTAAATTAATTAATTAATTTATCCACTGAACGTACCACCAACAGATGATTTGTCCGAACTCCCTATACTGACCTATTTTATCTTGAAACTAGGGTAAACACTACATTCCACAATCAACCTTGGTATCAAATTTCTGATATTAGTTTCTCTTTAAAAGTTATCTCATTTTCTTTAAGAAACTATGCACATGAAATATAAAATATATTTAATATTTTTATAAAATTAAATCTGGGAATATTGGGCCTCATAATCGTACACCCTCTCAACACCTAGCTCTAGAAATAAATATAGAAATGTTTCAAAGGCTTAAAAGGTAAAAACAGGTCTCTATAATGTATTTCAGCAATATTCTAATGGAATTTTCATATATGGTAGCATCCATTGATGTTAATTACTCTTTACTAGGGAGAAGATCCAATGATACCACCCTTATTATTTCACTTGATGGTTTATTTTAATGATTATTATGATGATATGTTTATGAAACACATTTATTGTCCATGGGTAATGTTACGATTAAATGATTAAATGTTTATGAAACCCATTACTTTTACAAATTCTATAATTAAAATGAATGTTTTTTTTGGAATTTATTTTAAAGGGTTATGATTATATGATGTTTGGGTATAATAAATCCCTCTAATGAATTAGGTAAAGATGGATAACACATGAGTTAATTATGTTTTTCATTAACCTGATTTCATGTTCACAATGTTATGTGTGGATCTTGGGTGACCCTTATGCATCCTGAAGTTCTATTTCATCCCCCTTTTAGTTTCCTTCAAACCTATCCCTTAAAGATAAATCAGTAGTTGTTTATGGTGAGTCCCCTTTTTCCTTGTCCTTGCTTCCATACAGCTTATCATCTAGGAAAGAATGTTGAATAGAGAAGCCTTTTATTTTGGATTTTTTTGTAAGAAGGTGTTGTGGGATTTTTTGATAGGTTGATCACAATTTTTCCCTTTATATAGGTTCTTGGAATCTTTCTCCCTCTCGATCCAAACATTCATAATAGATCATAAATATTTATTTGAGTTAGAGGATCTTTTATTTATCATCTATTATATCATTAAGAAGAGGTTATACTCATTTTTATATCTGGTAAGGTGGTTTTTCATTGTCCTAATAAAGATAATGAAATGGTTAATTTAAATTAAGGGTAGATGTGGTAGAATGATTCTCACTTTTTACAGCCTTTTGATATTTTTTATATTGAGATTATTCATACATGTTATACCACAAAAAATCATGGATGTTGGGATCCTATGTTTGTTCTAATTTGATATGTGTTATGAATCCCTTAATGTGTGTTCTGTGATACCACTCAGAATAAATGGTTTATCACTTATATTCTATTAAATAATTGTTTTCATATAGAAACTATGGATTTTGTGAGAGTTCCCCAAAATAAAGAATCATAATTGATGAATCCCCTCGTAAAATCTTAAATATGATAAGTGATTTTGAGTTTTCAAATGTGTGGTTGCGGTGTATAGTCTTGATGTGTTGTGGTGTGCGTGTGTTGTGGGGCGGTGCTGTGTAGTTTTGATTTGGGGTGGTTATGTGATGGGTTATGTGACAATGCACGGGAGAGATTATGTAGGAAAATTATAGTGATGTGGAGGTTGTGAGAAGGAGATAGTTGTGGTTGTGTGATGGTGGAAGTGTAGGTTGGTTAGCATGGGGATGATGGGTTGTTTGGTTTTTGGTTTGTGTGGTGTTGTGTTGTACTGGTTTCTCAGGTAGTATTGGAATTAAATGATAATGTTGAAATTGAAATGTCAAGGGATGGTTTGGTTAATGTGACGAAAATGGATAATGAATGAATTAAACATATGAAGTGTGTCTTATAGAATGTTGTGTGGTGTTGTACATTTAGTGGTAGAATTGAGAGTGGTATTTTTTTGAGGTTGAGTAGTGATGTTGTGAGCTGGTTAGTGGTTTTTTGTGAAAACATAGGTTGGTCTTGTGATAAGTAATATATATATATATATATTCCATGAATGTTCCTTCTAATTTCAATACACACCCCACCCATGTTGAGAACCCCGAGATGATAACTAAATACTTTTGGGGGTGTTTTTCTCAATATCCTGATTATGAGGATAAATGGATGTATTCCCTATATTTCCCACTATATCTTTGAGGAGATGTTTACATGAATAGTATTTGATGGGAAGAAATCAAAAAAGAACTTTGAAGATGTGACATGATGTGATGGCCCATGTATCTTTGGGTGAGGTGTGATTAGATGGGATGTAATGAGATGGATTATAGAGGGGGTCATGCATGGAAGGAAGTGGGAATGAGTTTGATGTTGTTCATGTTCATGATAACCTACTATTCAATTTACGGATGTGATGTGATGGACCAATTATCATTGGGTGAGATGTGATGTGATGTCCTAGGTGTCTTCGAGTGAGATGTGATGTGATGCCCAGTTTCATGTGGGCTGTTTGACCTCAGGTGATGTTAAAAGGAGATTAGAGAACTAGGGTGTAAGATATTGGGGTGTGATGGTGAAAAATTTGTGGGAAGGCAGTGTAGGGTACACTTTTTTTGATATGAATTATATTAATTTTTTAAACTAAGACTAATTATTTGGAGAGCCTCCCATTATGAGGATTGGATTGGATAGTTAACCTACTTAGGTGTTGTTGGGTTAGCTGTTTGATCACGAGTTCAATAGTATGATTCTTTCACATGTGCATTATAGACTTGGTTACCCTTATGAGTATACGTGCATGATAAATCTTTATATATACAATCTAATTTTAGGTTTCCAGAAAGAATTCATTGACTATTCTAGACTTTTCTAGCTAGGGCTTTGGAGCTTTTGTTGTATTGTTGAATTTGTTTTTCCTTTCTAGATATTTATTTAGAGACTTTTTTTTGTATCTATTTTACTTATACATGAATTGTGGGATATTCTTGGTTTCCTTTTTATATTTTTTCATTATATATATTGTTGTTAATTAGCCTATATCTTGATCCATTTATTATATGGGGTAACCCTCCTATTTGTGATATGTTTATAATCTCAGTGCTAGTCACCAACCCGAGGCCTATTGGATGTGGGACTCAGGGGTCATCATCTATCTTCCTTAATTTATCCCCTAGTTGGGCTACCTTTGAAGGGAGTGGGTCATGAAAAAGTGTAACATAAATAATATTAATGGATATTTAAATTGATGAAATACAACCTTTTTAGATAATTTTTTGAATCCCATTGCATAGAAACATGAATAAATATCCCTTTTCAAAATTATTGATAACTCCATAAAAATGTTTTCTCTAAAAAAAATACTTTGGGATTGATTAAACACTTAAACATTATCCTTTAGGACAAATAAGGGTTCTCATAAAACCAATGTTTTGAAAATAAATATTCTTTCTGAAATAGTCTTGGGGAAGATATGAAAATAATGAAGATTTCTTTCTTAAAAACACAAGGATTTAAAATCCAGTATTAAAATTGAGAATTCATTTTTCAAATTAAATTTTACCTTTGAAAAATATAATAATATTTCATTATATTTTTAATATCATAAATAATTAAAATAAATTATAAAACCATTTTAATACATGTAAAGGAAGTTTTATAAAGGAGAATGATCTTAATAATGAAATAAGCTGTAAATAATTTTTATAAAAATTTTCACTATGGTCATAAAAGAAAAAGTTTAATATTAAATTAAAGGTTAATTTTAAAAATTTTGAATTGAAAACATTTGAAAAATTTTACTTTTAAAAATAATATTTAATAATATTGTGTTGAAAAATATAAACGGTTTCTCTAAATGAAATGTGGAGAGGAAGATAAAAAGTACAATCGAGAAAGGAAAAATGTTTTCAATATTTTAAAAAATATCATTATTAAAACCCAAATCATAAAAAGAGTGAAATGTATTTCATTTAAAAAGAGGTAAAAATAATTTTTAATATAACCATAAAATCACATATCTGTATTTCAAGTTAAGAAATTAAAACATTGTATGGAAGAGTGAACATTGATATGGGATATAAAGAGCCCACTTAGAGAGAATGAGAATTATTATTAACATCATAAAATTTTAAAAATAAATAAATGCACCAATAAAATTTCCTAGAAAATAAGTAGGAAAGTTATTTAAATTTCATAATCTAATATAGGAAAACCATCTTGTATCCAAATAATAAAAGAAAAATCATTATGACTCAATAAAACTAGTTGATTTAAGGAAAACCCATTACATATTAATAAATGTATTAATAGAAAAAAAATTGAAGGATATAGATTTAAATTGAACTTAAAATACCATTAATAAAGGTAATTTTATTATATAATATGTTCAATTGGAATTATACCTAGATTTTGGAAGAAAATTGTTGAATAAAACCAAATATGTCTGAAAGAAATGAATTTCAGATAAAACACCCGTGCATCATCATTATCTTCAGAATTGATAACCCTTTAAATATAGAACATGAAATTTATATATTAAATCTCTTATTTTTCATTTAAAATAGTTGTAAAATAAATACCAGGAAAATATATACACCATAAAATGAAACAAGTGGTGGATATACATTATGTCTCAATAAAGAAAAATTGAGTTTAAAAAAACTTTTACTTATTTCCTGAATTCCATGAAAGTAGTTTAACTTCATGTATAAAAAAATATTATGAAATTGATCATATATTTAAGGAACTTTCTTATACCTATAATCTTTTATATAGTATATTTATGACCATTTATATCAAAAATATTTTTTAGTTATTTTTTTCCCCATTGGATGTTTTTTGTTTTGATTGTTTTTTAATATTAGTTTTGTAATAGATGTGTAGATTCCTATGTATATATTAAAATTTCATCATTAATAGATCAATATAGGTACTATAATATATATTTCCTAAAGATTTATAATATTATAATTTTATTTCATCAGTTTTTAGTCATGATTCAATAATAATTAAGTAGGCTATGAGCTTGCTTTGTTAAATTTTAATGAAAAAATGGTGGTGTATTAATAGTATATTAAAAAATAATAAAATGTTTATAAAAATATAATTAAAATATTATTTTATCATTAATTTATAATAAAACAAATATTTAAGTTTACATGTTCATCATTGATATAAATTTATTTCTTTGCTCAAGTGGTTAAACCAACCCAAAAAAGAAAAAGTTAAAATCTATAGTTGAGTATGGTTAGGAAAGTGATTATTTTGACACAATTTCATCATTAAAGAAGATTAATGATATTATTTATATGTTTTTTTTAATTTTTTTAATAATAATTTAAGATAAATTTTTAAAAAATGATATAATAGATTAAAAATGAAATATGACACTTTCAAGGTAGCGGTAGTTAGAATGTACTCATGAGAAACATGTTTGTTTTCTATAGAATGAGATGTAGAAAATGAATAATTTATATTTTCATAACATTAATAAGGTTATAAATGTTACACAAATCCATTAAATGACTCTTTATTAACTATCCATGTAAGTCTATTAAGAAAAATCAAGTACATTGTTTATCGAGGAGGCATTCCACTTGTATGAATGACAATGTTTTTCTTTTTCTAAGTAAAATGGAAATAGTAGTGAATTATTATTCAATAATCATGATAAATTTTCATTATATTATTAATAATAATTTTATTATAATATAATGGATAAAATAGATCTTAAGGTGTTGGAATAAGAAAGTAAAAATTGAAAAAAAGAGTAACTGGGAATTTTTACATTACAACTTGGAAAACTCTTTTCCAAAAGGGTTATAATTTTTTCCCAAGCAGGCGGCTATTGTGGTAGGGGTTTTTGGGTTTAGGGAGTCAGTTTTGGGGTTGAGTCCCCAAAATGTCTTCTTTTTAGCGTGTTTATAAATAAGACCTATCTTTTAAAAAGGATTATAACTTTAAAGGATGGTATTTTTAGATGACCATAACCAGTATAAATTTTATAGAAATGTTGGTGAAGTATTTGGGTATATTTTTTGTTGAAATAATTTGTTTTGAGTATGGGGTGATGAATTCTACTTTTATAAGTGGTGGGAGTGACATTTATGTAATAATATAAAATATAATATAACTATTAAATGGTAAAATAGATCTAATAATTGAAAATAATAGTGCAGGGGAAGGGGTAATCTCAAAAAACCCTTAAAAGAATCTTTTCATATATATTATTAACATTTTAGACACTTTTACACTTATATTTTTTATGTTTTCCATTTTTTGTTTTAACAACAATAACTATTTTTTACCTTTAGTAATTTACTATCAATGTCTAAAAATTAAATGGGATTTATTATATAATTTTACCGAATGATTATAAATATTAAATCAATTAAATCAAATAAAATTTCCTAGGGAAATACATACTAATTTTATTATAATCTCACAAAACGTGCAAAAACCATTTTTAGGAAAATATTATTTTTAAGCATAAAAATAATGTTTATGATAAAATTATCAATTTTATTTATTTATATTTAATTAATAAGTTTATTTTTAAAATAATAATATATACATGTCTTATAAAGAAAAATAAAATAAAATACTACCTTGTTCGATCATAATTAAAGGAAAAGATGAAAAACATTTCTATATTATCATAAGATATTACTTAAGTATAAAAATTTATAAAATGGTATTTTTAAATGAATCATGGTCTTACTTAAAGAAATTATTTTTTATTAATTTTTTTTAAAAATTTATGAGTCATTCTTAGACCATGATAAAGTAAAAAACACTAAAATATTAAAAAACATTATTTTTTTACTATTCACTGAAAAACATTTATTTCATAAAAATGATAATAAATTAACCTAAGATAATTTTTATAGAATTAATTAATAAATTATGTTCATTAAATAAAATTAAATTTTTAAAATTTATAAATTTATATTTTTAATGAAAATAAGCAATATAAATAAAAAATATTTTTATTGAAAAATGATGTTTTAAACATTAGTTATTTTTCATATTATTCTATATCAATTAATAATTTAAATAATATTATTATAATAGTTTATAAATAAAAGTATTTTAATATTGGTGAATTTAATTTATTATCATAAAATATAAAATGCTTTGAAATAGTTATTTGAGAAATAATGATCTTTTTTAAAATTAAATTATATTTAATATCTATCCTCTAAATGTAAACAATTGTAGTTGAGTAGTATATTTTAATTAATAGAGGTCTTACTATTTTTATAATTTTATTAATAATATTCATCTAATATGTTACCTCTCATTTTATTTTACTACTACATGCAGAAAAATCTTTTAGAAATAGTATTAATATAGAGAAATATATATTCCAAAATCTTTAGGTTTTTCACTTCACATTCCAAAACATGGTATTAGTGTCACCATAAATAACCAATATAAATTCCAAAAGTATAGAAAATTTACTATTGTCAATTCTATAATTTCAATATCAAACATACTCCCCACATTCTGTGTTAGTGATACATTAACAACCTAGCCCTATGATCATAATGTTATCAACTTTGAGTCCCACCGAATAGTTTTTTTATTGATCACTTGAAAAAGGTCTTGTGATAGGATACATATCGATACCACATTATATACGGGTTCTTAATTAATCTCCTCCTTTATTGTGGGATTCTCACTCAGGCCTATTCCACCCATAGAGAGACCACCATCCCCCAAGAACACTGACTATGATCTTGCTATAATAAAATTTTGTAATTTTTATGACCTAAATACCAAGTCCACATGCATAAAAAAACTAAGGATCACCTCATAGTCACCATATTTTGGTGTAAGTTAGGGGTTTAATAAATAATAAGTTTGAGTTATTTCCCCCCTTAGAATAAATAGATAAATTGAATACAAGTTCTATTAAAAATTTGGAATGACCTTAGGTGTTTTCTGAATATATGAACTAAAAACTTTCCATCCAAAAAGGGTTACTTGATAAAAAAAACCCGAACGGTTATATATAATGAAATAATTCTATGATAAATGTGTTCCTATCAATCCAAATAAGAATCTCACATAAAGTCCAAAAAGAAAGTAAAATAAATGAAAATATACTATATATATAGGGAAAACAAAATATTGTCTTATGCATGAAAAATTATTAGCCACAAATATAGAAACTCCATTATAAAATCTGAGGAAAACCCCACAAATCCACCTCACATGTCCATCAGAAAATTTAAAAGACTCCACCAGATCCCCCAAACAGAATGAGGGTATGACTATTGGATGTGTACTAAAAGGTTATGCAATTGATATATATCAGACTATAGTATATGTTTTTATCCATAAAATTAAGTAGGAACCTGACCTTTTTTTGGATATAATGTAGTTTGGTGAATGGGATACATATTGAGACTATATTTCACCCAAGATAACAATTGGTTTTGAATGGAATTACCAATGTATCATCCTCAGATGGTTTCTTTGTTTAATGTTCATTAGTAATGAATTATACATGTATTTTTCATTCAATGGTGTAGTTAAATGAATCCTCCAATAGGAATAAATGTGTGGGTTCCATGGGTTCAACCTCTATGTGGTTCAGATAATAGTCACTTTTCATTAAATGAAGTGTGTTGGGTGGCTATATAAAGGTATCTAATCCCTCATGTTAAAAGTTTTTTTGTTTCCATGCAATGGATGTCGATTCTCTCTTAATTCTCACAACACTGTTTATTATGATCAGTGAAGGAAATAACACCCCTCTCAATGTATTAGATTCCTCAGGTATAAACCCTGATTCAAAGGTAGGTGGATTAGTTATATAGGAAATTTGATTAATTTTATGTCTTAAGTGATCTAGATCAATCTTAACCCTTTGAAGAATAAGATAGAGGCTATGGTTTTTATTCCACAAGTACACATTGTTTCTTCAATAATACCATACATATTTATTCATAATGATAGATTCGGATTGTTTCTTATTTTCTTTCACTACCAATGATCATGATCCTCTAAATCCCATTAGTGTTATCAGATTATTGTTTTTAAAGGATCTTATGTGTGTTTCTATTTGTTTACTAAATAATTTATACCTGCACCATGATGTGGGAATCCCCATGACCCTATAAAAGTGGAAACTCAATTTGGTCCATGATGTATCGAGTATCGGAATTTCTCTATTAACCATGACATGTTCCACAATATGTATCTCCAAGTTGTCCCATAAAAATGACTACATCACATAAACCATAGTGTGGTGGAAGCTATTTTGATCCCCAAAAAATTTATTTTTGATAAATTTAATTATTATTCATAAAATATTTATAAATTTCCAAGATCTGTAAAATAAGATTTTTTATTCATAAGTAAAACATTAGAAGTTCATATTTTTTATCATGTTTTAGAAAATAAATAATTTTTCATTTATTTTTTAGATATTTATGTTTATAAATTATGTATAGAATGTGATTTTTTTATGATTTATTTATGTGATAAATTGTTTCTCCAAGATAGATACCTACATTACATGCTAGGATTTATATTATGTGATTTAATTTTTATCTTCCTTGACCCTAATTTTCAATTTTATTCATGAGATTATGAATAGTTTTAAAAATAGTTTGTTCCTATTTGGTGTTATAAATATCAGGAATTGAATTATATATCGATTAAAGTATCCTTAGGGGTGGGGCTTTGGGTCAAACTACCCACCTATCCAAAGACTTATTAACTGTTCTAGATAGCTAAGGGGTTAGCTATCTATCACTATTGGGGTACTTATATAGATTTTTTCAATCTCATATAACTCTATGAATTTATATAAAGAGTTTATTTATCTCATACATGAGATGAATTTGGGTATGTATGCATATTTTTAACTTCAATTTTTGGGTGTTTAAACCAAAATTATGGGTTTTATAAAGAGTGACACATTGAGGTGGGGTGAAAACTTTAGTTTAATGGATGGAATTTGATTGTAAAAATAAATCTTTAAAATCATGAATACAACAATGAATAAAAAATGAGATAATAAATATTTCATGAGATTAAATGTGTTTAATGTACATAATATATATATTAAAAATATTGATACTTTTAAAAAAATACCTTAAAATACTAAGTGTGAGAATCCTTCCAAAGAGGAACTTGCTGAGACTTCAAAAATCTAGTATAAGAGAACCTAATAGTTTTTTCTCAAGAATTATCATTCACAACACAAGAAAGTAATAATGTGACCCTAACATTTAGGTGACTGCTTCTAGGCATTTTATTTGAGATATAATTATTTAAGAAACCCCAATGGTTAGGATATTAGAGGAATACTGTTGGGTGAATCTATATAATATGTTTAGATAAAGAGTTTATCAACTCATCTTTCCAAGAATCATATATGATATGATCAAAAAAGTTCATGTATACCAAATACAGTCATAGAATATTTACATTCACAAACAATTATAGTTACTGATTGAAATTGTACCATGCCTCAATAAAATTATATGATGTATGGAGGAATCAATTTTAGTGGGAAAACTTTCATTAAAATTCCTTGATGAAAATATATAATAAATGATACTCACTTATAGATATGTCCATGTTATATATTATGAGATACTTCATGATAACTATATTTATATCACTTATAGGTATGACCCATAAGACAGTACTAAATTGGTATTTAAGGTTGATTAGTGTTCTCAAAGAAAAGAAACATTATATGAATTTGAATGTGAATATTTTGAAATTAAATTTCACTAACTATGAATCATGGGTATTGGATGACTTGTGTGCATCAAACAATTATTCTGAACAAACATAAGCTCAGAGGTAAGAGGGAATTAACAAAGGGTAAAATTGATATTTGTGTCAGTAATAGATCAAGATTTTCTACATTAGATATTACCACTTATTATCCAACATTACCGAGTATATTAAGTCCATAATTGTAGAAATTTTAATATTTTACATCTATAAATATAATTTAATTTATATGTGTCCTTTTAAAACAAATGGATTTTTATTCACTATTAAGGACAATAAATATTTTATATATATGACTGAGATATTTTATGGAATATAGAATATGTTAAATGGTTTATACATTACTGATATGGATAATCCTATTATAATATTCAAAATGAGAAGGTTTGGGTTGATTCTAATCCCACCTATAATTAGCATTGTCACCTTAGACATATAGAAACAAAACACACCTAATTATTCTTTAGAGATGGAATCTTAGAACCATTCTATTATAAACCATTTTAAAATTGAAAATATTATTTATTAGACAATATAACCAAAGAACCTGAAGTTCCCTTGGGTTGATAGTTGTATTTTTTGTCACTCATTCCCATTTTTATTGTCAACATCATCATAAAATGGTGATGAGTTGGGTAATGGATTAGATTATCCATCCATTAATGAAGAAGTGAATCTCCCATTATGGTTATATGGTAAATGTGATTAAGAAGTTACTTCACACATATTGGGAAAAGAGAAAAGTGTAGATGGATTAACATGAATATCTATTATGTCAAATTCAAGGGGAATCCCATATTAAGTCATATTATTGGGAGATATGATCTTTAATTCTATGGAAAGTGTGGAAGATATATAATTTTATTAAATATTTGAGTAGAATATACTACTTCCTATGGAGATCTGGATGGATAACTTCTTGGTAGGGGAAAATCTAACTAAAAAGGAGAATACATCATATGAGAGAAAATCCTACTAACCACTACAATAAGTTGTTATTAGTGTTTATACACTTCTAGATTAAGAATTAAGTGAATTGAGATGAATCAGGATTGATTGAAGAGTATAAACACTTGAGTTAGTTGTAATATTCATTGAATTTATCTTATTTTAGTATTTTCCATGCTTTAACACCTCATAAGTGTGTTTTAAAGAGTTTACAATTATTTTATTAATTCCAAAAATTATTTGACCAAGTTTTTTTTATCCTTTTAGGAAGTATGGAGAATCCCTAAACCAAGAATAAGTCAATTCGAAGCTACATGTAGAAGTCTACGTTTTGATATTATAAGAAAATGGACAAGTCTTGAGTGTAAGGATTTACCTACTATGATCATATGAAAATGTTTTCAAACTTAATAATTTAGTTGTTGAGTGTAAGTCTTTGAAGAAATCCTATGTATTTTTGTTTCTTCTTATAACTCTATTTATCATAAGTTTTTTCCAATCATAAATATTTATTATATTACTTCATTACCAATAAGAAATCTCTTAATTCAATGGAATGTTGGAAAAGTAAAGAGTGTGAGTATTCTAGATCTTAGGGTGAGATTTTTTCCATTGAGTTAAATTCTCTAAATTAAATCCTTGCTGAACATAAGTCTTAAAAGAACCCAACGTAAATCTTTTATTCGGGCGTAAAGCTTTAACACTTCGGTAAATTTTCGAAATGCTATTGGATGAAATTAATTACATAGAGTGGAATGTAAATATTCATCATAAGGATTTGAAAATTTAATTCTATAAAGTCACCAACATCATATTTCAAGACATAGGAAAATTTTTATGTTGCTACTAGTTGAGAAATTGAGTTTCCATGTTTCAAATTTTAAGCATTTGAACTCATTTTGGATGACTCTAGAGTTTTTTGTTCAAGGTATAAACATAATAAACACTAATACTGGTATTTGATCCAATAATGAGAAGAAATAGGGGATGATCTTCATCCATGGAGAGGGAAGATCAATGAACATTGAAAATAAATATTTTTAAATTATTTAATTTTAAAGAAAATCCAATTAGAAGATGTTTTAGTGGTGATTTTAGGTTTATAATACCATGATTCTTAGAGAAGTAATTATCTAAGATTATTTTTGAGAGTATTTAATGGAGAGTTATACTATATATATTTATTAAATAATCAAGTTAAATTATTGTGTTTATAAGAGTAATGAAGATGAACGTCCATCGAATATCTGGCTACTGGTTATCATAACCCATATCATTTTGATCTAAAGCTGTATGAGTGTTCTTGAAAAACTAATATGTGAGTCTAGGAATTTCACCAATACTTGAATAAATTATAAGAATTATTGAATTCATGAATCTTGAAAATTGAATTGAGTTCCATACCATGGATTTATTTATAGTATATTAGTATATACCTATGAATTTTTTTAGTATGGATATTTTGGATACTTTTGAGAATAAGAGGTTAATACTATGTGTTTTTTATCTCAAGATAATATTTGGTTGATCCAAAAAAAATAGAAAGGAGTAGAGGAAGAAGAATCTAGTCCATCTTTATGGGATTTGGTCCCATAGAACCTACTTCTATATACTTTATGATAATGTGTATTCATTGTTTTGAATATTAATAAACCTATTATCACCTCATGATTATTCTTCTACGTAATATAGTATGTTATAATGTACTAAGAGTAGTTTTCACACTAAATGGTCAAACTAGTTACCCTCTATGATGAGAACCCAGATGTTCTATGAAACCATTCTTAAATATATGTTATATAGACTAATGATATAATTTGAGGGATAAAATTGATACAAGATATTAGGGGTTGATACTCATAGGACTTTGAGACACCTTCTCTTAGTGTACACCCTTGGAAATTTGCAATATAGGATAATATGAGAATGCTGCCCATTATTAGGAAATCAATATTTATATTTTTCATTGTATGTTCCTGTCTATGGGTTGATGTATTGACCCTTAGACTTTAATATTTTTATTAGTAAGCATTAAAAGCCATGTACTTTGATGTATTGATGAAAACTATGACGACATATGTGTGTGGAGAGGAAGGATAATTTGGTTGCTTCATGAGTAATATTGCATTAATGAATGATGTGAGAAAGGATTTTTCCTTATTTTTTTAATGGAAGTTGATATATCAAGATATTTTATTGAAATTAGTAAATAAATGAATGGCCATGGTTTTCTATAGAAATTTTGATTTCCCTAAAGGCGAAGAAAGAGACAATGGGCATATAGGTCAATGGCACTAACATGATATCTTCTTGATTAGAGTTATCATTATAAAGGGATTATATTACATAGTAAGAATCCATATGAGTTATTATATCATTAAAATATGTGCTTCTTTCTCTATGGGTTCTTTGGTGTATTACTAGATGTTAAAGTTGGACTTTAGGCTTCTTTACCTAATTCAATTGAGATAGAGGTCTAGAGGTTCACAAACTAAGTGTATCCATAATCTCAGTTAATAATATATTATTTTTTAATTTTTAAAAAGTTTAATTAATATTATTCCAATGCATGGTTTTATAATTATTCATGTTTTATTATTCACATATACTCTATCACCATTTATTCCAGAGAATATAATGTGAGAAAAATATTTTATAAATATCTATTTTTTATTTGGTGAATATAATATATATTTATTTTTTGGTGAATAATTTAGTTATATTTGTTTATTAAATAAATAGTCATTATTCAAGGCCTAATAAATATTGTAGAGGAATGGTGAACCATGTTTTTTGGACTAGTGATAAAAAAATATACTGAATATAATTTGATTAAACTCTATTTAATTTAATTAAACAATTAAACACATGTCAAGGAAATAATAATAATATTTTTATTTTAGACATAGGGTTCTGCAAAGGATTAAGAAATATTAAAAGAAACCTGTGAAAATATTTATTTATTAACGCTAGAGATATTTAAACCCAATTATAATATTTTTCCAATTGAGACAATTCATTTTTTATTTTTCACAACAACAGCCGGAGAGAATCCTCTCAAGTCCTAGAGAGCTCGCTATCCAAGAACTCTCCTAATAATGGAGAGCGATTTTCCCCTCCTCCCAATCCTCATTCTACAAATATGAAGGATAAGGATTTGGGAATTATTCTCGAGGTGACCAAAGGTGAATGTCACAAGTGATATGATTTATCATGCTAGCACTCTGAGATTACTATGGTGACATTCATATATTTGTGAAACACATGTGGATCACAACTAGAGGGAATATTCTCTTCATTCCGATAATGAAACATCTATACAATGTAGATATGTTTTTCGATCAATCAATAAAGAAATAATTCACTCAAGATAATTATTTAATTTGTTAAATTAATTATAAATAATAGGTGATGATCGTCTATCTAGTTCTATAATTTTATCCATTATCTATTTTATTTGATTAAATTCTATTTATCATGACATTTATCATCATTTAGATCTCGGATTGATCATCAATCATGACAAAAGGAAAAGTTGGTTGGGACCGACTGTACGCTTTTGCTACACTCGGAACCTAAAACTGGTATCAGAGTAGTCACATAATTATTTATAGTTATTTAAAGATACTTGATTGATTTACATATTTTTAATTTAGTTTTCAATTAAAGTCTACTCAATTTTTCAATCCAAATTGCGAGATATACTTCTTCCCTTATACTTTATCATAGATCTAATCAAATCAATTATTTTTATGAACAAAATAAAATTGACGATCACATCTGGAGGTGTTGAGGATTCTAGTTGGGTAACACACGAGTAAACACTATATAATCAAAGTTACACACCATGTAGTAGTGTTCAATTCCCCAAGAATTAGTTCATAACTAATTCAAACAGTGTTCATTGAATACATGCAGTGTATTTAATTCCTGACACCGTGCGTTGACTAGGATTTCCTGGACCTTGGTTCGTAAGACAAAAATCCATTTAGCCCACATACACTATGTGTAGTTCTTTATGTCATAGATGGGCCATGTATTTATATACACGACCTACCTGACTGGTGACCATGTAACTTGTATTTGACACACAATGTATCCCTTTTTACACGCTGTGTACTCCAATTTTTTTGAAGCACAATTTACATGCCAAGTCCCAAGGCGTGTGCCTTAGATATATGGTAAGATACATACACATCGTGTACCTCACTAGTACACACCATGTACTTATACTATATTATAATGTATTAAAATTAATTTATTATACTTTGTAAACCTAATGGGTGTGTGTTTGTATGTGGTCATTAAATTGATAGGACATACTTTGTATTAGGGTTTAATATATATATATATATATATGTAAATGTGTAATTAATTTCTATGTAATATTCTAATCAACATATCATGTATTATTTTTATTATATATATTACTCTACATGTATTGAAGTATAACACATGACTTTAAAATCATATAATTCATGTAATCATTATGTTGAAAGCACATGTCATGAAAGTACATGATAATTCATGTTTTCAATATGGCACAATATTAAATAGTAAAAGATTATAATACATGTTGGGTAGATTTGAATGGGTATTCAGTGTGTTTCCTACATGGTACATTTATTAACAAAAATAAATTTAAACAAATTTATTTAATTTCATTAGGATTATGATAGATGAGAATATCATTAAAATTTGGGTTTGAATTATGATAAAGGAATTTATTAATTAAAGAAGACAACTAATTTATTAGATCATGATTTATATAACAAAAGAACAATTAATAATTGAATGCTAGTCTTGTAAAATATGTAATTAGTTACATGCTTGTGGATGATCATGATCATAGACTAGACCATTGTTTGTGATTGGTTTAATTTTATTTATTATTAAATTAAATTGGTGGCCTACATGTCATATCTCAACTCATTATGTACGGTCATACATGCCCATGGTATCTTTTATGTAAACCATTTTCCCCTCACATGTGTGTGAGTAATATCATATATAATGGATGTCACTACCAAGCTAGTGGAGTCGGATCAAGTTTGGTTACAAGGAAAAAGAAATCCAATAGGGATCCATAGGTGGATTAGTGTAAATATGTAACATGAACCTTAATAGTTTCAAGGTGTTTTCCCTAAGGTCAATAGTTAATTTATCAACTGGCTGATAAACTGACCATTAGTAAAATCTCATGATCATTCCTATAAGGACCCATACTTAAATGTTACATAATATTGAGTTTTATTCAATAATTCACAATGAAGATATTTTTAGGTTTATATATTTATAGAATAAGGCCATAACTATTAAATAATAGACCCATACATTACATGTGGATAGTTACACTATGTATCCAATTTTTCTACTAAAGGAAACCCTTTAAACAAAACATGATTTCTTTTTTATGATAAAAATCTTCTCGAATTCTTATTTTATCTTACCCATCCTTATACCCAGTGGAATTTTTTTTAAAAACATTGGATGAGCATTAAATGTGAAAAATGGAATACAAAATAAGGAATAAAACTGTTAGTCAATGAATATTTAAAACCTATAAAAACATTTTCACAAAATCATACTTTTCACCAAAAAAAACATAAACTATTTTGATTAAATCATGTAATCATAAGATTCCTAAAAAACATCATAGAAATCATAAAACATTAAGGTAAATTTTGTAATCAATATCATACTTATAATGTAGCTATTATAACTATATAGTGATTAACCTTCATGGATATGTTTGGAATACCTATCATAGTATATTCCCTAAATATCTTAAGTAAACCTTAACATTTACCTCTATCATATTACTCAATGTATTTAAGGGAAATCATGGGATCACCCACCCTCAATTTATTATAGAATCATCCATATATGTACATAATTCTCAAGAACTATAACATAATCATAACAAATAAAACAAGAATAAAGGAAAAATAATATTTCCACTTCTAAATCACATTTCATCTTAATAATCCATGCCCTCATAAATTAAAACACATTATTTTAAAATAAATTTATAAATTTTTAAAGTAAACATAAATTTAAAATTTTGATATAAAAGCAATAAATTACATTCCTGATGTATATTTTAAATAAAACATTCCATGTTATTGAAATAATCAATCCAATTTTAGAACACATTTAAAAATTTAAAAACAAGATTTTTGAATCAAAGAGTACCATACAAGTTTGATAATTTTAGAGAAATAAAAATTTTAAAACATTAATGTCCAAATAAATAAATCCTCAAAACCATTTTGAAAACATGGAAATTATTGAGAAATATTTTGAAGAACAAATCGTTAAAACTTTTAAAACAATTTTTTAGTAAAAGAGTCTCATAACACTTAGGAAACACTTGACTTAAAGTCATTATTGAATGACATAAAAAGAAACATTAAATATGATGAGAATATAGAAATTCATGATATAAAATTACAAAAGGGTTGTATATACACCTTGTAGGATAATAAAGGTTGAAAATATTAGATATGCCTCAATGAAAGGATATTGAGACGAAGTCCCTTACAATGATCGTATCCTTATATTAAAGATAAATTAATGACATAATTATGTGTGAAAAATATAAAAAATCTCAATATAACTGAATATTCAGCACATAACAATCATATTTTATTCACACATATTCTTGGGAAAACAAAACCAATGCCATGGATATATAACTCCATGAAATGAGATGAAATTAACATTTCCCTTACCTCGATTCCGAATTGTATCATTTGTTATTTATATTCATAAATAATAAACATAGGTTAATTTATACTTAATTAAGAAAATTTTTCAAGTTTATTATTCATTTTATATTACTTATTACCATGTTATATCAAATAGTTAAATGTTTGAATTCATATCGGACATTTTGTTGATGTTCGGTATATCAGTCAAAAATAAACTTTTTATAATTACAAGTAGTACATGTGGTAAAAATTACATTATATACAAAATAGTACTCATGATTTAAATATAATATATATCAAGTATATATGTATTTATAATAATCTATAATATTTGGATATAAGAAATAAAATGCACCGTTCATGGAGATGGTAGACCATACGTACGCATGAACTCTACTTTCATTTATTTTTCATATTAAAGTAATGAAAAATAAATGATACATAGGTATATTAAAATTATAGTAAAATATATATTTTATATAAGTTCCATAATTTCATTAAATCCTTCCCTTATACGTTCCATGTATGACATGAACAAGTATTAAAATATTATTTTTTTATAAATTTATTTTCGAATTATAATAGCTGAAAATTGATATATTTATAGGATAAGATGATGATGGGTCAAAATATTTTCAACCAATAGGTTTTAGAAAAGTTTTTGTCACAAATTTAACCTCATATTTTGTCTTTAACCCTTAGTTAAAAAAATTAACTCTTACCATGTCTTCTTGTATTTTTAAATTATATTGTTAATATAGTTAATATTAAATGCCAAGAGAATCTAAAGTGGACCATTAATTACTTTTTTGAAAAATTATCGAAATTAGTTTGATGAATCTTATATTTTTATGACTATTAGGCCATTTAATAAAATATTATTTTTTTAAACACAATTATGTCAATTTTGACACTATTTAGTTACTATTTTTTGTTAAAGTAATTACAACTTTATTCATTTGAAAAAACTACATTAAATCCCAAATAACATGTCATAAAAACTCATGATGGAATAAAAATTTTAAAATTATATTTATTATAATATTTATAATATCATTTATTTGATTCTTTAATTAATAAGTTAATCACTGCATCATCATTGTGTTATAATTAATTTTTTTTTAATTTCTAAAAATTATAAATAAAATACCATGATGTATGAAGTCTTTTTATGTTTATAATTAATATTTATTGTCAAATATATCAATTATATAACCCCATATTAAAATCGTTTTTGTGAAAATATAAATGTTTATTTGATATTTCTCTTTACTTTAAATTAATTATTATAGAATGTCATTATCACACCCGAGTGGTTTATAAGTGCCAAAAGTTTGGTTAATGATTTATTTGGTCACCCATGACTCAAAAAATAAGATTAGGATATGTTTTATGGTAGTTTTATGTTATTATAATATAAATTTTAAATTTATTTACCTAATTTACACTTTATCTTTGGTAAATAAAAATAATTACTTAAATTACTATTCATAATATCCAAAAATAAAATGTACCTATTTAAAAAATTTGGGCCTTCTAATTAAAAATATGGAATCCATGTTTACCAATTTTAAACATATAAGTTTCGTTAAAAAATTTAAAATTAATTCCCACTATCAGAAGAGAAAGTGATTTTTTAAGAAATAAAAACTAGGAAAAGATTGACACGTGTTTATGTCCAATTTAAATGTGAAATTACTTATAATGACCAAAATTGGATGAAATGATATAAAAAATCCAATTACACTTTAAAACCAATTTAAAAGATAATATAACTATATAAATAAATTAGAATAAGAGGCAGTTTTGAATTAAAATGAAGTATTTTCACTATTCATTAAAATATGAATTTTATCAGAAAAATACAAACAGTTCAACCAAAGTAAATTTTAATGTCCCGTTTCTATAAAATAATTTTATTATGTCAAATAGAAATAATAAAATTGATAAAAATATATTTAAAAAGTAGGGTTCATCCATATGTATGACTATCGCCCCTCAAAGTGATATGGCTTGTTCATGTTATACATGAAACCAATAAAAGATGTAATTAAAGAAATTATGTAACAAATATAAAAAATTATATCATAATGGAATTATAATATACCAATGTATCATTTAGTTTTCATTCCATTAAATATGAAATAGAAATGAATGTAGGGTGTATCCATATGTACGACTTACCGTCTCCATGAACGTTTCATTTCATATCTCATATGAAAATGTTATGGACTATTATAAATACATATATAATGGATATATATTATGTATATGATATCTAAATCATGAATATACTTATGGATATAATTTAATTTTTACCACATGGACAATTTGTAATTATAATAAGTTCGTTTTTGACTCATGTACCGAACATCGACACAAAAACCGATATGAACTTGAATAATTATATAATTGTTATAGAAAAGTAATAAGTGATATAAAAGGAATAATAAACTTTAAATAGTTTCTAAAGAAATTATAAATTAACTTATGTTTATTATTCAGGGAGATAGAGAACGAACAAGACAAGTCAGACATAAGGTAAGGGACTTCGTCTCAATATCCTTCCATTGACACATGTTTTGATAATATACACCTCCTTATTTTACACAGTGTATAATAAAACCATTTGACTTTGAATTTATTCAAAAGGAATATTTTTCTATGAATAATTTTACTAACTGAAAAAAGGAATGTTTTTAGCGTATTGCGGTGATAATGAATTGTCTGCCACCATAACCATTATCTGATATTTGGCTTCTTCTATAAGCCTTAATGTTTTAAAAAGTAAAAGAAATAATTTATTCCCTTTTTGGGTGTTTTCATATTGAAAGTGGTTTGTGAAATTTATTGATTATTTCAATATCTTGAAATGATTTCTTTTTATTTCAAATGAAATGTTATTAGTGAAATGATGATATTTGCAATATTTTATGTTTTATGATTATATAATGGTACTTGGACATTTCAAAGGTGGTTAAATGATAAACCAATGATGGGTTGTTACATGATAAACCAAATTTATGGTTGTTCCATGATAAACCAAGGACGGGTGGTTATGTTATAACATCCAATGCATTGGTTATGGAAGTCGGCCAGATGGCTATTCTATTTAGTGATATGTGTGGAAGTCGATTGTATGGTTATTCCATTTAAGCATGTTTATGTCCCAAGTTACCTTTATATGTTATAAATTGTTTTCTATGGGATTTATGGTAATATTCTGGTTAAAAAAGGGTAAGTAATGGGATTTTATTTAGTGAAGGGTTTTTGATACTTCTTAAGGGTGAAATGTATTACTATATGATAAAGTTTTCATGGTTTACATGTTGTTGCAAGACTAAGAATTTTCCTTCATTATATATGTCTTACTGAGTTTTTATGCTCATACAATGTTTTGAAATGTTTTTCACAGGACTTGAAGATGAATAGGGTCAAGGATGGGATCTAGGAAAAGTGATGTTGTCTTAAACGTGGAACTAGACATGTTTTTTTTAAAGAGTTTTTGTTTTATGAAAAAAATGGATGGTGAGAAGAAGTGTCTAATTGTAACATTCAAGTTGTCATGTATAAGTTATATCCTAATTCTCTAAAGCTATAAACTAGAAAAGATCCACATTGTGAATTATTAACTTAATTAAAGATTATGTTATTTTTAAGGCTAGATCATTAATGTAATTGGATATTCAGTGTATAAAAATCATAGGTCATTCACACATATTAGTGGAAACACAAAACCAATGAAATTGGTATTTAATTCAATGAAATGATATTGAGTTAAGATTTCCCTTAACTCGAGTCCGAATTGCCTCATTTGTTCTTTATATGCTTGAATAATAAACTTAGGTTAATTTCTATTTTCTTCTTAACCTTTTTCAATTTTATTATTAATTTTATACTATTTACTTCCATGTTATAGAAATTATTTAATTATTTGAGTTTATATCCAACATTTTGTCGATGTTCGGTACATGAGTAAAATATAAACTTGTTATAATTACAAATTTTTCATGTGGTCAAAGGTCCATTATCTACAGAATAGTACTAATCATTTAAATATCATATATATATATATATATATATATATATCTCGTATATATGTATTTATAATAATCCATAATATTTTCAGATAAGAAATGAAATGCACCGTTCGTGGAGACGATAGACCGTACTACACATGAACACTACTTTCATTTCATTATCACATTAAAAGAATGAAAAATAAATAACACATAGGTATATTATAATTAAATTATAATATATATGTCATATATGTTACATAATTTCATTAAATCCATCCTTTATACATTCCATGTATGGAAAGAACCAGTCATATCACTTTGAGGGGACGATAGTCCACACTTCTTTAAATGAAATTATCATATTAACACGTTATGGAAAGAATAAAGGTATGTGGTAAATAAAAATTATAGAATAATAGAGAAAATATAAATATAATATATATAATATATAAATAATGTTCCATCAGTATGGCCACCATGAGAGGTGGCGTGATAAAATTAAACAATCATTGTTTTGTGAGGCTGTAGTTTGTCATATAGAAAAACAATATATTCTATATCAGTTAGATGGAGGTGTGAATAAGCGTAGGTTGAAACCTTAGAATTAAAACATCATATAATATTTTGGATACTATTATTTTTATATAATCACATAATAATAAGAGCATAGGTATTGGAGAAGGAAAATAAAGGAAAGGAGCTTGAGAGAAGATGCTACCTCTAAATCAGGTAACTCTTTTTTATTTGTGTCAAAAGGATTTCATGAATTGCCTTATACCTAATTTAAAGCTTCTAAGAGGAAGGGAGGGATGTTTTGAGATTATTTGAGAAGAATTTGGATTATCCAAGGGGCTTGAGAGGTTTGAGTAAGTGGGCATAGATTGTGGCCTTTTATAAGAGGGAGGAGGGATACTTTAGGAAAGTCTTGAAATATTATTTTATTATAATTTTTTTTCTAATTATAATAGCTCCAAATTGATTTATTTATAGAATAATATGAGTATGGGTCTAATTCCTCTCAACCAATAGGTTTGTTAATTTTTTTGGTCACAAATTTAACATTATCTTTTGGCTTTAACCCTTAGTTAAATAAATTAACTCTTTCCAAGTTTTCTTGTATTTTTACAGTATATGGTTAATATAGTTACTTTAAATGGACAATATAACCTGAAGTGGGTCATTAAAAATATTTTTAACATTATCAAAGTTAATTTACTTAATATTATATTTTTATGAATATTTTTTAATTTAATAAAATAGTATTTGTTTTAAAACTCATTCATGTCAATTTGGACACTATTTAGTAATTTATTTTTGTTAAATTCACAAAAAACTTATTCATTCAGAAAAACTGCATTTATTTAAATATATAATGTCATAATAATCAAAAAAAATTCGTGGATGGGATCAAAATTTTCAAATTTTATTTATTTTAATATTTATAATATCTTTTATTTAAATGTTTCCTTAATAAGGTAATCACTACATCATCATTATGTCATAAGTAAATTTATTTATTTAATATCTAAAAATTATAAATGAAATACCATGATGTAAAAAATATTTTTTGGTTTCTAATTGCTATTTATAGTCAAATATATTGATTATATTACCAAATAAGAAAATTGTTTTATTAAAAAAATACAAGTTTTTTTTATGTTTCTCTTTACTTTAAATGAATTATTATAAATGTCATTATCACACCCAAGTGGCACCCAAATGCCAATATTTCGAAATAAGGATTTTTAGGTCGTCCATTACTCATAAAATAATATTATCACATGTTTTAGGGTAGTTTTATGTTATTATAATATTATTTTAATGTTTATTTTTCTATTTTACCCTTTAACTATGGTAAATAAAAATAATTACCAATGTTACTATTTACAATGACCAAAAATAAATGGTACCAATTTAAATAATTTGGAACATTTTTTTTCCAAATATGTAATCCATTTTCCCAAATTCAAAAAACAGAAGTTACATTAATTTGATATAGCTTGTGGTTCTCAAATCTGTATTGAAATGCAAGAACAAAGTTGATTTTGAGAGATTTCTAGAGTATAGGTCTAAATTCTACCTACCAATGGTGTGATTATGGTTGCTCAATCCATTGGTGACTATCACTTTTCATTTTTAACAAGAATGATTTTGGTTTTATATGATTTTAATTATGAACCAACGGTTATCAATAACATAATTGCCATATCATGTCTGGATATAGATGGTTTTTTTTTCATGTTTGGAAATAAAAGTTGTTTCTTTTATGAAGACAACATATGTTATGGAATATAACATTTAAATAAAAATATTTATGTATTAAATTATGAAAAACTAGTATTGAAAATTAATAATGAATAATAGTAACATGAATGACATCACCATCTTGGTTTTTTAAATGAGAAGTGTTTTCCAAATCTTTGTCAAGATGGTTATTTATTCTCTTCTGATCTAAACCCACTAGCAAGATTTCATTATTTTTTACAAGGAACAAATGTCCAATCCTCTATTCGGTGGAGAGAGTGAAAGGCCTCCATAAATTTTGGGATTGGTACACACTGATGTGTGTGGACCATTTCTAGTAGAAGTTATGGGTGGGTATTCATACTTAAAAACCTTTAATGATGACTTGAGTAGATATGGTTATGTCTACTTGATGAGGTATATGTTCAAGTCCTTTTAAAAATTCCTGGAATTTATGAATTAAGTATAGAATCAACTTTGAAATGAGATAAAGAAGCTTCAACCGGATTAAGGTAGTGAATATTTTAACCAAGAGTTTATCAACTTTATATGGGAGTTCAGGATTCTATCTCAACTCACTCCACCTAATACACCAAATTGGAATGGGGTTAGTGAAAGGAGTAGCCATACCATGTTAGAAATGGTATGTTTGATGATGAGTCTTGTAGAAATTCAGTTATCGTTTTTGGGATATTCATTACAAACTGCGACATATACACCATATCGAGTAACAAATAAATCAAAAAATAAAATATCCTTAGAGTTATAGAGTAAAAATAAACACATATCGATGCATATAAATGTATGGGTTTGAGAAAAATTTGTTAATGGTTGTTCACAAAAAATCTATTACCCTAGGGAAAAAAATGTAACTTTATAGGGTATCCTAAGGAAACAAATAGATACTATTTATAAAACCCATCAAACAAGAAAGTGACTATCCCTAGAAAAGATATATTTCGTGATAGGGATCACATCCTAGAAAAGGATAGTGGAAGAATGATTTAATTTGATGAAGTTGATGCTTAAGATATAAAAGACTTGGTACAGGATCATATTCCATAGGTCCTTATGTAAGAAGTTGTTCCTAAAACACAAGTACTACATAGGATCACAAGATAGGTAATAGAACTAGAAAGTCATGGTTTTCTAGTCACTGAATATGGTGTCTCCTTATTTTTTTAAAATAATGATCCTCTATCCTACAAAAAGGTATCATATAGTTTAGATGATTCAAGATAGAAAGATTCCTTGAATTATGAAATAGATTCCATTTATCAAAACCAGGTTTGGGTTCTGATCTATACACCAGTTGATGTAAGTCCTGTAGAGTGAAAATGGGTATTCAAGAGAAAAACAGACGTAGAAGGTAAATTAAATACCAATAAATAAAGGATAATGGATAGGGGTTTTAAAAAACATCAAGAAATTAACTATGATAAAACCTTTTTCAACAGTTTCCATGATTAAATCCATCATAATTCTACTTACTATAGGAAATTACCAGGAATATAAAATTTGGCCGAAGGATGTCATAACTACTTTCATTATTGGAAAACATTAGGAATATTACTATATGATACAACCAGATAGCTTTGTGACTCCAGGTGATGCCAAAAATATTTTCATGTTATAGTGATCCAGTTATGGATTTAATAAAGTATCATATTCATAGTACATTAGATTCGATGAAGCTGTAAAATAATTTGGTTTCATTAAGAATGAATGTAAGCCATGTGTTTACTAGAGGTTTAGTGAGAATAGATTCCTTATCTTGGTAGTATATGTTAATGACATATTACTAATTATAAATGACATACAAGTTTTACAATCTATTAAGGGATGGTTAAACAAGTGTTTCTATAGGAAGGAATTTCCTGAAATAGCCTATATTATATGGTTAAAGATAATATGTGATAGATCCAAGAGGCCTCTTGGACTATGTCAAAGTAAAAAAATTAAACAAATAATAATGGGATTTAGTATGGAACAATCCAAGAGGGTATTGGTTTCAGTGTCAAATGGTTTACAATTAGTTTGAAAATGCGTCCTAAAAAACAATATGGGAAAGTGAAAATGGGTAAGATCTCATATGCTTCTGTGATAGGATCAATTGTGCATGCCATTTTATGTTCTATACTTGATTTTGTATATGAATTGAGCGTGTTAAGAAGATATAAAAAAGACCCATAAGAACAAAATTGGAATCCTCTTAATTCTATCCTCAAGTATATAAGAAGAACTAAGTATATAGTAATTTATGATGCAACCAATGAATCCTTTTGGATGTAAAACTTTGTCTAGGTGATTTATTTTTTACCTATAAGTAAATACCCTATCACATTTTTTTTGATAATTCTACAGTGGTGTCTCTTGAAAAAGATCTATGGTCACACAAAAAGACAAAGCATATACTCTATAAGTATAACCTCTTGAAGGATTTTTATCAAAGGTATAAATTTGAAGTAAGAAGAGTACCCACATAAGAGAATATAATAGAACCATTGAATAAAGTACTATCATAGGAGAGGCAGGAGTATCATGTGAGAGATAACAGAATGAAGGTTGTTTGTAGTTGGCCCTAGTCCAAGTGGGAATCTTTTCAAGTTTGTGTCCTAGATCCAAATTTCAATGTTGGATATTTTGAGAACAAGACCCGTTAGTAGGAAATACACATTTTTATATGTTATGTAATGCTCTTTCATATAGACTTGTGTATTGATCACTGGACTTTAGGATTTTTATTATTATAAGTCACATACCTTGATGTATTGGTGAAAAATGTTATGACATATTTTCATAGAGAGGTAAGATACCTGGGTTTATCATGAGTAATATTGAATTATTTAATAATGAAAGAAAGAATTTTCCCCCTATGTTCTTTATCATAAGTATTTATCTCATTACCTTTTATAGAAATGATATATCCAAATAAATCCATTTCCATGGGGTTCTATAGGAAACTTCTAATTCTAGAAAGTAAAAGAAAGATACATCGAGAACATAAATTGATGGAACTAGTGTACAAACTTTTTGGTTATATATATAATGATACAAGAATTATATTACAAAGCAAGAGTCCTTATAAGGTATTATATTGTTATTAAATTTAATTCTTTCTCTATGGGTTCCTTAGAATGTTTCCAGATGATAACCCTATACTTTAGGCTGCTTCACCTAATTCCACTAAGAAAGAGACCTAGATTGTCACACACTCAGTGTATCCAGAATCTTAGTTAAATAATATAATTTTATTAGTTATATAAAAATTTCAATAAATACTATTCCATCACATGTTTTAATAATTATTTAGGTTTTCTTGATCTCTTATATTCCCTCACCAATTATTCTAAAGAATATAATGTGGGTAAAATATTTAACAAATATTTATTTTCTATTTAGTTAATATAATATTTATTTAATTATTGGAAAATAATGCAGTGATATTTTTTAATTATATAAATATTCATTACTCATGGAACGATAAATATTGTGGAGGAATCGTAGACCGAGTTTTTAGGTCTTGTGAGAAATAATATATATTGAATATTATTGTATAAAAAATATTTTATTTAATTCTCATTTTAAGCACAAGTTGAGGAAATAATAATAATATTTTATACATGGGGTTCTTAAATCGATTAAATAAATATTAATGGGAACTTTTGAAAATATTAATTTTTGAACCCTTATGGTATTTAAAACCAATTGTATTATTTTTCCAACTGAGCCAAATAATTTTATTTTCTGAACAATGATTGCCAAAGAGAATCCTCTCAAGCTCTAGAGAGATCCCTCTCCAAGAACCCTCCCAAGAACAAAGAGCAATTCTCCTCAACCTGTGAGTTCGAGTATATAGAGATCAAGGAGAATTCATTGGAAGTGATTCTAGAGGTGATTAAATATGAATGGAGCAATCCATAGGATCTGTTATGCTAGAGCCTAGAGATTCCTATAGTGAAATTTGGAGATTTTTAGAACATGTATGGATCAGATCTAGAGGAAATATGCACTTGATTACTACAACACAATGACTATACAACATAGATATTTTTTCAGACCCATCAACAAAGAAATAATTCATGAAAGGTAATTATTTAAATGATTAAATTAATTATAAATAAATGCATTGATTTCTTCTCTCATTCCATTATTTTATCCCTTTTATTTTTTTATTTGATTCAATTATTTTTATCACATTGTATATCATCCTTTAGATCCTGGATCTATAATCAATCATGAGAAAAAGTAAATTTGTTCACGACCCATCACATTCTTTCACTACTCCTGAAATCTAAATGTTTTTAAATATCTTATAAGTATATTTTGAGTCATGTTACAAAAGAAGAATCATTTAATAGGGGTACTAGTGGAATACTACTTAAGAATAAAAATAGTTCATAGTAACTCATTAAAACATAAAGGGTTATTATTTTATACTTATTTTTCTAGGTGGATAATTTTATCAAAAGGTTTTCCATTTATTGAACATTAAAAATGATAGGTTTAATTAATATACCCACTTATGCGTGAGAAGAGTTGAGAAGATTAAGGAAAAGGGAATAGAAAATCATGCTACAACTGTGTTTCTTGTTATCACTATGAATATACGGTCTATTAGAAAATAAGATAACAAAAAAATTAATAGAATAATAAGAGGAATATAGTGTATGTTGTTATTAAAATGAAGAATAAGAAGATGAAAATAATTCCATTATTCTAAGACCAGTTAGCGGGTGAAAAAGGTTGGAGAATACGAAGAAACTATGAAATCTATTATTATAGAAGTTGGAGAGGAATAAAAAATTAAAGATGACCTAATCTGTATATTATTAGATATTGGTGTCAATATTTAAAAAATTTGAGGATCTACTAGATATATAAGATCAAATGTTCCCATTTGTGGAGATATCTAGGTGAGAAGATTCAGTTGACGTTCTATAAATATGAACCATGAATTGTGAATATCCATCTTCTTGTGATTTTTAAAAAAAGAATATTAGTTTTAATTTTATCTATTTAGGGTATGTGAATATCCATCTTGTTGTAATTAAAAGAGATTTATTATAGTGGAAAATCCATGATCAGGTTAAATAACCATTCACGGAAATGAGTAGGTCTTTGTGATGAACCATGAAAAAATATTTACATTAACATACCTTTATTTACAACTTAACTACATGAGTCTGTGTGACATAATAAGGAGTATACCGAGAGTAAAAAAGTATATGAGGTTTAATTTAAAAGGAATAAAGTTACAAAAGGAACCCCTAATTCACCCCATCCCACTTAGTGGTGTACCGGTCCTCTTAGAACTACAATTGGTATCTGATGTAAATGTTTCCTAAAAAAATATTGAATTTAAGTGCACATTTTAGATGATTGAAATGGAATAGACTCAAATGTATAATTTCACATCCATCCTCATCGGAGCAGCTATAGAATTTTATTCCAAAAAGCTAAAAAATATGATAAAGAAAAATACTAAAAAAGTGAAGATCTAAAAAGCACAGGGATGGTCCCCCAATATATGATGTTAATCAGAGTGGGTTTTTTATATCAAACTTGGTGAGATAGATTAATTATATGAAGTTAGATCAAATTATACAGAACTTGAAAAGATTTCTTGTGATAAATCACTTAATTTATTTTATTTTGAAATTAAAAGTTTATTGAAGATGGTTCTAGTTTTTTTCGTATATATAATTTCTCATATAATAGGACTATAGAATGTTATATAACACCTAGATTTTGAAGTCGATTCTATGGAGGATTCATTAAGAAATTAGATTGAAAGATGGACCACTTTCAGACAGCTAATAAAAGATAAGGAAGAATCTTACAAACTTATCAATAAAAGAGTTTCTTTGACAAATGAAGAATTAGAAAGAGTCCTTTGGTAGAAATAATTACTCAATAGATATTTGGAATAAGGGATGGGTTATTTTAATTTTGAGATGTACATCTCGACATAAAGTTCCTTGAGTTGTATGTAAAGTTGAAAAATCTTGAATTAGAAAAATTTGGACCTTCCCAGTAAGAAAATAAAAGATGCGTGGCCACAAAAACTTCAGATGTGAATCCTATATCAAAGAAGGATCACAATGATGGATAAAATATCTTAACCGCATCTGTATAATTATTCAAAACTAGATCATGAACAATAGTGACTCACAATACACATAAATTGGATTTCACTGAATTTGGAATATCTATACTTAAATGATAAAATAAAAAATATATACACTTGTGGAAGATAAAAAATTATATAAATTTAACTAGCATGTCAAGAAAGGGAGTGGGTATGTCTGAGAAGACTTTTTCCCCAATAGAAGTCCAATTTTTGGGATCTAGGAAAAAAACTATAAGCTTGTCATGTTGGATATATTATACCTAAAATGAGTAGAAAAAGATTAAATGGGTGGTGTTTGTGCTGTGGGTGATTCAGGAACATGTATATTTATTTATAGCACAATATTCCATAATGTGGGAATCATATAACCCCTAAATTAAGGGGGATCAAGGTTTTTGAAAAGAAGATACCTACTAGAAAAATCAGACTGCATAGAAACAGAATAATCTATATCCAACGATATTTTCTAAAAACATGAAGAATTTTTATAAGATGTGAAACATAGTTTCTTAGAATTATGATGGATACATGTATAATCCTTATAGGTTCTATAGATTTATAGAATATAAAATTCAACCACCTCGTTATGAGAAACAGGTGAATAATGTAAGTGAACCAGCCTTAGGAGGGAAAATTATTAAGAGGTAAGATAAATCATCTACTTTTAAATGTAAAGAAAATATAGAAGGCAATGAGTTGAATACTATTGGAAATAGATCCATAAACTATGGATATATTGGTTACATCATTGAACAATTCAAGATTTTCATGAAGGATAAAGAAAAAGGTAGAAAATTGACTGTATGAAATTCTATCATCTAAGTGAGAGATTCTAGAATTTGATTTGTGGTTGACACTCCAAGTGAATAAGTAGAGGATATTCCTTTGAAGGGAATATTCCAAGATGATAAATTTGTTCATGTTGGTGTTGGAAATTAAGTTATAATGCTATAAATTCTATGTTGTATCTACGACAATAATAAAAATTATTGAAGAATAAAGGGAAAGTACCATTGATCTTATGTTTAAAAATTATTGCTGAAGTGTAGAATTATTAACCCATGAAGAGGGTGAAAACCATGCTTCCAAAAAATGAAAATACATGGAAAACTAAGGGTATAAGTATAAAGAATATTAGATATTATTATCATAGATTGTGAAAGATATCTCAGCCTTACTACTCAAGTTGAGGAGCTTTTTTAAGATTAACCTTATTACCTAATCAATAAAAAGTTTCTTAAATTCTATATAATTGAATATGACTATATATATGAAAAATATCTTTAGGGGGAGATACTAACAGTGTCCCATCAACTGGAGATATATTGAGTTTCTCAAAATCATGAATTCTTGATAGATTTGATGAAAATTGAATAATTAGTTGTGATTTTTATTCTTTCACCTTTTTTTTATCATGAATTTATTTTATTCATAAATGGGAAGTGATTCTCTAACCGAGTGGGTATGAATTGACACTTGAAGTATTTTGATATTTTTTGAAAATTGATTCCATGTTCCAGAATTTTATTTAAAATTATTATATGTTGTTCCTAAATTGAAGGAAGAAATATGTTGGTATCACATGTAAAGATAGGGATGACATGTTATTTAATCTTGTCATTATTTTTTTTCTAGAAAGGTTTTGACTATGTATAGTTAGATTTTATTTATTGATGAATCATTTATAATAGATATGTGATTCCATGTATATTTTAGATGATTATTCTTTGATCTTCAATCCTGGTTGTCACTTTAAACTAGTGAGATATGACACAATCTAAATTTTTTATCCTATCTAATTTTAAAGAAGTTGTCTACTAAGAAAGTGAATGAGATTTTTTGTTACTAAAAATATTTATCTAGATTTATAAGCTTCAACTTGTGTTATACTTTATAAATTTCAATTGGTATGTAAGAATGTCACCCTTTACTCAAGAAGTACCCTTTGGGATCAATAAGGAGAGTAGATCTTGTTAAATCATTCCAGTGGTATTATTTAAGGGAGAGGATTTTGAAGAAGGTTCTCTGCATGTGTTTCTATTGGTATCAATTATAACCAGAATGGTATCATCTTTCAAGTGGTACCACGTCTCAAGGGGTATCAAATATTAATTGGTAATAAGAATATGAAATTTGAGGAAGCCCTATTTAATACATACCTTGATAATTAAGTGGAGGAGAATGTTTCCATTACATTTAGTGGCAGAAGAATAACCACCCCTTTTCATTCGTTGACCATTATGGGGAGATGAATGACATTGACTATTGGAGTAAATGTGGAATTGGGAAAAAATCTAATGGCAGAGATTGAACCGCCCTATGGTTGATGGATGTATTTTTTGTCACCCATTCTTGTTTACATTTAAAATTTTAGCATGTAAATGTTATGAGATTGGTGATGTGTTGGAATATCCACCCATTAATATAGAAGTGAAGCTTCCATGATGGGTACATATGAAATGTGATTAAGAAGTTGTTTCCCAAATATTTGGAAAATAGATATGTGGATATAGATTCCGTTGAATATTTTAAGGTTTATATTCAAGTGGGTAACTCATATTAAATTAAGCAACTGAAAGAGTTGATCTTTAAATCTATAAAAAGTTCTAAAGAAAGATCATTTTTTTAAATAGACGAGCTAAAGTCGTTACTACCTAAGGAGATCTAGTTGGATAATTTATAGTTAGTTTTGTAGCAAGAGGAAATATAAGAACCCATATGAGGAGAATAAATATTGTTTACTACCGTAACCTATGTTTATCAATTTTTATACACTCCAATATAAAGCGTGTATTGAATAGAAATGGACCTGGATTTATTGAGATGAAGTCACACCTTATCTGGTAGAAATAATCTTCGAAATTATATTATTTGAGTATTATATATGATGAAATACATTATAATTTTATTTAAGCATTTTGAAATTATTTAAATAATTCCAACAATTATTTGAGGATGCTTTATGATTCTTTGAAGAAGTATATAGATGCCATGGAGAAAGACAATGTCCATTAAAATCTATATTAATATGTTTGCATTTTGAGGTTCATGAGAAAATGGCTATGTACAAGACAAAAGGCTTTTCCTACAATAATCATAAGACCTTTCTTCCAAAACACAAGACTTCATGCATTGAATGTGTAGTTTTGAACTGATCTTATGACTTTTTTGTTTCATCTTATTACCTTGTTGATCATAAATTTTTTCCATCATTAAAGATTTATTATATGACTTTACTACCCATTGTAAGCATTTCAAGTCTGTTTAAATTATATAAATGAAGGAGTTTTATTCTACTAGAGTTTGATATAATACTTATTCCATTGATATTAAGTCTTTTAATGTAAACATTTTTTTAATTTAAGACTTTAAAGAACCTAACCAAAGCTTTTTCTAAGCATAAATATTTAACACATAGTGAAATTTTTAGAAATTTAAAAGATATAAATAAGTAATAGGTGTAGAATATAAATATTTTTCATAAGTATGTGAACACAAGTTTTTTTAGTTGCAAACTTATTAATACAACACATAGTAAAATTTATAAGTTTCTACTAGATGACAAATCTAGGTTATATATTTCAAATATGATGAACTTGAATATATTTGGGAATATTATAGAGTTTTTTAATTCAATATATAAACATTTTCAACACCTAGATTGGTTATTAATATAATCATAAGATAAAATGGGTGTTAATTTTCTTCCATGGAAAGTGAAGATCATAGAATGAAGAAAACATAGTTTCTATAAATATTTAATATTGAGGAAAATAAAATAATAAGATTATCAAGCCATGATTTTAAATTTAGAATATCATTATTCTTAGAAAAGACGTGGTCTAAAATTATTTTTAAGAATATGGGATGGATAGTTGAATGCATTAATTTATTAAATAATAAATTAAAGACATTTGGTTCTACCAAAAAATGAAGATGAATAACCGTCGAACTGTAAGAAACTATTTACCATAGAAAAAATAATTTCAACCTGAGTTTTTTCATGTGTTTTTAGTTGATATGGAAGTCTAGTTATTTTACTAAGACTTTAAGAAAATAGAATAGTTCCAAATTTCATGATTATGAAAAATTAAAATGATTTCCATGTAATGGATTTATTTATTATATATCTACGTATAGTTGTGAGGATTGGTTGTGAATATTTTTTGGATACTTTTGTGAAGAAGTGGTCAAGCCTGTTTTGTGTTTTAATCACTAGATAATATTTATCCAATTTAAGAAAAAATTATATAGAAATAGATGAAAAATAAACCATGATTTGTATAAATATCTTGTGAACATCTTTTGGGTCATTTTTTAAAATTAAAATTATTAATATTTTTGGAATAATCCATAAGTTAAAATGGAGGTTGTAGGAATTCATGGAACTTGAATGGGGTATTTTATTGTGGTTATTTTTCTTGGTATATTCTTTTATAAAGATATGTTCAACTTATGGTACATTGAAAATTAAACATGCAATTAATATGTTAAACTTTTAATGTGATTAGTTATGAAGATCAAGGAGGATGAAATATAAAATCAGGATACTTTTGTGTTTCTTACTATCATTGTGAACGAAAGTCATGTGAGTATCAGAAAAGTGAGAATCTCTCTAATAATAAAAAGAGGAATACACTCTATTTTTTTGTAAATAATAAAAAGAATAAGTAGAATAATATAAAAAATAAACCATTATTCTGATATCTGTTTGATAATGTCAATGGTTTTAAAAGAAGAATATCTTATGAAATCTATTATTAGAGATGTTTTAGAAGAATAAAATAGTGAAATTATGTAATACGCCGACCCCAGTTACCCAGAGTCAGTGCATTATTACATAACATTGGCATGATCACAAGAAACATCAAATCTCGAAAGACCAATTGGTTTAGTAGCCTTGGAAACACTAGATATATTCATAAAGTTTTACATTATATCATAAAGTGAAAAACTACAACAATAACATATTGTCTCCATAGTACACACTATTATCCCCTCATAATATCCCTGTAGGTCATTCATAATTTACTTCTTCACATTCTGGGAAAAATAAAACATAGAAAAGGGGTGAGCTCAAATGCCCAGTAAGGATAACAATATAGCGGAAACTTTCATAAATAAGAATAAACATTTAAGGAAATGTATAACTAAAACAAAATCCTTTTAAACTTTAACTTAAACATAGTATGGAAAAAATAAAATGAAATAATTCCATTTACTTATTCACATGGATATTCTACTAATCGAATAATCACATGCAATACCAATAACAACTTTCATAATGATGGAATGCAGAATGCCAGACTATCATAACCACATAGCCAAGGCCTCGTGCCAAGAAATCAAATAAGATTTTTCCAAGGCCTTGTCCCAAGACACTATTTTGTGTCACGAGACCTACCAATGCATCGAGGAGCTATAGCGGGGTCCACCCGTCACATATTAAGTCCAATGCATTCCCATATGAAAAGGTTTAAACATAACATAAACATTCGTATTAAAACTAGCATATGAAATGTGAATACTTTCACGATAAACCATGAATGGTATAAAAATAGCACATCCACATTCAAACATATCACAAAACCTTCAATACAAAATAGAAGTTTTGTATCATAATAAATCAACTTCAAATAAGCGTAAAATTCATCAAAGGATGTTGACATATATGAAATCAAAACTCTTTTTAGAGAAACCTCTATTTCTATTTTGAAATCATTTAAGAGTCATATATTTATAAAATAAAACATTTTCTTTGAAAATATTCTTATAAGCTTATAAGGGAAGCTTCAAATATTTTATAACGGCGGAAAATAGCTGCACCCGCCGTATAAGTTAAAAAAACATTCTTACCTTAATTCTGTCGAAAAGGTTAAAAATCACCTTGTTTGGAAGATGACTGAAAGATTCCTTTATAAACCTATTATTAAAAGTCAAACAAGGGTATAAATGACTTTAAACCATATTCTAGTAAATAGTAAAAATGTTTTGAAATATATTTTTACGAAACATGGATGTGGATGATAAAGAGATCCCAATATATTATTACGTATAAACAACCTCAGATAATGAAGAGATTGCGAAATAAACCCTTAACTTGTACTTTTCCTTGGTTGGGGGTAGGTTAACCTCCTTTATAATGGATAAATACTTGTTATTAAATTATACAATAATCGTATACATTAATATGATATCATATATGATCTTTTAACATTGATGTGTTAATAATATCTTAGTATTATCGTTGTTTCGGGTGTTAACTTACTCGTTTTCTTTTATATGTTTTGTTACGTAAGTCGTGTTTGTCATGGATAGGTTGTATATTAATAATATCCAGAATTATATAAAGTCCTTAGATACTATTATTAATCATCAAATGAGAATTAGACTTGAATGGATACGATGGAGAATGAATCTCATCGCATTCGTGGAGACGGTGGTCTGTGCGTACGCACGAACGACAATATCATTCTTAAAATAATATATAATTGGATAGTATATCATATGTAAAGAATAATTATCATGTTAAATTTATTATTTACTTGAATCACACATCATTATTATACCCATCCAAATAATAATTTATTGAATAACAATTACACCACGACGTGGAGACGGTAAGCCGTACGTACGCACGTATGGTGACATGTTATTTAAAGGATGGATAGAATAATGAATATGATAGTAAAATATTTATAATAACATGAAATTATATATAAGATACTATAATTATTATTTTAGAATGTTAATAACAAAGAAATAATAATTGGAAGAAGAAAGGAACTTGAAAAAGGGTGGTGAAACCATTACCTCTTCTTTGGGTTCTTCCTTTTGATTTGATCAAAAGGGCTCCTTAAGTTAGCTTTCTGACTAAAGAAATGCCTCTAGTATTAATTGAGGGAAGTTGAGAGAGTATTTGGGCAGAGGTTGGCCAAACCAAAAGGCTTTGATGGTGTGAGTTAATGAGAAGGGAGAGTGCCCTTTTATAAGAGGGGTGAGGGGCACCTTTGGAAAAGATAGAAATATAATTTTATAATAAATTCACATTCGGTTTATAATGGATCAAAAGTGGATTATTTAAATTTTAAGGTGGTGATAGGTCGAAAACCACCCAACCAACATAATTTAGACAGGTTTGGGTCATTATACTAACCTTATCTTTAAGTATTAACTCTTAGTTAATTAGTTTCACTTTTACAATGTCTCTTTGTATTTTTATATTATATGGTTAATAAACTTACTATATACATCTAAACGACACCCAAGTGGTCCATTAATGATACAAATATCATGATATAAGTCCCTTGGCCAAACCTTATATTTTTAAAATATTAATATCAATTAATAATATAATATATTTTTTAAAAACTCTTTTATGTCAATTTTGACACTATTCAATAGTTGATTTTTGTAAAAATCATAACAGAATGATTAGTTCACAAAAACTCGATTCAATCAATTCTAATATGTAATATTATCCTATTAAATTAGTTTAATTCATTAAAAGCCTCAAATTTTATTTATTTGGGTATTTATAATATCAATTATTTTAATTTTTCACTATTATGGTAATTACTGCATCATCATTGTGTCATAAATAAATTAAATTATTTAATGTATAAAAATTATAAATAAAATACCATTATTTAGGAAATCTTCTTATATTTCTAATTAATATTTATAGTTGAAAATCTAACATATATAACCCTATGTAAATGCTGTTTTTCAAAACGATATATGCTTGTGTCATTTTTGTATTCATTTTAACTTAATTAAAATAAAGTGTCCCTATCACTTACAAGTGGCACCATGGGGTCCCAGAATCGACCCAAAGATGCCCATGGTCGAACATATATCAACCAATAAGGTTAGGACATGTTTTAGGGTAATTTTATATTATTATTTTATTATTTTTTGACCCTTATTTACCGCATTTACCCTTTAACCATAGTAAATAAAATATTTACCGAAGTAATTATTCAAAATGTCTAAAAAGAAAAGTTACCTATTTACACAATTTGAATATCCTGATTCCAAATATGGAATCCATTTTTACAAATTCAAAACACAGAAGTGGCAGAAATTAATTTAAAATTAATTCCTGCTGTCAAAACAAAAAGCGTGTTTTTAAGATATAATAACTATCAAAAGATTGATACTTGTTTATGATCGGTTTAATTGTGAAATTATGTCCAATGACCAACATTGTATTAAATGGTAAAAATATATTCTAAATATACTTTAAAACCACTCAAATTCATAATTTATCACTATTAATTATTTTGATTAAAAAAGTTGTTTTTAATTAAAATTTAGTAATTTTCACTATTCATCAAAATATTAAAGTTATCCGAAAAGTACCAAAATTTCACCTTAGGCTAAATTTGATACTCTGAATCCAAAAATGAAGTCCATTTTGAGAGATAAAATTTCAAAAAGTAGGTATTACTATTCATAACGGCTAGTTTGATCGGTTGTGGTGTGTGTTAGAACTCGATGTTGCGTACAACACACGCTATTGCATTATTCAAAGGGAAGCATACCGTAGAAGCTTGGGGTGTTACATTCTCCCCTAATTCAAATAATTTCATCCTCGAAATTTCTAGAATACTACCACATGAAACGACTTGGGTGGTTCTTCATCATAAGTTTCTCGGGTTCCCATGTTGCCTCTTCCATCTTATGGTTTCTCCACAAGACTTTTACCAGACGTGTCGTCCGGTTTCTCAGTACTTGTTCTCTCATATCAAGAATACTGACGGGCTCTTCGCAATAAGACAGATCGGGTTCCAGTTCTAATTCTTCATATATGAGTTCATGCGTTGGGTCAGGCATGTATTTCCTCAATAGAGATACGTGGAACACATCGTGAACTTTGGAGAGACTTGGCGGCATTGCCAATCGGTAAGCTACAACCCCAATTCATTCTAGAATTTCAAAAGGTCCGATGTACCTGGGACTCAATTTACCTTTCTTACCAAAACTTATGACTCCCTTCCATGGAGATACCTTTAGGAAAACATGATCACCGACTTGAAATTCCAAATCCTTCCTTCGATTATCAGCATAGCTCTTCTGCCTACTTTGAGCTACATTGATGTGTTTTTGGATTACATTCACCTTTTCCATTGTTTCCTCTACCAGTTATGGACCTACAAGTTTTCTTTCACCAATTCCATCCCAATAGGTTGGTGTACGACATCTCTTTCCATATAATTCTTTATATGGTTCCATCTGAATACTCGAATGGAAGCTATTGTTATAGGAAAATTCTACCAGAGGTAAATTTTGATCCCACATACCCTGAAAGTCAAGTGAGCAGGATCTCAACATGTCTTCTAAGGTTTGAATAGTTCGTTCTGATTGTCCATCCGTTTGAGGTTGGTAGGTAGTGCTCAGATGAAGTTCAGTATCCAGGTATTTCTGAAGACTTTTCAAGAATCATGAAGTTAAACGGGGATCACGATCAGAAAAAATCGATAGGGGTACTCCATGAAGTCTCACAACTACATCAATGTATAGTCTTGCTAGACGTTCTAGTGGTATATATTCTCTTATAGCAAGAAAATGTGCTGAATTGGTAAGACGATCAACAATAACCCATATTGCATTGTTAGTCTTTGGTAGTCCCATGACAAAGTCCATCTTAATATTGTCCCATTTCCACTCCGGTATGGGAAGAGGTTGCATGACACCTCCAGGCTGTTGCCTTCCAACTTTCACTTGTTGAAAAAACATACATCTTGACACAAAATCAGCAATTTCCCTCTTCATGTTGTCCCACCAAAAATGTTCTTTCAAATCTCTATACATTTTGGTGCTCCCAGGGTGTATAGATAAATTAGAACTATGAGCATAATCCATCAATTCCCTTTTTAGATCAGGTATATCGGGAACACAATGTCTCTTCCCAAATTTCAAAATTCCATCTTCATACACAAAGTCTCTCAATCTCCCATCATTCACAGCTTTAATCTTCTTTTGAAATTCTTTATCATCAGTCTGAGAACTCTTAATTCTTTCTAGTAAAGATGGTTTGGTAGTCATTTTAAAAATCATTGATTTTTCACCTTCCCTGGTTATTCCCATGTCCATCTTCACTTGATCCATGAAAATTGGATCCCTTTCAATTCTCATGTTGTTCAGAACTCCATGATCTTTTCTGCTCAAAGAATCTGCCACCTTGTTTGCTTTCCCCGGGTGGTAGTGTATCGTACAATCATAATTCTTGAGTAATTCAAGCCATCTCCTTTGCCACATTTTGAGTTTTTTTTGTGAGAAAATATACTTCAAACTCTTGTGATCAGTATAAATCTCACATTTTTCACCATAGAGGTAGTGCCTCCATATCTTCAAAGCAAAGATCACAGCTGCTAACTCAAGATCATGTGTAGGATAGTTTTGCTCATGAATTTTCAACTATCGTGATGTATAGTCAATAACCCTATCATTCTGCATAAGGACACAACCAAGTCCTTTCTTCGATGCATCACTATAAATAATAAACCCATCATTCCCTGATGGTAGATTCAATATAAGAGCATTGAATAATCTTCTCTTCAGTTCTTCGAAACATTCTTCACACTCTTTTGTCCAAATAAATTTAACCCATTTACGTGTGAGCTTCGTTAATGGGTTTGCCAATCGGGAAAATTTTTGGACGAAACATCGATAATAACCTGCCAAACTAATAAAACTGCGTACCTCAGTTATACTCGTAGGTGCTGGCCATTCTGGTATTGCCTTGGCCATAGAAGTATCAATATAGATTACATCTTTAGAGACAATATGGCCAAGAAAAGAAATCTTCTGAAGCCAGAATTCACACTTGCAAAACTTCCCTTATAATTCATGTCTTCTCAGAGTCTTCAGGATAATGCGTAAGTGACTTTCATGATCTTCGTGGCTTTTAGAGTATACCAAGATATCATCAATAAATACCACCAAAAATTCATCAAGATATTCCTTGAAAACTTTATTCATCAGATCCATGAATACAGAGGGTGCATTAGTTAATCCGAAAGACATTACAGTAAACTCGTAATGCCCGTACCTGGTTAGAAATGCTGTCTTCGAAATGTATTCATTATTTACACACAACTGATGGTATCCAGATCGAAGTTCAATCTTTTAAAAGTATTGAGTTCCATGAATTTGGTCAAATAAATCATCAATGTGAGGTAGGGGACACTTGTTCTTTATTGTTATAGCATTGATCTCCCTATAGTCGATACATAACCTCATAGATCCATCTTTCTTTTTAACAAAATGAACAGGGGATTCCCATGGAGAAACACTAGGGTGAATAAATCCCTTATTACTCAATTCCTCTAGTTGTTTCTTTAGTTCAACTAATTATACAATGGCCATTATATAAGGGGTCTTCGATATAGGCCTTGATCCAAGAATTAAATCAATGGAAAACTCAACTTATCATTCTGGAGGATGTCCAAGTAAATCTTCCAGAAACACATCTACATATACTTTCACAACAATTACATCCTCTATTTGAACATTCCTTTCCTCGCCCATAGTCATTTCATTCTCTTCCTCCCCAATAATTGAATTTAGTTGAGCTACTGGGGGTGGATCTAGATAAGAATTATGTGGCGACGATTCTGCTCTAAAGATAAGGTGTTCCTTATCATCATCATAAAAAATCATAACCTCCTTCTTCTTACAATAAATCTTCACATCATAATCCGAAATCCAATCCATACTGAGGATTATATCAAACTCAATCATAGGTATGACAATGAGATCAGCGAATAAAGAACATTTACGTTCTCTAATGGGGACGGATTCACAACACTTTGTTGCAATGATACTTCCCTTTGGAGTTTTAACTAACAACTCCCTTGTTAAATCAAATTGTAAATATCTAATTTTCTTAGCAAACTGGGAAGATATGAAACAATGTGATGATCTAGAATCAAATAATGCATTTGCTAAAGTTGAGGAAACCATTAAATTACCTGCTACCACGTCTTTTGGAGCTTCTACCTCAACAGTAGTGATAGCAAAAGCTTGGCCTTGATCCCTTGGCCTTTTCTGAGGTAAGTTCCCCTAATGATTAGGACATTCATTTGTAAAATGTCCCATATTCTTGAAATTTTAGCATTGAATAGTGGTAGCTTCCTTCTTCCCTTTGCATTCACGAGCTTGGTGGCCTTTTCCACCACACTTGTAACAGACACCCATTCCCTTCAAGCAAGTACCAGGGTGTTTCTTCCCACATTTACCACAGGATAGATATTCAACCATTCCCTTCTTCCCCTTATTTCTGTTCCCAGATTGATCAGCAGATCTCTTCTTATCTTGCTTTTCTTTAAATTCATAAGACTTAGAGAATTACTTTTCTGTCTTGATAGCACATGAGACAATGTCTTCGTACGATGAGAAGGATTGTGAGACTAATGCTCGAAGGAGAAATGGTTTTAACCCATCAAAGAAACAATCAATCTTACTTCTTGGGTTATGTATATAATCTCCAGCATACCTTGCTAACCTTGTAAAGTTAGCCTCATACTTTGCGACATTCTCATCCTCCTTTTGTCTCAGACACAGAAATTGCCTTTCCATATCTGCTCGATGGTCACGAGGAAAGTATTTTTCTAAAAACAGATCTTTGAACTCCCTCCATTCCATATTTGATACTTCATCATCTTCCTTTGTGTTTTTAATCAATGACCACCATTGATCAGTATCTCTAGTGAGGCGGTAAACTGCCATGATAACTTCTTCCCTTTCACTACTCCCCAAAGCCTGAAATATTTTCTCCAGGGAATTTATCCATTGCTCATCTACTAAGGGATTTGTACTCCCATTTAACATTGGTGGTTTTTTCCTCATGAATCGATCTAACATTGATCCTACACACTGCGGATCAGGGTGCTCTATACGAGTAAGGTTATTATTCATAACCTGAGTGAGTTGTCCCAGTATGGTGATTAGCTGATCGGCACCAGTTGCATCACTAGCTCCACTATAATTAACTTTAGCAGGAGGGAAATCCCTACATGGAGTACGTGCATTGATACGGTTTAGATTTCTTCCACTAGGCGCCATTTCTAAACAATGGCATAAACTAGATCAGTTTATGAATCAAAATACATATTCCCTTACTTATAAAACACATTACATAAATTGAACTATTTATGGATATAATCCATAATCATAAAAACAATTTCTTTGAGGAAGTATATACTCATAAACCCTTCATAATGATTTGTAAAGAAAATGAGAGTTATCCTAATCATATCCCCCGGGAGTGTCGTAACCAAGAGTGCAGCAAGGCCCGTTGTCATGCACCAGTTCCCGTTCAAGTCTAGCTCAAAGCGGTGTTTTCGGGTTTTACCCCTAGGTACATCTGTGCCAGAGCCACCTCTACCTGCTCGTATCCAGACAGGGATTTATTGCTCGGAAAACTCACAAAATCACTACAATACTAAAATTATAGGAAGTTCTTATATACTAATCCTCAAAGTCCATCTTAGGTCTATGTGCTCTAATCAGAGTTTATCTAAATCTAGCTTCCAAGGTTTGTACTAAACTTCCTCTGATACCAACTGTAACTCCCCGACCCCAGTTACCCAGAGTCAGTGCATTATTACATAACATTGGAATGATCACAAGAAAGATCAAATCTCGAAAGACCGATTAGTTTAGTAGCCTTGGAAACACTAGATATATCCATAAAGTTTTACATTACATCATAAATTGAAAAACTACAACAACAACATATTGTCTCCATAGTCCACACTATTATCCCCTCATAATATCCCTGCAGGTCATTCATAATTTACTTCTTCACATCCTGGGAAAAATAAAACATAGAAAAGGGGTGAGCTCAAATGCCCAGTAAGGATAACAATATAGCAGAAACTTTCATAAATAAGAATAACCATTTAAGTAAATGTATAACTAAAACAAAAGCCTTTTAAACATAAAATTCAACATAGTATGGAAAAAATAAAATGAAATAATGCCATTTACTTATTCACATGGATATTCTACTAATCGAATAATCACATGCAATACTAATAACCACTTTCATATTGATGGAATTTATAATGCCAAACTATCATAACCACATAGCCAAGGCCTCGTTCCAAGACTACAAATAAGATTTTTCCAAGGCCTTGTGCCAAGAAACTAGTTTGTCTCATGAGACCTACCGATGCATCGAGGAGATATAGCGGGCTCCACCCATCACATATTAAGTCCAATGCATTCCCATATGAAAAGGTTTAAACATAATATAAACATTCGTATTAAAAATAGCATACTAAATGTCAATACTTTCACCATAAACCATGCATGGTATAAAAATAGAACATCCAAAGTCAAACATATAACAAAACCTTCAATACAATATAGAAGTTTTGTATCATAATAAATAAACTTCAAATAAGCGTAAAATCTATCAAAGGATGTTGACATAGATGAAATCAAAACTCTTTTTAGAGAAATATATCTTTCTATTTTGAAATCATTTAAGAGTCATATATTTATAAAATAAAACATTTTCTTTGAAAATTTTCTTATAAGATTGTAAGGGAAGCTTCAAAGATTTTATAATGGCGGAAAATAGTTGCACCCCTCCTATATGTTAAAAAAACATTCTTACCTTAATTCTGTCGAAAAGGTTAAAAAGAACCTTGTTTGGAAGACGACGAAAAGATTCCTTTATAAACCTCTTATAAAAACTCAAACAAGGGTATAAATTACTTTAACCCATATTCTAGTAAATAGTAAAAATGTTTTGAAATACATTTCTAAGAATCATGGATGTGGATGATAAAGAGATCCCAGTATATTATTACGTATAAACAACCTCGGATAATGAAGATATTACGAAATAAACCCTTACCTTGTACTTTTCCTTGGTTGGGGGTAGGTTAACCTCCTGTATAATGGTGAAATAATTGTTATTAAATTATACAATAATCGTATACATTAATATGATATCATATATGATCTTTTAACATTGATTTGTTAATAATATCTTAGTATTATCGTTTTTTCGGGTGTTAACTTACTCATTTTCTTTTAAATGTTTTGTTACGTAAGTCATTTTTGTCATGGATAGGTTGTATCTTAATCATATAGAGAATGATATCAAGTCCTTAGATACTATTATTAATCATCAAATGAGAATTAGACTTGAATGGATACGATGGAGAATGAATCTCATCGTGGTCGTGGAGACGGTGGTCCGTACGTACACACGAGCGACAATATCATTCTTAAAATAATATATAATTGGATAGTATATCATATGTAAAGAATCATTATCATGTTAAATTTATTATTTACATGAATCACACAACATTATTATACCCATCCAAATAATAATTTATTGAATAACAATTACACCACGACGTGGAGACGGTAAGCTGTACATACGCACGTATGGTGACATGTTATTCAAAGGATGGATAGAATACTGAATTTGATTGAACCATATTTATAATAAAATCATAGTATATATAAGATACTGGAGTTATTATTTTATAATGGTAATAACAATAAAAGAATAAGTGGAAGAAAAAAGGAACTTGAAAAAGGGTGGTGAAACCATTACCTCTTCTTTGGGTTCTTCCTTTTGATTTGATCAAAAGGGCTCCTTAAGTTAGCTTTCTGACTAAAGGAAGGACTCTAGGATGAAGTGAGGGAAGTTTAGAGAGTATTTTTGCAGAGGCTGGCCGAACCAAAAGGCTTTGAAGGTGTGAGTTAATGAGAAGGGAGAGTGCCCTTTTATAAGAGGGGTGAGGGGCACCTTTGGAAAAGCTCAAAATATTATTTCATAATAAATTAATATTCAGTTTCTAATGGCTCAAAAGTAAATTATTTAAATTTTAAGGCGGGGATAGGTCAAAAACCACCCAACCAAAAGAATTTAGACAGGTTTGGGTCATTGTACTAACCTTATCTTTAAGTATTAACTCTTAGTTAATTAGTTTCACTTTTACAATGTCTCTTTGTGTTTTTATATTATATGGTTAATAAACTTACTATATACATCCAAAAGACCCCCAAGTGGTCCATTAATGATACAAATATCATGATATAAGTCCCTTGTAAGAACCTTAGATTTTTAGGAATTTAATATCAATTAATAATATAATATTTGTTTTAAAAACTCTTTTATGTCAATTTTGAAACTATTCAATAGTTGATTTTTGTAAAAATCATAACAGAATGATTAGTTCTAAAAAAGTCGATTAAATCAATACTAATATGTCATATTATTCTACGAAATTAGGGTAATTCATTAAAGGCCTCAAATTGTATTTATTTGGGTATTTATAATATCAATTATTTTAATTTTTCACTATTATGGTAATTACTGGATCATCATTGTGTCATAAATAAATTATTTTATTTAATGTCTAAAAATTATAAATAAATTACCATTATGTAGGAAATCTTATTATATTTCTAATTAATATTTATATTCGAAAATCCAACATATATAACCCAATTTAAAAATTGTTTTTCAAAAAGATATATTCTTGTGTCATTTTTGTATTCATTTTAACTTAATTAAAATAAAGTGTCCCTATCACTTACAAGTGGAACCATGGGGTCCCACAATAGACCCAAAGATGCCCATGGTCGAACATTTATCAACCAATAAGGTTAGGTCACGTTTTAGGGTAATTTTTTATTATTATATTATTATTTTTTAACCCTTATTCTCCAGATTTACCCTTTAACCATGGTAAATAAAATATTTACCGAAGTAATTATTCAAAATGTCTAAAAATATAAGTTACCTATTTACACAATTTGAACATCCTGATTACAAATATGGAATCTATTTTTCCAAATTCAAAACACATAAGTGGCAGAAATTAATTTAAAATTAATTCCTGCTGTCAAAACAAAAAGCGTGTTTTTAAGATATAATAACTATCAAAAGATTGATACTCGTTTATGTTCGGTTTAATTGTGAAATTATGTCCAATGACCAACATTGTATTAAATGGTAAAAATATATTCTAAATATACTTTTAAACCAATCAAATTCATAATTAATCACTATTAATTATTTTGATTAAAAAAGTTGTTTTTAATTAAAATTTAGTAATTTTCACTATTCATCAAAATATTAAAATTATCCGAAAAGTACCAAAATTTCACCTTAGTCTGAATTCGATACTCCGAACCCAAAAATGAATTCCATTTTGAGAGATAAAATTTCAAAAAGTAGGTATTACTATTCATAATTTCTAGTTTGATCGGTTGTGGTGTGTGTTAGAACTTGATGTTGCGTATAACACACGCTGTTGCATTATTCAAAGGGAAGCGTACCGTAGAAGCTTGGGGTGTTACAAATTATCCTATCAGGAATGTTCTCATTTATTTGTGCCAATAATATATATATCTGAGGAGTTTCTAAACATATAATATTATTGAATATCATTAAGTGGGTTAGAATATTGATCATATTTCATTGAAGTTTTTTGAAGCTGATTTGTGAGAAGTGACTGATTTGGAGGGCGTTCTTTAATACCTATCAACATTTGAAGAAGTTTTGTTTGAGAAGAAAGAGATTGGTTTTATTGATATAGATACATCCTATATGGATCTACTTATCTAATTTTAATGATGAAATTAAGGGGATTACTTACATATACTTAGTGGGACTCAGCAGAACCTATGTGGATTAGTGTATAAATGGATGGTGTAGTGAATATTTTTTATGATAGTAATATATTGTTAAAGAATTATAGTGAGAGGTTGGGTTTTAATGTCCTATGATATGAAATAAATTTGGCCGGTATGACTCTAGAAAAGATAATATTAGTATATATATCATTTTTCTATTATGTGTAGAGTACCATCTTCATTCAATTAAATGACATTTTTTATAATGGAAAATCATTGATATTGATTCATAGAAAAAGAAGGAAAAGAGTAGGTATTTGTATCAGACATTGTAAAAATAATTTTGTTCATGTGCCTTTATTTACTAATTATATGTCTGAGGTTGTGTGACATAATATGGTGTGTATCAAGACTAAACAAGTAAAGAAGGATGAATTTAAAAGAAAATATTTTTATAATGGAACCATTGATTCACCAGTCCCCTCTCAGTAGTCCACTGGTCCTCTAATTACTATAACACAATTTAGTGTAATGATTGAAAGGAATAGTGAAATATTATCTCTCATAAATTGTGATGTATGTGGCATAATGATTAATCATGAATGTAGTGATTTTAGGTACTTTATTACACTTACCGATGAGTTTAGCTGGTATGGATATGTGTTTTGATGAGACAACAGTACAAAACATTCGGAAGGTTCAAATAATTTTAGAATTATGTATAAAATAAATTGGAAAAAATTATCAATATCCTCTCATTATATTGGTGTGGAAAATATATATTCTAGGAATTTAATAACCATTTGAGTAATCTTGTAATTTTTTCATTACTTACTTCTCCTAGAACACCATAATGTAATGTTGTGTATGGTAGGATAAATCCTACATTTTTATACATGGTTTAATTGATTATGATTTAGTTTGACCATCTTATTTAATTATGGGGTTATGATCTAGAGGCCTCCACATTTCTTATACATCACGTTCCTTTTAATGGATTCATAAAGAAACCATAGGAGATATAGATTGGGAACCAACCAATTTTACCTATTAAAAATATTTTGGGATTAAATCATTCCTACTACTTTTTCATATGGTAATATTGACTCTAATTATAAAAAATTCTTATTTTTTTGTTATAATATTGAATATATGAGATATTATTACTATAATGATAATAAATACAAAGTATTTGTAGCCTAATGTGATGTTTTTATTGATAAGGAACACATAAGTTGCTGAGTTATTGGGGGAAAATGTCACTTATAAATCATCAAGACTAACACACATGAAGTGTTTTTGAAGTGGATTTTGAGATGTCCCCAAAAGGTGGTATAGAAAAATAACCAAATAAAATTTCATAAGAACCTAAAAGGTCTAGTATTGTGCATTTAAATATTGTTTGATATTATTTTATCATGTCTAATAATGACAAAGAATTTTTTTAAGAGATGTACCTAGTACCATCTAGGAGGGTATAGAGAGTTTTGATTTAATGAAATGGTTAAAATCCATGGATTTTGTGATAAAATCCATGTACACTAACCAAGTTTTGAACGTGGTAAATGCACTTGAATGGATGAAACCCAAAGGGTGAAACTATGTTTTTCATAAGAAAATTGACATGTATCATATAATGTCAATATATAAAGAGAACCTGTTTGTAAAAGGTTATAGGAAAATTAATGGTATTGATTATAAAGAAAAAACTTCACTTGTGGTAATGATAAATTTCATTTAGACATTTCTCAACATACTATATTAATTTTATTATGTGGTATATTAAATGGATATAAAAACTACTTTATTTAAATGGGAATTTAGTCAAGGACATGTATATGATACAACATGAGGGTTTTTAGGTTCCCAATTAAATTTATAGGGTATGAAATTTTAAATGGTATATTTATGTATTGAATTAATAATCCTAGAGAAGTAATTTTAGGTATTGTGATGAAATAAATGGGTATGGTTTTTAAGAAAAAGTGCATGATTCTTGTTTATACAAGCATATTAGTTGGATTGTTGTAATATTTTTGATATTTTATGTGCATTCCATACTAATTATAAAAAATGACATCAAAAAACATTGTTTTCGGAAGATATTAATGGGCAAGCGATTCTTGATGAACGACATGGGTAATGATATAAAGTCCCATAACCGGTGCCAGAAACCGATGCCCCGAGCCAGTTAGTCACATGACCTCGAGCGTGCCTCCCCAAATGCAAGATGATGCTGAAGGCCATACTCCACAACTCTATCCCCTACGTCAGCACTAATCCTATCCCGATACATGATGCATCATAATACATAGTGTAGATACTTCCCTGATCATTCAGTATTAGGGTAGATGCTGAAGTCAATCTCCCTTTCAGCTCCTAAAAGGCTATCTCGCAAGATTCTAACCATAGAAAATTCGCACCCTACTTAGTCAATCCCATCAATAGCTTTTCTAAGTGTGATAAGTCATGTATAAAATTACTTTAATATATATCTAGCCCCGAAAAACTCTATATTTTAAATTAGTTCATGGGATTCTCCCAAGAAACTATAACTCTCACCTTCTCTAGGTCTACTGATACTCTTTTCTCTGAGATAGTGTAGCCCAGGAAGGGAATATGATTCATCCATAAGTTTCACTTCTTGAGGTAAGTATATAAATAATACTCTCATAGTGTATCCAAAATGATATCAATATTATTGTAATGGTCATGAAGATTTTGAAAATACACCAAGATATCATAAGTGAAAACCACCACAAATGAATCGAGATAATGATGAAACACTCAGTTAATTAGTTCCATGAAAACCACTGGGGAATTTGTGAGATTGAATGGCCTAGAAAGATACTTATACATTCCAGACCTACAATGAAAGGATGTATGAGTTATATCTTTCTATCAAACATGTACCTAGAGATATCCGGATCTCAAATAAATTTTTGAGAACACCCGATCTCCTCAATAGATGATCAAAAAGGTCATCTATCTATAGAAATGGATATTGGTTTTTAATCACTATCTAGTTTAGTTTCTAGTAATACACACATAGCCTATGTGTACCATAATCCATTTTCATAAAAGGATCGGTGAACCCCATGAAGATATACTAGTTTGAATAATCCTCTTTTCCAAAAAATCCTATAGCCGCCTCTTGAGCTCCGGAAACTCCATCGTAGCCATCCTAAAATGAGGAATGGATACTGGTTCATCCCATGGAACTAGCTCGACAGAAAAATAAAACTCTATCTTATAATTTAAACTTGAGAAATTTTTCTAGGAACACATCCCTAAAATGATCAACCACTGGAGAAAAGAATATTTGACATGATCCTTGATTATTCTTATACAAATTAGAAATATGGGATGTCATACCACCCCACCCATGATGATTTGGTCCATATTGTCTCACCTAGATATTCCATTTACCCTTGTGATTATAAACTGCACCCTCTAGTGATGTGAATGTCACACTCTAGAAATAGTAGTAAACTTAAGCTTGATAAGCTACAAACCAGCCCATCCTGAGTATGATTTAAAACCCTACCATCTCAAGGACATGAAGATAACAGATGAATTGAAACCCACCAAACTCAATGGGGGAACTCTCTATAGTATCTTAAATCCTCTATTATGATTCCAAATGGATTGTATATCATACTAACCCTCTCATATGATAGTATAATGAGCCCAAGTATTTTCACCATAGGTGAAGATATGAAACTATGTGATGGACCTATATCCAAAAGAGAATATGAAATATTAGAGGCCACTAAAATCATACCTTTCACTGCAGATAGTCTGATACCAAACTACTTGGGGGTAGACTGTGTAGATAGATCTATCCTGAACCACTAACCCATGACACAACCTCACTTCCTGGAGTAGTCCCACTCTGATGTCTTGGTGTAACAGGTGTGTGGATAACAAATCCACCACCACAACTACCTCATCCTGATCGACTAACATGGATCCAACTTCCTTCCAGATGTAGAGATGAAAAAATCACTCCTGAACCTGGTGTGGAAGCTGACCCCATACCACTCACAGATGTAGGAAAGGTCCTGTATAAATGTTGCATAGGGCCCATCCTACCGCAAGCCCGACAATGAGTTCAGTTGTAGTCGCATTGATTTTTCATGTGGCTCTGCATGCCAAATTGATGACATAACTTTGAGCTACCTATAATCATATCCTGGTTGGTACTCATATCATGGGAAGACACAAAAAAGTGCTTCTTTCCATCATATTTCAAACTAATGGGTCATGAAATAGTACTGACTTGCTCTATGCCCCCATCTTCACTCAGGTTTCACTCTATAATCGACACCTAATTCACAATTTTAGTAATAGTAGTAAACTAGAAGACATTGAACTGATATATGATATCATGTTAGAGACCTTCCTTGAAGTATCTCAATCCCAATAGCTCATCAATATGGTAAATCGGTGAAAATCGATGCTACTCTATAAAGTGTTTTGGGTACTCCATAACTGTTGTCGTGCCCTGCTCCAGATGCATGAATACACTAGCTCACAAAGCATGTAATTCACGAGCTTCTCTCTCCTATCAGGAGGTGTCTCAAGGTGGTCGAAGAAAGATAGTTTAGTATCTAGACATAGCTCAGCTATCTACGTTCTACCATCCCCTAAAAATTTGGGAGGATACTACTATTGGAACGAACACATCAGCTCATCCTTATAAAAGTCAGGCCATGGTGCTCCATAAAAAGTATGCATGAAGCGATACAATACCTCAGAGAGAAGTGCATCAACAATTATGTCTCAAATAACATATCATTCCACATCTGGAACAACGGTATGTTCCACTGGTATCCCATGGACCTCCACCTCTAGATCATCGTTGTCGCCATACTCCTGGTGTTTTACTGGAGGTCTTAGTTGTATAATTCCTCTAAAATTATAAACACAATCCTTAGAAAAGAAAAACATAAAAGTTCATACTTCAAAAGAATAGGATAGGTCCAAACCCTCTTAAAACCAGGTCATACACCACAACCTAATTCTAAATCCAGGACAATAAAAATAATTGTCACTAAAAACCACTAGAGACACTACCTCTTTCCCTCTTAAAATCCTGGTCTAGGTTAAGTCTCTATTTCCAAGTTCACTATTCAATTTCAATTTTATTTAAAATTCATCCCCATTGTATCAAAATTTAATTTAGATTATATTATAAACGGGTCACCAATTTCTTTTCCATGAGGGTCCATAACATCTCATTTTCCAGAATTTGGTGCCCATATAATTAATACCATATCAAATTCAGATTAAATAATTGTATCCAAAGGTGCATCAATTCATAGTCCATAATATCCCACACTTCTTATGAACTAAATGATGGAATCACTTTATCCAATGTACATAATCTATCACAATAGAAGGCACATCTATCACATCACCTATCATAACAAACTCTAAACTGGTAATGCTTCTTAAATGGGATGGGATAATGCATGGGATATTATTTATAACAACTTCACATATGATGCATGAGATGGAATACCATAAACTCATCATGTTGAAAGAGAATAGAACCTAAAATCATATCAACAATAATATCATTATTCAAGTTCATCAACCAAGGGTGGAATCAAATCAATGGTAATAGTTAAAATACAGAAAAACAAAATTTAATGTGAGACAATTTGATATTTTCTAGTATGTGGGTTAGCTACACCCAAGTATAACTCATTAAAAACTCCATTTCATTTCTATACATGTCTATTATCACCAAATAGTAAAGCAAACAAGAAATGAAAATACAAATCTAATACCACTTTGTATTATACAAGACCTGGAAACTGTATAATAGTACCCTGAACATAGTTGGTCACATGACCTCAAGCACATCTCCTAAAATCTAGAGGCTTCTAACTAGAATCGATGGACTAGGGTGTCTCTGTGGGGAGATTATGCCCTCATTACAAGAGAGTTCCATAATGTAATGACAATAAGATTCAATAGAAAAACCTGATATAACAAGCATACAACTGATAAATTAATGAGCCATGAATACATGACAAAGACATTAGTTTCTCATATACAGTGATGATGATACATATATGTAGAAAGTATCCAAAATACGTATATATAATTAAAGTACAATACATGTATCTAAAATACCAAAATACCAAAAATTGTTATCACCAAACCGCATCATGAGCCTCAACTCAATCAAGTGATCCCCTGATCCTAATCATAGCATAAAATCCACCCTCAAACTATAGGCACCTTCCCCTGTCTCAACCCACACCCAAATTGTCTGTTTGAGTGCCCAACGGTAGCCTAAATAGGGTGTGAGATACAATACCAGTAGATAACTACCAAAATATCTATACAAGTCTAGGATTTGAAATATAATAAACTAAATCATGTGTGGGTAAATAGGTAAGTAGTAAATTAATGTAAAGATGTGCATGGAATGTAAACCAAAAAACTATAAATCATGAATAACATCTCAAGAATCCCTACAAAAGATGGTGAAGATCCCACACAAGAAAGTTACAGGTAAAATAAATTAAAATACATGACCTTACTATACAACCATTGTACCATATCAACCATGGTATTTCCATTCGACCTGATGTGTCATAATATCCCTATTTGAGCCATTCAACCACGCATATCATATTTCTCATGGCCATGCTATATAATCAAATCATATCATAGTAACCATGATGATGCCATATGATAAAAGTGTCAGACCATGAAGGGATGGATTCATGGAGTATAAGACAAAGGAATCCACTTCGAGTTCTAGGATCATCTCGATAGAAACTCTACTAGGCACTGGTTGGAGTCCTAAGAGCATGTCATATCGAACATGTCCTACATGAGTCCAATAAAGACAAATCTAAGGGGTATAAAGTCCCAAGGCTTCCCATAGAATCAAGACTCAAGAGAATACAACATCCTAGACATCCACTGTCTCATCCAAGATCCAAGGAGTATCATTCTAGGAATCTAAGGAAATGATTTACCATTCCATTCCATGAGTATACCCACTCATATAGCCATTTTACACTCAATTACACCAGATGAGTATACCCACTCACATATCACATTTCACATTTAAGAGAAAAAATATGTATACACACTCATTTAACCAAAACATTTACAATTATACCATTAAACAATTCAATATCAACATATTATCACATAGAAAAGTAGGAAATCCATCTCATATACATCTCATTCGATTCAATTCACTTATTAAAGGGATTTCTTTATCTAGTTAACCATAAAATCACCCCTGGTTGGTTTAACATGGATTAAAAAATGTAAAATAATAAGGCACACCCCATGGGTAGAAATGGTTAGAGAAAAATCCCCCAAATCAGTACCAAGGAACCTAAGAGAATCCATAATAGGTCTTATTACATTTTATTAAATTAATCAATTTAGTTCAGTGGCCCCACCTGAAATTCTGGCAGGTGGCATAATGGAAGGTAGCCTAATAAATTACCCAAATTCATGAAAAATGTATATAACACCCAATTTAGCATAGTATTTGAGTGATCATATAATATAAACTCGTGATTCAACTTAGACCGGGATAAAAATGAAGAAGAAACAAAGAACCTAAAATTAGGGCAGATTAGCTTGCACTTAAATAGTGTTGTCGATACCAAGACAAATGAAGAACAACTAAAAAGGAATTTATTACTCACCAATGCGGATGAAACGAGATGTTCCAAACCTATATTAAGGATCAGACAAAGATAATACCTCAAATCCAATGATAATCACTCACGAGAGGCTCTCCATACATGCCTCTATGGTATGTTGTAGAAAAGTGAAAATTTTCATTAAATTAGATTTAATTTTAGTTATAAAATTATTAAATTCCTAAAAATAATATGGTTGAATAGTTTGAGAACATAGTTTGATAAACCATGAACCAATCATGCATTGTTAGCTGTAGGATAAGGACACTCACATAGTTACCTCACACAGTTTGACTAACTAAATAGAAACCATGAAAAACTCCTCTGTTAAAATTGCATTGGTTTCCACACAACTATGAAACCCAAATCACATGGTTTTCTCTATCCCTGTGGCCTCACCATAATCTATGGCTATTCCTTGCATAGTTTAATGGACAATGAAACCAGCCCCATATGGTTTGATGAAATAATGTTCTAGGAAATTTTCACCTAGTGATCATCAAATGACTACTTAAAAATAAAAAATTTGGTTCTATAGTTATATAAACTAAAATTAAAGTATAAAACACCCATATAAAAATCAAAATATTCATTATTTACTCTCACACACAAAATCACTAAATATATCATCTTTTAAAAATAGTAATTTTACCAAAAAATTAATAAAATAAAATAAAAAAATCTTCAATATGATTACCTTTATTGAATTTAAAATATAAAAAACTTATCCACCATCCATTATCCTCTTTGAGGCACTAGATATGAAATCCCAAATGATCAGGGTAATTTCACCAAACTCTGGTGAAATCACATACTCAAATACCTTTCAATAGTAAACCAAATTAGAATATATGGAAGAATAATAAATAATGAAGAACAATAGGGGAAGTTACCATGAATTGGGGATTAAGATACACAAAAAAACTTAGAATCCATGGGAGGCCATGGAGGAACCAAGTGGTAGGTGGAGAGAGGAGGAAATGAATAAAATGGTTCTTCTCTGAGACTCTGACTACATAAAAAAGAGGGAAGGATAAACTGTAATGCCCTGACCCTAGTTACCCAGAGTTGATGCATTATTACACATCATTGTCATGATCACAAGAAAGATCAAGTCTCGAAAGACCAATTAGTTTAGTAGCCTTGTAATAGCTAGATACATTCATAAATTTTATATTACATCATAAAGTAAAAACTACTACAAAAACATCATGTCTTCATATCCCCCCATATTATCCCTGAAGGTCATTCATAAATTACTTCTTCACATCCTGGGAAAAATAAAACATTGAAAGGGGTGAGCTCAGATTCTCAGTAAGGATAACAATATAGCAGAAACATTCATAAATAAACATAAACATTTAAGGAAATGTATAGCTAAAACAAACACATTTTAAACTTGAACTTCAGAATAATATGTCAAAGATAAAATGAAATAATTCCATTTACTTATTCACATGGATATTTTACTAGTCTAATAATCATATGCAATATCAATAACCACTTTCATAATGATGGAATGCATAATGCCATACTATCATCACCACGTAGCCAACGCCTCATGCCAAGACCAAAAATAAGATTTTGTCAAGGCCTCATGCCAAGACACTAGTCTGTCTCATGAGACCTACCGATGCATTGAGGTGCTATAGCGGGCTCCACCGGTCACTTATTAAGTCCAATACATTCCTCATATGAACAGGTTTAAACATAACATAAAAATTCATATTAATGCTAGCATACAAAATGTCAATAATTTCACCATAAACCATGATTGGTATAAAAATAACACATACACAGTCAAAAATATCATAAAACCGTCAATAATATATGGAATTTTTGTATCATAATAAATAAACTTCAAATAAGCTTAAAATCCATCAAAGGATGTTGACATAGATGAAATTAAAACTATTTGAGAGAAATATCTGTTTTTTTAAATAATTTAAAAGTCACATAATTATAAAATAAAACATTTACTTCGAAAATATTCTTATAAGCTTGTAAGAGAATATTAAAAGGTGTAAAATGGCAGAGAATAACCGCAACCACCGTATAAGTTAACAAAAAAGACATTCTTACCTTAATTCTGTCGAAAAGGTTAAAAAGGACCTTATTTGGAAAATGACGGAAAGATTAATTTATAGACCTCTCATAAAAAGTTAAACAAGGGTATAAATGACTTTAACGCATATTATGTAAAATATTAAAAATGATTTGAAATACATTTTTAAGAAACATGGATGTGGATGATATAGAGGTCCCAGTAGATAATTACGTATAAACAACCTCGGATAATGAAGAGATTGCGAAATAAACCATTACCTTGTACTCTTCCTTGGTTTATGGTAGGTTAACCTCTTGTATAATATTTAAATAATTGTTATTAAATTATACAAGAATCATATACATAATTATGATATCATATATGATCTTTTAACATTGATTGGTTAATAATATCTTAGTATTATCATTGTTTCGGGTGTTAACTTAGTCATTTTATTTTATATGTTTTGTTACATAAGTTGTGTTTGTTATGGATAGGTTGTACCTTATTATTATCCAGAATTATATAAAGTTTTTAAACACTACTTTTAATCATCAAATGAGAATTATTCTTGAATGGATACGACAGGGAATGAATCTCATTGCATTCGTGGAGATGGTAGTCCATACGTACGCATGAGCGACAATATCATTCTTTTGATATTAAAATAATATATAATTGGATGGTATATCATATATAAAGAATCATTATCATGTTATATTTATTATTTACATGAATTACACATCATTATTATACCCATCAAAATAATAATATATTGAAAAACAATTACACCACGACATGGAGACGGTAAGTCGTACGTACGCATGTATGGTGGCATGTCATTCAAAGGATGGATAGAATAATGAATATGGATGTACCATATTCATAATAATATCACAGTATATAGGAGATACTGGATTTATTAGTTTATAATGGTAATAACAAAGAAAGAAGAAGTTGAAGAAGAAATGAACTTGAAAAAGGGTGGTGAAAACATTACCTCTTCTTCAAGTTCTTCCTTTTGATTTGATCAAAAGGGATCCTTAGGTTGGATTTATGATCAAACTAATGCCTCTAGGTTGAAGTGAGGGAAATTTATTTAGTATTTGGGTAGGGGTCGGCCCAGCCAAAAGGCTTTGAATGTGTGAATTAGTGAGAAGGGGGAGTTCCCTCTTATAAGAGGCGGTGAGGGGCACCTTTGAAAAAGCTAGAAATATTATTTTATAATAAATTCATATTCAGTTTCTAATGGCTCAAAAGTGGATTATTTAAAGGTTAAGGTGGGGATGGGTCTAAAAACACTCAACCAATATAATTTAGATAGGTTTGGGTCATTATATTAACCTTATGTTTTAGATTTAACTCTTAGTTCATTAGTTTGACACTTACCATGTCACTTTGAATTTTTATATTCTATAGTTAATAAACTTACTATATACCTCCAAGAGACCCCCAGGTGGTCCATTATTGATACACCTATCATGATATAAGTATCTTTTCCGAACCTTATATTTTTAGGAATTTAATATAAATTAATAATATAATATTTGTTTTAAAAACTCTTTTATGTCAATTTTGGCACTATTGGTTATTTTGTTTTTTGATAATTTCATAACAGAATTATTACTTCGAAAACAATTTATATAACCAATCATAATATTTCATATTAACCTAGAAAATTAGTGTAATTCATAAAAAATCGAAAATTACATTTATTTTTATATTTATAATATTAATTATTTTAATATTTCATTAATTAGGTAATTATTGCATCACCATTGTATCATAAATAAATTAAATTATTTAATGTATAAAAATTATAAATAAAATACCATTATGTAGGAAATATTTTTAAGTTTCTAATTAATATTTACAATCTAATTTATCTTATGTATAACCCTATATTAAAAATGTTTTAGTAAATAAACTTTGATTTTAACTCTTTTAACTCTTCTTTGAATGAAATAATAATACATGTCCTAATCTAATCCAAGTGGATCTAAATGATAATATTTTATTCCTAAGGTTGTTTTTGGTCGAGATAGACTTGTCCAATAGAATTAGGACATGTGTTAGGTAATATTAATATCATTTTCACCCTTAATTACCCTATTTACTTTTAACAGTGGTCAATAAAAGTAAAAAGTTACTATTCACCAAAAATTATTTTCATCTCATTGAACCACATTTTACTCCTTGATATTAACCGTGTCTCTCATATTTTCTAAATTCCACTCACAGAAGCGGTAAAATTAAGTTTTATGTGAATTTCCAAATTCTCCTAGGAGGTGGGTAAAAGAGGGTGAAAAGTTCAATAAAATTTGTATATATCTAAAATTATTCTAAACTTACTCCAATGAATTACATTGAACTTATATAGGTATTATGTATCTATTTTGACCTAAATTAAATTTAAATAAAATAAATAATTAGTTAAATAAAAATTCGGTTTTAAACTATAACTTAGTGTTTTTTCACTATTCATCAAAAATTGAAAGTTTTGAGAAAAATACCAAAATTTCACCATAGGCTAATTTCGATATTCCGAATCCAAAAAATGAAGTCCATTTTGAAAGATAATATTTATAAAATTTCAAAAAGTGGGTAATACTATTCATAACGGCTAGTTTGATTGGTTGTGGTGTGTGTTAGAACTCGAAATTGCGTACAACACACGCTACTGTATTATTCAAAGGGAAGCATACCATGGAAGCTTGGGGTGTTACATTCTTCCCTCATTCAAATAATTTCATCCTTGAAATTTCTAGAATACTACCGCTTGAAAAGACTCAGGTGGTTCTTCCTCATAAGTTCCTCAGGTTCCCACATTGCCTCTTCCATCTTATGGTTTCTCTATAGAACTTTTACCAGACGAGTCGTCCGGTTTCTCAGCACTTGTTCTCTGGTATCTGGAGTCCTGATGGGCTATTCGCAATAAGACAGATCAAGTTCCAGTTATAATTCCTTGTGATTGAGTACATGCGTTAGGTCAGGCATGTATTTCCTCAATAGTGATACGTGGAACACATCGTGAACTTTGGAGAGACTTGGCGGCATTGCCTAACGGTAAGCTACAACCCCAATTCGTTCTAGAATTTTGAAAGGTCCGATGTACCTGGGACTCAATTTACCCTTATTACCGAAACATATAATTCCCTTCCACAAAGATACCTTCAAGAAAACATGATCTCCTACTTGAAATTCCAAATCCTTCCTTCGATTATCAGCATAGCTCTTCTACCTACTTTGAGCTGCTTTGATGTGATTTTGGATTACCTTCACCTTTTCCATCGTTTCCTCCACCAGTTCTGGGCCTACAAGTTTTCTTTCACCAATGTCATCCCAACAGGTTGGTGTACGACATCTCTTTCCATATAACGCTTCATATGGTGCCATCTGAATACTTGAATGAAAGCTATTATTATAGGAAAATTCTACTAGAGGTAAATATTGATCCCACATACCCTGAAAGTCAAGTGAGAAAGATCTCAACATGTCTTCTGAGGTTTGAATAGTCTGTTCTGATTGCCCATCTGCTTGAGGGTGGTAGGCAGTGCTCAAACGAAGTTTAGTATCCAGGGATTTCTGAAGACTCTTCCAGAATCATGAAGTAAAATGGGGATCACGATCAGAAACAATCGATAGGGGTACTCCATGAAGTCTCACAATTTCATTAATATATAGTATTGCAAGCCGTTCAAGTGGTAAATCATCCCTTATAGAAAGAAAATGTGCTGACTTGGTAAGATGATCAACAATGGACCATATTGCATCGTTCCTTCTAGGAGTCTTTGGTAGACCCATGACGAAGTCCATCGTAATATTGTCCCATTTCCACTCTGGTATGGGAAGAGGTTGCATGACTCCTCCAGGCTGTTTCCTTCCAGCTTTCACTTGTTGACAAACCATACATTTTGACACAAAATCACTAATCTCCCTCTTCATTTTGTCCCACCAAAAATGTTCCTTCAAGTCTCTATACATTTTAGCGCTCCCAGATTGTATAGAGAAATTGGAACTATAATCATCATCCAACAATTCCCTTTTTAGATCAGGTATATTGGGAACACAAAGTCTCTTCGCAAATTTAAAAATTCCATCTTCATACCCAAAGTCATTCAATCTCTCATCATTCATAGCTTTAATCTTCTTTTGAAATTCTTCATCATCGGTTTGAGAACTCTTAATCCTTTCTAGTAAAGATGGTTTGGAAACCATTTGAAAAATCACTGATGTTTCACCTTCCATGGTTATTCCCATGTCGATCTTCACTAGATCCATGAAAATTGGATCCCTTTCAACTCTCATATTGTTCAAAAATCCATGATCTTTTCTACTCAAAGAATCTTCCACCTTATTTGCCTTCCCCGGGTGGTAATGTATCATACAATAATAATCCTTGAGTAATTCAAGCCATCTACTTTGCCTCATGTTGAGTTCTTTTTGTGAGAAAATATACTTCAAACTCTTGTGATCAGTATAAATCTCACATTTTTCACCATAGAGGTAGTTCCTCCATATCTTCAAAGAAAATATCACAGTTGCTAACTCGAGATCATGAGTAGGATAGTTTTTCTCATGAATTTTCAAATGTCGTGATGCATAGGCAATAACTCTATCATTCTGCATAAGGACACAACTAAGTCCTTTCTTCGATGCATCACTATAAATAACGAACCCATCATTCCCCGAGAGTAGAGTCAATATAGGAGAATTGACTAATATTATCTTCAGTTCTTCGAAACACTCTTCAAAATCCTTTGTCCAAACAAATTTAACCCCTTTACGTGTGAGCTTTGTTGATGGGTTAGCCAACCGGGAAAAATTCTAGATGAAACTTAGAAAATAACCTGCTAAACCCATAAAACTGCGTACCTCAGTTATACTCGTAGGTGCTAGAAATTCTTGGATTGCCTTGGTCTTAGAAGGACCAACAGATATTCCATCTTTGGAGACAATATGGCCGAGAAAAGAAATCTCCTGAAGCCAGAATTCACACTTACTAAACTTCCCATATAATTCATGTGTTCTAAGGGTCTTCGGGATAATGCGAAAGAGATTTTCATGATCTTCGTAGCTTTTGGAGTATACCAAGATATCATCAATAAATACCACTACAAAATCATTGAGATATTCCTTGAAAACTCTATTCATCATATCCATGAATACATAAGGCGCATCAGTCTGCCCAAACGGCATTACTGTAAACTCGTAATGCCCGTACCTGGTTCGAAATTCTGTCTTCAGAATGTCTTCCTTCTTCACACATAACTGATGGTATCCAGACCTAAGGTCAATCTTTGAAAATTATTGAGCTCCATGTAGTTGGTCAAATAAATCATCAATGCGAGGTAGAAGATACTTGTTCTTTATTGTTATAGCATTTATCTCCATGTAGTCGACACATAACCTCATAGATCCATCTTTCTTTTTAACAAAAAGAACAGGGGCTCCCCATGGAGAAACACTAGGGAAAATAAATACTTTATTAATCAATTCCTCTAGTATTTTCTTTAGTTCAACTAATTCAACAATGGACATTCTATAAGGGGTCTTCGATATAGGCCTTGATCCAGGTATTAAATAAATGGAAAACTCAACTTCTTGTTCTGGAGGATGTCCAGGTAAATCTTCCGAAAACACATCTACATATTCTTTCACAATAGGTACATCCTCTATTTAAACATTCCTTTCCTCACCCACAGTCATTTCATTCTCTTCCTCCACAATAATTTAATTTAGTTGAGCTACTGGGGGTGGATCTAGATAAGAATTAGGTGGTGACAATTCTGCTCTAAAGATAAGGTGTTCCTTATCATCATCATCAGAAATCATAACCTCCTTCTTTTTAAAATAAATATTCACATCATAGTCTAAAAGTCAATCCGTACCGAGGATTATATCAAACTCAATCATAGGTATGCCGATGAGATCAGCAGATAAAGAACATTTATGTTTTCTAATGGGGACTGATTCACAAAACATTGTTCCAATGATACCTCCCTTAGAAGTTTTAACTCACAACTGACTTGTTAAATCAAATTGTAAATATCTAATTTTCTTAGTAAATTGGGAAGATATGTAACAATGTGTTGATCCAGAATCAAATAATTCATTTGGTAAACTTGAGGAAACCATTAAATTACCTTCCACCACATCTTTCAGAGCTTCTACCTCAGCAGTAGTGATAGCATAAGCTTGGCCTTGATCCCTTGGCCTTTTCTGAGGTAAGTTTTCCTGAATCTTAGGACATTCATTTTCATAATGTCCCATCTCCCTGCAATTGTAGCACTAAACATTGGTATCTTCCTTCTTCCCTTTGCAATCACGAGCTTGGTGGCCTTTCTCACCACACTTGTAACAGACACCCATTCCCTTCGAGAAAGTACCGGGGTGTTTCTTCCCACATTTACTATAGGATTGATATTTAACTTTTACCTTCTTCCCCTTATTTCTATTTCCAGATTGATCAGCAGATCTCTTCTTCTCTTGCTTTGCTTTAATGTTGTAAGACTTAAAGAATTCCTTTTCTATCTTGATAGCACATGAGACAATGTCTTCGTACGACAAGAAGGATTGTGAGACTAATGCTCTATGGAGAAATGGTTTTAACCCATCAAAGAAATGATCAACCTTACTTCTTGGGTTACATATATAATCTCTAGCATACCTAGATAACCTTGTAAAGTTAGCCTCATACTTTGTGACATTCTCATCCTCCTTTTGTCTCAGACTCAGAAATTTCTTTTCCATATCTGCTAGATGGTCATGAGGAAAGTATTTTTCTAAGAAAAGCTCATTGAACTCCATCCATTCCATATTAGATACTTTATTATCTTCTTTCGTATTTTGAATCAATGACCACCATTGATTAGCATCTCTAGTGAGGTGATAAAATTCCATGACAACTTTTTCCCTTTCACTACTCCCCAAAGCCTGAAATATTTTCTCTAGGGAACTTATCCATTGTTCATCTACCAATGGATTTGTAATCCCATTGAATGTTGATGGTTTCGGCCTCATGAAGTGATCTAACATTGATCCTCCATGCTGTGGATCAGGGTGCTCCATACGGGTAAGGTTATTATTCATAACCTGAATGAGTTTTCACAGTATGGTGATAATATGATTAGCACCAGTTGTATCACTAGCTCCACTATAATTATCTTGATCAGGAGGGAAATCCCTACATGGAATGCGTGCATCGATACAGTTCCCATTTCTTCCACTAGGCACCATTTCTAAACAATGGCATAAACTAGATCAGTTTATGAATCAAAATACATAATTTCATACTTATAAAACACTTAACATAAATTGAACTATTTATGGATATAATCCATAATCATAAAAATCTTTTCTTCACTACTATAAATAAGGCTATTAGCGACCGCCATTGGCGGTCGCTAAAGGACTGTAGCGGCCGCGCAGCGACCGCCATTGGCGGTCGCTCTTGCCTCGTCGCTAGAGGCCTTGAGCGACCGCCAGGCGGTCGCTGAAGGCCCTCTGCCGGGCACCCTATAGCGACCGCCTATGGCGGTCGCTATTCTAAAAAAAAAAAATTTAAATTTTTTTTTATTGAATTGAATATAAATAAATAAATAAATATATATATATTCATATATATACTATTAAATACAATATTTTAAATATATATATATATATATAATATATTTTAAATGTTTTAATATATATTTAATATATATATAATATCAAATCATTGTGCTATAATAATTTAAAAACTTTGATTCAAGAAATAATCTCATTTCAGGTCGTTCGGAGCACGTTTGCTCGGAATGGGACCGCCGCACGCCGTTTTGGTGTTTTATGGCGCCGGAAAAGCGTTTCCGGACGCCGCGGTCACACGGCACCTCCGAATGAGGTGCCGTCTGGCCGACCATTTCACAATTCCCACCCCGGATGTTGTCGTACGGTTTCGTGGCATTCGGACATCGTTCGGGTGGTTTTGACCCCCCAACGCGCCATTTCAGCGCGCGCCGCGCTGCTCAAAACGACACAATCGGACGTGCCGTGCACACCTCACGTCCGATGGACGTGCGGCCTCCTCCTTCATCTCAAGAATAATATTTATATCGTTCCCGTGCGGTTTCAGGTCGTTCGGAGCACGTTTGCTCCGAATTGGACCGCCACACGCCGTTTTAGTGTTTAATGGCACCAGAAACGCATTTCCGGCCGCCGCGGTCACACATCACCTTCGAATGAGGTTCCTTCTGGCCGACCATTTCACAATTCACGCCCCGGATGTTGTCGTACGGTTTCGTGGCATTCGGAGGTCGTTCGGGTGGTTTTGACCCCCCAACGCGCCATTTCAGCGCGCGCCGCGCTGCTGAAAACGACACAATCGGACGTGCCGCGCGCACCGTACGTCCGATGGACGTGCGGCCTCCTCCTACATCTCAGGAATAATATTTCTATCGTTCCCGTGCGGTTTCAGGTCGTTCGGAGCATGTTTGCTCCGAATTGGACTGCCGCACGCCGTTTTGGTGTTTTGTGGCGCCGGAAACGCGTTTCCGGCCGCCGCGGTCACACGGCACATCCGAATGAGGTTCCGTCTGGCCGACCATTTCACAATTCACGCCCCGGATGTTGTCGTACGGTTTCGTGGCATTCGGAGGTCGTTCGGTTGGTTTTGACCCCCCAACGCGTCATTTCAGCGCGCGCCGCGCTGCTGAAAACGACACAATCAGACGTGCCGCGCGCACCGCACGTCCGATGGACGTGTGGCCTCCTCCTGCATCTCAGGAATAATATTTCTATCGTTCCAATGCGGTTTCAGGTCGTTCGGAGCACGTTTGCACCGAATTGGACCGCCGCACGCCGTTTTGGTGTTTAATGGCGCCGGAAATGCGTTTCCGGCCGCCGTGGTCACACGGCACCTCCGAATGAGGTGCCGTCTAGCCGACCATTTCACAATTCACGCCCCGGATGTTTTCGTACGGTTTCGTGGCATTCGGACGTCGTTCGGGTGGTTTTGACCCCCCAACGCGCCATTTCAGCGCGCGCCGCGCTGCTGAAAACGACACAATCAGAGGTGCCGCGCGCACCGCACGCTCGATGGACGTGCGGCCTCCTCCTGCATCTCAGGAATAATATTTCTATCGTTCCCGTGCGGTTTCAGGTCGTTCGGAGCACGTTTTCTCCGAATTGGACCGCCACACTCCGTTTTGGTGTTTAATGGCGCCGGAAACGCGTTTCCGGCGGCTGCGGTCACACAGCACCTCCGAATGAGGTGTCGTCTGGCCGAACATTTCAAAATTCACGCCCCGGATGTTGTCGTACGGTTTCGTGGCATTCGGAGGTCGTTCGGGTGGTTTTGACCCCCCAACGCGCCATTTCAGCGCGCGCCGCGCTGCTGAAAACGACACAATCGGATGTGCCGCACGCACCGCACGTCCGATGGATGTGAGGCCTCCTCCTGCATCTCAGGAATAATATTTCTATCGCTCCCGTGCGGTTTCAGGTCGTTCGGAGCATGTTTGCTCCAAATGGGACCGCCGCACGCCGTTTTGGTGTTTTATGGCGCCGGAAACGCGTTTCCGGCCGCCGCGGTCACACGGCACCTCCGAATGAGGTTCCGTCTAGCCGACCATTTCAAAATTCACGCCCCAGATGTTGTCGTACGTTTTCGTGGGATTCGGACGTCGTTCGGGTGGTTTTGACCCCCCAACGCGCCATTTTAGCGCGCGCCGCGCTGCTGAAAACGACACAATCGGACGTGCCGCGCGCACCGCACGTCCGATGGACGTGTGGCCTCCTCCTGCATCTCAGGAATAATATTTCTATCGTTCCCGTGCGGTTTCAGGTCGTTCGGAGCACGTTTGCTCCGAATTGGACCGCCGCACGCCGTTTTGGTGTTTTATGGCGCCAGAAACGCGTTTCCGGCCGCCACGGTCACACGGAACCTCCGAATGAGGTGTCGTCTGGCCGACCATTTCACAATTCACGCCCCGGATGTTGTCGTATGGTTTCGTGGCATTCTGAGGTCGTTCGGGTGGTTTTGACCCCCCAACGCGCCATTTCAGCGCGCGCCGCGATGCTGAAAACGACACAATCGGACGTGCCGCGCGCACCGCATGTCCGATGGACATGCGGCCTCCTCCTGCATCTCAGGAATAATATTTCTATCGTTCCCATGCAGTTTCAGGTCGTTCGGAGCACGTTTGCTCCGAATGGGACCGCCGCACGCCGTTTTGGTGTTTTATGGCGCTGGAAACGCGTTTCCGGCCGCCGCGGTCACACGGCACATCCGAATGAGGTGTCGTCTGGCCGACCATTTCACAATTCATTCCTCGGATGTTGTCGTACGGTTTCGTGGCATTCGGACGTCGTTCGGGTGGTTTTGACCCCCCAACGCGCCATTTCAGCGCGCGCCGCGCTGCTGAAAACGACACAATCGGACGTGCCACGCGCACCGCACGTCCGATGGACGTGCGGCCTCCTCCTGCATCTCAGGAATAATATTTCTATCGTTCCCGTGTAGTTTCAGGTCATTCGGAGCACGTTTGCTCCGAATTGGACCGCTGCACGCCGTTTTAGTGTTTAATGGCGCCGGAAACGCGTTTCCAGCCGCCGCGGTCACACGACACCTCCGAATGAGGTGCCGTCTGGCCGACCATTTCACAATTCACGCCCCGGATGTTGTCGTATGGTTTCGTGGCATTCGGAGGTCGTTCGGGTGGTTTTGACCCCCCAACGCGCCATTTCAGCGCGCGCCGCGCTGCTGAAAACGACACAATCGGACGTGCCGCGTGCACCGCACGTCCGATGGACGTGCGGCCTCCTCCTGCATCTCAAGAATAATATTTATATCGTTCCCGTGCGGTTTCAGGTCGTTCGAAGCACGTTTGCTCCGAATTGGATCGCCGCACGCCGTTTTGGTGTTTAATGGCGCCGGAAACGCGTTTCCGGCCACCGCGGTCACACGACACCTCCGAATGAGGTTCCGTCTGGACGACCATTTCACAATTCACGCCCCGGATGTTGTCGTACGGTTTCGTGGAATTCGGACGTCGTTCGGGTGGTTTTGACCCCCCAACGCGCCATTTCAGCGCGCGCCGCGCTGCTGAAAACGACACAATCGGATGTGCCGCGCGCACCGCACGTCCGATGGACGTGCGGCCTTCTCCTGCATCTCAGGAATAATATTTCTATCGTTCCCGTGCGGTTTCAGGTCGTTCGGAGCACGTTTGCTCCGAATTGGACCGCCGCACGCCGTTTTGGTGTTTAATGGCGCCGGAAACGCGTTTCCGGCCGCCGCGGTCACACGACACCTCCGAATGAGGTGTCTTCTCGCCGAACATTTCACAATTCACGCCCCGGATGTTTTCGTACGGTTTCGTGGCATTCGGACGTCGTTCGGGTGGTTTTGACCCCCCAACGCGCCATTTCAGCGTGCGCCGCGCTGCTGAAAACGACACAATCGGACGTGCCGCGCGTACCGCACGTCCGATGGACCTGCGGCCTCCTCCTTCATCTCAGAAATAATATTTCTATCGTTCCCGTGCGGTTTCAGGCCGTTCGGAGCACGTTTGCTCCGAATGGGACCGCCGCACACCGTTTTGGTGTTTTATGGCGCCGGAAATGCGTTTCCGGCCGCCGCGGTCACACAGCACCTCCGAATGAGGTTCCGTCTGGCCGACCATTTCACAATTTACGCACCGGATGTTGTCGTACGGTTTCGTGGCATTCAGACGTCGTTCGGGTGGTTTTGACCCCCCAACGTGCCATTTCAGCGCGCGCCGCGCTGCTGAAAACGACACAATCGGACGTGCCGCGTGCACCGCACTTCTGATGGACGTACGGCCTCCTCCTGCATCTCAGGAATAATATTTCTATCGTTCCCATGCGGTTTCAGGTCGTTCGGATCACGTTTACACCGAATTGGACCGCCGCACGCCGTTTTGGTGTTTAATGGCGCCAGAAACGCGTTTCCGGCCGCCGCGGTCACACGGCACCTCCGAATGTGGTGCCGTCTGGCCGAACATTTCACAATTCACGCCCCGGATGTTGTCGTACGGTTTCGTGGCATTCGGACGTCGTTCGGGTGGTTTTGACCCCCCAACGTGCCATTTCAACGCGCGCCGCGCTGCTGAAACGGACACAATCGGGGGGCTGTACGGGGGTGCGGGGGGCTGTATGGGGGTGGCGGGGGGCTGTACGGGGGTGACGGGGGGCAGTACGGGGGTGCGGGGGGCTGTACGGGGGTGGCGGGGGCCTCTACGGGGGTGGCGGGGGGCAGTACGGGGGTGCGGGGGGTTGTACAGGGGTGCGGGGGGGGGGGGGGGGGGGGGCTGTACCGGGGTGCGGGCGGCTGTACGGGGGTGGCGGGGGGCAGTACGGGGGTGCGGGGGGCTGTACGGGGGTGCGGGGGGTGTACGGGGGTGCGGGGGGGGCTGTACGGGGGTGCGGGGGGCTGTACGGGGGTGCGGGGGGCTGTACGGGGGTGGCAGGGGGCAGTACGGGGGTCCGGGGGGCTGTACCGGGGTGCGGGGGGGCTGTACGGGGGTGAGGGGGGCTGTACGGGGGTGCGGGGGGCTGTACGGGGGTGCGGGGGGGCTGTACGGGGGTGCGGGGGGGCTGTACGGGGGTGCGGGGGGCTGTACGGGAGTGCGGGGGGCTCTCCGGGGGTGCAAAGGCCATCCCATTGATTACAAAAGTGAAAAATAAAAATGATAACATCTAATTAATACATATTTCTTTTATCGATACCATATAGAAATTTATAAAAAATATATTGGATAATACATAATCTATAATATCAGATTTATTGATCTGTTGGAATTAGTTCGACTTTTTCAAATGTAGAATCATTCAAGATTATCTGATCAAAAACTCAATATGTGTATAAAATATTTAAAAGACCACCATGGATGGTAATAATTCATTACTTAAATGAATAAATACAGTACATCAATGTCAACCCTACCAGTAAAAACAAAAAACATATCTCGTGAATATATGGTGCGTCACGCGTTGCCATCACTGCTACCTCCTTCTGGTGGGCTAGGTGCCTACAACAAATAAACATTATAAATATTTTAATAACAAAAATAATTTAAATTAAATAAATAAATACAGTATATACCTGCGTCGTATGATCCCCTGTACCATCAGCTCGACGCACATATTCCCGCAGTGCTCTAACCTCAGCTGTCAATTGCGCATTTGTCTCCTCAGAAGCGCGCAACCGTGCCTCAAAATCTGACATCTGCTGTGTCATATGAGCAACAGCAGGACCGGCAACCGCAACACGTGACACTACAGAACGAGGAATCTCTGCTCCATAGGTCAAACTATAGCCATGCCCGTCCCGACCAATAATGCGATGAAAGATCTCATCCCGTCGCATGGGAAGCTGTCGCTGGTGCTCTGGCAGATGTTCTAACTCAGCTTCAAATTGATCCTGTGAAATATTTAAATATATATAAATATATATATGTTAATATAAAGATTTATGTAATTATTGGTAAGTACAGACACTTACTATCAATGCTGCAACCTCTGGATCATTGCGATCACGAGTCCTTATCCACACCGACATTTTATCAGTTGATGCACCTTGCCCTCGCAACTGTATATTAAAATAATATAAACACAAAACCATATTAATTAATAAATTAAAAAATGAATAATATATACCTCATGTCGGATCTGAGACACGTGACGAGTCCCGAGCCTGTGAGCTGGTCCTTGCAACGCTCGATTCTCCGAATGGCGTGTTGACACCTCCTACATTAAATTCATTCAAATTTCAAACAAATCACATATTCTTGAAAATATATATACAGCAAAATAATTAATATACAAACCGCAACACCCTCAGTAGACCAATATGCAACCAAGTCACGCCACTGAGCCGGGAGGACACCTCTCGGGACTTTTTCCAAAATGTCATGGGCACCCACATTTGGTACCCAGTGGTCCCTCTTCACTTTTCCATTATAATATTTCCACAGCTTACGACATTTTCTCATACACACGGGCCGAAACTCTTCAGGGCATAATTTAAAATTTTTCTATAATGAAAATAATCAAATATATTAGTATTATTTATAAATAGAAAATAAAGTAAAATTATTTTCTTACCTGAACCTCCCTCCATAGACGATCTAATGTGTCCTGAGGGATAGAAGCCCAATCACGCGTGGTCAATGGAAATCGATGTGGGTCACGTATGATATGACCCAGCTGACGAATAAATGTCGGGGCATTCGGTCCCACGGGATGAAATACCTCATCAAATGAAACATCTATCGTCGTGTCAGAATTCCATGATAATATGCCACGACCAGGGCCTCTCCTGCGAGAGGAAGAAGCAGCCGAGTCTGATCCTGTTGATAACAATTTTATATATAAATTGACAAATGTTATATATATATATATATGTCAATTACATAAAAAATATAGACAATGACATTCAAACATACCTCGACCCTGAGACGTAGATGCCTCAGATAGATGATGTGGATTTTCTGCCTCTTCCCCTGACATGTCTGCAGTCATACAAAATATCAGTAATGAGTCCAAAGTGTTTAAAAGATAAATTGGATTGTTCTTAATAAATCAAACTTGTACAACTGTTAATCAAACAAAAAATGTATTGAATAATTAGTTGTGAATGAATTTTAAAAAATCAGAAAGTTAATCAACCTAAATATTTATGACTGAATTAACTTACAAAAGTGAGGATTAAAACTTATAAGGATTTATAAAATGATTAGATAATTTATGATATCCTAGGACATTCTACTGAATAGCGGGAAAACAATTATACCTTTCATTAAGCATGCAAATCGACCGTTTCTCCTTCAACAGCCTCTCTGACCCAATAAATATCTTCTTCACGTTGAACTATGGTATGTTGATCAAGTTGTTGGTAAACAAACGGAACAGTCTCGGGTTCATCTTCTTCAAATAAAAACACTCTTCGCCGAGACATTTTGACAACAACTTGCCAACTTGGATCCGAAGGCAAAGTAACGAAGAATACTTGTTCCGCTTGTGATGTCAAGATGAAAGGTTCATTCTCAACTCGTTCATTATTTCTGTATAACATATAGTTAAAATTCACCAATGAAAACTGATATTGATCGACTTTACATCCACGCACTGGATCAACCCAATTACACTTTAACAATATGTACTTCAAACCGTGTGTGTATACAACTTCAATGATGTCTATCAATTGACCATAGTAATAACCAGAATCGACAAAGGGACAACCGATTCCATTGTTTTGTGTTTCTCGTTTGTCGTCAACATCTTTAATGCGAAATCGAAAACCATTAGCATCAATAGCTTTATAACGACGAGCCATTATAGATGGACCCTCATCCAGTTTGATAAATACTTCAGGTAGCGTGGGGTCCCCTAACTCCCTCAGCTTACGAACCTACATAATTTATAAAAATCAATACTGATATATGCAGAAAGAATTAGTTTAATACTTCACTCATAATGAAAATCAATTTATACATACATAATCCTTGAACCAATCATGAAATGCCGCATAATGAGATTGTTGAATTTGCAACTCAGTCGCACGATGCATCTCTTATTTTATCCTATTAATTTGTTTCCTGCAAATGATTACGCGATGTTTAAAAGATCAACTTATGCAAAGAAAACATGTAAAAGTTATACAAGCACATTGATAAGATACTTACTGCATTAATGGTGCAACTGATGGAGTATTGAACAAGATATATCGATGTGCTTGTATCCACTCGATGTTGTCCATATCAAATGTGGTTCCTTCTCCAACTGGACCATCATGAATCCGAGAGGGCTTATCTAATTTTGTTTCAACATCCGTAAGATATTCTGTACAAAAGGTAGTACACTCATCCATCAAATAACCATTGGCTATTGATGCCTCTAGACGAGCTCTGTTGCGTACAAATCTTTTCAATGTACTCAAATACCGTTCAATAGGATACATCCACCTGAATTGCACTGGACCAGCAGCCATTACTTCATCAGTTAGGTGCACTGTTAAGTGGACCATAACATCGAAAAATGAGGGGGGGGGGAAGTTTCTCAAAGTGACAAAGCGTAAGTACAATTCGGTCCTGCAAACTTTTTAAATCACCCATTCATTGATTTCTTAAACAAAGCTGTCTAAAAAAATTACTCATCTCAATCAAGGGATGAACAACATTGGGGGATAAACAATCACAAATTGAGATTGGAATCAACTGCTGTAGTAATATGTGATTATCATGACTTTTCAACCCTTGCAATGTCTTGCTCGTCAGATTCACACACTTTGAAATATTAGAAGAGTAACCATCAGGCACCTTGACCATCTTCAAAATGGAAAGAAATGTCTCTTTCTCCTCTATAGTCATCGAATACTGTGCAGCAGACATATATGCCTTGTTTCCCTCAACTAACTGTAAATGCAACTGTTTCCTTAAACCCATTTCTTCCAAATCACGGCGTGCATTAACATGGTCCTTTAAATTTCCACTGACACCTAAAATGGTCCACAATATGTTATCACAAACATTTTTTCCAATGTGAATGACATCCAAATTATGCCTCAACATGTTAGTTTTCCAATACGGAAGACTATAAAAAATACTTTTCTTTTTCCAATTGTGACTGTGCTGCCTACCCGCAGCACGAATATTACGTACCGGAGGAGCCACCAAATCCTGAATTTCATATACAGTGCGGATGTTTTCTTCCTCAATCTGCGATAACATTTCGACTCCTGTCATGATCTTTGGTGCTGGGATGAACTCTCTAGAACCATCAAATGCCACTCTGTCCTTTCTAAACCTGTGCTGGGGAGGGAGAAAATGCCTGTGACCCATGTATGCCCATTTTTTGGAATGTTTAAGCCATACAGATTTTTTTACTTTTATTGCAATAAGGGAAAGAAAATTCCCCTTTCGTACTCCAGCCTGATAAATTTTCATAAGCTGGGAAGTCATTGATTGTCCACAATAAAGCAGCATGCAGTTTGAACATTTCATTCGTTTCGCAGTCATAAGTCATCACACCATCGCCCCAAAATTCATTCAACTCATCAATCAATGGCTGAAGGTAAACATCAATCTTATCCCCCAGACTTTTAGGTCCATCAATAAGAGTGGAAAGTAATATAAATTGTTTCTTCATACAAAGCCACGGAGGAAGATTATATGGAACCAACACCACAGGCCATGTGCTATGAGTTGCACCAACCATAGACTTGAATGGATTGAAACCATCTGCTGCCAATCCCAATCGGACATTACGAACATCTTTAGCAAAGTCGGGATGTCTCTTATCAAAATCCTTCCATGCATGAGAGTCTTCCGGGTGGGTTAACATGTCACTTTCATGAACTCTTTCTGCATGCTATCTCATTAAATTAGAAACTTTAGATGACATAAAAAATCTTTTCAACCTTGGTTTAAGGGGAAAGTAACACATTTGCTTTACGGCAATCGGTTTCCCCTGTATCGCAATCTGACTTTGATGAGTCTTATTTCCCATGTTCTCTTTCCACCTGGAAGCACCACAAACCGTACAGATATCCAAATGAGCAGTTTCATTTCTAAACAACATACAGTTGTTTGCACATGCATCTATAGTCTCATATGTAAAACCTAAGTTCTCTGTCAACTTACGAGCATAGTAATACGACTCAGGAATCTTAGCATCGACAGGAAGAACTTTTTTCAATAAAACCAAAAGCATGTCGAATGATGTGTCTGACCAATTATTCAAAGTCTTCAAATGCAACAACTCCACGATAAACGGCAGTTTATTGTAAGAAGTACATCCATGATATAATTCTGTTTTCGCATCATCAAGTACTTCATAAAACCTCCTCGAATCACGATCTGCACCAGAGTGAAGATTTATCTCACCGGTCTCAAGATTCTGGATGTCAATGCCTTCAGGATCAAACCCACGTACCATTTCAGTAAGCATTTCATGCATTGGATCAGTCATCCTTGCATCAACATCCATCTGAGCTGCATCTGTATTTTGACAACGAACATATTCTTCTCCATGACGAGTCCAACTCTTATAATTTTTCAGAAATCCATTAAAGAAAAGGTGCTCCCTCACAGTATCTCGTGTGAATTGATATCTGTTAGCACATTTTCTACATGGACAACTAATATAGTCACTTTCAAATCCTCTCGTGAAGTCAATAAACTGCATAATGCCATTGAAATATTCTCTAGACGTTCGATTTGGAAGATCAATCCAACTCTTATCCATAATAATATCTGTATAACAAACATTTACACAATACTTATTACATTTACATTTTTCAAATCAAATATATTCAAAATAAATATTAACCATTTGTTTATGAACCATTGATAAAATAATAATGTAACTGAAAGCTCATGTTACCTGATTGAGCTACAAAACGGAAAGGGAGGGGAGTCGAAGGCGGTGCTACGAGGGAGAGGAGGCAGCGAAGGGGAGTCAGAGCCAAAGGTGGTGCGGCAAGGGAGGGGATGGGCGGCGGCGGCGGCGGGGAGCTGGAGGAGAGGAGGCGGTGAGGGGACGGGGGACGGGCAGCGAGGGGGGGGGGGGGGTGTCCGGGGTCGGGGGGGGGGGGGGGGGGGGGGGGGCTGTCCGAGGTGCGGGGAGGGGTGTCCGGGGTGTCGGGGGCCTGTCAGGGGTGCGGGAAGGGGTGTTCGGGGTGCGGGGGTGTCCGGGGTGCGGGGGAGGGGGGGCTGTCTGGGGTGAAGGGGGGCTGTCGGGGGTGCAGGGTGGGGTGTCCGGGGTGCGGGGGGCCTGTCCGGGGTGCGGGGGGGCTGTCCGGGTTCGGAGGGGGGGTGTCCGAGTGCGGGGGGGGGGGGGGGGGCTGTCCGGGGTGCGGGGGGGCTATCCAGGTTCGGAGGGGGGTGTCTGAGTGCAGGGGGTGTCCGGGGTGCGGGGAGGCGTCCTGGGTGCGGGGGGCGGTCCGGGGTGCACGGGGGGGGGGGGGGGGGGCTGTCCGGGGTGCGGGGAGGCGTCCGGGGGGCGGTCCGGAGTGCGCGGGGGGGGGGGGGGGGGGTGCTGTCCGGGGTGCGGGGAGGCGTCCGGGGTGCGGGGGCGGTCCGGAGTGCGCGCCGGGGGCTGTCCGGGGTGCGGGTGCCGTCCGGGGTGGGGTGGGGGGGAGGGCCGAGAGGCTGGAGGGCGGCGGCGGCCGGAGGCCCGAGGGCAGAGGGAGGCGGCTGGAGGCCGAATGGCAGGCGGCGGGGGAGGGCGGGCGGCGGGGGAGGCCGGGCGGCGGGGGAGGCCAGGCGGCGGGGGAGGGGAGGGCGGCGAGGGAGAGCGGCGAGGGAGGGGGTTAGGGCGGAGGGAGATCGAGGGCGCGGGGGGGGGGGGGGGGGGGGGCAGAAACCCCCCGAATTTTTTTATGCAGGTTAGCGACCGCCATTGGCAGTCGCTAATGGTAAGCTATAGCGACCGCCAATGGCGGTCGCCCGAGTCTGGGGGGCTCCACTGCCCCCTTTTCTAGTAGTGCTTTGAGGAAGTATATACTCATAAACCCTTCATAATGGTTTGTAAATAAAATGAGAGTTATGATAAGAATATCCCCCAGGAGTGTCGTAACCAAGAGTGCAGCAATGCCCATTGTCGGGCACCAGTTCCCATTCGAGTGTAGCTCAAAGCGGTGTTTTCGGGTTTTACCCCTAGGTACATCTATGCCAGAGCTGCCTCTACCTGCTCGTATCCAGACAAGGATGTATTTCTTAGAAAAGTCACAAAATCTCTACAATACCAAAATTCTAAGAAGTTCTTCTATACTAATCCTCAAATTCCATCTTAGGTCTATGTGGTCTAATCAGAGTTTATCCAAATCTAGCTTCCAAGGTTTGTACTAAACTTCCTCTGATTCAACTGTAACACCCCGACCCCAGTTACCCAGAGTCGGTGCATTATTACATATCATTGGCATGATCACAAGAATGATCAAGTCTCAAAAGACCGATTAGTTTAGTAGCCTTGGAATAACTAGATACATTCATAAAGTTTACATTACATCATAAAGTGAAAACTACTACAAATACATCTTTTCGTCATATCCCCTCATATTATCACTACAGGTCCTTAAAAAATTACTTCTTCACATCCTGGGAAAAATAAAACATTGAAATGGGTGAGCTCAGATGCTCAGTAAGGATAACAATATAGCAGAAACATTCATAAATAAACATAAACATTTAAGGAAATGTATAGATAAAACAAAAGCATTTTAAACGTGAACATCAACATAATATGACAAAGATAAAATGAAATAATTCCATTTACTTATTCACATGGATATTCTACTCATCGAATAATCACATGGAATATCAATAACCACTTTCATAATGATGGAATGCATAATGCCAGACTATCATCACCACATAGCCAAGGCCTCGTGCCAAGACAACAAGTAATATTTGGTCAAGGCCTCATACCTAGACACTAGTTTGTCTCATGAGACCTACTGATGCATCTAGAAGCTATAGCAGGCTCCACTCGTCACTTATTAAGTCCAATGCATTCATCATATGAACAGGTTTAAACATAACATAAACATTCATATTAAAACTAGCATACGAAATGTCAATACTTTCACCATAAACCATGAATGGTATAAAAATAACACATCCATAGTCAAAAATATCACAAAACCTTCAATAATATATGAAAGTTTTGTATCATAATAAATAAACATCAAATAAGCTTAAAATCCATCAAAGGATGTTGACATAGATGAAATCAAAACTATTTGAGAGAAATATCTCCTTTTTTTGAAATCATTTAAAAGTAACATAATTATAAATAAAACGTTTTCTTTGAAAATATTCTTATAAGCCTGTAAGGTAAGATTCAAAGGTTTAAAATGATGGAGAATAACCGCACCCACTATATAAGTTAAAAAAAATACATTCTTACCTTAATTCTGTCGAAAAGGTTAAAAAGGACCTTGTTTGGAAAACGACGGAAAGATTCCTTTATAAACCTCTTATAAAAAGTCAAACAAGGGTATAAATGACTTTAACCCATATTTTGTAAAATAGTATGAATTTTTTGAAATACATTTTTAAGAAACATGGATGTGGATGATAAAGAGGTCCCAGTAGATAATTACGTATAAACAACCTCGGATAATGAAGAGATTGTGAAATAAACCCTTACCTTGTACTTTTACTTGGTTGATGGTAGGTTAACCACCTGTAAAATGTTTGAATAATTGTTATTAAATTATAAAAGAATCATATATATAATTATGATATCATATATGATATTTTGACATTGATTTGTTAATAATATCTTAGTATTATCATTGTTTCGGGTGTTAACTTACTCGTTTTATTTTATATGTTTTGTTACATAAGTCATGTTTGTTATGAATAGGTTGTACCTTATTCATATCCAGATTGATATAACATTGATAAACATTACTTTTAATCATCAAATGATAATTAGTCTTGAATGGATATGATGGGGAATGAATCTCATCACGTTCGTGGAGACGGTAGTCCGTACGTACGCCCGAGCGACAATATCATTCTTTTGATATTAAAATAATGTATAATTGGATGGTATATCATATATACAGAATTATTATAATTTTATATTTCTTATTTACATGAATTACACATCATTATTATACCCATCAAAATAATAATATATTGAATAATAATTACACCATGATGTGGAGACGGTAAGCCGTACGTACGAACATATGGTGACATGTAATTCAAAGGATGAATATAATAATGAATATGGTTGTAGCATATTTATAATAATATCATAGTATATAGGAGATACTGTATTTATTATTTTAGAATGATAATAACAAAGAAAGAAGAAGTTGAAGGAGAAATGAACTTGAAAAAGGGTGGTGAAAACATTAAATCTTCTTCGGGTTATTCCTTTTGATTTGATCAAAAGGGCTCTATAGGTTGGCTTTCTGATCAAACTAAGGCCTCTATGTTGAAGTGAAGGATGTTTAAGGAGTATTTGGTCAGGGTTTGGACGATCCAAAAGGCTTTGAATGTGTGAATTAGTGAGAAGGGGGAGTGCCCTTTTATAAGAGGGGTGAGGGGCACCTTTGGAAAAGCTAGAAATATTATTTTATAATAAATTCATATTCGGTTTATAATGGCTCAAAAGTGAATTATTTAAATGTTAAGGTGTAGATGGGTCTAAAACCACTAAAACAATATAATTTAGACAGGTTTGGGTCATTATATTAACCTTATGTTTTAGATTTAACTCTTAGTTAATTAGTTTGACACATACCATGTCACTTTGTATTTTTATATTCTATAGTTAATAAACTTACTATATACCACCAAGCGACCCCCAAGTGGTCCATTAATGATACACCTATCATTATATAAGTCTATTGGTAGATCCTTATATTTATAGGAATTTAATATCAATTAATAATATAATATTTGTTTTAAAAACTCTTTTATGTCAATTTTGACACTATTTGGTATTTTGTTTTTTGATAATTTCATAACAAAATTATTACTTTGAAACAAATATATATAAACAATCCTAATATGTCATATTATCCTAGAAAATTAGTGTAATTAATAAAAAGTCTCAAATTACATTTATTTTGATATTTATAATGTCAATTATTTTAATATTTCATTAATTAGGTAATTACTGCATCATCATTGTGTCATAAATAAATTAAATTATTTAATATCTAAAAATTATAAATAAATACCATTACATAGGAAATATTTTTATCTTTATAATTAATATTTAAAATCGAATTTATCTTATGTATAACCCTATATGAAAAATGTTTCAGCTAATAAACATTGATTTTAACTCTTTTAACTCTTCTTTGAATTAAATAATAATAAATGTCCTAATGTAATCCAAGAGGACCTAAATGATAATATTTTATTCATAAGGTTGTTTTTGGTCGAGATACACTTGTCCAATAGAATTATGACATGTATTAGGGTAATATTAATATCATTTTTACCCTTAATTACCCTATTTACTTTTAACCGTGGTAAATAAATGTAAAAAGTTACTATTCACCAAAAATTATTTTCATCTCATTGAACCACATTTTACTCCTTGATATTAACCATGTCTCTCGGATTTTCTAAATTTCACTCACATAAGAGATAAAATTAAGTTTTATGTGAATTTCCAAATTTTCCTCGGAGGCGGGTAAAAGACGGTGAAAAGTTCAATAAAATTTTTATATATCTAAAATTATTCTAAACTAACTCCAATTAATTACATTAAACTTATATAGGTATTATGTATCTATTTTGACCTTAATTAAATTTAAATAAAATAAATAATTATTTAAATAAAAATTCGGTTTTACACTATAACTCAGTGTTTTTTCACTATTTATCAAAAATTTAAAGTTTTCAGAAAAATACCAAAATTTCACCCTAGGATAATTTCGATATTACGAATCCAAAAATGATGTCCATTTTGAAAGATAAAATTTTTTAAATTTCAAAAAGTGGGTAATACTATTCATAACAGCTAGTTTGATTGGTTGTGGTGTGTGTTAGAACTTGAAATTGCGTACAACACATGCTACTTTATTATTCAAAGGGAAGAATACCATGGAAGCTTGGGGTGTTACATAAACTATAAAATTATAGTCATACCATTATTTTGAAAAATTTTATTTGGAACTATTGGGTACCTCGTGGGTTCCCACCAGACACCCAATGTCAATCAAGTGTGAAAATCCCATGGTTCGATTCACTGGGTACCCAGTGGTACCATACCTTATACCAAAAAGATACCTACACTCCCCACTGAATTTTTATTAATCTAAAATACTATAAAATACCAAATTAAAATTTTAAAACCATATTACCATATTTAAATACCCAAATATTTGGAAAAAATAGTAAATAACCACACTTTTGATGAAGTGAAAAATTTAATATCACAAGAAATTTATTCACATAACTTCTAACTTCCTTCTCGTTAATTGACACCTAAATAATTTAGGGCACCAAAATCTCCATATAATCATACTTCTCATCAATAAAAATAATTATAAATAATTTCTAATGAAGCTTTGTGTTGGATCGAATATATAGATATGTATGTCTATTAGATGGAAAAATACAAGAGGGGGGGGGGGTGAATTGTAGGTTTAAAAACCTTTGAGTTTTAGAAACAAAGAGATTAGTTTAAATGATCTTAAACTAATACAAATACAAACACCCACAATTGTATTGAATATAAAAGGTATGATGTATTGTAATACTAATGTAATGTGAAACAATTGTATTCAAGATGAACACAATAATCAGAGTAATACAAAGATGAATGATTCTACCTTAAAGCGTATAGAATCAATCAATACAATATGTAATAGAATGATTGTAATTGAAAAAATTACAATTGAATATGTAAAGAAGAAAGGAAACAATACAAATTCCTTTCTAATACAAGTAACAGTGGAAATGTAAAAGTATTACAATTCTTTTAACCCAAAGAGAAGGGTTATCCTTTCACCTAGGATAAAAGGTCTGTCTCACCAACACCTTGGTGAGTCCTCGATACGATGATCGGCACGTCTGTCTGCCTATCCCTAGCAGCCCTCGATACAATGATCGGCACGTCTGTCTACCTATCCCCGGCAGCCCTCGATTTTGTAGGTAATCGGCACCTCTGTCTTTCAATCACATGAAAGCCCTCGATATTATAATTGGACGCACAAGGAAGATGAGAGAAGTCACAGTGTCTCTCTCTAGAATCTTGGTAGTTCACGAAGTCTCTTCATTCATTTCACTATCCTTTCCTCAGCTTCAAATGACCTCCTATTTATAGATCTCGGGTTCCAACGGTCATGTTGCCTCCAACGGTCATATTTCTCCGAAAAACTCGAAGGGACTTGGACACCTGTCATCATAACGGTCATATTGAAACAGAAAGCACGACATCGTTTTGATTAGTTTTTAACTAACTCAACGACATCGTATTGGTTAAAACAGGATATATATTTTGACAAGCAATGGTACGATTCATATGAAACAAGTGCTTTTGACAAAGTACCAAAACAAGTAATGAACATCTGAATACCAGAGTCAGTATGATACGATTGAAAGAGTCAGTACGATACGATTGACAGAGTCAGTGTGGTACGATTGTTAGAGTCAGTACGATACGATTGACATAGTCAGTATGGTACGATTGACAGAGTCAGTACGATCAGTATTGTATGATACGATAAACATGATAGAAGACAATTGTAATTTCCAAAATATGATAGAATACATTTGTGATTTCCAAAACATGATATAGAAGTCAAAAGAGAACTTTTGACTCAACAATCTCCCCCTTTTTGGAAAGCACAACACATAAAGAAAATATAACATGAAATACTTATATCCCCCTGAGTTATTGGAAACTCTTCTGAATAAGAAATTGAATGCAACTAACTCCCCCTTAGGTATGGACTTTCCTAAGGATTGTATTCGTAGATTTTCCTTAAGAGTGTTGTAAAGCATTCCCCCCCTTTATAAAACATTCTCCCCTTTGTAAACATTCTCCCCCATTGTGATTTACAAAAAGAAAGGAGTAATCTTGAATTTTCTGAGGGAGTTATAAAATAAACACAAGACAATGGATAAAAGAAAAGGATCATAAAAGTCATTACAAAACAAAGAAAAGTTCCAAAGGAAAAACAAATACAACAATCATTTGTTTTCTCTTTCCTTCTCCTTCTTTATAAGCTCATGAAGAACAGCTTTCATCTTCTTGATCTCCTTCTTGTCTTTAGAAATTGATTCACCCTGAGTTTTGAGAAGCTCTTGTTGGTCCGCAAAAATCTGATCTTGATTTCTGATAGTCTCCTCCTGGACTCTGATTACTTCTTCAAGGGTATCAATTATGTTTCGGAAATTCTTATTATCTTTGGATAACAAAGAATTTTGATTCTTCAGCAAGACCATTTCATCCTTGAAAGATGAAACAGTCGAGAATTCAGATTGAAAAACATTCATTCTCTCTTGCAAATCTTTCACTGAAGGAACATCGTCTCTTTGAGAAGACAAAAGATTCAACCTTTCAACCGTTTATCTGTCAAGATTGTTGAAAGCAACTGCAAGCTCATTTTACAACCTTCTTATATATTCAATAGCTATTTCATGATCATTGATTGAGCTCTCTGTATTGTACGACCACTTGGTCATCTTATTGCATGCCTTCTTATGAGCAACCGAACTTTCTGAAAGAACTTTAAAATTGGCTTCTACTGATAAAACTTTCTTCCTCAACTCTTTTACGGAGCCAAACTTATTCTTTTGATTGTCAGTAATAAAGTCAATCTTCCCTTCCAGCCTCGGGAAATAAGGAATGGTCTTCTCAACTCTTCTCAAAACATGAACAATGTAATCACTCTTATTGAGAGAGATTGTATGTTCTGAATCAGTATCTTCATCATACGATGCTAGTTCATACAATCTGCTTGAGTCAACAACTTGCTGTTTTACTTTTTCTTTTTCTTTCTGCTTTCTTTCTTCTTCCACTTTGTCACTAATGACAACAACTTTATCAGAGTGAGAGGATTGAGCACCTTTCTTTTCTTGAGATGAAATTCTGTCTGGAGATCGTGCTTGATTGGCATGAGGAGTTTGTTGAACACCTTCACTCAGCTTTTGAACCGATTCCTCTCTACTCTTCTTCGAACATTGAAGAAATTCTAGAAGAAAGTATCCTTCTTCTTCTTCCGCTTCTTCTATCTCTTCTGTCACTTGATTTTGTTTTCCTTTCTCAGGGAGACTCTGTACGATGGGCTCTTGGTGCACTTCTTCTGTTAGTTGAGCACTAGATTCCTCTACTGATTTCAAGACTTTAGAGACATCAGAGTCCTGAGCCTTTCCTTTCAAAAGAACCTTCTTCTTTTCAGCCTGAAGGGTTTCTTCTACCCTTACTCTTTCTGCAAAAGCCTCAGCAGGGTCAAGACCAAACTTCGGATCACATTCCTTTCTCTGTTCCTTATCCTTTCTCCATTTGGATACAACCTACTTACTGTACCTCGGCTTCTTCTTGGGCTTTGAACTGGTTTCCAGATCAGATTTTTGAGTAACTCCAGTAGATTGAATGTCTTTGGCTAGCATAGGTGCCGATTGATTCTGTGCCAATTCAGCTTCTACATCTCTGACAAATTTTTTTGAATTGTGATCAAAACACACATTCAACCTTTTCATCGTACTTTTGACAATCCAAGAAGGCTTCAGATCTATGGGGTTTCCTTTCAAAATAATGTTACAAAACTTCATACTCTCAAAAATGAACTTTGTAAGGATAGCTGGATACATAATCATCTGGGACTTAATCCCTCCTGTCTTGACATTCTTAATGGTTTCAAAAACATACCCCATGATATTCACTTTACTCATATTCACAAGATAGTCAAGCATAAAGATATCAGAAACTTTTAGAGTTTCTCTATCCCCTTTCCTTGGGATAAGAAAACCTTGCATCCATAAAGTGACAAAACGATTGTCCGGAGAAAGATGAGACACTTTTCTCTTTTCTTCATTAATAACAAACAAAGTCTTTTCAGCACTTTCTCTATTAAACGTACCAACTTCCTCTGGTAGTTTGTGTGATGGACAGAAAGAATCCCCTTCTACAGAAACATTCAGAAAATGTGCCGCTTGTTTCACAGACATAGACAATTTTCTATCGTACACAGCAAAATTGATAGTCATATCTTTGTCGAACGATACAGTTTTATAAAACTGAAAAACTTCATCAAAGAGAATTGGATCTTGAGAATCAGGCTTTTCAACACACAGATGTTCCCACCCTTGAAACAAAATGATCCTCTGGATTGTGGAATCGCACGTATCAAAAAATTCCTGAGATACTAACCTTTCTATGTTAAAGTCTTTCTCTGTAAAAGTCTTTGAAGACATTTCGGCGGGAGTGTTAGCAGAGGATTGAGACATAAAGGTTCTACCGATGAGAAGATCGTACGATGATTTATAGCTGGTGGAGCAGAGATTCGCCCCAAATCCTGAAAAACCAATGTGGGTTTGGGGAGGGGAGGGGGCTATTTATAGGTGACAATGGGGAGACATTTGATCTTCTACGGTCGAAAAAGGGTGACCGTTGATCTTCTACGGTCAAGATTAGAGAAAACCAGATCAATGGTTAGGATTAGAACAAAGGGAATTTTTTTTTAAAAAAAATGAAAAAATACCTGTCGAATAACGTAAGGTAATTGTTGGTTTCGATATATTTCAAAAGATAATATAAACGTATGAAAAAAATAGAATTATCAAACGACATGTCGATGGAAAAAAAATTCAATACTATCATCGGCCGATTCAATACCATGATTGATTGATACGATGGAAAAGAAATTCAATACTATCATCGGTCGATTCAATACCATGATTGATTGATACGATGGAAAAGAAATTCAATACCATCATTGGTCAATTCAATACCATGATTGATTGATACGATGGAAAAGAAATTCAATACCATCATCGGTCGATTCAATACCATGATTGATTGATACGATGGAAAAGAAATTGAATACCATCATCGGTCGATTCAATACCATGATTGATTGATACGATGGAAAAGAAATTCAATACCATCATCGGTCGATACGATAAAAAAGAACTTGATTACCATCATCGGTCGATATGATGGAAAAGAAAATCATTACCATCATCGGACAGTACGATGGAAAAGAAAATCATTACCATCATCAGTCGATATGATAAAACTGTTAATACGATAAAAAAAAAATGAATGCTACAATAAAATTGTCAATACGATAAACAGAAAACACATATCATAGAAAAACATAAGATGAGATGAAATAAAGAAGAAAAAAAACATAGAAAGAAATGTTCTCCCCCTTTCTATGAGGAGTTTCTTACTATTAGGAGAGATGTAAAATAGGAAGTAGATATGAATGATTATTTTAATGTAATCATTCCTAGCTTCTATTTTATAAATTCAAATCTATCAAAAGGTAAAGGTTTTGTAAAAATGTCCGCAAGTTGTTCTTGCGTTCCGATGAATTGTAAAACAATATCTCCTTTTTGTGTGTGATCTCTAAGAAAGTGATGCCTAACATCTATGTGTTTTGCACGTGAGTGATGTGCTGGGTTCTTACTGAGAGTTATGACACTTGTATTATCACAAAGAATTTGAGTTTTGGAGAAACTCAATCCATAGTCAGTGAGTGTGTGCTGCATCCACAAAACTTGAGCACAACAACTTCCAGCTGCTACATATTCAGCTTCAGCTGTGGAGAGTGCTACTGAGTGTTGTTTCTTGCAGGACCAAGAAACCAAGGAATCTTCTAAGAAATGACATGTTCCAGATGTAATTTTTTTTATCCATTCTACAACCACCAATGTCAGCATCTGAAAAACTTTTTAAAACAAAATCATTTCCAAAGGAGTAAAAAATTCATGAATCCATAGTGCATTTTAAATACCGAAAGATTCTCTTTACGACTTTTAAATGAGACTCTTTTGGATTATATTGGTATCTTGCACATAAGCATACAGAGAACATCATGTTTGGTCGACTAGCTATCAAGTATAGCAAACTTCCTATCATACCTCTAAAGATTGTTTGATCTACCGGTTTCCCAGTTTCATCAAGATCAAGAGTATTTGAGGTACCAATTGGGGTGCTAATACTTTTAGTTTTGTCATATCCATACTTTTTGAGTAAATCCTTAATATACTTATGTTGGGATATATAAGTTCCTTTTGGTTTTTGAGAAATTTGAAAACCTAAAAAGAATGTTAACTCACCCATCATACTCATTTCAAACTCATATTTCATTAAATTTGCAAAAGAATCAATTAAGGATTTCTGAGTTGATCCAAATATGATGTCATCAACATAGATTTGGACAATCAAAACATTTTTGTTTTCCATTTATATAAAAAGGGTTGGATCTGCTGTACCTTTTGTATAATTGTTTTGTAAAAGAAATCCTGTAAGTCTATCATACCATGCTCTAGGGGCTTGTTTAAGACCATATAGAGCCTTGGTAAGTTTAAAAACATGATCAGGATGTTTTGGGTCTTGAAAACCAGGAGGTTGTTCGACAAAAACTTCTTCTTGAACAAAACCATTTAGAAAAGCACACTTGACATCCATTTGAAATAGTTTGAAATTGAAATATGCTGCAAAGGCTAATAGAATACGAATAGATTCAAGTCTAGCTACAAGATCATATGTTTCATCATAGTCTATTCCGCCTTGTTGATTATAGCCTTTAGAAACAAGTCTTGCTTTATTTCTTACAATGATTCCATTTTCATCGCATTTGTTTATGAAAACCCATTTTACACCAATTACAGTTGTTTCTTTAGGTCTATCAACTAAAGTCCAGACTTGATTCCTTTCAAACTCATTTAGTTCATCTTGCATTGCTTTGATCCAATCATCATCACCTAAGGCCTCACATGGACTTTTAGGTTCAAATTGAGAAAGAAAAGAAAGATGTTCTATTTCATTTCTTAAGGAATTTCTGGTTCTTACAGGTTGATTTATATCACCAATGATGTTATCACTGGGATGATTCCTAAGAAACAATTGATTTGGGTTTTGTAAAACCTGTTCATCAACATATGGTAGAAAATCTTCTGTGGTAAATGTTTCTGGAATACTTTCTTGAACATTTTCCTTATCAGAATGATCTTATAATAAAGGTTGATAAACATTTTTAGAAAACACATACGAGGATGTAGGATTTGGTTGGTTGAAAACAAAAGGATCAGTTTCATCGAATTTTACATGTACTGTTTCCTCAATAGTACAAGTGTTTTTATTGAAAACTCTATAAGCCTTAGAGGTTGTAGAATATCCTAGAAAGATTCCTTCATCAGATTTTGGTGCAAATTTGTGTAGATTATCTTTTGTACTCAGGATGAATACTTTGTATCCAAAAAATTTGAAGTATGAAACTTTTGGTTTTCGGCCAGTCCATAACTCATAAGGGGTGTTATTAAGAAATGGTCTAGTTAAAACACGATTTATAGTATAGCAGGCAGTACTGACATCTTCAGCCCAAAATTGCTTAGTAATTGAGTATTCCCTCAACATGGTTCGAGTCATCTCCTGAAGAATACTATTTCTTCTTTCAAAAACACCATTTTGCAGAGGAGTTCTTGGAGCTGAAAAATTGTGAGTAATACCTTTCTTACTACAAAAAGTTTTGAAATCTGAATTTTGAAATTCACCACTATGATCACTATGAATAGTTATCAATGGTAGGATTTTCTTATTTTTAACTTGGGCTCTAAAAGTTTGGAAATAGGAAAAGGCTTCAGATTTCTTTGTGAGAAAGTAAACCCATGTAAATCTAGTAAAGTCATCAACTAAAACAAATACATAGTATTTGCCTCCAATGATTCCAGATCGTGAAGGAACAAAAAGATCCATATGCACTAGCTGTAATGCATTAGAAGTTGTAACTTCATTAATTTATTTAAAGCTAGTTTTATGTTGCTTTCCAAATTGACAAGGATCACAGACTTTTGAAGAATCATATCTAAGATCTGGTAGCCCCTTTACATGTCCTTTCTTTGAGAGTTTACTTAGATTTATCATATTAAAGTGTCCTAGTCTCCTATGCCATATCCATTATTGGTCTTCTATTACACTTAATCAAGGTAAGTTTTGGTTCCTAAGGTCTTCTAAGTTAATAGTGTAAACATTCTCTTGCCTATGGGCAGATAGAATGAACTCATCCTTGGAATTGTGAACAAGACACTTATCATTTCTAAAATTCACAAGGTAACCTTCATCACATAATTGACTTATACTGATGATATTGCGCCTAAGACATTTAACAAACAAAACATTTGAGATAAGAAATTTTCCAAGAAAAACAATATTACCTATACCAACAATCCTTCCGTGAGCATTATCTCCGAAGGTAACCTTTCCACCTTTTGTTTTGATAACCTTTTCAAAGAGATCTTTGTTTCCAGTCATATGTCGAGAACTACCACTATCCATGTACCAAATGTTCTTATTGGTACACTTCTCATTTTCCTGAAAAAGAAACAATTAGTTTTTCGGAATCCAAACTTGTTTGGATCCAGAAGGGTTAGATAAAATAATTTTAGGAATCCACATTTGTTTTGAAAAAATGAGCTTTATGGAATCCTAAATATTGATTTTTGTTAAGAGAACAATATCTTCTCCAGTGTCCACCACATTGACACTTAGAACAGAAAATGGTTTTTTGAGGAACAAAATAGTTATTGCTAAAAACCGGTTTGGAATAAGTAAAACCAAGACCAGAACGATTTCTCAAAGGTCTAATTTGAGAATACATCCTATCAAAGTTTTCTTTTCCATGAGAAAAGTTTTAAAAACAATTTTTCAAGGATAAAATCTCTGACATTAGTTTTAAAACCAAATTCTTACTTTCCAAAACATTTGAACTAGAGTTAGGCTCTAAAATATTTTTCTTTGAAATTACAGTTTCAAGATCCTTAGAAAGTTTATCCTTATCAGATTTAACTTTCTCAAGGGTTTTTAAAATACTTTCCAAATCCGAAGTTTTCACATCTAGATCATTAGAAAGATTTGATACTTCTTTAGTCAACATTGAAATTCTAGAATTTTCTTTTTCAAGCCTCTTCTTGAGTTTATAATTTTCATTTTCAAGTAATTTAGATAATCTAGAGACCTCTTCAAAAGAAGGTAATGTATCATCCTCTGATGATGAGGATTCATCATTTGAAGATTCATAATAACTATTATCAGTATAATTTTCATTCAAAGAGACATTTTTAATAGCTTCAGCATTATGTATCTTAGCCATGAGACAATGATCTTCAATTGGTAATTTGGCTAAGAGTCCGATATTCCTTTGTCCTGATGTCTCATATTCTGAAGAATCATTTGAGGAATCACTACCACTTTCACTCCATGTATCATTTGCTTTCAAGACATTCTTTTTCTTATAAAACCTTTTCTTGTTTCTTTCAGAATATTTCTCCTTTCTATCTTTCCTCTTCAGTAAAGGACAATCAGGCCTTATATGTCCTGATTTCTTACATTCATAACATGTTACCTCTGAATCTTTCCTATCCTTTCTATCTTTCTTTTTGAATCTATATTGAAAATCTTTCTTTCCCACGATCTTGTTCATACTTCGAGCAAGATTGGCTAACTCATTATCCAAAAGATCACAATCACTTGAATCAGATTTAACAAATTTTATGGATTTAGACCTTTTAAGCCTTTCAGGAGTTTTAGCTTTAGTTGCAAAGGCTACACTTCCATTCCCATTCTTCTTCTTGTTGAAATCAGCATTTCTCTTCATTCTTTTCTCGTGCTGTAGAAGAGTTCCAAAGAGTTCATCAAAAGTAATCTGAGAAACTTTTCTATTTTCATCAATAGCTGTCCTTTTTGACTCCCATTCATTTGGAATTATATCTATAATCTTATCAACAAGAGCTTCATCATAAAGACCATTTTCTCCCATATATTTTAAGCTGTTGACAATTGTCATAAACCTTTGTTGTACTTTACATACTGTCTCTCCATAAGGAAAAAAAAATCCATGATACTCTGCTCAAAGCATTGCTCTCCTTGTTTCTATAACCTTGGATGTACCAAAATGAGTAACTTCTAATTTCTTCCAAATACAGTTGGATTCTTCACATGAAGATATCTAACTGTATATATTCCTGGTCATAGAGCATAATAAATTATTGCGTACCTTGTAATTCAGTTGATATTCTTGCTTCTCTTGGTGGGTGAAAGTACTAATTACTTTATCAGGAATTTTGTAACCTCCAGTAATCATAATAAAATTTTCTACACCTGTATTGATAAAAAACGTCTTCATACGATCTCTCCAATACTCATAATCATTCCCATCAAAGATTGGTGGTCTAGAAGGATTCAGATTGTCTATTGACCCAATGTTCATTCCTGCCATCTAATACAACAACACAAAATTTTCCACTCCACACGTTAGTGTAGTAAGTATTCAAGATAATAATATGAAAGAAATAAAGATAGTAATACAAATCAGTGGAAAACCTCCTTTGATACCAATTGTTGGATTGAATATATAGATATGTATGTCTATTAGATGGAACAATACAAGAGGGGGGGGGGGTGAATTGTAGGTTTAAAAACCTTTGAGTTTTAGCAACAAAGAGATTAGTTTAAATGATCTTAAACTAATACAAATACAAACACCCACAATTGTATTGAATATAAAAGGTATGATGTATTGTAATACTAATGTAATGTGAAACAATTGTATTCAAGATGAACACAATAATCAGAGTAATACAAAGATGAATGATTCTACCTTAAAGCGTATAGAATCAATAAATACAATATGTAATAGAATGATTGTAATTGAAACAATTACAATTGAATATGTAATGAAGAAAGGAAACAATAAAAATTCCTTTCTAATACAAGTAACAACGGAAATGTAAAAGTACTACAATTCTTTTAACCCAAAGAGAAGGGTTATCCTTTCACCTAGGATAAAATGTCTGTCTCACCAACACCTTGGTGAGCCCTCGATATGATGATCAGAACGTCTGTCTGCCTATCCCTGGCAGCCCTCGATACGATGATCGGAACATCTGTCTGCCTATCCACGGCAGCCCTCGATTTTGTAGGTAATCAGAACCTCTATCTTTCACTCACATGAAAACCCTCGATATGATAATCGGACGCACAAGGCAGATGAGAGAAGTCACAGTGTCTCTCTCTAGAATCTTGGTAGTTCAAGAAGTCTCTTCATTCATTTCACCATCCTTTCCTCAGCTTCAAATGACCTCCTATTTATAGATCTCAGGTTCCAACGATCATGTTGCCTCCAACGGTCATATTTCTCCGAAAAATTCGGAGGGACTTGGACACCTGTCTTCATAACGGTCATATTGAAACAGAAAGCACGACATCGTTTTGATTAGTTTGTAACTAACTCAATGACATCGTATTGGTTAAAACAGGATATATATATTAATAAGCAATGGTACGATTCATATGAAACAAGTGCTTTTGACAAAGTACCAAAACAAGTAATGAACATCTGAATAGCAGAGTCAGCACGATACGATTGACAGAGTCAGTACGATACGATTGACAGAGTAAGTATGGTATGATTGTCAGAGTCAGTATGATACGATTGACATAGTCAGTATGGTACGATTGACAGAGTCAGTACGATCAGTATTGTACGATACAATAAACATGATAGAAGACAATTTTAATTTCCAAAATATGATAGAATACATTTTTGATTTCCAAAACATGATATAGAAGTCAAAAGAGGACTTTTGACTCAACACTTTGTTCATAAAATGCTTCTTGTTTTCTTCTCATACCTAATTCCTATAGTCAAACCTCCATTGATAACTAAATCTCAACAAGATCATTAATTCATTCAGTTGTACATATAAATTACACACACACACAAACATATATATATATATATATATTGTTGAGTAATTGAATTCATGAAGAAAACCATACCCACAATACTATTCATGTTTCTAAAACATAGAATTTGCACATAGTATTTGATAATAAGTGAGATCATCCAGGCCAAAAATTTCATTATTTTACATCATTTCCATAAATTAAATTATATATCTCACCATAAAAATATAATACAAAGAATAGTAGGTTTATTGTATTTGATAATTATCTCTATAATAATGTTATTTTATAATAATTTTCAATATTTCTCCACAATCAAACCATAATAGACCCCTTCTAGACTTCTTATAGGTTATACTCATATTCATAACGTAGGGAGTGAAAACATAAGAATGGGGTGAGATAAAATGATCAATAAAGGAAAAATTCATAAACATGTTATTTAGGGTTATATCATAATAATATGAGAAACCCCGAGGAGTGGATAAGTATATTCTTAAAAGGATCATGTAATAATAAGAGTTTTCCATATGTCGTGATAGAAGGGCATGTAATATCAAATGAATAAACATATAACATGGTAAAAGAGTGTGGAATCATGAGATAATAAACATGATACACGAAAAAAATAGTCACACATAATTGGAATGTAACATTCTTTTTAAATATATCATGAAAAATAATTGACACTAACATAATCTTGGAAAAATTATAACATTGTGAGGAAATTCAATAATGGCCACACATTATGTCTTGAACAAAAGAAATGTCTATGAATAATGTTGTGAAAAAATGTGACAACATATGTAATGTTAATAATAAATCATTTTCATATATTATTAATATTTATGGTTATATTTTATTGATTCACATTCATAACTATAATTTTATATGACTTTTGATACTAAAAAAGAAGCAGTTTTATTCTTACTAAAGTGTTTTCCATGAATTATATTGTTTTATTTAAAAGTTATATTTATAAATTTTATAAATTGAATTGTGTAAAATGTAATTAATTTGTGATATAATCACATCAAATATATATTAGGGTGTTTTTTTGATATTTTATTGAAAAGATTGATTTTTAAGTGAATAGTAAAATTATCGATTATTATAATTATTTCCATTTTTTTGTATTTAAAAATTATCATTATAATTATTTATTGGTTATTAAGTATAATTAGTTCCATTTAAATAAAAAAATCTAATTAATTCTATAGTAATAAAAATTATTCTTTATTTTGGTATAAATTCATTTTTATGCATAAAAACACATTTTTTGAAAAAAAAAATTAGTTTATTATTTTATGATTCTATCATAATTAATATCATAAAGTTATTAATATTAAATATTGAAAAATTTATTTCATATTTGAAATTATGCAGTTAAAATTTATTAATTAGCTCAATTTAATTTTTGGTTATAATGAATAATGTCTATGGTAAATAGTTATCACTATAGAAAAGTGTAAAAGTGGTTAATTAAGGATAAAACTATGTGTTAAGTTCAAGAAAATAACATATTAAATATTAATTGGATGTGATTTTTTTTATTCATTATATTATATTATAAATTGGATATATTTTGGGACACTTTCACATGAATTATACTTCATATTATTTTAAAACCTCAAAATTGTGCAGGAGCACCACTCGCCTCACTTATAAAAGAGAACCCCTATCCTATCTTATTCAAATATATTTATACATTTAGATCAAATGATATCATCCAAAATACCTTACCAATAACCCTCCCCACATCCTAGAGGTCTTATTTTCACCAAAATATAGCCCTATAAGGCTTATGGTTTATGCTAATGGAGGATTTCCAAAGAAGTGGTATAACCCTTAACTGAGTGTTTCATGCTTATTGATTCTTAAAACAAATTTAAATATTCTATAATAATTTTTATATATTAAAATAATTATCTAATATATACCTAATTTTTTTTATTTTTATATAAAAATCCTTTTTCATCCCCTTCTCCATCTAATGATAAATGAAAAAATCTTTCATGCTTTCATGTAGACTACCCCTCCACAAAATGATGTGTTTTTTTCACAAACACCTCAAAAGTATAGTTATTAGGATGGATTTAATGAATATGTATTATATTCATGAAATAAGTTTTATTCTTTAAAGATAATATATTAATTACCTATTTATTCTTTCATTCATTGAAAAATGATAACATCCCTCGTACATACGTGTAGACTACCACCTCTATGAAAGGATTTGATTTGTTTTCCATGTCCTACATTCATATCTATTTTTAAAATTATGTTTAATTTATAAAAATTATAATTATTCACTAATTAATATTCTATATATCTTGTAATAATGACCCATTTTAAAATGATCAACCCCAAAGGTTTTTTGGAGTTAGTGTGCTAGTACCATATTCTAAGAACTTGATGATTACATGTATTCATTGTATTGAATATTAATTAATTTTATCATCACATCATGATTATTAGTCTAAATGTAATATTATGTGATAATATTCTAATAATATCCATCACACTAAAAGTTCATATCATTTCCTCAATATTATAAGAACCAGGAGGTGCTATAATATCATTCTTGAATATATGTAGTATAGCTAGATGATATAATTTGATAGTACAAAAATGGTACCGGATATCAAGGGTGGAGTCTCATAATACTTTGAGGAACCCTATCATGGTGTGCACCCATGGTGATTTCTATAGTAGAATATTATGATAATGAGACCCACCAGTCAGAAATCCACATTTATATATTTCATTGGATGTTCCTAAATATGGATGAGTTCATTGATCCTTATAATTTAATATTATCATTAATAAATTCCGTAAGTCACATACTTTGATGTATTTATGAAAACCATAATAAAATATTCTTGTAGAAAATTTGTATAGATTGGGTGCATCATCGGTGATATGTCAGTAATGGATAGTGTGGGAAAGGATTTATCCCTTATATCCATTGACATAATTTGATATATTAGGCCCTTTTAGGGTAAGGGAACTAAATAGAAAAATCCATGTCCCTGGTTTTCTGTGGGAAAGTTCATTTTTATAAATTCAAATAAAGAGATTCCAAGCATATAGGTTGATAACACGAGCATTCAACCTATTTTATTAGAGATATCATGATAAAGTTATTTTATTACATAATAAGAATTCATTATAGGCTGTATGTCATTGTGACATTATCTTCTTTAACTTTGAGTGCTATGGAATGTTTCTTAACACTAAACTTTAACTTTAATAATATTTTGATATAACCATTGAGAAGGAGTAAAAGAAGGTAGCACATTATATGTTTCCAGAATCTCAGTTTAAAATCACTATTGAATTTAAAAAGTTATATGAAATTTTATTCCTACTTTTTGGTTTAATAAAATTCCAGTTTGGTTGATCGTCAGGATTTAATAATGATTTATTGAAAGGAATATGTGAGTTAAATATTAATAAATTTTTTATTTGCAAGGTTTAGTGTATATAATATATTTTATATTTGTCGATGAATAATTCAGTGATATTTATTTATTAAATAACTAGTCAATACTCAAGGTTTAGTAAATATTGAGGAGGATAAGCGTACCAAGTTAAATGGTCAGATTATAAATGATATAAATGATATTTATTTATTCTTAGTTGATGCACATGTTAAGTGAATAATAAATATATTATTTCAATGACATGTATTTCACTAGGAATTATGAATTTTGCAAGAGGGATTATGTAAAAAAGGAAACCCTAACATTCCTTAATATATATATATATATATTTATATCTCTTTACTAAGAGAGATTATCTGTGCACAAGGGATAGATATAATTTATATTAAACCCTAAAATAGGAGATCTAGAGTGTACTCTCTTCTTATCGTCTCTCACACCATCAAGAGAACACTACAAATTCTTCATCCTCAAAAATAATTCTTCCAAGATAAACCACAAATGACCGCAGTGATAGAGACGGACCATGTAATCACATGATGATCTTATGACAATGTTCAAAGATTGTAGTTCCTGTGTGATCAACACTAAAGGGATTCTACAATGGGATCTTACAATGAAATGAAAATATGATGAGTTGGAGTGAACCCGACCATCAACAAAGAACGAATTACAAGTATAGGTAATTATATATCGTCTTATAAATTATATGTAATAACCCTCCTCTTCTGGTTCTTCTGTTCATGTTAATAAATACTTGAATTAATTTAGTTCTCTAGGACATTTACATTGTTTACATCTTAGATTATTAAATTATTATGAAACAATATGAGTGGTCTATTCCCTACTAGGTGCTTCTGATGTGCTGAAATCCTAAAAGTGGTATTATATTTGTACCATAGTCAATTTATAATTATTTATTAATTATTGATTGAATTGTATGAATTTCAATTTTTTACGTCATATCTATTTGTTTTTAGAATCTAAACATCTTTTTCTTTTCCCTTTATTTATTTTCACTTACATAACTAATAAATGCATTAAATTAAAATGAAGAAACGTCAAAAAATGACATTTAAAGATTCCATGCATTATAGTTGGATTACCGAAGACTATAAACAATACACTAACTGATACACGACAAAACAATGTATTTTATGTGGATCTCACATGGTTATCAAACCTGTCCAACGATATTAGATCATATCAAATAAAATAATATATTCACTAATATGAATTAGTAGAAATTAATTTTAAAGAACTAAACATAGTGTAACTCATGTATATGTTTTATAGTCCTCATGATCTTATGGTAAAGATCAAGTAGATCCAAGTTTGTTTTTTATTTTCTACATGAGATGTGGAGTGAAAAGTAGGGAATCTTTTAGGCCACACATCGTGTAGGAAGATTTCAAATTGTGTAACTCATAAACATATTTTTAGGGGGACATACCCAGTCCCTAGGCATATTGTACAGAGATGGAAAAAATAGATTAAAAACCATGTTACCTAGTAAATGACTAGTAGGATTCTACATCCAATTTGCTTAATTTTACATAGATAGAAGGATTAATTATATAATAAAACATATAAAAAATTCTTTCATGGGTTGTTTTTATGATAGTACTCACTATATCATTGGATTATTATTATTATATTAAATTAATTTCCATGTTAAATTTATCATATACAATTACTTTATGGTCCTTTCTTATATTGAACTTAATGTGAATCAATGGCATCACATAGAATTTAATTCATATGTGTTATGTGTTTCATTTGTTTGATAGTACACACCATGTGGTTACCTAATACAAATTGTACATTGGATTATATATTAATTCACAAGATAAAGGATCATGCTGGGTAGTTTGGATGAGTACATGTTGTTTCCTCCAAGTAAACTTGTATACTTTAGTAATTTTAAATAAAGTCACTTTATTTAAAATTATGGATGATAGTAATTGAAGGATGATTATATGTAACTATGATAAATTTAATAAATTAGATTAATTCATGGAGTTTTATCTTAACTACATAATTAATCCAAAAAATTGATAACTATATTCAAAATGTGAGTTTGTTTAAAGCTATTTGGATGATCATGAACTTAGACGAGACTTGTGTATGTGATTTTTTCCAATTTAATTTATTTTAATTAAATTAAAATGATGTCCTATTAGTTATCCGCTACTCCTTTTTATGTAAGGAAAATAATTCCCAAAATTTAATTTTTTAAACCACATTTATCCAATCCATTGGATCCCTTCACTTACATGTGAGTTAAAGATTATGTAAGGATGAAGTTCCCATGCGAGAGGAAGCATTCTGAGTCCCAAACCCAAGGGGAAACCAATAAAGGTGATATATAAGAGTCTATGTGGAATCCTTTAACACAAACTAATCTATGGTTTAAGGTTTCTACACTGAGGATGAGCATTAGTTTATCATCGTCTAGATAAATTACCTATTAGAGAATCTCATGATCATTATACTAATATTTTATTTCTTCCAGTTTCATGGTTGATTACTTATGTTTTTTGATGTTATGTGATCAATTACTAAATGAATTAACATTCATACAAGATGTGATAAAATAAAACCAAATTATGAATAAATTTTATCAAACATTGCAATTCCATTAAGTGAAATACACTTAATAAAAACAAGGTATGTGTGTAGATAAAATTTCGGTTTTTTCATAAGAATAAAAATAGGTAAACAGAAATATTAAGATTGTATAGGATTCCACTTCTTATGTTAGAATAAAAATCATAGTTCAAAGTGCTTGACCAACCCAAGGTGGGGTTGGGGAAATTTTAGATTAAAGATCCGAGGTGACTTCATTTGGTTCATATTAAGGGTTTCTACCAAAGAAGTACTTGGTGTAACTTAGTGTCAAGGTTTGAGGAAATATTTATCTAGGATTTCAGGATTGGGGAGTCTACTCCCAAGATCAGGGAACTATGAGTTTATATATTTGGAGAGTTAATCTTACCCAAAATCCATGAATTTACTTCTCAAGACTAGATATGGGTTATGATAAGGGGAATATAGGTCCTTGACACTATAATATCAATGAAAAAAATATCTTTATTATAATGGAGAGGGTGGTTAGGTTTATAAAATTTAGTGGGAGATTAATAAAATCATAAATTTAAAAATTAATTAATCTAATTTTTTAAAAAAGGAATAATAATATTCTTTTCTTAAATGCTCAAAAATGTAAAATGACATGATTTTGACCATATCACTATGACCCATACTAGATAAGGAAATCCTTCTCACTAGATCCAACTTCCCATAAGGTTATAGGAAGTTATGTGTTATGATATTCCTTGAATAGAAATTATACGTTCTAGAAACCCCACTTCCCAAGTCGCTTGCTAAAGTTGATAGTGAGGAAGAAGTATATATCTAACTGAAACATGTGGAAGACATAATGGTTGTCCAGTGATTCTTTTTATCCTCCAAGTACAATAAAATTATAGAGAAATTTGAGGATATGGATGAATATTGAATCATTTATCAGATTTATGATCATTATGAGGGGAATGTGATACATGAGAGATATAAGATTTTCAACGCACTCTTCACATGAAATATTGGAGAGTTGGTGCCAGTTGGGCCTCATGTGGTCAATATGATTGGATACATAGAATACTTATACATATCAAGGTTTACAATTTATGATGAGTTTTTCATATATCTCATTATGTGATCACTACCTAAAACCTTTTGGAGTTTCATTACGAATTACAATATAAGAATAGTGAGAAGCCACTTTCAATGATTCTTTGTCTTATATTCCAAGTTGATAAAGGAATGGGTCATGAAAAATCCATAGTTCTTATGGTGAAAAAGAAAATGAATAAGAAGGAAAAGTGTCTGAAGTATCATTCTAAGTCTAAGCCTCTAAATCACCATCCTTCCAAGAAGAGGAGGATCCAACAGAAAGAAAAGGAGAAAAATATAGTGTATTTTTCATGTGGAAAGCCAGTCCACTAGAAGAGGAACTACACTATAACAACTGGGCCCCACTGACTTTACATACACCCATCCATAACATGGTCGTTGGGTCCAGGCCCGCTAGGTACCACTAGTTTCCCTATAGACATGTGGTCCCCTTCTTAGGGCCCACCCATGTGCTCGAATGGGTCATCTGACTAATGAATGTCCCCATAGGCCACCACACATTCTTTCTAGTGTGATTTTTACTCACTAACATACACCTCAGGAAACTTCAATGAAGGTCAACCATACTGATCACTAATCTAAGTGAATTCCAATTTAATTTGTTATTCTAATCTAGTAGTATCCTGAAAATAAAGGTGAAAATTATTGATATGAGTCATTTAATATATACTTTTAACCCTTTTACATTCTGGGGTGTTACAATCACCCCCTCTTTTGAGCACAACATCCTTGTTGTGGACCCTTCATCTCAACCCAGGAAGGGCCACTACACATAAGGCTAGATTGCTTCTCTGATACAAATGTTACAACTTGGTCCCACTAAAATCACAAACACCCCGCCTTAACATCGTCGTTGGTTCCTAGCCCACTCGGTACCATCATTTTAGACACAAATTTGTGGTCCCCTTTCTAGGGCCCACCCAAATCCTTGAATGGGTCATCTTACTAATGACTGTCACTATAGGTCATCACACATTCTTTCCAAGGTTCTTTGTCCTCACTCACACACACCATGTGAAACTTCCTAGAATTTCTCCCATCTTGATCACTACTGCCAACCATGATTTCATAACTATAGAGTTCTAATCAAGTAGTCTCTTGAAAGGAAAGGTACACCTTGTTGACATGAGTCATATAATATATCCTTTTAAACCTTTAATATTCAATAATGTTACATGAACCTAAAAAAACAATCAAGGTGAAATTTCAGGTTCATTCAATTTGAGTGAAATATTTCTATATCTGCAAGTTTGGTATTAGATATTTCATATAGTGCTCACATTTTTATCGAAATATTGGAACAAAATTTATTTTAGAATATTTTGAGAGGTGAGGTGGATATATGGGCTACCAAGGAAGTGAGGATGGCTGCTCTATCCATTAGAGACTACCACACCACATTTCCAACATTAATGATTTTTATTTTAAAGAAATGTTATTATGTTCCTAGTATAACTAAAACAACATATATATTTGTTGTTTAGACATGGACGATTTTTTTTTATTTTTGGAAATAAGTTTTTCTCATCTTATAAATATAGAATATGTTTTGGCTTAGAATAATTGAATAATAGTCCTTATGTTTTAAATTAAGAAAACAAATTATTATAGATTGACAGAGAATAAAATTCTCAAGGCTCATTTTACACTTAGTTGTGGAATCACCGACTTGGTCACACAAATGAGAAACTTTTTATAAATATCTATAAATATAGTTACTTATAATATTTTGTAGATTAAACCACTTTACATATGTTATGCTCTTTTATAAGGAAATATGACCAAACAACCATTTGGTGGTCTGGATGAAAGTGATATTAAACTTTTATAATTGGTATGCAATGATGTGTGTGTACCATTTCAAGAATAATCTTGAGGTGGATTCTCATAATTTCTGACTTTTACTGAAAAATTGATTAAGTGAAATCATGTATACTTGATGAGGTATAAGTATAAATCCTTTGAGAAGTTTAAGGAGTTCAAGATTAAAGTTGAGAATCATGTTAGCATAAAGATCAAGAAATATTGATTGGATTTAGGTGGTCAATATATTAACCAAGAGTTCATGGACTTTCTACTGGAGTATGAGGTTTTATCTCAACATAATCCTCCTTATATTTAATAATGGAATAAATTTAGTGGAAGGTGGAACCATATGTTATTGGACATAATAATATTGTTGATGAGTTATGAAATACATCAATTATCCTTTAGGGGATATGCACTACACATGAAAACATACATACTAAATAGATTACCAAATAAATTTGGAAAAAACACTGCCTTTGAGTTATGGGGTGAATAGAAACCTATTTTATTAAATATTCTTGTATGGGGGTGACATGTGTTTCTTAAGGATTACTCTAGAGACAAACCTACATATTGGGAAATGGTGTTTATCTTTATAGGTTTACCTAAATAAACTAAAGGATACTACCTATATGATCCCTCTGATAAAAAGGTTATATTTGATAAGAAATCTATATTCCTTGAGATGGACCACATTTTGAAAAAGGATAATGGGAGTAATATTATCTTATATGAAGTTGATGATGAATTTTTCCAATAGTTTGTACATGAACAGATTTTATAAGTCTTTGGGAAATATGTAGTTCCTAAAACACTAGTACTAAGTCGAAGAACTATAGAGGTTAGATAATTGGGAAGATATAGTTTTCTAGTCACAAAATATAATGACTCATTATTGGTTGAAAATAATGACCCTGTATCCTACATGGAGGCAATAGAGATCTCAGAAGTTTAAAAATGGAAAGAATCGATGAGTTCTAATATAGATTCCATGTACCAAAACCATGTGTGGGTTTTAGCCGATCTGGAAGTATATATAAATATAATTCAATACAAATGTGTATTAAAGAGAAATATATACACGTACGTTTAGGTTAGTTCATATAAAGAATTACCAGTGGATCAATTGTTTAAATAATTTCCTAGAATAAACTATGATGGAAATTGTTTTCTAGTTTCCATGTTGAAATCAATCATCATCCTGCATTCCATATTGTCTTTCCATGACTTATAAATTTGGTATATGGATGTTAAAAATAAATTCATAAATTCGAACCATTAGGGATATGTGTATGTGACACAGCAAGATGGGTTTGTGACTATAGGCACTCCTAAAATTTTATAAATGTTTCAAATATCTTTTTATGGATTAATGAAATTATCAATGTCATGTAAAATTTAGTTTGATGGATCTATAAAATAATTTAGTTTCATTAATAATTAATGTGAGACTTGTGTTGACATATAATTTTGTGGGAGTATATTCATTTTTATAGTAGTATATATTGACAACATATTAAAAATTGGAAATAAGACACCATCCTTTCAAGAGGTTAAGGGATAGTTGAGGAAGTGCTTCTCTATGGAGGAATTAGGTGAAACAACCTATATTTTAAGGATCAATATCATGAAAGATATATAAAATAGGTTTCTTGGAATAATTCAGTTTATATATATTGACCATATATTGAAATTATTCAGTATGGAATGATCCAATAGGGGATTGGTTCCTAAGTCACATTGTATACATCTTTCAAATAATACATGTCTTCAGTCACAATAAGAAATGTAGATAAATTGTAATATCCCATATTCTATTTCAAAAAGATTTATCATTTATACCATGTTATATACACGGATATATGTTGCCTATACATTGAGTAAGGTAGTCACACATCAAGACAATCCTGGTGAATAATCCTAGATGACTTTTAAGGCTATCCTTAAGTTTCTAAGGTAATCTAGGGGTTTTTTACCGGGGTATAGGGTAGAGGAAGAGACAACCATTTGGGATTATATAAATTTTATCTTTCAAATATATCAGAATGTTCTGAATTCAATATCAGGACATGTCGTTTGTCTTAATAGAGAGCTTGTTAGGAGGAAGAGTTCAAAGAATCCTGTTATCGATTCTGTAGCAGATTCTGAGTATATTTTAGCTTCTGATTCATCTAATTAAGCATTTGGGATTTAATTTATTTCCAAGAGATTGATTTCATAAGAAATATTCATGAACTTACACATTTAACTATGATAACACTTCAGTGATGGCCCTTTCCAAAGAGAAGAGGTCACATCAAAGGAAAAAGTGTATACTTTGAATCTTTAATATATTGAGAGGGATTTTTCTCAATGAGGAGAAGATAAAATAAGTATAATTACCAAAAATGAAAACATGATGGCCCCCTTGATTAAGGACATATCTCATTATAATAATTAGTATCATGTGGGAGCTAGTGGACTGAAGCTTGTTAATAGTTGGCTATAGTACAAGTGGGATTCTGTTGGAGTTGGTGCACAATAATGAAAGTTGAAGTAATTTTTGATTACATGTATTCATTTTCATGGATATTAATGAATTTTATTATAACTTCATGATGGTTCATCTACCTGAAATAGTATATGATAACTTACTAAGAATATCCGTCACATTGAAAGGTCGTCCCAGTTCCTTGCTAGGATAAGAAACCAAAGATTCCTTAATAATATTCTTGAATATATTATATATAGATGGATGATATCATTTTATTTGATACAAATGATATAATATATCAAGGGTTGAGACTCATAGGATTTTGGGGAACCCTCTTATGGTTTTCACCCTAGATAATTTCCAGAGCAGGAGATTATTAGAATGAGACCCAGCTGTAGGAAGTCCACATTTATGTGTGAATAGATTTTTCTATCTATATACATGTTTGTTAATCATTATAATTTAATAATTTCATTAATTAATACCATAAGTTTTTTTATAAGTTTTTTAATATATTATTTATTATATTTATCTATGAATATTGTAGTGAAAGTTATTTATTAAATAAATAAACATTATTTAAGGTTTTGTAAATGTCAAAGAGGATAAGAAGACTAAGTATAATGGTCTAATTAGAAATTATAGAAATGATATTTATTTACTCTTATGTTATGAAAATGTCAATTTAATGATAATTATATTATTATCAATACATGGTGTTTAATAATAATTAAGGAATTGGTAAGGAGTATTGTATGACAATTGGTAACCCTAATTTTTTAATTTTTATTTTTTTATATCTGTTTCCAAAGTGAGGTTTTTTGTGCACAAAAAATAAAATGAATCTATCATAAAACCTATAGGTAAATAGAGAGTTCCTAAGATCAATAGTGTTCTCATTCCTCCTCCTCTTTCAATAATTCAATAGAAAACTAGAAATTATTCATCCTCTAAGAGTATTCAACTACAATCAACCATAAATAATGAATGCAACCAAGATCTTTCATGAAAGTACCTAATGGTTCTACAACAACATTCATATATATTGGTTCACAGATGGATCACTACTATAGGTATTCTGCACTTAGATCTTATAACACAATGAAGGTATGATAAGATCAAGCCAACTTGACAATAAAATAAGAAAGAATTATAGGTTTTTTTAATCATTTATATACTAATAAATTAATTATAAATTACTTTTGAGGATCTTACTCTTCCGGTTATAGAATTACAATGAATTAGTTATTAAATTAATTCTGTTAGTCATGAAATTTACATTGTGTATATCTCAGATTATTTGAAAATTATGAAAACAAGTCATGTTTTCCTTGCCCAACTAGGAACTTTCATTGTTTCATGAAGCTAGAATGTGGCGATTTTGAACCAAACATCCTCTAAAAATCTGACCAAAACTTACCTAATTTAATAACTATATAAGGGTTGGTAATAAATGAAATAAAATAGATAATAATAAAATAGTACACCTAAAAAAGGTTTATAAGAAAGTGAATAATTTATATTAGTTTATTATACTAGAATTAATGTACATATGTGGTTAATCAGACTTGAGGTATGGGATGTTTCATTTAAAACTTGTTTTAAAAGAATAAATGTTTTAGAAACAAATTATTTTTGACATTTGTTTAAAAGTTTGAAAGGAATATTTTTTTAATGTATATGAAATGAAAAAAATTTATCAACACCATGATTATTATTATTTAATAAGATTTATATAAAATATTTCATGGGTTTTAAAGAAAATATTTTTTCCCATTCATTGGGGAATTTCTCATTGAAACAATTTTTAAAGAAAAAAATATTTTTTCCTTTTTTTGCATGAATCCAGAAAGTACATCTACATATGTGTTACATGGAATAATTTTTATGATTTTATAATTTGAATGAAATACTTTATCTAATTTATGTATGTTATGGCCCTTGAACATTTTTCATGATATTAGGTTAACCCTATATAGATCTCTAATGCATTGGGTAATGATTTTGTTCTCTGGGTAATATATGTTGGAATTATCTGAGTAGATTATTCCATTTTTAAGAGTTATTATAGGAGTGATATAAATATTATGTCGATTTAATTGATTATTATTGGGAGTGTTTTTATTTCATAAGGTAATATAATGATATTATGTTTAAAGGAAAGTTTTTCCCCTTTTATGGTTGAAAATTATGTTTTTCAAGAAAATGTTTTTATGAGTGTTCATATTGTACAAGAAAACATCATGATTATGGTTTTTCCATTATTATTAATTACAAAATGTATTATTAAAATATTTGGGAAGTGTATTTGTTTTCTTGAGTAAGTAAATATTCATTTTAGATTTAAATTATTTATATAAAAGAAAAAAGTTCTGTTTAATTTAATCAATTTCAAAATTAACTAATGGGTTTCTTTACTTTTAAATCCCCTACATATACCATTATACTCATACCAAGTTTCCAAATTCTTTTTAAGGATTATTAGAAATTATAATATGGTGTATCTTTCATTTATGAGGATTCATCTTAAAATAAGAAAATATGTTTTAGTGAAACTAGAGTTTAAATATAATAATCCCATTTTTATAGAAAAATGGTCATTGAATGGAATTTTATAATTTTTATTATATATTTTTTAATTTATAGTGTTTTTTCTAATTCTATAAAAAAATAAATTGAAACAATCCTTTAAATGAAATAATGTGAAACCCTTGTTAATAGCATATAATTATAGGTTAATTATTTATTGAGTTTTATAATTGGTATCAAAGGAAAGGTTTAGAAAAATTTAGTGGTTAGAATATTATTAAGAAAACTAATTTAAGGGGAATTAATCTATATATAATATTATAATATGAAAACATTAAGGGTTTACATGTTTCTTTATATAATCTATATCGGTTAAAGAATAATTTTCCAGAGAGTAAATTTGGTGAATGAAGTAGTAAACCAAGAGGAGGATAATATCTTACCCTATATGGATGCTTTATTGGTTGGAATAAAATTTAATACTTTGTAGCTATTTTAGTTTAGTTTAAAAGGTATATTAATAGTGTTACCCAAGCTAGATGGAAGCTGAACTCTCTTTAGAGCTACATGTCTATGAATCTATTTTCTCTAGATTGGTAGGTATAAACTAAGTTCCCTTCTACACTTTAATAGTGAAGTTGATATGTTTTACTTATGATTGAAGCCATGTTTGTGAAGAGAGTTGGCCTTTAGAAAATTTAAAATTTGTGAGAAATTTTAATATAGTATTGAGAATATTGAGATGGAGTTTTTTTAGTTCTATAAAAACAAATATAAGAAGTTATACAGGTGAAAAAAATTAGAAAAAAATCTATTAAAGAAATCCAAAGGTAAGAGGTAAAAATTTATGTCTTATGAAAAGTGTGCTAAGAATATTTCAGGGGAGTGTCTTATAAAATATTTAACATGTTATTGATATGGTATGTACATACACTTGTCTCTTCATTGAAAACACTAGAATTAGAGTAATGGACATACCAAATATGATACGCGTGTATTGAGATGTTATAAATGCAATGAGATGGTCTATGATACTGATGTGTTTCTAAAGAAAATAATGAATATTGGTAACCTTCTTGTCCATTATTATATGTACGTGGAAAATTCATTCATTATTACCTCAAGAAACGAATGATCATAAAATAAAGTGTTAAAAGGTATATTAATTTGTTACTCAGATTATGCCAAAGTTTTACTTGATTTATGGTCTACAAATAATTTTATTTCTAGATAATTTTCTAGTATAATGGAAATATAAGCTCAAGAAATAGAATATAAATAATTATTATGAAATCATAGATGAAATATTATTTATTTTTCAGTAGTAAATGAATACATAGATGTATTTACTTATAATCTATTTGGTTTTATTCCTGAATTATAGGATGAATTAATTGTTGAATTAGTCCTAAGATCTAATACAATTTTAAATCCCACTTATCTAATGGATCCATTAAATTTATTGGAATTAACAAATAAGTTACTGTAAAAAGGGTTGTATTCTACCTATCACTTCGCCATAGGGTGATCATATTTTTTTTTTTGTTAAAAATAAGGTTGGTTTTATGAGTATTTGAATTATTTTCAAATAATTCAATAATATTAATATCAGGAAAAAGTATCTGTTACCTTATATAAATGACATGTTTGATCTGATTGAATTAGTGTATTATTATTAAAATAATGATCTCATGTCTAGATATCACAAATTAAAAATAATAGTGGAAGAAATTATAATGATAGTGTTTTTTACTAGGTATGAGTAATAGGAGTTTTTGGTTATTCACTTTGGGAGAACTAATTCACTTTTTATATTCATGGATCATGTGAATATATTTTTCATTGAGGAAATTGATTAATTTGTGGTCATTTTTGATGATGATATATGAGTTTACTCTAAAAGAAATGAGGATCACTAGGAAAAACTAAAAATTATTATTAATAATTTAACTGAAAATTAGTTGTATTGAAAATTTAAAAAATGTGAATTTTGGTTATAGTGAATTTATTTACTTAGATATATTTTCTTTAAAGATGACATAACTATATATTATGCTAAAACATATGTTGTTTAAGAGTTTCCATGACCTATAAATGTCACTAAGATTCATTTTTTTTATATTAGTGTGTTACAATCAGTAGTTTGTTGAAATATTTAATTATGTTATGTATCCCACTAACAAAATTAACTAAAAAAGGAGTTAAGATCATTTTGATAAAGGAATATGTTGAATTCTTTTAGGAATTTTAAAACATATTGGTTAATTATTCAGCATTGGCCATTGTATATAAAAATAGTGAGTTCATTATCTATAGTGATTATTATTTTAAGGGACCTTGTTGTATTTTGATGGATAATGATTGAGTAATTTTATATGAAACATGATAATTGAAAATCCGTGAATAGAATTACTATATACATGATGTTTAACTGAATACAATATTTTTTTAAATATTGATGTATCTTTTACATGGTATAAAATTTGAAATCTACACTGACAATACTGGTTTAAAGTATATATTCACTCAAACAAATCTAAACATGATATTGAGAATATGGTTAGGAATAATAAAGGATTATTATTACATGATTTTCTATAATCCATGAAAATAAAATAAAGCATCAAATTTCATGATCTAAAATGATAATGAATCATTAGATATGAAATGTTTAAAACATGATCCTTTGGCTAATGATTTGGTGAATATTGGCCTCAAAATTTTCTATTCTAGATATCCTTCTCTTTTGGTTTTGGTATTAGTTAATTAATCATTTTTAAATAGAATTAAGCATGATAATAATGAAGATAAATGTTTTCATGGATTTTTAGAGTTGGTTAGGAAGGGTTAGTTTCTTGAATTTAACATTTAATTAGAATGTGTTATGAGATTTATTAATATTTTATTCATGCAAAATGATTCTAATTGAAAGAATGAATTGTGGAGAAGATTTCATAGTAATCTATTTCTTGTTCTTATCGACTACTATAATATGTAAATAGAAATTTATGAATATTATTGGTGAGAAGAAATAAAGAAGGATATTACTGATTTAAAAATGATGTTTATGGATTTTCAATGAATTAAAGTTGAGTGAAAACCATGGTATGAGATGATTCAAACTTTTGTTATACATTAATAGAAATTATAGAATATATCCATGTATTTCAGGGTGTTATTATCAAATACATCTTGACATAATAATATAATTTTTGTTATTATTGATCTATTAACTAAATTTGTGCATTTCATTCCAATTCGATATAGTATGTATTTATATCATCTTTATGGACTCTACCTTAAAGAGACAACCTGATTAAATGGAGTAACTCATTTTTAAGTATCTGATTATGATCCCAGATTTACATCTCATTTTTATGAATGACATCAATGTTTTTTGGGATTAGAATTAAATTTCAGTTCAACTTTTCATCTTTAATCAGATGAACTATTTAAGTAAGTAATTATGAATTTAGAGGGTATGAATTGGGATTTATCATCGGATTAACATGAAATTTCGTAACAAAATTTCTATTTGGTGGAATTTTCTTATAATAATTTTTTTATTCTAGTATATAGATGAAAAAGTTTGTGGTATTATTTATAAAGTGGAGTAAGACTCCAATATGTTGGAATGTAATCAGTAAAGTAATGTTTTTGGGACAAGAACTGGTGAAGAAATGGTTGGGAATGTATTCATGATTCAGCTACACTTGTGATCATATCAGATCATGCATTATTTTTATGTATATAACCGAAGGAAAGATCTATAATTTAGGGTATGTGATCATGTATTTCTTAAAATACCTCAATATAATGGTGTTCTATAATTTTATAAAATTTAAAGCCAACCTCATGATTTATTAGTTCATGTAAAATTCTGGAAAATGTGTGATCAGTTGATTACTGAGTAAATTTTACTCCAATTTTATATTTTATATATGATGTGTTTCATGTTTTTTTGTTAAACATATATATTCCTCATTCATTTTAGGTTTTTTTCATTGAGTTAGAATAATCAGAAGAAAATATATCTTATGAGGAAATTCCGGTGATGATTCTAGATCATTGAGAGTAGGTGTAAGATCTTTCACATATCCAAGTACTATTTCTTTTAATTTTTTAACTCCTTTAATTTAATAAATGATCCTTTTTCTTGGTTTAAAATTATTTCTATAGGTGTTTGGGGGCTCGGAGAAGTCAGAATAGTAAAGGTTAATAGTGGCATGAAGCCTGTGAGATCGTATAATTCAACTAGCTAGCTAGTACAAAAAAAATAATCCTAGTTAAAATATAGGTTTCATACCTCTCAGTTGGTGAGTCCCAGCAGACAACTAGTGGGGTAATGGAATAATGGTACTCCTCTAGGAGTCCCACCATCTATCCCATGAGACCCACTAGAAGACTGATGTAGTTGGGCTGTGCTAGGATTATGAGGGGAAAAAACATATTTATTACCCATAAAACCCCTATTTGAGTTCTAATTAACCCCTCCTTGACCATAAATTAAGTTTTTTTTGAGTTTTGTCCAAGGAATCTTAGAATTATTTAACACCTTTAATTTTTTATTTTATTTTTTCTTTGATTAAGATGACTTAAATATTTGTCACGGTGTTACACATTGATCCAAAAACATGATCATTGGTATCTTCTTCTCTACTCTAATGGCAGGTGGTTTTAAACATCTCCTTATAGTATAACTTTGTTTCCTAGAATGTGCGACATGTGAAATCACACTAGATCACTTGGTGTATGACCGCTTCAAAATTGAATTTTCTTGTATGGAATGAATCTTTACGCATAGTCTTCCCATGGATGTCATTAGGTTTGTAGGATTTGAGATAAGGACTTGTGATCACCTAATTAGTGTGACACCCAAAAACCTATGTTATAAATTGGGATGTGTGAAACTAGATCCCTATGTTGAACAATGAATTTTTTATGTAATTTTCATAACATATAAATCAATGTAATTTTCTTGATATGGAATCACTTGGATTATAAGTGGATACTTAGCATGAATAAAGATTTGGAATGAGAACATGATGGAATATGGATATAAGGGAATGTGAGTGGTAATTGTTTTTTATTAATATGTTAATTTGAAGCTATCATAAAGGTATGTGAATTGTCATGAAACTAGAAAAATAAGGAAATTGTGATTGATTGACTGATAAATGGGTAATTTAAAATAACTGAATAAATGGTGTGATAATTGGTAATTGGGAGGAAATAAACATTAAAAAATATGGTGAAATCATTAGCATGTTTAGTAAATTGGAATACATCCAATATTGTTTCATTTTATATTTTAAATGTAAAATAATATGTAGCATGAGAATTTAAAAGGAGTCTGATGTCCTGTGAGAATGTAAGTGGGCATAGAATGGGAATTTACATAGAGTTTGATATCCTCTAAGCTTGTAAGTGGCCATAGAATTGGAATTTTCATTGGGTATATTTTAAAATTTTCCCTTGGTTTGGCCTTGTTACTTTGAAACATGTAAGAGACTCTAGAATGGAAATTGAAAAAAATTTAGTTATTACATGGTTACTTGATTCCTAAGGGTGAGATACATAGTTACTTCATCCCTGAGAGTGAGATGCATGTTTACTTAATGCCTAAAGGCAATATGTATGGTTACTTGGTTCCTAAGGGAGGGATGCATGGTTACTTGATGCCTACGGTTCAGATGAATGTCTACTTAATGACTAAGGGAGATATACACAATTACTTGATACTGAAAATTTGTATTTAGTCCTTAGAATGGTAATCTGCTTGGACTAAGAGATAAAAAAGATAGATATTTTCTCCATCGGGATGAATTAGGTATTGGATGACCTTAGGTGTCAACTTGGTGCTTGAGGGTAGGTGGTTAATTTGATGTTCTGTAATAATTTATGAATTAATTACCTTGATTTTCATATTTTTTCATGACTATTATTTTAGACTATATTTATTTAGGTTCTATGAGTGTTGGTGTTTGGAGTTTTACTAACACACTCTTCAGGTGTCGTTTGGTACCCGAGGAGACATTATAGATGTAGGTTTATAAAAGTGAAAGAGTCCTATTATTGATTGGTGTCTATGCTGGGTAAGTCTGGAGATTGGGCAGGGGACTAATCATAGGGTTTGGAATAAAAAATTCTTTTTGGATCCTATCTTTTAGTTTGTTTCTTGTTTGACTTTCCACATGATATTTATTTTAGAATACTACATGTCATGGAATGGTTTATTATATTTTGTTTGTTAGTATTCATCTATTTTCTATTTGAGTTTTAAATTTTTATTAGTTTATCATATTTACATTGTGATTGTTACACTTTTTCAAATTGTATAATATCTACATTATATTCCTTAGACCCTTACTACTAGTCGGTAGCCATGGAAATGTGAATTGGTGTTCTTGAGGTCACATAGAGACCGATGTCCGTCATGTAAGGGAGAACTATAATGGGGAAGTTAAATTTGAGGTTACAAATTAAGGAAAATCACTTTTTTATGGTTTTATTAAAAAACCATATGATGGAAGGAGCAATATGGGAACCTAAAAATTCCATGGGAAAAAATATCCCTAACTATTTAAGTGATAAATAAAATTGTTTGGATACAATTTCTTTATTAAAGGAAGAGTATGAAATGCCATTTAATGTTAATAATAAATCAATTTAACATGTTATTAATATTTATGATTATATTTTATGGATTCACATTCATTTTAACAATTTTATTTGACTTTTCAAACTAAACAATAAATTGTTTTATTCTAATAAAAGTATTTTCCATTTATTACATGGTTTTATATACAAGTAAAATTTCAAAATTTAATAAAATGAAATGAAAAAAACTGACTTAATTTTTGATATCATCATATCAAATATATATTAAGTTGAATTTTTTATATTGTTCTAAAGATGTTGATTTTTGTGTGAATGGTGAAAAATATCGATTTTTGTCAAACCTATCAATTTTTTAAATAATTTAAAGATTTAAATTATAATTTTGATTGGTTTTAAAGTAACATTAGTACATTTTGAATAAAATAAATCAAATTAATTCTATAACAATAAACAATATTTTAAGACCTTGATATTTTAAATGATGGAAACTATTTTCGAAAGCGTACAATCTACACAACATTGGGTTTAAACGAATCTACAAATATTATTATTTAAATATGATTATTATATATATATATGGATATTGGATAAATTAAAATTATATATATATATTATTCATAGAAATATTTTATTGGTATTAAGTTCAATTTTTAATAAATGAATATAAAATTGTTTGAAGGTAAGAGAGATTTTTTTCAGTGAAATTGATTTTATATGCGCTATGTATTTTTATAAAAAAAGATTACATTTATCAATATTGATAAATATTATAATTAAATAATAAGATTATATATATTAAATTTAGTTAATTAATATTATTTTTAATATGTCTATTTGGAAAGGAATGAGAATAAGGTCAAATTATCCATTAAAAATTCATTTTCTTCAATAAATGATTCTTATTTCATTTTGTGTGTGGAAATTGTAATTAATTAATGCCAATTTTTGAAAGTTTATCTGATAAAATGAACTTAATTTTTGAGATGAAAATATCAAAATTATCTTAGGATGATATTTTTTGTTTTCTCAAAATCGGTTGATATTTTTTGCGAATAGTGAAAAAATACCAATTTTTATTGAACACTACCTTTTCGTTTGAAGAATTCACAAAGTTCCATATTTATTTTCATAAATTTTTTAATTTAAATTAGTTAAAAAATATTAGTAAAACTATAATTAATATAACTATAAAAAACTATATTCTTTATTTTTTTATAAAAACTTTTTATGCTTAAGAATACTTCTTTTCTGGAAAACTGATTTTCATTGCATTTTATAGGTTAAATTTTAATTTAAAAGTTCAAAATTATGTGAATTTAATGTGATTAAATATATTATATACTTATAATAATAATAATGAATATATTTTAATGGGTTAATCTTTATTTATGGCCATTATGAATAGTTTCAATAGAAAATGTTTTTCACCACGACAAGGATAATAGAGGTAGATCTTGGTTAAAACTATGAGTTACATCTTTAAATCTCTATAAAAAATGTATTTATCCTATTTTATGAGTGTTTTTGGACCAAATATATGTAAAAAGAGTTAAATTATTTATTTTAAAACATTATTTTGAATTTAGGAGACCATGATTGCTGTTTATAAAGATAAATTATATATTATTCAAATAAAAAACCATTTTTGCGTCTTTTAATTTAATAGATTGGTTGGAAGATTCCATTTATTTGTTCATTTATCCAAAATTCTATAAAAATTTATTTTATTTTTATTTAACCAAAAAATCATTATAAATAGTTTATTACCCTATTTCAAGGTAAAAATGTTTTTACACTTAAGTGAGGTATTTTCCTAGAAATTGTTTTTCATTTGTTTTGTTTTCTTATATTAAATGTAATTTATTCCACATATAGAAATTTAACATGATAAAATTTATTCAAAATTTTGAATTATAACTTAAATTGTTTCTAATAACCATTTTAGTTTTCGTTATATAATTATGCTATCATCATAAAAAGATAATTTATCTTGTTTAAAGTTAAAATGGGTTTAAAGTGGTTTCACTTGGATATAAGATTTATTATACATACAAAACTTATCAAAATGTGTTTTTTGAGTTTATTAAAATTATATCACACACTATAATATAATTTTTGGTTCGTTTTTACCACTTTACATGATTATGATATATATTACTTAATATTTTAAGTAATTCTACGTGTGTCCTTTCAATCACAAATAAAATGGAACTTCATTTCCTATATTATGGACACATTTTGAGCATTATATTTTGGAATATACCTATATAGATACCTTTATAACATCCCTAAAAACATTTTATAGGCCCTGATTTGATTATATTACCAACCTAGGAAGGATTTTTGTTTATACCTAAAGAGGCCATCTTAAGATGAGGTACAATTCTTAAATGATTATTTTCATTTTTATTTATCTTCAACCTATTTAAAATATTATTAATAAATGAAAAAAATATAATTAGTATATTAAATATAATTTTATGTTTTTTTGTTTATTTAATAACCTATATCCACATCATCTTCCATCAAATGATAAATTAAACCATCATTTGTGTGTGTGAAAGACTTCTCCAACGCAAACTGATGTTATTCGTTTTCCATCACCACCTCTCAAAGGAAGATAAAATGATGGATTTGATATATAAATATGATATTAGAAAAATAATTATAATTCTTCAAAGGTAATACATAATCTATTTTCTTACCTTTCCATGCATTGAAATATGATAATTTTGTTCGTGCGTATATGTGGACTTCCACCACCACGAAATGATGAGACTCATTTTTCATCACCACATCAAATGGATGGTATATAAAAGTGTATTTAAACATTTAATAAAATATTTAGGATATAATAATAAATATATAAATTTAAAATGGTAATTACTTTCATTCCATAACACTCTTTGAAAAATTAAAATGTTACTCAAGCGTATGTATGACCTATCGTCTATATGATTGTAAACTAATTCATTTTTCAAAACCATATTTTATGGTTCATTTTAAAAGTATAATTAATGTCTAAAATGGCAATTATATAATTATTCTTATTCTATATATTATGTAATAATGAAATCTTTGACCGTAGTTAAGCTACCAATGTCATTTTGGATATATGAGTCGGATATCGTCGAAACGTTCAATGTGAACTTAATTGATCATGTAATTATATATAACATGATAATAATTAAAATAATACAAATAATAAATTTTAAATATTTTATGAAGAAATTAAATTATTAAGACAATTTTATTATTCATGAAGATATAGAATGCACGTGATGAGTTGGACTTGAGGTAAGTAATATCTAGTCACAATTCCCTTTCTCCATGACATAAGTTATTTCCACCAAATTTTTTATATTTTTATGGTGTATAGTCTACCTTATGGATGTATTTTATCAATATTCTATAAAAAATCAAGTGTTTAAAAATTAAAATAAGTTAATTCCTTTAATTTTTATTTTTTACAAAATTTATCAAGTCGCAAATGACATATTAACTTAAAACCTTGTTTTAAAATTTTTTAAGATTTATTTTAGAAATATTTTTCTTTATTTTCCATATTAGTAAAAATAATTTCTATAAGTATTTTAATAGATATTAGTTAATTATAGATTACATTTTATGTACCTTTTTTATTTCATTTTGAAGGTTTTCAAAAGGACTATTTTTATCTATTTTAGTCATAATTTTTTGACTTTCTTTACAAATGCAAAAAGAGTTTTCTATTTTATCATATAAAATGTCGATAGATTTTAATATTTCTAATTTTTTTTGATTTTTTGAATCATTCATAATATTCTATTTTTTCTTCAAATAAACAACCTTATTCCATTTATTTTTGGAATTTTAGTTTTTAAAATTGGGTTTTATAGAATATTGGTATATCAATATCCAAAAATTCTTTAATTATGTATTGAAAAGTATATTTTAATGAGTTTAATGAAGAAATTTTTATAAATTTTGTGTTTTTTGATTTTTATGGTCCCTAAAATTTTTTTATGTTTGGTTGGTCTATATATATCTCTTCAATGCATTTGGTAATGATTATTTTCGCTAGCTAATTTTGCTGGATGTCAACAGAATTGGTAATTCCAATTATAAGAGTGATATTAAGATGATTTTTCAAGTAATATAAATTTATTTTATATAGTTGCTAATTATTTTTCATAAAAATAATTTCATTTCAAAAGGTAAGCCAATGTTAGGGTAGGACTTATGTTTTTAAGAAAATAATTTTCATGGGTTCACATGTTTTCTTAGAAAACCCTCATGATTATGATGTTGAATTTATGTTTCCTTATAAATTAATTTATCAATATATCTTGGAAGTAATGCTGATGAAATATGTAATTAAATGATTTTTTGACCTCAAAGTTTATCATGTAAAAGGAAAACTCTCTTTCATGATCTTGTGGTTTTTAAATTGACCAAAAAGTTTCTTTCTTACTTTTTATGTGTCCCTTAATGAGTTTTTTGGTGATTATTCCATGGTTTCAAATTTTTTTCATAGGTCCTAAGGGTGATTAAGAACTATATTAATTACAAAATTTTAGTAATGGTTATTTAACAATAAATAATAGAACATGTTTTATTGAAACAAGAGTTTAATATCAGGTATCTTTTTTAATTGAAAAATGGATATTGAGTGGAATTGTACAATTTTTTATATAAGTGTGTGATATGGATGTATTTTTCCTAATTCTCAAAAAATATAAATAGAACATATGGTCAAAATGTAAGAAAGTTAAATATATCTTATAAATATGGGTTAAAAATGGATCGATTCCTTATAGATGGTATTAAGGGAGGTTTTATATAATTATGGGGATTCAAATGAGTTCTTGTGAGGTTTACAAAAGAGTTAAAAATAACATCATGAGTTAATAAGTCTATGTTTTATCATAAGTTTAAATGAATATATGCTCATTTTTAGGTTTTAAGTGAGGAAATTTTAAGGCACTTAATGATGTTTTTGGAAATTTTTTATAAGGTTCAGATATAAGAAACCCTTAGGTTTAATGTGAAGGATTATTTTAGAAGAATACTATTAAATTTATGGGAAATAAGCTAAAAGGATTAATATAATCCAATAGGTTAAAAAATTCCTTAATGTTGAAGTTATTAAGTTTATTTGGGATATAATTTTTTTTATTTATGGAATGACTTATGTTGAACTTTGGGTGTTATGCTTGAGATTTTAGAGATTGATGTTCGATGATTTATTCATATTGGATATTATCTTATATTAAACTAACTGTTTTTGTTTTAGTTAATTTCAAAATATAGGAAGAATAAATTGTTACCATTTTTTGGATCATGAGATCTATTAGATGCTGATTTTAATTCTTTAGGATGGAAAATTTCATCTTGAATACTCATCATTTGGATTAATAGATGTTATTTTGGTAACAAATTGATTAATGTATGAGATTATACTCTTCAATAATTTATATTTTCTTGTTTTATTAGTCTATATGGTAATGTAATTCCTCAAATATATGAAAATGATATTGAAACAAATTTTTTTATCCTATTACCATATTTTTTGATGAGTTGAGAGTATTTTTCTAACCTCACTGGTTTATTGTTTTTTTGTTCATTAACTTTATCATGACCACTCAAATTCTTTTAATAAATTTTATTTATCATTATCCATCATTAATTAGGCATTAATGTTTCATCCAAGTATATTTTTCACCTCCCACTACTGTAATCCAATTTGGAAGCATATTTATGTGTTATTCAATTTAACCTTTATATTTTAATTTCCATAATTTCAAAAAGGATGATTTATTAACCCATTTTACAATATGGGTTTTCAAAAAAGGTATTTTAAAATTTTATCCCCATTCTTATCGAGGTAAATTTATAATTTTGTGGATGTGGGGGGGGGGGGGGGGGTTAACACCTTGATATTTCAAAATATAAACACTATGTTCGATAGTGTAGAAGATGCACAACACTTGGCATAAACAAACCCATAAATATTATTATTTAAAAGTGACCTATATATATAAGGATTTTAAAAAAATATTGATTATATATACATATATCTGCTATAAATATATTTATGTTATATATTTTTTTATATTTAATTTATCAGAAATGAAGATAATATAATTTTATGATAATAGAGATATTTTCAATAAAATTATTTATATGTGAAAGATATATTTTTATCATAATAGATTAAATTTATCACTATTGATAAATGATAATAATGAAATAAATAGATTATATATTTTGAATATAATGAATTAAAATTCTTTTATATATGGTCATTAGAAAATGGTTGAGAATAAGTTCAATTTAAACTTCCCAAATAGATTTTCTTCAGAAATTATTTTTAATAAATTGTCTGCATGGATATTGTAAATAATTTTTTAAAATTTTAGAAAATTATTTATATGAAATGAAGTTTATTTTTTAAATAAAAATAAAAAAATTATATTTGGATTATATTTTGGGATTTTTGTGAAAAGATTGGTTTTAATTGAATAGTGAAAAATACTTATTTTATTGAAAATGATATTTTCATTTGAATACTTCAAAAATTTCTATTTAGTTTTAAATTTTTTTAAGATTAAAATTAGTTTATTTATGTTATTAAAATTAAAATTAAAATTAATTAAATAAATTTTATTCTTTATTTTGGTATAAAAACTGTTCATATAGAAGAAGTTTTTTTTTCTGGAAAAAAACTTTTCTTGACGATTTGTTGGTTTAGTGTTAAATCAAATTCTACCAGGTATATTAATTGAATTTTATAAAATGGGTAAAGTATTTTTAATAATAATGTTTAATATAATTTTATAGTTTTAAATTAATATTTGGAAATTATAAATAGTAATTTTAGTAAATATTTATCACCACAATAAGGGTAAAAGTGGTAAAACTGGGTGAAAACTTTGAGGTAAAGATTTAAAATCTTTATAAAACTTTAATTTATCCTATTTTATGACTTTTTAAAAAGATATATGTTTTAATAATTAAATAAATAATTTTGAAATATTTTTTTTAATTTTGGAATCCAATCTTAACTTTCATAAAGTCAAGTTATATTTTATTCAAATTAAAAAGTATTTCGGATTATTTGAATTTAATGGAAAGGTTGGAAGATTCCATTTAGTTTTGGATTGATCCAAAAGTATAAAAAAATACATTTTTTCTTATTCTACCAAATATTTTAGGGAACCAAATTTATAACTTTATTTGAATGAAAATTATTTTTACACTTAAATCTTGTATTTTCCTAAATAGAGGTTTTCATGGACTTTGTGTTATTATATTAAATTAAATTTCTTCCAACTTTATAAATTGAACCAAATAAAATTTATTCCAAACATGGAATAATAATGTTCCAATATTTTTATATGGTACTTTTTAATTTTTATTCATATAATTAAGTTATAATGCTTAAAATTTAAGTTATCATTGTTAAGGTTAAAATGTTTTAAAGTGTTTAACTAGGAGATATGGATTAAAAAGTATCGAAAACTTGTATAAATGTGATTGGTTGAGTTTATTTAGACCATATAAAAATTTATATTATAATTTGGTGTGCCTTTGTTCAACTTTACATGATTTTGATATATATATTATTTAAACCTTTAAGTAATTCCAAGTGTGTCCTTTCCCTGAATTATAAAATAGCCCCTCATATCTTCTATTAATCAAAACTTTTGAAAACTATATTTAAAAAAATAACTATAAAAAATAAAATAATTACATCCCAAAACATATCAATGGGGAAATAATGTTATCATAAATCCATCCTAGGAAGGATTTATTTATAAGACTTAGAGGCTTTCTGAATAAGTGTTATAGTTCTTAACTAAGAATTTTCATTTTAATTATTTTTGTAATTCTTTAAAATATTGTTTAAACAAGATTAAATAAAAAAAAATCAATGTATTAATTATAATTATATGTTATTTTGTTAATTTAATAGCCTTTATCCATACCCTCTTCCATCAAATGGGAAAGGAAACCATCATTTGTGTGTACAATTGACTATAGCCTCATGAACCGATGTAATTCATTTTCCATCACAGACTTTCACAAATAGATATAAATATTGAATTAAAATATGAATAATATATTAATTAATTATTTATTACTCTTTAAATGTAATATATCATCAATTTTATTACCTTTATATTCCATTTAAAAAATGATAACATCGTTCATGCAGACGTGTGGATTACCACCTCCACAATGCGATGTGATTTGTTTTTCATCACTACATCACATGGTTGGTATATATAAGTGTATTTAAATATATAACATGGTATTTTTTTAATAATAAATATTTAAAGATACAATGATACTTACCTTATTTCCATCACAACCTTTGAAAAATGTGAACAATACTCTTTCGTACATGCGACTTACCGTCAGCTTGATTGTAATGTAATTCATTTTTAATAAAAATATTTCATGGTTCGTTTTAAAAGTATACTTATCAATAAAAATTATAATAATTTCATAATTATTATATTGTATATGATTAAATAAATAACTGTTTGACCATAGTCCACCAATGAAAGTCATTTTGGACATATGATCCAAGTATCATAAAAACAATCCGATGTGAACTTAATTTATTAAGAAATTAAATATATCATGATAATAAATAAAATAATTGGATTAATAATTTTGATTTTTTTTAAGAAATTAAATAATTAAAATATCTTATTATTCAAGAATTAAAAATTAATGTGTTGATTCAAACTTTAGGTAAGAGATTTTTAGTCTCAAGTCCCTTTATTTGAGGATTAAGATATTTTCATAACATGTTTTATATTATATGGTGTAAAAAGTACCTTTTAGATGTATTTTATCATTATTATCTATATATTTATATTTTTATGTATTCATTTAAGCTATTTACTTAAATTTTTCTTTGTTTCAAAGGTTATAAATTCATAAGTGACACGTTACCTTGAAACCATGTTTTAAATATTTTAAATTTATTTTATAAATATATTTCATCCATGTATATATTATTAAAAATAATTTAATATGAATTTATATTTAAAAAATGAATTATAATGTAAAATCAATTTCAACCATTACTTCCACTCATTGTTTTTAAAAGGGAATATTTTTTATATATTTTATACAGGATGTTTTGAAATTCTTTAGGTTAGGAAAAATAAATATTCTATTTCAACATATATAATGTTAAAATTTTACTTCCTTCATAAACATTATATGATAATCAACTAATTGTTAATATTACATATTTTTTTGAACAAAAAAAGAATACTTCTCTTTGTTTTGGTAATTTTAGTTTTGAATATTGGTTTTTAAAGGAAAGGTATATATCAATATCTAAAAATTGTTTTATTATGGTTCAAAACCTATATTTTTATGAGTTTTATGATGTAAATTCAATATATTATATATTTTATGAATTTTATGGTCCTTATAAATTATCTTTGATATGATTATCCCATTATATCTCTCTCTAATTCATTGTGTAATGGTTATGTTCTATGGAGAATTAGGATATAAGTTGACTATATTAGTTATTTCACTTTTAAGAGTGGCTAAAAGTGTGACATTTAGAAGATGTCCGAAGAAACCTACATAATTTTTCTTTGATTGATAATAAATTTTCTTATAAATAATTTTATTTCAAAAGGTAATAATGTTATATTTTGTTTTAAGGGAATGATTACTTACTTTTAAGGTAAATATGTATGTTTTTATGATTTTTTTTTCATGGGTTCTCAGGTTTTATAGGAAGAACCTCATGATTATAATTTTTCCATTTTGTTTTCTTATAAATTGTTATATGAAAAACTCTGGGAAGTAAATTTGGTTACATATTACACAAACTATAGGTCCTTTTATCACCAAAATACCCACCTATAAGTCTTAATTTTTAATCCAAAGGTGTTTTTGCAAAGAAGAGGCATACCCCTTAACTGAGTGGTTTCTTGTTTATTTCTTCTTTCACCACCTTAAAATTTTCTATAACTACTATTATTTTAAAATAATAGTATCCTATATATAAAAAAATTTTATTTTGTTGATGGAGCATCTCTTTTTTATCTTCTTTCATATCCTATGATAAATGAAAACATTACTCATGCATACGTGTGAATTACCACCTCCATTAACCGATGTGTTTTTTCAACACCACCTTACAAGGTTGGTTATTAGGATGTAATTAATTAATATATAATATATTAATAAAATAATTATTATAATAAAATTATAATATATTATTTACCTTCTTAATCTACTATTAGCTGAGAAATGATAACATTGCTCATGCGCATGTGTGGACTACGACATCCACAAAGTAATGAAATTCATTTTTCGTGTCCACATTTAAATAATAATTATAAATTATTATTTAATTTATTAAAAATTATATTATTCCATGATTAATATTCTATATAGGATAAGATAATGACCCCTTTGACCCTGATCAATCCACAAAAGTTGTTTTACGATTATGAACTGAACATCCTCAAAATTTCTCACATGATTTTATATGATTTAATAATTATATAAGAAATGGTAATAAATTAAATAAAAGGTATAATAATAGTTTAATTTATTCAAAAATATTTATTAATAAATTAAACACTTATTATAAGTTCATTGTAAAATAATTAATTTACGTACATGGTGAGTCGGACTCGAGGTGAACAATTTTGTTTAAAAATAATATTTAAAAAGTTCCAGAGTTTTTATTATATGTTTAATACATATTAATGTTATTTAAAAAATATAATTATGTTATTAATATACAAATATTTATATTCAAATTCATTTTAAACCATGTTTTACTTTAGATATGAAGGTTTTAAAAAATTCTTTTAAATGTTTTCTAAATAGGTTTTTTTTAATTTTTTACAAAATTGTTAAAGGAATATTTTTTTTAAAATATATGGAATGATATAAATTTACTGTCGTTATGAAAATTTTTATTTAATAAATTTTCACTAATGGTTTTCATAAATTTTCAAAGAAAATATTATTTTCCATTCACTGGGGAAATTTTCATTTTAAGAGTTTTTAAGGAATGTCAATTTTTATCCTTGTTTTTACATAAATCTAGAAGGTGCTTATTCATGTTTGTTACGTATAAAAATTTATGATATTTTAGGTCAGAAATGAAATATTATATGTCTTTTAGGTATATTATAGTCATTGGACAATGTTCATGATGACATGTGGGCTCGACATTTATCTTCTATGAATTGGATAATGATTTTTTATCTGTAGAATATTAGTTTGAATTAACTAAATAGATTATTCCACTCATGAAATTTCTTGTAATATTGATATGTATATGTTGTTCCAAGGTACCAAAATGACTTTTTTATGCTTGAAAATAAGTTTTTATGAAGTAATATTGATTTTATAAGTTAACATAAAGAGTTTATGTTTAAAGAAAACTTTTTACCCTATTAAGGTTGAAAATTATTGTTTCAGAAAAGTGTTTTCATCAGTTATCATGTTTTAAAATAAACCACGATGGCTATGTTTTTTCATTTATTATTTCTTAAAAATGTTTAATGAAATTATTTGGGAAGTTAAAATGATTTTTTAAGTAAGGAAATTATTATATGAGATCATGATTATTTAAAAGTTTTTTTTTCATTTTATCCATCAAATAAAAATGTAAACAATATTCACGCATATGTACGACCTACCATCTCCATGAATGATGTAATTCATTTTCTATTTATTATTTCTATTGATTATTTTAAATACATATATAAGGAATATATATTATATTTATATCATTATTAACATACCTTATATTATGGAACTATGTTAAAAGTACAATGAACCAAACTACAGAAGAGAAACATGTATGAAAAATGAATCATTTATTACCAAAAATAGGGACTTTAACAATGAATTTTTAATTAAAATGTGATAAAAAGGGATATAGAATTGATATATGGTTTTATATACAATAATATTGTTCTTTAATAGGTTTATAATAAAAATATATATTTATTATACAATATGTTTGAACATGTATGAAGAAAGTCTGGAGTTTAGTTAAGGGATTTCCCTCTCACATTTATCTTTCTAAGGCACATTCCATATTCGCCACATAGTTATTTTATGTGGTGTATATGCTACCCATGAAAGTATTTTTTAATATTTATTTTGAAAATTTTGTGGATTTATATATCCACGTAAGGTTATTTCTTTTATAGGTCCTGTGTTTCAAAAGATACCAAAGTAGTAATGGATTATGTTATAATCTCACTATTTATCGAGATTGTTTATGATTATGTAACCAATGATGAAATATTATGATATATCTCTCAATAATCACATGAATTTTCATATCATATGGTTATTTATAGAGAAAAAAAATTTCCTTTAATTTTAATCTCTTTAATAACTTAAGATACCAAATGAATCTTTTTAACAAAAATAAACTTTCTTTATATCTTCAGTAGAAAACGATTTTTTTCTTCCATATACATGTTTTGTAAAATTGTTTTATAGAATATTTTTTTAATAAATATAATTTTACTGTTTAAATTTATTTTCTCCTATATTTTTCTTTTTAAAAGATGATTTGAGAATGATATTTTTATTATTTTATGAATGAGGTTCTCTTTTACTTTAACCTATTTGGTATAGATGGAATTTACCACCATCATGACCTCTAAATGTTTTTAAAATTTATTTATAAAATCAAAAGTTTCTTTTCCAAGGAATATTTTTCCACAGTATTCTAGAATTATTTTATTTTTAAATCCATTTTTAATGAATATTTTAATCAAGAAGTATGTCATGAACCGACCAAAGCAAGGGATCGATCTAAAATAACCTCAAGACCGCCTCTATAGTAGAGGTGTTGGAAAAAATAACCTAAAGGAATATCCTAAATGAGAGGCCTTTTCCTTAATAAGTTTGCATGCACACCTTACCATCTCAACTTAGAAGTTCAGAGTAATAACAATAAAAACATGTGACTCTTAAAAGTAAAACAATCATGTGTAACTTCTATGGTGTAAAAGAGTATTATAATGAAACATGAAATGTAAAGGGGAAAATTTATTCCAGTATAGAAATGAGTTCCAAATTGAAAAGACTAGAAAAGTAAACTACTGAGAGAGCATATCTTCTCATCTCCGAGTTGTGACCACCACATGTGGTCCAAAGTACCAAGTATCCCTATGATCCTATGAAGTCACTAAAAACATGTCCTTCCTCTACATAAGACACAAAAAATGTAAAAAAAAACCCCATGCAAGGGTGAGTATATGCATACCTAGTAGGATTCCTTGAATGATAAAGTGGGAGTAGTAAGAGATACTACATGAATTAAAAGATAATTGAAATTACATATAATGAAAGATATATTGAAAGAGAGTATCTCAAATGAAACCTAGATTGTGTAACCTAGTAAAAAAACAAGGGGCTCAAAATAGTTTTTAGATTAACTACACATTGAGTTTTTTCCACCTATAGTAGGAGAGTAGATTCACCCAACCGTGGGAAACTAAAAATAGGAAGAATGTGTGTTACCCCATGCATCTTTAGAACCCATAGAAGGATATTAACTAAATCAAAAGGTATGGATACAAGTGAATATATATACTCTCAGAAAAAATAAGAACAAATAATTGAGAAAGGGGATATCCATATCACAACTCATCCCATGAAGAAAATTCACTAATAGTTCCCAAAGTCCGTTAACGATGCCCAACATCTCATGCATCTTCCCTAAAAGTAACCATACAAGTAAATCCATATCTCTTCGCAATGCCAAAAATTAATGGTGCTGAAATATATAAGTTTAGGGCCCACTACCTGGTACCAAAAATGGGATTCACTCTCATAGTTGATGGAGGACCCATGCTCAACCCAACAAGAGGCTTCCACTCCGGTGGTAGAGAACCCATGCCTAGCCCCACTAGATGGTTCCACTCTAGAATTCGTCGAGTACCCATGCCAAGATCAACTAGAGTGTTCCACTCCAATAGTCTATAGAGGATCCATGATCCATGTTAATAGGAGGGTTCCACTCTAGTCATCGAGGACCCATTCCTTGATCAAATCGAGGGTTCCACTCAAGAAGCCTTCGAGGTCCTATGCCCAGATTAACTGTAGTCATCCACTTGGGAAGTCTGTAGAGGACCTATGCTCTATGATGATAGGAGGGTTTGACTCTATGAGTTAGTGGAGGACTCATTGCAATCACTACTAGAAAGTTCCACTATAACTTTCATCAAATACCCATGCCCATCCCAACTGGAGAGTATGACTCCATATGGATCTAGTGGTCCCACATGATCCTTTCCATCATCGAGCATCACCTAACCGTGTGTCATGTTTTAAACATCTCTCATTATATCTTGAAATCCACTATAGAGGCCACCGTCACGTTATACGTGGAAAAAATCAGGATGGGCTATTTAATTTCCCAAAGTGAATGCTGAGTGAGAAAAGCGTATTTCACTATATAAAACATGGAAGGTTATTTTTGGGATTCACCCATAAGTCAAAATTAAATACCTTATATTTGTCTCAAAACATGACCTCAATATCAGGGTTATGATGTAACATAGGGTTTTTCTTTATAACATCATACCAAGAATATATGTCAGATACAATATTAAAAAATAATAGTAATTAAAATAATATTGTTATTCTTAGGCATTTCTACCACTCGAGCCACATGACCAAATTAAGGATCCAAAATTGATCTTGAAATGACTGTCTCAAAGACTAGATCATGTTTCCACATGCTTCATTTCAATCTAACACCATACGTAGGAGTTATGATGTGAAAAAAATTCAATAATAATAATAATATTAATATGAATAATAATAATAATAATAATATTAGTTTATTTAATTATATAATTAAAAAAACAAGAGAGAGGGAATGTTTACCCCTCTATATGGGTCACGCACCCCCTTTCAAATTTTATTTTTATTTTTATTTTATTTTGTTTTATGTTTTATTCATTTATTATTACTCATTCTCATATCATCTTCAACATTTTACACACAAATTCCCCGGTAAAACTATAAATGCAAACAAATCCTTACACACTGCAAACCAGGAAATGCACCGCCTCCTATGCCCGCACATCACACTGAATCTGTTACTCATAATCATCCACCCCCATCTTGACACCTCCATCATCTTCGTTGAGTGATACACACAAGTCACACTCCCAATTTACACTATTACCAATTAGAAAACCATTCATTCCATATTTATTATACTAATCCTAATTCACTGGCCCTCGAGAACATTACTGGTCATAATGTAGGCAATCATCCTTCAATCACTAGGAGAAAGGGTGTATTAATATATATATATACATGTATATATATTTGAAAGGGAATGGGGGTAACAATGAGAAGCGGATATACCAATGACTAATTCAAAGATTAAATTTGCATAATCATGAAGAAAAATAGTCAATTATTTGAATAATGATAATAAATATCAAAAGAGAAGCTTAACAAAAATTTTGTATCACGATCAAATAATGAGATACATGTTAAAATAATAAAATCAATTAGAGAATTCATGATGAATGAAACAAATGGGGCTAAAATAAAAAATTAAAATTCATACCACAAGATTGGATCATTCACTATTGAAGAATGTGATCACCAACAAAAGAGGAATATCTGTTGTGTTCGCTATGCCCCGATTTGCTCTGATCCATAGTTCCATCATCTTCTGAGGTGATTATGAAAATGGGATGAGGAATTAGAATCTCTTGGCAGATCCTAGGATTATGAGGCTGACATAGTGAGTATCACCATGGAGGTATTCTTGTAGTATTTCAATTTAGGTTAAACAATTTAATTAATAAGATTAATTAATTAATTTATACACTAAATGTACCACCTAAGATTGAGGTGTATGAAAGCCCCGTGCGGACTTATAGGGCCTACCTTGGGTAAAATCTGTTTTCAAGACTCAACCATGGTCTCAAATTTCTGATCTGAACTTCCTTTTAGGATTTCTCCCATTTTCATTATGAATCTATTCACACACAATATAAAATAAATTTAATACTTTTATGAAATAAGTACCGGGAACATCGGTCCTGAGAATAAAATTTTGTATTGGTATTTATCTTCGGAAATATATATATATATATATATATATATATTTCAATGTCTTAAAATGTAAAAACATGCTTTTACATCTTTCACTCCTTCAATCTTTTAGACCCTGAAAAGAGAAACTAAACAAATAACTCCTGTTATTGATCTCACATCTGGCTCTACTTCACACAAGATCTATCTTTCACATTCTCATGCTGCCACAACATGAAAACCAAGGTGATGGTTCATCCACATAGGCTACTATCCTGTTGATCCTCAATCTCACATCTGGATGATGTGTGTGGGTTCATGCACAAATCTTTTCAACTATCTCACATGGAATACATCATATACAAACTCCCTTTATAGGTGTAGGGAGAGGCTGTAATAAACCTCAAAACCCTCTATATGATCTGTAATGGCCTGATAAATCTTGGAGATTGCTTTCCTCCCTAGTCAAACCTCTACAAATCTCGTCGCTGGGAGACTCTCTAGAAAACATGGTCTCCCTTCTCGAACTCCAAGGGACTATGATGGAAATATACCTAAGATTTCTGCTTACTCTGGGATGTTCTCATCTACTCTTGGATAACCTAGAGTGTATCTATCATCACCTGCACTATCTATGGGCCCACAAGAGATCTCTCACCGATCTATGTCTAGTATAATGGTGAACCATATGGTCTCCAATAAGGGGTATGAAAAGGATCCATAACAATGGTAGTGTGGTAGATATTGATGTACACAAACTCTACCAAGGGAAAGTGTTCCTCCCAACTCCAAAAAAAGTCTAACATGCAACCCTCAACATATCCTCCAACACCTAGATAGTGAATTCAGTCTTCCCATCATTCTTGTGTTGAAAGGATGTACTCTTCATTATTTGGGCCCTGAAGGACACTTAAAGGACTCTCTATAATCGTGATGTAAATCATGCATCATGATCAGAGACAATCGTTAAGGACACCCCATGATGACAAATGATATCTTTTATATAAAACCTCACTAAAATATCCACTAAACTCTGATCCCTAATAGAAATGGATTATACTAAATTCATGAGAGGGTAAAATATCACCCATATGGTGTCATAGACCTTATATTTGCATGGAATCCCTATCACAAAGTCCATTGATATTCAATACCACTTCCACTCTGGAATCTCAAAGGGCTATAACAAAAATACTTGAACTTGGTTCGCATCCCACACTTGTTAAAAAATGTGGCACCAATAAACAACATTAGTTTTGATTCATCTCATATAAAACCACCAAACTTCTTATAATTGTATCTTTACATCTTACCCACACTACAGTTTACAGTGAGGATAGAAGTGTATAATGCCAACATCAGCTCTTCCCACACCGTGACAGGAACCATCCTCCATACATAGAAGAAGATAATATGATTCCATCTTTCATAATATCCATATGATGAATCCCCCATGGATATTTGGTCATTTAAGACCTCATAGTCGAGGTATTCAATTTGGGAATCTCTCACACACTCTATAAGTGGAGTAGTTTACGCCATCGACTGAAGAAAAGCTATACTCTCCTACTCCACCAGAGTCAGCCATAGGGAGGCCAACTACTCTGAAGCATCCACCACCAAGTGGGCCTAGGACATCTCACTAAAGGAATATGCTACTTGTTTTAACTTCCATAAATTATATACTATATCAAAGTCATAGTCCTATAGGAACTCCAGAAAATACCAGTGTATCAGGTTCAATTCTCTCTACATGAAGACATACATGAGAATTTCATAGTTTGATTTAACCACGAATCACTCCCCCAGAAGTTAGTACCACCACATCCTCAAGAAAAAGACGAATTCTTCCAAATATAGGTCATGAGTAACATAGTTATGTTCAAGGGTTCTCAACTACCTTAAATCACATATGATAAATGCCTCTAGAAACATCAATGTGAAACTGAGCATCAATCTTATGTCACCACAATACACTACATACTTCATGCCATCCTATGGTAGTATCGACATAATATAACTCATCAAACTCCTCCTAAACTCCATGAAGGCCCTCTAACATGACTCAGACTAGGTGAAAAACTTCCCTTTTCATGCCATGGACAAAGTGGCTATGATTTTCAAGAAGTCAGCCATAAACATCCTGTAGTACCTCGTCAAGCAACGAAAGATCTGCACCTCTCCCAAAATTTTGGGTGACTCCTACTCAGGTAGAAAGTCAATATTCATAGGTTCTATGGCTAAACCATACATAGAAATTACCTACACCAGAAAGTGAACCTCATGATTCTAGAACTTACTATTTGAGAGATTTCCATTGAGTGGGTGCACTCCATGAAAATCAAGAAGAATCCTCAAGTGATTTTTATAGTCCTCCTATGATGCAAAGTATATCAGAATGTCATCAATGGACACAAAAAAATGTTTCAAGTATAGTTTGAAGATCCAGTTCATATAATCTATAAATATGGTGGGGGAATTATTCAGACCAAGGGGCATCACTAGAAACTCATAATTTTTGTAGTGACATCGGAATGTAAACTTTGGAATATCAATCTTGAGAACCCTTAAATAGTGGTAGCCAACCCAGATATAGATCTTCAAAAACCATCTCATTCCTCTATACTGGTCCAAGAGGTCATCAATACTTGGAAACAGGTACATGTTCTTTATCATGACATGGTTCAGATGACAATAATCGACACAATCCTGTAACTCCTATATGTCTTTTTCATGAACAACACTAGAGTTACATTGTGGGAAACACTAGGCTCGATGAAACCCATCTCTAGAAGTTCCTCCAATTCAAACCACAACTCATAGCGCTCTATATTGACCATTTGATATACCATAGAAAATATGAGAGTAGTTCCAGGATGGAATTAAAAAATCCATCTCGTGCATTAGTGGTAGCCTAGAACATCCTCAGGTAAGATTTCCATATAATCCTATACAAAAAAATGTATGAAAATTCCTAAAGTGACTAATAAATGATGGGATATACTTTCCAACTAATGGGTGGTGGGATAAAACCTCCTTCTCGCAGATCCCACTCATCCTTCCATGAGTTCTCTCTTGCACATAAAGGTGAATCTTGTCCCATCAGTGCATTGGAATATGAATCATTTGTAGTGAAAGTAAATCTGTGCTCAGACCATGGAAAGATAATACATACGCAATACAAAATCAAAGGCTTCCATCATGAAGACCAAAATGTACAATGTGAACCTCTCTTTTCCTAGCGATAACTCTTACTGCCGGTAGACAAATGATACATAAGACTAGTTTCCTATAATCATCTCTTGTGATTTAGGGTTATCAGCTTCCAAAGTCTACAGCTATCCACAGCCCCAAATACCAGATCCCTGAGGCTGATGTGGGTCTCTTGGTGGTGGCGGGGGAAGGATCTTATATCATCATCCACTAAATATAGCTCATACTTCTCCTCTCCCAGATAGCCCATCTCTATAGACCACCCTTCCCTGACATGGGAGATACCTAATCACGATGCTACCTCTTTCTTTGTAGTCAATAAGCTACTTGCCTATGCTCCTCAGCATATCTGGTTATACAGTCAGACACTATATAATAATACTTATCAAAATAATATAACCAAACCTATTTGGGATGTCTTGGTGCTCTACATTGTCCAAGTATCATATGACCACCCACCTGAGTCTTATCGTGAAAGGATCTCCTATGCCAATACCCCACCGACTGGAACCTTCTAGCTTCTGCAGATGACTCAGTTCTGAGAAAAACACTACCAGATCTAACTATCTATAATACCTATGAATGAAATCACTCTATTAGTAGTGACCACTCCATCACCTAGACATATATGGGGATACACAATGGAACCATGATAGTACAAATCACTCTATGGAGTCATGTTAAAACTTAAATGCTTGTAAGTATCCATTGAACATAATGTTAAGGGAGTACTGGGTAACTCTGTGAACCTTTTTGTCTATTCATCCACTAAAATCCCACCTTGATGCAACTTCTGAGGCTCCTGAATCTGAACCAAGAACAAGTAATGGGTAGTAATACTCATGAAAAAACTCCTAGAAGTCAGAAGATGATAGTGTCAACTCATCGTGCATCTGCATAAATAGAATCCACCAACACCTTGTGCCTATTTGAAATAGACTGGGTTCCAAAAACACCATATAATCTATCAGTTTCTAAATAATCCTAAAAACATGGACCATTTACTCTAACCAATCCTTTGCTACTTGAGGATCTGGATCACTGTGGAACCTCAACGGCCTCTTGATCTTGAACTTGTAGAACCCGATAATACACCGCACATCCTTATCGAACTTTTTTGGGAAGATTTGCTACTCTATTGGTGAAGGTGCTTCTACTTTCCCACCTGGCGAAAGAATCTCATGGGATGGACCCTAAAATGAGGCCTCATCACCCATCGGATTGTCTTCATGATCCTAAACTAGTATCTTGGTGGGATATCATCAGAGAGGTATCCTGAAATTTACCAATATATTCCATTACCAGATGAGAATATATATATATATATATATATATATATATAATTAATGGGGATCTGAATTAGGAAGGAAAGTGAAAGACTCAATCCTATATGATATATATACCACTGATCCCATCCGGCAATGTCTTGGTATGCTGAGTCAACAAGCATGTAGTCAAGGTCCCAGTGGATGGATACTTCTTCCACCCACACCAGCAAAAGAATCCCTACCCTGATAGATACACTCAATAAATTATTAAATTATTTACCTAATCCCAAACATATCATCATAAGGGGAATACTCCAGAAAAGATCCCAAGGAATGCACTAATTTGATACAAATCTGTCACAACCCAACCCAAGCTTGGGCTCAATCCCCAACTACCCCAAGCCCTACATCATTGTCTAGGGGTGTCCACAAGCATCAAAAGTCATATCCTAAATTGGATGCCTTTTCGTAAGTACCTGTACACACACCCCTATCTATATCAATGTATAAATGAAGAGGAATAATAAAAAAAGATGTAATAACTATAAAGTAAACCAAGAATGCACAACCGCTAGTGTTTCCAAGAGTACGACAATGAAAATTGAAATGTAAAAGAAAAAATACATTCCAAACTAGAAATATTTCCCAATCAGACAAAACTAGAAAAGTAAACTATTGAGAGAGCCCAAATCTAGATCTCCAAGCTGTGACCACCATACATGGTCAAATATTCTATATATCCATAAGCTCATATAGAGTCCCTACAACCTTTCCTCCATCTACTTGAGACACAAAACATGTGGGAAAATCTCATGTTGGGGTGAGTATATACCTACTCAATAGGATACCCCCAAGGGATAAGGGGGAGTAGTAAGAGATTCTACATGAATATAAATATAATAGATAATATATATAATGAAAGATACTGTGAAAGAGAACAACCCAACCCAAGACAAGAGTTATCAAACTCATCCAAACATAAGGGGATCAACATGGTGTGTAGATGAACTAAATCTCGACTCTTTTCCACTTATAGTATGAGAGTAGACCCATCCAACCCTAAGAAACAAAATGTAGAAAGCATGTGGCACACCACATGCATCTTAATAACCCAAGGAAGGAGAGTATGAAATTACAATGATATGTATATAGGTGAATTTATATATTCTCAGTTAAGATAAGTCCAAATGATAGTGTAAGGGTATCTCTATCTCACAGCTCAACCCATGAAGAAGAGTCACCCAATAGTTCCAAAAGTATATCTATACTGCCCAATATATCACACATTTTCCCATAAGTAATCGTCCAAGTGAGGCCATGCTCTATTACTGTGATGCACATTACAGGGGCCAAAATATATAGGTTAAGGACACATTCCCTCAAAAAATAAGAAGGTTCCACTTCGGTTGTTGATAGAGGAACCATTTCTTACCCAACAGGAGGGTTCCCCTCCTCTGGTAGATTACCCATGCCCAACCCAACTAGAGGGTTGTACCCATGAAGCCATCAAGGAACCATGACCAAATCTACTATAGGTATACACATGGGAATTCCATGGAGAAACCATACACTGTACTGGTAAGAGGGTTCCATTCTAGTCATTAAGTACCCATACCCAGCTCAAGTGGAGGGTTCCACTCAAGAAGCCGTTGCGGAACCATGCTCAGCTTGACTGGGGGGTTTAACTCAGGAAGTCTAGAGAGGACCCATGCCCTATGATGATAGGAGGGTTCTACACTAGGATTTAGTAGGTGACCCATCCCCAATTCAGTTTGAGGGTTCCATTCTAAAATTCATCAAGGACCAATTCCCAGTCCCGTTGAATGGTTCCACTCAGGATGCCTCCAGTGATCCTGTATGATCACTACCATTGTCTACCATCACCTAACCATGAATTATGCTCGTAACATCTCGTATCATATCTAGAAGGCTAGAAAAGAGGAAAAAATCATGTTCTAAAAGAAAAAACACTCAATATAGGCAATTTACTTTTCCAAATAGGATGTTTGGTTAGAAATAAAAAAGTTAATGTATAATGAAAAAAAAGGTTCATTGTGGTACTCACCCATGAATCTAAATAAAATACCTGATATTATTCTCAAAAAATATCCCTAAATATGCGGTTCGTAACACTATAGAAGGTTTTTCTTTCTCAAATCATATGAATATGATATGATAGATACAATATTTTACAGCAAAAGTAATAATAATAAAAGAATAACAATATTATTAGGCATTTCATGCACATGAGCCCCAAGAAAAAATTAAGTATCCAACATTGGTCTTGATATGACCATCTCAAAGTCTAGATCACTATGTCATAGACTTATTATCAATCCAAAATCATATTAAGGAGTTATTTTGGGAAAATCCTTTTGATAATAATAATAATAATAATAATAATAAAGATATGGCATTCTCACCACTCCCTCTTTTTCTCCTGATGGGTCGCGTACCCTCCCAACTAACTTATTTTATTTTAATATTATTTCTTTATTTTATTTTATTTATTTATTTTTACTCTCTCCCATATAATATTCAACCTATGACCCACACCATCCCCTATAAAACCCTAAATTCATACAAATCCTCACACGCCGCTACCCAAAAAATGTGCCACCTCCTCTGCTTGTGAATAATGCTGACTCTATTGTACGCAACTAGACACCACCCAGATAAATGAGGACCTCTTATCCATCTAGTGTTGACCAACATTCATGCCCCCATTACAAGCCATTACCAATCATAAACCCACCCCTTACATATTTCTTCATCTCACCCCCTGATCTATTACCCCTCAAGAACATCACTGGTCGTAGTTTGGTCAGCCATCCTTTTCTCACTAGGAAAAGGGAGTCTAAAATATATATATATATATATATATTGACCCATGTATATATATATGTATATTAAAGAGGGGTGGGGGTGGGGGAAATAGTGAGAAGAGGAGAGACCAATGATTAATTTGATGATAAAAGTTCCATAATCATGAAGGCAAGATGTCAATGATTCGAATAATCCCAATCCAGAGTTCTGTCGTCATCCGAGGTGATTACTCCAATGCGAGGAGGAAGAAGATTATCTCAATAGATCCTAGGATTATGAAGCCGAACCTCAGAGTATCTCCATAAAAGTATTCTTATATAAATTCATTCTAGGTTATAAAATCTTATTAAATTAAATTAATTAATTAATTTATCCACTGAACTTACCACCAACAAATGATGTGTCCGAACTCCGTATGCTGACCTATTTTAGCTGGATCCATAGGTAAACACTAAATTCAAGAATCAAAATTGGTATCAAATTTCTGATATGAGTTTCTCTTTAAGGGTTATCGCATTTTCATAAAGAAACTATGCACTTGCAAAAAAAATATATTTATAATTTTTATAAAATTAATTCTGGGAATACTGGGCCTCATAATCACACACTATATGAACAGCTAGCTCTAGAAATAAATATATAAATATTTAAAAGTCTTACAAGGGATATGATCCAATGATACCACCCTTATTATTTCACTTTATGGTTTATGTTTATGATTATTATGATGATATGTTTATGGATCCCATTTATTTTCCATGGGTTATGTTTTGATTGAATATTGAAATTTTTATGAAACCCGTTACTTTTCCACATGCTATGATTACAATGAATGTTTTTTGGAATTTAATTTAAATTATTATGATTATATGATGGTTGGGTCTACTAACTCCCTCTAATGCATTGGGTAAAGATGGATAACACATGAGTTAATTATCTTTTTCATAAACTTGATTTCATGTTCACAAAGTTATGTGTGGATCTGGTTTCTGGTTTATAAGGTTATGCATAGACCTATTTTAATGTCTATAAGGTTATGTGTGGAATGGGTTTCATGTCTATAAAGTGATGTTAGGGAAATTTTCATGTACATAAGTTTATTAAATGGCCTAATTTCATGTCCTCAAATTAATTAGTTAACCTATTTCTATTTATACATGTCCACAATATTATGAGCTTACAATTCTGCAACATTCCTATGTCTATGTTATGCTCTCATTGCTTATGATCATTTATTTTCTTTATGATTCATGTCTAATGATCTTCCAAATTTTGTGACATTATTCAATATTATGATCGATGTTATGTAGGGTATGATTTTGAAATGTTCAGCTTAAGTTCTCATTCCCTTATTCTCATGCAATGTTTAACTGATTATTTATATCTACCTAACTTACCAATACTGAGCATCTAGGCACACCATTTATTATTTTTCCTTTACCTATGACATGAATAAAGTATTTAAGTTGGGTTTTTATATAAGAAGTGATAAATGTTAAGTTCTTTATGGGACATGTTGAAGATCTTTCATGAAATATGAATATGTTGAATCTACTCTCCAAATACACTAAACCTATATAGAATTCAAGCATGTATTTGTGAATTGTAATGAAAATTCATCTAAAAATATTTAATATCCAATTATAAAAAGCATTTTTGTCTCTAGGATTTCATTAATTTCAAAATTAACTACTTTGTTTAGCATGTTTGTATACCTTAATGAGTTTTTTTTATACTCATACCAAGTTTGAAAATGTTTTTCATAGAGCCTTAGAATTTATATAAACTATATCATTTTCTAACTATATATTATGAGAATTTTCCTTAAATTAGGAAAACATGTTTTGAATGAAGTATAATTTTAAATTTAAGAATCTTATTTTTTTTGGGGAAATGTAGATATTGAATGAAATTGGAAACTTTTTATTATAAGGGTTTGATATGTTAGATATTTTCTAAATTATCAGAAATTCCAAACTAAAGAGACCCTCAAAATGTAATAATATGAAACTCTTATTATAAATATTGTAATTATTGGTTTATTATTTTATGGGGTTTTATAAAAAACTTCCATCTATAACATCATTATATTATGTGATTTATAACTTTAAAAAATGTATTGAAGAAATTTAACTGGCCCAGACCATATCAAGGATTTTTTAGAGCCAAACTGTCTCAGGGATTGATGGTACCAAAACCATTTCTGGGATCTATTAGATTCAACACATACCAGGTTTTCATCAATCCCAAACCATACTAGGTATTTATCATATCCAAACTAGCTCATAAATAAAACCATACATAATTATTTCATAATATCATATAACATTTATCATTTCATCATATCCTAATTCACCTATGGGGAAAAATGTGTTTTATGGTAACATATTTAAAACAACATCATCAATAGCCATAGAGATAAAGAAGGTAGATGATGGTATAAGAAATTATCCCCTGTGTGAAATAGTTTATTCCTTCTAAACTGTTACTTTTCAAGAATTCAGGTGGTGGATGTTTTAGGAGGAGGTTCCGAGGAGTTGGGGAGTGAGTGATGTTTTGGGAGTAGGAAAATATATCTATAAAGAGTTTTAAAAAAAGGGGGAGTGGGTGTTTCTTTGTAGATTGTCAAGCTATAATGATAAAGGGATGGTAGTGACATTGAGGGAGATTAGAAGGAGTTTTGAGGATTCTTCATTTTAGGGCGTTACTACATCATGTAGCATTAGAAGTAGCATTTACCTTCTCAATAGATGGAAGTTATGACATAAAGAACCATATATGTCATAGTAGACCATAGGTCAGTTTTTAGTAGTTCTACCTGTTCTAGCATATATTCAGGATGGATTTAGTCCTTTAGTGCAATTTTCTTCCTGGGTGTTGGGGGTCTGCGGTGTGGTGGTATAGGATATAACATAGTCCCTCCATTTTTATAGGATATATTGATTATAAATAGATGTAGATCATAGAGGTCAATTTGACAAGAAGGGATATATAATGGTGGGGGGTGCTACGACATAATCCCTTCAGTTTTTAGTGGTTCTATTATATGGTCCTCTTGGTTTTACTGTAGTGTTATGTTTTTTTATTATGGTTATAAATTACCGGAATCCCATAGATATTCCATTATTTATCCCATTTCGTGGGTGAACCTTGTGCGTCCTGAAGTTCTCTTTAATCCCCCCTTTCAGTGGACTTCAAATATATCCCTTAAAGATCAATCTTTAGTTGTTTAAGGTGAGTCACCTTTGTTCCTTGTCCATGATTTCATCCATCTTTTCATCTAGGGAAGAATGTTGAATAAAGAAACCTTTTCTTTTGGATATTTTTGTAAGAAGGTGTTGCAGGGTTATGTGATTGGTTTATCCAAATGTTTCCCTTTATATAGGTTCTTGAAATGTTTCTCCCTCTCTATCCAAACTTGCGTAATAGATCATAATATTTTTTTTGAGTTATAGGATATTTTATTTATCATATAGTCTATCATTATGGAGGGTTTATACTCTTTTTTATATATTGTAAGGTGATTTTTCATTGGACTAATAAAGATAATGAAATGTATAATTTAAATTAAGGGTGGGGGTGGTAGAGTGATTCTCATTTTTTACAGCCTTTTGATATTTTTTAAATTGAGATTATTCATGCTTGTTATAAAAAAAAATCATGGACGTTGAGAGCCTATGTTTGTACTAATTTGATATGTGTTATGAATCCCTTGATGTTTGTTTTTTGTGACACCACTCAGAATAAATCTTTTATCACTAATATTCGGCTAAATAATTGTTTTCATATAGACACTATGGATTTTGTGAGAGTTCCCCCAAATAAAGAATCATAATTGATGAATCCTCTTGTAAAATCTGAAATATGATAAATGATTTTGTGTTATCAAATGTGTGGTTGTGGTGTATGGAATTTATGTGTTGTGGTGTGTCTGTGTTGTGGGTGATGCTATGCAGTTTTGATGTGGGGTGGTTATGTGATGGATTATGTGACTATTCTATGGATAGATTATGTTAGAAACTGGTAGTGATGTGGAGAATTTGACAAGCAGATAGTTGCGGTTGTGTGATGGTGGGAGTGTTGGTTGGTTAGCATTGGGATGATGGGGTTTTTTTGTTTGTGTGGTGTTGTGTTGTACCTGTTTCCCGGGTAGTATTGGAATTAAATGATAATGTTGAAATTGAAATGTCATGGCCTGGTTTGGTTAATGTAAAAAAAATGGCTAAGGAATTAGTTAACCATATGAAGTGTGTCCTGTGTAATGTTGTGTGGTGTTTTGCATTTAGTGGTAGCATTGAGAGTGACAGTTTTTTTGAGGTTGAGTAGTGATCTTGTGAGTTTGTTAATGGTTTTTTGTGAACCCATTGGTTGGGCTTGTGATCAGTCATATATATATATATATATATATATATTCCATGTATGATTCTTCTGATTTTCAATACACATCCCACCCTTTTTGAGAACCCCAAGATGATAAAAAAATACTTTTGGGAGTTTTTTTCTAAATAACCCAATGGCGACGATAGATGTATGTATACCATATATTTCCCACTATATCATTGAGGATATATTTACATGAATAGTATTTTACGGGAAGAAATCAAAAAAGAACTTTGAATATGTGACATGATGTGATGGACCATGTATCTTCGAGTGAGGTGTGATTAGATGAGATGCAATGAGATGGATTATAGTTGTGGTCATACATGGAAGGGAGTGGGAATGAGGATGATGTTATTCATGTTCATGATAACCTATCATTCTATTTATTTATGAGATGTGATGGCCCAATTATCATTGGGTGAGATGTGATGTGATGGCCTAGGTGTCTTCGAGTGAGATATGATGTGATGGCTAGTTTCATGTGGGGTGTTTGGAATCTGGTGATGTTAAAAAAATATTAGAGAACTAGGGTGTACGATATTGGGGTGTGATGGTGGAAAATTTGTGGGAAATTAGTGTAGGTTAGACTGTTTTGATATGTGTTATACTATTTTCTTTATACTAATACTCATTATTTGGTGATCCTCCCATTATGAGTATTAGATTAGATAATTAAACTCTTTAGGTGTTGTTGGTTCTGTTGTTTGATCATGTGTTCAGTAGTATGCTTCTTTCACATGTGCATGAGATACTTTGGTTACCCTTATGAGTATACTTGCATGATAACTCTCTATATATACAAATTAATTTTAAGGTTCCAAAAGGAATTAATTGATACCCTTTTAAATAAAGAACATGAAATGTATTTTTTAAATCTCTTATATTTCCTTTAAAATAGTTGTAAAATAAATACATTGAAAATATATACACCATAAACATTTATAATATTATAATTTTATTTCATAAGGTCTTTAGTCATGATTCAATGATAATGAAGTTGGCGATGAGCTTGTTTTGGTAAATTTTATTGAAAAAATGGCGGTGTATTAATAATATTTTATAAAATAATATAACATTTATAAAAATATAATTAAAATATTATTTTATCATTAATTTATAAAAAAACATATATTTAAGTTTACATGTTCATCATTGATATAAATTCATAATATTGTTCAAGTAAGTGGTTAAACAAACCTAAAAAAAAGTTAAAATATATAGTTGAGTATGGTTAGGAAAATGATTATTTTGACAAAATTTCATTATTAAAGAAGAATAATGATATTATTTATATTTTTTTAATTTTTTTAATAATAATTTAAGAGACATTTTTATAAAATGATATAATAGATAAAAAATGAAATATGTCACTTTCGTGGTAGTGGTAGTTTGAATGTAATCATGTCAGACATGTTTGTTTTCTATAGAATGAGATGTCGATAAGGAATAATATTTATTTTCATAATATTAATAAGGTTATAAATATTACACAAATCTATTAAATTATTCTTTATTAACTATCCATGTAAGTATATTATGAAAAATCAAGTGCATTGTTCATGGAGGCGGCATTCCACTCGTATGAATGAAAATGTTTTTATTTTTCTAAGTAAAATAGAAATGGTAGTTAATTATTATTCCATAATCATAATAAAATTTCATTATATTAGTAATAATAATTTTATTATAATATAATGGATAAAATTTATCTTAAGGTGGTGGAATAAGAAAGTAAAAATTGAAAAAAAGGAGTAACTAAGAATTTTCACAATACTCCTCAGAAAACTCCTTTCCAAAAAGAATTATAAATTTTCCCCACACAGGCGGCTCTGGTGTTAGGGGTTTGGGGTTTGGGGTGTTGGTTGCGGGGTTGAGTCCCCGAAATGTCTTCTTTATAGTGTGTGTATAAATAAGACCTATCCTTTAAAAAGAATTATTATTTTGAAGGATGGTATTTTCAGATGACCATAACCACTATAAATTTTACTGAAATTTTGGAGATTTATTTGGGTATATTTTTTGTTGAAATTATTTTTTTGAGTTTAGGGTGATGAATTCTCTTTTTATAAGTGGAGGGAGTGACATTTATGTAATAATATAAAAGATAAAGCAACTATTCAATGGTAATATTGATCTAATAATTGAAAATAACGATGGAGGGGAAGGGGAAAACTCAAAAGACCCTCAAAAGTATATTTTAAAATATATTATTAACATTCTAAACCGTTTTACTCCTATATTTTTTTACGTTTTCAATTTTTCATTTTTACAACAGTAACTATTTTTTACCATAAGTAATTTATTATTGATGTTTTAAAATAAAATGGGAGTTGTTACATAATTTTACCTAACAATTATAAATATTAAATCAATTTTATCAAATAATATTTCTTTGGAAAATACAAAATATTTTTTTTATTATCTAAAAAAAACGTGTAAAAACCATTTTTAAGAAAATTTTATTTTTAGGCATAAAAATAATGTTTATGATAAAATTATCAATGTTATCAATTTACATGAAATTGATAATTTTATTACTAAAATAAAAATATATACATGTCTTATAATGAAATAAAAAAAATAAAATATTACCTTATTCTATCATAATTAAAGGAAAAGATGAAAAAAATTTCTATATTAGCATAAAATATTACTTAAGTATAAATTTTTTAAAAATGGTATTTTTAAATAAATCATGTTCTTACTTAAAGACATTATTTTCCATTAATTTTTTTAAAAAGTTATGAGTCATTATTAGACCATGATAAAGTAAAAAACACTACAATGTTAATAAAATATTTTTTTTACTATTCACCTAAAAACATTTATTTGAGAAAAATTCTAATAATTAAACTTACAATTATTTTTACCCGACTAATTAAAAAATTATTTTCATTTAATAAAATTAAATTTTTAAAATTTATAAATTTATATTTTAAATGAAAATAAAAAATATAAATAAAAACTATTTTTATTGATTAATGATGTTTTTAAACATTAGGTATAATTCATATTATTCCAAAACAATTAATAATTTAAATAATGTTATTATAATAGTTTATATATAATAATATTTTAATATTTCTGAATTTAATATATTATCATAAAATATAGAATGATTACAAATTGTTATTTGAGAAAGAATGATCTTTTTTCAAATTAAATTATATTTAATATCTATCCTCTAAATGTAAACAATTTTAGTTCATTTGTATCTTTTAATTAATAGGGGCCTCACCATTTTTATAATTTTCTTAATAATATTCATCTAATATGTTGTATCTCATTTGAGTTTACTACTACATACAGAAAAATATATTAGACACAATATTAATATAGAGAAATATATATTCCCAAATCTTGGGGTGTTGAACTTCACATTCCAAAACCTGGTATTAGTGTCAACATAATTAACCAATATAAATTCCATATCTATAGAAAATTTACTAAGGTCAATTCTATAATTTCAATCTCAAACATAATCTCGACATTCTATGTGAGTGATACTTTGACAACCTAGCCCTATGATCACAATATTATCCACTTTCACTCCCACTGAATAGTTTTTTTCTCATGATCACTTAAAAAAGGTCTTGTGATAGGTGGCGTATCCATACTACCTTATATAGGGGTACTTCATTCATCACCTCCTTTATTGTAGGATTCTCACTAAGGGCCATTCCACCCATAGAGGGACCACCGTCCCCCCAGGCACACTGACTGTGATCTAGCTCTAATAGAATTTTGTAATTTTTATGACCTAAATACCAAGACCATATGCGTAAAAAACCTAAGGATCACCTCCTAGTCACAATATTTTGGGGTAAATGAGGGGTTAAATAAATAATAAGTTTGAGTTCCTTCCCCCAAGTTAATAAAGAGATAAATCGAATACAAGTTCTATTAAAAATTTGGAATGACCTTAGTGGTTTTCTGAACATATGAACTAAAACATTTCCATCCAAAATAGGGTTACTGGATAAAAAACTAGAAGGTTTATACATAATGAAATAATTCTATGATAAATGGGTTCCTATCAATCCAAAGAATAATCTCACATAAAGACTACAAATAAATAAAAATAGTTGAAAATCCACTATATATATAGGGAAAACCAAATATTGTATTTTGCACTAAAAATTATCGGCCACAAATATAGAAACCCCATTATAACATTTAAGGACAATCCCACAAATCCACTTCCCATGTCCATCAGAAAATTTAAAAGACTCCACCCAATCCCCCAAACACAATGAGAGTATGACTATTGAATGTGTACAAAAAGGTTATGAAAATGATACATATCATACTAAAGGATATGGTTTTATCCATAAAATTAAGTAGGATTCTGACCTTTTGTTGGATATAATGTAGTTTGGTGAATGAGATAAATATTGAGACTATATTTCAACCAACAAAATTTTTGGTTTTAAATAGAATTACCAATTTATCATCCTCACATGGTTTCTTTGTTTAATGTTCATTATTAAGGAATTATACATGTATTTTTCATTCAATGGTGTAGTTAAATAAATACTACAATAGGAATAAATGTGTGGGTTCCATGAGGTCGACCTCCTTATGGTTGAGATAATAGACACTTTTCATTAAATGAAGAGTGTTGGATGGCTATATATAGGTATATGATCCCTCATGTTAAAAGTATTTTGGTTCCATGGAAAGGATGTTGATTATCTCTTAATTCTCACAGCACCGTTCATAATGATTGGTGAAGGAAATAACACCCCTCTCAATGTATTAGATTCCTCTGGTTGTAAACCATGATCCAAAGTTATGTGGATTAACTATAGAAGAAATAGGCTTAATTCTGTGTCTTAAGTAATCTAGATCAATCTTAACCCTCTAAAGAAGAAGACGGAGGCTATGGTTTTCATTCCATAAGTACACATTGTTTCTTCAATAATACCATACATATTTATTCATGATGATAGATTGGGATTGTTTCTTATTTTCTTTCACTGCCAATGATCATGATCCCGTAAATCCCATTAGTGTTATTAGATTATTATTCTTAAAGGATATGATGTGTGTTTCTATTGGTTTTTTGAATAATTTATACCCTCACCATGATGCGGGACACCCCGTGACCCTTTAAAAATGGAAACACTATTTCTTCAAGAATGTATCGAATATTGGATTTTCTCTATTAACTATGAAATGTTCCACAACATGGATCTCCTAGTGGTCCCATAAAAATTACTACATCACTTGGACCATACTGTGGTGGAAGCTATTTTGATTACGAAAAAATTTATTTTTGATAAATTTAATTATTATTCATAAAATATTTATAAATTTCCAAGATATGTAAAAAAATATTTTTTATGCATAAATTAAATATTTGAAGTTCATATTTTTTATCTTGTTTTAGAAAATAAATAAAATTTTTATTTATTTTTTGAGATATTCATGGTTATAAATTGTGTAAAGAATATTATTGTTTTTTATGATTTATTTATGTGGAAAATTGTTTCTCAAAGATAGATACCTACATTACATGCTAGGTGTTATATTATGCAATTTAATTTTTACCTTTCTTTGATCCTAATTTTCAATTTGGTTCAAGAGATTAAGAATTGTTTGAAAAATAGTTTGTGCCGATCTGATGTTAGAAATATCATGAATTGAATTATATATCGATTAAAGTATCCCTGGGGTGGGACTTAGGGTCAAACTACCCACCTATCCAAAGACTTATTCACTTTTCTAGATAGCTGAGGGGTTAGCTATATATCACTATTGGCATACTTATATAGATATTTTCAATCACAAATAACTCTATGAATTTATATAAATTGTTTATATATCTCATACATGAGATGAATTTGGGTATATATGCATATTTTTAATTTCAATTTTTTGGTGCTTAACCCAAAATTATGGGTTTTATAAAGACTCACACATTGAGGTGTTCTGAAAAATTTAGATTAGTGGATGGAATGTGATTCCAAAAATAAATCTTTAAAATCATGAATACAAAAATGAATAAAAAATGAGATAATAAATATTTGATGAGATTAAATGCGTTCAATGTACATAATATATATATTAAAACTGCTGATACTAAATAAATACCTTAAAATAATAAGTGTGAGAATCCTTCAAAAGAGGAACTTTCCAAGAATTCAATAATTTAGTATAGGAGTCCCTAATAGTTTTTTTCCCAGGAATTATCATTCACAACACAAGAATGTAATAAGGTGACCCTAACATTTTGGTGACTTGTTCAAGGAATTTTATATGAGATATAATAATTTAAGAAACCCCAATGGTTGAGATATTATTGGAATAAAGTTGAGTGAATATATATAATATATTTTGATAAAGAGTTTATCTAATCATCTTTCCAAGAATCATATATGATTTGATCAAAAAAGTTCTTGTCTAAAAAATACAGTCATAGATTATTTACATTCACAAACAATTGTAGTTAATTATTGAATTTGAAACATGTCTAAATAAAATGATTTGATGTATGGGGGAATCAATTTTTGTGGGAACACTTTCCTTAAAATTACTTTATGAAAATATATAATAAATGATACTAACCCATAGACATGTCAGTGTTATAGATTATGGGATACTTCTTGATAAATATATTTAGATCACTCACAGGTATAACTCATAAGTCAACACTAAATTGGAATTTAAGGTTGATAAGTGTTCTCAAATAAAAAAAATTCTATGAATTTGAATGTGAATATTTTGAAAGTAAATTTCACTAACTATGAATCATTGTTATTGGATGACTTGTATCCATCACACATTTATTCTAACAAAAATTAGCTTAGAGGTAAGAGGGAATTAACAAAGGGTGAAATTGATCATTGTGTTAGTAACAGATCATGATTTTCTACATTTGATATTTCCACTTATGATCCAACTTTACCAAGTAGATTTAGTCTGTAGTTGTTGGAATTTTATTATTTTACATCTTTAAAAATAATTTAATTTATATATATCCTTTTAAAACAAATGGATTTCTATTCACTATTAAGGAAAATAAATTTTCTATATATATTAATGAGATGTTTTATGGAATATTGAATATGCTAATTGGTTTATACATCACTGATATAGAAAATCATATTATACTATTCAAAATGAGAAGGTTTGGGTTGATTCTAATCCCACCTATCATTGGAATTATCACCTTATACATATTGACATGAAACACACCCAATTATTATTTAGAGATGGAATCTTAGAACCATTCTATTATAACCCATTTTAAAATTGAAAATATTATTTGTTAGACAATATAACCAAATAACCTGAAGTTCCCTTGGGTTGATGGTTGTATTTTTTTTCACTCATTTCTATTTTCATTTTCAATATCATTATGAAATGGTGATGAGTTGGGTAATGGATTATATTATATATCCATTAAGGAAGAAGTGAATCTCCCATTTTGGTTATATGGTAAATGTGATTAAGTCGTTACTTCTCACATATTGGGAAAAGGGAAAAGTGTAAATGGATTCACTTGAATATCTATCCTATCAGATTCAAGGGGAATCCCATATTAAATCTTATTATTGGAAGATATGATCTCAAATTCTAGGGAAAGTGTTGAATAAATGACCTTTTATTAAATATTTTAGTGGAATATACTACTACCTATGGAGATCTGGATGGATAACTTCTAGGTAGGGGAAAATCTAAATAAAAGTGGAGAATAAATCATATGAGAGAAAATCCTACAGACGACTACAATAAGTGGTTATTAGTGTTTATACACTTCTAGATTAAGGATTAAGTGAATTGAGATGAATCGGGATTGATTGAAGAGTATACACACTTGAGTTAGAAGTAATGTTCTTTGAATTTATCTCATTTTAGTATTTTATATGCTTCAATACCTTATTAATGTGTTTTAAGGAGTTTTCAATTATTCTATTAATTATAAAAATTATTTGATCAAGTTTTGATAACCATTGAGGAAGTATGGAGAATCCCTAAAGCAAGAATAAGTTTAATTGAAGCTCCATGTAGAAGTCAACATTTTGATGTTATCAAAAAATGGATAAGTCTTGAATGTACGGATTTTCCTACTATGATGATTTGACAATGTTTTTAAACATAATAATTTAATTTTAGAGGGTAAATATTTGAATAAATCATATGGATTTTTGTTTCTTCTTATAACTCTATTTATCATAAGTTTTTTTCCAATCAGAAATATTTATTATATTACATCATTACCCTTATTAAATGTCTTAATTCAATGGGTTATTTTAAAAGGAAAGATTGTAAGTATTCTAGGGATTAGGGTGAGAAATTTTCCATTGATTTAAATTCTATGAATACAATCCTTGATGAACATAAGTATCAAAAGAACCCAAATTAAATCATTTATTGAGTTTCCATGTTTCAAATTTTATGCATATGAACTCATTTGGGATAACTCTAGAGTTTTTTGTTCAAGGTATAAAAATCATCAACACTAATATTTGTGTGTGATCCAAGAATGAGTAGAAACAAGGGATGATCTTCATCCATGGAAATGTAAGATCAATGAATATAGAAAATTAAGATTGTTAAATTATTTAATTTTAAAGAAAATCAGATTAGAATATGTTTGTGTTGTGATTTTAGGTTTATAATACCATGATTCTTAGAGAAGTAATTATCAAAGATTATTTTTAAGAGTATTTAATGAAGAGTTCCGCTACATATATTTATTCAATAATCAAGTGAAATTTTTGGGTTTAAAAGAGTAATGCAGTTGAACGCCTATTGAATATTAGGCTACTAGTAATCATATCCTATATCATTTTGATCAAAATCCGTCTGAGTGTTCTTGAGAAACTAATATGGGAGTCTAGGAATTTTACCAATACATGAATAAATGATAATAATTATAGACTTCATGAATATGGAAAATTGAATTGAGTTCCATACCATGGATTTATTTACAGTATATTAGAATATACCCTTGAAATTTTTAGTGTGGATCTTTTGGATAATTTTGAGAAGAATAGGTTAACACTGTGTGTTTTTATCTGAAGATATTATTTGGTTGATCCAAAAAAGTTAGAAAAGAGTCGATGAAGAAGAATCCATTCTTTATTTGTTGGATTTTGTCCCATAAAACCTACTTATATGTACTTTATTTGAACATGTATTCATAGTTTTGGATATTAATAAACTAATTATCTCCTCATGATTGTTCTTCTTTGTAATATAGTATGTTATAATGTACTTCGAGTAGTTTTCATACTAAATAGTCAAACTAGTTCCCCGCTAGGATGAGAACCCATTTATGCTATGAAACCATTCTTAAATATATTTTATGTAGACTAATGATATAATTTGAGGGATAAAAATGATATATGATATTAGGGGTGGATACTCATAAGATTTTGAGACACCTTCTCATGGTGTACACCCTTGGAAATATGCAATATTGGATATTATTAGAATGAGACCGATTATTAAGAAATCCATATTTATATTTTTAATTGTTTGTTTCTCTCTATGGGTAGATGTATTGATCCTTATACTTTAATATTTTTATTAGTAAGCATTACAATCCATGTACTTTGATGTATTGATGAAAACTTTGACGACGTATGTTTGTGGTGAGGAAGGATAATTTGGGAGCTTCATGAGTAATATTGCATTATTGAATGATGCGAGAAAGGATTTTCCCTTATGTTTTACAATGTAAGTTGATCTATCAAGATATTTTATGAAAATTAATAAATAAATCAATGGACATGGTTTTCTATAAAAATTTTTATTTTCCGAAAGTAGAAGAAAGAGACATTGGGAATATAACTCGATGGCACCCACATGAAATCTTCTTGATTAGAGATATCGTGATAAAGGTATTATATTACATAGTATGAATCCATATGAGTTATTATATCATTACAATATTAACTTCTTTATCTATGGGTGCTTTGGTGTATTGCTAGGTGCTAACATTGGAATTTAGGCTTCTTTACCTAGTTCCATTGAGAAAGAGGCCTAGAGGGTCAGAAACTAAGTGTATCCAAAATCTCAGTTAATAATACATTATTATTTAATATTTTAAAAGTTGGATTAATATTACTCCAATGCATGGTTTTATAATTTTTAATGTTTTATTATTCACTTATACTCTATCACCGGTTATTCGAGAGAATATAAAGTGAGAAAAATATTTTGTAAATATTAATTTTTTTATTTGGTGAATATAATATTTTTTTTTATTTTTTGGTGAATAATGTAGTGATATCTATTTATTAAATAAATAGTCATTATTCAAGTCCTGATAAATATTGTGGAGGAATGGTGAACCATGTTTTTTAGTCGAGATAGAAATAATATTTATCGAATATTATTTGACTAAAATCTATTTAATTTAATTCAAAAATTAAGCACATGTCGAGGAAATAATAATAATGTTATTATTTTAGACATAGGGTTTTGCGGGGGATTAAAAAATATTAAAAGGGACTTGTGAAATTATTTATTTATGAACCCTAGTGATATTTAAACCCAATTATATTATTTTTCCAATAGTGACAATTCATTTTTTATTTTGCACAACGATATCCGAAGAGAATCCTCTCAAGCCCTAGAGATATCCCTCTCCAAGAACTCTCCTAAGAATGAAGAGCGATCTACCCCTTCCTCTGAATCATTATTCAAAAAATATCATGGAGAAAGATTTGGATATTATTATCGAGGTGAACAAAGGTTAATGTCGTAAGCGATATGATCAATCATGCTAGAACTCTGAGATTATAATGGTGAAATTACGATAATTGTGAAACACATGTGGATCACCGCTAGAGGGAATATTCTCTTCATTCCTATAATGAAACAACTATAAAATGTAGATATGTTTTCAAATCCATCATTAATGAAATAATTCATGAAAGGTAATTATTTAATTTGTTAAATTAATTTCAAATAATATGTGATAATATTCTCGCTGGTTCAATAATTTTATCCACTATCTATTTTATTTGATTCAATTATATTTATAGTTTCATTTATAATCATGTAGAGCTCGGATTGATCATCGATCGTGACAATAAGAAAAGTTGGTTGGGACCGATTGTATGCTTATGCTACAGTCTGAACATATATGTGGTATTAGAGAAGTCACATAATTATTTATAACTATTTATATATAGATGATTTATTTAAATTTTTTCTCATTTAATTTTAAATTAAATTTTAATCTTTTTTTCAATCCAAATTGCAAGATCTACTTCTTCGTCTATATTTTATCGTAGATCTAATCAAATCGATTATTTTTATAAATAAAATAAAACTAGAGATCGTAGCTGGAGGTGTCGAGGATTATAGTTGTATAACACAAGAGTACACACTGTGTAATCAGACTTACCCACCATGTACTAGTGTTCAATTCCCCAAGAATTAGTTTAGAAATAATTCAATTCATGTTTATAGAATACATTCAGTGTATTTAATTCCTCACACCATGTATTGAACAGGATTTCATGTCCCTCAGTTAGTAGGAAAAAAATCCGTGTAGCCCACATACACTGTGTGTAGTTCCTTATGCCATAGATGGGCCATGCATTTTTATACATGACCTACCAGACTGGTGACCGTGTAACTTGGATTCGACACACAGTGTAGCCCTTTGTACATGTTGTGTACTCCAATTTTCAAAAGAACATTTTTCCAGCCAAGTCCTTAGGCCTGTGCCTTAGATATATGGTAATATATATACACATCATGTACCTCACTTGTACACACCATGTACTTATACTTAATTATAAATAATTGAAATTAATTTATTATCCTCTATAAACCTTATCGATGTGTGTTGGCATGTGGTCATTAAGTTGATAGGACATACTTTGTGTTAGGTTTTAATATATATATATATATATATCTATATATGTGTGTGTGTGTAATTAATTTCTATTTAATATTCTAATCTACATATAATGTATGATTTTTATTATAGATATTACTCTAAATGTATTGAAGCATAACACATGGCAGGAAAATCATATAATTTATGTATTCATTAAGTTGATAATACACATCATGAAAGTATATGATATGTCATGTTTTCCATATGGAATAATATTAAATAGTATACGAGTATAATACATGTTGGGTAGATTTGAATGGGTATTCAGTGTGTTTCCTACATGGAACATTTATAAAAAAAATTAAATTTAAAAATATTTGTTTAATTTTTCTATGATTATGATAGATGAGAATCTCACAAAAATGTGGGTGTGAATTATGATAAAAGAATTTATTAGTTAAAGAATATAATTAATTTATTTGACCATCATTTATATAACATAAGAATAATTAATAATTGAATTATTGTTTTGTAAAATTTGTAATTCATTACATGCATATGGATGATCATGATCATAGAACAGACCTTTGTATGTGATTGGTTTCATTTTATTTATTATTAAATTAAATTGGTGGCCTACATGTCGTATCTCATCTCATTATGTATGGGAAAACATTCCCATGGTATCTTTTATGTAAACCCATTTCCTCTCACCTGTGTGTGAGTAAAATCATATGTAATGGATGGAGCTTCCAAGCTAGTGGAGGTGGATCAAGTTTGGTGCCAAAGAAAAAACCAATCCAATAAGGATCCATAGGTAGATTAATGGAAATATGTAACATTAACCTTAATAGGTTCAAGGTGTTTTCCCATAGTCAACAGTCAATTTATCAACCGCCTGGTAAACAAACCATTAGTAAATGTTTATGATTATACCTATAAGGACCCATCCTTAAATGTTACGTAATAATGATTTTTATTAAATAATTCAAATTGAGAATATTTTTGGGTTTAGAGTTTTAAATAATTAGACCATAAATATTACATAATAGACCTATACATTACATGTGGATAGTTACACTAAGTATCCACTTTTTCCATCAAAAGGAAACCCTTAAAATCAAATATGATTTCTTTTTTGGGATAAAAATATTCTTGGCCTTTTATTTTATCTTAAAAATCCTTATACCCGATGGAAAACATTTCAGAAACATTTGTTGAGAATAAAATGATCAAAAAGGAATATAAAATAAGTAATAAAACAATTAGTCAATAAATATTTAAAACCTATAAAAACATTTTCACAAAATCATACGTTTCACCCATAAAACATGAACTATTTATCTTGAATCATGTAATAATAAGATTCCAAAAAAAACTTCATAGAAATCATAAAAAATAAAGGTAACTTGTTTAATACACATCATAATTTCATTGTAGGTTTCATAAATAAATTGGGACTAACATTTATCGTTACGTTTGGAATACCCGTCATAGTATATTACCTAAATCTCTTAGGGAAACCTTAATATTTACCTTCGTCATATTACTCAATGCATTGGAGAGCTAGAATGGGATCACCCACCCTCGGTTTGTCATAGAATCTACCTTATATGTACACAATTCTCAAAAACCATAACACAATCATAACACATAAAACAAGAATAAAGGAAAAAAATAATTCCACTTCAAAATCACTTTTATTCATTACAATCCGTGCACTCATAAATGATAACACATTATTTTAAAATAAATTGATAGACTTTTAAAATAAAAATAAATGCATATTTTTGATATAAAAGTGATAAATTACATTCATGATGTATATTTTAAATAAAACATTCCATGTTATTGAAATAATCAAACCAAATTTTAAACATATTTAAAAATTTAGAAAGAAGATTTTAGAATCATAGTGTCCCATACCACTTTGATAATTTTAAAGAAATAACCATTTTGAAACATTAATTTTCAAACGAATAAAACCTTAAATCCATATTGAAAACATTTACATTAATGATAAATATTTATAAGAACAAATCTTTAAAACTTTTAAAACAATATTTTAGTAAAAGAGTCTCGTAACACTTGGGAAATACTTGAATAAAAGTAATTATAGAATAACATCAAAAAAATTAAATATCATGAGAATATAAAAATTCATGATATAAAATTTCAAAAGGGTTGTATATACACCTTATAGGACAATAATGGTTGAAAATATCAAGATATGCCTCAATGAAAAAAGATTCAGACGAAGTCCCTTACAAAGATCGTATCGTTAGATTAAGGATAAATTAATGAAATAATTATGTGTGACAAATATAAATACACCCAATATAACTTTATATTCAGTATATAAAAATTATATTTGATTCACACATATTCTTGGGAAAACAAAACCAATACCGTGGATATATAACTCTACGAAATGAGATTAAGTTAACATTTCCCTTACCTCGAGTCTGACGTTTATCGTTCATTACTTATATTAATAAAAAAAATATAGTTTAATTTATAATTTATTAATAACTTTTTTCATGTTTATTATTCATTTTATATTACTTATTACCCTGTTATAGGAATTAGTTAATTATTTGAGTTCATATCAGACATTTTTTCGATGTTCGGTATATTAGTCAAAAATAAACTTGTTATAATTATAAGTAGTACATGTGGTAAAAATTACATTATCCTCAAAATAGTATGCATGATTTAAATATAATATATATCCATTATATATGTTTTTATAATAATCCATAATATTTGGATATTAAAAATGAAATGCACCGTTCATGGAGATAGTAGGCCCTTCGTACGCATAAACGCTACTTTCATTTCTTTGTCATGTTAATGTAATGAAAACTAAATGATACATAGGTATATTATAATTACTTTATAATATCAATGTTATATTAGTTCCATAAGTTCATTAAATCCCTCCTTTATACGTTCCATGTATGGCATGAACAAGTATTAAAATATTAGTTTTTTTATAAATTTATTTTCGAATTATAATAGACGAAAATTGATATATTTAGATGTTAAGGTGAAAATGGGTCAAAATACTCTCAACCAATAGGTTTTAGATAGTTTTTAGTCACAAATTTGACTTAAACTTTTGGATTTAACCAGTAGTTAAATAAATTAACTCTTAGCATGTCTTCTTGTATTTTTAAATTATACAGTTAATATAGTTACTGTAAAATTCCAAGAGAACCTAAAGTGGACTGTTAATGAAAATTTTAACATTATCTAAATTAGTTGTCTAAAAATTATATTTTTATGACTATTAGGTCATTTAATAAAATAGTATTTTTTTAAACTCATTTATGTCAATTTTGACACTATTTAGTAATTGTTTTTTGTTAAATTCATAACCACTTTATTCATTAAAAAAAATTACATTAAATCCAATATAACATATAATAATCATCCAAAAAATCCATGATGGCATAAAAAGTTTCAAATTATATTTATTTTAATATTTGTAATATCATTTATTTGAATCTTTCAATAATAAGTTAATCCCTGCATCATCATTGTGTCATAATTTAATTTTTTTTTAATTTCTAAAAATTATAAATAAAATACCATGATGTATTAAATATTTTTATTTTTATAATTAATTTTTATTTTCAAAGATATAAATTATATAACCCCATATTAAATTTTCTTTTTGTAAAAAGATACATGTTTATGTTATATTTCTCTTTAGATTAAATTAATTATTATAACATGTCATTATAACTCCCAAGTGGATTACAAATGCCAAATGTGTGGATAATGATTTATTTGGTCACCCATGACTCATAAAATAAGATTATGATATGTGTTAGGGTTATTTTATATTATTATAATATAATTTTTAAATTTATTTTAGTAATTTACACTTTAATGTTGGTAAATAAAAATAATTACTGAAATTACTTTTTATAATATCCCAAAATAAAAGGTACTTATTTACATAATTTGGTCATTCTAATTAAAAATACTGAATACATTTTCCAAATTAAAAACATATAAGTTTCATTAATAAGTTTAATACTAATTCCCATTGTCATAAGAGAAAGCGATTTTTTAGGAAGTGAAAACTACGAAAAGATTGACATGTGTTTTTGTCCAATTTAAATGTGAAATTACTTATAACGACCAAAATTAGATAAAATGATAAAACCATAATACAATTACTCTTTAAAACTAATTAAAAATATAATATAACTTTATAAATAAATTAGAAGAAGATACAGTTTTGAATTAAAATGAAGTATTTTCACTATTCATTAAAATATGAATTTTATCAGAAAAATACAAAAAATTATACTAATGTAAATTTTAATTTCTTGATTCTAAAGAATAAGTTTATTATGTCAAATATAACTTATATATTTTTTAAATAGTAGATTTAAAAAGGGTTCTCCATTAAAATGCGGTAAAACAACCTTTAAAAAAAATAATGGAGTGTTTTATGCTTAAAATTGTATTTATTCCCATTTTAAGACTCTAAATTTTTTTAGATAAATTTAAAAAAAATAAAAAAACATGTGTAATCATATATAGTTAGATTTTTCATTCTGTCCAATACAAAAGTTAGGCATTAACCACCCTTTTAAATAATAATATTAATAGTTTATTATTTATCGGTATAACTCAGTCTTGTGTGCAATGTATGATTTTGGAAAACTCATTGTTGCGTATCCGGTACGATATTGGACATACCATCCAATTTAAAGTAAAATTAATATTTAATTCATAAATATTAATTAATATGAAAATTTCTTATTCTATAGTTACCTGGGATGTTTCATCCTTCCCTTGTTTTGGAAATTATGTCCTCGCAATTTTAAATCTGGGATTGGTAACTAAGGCTTCAATTTTCAAAATTACTTTATTGAAATCCCTCATTGGAAAAGATTCAATAAAAATATCACTTTAAAATAACGAAAGAAAAGTAAAAAGCTCATCTAAGATAACACATAATAGGATTCCATGTAGGAAAACATGGTTATAGAATAAAAACTAACCACATTTTTTCTTATAGAGAGTGATAGAAAACATGATCCGGAGAAATTTATCAATCCGAAAGCCACAAACTTTTGATGGGTTAAATAGTATTTGATTTCCTAGTAATGAAAGTAAACATATATTTTTTTTGTTTTAAGGTGATTTTTATAATTTTGAGTAATTATTTTACTACTCAGAATAAGGACATAAGGAAATTTACTTACTTAAAAAGTAGAGTTTTATCCTTTAATCAAATTCCACCACAAACACATCTTTTTCTCCAAACTATGAGTATTTAGGATGAATTGACTTAGTAATCCACAAAAGATAAACTATATATTTATCCTATCTTAAAACATTAATCAAAAACCAAAATGGTTCGAACCAGATCAAATAATACCACAAAATAATAATCTTTTATAAGAAGAATGACTACTCTTAATCTCAAAGTTCAATAGTAATACCCAAAGATCAACAAAGGTCATTCAGCAAACAAATGTCCTTAAAATTACTCAAAATAGTCCAACTAATATTTAAACCCAAAACTCAAAAGAATATGACAATATAGTATTCCATGATAAATTTTAACATGTATCTCCAAATAAAATAAATCACTCTTAAAGTCTCATACTAAAACGTAATTAACTTATCACATATTCTCCATGAGAGGTTAATTTTTTTTATAAATAACCTAATTTCCATAATTAAAAAATTAAAATCAAAGAGTATTAAAAAGTATAATTCAACCATTAATCCGTTAAAATCCTAGAGTGTTCTATTGACCATATTTATATAAAGTTTCTAAAACAAGGAACGTTTTACAAAATACCATTTATCTCGTAATCCCCAAATCATTCTCCAATACTAATGATATCTATTCGATAAAATATCTGTATCACAAATAAAATAATTCCTAACCAATAAAATAATTTAATTAAAAATAATTATTCATACTAACCAGAGACACCACATAGACCAGTGGTAGGCGATAAAGGCTTGACACACTCTGGTTTTGGGTTTGATTCCCACAGCCTTGTCCGACGTGAAGGGTTGTCCCAAGGAATGTTTTTCCCTTTTAAAAAACTGTATAATTATTATAACTATAAAAAATTAGATAAAATACTCAAAAATAACCATAAGGTGTTTAAGCCTCAAAAGTTTTTCTATACCTTTCATTTTTCATCCACAAAAGTACTAACCCATAACTACCTTAAAAATAGATGTCTCCAAAAATACTGTTAATTTTCATGAAATTTAGTAACATAAACCTCAAAGGGGGTTCTAATATATTGAACATATGATCTTCCTTATAATTATAAACCCATGATAAAATCCTTAACTCTTAAGAAAACATCATATTCTCCAAATATGTCTAAACCATTCTCTGATACCAACTATAAAGACCCAGTGTAACCGCCCAATATTTTTCAATGGAAATTACCTTCTTATAAATATTTCATAAAATCACATGAAAACAAAACATAATGAACTACTATGTTTTAAGTGACCTTTAGACATAATTTTTTCACTTTAGTGTTTGGGATTTCAAAAATCTAACATACATGGTTGCAATCGGTTTGTTATTTGGAGTCCAATAAGAAAAAATTAATTTTTTGGGAATAGTAACCTACCCTTATAAATAGTAACATACCCTTATGAAAAGTGATATACCCAATGAATATTAACCTTAAATAGGATAATATATAAATAATATTCAAGTTGAAAGTATGATATACCTATATTTTGGAATATGTAAATGAATGTTTCAAAACTGCTTTTTGATAGTAAATTATGATTTTAATTAAATATTAAAATAATAATATTTAGAATTTTTTTAAAAAATGAACTTAATTTCTGGATTCTACACATTGAAAAATGGTTAGGGTGGATTTTTGGGATCTTTTTGAAATACTTGAATTTTTGATGAATAGTGAAATACCATAATTTACAAAATAAGCTAAATAGGCTAATTATAGAGTCATCCATGATGTTCTACTTATGTAATCAAATTTTTTTTGGTTTACATGATAAAATTACTATTCTTGGTCATGTAACACTCACTATTCCTTGTATTGTGGGGAAATAATAAACTAATGAATTTTATATGGAGAAAACCCCTCTCCGCTCTACTATAAATACCACCCTTCACACCCTTATTTCCTCACACCTCTCAAGCTTGAAGACTTGCCTAAAAACTGACCAAGCATCTTCCCTAGCACCTCTCCCTCTTCCAAGAGCTTTTTTTTCTCATCAAAAGGCCAATCCAAGCTTCCTTAAGGATGATCTCAAGAGGAGGATTCAAGAGGTATTTTCTCTCCGTGTTTTCCTTTAATTTCTTTTCAATTTCATGTTCTTTTCTTATTATATACCCACCTATATTCATCCAAATGGTATGGTAAATTCAGTATAATAAATAAATTAAAATTTTATGATACTAATTTGATATTATACCATTTAACCACCTTATCCTCTTCCTTTTAGTTTATAAAAGAAAACGTTGTTCGTGAGGTGTTAATCTATCACCTTTAGGAATGAAATGTTTTGTTTTTCCATTTCTACCTTCAGATCTGGTCATGAAGAAATTTTTATTGTTGAAACAGAATATAATATATTTTTTATGTCATATTTTAAGTTTGGGAACTAACATATTAAAATATTAATAAATGAGTAAAAAAAACAAGTTCGTTGTGGTTGACAAACCGTCTAAATTAACCCAACAATCATCATTTAATTCTTATCTAATGATTCATACACATGGTATATAATATAATTCATCATAAGATCATTTAATGTTCTTTAATATCATCAATAACATAAAATATCTATTTTGTATGTTTATCCATGTTCCACATGAACTTCAATTTATGAATACAAGTGAAACGCTCATGAAAACCATAAAAATGAACATTCCCGAACAATGTTTTTAAACTATATAACTAATCCAAAGGCACATAAAATAACTTAATCAAACCATAATGAACCATATTAATGTAAAAAAGGTTCTTTAATTTTCAATTAATGAATCTAATGTGGTTATATAGGACATTAAAGTGAATAAAGTGTTCAGATACAGGGTAAGGGGAAAATCTCGAACCCAACTTTCTTTATTCGGGTTCTCCCTCTTTCACTCCATTTTTTTGTTTGCTATCCATTTTAAAATATTTTTTTCATTATTATCTTCAATTTTATTGGATATAAATTTTTTCTACTATATTTTATGTCAAACAAATTTTTTCCAAAAGAACTCTTCTTTCCAAAACAAACATTTTACTTATCACTCAAGGTTGATGGTTACCATATCAAGTATGTTATTCCCACCTTATTTTGGGAACCTAATGTTTATGAATGTGTTATTATGAGATTAAACCTATAAATTTAAATGGGTTAATTATGTTAATTTCTGGTATATGTTCATTGTGGCATCGATGATAAATGATAATAATATGATGTGACGGGTGCCCCCGGAATTATATAGCGCAATATGAATGTTTCAATGTGACGGGTGCACCTGGAATTTTACAGTGCTCCAATGAACTGGGTAAAGTTATGAATATCAGTATTTTACTAAAATGACGTGTGAAAAAGATGCTATATTTCTTCACATGTATTTGTGGTAGTTAACCACTAGGGCATGATGTTTTATTTTTTTATGCATTGCCACATTTCAAGTATCTTATTATTGTTTATTCCCATGTTCATGATCGTTTTCCTATGATATGATTATTCTCACCCCATGCTATATTGTTATTCTCTATCCTCTTACTGGGATTTTGGATCACCCCTTTTGATGTATATCCTCAGGTGTCTACATGTACTAAGGAGAGGTCAAGTGCGAATAAGAAGCTAGAGACGAAGGAATTAAATAAATGTTTATGTTTGATGTTGTAATTGTTAAGTATGGTCCTAGTTTGACCAAGACACTAAATGTAACATTCCAGGTAAATAAAGAATAAAACATTCTCATATTTATTAATATTTACTAATTAAATATTAATTTTACTTTAAAGGGGTTGCTATGTTCGATAGCGTACTCGATACGCAACAATGAGTTTCTTTGAAAACTTACGTTGCACACTAGTAATATAATAATATTATTTTAAATGGTAGTTAACACGTAGCCGTTGTATTGGCGGGAATGAATATAAATAACTATAATATGATTATATATGTTTTTAAATGTCTTTACATTTATCCAATATAAGATAAAGTCTTAAAATACGAAAAAATTCAATTTTAGGCATATATACCCTAATTTTCACTAAAGGTTCACTTATCGCCTTTTGATGGTGAACCGTCATTAAATATAATTTTGGTAACTATTATACATTCTATTGGACAAAATAAAACTCTTATTTAGAATCGGGACATCAAAATTTACTTTGTGTAAATTTTTGGTATTTTTCCGATAAAGTTCATTTTTAATGAATAGTGAAAAATGTTGTATTTTAATTCAAAACCTCTTTTTAATAAAATTTGTTTATATGATTAAATTATATTTTGAATTGGTTTTAAATTTAAATTAGAATATATTTTTACCATTTAATCCAATAGTGGTTGTTGGAATTGATTTCACTTTGAAATTGGGCTTAAACTAGTGCCAATCTTTTGATATATATTGTTTCATAAAAACATGCAATTTTTTTTGACAGTGGGAATTAATTAATGAAACTTATATGTTTTTAATGTTGTAAAATAGACATAATTTTTGAATTCAGAATATCAAATATAGCTTACGATGAATTTTTGTTATTTTTCTGAAAAACTTCAATTTTTGATAAATAGTGAAACCACTAAGTGGTACTTAAAAAACTGATTTTTCGTTTAAATGAAATTTTACCACCTCTGTGTTTTGAATTTAAAAAATCGGACATACATGGTTTTCATTATGAAGTAAAATGTGGTTCACTGCGATTAAAATAATTTTTTGGTGAATAGTAACTTTTAAGTTTTTTATAGCGATTAGAGGTAATTCGTGTAGTTTAAGTTAAAAATAATGTTTTAATAATATAAAATGACCTAGAAACATGTCCTACCATTATTTTATTTGTCATGGACAACAAAGAAAATCCATGGGTCAACTTGGGGACCCCATGGATCCCCTTTGGTAGGAAAATGACATTAATACCTTTTTATTTAACGTTAAAATTAAAATGTCACAAACATGTGTTGTTTTAATAAAGAAATTTTTACATGGGGTTATACAAGTGATATTTTTGACTATAAATATTCATTAGAAAGATAATATTATTTCCTACATCATGATATTTTTTTTATAATTTTTAGACATTATATAAATTAAATTATTTATGACATAATGATGATGCAACGATTACCTCATCAATGAATGATTTAAATAAAATTAAAAGATAATGTACAATCTAAGACTTAAACTTGTCCAAGAACTATTGGATAAGTAAATTTCTAACCCTTATCACCTTATCCTATAATTATATCAATGTGGGACCTTTAAAATCCGAAAATCATTTTAAAATAAAGTAAACTCTTATAACTTTCCAAGAGTGACCCTCCTCTCCTCTTATAAAAGGCCCCCACCTATACCACCTTACCCTCACCTCTCAAGCCTTTGGTTCAGCCAATATCTGCCCATTTTGTCCTTCCACATCACTCTCTTACTCCTAGAATCCTCACTTTGGGGAGAAGTCTTCCCAATGAAGCCTTTGAGCTCAAATCTAAAAGAGTTACCCATTTTAAAGGTAGTGTTTTCTCTTGTGTTCTTATGTTTTATTTTGCCTCTCCAACCCCCTAAACTCTTTTTATTAATTTATTTTGCAACTAAACCACTATCTTAAATATACTAGTATAGTGTTATGTAAATTATTATAGCAACACATACACACACCTACATCTAATGGTTAAAGAACATACTGTTTCTGTGGATGGAGAATTTCTGCCTCACGAAACGATGATTGTTCAACACTCATACAACACCTTCAAAGGTGGCCATTAAGATGTCACTATATTTATATATGATATATAATATGTTTATGTTTTACTTAATCTTCTGTATTTTTCATTTATGGCATACCTTTACGGTTTCCATTATGGGTAAATGCGATATCTTCATTTCTGGAAGTGCGGACTACCGCCCCCTCAAAGTGATTTGATTCGTTAATGCCATATGTGGGACATATAAATGATGGATTTAAAGTTATTATATATGATTTATGTTACATATAAATGATTAATATAATTATGGAATTAAAATATACATACCTCTCATTTAGTTTTAATTCCATTAATATGACATAGAAATGAAAGTAACGTTCATGCATACGTACGACTTACCGTCTCCATGAACGGTGCATTTCAATTATTTTCTGTAAATGATTATGAAATACTATAAATACATTTATATGCTGGATATATATGATATATATGATTTCCAAATCATGAATATCATTCTGGATATAATGAACCTTTGACCACACGAACAACATGTAATTGTAAGAAGTCCACTTTCGACTTAAGAACCAAATATCGACAAAACAAACATTATTAACTTAAATACTTGCATAGTGTTTATAACATGGAAATAAGTGATATAAAAGGAATAATGAACTTGAAAAAGGTTCTTAATCAAGTATAAATTAACTCAGGTTTATTATTCAGGACGTTAAAGAACGATCGAGTCAAGTCGGACCCGAGGTAAGGGACTTCGTCTCAATCTCCTCTCAGTGAGGCATATTTCGTTTTATACACAAATTTATTTTATACAGTTTATAAAACCCTTTGAATTTTACTTTTATACAAAAGCAATATTTTTCTATGAAGCGTTTTACTAAATGAAAAAAAGGAATGTTTCTTTTACCGTACGCGGTGACAATGACCTTTTCCGCCGTCGTTAGTATTATTTGGTCTTTTTCTTCCTCAATAAGCCATAATGTTTTTTTAAATGAAATAAATACCATATACTCTTTTAAGTATTTTGGTATTGAAAATGGTTTTTTATAAGGGATTTTTTATGTCAATATATTTAAGCGATATATTGTGATCAAAGTGTGGAAATGTTTTCTTTCCATTATATTTGTTTTATGTCTTATGATTTTATAATGGTACTTGGACATTTGACAGGTGGTTACGTGATAAACCATATGACAGGTGGTGCCGTGAAGACTAGGATGGGTGGTTATGTTATAACCTCCAGTGCATTGGGTATTGAAGTCGGCTGTATGGCTATTCCATTGAGTGATATGTGTGGAGGTCGACCGTATGGTTATTCTAGTTAAGTATGTTTATGTCCCATTTTACCTTTATATGTTATGTGATCTTTATATGGGTTTTATGGTAATATTTTGGATACAGAAGGGTAATTAATGAACTTTTATTCAGTGAAGAGTTTTTACAACTTCATAAAGGTGAAAAGTATTACTTTGATAATGTATACATGGTTTACTTGTTGTTTTGAAAAACTAACAGTTTTCATACATTGTGTATCCCTTACTGAGCTTTTTATGCTCACCCCAAGTTTTTGAAATGTTTTTCACAGGACTTAACGTGGAATAGGGTCAAGGATGGGATCAAGGGAGAATCATGCTACCTAAAACATGGAACTAGACATGTTTCTTTTTAAGAGTTTTTATTTTATGAAAACATAATAGAAGTTTCTACTTTGTAATCTTTTGAGAAGTAATAGTTATGTCCTAATTCTCTAAAACTATAAACCTGAAAGGATCCTCAATGTGAATTATTAATTTAATTAAATATTAATTAATGTTTAAGGCCAGGGCCTTATACTAAAACTTTGGATCCTTTATGGGTAATACTACTATGTTGTTTATCTTTAAAATGATGTAATAGTAATATAAAAAAAGGTCGGGTCACTATACCTAGCCTTAAATGTGACATAATCTTGAGTTTTAATCAAGAATTAACATTGATGATCTTTTCAAATTTAGTGTTTTAGGGAATTAGGTCATAACTATTACAAAATAGACCCAGAAATTACATGTGGATAGTTACATTCAGTATCCACTTTTTCCAACCAAGGAAACCCTTTAAACAAAACAAGAGTTCTTTTTCTTGATAAAAATATTTTTGACTTCTTCCTTTCTCATAACCATACTTAAATCCTGTGGAAATTTTTTTTGAAACTTGTGATTAGCATAAAATTATCAATATGGAATATAAAATAAGGAATAAAATAGTTATTCCAAGAATATATAAAACCCATAAAAACATCTTCAAAAAATCATTCTTTTTACCCATAAAACATAAAATATTAAGCTTACTGATTACCCACTAAATGAGGATAATATTAATTGGTAATATATATAATATTAATGTTATTTATTATTCATAAAAACCATTTTATTGCATTTTACACTTTGAACATCATTTCACATTATGATTGTAATACCTTCTTAAAATGCACTATTATGTGGTACATTTTTGAACATCATATAAAGTACCCAATGAATCATCTGATTTTAAGGAATATAATTATACATATTTTAATTTTATATTTTTGGAAATTTATCTACACTTAAATATGATCATGTTTTATTCAGGGATCAATTGATAATTCATGGAGGATTATGGAGATATTTGGCAATGAAAGGAAGCAATTCTGGAGAAGTAAGATTGGACACCAGCCCACTGATGAGACTATGGGGCCCAACATACAGGCCCAATTAATCCCAAATGTCGTGGGATTATATAAGACATGTATAGGAACAAATAACTATTCAGGATCCAATGCTAATTCGGCCTCTATTTTGTCCATTTAGGAGGACCAAGTTAGAGATAAAATTCTGGGCCAGATTCTGCGGCCCAGAAAAACAGCCCAACAATTAAACCATATCTTGAAAACCATAACTCCTTTTGGGCTGAGATTTTACAGGCTGTTAGGGGAACTCCGGATCTTAATTTAATTCTTATATTTCCAATCCAAATTCTGCCATATAGAAGGATTTTCAGGCTCCTCTGTTTGGTGGATGCAAGCTGGATTCCTTTTTGGGTCAAGGATGGAAAGTATTCTTTCCACAAACTTTCCACCACCCTAGACCTACCATACTCAAGTGGGATGACTTTTACTATTGGAGGCTCGACCCAAGGCTCCCAAAATGACTATTTAAGGTAGTGGTGGTGAAGGAGTTTTAATCTTTGCGATTGTTTTCATCTTAATGATATGCTGCCAATTTCTCTTTGTAAGGTTCTTCCTTCACATGTAAGTTGTTTTAATTCATCCTCGTTTCTTAATAAAAGTTCTTCTTATCTTAGTATTTTTTTCATCTCCTTATCACTTTGATACCGTTGGTTCAATGTATGAACTTTTTCATACCAAACCTTGTGAGATTATCACACAACAGTGGAGTGATTGTTATTTTATTGCGTTTTTTTACTTCTCCATTTCCTCCCTCATGAGTCTACTTTACGTTTCCATTGAAAGCATAGAATCAATGGAGGGATAACCCACTTATGGGTTGATCCAAGGCAGTATCAAGGGGATGGATTGGATGTTATTTATCACCTCATTAATGTATAATCACTTCTTTAATTGAGATTTTTATTTGATGATTTTTAAACTCCATCGTCCTTGTTGAATTTAAGGCAACACACTTCAAGTGCTAATACAAACCTTTACCTTGAAGTGCTCAAAACATTGATCCTTCAAGTGTATAGGTGATTAGTATTAAAGGGTGTAGGTATTAAACCAGTAAGTGATGATGTTGTTTTATCTCCTTAAATGAACCCATCTCAAATTTAATAAATTGAAATAATTAAAAAGAAAATATGTCCAATCCACCCCGAGCGATAACCTAAGATAAACTCATTCTTTTAAATTGAATTCACTTAAATCTGTTAGTTATAATTTAAAACCATATAAAATCAACCCAATTTGGCCACTTCATAGCCAAAAAAGTCCATAGAATGTACGTGTCTATAGGTTTCTTCTTAGGTCTCTGAGGATTCGATAACCCAAGATAAACTACAAGGACTGTTATACCTTCATCTCTTGGGTAAATTTTAGCGAGAATAAAATTTTGGCGCCATTTTCGGGGGCCTAAGTATGTTATCTTAGACACTATCATCCTTTTTTTTCATCTCACTTATCATATCTCATCCCCAATTTCATTCCTATGGAAAACCCTTTTGAACAAATCCAATCATGGGGAACCTCTACTTACATTGATCACTCCACACCAAGTGTGATGTACAATAACCATCCTAGTTTCTACTGGTGGGATAATCAACAAAATAATGAGCCACAATGTTTTAACTCCTGTGATACCCAAAACATTCCAACATATAATGAGTTTTAATCCCCAAAAAGCCAATCTGAACACCCTTTGTGCAATTCCAACAACTTAAATATCCACCTGGAATAGACCATCTGTCTCAAACCCTTATCCATCCTAATCCACATCCATTACTTGATAAATTGTGTCAAAAAATGTAGATAATGAATTTTGAGGTTTCATCATTGAGGTTAGAACTACAAAGTATTAAAAATTGTGAGGAACCCATCCCTACACCAACTGCCCCTTCCATAACCTTATGTGACATTTCTTATTTCCCACACACCTCTCATGAATTTACTGAAGATAAAACCTTTGGATTTGGGGAAGATTAAGAGGATCAAGGAATTTTTTATGGGTCTTTAAATCAGGAGGAAATTTACTTTTTGGATTCAAAAGAGGATAATTTGACATCATGGATTGAGTCTCCTATGTATAACATTATTGATGATTTTTCAAAAACATCATTCACTAAACCATTGAGATAAATTAAAAACATTTAGTCCATAACCATTCCTAAAATTTATCTTTCCAATTTCGAGGTTGAATCTTCTATTAAAAGGGAACCAATATTGTTGAGAAATTTGGAAAATTAAAATATGTTGGTTTTAAAATCTCAACCTATGTTTGAATGTACTATCCAAACTTAGCTCAAAATTATTGTCCTCCCTTCCATTATCAAGTATCCCTTTATAAGATATAACCATGCATAATTAGTTGGTATTAATTCTTCTCTTGAAACCAAAAAAGTTGGAACGACCATTGATGTGTTTGGAAAAACTATAGTGGAAACTGGATCAACCATTTCTGATATTCCTTGGATTTTACCACTCATTATAAAACATAGGTTTGCACACGAAAAAAATTATAAACAAATAATCAATCTCAATCTAGTGGAAATGGAGAAATATGGGGTCCTTAAAATTTTTAAAATTGGTATTGGGTAAGTAAGGGGTCTATGTCGGGCTGAATACATTAAACAAAGCGCTGCACGAGAGGCAACCCGTGGTTTTCATGTTTCTAATCTTTCTGAAACATGTTTATTTTTCAAATATTATTAATTAATCATTTTGATATTTAAAAAAAATATAATAATAATAATAATTAAAAATAGACTTTTGACCTTCTCTTCTATTATGAGTATGGATGGGTACGAAAGGGGAGCACCATATTCATTCGTGTCACGTGGTGTGATCCTTGAGTAATACCTTACCCAGAAATTTAAAAAGAAGACAATGTATAATCAGTTTATTTTATTTCATATATATACTTATATTTTACTTATATATATATATATTGTTTTGTTTTGTTTGTTCTGTTTTTTTTCTACTAGGGAACTCTGCAAGTGACATGGATATCAAAGGACTAAAAAAGAGTAGTAAGGTTTTCAACTTCAACCACTAGGTGACTTCATTCCATGATCCTTATTTTCAATTTCCTTTTTGAACTTTCATTCTCTACCTCTACCCCCTTCTAAATTTTCTTTTTTTAAACACTGGGGACAATGTTGTTTTAAGATGAGGGGGAGATAAAATAAAAAATTCTTTTATTTAGAAAAATGAATGATTTGAAAAAAAAATTTGTAAATGGATGGAAAACTTCCTTTAAATTTGAACATGGTGATACATATTTCACACTTTGAAACTGAATATCAAATAATTTAGCATGCCCTGATTCTGATTTTAATCCTTGTATAATTTCATGAGAATGGACTTTGGAAAGTGTGGGTGTCCAATGTGATATTTCATCATTTATATTTTCATCCAAATAAAAAAAGATCACAATGCACATCCTTTGGATAGTGGGGTATTAGTTTGAGTTCATGGTGTCCCCTAAATAAATATCATAGGTTTGGTGATAATTTTAGTTTAATATGTGTATTCAAAAAAAAATTTAAAAAAAATTCCGCATAGAGGAATGAAATGACCTAAATCGTGGCTTTATGCACTTGGGGATCGTGACTCCATAGTTGTCTGGCCCAGAGTTCGTAATTTTATCTCTATTTTTTGTAGTTTGAATTTGTTTTTTACTGAGTAAACTCGAGATGATGCCCGAGTATGTGGGCTTCACTTGGTGCCCTAAGTTCTTTGAACCTAGGAGTCATCGGCAAAGTCTCGCTACAGGGGTTGACTCTTTTGAGTGCAATTTCAATTGCCATGGAAAAATTGCAAAAAAAAAAACAAAAAAAAAAAACAAAAAAAAAAAAATATAATACAAAAAAAAATTTGAATAATCATCTTAATATTGAAATGTGATTCCACCTAGCGCTTCCGTAATTTTCCCTTTTAATAAATATGAACCCCCATATCTAATGTGATGCACAACACATCCTCATACTTAATTGATATTGGATGAAATATGGAAATGAATTTGAACAAAGGAATGGTCCTGGGATTGGAATATGATTATGAAAATATCTTCTATTAAAATATTTTTATGGGTTTCATGATTTTTTGGTATAAGGGTTTTTGGTGATCATTGTGTATTAAAATGTTTTTGGAAAAGGGAATTCGAATTTCATATTGTTGAGATATATTTTTCTCGGGACTAGCAAAACTCAAGTTGTGGGGTGTGATTAGCCACTAAATGAGGTTAATATTAATTGGTAATATATATAATATTAATTTTATTTATTATTCATAAACACCATTTTGGCGCATTTTACACTTTTAACATCATTTCATATTATGATTGTAATACCTTCTTAAAATGCACTATTATGTGGTACATTTTTGAACAACATTTAAAGTACCCAATGATTCATATGATTTTAAGGAATATAATTATACATATTTTAATTTTATATTTTTGGATATTTATATACACTTAAATATTAACATGTTTGATTCAGGGATCAATGGAAAATTCATGGAGGATTATGGAGATATTTGGCAATGAAAGGAAGTAATTCTGGAGAAGACAGATTGGACACCATCCCACTGATGAGACTGTGGGGCCCAACATACATTCCCAATTAATCCCAAATTTCTTGGGATTCTAGAAGACATGTATAGGAACAAATAACTATTCAGTATCCAACTCTAATTCGGCCTCCATTGTTTTCATTTAGGGGGAACAACCTAGAGATAAAATTCTGGGCCAGATTCTGCGGGCCAGCAAAATAGCCCACAAATTAAACCATATCTCGAAAACCTTAACTCCTTTTGGGATGATATTTTACAGGATTTTAGGGGAACTCCAGAGCGTAATTTAAGTCTTCTATGTCCCACCCAAATTCGGAAATATAGAAGGTTTTTCAGGCGCCTCTGTTTGGTGGATGCAAACTAGATGCCTTTTCGGGTCAAGGACGGAAAGTCTTCTTTCCACAAACTTTCCACCACACTAGACCTACCATACTCAAGTGGGATGACTTGTACTATTGGAGGATCAACCCAAGGCTCCAAAAAATCCTATTTAAGTCAGTGGTGGTGAAGGAGTTTTAATATTTGAGCTTGTTTTCATCTTAATGTTATGCTGCCAATTTCTCTTTGTAATGTTCTTCCTTCACATGTAAGTTGTTTTAATTCATCCTCATTTCTTAATAAATGTTCTTCTTCTCTTATTATTATGTTCTTCTACTTATCACTTTGATATCGTTGGTTCAAGGTGTGAACTTGTTCATACCAAACCCTGTGAGATTATTACACAACGGTGGAGTGATTGTTATTTTATTGCGTTTTTTTACTTCTTCATTTCCTCCCTCATGAGTCTACTTTCCCCTTCCATTGAAACCATAGACTCAATGGAGGGCTAACCCACTTATGGGTTGATCCAAGGGAGTATAAGGGGCTGGATTGGATGTTATTTATCACCTCATTAATGTATAATCACTTCTTTAATTGAGATTTTTATTTTATGATTTTTAAACTCCATCGTCCTTGTTGAATTTAAGGCCACACACTTCAAGTGCTAATACAAACCTTTACATTGAAGTTCTCAAAACATTGATCCTTCAAGTGTATATGTGATTAGTATTAAAGGGTGTGGGTATTAAACCAGTAAGTGATGATGTTGTTATATCTCCTTAAATGAACCCATCTCAAATTTAAGAAATTGAAATCATTAAAAAGAAAATACGTCCAATCCACCCTGAGCGATAACCTAGGATCAACTCATTATTTTAAATTGAATTCACTTAAATATATTAGTTATACTTTAAAACCATATAAAACCAACCTAGGTTGGCCACTTCATAGCCAAAAAAGTCCATATAATGTACGGGTCTATAGGTTTCTTCTTTGGTCTCTGAGGATTCGATAACCCAAGCTAAACTACAAGGACCGTTCTACCTTCATCTCTTGGGTAAATTTGAGAGAGAATCACTTAAATCATGAAAAAATAAGATTCATACAAAACATCATAGAATTAAAAAAGAATAATGGTAACTTATGACATCCATATCATAAATACATTATAGGTTTCATAGCTACATAGAGAGTAACCTTTATGGTTACGTTTGGAATACCCATCAAAGTTAGTCCCTAAATATATTAGGTGAAACCTTAACTTTTACCTCCGTCACATTAACCAATGCATTGGAGAGATATTACAGGCTCAACTTCCCTTAGTTTATTACGGAATCACCCATATACATACTTAATTCCAATTAAATATAACATACTCAAAACACATAAGACAATCATAAATGAAAAATAACATTTCCACTTTGAAATCACATTTCATCTTTACATGCCAGCCACTCATAAATGTAAGAAAATTATTTTAAAATAAACTGGTAAACTTGTAAAGTAATCATAAATACATAATTGTGAGATAAAATTGAGAAATTACATTCATGACATATACGTTAAATAAAAATTATGAGTTATTGAAATAATCAATATAATTTTAAAACACAATTAAAACATTTAAAAAGAATATTTTGGCATCAAAGTGTACCATACCACTATGAAAATTTAATGGAATATACATTTTAAAACATCAATTTACAAATAAATAAATCCTTAAAACCAATTTGAAAACATGAATACTAATGATAAATATTTTGAAGAATAAATCATTAAAAATTTTCAAATGATGTTTTAGTTAAAGTGTCTTGTAACACTAGAGAAACACTTGAATAAAAATCATTAAATAATGACTTAAATTTTTTAAATATCATGGGAATATATAAATCCATTATATAAAATATCAAAAGGGTTGTATATACACCTTATAGCATACTCAACATGTAATAACAGGCTTCTTGGAAATCTTACATTACACACAACATTGAGTTATTATGAAAAATAATACAATATTATTATTATTTTAAATGGTATTTAATGTCTAAACATTGGAATGTAGGGAATGAATAATATCAAATAAAATTTTAAATATAGTTTATACAGGTTTAAATGATGATTCATTTATTTCCCAATTTATTAAAAATGGAAATAAAGATCAATCGAATATAATGGATGTGTTTTTATGAAAACCTATTTAAAAGAGAATAATTTTGTTTTCATATCACCCTTTAAGGATTTTTATTTAATGAAAAATTTATTATATATAGTAAATTTAATTTTTTAAATTCATTGTACATGTTTTCTAGATATGATATAAGAAGAAATTCATTTCTTCAGAGAAAAGAACTATTTTTCTAAAAATGTTGTTTTACCGCCTTTTAACGGAGAACCCTTTTAAAATATAGTTTTTGACATGTTTATATGTATTATTTGACAGAATAAAATTCTTATTTAGAAGTGGAATATCAAAATTTACTTTGGATGAAAATTGGTTATTTTTCTGTTAAAGTTTATTTTTAATGAATAGTGAAAACACTGCATTTTAATTCAAAACTACCTCTTAATATAACTTATTTATCTAGTTATATTTAAATTTAATTGGTTTTAAATTATAATTGGATTTTATTTTTATAATTTTACCCAATTTTGGTCATTGGAAGTATTTTTACTTTGAAACTGGACCTAAATACATGTCAATCGTTTGGTAGTTTTTTACTTCAGAAATACACATTTTTTAGTGTGGACAACGTGAATTAATTTTAAATTAATTTCTGCCAATTCTGTGTTTCGAATTTAAAAAAATGGACTCCATATTTGGAATCAGAGGTCCAAATTTTTTACATAGGTACCTTTTATTTTTAGATAGTATGACCAGTAATTTCCGTAAATATTTTATTTACCATGGTCAAAGGGTATATCTGGTAAATAACAGTAAAAAATAATATTATAATAATATTAAATAACAATAAAATATGTCCTAACCCTATTATATGATATATTTCTTATGATGGTAATCCTTGGGTCGATTTTAGGACCCCATGGAGCCATTTGTGTGTGAAAATGATATTTAATTACTTTTAATTTAATGTTAAGGAAAATATAAACTAAAAATGTATAATTTTATTTTATGGGGTAATATAAGTTATCTTTTTGAGAATAAATATTAATTAGAAATCTAAAAACATTTCTTACTTCTTGGTATTTAATTTATAATTTTTATACATCAAATAAATAAATATATTTATTATATATTGATGATGTAGTGATTACCTCATTAATGAATTATTTAAATACATTAGATTATAAATATTAAAATAAATTTATTTTGAAACTATTTATTCCATACATGAACTTTAGGGATTATTATGACTTATGACTTGGTATCTTTTAATTTATGATCGAAAGAATCAAGTTGTAATGTTTTTTTAAAAAGTCATGATATGAATATAATAAAAATTAAAAAAATGTTTAAAAAAATACTATTTTATTAAATGATATTATAGTCCTAAAAATATATGATTCCACTAAATTACATAAATAATGTTTTAAATAACATTAATGAACCACTTTAGGTTCTATTGGAATTTTATGGAAACTATATCAACCAGATAGTATAAATATACAAGAAGACATGGTAATAATAAAATTAGTTAACTAAGGGTTAAAGCTAAATGATAAGGTTTAATTTGAAACCAAAACTTGTGTAAGACCTATTGGTTGAGAGGATTTATAATCATATCATCTTATATTCTAATTAAATGAGTTTTGGAGCTTTTGAAAATCAAAATTCAGTTTACAATAAAATAATCTTTTAAGGTATTCCTAATGTACCCCTCCTCCCTCTTATAAAAGGGAACCGACTCTAACCCCATACTCACACCTCTCATGCCCCTTGGATCATAAAAAATATACTCTAATCAGATCATGACATCTATCTCTTCATCTTATAATCCTTAACTTAGGAAGAAGGAAAGTCAAGAAACCTTTTAGCTCAAATCATAGGGAGTTACCTATTTTAAGTGGTAGCGTCTTCTCCAAAGTTCCTTTCCAATATTATTCTTATTCAGTACCTATAATATTGTTATTCTTTGATTAAATAACTAAACCAGTATCCAAAAAATACTATTATGTTTTTATGAGAAGGATTCGAACTAAACTTACACACACCTCCATGCAATGGGTATATAACATACTATTTCTGTGGACGGTGAACTACTGCCTCATGAAAAAATGATTGTTCAATATTATCTACCACCTCTTATGGGGGCCATTACAATGTTACTATAAATATATATGATATATATGATATTTATTTTATATCTATGATTCTCTAATTATTATTTATAACATAATTTTATTCTTTTCATGTTGTATAAATACGATAATTTCATTTTTGGAATTGCAGACTAGCACCCCCTAAAAGTGATATTAATCGTTCTTGCTATACATGGAACTTATAAAGGTTGAAATTAAAGAAATTATGTAACATATATAAAAAATTAAATTATACTGGAATTATAATATACTTGTGTATCATTATGTTTTCCTTCCTTTAAATATGAAATAGAAATGAAAGTAGCATTCATATGTACGTCCGACTTACCATCTCCATGAATGGTTCATTTCATTTCTCATCTCTTAATGTTATGGACTATTATAAATATATATAAAATGAATATATATTATATATAAATCATGAATACCATTATAGAGAAAATGGACTTTTGACAACATGGACAATATGTAATTATAATAAGTTCAATTTTGACTGATGTACCGAACATCGAAAAAATGACCGATATGAACTTGAATAATTATATGATTGTTTTAGAAAGGTAATAATTGATATAAAGGAATAATAAAATTCAAAAATGTTATAAAGAAAGAATAAATTACCTTAAGTTTATTATTTATGGAGATAAATAATGAACAAGACTAGTCGGACATAGGGTAAGGGACACTATTTCAATCTTCTTTCATTGAGGCATGTTTTGGAAATATACACCTCCTTTTACATAGTGTATAATAAACCCCTTTCAATTTTACTTGTTTTTTAAAATTAATGTTTTTCGATAACGTGTTTTAATAATTGATATAAGAAATGTTTTTACCGTATTGTGGCGTCAAAAAATTTTCTGCTGCCGTAACTGTTATCTGATATTTGGATTCTTCTATAAGGCTTTATATTTTTAAAGGGAAAAGAAATATCATCTTCCATTTTGGGTGTTTTTGTATTGAAAATGGTTTTTGAAATGGATTGATTATATCAATATCTTGGAATGATTTCTTGTGATTTCAAATGAAATTTCATTAGTGAAATGTTGATATTGGAAATATTTTATGTTTTATGATTATATAATGGTACTTTGACATTTGAAGGGTGGTTATGTGATAAACTAATGATGGGTGGTTACGTGATAAACCAAATGATGAGTGGTTCCATGATAAACCAAGTACGAGTGGTTACGTTATATCCTCCAATGCTTTGGGTATGAATGTTGGTCGTAAGGCTATTCCATTTAGTGATATGTGTGGAAGGCAACCATATGGTTATTCCACTTAAGTATGTTTATGTCTCATGTTACCTTTATATGATATAAATTATTTTGTATGGGCTTTATGGTAATATTTTGGTTAATTTTTTTTTAAGAAATGAGATTATATTCAGTGAAGTGTTTTTGCTACTTCTTAAAGGTGAAAAGTATTACTTTATGATAAAGTTTTCATGGTTTACATGTTGTCACGAGACTACCAATTTAATTTAATTATGTATCCATTTATGAGATTTTTATACCCATAACATGTTTTGTAATTTTTTTCACAGGACTTAAAGATGAATAGGGTCAAGAATGGGATCAAGGAAAAGTCATGTTGTCTTAAACATGGAACTGGACATGTTTCTTTTTTTAATAGTTTTTGTTTTATGAAAAAAATGGATAGTGAGTAGAAGTGTCTACCTGTAATATTCATGTTGTTATGTATACGTTATGACCTAATTCTCTAAATCTGTAAACCTTAAAATATCATTAATGTGAATTATTAACTTAATTAAACATTATGTAATGTTCAAGTATGGGGCCTTATTGTTAGTAGCAGAGGTCGGTTTAGATAACTTTAGAGGTTAGGGTGTTATTTTTGAATAAGTGACATAAAAATAATCGCTATAATATTATAAAGAGTAATAGTTATTTTAGATAAGTTTAATGATTTTAAGATAACATGAATAAGTATTTCTTAGTGTTTACCCTCCTCATAAGATTGTATATGATGATTTTAATGATATACTCACACTGACCATTTAGGTTTTACTAAATGGATGGATCAAGTATGCCCCAAAGAAATCATGGATGCGAAGGAAACTATGGAGGTTTTATGAATAAGAAATTGAATGAAATGGGAGCTACAATGAGAACTCTTGTGGTTATTATTAAACAACTATCTAGAGTCATGAATGAGAACTTTAACCTTAGTGATTTTTCTAAGGCATCATATATACGAGAAATGAATCCCAATGGATGTTCATGTAATAATAATAATGGTAAATATTTTAAAAAACCTACGTGTCTAGGATGTGGAAAGAAAAAACTAGAATAATTCTTCAAAGGGGCAGGAAGATGTTTCAGATGTGGAAATGAAGGTCATAAAGCAATAACCTGCCATGGAAAATGGAAGCGTCCAGTTCACCCCAGGAAATGGAAAGAAGTTACTTCTATATGATCAATTAAATGTTTAAAATGTGGTGTCCAGGGTCATTATACAAATAAATGTACTTGGAAGAAGGATTGGGAATGAGATCTTCATGATCATACAAATATATGTTTACCAATTCCTAATTCCATTCCAATTGAAGATGGGGAAACTGAAATTTTCCTATAAAAGGAATGAATTATTTTTATCTCACGTTTTAAAATTACTGAAATCTTCGAACATTATGCCTGATTTTTTAGAAATAAGTATAAAATAATAAGATGAAAAAACATTGATAAATAATGATGAATAATATTCAATGATTAATATGTATCTATTTTAGGTATTCAAGAGTTAGGTTTGATATCTAGGTGATGAAATTGTTAAAAGTATTAATTCTCTTTTGTTGATGGGATAATTTTAGAATGATTTTTCTAGTATGTGTAACCCGGAAGTTTGATATGTGAAAATTTTATTCAAGAAAGTATTATATTTTCTTGTGTGGACAAAATAGATAACCTTATGGGTTTATATGATATTTTGTTTTTGTGGTGATAAATGGTTATTACATTTTTGGATGAAAAATGAAAGGTATTATATAACCTTTGAGGATAAAATAGGTTATGGTTATTTTTGTGGAAATTATATTATTTTTAAAATGTTATAAGAATGATATGGTTTTAGAAAAAAGACAACCCATAGGATGGGTTACAACCCGTCACGTCCAGCAAGGCCATGGGAATCAAACCAACAACTGAAGGTAAATAAGGGTGAATTGCCTACCAGTATCCTATGTGAACTCCCTTGTTAGTATGAATTATTCTTTTTTAGTTAAATGATTTTATTTATCAAGAATAATTTGATTTGGGATCATTTATTTTATCAAATAGATATCCTCAGTATAAGAAAATGATTTTGTAATTAAGTGATAAAGGTTATTTTGGGAGATGTTTTCTCTTTTGGGAACACTATATGATTAAGGAAAATAAAATACTATGGGATTTCAATTGAGTTGTAATGGTGGAATATTATTTCGGAAGAATATTTTTTTTATTGTGGACTTATAGAGATTTATATTATTTATGGAAATGATTAACCTATCTTGGAGTATATGTGATTAGGATATTTACTTTTTAGTATGAGACTTTAAGAGTAACTGGCATAATTTGGAGATAAATGTTAAGATTTTTGTGGAAGACAATGTGATCAATTCATTTTGAATTTTGGGTTTCAAACTCAATTAGATTATTTTGAATTAATTTAAGGAAAATTGTTTATTGAATTGTGATTATTTAGATTTTGGTATTGTTCATTCAATTTTTGAGATTATGAGCAGTACTACTTTTTATAAAATATTATCCCTTTTTTAGGATTTTCTCATCTTTTACTAACCATTTTCGTTTTGGTTAATGTATAAAGATATGGGAAACATATTGTTCATATTTTTTTGGATCATGTTATTATCTAGAAGTTTATTCTAACACTTTAGGTGTGACCAAGTGATCTTTAATACTCATCGTTTGGAGAGACGATGAGTTTTTGGTAGAAATTTATTAAAGGATGAAACTCTACTTGAAAAGTAAGTATATTTCCTTATGTTCATAGTCAATATCTTAAATAAATTCTCCAAATTTATGAAAGGGAACATAAAACAAAAAACTTTGTTATTTTACTTTTCCTACTGTGTAATCATAGACCGTTTAAACTATCATAAGATTGTGGTTTTCTCGTGGTTAACATTCTCATGATCAAGATTTCTATCACCCTCCATCAGAACATGATGGTTAGTTGTCTTTTCCATATCCATTTTTTCATGTAATACTAGTATGAGTTTTCTTGGGTGAACTTTATAATTCTATTTAATTTTTTAGAGTAATAGTTTTATTGACTCTTTTTCCGATGTAGGACTTTCAATAACATTTATGAGACCAATTTTAAAATTATGAGGTTGCAATTTCCAAAATGGGGGAAGGATGTAATGGACCAAGTATTTATAGAAAAATACTTTTTGATTTCTATTAATACTTATGAATAAAATGTTAATTTTAAGTTAAAGGGGTCGCTTTTTCTGATAGCATACTCGACCCGCAACAACGGGCTTCTCCAAAATCTAACATTGCACACAACATTGAGTTATACTAAAAAATAATAAAATATTATTACTATTATTTTAAATGGTAGTTAATTCCTAGAAGTTGGAATGGATGGAATGAATAGTATCAACTAAATCTTGAAATATGGTTTACACATGTTTAAATAATGATTCATTGATTACCAAACTTATTAGAAATGGAAATACAAAACAATTGAATATAATGGACGTGTTTGTATGAAAACCTATTTAAAAGAGAATAATTTTGTATTCATATCACTCTTTATAGATTTTTTTTAATTAAACATATATGATATATATTCTATTTAATTTTTTAAATTCATCTTATATGTTTTCTATATATGATATTAGAATAAATTCATTTTTCAGATAAAATAAGTATTTTTTCTAAAAATGAAGTTTTACCACCATTTGATGGAGAACCCTTTTAAAATATAGTTCTTGAAACCATTATGTGTTTTATTTTAAAAAATAAAATTCTTCTTTATAAGTGGAACATCAAAATTTACTTTCTATTAAAATTTTTTATTTTTCTGATAAAGTTCATTTTTAATGAATAGTGAAAAATACAACATTTTAATTCTAAACTACATTTTAATATAATTTATTTATATAGTTAGATTGTAATTTTAATTTATTTAAATGTGCAATTGGATTATATTTTTTTTAATTTAACCCAATTTTTGTCATTGTAATTAATTTCACTTTGAAATTGAACACAAACAAATGACAATCTTTTGGTATTTTTTACTTCTTACAAACAAGCTTTTTTCTTTTGATAATGATAATTAATTTTAAATTAATTTTTTCCAATTTTGTGTTTCAAATTCGGAAAAATGGATTCCATATTTGGAATCATGATACTGAAATTGTGTTAATAGGTACCTTTTATTTTTAGACATTATGAATAGTAACTTCAGTAAATATATTATTTACCATGGTTAAAGGGTAAATCTGATAAATAAGGGTAAAAATAATATTCTAATAATTTTAAATAACCCTGAGACATGTCCTAACCCTATTCGATGAGATATTTCTAACCATGGTAATCCTTGAGTCTATTTTTGGACCCCATGGAGCCACTTCTGTGTGAAAATGACATTTAATTACTTTTAATTTAATGTTAAGAAAAATATAACCTAAACATGAATCTTTTAGTAAACCAATTTTTATATGGAGTTATATAAGTTATATTTTAGACTATAAATAGTAATTATAAATCTAAAAATACTTTATACATTATGGTATTTTATTTATAATTTTTAGATATAAAATATATAAATTTATTTATGACATAATGATGATGTAGTGATCACATTATTACTAAATGATTTAAATAAATGAGATTATAAATACTAAAATAAATTTATTTTGAAACATTTTATATAATACATGAATTTTAAGGATGTGTATGAATTTTTATTTTTTAATATATGACATTTTTTTTAGAAATAATCAAGTTATTAAATTTTAAAAATTCATGATATGAAAAGTATAAAATATTGAAACAAATGAGTTAAAAAGACTATTTTATTAAATAATATAACAGTCCTAAAAATATAAGATTCATAAAAATCACTTTGATAATGTCTTAAATGTCATTGATTAACTACAATAGTTTATATTGGCATTTTATGGTAAATATATTAACCATATTGTATGAATATACATGAAGACATGGTAATAGTTCAATTAGTTAACTATGGGTTAAAGCTAAATTATAAGGTTGAATTTGAAACCAAAAATTGTCTAAAAAATATTTTTTGAGAGGATGTAGAAGATTAATAATCTTATATTCTAATTAAATATGTTTTGGACCATTTGAAAATCTAAATTCAGTTTATAATAAAATAATCTTTCAAGACATTCATAAAGTACCCCTCCTCCTTCTAATAAATAGACACCACCTTTAACCCCCTACTCACACCTCTCAAGTCCCTTTCAACATCCAAAATATGCTCCAATAAGATCCAAAAATACCTATATTCCTCCTATAATACTTTACATAGGCATAAGGAAAGCCATGAAATAAATTTGGCTCAAATCAAAGGGAGTTTCCCATTTTAAGAAGTAACATCTTCTCTAAATTCCTTTCTAATATTATACTTCTTCGCTCCATATTATATTCTTATTCTTTGATTACATAACAACAACAATATACCCAATATAATATAATGTTTTTATGAGAATTATTCTTACTAAAATTACACACACCTCCATATAATGGGTATAGAACCAATTGTTTCTCTGGACGACGAACTACTGCCTCACAAAACGATGATTGTTCAATCTTCTCCTACCACCTCTTATGGTGGACATTATGATGGAACTGTAATTATATTTGATATATATGATATTAATTTTACATATATGCCTTTTTAATTATCATTTAGAACATACCATTATTATTTTAATGTTTTATAAATATGATAATTTCATTTGTGGAAAGTGTAGACTACCGCCCCCAAAGTGATATGACTTATTCAATCTATACATGGAATGTATAAAGGAAGTAATTAAAGAAATTATGTAACAATGTAGGGTTCATGGGTATGTATGACTTACCGTCTCCATGAATGACACATTTCATTTCTCATCTCAAAATTTTATGGACTATTATAAATACATATATATTAGATATATATTATTTCTATGATATCTAAATCATTAATATCATTTTGGAGATAATATAATTTTAACAACATGGAAAATTTGTAATAATAAAAGTTCATTTTTGACTCATGTTCCAAACATCAACACAAGGACCAATATAAACTTGAATAATTATAAAATTGTTATAAAAAAGTAATAAGTGATATAAAAGGAATAATAAACTTGAAAAAGGTTCTAAAGAAAGTATAAATTATCTTATTTTTATAATTCATGGATATAGAGAATGAACAAGACCAGTCAAAAACATGGTAAAGCACTTCGTCTCAATCTCCTTTCATGGAGGCATGTTTTGATAATATACACCTAATTATTTTACACGGGGTATAATATAACCCTTTAAATTTGAATTTATTTAAAATAATATTCTTCTACAAAGGATTTTACTAAATTAAAAAAGGAATGTTTTAGTGTATTGTGGTGATAACGAATTTTCTGCTACCATAACAGTTATATGATATTTGGATTATTCTATAAGAATTAATGTTTTTAAAAGGAAAATAAATACTTTATTCCCTTTTTGGGTGTTTTCATGTTGAAAATTGTTTGTGAAATGTATTGATTTTTTCAATATCTTGAAATGATTTCTTGTGATTTAAAATGAAATTTTATAAGTTAAATGTTGATATTTTCAATATTTTATGTTTTCTGATTAAATAATGGTACTTGTACATTTGACAGGTGGTTACATGGTAAAATAATTATGGGTGGTTACATGATAAACCAAATGACTGGTGGTTCCATGATAAACCAAGGACAGGTGGCTACGTTATAACCTCCAATGCATTGGGTATAAAAGTTATCTGGATGGCTATTCCATTTAGTGATATGTGTGTAAGTCGACCGTATGGTTATTCCATTTAAGTATGCTTATGTACCAAGTTACCTTTATATGCTATACATTGTTTTCTATGGGTTTTATGGTAATATCTTGGTTATCAAAAGTGTAAGCAATGAGATTTTATTCAGTGAAGTGTTTTTTATACCTCTTAAAGATGAAAAGTAATAATTTATGACAAAATTTTAATGGTTTACATGTTGTTGAAAGACTAACAATTTTACTTCATTATGTATCCCTTACTGAGCTTTTAACTCTCAACCCATGTTTTTAAATGTTTTTAACCAGACTTATAGATGAATAGGGTCAAGGAAGGGATCTAGGAAAGGTCATGTTACCTTAAACATGGAACTAGACATGTTTCTTTTTTAATGATTTTTTTATAAAAAAATGGATAGTGGGTAGAAGTGTCTACTTGTAACATTCAATTTGCTATGTATAAGTTATGACCTAATTCTCGAAAGCTATAAACCTGAAAAGATCCTCTATGTGATTTATTAACTTAATTCAAGATTATATAATTTTTAATGCTAGGGCCTTATAGTAGTTGTATATCCAGTGTAAAAAAATCACTGGCCATTCACACATATTATTGGAAAGACAAAACCAATGAAATTGGTATTTAACTCAATGAAATGAGATTGATTTTAGATTTCCCTTAACTAGAGTCCAAATTGCCTCATTTGTTCATTATATTATTGAATAAAAAACTTAGTTTATTTTCTATTTTCTTTATAACAATTTTCAATTTTATTATTCATTTTATACAATTTACTTCCATGTTATGGTTATTAGTTAATTATTTGAGTTTATATCAGACATTTTGTCGATGTTCGGTACACGAATAAAAAATGAACTTGTTATAATTACAAATTTTCCAAGTGATCCAAGGTCCATTATCTATATAATAGTATTAATGATTTAAATATCATATATATAAATATATATCCCATATATAAGTATTTATAATAATCCATAATATTTGTAGAAACGAAATAAAATGCACGGTTCATGGAGACGATAGACCGTACATTTTCATGAATGCTACATTCATTTCATTATCATATTAATGGAATGAAAAATAAATAATACATAGGTATATTATAATTAAATTATAATATATATGATATATATGTTACATAATTTCATTAAATCCATCCTTTATATGTTCCATGTATGGAAAAAATGAGTCATATTACTTTTAGGGGACGATAATCTACACTTCTCCTAAAGAAATTATCATATCAATATGTTATGGAAAGAATACAGATTTGTGGTAAATAAAAATTATAGAATAATAGAGAAAATATAAATATAATATATATCATATATAAATAATTATCCATCATAATGGCCACCATGAGAGGTGGTATGAGAAAATTGAACAATCATCATTTTGTGAGGCTGTAGTTCATCATACACAGAAATATTATGTTCTATACCAATTAGACGGTGGTGTGAGTAATTTTAGGTGGAAAACATATCATAAAAACATCATAGAATATTGAGGATACTGGTTTTGTTAATTAATCACACAATACGAAGATCATAGGAAGTGGAGAAGGAAAATAAAGGAAAGAAGCTTGAGGGATGACGCAACCTCTAAAGGCTTTAGTGAATTTCCTTATACCTAAGTTAAGGCCTCTAAGAGGAAGGAAAGTATATTGTGATATTATTTTAGAAAAATTTGGATTATCCAAGGGGCTTGAGAGGTGTGAGTAAGTGGGTATAGGTGGTGTCCTTTTATAAGAGGGAGGAGGGGCACTTTAGGAATGTCTTGAAATATTATTTTATTATTAAATGATTTTCTAATTATAATTACTCCTAAGTGATATATTTATAGGATAAGATGAGTATGGGTTTAAATCCTCTCAACCATTAGGTTTGTGACAATTTTTGGTCACAAATTTGACATTATCTTTTGGCATTAACCCATAGTTAAATAAATTAATTCTTTCCAAGTCTTCTTGTATTTTTATAGTATATGGTTAATATAGTTACATTAAAATAATAACTGAACCTCAAGTGGATCATTAATAAAATTTTTAACATTATCTAAGTTAGTTTACCTAATATTAGAATTTTATGACTATTTTATAATTTAATAAAATCGTATTTGTTTTAAAAACTCATTCATGTCAATTTGGAAACTATTTAGTAATTGATTTTTGATAAATTCAAAAAAAAATGTTCCATTTAGAAAAACTACATTTACCTAAATATATAATATCATAATAATCAAAAAAATTCTTGGATGAGATCAAAATTTTAAAATTTAATTCCTTTTAATATGTATAATATCATTTATTCAAATGATTCCTTAATAAGGTAATCACTGCATCGTCATTATGTCATAAGTAAATTTATTTATTTAATGTCTAAAAATTATAAATAAAATACTATGATGTAAAAAATATTTTCTGGTTTCTAATTTCTATTTATAGTCAAATATATTTATTATATTACACAATAAGAAACTTTTTTATTAAAAAGACACAAGTTTATGTTTTGTATCTCTTTACTTTATATTAATTATTATAAATGTCATTATCACATCCAAGTGGCTCCCAAATGCCAATATTTGGAAATAAGGATTGTTTTGGTCATCAATTAATCATAAAAATAGGATTATCACATGTTTTAGGGCAGTTATATGTTCTTATAATATTATTTTAACAATTATTTACCTAATTTACAATTTAACTGTGGTAAATAAAAATAATTACTAAAGTTACTATTTATAATTTCCAAAAATAAACGATACCTATTTAAATAATTTGGAACACTTTATTCCAAACATGTAATCCATTTTCCCAAATTCAAAACACTGAAGTTACATTAATTAATTTAAAATTAATTCTCGTTGTCAAAATAGAAAGCGAACTTTTATGAAGTATCAACTATTAGAAGATTGACATGTGTTTATGTCCAATTTAAATGTGAAATTACATCAAATGAAAAAAATCGTAATAAATGATAATAAAATAATTCAATTACACATTAAAACTGATTAAAAATATATTCTTAGTTTATTATTTCCAATAGAAGTTAAAAAATTGTCAAAACATATATTTAAAATGGTTTCACCATCAAAAGGTGGTAAACGACCTTTAAAAAAATATTAGAGTATTTTATACTTAAAATTGGATTTATTATCATTTTAAGCATCTAAATTTTTTTAGATAAATAAATTTTTTTATCAAACATGTGTAATCATATATATTTAGTTCTGTTCATTCCCACCAATACAATAACAAGGCTTTAACAACCCTTTAAAATAATAATATTAATAACTTATTATTTTTCAGTATAACTCAATCTTGCGTGAAACATAAGATTTCGGAAAAATCCATTGATGCGTGTCAAGTATGCTATCAGACATATCATCCCTCTTAAAGTAAAATTAATATTTAATTGTTAAATATTAATAAATATGAAAAAGTCTTATTTTATAATTACTAGGGATGTTACAATACCACATTATTTTTTTAATTCTATCAAGTTTCATGATTATTTCATTATTAATTTTTTTTCATGATCACATTAATTAATGAATTAAAAAGCCTGAAATATAGAACTATAATAAATTGTATTATGTATAAATATTATCTAAGACATGGTTAATCTCTTAAGTAAATCCTATTAATATTAAAAATAATGTAATATTAATAATTTTGTATAAATTTCCAGTACTTCTGTTAAAATTGAACCATAGTTTAAAGTGCTTGACCAGTCATAGTTGGGGTGATTTCAATTAATGAGTAATTATGAGATGATATTTTGGGTTGTATTAACATAGTTCACTTCAATGGTTGACTTCCAAATAAGTACTTGATGTAACTTAGATGTTGGGGTTGGTGAAATCTGATTTAAGAATTTTCAGATTGGGGAGTCCCCTTAACAGATCAAGGAACTGGGAGTTAAAGTAGTTGGCATCTGGAATACCTACCAAAAGCCATTCAAGTTTCTTGACCAACCAAATTTGGGGTAACAAGATGGGAAATATAGATTCTTGCTACGAAAATGTCCACGAAATAAGATATTTCAAAGCCAATGTTGAGGGATATTGGGTTTTTATATAATAATGGAAGATTAATAAATATATTATTTATTTATTTATATAAATTTTATCAAATAGAGTACTAAATCTTTTGTCATCTTTCTTGAAGAAATATAAATAAAAAAGACATCAAACATAACAGTATGATCCATATATGAGGAGGGAAACCTTCTTACCAGCACAAATTTTCTAGAGTGTCAAAGGTGCTTACGTGTTATCCTTCAACATGAAAGGAAATTTATGATCTGGAAAAACCTATTGCTGATGTGCCTAGTAATAAGTCCAGTGATGAAGAGTTAAAATTCTCTGAGAAAATTTTTAATGATGCTACAAATGTTATATGTTTCATGTTATCATCCATGAGTGATGGGATTTTGAGTCAATATGAGTACATAGATGCATATAGAATGATGTCTCACCTTCATGATCTCTATTAAGATAAGAGAATATAAGAGAGATATGATATCTCCAATTCTTTGTTTATAACTATTCTTGGATATTCTATTCCATATGTTCCTCATGTAGTTAAACATATTGGAAAAATTTAACACTGTTACATCTAAGGGATTAAATTGATGGACGAGTTGCACACAAATTTCATACTTTCATCACAACCTAAGACCTAAAGTTTTATTTTTAAGTATAATATTATAAATAATGTGATGAGTCTTTCATAAATTTGTACTTTGATTCACCATGTGGATAGGGACATAGGGCATGAAAAACCCATGGTCCTTATGGTGAATAATAATAGGAAGAATAAGATGAATGGGACCCAGACTCATAAAAAGTATAAAACTTTTGAGTAACATCCTTCCTAGATGAAGAATAAGATCTATATGGAGGGTAAGGAAAAGAAGGAAATACGCTTTAATGTGGAAACCAAGGTCCCTGTAAGAATAAATTCACCCAAAATATAGGGGATGCTAAAGGGCCATTCGTTGTAGAATGTAATCTTTCCATATATTCGCATTGGGTATTAGATACAGTTTGTGGTTCTCACATCTGTATTGAAATGAAAGAACCAAGTATATTTTGAGAGATTTCTAGAGTATAGGTCTATCTTTTACCTTCCAATAGTGTGAGTATAGTTTCTTAATCCATTGGTGAATCTCATGTTTCATTTCTAGAAAGAATGATTTTGGATTTATATGATTTTTATTATGTACCAACGGTTATCAAGAACATAATTTCCATATCAGGTCTGGATACAAATGTTTTTATTTTCATGTTTGGAAATAAAAGTTGTTTATTTTATAAATAAAAAATATTTTATGGAATATAACATTTAAATAACAATCTTTATGTATTAAATTATGAAAAACTAGTATTGAAAATTGATAATGAATCATAGTAACATTAATCATAGAACACCCAGATATGGCCTAACCATATTGGTTTTGTAAATGAGAAGTTTTTTTCCTAATATTTGTCAAGATGGTTATTTATTCTCTTATGAGATAAAACCAATTAAATTATTTCATTATTTTTTATAAAGAAAAATGTCCAATCCTCTATTTGGTGGAGATGGTGAAAGGCCACCAAAACTTTTGGGATTTTTACAAACTGATGTGTCTGGACAATATATAGTAGAATTTATAGGTGGGTATTATTAGTTAATAACCTTTAATGATGACTTGATTAGATATGGTTAGGTCCACTTGATTAGGTATATGTCCAGGTTCTTTGAATAATTCATGGAATTTCTGAATTAGGTAGAGAATAAACTTTGAAATGAGATAAAGATGCTTCAATCGGATCAAGGTGGTGAATATTTTAACCATGAGTTTATCCACTTTATGTGGGAGTTCAGGATTCTCTCTCGACTCACTCCACCTAATACACCACATTGTAATGGTGTTAGTTAAAGGAGGAGCCATACCATGTTATAAATGGCATGTTTGATGATGAGTTATATAGAAATCCCGTTATCCTCTTAGGGATATTCATTACAAACTGTGACAAATACACTATACTGAGTAACAAATAAAGTGGAAAATAAAACATCTTTACAGTTATAGAGTGAAAATAAACCCATATAGCCACATATATATATGTATGGGATTGAAATAAATTTGATAAGACCTTCTCAAGAAAAAAATAGTACCATAGGGAAAAAAGGGTATCTTTATAGGGTATGCTAATGAAAACAATAGATAGTATTTATAAAACACATCAGAAAAAAAAGTGACTATCTCTACAAAAAACCCTTTTCTTGATAGGGAGCACAAACTCAAAAAGGATTTTGGGAGAAAGATTTAATTTGATGAAGTTTATGCTTAATATAGATAATATTTGGTATGAGAACATATTCCATAGGTCCTTATGGACAAAGTTGTTCCAGAAACACAAGTACAACATACGATCACAAGATATGTAATAGAAATAGAGGTTTGGTTTTCTTGTAACTGAAGATGGTGACTCTTTACTTTATGAAAATGATGAAACTCTCTCTTACAAATAAGTATCATATAGTTAAGATGATTCAAGATGGAAATATTCCTTGAATTATGAAATAGACTCCATGTATCAGAACCATGTTTGGGTTCTGGTCTATGCGCCCGTTGATGTATGTCCTGTAGGGTGAAAATGGGTATTCAAGAGAAAACCAGACCTATACTATAAATTAAATACCTATAAAGAAAGGATAATGGATAAGGGTTTTAAACAACTTCAATGAATTCATTATGATAAATCCTTTTTCATTTGTTTCCATGTTTAAATCCATTAGAACTCTACTTTATATATAAAATTAAGAGGACTATGAAATTTGGTAGATAAATGTCATAACTACTTTCCTTAAGGGAAAAATTTAAGAATATTTATATATGATACAACCAAATAGATTTGTGACTCCAGGTGATGCCAAAAATATTTTCAAGTAATAGTGATCCATTTTTGGATTTAAGAAAGTATCCAATTCTTAGTACATTCAATTTGATTAAGCTATAAAAGAATTTGGTTTCATTAAGAAGGAATGTGAGCCATGTGTTTACTAGAGGTTTAGTGAGAATATATTCCTTATCCTAGTAGTATATGTTAATGAAATATTACTTATTATAAATGACATACAAGTTTTACAATCTATTAAGGGATGATTAAACAAGTGTTTTTTCATGAAGTACTTAGGTGAAATAGACTATATTATATGGTTAAAGATCATTTGTGATATATCCAAGAGGCCTCTTGGACTAAGTCAAATTAAAAACATCAACCAAATACTAATGGGATTTAGTATGGAACAATCCAAGAGGGTATTGATTCCAGTGTCAAATGGTTTACATATTTCTATGAAAATATATCTTAAAAAACAATTGGAGATAGAGGGAATGACTAAGATCTCATATGCTTCTGAGATAGGATCAGTCATGCATGCCATGTTATGTGCCAGACTTGATGTTGTGTATTAATTTATCATGTTAGGAAGATATAAAAATGATCCATATGGAAAAAATTGGTATCATCATAATTATATGATGAAGTATCTAATAGGAACTACATATATTGTGGCTAACGATGTAGCCAAGGAGCTCAACTCCATTTTTTCCCTAAAAGATAACCTTCTTAAATAGGTTTTCAAAACGAAATGGCTCACCGATGGAGACAGAAACACTAAATTTTACAATGCCATTCATAGGATTAGAAAAGCCACTCTCCCTCTATCATCTCTGAAAGATAATGACAATATCATATCCTCTAAAGCTGCCATTTCAAATCATGTCGTCACTTACTTTGAAACCATTTGTATTGGTCCTCATATTAACAATAATATTCGCCCTGGGATTATCCCGTCTCTGGTCTATGAGGATGACAATATCTGTCTCTTAATTACTCCCATGGATCATGAAATCAAAGCCATGATCTTCAGTCTAAACCCTGACAGTGCCCCTGGTCCTGATGGCTTCAATAATGGTTTTCTTCAAAATCACTGGGAGGTTTTCCACACTGATGTCTGCAATCATGTTAAATATTTTTTTTTAACACTGGCTCTCTTCCTTATGGTATAAATGCCCAATTAATCAACTTAATCCCAACGGTGACTAATGCCTATGAAATCCATCTTTTTAGGCCCATTTCTATAATCAAATCTATTTATAAAATTATTACCAAGCTTCTCGCCAACATACTCTCCTCTCTATGTAACAAAATTATTTTCTGGAACCAATTTGGTTTCATCAAAGGAAGATCCATTCAAGAATGCATATTCCTTGCTTTAGAATGCACCAACTCTCAAAACAAAGTCTCCCGAGGAGACAACATTTCCATTAATCTTGATGTTAGGAAGGATTTTCATACTATTGACTCGACATTAATTTTTAAAGTTCTCAATGCTTTTGGATTTAATGATATCTTCATTAGTAGGATTCAACCTCTCTTCAACTCTGACTCAATCTCAATCCTTGTTAATGGCTCTCCCAAAGGATATTTTAAATGCTCTAATGGAGTTCTTCACGGTGATCCTCTCTCTGCCATTCTCTTTGCGATTGTGGATGACTATCTTAGTAGATTACTCTCTTCACTTTTTCATCTAGGTAAACTTAAACACATCTCAACATCCAGGAATCTAGCTATCCCAACACATATTCTTTATGCCGATGCCATTATACTTTTCCTTAATGGAAGTAAATAGAACATCCTTAACCTTAAACAATCCTTATACCATTATGAAGATGTTTCGGGTCAATCCATCAGTTGGAATAAATCATTTATTTTCTTTGGGAAATCCTTACCCCTCTCTCGGAAATGTCACATTATTGAAACCCTTGGCATCAAGGAATGTTATTCTCCTTTCACTTATCTGGGAGTTCCCATTTTTGGGGGTAGGCCAAAAGCTATTTTTATTTATGCTGTTTTTGATCATGTGATTAACCAACTCTCTGCCTTGAGAGGGAAATCCCTGTCCATGAATAGCAGAATTTGCCTTTAGAAATCGAAAATTATCTCCAAATTGGTTTATTCCCACATGATCTATAAATGGACTTTGGTTCTTCTCAAGAGAGTGAATACGTATATCAAAAATTTTGTCTGGGCTGGTAGCATCATTGAGCAGAAACTTGTTACCATCTCCTGGTGGACCTATTGCACCTTCCTTGAGAACGGTGGCCTTGATATTAAAAATCTCAAATTGTTCAATGATGCCCTCCAAGCTAGGATCACTTGGAGACTGATAAATAATACCTATGAATCCCTTGCTTTCCTTAGAAATAAATTTCTTATGTGGTTAAAAAATTGGAATCTAAACTATGTCCAATCTTCTCTCTGGCCCTCCATTAAAACATTATTTGTTCGAATCATGAATAACTCTAGATGGTTGGTTGGCCTGGACTCGACCATTCTCTTTTGGATGGATAACTAGACGAGCTCCCCTCTTATCTTCAAGATTCCTCACAATACTTCTTGTGATAGCATTAACTACACTATAAAGGAAGTGATGCAATCCAGATCATTGGAACTAACTGTCTCTATCATGCAAGTGGTTGATGGTTACCCTTTCTCTAATGATGAGGACTTTTTGGTTTGGGAACCAGCTCACAATGGTATTCTTAACTCAATTTCTTTAAATCATTGTTTTTCGAACATGGAGTCTGACTTTTATTGGATGATGTTTTTTAAAAAAACATGGATTAATCCTTATAGGATTTACCTTATTTGGTGATTGGTGCACAATCGTATCCCTACTGAGACCTGTCTCCAATATTTTGGTATTCATCTCTATTCTAAATACCCCCTCTGTCCTCAAAACTGAGAGGATATCAACCATCTATTTTTATCTTGTACTACGACTTTTTCCATTTGGAATTTTATTGTTGACATTTTTAATTGTAGGTGGAACTCTTCTGACAATATTAGTTCCCACCTAAAGCACTGTGTGAAGTTAGTTTTCTCACCACAAGTCAAAAAGATATTCCAATCAGTTGTGGAGGAGCTTCTACACAATATCTGGTATGATAGAAATGACATTATTCACAATAATCAATCCCCTAACCTCATTGAAGGCCGTACAAGAACCTTAATTGCCATTAATGATGCTGCCTCGATCCAAAAATCTAATTAGGACAACTCGATCGGTGACTTTATGATCCTATGACGTCTGACGATTAGAGGCATTTTTCCTCATCAAAAACGTTTTCTTGTGGTCTTATGGCAAGCCCCGCTTCCTGGATGGATCAATATTAATATTTATGGAGCATCAAAAGGAAACCCAGGCCCTGCGGGTTGTGGAGAACTTTTCAGAGACTACAAAGGTCACTGCCAAGGTTGTTTCTATGGAAGCTACAGGATCACCTCCTCCCTTGCAGCAGAGATGTTGGATCTCATCCCTGCCACCCGATTTATTAATATTAAAGGCCGGAAAAACATCTGGATCAAAAGAGACTCCACCATCATTGTTTAGGAAATTTGGAATGGGGTCATTCACCTCTCTTGGCCCATTACTGCGAGTTGGAAGATCTGCCTGAACTCACTTTTGGAAATCAGATATATTTCCACCCTTTCCTACTGTGAAGCTAATATGGTGGCATATGGTCTTTTCAACATGGGGATCATCCTGGACATTACGTGGTCTGATGAGTTACCAAATGATCTCCTCCCTCTCCTTGCTAAATATTGTAATAAAAGTCCCTCTTTCAGACTTTTGTAATTTTTTTTCTTGTTTTTAATATATTTTTTCTTGGTCGTTGACCAGGAAATTGCCTTCAAAAAACTCATTCAAGGAATCCTTTTGGATATGAAACTTTTTCTAGGAGACTAATGTGTTACCTATAAGTAAATACCCAATCACATTGTATTTTGATAATTCTACAGTGGTGTCTCTTGAAAAAGATCTATGGTCACACCAAAAGATAAATAATATACTCTGTAAGTATCAACTCTTGAAGGATTTTTATCAAAGGGATACATTTGAAGTAAGAAGAGTACCCATAGAAGAGAATATAATGGACACATTGACTACAGTCCTATCATAGTAGAGGCATGATTTTCATGTGAGAGATAATAGAATGATGGTTATTTTTAGTTGGCTCTAGTGCAAGTGGAATTATTTTAGAGTTGGTGCCCTATAACCAAATTTCAATATTGGATATTTTGAGAACAAGATCCGTTAATAGGAAATACACATTTTTATATGTAATGGAATGCTCTTCTACACAGACATCTGTATTGATCCTTACACTTTAGAAATATTATTATTATAAGTACCATACTTTTTTTTATTGGTGAAAACGGTGATGACATGTTTTTGTAGAGTGGTGAGATACCTAGGTGCATCATGAGTAATATTGAATTATTGAATAATGAAAGAAAGAATGTTTTCCTTTTGTTCTTTAATAGAAGTATATATCTCATGACCTTTTATAGAAATGATATATTTTAAATAAATCCATTTCCATGGGGTTATATAGGAGATTTCAATTTCTAAAAAGTAAAAGAAAGATACATCGAGAACATAAATTCATGGCACTAGTGTGAAACATTTTTGGTTATATATATAATGATACATGAATTATATTACAAAGTAAGAGTCTGTATAATGTATTATATTATTACAAAATTTATTTCTTTCTCAATGGGTGCCTTGGAGTGTTTCTAGATGATAAACTATACATTAGGTTTCTTCACCTAATTCCACTAAGAAAGAGACCTAGAGTGTCACACAGTAAGTGTATCTAGAATGTTAGTTAAATAATATAATGTTATTTATTATATAAAAATTTCAATAAATATTATTACCTCATGTGTTTAAATATTTTTTCATGTTTTCTTGATCTCATATATTCCTTCACCAATTATTCTAGAGAATATAATGTGAGTAAAATATTTAACCAATATTTATTTTCTATTTAGTATATATAATATATATTTATTTATTAGAGAATAACACAATGATATTTCTTAGTTAAATAAATATTCATTATTCAAGGAACGATAAATATTGTGGAGGAATCACAGACTGAGTTTTTAGGTCCTTTGAGTAATTATATATATTGAATATTATTATATTAAAAATACCTTATTTAATTATCATGTTAAGAACATGTTGAGGGAATAATAATAATATTATTATATTAGACATGGGGTACTTCAATGGATTAAATAAATATTAAAGGGAACTTTTGAAAATATTAATTTTTAAACCCTTACAGTATTAAAAACCAATTATATTAATTTTTTCAACTGATCCAATTTATTTTATTTTATGAACAACGATAGCCAAAGGGAATCCTCTCGAGCTCTAGAGAGATCCATATTCGAGAACCCTCCAATGAACAAAGAGTAATTCTACTCAACCTCCCAGTTCGAGTATATATAGATCAAGGAGAATTATTTGGAAGTGATTATTGAGGTGATTGAATGTGAATGGAGCAAGCAATATGACCTTTCATGCTAGAGCCTAGAGATTCCAATAGTGACATTTGGAGATTTTTGGAACATGTGTGGATTAGATCTAGAGAAAATATTCTCTTGATTACTACAACACAATGACTATACGACATAGATATGTTGTCACACCCATTAACAAATAAATAATTCATGCAAGTTAATTCGTTAAATGATTAAATTAATTATAAATAAATGTGTTGACTTCTTCTCTAGTTCCATTATTTTATCCATTTTATATTTTTTCTTGGATTCAATTATATTTATCACATTCTATATCATTGTTTAGATCCTGGATCTATCATAAATCATGAGAAAAAAGGAAATTAGTTCATGAATCATCACATGCATTCACTATGCCTAAAATATAAATGGTTTTAAATATATTATAAGGATATTTTTGAGTCATTTCACAAAATAAGAATCATTTATTAGGGGTACTAGTGGAGTACTACTTAAGAATAAAAATATTTCATAATAATTCATTGAAACATAAAGGGTTATTATAATATACTTCTTTTTCTAGGTGGATACTTTTATCAAAAGGTTTTAAATTTTTGTAACATTAAAAATGAAAGGTTTAATTATTTTACACACCTATGCGTGTGAGGAGTTTAGAATATTTAGGATAAGTAAATACAAAATCAAGCTACAACTATGTTTGTTGTTATCACCATGAATATATGATCCATTAGCTTATAAGATAATAGAAACTCTCATAGAGTAATAAGATAAATCTAGTGCATGTTATTGTTAAAAATAAGAAGAAGAAGATAATAAATATATTATTCTAAGACCAGTTAGCGGGTGACGACGGTTTGAGAATAAGAAGATACCGTGACGTCTGTTATTATAGATGTTGGAGAAGAATAAAAAGGTGAAGATAACATATTATGTATATTCCTAGTTATTGGTGTCAATATTTAAAAAATATGAGGATCTACTAGATTTATAAGATCATAGGTGCCCATTCATGGAGATATCTAGGTGAGAAGATTCAGTGGATGTTCTATAAAAATAATCCATGAATTATGGCTGATTTTTAGGGTATTCTTAGATACCTACTTGAATTTATAGAATTTTCTTGTGAGAATAATGTTATGAATTTTATTAATGAAGATAAATTCGATATATTTTTACTTACATACTTCCAAAGTGGAACATAAATGGACCAATTTCATATACATGGTGGGACATTAAACAACCTATATGACGTAGTTTATGTAAATATATTATGGTATGAAGATGTGGGAATAATGGGAAGTAACTGAAGAAGTCCAGTGTGATGCTGACAAGAAAATTACTATGATACATAGGAAATGTTTCTAGTGTGAGTTTGAAAAAAATAATATTAGTTTTAATATGATCAATTTAGGGTATGTGAATATCCATCTTCTTGAAATTCAAATATATTTATTATTGTGGAAAATCCATGATTAGGTTAAATAATCATTCAAGGAAATGAGTAGGTCTTTGTGCTGAACCATGAAAAAAATCCTTATGTTCATGTACCATTATTTACTACTTAACTATGTGAGTCTATGTGAAATAATTAGGAGTATACTAAGACTAAAAATGTCCATGAGGTTGAATTTAAAAGGAATGAATCTACAAAAGGAACCACTAATTCACCCTATCACACTTAGTGGTATACTAGTCCTCTTAGCACTACAAGTGGTATCAGATGTAAAGGTTTCCTAAAAAATATCATGTTTAAGTGAACATTTTATATGTTTGAATTGAAATAGCCTCAAATATGTAATTTTGTATCCATCCTCATCAGACCGGCTATGGAATTTTATTCTAGAGAGATAAAAAACAGGATAAATAAAAAGACTAAAAAAGTGACGATCTCAAAAGAACATGGATGGTCACACAATATATGAAATTAATTTGAGTGGATTTTTTTATATCAAAGATGGAGAGATAGATTAATTAGATGAATTAAGATCAAGCTATATATAATTTTAAAATATTTCTTATGATAAATCACTTAATTAATTTTATTTTGAAATTAAAAGTTTATTGATGATGGTTCTTGATTTTTTTGTATATATAATTTTTCATATAAATGAACTATAGAATGTTAGATCACAACTTTATTGGGAAGTTGATTTTTTGGAGGATTCATTAACAAAGAAGTTTGAAATATGCACTACCTTCAGATACCGAATAAAAGATAAGGAAGAAGTTTCCAAACATTTCAATAAAAGAGTTTCTTTGAATAACGAATAATTGTAAATAGTCCTTTGGTAGAAATAAGTTCCCAATACATATTTGGAATAAAGGATGAGATATTTGAATTACGAGATATACATCTCAACATGATGTTCCTTGAGTTGGATATAAAGTTGAAAAATCTAGAAGCGGAAAATTATTGACCTTCCCAATAATAAAATAAAAGAAGTGTGGCCACACAAGCTTCAGATGTGAATATTATATCATAGAAGGATCAAAATGATGTATATAATATCTTGACATAATATATATAATTCTTCATAACTATATCATGAACAATAGTGAGTCACAAAGCATGTAAAGTGGATTGCACTGAATTTGGAACATCTATACATAAATGATAAACTAAAAAATATGTACACTTTTGGAAGAGAAAAAATTATATAAATTTAAAAAAAATGTCAATGAAGGGAGTGGGTATGTCTAAGAAGAAGTTTTCCTCAATAAGAACCCAAATTTTGGGTTCTAGGAAACGAATTATAAGCATTTCATGTTGGATATCTTATACCTAAAATAGGAAGAACTAGATTAATTGGGTGCTGTTTGTACTCTGGGTGATTCAGGAACCTGTATATTTATTTATATAAAAATATTCCATCATGTGGTAATCATATAATACCTAAATCATGGGGGTTCAAGGTTATTTAAAGGAAGATACCTACTAGAAAAATCAGACTGCATAGAAACGATATAATCTATATCTGACGATCTGTTTTGAAATCATGAAGATTTTTTATGAAATGTGAAACATAGATGATTAAAATTATTATAGATACTATTATAATCCTTCCAGGTTCTATAGATTTATATAATAGAAATGTGAACCACCTCATTCTGAGAAACAGGTGAATAATGTAAGTGAACCAGCCTTGGGAGGAAAATTTATTAAGATATAAGTTTAATCATCTACTCTTATGAATAAAGAAACGATAAATGAAAATGAGTTGAATACCTTTGGAAATAGATATTTCAACAATCTAAATATTGGTTACATCGTTGAAAAATCCAAGATTTTCATGAAGGTTAAAGAAAAGGGTAGAAAACTAATTGTTAGAAATTATACCATATAAGTGAGAGATTATATAATTAGATTTGGGGTTGACACTCCTAGGGAATAATTGGAGGATATTCCTATTAAGGGAATATTAAAAGCTGATAAAGTAGTGCGTGTTGGTGTTGGAAGGTAAGATATAGCTTTATCAATTACTTGTCATAGATACTACAATAATTAAAATTATTAAAGAATAAAGGGAAAGTACCTATGATATAATGTTTAAAAATTATTGTTGAAGTGTAGAATTAAGCACCCCTGAAGAGGGAGAAAACCATGCTTCCAAAAATTGAACATACATGGAAACCTAAGGGTATAATTATAAAGAATATTATATCTTATTATCATATATTGTGAAATATATCTCAACCCTCCTCCTCAAGTTGAGGAGCTTTTTGAAGATCAATATTATTAAATAATCAATAAAAAGTTTCTAAAATGTTATGCAATTGAAGATGATTATATATACGAAACATATCTTGAGGGGGAGATAGTAATAATGTCTAATCAACTGGTGATATGTTGAGTTTTTCCAAATCATGAATTCTTGATAGATTTTATGAAAATTGAATAATTAGTTTGGATTTTCATTCATGCACCTCAGTTTATATTGAATTTATTTTATTCATTAATGGGGAGTGATTCTCTAACCGAGTGGGGATGACTTGAAAATTGATTTATTTTTGATATTTTTAGCCAATTGATTCCACGTTCGGGAATTTTATTTAAAATTAGTATATGTTGTTTCTAAATTGAGGAAAGAAATAGGTTGGTATCACATGCAAAGATGTGGATGACTTTGTTATTTAATCTTGTCATTTTTTTTTCTAGAAAGGGTTTGACTATGTATACTTAGATTTTATTTGTTGATGGATCATTTCGAATAGATTTGTGATTCCATGTATTTTTTAGATGATTATTTTTTGATCTTAAATCCTGATTGTCACTTGATACTAGGGAGCTATGAGACAATATAAATTCATTATCTTATGGAATTTGTAAGAGGTTTTATACTAATAAAGTGGATGAGATTTTGTGTTACTTAAAAAATTTATCAGGATTTATAAGCTTCAATTTGTATTATACTTTATAAATTTCAATTGGTATATAATAATGTCACCCTTTACTCAAGAATTACTGGCTAGGATCCATAAAGAGCGAGATCTTGTTAAATCTTTCCATTGGTATTATTGAAGGGAGACGATTTTGAAGAAGGTTCTCCCCATATTTTTCTATTGGTATCAATTATAACCTCAATTGTATCATCTTTAAAGTGGTACCATATCTCAAGGGGTATCAAATATTATTTGTTAAGAAGAAGATGAAATTTTAGGAAGCCCTCTTTAATACCTACCTTGATAATTAAGTGGAGGAGAAAGTTTCTATTACATTTAGTGGGAGAAAAATAAACACCCCTTTTCAATCATTAACCATTATGGGGAGATTAATGACATTGACTATTGGAGTAAATGTGGAATTGGAAAAAAATAAAATGGGAGAGATTGAACCACCCTATGGCTGATGGGTGCATTTTTAGTCATCCATTCTTGTTTCCATTTAAAATTTCCGTATGTAAATGTTATGATATTGGTGATGTGTTGGACTATCCACACATTAATTAATAAGTGAATCTTCAATGACAGGTATATATGAAAGGTGATTAAGAAGTTGTTTCCCATATATTTGGAAAATAGTTATGTGGATATATATTCCCTTGAATATTTGAATTTTTATATTCAAGTGGGTAACCCATATTAAATTAGATAATTGAAAGAGTTGATATTTAATTCTAGAAAAAGTTCTAAAGAAAGATCATCTTCTTAAATAGACCGAGCTGAAGTCGTTACTACCTATGAAGATCTAGTTGAATAATCTATAGTTAGTTGTGATGCTAAAGGAAATATAAGAACCCAAATGAGGAGAATAAATATTTTTCAATATGATAATCAATGGTTATCAATTTTTATACACACCAAGATAATGGTTGAAGTGAATAGAAATGGATCAGGATTGATTGAAGTGGAGTCACAACTAATATGGTAGAAATATTCTTTGAAATAATATTATTTGAGTATTATATATAATTAAATACATTATAATTATATTTAAAGGATTTTAAAATTATTTTAATAATTCCAACAATTATTTGATGATGCTTCTTGATTCTTTAAAGAAGTATGTAGATTCCCTGGAGAAAGGAAAGATCCATTAAAATCTTAATGAAGATGTTTGAATTTTGATGTTCATGAGAAAATGGCTAAGTACATACTATAAGGCTTTTCATACTATAAATATAATACCTTTCTTCTAAACACAGTACTTCATGCATTTAATGTGAAGTTTTGAACTTATCTTAAGACATTTTTGTTTCATCTTATTACCTTATTGATCATAAATTTTTTCCAAAATTAAATATTTATTATATGACTTCATTCCCCATTGTAATTATTTCAAGTCTGTTTAAATTTTATAAATGAAAGTGTTTTAGTATACTAGAGTTGGGTGCAATTAATATGTTCAACTTTTAATATTATTAGTTATGAATATCAAGGAGGATAAAATATAAAATCATGGTACATTTGTGTTTCTTCCTATCATTGTGAATACAAGACATGTGAGTATCTAAAAAGTGAAAATCTCTCAAATAATAAGAATAGGAATATACTTTATGTATTTGAAAATAATAAAAAGAATAAGTACAATAATATAATAATTAAACCACTATTTTGAGATCTGTTTGATAATGTTGATGGTTTGAGAAGAAGAATATCTTATAAAATACAGGATTACAGATGTTTTAGAAGAAGAAAATAGTGAAAGTAACCTATTAGGAATGTTATCAGTTATTTTTTCCAATAATGTAGATATCTGAGGATTTTATAAATATATAATATTATTTAATATCCTTATGTGTCTTATAAAATTAATCATAAATTTTTTTATGTTTTTTGAAGTTGAGTTATGAGAAGTGACTCATTATTATAGAGTTCTTTAATACTTGAAAACATTTGAAGTAGTTTTTTTGAGAAGAAAGAGATTGGTTTTATTGATATTGTAACATCCTCTATGGATCTACTTATCTACTTTAAATGATGAACTTAAGGGGATCACTTGCATATACTTGATGGGACTCTGCAGAATATGTGTGAATTTGTGTATAAATTGATCGTGTAGTGAAAATTTGTGATGATAGTAGTATATTGTTAAAGAATTCTGGTGTGAGTTTGGTTTTCATTGTTATATGATTTCAATGAAATGCGGTCGGTGTGAATCTAGAAACGATAAGATTAGTATATCTATCATTTTTCTATGGTGTGTGGAGTACCCTCTTCTTTTAATTAAAAGTCATTGATTATAATGGGAAATCCTTGATATTGATACATATAAAATCAAGGAAAAGAGAAGATATTTGTATTAGACCTTGTAAAAATCCTTTTTTCATGTGCATTTATTTTCTAGTTATATGTGTGAGGTTGTGTGACATAATATGGTGTGGATCAAGACTAAACAAGTCAAGAAGGATGAATTTAAAACATTTTTTTAAAAGGAACCATTGATTCACCAATCCCATCTTAGTAGTACACAAGTCCTTTGAGTACTATAACAAAAATTAGTGGAAATAGTGAAAGTGATAGTGAAATATTATATCTCGTAAATTGTTTTGTATGTGGCCCAATGAGTACTCAATAATTTAGTGATTTTAAGTACTTTATTATCTTTACCAATGAGTTTAGCTGGTATGGATATGCGATTTGATGAGACAACATTTCAAAACTTTTGGATGGTTCAAATACTTTTATAATTATGTATAAAATAAATTTGGAATAATTATCAATATCGTTTCATTATATTGGTGCGGTGAATACATAATCTAAGAATTTATTAACCATTGGAGGAATTTTGTATTTTTTTCATTACTCACTCCTCCTCGAACACCATAATTGAATGTTGTGTATGAGAGGATGAATCTTACATTGTTATACATGGTTTAATTTATTATGATTCAGTTTGACCATCTTATTTCATTATGGGGTTATGATCTAGAGGCCTCTACTTTTCTACTACATCATGTTCGTTCTAAAGGTTTCATAAAGACACCATAGGAGAAATAGATAATGAAAAGTCTAATTTTTCCTTCTAAAAATATTTGGGGATTAAATCATACATAATAATTTTTTTATATGGTAATATTGACTCTAATTATAAAAAATACATATATTTTGGTTATAATATGGAATATATGGGATATTATTACTATAATGATAATAAATACAAAGTATTTGTTGCCTAATGTGATGACATTCCTTAGAAGGAACACATAATTTGTTGAGTTAGTTGGGGAAATTTCACTTAGAAATCTTTAAGACTAACAAATAGGAAGTGTTTTTGAAGGGGATTTTGAGATGTCCCCACTAAGTGTTATAAAAAAATTACCGAATAAAATTACATAAGAACCTAAAATTTAGGTAGTATGCATTAAAAGATTATTTGGTATGATTTTCTCCTGTCTAATAATGACAAAGAAATTTTTATAAGAAATGAACCTAGTACCATCTAGGAGGGTATAGAGAGTTTTGAGGTCAGGAAATGGTTATAATTCATAGATTTTGTGATAAAATCTATGTACACAAACCATGTTTTAGAAATGGTAGATGTACTTGAATGGGTGAAACCCAAAGAGTGAAACTATGGTTTTCATAAGAAAATTGATATGTATCATATAATGTCAACATATAAAGAACACCTGTTTATAAAAGGTTATCGGAAAATTTTATGTTATTGATTATAAAGAAACAACTTCACTTCTGGTGATGATAAAGTTCATTTAGACATTTCTCAACATACCATATTAATTTTCTTATGTGGTATATTAAATAAATATCAAAACTAATTTCCTTAATGGGAATTTTGTCAAGGACATGTATATGATAGAACATGAGGATTTTTAGGTTCCCAATGAAATAAATAGGGTATAAAATTTTCAATGGTATATTTATATATTGAATTAATAATCCTATATGAAGAATATTTAGTATTATGATGAAATAAATGGGTATGTTTTTTAAAAAATGTTCATGATTCTTGTTTATTCAATCATATTAGTTATATTGTTGTAATATTTTTGATATTTTATGCGCATGAAATATTAATTATCAAAAATGACATCATAAAACTTTATTTTTGGAATATATTCTTGATGAATGACATGGGTAAAGATATAAAGTCCCCGAAGAGGTGCCAAAAACTGATGCCCCGAGCCAGTCAGTCACATGACCCCGAGTGCGCCTCCTCAAATGCAAGAGGATGATGACTGTCAATGAGAGTCTAATTTAGATCATGCAAAGACTATACCCTATTTATTAGAGTAATACAACATTAGAAATAAATAATCTGTAATATTCAAATGATGTAACATAACCAAAATTTTATAAGTATCCAAAGATGACCCAAACTGGAAATACTATATCCAAACTGCACAGTAGACATTCCATGTGTCAATCTGAAACACAAAAGTAAAGACATAGACAAATCCCAATAGGGTCTCGAACTACGCCTAGTTACCTCATCCCTACTCCATCCTAACTCAACCATCTAATACAAGGTCGTTTCCCTTATTCTATACTATAACCATGAAATCTATTTGGGTACTGATCAGGAAACCTGAGTATGGTGTGTGTACAACTTAGTAGGTGACAACCAATGGAATCTAAAACCATATCCACTATACAATAGTGTATTCAATTACATAAAGAAATAAATACAATGCATAATAAAACAGTTATAAAATTATCAATTATTCTTTCTTTAACCACATAAACCCCCATGTTCTCATGGACACTCAAAACTCAATACCTACTTCATCCCATTCAGGATTTTAAACTTTCCCCAAGTGACATCATATCTTAGAGTTTCATTTTTACCATCCTTTATCTAAATTCACACACTAATTCCATTATTATCACTCACCATATCAATTCTCATATGAATTCAATTGTTACCATTCATTGACTCAAATCTCATTTGAATGCCATTATTATTATTCATTGTCTCAATTCACACATGAATTCCATTGTTACCATTCATTTCAACAATTCCAACCTGAACTTTTTTATTACCATTCATTTCTTGAGTTTTCTCATGAATTCCATTGTTACCATTTATCATTTCAATTCACATATACTCCTACTACCCATTAATACATTCACTGATTAATTAATCAAAACTATATGTTTAATTGATTCAAAAATTAACTAATCACATTACATCAATTTTGTGAACACAACTATTTCCATTAATTAGTTAAAAAATTAATTAATCATTTCACAATCCCCATGTACCGTAATTAATTTAATAATTAATTATCAAAATTTTCATATTTACAATATCTCAACAATTAATTAAACAATTAATTATCTCAAATAAACATTCTCAACATCTCACAATTATTTATACAATTAATTATCTCAAATCATGAATCTCAATATCTCATAATTAATTCCACAATTAATTATCTCAAATCAACATTCCCAATGCCTCATAATTAATTCAACAATTAATTTTCTCAAATCAAACTCTCAATATAACGCAATTAATTAAATAATTAATTATCTCAAATCATAATTCCCATTATCTCATGGTTAGTTAAATAATTAATTCTCTAAAATCAAAATTCTCAATATCTCAAAATTAATTCAACAATTAATTATCTCAAATCAAAATTCTCAATATTTCATAATTAATTTAGCAATTAATTGTTCTATTCAATCAATTCAATATCCCTAATTTCACAATTCCCTCAATTAATTAATTCAAAAAATTTATTAGTTCAATTAAGAACACAAATAACAAGAATCCAATAGTAATTCTGTAATTATATACTCATACTTGAAATCATAGATACGGTATTTGAATTATAGACCACCTACCACTAGTACAAAAACCTTTTTTACGTCGCCCTTTTTCACGTCAGTTTTTTAGAACCGACCTAAAAATATCTGAAAATCTATTTTTCACGTTGGTTATTATATAACCCATGTTAAAACACATTTTTGTAGCTTTTTCACGTCGGTTATATAAGAACCAATGCGAAAAATCCATTTTATCTAAATTTTCACATCGGTTATATAATAAACGACGTGTAAAGTCAATGTACATCACTTTTTCGCATCAGTTATTTAATATCTGACATGAAAAATCCATTTCCATGAAAATATATTAAAATCTGTGCTTATTTTTAATGCATGTTATTAAATAACCGACGTGAAAAATCGATTTTTATTAGTTTTTCACATCGGTTATTCAATAACCTAAGATAAAGGTATTTTTTACGTCGGTTATTTAATAACTAGCATGAAATTTTTTTAGAAAATTGTAGTTCATTTCCCAAGCTTTAATTTGACAGCTCACGGAGCTCAAACAGAGTTACAGATTAAAGGTTATGGCCTTCAGAAGTTGGCCTTCCTTAAGACATCATTTAGAGATGATCAACTTATAAAGGCCGTAAATGTTAATCTATAACTCTTTTTGAGCTCCGTGAGATGTAAAATTAAATATTGGGAAATGAAATACATTTTTGTAAACTTTTTTCACGTCGGTTATTAAATAACAGGCGTGAAAAATACCTTTTAATGTCAGTTATTTAATAACCTACGTGAAAAAGTCATAAAAATATATTTTTCACATCGGTTTTTTAGTAACCAATGTGAAAAAAGCTTACAGAAATGTAGTTAATTTCGCAGGATTTAATTTGACAGGTCACAGAGCTCAAACATAGTTACGGATTAAAAGTTACGGCCTTTAGAAGTTAGCATTCCTTAAGACATCCTTTAGAGATGATCAACTTTTGAAAGCCATAACTTTTAATCCGTAACTCTGTTTGAGCTCCGTGAGATGTCAAATTAATTCTTGGGAAATGAAATACATTTTTGTAAACTTTTTTTACATCGGTTATTAACTAACCGATGTGAAAAATACCTTTTAATGTTAGTTATTAAATAACCGACGTGAAAAAGTCATGAAAATCGATTTTTAACGTCAGTTTTATAATAACCGACGTGAAAAAGTGATGAAGATTGATTTTTCACGTCGGATTTATAATAACCAACATGAAAAATAAGTGAAAATTTTAATATATTTTCATGTCGGTTATAATAAAACCGATGTGAAATATAATTTTAGTATCCCGAGAATGCGAAATTTCAATTTTTTTACATCGCGACATCGAAATTTTCAATTGCCACCTAAAATTATTAATACCATGTTTTCTCTTAGAATCACAATTATATGTTTCCATTATAAACATATCATAATTTAATGATCATTTATTGCAACCATTATTGTTCCCCCAAATTGACTCTTTTCATCTTCAACGTGGATCAATTATTTCTTCTTTCCGCGATCTCGTCATGGTATGTTTAATCATATATCCATGATTTAGGGTTTTTATGATTTTTTTTAATTAATATACCATTTTATGATCATTTTATTCAACCAACATCGTTCCACCGAATCAACTTGTTTGATCTTCCACTTGAATCAGCAATTTCTTATTTTCTCGACCTCGTCATGGTATTAGTAATTATTCTCCCGTGATTTATATTTTCTATGCGTAATATTCTTAATTGAAATAAAATCTAATGATTATTAATTTATTATAATGATGGATGGTTCTTTATATCATGGTAAAACTACAAATCCCCCCTACGGATTCAAAAATTATTTCTAAGTTGAAGCTATGGTTTCCTCATTCAATCTTTCCTCGAAAAAAATATCAAACTTCAGATGGTCATAACATTGGATCTGTAACTCCATTTGAGCTCTATGACCTGTCAAATGATAGATTACGAAATTTTATACAATATTTTATATTTTTTATGTTGGTTATTTAATAACCGACATTAAAAATATCTTTTAACATTAGTTATTAAATAACATATGTAAAAAATGGTGTTTTAATGTCGGTTTTTGAAAAAACCGATGTAAAAAATGGCCACTTAACACCCTATCCAGAATGTATTTCATGCCGGTTTTTTGGAAAACGACATTAAAAACCATAAAACCCCATTTTTTACACCGGTTATTAAATAACCAACGTAGAAAATTATATTTTAAATGCCACTCGCAATAACGTCGCCTAAAAATTGACGTTAAAAAGCTAAAAAAACCGACTTCAAAAAAGGTTTTGGTAATAGTGTTCCTCAATTCATTCACGATTGATTGCCTAATGGAAATCCTCACTCTGTAGAAGATCAATCATGAACATAGTGAAAAACATGATCTGGATCCAAACCCCTAATTCAAGATTGAATAATAAAGATCCCACAATCCATGATCTAGATGAAATCAACCTAGATCTGGATCCAATGAAACAGGGGATGACTTCCATGTAAAAGAGGGAATAGACGAAAAAAGAATAAGAACATGAGACGGGATAAGATCCTCATATTTGGATGGGTGAAGATCTATAATCTTCCAATTGATTTGCTAAGAATAGTGGTTAGGAAGTCTTGTAATATGTCTAATAGACTCCAAAATCATGGAAAAGCAATTTGGGTCAAATTAGGGATGAATAGGGTTTAAAATGGGGGCACTAGAAATTTTAGAAATTAATTTTTTTTGGGATTAAAATCACATAAATACAGTTCACTAATTGGGGCACACAGTTTCCCCTAACCGTTCACCTTAACGATGCACCTCTTCTAGGGGGTGTTCAATTTCTCCTTTTATGGTTCAGGGTTTGAAAAATTGTGCACTATCCGTGAAAAATCTCCCTATCTAGGGTTAAAAAGTTTTCTACCCCAGGGCACATAGTTAGGGAAAACCATGGGCCAAGCATGCATTGACCTCCTTTTTCCATTTTTCTCTTATTTTATCCCCAAGATACTCTATGTTAAAACCCAAATAGAATGTAATCACTCAAGGTAAAAGAGTACCTATAAACAATCCTAAGAAATATTTTGAAAAGTCCTAGTTTTCACAATCTACCAAAATTAAAGCTACTCATCCTTGATATATACTCCTAATCATCTCGCATATTCTGAGTCAAAATGTTTATGCCACCGAGACCTCAAATCAGCCTCTCACTCCTAAGTTTCCTCTAAAACATGGCTATGTTTCCAGAATAAATGAACTATCGAACATATTATACCCCTCAACACTGTCTCACTATGATCTAACACACATATCAGATGATCCTCAAAGGGAACATCTCTCTCAATATCAACATCATCCACATTGATCACCTGAGAGGGTTTGTGGTGATATCACAAAAGTTGGGAAACATTGAAAAAATCAGGCATAAAACTATATCTCTGTGGAAGAGGAAATCAGTATGCATTCAACCCAATTCTCTCCATGACCTCAAATGGTCCTAAAAACCCGGGTTCCAAATTTCCATATATTTGTATCCGGCGTTGACCTAATCTAGACGAAACCCGAAAAAATGCACAACTAACCTCTATAAACTCTAGAGGTCATCAAAACCTACTGGAATTCGATTTTTGGATACTATGAGCCATAGAAATACACTTATAAATTAGATGAACCTACTCCAATGTGTCTTGCATGAGACTCAGTCCCAACAACTGTAACTCACCTGCCTCTATCCAGTAAAGATGTGATCCATAGGGCCTATGATAAATATCCTCGTATGGTACTATCTATATTTTATCCTAATAACTACTGTTATAGGAGGAATCCCTAAATTTCCATGATCTTCTCCCAATAACCACTAAATTCTTGAAAACAAGATCACAACAAATCCTCAAGCACCTGTATAGTATGCTCTGATTGACCATATGTCTATGGGCATAATGTTGTACTCAATAAGTCCTACATACCATGTAATTTATGTAATCCCTAATAGAAGCACGAAAGAAATTGAAAATCATGGTATGAAACAATAGTCTGTGGCACCCCATGTAAATGGACTAACTACCAAACAAATAGTTATCCCAACTACTCTACTAAGAAGGTTTCCTGTATACATTAGAAATGAACTACCTTCATGAGTATATCCAAAAAAACCTAAATAGAGTCACTATTCTGAGGAATACTTAGACGACTCTCTAAAATATCCATGGAAACATCATCCCACTTCTATTCTAGAAGGTAAATGGTTGCAAAAAACCACCAGGTCATTGTTGCTCATCCTTCACCTAATGTCAGATGTAATATCATGTAATGAACCCTACTATCTCCTTTTTCATGCATGGAAACTAAAAATATTGATGCATTTCACGATACATTTTGTTCAAAAATGGATGTAACTCCATCTTCGAGGCATAAAATTCCTACACCAATACTTCCCACATAATCTTCAACAAACAAAACCAAATCCTTGAGGTATACAATATCATCCTCATCCAAGATATAATAGGAAGGAGACTGGCCACCTTTAATTCCCCCCCTAAAGGCCAAAAATTATAGACCCTCATACTACCTATCCATGATCCATCTCAAAAGTATAAACTCCATTGAAACTGATACAAGAATCATCTAGTCCTGACTGTTTTGAGCCACAATATGCATCTCATCCTGTGAAGACATCATCTTCCACTCAGCACTAGTCTCATAAACTATATTTGTTTGAGTTTTCCTTCTCAAAGTGTCAGGAACACTATTTTATTTCCTAAAAATATAATCAATCTCAAAATAAAATGAACACATATAATCTAACCATCTATGCCTCCAGATATTTGAATCTCACTATAGAAAGAAATATTTAATGCTCATGTGATCCTTATACATAGTTAAAGTTTTTCAATACAGATAATTCTACAAACACTTCAAAGAATAAAAAACCAATACTAAATTTAGGTCATTCACAGGGTAATTACATTCATATTTCCTCAACTACCATGTCCCATACACCAAAACGTTTTTACTTACATTAACACTTCTATGATACCTATTCCAGAAGCATTAAAAAACACCATATAATACTCCCCTTGGTTAGGTAGGATCATATTTAATACATAGGTCAATAACTTCTTCATCTCTTGGAAACCATTCTCACATGATTCGAACCATTAAAACCTTATCCCATTATTGGTCAGGCTAGATAGAGGTTTTTAAAAATGTGAAAAGTTATAGATGGACTCCTATAATATCTATCTAAACCTAGAAATCTACAGATATCGAAAAAGTTATTGTGATACTCCAAAGAGACACTAGCTAAACTTTCTCTATGTCCAATATCACACGTTTCTCTAAGATGACATGACCCAAAAAGTGCACCAGATGAATCCAAAAATAACACTTAGATATCTTTTCTTATTTATGATGCTCTCTCAGTGTACTCAAGAAGATGTCAAGATATTGGGCATGATCATCAAGGGGCGCAGAGTTAACAAAGATGTCATCCAAAAATACTACCAAAAAATGATCTTGGTATGGATAGAATATTATGTTAATAAAATCCATAAAAACTACCATTTCATTCATCAACCTAAAAAGATTTATTACGAACTCTTATAGGCCATACCTAATTTTGAAAAAGTCTGAGGTATATCATTAGTTCTTACTCTCAATTTATGAATACCCTAATATCTTGTCAGTGTTGGAAAAAACACAAGCTCCCCTCAACTAGAAAAAAATATCATTAATGCATGAAATAGGATACATGTTTTTTACATTCATCTGTTTGAACTTCTGGTAATCACCAGCCAAGCACAAAGTCTTTCCATCCCTTATAGAAAACAAGAATAAAGAACCCCAAGGTGACATACTTAGCTAGATAAAACACTTATCCTCCAACTCATATAATTGATTGTTGAGCTCTTCAAGAACTTTCCTTGCCATTATTTTTGGTGTAATAGAAACTAGAATAGCCTTTAATAGGATATCAATTGTAAATTAAACATCTCCCTTAGGTGGAAACCCTAATAAGTATTTAAGAAATACATTTTGATACTATTCCACTATAGGTGGAAAGACACCATACTTTACACCCCCATTATCTAAAAAATGCAAGCAACCTAGGTAGTAAGCTCCCCCAGTTGCGGGTGAACTGGCCCTATATGACCCACCTTGATATCCCACTCTCTACAGTGAATATAATTTCCACCCATAGTAGATTTAAAAGTAACTCTCCTCTGGTGACAATAAATTTGGTCTTGGTATGATACAAACCATTCCACACCCATAATTTGGTTTAATCCTAGTCATATATGTAATGATCCCATATAAAATGATACTCCCAAACTTCATGGGAACACCAATTGCTGAAATAGATTTCTATCAACCGTACTACCAATGGTGTATCTTTCCTTATAACCCTGATAAAAAACTCCACCACTCTTATCATACAGGTGTTGTTTCCCAAAAGCACTACATACACCACCTCTATCACGTTGTCTAGTATAAATACAATTATTAGATTGATATGGTGTAGAGGATCCCCTTCCAGCACCCTCATTTGATTTAGCTACTCTATCATTACCTGTCTATTTTAGGTTCTTACAGAACATATGTAGATGTACCATCCTACCGTATGATTGGAACTCTTCTGATGGTCAGGGGTAGTGTCTATGATAGAGGCCCTGCCTACCACGCTGGTGACAATAATCCTGGTAGGAACCCATTTGACTAAACCTCCCCTATCCACTCTTCTTTCTATCCACCTATATAACACACTAGAAGTGATGGTTCATAATCTAGAAAGGATTACCTCATCATCATCCACCAATAGCCACTTATCCTATACTAGATGACTCTATGAGTTTTCCCTCATTTATGAGAGCTTGATCCACCACCTTAGAAAACATATTTAACTAAAAAAGTTATCTTTAGACTTAATATCACACTTATTCCCATCCTATATGTTCCATGCCATAGATATCTCATCTCCTACCAACACTAGCTAAAAGAATTAAAAATCTATAAAATGTCTAGTATAGTTCATCGCACACATATTCCCCAAAGTAAAACTCAAGAAATAAACTTCCCCCTCCTAACTCATCATATGTGGATAAAAGTTATCCTATAACATCCCCAAGACATTGTTCCATAACATACCATAATCATATCTAGTACGAGCTTTTATATCCCACCAGAATTTCGCTGATCCTCAATGCATATAAACAACAAACTTGACCCTACTCTCAGTAAGACTATCTAAATGGTCATGTATAGTCTCTATGTACTCAATCCAGAAATCAGCTCCCTCAGATCAATCCTCTCCAGTAAAATTTAGAGGGTTATGTGACTGAATATACCACATGAGTCCATACATAATTCTCACAACCCACTCTGGGTGTCTTTCCATGAATTGAATGAAGTGGTAAATGTTATCTTGGAACTATTCATATGATTCCTTACTCGACCCAATCAGGGCCTCAGTTTCCATTACTAGTAGATCATTTCCAGCCATATCCTCCTACCATACTCTCAACAAGTGTCACTATGAAATCATATCTCTATAATTCAAGACACACATCTCATGAAACATAACATCAATTCTTCACATTTACAAAATATAAAAACACAACAAGGCACAACAATTATTTTTCCCCAAACCCCACCACACTGTTAAAACTATGGAGTTATCCATACCCTTAACCATCCTACATCTAGGTCATGGTTATAAAATAGAGAAATCATTCTCATATTCATGTTTCTAATTAGACACCCATTTATTATCCTCTTGCATCATTTTACAATTCTCGATTTCATTGTGGGAACATTTTCGTTTCAATTTCACAAGCTATGAAAAATAGTTCAAGTTAAAAAACATACCCAAAACATGTTTTTCCTTGCATGCCTAAAATGATGCATGTCACAAAATAATCCTGAGTGTCTAGAATTATTCATGAAAATCAACTCGCATGCCATACTAGGCCATGAGTCTAGTATCATAAAATCTAAAAATAATAATCACATCACACAATAAGTTCATTACCCAATGTTAAATAGTATTCAATTACAACAAAAAACAACAATAACAATAATCCCACACTGGGTACTTGGGTTCTCCTTTATAAATGGGTCAGCTAATCCCATGACTGAGCTGGTAACCAAGGCCTGAATCTTCTTAGTCTCCTATATACCTTTACCAAATTATAAGACTAAAGAAAAGAAAATAAAACTAGGATCTGATACCACTTTTTAATATGTTGGCCCCAGTGACACACACTGGTGCCCTAACATAGTCGGTCCCATGATCTTAAGTGTTCCTCCCAAAATCCTAGAGGATTATGACTAGCAATGAGGGTCTAATATCGATCATCGAGAGACTATATCCTCCTTATCAGATTAATACAACTATAGAAATAAATAAGAAATAATAACCAAGTGATATAATGTAACCATACTACAACAATAATCACATGATGAACAAAAATGGAAATACAATATCAAAACTCCATAGCAGACAAGCCATGATAAAGTATGGGAAAGTGTAAAAATGTAAATCAAATTTAAAGATACTAAAATCTCCCGAGAGGATCCCAAATGACATCCAATTCCACCATACGTACTCCATCCTAACACGACCATCTAACATAGGTCATTTTCCCTTATTCTATCCAAAAACCATGAAATCTATTCATGTACAAATCAGGTAGCCTATGTGGGGTGTGATTATAAGATAATAGATCACCAAAAACAAAATCTTAAACAATATCCGATCTCTTATAGTGTAAGTAGTTGTATAAATTTATAAATAAATAAATAAGTAAATAGTTATCACATTATTAATTATTCTTTATATAGCCACATAAAACATCAAGTTCCTCTGGACACCCAGACCTTAATACCTACTTCGGCCCATACCAGAGTCTGAACTATCTCCAAGGGACAACATATCTCATAATTTCATCATTATCATTCTTTATCTCAATTCCCACATGAATTCCATTGTTACCACTCATTATTTCAATTTTCATATGAATTCCACTTTTACCATTCATTGTCTCAATTCTCTTATGAATTCCATTATTACCATTCATTTTCTAAATTCAAACATGAGTTCTATTATTACCATTCATTGTTGAAATTTTCAATTGAATTTGATTGTTACCATTCATTATTTTAGTTTATTACTGAATTTCATTTTTACCATTCATCATTTCAATTAATATATACCCAAAAAAACAATTAATCAATTCACCAATTAATTAATCACAAATATCTCATTAATAAATTCAAAAGTTGATTAATCACATCCCATTTATTGTGTAAACATAGCTATTTCCATTAATTAATTCAATAACTAATTTATCATTTCACAATCCTCATGTAGCATAATTAATTCAACAATTAATTATACGAATTTTCATATTCGCAGTATCTCAACAATTAGTTCAAAAATTAGTTCAAAAATTAGTTATCTCAAGTCAACATTTTCAATATCTCATAATAAATTCAACAATTAATTATCTCAGATCAACAACCTAATCTATTATAATTAATTCAACAATTCATTATCTCAACTCAAAATTCTCAAAATCTCATAATTAATTGAACAATTAATTATCTCAAATCAACATTCTCAATACCTAATAAATAATTAAACAATTTATTTTCTCTAATCAACATTCTCAATATCTCATTATTAATTCAATAATTAATTATCTCAAATAAATTCTCAACATCTCATAAAAATTCAACAATTCATTATCTCAAATCAACATTATCAATGTCTCATAATTAATTCTGAAATTAATTATCTAAGTTAATCAATTAAATACCCTTAATTTCATAATTACCTAAATTAATTAATTCACTAAATTCATTATTTGAATCAGGAAATCAAATTATAATCATCATATAGCAATTATATAATTACATACACATAATTGAAAAGATGACTATGGGATTTGAATAATAGAAAACCTATCTTAATTCATTGGTGAGCGATTTCCAATCAAAAATCACTAATTTGAATCAAATCATTCAAGAACTTGGTGAAGAACATGATCTCAATTTGATACCATAATTCAAGATTGAAAAATTATGATCCCACAATCCTAGATCCAGATAAACAAATCTTATACCATGATCTAACAAAATAGAGGAAGAATTTCCTCTATAATATGTGGGAGAGATGGAAAAAAGAAGGAAAACACATGTGGCAAGATACTCTTACTTAGAGGGGTATAGATCTTAAATATTACCTTCGATTCAGCAATAAAGGAGATTGGGAAGGCTTGGAATTTGTTCAGGAGGCTCCAAAATCTTGGAAAGGTGTTTGAGGTCGAGTTAGAGATGAATAGGTTTTAAAGTGGGGGTTCAATAAATTTAAAAACTAATCTTCGGGGGACTATAATACCATACACATGATTTGATTATTGGGGTTCACTATTTACCCAACACATGATTCTTAATGCGGAGTGAACGGTTTCTCTTATTAGGGTGCACAGTTTCAAAATCCATATGTGAGCCATAAAAACCCTATCTATCCTGGGTTGCATGGTTTTTTGGCCTAAGTGCATGATTAAAGAAAACTATACACCAAGGGAAAAGAGTATCTGTAAATTATCCTGAGACATCTCCATAATAGTCCGGGATTTTATAAAAGTAACATTAATATTTGGTAATATGATCTATATAGATTAATCTAAGAGGATTCCTAGACTCAATTAGGATACTTACATTAGTAAACTAATAAATAGGTTAAACAAGGAGAACTGTTAACATGTGTCTTTATCTGTTCTATATTTTTTGAAAATTTTGAAGATTTAAGACCTTTCTAAATGTTTTAAAAGGATGGATAAAATTCCTTATGCATCAAATATATGTTCTATTATGTATTCCATGTTTTATATTCAATATTATTTCACAGAAACTCTTATATTTATGGGTGGATACAAATATAATTTTGGTGAGAGGGTTTTATTATTTTGGAAGAACAATCCTAAGTACCTGAGAAAAACTAATATATTTTCTTTATATTTAGTGGAGAGGATGAGAAATGTGTAAAGGGAAACAAAAATATAATTTTCCAATCTGACGAAGATAATATGGAATCTGAAACTGATTTTTGGTTTTGTCTAAATAGTGGAGCAATATTTTTTAAGAGTTCCAAAAAATCACCATAGAAAACTCTATAATGGAGGTAGAATAAATCCTCATGTAAAATGTTGTGAAGGAATCTAATTGGATTTGATGTTCATCTCTAATCTCGAGGTGGTCCCTAGAATCAAGGTAGAAATTGACCAATATTGTGACAATAATAGAGCTATTTATCTAGATAAAGATCCTTATTCTCACCAAATGACCAAACCCACCCATTCAAAAAACAATTTCATATAGGATATCCTTGATAGGGGTGATATTAGGATCTATAGGGTGGATTCATAAGACAACATTATAGATCCCTTGATAAAACGAATATTGAAACCAAATCATGGGGTCCATATATAGACTCTTTGTATACAATACTTAAGATATTAATATAACAATTGAATTATATATCAAGTTTTTATAAAAAAAGAAAATATAAAAACATCATTCATTCATGTGTGATTCAATTTAATTTACATGAATTATGGGATAATAATATCTGCTTAATGTATGGCATTGGGTTTTCATAAATTGATGCTTGTAATGGAGTATTATTGTTTGTAATGATAAGTCAAAATGAACAAGGATATAATCTTACACTCATTTCAAAGGGTTGAATATGAGATCAAAATAATATAATCATAAGGTAATATATATATATACCTATTACTTAGGCTAACTCACCAAGTATATTTGATGGTATTTCATATAGTCGTAGATAAAATTAGGGGTTTATGATTATAATAATTCTTTCTTACCTGAGGTTGATGAGATACTTAGCATGAAAACCTTCATACTTTGATACCTTTATCAATTAAATTTACTTCTACTTTTCTAATCAGGATATGTTTGGGTATGTTTTTGATCTTGTATTCAATAAGATCTTAAACAGGATAATATTTTTCCACTTTTATAAAGAGAAAAAATATCCATAAGTTTATTGAGTTTGATCGAGGAAATAAATGGAAAAACCTAGGTGAGTCAAAAATGTTGCGTTGAACTAATTATATGGGGATTTTGTGATGTTATCATCTTTTAGATGAATGAAATTTGATGTATTCATTGATTTGATTAGTATTTTTTTTATAATTAAGAAAAGTAAATATGAACTATGTTAGATTGATATTGTTCCATGTCTAGTGGTTTCTCTATGTCATGGGAAAGGGTAATATATAGGTACATCTATGATGTATATGAAAGATATTTTGATGGAAATGTTCATATAGATATATGATTATGTTTAATAAATATCACATCAATCTCCTTAGTATCTTGAGTATCATTGATGATTTTAGAGTCCTCTCTCTACTTAAATCTATGATATAGGGATTTCATATTTCGTATCAATGCTACTAATTATTATAGGACAACACAGTCAAGAATTTTGATAAGCATTATGATTTGAGTAAAGTTTTTTTCCAAAATAAATAGAGTTTAATAAAACTATATAAAGAATAGTTTTTTGATAGATTCAAAAAGAGTTGTGAAGTTTTCCATAACATCCTTATGGGATTTAATTCAAGTGGTAGATTGTTATATGTGAACTAAACCGATATTCATATGGTGGATAGTATAGTTAAGGATACATTCCTACTAACTTATCCATGTATAAGAGTCAAATAATACATTAGAGAAAACATAGTTTGGTGCATACAATGCCTCTTGAGACTAAGTTACACCCATCATAATGTATTATTTCAGTTGGTATTTAAACTATATCATCCTTATACTAGTTCTTCAGTTATAATTGATCATTAATCATGAAAAATAGAGGCACTAAAACCCCTCTTGTTATATGTGAATCCTCAGGTTCAAAACTAGGCTCAAAAGGATGGTTTTTTAACCTATGGAGGAAGAAGTAATAGTTCTTCGATTTCAATTTTTTGATCAAGATTACGCCATCAAAGAAGAAGAAGAATATTTCTTGTTGTTTCTTTGATAATACTAAACACATTGATCTATGAAGATAAACGGGGAATGTTTCTTGGGTTTTTCAATTGCCAACGATCCTAAGATGATCCCCAATATCCTACCATTATGTTCTATAACACTCATGTATTGTATACTAATAAACACCCCCTACAAGCATGGTACCTGAAAAATTGAAAATGCAAAGTTACATTTCCACCGATGTCTCCATATGGGGTTTGTGTATATATATACTCAATAGGGAACCATCATTATTCCTTAACATAGTAATAAATATTCATGTGTATGAATGAATATGTATATTAATTTATATATATATAAAATAAATTCTTTTAAGTATTCCAATTCATGGAATAGTAAAAAATTAGCATTGATGCAACTTTTAAATCACTATAGGCTACAAGTAGTAACTTCTTATACTAGGAGGACCCATATACAAACTTACACACTCCAAGAGATCTTGGAAATGATGTTAGGATATAGGTTGGGAAATCTTGTAGGCCATCCCATCCAAAATAATGGTAAATAAATCTTATATCCAATCCCACCAAACTGAACATCTAGAGTCTCGGCCTAAGATCATCCCATACAAAGTGGAACATGTGTACACAATTAGAGCCTTATCCCATTATATAGAATAGATAAAGGGATATAAAAATTCAAGTAATTAGAAGCTTATCACATCATCATAATCTAAATCAAGTCAAACATTTCTAATTGTTTATATGGAAGGAATAAATAAATATATATATATACACACACATTCAGAAGACCTCACTATAATTATTATTAATAATTCAAGCAGAAGTCATTCTCCAAAACAGATCAATCATAAAATTCATCATGCTCATAAACATTAATAAGAATAGGCACACTCCAAAACCTATATTCATTTTTTGATAACATAACAAAATTCACAAGACGCATAGGAATGCCATAAATAATATGTGCAATTATGGAGACCAAATTTGGATAATTTTTTAGTTATAAACATAACTCCAAACAAGACTCACTCTATTGTATAATATGTTTTCTAGGGCTTACGACTGGTAAATCATAACATATATTTGATCTCGTATACATGACATTTCAATAATTGTTTAAAATATATGTATAGAAATTCTCAAATCATTACATGGTTTACATCCTAAGTTAAACTTGGAAATTGGTTAATTTTACTATTATTCAAAAGGAATACTTACCTATTATAATGTAAGATGAAATTTTCGATGAAATAATTTATATCAAAAAATGAATTTGTTTTCAAAATAATAAGTTTATAATATTTAATTTTTTATGAAATAAAATTAATTTTAATAGTGAAACATTAAATCATACAATGTTTTTACACTTTAGTTTGACTATTTAAAATTATTTCACTTTAAAAAACAATTTAAACAATTCTTTAAATATTATACTTTTCATGATTAATAAAAATAATATTTTCGAAAGTTTAAATGGTTTTATAAAATCATGATATTGATTTATGACCAAAATATTATAAAAAATAAGCTTATGTATAGTGTGATAGAAACATATTAATGTTTATATCATTGAGATTTATTTAAAAAATCTTTTGATAGTAAGGAATGAGATGATATAAGATCTATAATTTCATTTCCCTTATGTAAGTTAATTGTTACCTCACCACTGATGAAAATATTAATCAAGGTTATGTTTAGATTGTTTTCCATTGAACTAGTTAGGTTAAATGGGTAGAAATGATCTTTCTTAGTATGACAAAGTAAAAAATAACCGAATATTATTCTTAACAATTAAGGGTTATATTTATTAAAAGTTAATATTAAAGGTTTCATTATGTGAAAATAAACACATCAAAGTTAGAAAACCATATGGGTATACACAAATAAACATCAATTTTTGTTATTGTCATCCATTTAAGAAAAACCAATACCAAATTTCAAATTATTATGTCTATATAAGACCAACAGAAGATATAAAATTAATCAATCCACACACCCTATTCAAGGCATAATTAATTATATATTCTCAAATGATAAACTAATATAAAATGAAAATATTTTTCATAAGGTTTTAAAACCTAGATTAAGAATAAAAAATAATATATTGTCCAATAAATAGTGTAAAAAATAGTAACTTTTAGAAAAATTCATTTATTATAAATAATAAAAGTGAAAACCATCCATTTATAATTTTGAAAATAGTTGATCATTCATGACTATATTTTTAGGGTGAAGTAGTAGATATATTCTAGGAATATATTGAGAATTCACATAAAGAGTTGATACTCCTTAAATTATTTATTTTTGAGATTTAACCATTCCAAACTATTCTCAAGTGGCCTCTAAGAATCATTAAATTGAAATCTCATCGCTATGGGACTCAATTCCAAAATCACTACCAGAAAATATGGCTAAAACTCAAGGGAAGGCTAAGAAGGTTAGAATAAAAAAACAATCTACATCATAATAAAAAGAGCCAAATAAAATTTCCTAATCATACTTAAATATCACTATAAAATAATTATAACCCAAGAAAAAACCGAACCCAAATCACTTATCATAAAAACAATGAAAAATGCCAAATTTTCTACAGATACTTCCTTAAGTCAAGAAATATGGAATCCTTATGTTTAGTGGGGATTTAACTTTGTATTGGTTAAATAAAAAAAATATTCTCTAAACCAAGTAATAGTCATCATAAATTAAAGTGGGAGAAGAGAATAAGGGGAGGAGTGTTGTGATGCCCTAGACTTGGAATCCAATGTCTAGTTCTATATACCCATACTTTACATTCTGTCTTCGATAACAACTATATAACACTTAACACAAATATCCATATTTATATGAATTAATAAAAATAATTCTTGACATACATTCAAAACACCATTTTTTTTAGAGATTTCGAAATTAGAAAAAACATAAACTTCTAAAACCCTTGTATTTTTGGACAAATGGATATTTTTTTCCAAAATTTAAGAAAATTATTCATTTATAAAAAGTATTCAATATCTCACACAAATTCTCAACGAAATATATACTATTTTTCATGTAATTTATGATAATTTTCTTTAAAACAACAGGGAATATAATTATAATAAGGGGTGAGACCAAATGCTCAGTGATGGAATCATAAAATAGTAGTAATCATGGAAAAAAAATGGTATAAATATTATGGTAGGAATAATTAAATAACATGAATCCATAATCAACTAAAAACGAGAGCATGATATATTCAAGAAATTAAATGAAAACATAGATATCAATAATACTTATATCATACTGATGAAATTCAGAATTCTATAAATAATTTTTTTATTTATTCCTTGTGACAAGAATCTATCCAGTTATGAGAATTGGTATACTCCAAAACCCAACCTGTTTTGTCTCAAGGGACCTGTCGATGTATCAAGGGGGTATATAATTACGAGACCAACCAATCACCTGATTACATCTAGTGTATTCACCATTTGAGTAAATGATAATTTTTATTCCATTAGCTAAGGAACCTCTTACAGAATAAAATCATATCTATTAGTATAATGAAATATAAATAATGTTAATAAATAATCATCCTATGTTAGCAATCAATAATCATCAAGAATATAAATACTCTTACTCTTGTTAATAAAAAATAAAACATGATCATAACACATTGAGAGAAATAAGGAAGATGGTCAAACAATACATAGTTTACTTTATAATAATCATATATATTTGAATAAAAAAATTGGGAAACCCATTAATTTTCTCCAAGACCATAATGAAATAGTATTTATAGGAGGACATCCTCCAATATAAATTTATAAAAATATAAGTTCACACTATATAGGGTAATGTGTATATGATTAATTCAATACTAGAATAACATGATCCTAAGCCATAAAAATAAATAATGTGGATTGTTTCAAAAGAGAATTACCCTAGGACAACAAATAAAACATAAGAGGGTGTTGACATACATGAAACACACTCTATAAAAAATTGATTCAAACAATATCACAATATAAGGGGTAAAGAATCGAATTATTTTATACCTTGAGTTCAACGCCCCAAATGATAATATATATATATATATATATATATTTGAGGATAAATAATTAAAAAATAAACTCCATTAGGGTATTATTTTTTGAAAATTACTTTGGTAAATTAAAGCAATAAATTAAAATATATTTTAGAAAATATTTTTAACATTGACATAAAAAAATCAGATGTCACTTTCAAAGGGAAATTTTCGAATCAGTAACATGAAATCATTTGAAGAACATTACTTTTAAAAATAATCTCCAATAATGGATTATTGAAGAGAAATAAAGTTTATCTTGGATAAATGAGTATAATATGTTAAAACATGTGAAAGTAAAAGGAAAAACCCTTTTTATTATTTCCAAATAACTGTTATTTAAAACACACATATTAAGACAAGTAAACAAAAAATCATATGTATTAAAAATACATTTGAACAAAGATATTTATAAAATACCACGTACTGAAATATTAGTGTGGGAGAACCCACTCCAAGAAGTGAAGTGTTCTCTATGAACATTGTAACTCAAAAAAAAGGAAATTTGAGTTATCAATATCCCTTATGGGTAATATACACCAAGAAACATGAAAAATTTGAAAAGGGATTTATATGTTAAAAATTAAATAATTATAAAATAGCACATAATAATATAATGTGGTATAATATATGGAACATATATTAATATGTTTAATTAAAAAATCGTAACTCATTGAATGAAAATTGAGTTACCAAAAACACTTACGATTGAGGTAACACTTGAGTCAAAATACAATTGATGAAAATATATTGAACTAAATTGTTTATAACATATATTATAGGGAAGTAATGTATATTAAATTCATGGGATAATAAATAAATAAAAAATCATACAAAAGAAACATGGTGCATAACATGCAACATGTCTCAAATAATCATAATTAAGACCAAGAAAACTTCTCTGGTTTGAGCAACACATTAATCAAAAATCTTTGAATGAGTATGATTGTAATTGAACATAAAATATCATTATTAAAGGGAAATTCATGATATTAAATTTCAAATAGTCTTTATATACACCACATATATGAATTTAGGTGCATATTACCAAACATGTCTCAAAGAGAGGAATTTGAGATGAAAACCCTTACTTCGGTCCGGATTTGTTCAACACATACTCCAAAAGTACTGAAAAATAAACTTAAGCTCATTAAATAAAAACTAAATAAACTAAAAATATCTATAACCATTTAAAATCATTATTTATAATAGTTATATATTTTATTTATTTTTTATTTATTTTCAATACCTTTTGAAAGTAATCTTTACAACTTTGAACCAATTTCATAAAAGACATGTTAATATATAATATTTTTTAAAATTTACTATTTATTATATCAAATATTATTCTTTAATAGATTTTACAACATAAATTACAAATATACAATTTCATTCCATGTTAGGTTTAATTAAAAACCATGAAGATGAAATCAGCGATGATCAGTTTTTGGTGATTCTCGACGAACATGAAATGTTTTATAAATTTATGAGTTAAATTTTGATATAAACATACATGATTTTTTTTCATATTTATATAAAATGATACTATTAAATATGTTTTTATATTCAATCATGATTTAACTTCATAGTATTTTTCAATTGGTTGTTACACTAACCCAAACATGAACCTATCATGATTAATGGATGATTTTGATGTGGTTTAGTGTTAATATAATTATACTAAAATAATAATGATATTATTTTGTTATTATTAGTGTGATATAATTTTTTTTAAATAATTATATTGATAATATAATTGATATAAATCCATTACTTTGAAGTGATCATTTTCCTCTTAGTTCACTCATTTTAAACGATTGAAATAAGGATAATCATTATTTGATCATGTCCTTAATATGTTTTTAAAATTTACCATGATATATCCTTTATAATTTAATAAAAATAACATTTATACATTAAAAATATTATAATTATAATACATATATTTAATTTAGGATTATAAAAATTAAAATCAATTGTTCATTAAAGGCAGTAGTCCATTCATACACATGATTGACTGTTTTATTTTCTAGGATGGGAGAAAAGAGTAATATGGTTTATTGTTAGATAATTTTTAAAATTATGTAAATATAATTTATTTTACCTAATTAATCTTTTATATTTTCATTTTATGTTGTTTTGGTAAAATGAAACACATTGTGCTATAGAGGCGGCAGTCCACACAAAACAAAAATTAAGGATTCCTTTTTCTTAATAGAAAAGGGAAAAGTCGATTAATGATTATTAACATATAATAATAAGGTTAATTATATGAAAAATAGTGATTTGATTAATTTTTTAATTGAGAATTAAAATAATAAATTAAGACTAGAAATGAAATAAGTTAAGTGCAAATGATAACTCATGTTGAGCACTTTGAGATTTTCTTGGAAAAGCCGATCGAAATGGATGAAATAGGCTAATCAATTTTGACCAGAATCAGAATAGAGTTAAATATTACTATAGGGGATGAAGAAATTGTATGATTTAATATGGAAACCCTGTTTTTTTTTATTCTGTGTAGGTTTGGTTATTGGACCCTTTTATAAGTTGCGAGGATGGCATTTTTGAAGATATTTCAACTTAATATAAAGGCAGCGCTTGTTAAACTTGTAAAGTGGATCCAAAATTGATAAATAATTGATTAGAGAAGATACAAAGTAGAGGAAATAATCAATAACTCAATTATAAATCAACTTATCATGTTTCAATCCATTTTCACCTTGAATTATCACTTTTACAATTTTACGATTAACCGCAGTTACTAGTTTTTTCATAAGGTAACATAATATTTATACTAAAAATTAAATTGATAATTATTAGATAATTTGGAACCACTAATTATAAATTTTAAATAAATTTTATTTTATATAATATATAAAATAGATAAAAATTATTTTTAACCTTAATATATATATAGTATTAAACAAATTTTTTGAGAAAATATTATTTATGATCAAAAATATAAAATATAGGTTTCTAAGTGAAAAAAATGATTTTAAAATTATAAATTAACTTATAAAATACATATTTGTTCTTATAAAAAATATTTCATTAATTTATTATTAATACTAAAAATTTCATAAAATTCTTATTATTTATAAAAGGGGAGATTTTACGATCCCCCCTAGAAGTCATTTTATTAGAAAAATATAGAAAATTGATCTTATGAATATATTATTATAGTAATTGAAATTTTTTTGTTTATTTTAAAAGGTTAAATTAATAAAATTTGATACTTCAATATTTAAATAAAATCCCAAAATATAGTGGAAAACTGTTCATATTGAAAACCAGCTTTTTAAAGTGTTAATTGTTCTCTATAATCATTTTCTATCAATTACTAATTAATTTATTTAAAATATATTTTTCATATTATAAATATAATTTAATTATTATATAATCATAATATAATTAGTTTCTTGAAATAAAACATTAATTTTAAAAAATATATTTTTATGTATCAAATGATTTTCTGAGTTATTTTTGCTACAATAATTGAATTTCATTCATATTAATTATTGGAAATATTTTATTTCCATAAACATTTCACAAATATATTTCTCATATTAATTACTACGAATTAGATGGATAGGTTTTAACATTCCATCTTAATATTTATAGTTTTTATTAAAATATATCATGATTTCATTTTAGTTCGGTGTCTCATTTGGAGAAATCCATCAAACGCATTGACTAAAAATATTGGAATTTTACATTGTCCTCCTTAAATAAATTAAATATTCATAATTATACTCATAATATTATAGTAATTTTTATAGGGATATCATTATTAATGATAATCCGCTAGATGATCATGGGTTTATTTAGGATATGGAAAAAATTATAACAAGTAATTTTTAAGGAGGGATAACTCATTATTAATTTAACAAAAAATTTTACTAATTGAATAATTACTATAACTGTGAGGAATAACTTCCCCCAAACCATGAAAATGATTTATATAATAATCATACCACTAATGGTTTTTACTTACAACTCAATATCAAGTAGTTCATGAAAACATACATGACAAAGTAACCTATAATTTCTAGAGTGAAAACACACTATCAACTTCATTAATAGTATTTATGTTGTCTTTTCTCTGTTCAAACTGTTGTTGGTGGCTAATTCTCTCTTTTTTCCATTGGATTTTGATATTTAGTGACATAATTCCAAATATTCCTTCAATTGGGGAAATATATTTTTGTATATTGTCTCTTTCTATTACACTTGTGAGCCTAGTGACCCTCATATCCACACCTATATAATTTACTCATCCCTTTAAGGAAATTTTCCCATTCTTCTTCCCACTAATTTTGACATGTATAAAAGTGAATCTTATTTGTTTCATTATCTAGGTCAACCAAATTTAAATTAGATTCCATATTTCTCTTCTTCAGAATGTTTGGAATTTTTACTATGTTTAAATTGTTATTCAAACTCCTGATAGACAGTTTGGAATAATACCAATATTTTTTACTCCATCCCTTATCCTATTATTTTTATCATTGGGATAGTTTCCACACTGTTTGTGGTATCATATTTTAACTTGGTTCCTTAGCGAGTCATCCATTACTGAAGATAGTTAACAAGAATGGAAATTATTATAAGATTATTTTCATATATAACCATATGAAAATCTATCCTATGGATGTCTTAGTTTATGACAGTGTCACGTTATCCTATAGTTCATAAAACACGATTTATTTCAAACATGGTTCAACCTTAATCACTCTTATTTTAAAAAATAACATTATTTGTTTAACTATGGTTAATTAGAGTTGGTTTCTCTCATACTTCTTACCTAAATAATCAAAACAATGATCTAAAATTACCATTGTACCATTCCAACCCTAGTTTCACATTCCAATGCCACAATCTGGTTGGTTATGTGACCTCAGGATTTCTTCCCTATATGGTAGAGGCTACTAACTAGAAGCAAGGGTATAATATAAAACATTCGGAGACTGTACCCTCTCTATAAAATCATTACAACAATGAAAATAGGTAACAATAGCCAAATGATAATAACCCAAAACTAGAATAATAACATAACCAAAATATACATGTATCACATGAAAAACAACTAGGGAAACAATATCCAAACCAAAGAAGAAGATATGTCATTCCATATAAGTGTTAAGTATCAAATGATAAACCAAAATAATGACACACTAACAATACCAAATAGGGCCCTAAAACCATGTTTGGTTGCCTCATCCATGATCCATCCCAACTCATCCATCTTAACTATGGTTTTCCCCGTATACTTTCCTATAAGCATAAAGTATATTTATGTACTGATCAGGCATCGTAGGTAGGGTGTGATTAAAACTCAAAATGCCACCACCAAATAACTATAAAACAACTTCCATTCTATAACAATCTATGTTGTAGTATAAAGAATAAAATAAAAATGAACATTTAAAAGTGTTCACATTTAAAATTATTCATTAATAAAATATAAAAATCCTCAATTTCACAAAGAAACTTTAACCAACAATACCTACTTTAACCCATGCTGGAGTCTAAACTGTATATCATTGGAAAACACAATCCATACTTTCATGGATTTCATTATGAATTTTATAACAATTTCATATCACAACCACTTGGATCCGTAGTCCAATTCCAATATCATGGGTCCTATAATGTCATGTCTAGAACCCCATGGGTATTTGGAGTATTAGTCACTATCCCACACCTCATGGTTATTTGGATCATCAGTACCTATCTCATACATTAATAATCACATGAATGCATCGGGGGCTTGGAGTATTAGTTTGACACCCCATGGGTATTTGGAGTATCAGTCCATGACCCACACCTCATTTCTCAATCACTCAAAAATATTATATTCATATAGGTCAATCACCATTAACCTTCTTATAATTCATTCTTATTGTGGTGCACCATTAAATTTATCAAATGAATCACAAATCTTTTCTTTAATTACAAGGAATAATTTGATTGTTTCACCATTATTTCATTTATCATCATTTATTAATAACTCATTAACCCATCAAGGATAGGCTAACCAACCCTTTCATTCCCATTATCACCCAATTATATATCTCATTAATCATCCAACTTCATAATCCATTTAATTGTCCAATTTCATATTCCCATTACTCAGTAAATTTCATTATTACATGTTGGACAAATTTCGTTATCACATGGGAAACAAATTAATCAATTTAATTTATAATGACATTTACTAATGTGGAAATTGAAATGACACAATTAAATTCAAACAATTATAATGAATACTATGGGAATTAACAATTAGACCAGCTACCTCAAGGTCCTTGAAATACATTTGCCAAACCAAACCCCCATAATTAAGGCAGAATGATCAAGATCAAAATGATACGGATGACCTAGGACCAAAACCTACGATCAAGATAAAATGGATTAATATCCATGAATACCTATATCTAAGCCATTTCCAAAGGAGAAAAAATAAGTCCTATTCATTGATAAATGGAGATGAAAGAAATATAAAACCAATCGGGGAAGAAAACACTTACCGTAGAGGAGATGATCATTTGAGTAGATCTTTGATTCATTAATAAATGGGTTCTAGGAGACTTATAACCCTCCCTTGAGGTCCTAAAATTTGTGGTATAAGATTAGGATTGAACTGGGGTGAATAGGGGTTAATACCGTGGTGTTTGGGATTTATGAATAAAATTTCATAGGAATTAATCCCCATGTGCATGATTTCCTAGGTAGGGGGCATAGTTTTCCAAACTGTGTGCCTTAATTGTGCACCTCACCTTAGGGGTCACAAAGTTTCTCTTATGTGGAACACTGTTTGAAAAACTATACGCCATCCATGAAAACCCCCACTATTTTGGTTCACAAGGTTTTTGGAGGTTGTCTACATGGTTTGTCCAAACAATTTTCCAACCAGGCACTAATTCATGTCTCTCTAAATAGGGAACTTGGTTTCTAGGGTAAGGCCCCATGTTTTTCCCTAACCATGTGCCAACTGTGTACACACCCAGGGCTTCCAAACTTCCCAAATTTTAGTATAAACAAACTCAAAATAAAAATCGCCATAGATATAACCAAAAAAGTAAAAGGACTACATAAAATTGATCACAATACACCTCCATAAATGACCAGTATCTTACAATCCCTCCACATTATAATTTATCTTCCTAGAGTTTTACATAAAAATGTTTCTAAGATTTTCAGGTAAAAATATAGTGCCACTGAGTCTCTAAGTTTTCTTCTCTCTCCCATGTTTCCCCCTAAACACATCCATGTTTCCACAGTACTTGACCTATCGACATAGGATTCCCTCGCAAAACTTTCTCTCTGTGATGCATAACATGTATCAGATGCTTCTCAAAGGATGCATTGTCCTCAATCTCAACATCATCAACTTTTATCCCATGAGAAGGGTTGGGGTGATGCCATTTAATTTTTTACAGATGAGAACATCATGAATAAAACTAAACCTCTATAGAAGGGATAATCAATATTCCACTAGTATGAATCTCCCCACCATCTCAAAAGGGTCTACAGACTTGGAAACTTCTTTTACCTACTTCTAAATCCTATAGTGACCCAATCTAAGAGACACCTGAGGGAATAAACAATCCCCCACTATAAACTCAATTTGTCATCAACATTGATAGAAATATGAATTATGTATAATATGACTGACATCCATTCATTTAAAGGTTACCTAAACCTTCTCCAATGTCTCCTACAAGAGACTCAGTCCCAACAACTCTGACTCAGCTGCCTCCATCTAGCATAGAGTTGATCTGCATGGCCTACCCTAAGGTGACTCATATGGTTCCATCTGAATTGTTGTAGGATAAATGTTTTTATGTGAGAAGATAATGAGTTATGGGTATTTCTCCCAAGTATCGTCATATTATAGGAAACATTCCCATAACAAATCCACCAAAACCTGTATAGTATGTTTTTACTACATGGATATCTTTTTCTAGAAATCCATACTAAAAAATACCTATGTATGAAGTTTCTTCTGAATTCCATTCTCAACGCATGAAGTGGAATGTGAGTAACCATATGATATTATTCTTTATGGAACCACATGCAGACAAACTATCTTCTGGATGTGAAATTCTCACATAAGATCCCCTAATACAGTCTTTTTGATCTTTAAGAAATGTGAATGTTTCATGAATCGATCCAACATAACCCAAATACTATCATTATTAGAAGTAATACTCACCATAACCCAAACAAAATACATGGTAATTTAGTCCCACATGAATTACAGAATGGGAAACTATTTTAGTAACCCACTGGGTCATTGATTCTTGACCTTCACATGTTTACCGGTGTAACATCGTTTCATAAAACCTATAATTTATTTTTTAATGCTTGACCATCAATACAATCGACAGAGTTCACAATATATTTTGGTCAAACATGGATGTAACACCCACTTTGATTAATGAAACTCATTCATCATATCCTCTTGTATACATGTTGGCACAACAAGATGATTCAGGACATAGATGATATCATCCTCAACAATGGTTCATTTTGAAGGTGACTCCCCAACTTCAAGGATTTCCCTCAAGTCCAAACACTTTGAATTCTAAAACAACCACTACCTAATTTGGTTCAACATTTTGGAATCAACTAATACTAATATGAGGGTCATTTTCTCTTAACCCTCTCCGACTTCCACATATATCTCACCCAGCAAGTTCATCATCTTAAAATCATAACTGGAATCTTGAACTACCTAAGTCTGTCCCTTCCTTTTCAAAGCATCAAAAACTCTGTTTACCTTTTTGGTGATATATGCTTACTCAAAATGAAATGAATACATATACTCAACCAATCTATGCTTCTAGAGATTGAAATTTCTCCAAGAAAAGATATACTTTATTCTTTTCTGGTTGGTATACACAGTAAAATTTTCTCCTAATAGAAAATTCTTCCAACACTTCAAGGAATAAATAGCCACAACTAACTCAAGGTTGTGGATAAGGTAATTCCACTCATGTGGCCTCAACTTCTGAGACCCATATGTAACAACTAAATCTTCCTGCTTCAACAATGATCCATGTCATATCCCAGATGCATCACAAAATACTATATACTACTCCCCTTATTCATGTTAGATAAATATCAGTGCGGTATTCCAACCATCCAACATCAAATTTTTATTGAAAAGAGAGACAAGTATAGGAATTTGGAGACAAGAAACAAAACAGAAAGAGACACAGTAGGAACATCAAGAAGAACAATGGCGCTCCATACCTAGGGAGGCCTGAAGTAGTGGAGACCCAGGGCATCACCTTTGATTAAGTTACCCCCCTTCATGTGGTTCTTACATGTGGTAATATTCATGAAAAAACCTCTGATAATAGTCCGTAGAACTTAGAAATATACAAATATAAAACAATTCTTGGGCTGATCCTATGAAGCCACTGCATGCACCTTCTCCAGGACCACTAACACTCCTTCCTATAAAATGATGTGACCCGAGAAATGTACCTGGTCAATATAGAATTGATAGTTATATATATTGGTGTATAGAAAATGCTCTCTTAGTGTGCTTAAGCTAGTATCAAGATATTGGGAAGGATCATCATGAGTCTTAGAGTACACCAATATGTTATCCACCAAAACTAGCACAAACAAATCCATGTATGGGTAGAATATTCAATTCATCAAGGCGATAAACCGAAAATGAGTGTTCATCATCCCTAATGACATCACAACAAATTCATATAGGCAATACCAGATTTTGAATATAGCTCATGGTATATCAGAATATATTTCTCTCAACTGATGATACCCCAATCTCAAGCCATTCTTCGTGAAAACAGAAGACCCTCTTAGTTGGTTATAGAGATCGTCTATACATGGAAGGGGATACAGGTTCTTCACTACCTTCTGGTTCAACTATAATTAATTATCACATAAGTACATGGTACTGTTGGACTTCTTAGTAAAAAAATACTAGAGAACCCACATGTGATGTTCGCAAACATATAAATATATTATCCATCAACACTTCCATCTGATTATTATGCTCTTGAAGCTATATTGGTTCCATTATATATATTGGAATAAAAAATGGTTTAGCTCCAGACAAGAGCTCAATTATTAACTCAACATCCCTCTTAAGAGGAATCCTTGAGAAGTATTAATGAAGAAAATCATGGAACTGGAAAACTATGGGTATGAAAATATTATGTTTCACGTCCCAATCATCAAGAAAAATTATTGCAACTTTGGTGGTGATATACCACATTTGCTGATGAATTGGCCCTACACAGCCTTCTTGGAAATCCCACTCTCCATGATAAACATAATTATTACCCTTAAAATATGTAAAGTTCACTATACTATGGAAACAATAAATGTAGGATCAATATCCTGAGAACTAGTCCATAACAAAAATCAAGAAAAATCTAGACATGTCAAGTTTATAAAGATCACTTAATAAGTGATACTCCCCAACCTTGGGAGAATACCCTTTAAATAAATAGTTGTCCCTCAACCACACTCCTAACAGTCTTTTGATCATCATATACCCACTCACTAAATCCCCCACCATACATAAACCAATCATTACTTGTGAAAATATAAAATAATGAGAGGCTCATATATCAAATAAATAACTAGAAAGTATATAAGATATAATAATAATACCTATGACTATCGATGGTCTAGAATCGCTATTCATAAGTGTAGGTTGAACTACATGAAATTTCCCTACTTCTATTCCCTATGTTGAAGTCTGAGTCTCCTGAGATGCATGATTTAGCTAATATGAGAACTCTTTATCTATCATACCATGTCCACTACCTCGAACTCCACATCCAAAAGAACTCTAACTACCAAATGATATGGGGTAGAAGACCCTTTTCGAGCACTCTAACTCTGCCTAGTTCCTTCTTCATTACCCATCTATCATGGGTTTCTTTATAACTTTTTTAGATGTCCCATCCTACTAAAATATTAATATTTTTCTAGTGGTTGGGGGAAATATTTAGGAAGTTGTCCAAATCTACTGCTATGGTGGAAGAGAACTCGAGCAATGTCCTGAGTAACTGATCCTTCCCCCTAGAAAATCTGTTTTTCACTACTCTTGTAAAAATTCTCAGAGAGATGATTCCTAAATTAGGAAGACGTATCTCCTACTAATCCATTATAAACCAAATATCCTCCCATAGAATCCTATTTCAGGTTCCCCTCATATATGAGAAAATAATTCACCACTTCAAAAAAACATCTTTAGTCTAAATTTGTGAACCTGAGGCTTAATCTCACATTTAATGCCATTATGAAACACTCTGCAGCAATAACCTCATCCCCTAAAAATGCTGGAAAAAGAACTAAAATAAATAAAGAGACCAACATAGTCCACCACAGACATAATTCCTTATTTCAATCTACTAAAATCAATTACCCTCTACTTCCTGAGAATCTTAGGGTAAATGTTATCTAACAACATATCCTAAAAGTAATTCCACTCAATGTTATCCACCATTCCATCTCGAGTCTAGTTATCTCACCAACGTTATTCTTTTACTCATAACATATAAGTATCCATTTTTACTATTTTATAAATAGGAGTCTCTAACTATCCAAGTTTTGTCTAGATAGACTCAATCTAGATTATAGATACTAGAGGACCACACCTATTTTGAAAGTCAGAAGTTGATGTTACTTTAACTACCATGTCATTTTAAACATGTTCCACACATCCCATACTATTTATATTTCCATAAATTTTATAATATAAGCAAAAAAACTCTTGGAAAATCTCTCTGGATCCTTCTCCTAGAACTATCACAGCCTCTCGTTCCACTACTAAAGGGAAATTTCCAACCATATCATATAGTCATCCTATCGACAAGTGTCTTCATGGAGGAATGTATCTACTTTTTAAAATAAACTTCGTAGGAAACATTAAAAAACATTATCACAATTACATAAATGGTAATCACATTAACCCCTAACAAGTCATCCCCCAGACCCTACCACATAGTAAAATACAAGGCACCATCATCACCCTCAACCATCCATCATTTGGGACATGTAAAAAAAATATGGAAAAAAATTTCATAATAAAACATTTATCATTAGAAACCCATTTATCAATTTCATTTAACATATTCAACATCATTTAGAATTATCAATTTCATATTGGTAACCTTTTATTTTAATCTACATAAGAAAAACATGTTCATTTAAACAACTCACCCAGAACCTTATTTTCCATGCGTCCCTAAAATGATGCATGTCACAGTAATTCATGAGTCCATAAATTATTTCATCTTTATACATCACTATTGAAATTACGGGATATGAATAAAATATAAAAAAACATTAATAACATCACACAACAAGAGCATCACTCGAGGTGAAATAACATTCAACTATAAGAAAAAACATCAAGAATATCAATGCAAGCCTAGGTACATGGATGTTACCCCCGTACATGAGTTAGATATTCTTTTGCACAAGCTGTTAACCAAGACCCCAGTCATCCTAGTATCCTTTATAACTTTCCCAAATATTAAGAAAAAAGAAAAGAAAACATAGCTATGATATTAATTAGTAACGTCCCGATTGAGGTGGCACATACCAGTGCCCTGAGTCGGTTGGGGATGTGACCTCATGCATGCCTCCCCATATTTTAGAGGATACTGACATGTAAAAAGAGTCTAATATAAAACAAGGGTATATTTTAACCTCTTTATCAAAGAAGTACTACAACAGAAATAGATAATAGTAGCCAAAGGATAATAGCTAATGACTGTAATATTACGATAACCAAACTAGACCAGTATCACATGATAAAACAAAACAGGGAAACAATATCCAAACCATAGTAGTATATATGTCATGCAATATATTTATTATTCTGAAATTAAAAACTAAAATTTAGACACACTAAAAATACCCAAGTGGATCCCAACACCATTTCTGGTTCCCTTATCCATGCTCCATCCCAACTATACCATCTTACTTAGGGATATCTCCTTTATCCTATCATGGAAACATGAAGTCTATTTTGGTACTGATAAGGAAGCCTTAGTAGGGTGTGAGTATAACTCAGTAGGACACCACCAATTACATCTAAACCAATATCCAGTCTATAAAAGTGTATGCCATTATATAAATAATAAAGTAAAAATGATAAGTAAAAATATTTCACATTTAAAATTAATCTTTAAGAAACAACATAAACACCCATGTTCAAAAATATACCCAAACCAACAATACCTGCTTCAGCCTATGCCGATGTCAAATTAATATATCATGGTGAATTGAAATCCATTATTTCATGGATTTAATTATGAATTTAATTACAATTTCATATCACATACACTTGGAATCCTAGTAAAATTACAACATCATTGGGCCTAGAACATCTTGTTTGGAAACCTATGGGTATTTAGGGAATCAATTTTTGTCCCACACCTCATGGTTATTTGGATAATCATTACCCATCCCATACATTTAAAATCACATTCATGTATCGAGCCCCTGGAGCATTAGTCTGTAACCCCATGGGTATTTAGAGTATTATTCCATGACCAACACCTCATTATTCAATCATTCTGATATATTATATTCTTCTAGGTTAATCATAATTAACCTTCTCTTCATTCTTTCTTATTGCAGTGCACCATTTCAATTTATCAAATTAATCAGGGTTCTTCCCTTTAATTATATGGAATAATATGTTTAACCATTAATATATTTTACAATATTTATTCATAACCCATTATCCCTTTAAGGTTAGGCCAAAAACACTATAATTCCTATTGTCACCCAATCCCATATCCCATATCTCATTAATCATCCAGTTTCATAGTTGCTTCATGAGAAAAATTTAATAATCCCATTATCATATTAATTTCATTATCACATGTTGGAAAAATTTGATTATCACATGGGAAAATAATGAATCAATATAATTGAAAATTCAATCACCCTACATAGAAATTGAAATTTCACAATTACATAAAAAATTATAATCAATACAATGAGAGTGTACAATTATACCACCAACCTTCGTTGATGGATGTTCCCCAAACCAAACCCCCCTAAAATTAAATCCGAATGATCAAGATCACAATGTCTTGAAAGACCTATGACCAAGATAAAATAGATTAAGTTCTATGAAAACCTCAATATAAAACATCGCTAATGGAGGAAAAATAATTCCTCTTCATCAGGAATGAGAGACAAAAGAGAGAGAAAATGATCTGGGGAAGAAAACACACACTATAGAGGAGATTATCCTTTGATTATATAATACAATAATCTAGAAATGGTATCTAGGATCCTTAGAACCATATTCAGAGTTTCCAAAATAAAATAAATTAGGCTACGAATGAGCTTGGGAAATAGGAGTTAATACTAGGGGGTTTGGAAATTTTTAATAAAATTTTAGAAGAATTAATCCCTGCAAGCACAGTTTCTTGAGCAATGTCACATGATTTTTCAAACCATGCGCCTCACCCTAGGGGTCACATATTTTCTCCTAAATGGTGAATGATTTGACAAACTATTCACCAACCATGAAAACCCCCAATATTTTGGGTTACATAGTTGGGGGAGTGTGGCCTCACCATTTAGCCAAACCTTTCATCAAATCCTATCTCTCCAAATAGGTTTCATGGTTTCTTAGGTAAATCCATGAAGTTTTCCCTAACTGTGCACCAACTATTCAAAGCCCCTTGGGCTTCAATACTTCACCAAATTCACCCAAAACAACCCCAGAACAAAACCCAACAATTTTATAACCAAAATATTGAAATAGGGTACTTGAAAAATAGAATGATACATATTTATAATGGTCAAGATCTTACAACCATCAACTTATGAAAAATCATTGAAATATTTTATATCAAAATCCAACATATCTGTTATCTTATGAAGAAAAATATGATTAATATATACATTAACATATGAATATCTATATTTAAAGATATTTTATCCATGGAAACATTATTATTAGGTTATCTGATCTAATCATATTAAAATATTTCATAATGGTTTATAAATATAAAATGGTTTATCCAAAGAATATCACATTAGAGTTTCAAACAATTATACAATTTGGCCTATTTTTTTGCACTGGATGACAATTGAGTGAATACCCAATTCTCCCCTCTCAGGTTTTTTTCATGTTGGTACATATGTGCCAAAGATTTCATCCAGTTATAGTATCTTGACAACTATTTAATTTCTTGGAAAACTATATTGTATTTACTTTACCAAAGATATATGATTATATCAAATACTGAAAATTACATCTTTGATTTATCCCTAGGATTTTCACTAATGTTATCTTATCAGAACCCTCAAATGAAAAGTGAATTATTATCTTAATGTTAAATCGCATGCTTTCCTAAAGGGTAATATATACCTTTGAAATTATAATGAAACCTAATTTATCAACCCTTCAAGTATAATAAACAAATATACTAATCTATAATTTTATATAAAATATTCTTTGATACCAATTGGGATGACATGAACCCGCACTTCTAAGCCTGGTGTCATAAACACATTCATTAGCCACTAGATCAGATACCAGTTGTATATTCCCAGAAATAACTATCAATATTTACATGAATAAAAAAATATTTCCTTACATAAATTCCCAAGACCTTTTAGGTTTAAAGATTTAGATAATTAGGAAAAAACATAGTCTAAAAAACCAATTTATTTATCAACTTATGTAAATTTTCACCATTGTATAAAAAAACATAATCCATAATAAGTCATCAATATAACACAAAAATTCTCTTTAGAATCTATCATGTTAGGAAAAACATCTGTACTTATTTTCTTTAATACTTAGGAAAATGGAAAGATAATAATTAGATTGATCAAACTCTCAGTGTGAGAAACACACAAATGCGGTAATTATGGAATAAACATGGAAAAATATTATGGAATAAATAATAAAAAATATAAATCCATAATCAAATTAAACTAAGATAATTTTATATCCATAAAAATAAAAGAAAAAATGGATATCAATTATACCGATGTCATACTTATGGAATTAATAATGTCAAACATAAAAAAATATTGTCGAGGCCTTATTCCAAGACACTATCTTGTTATGGGAAGAGGAATAAACAATACCCAAACTATTTTGTTTCATGAATATTGTTTATTATTTAAAGGGAAATATAATTCCATGCCCCACTCATTATCATATTTTTTAATGCATTTAGGATATGATTCCATAATATTATTCATATTATTCTTTAATGAACCTCTTACTAGAAAAAAACATGGTTTTCCGAATAGTGAACGATTTGAAATGTGAATACATAATCCACTTGCATTAGTAGTTAATAATAATTAAGAATATCAATAATTTTCCATAGGTGAATAAAAAATATACCATGATCATTACCCATCTTGAGAAAAAATGGGGATGGTGAAACAATACATAGTCAACTTTCTAGTGACCATAAGTGTTGGATTTTCAACATATGTAGTGCCAATAATTATCAGAATGTTAATAAATAAACATTATTTCTAGGTGAGCATCCTATAATATGAATTTTTAAAATGATATGTTCACACCATACTGGGTAATGAGTATATAATTAGGTCAATGATGGAATAAAATGATCACAATCCATCAAGAAAAAAATTTGGATGGTTGGAATGAAAATATCTCTAGTGAGACAGTGGTGAAAGGAAAAATCCTGATCTATGTGATCCTTGGGAGAGGTAGGGGTGAATCAATGATATTATCTTTTTATGTTTTCTTTCTTAGAATATAAACTTCACCTCTGGTTAGTAAGAAATGAACTTGCTGGAAGACAACACCCATGAAAAACCAAAAGAAGATAAGTATTTTCATGGTTCACTACTCAATAAGAGTATCTATTCTTTATAATTGTTTGTAACTAATAAAAGACCAAATAAACCACTATAAAATAATCCTTTTAGTGATTATAATAATATGGTAATTTTAAATTCACTTTCATAATCATTTTTCAATTGTCTATACATGTGATCCTTACACATAATAAATATAAAATAATGATTGTAATAGCTGTAAAAATCCTACAACAAAAGGAATTAGTATGTTGAAACTATATTTCTTGAACTTTCTTCACACTTTACCTTATTGATCGTTTGTTTTCCCTTAAATATCATACAAAAAAAGAGAAAAAAATTCTTTCATTCGATGATTGTTTTTCAGGAAAGTTCATATAGTTCATCCATTTGGTATACCCCATTCAAATTATTCTATTGACTGATTCCAATCAGATTCCCTATTAATTGATTATCTTTGTAACAATATTCATTTTATGCTTCTTCAACATGTTTTATCGATCACCTACTCTAACCGTTCATCCAATACCATTGGAGTGGAATCTATTTATGGTATTTTTCATAATAATGCCTCTACAATTTGTTTATATGATCACCTCTTCACTTCTGAATCAATTTTCCTGTCAACCATAAATTCAAAAATCTACTCCATGCACCAAAACCCTTTATATGGGTAACATTTCTTAAAATATTCAGGGTTTATAGTGGACATAAAATTTAAAAAGCTTTTTCAACTTTGAAAATCATTCTCAAAATATTTCAATATTTAACTGCCATAAATTCACTTTATTGTTAGGAAATTTCCTAAAGACATGATCCTAAAAAATACTTTTAAATATTCCTTAGATTTTAGAGATAATCATGATATTTAGTTCATGATTATTAAGGCTTTGAACATCCATTTCAACATCATTAAATTTAAATAATTTATTAAAACGTCTTAAATATCATCAAACCTTCCACCGGTACAACATCCTAACACCTCTTCTATCCAGAAAAGAACCTCATCTAATTTCCCCACATAAATTAATAGAAACATACTAAAAAATTTTGTTAGGTAACTTCATTCATTCTAAAAATTTCTCTAGAAAACATCATCCACTACCATCACTAGGAAAAATATATATGATGAACTCTATACAGAAACATTTTTCTGATGACTTTATAAGAATGAATATATATAATCGTCCCACAACATCCTTGGAACTCTATAATCGTAACATCCTGGTCGGATCCATAATTAAACACGACCTCATGCATGCCTCCCCAAATGAAAGAGGCTACCAAATTGCATTGAGGTTCTAAATCCAACAATGGGGAGACTAAACCTACCGTATCAAGTCATCGAACCAAACAATGGTGAAAAAATAAAATAATGAATAAATAATTTGAGTATAAAGTGGAAAATGAACAATTAATTAGATATAAAAATATCTCCAAATGTTGTAAGCCTGTACAGAGTATAAGATACAAGAAAATACAAAAATCTAAATAAACAAACATCTGTAGGGTACTCTAGTGTCTCTCCCAGCAGACTCTAGCTCCGTGCTCTAACACTCAACTATCCACTGTAGGGACCCTTCCCTTCATCAAATCTCTGGCCATGAAATATAGAAGTGCACCAAAATGCTTGAGTTGGGTTTCAGGACAAGACTCAATAGGACACCACCAATTAATCCTTAATATAATTGAATAATATATATAACAGTGTATATCATGTAATAAGTAAGTGATCAATAAACATACAAATTCCGAGTCATCGTGTTTAGAACAAGCCACAACAAACCCCAACCCCACCTACTTTGGTTCGTTATCTGTAAGAATTTCTAGAACACACATGACTCCATCAAGTTCTAATAGCTCGCACAACCTTCGATTGGTTGTTACATGAATGTTTCATGTTCCATATGGTCTATCCTTAGTCCACTAATCCTTTTAGTCACCCACGAACCAATTCCATAGGAATCCAAGATTACAATGTTGTATAAAGACTGTATACTTTCTCCTATATAGGGGTCCACCTTTTTGGATGTTAAGAATGCATCAAGATGAGTTACCGGGCATTAGACCACATAACTCCCACCCCCACGACTCCACCTATTTATTAATGTATCCTTAAGCTAGCTACTATGTTTTTCCTCTATACGGGTAGTCAGGCCCACCTTTAAGGATGTTAGGACCGCGGGAGGTTGGGTAACCTCATACACCTAATCTCAAGGCTCCACCTGAGTATGATAGTAACTTCTAACGGATCACTTTGCTTTTCCCTCTATAGGGGTAGAAATTCCCACATTTTAAGACATTATAAAGAAGTCTGGTTGAGTAACCACATACAACAAATCTCAAGGTTCCAAAAGAGTATCATTGTACATAAAACAAAATTCCATAGGCTATGTAACACAAAAAAATACATGTTATTATAAGGAACGATATTCCACACCATGATCAATGTCAGGATAATCATGTATAAACAAGTACGCGCATGGCTACTCACACACCCACATGAATCTTAGAACTAGAATGGGTTAGCCAACATAACATCACATCATGATGACATGACAAATATACAAGGTCCATAGTAGTAAGGAACCTCCTACCTCAAATTCATCCACATCAACAACAACGCCTGTCAATGGAGTCATAATCCGAATCACATTAGCACTCCAACTTAAAATATGATCACACACAAAGGATTCATTAAAAAAAATATATTTTTTCAAAATGAAATAAAATATTTCATGCGATAATAATTTATCACACCTAGATAATTTCTAAATTATATTTATATTCATGGGAATGAAATATTCTCCTTAAGAATAATTATAAAACCACATTCAATAATTTATATCTCTAAATTAATTTTAGAACACATGCAGGTATTCCGTATAATTATTCATTAACAAAACCATTTAATTATCTAATGATAATTTATTATAAATTACCCTTTATAATTTTATTTTAATTATTTAATACAAATGATCCTTTTATAATTATCATTGAAAACTTAGCAAAAATTATCCATCATAACAATATTTTTTGTAACTTATTATCCTAAAAAAATTATTTTTTGAATTATCGGTTGATAATGTAGTGACTATCGATTAATAATTTTAAAAATTACCTTTGAAAATATAGAAATTATCATTTGATAATTATAATAATTGTCCTTTGAAAATAAACTAAATTACACTGTCGTAATTTTGATAATCAGTCCATGTGATAATTACCATAAAATTATTCATTAATAAACTGAATTATATTATCTTTGGTAAACTCATGCAATTATTCTTTAATAATTATTTTTAATCATCACTTGATAATTCTTCATTAATATACATGGATAATTCCTTGTAATTATTTTTTGATAGTTATATAAAATTATCCTTTGATAATTTTATTTAAACTTATCATTTGATTTTCTCATGTATTTATCATATGAAATTATCATTTGATAATTATAATAATTATCCTTCGATAAATTCTACAATATCATCTTTTATAATAATTTTTAATGAATATCATTTGATACTTTTTAATAAAATTTCCTTAATAAAATATTCAAAATACCTCATTGCATTCAAAATCATAGATAGTATTTAACTTATTCTCATAGAGATGAACCCAATGACACCAAAGGCACATCAATCCGAGAAATATTGGAGAAGTTATTAAAGATATACATAAAAAAATAATAAAATAAAAAATTTAAAATAAAACTTCATCATCTTATTCAACCACATTCTAGGAAAAAAAATGAAGATAAGACCTGCATTGCCACACCCAAAACCGAAAAGGGAACTACTGAAGGCTTGAATGATCACACCAAAGAGGTTTCAGGGTTTCTCGAACACAATGGGATCGACCAATAGTAAAATCTCAATCTTTTAGCTGTTTGAAACAAAAAAACATTTAAATCTTTTTTCAAAATGAAAAACTCTCTTTAATCCTCCATTTTAACTAAAAATTTAAGATGGAATCATGTTTTTATTTCAATTAAGGCATCATTGGTATTTCCGGATCAAAACGAACTTAGATCCCAACATTTGGATGAGACCAGGTAAAAAATGAAGTTATTCTTTCATTGAAGAAGATTATATAAAGAAACTATTTTTATAATTAAATAAATTATTATTATTGATTATATTATTTAAATATTTAAATTATTTATATTAATGAGTGACATGACCAAATGTATGATGCCTACAAAATTTATACCCCACCTAGAGTAAACCCCACGATCTAAACCCAAAGGTGGTCTCATATTTCTCAAACGACACAAATTTTGAGAGATATTAATTATTTTTAATTTTAAAATGGAATAATAAAATAATAAAATATAAAAATTGTATTATCATGTGTTATTTTTTCAAACACCTAACATGAATAATAGTTATACCCAACATAGGGTAAACCCCGTTTCCATGACCTAATAGTGGTCTAAGATTTCTTATTCGATGCATGATTTGGGAGATATTATATTATTTATGAAAATAAATATAATAAAAATATTAACTAATTTATCCTTAAGAGAGACCCATCCAAAAGTCTGAAGATGAAAAATTTTATACTCTATCAAGGATAAACAAGGTGTCTCAAACTTAACCGTGGTCTCAAATTTCACTTAAGACACATTAATTGGGAGATATTTTATTATTTTGGATTAATCAGGTATGTGTAATATTATATACTTAATATTTTTATTCTTTCTATGTCGAGGCTCTATGAGCCTCAGAATCTCAAACTAACTCAATAATTAACTCTGAGAGTATTCTATAGAACGTTCTAAGTTTCTAACTTGTATTTTAAAATTATAAAATGTATTTAAAACATTAATTAAGTTATTCTTATTGAAAAATTACATTTTCATGTAAATATTATTATAAATTATTAACAAGTGGGTTTTTATTATTATTAATAAATTTGGATATTACAATTATCCCCCTCCATCGAGCCTTATCCTCAATATGTTTCTTTAGCGATATTTCTCGAACAACTCAGGTCACAAATCTCGAACAATTGACTAAATTTCACATGTTTACTCTTGGATCCATCCATAATACAACCAAATCCAGAATAGTGGTACCATATTTCCCCACAGTCTATTCTCACTTCAATCTATGATCTTCATTGGAGGTTCCTCATAAGATAAATCAGTCTCCAGCTCATCATCCTGAGAATCTATAAACTGTAGTGGGTTAGGTATGTACCTCCAAACCTGTGTTCCATAGAACACATTGTTCATACCATAATAGAGATATTAGAGGACCTAGTGATACAATACTACCCCTATCTGTACAATGATCTTAAAGGGTCCAACAAAACAATGTGATACCCTGCCTTACTTTTTCAGACATCTCCACCCCAACTGAGGAGTCACTCACAATAAATCTTGATTGCATACAATGAACTCCAAGGGTCTCATATAATCATAAACATAAGACCCCTATTTTCCTTGGGTGGTGATACACCAATCGATATTTAGATACAGTATATCAGTCACCTACTAAACCAAACCGGGACCACAACCACTATCTCACCTACCTCATGCTAACAAGCAGCGATCGATAGGGTCTCTTGTAAATATCCTCATAACGAGTCATCTAAATTGAATCCTTTTAGCTATTATTGAATGAGAATTAATTAAAGGCTCTGTGATCACTCTGTAATCTATGTACGTCTAGAACACCTGATCAGATCATATCCTACAATTAAAAAAATGAATGCCTCCGATCCAATAAGGATCTCGGGCCACCTCAAGGCCTTCCAAAAACCTCAAGCCTTTTAGGCCACCTCATGGACATCAGTCCACTTGAAATGTCTATGAAACAAAATATATTTAAAAAGAACAAGGATAAAGATGAGCATTCAAAGTAGGCACATTCACCAGAGTAGAGATAACTCGAATGGGAAGAATGAGAGGGTATGGCATTGAGATTGGTACATGGCCAGTGCATCTCTACCTAGGTAAGCTAGCTGACTGGCCTTTTAAAGGTGGAGAGCTATCATAAAGATATATGGTGGGGAGGGGCAGTTACATGCTATCAATTTGGTATGAATTCTTCTAAGGCCTTCAGGTCATTTAGTGTGTCACTATGCCTATAAGCCATGTAAGGGTTCCCCTAAAGCCCTTAAAAGGGGGATTTTCGAAAATAAATTACAAAATGTAGTCCTTCAGGACATTTGAGAAATATGTGTATCGTTTTATCAGACAGTTCCTCAGTTTGAGGATGGTACACCGTGCTCAATATCAGCTGAGTCACTAGGTGTTTCTACAAGACCTTCCAAAAGCACGACGTAAAAAATGTTTATATATCTAAAACAATGCTCAGGGTAACTTCATTAAGGAATAATATCAATCATATATAGATATTTCTTAACTTATCCATTGAGTGAGTCTCTATAATTGGTTAAAAGTGTAAATTTTTTCATCCGATCAATAATCACTCAGACTGCATCACGAGTCTTTTTGGACCTAGGAAATCTCATCACATGTCTTTCATGATATCTCCCCTACCTAGTGATATAAAATTTTATCATAAGCCTCTCACTATAGTAATAACAACCAACCACTCTTTGATAAAACATGGTATCACATCATCGTTCAACCACATAAAAAATAAAGGTATGTTTGGAAAACATAGCTCTACTGGTAAGTTAAGTACATATATACCATATAGATATATGGAATACACTAGCATCAAAGAAGAAAAAATATGTAAAAGACCTGTTCTATACTTTACCGCATTTAAATTTTTTTTTCTCTTCACCATCTATTGGAGCTTGATCCACTACATAGACTTTTCCCACCTCATCTCCATGACCTTGTTCATGAATTTCCAAAGTTATCATCATTAAGGGAGATTGTATCCTGTACTAGGGTCATCCAATCCCAACATGTCCTAACCTCTTAGCACTCATCTGGGAAACCTTTGAGAAAAAATCATCTAATATGACAATTCTTGACACACGGGTGGTAGTCCCCTTTTAGTTTCCTATAAGTGTTTCTATAATGACCCATTAGCCCACAATTGTAAAACTTTTCTCCTGTAGTGCATACTGAAGAGGTGAAACTCTGACCTTGCAGTCTACCACTATACTTCTCATGGTCTACCTTTCTCTTCATAAATTCCGAAAGAACACCTATAGTTTTTGGGTAAAACTCAATACCTTGCCCTCTATGAGATGGAAGTAAGCATGTTGCCTTATCCTCTTCCTTGACCTTCTCAATGGCCATGGAATTACGAAGAACCTATGAGTATGTAGTCTGGTCAAAGCCACTATTCAATCTTCTGAGCTCTATTTGAAGGCCTATCTCAAACCTTCAAGCCTCATGTGCCTCATTTATTTCCAATAAAGAGTCAAAGCGAAGAAACTCAATAAATCGAGATAAATAAGAAGATAATGTCATGAAACCCACTCATAATTCTAGGAACTTATGGGAATGGTCCAATTTCATCATGTTAGGAAAATAATTCTCCAGAAACATCTCTTTTATTACCACCTAGGAATGACTCGATCATACACCAGATTGACTCGTGGTAGTACACCATCTCCTGGAGGATATCTGAGACATGGATTCTTGGAGGATCACACCCCCCTCCTCATGATTTTGGAATATATCAAATATTCACCCAATAAGGTTCATCCAATACTCTCCCTCTTTGGGACCACCAATACCTCGGTATTCCAAAAGGTGTTGGAGCTGGAAATACTAAGAATGATAAGTGATGGTCCAATTTGTGTCTCCGCCTTGGACTGGTACTATCCAAAATACTCTCGGCTGAATGGGATTTGTAGCTTGGATCATCTATCCTAGTACGAGAGCACTATGGGGAGTATCCTCATGTACCACAAGTGGTGCGTCTGGGATATCCTAGGATACCTTAGTTGGAATTCCTATCAAACATCTTTGAGGAGATATATCTACATCGTAGAGGATACTAGGAATATAACAAGTCTTAACCAGTCAATGGGATCACACAAGTTTTTCCTAGGAGTCTTCCATCATCCCAAAGTATACCCCCTTAATACTGACATTGGTCTATATCTCTATACATTAGTATTAGTTATCATATATATATATATATATATATATATAATAGCAAAACTACATACTTATTCCAACTAATTAAATCCAATAAAGATATATCGCACAACATGTCAACAGATATATCACACACAGAAACTATCTAAAAAAGATAGTGAAAACAAGTAATTTAATTAAGAAATATTATGCATCATAACAAAAATTATATGTATATTTCATGTGAACCTACACACTTAGTCAGGATGCAAGAGTGCAACCGTATTCCCATAAATCACATATCAACATATTGAGCATCACCCAAGGTGAGCTTAATCAACACTAACAACAAAAAACAATTCAGATTTTATTGTAACTAATAGGTCCACTATAAAGTGTTGGCTATAGAATATGATAGTTACCCTACCCAAGTCCAGACCTTCATATCTCCCATCTATCCTGACCCATCCCAAGTTAAATAGAAGAAAAACGTTAGTGAGTCTTGATACTTTTATACCATTTTGTAACATCCCGGTCTGAACCACCGGGTATGAGCTAGAATTCCACATGACCTCATGAATGCCTCATCATATAAAAGAGTCTTACAACTAATTGTGAGGGTCTAAATCTGACACTGGGGATACTATACCCTATGTATCAAGTAATAGAGTTGGAAAATATGGGATAAAAATAAAACAATGAATAAATAATTAGAGTAAAAAGTGGAAACAGAATAATGACATACATAAAAAATGGATCCTAATGTGGAAATCCTATCCACAGTATAAGAAATAGGTAAAAACAAGACAAGTAAATGAATAAAAATCTTTAAGGTACTCAGATGTGTGTCCCGGTCAACTCTATCTCCATGCTCTACCACTCAACCTTCCACAATAGTGCACTTTTCCTCCATAGGATCTCCAGTCATGAAATCTATATGCACAACCAAATGCATTAGTAAGGTGTGAGTGTAAGACTCAGTAGGAAACCACTAATGAATCCATACTAAAAATTCCAAATATATATAACATTCTATATCTTGACATAAGAAAATGCTCAATAAATATATATGTGTTGTGTCATCTTATCCTGACAAAGACTCCATGAACCTTGACCCCCACTTCCTTCGGCATGTTGCTGATAAGAATTCCCCTAACACATGTTCCTCCATCAAGGTCTGATTTTTCACCCCACCCTTTAGGTGGGTTTTAAAGAAATGTCGCACATTCCATTCGGTCTACGCTATGGATTCTTATCCATTTAATCACCCAATAACCAATTTTTTAGAAATCAATGACCAGTATCTTCTAGAAATCCACTATTGTTTCCTCTCTATAGGGGTAGACACATCCTCCTTTAAGTATTTCAGGACTAAATTAGGATGGGTAATCACCCACAGGACCTCATAACTCCCACCTTCAAGGGTTTTCCTATGCATCTCTATATCCACCTGCTAGATACTATGTTTTCCCCACTATAGGGGAAGCCACTCCAGCTTTTAAGGACGTTAGAACCATGTTATGTTGGGTAACCTTGTACCCCCTGCCTCAAGGATACACATGAGTATCTCCATACAGGCCAACAAGTTAGTATGTTTTCCCCTATAGAGGGGTAGCCACACCCACCTTTAAGGATGTTAGGGCTGTGTTAGGTTGGGTAACCTCGTACACCCAACCTCATGGATCCAACTAATTATCTTGGTACCTGAAACACAATTCCACAGGCTATGAAACACATAAAAAATAAAGGTCATTACAAGGAATGATAACCCACACCAAGATCCACATCTGGATAATCACACATAAACAAGTATGTCCACAACCACTAACACACCCACATGCATCTTAGAACATGCATGGTTTAGTCCAACATAATGTTACATAAAGATAGAATAATAAATTTAAAAAGACTATAAAGTTATTGAACCTCCAACCTCAAAGTCATCAACATCAACAACAAAGTCCATCGAAGGTTTCATCACCAGGAATGTGTTCGCACACCAACCAGAAATACGATTAGAAGCCTTGGATTCTTAAATCCAAAACCATATATTTTTTTTTCAAATTGAAATAAAATATTTCATATGATAATACTTTCTCTCTCCAAGATAATTTATGCATTATCATATGGGACTTGCACTTCCTATATTCTCCTTAGGAATAATTATAAAATTAAAACTGATAATTTATATCTCTAAATTAATTCTAGAACACATGTGGTATTCCTTATAATTATTCATTATTAAAACCATATAATTATCTCTTGATAATTTATTATAAATTATCATTTATAATTATCCTCTGAAAATTTAATAAAAATTATCCTTTTATAATTATCATTGATAATGTATCATAAATTATACTTTATGATTATCTTTTGATAACATATTATCCAGAAAAAATTATTATTTTATAAATTATCCTTTAATAATGTATTAACTATCGATTAATAAATTTAATAATTAGCTTCGACACTATCACAATTATTATTTGATAATTATAATAATTATCCTTTAATAATATAGGTAATTATCCGATGATAATTTTGATAATCTAGACATGTGATAATTACCTTATAATTATCCTTTTATTAATTAAATAAAATTATCTTCAATAAACTCATGCAATTACTCTTTGCTAATTCGTTTTAATTATCACGTGATAATTCTTAATAAATATCCATTGATAATTCCATTTAATTATTCATTGATATTTATAATAATTACTCATTTTATAATTTTATATAAATTATCAATTGATATTCTAGTGTAACTACCATAGATAATTCGATGAAATTATCATTTTATAATTATAATAATAATCCTTTGATAATTTGTACAATATCATCTTTGATAATATTTTTTATAATATAATATCCTTTGAAAATTTATTTTAAATTATCCATTTAAAATAAATGAAAAATAGAATGTAAAATACCACACCCCTTTAATTAAATAAAAGATATTATTTAGATTTTTCTCATTTAGACGAACCTATCAGAATCGATGACATGTAAATATGATCAATATTGGAGAATTTATGAAAGATATGCTTCGAAAAAAATAATAAATTAAATAATTTAAAATAAAAACACCCTAACCTTCTTCAAACACATGCCAAGTGCACAAAATTAAGGGGAGATCGGAGTCTCCATTTCTAGATTTGAAAAAGGGGAAACGAAAGGCTTGAACAATTTTGTTTAGGAGGATTCATGGTTTCTATAACACATCAGGATCAACCAATGGTGAAATATGAATCATTCAGCTATTTGAACCCCTAAACTATGTACATATTTAGTAAAAAATTAAAATCCACTTTTAATCCACTATTTCACCCAAAATGTTTAGACAGAGTCATTAGTTTCTCTCGATTAAGGCATCACTAGTATTTTTCGTGTCAAAATGAACTCAAATCCAAGCTTTTCGATGGGACCGACGTCAAAAATGGAGGTATTATTTCATTTAAGAAGTTGATATAAAAAATATTCGATTTTAATTAAGTAAATTAATAATATTGATTATTTAATATAAATATTGACTAATTTATTTTAATAAGTGACCTAACCAAATGTCTTGCTGTCAAGAAATTTATATTTCACTAAGGGTAAACCCCATGTTTTAGACCCAATGTTGGTCTCACAATTCACATTCAAAACAATATTTGAGAGATATTAATTATTTATTATTTATAAAATTTAATAACAACATAATTAAATATAAAAATATTATTATCGCGTGCGATTTTGTCAAACACCTAATGCACATAAAAGTTACACCTAGGGTAAAAACATGTCTTGGACCTAACAGTTGTACTATATTTCTCATAGGATTCACTGTTTGAGAGATATTAAATTATTTTTGAAAAAATATTATGATAAAAATATTAGATAAATTATCCTCATGAAAAACCTATCAAAAATACTAATACAAAAAAATGTTGTACTCCACCTAGGGTGAACACCATGTCCCAATCCTAACGATGGTCTCAGATTTCTCATACCACACACCATTGGGAGATATTTAATTATTTATGTTAAATCACATGTATGTCATATAATATAATTAATATTTTTATTCTATCTTCCACAAGTATCTACATGCCCCGAAATCTCAGACTAACTTAGCACCTAAATAAGAAATTATTACACAGAAAATTCCAAGATGATAACTTAGATTTTACCCTAACTCAAAGCCTTTAAAAAATTTATTAAGTGCTTTTTATTAAAAAATCACATTTTCATATACAAATAATTGCAAATTTGTATCAAGATAGTTTTTAATGTCTTAAAAAATTTCGTATATATTAATTCCCCCCTCTATTTACCTCCCATCATCAAGAAGTTCCTTTAACGATCTTTCTCAAACAACTCAAGTCACTGAGCTCGATCATCAGATTCAAGTTCCAACATTCCCTCCTGGATCTGTCCACGCTTCCACAAAATCCCAACTAGTGGTACTATATTTACACATAACACCTTATTTCTTTGACCTATTATCCACATTGGATGGTCCTCATAAGATGCAGCAGTCTCTATATGAACATCCTAGAAATCTATAACAAGCATTGGGTCAGGTATGTACCATCAAAGGTAAGACCCATGGAACACATTGTTCAAACCTAGATAGTGAGAGAGGATTTCCACTACTACAAAATTGGCTTCATCCAGAAATAGGTCTTTGACAACATTATCTAAAAGCATTGTTAAATACCCCATATTTCAGTTCTAGAAAAAGAGGTATTAATGTGGGTATCTGACAGTGCTAAAAAATAACGCTATTGAAGGGAAATTTATCAAAAAATGTAAAAAATAACTAATAAAGGCCCCCACTTTTTAAACTATAGTAAAAAAATATTTATAAAGGGGTCATGTTGTTAGTGATAGTAAAAACGTGCTGATAAAGGGGCACATTTTTTAGCACTTTTAAAAAAGTGTTGATAAGGGATTTTTAATAGCATTTTTTAGAAGTTCTGATAAAGGCCCCCTTTATTGGAAATTTTTTACTAGAATTGATAAATGGTATATTTTAAAAATAAATATTTCACTAAAAAGAATATATAAATATATAAATATATTTATATTATATGAATATAATATATATATTTTTAAACATGTTTTAGATATGCCTGAATAAGTATTTACACTTAATATACAATATATTTATTAAAATGGCCTATAAAACCATTAAAAATATTTTTATTTAATAATTCTCTAATCATTATAAAGTAATAGTCATTTAATAACAATTTGAAGATTAAAATTAAAAAAACTATCAAGAGATGTAAAATAAGTTAAAAATGTAACTCGAACAACAAACTACAATAACTTTTGATTTGGGTATCCATTTGGGATCTACCACATATTAAATCAAACCCTACAGTGAGCTATATTCCCTAGTTACGTAAGGAAACTTGTTCACCGTTTTTGCGGCAAAATAATGCCCAAACGGTCTCAAAAAACATATGTTTAGTCATGGTACCCTAATTTTTTAACATTCGATGGAATTTATGCCTTATTTAATTGGGTCACTTTACCCATTTTTAGTAGGGATTGAATTTATTCCCATGTATTATATTCATTTTGATATTTTGGTTTTTTTCATTATTCATAATGTAGCTTTATTTATAATTAAATATATGCATATTTTCTTACAATTAATTATAATAAACCACTTGTATAAATAAATATATGAACATATTTACATATAATTTTTTTAAAATATATAAATATATATTTATTATTCATTTTATTTAGTATAAAAAATTATTATTTTTATTTACCTTACAAAAATGCATTAATAGGTATGTATATAGCAATACAATTAATCATTATATTTAAACATGAGTGTGTTAATAATTAATTAATAAATATGTATATTTATATTATAATATATCTAAATAAATACATATTCTAAAAATGTATTTCACGTAATATCTAACATTTTTTATATTATATATACAACATTTATATATATATATATGTGTATTAAAAAATAGATAAATATTTATTTTATATTCTGGTATATGTAAATGAATATAATATATAACATATTGATGAATGAATTTAAAAATAATTATATAAATATTTGAATAATATATATATATATATATAGAAATATCAAAATACAGACTAAAAAACAAAATAGTGTAGTTGCAAAGACATTCCTTCTTAAAAGGAGAGGTTCATGGTTTGAATCTAAGTGGGCACAAGAGGTTGTGAAATTTTAAAATCCATGATAAGGGGTGGTGGGGTGAAAATTACTGATAAGGTGTGGGGGGTGCTCTCTATTAAATGTTTCATTGAAGCGGTGATAATGATAGACTCATAGAGGTCAAAGAAATAAGTGTTATCCCCATTAACAGTGCATTTTTGGCACGGATAAAGGGGTCGTTTATCAATAGTAAAATAATGATGTTAAATTGTTCCTTTAATATCAATGAAAAATCACTGTTGAAATGGTCCTTTAATAGTTCTAAAATAGTGTTATTAAAAGGGGTATTTAACAGTGCTTCTTGTGAGTGCTTTTTAAGGCGTCCCTTTAATAGCGCTTTGGTAGACAGTGCATTATAAATTCCATTAATGGCCCTTTACTAGTGCTATCAAAACACAATTTTATAGTAGCGATGACACTACCACTATCTTCTCGGTGATCTTAAATGGTCTAACACAATGTGGTGATGGATTTCTTTGCTTGTTTAGAAATATCCACCCTAACTGAGAAGTCATTCACAATAAAACCTCATCGCACATGAAAAACTCCAAGGGTATCCTCCTACGATCTAAAAAAGATCTGTATTTCCTCTATGGATTGATCAAACTCTTCAAAATATATAGAATATATCAGAGTCCTCCTAAACCACAATGGGTCCAAAACCGCTGCCTCACCTGCCTCACGATAACAAGCAGTGATCAATAATGTCTATTGTGAATATTCTCATAAGGTTTTCTATGAATTGAATCCTAGTAATAGTTATTTAATGAGAAATAATTTGAGGCTAGTTTATCATTTGATTCACTATTAAAGTCTATCTCACTATCTCAAGTAATATCATCCAATAATCATGTTGTCCTCTAGGACTATTCTTCGGTCTGAGGATGGTACACTGTGCTCAATCTATACTATGTCACTAAGGATTTCTGAAAGCCCAAGAAAAAGTATGAAGTAAAACATACATCTCTCTCAGAAACAATGCTAAAGGGAAGTCCATTATAGTGTATGATAACTTGAACATAATGCTTTCTCAGAATCTATATCGAGTGAGTCTCTCTGATTGGTAAAACATGGAAACATTTTCAACTGATCAAAAATCACATAGACTATGTCACACCTTTGTGGGGTCCTGGGTAATCCCATCAAAGGTCTTTTTAAAATCTCCCCCATCCTAATGGTATGGTGGTCTATCATCAGTCTCTCACTAATAGAAGTACTAACTACCACTCTCTCATATACTAGGGCATCACATCCACGTTCAACAACGTAACAGAGGAATGTTTGTTGGGAAAACATAACAATATTAGTATGTCATGTATAGACATAACATGAAAATATAAGTAATACAATATCATCAAACAAGTAAAGTTATCAAGAAGACATGTTCTAAAATATACCTTATAAAATAACAAGTTCCTCATCGCCATCTGTTGGAGATTTATCCATAGCATAGACTTGGCATACCTCTGCTACCTAACAATTTCCACGACTTTCCCGAGCTATCACCATCATCGGATTCTAGATCCCCTATTTTTTGTCCTCCACTCCCTAAATTTCTTGACCTTATAGCACTCTTCGAGGATACCTTTGGGAAAAATAATCTACGATGAATTGTTTTCATGTACTGGTGACAATCCACTACTGGTTTCTTGTAAGTGTTACTATAATTACACCATGTCCCAAAGTATAGAACCTATCTCTTATAGAGGGTACTTAGGAGCTTTTTCTATAACCCAACTTTCTACCACTTTGCTTCTCCTAGTATTACTTTAAGTTTATACTATCTTGAGAAACTCCTATAGTAGTAGGAGAAAACTCAACCACTATCCCACCATGATTTGGAAGTAATCCTGATGCCTTATCCTATTCCAGTCCCTTTTTAAAGGTGAGGAACTTAGGAAGAACTTGTGATCATGACATTAGGTTAAAGCCTCTCAGTTGACGTTTGAGCTCTATTCAAAGGCCTATCCCAAAATTTTGTTCCTTCTAAGACTTGTTTCTAGACAAAAAAGTAGAAAAGCAATGCAACTTCATAAATAAGGAAGAATAAGTAGATACAGTCAGAAAACCCTTTCATAATTCCAAGAAATCATGGGCATAATCTAGCTTCATCTTTTTGGAAAAATACTTCTCAAGAAATAGATCCTTAAAGGTCACCCAAGTAAGACCCCATGATCTCCCAGAATGACTCATGGTAGTCCACTATTTCGTTTAATATCTTTGAAATATGAAGGTCCAAAGGATCATGTGCCCCTACAAAATAGTTTTTACCTTCTCAAATATTCTCTTAATAAATTCTATCCAATCCTTTACATCTTACAAACCACCAAGACCAAGAATTATAGAGGGTGCTAAAGTTGTAAATCCTGAGCATGATTGGTCATGGTCCTATGTGTGGATCCTATTTGGAAAGGTACTATCTGAAAGAGCCACGGATGAACTGGCTCTATAACATAGATCACTTGTACCAGTATGAGATCATGCTGGGGAGAATCCACCTATACCACGGGTGGTAGAACTAGGATATCATGGGCTACCTTTGCTGGAAATCCTTTCAAATGTCTCCAAGGTGGCATATCAGCATCATTATGGACATTGGTAAAATAACAAGTCCTAACCATTCTATGGGATCACACGAGGTTTTTATTGGAGCCTACCAGCATCACAAGGTATACCCCTCCTGATACTAACTATAGATTTCATGCTTACACTTTATTATTTTTCATCATATATATATATTAATATATATATATATATATATAATAACATAACACCATAGTTAGTACAACTAATTAATGACAACAAAGATATATCACACAATATTTTAATAGATATATCACATAAGGAAACTATCTTGAACATATAGTAAAAAACATGGCATTTAATTAACGAACTATTATGTATCATGACAACAATTATATATATATATATGTGTGTGTGTGTGTGTGTGTGGAATGTAAACCAAAAAGCTTAGTCTTGATGCATGATTTCATACAAAATATCACAAATAACATATAAAGATAATGTCAATCACCCAAGGTGAGTTTAATAAAAAATAATAGAAAAACATAATTTCTATTTTAGGGTAACATAGAGGTCCACTATATAGTGCTAGATAGACACTATGACAGTTACCCTACACAACTCCCAACAATCCAATCTCTCGTCTATCATGTCTCATCCCAATTAAAATAAATTAAACAATTTAGTTAGTCAGGATCCGTTGATACCATTTTGTAAAACATGGATCCAAACCACTAGGGTCTGAGCTAGATTGACACATGGCCTCATGCATGCCTCCCGATCTGCAAGAGGTTTTGTCCTAACAGTGACGGTCTAAATTCGAAAGTGGGTAGACTGTACACTATGTATCATGTCATCGAGTAGGAAAATAGTGGAAAAAAATAAAATAATTAATAAATAATCATAGTAAAAATTGGAAAATGAATAATGACACACATATATATAAAAATAAATCCGAATGTGGTATGCTAATTTAGAGTGTAATAAACATGAAAATACAAGACAAGTAATTACACAAACATCACTGGGGTACTTCAGTGTCTGTCTTGGTCTGTTCTAGCTCTATCTTCAACCACTCAACTTTCCACCGTCATGCCCTTTCTCTTCACCAGATATATTATTATGAAATAAACAAGTGCATCAATATGACTGAGTATTGTGTGAGTACAAGACTCTGTATGAAACCATCAATTCAACCTTTCCATAAGTACACAATATTGATAATAGTGTATATAATTACATAAGTATATTCTCAATAAACATACATGTGATGAGTTATTGTTAGCTTACCTAGCCCCTGCAAACCCCCAACCTCGCTTGCTTTAGCACGGTGCTGATAAGATTTTCCATGACACAAATGCCTACATCAAGGTCTCATAGAACACTCCACCCTTCTAGTGGTTGTTATAGGAATGTCTCATGTTCTATCAAGTATATCCTCATTATTCTTATCCTTTTAATCACCCACTCTACTACAAATTAGTCCTTTGATAGTTCTAGTAAAAGGGCTTTATCAGTTCTATAGAAGGGTTGATAATGTAATCAATGTTACAGGGTTATCTTTAATAGTGTTCATAAAAATAATTGACAATTCCCCCATTAACAGTGCATAAAAAACTTATAAATGGGGCCCTTATCAGAACTTTTTGAGCAATGATAATTTCCCAATTGATATTGGGGATAATTTTTTTGTTTATGCTGCACCACAACCCCTTTTTCGGTGTTTCCTCCCCTCTATCAGTTCTTACCCCAACCCTTTATTAGTGATTTACATAATACCACCCTCTCGCATGTTCCCCTACCTCCAATGTGTTTGTAACCTGAAACCTCCGGCTTATACACCAATGCCTTTTCCACTCCCCTATATTTTTTATTTTTTATTTTATGATATATCTATATATTTATATATATTTCATTACATTTTTATCCATATATATATATATATGTTTTTTAAAATACAAATATAAAATTTGTTTTTGGTGTGTGTGTTTATAAATATGTACGAAGATACATATATCACATATATATTATATATTTGAATATATAGATAAATATATATATGTTTTTTAGTACACACTCAAAAATATATATATATATATATATATATAAATTTTATAGGTATATGAATATTCATATATTATTATATTATTTAAAATGGATATTTAGTTTATTGAGATAAGGTTTATATATAGAGAAACATATTTCATATGTAAATATGTTTAATTAATTATTTATAAAATTAAAATTTTACGTGTGAATATATTAAAAATAATTATTTATTTTCATATATTTGATTATAAATAATAGTAAATTGAAATTGTTTTGTTAAATTTCAAATCCATAATATAAATATCAATGTAATACCTATGAATAAATTCATTTCCCACAAAAAAAGGGAAAACCCCCCCTAAAAAGAGGTTGAAAATGCATGAAATTTTAAAATATTTGTGTATCTCAGCTAAAAACTCAATTTTGGAGGACTCATGGGCCTTTGATTGCCTACAAAGAATAATGTATTGGGTTACCCCAATAAAAACTACATATATCTTATCACAAGCTCCAATTTTATACGCCATAGAGCCCAAACCTACATCTGGATAAAAAGTTAAGGCCGTTTGAAATTTGAGTTACTTTTTTAACTTATTTTAGATCTTATATTAATTTTTTGATTTTTATCTTCAAATTGTTATGAACTTACTATTAATAGATAATAATTTAAAAATTATTAATAAAAAATATTTTTTAATTATTTTATATGCCAATTTCACAAAATATCTTATATATTTTGTGTTAATTCCAATTTATCCTTATATAAAACATATTTAAAAAAAATATATTATATTTATATCAATATAAATATATTTATATCAATATAAATATATTTATATTTATATCAATATATTTATATATTAATATATCATTTTTTATGAAATATTATTTTTAAGTGTACCCTTTATGAGTGCTTGAAAAAGTCCTTGATAGGGGGGGGGTCTTTATCAATGCTTCTAAAAAATTACGGATAAAACCACCCCTTTATCAGTACGTTTTTTGAAGTGTTGTTAAAGTGACCAGACTTTTTAGTGTTATTTTACTAGCACTGATAATAGTGGGGGATTTATCAATGATTTTTTACAATCATTGAAAAAGGGACCCCTTTAATTTCATTTTTTAGAGCCACAAAAGACCCCTTGTAAGAGCGCTAAAAAGCTATGTTAAAGACCCCTTTTAATAGATACTTTTCTTGTGCAAAAAAGGTTTTTTAGAAGCAATTTTAGCAAGCACTTTTAAAACTCTAGCATTGGATAAAATTAGTTTTTTGGTAGTTCCACAACACAATTTTGTATAAATCTCGGATCATTATCTTATAGAAAGCCACTATTATTTCCCCTCTACATGGGTATCCATATCTACCATTAAGGGCGTTAGGACTGCTTTAGGATACCTAAGCCAGCACTGGACCACATATCTCCCACCCTCAAGGATCTAACTATGTTTCTCAATATAGACCAGCTAGCCACTATACATTCCCTTATATATGGGTATCCAAGCTTGATTTTAAGGACGTTGGGATCGAGTCAGGTTGGGTTAACTCATACTCCCAACCTGAAGGCTCCACCTGGGTATCTCAGTAATTTCTAGCTAGTCACAATGCTTTCCCCACTATAGGGGTATCCATTCCTACCTTTAAGAATGTTAGGACTATGGCAGGTTGGGTGTCTTTATACAGTAAACCGCAAGGCTTCATTTGAGTATCTTGGAATCTATAACAAAATTTCAGAGGCTACACAACACACAAATAATACATATTGTATCAATGAACAATAAACCACACCAAGATCAATGTTCGGATATTCACAAATAAATAAGTATACCCACAACTACCCATACACCTACATTTATATCAGATCATGCATGGGTTAGTCCAACATAAATCACGTCATGATAATATTATAAATATACAAGGCCCATAAAGGTAAGGAACATCCTACCACAAATTCCTCAATGTCGACAACAAATTTTTCAAAGGTGTTGTAACTCGAAGTGCATTAGCACAATAACCTTAAATATGATAACATACTAAGGACACCTAAAAAACCATCTATTTTATTTCAAAAATGAAAAAATAATTTCATGCAATAATACCTTATCACGCAAACTTATTTTCTGAATTGTCATTCTAGACATGCGCTTGCAATATTATCCTTAAAAATAAATAAAAAACCACATTTAATAATTTATGTCATTATATTAATTAGAGAACATATGTAGTATTCCATATAATTATTATTTATTAAAACCATATAATTATCTCTTGATAATTTGTTATAAAGTATCGTTTATAATTATCCTTTGACAATTTAATATAGTTTATCCTTTAATAATTATAGTTTATAATTTATCATAAACTATCCTTTATAATTATATTTTTATAAATTATTATTATATGAAAATTTTAATTTTACAAATGATCCCTTTATAATTTATCGACTCTCAATAACTAATTTTGTAATTATATTTTAAAATCTCATTGATATGTTTTGATAATTATAATAATTATCCTTTTATAATACATGTAATTAACCTATGATAATTTTGATAATCTAGTCATGTTATAATTACATTATAATTATCCTTTAATAACCAAAATAATATTATCTTTGATAAACTCATGCAATTATTCTATGATAATTATATGTAATTATCATTTTATAATTCTTCATTAATATCCCTTAATAATTCCTTAAAATTATATTTTGATGATCATAATAATTAATCATTTTATATTTTTATTTAAAATTATCTTTTTATAATCTTTATTAATTATCATCGATAATTAGATGAAATTATCTTTAAATAATTATAATAATTATCCTTTGATAAATTATACAATATCAACTTTGATAATATTTTTTAAAATAATATATTTTGATAAAATATTTTAAATTATACATTAAAACAAAATGAAAAAAATAATATTTAAAATACATCACTACCTTCAAAATCAAAGATAGTATTTAGATTTTGCTAATTGAGATGAACTAAACGACACTGATGATGCGTCAATCTGATCATTATTATAGAAGTTATCAAGAATATATGTTTTAAAAAAAGGGAATAAAATAAATAATTTAAAAGAAAAACAACCTCACCTTCTTTAACCACATTCAAGGAACAGAAAATGGATAGGATACTGGAGTCCCCATTTCTGGAACTAAAAAATAAGACCATTGAAGTCTTGAACGATTGCTCTAAAGAGGTTTTGGGGTTGCTAGAACACATCGTGATTGAAAAATAGTGAAATTAGAAATAATTTCCTATTTGAAATGATAAAAATCATTCATATTAATTCAAAATAAAGTCCCCCATTTAATATATGGTTTCAACAAAAAATTTAAGTTTGAGTCCTTAGTTTCTCTCAATTAAGTTGTAACTAGTATTTTCGGGTCAAACCAAACTCAAATCCTAGATTTTGTATGAGACCCCTATAAAATATAGATGTATTCTTCTGTTGAAGAAGAATATATAAGAAAACTAAATTTTTAATTAAATTAATTTATAATTTTGTTTATTTAATATAAATATTAAATAATTTATATTAAACATAGACCTAAACAAATTTTCAAAGCTCAGAAATGTTATTCCCTACCTAGGGTAAACCCTGTGTTCTTGACCCAAAGTTGGTCTCATATTTCTCATATGATGCACTGTTTGGGAGATATTAATTATTTATTATTTTAAAAATGTAATAATAAAATAAATAAATATTAAAATGGTATTATCTTTTGCGATGGTATCAAACTCTTGATGTTCAATAAATTTATACCCCACCTAGGGTAAACCTAACATCCCAGAGATAATTGTGGTCTCATATTTCTCATACGACACACCGTTTGGGAGATATTAAACTATTTTTTTAAAAAATAATATAATAAAATATTAGTTAACTTATAATCACATGTGACCTAGCCCAATGTATGAAGATCACAAATATGTTACCCTTCATAGGGTAAACATTGTATCCTAGACCTTGTGGAGGTCTCAAATATATCATATGATGAACTATTTGAGGGATATTTTAATTATTTTGGATAAATTATGTACTTGTGATATAATATACTTCATATTTTCATTAAATCTATGCCAAGCATCTATGAGCATCGTAATCCCACACTAAACCATCAACTAACTCTAAAAATATTCTATATACTATTACATGGGGCTAAATAGTATTTTATACTTCTGAAAATTCCTTAAAAGAATTATTCAGTGATTTTTATTGAAAAATTAAATTTTCATATAAGAATACATATAAATTATTAACAAAGAAATTTTTATTATCTTTAAAAATTTATGCTATAATAATATTCACATTCCAAATTTGAACATTTATAACATTTTATATAAAGATATTATAAACCTGATATAATTGATGATAAATTTTGGAAGAATTTGTAACATTCTATATGTCGACCTTCCCCCGAATACAGTTCTTAGATACCTCTATTTGAAACTTCATATTTTTTCTAATCAGTAGAATTCGCATATTTAACTTTTTCATTACCACACCTATGTCCAGTGATATTAGTTTCATGCACTTTTGAATACTTCAAAACAGTAACTTCTTCAAAAATTTTGTCTGAATCATAACCACATAGAATTGAGATGTAAAACCATTAAGGAACACACCACTATTCCTTGAATGATTTAACTTCATCAGACATTATTTTTTATAAAACCTGTGAGTATTCTTGGATGAACATTTCACAATACTCTCTCTCCATATTCTATAGACAAATGGACATTTTCTATTATCTTTGATCTTTTTCATTCCTTCCGGTGATGTAAGTATGATGGAAACTCTATTAGATCACTTTTTTAAGAAAGTAAACAAAGATATACTGATTTTGGTTTACACATTAATTATAATAAAAAATAAAACCTCCATTCTTCTCAACCATATTATTCTTAACACTTAAAAACCTCTTGGAATCAACAAAATCCCCTTTTTATTTTTATTGGAAACCAAAGAATTTAAATCGACGAAATTGTAAAACTCAAGTAATATATTACTTATCCAACAATTCTATACCAGTGTGACAAAACTCAGTGTTCAAAACAATATTCGTTGAACAAAAATACCATGTTTTCTTTTAAAAGTTATTTCAAAAATACAATCATCAAAACTTTTTTCAAATAATTCTTGGACTTTTAATATTCAAGTTGTAATAAAAACTTCCAACCTTTATTTTAAAAGAAACTGATATAATAGTTCCCACACACTGAAATCATATCTTACCCTTATTAAAAACTCTCACTAAATATATTATCTTCATGAGAAAGGTCATTCACATACAAATAGATAGATTTATGTTACAAATTTTATCCCCCTATGAAAACACTATCCAAAGATAAGACGATTGAGGGGATGAATATCACATACCATAGCCATGAAGAGAGTGAGGTTGTACTCCAATGATCAACCTTATCTTCTAAAATTATGTATTTGACAATAGTTTGGTAAAGATATTAGAAACTTTATCTATTATTGGACTGAAATCATATTTTAATTCAGTTATTTCCCCATGCACTTTTATGTTGGGATATTTAATATTAATGTTCTTATAATGAGAAAGTTTCATTGAATTTTTAGTGAGATTTATAGGACATTTGTTATGATAATATTAGATAAGGGGTAACTTCATATCAACCAATAAGTCTTCTAATTTAATGTTCATCCATATTAATTGTACAACATCTTTAGTGGAAACTACATATTTATCTTCACCCATACTACTTGTTACTAATTTTTTATTATTTATGTACCAACTTACACATATTTCTACAAAGAATAAAACCCCACCATATGTGGATCTTCTATAATCAACACAACTTACCCAATTAGAATTAGTTTGATGAAGAAAATAAATTTTTCCTATGCCATCATACTTTATTCTGAAACCAATTATTCCATTGATATATGTGAGAAATATTTTTTGTATCCATAATATGTGATTATTTTGATGCAATTTGATTCCCAAAACACAATGTAACAACATACACAATATCTATTATTGAATTCATTTAAATATACACACTTAAAAATAACCATCTATTCTCCTTAGAATCAACCTCTTTTCATTTCCTATATTTTTACAACTTCCCCCCACCCTTTAAAGTGTGTAGAAATAGGCTGTTAATCATCCATTAAAAACTTTTTTATGAGTTACTTAGTATAGTTCTCTTGAGATAAGAAAACACACTTATTATTTAGAGAAATTTATAATCCAAGAAAATATTTCATCTCCCTTAGAATGGAAATATAAAATAACCTCTTCATTTTCTGAACAAGAATTTTAGATATATATTTTATCATTACCTATGAATATTATATAATCAATATAGATAATCACAATGAGTGAAGAATCCAAATTTTATTTTATATATAGATTTATATAAATTCTTATTTTTATGAAATATAACATCTTTACACAATCATCTATTTTAAAATACCATCCTCTTAGAGCTTGTTTGAAACTTTTCAATCCCCTATTCAACCCAAAAACAAAAATTTCACATCTATTAAGAATAAAGACACATGATTATTCAATATGAAATACATCATCAAGATCTCCATTAAGAAAACCAAAATTTACATCCACCCAAATCATCTAGTATTTCTATTGTGCAGGGATAGAATGATAAATTCATATAGTTTTTATCTTATTGTTGAGGAAAAATTATCATGAAAATCTAGGCCTCCATTTGGCTCTAAAGAATAATTTTGGTTCTCTCTTATCCATAAAAGTGATTAATTTGAAAATTAAACAAACGTTTTGTTTAAATAAATTCCTCTATTATATGAGTAACCTTTAAAAACTACTCATTATTTATTTATTTTCAGTTCAACATTTTCATTCAAATTGTTTTATAATACCCACCTCATACCAATAACAGTTTCATTTTATTTGGTTTGGTTACAAGCACCCACGTATCATTATTCTCAGTTTTTTTATAACTGTTAACTCATTTAATCAATCTAATCTTGATGATCCAAAGCTTATTCAACATATCTTGGATCATTCTATGAATATAAATAAGTACATGTAACTAACCTTGATTCTCTTATAATTTGAATATTTTTTCCTTGATCTCCAACGATATTTTGAACATCCACATGTTTCTTGATCCTAGGATGAGATGAAAGATATTTTACCTCGTAATTTAATATATTGGAGATAGAATAATTATCTTAAGTAGCTTAAATATCTTTACCAATATCTGAAATTGGTTTATGTTTTCAATGATAAAAACCTATCTTCACTTTATATTATATATTCTACTAAATTTGAAAATGTTATATCAAAATTTTAAATAAATTTCACATATTGATATTAAACTATATTTATTATCTTTTTATTATAGCACTGATATCCTATTTTATTAAAAGGGTACCCAATAAATAATCCATCTTTAACTCTTTGTTCAAACTTACCATATTTTCACCTATGTCTATAATAACCTAGGGACCGCAAAAAACCATTAGTATTTAAAACTTATGTTTTCTTAGAAATACATATAATAAGGACTCATATGAGAGTTTTTCCTATAGAAATAGTGTTTTTTAATATAAAGAGATGCTCTAATATATTTCCTCAAAAAGTATAAAGATTATTCATGTTCATTAAATTTTGTTCATTTCATTTCCATAATACTTCTATTTATTATTTCAAAAACAACAATTTTCTATAGTGTGTATGATTCAATAAATTCAAGATGAATTCCATTCATTTCATGTAATTAACCGACCCCATTTTCTTAAATTCGATTCCTTACTTTATTATATTGGTATAATAAACATGGAAGTCACATCCTGAAGGACCAAGATTATCCCTGCAAGTCATTCATAATATACATATTTTCTTATTAGGAAAAAATATAACATAAAAAATGGGTTATCATAGATAGTAATTAAGGGTAAGAAATATAGTGTAAGATATCATAAATAGAAACAATAATTCAATGTGAATTTCTGACAACACATGTCATTAAAGCATAAACTTGACCATAGTATGACAGGAAGAAAATCTGACCAAAATAATGTCAAATAAATAATTACACGATTATAAAAGAATAAAATGGATATTATACTAGTTGAATAATCACCTATATTATCAATTAATTATATCATAATTATTTAATACATAACTCATTACATCTAAACATACATTAATGTCATCAACCAAGAAATCAGAAAATAAATGGGTAAGGCCTCTGCCAAATCCAAATCTGGTTTGTCTCATGAGACCTACCATTTCATAGAGGGGATATATTTGTCATTTCCGCTAACATACTCTGTCCATTGAATTACTCATATAAATGGTGTGAAACATTAATAAAATATACATTTGAAATTTAAATAACTTTCCACAATCTATAAGAATAATCACTAACCATTCTGAGTAATATGGTGAATGGTATCATGATATCATATCTAATTTCATACTAATCAAATAACTTTTAATAAAATATGGTAGATTATATCATATAATATCAATAAGAATTTATAATAATATTAAAAATGGGTTTTTAAATAGATTAAAATACTATAAAAATCATCGAGGAATTCTTGTGAAACATACTCTTTTTTACTTTGCAAAGATGAGTTTTTTTGAAAAAATAATTATTATTGTCATACAATCAGATTATAGAAATTTATATCCCAGAAATTAATATTAATGTACAATGAAATTATGTTTGGGTAATAAATTATTTCCGACATGTAAAAAGGGTTTTTAAGAAAATTTATAATTAGACCACTTCAGTGTAGTTTAAGTGTAAATATAAAAGAGTCTTTAAAACAGAATAAGACATAATTGTTTTTATAAAATTATAATGGTTAAAAGAATGATATTAATGGAAAATATATTTATTTTATAAAATAATGTTTCCTTAAAAGATATTATGTTTGGTACTTGTAAATGGGTAAGAAATTTAAAAGATCCCTTTAATTGGGATTACTTAACGTGAAGAATTGAAAAGGGAACCATATAAAACATGTATTTCCCCATCAAAGAATGATGAAATGATCTGGATACATAATTTATAAACATATTCATATAATATAAAATATGAATATAAAAACAAATACTATTTTTATACGGGTTAAGAGAGATAAAGAGTAACCTATATGAAAAATGGTGGATTGAGGAGAAACCCTTACCTTTTGTCCGAAAGTGCTCTGCACTTGAACTTAAAGTCTTGGATAATGAAATTTGATTCATTGAAAATTTAATTAATAAAATATTAAATATTTATTTTATTTAATATAATTTTATTATGTTCATTTATTACCTTTCTTATGAGTTATAAAATTCAATTTTGTCATTCGAGAGTCTTCATTTTGTTGGTTTTCATGATTGGTTCACTTGTTTACACGTACAAAAGATCATATAAAATGGATATAGATATCTAGGATTGAAATTATATGATATCAATTAAATTATAGAATATTTAATGGTATTATATATATATATATATTCCAAATAGAAGGATTATTCATTTGATAAAATGTTAATCATAACCATTTAGATTATTTTGGCATTTTTTCAATCATCAAAAATTACTTTTGTATTATGAATTAATATTTTGAATTTATACTAGTTAAAGAAAATTTAATAAGTTTTATTAAATATATTAAAGTCTTATTTAACCATAAAAATGATTTTATGACCATCCTTTAAGGATAAATTGAAAAAACAAAAACAAATCATCCCTGAAGGCGGTAAATCGACACCTCAGAGAAGATGTTTTCATTTTTTTGAATAAAAAGGGGATGAGGAGAGAATTTATGGTTGAAATACCAATTAAATAACAAAATTTAGTATATAAAATATAATAGAGTTATCATGTCACTTTCTATAGGGGAGGTGAGGTAATGATAAGAAAATATAAGAAATTGAAACAGATAGAAAAGATTTTACCTCTTGAGTGTTGCCTCCTTGAGAACCTCCCCAAAGGACTTGTAAATGGTCTTTTTATAATACCAGAAAGAGATTAATGTGAGGGAGAGGTTTTGGATACTAAATTAGAAGAATATAATAAGTATTTATGGTTGGGGATGTGTGATGAGAAGGGGGGGTGAGGGGTGATATTTATAGTGGAGGAGATATATGTTTTTTTATTATTTAATTCAATAGTTTATTAATTTGGATCAATACTATTAATAGTTTTGATTCTAGTGATTAAATAAAGTAAAAAGATAAGGATAGTTCTATATTATGATTATTACATCGTAAATTACTCTATAAATATTGTATTTATCTTATAATGTATATATATCATAAATTACTGTATTTCACTTTTCACAAATGATTCAACTATTTTAGAAAAATCCAAAAAATACATCCTATATTCTTTATAACATACCTAAATATAAAATGGGATCCATTTTATGAAAATAATTTTCTAAATAGGATAAATTTAATTTTTAATTAAATTCAACATTTATTAAAAAAATACTCATTTTGAAATTATAACAGATTTTATAACACTTTGAAAAATTAATTAAGGTATCATAAAATTATATTATAATCATAAGAAAACAAAATATTAATTAATGAATATATTTTATGAAAATAAATTTTCTTTTAAAAAATTATATTAATAATAAAATTTTTAATAAACATTTTTTTCAAAAAAATACTAACACTTAATTTAACCTTTGTAAAAAATTTATTTTATTCTTATATAATATAAATATATTATATTTTCATTAATAATAGACCTAAATTTTATGAATACTTCCATAGGCAAAGTTATAATATTATTGGTCATATAAATTTTCCAAATGGTCCACTAGTATTTCAAAAAATATATTTAATAGTCTATTATGGTTTTAAACTCGGTGTTGCACGAAGAATAAAGTGTCGAAGATGTTAAATTTTAAAAGAGACATACCTTAAAATTGGGGGGGGGGTACATTCTCGTCTCCTTTTAAAAATTTCACCCTTGAATGCTTCTAGAATTTTACCTCATAAAAATATTTGGGTAGTTCTTCATTATAAATTCCTTAGGTTCCCGCATTACCTCTTCCATTCTATGATTTTTCCAATGTGGCTTTATCAGCTAAGTCATCTGATTCCTCAACAACTGTTCATAGTACCATTTATATAATTTAATAGAAACTACTATTATAGTAATTCTCTGCAAAATATAAATAATTATTCCAAATCCCTTGAAATTCAAGTGATTTGGAACTCGAATTATATTCAATAGTTTGAATCTTAATTTATGACTACTCATCAGTTTGAGGTGAAAAGAAGTGATCAAATGAAGCTCAGTATCAAGAGATTTCTAAAAAAATATATAGAACATCAATGTAAATCGTGTATCACAATCTAACACAATGGAAATTGGTGCCCCATGAAGTTATAGAAATTCAATAATATATAGTCTTGTAATGCGCCCCATCAGAAAATCCTTCTTTATATTTAATAAATGTATATATTTGGTAAGTTGATCAAAAATTAAATATATTCTCTCATTACATCTTGGAGTCTTTGGAAATCAAGTGATAAAATCCATAGTAATGTCAACCCATTTCAAAGTAGGAATATGAATAGGATGCGTGACTGCTCTAGGATATTGTCTTTGAAGATTCACCTGTTGAGGAACTATACAATTTGACAAAAAATCATTAATTTCCTACTTTAAATTATCCCACAATAAATGATACTTCAAAAATCAATAAATATTTGTGCCACTATGGTGTATAGAGAAATTATAGTTATGAGAATCATCCAATAATTCTTTTTTAGCTTGGGTATAAAGGGAACAAATATCCTTTTCCCAAATTTAAAAATTCCATCCACATACACAATGTCTAAAAACATCCCATCAATGACCACTTTAATTTTATGTTTTGAATTATCATCCTCAGACTGATAACACTGTATATTTTATAATAAGGATGGTTTGGAATCCATTTGGAAAAGTAGTGATGTTTCACCTTCCTTGATAATTCCCATATCCGTCACTACTATATCTTTGTACATAGGGTCTTTATCAATCATCATTTTTTAGAAATCCTTGATCCTTCTGGTTCAATGAATTTTCTACCTTATTTTCCTTACCTATGTAGTAGTCTCTTAAAGAATTGTAATCCTTGAATATCTTGGGCCATTGCCTATGCCTCATGTTGAGTTCTTTTTATGAGAAGATATATTTTTAACTTTTGGGTTCTATATATATCTCTCATCATTCACTATAGAGATAATGTCTCCATATCTTTAAAAAAAATATAATATCTTTTAACTTAAGAACATGAGATGGATAGTTCTGTTCAGGAGTTTTTAACTACCTTGATTCATAGTAAATAATTCCATCATTCTATATAAGGACATAACAAATTACTTTTCCATGATGCATCATTTTAAATACCAAACCCACCATTTCCCAATAGTATATTCAAGATCAGATCATTCACTAATCTACTCTTAAATTCTTAAAATCATTTTTCACATTTTTTTTGTCCATACGAACTTATCCCCTTTACGAGAAATATTGGTTAATAGGTGAGTTGAATTATAGAAATTCTGAACAAAATGCTAATATAAACCTGCTAAACCAATGAAACTATGTGCCTCAGTTATATTCGTTGATGTTAGACATTTTTTTATTGCCTTTTTATTCATAAGACAAATTGATATTCCATTCATGGAAATTATATGGCCAAGAAGTGAAAAATTTTGATGAAAAAAATCATACTTGATAAACTTCCCATGTAACTCTTATCTTATAAGAGTCTCAATAACAATAAATATGAGGTTTTGATGGTCCTATTATCTTTTATATTACACCAATATATTGTTAATAAATATCACAATAAATTATCAATATATTTCTTGAATAATATGATCATTAGATCCAAAACAATATAGGGTTCATTAGTCTGTTCAAATGGAATTAATATAAACTCATATGTCCATACCTTTTTTAAATAATATGTTTCTAATACCATCATTATTTACACACAATTGATGATATCGAGAAAAAAGTTGAATCTTAGAAAAATATTGATCTCTATGAAGTTGATCAAAAAAATAATCAATTGGAGTTAGATGATACTTATCCCTTATTGTAATATCATTGATTTCTCAATAGTCAATGCACTATCTCATGGATAAATGTTTCTTCTTAAAGAAGAGAACATGGGCTTGCCATGGTGAAACACTAGGGTGGATAAATTCTTTATCAATCAATTCCTATAGTTGTCTTTTTAATTCTATTAACTCCATCTTGTCCATTCTATAGGGATTAATTGAAATAAGTATTTCAGTAGGGAATAAATCAATAGAAAACCCAACATCCCATACTGGTGGATGTCTTGTTAAATCCTTAGGAAAATATCAATGTATTATTTTAAAATTGGCACATCCTCAAATTGAATATTTATTTCCTCATCTATAGATGAAGTTTTATCTTCCTCCCCAATAATTTAATTTATAAGATCCACTGGAGGTGGATCCAGATATGACATAGATTATAAAGTCACCCTTATAAAGATATGAAGTTTCATATCTTCATCATGAATTATTATTTCATTCTCTTTGTAATTAATTTTTAAATTGTATTTTAAAATCCTGTCCATAGCAAGGATGATAGAAAAATACACCATAAGTATGATGATAAATTCCGAAATTAGAGCGTCATTATGTGTCATAATATGAACTACTCGACACATGTTTATTGTAATAAGATTTCCACTAAGAGTATTTTCTGACCACTAACTCATTAAGGTGTATTATAAATTTCAAAATTTTCAGGAAAATTGGGAATATATAAAGGAATGTGATGATCCAAAATTGAATAAATATTTATCTAAATTTAAGGAGATGGTTAAATTACCTTCCACCTCATCATTAGGAACTTCAACCTCAACTATTGTGACTATATAAGCATTGCCCTGTTCCCTTGGCCTTTTATGGGGAAATATTATTTGATGCATCAGAAAATAATTTTCATAGTGTACCATCTCCATAAAATTGTTGCATTGAACAATGGTAGCTTCATTATTTCCCTTGAAATCACGAGAATGACTCTTTTTCTCACCACACTTGAAGAAAAATCTATTCCCTTTTAAATAGTCTCCTCGGTGTTTCCTTCCACAAGTACCGCACATTGGAAAACTTCCATTTCTATTCTTATATTAATCAATTTTTTCCCTCTTCCACACATTTCTTTTATTATTTTCTATTAAATTTATAAAACATAGAGAATTTAATATCTCCCTATTGATATAAAAAGATACTATATCTTCTAATTATGAGGATGTTTGGGTGACCAGGGAACTTTTTAGGAATGGTTTTAACCCCTTGAAGAATCAATTTGTCTAGATCTTTGGATTATGTATATAATCTATAGCATTCATTTCTAACCTTATAGAGTTGTATTCATACATGGAATATTTTTTAGCTTCATTTTTTCTTAGTCACAAGAATAGTCTCTCCATATCCACTTTTTGTTCCCATGTAAAATATTTTTCCATTAAAATTTCCCAAAAATCATTGCATTCCATATTTACAATTTCATCCTCCACCTTTTTGTTCTGATTCAATGACCACAATTGATCAATGTATCCTGAGAGACGATAAACTGCCATGATTACCTTACCCCTTTCATTACATCCCAAAGAGACAAATATATTCTCTAAGGAACTTATACATTGGTAAGCTACAAATGGTTTTTAGTCCTATTGAATGATGGAGAATACTACCTCGTGAAGTGGTGAAAAATTATTTCTCCACATTGTGGATATAATTATTTCATTCATGCAAGTTTATTTCTCATAACCTGAGTTAGTTATCCTATTATAGTTATAATTTATTCAGCTCCATTCACATCTCTAACTCTAACATCACTATTTTTTATATGAGGGAAATCACTACATGGAATGTGTGCATTAATATAGTTTCCCTTACTACCACTAGGTTCCATTTCTAAATTATAGCATACACTAAATTAGGATATGAATCATAATTCATAATGTTGAGATATAAAAATACCTAACATGAAATGGATTTTTTTTAATAGAAAATATCATAATCATAAACATGGTTTCATTGCGGATATATTATCTATTAAATCATTTATAATGGTTTGTAAAAAATCTGAATTATTCTGAGAACATACCTTAGGAGTGGAAAACTAAGAACACATTAAGGATAATTTTCTTGCACAGCTTTACACCGTGTTGTGCCTGACACACCTTGTTAGAGTTATTATCCCTTGTTAGATATGTTCTAGAACCACGTCCACTTTGTGTATTCAAATAGAGATGCATTTCTAGAAATACCCACATAATCCCTAACTTAACAAAATTCTATGATGTTTTTCTATGTTTACCATTAAAGTCTATGTTAGAGATATTTTCCCTAAACTATGTTTTCTAAATCAAGTTTCCAAGGTTTCTACTAAACTTCTTCTCATACCAAATGTAAAGACCCTTACCCAAATAGCCCAGAACCGGTGCATTAATTTATTACATTGGTATAATAAATAAGCAATTCACATCCTAAATGACCAAATAAATTTGTATATTTTAAAAAATCATATACATACATAATATTTACATTAAAAATTGAATGAAAAAACCACATAACTACTCCATTCGAAACATCCATAAACTCCTAGATTATCCCTACAAGTCATTATTAATATACATATTCACATCTTGGGGAAAAATAAAACACAATAAATTGGAGAGATAAGATGTTAAAAAAGGCTAAAAAATATAGTGTAATCAATAATAAACAAAAATATTAAGGAAACATGAATGTCTAACAATAGATGTGATTAAAACATAAACTTGAAAATAATAAGGCATGAATAAAATATGATAAAAATAATGCCATAGATATAATCACATGAGAATGAAACTAAACCATAGATATTATACTAGTCGAATAATCACATGAATTATCAATTACTAATATCATAATTATGTAATTGATAATACTGTACATTTGAACCTACCATCATGGACTCAACCAAGACATAATAAAATAAATGGGTAAAGCCTTGGAGAAATCCCAATATGGATTGTATCATGAGACCGACTAATGAATCGTGGGGATATAGTGGGCCCTACCTGTTACTTTTTAATTCCATTAAATTCCTCATATGAATGGGGTGAAACATTAAAAATAGATACTTATAAAATTTAAATAATTTACCATAATCAGTACACATAATCACTAACCATTATGAGTAATATTATAAATGGTAACAAGATAGCCCACCCATTGTCAAACTAACCATGAAAAATTAATTAAATATGGTAGATGATATTATAGATTATCAATCCTAATTAATCATAAGATTCAACAACGGGTGTTGAAATATATGAAAATACTCTAATTAAATCATCAAGTAATTAATCAGTGAAATAAATGCTTTTACTTTTAAAAGAAGAGTTACTTTGGAAAAAGCATTTTCATTTGTCATAAAATACGATTTTAGACATGTATATCCTAGAATGTAAAAGGGAAGGACAATGAAATTATGTTTTAGTCATAAATGATGTCCAACATTCAAAATTATTTTTTATGAAACTTTAGAATTGGGTGAATTCAGTGTGTTTTAAGAGAAAATATAAAAGTGTCTTTAAAACGGAACAATTCATAATTGTTTGTATAAAAAAAGTGAAAAAGATAGGTTTTACATTAGAAAAAAGAGTTATTTTAGAATATAATTCTATCTTAAAATAGACAATGGATGGTACGTGAAAATGGGTAAGAAAATGGGAAGTTCCATTTAATTAGGTTTTCTTAATGAGAAGAATTAAAAATAGAACCTTATTAAACATGTATTTACCCATGAAAGAAAGATGATATTATTTGAATGCAAGAGTTTGAAACATATGCAATTAATTTAGCATAATTATATTGAAATAAATAAGAATTTAATTAGTTTCAAGAGAGAGAAAGATTAACCTGAATGAAAAATAGAGGTTTGGGGAGAAATAATTACCTTATTTTGAAAGTGTTATGTACTAGATCTTAATGTCCTGGATAATGAAACCAGATTTATTAATAATTAAATTCATAAATACTTAAACATTTATTTTATTTTTTATAAAATTATTAACTTCATTTATGGCCTTTTTAGGTAGTTATAAGATTTAATTTCATCATTAGGAAGTATTCGTTTCATTGGTTTTCATGATTGGATCACTTTTATAGATGAATGAAAGATCATGTTAAATAGAAGTAGTTATCCATTATTGAAATTATATGTTATTTTTGAAATTATAGGATCATTAATTGTCTTATATATCATTTTATTTCTATATATGTGGATTATTCATTACATAAAACAATAATGACAACTGTTTAGATTATTTTTGTGTTTTTTCGATCATCACGACCTAGTTTTATCTTATGAATTAATATTATATATATAATGGGTAAATAACATTAAATATGCTAAATTATATATATTAAATTATTTTTTTACATTAAAATTATTTTATGACCAACCTTTTAGGAGGAATTGAAGAAATGAAAGCTCGTCCTCCACGAAGGAGGTAAATCAACACCACATGGATGATGTTTTCATTTTTATAATAAAAAGGGAAAGAGAAGAGAATTGATGTTTAATAAACCATTAATATAATAAAAATATATTATATAAATGATAATATATTTATAATGTCCCTTTGGATAGGGGAGGTGATGGAAGGATAATAAAAGAAAAGAAATTGAAAGGGGGAGAGAGAGAAGGGCACAAGAGCCTTATCCCAGTTGCTGAGGAGTTGGTATGTGAATCCAAGAGACCCAATATAAAATCTAGGAAGAGGAATATTTCATGGTTACTGTATAAGTACTGTATTAGTTACTTGAGGTTTAGTATATCAGGACCTTTAATAGGTACTGTTCCATACTATAGTAGATGGAACTATTCATATGTTTAGGCCTTCGGGCCACTGGATTTTTCTTTGAGTCTCGTAAGGCCTTTGGGACATACAAGGCCTTCAATACAGCCCTGATTTTAGGCCACCTCAAGGTCATTGGTCCATCATAAGGACTTCAGGCCCCCTCAAGATCTTTAGAACATCTGATAATGAAAATGTACTTGATAAATTACAAGGAAAAAAGGCTCCATATGGGTATCCAGAGCAGTCACATTCACCAGAGTATAGCTAACGAGATTTGGAAGATTCATAGGGTATGAAATTTCCATTGGTACTGGGACTGTGTATCTCTGCACAGGAAAACTAGCTGACTAGTCATGCGAAGGTGGAAAGATGACATCACGACATTTTTTGGGGAAGGGAAGTTCCAAGTTTTCTTATTTTTGATGATTTCCTAAGACTTACTGGTCATGTAATGTCACTAAAGCCTTAGAGACTATTAAGGTTACCCCTCATCCATTGAAAGGGTGATTATCAAAAATCAATAAAAATTGAAGGAATTCAGGTTATTCAGGTGGGTGAGGGAGATAGAGAAAAGGTTCAACTACTTGAGTGTCGCCTCCTTGAGAACTTCCCTATGTGACTTGGAAATGGACTTTTGGTAAGAACATAAAGACCAGAACGTGTGGGATAGTTTTGGGAGAGGAAATGGACAGAATATAAGATAGATTAAAGGATTTTTATTTGTGAGTAGAAAAGGTGGTGAAGGGTAGTATTTATTGTGGAGGAGAGGGGTGTTTGTTGATAATTTAATTCATTAGTTTATTATTTTGTCTGATGACTATGTATAATTTTGATTCCCATGACTAAAAACTGTAAATACAGAAGGATAGTTCAGTATTATGGTTCATACATAAAAAATGACTATTGAAATAATGTAATTAACTTACAATGTTTATATATCATAAATTAATACATTTCATTATTTAACAAAAATTTGGCTATTTTAGAAAATTCTCAAAAATTCACCCAAACCATTTTTTGACTTATTGAATTCAAAAATAGAATCAATTTAATGAAAATAATTCTCTAAATATGTAAAATTTAATTTTTGAATAAAATCAGAATTTATTCAAAAAATACCTATTTCAAAATTATAACTGATTTTATAATTCCTTGAAAAATTAATTAAGGTCTCATAAAATTATCTTGTAATCAGAATAAAAATACATATTATTTCCTGAATCTATTTTTTGAAAATAAATTTTCTTTTAAATAATTATATTAATTATGAAATGGTATATAAATATTTTCTTCAAACAAATTCCAACACTAAATTTATCCTTTTTATAAAATTTATTTACTTAGTCCAGGATATAAATATATTCTATTTTCATTCATAAGATATATAAATTTTATATATATTTTCGTAGGTGAAGTTACTATTATATTATTCATATTACTATTTCTAATGGTCACATTACTAAACCAATGGTCATATTTAATAGTATATTACATTTCAAAACATAGTGTTGCGTGAAGCATAAACTATCGAAGATATTAAATTTAAAAAGAAACATACATAAAAATCTTATGGTGTTACATTTCAAGATAGTCTATACAATTTTTATATATATTCAATATTATAATAAGTTTGAATCTTCTTCAAAGAATATCCACATTTTTTTAGCATTTCTACTGAAACTGTTAATCCTTTCTTGATCCTTTGTGTAATGTTTAAAAACATAATAATTTTAATGCAAGAAAAATCATCAATAAGGGAAGTAAATTACATATATCAGTTTTTTGATATATTTCTCATGGGTCAGTATATTTCCTAATGTACAAGCTCCAAGGGATAAGTTAAATGTATCCCAAATTTCTTTTGTACTAAGTTTGTAATCTTCCATTTCAAACCTATAGAATAACACCAGTCTCCTATTATTGTCTTATTAGTGATAACATTAATACATTATCTATTTTCTGTCATTATCATATTAATTTTTAATATATATACCAACCACATAGGGCATATATGTTTTTATTCCACCATGCTTAGATAACATGAACATTTCACATTACCAACTTTAAATAGGTTTCCCTTAGTTAACAACCATATTTTAAAAACTTCCCCATATTTATAGATTAAAAAAAATAAATATCTTATAAAAATTTTTGTTCACCTCCATTATAGATTTATGAATCACTTATGAAGTTGTGTTTTAGTACATTAACAAATAAGTCACTTTTGGATTCCAATTTCTCTTTTCCAATTATGGTTAATCAATTTACTTTGATTTTGAGGAACTCACCATTTTAAAATGTTACTATACTTTATTTATAAACATTAAGGTTATCCAAAAACATAAAACATCTATTTGAATATGAATAACACATGTATCTAGTATCTGAAGATGTTGTCCTTTTGTACCTTTGAGAGTAGTTTCAACAACTAAACCCATTCATTGAATTTTAATTTTTTATCATATTGATTTTTGAGATTTATTATAAATTTTTTGTTATTCTAAAAACATAAATATACATACTTTAGAAATATTTATAGGCTAATAAAATATTTTACAAAAAGTTCAAAAATGTTGAGATCTATTTTAAGTCTTCAAATTAACTTTCTAAGGTTGCCTTCTTTGAGTGGGTTGATTCCCCCTTAAACTCATCCTATGATTACTCCTAGATTCACTGAAGTGCTGATGATTTAACCGTTAAATGCTAATTTTATGCCCAAATACTCTATAGTAACATAAATATTAAACAAAAACATACTTTTATTTGTAACATACATGCTGTTCAAAACCATACCGACTTTCCACAATATTTTTTATCATCCACCTGAGCACATTCATATGTACTAAGGTTTTTTATCATTAAATATTCCTCTTTTTATTAGATTTTTCACATCCTTAATAAGTTATATAGTGGTATTAGCTTTTGATTTTTACTTTAAAGCCTTATAAATTTCAGGCTTATCAACTCCACTTATTTTGGCTACATACATGGTCCTCTTAGAAATATTTTTCTATTGAACATATTCTTAATTTTTTTACCTCTGGGGATGATATTTATTGATCCTAATGAGGATTAAACATTTTATAAATTTCATCAACTTCTAAAATAGATTTTGGGAAGTTATTTGTTTCTCACACAGCTTCAAAAAGTTTCTATTTATAAATAAAATGTTTCTTCACCTTCTAATTTATCTTTTCTTGAAGTTTATTTCTAAGGTTTTTCTCTTCTTCAAGTAACTTTTTGGATCCTCAAAATACTTTATTATCTTTATTTATCTTCAGGAAATGACTTTTATGGTTGTTGATGGGCCATATTCCTTCAAATTCGTGTTCCTCGATTCAAGGTTAAAAATATTAGAGAGACATTTATTTAACTCACTTTAAACATAGACTCCATAATATTCACTTTATCTTCTGATTCAGAGCTACTAATTTGATCGTTGGTGAATTTTTAATCACTCACATTTTCAATAAGTTACTTTTTAGTAGCATCATTGCTGGAGTTTTTAACTTCTACCTCGTTATCATTACCTTCATCACATTTGGAAAAAATTAACCCTTTAATATTTAGATAAATTTTATCATTTCCCTTTGAATTAGATTTTGATTTGTTTATCTTATAAATGAGTGATATTATTGAATTACTATCATTGTCTTCACTTACATTATCATCATTTTATTATTTAATTTTTTTTTGATAAATTTCCAATGTCTCTACAACTAAATAACTTCATAGGTAACTTTAGTTTGTACATACCTATGCCTCTTTTCATTATTTTGAAAAAAAATGAAATAAATTCATAAATTTTTGACATAAATTATCTTTCTTTTTAGAGTAACCAAATTATTTCTTAAGATTTTTTATATTTTTCGTTCTTAATAGTTTTGAGGGAAATTTATCTATCAATATTTTATTTATTCTTTGTAACATTTCAACTTCTTATTTCCTAAGTGATGAAAATGATATATAGATCATACAGAGATAGTGTTTTTGTATCTATTTCTTCTAACAATGATACTTTGAAATCCAATTTACTTATAAGAGTTCTAATAATATTTTCAACTGGATATACATCTTCCACCTTCCGATAAAAACTTCTTATATTTTTTAAAATTTCATTAACTCCTACAAATAAGTCACCAACAGATTCATCTTCACCCATTTTAGGATCTTCAAACTTTAATATAGATATATATAACATAAATTTATTTACTTTTATATTTCATTCATAAATGTTCTTTATCTTATACAAAATTTCTTTCACAATTCCAATACCTTTAATCCATAGAAATTAACTTTTCTAGAGAGATGAAAGAATGAAATTTTTTGATCACCAAAAATTATTAGGATTTTTCATATCAGAAGATATTAAGGAAACACCCTCAACTGGATAGGGGAAATGATATCTAGAATCTTTAATAACTTCATAGTCAATGGGTACAAGATAATTCAACATTTCATCCTTCTAGATATTATTATTATTCCTATATAATAGAGGAATCCCCTTAATTTTCAAAGAGTTTTGGATATCCTTGTATTCTTTCCATTTTCTAAAAATTTTCAAAGAGTTAATGAAGGTAGTCATTACATTGTTTCTAATTGAAAGGATCATACATGATTAGTGTGCTAAATTAGAGGTGTAGTTTTGAATCATTCGTATTCCCTTTTTATGTTTTCTTTCTTTTGAAACAAACTTCACCTCACATTAGTTTGAAATTTCCCTGATAGAAAATAACATGCAAGTACATGCACCACAACACTTCTATATACATAGTTCACTAGTTAATATGACTGTAAAGTACTTGGCTTGGTTTGGGATTAATCCAAGCCCACAAAAATCATTATAAAATAATCCTTTTGGGGGTTAAAGTCAATAAGAAATATCCCTTCACTAGTGTAATATTTTAGTCAATCGGTAATGCATGTGCTCCGCACACTGAATAAAGATAGAAAAATGTTTTTTACAAGTATGAAAAACATTAAATAATAAACTTCAATATTTTTTCACTATTATTGTTGAACTTTATTTACACCCACACTTTATACAAGTTATTATACCCTTTAATTTCATTCACATTAGTTTATAGGAACTTCTTTCAACTGGTAGTAGTTTGTCTGGTAGAGTAATCCAGTGCATCCTTCCAGTATACATTGTCTGATTCCTTCTATAGATTAATACCGATATAACACCCTATTAATTTCTTTTACTTGGTACACTATTCAACTGTTGTTTCTTCAACCAATTTGACGGATCTCACACTCACATCATTTGTCTAATAAAAATGATTGTAAATTATATCTAATTTTCAGTAGGATTCCTTTAAAACATGTCAATAAAATCTTCTCTTCACTTTGTTATAAATTAAACTAGATACCGCATATTAAAACATATAATTAACATCTTAAAACATTTTATATAGGAATTTTTTTTGTAACAACATAGTGTGTAGCCCAAAATTTAAATTAAAAAATCCCACTCAAATTTGAACATCCCATTCAAACTGTTTCAATATTTGATGGCCTTAGATTATTCTGAAATTTTGGAACTTTTCTAAAGACCCAAAATCAAAAACCTCTTTAAATCCTTCCTTATATCATGATGAGAATAATGAATTTTTTACATCTTGATTATTAGGGTGTAAAAAATCTAGTTCAAAATTGTCACATTTAATGGATTAGTGAAATAATTATGAATATATTTAAACCATCCATCTCATATAACTCCCCAACAACTCTTTTATCCAGTGAAAAACTCCATCATATATATTCTCAATTATTTATAAGAACATCTCAAAAACTTTTTAAAATAAAAGTTCTTTTTACAATGACCTAATTCTGAATACATCATCCATTTCCTTAACTAGGTATCCTATACCCAATGAAATCTATGCAGAAACATTTTTACAATTACTTCATAGGAAGACATTTTTAGAATCATTTTGTGACTTATTCACTTCACAACATTGAAATTTTCCAAACCATATATATAAAGAACTTATAACCATGTTCTAATTATTGAATAATTTTGGATGACTTTGTAATATTCCCAATAATGACATCTGTCTGAAGACAATTCCCAAATACCTATTTTAGAAACGTTTTCATACATTCTCTAATCTGTAGGCTTCACATCTTTAACTTTTTCACAGTCTCACTTTTTATGATTAAATTAGTTTGGTTCACTTTAAAATACTATAAAACATTAAATTCTTCCAAAATTCACCTTATATCACAACAATAAGGTAATTTGATGTATAAATATTAAGGAACACATCGCTAGATATTGACAGATTTAACATTACCAAACTCTCTTTTAGATGGAACTTGTGTGTATTCTTGGATGAACATTATATGAAACAATTTAATTATTGTATTTTGACAAATGGACTCCATCGATTATCTTCAAGCCATTGGATGCTAATTTCATTCGGATGGACACTCCATCTGATCAATCTTATAATAAACACGACAAATATATGTTGATTTTAGATTTCCAAAAAATGACATCATAAAATAAATCCCCAGTTTTTATCAACCATTTTTTTTAAAACATTAAAACTCTTAACATCAAAAAAAGTAATTATAAGAGGGTGTTGAAAAAAATGATATACACCCTAGAAAATACAATGCTCTCAACTATATCATAAATGAAGGAATAAATAATCAAATTATTTGATACCATGTGTTCAATCCTCCAAATGATAATATATATATATATATATAAGAGAATAAATCATGAAACAAATAACTCATTAGTGTATATTCTTTTTAAAATTATTATTGATTAAAAAAATTATCTTGGATAATGAGAATAGGAAGAAAGTACATGTGAAAGTGAAAGGAAAATCCATTTTTATTATTTTAAAAATAACTTCATTTATAACTGAAAATTTAAGAAGATTTTAAAAAAAATTCGTTTGTATTAAAAATAAATCTTCCAAAAGTTCATTATAAAATAAAATATAATAAATATTAGGGTTGGATTGCATATTTTGGGATTGAAAATTTTCAAGATGGAACTTTATATCTCAAAGAAAAAAGATTTGAGTTATCGATATCCCTTACCAAAAAAATAATCCATAAAGAATGAAAATTTTGAAACAGGGTTTATGTGGTAAAATTGTAAAAAATGAGATAATATGATAAAATAATATAAATGGAGAGAATGGAAGAAATATTTATGAAATAATTTCATGTAAGAAATCATAACTCGATGAATTAAAATTATGTTACCAAGAACTATTGTGACTGAGTTAACACTAGAATCAAAATAAATTTGATGAAAATACCATGATTGTGATTATTTTATCTCTTAAATTAAAAGGAAATAAATTATATGAAATTATGGATTTTAAATTAGTATAAAACTATACAAATAAAATATAATTCATAACCTGTAACACGTCTCTAATAATTATAATTGACACAAAAAAAATCTTGCGGATTGAGTAACACTTTATTTAAAAACCATTGAACAAGTGGGATTTTAATTTAATAAAAAATAACATGATTTAAATATAATTAATGACATAATATCTTTCATAAGTATTATATACACCATAGAAAAGAAATTCGGTGAATAATACCAAACATGCCTCAGAGAGTGGAATTTGATATCAAAGCCGTTACCTTGCTCCAATTAGATTTTACAATTGCACCAAAATTATGGAATAATTAAATTAAGTTCATTAAATAAATACCCAAGAACCCTATTAATAAATATAACCATTTATAATGATAATTTATAATCATTATCTACATATAAATAAAGTTGGTTTTTACTTATTTTCAATACCTTGCGTAAGTACTATTTATCGATTTGAACTTGTTTCATAAAATATGTGTTGTTATCTATAATTTTTAAAAATTACATCATTATTAGATCATATCATATAATATAATATATTTTCATAAAACTGAAATTTCGTTTTATAGTATTTTTGTTTACAAACCTCGAAGAAGAAATTTTGGATAAATATTTTTTGGTGACTCTTAATAAACAAAAGGTATTTTCATAAATAATTATTTAAATGTTAATATAACTTTTCCAAAGAAAAATATTATTATTTAAATATTCATATCATATTATACCATTAAATAATTTCTTATATTTATTCATAATATAAATTCAAATTATTACTCAAGTAGGTGGTTAAACCGGTCTAGGCATGAATGTACCGTGATTATTAGATGATTGTGAGGTATTTTAGTTATAATATCATTATTAAAAAAGCATAATGATATTATTTTGTGATTATTAGTGTGATATATTATAATTTTAAATAATTTGGGAAGAATATAATTTATTTAAAGTAATTACATAGAAATAAGAGATCAACTTCTTTTCAGTTTTCTCGTTTTAAATGATTCAATTAACAATAATCATTTGTTGATGATATATTTAATAGGTTCCAAAATTTTCTATAACAGAAACATAATTACAAGATAAAAATATTATTCATAATTTAATAAAATCCTCATTACTATATATATAAGGAGGTTATGAATTGGAAAATGATAATAAATCATTCTGGCGAGGTAATTTTCCACATGTATGCATGGTTGAAGATTTAATTTTTCATATCATGAGAGAATAAGGTAATATGATTTAATGTTATAGAATAATAGATATGATACAAATATGATATAAATATCATAATTTTTTTATTAAATTTACATTTAATACTAGACATTCAAGGTGATAATGTAAAATGAAACACACTACATCATGGAGGTGGTAGTGTGCACAACACATGAATTATAGTTTCATTTTTATTCACTAAAAAGGGAAAATGAGATTAATGACTATTACCATAGAATAATAAATTAATTATATATAAAATACTAATTTAATTACATATATATTTAAAAATATTAATTATAAATGAAAAATATAAATGAATTAAGCTACCTAGAAAATATAACTCTCATTGAGCACTTTGTGATTTCATTAGAATATCTAGTAGATTTGAATTGAAAAAACTAATATCTGGTGAACATAATCTATAAAAAGTTAAAAAAATATTCTAGTTAAATTAAAAATGGTATGGTTTATAGAGGACATTTAATCTTTAGTAGTTCCATGAAGTTGTGGTGAGGGCCCCATATATAAGTGGTGATAATGACATTTTTGTAAAAATTTCAACTTCATATAGAGGGAACACATGTTAATGATGTAAAGTGGATCAAAAATTGAGAAATAATTTAGTACTTAAGGTATATGGTCAATCCATATATCATAAAAAAAATTTTATATACGTTTGTATCATTTTTCAATCCATTTATCCCTTAAATTATCACATTTACCATTTTACCTTATACAGCGACAACTAGTTTTTACTTAAGGTCACATAATATTTATATCCAAAAGAAGTTTTCATTGTTAGATAACTTGGACCTGTTTATTCTAATATTGAAATATATTTAATTTGATTTAATTTATGAAATAGATAAAAATTAATTTTATAATAATAATTTATAATGTTTTAAAATAATTTTTTTGAAAATATTATTACGGTCTAAAATATAAAATAAAAGTTTCTAAATTAAAACCTAAATTTTAAAAATTAAAAATTAACTTATAAAATACATATTTTTTCTTTATGAATGTTTCATTAATTTATAATTCATACTAAAAATGCCATAAAATTCATGTTATTTGTAAAAAATTATTTTGAACTATTCACCTAAAAGTCATTCTTATTAGAAAAATTAAAAAATTAATCTTAAAAATATTTTATTATGATTAATTAAAAAACTAGGGTCATTTATTCTAATAAATTTGTATAATTTGGTAATTAAATATCTAAATACAATCCTAAAATATAGTGTAAATCTAATAATATTGGAAGATAAATTTTTGAATATTTTAACTATTCTATATTCTTATTTAATATAAATTAATAATTAATTTATTTGTAGTATATGATTTATATTATCAATATTTATTGTTATTATCTAATATAATTTATTTGTTTTATAGAAATAAAACACCAATTTAAGGAAAATAGTTTTTTGTATAACTATATTTTCTTTGTTTTCGTAGCTATACTAAATGAATTTCATTATTATTAATAATAAAAATTATTATATTTCTCTATGAATTTCATAAATTAGTTACTCTTATTCATTCCCACTAATTCAATGGATAGGTTTTAATTTTCATACTTAATATTTATATTTATAATAAAATTTTTCACATTTTCATTTTAGTTTAGTGTTGCATATAGAGCAAGCTATCGATCACATTAACTTACATAAAGTTAATCATATATTAAAATTTTAGGGTGTTACAAGAGGATATGTTTTACTTAAATTTGAAAATAGGTGATCCATTGATTCTATAAATCATATCTTGGATGAAACAGGGTAATAAAGAAACATAGAGCCATGGAAGAGGCTCTCATTGGTGATAGAAAAATGTGGATAGAAGGAACCCTCAAATGGGGATTAAATAAAGAGACCAAAAGGCCAAAAATAACCATTTTAATGAAAATATTGACCTAGGTCTATGTGGTTTCCATCGAATGGCCACCCAACTCTTGGGACACCACCCAAGCACCTTATCTTCTTTTAGGCTCCCTAGGTACCAAATGTCACCTACAGCCAAAGTCTTCAAGGGTAACCCCCTTCAATCCTTTTCAAAATCAAATACCTCCAATATAAAGTCAACCTATACCCAAAACACTAAAAATTCTATCATAAATTTTTAGAATTTGAAAAAAAATATTATTATTCAAATCGTCTACTAAACCAAAACTAAAAATAAAAAATATATTTTTCTTTAATATTTCAAAAATATCAACCAATGTACTTATTAATAACATAATCACTATAATTGAGGCACACACTATTAAAAATGATAATCCTAACTGCATATACCATCTCAATGGTGGAGTTGATTGAAGTACGTTAGATAAGGTGGGGAAGATATATCACCCATCACAAAGCTATTTTCAAGAGTTCTAAGAAAAAATAATGAGGGCTAGTGGGAACTAAATCATAAAATATTGGATTCATGCCATTGGGATATTACAAAATGGTATTAGAGTGATTTTGGACATTGGGGATTTTTTTCCTATAGATAGGATCTTGGACAGTTGGGACTTCAGAAGTAACCCACAAATAGGAATAATAAACCTCTTTATGGTGGAAGATTATGTTTCCATGGAATCTCTTGGAAAGGTACATAGACCATAGGTTTAGGTGAGGTTTTATTAGGATGAATCATGTATGATCCAGTGAAACTTCAGAGATGTTTAGAGATTAATCGAGAGCCAACATCTTATAAAGTCATGCACCATGTAGTTTAGTGTCACTTTTCAAAATATTCACCTTATTTATATTATGATTAATATATGTGAATAAAGTTTGTTAATTAAATAACACATAATAAGGTAAAATATTTTTAATTGTATTTTTTATTAGGTGTTACGTAATTAATTAATTTCATTAGCACAAATATTTTTTTGAAAATGTTCTTTGTTTCTATTTCTCCTATGCGTAGAGAATTATAATTGTTATTTATTATGGACATTCTTTTATACAAGTTTTATAAACCTCAGTATACTGCCTTATTTTAACTAGTAATGTCTGTAAGCTTTTTATATAGATTAAATAGTTAATCTAAATCTTTGTTTTCAATTTAGTGTTTATTTATAGACACACTATCTGTTATAAAATTATTATTTTACTATTAAGTGTGATATATTTGGATCCCTTTTTATTCTGTACTATAAAATATATTAATATATATATATATATATATCATAATATAATATGTTCTCAATACTGTTAGTGAATTAATAGAGTGATTCAATAGAGAGAACCCTGCCTTTTCATTTAACATTTTATGATTTTAAGCCTAATTATACATTAGATTACATGACAAGGATCTTTATGTCTAGTTACTTGGAATAATAGGTATATAAAACATAAAACAAGGGACTACAAACACTTCTTTACATAATATCCATAATGAGCTCCTAACTTCCTTTGAGCCCCTATATCTCCATAGGGTACCCTGGTGAACACATGAACAAATGGATGCGTTGAAAATCCCAATAAGGGAAAGAACATAAGGTTACGTCTTAAGCACATGAGTTTGGAGGCATGACATAATGATATCTAAAACATGTAACATATAAAATCATATCATATAAGCATGTGATCATATAAAAATGGAATCATATAAATATGGAAGAATCATAAAACATTTCTTTAGTAAGGGAAAATGCTAACCCACAATCCAGTTTCCCATTTTAGTATGGGTCATGGAAAACTGCCAATCCCGTTTCACATCGCATCTCATGTGACTTAACTTTAACCTATGCATTGGAGTGCAATCTCGGCGCACCCATATCAACATTTTCATTAATATTCTTTCCACATAAATATTTTTACCTCATAAATATTCTTCCCACATAAAGGTGTCCATAAAAGAAAGGTATTAGAACATACATGCATGTTCATAAGGTAAAATAGGCTTATAACATGGTATGTGATGTCAAACCGAACTGAAAACATATAAAGAATGTATTTGAGAAACATTTGCAACAAAACATTTTTGTGCGGTTTTAAGGAAAACACTATAAAGCTTTTGAAATAGAAATGAGGAAAATATTTTATATAAAACTAGAATTGAACCAAAAAGGATTTCATAAAAAAATGGATTTTATAAATACAATGGTGGCTTGAAACATAGAATATAGTGCACTTGAAATTTGGTAAAAATTTTGGAAGTTCACTTAAAACGAGTGCAGTTATTGAGAAGTATCGAGGATGGATTCACTTAAAAGCATGAATATCCGTGAAAGAGAATGTTAGATATATCTTGGAACATGATTTTGGAGCATATAAACAGAATTTAGGAGTTTTAAATAAAAATAAAATACAAGAACATCTTGATAAAAACAAAGATAGAGCAACCCGAAGGAATAAAGGATGTTTAGGTTGAATTCATTACGGTTTATCGGCATGGTAACAGGTCAAACTAAGAGGGTTTGATGAGAGACAACATGGGTTTATCATCACTTATAAATCAAGATGGAAGTATGTGGGAGGTGCATAAACATAGCCCATAATTCGGTATTACACATAAAAAGGCATAGCAAAGAGGAAAATCTGGATTAAGAGTGAAAAGGGGAGGATCCATTACCTTAAATCTGTTGGTGTTCTCCACTTGTTATTAAGGACCACTTGAGAATTTGTCCTTTGAGAACCTCTTAAGAGGAGATTATTTGGTATTTTGAAGAGTCTAGGAGCTTTTGGATATGGGGGAGGTTGTTGGGGAGATATTTTGGGTAGAATATTGGTAAAGCACAAGGCTTGAGAGGAGTGAAGAGAGAGGGGATTTCTCAATATAAAATTCATTAATTTTTTATTTCCCAAAAAGATAAGGAATAATGATTCTTCCATGGATAAGAATAGTAATTTTCTCATGTGATCCCGAAAAAAATGGTCTTACATCTGTAGAACATCATTCATGACTCTATAATTAGCTTATTTATCTTATTTTGTAAATTATGGCATTTCACTATTTATAAAAAATTCATGTATTTCAGAAAAATCCAAAAAATTCACCCTAACCATTTTTTGATGTGTAGAATTTAAAAATGAAGTCCATTTTTCAAAAATAATTATCTAAATAAGATTATTTTAATATTTAATTATAATCATAATTTATAATCGAAAACCAGTTTTAAAATATTCATTTACTTATTCTAAAATAAATTTATATCATACTTTCAACTTGAATATTTTTTATACTATCATAGTTAGGGTCCCTATTCATTATGGTATATCACTATTCCTATGGGTATGTTACTATTCATAAGGGTATGTTACTATTCACCAAAAATTATGTTTTTCTTATCAGACTCCAAATAACTTACTGATTGAAACTGTGTATGTAAAATTATCTAAATTTAAAATGCAGAAGGGACAAAATTATTTTTAAAGGTACCTTAGCACTTAGTATTTCATTATGTTGTGTTTCAATGTGATTTTATGACATATTTATAAGAAGGGAATTTCCATTGAAAAACATTGGGTCGTTACATTCTTCCCCCCTTAGGAAATTTCTCCCTTGAAATTTCATTTTACATTCTAAGGAAAAAATAGGTGTGGGTACTTTTCCTTCATTTCTTCCTCCAGTTTCCATGTTGTCTCTTTGTACTTATGGTTTTTCCATAGTACCTTCACCAGATTAGTAGTCTGGTTGCGTATAACTTTGTCTCTATGATCCACGATCTTCACTTGATGCTCCTCAAAAGAGAGATCATCCTCCAACTGTACCACCTCTGAAGAGAGTACATGTGAAGGGTCTAGTATGTACTTCCTTTCGAGGGATACATGAAATACAGCATGTAATTTCGACATGGTAGGTGGAAGTGCCAATTGATAGGCCACAACTCCGACTTGATCAAGGATCTCAAAGGGTCCTATGTACCTATGAATTAAATTCCCTTTTTTTCCGAACATAATAACCTTCTTCCATGGAGATATGTGTATAAATACCATGTGTCTGACTTTGAACTCAAGGTATCGTCGACGGTAATCTGCATAACTCTTATGTCGACTTTAGGTAGCCTTGATATGCTGCTGAATGGTTTTCACTTTCTCCACCATTTCATAGACCATTTCAGGTCCTAACAGCTTATGCTCAATGACTTCATCCCAACACGCCAGTGTTCTGCCCCTCTTCCTATAAATGGCTTCATATGGTGCCGTTCAGATGCTCGAGTAGAAACTATTGTTGTAGAAGAATTCAACCAGTGGAAGATATTGGTCCCATCCTACTTTGAATTCCATAGAACATACTCTCAAAATATCTTCCAGTGTCGGAATAGTTCGCTCAGACTAGCCATTAGTTTGAGGTTGATAGGTTGTACTAATGCTCAGTTAAGGTCTCATAGCTTCCTGGAGAATTTTCCAGAACATTGTGGTTAATATCATATCCTGATCAGATACAATAGATAATGGTACTCCTTATAACCTTACCACTTCTTTGATGTAAATATGTGCAAGTAGATCCAATGCTAATTCCTATCTAATTGCGATAATGTGAGCTATCTTTGTAAGATGATCCACAATGACCCATATAACATTGTTTCCTCTAGATGTCCTAGGAATTCCAGTGACAAAGTCCATGGTAATGTTCTCTCACTTCCATGCTGGAATGGGTAGTTGTTGCATCATCAACATAGATTTCTGTCTCTTAGCCTTAACTTTCTTACATACCAGGAAGATTGATGTATATTCAAAAATCTCCCTTTTCATATTGTCCCACCAAATGTTTTATTGGAGATCTCGATATATCATTGTGCTCCCGGTATGGATAGAGAAGGTCGAGCTATGTGCACCATTCAATAGATCCTTCTTTATCTATGGATCGGATGGTACACATAATCATGTCCCAAATCATACAACTCCTTCCTCATCAATTTTGAAATCGGATGATTTCCCATTTTTAATAGCTTCCACCCTTTTTTGTATTTCCACATATTTTCTTTAAGAACCCTTTATTTTCTCCAAGAGGGATGGTTGAGAAATCATTAGTGAAAGGATTGACGATGTTACTCCCTTAATGATTCCCATGTCCCTCTATTGAAAATCATATAAGATCTGATCGTTTTCAATTATCATCATTGATAAATATGCAGGATCCTATCTACTTAGAGCATCCGCCACATTGTTTTCCTTGCTAGGATGGTAGTGGATTGAGTAGTCATAATCCTTGATGAACTCTATCCATATTCGATTTCTCATACTAATATCTTTCTATGTGAATGTATATTTTAGACTCTTGTGGTTAGTATATATGTCACACTTCTCTCCATACAGATAATGCCACCATATTTTTAATGCAAAGATCACAACATCCAACTCCAGATCATGCATAGGATATTTTTGCTCATGGATTTTCAGCTGCCTTGAGGAATTGGATATCACTTTATTATTTTTCATCAGTACATATCCTAATCTCTTCTTTCAGGCATCACTATACACCACAAAGAGTTCTACACTTATAGGGATTGTGAGTATGAGCACAGTGATAAGCGTCTTTTTCAACTCCTTGAAACAGTCTTCACATTACTCCCTTCCATGTTAGCTTGGTCATTGGTTTTGACAATCGTGAAACGTTCTTCCCAAATCATCGATAATACCCAGCTAGACCCAAAAAGCTTCAGATCTCCATTACAGATGTTATCCTGTGCCACTCTTCAATTGCATTTGTCTTCGAAGGGTCCACAGATATATCTTTGTTGGTGATAACATTCCCTAAAAAGATATTTCTTCCATCCAGAACTCACATTTACTATACTTTTCATACAATTTCTCCCTTATCAAAGTCTTTAACACATTTTTCAAATGATCCTCATGTTCCTCCTTTCTCTTGGAGTATATCATAATATCATCAATAAAGACTACCACAAATTTTTCAGGGTAATCTATAAAGACTCTATTCATTAAATACAAGAAAATTGCTGGAGAATTATTTAGTCCGAAGGGAATTACTATAAACTCATAGTTTCCATACCTCGTCTGAATGTATATCTTGGGAATATTTTCCTTCCTCCCCTTTAATTGGTGATATCCCGATCGAAGGTCCACCTTAGAGAAATAATTGGCCCCACGAAGATGATTGAATAATTCATCTATCCGTGGCAGGGGCTACTTGTTCTTTATCTTGATTTTATTGAGCTCACGATAATCAATGTAGAGGTGCATTGATCCATCCTTATTCTTGATGAAGAGGACTAGAGCACCCCATGGTGAAGCACTCGGGCGTATAAAACCCTTCTCCATATTCTCCTGTAACTGCTTCTTCAGCTCTTCCAGCTCTATAGTGGCCATTCTATAAGGTGTCTTTGAGATAGGAAGAGATCCTGGGATATGTTCAATTGGGAACTCAACCTCTCATTCTGGAGGAGGGATAGACAACTCTTCAGGGAATACATCAGTGTAATCCCTCACAGTGAGCATGTCTTTAAGAATGATCATATCCTTTATCTAAATCATTTTTTCTAGATATGCATTATCAAATGGAAACAATATCCACACTTGAGATGAGGATTATAAAGGAGATTCATCTTTCTCCAAAAACATGTAAAGAATCAAAGGATTCTTCAGGATGTGAAAAGTGATCTACCTTTATCGATAGTTGATATTGGAATTGTATAAATATAGACAATCTATGCCCAAGATACCGTTGAACTCTACTAAAGGAGTATGAAGAAATTTTTTGGGAGGTTCAGTCCACAGATGTTAACCAGGGAGGAGTTATAAACCATTGATGCAATGATTCCCCCTTTTACTATTCTCACATATAAATTTTCCTCAAAATTTTGAGGTGGTGTTTGAATAGGTCTACTAAACATGAAATATATTAATGAATGCATAGATCCAAAATCAAAAAGTACATCTACTATTCTTGAATGAATAACAAGCATACCTATCACCACATCATTGTCTGGATCCACCTCAGCAGTAGTGATAGCATAAGACCTTCCTTGTTTCCTTAGATATTGTTTTTGATTGCCTCCAACAACCCTCAGCTTATGGAAATTGTTCACATAATTACCATGCTCCTTGCAGTTGTATCACTGCAGTGCCAGTTGGGTGTTGACTTGAATATTATTTCTTTCTTCCAAATTAGTGGGATTTTTCATGTCCCAGTGGTAGTTATTGGCCAGATGACCAAACATTCCTCATTTGAAGCAATTCTTGGTTCCCTTCAGATAGTTACCAGGATTCTTCTTCCCACAATTTTTGTAAGGGGAAAAGTCATTCCTCTTTCTATCGTGTGATTTTTTTAATGAACCACCCATGTTGTTCTCCATTTTCCACTTCTTTTCATTTGGACCACGAGACCACTGAGAGTCTCTAGTATCCATTTCAACCTTGAGGGAACAATGGACAATATCCCCATAATTGTTGATATCTCGAATCACCAACACTTTTTTTGACTTGGATTTAGTCCGCTAAAGAAGAGATCCACCTTGATTTCAGTGTTCATGAGAATGCAAGAGGCATACCTTTCATGCCTTGTAATGTTCGCTTCATATGACCTGATGGACTCATCTTCCTTTTTATTCAGTTAGAGGAACTCTCTTTCCATATTGAGATGGAGGGTTGGAGGGAAATATTTGTAGAAAAACTTCCTCTTGAATTCCTCCAAATCCATGGAATCAATTTCCTCTCGAGACATTTTATTCTTGATCTGTGTCCACCACTGATCAAATTATCCATTAACACGATAGACTGCTAGTACAACTTTCTATTCTTCTGAGCACCGGAGGAGGGTGAATTTATTTTCAATGGAGTTAATCCATTGTTCTGCGATGAGGGGATCAGAAGATCTGCAAAACATGGGATGGCATTGCTACATGAAGGATTCTACGGTAACTTTCTCTTTTGTTGGATGAGGAGGACATTCCACATGATTCATGTTATTTTTCATAACTCGATCTAGCTAAGCAAGTATTGTAAGGAATTTTTGAGCACCCTCTCTTATCATATCAGGCATATAATTAAGGAAATCATCACATTTCCTATCACTTGGGTTGTTGAAACATGTTTTTTTATTTAATACTATTAACTAAGAAAAATAAATCATAATTAGAGGTATGGAATACTTAGTTATTGATCTTTAAAATGAAACCTTGAACATAAAAGGATACACATATAAAGAAGAATTACATCCTAACTTGTGATTCCTTAGGTTTATATCCAGGTTATCCTTGATCTATTTCTCAACTTATATTCTTATGGGCTTTTTTTTACTTAATAATGGGTTGTAATAATCTCTTGAATCTTCCAAAGTGTATCCCTCAGATGTTTTGTAACCAAGAGTGCAACAAGTCCTATTGTCGTGTACCAGGACACCTCGGGTCAAGCCCGAAAATCCTTGTCGGAGTTTTCACTCCTTGGTAATCTATGAGAGAGCCTCCTCTACTGGCTCGTATATAGACAGGGATGTATTTTATTGATAAACCACTTACTCAATACTCACCAAAATTTAGGACTATTTTATTATACTTAGTATCATCCTTACGGTTCTCACTATGGTGCTCTATTAATAAACTCCAAAAATAACTATTCCATCCTATGATACCAACTATAAGAACCCCATCCTTTTTCATATAACATTTCATGATTTTATGAATAATTATATATTAGAGTACAAGCCAAGGATTGTTAAGTATAGTGTCTTGTAAGAATAAATACATAAAACATAAAACATGGGGATAAAAAACACTTCTTTATTTAATCTACATAATGAGATCCTAACTTACATGGAGCCCTCACATCTGTATAGGGTATCCTAGGGAACACATGAACAAAGGGATGAGCTGAAAATCCCATTAATAGAAAGAACATAAGGATATGTCTTAAGCACATGAGTTAGGAGGAATGACATAATGCTATATAAAGAATGTAACATATTAAATCGTATCATATAAGCATGTGACCATATAAACATGGAATAATATAAATGTGGAAGAATCATAAAACAGTTATTTAGTATGGGTCATGGCTAACTGCCAATCCCGTTTCACATCGTATCTCATGAGACATAACATTATTGAATACATTGGAGCGCTATCTGGGCGCACCCATCTCAAAATTTTCATGAATATTATTTCCACATAAATATTCGTACTACATAAATGTTATTATAACCTAAATATTCTTCCCAGATAAATAATCATACATAATCAACCATACATAAACATAAGGGCACCCATGGAAAGAATTGGGTACAACAATCATGATATAAAGCATAACTAATGAGCGTATCATGAAAGTGTCTCTAAAAGAAAGGGATTAGAACAAAAATGTACATTAATAGGGTAAATTAGGCTTATATCATGTTATGTGATGTCAAAAAGAATTGAAAACATATAAATAATATATTTTAGAAACATTATCATCAAAAAAATTTGTGCGGTTTTAAGGAAAATACTATAGGGATTTTAAAATAGAAAAGAGGAAAATCTTTTATATAAAACCAGGATTGAACCTAGAAGGTTTTCATAATAAAAATAATGATTTTTTAAATAAAATGGTGGCTTAAAAAATCAGATAGATTTTACTTTAAATTGGTTAAAAATTGGTGAAGTTCCCTTAAAACGAGTGTGCTTATTGGGAACTATCGAGGAGGGATTCACTTAAAAGCATGTATACCCACGAAAGAGAATGAGAGATGGATATTGGAACATGATTTTTGACAATATGAACATATTGTATATGTTTTACAGAAAAATAAAATACAACTGTATCTTGGTAAAAAGAAAGATAGAGCAACCTGAAGGAATAAAGGAAGTTCAGGTAGAATTCATTATGGGTTATCCACATGGTATCAGGTGTAACTAATAAGACTTTATGAGTGAAAAAAGGGATTTCTAATCACTTAGAAATAAATAGGGAAGTATGGGGAGGTTCTTACACATACCCCATCATTTTTTATTACACATAAAAAGAAATTTCATAGAGTACAATCTTTATTAAGAGTGAAAAGGGGAGGATCCCTTACCTTAAATCCATTGGTGTTCTCCACTTATTATTAAGGACCTCTTGATACTTCCTCATTTGTGAACCTATTAAGGAGATAGGTTTTAGTATTTTGAATAGGCTAGGATATTTTGGATGTGGTGGAGGTTCTTGGGGAATGATTTGGGTAGAATATTGGCATGGCACGAGGCTTGAGAGGAGTGAAGAGAAGAGGGAGTGAGGGGGGTTTTATAGTGGATGAGAGAGGGTATTTCTCAGTATAAAATTCATTAATTTATTATTTCCCACAATACAAGGAATAGTGAGTCTTCTATGACAAAGAATAGTAATTTTATCTAGGGATCCTGAACCAATTGGTCTTACATTAGTAGAACATCCCGCACGACTCAATAATTAACTTATGTATCTTATATTTTAAATTATGGTATTTCCTTCTTCATCTAAAATTCAAGTATTTCAGAAAAATCCCAAAAATTCACCTTAAACATTTTTCTATTTTTAGAATCAAAAAATGAAGTCCATTTTTCTAAAATAAGTTTCTAATTATGATTATTTTAATATTTAATTAAAACCATAATTTATTATCGAAAACTAGTTTTAAAACATTCATTTAGTTATTATAATATATAGGTATATCATAATTTCAACTTGAATATTACTTTTATACTATCATTGTTAAGGTTAATATTCATTAGGGTATATCACTATTCAATATGGTATGTTAATATTCATATGGGTAGGTTATTATTTCCCCAAAATTAAGTTTTTCTTATCAGCCTCCAAATGACTTACTGATTACAACCGTGTATCTAAGATTTTCGAAATTCCAAATCCATAAGTGACAATATTATGTTTAAAGGTTACTTAGAACTTAGTTGTTCATTATGTTGTGTTTCCAAGTGATTTTATGACATATTTATATGAAAGTAATTTCCACCGAAAAACATTGTTTCGTTACATTCAAAATATATTTCTCCCAACATTCTTGTAATTATTTCAAGGCTATTTTATCCATGTATATGAGTAGATATGTAGGTGATTTTAATGTTTTAAAAATAACTAAAATGGATAACTACCTAATCATTTAAAAATATATTGGTTTTAAAACATTATTTTTTGAATGAGAAGTGATTTTAAAAAGTGGTGGTTATTCATAATGATGAATAATTTTATAAAAATGAGGCTGGAAAACCATTTTAATCAAATTTTATTTATTAAAAATGTTTATTTTATAAGTTATAGAATTTTTTGAAATGTAATTAACTTGTGATTTTCAAATGGAATATTGTTTTTATTGAAACCATTTTAATAAAATATGTGTTTTGGTAAATGGAAATTCAATGGATGAGAATTCACAGAAGACTATTGACCATTCTTATAGATGGGCGTACTAGAGGAGAAAGGATAGTTTTTGTAGTCGTATTTGAGGAATTAATGTATAAAGGACTACCAATTGTTTTACAATATATTTCAATATTATAGATTAGTTTCGATTTTTGGATTTTTCACATTGAAATTGTGGTATGTCATTGAGATGGGTGATATTTTCTTTATTTGGGAATTGATTATTTAGAGATGGATCATATTTTTTTGAATAATTTAATTAGTTATGTTAGTGGTTGTTCTCCTTCTAAAAATATATATATGAACAATTTAATGAGTGTTTTAGAATGTGTATAAGTATTTTGGGAATACGTTTGCTTTTTGTAAATTATTATTTTCGGATATTTTATGCTTTCGGTTGAAAACATGGGGTTGTCCATCTGAAGTTTGGTGGATACCTTTTTTAAGGCGAATATATAATTTCTTAGAGAATGGAAAATATAATAAGGGATGTGCTCAAATTATCTTTAAGGGAAACTTTATGAAGATCCACAATTTGTTAGAACAAAAACTTGTGATAAAATATTAATCATAGGTTAAATATCGTATTTTAAGGACCTCAAATCATAAGAGATAAACATAATCTATGATAGAACATCATGGGTAATTTTATGAGATAAAAGAATAATCATGGAAGAATAAAATATATATCATGGCTTGGAAACTAATTATAATAATCATATTCAATGAGAATGTAATATTATATCAAGGCATAATATGGAAGTGTTTTACATCTTAGTAGTGAATAAATTCTTTATAAATGTGGAATAAATATAAGGATAGGAATAAATTTTTAGGAAACCGAATCATGACCATGCTTTTTTAACAATCCCAATCATTTCCTTTCTTTAGAAATATGAGGAAATAAAATAATTCTCATGCCTTTCATTATATTATGAGATATGAAAAATTATTAAATTCATTATAGGAATATATAAGACCCACCCTACGTGATCGATTAATATATATTCTATATGAAAATAATCATTCACGATCTCATGAAATCCCAAGGAATGAAAATGTATTTTAGGATATTTTCAACTATTATAAAAAATGGTGTTAAGAATCCGATCAGATGACACCCAAATCCAATCATCCAAAAAGCATATCTGATAAGTTTATTCAGTAGGTGATTAATAATATTTCTTTGTGGGTAATAAATCATAGAGAAAAATATTTAATGTTACTAAAAAAATTCTTAAAATATTTTTTAGAGATGTCATAATTGACAAATTATACAATTAACTCTGAAAAATAATTTTTTTGAAGGAAAATAAAATAATTTTAAAACATTCATCCAATAAATGAAATTAATTAATATAACTGTCAAACTAAGTAATTTTAAATTAATAAATATGAAGTGGGGGATAAAAAATTATGATTGAAAAAGAAATAGCTTTATTATTTTAAAATGGATTTTTTAAAACTAAAATTGGTGTAAAAGATAAAAACACATATATTTAAAGAAGGAAATGTAAAATATAAATATAATAGGATTTAAGACATATTTGGGTTTCCAAATAAGAAATAATAACATTGGAAAGAAGAAAAAATTTATATTGAAGAAAAAGTGTTGTTAAAAAGGGTAGAAATTATCCTTAAAAACTTAGAATTTTAAGGACCAAATTGAACAAAGAGGAAAAATTTTATAAGATAATTTAAATTATCTAGATAAAAATTGAAAATATTATTTTATAGATAAATGGAAAAACAAAATATAATTATATGATTTTTCCAAGGAAAGTAGTTTATGAATCAATGAATGTAAATTATGTCAATAAAAACACTTACCAAGAATTCCTTCTTAGTCAGATGCTTTCAAGAATCTCGTATAATAAACGTAGAATAATTAGTAAAATATTTAAAAAATTCCATAATTTTTACCCTTCTTAAGAATATATAATTTTCATGTATTACATATTTTTAATTTTTATGTTAATATTAATTTTTGGTAATTAGTGGTTTCAACTATTTTAGGTTTGTTTTTGTATAATAGTTTGGGTTGTCAATATAATTTTATAAAATGGTAAAGTTATAAGAAATAGAAGTTACATAACAGTTTATGATGTTTCTTTTTAATTTTATATAACTTAGAGCTATGATACAAATCTAACAAATCTAAAATATGTATGTTCTGGTATCCTTTATCAAATAAAGTATTTTATATTAATATAAATTTTAAATATTAATTTTACCTTTTGTGACACAAAACAATATATTTTATAATAATATCATTTCTTACTATAAAATATATTTCCATACATACCCATGATAAAAATTCATAGAACCATTTATGTGGATGGTTAAATTGACCAAAATAAGCACATTCTAGAATAGATTCGATGTGAATGGCTATGGAAAGATTTTTCTTTAATATTATAATTCCAAATATACTATAAAATCCTAAATTATTAATTATTTAGATATCCCAACACCACTACGACTAGATCCGATGATAAAAACATATTATTCACATTCTAGATTCGATACCAACTGAAGTGACCCAATTTTAACCTTCCACAATTACAACATCAATAAATTACCTTGAGTTACTTATATACCCAAAAACTTTTAGGTTTATATTTTTAAAGAATTTAGAAAACCCATTATATAAAAAAACTCATGCCTTTATCATCAGATAATAATTTTACTATTATAATTCAATTTCCTTATTCTGTAAAAATACTTTAGCACCTCCCCAAAAAATATGCATACATTATATTGATCTAGTGATATATTACATTATATTATAACTTAAGGATGTGGAAATATAAGCAAGGGGAAGTTCAGATTCTCAAAAATGGTAATCATGGGAGATGTAAATAAATCATCATATGTACGTATAAGATTAAAATATTATTATGAGATCATGACCTTTACTTATGAAATTAATAACTTATCCTTCATAGATTATAAATCATGAGTCCTGGTATAAAAATTATTCATAGAAAAGGCATGAGTGATAATTGTATGGAACATTGAACAATTATAATCCATGATAATGTGAGTTATGCATAATAATATAGCATAATAATGTGGAATATACATGAGGATTTAAATTATACGTCAATGATACCTACTAATGATCATATATCAAGGCTACCCATCAAGACATTTATAACATATTTGAATAGTTACTACCAACTGTATTCCTTCTCATTCCTGGGATAAACACATGTATACACTCTTGGGATTGGTATAACCACATGTACCTTTTTAGCACATAACACAAAAAACATTAACCATTGAAATGGAGGGCTATAACACATCCACCACAAAACAAATAACCATTTATATTTATTATAAAATAACATAAAATCCTTAATCATTATTTAAAATCAAACTTAACACATGGGAAATAAATGGGTTCTAGGGAAACTTTTTAAAAACATCATAATTCCCTCATCACTTAATTACCCTATGAAAAAATGGGTTATATAAAAATTTCCTCAAAACATCAACATAACAATATATCAAGATAAATAAATTGTATGGTGTCATAAAAAAAGAAACCAATTAAATAATAGTAATCCTTAAAGGATGTTTACATAGATGAAAAATAGTTTTATAAAATCGTTATAAATATTCTATAAAATGAAGTGAAAACATCATTTTAATTTTCTAACTTTTAGAAACAAAAAATTAAAAATGAAATTGGAATAAAGGTATATTTTTTAAACCATGGAAATTTTTAAAGGTTGTTAAATCATGAATAAAGTACATGATGGTGAGAAAATCTATTCATTGCATTTATGTTAAAAATAAATAACTATATTCATGGTTTTATAAGAAGTCAAAAGTTATCAATTCAAAAAACATTTTAAATGATTTCAAGAAATCATTTGTAGATAAATTAAAAGGTAATATAAAATAACATTATAAAATTATTGTGAATATAAAAACATAAATAAAATAATTTTGAATAGAATGGTTATGGAAGAAAAATAATACAAACAAAAATAAAAGATATAAGTTGGGGTTTTCTTAGAAACAAAATTTTGGACATTTTTCGTATCCAAGATGTGAAAATGGAACTAATACCGGAATACCTAGAAATAACTATAGAATAATTAAATATCTTCGGTTTATGGGATAAATAATATATAATTTCACTTAATTGAAATTGAAATAAAAATAATCCCAAAAAAGAAGATTGTTACATAAACCCTTACAATTTTTGTAATCATTAAATCAAATCATAACGAAGGAGGAACCCATCGAAGGATTTGTAAATAAAAATAATTTTCATAAAAATAATGATTAAATATATTAATTTTTATTATATATTCAAATAAACATAAATCAAGTGGTGAATATGGAATATCTCCCAAATATATATTTGTAAGACCTAAAATGCTTACATAAAATTTAAAATTTCTTTGTATGTTTTATTAATCTAATGTGTAAATTATTAAAATTTATTTTTAATCAATTTAAGAACCATATTAACACTTATATTACAATATATAATTACCTTATATTTTAATTTACCCATTAATGTTTTTCATTTAAATTAACATTTGTGGTGTAAACTATTATGTATCACATGCATGTTTCAGTTTGATGGTTGTGATTATTCCACCTAGGTATTTTTTCAATAATATATATAAATTTATTCATATCATAAATATAATATTTATTAATTATAATAAATTTCATAACCATTCATATAATATGGTGATGAAAAATTAATACATCACTTTTTGGAGGAGGTTGTCTGTATGTACACAATAGTGATGTTTTCCCTTTTTGATGGATGAAAAAATATATTTAAATATTAATTAACCTTTAAATAATAAAAATTATATCATAAATATCATATATATTTCTTGAATATGTCCTTATGATCAAGTATATAAAGAGGAAATATAAATGAATCACATCGCTTCATGGATGTTATAGTCCACATATCCGCACGAGCATTGTTATTATTTTTTAGTGGATGTGATAGTAAAACGTTAATTATAATTTTTTATTTAGAGAATCATAATTATTTTATAAAAATATTATAGATATATTAAATCCATCTATATAACTATTCTTGAGAGATAAAGATGAAAAATAAAATCCACCACTTTATGGAGATCGTTTTCTGTATGTACACATGGACAATACTTTTATTAAATATTAAATAAAATGAGATTGAAATTTACTATTACAACTAACATAATAAAATTTAATTTTATTAATGATACATATGTTTTTTTAATGGTTTTGGAAAATTTGTATGATTTTTATGAAAAAGAAACCTAAAATTGATCGGTAAAGAAAAATATATATTCTTCAGATGTTTTCCTTTGGATTACACCTTAAGAATTACTAAATTGGTATTTTCATGAGATCATAACCTATGGGATGTGTATAGGAAAATTGGTTAGGGTTTTATCATGGTATTATTCTATATAGGAGTCTCAAATATTGTGTATACATGATTAGAGGAGGCACCCTTTAATAAGTGAAGTGGGAGGAAAAATTATAAATACAATAATATATGTAGTATTCATGTAAAATCTTTAAAAATTGAAAATAATTAGATTATAAAAAAATTAATATTTAAATCAAACAAAAAATGATATTTAATCTTGTTTTTTGTGTTATTTGAAATGTTATCGCATAGGTTAACCCCACTTTTAACCCTTTTAACCCTTACCATGGTAATAAGATACTTAGTCATCAAGGGTAAATAATGTTATTATAAAAGGTAAAGTATATCATATGTGGAACATTGATGATATTATAGACTAATTATCTCAAAATTTACAAAATAAAATATTTTAATATTTTTTAGATAAATTAGTTAAATATATTTTAACATAAAATGTCCTTAATGTCATTTTCAGTTCTACACACATAATTTTAAATTTGATACAACAATTTTGCGATGGATTTAAAATTTGAATATATGAAAAATTACCTACCTTTAATTTTTATCCATAAAAATATTTTAAGACATCAAATTATACAAATCACATCACGTTTAATATTTTGAAACTATTTACTTTTATTTTTCAATCGCGTGAAGAAACATTGCATCAGCATTGCATAATAATTTTTATTAAAAACACATTAACACAATCTAAAAATAAATAACTACTATAAAAATAATTTTTTCAACTTCAATATAAAAATTAAAAACCATTCATAGCATTATTTTTATTCCTATGAACACATTTTAGGGATATTAAAAGGAAGAGAGTGATGTTGTACGTATTCTTTACATAAAAAAATATGGTGGTCATTATCCAAGGAAGAGGAAAAAATTGAAATATTTTAAAACATAGGATGGGTTTGGTGTAAATAAACCCATTTTAATAAATAATATATTGTTTTTAGGCCTTATTCTATATTTTATTCACCATTTGACACATTTTGCATTTTATCGGGCTGACTAACATTTACCAAGATTATTATTTATTAAGAAAAAAATGAAAATGAAAATATAAATTAATTTTAACATGAGGATTAAAAATATGGAATCCATTTTATAAAATTCAATTTTAATTGTATTAAAAATTAATTTAAAATCTGTTCTAAAAATGTATTGAAAACATGTTTTAAAAAAATGTCTTCTTCATGCATACAAAATGAATTTATACAAAAATCATGTATAATTTTAATGAACTTTGAATTAATTTTATTAATTAAATTAAATGGATATATAGTTGACTTCAAAATGGAATAAAAAATTATATAAAACTTATGAAAACATGATTAAAATAAAATTACAAAAATATATATTATTTGAATGAAAAAATTACAGAAATTTCTAAAAAATCAAACTTTATTTTTAAGTTTAATATTATATTTTGAATTCATTATATTAATATTAAAATATTAATTTTTTGTATCAGGAAATTAATCATAAACTTTGAAATAATTCCTATAACATTATATAGTTATAAAATTGATAGTATTTGTAATATCGGCATTTTTCACTATTCACCCGAAAATAAACACTTTCCAAAAAATCCTAATAAATCACTCTAATACAATTTTGATATGTTTAAATTAAAAAAAAATTTTCGTTTTTATAAATTTCAATAGATGAAATCTATAAATTTATCTTTAAAATGAAAATAAAAAATATTCAATAAAAACAAATTTTACAAAACAAAATATAAATTTTAAACTATTACTTATCTTAACATTATATGATTTCAATCTTATAATTCGAATTTGAGCACTTATTTACTTGGAAATAATTCATAAATTTATATTAGGAATAATTTTATGTATATATCTTTAAATTTGGTTCCTTTTATTCATGCCTTTCAATCCAATGACTGTGTTATAACAATTATATTTAAAAAAAATTATTTTAATAGTATATCACAATTCATTTAAGTAGGGTGCATCATGAGTCAAAATATATAAAAGTCATAAATTATATTGAAGAAAAAATATTCTAAAATGTTACGGTTTTACATTGTACCCCCTTAAACAAATTGCATCCTCACAATTTTATCACATGTTTTGTCTATATGAGATGATTTTTTTTTGAATTCATCCCAAGGAGTGGAATAAAATTATAAAAGAGTGGAATGAAATACTATTTAATCTTTGTTTATAACACTTACTTTTGAAAATATCATCTATTGAATATGTTATGACAAGAAAGATTATTATTTCATAGATATTTAATAAACCATAAATTATTCATTCAAAAAATTATTCTTGTAAATGAGTTTCATAATGCGTACTATTATTGATGATAAATATTTTCTATATAAGACTCAATATATTAATATTACTCTTACTTGAGTTGGGGAATTAATTTACCACTAATATTCGTGATAAAATAAAATAATTTTTCTTGATTTCATTCAATATCATATGCATAATTTCATTCTTTAGTTATGTTTTGAGTAGTTTTCCACCTTTGATTCATCATATATTTTAAATGATAGTGATGATTTTTTCATTCTTCAATCACTAAAATGAGATTTTAATGGATCATATGATCCACAAAATATTAAATGTTATTCTTCCTATTTTGATCCATTTACCAAAACCAAATTGCTGATCACAAGAATGAATAAACAATTATATGTAAAAATTATAATTAAAAAACAAAAACATCCATAGAAACACAAAAATTTCAACTTAAATCATTCTATAAATAAATAACCCTAAAACTCTTCAAAATACGCTAGATAAAAAGTGAAACTTAAATATTATAATGATTGGATCCCATTTTCTTCCAAGATTAACCCAAAATTTAATTCTAGAAAACATTTATTACTTATAAAGTCACATACCAAAAAGTTTAATCTATATACATATATTCTCTAAAATATGCTAATCATTTCCATAAATAAATTGAATCTCCATAGAGTATAATAAGGCCAATTATGTTTTTAAAAATCAACTCGATATTTATTCATCAAATAAAATCCCATCTGAAAAAGTAATATTTTGTTTAACTGAATCATATAACATTTCCAATAAATTAAAATTATTTAAAAATAACATTGATCACTTATTCCCAAAATCATTTTTCAACATCATGGTTATCGAAACACATTTTCCCAAAAATTGATAACCCCATAAGTCCCATTAACCATAATTAAATTGTCATTAATGAACATATTAACATTAATTGTTATGTGTCTCTTTCAACTTATTTACCTGATAAAAACGATCTCAATTAACTTCACTCAAAATAAAATGTTAATGAAAAGATTTATATACCTCAATGATATATTAAAACATGATAAAAAGTTCCAAAAATGTCACCAGTCACATAAAAATACCATAACATATATCCTGAAAAGGATATCTACTCCATTAATATTATGACCATCCTAAACTTATCAACCCATTTTTTATTTATGAATAGTTTATGATATATTTCCTTTCTAAAAAACATAATTTATTCTATAGCATGCGTTATATGCAACTGTAACGTCCTAGATCTAGGTACAACTCAACAGGTGCCCCGTACCTGGTTGGTCACATGACCTCAAGCGTATTTCACCAAATGCCGGAGGCTGCCGATTAGAAATGAGGGCCCAGGACTGATAGTGGGGAAACTATACCCTCATTTGTCAAGTGTATCACAACGGAAAGATAAATAAAATACAACATCGGAAGTAGTAAACCATATACAAATGAAATTGACAATTGAAGTAAAAGAAAACCAGCAGTCCCATACATAAAGATGCAGCATGTCACTTATTATGTGAAAACAGTTAGATTAGGATACACTACAATACAATACAACTCAAAGTACAAGGTACAACCAAACAAAACAAATTAGAGTAAACCAGGCGCAACAGAATCGCAAGCCTGAGCTCGGTCCCATGCTCTCCTACTCCTCTGCTACAATCAAGTACCTGTATAGGGACCCTTTCCCTTAGCCACACTTGTAGAAATGTAATTTATTTGGGGATGAAGACACGACCCCAAAAAGGGTGTGAGATATAAATCCCAGGAGGCACCCACCAAAGGCCCGTACACAATTGTCAGTGAAAATGTGTAATAGCAGTGTACAGTAGTAAATGCAGTAAACTAAGCAGCACTCAAAAGTAACTAACTACCAGTTATGTTTCCATTTAAATATTCATTCAATAATTCAATTCAGGATAGAACCAGAGTGAATATTCAAAGTAAAAAGTTAGTGTCCTCAGACATGCAAACCTTACCCTTAGGTATTCAGAATCGAAACCCTCAAGTATCTACCCAAAAGCATAACGAATATTTACCTGAGGCTTATGAAGTGTCGCGCTCAAGCAGATAATCCACTGCCGATATGCACGAGAAGATTTTCCCTCAGGATAAAGAGAACACTTCCCTCGGGCTAATTAAAACACTGCCCTCAAGCGTGTACAACTGGTACATGGTGTTATTTCCCTAAGTCATTCCCTACCCTGTGTCCCCGCCCACACGGCCTTTGACACATGAAGAGAGTACACGGTGTATACTGAGGGTACAGGGAGTGTACTTAAAAGTTTTCCTTTATTTCTGAACAGATGAAAACATGACAGGTGTCCAAGGAACTACATGGCGTGTATGTTGGTTTTTCCAGACAGTAAGGCTCAAAAACTTCTATCAAACCCAGAGAAACATTGAACAAACACCTAAGTGCCATATTATGATCCGTGAGGGTCCACACTCCCCATGAATCAAATCTTGGAATCTTACACATATTATAACAAAGGAAACACGTTAATGATCCACCAAATTCCGGTCATTGATGGCTCATACTACTCAAGACCCAATGTTTGGTGTTCATTTTATCAGTAACCGCACACTAAAATACGCAATCAAATAGCATGTATTTATCAAAGATGCTATTAAAACAACATTCTTTTCTAGCACACCAACTATCATAACAACATGAAATTTCTAATGCACCTACATGGCATGGAATGAATGCATGACATGTGATTTCTTGAATATACCTAAATGATGCATGAGATGGAATACCCTCATATCATCGGGTTGAAACTAAATAAAACTAATGTATAACATATATACAGCACAATCACAAGTGCGTCACCCAACAGTCAAAATAAAATTAACTGTAAAATTGAAAAAATAGTAATAATTGCAATAACGAGGTAGATTGGATTTACCCTGTACACGGGTTAGCTACTCTTAGGCATAGCTTATTACCAACTACCATTTTCCATCCTATCCCTGACTAAGGCACCAAACAGTAAGTCAAAGAAAAGAACCCCTTTGATACCACTTTGTAACATCCCAGATCTGGGTACCACTCAACGGGTGCCCCAAACTTGGTTGGTCACATGACCTCAAGCGCATTTCCGAAAACACTAGAGGCTGCTGACTAGCAGTGAGGACCTAGGACAGATTGTGGGGAACCTATGCCCTCATTTGTCAAGAGTAGCGTAGCGGAAAGATAAATAACATACAACAGTGGAAGCAGTAAACCATATACAACTGAAATGGACAACTAAAGTAAAACAAAACCAACTGTCCCATATATAAATATGCAGCATGTCACTAATTATATGAAAACTGTCAGAATAGGATACACTGAAATACAATAAAACTCAAAGTTCAAAGTACAACCAAACAAAACAAAGAAGAGTAAAAAAACGCAGCAACATTGCAAGCCTAAGCTCATTCTCATGCTCTCTTACTCTTCTGGTATAATGAAGTACCTGTGTAGGGACCATTGCCCTTATCCACACCTGCAGAAATGTAATCTGTTTGGGGCCGAAGACATGATCCCAAACAGGGTGTGAGAAATAAATCCTAGTAGGCACCCACCAAACGCCCGTGCCCAACTGTCAGTGAAAATGTGTAACAACAGTGTGCATTAGTAAATGCAGTAAACTAAGAATAACTAAAAATTAAAAACTACCAATTATGTTTCCATTTTAATTTTTATTCAATCAATCAATTCAAGATAGCACCACAGTGAATATTCTAAGTAAATAGTCAGTGTCCTCAAACATGCAAACCTTACCCTCAGGTATTTGGAATCGAATCCCTCAGGTATCTGCCCAAAGTCATAACAAATATTTCCCTTAGGCGTACGAAGTGTCTCCCTCAGGAAAAAAATATACTGCCCACAAGCAAGAGAAGAGTTGCCCTCAGGCTAAACAGAAGACTTCCATCAGGCTAAGTTAAACACTGCCCTCAAGCTAAATAGAACACTGCCCTCAAGCGCAAGTAATCGGGTCGAACCCAACATATAAGCAAGAATTTATATAAAATTCCTCTCAATTATATTTAAAGCATGCTAAATTGTATGGTTTACCCTAGGGTAACCTGACCAAATGGCTAAACAGAGGAAAGAACCCCCAGGGGGTCCTAGATCCAAGCAACGATCCCAAACAGTAAGTTATAATTACCTTCAATTACCTATATAATTCTAGGTATTTAAATATCCAAGTCCTCAGCCATACGACACCACAAACATGGGTTTGTGGCACAACATTACACAATTTCAACACCATAGTTGGAAATAAACATCAGACCACCTACCTCGATCTCCCCTGATCGGTATACATGAACGACGCCTCCCGAAACAAATGAGAACGACATAGATCTGAGATGAACATAATCCCGTTCATACTCAAATAAAATTCCCTCAAGAAATAATTGGTAAGAAAAACACAAGGAGGTGGAAGAACGCACCCATGCGGTTCCAAGGGGATTGACGGTGTATGAATCGGGTTCCCGATGTGCGGTAGGGAGATCCTCCAATCTCCGGTTGTCTATCCAGCTCTCCTCCAGCGCTCTAAGATTATTTTTTGAACAGAGGAGGCTACTTCACATTTTATTTGAAGAAAAACTACATGGCATGGACTATCAAGTAAACGGTGTTTACATTTCTCATTTCACTATTCCTATGGTGGCTACTTTTTCACCGCCGAACTGTTCACCTACCGACATGAGTACACAATGTGTATTCCCGATTACATGGTCTGTATTGTTGCTCCACTGGCGGCTGCCTCCACCACCTTTCTATTCACCTACCGACTGAATACACGATGTGTAAATAACTTATACATAGCCTGTACTCAGTTTTTACACCCTTCATTACTGACAGGCCTACACGCCCTGTGTACCCATCCCACACAGCCCAAGTACATGGCATGTGGACAAGTACATGGTGTGTAGTAATAAATTCTGGGATTTTTCATCATTTTACTTATTTTCTCAAAAAAACATAAGGAAAAAGGAAAACAAGAAACTCGTACCATAAGAATAAGAATCGGGTTCTTACAAACTCCCCCCTTAAAGCAATTCATCCCGGAATTGCCCTTACAAGGGTGGTGAAGATAAAGCTCAGAGAAACTCTAGCCACTGAGCACGTATGTCGGTCTCCCGGTCCTAGGTTTTGTCTTGCACTCAGCCATGCTACCAAGGCACCCATATGAGAGGAACTGTCCGGCCCCGGAGAACCTTCATGCTCCTATCAATGATATAAATCAGATGCTCCTCAAAGGATGCATCGATCTGAAGCTCAACCTCCTTAGGATGAAAGACGTGAGACGGGTATGAATGATAATGATTCATATGAGATACATTGAAGACGTCGTGCATGACCCGGTACCTCTATGGTAACTGTAACCGAAAGGAAATCGGCCTGAATCTATCCAAAATCTAAAATCGCCCCACATACCTTGGTGAGAGTTTACCCTGTCTCCTAATCTACCTCTATCCCAATCTTAGAGAAACCCGTAAGAACCAAATCCCTGACCACGAACTCTAAGGTTCATCTAAGGTGATCAACATAATATTTCTGACGATACTTTGCAGTAGCCATCCGCTTCTGAATCAACTGAACCTGCTCAGTAGTCTCCTGCACGAGATGTGGTCCCAGTAAAGCAGCCTCACCTGCCTCCATCAAACACAAGGGTGATTGACTTGGCCTACCATATAAATCCTTATAAGGTTCCATTTCAATAGTTTCCTGAAAACTATTATTGTAGGAAAACACGACCAAGGGTGTTTGATTCTCCCAAAATCCCCCAAAGTCTAGGATGCATGCACGCATCATGTCCTCAAGAACTTGTGTTGTACGCTCTGACTGTCCATCGATATGAGGGTGGTAAGGTGTGCTCAGGAGAACCTATTTACCCAGTGCCCTCTGAAAATTCTGCCAAAGACGAGACGTAAAGTGGGCATCTCTATATAAAATGATAGAACAAGGAACCTCATGAATTCATACTACCTCTCAGATATACAAATTCCAATGCTCATCAACACCGAAGGTATCCTTGATCGGAAAAAAGTGATCCACCATCATCAGTCTATCCACAATGACCCACACGGCATCATCGCCTTGAGGTGACCTCAGCAACCCAGTCACGAAGTCCATCGCGACATCATCCCATTTCCACTCTGGAATGGGTAACTACAGTAACAGTCTGGCTGGCCTCTGATGATCTTCCTTCACCTGCTGACATGTGGAACATCTTGCAACAAAATCAGCTACTTCCCATTTCATACCCAGCCACCAATACAAACATCTCAAGTCACGGTACATCTTGGGAACTCTGGGATGCACTGCCCAAGATGAATCATGAAACTCCTGCATAAAATCCTCGCGTATGTCCTCTGAAACCCATACTCATCCATGGATATGTAGTACCTCATCATCGCCTATCTTCCAACCAAGAGGAGGGTCCTCACTTTCCACTGACTCCCACAGAACTAGGCCTTCTGTATCCTATAGATGTCTCATACACACTCGATCCATGAGGTTAGAAGTCATAGCTAAAGATGAAATATAGGTTTTCCCCTGACTATCGTGCACCTCCAAATGCATCACAGAGAATAAAGCCATAAGCTGCCACTCACCACTGGCCTTGTGAACTGCCTGTATCTGAGTCTTCCTGCTCAGTGCATCAGCAACTACGTTACCCTCAACAGGTGTATAGGCAAGCTCAAAGTCAAAATACTGAAGGTATTCGACCCACCTTCGTTGTCTCAGGTTCATGCCAGACTGAGTAAAGATGTATTTGCGACTTTTGTGGTCAATGAAAACCAAAAAATTATCTCCCAAGAGATAATGTCTCCTACAGAATAAGGCATGAAAAACTACAGCCCACTCGAGATCAAGCATCGGGTAATTCCACTCATGTGGCCTCACCTTTTGAGACCCATACACAACAACTCGATCACCCTACATCAACACTACTCCTAGCCCAATCCCTGATGCATCACAGTAAATTGTATAGCTCTTCCCTTGATCTAGAAGGATTAGGACCAATGCTGATGTCAACCTACCCTTCAACTCCTGAAAGGTTGTCTCACAATCTTTTGACCAAAATAACTTCACAACCATCTTAGTCAAACCCATCAACGACACTGCTAAGTGGGAGAATTCATGTATAAAATGACTTTATTAACTATCCAACCTCAAGAAACTCCATATCTTAAACGCGTTCTTAGGCTGCTCTTAGGAAACTACTGCTCTCACATTCTCTGGGTCGATTGAAACTCCTTCCTCTAAGATGATATGGCCCAGGAAGTGAATCTGGTCCTTCTAGAAGTGCCACTTTGAGAGCTTAGCATATAGCTGATGCTCTCTCAGTGTACTCAATATAATCTCAATATGGGTAGAATGGTCGTCTTGAGTGTGAGAGTACGACAAAATATCATCCACGAATACTACCACAAATGAATCAAGATAAGGATAGAAAACTTGATTAATCGAATCCATGAAAACTACTGGCCCGTTTGTGAGTTCGAATGGAATAACCAAGTACTCATATAGGCCATATCTGCTCTCAAAAGCTGTAAGCGGTATGTCCGTTGGTCTAACACGAAACTGATGATATCCGGATCTCAAGTCAATCTTCAATAACACTTGTGCACCTCAAAGATGATAAAAAAGATCATCAATCCTTGGTATGGGATATCGGTTCTTAACCATCAGCTGGTTCAGTTTCCAATAGTCCACACAGAGTGTAAGGGTACAATCTGCCTTCTCAGAAAATATGACAGACAAACCCCACAGAGAAGTACTGGGTCAAATGATACCCTTTCTTTGTAACTCCTCTAATAGCCTCTTGAGCTCTTGAAACTCAGGTGTATCCATCCTATAAGGAGGAATGGACACTAGTGCTGCTCCTCACACATGATCAAGAGAGAAATCAACATCTCGCTCCAGAGGTAGACCTGGAAAATCATCTGGGAAGACATCCCTGAAAAGATCTACTACTGGTGGTAAATCCTTCTGAAAAGTACCATGATCATCCAGATATAAACTCACAATCTGAGCCGTCACACTACCTTGCCCACGATGCTCGGGTCCAGCTCAACTCTCCTAGACATCCCATTCTCCCTTGTATAGAAACTCTTTACCCTCTGGTGGCCTGAAACTCACTCTGAGATGATAGAAATCTAAAAAGTATTGAACGGGTACCAACTAGTCCATCCTGAGAATGACATCATAGGGCGTCATCTATAAGACATAGAGGTCCCATAGAAAGTGACACCCACCAACCTCAAGGGGAACTCCTTGCACTGATGCACACTAGCAGTTCTAGTCCCCAATAGAGTGTCTAGCATCATAACATCAGAAGAAGAAGAAACACAAATCCCAAGGATCTCCACAACATTTAGAGATATAAAACTATGTGTAGAACCCATATCGAATAGTGCAGAAGATATAACAGAAGCAACTAGAATGGTTCCTCTAATAGTGGAAGGTCTGGGATCCTGCTCTTGTTGGGTCTGTTGCACTGCATATTCCTGACCAGTGCCATGGCCCTGCAACATAGCCTAGCTACCCTGAGGTGACCTGCCCTGCTGTCTCTACAATCCTGGTGTCTAGCTTCCATGGCCACAACCACCACCTCTACCTGCACGTACTGACGTATCCCAATTTACTGACTGGTAAGAAGCAGCTGGTCCTTCTCTCGCACGCAGAGTCTGCACAGAACCCCTCTCACTAGCCACTGGTGGAAATTCCCTACAAAAACTCTACAGATGACCCATCTTCTGGCAAGCTCGTCACTCCACTGGGTCATGGGGACACTATGGCCTCTTATGCCCCTCCTTACCACACTAGTAGAAAATGTCCTGGCCACCTGAAGAAATCATCTGACTAGTACTACCACCCTGAGAGAAATTTATCTGACTTGTCCTATTGCTAGTAGGAATAGTACCAAAAGCTGGCGCTGAACCGTCCTGGCCTGCACCACAAGATTATTATAGGTTCTGCTCTGTAATAAATTCCTGATTCACAATAGCATGCATGGTAGGAAACCTAAAAATGTTCACCAGTGCTCGGATGTCATATCGAAGACCATCCTCAAAGCGTCTAGTGCTCAATGCCTCATCACCCACCAGAACGGGTGCAAAACATTGAAGCTCAGTGAAGCGAGCTGAATAATCCATCACTGACATAGTGCCCTGCTTCATATTCATGAACTCTTGAGCTAGATCTTCCCTCAGCATCTCCGGCTTGAAAAAATCATAGAAGGATTCCTGAAAATATTCTCATTCCATGTCTCTGTGATGTTCCGACTGGGTGGTAACATCCCACCATCTCTTAGAGGAATCACGCGGCATTTATGTAGCGAGATTTACCGCCACCCTAGAGAAGTATCTAGATGCTCGAATATTGTCTGCATAGAACCCAACCAAGACTCCGCAGCCTATGATCCGCCATCCCCTGGAAGTGTAGATGGATACCACTGCTGGAATATACACGTCATCTTTGCCATAGATGTGGCAGCTTGCGGTACTCCCTGGAAGGTCTGCATGAACCGCATAAGGCCTTCACAGAACTGCGCCTCCATGGCTACGTCTGGTATAACGGATTGCGCCGCATCTGGCACTGCTGTAGGATCCATTGGTAGCCCATGGCCTACCATCTCTGGAGTATAATCATTGCCGCTATCCTGGAGAAAAATTCAAGGTCGTCTCAACGACATGACTGTACAAGGTCAAAGCACAATTTATATCATGATTATGAAAGACCGAAAACTAGGATACCAAGAAGGGAACAAGAGAAAGAAAGTATTAAAGACATACAAAAATTGACCACACGACATGTATAAATACTACATGGCATGTTCTCACAATCCATACACATGGGCATGTACTCTAGCTTAAATTGGCCGTGTAACTCCCCCAACACATGGCGTGTCTATTAACTAAACGACATGTATGTAAATATTTCTTGCCTGCCCGAGTCCTTATATAGGGCTTAGCCACACAGATCTCCTTTAAACAAAACTACATAGCATGTCCCAGATAGACACGACGTGTACGACTTAATTTCCAACTGCCTGTGTTTTTAGTGACATGGATGACCACACAATTGACACTACACGGCGTGTTACACACGCACATGGCGTGTACACCACCCCGTTTCCCTAGCAACATGGCCAAGGCTACAAGGTCTCTCTCTGGAATAGTCTACATGGTGTGTCCCATGGATACACGACGTGTTCAAGAAGAGGTAACACCGACCCGTGTTTGTTATCTACACCATCAGGTCCCTAGGTCACACTACATGGCCTGTTCATCATTGACACGACATGTACAAGAAATGATTTCCTCCATCCATGTTGTTAGTTACACAAGCGAACACAGGGTCCACTCCACACAGTGTGTTTTCCTCATGTCAATCCCTACCTCGTGTCCACACCCACATAGCCTTTGACACGGGAATAGAGTACAAGGTGTGTACTGAGGGTACACAACGTGTACTTAAATGTTTTCCTTTCTTCCAGAACAGAATAAAAAACGGCGTGTGTCCAAGGAACTACATAGCGTGTATGCTGTGTTTTCCAGACAGTAAGCCACAGAAACTACTCCGGAACCCAGAGAAACACAAAAAAACACCTAAGTTCCAAATTATGATCCGTGAGGGCCCATTCTCCCCGCGAATCAAATCTTGGATTCTTACACATGTTATAACAATGTAAACACGTTAATGATACACCAAATTCCCGTCATTTAGGGATCAAACTCTTCAAGAACCAAAGTTTGACATTCATTTTATCAGCAACCACACACTAAAATACGCTATCAAATAGCAGGTATTTAACAAAGCATCTATCACAACAGCATGCTTTTCTAGCACAACAACTATCACAACAACATGAAATTTCTAATGCACCTACATGGCATGGAAGGAATGCCTGACATATGATTTATAGAATGTGCCTAAATGATGCATGAGATGGAATAACCTCATCTAATCGGGTTGCAAATAAATAAAACTCATGTATAACATATAAATAGAACAATCACAAGTGCGTCACCCAATAGTGAAAATCAAATTAACTTTAAAATTCGAAAACAAGTAATAATTGAAATAACGAGGTTGATTGAATTTCCCCTGTACACAGGTTAGATACTCCAAGGCACAACTTATCACCATCTACCGTTTTCCATCCTATCCGTGACTAAGGCACCAAACAGTATGTCAAAGAAAAGAACCCCTTTGATACCACTTTGTAACATCCCGGATCCGAGTACCACTCAATGGGTGCCCTGAACCCAGTTGGTCACATGACCTCAAGCACATTTCCCCAAACAACAGAGTATTCTGACTAGCAGCGTGGGCCCATGCCAGATAGTGGGGAAACTATGCCTTCATTTTTCAAGTGTAGAGCAATAGAAAGATAAATAACATACAACAATGGAAGCAGTAAACCATATATAACTGAAATGGAGAAATGAAGTAAAAGAAAACAAGCAGTCCCATATATAAAGATGCATCATGTCACTAATTCTATGAAAATATTCAGAACATGACACACTGCAATATAATACAACTTAAAGTTTAAGGTACAACCAAACAAAACAAAGCAGAGTAAACAAAACGCAACAACATCGCAAGTCGAAGCTCAGTCCCATGCTCTCCTACTCCTCTACTACAATCAAGTACCTTTATAGGGACCCTTTCCATTATACACACCTATAGCAATGTAATCTATTTGGGGCCAAAGACATGACCCCAAAAAGGGTGTGAGAAATAAATCCCAGTAGGCACCCACCAAAGGCCCTTGCCCAATTGTCAGTGAAAATGTGAAAGAGAAGTGTGCAGTAGTAAATGTTGTAAACTAAGTAGTACTCAAAGGTAAAAAAACTACTAGTTATGTTTCCATTTTAATATTCATTCAATCATTCAATTCATGATAGCATCGTAGTGAATATTCTAAGTAAACAGTCAATGTCCTCAGACATGCAAACCTTAACCTCAGGTATTCAGAATCGAAACCCTCAAGTATCTACCCATAGGCATAACGAATATTTCCCTCAGGCGTACGAAGTGTCACCCTCAGGCACAAAATCTAATACCCACAGGAATGAGAAGAGTTTCTTTTAGGCTAAATAGAACAGTGCCTTCAGGATAAGTGAAACACTGCCCTTAGGCTAAATAGAACACCGCCCTTAGGTGAAAGTAACCGGGCCGAGCCCAATATATAAGTAAGCACTTATAAACAATTTATCTCAAATCAATTTAAAGAATGCTTAATTGTACGGTTTACCCTCTGGTTACCTATCCAAATGGCTAACAAAGGAACGCACCCCCAGGGGTGGTCCTGGATCTACGCAGCGATCCTAAACACCAAGTTATAATTATCTTCAATTACCTATATAATTATAGGTATTTAAAACAAGCAAGACCTCATCCATATGATAGACCAAACATGGGTTCATGGTACAACAGTACACAATTCAAACACCAGAGTTGGAAATAAACATCAGACCACCTACCTCGATCGCCCTTGATCGGTATACGCGAACGATGCCTGCCGAAACAAATGAGAACGACGCGTATCTGAGATGAACATAATCCCATAAAAACTCAAATAACATTACCTCAGAAAAGAATTGGTAAGAAACACATAAGGAGGAGGAAGAACTCACCCGTGTGGTTCCAAGGAGATCGACAACATAGGAATCGGGTTCCCGGTGTGTGGTTAGGAGAACCTCCATGCTCCGACCGTCTCTCCTGCTCTCCTCTGGAATTCGAAGCTTCCTCTATGAACAGAGGAGGCTACTTGCCATTTTAATCGAAAAAACAAACTACACTGCGTGTAATTTTCGCATTTAACTATTCCTCTGGTAGCTAATTTTTCACCACCAAACTGTTCACCTGCGGACATGAGTACAAGGCGTGTATTCCTGATTACACGACGTGTACTATCGCTCCGCTGGCGACTGCCTCCACCGCCTTACTATTGACCTGCCGACTGAATACACGGCGTATAAATGACCTATACATGGCATGTAGTCAGTTTTTACACCCTTCATTACGGACATGCTTACTCGCCTTGTGTACCCTTCCCGCACCGCCAAAGTACACGACGTGCGGACAAGTACACGGTGTGTGGTCACCAATTGTGGGATTTTTCAAAATTTGCCTTATTTTCTCAAAAACACTTAAGGAAAAAGGAAAATAAGAAACCCATACATCATGAATAAGATCCGAGTTCTTACAGCAACCACAAGTTTAAACAAACCAATATCTACTATTAAGATATTGTTTAATTTTTACCGTTAAAACGTAGCGATTAAAATTACTAGGACTGTATAGTAACAACTAAATTATGAAACTATTTTTGTTTATACATTTATAAAATCAATTCATTAGTTATAAATTAATTGAAAATGAAAATAAAATTTTTTTAATGTTAAAAGAGATATTTTTCTGAAAAACATTTTTATGCGTGCAATGTGTTTTTATCTTAATAAGTTAAATTTGTCACAATTGGTAAATATTTTTAATGAAATTTATATATTATATACATAATCAAAATATTTTAAATTCATATATATTTTTTAATATATGGGGGATAATAATAAATCTAGTGTGACGTTAAAAACTATATCATTCTAAAAGAGGACTTTTTCAACTTTTGCAAAATGATTTTAAAATTAATTTCTTTCACTTATAGAGATTTAATCTTGAAAAATGGACACCATATTTGGAAAAATTATATTCAAATATTTTAAATATTACCCAATATTTTTTGTAATTATTGTAACTATGGTAAAATTTATCTTCTCTATAAAGGATAAATTGGGTCAACCTAGGTTAAAACTAATTATTAAGGTCAATATTTTTAATATTAATTGTTATAAGTTGAATAAAAGTATACCATTTACAAATTTGAATCAAAATAAAAAAATTTAATGTAAAATTACATATGAAAATAACCTATATAATATTCAAATAAAAGAAAAATAGAAAATGTCACTCACTTATTTTTAAATATATATTATGTGTTATGATTTGGAAAAAAAATGTTTTGATCGAATATTAGTGGTTATTTCACGGAGAATGAAATTATATTCATAATAATAATTTAATTATGAGTTTTAATAATTATATAAATACCATAAATTCTTATACAACACCAAAAAAATATTTCTTCAATTAATGGAAAAATAAAATAAATAATTTTAAAAATATAAAAAGTAATATAATTTGAGTGAGTTGTATTATTCCATTAATTTTACAAATAAATATAAAATTTTGTTGTGATAAAAAGGATTATATTAAAATTAAAACTTTTTATTGATGTCATTAAATTAAAATTAAATGAATAGTTCTAAGATTAAAATTAATGACATTTGGTAATAAAAAATAATTTATTAAATGATTTTTAAATTCAGAAATTTTTTATCTTTTCTAGTGAATATAATTTAATTTAAAATATCAAACGTGATACATATTAAATTAACTTGTTTATTTATGGTAACATTGTTAACCCTTTAATATTGAAATAGCAATTATCATGATTAAGGTCATAAAATGCTTAATGAAGGGTTTAATAAAAAATGAGGTCTTAAAATTACACAAAATTCTTTCTAAATTTCATTTTATGATTTTATTTCAACTATATTATATTTCTAATCTAATTTTCATCCATTTAAAATATTTTTTATTGATAATTACTTTGTTAGGTTTTAATATTTTTTAAATTTTATAGTGTGTCCTTTCCCCCATTATAAAAGGACACCCCTTTATCTCAGTTCTTCATACCAATTTGACTCATTGATATTAATAAAAACCAAAAAATATATCTTATAATAATTATTATTAAATTTATAGTGTTTTTGGTATTACCAAAATATCAACCCTAGGATACTTAAGAGGAGATCTAGTGATGTTCTTTTGAAGGTGGGATTATCGCCCTATCCAATCACTTCTTTTCCTTATATTTTTACATACAATAAATATGTATTATTTATAAATCAATAATAAATTATGTGTCCTATATATTCTTAAATTTTTTTATTATTAATAAACCACCATTATCCACTCTCTTTTCCATCAATAGGGAAGATAATGTGTTTGTTGTGCGTACGTACAGATTACCTTCTCTATGTAGCGATACAATTCATTTTTCATAACCATATGTTATGGAAGGATATTATGATGGTTTTTATATTTACATGTGATATTTATAACATGTTTATTCTTATATAGTTACAATATCCTATCTACCTTAATACTTTCCATTCCATTTTAAAATGATAATGTTTCTCTTACGTACATGTGGAGTACCATCTCCACGAAGCGATGTGATCAACTTTTCATTTACGGTTAACATGGATGTTAATAAGGGTATTTTTAATAAATATATATTATGTAAAAATTATTCTATAATGATTGATTATGATATACCTTTATTTAATTCCGTCCATCAAAAATTGAAAACAATGTTCATGGGTATGTATGACTTACCATCTTCATGGCCAGTGTAATTCATTTTCCGATCTCTATGTTTTATGGAAAAATATAAATAAATGTTTTATTAATAACAATTTTATAATAAAAATGTAATAAAAGGTTATAACTAATTAATATATGGTAATATATATATATATATGAATATGGTAATTTAGTATATGTATAATAGATATATATTTATTGTACATGAGGTTTGATCACATACAAAGGATGCGCGACTTGAGGTAAGGGTTTATTTCTTAATTTTATAATTATTCAACATTGTTTATGTTTAAGTATCCAAATAAGGAATTATTTTATATTTATATCATAATACCAATATATTTTTCTTTGATATAGTAATTTATGGAAATTAGAATTTTTTCTTTCATTTTAATTTTTTAAGTACTCACGATTCTAAAATAATGTTTTTAAGGAAAAACGACTAGTTTTTCCACTTCACCAATGATCTTTTTCTTGCATATATATTTTTTCCATAAAATATTTTAAATAATTTTTTAATATTATTTAGTTATTTATTAAATAAAATTTTAACTATTTTTTAATTTTTAATTTTATTAAAAGGAATCGTCTTGTTGTCTTCTGAATGAGCTACATTTTGACTTTTATTAAAAAAGTGTATAATGTGTATTTTATTTAACATATAAAAACTAAAAAAATCACACCATTATAAATGTTCAATTTTTTGAAAATTTATTTAAAAATATAAAAGTAGGTTTTGGAAGAAAATTATTTCCTTATTATTTTAGAATTTTATTTATTTTAGATACGCAATTTAAAACTGAAAATCGTAATTTTTTCCTAGATAATTTCTAGTAAGATTTTTAATTTTTTTCATTTATATAAAAATAATTTTTTAGTATTACTATATAATGAGGGTGTACTCTAATGATACCATCCACCATGTTTCCTTGGATGGTTTATGATCCGTTTGACTATGGAAGGTATTGATATTATATATTCAGGTTCTTCTAATAAAAAAAATTATTGATTTTAAGGCCTGTTGATTAAGTTGTATTGGTTATTCATTTGATGAATGAATTGTAAATAATAAGTTATGGGTGTAATAAAATTATATATCCCACATATGAATCATTAGGTCTCACAAGACAAAAAAAGATTATATATTTGGCCAAGGCCATTCTCATTTATGTAAATGTCTTGGAATGAGATATTGACAGTATTTTTTATATGACAAAACATGAGGACTATCTGTTAAGTGTAAGATGTACAACATTATGAATTACAAAGTTATGAAATTTTTTATTGATTATAATATAATTATTTTAATATTTATAATTTCCATGGATATGTTTCCAGCTAATGTGATTATTTATATGATATTGTTTGATCAACATTTATCCCTTCAATATTGTTATCATCTTATTTATTTTATGTTACATTCTATTGTATGTATCCCATTTCTGAGAATAGGATCTCACCACTTTCTTATATTTCCTTTATCTAGGATCATATTAAGTGTGTTATCATTTATATGAAATGATATGTTGAAGATAATAACAACATTCTCAATGAAAATACTATGTTTCATTTTATGCTTTCAAATGTAAAGTGATATTCAAGTTTGTATCTAGTTTAATAAGAATACTATTCTATTTTTTCCTTTGGGATGTGATTTCTTGTGTCTATTTCTAATATAATAATGTAACCAATGGATCTAGGATACTTGGTGTGGGGATTTTACAGTTGGTATTGTAGTAATTTGAGAATAAACCATGTGACATTGATTAAAAATACATAAATTGGGGATCATTACCCTATGAATGACCTTGAGGTTAATTATAAGTATAAAATAAAATCCTAAGGATTTTTATGTTTGATATTATATGGGTTTCCTAGAAATATATCCATCTCTGTAGTCCATAAGTGGATTTGGTTTTTGAAGAGATGCATCTAGGGGAAATTACCCCAAAAGGGTTGGTTGAGTATATCAAGACCATCATTATATATCACTATGAATGTTCCCTTACCATGAACCTAATTAGACACTCTTGGGTGATATTTTAGTGTTAATTCACATTTTATTTATAAACCATTATGAAGTATTTTAATGGATTTTTTATGATTTTGGAAAACTCTAAAAGAATCTATGTTTATGATTATAAGATTATTTATGCAGACATTTTTATCTTTTGTTATGTGTTCTACAAGTTTGAAAACAATAAATTATGTTTTATGATGATATGATCTAATCTAGTGTATTACATTTTTTATAAATGGAGCTTAGTTTAAGTAATGAAACTCATATCAATGCACATAATCCATATAAGTATTTCCCTCCTTAGAAAAACAATGAATCTATACCCTGAGCTGTAGTTGGAGATGAGGAAAGTATAGTTATTTTTTGGTAGATAACTAAGGTTATGACCAATAACCTTGACCATAGAGAGAAAATTTCGAATCCAAAATGTGGTGTAACAATGTAAAACCACTTCATGCATCAGCAACATTATTCTTTCTAGGGTACTACAAGTCTATTTGTAGTTGAGCAACACATAAGTTTTTTAAAGAAGAAATTTCTCCCATTGGGATGTAATGAAATTGAGAAGTTTTTCATGGAATTTTATCATCTTTATGGGGATGAAGATCAATGATGGTCATAGATTCAAAACACCTCTAATAAGTAAGAGATATTGGGCACGAAATATAAGGATTTTAAAGATCTTTTGTTGGAAAAATATTTTCTCATGAACAACGAGATGATATGGAGATAAAATTCCTAAGTCTATTACAAAAGGAAGAGGAAAATATTGATAAGTATTGAACTAAAATTTTAAGGTTAGGAAGGAATTTTTCATACTATACACGTAATCCAAATAAAATTATTAACATTTTATTTGAAGAGATTAACCCAATCCTTTGAAGGGAACTAGTCTCCTAACTGTTCTCATTATATGAGGACTTAATATCACATGTTATAAATACAAACAAAGAATTATAAAAGTATTATGTATTTAAAGGAATTTAATAGAACAAAAGGACAATTGAGAACAAAATGGATAACTAGAAGATGATAAAGAATAATTTTAAACCATGTGATTCTTATAAAAGGAAACACCTTGGTACATGGTTAAAAGGAAAATGAGTTTTCTTTAAGTTTTTAAAAAGGTCATCATGCTCATGAATGTAGGGAAAGGGAGAATAAATCAAAGTACTTTGTTTTAAATATAAATAGATGCATATTATTCTAACCAATTCCCCCAATATCATGGAAACAAACTGAAAAAGAATCCAAATGGAGAAAGACATGATTATACAATTACTACATCCTAATGGAAAGTTCATAGCAATGTGGTGAAAGGTATACATATAATATACTCAAGGATTGAGAATGTTTTATTTTATTATGGTTTTAACATCTCTTCTATTTATGAAGAATTATTTATGGGTATCAAATCCCCACCTCAAATACTAGATATTAAGTTATTGGTGAAAACTCTTAATAGAAGGATGCAACCATCCAAACTCAATAACTTTACTTCGACAGAGTTTTGTGGGAATATTATTCCTAATAGTCTTTTTATTCTTCATTTAGTTAAATTTAAAATAGTTTTGGGTATGTATTGAGTCCCACATTATAGATCCTAATTCAATTTTTGAGGATGGGATGCTAAATTTGATACGTTGAATTAACCCTCAATGATTTATTAGGGCGTAGATGAACCTAAAAGTCCAATGGAAATTAATTATATCATATGGGGTTTTCTACCTATTGATGAGGGGTATTTATCTAAAATTGTTAGGGAGAAACTCAAAATTTAAAATGTACCATTTTTGTGGGTTTCTGATGTATTTATCAAAAAATTTCTTAGTCTTCCCATGAATTGTGATGATGATTTTTAAATATAAAACTCATACTCTGTGCTATATATATTTCAAATAATCCACATATAATGGACCTAACTGAGTTGTAAGAATTTAAGAAGAAAATTTTGGAGAATCTGGGTAAGGTATTCATTTATCCTAGTGCTTATCCATGGGGTGAACCTATTTTTTTTTTGTTAAAAAAATATTGGTCAATGTGTCTTGTCATTGATCGTCGAAAACATAACAATATCACCAATAAGAACTTTTTTCCTCTTCCCCATATTGATGGTATGTTTTATTGATTATGAGTAGCTCTATATTTTTCCAAGATTTCTCATAGATTTGGATATCCTTAACTAAGGATTAAAAAGAAGGATATACCCAAGACAACCTAGGTATTTGTGGAGTTATTATGATTTTATAGTAATGAATTTTGGACTTACCAATTATTCTACAATATTAATGGATTTAATGAATATAGTCTTTAGATATTATCTTTATTATTTTTTTGTTTTCATTATAAATGATATTATTGTATATTCAAATATTAAGTGAGAACATGAAGATCATTTGAAAATTATTATGAATATCCTATAAAAGGATAAGTTTTACACTAAGTTTACCTAGTTTTAATTTTGGATTTATATGGTTTCATTATTGGGCCATATAATCTCAGGGGGGTTCAATTATTATAGATTAATGAATGTGAAAATAGATTTAAATAATTTTAGAGAATATTTTTTAGCGAACCTATTATTACGTTATCCTTTAGTAGATATTGGGTTTTAATCAATAATAATTCATCATATAAGGTAATGGGTTACGTCATCATACAAAATAACATGAAGATATCACATACCTATCTCTAATTAAAATTTACTGAGAAAAATTAACCGACTCATAATTTGGAGTTTGTAGTGGTAATTATTATATTTAGATAAATATTCATTATATCTATGGTGAAATGTGTGAAACATAAACTAATAATAAAATTTTAAATATTACATTTAGCTAGAAAAATGTTGAATATACACCATAGAAGATAGTTTTATTTGATTAATGATTTTGATTGCTCAATACACTTCCACCGTAAGAAGGTGATCATGTTTAATGATGATATGAGTTGGAAAGACTGTTCTAGTTTTTCTATGATATGGAATGAAAGTGATTGAATATTTATATATTTATAGAATATAGATCTTGAAATCACTAGGAATTGTGAAATACATTGTCTTTATTAGATTAATGTTCAACCATCCCACAATGAGAGGATTAAAAAGTTACATAAGGAAGATTTATAAATATAAAACAAGGTGAGGAATGCTATGGATTTAAACTATGATAGTGAAAAAATAATATTTTTATGTATCTAGTATGTGTTATATCTATACTAGACTCAAAAAAGGATTTGTTTTATAAATATAAATGATCGTTATTCCCTATTTATCATTGATATTTGAAGATTCATAGATCTCGTAAAGAGTATTTTTAGTGGGATAAGATAGAAAGTGAAATTATAGACTATTTAACTTGATGTCAGGTATGTCATCACGTTAAGGCTAAGATAAATATGTATAAGGGGGTGTTATAAACATTATCCATACCATAATGGAAGTGGGAAGACATACCCTTGAATTTCATCATCAAACTCTCCAAAACATCTAAATGGAATGATTCTATATGTGTTGTAGTTTATTTGATTATAAAATTAGAACATTTTATTAATTATAATGAATATTTATCTCTTAATAATCTTTCCAGAATATTCTTTATTGAATTGGAAATCTTTGATTGGGTACCATATTCCATTGTATCTGATTGGTATCTTAGGTATAACTCAAAGTTATGGAGAATTATTCAACAAGATCTATATAAAGAGTTGAGTTTCAACACTAATTATCATTTGTATATAAATGCATAGTCTGAGATAACCATTAAAAATATCAAATAAATTTTGAGATCTTACTCAATGTATTTTAAACATAATTTTGATCAGTAAGTTCCTTTGGTAAAATTTTATTACAATGGTATATTTCGCATGAGTATTTAGATGAATCCTTATTAATACCTATATACAAAGAAGTACACAAATGAAACATGATAAAATTATGTTAGACAAGGAAATCTATAGGGACCCGATCTATCTAAGTAAAGGATAGTGATGGTTTGATCCATTAAACAACACATATGAGTAATTTAGAGTCGACAAAAATAGATAACTATCCTCAATGTGATCTAGTGCATGAATTTAGTGATAAGGTATTACTATGAATATATCCCTGAGAGAAGGTAATGAGAATTAGAAAAAAATATGGTCCCCAGATATATTTCCCCCTTTGATATTCTTAAAAATATTTGGATTGTTGCTTATCTCTTGGAAATTCCATTAAATATTTGGATTGTTATGAAATAATACCACTCACCTGGTCAATGTTTTTTGGTGAAATCCTAAAATTGAGGAACATATGTGTGAACTAGAGAATAGATTAAGCATAAGTAACATAATTGGTTTATATCAGTGTAATATAATGTTTAGGAAAAAATTATTTTAACCGAGTCAGAATTTAATACCCAAAGATCATAATATATATTTATTTTTTTAAAAAATATAATTTTTTGAATGGCTTACAACACAACCCCGTGTTTAAACCAACCTTGATATACTCTTAAAAAATTATTTAAATGTGACCATTATAACCTAGATGTTAAAAATTGTGGCTATGAATAAGTATAAATAAAAAATAAAAAAATATATGGTTTATACATGAAAAAAATGAATTCAATAATTACCAATTGATTAGAAATGGAAATAAAAACCATTTGATGTAAAATGATAAGGTTTTTATAAAAATATATTTTTATTCACACTTTAGGGTTTTGATTCAATAATTAAAATTAATAATTATTGGTGAATTATTTTAATGAAAATTATATATTATATATTAAATCAAAATTTTAATAGTCCTATAGAGTTTTTACTTGGAATGTGATAAGAATAAATCAGGTTTTATGCTTAAAAACACTATTTTTCACAAAAGTTATTTTTTCATGTTATAAACAGTTATCTGAAAATTAATTTCTACCACTTATGAAGATTGAATCTTGAATTTTTTAACTATATTTTAAATAGGAAGTTTAAAATTTGGTAAATATGTTCCTTTTCTCCTTTTTTCATTATGAATAATAACTATGATAATTTTTTACCACTGTAAAGGATGAATCAGGTCAACCAATGTTAGAAAAAATATTTGAGGTGAATTTTTTTTATCTTAATTCCATTTGGATTATTAATATTGGACCCTTATCACATTATTCTAGAAATTTAATTTATTAAGGGACAATAGTCCACAAAAATGACCTATATAATATATAAATCCAAGAAAAATGAAAAATATCACTCTCTTACTTTAAAATATATCTTTTTTGTTCACATTAAGAACTTAATGGATAATTTGAGAATAATTATGTTATATTCAGGAAGATAATTTTTTTATAATTTTTAATATTTATATAATTACACAAAATTCTTACTTAACACAGACAAATTATTTCTTCAATTAATGGAAAAATATAATAAATTATTTCAAAAATATAGAATGTAATATAATTTTAGTGATTTATAATTTTACAAGGATTTTTTACATTGATATAAAATAATTGTGTTGTTGAAAATGATTAAATTTTATTTACTTCTTTGAGTTCATGTATTTAAAGTCAAATTATATAAATAGTTCCAAAATTGACATTCATGATATTTTATAAAAAAATATTTTATGGAATGATTTGAAATTCATAAAAATATTATACAAAGAAAATTGAATGAAATATCGTTTAAAATAAAAACATTATTCTATTTATGAGTCGTTTTCTAATTATTGTGACATTATTGTCCCTCTAAGAGTGAAATAGTTATTACCCCTAGTAAGGTCAAACAATGGTTAAGGAAGGGGTTAATGAAAAATACAAGGTTTAAAATGACAATGAAAATATACACAAATATTATTGGATGACATTTTGGACCCAATAAACTTTGTAAAACAATTAATGGTCATTTTAATGGATTTTTCTTGGGAATGACTTAGTTATGTTTTACTCCTTTTAAAAATTCCAAGTGGGTCACTTCTCTCCATTAGAAAACAACACCCATTTCTCTCTATTCATAACACCACTTTGATCCATAAAAATGGAACAAAACCTACCCATTTATATTCTAAATATACATATAAAATTTATAGAGGTTCTTTTCTTCCGAAATGACCAACCTTAGAGTCCATAAGAGAAGATCTAAAGGGGTTTTTTCAAAGATGAGGTAATCACCATAACTGATCATTTTATTTTTTTACTTCTTCTTTTACCTCCTCTAAGTCTATTATATTCATTATAAAATAATAAATTTATAATAATAAATATAATTAAATTTTATTATGATTATAAATCAACCATTATCCACCCTTTTCCCATCAAATGGGAAGAGAAATTATCACTCGTTCATACATAGGACTTACCATCACCACACAGTGATACAATTCATTTTTCATTAACATCAATAATGGATGGGATTATGATGGGTTTAATTTTTAAATTTTATATTTATGAAATAATTATAATTATTTAATTATTATATCACATATACCTTCTCACCATTCAATATTTTTCAAAATAACAACATCGCTCCTATGTACATATAGACTACCACCTCCATAAAGCGATGCAATCCGTTATTCATTTCTACTTTACATAGTTGGTAATAAGGGTATATTTGATAAAAATATATGATATATACGATATATATGATATAATAAGGATTATTTAATGGTTAATTATTACTTATCTTTCTTTCATTCCACTATTTGAAAAGTGGAAGTAGTGTTCAAGTGTATGTACGACTTACCATTTCAATGAATAGTTTGACTCATTTTTCAATATCTATATTTTACAGATGAAAATAGATAAATATATAATTAATATAAATTATATTTATATTATGATTTAAATTATGGATATTATGAAACCATGATCAATTTATAAGGACCGAAACTACCAAACAAAAATGTACATGAAAACTATAACCATTATCACCCTGGACAATGATTATAATAAAGAATTGCTATAAAATCGGCGATAAAAGGTTATAAGTAAATCATATATGGTATTAAATATTTGTTTATGGTTTTAAAATATATTTTATAAAAAATATATATTTCTTATAGTGTGGTTTTGAACACATATGAAGGGTGCCATACCTGAGGTAAGGGTTTATTTCATAATCACATCATTATTCAATATTATTTATATTTAATTATCTTATGGGGGGATTATTTGATAATTGAATGTTAAAACCATTAGTTTTTATACTATTATAGTTATTTATATAAATTATATTTTTTCCTTTTTTTTATTTTTAAGTACTCAATATGCTGAAATAATTTTTCCATTATAAAACAATCTTATTTTTATTCATAGTCAGAAATATATTTCTTCTATGAAATGTTTTAAGGAATATTTATAATATTATGTAATGATTTATTAATGAAATAGTATCAAATGTATTTATTTTAAAAAATGGTTTTAAGGAATCTAATTTCCAATTTCCAAATGAGGTGATTTTTTACCTTTCTTACAAAAGTCTGAAGGTAATGTTTTTTAACTTATTCGACATGAAAAAAATTTATTACCATCATAAATGATCTATTATTAAATTTTAATTTAATATTATCAAAGATTATTTAGTAATAAAATTATTTCCCTTAGTATTTGGGAAATTTAATGATTTTGAATAAGAAATTTCAATGGAAAAAATATATTTTTATCAATGAATTCGTAATTTTTTAATGTATTTTCATCTATGTTAAACTAATTTACTGAATATTATACTTTACAGAGGATATAATATAATGAAAATTTTCACCATATTTATCTTTATGGTTTATGATCATTTTTAATGGTGAATTTATTGATATAATATATTTTAGTTCTTTACATATGTACAATTATTTAATTTTCAAGGCATGTTGATTAAGTTGTATTTTTCATCAATATGATAAATTCATTGGACTTGTTATGTTAGAGGTGGGGCCCAAAATTATATAACCCCTTTATGTATCAGTTGGTATCATAAGAAAAAATTTATTGGGTATTTGGATAAGGCATTACCGATTTATGTAGGATTTATTGGCAAGAATCCTTGAAGATAACATTTATATTTTTAAGAAATGGGCCATTATGGTAAGTTTCATATGTCCAACATTATTAATTACGAAATTATAAAATCATTTATTGATGTTCATATGGTCATTTGAATAATTTTGATATCAATGGATATTTTTCTTGATATTTTGATTATTTATATGGAATTATTTGATAATTCATTATTCTTATAATATTATTCATACCATATTTATTTCATGTTTTCTTCTAATGTATTCATACCCTTAATAAAGATATGAACTAACAACTTTATTATGATCCATTTCTCTAAGAAGATTGTATGTGCATTGTTATTGATATATTGGGATCTGATAAAGGGAATAATGGTAGTATAAAATAAAATACCATGTTGACTTTTATGTTTTAAAATGTAATATGATATTCAAGTATGTATCTAGTTTACCAAATCTACTAAAAAAATTAGTCCTTTTAGATGAGATTACATGTATCTGATAACAATGAAATAAAGTTACCACCTACTGTAAGATACTCTGATCAGAGTCTTTATATTGATTTTATCCATAACTCTTAAATTATCATCATTTAATAAATTCCAATCCTCTAAATTTATCTATACCATAATCTGATACCTACTAAGAGAGACTAAGACCCACACCCCTAGATCTAGTGATGAAAATAAATTCCTTACTTATTTTCCCAGATACTAAATATAGTGACCTAATTATAATATTCGATAATTACAAAATCAACAGCCAAAATTTATTCACTTACATATCCAATACAATTTTAGTTTAAGGTTTTAACGAAATATGAAAAAACATTTGTATAAAAATCATAAGAATTTGTCATCAAAATTGGAAAATCCCCATTACAACTAGATTTTCTTATTCCATAACACAAGACCAACCAATATAATATTTAGTATCTATAAATTATTGTATCAGAGTTATTGGAATATCAAATCTACCTTAGAAAGAGAAGACCCAATTAGGATACTGAGACCAATCAATAATAGTCTTCCAAGGTGTATCATGATTTGAGACATCGATATAGGGGTTGGCGTTAAGTGACATACTATTTATTTTTAATCATGATTCCTAACCTTATAGAAGATTATTTAGAAGAACCAGATATCTATCAGTTTACTGTTGACTTTACACATCCTAGTATGGAAGTGGAATGAGATATCCATAAACATTATTGTTGGATTACCACTTTATCTTAGTGGGAAGAATTATATATTTGGGTTCATTAATCAATGTAAAAAAGTATCTCTTTTACATTATATTAATCAGTTGTTGATATTTAAAGAGACTAAGAACCTATATTTTAAAGAGGTCACAAAACCCCCAAGGAGTTTATTCTGCTATTATTTCCAACATAGATCCAAAATTTAAATCCTATTTTTGGAATTTTTTACAAGATACAATGGGTAACTAATTTAATTTAGGCATGGTTAATAATAATATATATGGATGAGAAGACTTAGAGAGTTATTAATATTATTGAAGTTTTGATTTTGGTGTGCATGTTTTATTTATTTTTTATTAGAAAAGTGTTTACCCTTAAAATAGTTCTCCTATAAAAATATATATCATGATTCGATAAAAATAAAACCTTTATTCAATTGATTGGGTGGCCATATAGATCTCATTTGTGTTGGGTAGAGTTAAAAGAGAGGATTTGGTTGGACCGGGACTTATTCAATAGATGATGAAGTAGTTTAAGTTTATCTAAAATAGGTTTGAGATATCTCATAGTCACCATAAATCATATAAAGATTTTTTTAATTGGCCATTAGAGTTTACAGTAATTGATAGGGTTTTCCTAAAAGGTTTACCTCTTCTAGGACATCATCATTGGGAAGATAAGTTACATTTTAAATATAGTTGGGATATGCATGAGATATTGGAGGATGAGGCACTGATGATGCATCAATGGAATTATCAATTTTCTAGTCCAGAGTAATTTATGGGGATATAAAATTAAATATTTTGGAGAATTATGACACCTTTTTTGTACATAGGTATGTATTGTTTTATTTTTTGTCTCTCTTATGGTTTTAAAGAAAATTCGATGTTTGGGGGTGATATTTCATAATTTTGGAAGAAACGGGCTAGGCCCATGATCTGTTCATGATATGTAGTAAGCATATAGTAACTATACAATATGGTTATGTTGATCACATTGATGATTTGTTTTGGTTTTTATAATGGAATAAGTACTTAGGAAAAGAATTATGATGGTTATATTTGGGATTATAGTCACTTCCACGGGCTTGTCATAGTTTTTCAAACTATGCGACTTTTCCCAGGTAACCATGGGCTTTGTATTTCAACGGGTAGTTGGGAATAAATATTTAATTAATAGTTTTTCTAATCATGTGGCCTAATTTTTTAACCCATACTACTTTCTTTAAATTGAAAATTACCCTGATACCCTTTTTCATTTTTAACCAAAATTTCACCCTAATGCGAGAATAGCTCGATCTTTCCTAGACACTTTAGGAGATTATCACCTAAACCTCTTACTGAATCACCGTATATTTTGTTGAATATATTAAAGTTATGTGTGTAAAGACTCCCAATTATTCATATTTTCTAATTCTCTAATATGAATACCTCTTCCCTTTGATTTGTTGGAAACCTAATGTGTCATGATAGAAAGATCTTGGGTGTTGGGTGGGGAATTGATGATGTTTATTATGGATTTAGGCTTATGAGGATAAGATATTTTCACTTACAACCATATTTTCTAAATTTTATGACATTTCCTTCTTTTTTTCAGGTAGGTTTTTATATCCATCAGTGCTTCCCATGGAATACCTTAGATTTATGGTGTTTTTTAGTTTTCTTGGGATTATAAAAATGATTTTTTTTTGAAAACCATGAGGTTTGATTTGAAATTCATGATAAAAACATGATATTTTGTGGCATGTGGAACTATTTTAATGGGTTTTTTATTTTAATTTTTTTTATGTTTATGTGTTTGATAGAATGACTATAAGAGGATTTTTAGTAAAAAATGGTATTCTATGCGTAGGAATATTGATGATTCCCTTATAGTGATGTTTGGTAAATTATGTGACCGGATTATCTTTCAGTTAATGGTGGACATTAGAACTTGGGGAATATGTTTGGGTATGTTGTTTATAAGGAAATATGATTCACTAGGCCAACTAGATTTACTTGGATCATGTCATATCATAGACCTTTTCTTAAGCTATCTGCATACAGTTGTACTCATTACAATGATGGTTGTGGTTTACTTTCCCAATTGTTTTGTAATTTATGTATTTTATTGACCAATTCCATCTACAAAACTTACATTTTTTTGTTATATTCTTGATTTATTTGAATATGTAAATCTTGAAAGGAAACAAAATGGTATATAACTTTAAATTTTTTCATTTGAGATATTTCAGGAAACTAGATTTTTATTCTTCAACAAATGGTTTCATGGTGAAATAATTTTATTAAATTCATGGTATTATCCTGTTGGGTAATTTCCTCACAAATTTTATATTCCTTTGGGTATATAAAAATTTCTTCTTATAGTATATAGTTAAAGGGAAGTGTGTCATGTAGCTTTATTAATTCTCTTCTTTGATGTCACATTCATAGTAGGTTGGGAGGGTGGTGACGAATGGTCCAATGGAGAATTTGATTTCTTCTTATATTTTTATTACATCTGGTGTTTTCCTTTTGTCTTGTTTATGTTATATCATGTAGTTATGCACCATATATTCCATGATTCACACTAATTTTTTTATTAACCTGTTATATATGATGCATCTAGGTGAAATTATTCCCAAAGATTTATATGTCTATATCGAGGTGCTTGTCACTAACCCATGGTGAGTAGGAATGTTTTTTGGGCCTTATGGTGATCAAGATTAGGTGACGTTTTAGGTTTACCTAATTTAGTTTGTTACATATAATAACAAATCAATATTCTAAAAAAATAATTATGCATGATACCCTTCTATATATATCTTACATATGGTAAATATTTAAAACATAGGGAAATGGAAACCTAAGAAAGGGTGATCTTAAATTATCAATATGGGTAAACAGGGGACATATCAATCATTTATTATATAAAAGATCAAGATAAGAATAAGGGTATGATATCATTCTCATAACTTATTAAATTCATACCTAATCAGTCATAGATCATAATTCATGAGTGATAGTAAAATGATTTTTCATAAAAAAATAATTTAGTCATTAGGGTGAGAAATATAAAACCATCATAAATTTAGATAGAATAACACAAGAATAAGAATACTAAATAAGAATGTTGAATAAACATATATGTAAATGTAACAACCCAGATTCCAGTAACCCAGATATGGTATCTACTTTATTACATTAAAATATGATACATGGTATCACTTTACTAAGGATCAATTGTTTTAGTTATCTTTAAGAACCTGATACAACCCTAATTTGAATATTTTATTTGAAATAAAATATGAAAACAAAGTGAAATAAAATGTTTTATATCCTCAAAAAATTTCAAAGATAACTTCTTCATATACTATGTAATAGAAACAAAATAATTTTGAGCTCAAATGCCCAGCAGGGGTTATGCAAAGTAGGAGAAATTAATATTAAATAAGGAATAATCAGTAAGTAATGTTAGATAATTAAAAAACATGAAATTTGATCAATAAATTTCACATGAAATGAATCCATGGATAATGTCAATGTAGTTATTTAATGGATGATGATAACTGAATTATCAATGAATAAAATGAATAATAATAATGTATATCACTATATTTGACTTTATGATTTATTTACTATCAATTCCTTGCTCCATGAAAGTTTCAACTATGGGTTGGTATACACAAAATACCCAATTAATATGTTTGAAAAAATATTTTGGCTTACAATTCATGTCGATGAATCAATGATCTATATAATTCTTAGCTCCATAGTTCATTGTATGTGAATTTCATTCCATATACATTGAGTGATCAATTTAATTAATATAAAGTATTCCTTGTCTAAAAAATAAGTGTATTCAGAAAGGGTTATAGAATATAAATATATCTCTATTAAATCAAAAAACAATCCTAATAAAACACTATATGTAGAATGGGTATATAGATTAAGAAATAATCATGTCCATGATAAAATATAATATGGATATTTAAAAGAAACTAAATTTAAAATAAAAGACGATTAGATGAATGTGAATGTTTCAATGGAAAGTTAATGTCCTTAAAATTAATAAGAGATAAAATATAACCACCCATTCATTAGAAATAATGTTTTTATAATAAATTAATCTATTTTGTGAATAAAAATAAAATGTAAGGGAAACATTATAATAATATTTAATTAAAGAGTTTTATCTCCAAAACAGTTCAATTTTTTTGAATAATCTAATCATTTTTACCATTGTTTCTGGTGTTAACTGCTTCATTTTCTCAGTCCTGTTTTTCCTCGACAGTCAAGTTTTTATGAATAATATACAGTTATATATTCTATAAAATTATATTAATTTTATAAATATAATATTTAGTCATTAGATATTTTTTTTGAATCTTTATTAAAATTTTTAAATGGAAAACGAATCGCATCTCTTCATAGATATGGTAGGTGGTACGTTCACAAAGACGACATTATTGTTTATTAATGGGTGGAAGGGTATGTAAGTTGATGATATATTACATTTATAAAATAAATATTAATTCATGATTATCATATATATTCATTATTTCCATCATTATAACTAGTCATGTGAGTTAGTGATAGAAAAAAAATTACATTGGTTCACGAGGTGGTTGTCCATTGTACACATGAGCAATGGTTTAGTTTCCCAGTTGTTGTAGAAGAGTATGGATAAATATTATTCCACCAAAAAAATAAAATTTTAGTATATCTTATATACTGGTATTATTTTATTGTAATGTTTAGAAAATAATTGATGGTGGTAAAAGTAGATGTAAAAATAAACTGCTTGGTGAAGGCAATTACCCTCTCTTAGAGAAACATATTTTTTCTTAAAAGTTATGCCTTGAAATGATGGTATTTTGGAAATAAAAGAAGATCTAGGATATGGGTAGTGCACATAGGAAGGTTTTATGGTGGGTATTAAACTATATATAATGGTATTTATGTTTTCATAATAGAAGAGATGTGGAATCCTTTTATAGGGGAGAGAAAGGACACACATGGAATTATATAAAATATTAAATAATATATATATATATATATATGTATAATAATCATGTCAAGTGGGACCAAGGAACCCAAAATTAAAATAAATGATTTTAGAGTCTAAAAAATCTCATACAATAAAATCTGGTCATGTTTTGGATATATTTTATTTATTATATTCTAATCAAACCACTTTAAACCCATTTTAACCTTAATCAAGTGAATTTAACTTTTTTTACAATGAAACCATAATAATATGAATAATAATAAAGTAGTCCCTATTACTAAATTTGACCTTGATGATTATAAATATTTAATACATTTTATTTTATTTTATTCTTATAGAAGGTAGTAGTTACCTATAATATAAGAATAAAAAATGTATGAAAAACATTTTTTAAGAAAATATTAGATTTAAGGGTAAAATTTATTTTATAATTAAATAATGTAATAAATCTGCTTCGTAAAATATTGTTTTTTAAATAATTTAAAAATTAATGGTTTTTAATTTTTTTATAAATTCAAAAAATGAATGGAATCATCCTACCATTTTATTAATTGTAAAGACTCAAAAATAGTTTTAAATTTGAAGAAAATATAACTTATATTCTCAAAAGTCAATTTTGGGAACCCAATTTCAAAATAATTTTTTAAAATAAAAATTTTAAATACTTATGAAAGTATTTGGTTAAAAAATACTCATCCAATAGGAAAAATTCAGGTGTTATATATATTTTAAAGATTTACCCTATATTTTAACACAATTTTAGCACTTTTAATGGGGAGAAAGATATTAATATGATGACTTTTCTTAATAACTAAAAATACTTTTACCCTATTAAATTGTATTAAAATTTTGGATTTAAAATTTTTAATCATTTTATAAAATTAAATTCATTTAAGTTCTATTATTTAATAAAAATTCAAACACGAAAAATACAATGAGATGCAGTTTCACATAATTTTTTTATTAAGTTTAGAATGTTTTCATTCAAAAATCAAACATAATATGGATTAAAATGAACATAATTAAAATATTAATAATATTAATTTACTAATTCATATTTTAAAACCATTTTAAAAATATAAAACTTTTTAAATACCTCAAATGAAAAAAAAATTTCAATATAAATAGTATTTGTCATTATTCATCAAAAAACAATTCTTTTATAAAATTATAAAATACAATATCAAATTTAATTTTGAAAAGATGAGTTGAAAATTAATTTCATATTGTAAAATAAAATTTCTAAAAGGGTAAGATATTAATTATAATTTCCACACCCAAAATTTAAAAAATATCATTTTTGAAGAAAATCCATTTTGAAGCATAAAACGACTTCACTAAAAACTATGTTCTTATTTACTGATAATTAATCAATATATTTTTATTAAGTAGGAATAATATAAATAAATTTCATAATTTTGTTACCCATAATCGTACCCAATAAATAATATCTAGTTCGTGCTTAAATAATAATGATTTTTTAAAACATCTCAATTCCCTTGAAGATCAATTTTGCGTGTTAGGAAATTTATTGAGATTATTATTATTTTAGGATTTTTTTGGTGTTACATTCACCCCCCTTAAATAAATTACTCCCTTAAAATTTTATCTTATTCATAAAAGGTTCAATATTTGCAAATTCCATTATTAAAAACCCATTTTATACATAGGGATATAACCCATATTTTAAAATAGGGAAGTGATAAGGACAAAGTTTACCTGAAATGACATATAATCTGGGACGTATATAGGGAGAAAATTTGTGGGAAGGTAAATTATAAACATGGAGGATAATTCTAATGTCTAAGGACTAATAATGAGGGATATAGAATATTGTCATGAGAATTTAAGGACCACAAATCCATAAATCATTGAGGGATGAAAACATTATCAATTCAATGGAAAGTGAGGTAAAATGATAAATTTTTTATTTCAATATCATTTTATTAATGTTTATAGATTCATTTAATATAAATATGGAGAACATAAAAATTTTATGTTATCAATTTAATTCTATTTCATAACTAAAATATCATTTTATTGTTTTTCATCAATCAGTTTCCAATTCATCTATTACTCTAAGAAATTAGTATTCATGATGAATTTTTCATGTATAAAGATCTAAAATTAGTTTTTAATCGCTCATAAGATCTATAAAATAATGAAAATTAATTCCTTATTTCTATAAATATTTATCAAAACCAAAATGGTTTTCCAAAATTATACAATTTGGATAAATACATTAATATCTAAAACCTTAATAAGGACTCCAAATGTTAACATATTCCAATTTATAAATTTTTTACCTTATGACTCCTCCAAAATATTTTTGACCAAATTTTAATCCCAAAAATCTAAAATATTTGATCATAAATATACTTTTTTAATACCAACAAAACTATTATCTCAAACTAATATCAATCACTCATAAGGTCTTATACAAAAAATGTATGTCCAATAACCATATACTACCGAAAATATGGTAATCATTTTCATAATATCCCATATCATTATAGAGAAACAATAAATTCATATATGATTATATTAATTAAATTAATATTCATTCCTCAAACTATGTTTTTATTAATAATATAATATTCTAATTATAGTGTACATAATATTTGTCACTTATTCATGATATAACTCTCCAATCCCATGGTTATCAATACAATATATTTCCAAGATGTATTAGCTCATTTTCAAAATCAATGACAATTTCCACAACATCAATGATCATATCAAACCATAAAGTGATAAATAACTTAATACTTTTTTCAACAAAATATAAAATCGTTATTGCTAAAAATGAACTTTTCACTACAATTTATACCAAAGAAAAGGGTTTTATTCCAATAAATGAATTCCAAAATATCCTTAATCATGTTAAGATCCCATTACATAAAAGCATAAAAGGGGGTATCACTGCCTTTAAACGTATGATCATCCTTAGAATTATCAACACTAAACACTTTAGGTTTATCCCATATCATTATATAATATCATAGGTTTCCATAGGTTATGTTCTCTCACACATCATTCTAGTTCATAAAGAAAATTTGGATTATCCTAATAATGTTCACAGGGAGTGATAAACAAGGTTTTTAGTAAGGGAACACTCATGATGCACTAGAATAAAGACCGATATATATTTGACCAACTCCTTTTGGGGTTATTACACCTATATGTATCTGTGATGAAACCAAATCCACTTATAGTATTCAAAAATAGATTCATAGCAAGAAAATCCACATGATCTCTAAATTACCAAAAAAATGATATTAATATATAATTATAAATATCCTTAAAGTATTTCGTGGGGTTATTTTCCCTAATAAAAATTTCACAAAATCTAGTTCCCAATGTTTCTACTTGACTCCCACTTATACAAACTACAACAACCCTAAATCTATTAAACAAGAGTTACGGTCTGATTAATTATACTAACATAAGATATAAGGGATAACATCACGAAATATCAATCTATTTAGTAGTATTGATGAACCAGATACAATCATGATTACATTTTAGCATTGGAAATAAAATTTGAAAACATACTAAGAGTAATTATTTTTTATCCTTGAACTGACTAAAATATTCCTTCTTCATATCTTTGGTATAAAGTAAAAATAAGGGTGAGTTAAAATGCTCAATTGGTTTAAAAAAAATATAATATATAAATAGTAAAAAAGTCAAAATCATTATGAGAATATAGATAACTGAAAAAACATTACATTTAGTCAGTTAATTGAGTATAAAATAGATCCAAGGACGATATCAATGCAGTAATTTCATTGATGATAATTACTGAATTCTCAATAAATAAAATGCATAATTATTGAAATCATGATCTAATATATCTTGATATCTTTATCATCAAGGCCTCTCACTATTAAAGTTTAAAATATGGGTAAAAATTCCCCCAAAATACATTTAATAATTTTAGGAAACTAGTTTGTCTCGTGAGACCTATCAATATTTGAATCGAGGGGATATAGAATTCCAGACCTCACCCATCACTACATATCTAATGAAATCCTTTTACACGAAATTATAAATTTAATTCATAAACAATATAACTTATCCAAAAAATCATTTGTATTCATTGAATGATATGTAATATCAAGATTTCTCTAGTCAATCAATAAACTTTAATTGTAAAACTATATATGAATAAATGGTATAATGCTTTGGAAATAATCATACCCATGACACATATAATATGAATATTTAAGATAAGTTTAATGGCCAATGAAATATGATCATAACAAAGTGAATGTTTGAAGAGTAAGTTAATGACGTCAAAATTAATAAGAGATAGAAGATTTCCGTCAATTCATTTGAAATATAGGTTTTGTAATAAATTTATTCATTTTGGAGAACAAATATAAAATGGAAGAGAAAAATTAAAATAAATTTTCATTAATATTTTTATTTTTAAAACAATTAAAACTTGTATAATAATATAAATATAAAAAAATCGTTATGGTGGCGGGAAAAACCATTAATGATATATAAATTTAAATTAAAACATTAATTTTAATATTTTTTATTTAATGATGAAAATCAAACTTTCATAAAAGATTATAAATAATAATTTAAAACCTTTTAAAAATTCAAGGTTAACATAAAATGTACATAAAAATTATTTGAGTAGTTAATATTTTTTAAAAACAATTTTTCAAAATATGGATATGAAATAAAAATATAACCAGTTGAAAAAAGAAATAAGATCGTCTTTTATTTTAAAAAATATTTTTTTTTGATTCAAGTGAAAAATTGAATAAATTTTGGAAGAAAACAAGGAAATAACATAATAATCTAGTGTATAAAAAATATAGATGATGTTTAAGAAATATATATAATAAGATTTTCTGAATGAAAATAAATAAAATCCCAAAATGAGATTGTTTAAATAAATCCTTCCCTCATTAGTGACTTTAAAATTGAATCCCCTTGAATGTGTAAGCTTGAATTGAAACATAAATCATCGTAAATAAATATATATTCATTTTAAATACACCATGTGTATAATATATACATTAAATAAATTTAAATAGGTTTATAATACCAAATATGTATTAATGAAGTCTAAATTGAGATGAAAAACCTTAAAAAGATCATATCATTGAAGGGACTATTAACCAATGTAGTGATTATTTATAACATATTTTAATCTCAAAAAATATAAAATAAAACAAAATACAATAATATCTCATTTAACACATAACAATGGTATAACATAGTTAGTAAAGTCTAAGTATAACCCTAGAAACGGTAATTGAGTTAAGAAACCCCTTACCCTATGAATTACCTTAATTGAATTTTATTTTAACCTATTTTATAATGATTTTAAACATGTTATTAATTTTAAATATTACCATATTCATATTTATAAAATCATACATGGTCATCTTATAGCATCATATCATCTGATTGTTTACAATCATTTGTTATTTCTATTATTTTAGGTGATAATTTCTTGATTTTCACATGCATGTTTTGTCTTGGAAGATACCATTATTGTGTGTAAGGATATAATTAAATCCTATATAAAATTATATTAATGTTATAAATATAATATTTATTCCTTATTTATATTTTTATAATTATTTTTTAATATTTTACTTGGAAAATGAATCACATCAAATTGTGGAGATGGTAATCCATACATATGAATGAGCAATGTTATAATTTATTCATGGTGGAAACAGTGAGGAAGTAAATGATATATTTAATTTAAATAATAAATATTATACCATATTTATCATATATATTCATTATTTCCATCATTATGGATATCTATGTGTGTCAGTGATGAAAAACAAATTACATAGGTTCAAGAGACGGTAGTCCACTAGACACACGAGCAATGGTTTTGTTTCCCATTTGATGAAGTAGGTGATGAATGAATTTTATTATATCCACATAGTAAAATCAATGTATATTAATGATAAAAGTGTTATTATTTTTTATTTTTATGATATAATTTAATTTAATAAAGAAAAAAGTAAAAAAAATAAAGAGTTTGGTTTAAACGATTACCTTCTCTAAGATTACAGCTTACGCCTTGAAAGGATGGTTATTTGGTATCCTTTCATAGTGGATAGAATGGTCACCCTTGAAATTATGTAAAATAATAAGTAATATTTTTATCATAATCATGTAAATTGGAAAAAATCACCTATAATTAAATTATAAGAGTCTATATGGTCTACATTAACTCAACCAATCACATTTAGGTAATATTTTGATATATTTTAAGCCTTAAACTCTAGTTAAACCACTATAAATCTAATTTATCCTTAGCCGTGATAATTTAAATTTTTACCACGATAACTTAATTATATGAATAGAAATAAAATTGAAATTCTATTTTTTTGGGAATAATGATTCCAAATATGAAATCCATTTTATAATAGTTAATTTCTACATGTGGTAGAAATTAATTTTAATATAAAAACAGAAAACACATGAAAAAGTTTTTACAGAAAATATCCAATTTAAGAGTATGAATAATTTTACCATAAAATAAAGTAATTAATTAGTTTCCATGAATTTTAATGGTTAAATAATAATAGGAAGTTTATGACATTTTTATAATGGAAAAACCAAATAGTATCTTCCAACCATTCCATTAAATAAAAAGACACAAAAATAGTTTTTAATTTGAATAAAATATAACTTCTCTTCTTAAAGGTCATGATTGGGTACCCAATTTAAAAATACAGAGTAAAAATATTATTTAAATATTTAATTATAAATTTTTTTCTAAAAAACTCATAGATAGGATAAAATCTTGTTTTATATATATTTTTATGTTTTATCCTTTAGTTATAGCTCAATTTAAACACTTTTACTAAGGTGAAAAATATTTATTTTATTTACTATTCATAAGGAAAAAAATTAATATGACCATGTTATATTATATTAATCATGATTATTATTAATATTTGATATATATTTTATCAAATTAAATTTTTAGAATTGGTATAATTTACTTTAAAATAAAACCTGTAAAATGATTTGAAAAGAAGTTTTCCAGAATTTTGGTTCTTAAGTACAAATTTTTTTTTAAAAAAAAATCAAACATAAAATTTATTCAAATAGTTTTAATTGGATTATAAATATAAAATATAACTATGTTTTATTTTAAAACCCATTTTCAAACAAATTATAACTTTCTGAATTCCATAAATTAAAAGACATTATTCTATAAGAATTAGTATTTTTCATTATTTATCAAAAATAAATTCCTTTAATTGTTTTTTCAAAAATTCACTCTAAGATAATTTTTACAAATTAATTTCAAAAAATATAGTTAATTTTATAATTTATTTAAAAGAAAAATAAATTATTTATAATTTCTAGGCATAAAATGTCATAAAAAATATTTTGGAAGAAAATGTATTTTTAAAGCATAAAAAGACTTCACTAAAATTTGAGTGTTGATTTCCTGATAATTTACAAATAAATTGGTATTGAGTAGGACTAACATAAGAACATTTCATAATTTGAGTACACATATTCATACCCAAATATTCAATCCCATGGTTATCAATACAATATATTTCCAAGATGTATTAGCTCATTTTCAAAATCATTCACAATTTCCACAACATCAATGATCATATCAACCCTTAAAGTGATAAATAACCTTATAATTATTTCAACCAAATATAAAATATTTATTTCTCAAAATGAACTTTTCACTAAAATTTATACCAAACCAAAGGGTTTTATTCCAATAAATGTCTTCCAAAATATCCTTAATCATTTTAAAATCTCATTACATAAAAGAATAAAAGGGGTTATCGATGCCTTTAAATGTATGATCATATTTAGCATTATCAACACTATCCACATTAGGTTTATCCCATATCACTAAATAATATCATAGGTTTTCATAGGTTCTGTTCTCTCATACATCATACTAGTTCATAAAGAAAATGTGGATTATCCTAAGAATGTTCCCAGGGAGTGTTAAACTAGGTTTTTAGTAAGGGAACACTCATGATGCACGAGAATGAAGACCAAGATATATTTGACCAACTCCTTTTGGGGTTATTACACCTATATGTATCTGTGATGAAACCAAATCTGCAAATAGTATTCAAACATAGATTCATAACAGGAAAATTTACATGATCTATAAATTACCAAAAAATTGATATTAATATATAATTATAAATATCCTCAACATTTTTCGTGGGGGTTATATTCCTTAATAATTTTTTTACTAAATCTATTTCCCAAGGATTCTACTTAACTCCCACTTATAAAAACTATATCAACCCTAAATCTATTAAACTAGAGTTAGGGTCTGATTAATTATAGTAACATAAGATACAAGGGATAACATCACCAAAGATAAATCTATTTAGTAGTCTTCAAGAACTAGATACAATCATGATTACATTTTATCAATGGAAATAAAATTTGAAAACATACTGAGAGTAATTATTTTTCATCCTTGAACTCACAAAAATATTCTTTATTTATATCTTTGGCATAGGGGAAAAAATAAGGGTGAGTTCAAATGCTCAGTTGGTTTTAAAAAAACAGAATATATCAAGAGCAAAAAAGTCATAATCAATATGAGAATATAGATAACTGTAAAAAAATTACATTTAATCAATTAATTGAGTATAAAATAGATCCAAGGAAAATACCAATGTAGTAATTTCATTGATGAAAATTACTAAATTCTCATTAAATAAAATGCATAATTATGGGATTCATGATCTAATATATCTTGATATCTTTATCATCAAGGCCTTTCACCATGAACGTTTAAAATATGGGTAAACATTCCCCCAAAATACATTTAATAATTTTAGGAAACTAGTTTTTCTCATGAGACCTATCAATTTTTGAATGGAGGGGATATATAATTCCATCCCTCACCCATCACTACAGGTCTAATGAATTACATTTACACAAAATTATAAATTTAATTCATAAATAATCTAACTTATCCAAAAAAGTATTTGTATTCATTGAACAATATGTAATATCGAGATTTCTCTAGTCAATCAATTAACTTTAATTGTAAAACTATATATGGAAAAATGGTATAATGTTTTATAAATAATCATACCCATGAAACATATAATATGAATATTTAATATAAATTTAATGACCAATGAAATATAATCATAATAAAGTGAATGTTTGAAGAGTAAGTTAATGACGTCAAAATTAATAAGAGATAAAATATTTCCATCAATTCATTTGAAATATAGGTTTTGTAACAAATTTATTAAATTTGGAGAATAAATATAAAATGGAAGAGAAAAATTAAAATTAATTTTCATTAAATATTTTTCTTTTTAAAACAATTAAAATTTGTATAATAATATAAATATAAAAAATTGTTATGGTGGAAAGAAAATCCATTAATGATATATAAATTTAAAAGAAAACATTTTTTTTAATATTTTATATTGAATGATGAAAAATAAACTTTCATAAAAGATTATAAATAATAATTTAAAACCTTTTAAAAATTCAAGGTTAACAAAAAATGTACTTAAAAATCATTTGAGTAAATATTTTTTTTTAAAAACAAATTTTCAAAATATGGACATGGAATAAAAATATAACCAGTTGAAAAAATAAATAAGATAATCTTTTATTTTAAAAAATATACTTTTTTGATTCAAGTAATAAATTGAGGAAATTTTAGAAGAAAACAAGGAAATAACATAATAATCTAGTGTATAGAAATATAAATGATGTTTTTGAAAGATATATTATAAGATTTTCTGAATGAAAATAAATAAAATCCCAAAATGAGATTGTTTAAATAAATCCTTCCCCCATTGGAGACATTAAAATTGAATCCCCTTGAATATCTAAGCTTGAATTGAAACATAAATCATCTAAAATAAATGTATATTAATTTTAAATACATCATGTGTTCAATATATATATTAAATAGATGTAAATAGGTTTATAATACCAAATTTGTATTAATTAAGTCTAAATTGAGATGAAATACCTTACAAAGATCATATCATTGAAGGGAGAATTAACTGATGTAGTGATTATTTATAACATATTTCAATCTAAAAAATGTAAAATAAAACAAAATACAATAATATCTCATTTAACACATAATAATGGTATAACATAGTTAGTAAAGTGTAAGTATAACCTGAGAAATGGGAATTGAGTTAAGAAACCCCTTACCACATACATTTCCTTAATTGAATTTTATTTTACCCTATTTTATAATGATTTTAAACATGTCATTAATTTTAAATTTTACCGTATTAATATTTATAAAATCATATATGGTCCTCTTATAGCATTATATCATCTGATTGTTAATAATATTTTGTTATTTCCATTATTTCAAGTGATAATTTCTTGATTTTCACATGCATGTTTTGTCTTGGAAGTTACCATTATTGTGTGTAAGGATATAATTAAATCCTATATAAAATTATAATAATGTTATAAAGATAATATTTAATCATTATTTATATTTTTAGAGTTATTTTTTAATATTTTACATGGAAAATGAATCACATCACTTTGTGGAGATGGTAATCCATACATATGCATGAGAAATGCGATCATTTATTAATGGTGGAAACAGTGAGGAAGTAAATGATATATTTAATTTAAATAATAAATATTATACCATATTTATCATATATATATATTGATTATTTCCATCATTATGGATATCTATGTGATTTAGTGATGAAAAAAAATTACAGCGGTTCGCGAGACGGTAGTCCACCGGACACACGAGCAATGGGTTTGTTTCCCATTTGATGAAGTGGGTGATGAATGAATTTTATTATATCAACATAATAAAATATAATTATATTAAAGATAAAAGTGTTATTATTTTTCATTTTTACGATATAATTTAATTTAATAAAGAAATAAGTAAAAAAAATAAAGAATTTGGTGTAAACGATTACCTTCTCTAGGATTACACCTTACGCCTCGAAAGAATGGTTATTTGGTAATACTAGAAGAAATTTGATAGAGGTAAGGAACCTAGTATGGAATTATGGTATGGAATAGATGATTTGAAATTCTCATGAAGTGTATATAAGATAGGTGAGTTAGTATCCTTTTATAGGGGAGATAAAGGTCACCCATGAAATTTTGTAAAATCATTAGTAATATTTTTATCATAATCATGTTAATTAGAAAAAGGAACCTATAGTTAAATTATAAGAGTCTATATGGTCTAAATAAACTCAACCAATCACATTTAGGTAATATTTTGATATATTTTAAGCCTTATACTCTAGTTAAACCAATATAAATCCAAATTAACCTCGACCGTGATAACTTAAATTTTTACCACGATAACATAATTATATGAAAAGAAATAAAATTGAAATTCTATTTTTTGGGAATAATTATTCCAAATACGAAATCCATTTTATAATATTTAATTTCTACATGTGGTAGAAATTTCTTTTAATATAAAAATATAAAACACATGAAAACGTTTTTACGGAAAATATCCAATTTAAGTGTATGAATAATTTTACCATAAAATAAAGTAATTAATTACTTTCCATGAATTTTAATTCTTAAGTAATAATAGGAAGTTTTTATACATTTTTAGGATGGAAAAACCAAATAGCATCTTCCAATTAAGTACAAAATATTTTCATAAAAAATCAAACATAAAATTTATTTAAATAGTTTTAATTGGATTATAAATATAAAATTTAACTATGTTTTATTTTAAACCCCTTTTGAAAAACAGATTATAACTTTCTGAATTCCTTAAATTAAAATAAATTATTATATAAGAATTAGTATCTTTCACTATTTATTAAAAATAAATTCCTTTCATTTTTTTTTCAAAAATTCACTCTAAGATAATTTTTACAAATTAATTTCTAAAAATAATGTACATTTTATAATTTATTTAAAAGAAAAATAAATTATTTATAATATCCATGCATAAAATGTAATAAAATACAATTTGGAAGAAAATGCATTTTTAAAGCATAAAAAGACTTCACTGAAATTTTAGTGTTGATTTCCTGATAATTTACAAATAAATTGGTATTGAATAGGACTAACATAAAAACATTTCATAATTTGGGTACTCATATTCATACCCAAATATTCAATCCCACGATTATCAATACAATATATTTCAAAGATGTATTATCTCATTTTCAAAATCAATCAAAATTTCCACAACATTAGTGATCATATCAACCCTTAAAGTGATAAATAACTTTACACTTAATTCAAAAAAATATTAAATCTTTATTGCTCACAATGATCTTTTCACTAAAATTTATCCCAAACCAAAGGGTTTTATTCCAATAAATGTATTCAAAAATATCCTTAATCATGTTAAAATCCCGTTACATAAAAGCATAAAAGGGGGTATCAATGCCTTTAAATATATGATCATCCTTAGAATTATCAACACAAGACACTTTAGGTTTATCCCATATCACTATATAATATCATAGGTTTCCATAGGTTCTGTTCTCTCATACATCATACTAGTTCATAAAGAAAATGAGGATTATCCTAAGAATGTTCACAGGGAGTGGTAAACTAGGTTTTTAGTAAGGGAACACTCATGATGCACTAGGATGAAGACCAAGATACATTTGACCAACTCCTTTTGGGGTTATTAAACCTATATGTATCTGTGATGAAACCAAATCCACTTATAGTATTTGAACATAGATTCATAGCAAGAAAATCCACATGATCTCTAAATTACCAAAAAAATTGATATTAATATATAATTATAAATATCCTCAAATTATTTCGTGGGGTTATTTTCCCAAATAAAATTTTTACTAAATTTAGTTCCCAAGGTTTCTACTTAACTCCCACTTATACAAACTATAACAACCCTAAATCTATTAAACTAGAGTTAGGGTCTGATTAATTATAATAACATGAGATACAAGGGATAACATAACCAAAGATCAATATATTTATTAGTATTAAAGAACCAAATACAATCATGATTATATTTTAGCATTGGAATTAAAATTTGAAAACATACTATGAGTAATTATTTTTCATCCTTGAAATCACTAAAATATTCCTTCTTCATATCTTTGGTATAGGGGAAAAATAAGGGTGATTTCAAATACATAGTTTGTTTAAAAAAACATAATATATCAAGAGTAAAAAAGTCATAATCATTATGAGAATATTGATAACTGAAAAAACATTACACTTAATTAATTTATTGAGTACAAAATAGATCCAAAGACAATATCAATGTAGTAATTTAATGGATGATAATTACTGAATTATCAATAAATAAAATGAATAATTATGGAAATGATGACATAATATATCTTGATATCTTTATCATCAAGGCCTCTCACCATGAAAGTTTAAAATATGGGTAAACATTCCCCCAAAATACATTTAATAATTTTAGGAAACTAGTTTGTCTCCTAAGACCTATGTATTTTTGAATCGAGGGGATATAGAATTCCAGACCTCACCCATCACTACATGTCTAATGAATTCCTTTTACACAAAATTATAAATTTAATTCATAAAAAATCCAACTTATCCAAAAATTTATTTGTATTCATTGAACGATATGTAATATCAAGATTTCTCAAGTCAATCAGTCAACTTTAATTGTAAAACTATATATGTATAAATGGTATAATGTTTTGGAAATAATCATACCCATGAAACATATAATATAAATATTTAAGATAAATTTAATGACCAATGAACGATGATCATAATAAAGTGAATATTTGAAGAGTAAGTTACTGACGTCAAAATTAATAAGAGATAAAAGATTTCCGTCAATTCATTTGAAATATAGATTTTGTAATAAATTTATTAATTTTGGAGAATAAATATAAAATGGAAGAGAAAAATTAAAATACATTTTCATTAAATATTTTTATTTTTAAAACAATTAAAAAATTTATAATAATATAAATATAAAAAAATGGTTACGGTGGCGGGAAAAACCATGAATGATACATAAATTTAAAATAAAACATTCATTTTAATATTTTATATTTCATGATGAAAATGAAAGTTTCATAAAATAATATAAATAATAATTTTAAACCTTTTAAAAATTCAAGGTTAAAATAAAATGTACTTAAAAAAAATTTAAGTTAACAATTTTTTTTAAAAACAATTTATCAAAATATGGACATGGAATAAAAATATAACCAGTTGAAAAAAATAAGATCATCTTTTATTTTAAAAAATATATTTTTTTTATTCAAGTGAAAAATTGAGGAAATTTTGGATGAAAACAAGGAAATAAAATAATAATATAGTGTATAAAAATATAGATGATGTTTTTGAAAGGTATATTATATGATTTTTTGAATGAAAATAAATACAATCCCAAAATGAGATTGTTTAAATAGATCCTTCCCTCATTTGCGACTTTAAAATTGAATCCCCTTGAATGTGTAAGCTTGAATTGAAACATAAATCATCTCAAATAAAAATATATTCATTTTCAATACATCAGGTGTTCAATAAATACATTAAATAAATGTATATAGGTTTATAATACCAAATATGTATTAATGAAGTCTAAATTCAGATGAAATACTTTACAAAGATCATATCATTGAAGGGAGAATTAACCAATGTAGTGATTATTATAACATATTTTAATCTAAAAAAATATAAAATAAAACAGAAAACAATAATATATTGTTTAACACAAAATAATGGTATAACATAGTTAGTAAAGTGTAAGTATAACCCCAAAAACGGAAATTGAGTTAAGAAACCCCTTACCCCGTGCACTATCTTAATTGAATTTTATTTTACCCTATTTTATAATGATTTTAAACATGTTATAAATTTTAAATATTACCATATTCATATTTATAAAATCATATATGGTCCTCTTATAGAATCATATCATCTGATTATTAACAATATTTTTTTATTTCCATTATTTCATGTGATAATTTCTGGATTTTCACATGCATGTTTTGTCTTGGAAGTTACCATTATTATGTGTATGGATATAATTAAATCCTATATAAAATTATATTAATGTTATAAATATAATATTTATTAATTATTTATATTTTTAGAATTATTTTTTAAAATTTTACTTGGAAAATTAATCACATCACTTCGTGGAGATGGTAATCCATACATATGCATGAGCAATGCTATCATTTATTAATGGTGGAAACAGTGATGAAGTAAATGATATATTTAATTTAAATAAAAAATATTTTACCATATTTATCATATATAATCATTATTTCCATCATTATGGATGTCTATGTGAGTCAGTGATGAAAACAAAATTACATCGGTTCGTGAGACGGTAGTCCACCGGACACACGAGCAATGGTTTTGTTTCCCATTTGATGAAGTGGGTGATGAATGAATTTTATTATATCAACATAATAAAATCTAATTATATTAAAGATAAAAGTGTTATTATTTTTCATTTTTATGATATAATTTAATTTAACAAATAAATAAGTAACAAAAGAAAGAGTTTGGTGTAAACGATTACCTTCTTTAGGATTACACCTTACGCCTTGAAAGAATGGTTATTTGGTATTACCAGAAGAAATTGGATAGAGGTAAGGAACCTAGTGTGGAATTATGGTAGGGAATGACTGATTTGAAATTCTCATGATGTGTATATAAGATATGTGAGTTTGTATCCTTTCATAGGGGAGAGAAAGGTCACCCATGAAATTATGTAAAATAATTAGTAATATTTTTATCATAATCATGTAAATTGGAAAAAATCACCTATAATTAAATTATAAGAGTCTATATGGTCTACATAAACTCAACCAATCACATTTGGGTAATATTTTGATATATTTTAAGCCTTATAGTCCAGTTAAACCACTATAAATCCAATTTAACCTCAGCCGTGATAATTTAAATTTTTACGATAATAACTTAATTATATGAATAGAAATAAAATTTAAATTCCATTTTTTGGAATAATGATTCCAAATATGAAATGAATTTTATAATAGTTAATTTCTACATGTGGTATAAATTACTCTTAATATAAAAACACAAAACACATGAAAAGGTTTTATGGAAAATATCCAATTTAAGATTATGAATATTTTTACCATAAAATAAAGTAATTAATTTTTTTCCATGAATTTTAATAGTTAAATAATAATAGGATGTTTTTATACATTTTTAGGATGGAAAAACCAAATAGCATCTTCCAACCATTCCATTAAATGGAAAGATACAAAAATAGTTTTTAATTTGAATAAAATATAACTTCTCTTCTTAAATGTCATGATTGGGTACCCAATTTAAAAATAATGAGTAAAAATATTGTTTAAATATTTAAGTATAAATTTGGTTGTAAAAAACTCATAGATAAGGTAAAATAATTTTTTATATATATATTTTTATGTTTTAACCTTTAGGTATAACCCAATTTATACACTTTTACTAAGGTGAAAAATATTTATTTTATTTAATATTGGTAAGGAAAAAAATTAAGATGACCATGTTATATTATAATAATCATTATTATTTTTAATATTTAATCTTTTTTTTATGAAATTAATTTTTTAGAATTGGTATAATTTAATTTAAAATAAAACCTGTAAAATGATTCAAAAAGAAGTTTTCCAGAATTTTGTTTCATATGTACAAAATGTTTTTATAAAAAAATCAAACATAAAATTTATTCAAATAGTTTTAATTGTATTATAAATATAAAATTTAACTATGTTTTATTTTAAAACCCTTTTCAAACAAATTATAACTTTCTGAATGCTTTAAATGAAAATGCATTATTCTATAAAAATAATATTTTTCATTTTTTATCAAAATTAAATTCCATTAAAATTTTTTCAAAAATTCTCTATAAGATAATTTTTACAAATTAATTTCCAAAAAAATAAAGTTCATTTTATAATTTATTTAAAAGAAAAATAAATTATATATAATTTCCATGTTTAAAATGTAATAAAAAATTTTTGGGAGAAAATGCATTTTTAAAGGAAAAAAAAGACTTTACTAAAATTTTAGTGTTGATTTCATGATAAATTAGAAATAAATTGGTATAGATTAGGACTAACATAAAACAATTTCATAACTTGGGTACTCATATTCATACCCAAATATTCAATCCCACGGTTATCAATACAATATATTTCCAAGATGTATTAGCTTATTTTCAAAATCAATCACAATTTCCACAACATCAATGATCATATCAACCCTTAATGTGATAAATAACTTTATACATATTTCAACAAAATATAAAATATTTATTGCTCTAATTCAGCTTTTTACTAAAATTTATACCAAACCCAAGGGTTTTAGTCCAATAAATGTCTTCCAAAATATCCTTAATCATGTTAAAATCCCATTAAATAAAAGCATAAAAGGGGGTATTGATGCCTTTAAACGTATGATCATCCTTAGAGTTATCGACACTAGACACTTTCGGTTTATCCCATATCACTATATAATATCATAGGTTTCCATAGGTTTTATTCTCTCATACATCATACTTGTTGATAAAGAAAATGTGTATTATTCTAAGAATGTTCTCAGGGAGTGTTAAACTAAGTTTTTAGTAAGGGAAAACTCATGATGCACTAGAATGAAGACCAAGATATATTTGACCAACTCCTTTTGGGGTTATTACACCTATATGTATCTATGATGAAACCAAATCCAATTATAGTATTAAAACATAGACTCATAGCAAGAAAATCCACATGTTTTCTAAATTACCAAAAAAATTGATATAAAAATATAATTATAAATATCCTCAAAGTATTTCGTGGTGTTATTTTCCCTAACAAAAATTTTACTAAATCTAGTTCCCAAGGTTTCTACTTAACTCCCACTTATACAAACTATGACAACCCTAAATCTACTAAACTAGAGTTAGGGTCTAATTAATTATAGTAACATAAGATACAAGGGATAACATCACCAAATATCAATCTATTTAGTACTATTGAAGAACCAGATACAATCATGATTAAATTTTAGCATTGGAAATAAAATTTGAAAACATAATGAGAGTAATTATTTTTCATTCTTGAACTCACTTAAATATTCCTTCTTCATGTCTTTGGTATAGGGGAAAAATAATGGTTAGTTCAAATGCTCAGTTAGTTTTAAAAAAACATATAATATAAAGAGTAAAAAATCCATAATCATTATGAGAATATAGATGTCAAAAAATATATCAAATTTAATCAATTAATAGAGTATAAAATAGATCCAAGGACAATATAAATGTTATAATTTCATGGATGATAATTACTAAATTCTCAATAAATAAATTTCATAATTATGGAAATAATGATCTAATATATCTTGATATCTTTATCATGAAGGCTTCCCACCATGAAAGATTAAAATATGGGTAGACATTCCCCCAAAATATATTTAATAATTTTAGGAAACTATTTTGTCTCATGAGACCTATCAATTTTTGAATTGAGGGGATATAGAATACCAGACCTCACCCATCACTACATGTCTAATGAATTCCTTTTACACAAAATTATAAATTTAATTCATAAAAAATATAACTTATCCAAAAAAGTATTTGTATTCATTAAATGATATGTAATATCAAGATTTCTCTAGTCAATCAATCAACTTTAATTATAAAACTATTTATGTATAAATGGTATAATGTTTTGGAAATAATCATACCCCTGACACATATAATATGAATATTTTAGATAAATTTAATGACCAATGAATGATGATCAAAATAAAGTGAATGTTTGAAGAGTAAGTTAATGATGTATAAATTAATAAGAGATAAAATATTTCCATCAATTAGTTTGACATATAGGTTTTGTAATAAATTTATTAATTTTGCAGAACAAATATAAAATGAAAGAGAAACATTAAAAAAATTTCTTTAAATATTTTTTTTAAAAACAATTAAAACTTGAATAATAATATAAATATAAAAAATGGTTATGGTGGTGGGAAAAACCATTAATGATATATAAATTTAAAATAAAACATTCATTTTAATATTTTATATTTGAATGATGAAAATGAAACTTTCATAAAATATTATAAATAATAATTTAAATCTTTTAAAAATTCAAGGATAACATAAAATGTACTTAAAAATCATTTGAGTAAATAATTTTTTTTAAAAACAATTTTTCAAAATATGGACATTGAATAAAAATATAACCAGTGAAAAAAGAAATAAAATCATCTTTTATTTTAATTTTTTTTTTGATTCAAGTGAAAAATTGAGGAAATTTTGGAAGAAAACAAGGAAATAACATAAGAATCTAGTGTATAAAAATATAGATGATGTTTTTGAAAGAAGTATTTTAAGATTTGTTGAATGCAAATAAATGCAATCGCAAAATGAGATTGTTTAAATAAATCCTTCCCTTATTGGAGACTTTAAAATTGAATCCTTTTGAATGTGTAAGCTTGAATTGAAACATAAATCATCTCAAATAAATATATATTCATTTTAAATACATCATGTGTTCAATATATACATCAAATAAATTTAAATAGGTTTATAATACCAAATATGTATTAATGAAGTCTAAATTGAGATGAAATAGCTTACAATGATCATATCATTAAAGAGAGAATTAACCAATGTAGTGATTATTTATAAAACATTTTAATCTAAAAAAATATAAAATAAAACAAAACACAATAATATCTCATTTAACACATAATAATGGTATAACATAGTTAGTAAAGTGTAAGTATAACCCCAGAAATGGTAATTGATTTAAGAAACCCCTTACCCCATGCATTACCTTAATTAAATTTTATTTTACCTTATTTTATAATAATTATAAACATGTTAATAATTTTAAATATTACCATATTCATATTTATAAAATCATATATGGTCCTCTTATAGCATCATATCATCTGATTGTTAAAAATCTTTTTTTATTTCCATTATATCAGGTGATAATTTCTTGATTTTCACATGCATGTTTTGTCTTGGAAGTTACCATTATTGTGTGTAAGGATATAATTAAATCCTATATAAAATTATATTAATGTTATAAATATAATATTTATTCCTTATTTATATTTTTAGAATTATTTTTTAATATTTTACTTGGAAAATGAATGACATCACTTCATGGAGATGGTAATCCATATATAGACTTGACCAATGCTATAATTTGTTAATGGTGGAAAAAGTGGGGAAGTAAATGATATATTTAATTTAAATAATAAATATTATATCATATTTATCATATATATTCTTTATTTCCATCATTATGGATATCTATGTTAGTCAGTGAAGAAAAACAAAATACATTGGTTCGCGAGACGGTAGTCCACTGGACACACAAGCAATGGTTTTGTTTCCCATTTGATGAAGTGGGTGATGAATGAATTTTATTATATCAAAATAATAAAATCTATGTATATTAAAGATAAAAGTGTTATTATTTTTCATTTTTATGACATAATTTAATTTAACAATGAAATAATTTAAAAAAGAAAGAGTTTGGTGTAAACGATTACCTTCTCTAGGATTACACCTTACGCGTCGAAAGGATGGTTATTTGGTAATATCAGAAAAAATTGCACAGAGGTAAGGAACCAAGTGTGGAATTATGGTATGGAATGACTGATTTGAAATTCTCATGAAGTGTATACAAGATAGGTGAGTTGGTATCCTTTCATAGGTGAGTGAAAGGTCACCCATGAAATTATGTAAAATAATAAGTAATATTTTTATCATAATCATGTAAATTGAAAAAAATGACCTATAACTAAATTATAAGAGTCTATATGGTCTACATAAACTCAACCAATCACATTTAGGTAATATTTTGATATATTTTAAGCCTTATACTCTAGTTAAACCACTATAAATCCAATTTAACCTCAGCCGTGATAATTTAATTTTTTACCACGATAACTTAATTATATGAATAGAAAGAAAATTTAAATTTAATTTTTTTGGGAATAATGATTCAAAATATGAAATCCATTTTACAATAGTTAATTTCTATATGTGGTAGAAATTACTCTTAATATAAAAACACAAAACACATGAAAATGTTTTAAGGAAAATATCCAATTTAAGAGTATGAATAATTTTACCATTAAAATAAAATAATTAATTAGTTTCCATGAATTTTAATGGTTAAATAATAATAGGATGTTTTTATTCATTTTTAGGATGGAAAAACATAATAGCATCTTCCAACCATTCCATTAAATGGAATGACACAAAAAGAGTTTTTAATTTGAATAAAATATAACTTCTCTTCTTAAATGTCATGATTGGGTACCCAATTTAAAAATAATGAGTAAAAATATTATTTAAATCATTAAGTATAAATTTGGTTGTAAAAAACTGATATATAGGATAAAATCTTGTGTAATATATATTTTTATGTTTTAACCTTTAGGTATAACTCAATTTATAAACTTTTACTAAGGTGAAAAATATTTATTTTATTTACAATTCATAAGGAAAAAAATTAAGATGACCATGTTATATTATATTAATCATGATTATTATTAATATTTAATCTATTTTATCAAATTAAATTTTTATAATTGGAAAAATTTAATTTAAAATAAAACCTGTAAAATGATTCGAAAATAAGTTTTCCAGAATTTGGTTTCTTTAGTACAAAATGTTTTTATACAATAATCAAACATAAAAGTTATTAAAATAGTTTTAATTGGATTATAAATATAAAATTTAACTTTGTTTTATTTTAAAAACCTTTTCAAACAAATTATAACTTTCTGAATTCTTTAAATTAAAAGACATTATTCTATATGAATTAGCATTTTTCACTATTTATCAAAAATAAATTCCTTTATTTTTTTTTTCAAAAATTCACTCTAAGATAATTTTTACAAATTAATTTCTAAAAATAAAGTTCATTTTATAATTTATTTAAAGGAAAAATAAATTATTTATAATTTCCATGCATAAAATGTAATAAAAAACATTTTGGAAGAAAATGCATTTTTAAAGCATAAAAATACTTTACTAAAATTTGAGTGTTGATTTCCTGATAATTTACAAATAAATTGGTATTGAGTAGGACTAACATAAAAACATTTCATAATTTGGGTACTCATATTCATACCCAAATATTCAATGACCCGGTCACATTTAAAAAATAATATTTTCATAATATATTTCTATTCACTTTAGTCTCAGTATTGTGTGGTAAGAAAATTATTGATATTATTATAATATTAAACTAAATTTTCAGGTTTTCATAATAGAAATCATATTTAAAGGCTAAAAACTAATATAGTCATCACATATTTGTCTTGGGTAACCACTTTTATACCTTATTTATCTTAGGATAAATATCCATATACCATCTTGGGAATGATTTACCACTTATATGAGATTATAGGACATAAAACATTTCCCAATGAATTGGATGGGAGTAATGAAAGCACCTATCATATAATAATAACCATTTTTATATTTTCCATAAGAACATGAAATCATTCATCATAACATCAAATATTAATTAATGTGTGGATAATAAATTGGTTGTATGATAAATTTATTGAATAATCGTAACACCAACATTTCTTAATTATCCCATGAAAAGAAATGTGTTTCATGAAAATTTCCTCCAAATATCATCATTATAATCTATATAGAGAATAAATTGGATGATATTATAATATCATAACCCTAATGAAGCATAGGAATCCTTAATTTATTTTTAAATAGATGATAAATACTTTAATAAAATCATTATATATTTTCTTTAAAAAATACCTGAAAATATCTTTTTTTACGGGTAACCATTATTTAATGAAAATTTATAGAATAATGGTAATAATTATTTCTTTTTAAAACCATGAAAACCTATAATATTTATTGACACAACCCTAGAAAGCGTTGAGCTAGTGTCTACTTCCATTACATTGGCATGATTACAAAGAATCAAATATAGAAGGATAGAAGAGTTTAGTAGTGTTTAAAAACCATATTACATATATGATAACCATATTACGTTATGAAATAGTAAATAAAACTTGATACATAAAAAAATAAAATAAACTGAATCCAAGAAATATTATTAAAAAATTTCATCTTAATAACCTGGGGAAACAAAAAAATAAGGGTGAGGTTAAATTATCAGTTAGGGTAAATAAAGTGTAATGGATAATTAATTTGTGAGATTAAATAAACATGGAATGTTAAATAACTGATGACACATGCCATTCCAAAAACTAGATAAGAAATAATACATATATAAAAGTAATAATCTCAAACACAAGACATTTTATCAATAATCTGAGAATGAAATGAATCGATAAATTTTATCATATTAAAATATCATTGATAATAACAATAATAACTGAAATATCTATGAAGAAAATTCTTAATTATTGGATGTCATGTATGAGGCACATGAAAACCTATATCATCATCACCATTTACAAGACAGTTTAGAAACTGCAGGTAGAAACCTATTTAATGGGGCCAATTTATTCATCTCATGAGAACCCATCGATTAATTGAAGGTATATGTAATGTCTAAGATCCAATTTTCATATCTAGTTCAAATAATTACTTATATAAAACAATCCAAATAAATAACATGCATTATCAAATATCTGTATTTAATAAATAATTCATTTTTATCAATATCTCCCTAGATAATCAAATAATTTTGAAAGTAAAAAATCATTTGTAAAAATAGTATATGGTTTAGGAAATAAAATTACACATCAACCAAGAATTATTATATTTAATGGAATATACAATGACAAAATTATTACAATAAAGTGAGTGTTTTAAGCGAAAGTTAACGATCACCAAATAAGGAAAGATTGCAAAGATGACTTTCACCACATGGTAATTTTCAAGATAAACCACTTGGGTGAGGTAATTCATAGTGGAAATTATAATAACACGAGGATAAAATAATTAATTATATAATATATCAGTATTGGAAGTATGTACAACACACAAAAACAAGTAATTAGTGAAAATGATGTATGCCTCCTGGAAATAAAAGTGAGACAGGAATCCCTTACCTCTCATTTCCTTTTGGGTGAACATCCTATAAAGTACTTTATAATCATTTTAATAATTTTAAAAAATTAATCCCTAAATATATTAAAATTTTTGAAATCTTATATGATCTTCTATTAATATCGAATTACCTATTTGTTCGTAATTTGTCATTATTTTTCACTATTTCAAGTGTTAATTTCCTAGTCCTCAAGTATGTTTTGACTTGTTACTTGTAGTCCATATCAAGGTTTCATCATATAAAGAATTTAAAAAATTATTTAAATAACATATATATTCATTATATATATATTTATAATAATCCATAATATTTTGACATAAGAAATGGAATGCATAGTTCATGGAGACAGTATGTTGTATGTATGCATGAATGCTACATTCATTACTTTTCCATATTGAATTAATTATAGGTAAATTATATAAATGTATATTATAATTAAAATATTATATATAGTTCATATGTTTCATATATGTTTATTAAAACTATCATTTATTATTTTCAAGTAATATTTGAATGAATCACATTACTTTGAGAAGGCGGTAGTCCACACTTCCACAAACAATGTTATCATATTTACAAAAAATGGAAACCACAAGGGTATTTATTATATGAAAATTAAGGAATTATGAAGACAAAATAAATATTAAAAAATGATATAAAAATATAATTTCCATAGTAATTCCCCATCCTCATAGGTGGTAAAGTAAAAATGGATGACAATATTTTGTGAGGCGGTAGTTCAGCGTACACAAGATCGGTAAGTTAGTTACCCAGTAGATGGAAGTGTGTATAATTTGTTTCCAAATCCATAGAATAAAAAAAAATTAGTATATTTAAGATAATTGTTTTTTAATATAATCATGTAATAAGAATAGTTGAGCGGTGGATAATGAGAATAAAGAAAAATAGCTTGAGGAAGGATGTTACCTCTTATTCGGGTAACTCCTTTTGGTTTTCACCAAAGGGATTCCTTGGATGGATTCCTGCCCAATTGTAGGATTATATGATGATTGGATTAATTTTAAGGTATTTGGTCATATATTGGTCTAGAAAAAGTGGATTGATATGTCTAAATAAGTGGGAGGGGTGAGGTCCTTTTTGTTGTGTAGGTGGAGTGGCATTCTTATAAATTTTTGAAAAGGGAATTCCACCCATGTTTTTCTAATGAAACGTGGATCCAATAATGAGAATAATTCCATTAAATGAAGAATATGGTACAAATATGGCCATAAAAATAATTTTTGGACAAGTTTATACTCTATTTTGTCCCTTAATATTGAGGTTTAATACCTTGTTATGCTAATTTTCCAATAATCAATGTAATTAATTTTAATCACTTGGACAAATATGTTTTATAAAAAACTATGTTGAAATTTTTAGAAATTATAAATTAATATGACTAAAAATATGGAATTATTTTTTCCAAATTCAAATCAAATAACTGGAATAAATTAATTTAAATTTAATCTCATAGACGAGACCACAAAGCAGGTTTTTAATTTAATATGTAAAAAAAGTTCTTATGTTTTTATATTCACCTAAAAAGTGAAGTTGATACCAATAACCAAAATTTGATTATTTTATATAAAGTTACCTAATTAATCTTTAAAACCAATCAATAATAATATATAACCTTACAAATAAATTGGATCAAAAAGTAATTTTGAATTAAAATTCAGTATTTCTCACTATTCATCAAAAACTGAAATTTAACAGAAAAAAATTAACCCTAACCTAATTTATATGTTTCAGTTTCAAAAATGAAATTTATTTTTACATATAAAATGTATAAATGTTCAGAAAATTTTATTTAAAATAGGCTCGACCTTAAAATGCGATAAAAGTGCCTTTAGAAAAATATTGATTTTTATGCAAAATATTGGGTTTTCTCTTATCGTATGACTATCAAATCTATTAGATGAATGTAAACAATATTTCATTAAATATAATATATATATATTTCATTAATATAATACAATAATTGTAATTAATTTAATTTATTATGATAAATTATCTTTATGGGTTTAAAACTAGTTTTCGATAATAACATTCCCTTTATATTTAGTTGGTTATTATAATCATTTCCTATTAATTTGTAACCAATGAATTAATTTTATATTTTTGTAAAAAATATAGTCTCATAATTTTTTTAATACTAATCATAACCTCTAATTTAATGACTAGTTTGTATCATATTATAAATATGAATTTCTTTAATAATATATTGTTTCCTTGTAAAACTCAATCTTGCACATAACATAATCTATAAAAGAAAGTATTTTTTGTGCGTAAAAAATGATTACTAAGAATTTCTTGAAATGAAATATATAGATTGAATTTATTTAAAATTTTAATTATATTTTAAAGACTCAGGATATTATATCACCTTACGCGCTTAGTGTTGTGTGTCACACACATAATCAAATATTGTGTTCTTAATTTATAATTTCAGGGCGTCCTATTCTCCCCAACTTAATTAAACCATGTTCTCACAATTTATAATCAACCTTATTAATAAATTTATTGATATTTCAAGTGTTTAAATCCCACACCATGAGAATATTTCATAAAACATCCTCTTGAAAAGATAAAATGAGAAGTACAACGGTTATATGGACTAACATATAACTAGGTCACTATGTATGAGAACATTAGTGGAAAGTGGAGATAAACACATGGAGGAAAATAATAAATATTTATACGGAATTATTAAGTTATTAAATAACAAAATATTTATCGATCAATGAAATCTTGTGTGCCTAAAATCTATAAATCTACGAGGATTCAAAAGCCAATCGATTCAACATAAATTACGATATTCGGATAACATTTTTTGATCATTTTCCTAATATTTAATAATATTTTCTAATTCCTAGGAATATATGGACATATAATTACATAAAATATTTATATAAAAAAAATTCATTCTTTTGTGTGCTTTGATCAATTTCCAATTCATCAATTGCTTCTAGAAATGCATATCTAATAATTAAATTTGATTTCCAAATCACTAAAATAAACTTTTAATGGATCATAAGGGATATAAAAGAGTGAAAAGTCTAAAAATTTGTCTCTAACTATTATATAAAATTTAAACGGTTAATATATTAATATCTAAAGAAAAAAATTGATATAAATATTTCATCATTAGTATTTATTCATTAATTTGTTTAACTAGAAACAACAACATATTAACGGTGACATTGTTTAGGTCAATGGCTTGAGTTAAACCAATATCGTCATTAGGTCATGGGTTCAAGATCCACAAAATTGTTGATTTTACTTTTTCTAAAACCATATTATTATAATTAATATTATATTACCAAAAATGTGTTGCACATCCTTGAAATAAGTTTAATATCTAAATTTCCTCTTCACTAAGGTTTTCAATAAAACCATTTATTTCAAAGTTTTATAATCTTATTTTTATTTCAACCCTAAATTTTATCACCACAATTATTCTAATGTGTCTAAAATTTACGGTAATTATTTCTCAAATACATTTTCAACTAAAACAAATACTAAACTAATGAGTTGTATTACCCTCAATTTATTCCAAAATATCATTAATCTGGGTGGAATCAAATCTCATATAACCTAAAAAGGCATTATAGAATTAAAATTATGTTCAACTAGAATGTAATAATATTTTGATGGCATCCATAACTCCTAAATTTAAGGAGTATATGATTTGAATAATCCATATATGTTCAACGATTCCAATAACAAAAATATTATTTGTAAAAATAATTCTAAAATTTAATTATATAATCCTAATAAATAAAACAACAAATTTTTTCAATATAATTAGTTCATTGGTCATAGTTTAATAAAGGTAATTGATTTTCATTATCAATTCAAATAATTCGTAAAAGTTTGTAAAGAAAATGGGAATTATCCCAATAATATCCCTCATGAGTGTCTATCCTTGTATATAGTATGGCCCTTTGTCATGTACTGGGTTATTCTCGAGTCACACCTCATACACCTTTTCAGATTGGTTACCCCTAGGTACAACTACACCCAAACCATGTCCACTTATAGTATCCAGTCCAAGATATATATTTAGTGAAGAACACATAATCCCTATCTTAAAATATTTTTAGGATTCCATTCTATAATTATCCTCAAAGTCTACCTTATATAAATTTTCTTTAATCTACATTTTCCAAAATCTATTTATCAAGGTGCCTTCTAAAATTCCTTTTATACCAATTGTAGAGATCTGACCCTAGAATGATCAGAGCTAGTTTCACGCGACCATTATATTAGAAAGATTAAAAGGAATAAATTCCCAAATGATTGAATAGTTTAGTAGTCTTAGAAAACTAGATACATACATAAGTATTTCATTACAATTGAATACAATAATTACAACATAATTTTTTTCTATATTTATTTCTAGGATATCATTATTTCATCTATCATATCCCTGAATGTATTTCTTAGTACACTTCATAGAATCCAGGTGAGAGAAAAAAAAGGTGTGTAAAAATTCTCAGTAAGTGTAAGTAAAGTGGAAGTAATAATGAAATGATGTTTGTAAATAAGGATGGAAATCTTAATAAATGACACCACATGCCATTAAAATAACTAGATAGGGAATAATAAATATAGAAAGATATAAAGCTGAAATAAATTCTATTTAATAAATAAACTAAGATTGGAATACATCTATATATTTTATAATATGAAAATAACATGGATAATAACAATTTTAGAATAAATATCTACGAAGGAAATTATTAATTATTGGATTTAATGTCTAAGGCACCTGAAAACCTATACAATCAAGACCTTTCAAAATATTGTTTAAAACTATAGGTAGAAACCTATTTAATTTTGATAAATTATTCCTATCATGAGATCCTATCGATACATCAAGGGGATATATAATGTCAAGGTCCCACACATTATTTCTAGTCTAAATAATTCCTCATATCAAAAAATAATAAAATTCCTTAGAAAATATCCATATTGAGTAAAGAATACATATTTATCAATATTTCCCTAAATAATTATATAACTATACAAGTAAATACCGTATGTAAAAATGGTATATAGTATATAAAATAATAATATCTATCACTCATTAATGAGGATATTTAATGAAATATACTATAATAAATTACAATAAATGGATTGTTTCAAGCGAATGTTAAAAACCACAAAGGAAGGTGAGATTGCAAAGATGACTTTCACGACTTATTAATTTCCATGATAAACCCCTTATGTGAGGTAATTCAGAGTGAAACTAAAAATTACACAAATATAAAATAATTATTGACATAATATGTCAATATGTGTTTTATATACACCACCCAAAAGTAGTACCTATTGAAAATTATGTATACCTCATGAAAAGAAATGAAATCTAAGAATAACTTACCCTGTGATTCCTTTCAGGTGAACATCCTTTAAATTCATGTATAATGGTTTTAAAAATGTTACTAACTTATTCCATAACCATATGAATATTTATTTTATCATACATGATCTTCTCTTAATATTTTATAACATATTTTTTTAATGCTTCATTATTTTCACTATTTCAGGTGTTGATTGCCTATTTTCTCATGTATGTTTTGACTTGCTACTTGTTGTTCCTATCATGTTTTAATTATATAAAGAATGTAAATGATTATGTAAATATCATATATATTCAGAATATATTTATTTATAACAATCCATAATATTTATAGAAACGAAATGAAATGCACCATTCATGGACACAGTATGTCGTACATACGAATAAACACCACTTTTATCTCTTTTTCATATTAAAGATGAAAAGTAAATTATATATATATATGTATGTATATTTAAAATATAATTAAAGTATCATATTTATTTCATATATTTCATATATATTTATCGAAACCATCCTTTATTAATTCCTTGTATATCATAAAGGATGTTTCCTCTTATATGGGTAACTCATCTTTGTTTTCTTCATAGAGATTCCATGGATTAATTTCAGCACAAGCTGAGGCTTCTAGGATTAAGGGAGGGAATTTTAGGAGTTATATTTTCAGATCTTGGTCGATCAAAATTATCTTGACATGGGTTAATAAGTGGGAGGGGTGAGTGCCTTTTTATAGAGGATGAGGGGGGACATTCATGTAAATTTTTGAAAAGAGAATTACACCGACATTTCTTCCTATAAAAATTGGATCCAATAATAGAAAAAATTCAATTCAAAGGTGTATAGGTTACAAATGACTCCTGTTAATGGATTTTTGACAATTTATAGTTAATTTGGACATTTAATATTAATTTTTATCCCCTAGTTAAGCTAATTTTTCTCTTAAAATTTGCAATTAATTTTAATCACTTTCACTTATAGTTTTTTTCCAAAACAAAGTTGAATTTATAATAAATTATAAATTATTATTAGTCTGAATATAGAATCCATTTTTCTAAATTTCTATTATAGAATTTTTAGAAAATAATTTAAATTTAATCCCGGAGATATGATGACAATTTGAGTTATTAAAGTAAAAATGATCAAAAGATAACTATGTTTTTATATTCAATTTCAATGTGAAATTGATTAAAATGACCTAAATTGGATTATATTATGTAATATAAATATATATATATATATATTAACATTAAAAAACATCAAAAAATAAATCATCCTTATAAATAAATTAGATAAATAGAAATTTTTGAATTAAAATTCAGTATTTTTTACTATTCGTAAATAATGAAATTTCAGACAAAATACCAGAAATTAACTCTAAAATAATTTTTTTTATTTCAAAAATGAATTTCATCTGACCTAAAGTTTTTTTAAATTTCAAAATATATATTTTTAAATAGGCTCACCATTAAAATGTGGTAAAAATATATTTATTAATATTTAGATTTTTATACGTAAAATAGTGTTTTTTCTTATCTTATGCTTATAAAGCCAATTATATGAATGTAAAACATATTTTATTGAATATATAACATATATATTTCAATAATATCATTTTATAATTGTAATTATATTGATTTATTAAGACACTACACCATTAAGAGTATAAAAATATTTCTTTTATATTCAATCAGGTTATACATTCATTTTTAATTAATTAGTAACCAATGAATTTCTAATATATATTTATAGACCATATATTTTCATAAGTTAGTTAATACTCTTCATAACCATTATTTTAATATCTAGATTATATCTTATTATACAAAGTAATATTATTTTATTAATATATTTTTGTTCGGTAAAACTCGGGTTTGTGTGTAACGTAGGTCATCGAAGCAACTCATTTCATTGTGTGAGACATGCTAACTCAGTATCACTTTAATTAAAAGATATATCCTAGATGTAATTTATTTTAAATAGTAAATATATTTTAACGTTTCATGATATTATAATCCCTTATGTGTTTGATGTTTCCTGTCATATAAGTTATTGAATACAATATTCCTACTTTAGAATTTTGGGTTATAAAATAAAGGAAGATAAATAATTAATAAAGGACTTGAATTATGGAAAATATTTTCTTTGTATATATGTTAAAAAGAAAACATTTTTACACTTTTTTGCAAAGTAAAAAGTGTTTTATAAGAAAAATAGTTGAAAAAATTCATTTTAATCACTTTCAAAGAATGTCAAAGGTAGTCTAAAATACATGTTGAATTTGTTATAGATAATTTAAAAACATTAATTTTTTTTTTCAGAACATGGTTATGGAGGAAGAATATTACTGACAAGAAGAATATAAATATGGTGGACCTCCCTCAAAAAAATCCTTTTGTTAATTTTGGGCACCAATGTGGGTAAAAAGGAATTAATAGATGAAATATTTATAAATAAATAGAGGAGAAAAAATTGATGTGTATTAAGAAATAAATAGCTTATAATTTTATGTAATTTATATTGAATCATAATCAATCCTGATAAAATGAGATTATAGTGTAAAAAATTAATTTTTTTTAGTAAACTATAAATCCAAAATGGATGACAGTGTTTTCTTAGATAGAGTTTTAAATCTAAATAATTTTCATAAAAAGAGTTAAAAATATATTCATAGGTAGTAAATATAATACACAATATTAAATAAGTTTTGATTGTTCCATATGTCTTAAAGAGATAAAAATGAGATGGGAAACCCTTACTTTAAAGCCCAACTTATTTTCTATACCCTCTTAAACTCCAATATAATAAATTTAAATTTATTATATATATATAATAGAAATATACTAATAACTATATTATAATATATCATTCCATTATAATTTGAAATTACTCATTTATTAATAATTATTTATTAAAATTAATATTTATGGTGTTAACGGTTCTATATGACATGCATGTTTTAGTTTGTTGTTTTTAACCTTGATCCTTGGTCATTAATTCATTGTCACCATAATCTTTGTTATTTTATAAATATGATATTTATTCATTATATATTTCTTAACCAATAATATTCTCTAGTGGTGAAAAAATATATCACTATATGGAGTCAGTAGTCCACATGTATGTAGGAGTGATGTTTTTACATTTTAGTGGTTGTAGTGAAAGAAACATAAAATATAATTCACCTTTCTAAAATAATAATTATATAATATATGTCATATATGTTCATTAAATATATCCTTATGGAAAATAATATAAATAATAAGGGTAAAAATAATCATATAAATTCATAGAGGTATGAGTTCACACATGCGCAAGACCTATATTTACATTTTCCAATGGATTGTAAGGTAAAAAGTTATATATTATTTTATCTTTTAATAATAATAATTATGTCATAAAAGTAATATATATCCATTATAATCATATTTATAACTATCCTTGAGAGACTATGATGAAAAATAAAGTACATTTTTATATGGAGAAAATAGTAAAGCTACTAATGTCATTATGTTCACATGATTATGAAATATTTAAAGGAGGTTTAAGAAGGATAAACATAAAATAGACTGGTAAATACAAATACCACTTCTTCAAGTATCGTCCATTGGATTGCACCATAATACTTATGGATATGGTATTTTGGTGGTACCAAAACCACTAATATGTGGGGAGTAAACTTTGGAAGGGATTTTTTTTGGTATTATTAAATCTGAGAGGATCAAGCATTGTAGGAAGAGAGAATATGATTTTCCCTTTTATATAAGTGAGGTGGGTGGACAATTTTTAAATTATTGAAGTATAATTATATAATATATGTCTCACTCTATTCAAGTGGCTCCAAATTGTTAAGATTTAGAAGATAAGAAGGGTAAGTTCAAAATACAACCACCCTTAGAGATTTTAGAATGTTTTTTGTGTTTTTTAAAACCTTATCTCCTAGGTTATATTATATTTTAAGCCATTGAAATTTTATCAAGGAAACATGATACCAGGTAATTAGGTGTCAAAAAATTCATTATTAAAGGGAAAGTGGATCATAATTAGACAATTGGTGATATTTTAAACCATTTCCCATTTACTTGAGAAAAGAAATTATTTTTATGATTTTTAAATATATCAATTAAGTATTTTTTTATTATAAAATATTCTTAAATTCGTTTTTAAGACTATTCATAAAACTTGACATAAGATACATCATTATTAGTGTGGATTTTGAATTTGAATAATTAAAAAATCACTAACATTTCATTTTGGTCTATAAAAATATATAATGACAATAACTTATGAAAAAAAACAAGGCTTTTACTATTTTTAAACTATTTAATTTGATTTTTCACCCATTCTCACAAGCTTTACATCAGAAATACACAAGCTTTTTAGGTAATTATTCCATTACCAAAATTTAAAAAATATATATCAAAAAAATAATTTATTCATATTCAATATAATCATTTATAACCATTCATAAAATCTTTTTATTAAAATGATGAGATATTTGAGTTATTAAAAAACGATAGTGATATTTTATACGAATCTTTTACTTAAAATAATATAAAGTTCATTATTAATGGAAAATGGAACTAAAATTCCATATTTTTAAATATAGTTTTCATTTGGTAGATATACACTCATCCAATTAAATAAAGGCAAGTGTTTGAGAGATTTTTATGCCTTATCACCTAGTTTCAACATTGTTTAACCAATGTTATCTTTAATAGAGGTTTCTAAATTTTACCATGATTAATATTCATTTGAACCAAAAATTATAGTGAACATGTAACCAAACTTGAATATTTTGATTCAAAATATGGAATATTTTTTTCTTATATTTAGTTTCAAAAAGTTTTAAATATCAATATTAATATAAGTTCATAGAATGAAATAAAAACCATTTTCTGAAAACTGTTTATTTTAGGCATAAAAATGGTTTTATACCAAAATAATGTATAATATTTATTCCCGTTGAATTAATTAGACTAGTTTAAATAAAATGAGACTTATGTGACTTTATAACAAATCAAAAAGTTATAATTAACCATGTGAGAACTTGATTAAAATATAAATAAAGAATGTTGTTTTTATTCTAATAAAAACATTACTTAGATATCTAGAATTTAAAAAATAGAATTCGAAGTTAAAAATTATATTACCTATTAAATATATATTTGGTATCATATAAAATTTAATGTAATTTTTTGTTCATGATCTTTCCATAAAGTGAAATTATTTGTAAAATTAGTATTTTTTAATATTCACCCGAAAATAAAATATTTCATAAAAATCCAAAATATTCAACCTAATATAATTTTGATATGATTAAATTAAATATTAAAAAATTTATATCAAATTAAATTTCTAAAATTACTAAATTTTACTTTTAAATGAAATGAAAAAATCTAAAACAATACTGTAATTATAATAAAATGAATATTATAAACATTTAGTGTTCTTATCCTTTTATATTTTCGTTATTATCATTAAAAATTAAGTACTTATTGCCTCGATAATAGTCAAGAAATTTATATCAAGAAAAAATTACTATATATATTTCAGAATGTGGTTACTATTATTCATGCTTTCCAAACCAACGACTTGGTTATAGGGGTCATATTCAAGTAGTAATACTTCTATAGTATAACAAGGTTCATTTAACCTCAGTGTAGAGTGATGTTGGTGTTGATGCAGATAGATAGTGGTGTAGGTTCTAGTAAAAACTAGTAGTGATGTAGGTAGTGATTGTCATACATCATAGGGCCTTCATGCCAACCAAATAGGTGGCCTTCAGGCTATGTATTTGGATTTAAATTCACTATGAATTTGGTTTATGTAATGATTCTACATTCAACATGGTTAAAAAATTATTTTTTCCTTCATTTAATAAAAAATTGAATGGACTTTAACTATTTGATATTATAACAAAATTTTCATAGGTTGTGAAACTGAACCTACTAAGTGTGTGTTATAATGACTGAGAAAATAAGAACACATTTTTTTGATAATGGAAATGTCACTTTTTTGAAAGATTAATGATTTTAAAAACATTATTATATCATGATAAATAAGATTCAAGAAGTGTTATAGTAAAAATAAATGTAATAATGATAAAAGAAGAGAAAATATTAAGATAGAATAATTTAATATTCTCTTAGAAAGCTACCAGATTACGAATGGATTTAGTAAATTTATAGGTATAATAAGTTCAAAAATATGGGATAGGTTTATTTGTGAAAGAAATGTGCTAAAGGAATGCATATAATTAAATTTTTTTGTATGTTTTTGAATGGGTGGTGGAGGGATACTTTTAGAAGTTAGGTGAGTGGAGATTTTATAGATACATATAACTCTAAAATAAAATAAATCCATTTCCAGGAAACACGACACCGAATAAGAACAAATTAGAAGATATAACTAGGGAGGGTCTAGATCCACACAAATAATAATGTTGGGGCTTTTTTTAAGAAAGATGGATGTTGTGCCCCATTTATTTAAAGCAAGTTTAATAAAGTAGCTGAAAAGAGAACACGAGTACAAAGAAAAAACCCAAAGCAAAGAATACTTGTTAATATTTTTCAGCAGTCATGTAGTTAGACTCCTTTCTTCTTCTTGAATTTTATCATAGGAAACCCTTCCATGACTGTGCCCTTGACCTCTCGATCCCCCATACACGAAGAAATATAATGAAGCCTTTCATAAAGCATCTCAACATCAGTGCGTTCAGAATTAAAGACATTTTCTTGTCATTCCTTGAATTTTTCAGAGGCAGAAACTCTAGTCACTGGGTATTGTGTTATTTATAATTATGACATTTTCACTTTTTCTAATCCCCCATTTAACCTCCTTTATTAATAATTATGGTGCCAAAATTTTACTGTGGTAACTTATTTCTAGGATAAAAAATTAAGTTGAACTTATTGCCAAATATTGATTATGATAATTCCAAATATGGAAATCATTTTACCTTATACAACTCATATATATTATAATAATTGTTTTTAATTTAAATATGTAATATATAACAAAATGATATTTTTACTATTAGGTAAAAATTAATGTTTTCTAGAAAATTTTAAAAATTTCAATTTAAGTTAATTATTATATTCATAATTAATATATTAATTGCATTTTACTAAATTTAAAATCTAAAAGAGATAAAATTAATTTTATTATAAGTACTTATATTGTGGATTTTTTTTGAAATGATATTTTTAAGAATAAATATAATCAATTCTTTATTCTGAAAATAACTTTTTATATCATTAATAATTACATGTTTATATCATTATAACATTGATATAAATACCCATTAATTCATCCACATAATATCTAAGTGTAAGATATATAGTGGTGGTAGTCGAAAGTGGTGGTTCAGCTAGCCTGGATCCCATAGTAATTTCCATTTTCATGATATTATTCCATAGATGATTTCACTCAATATATATTTATTGAAGTTCAGATTTGTCTCAGTCTAGAAAAAATACCTGAGAAGCTATCACTTTTCCAAACATAGAGAAATTATATTAATATGGAAGAGTCATACAACTCGAAACCATTTTTTCTCGTTTGTACATAAATTTGATAATTCAATTATTTCTATTTATTCCTACAAATGAAAGAAATTTTTAATAATGTAATATTATTAATAAATCACAGTTCATTTTAGCACACCAATACACATGAAAGAATATATTTTATAGAATATTTAATTTGGGACAAATATTTAATAAAATCAGTGTTTATTACCTTGAACCCCCCTTAAAAATAATTTCACCTTCAAAATTTGATTACAAGGATAAAAATGGGCAAGGATAATTTTGTATTTTTACATCCTGAAGTACCCATGTAGCTACTTCAAATAGATTATTACGACATTGAATGTTGACTTGATGGGTGTTATTGTTCTGAAACACCTTATCTCTTCAATATAGAATCTCAAATAGTTTTTCAACACATGAGATATCATATCTTGACTACATGATTTTTGCGTTTAGTATATATAAAGGTTCTAGTAAATATTTATTCAAAGGAAATACATAGACCATGCCACATATTTTGAAGAGGTGTGTAGGAAGTGAAAATTTATAATATATGGGGCCAACAAGATCAATAATTTCTATAGTACCTATGTATCTAGATCTCAGCTTCCCCTTCTTTTAAAATATCATAACCCACTTCCAAAAGAATATATAGAGGAATACTTTATCACCCTCTTTAAAATAAAAATATCATCAATGGTTATCGACATTGAAATTTTTTATCTATGTTATTATTTCATATATTATTGAATTATTTGACTCTTATATGTCATTTCGTGGACAAGATTTAGTCTGTCAACCCACTCTCTCTAACTTTAACCTAACACATTGAATTTCTTCTCCTCATCATATAAAAATATCTATATAGTTCCATTTGAAAACTTTTTATGGAAAATTTTCTTATTATAACTATATTAGGGGGATATTTTGATTCCAAAATCCTTGGAAATATGTAGAATAAGATCTCAACTTATACTCTAGAGTTTTAAAGGCCCTATCAGACTGAAAATATGTCTGTAGGTGATAAATAGTGTAGAAACTCAACTCTATATCAAATTACTTTTGAATACATCTAAAAAAAATCCTGGTAAACCATTGATATTTATTAGATACATTAGAAAGTGGTACTATATCCAGTCTTAGCAATTACATTATTAATATATTGGTGAGTTGGTAAAGCGATATATCTTATTTATAGTAGTAAAAAATGTTGTATTTATAATTAGGTTGACTAAAACCTAATTGAAATTATAACACTTAGATGTCATGGGGAGTCCTATGATGAAACCTATGGATATGGTTTCCCATCTCTAATCTGGTATGAGTGATGGTTTCATCCCCCCCTTAAATTTTTTTATTCATCCTTAATATACAGACATACCAAGATTCGCAATATCTATTCTACCATTTCCCTCTATATATTATCTAACCAGTAGTTTTAAATTAAATATAGATACATTTTTTTGACTCTATATTCAAGATTCATCCAAAAAAAAATATATGAGTATTGGGTCCTTTTTACCCCTATATGGGATAAGGTAACACGATCTTTCTTTCTCAAATCTTCAACCACCATGTTATCCTTCCCTGGGAGGTAATGTATAAAACATCATAGTATTTGATCAATTAAAACCAAATACACTAGAAATTTTTTAATTAAATCTTTTTGAACATATATTTCAAGATGTTGGGATTTTTATATATCAAAATTTTTATTACATAGATAAGGATGCAAAATCGTTAATGTAACGATCACTGTCACTGGGTTTAAATATTGTGTTAGATAATATTTATCATAAGCTTATAGTCTATATAATACATAAGAAATTTAGATATCATTATATATTAGTATTCATCCAAAATCCATTAATGAGACTCAAATATATATTACAAACCCTGCTCTACAGTAGGGAAATGTAAGCCCAGGCATATTGACTAATATCTTTTTAATCTCCTTGAATCATTCATCCCATTCTTCTCATTACACCATGGGATTTTAAAATATAAACATCATATTTTATATAATTTATAACATGAAACAAAAATAATATAAGGGAATATAGAATCTTGAAATATTATGATATATTTATTTTTAAATAAATTCAATCTCTTTGATGTCTTTCAATTCACACAACATTGGGATTGAATGAAACATGATACTCTATTAAAATATTACTATTTAAACAATATCATTATAACCTAAACATTGAATTAGTGTGTATTAATATTAATAAATGAATTAGGTAAATTATATGGTTTAAAAATATACAAAATAATTAAAATTGAAATATATTTATTTGAGATAAAATGAGAATCATTTTGTATAAAACTAATTTTTTTTAAATTGTATTTTTTTTCAAAAATATGGTTAAGTATCACGTTTTGAACATAATTTATATTTAATTGTTACAAAACAAATATAAAACCAAATTAAAAATATAAATATATGTTTTTGAATATTCATGTAAAAATAAACTTAGGTTGATTCTTTTGTGTTTTTTCTGAAACGTTTCATTTTTGATGAGTTGTGAAATTTATTAAATTTTAATTTGAAACTACCTATTTGTTTAAATTGTATATAAAGTAAAATTGTATTTTAAATTGTGATTTATTGGAAAATTAGATAAATTTTATATATATCTGTCCAATTTGGGTTATTTTGATTATTATATAGTTGAATTTTGTTATTAAAAACATTTTATACTGTTTATTATTTTCTCTTTAAAAGCACACATTCTTAAGGCGTTTACATGGTTATTTTTAAGTTAAATATTTCCAATTTTGGTAATGTAATTTTTTAAAATGGATCCAATATTTGAAATCAGAATAATTTATATTATCTAATAAGTTCAAATTAATTTTTTACTATAATTAAATGTAAAAATAATAAAAATTATTTATTACGTTTATGGTAAACATGGCATTTCTTGAGCGTAAAAAATAGATAAATGTTAAAATAACATAAAAACTCGTCTAAATTATATTAATGTCCATATTTAGACCCTATTAATTTTAATTATATACAATATTTAATTTTTTAACCTTGTGTCATGTGAAAAATGTGGGTACACATGTTTCTTTCCAAAAAGTATAAGTGTGCCACTCCTCTCACTTAGATTATGCCACCTCATATCTTATCTTATTTAGACCATAAAGTCACGTTAATTAAGAGAATACCCACCAAAATAACATATAAAATTTTAAAAAATCATCATTTAATCCTTAGTTTTGGAAGGAAATCAAACTAGGAAGGATTTTGGGTCAAACCAAAATGGGGTACATGAACTTAAGGTAATGTTCTTCAAAGAGAATTTTTATTTTATTTATTCCCAAACCTCTTTAAATTAATTTTAAAACATTATGTTATAATAAAATCAGTACCTTTTATATACTTAAATGTTTTTATGTTAAGTTAACGACCTACCACAATTCCTAATTCCATAAAATTGGTTATGAAATCATGATTCGTGTGTACGACAGACTACTGCCTCATGAACCAATGCCTTTTTTTCTATAACCTCATATCATAGTTTGATATAATGATGGATATAAAGTATATATATGATAATTATAACATTATAATACCTCTTGAGTCCTAAAATCACATATACTAGTTTTTACTTTCCATTCTATAGGGGATATGATAATGTCACTCGTGTGTATAGCATGATACCACCACGTGATGTGTTGTGATTCATATTTTACTAATTATTTTTTTGAAAGCTAATAAGGATAATGTTAATATATATATATGAAATAAAGATATAATTATGATATTCCTAACATATTTATCATTTTCTTTCTTATACAAAAAATGATAATGTCATTTGTGTCAGTGTTAGCTATGACCTTTATAATGTGAACTGACTCTATTTTCATTACCACACCACATGGATCATATATATAAGTATATTTAAAAACATTATATTGTATATATAATATTTTTATCAGTATTCAAAGATAAAATATTATTTACCTTTTCTCTTAAATGATCACTAAAAAATGGACATGTTACTCATGCATGCGTACAACAAACCATCTCCATGATTGTAACGTAGTTCAATTTTCATAACAATATTTTGTCATTGGTTTTAAAACTATAATTTATTTATCAGTATGATAATTATTACAAAATTATTATTATGTATATGTTTAAATAATTACCTCATTGTCCACATTCAACCCACTGATGTAAATTTTCAAACACTACAAAAATTTCATCGAAACATCAGACATAAAATTAATTGATTAAGTAATAATATATGAGATGTAAAAATATGAAATAAATGTAATAAGAAAAATGAAATATGTTATTATGAGGATAAATAATTAAAATATATTTATTATTTAGTGATATGAATAACTTATGGAATTATTCAAGATCAAAGTAAGTGTTTTTTGTCTCACTTATATATTTGTGAGATATATGCCACATTCACCACTTATTTACTTTATTTGGCTTATATAATTACCTTTTTATATATTAGATAATGAATTAATTTATCTTATTGGTATTTATTAAATAATTTTTTACCCATTTTTTACTTTTAGAAAAAAATTCAGTCTTTTTCAAAATAATTGCCATTTGGTTTTTACTAAAAATGTAAAAGTAATCATAGTTTTAAGGTGTACGACATGAAATTTTTTCCATCACTAACAAAGTCATTGTTTATTTTTCCCATTATTAGATTCCATGATCAAAGGGGGTCAATAAAAAAATAGATCCATCTATGGTTTCACCTTTGTTATAGTATGGGTTATTGATGCAGGATTATTGGGAGATTAATTTATCCTGTTTATTTATGATTATAATGAGAAAGAATCGAGGATAACATGAAAAAAGGCCATGTTCATTATTTTGGAATTCTTGCTACTTTTCTCTCCCCTATTCTTGGTGTTCTTTGTTGCTGGACTCTCATGAGCGTGACTTAACATTTCAGGAGTCTATGAACTAGATCATACCCCAAAATTGAAGGAAAGAAAAAAAAGTGGCCGAATAAGTGTAGATCGAGACCCAAATATCATAGAGGTTCTTTCATTTCAGAGTTTTGAGTGCCAGATCAATAATGGTGGATCATGGAAGTGGTGGGGTTGATGAGCAACACCTATGGTGTGACGGCCTGGGACACAGAAGTGGTCGCGTGCAAGCCTGAGGGATCATACATCAGAGAATGTGGCGTGGCACCATGTGGGATGTGGGGGTAGTATCAAAGGGTGACCATGTTATTGGATTGACCCAGCAATGGGTTGGGATGGTTAGGTGGGTTGGGCCAAGATGAATTAAGGTGAGCCAAGGGTTTTTGGTTGACCTAGTGGACTAGGTACGAACTGACAGGTCAGCACTTTATTGGACAGACCCATGAGAGTTTGCACTCATGGGCACAAAGTTATTGTAGTTGAATAAAGAGAAGTTGTACATCTTTTAGGAGATATTGTGGACTAAACATATCCATCAAGAGTATTATGTTGTCAAAAGATAGAGGCCTTTGGGGTTCAAGTAAGGAGACCACGTGTTCCTTCAGGTCTTAGCTCGATATAGATTACAAATTTTTTGATGGGGCCGAAATCTATCTTTGAGGTTTATTGAATATTTAAAAATACTACGTAGAGAGGGAGAGGTTGCGTACTACCAGGCTCTACCTCTATACTTAGACTGGGTACATGAAATATTCCACGTATCACAAGTGAGGAGGCACGTGCATGACCCATCACATGTCATTGACTTGGGAGAGAGATACATTGATAATGAGGATACTTTTGATGAGTACCAAGTGGAGATCAAGGATCGATAGGAAATGATCCTTTGTGTGTGGTTTATTTCTCATGCATGTCTTCAGTGGCATCACAAGAATCTCTAGCAGAGAACATGAGAGTGAGAGGCTCAGATTGGTGCTCAGTTCCCTCATTTGATTGAGTCTCCCTTTTTTGGTCTTTTGAAGACATAAATACCTATGGTGGGGAGAATATAACATCTTAGATTTTCCATGTATTATTTTTTGATAATATATGGATTGATTTCACAACTAGGTAGTGAGACTATGTGCAGTTCTGATCCCCAGTGTTCTGGAAAAGATTGTTTGACAAATACTAAATTTTTCAATAGCACATTCTCATGGTTTTCTTGAAAATGTAAACTTAATACTAAACAGGTTCCTAGATCAGAAATATGAGGGCACTGTTGAACTCAAAATGTGATATTAACAGTAATCATGACTTTAGTTTTGTAATTTTGTGTCTTGTGTAGAAAAAATCAAAAAGGATGAAATCTAATTTAAATAATTTAAATAAAATAATTATTTTAAGAGGAGAAATGAATTGTTTAATTTTTATTAAATATTTTATATGAATTTATGGTTATCAATATAATCCAAGAATTAAACTTAGACATGGAGAAATAATCCTCTCGATCTATTGACAACAGATCATAGAAAGGATCATGGGTCGTCATGCTAATGAAGTTGGAGGATCTCATCAAAGATAACAAGAAAAATGTTCCTCTTCAACGACTGATACATACTATAGATAGGGAAGTTGTTTAATTGTTTATTTTATCTCTCCTTAATTTCAATGATTAAAATAGTCCAATCTACAAATAGATTGATTTGTGGTTCGATTGTTGTTTTAGGATGGGTTATTGATGTAGGATTAACACGATATTATTTTATCTTACTCTTTTATCCTTTTAACGAGAATGAATCATGAACAACACAAAAGAGGAAAAGTTTTTCTTTTTAGGTGTTCCTGGTGCATTTATCTCCCCTGTTCTTAGCATTGTTTACCATTGGATCCTTATGACCACAACTTGACTTATCGAGAGGCTACGAACACGATCAAACCCCCAGATTGGAGGCAATACCAAATAGAGGCAGGATTAGCGTAGAATAGGACTCGTGGTAGCAGCCGCTTGTGAGAAAGAAGGATCTGAGGCCTCGGGACATGGTGGACAACGCATGGGATGCAACAGTGATCGCTATAGGTGACAGTTTTTATGTACCAACCCAACAACCAGCTGGTCTAGGCAAGTGGGTTGGGATGGAGGGGTAGGCTGGGCCGATGAGGTGTGTTGGACCCAACTAGAGTGGGTTGTTCCATTAGGCTAAGTGGGACTAGGCGGGTCTGGGGCGTTGTTGGGTTGAACCCAAGAAACTAGACCAGGGCACAATCAACTGCCACAACAACTCGATTTTCCATGGGGGGGGGGTATTGGACTAACTGGTTGACCACCTCGGCCAGTCCGCAACCCAATGAACCCCATTTTAAAATTTTAAAATGACCATAACTTTTAAATCTGACATCAGTTTGATGATCCATCTATGTAGTTGGGACCCTTATGACGATACAGTAATTTAGAGATATCGTAAGTGCGTTTTTGTGGGAGTTTTCATAAAAACAAATGGATTTTGTATTGGGTTCTCTTGGAACGAGTGTGCTTCAAGGAAGCATTTTTGGTGGGTTGTGACTTGGTTACTATGTGTCATATAGAGATTGTGTTTCTTATGGAGACTGTGTGTTTTATGGAGACTTTGTGTCTTATGGAGACTATGCGTCTTATATATACTATTTGTCTTTTTTAGACTTTGTATCTTATTGGATTGATTTATCTGGATGTTCTTGATATATTTTATACAGATATATATATGTGTCGAGCAGACTATGCAGTACTTTGTGGTATTCCTTGGTGATATTCCTTCATGGTATTCCATTTTTGGTATTCATTTGTGGTATTTAAATTTTTTTATTTCCTTTTTTTTGTTAATTTTTGGTTTTGGGGTGTCCTAATGAGTATATTTTAACTCACCCCTCCACGGGCTTTTCTCACATGTGTCGTGTCTTGTGTAAATAGTCGACTCTTTGACAAAGTTCCAATTTGACCAGGACCTGGTAGTGCCTTGTGAGACCGGACAAGATGAGGTGTTTTCTAATATATTATTCAATGATAGTCTCATTACCTCTTACATAATATGTTCTAACTTGTACTTGTAGACTCTTTTCTTTTGGGGGGTTGGTTTTAGCCCTGTTTACTTTACATTACATTAACTATTATAGTCTGGTTGTTGGATATAGTGGGTTGTATGCATTGTTTACTTAGCACATCTTAATTTCATAATTTTTTTCTTGGATATGGGTGCATGAATATAGGTACATAGGAAAGTTTTATCCATTTTTTGGATATTCCTACCCGGTTCTAGTCACCATCTCCTGACCTATTGGTTGCGGGCTCAGGGAAGTGATAGAACAGGCCCCTCCGGGATGGGTCATCACATATATGGTATTATTTGAACATAATTTATTCATACCATATTATTATAAAGTTATTTATTATATGGAATTTTTATTTTCAGTTATTTACATTTGTATGTTTATTTTACCTTATTTATTCATAGACACTATTTAATGCTTACCCTTACTAATCATCTAATATCACCCCATTGTTTGGTTTTATTTTCCCCCGAATATGAGGAAATATTTTATGATTGATATATATGGGAATTGTAAGTGTAATAATGGAATTATCAAATAAAATTATTTGTGTATTTTATGTTTTCAATTGTAATAAGAATTTAATGTATGCATCTAATTTAGCAAGACTACTAAACTATTCATTCTTTTAGAATGTGATTCCTTATATCATTTTCTAATTTAATAGTCAAAAAATTTTATCTACTAGGGCCTTTTCTCTAAAAATATGTATAGAATAACTTCAATACTTTTTATATTAACTTGGTTACATAACTATAAAATCATTATAAATTTTTCATAAACCATTAGTAGTATCTAGATAATCCACGAAAACATTGAATTTTTTTTCACAGTGGTTTTTCCTCACCATTCTTTGATCACAACCATCTTTTATAGATCCATAGATATACCCTCAATTTTATTAGATGATCTAATAAGGATAAGTTTAAGATATAATTCATACTTTTGGAAAGTGGTATATAATTTATAATTTTTTATAGTCTTTAGAACAAAAAATAAATTTTCTTCATGTTCTTCCTTGGTCGTATAGTATATCAAAATTTCATCAATAAATACTAACATAAAAATTTCAATGTACTTTTTATAGTATATATTCATCAGATCCATAAATATATAAGGAAAATATATAGGTATGAATGAAATAAATATGAATTCACAATGTCTATATGTTGTCTTGAAGGCTTAATTATATATATATTACCTTTGTACCCTTAATTGATGAAATCTAGATTGAAGGTGAAGATTTGAGAAACATTAAGCTCATTGTGATTTATTGAATATATCATCAATATAGGGTAGATGATGTTTATTCTTGATCATAATTCGGTTAATTTCATGATAGTCAATGCGGAGATGCATTGATGCGTCCTTCATCATAATAAATAGAACTTGTTCACCCCATGGATAAGCACTCTGACATATAAAATCCTTATATTTATTTTTTCTTTGCACTTTCTTATTTTATTACACTAATTTAATCTGATCCATTATATATGGACTCTTTAATGTTAATATAGAACAAGTTTTGAGGTTAATTGAAAACCCAAGATCCTGATGTGTGGGAAAAATAGTAAATTCCTCATGAAATATATCGACATATTGCTTTAAAATTTGGGTATCATTGACACTGAGTTATTATGTAACCATTTTAAATAAATACCCAACATGGTGGTGAATTAAGAGAAATATTGTGGAAGTAGTTTACATATTAGTATAATATTTGGACTTTCACTGATAGATGATCACATGATGAGTCATGATATAAAATAAAACTTATATATAATGATATTAAAATTTTGATCAATATAAATAGATCCAATCCACACCTAAAATGACATCAAATTCCCCAAAAAGGAAGAATTTTAATATTTTAATGAATAAAATTCCAATGAACTTCTATCAAGGAGTCTTGGTTGTCTTGATATTCAATTATCACACCAAAAATAGTTTTCTCTTATAATTATTTATCTAATCATTAAGGTGGTTATTTTATGTCTATATAAAATATTCTACATATAAAGGAGTCGGTAAATATAGAATAAAAATATATATTCACATTTCTATAGTGGATGGTAAGTGTTCCTTAAAAAGAATTGTTTTCATGAGCCACTCCTATAGTTACGATAATATAGGATCTCCATAAACCACCTGGATTAAAAGGATATTTAAATTGATTATTTAAATTAAACCTTGTATTGGGGAATCAATTTGTGCAATATCCAAACTCATTACATTTGAAGAATTTATGGATGGGATGATCATTAATTGGGGACTTCTTATCTTCTATTCTATAAATTATACTCTTACCATTACATTAATAGTTGTGGGTAGGTGTCCTTTTTTTATGACACTTCAAACACTTCCCTGACCCGTTAATGAAATTTCAATATTTCTTCCCCTTACATTTTTTAAATATTGGTAGTTGTATTTTCTTCCCCTAATGAATCTTATTAGTATTGATTACTTAATAGTTCCATTCCCTTTTTTATATCTAGAATAATCGGAGTCTTCTATGGCTAATTCGTTTTAAAGAGTTTTTTTAACCTACTAAGTAGTCAATAAATCTTGTTTTCAAATTTAATAATAGGGCCATAGGTGTAATATTGATGTATCATGAATATATTTTCATAAGTACCAATAAATTCATCCTCATTTTGTTTTGACTCTATAATTTTTTTAACATTTTCATATGAAGAGATCTAGGAAAATATTTGGTGAATAATATTTTATTAAACTCATTTCCTTCCATATAGTCAAATTTAACCTTTTCTATTGTATTTTTTATGAGGGTCCACCATTATGAGTCTCTACATCCACAATATGGACGACTATAAGAACCTTCTCTTTGTCTGAGCACTAGATTACAAGAAATATATTCTCCATTTCATTAATTCAATTCTAAATAATTAGTATATTGTAAATACAACTAATAGTGGGAGGAATTTGTCTCATAAAAGAATAAAAATAATGCTTCTACTTACTTTTTATATTCTTGATCTCAACATGTCTTTTATTATTATTTATATCCTGAGAGGTTTTAGTGAACATTATCATGAGGTATTTTACCCCATCTCCCATTTTATTTGGTTTTCCACTTTTATAATAACTGTATTTTTCTTTTCACCCATTGTTTACCTAGTCCCTCCTAGATCCATAAATTTACTAAAATAATGGATAGTTAGTTATATAGGTACTTATAAAAGGAAAATTATGAACATAGAATAAATAACTCATATTTAATTTGTAAACCCTACATTATAAACTTATAAGATTCAATATAGGTTATCCATTTTTCATTTCTTCTTAGGATTTTTATCATAAATATATTGAATTCCTTTATAATGGTTCATAAGGATCATAAAAAATAGTCAAATAATATCTTCTGAGAGTTTCAAACACGGCGTGTAGTTGGTACACTATTCCATGTACCCAATGAATATTGAGTTAATAAAAACTAGAATTTTAAGGGTATTTATCCCTATGTATATCTATTACCAATCCTGGGACCCATTTGTATATATCCATACATGGATGTTATTACTATAAAACCACACGTTATATACTTAACAAATATTTTGGGTATTTCCAATATTTAGGCTTATCCCTAGGGTTATTAATAATGTTTTCTAATATTAATCCCCCCAAATCACCATATACTTATTTGATATCATCTGAGTTTAATAAATCCAAACACACACACACACACATGCACACACACACACATATATATCTTATATCATTTTCACAATTTAATCATCATATTTATCAGGTATTATCACTAACTCTAAGTCTAAGATGTTTTGTATCTTGGCTGTTTAGGTATTTAGGAATCTTATTAATCCTTATAACCTCAACTTTTCCTGTAAAAAAATCTATATAAGTCTTACTATTATATATAGTCATGCATAAAATTTCCCAGAGAATGAAAAAAAACAAGCAGGATCTTACAATCTTAGTAAGGGGAACATATCAAAGAGACACAATGGGTTAGATCCAAAAATTATGAGAATATATGAATGAGAGGATAATTATTTTTTTAAAAGGACCTTATAATCATAAGGTATAATAATAATATATGATGAAACACCATAAATAATTGAATTAGTTAAAAAAACATCATGGAAGTGTAAACACATTCCGTGGATTGGAAATAAATAGAAATAATAATAATACGTTGAAACATGAAATTAGATCATGACGTGATATGGAATTGTGGAATAACCAGGAAATGAGTCACATATTTTTAAATTTGTCAAAAATATAATCATAGGAAAACACCTCTATAAATCGCAATCATACCCATGATTTTTGATTAAACCTAATCATGTTCAGGATTGAAATTTTTAATCAAACAAAATATTGCACAAACCTTCCATTGCTTCATGTGATATAAAACCTTAACTTATGCATTGTAGGGATATATATAAACCAACCCAAAATAATTAATAATTTTTTGTGACACATGATAATAATCATTCATCATATAATAAAAATAATATATAAATAAAATGGGTTTCATAACAACTCAAACTGTTATCGCATAAAACAATTATCAAGAATTCGATCAGATGACTTAAAAATTCAATCACCAAAAAAAGAGTATTTCATAAGATAATTTATAGGGTGATCAATAAAATTTATTTATAATATATATATTATAGATAGTAAAATACTAGTGAAATGAAGAAGTTTTCTAGAAATATATCTTAACATTGTCATAAGAGATGAAATTTCAAGTGACTCTCAAAAATTATTTTTTGAATGAAAGAGATGAATTTTAAAAATATCATCATAAAACGGATAATAATTAATGGGCCATTGAAAATAAATAATTACTATGATAATAAATTTATGTTGATGAATGAAATACATGTGTGAAAATAATTCATTTATTTTTTTAAAATACCTTAATAAAGAACTATATAACTAAAAATGATAAAATAATTATATTTAAATAAATTAAAGAAAAAAATAAATAACATATATGTTAAAAAGATTTTGGGATTCTAATTAAGTTAGGATAAAATTTTAGGGAATAAAAATATAGATATGGAAGAAAACGTGTCCTTATAAAATGTAGAAATTATTCTTCACAATATAACTTTTTAGGAAGGAGGAAATTAATCAATGATATTTTTTTAGAAAATGTACATTTTATAAATAGAAATAGAGAATATCATATATAATATGGAATTTCAAAATAATATAATCTAGGGATACCTTAGTTTGGGAAATTAGTTTATTACTCAATGAAAGAAAATTGATTCAATGCTAACCCTTGACTTAAATTGCTACCCTATTGAACATGTTCGAAATTCCACTATAATATCCATAGACACAATGATCATATATTTAAAAAAAATTAATATTTTTTTACCTTTTTAATTGTATTTTATGTTCATTTTTAACATAATTATTTCTTTTTTTGGTAAATATTCAGTTTGGGTAATTAATGGTTTTGACCATTCCATGTATGTCTTTGTATAATAGTTATAGTTTTCACTACATGTTTATAAGTTTTAAATATATAGAATATAAATGGTAATATAAATATAATTTACATAATGGTTTAATAGGTTCCATGTTCATTCTATGGATATTTTAGGTATTATTCATAAATAAAAAATTCAAAATGTGTTAGTTTTTATAACCTTTATCGTACAAATGGATTGTTTTATTAATATTAAATGTGAATAATAAAATTTTGATTTTAGAAGAAAAAAATAAATAAAATTTTCAAGATAATAATATATCTTACTAGAAATTATGTTTATATAACCATCCATGATAAAAATTTACAACATCTTTTATGTATGTGGTTAAACAAACCAGGACAAGAACATGCTAGAATTAATTGGTAAACATGATTATGGAATTATTTTATTATAGTATAACCATTAAAAAATAATTACAAATTCTTAAATTCATAATTATTATATAATGTTACCATTATTTAAGATATCTATATCATTCTTGATATTATAATTATAACATTGTTTGTGTATTTGGTAAAACTGAACCAAACAAGAGTTTGTAGTAATGAATGAGTGAATAAGAAAAAGAAATTTGGTAAGAAAAATCTTATTTTTATCAAATATTAATGATTTTAAAACCATCGTAATATAATAATAAGTAATATTTAAATAGACAGAGAGGAAAAATAGCTGGAAGAATAACAATACTAGAGAAGATACTTATGTAGAAGTATTTAATATTCTCTAAGAAAACTCCTTGATTATGAATGGATTTTCAATATTCTTATAGAAATAAGGTTAAAAACGTGTCATTTTATTTTTTATTAAGTAAATGAGATTTATTAATTTAGATAAATTGAATTTTAAGACTTTATTTTATGGGTTGATGTAAGTATCTTTTTATAAGTGATGGGAGGAAAACTCTAGTAAATACTTATAAAATTAAAATAAATGTAGTCATTTTCATGGGAAAATGTCACATAATATTTTTTATAAGGTGAGTTAGCTTCTAAATACACTCATAAAATAAAATTGGGTCATGTTTTAGTGATAATTGTGACCATATCACTTTAGTTAACACCCTTTTAAACCATTTTAACCCTTACTATATTGACAAACTCTTACCATGGTAACTTATTTAAATTCCAAATAATTAAGTTGGATTTCTTATGTTATATGGATTTTTATTATTCAATATATTGATTATATTTCACAATATTAAATCTATAAAGCCGGTAAAAATTAATTTTAATTTAAGATGTGCTCTATAATAAAAACAATATTGTAACTACTCAATAAATACTCAACTTTTCTGGAAAATTTTAAAATTATCACCATGATATATTTTATATATTATGAATTTAAAACTAATTTAAAATTTATAAAATTAAAAATCAAAATATTATACTATTTATTTATACTATATGAACCCAGTATGTGTAAAAACAATTTTCATATGGTTATTTTTAACCATAAAATGAATCAATGCTTTATTGTAGAATTAAATATATAATTTTTCAATAGTTACATGTTTATATTATTGTAAATACTACTTAAACCCCCCTAATACTTAAATATAAGATTTAAGTATAAGAAAATAATTTTTAGAAGTCGCATGTGGCGATTCCTCTAGAATGGATCTCATAGTGATTTCCCCAATTTTAAACATCTCCCATGGATGATTTTTCTCAAATCAAACTTGTTATATTATGTCTTGGTATTGGCGTAAGAAAACCCCTTGATATGTCACATCTTTTACAATCAAATACAAGTAAGATTCATTATTAAGACTTATTCTTATTAACTATATCAGTTCTTGTTTATATATGAATTTTATGATTCAATCATCTTTATTTATAACTACCAATAAGGATCATATTTAATAATTTTATTTGTTTAATATATCATGGTTTACTTTAGTTTGATGGATCATATGAAATAATATACTAAACTAATTTTCTAAGAGTAAATATTTAATAAAATAGTGGATTGTTGTAGATAGAATTATTAAGGTGTTAATAAGGCATTACATTCAAAATTTAGATGATTAAAGAATAAAAAATTTAAATATTATGTCTTGGTTGAGAGTCTATTTTTAATTTTGGGATTTGATTTTAGAAGTTTTTTTATTTTATGTTGTAATTTGAAGTGTTTTTTGGTATTCCATGATTTTTAAATGGGTTTTTAGGTATTTGAAAATACTAAAAGGGGTGTGATCTTTAAACCTTGAATATATTTGATATTGGGTTCCCAGTGGGTTTTCACTAGGTACCTGATGAGGATGGTAAGGGAAATAGTTCCCACGTGGTGTTATGAGGTTCTTATAGGCCCACAATTGGGTAATCTATGGTCCAATGTCCATATTATTATTTAAATTGTGAATATTGATCATTTTTTATTTCTTTCTTTAATCCCCATTTTGGGATCCTTTGACACTCAGTCCCCCCCAATGAGCATGTCTCATAGTGTTCCTCTAAGTTTCCCTCTTCCCCTTCTTCCTCCATGTGATCTAATATGGAATCAAGGTAGTTTTTCAAGATTACTATAATCTAATCCACCACTAATATCCATTTATCCACTTACTATTATTTCTTATATGATTCTTTCTACATGGGTAGGATATTTTTCTTAGATATCTCACCATGTCATGGTGAAACCATCCTTAAACCTATGGATTTTATCATTCTTGACTTAGGGAAGTTCTTGTGAGTAAATTGAAATCTTTTTGTTAGTATTCTGATATGAAGTGATTGTGTATCAAATTTTTCTATGGTTTTCATGATTTTAATATGAAATTAGAATATTATAAGGTTGTTTTATTTAGGGAAATTAAATATAATATATTTTGGTTTATTTTTAGATTATTATTATATGTTTTCCCTTAAGGTTTATCCTTATTTTTTTATGTGAATGTTTTAACTAGTTACTGTGATGGTGGAATTTCAAATTATGTACTCTTAGAGGATTCTCGAGTATCATTTATAGTTGTTAAATATTTAAAATAAATAATTTATGGGTATCAACTATTTAAGTGAATTCTTAAGCTATCTCCTAAATATTTATATTATTATTTTCATAAAATTATAATCAAAAAAGGTTAACTATTTTATGAATTATCAATGGATGATAATCCAATGTTTTCAAACAATAAATTTATTCTTCTCAAATATTGTTTTCTATTTCTCTACTTATTTAGTGTATTAGTGTTTTTTATTCATAAACCAGGCCATCAACCCATACAAAAATTATTTTCATGTTGTGTTATTGTATAATTTGAGTATGTAAAATTTATCATGCCTCAAATAGGGTTATTTCATTATATGATTTTATATATTCTTTTGTTCATTAATTGACATAAAAGTTTGAAATGATTTATTATTTTAACCTATCTGGATGATCATAATGAATATTATTTATTATTTGTGTGAATTCATCTAGAATGCTTCTTTGGTGTGTTTTTTGAAATATAATGGAACCTATAAGACTGAGGTTTAAGAAATGTGACAATGAACTATTAAACACACTTATCCTTAAGTATTACTATTTCACACTAAGAGATATCATTTCATCATATTATATCCAAAATCAGTTATAATCCAATGATCCAAAATTAAGATTTTTTCAGATTTTCATTGGTGGTGAAGTGATGGTGTGGTTATTTTTATTGAATGAAATAATATCTCTTATAATTTATATTCCTTTAATGCTGGACGGTTTTTTAAATATAACTTTATCTTTTAAAATATAACACATTCACCTTTTGAAAAGTTAATTTTTTTTATTCTTGAAAATTATAGATTTTAAACAAAAGGTGAATGTGTATTTTAATGTGTAATTGTTTTTATATAGTATAAATATAATGAAATTTTTTTTCTTAAATTATAAGTGACACCTTTTAAAATAATTTTTTTCTTATAGATGTTTTGGAGAGTCAAAACTCTAAATTATAAAAATAATTTCTTGTTTAAAATTAAATAATTTCATTAATGATTTCATATTACTTCAAAAAAAGTAATTAATGATTTTTATGATTACTAAAATTAACATGTTTTCTAGTATAACTCTAGATGTTACTCAGGTAATGATTTTAATTCCATATGAATAAATTTAAAATAAATATTGAAATTTAATGTAAAAAATATCAAAGGCTATGTATGATTTTTTACATATTAGACTTGGAAAATGTGATATACAATAGCATGATACATGATTAAAATTTTGTTTACAACAAACGAAAATTAAAATGATATAGTTCCCATGAACTCATATATTTCTTATGTCCTGATTGTTTTTGTTTTTAATCTTGTTATGTTTCTTCATATTGAATGTAGGATTTATATAATTAATACAATTATTTAATTTGGTGATCATAATAGATTGAATGTTTTATTTGTTTTCAAGAATTCATACTACTTTTATGATTGATAAGCATTACAATGAGGTGGATAAATGTGTGTTTGTGTGTGTTTATTATTTCTATAAATATTTTATATACATGTTACCTAATTCGGAGTGTAATTATGTGATAAGATCCCAATTAATTTACTTTGAATACCTATTTCCAATTTTTATAGGACGTTTTGTGGCCTCAAATTTATACAAAACATCCACATTACATTGAATGTGCTTAGTCCTTGACTAAAGATGTGTAAATAGGTGGGATATATATAGACCTGGCCTTAAACATTACATAATCTTGAATTAAATAAATAATTCACATTGATGATATTTTCAGGTTTAGATTTTTAGAGAATTAGGCCATAACTATTTCTAGTTCCATGTTTTAGACAACATGAATTTTCCTTGATCTCATCCTTGACCCTATTCCACTTTATGTCCTGTGAAAAACATTTCACAAACTTGGTATGAGATCAAAAAGCTCAGTAAGGGTTAAAAATTAAGGAAGGAAAACATTATCCCATCAACAAATACAAATCAAAGAAACCAATACTTTTCAATCATAACATACCTTACGAAATCATAATATTTATGTATAACACATAGAATTCATAAATCCTAAAGGTAACTTATAGAATTCATGTCATACTTACATTGTAGCTATCAAAGCTATATAGGGAGTCACATTTGGAATACCCATCATAGTATATTCCCCAAATCTCTTAGGAGAAGCCTTAATGTTTACCTCCGTTATGTAACCCAATGCATTGGAGAGCTGTCTCGGGCTCAACCGCCCTAGGTGTATCACGAAACTACTCGTATTTATAATCAATTCCCAATGAACATAACATTTCAATGACACATAAAATAAGCATAATTTAAAGATAAGACTTCCTCATAGCAATCACAATATATCATTTCTAGACATTGACATAATCAATGCTTAATCAAACCATTTTCAAAACCATTTATAACATTTAATAAAGTGATTTTTGAATCAAAGTGTCCCATACCAATTTGAATATTTTTAAGGAATTAAAATTTTAAAACATTAATTTACGTATAAAAAAATCATTAAAACCATTTTTAAAACATGTAAATTAACGATAAATATTTATAAGAATAAATCGTTAAAACTTTTAAATTGATATTTTGGTTAAAGAGACTAGTAACACTTGAGAAGCACTTGACTGAACATAATTATAGAATAAAATGTAACAAAGCCTATGATATCATGAGAATAATTATATTCATGATATAATATTTTAAAGGGCATTATATACACCATATAAAAGTTTATTGATGCATGACAACAAATAAGTCTCAATGGAATGTAAATTGAGATAAAATCCCTTACAAATATGGAATCCATAGATTAAGGATAAATAATTTACATAATTATGTGTGGAAAATATAAATACACTCAATATGATTGTATATTCAGTGTAAAACAATTAGTGGTCATTCAAACATACTCATAGCACAACATAATCAATAACTGTAAGTTTATCCCAATGAATTGAAATTGGGATAAGAAGTTCCCTTACAGAAATTAGACTACCTAATGGCATCACATTAAAATTCATAAAATGATTTGACAAGAGAGATAAGGGTATCTCATAACTTGGACATAAAATTTACATTAATAAGGGTATATAATAACATATCCCAACATAAGAATATGTAAATTAAAAGGCATTACAAAAAGAAGTCTTTTAAAAAGAGAAGTGTGAAAGGTTTCCTTACTGATTAGGTAACAAACGAAACATACCCCCCATGAAGGAAGGATCATAAAATGAATTTTTAAATACCCATAAATTAAATAATATCACCCAAAGAATAAAATCATGGGCCATACATATTCCATACAAAAAAAAATAGTGGCAAATATAGCATGAATCTCATGGGAATAAAAAGTGAGATGAAATCTCTTTACCACGTAGTAATCAATCGAGTTATATGACCAAAAGTTAATTAACACCAAATTAATCACATAATACCACTAATATAAAAAAAATCATGATAATATATATCAAATTTTAGTGCACAATACACAACATGCGATAAATAAGTAGCGAACAATGGAAATCTCACGAAATTAAGAGTGAGATAAGAAATCCCTTACGACATGTCCAACTTGACTTGTTTGTTCCATGTTCATCCTGAATAATTAACCTATGTTAATTTATAATTTATTTAGAACCTTTTTCAATTTTATTATTCCTTTTTATCACTTATTACCTTGAAATAACAGTTAGTAATTTTTTTGGGTTCATATTGGACATTTTGTCGATGTTCGGAACATGAGTCAAAAAATGAACTTGTTTTAATTACAATTTGTCCATGTTATCAAAATTACATTATCTCTATAATGATATTAATGATTTATATATCATATATATCATATATACCCATTATATATATGTATTTATAATAGTACATAACATTTGGAGATAAGAAATTAAATGCATCGTTTATGGAGACGGTAAGTCGTACATACGCATGGATGCTACTTTCATTTGTATTTTGTATTTTAATAGAATAAAAACATAATGATACATAGTTATATAGTAATTATAGTATAATAAAATATATAATTTCATTAAATCTATCCTTTATGCATCCCATGTATGGCATGACCAAGTCATATCACTTTGAGGGGGCGGTAGACCGCACTATCACAAATGAAATTATCGCGTTTATCCATAATGGAAACCATAAAGGTATGATATAAATGAAAAATACATAAGCATAAAGAAAACATAAACATAATATATATCATATGTAAATATAATTCCATCTTAATGGCCAACATGAGGGGCGGTATGAGATAATTGAACAATCATCATTTCACGAGGTGTTAGTTTTCCATCCACAAAAACGATATGTTCCTTACCCATTAGATGGAGGTGTGTGTAAGTGTAGTTTGAATAAATCTAATAAAAAAACTAGTATATTTAGGATACTTTTTTGTTATAAAATAACGTAATAAAAAGATATTAGGGGTTAGAGAAGTAAAAGAAAAGAATTTTAGAGAAACCATTACTTTAAGATCGGGTAAATCCCTTTGATTTCAACCGAAAGGATTTCTTGAAATGCGTTATTATTAATGTAAGACTTCTAGGTGAAAGATATGGATCTTGAGTGCTTATTTGGGCAGGGTTTTGGTGATCCAAGGGTCTTGAGAGGTGTGACAAATGTGTTAGAAGTGGTAACCTTTTGTAAGGGAGAGGAGGGGCTCTTAAGGAATGTTTGAAAATGTTATTTTATTATAAATTTATTTTCAGTTTCAAAAGGTTCAAAACATATTAAAGTAGAAGATAAAGTTACTCATGATCGAAATAAAATTATCCAGTAAGATTTGGGTTGGTTTTGGATATTTTTTTAATATTTATATTCTTATTTATTTTAATCATTTATTACTGAGGTTAATACTACATCATTATTGTGTCATAAATAATTTTTTGATTTGATGTCCAAAAATTATAGAAAAAATACCATGATGTAGGAAATATTTTTATCTTTCCAATTAATTTTTATAGTCTAAAATATAACTCATATAACCCCATGTAAAAATTTATTTACTAAATGATATTTGTTTGTGTCATTTTTGTCTTTACTTTAAATTAATTAATCTAAGGTGTCATTAAAACTCTCATGTGGCTCTAGGGGGTCCCAAATTCGGCCCAAGGATCCCAATGGTTTTTCATGACTCATATAATAATGTTTTTACAAGTTTTAAAGTAATTTTTTATTATTATAATATTCTTTTTTAAATTGAATTACCCTATTTAGCTTTAATTGCGGTAAATAAAAGTCAAAAGTTACTCATCACCAAAAATAATTTTCATCTTATTGAACCATATATTACTTATTAATATCAACAATGTATGTCAGATTTTCTAAATTGAATTCATAGAAGTAGTAAAATTTCATTTAAATGAAAAAGTTAGTTTATTAACTACTACATAGTGGTTCCACTATTCATAAAAAATTGACGTTTTTCAGAAAAATACCAAAAATTATTTTGAAGAAATGTTAGATATTCTGAATTAAAAATGATGTCTATTTTAGAAAATTAAAACCATTTAATTATCATAAATTAAATTAAAATTAATTTCTTTTGTCAAAACAAATAGTGTGTTTTTAAGAAACAATATCTACAAAAAATTGGCACTTGTTTATGTCCAATTTTAAAGTGGAATTAATTCCAATGACCACCATTGGATTAAATGATAAAAATATAATCTAATTACACAATAAAACCAAATAAAATTATAATATATCAATATAATTAAATTAGATTAAAAATCATATTTGAATTAAAATACAGTATTTTTTACTATTCATTAAAAAATGAATTTTATCTGAAAAATACCAAATAAATAATCAAAGTAAATTTTGGTGTCCCGATTCTAAAGAAAAATTTTATTGGGTCAAATAGAATATAAAAAAGTGACCAAAACTAGATTAAAAGTGGGTTCCCATCAAAAGGCGTTAAATCGTCCTTTTTGTGAATATTAGAGTGTGTATGCTTAAAATTGAATTCTTTTCTTATTTTAAACCTCTAACTTTTATTGGATAAATGTAAAAAAATTTAAAAAACATGTATAATCATTTTTCCAGTTAGTTCAATTCATTCTCTCCATTACAATGACTAGACATTAACTACCTTTTAAAATAATATTATATTATTATTTTTTAGTATGACCCAACATTGTGTGCGATGTAAGATTTCAAAGAAACCAGTTGTTATGTATATGGTACGCCATCAAACATAGAATCCCCTTTGAAGTAAAATTAATATTTAATTTAAAAAATTTAATATATATGAAAATGTCATATTCTTTATTTCACTGGGAAGTTACATCCTTCCCCCTTTTGTGAATTGCATCCTTGCAATTTTAAAAAAATTGGGCTCGGAAACTCATTGAAAGCCCCACATCAGAAAAATAATCAATAAAACAATCACTCTATAATAATGTAAGAGAAGTAAAAAGGTTACCCAAGATAACTGATACTAGGATTCCCCGAAAACATGTATATCGAGGAGAAAAAAACCTTCCAGTTCTGATGGAGAGTTATAGAAAACATGATTAGGAGAAAATTAACCACCAGAAAATCACAAACTTGTGATGGGTTAAAGAGACTTTGATTCCCCATTAAGAAAAGTTTACAGACAACGTTTTTGTTTTAAATTAATTTTCATTGAGGAATTTATTTATTATATTAAATAAAAACATAAGGGAACATACTTACTTATCATGTAGACTTTCATCCTTTACTAGATTTCTAACACAAACTCATATTTTCTCCAAAAGACGAGTATTCAGGATGACTAGTTCACATTAATAGCACTATAAACAACTTCGATATAATAAAATAATCAACAAAATATGAACTATATATTTCCCATGTCTTTAGACCTTAACCAAAACCAAAATGGTTTGTAAACGATCACATAATCCTAAAAAAGGATAATCTTTTACAAAAACAAAAACCACTCTAAATCTCAAAAAAAATTCAAAAAAAACCCAAAGTTCATCAATGACCATTCATTACACAACTATCCTTAAAATTCTTCAATAAAACCCAAACTATCATTGAAACTAAAAACTCAGAAGAATTTGATCACATAGTCTTCCATGATAAATCTTAACATTAATCTCCAAATAACATTAGTTACTCTTAAAGTCTCATATTGAAAAGTAATTAACCTAATCACATATTCTCTATGATTAGTTAATAATTTCCATATATAACCCAAAATCAACTTATTCTTTATTCATAAAATCATCTAACAAAAAATAATTAATAATACTAACCCGGGAGTTCGCGTAGTCTAGTGGTAAGCGATAAATCCCAGACGCACTTTGGTTTTTTGTTTGATTTTCATAGCTTTGTCCTATGCGATAGGTTTTCACGCAGTCTACGTGTTATCCATTTTCAAAAACTACATAAATTTATAACATTCCCAAAAAGAGATAAATTCATCCAAAATAAACATAACATATTTTTACCGTGAAGGTTATCTAATAACATTCATTTTTCATCCCAACATGTATTAACCTATAATGTCCTCTAATTCAAGGATCATATAAACCCAAATAGTTATTTACAACTATATCCACAAAATAAAAGATAGTTATTAGTTGAATAAAATACTCATATATCAAACATCAGGGTTACACATACTATAAAAATGCTTGTAATGTAATCCCATCATCAAAAGTCCTTAATAATTTTAAGCATTTCACCATCCTAAAATCTACCATAACTCTTGAATCCCTTATTTGTTGACTTCTGACGTATTAAAAATTCTTCTTGATCCATTAACCATTCCTTTCAAAATTATTCTGAAATACTTCATTCTTACAAACAAAATCATGAATCATATTCTAAGATATAATAATATCAAAACATATGTTAAGAAATAATTGATACCTTTCATTGGTCACTGTCAGTTTCTTCATCCTCTCTCAGAATGGAATTTAGTAATGGTATACAAATATTTGTACGATCATGGTGATACCATTCCCAAAACATCTTTGTAGGAAATATATTTGTATAATGACCATGGACAACACATTTGAAACATTTAATTGATTCCTCATAAAGAACTACATTACCTTTCCTAGATTCAACTGGATTCTTCCTTTTTCCATGGTAGGTTCTTGATTTATGACCTTCATTTCCACATCTATGGCATCTTACCATCCCTTTGAAACATTTTCCTAGGTGATTCTTTCCAAATCCTTGACACATAGGTTTTTTTAACATACTTACCATTATGATTATTACCTTAACTTCCATAGGTATTTGTTTCTCACATATATGAAGCCTTATAAAAATCACCATGGTTCAGGTGGTCAATCATTACTTTAGATATTTGGTTGAAAAAAACCCAAGTGTTCTCATTGCATCTCCCATTTCATTCAATTGACCATTCAAAAAACTATCACAGTTTTCTTCACATACACTATTACATTAGTTCCTACTAGATCCAGCCATTTACTAAAACCAAAAAGGCCAGTGTTAGTATATTAGTAAAATCATCATATAATATGTTATTATAAGGGTTAATACTAAGATATAATTATTAATATTATCTTAAAATCATTCACTTTGTTTAAAAAAACTATGATTCTTTCTGAAATCCTAACCATTATGGTAATGTCACTTATGATAAAAGAATACCCTAACCTCTAAAGTTATCTTAACAGACCTCTGATACCAACAATAAGAAACTGAACTTAATCATTACATAATTTAGAATCAAATGAATAATTCACATTGAGGAAATTTTCTGGTTTAGAATTTTAGAGAATTAGGCCATAACTATTACATATTATCTTGAATATTACATGTAGACACTACTACTCTATATCCATTTTTTTATAAAATAAAATATCTTAAAAATAAACAAGTCTAGTTCCATGTTTTAGACAGTATGCCTTTTCTATGATCTCATCCTTGAACCTATTCCACTTTATGTCATGTGAAAAACATTTTGAAAACATGGGAAGAGATCAAAAAGCTCAGTAAGGGTTTTAAAATAAGGAAGGAAAACATTATCCCATCAATAAATACAAATCAATGAAACCAATACTTTTCAATAATAACATAACTTACGAAATAATAATATTTATGAATAATACACAAAAATTATAATTAATATGGGTAACTTATGTCATTCATATCATCTTACATTGTAGCTATCACAACTACATAGGGAGTCATATTTATAATACTAATCACAATATATTCCCTAAATCTCTTAGGAGAAACATTAAGTTTTACCTCTATCACGTTACCAAATTTTTTGGAGATCTATCTCGGGCTCACCCGCCCTAGGTTTATCGCGGAACAAACCGTATACATAAACGATGCACAATAACCATAATATATTGATAACATATAAAAAAATCATAATGGAATGATAATATTTCCACATTTCAATCACAATATATCATTTCAAGATATTTACATAATCAATGCTTAATCAAACCATTTTCAAAACCATTTAAAACATTTAATAAAGAGATTTTTGAATCAAAGTGTCCCATACCACTTTGAATATTTTATGGAATTAACATTTTAAAACATTAATGTCCATATAAATAAATCCTTAAAACCATTTTTAAAACATGTAAATTAATGAGAATGATTTAGAGTAATAAATCTTTAAAACTTTTAAAATAATGTTTTGGTTAAAGAGTCTCGTAACACTTGAGAAGCACTTGACAGAACATAATTAAAGAAAAAAATGAAACTAAGAATATGATGTCTTGAGAATAAGGATATTCATGATATAATATTTCATAGGGTAGTATATACACCATATAATGTTAATTGGAACATGACAACAAATAATTCTCAATGGAAGGTAAATGAAAACGAAATCCCTTACAAATATGGTATCATTAAATTAATGATAAATCAATTAACTAATTATGTGTGAAAAATATAAGTACACTAAATATGATGGGATATTAAGGTTATAACAATAATATTTAATTCACATATATTCATAGCACGACATAATCAATAAGTATAAGTTTATCCCAAATAATTGAAATTTTGTTAAGTAGTCCCCTTATAGAAATTCTACAGCCTAACAACGTCACATTAAAATTCATAATATGAGTTTATGATAGAGAAAAGGGTATCTCATCACTTGGACATAAAATTCAAATCAATAAGGGTATATAAAAACACAACCCAACACAAGAAGATGTAAATTAAAATACATTATGAAAAGAATTATTTTAAAAAGAGAAGGGTGAAAGGTTCCCTTACTGATTTGGTAACATATGAAATATACACCCCATGAAGGAAGGATAATATAATTAAGATGTAAATAACCATAAATTATATTATATTACTCAAATAATACAATCATGGGTAGTAAATATTCCACACAAAATCAAAATAGTGGCAAATATAGCATGAATCTCATGGGAATAAAAAGTGAGATTAAATCCCCTTACCACGTAGTAATCAATCGAGTTATATGACCAAAATTTTATAACTGCCAAATGAATCACATAATGACATGAATATTAAGAAATTCATGGTAATATATATCAAATGGAAGTACACAATACACCACATGAAATAAATAAGTGGTGAACAACAGAAATCTCACGAAATTAAGATTGAGATAAGAAATCCCTTACCTCATGTCCAAATTGAATTGTTTGTTCCTTATTCATCCTGAATAATAAAAATAATTCAATTTATAATTTCTCAGGAACCTTTTAAAATTTTATTATTCCTTTTTTATCACTTATTACTTTGAAATAACAATTAGTTAATTTTTGAGTTCATAATGGACATTTTGTCGATGATCGGAACTTGATTCAAAAAAAGAACTTGTTATGATTACAATTTTTCAATGTGTTTAAAAGTAAATTATCTCCAGAATGATACTAATTATTTACATATCATATATATCATATATATATAGTATATATATGTATTTATAATAGTACATGACATTTGGATATAATAAATGAAATGCACCGTTCATGGAGACGGTAAGCTATACGTATGTATGAACGCTACTTTCTTTTATATTTCATATTTTAATAGAATTAAACCATAATTATACATAGGTATATCACAATTCCAGTATAATATCATATATAACTTCATTAAATCCATCCTTCATGTGTCTGACTTATGGTATGAATGTGTTATATCACTTTGAGTGGGCGGTAGTCCGCACTTCAACAAATGAAATTATCACATTTACGCATAATGGAAACTATAAAGGTATGCTATAAATGAAAAAATCATAAGAATAAAGAAAAAATAAACATAATATATATCATATATAAATATAGTGCCATCTTAATTTCCAACATTAGAGGTAGTATGAGATAATTGAACAATCATCATTTTGTGAGGTGTTAGTTTTCCCTCCACAGAAACAATATGTTATTTACCCATTAGATGAAGGTGTGTGTAAGTATGGTCTGAATAAATCTCATAAAAACATCCTAGTATATTTAGGATACTTTTTTTGTTGTTAAATAAAGGAATAAAAAGAGATTAGGTGTTGGAGAAGTAAAATAAAAGAAAATAATTTAAGAGAAATCTTTACCTAAAATCGGGTAACTTCCTTTGGTTTGATCCAAAAGGATTTCTTGAAGTTCCTTCTGCCTAAGGTAAGGCTTATAGGTGGAAGAGAGGGATATTGAGAGCTTATTTGGGTAGGTTTTGGATGAGCCAAATATATTTAGTCGTGTAAGGAATGGGTTATAATAGGATTCCTTTTATAATGGAGAGGATGATCTCTTAAAGAATGTTTGAAAATGTTATTTTACTATATAGTTATCATCATTTTCAAAAGGTCAAAAACACATTAAATTATAAGATAAGGTGACTCATGGTCAAAATAAAATTATCCAATAATAATTGGATAAGATTTTGATATTTTTTTAATATTTATAATCTTATTTATTTAAATCATTTATTAATGAGGAAAATACTGCATCATTTTTGTGTCATGAATAATATTATTTATTTGATGTCTAAAAATTATATATATAAATTCCATGATGTAGGAAATATTTTTATCATTCCAATGAATATTTATTTTTGAAAATATAACTTATATAACCCCATGTAAAAATTTATTTACTAAAAGATATTTGTTTGTGTCATTTTTGTCTTTACTTTAAATTAATTACTCTAAAGTGACATTATCACTCTCTAGTGGCTCCAGGGTGTCCCCAAATCGGCCCAAGAATTACAATGGTTGTACATGGCTCAAAAAATATTTTTTGGACAAGTGTTAAGGTAATTTGGTAATATTATAATATTCTCGTAGATTTTTCCTATGCGACAGGTTTTCACGCAGTCTGCGTGTTATCCTTTTTCAAAAACAATATAAATTTATAACATTACCAAAAAGAGATAAATTCATAAAAAATAAACATAACATATTTTGACCATGAAGGTTATCTAATAACATTAATTTTTCATCCCAACATGTATTAACCTTTAATTTCCTCTAATTCAAGGATCATATAAACCCAAATAGTTCTTTACTACTATATCCACAAAATAAAAGATAGTTATTCCTTGAATAAAATTTTCATATATCAAACATCAGGGTTACACATAACATAAAAAGGCTTGTAATGTAATCCCATCGTCAAAAGTCCTTAATAAATTTATGCATTTTACCATCCTAAAATCTACCATAACTCTTGAATCCCATATATGTTGACTTCTTACGCATTAAAAATTATTCATGATCCATTAGCCATTCCTTTCGAAATTATTCTGAAATACTTCATTCTTACAAACAAAATCATGAATCATATTCTAAGATATAATAATATCAAAACATATGTTAAGAAATAATTGATACCTTTCATTGGTCACTGTCAGTTTCTTCATCCTCAATCAGAATGAAATTTAGTAATGGTAAACAAATATTTGTACGATCGTTGTGATGCCATTCCCGAAACATCTTTGTATGAAATCTATTTGTATAATTACCATGCACAACACATTTGAAACATTTAATTGATCCCTCAGAAAGAACTACTTTCCCTTTCCTAGAGTCAACTGGATGCTTCCTTTTTCCATGGTAGGTTCTTTCTTTATGACCTTCATTTCCACATCTATACCATCTTACCATCCCTTTGAATCATTTTCCTAGGTGTTTCTTTCCAAATCCTTGACACATAGGTTTTTTAACATACATAACTTTATGATTATTACCTGAACATACTTAGGTATTTGTTTCTCACATATATGAAGCCTTATAAAAATCACCATGGTTCAGGTGGTCAATCATTACTTTAGATATTTGGTTGAGAATAACCACAAGAGTTCTCATTGCATCTCCCATTTCATTCAATTGACCATTCAAAAAACTATCACAGTTTTCTTCACATCCACTATTACATTAGTTCATACTAAATCCAGCCATTTACTAAAACCAAAAAGGTCAGTGTTAGTATATCAGTAAAATCATCATATAATATCTTATTAGAAGGGTTAATACTAAGATATAATTATTAATATTATCTTAAACTCAGTAACTTTGTTTAAAAAAACTATGATTCTTTCTGAAATCCTAACCATTATGGTAATGTCACTTATGATAAAAGAATACCCTAACCTCTAACGTTATCTTAACCGACCTCTGATACCAACAATAAGGACCTGACCTTAAACATTACATAATTTAGAAATAAATGAATAATTCAAATTGAGGATCTTTTCTCGTTTAGAATTTTAGAGAATTATGCCATAAATATTACATATTAACTTGAATATTACATGTAGACACTACTACTCTATATCCATTTTTTTTATAAAATAAAATATCTTAAAAATAAACAAGTCTAGTTCCATGTTTTAGACAGTATTCCTTTTCCATGATCTCATCCTTGACCCTATTCCACTTTATGTCATGTGAAAAACATTTCAAAAACACGAGAAGAGCTCAAAAAGCTCAGTAAGGGCTTTGAAAAAAGGAAGGAAAACATTAGAACGTCAATAAATACAAATCAAAGAAACCAATACTTTTCAATAATAACATACCTTACAAAATAATAATATTTATGAATAATACACAAAAATTATAATTAATATGGGTAACATATGTCATTCATATCATCATACATTGTAGCTATCAAAACTACATAGGGAGTCATATTTAGAATACTAATCACAGTATATTCCCTGATTCTCTAAGGAGAAACATTAATGTTTACCTCTATAACGTTACTCAATGCTTTGGAGAGCTATCTCGGGCTCACCCGCCCTAGGTTTATCGCGGAACCACCCGAATACATAAACGATTCCCAATAACCATAATATATTGATGACATATAAAACAGTCATAAAGGAATGATAACATTTCCATATTTCAATCACAATATATCATTTCATGATATTGACATAATAAATGCTTAATCAAACCATTTTCAAAACCATTTAAAACATTTGATAAAGAGATTTTTGAATCAAACTGTCCCATAACACTTTGAATATTTTATGGATTTAACATTTTAAAACATTAATGTCCATATAAATAAATCCTTAAAACCATTTTTAAAACATGTAAATTAATGAGAAAGATTTAGAGTAATAAATCTTTAAAACTTTTAAAACAATGTTTTGGTTAAAGAGTCTCGTAACACTTGAGCAGCACTTGACAGAACATAATTTAAGAATAAAATGAAACCAAGCATATGATGTCCTGAGAATAAGGATATTCATGATATAACATTTCACAGGGTAATATATACACCATATAAAGTTAATTGGTACATGACAACAAATAATTCTCAATGGAAGGTAAAAGAAAACGAAATCCCTTACAAATATGGTATTATTAGATTAAGGATAAATCAATTAACTAATTATGTGTAAAAATATAAATATACTAAATATAATGGGATATTAAGGTTATAAAAATAATATCTCATTCACATATATTCATAGCACGACATAATCAATAAGTATAAGTTTATCCCAAATAATTGAAATTTTGTTAAGTTGTCCCCTTACAGAAACTCTACAGCCTAACATCGTCACATTAAAATTCATAATATGAGTTGATGAGAAAGAGAAGGGTATATCATCACTTGGACATAAAATTCACATCAATAAGGGTATAGAAAAACACATCCCAACACAAGAAGATTTAAATTAAAATACATTATGAAAAGAATTCTTTTAAAAAGAGAAGGGTGAAAGGTTCCCTTACTGATTTGGTAACATACGAAACATACACCCCATGAAGGAAGGATAATATAATTAAGATGTAAATAACCATAAATTATATTATAGTACTCAAATAATACAATCATGGCTAGTACATATTCCACACAAAATGAAAATAGTTCCAAATATAGCATGAATCTAATGGGAATAAAAAGTGAGATTAAATCCCCTTACCACGTAGTAATCAATCGAGTTGTATGACCAACATTTTATAACTTCCAATGAATCACATAATAACATGAATATTAATAAAATATTGGTAATATATATAAAATGGAAGTACATAATACACCACATGAAATAAATAAGTGGTGAACAACAGAAATCTCACGAAATTAAGAGTGAGATAAGAAATCCCTTACCTCATGTCCAAATTGAATTGTTTGTTCCTTATTCATCCTGAATAATAAACATAATTCAATTTATAATTTCTCAGGAACTTTTTTCAAGTTTATTATTCCTTTCTTTATTACTTATTACCTTGAAATAACAATTAGTTAATTTTTGAGTTCATAATGGACATTTTGTCGATGTTTGGAACTTGATTCAAAAAAAGAACTTGTTATGATTGCAATTTGTCAATGTGGTAAAAAGTAAATTATCTCTAGAATGATATTAATTATTTACATATCATATATATAATATATATCTAGTATATATATGTATTTATAATAGTACATGACATTTGGAGATAAGAAATGAAATGCACCGTCCATGGAGACGGTAAGCTATATGTATGTATGAATGCTAATTTCATTTATATTTCATATTTTAATAGAATTAAACCATAATTATACATAGGTATATCATAATTCCAGTATAATATCATATATAACTTCATTAAATCCATCCTTCATGTGTCTGTCTTATGTTATGAATGTGTTATATCACTTTGAGTGGGCGGTAGTCTGCACTTCAACAAAGGAAATTATCACATTTACCCATACTGGAAACCATAAAGGTATGCTATAAATGAAAATATCATAAGAATAATGAAAAAATAAACCTAATATATATAATATATAAATATAGTTCCATCTTAATTTCCAACATGAGAGGCAGTATGAGATAATTGAACAGTCATCATTTCGTGAAGTGTTAGTTTTCCCTCCACAGAAACAATATGTTATTTACCCATTAGATGGAGGTGTGTGTAAGTCTGGTCTGAATAAATCTCATAAAAACATCCTAGTATATTTAGGATAATTTTTTTTGTTATTAAATAAACGAATAAAAAGAGTTTAGGTGTTGGAGAAGTAAAATAAAAGAAAATAATTTAAGAGAAATCTTTACCATAAAATCAGGTAACTCTCTTTGGTTTGAACCAAAAGGATTTCTTGAAGTGCCTTCTGCCTAAGGTAAGGCTTCTAGGTGGAAGAGAGGGATGTTGAGAGCTTATTTGGGTAGGTTTTGGATGAGGCAAAGGGATTTAGTGGTGTGCGGAATGGGTTATAAGAGGTGTCATTTTATAATGGAGAGGAGGAGCTCTTAAAGAATGTTTGAAAATGTTATTTTATTATATACTTATAATAGTTTTAAAAAGGTCAAAAACACATTAAATTAGAAGATAAGGTGACTCATGGTCGAAATAAAATCATCCAATAATAATTGGATAGGATTTGGATATTTTTTTTAATATTTATAATCTTATTTATTTAAATCATTTATTAATGAGGTAAATACTGCATCATTTTTGTGTCATAAATAATATTATTTATTTGATGTCTAGAAATTATATATATAAATACCATTATGTAGGAAAATTTTTTATCATTCCAATGAATATTTATTTTCGAAAATATAACTTATATAACCCCATGTAAAAATTGATTTACTGAAAGATATTTGTTTGTGTCATTTTTGTCTTTACTTTAAATTAATTACTCTAAAGTGACATTATCACTCTCTAGTGGATATAGGGGGTCCCCAAATCTGCCCAAGCATTCCCATGGTTGGACTTTCCTCATAAAATAAGTTTTAGAAAAGTGTTAAGGTAATTTGGTAATATTATAATATTCTTTTTACCTTGAATTACCTTATTTAACTTTAATCGTAGTAAATAAAAGTTCCAAGTTACTGTTCATCAAAAATTATTTTCATCTTATTGAACCGAATTTTACTTACTAATAAAAACCATGTATGTAGGATTTTATAAATTCAATTCATATAAGTGAAAAAATTTCATTTAAATGAAAAAGTTAGTTTTTTGACCAATACATAGTGGTCTCACTATTCGTCAAAAATTAAAGTTTTTTTAGAAAAATACAAAACTTCTACATAGTCTATATTTGATATTAAAAAATCAAAAATGATTTTTATTTTTTTTTAAAAAAATAGAAGTTTCATTAATTGATTTAAAATTGATTTCCGTTGGCTAAACTAATAGAGTGTTTTTAAGAAACAATATCTACCAAAAGATTGGCACTTGTTTATGTCCAATTTCAAAGTGAAATTAATTCCAATGACCACTATTGGATTAAATTGTAATAATATAATATAATTACACTATAAATCCAATTTAAAAGATAATATAACCATATAAATAGTTTATATTAAAAAGTATATTTGAATTAAAATACAGTATTTTTCACTATTCATTAAAAAATGAATTTTATCAGAAACATACCAAAAAATTACCCAAAGTAATTTTTGGTGTCCCAATTCTAATGAATAATTTTATTGGGTCAAATACAACAAATAAAAGTGACCAAAACTAGATTTAAAAAGGGTTCTCCATCAAAAGGTGGTAAATCGTCCTTTTAGTGAATATTAGATTATTTATGCTTAAAATCAGATGCTATTATTAATTTAAACCTCTAACTTTTTATGGATGAATGTTAAAACATTTAAAAAACATGTATAATCATTTTTTTAGTTATTTATATTCATTCCTGCCATTACAATGACTAGGCGTTAACTACCATTTAAAATAATATTATATAATTATTTTTTTAGAATGACCCAACTTTATGTGCAACGTAATATTTCAAAGAAAACGTTGTTTTGTATCGAGTACGCCATCAAAAATAGAATCCCATTTAATATAAAGTTAATAATTAATATAAAAATTTTAATATATATGAAAATTTCATTTGCTTTATTTACCTTGGATGTTATGGGATGAGATGTAATATTTTCCTTTTCCAAACTTGAAAGGATACACTACAATATTTCCCTACCTCTATCCCATCATCAATATTGAGATATCCTAGAGTTGATATGTTTAGGAATAGATCCTCCTGGTATATCGAGCCACTAGTTGTTTCTTATATTGATTCTAGAGTTTTAACATGGTTCATTTTCTTCAATTACATGTTTATGAATTTTTAAACTCTTTTATTATACATTTTTAACAAATGTGTTTAATTTTACATTCATACACCTAATTATTCAAACTAAGGTGAAGAAGGTTGGAAGATCCATACCGAGTATATTTTTGCACACACCCACCATGTAATCTCCTAGGGACATGCAAATCTTTATATGTTTTTAGATACCCTATTAGTAGTGGTGTTTCCGTGAGTCCACTAGAAATGGTTGTTGTAGGATTCATAACATCATTGAGCTTGTCGGCATAAGTACAAACATTTGAAATTTATGATGGATATTTGGAGTGGATTCATAAGATCTATATTCAAATTTTCAATGGGATTTCCTCATATGAGAACTCTTCTTTTTAGTACATATGTACAAGTTTTTTTCCTCTATTTATTTATATTATATGTTTTTCACTTTTTCCGTCATATTTATAAATTCGATTATATTTTTTTTATTTATATATATGATTTTTATCATATAATGGTAGAATTATGCATAAAAATTCTAGTTTGTTTATTAATTAATCATACAATGGATGATAGAATTTTCATTAATTTGATTAAGAAATCCCTAAAACCATGATGGGTTTTTTATAGACCTTATTTTTGGTTTATCTATATATTTTAAGGCATAAAACCCATCTCCCACTTGTGTTTTTATTCCCTTATAGTTTGTGATATCCTATGATGATCAAAATGTGGTACTAAGTTCTCATGATAATGTGATCTAGGTATAATTTAGGTATATAGGTCATGAATATCACATATAAAGATGAACCACCTTATATATTTGAATCCCTACTCCAAGTCCTGATCTAAATCCCTATTTTAAATTTTAATTCCTTACTGAATTTAGATTATCACAGTCTAACTAAGTTTTATTGGATAGTTCCATCACAAAAAAAATATAATTTCCCACTTTAATACCCAATATGCAATTGACATGAAAAAACCCTTCTTTTAGTCAATTTATTGAAACTGTAACATCCCTAGTTTTATGAAAAAATATATGTTCAACAGGATACATGATACCCCACATCGAACATAAGAAAACATCTAAATATTATAACGATACCTTATAACCTAGATGCTAAAATAGCCAGGATGAATAAAATTAATTTTTTTATAAAAATATTTTTTACAAAAGTATATAATTAATTCTTTTGTTAAAAATTATTTACAAATTAAAATAAAAAAATGTTTAATTAAATGGAAATTGTTTTTCTGAAAAACTATCTAAATGAAAAAAGTAAATTTACAACATAATAAAATTTATCTTAATGTATTTTATTAATTAAATATATATTTAATATATTCAATATAATATTTATAATTCATCTTATATTTTTTCTAGACATAATATGATAACAAAAACAATTTTTTGAATAAAAGAAGTATTTTTTAGAAAAATGAATTTTACCGCCTTTTGATGGGGAACCATTTTTAAATTCAGTTTTTTACAATTTTATATGTTTTCTTTGAAAACATAAACTTCAAATTTGGGATTGGGATATCAAAATTTAATTTGGATGAATTTTGGTATTTTTATAATAAAATTTATTTTTTAATTAACATTGAAAAATATTGTAATCAAATTTAAAACTATTTTTGTTTAGTTTTTTAATATAGTTATATTATTATTTTAAATGGTTTAAAATTTTAATTGGATTATATTTAATAATATAATCCAATTTTTTCATTGGAAGTAATTTCACATTGAAATTAGATATAAACCCATGCAAATCTTTTGATGGTTTGTTTACTTTTTAAAAACTCATTTTCTCATTTCGATAATGAGGATTAATTTTAAATTAATTACTCCACCTTATGTGTTTTGAATTTGGAATAATTGATTAAATATTTTTAGTTATATGATCAATATTTTTTAAATAGGTCCCTTTTATTTTTGGACATTTAAAATAGTAACTTTAGTAAATATTATTATTTACCACGGTTAAAGTGAAAATCAAGTAAATAAGGGTGAAAATAATATTATGATAATATAAAACTACCCTAACACCTTTTTAATCATATTTTTAGATATATGACTGAATAAGAAAAAATATACATGAAAATTAGGCCTTTTTAATCCACTTGGGTGTGATTATGACACTTATATCTTTTAATTTAAATTAAAGGAAAATATGTTATAAACACATACCTTCAAACTAATACAATTTTAATATGGATTTATATTTGTTATATATTTGATTATAAAGAGTAATTAGAAATTTAAAAATATTTCCTACATCATGGAATTTTATTTATAATTTTTGGACAATAAATAATTAAATTTAATTATAACCCAATGATGAGGTAGTGATTTCTTTATTAATGAAGGAATCTAATATATGATATTATAAATATTAAAATAAATATTTTTTTAACATAATTTATGTTATACATGATATTTATATGTGAATATGACATGTTATATGACTATTAATTGGTTTTTTTGAATTTTTCTATCTCTTTAGATATTATTTAAATTTAATAAAATGTATTTTGTAAAAATTGACATACTTGATGATTTATAAAAATAGTAATTTATTAAATTATTTAAAACTACTAAGGATAATTTAAAATCACAAAGTTTCTATGATAAGGTCTAAAATTTCATTAAGTGTCCAATTATGTAAAATTTACCCCTTATAAGTAATTTAATAACAACTTAATAATTTAAATGTTGTTAGCATAATGAAAATTAAAATAGAGTAATTAAGGATAAACCGAAGAGGTAAGGTTTAAATTAATACAAATAAATGAATAAAAATTATTTTATGATAGTATTTAGAACTATTATAAAATTATATTATACAAATTTCATTATTAGTCAATTTTAATAAAACAAATTTATATTAATTTAATAATTTAAGAGTTTCTAAGGATTAACGTCCACTCTCCTATAAAAAGGTCCCCTCTATTATCTAATAATAACACTTCCAAATACTTTCTTTGAACAATATCTACCCAAACCTCTTATTATAATCCCCTCCCACATTCTTGAGGCCTTATTTTAGGCAGAACACCCTTTTTAGAGGTTCTAAGGTGTTCTTCACATGTGATCAACCGAAGAAGAGGTATCATTTTTTAAGAGTTTCTATTTTATTTCTTCTTCCACATATTTTAAATATTTTTATTCCAAGTTGAAATAATAAATCCAATATACTCAATATAATTACATGTTATTGTGTTAATATCACCCCCAAAATCCATCTATAATTTCGTAAAATTGAAATGGAATTAATCATTTGTGAGTACATGTGAATTATTATCTCCCCATACAGATTTTTTTGCTACCCATATCTGTTTATAAACATCTGTTATAATTATGGAATTTACATTCATATGTGATATTAATGAAACATATATCATTTTAAAATAATAATATTTCATTTTTTTCTTACCTTCCATAGACAAAAAAACAATAATGTCATTCATTCGTATTTGTGAACTATCCCATCTACGAAGTGAAGTGAATCGTTTTTATTCACCACATAATTTGTATAATATATATAAGTATATCTAAATTAATATTATTATAATAATATTATTATTATTATTATGTAAAGATAAAATAATGATTACCTTATTTTCATAATGATCAATGAAAAATGAAAATGTTACTCATGCGTACGTACGACCTACCGTCTCTATGAATATAATGTTACTAATTTTTTGATAAAAATATTTAATGGTTTGATTTAAAAATTATGATAAATGTATAAATATGTGTATTATTGCATTAATACTGCTCTTTATATGTTGTACTATGACCACATGTACAAGTGACATCAAAACCATGTTCATTTTCGACTCAAGTATCAATTATTGGCAAAATATCCAATATGAACTTAAATAATTATATATTTTTTATAACATGGTAACAAGTGATATAAAAAGAAATAATAAACCTAAAAAAGGTTCTGAAGAAAGTATAACTTAATTTAAGTTTATTATTCTGGAAAATAAAAAATATACGAGACTAGTCGGACTCAAGGTAATGGAAATATTAACTCAGTCTCTATTTATTGAGTTAAATATTTTTTTCAGTGGTTTTGTTTTTCCAAGAATATATGTGAATGACCTATGACTATTTTACACTAAATATCCACTTATATTGGGTGTACTTATATTTTTTACAAATAATTATGTCATTTATTTATACTTAATCAAATGATATAATCTTTGTAAGGGACATCATCTCAATCTCCTTTCATTGAGGCATATCTTGATGGCATGCACAAATATTATCTTATAATGTGTATAAAAAATCATGTTGCCACTTTAGATCTTGAATAATTATATTATCATGATATTTAATGTCTTTCTTAATGTTATTCTTTAATTTTTTTATTCAAGTGTCTCTCTAGTGGTAAGGGACTCTTTAACTAAAACATCATTTAAATTTTTTTAAATAATTATTCTTATAAAACTTTAAATTTCATGTCTGTGTTTTAAAAATGATTTTTATGAATTTATTTATATGGACATGTATGTTGTAAAATAATAATTCCGTTCATAATATTCAAATTATTATGGGACACTTAGATTCAAATTTATTTTTATTAAATGTTTAAAATGTTTTTTGAAATGGATTGAATATTTGAAAATATTGAAATGATTTCCCATGATTTAAAATGAAATTTTATGATTAAAATGTTGATAATTCAAATATTTTATGATATATGATTATATAATGGTACTTAGACATATTATGGGTGGTTACGTGATAAACCAAAGTCGTGTGGTTCTATGATAAACCAAGGACGTGTGGTTAGGTTACATCCTCCAATGCACTGGGTATGGAAGTCGGTCATATGGTTATTATATTTAGTGATATGTGTGAAAGTATACCATATGGCTATTCCAATTAATTATTTTTCCTTACTAAGTTACCATAATACGTTATATGTTTCATTCTATGGGTTTACGGTAATCTTTTGGTTACAAAATTGCAAAGAATAAGCTTATATTTAATAAAGAGTATTTACTAATTTATAAAGGTGAAAATTATTTCTCTATGATAAATTATTCATGGTTTACATTATTCTCAAATTCATATAGTTTTACTTATTTGTGTATCCTTTACTGAGATTTTTATTCTGATCCCATGTTTTGAAAAAAAAATTCCCAGTTCTTAAGATTTGTAATGATAAAGAAGATACCATTATGAAATAATTGAGGATGAGTCTAAAAAAACTTTTTTTTATATTAAAAGGGTTTCCTTTGATGAAAAAATGGATACTGAGTATAAGTGTCCACTTATAATTTATGAGTACACCACGTAAGAGTTTTTATCAATTATCTAAAACTCTAAACTTAAAATATCCTTGAATGTGAATTCTTGATCATAAATTATAGAATAATATATGATTAGGGATGGGTCCTTATAGTTGGTATCATAGGATTTTTTAGAAAAATTTAGGGATTAGGATGTCTCCATAGGATATGTAGATATCATATGAGTTTATATTTTTTAGTTTTATTATATGTTCATTGTCTTAGAAATCCCTTTTTAGGATTTTTGTTCCAAAATTATAAGGTGATTAATGGTATTTTTTAAGAAATATGATCTTGAGGTAATTATGGGTTATTACTTTTTGGGATGAAAAATAGAAGGTGTAAAATATAATTCCGGGTTAAAATATGTTATGGTTATTTTTTGTATTTTATCTCATTTTTGGGAATGTTATAAAATTATATAGTTTTAAAAAAATGACAACCTACAGGACGAGTGAAAATACCGTCAAATCCGGATAGGCCTCTGGAATTGAACCCACAACCAAAGGGAAACAAAGTTTCATTGCCAACCACTGGCCTATGTGAGGTCCCTAGTTAGTAAGAATTTTTTTTAGTTAGACTATTTTATGGAATAAGATGAAGTTGATTTTGGGAACTAACCTTTTGTCAAATGTATATCCTTGGTACTGAAATTGATATTGGCATTGAGTGATACATGTTATTTTGGAAGAAAATCACTATTTTTGGAACCCTATATGCCTAAGAAAAATAGAATAAAATAGGATTTTGTTTAAGGAGTAATGGTTCAATTATTGTTTTGAATAATCTTTTATTTAAGTTGTGGACTTAAGAGAATTAGGATATTTATAGAAAATATTAACCTATCATAGAGAATAGTGGTTAATTAATTTTTATTATGAGATATTAATAGTGGTTAATGTTATTTGGATATAAAAGTTAAGATTTATCTTGGAATATTATGTGATCAAATCCTTATAAATTATGGGGTTTAAACTTAGTTTTGATTATTTTGAAGAATTTTAAGTATATTTATTAGTTGAATGTTCTATGTTGAACATTTATTATTACTGCGGAATTTTGGAGATTAAAAATAGTTTTTATTCATAAAATGGTTTATTATTTTAAGGAATTAATTTCCCTTATACTATCCATTTTGGTTTTTATTAATGTATAAAGACAAGATAAATATACAGTTCAGCTTTGATGGATTATGTGATTATCTAGAAATTTATTCTAGTGATTCAAGTGTGAAAATGTCATCTTGAATACTCATCATTTGTGGAAAAGATGAGTTTGTAGTGAAAATTGATTAAAGAATGAAACAAAAGTTTTAAAGTAAGTATATTTACTTAGGATTTTATCCCAGGTAGTAATATAATTCCTCAAATCAATGAAAAGTATCTTGATGAAAAAACACTAGACACTTACTTTTATCAATAAAATTTTACCAATCACTTATTTATGGATTTATGGTGGTTAAAATTCTGTGATAAAGTTATATATCACTCTATGTTAGATTATGAGTGTTATTTTTTCATCCATATGCATGTTTTCCTACATGGAATCCTAATATGTGGTATCTCCGGTGGCCTTTTTTACATCTCATTATTTCTTTTAAAGTGGTAGTTTTATAAACCTTTTTTCCAATGTGGGATTGAAATAAAGGTTTTTTGGAAATTCATACGGTAGTTACCTAACCAAAATTAAAATTTCAAGGATGAAATTTATTAAAGGGGGGATGATGTAAAATCCCATGTTTTAAGAAAGAAACGCATTGCTAAATAGAGTTCCTGATGCACAACATCAAACGTAAGTAAATGAATAAATATTAGTATGATACCTTATAACCTAGTTGTTAAAATTGAAAAGATAAATAGTTTTAATTAATTTATGAATATATTGTACACACATGTATATAATCAATTCTTTTGTGAGAAATTATTTATAACTGAAAATAAAACCCTTTTTAATAAAAATGAAATGTTTTTCTGAAAAACTATTTAAATGCAAATAAGTGAGTTTATAAAATAAGAAAATGAATCTTAATGGATTTTATTAATGAAATTTCTATGAAATATATTAAATTTAATATTTTAAATTCATATTATATGTTTTGTAGACTTGATATTAGAACAAATTCAACTTTTTGAATAAAAGAAGATTTTTTCAAAAAAATATAGTTTTACTACCTTCTGATGGAAAACCCTTTTTAAATATAGTTTTTTCAACTTTTATATATTCTATTTGGAAAAATAAAATTCTTCTTTTTAATTGGGATAACAAAATTTAATTTAGATAAATTTTCGTATTTTTATGATAAAATTCATTTTTTAATGAATAGTGAAATACACTGTATTTTAATTCAAAACTGCCTCTTTGTATGTTTTTTTATATTGTTACATTATCCTTTTAATTAAGTTCAATGTTTATTTTGATTATTTTTTTATCATTTAATATTTTTTTTCATTTCAAGTAAATTTTCATTGAAATTTGATATAAACGCACACCAATCTTTTTATGGTTATTCTTTTTCAAAAACACATTTTCTCATTTTGAAAATGAAGATTAATTTTTAATTAATTACTTCAACTTATATGTTTTGAATTTAGAAAAAATGGATTCCATATTTGGGATCATAAGGTCCAAATTAATTAAATGGGCCCCTTTTTTGGACATTATGAATAGTAACTTTGGTAATTATTTTTATTTACAACGGTTAAATGGTAAATCATGTAAAAAGTGTATTAAAAATATTATAATAATATAAATCTACCCAAAAAGGTTTCCTAATCATATTGGATGAGATATGACCGACCAATAAAATCCTTGAGATTAATATTAGTCATTTGGAAGCCACTTGGGTTTGATTATGACAAATATTACTTGTAATTTAATGTAAAATAAAATATATTATAAAAAAATATATTCTTACAAAAAAAAATTAATATGGGATTATATAAGAGATCTGTTAGACAATAAATATTCATTATAAATATAAACATATTTCTTAAATCTTCATATTTTATTTTTAAATTTTAGACAAATATAATTAAATTTAATTATAACACAATGATGATGTAGCGATTGCTTTATTAATGAAGGAATAAAATAAATGATATTATTAATTTTAAAATAAACATTATTTGACAAATTTTTTGTTATCCATGATTTTTATTGGTGAATATGACAAGTTATAAGACTACTAAATAGTTTGGTTCCTATTTATCTCTCATTTTAAATTTTCTTGAATTAAATTAAATAAATAGTGTAAAAATTGACATAATTGATGTTTTATAAAAAAGGAAATTTATTAAATTATTTAAAAATTATAAAAATATTTTAAAATCACAAAGTTACTATTATAAGGTGTAAAATTTCATTAATTGTCTAATTATAGAAAATTGACCCCATATAAGTAAACTTAATTGCACCTTAATAATTAAATTTTGTTAGCAGAATTAAAATTAAAATAGAATAATTAATGGTAAACTGAAAATATATTGTTTAAAATTAAATCAATACAGGTCTAAAAACTATTAGATGAGAGGATTTAGAACTATCCGCATCTTATCTTTTACATATCTCATGTTTTCTCCATTTGAATTAAAAAATTATTTTATAATAATTTAATAATTTAAGAGTTTTAAAGGGTGATACTCCCCTCTACTATAAAAAGGTACCATCTCTTCTCTAATACTGTAACTTTAAAATCCTTTTAGTTTATCCATGATCTTCAAAGGTGACCAACCAAAGAAGAGGTATCAATTTTTAAGAGTTTCCATTTTATTTCTTCGTCTAATTCATTTAATTCATCTTATTACAAGTTGAAATAATAACCCAAGTATCATAAATATAATTAGATGTTACTATGTTAATATCGTCCTACAAATCCATCTGTAATTCCATCAAATATGAAAGGAATTAATCATCCACGTGCACGGGTGAATTATCACCTCCATAAACCGATTTAGTTCATTTTCCATTACCATCTATCAAGATCAGTTATAATGAAATAATTAATATTCATATGTGGTATTAATTACACATTTAGAAATTTAGAAGAATAATATTTCAATTATGTTCTTACCTTCCATGAACAAAAAAACAATAACACAGTTCGTTCGTATGTGTGAACTATCACCTACACAAAGTGATGTGAATTGTTTTTATTCACCACATCACTTTTTTGATATATATATATATATATTTAAGTATATTTGAATGTTAATTATTATGATAATAATATTATGATCATTCTGTAATGATAAAATAATTATTACTTTATTTCCATCATAATCAATGAAAAATGAAAACATTACTCCTACGTACATACTGCCTACCAACTCCATGAATATAACATTGTGCATCTTTCATTACAATAATTAATGGATTTATTTAAAAAGTATGATTAATGTATTAATGTGATAATTATTTCATGAATAATATTCTGTAAATGATATAATTATGACCACAATGACCATTGACATCAAAACCATGTTCACTTTCGACTCAAGTACCAAATATCGAAAAAATATCTGATATGAAATTAAATAATTATATAATTTTTATAACATGGTAATAATTTATATAAAAGAATTAATAAAATTTAAAAAATTTCTCAAGAAATTAGAATTTAATATATGATTATTATTTAGGAAAATAAATAACGTACAAGAAAAGTCGTACTCAAGGTAATCTAAATCTTAACTCGATATCCATTCATGGAGTTAAATATCCATGTAATTGGTTTTTTTACTAAAATTTGTGTTAATTACCTCTGATTGTTTTACACTGAATATCCACTTATATTGGTTGTATTCATATTTTTCACACATAACTATGTCAACAATTTTCTTTAATGTAATGATATAATATTTTTAAGGGACTTCGTCTCAATCCTCTTTCACTAAGGTATATCTTGATGTTATGCCCCTTTATTATTCTATAATGTGTATATAAAACCTTTTTGACATGTTATATCTTGAATTTGTATATTTTCACGATATTTAATGTTTTGGTTAATGTTATCACTTAATTATTTTTCTTAAAGTGTCTCTCTAGCGGTAAGGTACTATTTACTAAAACATTGTTTTAAGTGTTTTAATTATTTATTCTTATAAAACCTTTAATTTCTTGTCTATGTTTTCAAAATGGTTGTTGTGATTTTATTTATATGAATGTGAATTTTTTAAAATAATAATTCTTTTCAAAATATTCAATGTTACATGAGAATCATTGATTCAAAAGTTTTTTTATAAAATGATTTAAATGGGGTTTGAATTAGATTGAATATTTTAATTCCTTGAAATGATTTCTTGGGATTGAAAGTTTAATGTTATGAGAGAAATTTTTATTATTTAAATATTTTTTTTTGTTTTAATGATTTCTTATCATATCCATATTCTGTTTAGTGATATGTGTGGAAGTTGACCGTATAGTTATTCCATTTAAGTATGTATATGTCCCAAGTTACCTTTATATTTTATATGATTCTTTCTATGGGTTCATGGAAATATTTTTTTACAAAAGGGTATGAAATTATCGTATGTTATGTGAAGAGTATTTATTACTTCATAAGGGAGGAAAGTATTACTTTATGATAAATTATTCTGGGTTTACATGTTTTTTTCAAATACTAATTGTTTTAATTTTTTTGTGCATCGCTTTATGAGATTTTTATGCTCATCCGATGTTTTCAAAAAATTTTCATAGGTCTTAAGATTGGTAAGGAAAGAGAATATGTCATGATGAAAGTATTGAAGATTTTTCTCGAAAATAAATCATGTTTTATTTTAAAACTTTTTCCTTTGGAAAAAATGGATACTGATTATAAGTGTCCACTTGTATTGTATGAGTTTACTATGTAACAGTTTGTCCTAATTATCTAAAAAACTAAACATAAAAGATCTTCGAATGTGATTTCTCGATAAAAAACTCTAGAAAAAGATAGGTTTAAAGCTGGGTCCTTATAGAAATGAGATAAGACTACGACCACTAATAGATAAACCCCATGGACGAAACCGATAGTGAACCCTACAATTAGCATTATCATATACCTATTCATCCATTAAATAGGTATTAAAATATCAATTCATAATCATTAATGATTAAACAAAAGTATTACCTCAGAATACCTATTCGAAATTCCAAATTTATCCTAAACATAACATTATAATAAATGAAACTACGTCATTTTACACTATTTTGGTACCAATCCCGTTAAACCTTCTCAATCCAACAATTATAACCAATTAAAAAATAATCCTAGGGTGTGCCTTAATTTTATAGTATAATCACTTCATCACACTATTATATTACTCATTCCTATTATACCTAAAAATAAAACACCCAGTATTGAAATTATTCATTAACCCTTACCAAGAAATGAATTCTCTTAAATGTTACTAATTATACCTAAAAACCCAAGTCTATATACAAACACAAAAAATATTACATATCCTAAAATATTATTTTATTTCTTCTATGTGATCATGAATTTTTTTAAACCAAAAATTCTACTTCCAATTAAATAATAACAATCATTGAACCAAAATTGATTTCAGTCATTTTACCCAATCCAACCCTCATTTTTGACATTATCTTATACCAACTAAGTGAAATCCTCAATTTATTCCAAATTTAAAGACCTACCACTTTTTTATCCCTTAATTCATGTACTTATCAATGGATGCAAGACATTAAGATAAAACATGTGAAAATGAAACATTAGGCATATCCCTGATCAATATTCAGCAGATAACATTGACCATAATAAGACAAGAAATATTATAAGACAAAATAACAGTTGGTCCTTAAAATTAATATAAATTCCTTGTACCTATACCTAAAATATGAAATCCATACATTTTCCCAATAATGTGAGATATAAACAGCATCCTACAATTAAACATTCTAAATCATACATGGAAAATAAGCATTAAAGAAAATAGACTTTGTAGATCAACACTAACTAAATTATCATTGGTTAAACACTTAAATGAACATTAAGTGCTCAAGGGTGGAGGATAGCTGGATCAAAATAATATTAATATAAATTTCCAATCAATATATATCCTAAAATAAAATAAATAATTTAAATCAATAACAATAATATTATAACATTCAAGAAACTATGTAAATAATATTATAAGGAGAAGGAAACCAAAATATCATTCCTCAGTAACAATAAATATATAAATATGGCCCAAAATATTTAATTTGTTCACAAGTATAGTACATCAACATCCCTATCACCTATTCATATACCATATATATATACATAACAAATACTCAAAAAACAAGTAAAAATGGTTTTAGGATATAATCAGTTATATCACATATAAATCATAACATCTTACGTTAATAACATAATCTTGTGTAATAGTTATTATGATTTTATACAAATCAATAAATTGAAACCAAAATAATGAATGTTATACTTATTTCACTTAATTGAATTTATTCTCTAAATTAATTTCAAAAAAATGAATTATTTTTTAGTGATATTTTAATTAACATGAAAGATTTACCTTTTTTGGTCCATCCTAAAACCATTACTAAATCGCATTATAACATATAATAATTTATCATGCTGTATTTTTTATTTAAAAGGTACTATTTGTTTTATTTTTTCTTTTTGACCACAATCCTGAAACACATGATAAATTCTCATTTTTTCAAAAAATTATTCTTTTCTTTTCCATAGTCACTAACTAAAAAATTTCTTTAAAAAATTAAATGAAGATAAAGTATACCTTTCCATGTTTTTTTAAATTAAAAATTTTCTTCCAAAAAAATTACACACAATGATTCCATCTCTAATTCAAAACAACTCACACAATATATAATAAATTATGCATATATATATATGATCATGTATTCAATGAAATATATTATTAATCATAAATTAACTTATATTGAATTTAATTTATGGGACTATTTTCATAATATCAACTTAATAGTAATATAAACTCATTTTGAGTTGAAATAAACTCATATAAATGACATGAGATGTTTTTATTAATTAAAGTGACACTATTAAATAAATGATATAACATTTATTATTTATTGATGAAATTTAATTAACATGGAGCTATCATCATATTTGGTACATCTAAAAATAGGGCTATAATATATTATATTATTCACTCATATAAGAAAATTTCAGAATCCCTATATGCTTATCACAATTAAAGAGACACAATATTGCTTTTACTATCAATGTTTTCGAGTTAAATTAATTTAAAATTAAATGGAAACAACACAGACCGTCCTCAGTCCACCCTCAATTTTCATTGTCACTTGAAATTTCACTATACATACGTTGATCAAGTCAATTTATAGATTACTTATAAAGTCCAAAAACATAATATCTTATATCTAGAGATTCCTATAATATGTTTTTTTGATAGAAACCGAGACATGAATTGGTTACCCAATTCACGCCCCAAGTAAATTTATTAAAACAAAAGTATTACAATGAATGCTCAGGGTGTAAAACTATAACACGTAAAAACCACTCTAATTCCATTTATAATGACTTGATCGAGATCTTTTTCTGAACCTGGCCAAAATCACCACATTACCCACGAATATTCTCCAATAATTTGGGGTTGGAGACTAACACTAAGTTTCTAAGACAATTTTTGGGGAATAAACTTATCCATTATTTTATTTTACAACAAATATGGAATGAAATGTTTGTAAATGTGTTTTTTAAACCTATAACAAGTAAATAATAGGAATAGTGTCTCTCTGGTGAGGTCATACAATACCAATGTAAAATAAATAAATAACTATATTTTGTTAAATCATGTTGAAAATAATAAAATTATTTAATGATGTAATGTTTTTGATATCCCTTGTAACATTTTATCATTTTAGATAGGGTATTAACCCATAAATATCTACATGAATAGATTATAGTGGCTATAGAGTTGTTTTGGAGGTTTGTTTTCTAGATATATAGTGTTTTGACATTTTTTTCTTATTCAATTTGGGTTGAATGTTTTTTTAGTGTTCTTACGATATATTTAGGGCTCCTACTACATTTCAGTTATTTCATCCTAACCATCGCTCAAATAAAATCTTCTATTATAGATCAAAATAATTTGTTGTGGTTTTTCTTCACAATTTTTAGGGATGTATTTGTAGGATTTAGATTTGAGGGCTCATCTTCTAAACATTAAGGATTTGGTTATCATCAATTTTGTGGATAATGTCAGTTTGTAACTTCATGGAGGGATGTATGTGCATTTGGTGATGTTTAATTTTTTTGGGATTCTTTTGGTTTTGTGATGGATAACAGATATTTTCATTGGGAGAAAATGGGTATCTATCATGTGAATATTAACTATTTATGATCAATTAATATGGGTTTTAGTGCTTTGGAACTCTCATCATCTTTGAGGACTTAATGTAGAAAATTAAGTTGTTTGGGGATGGTGAAAATATTATCCTTATTCATTTCTTAGTTCCCAGATGATTTCGTTTTAATGGTTGATGTAGGTTGATTCATTATATACTCTATAGATAAATAGTTCAGTTGATTTTCTATGCTTGGGTGTCTCACCCAACATTATATGTTTTTATCTATATTTCATTGGACTACACTTTGTTTTTTTCTTATGGTTATGGTTATTCATTTATGGAAGTTATCACATGGTTCTTGTTTTACTCCTTTCTGTCCCTGATAATGTAGGATTTATTATGATGATACAGTTTTTTTGTGTTCTTTTAGGCATACGATATGAACAAAACTGGACCAAGCAATGGTTTTGAGGGTTTAAGAGCTGGGTAGGATGATGAAGGTAATGAAAAATGAGGAGATCATTGTGGTTTTCTAATTGTGAATTTTTTTGTTTTGTTATTATTTGTAGTGTGTTGTTATATTATACTCCCTATGTGTTGGTAAAAGTTTTTTATCATCAATATGTTTTTTGATTGCAGAATGTGTGAGGAGTAATGGAGAACCGTTTTTCTTTGATGTGTTGTGTTTGCTGTATTTTCATTGTAACAATTTTTCTTTAAATATCGATAATGATGTAATAATAGAAAATGGTGTATTTAGACTAGTGATCTTGGAAATTATTGTATTTTTAAATCAATAAGATCATTGTGATCACAAATAGGGAAATTTAATTAGTGATATTAGTTCATTTTCTATTTCCTTCAATACAAGCTTCCGCATTGGTTAGGATGAGTGCAATTTTTTTTCCACAGATGGTCAAACAGTCACTAAAACAAAGTTCACAAAAATATACATGTTTCTAATCTAAATGTTATCAGGATAATTATTATAGAGATTTAGAATACACCAAGACAAAACTATGATTTTGTGCATTTCCCATGAAAATTCATCCCACACATTACAAAAATAAATATTTTGGGTACCAATTTTTATATCAATCCCATATATACTATCGTTGATTTATGAATTTTACTGAGTTCTTCTTATTATTATTCTATTCTTATGAAGTTTCAACAAACCACATCAATTTACATGAAAAACACTAAATGCAATTGGTGTTGTCTACAAATTCATAATCATAAAGACCCTTCATGTTATTTGGAAGTAACACCTTTCTCTCTCTCTATATCTATTTGTCTCTCTATCCCTCTCTCCCCCTCTATGTATCTTTCTCTATTGTGAAATTTATGTTCAGATTAGCTGGTATTCTTTTCATAGATTGTACAACTCCCTCTGCATTCTTCTTTAATGAAAATATATTCATGGAATTCCATTTTAATAATATTCTAGTATATCCTCCTTTATTGGTCTCTCCCCAATAATAATAAATTTAAATAGTATTTAAATTTGAATTATATTTAGGACATAGATCTTTATCTTTAAAACTCAAGTTTTTCTTCTTCATAAATGATATAATAACTACTTGAAATAATTGTCACATAACTGCATGTAAATATATTGAGAAAATAATTTGATTACATATATTCATTTCACAACACTAACACCTCCGTAAATATATTTTTATATCTTCATTACATAACATAATTAATCTATGACATGGATATCTTGAATAATAATGTGAATTAAAATTATTATTTGTGTTATTTATCTAAATGAATAGCACATCACTTGGTATTATTTGAATAATTTTTATGATACTTTGAATAAGATTAAATGAAATATTAATCAACCAAATAATCATATGAAGAACCTCCAAAAAAATTTATCATTACTTTAATAATGGTTAAAATCAAAACATTCTATTCTTATATCCCGACTAAAAAAGTTCTGATGATCTATAAATATGTAGGAAGAAATTTAACCAGATGGAATTTACCCTTACAATGACCTTTAACCATAATAAAATAACCTTTACTTGGGTACTATGAAAATAATGCAAATCTCTATAATAATTATGCAGCTCTTTGAAACATAGAGTTACCTTTACACACTACTAGAAATTACTAAATTTTGCAGCTTCAGCACTTCTCCATGACCCTTACATTGTCTAATCTCCATATTTCACTTATATAAAAAATTGAATTTTATATTTAATTTTACATAAAAGTGTAATTTCTAGAGATAAAAATTACTCATATCCAATCAAAAAAACCGAAACCATGTTATTTTTTATCTTGTGCATTTTTTCATAGGGAAACAATTCCAACCAAAATTCTCATTGAATTTTTACTATGGTGTGGAACTCCCCATTTCAATCCTATGAAAATAGATGGTTTTTTTCTTCTTTCATCGAAAAATTTATACCACATAAAATTCAATAAACATTTGTCATCATAGATACAAAAGAATATCATGATCTAGTTTTTGAATCCTATTTTATATACACTACACAAAACCACCATGATTACTCATATGTTATACACTTGTGAGTTATATTTGAATGGTGAATTGAAAATATCAAAATGGATTATGAAACAAAAAGTTTTAAAAAAATATCTCCTCAACTGCACGTGATGAAAAAAAATCGTGGTTAATACATCCTCACTCTACGATGTAAGAATTCTTGACCATTTTACACATGAAGAAATAAAAAATAAAAACACATTTAAAAATTTCGATTCGCATTTTAGCTAGGTCATTTTCCCTCATAGTTAAACAAGAAATCTATTTTTAAATACCACAAAGGAGTGTTGATGTCACTTTTTACTTCCAATAACTATCTTCTGCCATTAATTTTTTTATATGATCCTATTATCACTCCAAAACACCAATGGAAACATTAAAACAAATGATAACCTTCAAACACATTATTTTTAATATGATTTATGTATTGAAAAAAACATAAAACAAACCAAACATATCTTGTCCATATTCTCCTTTCCCCTTCTTCAACCATGGTCTCAACAATTTTCCCCTTTTATTTTATTTTTCAACTAGGGAACATAAATAAATTTTAAAATTAAACCACTTAACATAAAATAATTATTCCATAATTCTAGGAATACATGATTAAAAGAAGAATATAAAATGAGATCATTAAATAATAAATTCTAGTTTTCTATAAAAAAAATTGATTTATATTCATATAAGTTAAAAAATGACCTTTATGACTCAGATATATGATGTGATACCACTTGAAAATTGATTTAGTAACTAATCACATATAATTTATTCCATAATTAATTACCACCATCATAATTTTCATACATGTTCATCAAATCTATCAAAAAAAAATTCTTAGAAGCACACAAAAAACTGTTATAACTATTCACACATGCACAAGTGTTGAATTCATAACATACTCCTTTTAATAACTCTCTCTAAATATATACTCCCCATAAAATATTAATCCCCTAAAAGTAAAACATATTTATTGATACTTTTATTATAATGTATTCCTCCCTTAGAAAACATATAGTGAAAAACAAAAAATAATATTTTTATTGTATGTTTCATTTCTCTCACTTTGACAATAATATCAATAGACAAGATGAGAGATAAGAGTCAAAAAGAATGTCTTAGCCTTGGGATGAATGAGGTTAGACACCCAAAATCAACCTAAAACTCTGAAATTAATCCTTAAATAATTTATTCTTGATAAAATAATTTTTTTTCTCCTTTATAGGGACAAATTCCAAATTTAGCTCATTTCTCTCTATAATATATTTTCCTATCAGTTTTTTTGATCAACCATTTTTTATAATGTAATTATTCTATTTGAGTTTAGTCACCAACTTTGATTCCTTATAATTTTAATTATGTTCTAACTATTCATTAATAGAATCCACCAATTATTGATTCTTTGAATCTTATACAAAAAATTGATGTTGAACTAGAGAAAAATTTTAGGTATGAGTAATTTTTCTGATGTTCTTTTACTTTTTACTTATCCTCCTTGTCCTCTGATGATGTTTTGGATGTGTATTTGTCTATTATACTTGGATTAGATGAATGATATTGTTCCCAATATCTTGAAAATTAAAATTAAGATTCTTTGACATGCTAATCTTCTGATATTTATTTAAAAATAGACGCTTTTCATAATTATTTAAAAAAACAACAACAACATCACTTATATGATTTCATTCTTCACAAAGAACGTTTTTCCTTTAGTATTCTAATGTCTTTGCATTAGTATAGTTGGAAACCATTAGTTATTCATTATGGTAGTAGTTTTTCTTCTTTATTTTATAGAATATCCTAGTAGAATTCCATTAATACTTTATTTTAAATAGTTCCCAGGATTTTCAACTTTTAACTTAATGAAATAAGGGATCCCAAACACTTGAAGGTAAAAAAACTTTATTTTTATAATAAATATTATATGTAGAAATATATGAGTTTTTTCTATATAAATAATGATTTTGGATGTGAAATTATGATTTAATAGATTACCTCCAAAAGTATCTAGATGTATCATTCTCAATTAGAATCATTTGAGACATACCCATAAATCTTCAATTCTTATTTTTAGCTACACCATTATACTATGTTGTGTATGGTGTAATAAGTTCTTGAGAAATTCCATACTTCTCCAAATAAGAATCAATGTTGTCATATGAAAACTATGTTCTATTATTGGTTTGGATCTTCATCCAGGGAAAATCAAATTCTTCTCCTGTACATCCATGATAATTTTCAATCATGTTTATGTCCTCTCACTAATGATTTATTAAAATTAAACAAACAAAAAAAGTTATGTAATCAATTAAATAAATTAATTTCTTATCTCCATTAGTTTATTTAGTCCCCATTAACTCAAAAGAATCTAAATTAATTATATCTAGTGGTTTAGTAGTCTAAATTCTAAACATTCAATGTAAAAAATTAACAATCTTCCCATTTTTTCATGCTTATCCCATCCAATCTGTTTGTCTATTCAACTTTGGAACATAAAAAACATTTTCCCTTTGATATAGATTACTCAACTTCTAGTAGATTATATAATCAAGCCATTGGTTCCATATCAAATTTTCTTCATTCCCGATGAAATATAATGAATATTCAACATCATAAGCAGGAAATAAATTACCTATAGTCTATTTAAATCTCATCACAATTATACAATATTCATAGTTCTTTACCAATAACCCATCCCTACTAAAAACTATTTTGTTTTCATTTTCAAATATACGATAAGTAGTTGAAAAATTATTTTTCCATCCATCAACATAAAGAGTATCTTGGGGGTTTTAATTTTAGTTACCAAAAAAGGTTTATCCAAATAATTTAAATTTTAGAGACAAATCATTTACAATGGTTACTGAGACTATATCTCTTTTCCATATCATTTTTTTGTTTTAAGTCACCCATCATTTGAGATGATAATTCACTGTCCAAGTTTCATGTACTCTCCTATTCGTATTATTTGAGTGAAAATTAAACATAAATATATTTATCTTTATAATTTTCCTTCTTATCATGTTGATTTTGAGTTCTAAAAGTCAATTTCATGGGATTTTAATGGGTTGATACGCTCATTTTAATGATAACTGGTCTTGTTACACCTTTGATAGAATTATTCAAGAATACCAAACCGGTTATGATATTTCAGTCCTAAATATTCAATCTATTTTTAGTTTTTATTCCTTTTAAGGGCATGAATCCCCCAAAATTTTTTTACCAAGACTACTTGTAATTTAAAATTTTTGGTAGTTGAACTAAAAAATATTTTCTAGATTCACAAATCCTCCACAATACCAACATTATACTTACAAATAATATATTCCTTTGTATAAAGCAAGTTTTATTGAATTTTTAAGTTGTCTTCATTTATATTTTAATTCCCCAATATTGTATTCTTATAAAAAATAAATTATTTTGAACTCTACAAATATTCCTATTCAAATTTGTCTTTATATCAACCTATTTTGAGTTTCCATTTTTTGCATTTTTTTACATGAAGTTTGAATGCCCAAAATTTCTAGATTTATGTGTGTCATTATATTTAACAACAATCTTGGTATTCAAGACATGAATTATTCTTTTATTATTCTCTAAAATGTTTATAAATTATTTTACCTTTAATTTTTTGGACTTAAAATCCTCATTATTCATAGAAAATTATATAACTTTTGAGATTGAATTTTGCAAAGTAGATATGGAATTATTCAAATTTTCTTATGTTTTAACCATCTTATATTGAATATGGTCAAGGTAATTATATTTATCATCCCATACTTATTAAACGTAGATGTTAATAGTCTTAGATACATCATGTGTCTTCTCTAATTCATCAATAACCTTTATGAATTTTGATCTCTCTTATATAAAAATAGATCCATTTCCATTAGATGATTGATTTTAATTCTTTAATATTTTTTTTTCTTTCTCAAATTTAGAAATCATTGAGATATAATATTATAATTATTTATTAATAAATAATTACATCTTAGTCGCATCTTCTTTAATTTCATAAATACATTCATTATTTATTAAATTTTTATCCTTTATTATAAAAATGATCATTTTTCACTATCTTTATCACAACAAGTCTCAAATTCAACTTCAACTTCACTTAATACACTATTTTTAGAAAATAAGATTATCCTTTAAATTTTATATGACTATATTACCTTATCATTGTTAAGAAACTATGAATTATTGGATTTCATCTTAGATAATTTTCTAGTATAAATCACTTCCTCATCAGTATCATCAAAAACTTTGGATTTTGGTCCATTTGTAGAAAAATTACTAAGATAAACACTCCTAATAAATTTTAAAGGGAGAATTTTCATATAATTTCCTTCCCTTATTTCCATTTTTCTTGAGATAGGTGACCTAAATTCTTTATACTTATACTTCACATATTTATCAATATCTGAACAACAAGATTCTTCTTAAACAAAAACATTTTTCTTCAACTTCTAATGTTTTATGGATTTAAAAATAATCTCTTTTCAACCATTCCCTTTTTCTTGAAATAATTATATTTATTAATTTCATAAGATATAAGAGTACAGTTTAGCTCAATAAAAGAAAACTCACTTGGAAATTTTTTCTTCCAAATTTAATAATTTTACATCATACATATTATGTAATATATAAAATATATTCTCTATAATAGTAGAGCCTTAAAACTTCTCATTATACCCTTTGATCATGCTCACGACATCACTAACCTTTGTGAAGAGGATGTGAATATTTTCACCATCACGAATCTAGATATCCTAATATTTTCATCTCAAACACTATAAATTTTCTTGATTTAATTTTTTTTCATCTATAGATATGCTTTATTTTATTACAAATACATTTTTCTATTAAAATTTCATATACCATTAGAAATTAATCTTCTGAAGGAGGAGAAAATATAACATTTATTTCAAATCCATCATTCCACATATTACATTTATATGTCATTTTTATGTGAGATCCTTCACTGGGTGAGAGAAATATATTATTTTAACAATGAAAAATGTCATAACTTATAGATTTTTTGAATAAAAATATTTTATCCCTCCATTCATGATAAATTTTTTGATCAAATATTAGAATCCACATTTTATTCAATAAATTGAAATTATAAATAATATATTAGATAAATAAATGACTGATTCTTCTCCATGAGTGATAATTCAATCAAAACTTCATAAATCTAATCATAAACAAAGGAATCCCAACTTTGATACCACCTTTTCTTCCACATATAAGATCCTAGTGATCAATGAGAGGTGGGGGATTAGTGATCTTAGTTCTTTTTGTGTTTCTCTGAAAACAAACATCAAAATAGTTAGAATGACTGATGTATTTTTATATGCACATGTTCAAAATCAAAAAAAACCAAAGAGAACAAAAATTTAAATTTTTCACCCATCAATAAAGGAAGTATTATCCATGGTCTGATTTATAACACACCAAGATCACAAAACCAACTTGAATTAACCTATGAAGATAAATGAGTAGGGGTGACCACAAAACTCATGTTTGTATACATGTTGATGATTCTTCGGTGCATACAACACAAAAGTACATACCACACTTTACATTAATCAATGCATTATGAGTAAATTTTAATGTCTCCCTTCAATATATTTATATTGAGTTATCATGTAGGATGAGATCTTCTTCATTTAATGTTTTTTCAGTAACAAGACACCACTTAAATTGACATATATACCCCTGCATGAAATGACTATGGTCTATGTCTTCATCATGAGAAAGGATACCACATGAATAATATTCTTTTACATCCTTCTAATTTTATGGTCTCCCTCTTATAATAATATATTTATAGAGTATTAAAATTTTAAGTATATTAATGACTCTTATATTTTTCTTTAGAACTCTCATTTATTCTATTTATAATAGATGAAACAAACATACACAATAAATATAAGGAAATTATAGGTAAAAAATTTAAACATATAATGCGATTATTGATATTATTTTCATAACACAACCCCCTACATGAATATACCCATATATGATTAAATCAATTTTTTTATGTGTATCTCTTAAATTGAAAATTGAATCAAAATCATTAATTGTGATATTCAGCTCGATGAAGGGATTCTCACTTTGAATTGCATGAATTGTTATTTTTATGATACTCTAAATGAGTCTAAAAGAAATATTAATCACCCATATCATACCATGAATAGTTCATAGCATTTTAATTTTACATTTCCTTAACAATGGTAGAACCACAATATCATCTAAGTCTGGATCCACCCTCAGGAAGTTTTGATGACATTTACATAGGTGGTACGATATTTATATTGGTGGAATTTTCCCCAGAAATGAAATTTATGTAGAATTAAATTATCTTTATATAGGTATTACTATTCTTTATATATATCTATATAACCTTTACATATCTAGTAGGAACTATAAGTTATGTTTATGTTCCAATTGAATTTTCAAAGTATTATAACTTTAAAAAATTCTTTATAACCTCTACATTGTCAGTGTGATATCTAGAAAACCATTATATAACCAATAGATGTTTTAAGATTCAAGTACATACCATTGAAGCTTATAGACATCAATAAGGCTCATCTAATACGAAAATTTCCACCGACATAGCCTTTTGAAGCTTCATTCTTATTTCCCAAGAAAACACTTCTACAAAAAATTCCCACTAACTATTCACTATAACATGGTACTCTCTATTGCAATCCTCAAACAATAGTAATTGATTTCACACTTTAATATAGAAACATATAAACACATCATATTCAATAAAAAATTGTCACCATAGATAAACCATGGCATAATGGTTCCCGTTTTGACTCCATTTATGCACTCACTTCAGAAAACCTCCATAGTGACTCCTTTTTCATGTCATTTCTATTCATTATTGTAGGTAAAGTAGAAAACTCAAAACTCATTTTTTTATTTTATATCCTGTTTTCTTGTGATACCAAGATCTCTAGATCACCATCATTTCACTCTATGGAATTATCAGGCTTGACCATTTTATATGGGATGAAATGAAAAACAAAAACTCCTATAAAAATGATCTTTTCTAGTGAATCTATACCAACTTACCATCCAACAAAAACACTACACCAATTTGAAAATACCACAATGGAATAGTGATGTAAACTTCAACTATCATAAATTCTAAAATTCCTTCAATATTCTTATATGATCTTCTAACCACTCCCAAACATCAAAGAAAACTTCACTTTAAATTAATCACCTTGAAATAACTTAGTTTTAATTTGATTTATATATTTAAAATAGAAGATAACATACCAAAATTATTCACTTAATGTTATATTCACTCCTTCATCCATGAGATAAATAAGTTGATCTCCTGGTATTTCATCTTCAAATATCTATATTGGATCTTTTAGTGATTATAGAGTGATTTTGATGGAGGAATGTTCAATGTGATGTGTTCAGATGGAACGCAAACCCAATCAATGAAAATAAGCAGATAATATTTTGATAATGACATGATTTATGGAATGCATTACATTATTTTTTAAAAAATTCCTTTTAATTTTATATTTTTATAAATTTAATAAAAACTATTATATAATAAAACTCGCACTCTTTTAAAAAATTGTAATTTTCCCCTAAATCTAACTATTTAAATTTTTCGATCTATTTGATTGAATAAAAATTGTCACAATCAAAAAATGAATTCATAACCATTCATAATGAACCTTAATCCCATTAGAAAACATTAAAAATACATGGGGTGAGCATATAAAGATTTTTTTGGGGTATAACTGAAATAAACTCCATTAGACCTTTGAAAAACATGAGTACCCATGAAATGATTTTCGTTTTAAATAAATAATTTTGATCTTATAAAATATCATGTAGTTATATTTAAACAAAAAGTAAACTTAATTTTTCAAAGAATTTTATAAAAAACAATTGATAAATAATAAATTCAATATAAAAATAAAGAAGGTTTCTTGGATCATTTTATTCATATCAATCATAATAATTCATTTTCACCAATAATTTAATAATTTAACTGGTTAATTATATCAACCTATAATGGAATAAATTCAATAGCTAATTATAGTATCCCATATTATAAAAACACCACGAGTTAATTCCAATAATCTGTAATTTAGTGACTTCACTAGTTAATTATATAATCACTTATCCTAACAATAAATCATTATCCAATGCGTTGGTGGTCTATATCAAATCATCACATCAGCATATATAATTTCCATGACCATAAAATAAATAAATCATGATGGATCTTTCTTTTCTCTAAAGAATGAATAAAAATCTATGAAACCAACTTTTAAAAATATTAGGATATTAACATTAAGTAACTCTTAAATATTAAATTATTTAAAGAGAATGGATTAAAAAAATTTCCCATCAAGATGAAAATGAAATCCAAACATATAATTTTGGAAAAAAAATTAATAAAAGGTGTAAAATTATTATAAAAAACAAAATAAATACATTAAAACATAAAATTAAATATTTAAAAGAATAAACCCATTTCAAAGATCATATTGTGGAATATAATAACCATTAACAAAAGATATTAATTTATAAAAATAATAATATCCATAAAAAACTTGATAATAAAATATATGATAATAATATGATATATTGTATAGAATATTAATAATATTGGAAGAACATAGTCAAAGAAGAAAGGAAATGATTCAATATTTGAAAATTGAGTAAATAATCCCATTAAGTCTAGTCCCAACTCACGTCATATATCCTCACACTTCTTAAATAATAAAATAATATTAATTATTTACATATATCAGTTCCTTTTTAAAATTTATTATTCATTTTTTCCTTTATTATCAAGAATCATATGTTTATTGGGTTAATTTTTCTTCTATCAGTCATTTTGAGGTTGTGTAATCCATAGTATAAAAAATGATTTTGTATATAGTAATACTAAAATATCATGAACCAATGCTTCATAAGCACCAAATATGATAAGATATATTTTTAATTTAATTCCAAAAGAATATAAATTCAATAGGTTATGAAATAGTCACCATTTAAGAATTTTTTTGATAAGCTCATTTTCAAAAGATAATGACTATGATTGTTTACTTTTAATTTCAATGTAACAATGTATTTTTTCCAATTATAGATTCATAATAATGATATTAATCAGATATTAATGTTATATTGGATGATAAAATTCTTTTAACGAAAACTCATTAAATACATATGTTTTTGAAAACAATATCGTTAACATAGTTATCGTAAAACCACTGTTGTTAGCAATATTTTTGAATGGAATTTTAATGTTGGGATAAACCAAAAAATATTTTTATTTTATTAATAAATTTATTATAATTAAAATAATATTTTAGTGTTATTTTATAATTTTTCTTTTTTTGAGAATAATAAATGGAGAATTGAAATGAAAATTCTACCATTTTTGAAATATTTTTATTCTGATATAGTAACAGGTTTTTAAAAATAGTTCAGTAAAAGAAAATTGATGATATATCATAATTTGTAGATAAAAATTATTATAATAACATTATAATGTAATCATAGAATAAAACCAAGAGTTTTTGAAGGATTTTAAGGAAAATAATCACAAATAATAATGGAGAGAGGGGCTTGGAAACCCTTACCTGACTCTTTTAATCACCTCCTTTGGATTAAATATGATTCTTTTGGGGAAGTGGATTTTAGAAAGAAAAGAGCCGTATTAATGAGAAAAAGGAATTATATAGTAATATTAGGGTTGAATATTTAGAGAAATTTCAACATTATATGTGTTTTAAAACGGATGTAATGTGTCCCATTTTATTGGGAAAATTCTGTGCCATTTTTTCAAATATTCCATCTTTAAGGGTCATGAAAGTAATGTTAAAATAATAAGAGGATCATAAATGGTAAATATTTTATATTATTGAAATATAATAAACTATAATTGAATTAATATAATGTTTTGTTATTTTCATTAACTTATAAATCATTTTTTCCGTTTAATACCATTTAAAGTCCCTTTAAGGGATATTCTTGTAATTTGAGAAAAAAATTAAATTTTATTTATATAATTCATTACCTGAAATTTATATAATAAATAATATTTAATAATTATATAGAAAATTTATGAACCACACTAATTCATGAAATAATTTTCATATTTAAATATTTTTAAACCATTAACATGGACTTTTCTTCTACTTGCTTAAGTGTTACGCCAACACTACTAAAGTGTTTTGGGAAATTATCCTACTATTTGATTTTAAAAATGAATTAATAAAAAAATTTAATCATTATTCATCATTATTATCTAAAAAAACTATTCATAATATAATTTATTCACATTTAAATGATTATAAAAATTTTAAAATAACTTTTTTACCTAATCTTACCTTGGACAAGCACTTTGTATGTATTCAGAAAATAAACCTGTTATATTATAGTGAAATTTATTAATATGTATAAATATCCATCATTAGTAATTATATTTATCCATAAATTTTATATTATGTTAATCCGCTCTTAAATATTATCTCAAATACACCAGTTTTGACTTTTTAATGGTTTTTAAGGACTATGTCGATTCCATTTAATGTTTTCATATTTATCCAAATATAAAATAATTTTTTACATTAATTAGATAATATTTATTTTTATTCTGATTATATTATCATTTGGGTCACATTACCTTGTTTTATATAATTCTTATATAAGATTAAAGATAAAAATATAATAATATGAGGAGAAATTACAGTTGAATTTATACTATTATATTAAAAGGAATTTAAATTCAAATGTATCACTCTATATATTACCATGTTAAATTAAAATATAAAAATTATAAATAATTCCATAAATACTTAAAAACTATAAATTAAAATTAAAATACCATTTATATTCATTGATAATAATTTTTATTCAAAAACTATAATCATACATCACATTTACTATTTATTAACATATCACATTTCCAAAAAAATACCTTTCACATAATTTTGATATTAAGATTAAAAATAAATTTTTGTTTTAATAAAATAAATTTATAATTAATAAAAAATAAATTTAAAATAAAAACTAATTATATGTTAAAAAATATTTTTTGAACAATAGATTTTTCTTTTGAAAAAAAACATATTCTTATCTCATTCCTTGATAGAATTTCAATAACAATAATAATTTTAAATTTAAATATAAATCCAAATATTTAACATAGATATCTATTTATAAGATATCCAATGAAATAATAATTTTTGAAATAGTTTAAAACAAGAAATAATTTAAAATATATATATTTAAACCTTTTAATAAAATATATTTTTTCCCAAAATATTCATAGTGACTATATAGTTTGATTTTGTGACAAGAAATAAATATATATAAACAATAAATTAAATGTCACTTAATATAAATTCATAAAATGAATATTAAAACCCATAAAAGAGATATATTATTAAAAATAAATGGTTTTTCATATTCTCTCACTTATTGAAATTACATCCTTTCTGTTTTAATTTGTTAACACCAAAATGATTCTTCTATAAAATTGATATAATATCATATTTAGAAATTATTTTGAACATCATTTTATAGTTTAATAAAAGGAAAATTTTTATTTCTAAAATATATGTTTTCATTCCATGCTTGTTCCTCAATAAGAATCATACTAATTAACGTGTTTCTAAAGACATACTTTGATATTTGAGTAATGTTTCAGAGATATTCCTCTAAAGAATAATATTTTTTTAAGTTTGATTAATTAATTTTCTATTAGGATAAAAAATATTAGAAATCATACATTATTGAATTATTTATTTTCCAAAAGTGCACATTTATCATTATGTTTTATGTTTCGATCAGATTTTACCCCTGATTCACTTCATAATCCAAATTGTTTTTCCCAAGATGAGATTTTCACACTTAAAGAACAAAAATAAACTGTTAATTTATCATAAGATCCACTAAATAAAAGTGTTCTTCTTTTATGAAATATTATTTAATGAGTTATTCATACTATTTCTATCCATTTTATAAAATCCAAATTTTTAGTCTATTTATAAAAAATAAAATCATGTTAAAAAATAAAATTAATCCTTTGATATACTCACCTTTGACTCATTAAATTATAATAATGACATCATTAAATTAATACGGGTTACATTACAAATTTTTCATCACTAAATCCCTAAAAGAAACAAAAATCTTCTTCATATACAAATCCATAAGAATTTTCAATACTTCTAATATATGATCCCAAATAACTATATTAATCCCCATTTTTTATAAATATTTTATTTTATACTCATCTAAAAACATCCTAACCTTTAATGATATCTAAATATAATATTATACTAAAAATAATGATCCCAACATAATAATCCCAGGATTAGATGACTTATAGAAAATATTTAATCACTTACATACCCAAGACCTTTTAGGTATACAGTTTTAGAGAATTATGAAAATCAATTACTTAAAAAACTCATTTTTAACACCTAATGGAAATTTTTATACTAAAGTTATTTATTTAAATGATACATCTACTTTGTTTAAGTATAGATTCTCATTATCAATACTTGAATTCATAATCATTTCTACTCAACCATGGGACATTTTAAAATTTTAAAAAATATAGAGTAGGAATATAAAGGTCATTTTGGCTTAAAAGAGAAAGAAAATACATTAGACCATTGAAAAACATGAGTAACCTTGAAAATGATATAATTGTAAATAAAAACAATTTAGCTCCTAAAATATCATAACACTACTTTAAGCAATGATATTTAATTATTTCATTAAATTATTCAGAAACAAATCATGGGAAAGAATAAAGGAATTAAGAAATTATAAATGTTTCAAAAAACATCATAATAATATTTCTTATAATCATTCGTATTCTTCCATAATAGAATAACACCATAAAATAATTCCCAAAACCCATAATGTTATATATTCATTATTCAATTATAATAAACAATGGCGGAATATCATTAACAGTTAATTCCAATATCTTATAATGAAATAATATCACAAATTAATTCAAATATCCTATAGTAAAATAACTTCACAATTTAATTCCAATGAATTAGAGGGACATATAATACCCAAATTTTAACATATATAATTTAAGTGATCCATTACATGAATAAATCATATATGGTATTTATTTTTCTCTATAGCATGAATAAAACCCCTAAAAAAATTCTTTTCAACCTAGAAGCACATGAATTTTAGTAAACCCAAAAAATTAAAATGATTTTTAAATAACGGGTTAGCCAATTACATATTGAGAGGAAATTGAGATCAAATTATATAATTTTTAGAAATATAAATAATGAGAAATAAAATTGAAAATAAAACTTTTAAATAAATATTTCAAATCTTAAAGAAAAAAATTTCAAGAAAAACCATGTTGAAGACCATAACGTGGAATATAAGAGTCCTTATTGGAAGATATTATGTGATATAAATATAAATCCTCATAAAACAAGATAAAATTAAAGATAGAATAACAAAAAATCTATAAAATATAGAATAAATACAATTTCAGAAGAAAATATCTAAAGAAGATTGTATATAACACAATGATTGGAAATCAAGTCTAGAATCTCATTATCTTGATTCCCAACTCTCCTTGTACGTCCTCTAATATACTTGAAAATGAAATAATATAAATTATTTACTTTCATAAAATACTTTTTTTATTTATTATTCTTTTTTACTCATTTATTATCAAATATTATAGGTTTATTGGATTACTTTTTCTTACTTCAGTTATTTGGAATTTGTTTTTTCCATATTTCCAAAATTTCTTTTTTTAAACAGTAATGGTCAAAGATCCTCTTTAAATAGATCCATAAGAATAATAATTTTAAAGTTATATGTTTTATGCCATTCCAAAAGTTAAGAGTTCAATAGGATTGAAATAGTTACCGTTTATAGAATCTTCTTTGATATGCTTAATTTTTATTGTCAAAAAAGACTATAATTGTTTACTTATAATTTGATGATAGATATTTTACTATTATCAGATAAAAATAATTTAATTACTTTTATATTAATGTTTTATTTAGTCATGAAATCAATTTTAATGAATAATCATGAATTATATATTCTTATTAAAATATTATCATTCATTTAGGTAATCTAAAATCGACATGACGAGTGATGTTTTTCAAAAGAGATTAAAATAAGGTAAAACCTAATAAATGTTTGTGAATTTTAAAAACCTTATATCATGAATAAAATAATATTTTAGTGTATGTTTTAAATATTTATTATTTTATTTAAATGAAAAATAGTATAATTGAAAGTAAAATACATCATTTGTCAGAAACCTATATTTTGACATAGTAACAAGCTATAATAATGCTTTCAGTGGGAGGTAATGAATAATCTACCATAATTAATATGTCAACTGAATTCTAATACCATGATAATCGAATAGGTTATTCCTTATATTTATCCTTAAAGTCAAAAATAGCATTATACCCTTTGAAATATTCTCTTAAAGAAACTAATATTGAATTTTTTAATGTTTTGAAAGTGTGAAATCAACACCAAGAAATGTTTTCATATTTAACAGAAAAATTATTACAAGGAGAAAATGATCACAAATATTTATAAATAAAGGACCAAGAAAATGGAAAGGGTGTAAATAGGTTCCTTCCCTAATCTCTAGGAATATTCAATTTGAAAAATCAAAAGGAAAAAATAAAGCAAGTCATCTACATAATCATGCTCTTCATCATTTATATCATACACAGACTGTGAGATACTTTGGTGAATTCTCATATTGAACAAATATTTTTTCATTATCCTAATTTGGATTACTCTTAGATTTTACCAATTTCATGAATGATCAAGTTTGCATATTTCTTTGAAGATTGAAGAAGTCCTTGTGTTGTATCATTTTTTGTGGTACAATATTGAATTCCTTTCTGTCAACTACCTTTTTATTATCTTTTTTCAAAAGTATCTTTGAAATAGTCTTGGCCATGATTGTAAGTGGCTTTGTGATTTAGATTTTGGTTCCCTTTTATATTTATACTACCTTTATAATCATTATAATAAAAACACCCACAAAACCATATTTACGAGTGTGAGATCCCTACAAAGAAGCCATAGAGTAATCTATATCAAAAATCTAAACATCAGGGACCTAAAACAATTTTTAAGACAAAAAATAACCTAATATAGACTGAACAAGTAGAAATCCTCCCATTTTTATGTTTCTTGATTACTATCATTCATATTCCAACATAAATCTTAAATACTATTTCCTAAACAAGATTCTTTGGACTTTCCATCTTCCAGAACGTTATAATACCAAAATTCTTCACCATGATCTAGAATCACTTTCAAAATGATTGTCCTTATTTAACATTATCACAAAAAATGCACATCCATGCTGAAACCACTATTCTGAGCATCAACATATATATAATTTTAACCAACCCCCTAAGAAACAAGAGAAACATCATCACTAGTTCTAGGATGATATCAATAGAAAACCCATATTCCTCCCCCTTATAAACTTTAGATCGCTACATATATAAAACATCCCAATTTGCATTGTCCTTTTGATACCCTTGATCTAGACCAACCCTAGAATCACCATGTATCTTGTATGAAATAAACAATGTTTCTCCATCATAATTCATAGAACCATGTGTTTTAGAAAGAACAAAATCCCCTTGTAATATAAATAATTAATTCTACACATATGAAAGGTAATGAATCTGTCTATCCTTATAATTTGAGTCAGTATGTTCATGATCAAAAATCTATATAACTTCCCTTAAAGTACCCAAAGAATTATCTGAATTATCAACTCATACCTTCTTCATTCACCACTTCAAACACTTACTAGAATTGTGCCCCTTTAGAGAGAAAATAAAACAAATATTATCGTTAATTCAATCCTCCTCAGTGTGTATTTTGTTTGGAAAAATTGAGAAAAATGTACAAATTCATTTATTAATAATTCTCATGCTAAGAAAACAATCTTCAATAGAAATAACGTCTTTATCAATCTAGGTTAAATTCAAATCTACCACCAATATAAACCTTGCAAATAAAAAAATCACACCTCTTCAGTAGCCTTTTCCACATTTAAGAAACCCATAGTACATAAGAAATAAAAAATGACATTATTATATTCCAAAGAACACAATTTCATCCAAAAACATGATCCCTTAACCATGTTTTTGTATGCATTTTTTGTATGAATATTCTTTTTAGAACTTCAATTTAAGTCAGTTTTATTTTAATACACATTCAGTTTTCATGCAAATATAAGGAACATTCCATGTCCCATATCCAACATGTCAGTAAGGGTCATTTTCTTTTAAAAATTAATATTTTTTAACAAAATTTAATGATATTTTATGGATCTATTATTTTTTTAGTTAAAATATTTTAGATCAAGTACTTCTACTATGATCTTTTCATTAATTTGACTATATAGTAGTGACTATTTTTATCATCCATCATCTTTCCCATATAAACCATCAGTCCAATTTGTTTATATTTTTTATATTGGGTCATATTTGTAAATAAAATAATTAATTCCTTTTCTATATATAAGTATTTCTTTATTTTATAATAATAATTTTTTTTTGACAATAATTTTGACACAGGTTCACATTTGTATATTTATTTTAATAAAACTTAAAATTTATTAAAAAAATAATATATTAAACTCAAATATATTTGTTAAATTTTTTTCATCATTATATAGTGATATTTTTTGTTTATAATAATTTTTAAACAGAGACTTATATATTTGTTAATGTTTAAACAAGTTTATATATGTTAATAAAATTATTTATTCTAATTAATTGTTTATATTTATATTTTTTCATATGATTTGTTAATATTTATTCATACAGGTTCATATCATTTCTTTATTTGCATAAAAAAATTATGTTAACAATAACATTTCTCTGGGTTCACATTTTTTCATTCTTTTTCATTGTTTTTTAAAATATAAATTATTCTATATAAATATTTTGGTTCATATTTATCTATATTTTTATAATAAATTTAATATATTAATTTTTTATTCGTATTTATTAACTCAAATATTCAAGTTAATATTTGTTTATATGTGTTCATATTTATTTACAATATTTGTTTATTTTTTAACAATACTCTTTTCCTATACACATGTTTTTAAATATAAATATTTGAATATTTTTTTGACTAATATGAATTAGGAACTAATGTTTAGAAACATTAATTTTTTGACTTAATATGCTTCACCCTTCATTACTAAATAGATATTTTCAATTTCTATTTAGTCCTACACAATATAAACTAAAGTTTAATTTCTTATTACATTGCATTTCTTATAACTAGATTCTATTAAAATTATCATTTAAATACATTAAATTAAATTCTAAAATTCTGTATTTTCATTCCAATTAGAATTTTATACAATATAACACTTTCCGTAAAACAATTATATTTTTATTACAATGTATTACATTTTAAGAGATGAAATTTTTTCATTTTTATTCATTTATTAAAAGATATAAATAGACCCTCTTTCCATATTACCTTTTATTCACAATAAATTGTCGTTAAAAATTGTGTAACTTATTTAAATAGATTAATTAGATAATTATTAATTCTATTCGTTCATTTAAAAATATATCACTAACTTCCCCACTCTTACCCTATTCCTTCTAAGCGTCAAAATTTTACTAGGTTTATTCTTGATTTGATTCCCTATTCATTAAACACATTTTTTTGTGTGTTGTGATAATATAGGATTTATTGATTTTATATGATCATTGATAGAGTTCCCGTGATTTTATACACCTAAATATAATGTTTTTTAACTTAAAATAATGTCTTTGTTAATGTCTTTCACGATTTCCTCTTGAGAATGATGCATATTTTTTAAATCATGCATTATATTTTCCACACATGAAAACTTCTATAAGAATACAATTAAAAATTGTGGGAAAATCAAACTTTTATATTTAATTATTATTTTATATTTATGAAAAAATATATATTCCTAATTTAGTTTTTTAATTATGAAAAATTATTATAGTTTTGACTCTCAATAATTATCAAATATCAATTTAATTGTTTCATGATGCATTATAATTATATTTTTCCATTATAAACATTAATTATAACACATTATGAAACATTAATAATGAATAAATGTTTTTCATCATGAATTATGAATTTTATTTTAAACCTCATAAGCATTATAATATTCATTTTGGACATTTTACTATGTATTATGGAATATTAAAATTACATTTGAATATTTTTTTTTCTTTATTCACATTTTCTTATGAATATAGTTTAACGACATGAATATTTTATGTTATCATTATACTTTCAATGATTAAATTTTCTCTTAATAGATTAAATCCATAATTCATCTAAATATCTAATTCCTTATTTTTTTTCATTATGAATTCAATGTGCTCCACATCACTAATATATTTCCTCAAACTCTTATTATGATACTCTACATGCATCATGTTACTATTATTTCCTTATACTTTAGTTATGTACTGATATAGATTTTACCTCTATTTTTTTGCTTGGTGAACGCACTAGAATCTTATGTTTTGTTTATTCTGGAATCATGATTGACCATATTTTTTTTATTATGTGTATGATGATATTGGTCAATATTATTATGTTTTATATTTTATTTCATTATAGAAATCTATTTTGAAATTTTCCAACCAGTTATTAGAATTCTTGTGCGATTACATTTCACTACAGCGAAATATCATTTTGTTTCCTTTGGAAAAAACATCTTGAAATATATGAGTATATTTATCCAAAATATGAAACCGGATAATTTAAATGAGTATTAAATATTAATTAATTTACTATGATCATTTTACTATATAATTATTTTTAAATTATCTATATATTTTAGGTCAATAATGAGTGAAAATGATTCTATATGTTTGACTAAAAAAGAGTGGTAGTGAATTTGGAATTTTTAGAATATAACATACTGGATCATCATCGATCATATAAAAAACACATTTATTATTTTTTTCATTTAAAAAATATATAAATAATCAAATCCTTTTAGTTTAATATTCAGAAATTCCATGTACTGTATTAACTAGAATACTAATTATCACCATCATTATAATTTAGTACACTTTAACTTTACATTTACTTTTCCATTTTACTATGATTTGTACAAGTTTGAATATGAAATTACATCAAGTTATATTACTCAATTACCTAATTTTCAAGTTTATCTTAACATAAAAATTAATTTATCCTAACTAGATAATATTTATATATTATTTTGACTATTTTAATTATGTGTCTTGGAATGTAGAACTAATGAGGGGATATGTTGAATATATTGTAGTATTTTTATAATTTTATTTCTTAAGAATTGAACCTCTAAAACTTGTTATAATAACAATATGATCAACATTTTAAGGACTGAAGAACTCATCTTCTACTAGAATAATAAGATCAGCATCCAATCATTATTTATCTGATCAAACTTTACCAAATGGACTTATTTTGACAACCTTTATATGAATAAAAAACTTCATGATTTCATATCTTAAGACATCGTATAACTTTATAATTTGTTTTTGTGGACTCATTTTTTTAAAATTTGTTTTCCCAAAAAATTCATGAGAGGACATATGTCTATAAAATTTCTCCCCCTTTAAATAGAGAAGACTGGAGCTATAGATATATTCATGATGTTTGGTACGTTGATGATCATCATATAATCATCTGACTTAAAATCGTCTCATGAAATTAAATGGCCCTTAAAAAAACATATTTTCTCCATAAGATAGAATTATAGAATAAGTAAATCACATTAGAAACAATAATTCCATGTCTTATAGTTTCAATTTGGTACCTAAAACTAGCATCGAGAAAACATGTCAATTTTTCTCAAAATAATTCTAAATAGGTTGATAAAAAATATAACACCTTTAACATATTCATGTGTTTTCTTATATCCTCATTGGAATTAATCATAAAAAACTCATTGTGTCTATATCACATTATATATGAAATCATCCTTAAAAATAACGGAGTAAGTGTGTGATTTATTTGAGTTATCCTGCTCAACTCAATTCATGTTTGACCTCATTAAATCCTACTATTTTTTTGTGTCAAAATTATAAATAGAGAAAATAATTTGGGTGTAGAAAATAAAGATTTACAATAATAATGGGAAGGATCATGATTTCAAAAGAATATGATAATTTCTCAATTGATGGAAATTTGTCCGATGAATATTTTCTATAAAATATCATGAACTTTATGGATCATGATGAGAAACATGTAAAAGATTCTAGTAGTGATGAAGGTGAGGGTGAATAAATATACAAAGAAAATGTTTTGAGATTGAATCTTGAGTCACATCTCTAAAAAACTCTAAACTATAGAAGCAATCCAAACTACATGGTAATTAATCTACTATGGAATATTTAATTAAAATATAATCAAGATATCTTGAAAAACAATTAAATACCTCATTGTAAAATTTTTAAACAAAAAAAGCTGTTGAGGGAAATTGATTTGAAATATGCTATGAAGAAACTAAAATTGTGAAAAATTGAATAAAAATATATTAAATATTATAGTCATTATAAAATATATATGAAGTTTTTATATACATAGATGTTTGGAAAAAAATATCCAAAATTCTGGGATAAATCAAATGTACAAAATAGGTTTGAACATGACAAAATAATATAACAGTTACAAATTCAACTAACTATGTGGTTCAAAAATGAATAAAGAAAATTAATAGATTAATAAGAATTAAAAAATCATAATTCTGTTAAAAATTATTCCAATGTTGGTGGTTTCTCCTAGAAAGAATATATTCTATAAAAATGTGGAAGGAAGTTCCAATCATTCATGAACCACAATAAGAGTTTATCAAAAAAACATTCTTATTATTATGAAAAACTATGATTCAATGGTTATTATTTGTGTTTCTTGGTATTTGGGAACGCATAGTATAACTATTGGTATATAATTTCACTTCCTTGGATATGTAATGAGTCAAGGGGGGAAAATGATGAAAGGAATTGAAACTCTAAGAAAAATAGTTACATGCTTCAAAATATAAATAAAAATATTAAGAAAACAAGTGCTAAAGATAAAAAATTTGAAATATATAATAGATATTAATGTATTGATAAGCTATGTGAATGTTGTTACCAATATGGTCATCATATTGAAGAATTTATAACAAATATACCCAAACTTGTTTCACTCATCGGGAAATAAAAGGAACCAGGTAAAGGGAACATTAAGGAAATCATTATTATATGATGTTGCAATAAAATTAATCCAAATAAAGAAAACCATGGATTACTAATAGTTTATTCTATTCACATATGTAAGGATATATGAAAATTCTAAAAACTAATGGCGAAAATGATTTCAATATTTTTATATTTGGAAAAGATTTACCTCTCAAAATCAAATGGGTTGGAACAACTGAATTTGAATGAATAATGTTAATGTCCAAAGATGTTTCTTTTTTGGTGGACTGAAACAAAATTCACAAATCATCACCAAATATATGATGATGGGAATGAAGTAATCATAAAAATAGATCCCTATATTATAAAATTACTAAAAGGTAGAAAGGTTGTTACCAAGGGGGACACAATTATTGTTAATTTGTTTCAAATTAGATATCCAAGGAAATATTCTTATTTGAGTACTAAAGATGAAATATAATTTTGGAACTTATAACTTGGATATCTTGGTTAAGAAAATATTTTAAAAATATCTCAGAATTAATCCATGAGATATTTTCACCTGAGACATGTGAAATGAAGAATATTCCACCAAATTCATCAAGGCATAGAATTTTAGTCTACTCAACCTCTAGAACATGTTCACTTAATATTTTTATAACAATGAGACATTATTCCACCAATAGTATTGTATACATGATAACATTCATTGATTATTTTACATAGTTTACTCAATTTATATTTGTGACATAAAATCAAAGGTAGTGGAAATAATCAAAATATTTAGGATGGAGGTTAATAAAGAGAAATGGTGTATATATAAAAAATTGAGAATAGAGAATGGGAAATAGTTTAAATATAACTAATTTTAATAATATATATCAATTCTCGTGATTATATTTCAATATAATTCTCCATATATTTCATAAAAAAATGGATTAACATAGAGGAATATTTGAAGTCTAGTTGAAATGGGATGAGCTTTTCTCTCTCGGTGTTAAAATTGTTATGGAGGCAAGTAGTTTGTTTAAGATTGTATATTCAAAATATATGTTTTCTAAGCCTATAATCTAAAGAATATATCTATGAAATTTGGTGTAAAAGGTTTCCTTACCTAAAATACTTCACGTTATTTTGAATTTTATACATAATAATCATAAAAAATATAAACTTAGGGAAATTTGATTAAATATTTGAGGAAGGGATTTTATTGGGGTATACAACCAATTGAATCAGAAAACAATATTGTTGTAAAAAACATAGAAATTAATATATTAATTTTATGTTAAGTTGATTGAAAATACGATAAAAAAATAAAAGAAAACAATGTTTTTCAGATGTTCAAATATAATAAATCATTTAATCCAAAAAATAACTGAAGATAAAAATGAAGAAAGTACCAAGTAAATACAACAAAAACACCAATGTTTTTTATTTAAGAATTATATGAGTGGAAAGAAGCAGAAAATTGAAAAATATAAAAAAAAAATATGTCTAATGAGTTAACATTATTGGAGACTATAAAACACTAGTTTAGAAAAAAAGGAAATTGAGAATGAAAATTCATACAACCATCATTTCTCAAATTGAACTATGATAAATTATAGAATAATTTGATCATAGATAGTGTGTGGATTCCTTGAAACAATTACTTAATCAATTTGATAATAATGATACTTTGGGTATTATTTCGAGGAATGTAGATAAGGATGATATCTTTAAAAAGTGGTTGTTTTGGAATAATTTAAATGAAAAGGAGAGGCTTCATGAAAAAAAACTGAATTTTTTTAAAGGGTATGCTCAAGTTGAATTTGGTATTTTTAAAGAATAGTTTTATATTATTGCATGACATGAGACTATTAGAATGTTATTGGATATTATGTTTCTGTGAAGATAAAAGGTTTATCCAATTTATTTTGATTCATATTTCTTAATTGGGTATATTGATAAAGATTTATATATTGAACAAACTAATGGTTTTTTTATTGGTAAGAATTTAATGAATGTTTCCATGTTGAAGATATCCTTTTGTGGTTTTATGTTAGCTTCTCAAGATTATTACTTTATATATGATAACAACCTTGGAAGATTTAACTTTTATGAAGGTAATGTTTATAGAAATATTTATTTGAAAACATTTTTTATGAGAGCCTAAATTGTAATTAATTATTTTTATGAAATAATCATTATATATAATGAATAGTATATTTGTGAGTAATTATTTGAATACGTGATGAAGTGTTTAAAAATATTTATTCATATTGAAATGAAATTCTTTCTAGGGATAAAAATTTTATAAACTAAATGTTATAATATTCTTTCACACCAAAATTATTCCTAGGAATTAACAAGAAATATTTTAAGGGAAGACATGAAGGAAGATTATACACATATTATTTTCTGTATAACAATGAAAAAATATAAAACTAGAAAAAGTATCAATCAAAACGAATTTAATAATTTGATTGGAATCTTTCTCAATCTTTTTGAATAACATTAAGACATTATTTATAAACTACAATTTTTTAATAGATATCAATGTGATCCTATATAATCTCATGTAATTTCTACCATGATAATTTTTAGATATGTCAAATGAACTTCCAATATTGGTTTTTTGTATAATAAAATTGTTGATATGAAGTTAATTGGGTTCATAGATGCTGATTTGGTTAGATATTTTGATGATATTAAATCAAAATATGGTGGATATTTTTTGTGATAAATCTATGTATGTTTGCACTATTAGAAACATAGTTGCATAACTTTGAGTAATACTAAATCTAAATATATTGTTTCCACAAAAACATGAACTAAAATGATGTGGAATCATGTTCAACTAGAAAATTTTAAGAGTCAATGTTGAAAATCATTTCAAAATTTTATTTGATAATAAGAGTGTGATTGATATCTCAAAAAATCTAGGTTAACATTCAAGATCTAAATAAATTTATATCATGTATCACATTATAAAATAAAGAGTTTCCACGGGAGAAGATATTCTTGAATATATTTTTACAGAGGATTAGATTTAATATGTCTATACTAAATTTCTCTCGAAGGAAAGGTTTTCATCACTTAGGCGAAAAATTCATGTTCAACCTACCCCTTTTACTTAATATAAGTTTTTGGGTGAACACTCACCTTAATTTAGACTCTTTTGTCAAAGGAGGAGATTATGTTCCATTATTTATCCATGTTGGTTTTGAATATAAAACTATGGTTATTTTAAAAAGTGGAATAATTTTTTTAGTTGTTTGAATGGGATTACATTGATATTTCTCTACACATTACTATTTATTTATGGATGAAATTATCTCCGAAATATTTCTTAATCTTATATCTGGTGTTATGATATTTCTTAATTATAAAGGTATTTTGTTTAAGGTTTTGATGGGATTATTTATTGAATGTTTTGGGTATTGAAAACAATTAAAATACCTTTTATATATCAATGTTTTCATCAATTATCATGTATGAAACATTTCAGGGATTTATATAATGTTATATATCATTTTAGATTAAAATATGATAAAATGAAGAAAAATTAAACATGAATTTAAAATCTTAGAATTTAAATTCAAATATACAACACATTATATAAACATATTAAATTTGATTATAAAATCCTTCATAAATAAAAAAAAATTAAATTTAAATATCATTTATATTGTTTTACAATAAATCTTATTCAATAATTGGGATTATAAATCACATTTACCATTTACTATTATATATATTATTTTAATTTTCAACAAAATAACTTCCAAATAATTTTTAAAGGAAGATTAAAAATATATTATTCAATTATTAAATCCAATATAATATCATTAAATAATATCATTTAAAATAAAAACTCTGAATATATTTAGATAATATTTTTTTAATAATATATATTTCTATTTCTAATAAACAACCATAATCTAGTGACATTCCTTGATAAAAAAAATTGCATTTCTATAATAATACTAAATGTCAATATAAATCCATAAAATTATGATAACTATCTATTTTGAAAATATCAAATAAATAAATAATTCTTCAAAATATTTCATAACAATAATTCATTTATGAAAATATATTATAGCTTTAAATAAAACATGTTTTTATGAAAAAGTCATCATAATAACTTTTAATGTATAATGAGTATATACTTTTTTAGGTAATATATTTTTTGAAATTAAATATATTTATATATATACATTGTAAAAAAATATTTCTTAAATAATTATTAATTAATAGCATGACAATTAATAAACTATAAAAGTGATATATTATTAAAAACAGCGAGGTTGTTACCCAATAGAGAAAGGATTTGGTTCATGGGCAAGGGGATTTTAGATGATCATGCCATTTTATCGTTGTTTACATTCTTGTTGAGAGTGTAATTAAAATATTTCTCTGTGGATGGTTAATGAATATTGTGGATCCATATTTTTTATTTTTTGGATTTAGAGAAGTATCTTTCAGTTAGAAAAATTTTGTATACTTTTTAGTCATTTATGGGTTTGGTAGTGGGTTTCTGTTATTTTTGGGGGTTTTTTAAAATTCATTATTATATAGTATAAAATATTAAAAAATATCTCAAAAATATATTGAACGCTTAAATAATACCAATAAAAAATAAATTTTTGAAAAAACTAATAAATGGAATGTAAAATCCCTCTCGGATATATTTCCACCCTTGTATCCTGCGAAATTTCTCCACCCTCACTCCATAGCTAGGTGGAGTATCAATTCACTACATAAACACCCTAGTTTACCAAAAATCATCTTAATTTCCATATATATACTTTCTAATAACTATAATGAAACTTGCAAAAATTTATGTCAATAGTGTTGCACATATATTTTTTGAGTACAAAGACCTAGTTGGTACCACCAAATACCTTAACTCCTACAAGTGTATATAATTATTTTCATTTATATGCATGTGTTAGGGAAATATATAATAATATTTATCCAAAATAAGAATAAATTATTTAAATTGTCACACTAAAGGTCACCCAACCAGGCATTGTGGAATAAATAAAAACACATTTTAACCACAAAAAAGATTCTAGATCATATTAATTACAAAATCCTCATGTACCACATAGAGAAGTTAAATAATAAATTCTAAATATTAACTCTAAAACCACCAATATAATCCTTAACAATTTATATTCAATGATCAACACCCCATAATATAAACTAGGTATCCACATTAATATGGAAAACAACCATTTTCACATACACAATATGAGGTAATATAACAATATAGATATCCTCTAATTGAGGGAAAAACAAAAATTAGAAGAGTTATGGGACCTGAGTCTCCATCCCATTCTAATCAAAAATATCAGCATTTTGAAATACATAAATCCATAGAAAATAATCACTAAACAAATTTTAAATAGAAATGTATACCAAATTAAGGGGTAACATAGAAAATTATATCGGGAATAAATGTTGAAAATCTTAATCATATATCAAATTTGATGAATAAATCAAGGAATGATTATGTATAATAAATAAAAAAAGTAACATATAAACATTATTCTTTTTATTAAAACAATTTATAAATACTTTACATGGTTTTCTATATATTATTAGTAACAACAAAAGATGACTTCATGAATTTCTAAATACAGAAGACATAAAAATGTTTAAAATTGGAATAATTACTCTACTAATAAATAAAAATGAACATGAATCCTTTATAAAACATATAATTTCAGTTAATAGGAAAATTAATTTATAAAAATTTCTTATACTTAATTATTATTTTTAAAATTTTAAATTAATATTATTTTATGCGTTTTAAAAATACATGTTGGTACGTCACAATAAATAGCCTAATAAAACAATTGGGGATTGAGACCTCCTACCTAAATAACATAATGGGGACCTAGTCCTCCAACAGTGCTAAAAAATAAATACATGAAATTAAATAAATAAAGTCAAACACTTTGAAAAAAATCTTGCATAAAATTGTAAAAAATCACTCGGCACTACCGTATTAAAAATAATTAAATATCACTACTTGAATAGCCAATAATTTTACGCAAAATTAATAAAATGTAATGGGAAAATCAACCAAATACAAACATTCATTGAAATAGTGTTCAAAAAATACATATTAACCCGACATGATCCTCCTATATGAACCATTCAAAATATCCCTCATGATCACGGGGGTTTCACTATGCTCTAGTGAAATGACATTACTAAATACCAAGAGAGAGAAATATAAATTAGAAGATATGAAAGAAGAATAATAATGTTAATGGAATAAGGAAAATTTATCTTTAATTATCTGTTGAAATACACCCAAACCACCTAAGATTAATGGGAGGCTAGAGAGTAATCATGATTGAAGTTGGGAAGGGGGTGGATCTAAATGAAATAGATCTCCCCAAAAAAATTTATTTAATACTTGATAAGGGGATCAAAATGTAAAATTATAGTCCTAAACCCACGTAAAAAACAAAACTGTGAAGTATCTAAGGGATTACACTAGCGACCTAGTGGAAATCAAGTGGGACCTTCTATAGCACCCCTGGTATCTGGTATGTAACACTGTTTTATGATTTTAAGTACATAAAGTATACATGTGATGTTTGGGAGAGTTTGTTGATATTTTAAAGAGTATTTGGTAATTTTAAATAGGTGCACTAGTGGTGCATAGTTTTTGGACACCATAAAAAACATTTCGAAAACTATGCATAGTGAGGCATGGGCTAAAGGTGAGGCACACGAGTAATGCATTGTTTATCCAAAATATGCCAAAGCCTAGGATAAATAGTGAATTTTTGTATAGATGTTGGAAAAATAGACTTATCATGGTCAGGGTATGGTTTAGAGGTCGTGCACGTCAACCATGTGAGGACTTTATTTAGCTAGAATCTAGAGCACAATTAGCGCATGGGTTTTCTGACAGTGCGACAAAACCCTGCACAAGGTCATAGTTAGATCCTTAAAAACTAGATCTCACTTATTTTACCCATTAAAATACTATTTTTTACTCTTATATGACTCTAAATATAGATTTTGGACTCTCAAATGTTGGAGAACCTCTCCCAAGATAATTGGAATCGATCTAGAGCCTTTCCTTAGTGCGTTAATGCTTGATTCTTATAGTAAGGCTTTATTCTTCATCTTCAATGATGTGTTTTCTAAGATATAATTTTGCATTCCTATTTGTTTCATATATTTACAGCCACTATGGGTATATATAAGGTGTTTTTTTCACGTATGTTCATATTATTGATTTTTTTGATAGGTGGAGAGATTTATGGTGAGTTCGTGGTGATTTAACCCATATTTGTGGCATTTTTTGTTCTGAATATAATTTTCGCCAAAACACTCGATGTAGGTGGCTTTAATCATGACTAATCTTTTTATAAAATAATGTATTAGTTTCAAAATGATTTATTTTATCAAAATTGTTGTGAATTTATGGTTAGAAACCCTCTTTGTTTATGGTTTATAAAATTGATGAAATTGGGTGTTTTCTAGAAAGTGCTTGGTTTCCTTGTTTTTAAAATGATGATATTAAAATGTGGATTTTTGGGAATTGTGGTAAATGTTTTATTAAAAAAATAAATAATAGGATATTTTTTTGAAATGTATTAAATTGTTTTTTTTGAATGGTTTTCAATAAAATTACGGTTTTATAGGAATGGTTTAATTGGTTGAATTGAAATGGTTTTTGGGCATACCTGGTCATGTGTGTTCATGTAGATTCCGGACAGATAAGGTTGAAGAGTATCCCCCATAATTAATAGGATGGATATGGGTTTGGTCTACCCCCATTAAACATTCTGTTTTATTTGAGAATAATATGGTTCAGGAGTCTCCCCCATAATTTCTGAGATGGATAAGGGTTAGGGATATACCTCGTCAAACATTCATGTGTATTTGGGTCGAATAAGGGTAAGAAGTATCTTCCATAAATTCTGGGATGGATAACAGTATGGGAACTCCCCTATTTTAGGTTTCCTACATGCTTGTTTGGGTGGATATATGGAATGGAATGGTTACACCAAAAAGGAATGTTAAATGATTTATATAAATTTTTATGTGCTTTCCTTAAAAAATTGTTTATTATTGAATTTTATTATAGTTAGTTATAAACTATTTTAGAAATTGTATTATATAAATTTTTTAATGTAAATATTTCTTACATTTTCTATCCTAGTGGCATGAGTAGGGTTGTCATTGGGAAAATATACTGAGTTTTAGTACTCACCCCTACTTTGGAACTAGGGTACTTTTATCGATATTATTTACCAGGACATGGGAAATGGTAATTTATCACATGTCTTTATCACTACTTTTTGATACTTGGTATGTTTGGTAAAATTGGATCATAGATATTTTAGAGCTTGGAGTCTTGTGATTTTCATAGAGTGTTGATTAGTTTTTCATCTACTATTTACTTTCATATTGTAATCCTCTACTCTGACACTTGAATTTGGTATGATTTTGATAAATGAAATATTGAGTTGTCTATAATTATGGTCATACATAATATAGTGGTTTTTTGGTTTTTTTTGTGTGTTTTTTGGTTTTATTCTTAATGGTAAAATCATCCCACACATGTATTAAAGCCCTTCTACATTTATTTTCAGCATTTGGCATCTTAGGGATGTCGCCTAATGCCTAGTATTGTCACACAACCATCTCAATACAATGAGAAGGGTGGAATGTTACAAGTGGTATCAGTTATTTTTCAATCCAATTTTTTTTAGATAAGTGGTCATCAATGATGTCAGTCATGGATTTGAATTCATTAATCTCCAGTCCTTGTATTGGGATGGTAGAAAATAGTATGATTGTCGGGACATGGAATGTAGTGCATAAAAAGATGTAGCTAACTTTTTTATAAAGAACATAAAGTTACTAGGGGTTGGGTACATGATTGTTTCTGATACACTAACAAGATTTCTAAATCTCATTGTCATGTGTTTAGCCAATGATTCAAGTATGACATACAGTAAAGTAATAACTTCCCACTAGGAGTGCATACATCATTTTGACTAATGATTTATGATTTTTTGAAAAAATTTCTATTTTGAAAATTGTGAAAGTGATTTCAAATGATTGATTTTAATAAATAGAATTGTTTTGGTATTTTGAAAATGGATTCATTTTCAAATGAAAGTTGATTTTTTTTTTAAAAAGGTTGAATATAGAAAAAGTTTGATTTTTAAAGGCATTGTTGTGATAGAACGATGTTATAGATTTTGAAATTTTAAGCAATCAGTTAATAGAGAGTGATAATTTTGGTGTTTTGTTATGTTTATAGAAAATGGAACCCAGTAGATATCATAGTAACAGATCAGATGATGCTGTATAAAATGTTATTGAACCCGATCCACTAGTGAACCAACAGTTGGTACGAAGCATCACATAGGCTTTTCAAACCATTGAGTCATGACCACAACCACACTCTTTTTTAATGATATTTTTCATTGCTGAAAACCCATGAGGAGGATGTATGGTTTTCTTCTTGAAAAGGGATATACTTCTAACAATAAGAGGATGAGGAAGAAGAATACCTAATATCAAGGATTTAGAACACATCATAATCAAACGACAAGAGAAATTAACGTTCCTCCAAGACCCAAGATAATTCTTGGATGTTTACATTGTCATTCTCTAAGTCACATCATGATAGATTATTTGACACAGCCTAGATCATACCAAAATTTAAAAAAATGGGGCACCACATGCACTCTTATTATAGTTCTCCATAGTCGTGTGCTTGAGACACTTCTTAGGTGTCATAAGAATCATATGATTCGATGCAGTAAGGACAACAGAACCAATATCATCCAAAGAAATGATATTTCTATGGTGATTAAAGGAATACCAAGACTCCTCATGTAGGGAAATATCAACAAGGCAACAAGGGGAAATGTGCAGCAACTAAGCAATTATATCAACCTGATCAGGTGATTGTGGATGATTCGACAGGACAATCTACAGTAAGTGGTGAGATTATTTTGAATTCTACCCATATAAAAGTGTTGTTTGATACTAGTGCATCACATTCCTTTATTACTTCTCAATATATTTATTTTCTATGTTTTAAACTTGAGTTGACGTGCTCTGTGAAAAAATGTCAAACTTATCTTGGTGAAAGAGAATGTCGATCATTCTAGTGTAGAGAATGTTCACTTACTATTGATGGAGTTGAGATGAAATGGGACATCTCAATATTATATATGGATTTTTAGGATATAATCCTAGGCATGTATTAGTTTACAATGTTCAAGGCTCGCATATACTATTATAGGAGAATAATTAGTTTCAAGACAGATGATGGAATCAAGCATATCTTTATATTTTAAAGTTATAAATAGACAAGTGTAGTAGGATTTTTAGCACCAATTGTGGGAATGATCTCTTACCAGTTGGTACTTTTTTCCTTAGAATCAATGTAAGAGGTTTGGGATGTTCTTTTCAGTCAATTTTTTCTCAATTCCTAGATGTCTTTCCAAAAAAATTCTCAGGGTTACCACCCATAAGAGAAGTGTAGTTGAAAATTGATCTCCTTTGAGGAACCAGTCCTATCACACTTCAATATTCTCATATGGAACCAAACGAGTTGAGGGAATTGAAAGTTTAGTTGTTAGAGCTATAAATCAAGGATTTCATTTATATGACCACATCTCTGTGGGTATCAGAGGTCTTGTTTGTTAGGAAATTAGATGAAATTCTAAGGATATGTGTGGATTATTGAAAATTTAACCAGGTTTAGATAACGAATCGGTGTCCAATTCCATGCATTGATGATATGTTCGATCAATTTATGGAACTCATTGGTTCTATAAGATTGACTGTTGATCAGGATATTACTAACTGGGAGTTTGGTAGGAGGATATTTCAAAGATTTTTTTCGAGAAAAAGATATGTCCATTATGAATATTTGGTAATTACATTCAGTCTAACAAGGCACCTATGGTCTTTATGACATTGATGAATCATATATTTCAGTGATATCAAAATTCATTTGTTGTAGTGACTATGGATGACATATTGGTGTATTCAAATACTAGGGATGAGCATGGGAAACACTTGGAGACATTTTTGGGAATCATAAGGGATCATCATTTGTATACCCTAAGAGAAGAAGATTAATAGAGTATCTCCAAATGTTTTACTTTAAATTGATGTATAAATGTGGTAATGAAAATTTTGTGGCTGATGCATTATGTAGAAATTCATATTCTCAGTTGTAATAGGAATCTTTGGAGGAGTGGCATTTGATGTCGGCCCTAGATGACATGCATGTGAAATGTGAATACTAAGGTGATGTTGTAGTTTTATTTTTAGTTAAGGTGATTCCAAATTTGGTAATGCTAGTAAAGGAGGCGTAGACATCTGATGCAGAATGTGTGGATATGAGTGAAAAACTCTATGGTGTAGAGTCCATTGGGAAATTGAATCTTGATAAGACATAAGTGTTGTGGTTTAAAAATCAGATGGTTCTACCTATGGCTTGTTAATAATAAATTCTTCATGATTATAATCATTTGAGATGGGATGTTCATTAGGGAATAAAGAAAATTTATATGGCCTTGAAGGGACAGTTCTGGTGGAGTGGAATTAAAATGAAAGAGTAAGTTTTTATTTCGAGGTGCATAACTTGTTTGTATGTTAAGGGAGAACATCATAAATCTATAGGTATATTGTAGTCCTTACCTTTTACAGTGTGGATATGGAAGTATATATCCATATATTTTGTCACAGGTCTCCCAAAAATGGTTATGAAACCCAATTACATATTGGTGATAGTGGATTAGCTCAGAAAGTAGGCCTACTTTATACATATTCGTGAAACTCATGAGATTGAGGGTCTTTCCAAAATCTATATCCAATAAATGTTAAAGGGACATGGCATACTGGTTTTGATTGTATCAAATTGAGATATGAGTTTCACATATCATTTCTAGAAATCCTTACAGAAATCCATTCAGTCTCAGTTTACTATGAGTATGGCGTATAGTCCTCAGATGAATAGAAAATACTAAAGGAGGATGAAAAAACTGGAAGAAATATTGTCGTTAAAGGTAATGGATTATGGTGGATCATGGGAAGTGAACATTCCTTTGGTGGGGTTCTTGTATAATAATAGCTATCAGGCCTTGATACATATATTCCCATTTGAATCATTGTATGGAATTCTGTGTCATTCACCAGTTTGCTATGTGGAAAGAGCTAATAATTTAATGGTTGGGACAAACCTTTTAATAGAAATAATGAAGATTTTTTTGATCAGGAAGAGGATTAAGATGGCTCAGAATCATCATAAATCTTATTTGGATCATCTTCGATGGTTGATGTCATTCAATGTGAGTGATCATGTGTTCTTTAGGATCTCTCCAAGGTTTGGACATCATTGATATGTGAAGCAGTTCAAGTTATCTCCTTGATAAATATTCCATTATGATATAATAAAATGGGATGGAGATGTGGCATATTATTTTTCATTGCCACCATGATTTATTTTGGTGCATAATGTGTTCCATATATCATGGTTGAAAACGTATCTCTTAACCCTGACCATGCGATTGGATGGGATCACATTAACCTCGATATGAGATCTGCATTGGTACATATCCTGACATGGATTGTTGATCTAAAACAAAAATACTTTCCTTAAGGATGTATCAGTCCAGTGAGGGTTAATTGGAAACATGGTCAGATTCAAGAAGAGAATTGGGAACATGAGAACAAAATTAAAGAGAAATTTCCGGAACTCTTTGATGACTGAAATGGTTTTCTACTTTCCAAGGATTGAAAGATAAATTGTGGGAGGAATGTAGTGCCCCATGTTTTTGGTATGTAACCCCTTATTTTTTCTTTTGGAGTACATTAAATATAAAGGTGTAGTTTGGGAGAGTATGGGGAACTGTTAAAGAATTTTGGTACATTTAAAGAGGTGCATGGTTTGTGGAAACCTTTCACAATGAGACATGGGATAAAGGTGAGGTGCACGGGCTACACAAAGTTTATCAAAACATGTGGGAGTCTTTGAGAAAGCATTAAGTGTGATGAAAATTTCGGACATATAGCTTTGGCAAGGTCAGTGAACATTTGGGAAGCTATGTGAGCCAATCCTGTGTGGTCTTTCTGAATAAATATGTTGGAGCACGGTTAGCAGACAGGTAGCCTAACCATGTGACTAAACCATGCTCAAGGTCAATGTTAGATCCTAAAAAAGTGGATCTCACTCATTTTATCCTTTATCCCACTCATTTTACTCCTAGGCGGCCCTAACATGAGATTTTGGTCTGTCAAAGGCTGGATAACCTATCCCAAGTGAATTGGAATCGATATAGAGCATTTACATGGCGTGTTGAAGCCCGATTCTTTTGGTAAGGCTTCATTCGACATCGTTATTGATGTGTTTTATTAGATCTGAATCTCCCTTACTTTTGGTTTCTTAGATATACACCTACATTGAGTAGATATAAGGTCTTTGATGTCAAATAAGTTCAGTTTTGGGTTTTTTATAGGGAAAGAGATCTATGGAGATTCTGGGAAATTCAACCTGGTTTTGTGACATTTTTCGTGTTCTTTATCATTTTTTCCGAACAAACCTGAAGTAGGTGGATTCACTATCAACTCATCTATTTAGAACATGAATTCTTAGTTTCAATTTTATTTATTTGATTGAAATTGTTGTAAATTTTTTCTTAGAAACCTTCTTTGGTGAACATTTACAAAATTGTGGAAAATTGGGTGTTTTGTTGAAAGTTCTTGGTTTTCATGATTTTAAAATTATGATTTTAAAATTCCGATTTGAGAGAATTGTGGGGAATGGTTTAATAAAAAAAATTCAGTAAAAGTTTGGTATTATTAAAGTGTATTGAAGTGGTTTTTTTAATGGTTTTCAACAAAAGCACAATTTTATTGAAATGGTTGGAATGGTTACATTGTTTTGAGGCATACCTGGTCATGTGTGTCTATGTGAATTCAGGATAGATACTTGTCTAGTGTCTCCCTCATAAATACTAGGATAGATAAGGGTTAGGGATAACTCGTTCAATCATTCAGGTTTAATTGCGACACATATGGGTCTGGAGTCTCCCCCATCATTTCTAGGATGGATAAGGGTTAGGGCTTTCCCCTATTTAATAGTCATGTATATTTTGTGTTGGATAAGGGTAATAAGTCTCCTCCATCATTTCTAGGATTGATAAGGTTCAGATATTTCCTTCTCTTCCAAGTTTCATGAATGGTCGGTTTGGTTGATATTTGGAATGGAAAAGTTAAACCAAAAAGGAATGTTAAATGATTTAATGAAATTTTTAGGTTCTTTCCATGGAAAACTGTTTACTATGGATTTTTTTTAAAGTTAGTTATAAAGAATTTTAGAATTTTTTTTATATAAATTCTTTAATATAGATGATTCTAACAATTTATTTCCTAGTTTCATGACAAGGGAAGTCATCAGAGAAACCTAATTAGTTTTATTTCTCACCCTTTCTTTGTCACTTTGGTGCTTTTGTAGATATCATCTACCGAGACAAGGGAAAAGGTAATTTATCCCATGTATTTAGCACTACATCATTATAATTGGGTTTGTTTGTGAGGTTGGAGCATGGGGATTATAAATATGGTATTCTTGTGGTTATCTTGGAGTGTTGATTAATTTGGATTCTTTTATTGACTTTGATTTTATATTTTTCCATTGTGACAAATGAATTTGGTTTTATTTTTATAAATGAAATTTTGTGTCATCTTTCATTATGGTCATTCATCATATAGTGGTTTTTTGGTTATGGTTTGTTTGGTTTATTGTTTTATTCATAAATCTAAAATCGTCCCCCAATAGTATCAAAGCCCTTATGCATTTATTGCCGACCTTTGGAATCTTGGGGATGTTTCTGAAGGCCTATTAACTTTGAAATGGCTTTTCAAGACAATGAAAAGGGAAGGGATGATACACCATCCCATAATTTGACTCATTAGGCACCCACTAGTACCATATTGGGTTTTCATATGTATCAAAAAATGTACTCAATGGTGTCTCACCCTGTCCCAATGTGTCCCATGACGTGACTCCCCAGGCCTACCTCTAATAGCCTAGGGGATAGAGGTTATTGTTCAGTTGGCATATCACTAACACAGGATGCCTTGTTAATTCAGAAGTCTCCTTTTAACTTTTCCATTTTGTTTGTTTTGGAAATCACAAACACATTCTTAAATAAACAATATCTAATACATATATGATCAAAGTATTTTCTACAATGTTTATATAAAAAATATATTTTTACAATAGATTGTTTATTAAGAAAAATGTAATCAACCTAGAACTAAAAATAATCAGATTTCATAGAACTAATAACTATTGGTTTCATATACACGCATTTTATTATAATGACATCAATACGATTAACTTCTTTACTAACCATGAATACAAAAAAATGATTTATCATATCCAGCAAATTGAATCATGTTTCAGTTCTGAATACATAAAACTTTTTTATCATATTGTAACTTTTTACTCTTAAAACTATAATAATGAAATGATTTCAAGCATTCTATTATAAATTGTTTGATAAAAAAATTTCATGATTTATGTTACAATATTACCATTGAAGTGTCATTTGTTCATGTCCTCCCTCAAATCTCATAGAAAATATGATCGTTGGAGATCAAGATGACTGTTGGGATGCATGCCTATAAATACCATGTCATTTGAAGAGCTTGATATATAACATTTGACATAAACTGTTGTATGATAGATCTATTAATTTTGATGATGTGTACAAGAGCTCTGAGGTCTACAAGTTGTCAAATACTTGTTACTTTTACATGTAACTTCTTAGAGTTCATTTTTATTAGTCTGACTCTGATTGTTGTTATTACAATAGTGGGATTCGAGTGATAAAGAAGACAAAGTCTAATCTATTAGATTGAGGGCTTTCAAGTATATGAATATAGAGGAGTTTATCACCTTCTTGATTGAGGGCTTGTGGGGACAAAAAGAAATAGATGATAATCGTATTCAGGGTTTAACCTGGCACAGGTATGTACACTTTCTTGAAAGTATAAATTAAGTGACTTTTATCCTTGGTATTTGGATACCCTTCACTTTGGGTTAAAGGATTTGAATTCATTTCCTTACTTGTTCATTACAAGTCTTTTATTTCTGTGGTAATTATATTATAATGTTAATGATTGTATATTCACCTTTATATTTGTATTTGAAATATACCAATAGCTTTAATTATGATTCATTTGATTTACTCCATATTACGTTGTGAATACAATTTTACATACAATATGATTCTACACTATTTAATATAGAATCATTATTTTTTATTAACTCTGATTAATCATAAACACTATGTTTACAATTCTTTCATACTCTGATATATCATTTCATTTTGTGAATATGATAATACCATCATTAATAGAATACAATTCATCACACTAGAATCAAGCCTATAGATTACATATCGAAATCATCCTAATTACAATATTCTTTTAATTGGAACCATGGTCCCAGTCTAATTATAGTTTAAATACTGAAGATGTTTTTTAAATATTATTTGTTTAACAATATTAAAATAAGTTTCTCTTAAGATTAAAAATGAATGATATTAAACTTAAAATTCACTCCTCCGTCTCGTATTAATCCATCTAAATATACAATTCGGTCTAACATGCCTTAGCCTATTTACCTATACAAACACAAATATCTCCAAGCCCATAAAATATTGAATTGTAAAAAAAAATTGAACTATCTAGCAAGCATTCATATAAATCGCATAACTAGAGAACGACATGAAGTAGAAGAAAGTAAATAGGGTGAAATACAATCCCACCACAAAAAGTCTGAGAACAAAACCAACCAAAAAGTGATACTAAGGACTTCTGGAAAGATACCACATGAACACACCTCGGTCAATCTAGTCTCACTAAGCACCACATGTTCATGATCAGTCTAAAATTCTATCTAAAGGTCGATCATCTACACATGACATGACACGTAAATGAAAATCATGTGTAGGGTTGAATATAACAATACCCATTAGGAAACCCTGAATCCACAAAGAATACTACATAAGAATAAAATCACCTCAACACAGGTATATTTCTACATCACATAGAACAATATTATTCATATATACACAACAAAGACACACAGTCTAATGGTATGTAGCAATAATAATGATATGATAGGATTCAAAATCAAATGTTTCACAAAGCACACACACTGAAGAACCCACTCCCTAATTCAAACATCACTAATGATGTCCATCCAAGAGGAAGTGCTCATTGGATGTCTCTATAGGAAGTACACACAGAATGTTCGAAGAGATTCAATACACATATTAGAATCACTCTTAAGGCCATAGGGTATACCAACTACTCGGTATTGATTAACCCTGCTAATTAGAGGACCAAATATCATGTAGTTTTAGTCACAATGATACAAAGAACTCCATCTAGTGAATTAATTTGAATAGAGGATCTCAAAACTATGCTCATGGAGGGAGTCCAAATACACTGTCCAAGAAGACATGTTGAAGGGACTGTAGTCCAATGTGTAGGAGGTGATTCCATAGTGACCCATAGGGAATGGATAGGGGGAATGTACCCAAATGAAACGTATCTAACATATAGAGGAAAATGGATCTAAGAAAACATTTTAGGAGTACATGGAGAATAGTAGGGTTACACATTGTGTCCCATAGACCATGGGTACTACATGTGTAAATTGAAAATGTCCTTATCTGTGTAGAAGTACATTGATTGCTACTTCCCATGTAGATCAACCTATGCACCAGAACATGGATTAGCCTGTGTCTTACCAACCTAGTCGTGTTTTTATTAGAGTAAACTGAAGACCCATGTACTTTGACCTATGTCTCCATACCTTCCAAGGTACAAGTCAAGCTCACCAAAGGGGGACCACAGACCGTGTGAAAAAGTCACATGGTGGGTGATAATTATCTTCTTCCCTAAACCCTAACCACCGCTTACAGGGTCCCACATGGTGTTTGGCTCTTCTTTACACATCGTTTAGTGTGGAATTTTGATGATTCACATATCTGGATCCCATTTCTTTGGATATTCCTATGAAATTTGATCTAGATACCACCTCACCGAAAATTCATGAAGCATGCCTTGATGAGTCACACCTTCATAGATAAACATGTTCTGACTCTTATAGTCATTAATAAAATTCCTTTATACAATTTTATTCATTAATCATTTAAGAAAATGAAAATCAGGTACCTATATCATCTAATTTGTTGTAACCTTCGGTGTCTCCCAACCATCATGTCGTGTGGATCCCAAATCTACAATTTTAAAACATTATTCCAAGAATCAGACGTCCAATTTTCAAATTTCTATTACATGTTGAACCATGGTCCAAACTAAGAATGCCTGTGATGAATGAAGAATCGAGGTAGAAAAGAACAAGAAAAACCATGATTAATAGTCCTCAGTTGATGTTCATGTAATCCTTGATTCATTTTCATTAGAATTATTATTTAAGAGATATCAATTTAATCAAAAATAAATTTACTGTGTAAAATCCCATCAATATATCCCATCCTATAAATGACTGATCCATGGATCAATATATTTTTTGTTAGATTCGTGTTCATAATATAAATTAATAATGGGGAAAGAAAACAAATCTAACAAATTTATATATAAATTTTTTATTAATATTCAACAAATTATAGAACAACATCACTATATTTTGTAACATCCTTCAATTATATTTCTTGTCGATCATTGATCCGTGATCTAGCTGAAGTTTATCTGAGTGAGATCATACAATGCTCTCTGCAAGGATTATCCAATTACTCAAGAGTTATGTGGAAAACGTGAAATTACCTTATAATGGTCTTCCAAAATAAAAACCAGTCTATGTATCAAAGAAATAAAAATAAAATAATTTTATTCATTTTTACGCTAGTGAATACTTTTCCACAAATTACCCACACTAATAAAGTTTATAACGTGCCAATGGTAAACTCCATGTTCTAAACTCAATAGTTCCATCTAATTTATGATATAAGGCCCCATTTAGATGTTATTACACTTTTTTATGAAAAATATTAACATTTTATATTTAATATATTTAATACATTTCAAAAATTTATTCTGAGAACACCAGCCCTCAGAATTTCACCCCACCTCAGAACCTAGTCTCTAATATAATCCATGAAATTTCCAAAAATTGTACCTGAAAATACCGAGTCATTACATTCTTCCCACCTTGGGTCCTTAGGTACAAAAAAATACAAAAAAGGGGATACACAATGTGATGTGGGTACTGAGAAAGAATTTGAGCCTCTCTCTCCAATGTTCTCTCCTAATGATTCCCATGCTACCACCAGCTGTGAACTAAATGAATCACTCACCCAAGAAGGATCTACTCATGCTAATCTCCAATATATATTGAGTACTCAGAAAAGGTAGATCCAAATTTTATTTCTATCTCTCCCGATTCAATAATTGTTGGTCATGTATTTTTTCAACAATATGTTATAAATATTATTGTTTTTGATGCTCATAAATACCCTTGTTTGTTTTACTAATGATATTACATTCAGTGGATTTCAGGAAAGTTCTATTCATTGAAATATTTTTTCTAGAAATATATATATTCTTTATTCGTGGGTAATATTCTACAAAGCGTTCATAATGAATTTTAACATATTATGGAAACAAGGTTCATACCCTATGTTGTTAAGTGTAGCATAAGGAATGAACCCTACGTTCAAAATAGTGTGTAATGAATGAACACTATGTTCTAAATAGCATGTATGGAATGGAACCTATGTTCAAAACAACATGTATTGATCATCCATCCCATGTTGTTAAGAAATTATGGTTTAGGAAGCTTACATTTGGAAGGAACCTTAGGTTTGTAAAAAGGAAAAGTATGGTTAGAGAACCCTATGTAAGTAAGGAACCCTATGTTTGATGAATAAAACATATGGTACAACAACTATACTTTTATGATCAACCCAAAAATTGGTGTTTTGTCTTTACATGGAGGAACATCTAGTTTTAATATTCAATGATGGATATTTAAATATGCAAGGTTATCTGATATTTCTACAAATAGTCTTGACAGAAATAAAGATCATTTCAAATAATTATTCTGACTAATTTAAAGGATCATTATGTGAAATTCAAAGAACTAAATTCAATGGAGTAAAATATTTCTATTTATAACCAAATTTATGACTCTTCTAAATGATTTGAACTTGAATAACAGTGGTCCGTCAGGTAAATTTCATGGATACTCTCAACAGAAAGAAATCTATATTTATGATCATTATATTTGCGCTATCAACACATGATACATATGATATACAACTACATTATTTATTTTGTGAATATTTTATTTATAATAACTTTTGTAAATAATGAAGTACTTTGTTATTTTTCTAAATACTCAATACTTTTATGTTATATATTTTACCCTTGTATTGCTGGAACAACATTTTTTAATCTATTGTAACTTTTATTAAAGAAGAATTGCAATCCAAATCTCTTCAGAGCTATTATTTATTTAATAATTTCATCTTTGAAGAAGATGATATATATTCTGTTGTTTTCTTCTAAAACTATGAAGTCTATCCTTTAAAAATCAAAATTCAAACTCTTTTTATTTCTTATAGTTTTCACTTCTCAAACTCATTCATGGATTATGTCTCATCTTCTTACAATAATTTATGGATAACTAGTTCTCTTCAATAAAACCAGAAGTATTTGTTTATCCATTTTGTAAAGGTGTCAACTATATGTGGTCAGTTGTGGATTTGAAGGTGTTATGTTAAGAGTCTATTTTCTAGGGGAAAACACCAAGGTCGTAGATAGAGGATTGGTGGAGTGGACTTGGGGATTTTTGTACCCCAAACAACTATAAAAATTTTGTGTTCTTCTTTATAGTTTATATGCTGCTCATATTTCATATAAAAGAGAATGGAACATATCTTTATAAATTAAAAAGAGGCATAAAATGCATAATGTGTGAAGATTATACAAAAGTCACAATTCACACTCCTCTTTTGTATCTTGGTGTTATTCCTACCTAACAATTTATATCAGAGTTGATATTTTTAATAAAGAAGATAATCCTCTATAAATCTCAAAAAAATAAGGTTTATACAATACGGATGTCAATGGATGATCTGAAAAAACGTATATCTATGATTTTTTCTCTATATTTTAATGGAGAAAACTACATATTCTAGAAATCAAGAATTATCATTTACCTCAAGAATCTTAGATACAATGTTTATTTAAAGATCATCACTCCTTATAAAATTCCGGAAAAAACTAGAGACTTTTTACGCTACAATAGAAGATAAATATGATATTAACTCAATGGAAATAAATTCTATCTTCTATGGACTCGGACCTAATGAATTCAATCGAGTATCACAATACCCTAATTCTTTTGAAATGTGAAAAAAATTGATGTCACATATGAAAAAACAATAACATTTTTATGATGATATATGCTAGTGTAAAAATAATGTTTGACACCTTGAGAATGTTTTATGGTGAAATTATTACACAAATAAATGTATGGTTGATAGAAAATTTTCAACAATATTATTACATTGGGATATACCATCATTCAATCAGATCTATCACTAAATGTACTCATAGTACCACCCATAAAATATAATTGAATATATATAGATATTTGATAATCATAGTCTATTAAGAGTTTGACTATGAAGGAATTAATCATAACATGGATGATGTATGAATAAAATATGAATGTTTAAGTTTAAGCTCACAAGATTGTGAAAATGGAAAATACTTCTCTAAAAGTCAGATATAATAAGCATGAAAGAAAATCAAAACAGGATGCCAAAATGGGAAAATATTCGGACTGTTCAGACTCTGAAATGGAAGTGGATCAGCTAGTTATAAAGTTATGAAAGTTCAACCAAATAAAATGGGATTCCTAAAATCATTTAAGAATGATGTAATGTAACCAAGATAAGTAAGATGTTAAAAATTCAATAAATATGGATGACATTAGACTAGATTTACCCTAATTGAAAGATAAAATAAGAAGGATATAAAAGAAATATTAGACGAAAAATGATTATGAACATAGTTAAAATAGTTCTAAGAATTATATGTGGAGTGTGTCTAAAGACTCATGCATCTCTTCTAAATCTAATTCAAAAAAAGTGCCACAAAATATGAAAGTAAATACATGATTTATGGCTAAAGAGGTAGAAGAGGGACAAACCTGTTTTTTATTCCTCTTCCTCTAATAGAATCTAAAATAATAAATCAGTTTCTTACTATTCAATGTTTGAAGTGAGGTATGACTCTGAATTAAATAAGAATAAATTGTTAAAAAATATTCAAAATGTTGTTTTAGGTGAAAAAACAAAATTAAAAAACAACATCAATAACAAATTAAAAAATCAATTCATTTATATCAAACATTATTTTACATGATAAAAGATAAAAGTATTACAAGATGAAGTAGAATATTATCAGAGTGATTATACTATTTTAATTAAAGGAGAAAAAAATAAAATTGACATTCTAGTGAATAATGTTGTTAAGAAGAAAAAATTTGGAATAGGTAGTACAAGAGAAAAGATAAAGTTATATAAAAACTACTTTTTCCCAGTTCTAAAAATGAAACCTCCTTTTATTGTGGAATAAAAAGGTAATTATAATAATAATTTTTATTTAAGATATCCTCAAATATGTGGAATTAATGAGGTTTTAGTTTCTAAAACTATATCTTAAGGGAGTAATATGAATTTCGGTAATTTAAGGAAGATCTAGATTCCTATATCTTTTATTGTTGACACAATTAGACCAAAGAAAATATGGATATGAAGAAAACATTTGTTTAAATGTGTTTGTAGGAGAAAGGCCATAAGAAAAAAATGTAATATAGTATATGGAAACTGTTTTCTCAAGGACTATGAGTGGAGATTGTTCCAACTTCTATACCCTGACAAAAATGGATGGAGGCCTAACCACTTTTGGAGATAATGAAAAATGATTTTTTTGGTGTTGGAACTATTTGAGATCCATTGAAAATTACAATCAACAAAGTAATGTATTTATAAGGGCTATATAACAATAGGATAATTATTTCTAAAATTTGTGATGATGGATTCTATATTTATTTCTCTAAAAATTATTTCTCAATCTTTAGTGAAAATATTCTTAAATTTGGAGCACCTAAAACTAAGATTTTTTACTCTATGGATCTAAATTCCTTGTGTAAATTGAAATTGAATAGTTAAAATAGTAATATAAATGAGTCATGGATCTGAAATTGAAGGCTTGTACATTAAAATATATATTATTTACAAAAATTATCTAAAAAACAAATAATATTTGATTTTCCAAGTCTTAAATTTGACAATGATAGATTCTATGGTGCCTGAAAAATCAGAAAACAACACAAATCATCATTCAAATATATTAAATAAAATTACGTATAAACCATAAAAACATATCAACATGGATCTATTTTGACTATATACGATTCAATGTCTCGATAGAAAATTATATGTTTATGTTTTATTTGATGATTTTTCAATATTTACTTGGGTTTATTTTCTAAAACTAAAAAGTGAGGTATTGAATATTTTCAAAACTTTTGAAAAAAAATCGAAATGAAAAATATTTTTTAAAAAATCATTAATAAGTGATCATAGTATAGAAATTTAAAATAAATAATTTAATTATCTTTGTTCAAATCTGGTTGTTAAATACACCATATCTACACCAAGAATATAACAACCCTACTCATTATTACACAAATAAACATGATTAATTACATAACAGTTCACTTAAGAAAAATATGAGGATTGAGAGTTCTAGTGTCTTGGGAAATTAGGAACATTACATAATAACTTCGAACTTAAAACACAACAACCTTATTGGAAAAATCTATTATATGATCACAACATTCCTTCGTACCTAGCATTTCATGGGGTAAATCGAGGACATGCCTAAAAAGGGTGAGATTTAAATCCCAGCAAGGGAGTAAGTAAGGAATAACATTAATAATATATTACCTGTTTGGCTATATGAATCTCAATGTAGTGAAAGAGAAACATAAATGTAAAGTCATGATATAGCATGATTATCATAACAAGGAAATCTAGCAACAACATTTAACATGATATTAGCATGATCCAAGTATCATTTCACATAGAGCATGAGTAAACCCTCATTACATTTGAATTAGCATGTGTAAACCTTCATTTCACTTAATGTATCATTACACTAATCTTTACCCAATGAATTGGAGTGCTATCAGGGCACACCATTCTTAATCATTTAATTTCATGCATAAGTGTGCCCCATGGATCATACAACATGGAATAATTTGACATCATAATTTATTCCACAATAATGTAATGTGAAATAAAAACATGAAACTCTTTAATCAATAATTAAATGTGTGTAAAGGGGAATACCCTTGATAGAGAAATGGGCATGGAATTCTCCATACAATGACTTTGGTATGGAAAATTGTGGTGTAATTTCGGCAGTATAACAGCGTGACATAAGAATTCATAAAAATGGTTGATTAGTGATAAAGCGGTATCTAATATTATTTACATTAAATGGATAGTAATGGGATTATATAAATTCATGTCCAAACATATGTAATGTAATTTAGATGCATAATAAAAAATAATTTCTTGAATGTAAATGAGGAGAGAGAAATCTCTTATGGAATTTCTGCATGGTAATAGGTGTACATTGGGGTCATTAATGAGAGATAAAGGGGTATATAATCATTCCAAGAAAAGGAGGGAAGTATATAGAATATTCTAAATCATTCCCCAAAATTTGTAATTTAAAATAAATGCTCAAAAAAAATTTGGACAGAAATGAGAAAGGAAGAAATCCATTACTTGGAAGTGTGATCCCAAAGGCTTTGGGGAGGCTTGAAAGTGGCTTCATGGGAGCTTGGGGTGCCATGGGAGAATTATAATGATATGAGAGTAGAGTAGGGAAGTGCTCCAAGGGTTTTTAGTGAAGGGAAGTGTAACACCCCAAGTTTTTCTAAAAATAAATTTTAATGAATGGAACTTTGTTTGAAGTACATATTTATAACTATCCTTTAAACATGATTTTTCATCTTCTATGATTTGAATTTCAAGAAACTTTCATCTACAATTTTGTTCAATAAGTTATTTGGAGTCTGACGAAATGAACTTGTTTTTCTGTGAATTTTAGCATACCTTTATGAAAAATAATATTATAAGTAATATAGCCCTAATAAATAGTAAATTTATTTATTTTATTATTTTTAAGGCTTTAAGATAATAACATCTTGGTTAATTTTTCATCGTGATATAGAGGTAGTTATAGAATTAGAATTGTAAATTTTTTAATTATGTATTCTTTTATTTAAAAATTTAATTAATAATATTTATAAAATTATTTTAAAAAATGGACTTTATTTTTTAATTCTACTCCTTTAAAAATGGTTAGGGTAAACTTTTGGGATTTTTCTGAAATTCTTGAATTTTTGATGAATAGTGAAATATGATAAAATACCGTATAATCAAAATTATTAGTAAAATACACTATTTATGACATCATAATAGATGTAAATCCACATAGTTCAAAATCACAATCCATTATTACTATTTTAGGTCACATGAACTAATATTATTCATATTCTTGTGCAAACATATTATAATAATGATAAAAATAATGAAAAATACCCCCTCTCCTCCATTAAAAATACCCCCTCACTCATCTCTTCTTCTCACACCTCTCAAGCCTTTATCCATTCCTATTTTTTGCCCAATACTCCTCCCAAGGCTCTTCCCCACGTCCTAGAGCTACTGGTCTCACCAAAAATCCAAAACCAAATCCCTTAAAAGGATCTCAAGGAGAAGAGATCAAGAGGTAAACATCCTCTTTTATTTTCATTCTTTTCCTTCATTTTATGTTATTATATTCCTTTACCTTTAGCTTATGTTGGGATATTTCATTTCATATCCCCCCTTATATTCCATATAACGTAAAAGTGATGATATATCCCCTTTCTCTCATCAAACTATTTTTATGAAATTTTAAGACACGTCGTCAGGCTGCCGAATTTTCGTGAGAAATATCTCATGTTTTCTTTTACTTCATGATTGCTTTCTTTTATTCTTATTTCCTAACCTCATCTTAAAAAAGAGTCTTGAAATCTCCATAATCCTTTATATTATAGATTTTCTCATGGTCATAGAAAATTCATCATCATTATTTTTCTTCTCTCCCACTTATTCAATAAATTGAAAACATTGTCCATGTTGTGTTGAATTACCGACATCGTGGACGATGTGATTTCATTTTTCATTAAATCATTAAATTATGGTCATGAAACCATTTTTATGGTTTAACCAGGTTATAATATATTTATTATGTATCATCCATGGTTCTGGAATTCTTTTTTACACATTGTTTTAATTTATATAACAAAATGAGGTCGTTATTATCAAAGAACAACTAAAATGAACCAAATGAACATCATTAATGTTTTAAATTGTGAATCATCCTCATGTAAGAATTAAAATTTCTAAATGGTATAATTTATGGTACTGGAAATATTTAAATACTACACCATTCAAATTTTTGAGGTTCACTTTCAATCGACAAGAACATCAATCATGAACCAATCTTGGAAATCAGGTAAAGAACACACCCAAAAAACAATGCAAGGAGAAAAATAAAAACAATTAAAGGGTAAAATGATGTTATTAAATGATAATATAAGATTATATAAACATGAACATGATTCGGTAAAATACTAATAACACTATTTTAACCACTACAAATAACTTTTTAATAGGTTTGAAGTAAGACAAGCCTGAGGTCAGGGAATTCTTAACCTGATTTCCATTCTTAGGGTTAACCTTCTACACTAGTATTTATGTGGTATTAAAAATGATTGTAAGATGGGTTTTGATTATAATATGTTGAATTATGTCTATTTATAGTTTATATACATATTCCATTCACCCTATTATTTATCTCTTCAGTTGAATGATATTTATAAGGGGCTTTCCTTTCAAAATCCCCTTTTATAAATCTATTTTACAAAATTAAAAAGAAATGTTTTCATGACATTATTCATGTGGTATGATTATGTTATGGTTCCTGGGAATTGTCTATGATTAATGGTGGGACCTATATCTACCTCCAATTCATTTGGTATGTTTAAGTTAGAGTTTGGTCGAATGATTACTTCAAGTGTAACTTATATAGTTACACAAATTGTATGGTAACCGTGAGGGTTACAAATTATAAGGTAGCCGAGGGGGTTACAAGATTATGTAATTAATGACCCAAGATAAATTTACGGTTCTAAATATGTTATTACGTATTTTTTAATATAATTTTTCAACAAGTAAGTATATATACACCGGTGATAATTATGTCTTATAAAAATGATTCCATACATTACAAGTATTCATGGAAAAATGTGTTTTTTCTTAATTTTTATATCCCTTATTGAGTTTTTGTGCTCATCCAAATTTTAAAATGAATTTTCATAGGTTATTGTATGTTTAAGGCAATGAATAAAGACATGTTAAAATTTTATGAATCCTCAATGAATCATGATTTATGTTTAAATGTATTCAATTATGAAAAAATGGACACTTTTTTATGGTTTTCACTCTGTGACAATGTGTAATGATATGAATGTATTATGTCCCAATTATCTAAATATATAAACTTGAAAAGATCCTAAATTTAAAAGGAAGTGTTTTCTTTACTAAATTCAAGATTACATTTGTAATAAGGATGGGTCCTTATAGTTGGCATCAGATGATGGTTTAGATAACTTTAGGGGTTAGGATGATGTTAAAAGAATACTATAAATGATTTTTACTCTATGATTAATTAGAAATGTTTTAGCATTTAAATATTACCATGTTGATTAATATAAGATATGTTTGTTAAAATGGTTGTCTACAGAAGGAACATGGATGCTGAAGAGGAGATCCACCGACATAATTACATCCTTCTGGATCTACAGCCCGGAATGATAGGGATTGGAACTGAGCAGTTTTTGATATTAATGTCTCAGCTAACGCAGGTAATAAATGGTGGTTTCATCCATGAATGATCACTAATAGAGTTACCACAATAAAATATGATAGTATTGGAATATTTTAGGAGACAACACCCTCTAACTTTCGATGGATATTCTGACCCATTTACAGCTGAAGGATGGATCAAGTACCTTTAAATGATATTCGATGTTATGGGATGTTCAGAAAATCAAAAGGTAATCCTTATAATTTATCATTTTGATGGTTAATCTGATCATTTGTAGACCATTGTAATAAATATCAGGGTAGGAGAGGATTTTTATGACGTAGAGTGAGATGAATTTAAAATTCTTTTCCTTGGAAAATATTTTTCTAAGGTGGTGTGACTTAGGATGGAGAAGAAATTCCTTGAATTGAAGAAAAATGAGGAGGATTAAGTGGCTGTGTATGAAGAAAACTTAACCTGATAGGTGATGTATGCTCCAAATCTTATTCTAGATCTTGATATCAAAATCAACTTCTCTTACTCAAGACTGAATCCATGGTATCGAAGGGAGTTGGGCTCCTCTGAATTCAAAAGTTATGAGAAACTTGTCTGATGTGCTGAGCGGGTAGAGATGGAGTTTTTTAATGATAATGTGAATTTTGGAAATAAGTATAAGAATAGGTGTACATGGAAATCTATGGGTAAGAATCAAAAAAAGAACTATGATGGTATGAAAATTCAATTTCTAGTTTTCGAAAAGTGTGGAAAGAGACACCCAGGGGAATGTCTTAGAAAAAATGGGAAGTGTTTTAAATGTTTTAAGTTTGGAAATATGGCCTGATATTTTAATGAAAATGATCCAAATACTAATCCTAATAAGCAAAATTTAATTTTTTTTAATCATGGTGAGATAGTTCATTACGAAAATGCCTGCCCAAAGAGAGATCTAAATGATGCAAAGAAGCCAGACTACAAGAAGGAAGGTGTAGTGAGATCCTTTATGACTACGTCCACAAATGTCGGGACATCCAATGAAGTTGTATGAGGTACATTTTTTTCAACTCATATTTTTCTAAAGTTTTGTTTTATAGGGTCTCTACCCATTCCTTCATCTCTGAGAAATTTTATGGTAAATTGGAAATATCACATCAACAAATGAGACCGGAATTTATTGTTAAAACACCAGGGGGAAATATTATAGAAAAGAGAAATTATAAGAATATTTCTATTGTGGTCTATGGAAAGAATTTACCTTAAAACCATGTTGTTTTATTGGTAGTTGAGTTTGATGTTATTCTAGGAATAGATTGGCTTTCGGTTTATCATGAAAAGATTGACTGTGGAGCTCAATAAGTTTTTTTAGAAAGAGTCTCTGTTTATATACAAGAACGAACCCATACAATTGAGAGAATATTAGGAAGCTGATAAAATTTTTAAGGATGTAAATGACTGTTATCTTGATCATATTATTGAAAACAAGGAAACTATTCAGATTAATGACGTGCTAGTTGTAAATAAATATCTTGATGTTTTTATTGATGAGTTACACGGTGTCATACCTAATCGGGAAGTCGAATTCACAATTGACTTTGTTCCCAATGGTAAGCTAATTTCAAAACCCCCATATCATATGGCTCAAATATAAATGATTGAACTGAATAATCAGTTATAGAATTTTCTTAATAAATTCTTCGTTTATCCTAGCTCTTTACCATGGTGAGCCCTTGTTTTGTTTGTTAAAAACAAAGATGGTTCCATGAGACTTTGCATTGATTATAGATCTTTGAATAACATAACTATTAAAAATAAGTATAATTTTCCAAATATTAATGACATGTTTGATCATATCTAGAAATATCTATACTTTCCAAGATTTACTTGAGATTTGGATACCATCAGCTGAAGGTAAAGGAGGATGACATCACAAAAACAACCTTTCTAAAAAGATATTGGAATTATGAATTTGTTGTTAGTCCCTTTGGGTTAATTAATGATCCTATTGTATTTAGGAATCTTAAGAATACTGTATTTCATGAGTTCTTGGATAATTTTATGGTTGTATTTATTAGTGACATTCTAGTATTTTATAAAAATAAAGAGGAGCATGAAAAACAACTAAGGGTTGTTTTACAAACCATAAAAGAAAATAAACTGTATCGAAAATTCAGAAAGTGTGATTTTTGGTTGCATTAAATTTCTTTTCTTGGGAACATTGTAAATAATTATGGAATGAAAATTGATCCTTCCAAAATAAAAGTAGTTGTTGAATGGCCAAGGCCAACAAATTTTACAGAGATTCATATTTTTCTTAGGTTAGTAGGTTATTACTGACGGTTTGTTAATAACTTTTCATGGTTATCTGGCCTGATAACAAAGTTAACATGGAAGGGGGTTGAATTTTTTTGGATAGAAGAATGTGATGTTTGTTTTTAGGTAGTGAATAAGAGATTGGTGAATTCCCTATTTTGGCCTTACCTTCCTTGAATGGTGAGTTTTTTTATCTATAGTGATGCTTATTTAAAGGTACTTGGTTGTGTTTTGATGAAAAATTATCAGGTAATTTCCTATTCTTCATGACAACTTAAACCTCATGAGATAGATTGTCCCATACGTGATTTGGAATTGGCAGCTATGGTTTTGGATTTTAAAATTTGGAGGCATCGTTTATACTGAGCCAAATGTGAAATATATAATAACCATAAAAGTCTGAAGTATATATTCACTCAGAATGAATTAAACATGAGGCAGAGAATATGGCTTGAACTGATAAAGGATTATGATTGAATGATCAATTACCATCCTATAAAAGAAAACAAAGTGGAGGATGCCTTGAGTCAGAAACATCATGCATCATTAACCATACTATGTTTATAACATGATCCCTTGATTAATGATTTGATGAATTTTGGATTAGAAGTTGTTGGTGTAGGAAATACCTCTATTTTGTTTCAAGTTTCAGTGTAGACGTTGTTGTCAGATAGAATTAAGCAGGCACAGAAGGAAGACCGTGAGCTATAGGAAAAGGTAGAATTGGTTAAAATTAGTAAGTTTCTAGAATTTAACCTTGATAAATATTGTGTTTTAAGATTTGGAAAAAGGTTGTGCATGCCTAGTGATTCTCAGTTGAAGAAATATTTCTTGTCTCAAGCTCATTGTTCTCCATTTTTGGTTCATCCTAGTAGTAATAAAAATTATAGAGACCTTCATGAATATTATTGTTTGGATGGAATGAAAAGAGATATTTCTGATTTTACCACGAAATGTTTGACATGTCAACAGGTTAAAGGATAACATTAGTTACTGAAGGGGATGCTTCAACCATTTCTAGTTCCATAGTGGAAATGGGAAAATGTATCCATGGAATTTGTGCTGGGACTACCAAATACTTATCGATGAAACTAGGCGATTTGTGTTATTGTTGATCTACTAACAAAATCTGCACAATTTCTTTCTATTCAAGATAGAATGTCTTTGGATCAACTTTCTCTGATGTACCTCAAGAAGATTATCAGGTTACATAGAGTTCCAATTTCCATTATATATAATCGGTATCCCAGGTTCACATCTTACTTTTATAAGGGACTTTAGAAGTCATTGGGAACATAATTAAATTTCAGTATGACTTTTCATCCTCAATCAGAGGGGAAGTTAGAACAAACAATTTAAATATTGGAGGATATTATTTTTTCTTGTTCAATGTTCTACCTGTGAAGCTGGGATCAATATATTTTTTAGTTTAGTTTTCTTATAATAAAAATTTTCATTTCATTATTCATATGTCGTCTTTTGAGGCTTTGTATGGGAAGCGGTCTCAGACTCTAACATTTTAGGATAAAGTCAGTGAAAGAAAGTTTAGGGGGACATAATTATTAGAAGAAGTGGAAGAGAAAGAGAGGATGATCTAGTAGCACATGAGGAAAGATTATAGAAGGATGAAAAGTAATCCAGATAACAGAAGGAAAGACTTCTATTTCGAGTTAGGTGACCATGTTTTCCTTAAAATCAGTCCTTGGAAAAGTGTGATGCATTTCGGTAAGAAAGGGAAGCTAAGTCCATGGTTCATCGGTCCTTTTGAAATTGTGGAGAATGTTGGAACAATGGAATACCATGTAGCTTTGCCTCCAATATTTCCTCAGGTACACAATGTTTCTCATGTTTCGATGTTGAGAATGTTTGTGCAAGATATATCACATGTCTTGAGCTGAGAAGCAGTTCACCTGGAAGAGAACCTTTTTTATGAAGAGAAACCAGTTCAGATTATTGATCGAAAGGAACAAGTTTTGTGGAATAAGGTAATCTACCAGGTAAAGGTTTTGGGGAGAAACCACATGGTTGAATAAGAAACATGGAAGTCTGAAAATGCTATTTGGAAAAAGTACCCTCAGTTGTTTAATAAGTAAATAAAATTGTGAGGATACAATTTCTAGAAGTTGGGGATAATGTAACACCCCAAGTTCTTCTAAAAATAAAAATAAATTCATGGATATTTGTTTAAATTAGATATTTATAACTAGCCTTTGAACATAATTTTTCCACTTCGATGTTTGGAAGTTGAAGAAACTGTCATCTACAATTGTGTTCATTAAGTTATTTGGAGTTTGATGAAACTAACTTGTTTTTTTTTAATACTAACATACCCTTATGAATAGTAATATGACCCTAATAAATAAAATTTTTATTTTTATTTTGTTTTCTTAAGGCTTTATGATAATAACATCTTGGTTAGTTTTTCATCGTGATATAGAAGTAGTTATAGAATTAGAATTGTTAATTTTTTAATTAAGTATTCTTTTAATTAAAAATTAAATTAATAATATTTAGAAAACTATTTTCAAAAAATGGACTCTATTTTGGAATTCTACACATCGAAAAATGGTTAGGGTTAATTTTTGGGTTTTTTCTGAAATTCTTGGATTTTCAATGAATAGTGAAATACGATAAAATATCGTATAATCAAATTATCAGTAAAATACACTATTTATGAAATCATAAGTGATGTAAGGCCACCTAGTTAGAACTGACATTCAATTATTACTATTTTAGGTCCCATGAACTAAGACTATTCATAATCTTGGGAAAACATATTATAATATTGATTAAAATAATGAAAAATACCCCATATCCTCCACTATAAATACCACTCTCACTCCCCTCTTCTTCTCAAACTTCTCAAGCCTTGAAACATGCCTATGTTCTACCCAATACTCTTCCCAAGTATCTTCCCCACGTCTTAGATCTTCTAGTCTCACCAAAAGACAAAAACCAAAGCCCTTAAGAAAGATCTCAAGGTGGAGAGATCAGGAGTGAAATATCCTCTTTTATTTTCGTTCTTTTCTTTACTTTTATGTTATTATCTTCCTTTCCCTTTTTCTTATATAGATATTTTTCATTACATATCCCCCTTACTATCCATATTATGTTATAGTGATGAGATATCCCCTTTATGTCATAAAACTATTTTTATGAAATTTTAATAGATGTCGTTAGGCTGCCGAATTTTCGTGAGAAATTTCTCCAGTTTTCTTTTATTTCAAGATTTATTTATTTTATTCTCCTTTACTCAACTAATCTTAACAAAGAATATTGAATGATACATAATCTTGTATATTTTATATGTTTTCATGCTCACATAAAATTCATCATCATTTTTCCTCTCCTCTCCCACTTATTCAAGGAATTAGAAACATTGTCCATGATGTGTCGAATTACTGACAACATGGAAGATGTGATTTCATTTTTCTTGAAATCCTTCAAGTCTGGTCATGAAACAATTTTATGGTCTAACCAGGTCATAATATATTTTTTACTTCTCATCCATTGTTCTAGAATTCTTTTTTACACATGGTTTTAATTTATAAAACAGAATGTCGTTGTTATTTTCAAAGAAAATCTAAAATGATATAAACGAATATAATTAATGTTTTAACTTATGAATCATCATCAGGTAATAATTAAAAATGATAAATAATATAATTTATGGTACTGGAAATATGTAAATAATAATCCATTCCAATTATGGATTTTCACATCCAATCGACACGAACATCCATCATGAACCAATCCTGGAAATCTTGTAAAGAACTCACCCAAAAACAGTGCAAGGAGAAAAATAATAACAATTAAAGGGGGAATTGATGTTATGAAATGATCGTATAAGATGTTATAAACATGAACATGTTTATCTAAAATACTATTAACACTCTCAACCATTATATAGGAATTTTAAACAATTTTGAAGTAAGAAAAGCCTGAGGTCAAGGAATTCTTAACACTATTTCGATTCTTGGAGTTAACCTTCTACTCCATTATTTATGTGGTATTAAAATTGATTGTGTGAAGGGGTTTCCTTATATTATGTTGGATTATGTATATTTACAGTTTATATACATATTCAATCCACTCTATTAAGTCTATCTTCGGTTGTTTGATATTTATAATGGGCTTTCCTTTAAAAATTCTATTTTTCAAATCTATTTTACAAAATTCAAAAAAAAAAGTTTTTATGAAATTATTTATGTTGTATGATTATGTTATGGTTCTTGGGAATTGTTTATGATTAATGTTGGGACCTATATCTCCCTCCAATTCATTGGGTATGTGTATGTTTGAGGTCAGCCATATGGTTACTTCAAGTGTAACTGCGATGGTTACACAAATTTTAAGGTAACCATGAGGGTTACAAATTTTATGGTAGCCGAGAGGGTTACAAGATTATGTAAGTAATTCCAAAATATTCCTTTATGGTTCTACTTATGTTCTTATGTATTTTTTGAACCACATTTTTCGCAAAGTAATTATACATACACATGTTATAAGTATGCCTCATTAAAATGATTTCATACATTACAAGTATTCATGGACTAATGTGTTCTTTCCTTCTTTTTATATCCCTTACTGAGTTTTTGTAGTCATACAATGTTTAAAATGATTTTTTCATAGGTTAGTGTATGTGTAAGGAAAATAAGGATGCAATGTTAAATGTTGAATAATTTTCAAGGAATCATGTTTTATGTTTTAATGTTTTTAATTTCGAAAAAAATGGAAACTGTTTTTATTGTGTCCACTCTGTAATAATCTGTAATGTGATGAATGTATTACGTCCCAATACTCTAAATCTCTAAAGGTGAAAAGATCCTAAATTTAAAAGTAAGTGTTTACTTGACTAAAATAAAGGTTATTTATGTAATAAATATGGGTCCTTATAGAAAGTGGGAGCTTGGGTGGGTTTATATAGGAAAGGAGTGGGGAATTCTTTAGTATTTCACGAACGTAGGTTTTGGAATCTATATAATTAGATATTTAAAACCACACACCAAAACATGGTTTTTTCCAATGGTTTTTTCCAAAGGGGAGTGTAATGAAATACTTTATAAGTTCAATGTCCTAAATAATTAAAATATTAGTCTTTCTTATTTAGAGGTGTGTCACACTCTCAAGGAAAACATTTTAAATTGTTAAAATGTTTTATATGTCTTGGCGGGTCCACTAAGGCTTTGTAAAATAAAACAAACAGTCCAAAAATAACATTAGTTTAAAGGTATAATACATATTGGTCAAAAATAAAATTTATAGTATTTTATTGCATCACTATTGGTTCATTTTGATGTCATAAAATGCATTATATATTTAAACGATATTTAATTTTTACCCAAAAATTTTACTATCTCAGAAATTTATGAAAAATTCACCATTGGATAATTTCAAAGTCTTGGTTCCAAAAATGATAATAATTTTATCTAAATAATTTCATAAATATGTGATTTTTTACTTTTTTTATAAAAATCGACATTTATCCAAAATTCATGGGGTTTGAAAAAATTGCTTTCAAACCATAATAAAATTACTATTGTATTCATAAAAATTATACGATCATTTAAATTTAATAAAAAGTGATTTAGTAAAAATATTTTATTAAAATATTATTTAATTCAAAAATATATTAATTCCTCAATTTAAAATTAACTAAAAAATTTATTTGTGCTTTAAAAACCATTTACAGAGTAATATTAAATTAAATTTATATTATTTATACAAAAATAAAGATCACTATCATGGTGCTATGTTATTGTTTAATATCCCCTTATAACACTTGCATATTTCCTAAGGGTGAGATTTGCGATAGTGACAGAATCTTGGGATGGCTCAGATAACATCGCTCAGGTGGTAATATCTATTAAATTTCACTTCTTACATCAGCTGTTCTGTTCAAGCATAGCATTTTGAAGTGCAACTTGGTCTTGGTCAAGAGAGAAGCCTAGCGACACAACCTTCTTTCCGACCTCTAAGAAATGGGCTTCAAATGAAGTAATTATAATGGATAAGGCCATTACTTCATTTTTCTAAGTAAATTGGATGTGTTAAAGCCCTATATTTATAATAATCATGTGATCACTGTTCTACAACTATATTATCAATAGTATCAATTATTAAATATATTGTGAAATCAAAAAACATATAACCAAGTAAGTGTATATGTTTTATATAATCATTTTACATAATAATACATTTAATTCGATCAAGAGGAATTTTCATTAATAAAATTTTCTATCATTATAATCTTTCCCTCTTAAGAAATATCTCCCTCGAAATTTTCTTTTTCCCACAGTAAAATAGATGTGGGTAACTTCGCCTCATCACATCCTCTGGTACCCATGTTGCTCTATCAAAATTGTTGTTTCACCACAACACCTTGACGAAGGGAATTTTCTTATTTCATAGAATTTTTTCAATACGATCTAAGATCTTCACATGCCTCTCTTCATAGGAGAGGTCATTCTCTAATGGTACCACCTATTTATTGTCTACATGAAACGGTTCAAGTATGTACTTCCCCAAGAGTGATAAATGAAATACATCAAGAACTTGAGATAGTTTCGGTGGGAGTGATAGTTGGTAGGCCACTGCTCTAATGTGGTCAAGGATCTCAAAAGGGATGATGTACCATGGACAATGCATTCCCTTAATCCCAAATCTTATAAATCTCTTCCATGGTGATATGTGGTGGAATAACATGTCCCCAACATTAAATCTAGGTCTAATCGATGATTGTCATCATAGCTATTTTGTCGACTCAGAGCAACTTTAATGTGCTATTGGATTGTCTTAACCTTCTCTACCATTTCTTCAACCATTTCTGGACCTAGGAGTTTTTCTCCCGAACATCATCCGAACATGCTAGTGTTCTTCACCTCATTCCATATAGGTCATCATAATGAGCCATTTGGATGCTTGAGTGGAACTGTTATTGTAATAAAACACAACCAAGGGAATATGTCGATCCCATCCTCCTTTGAAATCCATTGAGCATACTCTCAACATGTCCTCGAGTGTTTTGATAGTCCTCTCATATTGTCCATCGATTTGAGGATGATAATTCAGACTGAAGTTCAACTCAGTATTCAGAGCATGTTGGAGACTATTCCAGAACAAAGAGGTGAATCTTGGATCTCAATCGGATACAATAGATAATGCTACTCCATGCATCCTTACCACTTCTCTGATACATATTTTTCCCAGTTGATTCAATGAGAAATCCTCTCAAATTGCAATGAGGTGTTCCATCTTTGAAAGATGATCCACAACAACCCAAATAGTATTGTTTACTTTGGTTGTCATCAGATGTCTGGTGACAAATTCCATGGTGATGTTATATCATTTCCATTATGGTATGGTTAATGGTTTCACCATCCCTTTAGACTTATTCCTCTCAGCCATCACTTGCTGAAATAGAAGGCACTTTGTTGTATACATAATGATCTCCTTCTTCATGATATCCCACCAATAATGCTCTCGGAGAACTCGATACATATTTCTGTTTCCTGAGTGAATGGAGAAATTCGATCTATTTGCATCATCTAAAAGTTCATTATTTAACTCTGGATTTGATGGAACACATAGTCTTGTCCCAAATCTCACAATTAATTCTTAATTAACATTTATCTCTAAGGATTTCACTTGTTTGATAGTTTCAACTTTATTCTTAATTCCCACATCATCCTTTTGACCATCCTTTAACATTTACAAAAGAGACAGTTGAGCAATCATTTTGGAAAGGATTGAGGATGCTCCACTATTTGTGATTTCCATTTCAATCTTCATCATATATAAGATGATTGGATTCTTTTCAACTCTCATAAATGATAGAATTGATGGTTCCTTTCTACTTATAGCACCTTCAACCTTGTTCTCTTTCCCAGGGTGGTAATGGATTGAGAGTTCATAGTTTTTTATCGGCTCCCACGATCCACCTTGGTGCATATTCAAATATTTCTATGTGAATATATACTTCAGGCTTTTGGGATCTGTTTATATTTCACCCATATCCCAAAAGAGGTAATGTCACCAAAGTTTCAAAGCGATTATTACTGTAGCCAACTCCAAATCATATGTTGGATAGTTTCTATCATGAACATTCAATTGCCTTGGAGAATATGCAATGTCTTTGTCAATTTTCATCATAAAATAGCCCATTCCCTTCCTTGAAGCATCAATAAACACCACAAAAAGTTATCCACTTGTGGGTAGTGTGAGCATAGGTGTAGTGATAAGCCTAATTTTCAACTCCTTGAAACTCTCTTCACATTCATCACTCCATGAAAACTTGACTCCCTTATGAGGTTTCTTGATAAGTGGGTTTGACAATCGTGAGAAATTTCTCACAAATCGGCGATAAAATCTAGCTAACCCCAGGAAGCTACGAATATCCATCACTGATGTTGGCCACATCCATCCCTCTATTGCAGCTGTCTTGGAGGTATCCAAAGATATCCCATTGCTTGTGATGATATAACCCATGAATGAGACTTCCTTCAACCAGAACTCAAACTTTATGTACCTTTCATAGAGCTTCTCCTTTCGTAAGGTATCTAATACAGTGCTTAGATACACCTCATGCCCCTCATTGGTTTTGGATTATATTACAGTATTGTCAATAAAGACTACCAAAAATTTATTAAGTTAATCTTAAAGATTCTATTCATAAATTCCATGAATATTGATAGATAATTATTGAGACTGAAAGGTATTACTATGAATTCATAGTGCCCGTACGTTGTACAAAAAACAGTCCTGGGGATATCCTCCACCTTCACCCTTATATTGTAATATCCTGACTAAAAATCCACCTAGGAGAAGTATTGTGCTCCACGTAGCTGATAAAACAAGTAATTAATTCATGGAAAAGGATACTTGTTCTTTGTATTGATTTTTTTGAGCTCACAATAACCAATTAAAAGGAACATTGACCCATCATTATTCTTGAGAAAGAGGACTGGTTCACCCTATTGTGAAGCACTTGGGTGTATAAACCCTTTTCCCAAATTCTCATGTAGTTTATTCATCATTTCCTTAAGCTCCAAAAAAGCTATTTGATATGAAGTATTGGTTATTGGCTACACCCTAGGTATAAAATAAATTCATAATTCATCATCTCTTCTAGGATAAAGACTAGGAAATTCCTCGGGAAACAAATTAGTGAATTCACTCACAATAGGCATGTCTTCAAGGATGGTAGCTTCCTTAGAATCAATAATATGAGAAAGATATATGTGATCATAAGTTGGCAATATCTATGCATGAGATGATGGTGATAAGGAATATTCATCCTCATACTTTCACTTGTAAAGAACGAGGGGTATATTTTCCATATGGAGTGTGATTTATCTGTCACAGAAATTTATGTTAGCTCGATATGGGTAAAGGGAATACATGCCATGAATTGCATAATATTCCACCAAATGGGAGTATGATAAGGTTCACTAGGAAGATCAAACCACAAATTATGATAGGGGAGTACTTATATTCATGGGATGCAATGATTTCCCTATTTTTCATTCTCACCAACATATTTAATTTAAGGATTTTTTGTCATGTTAGTATTTTTATACTAAACATTTGGGATATGAAAAAATATTTAGAACCAAAATCAAAAACTATGTTCATTATTCTTGAATGAATAACTAGAGTGCATGTCACAAATTCGTTTTTGGGGTTCTCTTCGGTGTTAGTGATGGAAAAAATTCTCCCTTGTTTCCATGGAGATTTTTGTTTTCCTCCGAAAACCCTTGGCTTAGGGAACTGGTTTGAAAAGTTACATGGTTCTTTTCATTTTATGTAATGAACAATGCATTGAGGTTCAAATGGATCATTCCTCTCCTCTGTCGTAACATCGAGCTTTTTTTCGGTAGTTTATAGCAAAGTTCCCTTTTCTTCCACACCTAAATAATTTTCTCGTCCCCTTCAGGAAATTTACGGGGTGCTTCTTTCCACACCTTTGGCAAGTTGGGTAATGGAATTTCTTAACAACATTGGATTAATCCATCATAACTCCAAAATTAAATTGCACTTTTCGCTTCTTATCCCCATGATACCCTTGAGATTTTCTAATCACTATTTCATCTTTGAGGTCACATAAGAAATTTTCCTCATAGCTATCGAAGTTACATATTGTCAGGGCTTTCCGTAGGCTAGGTTTAGTCCCACCAAAGAAGCGGTCAACCTAGAATTAAGGGGTAATGAAAAATTTGGAGGCATAACAAGAAATACTTATGAATTTTTTCTCTTACGCTCAGATGGATTAATCTTTTATTTTTTTTTGAGGGAAAGTAATTCCCTTTCCACATTAAGTTAGAGGGTGCAGAGAAAATATTTATCAACAAATATTTTCCTAAAATCCTTCCATTACAATGACACGATCTCTTCCTCGGGATTCATTTTTTATCAATGTCTACCACTGATTAGCTTCACCTTCCATAAAATAAGCATCCAAAAGAAATTCTATTTTTCGTCACATTGAATTATATTGAATATTCTTTCAATGGATTTGATCCATTGTTCAGAAATTGAGGGATCAAATGATCCATTAAAAGTATGAGGCCTTTGTCTCATGAAGCTCTTGATTGTGGCTTGTTATTTCTTAGTGGGGGGGGGGGGGGTGGGGTTGAACATTCCACTTGACCCAGGTTTCTATTCAAAACATGAGTTAACTAAGAGAGTATCACGACAATATTTGTGATTCCCTTGCTCATTGGATTGGGAATCTCATTAGAATAGTCGTCGCATTGATCTTCACTTTAGTTGTTATCCCATGTCCTCTTATTTTTTTCCATTGGATGAAATAAAAGGAAAGTTAGGGCTAACACATAAAGGGGAATCCAAATACAAAAATGGATTAATTATAAATTACTTTTGTTTCATTAACTTATGAATTTATAGGCTTCAATCAATGTTATCCATGATCTAATTCCCAAAATATGTTCTTAGGGGCCTTTTTTATTCAATTAATAATGGTTCGTACAAATATTATAAATTTACCAAAGCATATCCCATGGGAGTGTCATAACCAAGAGGGAAACAATGCACATTGTCATGCACCAGTTCCCTTTCAAGTCTAGCTCAATGCAGTGTTTTCGGGTTTTACCCATTGATACATATATGCCAGAGTCGGCTCAACCTGCTTGTATCCCGAAAGGGATGTATTTTTTTGATAAACTACATAATAAATACTCACCTAAATTTAGGGATATTTTTATTATACTTATTCTTATCCCTAAGGCTTTACCTAGGGTTTTCTAATCCTAATCCTAAAAATAACTAATCCTCCCTCTGATACCAACTATAAGAACCCTGTTATTTATTACACACATTCAAATGATTAATTACATAAACATGAAATTAAGAGAACTCTAAGGATTGATAGCTCTAGTGTATTGGGAAACTAGGAACATTACATAACAACTTATTTCATAAAACAAAACATCTTTAATGAAAAAATCTTCTACAGGATCAGAACATTCCTTCAAACATAGCATTGAATGAGATAACCTGAGGACATTCATAAGAAAAGGGTGAGATATAAAGACCAATAAGGGAGTAAGAAAGTAATAACATGATTAATTTAGTATTTGTTACGAAATAGGTATATCAATGGAGCATAAAAGAAAAATTATCTTAAAGGCATGATATTTCTTGATTATAATAACATGGAAATGTGGAAACAACATTTAACATGATATTAGCATAATCCATGGCTCATTTCACATAGGGAATGAGTAAACCTTAATTGAACATGGATTAGCAAGATTTGAATCTCATTTCACTTGATGTATCATGACACTAATCTTTACCCAATGCATTAGAGCACTATCGGGGCGCACCCTTCTTAATCATTTCATTTCATGCATCAGTGTGCGACATGAATCATAAAAAATGGAATAATTTAACATTATTATTTTTCAAAGATAAAGGAATGTGGAATAAATACATGAAACTATATAATAAATAAGTAAATGTTCATAAAGGTGAATACCCATGATAGAGAAATGGGCTAGGTTTTCACTACATAATGACTTTGGCTGGGAAAATTGCGGAGCCATTTCGGCAGCATAACAGCGTGACATAAGAATTCGTAAAAATGGTTGATGAGGGAGAAAGGGGTATCTAATCATATATAAATGAAATTTATAGTAATTTAATCATATAGATTCATGTCCCAACATATGTAATGTAATTTAGATGCATAATAAAAAAATTGCTTAAATGTAAATGAAGATAAAGAAATCCCTTACAGAATTTTTGCATGGTAACGGTTTTACATGGGAGGAATTAATGAGAGATAAAGGGGTATATAATCCTTAAAAATGAATAGGTAAGTATTGTGGAGGTGAAAAATCATACCCCAACATTGTTAATTTAAAATAATTTCTTATAACAGTATAATTAAATTTGGACAAAAATTAGGAAGGAAGAAATCCCTTACTTGGAAGTGTGATCCCAAAGTCTGGGAGAGGATTAAGAGGGGATTATTAGGATCATTGGTTTCCTTGGGAGGTTTCTAGAGAGATGATGTCAGAGTTGGGACGTTCTAAAAGGGTTTTTAGTAAATAGAAGTGGGAGCATGAATGATTTTATATAGGAAAAGAGAGGGGGATTCTTTAAGATTTCACAAACATAGGTTTTGGAATCTATATAATTAAATATTTTAAACCAAAAACCAACCAATGGTTATTTCCCATGATTTCTTTTTTCAAAGGGGAGTGGAAAATACTATTTTATAAGTATATTTTCCAAACATCTTAAAATATCAGGCTTGATTATGTGGAGGTGAGTCACACTCTCAAAGAAATCATTTTAAAATGTTAAAATGTTTTATAATTCTTAGAGGGTCTACTAAATCTTTGTAAATTAAATAAAAAAACTAAAATCACATTATTTTAAAGTTAAAATATATTTTTTCCGAAAATACCAGTTTAAGAATTTTATTACATCACTATTGGATCATTATAATGTCATAAAAGACATTATATATTTAAATGGTATTTAATTTTTACCTAAAATTCGACTGTCTCAGAAAATTATGAATAATTAACCATTGTATAGTTTTAACAACTTCATTCCAAAAATTATACTCATTTTATCTATATAATTATCTAAATACTTTATTTTTTAGTTTTTTAAATAAAAATCTACATTTATAAAAAATCATTGGTTATGACAAAAATAGCTTACAATCCTTAATAAAATTACAATTGTATTCATAAAAATTATAAGATAATTTATATTTAATAAAAAATTATTTAGTAACATTATTTTATTAAACTATTATAAAATTTCAATGACTATTCTAACTAAATACAATCACCATACATATTTCTAGGAAATACATATAAGGGAAATTTTCTATATCTTGAATATAGTTTTAATAAGAGCAATTATTAAAAATAAACCCTTTAAATGTTGGAATAAAATAAAAGATAAAGTAAACTACTTTAATATTTCTATATGAATGTTATATAACTTAAATATTAAAGAAAACCTTATTAAATTTGATAACAATGCTGATGAAGGAATCATTCTTGGATATTTTACTACTTCTAAATCATATAGATTGTTTAATAAAATGTCAAGGATTTTTGAAGTATTAGTTCATGTGATTTTTAATGAAACAGTCTCTTTCATTAAATAGAAAGATCAAAGAGATGATAAAACTAACTCTATTGACCACATGATTCTGGATTCCCTAAAGAATTATTTTGAAAATAATGTAAAGGAAATTTATCTTGTCCAGAAGAACATGAGAAATAAGAACCTGATTTTTTTACCTAGACAGTCTAGAACCTAAAAGGACCATCCATTAGAAACACATATAGGGGACTAAGGCACAAGTGTTAGAACTATAAGAAATATAGTAAAAATTACTTAATTTTATTCCTTTCTATCTCAGTTATAACCTATATTTATTAAATAATCTTCAGAAGATGAGATTTATTTTCTATCCATTAAAGAACTAAACCAATTAAAATGAAATGAAGTTTGGGAATTAGAAGAAATACCATCCAATTATCCTGTAATAGGAACTAATAAATAAATAGGAGGAGAAATGGATCATTACTATAAACAAAGATAAATTAGTAGCAAAAGGATATAATCAGGAATAAATAAGAGATTATGATGAAAAATTTGTTCCTATTGATAGATTAAAGGCAATTAGAATCCAATAGACTTGTTCATGTCATATGAATTTAATTTTATATAAAATGGATGTTAAATATCAAAATTTTAAATGTATATTTAATGGAGGATGTTAATGTTGATCAACCATAGGATTTCACTACCATTAGAAAACAAATTATTTTTTAAATATACTAAAGCACTTTAAGGCCTTAAACATGCTCTTAGAGATTGGTATGAAATATTAAGCTTCTTTTGATGGAAAATGGATTTTTTGTGGGATTATTTTATCCTACTCTTTTCAATAAAATTATTTATTCTAAAATTTTATTAGTACATATTTGTGTTGATGATTTTATTTTTGGTTCAACGAATAAAAATATTCTTAATAATTTTTCAAATAAAATGAAAAAATAATTTGAAATGAGTATAATGGTAGAATTATATTTCATTTTAGGATTCCAGTTTTTTCAAATCTAATGTTTTCTATATGTTTATGTGCAATATTTCAGTCAAATATAAAATAATCCAATCATACTGCTATTAAAAGAATACTTAAATATTTAAATGGAACTATTTTTCAATATCTACTTTACCCCAAAAATAATGATTTTAATTTTTTTTCTTATTAAAATGAACACTTTGGAGGATGTTTATTAGATAAAAAGTACCTCTAGTACCTATCACTTTTTAGGGAAATCCTTAATGTCATCATCAAGTATGAAACAATATTCAGTTTATCTATCAACAACCAAGATAAAACACGTGTCTAAAGGAATATTTTGTGCATAATTGTTGTGGATGAAACACACTCTTCTATATTTTGAATTTTTTTTAAAAATATACCTATTTTATGGGATAATACTAGTGCTATTAAATTTTTTAAAAACACTATAATTTATTCTAGGAATAAGAATATTGATATAAGGAATTATTTTCTAAAAGATCATGTCTTTAAAAAGGAAATATCTTTATAATTTATAAAAACTGAATATCAACTAGATGATATTTTTATTATAATACTTCCCATTTCATGTTTTTATTTTATTAAGGGGATTTATAAATATTTAACTTTAAATAAATTCTTGTTAACTTAGTTCATTAATTACTCCGTTGTTCATTTTCATTTATTTTATTTTTATTCAATTATTTTCTAATTAAATAGAATTAGTTTACATCAATTTTGTTTTTATAGCACGTCTTTTCAAAAATTAAAACTTAGTGATTACCCTACATAATCAGCCTGAGAAACAAAACCGTGTAATCAAAATTGTTTGAAAAATATTTCCCTCTTCTTACCCCGTCAATTTCAAACCATTTTGACTTACAATGCCCTTATATTTATTCAAAACCCTAGAATCTGAACACCTTCAACCTTCTGATTCTATGAAATGAAAAAGTCAAAGGAAGTAGAGGAAGGTGGACCTAGTGATCCAAAACATTAGTGTGTCCCAACCGGGGAGATTCATATAGAATGGTAATTGATTTTCAATTGATGCATCAGATTATTATTTTTCTCAAGAAATATCATGAGTTTCAATGTTTGGAATTTATGTTTAATAAATAAAATATATAATTTATTTTTGAGATAAAACTGATGCAATTATATAAGAATGTTCAGTTTAGATTTGAAGAATCAGAGGATATAATTACTATGTGATTATATGAAAAGGAGTGTTCAATCTCCATAGTATAAATTTCTTATATTTTAAAATTCCCCAATGAATAAGTATTCCATTTTGATCTTGAATCAATTGGAAATCAAGTTCCCAAATAAGAAGAAATCATGTCTTTCTTTTTTGGTTCAACCAGTATTAGGAAAAAAAATTTAAAATATCTTGAGGCTGAAAAGAAGATGTTGGTAAAATATATTCCAAAAAACCATAATTTCAAGGACTGAAAATTTTGTGATGATTGTTTACACTAACCTGTATATCATGTTTCTGTTTATTATTAATATTAAGTTGATTATTCGCATATATATAATGAAATTTCTTCATCACTACTTCCAATAAAGGGCTTTAATGTATTTCTATTCCAATGGTTAAGTCATTTCACTTCTCCTATACATAAATAATAATATTCAAAATATTCATTCATAATAAAAATTACATCACATCTATGTTTTAAATACTAGTACTCTGAAAATTTTGATTCATTTAGAGTATAGTTAAAGGAAAATTGTTGCCAGTTAGTGAAACTGATCAACACGAATTATAACCATTTTCTCAGGGGGTGGGGTAGAAAGTCTCAAACCTACATGATTAGTATGTTTATGAAATGAATAAGTTATATAATTTCATATAGATGGTGTTTCTCAGCTTTAAAAAAGAAAACAACGTTATGATTCAATAGATCTGGATAAAGAAGCGTGATTCATAAGGAACTTTCCTTAAGACCATGGATTGGAGAATAATCCCAGCATAAGGATCCTGAGGTAGAGACACATGGACATGTAGATGAAACTCCATAAAATCCTTTGGATGTAATCAAATAAATTGAGGAAAACAAGAAGAAAATCATGTTCAAGAATATAATGTTTCATCTTTAATTGCTCAACGGAATGAAACAACTCAAGAAGATGAGAAAGTTCAGACTCCTGTAACTTAATCCCCTGGAATTGTTGAAAATAATATTATCTCTGATATTAGAAAATCTTTGGAAATAACATCTTCTTTATCCAGATAATGGAAATAATTCTTTGATGGTATTTATTTTTCAAATGATAAGAATTCAGTAATGTATTTAGCTATTATAGAAGAAGCTACTACGTATATAAACCCAGATGAAGGATCATATGATTCTCTATCCAATTAGATAGATGTCCTAGTTATCAAATTCAACAAAGTTCCTGAGGAGAACTATAGTGTTTTGAATGAATTATAATCTACTAAGAAATATTTTCAAGATTTTAGAAATTCATAAATTTCTAGATTGGAATTAGAGTTTTTTCATACTCATCTTCATCAATTCAGAGAAAATTCTATTTCATAAATTTATTTTTATGTTTTTAAGAGATAAATTATAGATCAGTTTGGGAAAATGAAATGAAAAACAATTTACAAAACATATTTTTATGATTTAAAATGGTATCTAGGAATTTAATTTGAATAAATTTATGGAATTATCAGTCATTAAAAATATGCTACATCAATACCACAAAAACACCAGACATGATCAGAATATTTCAAGCAATCACATCCTTAATGGTTGATACAAATGAATCGCTTCAGTATCTTCAATTTAAAAATGCAACTATACATGTTTTGTTTGATAATGAAAAAGATATTATCGAAAATTTCAATTCATGTGAACATAGAATCAGATTACTTATCAATCATTTCAGTTATAAGGTTACTCAATTTCTATAGATTTTGGAAAATCAGCATTAATTCTTAAAATTCAATCTCATTAAGAGTCTAAAAGTGGGACAATACAAAAGAATTTTGTTAAAGATGTTGGCTGAAAATATTATAGAAAATTTACAAGGATAGTTGGAAGAGTAGAAGATGTTTTTAGGCCACTAAGGCTTCTCCAAAACTTGAAACCTATCTAGATCAAAACCCATCATCTTTTACCTTCCCTCTTGTTTAACTTTTTCTATTAAAACCAAAACCACTCACGTGTTTATAGTATTTATAATAAAAATTTGAATGATTATAGATATTATTTGTATAATTTCTATGATTTATTGTTTTTATCTCCCCTATGAGACCAAATGTCTTATTTTTCTTTCATATTGACTATATAATTAACAATAAGTTTTGTACTACATCGAATGTATTTTAATCCACTTTTGTATAATTTATTTTTGATATCACAAAAGGGGGAGAAAATTGGGTAAACACAAACCTTCTCAATTTATGATTATCTATTTTTTATTTAATCGAAATAATACTGTGAAATCAAAATAATACCGTGAAAGACTAATTTTCAAGGAAACAAATGTTCTCTTCAATATTTTATTTCTATAGTATTTGAAAAATACTATTTTTCTTAAATTACATTATAGGTTCTTTTGTCATCAAAAACTGGGATATTGTTGGGAATTTATAATCTCAACAATAATATATAAATATTTTTGATTTTGATGCTCAAAAATAACCTTTTTTGTTTTACTAATGATATTAATTTAAGTGAATTTGCGGAAAATTATATTTGTTTCAATTGTTATTTGAGAAATATATTACAGTTTTTAATTCCACGAGAATATTATTTCGAGAATTTGGAACGTGTTTTAACGTATTCTGGAAACAATGTTCATACCATATTTTGGTAAGCTTAGCATAAGGAATGAACCCTATGTTTAGAATAGTGTGTAAAGAATGAAACCTACATTCATAACATTGTGTATGGAATGAAACCTATGTTTAGAACAACATGTATGGATCAACCAACCTATGCTTTTGAGAAAGTATGGTTAAGGAATCTTATGTTGGGAAGGAACATTACACTTGTAAAAATGAAACATATTGTTAATCAACCCTACATAAGTGAGGAAACTTATGTTTACCTAAGGAAATGTATGGTACATCAACCCTAATTTTATAATCAACCTTATGTTTGGTATTTTTTCATTACATAGATGAACCCTACATTTTACGGTTCAACGATAGAGATTTAAATTCATGATTTTATTCTAGATTTCTTCAAATGGTCTTAATATAAATAAATTTCTATTCAAAGAATTTTTATGACTGATTTAAAGGCTCATTATGATCAATTTAATGAAAAAACATTCATTGGAAAAAGTTATTCCTATTTCTAAGGAAATTTAGGACACTTCTAAGAGATTTGAATTTGATTATATGTGGTCTATCATTCAACTTTCATGGATACACTTAAATGAAAGAAAGAAATATATATGATTTGAATATTTTCAATATCAACATAGAATAAATATAGTATACAACTACATTCCTTCTTTTTTGAATTTCTTCTTTAAAAGATCAAATTTACAGAATGAATGGAAATATATTTTTTTCTAAATATGTTATGCATTTATGTTATTCATTTCAACGTCATACTACTGGAACTTATTCTATTTATATGTTTCTACTTTCATTAAAGGTCTATTGAAACTAGGATCTCTACAAATCTATTCTTTAATAAGGATATTAATCTTTGAAAAAGAATATCCATGTTCTGTCTATTTCTAATAAAAATATGAAGTTCAACCTGTACCAATAAATAAATCAATATCTTTTGATATCTTTGAGTTTTTACAGATTGGAATTAATCTTGGATTAAGTTATAGCTTCCAACATAATTTTGTGGTTAAACGGTGTTCTATGGAAGTATGAGAAGGATCAATTTTTCCTTATAGTAATGGTTTCAACTAGCTGTACTCAGTTTTGGATTTTAAGGCCTTGTGGTAAGGGGAAATTTTCTTGGGAAAATCTCCAAGATAATAGAGAGAGAATTGGTGGAGTGGACTATTGTACCTTTGTGACCCGAACCACAACAAAATTATTGTGTTCTTATTAACTATTTGTTCAGTGCTCATATTTCCTAAAAGAAATAATGGTTCTTATCTACATAAATATAAGATATATTTAAATGCCAAAATCTATAAACATTATAAAAAATATACATTTCACCCCCTTGTTGTGTATCTTTGTATTATTCCAACCTAATGTTAATGTGAAATGGTTCATACATGTAACTCCATAGCTGCGACAGGTGGAAGATGTTGTGTACCTAGTCTAACAATGGAGGTAGATCTATGTGGTACTCCACCTCTCCAACTCTACATAGCATCTAGGAAGGGCCAATAAATGTCATGGATAACACTCCACCCCATTGAAATCTCTATAATTCACATCAAGGTGAAATGTATAGGAACACATGGTCTCCCTCATCAAACATTAAATTCCTCCATCATCTATCCATATAAGACTTATGATGGATTAGTGTAGTCTTCATCCCCTCCAAGATGATATGGAACTTCTTGATAGTTCCCCACAATAACTTTGGGCACATGAGTTTCAAGTAACATGGGTTAGTCCCCCAAATTAGTGACCTACAACATCTCCCATACAAAATTTCAAATGGTTCCATACCGATGGTGGAATGGTAACTGTTATTGTAAAAAAACTCCACCAGTTTTAGGAAATCCCCCAAATATGGAAAAATTCCACCATAAAATCTCAAAGAGTATCCTATAGAACCTTAATGGTCCACTCTATTTGGGTAGTAGTTTAGGGGTGAGGCATCGTAAGCTCTCTACTGAACTATGCTCCGAAATGTATAAGAAGTGGGAAAACATTGTGAGTCAGTATACGGTTATCCAAATAGCATAATGACCCATATACATATGTGGTAATCCCATTATGAATTCCATGGATATCCCATCCCACATTAATTTGGAATATTAAGGTGCTGAGAAAAACCTGCTAGTATGTGGTGCTTAGGCCTCACTTGATGATAGTTAGAACATCTAGATACATGATTTGAAACTCTCTTATTTATCACTAGACACCAAAATTGACTTTCGAGGTCCTGGTACATATTTTCCAAAACTAAATGTAATTTCAATGGAGATGTATGAATCTATCTTAGAACCTCCTCCCCCAACATCACTGGTACCATCGTGAATCCTCTTAAAATAATTACATGCTCCCAACCTTCATAAAATCAACCAGGAACATGTACAATGGTTATCTATGTATGTAGGGTATCATAGTCGGTATCCCTAATATTTTCATAGTTGAATCACTATAAAGGTAGAGTGGTAAAACCCATCAAATGAAGGAAATATGCACCAACTCCTCTCAAAAGGGTTAACTATAATATGGCCAAATCTCTGACCCTTATTCATTAATTGTCAATAAGATCTCATGCTACGAGAATATGCTAATACGGTCCCCTTGTTGAGATTATATACATTTTCAAAGACATAATCCTAGAGGAAATCCATCTATGGCCTTCATCCCAAGCTATGTTCATTTTGATGGAAGATATAATTGAGACTTTTATGATCAGAATATATGTTAAGCTACTCTCCCATTAGGCAGTGTCGCCACATGTTTTGTGAAAAATCTACCACTGATAACTCATTATTGTGGGTCACATAGTTATGCTCATGTAGTCTCAACTAATATAAACTAAATTAAATCACCACATGCCTCTTCCTTAGAACACAACCAAGACCAGTTCCTAATGCATTGAATATTACTACCTACTTAACACTCTCATATTGAAATATTATGATAGAAGAACTCATCAATATCAGAATTAACTACTAAAAGTCTTAGATGAGACGCTCTATCCATATGAAAGTATACACCTTTAGGGATAAATATTTCTTGGGTGATGTTATATTAAAGAATTCAGGTATGAATCTCTATTAATATCATGACAACCTAGGGGAGCTTCTTACCACTCTGCTGCTCTTCGATGTATCCTATGAAAACAATTACTCAAACTTGTTCAGATCCACTACCTTTCCATCTACTAATATAACATGTCCTAGAAAGTGGACCACATGAATCTATAACTGAAACATCAAAAGATTCCCATAAAACTATTTCTTTCATAGTATCTCCAGAAGAATCCTCAAGTTTCTTGCATGCTCCACCTTGGACGTCGAGTACACAAGGATATTCTCAATGAATAATACCACGAACTAGTCCAAGAAAGTTGAAAATGTCCTTTTAATTAGTCCCATGAACACTTATAGTGTATATTTTAGGCTAAAGGGAATCACCATATACTCATAGTGACTGTAGAGACATCTAAATTTCATTTTTGGTATATCGCCATACTGTACTCACAACTGGTGATAGCATGACACATGGCCAACCTTTGGGAACCATTTCTCCTCTCTTAAATGATAAAATAATTCATTTTTCTGTGGTAGTGGATAATTATTATTCATGGTCTGATGGTTCATGTTCTATTATTCCACACATATCCTCAATCTCTTTTCCACCTTCTGGGTGGACAAAACTAGGGCTTCCTAGGGTAAAACACTGAGTCTAATAAAATAGGATTATCAAAAATTTCTACAATTACACCCTCATATCTTGAATCTATAAGGGATCCATCAAATATTCTTGCACATATATTAGTGTCATCAGGGGGTGCATATTAATGTATAATTCCTTCTCTCTATGAGGTGATAAACCTAGAAAATCCTTAGGGAATATGTCATTGTACACCCACACCACAGTAGGAAAATGAGAACTCATAACATTCGATGCACTATGGGTTAGTCTATCGAACTGATGAGTAATTGGATGAAACCTACTATTTGTGATTACATCCAATGCAACTTGTGTTTCCTTTCAAGTAAAAAGGGAGAACCTAGTCCCATCACTGCAAACACATCACATCCTCTACCTAAAATTTTCAATCTTAGAATGAAATTTGGATAGGTATTCCACACCTAAGATGGCATCATAAGGACTTATAACTAAAAGAAAGTGATCCCAACATAATCTATTTCCTCCTAGAGTCAATTCATACTATCGGCACAAGTGTGTGGTAAATAATTCATCCTTTTTAGGAGTTTCGAAGCATACATTTAAAACTCGGGGATCAACTAGATTCTATACGTATTGAACAAGATACAGGGAATGAAAAGAATAGCTAGGAACTATTTCTATAATTAATACAACTATTCTAGAAAATAGTCTGATTCAACCTCATATCATTCCCATAGCCTATGGTTTATAAGGCTCGACAACATACAACTATCCTCACTCATATCCTATAGGTTTCTAAGCCTTCCATGGACCACTTGGGGATGGTGGTGGTAACAAATCAAAGAACCTATAACCTTATACTGCTCTCCCATATCCCTTTCCACCTCTACCATCATATGGACCTAATTTCTCCAACCACTTCCTCTTCCTTAGTGACCTATCCATGATATCTCTATCTGATATACAGTAGGTTAGACCTTCTTGGGAAATATGTCCCCTACCATTACCTGAGTAGAACCAACTCTCCTTAGGATGATTGGACCCATCCTATGAGACCTGAACTTAATATCCTATATCCTTTTACATCCTCCTAAAATATATCACATGTCTAGGTCCGTGAGACAGATGTCGGCTCCTAGCTACCAAGGTCTCCTTTTCTCTGTGCTTGCTACCAGAAACCACTGGTTGTGTGTGCTCATCCTAGAAACTCTCAACCACAAAATCTATCTCTAGTATACTAATATAGCTTTCAATTCATAAAGGTGTAAAACTAGATATGATTTTTAATGAATTCCTCACTCAAAATTCCGCCCCCTAAATAACTTGTCATGAACCTTATCCATTGAGTACATAGAAAGGTTGGTAAGCCTAGATCAATACTCAACTACTATCTTGCTTACTTTTTAAAGTAGAATAATCTCCTAAATATATACATCTATCAGCATAGCTCGAGATAACACTTATCTAGGGAGATGCTCACACTCTAACCATGATAGAGTTTCCTTATTATAATAATATGTCACAAACTCCCACCATCTTCCTACCGAGTGATGTAGAAGGCTTGCTACTAGAACCTCCATATGATTTTCTATTTTCCTGACTAGTTAGAAAATTTGGGTCACCTCCTTAATCCAATCCTCTTCCACCAGTGGGTCATGATCATCTCGGAACCTAAGGGGTCTTTGTTGCTGAAACTCAGGAAGTACGATGAGCATGCACACTTCATCTGGTGGTACTATGGGTACCATATTATCTTCTATAGGTGGTTTAATATCTAGTGTAGAAACTAGTGGTAGAATTTCTAGAACTATTCCTACATAAACAACTCATCATGGAGGGAACTATTCCTAAGATCTTGGTGTCGAATCCTAGATGGCAGACATCGTAGAGGAACCCAGAAATAAAACAAGATTTACATTGGTCAACGAGTATATATAAGGAGTTGAACAAATAAGGGTATCTAAATCAAAAAACATTCCTATATGATTCATTTGACATTATTTTAGATACAACCAATGTTCTAATGTATCTAATCAAGATGAAAGTGATCAGTGTCTTTAAGTGTGGATACGTTGGCTGCCGCAACAACATTAGAGTCCCTAGCTTGAAAGTTGAATTAGAAACACATAACACTATTCCACCAAACCAATCTCATAGACATCAATACCCAGGAAGAACTGACTGCTTGGATATCACTATGTCACACCCAATCCCAATAGGACCCTTTCACTAAATCCCTGATCCCACCTCTAATAGACTAGGGGTTGGTGACTTGAGTCGAGCATGAATATCAATTACATGGGAGGCCTTTGCTTAAGTACTTGTACACACACACATCACCAATACCAATCAATGTTGAATGGGAAAAAAATTGAAAACCCATTTGATAATACATCTAAATCCTAATACTTGAGGAAGACCTGAAGTAATGGAAAGTAAATAGGGCCAAATGAAATTTCACCACAATAGTTTGAAAAGAAGTCATACATGAAAGTAATATCGGGGACTTCTACTATGGTACCATGGTAACAAACCTTTGTATTTATAGTATCACTAAAAACGTTTTGGTTATCGTTCATCTTGGATTCCATCAAAAGGTCGATAATATACAGAAGACATGAAACAAGCAAGAAAATCCCATGCAGTGGTGAGTATAAGATTACACTATAGGACACCCATAAACCACAAATCCCACAACATAATATTACAGTCATCTCCACATAGGTATATGTCTAAAACACATATATAAATAATGTATTGAAATACTCAACAAATACACACAATATATCGATAAGTTGAAACCAAAATTCCAGAATATGATTTATAATTGAAGATTCTACATTTCACTTCTCTGAGAGAATACACTCTATGAGTCTGACATCACTGATGAAGTCTTTTCGGGAGGTAGTGCTCATTGGGTCTCACCATAAGAAGTACATACTAATAGTCTGAAGAGTTATAATACACAGATGAGAATCACTCCCAATTACATGGGTTTTACAAATAACTCAATCATTATTAACACTTCTAGGAAGAGGATCAATGAATGTGTAGTGTTAGTTAAATCAATACGAAGAACCCCCCTTAGGGAATAATGATGAATAAAGGATTTCTCTCTAGGCCCCATGGAAGGATTATTACAACTCTATCCAAGATGTCAAGTTGAAGGGATCATTGTCCTATGTTTAGGATTTGATTACATACTAACCCTAAAATAATTGATAGGGTATTATAAACTTACAATTATTGTCAATGATACAGAGTAAAAGGGTTGCAAGACAACTTTTTAGGAGTACACGACATGTCGTGGGGTTACACAACTTTTTCCTCAGACATGAGGTCCTACTAGTGTAAATGGCCCATGTTTGTGTGGAAGTACACAACATGCTACTACCCGTGTAATTCACCCCATGTACTAGTACATTCCTTAACCCATATATGCCTAACCTGGATGTGTCTGTGTTGGAGTACCTGTCATTCCTATGTACTTCATCCCATGTTCGAGTTCCCTCTTAGGTAAACACCAATCTCTCTAAATGGTTACCACACACCATGTGATAATTTCACATGTCGTGTGACACTTATATCTTTCCCAAAACCCTAGACTCCACTACTAGGGTACCACACATTGTGTGTCTCTGCATAACATGTCATATAGTGAATAATTTTTCTAATTACAGATCAAGATCCCACATCTTCATTCCATCTTCTGTACTTCGATCCAGTTATCGCCTCACTAGAAAATCTTGAACTATGTCTTGATGAGTGAGCCCATTATAAAATAACACATTTTGAGCCTTCGATTCATTCATAAAATGACATAGAATGGTTTTATTCATTGTGTGCCGAAGAACATGAAAACTGGGCCCCTAAATTGTCTGATCTTCTACCCCCTCCTTCATCGCACTACCGTCATGTCCTTCTGATACCATATATATGGTTTCAGACCATTTTTCCAGGAATTTGATTGAAATGTTTTGAATTTTTTTCATACACCAAATCAGAGGTCAAACGGAGAACACCCATGATGAATGAAGAATCGGGGTAGAAAATCACAAAAACAATCATGATGAATGGACCTCAGCAATGTTCATGTCAACCTTGATCTTTTTACATTAGAATGATGAACTAATAGATTCAAATTTAATCACAAATTAATTCTCTAAATAAATTCCCGGAAATATATCCCATCACATAAATAACTGATCTACGAATCAATATTTTGGTTTACTGGTCCACATTCCTCATAGAAATTAAAAACGAGGAATGTAACCAAATATAAAATTTCCTACAAAAATTTAGATCGATACTTGATTCAGAAAACATAATTGTTGTTGTCACTTAAGAGATCAGTCAATTCTATTGCATGTTGATCGCCAATCTAGGATCCTATGGAAGTTATTCTAAGGGAGATCCTCTAACACCCTCTCCAATAGTTCTCCAATTGGTCTAAGGTTATGCGGCTAATCCTAAAATTACATCATAATGGTATACATAAATACATGTCAATCTCTACATCAATGAAATAAAAATAAAATATTTTTATTAACGATTTTATTGATTTTCACACCCGTGAAAATGTTTCAATAGACACCCTTTGCTGAAAAAGGTTACGTCCAGCCTAATGTTAAACCCATATTATAAACATAATCTTTCCCTTATATTTATTATCTGATCCCCCATTTAAATGTTATTATAATTTTTCAATAAAACTATGCATGTGTGACATTTAATATATTTAATATATTTCAAACATTTATTCTAGGCACACCATGCCTCTGAATCCCACCCTCTCTTAGCACCTGGTCTTTTGAATAATCCATAAAATATAAAAAAAAATAGTACATGGAAAATGAAATTTATAATAATTGGAAACCTAATATTACTTAAAAATTATCATGATTAAAAAATAAATGATACAAAATATAAAATTTTCTATACAAATTAACATATCAATATACCAAATTAAAATCCTTAATAAACTCTAAGTACGAACTTTCACCTGGACAAATAAAAAAAATAATCTTATTAGGAATTTAATCCACTAAATAATGACTTATTACTATTTTAATGATAAAAACAATTATATAGTAAGTTAAATATATCAAATGAATATATAAAATTATGAACTCACAAACATATATACGAAACCAATTTTTTGAAAAGTGAAATCGTCTTCAGTTCATCAAATACACATTATCCAAAATTATAGAGTCTCATTATAAAATATCAGAACTCTTTAGTGTAAAAAGGATCATATGATGAGAATGTCATATGAATGTTATCCATAATGGAAAATCGATAAAAAGGTATATGTCTGTTAATGGAATAATTTTTTTCGAAAAAGTTAACTAGGATAAAAAAGATATTTTTCAAAAGGATACTTATGATTTGTGGTCACCATTCCAAATAAGGGGACCTCCCCAAATTTGTGAGATTGGTGCATCCTGGATGTCTAGATGGAATTTTCTACAAATGGATGCATGGAACTATGTGAATGGTGGTCTAATAATTTTGAGGGAATTATAGAAACGTAGTCACTGTAATTAATCTTCACTGTATATTTATTTTAGTTGATGTATAAATCTTTGCATCATCAAATTATAATGGAAAAAGATGCAATGTTTTTTCTTATGTATGTAGGAAAATTTCTTGAAACATTAAAATTTTGTATGATATATCCTTTATCTTTTTTTCTTATCGAATGTTTGTGTGATATTATTTTTACTAATGTTTGTGTGAGTTTTGAATCTGGGTGGTGAGTAGCATGCAATGATTGATATCTTTTGGTACAATCATCTAGGGGTAGTGTGTCTTGATGACCTTGGTTTTTGTTTCATAAATCCTCTAGTGTATCCATATACCATGATCAAATATTTATATCAATGAATTATCGACAAGTGGTATCAGAGATGGATCTGTGATCACTGAACTACACACTCTTAGGTTTCTATTTTTTCTCTCACTCTTACCTTGGGATTTATTTTATTTTTAGTGGGATTTTAGAATCATTAGAAGATATGGTGTCTGAAAAATATATAATCTAGGATGTTAAGTTTAACGGTAATTTTGTTTTCATATATAGAATTAAAATAGGGGATTATTTCATTAAAAAGTAAAAATATGTTCCACTAACTAGATTTATTCATTATTTAATGGGAAAATAAAAATGGGAATGTTTGGATGGTATGGAACTTGGGTTAGTAATATCATTATTGGCACCTAATTTTTCATTTAATATTTATGAAGTGAAGAATAAAATAAAAATCATGAACTAAATAGAGGATATATTAAAGAAAATCATGATAGTTAATAAGGTGTTCCTAATGTGGAGGTTATTCAGTATGAAATTATCATAAGGATGACCATAATAAGGCCTCATGATTTATTTTAATATGAATTTAGCAAAAAATTTAATTATTAAAGGTGAAATTAAAAGAAAATTTATTGGTATTTCTATTTTAATCATTATTTTCAGTGTAATGGGTCATTATGGTCTTGATAGTGATCAATTTATGTGGAAATATAGAAATTTTATTTTAGGATGTTTGGAGAAATATCCTTAATGAGAAGCTTCAGTGAAGGGAATTCTAAAAACAATTCAACAACTCAATTAATGATAATAGATAAGGGTGTTAACCCCAAAGAATAAAAAAACAAACCCTTGGAAAATAATCCTCAAATGATTTTTCTGGTCATGCCAACTGGTATGCATCCTACGTGTTGGAGTTGAGAGAAAATTGACACCTAAAAAAGGATTTTCGGAGTCACAAATAAAACTTTTGAAGGGCATGAACTTTCAGTAAATCAAATTCTAAAAGTAACAATGAGGTAAGTAACATATTATTTTATAGTGTTAATATTTCAATGGATTCATTAGTGGTTGACTCAGTAGAATTATTCCACTCAATGGGAGAGAAAGGGTGCAAAGAGAATTATGTGTCAAAAATGTTTGGAAAGGTACATTTGGTAGATTAAAAATATATAGATATTATTAGGTAATTATATTTTATTATACACATGAATAATGGAAGTTTATTGAAGCTAAAATAAGTTATAAATATCTTGGGGATACAGATGAAATTAGATTGCATTGGATAACAGGATAAGGAAGGATATTGAACTAGATTTTCTAATAGTGTGTGGAATGTTACTTAAGGATTCATGGTAGTTACATGAGGAGTAAAATATAAGACACTATAACTAAAAAATATTTTATGTAGTGTAATTTTATTGTGAAAAAATGTTTAATAGTTCAGATTTGTGGCACTAATGGATTTGATTTCTTAGTGAGAATAATGTGAAGTGCATTACAGTTAATGGAATGATGAAGATTGATTATATTGACATCATTTGATGTGAAAGTTTTATTTTAGGGGAATAAAGGAGGATTTATTTTATGGTTAATGGGTTGAAATTTAATTATCAATGTCTATAATAAGTTCACCTAAATATTTATGAAAATTCCCATTTTTGGTCTCATGGTGAAGAAATTTACTTTCTAACAATTATTGATAATGCTATGAGAAAAGTATGGGATTTAATTTTGATTAATAGTTCTGATTTGTTTGAAGAATTTATTCAATATAAATATATGGTAGTGAATGAATTTAGTCATATGGTGAAATTCTTAAGGGTTTTCAATAGTGGTGGATAAAACAAACCAAAAATATGATAACTTTTCTTGAAGAAAGGAATCATGCTAGACACAAAAGAGTCCATAATACCTCTTTAGAACCATGTTATTGAAAAAATTAATCAAATAAAAACAAAAAATACCCAAAGAACATGGTTTTAGTATCAAATTTCTAAGGATATTTGGGTTTAGGAAATGAACACATTGATATACCCAGTTAATTAGAGTTTAATATTAGTAGTTGGGTAGAAACATCCAAAGGGTATGTTGTCCTATGAATGTACATATGTCAACCATCTCAATTTTTTGCAATATAGCATATTTGAAAATAAATTCCAAAAAAAAAATCAAGCTTGAGAAAAAAATATTGTGTATTTTTTATAGATGGATATAGAGATGACCATATTGGATTTTGGATATGATATTGTTATAAGTGACGAGTCATTTGGAGATGATATGTTATATTCAATGTGAAGGATTTGTGCATGGAATAGAACTTGGTGGAGAAAAATGTTATGGACATGGAATCATGTGTATGTGTACAGGTTGACATTTATGAGGATAGAATATGAAAAATGGTTGGGAAGACTCGTTTGGAAGTACTAAAAGTCTATAGGTGAGACTAGTGGATGATATTACAAAATGCTTAAGGGTTGATAAAGCTCCAGTCAAAGCCCCAAAATTTAGGGCTCTAGAATATATTGCACTGGAAAATGGATAGTGTGATAGAGAAGATTAGAAAATTTAATTCAATAGATTAGTAAGGATCATAAAACATTTACAATGGTTTATATTTTAAATAAACTTTCTAATGCTAACTGGATATAGAGAACTAGAGTTCTTGGATGAGGTGGTGACATTCATTGACTAATATTAGTGTAATTCATTAATTTTTAAAGATATGTCTTCATTAAAGACCAATAGAACTTGGGAGTAGATAAAAATACCATTGGGTGAAAATAAAATGAAAATAAATAGTTTTATTGGTTAAAATAATATGTTTATAGAAATAAGAGGTTCAAATGACAACTTGTGGTGATGGGGTTTTTATAAAAATTAGGATTTTATTTCAATGATTTTTTCCCACCAATAGTTAAGCATAAAACTATCTATATTGTAATGACTATGGTATTAGAAGAAAATATATACTTATAATATATGGATATAAAGACAACCTTCCTTCATATAAATTTGGAGGAATATATTTACATAAAGAATCCAATGGTTTTCACAAGAAATAAGAAATGTACTTTGGTTTGTTATATGATTAAAAAATTGTATCTTCAAGAATGTGTTGAGATAAAGAAATAAAAAAAATTAAGGGTTTATAGAGGAAAAGGGTTTAGATGGTGCAACACATAGCATTGTTTCCACTAAAAATTGTTGGATTATGGGACATACATGATATTACTACTATATGTATAATATATGTTTCTTGATAGACCATACATTAAAAGGATTCAAAAGATAAAGCATGTCTTGTTGTAAAGGATCATGATAAAGGATATATGACTATCTAAGAAGATATTGGGAATAAATAACAAGAGTGATAGGGGATCCAAAAAATTGGTTCTATCTTTGACTGTTTAAATCTAGGAGTACATTGAATGGTTTTGAAAGACTGGATGTAAACATATCTCTACTCTATTTTCCATAAACATGAAACTATCTAAGGATAATTCATCTAGTATAGAAACTATTTTTCATACATGGAAAATTTATTGGTTTCATCATTTATATAATTAATTTTATATTTAATGATTTTATATGAAAAAACATTTATTTCATGGTGGGATTTATAATCATATTAATGTCATGTTTAGGAAATGGACACTATGAGGTTGTAAAATTGATCATCTGATACATGAGAATAATTAAATTTACAACATTGTAATTTTAAAGGGATGAATTATTTTGTATATATGTTGATACTAACTTCACTGGGGATTCAGACACTCATAAGATAACAATAGGGTGTTTTTACCAATGGAGGGATGTTGGATAGTTAGATATCATAACTAAAACATATTTTTTACTCTAAAAACAATGGAAGTAGTGTTAAAATATTTAATGGATCCTGGAATGGAGATGATTTGAATTTTGTTATTTTTGAAAGAGATCATACGATTTCAGGAAGGAATATTTTTATTCTATCATAATCATAGATCAATTCATATGGTGAAGAATTTAGTGTTCCATAAAGGGATGAAGAATATTGACATGAAATATCACTTCTTATATAAGTTGTTTTTGGATAATAATATAGCACTATATAAGGTATATGGAATACATATTCTTTAAGATATGTTCAAAAAGTTGTTATTCAAGGAAAATATGAGGCAACATTGTGCCTCAGTATGAATTTGGAGAATGGATACAGAATGGACGACACTTCTTATTATGAATAGAGGAAGGAGTTTGTGTTTTTGTAAACCATTCCAGTTTTTATATAGGTTCCTTGATGTATTCTCCAAGTGGAATATTATTGGGAAGGAAAGTCTACCTTCATTTCACTTGAAATAGGTAATTAGAAGTTAGAGATCCCGATGATGGGATCTTCCATGAGTCTCAAAATGTGGTCATGAGGCTCATAAATGAAAGGAATATTGGTCAAATTATTACATTATTTGACTAATATTGTGAATATATGATTGTTCAGGAAAAAAGTAAATGAATCTATATGATAAATGTATATTGGGAGGTTCTATAGGATAATAAATCAAATTTTAAATGGGTACTATTGATCAGCAGCCACTATTTTAAATGGGGGATGTCTACATTATTAGGAGGTTAGTGAAACTAGGATGACTAGTTGGAAGTATCTATAAAATGGAGTAGATCCCTATGATAAGAGTTATCCAACAATAAAAATGTAATTATAGAATCATAATCTCTATAATTAATCTTTATTATTTTTTTAGGTCGGTTGACTTATAAATTCATATATAATTTGATTATAATGAAATAAATTATATTGTTTCTCTCATATATATAGTATGCATTTTTTGAACCACAAAAATTTCTTGAATCCTTTCCTTTATCATTTTTTTTACTTGAATGTTTTTGCGATGTAAGTTTACTTGATGTGTGCGTGTCAGGTTTGAATTTTTTAGGAGAGTAGTGTGTGAGGTTTCTCATCTTATGATACAATCTATTGTGGGTTGCATATCTCAATATCTTGGGTTTCCACTTAATAAATAATTAATAGGAAGCAAACCCGGGGAATAATGATATGATTATAGGATTCCCAAAACTCAAAACCATTAACCTATAATTTTTATGTATATATTGATATTTTTGAGAAATTACATACTTTTGGTGAATTTTATATCTTTCATTTACTACACTAGTTTGTTTTATACATTCTCATATAGAGATATAAATCAATTATTTTGGAGATTAATATAATTCCTAAATTTTTGTAATTTTGAGATTAAATATTCTATCAAGAAAAGTAATATGGTTTCTTGTGCATTAATTAGAAAATTTTATTTTAATATTTCTTTGGAAAAATGCAATGAGTAAAAGATGTTTCAGAAGCTTGCGATTGTACATTTATGCATATATGTGGTTAAGGTTGAATTATTAATATATCACATGATTATATACCATTATATGTTTGGACATCTAGAAGAATCATATCTGGGGGACCCTAAATTTGAAATATGAATATTGTAAATTATCCTTTATGATTCCATTAATGTATATATAGAGTACATGAGAGGTTGAGTATTTTTTTCCTTGGGAAGAAATCTGTTTATAAGAACATGTGGGAAGTGATTTTGTGTCAGTTAAATTGATCACTGTTTGCAGTGAATATAAGCATTGATAAGATTTATCATTCCCTAAACAATCAATTTTAGTGTCCTAATATAAATAAATAATTTTTTAATTTTATTTCCATGTGTATTTGATACATACATGTGAAATTTGAACAATAATTTCTACATGGTTTGTTTTTATCCTTTGAATATTCTATAGTTGAAATGGGAATAGATATCCATGGATTTTCTGAATGGATTTCCTTATGATATAAAATTTCATGACTTGATATAATCATTTTTTTATTTTTTAAAAAATTATCTAATGTTTTACTACTCAAAGAGTTGATCTCAATGAATGATATAATTTTGGATGTTTCATATAGTTCTAAGCATAATCATCTCAAACCATGATCCAATGTTTACATCATATATGTTGGTAGGATTTCAACGTGATTTTTTAACCTAGTTGTGAAATAAAATTTTATTTTCCCCTCATAATTATTCTTATAAAAAGTAAATGATGTTGAATTTTGAGGAATTTTTTACAGCCTATTTTATAAATTTTTAAGGATTTCGCGCTGAGAATTTACTACTAATCGAGATTACCTATAATAAAATCTATCAGTGATCATGTAGTGTATCACCAATTGAGGATCTATATGGATGAAATTTTTGGTTACCATTATATTGGACTGATATTGGTAATCTAAAAACCGTTAGTTCTAATTTTTTTGTAGCATAGAATGGAGAATATGAAAATGATACAGGAGTGAATAAATATGATGCATAATCACTATAAATATTCTATATAATGGGTAAGAGTATATTGTAGTTTAAGGTTATTAAATATTTATTTTTATTGGTTTCATCCTTTTGTGTATAGTGTAGGTTTATTTGAGGTAACAAACTATCTTTTAGAATCAATATGCCTTTCAATGAATTGGAGTATATTGGTGAAGTGGTGTATTCGTTGTCACATTCACTCTAGTAGGATTGAATTCAATGTTTTTACTAGAGTTTTATATTCAGAAGAACCTTTATAGGGATTTTAAAATAATATATATATAGGTGAGATAGATATTTGGGAAGACGAAATTTTTTTAAGCTTATAGAAATTCAAGATCATAATGGGAATGTGTTTCATATATAGGTTATTTCATTGTTGAAAGTTTTATAGAATCATGGTTGTATAGAAGATAATACATGGGAATGAGATTCATATATGAAAATACAATATCCTGATTTTTTAAAAATTAATTTATGTAGTATATAAAACATTTTTGAATTTGAATAAAATTAATTTTTTAGTTTCTATTATGGTAATATGGTTATTATTATTATGGTAATACATAATTTGAAAAGTATATAATTTAATGGATAAGGATTTTTTTTGAATTATTTTCTCTATTTTTTATTATGTGATTTAGATTATTTTGCATGAAAATATTTTAAGGTTTTTCAACCATAGAGTATTTTAATGTTTGACAAGTTACTTTATTAGTTTTATGGGTGTTGTAGAATTAAATGACAAGTAAAGAAGTTATGTTTTGACAGAAATTAAAACTAATAAAAAAGACACATCAGGTTGAGTAAGGGAAATTATGTGGTTAATTGTAATAGAGTATGACAGGAGAAAATTTTTTCACTTTATATAATATATTTAATGATATAATAGTTGTAAAAAATTCTTAGGAAATACATTGTGGGTAATTTGAACCTATCTTTGGGTAGTTAGAAACATCGAAATTATGCTTTATAAGAAACATTGGTTCATCTATTAGAATTCATAGCATAATAACCATGATAGGTTTTATTTAAAACATTTCATAGTTATATATATTGATATATTGGTGTTATAAATTGATAAAAAAGGGATGGTTACATTCCATGGTTTTATATCATTGATTTGGGATAATTTACAAAACAATTCATAATTCATTTTAACAATTCATAATGGAGATCAAATATTTGTGAGCTTATTATTGAAAATGTTTTATATTTTTGGGGTGGGAATAAGAATAATATAAATATTTTTTTATTTAGATTTATATGATGAAATAAATATGTGTCAAATATGGAAACACTATGTATTTTCATGAATTATGTTGAAAATACGAGAAAATGGAAGAAATCGTTACTTTAACTCTTGTAACACCTCTTTAACCCATGGGATTGTCTTTTGGGTAGTTGGGATATTTTTTCACCATTATTTAACATTGATTAATTTATTTCCCCATGGGATTGAAGGAATCTAGCGATGGATTAATGATAAGTAAAATTTTAATTAAATATGATCTAATTCCATATCCTCAGCATAGTGGTATATATATTACCCTTGTTTGAGATAGGGAAAAACAATGTAGTGAGGTTCACTACAATGTGGTTTAGTATATCATATTTTATATAGTATGTTACCTTTAATTAATATTTATTTTACTGCTATTATAATATATAATGTTTAGTTTGATCATTACATGATAATGATTTATAAAGTTTTAATATCTAAATCAATAGTTTAAACAACAAAAAAACGATCACTATAAATGATTAAATGATGCAAGGTACTATAATTTCATGAAAATTTTATGAAACATCCCATTAAGATATGATTATCTAAGAAATATTTGGCTTCAAATATGTTTCACTGGATAAATTATATAAATATGATCATTGTTTTTTGTTTTTTGTGTCACAATATTATTTTATCAATGAAATATCTCTCATATAAAACTCATAATTTCACTCTTTCTATTTACCTCCATGGTTTTAGAAAATTATTTGAAAGACATGATCCTTTGATGAATTTGGAGAATCAAATAACTTGTGGATAATATTTGAGGAAGTATAACACTTCTCAAAGATCCCTTTCATTAACATGTGGATATTCTAGGAAATGATATCTCAATAGAGAAAAGTAATGGAAATAGGTTTGTTTTGGTTGGTATTTTCTTACATGTTTAAATAATTTTCATCCCCTTTAAAAACCTTCTATAGTATTGGATGCACTTCTGTTACATTTGGATTTATTTTTTTGAATTAATAAAGAAATAGGAAGATTTTATTTTCTAGAACCATGACGTGTTTTGAGAGAAATTTCCATGCTTCTTTATGATTACATAATCGTGAAAAATATTAGTTGTAAAATGAGCACAGTTTAAAAAAAATAGATAAAACCTCATCATTCTTTATGAAAAATGGACATGGAAAAGTTTCACAAAAAAAATATATGAATTATATAAATATTATCTTACATCATGGTTTACTGTAAAAGTGATCATGGTTACTAATGAAATATTATTTCCTTTGGAAAAATATGATTTTAATAGGAAAACTATGTCATTTTTTTAGATGTGAAACTATTTAAGGCTCATATCAAAAAAATCAGCACCTAAAGTTAAATGGACATAGTTTTCCACTTGACTGGGTTTATCATTAGGGATAAATTTTACTCTGGTTTACAATAAAAATGGCCATGGTTTTAATAATTTTAAGTAAAATAATTTTTCCTAAATTTTTCAAAAACACTCATCAACACTATAACCATAACTACTCAAAAAACAATTTGTTATATACGATCTATGATTAAATAGTATTTTACATTTTCAATTTATAATGTGGTTATAAATTATAAAATAAGGTGCAAAATAAAAAGGTTTCTATAAATTTATAAAATGTTGCTAAATGGTAACATGAAATATTCATATTAAAGGCCTTATTTTGGAAATTTTTTAAACCACTATTAGAGGAGTTTTAATTGATTTGAATAAAGGTTTAAATAAAATAAAAATATGTGATATCAAACATTGTGTAAAGTGTTTCCATAAAATGTGATATATTTATATGATTATAATATTTTTCATAAAATGTCCCATATTTTTGATATATTAGTGAATTCATATCTAAATCCATATAAAATAATAATAAATGAGTTCATATTGAAATAAATGTGAAATTTTCATATTTATTTACTTAAGTAATAGGCATAAAAAATGATTAATTATAATGTGTTTGAAATTATTTATATGTGAAAATTCAAAAAAATTATCAGTTGTAAAATTTTGTAAATTTTCATTTATTGAGTTTATTCATTAATTTTTTATTCATGTATATAAGTGTTATATTATTAATATATATTAATTTTTTTAAATTGATAAAATACTTCTTCTAAATCCCATAACATGTAGATACGTATTTTCATATTACTTACATCAGAAGATATTGTTATAACCAACCCTGACACTAATTTTTTTTGGTATGTGAGCATAAAAGTTATAGTTGGTCATGATTTATTCATGTTTTGAGTTTTATTTGTATTGGAATTTAGATTACTCTTTAATAGTAATCTATGCATAGTAGGACTTGGGGCATAAATTCTCATTGGATTCCAGGATTACACTCTATCCATAAAAATGGGGGTTCTCTATCTATCACACACTACTTACTATTAAGGGGTTTTGGTTTCTTTTGATTCTATTAATTTACAATAAAGGGTTCCATGTACATTATAAATGGGATACATTTAGATATGTGTGAATATAAATGTATTTTATAGGTATGTAACACAGATCATTAGGTCTATAAGGATTTATAAATTAATATTTTTTTGACATATTATATGATAAAGGTATTGGATACACAACTAAGTCATTATAAGTATTAATACACAAATGGAATTAATTATATAAGTTTGGAAGATTTTCAATCCCTTAAAAATAAGAAGTGTTAGATTTAGTCTAAAGAGAACCCATGTTAAGAGAAAAATCACCGAACATGATCGGTTCATATTGAAGTAAGTTATTAGATGATTATATTTTATAAGGTATTTTGGTAATGTGTGAATATAGAAATTAGGTAATACAATCAGATTTTTAACATAGGTTCACACCCATATAGGAAACCCTAGCGAGTAGGATATTTGAGGAATATTGTCGGGATAATTTATATGATGGATTTGGTAAAGGAATTGTCAAATCAACTATTCAAGTGTCAAATATTTGATTCAAAATATAGTCTTAGTAAATAACTATTTTTGATGGGAACACTAAAGTAGACTCCAATAATTGGGAAATATGAATCTTGTCCCACATATTGATATGATGAAAAATTGAAAGGGTTCTTAATTTTAGTGTAAATATATTTAACAAACACCCTCATTAAAAGATTTTAAAACATGTTATTATTCTAATTATTTTTTTATTTTATATTAAAGTAGATTTGTTATCATAGGACATGACAATAATAATAATTATTTAAAAGAAAAATATTAATGGAAGAAATTTCCTAGATTGTTAAAAAAAAATTAGAATCATTATCAAGCTTGATAAATAAAATTCAATGAATTTGAGAAACCCATTCTTGAGTATCCAAATGTTGAAATTGTTTGAAAATAATATCTATATTCCTATGAGTAGAATAAAATAATTTACACGAGATTTAAAATTCTTTTTTACATTCAAGATGATTGAAATTACATTGTTTTCTACCCATGTAATAAATATGACTGGGTATGTTAATGATATTGTGGTTTTGTCGGTATTTGTTATGGATTGTTCTCATTATAAATTTCTTTCAACAATAATTATTGGAAAGGATTCAACAATATCAATGAGTTCAAAAAAATATTTCCTAGAACTATCAAAGTGTTGAGGATAATTGAGAAATACATGATGCTTTTAGACTCTGATGTTGTGATGGATTTATAGATTGGTAAAAGTTTAAGCTAGGAAAACTATATTAGATGTTATAATTGTCATCCAAGGTTGTTGAAACCTAATGGAGTTGTTAATAATGGGATGAAAGTTTTTCATTTATAGATGAAATTTCATAAAATACCTAAATGGGATTAAGAAAATCTGTAGAGAGTGTATGTCAATTATTAGTGTTAAGGAAATAAATTTTTTTAAGGGAATATGATAATGAATATAGATTTTATAATTATTGTAAATACACATGAGTTTAGAATCATGGTATAGATTTAGAGATCTTATTGTTTGAATATAATTAATAAAAAAAATCTTTCCACTCCAAGGAAACATATGAAAAATATTATTTCAATGATTGGATGAATCTCAAATGAATTTTTTTTATCTCATTTATCTTATAAGATTGGAGATGTTTTTATATAATTTTTTATAAGCAATATATGATAATGGTTTTAATACAAATTATTTTTGATTCATCAAACTATATAACATATTTTAAATGATGATAAGGATAAAAAAAATTATTCCAAGTATATGAATGTTTTATTAAAGTTATTTATTGAAATAAGAGAGAAAGAGTTCCCATAACCTAATAGTGGAATATTTTAATGATTGAAATATTATTTATAAAATATTACTCCAAAAAAATAGATACCAGGTGACATCCTAGATTTTATAAAAGGTATAAACTATTAGTTTTCATCTTTAATTATATACTTTATCCCTCAAAATGTTTCCTAATGGAGTCCTGGAGGTCTTTGTGGTGTTAAGGGATTATTCAGAGCCCATATCACCAAAATTTGAGAAAGAAGACACGGTTGCACAGTTATAAGAAACTTTTTTCCCATATCATATGGTTCAAAAACTATGCTATGTGTTATACTTGGGTAATTGGGGCTGCATAGTTAGTCAAAAACCGCATGACACCGTGAGCATGACCTTGCATGATTATAGAAACCTTAGATAGAGATCTTTCTCATGGTTGGAACATGGTTTGGCCAAATGTGAAGCCAAATCATGCACCCCTTCCTGTATGGGTGAATATTTAGTCCCCCCCCCCAAAGAAATTTTTTCCTTACACCTCTCTTACCCCTTTCGTTTTTGAATGGAAGAGCACCCTCATTCCCATCCTGTATGCTCTCCTCCCTCAAGATCTAGGTATCATGACATATCCTATATCTATTATCCAAATTATTCACCATGAGATCCATCCTAAGTATAAACATCAGTTCTTCAATATACTCCCTTATATTTTTAGTTTCTCCCTCTCACTCTTTTTCTATTTTTGTTTAAGATCATTTTCCCTATTTTTAGGGAATTTGAATATTTCTCCAATGACTCTCATTTTAGCCAGAATCAAAGGATGAAAATGGAAAAGGGAATAAATAACGGGATATGGTATCTAGTCTATTCCCTTTCCCTATGTTTTGTTTAATTTTATAACTTTCACAATTGTGCCACATGTTGCACCCTTCCGACGACACCACCTTTTGTCAAATAAATTAAATCGGGGTGTTTCGCTTGCTCATGATTACTTTATTAAGTGTCGAATCAACCCATTGGTTTGATCTAACCGACATATTCTACCCAACTGGGTATGTTCTACGTTGGAGGCCCATTTTTTCCCTCACTTACAATTTTATAAACACCCCTTGAGGGGTGTTTCCCTCTAACTAATGACTTGAGTAAATGAAATTAAATGAATAAATTGTTGGGCCATGAGTTAGACCCTACACATTGTGAGTTAAATGACTTTCCAGACTAAATTCATTGTCTAACTTGTTAAATCATGTAATATTTTTTTTTAAATGGTATGGGTTTTCAAACCAAGTCATATCCTCACCTTGTGTTGAGGGTGATACAAGGGGTTATGACATAAGGACCCCTCAAATGGGGTTGTATTCCTTATTATATAGTTTTTAATGTTTTATAAACATGTTAGCAGAACACTAGCTATGTATAGGATGGGATCATCATGTGTTTACCATTTAAACTCCAAATTTGTGATAGTAATTACCTAGGGGAGACCCCATGGATGGGATCAGTGGTGAGTTGGTCGTACCATGCCACAAGAGAGACTTGATACCCTTAATTAAATACCAGGGATGGACTTGGAGACTAATTATTGATGTTATTATGCCATACAAAGAGTGAAAATTTGGATTTCATACATGTGTCACCTAGGATATAATCCTATGGAACTGTTCATATATAGAGATCCCCTAGATTGATACTTGCAGTCCCACCTTGACCGCATTGGAGGGGATGCGGGTACATCTTCTTAACTCTAAATAATGAATTTAAATAAGAAATGAAATATTTGAAATGGAAACTCAGGGATGTCTCAGCAAAATTGAATAAAATAATTTCGTATAATCCACCTCTTAATGTATTATACCACTCAGTTTACTCATTCAGGATCCCTCGATTTAGATACACAAACTTAGGATGATGCCAGTAGAGTTGGATGGGTTTCTCAAGAGGAACCTAGTCTGAAAAATTTATTTATTTTTTAATTACATCTTGAATTTATTTTTCATGGAATAGTATTATTTTAATATTTCGTAAAGTGGATTGACCTTGACACTATTGGTGGTGTCAAACTGAGTTTATCGCACACCATACATGGGAATCTTCTGGTACCCATGAAGGCTTCATTGTTGTAGGTAAAAATTAGTGGAAGCATAGAACATATGATTCTTTATTGATAGTTCTTGGATAGTATTTTGGGGAAAAGGACTATGCCAATGCTCGTGAGACTAGTAGTTGATGATTTTTTTTGATTTCCAATGGTACATGTAGGTATCCCATATTCCCCACATACCTATTTGTTTTGTACTGATACTTTGGAATCTTCATCAGTTTTTATATGTTTATTGTTCAACTTCCCCTTATTTATAATTTATCCTACATGTTTTATTATTATTATTACACTACTATATGTATTTTATTTCTTCTTATGCTTGGAAAAGTTTCTGGTCTAGTTATATAGTGTCTATTTCTATAGTTTTTTATTATATATATTTTTTTTCTCCACTCTGATCAATAAGGGAATAGTATCTCTTTGGAAACTGCCTAGGCCATCACAACTAGTCAACAACTTCTGGGAGTCGAGGATGCATGATTGAGGTTTTATGGACAATATCTCAGGGCCCTGTTAAGTGGTATCCAGGGCGAGATTCTATATTGTGGTATCGGATTATGTCCTCTATTTTTATTTCTATTTGGGTTAAATAAGATACTAGGATATTAGAATTTGTTAATGAGTCTATTCCTTGGACTAACTAACCCATGTATAGGGGAAACCCAAATTACCTAAGATGGCTAAATGCTATTATTACTTTCACCCATTACAGTTTCATGAATTTCACTATTGGCTAATGCACTTTTGTTGTGATGTTATTACTATTGATATTATTATGGGGATATATACTACATGTACCGAAGATATGATGTAATATAAAGTTCATGGATCCTCATAGTAACTGTAGGACTAACATTTCATGCATTATTCCATGCCATATCAATTTTCATTATGCTTTTATTATATTTCATGTGCATGTTGTGGTACATTATATGTTATTCCTTGAAAATGGGGAAGAAAAAAATGCCACTTAAAGTGATTAACTTAACCATACAGTGTTTTCATACATAGGATAAATAATACACATTATGTATTCAGTTATAGAATGTTGATCTAGGGACCATTGGTCACATGGGATAGAATGTGTTATGGTTTGTATTTGGTGGGTGCCACATTTCAATCTATAAGGTGTATGGGACCTTATAAATTATAAATGGTGGTCCACCTAATTTATCCATTTGAAGACATTTAAATACATTAATGTGAAAAGAAATTAAAATAAACATAATCATTAAAATGAAATGTTCTTCATATACTTTTAGTACAATATAATGACCCTATGTAGTGGGAAGTATAGTGTATCTCTTTTCATCCTCCTTCCACATTTTCTGATCACCTAGAACTAGATCCTAGAGAAGGATAAGGGTTGTTTCATTCATATAGGTTGGATTTGTACCATTCTATTATTTGTATATTTTTCAATTTGTTAAAAATCTTATTGGATTAGTTCTGTTGGAAATTTTAGGTCTATTCCACCGCAACCACCTCTTGATGTTTTCTAGGAAAGTGGCAATGATCACACTCTTGAGGTCATGGGACACTAGCCACCCATAGTACCTCCTGTACTGACACTAGAGGAACCTTTGAAAAATATTACACTAGGCCTTTATAGTTACTTCCATGAAATTTTATTTCAGCTAATGTAGTTTGTATAGGGTGCCTACTGACCAATCCCTACCATGGAATAATTTAATCATGAGTTCCAGCAACAACATTTTCCTACCTTATAAGGGACGGTGGACCACTAGATAGTAATTCATGGAAAGAATAAATATTTTCAATCTTCCAGTATATTGATATGAATTCAAAGCGGGGGTTCAACCTCATGACCTACATGATTTATGACTTTTTCAATCCAGGAGTTTTCTTATTCAAGAATGCAAACATTGAGGTATGGTCAGGGTAGATTTCTAGAAAAAAATTCAAATACTTCTTTCAACAGAACTCTATAACACACTATTCTCTAGAGTTCATTATCCTTCATCAAGGTGACTTGTGAGTGATGGATTACTCAACTCACATCATTGTGTTTCATTATTTTTCACTGACCTTATATGGTCATGATCTAATGATAGTTGGGAGATTTGAGGATGGTCTTGAATAAGACTGCTGATCATAGGTGAACATCTTTAAAATGATCACTATTATATAAACATTTAATTAGAACCTAATCATTGAGTGGAAACAAATGTAATACAACAATTCATGTTAGGGAAGTTCTGTTTCGAGGTAGTGAAGTGGTTATCTAGAGGTATGAAGAGGAATTTTAAGGTCACACATAGGGGGTAGTACCTTCTAGGTGGCACACACCAATAGTTTTGTGGTGTTTCAAAATTGTGGTAGGAAATGCCAAAAACATCCCAATTGTATGAGGAACCCAATCAAGTTTTCAGATTTTGGTATAATGGTACACCTCTAATGTTTCTACGGATCCTTTCCTATAGGGCATAGTGAATGGGGTTTTGTGTTGGCACTATATTCTAGTGCAGGGTTAGTGAATCCATGACAAGTAAAGAGTTGATATTATACTATCCAATAAAGATAATTAAGTGGTCATGTACAAAGAATTCAAGCCTCGGAGTTTAAGTGCTGGTAGAGTGGGCCTGATCCGGTTAGTCAAGAAGCATCACGAGTCCATGGTTCGTAACATATTTATACTGTGTAGCATACACTAGAGGAACCATGTCTAGGGCCATATAATGTTAGTGGTACCATTCTAGTAGGCTCTACTTTAATTTTTTCCTTGTTTTATAAATGGGAATTTCAATCTTTGATACATACTACCACTATCAGAATACTTGGCCTAGTGATAGATTATTTCAATGGGGTGAAGACACTTGAAACACCATTAAGAGTTTGATCTGAGAGTGTACTCCAGTGAAAGGTGTGACCCCTTGAAATAGGTGGGTACCGTTTCTTATGAATTTTAATCATCTTAGAGATGACTAGGTTTTCCATCATTATTTGTATGGATTATCTTGTACGCTATCAATTCCATGTGGATTACTATCGCAACCGAGTTTCATTCACATCACTTGAGGGAACCATGTTTATCCATAAGGTTAAATGGGATATCTAGGGAAGCCAAGAAGGACACAAGTTCACTGGGCTAGGTTGAGTGATGTCCTAGATAGAGAGTCTCTTCAGGGGAGATCATGGAATTCAATTCATTGATTTCCATCGCATTTAGAATCATTTTAGGGACACTTCCTGAGGATTTCAACAACTTACCTCCCAAGAGAGAGTTCTAGTTAATAATTGATATTGTGATAGGTGTGGAACATTTTTCTATTCTTTCGTATAGGATTCCACCTATAGATCAAAAATAAATCAAGTATAATCTTGAAAATTTCTTGGAAAAGTGTTTTATTCAACCGAGAACATCACCATGGGTTTAAACTATCCTTTTCACCAATAAGGTGGATGGTATCCTTAGATTAAGCATGGATTACCATCAAATGAACCCGTTTACTGTGAAAAACTATTATATACTACCTCTTATAGATGACCACTTCTACCATCTCTTAGGTGAAATAGATTTCTCTATGATTGAACTAAGGCTAGTGTACCACCATGTGTGTGTGAGACCATAAAATACTCCACATATTGTGTTTCAAAGTTGATATAGATTGTACAATTATTTTTTTATGAAATTTGGTCTAAAATATGTTCTGACAGTCTCTATAGATTTGATGAAGTGGGGTTTCCAGCTATTCCTTGATTAGTTTGTAGTAGTCTTTGTAGATGATATCTTATTGTATTCTCACATCAGACATGTTGATGCAAAATATCTTGAGATCCTGTTGAATACACTAAGAGATAACTGTCTATATGAGACGTTCTGTAAATGCCATTTTTTGACCAGCAAGGTTCACTTATTAGGTCATATCATATCATATAAAGGAGTAACAATTAAAAAAAATAAGGTGAGAATAGGGGTTTCCAAAAATCAACCCTAGAATGTGTTTGACACATGAATTTTCTTGGGGATAGATGGATATTACTGGTGATTCATCTAAGATATTACATTCCTGGTAGCACCTCTTATGGTCTTGACCAATATGGGTGTGAAATTTGACTGGACTGAATACTGTGAAAGAGATTTTTAGGATTTAAAAGAGATATTGACTTCATCTTTGATCCTGATTCTTCTAGATTTCTAAGAAGATATAAATTATACATTGATTATTTTGGAATTTGGATGGGGGAAGTGATGGTTTTTGTAGATTAGGTTGTAGTGTGTGGGTAATACCATATGAGATTTCATTAGCGTAATTACACTACACACTAACCCAATCTTGTAGCCATGGTTAATTCCCTACATTGTTGGAGGAATTATATACTGTGTGAGATATTCATTGTTCACACACATCATTGAAGTTTAAAATAATTATCTAGACAATGAAACGTGAATATGAGACAACATTGGTGGGTTAAAAACATGCATTACTTCGACTTTGATCTTTATTATATACTAGATAAAGGAATTTTCATTGATGAAAACATGATCTAGAAGTGTCAAACATAGTGTATATTTGAGGCCAAAAGTGTGTATAAATTGATAACCTTGTTTTCTGAGATGCACCTGGAGGTTCAGGAATAGAACAAGCAACTTATTTTACAACTCATGTTGTGACATCCTCAAATATGGAGTTGTCCCAAATAAGGAACCTATCCAATTTCATGGGCCTTTTATTTAGACATATCATGAAAGGTATGAACCCACCTCCTAGATGGGCTATTGCTGAGAATGAGATCTTATTCTTCTGTGGGAGTGCTTTGATGCCTTAGGATATATGGGAAGATATGATGACGGAATCTCATGCTGCTTATTAGGAAGTTCACAATGTTCTTATCAGGATGTAAAGAGATATATATAATCAATATTTGAGGTCGGGTATAAAGAGGTATATTGCAGGCTTCATCATTTTTCACTCCACCTATCAGCAGAAGAAGGTAGCACACCAGTGACCTTCAGTAATTCTATAACCATTCCCAATTACTGATTGTAAAAGGGATGACATCACCATTATTTTTATGTCATGATTTATGAGATCCCCTGAAGGTAGTGATGCATTATGGGTGATCATAGACTAGTTGACCAAGGTTACATGCTTTATATTGATATGAGAATCCTTTTCAGTTGATGAAGTTGTAAGGATATACATTTGGGATATTGTGATACCTTATGGTGTTTCCAGTTCTATCATTTCAAACAAAGATGCTCACTTCATATCGTTGTTCTGAAACATGTTATAGAAGGTAATATCTTCACATGTTTTCTTGAGTACATCATATCACCCTCATATTGATGGGCAGCCCAAGGGGACAATACAGGTGTTAGAGGACTTTCTCTGAGATAATGTCCTTGACTTTGTATATTATTGGTAAATGAGTATACCTATTGTTGTGTTTTCATAAAAAAAGATTCCAAGAAATTATTCTGATGGAAATATATGATTCCCTTCATATTAGACCATTTCGTTCACCTCTGTGATTGTTAGAGGAAGGTGATGCAGCACTACTGGGTCCACATCTTGTTCTAGAGACTTCATAGTAAGTCCATCTAATCCAGAAGTGTAAAGCTAAAACTAATTATAGGAATAATTCTTATACCAATCATCGTATTAAATATATAGTTTTCTAAATACATTGGTTCATTCTATGAGTATCACCAAGATTATTTAATAGATGAATCAGGTGACTAGTTAAGTTATCCCCTTGTTATGTGAGGCCTTTAGAGATAGTGGAGTGAGTAGGGCTTGTCGTTTATCGGTTGCAACAACCAATGAGGTATCATTCCTTGAAAAATTTATTCCACATATCATATATTCAATGTTATCATACTGACCTATATCATTTTTTGACCTTGAGGATATAGAAATGGATGAGGATGTGTCCTCAATGGAGAATCAAATATGTATCCTTGATAAGAGCATGATGGATCTCTAAAAAAGTTATGTTCCAATAGTCTGGGTGTAATGGTAGCATGGATTCTCACAAAAAAATACCTAGTAATGGGAGTATGGTGTATGCCTGTGGTGTCTAGAAATATTCTCAGACAAAGTTTTACTACCCTTATAAGGGTATCTCAGGGATGAGTTGTCTGAAGAAGGAGGCATTGTAATGTTCCAACTTTTGTCGAAGGTAAATACCATTATTTTTCATATTTAATTCCATTATTTTTCCCTTAAAATGTTTTGTAAAGGATTCATTGTTGTTTTTGGGGTGATTGTGGTTTTTTGGTGGCCAAAACCCCAAAATTTGGAAAAGTAGACTGTGCTGCACGGTTAGGAGAAACTGTGTAGCCCAGTCCACATGGTTTCCCAAAAGATTCAGTGTGTGATAGTGGGTAATAGGGGATTCAAAATTTTTATAAAACCATGTCACCTTAGGTGCTTGATAGAGTGGGATTATAGACCCCATAGATTGAGGACTTTCTCAATGTTGGCGCTTGGTTTGGCTGACTGTGTGACCAAACCATAAGGCCTACCTGTGTGGGTGAATTTCTTTGTTATCCTTTAATGAAACATTTTCCTTAACCCTATCTTCACCCCTCTCATATTTATAGTGTATATCATCCTCATTCTCTTCACTTAATCTACCATCCCTCAATACCTAGGTTCCAAGTTATCTCATACATCTATTACCCAATGCTCTTATCATCCGAAATATATGAAAGATTGAGGTAGACTCTTCAATCATATCCTTTCTATTTATAGTTACTTCCTCCATCAATTGTGTTATTTTTGTAAATGATCATTTAACCTATTTTCGGACCATTTATTGATTTCTCCAACAACTCTTGTCCTAGATCAAATCAATGGTCGATGCTAGGCACAAGAACCACTTTTAAGATAAGGTAGGTGTTCTAGTTCTATTCCGCATGTTTTACTTCATTTTATAACTTGTGCTTCTGTTTCACACCCCAAGCCCTACTAATGACACCTTCATTTATCAAATAAATTAAATAATGTTGTTTACCCTACCCATGATGACCTTAGTAAGTGGTGAATCAACCATTTGTTTTGATCCACTTCACATATTCCACCAAAGTGGGTGTTTTCTACCTAAGAGGTCTCTTTTTTCCTCCCTTTCAATTTCCTAAACACCCCTTGAGGGGTGATTCCCAATAATTAATTCCTTTAGTAAAAGAAATAAATTGAATCAAATGTTTAGCAAAGAGTCATCCCCTACACCTATTGACTTAAATGATCTTCATTACTAAATTCTTAGAATAACTTATTAAATCAAGTTATAAATGATTGGTTTTGTTTAACATTATGGATTTTTTTACCACATCATAAACTCACCTTGTGATGAGTTAGATGTAAGGGGTTATTACATAAGGACCCCTTGTATAGGGTTATCATTATTTATTGAGAGTTTTTAGTATTTTTTAAACATATCGATGGTGAAACAAGCAAGGTCTGGGATTGGATTGTTGTGTGTTATCCATTTTACCTCCGGATGAAGGACATTTGTTTCATTGGGGATAACCTATGAATGGTCTCTGTGGAGAGTTGGTTCCACCATGCTATGAGAGAGACTCCATTCCCTTTGTGAGATACCAGGGATAGAGTCATAGTTTAGTTTTTGATGTTATCACGCCATGCCTGGAGTGACACTTGGGATTTAATACATGGGTCACCTCAGATGGACTCATATGGAATTTTTCATATACAGAGCCCATGGAGTGGTACTTGGGGTCCAAAATGAACTATTTTTAGGGGATATTGGTTAATATGGTTAAATTTAAAGAATGAAATTAAATAAGAAATGAAATGTTGGAAATGGAAATTCATGGATATATCTTCCAAGTAGAATCACAAGCTTGATCACAGTCCACTTATTTATAGATTATACCACTCACTTTACTCATTATAGATCACTCAGTTCAGACACACAGGCTATGTCTCAAGAAGGTTGAGTTGGATGGGTGTCCAAATTGGAATCCAGTCTAATGTAATTATTTATTTATCTAATTATATCTTGCAGTTATTATCGATGTCACACAATTCATTTCATAATGGATGAAATTGAATGATCTAGACACCATTGGTGGTGGTCTAATGAATATATCCCACTCCCTTCTTAGGACAACTTTTATACCCAAGTATACTTCCTAAATAATGGTATAGATAAAGACAAGTGGCCTGATTTTGATGCATGAATGAAAGTTACCTCTATATAATTTTTTTCATTCTCATGCTAAAGACACATTGAGGGAAAAGTTGGAACCGTACAAAATTGATCAAACCTTAGAGATTCAAAATTCAAACCAGGCCCTATATTAGAAATTAAAAAATATGAAAATCTGAAAAATTACGCTACCCCTGGGAAACAGGAATCATCACATCATTACAACACCATCATCTTCATCATGACATCATATTCCACACCAAACGTCGATCCATCGCCTCCTTAGTCACCGCACCGTCATCTTTTACCCTTTCCAACACCACACAAGAATGTTTTGAGATCATAGAAAAATCATTCACAAAACCACAGAACGGATTCATCATATCCAACACAAGTAGCGTTGGAGTCATCGTTGTAGAGGACAAAATCTGAATAGCAAACCACAGAGAAACCAAACACCCTTGCCATCATGAAATCACTAATTCACATTAATTGAACCGAAATCCAAAAACCTGAACCTACTTCTTGATCAAACCATACGAGACAAACATCATGCACAAAAATGAAAAAAACCCTAGTCATCGACGAGAAACCAACCACACCATGACCTTCAAAGACCTAAAATCCCTAAACCAATCGAAGAGAAAGCGTACCAGCGTTGTAGAAACCCATTCCATTGAAAAAAATACAACAAAAATCTAAAATATCTACAACACATTTCGAAGATGATGAAGGGCGTGCCTCCTATAAAACCATCGACCGAACAAACGGCATATCCCAAAGCATCTTGAAGCCTCTACGATAGATCAAAAGGGAGGGCAATTAGGGGGAAGGAAGATAGAGCAGAGTTTGATGTGGTGGGGTCTCCACGAAGAATATTATATTCTCCCGAAAATACCAACCCCAACTCTTGAATTCACCATGAAATCTGTGGAGCTCCTGGGTCACCATCACAATTCAACCTATACATCCCAAACCTCCCCGAGAAAACCAGCGCACCAGACCACAGTTGGATCGGAAACATAGTAACTGGAAGGGAAGAGCAGAGGAAAAACTAATGGCATCAACAGGGTGTCAAGAATGAAAACAGAAGAGCGATAGATAGGGGAAAAAGGAATAGGAGTAAGAAGAAGAGAGTAAAAGAGGGGAGGGGAGGGGGGAGGAAAGAGGGGAGTGAGAGACCATGACGGAGAAGGGGAGCACATGCCTCCCCCACCAGAACATCGCTAAAGGAACCCTAGTTGGGGGAGAAACGAGAGAGAGGCTGCTCAGAGTCCAATCCCATATTTTTGTGTGAATGGAAGTTACAATATAGTGTTTGGGGGCATAGGACCTATCCTATTCTCATGATGATAACACTAGATTTCTTTTTTGGATTATCTTTTTATTTCGGACAGCATGTTTCAAATGCTTGTATCCAATCCTCCCTGTATAATCATTTTTTTTGTATATATACTTGAGTATCATCATCATCTTTAATTTTTTTTCTTCATCTTCCTCTTATTGATAATTAATGTTTCATGTTTTATTATTATTTTTCCACTTCTGTCTATATAATGATATTGTATCCGCTATGGAGAGTTACTGGTCTGGTCATATAGTATCTGTTTCTATTGTTTCATATTTTATATATATTATTGTTCTATACTCTAATCAATGAGGGAATAGTCTCCCCATGGAAACTCCCTAGGTCTCCACTACTAGTTGGCATCCTTTTTCATTCATAGGGGGTGCACTTGAGGTCTTATGGACACCGTTTAGGGGCACCTCTAAGTGGAATCTAAGGAGGAACACTACATAAAATACAACATATTTTTATTAATAATTTTTCTGTTAAATATTTCCATAAAAGAAAAAATGCGTATTTCCATTTTGACATAGAATGAAGAATATGGAAAGAAAAATTGTATTTCTGTCCTTGGAAGGGATATTATTACCCAGGGAGATCTTTATTTAAATTATAAGAGGAAAAATAAGGATCATATAAGAGAGTAAATAGATATGGTTATTATGTTGTCTTTTATTATCAACATATAAATTATCATCAAAACTCAAGTATTACATGGTGTTTCATTTTAGGTGAATTTTGTTCCTTGTTTTTTTAATGATTAAAATATTTTGAAGTCATTTATAATGTTAAATAGTGGTATCGAATATTTTTTTATTATATGTGATAATATTATGTTGTATAAAAAATATAAATTTGATATGGTGCTGGTCTTGGAAGTGAATCGATTTGGATAATGAAGAAAACCGTTTTTTTATTTGTCATGGTCTAAGAAATTATACCCAAATAAATCATCTTTTAGTGATTTACATGATACAGTTAGGAAAAAAGGAGATCAACTTTAAAAACGTGGCTTGTAAAAATAATTTTACTTGAGGAATTTCCCTTTGGTAAAGGTCGATAATTTTATATAACTTGGTCATAGTCTTGGTGTCACTTGTTTGATTAATTTAAAGGGAGAGTTGATTTTTGTGGTTCACATATGATTGATATACATGAGGTTAAACAAGAAAAAAATATGTTCTATGTGTGAATAGTCTTGAGGACTATCAAAAAAATTTGGATGGTAAAATAGTTAGTGAAAACGAAAATGGATTTATAGGGAATAATATGACATTTACTCTGTTTTGGTCCTCATATCATGGCTATTTTGAGATGTCCTCAAAATATCAGAAAATAATATACCTAGATAAGTGAAATTGATTGGATATAGTATGAGGTTTAAAATGGGAAATCTAATTCCATGGAACTTTTCACCATGTGAGAATGAAATCCATATATAATACAATAGGGGGAAAACAAGCTGTAATAAAACTCAACTTGAAATAATTTTAAAAGTCGTTTTGAGAATTATAAACAAATATAGAGTATAACATGTTGTGTTGAAGTTTAATTGGCTTTAGTGAGTTAATACTTTCATATTGTAAAGGGATTTGATGACATGGGTCATTTAAGGACTGAAGGGTTACTCATAGCTGATCTATAAATTCTCTAAATATGTTACTAGTGTCTAATATATCATGAATTATCCAATATCTCAAAAATTCAGTGGTGGAAGTTGAATAATGTTATGTGTGTAAATTTGAATTTGAATTTAAAATTTTAACTTAAAGAAGTGTTTTTGGCTATATGATAATATAAAAAAATATTTCTTAAAAAGTTAGAGCAATTGAATAGATGAAGGGTGTGTAATATTTGGGTGAATAGAAAAGGAGTGTGGAACAATAAGTAGAAGAATAATACATGCTTTGTGTGTGTCCAATCATTACTCCTATTTTGTGCATCTAGGAAGACAGAAGCTCATAAAATTGTTACTACATTAAGAATTTTGGGATAACTATACATTTTTATTGGACAATATTTTAAAGTAAAAGGATAATCCTGAACATGGTGTAGAAAATATTACTTTCTTCTTAATATTGATTAATATAGATTAATTTATTCTTGTGCCAGGAGACTATTGTGTTGTATTATTTAAATACGAGTTCATGGATAATCCCAACTTTTTTAAACACAATAGTGATTATAGTAGACTGTATAGTCTTATTTTTATCTAGATCATACCCTGGATATATCTACACAACTTTTTTAATGAATATTTTTTGTCCAGTATTCTTTTTTTCTCTTTTTATAGAGTGTGAGAAGTTCAATGGTAAAACCATTCACTCTAAAATATGAAAGAGTGTGATTTATCTAGAAAACATAAAGTTAATAATGGAGTGTTTCTCAATTATTCACCATTTGTGAACTGCCACTATATATTATAGACATCAAAAGTGGTATGAGAGCATCCTAAAAACCCTTCATAACCGAACAACTATTTGAGAATAAAAATTCTGTGTGTTTTTTGTTTTTAGATATGGATAGATATTATGATCATTAATAAAATTAATTCCATGAATAGAAAGGGGGTGCTATATTTTTATGGGGAGAATTGTTTAATTTGAAATATTACATAATAACTTATATATTTTCAATAGATCTTTACCTTTTAGAGCCATTCACTTATAGTTTTTTTCCTTGTGATGAAGTTTTTTTGATGAGGAATAGTGAATGAAGGATCTTGGAAAATGATGTTCATCCATGAAATTACATATCTTAATCACATTTAGAAAAGGTTTTTATCTAGGATAAATGTATTAGGATAAAGAAAAAAGAAATTTTGGTTTATTTATAAAATATTATTTTAGTTTGGATAATGGATTAATAAGACAATATATATGTTTAAAGATTGATGTATGAAGACTTTCAGAAAAATTATGGAGAAAAAAATTGATAAATTATTTACTAGTGTAAAAAATATTATTTGTACTATCGGTTTTTTGGCTAAAATATGGATGATTCTATGGTTTTTGAAAATAAACTATATTTATTTTCAGATAGATTTGATGAAAATGTTTTAAAACTTAGACAATGTGATCCATATACTCTTTCATTATGTGATTTCCCAAATTATTTATTTATTAGTAATTTTTAATGGAAAATTCCTTCAAGGAGAAGAGAAATGTATATTCATATATTTACATTAAATATTTGAAGTAATAAAATAGTAGTAAATAAATATATAAAGATGGGGAATAATATATTATTGAAGAAAATATGGAAATGGAATTTGGAAAACTGATTTCAATCATTTTATAAAGTCTGATAAAAGGAAAAGGAATGTTTTAATGGAATATTCCTCTTAAATATTTGAAGTATGGATATATTTGATATTTCACAATAAATTTTCCTAAATTTAAAGAATTTTAGGATTTTAATGATGATAGTAAGAAGAGAAGAAGTTCTAAAATTATTTGGATCAAAATATTCATCAAGGGGGAAAAAATAGTTTCTTTAAATTGAATAAGAAAAATTTATTTTCTAATATTAAAGAAGAATATATATTTAATGATAAATATAAAGATGAAACTTCCAATGAAGTGGGTGAAAAAGTATTTATTTCTTAAGTGAATGATTAAGAATTTACTAGTGATGAAAATAATAATAGAAGCACTGATTAAGCACAAATGGAGTTCATGCTGAACTTGGGACATAAATAGTGCCCCTTAAAGATATCCATAATGGAAAAGGATAAAAAAGGGTTGAAGAAGAATTCTTAATTATCTATCAATAATGAAAGAGTGCATTTTCAAAAATAGACAATGTTGAAAAATGAAAAATACAAACCAAATATGTTCTTTTCTAATAATAATTAGTAGAATTTTGACTTTTAAATAAAGGATAAAGTAAAGAGGAAATTGGTTGAAATTTTTCAATAGAGATTTATTAAATTCTAAATATAATTAAATAAAGTAATATTAAGCATTAATAATTCAATTTATGAAGGTTGAAAAAGATCAAAAAATAAATTGGTTGAAATGGTTGATGTGAATATTGATGTGGGGAATATCAAATTTTTAGTAATGGAAAAAAATTATAAGAAATCTAAAATTTTATGGAACACTAATTTAAAAATAATTTTTTTTAGATTTTCAAAATAAATATTAAGAAATGAGGTCTATAATGATGAAATAACTATCTGGAGTCTACAATAAATCATTTTTCTTGAAATAATATAATGGTAATAGTCAAAGAATGAAAGAAGTGTAGGAATCCAATTCTGGAATGAAAAAAATTATGTAATGTAAAGAATAATTTTTAAGGTCAAAAATGGTAACATAATGGAATTTTAAACATGGAAAGAGGATATTAGTATAATTACCAATATCACTACAAGTCTATAGGTTATGGGATAAAAAAATTTATAAAGATTCAACCCACTCAATAAATAAAATTTTAGAATAAAACAAAAAAATTACAAATTATACGTTTAGAATAAGATCTTACAATTGGATGAAGTTTGGGAAAGATGTGGCAGGCTAATTAACTTTTCTAATTCATGTATCAAAATTTTACAAGACCAAATATTTAGAAATAATAATAAGTAAATTTTTATTGGAAGAAATAAAAAGTAAGGAGAAGCCATTAACTATTTAATTAAAAACAAAAGAAATAAAAAGGAGGCATAAAGTGTACATGGAATGTGTATGATAAAATCATATGAAAATCAATTTGAAACTCTTGATTGAGTTTTACAAGTTAAATACAATATTGAATCAAATAAGATATTTTTTAATGGGCCAAACTACAATTTACTAAATGTGTCATAGCTTTGTGATAATTTCAATGAATGTGTGTTTTGAAATATATTTTTCTGGGAAAAGATTGAAAATGTGTGTGTTTTGACAAAATGTTAGTGAAAATGAGGAAACTTGTATTACTTTGGTGAGTCTAAAAGTTATTTTAATTTTAGTCTCAATGAATTAAATCGGTTGTGGCATAGAAAACTTTTCCACTTTTTTTAAAATAATATAAAAATGTTATTCTAAGGATTGAATATACGTGAAATTCCAATGTTTAAATGAGAAATCGATTAGATGTGATATATATGTAAAAATTATAATATATTTAAATATTCAGACAATAGAGTGTATATTTATATGTCTCATCCATTAGAGTGTGTTTATTCAGATGTTTCTTGGACTATAAAGAGGAAATAAACAAATAAAAATAAATATCTTTTTTCAATTCATAAATTAATTCGCACATTTATGGAGCACATATTTTTCATAATATTACTTTTAATTTCAATTTTTTTAAACCAAAAAAGTGTTATTTTAAGAGAAATTTTCACATGTTATGATTTTCATGGTATTTTGAGCTTAATTGAAAAAATGGCCTATTTTGGATTGTAACTATTTTTAAATTATTTTTTTAGACCATAAAATTTTCTATAATTTTAAAAATGGTGAAATTAATTCTTTTTAGTATTCTAAAAATTTTGGGATTAATTTCATTTTTATGGACCCAAATCTAAATCCACCATTTGGAAGCCCAAAACCAGCTCACAAGTTGAGTCTTGAAAATTGTTCATAAATCGGGTGATTTTGGATTTGGGGACCATATTTTCTTATTGGTCAAACAAAATACTCTGAAATTTGGAGGGGTATGCACAAGAAATTTATTAAAAAAATTAATCATGGATTACAGTCATGAATAAGCCGGTTTCAAGGTCATTAATGCATGGGAAACCAGAGATATGGAATACTGAGTGTTTTCTCAGGTATAATAAACTCTCAGAGTAAAATAGATATAACTCTCTCTAAAAATATCCAGATATCCTGAAATTTGGAATAGATATGGAAGATAAATTTTTGAACAAAAATTATGAAGACATTGTTTCTGAATTGTTCCGTTTATTTGGGATAAAATGAATATAATTTTGAAGGAAAATTTTATCCTATAAAAGATCGCTAGAACATCATTTCAAAAGCATCCCAGACCATCTGTGTACCACCGAGGAGGAGATCTCCACTAAGGATCCACACAAAAACATTTTCTTCCTCCTCTATTAATTCTCATTCTGAAATTATTTTCTTTATTTTTTTCCAATTTGAAATTGTAATGTAATTTAGTATTTTAAAAAATAAATTTGTGCATTTTTATTATATTGTTCATCCATATATCCATATTATCTCTTTTTCTTTTTATTATTTTAAATATAATTATTATTGTTATTAAATTAATAATATTTTTCTAAATATCATGTTTACTTTCTTTTTATGAAATTACTTTCCTTATTTTCATTATTCTCTTCATCTTCTTCAATTAAAAATATTTTCTTAATAATAATAATAATAATTATTATTATTGTTATTTTAACTCTCTTTATAAATTATATAAATTTTATTTATCTTATTTTATTTACATCTCTCTCTTCTCATCCCCCATTATTCCTTTTTCTATTTAAATCATCTTTCATTATTTCAAATTTATTTTATTCTCTCTCTTTCTCTTTTCCTTCCTTAAACTCCACCATTGTGATCTATTACTCTCTGAAAAGAGAGGTTGACCCTAAGGCTTGTCCCGAAGGGTGGTTAAGGTGTTATTGAATTTCCTTTAATTTTTATTTTTATTTTTTAATAAAATAGACTAGCATTATTGGTGAGAATAATGTCTCCAATTTGGTGACTTCCCACCAAAGAAATACAAATCAATTTATTTCTATTATTTTATTTAAATCACTATTCCCTCTCTCCATTGATTAACACTTCATACGATATAAGTTTGTCTACTAAATGGATGAAAAATAATTGATTGATTTGAAACCTGGAAGATGACACCCCCTAGACCAATGAGTGTCCTCAACCTTGATATAAGGAGGATGTGGAATTTAGAGTTCTTTGGAATTCAATGATATTCCACAATTTTGGAATTAATAATTATAGTTCAAACATGAGATTTCATGTTTGGATAAATAATCCAAACTAAAAAATATAAAAGAATGTAATGATTGAACCTTAAAACTATCCCCAAAAATTTCATTCTTCTTTAACTTATTTTTGTAGTCTTTAGGTCAGTTCAAAGTATAATTTCATTATTTTATTACATTAATCCGAAAACAAAAAAATATTTAAATTTATACTTAATTAAATAAAAGGGAAAAAAATAATTAAGCTAATTTAGATTATGTGGGTGAACCTAATTGAAAGTCTCCTAAAGTAAGACAATCATATTTAGCCACTTTGCTGGACTCTAATAAAATATAATTTCTTTTGACCATTCCCCACGATATGTGCACGTCAAAACAAGAACTATTGTTGGGTAGCTAATAACTAGTGTTCTTAGCTATTATATTTTCACATTTTGGATAGATTTTATTAATTTTATAAAAATAAAAACTAAAAAAATATCCATGAAGTTTTCCAATGATCATTTTTTTCCAATCCTGGAATAACTACTCTCAGGTGCAAGAACCAGTAGCTGAAGCACCCTAATCTGTATAAGATGGTGTTTCAATACCAACTTGAAAGATCAGGTTGAAGGAGGCAAATTGTCAATGAGGAGAAATTTAAGGACTCATCCAGGATCTCATGGATACCCTAGAGAAACCAGTGGTTGAAGGATTGGAGAGAGAACACACTTAATTCTTAGATTAATTATCATAATTCATTCATGAGGTGGAAAAAACACAATAAGATTTCTCCTAGTTCCCTCCAATTTTTTTGAAGTGGCCCCACCAGATGATTTCTAGGATCCATTAGAAAATAAAAAACTCTAGTATGATATTAAATATATTGATGAAAATATGAATGATCTCTAAGGAAAAATTGATTGAATAATTTCATACATCCAAGAATCATCAGTAAAAGATGAACCTTAGTCTTAACCTAAACCAGATGATGAACTACTTATATTTCATGAGGAGGAAAAGAAGGAAGACCTTCCTACTATGCTTAATGTGGTAGATCAACAAAAATTGGATGAATTCTAGAATGAGTTTGAGGAACTTCTTGATCTCCCCATACCGAAGAAATAATAATTTCTGACAGAAATGAAGGAAGACACCACCCAAATAATTTAATTTCATGTAAACATGGAGGAGCCCGACAACCTACCTCAATCAAATGAGAATATACTTCAAGAGGAACTTAAAAATGAGACATTGATTGAATATAAACCAATATAAAGAGTTATATCTTTTTATACTCTATCTCTTCCAATTTTATTAAAACGAAATTTTCCATCATTCCCTGATAATTTGATTACACATATTCAAAAAATAATTGGTATTCTATAAAGAAAGATGAAAAATATAGACAAGAACCTATTGAGTAACAAATGCATCTTCCCAATTTCAATTAATATGAATTTTATAATCCCCATCATGAATATATTCATGTTGTTAAGCCTAGGGAAATAAAAAAAGGATTACCTTGTTAAATCCAATGTGAAGCTAGCAGCGGAAGAGATGGTGGTTGAAAAAGTATCACATGAAAAGGGGGATTATTCATACTTCATCATACTCTATCCATAAAATATATAAATCATTGTGAATGGGGAGGATTTAGTGTACTACATCTAGGGATCATTCCTCACTTAGAAGGATGAAGCACTCGATGGGAAAAGCCACATGTGGTGGTTCAAATCCAATAATCTTCATCCACCATCAAAAACATGATAAAAACTTGCACTTCCCTCTAGAAGGTAAAACTATAGGGCCCACTTAGGGGATCATACCAAGACTTATCCCTTTTATATTAATTCTAGGAATTTCTATTTCAATTTTATTCTATGTAAGTAGTGAAACATACTTCCCAATCCCTATTATCTATATGAGATTTAATGACATGATCATTGATCCTAATTGTGTAATTCCATTTTATAGGATCATAATGGAAGAAGGAATACTTGAACAGTGAATGAGAGGACTATGATTCATGGGAAAGGGAGTTCAGTTTTAGTGATTTATTTTATGAACTATCTACTTTTTTATCTAAATCATGTTTTGAGCTTTAATGTAAAAATATCATTATCATTCTTGAATTATTATTTACTTGAATAATCTATGAGTCATAAGTTTCTTTGGAATCCTATGATACCATGGTTTAAATTTCATTGTTAATAAGATTGAATGATTGAAATGGAGAATTCAATTCTTAAATTTAAACAATGATATTAAAATGAGGACTCTTGATTTAAGGAAATTAATTGATTCATGTAAATGAAATTTCCAAACCAATTTTCATGCATGGAGATTTATGAAATTTATGTGAATTGATTTGTTATTATTAATCATGACTTTAGTGATTGACCCAAATCATATGTCTCATTCCTGAGAGGATTTATAGACCATGTACTTCTTATAATATTCTTCTGAATATTTCTTGAGTGATATTGGTACATTCCATATACTTGAACTTGAATTTTAACTTTTCAAATCTATGAATGTGAAAAAAAAACAATTAATATGATTGAGGAATCCTTTGAAATGCTACTTATACTTAAAATAACATCTTTATATCAGTCATTATTTATCCCATAGAGATCATTAATGACCTTGTTAGGAATGATTTGTGCTTCAAGACATTTTATCTATTCCAACCCTCCTCTTAGTAATAGCATGATATTTAAAGTTGAAGTGTGGGGGTGAAGCGAATCAAGATAAATGAGATTATTTAAATTCTAAGAAAAATGTGTGGGGTGCGTATTGTGTGAATTGTAAAAGTTTTTCAAGTCATTCATTTTACCATAATGTTTTTCAAATATAGAATAAAAAATATTAATATAACAAAAAGATCAAAAAAATGTACATAAGGGGTTGTGATTTCGGAAAACCAAAATTAATCATTACTAAACCTATGATTTCTATATTACATGGCTTGGTGGTGTATGTGAGGTTTATTCAAAATCATAACTTTCAAAAAAGAGAAAAAATGACAAGGTTCTTCAAAAATGAAAAAACAATTATAAAAATTACAAAAAAATATTCCAGAAATTGTACAGATCATTAATTATTCTTAAATTAATCATGATATTTTCTAGGAGTTTTGTGGAATTTAAGAGTGATTGAAATTTTAAAGGCATAATTTCATTAAATGTTTTACATTTAATATCATGCTTTATGGATTAAGAGTTAAACCTCATCCTTGATCTTTGTTTTTAAAACATCAATTCCTACCAATCTTAATCCTTAGATACATTTAAAACATAATTGCAGTCCCTCAGGATTTTATGTGTCTTTTGTCTTTATAAAGTGGAGAAAGTAGTTTTTTCCTGAATAAAGAGAATTTCCCCATGATATGACCATAAATATAATTGAATTTTATCATGGGAGGTGATTGAAAATATTTCGGCGTGGTAAATCATGATTTGGCATGTTTAATAATAACGAATTGAAGGTCTTGAATGAATAAAAGGAGAAGTTCCATTATTTTTAACAGGGGAAAAGTAAAATAAAATAATTTTCCATTTCAATGAAAAATTGGAAATTTAATTGATATTTTATGTAACATTTAATAATTTTATTTCACATTAATGATTGTTTAATTATATTACCATGGAATTGGAATATTGGTAACATTGGTTCCCATTGAATTTCAATGTTGAGATTTTTGCATGAGGACAAAAATGGTTTAAGTCTAGGGGAATTGATAGAACAAATATCTTCAGTAATTTGAATTTGAATTTAAATTTTTCTAATCCCAAAAATTTGCTTTTAAGTGAAGTTTTCACATTTTATGTTTTTAGCGGCATTGTGAGTAGAATCAGAAAAATATGCTATTTTTTTATTTTAACAGTTCTAATTTTTTTTATTTATGAAAGAATATTTTATATACTTATCCAAACCAGGAAAGTTTCTATTTTTTAGATTATATACGTCTTGGGGTTCATTTTATTGTTCTGGACTCAAAGCTAATTCCACTATTTGGAAGCCAAAAACCAGCTCACAAGTTGGGCCTTGAAAACTCTTCACAGATCTAGATAGTTTTAAGGTTGGGGCCATCGATCCTTATTGGATAGACCAAATACGGTGAAATTTGGAAAAAGAATGATAAAAAAAATTATAAACTACTTTAATGATTCCTTACAAGCATTAATTAGCCGTTTTCAAGGCCATTAAGGCATGAAAAAATGAAGCTATGATATACAAAGTGTCTTCATATGTAGAATATTTTATCAGTGTAAAATGGATATAAGTATCTCTACATATTCCAAAATATGATGAAATATGGAGGAGATACGGGAAAGATATTTATAAACAACATTTATTAAAACACCATTCCCCAATTAGTCTATTTAAAGGAGATAAAATGCCGATACTTTTAAAGGGAATTTATAGCCTACAAAAGGAGGCAAGAACCTCCTTTCAAAAGCATCTGATACCATCAGTCAACCTCCATGGAGGAGATCTCCATCAGGGAGCTATATTGCACCATCTTCTCCCCCCCTTTTCTTATTCTTCATCATTTGTTTCTTCTTTGTTTTGTTATAGTTTTTATTTAAAATTGTAATTTAAAGTGCATTTTATTATTAATAAAATAAATTCATGCATTTTTATTAAATTATTCATTTATTCATCTATCTTCCCTCTTCATCTATTTATTATTTAATAAATTATTATTATTATTGTTAATGTTAATATTTCTATTAAATTAATATTATTATTATAAATATCATTTTAACATTCTTATTTTAAAATTATTTTCATTATTTTCTTCTTTCTCTTATTATTCATCAATTAAAATTATTTTCATAATAATAATAATAATTAATATTATTTATAATATTATAATTATTTTAACACTTTATAAATTATATTTTTATTTTATTTTTTCTCTATCTCTCTCTCATCTCATCCCATATTCTTCTATTTTTTATTCATCTACCATTCTATCTATTTTATTTTATTTTCTCACATTCTCCTCTTCTTCTATCCACTCCACCATTGTTATCTCTTACTCTCATAAATTAGAGGTTGTCTGAGTGGCATTACCCAGGGGAAGGTTAAGGTGTTCTTTAATTTTCCTTAATGTTTATTTTAAATTTGTGATAAAATTGACTAGAAATCTTGTTGGGGAGAATGTATCTAATTTTTTGGTTTCCCACCAATAACATGCAACTCAATTTATTTATATTATTTTATTTAAATAAATTTTTTATCTCTCTATTAATTAAATCTTCACTCAATAATAGTTGATCTAATCAATGTATGAAACAACATGGATTGACCTGGGTTATGGAAGATAACACCAATATACAAATGAACAACCTCAACCTCGATTATAGGAGGAGGTATAATTAAGAGTGCGTAGGAATTCAATGGAAATCCAAAATTTATAAATAATTAATTGTATTTCAAACATGATATTTTATTTTTGAATAATAAAATTAAAATCAAACCCATAATGGAAAATAAAGATTGAACCTTAAACCAAACCTTAAAACCCAGTTCTTTCATCCATTACTCATTCTTTCTTGATTTCATGTAATTTTAAATTATAATTTATCTTATTTGATGTCACTAATAAAAAAAATTTAAAAAATTAAATATTTTATTAAATTAATTTAAACAAAAAATAATAAGTATTTTATGTGATTTATATTAAGTGAGTGAAACAAATTGAAAATATCCTCGAGTGAGATGACCATGGACCGCCACTGTGTTTCACTATGAAAATATATAATTTATTTTGACCACACCCTATGAAAGGTTTTTATCACTCATATTACATGAATTTTCATTATGAAACGTAAGTTGGTTGATTTTAATATCTTTAAAAGTTTTAAAAGGTTTGAAAAAGGATTATAGTTTTACCTTAAAAATGTTATAGATGGAAAACTATTCTGGATATATAAGTGGAATGTTTTAATACAACTTTCAAAATCATGTTATTCTTCATGAAATCATTAGACTATATACTCTAAAAAATTGTGTTTTTGGATATATGTAAAAGGTATTGGTGTAAATATATCATATAATGTTGGGAAAGAATAATAATTCTCTATTTTTAGAGGCAAGTATTCACTATAGTGATTCTGATTCAAAACCATTCTTTACACTATACTAATTTTGATTTCACAGGATATGATATATTTTACTATAAGACCATAATTTTGAAATTATTTAGTGTATTTGGTAGGCCTTACGTTATCACTGTGAAAGATGAAAACTTATGAAGTTTTAACAAAATGGAGTTGAACATTATTATCCATGGTAATCATCCAAATACCAAAGGATGTCATTCATATAATAATGAAGTAGGTAATATTATTGACTAGTATTGGAATATATGAATAATAAATTGTCACCTCAAGTGTCATGTCTTATAAGTAAATATAATAAAGAAAAAATTGTTGAGAGGTGAGATAAACGTACCAAAGTGTATGTAAATTTAGGTAAATAATAATTTGAATTTGATTATTTATCCATTTGTAATAATGAAAAATAGAAATTTTCAAATAATATAATTATGAGAATTAATTTAATGTTCTATAACATAATTTGGAATTAAATACTGGTGGTCTAGACTAGGATTATTTTAATGTTAAAAGCTTATACCACACTATTATCTTGGATTGAGATAAGAGATGTTAAATAAATGTTATATCATTATGATTGGATCTATTCTATGATTAAAGTGTTAATCTATTTTGAGAATAATTACATGTATAAGTTGGTTCCAAATACAATTAATAAAAATTTCATAGGAACTAAGTTTTTATTATATATGAAGTTGATGTAGGTATTGTATATCCTTATGAAAAAACAAAGATAAAAGTATTCAATGTTTAATTTGTGTTTAAAGGAACTGATGTTCAAGAAAAAAATAGTGATCATCAACCCCTATATTAATGAAAAGAATGATTTATTTTGTATTTTTATCATATATATGGATGATATTATCTTTTTGGAATTGTATAATATGATTGTGATGAATTAGATTTATAATTAAAGAAGATGTTTCAGATGCGTATGCCCTGTGAGATGTAGTATTTAATGGGTTTTAAAATTTATCCATAGGAAAATAATTTTTTATTATCTGAAGAAAAATATTAAATAAACTTTTATAAAGGATTTTATTGAGGATTTGGTATAGCTTTCTACTCTAATTATAAGGGGAACCAAGATATCAAATTATTAAATCTGAAAAAAAAGTTAATATATTCAAATTCATAATTCTCTTTAAAATTAAATCAATTTTATTTCTTCAGAAATGTATATTGTTTATATTGACACTATTTTTCCATGATTTTAGAGTACTCTAAACGAATAAATCCATATTAACATAAAGTGAATACACATATATATCAAATACAAGGTGAATTATGGGTTAATATATGTCCATAATGGAGAGGTGGATCTACTTGGATATACAAATGCTGACTGGGATGGAACTTTTATTGATAAAAGGTTTTCATCTAGTGGAGTTTTCTTCCTAGGATAAAATTATGTGGCATAAAAAACAATTAAGAATATTTCAATGAACATGAGTACTATATAGTATTATTGTGTTTCAATAAGTAAATAAAATACTAATTATTGTGGATGAAAAATAAAGTAGAAGATATTATGGCTAATGTAATGTTTCCACTACTCCCTGGCTATGATAATCAAACTGTTATCCATCAATTAAGGAATATGTCTCAATTTTTTTTAGTAAAGTACATGGATATAAAATATCACTTCATCAAGTATATTATCAAGTATTAAGTGTTCAATATAATGTTTGTTTTTAAAAAAAAGGGCAAAATAATAATTGTATTTACTAAAATAGTTTTAAAAAAAATCATTTTAGAAAACAAGTTTAGCAATAAGTGTTTGAAAAAAACCCGTTTAAGGATAAGTCATTTGTAATTCTTCCTCTCTATTATTTTATTTGGATTTTTTTCAAATTGGGATAAAAACCATATAAATTCAAATAAAATAATTTTAGTTAAATGGGAGTAACTATATTGGGGGAGTTTTTAAATGGGTTATGATGTGATTTTGATGTCTGTGTGTTTTTTAATATTATGAATTGTTCTAATATGTTTGTTTTTTATATACTTAAAAAAATTATATATAGTATAAAAGATTATTTTTTTATGTAAAATAAAATAAGAGGAAGTGGATATAATTCACTTTAATAGAAAAAATTATATTATTATTATGTCAAAAGTCCTGTTTTGACTTTTATGTCTTGTTTTGGAAATCACAAATCTATTCTAACTATGTTTATCATACTGAATCTATCAATAATACTCACTCTGTCACTCATACTGACTCTTTCACTCGTACCGACTCAGTCAATGGTCCTGACTCTATCAATGATACTGACTCTATCAATCATACTAACTCTGTCAATCGTACTGACTCAATAAATCATACTGACTCTATCTATCATACTGACTCTATCAATCATACAGACTATTGTGCACTAAGTAATACTAATAGTACTCATTTTTTTACTTATATCACATGCATGTTTTATCCTTTATCAAAACACACATTTATATCGATCGTACTCATGATTATCATTTTCATATATCTATAGTTTTAACCAAAATGATGTCATGGAGTTAGTTATAAACTAATCAAAATGATGTCGTGTTTTCGGTATCAATATGACCATTATAATGCCAAGTGTCCAAAACCCATTGATATTTCTTGAGAAATATGACCGTGGGAGGAAATCTGACCATTGGAACCTGAGGCCTATAAATAGGAGGTTATTTGAAGCTAAGAAAACAACAGAGAGACTTTGATCATTCTTTGCATCTATCAAGTTCTAGAGAGAGACAATGTGACTTCTCTTTTTCTTCGTGTGAAATCCTTGAAATTCCAAAACGTGAACGACTCATTCATAGTTTTTTTATTTCAATAAGTACTTTGTTTTTCTTTTTGTGGCCGATCAGGTCATAACGATCGAGGGATGCTAAGGATTGGCAGATGGTGTTACCGATATTTGTATGAAGGGATTTCAAGTGTTTCAAAGACAAATGTACTGATTACCTAGAAAATCGAGGGCTTGGAGGGATATAAAGATAGATGTACTAATCATCGTATTGAGGTCTTAGCAAGGTGGTGGTAAGACAAACCACATATCCAAGTAGAGTGGATGCCCTTCTATTTGGGATACAAAAATTGTAAAACTTTTACATTTCTGTTTTTGTTTGTATTAGAAAGGGATTATATTGTTTCTTTTCATCATTACATATTTAATTATAATTGTTTCAATTATGATTATTCTGTTACATATTGTATTAATAGATTCTGTATGCTTTATGGTAGAATCTATCACATTTGTATTACTCTGATTATTGTATTCATTTTGAATATAATTTATTTACTTTACTTATAATATTACATCATATCATATCTTTTATATCCAAGACAATTGTGGTTAATTTTATTTTTTGTGAATTGTATTAGTATATGATCATTTAAACTAATTTCTTAAGTGATTAAACACAATGTTTTTAAACCTTCAATTCACCCCCCCTCTTGTATTGTTCCATCTAATATTCATATACATCTATATTTCGATCCAACAATTGGTATCAGAGGAGGTTTCCACTGATTTTTAATACTTGCTATATAATTTTGTTTCTATCACAAATTTCTGTTTATAACTACTTATTACACTAATGTGAGGAGTGGAAAATATTTTGTTTTATTAGATGGCAGGAATGAATATTGGATCAATTGACAATCTGAATCCAACTAGACCACCTATTTTTGATGGGAATGATTATGAGTACTGGAGAGATCGAATGAAGGCATTTGTTATTAATACTAGTGTATTAAATTTTATTATGCTTACTGGAGGTTACAAAATCCCTAACAAAGAAGTCAGTACTTCTACTAATCAAGAAAAGAAATAATATCACCTGAATTACAAGGTACACAATACTTTGCGATGTTATATGACAAGGAATATATAGATCTAGATTTCATCATGTGAAGCAAACAGTTGTATTTGGAAGAAATTAAATGTCACACATTTTGGTACATCTAAGGTTATATACACAAGAAGAGCAATGGTTTGAGTAGAATATCATGGATTTATTTTTTTCTTACAGAGAACTAGTATGTAAGTTGCAACAAAGATTTATGAAAATTTTCAACAGTTTAGAATCTATGGGAGAAAAAGGTCTTAAATATGATGCTCTTATAGACAAGATTATTGATATAATCCCAAAAAAATGGGAATAAAAAAGGACACCCACTGATGAAAACAACAAAGTTTCTCAGATTACTCTTGATGAACGTTTTAGAACTCTTCTACAGCAAGATACAAGAATGAAACAAGATGCTGATTTCAATAAGAAGCAAAATGGAAATGGAAGTGTAGCCTTTACTGCAATGTCTAAAGATAAAACACCTGAAAGGATAACAAAATTCAAATCTAAGGAAGCTATTATGTCAGAATCAACTGATAGTGATCACTCAGATAATGATATATCCAATATTTCTCTAAAGATGAACAAGATTGTGGGAAAAAAGTACATTTCATACAAATTCAAAAAGAAAAATACGAAGGATAAGAAAGATGCATAAGTAACTTGTAATGAATTCAAGAAAGTAGGTCATATAAGTCCTGATTTTACTTTACTGAAAATAAAATAAAGAAAGGAGAAACATTCTAAAATAAATAAGAAAAAGTATGACAAGAAAAATACAAAGAAAGTCTTAAAGGAAAATGATACATGGAGTGCAAGTGGTGGTGATTCATCAGATGATTCTTCAGAATATGAATCTTTAGGATAGAGGAATATTGGACTTATATCCAGAATACCAATTAAGGAATAATGTTTTATGGATAAGGTACACAATGTAGAATCCATAAACAATGTATCCTTGAATGATAATTATAGTGATTGTAAATATTATGAATCCTTGGATGAAGAATCTTCTTCTGGTCAAGATAATACTCTACCTACCTATGGAGAAGTGTCTTGGTTTTCTAACCTTCTTTATAATGAAAATTCTAAAGTCACGAAAAATCTTGATAAGGAAAATTATAGTATTTATATTCTTACAAAAAAATATCATATCTTTATAAATATCTTGATAAGAAAATCCTTGATTTTGAAATTATTTCATAAAACCCTTAAGGATGTAAATTCTGTGAAGGATATACTTTCTAAGGATCCATAAAAATTAATTTTTACGAAAAATGTTTTTAAGCCTAACTCTTGTGCTAAAACTAATGTATTTGAAAATAAGAACTTAGTTATTTGACTAAAGTCAGAAATATTTTCCTTGATGAAGTGTTTGTTAAACATTACCTTAGGTAAGTAAAATTTTGAAAAGATATATTCTCAAATTCAACATCTAAGGAATAATTCTTGTTTTGGTTATACTAGTTCAAAACCAATTTTTAGTAATAACTATTTTGTTCCTAAAAGTGATTCTTTCTATATTAAGTGTCAATGTGGTGGAAATTGGGAAAGAAATTGTTTTCGTAACATAACTCAATTTATAGGATTTCATAAATCTCATTTTTCAAAACAAATGTGGATTCCTAAAATTATTTTATCTAACCCTTATGGATTCAAACAAATTTGGGTTCCAAAACACTAATTTTTTCTTTTTCGGGAAAATAAAATGTCTACCAAAAAGAATATTTGGTACATGGATAGTTTTTGTTCTCAACACATGATAGGAAACAAAGATTTCTTTGAAAATATTATCGAAACAAAAGGTGTAAAATTTACCTTCGGAGATAATGCTCAAGGAAAGATTATTAGAATAGGTAATATTTTTTTTCTTGGAAAAGTTCTAATTTGAAATGTTTTATTTGTCAAATGTATTAAGAACCATATCATTTTCATAATTAAATTATGTGATAAAGATGCCTTGTGAATTTTAGAAATGATAAATTTTTAGTTTACAATTCCATGGATGAATTCATTCTATTTTCCCATAGGCAAGAGAATGTATACACTATTAATTAAAAGACCTTAGGAGCCAAAATTTACCTTTCTTAAGTGCAATAGAAGACCAATATTGGCTATGGAATAGAAAACTAGGACACTATAAACTAAAAAACCTTTGTAAAATTTAAAAGAAAAGACTTGTAAAGGATCTATCGGATCTTATATATAATTCTTCAAAAGTCTATGATCCTTGTCAATTTGGAAAGCAACATAAAACTGGATTTAAATCAATTAATGAAGTTTCAACTTCTAATGCATTACAACTAGTACATGTGGATCATTTGGTCCTTCCAAAACTAGAAGCATTGTAAGTAAATACTTTGTATTTGTTTTAGTTGATGAATTTACTAGAATTACATAGGTCTATTTTCTAATAAAACAATCTGAAACTTTTTTCTATTTCAAAGTTTTCAGAGCCCAAGTTAAAAATGAGAAAAACCTACCATTGATAACTATCCATAGTGATCATGGTGGTGAATTTCAAAATTCATATTTTGAAACTTTTTGTAGTAAGAAAAGTATGACTCACAACTTTTCAGCTCCAGGAACTTCTCAGAAAAATGGTGTTGTTGAGAGAAGAGATCGCATTCTTTAGGAAATGAAAAGAACCATGTTGAGTGAATACTCAATTGCTAATAATTTTTGGGATGAAGATGTTTTTACTACTTGTTATACTACAAATCATGTTTTAACTAGACCTTTTCTTAATAAAACACCTTATGAATTGATGACTAGCTGAAACCCTAAAGTTTCATACTTCAATTTTTTGGATGAAAAGTATTCATATTGAATACAAAAGTCAATTTACATAAATTTTCATCCAAATCAGATGAAGGAATATTTATAGGATATTCTACAACTTCTATAGCTTATAGTGTTTTCAATAATAACTCTTGCATTGTTGAAGAAACGGAGAATATTAAATTTGATGAAATAAATCCATTTGTTTTTAAACAAACTCAACCTACATCCTTAGATGTGTTTTCAAAAACTGATTATCTACCCATGATAGAAAATCTTTCTGATAAAGAAAAATGTTCAAGAAAGTATTTCTGAAACTTTTCTTCCAGAATAGTTTCTACTATATGTTGATGACCAGGTCTTACAAAACCCAAATAAATTATTTCTTAGGAATCATCCCAGTGATAATATCATTTGTGATGTAAATCAACCTATAAGAACCAGAAATTCATTGAGAAATTAAATAGAACACCTTGCCTTTCTTTCCAATTTCGAACCTAAAAGTCCAAGTGAGGTCTTAGGTTATGAAGTTTGGATTAAATCAATTCAAGATGAACTAAATTAATTTGAAAGGAATCAAGTCTGGAAATTAGTTGAAAGACCTAAAGAGACAACTGTAATTGGTGTAAAATGGGTCTTCAGAAATAAATGTGACGAAAATGGAATCATTGTATGAAATAAATCAAGACGTGTTTCTAAGGGATATAATCAAAAGGAAGGAATAGACTATGAAGAAACATATGCTCCAGTATCTAGATTTGAATCTATTCTTATTTTTTTAGCCTTTGCAGCATACATTAATTTCAAACTATTTCAAATGGACGTTAAATGTGCTTTTCTAAATGGTTTTGTTCACGAAGAAGTTTTTTTGAACAACCACCTGATTTTATAGATTCAAAATATCCTAATCAATTATTTAATCTTACTAAAGCATTATATGGCCTTAAACAAGCCCCTAGAGAATGGTATGATATGCTTATAGGATTTATTTTACAAAACAATTATGAAAAAGGCACAGCGGATCCAACCCTTTTTATAAAAATGGGAAATAAATTTTTTTGATTGTTCAAATTTATGTTGATGACATCATATATTGATCAACTCAGCAATCACTAACTAGTTCCTTTGCAGATTTAATGAAATATGAGTTTAAAATGAGTATGACGGGTGAGTTATCATTCATCTTCGGTTTTCAAATTTCACCAAAACCAGAAGGGACCTATATATATTAACATAAGAATATCAAAGATTTACTCAAAGAGTATGGATACGACAATACCAAGAGTATTATCACTTCAATTAGATCCTCAAATACACTTGATTTTGGTGAAACTGGGAAACCAGTAGATCAAACAACTTTTAGAGGTATGATAGGAAGTTTGTTATACTTAACAACTAGTCAACCAGACTTAATGTTTTATGTTTGATTATGTTCAAGATACTAATAAAATCCAAAAGAGACTCATTTAAAAGCTGTGAAATGGATCTTTCGGTGTTTAAAAGGAACCCTGGATTTAGGTATTTTTTATTCTTCTGGAAATGATTTTAATTTAAAAAGTTTTTCAGATGCTGACTTTGGTGGTTGTAGAATGGATAGAAAGAGTACATTTGTAACATGTCATTCCTTATGATATTCCATGGTTTCTTGGTCATGCAAGAAACAACACTCAGTAGCACTTTCCACTGCTGAAGCTGAATATGTATCAGCTAGAAGTTGTTGTGACCAAGTGTTATAGATGCAATAGACACTTACTGATTATGGATTGAGTTTTTATAAAACTCAAATTCCTTGTGACAATACTTGTTCCATAGCACCTAGTAAAAACCTAGCACATCACTGTTCTGAAAACAGAAAGATATTAGGCATCAAATTATTAGGGACCACACACCAAAAGGAGTTATTATTTTACAATTCATTGGAATGCAAGAACAACTTGTTGACATTTTTACAAAACCATTACCTTCCGATAGATCTGAGTTTAGAAAAAAAAAATCTAGGAATGATTACATTAAAATAATCATTCATATCTACTTCATGTTTTACACTTCTCCTTAGATTAAAAAACTCCTCTTAAAATGGGAGAACATTTTTAATTGTTTTACTTAATGTATTTATTAACATTTTATTATGGTATTCATTATCTTTTTATTATTTTGGTTTGCTATTATATCTTTCTGATTATTGTCTTCACTATCCGGTTATCGTTTTTACCTTTTTTTTTCATCTTTTACGCATGGTTACTGTATTGATTTTCTTTTAATTAGTATGTCAACCTATGGTAATGTCTTTTTTTTCATTGGCATGATAACCTATGGTAATGAATTTGTTTTCCATCGGCATGGAAACCTATGGTAATGACATTTTTTCCATCAGCATGACCACCTATGGTAATGAATTGGTTTTCCATAAGCATGACAACCAATGGTAATGACTTTGATTTCCATCGGCTTGTCAACCAATGGTAACGACTTTGTTTTCCATCGGTCTCACAACTGATCCTATTTTTTTATTTTCTTGTATGATGGAATTTTCTTTTTGTTATTATACAATGTTAATACTATTAAACCAATGATTTCCTTAGAATCTCCGACATGTACATTCTTTCTTTATTTTGTTTTGTCTTTCTTACATTTTATTGTTTCTCATTTTTTACCCCTTTAAATCCTATCCATTGATTTATATATCTTCCAATCATAACCATATAAGATCAACAATCAATTTTTTGCCTATAAATACAGCCCCCACCTCCCCAAACCCACACCGGTTTTTCTGATTTCTTGGTGAAGATCTGCCTCTTTGTTTTTAAGACTCTGTATGATCTTCTCTTTGTCTCACCTTTATGTCTCAGTCCTATGCCAAAACTCCTTCTGAAATGTCTTCAATTTAATTTTTTGAGAAATATTTCTTCAGAGAAAGTTTAGTTTCTCAGGACTTCTTTGACACATATGATTCATCAATTATGAGGATTATTTTGTTTCAAAGCTGGGAACATATTTGTGTTGATTAAAATATATCTCAAGATCCAATTCTCATTGAAGAAGTTATTCAATTATACAAAATAATGTCTTTTGACTAAATTTTGATCATCGACATTGTTGTGTACGATAGAAAAATTTCAATGTTTATGAAATAAGCAGCTCACTTTCTCAATGTTTCAATGGAAGGTGATTATTTTTATCCTTCTCATAAACTACCAGAGGAAGTTGATACGTTTAATATAGAAAGAGCTGAAAATCGCTTTTTATTATAAATTAAGAGAGGATAAAAATAGAACATTTATCTACAGATAATAGGTTTTTAGTGCTTTTGATGTAAGGATTTCTTATCCCAATGAAAGGGGATAGAAAAACCCTTAAAGTTTGTGATATCTTTATACTGGACTATCTTGTAAACATGATAATGGTAAATCTATTGGGGTACATCTTTGAAAGAATCAAGAATTTATAGTCAGGAGCGATCAAGTCTCATATGATTATGTATCCATATATTCATACAATGTTCATTCTTGAGAGTTTTAAGTTCTATAATATTCCTATAAATGGACAATTGAAAGAACTACGACCTTTTTGGATTAGAAAGAATACACTGAAGAAATTATTTGTTTATTTTGATGAGAATTCAAAACTTTTTATTAATGATGTGAAAGATAAATCAGCAACAAATCAATTGGCACCAAATCAATCGGCACCAATGCCAATTGAATCTTTTCCAAATGTTCCTCCCCAAAATTCAGATCCACAAATCAGTACTTATCCAATAAAGAAAACAAAATATAGAAAAGAGGTTGTGTCCAAGTGGAGGAAAGACAGAGAAAAAAGAAGGGAAGGTTATCCTATGTTTGGTCTTGATCCAGCTAATGCTTTAGCTGAGAGGATAAGGGTATAGGATACTCTTCAGGCTGAGAAGAAAAATAAGACTCTTTTGAAAAGGAAATCACATGATTTTGATGTCACTAAAATCATGAAAATGGTTGAGATATCTAGTGCTCAACTAATGGAAGAAGTGAAACAAGAACCAATAATACATTGTCTTCTAGAAAAAGTGAAAGGAAAAAAAATATTGAAAGAAGTTCAGGAAGATGAAGAAGAGGAAGAATATTTTCTTCTTTAATTTCTTCAGAGTTCAAAGAAGTGTAGAAAAGAATATTTTCCAAAGCAAAGTGAAGGTATTCAACAAGTTCCTCATGCTAATCAAGCACCCGCTAAATCCCTTGAATCTCTTTCAGATATATTTCCTTCTCAAGTAAATCAAGGTGCTCAATCTTCTCATATCGAAAAAGTAATTGTTATTAGTGAAAAAGTGGAAGAAGAAATAAAGGAAAAAAGAAAAGGAAAAAGGAAAAAATCCAATTGAAGACTCAAACCGATTAAATGTACTGGATTCATACGATGAGTATACTGATTTAGAACACATAATTTCTCTCATGAAAAGTGATTAAATTGTTCATGTATTGAGGATAATTGAGAAGACTATTCCTTATTTTCCTAGAATTGAAGGGAAAATTGATTTCATTATAGACAATCAGCGGAAGAAGTTTGGTTCTATAAGGGAACAAAGAAAGGGAGTATTATCAATATAAGCTAATTTAAAAGTACAGTTTGAAGGTTTGGTTGCCCATAAATTGGCTTGCAATAAGATGACTAAGTGGTTATACAAAATAGAAATCTTAGTGAATGTTCATGAGGTTTTAATTGAATATTGAAGGAGGCTTTGAAATGATCTTACTATTGATTTCAATAAGCTTGTAAAAGAAACTATTCAAAGGATGAATCAGATTTCCAAAACTCATAGAGCTGATATCCCTTTAATATAAGTGTTACAAGAGAGGATGAATTCTTTCTAGTCAGAGTTTTTGAAGGTTTTATCTTTCAAATATGAAATAGTTTTTTTGAAGAAGCAAAATTCTATGTTGTCTCAAAAGAATGTAAATTTTCAAGACAGAATTGATACTCTTGAAGATGTAATCCGAGATCAAGAAGAGACTATCAAGAATCAGGATCAGCTTTTTGTCGATCAACAAGAGCTTATCAAATCCCAGGGTGATTCTATCTCCGAAGACAAGAAAGAAATCAAGAAGATGAAATCTATTCTTTATGAGATGATCACGAAAGAGAAAAGAAAGAGAAAACAAATGAATGTTTTTTTGTATTCTTTATTTCTTTGTTAACTTTTTAAATTCTATAGAATTTAGTTTTCTCAATGATGTTTATGTTCTCTTTTCCATTGCCTTGTATTTTTGTTTCTTTCAAACCTTTTTAGCTAACTCAAGATTACCCCGTTCATTTTGTAAATCACAAAGGGGGAGAATGTTTTATAAGGGGAAGAATGTTTTAATCAAATACTTCTAAATCAAGGAAAATATATGAATACAATACTTAGGAAAGTACACAGCTAAGGGGGAGTTAGTTGTATTCAATTTCTTATTCTAAAGAGTTTTCATAACTCTGGGGAAGATAAGTAATTATTTTTAGTTTTACTTTATGTTTTGTGACTTCCAAAAAGGAGGATACTGTTAAGTCAAAAGTTCTCTTTTGACTTATATGTCTTATTTTGAAAATCACAAAACTATTCTAACTATGTTTATCATATTGACTGTGTTTATCATACTGACTCTGTCACTCGTACTGACTCTATTAATCGTACTGACTCTGTCAATCGTACTGACTCTTTCAATTATACTGACTCTTTCAATTGTACTGACTCTGTCAATCGTACTGGCTCTCTCAATCGTACTGACTCTATAAATCGTACTGACTCTATCAATCGTACTGACTCCGTCAATCGTACTGATTCTGTCAATTGTAATAACTATTGTGCACTAAGTAATACTAATAGTACTCTTTTTTTTTACTTCTATCACATGCATGTTTTTATCCTTTATCAAAACATAGGTTTATATCAATCGTACTCATGATTATCATTTTCATATATATTTTTTTAACCAAAATGATTTCGTGGAGTTAGTTATAAACTAATCAAAACGCTCTTCTGTTTTATGTTTCAATATGACCGTTATAATGCCAGTTGTCCAAGCCCCTCTGAGTTTTCCCGAGAAATATGATTGTTGGATGAAAGATGACCATTTAAACCTGAGGCCTATAAATAGGAGGTAATTCAAAGCTGAGTAAAAAACTGAGAGACTTTGGTCATTATTTTCTTCTATCAATTTCAAGAGAGAGATGATGTGACTTCTCTCTTTCTTCGTGCGAAATCCTTGAAATTAAAAAATGTGAACAGATCATTCCTAGTTTTTGTATTTCAATAAGTGATTTATTTTTCTTTGTGTGACCAATCATGTGATAATGATCTAAGGTTGATTTGGATAGGAAAACGACGCTATAGACATTCATATTGAGGGCTTTCATGTGTTTGAAAGATAGAGGTACCGATTACCTACTAAATAGAGGGCTTGTGGGGATAGCAAGACAGACGTACCGTTCATCGTATCGAGGTCTTACCAAGGAGGTGGTAAGACAGACCTCTTATCCTAGGTGAAAGGATACCCTTCTCTTTGGGATAAAATAATTGTAATACTTTTACATTTCCACTTCTATTTATATTTGAAAGGGAATTGTATTGTTTCCATTCTTTATTTCATATTAAATTTTAGTTGTTTCAATTATCATTATTCTATTACATATTGTATTAATAGATTCTATATACTTTATGGTAGAATATATAACATTTATATTTCTCTGATTACTGTAATCATTTTAAAAACAATTGATTTACTTTACTTGTAATATTACATCATATCATACATTTTATATACATGAAAATTGTGGTTAATTGTATTTGTTGTGAATTGTATTAGTATAATATCATTTAAAATAATTTCTTATGGGATTAAACACAAAGTTTTTAAACCTACAATTCACCTCCCCTCTTGAATTGTTCCATTTAATATTCAAATACATCTATATTTTGATACAACAATTATTATTCAATGTTCTTGTCTCCAACATCGAGTTCGATTATATAGGATTAGAATTATTAAATCAAGATTCATTGATAATTCTGAAAAGTTTGAAATTTTTTTATTCAATGGTTTCCAAATCAATTCAAAGGAGGAAATTTATTAAACCAATAATGAAGATGATGGTGAGATAAAGAGTGATTGTGACCTTGGGTAGAATGTTGAGACCTAAGGGGTGCTTACTATTCTTAGAAGTCAAAGAAGAAAAATTAGAGAAGATATGAATTGTATATAGTTTTTATATGTATTTTCAATTCAATAAAAATATCATGTTGAAAATCATGTGTAACACGATGTTCCTTTTTTGGAGAAGTTAGTTACATTGATTTTGAATGATTAAAAGAAAGTGGAAAGAGATTTTTTAATGGAAGAGTGGTTTTTTAAGTTGTTTCAAATCCATGATGTCACATATCAGATTAATTTGAATGAAGAGAAAAATATAATGTCTTGTATATGATTGAACTTTTTGGGATTCACCAGGATGAAAACTGACTGGCATGTGATTAACTTGGAGGAAAATTGACATATATGTGAGGCTAATTTAACTAAAGAAAAATATAATTAATGGTGAAAAAAAAATTGAAAAATGGTGTGTAATTTTCAAGGTATCAAAATGGTGTCTACCACATTGTGGTCAACATATTTTTTCCATTATGAAAATTACATAAATATTTGGGTTTGATTGTACCTAGATAATTTAAAATGATTGGCTATTGTGTAAGGTTAAAAATGAGTAGACCCATGTTTTGAAACATATCATTATTTTAAAATAATATCCCTATCTAAAATTATTAGGGGGAAATATGGTTTGACATAATGTGTTTTTAAGTGGTTCTAAAGTAGTTTAGAGTGGTATTGAATAAATTGATGTATAACACATTGTAGTGAAGTTGGAAAAACTATGATCAGAAAAAAAAAATCATATTTTGAATTTATTTGGTGACTTGGATCTTTTAATGACTCAAAGAATTATCAAAATCAATAATGAAAGTATCTAAATAAATGAATGGTGACAAATAGAAATTGAATGAATCAATGGAGAAAACGTAGATGTGAGTTGAAGAGAATTTGAGGAAAATTTTGAGTTTCATTCGGAATTTAAAATTCACACCTATACTATAAAAAATTAGTATACAGAACTATAAATTTTTAATAATAAATCATTCAATGTAAAAGGATAATCCTTACCATGTTAAAGACAAGAAAACATTATTAATAATATTGATCAATAACAAATCATTTCTTCATATATTGTGAAATTGTTGTGTTATATTCTTGTGATATGAGTTCAAGGATAAGGCATAATCATTGTATCCAAAAGGATTATTCTAATTAAATGTGTTGTCATAGGTTTTTATTGGTCATACCGTGGACGAAACTTCTCAACTTTAGTAGTGATCCTTTTATATTGTATATTCTTTGTTTGTTTACATTTTTTGGAGTGTGAGAATTTCAACATAATGTTTGTTCACTCTAAAATGTAACATGGGTATAATTTTCAATAAATCATAAAAATATTAACATGGTATTCTTAATTGATTCACCCCCTTAATAAACTGATATTGCATATTGGGTATATCTTAATTTTCTAAAAAAATGAGTTTTTATCTTATAAGTATATTTTATAAAAAAAAGTTTATAAGAGGCTAGTAGGAGTATTTTTGGACTTAGAGATGTTCAAAGTGTAAAAAACAAATAGTTATCAAATTTTAATTCAATGAAATAATCAAAATATAATCTAAAATAGTTTAAAGTATTTTATTAAATAATGATACCAATATTAAATAGATACATTTAAATTTATTTTCATATTATCGTAGAGAAACATAAAAAAAATGTAAAGTTAAACTCTATTTACTAACATAATAACATTGGATGTCACGAGGTAAAGAATTATGAGTATTATGTTCAATCAACTGAACAAGAGTTTTATAAATCCATATCATACCATTTTTTAATGTTATATTTTCAAAGATACTTCATATTAAAGGAGTTTAGTGATATTATTTTATCACATAGTAACATAGATATATTATATTAATTACATAGAGATGTAATAATCTTAACACAACCATAAAAAACACTTAACATAATGCCACTATAGTGGTCTATCATAAGATATATGATTAGATGGGTGTATTTATATGGTTTTTTATGTTTTATTAAAAGAGTTTTAGAATATAAAATGTATCATGTTATATAAAAGGTAGTCTTAACTTTATCATTATTTCATGTTAACTTTTTATATTTTATGAAATGAAATGATAGTTGACCTACCATTATGATACTTTGAGTTATCCCTAATCAACCATCATCATGGTTAATATTAATTTGTGATGACATGTGATGATTAAACAATGTTTGGTTTTGTATTGAGATTCAAAATTCACTCAAGTGGAACAAGAGGAATTATATGTGAGGGATAACCACTATGTATATCATGTGGAGTGTTATACAAATGGTGAATGACTCATATTTAATTTTAGTACCAAATTCTGACAAGAAACCTAGAATGGAAACATATATACTTTAATACCATTCCAAAGAAATATTAGAAATAATCTAATCAGGGTTGGTTTGGTATGTTTCTAATCATGTCCTCATTTGAGGTTTTTCGATGATTGGAATTTTCTATTTTTATGATGAGTATGACATATGGGATCTGGATTGGGATTGAATGAATATGTGTATCGACATACCTTAATAAAGTTCTTTTGAAGTGATTATTTATTTGGGTGAGGGTCATGTGATGTGATCATCCTTATAGGTGAATCATATGTGATGTGTTAATACATTTAGTTAGTTTATACTCAAATAATTGTGAATTTATTTCTAGGATATAAGGTATTGACATACTTTATGTTGTGTGGTCACTTGGTTTCATAGAAATAGGGATTATATATACATATATATGATAAAGATAGAGGATATTGTTATGGAGTTATATATGTTTTTTAGAGATCATTTTAGGTATATTTGTATCTTAAGTTTCAATTGTGATTGGGTAAATTTTAATCTCTAATAAAAATTTTGGACTGTGGAATTCATAATTCTATTGAAGATGTAAAGGAAATTAGGTTTATATATAGTTGGTGTGTGAGTGAGAATTAAGTTTTTTTAACGATTTTTACAGAACATTGGTAGATACATAAAAATTATGTTAGAGGATATCTAAAAGTATCTTTATATGTGTTTTTTCATGTTATTACGTAATATATAGAATGAGGTGAAAATGAATGATAGATTTCCAAAAAGTATTTTTGGAACATATCGAAAACGAGTTTTGGACATGGATTCAATTATTATTACATATTTTGTAACATATGATAAAAGTATTATAATTTTTAAGGCTTCAGTGGATGTGGTAAATTATTATAATAATGGAACAATACCAAAAAAACACAATTTTGTGGTATAATACATATATTGTTTTAATCTAGTTTTAACCATGACATAGTGAGGGTCACTACTACATGATTTAGTTCATGAAACTTGATTCCTTATATGATAATGGATGATAATTTCATATTTATTATATAATAATATATAATATTTAGTTTTACCATTATTTGATAATTATTTAATAAGTTTAAATTTCTATGTCAAATATTTAAATGTTAAATAATTGATCACCATAAATGAGCTATTATTTTAATGCATTTTAACATCATGAAACATTTATAGAATATCTCATTAAAATTATAATTTTTTAGAAACATTTGGATTCAAAGGAGTATCCTTATATGACCAATTTTAATTGGATCATTATTTTTTGATTATTGTAAGGAACTATGATTCTATGAGTGTAAATATACAAAGAAAACAAACTCTCTCTCTGACTCTAATTTTCTTGAAAATCATGAGGTAGAGATGATACTTTACAAGCATTGTGGGGTACACACAACCTATGTATTCTCTATGAGTAATTATCCCATTATATAATACCCATGACCACTATCATGATCATGTATAAAATATTAAAAGAATTGAATGAATAGGGGAAAGTTATGTGTAATTAATTTATTTTTTGTACAATTTAATAGAAAGATTATATTCTATAATTTGGTTTTTTTATTTTTTTAAACATTTTTAAAAGTTTTGTGCCCCAAAAAATCTTAAAAAAATTATATATACTTCAATAAGGTGGTTCTATTATCCTTCCATTATATCAAAATTTTATCCTGATTCGATGTGAGAATGGATGAATCATGTAGTGGTTTATCATGTATGTGGAATCAAGGTTTAAAAAATGATATTAAATAATGTAATAAGTATAATTCAAAATTTTATGAGCTTTGTGGTTCAAAAAATATCCTTCCAGTAATTGTTTACGTATATTTATTCTACTCTAACACAAAAAATTTGATAAATAATTGTAGATATCCTGTTAAGATGAATGAATATTTGATTATGTGTTGTGAAATATTAAATATTTATTATTGTTTTATATAAATTATAATTATTTTTATTTTATCATTATTAATTAAGGGTTGAATTTAATGGAATGATGAAAACATGATTTTGTATTGTAGATTGATTTAATTGGATGTTTTATTTAGAATAGGTAATTGAAAGGGGTATTTTATATACTGAAAGTGATGGTTTGAATTAAAAATATTTTAAGTTGTTTTATTATAAGATATATGATATGATATATTACAATTAATTGGTTTATTGTAACTTCCCTATATTTTAAAACAATACACATTGTTCAATATCATACAAGATACTCCACATCGAGCTTCAACAAATGAGTAAATATTATTGTTTAAAAGTAATAGTTATCACATAGTTCTTGGAATTGTTGAAATGAATGAGATAAAATAAATTATGGAAATATAGTTTAGAAATGTTTATAAAAGGAATTATTTGGCAATTAATTAATTATAAAAGAAGATATAAACCAATTGAACATAAAGGATGTGTTTTTATAAAAAAAAATTATACCCAAAAAAGAATTTTAACTTAATAAATAAAATTAATTATTGTTAGTGAAATATATTACTGAAATTAATAAGAAATATATTCCATCATTTTTTTAAATTCATCCAATATATTTTATGGGATTAAGAAAATAATAAATCCAATTTAAGAATAAAAGCTATATTTTTTTAAAGGCATTTTACCACCTTTTGATGGTGCACTTGTTTCAAAAATAAATTTTTACAATTTTCTAAATTTTATTTGAATCAATTAACATATATTTTTAAACAATAATATATAAATTATATTAATTTTAAATTTTGGTATTTTTCAAAGAAGTAGAATTTTTTTATGAATAATGAAAATACAAAATTTTTAATTGAAAGCTGCTTTTTCATCTAAATTACTTATATTTATAAATTTTATTTAAAATTTTATTTGGGGTATAATTAGATAAATTTTACATAAATAAAACCAATTTTGGTCATTGGAATCAATTTCACATTGAATCTGGATAGAAAACATTTCAATCTTTTAATCTTTTTCACTTGAAAAAGTTGTTTCCTGTTGCATCTTGGAGATTAATTTTAAGTCTAATATTTACAATTATATGAATATAATTTGATAATATTTATTCCATATTTGGAATAATAATTTACAAATTATTTATTAAGGAAATTTTCATTTTTAGGAATAAAAATGTCACCACGGTAAAAATATATATTTATTGTAGTATAGGTAACATAATGAAAATGGTTCAAGTTAAATGGTAAATGATTAGAAATTCTAAAAAAATAACTCAATTAAGGTGGTTTTAAAGTATTTATAGACCATAATAATCCTTTTAAACATTAATTATCATAAAAAATACCAGAAATTAATGCCACCAAAATGTGGTCAGCATTAAGCACAAAATAAAAATTATTTAATCACGTAAAACCACCCCCTCAATTATAAATAACACCCTCACCATCTCATTTCTCGTAAAAATCACTAAATATCTTAAAATATATGAAAAACCCATTCCCCTATACTGTAACATCCTAGGTAAATAAAGAATAAAGAATTTTCATATTGATTAATATTTACGAATTAAATATTAATTTTAATTAAAAGGGGTTTCTACGTTCGATAGCGTACTCGGTACGCAACGATGAGTTTCTTTGAAAACTTACGTTGCACACAAGTAATAAAATAATAACATTTTAAATGTTAGTTAACAAGTAGTAGTTGTACTGGCGGGAATGGATAAAAATAACTAAAATATGATTATATATGTTTTTAAATGTTTTTACATTTACCCAATAAAAGATAAAGGCTTAAAATACGGAAAGAGTTCAATTTTAGGCATTTATACCCTAATTTTCACGAAAGGTCCACTTATCACCTTTTGACGAAGAAACGTCATTAAATATAGTTTTGATCGATCTTATAAATTCTTTTGGACAAAATATAACTCTTCGTTAGAATAAGGACATCAAAATTTACTTTGTGTAAATTTTTTGTACCTTTCTGATAAAGTTCATTTTTTTAATGAATAGTGTAAAATGTTGTATTTTAATTCAAAACCTCTTTTTAATCTAATTTATTTATATGATTAGATTATCTTTTGAATTGGTTTTAAAGTGAAATTAGAAAATATTTTTACCATTAAATCCAATAGTGGTCTTTGGAATTAATTTCACTTTGAAATCGGACTTAAACTAGTGTCAATCTTTTGATACTTATTGTTTCATAAAAACACGCTTTTTTCTCTGACAGCGGGAATTAATTATTAAATTAATTAATGTGACTTATATGTTTTTAATTTTGTAAAATAGACTTCATTTTTGAATTCTTAATATCAAATATAGCTTAGGTTGAATTTTTGGTAATTTTCTGAAAAACTTCAATTTTTGATGAATAGTGAAACCACTAAGTGGTACTTATAAAGACTGATTTTCCGTTTAAATGAAATTTTTCCATCATTGTGTTTTGAATTTCAAAAATCCTACATACATGGTTGTCATTAAGAAGTAAAATGTGGTTCAATGAGGTTATAATAATTTTTTGGTGAATAGTAACTTATTAAGTTCTTAATCGCGATTAGTGGTAATTAGTGTAGTTTAAGGTAAATATAATGCTTTAATAAAATAAGATGAGCTTGACACATGTCCTACAATAATTGGTTGTGTCATGTCCGACCAATACAATCCATGTGTCAACTTGGGGACCCCATGGAGACACTTTGGTTGGGAAATGACATAAATAACTTTTTATTTAATGTAAAAGTAAAAATGACACAAACATAATATGTTTTACGAAAACAATTTTTACATGGGGTTATAAAGATCATATTTTTTATTATAAATAGTAACTGGAAAGATAAAAATATTTCCTACATCATAGTATTTTTTTTATAATTTTTAGACGCTAAATAAATTAAATTATTTATGACATAATAATGATGCAGCGATGACATCATTATTTGACGATTTAAATAAAATGGAAAGATAATGTAAAATATATAAACGACACATGTCCAAAACCAATTGTATGAGTGGATTTCGAACCCTTATCACCTTATCCACGAATTATAACAATGTGGGACCTTTTAGAACCGAAAAACATTTTCAAATAAAGTAATATTTCTTTACTTTCCAAAAGTGCCCCTCCTCTCCTCTTATAAAAGGCCCCCACCTCTACCTCATTTCACACACTCCTCAAGCCTTTGGCTCGGCCAACCCCTGCCCAATTACTCTCTCCACATCCCTCTTCTCATCCTAGAGGATTCCCTTTGGGAAGAATCCTTTCAATGGAAGCCTTTAGGCTCAAATCAAAAGGAGTTACACTTTTAAAGGTAATTCATTCTCTCTTGTTCATTTGTTTTATTTTTCTTCTCCAACCCTCTAAACTCTTTTTATTTACTTATTTTGTAACAACACCAGTATCTTCAATATACTAGGATATTTTTATAAGATTTATTCGAGCTACACTCTCACACAACTACATCAAATGGTTAAAGAACATACGGTTTCTGTGGATGGCGAAATTCTGCCTCCCGAAACGATGATTGTTCAATACTCATTTAACACATTCAAGGGTGGCCATTATGATGTCACTATTTTTATATATGATATATAATATGTTTATTGTTTCTTTAAGCTTCTGTATTTTCAATTTTGGGCATACCTTTATGGTTTCCATTATGGGTAAACCCGATATCTTCATTTAAGGAAGTGCGGACTACCGCCCCCTCAAGTGATGTGATTCGTTAATGTCATATGTGGGACGTGTAAAGGATGGATTTAAAGTTATTATATATGATTTTATAATGGAATTATAATATACCTCTATATCATTATTATTTCTTTCCATTAAAGTATGAGATAGAAATGAAAATGCGTTCATGCGTACGTACGGCTTACCGTCTCCATGAATGGTGCATTTCATTTCTTATCCCCAAATGTAATGTACTATTAAAAGTACATGTATATAATGGATATATATAATTAATGATATATATAAATGATGAATATAATTCTGGAATTAAAATATACATACCTCTCATTTAGTTTTAATTCCATTAATATGACAAAGAAATGAAAGTAGCGTTCATGCGTACGTACGGCTTACCGTCTCCATGAACGGTGCATTTCATTTCTTACCTCTAAATGATTATGTAATATTATAAATACATGTATATGCTAGATATATATGATATATATGATATCCAAATCAGGAATTTCATTCTGGATATAAAGAACCTTTGACCACATGAACAACATGTAATTGTAAGAAGTCCACTTTCGACTTAAGAACCAAATATTGACAAAACAAACATTATTAACTTAAATGGTTAAATAATGTTTATAACATGGAAATAAGTGATATAAAAGGAATAATGAACTTTAAAAAGGTTCTTAATCAAGTATAAATTAACTCAAGTTTATTATTCAGGACGTTAAAGAACGATCGAGTCAAGTCGGACCCGAGGTAAGGGACTTCCTCTCAATCTCCTTTCATTGAGGCATATTTCGTTTTATACACAACTTTCTTTTATACGGTGTATAAACACATTTGACTATTACTTTTATACAAAAGGAATCTTTTTCTATGAAGCGTTTTATAAAATGACAAAAAGGAATGTTTCTTTTAACGTACGTGGCGACAACGACCTTTTCCACTTCGGCGAGTATTATTTGGTCTTTGGCTTCCTCAACAAGCCATAATGTTTTTTAAAATAAAATAAATACCATATACTACTTTATGTATTTTGGTATTGAAAATGGTTTTGATAAAGGATTCTATTATGTCAATATATTTATGATATATTGTGATTGAAATGTGGAAATGATATCATTCCTTTATATTGGTTTTATGTTTTATGATTTTATATTGGTACTTGGACATTTTATGACGGGTGGTGCCATGAATACTAGGACGGGTGGTTACGTTATAACCTCCAATGCATTGGGTATGGAAGTCGGTCGTATGGATATTCCATTAAGTATGTATGGAAATTGGCCGTATGGCTATTCCATTAAGTGATATGTGTGGAAGTCGACCGTATGGTTATTCCACTTAAGTATGTTTAAGTCCCAAGTTACCTTTATATATGTTATGTGTTCTTTATATGGGTTTTATGGTAATAATTTGGTTACAAAAAGGTAAGTAATGATACTTTATTCAGTGAGGAGTTTTGACTACTTCATGAACGTGAAGGTATTACTTTGATAGAGTATGCATGGTTTACTTGATTTTGAAAAACTAACAGTTTTCATTCTTTGTGTATCCCTTACTGAGCTTTTTATGCTCATCCTAAGTTTTTTTGAAATGTTTTTCACAGGACTTAATGTGGAATAAGGTCAAGGATGGGATCAAGGGAATGTCATGCTATATAAAACATGGAACTAGACATGTTTCTTTCAAGAGTTTTTATTATTATGGAAACTTAGTATTAGTGACTACTTTGTAATCATTTGAGATGTAATAGTTATGTTCTAATTCTCTAAAACTCTAAAACTGAAAAGATCCTCAACGAGAATTATTCTTTTAATTCAATATTAAGTAAGGTTTAAGGCTGGGGCCTTATAGTTGGTATCAGAGGTCGATTTAGACAACTTTAGGAGTTAGAAAAGTGTTAAATTATAATATGATTGAAATGATATAGCATTTACGGATTACTATGTTGCTTCGCCTAAGATATTTATGTGTTCAGAATGGTTTTCCGCAGAGGAAACAAAGCAGCTATGTTGGGACGACATCAGGAGGAAGATAACCTTCCAAATCAGCAACCTGAGATGGTCGGAATTGGAACTGAACAGTTTGTTGCAGTGATGGCACAGTTGACTGAGGCTATAAATGGTGGTGGTATCCATGCACGAGATCAGCCAGATCAACCGCAGAGGAACATGTCAGTGGTGAAACATTTCATGAGGCAACATCCCCCATCATTCAGAGGATCATCTGACCCTGTGCAATCTGAAGGGTGGATTAAAGCACTGGAGAAGATTTTTGATGTCATGGGGTGTTCAGAACATAAAAAGGTTAGTCTTGCTGTTTACCATTTTGAAGGTGAAGCTGATCAGTGGTGGTCGATGGGGAAAAATATAAGGGATAGTGATGAGATTGAGGATCTTCACTGGGAGGAATTCAAAGGTATGTTTCGTGAGAAATATTTTCCTAAGGTGGTTCGTCTTAGGATGGAAAAGCAGTTCCTAGAATTGAGGTAGGAGGATGATTCAGTGGCTGCTTATGAAGAAAAGTTCACTCGATTGGCAAGGTATGCTCCAAACTTCATACGAGATCTTGATAGTAAAATAAACCATTTTTACTCAGGGTTAAAGCCAAAGTATCGAAGGGCTTTAGCTTCTCGTGAGTTCAAAAGTTATGAAAAACTAGTTCGATGTGCGGAGAAGGTGGAAATGGAGTTTTCCGATGATCAGGTGTTCTATGACAAACAAAACAATAAGAGGTCTAGTTGGCAGGCAAAGGGGAATAATTCATCAAAGAAGAAAGGAGGTAAGAAAACCAAATATCCATCCTGTGAGAAGTGTGGTAAAATGCATCCTGGAGAATGTTTATCCAAGTCTGGTAAGTTCTTTCGGTGTGGTAAGTCTGGTCATATTGCTCGTAACTGTAAGGAAGATGATCAAGAAGGAAATGAAAAGCCAACGGTAAGATGTTTTAAGTTTAATGAAATGGGTCATTATGCAAACGAGTATCCAACGAAGAACTCAACTGGGAGAATGCAGCCAGACTACAAGCAGAAAGGGGTGGTGAAATCCTTTGCAACAACTTCAGCAGATGTTGGGCCATTGAATGAAGTGGTATCAGCTCCAGGGAGCTCAGTATTTTTCAAATATTGACTTGAGTTTGGGGTACCATCAGTTGAAAGTAAAAGAAGCAGATGTTCCGAAGACTGCGTTCCATACTAGATATGGCCATTATGAATTTGTAGTTATGCCTTTTGGTTTAACCAATGCACCTGCTGTATTCATTGACCTTATGAATAAAATTTTCCATGAGTTCTTGGATAAGTTTGTGTTTGTGTTTTGAGGTTTGGGAATAGGTTGTGTGTGTCTTGTGATTCACAGTTGAAGAGAGAGTTGTTATGTGAAGCTCATAGTTCTTCGTTTTCAGTTCATCCTGGCAGTACTAAGATATATAGAGATCTGCAGGAGTATTACTGGTGGGATGGAATGAAAAGAGATATTGTTGATTTTACTGTGAAGTGTTTGACATGTCAACAGGTTAAAGCAGAGCGGCAGTTACCGAAAGGGATGCTTCAGCCTTTACCAGTGCCAGAGTGGAAATGGGAAAACATATCCATGGACTTTGTTGTGGGATTACCGAGGAAATCTCGAGGTAATAATGCAATCTGGGTTATTGTTGATCGCTTGAACAAATCTTCTCATTTCCTTTCTTTACGAGATACTTTCTCTCTAGATCAACTTTCCCGTTTGTATCTTAAAAAGATAGTCAGGTTACATGGAGATCCTCTCTCCATTGTATCTGATCATGATCCCAGGTTCACATCTAACTTTTGGAAAGGCCTTCAGAAGTCGTTGGGTACAGAATTAAATTTTATTATAGCTTTTCATCCTCAATCAGATGGGCAGTCAGAACGAAAAATTCAGACATTAGAGGATATGCTACGAGCTTGTTCTATGGATTATCAGGGAAGTTGGGACCAACATCTTTCTTTGGTTGAGTTTTCTTATAATAACTGTTTTCATTCCAGTATACAGATGGCACCATTTGAGGCATTATATGGGAAGCGGTGTCGAACTCCATCATTTTGGAATGAAGTGGGTGAAAGGAAGCTGATGGGACCAGAATTGGTAGAAGATATGTTAGAAACAGTTTAGTTGATTCAGAAGCACATGAGAACAGCTCAGAGCAGGCAGAAGATTTATGCGGATAACCGGAGGAAGGATCTATCTTTCGAGGTAGGTGATCATGTTTTTCTCAAGGTTTCTCCTTGGAAAAGTGTGATGAGATTTGGTAAGAAAGGAAAGCTGAGTCCAAGGTTTATTGGACCATATGAAATTCTGGAGAGAGTTGGATCAGTTGCATACTGGGTGGCTTTACCTCCGATTTTATCTCAGGTACACAATGTTTTTCATGTTTCAATGTTGAGAAAGTATATGCCAGATCCATCTCCTGTTTTGAGTCCAGAGGTAGTTCAGCTAGAAGAGAACCTATCTTATGAGGAACAACTGGTCCAGATTCTTGACCACAGGGAGCAGGTGTTACGGAATAATGTGATTCATCAGGTAAAGGTTTTGTGGAAAAACCATGTGATTGAAGAGGCAACGTGGGAATCTGAAAATGCTATGAGGGATAAATACCCCCAATTATTTTGATAAGTGAATAAAATTGCGAGGACGCAATTCCCAAAAGGGGGGAAGGATGTAACATCCCAGGTAAATAAAGAATAAAGAATTTTCATACTTATTAATATTTACAAATTAAATATTAATTTTAATTAAAAGGGGTTTCTACGTTCGATAGCGTACTCGGTACGCAACGATGAGTTTCTTTGAAAACTTACGTTGCACACAAGTAATAAAATAATATTATTTTAAATGTTAGTTAACGAGTAGTCGTTGTACTGGAGGGAATGGATAAAAATAACTAAAATATGATTAAATATGTTTTTAAATGTTTTTACATTTACCCAATAAAAGATAAAGGCTTAAAATACGGAAAGAGTTCAATTTTAGGCATTTATACCCTAATTTTCACGAAAGGTCCACTTATCACCTTTTGACGAAGGACCATCATTAAATATAGTTTTGATCGATCTTATAAATTCTTTTGGACCAAATATAACTCTTCGTTAGAATCAGGACATCAAAATTTACGTTGTGTAAATTTTTTGTACCTTTCTGATAAAGTTCATTTTTTTAATGAATAGTGTAAAATGTTGTATTTTAATTCAAAACCTATTTTTAATCTAATTTATTTATATGATTAGATTATCTTTTTAATTGGTTTAAAATTGAAATTAGAAAATATTTTTACCCTTAAATCCAATAGTGGTCGTTGGAATTAATTTCACTTTGAAATCGGACTTAAACTAGTGTCAATCTTTTGATACTTATTGTTTCATAAAAACACGTTATTTTCTCTGACAGTGGGAATTAATTATTAAATTAATTAATGTGACTTATATGTTTTGAATTTTGTAAAATAGACTTCATTTTTGAATTCGTAATATCAAATATATCTTAGGGTGAATTTTTGGTAATTTTCTGAAAAACTTCAATTTTTGATGAATAGTGAAACCACTAAGTAGTACTTATAAAGACTGATTTTCCGTTTAAATGAAATTTTGCCATCATTGTGTTTTTAATTTCAAAAATCCAACATACATGGTTGTCATTAAGAAGTAAAATGTCGTTCAATGAGGTTATAATAATTTTTTGGTGAATAGTAACTTATTAAGTTCTTAATCGCGATTAGTGGTAATTAGTGTAGTTTAAGGTAAAAATAATGCTTTAATAAAATAAGATGAGCTCGACACATGTCCTACCCTCATTGGTTGTGTCATGGCCGACCAAGACAATCCATGGGTCAACTTGGGGACCCCATGGAGACACTTTGTTTGGGAAATGACATAAATAACTTTTTATTTAATGTAAAAGTAAAAATGACACAAACATAATATGTTTTCCGAAAACAATTTTTACATGGGGTTATAAAGATCATATTTTTGATTATAAATAGTCGTTGGAAAGATAATACGATTTCCTACATCATAGTATTTTTTTTATAATTTTTAGACACTAAATATATTAAATTATTTATGACATAATAATGATGCAGTGATGACATCATTATTTGATGATTTAAATAAAATGGAAAGATAATGTAAAATCTATGAACTACACATGTCAAAAACCAATTGGATGAGTGGATTTAGAACCCTTATCACCTTATCCACGAATTATATCAATGTGGGACCTTTTAAAACCGAAAAACATTTTCAAATAAAGTAATATTTCTTTACTTTCCAAAAGTGCCCCTCCTCCCCTCTTATAAAAGGCCCCCACCTCTACCTCATTTCACACACTCCTCAAGCCTTTGGCTCGGACCAAACCTGCCCAATTACTCTCTCCACATCCCTCTCCTCATCCTAGAGGATTCCCTTTTGGCAGAATCCTTTCAAAGGAAGCCTTTAGGCTCAAATCAAAAGGAGTTACACTTTTAAAGGTAATTCAATCTCTCTTGTTCATTTGTTTTATTTTGCTTCTCCAACTCCCTAAACACTTTTTATTTACTTATTTTGTAACAACACCAGTGTCTTCAATATACTAGGATGTTGTTATAAGATTTATTCGAGCTACACTCTCACACAACTACATCAAATGGTTAAAGAACATACGGTTTCCGTGGATGGAGAAATTCTGCCTCCCTAAACGATGATTGTTCAATACTCATTTAACACCTTCAAGGGTGGCCATTATGATGTCACTATTTTTATATATGATATATAATATGTTTATGTTTTCTTTAAGCTTCTGTATTTTTCATTTTGGTCATACCTTTATGGTTTCCATTATGGGTAAACACGATATCTTCATTTAAGGAAGTGCGGACTACCGCCCCCTCAAGTGATGTGATTCGTTAATGCCATATGTGGGACGTGTAAAGGATGGATTTAAAGTTATTATATATGATTTTATACTGGAATTGTAATATACCTCTATATAATTATTATTTCTTTACATTAAAGTATGAAATAGAAATGAAAGTAGCGTTCATGCCTACGTACGGCTTACCGTCCCCATGAACGGTGCATTTCATTTCTTATCCCCAAATGTAATGTACTATTAAAAGTACATGTATATAATGGATATATATAATTAATGATATATCTAAATGATGAATATAATTCTGGAATTAAAATATACATACCTCTCATTTAGTTTTAATTCCATTAATATGACAAAGAAATGAAAGTAGCGTTCATGCGTACGTACGGCTTACCGTCTCCATGAACGGTGCATTTCATTTCTTACCTCTAAATGATTATGTAATATTATAAATACATGTATATTCTGGATATATATGATATATATGATATACAAATCAGGAATTTCATTCTGGATATAAAGAACTTTTGACCACACGAACAACATGTAATTGTAAGAAGTCCACTTTCGACTTAAGAACCAAATATTGAAAAAACAAACATTATTAACTTAAATGGTTACATAATGTTTATAACATGGAAATAAGTGATATAAAAGGAATAATGAACTTTAAACAGTTCTTAATCAAGTATAAATTAACTCAAGTTTATTATTCAGTACGTTAAAGAATGATCGAGTCAAGTCGGACCCGAGGTAAGGGACTTCGTCTCAATCTCCTTTCATTGATGTATATTTCGTTTTATACACAACTTTATTTTATACGGGGTATAAACACCTTTGACTTTTACTTTTATACAAAAGGAATCTTTTTCTACGAAGCGTTTTACAAAACGACAAAAAGGAATGTTCCTTTTAACGTACGTGGCGACAAAGACCTTTTCCGCCGCTGCGAGTATTATTTGGTCTTTGGCTTCCTCAACAAGCCGTAATGTTTTTTATAATAAAATAAATACCATATACTAGTTTATGTATTTTGGTATTGAAAATGGTTTTGATAAAGGATTCTATTATGTCAATATATTTATGATATATTGTGATTGAAATGTAGAAATGTTATCATTCCTTTATATTGGTTTTATGTTTTATGATTTTATATTGGTACTTGGACATTTTATGACTGGTGGTGCCGTGAATACCAGGACGGGTGGTTACGTTATAACCTCCAATGCATTGGGTATGGAAGTCGGCCATATGGCTATTCCATTAAGTATGTATGGAAATTGGCCGTATGGATATTCCATTAAGTGATATGTGTGGAAGTCGACCATATGGTTATTCCACTTAAGTATGTTTATGTCCCAAGTTACCTTTATATATGTTATGTGTTCCTTATATGGGTTTTATGGTAATACTTTGGTTACAAAAACATAAGTAATGATACTTTATTCAGTGAAGAGTTTTTACTACATCATGAAGGTGAAGGTATTACTTTCATAGAGTATGCATGGTTTACTTGATTTTGAAAAACTAACAGTTTTCATTCTTTGTGTATCCCTTACTGAGCTTTTTATGCTCATCCCAAGTTTTTTTGAAATGTTTTTCATAGGACTTAATGTGGAATAAGGTCAAGGATGGGATCAAGGGACTGTCATGCTATATAAAACATGGAACTAGACATGTTTCTTTCAAGAGTTTTTTTTATTATGGAAACATAGTATAAGTGACTACTTTGTAATCTTTTGAGATGTAATAGTTATCTTCTAATTATCTAAAACTCTAAACCTGAAAAGATCCTCAAAACGAATTATTCTTTTAATTCAATATTAAGTAAGGTTTAAGGTTGGGGCCTTATATATACTCTCTCTAAATCTATGTTATTATGGTTTAACCCAAATTCAATTTCCATGTTCTTTATGGGATCCTCCAAGGAGGTGATATTCCCAAGGTAATTTTCTCGAAACACCTCTATTAATTTTTTTATTCTTCTAAATTATCCTCACCTAATTCATCCATAAGGAATGATAACTAAAAAATCATATATATAGAATTTATTTTTTTTCAATGAAACATATCATATCTATTACATTTCCTATATACTCTTATAAAAAAACAAAACTATTGTCAAAATAATAGCGGTTTATTATCACCATGAATAATGATTTTTTGTTTTCCATTACCGCTATCCTCTATAGTCCTAAAAATATTATTCTAGTTATATAATATTTTAATAGGTATATTAAAAACTATTTCACATTACAGAACTAACATATAAATAAAATAATTAATAAAATGAAACTAGTTTATGAAGATTAAAAAACAACCAGAAAAACTAAACATTTATCATTAATGTTTTATCCAATAAATCATACTAAAAAAATGATACATGTGACTATTAATACACATGAAAGTTAACTAATACTATTTTATTCCACTTCTAGAGTTGTAATCCCATTTTACAAGAACATCAATAATTATACAAAAATTAACTAATCATGAAACCAAGAAATGGACACGCCTAAAACAATGAAAATAATTCAATATTATTAATAAAAGGGTCATAATATGTTATAAAATCATCACACAAGGTATTATAAATTGGAATATAGTTCTTTAATGATTTAATAACATTATTTAAACCATTTATTAGGAGGTTTGAACACATTTTAAGGAATTCAAAACTTAGGCAAGAGAGGTCATTTCAATCTCCTTTCATTTATACATATTTTGATATTATACGCTAACCTTTTTCTATGTAGTGTATATAAAAACCCTTTGAAATATAATTTCGTTAATTTATATATTATCATGTTATTTAATGTTTTTAAAATTTGTATTCCATTATATGGTTTATTATTCAAATAATTCGATGTTGTATGGGACAGTTTGATTTAAAAATAATTTTCTAAATATTAAAAGATTTAATTTCAAAATCTTATCTTCTACGTAAATATTATTGAAATTATATTATATAATAATTTATATTAATATAAAAGGATTATAAAGAAAATTTTATGTATTTTTTTTTATTTCATTCTATGTTTTTTAAAATTAATATTTTGATGTGTTTTACATAGAATGTTTTGACAAATGACAGAAAGATTGTTCTGTTATTAACAAATAAGATGACAATGAATTTTACACCATCATGAATATTATATAATATCAATCATTGTTTTCAGTATTACATGTTTTTTTAAGGAATGAAATTCTTAACTTATTTTGGTATTTTGGAAGTGAATATGGGTTTTCAAAGAAAATGGTTTTTTATTATTGTTAATGGGGTTTTAAAAGAAAATGATATTTTTATATGAATGTGATTTTAGCATGGGAATAAAATATTTTTTAAAAGGATCTTATGATGAAAATGTTTTATTAAGGAAATAATACTTGAACATTATATGAGAAAAGGATAAGCCTGATACAACCTATAATAAGGGTTAACCCCCATTACAGCTCACATGTGAGTCTAATATAATATATACAAAGGGGTTACCCCATTATAGATCATGATAAATTAATTATCCCAATATTTTATGGGTTTTATTTGTATGATTTCTTGCTAATTTTCTTAAACTCTAAACCAAAATATCCTCTAATGTGAATTCTAGTTCCAAAAGAACTAGAAAACGTAATGTATAGGGTAGGGACATTAAATATATTTCATATATAATTGTTATAAAGTGATTATATATCATTGTTTGAATAAGATAATTAGTAATGTATTGTGATGAATTGATAATTTTTTATATGATGGGATGATATAGTTTTGATATATAGAGGATGACCTTACTGTGTAGAGAGTTGATGTTTAGGTGAAATAGGAGACCCTATATGAGGTTTTAGATGAATATAATGTGATGAATGAATAGAAATTACTGAATTTTAGAGATATAAGAGTTATTATGAATGTAGGGTAACTAAATAGATGTGACCCCATAGTGATGGATTCACCAGAGATGATTTGATATATCACATGAGGCTCAAGGTCAATGATTCAAAAGGAAAATAAAATGTCTCTAATTTTGATTGAATTATAGATAAAAAAACTTGAAAATTCAATAGATAAATAAAAAAACTATTATAAAATATGTTATAAGATAGTAAATAATATCTTGTTTGAGAAAGTGTCAATTTTACATATATGTTCGTATAATATTTAATCATAGCCATGGATGAGATCATGATACATGCAGTTGAGATTAAAGATATCATATTGAAAAGAGAATGTACTTTATTCAGTTTTACAACCAAATATAGGAATATTCAAATGAAAATAAAAGGTTTTGTCTAGGAAAAGAAGATTTTTTAACCTTTTGATGAAAAAACTCATCAAATAAATTTTATAAACTATTAAACATAGAGAGAAAATTAAAAAACCAAGAAAACATTAATAAAAATGTAGGTGAATAAGAAAATTAAAAGTACACATGGGATAATCAATAAATTTGTCTAGAGATTGATGATAGATCTTATAAAATCATAAAATAGAGAGGTTACATGATAGTGGAATTTCCCTTGATCATGATATATGTTTTTCTTCATTTTACACTTTAGAGATTGCGTCTTATTTTTTACTCCCTATATTTTTATTTGAACACAATTTTCATAAAGGTATAAACACTCATCAGTTGTTGATCTAGTTTAGTATAACCAAATGTCATTATTGGGTCCCTATATTCCATTTTAATTATTCGATTATATTATTATTTTGTGTTCTTGATTTATTAAATGAAATAAAAAATGTTTTTTTATTTCTTCACATATCTATTTACTTATTTCACCATTTATAATTTTCATTTCCCTTTATATTATTTATTCCATATATGATGAAATTAAATGAATTGGTTAGTGATATTTCATTTGATTTATGTAATATGGTTGGAATTTTTTTTCAAGTTCATGTAACATGAATTTTTCTTATCTCAATCAATAGTTATTGGAGAAGTTAAACCCAATGCATTTTTTAAGTGCATGAAAATATCTAATAGGTTCCCCCATTTCATATAAGAATGGAATAACAATACCCAATGTTCATAAGGTAATAGAAATAAAATTTATTTTTAATAAAAGGTTAGTGGTATGTGATTATATATTTACTCACTGAATAATAGCTTAAGTGAGGACTAAAACATTTTAAATATCATGAAAAAATTTACATTGTGACCTTCTTATAAATTAATTATTCATTTTCCAGCCTGAGTTTTCATAATTATTTTCCACTCATTTATTTCATATTTTATCAAAAAAATTACTACACAATTTCTGTTCCCCCCAATTTCATTAAATATTCAAATATTAAAAAAAGAAAAAATTATAATTAAATGTGGTTTCCATCTAGAGAGATAACCTAAGGTCCTCAATATGATGTTTTTACCTAGGAATAAATATTATTTTTTTCAATATGTGATAGACTATCATAAAAATATTATCACCTTTAATAGGTAGTTTAATTTAATTATTAATTTTACTTTATTTAAAAATTGATATTTTATTTTATTTTAAAAAATGGTATGATTTTATACATGAATAATTAAATTAGGGATGGTGTTTTTTATATTGATCCTAATATTATAAAGACATTCTTGACCTGAGAAAGAGACTTAATAACCATGGAATAATTTAAATACAAGTTTTTTGAATATTTAACTATCTCATTATAGTGAAACACATAGCATTTCGCATTCCAAATAACATGTAGATAACATGATGAAAATATTGAAAATATTTATTAATCCTTGAGATAAATTTTTTCACTAAACATCACATATCAAAATAATAAAAATTTTATTATACTGTATATGTTGATTTTGAATTTAAGATTAGTCTCATATAATTTCTTCTGAAATTTCATAGATTTTTAGGAGAAGAACCCAATGAGATGTTAAATTAATTCACAACTATTTTTGATAGACTAAATTCAAGAGGATTAGAGGATGTATTGTCTAATAAGAAAATTTTTAAACATATTTTAGAGATTTTTAAAAAAGTTATTATACAACCTATAACCTAAATATTAAACCAATGGGGAAAATATATAGAACTTTTTCTATTATTTTTTACCAACTCTATAAGTTCTACCATTAGAAAATAAATTAATGGAATCAAAACAATTATTGGATAGACATTAAATGAGTGTTGTAAGAGGTTAAAAAATATATGTAAAAACTGCAAGAACCAATTAATAGAGGAGAAGCATTTTTTAATATTTTTTATACCACACTATGAAGGATTTTATTTGAAATATTTTGGATACATCACCATCTAGAGAAATAATCTGAAAATATCTATTGGAGGCCAGCGAACACATCTAGAATATTGTTAACAATTCCTTCCTTTATTGGAATAAGAATAATTAAGGAAACAATAGTATACTGGGTAATGAGTAGTGAATTTCCATTAATTGGAAATATGAATAATGAACTAAGACTAATTTTGATTAAATATATTTTGTCTAAAAGATAAAACTATCCATCCCTTAAATGGTTTTTAGAGCCTATACTTCTAAAGAACACTACCCATGTTGTTTCCCATAAGTGAAAATATTAAAATTTTATCAGGGCCTTCTAGATTAAATAATTTCTGTATTCAATATTGAATCAAGGAAAAAGGGTTATTTTTAATATCATATATGTATTTTTCACTAATATAAGCAACAAATTATTCCTTTATTGGAAGGTTTATAACATACATATTAGTCACTTCCCCTTTAATAAAGAATATCCAATAATCAATGATCATCCTTCTATAAACATTATGTAAAACTATAAACAAAACTAAATTCAAGTATATATTAATAAAAAATAATTTTAATAAAATATAAATTGAAAATTAGACCCATTGTTACATCTGTGGGTGATTTCATGAATTATGATTTGTGTAAAATACCTTCCAACCCATTTCTAAAAAAAATAAAATGTACGAATTATTTCCTAAATAAGTGAGAATGAAATGAAACAAACCCATCAACCTATTAAAAAATAGGCATGGAACCCATATGATGGAAGGAAGAGGTTAACTCAAAAAGAGTATTGAGTAAACAAGTGGTGTAACTAAAGAAATATATATTCTTAAGGTGGAATAGGGAAAATAAGATAATAGAGGACAAGTTAAAAATACCGCAACCATTCACCTATAAAATATGATAATCAATGAAAATAAATGAAGAAGAAAATGAAAAAGAGTTTTTAGACATGTCTTAAATGGTTGATATCAACATAACCAGTTTAGAAGCCATTAATAATATATATATATATATATATATATATATATTTGTAAAATTATTAACAGAACGGTGTACTAGGAATAGGATGGTATAAGGTGATGAAAAGTAATTTAAGTTATTAATGTGTTTCCCCTGATTGTACCGCATTTTATAACAAATTTTTCTGGTCGAGGGATCCATTATATTCCATAAAAATATAGAAGATAATTTTTATCGATTCTCTTTGTGATTTAGGGGTATCAATTAATTTCATTTCTCACTTTCTGTATTTAACTTTATAGTTTTTGTGATCTCATGCTTATTAGAATATTGGTCCTCTAGAAAATTGAGAAACAACATTCTATGTAGGTGTGTTGTAGGATATAATGACAAGAGTTAAATAATTTTCACCCTATTTATTTATATGTATTGATTTTAAAGGAACAATGAAATAATTCTTAGGCTTGGATGTTTTATTTTTTAGTTCACAAATATAACTATGTTTTTTCAGTTGTGGAAAGAGGAGGAAGATAAGGAGTTGAGTTTGAGGTGAATTTCAAGATGATATGAAAATTACATCATAATTAGATATATTTTGTTTTGTTTTATTCTAGAGGTGGATTATTTTAATAATGTATTAAATCTAAGGATTTGTTACCTCTATCCATTATGATATATAAATTATATCAATATTAAATTTTTTAAAATGTACAAGAATTTGAAATATAATGGTGAGTTGTGTAAGAGTATTAGTGTCATTACTAGTAATTTAAAGGATGTTTATTATGTTATAGTTCTAATTCATGGTTTTAAAGAAATTTATAAACTGTATTATAATTTAAATAGTTAAACCATAATATATTTTTAGTTATAATTCATTTAAAAGTGGAAGTTGGAGAAAAAATTTGAAGATATAATTGAACATGTCATAAATTTTTTAAATTCCCAAAATATTAAATTTTTTATAAATTTAAATGCACATTATATTTTATAATTTTGTATATCAGAAAATTTAAAAGTAATTAGCTAATTATATTTAGAATGAGATACAAATTTTAGAACTATGGTTTTTTGGATCCCCATATAAATGACCTAGATTATAGTTTCACACATTGTGTTATGTTGTGGTTCATTTAACCATAATTTATTTATAAATTAATATTGATATATCTCCTTTTAATTGGATATTTTATTCTTGAATGAATTTATGGGTCAAAGGGGACCTTCTTGTTGGGTTTTAGTGGCCATTCGATGATCCTTGATTTTTTTCCCAATCTATGCTAATTCTAGAAAAATCATGTACCCTCTCCCATTGATTCTCATTTATTTTTTATTCCGTTAATACTCTTGGGGGTCCATAGAGGTTTATTTATGTAATTATTTGATGTTTTGGTAAATAAATTATATGATATTGATGGACTATATATTTATAAAGGAGGATGTGAGAATTTGAGTACCAATATTATTTCATTGATGAGATGAATTAAATGTTCCTAATTGAGGTAGTTGATTTATTATCTATTTTTTATTTCACTATTTTTAATATATAATTATTATTATTTTTGTTTTGTGTGTAAATTGATTAAATTGGTTATTTGTATGAAGTATATTTAAAACTATGAGGTATTTTTATGTCATAGTCATATATTTTCTTATGTTGTATCTTTTTATATTGCGAAAGAATGAAACTATATAAGACACAAAAAAAAATTTATATATAGAAAAATAGTGGTTATATATAATATAGTGATGTTAATGTGGTTAAATTGGTGAGGTTTGTAAGACCTAAAAATTCCTAAATGAATAAAATTTTATTCGACAGTATTTATGAAACGAAACACCAAAGGTAGAAATGAATATTAACCCTTTATACATTTTGATACATTTAATATATGAAATAAATTTAATCTATATGTTGAAATTCAGTCAGTAGTGTGTTATCTTGTGTCACACACAAAAGCAAGTTTTTTGATAGCTTGTGTTACACCAAGACTTTGTTTTATCAATCAACAATATATTATGTATAAATTATTATTTAAAATAATAATATATAACATAACTATTAATTTTTTGGTTATGAATAGTATAAAATAACTTATAAAAATATATTTTTGAATTCATTAGATAGTAATTAATTATAAAGTAATATAAAAACCAATTGAATATTAAGGAAATGTTTTTATAAAAAAATTGTTCCCAAAGATTTTTTATAACAATAAATTAAATTAATTATTATCGACTAATTCATATAAATGAAATTTATTAATTATATATTAAATAATGTTTTTACATTAATAAAATATAATTTATAAGAATAATATTACAAGAAATCTAATTTTAGGCATCAAACACTATATTTTCTAAAGATAATTTTGCCTCCATTTAATGGAGAACCTGTTTTAAAACTAAATTTTAAAATTTTTATAAATTTATTTAACAAAATAAACTAAAAGTTTGAAATTTTAAGTTTAAAATAATCTTTGGGATAATTTTTTTAAATTTTTATGACATGTTTCATTTTTTGATTAATAATGAAAAATAATGTATTTCAATAGAAAAATAACTTTTCATCCATATAATTTATAATATTAAATTATATTTTTATTTTGTTTTAAAATAAATTTAGATAAATTATTAATATATTAAACCAATTTATGTCCTTATAATAATTTTTATATTTAATTTACATATGAACACCTTGTGAAAATTTGAACATTTTCACATTAAAAACCCATTTTCCCATCCCGAATATGGGATTAAATTTAAATTAATTTCTTCCACCTATGCATTTGTATTTAAAAAAGGGTAAAATATTTGGAATAAAAATAATTTATATTTCATTTTAATTTTAATTTTGTTTTTGACCAAAGATATTAGTGAATGTAATTGAAATTAATTACAGTGACTAAGTAAAAATGAGTGTACTTACTATGTAGACTATAATATTAATGGAAAATGATCTAAAAACTAGTCCAAAACCCATTGGATAGAAATATTTTGACCATATATCTATTTTGTAAAAAATGGATCATTATTGGAGGTACATTATGTAAGGGAGACCTCCCAATAGTGTATACCTTTTGATATTTAGAAGAATGTAACTCCTCCTCCACTATAAAAGAGAACTAATCCCCTGAATTATTCATAAATCTAAATCCATTTGGATAGACTGTAAACTAAAAATATAACCTCAAAAATCCCCTCCCATCATCTTATAAGCCCCATATTTTTCATAAATCCAACTAAGTAAGTCCTTTGGTGAGAACAAAGAGTTTTTACCTAAAGAAGAGGTGATATTCTTCAATGAACATGTTTGATTTATTTCATTACCCACTACATTAATTAATTTTATATGTTTCTTATGTAATAAAATTATTATATTAAATGTAATAATATGTTTTTATATTATGGATATTACCTAAAATCACACAAAATCCCATAAAATTGTGCATACAATCATTGTTCGTGTGTACGGCGGACTACGACATTGCGAATTGTTGTAATTAAAATTTCCATTACCACCATTAAAGGTTTAAAATAATGATGTATTTATAGTTTATCAATGATATATATGATATTTATAACACCTTGTTTTCTTTTTTAATTTTTATATAACAAATCTATTCATTCTTTTCATTTTTGGGTAATATGATAACATAGTTTGTGGATGTGTGGACTCCCACCTCATCAAATAGATGTGATTCATTCACAATTTACATGAAATGTATTAAAGATGATTTTAATAAAAATATGTGACATAAATGAAATAAAAATTATACTTGAATCATTATTTAAATATATAGTTTTTAATTTTCTTTCATTAAATATGACATGAAAATGGAAACAGTATTCATGTGTACGTATAGTTTACCGTCTCCATGAATGGTGTATTTTATTTCCTATCACCAAATTTTATGCATGAATATAAATACATTTATACTGAATATATATGTTATTTGAACCATTTTTTAAATTCTATTTGTTATCAAATCATGTTATATGTATTATTAACAACAAATAACACGTCAAAACATACTAAAAAACAAGCCAACTAACACACAAAATGATGAAAATAGTGACAAATTATTAATGAAATGGTTATAATATGTTATAAAAGTATTATATATGATATCATAACTATTAATATGGTTATTGTATAAGTTAATATAATTTTAAAAACCATTATAAATGAGGAAAAAATTTATTCTTCCAAAAGGGAGTGTAAGTTAAGGGGATTTCTAGCCTCACTTTTATTTCTACGAGACCTATGCCATATTCACCACTCATTTATCTGTGTGGCGTAAATATTGTCATGTGACTTGTTATATCATGAATTTCAATTATTTCAGGATAATAAATGTTTTAATATTTTATCTTCATTCATAGGGTCCACTATTAAAAAAATTACATAACTAGTAAGGGATTTCGAATCAATTTACATTCCCTTGATACAAATTTGTTTTTATGAAAAAATTCACATTCATGTGGTGTATATAGTACACAATTTTTCAAGTAATATAACTATTCACTCATAATTCATGGTATTTTAAGTTTTCAATTGAATTATCTCTCCCAAGGTATTTGACTATAAAATTATCAAGTCATAAAAGCTATTATCTAATCTCACATTCATTTTTTATTGTTAAATTTCCCATAAAAACACTTCCTTATGATCATTCATTGGATAGTTCAATTATCCTAAATATACAAATCATATTTCATGGATATGATTATTTCATAAACCATAGACATTTTTACATGAAGTGTGAACTTGATAATTGTTATATTAACTAGGGAAATAATGATAAATCTGTATCTTTTAATAAATAAAAATATTTGATAAAGTAAACTCATTAGGAATTAAATCTATTATTTGATATATGTGGAATGATTTTTATAGTTATAACATGGGTGGGCTCAATTAATTATATCCACTTGATGTATTTGTAGTCTCATGGGACAGGTCATTTGGAAATCTATAATGGTGTTTTTTACCCCTCATGTTTTAAACTATCTTGTGAAAGGTATTGACAGTAAATGTATAAGGTACCTAGTAAAAATGGATTCCAATAATTAATAATTTCATTCATTTATATTTAGTTTTTATTATCCATGATATTTTCACTATGAAAAAATATATGGAATAATTTTATTCTTAGATGATTGATGAAATGACATGCATTTTATGTTTTTAATCTCGGCTTATTGATTAGTCCTTATCCTATTATTTGAACAGATTTTGTTTGACATTATTTTCCTTTTCATATTTTTGAGAACATCTCTATCTATTTATTGACTATATGGAATGTGTGTTAAGTTATTTACCTTTCCATATTAATTATGTTCACTAATTCATTATTATTTCTTTTATAAATAACCCTTACGGAGCATTTGATCTCACCCTTATTTTGTATCCTTTCCCTACTATTCCTTAACATTTACTAAGAAATATATTAAAGGATATGATAGATGAAATAAAGTTATCTAATACAAAAAAAAATTAGGTTTTAATTTATGTATTAATTGTTAATATAAGACTCATGTATATATCTAGTTTACCAAGACTACTAAACTATTATTTACATTGGGATGTGATTTCCTTGTACCTTATAAAAAATGTAATGATATAAGGCAACAACATAGGCATTCTGGAGTAAGGGCTCATGTAGTTGGTATCAGATCATGTTTAGTAGAAACCTTCTAAACTTGATTTCAGAAACATAGACTGGGGAAGATAACCCAAATATTAACATTGATGATTAACATATAATAACATATGTCTTAATTAAGTTAAGAGTTATGGATACCATCATAATATTATGAGATTAAGGTTAATAATAAATTCTATGTATTAAAAAACACTTTTCAGTTTTTATGTAATGGGATTGTACCAAGATGAAGGGTATTTTAGATGAAATTTATAGTAATAAAACCCATTAGTTCAGTATAGGTTTTAGTGGAAAATTTATTTGAGTACAGATACATTTACATTTTAGATACCTGAGTTTAAAGGTATTGATAACCTTTAGTGCTATTATAATCAATAATGACAACGTAATAATAGTCAAATTATATTATTAGGCTTTGAAAAAAGATATGTTGTATTGAAAACCCTAGTAAAATGGTTATATAATGATTAATTTTATTTCAAGTATATCCATCATAGTTTTTTGTAAACATTATAGGATTTATATAAATATAGTTTATAAAAAGTAAATTTTTTATATTGGGTGAAAACCCATCATATTTGGTAAGGTATTAGGTATTAAACCCATAACCAAAGGATGATAAGTCTTTAACACCAACTACTAACCTACACAATGTCCTAGTTAATATGTCATTTTTTTGTTTAAAAATTTGATGAATGAATATTAATTATAATATATTAGTACTACTATTAACATTAGTGATTAATGTATTAACCATATTTTTTTGGGAAACTAGTTATAGGTAGAAAAAAATACTTTCCATTATTTTATGGATATTATGATCTGTTAAAAGCCAATTTTTGTTCTTTAGGTGTAAAAGTTAATTTTTGGATATCCATTTCTTAGAGTAAGGGTTGAATTTGAAATTGATTGAAGCACATCCAAAGAGTGAAATTATTTTTATTAAATAGAAAGGTATCAAGTATATTTCTTTATATTCTTCGAGACATAAAGATTTTATCTACTCAAGGAAAAGGGGTCTTTAAAAAAAATATTGTCTTAATGATTTCATTTTTTTTGAACAAAAATATTTTAAATCATAATGAATATATGGTTTTTAGAAACTAAACATTAAATTGATCATAAAATTATTTTTTTCAATTAAATTAATCAATATATATAAATATTTATTATTTTCCACTATGTCCATACAATCATTTTCCATCAATGATCTCTTACTTGGAAACTTAGATATGTGTTGTACCATATGACCTTGGTACTTTCCATTTCCTATTTTCCAATGGATGTTTTGGAAACCCTACTCTCAATGTGGGATTTCAAAAAAATAATTTTCAAATATCAAACAATTTATTATGATGATCGAATTTAAATTGTGGGGACACAATTTATTTAATGTGGGGAAAATGTAACACCCCAAAAAGTCTAAAAGAATAACATTTATTCAATAACGTGTATGACACACAACACCAATAGTATAAAATAATATAACCTCTTGAGAATTTATGATAAATTTATTATTTGAAATAAATTTAATCTATAGCTTGCAATCCCTGCAATACTGAGTTATCTTGTGTCTCAAGCAACACTATGTTTTTTCGATAGGTTCTGTTACATGAAAGACTCAGCTTTACCTAACAAAAATACTTTATTAAAATATAATTATTTTCTATAATAAGATATAAAATATAATTTTAATTGGTGATTATGAATGGGATTAGCTGATAAATAAAATATTTGGTTGAATTCATTGGTTACAAATTAATTAGAAAATAATATAAAATTTAATTAAATATAAAGGAAATGTTTTTTATAAAAAAAATTTTAAGTGACAATGGAATTTTATCATAGTAAATTAATTTAATTAAAATCATTGAATTAATATAAATGAAATTTATATATTATATATTAAGAAAAAAAATTGACATTAATCAAAGATATTTTATTGTCATAAGATAAGAACAAATCCAATTTTACGTATGAGTATCTGTACTTTTCTAAAGACAGTTTTTCTGTGTTTTAATAGAGAACTTATTTTAATACTAAATTCATAAACTTTTATAAATTTTATATGAAAATATAAACTTTAATTTTAAAATGATAATTTTAAAATTATAATAGGGTAATTTTTTGGTATTTTTACGAGATGTTTCATTTTTGATAAATAGTGAAAAATACTGAATTTTAATTGGAAACTAACATTTCATCTAAATAATTGTAAATAATTAATTTTATTTTAAATAGTATTTAAAGTAAAATTTGATAAATAATACATATATTAATCCAATTTAGGTCATTTATGTCATTTATATATTGAATGTAGATAAATAAATTTGTGAACTTTTGAACATTTTATCATTATAACCCCACTTTTCCATCCCATATATGGGATTAATTTTAAATTAATTTCTACCAATTATGTGATTTTTAATTATAAAATTTGATTATATATTTTTAATGAGAAAATTTTATAATTTATATTAAGTTATAATCATTTTTTGGCCAAAAAATATTAGTAAAATAAAATAAATTTCATTATAGCGATTATGGTAAAAATTTGTTTACAAAGTTGTTAAAATTTAATCTAAAGAAGCCAAATGGACTAGAAACAATTCAAAACCCCATTTTCAATCCATATTTATACCATATCCCCTGTTGTATTGGTAATTAGTCATTATTTTAGTCACATGATGTAAGAGAGACCTCCCAATAGCCTTTACCTTTTGGTATTTACAAGAATGCCACTCCTCATGTACTATAAAAGGGAACTCACACACATCACTTATTAACATCTCTAAAGGAATTTGGATCTATAGAAGACTGAAAAAATCACATAAAAATCTATTTCCTCATCCTAAAAGCCTCACTTTGGGTTTAAATTCCACCAAGGAAGTCCATTGGTGCCAACCAAAAGGAGTTACCCGAAGAAGAAGTAACGTTCTTCAATGAGATCATCTATTTTATTTCATTAAATTGACCTTAAATTATTATTATATATTAATTATATTATTGCATAACTATATTAAATATAGTGATATTTTATATGTAAATGGTATGACCAACAACTTCACATAGTTCTGTCAAATGGGAAAAGTAATCCACGTTCGTGTGTATGGTGAACTACCACCACACGAACCGATGTTGTTCGTTCTTCCATTGCCACATTTTAAGATTTGTAATAATTGTTTGTTTACATTTTATATATTATATATACTATATTTATAATTTATTTATTCTTTTGGGTTTATCATATAATACATACCTTCATGATTTCTATTTTCTAGGAATATGATAACATCATTTTTAGATGTGTGGACAACCGCCACTTTCAAGCGATGTGATTCATTCATGTTTTACATGGAATGTATTATGGACGGTTTTAACAAAAATATGTTACATATATTAAATAAAAATGATACTGAAATTATTATATACATATATAGTATTTACTTTTCTTTCTTCCAATCTGAATAGAAAATCGAAACAACGTTATTGCATCGGTACAACCTATCATCTCTACGAATGGTGTATTTTAATTTCTATCACCAAATTTTATGGATAATTATAAATATAATTATAATGAATATTTATGATATTTTAATCATGGTTTAAATTATGGAAATGGTAAAATATTTATCTATGTAATAGGAATAAAAAATAAAATTTAAAAACATACTCGAAAAATAGGACCACTAACACTTGAAATGATGAAAATAATGAACGATTATTTATGAACAGGTTATAATAGGTTATTAAAGTATTATAAATGAAATCATAAATATTAATATATCTCTTTTATAAATTAATAAAATTCATAAAACCATTATTCAATAGGTTAAAGGGGGTTCAATTAAAAATGAGTGTAAGGTAAAGGGATTTCTAGTCTCACTTTTATTTTTACGAGACTTGTTCTATAGTAACCCCCCATTTCCTTATGTGGTTTATATACTACCCTATTACATGTTGTATCAATATTTTCATTTATTTATTGATATTCAATGTATCAAATGATATTATTCTTTCAAGGGGCTCATGATTCTAAAAATTACTCTCAAGTAGTTGTGGATTTCATCTCAATTTACATTATTTTGAAACTTATTTGTTATTATAAACTAATTCAATTTATTGTGGGGTATATAGATCCCATTTTTCATTAAATATCATGATTCACTAATAATTTATGTTATTTTATCTTTCAATTTGAATTATATCATCTAAGTGATTTAAATTATAAATTGACATGTGGTAAAAGTTATTGTATTATCTCACTTTCTTTTGTGATTATTAACTTTAAAATGATACAATAACTTCCTTATAATATTTTTTACTGGAAATTTAATTTCACCTAAATATCCATATTATTTATCATGTATATGATTATTTCCTAAACCATATAGCATTTTTACATTCCATAAGTACTAGATAGTTAATTGATTAACTGGGGAAATATTGATAAGTCCATATCTTTAACTGATTATAGATTTTTCTTAAAATAATATTGGTCATGAATTAAATTGATTATTAGATATAAGGTGATTTCTTTAGACATGTAAGACATGTGTGGGGACCTGTTAATGATATTCCCTTGATGCATCAGTAGTCTCATGGGACAAGTCAGTTTTCTAGCCTTAGTGGGTTTTTTAACCCTGAAGTTTTTACAATATCTTATGAAAGGTCTTGATAGTAAAGATATCATGTACCTATGGAACATGGAATCAAATATTTAGGTAGTACCTTCATTAATTTTTTTTAGTATCTATGATTTCCTCACAAACAAAAAAAATCGATGGGTGCATTTTATTATTAGTTTATTATTTAAATGGATTGTGTTTTCAGTTATTTATCTTATCATATTGATTATGAATTATATAGTTATTTGAATATCACGTGTTTTAAGTTATTTACATTTCCATATTATTTAAATTTACCCTTCTCAGTTTATATATTACATGATATTAAAGTTATATTATTTATTTCTCATATTGATTATGGTTATTGATTCATTATTGGTTTCTCTATAAATAACACTTACTGATCATTTGATCTCACCATTATTTTTGACTCCTCTCCCCATAATTTCACGAAGTTTACTAAAAAAGATATCCAAGTATATTCTAGATGCAATGAAGTTATTTTATTCTTGAAATACATTTTATTTTAATTTTGGTAATCATTTGTAAAACAAGACTCAAGTATACATCTAGTTTACCAAGACTACAAAACTTCTCGGTACTTTGGGATGAGATTTACTTGTATCTTATTCCAATGTAATGGCAGTAGGAACTAGTTCCAGGATTCTGAAGTTGAGGTTACTACAATTCCATTTCTACCCCATATATTAAATGATATAATGAATTAAAAAAGAGAGATATTTTCGGATATATTTCATGAAATGAATAAATAAGTCCCAAAATAAATGTTCCACATGGTAATAGAACTATATGGTAAACCAATAAGTGGAATAATTAAATAGGTTATTGTCAAATTGATATTTTGTGGTTTATGTTTCAAGATATAAATTATGTTCTAGGAAAGTAGTAAATCATTTGATATTGGAAAACTATACAATGGGAAGGGGTAGATGAACTTTATAGGATGTTAAACCTATGTTGGGTTATGTATGTTTATATATAACAATGTATTATCATATATTTTAGTAATACATAATTTTTTATTAACCAATTTATGCGCCACTACCATGTTTAGATAACCTAAATAATTCCTTTTTGGATTCGTGTACCTGGTGAACCCCCAACATCTAGGATGTTGTGGAAATGGATGGAATACTAATTATAACACCTTCTATCCCACTAAATCATAATAAAATTTATTTTTATGTTTGGGGTTATGGTTTTGGTATGATGGGGAGTTAAATGTGGGAGTAGTATGATGATGTTTTCATTATAGTATGAAATGTTATATGGATCTGGGAAGTTATGAGAGTGCCAAAATATCTCTCATTAGGATTTATCGGTGACCAGTTTGTTCATAATGTATATGTGGGGTAAATTAATTGATAAATTTTTATGATTTATTATACTTATAATATACAATTATTGGGAGAGTATATTTTTGGTGATATGGGTTTATGGATGACCTGGTAAGGGATAATGTGTCATTTTCACAATTTATTCAAAAAATATTTATTATTTTTATTTCATATTAATACACAAGGTCTTGAGGAACAACCATATGAGTATTTTATGAAAGAGGCTATTGTGGTATTCACCAAAAAATTATAAAATAAAAAAATGAACTCTAGGGGACTAACTAGGGTCATTCTCAAGGAGTCATGGTTCAGTTATTTATTGTCCCAGTCAATGATGTATTTTATTGTATATTTCAAATTTGTAAATTAATAGACAAGTGAATATAATATAGTATTTTTATTTTTTATTGTTAATTATTTAAAACAAAATTCAAAAAAAAACATACAATGTCTGGGTGAAACAAAATGGTCCTAATGTTGATCACATGGATTATTCATTATCAAAATTATTTTCACCCGACAATGAGATAATAACCCATCATTGATTTTTACTCTTATAAAAATTTTGGTACTGAACATATAAAAGAATCCACCCATTTCAATATAATATCACCACCACTATAATTCAATGATATGAGCACACTTGACCTGAGCATCAACTTTCCCCACACACAACTCTAATTATATGGTGTCCATCTATCAATTCACTTCACTGCACTGGTATATTTTTTGACCAATAGAAGAGAGGTTACAAAGGTTTGATGACTTGGAAAATATGGAATCTCATTGGAGGGGTCATAGGATTATCATATATCCACTTATCCACCTCTTACCGATGTTCCAAGGGAATGAATTAAAAAATATATATAACTAAAAATTAAGGATTAATAATTCCTATGAAACTTTCCTTGGGGACCTAACCCTCAAGTAAGATCTTAATAATCATGGGGTTAGAGAGATTACTAGTATGACACAATGATTGAAAAGATACAAAGAAATGATGGAGAATTAGAAAAATATTGTTTAATGATGAACATAATGAATAATTTAAATTAAATGTTGGAATTATAGAATATTATAACTATAAAGGCTTATGCCACCTTTTTTCCATTGGGTGAGAGGAAATATGTTTATAGACACTTCATTCATACTATTTGAGATTAGTTTTTTGCTGTGAGTTTACCCTTCCTCATATGGTTGAAATGTGTCTACATTAGAGTGTATGGAACATCTTAGGTCAGATTATATTATATTTACCCAGATTAGAATTTCCTCCCATTATTGAGATCTGTATTCATTTTGGAAGAATCATATCGAATGTGCTTCATTAGTTATTAATGATGTGGAAGTAAATTGTTGATCTGTATGGTCATCAGATGAGTGGAGGAAAGATGATATGGGTATGTTCAGTATTAAATTAGTCCTTGTTTGATTTGAGATTGGTTCTAGATGTATGTTTATTTTTTTTATCATAAGTATTTGAGGACTTATTATTAGAATATCCAAAATTATAAAGCTCTCAAAACATTATTCACATAATAAAGGGTTTATTCTTGAGTTTGAGGTCCTACTTTTAAGGATTAATTCTTAAAACGAGTCTTGGAATGTCTTCTTATAATTTTCCACGAGATATTTGGAATATTCCTAAAGTATTATAATTCTGATAAAAAGAATTATTATGTGTTATATAAATCCTTATGTTCAAATTACTTTTTCATTTTCCCCTAGAAACTATAAAATCCCATTTTTTAGTATAGTTTATATCAAAATTAAGTAAATATTTAACAAAAAAAATTAAAACTCATATTAAAAATCTTATAAAAAATTAAATTTCAAAATCAATTAATATTTTTAATATCCTTCAAATCCAAATTATGAATAAAAAACATAAACCAAATGATTTTACTCATTTAACAAATGTGTTTCAGAGTTCACCATGGAATAGAAAAAGTAATCATTACCCTATATTTATGTTAATAAGGTAACTAATTTCTATTGAAAAATAGAATTTTTTTTCAAAATTTGCCTCTTTTCAGTCTCCCACTATTGAAATATTTCCCATAAAGTAATACCATGACTTCCATTTTTTAAAGATTTTTCTTCACATAACTTAAGTATACATGAAGATAAAAGATAAAATCATATATTATTTTATTCTTTGAATTATCAAACCTCCTATATGAATTAACCCCACTCCCTAACTTCAATTCACTCACATGTTCTTATTCCTAGAGTGAAATAGATAAATTTATTTGTAATTATATTTTCACAAAGTGAAACATCCTTTTAACCCTTTATCTTAAGTTACATAATCCAAACATACAATTTCAACTTAATTAATACAACTCAATTTAATTCATCCAGTTAATTTACTGCTTATTCTTCTGGATTCAATATTCCCCTCAATGGAATAAATTAATTTTTGACTACTTAGTACTTATTAAAAAATTTCATAACATGATTTTGAAATATAGTTTTTAAATATGAACAAATGTTATATACTCACACACCTAATTTGTAATGTATCAATGATTAGTTATGGGATCTCAATTGGAAATTTTAATATTTTGGAAAATTAATTCTGTTAATTTTTTTTGACTTGGATCTATGAGGCATTATTTTCCCCAAATTCCATGTTACCTAAAATAATGTTTAAAATTCTAGTGACCTTAAGTTATAATTTCAATTCCACAATAATATTTTCACTCACAATCATTTTTCTATTTCAAGGACCAAATTTCTATGAAATCATGGGTAAACCTCACCCATGAGTCATTCTACTATCACAATTATAGAAAAAAATGAATTCATATATTCTATAATAGTATTCGATATGGGTATAATAATATTTAGTTCAAGATTTCTTATATTAAAAAACAATAAAAAGTAAAAAATGAAAAATATAATGTATAAATTGTTTACATGTTCTTAAAAAACATAAAAAAAATACTCCAAATAGGTTTACAAACATTTCCCCACACTCTTTCAACACTTATCACTTGAGTTCTGATATACATGAAAAAAATTTAGTAAATAATGAAAGTAAAATTACCAATACAACCTTGTGTTATTTATCCAGTAGGCTAAGTTAGGTTATCCCCTAGATGCTCTATGGAAAAAACAAAATCCAACCTCCTAAGTTAACCATTTTTTAAGTCTTATGGATAATATTAAATAAATAGTTAATTTTATTGAATAAAATTAAAATAAATGAAATAGATAAAGTAGGGCGTATATTTGTGTTATTCTATCCTAAGAGGGGCTGTAAATAGATTTTCTATGTCTAAAAAGTCCAATGATTATCCTAAATCAGATATAGGATGTTGTTTGTGCAATTAAAACCACCACATCCTCTCCATTATTGTTCTTCGTAGATAATATTCTTCATGGAAGTTAGCTTTTATAGATTACTTCATATCTAACGATTTATCTGTGTGGAGTAGTTAGTAAAATGGGGGTAGGAGGATAATGTGTGGGGTCTCCTTGGCCAATTTTTTGGTTTCTACCTCTTGATTTGGTGGCTACTCTACCTTTTTTCATTCCAATATTTATCTAGGGGTGGGTCAGTAAATAATTAAAAATGAATAAAAATAGATCAATTTGACTTCTGGTAAATATTATTTTCTTCATATGTAGTAGTTTTCACTTAGAAATCACAATGATAAACCACTAGTGTAATGACTCCAATTTTCCATGTATTTTTTTAAAATTGTGTAGATTATTTTTAAGAAAAAAAGTTTAGATGGGGTGTGATTTTAAGTCCATATGTTCTCAAAATAAATGTTCTAAATATATTAAATATATTAAATATCCCATGGGTGTAGTTTTCTTGAAAAAATTGATTCAAATTCTAAATAGGGTACTAAATTAGAAATCTGAGTGCACTGTTGATTTCAGAATGTGGGTTTCACCCTAGGTTCCACATAACTTTTGTCAGCATAGGGCATTTTTAGAAAACTCATCAAGGGCATAAAATGAATAAAATTATTAAAATAAATAAAATAATAAAATAATAATTTATTTTTATTTTATTTTATTTTATTAACACATCGAATATTGTGTCTATAAATAGACTATTGTGAAAAAATTATTGGGTCAGCCGCAAACCCCTAGAGCCATTGGAGAGTTTTTGTATGGAATGTTGAATGATATCACTCAGACTCACTACCACCATATTTGGGATTGGGGATCGTCGTGAAATGGAATCGACAGATATCATCAATGCTACTTCATTCTTTATCAATGATTGATCCAAATTAGGGTAGGAAATTTGTTGTATTTGTATTCTTCCCCATTTATAATTTCTATTATGAATGTGAATCAATCATCTAAGAGATTGATTCACAGTTCGGTCCTCTTGTGAGAAGATTTTATTTTCTAGGTTATATTGATATATTTTCATCATGATTACTCGTTATTCACATGTTTTTATAATATATATTTATTAATTAAAACATAAACATAGGATGAGGATAATTTCTTATGTTTTTGGTTGCCCATTTCTCCCATGATTATTCATTCATCCTGGGTGTTCATCGTTTAGTGCACGGTTTGACATATACTGATAACTCGAATGTTGCACACCTAATTCCTGGAACAATGGATTGAACTCATAGATCCAAGATTGATAAGACATGAAAATGGTGTGACGATAGAGGAGTAAGTGGACCAGATGATATAGGTACCCAGTTTTTGTTTTTTTAGTCCATAATGAAGAACATTCTTCAAAGGATTTTTCTGAACAAATCAAATGGTAGGAACATATTAATCAATGATAGTGGGACTCAACTAGGCACAGTTCACCATTTTCTAATGTGGAGGTCTCCATGTCTACGACTGAAGGAAGGAAAACAGATATGGAATCCAGATCTACGATTCTAGAACATTTCATTATACATAGCTTGTAAGTATAATATACATGCCATGTGGGCCACTTTTAATAAAAACTAGGGTTTCTGGGGGGAGATATTTATAACACTACATGTAACTTTGTCACATGTCATGTGATCCCCTTTTGGTGATCTCAGAGTGTACCTTGGTGAGTACATGGAAACAGGATGTAGTACACAATCATGTGTGCATTTTTTACTCCCCCACATACATGGATTGAAAAACATGACCACGGGCTGATCCATGTATTATTTTATGGGAAGAAGTACAACTTAAATAGTACACAATATTCTTACACACAGTCATGGACATGATCCGTTCACATGGTCATGGCCCAAGATTTAAGGGAAAGAATGTGCAACCCTACTACACACCATATACTCCTTAAAGGTTGGCTTCGATCACGTGTCCTCTATATCTTGTACATGTTTTGTTTGGGCGTGTTCCAAACATCCATTCCCTAGGGGTTTGTATGGAGTCACCACATAAACATAGTATAATGATCCCTTATGCTAGAATTTCTAGATAGATTTTTTTGAATCCTTCCATGGGGCCTATAGTGATATCATATATCTATCTTTGTTCCCTAGGTGGAGTTCTTGGTATATTCTTTACCAACACTATGCAGGTGTTGATCCTATACTTAGTAGGTTAATCCAATTTGATTTTTTTATATACCCCATGGACTTGGTAGTGATCTATATATGTGTATTATATTTCTTTGGACATTCTGTGTGTACTTTATATGGAAATAGTTGACCAGTATTACCTCTCGAATGAACATCACCAGTGCTATTAGACTCTTGGAGTGTGTTCTCCGGAATGAGGGATTTTTGGAACCTTCAAGTTGGAATTATAGGATTGAATTACAATTATTAATTTACCTCTATACTATGTATCTTTTTTGATAATATCTAGATATCTTGTTATATGTGATGTAGACATATATCTATGTATATATGATAATTATTCTTTTATTGTATGATTTGTGGTTTTGTAGTATCCTAATGGTTATTATTATACTCACCCATACAGGGTATTATCCCGCAGATGTCATGTATTGTGATGATTATTAAACTTTTGACAGATTCCTAGATTGACCAAGACCAGATGCTCCTTAGTGAGATACAATAGGCTGAGTTTTGTTTCTATGGTATCGAAATAGCAGTCCCTAGTTTACTTTTAGGTTGCTTTTTTTTTCAAACACATTCTAGTGAGATTATGCTTGGCCATGTTTACATTCCTTTACATCTTTTCATACTCTCGTTATTAGATTTAGATATATTAATGCATGGTTTGTTAGATGTTATTACATTTTAGAATTATATGGGCCTGGAGATATGTGTGTTTGTAAAAATACTTAGGATAATTCCTTCCATGTTAGTGATATGACTACTCATCACTAGTCTCCAACACTTGACTTATTAGAGATATGCTTAGGGATTCACGGTGTGGGACTCATTTGGATTGGTTGCGAAAGAGTTGTTTTAGAGGATTCATTTCATCCTTAGGATCATAGTTTGTGATATTGGTTTCTGGAAACAATGTTATGTATTTCAAGTTTTCCTTTTAAACCAAGGACTCTATTGTTGGTGTGATGGAAAACATATCCATACTACAAGAATCTCATCACCTTCTTTTCAAATTAGTACGTCATCACACTAGTTATAGAGAAAACAATGGTACATGAAATATATAGGAATTTTTTTTGGTTTTTATATTCTTTTTGAGTCAACTTCCTTGTTATACTCTATGTCCTTGGTATATCTTGTTTACTTTCATGATTCCTCTATGATGTATTCCAACTAGGATTAAGCATTAGGATTGTGAGGATTACCCCCTCAATGTCAAGGCATTGATATAGGGACTATTTTAAGAGGTTCTACCTCTAGGTGGTTCACTAGTTATACTAGTACATGTAGAGAATCTGATGGTTCCCACAGTACTAGTGGGCGAGGGTCATAGGATAAGCGGACTTAATGAGTTTCAATGAAAGATATCCCTCATGTTATTATATGATCCTAACCCATAGGTGGATGAGTAATAGCTTGAGGTGGTGACATGAGTTTTCCATCTAGTCAAGACACCTACAGATGAGGTGGTGATTCGGGTAGCGATACTTTTTGATGAATTTTCAAGATTATGATGGGGTTTGGTGACCCATTTATATGATGAGGATACTCAACCGTAGTCATAGATTTATTTTCTCTTCATAGATTATTTATCTATAGCTATGATGAGGTATCTATGTATCCAAGAGATTTTTGATCTCTATAAGTGTATCACAATAGTAGCTGAGTATTCATTGAGGTTCACGGACCTCTCTCGGTACTTGATGGATATAGTTCGAGATAAGTTCATCATGGCACAAAACATTAATAGAGGAATATGTAGATACATACAATCTAGTGTTATCCATATATTAATTCCTTTCTATACTAGGGTCCTAGAGTGAGATTTTGTGGTTGAGTGTTTCATAGATGAGAAGACGCATCCAGTGGTTTCTGGTAGCGGGCACAAAAGAGTAAAGACCTAAAAAGTTGGGATCTAATGATATTATGAGGGATCTAGACATGTATTACTTTCATAAGGAGATCCTAGGATAAAGGATATGTTGTTCATGGATTAAAGGTTGGGTCCAGTAATCACTATGAGAGGCCCTTCTACTCATTTAAAGACAGTATAAATCTTGCCTCATATTGTCCAAACATACAAACAGCTAACATAGAGACTGTTTATGGGATTTCGAGGTAGTGGAAATGGTAGGAGAAGGCGGGTCTGTAGAGTTGTCGATGTGGAAGTGGAAATGGGATAGTTTCATTGGGTGGTAAACACTTCGAGTTTTTACCACCACCACCCCGAAGTGGTCCATGCCTGGATCAGGGATGTATAGGATTGGGGTGAGGACAGCTACAGATAGTCAAGTTTTATGACCTAGAGACTCTGAGAACGATACGATGTATGATCATTTTCTTTTCTACCTTAAATATACAACAAAAAATACAAGTTCTAGTCATTACTTTATTTCCAAAAAAAATTGACACTTAAAGATTCTGATTGAGCCCTTTGCTCAAACCTTACCCTTAGAGACTCCTACTAGAGATGACCTAGAAATAAAATATTTGGGCTGAAAGTGTGACCTAACTCATGGATATGAGAGTTTCTTTTGGTATCTATTTGTATCAGTGATGAGACCATATAATTTGTTCTTAGGTATATATGGTTATCCATTGTTCATGTCCATATTGAATATTTCAAGCAGAGGATGAAGTGTGTACACAATGAAGAAACTAGGTTTTCCTTTGATGATGAAATGGAATTCTATCCAGTACAAGATGGAATCATGAATATCATGGTTCACTTGATTACTCATCATTTGGATGGCCTGAACCTTGGTAAAATGGATGTTATCAGTTCCCGGTTTCATGAGTGGTATTGGAGTATGAGGATGAAACTGATAGCTATGCTAGCATATCTAATGGATCCTACATCGATTAGTGAGATGAGCGTGAAATTGAAAGATTTTCATTTGGATGGATATGTTAGATCCATTGTTTGACCTTGGGAAATCCTAGTGTTTTTTCACCAAGAAGTTGGATAAGATATTTAGGTTATGTTTGGATTATAATTTCTTGAACCATGTGACCATGAATAACAAGTTTCCACTACCATGAATTGATGACCTCTTCAATTAGTTGAAATGGGAATGATGTTTCTTAATGGTTGGCCTCAGATTAGGATATCACCAGTTGATAGTACCAGATGAGGATATACTGAGGATGATGTTTATATGTATCTATGATATCTATGAGTACATGGTGATCCCCTTTGGCATGAAGAACATCCCAGTAGTGTTCATTGGACTCATAAACAATATATTTTTACCTTTCATAGACTTATTAGTAATAGTTTTTATTAATGATATCCTTGTGTACTTGACATACTAGGAAGGAATATGAGACACTTGAGGATGGTCCTTGATATAATATTAGAGAACAATATTTATGGGAAGTTCTTGATGTTTCAATTATGCATTCAAGCAGTCCAATTTCCAAGACATGTTATCTTAGTAGATGGAGTGGCAGTGGACCTGTCCAATGTTAAGATTGTTTTAGCTTGACAGCCACCTAAGATCATGATGAATGTATGAAGAATCCTTCTATTTCTAGTCTATTACAAGAGATTCATACATGATTTATATCGAAAATCATCACCAATGAATTCTTGGACCCAAAAGGAGAATCATTTCATGTGTTTAGAAAGGTTCCAATAGACGTTTTAGTGGTTGAGGAAGATATTGATGAGAGGTCCCATCATAAGATTCCCATAGGATGGTATCAAGTATATTGTGTTCTGCAATAAATTTGCAATCAAAATTGGTAATTCTCATATGCGGAGGAAAGTGGTGATTGTATATGCTTAATTTTTGATGAGACCCCTCGATCAGAACTAGATGATGCCAGATCATGAGTTAGCAGTGGTATTCATCACATTAATGATTTGGAAACACTACCTAATGGAAGAGTGGTTTGTCATCTAATCTAATGTGAAGAGTGTCTAGAACATATTCTCTAAAAATGATCTTATCTTGAGGTAGAGTCAGTGGATAGAGATCCTCAAGGATTATGAATTCTAAATTGTTTATAGTCATGGGAAGGGGAATGTGGTAGTAGATTCTCTCAATATGATATCTTGTTCACAGTTGATGAATAAGTCCTCATAGCAGTTGGCCTTGTTTCAGTTATCATTTGTGGATGGATATGAATCCTCTTACCTGTAGTTGATGGTTTTTCTCCACTTCTTTTATAGTAATTCAAGGAGTACAACTTGGGATTTCTGAATGTGAGACCCTACATACATAGATATCCACTAGACATGCTCCCGATGGATTTTAAAAGGGGGGATCAGTTCATTATTTCTAGAGGATTCATGATTATACTAGTGAAATTTTGAGAGGTGGATATAAAAGAGTTTATAAATCTTCTTGGATAGTACATACATGTGTGGAAAAGATGTACCAGGACATCATAAGTATGTTTTGGGGTCTAGGGATGAAGTTGGTAGTTTCTTAGTTTGTCTCTTGATTACTTACTATTCAATAATTGAACGCTAACAACCAAGTCCTAGTGGGTATAGCTCAACACCTTGAGGTTCCGGATTGGAAGTGAGATAGGATATCTAGGGAATTCTTGATGGTATTACCATGTGTATCCATGTGACATAATGGAATATGGGTATAGAACGACTCACCAATTCAACCCACTTCTTATCCATTTGAGATAAGAGGTTAGTATAGAGATTGGGACACCTCCATGTGCAGGAGATAGTACAACTCTATGTAGTTCCATCAATGATCATTTCTTTCCCTAATGCTCGCTTCACATCTTAGTTATAGAAGGGATTGAAAGAGGAATTTGGGACACTGTTAAACTTGAGCACAATATTTCACCCCCAAAATAATAGTCAAACATAGTAGAACATTCATGTCTTTGAGGAAACGTTGTGATCATGTATGTAGGACTTTGGTTGTAGTTGTGTGGATCACCTTCCACTAGTGGGGTTTTTGTACAAAAAAACAACCATTAACCATAATTATGGCACCATTTGATGATTTATATGGGTGACCTTGTAGGTCACCACTTTGTTGGACCAACCCTTGTGATTCAAAACACATGGACCTAGAGTTGGTGTGAGAAACTACTGAAAAGGTGAAAATCATTCAAGAGTGGATGAGGACTGCACATAGTCATCATAATTTTAATAAAGATAGATAATGGAGTCCTTTGGAGTTTTAGGAGGGATAATGTTCATTCTTATGGGTTTAACCATGATGTGGATTATAGAGAACTGGGTGTGGAAGAAAGTTATTTCCACGATTCATTCTTCCTTTCCAGATATTGTGTAGAGTTGGTGAGGTGGTATACTTCTTAGCTCGACTACCATAGTTAGACTTGATGCACAACATATTCCACATGTCATAGCTAAGGAGGTACGTACATAACCCATCACATGTTATTGACTGTTGTGATCTAGATATGGAGGACAGATCTACCCTTGCTGAGTACCCCGTAGATATCGGGGATTAGTATGAAAGGATCCTTCTTGGGAAAGTGATTCCTTTAGTGTATATCTGATGGTAGTATATAAATATTTAGAATACTACATGGGAGAAGGAGTCTTAAATCCATACTCATTACATGAATCTCCTTGTTTATACATTGTTTTGTCTTTTTGGGATGTAAATCCCCATGTTGGGGAGAATTTAATGACTCGTATTTTTTATGTATTACTTTTGGATATTTTATGGATTATTTTCAAGACTAGGAATGGTGAATGAAATCGATTCCAAGGCCAGTTCTACATATAATAAATGTCCAAAATATATTAAATAAATTAAATAACACACACACACACACACATTTTTCCTAATTTTATTAATAACATCTAAAATGGAACTCGGATTAGAAATATGATGGAATCGTTGAGTTCAAAACATGGTTTTAACATTAGATGCAACATTACTTTTATCATCACAAGGAGATTGTAGAAAAGTACTCAAGTTTGTAAAATGAATAAAATAATTAATTAAATTTTTATATTTTATTTCATTGATTTAGCTACAGAAATATATTTAAATAGAAGATTATGATGAAATTATAAAGTTAGATGAATAAACTTAGATAAACTTGAGAGTATTTTGAGAGAGTTTTGGAGAATCTCTCTGAACTGAACATATGCCAGATTGTGGATAGAATCTCATCATGAAACATAATTGAAGGATATCACAAATGAAAATGAAATAGATTTGTTTTTTGTTAGTGATCGATCAAAATCAGGGTAGGACATCTGTAATTTTGGGATTCTTCCATGTTATTAATTCCTAATATGAATTTGTATCAATCAACCAACAGATTTATCTGAGGTTCAGATGCCTTGCAGTATGAGTTTATTTTTAGGTTTATTCATAGATATTTTATTCATGATTATTGATTCTTCTCTTGTCATTCTAATGGCGATGGATTGATTTTGACATGAATATTGGATGAGGTTTTTACCTTATGTTTTTGGTTTTTCATTTCCCCATGTTTATTCATTCACCATGGGTGTTCTTAGTTTGGAATGTTGTTCGATGTATATTGTAAACTTGAACATTGTGATTCCAATACAGGGAGAAATTGTTCGAAATCATTTATCCATGATCATCATGACACGATGTTGGGGCAATGATCAAGGTGATAATAGATTGGATGACATAGGTACTCATTTTTTGTGTTTTCAGTACACAACTATGTACTTCATTCAAAGTCATTTTATGAAAAAATTGAAGGATTAGAACAAGTTAATTTTTGATGACATGACTCAATGGGACATGTTTCAAAATTTTATAGAAATTTGGTTTCTGAATCGATGGCCAGAGGCATGAAAATGAATGTGGAATATATATCTAAGATTCTTGAAAATTCTATAGTACACGGTGTGTATGTGATAAAGACACACAGGGTGGGATCTTCTCAGTGTAGGATAGGGTTTTTAGGGTAATAAGTATCACACAACATGTGACATTATCAGATGGAATGTGGTCCTCTTTTTGTGAGATCTGCATGTTCCTAAAAGGGTATATAGACATGGGATGGATTACCCAGGCATGAGAACATTGTGTACTCCCACACAGACATGGCGTGGACAACATGTACATGGGCTAAGCCATGTACTGGTACATGCTAATATGTACATAGGAACAAGCATTCCATTTCATTCTACATGGACATGGTCACAGGTCATTTACATGGGCATGAACCAGTGTCAAGGGGACACAACATGTAACCCTAATACACACCGTATACTCTTAAATGTTAGATTGGATCCCATTCCCTATGTATCTTGGTAAAGATTCATTTGGGTGCATTCCCCATATCAATTTCATGATGGTTAGTATGGATTCCCCTCCTCCACATAGGATAATGATCACTCCAGCTTGGCTTCCTAGATAGAGTTGTTTCCATCCTTCCATGAGGCATGGAGTGAGATAATCTATTCATCTTCATGCCCTTTGTGGAGTTATTAGTATCAATGTGACCCAAAAAACATGGGTATTGATCCACTACATAAAAGGATAATCCATACTGAGTTGTTGGTATACCCAAGGGCCTTGAGAGTGATTATCAATTGTGTATTGTATCTTTTCAATCATAGAGAATGTACTTCCTATAGTGATATACAATGATCATTACCTCTTAGAAAGTCATCATCAGTTATATCAGACTCTTGGAGTGTGTTCTCCCAGATGAGTGCCATGTGGAACCTTTAAGTTACAATCCTAGGCTAGCATTATAGTTGTGACTTTACCTCTAGACTGTGTTTATTTTTTGAGTATATATGGATATTATTGTTATTTGTGTTATAAAGATATACATATATATATATATATATATGATTGTTATTATTTTTTGGTACTTTCTGTGGTTTCAGGGTGTCCTACTACGGTATTGTTATAGTCTCTAATGAATAGGATGTTTCTGCACAAGTCGTGTCCAGTGCATACGATTGGCCTTTTGGTAGAGTACTAGTCGGACCCAGACATTTTGATGCTTTGTGAGACCATACATACAAAGGTATGTTCTTAAAATATCTTCATTATAGTCCCAAGTTTACCTTTAGGATGGACTTGTTTTGAGACTCATTTTGGAAGATTATATTTGGACCTGTTTACTTTCCTTTACTTCCTGTCATACTCTAGTTACGAGATTTGGATATATACATGAATATTTGTTTATTTATTTTTTACATTTAGATATTATATTCTCTTGAATATGTATGTGTTTTATAGGTACTACAGCTAAGGCATTCCATGTTAGTGATAGGTATACTCATCACTAGTCGCTAGCCCCTGACCTATTAGAGGAGGGATATGGGAGTTGAGGTGCATTCCCCATTGGTACAGGTCATGAAAACTAGAAAACCTTTTTCTATTATAACTCCATCCTTATATTCTTATTTTGGTTTGTCTCTGATTATTTTCACTCAAGAGATACCGCCTTGTGCATGTTACTACTACACTTGGCATCACATTTGTTTCACCGCATTCCATATTTCCAATGATCAGAAACATTCACCACTCCTTCAGAGATGTTTTCTCCATGAATGAAACTAGATGATGCTATATCAATTCCTCCTTCCATGGATTCATTATTGGAAATTGTAACTTAGTCCATGACTCCCTCAAATATTAATATGTGTTCATGAAACTCATTCTTATATCCATTTATTTACGGATTCTAGTTAATAACATTGGTTCTATATGGACATTCCAAGGGGTCTAGACAGGGCTGCAATGTTTTGTTAGGGGATTATTCATGTTGGGCATCAATGGAATGTCTATATTCTAAAACTTTCATCACTTTTATTCTTACTCGTAAGAGGGATTCACTATGGTGCAGAACATGAGGAATACCATGTCGATGTTGGGTATCTTGTGGGAGAGGTATCTATTCTGAGGTTTTTCTCAGGCATCCCATGTTTAAAACATGGTTAGGCTGCTATTTTAATGTCTTATAGAGATGGAGGGAGAGAGGTCGGTTAGGATTCTTGTTGGAGGCGGATGAAGGAGGTACATCCCTTTGAAGGTGAACCTGAAATTCTTACCAGATGGATGGATCAGAAAACTCAATTAGAGCGGACATATGATGGTGTGTCCCATAAATGTAATATGTCATGTCATGAAGGATGGTATGGATACCACTAAGGTTTGATGAGAGATGTACATACCTAGGATGGATCACCTTAAATGTTTTCTAGATGGATGGATCCGAACACCCAGTAAGAGTGGACCTAGGATGGTGTGTCCCATGAAGGGAATATGTAACAACATAAAGGATGACCTAACAACAATGATGGAAGATTAGAGAAGTTAATCTCTAAGATGTAGAAATTGGAATTTTTACTGGATGGATGGATTAGAACACCTAATGATAGATGAACCAGGATGGTGTTCCCTCTAAGGTGAGGATGACACACTGTGAAAGATGATTTGTACACCACTTAGGGTGGATCTGAGAGGTGAATCCATATGAGGGAGGCCCCACGGTTTACAATTGATTAGTATTGAACCTCTTTGAGGATTCCTATGTACCCTATTCGAGAACATGGATCAAAATGCAAGTAGTTCGAGAGGGTATGGTGCGGGGATTAGACATGGTTATCATACCTACACAAGGGGATTGATCTTGGTTGGATGATGGATGACTTAGGTCTTACTCATGATTAGCTACCCAAGTGATTCTAGGGGAATCAATGTTGTTAATGGGGATTACAAGTAGAAACATCCCAAATGAATGCCATGATATCACCAATATGCAGCTTCCCAGGTAAAAATCATGATGGAGATGGGTAATGCCTTGAAGTGGAATGGATGAAATGGATACAGTGTGAGAGATATCAGGATTGAACCTCAGGAAGGTTTGCTAGGTATCCTAGTTAGTTGGTAATAAAATTCCACATTATTCTAGAGACACTAAGTAGTTTATCATCATGCGGTGGGGATGAGAGTGAACTAACATGAAAATAAGGGAAAGGGTGAGATGGAAGAATTGTCAGGATTGAACCTCTGGGAGGTTTCCAATGTATCATAGTTTATTGGGAATCAAATTTCACATAGTTTCGATGTGGGGTTGGGACACCTAATATGGATTCCTAGATGGTAATGGAGGCATGTTATTGGGGATTATACAATGGAACTACCCATGTGGATTATGTAATCTCACTGGGATATGGCTAAGGTGATAGAAGATGGAGAAGCACACCCCATAAAAGGTGGATCTCAAGGGATGTGTCCCATAACGGGAAGTTGTAACATAATAAAGGCTGATATGGACACCAATGTGGGAGGATCAAAGAGGTATATCCCTAGGAGGGAGACAATGAGTTTTCCATTGGTCAGTATTGATCCTTGTGGAGGATTCCTACATACCATGTTTGTATGATAGGGATAAAAACTCACAATGTTTGGAAAAAAATAGAAAATCACCAGAGTTTATAGTTTTTTGGGATTGAAATTCATGGATTATTCTTACATAACATCTTTAGAGGATAGGGATCAAAATTCATGTAGTTTGGAAGGTATGGGAATGGGGATTACTCAAAGAGGACTTTCGATTGGGATAAATAATGGTGTCACAATCATTGTTGACCTATGAGACCACATGATTCATGATTGGACTGAGAAACATGAGGGAGGTGTAGACCAAATAGTCACGTCATGAAAGATGTGTCAGCGAGAGATGGTGTGTGCCATATGCATAAAATATGCTATAGGAGGATAACATTCCATGTGAGTGGGATCTAATTCCATTTTAGGAAGATCCCAATCCCATGGAGATGAGTGGTCATGGAAAATTCCTGACATGAAACACCCCATGTGCATTGCCTGGGGAAAGAAGATAGTTTAACATTGTGTGCTGAGGATGATGGGGATTGAAAGTTTTAACTTCAAATAGATCAGATGAGGAAGACTCACTCCAAACTCCTTGGACATACAAACTCGATGCTCACCAACCCTTAGTGGTGGGAAGGCATCGAAAATCCTTGATGGGAGTGGTGTGGATGAGTGGTTGATAGTGGGTCCCACATCAGCATGGCTATTCCAAATAGAAAAATCTGTTAGCGTACCTATTCCAGAACCAAGAGGTAGGAAAATCTGCTAAGGGAAACTACATAAGCTACTAAGAAATCAAAACATGCAACACTTGATTGCCACATGGAGGATTTTCATACAAGATGTGGGATTTCAGAGAAAAATGGGCTCAAATATTGTGGTTTGGAGTAAAGGAAATCCATGGAGATAAAGGGAAGGGGTTCACACAATATTAGAGGATAGTGAGAAAACGAGAGTGTCTTAGGAATAATATTAGGGTTGCACAAGGGTAGGTTGTGTGATAAAGATAATTCATTTCATGAACTTGCCTTAGGCCAAAAGTAAATAGTTGCGCGTCAAGCCCTTGTGGTCCCACATGAAGGGGAACACATATGGGACATGTCATGAAAAAACCAATACCTTGAGGGGTTCATGGATTGCATGCTGTAATATAAGAGGAGTTTTTCTGCACAAGGGATTGATGGTTCGACTTCCAGATCACTACCTCAAAGAAACAGGCTCCCTACTATTTATATGAAAAATCCTTAGTGTTGTCGCGTAAGAGTTTTGGTGCATAAGAGGGTGTTAGACTTCCCATTGTGAATATAATAAAATTACAAGAATTTTGTCCTTTTATCAATGATCTCTCCACTTTCATGTTCCTTCCTCAACCATTTTTGGACCACTAGGGTGGAAGAGGGACTTATGATGCCTCACGTAAGATTCTGTCATACAAATTTCAATTTGATGTGTAGCTCTCAAATCTTGCATGCGGCTACCTTGTCCTTCTATGTATATTATTTTGAGTCTAAGGGTGTCTTCAATTTTCTTAAAGATGACTATTTTCGAGCTCAATCAGAATTTGGTTCCAACAAATCCTCCCTTGTTATATGATCAGAAAGGGGAACAGAAGGCCGAGTTCTGAGGGAAACATTGAAAAGAACAGTGCATGTGGGGATGTGTGTGAAAAATCTGAAGACCAGAATGTAAGGAACCTTGTGTGTGCACACGGAAGACCTGATTAGTTTCAATTAATATGTAGGGGGTTGCCATTCATTATAACATGAATTTCAATATAACAAGTGATTTCTCTCCCAGGCATGTGGGTTTCTAAATCCTTGATGGAAAATTAAGTTTCAGTCACTATCGTACACACTACTCTTTAATTCTTATATGATTCATAATTTGGATGAAATTATAGTCCATTTATGTGTTCTATGACCAAGATTAGTCCCAGACAATTTTTTTTCATGCAGACCATCAGTTTTTCCTGATCCTAGCATTGTGTTTCCAAAATATGATCAACAATTCCAGTCAACAAACCAATGCTATGAGGGAAGATTCTATTTCTGTGTAGAGAGAAAATATGACCAGGAATCCTAAAATAATTCATACAAGAATTTTCCTTCCAGACAATCATATCCTCTTAGGCATGCTGACGCAGCTATAGAAGTATTATCTCATAAGAAATAATGTCCAATTGTGGAATTTATAGATTCCTAATGAAGTATCCTAACAGGGCATTGAAACTGATTCACCATGGTTGTGGGTCATGTGTGAAGATAGTCTCTAGTGGTAAAACATCACTATTAATGGAAATGATTCTCGGTATAGTTGGGATAAAGATATCTATGTTCTAAATTAAAAGACTAGGAAAATGATGGGAGATGAGTCAGTGCCTGAGTAGTGTCTGGCCCACTGTACAAGAATCTTCTGAATAAGTATAAAATATGAAAGGGTGGGATGGTGAAGGATAGGGACCTGATTTATGGGGGTAACATTAAAATGAATGGGCATGGGTGTACTGGGTGCGCTATAAATGAGAGAATTTTAGAGAATAGTTATGCAATATTGAGCTATTTGAAATTGTATAGACATCTAAATTTCTCATCTACCATCAATAGGAAATAGGGCCAAAGTTTTTCAGCCAGTGATCCCATAACACAATCACTTTCCACCTCTACCATGGGGAGGTCAGCATCTATTTGTGGGATTCTACCTGTATTAGAGGAATTCCCCTGGAAGATCTTTAGTATGAAGAGTTACTACCAATAGATAATATCTTGGAGGATAGAGCATGAACCCCCATCATGACATGGAATCTGCTTGATGTAGTGAAGTATACGTTTTAGATCGAATACATCTTAAAAGAAATTCCATTTCTGAAATGGTTCAGCTTGTTCTTCATGATGGATAAAAAGGTGAGGATTCCAGACTGAGGCATGCGATGCCCGAATGTGTCATAGATGGGAAAGGCATGATCATATCGGGTTACCATGGAGGTAAAAGAATATCAATCATGGGGGTACAACATCGGTGAGAATTGGGACCCATTAGTGCGTTAAGATACTATTATTATTGCATTACTAGGAGGGTAGTTGTTTCCTGTGATGGAAACAAGAATGGGGTCCTCCATGGAACCTTGGCGATGGAGGGGATCAAGGAAGCTCGTAATAAGGTAAACCTAGGAGTACCAATCTCGGAAAGACTCTACAGAATTCTGGGATGCATCTCAAGGGGATGAATGCCTTGGATGATATGTAGAGCATTCCAGATCTTGCATGGATGGATTTCCACTCACCTCAGAGGATACGATATCCCAAAAACCATATGTCCTCTACGAAATGGTCTAAATCCATCTCTTCTGAACATAGCTGGGGTCCAGCCACTGATACTCAATGATGAAATGGTTAAGATATATATAGGTAATCACACAAATTTCAACATTCTCCCATTCCACACTCTGATTGTCTATATGATGGATGACCTATGAGGTCCATTAGAGAAAATAGAATATCTAAAAAGAATCATGGGAGGTGTCCTAGTGGTCCAGATTGATGGAATGATCCTTGGTGAACCAAAGGTGCCATCACACTTTTCCAGACTAATCAAATACCTTTAGAAATTTTTGAAGACAATTTATATAGAGGTTTTCAAAGACAACAACCCCTCCATCCTCTGTGAATTGTTGTTCCTAATAAAAATTAATGGTTTTGGAGAAACCATTTTACTACCATGAGCAGATATTGATGACGGACAATCAATATAATATTCTATGAACTTGGTGGTGGCATTCCCTAAAACAATTTTGCAAAGATACTTTATGAAGATCGAGGTAACAAGCATTGGTTCAGAGTAGTGAAAAGGTAGATAGGCTGCCAACCGAGAGTCAAGACAAGGTGAAATCCAGGTAATAGGGGTGGCACAAGATGAAACTTCGATGGCGGGGATGTCACATGGTGTCGCTACACCTTCACCTTCTTAGGAGGGCTGGTCCCGAAATTAGGCACATGGGATAGCCAAATAATACCTTTGTAAACATATAATATATCGGTTACAACTAGTTTCTGATGCTGTATTCCCAACCCTCTAGTATTCTTGGAGGATGTTGTTATAATCGTTACCAACTGAAGACTTGTGGAGGAGGCTGATATGCTCTAGGATTGAACTGCCATAAATTAAGCATATCTAGGTAGAAGACCTGGTGGAATTTTCCCGGAGACATGTGTACCTGAAATCTATTGAAGCCTATTCATTTCAATAGGTAAAATAAAAAGAATTAAATCTCACGGTGAAAGTAATTTTTAGTTCAGATCATACTTTGGATAAGATGATTCCCTTGTATGACATCAGTGAAGGAGAAAAAGAAGAAGAAATATAAGAAGAAGAATATAGTTTGAGGAAAAAGATGAAGAAGAATAGGAAGAGTCTAAATATGAATACCCAGATAGTGGGGAACCCTTGGGGAAAATATCTCATATAGGGAGCCCCAAGAGAGTGGTGAGATTACGGGCTCTGAGAAATGGATTGATGAACATCTCATAGTAATTCTTAGCTTATATATCCCTTGGTCCATTCTCTTTTCAGAAATCAGATCCACTAACTATAACTTGTCCTGTATAAGATCACATCAAGGTAGATCAAGGATATCCCAATGCAGGGGTCAGAACATGCCAACGGATGGGAAGGGATATGCCCTTGGGCATACATCTGATATTGATCTAGACAATCAGTCATTCGTGGCTGAGGTGGCCAGTGCTAGGCCGACCAGGGGGAATCGGGGATCTTGGAATCTCAGGATACTGTCATTTTCCATGGGGATCTTGTTCCAATCATCAAATTAATAAGTGATTAAGTTTCACTAGTGATGGAAGTACATATAGTGACTCAATAAATTGACCAGGCACTGGTCAGATCTCAAATGTAGCAAACATCATAGGCCCATATCTATTATATGAGTATCATGATAATTGATGTGAATATTCCATGTAGTGATAGTGTGACTATAGTCTAGAAATATTGATGTGTCTGGGACATCTATTTCATCCCCTCTGATAACTGCACCGGTCCATGAGTTTCTGATCATTCACGATGATACAACCTTGGAAATAGATGAGTGGTCAATTTTGGTTGCAGGTGATTCCACTAGTGGGTTAGAAATCGATGTCGGTTTTCGTGAGGCTACTAAAGAAGGAAAAATTAAAAATTTCCATCCCAATGTAATAGAGACTTGTCATCCAAAGAGAATGTCGGAGGAGGACCCAGCTATTGGAAAAGTATCAATTTTCCCAAAATATGAGCTCACAGGCCCTGAGGAGCAGGATGACATTGATCTTGGAATGTCCAAGGAAATTTCTATGACTCAACACATGACATGGAAATGCATCATTCATTTTCTTGAGGACTTAGAAACATAATGGGTGAGTCAAATGAGTTCACGTCACTATTGGATATGCTACCTATGCACTAGAGGGGAAGATGATCATGATCTTCTTGTGTTGATCTGTGATCGTGTTTCTGAGAATATATAGGAATATCGTCAACAAATAGATACTTCCTTATTCCAAGATAAATATGACATTATTTGAATGCTTCGGGAGGTTGAACTAGAGATCCAACGTCTAGAATAACAGAAAATATAATGTTCCGTCTTTACCCCCAATCAATCGGAACATGTTTTGTTATTGAAGTTATAGCTGGAAGAATCCCAAGAGTATCTAAAATAAGTGAGCCATCAAGTGGATGATCTCTGAGCTTAGTGGGAATAGATGAAGATCATGGCTAATTAGCTCCATCATAAATTCGTTGATGAAGAGAGGGAGCTCTAAATGCAGCAACAGACTCTGGAGGCTAAATTCCAGAATGTGGAGGAGCTAAATCATTCCATTTAAGGATCCGATCCAAATGGTCTATGTTTTTTCAATCATAGGAAACATAATTTATTTTCTTTTTCTTTCTTTGAATTTCATACTTGAACAAATTATTTCTTGTTTCAATTACTGCACTTAAATCAATCATTTGAATCAACAAATGACCAATATCTAAGATCATGTGGGTCATGCCCGGTGTATGAAACAAGGTATGATCAGATAACTATTCATTTTTCATGAGAGTTTCAGATAAAAATAGAATACTCAGGGTCTGTTATTATTGACTGACCATCTGGAGTGTTTGGGCCAAGAGAGTCTATGACAGGAGGACATGGATCTCAGAACAACAAATTTTCTTCTCCTAACTTGCACTCCAGCATTAATGGTATAACTCCAAGGGAGTTTGAATCGTCCTAGAAAAAGGGGAATGAAAATTGTGAATCACAAAGCCCAAAATTAGTAACTCTGGGAGGATTGAATGCTGGCACATGATAACTACTGACCATGTTCAAAACATAGTATCCATACCACTTGCCTAAAATGGTAAAAGACAAACGAGTGTTGACCACTGACCATATTTGAAACATGATACCTAACTCAAAATGTTGTCTGGTGTCTTCTGAAATGTTGACCTAGGATGGTAGGTGGGCTAATGTAGCATAATCAAGATTTTTGGGGTTCCCTTCATACATGAAATAGGATGAGAATCCAAATTTTTTAATATGAATCATGGGATGGATTGATTTATTGTTCCAAAGGATTCTAACACTCTCTAAGTTACAACACCATGTACTAGATCATATTGGTGTAGGGGAATTGGTCTAAACAAAAATCAAACCCATCTTTTTGGAAGGACCTCTCTAGAGAGGGCCACATATTCCTTACAGTTTTACATCATGCAAATGAGGATGATGAAAAAATAGTTTAATGTCATAAAATAATGTAGATTTATTGAAGAGTTTATCATTATGTGATCAGGACATGTCTCATAGTTTAGCATCATGTGATAGGGACGTTGTACACAGTTTAAGATAATTTTTTATGGACTATGGAAATAACTATTCCAAACATAATTGTGGAGTATGGGGGAAAGAATCCCATTGTGAATGATCCCAATGAAGCTTTCCTACTAGAATATTATTAGGAAAAATACTGAAATAAGGAACATGTGATATGGTTATGTGAAAAATCAAAATAAATATCTTAGTTTAAATTCATAGTGTTTGTACTATAACAAAGGCCAAGGGGGTGAGGGTTGGATGAGTTTTTGGCTGGGCCCATGGAAAATATTCCAATACGTTGCTAAGTATCCCTTAATGGGAGGAATCAATACATTTTTTTATAAAAAATAAAGTGTGGTTAGAGGCCAAAACTAGTGGGGGAAATCCTCTCCAGCGAGGAAGCTGAAGCATCCCATAATCATCATGAGGTATCATGAATTTGTTAAAGGTGGGGTTATAGTTTAATTTCATGTGATGGAAAATTGAATCCTATTTTAAGATCATATATCTTGAACCATAATAGAGGAAAATTTAAAAGGGGACTTGTAGTGTGGTATTAAACCTGATGTGAATGAGGGATAAAGAGTCACAACACCACACTACACATTACATTGGAAATTATGTATACAATTTAAAGGCATATAAGAAGGAAAATCAGCGTTGTGCATTTTAACGTTAGGAATTCAAGAAGATGATCCCATAGTTTAATGTCATATTGTAAAGAATATGTGGTGGAATTATCTCAAGGGAGATATGTATGATGAGTCCATTATATCACAACATGAAAGGGGAACAATGAGGCCTAATTCCCCAAAACACAATGCTAAGAGAAGCATAATAGGATCCTTATTTAAGGTTATAGAGTTTGGACCAGTGAGATTGTACAACTCCTCTATGTGATTAAAAACCTTACTAAGACCCCTAATCTGATGTGATCTATGCCTAGTGTGGAAAACAAGGAGTGATGTTAGGATTTATCTGTCACATATATAATCATATAGTAAGGGTGAGGAAATATCAGGGTGAGAATCTTACAATGGTACCAATATTCCTTATAAACATGCGTTGATGAACGGAGTGAAAACACCAAAGGTGTTAGAGTTCCACTAGAACATAAGAAGGTGGGAATGATGTAAATTGAAACATCCAAGGTCATAATAATGAATGGGGTGACTGATTAGAAGGATCAATATTGACTGTTTTCATTACACAAGATCAACAACATCACCAATCAATGGTGGGGTGGGAAATGCTGAATTGACGGTTCACCATGTACGAAACATAGGATCCACTATTTTTTTTCCAAGATTCCACTAAAGAATTATCATAGTATGGGAGGTGAGGTGATGAAGAATTAGATCATAACCGTTATAGGGTATATCATAATGAAAAATATGGTGTAAATCTAAACCTAGAAAGACTCAAAGAATGGATCTACGTTAATGAAATGTCCCCATGAAACTCAAAACTTTAGGTCTCATGCCCTAGAACATATAAACAAGTTAGTGGTAGGACCCAACTGAACTCCGAGTAAAAGGCCCTAGTATCAAAAACATTTTATAGTCATATTTCTTTGACTAAATTGATGAAACTGGTGATATTTTGTGTGGCGCTGTGAAGCAGTCTGACATAAATGAGGACCAAATATTCCCTATCACCACAAGAAAAATTCTTTACAAGAACTCTCACACATATTAAAATCATAAGGCTTGTAATTGGGTGCCCAGTTTAACATCGTTTTCTTGGGACATTGGTAATTCTCCTTTAAAGGTCATGAAAAATGGACCACCTATGCTTTGTAGTTGAATGATGTGTAACTAAGATGACGTTTCCATTGCTTAAGGTCGTGTTGTATGGATGAACTGTGTATTTTAACATCATACGATATGGATGAGGAAATACAGTTTAACGTCATGTTGAAAGAATATATGAAGAATGTTTAGGTCGTATTTCTTGGACCATGTGTTTTTATTTTAGGGCTATAGATTAATAATTGTGGGGTGATCATTAAATTTAATGTAACGAAACATGGATATTGGATAAAGAGAGGTATCATAGAGGGGAAATGTGTAGAATATAAATAACCTGAGGTGAATGAGGACCAAAGAGCTTCAGATCACACCACACACCCCCAAAGGAATATTCAGGCCAAGGGCCGAAATTTTTTGTGATCCCACGGCTAGGCCCAAAGAAAAAATATATGGGCATTGCTACATATCCCATGAGAATGGGAATCGAACTACATGTAGTTATTGAAAATGGAATTGTAGAAGACTGATGCCAGTGGTGATTTCCTCTCAAGCAAGAACATCGAGGCTACACAATTTAAAATCATATAGATAAGACAAGATGGGACATCGCAACCCAAAAATACATGTAGGAACATTAGGGATAACCTGATGTGAATGAGGTCGAGGTGTCCCACACCACCCCACATGATCTTGAAAAGATTCACGCATAGTTTATAGTAGTGGTGTTTTTACTTGGGTACCTATTTTAAAGTAATATGCGTGTATTTTTTGGAATTCACCTTTTAAGTCCATGTGAAAGAGACCATCAATGTTGTGTAGTTTATCATCATACAACTAAGACAATTAACATGTAGTTTAACAACATATAGTAAGGACAACAGTTGTTATGTAGTATATTTTTATGAAACAAGGATGAGGCAACAGAATTTAACATCATGTTTTAATGAAATATGCAAATAGTTTAAGGTCGTGTGGCTTGGACCATATGGTTCTTCGTTTAGTGTCATTGAATTCAAACCATGGGGTTCTCTTTAGGTGAAATACTATTTGAGGAATATAGAACTGGTTGGAGGAGATATGTGATCCCCATATATGGTTACTAATGAATATGCTCCATTGGGATATACCTTGTGAATGATGTAAGGCCCTTCCCATTTGGGATTCATCTTTCGTGGTACTAGGTATCATTGGTGTCCTTAGAGCTAGTACCATATCACCTTGGAGAAAATAGTGAAGGATAAATTTCTTGTTGAACACTATGGATATCTTATCCCGATGCGCTCTATATTTTCCAAGGACCATTTCCTATTCTCTTCAAGGGTTTATATTTTGGATATCAAAACTTTTGCTACTTCATTCAATGTCTTCTGATCATAGACATTTGTGTGGAGTGATGGAAAATGAATCTTGATTGGCTGGAATGCCTTAGTTCCATACACTGGGAAATATGGATTCACTTGGATGGAATTAAGAGTCATTGTCTCATAATCCTAGAGAGTGTTGGGGAGAATTTTCAGCCAACATTTCTTATTATAACACACAATCTTCTATAAAATTTTGGAGAGAGTATTTTTGAATTCATTGATCTATCCATTTTCTTGAACGTGTTTTCCAGAAGTATGGTTGGAACGGATGTTGTACATGGTGTACAACTTCTTCATCTTAGCTACCAGAAATTTGGTGTTGTTTTCCATGTGAATGTCATGAGGGAATCCAAATTGATAAATGATATAGGATATAATGAACTCAACAATGGACCGTGTTTTCACTTCCTTGAGTATAATGGACTCAGTCCACTTGAAAAAGAAATCTGTTACATCCATAATGAACCTTCACTATCGAGATGTTACTGTTGGATATGGTCCCATGACATCAAGTACCCAACCAAAATTGGAAAAGAGTACTTGGTAGTATTGGGGGGGCTTTTTTGGTCGATTCATAAAGTTGGAATGAATCTAACACACATGGAACCTCTTGGAGAACTCAATACAGTCATAGACCATGGTGGGCCAGGAGTAGCCCAACCTATAAATCTGGTGTGGAGCATCATTCCTATATATTCAGATCCACCAGATATGGCCTGATATTCCGGTATAATTTAGGGAATATTGTCTCGTTGGAGGAAACAAAGGATGATTACATCAAACACACACTTGTAGAGAGTCTTCTCAAGGTTGGCCCCACTTAGAAATGTGAATTGAACTGCACAACGACAGACTCACTCATGTTTGGATTTTTCTGGTAGGAGGGTGTCATGCTAGAGATACTCGATAATAAGAGTCATCCAACAGGAGGATTCTTCAGCTGTAGGGGGATCCATAGGACCAGATGTGGATGCACCAGTTGTAAGGTGGTTTACTTGATGGATATCATAATCGTCTGAACTAACAGGGTAAATAACTCTTCGATGTTCCACTTGAATGAATAGATCATCATATGTATGATATGCAAGGGAAGTGGATAGACTGGCTAGGGCATCACCATGACCATTATTCAAAGAGGTAACATGAGTCACCTCTATTTGATAAGGGAACTGGGCCACCAACATGAGAGTATGTTCCAGTAAGGCATTAGTTTCAGCTTCTTGATGATGTAGTCACCTTTAATATTCTTGATGACTGACTTATAGTCTACATTGATGTTCATGTGGGGAAAATCAATCACAAGGGTCATATCCAGACCATCAATGAGATCTTGATACTCTACCTAATTATTTTTGTAGCCTTCTGATAGTAGGAATGAATATGGTTGGATTACCTATGTCAAGATGGTTAAACTGATTCCCAGACTCACTTTTTTGAGCTTGAGGTTTTTAAGACTTATATAGGATGGAATATGGAAGACACCATCTAAGTGTATTTTTATTCTCAATGCATCTTGATCCAATGATAGGATAGCCTCATTTGAGAAATCAAGATTGAGGTAATGCTTTGTTGGGGTTGGATGGGTGGCTAGAAAGCATGCTAGAGCATGACCTTTTTCGTCCTATTGTGTAAAGAATATGTTTTCGAACTACATCACTACCCAAGTAGATAGATTGCATATAAATATTGGGTACTTTATGACATACTTTAGAATATCCACATGGAATACCGGCTCTATCCCATGATTCTGCAGATAGTGTCACAAAATCTGTACTATAAAAAACTAATGTGAGGTAGCTCTTCTTAATACAAGAGTATCGAGGATTGGTTTCATGGATAATGCGACTAAGATAGTATAAACATCTCTATATCCATTCATTGTTCTTATATGAAATAAGTTCACTGAGGGATCACTCTAGGTCCATCACAAATAGGACCAAATAATTCAAGGTGATGGGTGGCATCAGAACCGAAGGATGAAGTATATATTGATTGATTTATTCAAATAATGTCTAGTAATCTTCATCCCACGGGTATATGGTACCTCGCTTCATGATCCTAGAAAATGGATTTTACTTTTTGGATAGATTCACTATGAATTGGTGTATGTAGGATAAGTGTATTTCAAGGCCTCATAACACCCAGAGGTTGTTCGGGGGAGACTTCTAGATGATGGATTTGATCTTATATCAGTAGATCTTGATACTCTAATATCTAACAATGAAACTAAGAAGATTTATATAGGTGAACTTGAAGGAACACTTCAAGGGGTCCATCTTCAGATGATAGGTGTAGAAGAATATGAACACTTTCTACATATCTTCGTGATGGTCCTAATGCTAGTGGGATTTGACCACCAAATCTTCCATGTTGTATTCCTCAATTTTCTAGAGGATTAGGTTTGAAATGTGATGCATGGAATGTTGATAGGTGGCTTCTTCATACTTCAGACCAAAGGGTATCACCAGATATAAAAAATTATCTTATGACACTCTGAAGGAATTGTAATCATCATCTTTGAGGGTCCATCCATATTTTATTATACCTGGAATACCCATCCAAGAAAGAGAGATCTGGGAACCCAGCAGTGGCATCGATTGACTGCTCTATCACTGAAGGGGAAAATCAACCTTTGGGAAATGGATATTGAGATCATGAAATTAGATACAAAATATGATCCTACGGGCCTTGTAAGGGTTCCCACTCATCCCTTGATAGGGGGGTTATCAAAAATCAATAAAAATGAAGGCCTTTGGGCCATTCAGGCAAGATACAAAATCTGATATGTATGTTCCTATTATTGGGAGGCTGCTTAAACCAATGATGGATAACATGGAGACCATGATGGTGGACAAATAGCTGAGGGTATAGTTCTGAAATCGTGTAATTACTCCAGGAAAACCCATCATGGTTCTTCTTTAATAATTCAACATACTTACATTGTTCCTCAGTAGGCATGGATACACTGATCATCATTGCCCTCATATATGTATTAGTACCAAGATTCACCTTGACCAACTCATTGACGATAGTGGAGACTCCTTAAAATTTGGTAGGGGCATCTTCCAAATACTCTTCATCTTTTGCGGAAGGAGAATCACTGGGAGGAGGTAGTTCATCCAAGCCAATAGATCCTGGGAGGGACACTGTTTCCAACATAGGTGGATATGGAACCCTCATTGGAAGACTCCTTCACCAATGAAACCATAGTGACAATGGTTGTCGATCATATCCTATTAGTCATTTGATTGAGGGTTTCATGCTTGATGATGTTAGAGAAGTTTTGGAAGGTCGGTATATGTGGCTAAACCCATCATAAAATAATAGGAAATTATGAGATATAATGGTATCCACATGGGGGACATCTTAATACCTAATAGGAGTAATAGAATCTGGTATCACTCAATCATGTACTGTGTAGGTGTACAAGGTAATATTATAACATTCCTTGTACATAGGAATGTGTCTCTCCCTCCTCTCAAAAATGATGATGAAGTATCCTAAGATTGGAATTTTGGATTCCAATTGATGAATCAGGGGGATGAAAGCATCATCCAAGTCTATTAGTAGGTCAACCACAGTGGTAGTGTGCTTAGCTTCATTGGTATGAGCTTATTCTTCCATGATCTTGTAATAGTCAACATCCATATATTGTGATTCACAAGAGTTAAAGGTAGATGAATCACCTTGGAGCACACCCACTCGACCGTTGAGGGAGTACGTGAGGTATTAGTGATGCGAGGAAGAAACAACTTTATGCAAATGGAGCCAGCGTTTACCCAGCAGTGCATTCTAGAAGGTATCTTGTGGAAATCAGTGAACTCTATGCTTAGAATCAGGCCACTGAACTGAGTCTTTAAGCATATCCTTCCACACAACCTTTTTTTGGTCCTACCATAACACTTTATCTTTAGGTCATAGGGACTCAAATATGATTTAGTCAGTCCTATCTTGCAGAGCATTTGAGATGGGATGAGATTGATCCTAGAACCTGTGTCAATGGTGCAATTATGGACCTCCATGACATTGAACTACCTATTGATGTATATATTACATATGTTCCCCTATACAGAAGAGCATTCATCTTCTCTTGAAAATGAGATTATGGATTGGCATTGGGTTTTCTCAACTTCCTCAGCATGGATGCTTTCTTCATCCACTAAATCTGCATCAAATTGGTTAGGGATTTTCAAATCCTCTAAGAGGTATTAGCACATCTCTTTTGATATGTGAAGGGCCTCATGAATCGATATCCTTATAGTAATTCTTGAGCGGTTCTTGATCACATCATACTTCTATGCTAGGTGCACATTTATGTTGGAAGGAGGTATGATAGGTGATGTTGGTCAAACTCATGGGATCTGGATGGTGCTATAAATGTGTTGTTGTCATTAAATGAACCTCAAAATACCACTATTGGATGAATATCGATTGAATGGGGCTTGGCCACAATTTGGCATGGATGATCATATTGTTTTCACTTCCATTTCTCTTGGTCAAGTAGAATGTTTGGTGGTGTTTGTTAGTCTAGTAGGACAAGATAGGAGGACTATGCCTACTAGGTCCTATGTAGAGCTTGATTCTTGGCCTCATTATTATTCATGGCTTGGATTAAAGTATTATCCTAGTAATCCAAACGACTCACATATCCTCAGCTCCTTTGATGACGGTGTCGGCCGAGGAAATTTAGTGGGCTCACCTGATACTCTTCATCATCATGACCATATAAGGATCCCAAAAAACGATATTATTCACATAGGAAATATCTTGATCATTATAAAATGAATATTCCAATACTGGGTGGATTCTGGTGGAAATTCCCATCTCTCAAATAATGAAATCACCAAGAGTGTGAGATGGAGTTGGTGTCGGTAGGATATTTTTCTTTCTATTTCAAAATTGGCACCTACCCTTCTGAGAGATGGAAGGTTGTGTTTTGGATGTCGCAGATGTGGACTTGATATTTGGAGAATCCATAATGACTTCAGGAGGATTCAGTTGGGATATATTGGAATGAATGATGCCATGGGTTCGAGCAACTGCACTATCATCTAGAAATTCATCATACTTTTGTGTCCTATGGCAAGACACTTGTTATAATTCACCAAAACCTTCATCATAGTTATCAATCTTAGCAAATATATGTGTGGCCTATGTCCATATTTTTTCCAACCTGATCACACCATTGTCTATCTAGTCCTGGAGCCAGTCCTTGAACAAATCACACTGTCTAATGTTATGCCTAAGGAACCTGTGTTATGAAAATTAGTCTAGGTGATAAATGAGTTTGACCTCCTAAAGTTTTTTATTTTCATCCAGCTTTGGGATTTCCTTATCTAGAGCACTTTGAAAGTAACCGGGATCATTGGACTCTCAGGAGGCATAGGTATTGTTTCTATAATCTAGAGGGGTACCTAAAGGAGATAGATTATGATAAGAAGGTGGAGGGGGATGAGGAGTAAAAACTGTGTTATCTCATCGAGGTTATGGAACCTATCAATTTTGTGGTGCTTTCCAATTCTGAGTTTAACAAGGCAGAGCCTGTGGAGGTTTCTATCCATGTGAATGTAGTTCCTAGTGAGGCTCTATTAGCATCAACTCTAGCGGCTATAGAGTCCCTACATGTATTGGGGTGTTATTGTCTATATTTTTAGCCCCTCTTGAAGGGGATGGATGAGGAAAAGGATTTGTCTTCTTAACATGCTGTAAGGAATCCTCAATGTGCTAACATTTGTAAGAAAAATCAAGGAAATGACTAGGTATGTTCTCAATATTGAGGGTGGGGACCTATTTAGCTTTGATGTTCCAAACACACATCATCAACAGATTCTCTTGGGTCTGCGATAGGTCAAATGAGTTTGTGAGGATTTTCCACCTGGAAATGAAGTTGGTGACACACTCATATGGCCATTTCTTTCACTTGAATAAGTCATCAATACTTGTGTTATGGGTGGTAGATCTGAACGAATAAAGAAAATGCCTACGAATATAAAACAAACTTGATTTTTATTTCACACATAGTTATATTTTATTACATAAAACCTTCACTTGATACAACATAGAAGATAGGAAGGTCTAGTGTCTCTAGGGCCTAGGAACATTACATAATAATTTAAAACATGAAATACACATATTAATTGAAAACATATTTTACATGACCACACATTTTCCTTCACACATAGCATTGTATGGGATAACATGAGGACATGAATAAGAAAAAGGTGAGATATAAATCCCAGTTAGCGAGTAAACTTGGAATAACATGAATAATATAGTACATGTTAGGAAAAGGCGTGTTAATGGATCATAATAGAAACTTGAACATAAATCCCTGATATAACATGATTATCATAACATGGAAATGTGGCAACATCATTTAACATGATTTTAGCAAGATCCAAGGCCCATTGCACAAGGACCATGAGTAAACCTTCATTGAACTTGTATTTTCATGAGTAAACCCTCATTGTACTTGATGTATCATGACACTAATATTTACCCAATGCATTGGAATGCTATCAAGGCATACCCTTCTTAATCATTTCATTTCATGAATAAGTGTGCCACATGAATCATACAACATGGAATCATTAAAAATCATAATTTATTACATGTTAAAGGAGTGTGTAATACATACATGAAACTATATAATCCATAAGTAAATATTTGTGAAGGTGAATACAATTTATAGTGTAATGTTCTTGGTATTCACTACACAATGAATGTGACTTAGAAAATCACAGTGCAATTTCGGCAGCATAACAGCGTGACATAATAATTCATAAAAATGTTTTATGAGAGAGAAATTAGTATATAATAATATTTAAATGAAGTGGAAAGTAAGGGGTTATAGAGATACATTTCCCAACATTTTTAATGGAATTTATATGCATAATATAAAAAAAATTCTTGAATGTAAATGAGGACAGAGAAATTCCTTACGGAATTTCGGCATGGTAACGAGTGTGCATCGGAGGCATTAATGGGAGAGAAAGAGGTATCTCATCATTAAAACATAAGGAGGGAAGTATGAGAGAGGTTCTAAATCATACCCCAACAATTTTAATTGAAAAAAGGGTATAAAAATATAAAGAAATTTGGAAAAAAATGAAAAAGGAATTGATTCCTTACATGGAAGAGAGATCCCAAAGGCTTGGAAGAGGATTGAGAGATGATTATGGGAGATTTGAGCACCCTAGAGGGATTCTATATAGAGGATGGAATAGGTTGGTCATGATCCAAAGGTTATGAGTGATAAGAAGTGGGATCTTGGGTGATTTTATATAGGTAAAGAGAGGGAATTCTGTATTATTTAGGTTTTGGACCCCATACATTAAAATAATTCAAACCAAATACCTAACCATGATTTTTCCCATGGTATTTTCCAAATGGGAGTAGAAAAAATATTTTATAAGGAAAATGATAAAATTATTAAAATATTAGGTTTTCTTCTACGGAGGTGAGTCACACTCTCAAGGAAATAATTTTAAAAATTTATAATGTTTTATAAGTCTTGTAGGATCCACTAATGCTTTTTAAAGTAAATAAAACAAAACTAAAACCACATTATTTTAATGGTAAAACATATATTGGCCGAAAATACAATTTATGGTATATTATTACATCACTACGGGGTCATTATTATGTCATAAAACACATTATATAGTTAAATGGAAGTTAAGTTTTACCCAAGAATTTGACTGTCTCAGAAAATTATAAACAATTCACATTTACATAATTTCAACATTCTGAATCGAAAAATAATATTAATTTTATCTAAATATTTTTATAAATATGTGAATTTTTACTTTTAAAATAAAAACCAACATTTATCGAAAATTCATGGTTTTTGACAAAAACAGCTTTCAAACCATAATAAAAATTAGAATTTTATTCATAAAAACTATACAATATTTTATATTTAATAAAAAAATTATTACTAATATTTTATTAAAATATTATTTAATTCAAATATTCATTAATTCGTCAAAATATATTCTTAATTGAATATTAAATAAAAATTCTATATGTTCTTTAAAAACCATTTACAAAGTAAAAATAATAAAATGAATGTATATAATTTATTATATAAAAAAATAATTCACATAATAATAGTGCTAAGGTCTTGTTACATAACCCCTTGCTACTATAAGGCCCCAACCTTAAACCTTACTTATTATTGAATTAAATGAGTAATTCACATTGAGGATCTTTTCAGGTTTAGAGTTTTAGAGAATTAGGAAATAACTATTACATCTCAAAAGATTACAAAGTAGTCGCTTCTACTAAATTTACATAAAATAAAAACTCTTAAAAAGAAACATGTATATTTTCATGTTTTAGGTAGCATGACTTTCCCTTGATCCCATCCTTGACCCTATTCCATGCTAAGTCCTGTGAAAAACATTTCAAAAACTTGGGATGAGCATAAAAACTCAGTAAGGGATACACAAAGAATGAAAACTGTTAGTTTTTCAAAACAACAAGTAAACCATGAATACTTTATCAATGTAATACTTTTCACCTTCATGAAGTAGTAAAAACTCTCCACTGAAAAAAATGTATCATTACTTACCTTTTTGTAACCAAAGGATTACCATAAAACCCATATAAAGAACACATAACATATATAAAGGTAACTTGGGACATAAACATACTTAAGTGGAATAACCATACGGTCGACTTCCACACATATCACTTAATGGAATAGCCATACGGCCAATTTCCATACATACTTAATGGAATATCCATACGACCGACTGCCATACCCAATGAATTGGAGGTTATAACGTAACCACCCGTCCTGGTATTCACGGCACCACCCGTCATATGGTTTATAACGTAACCACCCGTTAAAATGTCCAAGTACCAATATAAAATCATAAAACATAAAACCAATACAGAGGAATGATAACATTTCCACATTTCAATCATAATATATCATAATAGAATCCTTTATCAAAACCATTTTCAATACCAAAATACATAAAAGAGTATATGGTATTTATTTTATTTTAAAAAACATTACGGCTTGTTGAGGAAGCCAAAGACCAAATAATACTCGCGGCGGCGGAAAAGGTCGTTGTCACCGCGTACATTTAAAAAAAATTCCTTTTTGTCGTTTAGTAAAACGCTTCATAGAAAAAGATTACTTTTGTATAAAATTAAAAATAAAAGGGGTTTATACACCGTATAAAAGAAAGTTGTGTATAAAACGAAATATGCCTCAATGAAAGGAGATTGAGACGAAGTCCCTTACCTCGTATCCGACTTGACCCGACCGTTCTTTAATCTCCTGAATAATAAACTTGAGTTAATCTCTACTTGCTTATGAATATTTTTCAAGTTCATTATTCCTTTTATACCATGTTATGAACATCATGTAATCAGTTAAGTTAATAATGTTCATTTTGTCGGTATTTGGTTCTTAAGTCAAAAATAGACTTCTTACACTTACATGTTGTTAATTTTGTAAAAGGTTCTTTATATCCAGAATGACATTCCTGATTTTGTATATCATATATATCATATATATCCAGCATATACATGTATTTATAATATTACATAATAATTTAGAGGTAAGAAATGAAATGCACCGTTAATGGAGACGGTAAGCCGTACGTACGCATGAACGCTACTTTCATTTCTTTGTCATATTAATGGAACTAAAACTAAATCAGAGGTATGTATATTTTAATTCCAGAATTATATTCATCATTTAGATATATCATTAATATATATATCCATTATAAACATGTACTTTTAATAGTACATTACATTTGGGGATAAGAAATGAAATGCACCGTTCATGGAGACGGTAAGCCGTACGTACACATGAACGCTACTTTCATTTCTATCTCATAATTTAATGGAAAGAAATAATAATTATATAGAGGTATATTATAATTACATTATAAAATCATATATAATAACTTTAAATCCATCCTTTACACGTCCCACATATGGCATTAACGAATCACATCACTTTGAGGGGGCGGTAGTCCGCACTTCCTTAAGTGAAGATATCGTGTTTACCCATAATGGAAACCATAAAGGTATGCCCAAAATGAAAACAAATAAGCTTAAGGAAAACATAAACATATTATATATCATATATAAAAATAGTTACATCATAATGGCCACCTTTGAAGGTGTTAAATGAGTATTGAACAATCATCGTTTCGGGAGGCAGAATTTCACCATCCACGGAAACCGTATGTTCTTTAACCATTTTATGTAGTTGTGTGAGAGTGTAGCTCGAATAAATCTTATAAAAACATCCTAGTATATTGAAGATACTGTTGTTGTTACAAAAGAAGTAAATAAAAAGAGTTTAGAGGGTTGGAGAAGCAAAATAAAACAAATGAACATGAGAGAATGAATTACCTTTAAAAGTGTAACTCCTTTTGATTTGAGGATAAAGGCTTCCTTTGAATAGATTATGACCAAAGGGAATCCTCTAGGATGAGGAGAGGGATGTGTAGAGATTAAATGGGCAGGGGTTGGCCGAGCCAAAGGCTTGAGGAGTGTGTGAAATGAGGTAGAGGTGGGGGCCTTTTATAAGAGGAGAGGAGGAGCACTTTTGGAAATTAAAGAAATATTACTTTATTTGAAAATGTGTTTCGGTTTTAAAAGGTCCCACATTGTTATAATTCGTGGATAAGGTGATAAGGTTTCGAAATCCACTCATCCAATTGGTTTTGGACATGTGTAGTTCATAGATTTTACATTATCATTCCATTTTATTTAAATCGTTAAATAATGAGGTCATCGTTGCATCATCATGATGTCATAAATATATTAATTTATTTAAAGTCTAAAAATTATAAAAAAAATACTATGATGTAGTAAATTGTTTTATCTTTCCAATTACTATTTATAATCAAAAATCTGATCTTTATAACCCAATATAATAATTGTTTTCATAAAACATATTATGTTTCTGTCATTTTTACTTTTACATTAAATAAAACGTTATTTATGCCATTTCCCATCCAAAGTGTCTCCATGGGGTCCCCAAGTTGACCCATGGCTTTTCTTGGTCTTCCATGACACAACCAATGATGTTAGGACATGTTTGAAGCTCATCTTATTTTATTAAAGCATTATTTTTACCTTAAACTACACTAATTACCACTAATCGCGATTAAGAACTTAATAAGTTACTATTCACCAAAAAATTATTATAATATCATTGAACCACATTTTACATCTTAATGACAATCATGTATGTCGGATTTTTTGAAATTCAAAACACAATGATGGAAAAATTTCATTTAAATGGAAAATCAGTCTTTATAAGTACCACTTAGTGCTTTCACTATTCATCAAAAATTGAAGTTTTTCAGAAAATTACCAATAATTCACCCTAAGCTATATTTGATATTATGAATTCAAAAATGAAGTCTATTTTACAAAATTCAAAACATATAAGTCAGATTAATTAATTTAATAATTAATTCCCGCTGTCAAAGCAAATAGCGTGTTTTTATGAAACAATAAGTATCAAAAGATTGACACTAGTTTAAGACCGATTTCAAAGTGAAGTAGATTCCAACGACCACTATTGGATTTAATGGTAAAAATATTTTCTAATTTCACTTTAAAACCAATTCAAAAGATAATCTAATCATATAAATATATTATATTAAAAAGATGTTTTGAATTAAAATAAAACATTTTACACTATTCATTAAAAAATGAACTTTATCAGAAAAATACCAAAAACTTACACAAAGTAAAATTTAATGTCCTGATTCTAAAGAAGAGTTTTATTTGGTCCAAAAGAATGTATAAGAGTGATCAAAAAAATATTTAATGACATTTCTCCATCAAAAGGCGATAAGTGAACCTTTAGTGAAAACTAGGGCATATACGCCTAAAATTGAATTCTTTCTGTATTTTAAGCCTTTATCTTTTATTGGATAAATGTAAAAACATTTAAAAACATATATAATCATATTTTAGTTATTTATATCCATTCCCTCCAATACAACGGCTACATGTTAACTACCATTTAAAATAATATTATTTTATTATTAGAGTGCAACGTAAGATTCCCAAGAAACTCGTTGTTGTGTGTTGGGTACGCGATCGAGCATAGCATCCCCTTTAAAGTAATATTAATATTTGATTAAAAAATATGGATAAATATAAATATGATATATTCTTTATTTACCTGGGGTGTTACATCCTTCCCCCCTTTTGGGAATTGCGTCCTCTCAATTTTAAAATTGGGCTCGGAAACATCCTTGAAAGTCCCACATCGGAACAAGGATCGGTAAAACAATCACATTAAAATAAAGAAAGATAAGTACAAAGGTCACCCGAGTTAACCCATACTAGGATTCCAAGTATGAAAACATGGACATGGAGGAGAAAAATAGGGTCATGTTCTGATGGTGAGTGATAGAAAACATGTTTAGGAGAAAGTTAACCATGAGAGAATTACAAACTTGTGATGGGTTAAACGGTATTCGATTTCCCAGTAGGAAAAGTTAATAGACAACATTTTTGTTTTAAGTTACTTTTTATTGAGGAATTTATTCATAAGGAAACATAATCACTTATCATGTTGACTCTCAACTTTTATTAGATTCCTTACACAAACTCATATTTTCTCCAAAAGGCGAGTATTTAGGAAGACTTGTTCAAATTAAGAGTATTATAATCAACTTCTATAGAATCACCTAATCCACAAAAGATAACTATATACTTCCCATATCTTTAGACCTTAACCATAACCAAAACCAAAAAGGTTAGTACAAGGTCAGATAATCCAGAAAAGGATAACCCTTTATAAAAAGAAAATCTATTATTAATCTCCAAAATTTGTCCAACAAAATCCAAAGTTCAACGAGGACCATCCGATAAACAAATTTGTCCATAAAAATTCCTCAAAGTAAACCAATATAATATTGAAACCCAGACATTTTAAGGATTTAGTCACATAGTCTTCCAAGTTAAATCGTAACATTTATCTCCAAACAACATCAGTTGCTCCTAAAGTCCCGTATTGAAAAGTAATTAACCTAATCACATATCCTCCATGATAGGTTAATCATTTTCATAAATAACCCAAAATCATCTTACTCTTAATTCATAAAATCATATAACCAGAAAGAATCAGTCAAACTAACCAGGGACTTCACGTAGTCCGGTGGTAGGCGATAAATACCAGTCGCACTTTGTTTGTGGGTTCGATTCCCGCAGCTTTGTCCGACGCGATGGGTTGTCACACGGTCTGCGTGTTGTCCTTTTTTCAAAACTATATAATTCTTAAATAATTCTCCAAAAAGGGATAAAATCATCAAAAATAACCATAACATAATTTATCCTCAATTTTATCTCATGCCTTTAACTTCAATCATAACATATATTAACCCATAATTACCTCAAAAGTTAGGATCATATAAACCCAAATGGTTCTTTATAACTATGTCCACAAAAGAAGAGATAACTATTCCTTGAATAAAATTACATATATTAAACATTAGGGTTACACATAATATAAAAAGTCTTCTAATGTAACCCCATCATCAAAAGAGACTTAATACTCTTAAGAATTTCACCATAACTCTTGAAGCCCTTATATGTTGACATCTTACACATTCAACATTCTTCATGATCGATTAACCATTCCTTTCCAACTTATTCCGAAATTCCTCTTTCCTACAAACAAAATCATGAATCATATCCTAAGATTCCAAAATAGGAAAACAATAGTCATGAAATAATACATACCTTTGATTGGTCATTGTCAGTTTCTTCATCCTCAATCGGAATGGCATTAGGTAGTGGTAAACAAACATTTTTACGCTCTTGGTGACCCCATTCATGAACGTTCTTCATAGGACACATGTTTGTATAATGACCATGCACACCACATTTAAAACATTCAATTGATCCCTCAGAAAGAACTTCTTTCCCTTTCCTCGAGTCAACTGGATGCTTCCTTTTTCCATGGCAGGTTCTTGCTTTATGACCTTCATTTCCACATCTATAGCATATTTCTGTCCCTTTGAAACATTTTCCTAGGTGTTTCTTTCCACATCTTTGTCACATAGGTTTTTGAACACACTTACCTTTATGATTATTACCTGTAGTTCCGTACGGATTTGTTTCTCGCATACATGATTCCTTATAGAAATCACCAAGGTTTAGGTGGTCAATCATAACTCCAGATAGTTGGTTGAGGATAAACACAATAGTTCTCATTACAGCTCCCATATCATTCAGTTTCTCACTCAGAAAACTATCACAGTTTCCTTCACATCCACCGTTACCTTGGTTCCTGCTAGATCCATCCATTTACTAAAACCAAAAAGGGTCAGTGTGAGTATAACAACAAAACCATCATGTACTAATGAGGAAGATAAACACTAAGATATTCTTACTAATTCACTTTATCTAAAACTAGTACTCTGTCTAAAATCCTAACCATTATGGTAATGTCACTTATGCTTAAAGAATACCCTAACCTCTAAAGTTATCTAAACCGACCTCTGATACCAACTATAAGGCCCCAGCCTTAAACCTTACTTAATATTGAATTAAATGAGTAATTCACATATAGGATCTTTTCAGGTTTAGAGTTTTATAGAATTAGGAAATAACTATTACATCTCAAAATATTACAAAGTAGTCGCTTCTACTAAATTTCCATAAAATAAAAACTCTTAAAAAGATACATGTATAGTTTCATGTTTTAGGTAGCATGACTTTCCCTTGATCCCATCCTTGACCCTATTCCATGCTAAGTCCTGTGAAAAACATTTCAAAAACTTGGGATGAGCATAAAAACTTAGTAAGGGATACACAAAGAATGAAAACTGTTAGTTTTTCAAAACAACAAGTAAACCATGAATACTTTATCAATGTAATACTTTTCACCTTCATGAAGTAGTAAAAACTCTTCACTGAAAAAAAAGTATCATTACTTACCTTTTTGTAACCAAAGGATTACCATAAAACCCATATAAAGAACACATAACATATATAAAGGTAACTTGGGACATAAACATACTTAAGTGGAATAACCATACGGTCGACTTCCACACATATCTCTTAATGGAATAGACATACGGCCAATTTCCATACATACTAAATGGAATAGCCATACGACCGACTTCCATACCCAATTCATTGGAAGTTATAACGTAACCACCCGTCCTGGTATTCACGGCACCACCCGTCATATGGTTTATAACGTAACCACCCGTTAAAATGTCCAAGTACCAATATAAAATCATAAAACATAAAACCAATATAAAGGAATGATAACATTTCCACATTTCAATAACAATATATCATTATAGAATCCTTTATCAAAACCATTTTCAATACCAAAATACATAAAAGAGTATATGGTATTTATTTTATTTTAAAAAACATTACGGCTTGTTGAGGAAGCCAAAGACCAAATAATACTCGCGGCGGCGGAAAAGGTCGTTGTCACCGCGTACGTTAAAAAAATTCCTTTTTTTCGTTTAGTAAAATGATTCATAGAAAAAGATTCCTTTTGTATAAAAGTAAAAGTCAAAGGGGGTTTATACACCGTATAAAAGAAATTTGTGTATAAAACGAAATATGCCTCAATGAAAGGAGATTGAGACGAAGTCCCTTACCTCGTATCCGACTTGACCCGACCGTTCTTTAATCTCCTGAATAATAAACATGAGTTAATATCTACTTGCTTATGAATATTTTTCAAGTTCATTATTCCTTTTATAACATGTTATGACCATCATGTAATCAGTTATGTTAATAATGTTCATTTTGTCGGTATTTGGTTCTTAAGTCAAAAATAGACTTCTTACACTTACATGTTGTTAATTTGGTCAAAGGTTCTTTATATCCAGAATGACATTCCTGATTTTTTATATCATATATATCATATATATCCATCATATACATGTATTTGTAATATTACATAATCATTTAGAGGTAAGAAATGAAATGCACCGTTCATGGAGACGGTAAGCCGTACGTACGCATGAATGCTACTTTCATTTCTTTGTCATATTAATGGAACTAAAACTAAATGAGAGGTATGTATATTTTAATTCCAGAATTATATTCATCATTTATATATATCATTAATTATATATATCCATTATATACTTGTACTTTTAATAGTACATTACATTTGGGGATAAGAAATGAAATGCACCGTTCATGGAGACGGTAAGTCGTACGTACGCATGAACTCTACTTTCATTTATATCTCATACTTTAATGGAAATAAATAATAATGATATAGAGGTATATTATAATTACAGTATAAAATCATATATAATAACTTTAAATCCATCCTTTACACGTCCCACATATGGCATTAACGAATCACATCACTTTGAGGGGGCGGTTGTCCGCACTTCCTTAAGTGAAGATATCGTGTTTACCCATAATGGAAACCATAAACGTATTCCCAAAATGAAAAAAACAGAAGCTTAAGGAAAACATAAACATATTATATATCATATATAAAAATAGTGACATCATAATGGCCACCTTTGAAGGTGTTAAATGAGTATTGAACAATCATCGTTTCGGGAGGCAGAATTTCACCATCCACGGAAACCGTATGTTCTTTAACCATTTGATGTAGTTGTGTGAGAGTGTAGCTCGAATAAATCTTATAACAACATCCTAGTATATTGAAGATACTGGTGTTGTTACAAAATAAGTAAATAAAAAGAGTTTAGAGGGTTGGAGAATCAAAATAAAACAAATGAACTTGAGAGAATGAATTACCTTTAAAAGTGTAACTCCTTTTGATTTGAGGCTAAAGGCTTCCTTTGAAAGGATTATGCCCAAATGGAATACTCTAGGATGAGGAGAGGGATGTGGAGAGATTAAATGGGCAGGGGTTGGCCGAGCCAAAGGCTTGAGGAGTGTGTGAAATGAGGTAGAGGTGGGGGCCTTTTATAAGAGGAGAGGAGGGGCACTTTTGGAAAGTAAAGAAATATTACTTTATTTAAAAATGTGTTTCGGTTTTAAAAGGTCCCACATTGATATAATTATTGGATAAGGTGATAAGGTTTTGAAATCAACTCATCCAATTGGTTTTGGACATGTGTAGTGCATATATTTTACATTATCTTTCCATTTTATTTAAATCGTTAAATAATGAGGTCATCACTGCATTATCATGATGTCATAAATAAATTAATTTATATAAAGTCTAAAAATTATAAAAAAACTACTATGATGTAGGAAATAGTTTTATCTTTACAATGAATATTTATAATCAAAAATCTGATCTTTATAACCCCATATAAAAATTGTTTTCGTAAAACATATTATGTTTGTGTCATTTTTACTTTTACATTAAATAAAAAGTTATTTATGTCATTTCCCAACCAAAGTGTCTCCATGGGGTCCCCAAGTTGACCCATGTCTTTTCTTGGTAGGCCATGACACAAAAAATGAGGGTAGTAAATGTTTCAAGCTCATCTTATTTTATTAAAGCATTATTTTTACCTTAAACTACACTAATTACCACTAATCGCGATTAAGAACTTAATAAGTTACTATTCACCAAAAAATTATTATAATCTCATTGAACCACATTTTACTTATTAATGACAATCATTTATGTCGGATTTTTGAAATTCAAAACACAATGATTGCAAAATTTCATTTAAATGGAAAATCAGTCTTTATAAGTACCACTTAGTGGTTTCACTATTCATCAAAAATTGATGTTTTTCAGAAAATTACCAAAAATTCACCCTAAGCTATATTTGATATTACGAATTCAAAAATGAAGTATATTTTACAAAATTCAAAACATATAAGTCACATTAATTAATTTAATAATTAATTCCTACTGTCAGGGCAAATAGCGTGTTTTTATGAAACAATAAGTATCAAAAGATTGACATTAGTTTAAGTCCGATTTCAAAGTGAACTTGATTCCAACGACCACTATTGGATTTAATGGTAAAAATATTTTCTAATTTCACTTTAAAACCAATTCAAAAGATAATATAATCATATAAATAAAATATATTAAAAAGAGGTTTTGAATTAAAATACAACATTTTACACTATTCATTAAAAATGAACTTTATCAGAAAAATACCAAAAATTTACACAAAGTAAAATTTAATGTCCTGATTCTAAAGAAGAGTTTTATTTGGTCCAAAAGAATGTATAAGAGTGATCGAAACTATATTTAATGACTGTTCGCCATCAAAAGGCGATAAGTGAACCTTTAGTGAAAACTAGGGCATATACGCCTAAAATTGAATTCTTTCTGTATTTTAAGCCTTTATCTTTTATTGGATAAATTTAAAAACATTTAAAAACATATATAATAATATTTTAGTTATTTATATCCATTCCCGCTAATACAACGGCTACATGTTAACTACCATTTAAAATATTATTATTTTATTATTAGAGTGCAACGTAAGATTCCCAAGAAACTCGTTGTTGCGTGTTGGGTACGCCATCGAGCATAGCATACCCTTTAAAGTAATATTAATATTTGATTCACAAATATGGATAAATATAAAGATGACATATTCTTTATTTACCCGGGGTGTTACAACAACACCTGCATATTACCTAAGGGTAAGGTGTACGATGGTGACCGACTCTTGGGGTGGCTCAGATAACATCGCTCGGGTGCTAATTCCTATCAACTTCCACTTCTCCCATCAGCAGTTATGTTTGAGCACAACATATTGAATCTTTGATTGGGTTTGGTCAAGAGGGAATTCCAGTGACACCACTTCCTTTCTAAGCTCTAACAAAAGGGCTTCGTAAGGAGCAATTATACTAGAGGAGCTCATCTCTTCCTTTTTCTGAGTAAATTGGATTTTTTAAATCCCTATATTTATATTAATCAATTGATCATTGTTAAATGGATATATTAGCAACGATAACAATTCTTAATGGTATTTTGAAATCCAAAAACATAAAACCATGTAATTACATATGTTATGTAACCATTTTACATAATAATACATTTAATTAGATTAAGAGGAATTTTTTTAATAAATATTTGGGTCTTTACAATCTTCCACCATTAAGAAATATCACCCTCGAAACTTCCTTTTCCCACACTAAAAAAATGTGGGTAACTCTTCTTAATCACTTCCTCCGATTCCCATGTCTCTTCTTCAAATTTGTTGTTTCACCACAACAAATTGATGAGGGACATTGTCTTATTTCGTAGAACTTTTTCCATGTGATATAAGATCTTAATTGGATTCTCTTCAAAGGATAGATCATTCTACAATGGTACCACCTCTGGATTGAGTACATGCGATAGTTTGGGTATGTACTTCCTCAAGACTGATACATGGAATACATCATGTACTTGAGATAGGTTTGGTGGGAGTGCTAGTCGATAGGTCACTGCTCCAATGTGACCAAAGATTGTCCACATGTCTCTTTTGTCGACTCTAAGTAGCTCTAATGTGCTATTGGATGGTCTTAACAATCTCACCCATTTCATTAATTAGGAGTTTTCGATCCCCAACTTCATCCCAACTTTCCGGTGTTCTTCACCTCTTACCATACATGGCTTCATAAGGAGACATTTGGATGCTTTAGTGGATACGATTATTGTAAGAGAAATAAACCAAAGGAAGATGTTGATCCCATAATCATTTGAAGTCCATTGAGAATGATCTCAACATTCCCTCATTGTCTGGATAGTCCACTCTGATTGGCCATCAATTTGATGATGATAAGCCATACTGAAGTTAATCATAGTATTTAGATCATGTTGAAGAATCGTCTAAAACATAGAGTTGAATCTTGGATCTCGATCTGATATAATTGATAGTGGTAATTAATGAATCCATGCCACATCTCTGGTTTATATCTATTCCAATTTATCCAATGAGAAATCCTCTAAAATTGAAATGAAGTGGGAAGTATTTTTAAGATGATCCACAACAACCCAGATAGCATTGTTTGCTTTGGATTTATTTGGATGTCCAGTGACAAAGTCCATGGTGATGTTATCCTATTTCCATGTTGGTATGGGAAATGGTTGCATCATCCCCATAGACTTCTACCACTCAGCCTTCATTTGATGAAATACAAGGCACTTTTATGTATACTCAGCGATCTCCTTCTACATGATATCCCATGAATAAAGATCTTGAAGATCTCAATACATCTTTTTGTGTCTTGGGGGAATGGAGAAATTTGAACTATGTGCAGCATCCAAATGTTCTTTCTTTAACGTTGGATTTAATGGAACACATAGTCTGGAACCAAATCTCACAATTCATTCTTTATTAACATTGAACTCCGAGGATTTACCTTTTCTGATAGTTTCCACTTTTTTTGGAATTCCTACACCATCCTTTTAAGAATCCATTAACCTTTCCAAAAGATATTGTTCAGTAATCATTTGTGAAAGGATTGATGATGTTACCTTCTTTATGATTCCCATATCCATCTTTATCAAATCTACAAAGATTGGATTCTTTTCAATTCTCATCAATGATAGAATTTCTAGGTCATTTACACTTAGAGCATCCACAACCTTGTTTGTTATTCAAGGGAGGTAATGGATTGAGAAGTCATAGTCTTTGATCAGATATAACCATCTTTGTTGGTGCATATTCAACTCTTTCTATGTGAATATATACTTGAGGATTTTGTGATCAGTTTATATTTCACACTTCTCCCCAAGAGTTAATGTTGCCAAATTTTGAATGTGAATATTACTACAACCAACTCCAAATCATGTGTTGGATTGTTTTTCTCATGAAAAATAAATTTCCTTAAAGGATAGGAAATGACTTTGTCATCATGCATCAACACACAACCCATGCCCTTCTTTGAAGCATCACTAAATACCACCAAAAGTTCTCCACTTGTGGGTAGTGTGATCACGGGCATAGTGATAAGCCTTCTTTTTAACTCCTTGAAGCTATCTTCAAATTCATCACTCCAAGAAAACTTTATTCCCTTAAGAGTTATCTTAGTAAGAGGTTTGGAAATTGTGTGATATTTCTCACAAATCGGTGATAATAACCATCTAACCCTAGGAAGCTATGGATATCCATTATCGATGTTGGGCTCGACCATCCATCAATTGCAGCTATCTTGGAGGGATCCACAGATATCCCATTTCATACGATGATATGACCCAAGAATGAGACCTCCTTCAACTAGAACTCACATTTGTTTTATATTTCATATAGATTTTCCTTTTTCAAGGTCTTTATTACAGTTCTCAGGTGCTCCTCATGCTCGTCTTTGGTTTTGGAGTATATTAGAATACCATCTATAAAGAATACCAAAAATTTGTCGAGTTAATCTCTAAATATTCTATTCATCAATTCCATGATTATTTTTGGATAATTGGTGATCCCAAAAGGCAATAACATGAATTCATAGTGCATGTATCTTGTACAAAAAGAAGTCTTGGGGGTATCCTCCTTCTTCAACATTACTTGGTAATATCCTGACCGCAAATCCACCTTGGAGAAGTATTGTGCTCCATGTAGTTGATCAAACAATTCATCAAGTCGCAGATGTCGATAATTATTCTTCATCATGATTTTGTTGAGATCATGATAATCAATGCAATTCCACATTGACCCATCCTTCTTCTTGATAAAGGGGACTGGTGCTCCCCATAGTGAAGCACTTGGGTATATAAAGCCATTATCCATATTCTCCTGTTGTTGTTTATTTAGCTTCTCAAGATCTACAACATTCATTCTATATGGATTCTTGGATATTGGAAACTCCCTAGGTATAAGATCAATTTATAATTAAAAATATCTTCTAGGAGGGAGACTATAAGAATCCTCAGGAAACACTTCAGCGAATTCCATCACAGTAGGCATGTCTTCAAGGATGCTTTCTTCCTTATACATAATCATATAACCATGATATGCATGATTATAGGGAATTAATATACACACTTGAGATGATGGTGCTAAAAAAGATTCATCCTCCTCCTTACACTTGTACAAAATCTTGGGTTGATTCGCAATATGGAGAGTGATTTTCCTCTCACAACAATTTAGGGTTTCTCTATATAAGGAAAGTCGACCCATGCTAAGAATTGCATCAAATTAAACCAAAGAGAGTATGAAGAGTTCATTTGGGAAGTTCAATCCACAAATTATGACAGGGGATACATTATATTCATGGGATGCAATGATTTCCCCTTTTTACGTTCTCAATGACATCTTTACTTCCTGATTTGTGTTAGAGTAGGGATTTTTTTACAAAAAATTCTTGATATAAAAGAATGCATAAAAAATAATGAAAAAGTACATTATCTATTTTTTAATTAATAACTAGTATACCTATAACCACTCTATTATTGAGGTTCACTTCGGTGATAATGATGGAAAAAAGCTCATCCTCACTGCCTTGGAGGTTATTGGTTGCCTCTAAAAACCCTTATCGTAGGGAACTGGTTTGTAAAGTGCATTAGTTATTTGTATTTGAAGCAATGATCGACATGTTGATGGTATAAGGAGTGTTTCTCTCCTATTTCATAGCCGCGAGTTTTTCATGTTAGCAGTTAATGACCAAGTTCCCTTTTCTTCCATAACTAATGCATTTCCTCATCCCCTTCAGAAAATTTCTAGGTTGCTTCTTTCCACACCATTAGAAAGTGGGGTACTGGATTTTCTTAGCACCATTGGATTTATTTATTAGACCACCAGAATTAAATTCCACCTTATTCTTTTTATCCCCATGATACTTCTAGTTTTCTTCGATCTCCATTATGACCTTTAGGGAACTTCAGACAATTTTCTCATAGCTCTCAAATTCACAGATCGCTAGAAATTTTTGTAGTCTATGTTTTATCCCACCAAAGAAGCGGTCAATCTTACATTTAGGGGTACCAACAAAGCTAGAATTTTATTATGAAATCCTTTTGAATTTTCACTTGTACGCTCTGATGCATTCATAATTTTGTTGCTTGGGGGCAAGTAAGTCCCTTTTCCGTATTAAGTCGGAGGGTGCGGGGAAAATATCTATTGAGAAATATTTTCAGAAAATCCTTATATTCCAAAGAATTGTTCTCCTCCTCAGGCTTAATATTTTTTAAACAATTTCCACTATTGATAAGACTCACCCTCCATATGGTAAGAAGCCAGAATAACCTTCTCTTGTTCAAAACATTTAAGGATGGAAAAGATATTTTCAATGGAGTTGATCGATTGTTAGGAAATTTAGGGATCATATTATCTTTTAAAAGTAGGAGGCCTTTGTCTCATGAATCTCTCGATTATGACAAGTTATTTCTTAGCGGGGTCGAAATTTCTCTTTACCCATGTTTCTATTAAAAACATGAGTTAACTGAGAGGTCATCGTGACAAATTTCATGACTCCCACTCCCATCAAATTGGGAATAACATTGGAACAGTCATCACATTGATCTTTGCATCAGTTGTTTTCCTGATTCCTATTATTACTAACCATTGGCTGGAATAAAAGTAAATTTAGGGGTAACACATAAATTTCAATCCATATACTAAAATGGATAACTTATGAATTACTTTTATTTCCTTAACTTATGAATTTATAGGCTTAAATCAATGTTATCCATGATTTACTTCCCAAAATATATTCATAGGGGAATTTTTTTTTATTCCCTTAATAATGGTTCATACTAATATTAGGAATTTACAAAATCATATCCCCGGGGAGTGTCATAACTAAGAGTGTAGTAAGGCCTGTTGTTTTGCACCAATTCTCATTCGAGTCTAGCTCAGAGCAGTGTTTTAATGTTTTTCTCTTAAATACATCTGTGCTAGAGCCGCCTCTAACTTCTCGTATCCTAACAAGGATGTATTTTCATGATAAACCATTTACTCAATACTCACCAAAATTTAAGAATGTTTTTATTATACGTAGACTTATCCCTAATACTTTCACTAGGATTTTCTACTCCTAATCCCAAAAATAACTAAACTTATCCTTTGATACCAACTATAACAACCCTACTCTTTATTTCACAGTTAAGCATATTTAATTACCTAAAACCTTTACATGATACTACATAAAAGATGTATAGGTCTAGTATTTTGGTGATTAGGATCATTTGATAACAACTTAAAACATGAAATACACATATTTATTGAAATCGGCTTTTACATGACCACACACATTCTTTCATACTTAGCATTGCATGGGATAATCTGTGGACATGAATAATAATAGGGTGAGCTATAGAGCCCAATAAGGGAGAAAAAAAGGAATAATCTGAACAATAATGTACATGTTAGGAAAAAATCATATTTATGGGGTATAATAGAAAAATTAACATAAGGTAATGATATAGTATGATTATCATAACATGGAAATGTGGCATCAACATTTAACATGATTTTAGCATGGGCTAAGGATCATTGCACATGTATCCTAAGTAAAACCTCATTGAAATAGAATTAGAATGATTAAATTGTCATTTCAATTGATGTATCCGGATACTAATCTTTACCCAATGCGTTGGAGCACTAACAGGGTGCACCCTTCTTAATAATTTTATTTCATGCCTAAGTGTGCCACATGGATCATACAACATGGATTCATTCCACATCATCATTCGTTCAAAAAATAACAGAATTTGGAGTACATGAATGAAAATATATAATCAATTAGTAAATGTGTGTAAAGGTGAATAACCTTGATAGAGAAATGGGCATAGTATTCACTATACAATGACTTTGGCTTGGAAAACTACAGTGTAATTTCAGCAGCATAACGACGTGACAAAATAATTCATAAAATGGTTAATGAGAGAGAAAGGGGTCCCTCATAATTTGTACATGAAATGGATTTTATTTGGGTCATATATATACATGTCCGAACATTTTTAATGGAATTTATATGCATAATTTAAAAGAATTTCTTCAATGTAAATGGGGAGAGAGAAATTCCTTACAGAATTTTAGCATGGTAATAGGTGTGAATATGAGGCATTAATGAGAGAGAAAGAGGTAAATCATCATTCAAACATATGGATAAAAGTATGGGGTATGTGATAAATCATACCCAAATTTTTTTAATTGAATACAAAAGGGTCTAACAATATAAATAAATTTGGAAAAAAATCAGAAAGGAACAAATCCCTTACTTGGAAGAGTGATCTCAAAGGCTTGAGAGAGGCTTGAGAGAGGATTCATCGAAGCTTTGGGAACCCTGGGAGGATTTCAGAGAGATGAAGAAAGTGTTTGGTCGAGCTCCAAAGGTTTTTAATTAAGATAAGTGGGATCTTGGGTGGGTTTATATAAGAAAATAGAGGGAATTTTTTATTATTTATGTTTTGACACCACACATTAAACTACTGAAAACCACAAACCAACCAATGGTTTTTCCCAAAGTGGAGTGTAAAACATTATTTTATATGGAATATTTCTGAAATTATTAAAATATTAGGCTTGATTATGTGGAGGTGAGTCACACTCTGAAGGAAATCATTTTAAAAAGTTAAAACGTTTTATAAGTCTTCGACAGTCCACTAATGCTTTGTAAAATAAATAAAAAACCTAAAATCACATTATTTTAATTTCAAAACATTTATTGGCGTATCATGAAATTTATAGTATTTTATAACATCACTATTTGTTCATTATGATGTCATAAAACACATTATTTAATTAAACAGAATTTAATTTTTCCCCAAAAATTTGACTCTCTCAGAAAATTATGAAAAAGTTTCCATTATACAATTTTGATGTCCTAAATCCAAAAATGATATTCATTTTATCTATGTTTTCAAAATATGTCAATTTTTTCTTTTAAAATAAAAAACTGTAATTTGTCGAAAATTCATGGGTTTTGACAAAAACATCTTTCAAAACTTAATAAAAATTACAATTGTACTCATAAAAATATATGATAATTTATATTTAATAAAAATAAATTTATTAATAATATTTTATTAAAATGTTATTTAATTCAAAAATCCATTAATTCATCAAAATAGATTCTTAATTGAATATTAACTAAAAATACTATGGTTATTTAAAACCCATTTGAAAAATAACAATAATAATATGAATCTATATGCTTTATTATAGAAAACAATAATGCACATAATCATAGTGCTAAGGTCTTGTTACATAAACCCTTATAAAAATTCATATGACCTAAGGGTAAGGTGTGTGATGGTGACAAACTCTTGGGGTGGCTTGGATAACATCACTCGGGTGGTAATCTATATCAACTTCATCTTCTCTTATAGGTGGTTTCGTTCGATCTTAACATGTTGAAGATCGGCATGGGCTTGGTCAAGAGAGAAGCCCAGTGATTACACCTCCTTTTCGAGCTCTAAAAAATGGGCTTCGTATGGAGAAATTCTACTGTATGAGGCCATCACTTCCTTTGTCTGAGTAAATTAGATTTGTTAAATCCCTATATTTATACTGATCAATTGATCACAGTTCAACAACTATATTAGAAATGGTAATAATTCGTAAAGGTATTTTGAAATCAAAAAACATAAAACCAAGAAACTACATATGTTATATAACCATTTTACATAATAAGACATTTAATTATATCAATGTGATTTTTCATTAATAAAAATTTGGGTCATTACAAAAGATCTTCCACACCCACAATGGTCCCAATGGGTAACTGGATATACAAGATTAACATAGGCCCTTCTAATTTTTTCACAAAACATCAGATGTGGACTACTTCTTTCTACTCTGGTTTTCCAAACATGGGTCTTCACCTCGAAATGATGTGGGTTATATGATGAAGCGGGTATCCCATCTCATTGAAGATGACAAATGTAGGATTCCCAAAATCTAGGTGTGACCACATATCATTTATCTATTCTTGATATGGATTTATGTTAGGTTGGATTTCCACATGTCATTTCTTGAGGGCCGTGAGATGAATTGAGAGATTGGATATCACATCATCCTGGAAAGGATTCATGTCTAGATAAGGATTTATGACCACTAGGACCTTGATAGTTTCTTCAAAAAGATAAGGAGGATCGAAAAATCATGGAACATTTTAATGATAAACCTAAGGATTAGCTTGCAGAAGATCCTGACTGGGATCCTGAGGAGGATTCTTAGACTTCTCAGGAGGATTAAATGAAACATATCATGCTCTCTTGCCATAGGCTCTGTCTTATGATCTGTTTGTCTATGTGGGGTCACTGGGATTGTGATGGAGAAACTCGCAAAAATGGATATGTGGTTTCCCTAGATGAGAAGGTGGAGGATGAGAATGATACTATCGAAGATCACCATAATATAGATGTCCCACACTGAGAATCTCATTGATGACCCTATTCGAATCAGTAATCTTCTATTAGAGTAGCGATTGTGGGATACTCAGATGACTTCTGCTAGACATTAGGAAGATCCAATGTATTGAGTGATCCCTTACCATTTTCGAGATTCTGGATAACATACAATGATATAGAGGGCTCTACCAAGACAATAGTCTACCTATGATGGAATGTGATAATACATTTTGGTTCCATGAGACATTGTAGTGCCCCATTAGGTTGATTATAAATATCAGCCTTCACACCAATCTCCCTATCATTAGACAGCTTGACTTCAAATGTATTTACTATTACAACACCTAGAATGTCCTCGTTTTCACTAATTAATTTTGGTTCCGACATTATGGGAAAAAAGTGAAGAGTGTAATACTTCCCCAAATCACAGACATTAACATGTGGGGACACTTCTTCAATGATTATGAAGATCTCTATGAAGCTCTGGACACATAGGTGTTTATGTATAAAGTGGTAACCGGGCGACGCAAGTTATTGTTCCACTAAAAGTTATACAAACTCATCCATGTGTTATTGATTAATGATGTCGTCCAAGTGTTTTTGACACTTTGGGTAGACCAACTAATAGTTATATATGTGGAAATGAATTGCCCAGATGGTCCAGAGAAATCACAAGACCTCTTCCTCGGTGAGGGTCTTCGGAACGTTAAAGTTAGGAAATACATTCAGGAAAAACATTTCTAATATATGGCCATCTTCAAGGGTGTCCTACAAGCTTCCCTTCTCAGAAGCAGACCTGGATCTTGGGTGCCCCAAACTCGGATTTGTGCTAGTTGAGCAGCTAGAAAAGTCACATATGTGGAAAACTATGGCAGTGAACTTGTCATTGGAGATATTTCTACATGAACTAACTGATCATTTTATGATGGTTCGTCTCTCAGAGGTGTTTGTGATTGCATCATCACCTCACTCGAGGATGGGGTAGTGACAATTGTCACATGTGTGAGGGTAGTTATAGTCATCTGTAGATCCAATGGGTTCTGATAGTCTATTTTAACACAGTAAAATTCTCCATAATATCATGTTGAGGTAGAGAATAATGCTTATGATGAGATAGATGTTTTCATAGAAATACCTTTGAATGGAGATAAATCTTCCTCCACCAACCTGTATTTGTGACAGGATTCATGGATCTGGTGTATCTCACTTTCCAGAATGATGACCTTAACATGATAGTCCCCTTCCCTAGACTTTGTTGTAAACGAATGGGGGTAAGGCTACGTCATTGGGTCCTATTATAATTTATAATCATATAAGATATTGGTATCCACAACAAATTTTCACCTCCATAGTTATTCCTTGGGTGGCGATGGTTCCCCCTTATGCCTTAGGATGATTTGTTAGGGTAGGGAACTTTTTTGGCATGAGAAGGACCTTCATTCCACTGGTTGATTCTGGAGTGGGTAGGACCTCAAATTTTGTGAGATGATGTGTGAGGTGAAGCTAAGAATATTTTGAATGTAATAGAAGAATATCCTCCAAACTAGATGTTGGATGTGCATGGAGGACCTCCGCTATGATTATTTATGATACGGGGAGGAGATCTATATCGATTGTCTTTGGAGGGGAGAGGACCTCCGCTCGAGCTATGGGTGGTGTGAGGAGGACCTTCATATGGATGTATATTGACATAGTTGGGATGAACTATGTTTTAGTCTTTAGGGACATGGGGAGGGCCTCCATGTTGGTTGTCGGTGGAGTTTGGACAACCTGCACTAGAGCCAGGGACAACATGAGAAGGTCCCTCATGTTGATGGTCTGAGACATGAGGAGGAACTCCATATCTAAACATGTAATAATATAGATTACCTCCATACTGGACATTGACAAGTTGGGGAGGAACTTATCTTTGGTTGATACTATGATCTTGGGGAGGACCTCCATGTTGGGTGTTAGAGCAGGGATGAAATCCACTCTATATGGTGACTACACAGGGAGGAAATATGTGATGAGTCTCATCATCATGGTATGGAACATAATGGCTATTAAAGATTATAGAAGCTAAAACAGTTAACCAAAATATCCTATGTGGTATTTGATGGCTCAATCACAAATGGGTTTCAAGGAGTTCATGCTATATAGTAGTAGAGACTTGGAAGAGTGTGACGGGGTGGCAGGGGAAAAAAGAAATTAAATATGATTCCCCCTGAAGGGAATCGTACTGAGTTTGTGCCCAATGATAACATCGAGTGACTCATACTAGTTCTGAATAATCAAGGGAGTGGTCCACCAATTATTTTACTTGAAGAACTAGTTACTGGTGGTGATGATGTGGCCTAGTGGGAGCCCTCCCTAGTGGCTCCCTAGTAGTGGTTTCTACTGGAATGACTCGGGAATCCCCTTCCTCCTAGTTATAGGGAAGTGAGTCGAAGGATCACTATAGGGATAGAATACATAAGTGGTTCATAATGGGAGTGGGGAGTAGTGTCTCCCTACGCAGCCCTTAGGGTGGTAGTGACGACAAGGCATTGAAGCCACCAAGTCCTGGAGAGCCATTTCTCTTGTGGTAATGACTCCATATTGCTCATATTGTAACATGTACATTTCCATCACCCTCCAATGAAAATTTTTGAGGGTGAGATATGGTGTGGGAACCCAGTAGTTGATGAAGTCATGGATGTTTTCATGGTGGAGATATATTCATGCCATATTTCTGCATTATCCTTTCTCCTACCCCTTTATTTGTGAGCAGGAGGTGATTGATTCCCTACATCTTGGGTCCTACTAAGGAGGAAGATTCCAATATCATGTATGGATATCAGGAAAGAAAATTCCAATGTCCCAACACCATAAAATCATCTATGGATAAAGAGAGGGATCCATGATGAGGATATTATAGACCGGAATTCCCAACAATTGACTTACCCAATATCCAGGGAGTACCACGCCAGAACCACTATTTTCTTGATGGGTCCTAGAACTAAATTTATGGATACAATAACATTCTTACCTGTTGTACTAATTTCTTAAATTATACTAGTCCCCATCTTAAGAAGAATATATTCTCGTTGGGTTCACCATTTCTGTTTCCAATGCTTTCTGGTGGGGTGCACCCACCTCACGAATGTTAGCATTACCCTTGGCATCGTGTTTGTGTCCCCGCATTACCAATTTCAAAATGTGGGATGTATTCATCATTTTTTCATATATGTTTTATCCTTGATCAAAATTGTAGAGACACGAAGCTTGACGTACATGGACAATAAATTACTTTTGCAGAATATCTAATACATAACAAAAGCATACACACAAGGACCGAAATAGTTCAGCGTCTTTGGAAACCTGGAATATAAACTTCTAATCATGTTGAAAGATCTTCAATATCTCCCATAACGATCCTCCCCTTTTTGTATCCTTACCTAAAATGTTTCTTTTAATCCTGGGGGAAAAGAAAACATAAAAAGGGTGAGCTCAAATTCTCAGTAAGGGTAAGCATGGAGAAAATAAAACAAACCATATACATTTGAACTTAAAAACATGAACATAATATTTAAACATCAAGATCTTGAGCAATGACATAAAACATGGAAGAGCATAAGGAATAGATCATAAAGAAACATTAAGAATGATAAAATAGCATGGGAATAAAACATGTAATTGTGGAAACCATTAAGCACATGATATGATTTCCATATTAGCCAAGGCATTGCTGCCAAGACCATCTTAGTGGATAATGTCCCTTTCTGAATCGAGTTCACTCCTCGTTCCAGTCCTATATTACTGAACCAGTTTAACTTACCATTCTAGCCATGTCTATCTCATGAGATATAAATCTTTACCCAATTAATTGGAGGGAGATATAGGTGCCACCCATCTCATAATGAAATCATTCTTACTTGTGCCACAAAATAAACATGCATCATTCATAAAAACCCAATAAATAAAATGGGTTTCATAAACATCATCCCATCATCACATAATCCATATAAAAGAAATGGATATCATTTCATAATAAGAAAAGTGAAACCATGTAAATCATAGAGACATTATACTTGAAACATACACATATGAAATAATGTTATCTTAGAAGAAAAAAATGGTCTTGATAAAACACTTGAAATGAATTCTTGAGGAAAATATCCTATCTTCTTCAAAATCAATTTCTTTTGACAAAACGTCATGCAATTTTAAAAGAAAGATATTTTGTTGAAAATAGTCATTAAATATTTTGGAGGATGCTTCATGAAAATAAGGCATTATAAAACCGTAAGAATCCTTTAATTTCGTATAAGTTAAAAAAACATTCTTCTCGTACTTTTGCCGGAAAAGTAAAAAAAAAGTACCACGTAGGGTAAACAAAAGAAAAATTCCTTCCATACCATGGGGTAAAATTAAAAATTGGTAGAAAATTAATTTAAACATACATGAAAACACTTTTATAAAACATTGAAAAGGATGATAACAATAACCCCAGTAAATACTTACGAATAAGCGATCTCTGATAAAAATGATATTTTCAAATTTATCCCTTACCTTAGGTATGATATACTTCGTACGTATCCAAACCTCCTGTATAATGTTTTAAATAATTTCATTGACTCATTACATAACCATATTCATTGTTATGATATCATATATGTTTCACTTATGACTTTATATTACCGGTTCTTTTGTAAATTCCATGTAGAAGTAGCGTTTTGGGTAAAATCATTTCATTTATCGTATATGTTTCGACTTTTCGTTCTTGATATTATTACTTATATCCTGATTTAAATAATTCCAGAATGTAAAAAATGATTTATATATAATATATATTCATCATATACATATATATTATAGATCGATAAACGTAATGAAATACACCGTTCATGGAGACAGTAGGCCGTACGTACGCATGAACGTTGTTTTTGTTTCCTTATTGAATTGAATGAAATTAAACAAATGACATACATATATATATACATAAATGCAGTAGCATTATTATGCCATATATTTCATTATTATTCATTATATACACTTTATAATCATTCTTGAATGGTTAATCATGGAAAATGAATCTCATCGCGTTCGTGGAGACGGTATTCCGTACGTATGCACGTGTGGTTATTTCGTTTTCCGTAGGATGGATAGATGGTGAAATAGGGCTTTTTCATACTTATAATAACATACCAGTATATGAGTGATAAAGATGTTATTACTTCATAATGAAACAAATAAAGATGAATAAGTAGAAGAAGAAATAAAGTTGAAAGAATCGGTAACGGATATTGCCTCTTCCTTCGACACGCTTTTTTGAAACCTCCTCTTAGGGCACTACGATTGGTCTTTGAAGAAGACCAGAACCTATAGTATGTTTCTAGGGAAGTGGAGAAGTGAAATGGGCAGGGTTTGGCTGAGCATGAAGGCTCAAATTGGTGTGAGGAGGAGAGGGAGGAGGTGCCCTTTTATAAGGGAGGAGAGGGGCACCTTTGGAATAACTAAAAATATTATTTTATTATAAAGTCATATTCAGTTTTTAATATCTCCAAATTGATTTATTTCGAAGATAAGGTAGGGATGGGCCTAAATCCTCTCATCCAATAGAATTTACGCAAGATTAGGTCATTATATTAACCTTAACTTTTAGTTTTAACTCTTAGTTAATTAGATTGACATTTACCATGTCACTTTGTATTTTTATATTATATAGTTAATAAACTTACCATATACATCCAAGATACCCCAAATCGGTCCATTAATGATACACATATCATGATATAAGTATCTTGGACGAACCTTAGATTTTTAGGAATATAATAACAATTAATAATATAATGTTTATTTTAAAAACTATTTTATGTCGATTTTGACACTATTTGGTAATTGATTTTTGTGAAAATCAGAACAGAATGATTAGTTCTAAAAAAGTTAATTAAATAAATACTAACATGTCATATTGACATATAGAATCATTGTAATTTATAAAAAGTCTCAAATTAAATTTATTTGGGTATTTATAACATCAATTATGTCAATATTTCATTAATAAGATAATTATTGCATCATCATTGTGTCAAAAATAAATTAAATTATTTTAAGTCTAAAAATTACAAATAAAATACCATTATGTAGGAAATCTTTTTATCTTTCTAATAAATATTTTTAGTCGAATTTATCTTATGTATAACACTATATTAAAAATGATTTAGTTATTAAATGATGATTTTAACTATTTTAACCATTCTTTAAATAAATTAATAATAAATGTCCTAATCTAATTCAAGTGGGCCTAAATGGTCATATTTTATTCCTAAGGTTTTTTATGGCCGAATTACACTTATCCAATAGAATTAAGACATGTCTTAGGGTAATAATAATATCATATTTACCCTTAATTATCCCATTTACTTTTAACCATGGTAAAAAAAAGTAAAATGTTACTATTCACCAAAAATTATTTTCATCTCATTGAACCAAATTTTAGTCCTTGATATTAACTGTGTCTCTCGGATTTTCGAAATTCCACTCACAGAAGCGGTAAAATTAAGTTTTATGAAAAATTCAGTTTTTTTAACTACCACTTAGTGGTTTCACTATTCATAAAAAAATGAAAGTTTCCAAAAAAAATCCAAAAATTAGACCTAAGGTATATATGATATTATGAATTCAACAATGATGTATATTTTACCAAATTAAAAACATATCAGTTGCATTAATTGATTTAAAAATTAATTCCCGTTGTCAAAACAAATAGCGTGTTCTTAAGAGATAATAACTATCAAAAGATTGACACTTGTTTATGTCTGGTTTAAATGTGAGATTACATCTAATGACCAACATTGTATTAAATTGTAAAAATATATTCTAAATATAATTTAAAACCACTCAAATTCATAATTTATCACTGTTAATTATTTCGATTAAAAAAGTTATTTTTAATTAAAATTTAGTAATTTTCACTATTTATCAGAATATGAAAGTTATCCGAAAATTACCAAAATTTCACCCTAAGCTAATTTTGATATTCCGAATACAAAAAAGAAGTCCATTTTGAAAGATTAAATTTATAAAATTTTGAAAAGTGGGTATTACTATTCATAATGGCTAGTTCTTAATAATATTATAATAATATCTCGATTAGTGAAACTCGGTATTGCGTACTACACACGCTATCAAGGAAGGTCGCTATTGCGTGTAATGAAAGGCAAGTCAGGTATGCGTGTTGTGCAAGATCATTTTGGTGTAGCATAAAACAAAAGATATTAATGAAATTAAAAAGAATATTTTTCATAAAATCTCAGGGTGGTACATTCTACCCCCCTTAAAATGAATGCACCCTCGAAATTCGTCAGGGTTGTAAATGGTTTCCTACTCGAAAGTTTCTTTAATAGAAACCCACATCCTAAAAAGGAATACCAAAACATTCCTTTAAAAACTAAAGTATGAAACATAACGGTTACCTAAATTAACTCATCACTGGTTTTCCACGTAGGAGAACATAAGTGAAAATACGGATATGGAAGAAAAATCTAACCATCAAGTTCTGATAGAGAGTGGTAGAGAAAATGGCTACGAAAAATCCAACAATCACAAAGCCATAAATTAGTGATGATCTAAGGTACCATCTGAATAATCGTATATACGAGTACTAGGACAACATTTGTGGTTTTCAAGATCATTTCCCTAAAGTTGATGAAATTGGAATTAGAAGAAATACTTTCATGATTTTTGTACAGTCTCACCGTTGGTCGTTCTTTGGACAATTTCCACTTCATCTATTAAAGAAATGAAGTTGAATTTGTCATTCGTGATGTGTTAGCAGATCATGTGATAGAATGGTGGGTCATTCCATCTGTCTCAAACAAAAGGTTAGAAAAGTTATCAAAAAATACATAAGTCCATCTATAGTGAGATTAATCATATATGGTTCCTAAAATGGACTTATACTTCATATATCATACTGCTTAATATAATAAAACTAGTTTGTACTAAACAGGGACTTCCTGTAGGCCAGTGGTAGGCGATAAAGGCCAGTCGCACTTCGGTTGTGGGTTTGATTCCCACAGCCTTGTCCAACGCAATGGGTTGTCACCCATCCTGCTGGTTTTCCTTTTTCTAAAACTACATTACTATAACATACCATCAATAATATCGAAAAAATTTCTATCCTTAAACAATAATAACTTATGTCCAACATAATCCATTCCAATCTTTAGGATTATCCAAAATTCTGCTGTCCAATCTCATATTATATTTAAAACGATTACCAAAGAGTTCAAATAACAAACGTTTTAATACCATTGTTGATCCCCATATATCATGAGATATGTCTTGTTGGTCACATTCCAAACATTCGAAGGCCTTAATCATGTATTCTATTGAAAAATGAATACCCATTGAATCTCAGTGAAAACATGAGTGCTATCAAAAGTTAACTCTTTTCACATACCAAAACCTCAAACCATGATATAACTATTTCCTTATATCAGTCATGAGATCATTAATACTGTCAAATATTTCATTTTCTCCTTATCCTTTCATTATACGCATATCATCTGCTTTCCAAAATATTTGAATCACTTTTCATGGTTACTGGTACCATAAAATTATTGAAACCCACAATAGACTAATACAAAAATATTCTAATACACCATAAAATTACCTCAACAACATTATTATTGAATACCAATACATAAACACTTCAATCCATCCTCTTCAATGATTGTCCTGGAATAAGTCCTTCCTTGATTTAGAAGTAACTTTTTAGGTCAGGGCATTGAGTTGTGTAATGCCCATGTTCCCCACAAATAAGACATTGAACTCTATAACAGTCTGTCACTCTATGACCCTTTTATCCACACAAATAACATATGTCCCTCCATTAGAGGTATTCCTAAAGGTTCTTCTTCCCTTCTTTAGAAATCTCAATATTCCTTTCTTTAGGCTCCTCAACATGCGAACATGCATAAAAGTCTATCTTCCTTTTATTTGATGAATTAGGCATACCACTAAATTTCACCTTATTAATCATATATCGTGATGACTGATTCGGCATAATCACAATATCTTTCTCTCTAGGCATTACACAATTTTTTCGCTCCTAGTCACCAATTTTTTCATTGGATTCAATGCTAACCGAATTCCTTCTGGTTCCCTCCATTGACTAAAACACAAAAAGAATTCTGTAAGAGGAAAAAATCATACAAGGAAAATAACATAGTCAAGGGAGAGTACCTTCAACATCTAACATCTTAGGTTTAATTATAATATCTTTACCGTAATTCTAGGACTATAACCTATACTTATACTTAACCTCAGGGACATCCCTAGAAATACCTTAGAAATATCTCTAGAGATCTCACTAATGTTCTCGCATCCTAGTTTCCAAAGGTTGACTAAACCTTTCCTCTGATACCAACTGTAGAGACCCGAAGCTTGATGTACATGGACAATACATTACATTTGTGGAATATCTAATACATAACAAAAATAGACACACAAGGACCGTAATAGTTTAGTGTCTTTGGAAACTTGGAATATAAACTTCTAATCATGTTGAAATATCTTCAACATCTCCCATTACGATCCTCCCCTTTTTGTTTCCTTACCTAAACACATTCTTTTAATCCTGGGGGAAACGAAAACATAAAAAGGGTGAGCTCAAATTCTCAGTAAGGGTATGCATGGTGAAAATAAAATAAACCATATACATTTTAACTTAAAAACATGAACATAATATTTAAACATCAAGATCTTGAGAAATGACATAAAACATGGAAGTACGTAAGGCATAGATCATAAAGAAACATTAAGAATGATAAAATAGAATGAGAATAAAACATGTAATTGTGGCAACCATTAAGCACATGATATGATTTCCATATTAGCCAAGGCATTGCTTCCAAGACCGTCTTAGTGGAGAAAGTCCCTTTCTGAATCGAGTTCACTCCTCGTTCCAGTCCTGTATTACTGAACCGGTTTAACTTTCCATTCCATCCATGTCTGTCTCATGAGATATAAATCTTTACCCAATGCATTGAAGGGAGATATAGGTCCCACCCATCTCATAATGAAATCATTCTTACTTGTTCTACAAAATAAACATACATCATTCATAAAAACCCAATAAATAAAATGGGTTTCATAAACATCATCCCATCATCACATAATCCATATAAAAGAAATGGATATCATTTCATAATAATAAAAGTGAAACCATGTAAATCAGAGAGACATTATACTTGAAACATACACATATGAAATAATGTTATCTTATATGAAAAAAATGGTTTTGATAAAACACTTGAAATGAATTCTTGAAGAAAATATCCTTTCTTCTTCAAAATCAATTTCTTTTCACAAAACGTCATGAAATATTAAAAGAAAGAGATTTTGTTGAAAATAGTCCTTAAATATTTTGGAGGAAGCTTCATGAAAATAAGTCTTTATAAAACCATAAAAATCCTTTCATTCCGTATAAGTTAAAAAAACATTCTTCTCGTACTTTTTCCGGAAAAGTAAAAAAAGTACCACGTAGGGTAAACAAAAGAAAAATTCCTTCCATACCATGGGGTAAAATTAAAAATGGGTAGAAAAGGAAATTAAAAATACATGAAAACACTTTTATAAAACATGGAAAATGATGATAACAATCACCCCATTAAATACTTATGAATATGAAATCTCGGATAAAAATGAGATTTGTAAATTTATCCCTAACCTTAGGTCCGATATGCTTCGTACATATCTGAACCTTCTGTATAATGATTTAAATAATGTCTTTGACTCATTACATAATCATATTCATTGTTATGATATCATATGTCACGACCCGTCCTCGGGGCCTGTGTTGTGACTACCCGAAGCCCGCCTTCCATAGGCCAGGGGCTGGCGACTAGCACCAAGGCGTAAATCCCGAAAAAAAGGGGAAGGCATTGCCTTTGAAAAGTAGACAAGCACCACAGAGTAAGCAAGAGGAAAAGTAAACACTAAGTAAAAACTGTACAAGCTGTGCTGAAAGTAAAAGGGGTCGGAAATACAAGCCCAACTGTAAATTACAACTGAAAGGGGAAAACAGCAACTGAAAAGAAAAGCCGCAGAGTCGAGCCGTCCTCTGGAAGTCCCACCTGAAGGGTGGGTACAGATATCCTCCACTACTCCTCAGGTCCACCTGACCGCTCCGAGTACGTCACGCCCAGTGGTCCACCTCCAGGTACTCTCCTGCTCCACACGCCTCCACCACGATCAGCGATGTCCGTCGTCTGCAACCAACACAACGTAGTGCGGGCATAACCCGTGCAGGGGTGAGTTTAAGCTACTCAGTAGGGACCCCGAGACCCCCGAAGGTCTCCAGAAATCCACAAAGGATAATCCACAATGGAAAGATACAATCACGAAGTAACATCTGACACGACTTAGGTATATGCCCATACATATACCTAAGTCATCAATTCCCGTTCGGCTCCAACGTCTGAGCCCGAGCACAACCCAGTCCACATAGGAAAGAAATGTATACCCACACAGGATAGCACAACACAATCCACAAAGGGGAGTAAATAGTAATCCATATAGGATAGCTCAACACAATCCACAAAGGAGAGTAAACAGTAATCCACATAGGATAGCTCAACACAATCCATAAAGGAGAGTAAACATGATTCAACTCACATAGGTATACTTCTTCGGATGATGATAAAGATGATAACTGATCCATCTAAGTCATCAGACCCACAAAGGATCGATAGGTACTAACCCCCGCAAAGACCCACACATGATCGGGCCCACACAGGACCTGTAGGTGCTGGCTCACACAGAACCGCTGAGCGCTGACCCACACCGGATCGGACCCACACAGGATCGGGCCCACACATGACATGTAGCACTGATCCACCTAGGATTGCTGAGTGAAGTAGTCGTCGCAGTCCACTAAGGATCTCTACACAGTCGTCGGCGCAGTCCATTGAGGATCTCTGCACGGTCGTCGCCGTAGTCCACTGAGGATCTCTACACGGTCGTCGCTGTCGAAGTAGCAGTCGCAGCCAGCACTAGGGTTCCCGCACACAGCAAGCTCGTTCGGGAGGGTCCACTCCACGAGCTGAGAGGCCGATACATCAACTGACACAAAGTCCGAAGTTGATGTATCCAAAAGTTCCGTATCGTCAACAGGAACTCAACGTCGCAGACGGCGCGTCAATCGGACGCCCGGTCTGAGAGTTATTGGCTTTTTCGTCCCAGGGGCCCGGTTGGTTTTTAAGGAAAAACCAACCCGACCATACTCCACCTGCGTCCAAACCTCGGGCGGAGTATGCCAAAAGATCCGTCTCACTTAGAGAAATTCAACGAAGTCGACGGCACGTCAATCGGACGTTCATAGCTCAAGATATGAGTGTTTCCGCTCCGAGGGCCCGGTTGGTTTCGTGTACGAACCATCCCGGAAGAACTCAAAGTATTCGGAAACCTTTAGTGAGATATACCAAAATGACCGTCTCGATCCAAGGATCGTGTTTCCACTGACGGAGTGTCGTTCGGAGGCCCGTAGCTCATGTTACTGGCATTTGACCGAAAATGGTCCGAAAACGGGGGGTCCGGGCCCGGTCCGACCCGGCCGGTCGGACCGGCCTGGCTCGGCCGGCCCGGCCCGGCTCGGCCGAGCGGCCGAGCGACGCGGGGGGGAGCCGCTGCCCCCACGTGACACCCCTGCGGCACCCGCGAGGTGTCGCCCTGGACGACCCGAACGACGCGGGGGGGAGCCGCCGCCCCCGCGTGACAACCCCACGGCACCCGCGGGGTGTCGCCCTAGACGACCTGAGCGACGCGGGGGGGAGCCGCTGCCCCCGCGTGACAACCCCGCGCCCCCAGTGGGGTGTCGCCCTGGACAGCCGGACGCCGCTTCAGCCGCGTCCCGCGCGCTCTGGGCCCGTTTGGCCACTAGTCAGCGGGCGCTGCCGCCTCTGGACGTTGGCTTCCGCGGGCCCCCGGAGTCACTCCGGTGGTCCGATTTCGTTCCCTTTCACGCCGCTGCTCCTCCCGGGACTCGTTCGTCACTGCGGAACCATCAAACTTCCGTTGCGGTACATTCCGTCATCGCCCTTCAAATCCGCACAACAACGAAGAACGGCAGAAGGTTGTCGGGCCGTGTTCCTTTGGCCCGCACCCTCCGCGTTAGAGATAAACAACGGGAGAAATATATTCAACACATGAATCAACAATTTTAATGGATTAAAATTGTTCTTATTGTCCCGTTCTTCACTTTTAAAAGAAACGATCACGGGAAAAATGAATTATTCACGACAACCCCTACCTCGTAGTCGTCGTCGTACGCATGTTCTTCGCGGATTTGTTCGTCGAGGAAGGAGGGGATCGTCGCGTCGTCGCGGAAGGGCGTCGCGTCGTCGCGGAATCCGGCGTTGAGTCAGCGAACTCAACGGACCAAGAAACAACAGATTTAATTTAATTATATAAAATTAAAACCGTGTTTTGCTAAAAAATCACAAGGGAGATTTAAGAGAATCCCGAAGTCTCTTACCTCAAATAGCGGATCGAAGATTTCGTTGCGGAGGAAGAGACGTCGCAGAAGAACGTTGGAGGAAGGGAACGTCGGCGTCGCGGAACACAGCGTCGCGTCGTCGACTTCCGCGGGTTCGGCTCTCTTCGTCGGAGGCCGGCGTTCTTCGCGTTCTTCGCGTTCTTCGCGTTCTTCGCGTTCTTCGCGTTCTTCGCGAAGGAGGATGAAGGCTCAAGAACTCTGACAAAACCTCTCAATGAGTAATCCTCCAAAAAGACTTGTTGGTCTTATTTTATTATTACGACAACAAACGAAAAAAGTATGTAACGACCCATCAATTCGTTGAATTAATTCAATGAAAGAAACCGCCCATTTAATTCACGAAATAAACCGCCCAATTAAATGGTGCGTTAAGGATTTAAGAAAAGGCGTCAGTTGACTTCATAATGACGATTTTTCACGGGTGCGTTACTTAGCGGAATGAAACGGCGGGGCTCGTGCGGGCCCCACCTCACAAATATCCTACCAAGGGGGTAGGATATTTCTGGATAGCACCCTATCCGTTTTAACTCAGTTTAAGTGGCTTTCAAGTGGCTTCAAGTGTCTTAAGTGAAATAAAATAAAGTTGTCGAACAAATTATTTTATTTTTAAACTTTAAGCCCAAAAATTAAAAACCACACTCGAGTATACGCAATTATGTTAGTAGTGTCTAATCTATTTGATCCTAAAATTTTGGGACATATACTAGTTATTTTTTTCCTATGTCCCATATCCACACTTTTAATTCTAGACATATAATATGAGGGATATTAATAAATAGTTGTGTTTTAGTAAAATCAGAAATTGAAAATTTCAACCTAAATGAGCCTTCCTATGTCATATCAACTCTTAAATATTTTTAAAATTGTTGGGATACTTGGAACATGAGTTCAAAATTTAACAATTATAATTATTCTTATTATTCAATTTTATTATGTTCTTGAAGTTCTCTCATCACCTTAGTTATTTAGATGAGGTGGAACATCAATTTTCGTTCATCTTTTTTTAACACCACGTGATTCTATTGTTAATGTTGTTTTCTTCTTATTTTAAATTTTAGTAGTTGGAGGGTGGTGTGTAAGACCCCAAGATTCCATGGTATGTTTCTTTTTATATAAATTAAATTACTTTCACAGTATGTAACACCGAGTTTGAGCACACCGTGATATATCAAACTAGTTATCTAAAAAGAAGTTATGAAGAGTATTAACCACATTATGATATTTATAAATTTTATTTTTGAAAATAGACTAAATTTTTGAATTTGGTATATTAAAATTAGGTTAGGATGTATTTTTTGTATTTTTTCTGAAATGTTTCCATTTTTTATGAATACTAAAAAATATTGCATTGTAGCTAAAAACCGAATTGTCCATTTATATAATTATTCAAAAATAAATTTATTTTAAAGTCATGATATATAAAAAATTAATACATAAATACAATTTAAGTCACTAGAATCATTCTTATAATATAATTTTTTATAAGAAAAAATGAACATTTTCACATCTCATTTACCCTTGTTGTAGCCACATTTGCGGGATTAGTATTAATAATAATTTGACCACTTCTGTGAATTTAATTTAAAAAAACAGACATACATGGTTGTAATTGGGATGTAATTTTGGATCAAATAAGATCAAATTAATTTTATTGGTGAATATTAACTTCAGTAAATTTTTATTTTTTACCACAGTTAAGGGTAAATAGGGAAATTAAAGGTAAAAATGATATTATAATATTTAAATGTTACCCTAACACTTGTCCTAATTTCCTTGGATAAGTGGGTTTCGACCAAAATCAACCTCGGGAATAAATTATAATTTTTTAAGCCACTTATGTACAAATAATAATTTTATTATATTTTATTTAAAGATAACATAGAAATTCCATTCTCATAATTTTAATAAGTCAATCATTTTTAATATACGAAAATACATAAGATAAATTTGACTATAAATAGTCTTTATAAATAAAAAATGTTTATCTACATCATGATAATTCATCTATAATTTTTAGACATTAAATAATGAAATTTAATTGTGACACAATGATGATGTGGTAATTGATTTATTAAAGGAAGAATCAAATAAATGATATTAATAGTATTAAAATAAATAACATTAGAAATATTTTTTGACATCCATAAATTTTTTGTACGGTTATGAAATATTAGAGATGAGTTAATGTAGTTTTATCATTGAATTCATGTTTTTTTATTTTAATTTTCAATTAATACGTAGTGTCAAAATTGACAAAAATGATATTTAAAAATATATAATATATTATTAAATGATATAAAATTCATAAAAATATATAATTTTAAAAAATAAATATTATAATGTTAAAATTTCATAAATGACCCAATTAGGGTTTTTTTTGGAATTTTAATGTAACTCTACTGACCATATAGAATAAAAAGACAAGTTGTCATAGTAAGAGTTAAATTGTTTAACTAAGGGTTAAAGAAAAAAGATAAGGTTATGTTTTTGACCAAAAAAGGTCTAAAATTCATTAGTTGGGAGGATTTATACCCATACTCATATTTACCTTTAAATAAATCGAATTGAATAAATTTTTAATTTAAAATAAATTTATAAAAAATTAATATTATTAGAGTTTCCTAATGTGCCCCTCCAATCTCTTATAAAAGGGAACATATCATTCCATTTTACTCACACATCTAAAACCCTTTAGCCTCCCCACCCCTCCACAGCTTACTCCCAACATCCCTGAATTAATCAAATATTCTATACTTTGGGAAGGAAGTTAACCTATGGAGTCCTTTTGTTCAAATACAAAGGATACACTCATAGAAGAGGTAATTGTTTTATCGACTCTTTCAAAGTTCTTTTCTTCTTCTACTTTATTTTCCTTATTGGTTTCCATATTAAAGTAATAACTCGAGCATCTACTATATGATGACTTGTTTTTATGATTACGGGAAAACCTTATTCCTTCTTTTAGCCATCCTATGATAAACAATATCACTATGCGTGCGTATGTATAGATTATCATCTCCATGCCATGGGGTAAACTAATTTTTATCTAAACATTATTTCAATGGGTATAATGTAACACCCCAATGTATTTATGAACTATTTTTTTAAATAATTTTCATTGCATGCAATATTGAGTTGAAATGACCCATGAGACACCCTTAGTATAAAATTAATGCTCTAGCCTAGTCGTTGGGTTAGTGGGAATAAGTATAACAAACTTATGAAAATGTATTTTGGATTCATTGGATTCCAATTATTTATGAAAATATTTATCAATTAAATATTTTTATTTTTCAGTGAATTACCATTAAAAATTAAAATTAATTAGATATATATGTTATATACTTAATAAAATATTTTTGATATGCAACCCATGGATATTTTAGTCCAAGGTTATGAATAAACCCTATTTGATGTATAAAAACCTATATTTTTCAAAAGTGTAATTTTACACCATTGAATGGAGAACCCCATTTAAATTATGATTTTGACATATTAATAATTTTTATATGACAACATAAACATTTTCATTGTTAGAAGAATATAAAAATTTACATTGTATGGAATTTTAAAAATTTTATGTTATCATTCGAATTTTGATGAATAATAAAAATACAGTAAATTTTTATTGAAAACTAATTTTTTCATTGAAATAATTTATATGGTTAAATTATAATATTTATTTTTTAAGTTTAAAAAAATTAAATTTTTATCATTCTATATAATTTATGTCATTAGCATTAATTTTACACTAAATTTAGATGTAAAAACATTTCAATCTTTTGTAATGTTTTAGCTTTTAAAAATCGTTCTCTCTTTCCAAAAATGGGATTAATTTTAAATTATTTACTGTAAATTATGTGTTTTGTATTTTGGAAAAATTGGCTACATATTTGGAATTATTAGGTCCAGATTATCTAAATTTCTTTATATTATTTTTGAGCTTTCTGAATAGTAACATCAGTAATTTTAATTAATATTGTAAAAGGGTAAAACGAGTAATTAAGGGTAAATATACTATTATAAAACTACCTTAACACATGTCTTAATATTTTTAGATGAGTTATGAATTACCAATACAACCCTTGGGATGGAAATTTGGTCTTTGGAATCTACTTGGGTGTGATTATGACACTTATAACATTTAATTTAAAGTAAAGGAAAATATGTTATAAACACATATCTTCTTACTAAAAAAAATTTATATGGGGTTATATAAGTTATATCCTCTACTATAAATAATAATTAGAAATCTAAAATTATCTCATACATCATGATAATTTACTTATAATTATGTATACATTAAATAATTAAATTTTGTTATGACATCATGACAATGTAGTGATTCCTTTATTAATGACCGAATCAAATAAATGATATTATAAATATTAAAATAAATTTTATTAGAAATAATTTAGGTCATATATGTTTTTTATAGGTGAATGTTACATGTTATAAGACTATTAAATGGTTTGGTTCGATGGTATCTCTCTATTTGTATTTTATTTAAATTCAAAAAAATGAATAGTGTAAAAATTGACATAATTGATGTTCTATAAAAATAGTAAATTATTAAATAATTTGAAAAACCTAAAAATATTTTAAGATAAAAAATTAAATATGATAATTTCTAAAATTTCATTAAGTTTCCAATTATTGGAAATTTACCACATATAAGTAAAATTAATAGCCTCTTAATACCTAAAATTTTATTCCCACAATTAATATTAAAAGAGAATAATTAAGGGTAAAATTAAATGATAAGGGAAAAAATGAAATCAATACATTTATAAAAATAATTTTATGAGAGGATTTAGAACTATAATAATTTTATCTTCTCCATATTTCAATTTGGAAAAATTTAGTTGAAAAAATTAATTTATATTATTTTAATATTTTAAAAATTTCTAAGAGTGCCCCTCACCTCAATTATAAAAGGGTTCCTCCTCCCTCATAGCTTCACTTAAATTTAATTATTCATGCTCAGCCATGACCTAATAGTTTTCCTTATAAACTCATATATTTAAATTCTAGGATTTCTGGTATTCTTTAAAGACCATCTATAGTGCTCTAAGAAGAGATTTAGAGAAAGCGTGTCAAGGAAGAGGTAATCTCTTCTACTGATTCTTTAAGAAAATTTCATCTTCTACTACATCTTCATTAGTTGTCTCTTTATAAAGTAATAAAATTATTATCCCTCATATACTAATATGTTATTATAATTACGAAACAACCATATTCCATCTTCTATCAATACTATGAAAAACTAAATCACCCCATCTGCATATGTACGACTTACCGTCTCCACATCGTGGTGTAATCAGTTTTTTGCCCCCACCTTAATTGGATGAGTATAATGATGAAAATAATAACTATATACGATTATTATAACATGATACAGATTCTGGAATATTATACACCATCCACTTCAATACCATTCATTAATTAAATGAATGATATCGCAACTCATTCATCTATACGGCCTACCGTCTCCATAATGAGATTTCATTAGTTCTACATGATCTTTATTAAAACATGATTATATAAATGCATTGAATGAATAATTATGATACATATTAGAGTAATATTATTCTTTGAATTATATGACTGTGTTAGGTCCACTAGGCTAGATACCCTGAGAGGGGGGTGCATCAGGGTATGACATGTTAAAACAACTACTCCTTTTGATCATGTTTTGTTGTTATACAAAACCCTCATCTATCTCCTTCCTGTTACAGAGTATGAATAATCCTTAAAGCATGCACATGATATATCAATTTTTACTTGGTTCACCCTCACTGGGATACATTGAATGAGCATACCTCGACAGAGTACCGATGTACCAATTCCACTATAAGTGCACTGTTGTTTACAAGTTTGAAGAGAACTCACTATCCCTCCTATTTTACAACCACTCACAATTTGATAACTCAGTGCTCTATCAACTGATGTGAGCTCACTGCTTCTTTAAAATATCCACACATAGTTTATATACCTATAGGTCCCTTCATTACCATTAATTTATGCATCCTCCACTATATGTAAATTCTCTATTGAAGTCCAAATTTCATCCACTAATGAATACCCCTTTTCATCCAACCACTAGGAAATATCCTTTTGGAAGTACCTTCTCAAAGAACCCTACTTCGCGAATCACCTAATTTTTTGGAATCTCAAACCAGCCTTCCCAAAGTTCCTTCCTTTTAATGAAGCTCACACTATTTCAGATCTTAAGCCATCGTAGATCTCAAGTCATCACAGAGCATCTTACCTCATGAATCTCACAAATCCAATGTGGTGCACACAACTTTTGCTGAGCTAGATTAGCCACCACGAAGCTCATTCCTTTCACAAAGCACACTGCCATTGCGAACCACCTTCGTGAGCCGAGAGAAGAATATTTTCTTCAAAAACTCTATACTTCACTCGAGGGGATCGAGGTCTATTTATAGGAGATTTAACTAACCAGCTAACTTTCCACATGAAGTCAGTTCTACGTCATCTGAAATCGCGAAGCTCTGAAATTTCCACCATAATTCTGTAAAAATCGCGAAGCACTATGGAAATTTTCCGATTTCGGAGCTCAATGAAATCACGGGGCACTCTATCAATTCCTTCGCACATTCACACAATTTTCCACTCGCAATTCCCTTCACTTTCGCAATGCTCTTCACCACTTCTGTTCACGAAGCACATCGTAATCGCAAAGAATCATCGTTAACATTTTTCATATCATTGTGAAATCCAGATATTATGTTCCTTTTTCATTGTTCTTTCTCAACAGGGATTTTCAACAACTTATCTAGAACTCGACAATTCACCATGGAAACTTGCATTGTCAAAAAACAAAACCTACCCAAAAATGATTCAATGTTACCTTGAGGGATTTTTTCCCAACAAACTATTACCTAATAAGTGTAACAAGAACTTATCTGACAAAACATTCCTAAGAACATAAAGTAGTTAATACCCAAATATTGATTAATAATGAAATTTTACTACCAGACTAATTATAATATGATCATATATGATATGACTGTGTAATAAGTAAATAACATTATTTAAATATTTTTATAGGAGTTCTAGCTACATACAAAGGATATTTGACATAAGGTAAGGGATAATTTTGCAATCACATTATTTAACATTCACATCCATTTTTCTAAAATATGTAATATTATTTATATTCTTTTAAAATTTTCAAATTCAATTTTACCCATTTTTGAGTTTTTATTAAATTTTATGAACAAAATATTATTTTATTATCTGATACAAGGTGCTTTTTGACTTTACTGAAAAAAACTGTGAGAACAATTTTTTTAACTTATAAAAAATTAATGAATTTTTATTCTTTCATGAAACCTCATTAACATGTAGCTTCCCTTACATTTTTTCAAGGTTATATTCAAAGAAAATATATTTTTTAAACAACATGTCATTTTGAGAAAGTAAAACATTTTTGAATATGAACGGAAGTTTTCCTCAAGAATTTTTTTTAGGTGTTATATCAAAACTATTTTCCATTGAAGATGACATTATTTAAATAGGGTAATGTCTATATCAAAATTATTACTATGATTTTATTGTGTTTATGATGGAATTATATTTATTAAATCCATTTGTATTACATGGATTATGCAATGATGGTATGATATTTAAGACCAATTTTGTTCCTTGGGTTATTCTATGAGGAATGATTTATGTTTTTGTGGAACCTGTAAGAATGATTTAATTATGAGATGGGTAGGACCTATATATCTTTAAAATGTATTAGGTAATGATTTATATCTCAATATATAGACATGAATGGAATGGTAAGTAAATATGGTTAAAAACATAGGGCTGGAGCAGCAAGTAAACTCAGTTCAGTGATGGAATTTTTCTTCTATGATGGTCTTGGAAATGATCCTTGACTAATATAAAATTATTTTCTATGCTTATGTTAATTCCAAAAAATATCATGTATTAGGTTATGAATTTTGGGATCATATTCATTGATTCCTATAAAATTTCATGATTTGTCCCATGGCATGGTATCATGATCTTTCATATACAGGATAATATTTTCAAATTTTATGTTCTTTTGTATTATGATTATGATATGACTGATATATCCCTTTTTTAACCTTACTAAGAATCTGAGCTCAACCATTCACATGTTTCATTAACACAGGTCATGAAGAATTATATTTATTAATATATGTCAAAAAGGATCTAGTTATGATGGAATAAGTGTGAGACCATAAAGATGTTTTATGAACCAGTTGTTTATGTTTCACAATTTCTAAAGACACTATACATATACAATCCTGAAATGTATTTTTTTATTTTTTATGAATATTCTTCAACTATGAAGTAATATCAATTTAAGTAAAATATCAGTTGTTGTATTTTGTATTAGAGGAATGGTATAGTTATCATTTGGAAACTAAGATGAGAAATCCTTAGTAAGAACCCTAAGGATATGTCTAAGTATAATTTACAATTCTAGAGTTTTTGAAATGACCATGAAGAACCTATTATAAAACTTAACAGGTCTTAAATTGAAATTTTTTTATTGATTTTTTGGTTTTCCCATTATTATTAGTGTTGATCGCACAATGCTTCTTGGTTTTACTTAATGGTTGGAACCTGAAGGGACCACTTTAATGATGAATGTGATGGGAAATGAAATGATTGTCCTCCTAGTTAGAAAAATTTTATGGGACCTAGAATGAAAAATCTTGTAGAAATTATCACACAACTTTCTCAGGATATGAATAATAGAGGACCTCCAAACAAGAAAAGGAGGAAATAACATTCTGTTGAGTCTTTACTGGGGTAGCATCCACCTTCTTTTAAGAGGTATATCGATGAATTATTAACTGAATAAAGGATTAGTACCACTATAAATATATTTCCAATAATCCAATGACTAGAACATGATAAATTCATCTTATCAGTCTATCATTTGGAAGGTGAATCTGATCAATGGTGAAACCTTATCAAGAATAGAAGGTAGAGATATGAAATTAAATACATGGAATATGTGAGTTCAAGAACTTATTTTTCAATAAGTAATTTCCTTGTATTCTTAGAAAAAAGATGGATAAGGAGTTCCTTGAACTTAATAAAAAGGATAATGAATTTGTTGGTACCTATGAAAATAATTATTCAAGAATTGAATGGTATGATTCTAGAATTATTTTCCAACCTAAGACTAAAATTGATAGATTCTTTAGCGGTATTAAACCAAGTCTATAAATGGAATTATCCATATGGGAATTTAATAGCTATGAAGAAATCATTCAATGTTCTCTCAAGGTTGATATGGATATTTGAGTAACCCATCAATCATATGGGTTTTATAAGAATATAAAAATGGAATTTAAGGGAAAATATAAAGACCACACTGAAAATAAGATGAATTTTCCCTTACACTCAATGTGTGGAAAGAAAGATCGAGTAAATTGTCTTAATGGGACTAGTAAATGTTTGATGTGTGGAAAAGAAGTTTATTGGGAAGTTTAATGCCAATGTGATGGAAAAAATATGTCCAATGATGCGAATAAATAAAAGACAACATATAATGAATCTCACACAATAAAATATTACAAGTGTATGGAAATGGGTCATTATGCCAATAAATGAACTAATCAAAGGGTTATTGATGATGATTGACGTCAGAAAACTCCTAAGGCCAAAGATAAATGAATGTTACATGCAATCACTATTAGTGATGTGGAGTGCGACAATGAACTTGTGAAAGGTACACTTACCATCAAGTCTAAAGTAGAAATTTTTTTATTTTATTCTTGATCCACCCACTATTTTTTTTAATATAATTTTATAAGGGTATCACCATATTACATCAACAATTAGATGTTGAGTTAGCTGTGACAACTCCTTATGGCAGAATTATCACATAAAAAGTTTATAATTCTTCTTCGGATAAAGTTTGTGGGAAAGTGTTTCCTGAAAATATTTTGATCATTCCTATATAGGAATTTATGTGATTACTTTCATAAATTATATTTCTCTATACAGAGATCATATCAATTGTCAATGAAGGGAAGTCATTTTTCATATTCCATATCAATCAATGATAACCAATCATTGTAATGATGAATATAACCTTTCGGTATAAATTTATTCCATATTATGGGTCTTGATTCGTATAAATGAAGATTATTTATCTCAAATGGTTGGGTAGAAACTCAAAATTAATAATACACCAATTGTATGGGTGTTGTATGATGTCTTTCCTCAATAATCTCCAAGTCTTCCCTCAAATCGTGAAGTTGAGTTTTCAACAGAACATATATAGGGTTCTATGATTATTTCAATGAAACCTTATAGATTGTCCCAAATTGAGTTGAAGGAACTAAAGAAGAAACTCCAATATAATATTGATAAGGTATTCATATTCCCTAGTGCGTCACTATGAGAAGTACATGTTTTGTTTGTTAAAGAGGAAGATGGATCAATTAGACTCTACTTTTATTATCATGAACTTGACAAAGATCACTATGAAGAAAAAATATTATCTTCCCCACATTGATGACTTATTCGACTAGAAACAAGGAGATCAATACTTTTCTTAGATTGATCATCGTTAATGATATCATAAATTAGGGTTCAAGAAGGTGGATATACCAAAGAAGACATTTTTTACAAGGTATGGACACTATGTGTTTATACTGATGCCTTTTAATCTTGATAATTCCTCATCTATCATCAGGGATCAAATTAATTTAGTATTCAGAGACTATCTGGACTAGTTTGTGGTAGTCTTTATAAACGATATTCTTGTCTATTTGAATATGAAGGAAGATCTTGAAGATCACTAGACAATTATACTGAAGACCCTGAAAAAGGTAAATCTTTTGGAAAAATTTAAGAAGTGTGAGTTTTGGCATCAGAAAGTTTCATTTTTTGGATCAAATAATCATAAGAGAGAGGATATTTCTGGATCCTACAAAGATAGAAGTTCTTGAAAGTTGGTCGAGACCAAAAATGGTTACTTAGATCCAAAACATTCATGGTTTGGTTGGATATTATCAATGTTTTGTAATTTATTTTTTGTGATTATCAGTTTTAGTCACTAAGTATACTCATTAATGAGTTATGTTTTTATGAATGGAAGAATGTGAAGATAATTTCAATGTTCTAAAAAAAATTTAGTCAGTGCACCAATTCTCACACTACCTTGTAGTGGAGAAAGGGTTGTGATCTACAATGATGAATCCAAGAAGGGGATGGGATGTTTTCTCATAAAACATGATATGGGGATATATTATTCCTCACAGAAGGTGAAAATCCATGAGTAAAATTACCCAACTCACAATTTGTAATTTTCTGTGGTAATATTTTCATTAAAGATCTAGAGGCATTATCTTTATGGTGAATTGTGTGATATTTATATTGATCATAAAAGTTTAAAGTATATTTTAAAACAAAATGAGCTGAATATGTGCCAAAGAAGATTGTTGGAGTTGATAAAATATTACCACTTCTCAATACATTTCCACTAGGAAAGCGAAAAATGTGGCATATGCTTTGAGTTGACAAGACAATGTTATCCTACCCATGATGAGGATCACAAAAGATCCAATATTTATGGATTTTCAAAGGATGGATCTTGAAGTTTTAATAGAATGGGAGAAAAACTATCATTCCCAAATGAAAGTTCAACCATATATAGAAGTGAAGATTAAGGAGTCGTAGAATGATTATGTAGAGCTACAAATGAAGGAGAGAAATATTCCAAAATTTAACCTTGATTGTGATGGAGTTATATGGTTTAGGAATTGGGTTTGTATTCCTCATATAGAAGAATTAAAAAAGTATCTATGGGATTTGGCTCATAGTTATTCATTCTCTATTCACCCTCAAAGTACAATGATATACAGGGACCTGAAAGAGTATTTCTAGTGATATGGAATGAAAAGAGATGTTTCTGAATATGTCTCTCAAAGATTAGTTTGTTAGAAAGTTAAGGATAATGTACATAAGTATAAATAGATGTTATGACCATTACCCATACCAGAATGGAAATGGGGAAACATCACTAAAGATTTTGTTTCCGAACTTCCCAGATCATCCAAATGAAATAATGTTATCTGGGTTATAGTTGATTTCCATACAATGTTATTAGATTTAAATGAAATTAGGGAGGATTAATATTCTGATCATCTTGAGAGTATTTATATAATGAAATTTGTAAGATTTTTTGGAGTACCACTTTCCATTATATTTGATTGGGTTATGAGGTTTAGCTCGAGGTTCTGGAAAATTATTCAGTAGGACATGGATACAAAGTTATGTTTCATCACGTCTTATCATCCTTAGATAGACATTCAGGATGTAAAGTCAATTCAAAATCTGGAAGACAAGTTGAGAGATTTATCTATGGATTTTAAAGGTAGTTGGGATCAACACCTACCTTTGATAGAATATTCTTTAAATAATAGCTTTCACTCTAGTATTCAGATGGCTCCTTATACATCCATCAATGAAAATAAGTATAAAACTACCACTTATTGGGATGAAGATGGGGAAAGAAAGCTATTAGTACTCGACCTTGTTGATGAAATAGTAGAGAAGGTCATATCTATTCAACAACACTGAAGAGAAGCTAGGAGATAAAAAAAATGTTATGCTGACAAACAAAGAAAAGACCTAGAGTTTTAAGTGGGTGACATGGCATTTAAAAGAATATCTCCCTAGAAGAGAGTAATGAGATATGTATATAAGGGAAAGCTGAGCCCTAGGTATATCAGTCCTTTTGAAATTCTAGATCATGTTTAGAAGGTGGCTTACCGATTGGCACTTCCACCAAAACTCTATCATGTTCATTATGTCTTTCATTTATCACTCTAAAGAATGTAAATTCCTAATCCTTCACATGTACTAAATATGAAATTCATACTTGGGAGAAATATACTTCTTATGAAGAACAACTGTTAGAGATTATGGATCATAGTGAAAAAGTTCTACGAAACCAGACCACTCACTTGGTTAAAGTTTTTTGGGGGAACCACCATTTTGAGGAAGTTACATGGGAACTTCAGGATATGATGAGGTATATGTATACCCATTTTTTTGTTTCCATTTTTTGAATTTTTAGGGATAAATATTGTTTAAGGCGGTAGAATGTAACACCAGGATGTTTTTATGAAATATTTTCTTTAAATAATTTTAATTCTTCAGTAGATTTCATTACACGCAATTGTGTTTTTAAACGAAATATGAGACACTCTTAGTATAAAATTACTCTGATATCCTATTTTTTAGGTTATTAGGAAGGTGTATAACTAACATATAAAAATGTATTGTGAATTAAATGGCTTCCAATTATTTATGAAAAATTAAAATAAATTGGATAAGTTTATTTTTGAGTGAATTACTATTAGTATTGAAATTAATGAGATATATATGTTATATAATTAATTAAATATATTTTTTATATATATCTAGTGGATATTTTTGTTATAGGGTAGGAATAAACTCTATGTGAGGTATAAAAACCAATACATTGCAAAAGAGTAATTGTATTCCTTTAAATGGCGAACCCATTTTAAATTTAAATTTTCTCAAATTAATAATTTTTATCTGAAAACATAAACATTTTTGGGAAGAAGAATATAAATATTTACTTTGGATGATATATTAATATTTTACTAATAACATTCGAACTTTAATTAATAGTAAAAATAAAATAAATTATAATTGAAAAAAAAATCATCAAAATTATTTATATGGTTAAATTATAATATTGAATGATTTTAAAGTATAAATAGAATATATTTTTTATCATTAAATATAATTTATATCACAATCATTAATTTTAAAATGAATTTAGATGTAAAAACATTTCAATCTTTTGCAATGTTTTAGCATTTAAAACCTCTTCTTGCTTATAGGAAATGAGATTAAGTTTTAATTAATTACTATAACTTCTGTGTTATGAATTTTGAAAAATGGAGTTGATATTTGGAATCATTAGGTCTAAATTATGTAAATAGAATTATTTTATTTTTCAGATTATTGAATAATAACATTGTTGATGTTTATTAATACAGGAAAAGGGTAAAACATGTAATTAAATGTAAAAATACTATTATAAAACTACCCTAACACTTTTCTTAATCTTATTGGTTGAGATATGGCTAATCAATAAAACCATTTGGAAGAAAATTTGGCCTTTGTATTCCACTTTGGTGTGATTATTAGGATTATAACTTTTAATTTAACGTAAATGAAAATATGTTATAACCATATATCTTCTTACTAAAATAATTTCAATATAGGGTTATATAAGTGATATATTTGACTGTAAATAATCATTAGAAATATAAAAACATTTAATACATCATGAAAATTTATTTATAATTTCTACAAATTAAATAATTGAATTTAATTATGACATAATGATGATGTAGTGGTTTCTTTATTAATGAAGGAATCAAATAAATGATATTATAAATATTAAAATAAATATTATTTGAATTAATTTATGTCATCCAAGATTTTTTAGGTGCATATGGAATGTAATAAGACTATTAAATTATTTGGTTCAATTTTAAATCTATGTTTATATTTTAATTAAATTAAATAAAATGAATAATGTAAAAATTTACAAAATTGATGTTTTATTAAAATAGTAAATTATTAAATATTTTAAAGCCCTAAAAATCTTTTAAAATAAAAAATATACTATGATAAGGTCTAGAAGATCATTAAATGTCAAATTATTATAATTTCACCATATATAAGTAAAATGTATATCCTCGTAGTATTTAAAATATCATTAACATAATTAAAATTAGAAGAGAATAATTAAGGGTAAAACAAAAAGATAAAGTTTAAAATAAAACCAATAAATGTATTAATTTATTGGATTAGAGGATTTATAACTGTCCTCATATTATATTAAACATATTTCAATTTTGAAGATTTTTTTTTAAAAATTAGTTTATATTAATTTAATATTTGAAGAATTTCCAAGGGTGCCCCTCACCTCAATTATAAAAGGGCACCTCATCCCTACCCTATTCACATCAATTTTAGCCTTCAAGCTCAGCAATCCCCTACAATTACCACTTCTAAACTTTCATATTTACCACCAAATTTAAATTTTTAATAATCCACTTTATGGGAAGGAGGAAAACCATAATTATTAAAATAAGGACCACTATGTGCTAAAAGATCTCACAAAATTATTAAACACAAGACTAAGATTATTTGAGTCAGAAACTCTATATAATTACCAGTGTAGAGTACTAACCTGGTTATCTGTATCCTCCCTGATAAGTTCTTCAAGATGAGAAACCATGTTGTCCATTGTCTGGATGAATTCCTCCAGGGTTATTTTGCCTCGGTTAAAGCCTTGGGTAATGATTCGGTCTTTCTTATCTATCCCCGCCTGTAGCGCATCAGTGGCCTCGACCTGAAACCTTATTTCATAAATCCTTAAAATATTCATATTTGATGCATTGGGATGAAGGAATTTTACAATCATTTATTCCTTTTAGTGGAATATGAGCCTCAGACACTCCCCTACCTCTTCTTCCATCACTCTTGGTTCTCTGCATGGGTCTCTACTTTCCCCATCTTGTGGGTCTTTTCATTCATTAATTTTACCTTTCTTGGTCGACCGAGTTTCAATTAGTTTAGGTATGTGAGAAGAGTCTTGGAATCCATTGGGGTTTTTCCACTATATGGTAATACATTTCCATAAGTCATGCTTTTCGTTTAGCCCCTTCTTCCTTCTTGGGTTGTGGGGACCTTTCCCTTGGAAATAGTCCAAGATTTCCACTAAGAGTTGGATATAACATTAATCACCTAAATAATCTTCCTCATGCATAAATGACTGTTCTTGAACATCCAGACCTTCAAAGCGGTTTTTCAACTCAACCCTTTGGCCTTCTTTTAGAGGCCTCAGTCTGTTCTGAGATACCACCTTACCTACTTTTACCTCCATGTTATTCTTCTTCTCCCCCTCACTCATTGTCTTCTGAAATGATGAGGACGTAGGAATGGGAATGTTTGTGTCTTAGGGTTACAAATCACTGAACCATCCTACCTTCCTTTTCTATGATAATATTTTTCATAAATGAGAAGAAATTAATTCCCCTACTACATTACAAATTGCTCTGCCTCCTTTCTATAATCACCCACATGATCTCTCTTTTCACCATTTTCTTCCTCCACTGCCACCAAGGATATCACCCCTTGATCATGGGATTCCTATGAATGTGGTGAAATCAGCCTAATATCTAAGGATTCGTCAACTCGAGCCTCGTCATCCTTCTCTAAATCCAGCGAATCATGATCACTCAACTTTTCATCACCTAAATATCTCTTCAGGCAGGAAACAACATACACAACCTTCAGATTTGTTGCAGGACATCCCACTCACACCACAGTATTACAAATTCCTAATCCATTACCTCAACTCTGTAAATATTCATATCAACAACCCCATACCTAGATTCTCTCTGGAAAAAAGAATCTAGATGACCCAGCTGCCTACACATCTTACAATACTCCACCCAGGATTCGAATAAGACTGATTTCTTTCACCTAAATTCTTCACCTATAGAGACCCATAACCACTCCACCGGTGGATTGGAGAAATCAACCTCCCCATATATATGAGGTTGAATCATATGGATGAAAGACATGGTTTTGTTTTCAGAGCACAGAAAACTTCCAACAATTTTCCTGAGCATTAGGAGGATTTAAAGGTTTTGGAATGGTAAAGGAAGTTCATGGGAAGAAACATAGATTCCGACTAAAGAAGAGTCCTGATTCATATGAAAATCATAAGACCAGTGAAATAGGAAGTATATGAGACTAATGAACTTACCTGTAGTACTGGACCACACATGAACCATATCTTCCTCTGAGGTGAAATGAACCATCTGGTGGCATTTTCGAGAAGACCAATAATCACGCGCCCTTGTAACCCCCATGATTCAAAGAAGCGGTCAAATTCATCTACTGAAGGACTTCATTGCATGAAACAGGCCACATGGGTCAGATCCAAGAGGCTTGAAGCTTCTGTGAACACCAAATGTGAGAAATGAAGTTGAGGCATGCCATCAAAAAGCTCAGGAACCTTCAAGCTTAGTGAAATAGCTATAAATTTAGGGCAAGCATCAGGGTGGGAGAAAGGGAGGAAGGTGCGGGTATGCGATGTTGGTTGGGTGATATCCTCTTCATTGGTTTTTTCTTTATAATGTAATAAAATCGGTAACAATATTATACTTATATTTTATTATAATTATGCAACATCCATATTCTACCTTCTATCCATCCTACGAAAAACAAAATCACCACGTGTGTGTACGTATAGCTTACCATCTCCACACCATGGTGTAATCTAGTTTTCACCACCAACTTACGTGGATGGGTATAATGGTGGAAATAATAAATATATATGATTATTATCACATTATATTTATTCTGAAATATTATACACCATCCAATTCCATACCATTCAACAAATATGGTAATGATATCATCGCTCTTGCGTACGTACGACCTACCATCTCCACAATGTGATGTGATTCATTATACATGATATTCAATAATATATGCTTATATAATTGATTGGAATGAATTAATATGATATATATTATATTAATATAATTCTATAAATGATATAACTATAACTAAAGAAGTTTAACAAGAGCATATCAGACAGAACATGCTTAAGAACATAAAGTAGTTAATACATGAATAATTAGTAACATTGAAATGTTACTAAAAACATATTATAATGTGATCATATATGATTTAATTCTAGAATAAGTCCATAACATTATTTAAATATTTATATAGGAGGTCTGGATATATATGAAGGATATCAGACCGAAGGTAAGGGATAATTTTACAATCTCATTATTATCATCAACTTTTTATACGTTAGTATTTACTGTGGTATATTTGTCATCCACATCCATGTTTCCAAAATATGTAATATTATTTCTATTCTTATAAAAAAAGTAAGTAAAAATTTTCTATTGGTGAATTTTTATTAAATGGTATGAAATGAATCTTTTTATGTTATTCGATATGAGGTACTTTTTGACTTTATCTGGAAAAGTATGGTAAAAATGTTTTTTTAACTCATACGGCATGGATGAATTTTTACACTTTTTGATGCATGATTTCCATGAATATTACCTTACATTTTTTATAGTTTATTTTCAAATAAATTATTTTCCTTTAAAATTCCTTTGAGTTTTGTGTAAAGAAAAAAAATGAAGAACAAATGATATTTTCCTCAAGAATTAATTTCATGTGAATATCAAAACAATTTTCCATCTAAGATGAATTTATTTACATAGGATTGTGTTTCTATCCCTATTATTACTATTATTTTATTGTGTTTATGATGGAATTATATTTATGAAATCCATTTGTTTTACATGGATTATGTTATGATGGAATGATGTGAAAGAAACCCATTTTATTCCTTGGGTTATGCTATGTTGAATGACTTATGTTTTTGTGGAATGTATAAGAATTAATTCATTATTATATGGGTATGACCTATGTCTCCCTAAAATTCATTGGGTAAAGACTTATATATCATGAGATAGACTAGGATAAAACAAAAATTAAATCTATTTTACTAATACAGGGTTAGAACGACTAGTTAACCTGGTTTAGTAATGGATTTTGTCTGTAATGATGATCTGGACAATGAGATTTGTCAAATATGAAATGATTTTTTATGCTTATGTGTATGAAAATAAATATCATGTCTTATGTGAGGAATTTAAGGATTAAATTCATTGATTCTTATGAACTATCAGGATGTATCCCATGGAATGATATCACGATCTTTCATATGTAGGATATGATTCTCAAAAGTGATGTTCTTTTGTCTTACGTTTATGATATGACTGATATCTCCATTTTTTATACATACTAAGAATCTTATCTCACCCTTTCATATGTTTCTTTTCCCCAGGCCTTGAAAAAGGGTATTAAGTAAGATATGTCAAAAAGGGGTCTAGTGATGATGAAATAAGTGGGAGACAACGAAGAAGTATTATGAACCCATTGTTTACATTTCCCAATTTCCAAATACACTATACCTATATGGTCCTAACATGTATTTTTTAAATTTTGTAATGAATTATATTCGACATTGAAGTAATATCAATGTTTGTAAAATATGAATCATTATAGTTGGTATCATAGGAAAGGTATAGTTAACCATTGGAAACTAGGATGAGAAAGCCTTAGTAAGAACCCTAAGGATATGTAGAGTATATGTTACAATCGTAGAGTTTTATAAATGACCTTGAATAACCTAGGGTAAAACCTAAAGTGTCTGAAATTGAAATTTTAATCTTGATTATGTTATTTTCTGATTATGATTCGTGTTCCTCACACTATTCTTATTACTTTTAGTCAATGGCTCAAACTCGATGGAATTGTGTTAATGCTGAATGCGGTGAGCAATGAAATTATTTTCCTCATGAACAACAATATTATATAGGATCTGAAATGAAAAATCTTGTAGCTATGCTCACACAACATTCTCATGTTATGAATCATTTAGGAATCCCAAAATAGAAAAGTAGGGAACAACATTCTGTTGATTCCTTCATGAGGTAACATCCACCTTCTTTTAGTGGGTCTTCAAATCCATTAGTGGATGAAAAATGGATTAGTACCACAAAAAATATATTTTAAGCTCCCCAATGTTCATAACATGATAAATTCATCTTAGTAGTCTATCATTTGGAAGGTAAATCTAATCAATAATGGATCTTTATCGAGAATATGAGGAAATGAGATGAAATTGAATACATTGAATGGGATGAGTCCAAGAACTTAATTTTCAGTAATTAATTTACTTGTACTATTAGAACCAAGATGGATTAGTATTTACTTGAACTAATGTAAAAGGACAATGAATCTATTGGTACCTATGATGAAAAGTTTACAAGACTTACAAAGTATGCTTCTGGAATTATTATCCAACTGGAGAGTAAATTTAATTGATTCTTTAGTGGCCTAAAACCAAGTATCTAAGGTTAATTATACATAAGGGACTTCAATAACTATGATTAAATTTTTTGTTCTCTCAATGTAGAGATAGATATTGGATTATCCCATCAGTCCTATGAGTTTTATAACAAGAGAAAAATGGGATTCTAGGGAAAATATAATGACCACATAGAAAAGAAGATGAGTTTTCCCTTAGGCACAAAGTGTGAAATGAAACATGGAGGAAATTGTCTTAAAGAGACTAATAAATGTTTTTAGGGTGGAAAAGAAGGTCATTGGGTAGTTGAAAGCCGATGTGATGGGAAAAATATGTCTCATGATGAGAATATAGAAAAAGATAAACATAATGCACCTCCTATAGTTCAATGTTAAAAGTGTAAGAAAATGGAGAATTATTCCATTCAATGCCCTAATTCAAGGGTTATTGATGATGATCGACATCAGTAAACTCTTAAGTCCAAATACAAAGGCAAGTCCCATGCAATCTCTATCGATGACATGTAGTATGATAATTAAGTGGTAAAAGGTATAGTTATCATCAATTCTAAAGTAGAAAATATTTTATTTGATTCTATATCCACCCACTCTTTTATTTCTAACTTATTTTATAATGCTATCTCCATATTACCTCAATAATTAGATGTTGAGTTAGCAATGAAAACTCTTAATGGCACAATCATTTCATCAAACGTTTAGAATTATTTTCTAGTTGAAGATTTTCAGATAGTGCTTCCTAAAAATCTTATGATCCTTCCTATAATATATTTTGAAATGATTATTACCATGGATTGGATTTCTCAAAATGGACCTCATATTATTTTCCAAGGAAGGGAAGTTTGTTAGGTACACAAGGATGAATACCCTGAGAGGGGGGGTGAATCATGGTATGACTAATTTAAAATTAAATCTCGTTCTGATCTTGTTTCACTGTTAAGCAAAACACTATTATCTTTATTTCCTGTTTCACAATATAAACAGAAAGTAAAGAAAGCACAGGATACACCAATTTTTACTTCTTTCACCGCTAAGGTCTATGTCCATGGAGCATACGCCGACAGGTTGTCAGTGGTACAAAATTACACTAAACTTCACTAGCTATGGATTACAAGGTTCGGTCACAGTCACTCTGTCCTAGAGTCACTGCCTTTACAAGGTTTAGTGTCTGCTCGCTGCTTTCCCAAGGGTCACTCCCGGTTTCTCTCTCTCTGGATCACTGCCGGTGGAGAGGATCACCTTCATCCTCTTCATTTTCTCACTTATCCGGAAAGGATCCACTCACAGTTTATAGACATGTAGGTCTCCTCATTATCTCTAATGAATGCATCCTCTATTTTATATAGATTCTCTTATGAAGTCCAAATTTCACCTGTATATGAATTTCTCTTTGCACCGAAGGTATCGAGAAAACTTCCAACTTCCACGCAGCTCAAAAACACTGCTGGGAAATCAACCTTACTTGGCACGCAAGACAAAACCGGTGCACATGTATCGCCGTGCAACTCACAACGGGAGCGAAAGTCTACCTCAACTACTTGTGCAGGACAGTCTTCTGCAACTCTAAATATGCACGACTCAATCCATTTTACGCCCAAAACAATATTGGCGCGCAACTACCAACCGACACACAACTTCAAACTCTGGCGCGCAAGTCCACCTGCGCGACCCCACACCACTTGCGCAACTTCCACACCTACGCGACGGGAGCTCTGAGTTTTCCAAGTGTTGAACTCCATTGAAAATGAGGAGGGGTGGTCCTATATTTATAGGCATTTTGAACACCCTGCGTGATGGTGTGCAAGTCTACCCTCATCGCGCAAGTCTCAGCACGCAGGTCTCTTCCAATGCAAGTCACTTGTGCGACCCACTTCCAAACTTGCGCGCACCTCATTCCTTTTCCATAATTTGATGTTCTGATCTTCAGAAACAACAGTCACACAAGTTCACAAGTATCCAAGGCATCGACGCTCAAGTCTCTTCAAGGTACAAAAGTCACCTGCGTGACATCACCAAAACTTGCACGACCCTTATCCCTTTGCCATATTTTGATGATCTGATCTTGAAAAACAAATGGCGTGCAAGTTTCCAAGCCTTTAAGTACTTGGAACACAAGTCCCTTTTCCAAAAACCACTTTTCATCATTTGTCGATTTTCAGGCCCAAAAATTTGGTAAACTGTGGAAAACAGCACCACCTTGTATATGTTCTTTTTGAACCGCCTCCAGATCATCCATTCCTTTGTCGACGTTCTTGAATCAAACATCAATCTTTGACCACAGCTCTTGAACTCGACATGCCACCATGAAATCCCCTTTGTCAACAAATTTGTATGTCATTCTTTTCTTTGTCAACAATTACAACACATATGTACACTTTTTCAAGAAACATAATCACCTCAAAAATTCTTCAATGATACCTTGTGGGATTTTGGCCCAACAAAGTTACATTTCATATTCAACATCAATCTATGATCATCTATTGATGCAAGGATGGATATAACCTTCTAGTAGCAATTTTTTCCATATAATGTGTCTTGATTCCAATAAATTAAGGTTATTTATATGAAATGGTTGGGGATATACTCACAATTAAGAATACACCCATTGTACCGGAGTTTGATGATGTATTTCCAGAAGAATTTCCATGTCTTCCACAAAATCATGAAGTTGGGTTTTCAATAGAACTCATAATAGGTGTTATGCCTATTTCAAAGACACCTTATAGAATGGCCCCAATTGAGTAGCTATAATTGAAGAAGAAACACCAAGATAATCTTGATAATGGATTTATACACCCTAGTGTGTCACCTTGGGGAGCACATGTTCTATTTGTTATGAAGAAAGATGGACCAATAATAATCTGCATTGATTATCAGTAACCTAACTAGATCACTATCATGAACAAATATCCTCTTCCCCAAATTGATGATGTAATGACACAATGTTTTATCAATGTAAATTCCTTTCGTATAAATATGTCATATAACCACATAAAATCACAACATAATAAACAACTAAGTGCTTTGTGACCTTTAAACATAAGTGTGTCACTTCTGTGTTTGGAATTTTGAAAATCTGACATACAAAGTTATGATCAGTAAGTTATTTGGAGTTTGATAAGAAAAACATAATTTTTGGTAAATAGTAACCTACCTTTATGAATAGTAATGTACCCTTATGAATAGTGATAGACCCTAATGAATAGTAACCTCACCTATGATAGTATATAAATAATATTCAAGCGAAAGTATGATGTACCTATATTTTAGAATCAGTAAATGAACGTTTTAAAATTTGTTTTTAATAATAAATTATGATTTAAATTTACTATTATATTAATAATATTTAGAAAATTATTTTTGAAGAATTTAATTGATTTTTTTATTCTAAACGTCAAAAAATGGTTACGGTGATTTTTTGAGATTTTTCTGAAATACTTGATTTTTTTATCTATAGAAAAATACTATAATTCACAATAAATGATAAAACCTGAATTTCAACATCATGCTTGAGTCATGGATGATATAATTAGCTATTGTATCAAACTAACATGAATTAATTACTATTATTGGTCATGGAATCATCACTATTGATGGTTTTGAGGTAAATTAATATACTAATGATTAAAAAATTATGAAAACCCTCCTCCCCTCCACTATAAACCCCCCCACCCCCCCCCCCCTCACTCCCTCTTATCTTCACTCCTCTCAAGCATTGTGCCTTGCCAATATTCTGCCAAAATATATACCCAAGATTCTCCCCTACATCCAAAGGCCCCTAGTCTCTTCAAAATACCCAAAACTCCCCCTTTAAGAGGTTCTCAAAGGAGGTATACTCAAGAGGTAAATTCCTCTTTCCAATTCTTTCATTTCATTTATGTTCTTTTCCTTTCTTTCTTCTTTATTCACCTCCCTTCACCAAAATTATATGATAACTATAGTAGAAAACATGTACTGGGATTCTATTATGATAATGGGATACTTTTTTATCTTCTCTCCTTTCCCCACATTTTATTTGATAGAAATAAAAGCACCATTTGAGATGTGTTAATTTAGCACATTCAAAGACTACAGTTTATAAGTTATATTGTCATCCTTAATTATGGTCATGAAACCATTTGTGTTTTGGTTGAGCCAGATTTTTATATATCCTAGTTAAGGTTTTGTAATCATTGTTTAAAAATATTATTATGTTATAAGGAAAAACATGTTCATTGTAATCAAACCCACTGATTAACCAAAACAATTATCACTAAGGTTTTATATAATAATTCATCTTCACTCCTAATAACTAAATGATTTTTTATAACCATGTAATCTCTATTATATTTACTAATATCATACAAATTCAATTCTGTTAAAAAACATTCCTCTTACTTGTTTATCAAAAAAGGAATATTAGTGAACCGGTCAGTAAAACCAAGTAAGATAACAGACACGAATAATGGTATTTAATCTCATATCCAATAAAAATGGACATGAATGATCTTAAAAAGGGTTGTAATAAATCATTTAAATCTAGAAGAGGTTCATTAATTATTAATTAATGAACATAATTTTATTTTTCAGGTCATTAAGTTCAAGAAAAGGTCACCATCATACATAAGGTAAGGGAACCTCTCTATTTCATTTTTAATCAAGATGTCTGATATGATATTCCATTTTTTGTGTGAGGGATCCTCTCCATTTCACTCTAAATAAATATTTCCTTAATAAAAGGCAATCTTTTTTAGATACTCCCCTTTTGTTTTGGAGAAAGTTGAAGTACGACCGGGTTGGATCGAACATGAATCTAATTGGGCCCTCGACACTAAAATGCCTGTATCTTGCAAACCCTGCATCCAATTGAAAAGCCTTTTACGGATTTGGGACTCTCTTGAAAATACAGACCTTTTGGCATACTTTGTGCTGACTTCAATGAATTTCAAGATGTTGTGAGTGGCTTCAGGAGTGGTCCTCGGAAGCAAACTACGTACGGAACCATGCAGTTGGTTGATACTTGAAAACTGCTTGACGATGGCCCAGTGGGAAGTAGCTCTGTGTGACCCAGCATGCCCACGTTGGGGAGCGGCTATGTGTGACCCGACAGACCCACTGTACTCGATAGGAAGAGCACTTCTATTCATCCAAGGTGGGAAGCGGCTCTGTATGACCCGACTACCCATGGTGGGAAGCAGATCTGTGTGACCCGGCATGCCCACGGTACCCACCAGGGATGAGTACCCTAGCATTTCAAGGTTAGTGGGATGTAGTTTTTTGTGACATGGCAGTACCACTATACTTGATTAGGGAGGAGTTCTCCAGCTGCCGAGGAGTTCAACGATTTGATGATCCTTCTATCCTTGACCTAAAGTGATACCTGGTGTGAGATGAGTCCTTTTTCTTCTTGGTGATACCTGTGTGGTGCCTTTGCATTCATGGTGATTTCTTCATGGTGATACATGTGTGGTACTTTTACCATCGTGGTGTTACCATTGTGATATTCCTCCCTTTTTATGAGATGAGTATATCTTGATAATTTGGGTATATGTTTGGGAATATACCTAAGTAGAGATATTGACTGCTTATTGCTTTGTGATTGAGGTCTTACTTTGTGATTTTTCCTTTGTGGAACTCTGGGAGACCTTCGGGGGTCTTGGGGACCCTACTGAGTATTGTAATACTCACCCCTGCATGTGCTTCAACCGCACCTTCTTGTGTCTTGTGCAGACAACAAGTTGTTGGGTTGAGACTTGAGCAAGCTAGGACCAGGCAATTCATGGAGGAGAGAGGCTAACATGGACGGGTTTGGAGATGATCTGTACCTTCCCTTCTAGTAGGATCCTCGGTGGATGATCCATGAGTTGTTTTATACTTTTTAATAGAATTTGTTCCTTTCATTTGAACCTGTACATTTCCAGTTGGGATTTTATTGCATCCCCCTTTTCTTTCAGCACTCTTTTACTACAACATTTTACTTCACAATTTCATCATGTTGTGTTCTCAAACTGTGTGTTTTTATATGTTCAAAGGAAATTACTTCCCATTTTAGGGAATACGCTTTTCGGTTCTAGTTTCCAGCCCATGACCTATGGAAGGTGGGCTTGGGGTAGTCACAACATGGGCCCCGGGGGAAGGGTCATGATAGTAACATACCCTTATGAATAGTGATATACCCAAATTAATAGTAACCTCACCCGTGATTGTAAATAAATAAGATTCAAGTGAATGTTTGATGTATCTATATTTTAGAATAAGTAAATGAATGTTATATATCAATTTTTAATAATAAATTATGATTTAAATTAATTATTAAATTAATCATATTTTCAAAATTAATTTTGAATGATGGAATACATTTTTCGATTCTACATGTTGAAAAATGGTTAGGGTGAATGTTTTAGGATTTTTCAGAAATACTTGATTTTTTTTAATAGTAAAATACGATAATTCACAATAAATTCTAAAACTAGAATTTATGCATCATGCTTGAGTAATGAATAATATAAACGTCTACTGGTTCAAACTCACATGAATTTATTACAATTACTGTTCATGGAATCATAACTATTTTTGGTCTTGATGTAAATTAATAATCTAATTATTAAAAAATTATGAAAACCCTCATCTCCTGCACTATACCCCCCCCCCCACTCCCTCTTCTCTTCACTCCTCTCAAGACATGTTCTTTGAAAATATTCTTCCAAAATCATTCTCCAAGCTCATACCCCACGTCCAAAGGCCCATATTCACTTCAAAGTACCCAAACCTCTCCCCTTAAGAGGTTCTAAAATGTGGTAGACTCAAGAGGTAAATTCCTCTTTTTAATTATTTCATTTCTTTTATGTTTTTTTCTAGTTTCTTTAATCACCTCCCTTCACCCAAATGGTATGATAAATCTAGTATAATAAATGTATTGGGATACTGTTATGCTAATGGGATAATTCATTATCTTCCATCCTTTCCCCGCCTTTTATTTGATAGAAATGAAGGCACCGTTTGAGATGTGTTAATTTCTCACATTAAAGGACAATAGATTATCGATTTCTATCATCATCTTTAATTCTGGTCATGAAACCATTTGTGTTACGGTTGAACCATATTTTTATATATCCTCGTTATGTTTCTATAATCCTTTTGTTGAAATATTATTATGTTATAAAGATAATCAGGTTCATTGTAATCAAACCCACCGATTAACCAAAACAGTTATCACTCAAGTTTTATATAATAATTAATATTCCCTCCTAATAACTAAATGAATTATTATTACCATATAATCTCCTAGAATCACACTAATATCTTACAACTCCAATTCTGGACAACCACTTTCATCTTACTTGTTTATCCAAACATGAATATAAGTTAATCGATCATTAAAACCATTAAAGAAAACAAACTCGAATAATGAAATTGAATCTCATATCCATTCAAAATTGTCAGGAATGATATTAAAAGTGTTATAATAAAAAATTTAAATATATAAGAGGTTTTTTAATTATTAATTAATGAGCCTATTTTTATTTTTCAGGTGATTAAGTCCAAGAAAATATCATCATCGGACATAAGGTTAGGGATCCTCTCCATTTCACTCTTAATCAAGATGTCCTCTATGCTATGCCATTTTATGTGTGATACCTAATGATGGGGTATGATTAAGCACCTACCCCATACATCCCTCCTGATTTATAAGTGATGAAAAACCCCTTTTATCTCTCATAAAGCCCACTTAGGTACACCTGACATCATTCGGATAAAACGTAACGAATTCTACCCGAACCCACTTTGTTCTTTCGAGTTGCCTTATCTTTCTTTATATCAAAATGGAGTTATCTTATCTCTTTATGTAGATATTAAAAATTCTATTTTTTTTACAAAAAATAATATAGTAATACCCTTTTATCTCTATTTTTTGGGTATATACATGATTTTAAAATATTCCCTCCTCAGAACATTCCAATAAGAAATCTTGTTTTTAGGGAACATCCCGATTTTTTTTCAATTTCTAGTGCAATCTATCCTCTATTTTAAGCCACCATTTTCATTATAAAATCTGTATTTTTATTATGAAAATCTTATTGGTTCAATTATGGTTTTATATAAAGGACTTTCCTCTTTTCTATGTAAAAAATCACTATAGTATTTTCCTTAAAACTGCACAAAAATGTTTTAATGCTAATGTTTCTCAAATTCATTTCTTATATGTTGTCACTTATGTTTGAAATAACTTAACATTTTATATTCCAATTTAACCTTTTGAATGTTCATGTAGGATTTAATCCCTTTCTTTCATGGAAAATTTTAGGATACGCCTATTGGTTATGATTTATATCATTATTGTGGTACCCAACTCTTTCCATGGGTACCCTTATGTTTATGTATGGTGGATTTTGTATGATTATTTATGTTGCAAGAATTTTCATGAAAATATTGAGATGGATGCACCCAAATAGTGCTCCAATGCATTGGGTAAATTTAACTCTCATGAGATGTGATGTGAAATAGGATTGGCAGTTAGCCTTGACCCATACTACTATGAGAAATGGGATTAGCGGTTATCCTTGACCCATAATACAATGGGAAACAAGATTGGAAGTTATCCTTGACTTGTACTAAATACATGGTTTATTTTTTTCCACATTTATATGATTCCATGTTTATATGATCCTCTGTTTATGTGATATAGTTTTATATGTTCCATGCTTCTGATATCATTATGTCATGCCTCCTAACTCATGTGCTTAAGCTATATCCATATGTTCGTTCCCTTACAGGGCTTTTTATCTCATCCCTCTGTTCATTTGTTCCCCTGGGTACCCAATGCAGATGTAAGGGCTAAAAGGAAGTTAGGATATCTTTATAGAGATTAAATAAAGAAGTGTTTTTTGAACCATGTTTTATGTTTTATGTATCTAGTCTACCAAGAAACTAGACGAAACAATCCTTGTCTTGTAATATGATGTATAATTATGCATAAAATCATGTAACGTTATGTGAGAAAGGCTAGGGTCGCTATAGTTGGTATCATAGGATGGTCTTGTTAATTTTGGAGATTAGTAATATAGCACCTTAGTGAGAACCTTAAGGATGGGAATAAGTATATGGAAATACCCCTATGTTTTGGTAATTATTGAGTAAGTGGTTTGTCAAGAAAATATATCCCTGTCTGGATACAAATAGATTCAGGTGGCTCTAGCACAGATGTACCTAGGAGTGAATACTACAACCAGGAGTTTTGGGCTTTACCTAGGGTATCTGGATACACAACAATGGGGCTTACTACAATCTTGGTTTGAATTTCCCGCGGGAGGTGCTTTGGTAAATTCCTAAAACTAGTACAAACCTTTATTAGGGGAACAAAAAGTATCCCATAAGAAAATATGTTAGGAGATAGACCATGAATAACATTTATTGAGGCCTAGAAACATTTAAGTTTAGGAGATAACTGTAATTTGTAAGTTATCCCTTTAATGTCATTGGTTTTTCCCTTATGTCATACTCATCCCAAAATTTTATTTTATTCTAGCCAAAGGCTGGTAATAGTATGAATTAGGTTAACAAAGGATGTGAAGGGCAATGTGATGACTACCAAAACGAGATCCCTAATCAGTTGGGTGATCAAGAAGGACATATCCTAATTATGCCAAACCAACTATCAAAAATCATAATTAACAATTGTTATTTTGTTGAATTCCCAATAGTTTAAAGGAAGAAGATGATGAAATCTCATGAAGGTTCATCTGATAAAGTTGATAAGGGAAAGAAGACCCAATTTCTTTTGTGCATCATGTGTGGAAAGGGGTGCCAAGGGGAATATAACAAAGGGACTCAAAGATCTTTTATGTGTGGAAAGATTGGGCACAAAGTTTTCAATTGCTTTGAGAAAATGAATAATGTGATGAATGGAAACAAATTTCCATATAAGGAATCATACATAGTTTTATGTCATAAATTTGGAGAATTTGGACATTATACAACATGATTCTCTATTACAAGGGTGGAGAAGCATGATGAGCATCTATAATCTCCATGATCAATGGTGCACATATGGTCCTATTCTATGGTGGATAATGTTGAATAAATTACATGTAACGACTACTTTAAAGTAGTTTATATCATAATTTATTTTAATTCATGTCATAGTAGTATATCTTTCATGTTTTCTAAGAACATTGATTCCCCATCAGAAATGATATTATATCATTAGGGAAGACTTATATTAGTATTGTATTGAATATTTATGATTATGGGAATGTTTTATTAAAAATATTATAAGTATCTATTTGGTTTAATATATGGAAAAATTACAAAGGGATAGCCTAAACCTCAAGGCATCTGAAAATATATAAGCAAAACTATCCTACACATGATTTTGAGTTGGATGTTGTGATCTTTGTGTTAAAAAACTGGTGACATTATCTCTATGGGGTGAAGTGTGAGATATATATTGACCATGAGAGTCTAAAACATATATTCACAAAAAAAGAGCATAATATTCACCAGTTAATAGGGATAGAGCTCATCAAGGATTATGACTACTCAATTCACTACCATCTCGTTAAGGAAAACTAGGTGGTAGATTCTCTAAGTTGAAAGGATCTTACATATTTATTAGTGATTAGAATTTAAAAAGATCAAATCTTCATAGATTTTATGAGGATGGACATGAGATTCATTAAGAGAGGAACATCATTAATCCTTTATTAAATGATTTGTCAACCATCCCTCATGGAGGTTATAATGGATTATTAAAGAAAATATGTGGAAATTTAGAAACGCATGGAAGCTATCAAAAAAATGGGGAATCCTCCTATTTAAAAATAGATGAGGAAGGAGTTGTATGATTTGGGTCACGATTTTTACCATCTAATCCATAGATAAAGAATGAGCCTTTGAATGACGCACATAGCTCGACCTTCTCTATCCACCCAGGGAGCACAAAGATGTATCAATATCTCAGAGAAAACTTTTGGTGGAACAATATGAAAAAGATATTTCTGAATATACATCATTGTTCTGGGTATGTCATCATGTGAAGGCTTAGAGGAAAAAATATAAGAGGATGATGCAACCACTACCCATACCAACATGGATGTGGGAGAAAATTACCATGGAACTAGACGTTTTACATATAAGGGAATACAAAGGAAAAAATTATATATGGGTTATTGTGGATTGTCTTACGAATACATCTCACTTCATCACAATTTGAGAGGACTCCTCATTGGCTCAACTTGAACAGATATATATTAAATAGGTGGTAAGGCTACATGGAGAGCCATTGTCTATTGTATCTGATCGTGATCTGAGATTCACCTTGAGGTTCCAGAAAATTCTACAAGATTCTCTAAGCACTAAATTGAACTCCATTATGACCTATCATCCTCATATCGATGTCCAATATGACTGATATATTCAGAAATTGGAAGATATGTTGAGATCATGTTCTATGGACTTCAGAGGAGGATGAGAATAACATCTTCCACTGGTTGAATTCTCCTACAACAACCGTTTCAACTCGAGCATCCAAATGGAATCATATGAAGCCTTTCATGAGAAAGGGTGAAGAACGCTGATGTGTTGGGATGAAGTCAGTGAGCATAAGCTGCTAGGAAAAGAAATGGTTGAAGTAATGGTCGAGAAGGTGAAAACCATTCAGCAGCATATCAAGGTAGCCCAAAGTTGCTAGAAGAGTTATGAAGACTATCATCAACAAGACCTTTAGTTCAATGTTAGAGATATGGTATTTCAATGCATATCTCCATGGAATATGTTCATGAGGTTTAGGAAGAAAGGAATGCTATGTCCCATGGATATTGGCCCCTTCGATATCTGTGATCGAATCGTAGATGTGGCATATTGACTAGAACTTCCACCAACCATGGCCAATGTACATGATGTATTTCATGTATACCTCTTAAGGAAGTACATACCAGACCCTTCACATGTACTATATTTAGAGGTGGTACAATTGGAGGATGGTATTTCTTACTAAGAGCAGCCAGTAAAGATATTGGATCGTAAGGAAAACGTTCTATGTAACAAGGCTACTCACCTGGTCAAATTACTGTGGAAGATCCAAAAGTATGAAGAGGAAACATGGGAACTAGGGGAGAAAATAAAGGAAAAGTACCCGCACATGTTTATGGCATATAATGTATAACAGAGTTTCAAGGGTGAAATTTCGTAAGGGGGGAAGTATATAACAACCCGGTGTATTATCAATGGAAATTCGTTTCTTATAAACATGTCATATAACCTCGTGAAATCACAAAATAATGAAATACTAAGTTCTTTGTGACCTTTGAACATATGTTTGTCACTTCTGTGTTTAGAATTTCGAAAATCTGACATACACAGTTGTGATTCCTAAGTTATTTGGAGTCTGATAAGAAAAAACATTATTTTTTGTAAATAGTAACATACCCTTATGAATAGTAAATGTAATTTCCCATAATTTCCATATAATATTTTTAATTATATAGAATTATTTTTAGACCGTGAAATCTGACGTCGCATGATTCAGAGGCCCGAAGTGCCTAGAATGATCCGTCGATGTTTTGTTAAGCTTTAATTATCGTGCGTAAGCAGTTTTCCTGAAAAAAGTAGAATAAATCTAAAATGGTTTTTGCGATCAGAAATCATAGGGAACCATTGCGTTCAAGATGGAGGGTTTAACCTAGGTGAAAATTAAGTTTAGTCGGCATGTGCCTCTTGTGAGGAAACCCGAAAATGGCCTAACCGTAAATAAAATAATTAAATAAAATTATTTTATATATCAAATGATTATAACTCACAAATGTTCACTTGGATTGAAAATCTGATACCACTATTTTACTCACAATTGAATTATTTCCTTACGCTGATACTAACATTGGTCAGCACAGGCCACCAGTGAAAGTTAGTTTTTGGCGGTAAATAAAATAATTAAATGAAAATTATTTTATTGTAAAATCCATAACTTCTAAATAGTAACTCAGATTGAAAATATGAGCATACCGTTGAGCTATTTATGACTTTTTCTCCTTAGGAGGAGCTTAACCTAGACCGGTGTGTGTTGAGGGTGAACTTTATTAATTTATTGAAAAATGTGTGGGTACGTTAAGTAAACACGTAAGTGGCGTTTTCTAACTTTGGAACTATTGCTCGAATTAAAAATCTGATGGCACTATTGAATCCGCAACATCGGGATTCAATTAAGGGATACTTTACTTTGACCATAATATGTCTAGAGAAAAATTAAATTTTTGTGACTTTTTTAAATAAATGAAATAAAATAATTTTATGATTTTATTTTCTTCCATATCCTCCAACGGACAAGGGGTCATGTGTCAAGCCAATAAATGGCCGGACATGCCAACCCTATGTAAGGGCATCATTGGGGACTTAGGAAGGTTCCAAATTTATAATCCTCCATTAATTTCCCACGTTGTTACTTACCCTCCCCCTCTCTTTTATATATAAATCTTGGGGGGATGTACCAGCACAACTTCACCAAGAAACGAAGTGTTAAAGGAGAACCATAACGTTGTACCCATAGAGGATGGAGACAATCCCAGTGGGAGGTGATGAGTGACACCGAACCACGAACTGAAGGGCGACGTATGAGCGGTGTCATTGGGAACCTGTTTCAGGAATGAAGAACACAACCCACCTTCAAATGCGGACGATCTCCAATGGGTTTACGAGGTAGGGGTTTTCTTCATTTATGAATTTTAAATTATTTTCCTCTTCCCCATTCTTTAATGATACGAAGAACATTGACCAACCGACTAACGGGTTCATCTGCAATTCATTCATTTTTGCATGAGGTTGTTGCACGGTATATTTTTAGGGTTTTGTTTTTTGTTTAATTCCTTTGATTATTAAATACATAATCCTCTATCATGTTTACGAGATAACGCAGAGGGTGAAGTCCTAAAAAATCGAGACTGAAACCTCTGCTATATAGGTATTATTGCATCTCCATGGAAGACTGCCAGCACAACGACACCAACCGGCTACAAGGAAGGCGTGCACCGACACACACCGCAAGAGGAGGCTACGACACAAAGCCACAGTGGTCATCGGAACGGCCATAACTGTCCGAACACGGAGGAGGCGTGGAACACTATTGTGCACTGCCGGTGAGCATATGATCATAGCTCATTAGCCATGGCGGATTGAGGATGTGGCTGATGCTTCAACCGGCCGCAGAAGGAGGGGTGGCGCGACCAACGCGCCACTAGTGAGAAGGAGGCGGCGTGACCAGTGCGCTACCGATGGACAAGAAGCCGTGGTGGAGGCTGAACCCATGCCTTTGGAGGGTTCCATGGTGACTAAGCGGAACCCACATGACACCGCCACTTTGCAAACTAAATGTCCTCTGGGCCGTTCGGGAGTTCGGGAGACCAGGGGGTCCCACCCCCCACACCAACTACGGCTTAGCCAATACTAGGCTGCCACCCTATTGGGACACTTCCCTAGAAGGAGACCACCCTACCAGGCTTCCCCCCTTTTCAGGCTGCCCCTTTGGTCTGCCCTCTACGGGCCGCCCCTTTTCGGGCGGGGCTGCCCTTGCGGGGTGCCCCATTGCGTGCCCTACCACCCTTGCAGGCCACCTTTTCAGGCCACCACCTTATAGGAAAATCCAAACCCAGTTCGACCTATCCTAGACTAGTTCGGGCTAGGTCGGTTCGACTGGTTTAAACCGAACCCAGGCCCAACCAGGCCTAGAAACACATAAAGGGCCATATCTTGAGAACCGGATGTCCGCTTGATAAAATTTCTACAACGTTGGTATCCCTAGGACAAGGAAGTACTTTTGAGATACTCCACTTGAGTTTTAGAGAAATTTGGTGTATAGCTAGGTTGGATCGAACCCGAATCCAATTGGGCCCTCGACACTAAAACGCCTATATCATGAAAACCGTGGATCTGATTGATGATTATTTTGAGACTTCGGGACTTTTTGAGGAAACAGATCTTTTTGGCATACTTTGTACTAACTTCCATGGATTTAAATATGTGGTGAGTGTATTGAGGAGTGTTCCTCCCAAGCAGACTACATATAGAATCCTATGGTTGGCTGAGACGCGAAGACTGCATGACGATTGCCCAGTGGGAAGCGGCTCTGTGTGACCCAGCATGCCCATGGTACTTGAAAGGAGGAGTACCTCAGTTCATCCATGGTGGGAAGCGGCTCTATGTGACCTAGTAGGCCCTTGGTGGGTAGAGGCTCTGTGTGACCCGACATTCCCATGGTACCCATCAGGGATGAGTACCACATTAGTTCTAGGTTAATGGGAAGCAGCTCTATGTGACTCGATAGGCCCGCAGTACTAGATAGAGGACGAGTTCTTCCGTAGCTGAGGAGTTCAATGATTTGATTATCCTTCTATCCTTGACCTAATGGGATATTTGGTGTGAACTGAGTCCTTTTATCTTCGTGGTGATACTTGTGTGGTGTTTTTACCTTCATGGTGATATCTTCGTGGTGATTCCTCTGTGGTAATTTTACCTTCTTGGTGTTACCATTGTGATATTTTCCCCTCAGTTGTGAGACTATTATATCTTGATAAATTAGGTATGAGTATGGGAATATACCTATGTAGAGTTGTTAACTTCTTCAAGATTTGTGATTGATGTCTTTCTTTGTGATTTTTCCATTGTAGAACTCTGGGTGACCTTCAGGGGTCTTGGGGTTCCAACTGAGTATTGTTATACTCACCCCTGCATGGGCTTCACCCACACCTTGTGATGTCTTGTGCAGACGATGAGCAGCTGGGCTGAGACTTGAGGGAGCCCGGACCAGGAAGTACATGGAGGAGACGGGCAGACGTAGAGTGGTGTGGAGATGATCTGTACCTACTATTCAGGTAGGATCCTTGGTGGATGATCTCAATGTTGTTTTGTACTTTTCATTTGTATTTGTATGTTTTAGTTACACTTGTACTTTTCCGATTGGGCATGTATTTCGACCCCCTTTCCTTTCAACACTCTTTTACTATAGAAGTTTACTTCACAATTTCTTCTTGTTGTGTTCTTAAAATGTGTTTTTGTACATGTTTAAAGGCAATTTATTTCAATTTTATGGAATATGACTTTCGGTGCTAGTTTCCAGCCCCTAGAATATGGAAGGAAAGCTTGGGGTAGTCACGACATGGGCCCCGGGGGACGGGGTGTGAAAAAGTGGTATCAAAGGAGTTGGATCTACCGAAGAACTAGGACTATGATCATTTCAATTTAGCAATATTGTTAAGTGTTATGAGTGTGGTTTTTAGTTCTGGGAGTCTTGTGTTGGTGTAGCGGCCAATGTATCCATACACCAGGACCCTGAATTCTAATTTCTGACTCAGTACACGGAAACACTAATTTCATGTGTTTTTGAAGAGTTTTTCTTCTAATTTTTTTGTATTCAATTCACCAGGTATATTTTAATGACTGTGCCACACCTTTTCCTTTTTAGGATGTCGCCGCATAGATATCCAGCTAGGATTCTTGAGATATTATACGATAAAGTCCCACCGAGCGATGAGGCCTCAGTGCAGGGCCCTCTTAGGGGGTTATCACCTTCGGGTGGTTCACTAGTAGCACCATCACACATTGGGAAACAGATTCCACTACCCCGCTAGCAGAGGGTGCACACCTACTGAGTGCATTTCATGAGTTTCAGCAGCATAGAGCTCTGGGGTTCTAAGGCGAGACAGATCCCCAGGCACCTGAGGACTAGATGGAGGTTGTGGGAAGTGTTTTCGGCCTAGTTGGGACAACAATAGATTAGATGATGATCCTAACTACTAGTATTTATCAATCCATGACCATGGGGATGGATTGCATGGTGATGAGGCTTCGTTACATGGGCCTTTACTTGAGATGGTAACATCAGATAGTGTGCTAACTATATCACTGCCTGTTGGTCAGCAGTTAGAACCAGTGGTACTGGTAGAGGACTCATGTAGGCTTAGTGCCTTACACGTGATTCAGCATTAGAGACCCCTCAGGTTTCAATGTGACCCGGACTCATAGGTTGATAAGGACCATCTTGAGGAGGTGGACGAGTTTCCATCTCGCCAGGGAACCATTCGATCAGATGGAGGTCCTCATAGAGAGCCTACTATGTGGCTTAGCAGAACGATGATAGGGTTTAAATTACCTTGATCTTGCGAAGAGGTGACTTTTCTATGGACAAACGTGATAAACTTCCTCATGTAAGGGGGTCTCTTTCCATAAATAGTTAAGGGATGAGTGTTCCCTAGAGATTCTATAGCTTCGTTCGGACGACATGTTGGTAGCTGAGTATTCATCGAGGTGTATCTAACATCCCAGTTACTAGATTAATACAGCATGTTCAGTGCTTCAGGGATCGAACCTCTGAGCGAGGTGTGTTTAGGGACATCCGATCCAACTCTATTCCCCTATTTATTCCTACTTATATTTTGGTGATAGAGAGAACCTTCGTGTTTTAAAGTTCTTTGGCTGAGAGGATACAACCAGTGAATGTTAATAGTGGGAAAGTAGGAAACTAACGCCCGTTTCAGAGACCTGGGTGTGTAAAATGTTTCTGGAAGAGGAAGTGATTGGGACAAATGAATTTGCAGGGTAGCAGAGATGGAAGTGGATCTAGGAGGGCAACATGAGGTGCTTTACTATTTGAAATGTAACAACCACCACCTCAATGTGGTCCCCACCAGGCTCAGGGAGCTGGAGGAAAGGCGAATGGAGTAGCTGAAAGAGTTCAAGGAGTGTGAACCAAGGGCTCCGGGATTGGTTAATGGTATGGTCTATGTCTACTACTAGATATCGTATTAATAGACATAGGAACTAATCATTCCTTGTTTACACAAATCTTGTTCAAGACCTAGTGTTTCCAGTTAAACATTTGACTTAACCTTTATTTTGAGAGATACCTTAGGGGGGAGACTCGAAAATCTAACTTTCCAACAATGTGATCTGACCCTTGAGGCAAGAGTTTCAGTTGGAACCACTTGGTGGCAGTGTCGAGGCCTTTCGACATTTGTTTGGCTATGGACTGGACATCGACAGTTCATACTCAGATTGATTTTATTAGTAAAAAGGTTCTGGTTTACATACATCATTGGAATGGTATTTTCCTTGGTTGATGAAAAAAGGAAACCCAGGCAGCACAAGATAAACTCATGCATAGGAGGGTGCAGCTGATCACTCTTTAGTCGGACTACCTTACCCTCGTGGCAGCAGGAGTTTTGAGTTTCCTGTTCCCAATATTATTGGAAGAGAGTGGTGACATCATTTTAAAATATATTTCCAGGATTACCTCCCCGAAGGGAGAGGGAATTTTTCTTTGGCTGGGTACTAACGTAGATTTTTACTTGACTTCTCCAGGGTAGTGGCACCCTTTTCAACATTGACGAAGAAGGGGGAAGGCTTTACGGTGGATAAAGAAGTGTCAGTAGAGCTTTCAAGAGCTGAGATAGTGATTATGTATAGAGTTCCTCTAGGACAATGACTTTGAGATAGTCTATACTCCTGGGAAGGGGAACGTGGTGGCAGATGCACTCAACATGAGGTCTGGTCTACAGCTGTTGAGTGAGGCGTCAGAATAGCTAGTCACACTATGGATATCCTTCATGGATAAAGATGGAGCATCTTACCTCCATTCTATGACTCTCAGTCCCCCAATTCTTCAGCTAATTCGGAAGGTACAACTTGGGACGTTGACTGTAAAGCCTGGCATACTAAGATATCCTCAGGATGGTCTCCTGAAAGATTTTCTGAAGGAGGGGAGCATGTTTTTCTCATCATAGGATATACCATAGTACTAGTGGAACTATGGGAGGAGGTGTTGAGGGAGTTCCATACATCCCCTCTGGCGGTACATCCTGGTGTGGAAAGATGTACCAAGACCTCTTATGTCATCACTACTAGCCAGAGATGAAGAAGGCAGGGGCAGAGCTTGTATCATGATGCCTCATTTTTCAGCAAGTGAAAAATGCACAAAACTGGAAAAATTATTATGCCAATAGGAGATAGAGACCCTTGGAGTCTGAGTAGGGATACCATGTCTTCTTACAAGTCTCACCCCGATGAGGATTACGAAGGATTGGCCTGGGAAGAAAAAATTCTCCAAGGTTCATCAGAACATTCTAGATTAGCCAATAAAAATAAATATTTTAATTAAATTTTAATGGTATTAAATTTTCATTTTTGATCTTATGGGCCTGAGTTAGTGGATTTTAATTTTGAACATCCTTTTTTACCATTTGTGCACTTCATGCCTAATGTACAAAAATTTAGGCCCAAAGAGTAAATTGATTTTAAGGATTGTAATTATCGGTATTTTAATTTGATATTTTGTTAAATGTATTTACACATAAGTATGAAAATTTTTCATTCAGGGGTCAATGGAGGATTCATAAAGGATGATGGAGATATTTGGCGATGAAAGGAACAAATTCTGGAGAAGGAAGATTGGAAACCAGCCCACAGATGAGAATGTGGGGCCCAACATACGGGCCCAATGAAGCCAAAATTTCATGGTATTCTCGAAGACATATAGAGGAACAAATCATTATTCAGGATCCAGTGCTAATTCAGTCTCCATTGTGGTTATTAAGGTGGCCCAAGTTGAAGATAAAATTCTATGCCAGATTCTATGGCCTAGAAAAATAGCCCACCATTTTACAAATATCTTGTTAACCTTAACCTATTTTGGGCTGAAAAATTACAAACTGTTAGGGAAAATACAGTGCTTCATTTTCGTCTTCTATGTTTAATCCAATTTGACCATATATAATGTCTTCTAGGAGAATTTGTTCGGTGGTTGCAAGATGGATTCCACCTCGGGTCAAGAGTGGAAAAGTCCAAATTCCACAAGCTTTCCACCACCCTAGGCCTACTATAATCAAGTGGGATGCTTTGTACTATTGGAGTCTCTACCCAAGGCTCCCAAAATGCCTATTTAAGGAACTGGTTATGGAAGAGTTTTTCATCTTTAACATTTGTTTTCATCTTAATGTTAAGCTACCAATTTGATTTTGTAATCGCCTTCCCTCAATTGAAAGTTCCTTGAATTACCTTAGATTCTTTATAAAAGTTATTCATATTATATTTTACTATTATTCTTCTTATCACTTTGATAGCATTGCCTCAAGGTGTGAACTTTTTCATACCAAACCTTGTGATATTATCACACAACAGTGGAGTGATTGTTATTTCATTGTTTTTTTACTTCTCTAATTCCTCCGTTATGAGTCTACTTCCTGCTTCCATTGAAACCATAGCATCAATGGAGGGCTAACCCACTTATGGGTTGATACAAGGGAGTATTAAGGGGTTGGATTGGATGTTATTTATCACTACCTTAATCACTAATCACTTCATTAAAATGAGATTTTTATTTGATGATTTTAAAACTCCTTCATCTTTATAGAATTTTAAGGTCACACACTTCAAGTGCTAATACGAACCCTTACCTTGGAGTGCTCAAAGCATTGATCCTTCAAGTATATAGGTGATTACTATTAGGGTGTGTAGGCATTGAACTATTGAGTGATGATTTTTTTGATCTTCTTAAATGAACTCATTTCAAATATAAGAAATTGGAATAGTTGAAAAGGAAATGCATCCAATCCACCCCAAGTGACAACCTAGGATCAAATCATACTTTAAAATTAAATTAACCTCAGTGTCTTAGATTTAACTTAAACCCATATAGAATCAACACAAGTTGGCCACTTCATAGCAAAAAACAATCCATAGAATTTACGTGTCTATATATTTCTTCTTAGGTCTCTGAGGATTCGACAACCCAAGCTAAACTACATGGTCCATTCTACCTTCATCTCTTGGGTAAATTAGACCGTGAATCAAATTTTGGCACCATTTCTAGGGACCCAAGTAATTTATCTAAACACACATTCTATTCTCCCACATTTCTTCTGTTCTCATTTAAATTCTATTATCTTTTCCCTTTCTCATTTTTTTTCTTTTGGTGCATGTCTACCTACACCCTCGATCAATCAAACTGTCTACTTAGGGTGGATAGTCATGGGGTTGGGGAGTCAAGTACACCAAGGGACCTCTTTCCATTAGATTATAATCTTCCTAAAACCCCCTAAGTCAAAAATTTAGCCCATTTAAATGGAAGGTCTACAAAGATACCAACTCATAAACCCAGGTGAGAACAAAAATGGAAACCCAAATGAGGCAGCCCCAAACTTGGGGAAAGCGGTCGATCAAGCCATGAATGACTACCTCACACCTTCCCGGGCCAATTTCCCCTCAAGCATTATACACAACTACCTAATAGAATCCAACTACATATTTAAACCCCATGTACTAATCCATCTTCCCACATTCCATGGAATGGAGTCCTTGATGCCCTACCTTCACATTAAGGAGTTCAATGACATTGTGGAAACCATGTGTCCCCCACATAAACTAGAATTAGCTAAGATGAGGCTATTTCTTTTTTATTTAAATTATTAAGCTAAAAATTGTCTAAAAAATTTGATACCGTCATCCATAAACTCTTGGTACCAACTACAAAGAGAATTATACAAAAAATTCTATCCCCACCACAAAACAATTTCACTTAAAAAGATTATCCAAAACTTTTTTGAAAAAGAGGGAGTGTCATTCTACAAAACATGGGAGAGGTTCAAAGACACACTCAACATGGTACCTTACCATGGATTTTCAATCCCAGAACTAGTTTGAATTTTCTATAAAGGGTTTGGTCTGGGGAACAAACAATGTATTGACATGATGTGTAATAGAACTTTTAAAAACAAAGCCATAAGTGATGCTTCTGAGTATCTGGAAAGCCATGTTGAACAAAACCAAACATGGGGAATGTCACCTTATTTTGAAAAGCCACAAATAACTACTAGAATTCATAGGCTTGCATATGATGAAATCCATAGGGATAAACTCACAGCACTCTATAGGAAGGTTGAAGAGATAGACCTTAGCAAAGTCCATGAAATCCAAACTGTACACCCTGTTTGCACAATTTGTGACAAACATTACCATAAGACAAAAAACTGCCCAACCATCCTATCCATCAAGGATGTTCTTTTAGGACGACCCCTAGTGGAATTAAATCCTTTGAACATTCAAAATCCTCAATACCAAAACAACATCCACCCAATGTATAATGACCATCCAGGATTCCACTGGAAAGATCACCAACAACCTAGCCAACCATAGGGACAAAATCCTTACCCCCATCAGAACTTCCAAACCCATAACCAGTTCCAAACCCAACCTATCCAATACCAATAGACACATTTCCATTATCAAGAAACCATCCCACCTCCAAAATATCCCCCTAGGATAAATCAATCTTCTCAAGCACCAACCCAAACTGTTCCCCAAATCCTACTAGAACAACTGTGCAAACAAATGGAAAAAATGAACTCGGAAGTCTCTTACCTTAAACAAGAACTTCAACCCATCAAAAATGGAAAGGCACCCATGCCTACTCAGTCAGTACCATCCTCAACTTCAAGGGGATAGTCAAGTTTCACTCAAATAACTCATTTAAAACTAAAGGTTGTGACTATTTTAAGCGGTGGGAAATCAATTGAGAAACCTAAACAAATAATTCAAAACCCATATGAAGATTTAATATTGGATGAAAATTCAAATGAACCAAATGATAAAAATGGAAAACACGATATCATTGTCAAAGAAACAAATCTTCAACAAACAACCCCCCAACCTACACCATTTCCTCAATGAATGATGTGGAAAACCAAGCCTTAATTGAGTGACTCGTTGAGAGAAATCTTCTCACAAGTCAAGTTGAACATTCCCCTTCTCGATGAAATCCAAACCATAACTTCCTACTCAAATTACCTAAAGGACTTGTGCACTTTTAAAATAAAATTTTCACATAAGAATCATGTCCTTTTGGAAGTTAATGTGAGTACCACCATTCAAGGCATCATTCCTCCTATGTTGAAAGTCCCTGGTTTCCCTTACATCAATGATGAAATTGGAGAGAGAAAATTTGTCAAGACCTTGTGTGACCTAGGTGCTAGTGTCAATCTCATCCCATATGCTGTGTACTTCCAGTTAGGCCTAGAAGAGCTCTAACCCACATATGTCAAACTTCACCATGCTGATTGTAGCATTGTGGTTCTAAAGGGAATTTTAAAGGATGTTCAGGTAAAGGTTGAAAATTTCATCTACCCTGCTGAATTCATTGTCCTTGACAACCATCCAAACTTAAGAAATAAGTAACAAACCCCAGTCATCCTTTGTCATCCTTTCGTTGTAACAATCAACTCTGTTTTTCGAGTTCGAAACAGGAACATGACCATCACCCTTGGAAAAAAGAGTCTATAATTGTACATCTATAGTGCAAGTTGACAAATAGGGGATTACAAGGACATTCATGAAGTAAACATGATAGGAAGCATTGATAATTAATCTATAGAACATCAAGGAATATTTTATGGATGTTTTAGTCCGGATGAGATTGATTTCATTTGTTCACATGAATGATGTTTATCTCCTTGGATTGAATCATTTTCAAATTGCTCTTATAATGAAGTCTTAGGTTCAACAATCAGTGAAGCCTTTCAGGAAACCACTTTCATGGAGACCACTCCAACTTCCTTCCCTAAATCTGATCAAGACAATCTAGTAGCTGAACCTTCTACATGTGGGAAATCAATCCAATCTAAAAATCTAGGAAACAAAATTGATCTTCATACAATGTCCCAATCTTCTGCTGAAATTATGAACCAACCTGATCCATAATTGAAGGAACTTCCCACTACACTCAAGTATGCCTTCCTAGGGGAAATTCAAACACATCCTATTGTCAATTATTCTTCTCTTGAAGAAAATAATGAAAGGATGATTCTAGATGTCCTTAGGAAACATAAGAAATCTATTGGTGGGACCTTGTCTGATATTCCGGGGATTATCCCACTTATTGGGACTCATAGGATTGTTCTTGAATCTGATTAAAATCCATGTCATCAACTTCAATGGTGACTCAATCCTAATCTCATGGAAGTAGTGAGAAAAGAAATTATGAAATTGTTAAAAGTCGGTATCATATATCACATAGCTGAGAGTGAGTGGGTTAGCCCAATCCAAGTGGTTCCCAAGAAGGCAGGAATCGTAGTGATAACCAATAAGGATGGAGATATTTTTCCAACTAGGGTGAGCAGTGGATGTAGGGTCTGAATTGACTATAGGAAGCTAAACGCATTCACCATGAAGGACCATTTCCCCTTACCATTCATTGACCAAGTCCTTGAGAGAGTGGCAGGTCATGCGTTATACTGTTTCTTAGATGGGTACTTGGGGTATAATCAAATTGAGGTGTCCCTAGAGGATCAAGGTAAGAATACATTTACATGTCCATTCGACACCTTTTCTTTCAAAAGCATGCCCTTCGGGTTATGTCATTCCCCTAGAACCTTCCAGCAGTGCATGAAGGGAATATTCTCAAACATGGTAGGGTATTTTATTGAGGTCCTCATGGATGACTTCTATATGTTTGGGGATACATTTGAGGGATGTATGAGGAATTTGGAGAGAGTATTTTCAAGGTGTGAAGAAAATAATCCGGTCCTAAACTGGGAAAATGAAATTTCATGGTTAAAGAGAGACTAGTTCTACATCGTCTAGTCTCAGGTTGGGGGATTGAAGTTGATAAAGCCATGGTGGAAATCTTTCGTCACCTTCCATCACCCAAAACTATCAAGGAAGTGAGTTATTTCTTAGGATATGCTGGTTTCTATAGAATATTCACCATGGACTTTAGTTCAATCTCTCGTCCCCTTTGTGCTCTCCTAGTAAAGGATTCTCCATTTGTTTGGACAGAAAGCTGTGAGGGTTCACTCTCAACCCTCAAATAATCTCTCACCTCTCCTCCTATTATAAAATCTCCAAATTGGAACCTTCCTTTCAAACTTATGTGTGGTGAAGTGACATTGCTATAGGAGCTGTGTTAGGACAACTTTGTGATAAAACTCCTTATGTCATTGCTTATGCAAGAAAATACTTAAATGATTCCCAAATCAACTACACCACTACTAAAAAATAGTTACCTGCTATTGTGTTTTCCTGAGATAATTTTAGGTCCTACCTCTTTGGATCCCCCATTACTGTGTTCACAGACCATTCTTTACTAAAATACCTCTTCCAAAAACAAGATTCTAAGGCTAGACTGATTAGGTGGGTCCTTCTATTACAAGAATTTAACCTCACAATCAAGGATAAAAAGGGTTTTGAAAATGTTATGTTGATCACCTCTCTAGGATGGAATTCAAAGAAAAATCAAATCACCTTTCTGTGTCTTATTCATTTCCTGAGGAACACCTGTACTTTGTGAGTGACTACCATTGGTATGCTGACATAGCCAATTTCTTAGTTACATGAGTTATTCCAAAATTCCTAGGGACTCAAGATAGAAGGAAATTCCTTTATGATGTTAGGTACTATGTGTTTGATGATCCATAATTCTATAATTTCTGCCCTGACCAAGCCATTAAGAGGTGTGTCCTAGAATCTAAAAAAGAGTCCATCCTTAAATTCTATCATTGTGAGGCATGTGGAGGTCACTTTTCCTCTAAGAAAACTTATGTTAAGGTTCTTCAGTGTGGTCTCTTCTAGTCCACCCTCTCAAGGGACTCCTACACATTTTTTCAAAGTTGTCCTAGGTGTCAACAAGTAGGTTCCATCAGAAAAAGGAATCAAATGCCACTCACTCCAGTCTTAGTGGTCGAAATCTTTGACTATTGGTGAATTGATTTCATGGGTCCCTTCCCAAACTCTAGGGGATATCATTACATTCTTTTAGCTATCAATTATATATCCAAATGGGTTGAGTCCATTCCTAAAAAAATCCAATGACGATCAAACTATGATTATATTTCTCATAGAAAACATCTTCTCTAGATTTGGAATTCCTAGGGCTATCATTAGTGATCTTGGAACTCATTTTTTCAATCATCCATTCTCATCACTCATGGAAAAATATGGAATTTCTCCCAAAGTGTCTACTGCTTACCACCCACAGAACAATGGTCAGGCTGAGTTAGCAAATCGAGAAATCAAACAAATTCTTGAGAAAACTGTTAATCCATCTAAGAAAGATTGGTCGATAAAACTCTTAGATGCTCTTTTATCCTATTGAACTGAATATAAAACCATTTTAGGAATGTCCCCATATAGGTTAGTTTATGGTAATGAATGCCATTTTCTAGTGGAGATTGATTATAAGGATTTTTGGGCAATTAAGAAAATTAATTATGCCCTCTCATTGTCCAAGACAAAAATTAAATTAGATCTCAATGAACTAGAGTAACTTAGGCTGGAGGCTTATGAAAATCAAAGTATCAATAAATCTAAAGTACAAGCCTACCAATCTCAAAATCTTAAAACCAAAAACATTGTACCGGGTAAACCTATTCTTTTGTATAGTTCTAAACATCATTTACACCTAAGAAAGTTGATGTCACGATGGTCAGGTCCATACATAGTGCACAAGGTGTACCCCCATGGGGCTATAGAAATTCAAGATCCCACCAGTGGTCAAACCATTAAAGTTAATGGTCATAGAGTCAAACCATTCATAGAACCATTCCAAAAACATGAAGTTGATGAATAATTGTGTAAACCTACCTTATATGACGAAAATAATTAATCAACTAGGGGTCCAAGTCAACCTAATGAGGTTAAACAAAGCACTGCATGAGTGGCAACTCATGATTTTCATGTTTCCTATCATTTTTTTGTTTTAATCAACTTTATATCTTAAATAAGATTAATGAATAATTTTGATATTTAAAAAAATAGATCATTGAACTATTATTCTATTATGAGTATGGATGGGTACGAAACGGGACATCCATATTCATCTGTGTCACGTGGTGTGATCTTTGAGTAATACCTTACCCAGAAATTTAAAAATAAGACAATGTGTCATCAGTTTTTTTTTGTGTTTGTATCTTAAAAAAATACAAAAAATATATGTATATTAATAAATAAATAAAAAAGACACATCATAGGTCATGGTTCAAACCCCATCATAACCGGAGAAGCTACGGGGGATCGATCCCGGGACCGATGGGAGGCAGGGGTGCGCGCTTACCACTGACCAATGACTTTTTGTGCTTCGTTATTCTAGAATTTATATATATATACTTATATTTAATATTATTTTTTATATAAATATATATATATATATAGTTTTTTTTGTTTGTTTTTTTTCCCACTATGTAATTCTCAGAGTGAAATCAAGATCAAAGGATTAAAAGGGAGCAGCAAGTATTTCAACTTCAACCACCAGGTGACTTCATTCTATGATCCTCATTTTCCATTTCCTTTTTGAACTCTCATTCTCTACCTCTACCCCCTTTTAAATTTTCTTTTCTTCAAACACTGGGGATAGTGTTATTTTTAGTTGGGGGGGGAGATGAAAAAAAATTGTTTTTGTGTGAAAAAAAATGATTTGAAATAAAACATATGTGTAAATGGAAGGAAAAATTGCTTTAAATTTGAACATGATAATACACATTGAAAACATTGAAACTAAATATCAAATAATTTAGTATTTAGATGATTCTGATTTTAATCCATGTATAATTTCATGATTATAGATTTTGGAATGTGTGGCTATCCAATGTGATATTTCATTATTTATATTTTATTTTAAATAAAAAAATCACAATTCACATCCTTTGGATAGTGCAGTATTAGTTTGAGTTCATGGGGTCCCTCAAATAAATATAATAGGTTTGGTAATCATTTTAGTTTTAATATGATTATTCAATAAAAAATTTAAAAAAACAATAAATTTGCGCATGGAGCAATGAAATGACCTAATGTGTGGCTTTTGACACTTGGGGATCGTGACTCCATAGTTGTCTGGCCCAGAGTTCGTAATTTTATCTCTATTTTTGGTAATTTGATTTTTTTTGATTGAGTTAACTCAAGATGATGCCTGAGTACGTGGGCTTCACTTGGTTCCCTATGGTCTTTGAGCCTGAGAGTCATCAGCAAAGTCTCGCTACAGGGGTTGACTCTTTTGAGTGCAATTTCAATTACCATGGAATAATTGTAAAAAAAATAAAAAAATAAAAAAAATAAAATAAAAAATAGAATACTCATATTAATATTGAAATGTGATTCCACCTAGAACTTCCATCATTTCACTCTTGAATAAAGATGAACCCCCGTGTCTAATGCGATGCACAACACATCATCACTCTTAATTTATATTGGATGAAATATGGTGATTAGTTTGAACAAAGGAATGAGCTTGGGATTGTGATCTGCATATGATACTATCATGTATTAAAATATTTTTATGGGTTTCATGATTGTTTGGTATTAGGGTTTTTGGTGACCATTGTGTATTAAAAGGTTTATGGAAAATGGAATTCGAATTTCATATTGTTAAGATAAATTTTTCTTGGGACTAGAAAATCTCAAGTTAGGGGGTGTGATTAGCCAATAAAAATACATATTTTAATTAAATTTTAATGGTATTAGATGTTCATTTTTTATCATATGGGCCTGAGTTAGTGGATTTTAATTTTGAACATCCATTCTTATCATTTGTGCACTTAATGCCTAATGTACACCAATTTAGGCCTAAAGATTCATCTGATTTTAAGGATTGTAATTGTCGATATTTTAATTTCATATTTTGGTAAATGTATATAAACTTAAATATGAATATTTTTCATTCAGGGATAAATGATGTATTCATAAATGATGATGGATATATTTGGCAATGAAATGAAAGAATTTTGGAGAAGGAAGATTGGACACCATCCCACTGATGAGGATGTGGGGCCCAACATACGGGCCTAATGAAGCCCAAATTTCATGGGATACTAGAGGACATACATAGGAACAAATAATGCTTTAGAATCTAGTGCTATGTCGGCCTCTATTGTGGTTATTCAGGTGGCCCATGTTGAAGATAAATTCTGAGCTAGATTCTGCGGCCCAGAAAAACAGCCCACCATTTTACACATATCTCATTAACCATAAACTATTTAGGGATGAAACATTACAGAAGGTTTGGGTACATTCAGATATTCATATTTTTATTCTATTTCCCACTCCACTTTGGCTATCTAGAAGTTATTCTAGGCGCATCTGTTCGGTGGTTGCAAGCTGAATGCCACCTCAGGTCAAGAGTGGAAAAGTCCAAATTCCACAAGCTTTCCACCACCCTAGGCCTACCCTAATCAAGTGATATGCTTTGTACTATTGGAGGCTCGACCCAATGCCTATTAAATTCAGTGGTGATGGAGGATTTTTTCATCTTTGATCTTCTTTTTCATCTTAATGTTATGCTGCCAATTTGATGTTGTAATCGCTTTCCCTCAATGATAAGTTCCTTGAATTACCTTAGCTTCCTTATAAAAGATCTTCATATTCTATTTTTATATTATTCTTCTTATCACTTTGATACCATTTCCTCATGGTGTGAACTTGTTCATACCAAACCTTGTGAGATTATCACACAACGGTGGAGTGATTATTATTTCATTGTTTTTTTTAATTCTCCAATTCCTCCCTTATGAGTTTACTTTCTGCTTCCATTGAAACCATAGAATAAATGGAGGGATAAATCACTTATGGGTTGATCCAAGTGAGTATTAAGGGGATGGATTAGATTTAATGTGTCACTACCTTAATCACTAATCACTTATTTAAAATGATATTTTTATTTGATGATTTTAAAACTTCTTCATCCTTATTGAATTTTTAGGTCACACACTTCAAGTGAGAATAAAAACCTTTACCTTGGAGTTATCAAAGCTTTGATCCTTCAAGTCTATAGGTCATTAGTATTAGGGTGCGTAGGCATTAAACCAGTGAGTGATGATTTTGTTTGATCTTCTTAAATGAACTCATCTATAATATAAGAAATTGAAATAGCTGAAAAGGGAATGCATCCAATCCACCCTAAGTGATAACCTAGGATCAACTCATACTTTAAAATTGAGTTAACTTCACTGTATTAGAGTTCACTTATACCCATATAAAATTAACCCAAGTTGGCCAATTCATATCCAAAAACAGTCCATAGATTGTACGTGTCTATAGGTTTCTTCTTAGGACTCTGAGGATTCGAGAACCCAAGATAAACTTCAAGGACCATTATACCTTCATCTCATGGAAATTTGAGTGTGAATCAATTCCAGATTCTCAGTAGAGTGGGAAAGGTGGCATACCATCTATCTCATTCCCCACAGATGCACCGGGTGCATAATTGTTTCTATGTGTCACAACTGAGGATATGTGTGAATGATTCATTACACATTATCAACATAGAGTACTAGACATTGATGATGAGGCGATGTTTACGGAGGTTACAGTGGAGATTTACGATTGAAAGGAGTGAGTCCTTTGTGAGTGATCGATACCTCTAGTGCGAAAATGCTGGCAACACAGGAACCTCTTGGAGAGCACATGGGAGAAGGAGGCTCAGATTCGTTCTCAGTACCCTCATTTGACTGATTTACCATTGTTTAGGCTTTTGAGGATGTAAATCCCTAATGTGGGTAGAATATAATTTCCCAAAATATCCGTATAAATTTTTTTAATTATATGGAATTATTTCAAGACTGTGAAATCTGACAGCGCGTGATTCTGAGTCCCGAAGTGCCTAGAATGACCCATCGATGTTTTGTTGAACTTTAATTAGCACACATAAGCATTTTTTATGAAAAAGTGGAATAACTATTAAATGTTTTCCCAGATTAGAAATATGAGGGCACTATTGTATTCAAGATTATGGTTTACCATTGGCGTGAATTAATTTTATTCTGTGTGGGCCTCCTGTGAGAAAAACTAAAAATGGCATAACCATTAATAAAATAATTAAATAAAATTATTTTATTTTTCAAATGATTATAAATCCTGAACGGTTACTCAGATTTAAAATCTGAGACCAGCATTGAACTTGTAATGGTATTCTTTCCTTATACTGATACTAACATTGGTCGATGAGGGCCACCAGTGAATGTTAGTTTTGGGCCGTAAATAAAATAATTAGGTGACTATTATTCAATTATAGAGTCCAAAACATATATATGGTAACTCTGATTGAAAATATGAGGGTACCATTGAGTTTTTTGGCATGTGTTCTCCTTTGGCCGAGCCTAACCTCTATTTTCACAGGTTGGGTGTGAACATTATTATTTTATTGAAAATTTTTTAGGTACGTTTAGTAAACGCATGAGTGGAATTTTCTATCTTTTTAACGGGTGCTCAAATTAAAAATATGAGTGCACCGTTGAACCCTCAATGTCAGGATTCGCTTAAGGGAGACTTTATTTTGAATGAATTAGGTATGAAGAAAAAGTTATGTTTTGTGACTTTTTAAAAGAAATGAAATAAAATAATTTTTTAATTTTATTTTCTTCCATATCCTCCAATGGATAAGAGGTGTTGGGGACCAGTGATGCGTCAAGCTAATAAATGGCTTGACCCACCTACCCTAAGTAACAACGTCATTGAGGAATTAAGAAGGTTCATAATTGATGACCGCCCATTAATTTCCCAGTTCGTTACTTACTCTCCCCCTCTCCTATATATATGGAGCTTGGGGGGAGGTACCGGCACAGCGTCGCCAATCTACGAAGTGCTGAAGGAGAACAGTGATGTTGGACCCTTAGAGTATGGAGCCAATCCTAGGGGGAGGTGACGGGTGACACCAAAACACGAACCAAAGGGTGAAGTACGAGAGGCGTCATTGGGAACCAATTGTGGGAACAAAGAACATGACCCACTTTCAAGCGCGAACATTATCCAACTGGTTTACGAGGTAGGTTGTTTATTCATTTATGCATTTTAAATGATTTTCCGCTTCCCTGTTCTTGAATGATATGAAGGATGCGGACCAACCAACAAACAGGTTGATCTACAATTCATTTATTTTAGTGGGAGGTTTTTGTGGGGGTATCATTATAGGGTTTTGTTTTTGTCTAATTCAATTGATTATTAAATCATTAATCCCCCATCATGTTTACGATCTAACACGGAGGGTGTGGGCCTAACGAACCCGGCCCGAACCCTCCTCTATCTTTCTATTCTTGCGTCTCTATGGAAGTCTACTAGCACGGAGACACCAACCTGCTATGAGGATGGTGTGTGCCGACACACGCTTCAAGAGGAGGCCACAGAAAAAAGATACGGTGGTCATCAGAACAGCTGGCATCGGCTGACCGCGGAGGAGGCGCGGCGTGCCGTCATGCGCCGATAGTGAGCAAAGGGTCGTGGATCATCTACCGCAGCGGACAGAGGAGGCGGCTGATGATTCGAACGGCCACAGAATGAGGGGCGGAATGACGAAATTTCTACCAGTGAGAAAAACGATGTGAAACCAGTGTGCTGACGACAGACAAGAAGCCGCAGTGGATGCTGAACCCACGCCTACAGCGGGTTCCATAGAGACCGAGCGGTGCCCACACGATGTTGTTGCTTCACCAACTGAACGACCTCTGGGCTGTTCAAGAGTTTAGGAGACCGGAGGGTCACACCCCCCATGCAGGCTAGGGCATACCCCAAACCGGGATGCCAACCTAGAGGGTCATCGTCCTAGAAGGTCACCCCCCACCCCCACCCCCTTTCTAGGTTTCCACTTTGAGTCACCCTTTGCGGGCCGGGCTGCCCCATTGTGGTCAAGGCCACCCTTATAGTCTACCTCCTTACGGAATGGTCCGAGCCCCCCGTGGCCTAGCCTAGACCGGGTGGGCCAGGTCGTTCCAACCGGGTCAGACTGGACCCATGGCCCATCAAGCCCAGAAACACTTAAAGGGTCATATCATGAGAACAAGACGTACTTTTGAAGAGTTGTCTACAGAATTTGTATCCTTAGGACAAGGAGATACTTTTGATATACTCCACTTGAGTTTCGGAAAAAGTTGAGGTATGACTGGGTTGGATTGAGAACGAATCCAATCGGGCCATAGGCACTAAAATGCCTCTATCATGCAAACCCTGCATCTGTTTGATGAGCCTACTGAGGATTTGGGACACTTTTGAATGGATAGATATTTTGGCATACTTTCTGTGGACTTCGATACATTTCAAGATGCTTCAAGTGGTTTGAGTAGAGGTCCTATGATGTCTACTACATACAGAAACCTGTGGTTGGCTGAGACCTGAAGACTTATTAATGATGGCCAAGTGGGAAGCGGCTCTGTGTGACCCAGCATGCCCACGGTGGGGAGTGTATATGTGTGACACGGAAGACCCACGATACTCGATTGGGGGAGTACCTTAGTTTGGAAAAGGTGGGAAGCGGCTCTGTGTGACCTAGCTGCCCACGGAGGGAAGCTTCTCTAGGTTACATAGAATGCCCAGAGTACCCATCAGTGATGATTACCAAAACAATTCAAGGTTAGTGGGAGGTGGCTCTGTGTGACTCGGTAGAACCACTTTTCTTGATAATGTAGGATTTCTCTAGCTTCTGAGGAGTTCAACGATTTGATGATCCTTTTATCCTTGACCAAATTAGATACCTAGTGTGAGCTGAGTCCTTTATTGTTGTGGTGATACTTGTGTGGTGCTTTTACCTTCATGTTGATATCTTCATGATGATATATATGTGGTAATTTGTCCTTAGTGGTGTTACCATTGTGATATTCTTCCCTCATTTATGAGATGAGTATATCTTGATAACGTTGGTATATGTATGGGCATATACCTAAGTAGAGTTGTCGACTACTTCTTACATTGTGATTGAGGTCTTGCTTTGTGATCTTTCCTTTGTGGAACTCTGGGAGACTTTCAGGGGTCTTGGGGTCCCTACTCAGTATTGTTATACTCACCCCTGCACGGGCTCCACCCGCACCTTGTTGTGTCTTGTGTAGACAACAAGCAGCTGGGTTGAGACTTGAGGGAGCTAGGACCAGGGGGTACACAGAAGAGAGAGGATGATGTGGAGTGGTGTAGAGACAATCTGTACCTACCCTTTATGTTGGATCCTTGGTGGACGATCTATGAGCTATTTTGTAATTTTCAGTTATATTTGTACCTTTCAGTTGTACTTGTACTTTTCCATTTGGGCTTGTATTCCAGCCCCCTTTTCTTTTAGCACTCTTTTAATATAACAATTTACTTCACAAATGCTTCATGTTGTTTTCTTAGACTATGTGATTGTACAGGTTTAATGAAAATGCCTTCCAATTTTAGGTAATACGCCTTTCAGTTCTAGTCGCCCGCCTATGGCTTATGGAAGGCGGGCTTGGGGTAGTCAAGGCACGGGCCCCGTGGGATGGATTGTGACAGTAACATATCCTTATAAATAGTGATATTCCCTAATTAAAGGTATCCTCAACCATGATAGTAAATAAATAATATTTAAGTGAAAGTATGATATACCTATATTTTAGAATAAGTAAATGAATGTTTTAAACGAATTTTTAAATAATAAATTATTATTTAAATTAATTATTAAATTAATAATATTTTGAAAATTATTTTTGAAATATGGAATACATTTTTGGATTCTACATGTCGAAAAATGGTTAGGGTGAATTTTTCATTATTTTTCTGAAATCCTTTTTTATGAATAGTAAAATACGATAATTAACAATAAATGTTAAAACCTGAATTTATGCATAATTCTAGAGTAATGAATAGTTTAAATGGCCGTTGGTTTGAACTCAAATGAATTTATTACTATTTTCGGTCATGGAATCATCACTATTTTTGGTCTTGAGGTAAATTAAGAAACTAATGATTAAATTTTTTTGATAACCCTCCTCTCAACCACAATAACTCCCTCACTCCCTATTCACTTCACTTCTCCCAAGAATTGTGCCTTGCCAAGATTCTTCCCAAATATTTCTCTACACTACAACCCCACATCTAAAGGCCCCTATTCTGTTTAAAATACCCAAACATCTCCCCTTAAGAGGTTCTCAAAGGAGGTAGACTTAAGAGGTAAATTCCTCTTTCTAATTCTTTCATTTCTTTTATGTTCTTTTCTTTTCTTTTTTCTTTACTCACCTCCCTTCACCCAAAGGGTATGAAAAATCTAGTAGAATAAATGTTTTGGGATACTTTTATTCTAATTGGATGATTCTTTATCTTCTATCCTCTCCCCACCTTTTTTTGATAGAATTGAAAGCACCGTTTGAGATGTGTTAATTTAGCACATTCAAGGACAACTGATTATAAGTTTCTATTATCATCTTTAATTATAGTCATGAAACCATTTGTGCTATGGTTGAACCAGATTTTTATATATCCTAGTTATGTTTTGGTAATCCTTTTGTACAAATATTATTAATTTATAATGAAAATCTTTTTTATTGTAATCAAACCCACCGATTAACCAAAATGGTCATCACTCATGTTTTATATAATAATTAATATTCACACCTAATAACAGAATGAATTTTTATAACCATATAGTCTCCTGGACTCACACTAATATCATACAACTCCAATTCTTGAAAACCACTTTCATCTTACTTTTTTATCCAATAATGAATATAAGTGAATCGATCATTAAATCCATGTAAGAAAACATACCGGAATAATGAAATTAAATCTCAGGTCCAATAAAAATGGTCATGAATGATCTTAAAAAGGTTTATAATAAATCATTTAAATATATAAGAGGTTCTGTAATTATTAATTAATCAACCTAATTTTATTGTTCAGTTCATTATGTTCAAGAAAAGATCACCATCGAACTTAAGGTTAGATATCCTCAACATTTCACTCTTAATCAAGATGTCCTCTATGTGGTGACATTTTATGTGTGATACCTAATGATGGGATATGATTATGAACCTCCCCCATACTTCCCTCATGATTTATAAGTGATGAGAAACCCCTTTTCTCTCTCATAAATCCCTCTTTGGTAAACCAGACGTCATGCTGATAAATCGTAACGAATTCCAGTCGAACCTTCTTTGTTCTTTCAAGTTTCCTTATCTTTATTTATATAAAAATAGAGTTTCCTTATCTCCTTATGTATATATTATAAATTTGGTATATTTCTACAAAATTAATTTATGAATACCCTTTCATCACTATGTTTTGGGGATACACATGTTTTTAAATGATTCACTTCTTAGAACTTTCTGATAAGTAAACCTGTTTTAAGGGAACTTCCCTAATTTTTACCTAATTTCAACTACACTATATAATATATTTTAAGACAACATTGTATTTATAAAATAATTTTTTTTATTATGAAAACATTTTTGGTTCAATTCTGGTTTTATATAAAACATTTTCTTCTTTTCTATTTTAAAAGAACTATAGTATTTTCTTTCAAACCTCACAAAAATGTTTTAAAGATAATGTTTCTCAAATATATTTCTTATATTTTATCACTTATGTTTGACATCACATACCATTTTATATTCCTATTTCACCTTATGAACATCCTTTATATTCTAATCCCTTTCATTCAGGGACACTTTAATGATATGCCCATTGGTTATGCTTTATTTCATGATTGTGGTACCCAACTCTTTCCATGGGTACCCTTATGTTTATGTATGGTTGATAATGTATGATTATTTATGAGTAAATAATATTCATGAAAATGTTTAGATGGGTGCACCTAGATACCACTCCAACGCATTGGGTAAAGTTACGTCTCATGAGAACCGATGTGAAACGGGATTGGAGGTTATCCTTGACTCATACTAAATACATGTTTTATGTTTCTGCCACATTTATATGATTCCATGTTAATATGATCCCATGTTTATTTTATTTTATTTCATATGTTCCATGATTTTGATATCATTATTTCATGCCTCCAAACTCATTTTCTTAAGCTGTATCCTTATGTTCATTCCCTTATAGTGATTTTTAGCTCATACCTTTATTCATGTGTTCCCCAGGGAACCCTATTCTGATGTAAGGGGTCAAAGGAAGTTAGGAGCTCTTTATGGAGATTAAATCACGATGTGTTTTTTTTTCATGTTTTATGTTTTATGTCCGTAGTCTTCCAAGACATTAGACTTAACTACCCTTGGATTGTACTATGATTTATAATTATGCTTAAATACATGTAATGTTATGTGAAAATGGATAGGGTTACTACAGAGGACTTATTTGACCAACTATGTGGAGGTCAATACTTTTCTAAGAATGATATTTGTTTAGGATATCACCAATTAAGAGTCAAGAAGGAGGATATACCAAATACTGAATTATTTATAAGTTATGAGAACTAATAATTTATAGTGATTACTTTTGGTCTTACTAATTCCCCTGATATCATCATGGATATAATGAATAGAGTCTTTAGAGACTATCTTGATCTGTTTTTGGAAGTCTATATAGACTATATTCTTGTCTATTTTAAGAGAAAAGATGAGCATGAAGATCACTTGAGAATTTTACTAAAGACCCTGAGAGATTAGAAGCTTTATGAAAAATTTACCAAGTGTAAATTTTGTCTTCATAAGGTTTCATTTTTAGGTTACATAATCTCAAGAGGGGGGATATCAATGGATCCAAAATAAAAAGAAGTTTTTGAAAGTTGGATATGACCAAAAAATGGTAACTGAGATATGAATTTTTCTTGGTTTGGCTGGATATTATTGATGTTTTGTGAACTATTTTTCACGATTTTATAATCCACTCACAAAGATTAATTGAAAAGGACTTATGTTTGTATGGAATGAGGAATGTTAAGAGAATTTAGAAGAGTTATAGAGAAGTTTAGATAGCACACATGTTCTCAAATAACCTTATAGTGGTGCAAGGTTTGTTACCTATAGTGATTCATCTAAGAACGGTATGGGATGTGTTCTCATGAAAAATGATATGGTGATATATTTTTCCTCACAACAGTAGAAAATCCATGAGAAAAATTACTTAAATCATGATTTTGAGTTACCTACAGTAAAATTTTCCTCAAAGATATGTTGGCATTATCTTTGTGGTGAAAGGTGTGTATTTATACTGATCATAAAGATATTAAGAACATTTTCACAAAAAATGATCTTAATATGCGCCAAAGAATATTTTTGAAGTTGATTAAAGATTGTGAATTCTCAATAAATTACCTCCCTTGGAAAGCGAACAAAGTGGCAGATTCTTTGAGGCGACAAGACCATGATAGCCTATCCATGATATGGATCACAAAAGATCTAGTATTTATTAATTCGAAAAGGATGGATCCTGAAATTTTAAATGAAGGATAAAATTCATATATTTCTCAGATTAATGTTCAACCATCTATACAAGTGAAGATTAAGTAGGAAAAGAAAGAATATATAGAGAAAAAAATGAAGGTGAGAAATATTCTTGAATTAAACCTTGATTTTGAGAGAATTATTAGGTTCCAGAATTGGATTTGTATTCCTCCCATACCAAAATTAATGAAGGGGATACTGGATGAGGCTCATAGTTCATCATTCTCTATTCAACCTAGAAGCACAATTATTAATAAGGACCTGAAAGAGTATTTCTAGTGGGATGTCATGAAAATTGATGTTGTTGAATATGTTTCATGTTGCCTAGTTTTTTTAGAAATTTATGGATGAGATTTAGATGTTTTAGAGGATGTTAAAACCATTACCCATACTGAAATGGAAATGGGAAAACAACACTATGGAATTTTTTTTCGGAATTCTCCAAACATCCAAAGGAAATAATGTGATCTGGGTTATAATTGATTTCCTTATAAAGTCGGCACACTTCCTTGTTATTAGAGATAATTTTTCTCTTGACCATATTTCTAGGATATATGTAATGGAAGATGTAAGACTTCATAGAGTACCAATTTTCATTATATCTGACCGGGATCCAAGGTTTACCTCAATGTTCTGACAAAGTCTTCAATATACTCTGGATACATAGTTATGTTTCATCACTTCTTATCATACCTAGATATATGGTCAGTCTGAGAGGACAATTCTAACTCTGGAAGACATGTTCAGAGCGTTCTAAATGGATTTCAATGGTGTTTGAAAAAAACACATACCTTTGGTGGAATTTTCTTACAAAAATATCTCTCACTATAATATTCATATCGCTCCTTATGAAGCCCCCTATGGAATTAAGTGAAGAACTAAACTTTTTTGGTATGATGTTGGGGAAAGAAAGCTATTAGGATGAGACATTTTTGGTTAAATAGAAGAGAAGGTTAGTCTATTCAACAACACATAATAGAATCTCCGAGTCTAAAAAAAAGTTATACTAAAAATAGATGAAAAGACCTATAGTTTGAAGTGGGTGATAAGGTGTTTCGACGAATATATTCTTAGAATAGAGTTATGAAATTCAGAATGAAGGGAAAGCTGAGCCCTAGGTATATTGGTCCTTTTGAAATTATGGATTGTGTGGGGAAGGTATCTTACCTATTGTTACTTCGGTTGAATATATCTCAGGTTTATCATGTGTTCCGTGTATCTATCCTAATAAAGTATATACCTGATCCTTCACATGGACTACCCTTAGAAGTTATGCCACTGGAAAAATATCTTTCTTATGAAGAACAAACTGATAGAGATTTTAGATCATTGAGAAAATGTTCCACGAAATAAGACTAATAGATTTTTTAATGTTTTATGGAAGAGCCACCAAGTTGAGAAATCTAAGTGGGAACTGGAGGATATGAGTAGGGAGTTTTATCCTCATCTCTTTGTTTCCAAGTGACGAATTTTGATGGAGAAATTATCTATAAGGGGGGTAGAACATAACACAAAGATGTTTTTATGAAATGTTTTCTTTAAATAATCATAATTCTTCAATAGATTTCATTTCTCAAAATTGTTGGTTTAAAAGAACTATGAGAATACCTTAGTATGAAATGACCATTATATCATACCTGTAATGTTAGTGGGAATAAGTATAACTAACTTATAAAAATGTATTGTGAATTCCTCGGATGCCAATTATTTATGAAAAATAAAAACCAATTAGTTATTTTTATTTTTGAGTGAATTACTAGTAGTAATGAAATTAATGAGATATATATTTTATATACTTAAAAAAATATTTTTTATATTCATCCAAATGATATTTTTGTTATAGGGTATGAATAAACCCTATTTGATGTTAAAACCCTAAATTTTTCAAAATGGTAATTTTACGCCTTTGTATGGAGAACCCATTTTAAATAAATATTTTGAAGAATTAATAATTTTTATATGAAAACATAAATATTTTATTTGTATGTACAATAAAAATATTACTTTGGATTAAATTCTTATATTTTTCTTGATAACTTTCAAATTTTGATGAATAGTAAAAACACATTAAATATTAATTGAAATTTTTTTTATCAAATTAATTATGTGGTTAAATTATACTATCGAATGGTTTTAAAGATAAATTGAATATATTCTTATCATAAAATATAATTTATGTCATTATCATTAATTTATCATTGAATTCAGATGTAAAATCATTTCAATCTTCTACAACATTTTAGCTTTTAAAACTCGTTCTCTCTTTCTGAAAATGGTATTAATATTAAATTTATTACTAAAACTTCTGTGTTTTAAAATTTTAAAAATTAACTCCATATTTGGAATCATTAGGTCCAAATTATGTAAATATATTTATTTTATTTTTGGGCATTATGAATAGTAACTTCATTAATTTTTATTAAGACAGTAAAGGGTAAAATAGGCAATTATGGGGCAATATAATTTTATAAAACTACCCTAACACATATCCTAATATTATTTGATGAGATATGTCTGACCAATACAAACATTGGGATGAAAATTAGGCTTTTGTAAGCCACTAGGGTGTGATTATGACACTTATAACTTTTAATTTAAAGTAAATGAAAATATGTTAAAAACATATATCTACTTAATAAAACAATTTTAATATGAGGTTATATAAGTGATATAATCTACTATAAATATTAATTAGAAATATAAATATATTTCATAAATAATGGAACTTTATTTATAATTTTTTGACATTAAATAGTTAAATTTAATTATGACACAATGATGATACAATAATTGATTTATTAATCAAGTAATAAAATAAATGATATTTAAAATATTAAAATAAATATTATTTGACATAATTTATGTCAAAAACTATTTTTATAGATGAATATGACATTTTGTAAGACTATTAAATGTATTTTTTCTAAGTTATCACTTTGTTTAGATTTTATTTAAATTCAATAAAATGAATAGTATAAAAATGGACATAATTGATGTTTTATAAAAATAGTAAATTATTAAATTCTTTAAAGAAACTAAAAATATCTAAAATAATAAAGTGACTATGATAAGGTCTAAAAGTTGATTTACCTTCCAATTATGAGAAATTTACTGCATATAAGTAAAATGTATAGCCTCTTAATATATAAAATATAGTTACCATAATTTAAATTAAAGAAGAATAATTAATGGTAAATAGAAAAGATAAGGTTAAAAATTAAATTTAATACATGTCTAAAAATTATTTAATGAGATTATTTATAAATATTTTAATCTTATATTTGATATATTTCAATTTGGATGAATTTTCATTAAAAAATTAATTTATATAAATTTAATATTTTAAGAATTTCCATCGGTGCCCCACTCACCTCAATTATAAAAGGGCCCCTCCTCCCTCACCTCTTCACATCAACTTGAGATTTCAATAATGACCATAACCTACCACTTTACCTTATAAACTTTCCTATTTACGTTATATAGGTTCTTTTATTCTTCAAAGACCAATTCAAGTGCTCTAAGAGGAGATTTAGAAGAAACACGTTGAAGAAGAGGTAATCTCTTCCACTGATTCTTTCAAACATCTTTCTTATTCTACATACTCTTAATTATTTTTTATTTATAAAGTTATAAAATAAGTATAAATAATATAATTATGTGTTATTATAATTATTAAAAACCATATTCCACCTTCTTTCCATCCTACCAAAAATGAAATCACTGCACGTGTGTACTTATAGCTTACTGTCTCCAGGCTGTGGTGTAATATCCCCCCCACCATATTTCATGGATGGGTATAATAATAGAAATAATAACTATATATGATTATTATAAATTGATACTAATTCATAAATATTATACAAAATCAACCATTATACCATTCAATAATTAGTGGAATGATATCGTCGCTAGTGCATGCATACGACCTACCGTCTCCACGATGTGATATGGTTCATTCTACCTGATCTTCATTGAAACTAGATTATATAAAAGGTTGAAATGAATAAATTTGATATATATTATACTAGTATAATTATTTAAATTATATAAATATAACCTAATAAGTGAAACATGGACTTATCTGACAAAACATGCATAAGAACTTAAAGCTGTTAATACATGAATAACAATTAACAATGAAATATTACTAACAAACAAATTATTATATGATCATATATAATTTCATTCTCAGATAAGGAAAACAATTATTTAAATATTTATAAATGTGGTATGGATACATATAAAGGATATTAGGCCTAAGGTACAAGATAATTTTACAATCTCATTATTATCCAAGATTGTTTATACATAGGTATTTACCAGTGTATATTTATGATCCACATCCATGTTTCCTAAATATGTAATTTTATATCTATTATTCTAAAAATATTAAAGCCAATTTCACCAATTGGTGAATTTTAAATAAATGGTATGAATGGAATATTCTTTATTATTCAATATGAGGAACTTCTTGACTTTACCTGCAAAAGTATGAGATAAATGTTTTTTTAAGTTATACAGCATGGATGGATTTTTACTGTTTCATGATTACTTATTTACATGAATATTCACTAATTATTTTCAAATAAATTATTTTATTTTTAAAATACATGTCGTTTTGAGAATGGAAAACATTTTTGAAGAAGAAATGATATTTTCCTCAAGAGTTAATTTAATGTGTTATGTCAAAACTATTTTCAATCTAAGAGGACATTGTTTAAATAAGGTTATGTTTCTATACCTATTTTTACTATGATTTTATTATGTTTATTATGGAATTAAATTTATGAAATCCATTTGTTTTACCTAGATTATGCTCTGATGAAATGATGTTTATAAAACCCATAGTATTCATTCGGTTATGCTATGATAAATGATTTATGTTTTTGTTGAACACGTAAGAATGATTTCATTATGAGATGGATAAGACCTATATCTCCCTCCAATGCATTGGTTAAAGATTTTTATCTCATGAGATAGACATGACTAGAATGAAAAATAAATCTGGTTCAGTAATGCGGGCAGGAAAGGAATGTAAACTCGGTTCAGTAATGGACTCTGTCCACCATGATGGTCTTGTAAGTGAGCCTGGACTAATATTAAATGATTTTGTATGCTTATGTGTATGCCAAAAAATCTCATGTTTTATGTTATGACTTTTGGGATTAAATTTATTGATTCTTATGAACATACATGATTTATCACATGGCATGATATTGCGATCTTTCATATGCGGGATAATATTTTCAAATGTTATGATATTTTTTCTTATGATTATGTTATGATTGATATATACCTTGTTTACCCATAATGAGCATCTGATCTCACCCTCTCATATGTTTCTTTTCCCCAGGCCATGAAGAAGGGTATTAATTAAGATATGTAAAAAATGGGTCTAGATTTGAAGAAATAATTGGGAGACAATGAAGATGTACTATGAAACAACTTTTTTATATTTCTCAGCTTCTAAAGAAACTATACCTATACAGTCTTTATGTGGATTTGTTATATTTTGTAATGAATATTTTTTCATCATTGAAGTAATATCAATGTAAGTAAAATAAAGGTCGTTATATATAATGATGTATATAATTGATATAAATAATCAATAGGAATTTATATTGATTCTATATAATTAATATAACATCCATTTTCTTGTCCCTTTACCATTAAAGAAATGATATTATCACTCGTGCAAACGTATGGCTTACCATCTTTACGGCTCGATTAAATTCATCTTCCACATTAACCATTCAGGAATGATTATAAAAATACATATAATAAATAATTATGTATTCTATTCCATTATAATTATACTAGAAATATATATATATATATATACACATATATGTTATTTAATTTCATCCATTCAATGTGATAAGAAATTGAAAAAACTGCATTCATGCATATGTATGTCCTACCACATCCATTAATGGTGCATTCCATTCCATATTATATATATATATATACTGAATATATATGATATATAAATCATATTTTATATTATTTAAGTAAGTAAATCATGATCTAGGTGATACAACCAAGAATAACAAGTCAAAACGCGTATGATAAACAAATCAGTTTTTACCCGAAACATTACTTTAACATGGAATTATTAACAAACATGTAATATAAAGTCACAAATCAATAATATATGATATAATAAATATTATTATACTATTACATGTAAATAATATGTTTAAAATCCATATACAGAAGTTTCATACACATACGCAAGGAATCAGACCTACGATAAGGGTTAATTTCACAATCTCATTATTATCCAAGATTTTTTATACGTTAGTATTTACTGGGACATATTTATAATCTATGTACAGGTTTCTTAAAAATATTTTCAAAATGAATCTTTTTAATGTTTTATGTAAGAGACTCTTTAAATAAAACATCATTTTTAATAGTTTTAATTATTTATTATTCTAAAATCATTCTCATTAATGTCCATGTTTTCAAAATAGTTTTATGGATTTATTTATATAGACATGAATGTTTCAAAATCTTAATTCTTTAAAAATTTACAAAGTTGTATGAGACACTTTGATTCAAAAATATATTTTTAAATGTCTTATTTTATAAGTGTGTGACTTTTAAATAAATGATTCCAAAGAAAAAGTGGAATTTTCCTCAAGATATTTTTATTGATTTTAATATAGTATATTCAAGTACATCAACATCATTTGTTGGATATATGATTAATTGAGGTTAATCTCTTTTGGTAGAATTTACCATATTTTATTTAATGTTTTATGATTCAGTTTGATTGTGGATGTGCTATTTAGATACCATTATAGGTTTATGGTTAATGTATTCATATTTCATATACTAGTTTTTAATATGAATGATTATATTGTTTATGTTTCACCATTTTCATATGAGGAATGTATTTTAATTAGTATGTTATGGGAAGGGACAACTATAGTCCATATATGCATCTATAGGTCTCATGATACAAAATAAGGATGTGAAAAACCCTTCATGTTTATTTTCCAGGTAGTTTAACATTGTCTGGAGGATATATCTTGACATAAATCAGAAGGGCTTCTACATGTAGACATAAACTGTCATGAGGATATATCATGACTGTATCTATCTTGAGAATATATCTTGATAGCATATATATCCAATATTATGATTTCCCTCATTATGATTTTAATAAAGGATATTCCATGTGGTTATTAGACTAGTACAATATCAATGGTTATGCTTATTTTATATGGTATTAATTATTCATTCCATATTATACTAAATATTTTGTTGAAAGGGATTTTGATTCAATTATAATACTTGTATTAAGTGTTTTTATTATTCATTCATATTATCTTGCATTGGATGATTACATTTACTGAGAATTTGAGATCACCCATTTTTAATGGTTTATTTTCCCAGAATTCCAAGAATTGTAATATTAATGATATGTAGGGTTAATCCAGGAGAAAAATGGTGTTATAAAAATAGTGTCTATGTCTTATTTTGTGTTATGAATTATAATGTAAGTTTCATGTATTTAATATATTTTCAAAGAATACTAAATTGATTAGTCCTTCAGGATTTGATTCCTTGTAATCATGCCAATGTATTAAAATAATGAACCCACTTTGAGATTCTGGGGTTGGTGTGTTATAGTTGGTATCAGAGACTGTTTATTATAAACCATAGAAAAGAGATTTAGAAAACCTTTGATTAGGGAACATTACCGTAAGATAGAATTTGGGTATAGGTATAGAAGAACATCCTAACATTTTGGTAATGTAGTTATTATGGGGGTATTTATAGAAAATAATTTCATGTATAGTTACTACAGGTGGAAGTGGTTCTGGAATTGATATACCTAGGAGTAATAACCCTGAAAAGGTGTTTCAAGTTTGACTCAGGGTAACCTAGTACACAAAAAAGGTCTTTACTGTGTACCTGGTTTGACAATCTCGAGGGAAATTCTTTGGATAATTCACATTTTCTTTGTGAATCATTATGAAGGATTTAAAAGTAAATATGTCCCCAAAGAAATAAGTTTTATGATTTTATATTATATATGCACAAAATTTTCAATTTATGTTACGTATTTTACAATTATACATTATCATTCATATCCAAATATAGTAAATTCCATTCTTTAGGAATGGTGCCTATTCGAAAAAATGGAAATCGTATCAAAACACATAATCAATGTAGGGATTTCCCTCCAATGCAAGATAATGATGTTGGAGTAGTAGATTCAACTGGTGCTGAAAAAATTATGACTATACTAGGATACCTCACTCAATTTATGAGTAACAACATTACCCGTATGGAGTATCTTGATCCACAATGTGGAGGATCAATGTTAGATCATTTCATGAGACAACTACCCCAAATATTCAATGGGACTACAAATCCATTTTTATATTATCAATAGATAAGTACCTTAGAGAGAATATTTATTTCTTTGTGGAGTAACGAAATTTAAAAAGTTATAATGGAAGTTTATCATCGCTTAGGAGATGCGGATCAGTGATGGCCATTAGTTCGAAACATGAAGGAGGATAAAGAAGTAGAGAATATGGAATGGAGGTAATTTAATGAAATTTTCCTAGAAAAATACTTTCCTCATGATTAGAAAGAATATATAGAGTGAAAATTTCTTTGTCTAAGGAAAAATAATAATGAAATTGTTGAAATGTATGAAGCTAACTTCATACAGTTTACAAGGCATGCTGCAGACTAAATACATAACCCAAGAAGTGTGAATGATTGATTCTTTGATTAGTTAAACTCATTACTAAAAAAGTTAATTTGTCTCAAAATTCATATGATGATATAGTCTCATGTGATATAAAGATATAAAAATTATTCTCTTAGTCTTATGACATTAAGGGAAATCAAGAGAATAAGAAGATGGTGGAGCAAGTGAATGATAAATGGAAAAAGTAAAATAATGATTTTCCCACAAGTGATAATTGTGGAATGAATCACCCTATTATGTTCACGAAAGGATTGGTTGTTTTTTATATGTGTTGAGAAAATGGTAACCCATAATAATAATGCAATAGGAATAAATAAAAGACTTATATTTAGTGTTTCAACTATAGTGAAATGGGCACTATGCAAATAAATGTCCTAAGCGTCAAGGAAATATTGCTAAAAAATCCAAGGGATAAATGTCAAGATTATGATGTTACTATAGTAAAAATATAATTATTAGTGTATTTGGGTTTTTTGGATTCAATAATTAGGTAATTTTAATATTTTATTATCAATTTAACGGTTATAAGAATTATGGAATATAAGGAGATTTTACTGTATTACTTCTTCTTTGTGGATTTTGAAGAATGAAATTTTTCCTTAAGGTTTTAATGTGATCAGGGTTTTCCTATTTTTGGTATTTGATAATAAAAGAAACATCATGTTTGTGTAAAATCTATTGTTAATATTTATATTGTAAATTTAGATACCTTTTAGACTGATAATTTTGATAGAATTATTTTGGAAAAGTCTTAAGGTTGGAATGGAGTAAGTTGAAAATTCGATATTACTGTTTGAGGATAAATTTTGACTTAATTGGATACATTGGGACAATATATTTTGTGTTATTAAACATTTAGAGGATGGTAGGAATACTTTTGGTCATTATTATTTATCAAAATTGTTTCATGTGTAAAAAATATAGTTTGAACATTCTTTTCTAGTTGTAAGGGATAATGTGAAAATAGATGGAAGTATAACCAAGAGTTGATATTATGCTTATGATAGGGAAATAAATCAATTAAGTGATTATCTAAATAGTAAAATAATTATTCAACACTTGCTAAAGGACATTGAAAACAAAAATCTATCCTAGAACATTTTTTTTATGAATCAAATGGCCCCTTAGATCAACGTAGATTTATAGCTTTTTGATTGTTAACTTTTTCTTAACCATGTTCTCTATCACTCTCTATCAAAACTTTGGGGGAAATATTTTTCATTAATTTCCATTTTTCCTACATGTAACACTTATATATTTTATCTATGGTAACTTTCATACTTCCCTTTTCTTTATTTTTAATTAGATATTTTATCGACCCTTGTTCCACTGTGGGATTTCAATAAAAGAATTTTGAATAGTCGAGAAATAGTTACCAAACATAAATTTGAAAATTTATAGGATGAAATTTATTTAAGGATGGAATAATTTAACAACCCACGATCCCACATTATGTTTCTTTTTAAATAGATTCAATAGCTTGTGCTGCATGCAACACTGAGTTTGAGCGCACTATGATCTATCAAAGTAGTCGATTAAAAATTAGTTATGAACAGAATTAACAAAATTATGAAATATATAAATTTAAATTTTCAAAATAAGATTAATTTTTTAATTTTTAATAAAAAAAATAGAATATGGTAGTTTTTTATTATTTTTCTGAAAAGCTTCAATTTTGATGAATATAGAAAAATATTGTATTGTAGTTAAAAACTACATTTTTCATTGAAATAGTTATTTTATATTATATTGATTTTCAATTCACAACAGATAAATAATAGATATATTAATATAAATTATGTCACTGGAATCATTATTATAATAGAATTATTTATACAAAATTATTGAACTTTTTAATGTCTCTTTTACCCACCTTCTAGCAACATTTGCAGGATTAACATTAAACCTAATTTTACCAGTTTTTTGAATGCAATTTCAAAAAAATAGGCATATATGGATGGAATTAGTAGGAAATTTATGATCTAATATGATCAAATAATTTTTTTTGTGAATATTAACTTTAGCAATTTTTTATTTATTTTCCACGGTAAAGGGTAAATCGGGTAATTAAAGGTAAAAATAATATTATAGAATTTAAAAGTTACTGTAACATTTGTATTAATTTCATTGTATAAGTGTTTTTAGACCAAAATAATCCTAATGATGAAATTGTAATATTTTTAAACCACTTGGGTGAGAATGAGAATTAAGTTATGTTTTATTTATATATGTGATAAAAATTCCTTACTCGTAATTTTAATAAATAAATAATTTTTAATATAAAGTTTTACATAAGATAAATTATACTATAAATAGTATTTAGAAACTAGAATATATATGTACATAATTATAATTTATTTATAATTTCTATACAGTAAATAAATAAATTTAATTGTGACACATTGATGATGCAATGATTGAATTATTAAAGGCAGATCAAATACATGATATTAATAATTTGAAAATAAATACCTTTTAAAATATTTGATTCCATCCATGAATTTTTTTGATTTTAATGAAATTTTTTTGATGAGTTAATATAGTTTTTTAAGGAATCCAATTGTTATGATTTTTTTTGAAATTTAACTAATAAATAGTGTCAAAATTGACATAAATGACATTTTATAATAAATAATATTTTATTAAACAATATAAAATTCATAAAATATATATAATTCCATAAAATTATAAGGATAATATAAAATATATCATAAATTATCAAATTAGGATTCTTTTGGTATTTTAAAGTAACTATATTAACCATATAGTGTAAAAAGAGAAGTTATCGCGATAAGAGTTAAATTCTTTAACTAAGGGTGAAATCCAAAAGATATTATTACATTTTTAACCTAAAAAAGTCTAAAATTAATTTTTTGAGATGATTTAGACCCATAATAATCTTATCCTTTAAATAACTCACTTTGGAAATATTTTAAATCTGAAATCAAATTATATTATATTAATCGTTTTAGATTCTCTTAATGTGTCTTACCCCTCTTTTATAAAAGGGAACCTCTCCTCATTTATTCACACCTATAAACCCTTTAGTTTTGACTAAAAATTCCCATTTGATGTACAAAAATCCGTAAATTCATCCTATATGCCATACTTTGGGTAGAAATCCAACCTAAGGAGTCCTTTTGTGAAAATAAATAGGCAACACAAGAAGATGTAATTGATTTACCAACTCTTTCAAAGCTTTTTTCTTCATATACTGCCTTTTCATAATTTGTTTCCATAATAAAGTAATAAATACAGTATATAATATATTATGATTTTTTTTATGATTATGGGAAAACCATATTCCACCTTTTAACCATCCTATGAAAAACAATATCACTGTGTGTGCGTAGGTCCGACTTGTCGTATCCAAGCCATGGTGTAAACTTTTTTTCATCTATAATTTATTTATATGGGTATAATGATGAATAAAATGGATATAAATAATAAATATTACATGATATTAATTCTTTATAATTAACATAACATCCATTTCTTCACCCATTTTCCATTAAAGAAATGATATTATCACTCATGTGAACGTACGACTTGCCGTCTCCATGACACGATAAGATTCATCTTCCACGTTAACCATTAATGAATGATTATGAAAATATATATAATTAATAATTATGAAATATTTTAAATAATAATTATAATTTAATAATATATATGTGTGTGTTATTTACTTTCTACCATTCAATACGGTATGAAAATGAAAACAACATTCTAGCTTACGTATGGTCTACCGTCTCCATGAACGGTTTATTCCATTCCATATATATATATATTAATATATTGAATATATATGATATTTAAATCATGTTTTATATTATTTATGTAAGTAAATCATGATATATGTGATAAAATCAAGAATAACAAGTCCAAATAGGTACGATAAACATAGTATTTATTACCCCAAATGTTGCATTAACATGGAATTTTTAATAAATAGGTTATATAAAGTTATAAATGAATAAAAAATGATATAGAAATAACTATTATAATCCTATTACAAGTTAATAATATTTTTAAAACCATCATACTAGAGTTTTGGACACGTATTGAAGGAATCAGACCTATAATAAGGTTTAATTTTTCCATCTCATTATTACATGAGATTGTTTACACATAGGTATTTAGTGGGAAATATTTTTCATCAATGTCAATATTTTCGAAAAATATATTTAAAAGGAATATTTTTAACGTTTTTTGTAAGGTTCACTTTAACTAAAACATCATTTTAATTTTTTTAAGGATTTATTCTTCAAAAATATTTCCCAATAAAGTCAGTGATTTAACAATGGATTTATGGATTCATTTATATAGACATGAATTTTTAAAAATGTAAATTCTTTTCAAAATTTTAAAAGTGATATGGGATAATTTGATTTAAAAATATCTTTTTAAATTTCTTCATTTATAAGTGTGTAACTTTTGAATAAATGATTTCAATGAAAAAGTGGAATTTGTATCAAGATATTTTAATTGATTTTAATAGAGTATTTTCATTTATGCCCAGATCCTTTGTTGGATCTTATGCCTAACTGAGATTGATCACTTGTGATATCATTTTCCATATTTTATTTAATGGTTTATTATTCAGTTTGATTTTGGATGTGCTATTTATATTCCAATCTTGGTTTACAATTAAAGTTTTCAAATTTTGTATATTAGTTTTTAATATGAATGATTATGTTGTTTATGTTTCATTAGTTTTATACGAGGAATGTATTGGAATTTTATGTGATATGTGTAGCCTGCTTTAGCCCCTCAATGTATTGGTAGGTCTCATGAGATGAAATTAGTTGGCGAAAAACCCTTTACGTTTGTTTTCCAATCATTTTATCATTGTTAGGTGGATTGTTCTTGACACAAATCAGATCGGTTTCTACCCACAAACATAAACTATCATGAAGATAGATCTTAATAGTATCTATCTTGAGGATATATCTTGATAGTGATGATTTCTGACATTATGCATTCCCTCATTATGATATTAGTTATAGATATTTCATGTGATTATTCGACTAGTATAATATCAGCTGTTTTGTGAATTTTATATAATATTATTTATTCATACTATATTATGTTCAATATTATGTTTAACATGATTTTGTATCATTTATAAAACTTTACATAATGTTTATGATAATTTATTCATATTATCTTCCGTTGTACACTTACCCTTTCTGATTATCGGAGCTCATCCCATTATAATGTTTTATTTTACTTGGATTACCTAAAGTATATTATAACTGATATGTAGAGTTAGACTCGAAAAATAATGGAATAATAAAATGATTATCTATGTTTTATTTTAGACATTGAATTATAATGTAAGGTTCATGTATGAAATCTATTTTACAGGACTGTTAAATTGATCGGTCCTTCGGGATTTGATTCCTTGTAGTCATGAAAAAGTATTAAAAAATACACTAGCTCCCAGATTTTGGGTTTGGGGTGTGATATTGTGACTATCATTACTACAATTTCATTCAGATATCATAGATTTTATTCATTTAGTTGACCATTTAGTTGTAGGTCCATCGACAAAGAGTGGAGGATTTGACTCTCTGCTGGTATGGGCTCATCTTTTATTTGATGGTGTACGGGAACGTTTTGTTTATAGTAGTTGGGTATGCTCACATTGGAGACTCCATACCCCACCCATTGATGTATATTTAATTTTTATCCAATTTTTTCTATATAAAATTCACCTCATTAGGATTCTATTGGAATGTGATCTTGGAATAAGCGGGTAGATCCATTAAAGAGTGACACCATTATGGTGGATATTATAGATTGAATTAAATAAAGTGATATTAACTATAATAAAATAGTTTAAAAATAAATGAAAATAAATAAACAACAAAATAAATAAAAATCAATAATTTTAGTTGCATATTATATAGTGAAAACTCATCATAACACCATAAAAATGGAGCCAGTGATGCAAGAGGCTATCACGGGACTTGCAAAAAAATTATAAAACCTTGAATGGATTCCAAGGGACTAGAAAGAGTTATTCCTAATGATTCATTTGAGGTTTATTCACTATCTTTGAAATTTTTTTTTTTATTTATTTATTTTCAAATATAGATATATGTGTATGTGATCTTCCTTTATTTTTTTTATTTTTAGAAAATTTAAACAAAATTAAGACAAAAAAGGCACAATGTCTTGGTAGAAGGGAATAGTCCTGGGTTTGATCACATTGATTCTTCATAATCAAATTTTTTCTTAACCAACAATCAAATCATATCAGAACACTAATTTCTCCTTTTATATGACTTGTTGTTCTAAACATATAAGAGAATCCTCCTTATACATATCCAACTTCACTTCCTCTATTGTTCAAGGGAAATAAACATACTCGATCAAGGAATGAACCGTCACAATACATAACTCTAATAATATTTTGTTCAGAACTTGATATATAAAAATACTTGGGTATGTTGTGTTGACCAATATAATAGAGTAAAAAGAAGTTTCATAATTAGAAAATAAATCAATTCATCCTAGGGAATAGTTTATTATCATATATATACTTATCTCCCACTTACTAGAATATAAATGTAAATAATTAAAAAATATAGAACTGGAAATCAAGGATTATGAATTCCCATGAAATCTCCCATAGGGACTTATCACTAAATTTATTTCTCTATAATCATTGAGATAGAGAGATTAATAATATGCCAAAGAGATTGAGAAGATCCAGATAACTAGGGGAGAATAATACCAACATAATTGGACAATGAACATAATATATAATGTAAATTAAATATAGGAATTATAGAAGTTTTTATCAATAATAAAAATATGTCAATTTTTTCCACTAGGAGAGGGAATATCTATTTATATTCATTTCTTTTTACCTCCTTGAGTTTAGTGTCAAGTAGTGATTTTCCCCTTTTATGGGTGGTTGAAATGTGTCTAGCTTAGAGGGTCTGGATCATTATAGATGGGATCATCTCAAATCATCCATGCTGATAAAATATTCATGGGATTAATCTTTATAAATGTCATGGATGAATGAGATTGAATAAGATTCACTAGTTTGTAGTTGAATGGAAGAAGAGTGATGGTCAGTTTAATCACAAGCTAAATGGTTGGAAATGAACTGGGTAGGCTTGATCATGAATTTATATTGGGTTCATTTGAGATCAATAATATATGTGTGGATTGTTTTCATATCATAAGGATTTGAAGAATTATTATTAACATCATCCAAAAATATGAAAATTACCAATTCCTAAAAATCATGGTCAACAAATTTTCCTCAAGGTTGAAGTTTTATTCTCATAGATTAAGCCTTACATTGAGTCTAGGAAAGCCTTACGATGATGCTCATCCTGAGAATTTGAAAATTTATGAGGTATTAAAATGAAGATTTAAGGATTTTGGTGGGTTGGAGGAAGCCTTATGTTTAGATACATTTTTCATTTTCCCTTAATAACCATGAAATTCAATTTTTTTTGTATGGTTTATAAAAATTAAGTCCATAATGAATAAAAACAATAAAACACATATTTAAAATTCTTTAAACAGTTAAATTCTTAAGTTAATAAATTTATATATTTTCATTAAACGTAGAATGATGAATAAAACATTTAAAACCCATTATTTTATCCATTTAACAAATTAATTAAAGATTTTATGAAATAAAAAGAATGATTTACCTATGATTTAAATTAACTAGGTGACTGATTTCCAATTTAAAGAAGAAAAAATATTGGAAAACCTGTCTCTCATCAATTTTCATTAAACTCACCCTTAATTCTATAAGAATTGTTTCTATATTTATAGGATGGCGTCAAATTTTATGGTAGAACATACTAACACACAACATAATTATTGGAAGATGTATGAGGGATCATTAGTTTCCTTATTAACTATTTGATTACTTGGTATTATCCTCGTAGTTTATATATTTTTTATATTTTATGACCTTGCAGGTATTTTGATAAGTTTTTTTAGTTGAGATTTATTTATCTATTATAGTTAGGTATTGATTGCATTATTTATTTTTATTTATATAATAAAAAAAATTAATGTATCCCATATTTTAGTTTTATGACCTTACTCCTTGTCACCATCTCATGGCCTATTGTAGGTGGGTTTTGGTTTTCACTCACTATCTCACTATTGACTTAAGAGGGATCATGGTGGGGATATGTCATGAAAAAGTAGTATTAGAGCTATTATTTCTTCTAGGATAATGTTTGTATTAGGATATGGTGAATATTTCTTCATCTTGGTTGGAAAAAATAGTATCATTTTATCTTAGCATGGGATTTACACAAAATGGATTACATAAAATTAAAAGTCCCCCCATGATCCAATGCATGGACCTTGATATTCTCCTGAACATGCATAAGAAATGGTGTATTTATAGTGTGGTAAAAATGTTGTTGTGGTATATGAATCATTATTTCTCATATATTTGTATGAATTTATATTTTTTTAGAGGAAACTAAAATTAACATAATTAAAATATTTTAATAAACTCCATATATTAGGTTATATGGGTTTTTTTATTAATATAGAAATGATTATGAATTGAAAACCATGAATGGTTAATTTAGGGGAGTTAAGTCATTATTCATAGGTTTTTTCAGGGGTGAATTTATTTTGGAGAAGAGGAATCATGGTGGATAACCTTGCATGATTTCTAAAAGAATATTTCTAACTAGGAGATATATTGATATATGGAAGAAGTAATGATTTCTTTTGCATTTATTATTTAGTTGAAAGAGTATTATAATCCATTAATGGTAATATTATTATGAGGTGCATCTCAATAGTGGATGAATCTATACCTTAAGGACTTTGATGACTTGTTTTTCATGTTGGATAAGTACATTCATTAGTTTACGGTGGAGTTCTTATAATGAATACATATAGTGGTGAGGAAATAAGGAATAATCTCCCCTCAATAGGTGAATTAAATTGTTTTTTTATTTAGGTTGAAGTTCATGAACCTCTTATATTATCTCATTGAACACTTATTAGATAAGGAGCTGAGTTCTTGGAAATTCAAGGAATCTCTATGTCCAAACATTCATTGTTGATTAATCACCTTCACAATGCTGACATATAATTAAGTGATTATCAAATTGAGGTTATTGAGAATACTATGGAATAGATATATTCTCTTTTAGATAATATTTACAAATGGACTTTGAGATGTGTAGATATAAAAAGGAATTTATGTATACCAATATAGTTGAGGTATTTTAGTATTTTTTATACTTATACATTCTTATCTGATTTCTCTAGAGTTGAATGTCATGAAATTTCATAATAAATTTATGTTTCATGTGTTAAATATATGGTAGATAAGGAAATTTTTAGTATAAGGGTTTAATGTTTCTTTGTTGTCATTAAGGATTAAATGACATGACAGGGGATAAACATTGATCATTTCAATTGACACTCAATTTTCTGTGACCACCTTAGAAATACCTGTAATATAGAAATTAAAAATTTTTTATAATAATGATTTGATATATAGTAAGGAAAATTTATTTTTGGGATATATCTCACTATCAAGGATATATGAACTAGTGTGGATAGGGCAGTTATTGACATTAGGGTTGAATAAGTGGAGGTTAAAAAATGGAAAGAATAATGGAATGGTGATATAAGCACATGGAGAACCAAATTTTTTTTGAGGTACCATCATATTGTATTCTACCATGTCACATGTATTGATTAACATGGAATCTTCACACTTTTATTTGACCATATTTATTTAAAACAGTGGGATTTAATGTGGAAAGACTTCCTAGACCCCTTATGTTATTTGCGCTATTTAGGTTAGTCTAGATTTATTGGAGGTGTTTAGAAGGTGTGATTTAATGATTTATTGATTCTAATTGAATTTTTATTTATTTCTGTTATCTATAAAACTATAAAACATCATTCATGGAAAATTTTAGTCATACATAATGAAATACAATATTGATTTCTTTTAGGGTTTGGGGATCCTCACTTACCTAGAATGGGTTCATGTAGAAATATTTAGTGAAAAGTAAAATAATATGAATCGCATATGCATAGATCCAATCATATAATAGTTAGTGTTATTGATAAAAAATTCAATGAAGATACATATGGAGTGATTTTTTAGGGTTATAGATGGGTTCCTAGATGTTTTTCCAGAATAGGTTGTAACACACCCCCCTTAATGTGAGATCAACTTTTAGGTAAAGTTACAATATGAACATTCCACTATTTTTATTTCCCATTATATAATAGTACCTCAAAAGCACAAAGATTTTCATATATAGATTGAATATTTTTTTAAAACAAGGGTTTTATCTGATCTAGGGCATCTCCTCGGGGAGCCCTAGTGTTATTCCCGAAGAAAGAAGACTATGGAATGTGGATTTATGTTGTTCATTAGTAGTTAATCTTTGTAATAATGAGGTATCACTACCCATTTATAGAGTTTTAAAACATATTTTATCATTTTTATGTTTATATCAATATCTAAAATATCGAAGAATGATTTGGGTATCATTCGATGTAGGTGAAATAGGATGAAATATAGAAGAAAAATTTTCAATTTCACTATGGGAATTTTGAGTTCACAGTGATGCATTTTGAAGACATTAATACAGTGGATGTGATATGAGGATGATTAAATTATTTTATTTTGATCTTATAGACCATTTAATATTCGTGTTTATTAATTTCATCCTATTACTTGAAGAAAAATTGGGTTATGTGAATCATTTTAAGATTAACCTAGAGATTCTTTAGTGATACTAGTTGTATGAATTTTTGTCAAAATGAATATTCTAGATGCATGAAGTCTATTTATTTGGAAATGTAATGTATTTTTTTGGAATGAAATTATTTCCATATAAAATAAAGGTATTTTTCTTGGGAATTACCTAATAATTTTTCAAAAGATACATATATTGTTTTCAAATGGTTAATATAAGTGGTTACTAAATAATTCTCATGGATCATGGAACTTTTGACTGATTTATCCAAGAATGGCCAAGAATTTTTATAGAAGGATAATTACTAAGTTCTATTTTATTATTTAAAGGAGATGATAATACATACTTATATATTTATCTTACCCAATGTAAGTGTCATGTTTGAAGTGAATTATGATGTTTTCACCATTTCTTGGGTAATGTGCTGTTGAAAGAGAAATTATAAATATTTTATGTTTCTAACCAATTATTCCCCCATGATGGAAACTATTCCACACATGGCCTTGAGATTTACAATCTAGTTTCCACTCTGATGATGTAGAGACATTACCTCAATAGGTTGTTCCTTTTGGTTTTCATAGATCAAAAGAGTTTTCAGTGCATATTTTCTCAAAGAGGAAGAAATATTTTCCAATTGATATATGTGTAATTCTTATAGGATTATTATTTAAATATTTTCTATACTTTGAGGAAATGTGTTTTATTTTATGATGAACAAATCATGAATATGTATATAAATTTTTCTTATAAGGTTTTTCATGAATAGAGGATGATGGAAGTCCTTAAAACATTTCATTTGGACACAAATGGGGATATTCGTAGATTTTTCCTATACCAAATGATGGAATAATATACTTTATCCAAGTATATAATTTAATCTCAATTGAGAGATCCTAATATATATGTGTGGAGACATCACATTATTCATGCATTTATTTTAGATGGATAAACATAGGATAAATGGAATTATATGTTATTATAAGGGAAACATTTCATTCTATGAGAAATGAAACAGGTTATTTTAGATGATTACTATGACACACCATAACAAGTAATTTATAGAATTTCACATATATATCATGGTTTAAATAAGTAAATTTGGTTCTCTGGTGTGAATATTTAAGTGGTGTAGTTAATATCTTAGTTCCTTGAGTTTTTGAAGGAGATATGTTGTCTATAACAAGAACGTCTCTTAGTTGTTTTTTTATTATTGGGAGGAGGAATTAAATTCCACCATTTTATTTCTTTGAATTAATTCAACCCATGCTCATTTGAGCCAACTTGTACCTAGTTTCTGAAGGAATATAGTCATTAGCTATTTACTAGTGACACTTCTGGAACACATCAACTGAGAGGATGTTAGGCCAAGATTATCTCTTCCTTTAGGTGGTAATTATAAAATACTCTTGGAATATATTATAGATTTAATATATTTTTTGGAGTCTTAACCAAATCCTAATGTTTTAATAGTTACAACCTTTTAATTTTTCCATGAAGATCACATGATGATATGAAATTATTTATATATTAATAGCCCTTTATACCACTCTTATTTATTGATATTTCAATGTTTAAAGCTACCCAGTGGGGAAATCTATAATTTATCACTATCCAAGGATAAATTAGGTTTTGTATAGTTTTTTTGAGTCCATGAGAGTGGCTTCCTGTATATCACTATGATGGGAATCAAAATCCACCCAGTTTGGTGTCTCTTAATGGTACATGCCATTCCTTTTAAACTCATGTGGGAAGGACCAATGTGGTTCATTTTATGGTCTTGCTACCCGGACCAAGAGAATTTAATTTTAATGTTATCCATCTAGGACCTATGGGGAATTGAGAGTGAACTATTGGAATTCATCATAATAATCCTAGTTAATAAAAATCAATGCCCATAGAGTTTGTGTTTTCCCAAATTAAGGCATGTGCTGGTACTAATCCCAGTGGGTTAACACTGTGCTGTTAGGATTTTTTTGTCCTGAACATGTGTAAAAAATGTATTGAGTGGATATTATTTATTTGTATTCCTTTTTATGGTTCATTTTTTGGTAACTGGACATGAGAGGATGTGTTTGGGGATCACTAATAGTAGTAGGTCCATATTGGGTGATTTTATTGTAAAAGTGGTGAAAAAAAATTCTATGTGTGGATTATATATGATATTCCCAAATGGATTGTCCTGTATATTGGTTACTAAAAAGGATATGACATGGTTTGGGTTTAGACCTAGTAAGAGGCCCATGTTGGACTCATGTTCCATAAAAGGATTGAAAATAGGAGATTGAGTTGGGATTACACAAGTGTTTCCCTAATGAATCATCTTGTTTATTTGTGGCTATTCAAGATTATTTTAGGCAAGTATTACACCTAATTATAGTCCTATATAAGTCACATGCATGGGAAAGGAGAAATAATATGAGACTATGGGGGGTTATGCACAATCTTTCCTAATGAATCATTTTATATATTAGTAAATATGAAGGAGAGTATATGTATGGGGTTTACACATAGTTTGAGTCCCATATAAGTATAACTCAATGTTGGGTCATGTTAATGAGATAATTGATAAGGTTTTGGTTTGGGATTACACTAATTAAGAGGATGATGTCCATGTAGTTAACATCATGTAGAAAGGATTCATGTGTTTGGAAGGAGTGATAATAGTGTATAGATTGGGGATTATGCATTGGGATACCCTTTTAGGTTTGTACCATCTCTTTATTATTAATTAATAGAAGGTATTATTGAAGACTATACCAAGTTGGATGCCCTGCTTCATTCTTATATTTGGAAAGGATACACATCAAGCTTGCACATATTATTATCTAAGATTCTTTTCATTGTAGGTGGCTCAGAAATAGGTGGAAAGGGTTTGGTTTTATATCTAATAGGAGGACCATGTGAATAGATTCCTAGGTAGATGTTATATGAAAATTAAGTTCCCATGTTGGTGACCTAGGTGAAGGGATTCCTAGGTATGCATGTTTAGGAGAAATAGGTTCCCTAGTTATGGGACTGGGGAATGGTGGTGCACAGGCATGTGGAAAAGGAAAAGTGATGCTTCAGTGTAAACCCTCAATAAAGTGGTTCCCAGGTATGAGTCTTGGGTTAATTGGAACCCATGTTATAGTTCTAGAAGGAAGTAGATCACTAGGATGATATGTGGTTGAAATGAAGCTCACATATGTGGTTTCGGTAACGTAACACCAAAATTATCAAAATAGGGAGAGGTAATGCCCAGTTATGAGGATTACATGAAGTAGTAATCCTATTTATGGGTTTAGGGAGAATGTGTACCTTGGTATAGAGGTCCGAGAATGGGGTCTCCTTAATTAGGATGCACAAACAAAGTGGCACCTAGGTTTTGGGATTAGATAAAAATTGGTGATTAGGTATGAGGCCTAGGAATAGTGAGTTCCCTTATTATGGATATAAGGTGAAGGGGTGCCTAAGTGGGAGACGTATGAGGATAACTGTGGTATTTTTCACCAAATTATGGATTCTCTATGATGACTAGGGAACACAAACCCTTAGTATATGGGATCCAAAATAGTTAGGGAGCAAAAATCTCATACTGAATTTTTCTCTTTTCAAAATTCCAAACTAAAATAGTGGAATTAGGGTGTATTTATAGAGTGTGAGGGACCAGGGCATGAAGAATCACATAGGGTACATTGGGAGGTGACACATGCATTCTAGTGATTTTTATAAAGGGGAGATGGGTTCACAATACTCATGTGTATGTACTAGGGTGCGTAGTACTGGGTGTGTAAAAGGGCATGTATACCTAGGAACATAAGACTAGTTATGTAAGAATAGGATATAATAGACTATGTGCACAATACTGGAGAAATAACATATATTTTATTTCGGAGAAAATCTAAAAAAATTTAGAACTCCTTCTGATATAAAATAATTTTTACCTTTGTCTTAGGTGTCTATTAAGGCTCCAAGACTAGTGAAATCAAATCCATTGAAATGAATTGTTCCACTCAATACGAAATTTCCCCATTTAAAGAGCTTCATAAGGCAAAATATTTCCAATAATACACACCAAAAAATTTGGTTTCTGGTCTTGAAAAAACATTTCATTAGCAACAGGTGTAATACCTAGATTACCCATAGTGGAAGGTTCTCACCACCACAACACTACATGAAGAAATGTTTTCAAGAATATCTATACTTTAGTTTGTGATAAATTAGTTAGAAAATAGAAAGGTTATTTGAATCATCGTTGGGTGTGGAGATACATTTCTCCTTAAACGAGACTTTTCCCATATGAGTGAGGACCATACCACAGATTCTATGACAAATTAAATGTCACACATTTTTCGATGATAAAAAAATACCATTGAAATATAATTGGATTATTTGAAGATGAAAATAATCCTATTCTAATCTAAAATAGGAAACTTTGTAATATTTATGAAAAAATTGGTGAGTTATTATAGTTGAATCACAAATGAGAGGATGTTCCCCAAGTGGAGGGCCCCAAATCAATTATTTTAGTACCATAAGATTTATTTTGACTCTAAGAGTTTTGTTCCACTAAGAGGAATAATTGTATCAAGGATATAGGTTTGTCCAATAGGAATTATTTACTCATGGATTTTGGTTTTTCTTGAATGAGTATCTTAATAATGGTTATTGACCTACTGGTATATCGTTAATTAAAGAAAAACTAACCTAATTCAATAATATCAAATAATAGGATGTTGGGTGAAATGGAATTAAAGTGGAATTTATAGGTGGAATTGAGATAATAGATCTATACATCCCTGTGTATCGTTTGAGAATAGGAATTAACTGACATTTAGTTCAGGGAAGAGAGTCTCTGTGTCATTTAGGCTCACTCAATGGAGATAATATAGTGATTATTTATAATATAGAGTTTTTGTGGGAGACGTAACCTAAATAAGAAGATTTATGAACTTCAACAGTTATAAATATTTGAATTGTATATAAAGGGATCATGATATAAGTAATAGACCAATCTATGAAATTTAAGGTATTGGAAGATGGGACAATTAATCATGTGGTTTATGTTCATTCCATGAGGACTTTTAACCCCCATATAGATCATCTTAATTAATATACATGTGGAATAAACAAGGTCTTTACATTTTTCCTCGCTTAGTGCACCTTGAAATAAAAACATGATTATTTTCTATGGATAAATGTTTGTACCTATAAGATTTATTTATTTTTAATTTCACCTTGAATTTTAAATAGATTAATGATTGAGAGGCTTCATGGTATGGTACATAGATTTTTTTCTAGCTACACAGTGCATGTTTTCAACCTGATAAGATTTATTGCTTTTTCTACTTTTTTGAAATGAAACAATTTAAAAATGTTATTTTTAAAGTGGATGTTTAAAGACTAAAGAACCAATTTTTACATAGGATTCCATTTATGGGCTTCCATAATGTTGAGTATTATATCACTTTACTTTGGATGTTTAAGGTTAGGTTAGTAAATCTAATGTAGCTGTTGTATAAGTTCAGAAGTCTTTGGCCAAAAAATGAGAAAATCTACTAAGTAGTGGGGGAAAATCAGAATAAATTTTAATTATATATAAACGTCACTAATTAGATCGTAAGATACTTATTGTAATATTTTTAATACCATTTATATGATATTTCTATTAATAAAATAATTTTTACATTACTATTGTGTCATCATTAATGGAAATTATGTAATCTCTAAAAATTATAAATAATGTCCTATGATGTAGGTAATTCTTTTAGACTTCCAAAGACTATATATAGTCTATATTACTTCCTTTTTATCCATATTTTAAAAATTAATATACTTATATAAAATGAGATTTTGAAATTTTGTCACATTCATTAGTTTTTATAACATTAAAGTCATATTCATAGGTAAGTGCCCATAAAGTGATTCCATTTTGAACAATAGATGATAATGGTCCATTTTAGTCATACAATAATATTTTTACAGGTCTTAAGGATATTTTATAATATTAATTTTACCCTTAATTACTAGATTTACATTTAACTTTGGTAATAAAAATAATTACCAAAGTTACTATTAAAAATTCCAAAAAATAAAAGTATCCTATTAACATAATTTGGAACTACTGATTCCAAATATGGAATCTGTTTTTAAAATTTAAAAAAAAAATTAAGTTTCAGTAATTCATTTAAAACCAATAAATTTTTTGATATAAAAAAATATATTTTAAAAGTTAAAACATTTCAAAAGATTGAAATATTTTTACCTATGAATTCAACATCAAATTAATGATAATGACATAAATTATATTGAATGAGAAAAATATATTGTATTTATACTTTAAACCCATTCAATACTATAATTTAAACATATAAATTATCATGATGAAAGCGTTGTTTTTAAATAAAATTTAGCGTATTTTTACAATTAATCAAAACATGAATGTTATCAAAAAAATATAAAAAATTTATACAATGTGAATTTTTATATCCTTCATCAAAACAACATGATTTTGTTTTCATATAAAAATTATTAATGTGTCAAAACATTAATTTAAAATGGGATTTCCATTCAACGGTGTTAAATTAAACTTTTATAAATTGGGTTTTTAAACATCAAATAGAGTTTTATTCAACCCCTGTGACTAAAATATCTATTGGGTGAATATCAAAAATATTTTATTTAGTATATACCAGATATGTATCTCATTGGTTGCATTAACAAAAGTAATTCACTCAAAAATAAAAATATTTAACTACTTTATATTTTTCATAAATAATTGATATCCAATGAATTCATAATGAATTTTCATATGTTAGTAAAAATTATTCCCACTAGATAAAACAGTAGGTTATAATGATAATTTTATAAATGGTCATCTCAAGGTTCTTTTAAATTCACGATTTCATGTAAAGAAATCTACTGAAGAATACAAATTATTTAAAGAGAATATTTCATAAAACATCTGGGTGTTACATTCTACCCCCCCTTAAACTGAATTTCTCCATCAAAATTCATCACTTTGAAAAAAACATATTAAGATACCTCTCCCTAAAAATTCTACCAAGTGAGTGGTATTTTTTCATTGAAAATTTTCGCTATGATCACAAATCTCCATCATTTGTTCTTTATAAGAAAGATCTTTCTCCACCTGTATGACATCTGAATATAGTACATGTGAAGTATCAGGTATGTACTTTCTTAGGAGATATACATGGAACACATCATATACTTGAGAGAGATTCGGTCGAAATTCTAATCGATAAGCTACCTTCCCAACACAATCTAGGAATTCAATGGGACCAATATTCATAGGGATCACATTTCCATTATTTCAAAATTTCATTACTATCTTCCAGGGAGATATTCGTAAGAACACCTTATCACCCACATCAAAATATAGGTCCTTTCTTTGGTTGTGATCATAACTATTTTTTACACGGAGATGATATTATGTGTTGTTGAATAGATCTAGCCTTTTATAACATTTCATCAATAATATCAGGTCCTAATAGCTTTAATTCCCCAACATCATCCAAGAAAGTTGGTGTGCTCCACTTGTTTCCAAAGAGGGATGGAAAAAGAGCCATCTAAAAACTAGAGTGAAAGTTATTATTATAATAACATCCTACCAATGGAAGGTATTGATCCCAAACACCTTTTAAATCAATAGAGAGATCTCTCAATATGTCTTCCAGATTTTGAATTGTACTCTCAAACTGACCATCTTTCTATGGATAATAAGCATTGCTAAAACTTAACTCTGTGTCTAGAGAATGATGAATAATTTGCCTGAATTTTGAGGTAAACCTCGGATCCTTATTGGATATAATGGAAAGTGGTACTTCATTCAATCATGCCACTTCCGCTACTTATATCATAGAAATATGATAAATATAGAAATCCTCTCTCATAGAAATGAAGTGTGCTGACATTGTAAGGCGATCAACTATAACCCAGAGAGGATTATTTCCTTTGAATGTTTTTGGAAGTCCAATTAAAAATTCCATAGTGATGTTTTCCCACTTGAATTTTGGTATGTGTAATGGTTGTAACATCCCATTAGAGTTCTGTCTCTCATCATTAACTTGCTAACAAACCAAGCATCGAGAGACATATTTAATGAAATATCTTTTCATACCATCCCACCAGAAGTACACATTCAGTTCCATGTACACCTTTGTGCTTCTAGGGTGAATAGAGAATGAAGGACTATGAGCCTCATGCAATACTTCCTCCATTAATTATGGTATGGTAGGAATAGAAATCATTTATGGACCCTTATTATTTCATCACAAACAAGGTTGAATTCAGGAACATTCCTCACATTATTTTTTAACTCTACATATTTCTGTTATGCCTCTTAAATCTTCACCTATATAGAGGGTTAAAAATTCATTTGAAAAAAGATAATATTTCTATATTTCCATTAAAATGTGAAGATACATCCATTGAAAATCCATAAATATTGGATCTTCTGTGATCCTCATCATGGATAATCTAGCATAGTCTTTTCAAATCAATGCATCTGCCACCTTGTTTGCTTTCCCAGGGTGGTAATTTATTGAGCAGTCGTAATCTTTAATCAACTCCAACCATCTTAATTGTTGAATATTCATCTCCTATTATGTGAAAATATATATTAAAGTTTTATGATAATTATAAATATCACATCTCTCACTATAAAGATAATTAATCCTTATCTTCAATGAAAGACTTACTGCAGCTAAATCCAAATCATGAGTTGGGTATTTTTTTCTCAGGAATTTGCAACTGTTGTAAGTCATAAGCTATCTCCACATCATTTTTCATGATAACACATCCCAACCCCTTCTTGTATTCATCACTAAATATCCTAAACCTCTCTCCACTACAAGGAAGTGTGAGCATAAGTGCATTGGATAATGTTCCTTTTAACTCTTTTAAATTATCTTCACATTCCTCATCCCAAACAAACTTAACTCCATTTTGAGTCAACTTGGTGAGTGGATTATATAATCAAGAAAAATCATTCAAAAAAATTGATAATATCCATCCAAAACAAGAAAAATTAGAATCTATGTTACCATTTTTGGTCTTGAACATATTTCAATAACCCTCTATTTTGCTAGATCCCTAGATATACACTCTCTTGATATTATGTTACCAAAAAATTATACTTTTTAAAGCCAAAATTCACACTTGGTAAATTGGAAATAAATATTCTCTTTTATCAGGGTCTTTAGTGAAATTCTCAAGTGATTTTTATGTTCTTAATTTCTCATTGAATAGACAAGAATATAATCTATAAAGACTTCTAAAAACATATCAAGATAGTCTCTAAAGACTCTATTCATTAGATCCATGGAGATAGTAGGGGAATTAGGAATACCAAAATGAAAAACAATAAATTTATAGTGTCTATACCTTATACATTACATTGAATTTGGTTTATCCTTCATTTAAACCTTAATTGATGATATCCTGAATGAAGATCAATCTTGGAAAAGTATTTAACTATGTGTAGTTGGTCAAATAATCCATCAATGTAGTGAAGATGATATTTTTTCTTAATAGTGATATTGTTAAGTTCTCAATAATCAATGAAAAGTCTCATTGATCCATATTTCTTCTTAACAAATTGAACATGTTCTCTCCAAGGTGAAGCACTAGTCCATATAAATCCCTTATCAATAATCTCTTGTAGTTTCTTCTTCAATTCCTACAACTTAGTTAGGGCCATTCTATAAGATGTCTTTAAAAAAGGAGTAGCTCCTGGTATGAGTTCATTTGAAAACTAAACACGAAAATTTAGTGGAAGACCTATAAATTACTCTAAAAAGACATCATCAAACTCCTATACAAAGGGTGTATTCTTAATTGTGAGTTTCTCCCCAACAATTTGATATAAATAACCATTATTTATTGGAATCAAGACCCATAAGATGGAATAAATTTCTACTTCTAGGTTATATTCATATTTTCATCGATTAATGATCATAGACTGATCTAGAATATGAAATGTGACTTCCCTTCCATGGAAATTGAATTGATATCTATATAGAGAAATACAATCCATTACAAGAATCACATAAAATTCCACTATAGGAAGGATCACAAGATTTTTAAGAAGAAAATTCCCACAAACATCTACCAGAGCAGAATTATAAAATTTTAACGTGACTATTATTCCATTTATAGTTTTAAAAACTAACTCAACATCTAATTGTTGAGGTAATATAGGGATACCCTTAGAAAATTTATCAGAAAAAAAGAGTGTGAGGATCCAGAATCAAATAAAACATTTTCTACTTTAGAGTGTATGGTAAGTGTACCTTTCACCACTTCATTATTGTACTCCACATCACCGATAGTGATTTAATGTGACTTTCCTTTGACTTTTTCCTTAATAGTTTTTTGACATCGATCATCATCAATAACCCTTGGATTATGGAATTTATTGGGATAATTCCCCATTTCCTTGCACTTGTAACATTGATGTGTAAGAGGTGAATTCTATGTAGCCTTTTCTTTGTTCGCATCATTAGAAATATTTTCCCCATATCATCAGCATTAAACTACCCAATGACCTTATTTTCCACACTTAAAACATTTACTAGTCCCTTTAATACAATTCCATCCATGTTTCATTCCACACTTTTAGCATGAGGGAAAACTCATCTTCTTTTCTGTGTGGTATTTAAATTTTCATTTTAATTCCATTTTTCTATACTTATAAAACCCAAATGACTGATGGGTTAATCCAATATCCATCTCAACATTTAGAACATGTAGAAAAATTTCCTCATATCTATTAAAGTCCCTTATTTGTAATTCTCTTTGGAGAATTGGGTTTAATACACTAAAATATGGATCAATTTTACACTCAGGTTGGATAAAAATTTTAGAAGCATACCTTAAAAGTCCTGTAAAATTTGTGTCGTTGGAACCAATAGATTGAATATCATTTTTCTTAAGTTCAAGGAAGTTATTCTTCATATTTGTTCAAATAATATGAGGAAACTACTTATTGAAAAATAATTTCTTCATCTCGTCCCATTCAATGGATTCAATTTCATCTCTTTTCCTCGTATTCTGGAGACGATTCCACCATTGATCATATTCTCCTTCCAAATGATAGACTCCTAAGATGACATTATATTTTTCATAAAATTTTAGAACTGAAAATATCTTTCCAGTGGTACTGATCCACTATTCAAACACTAATGGGTCCGAATACATGTTGAATGAAGCTGGACGCTATCTCATGAAGGATGCAATAGAATGTTTCTCCATAAATTGATTATTTGGAAGTCCTGCATGATTCATAGCTTGAGAATTTTGTGTGGGAATGGCTACAAGATTTTTCATTCCATCTCCCATTACATTTTGTTTCTCAGGGGGACAATCATTGCATTGACCATTGCTTTCAACATTAATGAAGTTTCTTTAGGTTCTATCCATTGACTAAAACCAAGAAGCATAGTGTGAGAAGCCCTATTCATAATAGGAAAACCACATAATCAATAATAAAATTTCAATTTACGACTCATTTAGTTTTATCCTAGGTTATTCATTAAAATCTCTAAAACACTAGGATAGGATTTTAACCAATACTTAGACATATCCTTAGGGTTCTAACTAAGGTTCTCTCGTCCTAGTTACCAATGGTTGACTATACTTTTCCTCTAATACCTACTATAATATACCATAATTTACATATATATATTACTTCAAAATTTAATAATATTTAATACATAACATAAAAAAACCCCGCCAGGGCCATAGAGGTTTAGTGTCTTTAGAAACTGGGAAATAGAAACAATTGGTTCATAAAAGATACACATTGTCTACTAATTATTTCTTCATAACTAGAATCCAATTTTACATATCTTACTTAATTCCCTTCTTTATGACCTGTGGAAAAGAAACATATTAATGGGTGAGCTAAAATTCTTAGTAAGGGTAAACAAGGGAAATATCAATCATAATCATAACATTTGAAAATATTATCCTTCATATAAAATATCATAATATCATGTCAAGGGATAAATATTAGAAGTGAAATGTACTCAAAACAGTCATAAAATAAGACATGGAAATTTTTTTCATACACACATATGAATAGAAAATCATTTCATATTATTCATGGCTCATTGTTGAGACCATCAAAGCAGACAAATTCCATTACTGAACCAAGTTCACTCCTCGTTCCAACTCTATATTACAGACCCATATTTACTTGTCGTTCCAGTCATATCTGTCTCATGAGATATAAATCTTTACCCAATTAATTAGAGGGTGATATAGGTCTCACCCATCTCATAATGGAACTATTCTTATGTGTTCCACAAAAACATAAAAATAGTAATAATAGCATAACCCATAAAATAAAATGGATTTCTTAAACATCCATCCATCATAATTGATATAAAAAATTGGATTTCCTAAAATACATTCCATCATAAACACAATAATATCATATTAATATTAGGGATTAAAATATAACCCCATTTAAAGAGTGTAAACTTATATGGAAAATAATTTTGAGACAACACTTGAAATTAATTCCTGTGGAAAATATACTTTCTTCATCAAAAATGTTTTCCTTACTCAAAATGAAACACAATTTTTGAAGAAATAATTTTATGTGAAAATAATCTTATAATATTTTAAAGGAATATTAAAGGAAAAAAGAAATTATGAAATCATAAAAATATTTTCATGTCGTACAAGTTAATAAATCATTCTTCTTGTTCTTTTGTTGGAAAAGTCAAAAAGTACCTCGTACCGAAAATGGAAAAAGAATCCATTCATACCATTTAGTAAAAATTTACCAATCAGTAAATAAAACTTTTCGAATTTATATATGTATATAAATAATATTTTGAAATATATATTTAAGAAACATGGACATTTATGATAATTATACCCCATTAAAAACTTGCAAATAAACAATCTCGAATAAAAATGAGATTTGAAAAGTTATCCCTTAACATAGGTCCATTATGATTTGTATATATAAAAACCTTCAGTATAATGATTTAAATAATATTATTAATTTATTCCATAATCATAATCATTTTCATAATAACATTTATGATAAAATTTTCATCTGTTTGATAGAAACGTTTCATTGTTACTTGTTATTCGGGTATTCACTACTTTATGGTCTTATACATGTTTCATCAGATAAGTTATTATTACTATTTTTATGTTATAGTTATATCATTTACATCATGGTATTATTATAATACACATCATATTAATTCATTCAATTCATTTATATAATCATTCTTAAATTAACATTATCTGGAACGAATGACACCGCACCGTGGAGACGGTAAGGTGTACGTACGTATGAGCTATGATATCATTCCCATAACTGTTGAATGGTATTTAAATGGATTTTGTATAGTATCTTAGAGTCAAAATAATTTTTTATGAATCATATATATATTTATTAATTCCATCATTATACACATCCATTTAAGGTGGTGGTGAAAAATGGATTACACCGCAGTGTGGAGATGGTAAGCCATACATACACAGGCATGGTGGTTTCATTCTTCACAGGATGGGTAGATGGTGGACTATGGTTGTTTCATGATTATAAACAAAATATCTTTATATGAGTGATACTTATGTAATAATTTTATAATGAAATAACTAATGAAGAGGAATTAGAAGAAGAAAGAATTTTGAAAGAATTGGGAAATGATATTTCAATGATTCTCCCCTAAATATCCTCTTAGAGAACTAGGGTTGGTATTTGAAGATGAATAGAAACTCTAGAATGAGAATATGGAAGTTTTGAATGGAAAAGGGTAGGGTATGGATGATCTTGAAGGCTCATAATGACGTGAAGAGGTGAGGAAGGTGGTGCCCCTTTATAATTGAGGTGAGGGAACTTTTGGAAACATCATAAATAATAATTTATAATAAAAAAACCAACCCAAAAACCTCCAAAATGCCCCAAATTCTAAGTTGATACGATATTGGGTTGTAATCTCATCAACATATAAATTTTGGACAAGTTATTTTTCCATTTTATACCATATCTCTTTAATTGACACTAAGTTATTCTATTTAATTTTAATTGTGGTAATAACATTCTAAATATTTAATGGTTATAAATTTTTACTTATGTGGTATCAATTGAATATAAATGGATATTTAATGACATTTTAGATCTTATAATTGTCACTTTTCATTTTTTAAATATTTTTAATATTTTTAAATAATTTAATAAAATGTTATTTTCATAAAATATCAATAGTATCAATTTTGTCACTATTCATTTAGTTGACTTTAAAAAAATCCACATATGAGATAAATTAGAAAAAAATTTAAATACACACCAATCATGTCATAGTCACCTATAAAATTTGCTAGAAGATTAATTTTATCAAATTATATTTATTTTAATATTTTAAAATCATTTATTTGATATTTCTATTAATATAATACTTTCTAAATCACTATAATGTCATCATTAATGGTAATTAATTAATATCTAAAAATTTTAAATAAAATATTATGATGTACGTGATTATTTTACCTTTCCCAATAATATCTATAGGGGATATTGTCATCTAGTAATACATATATTAAAACTAATAACTTATTTAAAATAATATTGTGACATTTTGTCACAATCATAAGTTTTTATTACATTCATGTAATATTCATATGTAAGTGGCCATAAAGTGATTAAATTTTAATAAATATATGATAAGGGTCGAACTTAGTCATCCAATAGAATTTTAATACGTATTAAGGTAATTTTATAATGGTATTTTCACCCTTAATTTCCTGATTTACCTTTAACCATGGTAATAAAAATAATTTCCAAAGTTACTATTCCTAATGTCGAAAAAATGTATCATGTTAACATAATTTGAACTTAATGAATCCAAATATGGAATCCATTTTGAAAAATTAAAAATAAAAAATTTTCATTAATTAATTTAAAATTAATCTCGTTGTTGAAATGAGAAAATAAGTTTTAAAAAATAAAAAATTATAAAAGATTTATATGTTTTTACATATTAATTCAAAGTAAAATTTATTATAATAAAATAAATTTTAGGGAATGATAAAAATATATTATTTTTATACTTTAATACCATTCAATATTATAATTTAACCACATAAATTATCTTGATGAAAAAGGTTTTTTCAAATTAAAATTTTGCATATTTTTTCTATTCATCCAATCATGAATATTATCAGAAAAATATTAAAAATTTATCCAAAGAGAATTTTAATATATCTCTTTAAAAAAATGTTTATGTTGTCATATAAATATTATTAATGCATCAAAATATTAATTTAAAATGGGTTCATCATTCAAAGGTGTAAGATTAACCTTTTAAAAAAATAAGTTTTTATATATCAAATGGGGTTCTATTCAAACTCGATGACTAAAATATCCATTGGATAAATATAAAAACTATTTTATTAGTTATATAACACATATAAATCTCATTAATTTCTTAACCAAAAGTAATTCACTCAAAAATAAAAATATCTAACAGATTTATATTTTTCATAAATAATTGATTGCCAATAAATTCATAATTCATTTTCATAAGTGAGTTATAATTATTCCCGCTAACTTAACAGATTGGATATAACTATAATTTTATAATAAGAGAATCTCGTGGTTTGTTTAAACTAACAATTTGGGGCAATGAAAGATACTGATGAATAAAAATTATTTAGAGAAAATATTTCATAAAAACATCTGGGTGTTACATAAAATCTCTAGAAAAACCTATCCCTAAAACTCTTACATTGTACAATCACATCTAGTATCACAAAATGTCAAAATTCATGGACATCATGGGTCCTTTAAGGAGGTTATATCCAAGAGGTAATTCTTTCAAATCACCTCTCTTATTTTCTTTTCTTTCTCTATTTTCTCCTAAACTCCTTCATCCATAAAATCATGATAACTAGATAATAATTTATATATTTTAGTGTTATTTTTATAATGGAATATCTCATATCCATTTCTTTTATCATCTCTTCTTATTTAATGAAATGAAACTGTTGTACAAATTTTGGTTGTTTGCCATCATTGTGGATAATTGTTTTTTTCAATTATTGCCTTCATGGATGGTCATAAAAAGTAAAATTCGGGTTAAGGAATATTTAAATAGGTATATTATAACATATTTAGGGTTTTATTACCAAATATACACAAGAAATAAAAAATATAATGAAGCTAGTTCGTGGTGTTTGGAAAAACCACCAAAAATAAACTAAATAGTTGTCATCAAGGTTTTGTCTAATGAATCATCCACATAAAAGAAAGGAAAATGATATATGGGTCCCTTAATAATTTTGGAAGTTCATTAATACTATTTCATTAAACTTCTAGAGTTGTTACCCCATTTTACTATAACATCAATAGTATTACACAAGTGAACCGACCATGAAACCACGAAACGAAAACACCCAAAAACAATGAAAATAATGAAATATTATTAATGAATGGGTGGTAATAAATTATTAAAAGTTAATATAATGCATTATAAATATGAATAAAGTACTATTATAAATGAATAACAATATTTAATCCAATATATCATAGGTTTAAACACAATTTAATGAACTTGAACATGATGTAAGGGAATTCTTAACCCAATTTCTATTCTTTGGCTTAAAATTCTAATTACTGTATATGTTGCGCTAAAATTATGCGTTAAATTAATTTTGAATATAATTTGTAGTATTTACACTTGTTTTTTGTGGATTTATATTTAATATACATAATAATTTTTTTTATTAATGCTCACTTCAATGATATGAAACTTGTAAATCACTTTATTTTGAAAATCCTCTTATAAGATTCCTTTTTCATGAAAGACTATTTTTATTAAATATACGGAATGAAAATAATTTTACATTTTCATTTATTTTTAATATTTTTAACCTTACCATAAAATTTTATATGGAGACTTTCAGAGAAAATTTTTTCTATTGTATTTTTGTGGATTTTAAAAATGGGTGTTTTCAAAATGAAAAGTTCATTTTCTTGAAATAGTGTTTTTATAATGAAATATTTCATAATTTATACTTATTTTAGGGTTATTGGGAATTTTTTATAATGAAGTGTGGTTATGTGATAAAACATATTGAAAGAGCACTGTCATGGGCACCCTCAAATGATTAGTGGTTTTTGGGCACTTAGGTGCAACAGAGTGGCTGAACAAGGTCATCTTTGAAATGAGGAAGTAAATTAAAACAACTTATTAAAGGTATTCTGAAATTAAAATAGAATAAAATTAAAACACTACTCAAAAGGATTGGGGTGGGTGTTTATCGATTATAAAACTTGAAGATGTTTTCTGGAAGAAGATTGCATTTTGTTTTAATTGTGAAATGAAGTTTGCTTAAAAGGACACAACAAGAAGATGTTTTTTAGAAAATATTTTGAAAGGCGTAATCAATCTAACTCTTCCTCTTCATTTACATATAAAAAATTATCACTTAGATAAATATCCACTTAATTATTGTCCCCTAATTTGTTAACCCTTGAACCCTACGAGAGTTAACTTAACCACAAAGATGAAATTACTTAAACCCTAGGCTAGCTTCAGAACACCCAATCACAGCACCCTCCATTGATTGTTGTTCTAATTTTATCTTATGGTTAGTGGTTAATTAGTGCACATATCCATTCTTTAAATGAGTATGAATTGTTTTTAGTGATTATATTTTAACTCTACATATTTATCTCGTGTGGTCTTGTATTACCGATTAAAGTCGTGCTCTCAAAATTTATTCAAAATCTCAACCTCGCGTGTTTTTGTGTTAATTGTTCAGTTTCTTGATTATATTCTTATAATTTAAAAACAAAATTCATGGATCATATTATGTGAATTATAGTACCTCAATGAATCAAAATAATTAAATGAAGAGGGTCGAAGATAGATCGATCACTAAGAAATCAATTCTTCCATAGGCGGTGTGGTCATCGTGGAGACGTTTTGCATGAGCGAAAGATTGAAAGGGTAGAACCCAATATAGTCTCCACTATTGATTCCAACCTAATTAGGAAGATTAAGATAAGAAGAAAAGGGAAGAACAAAGAAGATTAATTGAAGAAAAATTCAAGATACAAAAAAAAGAAACACAAAAAGGTGGTGGGAGAGGAGAGCCTTTTTGAAGAGAGGTTTGCACAAATCATTACTTTTACAAGAGTTGTGAGGGGATCCCAAGAGACACCCATTCGTACACACCTTCCTAAATTCTCTACCATCCATCCCAAAGAGTTAAAACCCCCTTTAAATAGAGTTTTTGAGGTATTGAGTTACATAACTTTTTTATGTTTGAAATGAAAACTCGGCCAAATATTTTATTCCACGTTTCACCAAATATTTGACCTCCAAAACGCATGAAGAAGTCGGCTTTATAGAATAATTAGTTCTTCCTAATTATGTCCTCGAGATTCCCTCAAAATGTGGGCTCAATCCAAGCCCATATAAAGATGATACAACACAAATGGTGAAGTAATATCCAATATGGATGGTTCTGTCCAGCTTTCACTTCATGGCCCATTTACGCCCATCAATTGCATGATCCAACTCCCATTTAGTAAGTAGATTTTGTAGCCCATTAATTCATGAACCCAGTTAAAAAATTTTATGTCAAAATATTTTACATAAAAATATTTATTCTTGATATACTACAGTGAATTTTAAAAGTGTAAAACTGGATTTTTCATCAAATTTGAAAATGACTGATCTAATCCCAAATATTTCATAATTGATAATATTTAGCATAATGTGAGGAATTTATATCATTTATTATCAATAAAATATTCAATAAAATTGTGTTATGTAAAATCCCCCACACTTACCTATTTTCACTCATGGGAAAATCCTCATATCAAGTAAACATCAATATCAAATCAAAACGAATTTTAAAACACATATCCTTGAGATCCAACAATTACACACCATGAAACAATAGATATCATGCCTCATAAAAAACCATTATTTCAAGTTATTCATTTATATCATTCAATATACTTCCACTTAATTTATTCTCCCATGCACAAAATACTTACCTCACTTGAATTTTCTCTTATCACACAAAGGTCAATTTTTTGGCAATGTATTTTTCATACAAACTCATACAAGGGTCACCATAGGCTTGATAAATTCCTACATTGCTACCCGATGTGAGTCAAGGACATACGTTTATCATGAAAACTTTTCAGGGTTTTTCTATGGCTTTCGGTTGGTAAGATTTAGATGTGAAAAACTCTGAGGCTGAATGAGGAGGGCTTGACACTTTTTGAAGCAAAATTGCATTAATCTATTTTTCACTTTAATATGGTCTCCTCATTAATACGCTTATCATAAATTCAGCTCCATCACCCCAAAAAGTCATGGAAAGTTTACATCATTCATCATTTCAGTAAAAAAGAGTTAATCTTCTCCAAAATAGTTTTTTGTGAAACGTCCAGATAGGCACAACTTTCATTATTTTCGGAAGCTACAGAAAGGCACACCTTCACTTGTCATGAAAGATCCAGAAAAGGCACACATTTCAATATAATGATTTTTTTTCAGAAACAAACACATCTCTTCAGAATTTAAATTTCCACCCAAAGTATCACATAAATTCATAGCTCAACAAAAGATAGCTTCCCCCACACTTAAGTTCAACTAGATTATGAAATTTCACTTCATGAGTAGGTTGGATAGGGAAAATTGGCTTGTAATGTGGTTAACCTAACAGGATGTTCATGAATGATAAAGGCTACAAGGATTAAATGTTCATGGTAGGCCATTATAAAAAAGGATTATTTGAAATAGGGGCTTTAATACCAAACAAATGCCTCAATAATTTAAACATAAGTACCTCAAAACCTCATGTTTTTACAAGAATAAATAAAATTTTGGTTAAATCAAGAATGGTTTGGTTCTCTCAAGAAGTGAGGTGAAAGTAAAGAATATGAAAATAATGGTTTAGAAGCCTCACTGGAAACTGATTTCAACTATAAAGACAGTGAGATATGTCATGAGATTCAAAATTCAGTATACTTTTTATGAAATTTAAAAAGTATTTGAACTTGAAACAAAGTCATATTCAACATTAATTTAAGCTCAAACTCAAGGGATTAATTTTTTCACTTATTGACATGGATTTAAAAATGGTGATGAGAATCATTTCAGATCCAAAGATTCAAAAACACTTAGAAAATTGAAAAATAAACACACAATATTTGAAAAACACACAATTTTTTCTTTGTTTTGTTTTTTTAATAGGAAAACAATTGAAATTACTAAACTAAAAGGATCCCTCCCACACACTTAAAATACTGCATTGTCCTAAATGTGAACTCATGAGATGATATATGCACATGAAATGTATAATTCTAAATAGGAAAAAGAATAAAAAAAGTTAATGGGTTTGGAATAGCCTGATGTGCTCAAGTGATGATGGGGTCATGAAGTGTGATAAAATCCACTACATTAGTAGGAAGTCCCTAAATGTATCTCTTCAAACGTTTCCCATTAACTGTAAATCTCCTTCTTGTGTCCTCTTGTGGGATCTCCACTGCACTATTAGGAAAAACATTAGTCACAACATAAGGACCTTACCATCTGGAACACAACTTACCAGGCATCAGCTTCATTCATGAACTGTAGAGAAGGACTTTCTCTCCAACATGAAACTCCCTTTGTTGGATCATTCTATCATGAGAAGCATTTGATCATTCCTTATAGAGCCTTGATTTCTCATATGAAGACAATCGAATCTCCTCAAGCTCTTGAATTTGCATCTTCCTTTGGATTCCAGCTTAGGCCAAATCGAAGTTGCCTTTGTTATAGTCCAATAAGCCCGATGCTCAACCTCAATAGGGAGATGACATGCATTCCCAAAAACAATCTGAAATGGGGACATACCAATGGGTGTCTTGTATGTTGTCCTATAAGACCACAATGCATCATCCAAGCACTTTCTCCAATCCTTCCTATTTGGTTTTATGTTTTTTCTCCAAAATTTGTTTCAACTCATGATTTGAAACCTCAGTCTTCCCATTTGTTTGGGGGTGGTATGGTGTTGATGTTTTGTGTGTCACCCCATACTTCCGACGAATGGAAGCAAAAATATGATTGAAAAACTGAGTCCCTTGGTCACTGATGATGGATTTTGGTACTCCAAACCTACAAAAAATATGTGTCTTGACAAATTCCACTACAACATGATAATCATCAGTCCTAGTGACCTTATCCTCCACCCATTTACTCAAAAAATCAACAGAATCCAAAATATACAAAACCAAAATGAACTAGTGAAAGGACCCATAAAATTGATGCCCCGTACATCAAAAATCTCATAGAATATTATGGGTTGTTGGGGAATCTCATGTCTCCTAGAAATGTTCCCATTGTGTTGTAAACGATGGCATGACTTACAAAACATATGGGAATCATGGAATAAGCTAGGACAATATAATATAGAGTTTAAAACATTCCTAGCTGTTCATTGGGGTCCAAAGTGTCCACCACAAGAAAGTGTATGAAAAAAATGTAAAATAGACTCAAACTCATGATCAGGAACACACCTCATAATAACATGGTCACTACACATGCGCCATAAGTAGAGATCATCCCACATATAAAATATAGACTCACTCTTTAACTTTTAGACTAGATGTTTCGTAAAATTTGTAGGGATTTTAGATGCAACAATGTAGTTCACTTAATCCACATACCAAGGATGCATACCTGAGATGGAAGAAAGATGCTCATCGGGGAAAGTGTCCCAAAGTGGTACCTGGTTCAAGGTGTCATCCTCTAGTGTTTGAGTAAGCCTACTCATGTGGTCTGCCAGTAGGTTTTCTGATCCCTTCATGTACTTTATCTCAATATAAAATTCTTGAAGAAGGACCATCCATCAGATAAGTCTAGGATTTGCGTATGGCTTCTTTAAGAGGTACCACAGACCTTCATGGTTAGAAAAAACAACTAATTTAGAGCCCAATAAATATGAATTGAATTTATCTAAAGAAAATATGACAGAAAGGAACTCCTTTTCTGTGGCTGTGTAGTTTGATTGGGCTAAATCCAGTGTTCTCGATGCATAGGTAATCACATGTGAATGTCCCTCCACACTATGAGATAATATATCTCCAACCGCAAAGTTGGAGGCATCACACATAAGCTTAAAAGGAATCTCCCATCGGGAGGGTTTTATGATCAGTGGAGTGCCCAGACACTTCTTTATCTTATCAAAGGAAGTCCTGCAAGAATCATCCAACACAAAATCATAATCCTTTTGAATTAATCATGACATAGGAAGATAAATCTTACTAAAATCTTTGATAAAGCACCGATAAAATCCTGAATTCCCAAGGAAAGATCTAACATCATGCACACATTAAGGATATGGTAAGGATGAATTAATATCTACCTTAGATCTATCAACCCTTATCCCATGCTTTGACACAACATGACCTAAGACAATGCCATGCTCTACCATGAAATGACACTTTTCAAAGTTCAAGACCAGATTTTTCTCAATACAATGAATCAACACCTTTTCCAAACTACTTAGACATTCATCAATTGAGGATCCATACACTGTAAAATCATCCATATATACCTCCATGCAGGTCTTGATAAAATCAGAAAAAATAATCACCATTCATCTCTGGAAGGTACCTAGGGCATTGTAAAGTCCAAATGGCATCCTTCGGTAGGCAAACGTGCCAAAGGGATAGATGAATGCAGTCTTCTAATGACCCTACGGAGCTATAGGAACCTAAAAATATCCAAAAAATCCATCCAAGAAATAGTATTGTGTTTTCCCAGGTAGTATTTCAAGCATTTGATAAACAAATGGAAGGGGGAAATGGTCCTTGTGAGTAGATTGATTTAGTTTCTTATAATCAATACACACACGACAACTATTTTGTACCCTCATTGGAACTAACTCATCATTCTTATTTTAAAAAATAGTAACACCACTTTTCTTAGGAACAACCTGAATAGGACTTACCCACTGATAATCTGAAATGGGATAGATTACACCTACCTCGAGCAATTTTTCAACCTCTTTTTTTAACAACCTCCAGAAGGGTTGAATTGAGTCTCCTTTGTGTCTACCTCACAGTTTTATCCCCATCCTCCAAAAGAATCTTATACATTCAAATGGAGTGGATAACACCTGATATGTCAGACAAGGTCCACCCAATTGCCCTGATGCACTCCCTCAAAAGATTCAAAAGTTTTTCTTCATGTTCAAAAGGGATATTGTGAGCAATGATAACAAGTAATTTATCACCACTCAACAAGTATGAGTATTTGATATTTGGTGGCAATGGATTGAGTTCCAGTTTAGGGGGGTGGTTTATGGATGGAGACATAGAAGGAACTGAAATTTGTTCACAAAGATCATTAGTATCAGAATATGCATCATCAAAATTAGAGAATAAATCATTAAATCAATCCGAATACTCAACAACGACGTCATAATTAGAGTTCACATGATCAAAATCAGAATATGATTCCATTTCAAAATCAAATATAAGAGAGTCTTGTGCATTAAAAATAGGTGTGGAAGTACTCTTAGACATCAAACTAGAACCAATACTCATAATCCCCCTAAACATAGAACAATCAATTTACATGTTTTATTTGGTTGTTCAAAATAGTAGATAACAAATTCAGAATGATCCTCTGAGGGGTACTTCATGGAATCCATAACATTAAATATCACAACTTCATCCCCAAACTCCATGGAAAGTGTACCCTCATTGACATTTATGATATTTTTTGCTATTTTAAGGAAGGGTCTACCTAAGATAATGGGATCATGAGAACTTACCTGATCTTCCTCCATGTTAAGAACATAGAAGTATTCTGGGAAGATCATGTCTCCAACTCGGATAAGTGCATCCTCAAGGACTCTCGCTGGATATGATGTAGCTCTATTTGCCAAATGCACCACTACTCTCATCAGCTTAAGCTCACCAACCTGCAAAGAAGAGAATACAGAGTGATGCATCACATTTATGGATTCTCCCAAATTACAAAGTGCATCAAAAAATTGCAACTCCCCTATAGTTCTTGGGATGTTGAATGTCCCTGGATCCTTTCACTTTGTCAGCATTGCTAGATTTGGAGTAATGATTGCTGACACATTCCTTCCAAAATTTATCCTCTTATTTCCCTTGAGCAATATTAAATTGGTACAAAGTTCTTTTAAAAAAAAATTCATACCTTGGGATTTTCTTGATGGCTTCAAGTAAAGGTATGTTGATCTCCACATGCTTGAATGTATCAAAAACTTCTCTTTTGCATCACCTATTCAGGCATCTTCTTGGTTTGTACAACTCTATTTTGAAATGGAAGGGTTTGGGGAGGAAAATCATCAATCTTTTTCATAACTTTATCTTTATCCTTGGATTTCTCATCATTTGGTATGGAGTGAGGCTTCTCCAGATTTGAGGTGAATCCAGGTGGAATAGTAGGTGGAGAAGCATCAGTGGGTTGCTTCCCACTTCTCAATGTGATGGCACTGACATTCCCCTTGGGATTTGGAGTAGGTTGGGATTGTAGATTTCCTTAATTCTTACTTACTAGTTCATGGAGGGGAGTGTAAATATGGCTCATTTGAGTCTTCAACTCCCTCAGCTTAGAACCTTGACTCTTCATTTCATTCTATTGATTAGGAACAATTTGCTTCAAAAGGTCATCATTGTTAGAATCTACCTCGGGTGGGGGATTCCCTTGTTTCTGGCTTGTTGATTCTTGGGATTCAAATCTCCTTTGGGGTTGTTGGAAACCCAACTTGTAAGGTTGAGGCTGCTGGAAGTTTTGTTGAAAAGGGGTCCTTTTTTGTTTTTCAGAGCCATACCTCTTGTCTGATTGATCCTTCCACCATTGTTTGTATGTTAGAGAAAATGAATCAAACTTCTTTTGGGGGTATTTTTGTTTTTGTGGCTGATATGGTCTCCCTGGGAATACTATTGTGCAATCCTCTGTATCATGTAGTTGTAGGCAACAATTAGTTGGGTGGCTTGCCTAGGGAAAATGCCACAAGGCCTTGAAGGAGGGGGTAGGGATGTCTTCTGTGCCAAAGAAATATGCCTCACCATAGTTGTCAATTCTTCTAACTTAGTATCAATCAAATGACTCTCAAGAGAAGAATGAATTACCTAATATACTCCCCTGACATGTGGTGGGCCTCGATCAGCAAATTTTTGGGAGTTTTGGGCCATTTTGTCAATCAATGCACGTGAAGCTACTGGTGTATTGTCCACCAATTCCCTTGCAGCTGCACCATCCACCATTCTTATATCCATAGGTGTGATTCCTTCATAGAAGTATTGGATGAGGAGTTGCTCACTAATTTGGGGATGTGGGCAGCTTGCACACAACTTCTTGATTCACTCCCAGTAATCATACATTGACTCCCCTTGTGAATGATTGATCCCAAAGATCTATTTATGAATGGAAGTGGTCCTTGATGTTGGAAAAAATATCTGAAATAAGAGATGTTTTAAATCGTTCCAATAAGTTACATCATTAGGTTGTAAATAATACATCTAGTCTTTTTCCACTCCATCAAGTGAGAATGGGAATGCTCTTAGTTTGATTTGATCTTCATAATCATTTTTGGGTTTAAGGGTTGAGAAAACCACATTAAATTCTTTAAGGTGTTTATTGGTATCCTCACCAGATAATCCATTAAACTTATGAAGAAAATGAATTAACCTAGATTTCAATTCAAAGTCCAATTCGAGATTCGAGTATGCAATACAATTTGGTTGATAGTTAATATCTGGTGCATCCAATTCTCGAATGGTTATATTAAGTTCATTTCCATTATTTTTAGCCATTGGTTCTTGTTTTATGGTTGAATTTGAATTGGATCCAATTTCAAAGTTCTGATATTGGAGTAATTCTCCAACTGGATGAATGTTGAAACTTCTCATAGACTGAGAATGTCTGATTTGAGCCCTAAGGTTGTGTTCAATCTCAAGGTCAAGATCTGAGAGATCATCGAGATTAGTTCATGTCATAAATAAAATAAAAATGAAAATAAGGAAAGTGGACCATAGAAAAATAGAAATTAGAAGTTTGATTTGATGATCTAACAATAAATAGAAGAAAATAAAAGAAGAAGAAAATAAAAATTAAGATTGGGTAAAAAAGGAAGAAAGAGGAGGGGAAGTGAATAAAATGTAAAATAAAAAAAGTACCTCTAATTGGTTTAAATAATTACTTTGCTCCCTGGTAATGGTGCCAATTTGAAAGAGAACTGTCGTGGGATCCCTCAAATGATTAGTATTTTTTGGGTACTTAGGTGCAGCAAAGTGGCTGACCAAGGTCGTCTCTCAAAGGAGGAAATAAATTAAAACAACTTCTTAAAGGTATTCTAAACGTAAAATAGAATAGAATTAAAACACTACGTAAAAGGATGGGGGTGGATTTTTATTTTTTATAAAACTTGAATAATTTTTATGGAAGAAGATTTCATTTTTTTTTAATTTTGAAATGAAGTTTGATTAAAAAGACACGACAAGAAGATGTTTTTTAAAAATATTTTAAAAGGCATAATCAATATAACTCTACATATTCATTTACTTATTAATCATTATCATTTAGATCAATATCCACTTAATTATGATCCCCTAATTTGTTAACACTTGAACCCTATGAGTGTTAACTTAACCACAAATATGAAATTACTTAAACCCAAGGCTAGCTTCGGAACACGCAATCGCATCACCCTACTTTGATTGTTGTTCTAAGGTTAGCTTTTGGTCAGTGGTAAATTATAGAACATATAAATTTGGGAAATGATCATGAAATGTTTTTAGGTATTATATTTTAACTCTACTAATTTATCTCGTGTGGTCTTTTATTACCGATTAAGATCACGCTCTCACAATTTACACAAAATCTTGACCTCGCGTTTGTGTGTGTTAATTGTTCAATTGATTTATTAGTTTCTTATAATTAAAAAACACAATTCATGGATCATATTAAGTTAATTATAGTATCTCAATGATTCAAAATATTTAAATGAAGACAGTAGAAGATAGATCGATCACTAAGAAAACTACTCTTCCATGGGCGGGGTGGTCATCACGGAGAAGTTTTGCATGAGAAAATGATTGAAAGGGTATAACCCAATTTTGTCTCCACTATTAATTCCATCCAAATTAGTAAGATTGTGAGAATAATAAATGGGAAGAACACAGAATATTAATTGAAGAAAAATTCAAGATACAAACAAGAAAGAAAAGAAATACAAAAAGGATGTGGGAGAGGAGAGCCTTTTTGGAGGAGAGGTTTCCACCAAGTCTTACTTCATCCAAGGGTTGTGAGGGGATCCCAAGAGACAAACTTTTCAGAAACACCTTCCAAAATCATCAACCAGCCTTCCCAAAGAGTGAAACCCCTTTAAATAGAGTTTGTGAGGGATAGGTTTACATCACTTTTTTGAGTGTGAAATGAAAACTCGGCCAAATATTTTATTCCAATTTTCACCGCATTTTTGACCTCCAAAATGCGTGAATTATCCGGCCTTATAGAATCATTATGTGTTCCTAATTATTTCACCGATCTTACCTCAGAATTTGGCCTCTATCCAAACCCAGATGAAGAAGATCTGGCCCAAATAGTGAAGTAATGTCTAATCTGGGTGATTCTGCCCAGCTTTGTATTCATGGCCCATTTACTCCCCTCAAATGCATGATCCAGCTCCCATGTCCGAAATAGAATTTGTATCCCATTAAGTTAGAAACACAATTATAGACATTTAAGTCAAAATATTTTACATAACAATATTTATGCCCGAAATACTACAGTGAATTTTCAAAGGGTAAAACTGGATTTTTCATCCGATTTGCAAATGAATGATCTAATCCCAAAAATTTCATAATTGATCATATTTATCATAATGTGAAGAATTTATATCATTTATTATCAATAAAATATTCAATAAAATTGTGTTTCATCACATATATAGAAGTATCCTAATAAAAAAATTATGTATGGTTATGTGAACAACCAATGACATGTAGTTCCATGATAACCTAGGGATGGTTTGATAAGGTTTAACCTCCAATGCATTGGGTACTATAGAGTTGGTGGTTGTCCATATTGGTTACTCAATTTGTAAGAGTGGGATGTAAAATTATTTTAAAAGTTACCTCATAATATTTTAGTTTCTTTCAAATGGTTTTTCATGAAAATCGATTGATTTTCAAGAGGTAATATATTGATCTTTTTGAAAATATGATTCCTTTTTATGAAAAGGTATGTTTCATAAAATGTTTTAAGTATTTTCACTAGATTAATGGTTTTTGTTTCCTTTATGCCCCTTCCTGAAATTTTATGATAAAAAAGTTCTAAATTTTTTTTCATTGGATTTAAGTGATAATTGAGACAATGATAAGATCATAAGGAAAATTTTGAAGATTTGATAATGAAGGAAAAATGTGTTTTTATTATAATACCATTATTTTATTAAATAAATGGGTACTGAGTATAAGTGTACAATTGTAATGTATGGGTTTATTCATTAGGGTTATTCAAAACTCACTAAAACTCTAAACTGAAAATATTCTTGGGAATGTAATAATGTGGATTGTATTTCAAAAATACTAGAATAAGTATTTTTTACGGTCGTGACCATACTATTGGTATCATAGCATGGTTTAGATAACTTTTGGTGTGAGGATAATTTTAATAAATACCCATAAAATATTTTTATTTTATGGTTCATTTAAAATGATATAGCATTTGAATATTACCATGTCACTTTGTATACGATTTTTCTGTTCAGAATGAGTTTTCATAGAGGAACTTGCGCAGTTGTGGTGAGAAGACATTGAAAGGGAAACATCCTACCAAATAAGCATCCCAATATTGATGGAATTAGAGGAGGTTTTTTTTGCAGTGTTGTGTCTGTCAATACAATCTATAAATGATTGTGGTATCATTTCAAGGTAGTAGTGAGATCAACCGCAAAGAAATATGTCAGTAGATGAGAATTTTATAAGGAAAAATCCCACAAATTTCAATGGAACAATAAATCCAGTGGAAACTGATGGATGGATCAATGCACGGAATTTTTTATTCTAATTATTGGGATGTTCAGAAATCTAAATGGTAACCTTATCTATTTACCATTTTGTAGGTGAATCTGATCAATGGTGGTCTCTAGTTAAGAATACCAGAGAGAAATATGATCTATATGTTATAGAATGGGATGATTTTAATAGTATTTTTATAGATAAATATTTTCCTAATAATATTGGAATCATAACAGAGAAATAATTCCTAGTATTGAGGTGGACGGATAAAGATTCTGTAGCTATATATGAAGCTAATTTTACAAGACTATCTAGGTAAATATTATATTTTTTGGGGGACATTGATAGTAAAATTAATAGATTTTACTCTTGTTTGAAAACAATTTTGTGAAGATCGTTGGCTTCAAAAGATTTTAAATGATATAAGAAACTTGTTTTTTATTCTGAAAGCATTGAGATGGAGTTTGTGGAAACATATGTGCCTCATGATTATGAAAATAAGAATAGGTCAGGTTGGAAGGTATTGAGAAACAATTCATCAAAGAAAACTAGAGGAAATAAAATAAAATTCCTTGTGAAACGTTTTGTAAGAAGCACCCTCGGGAATGTCTCCCAAAATATAGGAAATTATTTCCATGTGTAATTATTATCCACATGGCACATGACTGTAATGAAAATGAGTAGACAATTAATGAAAATATGATGGTAAGATTCTATACTTATAATGAAGTTGAGAAATTTTTCTAATATGTGTCCAAAGTTAATCAATCAAGGGGGAAGTGAACAATATCATATATAGAAGTGTGTAGAAAATATATTTTTCTACTACTACAGTTGATGTTGTTCCATGAAATGAATTGTTTATATGTATGTTAATTGTGTATTCAAATTATTCCAATACCCTATTTGATTCTGGATCTTCATAATCTTTAATTTTTGATAAAATTTCAAAAATACTGGGAATATCACATCATGAAAGTATGATATAAATTTTCGTAAAATCTATAGGAGAGAGTATAGAAGAAACAAAGATTTATAGGAATCTTCCTATTGTTGATTGTGAAATGGACTTTAATGAAAATCTTATTGAACTACCTGTAGTTGAGTTTGATATTATTTTTTGAATGGATTGGATTTTAGTTTATCATGCTAAAATATATTTAAAAACTAATAAATTATTGTTCTATGATTTCATACCATCCATAACCTATAAAGAAGCATATAATTTGATTATAAAGGGCAGAGAAAGTAACTTAGCACATCCCATTGGAAAATTTGAACTATTCAGATTAGTGAGGAGCCAATAGTTAATGAATACATTTATTTTTTACTAATGAATAACCTGGTGTGATTCTTGATCAAGAGGTTAAGTTTAATATTGAATTAATCTATGATGCCTAGTCTATTTCAAAACCACCTTATTGCATAGAATATGTTGAAAATTTAGAACTAAAAAAGAAATAAAAATATTTTCTAAATAAAGGTTTTATCTGACCAGGAAAATTATCATGGGTGCACTTATTTTGTTTTTTAAAACAATATACGGTTACATGAGCCTTTCTGTTGATTATAGATCTCTGAAAAACATCACTATAAAGAAAAAGTACACTTTTCCTCATATCGATGATTTGTTTGGTTGGCTTCAAGGAGTGTAGTAATTTTCAAATATTGATCTCGGGTTGGGATACCATTAGTTGAATATGGTGGAAGAAGAAATTCCTAAGACTAAATTTTGTACATGATATGGGAATTATGAGTTTCTAGTTATTATTTTTGGGTTAAAAATGATCTTTATATATTTATGGATCTTATGAATATATATTTCCATTAATATTTGAATAATTTTTTTGTTGTTTTTATGGATGATAATTTATTTTATTCAAAAAAGTTATGAGGATTATTAAAAACAACTAAGGATTGTTCTGCAATCCCTTAAATAAAATAAGAAATATGGAAAATTTATCAAATTTTATTTTTGGTTAAAACAAAATTATTTTCTCAGGAATATTATATTTAAATATGGAATTAGATTTGATCCTACCAAAAAAAAGTGGTTCATGAATGTCCAAGACCCAAGAATATTACTGAGATTAAAAGTATTCTTAGATTAGCCAACTATTACTAGTGATTTTTTAAATCATCTCATGGTTATTTAGCTCGTTGAATAATTCAAAACGAAAAGGAGTTAAAGTTTTTTGGGAAAAATATTGTGGTGATTATTTTTAGGAATTAAAAAGATGATTGGTAAATACTCCAGTTTTGGACATACCCTTGAGAAATGTTTATTTTGTTATCTATAATAGTTATCTATTGAATGGACTTGGTTGTGCTCTTATGTATAATTATCATATTATTTCTAATGCTTTAAGAAAATTAAATTTTCCGGAGAAAAATTATCCTACACCAAATTTGGAATTAGCTATTGGTATTTTTGCCTTCAAAATTCAAAGGAATCATCTTTATAGAGTAAAGTGTGAAATATATAATGATCACAAAATTTTAAAATATATATATATACAATCAGAATGAATTGGACATTATATAGGGAAGATGAATAGAACTGATAAAAAATTGTGATTGCATGATTCATTATCATCCTAGAAAATAAAACAAGGTGGCTGATGTTTTAAGTAAAAACAATTCTACATTAACCATGTCACATTTGAAACCTGACCATTTGGTTAATGATTTGATTTATTTAGTCATATAAGTTATGGAAGAGGGGACAGTATCTAATTTTTTATAAGTTTTAGTGTAACCGACCTTGTTAGAAATAATTAAGTAAGCTCTAAAGGATGATCAATCGTCATAGGAAAATGTATAATCCATTAATAAGGGTAAGTTTCCTAATTTTAATATTTATTATGAAGTTGTTTTACAATTTAGAAAAATATTATTTGTGCCTTTTGATTCCATGTTGATGAAATAATTGTTAAATAAGGCTCATTATTCTCTATTTTCCATACATTCAGGTAGCATAATGATGTATAGAGACCTTCATGAGTATTTTTGGTGGGTATGAAGGAAACATGATATGGATGAATTTACTATGAGGAGTTTGACATGTCAATTGGTTAATGAAGAACATCAGTTACCCAAGAGGATGCTTCAAACATTTCGAGTACTGGATTAAAAATTTGATAACATATCCATGGATTTCGTAGTGGGATTTCCAAATACACCTTAAGGTACCAACATATCATTAATCGAATGACTAAATATGAAAAATTTCTTCTTATCTTATATACTATGCCTTTAGATAAAATTTCTTGAATGTATGTCAATGAGATTGTAAGTTACAAGGAGTTACTCTCTCCATAGTATCTTACCATGATCCCTGGTTAACTTTTAATTTTTGGAAAGGACTACAAAATTCTATGGTACATAAATAAAATTTCAGTACTGCTTTTCGTCATCAATCTGATGTAAATTCTGTGAGATAAATTCAGATATTGGAGGATATTCTTTGAGCATGCTAGATGGATTACTATGGATATTTGGATAAAAATTATTATTTGAATAATTTTTCATATAATAATAGTTTTAATTATAGTACACAGATGGAACCATTTGTGGAATTATAAGTAAAGTTATGTTGAACACCAAATTTTTAGGATGATGAAGGAGAAAGGAAGTAATTTGGACCAGAATTGGTAGAGGAAATGGCTGATAGGGTGAAGATAATTCAGCAACACACGAAGTAACCTCAGAATAGGTAGAAAAGTTAGACAGATAACATGAATAAATATGCTTCTTTCATCGTAGGTGATCATGTATTTATTAAAATACCTCCCTGGAATAGTGTTTTGTCATTTTGTAATAAGGGAAAGTTAAGTCCACGATTCATTTCACCATTTAAAATTTTAGAGAAAGTTGGATCAGTTTCCCAACAATTAGCTTTTACTATGAGTTTATCATAGGTACAAGACATTTTTAATGTATCAATGTTATGAATTTATGTTCCAAATTCATCTCATCTTTTTATCCCTGAAGTATCTCCTTTGGAATATAACCATTCATATGAGGAACAACCTGTTCTTATTTTTGACCATAGAGGGAATGTTTTTCAAAATAAGGTAATTCATTAAGTTATTGATTTTTGGAGAAACCATATGGTTGAATAGAAAACATAGTAATCTGAAAATTCTATTATGGAAAAAATCCCCACTCTTTTGTTATGTTAATAAAATTGTAAGGACACAATTTATATAAGTGGGGGAGAATGTAACAACTCAAGTACTAATAGAATAAATTGTTTTCTTATTTATTAGTATTATTATAGTAAATTAATAACTATTAGTGGAATATATTAATGAAATTTTTATATTATATATTAAAACTAATTTTTTTAAATTCATATAATAATTTTTTATATAATTACTATAGGAATAAATCAAATTTTAAGTATAAATAGCTATATTTTTCTAAATTGAATTTTTGTTCCCTTTTAATGGCACATTTGTTTTAAATATAAATTTTGAGACTTTTATAAATTTTATTTTATAAAATAGACATGAATTTTAAATTTTTAAAACCAAAATTATCTTAGGTTGATTTTTTTATTTTTCAAAGAAGTTTCACTTTTTGATGAATAGTGAAATATACTGAATTTTAATTGAAATTTTCCTTTTTTATAATTTTTTTATATAGTTAAACTATATTCAAAATTGGGATTAATGTATAATTAGTTAAATTATACATAAATAAATCCAATTTATTTAGTTTTAATCAATTTTACATTTAAATTGAATATATAATCTTTATAGACATTTGGACTTTTTCACTTTAAAAGCTAGTTTTCCCATGGCTTCTACAGGATTAATTTTAAATATAATTTTTCCAATATAGTGAATTGAATTTGGTAAAATGGATTCCATATTTGGATTTATAAGTTACATATTATATATTAATTTCAGATCCATTTTTAGTTATAAAAAAACTACCTAGGTAAAAATAAATATTTTCTGTGATATCGGAAAAATAATGAAATGGGTAAAAGTTAAAAGTTAAAGGCTTAAAATAACTAAAAACAAAAAAATTTAATGATAATTTGATATTTTTAACCAATGTAAAAACATTAAAATATTAATTATCATCCAAATTCATGAGAATTATTTTCACCTCAATATGGTTGGATTTAAATATAAAAAAATAACTATTTGGTCTCAAAAACCACCTCTCCTCATGTACAAATACTACTACTCACTACCCCCTTTCTCTTAATAATACTTGAAGATCATAATATATCTACCAAAACCACTCATTATCACTCTCCCCACACCCAATTTCTCATGTACTCATCAAAATGCAAATACAAGGTCCTCAAGGGGTCATTCAAGGAGGTGACATCCAAGAGGTAATTTTCTCAAGGCCCCTCTCTTATTTTATTTTTTTCATATATTTTCTCCTCACATCCTTCATCAATAATGTCATTATAACTAAAAAATATCGAATATACCATATTTTTATCTTTTAAATTCAATATCTCATACCCATTTTATTTATCATCTCCTCTTATACAAATAAATGAAAGAATTATTCAAATTATGATAGTTTTCCATCTTTGTAGATAATGAATTTTCATTATCCATCACCACCTTTGTGATTGTTCGTAAAATTATCATTTTAGAAAAATCATTTTTAAATAGTTATACTATAACCTATTTAATGTTCTGGAACAAATATACACACCTAATATTGAATAAAATGAAATAATTTTTAAGTGTTTGGAAAAACCACCAAAAATAGACATAACTTTTACCATTTTTCATTTTATTTAATAAATCATCCTCACACAAGAAATTAAAAATATATATGGTACCATTAATGCTTATAGAATTTCATTAACACTATTTAATTCAAATTCTATATTTTAATACCATTTTATAAGAACATACATAATATTAAAAAACTGAACCAACCATGAAACCATAAAATGAAATCACTTGAAAACAATGAAAATAATGAAATATTATTAAATAATAGGTGGTTAGATGTTATTTAAAAGTCATATAAGGTATTATAAGTATGAATATATTTTTAGAATAAATTAATATCATTCTATAAACGAATATAACAGATATTTTTTTATTTCGGATACGGTAATGAAATATGGTCTAGAGGCGGGTGAATAGACTAGAATAAAAAAATTGAACAAATAAATTGAGTAGTTAAATTAATTATCAAATTAATAATTAATGTAAATTAGAAATGGAAAAATTAAATAACATAAGGTTGTTTTTTATTGTAGTTTGTTCCAAAGTGAGCATACTTCTACTCTTATACCTCTCTACTAGGCGAGAGATTAATGTGCACTAAAAATATTTTTATGGGGAAATCATAATCCAATTAAAAAATAATTTTTTATTGGTGGGATAACCACGAAACAAACTTTTGTATGTGGGGTCAAAACCCTTACAAATTGACTTTAGATAAATAAAGTCACAACCTGAACACTCTGGAATTTAGATATAGGGAGTCACACCCCTTTGATCATGACCTTATAATCCAAGAGTAAAAACCCAAAGAACAAGATAAAAAGTAATTATTTTGTGTTTAAAAGCATAAACATAAAAATAGAGTGCGTGAGACAGATTTGAAATAGTGTTATAGACCCACAACTAGACGAATGAGAAGATAAGATATTAAAGTACATGTACTTATTGTTGAGGATTAGATCAACTCGTCTCTTCAAGGAAGTTATAGGCGAAGAAGATATAATTTATACCATGATATATCGTGCAAGTGAAGAAAATTAGTATCGTAGGATGTTGCAGATGCACAATAGGTTCAAAGATCACAACATTATTCTCTTTTCAAAATAGAATATTAAATATGTCAGCCTATGCCTTTTGTGTATTGCTATTATGTATTTAATCTATAATAGATAATGATATATATATATATAGAATAAATATTTAGTAGTTGTAGTATCTCCTCTTCCTTTGGATATAAAAAATAAATTAAATCAATTGATTTCATAAATATCTCCATAAAAATCACATCACCATTGCCTCTTTATTCATGTACAATAAATCTCTAGTAAATGAATTCAAAATAATTTGAATAAGTCTTCCAATAATATCTCCAGAATAATAATAGCATTAAATGATTTAAAATACCAATTTAAATTTAGTTAAACATACTCCATATGGTTCCTGAAAACTAGTAGTAAAAGAAAAATTTAAATTCAAAAATTTAAAAATAAATAAAATTGAAACCACTAGATTTATTGGAAAGATATCACAGGGAATGAAAAGTAATGTAGTGTAGGGAATGAACAATAACGTAACACACGGAATGAATAGTAACACAACGTAGGGTATGAATAGTAAAGTAGGGTTGTTGAACCATACTTTGTGGAAGTCAACAGTAAAGTAATATAGGGAATAATCATTAACGTATCATAGGGTATGAATAGTAACATAGGGTTTCTAAACCATTTTTTTCAGACATGAATATTATTGTAATGTAGGGTATTAATAGTAACTTAGGGTTTTTGAACTATACTTTGTGGAATTCATGAAAGTAGGGTTACCCATACATGGGGAAAAATTGGATAACCTACTTTTACAAATTTCAACAAAATTTTTAAGGGATCTATACAACAGATTCAAACTTTGGTCAAAAATAATTATTTATAAAAAAACTTATTAGATTTACTAATAAAATGAATAATTAAATAAATAAAATATCTACTGCTCCAAATTTCATCAAAAAAATAAAAGCTGTAATATTCTAGAAAACTACAATTTTGGAAAATCAAAGAAGAACTTCAGACAATTTATTCACTATTCAAATAACCTTTTAAGTCTTTTATGTAAAATAATGAAATCAAGATAAACATATTTTATTTCTAAAAAATAAGTTTCATGTGAAAACAATTTATGTAGAAGTTTCAGTAAAGAAAATACAGTATCTTTTCAAATCTATTTGTTATAGAGTTTCTAAAACTACAATATCAACTTCATAGAACATTTAAAGTACTAGAAAATCATTTTTAGATGTCCTCATAAACAAATGAAATTTAAATAAATCTATTATCTATCCATCATGATAAGAATTAATGAAATCTAAATACATTAGATTAATATACCATCAAAATATATAATGAGTTTTAAAATAAAACTACATGTATCAAATAAAATACTAATGGGTTAAAAATGTAAAATCATATTTAATCAAAAAAGACAAGAAAAAATGCACATGAATAAAAAACCTCCCAATTTTATTTTTATTACAAAACCAAACCATTAAAACCATTTAAAACCAATTTTAAAAATTTTAAGACCAATTTATTTCTCTGCAATTTATTTATCCCCCTTTTGTAAACACACAAAAAGAGAAAACAAACTCCCCCAAATAAATATAGTAAAAAAATTAAAATTTCAACATAAAAAGATCAAAATTTAATTTTTTCAAACAGATCAGAGTCTAAAGGCTTTGTAAAAATATCTGATTGGTGATTTTCAGAAACAATAAATTCATAAATAATATCACCCTTGTTTACATGATCTCTGATAAAATGAAATCTAATATCAATATATTTTGTTCTAGAATTATATTAGGGGTTTTTATAAATATAAATCTTAGATGTATTATTATAATAAATAGGATGTTTATTAAGATAAACACTAAAATATCATAATGTTTTCTAAATCCTTAAACTATGAACAAAAATACTAGCAACTAATATTTACTCAGCTTCTACAATAGATAAAGATACAAATAGTTGTTTCATAAATGACCAATAAATTAATCATTTTCCCAAAAAATGAAACATACATGATGTACATTTTTGATCAATCCTATGCCCTCCAAAATCATAGTTAGAATAAGATGTTAAATCAAAAAAAAATTTATTTTGGATAAAATACACCAGAACCAACATTTCCTTTAACATATCTAATTATTTTTTTATAGTTTTAATATTACTTTACATACGATAATCTTTAAATATAGCACATAAAAAAACAAAAAATGATGTCGGGTCTGATGTTGTTAAATAAAGTAATCTACCTATCATGACACTATAAACTTTAAAATCAACATATTTACCAGATACATAAATATCTAATTTAATGTTATTACCCTATGGAGTTTTCATTGATTTAACAGAATCAAGAATAATTATACTAGACAATTCTTTAGCAAACATATATTTATTTATAAAAAATCCATATTTCCATTGATTAATTTTAAATCCAAGAAATAATTTTAATTCTCCCATTAAACTCAAGTCAAATTCGGAAGACATCATAGCAGAAAAATTATTGAAAATAATTCCCCTTGGGAAACCAATAACTATATCATCAACAAAAATTTGAAAAACTAAAATATCATTTAAATTTCTTTTTAGTAAAAAGTTTTGGATCAAAATTTCCTTTCTTGAAATCATTATTTTATCAAAAACAAAGAAATCTTTTTAGGCAAAGGATGAGGTTCTTTCTCAAGACCGCACAAAGCTTCAGATAATTTAAAAACATGGTTAGGAAATTTTACACTTTCACAACCAGGAGGTCGAGAAACATAAACTTCTTAGTTATAAAAACATTTAGGAAAGAACTATTTAGTTCGATTTGATATAATTTAAAACCTTTATAATAAGAAAAAACAAATAAAATTATAATTACCTCTAACTCGACTATAGTTGCAGAAGATTATTCAATGTCCATACCTCCGTCTTGTGAGTACCCTAGAGAACCAAGTCTGTCTTTTTTTGGACAATCTATCCAGATTCAACTAGTTTTTTTTCTAAATATCCACTTAGTTCCAATTACCTTATTATCCTCAGATAATTCTACTAAAGATAAAACATTATTACTAACGAACTCACATAATTCATCTATCATTGAAACAATCTAGTTTTCATCTTTCATTGCATCATTAACATTAAAAGGAATAAAAAAATAAATAAAAGTATCATCAACATAAAAATTTAAAATAGAATTTAGTGTTTTAACACCCGGATTAACATTTACATTTAAATTTTCTATTGGATTATATTTATAATTATTCCATGACTTTAGATCAGGTTGAAATGGAGTGTCCCACCCCCTTAATTGATTAATTCTTATCTTGATGAATTTCTTCAAAAAAATTAAAATCTATAAACTAATCATAAATAATATTTGAATTAGAATTAAATGTAACATTTTTTTCATCAAACATAAAATGGGAAAATTCATCAATAATCATATATGTTTTATTATAAACTCTATAAGAATTATTATTATTAGAATAACCCAAAAAAACACTTTCATCACTCTTAGCATCAAATTTATCTAAATTATCCATTAAATTTAAAATAAAAACATTAAAACCAAAAACTCCAAAGTAACCAACTATATGCTTTTTATAATTGAATAATTCATAAGGAGTTTTCTTTAAATAAGGTCTAATAATAATTTTATTTGAAATATAAAAAGAATAAAAATAGCCTTAGCCCAAAAATATCTATGAAAATTATATTCAAATAACATATTTTGATCCATTTCAATTAGAGTTCTATTCTTCAGGTCTACAACACCATTTTTTATGGTGTTATAAGGGAAAAAAATTATGATAATAGAAAATATTTTCACACAATTTTTCAAAATATAAATTATAAAATTCACCACCTTTATCACTATGAATAGAAATAATCACACAACCTTTTCATTTTGAGCTAATTTAGAAATACCAGTAAATCTAGATAATGTATCATTTTTATGAGCAAGAATGTATTCCTAAGTACAGGCACTATAATAATAAAAAATTATTAAGGTATATTTATTTGCATAAAGGATATAAATTTTAGTGGGACTAAATAAATCAAGATTTACTAACTATAAAGTCATATTAGTTCTTATCTGATTGAAAGGACTAAAAGAATTTTTATGTTGTTTTAATTTCATGCATGAATCACATATATGAAGATTTTCTTTCTTCAAGGAATGTAGTTGTAACATATTCACATGTTTTGAGAGTATATGTAACATTTTGAAATTGACATGACCAAAATGTCAATGCCAAATGATGCTGTCGTTTTGTACAGAATTCAAACTCTTTAAATGTTGAACTATTACTACTAGAATTCAATAATATAAATATTATCTTTTCTATTATCTTAAAATAATAAAGAATAATCTTTAAAAACTGGACATTTATCATCTTGAAAATTAAATTTCATTATATAATCACATTATTTTGATATAATTATTATATTTTGTTTTAAAAAATCAATATATAAATCCTTAGAAACAAAAATTGAATTTGAAATAATAACATTAACAAAACCTTTCACTTTGTCTTTGGAACTATCTCAAAAAGTAATAGTTCCTCCATAACATGTTTTGTAAGTTGTAAAATTTTATGGGTCTCCAATAATATTCCTAGAGAATCCATTGTCCATGTACCATATGTCATTCTTGAGACATCCAAAGAATGTTTCATACAAAAATCAATTACTTGAAAATTTTGACAACCAAGCTACGTTTTGACTAATAGGATTAGTAATGAAATCCGTATCTTCTGATTAAAAATTTAAACATTTATTGTATGGAACTCTACATAGTAAAGATTTAGAAATACTATTTTTTGTAAATCCAAAAAAAAATTAAATTAAATTGAACTATCATTTTCATAATGGCCATTCATAAAACATTTAAAACAAGTAACAATTAAAGTACAACCATTTTTACTTTTAATAAAATGATTTTTATATATTTGGGGTAATATTATATCCTAGCCTAAACCATATTTATTTTTATCAGTTTTTTACAAATAAATAATCTCATGATATTTTTATGACCTTCAATAAAATTAGATTAAAAAAAATTATGATATTCAACTAACATTTTCGAATTCTCATTAAAATCATTAGTAGATTTCGGACATTCATAATCATTTGAACGATAAGTAGAAGCAATGTTTCTTATTTTTTTTATTTTCATGTAAAATTGATTTATTTTTATATATTTGGTTCTCATTATTTTATTTATGGTTATTATTAAAATTAAAAGCTTTGAAAATATATTTTATTAAAATTTCAATTTCATTATTTAATTCAACAACATTTCGGTTTACAAAATCACATTAATAATTAGAACAACAAGAATAAAAGCAATAATTATTAACCATATCCAGTGATTCCATGAAACACAAGATAGTATATTATTTTTTATTTCCCAATTGTTCACTTGAATCAGATTCTTCATTACAACCCCAACTTGTGGTTAACACATTTTTCTCCATATTTTTATATTTATCTTTATTCATTAGTTTAGGAATATTAGGTTTGATATTCCCTTTCTTTCTACACTCATAACGGATTGCACAAAAAACATTATAATTTTTATCACCTTTCTTATCTCCCTTATATTTTTCTTTTGTAGGGTTTCTTCTAAAATAATTCTTTAATCATTTCTTTTTCATTATTTTATAAACATTAGTCACAATATGATCCATATATTCTTTTTCACAATACTATAGATCATAATCATAAGAATCATTCGAAATAAAATTCATATATTTAAAAGATACACCTTTTCATTTTGTTTTCTCCTGGGAAGTTATGTTATTTGGTTCCAATTCATAGTGAAGGAGTGATCCAATCATGTCATCTAGAATGTACACTTTTAAATTATTGCTTTAATTATTGGAAACCATCTTGGAATTCCATTTATTTGGTAATTATTTTAAGACACTTTGAAAAAGTGCTGGCTTTTCTAGAGCTTCTCTAAGTAAATTAATTCCATTATAAATTCTTGTGAATCTGTAGAACATTTGGATTACTATTTCATCTTCACCCATATTAAAGTCTTGTTACTCAACAAGAATAATTAAATGTTTGGTACGAAATAGTTTTTCAATTCCAAGGTGAGAAACATGTAGAATATTCCATTATTAATGAGTTTTCTTACTAGAAGACACATGACTAAAAACACTTCTGTTAAAAATACAATATAAAATATTAACAACTTTATAATTTAATAGATATATAGTATCATAATTCCGGGTAAGAGTATCTAGGTCAGCTCCATGTAGTGTGTACTATTTTGACATGATAGACCAGTGCTAAATGCTCAACTATTTGAGGTAAGACTCCATTTAGGATCTTCAGTAACCATAATCATTCCCATAAAAGTGAGGTGGATTTTTATGAATTGAAGCATCATTTGGGATCAATCCTTCCATTTTATAAGATCATCTCCTCATACTTTAAGTTATAGAAAATATTACCACAAATAAAATCAAATCAGACTCTAGAGAGGGATTTGATAATTCCAAAAGAAACAATATTTTGTACAAATTGGAAGGTATCTGAACTAGAATAACAAAGCTAATCAATTTTAAAAAGGATCTCCCTCTAATAACAATTAATAGTCTGGATGGGGTAATGTTAGACGGTCTAGAGGAGGGGATAGACCAGATTAAATATTTTAAATAAATAAATTAGTTAATTTAATTAATTATCAATGTTATTATTAAAGATTATTTGAAGTGGAAAAAATAACACAAGGATGTTTTTAGAGTAGTTTAGTCCAAAGTGGCCCTACTTTCACTCTTATACCTCTCTACTCAGCGATAGATATATCTGCACTAAAAATGATTATTATGGGGGAATTATAACCCAATTACGAAATCCTATTCCAGTGGAGGGATAAACAGGACACTTAATTTTTAATGGGGAGTCACAAACCTAGCGATCTAACTTTAAATAAAGGGAATCACAACCTGAACACTCCATAATTTAGATACAATGAGTCAAAACCCTTAAATCTAGAATTTAGAATCTAGGAGTCACAACCTGATGAGAAAGAATAGAAAATAATCCTTTTTGTGTTCAAGAGAATAAACAAGAAAAATAGAGATCATGTGAGAGGTGTGAAATAGTGTTGCATACTCACAACCGAAATAATGAGAAGATAAAATATTAAAGTACATGTACTGGTTGTTGAGGATTTGATTATCTCAACTTGTCAAGTAAATTGTATTCCAAGTGGAAGTAATATGGAACTTGAGAGATCATGTAGGTGATGAAACAATGTGTTTTAGGACGTTGCAAATTCAGAACATATTCAAAGTTTACAACACTTTTCTCTTTGAAAAAGAGAATATCAAATAAGTTAGCCTGTGTATTTTTTGTATTTCTATTATTTATTTAAACTTTAAGAGATAATGATATATATATAGAGAATAAATATTCATCAACTTTAGTATATCCTCTTCCTATAGATATTCAAAATAAATTGAGTCAAGAGATTTCATAAATTTCTTTATAAAAATTGTGGAAACTATGCCTATTTATTCCTATAGAATATATCTCTAATAAAAGAATTCAATATAATTTGAATAATTCATCCAAAAATATCTCCAGAATAATAATACCATTGGATGATTTAACATTTCAATTTAAATTCATGTAAATTTAGTCAATATGGTTTCTGAAAACTAGCAGCATCAGAAAAATGTAAATACAAATAATAGAAAATAAATAAACCTAAAACCACTAAATTAATTGGAAAAATTCGTTGAAATAATTTATTAGTTTTTCTTATTAAATATCTCACAAAAAAAATTAAACACTTCGATAAAAATAATTATATTTAATATGAATTAATCCATCAGAAAAATGGTAGAAAATAATCCATATATATGGAAAAAAATTAACAAAAAGGATATAATGAACAGTAACATAGGGTATGAACAGTAACATAGCATAGAGAAAGAATAGTAATGTTGCATAGGGAATTAATAGTAACATAGCATAGGGAATAGATAGTAACATAGGGTATGAACCATACTTTGTAGCAATGAATACTAACATATTTTAGGGTATGAACTATAATGTAGGGTTACTGAACCATAATTTGTGGAAATAAATAGTAACGTAATGTAGGGAATGAACAATAATATAGCGTAGGGTGTGAATAGTGACTTGAGGTTGTTGAAACATACTTTTCATAAATGAATAGAAACATAACATAGGGTATGAATTGTAACATAGGCTTGCTGAATCATTGCTGATGCTCCTTTCTGTCACAATGTTCAATGAATGGAAAAGGGGAATACCTTAAGCACAAAGAGAGTAATCCTTTGAAGAACATCAAAAATTGACAAAGGCATGAACAATGAATCCTTTAAGAAGGATGCACGCAAGTTTCCTTCTGGTCACGTAAGTCACTTGCGCGCCACGTATGGGCTGCACATGTCCCTTGCGCACCCTATTCCTTTTTTCTCCCAAGGTGACCAGTGGCCTATAAATAGCCCTTGTGGGCCCCCCCCCCATTTCGAGGATGAATTTTAAAAAACTCAGATTCAAGCTCTGGTCTCCCAAGTCTTTGTCTAACATCTTCCGAACACTTCTAAGGTAATTCTTTACCTAGAAAGGAAGTTCTAAATTGGAAGAATAAGGCCTAAGTATTAGAACTCATCAACACTTGCGCGCCTAAGTGTCCATTCCTTAATGGAAGTGAAGACACTTGCACACCGCCTTTCCCTCTCAAGGGAACTTGTGTGCCACTCTTCTAGAAGACTCTAGGGATGATACTAAGGGCTTGAGTTCAAAGTCGCCCAAGTATTACCCTATGGATTCTTCATCGCCCAAGGTGACTCATATCGCGCAAGTACACTTCCACGACCAGGACTTTTGTGCCAGAAAAATACTTGCATCCTTTATTCCTATTCACCTCTTTTCCTCAAATTAACCTCTCCTCTTTAAGACATAGCCTTCAAAACATTCTTCAAAGGAATTTATGGCATGGTTCCTTTGTTGGATTATTTATCTGAGAGGATTTCATTGGGACTCCTACTCAGGATTAAGCCCCAGGTTATATGTTCCATTTAATTGGAAATCTTCCTCAGGAGTAAGCCCCAACCTTATTTTCTTTTGATTTGGGATTCCTTCTCAGGAATAAAACCCAATCATTAGTCCCTCTTAATTTGGGCTTTCTTTTCATGAGTATGTCCCGAGTTAAAATTCAAAATCTCCCTAAAGTAAAAATACCTTTATGGACCATGCTCCTGGGCTTCTTTCCTAAACTAAGTCCTGATCTTCATTTACTTGGGTCATCATATATACATAGGCCCCACATAATTTCTTATGACTGCATCTTTCATGGAACAATCATCAGATTTACTGATACCTCTTGTTTCTCACATCGAGCATGAATCACATGGGCTTAGAGTGTAAAAGTAAATACAACATCTCTCTTTGGACCATTAATCATGCATAAACCTCATACTTCTCCACCCGAACTATGTGTACTTTGATCTCTGCCTTAAAATTTGAGTATATATGAATCCTTTCTAAGGTTCAAGCCCATATTTCATTAATTATTTTATGTCCCATATGACATCAAACTATATCCTTCCAATAGAACTACGTTGGTTCTGATTCCTTTCTTTTTAACAAGGATACGTAGGAGGCCCATATGCGGGTATGATCCCAACTCTGAAATAATCCTTGACTTTTTGAATGATAATAAACTTCAAGTGCCCCACTCAGTGGCTTTAAAAATAGTATGGTTATCATAATGACCAAGATATTTCTATATAATGTGTTGAAGGATACCATTGTCTAAGAATCTCTAATAAATATGGATGATTCTCTATTGATGAAGAACCTCAAATACATATAAAAGATTCTCTAAATCTCATACCAATCAATAATTGATTGCTAAATCTAAAGGAAAAACTCATTTTCATGCTAGGTAAAATAATAAGGATTCATGAACATAACTTAAATCTACAAGTGAGTCTCGGAGTAGAAAATAATTCCCCCCCAAAAGGTGTGATGATCTAACCTTCCATCCTCTCAACCATTGGAAATTCATAAGCCTCATCAGTCCATAACAAATGAGAACCTACCTTTGGAATGTAGGTCAAAATGGATATAGAATCATTATATGTTTCCGGTTCTACGAATAATCCCGTTATAAACTGATTGGAAATTTTGAACCTTAAACAAACAAGGTAAAACTTAAACAAGAACTTGTGCCTACTCCCACTTCAATCGCTCAACAGATCGAAGACTCTCTTACAATGACTAAGGCTAAAACTCATGTAATTCCATCAGTTCCAAGAAGGAGAATTGGGAAAGCAGAGACTGCTACAGTTACACTTAAACAAGCACCTCTTCCTGCTCCCACTTCAAAACCTTCTTCATATCGAAGGTCTCCACCTCCTGAGCGTCAAAAAAAATGGCCACCTCTTCAAGATGATCAAAGAGATCAAAGGCATAAACAGTTGAAAGATTTTAAGAAAAAAGATTATTCTTTCCGGAATGAATAGGTTCTTGGATACTTCATCTCAGCTCTGGAAAACAATCTGGTTCAGTTACCAAGGCCCAAAAGGCAAAAAAAGGAAGGAGATGAAGACCTCCCCAACTATTTCTCATTTCATAAGATGTTGGGGAATCCCATTCTGGAGTGTTTTTTCTTCAAAGAACTCCTGCAGAAGATGGTGGACTCTGGACAGGTAAAATTAAAAGGTTCTTCAGCCTAGGTAGCATGTGTTACTACTACTGATCCAAAGGAAAAAATGCGAGTGTCATGACATCAAAAGAAAAAATGCACAGAAATATGATGATTGGGTGATCAGGAAAATGATAAACCGAACTCATGACATTTTACAAACCAAATTTAATCAAAAAATTGTGTCTTATACTATGAATTCCATAAGAAAACCCCCTTCATTAGAAGGAAAATCTTGAAAGAAGCAGCGTAATTCGAAGAAAGAAGAGCAGTCAGAAGAATATGATCTCCTGTCAAAGCCTATGTTGTCTTTGACTATGGCAGATTTTATTCCATATGCTTCAAAAGCATGGGAACTTCCCCACCAAATGGAAAATCTTAAACTGGAAAATCATGAAGAATCTTAATCAGATGAAGAGTTGATCTTTGGTTCTGTTAACATGATTCACTTAACAGATTCATATGCCAATAACAGTTTCAATCATGATGAGCCTGAGTTCTCTATATCAAACAGAGGAATTAGACGAAGAGATATAGTTCTAGGATATAGGGGAAGACGTGGATATTCCATAAGCCACTATTTCAATCCTACCCCTTCTAGAACTGTATATGTGGCAGAAACTCGTGGCAAAGCCCCTAAGCGGGCTCAATAGGAACAAGAAAGTTCATCCACACATGGAGGATTCGGCCTGAGCATAGTTGTTTTGGAGGATCAGTTAGAGGTTACACCATCTTCCTCTCACCTAATAAATAGACATATTTGGTCTAATCTACTGAATCCAAGAGTATTTTCATCTCCTACCTCAAAACGAGATGCATCTACTTCCAAAGAATCAACTTTTAAGGCACCCGAAAACCCACATTTTAATGATGGGAAACGTAGACCTTTGGACCAAAATTATGATGTCTTGAAAAATTTATCTCATGTACCATCCATGTTATCAATTCTGGATGCCTTGAATCTATAAAAAGATCTTCAGGAGGTTCTTATTGAGGCTTTTTCAAGCCCTCAAGAATTCGAAACTGAAATTTTTGTGGCTAAAGTCTACCATATAGAGAATGATCCTACAAAATTCCATGCAGTGATATCTTTTATAGATGAAGATGAAGATGATGTTGTAGATGGACATATTAGACCTTTGTATCTATCAAGAAAAGTCAATGATATAAACATCCACTGAGATTTCATTGATAATGGATTAGGAGTCAATCTTATTCCTATTCGTACACTCTGTCGATTGGGTTGCACCAAATCTGATTTATCTTTTTATACTATGATGTTTCAAGGATATGATAAGAATGATCAAAAACCTCTGGGTGAAATTACACTCAGAATTCAGTTTGTAGACCTTGTTTCTAATTTAGATTTCATGGTTGTTCATCAGGACACAACTTTCAACATTTTGCTTGGAAGACCTTGGTTACATCAACATGTGGTCGTACCTTCATCATACAATCAAGGTTTCAAATATTATTTCAATGGTCAAATTGGGACATCGTATGGTGACAAATCCCCATTCAAAACATGTGAATATAATTGCATTGCGGTAGAGTTTTATCACATGGATGGAAAGGAAAAATCCACAGCGAAGAAGGTCACCAAAATTAATACTCCATATGGTTAGGAAAATATTCCAGTAAACCCATTCATACATGTGAGTACAGATTACATGTTTCCTATTAGTCAAATTGATGGGATATACCCAGATCCAAACACTCTTATGGAAATGTTAATGTCAATTATAGCAATCAAACCAGACAGCATAAGAGAAATTGTAGATTGTCCAAGCAATGATGAAAGATTAAATGGAGATGTCTTCATTTCATCTGCTGAAATCCAAAAATTATATACTTCATCAACTAGCCAGAAGAAGATATAGCAATACGAGAGGAAAATAATGATATCGACTCTCAATCCATCATCTCCTCTCTATCAACTCAGGAAGACCCTTCATCATTAATAGGGTCAGAAATGGTAGCCTCTTCATCAAAATGTTCAAATTTTAACTTCTCACCTGATCATGGAAATTTTTCTTCATCATATACTATGAAAGCAGAAGAAGAAGTAACACATATTGAAGAAGAAGAGGAAGATCTCAGGGATGCTCCCCCAGCATTTGAGGAGGGTATCTCTACCACTATGGATGAACTCAGAGAAATAAATCTGGGTACAAAAGAAGATCCATGCCCACAATTTAATTAGTGCGGCCATGACTCTTGAAGAGAAAGAAATGTATACATAATTTTTAAAGAAAAATCAAGATGTATTTTCTTAGAATTATAATGAAATTCCAGTTCTTCATCCTGATGTTTCCACTCATCATTTAGGTTTTCCAGAAGAATATCGAGGATTCAAGAAAGCAGTAAGAAGAAAACACCCAACTTATGCCTCCAAAATTGAAGCTGAAGTTGATAAGCTTATCAAAGATAAATTTTTCAGAGAAGTTCAGTATCCCAAATGGGTGGCTAATATTGACCCTGTGAAAAATAATAATGGACAAATTAGAGTTTGCATTGAATTCAGAGATTTTATCATCATTTTCCCAAGGATTATTTTCTAGTTCCGATAACAGAACTCTTAATTGATGCAACAGATGGCAAAAAATCTCTTTCATTCATGGATGGATATTCTGGGTACAATCAAATACAAATGGCTCCAGAAGATGAAGAATCTACAGCCTTCAGATCCCATAAAGGTGTGTTTTTCTATCGAGTAATTCCATTTTTCCTGAAAAATACAGGTTCAACGTATCAATGTGCCATGAACCATATCATAAAACCCTTTTTATGGAAATTTGTTGAATGTTATATGGATGATTTGGTGGTTAAGTCCAGAAAACGTTCTGATCACTTGGCCGATCTGGAAATCATATTCAACAAACTTCAACAACACAATTTGAAGATGAACCCCTTGAAATGTGCTTTTAGGGTAACCTCATGAAAATTTATCAGCTTTTTTGTATGCCATCATGGTACTAAAGTTGATCCTGAGAAGACAAAGTCAATCCTTAGTATGTCACCTCCTCAAAATTTGAATGAATTTATAGGGCTTCAAGAAAACTTGGACTATATTCGCTGTTGCATTGCCTATTTGGCAGGAAAGTGTTTACCCTTCACCAAATTAATGAAGAAGGGAGTCACCGATGAGTGGACTAAAGAATGTCAAGAAGCATTAGATATTATCAGGAGATATCTCTTGAGTCCACCTGTATTAATGACACCCGTTGAAGGAAGACCACTTATTCTACATGTAAAATCTATAGAGCGATCATTGGGTGCTTTCCTTGCCCAAAAGAATGATGCTAGGAATGAAAATAGCCTTTATTATCTCAGTCGGACTATCATTGAGGTAGAAACTCGATATTCAAGTATTTAAAAGTGATACCTAGTATTAATCATTGCAGTTCAGAAATTAAGACACTACCTGCAACATCATGAGGTCCAATTGGTGTCTCTCAATAAACTACCCAAATTTATCCTTAGTCTTCCAATGCTTATAAGACATCTAGAAAGGTGGTCAGTTATTTTTCAACAATTTGGTATCTATTATGTGTCTCAAAAGGCAATAAAGGTCCAAGATCTGGAAAATTTCCTTGCTGAACACCCATCTGTAGAAGATACATCTTTAAATATTGAACTTCATGATGAGGAAGTCTTATATATTCAAGATAATCCTCAAACCAGGGAAATGTACTTTGATGGTTCCTCCAGAAGTCCAACAAAGAAGAAAATGGAAAATCCTACATTCAACAAAGTTGGGTTTTGAATCGTGCTTATTTTCCCTGAAAAGGCAGTGCTACCCTATTCCTTCTTATTGTTGGAAGGCGGTACAAATAATGAAGCAGCATATCAAGCTCTCATCATAGGTTTGGAATTAGTGCTTTAGGAATATGTGAATCACTTCAGGGTAAAAGGGGATTCACATTTGGTAATCAAACAAATCAATGGGGATTACGGCATCAGAAAAGAAGAATTAATCCCTTTGTGTGATTACATTAGAGAGTAATTGGCAGAATTTCCTTCAGAATTGAAATTTTCTTATGTTCCTCGATCACAAAATGCCCAAGCTGATGCACTAGACAATGTAGCCATAGCCCTAATAGATCAAAACCAGGATGAAACAATCATCAGTATTGTCCAACGACGTGTAGTTTCACCTTTTTTCATATCAGAATAGAGGAAATCAATGAAATCAGTCCCATTTCTGAAACATATGTCCATATTATATGATGGATGATACATATCAGGGAATACCTTAAAAATGGAACACTACCACCTGATAGACCTGGGAAAGAACAAGTCCGACGATGTGTGGTCAATTTTACTCTTTATGATAGCCCAGATCACTAAAAAAATTTCCATAAGTGATGTTTTGAATGAATTATCTTCATATGTATTGATGGTGAAGAGATAATGGTTGTCATGAGTGAATTTCATTAAGGAGTTTGTGGTCCCACCAGTATGGACATAGACTTTCTGGTCAAATTCAAATGCTTGAATACTTCTAGCCTCTAATGATGCAAGATTGTGTTGTTTTCTCTAAGAAGTGTCATTCTTTCCATGTATGTTCCACCTTCATTCATCAACCCTTAGAGTTGCATCAAACAGCTAAATACTCATGGCCATTTTCCACATGGGGAATGGATGTTGTAGGACCTTATCTCCTAGCTACATCCAAGTAGTTTAAGTATATTCTTTCTGCTACTTACTTCTTTTCCAAATAGGTAGAGGCAATACCTCTCAAATAAGTTAGTTCTAAAGGAAATGTTAGCTTCATCAAGTCTAACATCATTATCAGATTTGGTGTCCCTCATACCATATTGACGGATAATGGCACCAAATTTTGATCATCTGAGATGAGAAAGTTGTATCAAGAATACAACATTAAATCTAGCCATTCATCTCGGTATCATGCAGCAGCCAATGGACAAATAGGAGCCTTCAATAAGACTCTTTCAAACATAATGAAAAAAGATGGTGCATAAAGATAAGAAATCATGGCCTGATAAACTTTTTCATTATTTATGGTCTTATAGGACCACCACCCACACTACTATGCGGTCAACTCCATATTCATTGGTATATGGAACAGAAGCAGTCTTTCCCATTGAGGTTCAATTAACTTCACTCATAGTAGCCATCTGTGATCAATTATCTATATATGAACAATCTCAGAAGTGATTTGATTAATTCGAACAATTATATAAAAAAGATTGTGCACCCTGAACTACTTGGAAGTCTATCAGAATCAAATAGCGCGAGCTTTCAATAAAAAAGTTCTTCTTCGTTCATTTATTCAAGGATAATTGGTATTGGTCCTTAGAACTCCAATGATACCAGGAAAGAAACCTCTAAAGCTTGAGCCAAAGTGGTAAGGACCATATTGAATACATAAGGTCTACTCCAATGGATCTTATTCTTTAATCTCAATGGATGGAGAACTCATTACAACTCCAACCAATGAAAGATTCTTAAAGAAGTATTTTATGTAACACAAATACACCATTTTTAGTCCTTACTGCAAGACATTAAACTGCATGGTCCCTTTAGTCCTTACTGAAGGACTTTAAACTGCATGGTCCCTTTAGTCCTTACTTCAAGACATTAAACGGTATGGTCCCTTTAGTCCTTACTACAAGACATTAAACTGCATGGTACCTTTAGTCCTTATAGAAAGACTTTAAACTGTATGGTCCCTTTAGTCCTCACTGCAAGACTTTAAACTGCATGGTCCCTATTTTCCTTGCTGCATGACATTAAATTGCTTTGCCTATCTATCTTCCAACATGATGTTAAACTATTCTTCCAAGCTGCAAGACGTTAAACTGCCAAGCACCCCATATCTATCACACATGACATTTAAACTGTGAAATAGTCCCTTATACATTCTACATGATGTTAAAATGTACAGATGTCCTTCAAGACGTTAAACTATAATACGTCCTAGCTACATTATGTTAAACTGTACAACACCCTTTTGTCTCACATGACGTTAAACTGGGCATCATTAGGGTTGTTGTTACCTCTTGTTTCTCACACTGAGCATGACTCACGTGAGATTAGAGTAAGCTTCAACCACAACACCCTCTTTGGACTGCTAACCACGCGTAAGTCCCAACACCATCTTTGGGTTGTCCTCAAGTATAAATCGATCACCAATTCATTCTCAATCGAACTATGGGGACATTGATCCTTTCCTTCTAGGCTGGGTACGTACACAACCACCTGAGGTTCATGCCCAAAACCAATATCTTCATATCAGTTCACCTCCATCTCATACGATGTTGATTTGTGAAGCTCCCCCCCCAAAACCAATATCTTCACATTGGTTCATCATCATCCATTCTATATGATGTTAAACCATACAGTCCCCCATTGTCCTCACTGCAAGACACTAAACTGCATAACAATACGTCCTAGTTACATGACGCTAAACTATGCAGCACCGGTCCATGCATATGACCTAAAACTATTTTCACTTTTGTCTTGTATGACAATAAACTAAAACAGTCTCTGACACCCTCACCTGAGAGGGAATCATTATTGAAATTGATCTCCAATCATGTTATATTCTAAGTACCACGTGCATACATGGAAATGTCTGAACCTTTAATCTTGGATCCAACCATCATTGCACTAAATTCCCCTTTCACCCTTCACATGTACGAACCAAATCTGTACAGTGGGTATTTCAAGAACTATGTATGGATTGATTCCAATCATTATGGGATATGTAGGAATGTTCTAGCATCCCTCGAACCCATTCCCAAGTCTTTGGGACTATCCCCAAATTCCATTGTCAGTACTTTGGCTGAAAATTCGCCATGTGAACACATGAATGTGGTCTGAAAACCCTGGTCTTTATTCACATTAGGTTTATAACAAACACACAATGTGTCTTCCTCATTATGGTCTGAAAACTTTGACCCTAAACTAATATCTCATACACTCTCTTCCCACATGATTTTAAAATTTATTTCCAGAACTACATATGGCTTGATTCTCATCTTAATGAGATATGTAGTGAAGTCCTGCATCTCAATTCAGGACCCAGCCACAACCTGATTATGGTCAGCATTGGTCTATGTATCTCCTTCATGCATTGGAAAATACCCATTTTTATGTGTCATACTCCTAACCTTAAATACTTCCAGATCTCCATAACACTTTTTCATGACTTCTAGTCAAAAAATTTCTGATATCTTAGAATTCTTTTTTCCTTACTATTTAGAACATTACCCTAGGTGTCCTTGCATAAGTAGTCTACATAACGAACATGTCAGCCAAAAGATGCTATTATTTTACTCTATAGCCAATGCCCTTAAGTGGGCCTGTATAATTCAAACCCCCTAATGGGTATTTCAAATAGTGGTAACTTCATTCTTTGGGGGAAAACCTCTTTTGTCCTTATTGGTCTTAATGCTGGTATATAGGGATTCGCAAAAAACATCCATCCTAAACATATTTGTCCCATACTCCTTTTCATGATATGAAAGTATTCAAGTTTATGGTTTATATTTCCCTTCCCTACATTTGGGTAAGACCTTCACATGAGTGACATTCACCAATTCTTTGACAATCTAGATTAGGAATATCCTCTCCATATTCAAGTACCTCCCTCCTTAGAGAAGACTCTGTGATTTGGAAAATTTGAATCCTCATAAACTTCCACTGGATTTTTGCAATAGAAAAGTAAAATTTCTGAGAGTTATTTTGCCTGACTATGTTGCATGTTCTACTAGGTGGCCTTGCATAAGTAGTCTATATAATGGACCTATAAGCCAAAAGATTCTATTATTTGACTATGCATCCAATTCCCTTATGTGTCCATGCATAATTCAACCCCCTAACGGGTTAGTCAAATAGTGGTAACTTCACTCTTAGGAAATCCTTCCACTAAAACCTTTTAGCCCTTTTTTCATATCATTTCTCAGATTCAAAATTTCTTAAGTCATAATTTAAATTTTTTCCCCCATACTAGAATGTTGTAATATGTTTTCAAACAAATTATCATGGAATTGAGTCAATTTTAATCCATTCGGTCGAAGCTATTCAACCTTAAACATTAGCCTTTTTATGTCCGACATGCATGACTTTAAACTGCCAAAAAAAGACTTGGTACTCATGAAATTTGGAACTTGTAAAAGGAACTCTGAAGAAAAGTCGAGTCCCAGCTCACTAGATGTACATATTGTATGATTTAGGCAATATTGAGCAACAAAAGATGCAATTTTTGTGTGGTTGTTTGTATAATCCTAGAGAAAATCAAACAATGCTTACTAGGCCTATTGGATTAGGTAAAAATATATATAAGTAATTAGCATAAAAATTCAGGTACAAATGAATGAAGATTAAATTTCTTTTTCAGTAATGCAAAAGATTTGAAGAACATCCATAGAATGGAGTATGCTATTTTTTTCAAGAATTATAAGAGGCTTTCAACATAACTTTTCATTTGATGTACGACATCCCGAGCTTCATTAGCAGCCACTTTAAGTTCATTCACTCGACCAACATCACTCTTTTCAGGGGGATGGAGTGCCCCCTTGGCATCTACGATGGTTTCATACCATTTGTTGGAATCCTTCCAATGAATTGTTAAGCTAGTCAAGTTCCCCAGAAACAATATCTAACTGTTGCTAAAGATGCATATTCTGGACAACTTTCTACTTGATCTTATGCTTCAGCTCCTTCAACTTTGCAGCATGATCGGCCTCATCTAGGGACACCGAAACCTCAAATTTGCCGATATTGGTCAACTGCCTCGCTCTAGTCATATCTTTACGACACTTTTTCTCCTGCTCCCTCCTTAAGATGACTTGTTTCACCACAGTATGGATCTCATGATATCCAAAACCACCAAGTCCCAGCATGACGAACAAGGATGATAGTCACGGTATCTTCAAAGACAAATATTCAGGAGGAACGTCAGATATGATATTCCATATATTCTACCATGCCTTACGAAGTGATAATTGGATCACCTTTTGCACATCTGGGTCTGATTCATCATCACTATCACAGGGGGAATATAGTCCAAGATTAATGCACTTAAGGAAGTTCCCTATTCTGATCCTTCCCCCCCTGACCCTTGGTACTTCACTTTCTACTCTCGTTGGGGCTGAGGCTGATGCTTCACCTCTGGATTTATCCACTGAAGCTGACATCCCTGTATAGTCAATTGAAATATTTGGTTAGTTTCAAAGGATAACAAAAGTTGATTAAGGTATCTTTCAAATTAAGTACAACCACATATATTATCATCTTTTAACCAACGGTAGATCAGCAGCATGAGAATGCTCCTCCCCATATTTCCTAGATTCAAAAGGATATTCGGGACTTATTTCAAGAAGCTCTACTGGGTTAAGCTCCACCTGATCTAGTATCTCTGCAATGATAGGGTTGTCTCTACCCCCTTCAGGCATCAGCATATCAACAAATTGCTCAGATGGAACTGCACATTTCAACCAATCATGGTCAGAGATGTAATAAACAATTTCAACCTGATGAAAGATAACACTCACGTCCAAAATCTTCTAAATCACATGGAAATTTAACATGATCTAAAATTTCTTCAAAATACGTGCCATGTTTCATCATTTCATCCAGTGATATCTCAGATTTCTGGTTAGTCTCACCAGTGGGAGCATTTGATGTGTCTTCTTGGCAACCCTGCTCCTTCGGCCTCCGACCCCAAATAGCTTCCTCAGAAAAAATTGTAGAGTCAGTTCCAGTGGTCACCAAATGTTCTGGTGTAGATGTTGAACCTAAAGAATCATATAATGGAAGTCAGTTGATGTCTTCATTCAATTTTCTATGAAGTATTGTTAATTTACCAGAAGCATTCTCTTCTCTCCTTACAGTAGCAATAGGAGAAGTAATGGGAACAGAACCTGGATCTTCTTCACTCCTCATTTCTTCAAGAGCAGCCAGGTCAACATGAATTTGCAACTATTCACCAGCACCCTCTTTCGTCCTCAGAGGAGGTTCAGTCCTCTCCCTCAAAGGGGAAATGGAAGAAGCCCCTGAAATCCCAAGAAGTATGAGAAATCTTTTCATGAGTTAGGATTCATGACTATCTGAATGACATACCACTACTGATGAAGCATTTAGTTGTGGAATTCTTCCGTCGATGCCTTTTCTTATTTTACTTTTTGGGCGTGTTGACATCGTCACCTCCAAATATAGGTATTGGATAGTGAAAATCCATTTCTAACTCTTCATCCATGGCTTGTCGGCCTAGAGATACCTCGCCTGGTTCATGAGGAGATTCAACGGCTCCAAGAGAGGTGCCACCAGGGCTGTACTGTGGTGAAGGGACCTCAGTAGTTAATTTCATAATAAGATTCAAGATGAAGAAAGTAATTTCATTGAGTAACAAATCTTTTACTGAAATTATGTTGCAAAGTAAGTAAGGAAATAAATTTACATCTTCAGGAGCCACGTAATCATGACATTCCTCGTCTACTGAAGCACCAATCCCCTCAGTGGTGCCACAATACATCATTTTCTTCACCTACATGGTAATAATAATGGTATCATTAATGCAATATATGAGCATTTATATCTCTCTAATGAAATCCCGCACTTCATCAGGGTTATCCTCGAAGCGGATATCAGCAGAATCCCAGAGATTCCCCACTCCGAGGATATGTAGCCCTTCGCGTAAGTCCATCCAGGCAGTTTCAGCATCACAATATAAACTCCACCATGTTTGGACAACCTTTGGTCATAAATATTCATCATGTGCACCAGAAGGCCGCGATGAGGGTCCTACAATCTGGGACTTCAACTTCTTCCCAGTTCCTGCAATCACAGATAAAGGATAAGAAAATGAAACTTGAAACTTGTTGCTCTATAAAATAATGAAGACTAAATTGCCTCAATGATATAACCCACCAGACGTTGATGGAGTATGTCTCTTGAATATGGTAGGATGATTATATCTAGCATGAAGCCACTTTAACGCATGTCGTGCCTCATCATCCCCATCCTTAGAATCTAGTGAATCAGCCCCAGGTGAGGAACCTGGTGAATCAGCTCCAGGTGAGGAAGAATCACTTTCTATATGAAGGGTTTTTTCCCAGACAGTTGTCTTTTTTGTCCCCACCCGAGGAACCATATGTTTCAGTACCCCTTCAGGGTATGATGCTACCCAGTTCTCGACATACCGTGTGCTCAATTGACTCACCGCTCCAGTAACTGGTAGATCAAACACTACCCCTATTTTATCCATAGCTGTCAGCAACCATAGTTGTCGGGAAACCATTAGATTCTGCTCTAACCTGACATGCATGGGAGGGGATACAACAATCTGTTGCAGACACTTGAATTAGCATGAAAATCTATATGGAGCATAGGCCTCGCATATAATCTCTCCGTCATTTCTGGTGGCTGATACACCATCTCTGCAAGCCAGCATATATGATCTCAATTCCAGGCTAGTTGTTCCATCTTAAACAAACCGCCCGGTTGGAGGGTTTTCATAAGGAAAGAAATGAAATTACTTGAACATGATCAGACTCACCTTCAGATCATTGGGACTGAGGGACAACAGATAAATTCGGGAAAATGAATGCATCGATGGCCTAAAAGAACTTCTAGGAACCTGCACTTCTCTATATACAGCGTATGTCCTGAAGTGAGTGGCGATCGATCCCCACAAAACTTGTAATGGTCCCACTATTCTCAAATGAGACTTACCCATATAGACATAGAGTAAGCTCCTGTGAATCTTTTCCAAAATCAGGGTTGCCAACCAAACCATTTTTTACTCAGCCAACTTGGCTGCAACAACTAAGGTCCCTGGCCTGACGCCTCCCTTCGAATCCCGAACTGGTAGAAGATAAACACTGATCCACAAAGCTAAAAAATCCTTCGAGATGGGTCTTCTCTGGGATTATTTGATCCAATTAATACCCCTACTTTTCTAACTCTCCCGCTACCAGAGTTGGCTAGAAGGTGCCAAGAGCACCCCTCTTCTCTGTTCTGGGGCAGCTGGTAGGACGATTACAGGTGAGCCCCTTCTCCTTCTTCTTGATAAGAAACATATCCATGCACTACTCTGGATTAATATCCTTTCTAGAATGAGTTCTGGTGGAATTTGAATTCTTGATCTTGTAGAAAATTTTCAATAACTCATGAGCCAAAGCCAGAGTCTTCTCCGAATCATTCCAGGTCACCTTGGGGGGGGGATGAATTCATCATACATTTCTCCCAAAATTGGATCCCCTGAGATCTTTTAGACATCCCACAATATGATGCCTACTTCTTCGTGAGTCAGATGGAAAGAATTGGTTTCTGGGCTCCAGGGACTGATAAGCTTCACACAAAATTGTCATTCCTATAGACATATGTTTTCCCAACCCAGACGGATTCATATATTGCATATCCCTTCATATCCTCAACAAATTCGGCACAGGTTTGTCGCACCAAATATGCCCATATCTGAGTTGGATTCACACATCCTCCTGGATGGAAATCCAAACTATTTTTCCATCCCTTGGATTGATCCATTTGACAATTTCAGAAAATAGAGGGATAACAATGCGGCTGCAGCTCAGGCTTGTGAGGTTTCAGATCTGGAGCACATGAGATATAATTCATTATGAAGACCTTATCCACTATTCTAGAATTGAAAAATGATCCTGAAACTGAGACATTTTCTTAATTGAAATTGGTGTAGGTCTGAAACCAGGAATGAGGAATATAATTCTTTGAATCTGGAACGTTGACTCCTTACAGATGACCATGGCCATATAAAGGCAAGTAAATGCTCTGTGGGAAATTAACATGATAATTCTTCAAGTACATGGAAAAATATGGGAGAGTACTGTCGTAGATATCATAATAGTCATGGACAACGGTGTTCATCATATCATCAATTCTCTTGCTAGCAAACTCATCATCCAATCCAATTATTTTGGGATCCGTTGAATCTACACAAAGATCTAACATTTAACTTTTAAGTAAAGTATGTTTTTTTGAAATAATTTTGAGGAAAACAAAAAAATGGCTAAGGCATTAGGCTACACATGTATGGCCACACAAGTGTGGTCGTGAAAGTGTGGTTGTGCAAGTATTGTCGCGCAAGTAGAATCGCGTAAGTTAAAATCTTACTGAAGAAGCACGACACAAAAAAAGAGCGATCAAACGAGGAGATGCAGACACTTGCGCGACGATAGCTCAAAAAATTCGAAGGTAGGATGGTTTGTGCAAAGTGGCACCCTTATATTTAGGAAATCCCACAACCCTATGCGCCAGAACCTGTATGCCAACATCTGTGCATCGCAGAACCCTTGTTTCTCATTTTCCTCAGAGTCAAATCCCCTTTCCTTTTTTGGATCCAACTCTGAGGGGGGGCTTTTTTTATGATCCTTTCCATCACAGAGTCCAACTAATGGATAAAGGGAATACATTAAGCACAAATAGAGTCATCCTTTGAAGAAAATAAAAAATTGACAAAGGCATGAACAAGGAACCCTTTAAGAAAGAGGCGCGCAAGTTTCCTTCTAGTCGCAAAATTCACTTCCGCGCCACATATGGGTCGCGCAAGTCACTTGTGCTCCCTATTACTTTTTTTCCCAAGGTTCCCAGTGGCCTATAAATAGCCCTTATGGGACCCCCATTTCAAGGAAGAATTTTCCAAAACTCAGATTCATTCTCTGGTCGCCCAAGTCTTTGTCTGACGTCTTCCGAACACTTCTAAGGTAATTATTTACCTAGACTGGAAACTCTAAAGAGGAAGAATAAGGAATAAGTATTAGAACTCATCAATACTTGCACACCTAAGTGTAATTTCTTTAAGGGAAGTGAAGACACTTGTGTGCTGCCTTTCCCTATCAAGGGAACTTGCCCACCACTCTTCTAGAAGCCTCTAGGGATGATACTAAGGTCTTTAGTTGAAAGTCGCCCAAGTGTTACCCTATAGATTCTTCGTCGCCCAAGGTGACTCATGTCGTGCAAGTATACTTGCACGACCAGGACTTGCGCGCCAGAAATATACTTGCGCGCCTCATTCCTAGTCACCTCCTTTCCAAAAATTCACCTCTCCTCTTTAAGACATGGCCTTCAAAAAATTCTTCAAATCCATTTATGGCATGGTTCCTTTGTTGGATTAATTATTTGAGAGGAATTCATTGGTCCTCCTTCTCATGATTAAGCCCAAAGTTATAAGTTCCCTTTAATTGGACATCTTCCTCCAAAGTAAGTCCCAACCTTATTTTCTTTTGATTTGGGATTCCTTCTCAGGAATAAAACCCAATCATAAGTCCCTCTTAATTTGGGCTTCATTTTCAGGAGTAAGACCCGAGTTAAAATTCGAAGTCTCCATAAAGTAAAAATAGCTTTATGGACCCTGCTCCTAGGATTCTTTCCTAAACTAAGTCATGATCTTCATTTACTTGGGTCTTCATACATACGTAAGCCCCACATCATTTATTATGACTGCATCTTTCATGGAACAATCATCAGATTTACTGATACCTCTTGTATCTCACACCGAGCATGACTCATGTGGGCTTAGAGTGTAAAAGTAATTACGACATATCTCTTTAGACCATTAATCACTCATAAAACTTATACTTCTTCACCCAAACTATGTGGAATTTGATATTTGCCTTAAAAGTAGAGTACGTAGGAAGCCTTTCTAAGGTTCAAGCACATCTTTCATTAATTATTTTCTGTCTCATATGACATCAAAATATATCCTTACAAGAAAACTACGTGGGTTCATATTCCTTTAATTTTAACAAGGATACGTAGGTATCCCACTTTCAGGTTTGATCCCAACTCTGAAATAATCCATGTCTTTATGAATGACAATAAACCTCAAGTGCCCCACTGAGTGGCTTTAAAACCAATAAGGTTATCATAATGACCGAGAGATTTCTATATAATGTGTTGAAGGATACCATTGACTAAGAATCTCTAATAAATACGGATGATTCTCTATCGATACAGAACTTCAAATACATATAAAAGATTCTCTAAATCCCATACCTATCAATCATTGAGTGCTAAATCTAATGGAATAACTCATTTTCATGCTTTGTAAATTAATAAGGATTCGGGAACATAACTTAAATCTATAAGAGAGTCCCGGAGTAGACAATAATTCATCCCAAAAATATGTGATGATTCTGACCTCCCATCCTCTAGACAAATTCAAATTCTTAAGCCTCATCAGTCCACAAATAATGAGCACCTACCTTTAGTAAGTATGTCAAAATGGATATAGAATCATTGGATGTTTCCCGTTCTATGAATAAACTCGTTAAAACCCGATTGTAAAGTTTGAATCTTAAACAAAAAAGGTCATCCCCATTTCCAGAAGAAACAATCATACCTTGCAGAATCCATGAATGTAAGGTTTCCCATACATTGTGAAAAACTGGATAACATACTTCTACAAACATCAATGAAATTTTAATGGCTCTAAACAAAAAATTATGACCTTTATAAAATATAATTATTTGTATAAAAACATATTATATTTCTAGAAAATCAATAATTAAATAAATTAGATATCTATTGATCAAAATATCATCAAACAACTGAAGTGACAATATTATGTAAAATGGATGTTCTAGAAAATGAAATTAGAACGTCTAAAAATTTATTCACCATCCGAATTACCTATTTAGAATTTTATTTGAACTAATGAAATCAAGATAAACATGTTTTATTTAAAAAAATCAGGTTTCATGTGAATCTGATATATGTAGAAATTTCATAAAAGAAAATAGAATAGCTTTTCCAATCTATTTTCTATAGAGTTTCAAAAACTATAGCATTAACTGCATTGAACATTTAGAGTACTAGAAAATCAATTTCAGACTTCCTCATAAACTAATTAAATTTATAAAAATATATTTTCAATCCAAAATAATAATAATCACAAAAATATAAATACTATTGTTTAATATATCATCAAAATACAGAATAATTTTTAAAATAAAATTACATATATCAAACAAAATCATTAAGGGTAAAAAAACTATAAAATCATATGTAATAAAAAAACATATTGGTGCACAAATAGTTTGAACACATTTTAAGGAATTATAACGTGGGTTAAGGGAATTTCTAAACTAATTTTCATTCTTTGGGATAATTTTATGCTTCTTGAATATGTTATGACATGCTTATGGGTGAAATGACTTTTGAATATCTTATATTGTATTTCCACTTGTATTATATAGATTTATAGTGAATTAAAAAAACATATTCATTTGATTAAGGTATAATTTATTGATATTATACTTTTGGGGGAATTTCTATTAGAAATATGCATATAAGATTCATTTTTTTTAAAAAATACTGCTTTTATTATATATATGGCATGAACAGAATTTTATGATTTCATTTAAAGTTAAAAAATTTAAGCTTACCGTAAATGTTTATATGGTTAATTTAAAAGATATTTTGTTCTATTGTATATGTGTAGATTTTTAAATTTGGTTATTTAAAAATGAAATGTTTATTCTCTTAAATGAATATTTTTATAATGCAATACTTTTTAATTTATATTTATGTTATGGTTCTTGGGAATTTTTTGTAATAATGGATTGTTATGTGATAAACCAATTGTGGGTTGTTATGTGATAAACCAATGATGGGAGATTACGTGAAAAAACTAATGATGGGTATTTCCATGATAAACCTAGGATGGTTGGTTACTTCATAACAACACATTAGGTGCTCAATAGTTGGAGGTTGGGCATACTGGTTACACCATTTTTAAGAGTGAGATGTAAAATTATGTCCCAAGTTAGCTGATTATATTTTATATTCTTTATAATGTATTTTCATGAAAATAAATTGATTATAAAAAGTTAATATATTGATCTACTTGAAAAGATTATTCATTTTTGTCAATAAAAAAGTATGTTTTTTTGAAAATATTTTTATGGATTTCCACCAGAATAATTGGCTCCTTTAAATTAAGTCCCTTAATATGCTTTTTTACACATCACAAGTTATAATTTTTTTACAGGAATTAGGGAAGAATAGATACAAGGATGATATCATGAGGATAATTATGAATATTTGATCATGAAAAGAAACCATGTTTTTGTTTTAAGACTATTATTTTATCAAAGAAACGGATACTACGTAAAAGATTCCACTTGTAATGTATGGGTTTATTTTTGTATGGGTTAGCCCCAATTCTCTAAAAATCTAAACAGAAAAAAAATCTTAGGGATATAATATGGTTGATTCTAGCTTAAAATAACTAGAGTAAGTAATATTTAAGGACAATACCATACACTAAGTGGGTGTTTTTAAATTAACTTACTGAGAATAGGGAGGTATCAAAAATTAAGCTGGAATTGTTTGAATATGCTATTCAAAAATATGACACATTGACTTTGAAGTAATATTTACATAAATAGTATGACTAAAAACTATAAAAATGTTTCTATCAATGTAATCACACAAACATTAAATGTTGTATATGATGGTTGTAAAATCTACCTTTATAAATGGAGATCTTTAAGAAGATGTTTACATTGAAAAGCCATGGGTTTTCACCTTAGATAATGAGTCTTTTATAGTTTATATGTCAAATAAAGCTCTGATATTGATAAAAACAATTTTTTATATCCTTTTATTCAGATTTAAGTTGCTATCTAAGTGATATGATGTTAACAAATGGAAAATTTAACACTAATCTTTCTGTGAGAGAGATATCCACATATACCCTCATACTTATTTTTTTATTTAAATTACATCATATTTGTTGGTTCCAAAGAGTATCTCTATAATGAATTTGATGAGTAGATTAATAATAAATTTGATACATCTATTATAGGTGAAATAAAATATTTTCACATATTAATGATTAAGAATAATCGAAATTACATATTTTAATTTGAGGGAAAATATTCTAGAGAATTATTTAAAGATGTTAGAATGGAATATTTAAAATAATTTTCAACTCACATTTTAGTTAGAAACAAATTAAACATGGATTAAGTCAGAGTTAGTGTTAACAAAAAACAATTTAGATTTATCATTAGAATCCTATTTTACATAACAATATCAATGAAATGTATTACTTATGTAGTGAAACTATGTGTATGTTTTCAGAGTGCTCCTAAAGAGTTTCACTAGTCCTATTCTCAGATAATTTTGAGATATGTGAAGGAAAAAAAATCATGGGAATCTATATGGAAACAATATATATTTGGACCTTATAGGATTTATAGTAGTATAATGAGAAGGAAAATGTACTAATTGAGGATCCACTGTGGATGTAACTTTCATTCTAGTAGAGATAGTAAAAGGAACAATTCAGTGACACTGAACCTAGTTGAGGTACATTATGTAGCTTCTACACATTATTGAACCAAAATGACTTAGATACAAGTATAGATTAAATATTTGAAAGTAAAGGACAATATTCCATTGAAAATTATCTATAATAATCCGATTACTATTGATATTTTCAATAACTAAGTGAAAAATTAATGTTCCAAGAACATTGAAATATGATATAATTTTAACAAAGAAAATGTGTCTAATTGTAATATCACGATAGAATACATTTTTATAAAAAATAATATTGATGATATCTTTACCAAATCCGTGAAAATAGAGAGGTTTCATCCTTATTTTCCCACATAAATATTTATGGATGAAATCTCAAATATTCTTTGGATTTTTTTGTAGAAGGGGAGAAAAATTTAAATATTATTTATCCAAGATGACATGTATTATTTTTTTCATCTTTATCAAATTGGATAGGTAACATTCCATTTAGTAAGACTAATTATGTGGTTATTATATAAAGTGGGATAAAAGTGAATGTAAATTGAAGGAGATAATATCTAACTCATTTTACGCAAAACTTATTATTGGTGAGTGATGGGTTTTTTCTCAAAAACATTACCTTATCTAGTAGTTTTTTTAGGAAATTACATAGGGAGAAATCATATTATTTTATGAATCATTGTGAGAATTATGGAAATTGTAGTATTATGGTTGAAAAAAATAAAATGGTAGTATTTAATAACTCATAAACTTTTTGTGAAATTCTAATTTTTTTTAACCAATTATGTATTAATTGTTTTGTGCATTAAGGTAGTTGTGGATTTAAATTGGATGTTAAGAGATTTGTATTTAGTGTTTATGTAATTTTTTGTGATACATGAAGGGTTCACATTGTTTATGACATGAATAATGAGGAAATTATGAGAGATATAAGAAAAAATTAGGAATAAGTTTTTAGTAGTCTTGAAGAATCTTTAAATAGGAAAATTGGTCTAGATGACTATGAGGGATTATAGAATTCCACTCTTGATCTCAGTTATTTTACTATGGCCTGTGAAATAATTCCTAGTCTCTAGATTTACTATCCTAGCTTAAGACTGGACATAGAGGTTCTTAGATGAGTTAGAGCATATATATATGGATAATATGTGATCATATGGGCCAGTATGTAGGAGAAAGTGTATTCTTAGCTTATATAAGAAAGGAATGGTACTGTGGTTCATGGGTGAGAAATAAAACCCAATGGAATTCATCAGTTATATTTTGGAGTGTTTGTGGTTATTAATAATACCCAATACAATTTTAATTACTATTTGTTACTCAAAATTGTCATACATTATTAAAATACATAAAATTATATGGACATAATGAATTCTATAACTTTAAATACAACATCCCAACTTTGGTTTCATCTTAAACCTCTCAACGTAGGGATTCAGATCCATAACTTCATTCCATTTGACCAATGTGATCAAGTCAGCCTAAATAAAATGGTTCGGTCATTAATTTAAGATCATGAAAATCATGATATGGATAGACCAAGATTATCTCCTATTTCTTCCATGAAATAAATCCTTAACAGTGGATAAGAATGTGCAAAAAAAAATTCTTCCTGAGTTCGATACGTGTATAAAATTTCCCATGCAATCATGTGAGTTTCTTACGTAAAACAGAATTTCTTGGATTCTACAATAACACTATTATAAGAATTTTTAAGGTGAAATTGAAGAGATATATGTTTTAAAAGTATTATAAAAGATAATAAAAAATTGTTTCTAGTTTTTGAACCTGTGGTGATTTATTTTTCTAAGTTTCATTGAATATAGAAGGCACACCATGATTTTTAGAATACCCAATTATATTATCATAGTCAATAATCACATATAAATTCTCTCATAAAATTCATTGAAAATTGATAAAAATGAGACTAAAAACAAAGAGGTGTTACAAATAAAATATGATCTATTTATTCATGTTATAATTTCATAGAGATCTTTGTGCATAATTGAAACATGTTTCTACTCCTTTCGTGATTTCTTTACAAAAAATCATTGATAAATCCATGAAGTAGAATATAACTATTTTGGATTGATTATGTCAATAGTTAATATTATAAATAAGAATAAAAAACTACAAACTCTATTATGTGATTAAGAAATAATCTCAATAAAATATTATTTATTTTATATTGAAATATCCAAGAAACATTCATGGTAAGAAGTCGATATGTGAAAGTGTGTTCTTATACTTACAGGAAGATAATATAGTGAATTTTATTTTTCATGAAATAAGTTTCATGTGTTTGGTACTTCGTAAGGTAACAAGAAAAATGATTTGTTGGTATATGTTTTTTGTGAAAAAATTATTGCTTAAAATTGATATATGAGAAGTATATTCAATGAAAAATTATTTCATGGAGTAATATCCACAAACTTAAGAGGTTAATTTTTTTCACAATTTATTTATGTTAATAGTACTTAAGGATGAGATTTTGTAGCATAAAATATTCAGACAGTTTGAGTTTTAAATCAAATATATTATGTAGGTACTAAAATTGATTATTCGAGAGGATAAATGGTATATCTTCACCAATTATTTCGGAAGAAATCAGATTTAAAAGTTGTTTATCATTACAGTTTGAACTTGTTTTCTGGTAAAAAAAAGAAATTGTTGCTATCGTGGGGCTGTATCAATTAAAAATTTTGTAGTGTAAACAATTTTTATTATTGTAAAGAATCCATTTGAGGGATTATAGCCAGCCAAAATAAGGAGTAGAAAATAAAATTGAGGATGAAACTTCAAATAATAATGCAACCCAATGATATTTATTTATTTATTGATTTGTATCAGGCTAAAAAATAATATAATAATAGATCAGATCCTATTAAGTCAATATATATTGATTTACAAGAAATTAAATTTATATTTAGTCAAAATAAATTCAACCCCCCTTCTCAGTGGTGTAACACCACCCTTGTCCATTCACTAAAAGGGGAAAATAATAGGGGTATATCAATCCAATATTATTGATCATGATAACTCAAACATATAATGTATGAAATAGTTTGGGAGGAAGAGGGGATTCCCAAAATGATTTGGAATAGATTTTATTCTCACCATAATGTTCTTGAAATTCTATTTTGGTAGGAGGAATAAACCCTTATTGAAATGGAGGGAATATTAAAGATCATATGAAATTGAGTGAGGACTCAAGATGTAATGGTTGGGAGTCTTGGTTGTTGGTTATATAAACTTCCTTGGAGGGTTTTTTTAGTTTTCTATCATCTATTAATTATTTATATAAGTATTTTATGGTCATATGGGATGTACTATATACCATATATGTTTGGTTGACATTGAAAAGACCACATGCTTTATATTTTAGCATTATGTGATAAGGATTACATGATGTAGTTTTTGTTCTAATGATAATGGCCTTTGAGTAAAGAACGTTTTGTGGATATAACTGATGTACACAATGAGACAACCTTGTCTTTGTGATAATAAATGATATGAAATCCATTTTTTATAAACAATGTCATGGGAACTAAGGTGAAGTGGGGGGGTTTATTAGGTTTTGTAGTCATGCCTGATATAATTGACCTAATCATCACCATGTATCCTGAATTAATATGAATCAAGTTGGACATAGTTCATGGATATTTAATTGTTCTATATAGGTCCATCTCATGTACATGAGAGGAATACATAAATGCATAGATTCCTTGGTGGGAGTGAGGGATGAAAAATTGATGGACATTGGGTATGGCCTCATCACTAAAGAAGAGTTTTGTATGGAAATGGAAGCTATGAATTTTCCTAGGATGTGGTAGAAATGTGTCAATAAATTTCTTGATGTAATAATAACAAATTTAAAAAATATTTATAATTATAATGTAATTTAGTTATAGGTTATGTGAAACATGTCACAAGTGTTTTCTTGTATAACCAAAACCAATGAATCCCAATGGAATGAAAAGTGAACCCTGTATTACCATTCTCTTATATAAGTGAGAGAAATTTTTTATCTTGGATGTATATAGTAGATCCTTACACATAATTCATTTTCACGTTATATGGAATAATACAGATATATTTATGATTTATGGTATGGACTGTATGTCATTCAGTTTAATATCTTGTTACAAGGAGTCAAATGTCATATGTTTTTAAGGTCATATAAGTATCACCAATAGCAATAAATTTAGAGTCATACAAAATTGAATTTATATTATGCAGTCCAATGCCTCATAAGAAAAAAAAATTATTCATCTAAAATAGTATAAAAACATGTTACTTTTCTTTTAGAGTGATAATGACATACATGGATGTTTGATGAGTCTCAAAATACTCTAAATAAATTATAACATTATTTATTTCTTTAAGTATGAGAAAATCCTCAAATACAAAGAATTTTTCTATATTAAAGTCAGTGGTAAGAACAATAGTTGGGATGATATCATATAAATTCATCATCAGATCTCTTTATTTTATGGAGCTCAATAATTTTTCATTCTAATGAATAGATGAAGTATGAAGCTATATGCTCAGTCTTAAAGGAATAGACCTTATCTCTCCTATCATCAAATGATTATTGACCCTAATTATATCACATGAATTGTTGTTCTACTCAGGGTATTAACATGAATATAGCTTATATTTGGGTGGAATCAACTCCATTATATCCTCATATATCTTCTTATGAAGAAAATATTTAAAGGAAATGAATCTCTTTATTATCCACCTTAACAATTGGTGCTAAGGGAAGTAACTTATATGACCTAACAAATATGCCACATCGAGTCTCTTGGTCTTAATAATTGGGTTCTCAACCAAAATTCTCTTTATTGAAATGGAAAAATAATTAGAAAATTGGTTTTATTTGAAGGAATATACCTTGATCCATCTATTAGTAAGAGACCTCTGATAATTCTACTTTCACCACTTTTCACATATGCTTCTATTTTCATGGGAATATCATTGAATTTGGGATATTATTGGTGGCTCTTTATTCTCAATCAACTAAGGGGCTAATGAGAAGATTTTGGTAATCAATACATAATGATTCCACCCATAAAATTTAGAACACTAATTGTATTGGGGACTTCCTCTGGATTTCTTAAGTTGAGAGATGATAAGAATACACCAAATAAATGGGTGACAAATATGAAAATTCTCCAACCATATTGGATGGGGTAATTTTCTACAAGGAGAACCTCTAAAGAAGGATACTATAATTTCAAAAAAGGGAAACCGTCCCTAAATCAAATATCTTATTATATTTGGTATATTTTTATTTTCCCACTAAAACATTGTGATATTTTCTTTAATAAATATATCAATATCAACTATAGGGGTGAAAGTAAGAATACAAGAATAAACCCTTTCAATTTATAATAAAAGTATCGGTGGATGATGATAGGAGTTAGAATGTGCACCCTAGGGATTGGATCTTCTGCTAACCTTACACTAATTATCCTTCAACATAGCACTTTGAGGCATCAATAGTGTTGATGATTATTTATTTAGTATGATGTGGGTTATGACCAATATCTTCTTCAACTGTGCTAGTAGAGGATGATAGGAAAACTTATAGATCCTAAATTGATTATATAAGAATGTGATCATCTCTATTTAGATTCCACTCATCAGAACTAGGTGAAAATTCATTAAACCCAATTGATACATTTATGATGGAAAAGGGAAAAACATGTGCTCCTCATCTACTGAGGATCTCATTTGGTTGGATAATACTTATTCTCCCATCATTGAGTGCTTGAATTCTATTTGGTATTGAGTGATTATGGAATCCTTATGGATATATATTTCTATTTGTCTCACCTATTATGATTGTGTTAGATCTCTAGAGGATGGAAACTAGAATATATTATAAATTGAGATACATAAAGAATTATGTTTATAAATGGTTGACTCATACATTCCTTGGTGATGTAATCCTCATGATATACTATATTCTAGATCATTAATCCATCAAAATATTGTGAATTCCCATATGGGGAATTTTACAATTCTTCTTATTCTTATTAAATATTTTATAAAACATAAAACACAGGAAACTTGGTACTTTCTAGTAGATTATAACCATCATTGGGCATAATTTTCAGTAGATCTTTGATGATGAATAATTCATTGATTGTGTGACCACTCATAAAATGGTAATGTAAGGAATTTTAGAGATCCTATTTGAGTGCTTCGTTGGGGATATAGATTTCTGAAAATGTGATTAGTCTATTCTATAATGTAGATATGAAGTACCTTGGGTCCAATTCACCATGGAATGAATAAATCTTATTCTTCCTATTTTTAATGATATGTATCCCTAGACTTTTTGTCTTGAGGGTTACAACAGATGTTTCTGATTTACCTATATTTGTTATTCATGATGGAATTTTTCAAACATATCTTTATTTTTTACCAATGGAATTATCCATAAATTGTTTTATCATTATAAAATATTGTAACTCAATAGAATAATTATGGGGGTGACCATAGTTAACTTATCATCTTAGAGGTTCTCCAAAAACATTTCTAATAATTAATCTTAATAATGTTTTATTTCCATGGAATATGTCTAACTCTTCTATCTTAAAATGAAATATTTGAACTAATAATTCAATTTCTTCTTGAAATTTTGGCATTAAATTGTAGTTTTTTCCATAATGCAGAATTAAATTTGTATCATTATTGCTAAGTGATATTTTCTCAACTTACAAAATACCCAACTGAAATGAGAATGTACTTGGAAAATTTGGTACACTCATAGGTAAGAACAAATTGTCTATGTTTAGTCGAATACTTTTTTTTGGGGGTTATTAATTTGGGACCACAATAAGAATAAAAGTGGGTAAGATGATACTTTGGATCTCCCCTTATATCTATTTTTGTGAGGTTTGGTTTCATAATTATTGTTGAAGGAGGATTCAAATTCACTCACATTGATATGATTTCATCATTGGTCGTACCAGACCACATTTTCCTTCCAAATCATCCAATAAAGTGGTAAATTTTTTATTTTTTCCAAGGTTACCACCAACTATGTCATCATTTAGTGATATTTTAATTTTTTTGATGATATATTTCTAGTGTGGGGAATTATTTGATAATACTCAGTTTTTGTAGTCAAAATAGAATATTCACATGATTTTAAGTAGAGGGATTGGATTGATTCTAAATATGTGTATTGTGAAACCTCCCTTAGTTGGAGGGAGTTATCCAAAGTGGGTATGGCCTTAGTTTTATGATCATACCTAGTATGTACGATTCCTTTAAGAAATTAAATATTATTTTCTCCAAATTCCCTATTTTGGACTTTATCTTAGTTATCTAATCTTATACTAGTATAGTGTAGCAATTATTGTGGGGTTCGGTGGGGTATGGAAAATATAAACCCTCTTCTAATATTTTTCTATTATTTGTGAAGTTCTTTGATATTATCCTGTTTAATTTAATCAATTGGGTCAAAAATGATGACATTAATGAGTGAGAGATCAATGGTAAGAAACATAAGTTTCTCTAGATCGGGTTTTTTCATAATATAAGAATATTTCTTCCTGATTTATGTTACTATAGATAATTATGGTTGTAGAAATACTCCTGGTTCTATGGGATAGAGTGTCACCTAGGATATTATAGATGCACTTCAGACTTCCACTCCCTTTGTTTCGCAAATACAAATTTCTAGGTATTAAATCTTGAAGGATACAACTTGGAAGACCCCCATATAGGTTATTACCCTTAAAAATAAATGAGGGGTCTATTTAAATTGTAACCAACGATATATTTTTCAATTTATAAGGTTCTAAGAAAATAGTGATTTGATTCTTCTTAGTTTCCATTATCTAGATATTTCAATGGGAATTAGGGTTGTTGGAAATAAGTGGGGAATATACCTGATTTTGAGTTGCAATGGTCATATTCCCCAATCATGTTATCTTCTAGAGTGTCCCTAGTATGGGAAATCATGGTAGGAAAAAATACCATTTTAAAATTGGGTCACACATTGGTTATAAGGATCATAATAAATAAAATCTTTCCTAGGAAACTTATGGATGGTTTATCTAATGTCATAGGTTTCCTACACCATTTTCCTATGGTAAGGGATGTTTTCATTCATGCAATTTGGGGGAAAGATCCTAAAATAATTGGGGGTGGTAAAGAGGGACACCTATTTCCCTATATCATATTATTAATAGTATAGTACATGGGGCTTCATCTCTTGAATAATTTATTATGAAGCCTCAAAAATAAAAAATAATCAATTAATATGGTATTCATAGACTAAATAAATTCCCCAAAAATAAATAGATATACTATGTTTAGTACATTTTACTTTAGTTTCATGGGGATATGGTCTTTATGGTAGTTTAGGTGTACATTTATAGCATTAATTAGTTATGCATAGAGACTTGTGGTGTTATTTGGGTTATAAAATATTGTTCAATGACATGACATTAAATATTTTTTTATTGGTTCCATTTTTATTAAAGGGATTCCTAAAATGGGTGACAACCCCTAATGATAAATTTATTAGTTAACCATGAGAAGTAAGAGTTCATGGTCAATTAATCTCTTTCATGGGAAAATAAATCACATCCAAAATTCCATTTTGTCTCTAAAAAACATGACATCCAACTCATGAACATCACTATTTTTTTTTTAAAGTTATGAGGATTTCAACATAGTTATTTTTTTCCAATAAAAAATTGACCCATACACATTTTAAGCTAATTAATACCTTCCTTATAGAGGTAAAAAATAACTTAGGCTTTACCAGTGATGCTTTGGATGTGCATTGATCAATAGGACGGGGGTCAGTATCATCTCACCCAATATGGGGGAACTATTTAATAATATTGAAATTTCTTCTAGATTTCATATATGATCGTGAATCCATAAAAAATATCAGAGTTAGACTAATTACCACCATGTAAGTTATCGATTAAGAACATCTGTCGATGTAAAAATTTGAATACATCATAAGATATCAATCATTCACCTATTAATTGGGTATAATATTTTTAAATTTGAAAAATGTGAAATAATAGAATTTATCACCATCTAGGGAGGTTGTGGGTATTTTATTGTTATATATACCCATTCTAATGAGATGGGCTTTCAACATATCCATATGAGGGGAATCAAACCCCATTTAGTCAATTTCCTCATAATAAGACAGAATATTCCTTTTAATGTTTTGTGAAAAAAGACACATATGGCTCCTTGTAAGGTCAAGTATCCATGATAAATAAAAGTGACTTTTAAGGTTGTGTGTGTGTGTCCTATCAAGTGATGAATTTGATATTCTTGGTGGAATCCTATGTATCTTGGTTTGTAAAAATCAAACCCCCTAATTTTTGGATATGAAATGTTTAAATTCATGTGGTAGAATAGATTCATATCCTTTAATGTAATTTGGAAAGGAAAATTATGTATGAAAATGGTTGAAAAAAAGAGAGCGATAATGGATTATTCACAGGAATTCCCTTTTATAATTTATTCTATCCATTGGTAATTAAGTATGAGAGGATATGGTGGATCCTGAAATCTAATAAGAGGACCATGTAAGAAAACTATGTCATAAAATGGGAGACAATAAGAGATTGAATGGGTATTACATAATAGATACCCAAATAGATCATCTGATATTCTGCTAACTAGGAATGAGAGGATATAATTGGGGATTATACCTAGTTTGAGGACAATGCTGAATGTTTGGGTCATAAAAGGGGTGAAAATAAGAGACTGATTAGGGATTATACAAGAACCACCCTAATGGATCATACATTCTATTTTGACCAAGGAATAGGGGATATGGTTGGGGATTAAACCTAGTAGGAGGACCATATATGATGCATGTCGTATTAAAGGTGAAATAATAGGTGGATAAGCATGGATTGTACATGAGTTTCCCTAATGGATTATCATGTATGTTCGTAACTAGGAATGAGAGGATATGGTTGGTGTTAAAACTGCTACAGGTACCATATTTATGGTTCATTTATGAGTCCTAGTAATGGTATCACTGATGTATTTTTAGGGACTTACACTAAGAAGGATGCCCAAATCAATGTAATTTTGTGACATGGGGTATGGAATCCTATTCCATCAAATGTTTTAGAATAATGGATAGATGATTTTATTCATAGGGAGTCCCTATATGGTTTATTTTTCATTTTTAAATAAATTAGATGATATTTTATTTAGTATTATACCTAGTAGAAGGACATGGACCATACTTTTGATCTAGAAAGATACATATGGGTATTGGTTGTCTACTACTCAAATATATCTATCTTAGTAGGTGACTTGTGGGATAGAAATAGGGGTTGGTTCTTACACATGGTAGATGGCCTATGTGAGGGTAACCTAGGTAGGTTAACTGTCAAAATGAGGCACCTTGTATGGGGACTTGGATTAATGGAAGACATGTATAAGGGCTAATTAATGTTGTAACCCTCATAGTGGTACTATGGTAAGGTGGAAACCATGTAAAAGGAATAGGATATTTGGAACTCTAGTATGAGAACTAAGAAAAGTGGAACTCATGTATGGGTCTTGGGAGAAGTGGTACCTATGTTATGGGACTAGAGATATCCGGCACCCTAGAATGAGCCTTATGTGATGTTGAACCGAGGTATGAGGATTGGGTGAAGTGCAACATCGGTTAAGGGACTAAGGATACGTGACACCCAAGTATGAGGCCTGGGAAAAGTGGGTACCCTATTTATGCGACCAAGTTGAAGGGGATCCTAGGTATAGAGGCAATGAAATAGGGTCTCCATAATATTGAGTCTTGGGAAAAGTGGTGCATATTTTTTGAGACTAGGGAAAAGTGGATCCTTGGTATGGGGACTTGGTGATGCAGGTACAATATTTATGGGTTTTGGAAAAATGGAATACTAGTAAATAATATTTTTATAATTACTAGGGTGTTTGGGTCCCTATTAAATAATCATCAACATTACTATGGACCAAGGATCTCTAGTAAGAGGGATCTTGAATAGGTAGGGAACACATAGCTCATACCTCACATTTCACCATTCAAAAGTCCCATATAAAATAATTTAATGGGGGTTTATTTATAGACCATGTGGTACTGAACCATGGAGATTCATATAGGGGACCTAGGCACTTGACAAAGTCATGCTAATAATTTTGGAGATGGGGTGTCATGCATAAAAGTATAGTGCATACATAACTGGGTACACAGACCTAGGCATGAAATAATTGGGTGAGCGCACCCAGCCATACAAACCTGGATGTGAAAGATATATCAATTCTGAACTAGGAACATAAGAATAGGTTACCAAAGACTAGTAAATTCAAATAGAGTTCATGTTGGTGGTAAATTGTAATATCTCAAAACATCTTCTGTCATAAAATATTTTTCACCGCTTATCTAGGTTTCTGTTTAGGAATCACATCTAATCAAATAAAATCCTAAAAAATAATTATTCCCCGAGATACAAGGTTTCTAAATATCATGTTTTTTCTAAGGATAAAACTTCCCTTAATACCCTGAAAAATTGTATTTATAGTCTTGAAATCCATTTTCATCAGAAATGTATAAAATATGTGGCCTACACCCCTTGAGAGGTCATCACCACCAAATAACCTGATTAGGAAATACTTTATAGTAATCTGATCCCTCATCATGTGAGGAGTAATTATGTACATGAATATCCCATCTTCATCTACTTAGAGTATCGAGATACTTTTGTCCTCAAACAGGACCTATCACATTTGAGTGTGCACTGTGTAATGGATTTCATAGCTAAGTAAATGGATCACATTTTGCAGGGTTGAAACTTGTTTTTCCGTAAGGTAAAACAAAAAATCCCATTCCAACTTGTTTTTATGGGCTCCTGATATTCCACAATGGAAATATGGAGATGTGTTAGTTGATTTAATTTTGGATTTCCCTCTAGATTTGGTATGGAATTATTACATATGGGTCATTGTGGATTAATTAATTATTTTGGATTGCTTTTTTTTATTAAGTAGTTTATCATAGTGTATGTTTTGGTGAGGGTTTATATTATTAATGTGGTAATAATCTGTTGAATTTGGAGGATGATCATGTCCAATATAGATCTTTATTTTACATTATCATTATAGAAGGGATTTTTACATGATTTTGGTACATGATTACGAATCAACAAAATATTTCATACTCAAAAGGATAGAAATATAATTTGGATAATTAAAACATTAGGGAATATGTTACAATAAAGTGTCCTTGATTTTAGGTAATCTTATGTGAATTATTTTTTTGGTTGAATTTTATTATAATAAGGTCAATAACATATCCATTGGCCTGAAAAAATATGAGGCATTATTTGGGATCCCATATTGATATCCTTTGAATTGGATGAAGTTAAATGAGATCATAACCCTTAGAAAAGGTGTGGTGAAGTGTATGATGATGATGGTATAAGTGATTCGAGATAAGAGAGAAACTACGCAAGATAATCAGAAAAATTATACATATTATGTAATAACCTGGTTTTTCACTGAGGTATAGATCCTTTAATTTCATGTATAAATCTTTACTTTGGACCTAATATGGATTCCTAATGATTTAGATTAGGTTACAAGGGTTTTTTGGGGCTTTTTCAGAGCCAGCAACCCATCTTTTTGGAAGAAACAAACTCTGCGCATGGTTAAGAGTAAATCGTGTGGGGTTTTTGCACAGTTTTCCGAACTCTGTGGAAGGGGGTTTTCATACAGTTCCACCTCACACGGTTGGTGCAAGGATGTGCATCCAAACCATGCGAAACCCCCTTTTTCCTTGGTAACCATTCAGGGGTGGTGAACTGTTTTATCAAACTGTGTGGAGGAAGACTTTTCGGGCAGAACCGTCACACAAGGTTTGTGCACCGTGTGAAAAACTGTGCAAAAACAATTGTAAGCATGCCAAAAAATAGTTTAAAATGTACAAAATTTTCATAATGTTCTATTAATCCTCCTCCTTCCTCCTAATCCATGAACCAAAAGGATTTTCCTCTTTTTCACCCATTTGAATCTTTTTGAAGGCCAAATCTCGGGATCGAGATATCTCCTTCTTCCAAAATCCGATCAAGCTTATGTTCATCACGTTGTATGTGCAATGGTAGGTACTTGAGTCTGTTATATTGGTTCTTATTCTCTTTCATCATCGACCTATATATCTCCATGTGATTTTTTTTACCTCTGAGCCGAGGAAAATCAATGGCCGATACCATAGGAGAAGATTCGTACAACCCTATGGTGGGTGGTCTATAACTCATTCCAAAAGTTTTTTGTTTTTGAAATGTTTCTGTGGGGCCCACCAGTTTTGTTGGAAACCATTTCTTAAATTAACATGCAATGATTATACTCATTAGAATTATATGGTTATGCTCTTTCAAAATATGTGATTAGTTGTTAGTGGTTTCACCCACAACTCAATCCACCTCATGTCATATGTTATTCCGTAATTGGGTTTTTAGTGTTTTGGAATATTTGATTTCACCCTTCAGGTGTGACTTTTCTATACCTTTTTAAAGGTGAGTATTTTTATTATAAATGGCATGTTATTACTTATAATTGAATAATAAAATGTACAATGTATGCTCACCACTTGACCCGCCTAAGGTAAGTGATTTCAAATTAATATTAAATGTGAAATTATAAATGTCAATTATACTAGGTATATAACTGGACTTAATAAAAGAGATTAAATAATGGTTACATGTTCATAGGACCCCTTTCCATGTTTATAGAAGGTAATAGAGTGAACCATAATAATTTATTATTCCTTAATGGCTAACTAAGACTTGATTAAATGGTAGAAATGATACTTGGCCTATACAGACAAATGGAAGACAAGGATTGGACCAATAAATAAATGGTTTCAACTCTACTTGACCTATCCACACAAATGGAAGGCAAGAAATAACCCAAATGAATTACTATATGATTATAATATCAAATAGGAATGGACTGACCCTAGCTCACCTTGGATTCTGAGAGGAGAATACCTTGGGTCTCAAGAACCCCATTCCGATTCAAGGATATGATTTTCTATGGTTGATAACCACCAAGATTATAGTACTTTTCTATTACTTTCATTCCATTTATACCATCGTTAGGTCCCTTTCCTTATTATAAGATACCTCAGATACACTCCTTGGATCCAGCATTGACTAGTAGGTGCCATGGTGAAAGCCCACAGGGCCCTATATTTTCTTAGCCCCATTTTACCTTGGTTGATCACTTTGGACTCCGTAGGCACATTATTTTGGAATGCATTGGATTATGCTCCTTATATTACACTCTTCCCCATTATCTAGACTTAGATACTACTGAGTTTTCTTACTTTGAGTTTATGTTACCTTGATTTTTTCCAAGGAAATCCCTCACCAGATATCATTATCTAGGTGCCTTGTTACATCTTGGGACCTTTACTACTTATACTATCACAAGGTGGTGTCAGTGTTGGCTAGGTGTAAATACCTATAATTCTCGTGGGATTTTTTTTTAATACATGGGAATTTTACGAATCCTAAAAATTTTACGGCGCATGATTCTAAGGCCCGGTTTGCCTGGAATCAATTTCTGAAGTTTTGTTCGGGTACGTTCAGTAAACGTACATGTTGTATTTTATAACTTTTGAACCGGTGCTCTGAATTAAAATCTGAGGGCACCATTGAACTCGCAGTGTCGATGTTTGCTTAATAAGACTTTCACCTCAACAGTAGTCAGTCATGAATGAGAGTTAGTTTTTGAGTTTCTAAGGGGAAAAGTTAAATAAAAATAAGTGTTAACTTATTTTTATTTTTGAGGTGGTTAAAACCTCCAAGTGGGGGTTAGGTGTGGGTACCACCACACTATAACCTTCTTTGAGAGGTTTTGGAGGAGGGTCCCACCTGAGGTTTAAACATCTCTTTATAGTTAATGAGGCGGGGACCACCCGAAGATGAAACCCTAGGAACCTCCCATTTATGTGGGAGAAACACTTCAACTCCCCTTTAATTAATTATGCCAACACTTCTCCGCTTTAATGGTTCCATCTCCCATTAATTAATTTTGAAAATTAATTATTCCAAGCCAACGATTAAATTGTGCAAACACAAAAATTTTGCTACATTTCTTTTTGAGAGGATTTGGGCTGGAGAAGGATAAAGAGGATATTACTTGAGAGGAAAGGAACTCTCCAAAGAAGAATGCGAAGAAACCGATGACGCTTCTTCCTTGGTCTTCTACCCCGAACACTTTCCGACTTTGACAAATCGACGTCGCCTTTCGGATGCACGAGATTAAGTTGGGGGGTGCATGACGAACGCTGTGAACAACGAATCGATGTTCGCTTTCCACAACATCGTCAAAGATCATCGAAAAACGAGGTAGGGGTTTGAGTTGAATTTGTTCCCATTATACGTCATTCAATTTATGAATTGAGTATTTCCATTTTATATCAACAAAATGTGGAGGGCTCAAACCGCACGAACACGGCCCGACCCTCGCCCTTTTATTGGTTTCGTTTGATGACGATGAAGGCAGAGCAACGAGACCGGTGTCAGGCATTCCATAAAGAAAACCGGCAGAGCAAGGCCGTCTTGTCTCCAAAAGGGCGCGGTACCGTCACGCCGCACGGTGGAGTAGGGGGCTACGGCTAGGCTGGGCCACGATGGAGGAGAAGCGGCGTCGTCGCGCCGCGTGGTGAAGGTGAGTCTTCACCAGGGTGGGCTGCAGTAGAGGAGACAGGGTGGTCGGCGTCGGTCTGGCCATTGGTGGCGCGGAACCGGATGGCCGCTCAGCTAGCCAGACAAGGCGGGACCCCATGGGTCTCGCAGCTTTCGAACCAGTTCTTAGTGCCGGTTACATTCGACAAGCAGGGGGCGCGACACCCCCCCCCCCCTCCACGCGTGGCCAGCCGAGCCATGCGGGCCACCATCCAGCCCGGCCACGCGGGCTGCCAGCCAGGCAGGCCATGCGGGCTGCCAGCCAGCTGGGCCGAGCTGCCCTCGGGTCAGGCCACCCCCTTTGTCTGAGCTGCCCACTCAGGCTAGGCCGCCCACTCAGGCCGAGCCTCCCTCTCGGGTTGGGCTACCTTCAGGCTGGGTCAGACCTGCGGGCCAGTTCGGACCCCGGTCCAGTCCGAGTCGGTCCGGGTTGGTCCGACTGGGTCGGACCGGACCCAGACCATATATGGCATGTTTAAACCTTTTCTCCCATATCATGGGCTACGAGTGTCTGATCGACGAACCGTCTATCATTATAGAAATATTAGAGAGAGATGGTTCTTTTAGAATATACAACTAGAGGGTTGGACACAGTTGGAGTATGGTTAGGTTGGTTTACCACAAACACCAACCACGCCCCTGGGACGGAAATGCCAATAACTCACAGACCAGGAGTCCGATTTACACATCGTCTATTGCATTGAGACCCATTTGATGAGGTGTACCTTTGAGATACTTCTACATGGGTCTTCGTGACAGTTGGAGTATCGACCAGTAGCCCGTGGAGCATATCCTCCCAAAGACGAGCAAGTAGAGTATGGAGACCTAGTAGCTGGCTGAGACCAGACGACTAATGACCTTTCGACTTGGAGTGTTTTGACTAGCCCAGTGGGAAGCACCTCTGTGTGACGCGGCAGACCGACTGTGGGGAGAGCCTATGTTTGACGTGGAAGACCCACAATACTCGATAGGAGCAGTACCTCAATAGGCTATGAGGGGGAACGACTCTATGTGACGTGGCAGACCCACAGTGGGGAGTGCCTCTGTGTGATACAACAGACCCACGGTACTCGACAGGAGGAGTACCACAACAGTCCAATATATTGCGAAGTCCCTCTGTGTGACGTGGCAGGCCCACAGTACTCTATAGAGGAAGAGTACACCAGTAGTCGAGGTTTCGACAGTTTAACTGGGAGTGTTACTTGTTACCACCCTTAGAATAAAATCCTGGTTTTTATCTGAGTCAATGACTTTTGAGTTTTCCTCATGAATGAGATGGGTTACTAGATAACGTAGGTATATTTATGGTAATATACCTATGTAATGGTTATCTATTGAATTCTTACATTTTGGGTTATGTTTGTTGGATTTTTTGAGACCTTGAAGGTCTAGGGGTCCCTACTGAGTATTATTATACTCACCCCTGCACGGGCTATGCCTACACCTCGTTGTGTTGGTTGCAGACGATAGATAGTGTTGAATGAGGCATAGAGTAGCAAGACTGGATAGTACTTGGAGGTGGACCACTCGGCGAGACGTTACACAGAGTGGATGGAAGGATGTGGAGAGATGAGGAGGCCATATGTACCTACCCATCAGGTAGGAACCCCACCGGATGACCCAGTGGATACTTTACTTTTCTTCATTTAGTTATACTTGAACTTTTCTGTTTCCTGGTAGATTACTATTGGGCTTGTATTTCCGGACCCTTTTACTTTTACCACTCTCTCTTGTATATAGTTTTACATAGAATTTTACATCTAGTTGCATACTCTGTTGTTTGTTTTCAGTTTATAATGGAAATGCCTTCATAGTTTAGGGATTTACGCCTTTGGTGATAGTCGCTAGCCCCTGGCCTATGGAAGGCGGGCTTGTGGTAGTCATGATATGGGCCCCGGGGGACAGGTCGTGACAAATTGGTATCATAGTAGCCGATTATACCACATAACTTAGGACTCTAATCATTATTTTCTGTAAAGTAATAGTGTTAAATGTACTGAGTGTGATTTTCAGTTTAGGGAGTCCATTATTAGTGCGCTCGACCGACGTATCCATACACCAGGACCCTGACTTCTGATTTCTGACTCAGTTCATGAAAATACTGATTGCGTGTGTGTTTAAAAAAGTTTTCTTTAAGACAACTCAACCAGGTCAGCTCACCATGTATAGTATTTTGACCGTGTCAAATTTGATTCTTTCAGGATGCCTCCCCATAGAGCCCCAAGAGTCATACACTCTGACAGCACACCGAGCGATGAGGCCTTGGTGTAGGGAACTTTACCAGCAGAGGTACCAGTGGTACCACTTCCCGTTGGGCCACTGATTCCACTAGCCCCAGCAGCAGATGATGCATGCCACTTGAGTGCATTGCATGAGTTCCAGCGCCAGAGGCCACCCTTGTTCCTAGGAGAGAAGGACCCACGGGCGGATGAGGATTGGATGGAGGCTGTGTTGAGAGTATTCATGCTGTTAGGGATGCCATCAGACCTCATGGGGATCCTTGCTGGGAGTATCCTTCAGGAAACAGCTGGCAGATGGTGGAGCCTGATGCTCTAGGTGGACGACAACCCGGCACTACTCTGGATAGACTTTGAGAGCCTGTTCCAGGCGGAGTTTGTTCCAGTGACTCTATGAGTGGTACAGATACATGAGCTACTTCATCTGTAGTAGGGCAGCATGATAGTGGCACAATACTCAGTGAGGTTCACTGACCTCTCGCGCTACTCCACAGATATGGTACAGGACCCATTTTTCAAGGACTGGACCTTTGAGAAGGGGATCAGGTGAGAGATATGAGCCTTGATGATCTTCCTCAGTATCCCGATGCAGGAAGGGGTGATAGAGAGAGCCCTCTTAGTGGAGAGTTTCCTTGCTGAGCAGTCTCCGGAAGCGAAACCCACCACTAGTCAACTTGCAGCGGAGTCTTCTGCAGCTGGCAGTAGACAGATGATACAGAGGTCCAAGAGGACCAGACCCATGCGTGAACGACCACAGGACTTAGGATCCGCTGTTCGGGGAACCCGAGGTAGTGGCATACCTACTAGGATCAGGTATTGTTACTCATGTGGCGTGTAGGGTCACATGGATCATGATTGTCCGACCCACCATTCCGATGATCGACAGACAGTTTAGGGACCACCCAGGCAGAGGCAAAGGTTCGATCGAGGCGGTCCGCAGGGAACAGGCAGACGTGGTAGAGGAGCTGGTCAAGCTTCTGGAAGTGGATGACATTACGAGGTGCTACCACCACCACCACCAGGAGGTCCACCCCAACCGCAGGGAGCGGGTGGACAAGGGAGAGCTCAGCTTTAGGTAGTTGAGGCCTATGACCATGGCGCTCAGGAGATGATTCGAGGTACGATCTATGTCTACCCCACCTTGGATATTGTTCTTATAGACATAGGTTCCAGACATTCTTTCATAGCCACTTCCTTCATTCGGAGCTCGGAGATTCTGACGGAGTCTTTGGCTCGATCCTTACGGCTAGAGACTCCTAAGGGAGCGGACTCGATGATTACGCACTGGTTCTGGCAATGTAAGATTACTCTAGGAGGCGAGAGCTTTGGCTGGGATCTCCTCATAGCGGCGTCGAGGACTTACAACATCATCTTGGGTATTGACTAGTTATCTAAAGTCTGTTCTCATATTGACTGTATTAGGCACAATGTGTTGTGTTTCCATATAGATGGGATAACGTTCACCTTCACTAGCGAGAAGGGAACAATTGCAGAACAGGACAGACTTACTCGGAGGAGGGTGCAGCCGATCACTCCCCAGTTGGCTTGCCTTACCCTCAGGGCAGTTGATGTGGAGAGTCAAATGTATCCTGTAGTGGTGGAGCAGTACACCGATGTTTTCCCAAATGATGCTCCGGAACTACCTCCTCGCAGAGAGGTGGAATTTTACATTGACCTGTACCCCAGGACGACACCAATGTCTACTCCAGCATATCGGATGGCTCCCACTGAGCTTCATGAGCTGAGAGTACTGCTAGAGGAATTGAAAGGGAAGGGATTCATCCAGCCCAATGTTTCTCCCTGGGCAGCCCTGATTCTGTTTTCCACGAAGGTGGATGGGAGCTTGCGGCTTTGTTTTGACTACAATCGCCTAAACCAGGTTACCGTGAAGAAAAAGTACCCACTTATGAGTATTGAAAACCTATTCAATCATCTCAAAGGAGCATGATGGTTCTCGAAGATAGACCTCGGAATAGGCTATCACCAGTTTAGAGTTCGAGACGAGGATGTGCAGAAGACGACCTCTAGGTGTCGGTACAACCACTATGAGTTCTTGGTTATGCCCTTCGGCATAACCAACGCTCCAGCAGTGTTCATGTGTCTCATGAATAGGATCTTCCAGCCATACCTCGATCGATTTGTCGTAGTCTTCATCGACGATATTCTGATCTACTCGACAACTGAGGAGGAGCATGCCTACCATTTGTAGGTGGTACTAGACGCACATCAGGAGCACCAGCTTTATGGTAAGCTCTTGAAGTGCCAGTTTTGGATTCAAGAGGTTCACTTCATGGGACATGCCATCTTGGAGGATAGAGTTGTAGTATATCCAGCGAAGATTGAGGTGGTACTAGCTTTGGAGACACCTAGGAGTGTGATGGAGATACGAAGTTTCCTGCTCTTGGCTGGAGACTACTGGAGATTAGTTCCAGACTTCACCATAGTTTCAGCACTACTATCATCCTTGAAGAAGAAGGGACAACCCTTTGTGTGGTCGGAGAGATGCCAACAGAGCTTTCAGGAGCTGAAGAAGAGGCTAACTAGTGCCCCTATCATGAGACTTCAGAGGAAGGAATAGGGTACATATTCTACTGTGATGCATCAGGGACTAGAATCTGGTGTGTACGAATGCAAGAGAAAGTAGTGATCGCATATGGTTCTCAGCAGTTGAGACAACATGATTAGAACTACGCTACCCATGACCTGGAGTTAGCAGTAGTGGTCTTTGCCTTGATGATGTGGTGACACTATCTGATGGGAGAATGTTTTACCATGTACTATGATCACAAGATTCCTAGGTATATCTTCAATCAGAAGGACCTGAACCTGAGACAACAGTGATTACTCGAGTTCCTCCAGGACTATGACTTCAAAATACTCTGTACTCTTGGAAAGGGGAACGTTGTTGCGGATGCACTCAGTATGAGATTAGGTATAAAACATCTAGGAGAGGTGACAGAGCAGCTGGCTACTTTACAGATTTCTTATGTGGACTGAGATGGGGTAACATTCATTTAGTCTCTTACATTCACTCCTCCACTTCTTCAGTGAGTCAGGGAGGCACAACGTGGAGACGCTGACTATGAGACATGACATGCTCAGATATCGATAGGTCAGGCACCTGATGGATTTTATAAAGGTGGGGAGCACGTCATCCTCTTCAGAAGACGTACTATGGTACCAGTAGCACTTCAGGCGGAAGTTTTGAGGGAGTTCCACACATATCCTCTAGCAGTACATCCAGGTGTGGAGAAGATATTTCAGGACCTCTGACGATAGCACTGGTGGCCAGGTATGAAGAACACAGTAGCTGAGTTTGTCTCACGATGCCTCACATGTCAGTAAGTGAATGCAGAGCACCAGGTACCAGTAGGCTTGGTAGAGCCCATAGAATTCCCAAAGTGGAAGTGGGATGGGATATCCATAGACTTCATGAAGGGTCTTCCACATACATCCTGGAGTCACGATTCGATATGGGTGATCATTGGCCGACTCACCAAGTAGGCCCACTTCCGACCGATCAGAGAGTAGGGCTCATTAGAGAGTTTGGGACACCTCTATGTGTAGGAGATTGTGCGTTTTCATGGAGTTACTACTTCTATAGTCTCTGACCGTGATGCACGGTATACTTCCTAGCTATGGAAGTTATTGTAGGAGGCTTTCAGGACGCAGCTACGTCTGAGCACCGCCTTCCATCCCCAGACAGATGGTCAGACTAAGAGGACCATTCATAACCTTGAGGACATGATACATGCATGTTTCCTCGACTCTGGAAATAGCTGGGAGGATCACTTATTGTTGGTAGAGTTTTCATAAAACAACAATTACCACTCGACCATCAGGATGGAACCTTTTGAGGCCTTGTATGGTCGAACTTGTAGATCACCGCTATGCTGGACAGACCCAGGGGAGTCAACACTAGTGAGACCAGAGATGGTACGACCTATCACGGAGAAGGTACAAATCATCCAGGAGCATAATAAGACTACAAAGAGAAGGAAGAAGTCGTATTCTAACAGGAGATGGAGACCTCTGGAGTTCAAGGATAGCGACCACATTTTTCTATGCGTCTCACCTCGACGAGGTCTATGGAGATTTGGACGAGGTGGAAAGTTTTCTATGTGATTCATCTGACCTTTCCAGGTCCTCAGTATAGTAGGCAAGGTGGCTTACCTCTTGGCTCTTCCACCTCAGTTTCATTGGGTGCATGATGTCTTCCATGTATCTTAGCTGAGGAGATACGTGCACAACCCGTCCCACATCATCGACCATGGAGAGATGTACATCGATGATGAGGTTACTTTCACGTAGTCTCCACTGAGGATTGAGGATCGACAGGAGTGGGTACTGTGTGGACGGTCGATACCTCTGGTGCGCGTTCACTGGCAGCACGGGAATCTCCATGAGAGCACATGGGAGTAGTAGTCTAAGATGCATGCTTAGTACCCCCATTTGTTCCCTTAGTTTGAGTTGTAGCATACGGGGACGTAAATCGCTGAGGTGGGGAGAATGTAACGACCCAGAATTCCCATAATTTTTTTAATACATGGTTATTTTACGAATCCGCAAAATTTTACGGCGCATGATTCGGAGGCCCGGTGTGCCTGGAATCAATTTCGGATGTTTTTTTCGGGTACATTCAGTAAAAGTACAAGAGGGATTTTATAACTTTTTATCCAATGCTCTTAATTGAAATATGAGGGAACCATTGAACTCGCAGCACCGGTATTCTCTTAAGAAGACTTTCACCTTGATGGAAATTGGTCGAAAATGAGAGTTAGTTTTTGAGTTTTTAATGGAAAAAAAGTTAAATAAAAATAAGTGTTAGCTTATTTTTATTTTTGAGGTGGTTAAAACCTCCAAGTGGTAGTTAGGGGTGGGGACCACCACACCATAACCTCCCATGAGAAGTTATGGAGGGGGGTCCCACATGATGTTTAAAAATCTCTTGACAGTTAATGAGGTGGGGACCACCCGAAGATGAAAACCTTGGAACCTTCCATTTATGTGGGAGAAACTCTTTAAATCCCCTTTAATTAGTTATACCATCACTTCTCCACTTTAATGGTTTCATCTCCCATTAATTAATTATGTTAATTAATTATGCCAAGAAAATGATTAAATTGTGGAAACACAACAATTTGGATACTTTTATTTTTTTGGAGGATTTGGGTTGGTGAAGGAGAAAGAGGATAATACTTGAGAGGAAAGGAACTATCCAACGAATAATGCGAAGAAACCGGAAACGCTTCTTCATCAGTCTTCTACCTCGGACACTTTCCAACGTTGACGAATCGACGCCGCCTTTCCGACACATGAGCTTAAGTTGGGGGTACGTGACGAATGACGTAAATGATTAATCGACGTTCACTTTCCGAAACATCTTTAATGATCATCGACAAAAAAGTTAGGGTTTTGAGTTGAATTTGTTCTCGTTCTACGTCATTCAATTTATGGATTGAGTATTGTCATTTGATATCAACATAAAGTGAAGGGATCATATGACACAAACACAGCCCGACCATACCCCTTTGATTGTTCTCGTTTGAAGACAACGGAGGCGGAGCAACGCGACCAGTGTCAGGCCGGCCGCAAAGAAAACCAGTGGCGCAAGGCCGCCGGGTCGCCGAAAGGGCGCGGTGCTGGCGCGCCGCATGGAGGAGTAGGGGAACACGGCTAGGCCGAGCATCGGCAGAGGAGGATTGGCTTCGTCACAGCGCGCGGTGAAGGTGACTCATGGCTAGGGTGGGCCGTGGTGGAGGAGAAGGGGTGGCGGGCGTCGGTCCGGCCGCCGGTGGTGCGGAACCGGCTGGCCGCTTGGCGAGCTAGACAAGGCGGGACCCCCCCTGGGTCCCATGGCTTCTGAATCGGCACTTAGTGCCAATTTTGTTCGACAAGAAGAGGGGTGCAACACCCCCCCCCACCCCACGAGTGGTCAGCCGGGCCACGCGGACCTCCAGACGGCTGGGCCATGCGCCGGCCATCCGGGCCACACAGACCGCTAGCAAGTCGGGCCGAGCCGCCCCCCTTCAGTCGGGCCACCCACTCGGGCCGGGCCAACCACTCGGGTCAGGCCGCCCTCTCAGCCCGGGCCGCCTTCAGTCTGGGTTAGACCCGTGGACCGGTCCGGGTCGGGCCAAGTCGGTCCGACTGTGTCGGACCGGACCCGGACCCGCTATGGCCTCTTTTCACCTTTTCATCCATATCATGGGCTATGGGTGTCTTATCAATGAACCGTATATGGAGAGAGAAAGATTAGAGTGAGATGGTTCTTTTGGAATATCCAACTTGAGGTTGGGACATGGTTGGATTACGGTCAGGTTGGATTGAATCAAAAAACTCATCGGGCCCCTGGGACAGAAATGCCAATAACTCATAGACCGGGCGTCCAATTTACGCGACGTCTGTTGCGTTGAGATCCCTATGATGAGGAAGACCTTTGAGATACTTCTACATGGGACTTCATGATAGTTTTAGTATCAACCAGTTGCTCATGGAGTGGATCCTCCTGGAGATGAGCGACCATAGTACTGAGACTTAGTAACTGGCTGATACCTAACGACTGATGACCTTTCAACTCAGAGTGTTTTGACTAGCCCAGTGGGAGGCGCCTCTGTGTGATACGGTAGACCCATAGTGGAGAGTACCTTTGTGTGACACGACAGAGCCACAATACTTTATAGGAGGAGTATATTAGTAGACTACGAGGGGGAGCACCTCTATGTGACACGGTAGACCCATAGTGGGGAGGGCCTATGTGTGACGTAGTAGACCCACAATACTCGACAGGTGGAGTACCATAGTATTCCAAGATAGTGGGAAGTGCCTCTGTGTGACGTAGTAGGCCCAAAATACTCTATAGAGTCAGAGTACACAAGCAGCCGAGGTTTCGATTGTTTGACATGGAGTGTTACATGTTACCACCCCTAGAATAAAATCCGGGTATTGAGCTGAGTTAATGACTTTTGAGTTTTCCTCATGAATAAGATGGGTTACTAGATAACTTAGGTATATGTATAGGCATATAAATATGTAATGGTTATCCATTGAATTCCTACATTTGGGTTTATCCTTGTTGGATTTTTTGAGAACTTGAAGGACTCGGGGTCCCTACTGAATATCGTTATACTCACCCCTTCACGGGATATGGCCGCACCTCATTGAGTTGGTTGCAGACGACGGACAATGCGGATTGGGGCGGAGAGTAGCAGGACTGGACGGTACCCGGAGTTGAACCACTCGGCGAGACGGTACACGGAGCGGACGGACAAACGTGGAGAGCTGAGGAGGCCATATGTACCTACCCTTCAAGTAGGAACCCTGGAGGACGACCCAATGGCTCCTTTACTTTTCTTCATTCAGTTTTACTTTTACTTTTTTGTTTCCTTGTACATTACTGTTGGGCTTATATTTCCATCCCCCTTTATTTTCAGCGCTCTCATTTGTATACAGTTTTACTTAGAATTTTACATCCATTTTCATACTTTGTTGTGTGTGTTCAGTTTATAAAGGAAATGTCTTCCCAGTTTAGGGATTTACACCTTTGGTGCTAGTCACCAACCGGTGGCCTATGAATGGAGGGCTTGGGGTAGTCACAATAAGTGCCCTGGGGGACGAGTCATGACACTAGGCATCACATGACATATTAGTATTAAATGGAAATTGATTAATTAATGAACTGGTTACATGTTCATACACCAACTGAGTGCAGAAGCAGGTACTTGGTTATTTAGTTATATTGTACTAATTCTTTTACTTTATATATATGCATGCATTCACACTACTATATTCCATTATGCGGGATAGATGTTATAAGCACCATTAGTGGTGGCCCACTGAGATTTATCTCGCACCCTCTCCGAGCATCATTTGGTACCTTGAGAAGATTACATGGTTGCAAGTATTGACAAAGGGAACCGTACAACTTCCAATATTTTATTGCATGTTGATAAAATGTATCTTGATAGAAGATGACCAAGTAGGATTTCGGGATGATTGGAGTAGACTTTTTTTTCTTTTACCTTGTGGAACATGTTATGAATATTGTTTTGAATCCATGTTTTCCAATTTTCTAGTGAAATGACGTTACATCATCACTGCTCTAGTCAATACAGTTATTTTTATTCATGTTTCTCTATTTCATTATTTTGCTTCTGCTGTTTATTTATATTACATCCATTTCTTTCTATTCCATTATATTCCTTCTGTTGTGCGACACACTGATAATGAGGGAATTGTCTTCCTATGAACACACCCTAGGCCCTCACTACTAGTTGGTAGCCTCTGGAGTTCAGGAAGACGCATTTGAGTCCATGTGTCCCACCGGGCACGGGGCACCTTTTAAGTGGAAACCAGGTCTGGGTCGTCCCATAGTGGAATCAGAGGTGGTTTATTTTCTTGCATGACTATTTGGACAAAATAGATTGGAGAATAGGAATGATTGTGATCTGGTATTAAGTTTTTCTTGGGTGTCTTGAACCAATGTTTTGGGTAAAATCCATGTTACCCATAATGAAATTTTTGTTATATTACGCCTATTACAGTTGATATTATTTCACAGTTGAGTGACTCACATGCTTTGTGGGGTTTTTTATTATTGCTATTTGGGAATTTATTTTATCCTTGGCCTGATTATATAAGGGAAAGTAGTATTGCTACATGAATCATCATATTCACCTATAATTCACATGTCATGCATATTTCTATACCATATAGGTGCATTTCACTTTTTTTCATTGCTTGATATGCCTATGATTTTAGAGTGATGTTGTGATATTTTCTTGTACTTCTATTACTTTAGGTTTGATTGAGTTATTTCCCGTCTCAATTCATGAGGTTTATGGGCCCTCGTGGGTTGGAATGAGTAATTTACTGAGTCAAGCCATTTTGCTATAACAAAATGGATGTCGTTATTGGTGATAGGTGTATGGGCACTAATTCATTGAAAATTACAATCCATTATAAAGTGAATCCTAAAATAAAAAACGAATTGGTTTCACATCATTATTCCACCTTGTCATGTTTATGAAAGGTAAAGGAGTTAACCTAAGAATTAACTACGAAATGACATAAAACGTATACTTAAGCTCTTACCGATACCTAGCCTTCTCAGTGGGTAGTTTGGGTAATATGCCTTGGGTTGTGATTTTTCTTACGATCTTTTTCTAGTAGTGATGATATATCCCTACTTACAAGCCTGTTATAAGGCGTGTTCTTGGAATTTTTATACCAAGTCCACAACGACGCCTTCGTGTTGTTCTCCAGGAGGGTGGTGACAACTATGCTCCAGACATGGTGGGCCCTGAGCCGCCAGTCTTACCTCCAGCAGTGACACATGAGGCACAGGCTATTGTACCTAATTCAAGAACTAATTCCCAAGTCCATGATAGTTTCCTACTTCTAATAGAGTCGAATGAAGGTGTTCCATAGGTTTCACCTACAATGGATGATCTGAGTTGTGAGTTACAGCAGTAGCATCCTCCTACATTTTCAGGGGACAACAGATCTTTGGCTGGTGAGTTTTTTCTAGAGGCAATGTTGTCTATCTTTGAACATCCCGAAATGCCTCCAAAGAGGAGAGTCAAGGTTTCTACATACATGCTTTGGGATTCGTCCAAGAGTTGGTGGGATGTCATTACCCAGACCGGACGTCATCAGGGCATGTTATGGGTTGAATTTCAAACTGCCTCCTATGATCAATTCTTTCCTTAGTCATTGAGAGGTGACTGGTCCAGAGAAGTAAAGCATCTTGAGTAGGGTTCTATGCCAGTTATGGAATATTCATCACTTTTCACTGATTTACAGCATTTTTCACCGCTTCTAGGCAGTGATGAGCTTTTTAATGCTAGATGATTTGAGGATGGGCTCCAATATTCCATACAAAATCAGGTGAATGTCATTCACCATCCTACCCTATATACAATAGTTTATCAGGAACTTATCACGGAGTGTCACCTAAGGGATGGAGTGAGTACTTGGTTTAAATGATTAGTGCCATGTCATTCTAGTAGTTCTTCCGGTGGTTTGAAATGTTCCCTTGAGGTTTATCATCAGAGAAGTGGCAGCCAGAGTATCAAGTTTGATAGCTCTGTAGTGTGTCATTAATGTGGAAAACCAGGGCATAAGAAGACCCAGTGTGATAGAGACCCTATGGAGTGCTAGACTTGTGGTCATAGGGGTCATCTGCAACAATTTTTCCATACCTTTCCACTATCTTTTAGAGGAAAATGATCAGCTTCACCTTTCGCTTTTGGAGAGAGTTTTTTGTTCGATGCCAGGAAGGGAGTTGGAGTGGCACCAATAGGTTTGGATAAGGAGGAGATCGTGGCCATGGTAGACTAATACATGATCTCCAAAAAAGTCATCAGATAAGTCATGATCATGGTAGTCCATCTATTGCACATGGTTGTGGATCAGGATAGTTCTATCCCTTATAGCCGATACCCAAGGATCATATTGCAGGACCATCTATAGTACGGGGTAATATTCTTGTATCCTCTACTATTTTCTCTGATTTTTTTTGATACAGGTGCTCCAAACTCTTTTATTTCTGTATAAATTGTGGAAATACTTGGACTACAGATATAGTATCAGTCTGGTGTAAGGAACCTTGATACACCGTTGGGAATAAAGACAGAGGTCATACGCCAGTGTGGGGACTATCCCATTGAGCTGAAAATTACCCTTTCTTATGGAATCTATTTGTTCTCAAGATGAAAAACTTCGATGTCATTCTTGGGACATACTATTTGGTCTACTATCACACCTTTGTAAACTATTATTTCTGAAAGGTTTATTTTACATCACTAGAAAGAAATAGGTATCTTTTTAAAGGAGAGTGGGGTGTCCAGGCAGGGAAAGTGGGACCGCAACATCATGGGCTAGGTGGAGTGACAACACAGATTGTAAATCTTTTCATGGAGGATCAGAGTTTGCTTCAAACTAATTTCCATCCAGTAGTTGATTGTTTTTGGGAAGTCTTTCCTGATCACATTTCTGGATTACCTCCTGAGAGAGAGGTAGAGTTTGAAATAGAGATTTTTCTAGGAGCATATCTAGTGTCCATTACTCTGTATAGGATGGCACCTAGTGAGCTTCAGGATCTCAAGCAGCAGATAAAGGACCTAGAGGCCGAAGTATTTATATGGCGTAGTACATCCTCTTGGGGTTCACTCGTGCTTTTCACTGAGAAGAAAGATGTAACTCTCTATTGATGCGTGGATTGCAGAAGGTTAAACCATATTATGGTCAAGAACCAATATCCACTTCCTCGAATAGATGATCTCTTTAACCAGATCTTAGGAGAAACGTTGTTCTCTATGACAGGGTTGAGATCAAGTTATAATTAGGTGAGATTCAAACCCTCAGACATACCTCGTACAAATTTCCTTAGTAGGTATGGTCTGTATGAGTATATTATTATGCCATTTAGTCTTAAAAATGTGCCTTCAATTTTCATGGATTTGATGAATATGATTTTCCATCCCTACATGGACTATGTTTTGTGGTCTTTGTGGACGACATCTTGGTGTATTCACACACTCGTAACAACCATGTCCAACATCTTGCGATCTTTCTGAGTACATTGAGAGAGAATCAGTTTTATGAAAATATTTCTAAATGCAGATTCTTAATCGACAAGGTCCACATCTTGGGTCATATTATTTCAGAATAAGGGATATCTATTGAACCTAAAAAGGTTAGTGTAGTTGTCTCCTTGGGGAAGCCTAATAGCGTGTTTGATATCAGCAGTTTCTTAGGGATCACTGAATATTACTGGATTTCATACTGGACTTATCACATCTTTCTTCACCAATTAGACTTAAAATGAAGGTTTTTTAGTTCCTATGATAAGAAGCATATGAGAAAGCATTTCAGGACTTGAAATGGAGGCTTTTCACGACCCCCATTATGATTCTTCTAGAACCTGGTAAATGTTATATCCTCTTCTGTGATGCATATGGAATTGGACTTAGAGTAGATTTTATGCACAAAGACAAAGTTGTTGCATACAGATCTTGGTAATTGAGACCTCATAAGAGAAATTACTCGATGCATGACCTCGAGCAAGAAAAAGTTGTCCATGCCTTACATTTTTGGACACATTATCTATTGGGTGAGCGCTTTGTGGTGTATACAGATCACAAGATCCTCATATATATCTTTTCTCAGTGTGGATTGAACCTCTGATAGTGAATATGGGTCAAATATATACAATCCTTTAATATTGAGCTTTCTTATACCCCTGAAAGAGGCAATGTGGTTGCAGATGAAATGAGTTGGAAAACTCAAACGTAGTCCGTATAGGTATCCAGTGATGAATATAAGTTAATGGTCCTATTTTATGAACTTTATTAGGAGTTTCATGAAAGTCATGAGTAGTCTTACCTCTCAGTATTAACAGTTACCTCTTCCCTCGGAATGTTGGAGAGTGGGCAGTTTTCAGATCCTAAAGGTTTGGTTCTCTGTGAGGGTGTATCAGGAGACTACCCACCTCCGGATTGGTCTGTAGAGAGAGATGATGTCTTGTGTATATGTATACGTATCTGGGTTCCTATAGATTTGATAGAGGATTTGATGGAATAGTCCCACTCTTCCCATTGGATAGTTCATCTAGGCATCTCAAAGATGTATTTAGATATGTGATGCTAGTATTGGTGGCCTGAGATGAAACGTCGGATTGCAAGCTTCATCACTAGGTGTTCCACTAACTAGCAGGTGAAGGCAGAGCACCAGAGACCTGGATTCTTGTTATAGCCACATCTAGTTATGGAATGGAAATGGGAATATGTTTCTATAGATTCCGTAGTTGTCTTACCTAGGGTGTTGAGAATTAGCGTTTCTATATGGGTAGTTATTGAATTTCTAACAAAATCATCCAACTTCATTTCTATTCGTGGACGTTCTCAATTGATGATTTGGGAGGACTGTTTGTTCGTGATATCATATGACTACATAGAGTTACATGTACTATAATTTCAGATAGGGAGGATCGTTTAACTTCATAGTTCCTGAGATGTTTACAGAAAGCTATGTGAACTTAGGTGCATCTAAGCACAACTTTTCACCCTCATACCGATGGAAAATTGGAGCAGACAATAAAGGTTTTGGAGGAAATTCTTTGATCATGCATCCTTGATTTTTTTGGTTTTAGGGAGAACCATATCCCTCTAGTTTATTTATCCTATAATAACAGTTTTCGGGAGATGATTCAGATTGATCCTATTGTATCTTTATATGGTAGGCTATACCATTCACCCATGTGTTGGCTAGAGGTAGGTGAGGCAGCCCCACTAGGTAATCTACTAGTTTAGTATAATTTAGAAGTGGTCTAGGTAATCAGGTAGCATATGACTACTCCTCAATCTAGATAGAAATCTTATGTCAATCTCCGTTGAAGACCTATTGAGGTCAATTTTGGGGATCGTGTTTTTCTTTAGGTATCTCTTAGGAAAGGGAATAAATAGTTAATAGAGAAAGGAAGTTTTTTGCCTTGTTATGTCAGGCCAATTGAGATTCTAGAGAGAGTTGGGAAAGTAGCTTATCAGTTTCTACTTTTTCAAATGTATCATTCCATGCATGATGTCTTTCATGTCTCACAGCTTTTCCAATATCATGTTGACCTTTCTCACACCATTGATCCTAACGATGTTGAGTTAGAAGTTTATGCTACATTGGAGGAGTATCCAGTATGCAACATTGACTGAAGCATGATGGCTCTCTGAGGTAAGTCTGTCCCTCTCATATAGCTGCTATGGCAGCAGGGCCGAGTACAGGACGAGACTTGGGAGAGGGAAGCTGATGTACATTCCCAATGTCTAGAGATATTATCAGACAATGTTTCCTTACCCATGGAAGGAGAACTCAGGGGGTGATTTATTTTAAGAGGGGAAGACTGTAAGAACTCAGTTTTTAAATCAGGTTTGGATCCTTTAATTTTCAATCCAAATCTTTACTTTGGACCTAATATGGATGCCTAATGAGTTATTAAAGGTTCCATGGGTGTCTGGGGTTGTTCAAACCCTAGAACCTATCTTTTTGGAGGAAACATATTATATTCCCTGTTTAGAGTATACTATGTGGGATTTCTACACATTTTAGAAAACCATAAAAAATTTGTTTTTTGGACAGTGGTACTTTTAATAGTTGGAACATGGTCGTGAAGCCAAACCGTGCAAATTTACCTTTTTCCAAGGTAACCATGTTTGGGTGGCGCAAGGTCTAATCAAACCGTGTGGAGGAAGACTTTTTGGGTAGAACCGTCAGGCATGGTTTGCGCACGGTTTGACAAACCATGCTAACAAACCCTGTACAGGCTAAAAACCTATGTATAATGTCTGAAATCCATTAATGATCTATTAATCCTCCTCCTTCCTCCTAAAATGAGAACCAATGGTATTTTCCTACTTTTTCACCAATTTGGATCTTTTTTATGGCCAAATATTGGGATCAAGAGATCTTCTTCATCTGACATCTGATCCAGCTTCTATTCATCATGTTGGATGCACATTGGTTTGTACTTGATTCCAATTTAGTTGTTCTTCTTTTCTTTCAGCCTCAACCTAGATATCTTCATGTGATTGTTTTTCACCTTTTTTAGATCTACTCTAATATGAGGAAAGTCAAGGGTCGATACTAGAGAAGAAGACTACTACAACCCTAAGGTGGGTGGTCTATAACTTGTCCCTAAAGATTTTTGTTTTTGGAATGTTTGTGTGGGGGCCACCGGTTTCATTGGAAAACATTTCTTAAATTAACATGCCAGGATTATACTTGTTAGAATCATATGGTTATGCTCTTTCCAAATATGTGATTAGTTATTAGTGCTTTCACCCACAACTCAATCCACCTCATGACAAAGGTTATTCCATAATTGGGTTTTTAGTGTTTTGGTATATTTGATTTCACTGTTAGGGTTTGGATTTACTTGACCTTTTTAAAGTAAATTCTTCTTATTATAAATGGATTTTTATTACTAATAATTTTATAATGGAATGTACCATGTATGCTCACCACTTGACCCACCTAAGATAAGTGGATTCAAATAATTATTAAATGTGAACTGTTAAATGGAAAGAATAATAAGTATATAACATGCCCTCAATAAAAGATATTGAATAAGGTTTAATGTTGTTAGAACCCCTTTCCGTGTTGATGGATGGTAGCAGTGTGAATCTCAATAATTTATTAGGCCTTAATGGCAAACTAAGACTTTATTAAATGGTTGAAACACTACTTGTCCTATCCACACTAATGGAAGACAAGGATTAGACCAATAAATAAATGTTTTCAACTCTAAATGACCTATCGACACTAATGGAAGATAATACTTGAACCAAATGAATTACTAGATGATTAAAATATCAAAAAGGAATTAACTGACTTGATCTTGCCTAGTATTCTGAGAGGAGAATACCTTTGGTCTCGGGAACCCCATTCCGATTCAAGGATACGACTTGCTTAGGTTGATACCCACCTAGACTCTAGTTCTTTTCTATTCCTTGGATTCTCATTATACTACCGTTGGGTCCCTTTTTTTATTATAGGATACCTCAGATACACTCCTTAGATCCAACATTGACTAGTAGGTGTCATGGTGAAACCCCATAAGGCCCTATCTTTTCATAACCTCGTTTTAACATTGTTGATCACCTTGGAATCGGTAGGCACATTATTGTGGAATTAATTGAATTATGCTCCTTGGATTACACTCTTACTCCTTAGCTAGAATCAAATACTACTATGTTAGCTATTCGTGAGTTTACGTTACCTTTGTTTTTACCCTGAAACTCCCTCGCTGGATATCATTGTCTAGTTTCCTTATTATGTCTTGGGTAATTCACTACATATACGATCATGAGGTGATGTTTGTTTTGGATAGACCTCATGTGACCAATTATGATTAAATAGAAATTGATTAATTAATGAACTAGTTACATGTTCAAAAACCAGCTGAGGGCTAAAGCAGGTACTTGGTTATTTAGTTATATTGTATTACTTTTTTTACCTTATATGTATGCATGCCTTCACACTGCTATATTCCATTATACGGGCCGGATGTTATATATACCATTGGTAATGGCCCAATGATATTTATATCACACCCTCTTTAGGCCCCATTTAGTAGTCGGAGTAGATTACATGGTTGTAGGTATTGACAAAGGGAAGCATACAACTTCCAAAACTTGATTGCATACTGATAGGATTGTGCTAGATAGAAAATGACTGAGTTGGATCTTAGGATTCTTGGAGTAGACTTTTTTTCTTTTACCTTGTGGAACATGTTATTCCTATTAACTTGTATCCATGTTTTCCAGTTTTCTGGTGACATGAAATTACATCATCACTACTCTAGTCAATATAGTTATTGTTATTCATTCTTATAAATTGCATCAGTTTTCTTCCTCTATTTATTTATATTTCTTCCACTCTTTACTATTCCATTATATTCCTTATGTTTTGATACACTCTGCTAATTATGGAATATTCCTCCCACAGACAGACACTAGGCCCTCGCTAATAGTCAGCATACTCTTATATTTGGGAATATCTTCTTGAGTCCTTGTGGCCCACCAGGTATAGGTCACCCGTTATGTGGCATCTAGGTCTGGGTCGTCACATATTAAGGGAGGATACCCTTAGTGTTCAATGTTTTTTATCATTAATTTGTTAAATTATCTCCTCAACATGGAAATTAGAGGTTTGGTAAAGGTATTAATAATTAAAAAATATTTTTTTATCCTTTCAAAGTGTCATAATAAATTGGTTAAATGTTGTACAGGTTGGTTTTTCTCCCCTTAATGGATTGATTTCTTGTTGTCTTTAATTTATCATGGCCTCAGAACCATCTTCGAGATGACTCACATGTCATTGATTTGGGTGAGTGGTATACAAATTGGTCTATCTTGACCTAAACTATGCTCTACCATCTCCCAATCCACACATGAATCCATGAAAAGGTCGCTCGCCCACAAGAGATATGGAACTTCTGGGTAGAGCCCATGAAGGGGTGAGTATAAAAATGTTGAGCATGACATCCCAAAATAACCAAAATTAAGTCATAAAGAGTAGTAATATCATAACATGAATACAATAAAGAGACACATATATACTCATAACAAATAAATGGTTAGAAGTGGTCTCTTCCAATACTTCTAATCATAAGATACTTCCCAAGGCTTCAAGGTAACCCTCGTCTACGAGAATCCACTCTATGATCCATGCTACTACTAAAGAGGCTCATCCAAGAGGTCATTATCACTAGGATCACACTATAGGAAACTAGGGGACACTAATAACCCTATTGTACAATAATTCTATATAATGGTCGATTCTATATAACTGGTGTTCATGCTAGTACCATGAAATGCACTAAGGAATGACAAAAGATCCCACCCTATTCCCACAGGGGATGCATCAAACTCTATCTAAAAATGAACTCATAAAGTGGAAAAAACATTTTCTAAGGATATAATGCTACACTATATCTTCATGGGAAGGGACTAGGAGATCAAAATCAACTAATCCAGGTCTAAATTTAGGAAATGAAGGGTTCCAAACACCCTTAGAGGTTGTAAATAGTGTGTACTTGGGGTAAATTGAATGCATTTCGGAACCTTGGTCTTCCCGTGTATCACCACCTCACAAAGCATATAATCCTCCCCATACAAGACCAATAACTTGGGGTTACATGGTGTGTTAGGTCAGTCGACACCCTACCCATTTCACAACCCTGTTCCCGTGTACCTGGGGCCTTTCTCATGTACATATGGTCATGTTTGAGTGCACGACTCAACCCGTATACCCTACCTAGGCCCGATTACATAGATTAGACCATATACTATGGACATTACGATATAACTAGGGGTAAAAAAAATCACGGGATCAGGTAACACAACATGTGACATGTGTGAAACATCATATGATCTTTTCTTCTCCATGGAAACCCTACCAATGAAATTAAGGACCTACATGATGTGTAACATCAGATTATACTCTGTGTAATGTGGGTTTAAAAAACCTATGGTTCCTTTTCTACGTATTACCATGACACTATCCCCTATGGATCTATTTCCAATCTCATCGAAGTACCACAAATCTTGTCCAAACGAGCCTAAAAATTGATGGATATATGATTCCGACCATTAGATTCGATCTGGAAAAAACCACCGTCTCCCATTCCATCATCATATGCCAAACCAATGAATGAGGAACCTATGAATTGGTGCAATATAAATCTTTTTTTACAGTTTTTTAATTGACCCTTTATTAAATCCTCGATCATAAGTAGTACTTATCAAATTGATTAGTTCCTCGTAAAATTTTCACAAAATGATCGAGTACCAGGTATTTATCGAACTGTGCAACAAGAAATTTTCGTATGATGAACATTTGATGAAATGGGGGAGAAAATAAAAAGCCACAATATGAGGAATTAAGATCATACATTTTTATGTTTTCCTTGATTCATTTATATTATAATAAAAAATGAAGAGTGTAAATAATCAGCCAAAACAATTTCTCAAATCTGAATGAGAAATAATATAAAATTAGCAAGAATTATTGACCCATGAATCGCCATGTTGGTGGAGTTGATTCACATTCATCATGGGATAATTAATAGGAAAGAAAGACACATAAAATAAAATCCTTCCACAATTTCGGATTTATCACTGATAAAGAACAATCATGTGTAATAGTTGTTGGTTAAATCCATGAACATTGTTTGTGTAGACAATTCCTTCAGTACCCTTCCAATTTTAGGATAAATTTTCACCCAAAAATGATCTCATCCAAGATATCATCTTGGTTCTCAATGTTTTCCAGAAAACCCTACAAATTCACTATAACAAGGTTTAAACAGGAGAGGGCTATGTCATTGTGCCAATACATAACCAAATAAATAAATTGAATTAATTAATTAATTAATTTTATTATTTTCCCTCACAATGAAACTATAAAAAATCATGTAATTTTGAAAATGATTATGTCACACCTAGGTCAAAACCCACATTATGAAATAAGTGGAAGCCTTATATTTCAAATTTTAGCCTCTTTTATGGAGTTTAAGAAGGGATACCGTGTGTTTCAAAATGTCTCACTCAACATGGATTTCCTAGATTTGAACGGGGAATGAAGATTTCCATGAGATTCATGGTCCCTTTCAAGATATTGTTTAGGGTTAGCAAGGTGGCATGCCAATTGGCCCTACCACCATAGTTAGACAGAGCACACAACATGTTCCACATTTCATAGTTAAGGATGTATATCAATGAACTTTTATAAGTTATCAATTGGGATGATCTGGATACTGAGGATAGAGATAGCTTTACAATGTAACAATTATAGATAAAGTATTTGAAAGATAAGACCCTCTATGAACATGTGATTCTCTTTGGGTGTTTCCGATGGAAGCCTGAGAATTTGTAGGATATCCCTTGGGAGTGGGAGACCAAGATGCGGGTTTAGTACCCACATCTTTTTTAGTATACATTTTTATTTGGGGGATGAAAGTACTTAAGTTGGGGAGAATATAATGTTCCTTTTTTACCTTGTATGTATTTTGAATATATTAAGAAATATTTTCAGATCTAGATTCTTAGATGGTGTGAGATTCCAAGCCCTAGTGAGACTCTATGACAATATAATTCAAATACTATATATCTTATATCATTCCCACAATTTTTATGAAATAATGATATAAATATTAAATGGAAAAATTTATAAGAAATATAACACTAACTTTGAATCACGAATGTTGATTTTTCACTAGGCATAATATAACCTTGTCGGCAATGGGTTTTTTTCAGAGTGTGGTCGCAATAAAAAATATTAAAATAAATATATTTATTTAATTATTTATTATCACAATTTAGAGGCCTAATCATATTATTATAAAATATATTCTGTATCCAATTAATAGGTTTAATTTTATAAACATAAGATTAATATGAGAGAGTGGAGGTGTTTGGAAGACCTCAGGGTCATTGATCAATGATCGGAGCCTTGCATGGATCGCCAACGACAACACGGATCAATGATCTCACCAACAATGATTATGAAGATTTTTTCATCATCAATGTTTGATCATAACTTGAGGTTGGAAATTTAATTTAAATTGGTTTATTTTTTCATTGATTATATCATGATGAACATGAATCTAATCCAGAAACATATTGATTCATGTGTCATTCATGCTTGCGGGTGCTGGTTTATCTTCCTGGGTTTTGGGGAATTGATATCATTTAATTTTTTATATTCATTCATTATTATAACAAAAAATAATTTATTCCAACATAAGAAAATTATGAGGTTCATTCCACTTTTCTATTTTATAGATGTATTCCTTGTTTCTTCATACATTCATCACTGAAAATTCCTTTTGCAGGTGGTTTGGAAAATACCTTGTATTCAATCATTTAATGACCATTCATTGGTGAAATGGATGGATACAATGTGTTTGAGTTCATGATGATGTAATTATTGAGGTATGATGGAAATTTAGGAGGATCATAGATCAATTAGAGTTGGTTATGAGTTTCCACAATTTTTTGTTTGGCATGCGGTGATGATGTAGTGGATATGAAGAAAATCTCAAGTGGTGGATGTGACAAGAATCTAGTTACCAATGATAGTCTGCTTCATTCAACATAGATCTTCAATATTTGGTTTATTTTAGAAATGTATCTCGAGTTGAAGGTGTTTTGGGAGAACACATGAAGTATTTTTTATTTTCTATAAAATTCCAAACTACCCACCATGTAGTCCCAGGAACACTAGTTGTTCAGTCCCCCTTATGTAATGTTATGGGTTCCTCATAGAGATAAATATCAAAGGTCATTTGACACATGTCACACACCCCATGAAAAACCATAGAGAGTTGGTGTGTACCCTCAGGACACATGGACATAGACAATAGCAGGTGCACAAGCACTACCAGAGTACATGATCATGGCTGGATAATTGAAGATGTTCGGCTACCCAAACAAAACTCGGTATATGAGAATGGCCAAAGTGCATGAGAATTGGTGGAAAAAAAATTCAGACTCAGGGTAGGAAACACATGTTGTTTACTTCTAATACACAATGTGTACTTTCCCCAACATATATTCAGGTCACTATTCTCGTTAGTATGGGCTGGTTTCTTTATGGTGCATTCCCTCAGTTCATCCCCCATGAGGAATGAATGGAGAATCATATCCTAAGCATAATATATGATCCCCTCAATGGTATTATTCTCTAATAGATTTGTATGAATGGATTGGGAGTCTCAAGGTGGGATCCTCTATCATATCATCTACCCTAGGTGGGTTTTTTGGAATCTAAATGACTAATATACATGGGAGATGATCCATTACTTAGCGTGTAAATACATTTTGGGTTTTAGAGTCCCTGGTGACCTTGGGAATGATCCTCTATCTATGTATTTATGAACTCTTATGACTTCTTATGTGTACTTATTACTGTTTATACCAAATGAGCATGACCTCTTAGATGGGCTCTTTCAGTGTTATCCGGTTAAAGAAGTGAGTTTTCCCAAACAAGAATTATCTTATAATCTCGAGAATAATCCTAAGAATCCTTTTTTGGTTGTGTCCTTAACCTATAATTAGTGTTTATCATGATTTTATCTATAATTTTTTTATTTTATTCATCATATTCTAACTGACATAACCTTGTGATAACTGAATACTCACTTGATGATTTATGTTTGGTGATTTTGGGGCATCCTACTAGGTATTTTTATACTCACTGCCCCATGGGATCCTCCCACAAATTTCTTGTCTTATGTATAAGTTATTTTATTTAATATGGTCATTGGTGGTCTAATTTTAGAAAGGTGATAAGTGTGAAAGACAAAGAGTGATGTGTACTAGGTGGTTATTCTGACTACAGTCACTTCCTTCTAGAAGGTTGGACTTATTTTCCACTTTTAGTGGGATTGTATTTGGACCTTTTTGATTTCCATTATTATATTCATACAGTGATTGTGGGATTCAGATATATGTATGCATTGGTATGTATTGTATTAACCTATAACCAATGTATTTGTATTTGGAGATGAGTGTATGCGTACAATTACCTTAGGCTAAGGCCTCCCATGTGTGCGATATGCCTACTCGATGCTTATCACTGAAACCTTTGTAATTAAGGTAGATGTAGGGTGTCTAATCAGACTATCACTGTCTAGTTGTGCCTTAGTGGAATAGTTCAAGACATCATCATATTATACTGATGAACTATTGTTATTCCTATGAGTTATTTATACTCACTCCCATGATTTCACAGCAAGACCTCTGCTGCCAAAGTAGATATCTACTCAGTACATGATATCATTACATCCACACCATAAAATCTAATTCATCTCTATAATAGAAAATTTAAATTTTAGTATATCGTCCAGAACAACTGTAAGAAACTTGATATCTATTCACAATCATACTTATAGTTCTTATTTTGAAACTTTTTGTTGGCTTCACTCACTAAAAAATTAAGGTATTCAAACACCAATATATTTTTAGTAGTTAACCAACACATCAACCTCTTGGAAAAACTCATACTTATTTCCTTTCCCATATATAAAATAATTTTTAACATAGGAACTGATCTTTTCCCCAGTTTTTATATCTTTTATTACTATTCTCAAACTAGATTTATTCGTCTAAATAATATCAGATTTTGTTTCTTTATAAAACTCACATTTTCTTCTTTTTAGCCTAACATTAGGGTTTTTCAACCCCTTTCTTAAAATATCTTCTAATTAAATTGGGATTATCATAATTTTTAACATACAATGGTTCTCTTAGAAACTTCCTCAAGACACATGTTTTTTGATTAGGTAACAGTTTTCACTAATTTTTTTCCGATTAATTTCACTATTTTTTAAATTATGGAAATATTTTAGGGATATATATTACACCCCATGATATTCCTTATGTTTTTCATTAAGGAAAAACATAGGTGGGTCATGATTTTCTCTTTCAATTTTTCATCAACCACACTCAACAATGGTATTACAAAAATATTATTTTCAATTTATTTTACATTTTCATTTTTCTTGAAAATATCATTTCTCTATTTATTCTCCTAGAATTATTTGAGACTCATATTTTCAAAACATCTCCATAATATCCAAAAATAAACAATCTTTAAAATATTTATTAAAATCATACAGAAAAACATATCATGGTATAACATCAACCTTCATCGAAAGGTACCATTATTTTTATATTAAGGACACTATACTACTTGATTTTAATTTCAAAACTTTAAGATCATATTTTTTATTCCCAACATAATCATAATCATATTTTTTTTATTTATATATTTGAATCTCAACACATTCATTAACATTTTCCATGTCTATATTAATGTAATCTATAATATCTCCATTTCGTGGATATTTATTTTCTTATAACTTCATATCAACTTGAACATTCATCCCATATCTTAAAGATCAATTTACAATTTAACCAGAATGAATGAAAAAAAATTTGTGATGTTTTCAACAATGAATAAAAATTCTAACATCATCCCATTTTAATTTCCATGTTTTATCACCAATATTGATTTTCAAATATCATAATTTGAAAATAAAAAATAATGGAACATTGATCCTCTCATCTCATCTCATTCAATATTTTTTAACTTGAATCATAAATCATGGATTAAAAAGCACCAGTATATATAAAACTTGAATTAATGACATTTTTATCATCTGATATGGATTTACTCAAAATATATCAATTTTATAAATTTATCAGATTATCCATTTCACTCATATAAATATACTTTCTATTGAAAAATATAAAAAGTCCCATGATACATACACAGGTGTTAACGAGTCATACATAGTGTGTAATAACATATACATAAATGTCGTAACTTGGAAATGACACATAAATGGCTATGAGTGGTCTCATATATAGTCCTAAATGACTCATATATTGATTCAGATGACTTTTTTTAAAATCCAAGATTATCGACATTTCATTATGAAATATCATCCAAAGAGTGAATGAATCATACAGTGTTTCAATTTACCCATAAAAATATTCTATTTAATTGTATGTATTCTTCATGACTCGTACACAATCATGTCATAACAATTATTCATCATCTACTTCAAAAAAATTATTTCTTTATATTACATTAGATTCACTTCAATTAATCTCAAGTCCTTTTCTAATCATTTCAAATCATCAATAAATTGGTTTAAATAATTCTATTAATCTTCATTATAATTCATAAACTTTTCTGTTTTCTTCGGATCTACATTACCACATTTGAATACTAAAATAAGAGTATTTAAAAAATATCCACTACCTTAATATACCATTCTATTCATCCCTCATCCATGATATGATGAAAATATATGTAGCAACCTTTCCACTAAATACTTCGTGGATGGTTCCTCTAACTTTATCTACCACTTCTACTTATATTTTGAATCTTCAATCTCTAAAAATTCTATATTATATAAATATTTTTGAAATGTTATAGATAGTAATTTTCATGCTTGATAGTTCCTTTCTTTTCCATGAGGATCATCTAATTAATTTTTTAATTTAAGGGATTTATCAGAATGTATCATCGTAATCCTTTTCCATTTATGATGACAAATTTTATCTTCAATAACCATCAATATATGACCATCAGTCATGTTTTCTAATGTATATGGATTCTTACCCCATCTCCCATCTTCAACACACATTGGATTTCCTCCAATAAATAATTTTAAAACAACTATGTCCAAAATCTAAAGGGTTCTTCAATATTCCCCCTTTTATTTACTTTCAATACTAACTTCATGTATATAGTAATTATAAGGTAAATTCAATGTCTTATTTCCCTTTCCAAGATTCCATGAATATAAGGGAAGGTCTTCCAAGGTAAAATTTGTCTCCCCAATTTTTTTTGAATGTTAAAAACCACGAACTCTCTTTTTTCCTTTATTATCCCCTTTGTTGAGAGAAATTTTCACCTCCATTTGAGAGAAGGTTGGAGATAAATTCTTCTTAAAATGTTTCATTAACGATTAAATTATAAGAATTTATGGTATAAATAATTGTATAAAATAAAAGTTATCAATTCAAATAACAATTTTGTACATATATAGACAATTATTTGATACCAAATCCGATTTTTACTTCAATGGGGTTGTTCGAATAGATTTTTCAGATTTTTTATAAAAAATACCACAATATCACAAAACAAATCAAACGTTTTTTTATAAAATCAATTAAATTTTGGTCCCCTTTTTGTTATATAGTCACTTAGCATGAATAACTATATTCTATATAAGTCAAAACAGTGATGAGAATGTGAAAATCATACAACATTTTTTTAAATTTTACAATGGATATCCTGAAATACATATTTAAAATGAATAAATAAATATCTAGAATATTACCTTCCAATAAACTCCCCTTTAAGGGACACTCTCCAATAAAATTTATCATATTCGGTACTTCTTCAAGGGAAAATATCTAAACATGTTGATACCATTTTTGATGTCTGATGAAAATTGAGATTTGAAAAGAGATGTATTGTAAGGAGACACAATGATACCAATTTAAATATTCTCCATGATTTCATGTTAAAATTTTTTTTATAAGCATCCCAAAAAGGATCGGTATTATTTATATTAAATCACCTTCAATTACATACATTTAAACATGGAGAAAATTGACATGAGAATAAGGTGAGTCTCCACCATCTCTTTAATATGAGTAACATTATTTACACATGTTTTTCATCCTAAAAATTCTATTCTTTATAGCTCTATATGTTTGAGAACTCTCCATTTTGATTTGAAACTTCACTTTCAAATTCTTTTCTTTTGTGGTAAACTTGTATTGCATCTTATTTTCCACTTTATTAATGGCTATAATAGGATTATTTATTTTATAAATCAAGGAACATTCATTCTTTTCTATTTAATTAATTTTCATATATAATTAATATTAGGCCAGCCATATTTTTAATCACACTTTTGGAGTATCTCTAACCTTCTTCTTTGTCATGGATTTTCACTTTATGAAAATAGTATTTCAACTAGAATTCAATGGTGAATTGACTTTTTTCATTAATAGTTTTTCTTATTATTGATACCATGTCATGTACTTAGTGGATATGTGTACAACCTACTTGAACCTTCTATAAACCTCCTCAACAAAACTTTAGTTATACCTTTTGACAACCTCTTATGAAATTTATATTCAAAATATTGGATTTCAATGAATAAACCAATCCCACTATATATCTCTTGAATTTATTCCTTTTAGTTTTTAGTTTACTCACATTAATTTTTTTGGATGTTCAATTCTATTTTTTGTAAGGATATATGATGTGTCCTTTCCAACCATACCTAAAGCATCACTTTACTCTTGGATTTATATCCAATTTAACTTTCTATTCTAAATTCATAGGATTATATTGTTGAGCTCTTTTATTTTTTTTACTCATAAATAATGGCTTGACTTGATTTATCACATGTCATACCAGCTATTGTGGCCTTCTATTTCATAATTTTATGAGGGTTATATTGGCTTATTACATGACATGAACACTATCATTTTTATTGATATTTTGAAACCCACAGAAAACAGAGAGACACGTCATCAGGGCCTAAAATAGTGAAGTCCCAAAGCATCATTGAAAATAAATTTAATTCCACCAGGAGGAAAGGAACCTAAGTTCATGTATAGGGAAACATTTTGATTTGGAGATGCATGTGATGACATGAAGTCTGCATCCTTATTACCCTCTCTCAATGTGTGAGTGACCATATTATAGACAACCAAGATCTTTTCTAACATTAAAATGTGATATTCTATGATCCAGGGACAACTACCACAACCTGTTAGCGCTTTATAGAGTATCAAGGAATTTTCCTCCACCGTCTTCAGATTAATGTGTCTTTGCTCGCATAATTCTAAACCAGTAACCAATTCCTTAGACTTGGAATTAATTATTTCACCTCTACCATAATATGCTGAGAAAGTGGAGATGACATACCCCCTCTAATCTCTTATTACACGTCCGCCTCTCATATCCCCCCAAGAGAGACCCATCCATATTGAGTTTGATCCCACTACTTAGGGGAAACCAACGCACCCAATGCCCATATTCCATCCTCTCTCCCTTGTTATTTGTACCTCGGATTAGGGGACTTACCGATGTGACTCTCTTGAATTATGTACATAGATTGTCTAATTCCAGAAAGTTATTCTTCATTTTGAAGCAGATGCTAGTTTGATAGCCACTGATGTTCTTGTGGTGGGCATCATTCATGGATTTCCAAAGGGTCCAGCATCCCGCTGTTAGGATGACTGCATAACCTTTCCTCTCAAGACCTTGGTCACCAATGCCACTAAACCACTTATAGTAATAGTTTTTATGCATCCATCAATTATCATGCCAACCAAAAAACGTATTGTAAGCCTTCCATATCCAATGATCCCATTCACTCTTGAAAAATAGGTGCTCCACTATTTCTTATTTGGGATTTTTTCAACACCAACATCTGGAGGCCATGTTCACACCCATACGTTGGATGTTCTCGTCAGTGGGTATAGAATTTTTCCTCACTCTCCACACCATAAAATTAAACATAGGATGAATTTCATTGCACCACAATGTTTCCCCCTATGGGTCGTCTGTATTTGACTCCCTCCTCATGTGAGTATAATCCATGTTTGAGAACTCATCGAACAAGGAACCCAGGAAGAGGAGTCTATCAGGGTCCTCAATTTCAATGTATCCTAATTTCTAATAGATATAAAATTTTCATACAAACATTATTAATTTTTCTTTAATATTAATTTGGATAAAATTTATATCTTACTATTTTTTGGTGGAAAGCCCACTCTTTTGGGATCCCTTATCCCTAAGAGTATGTTTGTTTTACCATTTTTTAAGTACCATATCTTATTAATATTTAAGTTTATAATATCTCTTATTAATTTATATTTTAAATTATTTTTTAGATATAGAATTCAATTATTGGAAGGATAATTCAAGTTTATCTCAAGATTTAATTGTGAAATCCTCCAAATCAGTCTTGATAGGAATGAAAATAGAATTCTCCTTTTCAGGATCTTCCATTTCAAATCCAAACAAAATATAATTCCAATAAGAAAACTAGGGCATGAATTTTTTTTGATATATTCAATGAGAACCTTTTCATGGACACCAAATGTAATTCCCCTTATAATTATGTGTAGACACATGATAGGGGTGTGCATTAGTTGTTTCTAAAGTTTTATCAAATTTTAAAATAACATCATAAAATTTTACCCCATTTGGTATTTTAACCAATTCCACCCATTAATATATAAATATATTTTTTAACTCTATGAAATCACACACAACACATAAAATACTAGAAATAATGTAAATTATTACACATTGTGTTTTTATATGGTTTGAACCCAATGTCAGAAACATACTCCTTTCTATGGTCAGGTTTTACATAGTCGCAATTTTTTACTATAATATCATGATAAATTACAAGTGGAGTTTTACAGTAATCATGCTGATCCCATTTTCACATTACTAAACAGATTAGTGTTCATTATATTACATAGTTGAATTATTTTCACTACCACAGTTTATTTATACTCACTCTCAGGATTTCACAAAAATTCTATCATCAACTAAGTAGATCTCAAGTTTGTAAAACATTTCACTTAATCCAAATGATCGTACATGCTTATTCACAATCATAAATGTAAAATTTTGTATCCATAGGCCAATCTATAGTGCCCCGATCCTGATTGGTAACATGGCCTGATATGCATCTCCCCAAGCACCAAAGGCGACCGACTAACAGCAAGTACCTAGGTGTGTTAGAGGGGAGACTATTCCCTCACCACCAGAGTATACAGAGTGGAATATCAATATCAACAAGTAGTGGAAGCTGTAAATAATCATAATTGAAACACAAGGAATACATGAATATATAAATAATCCAAAAGTGTCTCATATATAGTAATGATGATGATACATGTATCTAAGAAGCCTCCAAAATAGGTACATGGGAATACAGTACAATATATGTATCCAAAATACCAAAATGGTATCCAATTAGAATCTCAATATTCAACTTGGTCATATTCTCCAACTCTCCCAAAAAAATCATTATCCTATGTTAGGGTTCTTTCCCTTAACAATTCCGAGAACTATTTAAACTTTTTGGGTCCTTGAGGTGGCCCAAATAGGGTTTGAAATAAATATACAAGTAGAAAACCACCCAAAGATATATATAGTCTTAAGAAGAAAAATGAAATAATCTAATAAAGTGTAAGTAATAAGTATTGTAAGTGTGAATTCCCAAATAATATAACCATTATAAACAATTAATAACAAATATCCTCTCAAGGCTCCTTGAAACAAGTTTCATCTCCTTATAGGGCAACAATAATAAATAAAAACAAGAAACATGGCCTCATCGTACATCTATCCACAAATTGTCCATAAAGAAATTCCATATAATTAACTCATTACAAAATTCTAGGAAAATTTCATTTAATTAAGTGTATCATGTCTCCACTTCCTTGTTTTAATAATCAAAGTGTCATATATCCCACGTTTGTGTAGTATAATGAAGTGTCGTCCACGAATAGTCATCTCCAAGGATTAAAACAACAAGGAATCATCATTGCGTTCCATGAGAATATCGATGGAAACTGGGTATAGGTGTTGGTTGGATTCCAAGGGTCATGTGTACCAATATGTCCTACATCAGTCAAAGAAATTTTGATCCAAGGGGAATCAAGGCCTGAGGAATCCCAAGGAATCAGGACCCAAGAAGCATCACTACTCAAGAAATCCAGTACAACGTTCTAGATCAATTGAGATCCATCTTTTGCATCTATAAAATAATTAATCAATATCTTACCATTTAAACATTCAATTCCAAATGAGTCTACCCACTCATATAATCAATTAAATCCCATGAGTATTTGAAACCTTGTACTCCGTTCCAATTTAATCATGTCACAAAGGTATACCCACACTTTTATCACTATTTTCCACTAAACACATCACATGGGTATACCCACCCATTAATCAAAATTCACTATTAAACAATCCACATGGGTATACCCACCAATTTAACATAATTTCTAACAAATCAATTTAAGGAATTTAAAAACAACCTATGAGTATACCCAGAAATTTGACCAATTCCCTTTAATCCATTTCATCAAGTTAGACATTTAATATTATGATACACAAGGAAAGGGGTAAGGAAATCTCCTAATCATGTAATTCAACACAATTTAATTATAATTGATCTTCCTTAAACTAGATAAACTCAAGAACACACCCCTTGGGAGCCTCATAAAAGGTCAAAACCAAATGGTTCACCCCATGTATGGGCTTGGGTTGGGGAAACAACCACTGATGCTTCAAAATGAATTTATGGACATCCCTAATAATTTATTTTCCATCTATTTCAATTTAACATTTCAATTTCATGTCCATGCTATAAAGTCATGTCGGGGGAATGATAGTTTATATCTCTATAAAGATCAAAAATCTAAAACAAAAGTATATATCACCTACCTTATCCCTAAAGTGGAGTGATCATCCAGTATCAAGTCCTAATTCGACTCAATATAAGAGAAATATGAATAATTAACAAAGAATAAGAAATTTGGTCATATGAACCTAAATCCAAATAGCACAACCAATATCTAGAAGAATTTGGAACAAGAAAATAGGAAACAAGATCTACCGGCATGGATCCAACAAGATTGATGGTGAATGAAATGGAGTCTGGATATGAAATTGGTAGAAAATGCTACCTTAGGCTACTTAGGGGGTGCTCATGTGCATGAGAGAGGGTTCTATCAAAAATTATTGGCGCTCACTCTATTTTAAAAAACTGGACTTGGTAATTTACACAACATATAAATTCCTTTCACATCATATAACACATTGGTTCCCTCCTCAAGAAAACAGTCTTTTAACTGAAATACATCTCATTTATTCTAATTACAATTTGTGTAATTGGTATGAATCCAAAATAAAAACCTCTAGCCTCTTCATTCCCTAGAACTACCCAATTGGACCACATCCCAACATAGGTTATAAGATAAAAAAGAAGAGTCCAACCAAACAAAAAGGACAAGTACCTCACAAAAAACCTGGGATCTTAAAATCTACCCCCTTGATTCAATTAATACCAAAATTTTCCTCTCAATGGTTCTTTGGATTTTTCTGGAAAAAACTCCAGCCACTGATCATGTACCTTGGCCTCCCACTCCCAAGTCTTGTCCTATAAACATTCGTGCTTCCATAGCACCCATACTAGAGGAACTGACCAGACTCAGAGAAACATCATGCTCCCATTAATGATATGAATCAAATTCTCCTCAAAGGATGAACCAACCTAGAGCTCAACCACCTCAGGCTGAAAAGCGTGATATGTGTCCGAATGATAGCAGTACATATGAGATTCATAGAAGATGCCGTGCATGCCTCAATGCCTCTAAGGTAACTATAAATGATGGCTTACTGACCATACTCTCTCTAGAATTTCTAATGGCCTGACATATTATGGTGAAATATTACCCTTTATTCTGCTCCATTTGTGTCCCAAACTCAGTGAAACACAAAAAAATACATGATCCCTAATCTGGAACTCCAAAGGTCATCTATGGTGATCAATGTAATATTTTTTTCGAGACTGTGTAGTATCCATCTTCTTCGGAATCAATTAGACCTACACATAAGTCTCCTACATGATACATGATTCCAGTAAAGCAGTCTCACCAACCTATAGCCAACATAGGGGTGAACGACATGGTCTACCATACAGGACTCATAAGGTTCCATCTGTATCATCACTTGATAACAGTTATTATAGCTGAAATCAGCCAGGGTAAAGTGTCTCTCCCAAGATCCCCCAAAATATAGGACGTAGGCTTGTAGTATATCCTCTAGAACCTATAACATACACTATGACTGAACCTCAGTTTGAGGGTAGTATGATGTGCTCAGAAGAACCTTTGTATGTAGAGCCATTTGCAAACTCATCTAGAATTGATACATAAAATGGGTGTCCCAATTCAAAATTATAGTGCATGAGACCCCCCTAAATTCATACTATCTCATGGATATACAACCTCCCAAGATCATCAACACTAAATTTTCCTTGATCAGAAATAAATGGACAACCCTTATGATCCTATCAATGAAAAACCACACAAAATAATTTCCTTGAGGTGGCCATAGTAAACAAGTTATGAAATCCATCTCGATATCACCCTATTTACACTTAGGAATATATAACTGCATTAAAATTATCTCTGGTCATTGATGTTCTACCTTCACATACTGATTGGGGGAAAACATCATAAAAAACCAACCACATCATGTTTCATACCAATCCACTAGTACTAACGACTAATGTTACGATACATCTTGGTTACTCTAGGATGCACTGCCCAAGCTGAAGCATGAAACTCCAGCATCAAAGCCTTGCATATGCCCACTAGAACCCACACACAACCACAAATCTGGAGGATATCTTCCTTCACTATCGTCAAAACAGGTGGTGTTTCGTCACCTACCACACTCTTATGTAGGACTTGGCCTTTTGAATCCAATAGCGGTCTCTTCCTCATTTTATCCAGCAGGGCAGAGGTCACAACTAAGGATGATAAATACGTCTTAACTTAACTGTTATTCACATCCAAGTGCATCCCATAGAACATACATAAGTTTCCACTTTCTAATTTCCTTAGCCCCACCAATATATGGTTCCACCATCTCAGTGCATCAGCCACTACATTACCTTTACCAGGCGTATAGGCAAGCTCGAAGTCAAAATATTATAGGTACTCCACCCACCATTGCTACATCAGATTCATATCATGTTTTGTGAATATGTACATGAGGATTTTTTCATCTCTATACACTATAGAAGGATATACCAGTATGTAATGTCTCCAATAGTGAAAATCATGAACAATCATAGACAACATTAGATTATGTGTTGGGTAGTTCCTCACACGTGGCCTTGGATTTCGAGACCCATACACCACGACTATGTTCCCCTTTATCATCATTACTACAATTCTGATAATTGATGTCTCACAATACACTGTGCAACACCTAACCAGAACTAGAAGTATTTGGACTAGTACTGATGTCAACCTTCTTTTTAGCCCAAGAAATGTTGTATCATATGGATATTCCCATACAAAATTCATACAATTCTTAGTCAAGACCTTCAATAGTGATGCAAAGTTTGAGAAGTCTGGTATAAAATTCATGTAGTAACCAACTTTCCCAAACAAACAACATATGTCAAAAACCTTATTGGGTTATTCCCATGAATCTATATATCTCACCTTCTCATGTTCGATGATACTCATGTATCTGAGATGAGGTGACCTAGGATGTGAATCTGATCCATCCAGAAGTGGCACTTTGTGATCATATAATATAACTGATTATATCTTAGTGTATTCAAAATGATATCAAGATTGGTGAAAAGGTTGTGTCAATTGTGAAAATAGACCTAGATATCATCCTTGAAAACCAGCACAAATGACTCTTGTAAAGGATGGAACACTTAGTTAATCAGCACCATAAGAACCTATGCTGAGTTTATAAGACTGAACGACATACCCAGATACTCATATTGACCATACCTGATACGAAAATGTTGCACGAGGTATGTTTGCAGGTCTCAATTCTACATGGGGATATATAGACCACAAATCGATCATTGAGAACACTTAGTATCTTCAAAGATGATAAAATATTCCATCTATCTATATAAAATGATGTCATTTCTTAATCATCAACTGGTTCAACTTTTGATAAACCTTGTATATCCTAAGGTTACAATCCTATTATTTTACAAAAAGGACTAAAACACCCCATGTGAATATACTGGGTCGAAAAATACCCTTCGCCCCAAATCCTCTAGCTTCCTCTTGGGCTCCTGCAACTCCACCGTAGCTATCTTGTAAGGAGGAATGGATACCAAGGTAGCTACTGGAACTAGCTCTATCAATAAATCCTCCTATATCAAAGGTGGTATACCAGAAAATTCATTTGGGAACTCATCCCTAATGTGATCAACCACCAGATTATAGTCCACCCGACTCAATATCTGATCATCTTGATACAAACTTGTTATAGGGGATGTCATCCCACCTAGAACACGATGCTCTAGTCCTTTTCGACTTGATTGTACATCCCATTAACCCATATGAGTAAAAAATGGACCCTTAGGTGATGTGAAATTCACCTTCAAGTGATATTAGACAAAATATGCTTGATAAGATACTAGACAGTCTATCCTAATTATGACATCAAAACCTTTCATCTCTAGGACATAAAGATACCAAATGAATTAACACCCACCAACCTCAAGTGGGAACTCCCTACACTAGCATACACCCTCTATTCTAATCCATGTTGGAGTGGAAATAATCATAAAGCTCTCAATAAAAACAACGAGACCAAGGATTTTCACCATAGTTGAAGATAGGAATGTAATTCCTCAACCCCAGTTACCTAGAGGTCGGTGCATTATTTTAATACATTGTCATGATTACAAGGAATCAAGCCCTGAAGGACTGATCAGTTTAGTAGTCTTGGAAAAACGATACATACATAAGTTCAACATTACAACATGAAAAGAAAAAAAACACTAATTTATTCCATTAGAATCATCAAAACCCCCTAGATTATGGTTTCTAGTCACTCAAAACTAACTCTTTCATATCATGGGAAAATGAAACATAAGAATGGGGTGAGCTCAAATGCTCAGTAAGGGTAAGAAATACAGTGGAAGGTAACATAAATATAAATCATGGTGAATAATTGAAAACACATTCCTTAAAGAATAATAAACAAGAGCACTTTATGGAAGGAATATGAGATGAGTAAATAATTCCATAATAAAACATAGTCATGGGTATTCTGATAGTCGAATTACCACAAGAAACATGAATATCTAATCTCATAATTAGGGAATGCATAATGTCGAACATCATAATTTCATAGTCAAGGCCTCGTGCCAAGACTACAAATAATATTTTTTCAAGGCCTTGTGCCAAGACACTAGTTTGTCTCATTAGACCTACCGATGCATTGAGGAGCTATAGCAGGCCACACCCATCACTTACTAAGTCATATTCATTCCTCATATGAAATGTTTGAAACATAATCTAAACATTCCTATTAAAACTAGCATACGCAATGTCAATATTTTAACCACAAACCATGAATGGTATAAAAATAGCACATCCATAGTCAAACATAACACATTCAATACAATATGGAATATTGTATTATAATAGATCAACTTAAATGGAGAATAATGAATGATATTGACATAGATGAAAATAATCATCAAAACTATTTGATAGAAATATCCTACTTTTTCTTGAAAACATTAAAAAGTCTAACTATTTATCAAGAAGCCATTTAAATAGATTTTTGAATAAAAGTGTCCCATAACACTTTGAAACATTTAAAATTAAATTTAATTTTAAAACTTTAATGCACATATAAATAAATCCTTAAAACCATTTTTAAAACATGGACATTAATGAGAAAGATTTAGAATAATAAATCTTTAAAACATTTAAAATGATATTTTAGTTAGAGTTCCTAAACAAAAGAGAGACACTTGGATACAAATAATTGAGGTAATCAAAACATTATAAAATCATTAGAATAAAGGGATTAATGATTTACTCTGTCAAATTACATTATATACACCATAGAAAAGTGAATTGGAATATAAAACAAAGAAGTATCAATGGAATGTAAATTGAGATGAAATCTCTTATAAAGGTCGTATCATTAGGTTAAGAATAAATCAATGACATAATTATGTGTGAAAAATATAAATACACTAAATATGAATTGATATTCAGTGTAAATCAATCAGAGGACATTCACTCATATTCTTATAAAAACAACACCGATGAATTGGATTTTTAATTTGATAAATATATATTGAGTAAAAGTTACTCATATCGAGTTCATATCGATGACTTGAGAATTTATTAATGGAGTGATTATGTGTATAAAAAGTAAATCCACACAAAGGGGAGTGTAAATTACAACATAAATAAATAAATAGTGATTCTCCACATAATCATAGCATTACATAATTATGAATTATAAGATTAACCCAAGGAATGGAAATTGGGTTAAAAGGTTCTCATACCGATTTTGTAACTTATAAATCATACAACCCATGAATGAAGGATAATAAAATGAAGATATAAATACACATAAATTTAAGTATATTACACAATGAATAAAATCATGGGTAGTACATACACCACAAAAATGAAATAGTACCAAATATAGCATGAATCTCAAGGGAATAAAAACTGAGATGAAAATTCCTTACCACGTTGTAATAAATTGAGTCATTCGACAAAAGTTTAATAACCACCAAAGGATTCACAGAATAACATGAACATAAAAAGGATCATGATAATATATATCAAATGGCATTACACAATACACCACATGAAATAAATTAGTGGCGAATAATGGAAATCTCACGGAATTAAAAGTGAGATAAGAAACCCCTTACATTTTACTTTTCCTTGGTCTAGGGTAGGTTAACCTCCTGTATAATGGTGAAATAATTATTATTAAATTATAAAAGAACCATATACTTTAATATGATATCGTATATGATCTTCTAATATTGATTTTTTAATTATATTTCAGTAGTATCATCATTTCGGGTGTTAACTGATTCGTTTTCCTTTTTATGCTTTGTTAAGTAAGTATTTTTTTTTATGGATAGGATGTATCTTATTAATATTCAAAATTATATTAATTTTTTAAACATTATTTTTAATCTTCAAATGAAAATCAGTCTTGAAGGGATACGATGGGGAATGAATCTCATTATTTTGATATTAAAATCATATATAATTGGATGTTATATAATATAAAAAGAATAATTATCATGTTATATTTATTATTCAAATCATTTATACTCATTATTATACCCATCCAAATGATGAAGTATTTTAATAACAATCCACACCACGATGTGCAGATGGTAATCCCTACGTATGCATGTATGGTGACTTTGTCATTTATAGGATGGATAGAATAATGAATATGGTTGTACCATTTTTTATAATAACATCACAGTATATAGAAGATACTTGATTTATTATTTTGGAATGGAATCAATAAAGAAATAGGAATTGGAAGAAGAAACGAACTTGAAAGAGGTGATGAAAGATTTACCTCGTTTTCGGGTTCTTCCTTTTTATTTGATCAAAAGGGATCTTTATATTGGCTTTATGAATAAAGGAAGGCCTCTCGGATGAAGAGTGGACAGTTTAGATGGGATTTTGCAGGGGCATTAAGAGCCAAATGGCATTGAAGATGTAAATTAGAGAAAAGGGGAAATGCCCTTTTATAAGAGTGGTGAGGGGCACCTTAGGAAAAGCTATAAATATTATTTTATAATAAAATCATTTTAGGTTTCTAATGACCCCAAAATGAATTATTTAAAGGATAAGGGGGGTTATGGGTCTAAAACCTCTCAACCAATAGGTTTTAGACAGTTTTGGGTCACTATATTAACCTTATATTTTAGATTTAACTCTTAGTTAAATAGTTTGACATTTAACATGTCACTTTCTATTTTTATATTATATGGTTAATAAACATACAACATACTTCCAAGAGAACCCCAAGTACTTCATTAATCATACACCTATAATTATATAATTCTTTTGGCTGAACCTTATGTTTTTAGGAATAGAATATCAATTAATAATATAATATTTTTTTTAAAAACTCTTTAATATCAATTTTGACACTATTTGGCATTTTGTTTTTGATAAATTCATAAAAGCATTATTACTTATAAAAAAAGTCATATAACCAACCCTAATATTTCATATTAACATATAAAATTGGTTTAATTCATAAAAGTACCAAATTACATTTATTTGAATATGTATAATATCAATTATTTTAACCTTTCATTAAAACGGTAATTACAGCATCATCATTGTGTCATAAATAAATTTAATTATTTAATGTCTAAAAAATATAAATAAAATACAATTATGTAAGAAATAATTTTAGCTTTATAATTATTATTTATAGTACAATTTATCTTATTTTTTCTCTATATTAAAAATAGTTTAGTTATTAAACTTTGAATTTAACACTTTTAACTCTTCTTTGAATTAAATAATAATAAATGTCCTAATCTAATGCAAGTGGACCTGAAGGATCACATTTTATTCCTAATGTTGTTTTTGGTCGAATTACACTTATCCAACAGAATTATTACATGTGTTAGGGTAATAATAATATCATTTTTACCCTTAATTACCCTATTTACTTTTAACAGTGGTAAATAGAAGTAAAAAGTTACTATTCATCAAAATTTATTTTCATCTTATTGAACCACATTTTTCTTATTGATATCAACTGTGTCTATAGTTTTTTTAAAATTCAACTCACCAATGCAGAAAAATTATGTTTTATGTAAATTTTCAAATGCTCCTAGGAGGTGGATAAAAGACGGTAAAAAGTTCAATAAACTTTTTATATATCTAAAATTATTATAAATTGACACCAATGAATTAAATTGAACAAATATAGTTATTATGTATCTATTTTGACCTAAAATAAATTTAAATAAAATAAATATTTATTTAAATAAAAAGAATGGTTTTACACAATAACTCTGTGTTTTTCAGAATTCACAAAAAATTGAATGTTTTCAGAAAAATATCAAAAATTTAGCCAAGATAATTGCGATATTCCGAATCAAAAAATGAAGTCTATTTTGAAAGGTAAAATTTATAAAATATCAAAATGTTGGTATTACTATTCATAATGGCTAGTTTGATTGGTCACGATGTGTTAGAATCTCGAAGTGGCGTACAACATAAGCTATTGCATTATTCAAAGGGAAACGTGTTGTGGAAGCTTGGGGTGTTACATTATTCCCCCCCTTTTGGAAATTGCATCCTTGAAATTTTTAAAATTGGGCTTGGGAACATAATTTAAAGTCCCACATTGGAAAAAGAGTCAATAAAACTATCACTTTAGAAGAAATAAAGAGAATTACAAAGGTCACCCAAGATAACCCATACTAAGATTCCATGTAGGAAAACATGGATAGGGGAGATAAACTAAGTGTCAAGTTATGATGGAGAGGGATAGAAAACATGATCAAAAGAAATTTAACAACAAGAAAACCAAAAACTTGTGATGGGACAAACTATCATTAGTTTACTTGTAGGAAAAGTAAACGGACAATGTTTTTTTAAGTTACATTTCATAATGATGTGGAATTTATTTATGAGATTGACTAAGAACATAAACTGATATACTTAATTTTTAAGTAGAGTTTAATTATTTAATAAATTTCTACCACTAACTCATTTTTTTTTTCAAAAGACGAGTATTCAAGATGACTTCGTCACACCGGAAGAGCTAGAATCAACTTATAGAGAATCACATGATCCACAAAGGATAAACTATATATTTACCTTGCCACTAGAGATTAATCAAAACCAAAATGGTTAGTTCATGATCAGATGATCCCCCAAAAGGATAATACTTTAGAGAAAGAAACACTAATATTAATTTCTAAAATTAAACCAACAACACCCCAGAGTTAAATAAATACCATTCAATAAACAATTTTCCTTAAAATCCTTCAATATAATCCAAACTAATATTGAAACTCGAAACTTAGAAGAATTTGGTTATGTAGTCTTTCACGTTAAATTGTATCTCCAAATGACATCGAAAACTCTTAAAGTCACATACTTAAAAGTAATTAGCTGAATCACACATTCTCTATTATAGGTTAATCATTTCCATTAATAACCCAAATCACTATAAATCCATAATAAAAACATAGATAAAAATCCACCATTACTCCTCAAATGAAATCCCATAGTGTTCTATTTTCCTTAGGCATGTAGTGTTCCCAACAGAGCGAAAGTCTTCCAATATAACATTTATCACTTAATCACCAGATCATTTTCCTATACTAAGGGTATTCATTTGATAAGACAAAAGATCCCAAATGAAATTATTATCGATCAATAAATTCATTTAACTAAAAATAATTAGGTACTCTAACCAGGTACTTCACATAGTCTAGTGGTAGGAAATAAATACCAATCACACTCTGGTTGTGGGTTTGATTCCCACAGCTTTGTCCAACGTGACGGGTTGTCACACAGTCTGCGTGTTATCCTTTTTCAAAAACTATATCTTATAACATTACCAAAATGAGATAAATTCATCAAAATAACCATTACATAATTTAACCACAAATGTTATCTCATACCTTTCATTTTCATCCCAAAATATAATAACTTGTAATTACCTCAAACTCGATGATCATATAAAACCCAATGGTTATTTATAACTATATCCACAAGAGAAAAGATAATTCTTCCTCAAATATCATTTTCACATTAAAAACGGCAGGGTTACAAATACGAGAGAAAATTATTCCAAAGTAATCTCATCAACAAAGAGAACTAATACTTTTAAACATTTATCCGACCATTTATTTCCATATAGATTCTTATTTGACCATTAAAAAATAATATAGAATAGAGAATTCACTTGGGTAATGGACTGGTCCTCTACATTTATATAAAATGACTGTAAATGGATTCTTGGGACCATTTTTATTTTCTTCCATAGTACTCTTCATTTTTCCTCGGCAATTCTATACATTATGTCACTTTTTCCCACACATAAAGCATTTCTTTGTTCTATTGAGACACTTTCTTGGGTGTGTCCTTCCACATTTCCTTAATGATAGAAATTGAGGATTCATTTTTCCATGGTCTCCACTGCTGGAGATATTATCATTCATCACCTTTCTCTTCTTTTTTGTGTCCGGGAGTTCATTAATATATATATTGTTGATCATATTTTTGGAAAACTGATTTGGAATGAACACAATATATTTTATGCCTATCAACATTCCATTTTGTTTCTCATTTCCACCACTATTCCCACCATGTAGATCAAGCTCAAACATACTATGACTTCCTTGGAATCCAGCCACTGACTAAAACCAGCAAGCATTGTGTGAGTAACAATAGTCATAAAATTATTTATTGAATATCAAGACACCATATTTTAAATTTGAAACACCTTAGGATTAAACAAGGTCATTTATTCTCATCTTATATTAATATCCTTAAATCTGTTTGGAAAGAAAATTTAAATTATCCTAAGTATATCCCTGGGGAGTGTCGTAACCAAGAGTGCAGCAAGGCCCGTTGCCGTGTACCAAGATACCTCGTGTCAAGCCCAAAACTCCTTGTTGGAGTTTTCACTCCTAAGGTACATCTATTCCATATCCAACTCTACCTACTCGTATCAAAACATGGATTTATTTCTTGTAAAATACTTAAAATCTATAAATTAGGAAATTTATAGGAAGTTCTTCTATACTAGTCCTCAAAGACTATATTAGGGTAATGTGATCTAATCAGAGTTTATCTTAATCTAGTTTCCAAGGTTCGTACTAAACTTCCTCTAATACCAACTGTAACGCCCAGACCCCAGTTACCCAGAGGTCGGTGCATTGTTTTAATACATTGGCTTGATTACAATGAATCAAGTCTCGAAGGACCGATCATTTTAGTAGTCATAGAAACAAAAAATATACATAAGTTCAATGTTACTACTTGAAAAGAAAAACTACACTAATTTATTCCATTAGAAACATCCAAGCCTCCTAGATTATTCCTACAAGTCACTCATAACAAACTCCTTAATATAATGGGAAAATGAAACATAAGAAAGGGGTGAGCTCAAATGCTCAGTAAGGTTATGAATATACAGCGAAAGATAACATAAATATTAAGTATGGTGAATAATTGAAAACACATGTGTTAAAGAATAATAAACATGAGCACTTTATGTCTGGAATATGATATGAATCAATAATGACATAATAAAACATATTCATGGGTGTTCTAATCATTGAATAACCACATGAAATATCAATATCTAATCTCATAATGATGGAATGCATAATGTCGGATATCATAACTCCATATTCAAGACCTCGTGCGAAGAATACAAATAATTTTTGTCAAGGCCTTGTGACAAGACACTATTTTGTCTCATGAGACCTACCGATGCATCGAGGAGCTATATGGGGCTACACCCGCCACTTACTAAGTCCAATGCATTCCTCATACGAAAAGATTGAAACATAATATGAACATTCGTATTAAAACTAGCATATGAAATGTCAATATTTTAACCACAAACCATGAATGGTATAAAAATATCACACCCAAATTCAAACATAACTCATTCAATACAATGTGGAATATTGTATTATAATATATCTACTTAAATAGATAATAATGAAGGATATTGACATAGATGAAAATAATCATCAGAACTGTATGAGAGAAATATCCTCCTTTTTTTGAAAACATTTAAAAGTCTCTCTATTTATCAAGAAGCCATTTAAAATAGATTTTTGAATCAAAGTGTTCCATACCAATTTGGAACTTTTAAAAGTAATTTTAATTTTAAAACTTTAATTTCCATATAAATAAATCCTTAAAACCATTTTTAAAACATGGACATTAATGAGAAAGATTTAGAATAATAAATCTTTAAAACATTTAAAATGATATTTTAGTAAGAGTTCTTAACCAAAAGAGAGACACTTGAATACAAATAATTGAGGTAATAAAAAACATTATAATATCATGCGAAAAAATGGATTCATGTTATACTATGTCAATGTACATTGTATACACCATATAAAAGTGAATTGGTGTTTAACAACAAAGAAGTCTCAATGGAATGTAAATTGAGATGAAATCTCTTATAAAGACCATATCCTTAGGTTAAGGATAATTCAACGGAATAATTATGTGTGAAAAATATAAATACACTCAATATGATTGGATATTCAGTGTCAATCAATCATTGTACATTCATACATATTCTTGTAAAAACAACATTGATGAATTGGATGATTAACTCAATAAATGGAGATTGAGTTAAAAGTACTCATATTAAGTTCATATAGATGACTTGAGAATTTATCAATGGAGTGATTCTGTATATAAAAATTATATCAACACAAAGGGGAATGAAAATTAAAACATAAATAAATAAATAGTGATTCCCCACATAATCATAGCATTACATAATTAAGAATTAGAAGATTAACCCAAGGAATGGAAATTGGGATAAAAGGTTCCCGTACCGATTTGGTAACTTACGAAACATACAACCCATGAATGAAGGATCATAAAATGAAGATTTAAATACCCATAAATTGAATTATATTACAAAATGAATAAAATCATGGGCAGTACATACACCACAAAAAGTAAACAGTGGAAAATATAGCATGAATCTCACGGGAATGAAAAATTGATATGAAAATTCCTTACCACATTGTAATCAATCGATTCATTTGAACAAATGTTAAAAACCACCAAAGGATTCATAGAATATCATGAATAATAAAAGGATCATGATAATATATATCAAATGGCAGTACACAATACACCACGTGCAATAAATTAGTGGCGAACAATGGAAATCTCACGGAATTAAAAGTGAGATAAGAAACCCCTTACTTTGTACTTTTCCTTGGATGAGGGTAGGTTAACCTCCTACATAATGGTGATATAATTATTATCAAATTATAAAATAACCATATAAATTAATATGATATCATATATTATCTTCTAATATTGATTTATTAATGACATTTTAGTAGTATCATCGTTTTAGGTGTTAACTGATTCGTTTTCCTTTATATGCTTTTTTACGTAAGTATTGTTTGTTATGGATAGGATTTGTCTTATTGATATTAATAATTACATTATTTTTAATCATCTAATGAAAATTATTCTTGAACGGATACGATGGAGAATGAATCTCATCGTGTTCATGGAGATGGTAATCTGTACATACACACGAGCGGAAATATCATTATTTTGATATTAAAATCATATATAATTGGATGTTATATAATATAAAAAGAATAATTATAATGTTACATTTATTATTTACATCATTTATACTCATTATTATACCCATCCAAATGATTAAGTATTTGAATAACAAACCACACCACGACGTGGAGACAGTAATCCATACGTATGCATGTATGGTGACTTTTTCATTTATAGGATGGATAGAATAATGAATATGGTTGTATAATTTTTTTAATAACATAAAAGTATATAGAAGATACTGGATTTATTATTTTATAATGGAATCAATAAAGAAAGAGGAAGTGGAAGAATAAAAGAACTTGAAAGAGGTGATGAAATATTTACCTATTTTTTGGGTTCTTCCTTTTTAATTGATCAAAAGGGATCCTTATGTTGGATTTATGACTAAAGGAAGGCCTCTAAGATGAAGGGATGACAATTTAGAGAGTATTTGGGTAGGGTGTTTAATATCCAAATGGCTTTGATGGTGTGAATTAGAGAGAAGGGGATGTTCCCATTTATAAGAGGGGTGAGGGGCACCTTAGGAAAAGCTAAAAATATTATTTTATAATAAAATCATTTTCATTTTATAATGGATAAAAATTAATTTTCTAAAGGTTAAGGTGGGTATGGGTCGAAAACCTTTCAACCGACAGGTTTTAGACAGGTTTGGGTCACAATATTAACTTTATCTTTTAGATTTAACTCTTAGTTAAATAGTTTGACATTTACCATGTCTCTTTATATTTTTATACTATATGGTTAATAAATTAATATATATTTCCAAGATAACCCCTAGTGATTCATTAATGATACAACTATAATTATATTTGTCTTTTTTCCGATCCTTAGATTTTTTGGATTAGAATATCAATTAATAATATAATATTTTTTTTAAAAACTCTTTTATGTCAATTTTGACACTATTTGGTATTTTGTTTTTTCTATATTCATAACAACATTATTACTTCGAAAACAATTCATATAACCAACCATAATATGTCTAATTAAGCTATAAAATTATTTTAATTCATAAAATTTCTCAAATTACATTTATTTGGATATTTATAATATCAATTATTTTAATCGTTCATTAATACGGTAACCACTACAACATCATTGTGTCATAAGTAAATTTAGTTATTTAATGACTAAAAAATATAAATAAAATACCATTATGTAGGAAATTTTTTATATTTCTAATGAATATTTATTGTCAAATTTATCTTATGTGTAACCCTGTATGAATAATTGTTTAGTTATTAAACTTGGAATTTAACACTTTTAACTCTTCTTTGAATTAAATAGTAATAAATGTTCTAATCTAATCCATATAGACCTAAAGGATCATATTTTATTCCTAAGGTTGTTTTTGGTTGAATTTAACTTATCCAATAGAATTATTACATTTGTTAGTTTAATAATAATATCATTTTTACAATTAATTACCCTATTTACTTTTAACTGTGGTAAATAAAATTAAAATGTTACTATTCACCAAAAATTATTTTCATCTTATTGAACCACATTATATATACTGATATTAAACATTTCTCTTGTATTTTTGAAATTCAACTCACAGAAGTAGTAAAATTATGTTTTATATAAATTTTCAAATGCTCCTAGTAGGTGGGTAAAAGACGGTAAAAAGTTAAATAAAATTTTTAAATATCTAAAATTATTATAAACTGACTCCAATTAATTAAATTGAACTTATATATGTATAATGTATCTATTTTGACCTAAAATAAATTGAAATAAAATATATAATTATTTAAATAAAATTTCAGTTTTAAACAATAACTAAGTTTTTTCACTATTCATCAAAAATTGAAAGTTTTTAGAAAAATACCAAAAATTTACCCTAATCTAATTTAGATATTCTGAATCCAAAAATGAAGTCCATTTTGAATGATAAAATTTATAAAATTTCAAAAAGTGGGTATTACTATTCCTAACGGCTAGTTTGATTGGTCGTGATGTGTTAGAATCTCAAAGTCGCGTACAACGCAAGCTATTACATTATTAAAAAGGAAATGTGTCATGGAATCTTGGGGTGTTACAAAGAATCTATAAAATGAACATGTATCAAAAAGAGAAGATGAAATAGTAGATTAAAATAAGATCATAACTCTCACCATAGATGGTCTGGCACCCTACTCCTCAGGGGTAGGCTATACATAATAGATTTGGCATGTACCCAGACCATCTGACATAACCTCACTACTTGGAGAAGGTCCACTATGATGTCTCGGTGTAATTGGTTTCTAGATACCGCTTCCAAGACCACCACTGCCTTAGCTTGATTAGACAACACTACTACATCTCCCTACCTAACACAAATCTATGAAACTTGATCCTGTACCTAGTGACATATCTGACCCCCTACCACTCATAGCTGGAGGTAACGTCCTGCAAAACCACTTCACATGACCCATCCTGCCGCATGATTGGAACTCGACTGAGTCATGGCCGCACAGATTCTTTATGTGGCCACATCTTCCACACTAATGAAAAAATAGAGAACAACTAGTACTAATATATAGAGTGGAACTCATCTCATAGGAAGCCTAAAATGGTTCTTCCTTCTTGAAAACGCTGAACCACTAGGTCAAGAGACAACACTACCTAGATTTATGCCCACATATTCCCTCAAGTTACACTCTGTAATTAGTGCTTGATTTATAATATCAGTGATATAAGTCAATCTGAACACATTAACCGGTGATTTGATAGCATGTTTGAGAGATTCATAAATGAATCTCTTTCACAATAGCTCATCAGTAAGGTATATCAGTGAAAACCCTACTGATCTGTAAATTAGGCTGAGTACTCCATAACCATCATGGCTCCCTGATATAGATTCATGAACTCACTTGCCCGCTTTGTACATAGAGTCTCAGGGTAAAATCAGTATTAAAAGCAGGTATAGAAATCAGTCCAACCCATATCTCATAGTCTATCTGCTTGGTTCAATACACCCGAATAGTGATTTTCTCTTCCTGGTAGAATATATGTCGTGAGATTTATCCTCCTATCAATAGGTGTCTCAAGATGCTCGAATATCAAAAATTCCGTTTATATTTATAGATCAATAGCTTATGGAACTCCATACCCTGAAAACATGGGAGGATGCTACTGCTGGAACACATGCATCAACTCAGCCATAGATAAGTCAGGTCATGGTGCTCCCTGATAAGTCTTCATAATGTTTTAGAAATCATGATGGAACTATGCCTCAGAACCTATGTTTGGAACAATAGCTGGTGTCGAAGCTATCACTAAAGGAAGATCCATCAATATCTCATAGACCATCACCTATGTAGCGTGGACTTCTCCACTCTCCTGGAATACCACCAGAGGTAGTCATGGAAGAATGTCTCTTCAATGACAAACATAGACCTCATTAAAGGAAAATATCAAAGTCACAGCTCAAAAGCATTGGACAGGTGACAACCCTCCTAAAACCAAGTCATAACCATAGCCTACTCCTAAATATAGGATTTTATAAAGTACAACAATCAAAAACCCCTAGAAAATCTGCCTCTTTCTCACTCAAAATATAGGTCCGAGTGAAGTCTCTATTTCCCAATCCATTTAATTTTCATTTAACATTCATTTATTCAAATTAATTAACAAGTGGATCACCAAGTTCTAATACATGAGGGCCAATAACACCTCATGAATTAAAATTTTATTCCCATTTTATTCTTACTATATCTCATTATGTTCCCTTTGAACAAAAGAGTCAAAGGGTGCATCATTTTCTAGTCCATAAGGTCCCATAGGACTTATTAATTATAAATGACGTCACTTTTCTATCCACTACACAAATTCTATCACAATAATAGATCTAACTATCACAACACCTATTACAACAACATATATAAAGTAATGCATCCTAAATGTCATGGAAATATGCATGGAATGTGATTTCTAGAAATGTCCCTATATAATAAATGAGATGAAATTTTCTCATATCTTTGAGATAAAACAGAAGTAGAGAAACAATCATATCAATAGTTACAACACAACACAAGTGCATCACCCAATGATGTAATCAAATCTACTGTAATTGTAAAAATTGTAAAAAATAGCAATCAATTTGATGCAATTTGGATTTTCCCTATACATGGGTAATCTAGGATCAAGCACAACTCATTAAAAAACTCAATTTATTTTCTTGCCCTGATTATTATCTCCAAATAGTATATAAAACTAGAAAAGAAATCTTCAGATACCACCTGGTAATGTCCAAGTCCCAGATTCCACTCATGATTTCCCCAAGCCCGGTTGGTCACACGGCCTCAAGCACATTTCCCCCAAATCAAGATGTTTATAACTAGTAGCGAGGGCCTAGGTGTGTCTGTGGGGTGACTATTCACTCATCACCAGTGTATACATTGGAGAATATCAACATCAACAAGTAGAGGAAGTGGAAAATAATTATTTTTTCAATAGAAGAAAGAAATGAATATATAAGAAACCCAAAAGTGTATTATATATAATAATGATGATGATTCATGTATTGAGAAATAATCACAAATAGGTAAATGAAAATATAATATAATAAAAGTTTTCAAAAGTCCAAAAGACTAAAAAGGTATCCTAGTAGCGTCACAAGCCTCAGCTTAGTCCTTTGATTTGATTATCCCAAGTAGAAAATCAACTACATATGTTAGGGAACATTCCCTTATTAATACCTGCAACCATATAATCTGTTTTAATCACTGAGGTATCCTAAACATGATGTTTTATAAAAAAACCCATTAGGCAACCACCCATAGATCTTTGCAGTTCTAAGTAGCACAATGCAATAAGCTAAATAATTGTAAGTAAGTAGTAATGTAAGTGTGAATTCCCAAGGCATATAACCACTGTAAACAAGTAATAACAAGAAGCCTCTTAGGGCTCCCTAAAACATGTTTCATCACCTAAAATGGAATCTACAAGAAATAAAAACAAGCAGAATGTCCTCGCCATACATCCATCCATATCAAGTCCACACTGACTTTCCGTATAATGAAGCTGTAAAAAAATCCCACATTATTGTTTTATAATGAAGTGTATCATGTATCCACGACCACACTCTAATAACCAAGGTGTCATATATCACATTAATGTTATATATAATGATGTTTAGTCCATGAAGGGACAGATTAAAGTTATAGAAGACCAATGAATCCTCATCCATTCCCATGAACATATTGATGGAAATTCAGTATAGTAACTGGTTGGAGTCCTAGGAATATGTTTTCCAACATGTCCTACACAAGTCCAAGAAAGACATTTCTAAGGGGAAGAAAACCTAGAGAAATACCATAGCATCAATAACCATGAATCATCACAACTCAAGGCACCCACTACTGCATTCCAAATCCATGGAGATCCATCCATGTCATCTATAAAATCATTCTTCCAAATCTTATAATTTAAGGATTGAATTCCATATGAGAAAACCCACTCATAGAATCAAATACATATCATGATTAAACCCACTCATTTACTTCATTCCCATTTATTCATGTCACAAGGTTATACCCACCCTTTTATAAAAACTTTTCAAAAAAAACTTCACATGGTTATACACACCCATTAATCACAATTAACAATTTAACATGTCACATGGGTATACCAACCCATTTAACACAATTTCTAATAAATCAATTTAATAAATTTAAAAATAACAAATTAGTATACTCACTCATTTTACCAATTCTATTTAATCCATTTAATCAAGTTAGTAATGGCATTGTAGGCACTGGAAAAACACATCCCCAAAATATTCCAAATGCTTCCATACATGATCCAAGATTGTAGTCCAATTCTCAAACTTCTAGTTGGTAAGTCCTAAGGCCCAACCGGAGTTACGGATTAGGAGTTATGGACATATGAAGTTGGGCTGGAAATCTGGATTGCAGAGCCCATTCATGAAGCTCCCTCCACAATCGCAGAGAAAGGGAACATGACAGGGGCCCCGCGCCAACACAAAGCTCCTCCTTCACGAAGCTTCCATAAAGTGAGGAGATGGGATGATCCGCGAACCACTTTGAAATTTGTAAACCCTCCATGAAGCGAGGAGGTGGGATACTCTGCAAACCCATTTTGACGTTTGTGAACTCGCCATGAAGTGAGGAGGCGGGATGCTCTGCAAATCCCTTTGACATTCGTGGCCCGCCACGGAGAAAACTCTATCTTCTTTTCGAGCAAGCTATGCTTCACGGAGCCTCTTGCCTATAAATACCCAGCTCACCCCCCCTTCATATAGAGGGTTTCATTGCCCCTTGGGTGGCTGATCGCTCCCATATCGTGGAGCTCCCGAGCTCTGTGACTCCTGCTCTGCGAGCAGCTTCCTTCGTGAGGCTTCTCTGCGTGTCTAAGCTCCACGAGTAGCTACCTTCCCTAGGCTGCTCCAAAAGTCCACGATCTGTGAGAATCTTCTTTCGAGAGGTTTCTCCGTGATTCCAAGCTCCACGAGTAGCATCCTTCATGAGGTTGCTCCGCAAGTCCATTCTCCGTGAGCAGCTTCCTTCGTGAGGCTACTCCGTGAGCTGCGTCCATTGAAAAGATTCTATGTGAATCTATGGAAATGGTTCTTTGTGAGACCCCATGTTCCACAATCCCCTTCACTCCGTGAAGCTACTTCACGAAAACCTAACCTTTGCGAAGCACATACCTTCATGCCTGTCGGTCTATACTACGGGGGCGCAGTCCCCCCCCCCCCCCCCGCTCGGGGTCAGTTTCGGGCTCCAGTCCTGGCACTCTAAGACATTCCCTTCATTACCGTCACTGACCTCCATGAAAAATGGAGGGTTGCAGCACCAACTTTTCCGATAGGGACGTCGTCATTTTCCAATGCGCCCTTTTGCACACCGCCTTCCACATATATAATACCATGATTAGAGATACTCCTCCACACACCATTAAACACCTTGAGTCGATATATTCCTCTTGGTTTGTTTCCCAGGTCATGAGTTGAGATTCACTTCATCAATTCCCTGAGTACCTTTATTCGATCCATTCCTCATGTAACTCATCCAAACCCCATATCTTGGCTCATATACCAGGCTTAACCAAAAAGGGCCATTCTTGTGTAAGTCCCAACACCAGCCATTTCTAGGTGCCTTATTCTAAATAGTTTTATCTACATGACAATAAAGGGAAGTGCACCCTATGTTCCAAACATATGATGCCTTTTCTTCCAAACAAGAGTTTCCTTATGCTCCAAGCATAAGATGCCAACTCTCCTATCTATATGACATTAAAGTGCAGTACACCTTATGTTACAAACATAGGATGTCTCTTTCTCAAAACAAGAGATGCCTTACGCTCCAAGCATAAGATTCCAACAGTCCTATCTATATGACTTTAAATTATATTACACCTTATGTTCCAAACATATGATTCCTCTTACTCAAAACAAGAGATGCCTTATGCTCCAAGAATAAGATGCCAACAGTCCTGTCTATATGAATTTAAACTATAGTTCACCGTATGTTCCAAACATAGGATGCCACTTGCTCCAAACAAATGATTCCATATGATTCAAGCATGAGATGCTAATAATCTTCTCTACATGACTATAAAATGTAGTACACCCTATGTTCTAAACATAGGATTCCTCTTTCTCCAAACAAGAGATGCCTTATGTTCCAAGAATGAGATGCCAACAGTCTTATCTATATGACTTTAAACTGTAGTGCACCCTATGTTCCAAACATAAGATCCCACTTTCCCCAAAAAAGAGATGCCTTATTCTCCAAGCATAAGATGCCAACAGTCCTATATACATGAATATAAACTATAGTACACCCTATGTGCCAAACATAGGATGCATCTTTCTCTAAACGAGAGATGCCTTATGCTCCAAGCGTAAGATTCCAACAGTCCTCTCTATACGACTATAAATTCTAGCATGCCCTATCATTCAATAATATGATGTTTCCTGTTCTAAATAAGAGATACCTTATGTGACAAGCATAAGATACCTCAAGCCCTGATTGCAGTGGAATAATTTCAAGATCATTGGAAACTGCTCAAACATTCCATCACTCCACCTCATGCTTTGTGTATCCTTCATTTGGATCTTCAACCTCTTCCATGTTTGAATGGATCCCTAACAGCCTAGTCCCATGCCACATCGTCTCACCTACTATCCTAGGACAATGCCTCGTAAGACTTAGGACAACACTTTGATTCAGGTCCAGTGTTTCAAACATGGTCAACCATCGACCATCATTTGTTTTTCGCCATTTTAGGATAACACGATATGGATGTTGTGTTTCGAACATGGTCAATAGTTATCCTCCATCGTCACACCACCCTCACTTCGTTCCGAATGTTGGGCATGTAATTCACACTTTTTATCCCACTTTGTTCGGAATGATTCCACCACCCTTAGCGTTATCCCACTTGTGCACTAGCGCATATGTGTATGCCTCAATCATATGCCTCAACTCCCTAGTGATTTGGGATTACCTCATGTCCAGACATGAGGAAGAAATTATGAGAAGCTTCCTCACATAAGCCCCATCCACCATTGTCGCTCCATAGCGGCACAACAGTATCTCCCTTGTGTAAGCCCCATTCACCTTTTCCGCTCCACAGTGGCATATGGGCAGCTTCCTCACGTAATCCCCATCCACCATTGCCACTCCATAGTGGCACACAAGTAGCTCTCTTGCGTAAGCCCCATTCACCATTTTCACTCCATAGAGGCACCTGAGAAGCTTCCGTGTGTAAGACCAATTCACCATTTCCGCTCCATAGCAGTACTCGGCCAACTTCCTTGCATAATCCCCATTCACCATTGTCACTCTATAGAGGCACCCAGGAAGCTTCCTTGTGTAATCCCCATTCACCACCCTTCATGGACACACCTTTGCGTTGTGATCATTAGGTCCTTGTCACCTATTTTTTCTCACAACGAGCATGAATCACGTGGGTTTAGAGTCGTAAGCATTGACTAGGGAATCTTCTCTCGGAATCCTAGAGTGTAAGCCCCACACCAACATGAACTATGTGTACTCTGATCCTTGCAAAGGAAAGGTATGTAGTAAGCCTTCCTAAGGTTCAAGCCCAACAACCACTGGTACCGACCATCTTCACGTCGGTTCACCAACCATTATGAACTACGGGGACTTGGATCCTTGCCAAGGAAAGGTACGTAGGAAGCCTCCCTGAGGTTCAAGTGCACCATACATTGGTTCCGACCCCCTTCACATCGGTTCCCACTCCCACTAAACTACACAGGCTTTGACCCTTGTTTCCTAGATAGGTTACATAGGAAGCCTCTATAAGGATCATCCCTATCCAGTGGTAAGCCGTTGTGACCCCATCTTATGGTAAGTCCTTATGACCCCATCCTACGGATAGCTGTTGTGACCATATCCTACGATAACCCATTGTGACCCCATCTTATGGTAAGCCTTTCTGAACCCATCCTGCGGTTAGCCATTGTGATCCTATCCAATGGTAAGACGTTGTAAAGCCATCCAACAGTAAGCCGTTGTGACCCCATCCAATGGTAAGTCGTTTTCCCCCCAATTGATGGTAAGACATCTTCAGATGAACTACGTGGACTTTGTTTCCCTTCCATGGGGATATGTAGGAAGCATCTTTGAGGTTCAATCCCATCACTCATGACTCATCCTGATCTACCTCTCGATATCATGTGTTCTAGGAAGATCATTCCCCAACCTAGATGTTCTATTTTCTCCATATCCTATCCATGCATCCATTCTCATGGGTCACCTCCTCAAGTGTCCCATAGTCCCACAGAACTACGCAAACTATGATTCCCTGCCATGAGGATATGTAGGATGCCTCCCTGAGATTCAATCCCACCACCCCTTGGTTCCGACCCCCTTCACATCAGTTCCCACTCCCACAGAACTATACAGGCTTTGATCCTCATATCCTAGATAGGGTACGTAGGAAGCCTCTATGAGGTTCAACCCTATCCAATGGTAAGCTATTGTAACCCCATCCTATGGTAAGCTATTGTGACCACATCCTGCAGTAAGCCATTGTGACCCCATCTAGTGGTAAGCTATTTTCAACCACATCCAGCGGTAAGCCGTTATGACCCCATACAACGGTAAGTCCTTGTCCACCCAATAGACGGTAATTCGTCTTCAGATGAACTATGTGGACATTGATTACCTTCCACAGGGATACTATGGAAGCCTCATTAAGGTTCAAGCCCATCACCAATGACTCATCCTAATCTACATCTCGATCCAATGTGTTCTGGGAAGAACATGCCACAACCTGGAGGTTCTATTTCCTCTAGACCCCATCCATGCATCGATTATCATGGGTCAACTCCTCAGGTGTCCCATCATTCCACTGAACTACGCAGACATTGATTCCCGGCCAAGGGGATACGTAGGAAGTCTCTTCAAGGCTCAATCCCAACAATACCTTCACCTTCATGAAGAATCCATCTTATTCCCCCTCCACTTAACTAAACTCTCCACCGTCCATCCTGATTCTTACTCGGGCTACCACATCCTGGTGATATCATTCCATTCATCCCAGCTCCACTCCTTGCGGCACCCAGGAAGCTAACCATGCATAATCCCCACAACATCAATAACCATTCACCCAAGAGTATCCCTCTTATGATGGGCCACTCTTTATGTATATGCCCCAACTAGTATCTAGGCCATTGTGCTTTTTGTACACCCTGATTCATCGCCCCTTCGAACTACGTGGGTTTTGATCCCTGTCATTTACACATGGTAGGTAGGAAGCCTCCATGAAGTTCAATCCCAACCAATGGTAAACCTTAGTGCTTCCCCATTCTGAGGTTCACATTCCTTGATCCGCCCTCAATGGTGTCCATATTAGCCTTCATAGTGTGACATCTTCCCTTTATGGGACACACCATTATGGGTATTCTCTTATTGAGTGTTCTGATCCACCTACCTAATTAAAAATCCTAGATCTCCCTCCTAGGGATCTACCAATCTGATTGGTCTTTATAGGATGTTCTGATCACCCTCATTCCATCTATACAAGACGTTAAACTGGCAGCGTACCCTGTGTTAAACATGGGAAGCTGAGGAAAACCTCAGAGACATGCCTTTGGCATAAGATACCCCACGGCTGATGTGGAATGCCTCATGTTCTGCACCCTTGATATGCCCTCTTATGGGGAAGAATACAGGTTCCCCTATGTCCACACATCCATAGATGACCCAAAATGCCTGATGTTACTGTCTACTCCGACCGATGGTTTCTACCATGTCAAGACCCCATGGAATGTCCTGACGGAAGTAGTGTAATTAACCGGCATCCACAATGATATGGTACTGGGAACGAGATTCACGAACCATGACTTAATCTTTAAGGGAGACCCAAACTAGGTGACGAGTTCTGACGGGGAATCCACAGAAGGAAGAACCGACATTCCATCACCCCATTTCAATCATGGAGAAAACGTCCCTGAATAAGTGATGGATGACACCCGCCTTTAGAAAGCGAGAATGCGAGGAAACAACTACGCATCCCACATAGATGGACGTGCGCGCCCTGATGAAAGAATTAGAAACAGAAATGGTGAACCCGAAATGAATCTATTCTCCTTTAATAGAGAGTAGACCTAATATGTTGGGAAAATTGAGGTATCACCAACATGAATCCCCTCTTCTTCATATGTGAGAGGATTAGTACCATCGGGTGTGTGAAGATTATGGTCTATCAACTCCTCTCCAACCCTACATCCTTAAGAGGCCGTGTAGGTGGTATCCACCTCTGACTCCATCAACTATTCGCTGACCTCGCAGCCTTAAGAGGCCTCATAGGGGGCATCCACAACCCAACTCCTTCGGCTCCTCGTTGACCCCGCCGCCTCAAGAGGCCGCATAGTTGGAATCCACCACCCAACTCCATCAGCTCCTCACCAACCCCACAGCCTTAAGAGGCCACGCAGGTGGCATCCGCCACTTGACTCCATCAGCTCCTTGCCGGCCTTGATGCCTTAAGAGGTCGCGCCATGGGCATCTTCCTCCAACTCCATCGGCTCTTTGCTGACCTTGCTGCCTTAAGAGGCCGTGCAGGGGGCACTCCACTACTGAATCCATCGAATCCTCACCGAACCCTCCGCCTCAAGAGGCTACGTAGGTGGGATCCTCCACCCAACTCCATCAGCTCCTCATCGACCCTACCACCTCAAGAGGCCGTGTAGGTTGCATCCACCACCCAACTCCATCAACTACTCGCCATCCCCACTGCCTCAAGAGGCCGCCCATGTGGCATCTTCCACCTTACTCCATCAGCTCCTCGCCAACCCTGCCACCTCATGAGACCCCTCATACGGAATCTTCCACCTGACTCCATCAACTCTTTGCTGACCCTGCCGCCTCAAGAGGCCGTGCAAGTGGCACCCGTAACCCGACTATATCAGCACTTCACCGACCCCGCTGAATTAAGAGGCCGCATAGGGTCATCCTCCCCAAACTCTATAGGGTCTTTTTCCCCCCGAACCGCTATCACCAGCCACTACGAAGGTGCTCCTCATGCTTCCAACATTCAGCACGAAGGCTTCCACGCCTTTCGGGATCCTTCACCCCCGTAGTACCAACGCTCCAGGATTCCACGCATTTCTGTATCCTTCACCCCCATTTTACCGATGCTCTAGGCTCCCATGCCATCTGGGATCCGTCGCCCCCGTCGTAACGACGCTCCTGGCTCCCATGCCTTCTGGGCTCCTTCGCCCCCGTCAGAACGACGCTCCAGGATTCCATGCCTTATGGGCTCCGTCGTACTGATGTCTAGGCTTCCACACCTTCTGTGCTCCCTCTCCCCCATCGTATAGACGCTCTAGGATTTCACGCATTTCTGACTTCGTCGCCCCAATCATACCAATGCTCCAGGCTTCCACGTCTTCAGGGCTCCATCACCCCCGTCATTCCAACTTCTAGGCATCCAAACATTCTGAGCTCCATCTCCCCCGTCATACCGACATTCCAAGCTTCCATGCCATTCAAGATCCATCACCCTATCATACTAACAATCTTGGATTCATTACACCTCTAGACCGAGGGGATGTTGACATCCCTACCACCCATGTGACACTCTGTGTCTTCCTAACTACCACATTTCGTCAACCACAAAGGTCCTCCCTATGACCATGACACCATATCCTGGAAGGTTCATGATGAGGTATCCCAGCTCATGCATGAAGAACATCCATGCTTACACTTAGGGAATTTTATGGAAATCCCATCATATAGATTCCCCCCTCATCCCAACCCATCAGAATGGGGTAGATATGACCATACCTCTACTGACACAATCATTGTGGTTTCACATCCCAGTTGCATTATGTTAAACTACGCAACAACCACGTCCTAGTTTCAAGACATTAAACTACATAACAACCAAAATCTTGGTAACATGATGAAAAATTGTACAACATTCTGGTCAAAGCTACATGACATAAAACTATATTAACCATGGTCAAAGCCATGCGACCAAAAACTGCAGCAACCATGGTCAAAGATCAACGACCTGAAACTATAACAACCATGGTCAAAGTGATGTGACCCTAAACGTCATCCCTCACTCATCCTAGACACACGATGTTAATCTATGCACCAGGTTCGAACACTAAAACCTTTGTAAGAACCCTTGGTCCAAGAAATAAGACCATAAACCATTTGCAACAATAGGGTTTGTTACTCTGAGTCCAGCTACATCATCCCACTGAAACGCTCTAATGCACTGTGGTGTAGAACTAGAGTTTTGTACTCCAAATGAACATAATACCAATCCATATCCACACTTCACAACATACAATTATTTGGATCCCCGCATTCATTATAGTTTTAAGAGACCCTCTAACAGTACAGATGATCAGCCTATGACTCGCCTACTATCCTGGACCAATGCCCCGGAAAACATTGGATGACATTTTGTGACAGGTCCCATGTTTCGAACATGGTCAGTGGTCGACCTTCATTTGTCTATCCACATCCCCAATAAAATGATATGGATTCCATGTTTTGAACACGGTCAACAACAATCATCCATCGTTACACCAACATCATTATGATCAAGATATCAAACACTATGATTCACCAGTTTTCCCATATCTATATTTAGGTGGAACTCCAACACCCTTGGTGTTACCTTTTAGTGCTTCTTTGCACGTCGAATAAGTGGGAAAATGTCGATGGGATATTTCCAGCATGAAATATCTCCCCCAATCAGCATCACTACTGGGCTATGGTCCCGACCCTCTGGGTCAGTCCCTTCACTACCGTCACTGACCCCCATGAAAAATGGAGAGTCGCACCACAATCTTTTCAGGCCGAAACATCGGCAATTTCTATCACTCCATTAGGTGCAGCCACCTTCCACCTTTATGGTACCATGATTTTAGATACTCCCCCGCACACTATGAGACACATTGAGTCAGCATATTCACCTTGGTCCATTTCCTATTTTGTGAGTTGAGATTCTCATCATCAATTCCCCCCGAGTACCTTGAGTTGAACCATTCCTCAGGAAACCCATCTAAAACCCATCACCTGACTCCTATGCTAGGTTGAACCAGAAAGGGCCGCTCTTGCATAAGTCCCAAAACCATCCATTACTATGTGCCTTAGGCCCAACAATCCAATATACAGGACTATAAACTATGGTGCACCCTATGTTCCAAACATAGGACGCCTCTTGCTCTAAACAAGAAATGCCTTATGCTCCAAGCATAAGATTACAACAGTAATATCTATATGACTTTAAAATGTAGTACACCCTATGTTACAAACATAGGATGCCTCTTGCTGCAAACAAGATATTCCTTATGCTCCAAGCATAAGATGCCAACAGTCCTATCTATATGACTTTAAACTGTAGTTCACCCTATGTTCCAAACATAATATGCCTCTGTCTCTAAAAAAGACATGCCTTCTACTTCAAGCATGAGATGCCTAAAATTACTATCTACATGAATATAAACTATAGTGAACCCTATGTTCCAAACATAGGATGCATCTTGCTCCAAAAAAAAGATATGCCTTACGCTCTAAGCATTAGATGCCAACAATCCTATCTATATGACTTTAAATTATTATACATCCTATGTTCCAAACATATGATTCCTTTTTCTCTAAACAAGAGATGAATTATGCTCCAAGCATAAGATGCCAATAGTCCTATCTACATGACTATAAACTGTAGTGCTCCCTATGTGACAAACATAGGATGCCACTTGATCCAAAAAAGAGATGCCTTATTCTCTAAGCATGATATGCCAACAGTCCTATCTATATGACTTTAAAATTTAGTCCACCCTATGTTCCTAACATAGAATGCCTCTTTCTCCAAACAAGATATTCCTTATTCTCCAAGAATAATATTCCAACAATCTTCTCTACATGACTATAAACATTAGCATTCCCTATAATTAAATAATAGGATGCCTCTTATTCCAAATAAGAGATGCCTTATTCTCCAATCATGAGATGCCAACAGTCCTCTCTACATGACTATAAATTATAGCATGCCCTGTCATTCAATAATTGGATTTATCTTGTTACAAATAAGAGATGCCTTAGGTGACATGCATAAGATGCCTCATGCCATAATTGTAGGGGCATAATTTCAAGAGAATTGGAATTCCTTCAAACATTACATCACTCCACCTCATGCTTTGTGTGCCCTCCATTCGGATCTTCATCCTCTTCCATATTTTAAGGGACCCCCAACGTCCTGGTCCCATTCCCCTTGGGATCACCAACCATCCTGGGCCAATGCACCAAAAGACATAGGATAACACTTTGATTCAGGTCCTGTTTTTCAAACATGGTCAAGAGTCAACCCTCATTTGTTTTTCCCCATTTCAGGCTAATGTGATATGGATGCTGTGTTTCGAACAGGGTCAATAATTATCCTCCATCATCACTCAACCCCCACCGCATTTCGAATGTTGGGAATGTGATTCACACTTTTCATCCCCCTTTGTTCGAACTGATTCCAGTGCCCTTGGCTTTATCCCTCTTGTGCACTAGTGCATAGATGTAGGTCTCAATCATATGCCTCAACTCCCCAGTGAGTTGGGATGCCCTCATGGCTAGACATGGGGAATTCATTTTGGGAATCATCCTCGCACAAGCCCCATCCCACATTGTCGCTCCATAGTGGCACATAGGCAGCTCCCTTCTGTAAGCACCATTCACCATTGTCGCTCAATAGCGGCACATGGGCAACTTCATCAAATAAGCCCCATCCACCAATGCCACTTCATAACAGCACATGGGAAGCTCCCTTTCACAATCCCCATCCACCATTGTCGCTCCATAGAGCCACACGGGCAGCTCCCTTGTGTAAGCCCCATTCACCATTGCCTCTCCATAGAGGCACCCAGGCAGCTTCTTTGCGTAAGCCCCATTCACTAATGCCGCTCCATAGTGGCACCCATACAACTTCCTTGTGTAATCCACATTCACTATTGCCTCTCTATATTGGCACCCAGGAAGCTTCCTTGCATAAGACCCATTCACCACCCATCATGGATGCACCTTTTCCCCGTGATTGTCAGGTCCTTTATGCCTCTTGTTTCTCACACCGAACACGACGCACATGGGATTGGAGTAGTAAGCATTGACTATGGCATACTCTCTGGGAATCCTAGAGTGTAAGCCCCACACCAACCTGAACTACGTGGACTTTTATCCTTGACATGTTAAGGTATGTAGGAAGCCACTCTAAGGTTCATGCCCAATAACCATTGGTCCTGACCATCTTCACATCAGTTTTCCAACCATTCTTAACTACGAGTACTTTGATCCTTTCCAAGGAAAGGTATGTGGGAGAATCCCTGAGGTTCAAGCACACCATCCATTGGTTCTGACCTCCTTCATGTCAGTTCCCACTCCCACTGAACTACACGGGCTTCAATCCTTATCTCCTAGACAGGGTATAAATGAATACTCTATGAGGTTCAACCCAATCTAGTGGTAAGCCGTTGTGACCCCATCATATAGTAATCCATTGTGACCCCACACTGCAGTTATCCATTGTGACCTTTTCCAGTGGTAAGCTATTGTGACCCCATCCTATGGTAATCCATTATGACCCCATCATGCGGTTAGCTATTGTAACCCTATCCAGCTGTTAGCCATTTTCAACCCCATCCAGCGGTAATCCATTATGACCCCATCCAACGGTTAGTCATCCCCCCCCAATCGATGGTAATCCATCCTCATAAGAACTACATGGACATTGATTCCCTGCCACGTGGATACGTTGGAAGCCTCTTTGAGGTTCAATCCCATCACTCATGACTCATCCTGATCTACCTATCAATCCCATGTGTTCCAGGAAGATCATGCCCCATCCTGGAGGTTATATTTCCTCCAGATCCCATCCATGAGTCCATTCTCACTAGTCGCCTCCTCAGGTGTCCCATCATCCCATTGAACTACATGGACTTTGATTCCCTGGCACGGGGATACATAGGAAGCCTCCTTGAGGTTCAAGCCCACCACTAATAGGTTTCAACTCAGTTCACATCTGTTCCCACTCCCACAAAACTACACGGGCTTTGATCCTTGTATCCTAGACAGGGTATGTCAAAAGCCTCTATGAGGTTCAACCATATCCAACGATAAGCCATTGTGACCCCATCCTGCATTAAGCCATTGTGACCCCATCCTGCGGTAATCCGTTGTGACCCCATCCATCGGCAAGACTTTTTCAACCCCCTATAGCGGTAAGACATTTTGAACCCATAAAATGGTAATCCATTGTCCCCCCCTCAATCGATGGTATGCCGTCTTCATATTAACTATGTGGACTTTGATTCCCTACCACATTGATACATAGGAAGATTCTTTCAGGTTAAATCTCATCACTCATGACTCATCTTGATCTACCTCTCAATCCCATGTATTCCGGGAAGACCATTCCCTAACCTGGAGGTTCTATTTCCTCTAGATCCCATCCATGCATCCATTCTCACAGGTAACCTCCTCAGGTGTCCAATCATCCCATCGAATTATGTGGACTTTGATTCCCTACCATGAGGATATGTAGGAAGCCTCTTCATGGCTCAAGCCAAAAACTAACATCACCTTAATGATGGCTCCATTTCAATACCCATTCACTTCATTAAACTCTCAATCATCCATCCTAATTCTTACCCGGGCCACCACATCTCGGTGAGATCATGCCATTCATCCCATCTCTAGTCCTTGTGGAACCTGGGCAGCTAACCATGCATAAGCCCCACAACATCAATAACCATCCACCCAAGAGTATCCCTCTTATGATGGACGCTCTCCATGCATAATCCCCAACATGTATCCAGGTCTTTGTCTTTTGTGTACACCCCAATTCATCACCCCTTAAAACTATAAGGGGTTTAATCCCTATCATCTACACAGGGTACGTAGGAAGCCTCTATGAGGTTCAATCCCAGCTAATAGTAATCCTAGGTGGTTCCCCATTCTAGGGTGCACAATCCCTGATCCGGATTTAGTGATATACAGATCAGTCTTCATGGTGTGACATTATCCCTTTACGGGACACACAATCCTGGGTCTGATCTTATTGAGTGTTCTGATCCATCTACCTGATCAACACTCCTGGAGCTCCCTCCTAGGGATCTACTAATCTGATCTGTCTCTATGGGATGTTCTGTTCACCCTCATTCCATCTCTGCAAGACTTTAAACTCACAGAATACCCTATGTTAAACATGGTAAGCTGAGGAAAAACTCAGATACATGCCTCTGACATAAGATACCCCATGACAGATGTGGGATGCCTCATTTTCTACACCCTTGAGATACCCTCTTATGAGGAAGAATACCGGTTACCCTATGTCTACACATATAGAGATGCCCCGACATGCTTGATGTTACCATCTACTCCGACCAAAGGTTGCTACCATGTCATGACCCCGTGGAATGTCCTGACGGAGGTAGTCTAATTAACCGGCATCCACAATGTTTTGGCACTGATAATGAGATTCCTAAACCATTACTTAATATTTAAGGGAGACCCGGACTAGGTGACGAATTCCGAGGAGAAATCCATGGAAGGAAGAACCGAAATCCCATAATCCTATTTCGATCAAGGAGAAAAAGTCCCTAAATAAGAGACAGATGTTTACCACCTTTGGAAAACAAGAATGTGGGGAAAGAGCTATGCGTCCTCCACAGATGGATGTGCACACCCTAGAGAAAGTGTCAGAAACAGGCATATTATGATAACACAAGGTAAGGAGGTGTAACATCTATAAAGAATGTAATTAAATCCCATTTAATTATAATAGATCTTCCTTAAACTATTTAAACTCATGAACACACCCCTTGGGTGGTTCATGAAAGGTAAAAACTAAAGAAAAGGCACGACACACCCCATGGGTGGTATTGGGTTGGAGAAAAAACCACCAAAACCTCTCAAGGAACCTATGGGCATCCCTAGGAGGATATTTTTCATATATTTTAATTTAACATTTAAATTTTGGTGTTGTTTGAGAAGGTTAGATAGGTGAAATAATGGATGATATCTCTATAAAGATCCAAAATCCAAAAAGAAAAGTATAGACCATCTACTTTAGCTCAGTAGTGGAGTGCCCATCCAATAACAAGTCCAAATTTGACTTGGTTTAAGAGAAATATAAAGAACATACAAATAATGAGAAATTCGTGAATATGAATCTAAATCCAAATACTATAGATGATATCCAGAAGAATTAGGAACAACTAAAAATGAAACAAGATCTTTCCAACATGAATCTAATGAGATTGATCGATAATTAAATATTGTTCGGATCTGCAACTGGGAGAAAGTCCAACCTTTGATCCTTGTGGGTGCTCCTGTGCAAGAGAGATGGATTTATCAAAAAATAGATTCCCCTACCTCTATTTTTAAAATTTGTACTTGGGCATTTACATGATGTGAAAATGAATTACACGTTGTGTAACTCACATGTTCCCCCTTAGGAAATCCAATTACACGTCATGAAAGGTCCTAGATAGACTATTACACATCGTGTAATTGAAATACATGTCATGTATTCAAATTACACATCTTGTAATTGGCCTACAACCAAAATACAGACCTCCAACCTCTTCCTTCCCAAGAACCACCCAACCATCCCATGACCCAACTAAGTGTCTAAGATAAAAAATAATAGTTCAACTGCACAAAAAGGATCCATACCTTAATAAAAATATGGAATCTTAAATTAAAGTCTTTTACTACCTATATATCTTTGATAATTTCTATAGATAACTAAATCCCTATTTAAAACAAAGATCCGAGTTCTTATTTAAAAACTGCTCACTATCTTCACTCAATCACACATCAAGGTCTCTGACTACAAATATATTTTTAGTATAGAATATTTCACATTGGCCTATTCGGAGATCTTTTCCTTATTCTCTTTTTCATTAAAAAATAGTGGGTATCATAGAAACTGGTATGTGCCATAGTTTCTCCTCTATCTCTTCTTCTTCAACTATATATGTATCGCAGAACTAGACAAACTTCCTCATCTCTTTGATGCATGGATGTTATTTTTTTCATAATATTATTTTATTTATTTCTACCACTCCATTCAAGGTATTTCCATTTCTATAGAGATTATCTCACTTTTTTGAATTATAGTGGTTCTCATGAAAAATTACTTAGGACACATGTTTTATAAATAAGTAGTTTTTTTACAAAAACATTTACATATATTTCACCATTTTACCAAAAATTGAAATATTTTAGGGATACAACTTTCACCCCATGATCATTGATTATTTTCTTTATGGGAATCAAATGTGTGTTCTCACATTCTCCATCAATTTGTTCTTAATGTCTTTATTCGATGGTATTTTAGAAATATCCTTTTCATTTTATTTTTCATTTATAATTTATCACAACTAAATAATAATAATGCATTTATTATCCAAGAAGTATTCGAGGCTCCACTTATCAAAATATATCCATAGAATTTGAAAATAAAAAATTCATTCAATGCTATATGAAAATCATAAAAAAAATCATTTCGTGGTGTGACATCCTCTTTCATGTTGGGGTATCATTATTTTTGTTTTCATAAAACACCACTAACAGATATTTATCTTCACTTATTAAAGATCATATTGTTTATTCATATATTGAGTAATAAATCATTTTTGATATCTATAACATTTAATACCGAAACATGAATCAGAAAACTGCATTTCTAGATTTATAGAATCTAGAATCACATAATATTTTTGATGTTTATTTTTCCACAAGTTCGTCAAATATTGATCTTACTTTAAATAGTTTAAATATTAATTTCTCATCAATACAGCTGAAATCATATCGATTTTTGATTTTCTAAATAATTAAAAACTATGGTGGAATTCTCCCATGTCATTTTGTACTTTTAATCACCAATATTGATTTCAAAATATCCTTGTATGGGAATCGTAAATAATTAAACTGTGATCCAATAATCTCTTGTCATTCAATATTCTTCATCCCAAAACATTATTCAGGGATAAACCTAGAATCATCATTTTTATAAATTAAAATAAACCATTTTGGTTATATTATATGATTTTCTTCAAAATATATCATTTCTGGAAATTTCTCATATTTTCAGTTGAATCCTGCATAGTTATCTTAAGATGACTCATATGTAAACTCTCATGACCCATACATAGGTCTCAATGACTCGTATATAGAGTGTAATGACTTATTAATAGCAACCAAAACAAGGGAATGACATATAAAGTGCTCAAAGGGGAATCATTCAAAGTCCTTGATGACTCATACATTGAGTCAAATGATTCTTATATTGCACCATAATTAGACACATTTCAATAAAACCCATCATAATATGTGTTAATAAATTATATAAAAATAAAATTAAACTATATATAACTTCAAATGACTTGTATGTGATCATGTATGACTCATACACAATCATACCTTTGATATTTTTTTCTTCTAATTGCCAAATATGGATTTCATAAAATTTAATAAAATTAACTTAAATTAATTTCAAGGCCTCTTCCAATCATTTAAAATCATCTCAAAATAACTTCAAATAATTATATGAATGATGAGTATAATTGTAAGAAATTTTATATTTCATCTAAGGTACTTTATAATAAGTGAATAATCAAATGAGGGTATTTAAATACATTTAAATTACCACAATATAACATAAAATTTATTAGTAAACCATGTATTTTTTGACACTACATGGAGAAATAACTATTCAAAATAATCCATGTATGGATCATATAAATTTAGTTATATGTTCTTCATCCATTCCAAATTTTCAATATCCTTAAAAGACATATTCTTCACTTATTTTAAAACTTTTATAGATGTAATTTTTTACACCTTTAAATATTTGTCCTTTCCATAACGATCCTAACATAAATAATCTAATTTAATGTTTTTTTCAACAATTAGAATCACTACCCTCTTCCATTTAATATGGAGGCTTTAATATCCATTGCATATCAATGTATAGGCATCCTTAAATTTTTCTTCAGTGGGTGGATTGTTACCATGTCACCTATCTTCAACAAAAATTGACTTTACTCTAACAACTATATTGATAAAAAATATTAACACATTCCAAATGAAACATCAATGTGGAAATGAAACTATGCACACTAGTATTAAGTATGAAATTTTATGATTTATACATTTCATAAGTTGTACAATTTTTTAAATCCAATAGTTTTTCTCTAACTTTTGGGAAAATTATCATAATTGGATGAGATCATACCATTATCATTAGGTACATTATATGAAATTTGACAACCCATGTGGGACTCACATCTTGTAGGTAGCATGCACCCCTAGAAGTCTGAAGGAGGCTTTTTAAATCCCATTCATAGATTTATTTATGTATGATTCTATATAGGCCATGCCATTGTCTCCCTCAATGAATTTACAAATCAATTAATGATTTTCACCCTCAATAATTCCATGTATAGAATGTTTTCCTACCCACACTCTTAGTAGGAAACTATATACTATAGAAATTTCATAAGATTTATGGTTTTTATAGCTAATGGTGTTCTAACGGATCTAGAAAGGTCCTCATAACAAGTAGATATCATCAATATTAAAATGAGTTTCTTAATAAAAACTCTAATTACACAAGCCAGACTTTTATCTTGAAAGAATCACACACCCTAGGAAATCCAAATTAGTTTTGTTAAATCCCTATCACCGATCAATGTAGGGATGATGCTACACTGGGAACAAAAAAATGTAAGTGGAATTTTAAATGTGAAAATCAGTATATTGGGATTGTGTGGTTAATGTATTTAAAACTGTATTTTTTAAGTATTATTTTAATTTTGTGACAGAAACAAAATATGTTATAGGATAGATTTTGATGTCCATTATTGGATGTGGAACCAAGGTTGGGTTATATTAGTTAATATATATTACTATATGATTTCTTATTTCAATAATGGATGATTGTAATTCACTATTTATATACACCCATGCTATATAAATATAGAGTCACAAATTCCCATGAATATTTGGGCACTATGTGAACCCAAAACTCCTAGGTTATTATTAAAATGCATGGACAACTACTTCCCCTCTCTTATTTTTATTTCTTTCCTTGGTTGTGGATATAGTTATGGTTTTTAAATAAGGTGAATTTGGATATGTAAATGATATTTTGGGGTTATAGTTATGGTATTATGTGATGTATGTATATGGTAAGGTAAAATAATGCCAAGATATATTTCATTATGATTAGAGGGTGAATAGATCAATGAGGTATTGGGTATGGGGTACCATAGTTGTAATATTTCCATGAATTATTATACTTATACTCTATAATGAGTTGGAGTGTTTTTATTGATATAGTTTTATATATAACATATGTAGGGATTGTGCGTTAGTTTCATTGTTTATCTAAAAAAACCTTAGTTGGTTTATTTCAAATTGACCTGAGAGTTATTGGGGAGTATCCTATAAAGTATGTTTTATACTCACCCCTAATTCAATGTAGTATTTTTTTATATTTTTGTAATGGTGATAGAGATATGGATGGACCATACTAGATCATGGTTAAGTGACATTAGACATTGTATGTGTTTTGTTTCATTAAGATTCATTTGATTCATTGGTATTAAATTTGGACTTATTATATACATCTATATTATATGACATTACATTCATTTTTACGAGTTTATTAGATGATTTGGATTTATTTATATATTACTATTTTTTATTGATTGGTTGATTTATTTTATTTACATTTCTTATAAAAATTATAATTCCTTCATTATTTTATTTTCATGTCCTTGGTGGTTTTTTCCAACCAACGGTCTATTGGAATCAAGATTCGCAATTAACATCTAATCTCACTACTAACAGAGTCAGAGTCTTGTTGGGGTTGGTTCACGGAATAATATCCCTATAATTCAAGGGAGACACTTTCTTAAAATAGATTAATTATCATAAATTTTAACGACGAAGAACTATCAAAGTAGTTTTCATAGGACATTATTCATTTTATTATTCTTTAATCAATGAAGTATCCTCACAAGGGGAACTCTTTTTTTCCACATTCAAATTATGGGAAATAATCATAGGGGTAATAATTAAATTAATAAAATCATGAACTCTGGTAAAATAATTTATAACATCACATTTTTAGAAAAATACTGATAATGTACTTGTATATAGAAATGAATTTGAGTTAAATGGAATAAATGAACATGCACGTGATGGTGAGATAGATTTTTTTATGGTTTTGTTTTTCTATTTTTGGATAATAATTAAATTCAAATTTAAACTTATATACAAGAATACAAGGTTTATCATCTTATTTTTAATAATTTTCTTAAATGAATTTCATGCCCACATTGGCCTGAAATCAAAACTTTATCATATAATTTGAATTATGTTTATTTGATATGTTAGGAAATAATAACTGTAATAATAGAAATTAGATTTTACTAATTTGGATCTATAAATAAAAAGTTTATTGAAACAAAATATAATGTAAATATGTTACACGGTATGATATATTTCAAGAATAAGTCCTGCCATTTTTATATGTCAAAATTTACTAAAGAATGTGGTGAACAAGGGAGATAACGTCAGAGAATATTGATCCCAACAATGCTTGAATTAATAAAGGAATAATATGAGTTATTTTTAATTTCAATGATTATATATCCTATTTCTATATCATAATGGGTTATTATAATTCAAATATTTTATAAAAATCTTGGTTTATATTTGTTGAGAATTAAAAAAAATTGATGCTTTTTAGAATTTAGAGAAACCAGAGTGTTTGTATTTATGTTCAAAAAAGAAATCATGTGACAAAAAAAATAATTTAACTTTTCTTTTTATTGATTAAATATTTGAAACACTTTCTTAAAAAACTAATTATTATTTTCTAGGTAGATTTGACAGATATAATCGAGTTCCCAGTGATTCAACTTTTATGGGTTGGTCAAAAATATAATTTGAAACATGTGATGGAGTGTATTATAGTAATGGAACTCTGGTTTTCATTCTCATTTTTTACATTGTTTGTGAGGGTTTCAGTGATACTAATTATATGGTAAAAATGTATATAGGTTGTATGTGTGACTTGGAAGAAGATTAATATATTGTTTAAACACAGTATATAATTATCATTCAAACATTGGATATTCCCTTGATAAACCACTATATCATAATTATTATAAAATAATAACACTCTGTTTCACTCATTATACAGTTGATATCACAAACATTAAATATCCCTTGGTGTGTTCAACTTAGTAAGAGTTATATAATAACCATTATATACACAAAACTCAACATTCGTAATTGATCAAGAACCCTACATGAATTATTAACCAAACTAAAAACTCTCACCAAAAGATAAATGAATAATATCATAGGGTTGTGTGTGAAAACCAAATTATAGGAAAGTAATAAAATAAAACACAAAAATAAAGTCGTATAAACCCATGTTACTTAATGAATTAAAATATTTTTCATATAAGAATGAACACAGTTAAATTAAAACACAAATTCATTTGAAATAAATATTTGGGATAGAAAAGTCTCATTGGCTCATCCACAAGGCTTATAACACCACAACTAAATTACACAAGAAAATTATAATAAAAATGAAAATGAATAACCCCTTTCATAGTTATTACCATTATTTTTATAGGGGAAATGAGAATATTCTATAAATGTTATTTATTCTTTGATAAATATTATATAGTAGTGAGATTTTAAGATGAAACCATGTGTAAAACTTGGATATTCCTTGTCCTCACTTAATTCATGATCCAACAAACTTGTATCAGCTAATGATTCGTAGATGTATATGATGATATCTATATTATAAGCTAACTTCCTCTTCTCTAGAGTTTTCAAAACCATAAATGGTGAATTTATTCTCATGTGTTAGCTTTTTCATGTCCAAAACATGTGATGGAATCAATTAAATGGTTTCAAAAAAGTGTCTCAACTCTTCCATGGTGTTTCATAGCCTTCTTCAGTACTCAAGAAAACTTGTCCAAGTGTTTTATATATTTGATCCTTATAACTTGATAATAGAGTATCATAGAGTGTTTATGATAATTCCAAACAATAACTATTAATACTTATAAAATTATTTACTTCTAGGCCACAGTATACGATAGTAACTATATCATATAATTTGATTGAACTGAACTTCCATTATTCTTGGCTCCAACTTGGTTGTTTTATTACATTGAACTACTCTTATATATGTTCTTGAATACTGAGCTGAGTGAACATATAAGGTATCATGTTAATAATAAATCTACATAACTTCTTGAGAACTTTTTTATTTCTATATATCCCATATGTAATCATTTTAATCATATGAAACATTGAGTTTTTTATAACTTCGATGATTGAAATTATTTGTAATTAATTATTCTATAATAGATCCACCACTGTATTATTATGATACATAAATAATGGGCCACTACTACTCTTCTGTAGCATATAAACATGGGTGTTTACTCTAACATGGTACTCTTTTTCACATAAATTATTCATACAAATTTGTTCATCCATTTAAATTTAATCCACTATAAATATTTAATCATAGAGTTTAATCTTTTGTAACACTCTATCATACCGGTTATTCATAAATCACAAGTAAAATGAATTTAATCCTTATATGAGGTGCCTAAGTGATGGTAAACTTTTATGTTATTGCTGTGAATCTAGGTTTTTATTTAACATAGAGTATTGAAATTTTTATTTAATCTAACATGTGCACCCAATAATCCTACTACTCGTCTACTAATCCTATAAAAGAATAAAAACCCCATTTATTATTTTAGGATCTATGTATTCAAATTCAGTATGAATTTATTCTTTTGAAACTCAAGACTTATTCCATTGTTAAAATAAATGTGGAGTAAATAAATTTCAAAGAATTATTAATATTATTTATAATTAAAAGGAATTATACGTAAAAATACTAAAAAATCCAAATGAAATGTAAATAATAATAATTCATTATCACTCCCCCATACATAAAAAATATACTTTATCCTAGTTCCCAGATTTTTCATGACCTGAAAAGTCTTAACATTAGATGAATTAATGTTAATAAAATAAAAGTCGATGGAATTAAGTTATTATAAATTACGACTTTGATTAATCCCCTTCTCTTGAGCTCTATGTTCTATCGATACTTTTCACACATCCTTGATACCTTATAGATGACATTGTGATAAATAAATTGTTTATTATTAAATTTATTTCATAATTACCCAAATATATCCATTCCCTTTTCTCTACTAAGAACTTACTAAATTTTTTATCCTAATTTTTTTCATAACACTTTCTAGGTGAGTGTTGTTATCCTAGAAAAAAGATATCCTGTAGAGACCCGTATCTTCACGTACATGGACATTACATTACTTTTGAGGAATACTTAGTTCATAACAAAAACACACACACAAGGATCGTAATAGTTTAGTGTCTTTGGAAACTCGGAACGTAATCTTCTAATCGTGGTGAAAGATCTTCAATATCTCCCATAAAGATCTTCCCCTTTTTTTTACCTAAAACCTTTCTTTATATCCTGGGGAAAAGAAAACATAAAAGGGTGAGCTCAAATGCTCAGTAAGGGTAAACAAAAGAAAAATCAATCATATCATATTCATAAGAACATAACTTTTGGAAATCTTAACCTGCAAAAGAGAGCATAATTTCATAACATGGGATAAATCATAGTAGTGAAATGAAATCCCAATAATCATAACTTAAAACATGAAACTTTGTGGCATACACACATAATCATAGAAAATCATTTCTTGTTAGTCAAGACTCATTGCCAAGTCTATCTTAGTGGACAAAGTCCCTTTCTGAATTGAGTCACCCTCGTTTCAGTCCTGTTTTACTGAACCGGTATAACCTACCATTCCAGCCATGTCTATATCATGAGATATAAAATCTTTACCCAATGCATTGGAGGGAGATATAGGTCCCACCTATCTCATAATGATACCATTCTTATGTGTGCCACAAAATCATAAACCATACATCATAGCATAACCCATGTAATAAAAATGGGAATCTTAAACATCATGACATCATAAAACAATTCATATACGATAAAGGAATTCATAAAAATAATTCCATCACAACATAATCAAATCAATGTAATAATAGGGATAAAAACAGAACCCTTTATTATCTTATATGGAAAATAATTTTGATAAAACACTTGAACTCCATTCTTGAGGAAAATATCCTTTCTTCTTCAAAAACACTTTTCCTTTCTTAACATGTCATACAAAAAGAAGTTGATTAAAAAATAAACTCGAAAATTTGTAAAGGAAGCTTCTTGGAAATAATGTTTTAAAAATCCATTCATGACGTATAAGTTAAAAAAAACATTCTTCGTACTTTTGTCGGAAAAGTCAAAAAGTACCTCGTATGAAAAATGACAAAATATTCCTTTCATATCTTTTACTAAAAACATACCGAAGGGTAAAATTGGATTTAAACAATTGTAGGTGGATGGAAATAATATTACATATTGAGGAAACATGGATGTGGATGATAAAATGCACCCCAGTAAATTCCAAAGTATAAACAATCTCGGATAAAAATGAGATTGTGATATTTCCCTCACCTTAGGTCCGATTTGCTTCGTAAGTGTCTGATCCTCATGTATAATGATTTAAATAATGTCATTGACTTATTAAAGAATCATATTCATTGTTATTATATCATATATGGTTCACTTATGACATTATATTACCCGTTCTTTTGTAAATTCCATGTTAAAGAAGCGTTTTGGGTAAAATCGTTTCATTTATCGTAGGTGTTTTGACTTGTTGTTCTTGACATTATTATTACTTATATCATGATTTACTTACTTCCAGAATATAAAATATGATTTATATATCATATATATTCAGTATATATATATATATAATAGATAGATAAATGAAATGAAAAACACCGTTCATGGAGACGGTAGTCCGTACGTACGCATGAACGCTGTTTTCCATTCCTTATTGTCTTGAAATGGAAGTAAGTATATGACATATATATATATATACATAAATCCAGTAGCTTTATAATGTCATATATTTCATTATTATTTCTTATATATACTTTATAATCATTCTTAAATGGTTAACATGGAGAATGAATCTCATCGCGTCGTGGAGACGGTAGTCCGTACGTACGCACGAGCGATGATATCATTTTCATAAATATTGAATTGAATTGGAGTGGATTATACAATATATCAGAATCAATATGATGTTGTAATAACTATGTATAGTTATTCTTTACACCATTATACCCATCCATGTAAGGTGGTGGTGGAAAATGGATTACACCACGGCGTGGAGACGGTATTCCGTACGTACGCACGCGCAGTGATTTCTTTTTCCGTAGGATAGATAGATGGTGAAATAGGGTTGTTTCATACTTATAATAACATATCAGTATATTAGTGATACTTATGTTATTACTTCATAATGAAACAACCTAAGAAGAAGAAGTGGAAGAAGAAATAAAGATGAAAGAATTGGTAACGGTAATTACCTCTTCTTTGAAGCGCCTTTTGGAGACCTCCTCTTAGGGAACTAAAATTGGTCTTTGAGGAAGACCAGAACCTCTAGGATGTTTCTAGGGAAGTGGAGAAGAGATTTTGGCAGGGGTTGGCCGAGCTTGAGTGCTCAAATTGGTGTGAGGAGGAGGGGGAGGAGGTGTCCTTTTATAAGGGAGGAGAGAGGCACCTTAGGAATATCTCAAAATATTATTTTATATTAAAGTCAAAATCGGTTTATAATGGTTCCAAAGGGTCTTATTTCGAAGCTAAAGTGGGGATGGGTCGAAATCCTATCAACCAATAGGATTTAGACAAGTTTAGGTTATTATTTTAACGTTATCAATTAGAGTTAACTCTAAGTTAAATAATTTAACTTTTACCATGTCTTTTTGTTTTCTTTCACTATATGGTTAATACACTTACTATTACATGCCAAACGAACCCCAAATTGTTTATTATTAATATATATATCCTTATCTAAGTCATTTGGCCGAACCTTATATTTTTAGGAATAAAATAACAATTAATAATATAATATTTGATTTAAAAACTATTTTGTGTCAATTTTGACACTATTTGATATATGATTTTTGGGAAAGTCATAACAGAATTATATGTTCGAAACAAGTTGATTAAATAAACACTAATATAGCATAGTAACCTAGAAAATTAGTGGAATTTATAAAAAGTCTTAAATTACATTTATTTTGGTATTTATATTATCAATTATGTCAATATTTCATTAATAAGATAATTACTGCATCATCTTTGTGTCATAACTAAATTATATTATTTGATGTATAAAAATTACAAATAAAATACCATCATGTAGGAAATCGTTTTAGCTTTCTAATTAATATTTACAATCGAATTTATCTTATGTATAACCCCATATTAAAAATGATTTACTTATTAAACTTTGATTTTAACTATTTTAACCCTTCTTTAAATAAATTAATAATAAATGTCCTAATCTAATCCAAGTGGGCCTAAATGATAATATTTTACACTTAAGGTTGTTTTTGGTCGAGATACACTTGTCCAATAGAATTAGGACATGTGTTAGGGTAATATTAATATCATTCTTACCCTTAATTACCCTATTTACTTTTAACCGTGGTAAATAAAAGTAAAAAGTTACTATTCACCAAAAATTATTTTCATCTCATTGAACCACATTTTACTTACTAACATCAACCGTGTCTCTCGGATTTTTGAAATTTCATTCACATAAGCGGTAAAATTAAGTTTTATGAAAAATTCAATTTTTTAACTACCACTTAGTAGTTTCACTATTCATCAAAAATTGATGTTTTTTCAGAACAATGCCAAAATTTCATCCTAAGCTATATTTCATATTCCAAATTCAAAAATGAAGTCTATTTTACCAAATTCATAACATAAAAGTTGCATTAATTAATTTTATAATTAAATCCCGCTGTTAAAACTAATAGCGTGTTTTTAAGAAACAAAATCTATCAAAAGATTGACACTTGATTATGTCTGGTTTAAATGTGAAATTACATCCAATGACCAACATTGTATTAAATTGTAAAAATATATTCTAAATATACTTTAAAACCACTCAAATTAATGATTTATCACTATTAATTATTTCGATTAAAAAAAGTTGTTTTTAATTATAATTTAGTAATTTTCACTATTCATCAGAATATGAAAGTTATCCGAAAAGTACCAAAATTTCACCTTAGGCTAAATTCGATACTCCGAATCCAAAAATGAAGTTCATTTTGAGAGCTAAAATTTCTAAAATTTAAAAAGTGGTTATTACTATTCATAACGGCTAGTTTTAATAATATTTTAATAGTATATCATTGTTTCGTGAAACTCAGTATTACGTACTACACACACTATCGAGGAAGGTTGCGATTGCGTGTAATGCAAGGCAAGTCAAGGATGTGTGTTTTGCAAGATTCTTTTAGTGTAGCGTACAACACAAGACATTAAAAATAATATTTTTTTCATAAAATCTCGGGGTGTTATATTCTACCCCCCTTAAAATGAATTTCGCCCTCGAAATTCGTCGGGGTTATAAATGGTTTACTATTCGAAAGTTTCTTTAATAGAAACCCACATCGTAAAAAGGAATACCAAAACTTGGCTTTAAAAACTAAAGTATGAAATGTAATGATTACCCAAATAAACTAATCACTGGGTTTCCACATAGGTGAAAATATGGATATGAAAGAGAAATCTAACCATCATGTTCTGATGGAGAGTGGTAGAGAACATGGCTATGGAAAAGCCAATAATCACAAATCCATAAATTTGTGACGATCTAAGGTACCATCCGATTCATCAGGTATAAGATCACTAGGACAACATTTTTTTGGTTTTCAAGATCATTTCCCTAAAGTTGAAAATTTGAATTGGAATAAATACTTTCTTTATTTTGGTACAATCTCACTATTGTTCGTGCCTAGAACAATTTCCACTTCATCTCTTAAATGAAGTTGAATTTGTTATTCGTGAAGTGTTAGCAGATCATGTGATAGAATGACGGGTCATTCCATCTGTCTCAAACAAAAGGTTAGCAAAAATTATATACATAAGTCGATCTATAGTGAGATTAATCATATATAGTTCCTAAAATGGACTTATACTTCATATATCATACTGCTTAATATAATAAAACTAGTTTCTACTAAACAGGGACTTCCTGTAGGCCAGTGGTAGGCGATAAAGGCCAGTCGCACTTCGGTTGTGGGTTCGATTCCCACAGCCTTGTCCGAAGCGATGGGCTGTCGCCCGTCCTGCAGGTTGTCCTTTTTATAAAACTATATTACTATAGCATCCCATCAATAATATCGAAAAAACTTCTATCCTTAAACAATACTAAATTATGTCCAACATAATCCATTCCAATCTTTTGGCTTATCCATAATACTGCAATCCATTCTCATAACATAGTGAAAACGATTACCAGAGATTTAATACCATCGTTGATCCCCATATATCATAAGATATATCTTGTTGGTCACATTCCAAACATTCAAAGGCCTTAATCTTGTACTCTCTTGAATACCCATTGAACCTTAGTGAAAACTTGAATGCAGTTAAAAGTTAACACTTTTCACATACCGAAATCCTCAAAATTCTATATACTCAAACCATGATATCACTTAGTCCTTATATCAATCATGAGATCATGAATACTATCAAACATTTAATTTTCTCCTTATCCCTTCATTATGCGCATATCATCTACATTCCAAAAATATCTGAATAACCTTTCATGGATACTGGTAACATTAATCATACACTTTCAAAACACAAGGAAAGACAACAGTGTAACAATCCATAGATGTCTCTTTATTCCAAAATTACACATGATAAACATGTAATCATTCCACTACATTCTCAAACCATTGACCGAGCTTCAAAAATTCTTTCATCTCACATATCATTTGTAGTCTCTTCATCATCATCCACATAAATACTACCCATATGACCATACTGATTCTCTTCATGAGTCTTTCCCTTAGGGCATTTGTTTGCATAATGCCCATACATTCCACATTTAAAACACTTAACCATTTTTGATGTCGTAGCAATACCATTATCCTCATCCATGGTGTTAACCGACCCTTTTCCTTTGCACTTACTTGCTTTGTGTCCTTATTTTCCACACCCAAAGCATCTTCCAGTTCCCTTGAAACATTCTCCTTGATGCCTCTTCCCACATGATTTACATAGGGGAAATTGAACTTTCTTTCCTCTATGATCATCATGGAACTCCATCTTTCTCTTATTAGTCGAGTTAGGAAACTTACCAAATTTTACTTTATTGATCATATTGTGAGATTGCTGATTTGGCATAATAATGATGTTTGGACATCCAAATCCCATTTCATTTGGTTGCTCATGAAGAATATCATTCCATTGTCCATCATATCCTCCATTATTGTGAATCAACTTGTTTCCAGCCATTTTCTAAAACCCAAACAGAATAGTGTTAGATGCAAAAATCATAATAAAGGGGGAGTAACTTAAATATCTATCATCTTTGGTTTAATCTAATATCGTTACCATAGTTCTAGGACTATATCCTATACGTATACTTATCCTTAGGGGCATCCCTAGACATACCTTAGAAATATCTCTAGGGATCTCACTAACGTTTTCGCATCCTAGTTTCCAAAGGTTGACTAAACCTTTCCTCTGATACCAACTGTAGAGACCCGTATCTTCACGTACATGGACATTACATTACTTTTGCGGAATACTTAGTTCATAACAAAAACACACACACAAGGATCGTAATAGTTTAGTGTCTTTGGAAACTCGGAACGTAATCTTCTAATCGTGGTGAAAGATCTTCAATATCTCCCATAAATATCTTCCCCTTTTTTTTTACCTAAAACCTTTCTTTATATCCTGGGGAAAAGAAAACATAAAAGGGTGAGCTCAAATGCTCAGTAAGGGTAAACAAAAGAAAAATCAATCAAATCATATTCATAAGAACATAACTTTTGGAAATCTTAACCTGCAAAAGAGAGCATAATTTCATAACATGGGATAAATCATAGTAGTGAAATGAAATCCCAATAATCATAACTTAAAACATGAAACTTTGTGGCATACACACATAATCATATAAAATCATTTCTTGTTAGTCAAGACTCATTGCCAAGTCTATCTTAGTGGACAAAGTCCCTTTCTGAACCGAGTCACCCTCGTTTCAGTCCTGTTTTACTGAACCGGTATAACCTACCATTCCAGCCATGTCTATATCATGAGATATAAAATCTTTAACCAATGCATTGGAGGGAGATATAGGTCCCACCTATCTCATAATGATACCATTCTTATGTGTGCCACAAAATCATAAACCATACATCATAGCATAACCCATGTAATAAAAATGGGAATCTTAAACATCATGACATCATAAAACAATTCATATACGATAAAGGAATTCATAAAAATAATTCCATCACAACATAATCAAATCAATGTAATAATAGGGATAAAAACAGAACCCTTTATTATCTTAGATTGAAAATAATTTTGATAAAACACTTGAACTCCATTCTTGAGGAAAATATCCTTTCTTCTTCAAAAACACTTTTCCTTTCTTAACATGTCATACAAAAAGAAGTTGATTAAAAAATAAACTCGAAAATTTGTAAAGGAAGCTTCTTGGAAATAATGTTTTAAAAATCCATTCATGACGTATAAGTTAAAAAAAACATTCTTCGTACTTTTGTCGGAAAAGTCAAAAAGTACCTCGTATGAAAAATGACAAAATATTCCTTTCATATCTTTTACTAAAAACATACCGAAGGGTAAAATTGGATTTAAACAATTGTAGGTGGATGGAAATAATATTACATATTGAGGAAACATGGATGTGGATGATAAAATGCACCCCAGTAAATTCCAAAGTATAAACAATCTCGGATAAAAATGAGATTGTGATATTTCCCTTACCTTAGGTCCGATTTGCTTCGTAAGTGTCCAAACCTCCTGTATAATGATTTAAATAATGTCATTGACTTATTACAGAATCATATTCATTGTTATGATATCATATATGGTTCACTTATGACATTATATTACCCGTTCTTTTGTAAATTCCATGTTAAAGAAGCGTTTTGGGTAAAATCATTTCATTTATCGTAGGTGTTTTGACTTGTTGTTCTTGACATTATTATTACTTATATCATGATTTACTTACTTCCAGAATATAAAATATGATTTATATATCATATATATTCAGTATATATATATATATATATATATACATAATAGATAGATAAATGAAATGAAAAACACCGTTCATGGAGACGGTAGTCCGTACGTACGCATGAACGCTGTTTTCCATTCCTTATTGTCTTGAAATGGAAGTAAGTATATGACATATATATATATATACATAAATCCAGTAGCTTTATAATGTCATATATTTCATTATTATTTCTTATATATACTTTATAATCATTCTTAAATGGTTAACATGGAGAATGAATCTCATCGCGTCGTGGAGACGGTAGTCCGTACGTACGCACGAGCGATGATATCATTTTCATAAATATTGAATTGAATTGGAGTGGATTATACAATATATCAGAATCAATATGATGTTGTAATAACTATGTATAGTTATTCTTTACACCATTATACCCATCCATGTAAGGTGGTGGTGGAAAATGGATTACACCACGGCGTGGAGACGGTATTCCGTACGTACGCACGCGCGGTGATTTCTTTTTCCGTAGGATAGATAGATGGTGAAATAGGGTTGTTTCATACTTATAATAACATATCATTATATGAGTGATACTTATGTTATTACTTCATAATGAAACAACCTAAGAAGAAGAAGTGGAAGAAGAAATAAAGATGAAAGAATTGGTAACTGTAATTACCTCTTCTTTGAAGCTCCTTTTGGAGACCTCCTCTTAGGGAACTAAAATTGGTCTTTGAGGAAGACCAGAACCTCTAGGATGTTTCTAGGGAAGTGGAGAAGAGATTTTGGCAGGGGTTGGCCGAGCTTGAGTGCTCAAATTGGTGTGAGGAGGAGGGGGAGGAGGTGTCCTTTTATAAGGGAGGAGAGGGGCACCTTAGGAATATCTCAAAATATTATTTTATATTAAAGTCAAAATCGGTTTATAATGGTTCCAAAGGGTCTTATTTCGAAGCTAAAGTGGGGATGGGTCGAAATCCTATCAACCAATAGGATTTAGACAAGTTTAGGTTATTATTTTAACCTTATCAATTAGATTTAACTCTAAGTTAAATAATTTAACTTTTACCATGTCTTTTTGTTTTCTTTCACTATATGGTTAATAAACTTACTATAACATGCCAAACGAACCCCAAATTGTTTATTATTAATATATATATCCTTATCTAATTCATTTGGCCGAACATTATATTTTTAGGAATAAAATAACAATTAATAATATAATATTTGATTTAAAAACTATTTTGTGTCAATTTTGACACTATTTGATATATGATTTTTGTGAAAGTAATAACAGAATTATATGTTCGAAACAAGTTGATTAAATCAACACTAATATAGCATAGTAACCTAGAAAATTAGTGGAATTCATAAAAAGTCTTAAATTACATTTATTTTGGTATTTATATTATCAATTATGTCAATATTTCATTAATAAGATAATTACTGCATCATCTTTGTGTCATGACTAAATTATATTATATGATGTCTACAAATTACAAATAAAATACCATCATGTAGGAAATCGTTTTAGCTTTCTAATTAATATTTACAATCGAATTTATCTTATGTATAACCCCATATTAAAAATGATTCACTTATTAAACTTTGATTTTAACTATTTTAGCCCTTCTTTAAATAAATTAATAATAAATGTCCTAATCTAATCCAAGTGGGCCTAAATGATAATATTTTACACTTAAGGTTGTTTTTGGTCGAGATGCACTTGTCCAATAGAATTAGGACATGTGTTAGGGTAATATTAATATCATTCCTACCCTTAATTACCCTATTTACTTTTAACCGTGGTAAATAAAAGTAAAAAGTTACTATTCACCAAAAATTATTTTCAGCTCACTGAACCACATTTTACTTACTAACATCAACCGTGTCTCTCGGATTTTTGAAATTTCATTCACAGAAACGGTAAAATTAAGTTTTATGAAAAATTCAATTTTTTAACTACCACTTAGTAGTTTCACTATTCATCAAAAATTGATGTTTTTTCAGAACAATGCCAAAATTTCATCCTAAGCTATATTTCATATTCCGAATTCAAAAATGAAGTCTATTTTACCAAATTCATAACATAAAAGTTGCATTAATTAATTTTATAATTAAATCCCGCTGTTAAAACAAATAGCGTGTTTTTAAGAAACAAAATCTATCAAAAGATTGACACTTGATTATGTCTGGTTTAAATGTGAAATTACATCCAATGACCAACATTGTATTAAATTGTAAAAATATATTCTAAATATACTTTAAAACCACTCAAATTAATGATTTATCACTATTAATTATTTCGATTAAAAAAAAGTTGTTTTTAATTATAATTTAGTAATTTTCACTATTCATCAGAATATGAAAGTTATCCGAAAAGTACCAAAATTGCACCTTAGGCTAAATTCGATACTCCGAATCCAAAAATGAAGTCCATTTTGAGAGCTAAAATTTCTAAAATTTAAAAAGTGGTTATTACTATTCATAACGGCTAGTTTTAATAATATTTTAATAGTATATCATTGTTTCGTGAAACTCAGTATTACGTACTACACACACTATCGAGGAAGGTTGCGATTGCGTGTAATGCAAGGCAAGTCAAGGATGTGTGTTGTGCAAGATTCTTTTGGTGTAGCGTACAACACAAGACATTAAAAATAATATTTTTTTCATAAAATCTCGGGGTGTTACATTCTACCCCCCTTAAAATGAATTTCGCCCTCGAAATTCGTCGGGGTTATAAATGGTTTACTATTCGAAAGTTTCTTTAATAGAAACCCACATCATAAAAAGGAATACCAAAACTTGGCTTTAAAAACTAAAGTATGAAATGTAATGATTACCCAAATAAACTAATCACTGGGTTTCCACATAGGTGAAAATATGGATATGAAAGAGAAATCTAACCATCATGTTCTGATGGAGAGTGGTAGAGAACATGGCTATGGAAAAGCCAATAATCACAAATCCATAAATTTGTGACGATCTAAGGTACCATCCGATTCATCAGGTATAAGATCACTAGGACAACATTTTTTTGGTTTTCAAGATCATTTCCCTAAAGTTGAAAATTTGAATTGGAATAAATACTTTCTTTATTTTGGTACAATCTCACTATTGTTCGTGCCTAGAACAATTTCCACTTCATCTCTTAAATGAAGTTGAATTTGTTATTCGTGAAGTGTTAGCAGATCATGTGATAGAATGACGGGTCATTCCATCTGTCTCAAACAAAAGGTTAGCAAAAATTATATACATAAGTCGATCTATAGTGAGATTAATCATATATAGTTCCTAAAATTGACTTATACTTCATATATCATACTGCTTAATATAATAAAACTAGTTTCTACTAAACAGGGACTTCTTGTAGGCCAGTGGTAGGCGATAAAGGCCAGTCGCACTTCGGTTGTGGGTTCGATTCCCACAGCCTTGTCCGAAGCGATGGGCTGTCGCCCGTCCTGCAGGTTGTCCTTTTTATAAAACTATATTACTATAGCATCCCATCAATAATATCGAAAAAACTTCTATCCTTAAACAATACTAAATTATGTCCAACATAATCCATTCCAATCTTTTGGCTTATCCATAATACTGCAGTCCATTCTCATAACATAGTGAAAACGATTACCAGAGATTTAATACCATCGTTGATCCCCATATATCATAAGATATATCTTGTTGGTCACATTCCAAACATTCAAAGGCCTTAATCTTGTACTCTCTTGAATACCCATTGAACCTTAGTGAAAACTTGAATGCAGTTAAAAGTTAACACTTTTCACATACCGAAATCCTCAAAATTCTATATACTCAAACCATGATATCACTTAGTCCTTATATCAATCATGAGCTCATGAATACTATCAAACATGTAATTTTCTCCTTATCCCTTCATTATGCGCATATCATCTACATTCCAAAAATATCTGAATAACCTTTCATGGATACTGGTAACATTAATCATACACTTTCAAAACACAAGGAAAGACAACAGTGTAACAATCCATAGATGTCTCTTTATTCCAAAATTACACATGATAAACATGTAATCATTCCACTATATTCTCAAACCATTGACCGAGCTTCAAAAATTCTTTCATCTCACATATCATTTGTAGTCTCTTCATCATCATCCACATAAATACTACCCATATGACCATACTGATTCTCTTCATGAGTCTTTCCCTTAGGGAATTTGTTTGCATAATGCCCATACATTCCTCATTTAAAACACTTAACCATTTTTGATGTCGTAGCAATACCATTATCCTCATCCATGGTGTTAACCGACCCTTTTCCTTTGCACTTACTTGCTTTGTGTCCTTCTTTTCCACACCCAAAGCATCTTCCAGTTCCCTTGAAACATTCTCCTTGATGCCTCTTCCCACATGATTTACATAGGGGAAATTGAACTTTCTTTCCTCTATGATCATCATGGAACTCCATCTTTCTCTTATTAGTCGAGTTAGGAAACTTACCAAATTTTACTTTATTGATCATATTGTGAGATTGCTGATTTGGCATAATAATGATGTTTGGACATCCAAATCCCATTTCATTTGGTTGCTCATGAAGAATATCATTCCATTGTCCATCATATCCTCCATTATTGTGAATCATCTTGTTTCCAGCCATTTTCTAAAACCCAAACAGAATAGTGTTAGATGCAAAAATCATAATAAAGGGGGAGTAACTTAAATATCTATCATCTTTGGTTTAATCTAATATCGTTACCATAGTTCTAGGACTATATCCTATACGTATACTTATCCTTAGGGGCATCCCTAGACATACCTTAGAAATATCTCTAGGGATCTCACTAACGTTTTCGCATCCTAGTTTCCAAAGGTTGACTAAACCTTTCCTCTGATACCAACTGTAGAGACCCGTATCTTCACGTACATGGACATTACATTACTTTTGAGGAATACTTAGTTCATAACAAAAACACACACACAAGGATCGTAATAGTTTAGTGTCTTTGGAAACTCGGAACGTAATCTTCTAATCGTGGTGAAAGATCTTCAATATATCCCATAAAGATCTTCCCCTTTTTTTTACCTAAAACCTTTCTTTATATCCTGGGGAAAAGAAAACATAAAAGGGTGAGCTCAAATGCTCAGTAAGGGTAAACAAAAGAAAAATCAATCAAATCATATTCATAAGAACATAACTTTTGGAAATCTTAACCTGCAAAAGAGAGCATAATTTCATAACATGGGATAAATCATAGTAGTGAAATGAAATCCCAATAATCATAACTTAAAACATGAAACTTTGTGGCATACACACATAATCATAGAGAATCATTTCTTGTTAGTCAAGACTCATTGCCAAGACTATCTTAGTGGACAAAGTCCCTTTCTGAACCGAGTCACCCTCGTTTCAGTCCTGTTTTACTGAACCGGTATAACCTACCATTCCAGCCATGTCTATATCATGAGATATAAAATCTTTACCCAATGCATTGGAGGGAGATATAGGTCCCACCTATCTCATAATGATACCATTCTTATGTGTGCCACAAAATCATAAACCATACATCATAGCATAACCCATGTAATAAAAATGGGAATCTTAAACATCATGACATCATAAAACAATTCATATACGATAAAGGAATTAATAAAAATAATTCCATCACAACATAATCAAATCAATGTAATAATAGGGATAAAAACAGAACCCTTTATTATCTTATATGGAAAATAATTTTGATAAAACACTTGAACTCCATTCTTGAGGAAAATATCCTTTCTTCTTCAAAAACACTTTTCCTTTCTTAACATGTCATACAAAAAGAAGTTGATTAAAAAATAAACTCGAAAATTTGTAAAGGAAGCTTCTTGGAAATAATGTTTTAAAAATCCATTCATGACGTATAAGTTAAAAAAACATTCTTCGTACTTTTGTCGGAAAAGTCAAAAAGTACCTCGTATGAAAAATGACAAAATATTCCTTTCATATCTTTTACTAAAAACATACCGAAGGGTAAAATTGGATTTAAACAATTGTAGGTGGATAGAAATAATATTACATATTGAGGAAACATGGATGTGGATGATAAAATGCACCCCAGTAAATTCCAAAGTATAAACAATCTCGGATAAAAATGAGATTGTGATATTTCCCTTACCTTAGGTCCGATTTGCTTCGTAAGTGTCCGAACCTCCTGTATAATGATTTAAATAATGTCATTGACTTATTACAGAATCATATTCATTGTTATGATATCATATATGGTTCACTTATGACATTATATTACCCGTTCTTTTGTAAATTCCATGTTAAAGAAGCGTTTTGGGTAAAATCGTTTCATTTATCGTAGGTGTTTTGACTTGTTGTTCTTGACATTATTATTACTTATATAATGATTTACTTACTTCCAGAATATAAAATATGATTTATATATCATATATATTCAGTATATATATATATATATAATAGATAGATAAATTAAATGAAAAACACCGTTCATGGAGACGGTAGTCCGTACGTACGCATGAACGCTGTTTTCCATTCCTTATTGTCTTGAAATGGAAGTAAGTATATGACATACATATATATATATACATAAATCCAGTAGCTTTATAATGTCATATATTTCATTATTATTTCTTATATATACTTTAAAATCATTCTTAAATGGTTAACATGGAGAATGAATCTCATCGCGTCGTGGAGACGGTAGCCCGTACGTACGCACGAGCGATGATATCATTTTCATAAATATTGAATTGAATTGGAGTGGATTATACAATATATCAGAATCAATATGATGTTGTAATAACTATGTATAGTTATTCTTTACACCATTATACCCATCCATGTAAGGTGGTGGTGGAAAATAGATTACACCACGGCGTGGAGACGGTATTCCGTACGTACGCACGCGCGGTGATTTCTTTTTCCGTAGGATAGATAGATGGTGAAATAGGGTTGTTTCATACTTATAATAACATATCAGTATATGAGTGATACTTATGTTATTACTTCATAATGAAACAACCTAAGAAGAAGAAGTGGAAGAAGAAATAAAGATGAAAGAATTGGTAACGGTAATTACCTCTTCTTTGAAGCGCCTTTTGGAGACCTCCTCTTAGGGAACTAAAATTGGTCTTTGAGGAAGACAAGAACCTCTAGGATGTTTCTAGGGAAGTGGAGAAGAGATTTTGGCAGGGGTTGGCCGAGCTTGAGTGCTCAAATTGGTGTGAGGAGGAGGGGGAGGAGGTGTCCTTTTATAAGGGAGGAGAGGGCCACCTTAGGAATATCTCAAAATATTATTTTATATTAAAGTCAAAATCGGTTTATAATGGTTCCAAAGGGTCTTATTTCGAAGATAAAGTGGGGATGGGTCGAAATCCTATCAACCAATAGGATTTAGACAAGTTTAGGGTATTATTTTAACCTTATCAATTAGATTTAACTCTAAGTTAAATAATTTAACTTTTACCATGTCTTTTTGTTTTCTTTCACTATATGGTTAATACACTTACTATAACATGCCAAACGAACCCCAAATTGTTTATTATTAATATATATATCCTTATCTAAGTCATTTGGCCGAACCTTATATTTTTAGGAATAAAATAACAATTAATAATATAATATTTGATTTAAAAACTATTTTGTGTCAATTTTGACACTATTTGATATATGATTTTTGTGAAAGTCATAACAGAATTATATGTTCGACAAATGTTGATTAAATCAACACTAATATAGCATAGTAACCTATAAAATTAGTGGAATTCATAAAAAGTCTTAAATTACATTTATTTTGGTATTTATATTATCAATTATGTCAATATTTCATTAATAAGATAATTACTGCATCATCTTTGTGTCATAACTAAATTATATTATTTGATGTCTAAAAATTACAAATAAAATACCATCATGTAGGAAATCGTTTTAGATTTCTAATGAATATTTACAATGGAATTTATCTTATGTATAACCCCATATTAAAAATGATTTACTTATTAAACTTTGATTTTAACTATTTTAACCCTTCTTTAAATAAATTAATAATAAATGTCCTAATCTAATCCAAGTGGGCCTAAATGATAATATTTTACACTTAAGGTTGTTTTTGGTCGAGATACACTTGTCCAATAGAATTAGTACATGTGTTAGGGTAATATTAATATCATTCTTACCCTTAATTACCCTATTTACTTTTAACCGTGGTAAATAAAAGTAAAAAGTTACTATTCACCAAAAATTATTTTCATCTCATTGAACCACATTTTACTTACTAACATCAACCGTGTCTCTCGGATTTTTGAAATTCCATTCATAGAAGCGGTAAAATTAAGTTTTATGAAAAATTCAATTTTTTAACTACCACTTAGTAGTTTCACTATTCATCAAAAATTGATGTTTTTTTCAGAACAATGCCAAAATTTCATCCAATTTATATTTCATATTCCGAATTCAAAAATGAAGTCTATTTTAACAAATTCATAACATAAAAGTTGCATTAATTAATTTTATAATTAAATCCAGCTGTTAAAACAAATAGCGTGTTTTTAAGAAACAAAATCTATCAAAAGATTGACACTTGATTATGTCTGGTTTAAATGTGAAATTACATCCAATGACCAACATTGTATTAAATTGTAAAAATATATTCTATATATACTTTAAAACCACTCAAATTAATGATTTATCACTATTAATTATTTCGATTAAAAAAAAGTTGTTTTTAATTATAATTTAGTAATTTTCACTATTCATCAGAATATGAAAGTTATCCGAAAAGTACCAAAATTTCACCTTAGGCTAAATTCGATACTCCGAATCCAAAAATGAAGTCCATTTTGAGAGCTAAAATTTCTAAAATTTAAAAAGTGGTTATTACTATTCATAACGGCTAGTTTTAATAATATTTTAATAGCATATCATTGTTTCGTGAAACTCAGTATTACGTACTACACACACTATCGAGGAAGGTTGCGATTGCGTGTAATGCAAGGAAAGTCAAGGATGTGTGTTGTGCAAGCTTCTTTTGGTGTAGCGTACAACACAAGACATTAAAAATAATATTTTTTTCATAAAATCTCGGGGTGTTACATATCCCATATAACAAGGACCCTAAATGTTTTCTATGATAGTCAATGCATGGAATAAAGGGTTTGGTTGCCGAATATTAACTCTCTCTAACTCTTATTGATGGACTAACACACACACACACACACTATGAATTGTGGACTAATAAATATTTCTATATATGTTTGTATCATATTTTCTTACACTAGAGAAAATGATCTATCAGATTTTCATTTAGGGATGCTCCATAAGGTGTTAATTATTCATATAAGATGATTCAACCAAATATAGTTTAAAAATCTATCCCCCTCATGTGAAAATTTTGATTCTTAAAAACATTTTCTAATAAATTATGTATTCTTTGTTTCAAATTAATATATTATTGGGTTTTAATGTAATTTATTTTTTAGTGAGGAGAGTGAAAAAATAATTTATGTTTCCATTTCAACTCAAAATCCAAAATTTAAAAAAATATAATAAAACTATTTACATCCTAACTTTTCCAAACCACCACATTTATTCTTAATATCACTCCCATTGACATCATCCATACACATTTTAATGAATCTATACAAATCCTAGGAGGTATAAAATACTGGTAGTGAGGTGGGAGATAACCTAGGAAAATTATTCATAGGTACCAAGGAGGAGGGTGAGCTCTTTCATGAGGGCCTTTGGAAAGTCCCCTTGAAAAATCATGAACCTATATCCATTTACTATGAAAAATATTTGTTAATTTACACCCACAATCTCTACTAAATCAAAATTTAATACCCTAGTAACAATATATGGGCCAGTCCATTTATAATATAATCTACCTATAATGAAATTCATCGTCAAGGTGAAATGAAACACTCAATCCCCAATTTTGATGTGTCTTTTGAGGATGATTTTATTATGTTATTATTTTGTTCTTTAATTGTAAGGTTATGATTTATCATGAGATTAATTTATAAATTCTTCCAAATAATTACATTTTAACTTTCTTTTTCTCGATATCTTTCATGATTAGGTTAACTTTTTTTACAAAACATAGTGACTTTTTTCAAGATCAAAGTGTAGGTGGAACCTTTTTCCAAAAAAAATATGGGTACAAACCTAAATGTGTCTTAAATGAGATACTATATTCCAATAAAGCATACTCAAATTTCTTACTATAATATTTTTATTTTTTGTTTCACCTTCTCTAGTCTCCCATATCCCACTTAGTTTGGAACCTCCAATTTCCTATTTTTTTAGGATGGTATGGTGTAGTTTTTCAGTGATATTCTTCATATTTTCTAATTAGTTACTCCATTATTTGGTTATATAAATTAACCATGTGCTCACTTATTATGGTCTAGGGTATACCAAACATATTAAAAATTTATGTCCCTAGAAAAATATGGAATAACTATAGAGTCATATGTTTTTATATCCTTTTATGTAACCAATGTAGAAGCATAATCAACTACCAAAAAATATAAACAAAATAAAAATACATTATAAATAACCACATAAAATTTATTCACAAAATGTAAATAAATTTATGAAATATTTATAAATTGATAGGTAATTTCATGCCTCTTTTAAATGCTTAAAAAATTTATTTTCATTGATATTTGTGAAAACATATTTTGAATCTTTAAATGGATTGGACAAATAAATTCCAAAATAAAGTATTTCAATCTTTCTTTTTTGGGAAAAAAATTATCTCCAAATATGACTCTATGTTGTAGGTCCTTAGATTACCCTATGATGGGAGGGGTGAATCAAGGTGTCATGTTTTTCTTTGAAAATAAAAGACCTTGATTGGAAGGGAAAAGTAAAACCTATTTGATGAATCAAATGGTAATTAAAAATTAACATTAATAAATGACACAATAGTATTACACAGTTCACCAATAAGGGCTAGTCTAATGGAAATATTCCAATAATGTGTTAGTCATATCAAAATCATCTATTCTTCACTAGTTTTGGAATGCAGATGTTTAGGTACAAACACATTAATTTTGGAAGACTGATTTTACAAGATTTTATGGATGGTACACTACATCTCTCAAAACACATCCATTAACTCCCCTAAGATCATAGATTTGAGTGAAACCTCACTTATCTTAATTACTTAAAGGTCACTTCAATGGATTTAAATTTCATTCTTCATCCCAAACTAGAATGAGACACTACTTTCACCATAGTCCTATGTTCATGACCTTGATATCACTCTTCATTGGTACCAGATATTCATAAAAACTATTCATGAAGCTCCCATCCTTCATGAAACCCTCTTTATGTTTTATATAAATACCATCCTTCATGAAATCACAAATTATCACAAAGCTACAAATATTTATTAATCTCACACCTTTCATAAGACAAAATACCTTTTCAAAGACCACTACCTTAGTTAAACACTAAGTATTCATGAAACTCCCTGTCATAGAGAAAATCCCATTACTCAAAAGCATTGTCATTAGTTAAGTATTGAAAAGCCTTTTCTTGATGCTCAATCTCACATTAAATTCCAAATTTGCGAAGATCCGAACCTTTATGAGATAAGACTGATTAATCCTTTTCTCAATTCTCTTCATGAAAAATGAAGTGTGGTTTCCTCCTATTTGTACAATCATCCTTTTTAAAATATTACAAGATCCTAGCATATTTTTCATAAATCTTCAAATTTATGTTCACGAATACCCTTCATCCATGAATCACTAATCAAATGTGACCCATTCGCAAACATTTCCATAGTGGCATATATTTTCTATCATGAAATCATACATTCCTATAGATTTTCATTGGGGAAAAGAATTACTATCATCCCATAACTCATTTCACAATGTTTTTTTCTTAATGCTTCACATCATCACAAACCTCATCCTTCAACAAAGCTAGTCTTTGTAAAACTCGTGCCTTTAACACTATATCCATATTGGAATGTATGATCACTAGATTTTCAAACTCCATGATAAAACCATTATGAATTAACAAAAAAATACTTCGTAATTATTTTAAATCTATGACATGCCACGATACCATGTTTTAAAAAGAAAAAAGGATATAATTATACTCATCCCTAATAATACAACATTGAATAACATGGTAACTAAAAATCATTCCTAGTAATTAATCCTCCAAAAAAATATTTTAACTATGTTTTTATTTATAATATTTTATGTTTTTTAATACGAGGAGGAACCTTAGAAGTGTTCATGAAGTTGAAAATAGTATTTTACCAAGATTTATTACAAGATACTACTAGGGTTTCTCACCTAGAAAGAGATTTACAATGGTAGATAATTAATTGTGTCTACCTCTGATGTTTGTGGTAGCTATCCCATGTGGTCTACTAAAAGGATATTGCATATAATTTTATAATTCATCTCAATTTAAACTATTTTAGTATAAGAATTCATATCAATAAATTTTGTTTCATATACACATTATTCAATGAGTATCACAACGCTGCATGCCCAAAATAAATTATTAATTTATTAATTAAAAGGTATGAGAGTTACTTATCAAGATAAAAAATAGAAATAAATAATTTCTCCATTTTTTTTAGTTCACTTAAGATAAACCCAAATACCTCAATTCAAGTGCAAGACATGTCATATACCCTCTTCACTTTTAATAGAATCGCTAACACATCATGGTTAGAAGCACCACATAAAATCTAAAATGGTAACTCCCATCATGATTGTTTAATATTAGGTGGTTTGGTGAGTCTATTATTCAGTTCATCTAATTTTACCCTAAATTAGTTAGGAAAAATAAATTTAAAGACTTTTTGAATAATTTGGGAAAGATGTAATTTTACCTTATGAAAATTTTAAATGAAAATACAATAGAATATTTCATGGATAAAAATGATCACACATACAAAAGTACGGTATGATAGAGAGTCTATTTTTTTAATTCTATATTTATCCACTTCAATCACTTTTTTGAAATCACATGTCCCAAAACAATCCCTTTCTCAACTATGAACTAAAATTTTTTGAAATAAAAAATAAAACTCATTTTAGTGCCATTTTTCAAAACATTTTTATTCCTTAGAGACAAATATTTAATGAGGTATCAAAAATATTTAATTAATCTACAAATACCTTAAAAAGTGATGAATAAATTTAGAGAATATATAAAACCCTGGACCTACACTCCACGATATATTTATCCTACACACTTACATTACATTACTTTATTGATACTAGATGTAAAAGCCTTGATAAAACCAACATTAATTAAAAAATTCAAATGATTATTTCATCTTTTACAAATAAATTGTCTTTCTAGTTTTAATTATTTTTAGAATTAGGACATAGTAAAACTAATAAACCCCATGTTCATGTGAAACTAATTAATTCATGAAAAAACATCATTGTATCCTAGAAGTTATTTCAGACATGGCATCCATAAAAAATTGTCACATATACTACTTTTCCCCATAATCTTAAGAAATGGAAAAAATATTTTGGGGTGAGATTAAATGATCTGTGTGGGAAACTATAGGGTAATGAAAAATCTAGAAAGGAGATTCTACCCAAATTCCCCAAATAATTGGGGAAAATAATGTAAAAAATCAAAGAAGGGACACAAATAGGACCGGTCCACGAACCGGTCCAATGGAAGCGCAACGTGGCTAGGCCCCGCAAGGCACCCCCTCCGCGAACCATTTTCGTTCGTGAAATGGAGGCGAAGAGCCTCCGTGGTCACAAGGCAGGATGGGTGCCAGTCCGGTTCACCATCATGAACCGCCCCAACCGCGAACCGTATCGACTGATTCAAGCTTCACCCGCTGTCGTTCGCAGAATAGAGGTATAACCCTCCGCAGCCGCGGAGCACTCCCTGAGTTCCCCTCACGGAGAAGGGGGAAACGTTTAATACCCACATCGAATCGTGGATTGACCAAGTCAGCTATAAACTAGGTATTTGGTTATGGGCCTCTGTAAAAGGTGCCACGTAGCCATAGATACACCCCTTTCCCCACTCTATAAAAGGAGACCAAGGGGGAAAGAAAAAGGGTTCGGTGAACCGGAATCAGATTCGGAGGGATTGGAGATTCGGAAGGAGATCGGTTAAAGGAAGGCTTCAGATTTCGCAAACAGCGAAATTCCCATCCGCGAACCCCACCAGGTATACGAATTAACAAGGAATTGGAAAATGCATAATAACTTGGTGAACCGCGAACATAAAATAAAAAAAAACAGGGAGAACTACGAACCATACCCCCTCTGCAGATGACTTCCCCGCGGGCGAAGTCCTGACAGATGAGCCTCCGACCGGCGCTGCCCTTGGCCCCTGCTGCCCACCTGTAACCCTCCGCGAAACACCCTAGTTTGCGGATTGAACCTGAAGCTGCGAAACACCCTGGTTCACGGGATGCCAATCAGTCCGCGGACCACCCTGGTTCGCGGACGGCTTCTCCGACCACGTGGTACTTCCCCACGCAATGGGTGCCACCACCCATACCTCTCAGTGGCTCACCAAATACCTTAGTGTTATCATTTCCCGATCCAGATAAAATCCTTCTGATCCATCCAAGTCCTCTGAGACTCCCTCGTTGTCCTATTCATCGGCCCCGAGACGAGGCCTCCACTAGAGCCACCGGATTCACGTGGTGTAACTTTCAAGTGCATCAGCGTGCCATTTTGAGTTCACATACCCACGATAAGTAGAGGTGAAGGGGTTTCCCCGACCCTGGAGTAGATTCCTGAAGCATTCCTGGGTTCACATTCCCATGGTAATGTGGAGTCTGAGCTCGGGAATCCCCTTTCTACCCCTCCACTTGTTGAGGATTCATTGGAGATGGTAAAATAGAAATCAGAAGGAATCCCTCATGCACTGCAAGAGAGGATCTGGGCACAGGAGCACCCCCTTTCCCTCTCCCACTGGGCTTTGGCATCCCATGCCTCCTCAGATTGTAAGCTCTAATCCACACCATGGGCCTCCTCAGAGTGTAAGCCCCAATCCATCATTATGGGCCTCCTCAGAGTGTAATCCCCACTCCACTTCTCACGGATGCACATTTCGCGACGTGATCCTTTGGTCCCTGCTGACTCTTGTTTCACACACCGGGCATGACTCACGTGGGCTTAGAGTAAGCATCGACCATGACATCCCCTTATGGGCCTCCTAAGAGTGTAAGCCCCAATCCATCATTCTGGGCATCCTCAAAGTGTAAGCCCCAATCCACACCATGGGACTCCTCGGAGTGTAAGCCCCAATCCATCATTCTGGGCCTCCTCAGAGTGTAAGCCCCAATCCACACCATGGGCCTCCTTAGAGTGTAATCCCCAATCCATCATTCCGGACTGCTCCAGAGCGTAAGTCCCAAGCCAATTCAAACTACGTGGACTTTGATCCTTGCCTCCTAGTAAGGGTACTTCATAAGCCTCCATGAGTTCAAGCCCATCACCCATCAGACCACCCGGTCTATCTTCACGTCGGTTCCCCGACACCAATGAGAACTATGTGGAATTTGATCCATCCCTCCTAGGCAGGGTACATAGGAAGCCTCCATGAGGTTCAAGCCCATCACCCATCGGACCACCCGGTCTATCTTCACGTCGGTTCCCCGACACCAATCCAAACTACGTGGACATTGATCCCTGTCTCCATGACAGGGTACGTAGGAATCCTCCAAGAGGTTCAAGCCCAACAATCGGTTGATCCGACTGTCCTCACATTGGTTCACCAGGCCGCTCCTAGTGCCGCCTCAAGCGGGTTCCAACTCTTTGGGGTCATTAATCCAACGAGGGATGGTAAACCTCGGACATAAATGATTCTTGCTTCCCATCCTCTCGACCAATGTGAGTTCTTAAGAGTCGTTGTTCAGACCATCTGGTGAACGCCTTCCTTTGAAAAGCAGGTCCATCAATCATTGGATACGGAGCCATTGGGTGTTTCGAGGCCCGAAATCCAAAACCAACGAAACAAAAAATGGTGAACCAGACGTGAATCTTTAACCAAACATGACCATTTTAACCTAATCCCACCCTATGCCCCCTCATGCTCTAATGGAGGGCCATGCAAGGTCATTAATTTCACATGGGATTATGAAATGCTGCTTTGACGAGTTTGCAGCTTGTATTTGCTAAAATGTTTTGCAGGTACCACTTTCAGAACTCCCTTCAATCCAATGGCATCACAAAGGAACTCACAAGTGTGTGTTTCCAAAAATTAAATAACGGGACTTCCTCAACAACGGAGGACCCCATCACCAACCCAGCATCTTAAACGGTGGGTTTCGGACATGCTGATCTAAGAGTACCACGTGAATGGTACTCTCCCAACATTGGATGCGGCCATGCACACCTTCCAATCCATCAAAGTTTTCCAGTCACATGCCCAGTAGTGATCACAAAGACGGATCCAGACAGCCCCTATCGTTCTCTCCAACCGTTTTGGGAGTCTATCCCCAGAACAGGACAATGCGTACCACCCTTATCTTAGGGAAGTGAATGAGGTCGATATTGAGGACTTCATCCCCACCGAACGACAGTTCTGCTCCAAGACCCCCGCCAGCAGATGTCATCGCGGTCACGCCGTGACCCAACATCCTCACGCCGAGGAGGATGTCTCCCCGAGGATTTAGGCCCATGCTTCCCGAGCTCCGTCCCCTCGGACTTCCCGACAAGGGCAGTAGATGTACAATCGGGGACCGGTCATCACCCTGGTCCCTGAGGAGGAGCTCTGCTACCCAGCCACAGAGACATACCACGAACAGGTACCTACACCTGTTCACTCCTCTCTATCCCGCCATCTAGACATGGTGGCATTGTACGAGCCGGCGCGCATCCCCACCGAGCTCCATCAAGCCTGTTGCTCACACAGGACGGCACTTACCAGGCAGACACCTCTCCCTGCCCAGGGTTGTGAAGCCCACCAACCTGACATGGTGGCGACCCGAGACCTACAAGACCAGCTCCTGTAAGTTGCTTCTAATGCCCGCCATCCTGGTATAGTGGCGATCAACAAATCCCACCACCTAGATGTGGCTGCAAATCATAGGCGGGCACGTCTCTCTGCCAAAAAAGGCCACCGGCTTGATATGGTGGGAAGCCAATATATGCAGGGCTAGCTCCCGGCGGATGCAAGTAATGTCTGCCACCCCGATGTGGCGGCAAACAGAGAGATAAAATGGTGTATCCTGGTACATGGTAAGATTTGTTCGCCTGCCTCGACACAGGATAATTTTTAGTACCTACAGACCACTAGAGGACCGAAGCAGGACAATCCTACTCTGATACCGGAATGGGCCTTCATACCCATTCCAGCCAAAGATGTCTCTCTACATATCCTGGAAATGATGGAGGAGTAGGTATCGATCCCAGATCCTATCTTGCCGACTTTCCAGAATGTAATTGCATCATCGGCAACAGCAAGGACTCGGGCCCGTGAGCCCATCTCCCCAATTGAGGTGACTCATCAAAGAGAGGAGATAGCCACCTCAGAGCAGATCTGCATCCATGCTTCTACCTAGGAGGGTCACTGGCCATATTCTGTGATGCAAGGGCAACCAGATCGAGTAGCTTCACTCGTTCCAACTGGGGGACACATGTCCATCACGGTGGATGCTCCAGGGCAGGCATATATCCATGATAAAAGTCAATATGTTCATCGGCGTATCTCGGTAGCATCACGGGACCCAATTAGATAGGGACCCAAAAAAGGTGAAGGTCGTTGTCAACAGCAGACGGTCCCCGCTGCCTGTAAAAGAGTGCCCCGAATGCGCCGAAGGCAACCGAAAAATAAAGAGCGGGTTCATGACTCCGCTCTGCTGGAAGCTGGTTTTCCCGACGCTAATAAGCACATATCAAAGGCTTATAACCCTACCCACCCATTACCATATTATGGGAGTGGCAATAGCAGTTGTGAAGGTCCTCCCCGCAATGGCGCTACCAGCAGCTCTGAAGGTCCTCCCCAGAGCACCTGTGGGGGACTCCCCCACGGGCATATAACGATCGGTCACGAGATCTTCTCTCTTGATGCGAGTCACGGAAACCCTCCACGTGACCAGGAGATCGAGTAGAAAGAAGGTCATCCACTTTCTACGGTCTACCCTGAAGGTCCTCCCCGGGTTATACACTGCAATCACTCTCCATGCAGTGGGACCACAGATTGTGATGGTAGTCCTCGTTTTCATAGTCGCAAATACGGAGGCCCTCCCTGTAGTGACGTCTCATCACGAAAAGAATTCCCTCCCCTTATCGTGGCCTTCCCTGAAGGTCTTCCTTAGGGGTTACGCTGCAATGGAACTCCTCAGAGGCAGGCATCGAATCATGGTGGTATTCCTTGCCACCCTGATAATGGAGGTCCTCCCCATAAAGACGTCAAGAAACGAGAAGGCCCTCCCCTAATTGCGGTAAATTCTGGAGGCCCTACCAAGGATATATCCCTCAGATATTCTCCCTGCAGTAGCAGTAATGGTAGTCCTCACCATTTCCACAGCTGTGATGGTAGTCCTCGCCACCACGACCGCCATTGTGAAGGTCCTCCCAGCAATGGCCCCAAGCAACAAGAAGGTCCTCCCCTTGTCGTGGTGTGTCTTGAAGGTCCTCACTAGGATGCACGTTGAACGTCAAGCCATGATATGTATCCTCACTATTATGGAATTTGTTCCGAAGGTCCTCCCCAAAACGACGCTACGCAGCCAGAAGGTCCTCCCCTTGCTGCGACAAGCCTTGGAGGTCCTCCCCAAGGTGTGCACTGGAAAAGTCCTCTATGTAGTGAAGCATCAAGCAGTAATGGTAGTCCTTGCCATTACGACCACCATTGCGGTAGTCTTCCCCGCGATGACATGTTATTTCAACAGGGAGGCCCTCTCCCTTCTAAAGCAAGCACTGAAAGGCCCTCATATGTCGAGGCACTCAGAAGGACGGGATCGAGCATGTCAGATTCCCAGCTTGTCGCTAGCGATTCCCTTCTTCGATCAGGAGTCGTTCCAGGGTCGTGTTCAACTTCTAAACCACCTCGGAATCGCCCACAAGAAAATTCAATACCTACCGGTCCCACTGCCTCAGACTACAGTGAGCGCGTTAGATGTGATGACCAGGTAGAGGAATCACTGGCGGAGGAGTATGTCGATATGCTGAACCTGGGGAAACGACTGGCCAGGAATGATATACCGGTTATGTTTTGGCCCACATCCACCTCTTAGTATGACATACCCAGGGAGTTGTTGGAAGGATGCATGCACGAAATCCTCCATAATATATGGACGACCCTCTACCAGATAAAATCGAGCTTCCTACCCTATGACGAGTATGTAGACCACGTAAAGACGATAGGGGACCTCCAGCATCACATCGACCTAAAGGCCCTTTCCTCAACACGACAACAATGCCCCGAGAGGCACAAAGGGAACATGGAGATATCCTGCCTCCATGCGCTACACGATATGCGCCGCCTCATCGGTGACACTCCAACAGGATTCCATATCAGGGGATGGGGGAACACAGAGATCTGTATTTCACTCCGCTCCCCGCCCAGAAAAACTAGTTCGGAATGGTATCTTGCAACGTCGTCGCATCGAGAGGGAAATTGAGTGGACCCCCTGTTCAGGAAAGGCAACACACCCAACAGAGTCGGTCCTTGAGTAATTCCCAGAAGAATCAGGCCTGGTGGGAACAGGCCATTCAAGAACTCTTGAATCAGGCCACCGAGAGCATACAGCAGGCCTCTCGCTTAAGAGAGGCCAGTCAGCGATCTTTGCCTGCCTCCACGAAAGGGACTGATTCATAGGTGAATTCGGCACCAAATCTGGTTCACCCCCGGATGGGGGTACGCAAGATCAGGCAGGTCGTGATATTCGTAAACACTGCCGCAATCCAGGGTCAACCCCAGCCTGTAGGGTTGGGGGAATTTTTAGCAACAAATTCCCTTGTAATACCAATAAAACTTGGAAGAGACTCAATGTCCAGGGAAGGGAGCCAACCCCAGCCCTCAGGCCTGGGGGCATTATTACCCCCTCAACAACAATCTCCCCCACGAGAATCAGTATTCTCTCGTCTAGGGAGGACAGTCAGAAGAGGAGGTTCCCATCCTATCCCGTCATTTGAATCATCATCCCCTCCGAGAGGAAGGCGCGCCATGAGGTCACAACAAAGAAATCTTCGCGTCACCCTTCGTCAGAAAGTCCGAAGGCAATCCCAAGACATGAAAGGGAAGGTCAGACAAAGACACGGAAGATCCTATTCTTATTTGGAAGATGACGTCCCCTCCACCCAGCAATATGCGTTCATCAACTCCGTAGAGGCTGACCCCGGGGGTGACATCGGGGAAAATTCAAATCCGAAAAAATCGAGAGACGATGGTTCCGGTCAGGCTGTGACTCACAAAGAACCCCCAGGTGTGCACACCCGGAACTAGAGGGACGCTTTAAATATGGCCGCCCCTTCAGCTAACCTCCCTCCACCTTCCTAGCAAGCTTCCAATAAGGATAATAATAAAGGAACAATTACCCTTTACCTATCCCCTTCTCTTGATAAAATGAGCCACTCACGCTCGAAGAGAGGTTCACTCGACAGGAATAAGAGATGAAAGAATTGAGGCAGCTTAACACCGATCTGCTCTAGAGGAACCTCCATATTGAAAGTGCTTCCCAAGAAGAGCCACATCATGTACTCCCAGCAAGTTCACCTCAAAGGCTAAGGCTTGCCCCGGTAAACGAAGCACGATCAGGGCTCCTGTCTAATGATGCACCTGATTCATCCAGCTATGTAAACGTACATGATGAATACCAGGATTTCCCTCCACTTAGGAGGCAACTGGAGCATGTATGCCCGAACCCTCCGAGGATATCCTGAATCGAATATGCACCCTTGGTGCCGGCCAATCCGGATCCTCAGGAAATGCCTCGGGCTACGCCTGCCTAGGACAAGGTCCAACAGGATGTAAACCAGGGACTCACCAACACCTTCGAGGAACTAACATCTTGATTGGAAGCGATGGAAGGACGACACACTCCAATACAGCCGGAGCGGAAACCCTACCCAGATTGGGTGACCAACACACCACCTCCACACAATTTTGGGAGCCCGGTATTCCCCATCTTCAATGGATCAGGCGATCTAGAGCAGTATTTGATGCACTACGCATCCTATTGTGACCCCTTGATGGGGACTCCAGAACAACAAGAAGCAGTGAAACTCGGATGCTTCATACAGACCTTGCAAGGATCCTCCTTCGTCTAGTTCACGAGTCTACCGGCCCAGTCGATAAAGAGCTGGGAGGACTTCCGGCAGCAGTTCCTGTTCCACTTCAGCTCCATGCTACCTAAAACAACGGTCAGCAATCTCATGAACTACAAGCAGAGGGATAATGAGAGGGTCTCAGATTTCATCACCAGATGTAAAGGTCTGACTTATTTTCTGAACAGGACGAATCCTCAAGATGAGATGCTATCCATATGCATCAATAATCTTAGAGATGAGCTGCGAACACCGCTCATACCGGTGGAGTGCACCACTAGCTTCCGCCATCTCTTAGCCATTGCCCAGAGAATTGTGGACTCCCTGCAGCGGACTAATTCAAAGTCCCGAAAAGCCTCGCAGGCTCCGGTGAAAAGAGCTCTGAGAGCTGAAGCGTCCACTATCACACTCAAGTCGGCCCCTATGCCCGCTCCACCGCTCAGGCCTCCACCAAATCGGCAGGTCCCCCCCTGCATATCCGCGTCCGCCCCCACCTAAACGGGACGATCAGAGAGGACTGAAGCGGAACTAGTTTGAGAAACGAAGATAAGAAGTATACTCATTCCGAGATGATCAATTCTGTGGCAACTTCATTGCCGCCATGAACTGCAACTTGATCCGCCTCCCAGAGCCAAGGAAACCTGAAGAAGTCGGCTATGATAACCAGAAATATTATTGCCCCTACCATCAGATGTTGGGGCATAGTATCCGAGAATTCATTGCCTTCAAAGACCTCCTACAGAGGATGGTAGATTCCGGACAAGTCGAGTTGGGACAACCCCTAGCACATGTGGCATGTATCTCTACCACTGACTCTGACAAAGAGGAGGGATGGCAGAAAGTCACCAGAAAACAACGGAAAAAATTTGACAACTGGATGACTCAGAACACTATTAACCGAGCCCAGGGAATACTCCGAGCTCAACTACAGCTATCGGTGTTGCCACTAACAGCCCCTGAAGCCGCAGAGCCGACAAAATCGGCCTCACAACCCTCCACAAGCCAGTCATCCTAGCGTAATCCAAGGAGGAAACAATCACAAGAGGAACAATTCTTGACGGGGCCAAATTTAGTCCCAACCCTAGCAGATTTCATGCCCTCGAACTTGGCACCACAGGCACTGACCCGCCAAATGGCACCATCAGAGACAACCGACCATGTTGACCTATCAGAGGATGAAGAGACAATATTTGGTTCTATCAACGTCATCCATCTCATGGAATAATTCCCTGACGAAGGGTATGGTTATGAACATGAGTTCCCTGCACGATGAGCTAGGAGGAGGAGTCGAAAAGCTAGGGGATACCAGGGGAGGTGCAGTTGTGGCAGAAACCAGCCCTACGGTTGGATCCCGACCCAAACCGTTAATATTGCAGAAACCCGTGGGAGATCCCTTCAACGGACTCAGCAGGAGAAGGAATGCTCCTCCACCTCCACAAGAAGACCATATGGACCTGTTGTTCTACGATACCCACCAGAGGAGGAGCAAGTTTCTGGCCGCCTAGTGCGCACAAACAGACCGGCTGGGCCAAGTCCTCAAAACGCGGGAGCGCCATCGATATCCGACCCTACGGTCGGTCCCTCCTCATCAAATGCTCCAACCCTTAAAGCACCCACTAAGACTCTCCCGCTAATGGAGAACCATCGGCCGCTGGAGCAGAAATATGATATCTTTAAGCAGCTGGCATCAATACCAGCCAAGTTGTCAATCCTGGATTCCCTGGGTTTGTCAGCCGACCTTAGTGAGGCTCTTATCAAAGCTTTGATCATCCCCCATGAATTTCAAGCCGAGGTAGCTGCTGCCGAGATTTACCAGATAGAGATTGGCCTGGCTGAATGCAGTGCAGTGATTTCCATCACTGATCAGGACGAAGATTCCATCATGTAAGGACACATCAGACTGCTATATTTTTCTGGCACGCTGAATGGTATTGAGATCCGGAAAGTCTTTATAGAAAATGGATCTGGAGTTAACCTCATTCCCCTACGGACACTCCGTAAGTTGGGCTACAGTGAGAACGATCTAATTCCATCAGCCACAACTCTGTTGGGTTATGACAAGAGTGAGCAGAAACCAATGGGACAGATTAAGCTAAAGACCCATTTTGGTGACCTGGTAGCCGACACGGAATTCCTGGTGGTCCGGTAGAGCACAACATTAAATTCCTTGCTGAGAAGGCCATGGCTCCATAAGCACATGGCCATTCCTTCATCCTACCAACAGTGTATCAAGTACTGCGTTAATGTACAATGTGGGACATTGCACACCGACAAGGCCCCTTTCGAGCTCTCCAAGTCACATTACATCGATGCCGAGTTCAATGAGAAAAAGAAAAAGAAGCCTTTGGTCGATGACGTCGACTAGATCCCCACTCCAAATGGCCTAGAAATGGTTCCTAATGACCCCCTCAGGCAGCTTGGAAGAGATTATGTCCTGCCCATCAACATGTGGAAGGTAGGAGTTCACGTCCGGACATGCACTCGGATATCCTCATTGCTTCATCCATAACGACTGAGTGAGACAATGTGGGAATGTCTGTTGACCCTTTATGGGGGGGGGGAATTCTCGGGCAAGGACGCCCATGACACCTCACCTCTGGACTCCCAAGAGCTCGTGTCAGGAGCTCTATCCTCGTCAGACCAAGAAGATGATGATTTGAAAGAAGAAGAGGGGGAAGATCTCAGGGATGCACCTCCCGTATTTGAGGAAGGTATCTCCACCACTGTGGACGAACTCAGGGAAAGATACTTGGGTACCGAGGAAGACCCGAGGCCCACTCTCATTAGTGCGGCCATGTCTCCCGAGTAACACAAAGTATTATACCTCTTTCCTAAGGAAACACTGGGATTTCTTCACCTGAAATTATACAGAAATGCCAGGACTCGATCCTGAGGTAGCGACGCATCACCTGGGTCTTCCAGAAGACCACCGGGGCTACAAATAGGCCGCTAGAAGGACACACCCCTCACATGCTGCCAAGATAGAGGCTGAAGTCGATAAGCTCATTAAAGCAGGCTTCATTCGAGAGGTCCAGTACCCCATTTGGTTGGCCAATATCGTCCCCATCAAGAAAAAGAACGGACAAATCCGCATCTTCATTGACTTCAGAGACCTTAATCAGCATTGTCCGAAAGATAACTTCCTGGTTCCAATCACCAAGTTATTAATTTATGCAACGGCCGGGTATGAGGCTCTATCCTTCATGGACGGCTATTCTGGATATAATCAAATCAGGATGGCCCGAGAAGATGAAGAATCCATTGCCTCCAGGACCCCTCAAGGGGTATTCTGTTACAGGGTCATGCCCTTTGGTCTCAAGAATGCTGGCACCACATATTAGCATGCCATGCATCGGATCTTTAAGCCATTCCTAGGGAAATTGGTTGAATGTTACATGGATGACCTAGTGGTCATGTCTAGATAGTGCTCGGATCACCTGTCAGACCTTGATACCGTCTTCAACAAGCTCTGATATCATATCTTGAAGATGAACCCCTTGAACTGCGCCTTTTGGGGTACCTCATGGAAATTCATTGGATTCATCATATTCCATCGTGGCATCAAAGTCGACCCTGAGAAGACGAAGGCTATCCTGAGCCTGCCACCTCCCCAAAATCTCACTAAGCTGAGGGGATTCCAAGGACACCTAACCTATATTAGGTGGTTCATAGCCAACCTGGCAGGAAAATGTTTTCCATTCACTAGGTTAATGAAGAAGGGGGTCATGTACCAATGGACGGACGACTTCCAAGAGGTGTTTGACAACATGAAGAAGTACCTCTTCAGACCACCGGTGCTCATTCCCACGGTTGAAGGAAGACCTCTCATTCTATATGTGACAGCCCTAGAATGGTTACTAGGAGCCTTCGTCGCACACAAGAACGACACCGACAGCGAAAACAGTCTCTATTACCTCAGTCGAACCATGATTGATACTGAGACTCGATATTCAAATATCTAGAAGAGCTGTCTGGCCTTGGTATTCGCGGTTCAAAAGATGTGACATTATCTACAGCATCATGAAGTCCTTTTGATCCTGCGGAGTAACCCGCTCAAGTACATCCCCAGTCTCCCAATGCTAACTGGATGCCTATCCCGATGGGCGGTCATCCTGCAGCAGTTCGACATCCGGTTCATGCCTTAAAAATCCATAAGGGGCCAGGCATTAGCAGACATTCTGGCAGAGCACCCTTCAACAGGGACCACTGCACCGGACGCCGAACTACCTGATGAAGATATCTTCTCAGTCCAAGAGGATTTCCCATCATGGGAAATGTAATTTGATGGTGCATCCCAAAGCCCCACAAGGAAGAGGATGGAGTATCCCAGATTCAACAAAGTGGGCCTGGGGATAAAACTTGTGTCCCCAAAAAAGGCAGTTTTTCCGTATTCCTTCCTCCTGTCAGAGAGATGTACAAACAATGAAGTGGAATATCAAGCCCTCATTGCAGGCCTCGAGCTCGCACTCCAGGAACAAGTACAATACCTTAAGGTAAAGGGTGACATAGAGCTTGTCAGCAATCAAGTCAATAGTGACAATTCTATTAAAAAGGAGGAGATAATCCCCTTGTTTGACTCTGTCTGAGGGCTAATGGCCGATTTATCCACAGAAACAACATTGACTTATATTCCCCAGTCCCAGAATTCTCAGATTGATGCATTAGGCAAAGTGGCCACAGCCCTAGGCGACCCAGCCCAGGATGAAACGGTCATCAGCATTTCTCACCGTCGAATGGTATTGCCATTTGTTCAAGCTAAGATAGAAGAAATCCATGAAGTTAGTCCTATCCCCAAGCCATATGCTCCTGTAACCAAACGGATGATCCCCATCGCGAACTACCTTCAACGGGGAGAGCTTCCTCCAGAGAGGGCCGAACGAGAGAAAATACGGAGAAGGGAAATCAATTTTGTCCTATATGGCGGCACTGGTCAATAAGAGGTCCTCTACAAATGAGTCCTCGATAGAGTGCTCCTCAGATGCATTAACAGAGAATAAACGGTTGTCGTTATGACTGAAGTACATGGAGGAGCGTGTGGATCACATGAACCGGGGACCATGATTTCCCATCAGGTTCGAAGGCTTGAGTACTACTGGCCCACAGTGGCACGAGACTGTGAGATTTTTACCGTGAAATTCCACTCATGCCAGATTCATGCCAACTTTATACACCAACCCCTGGAGTTACTTCATCAAGCTAAGTACTCCTGGCCATTTTCCGTCTTGGGGATGGACGTTGTGGGACCATATCCTCCCGCCACGGCCAAACAGCTAAAGTATATCCACACGGCAACCAACTTATTTTCCAAATGGGAAGAAGCCAGACCCCTCAAGGATGTCGGGGAAAGAAATATTTCCAGCTTTGTGAAGACCAATATCGTTACCAGATTTCATGTCCCTCATACCATACTGATGGACAGCAGAACCAATTTCTCCTCTACTGAATTGGAAAAGCTATACCACGAGTATAGTATCAAGGCTAACCACTCATCCTACTACCATGCAGCGGCCAATAGACAGATATAAGCTTTCAACAAGACCCTGTCCAACATCCTCCAAAAAATGGTGGACAAAGACAAGAAGTCATGCCCAGATAAGCTCCTCCATGCATTGTGGGATTATCGAACCACAATCAACTCCGCTACTCAGTCTACCCTATACTCATTGGTGTACGGCACAGAGGTGGTCCTGCCCATTGAAATCCAACTTCCTTCACTCTGTGTTTCCATCTGTGATCAATTATCCGATAATGAGCTGTCAGAAAATCGGCTAGGTGAATTGGAACAGTTAGACGAGAAGCGGCTGCACACTCTTCACCACCTGGGAGTATTCCAGAACCGGATCGCATGAGCCTTCAACAAAAAGGTTAGCCTCCGTTCCTTCATGGAACTAGAATTAGTGTTGGTCCTTCGGACACTAATGATACTCGGCAAGAAGCCTCCAAAGCAGGAGCCCAAGTGGGAGGGACCATATTTTGTACACAATTTCTACTCCAACGGAGCATATTCCCTGATCTCCATGGACGAGAAATTCACCACGGCTCCTACCAATGAGAGATTCCTGAAGAAGTATTTAGCATAGAGACTGAGTGTATTTATGTCCTCACCTCATGATGTTAAACTGCATGGAATTTGTCCTTACCGCACGACATTAAACTGCACAGATAACAAGATTTAAGAATGCTCTTCCCCCGTGGAAGGACCAGACCGTCACGGGGTGTATTAATCGTCCGAGATGCATGAAGTTAAACTTCCAAGCACCCAATGGTCCAAACTCTATGACCTTAAACTAAGAGTATTTCGTCCTTACCGCACGACGATAAAATGCACGAACGAAGAAAAAAAAGAGATGTATTCCTCGTCTGAGCTGCATGACGTTAAACTGCCAAGCACCCAACGGTCCAAACTCTATGACCTTAAACTGAGAGTATTTTGTCTTCACCACATGACATTAAACTGCATGGGAAAGATGATTTAAAAATTCCATCTTTCCCCGTGTATGGACCAGACCTGAATGGGGTGTATTGTCTTTCAGAGAACTACGTGAGGCTTGATTCCTGCCCTATCAGGATACGTAGTGACGCTAGAATTCCACACCCTAGCCCAGCCACCTCAAAAAGAAAAATAGACATGCCCATTACCCCCCTGTACGGACCAGAATTACACGGGGTGTATTCACGTCCTCACTGGATGACGTTAAACTGCATGGAGTCCATCCTTACCGCACGACACTAAACTGCATGGATAATAAGAGTCAAGAATGCACCCTTCCCCCCGTGTACGGGCCAGACCTGCACGTGGTGTATTCATTGTCCGAACTGCATGACATTAAACTACAAAGAACCCAATGGTCCAAACTATATGACCATAAACTAGGAGTATAACGTCCTCAACGCATGACGTTAAATTGCACAAAATCTAATAATACCCCTCATCCTTACCACATGGTGTTAAACTGTATGGACCACATCCTCATCGCATGACGTTAAACTGAATGGATTTCAGAGAACTACGTATGGCTTGATTTCTGCCCTCGCAAGATATGTAGCGATGCCCGGATCCCTAGTCCTAGCCCAGTCCCCTGAATAATGGATAAAAATCCCTTCTTTCCCCCGTGTATGGACCAGACCTGCACAAGGTGTACTTCTTCCAGAGAACTACGTACAGCTTGATTCCTGCCCTCGTGGGATATGTAGCGATGCCAGGATCCATAGTCCAGGACCAACCCCCTGAATAAACAAAAAAATTCCCTTTCCCCCCATGTGTGAACCAGACCAGCATGGGGTGAACTTCTCATCCTTACCACACGACGTTAAACTTCAAGGACAATGATGTTAAAAATGCCCCCTTCCCCAGTGTATGGACCAGACCTGCACGGGGTGTATATCTTCGTCCTCACTACATGATGATAAACTGCACAGACTTCATCTTCACCGCATGACACTAAACAGCACGGACTTCGTCGTGACCACCCAAGACACATGGTGAGACGAGATGGATATATTCTTTTCACATTTGGATGCATCCTCTCCATACATCAGACTCCACGACCCGGATAATTATGGATCTTCATAACCACTCATGTCCATCGGAAGTGGAAAGTCATCGACCCGTGGACACCTTTTCATGAATATGCATACCATGCCCTCAGTGGCTCTGCATAATGATATCCCCTGGCTCGTCTTCCAATGTAATTATTTCCATAGGCGACAATCTTCTTAGCTCCGTACGCGTACTAGCCTCTGAGCCCCCATACCATACCTCTTGATCCAGAAGTTTATGGCGAAGTGGTTTACAAGTTCATTCCCATTTTCACATCCAAGTGTTTCGAGGGTATCCCTATCTGGCTAGCCTATGTGTATGTCAGTGTTTCACATAGCGACTTACATCAACAAACATCAAGACAGGACTAGGCTACTTTGAATCAATGGACAATTACAGTGAAGATGTTTCTTGTATAGCAGGACACCATTATCCCCACGTGTCTAACTCTGCACTGTGAGCAATCACGGATTTTCATAATCATTCATGGCCATCGGAAGTGGAAAGTTATCGACCCAGGGACACCATTGTACGACTATGCATACCATGCCCTCAGCGGCTCTGCATAATGATAGCCCCTGGATCGTCCATCAAAGGCATGATTTCCTCAGGCGGTACTCTTCCTAGATCCGTACGCCTACCGGCCTCAGAGCCCCTACACCACACCTCTTGATCCGGTAAAACTCAAAGTTACAGTTTACAACCTTCATCCCCCACCTTGTTCCAAGTATGTCAGAACATGTTGACTCAGTTATCCTTCGAGTGACTACAGCAATAGTCACCCAATGGTTCGAGCTCTATGACCGATAAACTAGGAGTACTTCTTCCTTACCACATGACGTTAGACTACATGGAATGAAGGCACACCCCCGAACACAAAAAAGAAAGAAAAAAGTAAGAAAAGAAATGTTGGGAAAAAATACCTCAAGGCATCATTGAAGCATTTTTTAGGTGATTGTGTTTGTTGACAAAGTGGAATTCTGTGCTATGATTGTTGACAAAGCAAATAATGACATACAAATTTGTTGAAAAAGGGGATTTCATGGTGGAATGTCGATCCATATTTGATTCAAGAACGTCGAAAAAGGGATGGATGATCTCGAGACTGCATAAAAAGAACAGATAAAAGTGGTTTTGGAAAAGGGACTTGCACGCCGTGTACTTGAAGACTTGGAAACTTGCGCACCATATGTTTGTCAAGATAAGCTCATTAAAATATGGAAAAAGGGCAAGGGTCACGTAAGTACTGAGTTGGTCGCACAAGTTACTTGTGCTCCATGAAGAGACGTGCGCGCCGGTGATTAGGAGGCTTGGGAACTTGTGCGCCTATTGTTTTTTAGGATCAGAACATCAAAATACGGAAAAGGAAGGTGGGTCGTGAAAGTATTGGTTTGGTCATGAAAGTGAGTAGCACGATAGAGGTCAGGGCGGTAGAGCTGCGCGCTGAGACTTACGCGCCGGAGGGGGACTTGCACACTGTCGCGTAGGTAGTTTAAATGCCTATAAATATTGGGCCACCCCTCCTCATTTCTCATGGTGTTCAATACATAGGAAAATCAGAGCTCACGTCGCGCAGGTGTGGAAGTCACACAAGTGGTGTGTGGTCTTGCAAGTAGGGACTTGCGCGCCAGTGTTGAAGTTGCGCGCCATCTATTTGTTGTGAGACTAAGGTGGTTTGGGCAGTAAAGGAAGTGTGTCACGCAAGTTTGGAGAAGCTTAAGCTTGAGTCGCGCAAGTGTTAGGAAATACTTGTACGCTAGTGTTGACTTGTGCGCCGAGACTTACGTGCCCCCTTAGAGAAGGGCGCAAAGTAAGGTTGATTTCCGATAGTGATTCAGGGCTGCGTGGAAGCTGGGGTATTTCCCGATACCTTCGGTGCGAAGAGAAATTCATCTATGGGTGAAGCTTTAGCATTAATAGATCATCTACATACAACATGGGATGTATTCATTTGTGGAAATGAACAAACCTACAGGTCTATAAACTGTGAGTGGATCCTTTTCGGAGCAGTGAGAAAAGAAAGAGGAAAAAGGTGATCCTCTCCACTAGCAGTGAGCTAGAGAGAGAGAGACAGGGAGTGACCCTTGGGAAAGCAGTGAGCTGACCCTAAATCTTGTAAAGGCAGTAATCCTGGGCATAGAAGTGATCTAGCCTGAACGTTGTAAACAACAGTGTACTTTAGTGAATTTGGTACATCGGCTCATCGTTGTTGTATGCTCCTTGGACGTAGCCCAGTGAGGGTGAACCAAGTAAAAATTGTTGTGTCCTGTGTATGATTTACATTCTATTTATATTGTGCAGCAGGAAAGATAGAGAAGAGTGTTTTCCTTTAACAGCGAAACAAGATCAGAACGGGATATAATTTTTAATTAGTCATACCCTGATTCACCCCCCCTCTCAGGGTATTCAGCCTTTTGGACCTAATAAGATCAGCATAGGGGGCTCTTTGAAAATCAACAAGCAACCATGGATGGATATCCCTGACATGTCCAGACATTCTCCTGCCAAATGACAGACTTCGTGGCCCAGATAATTGCGGATCGTCATAACCATTCATGTCCATCGGAAGTGGAAAGTTATCAATCTGTGGAAACCTTTGCATGACTATGAATACCATTCCCTCAGCGCCTCTACATAATGATAGCCCCTGGCTCGTCCATCAAAGGCAAGATTTACACAGGCGATGATCTTCCTAGATCCATACGCTTACTGGCCTCAGAGCCCCCATATCACCTCTCATGATCCAAGAATCCCAGGAACCATGATTTACACCAATCAACCCCCCCCCCCCCCACATCTGGGGCATGTTGAGGTATTCAATCCTAGTGATATTCTGATGAAGAGCGGCCTTTTCAACTATGTCCTCTCCGCATGACGTTAAACTGCATGGGATATCTTGGCCTCCTGGCACGAAACTTCAAAGGCCATTAACCATCCAGGGAAACACCTCCAACCGCTAGCATTTTCACTGGCTTAAAAAAATTCCCCCCGTCCTCGATGTATGAAGTTAAACTACACAGAAACCTTCAAAAAATGCCTCTCATCCTTCCATCAAGATGCTAAACTGCATGGAATATGTCCCAACCACATGACAATAAATTACACGGTCATACTCATCATGGGTTCAATGAGAAACAAAGGATTTTCTACATCCTTCATTGCACGGGTCAGACCTGCATAAACCACCACCTCATACCAGCATGAGAAAGAATTACTTCACCCGTTCTCGGGAAGTTTAGTCTAGATATTTCCCCGTATTCTGGCACCCTCTCATCATAATCCATACTATGTACTCAAAAAAAGTAGAACTCTCATAAGCCACCCCTGGTGGTTCCAAATCTCAACTTCCCTGAAGTTGCTCGGCTCTCAGAAGTGGATAGTCTTTGACTTAAGGACACCTTTGTACGACTATGCATACCATGCCCTCAGCAGCCCTGCATATTGATCGCCCCTGGCCCGTCTACCAAAGGAAAGATTTCCTTAGGCAATTCTTCTCTCTATATTCCTCTTGGCCTCTGATCCCCCATTTCTATCCCGGGATTCTAAAACCTTCTAAGCTATAGTTTACCAACCTCTTCCACAATCCGACCTAAATGCGGCGGAAGGTCTTTGACTAGATTACAGAGAACTAGGAGAAGTCGTTCCATTTCAGATGATGTCCCAGCTTCATGACATTAAACTGCGCTGAGCCCCAATTTTCCTTTACTCTAGATAAATGTGTAGGACGGGAACCTTTCTTCCATACTTCGGATTAATACAGATGTTCTAAAAACCTTCCAGACATCACATTCCCTTTCCGATCCACCCCCGATGGTTTTCATTTTTTTTCACCAAACCACCCATTGTGGTTTCCATGAGCCAGGCTTCCATGAAATCCCCTGGCCATCAGAAATGGATAAGTATTTGACTTAGGGACACCTTTGTATGACTATGCATACCATACCCTCAACGGATCTGCATATTGATCGCCCATGGCCCATCTACAAAAGGCATGTTTTCCTTAGGTAAAGCTCTTCCTACCTCTGTACGCCGACATGGCTCCAATTCCTTGAGACATTCCCTGCATGTCGCTCAAATTTAAACATGTTCCCCCCATGTGTGTCGAAAGAGTATTGAGACATCTTTTAATCAGTTGAAGGACCTCGCCCCACCATATTTGGTCAAAGCTGTTCGACCTAAAACATCAGTAGTGATAGTCTTTGCGGAGGGACATTAAACCGCTCACAAAAGAAAGAGACACAAAGCCTGTTAGGCCAAAAACCTGAAAAGGGCGACCTAATAAAAAGCTGGGTTATACCCGCTGGGTCCATACCAAATGGGTCCAGGCAAAATTAGGGTATTAAAAGAAAATGACAAAAAGTTTGTGGGGTTTTCCTACAAAACCCTAGCAATAGTCAAACTATGCTCGCTGGACCCCATGGTCTTGGAAAAAGTTATAGTTTGTTTTCCTGGGTTATGATTAATTCTGATTTGGTGAATCGTTATTTACCCGACAATTGTTCTAAGTAGCAATCAAATTTCGCGACAACAAGTAATTGATGGAGACTATATTTCATTCGAAGAAAAAATGGGGGATGACATCCACAAGCTAAGGTCTCTCTCTCACACAAAAAAGGGGGGGGAGACGGGTAAGTAAAAAATGGGATACAAAAGTGGCTCTGATAGTTATAAAGGAGCCTGACTAGCTCTCCCCACCATATCAGCGACCACACAGCGAAGGTCATTGCAGGACTGTTCCAACACTGACTTCTCCTGGGTTTCAACCTTAGCCACCAGAAGGATATGCTTCAATTCGGTTTGGAGGTCGTTGATCCCTTTTTTGGTAGCTTCAAGATGACCAGTCATAGTCGATAACTGATCCCTCAACATCGCGGCCCGTTCTTCGCATTCATGAAACTCAGAGGATAGGATGGCTGCCTGATCTCGAGAGATCGCCTCCCATGCTATTAGTTGATGGAGCTTTGTTGTGGTTTCCTCCAAGGTTCAGACCCCACAATGAGTGCTATCGAAGTGACCAAGCTCGCATTCATTAGTGACAACATCCTCACGTGCCATGACAACTTGGCAAGCAAGAGAATGGAACTACCGATAGTCAAAGCCACCTGACCCCAAACCCAGGAATAGCTGACGAAGAGCTCTGGTTTTAGTTTCCATTTCTGCTAAAGGGGTTTTAGTGATGATTTCATAGATTCGGGGCCAGGCCCACCTGCACACTGTCGATGGTCCGCCATGGTACGAGGATATTTGGTATCCTCGCTGGACGACATGAGAACGAAGTCTGGCATGGCAGCCCGCGCAGAAGTGTTCCCACTAGAAGTTGACTCCAAAGCTGGAAATTCTGGAGCCTCCAACCTTGGTTCAGGCTTGGGGACCAAGTTTTTAAGCCCGATATCGACCAGCAGAACTTCCGAGATGGTCTCGATGGGACCCGAAACCACTGGATCATCCTCATCCACGAACAAGAATGATGAATTTGTTTGAACGGCGGCCACCGCAGGGCTGGGAGAGGAATGTTTTCTGAGTCGCTTTGATCGAAAAGCCATTAGTCGATCCTCCCTTCAAGCTGATGACGAAGGTGTGGTGGATGTAGCAGCCACCATACCTCCTGATTTTGGAACCTGCCGGACAACCTTCCCGAGGATCCCATCAGGATAGTATTTTACCCATGTTTTTTCATACTCCATGGAAAGGTCAGCAGCCACCCCCGTATTAGGCAGGGCAACGCTTGCATCAAATCCCTCTCACGTCAGCATCATCCACCACTGACGAAGTATGGTCGGGTGAAGTCCTTGAGCCTGAGAAGGGGGAAGGGAAACTTCGACTTGAATGGAACCGAAGTGGCGAGAAAAGTGATACAGGACATATGGATCACACAGAGAAACACCGTCGATCTGTGCAGATAGAAATCCATCCTGCAATGAGATCATGTATGAGCACTCCTCCAAGCTCCCCCAGCGGTTGTCAACTAAGACGCCTGAAGGGGTGGGGTAGGGAGTGAAGATGAACTGGGAGAAGTCGCTAAGAAACTTGAGGACTTCACTAGAGTTGAGGGACATCAAGCGAACCCCGTATATATCCAGTAGGGTAGGCCGAATGGTACGGAGCATGATGGCCATGTTGTGACGGTACTCATAACACCAACAATAATCCACCACCCAGCCATACAAAAATTGAAATGGACCACTCAAACGGTTTGGTGACCCACCCTCCTTCTTGTGGCTCAGTAGCTCCTAGATACGGGCCAAAGTGGGCATAACTGAATTCACCAGGTGGCCCTCTACTAACTTAGCCACCATCATCAAAGTGCAGGCACTGACACTTGGGTTAACATCCCGGGAAGGAAATAGCCAGCAGCACAAAAGCATATAAAACAGACAGGCCAACCGGAGCATAGGCGACACGCCAGGGCGCACCTCGTAACCCCATGAAAGGTAGTCTCCTGCCTCCAGAACCGCCCATTAGGAACCAGGGGAGGTTCGTGACTACTGAGAAGGATGTGTCCTGGGGCGCTTGATCTTCGACACAGGACCAGTAGTGTTCAGAAATAACCCTATCTAGGTACCATAGGGAATAAGAGAGCGGGCACGCAATGCCTAACCCAATGACTGCTCTGCCATAACCAACAGCTCCTTCGACAATAAAGGCACATGTTCGACGTCGTCCCATGCATCGGGAGTGGGAAACAATTCGTCATACATCTTGCCAGTAATCGGCAGTCCTGATATCTCGTAGATGTCCCACAGACTAACGTCGACTTCACCGTGGGAATGGTGGAAAGTATTAGTACTTGAACACCAGTGGATGAACAGGTTGGACAGGATCGGAGATGGCAGGTAAATAGAAAATTGGGAAGCTCACACTACAGAGTATAGATTGACTGCTTCCAGTGAATCGGGAGACTCCCAACAATGATGATGGACCCAGAAAGCCCAGGCCCAATCATTTGAGAAGAGCCCGCTGGACCGAAGATCCCACCTGGGAACCCACCCCACGTGAGGATCCCTTCGAGCAAGGTTGATAATAGATGGGTAGTCCTTAAGGACAGCTTCCTGAGAAAAGTCTGGAGTGAACTGATTGGTTTGGGTCCAGATAGAGCCCCTCAGAATAAATGTGTTTTTCGGACCAAAATTAAAGATTATCTCCTCGGATTGGGTAAGGTTTTTCCTAAATGCATTTTGACAGTGCTTCCAGGAAAGGAGAAGGGAGACCTGAGAAAGTATGGGGGATAGGGACGTCATCCTGAAGACTGAAGCTGTAGAGCGGGAGCCGATTTGATAATGGATAACTTAGAAGCTCCGGAGAGAGCATGTTCTTCAATACACCGTCATCATGAATGATGGACCGAGTAGGGTCTTATTTGATTCCCTTCGCTCTATGAATCATAGATGAACGTATCTCTAAGCCAGTTGAGAGGGGATCTATAGAAGGCCTCAGCGAAGAACGAGGGGGAACTATATTTTCTCCCTACACAATGAGAGCCAACAATTGGTTAGTCCCAAATAAAAATCTGGACCAAAATACCAGATATATGGCTGAGGATCAGTTGAGGAGCCTTCATAAGAAAATCCCAGAAGGAGTCCTTGGAGGATGGTTGACGAGGACATCATCCTGCGAACTAGGCCTTTAGGAAATCAGTCTGCAAAACCCTGGCCCGCGGAGCATTGGCCAGGAAACCGTGAACCAAGTCGCTCTGTGGAATTTCAATCCCGAGTTTAAGTGATTAAGTTCGGAAGACTCAGATAATTTAAAAAGTTCAAGAGATTTTTTTTCCATGGAGCATCGAAACCACGAAGAAAGTTCCGCCACAGCCCGACATCACTTAATTTTTAATAAATTAAGACAAATGGGTCCTGATTGGGAAGTTGGTTCGCGGGTGAAGGCGACCATGAAGAGGGAATGGTGCACGAAGGTTGATGTCCGTTCGTGGATGAGGCACTTCCCGAAGGAGTGAGCAGGTGAAGGTGAAGGAGCTCTGGTTTCGCAGGGAATTCGGCAAAGGAAAAATGAAGGGCTCCCCATATTTATAGGCGTGGTCCCCTACCAGGTCCACCTCTCTACCACAAACCTTCTCAGTTTCAGGACCACTTTGCATAGGAATGGCCTCCTCTTTGTTCCAATCGGACCCCATTCTGATAGGGGGAATTTTTAGGGTCCTAAAAAATTCGCAAAGGATATTCTACCCAAATTCCACAAAGAATTGGGGAAAATATTTGAAAGAAAAAAAAAAGAATGGACACAAACAGGACCGGTCCGCAAACTGGTCCCATGGAAGCGCAACGTCGCCAGGCCCCGCGAGGAACCCCCTCCGCGAACCATTGTCATTCACGAAATGGAGGTGAAGAGCCTCTGCAGTCGCGAGGCAGGATCGACGCTAGTCCAGTTCACCGTCATGAACCCCCCAACCACAGACCGCATCGACCGGTTCAAACTGCACCCACTGTCGTTCGCAGAATAGAGGAAAAACCCTCTGCAGCCACGGAGCACTCCCTGAGTTCGCCTCACGAAGAGGGGGGAAGCGTTCAATACCCACCACAAATCGCGGATTGACCAAATCAGCTATAAACTGGGTATTTGGTTATGGGCCTCCGTAAAAGGTTCTGTGTAGCCATAGATACATCCCTTTCCCAACTCTATAAAAGGAGACCAAGGGGGAAAGAAAAAGGGGTCGAAGAACTGGAATCAGATTCAGAGGGATTGGAGATTTAGAAAGAGATCGGTTGAAGGTAGGATTCAGATTTCGAAAACAGCGAAATTCCCTTCTGCGAACCACAACTGGTATACGAATTAACAAGGAATTGGAAAACGCATAATAACTTGGTGAACCGCGAACCTAAAATAAAAAAAAACAAGGAGAACCGTGAACCAAACCCCCTTCGTGGATGACTTCCCCACGGACCAGGGAGTTTATGCCTCTTTTCCCATTCGTCGCACCACGTAGAACTCTCCTACACAGGCGAAGCCCCGACCGACGAGCCTCCGACCGGCGCCGCTCTTGGCCATCGCTGCCCACCTAGAACCCTCCGTGAACCACCCTGGTTCATGGATTGAACCCGAAGCTGTGAATCACCCTGGTTCGTTGGACGCCAAACAGTCTACGGACCACCCTGGTTCATGGACGGCTTCTCCAGCTGCGTGGCACTTCCCCACGCGATGGGTGACACGTCCCATACCTCTCGGTGGCTCAGCAAATACCTCGGTGTTCTCATTTCTCGAGCCAGATAAAATCCTTCTGATCCTGCCAAGTCCTCCACGACTCCCTCATTGGCCTATTCATCGGCCCCGAGCCGAGGCCTCCACTAGAGCCACCAGATTCGCGTGGTGTAATTTTCAGGTGCATCAACGCGCCATTTTGAGTTCACATCCCATGGTAAGTAGAGGCTAAGGGGTTGCCCCAACCCTTGATCAGATTCCTAAAGCATTCCTGGGTTCACATTCCCATGGTAATTTGGAGTCTTAGCTCAGGAATCCCCTTTCATCCCCTCCACTTGTTGAGGGTTCCTTGGAGATAGTAAAATAGCCATCATAAGGAAGCCCTCATACACTGCCAGAGAGGAGTTGGGCATAGGAGCACCCCCTTTCCCTCTCCTACTGGGCTTTGTCGCCCCGAGCCTCCTCAGAGTGTAATCCCCAATCCACACCATGGGCCTCATCAGAGTATAAGCCCCAATCCATCATTCTGGGCCGCCTCATAGTTTAAGACCCAATCCACTTCTCACAGAAGCACCTTTAGTGATGTGATCCTCTGGTCACTACTGCCTTTTGTTTCTCACACCGAGCAGGACTCATGTGGGCTTAGTGTAAGCATCGACCATGACATCCCCTTATGGGCCTCGTCAGAGTGTAAGCCCCAATCCATAATTTTGGGCCTCCTCAGAGTGTAATCCCCAATCCTCACCATGGGACTCCTCAGAGTGTAAGCCCTAATCCATCATTCTAGGCCTCCTCCGAGTGTAAGCCCCAATCCACACCATGGGCCTCCTCAGAGTGTAAGCCCCAATCCATCATCCCGAGCTGCCCCAGAGCGTAAGTCCCCAGCCAATGTGAACTATGTGGACTGTGATCCTTGCATCCTAGGTAGGGTACATAGGAAGCCTCTATGAGGTTCAAACCCTTCACCCATTGGACCACCCGATCTATCTTCACATCGGTTCCCCGACACCAATGCGAACTACATGGACTTTGATCCTTGCCTCCTAGGCAGGGTACGTAGGAAGCCTCCATGAGGTTCAAGCCCATCACCCATCAGACCACCCAGTCTATCTTCACTTCGGTTCCCTGACACCAATCCTAACTACGTGGAATTTGATCCATGTCTCCTAGACGGGGTACGTAGGAAGCCTCCAAGAGGTTCAAGCCAACAACCAGTTGTTCCGACTATCCTCACATCGGTTCACCGGGCCGCTCCTAGTGCTGCCTCAAGCGGGTTCCAACTCTTTAGGGTCATTAATCCAACGAGGGATGGTAAACCTTGGGCATAAATGATTCTGAACCCCTGCTTCCAGTTGACCATTTCCCACCAAGGTTAAATCCGTGGATACTATGTTTGGGTATAAACCAAAGATTCACGAACATATGAATATGTATTAAATCTATAAGAGAGTCCTGGAACATGCAATAATTCCCCCAAAAAAGGGTGTGATGAGCCCGAATTCCCATCCTCTTGAACAATGTGAGTTCTTAAGAGTCGCTGGTCAGACCATCCGGTGAACGCCTACCTTTGGAAAGTAGGTCCATCAATAATTCGATAAGGAACTTTTGGGCGTTTCGAGGCCCGAAAGCCAAAACCAACGAAATAGAAACATACAATATGAATCAACATGGTGTAAACATAACATAATTTTTTTGGAATGAATAGGTAAATAGGATGAAGCCATAATCAACTTGAAAAAAGGACAATGTTATATTCATATTAATAAATGAAAACATTCAAATCAAGAATACATATCTCATACCAATGGAATCTATAATATATGACATCAAAAACCTATTGTCAAGGATTTGTTCTGACACACATTACTTGTTATCGATACCAAAATCAATATATCCTTCTATAAAGTATTTTTTCCAAGAAAATATCCTATTATTGGATGATTCATAAACCAAAACACAATATCTTTTTCAAATGAGATAGATTGATGCATTTGGGGGCTATATAACATCAGGCCCCAACAGTCACTTGTTTAAGTCCAATTCATTCACCATAAGTGAAAACTATTAAACAATTTAAAATAAAACATTCCAATAATCATCCATATTAAAATTTCAATACATGGTCTGCAAATACTTTTCCCCATGCCAATAATAGGGATAACCTTATCATAACCCATCTGTAGGATAAAGGTGGATTGATAAAAAATAACTAGTCAACCAGCCAATAATAATATGTATTTAAATGCCAATACTTTTCCATATGTCAATAGAATGTGATCATTTCTAGGTAAAAATTGTGCAATCTGATTTATGTAAAATATTACTTTCACATCATATAGAACAGTGGATATATGGCTATGAAAATACGGGAATAAAATGATCATAAGCTATCTGGAGAAAGAAAGTTGATTATTTCAATCAAATTTATCGTAAGAAATGATAAATATTTTTGAATAATGTTATGAGGCATGAATATATATCCCCATTAAACCATGATATAATACTTTATAATTTAATCAAAGGGTATAGTGTACCCAAACTATAAAAAATAATTTCAAAAAATGATTATGTCTTGATAAATGAAAATCGAGTTACTAAAAATCATCAGCAATGGGGAAAACTGAATAACTATCCACTTGAATAGGGGAACAAAATTGGTCTAGTAAATAAAATGAAATACAAGTAAAATAAAATTAATTTTATATTAATTCAATATAATACCTTTCAAAGGGTACATGGTGTATAAAATGTGTTATTTATCAATGAATTGGAATTAAGACAATGAAAAGCCTAAGGAAATAGAAACTTTTGAATCAAAACCAACTAAAAGAGAGGTTATTAAATTTATCTTCAAGTACCCTAATTCAAAAATAATTCATTATATGGTATCTCTAGTAGTAAGTATATATTCCACTTAAATTAAATGAGTATCATGAATACAATATTTGTCTCAATGAAGGAAAATTGAGACAAAAACACTTACTTATTTTCTAAATACCTTGAGAATACTTTAACTTCATGTATCACAATAATAACTATCTTAATAAATTAACTTAAAACCTCACTAATATCCATTTTCTTTTATACTCTTAAAAACTATTCATCATCAATAAGAAATATTCCAATTGTCTAAATATGATGTTTATAGTTTTGAACCTTTGTACTAGTTCTATATTAGTGGTGTAACTGTTTATTATTTTTCAAAATTTCACATTTACTAGATCATATAATGTAAAAGAAAATATGATCCAAGATATTTTATATAGTAATATTTTATTTTCATGTCAACTTTTGTTATGAACCGTGATGATGAAATTAATGATGATCATGTTTCAGTGATTCACAACAATCAAATGGTTTTTTCATTATTAATGAGTTAAATTTTGATATAATCTTAAAATAAAAAATAATAAAATTATTTTCATATATATAAAATATGACACCTATAAATAATTTTTATTAATTATCATAAACATATATTTATATTATTATTTTCTTAGGTGGTCAAACCATCCTAAACATGAATATATCCGTATTTAATGAATAATTATGAGATTGTGTAGTTGAAATATAATTATACAAGAATCTAAATGATATTTATTAGTTTTTATTATTATTATATATCATAATAATTATGAATTATAAAATAAATATGATTTATATAAAGTCATTACATAGAAAGAGAAGATCATCTTCCACTTTGTTTGTAGGTTTTAAAAATTGAATTAATGTAAATATTTGTTGATAATATAATTAACAGGTTCTTAAATTTATCATACCATAACCTTAATGATATCATAAATTTGATATTAATCCTTTAATATCAACCTAATATTATACATTTTTATAAAATGAAGGGAAATGAATCATGTTACATCATGAATATGGTAGTCCACACAGAACACTAATAATGGTTCAGTTTTTCTAAAGGGATGGGTTATATGAATAAATAATAATAATGAACTTAATATAGTAAAATATTTTATAATAATTATAATAATATAACTACATTAGAATGGATAGAATAAATTTTAGATTTTATTATTATGAATAAAAATAAGTAGTTGATAATACTCATGTCTTGTACTTGAATTATCCTTATAAGTCTCCTTCAATTTGAAGGTAGTGGGATGAATATGTGTGACTAGGTAATTTTGTTAGTGGTTAAAAGTTATAAGAGAAAATGGCATATTTTTCTGTAGAAATTTAAATCATAGTAGTTTCATGAAGTTGTGAAGATGTTTCCCTCTATTAGTGATGGAAAATGTATTTTTGGTATTAAACCTTACATTTTCAATAATGTATGGTTATTATTAAAACATGAAAGGAAAAATTGTATAAAAAGGATTGTAAAATGAGTTTGGTTTCTAATTTCATCCAAGTCACTACATTTTGAGACATCTTTAAGTGTGTAAAAGTTTTAATTTTAGCTTTTTTATATTTTACCCTAATTTACTTTTACCTTTGTAATTAATTTCTAACCTTTGAAATTAATATTAATAAAAATTATTAAGATTAATTTTTTTTATAATTTTATAATTTTAATTTTAAAATTTTAAATTAATTTTATCAAATAAAATTTCATATTCCTTGATAGTATATTTTTAAAATAAATATACTTAATCAAGTAAAAGATCTTTTATAGAAATAATGTTTTTAAGAATTAAAATTATATATTAGTTAAAATAATCATGGATTTTGATTTTAATAAGATAAATTGTTTTATTATAAACTAAATAAAGGATATTAGGCTTCTAATGTAGTCTAAAACCAAACATACCTTGAGAAATACTTAATTCCAATAAAATCCAAAAACTATTTTAATATTAAAGTAATATTTTAATTAGTAATAAAAATGTTTTCCATAGTTTTTCATTGTAAAAATAATATTATAATATTAATAATTTTAGTCTTTAATTTATATTTTATTAATTTAAGGAGTTTTGAATCTTTTATGTTATTCTTACATAGTGATAAAAACATGAAAATAATAATTTTAATAAATCCCACATTTTTTAAATAAAAAAAACATTTTTAGAAAATACAAAAAAATTATTTGTAAGTAAATTTTGATGTGATGAATTCAAAAATGAAATTTATTTTATCTTTTTAAAATTTAATTTTTTTTGGAAATGTTAAAAATTTTATCTGTAACTTCCTCTAATGAAAACAACCTGTTTCAATAATAAATCATTTTAGCTATTTATATTATAAAGGAAATGATATTTAATTGATTTATATTTTAGGTTAATTTCATATATTATTATAATAGGTTTCACCTCATTTACATCTGTTGTTTTATGATAGACAAGTTATCGAAAAAATGGAAATATTTAAAGGTAATTAGAATTCCTAAGTGTTACATTATCCTCTTTAAAAATTACATCCTCATAATTTGACTCCTATGATTAGATTAATATTTTATGGAACTAATAATTTAAAATACACTAAAATATATTCATGGTTTTCTTTAGGATGCAGAATGATATTTATCGATATGAAGAATTATTATAAGTGCTATATAAAATGATCTAACACATTTTTAATTTCTAATATAATTATACTAAGGTATGTAGATGATTTATATGATAAAAATACCAATATAGGTTTTTTATTTATAACTAAATATTTAGCAGTTTGTGAAAACATACATGGAATAAAACCCTTGAATATATATATGTATATGTATATATCAAAATTGAATTCATTTATAGTATATTAGTAGAATATTCCTTATTTTCATGGTTATTTTTTACTATTTCCATTATTATCCCTTGGGTTGGGATATTTAGTTGAATACATCCAAAATCTCTCGAAATAAATCAAAATATTTATATAGATTATATATTTAATTTAAACTTAGAAGACTGATGACCTTTTTCACTTGATCTTTCATGATAATCCATCATTCTCTTGTTTAGTGTGTTTGGGTATTCAACTATGGTCACATAGTAAATAATATTTCATGATATTATTTTTGGAGTAATCATTATGTTTCTCAATCTAGACCTCATCTGAATATGTTTTTCATTAGAATAGTTTCCATATTATCCACAAAATCTATTATTATCTTTGTTAATTTTGGATCTAACCATTACAAAAATTAAGAGAGTTAACATGAATGATGTTCATTATAATAGAATTATCATAAATAACCACAAGAAAATTTAACCTCAATATGTATCCCTTTATAACCCTATCATGTTAGCCTATAATTATTTCTAATCAACTTGTATAAAACATATGTCAACATATGTCACTCTCAATTTAATATATATAATTATTTGTTAATGATCGGTTACCTTTAGTTGTGTTCTATCACACTTATTAAAATAATCCATAAAATAGAGATCCCAAATTAACATGATCTTGAAAAATTCTAAACCCAATAATCATTGAATTGTATTATATCAAAATCCAACTTATCCATCTTCGAACATCATTAATTATTCTTATAATCATATACCTATGTTTGTATATACTCTAATAATATAATCATAATAACATACCATTCCCCAACCCATTTGAATATTCATGACATTTATCCATAATGATATTATATACTCTTTCAAAAACTAACTATATCATTAACCATTGAATGTGTTAATCACTAGTTCATAGTCGTAAACTAGTATATTTATATCATAATCCCAAAAGTTAGATAAATATCATCAAAAAATTCATGGACCTTTTATTTTAAATCAATACTCAATTACAAGCCTATCAAGCCTATCTATATTTATTTTATCCAAATAAATCACCACATTATTGCCTTAACATCAAGAGTATACTAAACCAATGAGTTATTCAACTATAAATCATATGCGCTTCAATAGTTATCCCCCAGAATATAACATTGACATTGAATCAATTTTCAAGGTTATTGATACCATTTAATATATGTTTTAAAGTATGTAAAGTTTAAGTAATAAAGAATAATATGTAGATGTTTCATATAATCCAAATTTACATTTAGAATATATGGAAATTTCTTCAATTAATATCAATTTCTGGTTAAAATACATAATATTATCAAGGATTAATTTATATTATAATGTGAACCTCACTACTATATATGTGACTAGGAAACTAACCTTTTCCATTATAATAGGTATATAATAAAATTATCAACCATTTAAGTTTTCTCCATTATTTGGTAATAAGACATTGTGTTTTTAGATAAATACCTTTCTTAAATTAATTTATGTGATCCTATTTCAACCAAATACTAAAAAATGGATTTGATAATATCCTTAATATAAATATGTAAACATAAATCTTAATACGTCTTCCATTAAGAAACATATGATACTTTCAAATCAACATATAGTTCTCTTTGTTTAATATTTGATTATACATGGTCATATTTCTATTAGGTTGTGCAACCATGTTATTTATCATGATTATTAAATCATTCATAATGCATTATAAAGAGAATATAAATACCCAAAGAATGTCCCCTGAGAGGGTCTGACTAGGTGTACAGTCTTAGTCCTTATCAATGTGAATTGTATTTATGATTGGTGCAATGATCAACCAACCCTTTTGGGATGATAACCCATTTGTGTATATCTGCCACTTCCACATATACTTTCAAGTATCTAGACTATGGCGTGTTTTAAATAAATATGGTTTAATATTTATTATACCAAAACATTAGGATTTCATCCAATACTTATACTTATTACTATGTTTTTCACTATAGTTCTATAACATTAATACCCAAATAACATAAAACCATGAAACAAATTCACATGCTATTACAAAGGGATATCTATACATTCAAAATTGAGACTGAACATAACATATATAACATTATATAATCCCTAAAAAACTTGAAAATTATAAAAGTTATCTAAACCTTATATTTTTGACCAATTATGACACCCTTGATCCGCTTGTCCAGATCTAGTGCCATAAAGACATACTTTACAAAACGTTCTTGATACTAGCTGTAAAAACACAACAAATCCAATGATAATTACAAGATATAAATTATTATTTCATCTCTTATATTTGAAGGATTGTTTCAGTTTTTTATATTTTGTGAATTAGGAAAGGATTTAAACTAATAAATCCCATGTTCTTTATATTGAATGGAAAATTATCCCATTATATATGAAACTACTTAATTCAGGAAAATTATTCAATGTATGCCAAAAGATATTCTGGAAAAGATATCATTTGAAACATGTCACCTCTACTAATTCTTTCCATAACATGGTTAAATGTAAAACATATGAAAGAGTGAGCTTATGTGCTTAGTAAGGGAAACATATAAATAAAACAATCATGTAATAAACTTGGAATAAATAGGTAAACATTAAGAATAGATGATAAACATGAAACTAGTAGCATTATATATCCATGAAAACAAATAAAAACATGGATATATATAATAGTGATCTCATATATATGGAATAAATAATGACAGGACTAAAAACCCACCTCTCAAGGACTTATGAAAATAAACATTACTTTTTTTCAAGACAAAAGTCAATAAATTCTACTATAAAGCCTATATTTTAAGAAAATATTCTATTATGGAAATATGAATACACCAAAACCCAAACTATATTGTTTTATAAAACCCTTCGATTCATCAAAATGCTATATAATGTCAGGACCCACTCGTTACTTATTTAATTTTAGTTCATTCTCCATAAGTGAAAAGGAATAAAAAAATATATGAACAAACTTTCCAATAATCATAAATATTTAAATAAAAACATATGGAATTTCAATATTTTCACCAATGTCAAAAAAAGTGATATCATATTCATAACACGTTCATAGGAAGAAGGTGTATAGATAAACACTATATATTCAACTTACTGATAATAATCCGCATTGTAATTTCAATAATTTCCCCCATTTCAATAGAATATCTTACATCTTAGGTGAACATCATCCAATCTGTGTTATAGGAAATTTGATGTTCACACCATATAGATAATCAATATATGAATAATATAATATTAGAATAACACGACCGTACACCATCTGGGGAAAACATGTTCGTTTTCTCAATAAGATATATCCTAATGCGTGATAAATATTTTTCAAAGGGTTTATGAACTAGAAATTTATATCCAATAAAAAAATTAGATAATTCCACATAATATAATAAAATTGAAGAATTCACCCAAATAATATGAAATAATTTCACAGAATAATCCAAATTCCATGAATGAAAATTGAGTTACCAAAAATCCTCACTACTAGGGAAACAATTGAATAATTAGGCACTTGAATAAGGTAAAATTATTTAGCTAGTAAATCCAATGAAATTAATGTAAAAGAACATTAATAGGATATAAAATCAATAGAAAAAATACAAATGGAACATCATGTATAAAATGTATTATGTCTCAATGAATGAAAATTGAGACTAAGAAAATCCTCGCAACATTAAAAAATTCAAATAAAAACCACTTGAAAGAGAGGGATTGAAATTGAACTTCATATAGCACGATGAAAATATAATTCATGATATTATATCTAAAATATGAAATATTTACCCCACCTAAATTAAATTAGGTGCAAAAATTCAGTTTCTATCACAATAAAGGGAAATTGAGACGAAAGCCTTTACGTCTTATAATACATTCCTAGAACATAATTTCACCTCCTATATCAACAAAATATCTCTATTAATAACTTAATTAAGAACTCTATTAATATAAATTTTCATTCATACTATTAATAATTAGCTATTATCTATATTAATTATTCTAATTTTCTACATTAGGTTTTTATAGTTTTGATCTTTTGTATTGGTTTTATAATATCAGAGCCCTTGTTTAGTATTGTTTCAATGTTAATCATTACTAGATAATATCATATATATTAAAATATATTAAAATATATTTTTCAATGTTATTATTTATTTCATTTCATTTTTTCTTACAGAAGATGATTATGAAATTGATAATGATCATGTTTATGTCATTCTTAAGAAACAATAGTATTTTTCTTAATAAATATGTAAAATGTTCATATAGCCTAAAAATCCAAAGAAAAATTACACATTAATACTATATTACTCTTGTAAATAATTCTCATAGTCATCCATGACATAAATTCATAGTATTGTTTGGTTAAGAGGTTCAACCATCCCAAACATGAACATAGCATGATTTGATGAATGATTATGAAATGTTTTAGTGTTAATATCACTAAGAATGAAGAATATTGGTATTATTTGGTGTTTCCTACTGTGATATATCATAATTTGAAGGAATTATAAAATGAATAAAATTTATATAAATTCATTACATAGAACCAGGAGTATATGAATAAATAATGATAATAACATTAATATAGTTATATTATATTATATATATGATAATAATATACTTATATTTGTGTGGCCAGAAAAAATTGAAATATGATTATTCAAAAGAATACTAAATTGTTGGTAATACTAACTCTATGGACTTAATTTTTAGATGGAATCATCCTTGAATTTTAAGGGATTAGGATATCAATGAGAAAACAGTGGATTATAATTTTCATAGAGGGTTCTAGGAGGAACATATTTTTATCTTTTCAAGGAGAAATTTAAATGATAGGTGTGTCTTGATGTGGTTAAGATGTTACCCTTTTATATGTGAAGGAAATTTTGTTTTTGGGAGTAACTGTTAGATTTTAAATAACATAAGGTTTCAATTCAAATTTAAAAGGAATAAAATTAAAGAAAATTATATCAAAAGGATATCATTTCTAAATTAATCTCATAAACACCTTTTTTTATAATACTTTGAGTGTTTTATGTATTTTTTCTTCAAATATTTTATAATTTAACCTAATTTAATTTTTCCTTAGAAATAAATTTCTATCCTCCCTAATTCATTTTGATGAAAAGGATTAATAATTACCATTTTAACTAATTTTTTACTAATAATTTCAAATTTTAAGATAATTACATCTAATAAATTTTTTATTGGTTTGAAAAGTTGATTTTAAAATAAATACATTTAATCACATAAAAATATTTTCTTGAGGAAGAATATTTTTTAGAATTAAATTCATATATAAGGTAAAGTTATATTGTATATTTATTTTAATAACATAAATTGATTTATTGTAAAGAATATACAAGATATGGGTCTTCCATGTAAATCCTAAATTGAAGAACCCTTCAAACATATTTTATTCAATGAAATGATGTAAATCAATTATTATATTAAAGTAACATTTAATATAGTTATAGAAATGTTTATAATAGTTTTTCTATGTTTAAATAATATTTTAAAATGAATAATTGTTTACATTAATATCATATTTGATTAATTTATTTTTTTTGGAATCTTTTAGGTTATGCTTACAAAATGATAAATACATGAAAATTAAAATTTTTATAAATCACGTATTTTTATATTAAAAATAAACGTTTTTTTAAATGATCAAAAACTCTGTATAAGTACATTTTTATGTGATTAATTTAAAAAAATTATTTTTTCAAATTTAAATCCAAAAATTTTGAAATTTTTCGCTTCATGGGAAATAAAAAAAATCTAATTAAAATAATACATTTTGAAATAAAACTTTTTCAACATTAACACATATTAACTATTTATATTATAAAGGTAAAAAAAATTAATTTATTACCATGTGAGAATAATTACTAATTTTATTCAAATAATTTTTAGGTACTTTATGTCAGATGTTGTTTGATAGAAAAGTTGTCCAAAACATTTAATTACTTAAAGGTAATCATAACTTCTCGGAGTTATTGAATATACTTACAATGTGTCATTGGAACGTACCTAGTGCATTTCATAACCCAAACCACCTAATTTGACAAGAAAATGTATAATAACAGGTTAATTTTTATTATTTTAAATGAGTTTGAGTATGAATTAATCCTAAATTACTTTGATTGGACTCACCCATTTTGAGTCTACAATGGTTTAAAAAATTCCAACTTGTAGTAATTTTCCACTTTTTTAGAATATTTTGAAATATAGGGTTATGAATTCTCTAAGGTTGTATCACAAGTTTAGCATCATTTTCAAATAAAATTTGAAGCCTGAAAATTATTAGAATTCTTCCAGGTACGTATATGGGTGTCCAACCAATTTATTTGAAATTTTGTTTCAAGATATTCAAAATTTTCATTTCTTAGTTAAGTATGAGAATGTTTTCTCTAATCACTGGTAACCCATTACCATCCATTAAGTAATAACACTTTAAATATGATAGAAAATGTTTTAACTTAAATTACATAGTATTTATTAGTGTGGGTATCATATTGGGTTCACTAATATTATCTACCTTCATATAAGGTAAAATGGAATTTTCTTTATAATCATTTTAATTAAAAAATTAAAATCATCACTAAAATCCTAAAAATATTCATTATCACTTTCTACTAATTTTTTTAAGAGTATTTTTAAAAATATTCTCACTTTCTTATAAATAATTTGAATATATGATTTCAGTTTCAATATTCAAAATATCATGGATCTATTTTTTTCTCCACACAAACAATGTTAAGAGATATTTTCAATTAAATAAAATAGTGTTTCACATGTAAATATTTCATTGAATCTAGAATACTAAAGAGATAAATTATTCAACAAATTCTATTAAAAGTGTTCCTTAATATAAAATTATTATGGTCATTTATTTTTTCAAAAATGGTCTTCAAAAAATTATAGTGGAATAAGAATTACCTCTACCTTCTTCCATCTCTATTATATAAAAGTTTCATAGGAAAATCAATTCTTTCACCTTAACCATGGCCTCCACCAAAACACCAACTAGGTATGTTGTTACCAAATTATCCAGTTTCACCATCTCCCATGTGGGATTATTATCTCTAGTCTTAAAACAAGAGTAAGTGTCATGAGGAATGAAATATATAGAGGATAAAATATTACTGGTAATGGTGAGAAAATAGATTATCTGAATTAAATAGTTTATATTTTCTAAAAATGAAAAATAATCGATAAAACATTCCCTTATAATTGGAAATATCAATTTAATATGAAAAACTAAAATAACTAACAGCCAAATAAGAAAAATCAACTTTACCAATTCAAAATAACTATAATTAGTAAAATAATAGATAATTTAAATTTATAAAATAAACAAACATGCTAACTTCTATACACATCCTATTTTAATTTCATCATGAACATTGAGTTCCAAATTCATAGAAATAAAATACTAAAATTTTTTCTATCTGCACAAAACTATCCCTCCAAGACCAATCATGCTAATTCCAATTCAGAAAATGCATCAATTCAATCATAAAAAATATATGGCCCTAAAAAACCTAGTATTTAATATCCTTAATATCATATTAATTGATTATAAAGACAAAAAATAGATTCTGGATCTGTGATAAGGATATGACCGAGATAGATGAGGGGTGGTGATGATACAGACCCAGTGGTAATTTGGTCGTAGAGGAATCCTCAAGTGTTTTCACAACCCTATTTTGTAGAAATTTCCATAATTAATTTTTTTTCACATAAATATCCTTCTGAGTGAAATAATGAAATGAAAATATGGTTGGTAAGGAAAAGTAAAGGCAAGTCATGTTTGTTCATAAAAATTAGGGTTGATATAATCAATCGATCAATGTTCATAGAATAAGGGAGGCTAGGGGTATGAGGGGCATTACGGTTTTTCATCACCACTACCAATCACCACCAACATAGTGAAAATTAGTAATAATAATGGGAGATATTATTAGGGGTTTCACGCACACGTGGAATAAAATATGGGGGTGGTTGTGATTTTTTTAAAAATTGTACATTATTTTTTATAAATGGAATATAATGACTAGTTTGGTTAGTTTTTTTATTACAAGGTCATTCAAATTGTATATTTTTGTTTTCAAAACCAAAACCAATAATTGACCAAATTGAATAATTAAACTAAATATAAAACAAAAATAACAAAATTATATAAAATATAAAAACTAAAATTTCCAAATATGTAGGATTTTTCAGTTAAGTCGGTTATACTTAGTTAATGTCAACCAATACTCAGAGAAGGTGTTAAAACCCACATGAATAAAGTGAAATTATCTCATACTTAACACCCTTCATGATGAAACAATCCATGTGGTGTCTTTATCGAAATCCAAATAAGAAAATTTAATTTAATTTGATAAACTATTTACTCTTATGAAAAATCAGATGACCCAAAATAAGAATACATATAATTTACATCATTTTTATAATTTATTACATATTACAATGATCACAAAATATTTAAACCCAAAGGACCATTGTATTTGGAGATAATATTCCTTAACATATTATTATATTCTATTTAATCAACATTTCTTATAATAATCTCTATATAAGACGTCCTTTAATAGAAAATCAATAATATATATTTTATTGATCGTGGAAAAAATTAAATATTGAGATCAAATTCCTAGTAAGAGAATACTTATAAAAAATTCAGAGGGGTTTGATTATAATATATTTAGAAAAATATATATGTAATATAAAATCATAAGTAATTATATGACATCATATATTAGTGTATGGTGTCATTTGATCATAAAAATGCCATCATGGAAGCATAAAATATATAACATGCATTGGAAACATGGGAAAATAACCATAAATCATGGAACCATAACATTGGAATATATATTAACATAGAAATGTGAAAAAAATAACTCTAACTAAAAATATCATCATAACATTGTGTATGAGGAAACACAAAAATTTTCCCATAATATATTAGACCATGTTTCGCTACTAATTTCCCATATTGGATCAAGAATCACAACTCATTTACCAAAACTATATCATTATAAATAAAGGTTTAGTTAATAAATTAGAGGTCTATATAGGTAAAACCCATTACATAATTATATAACATACATATCTATGTCATATGGAGTAAACAAGATCATCATATCATGAAAATACATAGAAAGAAAATGTTTTTTTATCATTTCCAAATGGTATTGCATAAGATGATATCATTATTTGACCGGTTGATACCCATAATTTAATATCTCAAATGGATTATAATTTTAATTATATTATGATCATGGAAATTTCTCTATATTATGTAGATCCCTTGTTGATAGAGAAGAAAATGTATAAAATATCATAAGCAGGATTTTTATAATCAACATGTAAAATGTTTGTAAAAAAACTTTTACTTAAATTCAAAAATCCATCTCAAGGATGAAAAATAGTAAATTTAAACCTTTAATTTCATAATAATTCTATATATTTAAACCTTGAAAATAAATAATGTTAAATATAATAAATGGAAATTGTATGATAAAAACATACATAAGTGGACTAAAATAAATTAACTTATTCTTTTAAATGATTATGCTTTATTTTTAAAATGAAAAATTCCCCAAAAAAAATAATTTTATTTGAAACACCATTTAATATTATAAATTAATATTAATTACAAATAATGATCATGTAATATGAAAAATATATAATTTCACAATTAGTAAAAAGCCTTAATGGGGAAAATGTTACGATATTTAAATTTAATTTTCTAACGAAATGAATGGATAATTGAAATTGACCACAAATAAATCAGTAATGTATATAGAATAACATTCATGAAAAAATATAAGGAATATTGAATTGGAAGAAAAATATCCTTTAAAAATGATGAGAATTTTTCTTATGGTCATCCTATTTGTTTAGTGAATAAACTACAAAAAATAATAAATTTTTTTATTTTAAGATGTTATTTTCATAGATATAAATATATAATATATTATATAATATTGTAATGGTATTTTAAAATATACTTAGTATATAATTTTCAAGGAATAATGTTTATGATAGAATTTGATGGAAACTGAGTAGTTGAAACCCTTGTTAATTTGAAAATTTCTAAAACAAAAGCCCTAAAATTGTAAAACCTGAAATATAACATTAAATATCATTAATAAATATATAATAATGCTATTATATATATATAAAGGTTTTATATTTACCATATTAATGAATATGGGTTCATAATACAATATATGTCCCTAATAAGGATGTTTTGAGATGGGATTCTATTACCTTAAGCCTCATTTATTTATTTAAAATTTTTATCTCTATATAATAATATTATTTCCTTTAAAACATGAATTTATAACTGAATTATATACATTTTTTCATTCATGATCAATTATGATCATTGTAATTTATTTTATATTATTTTTTCTAAAAATTAAATATCTTGAAGACATGTTTTCTTTAAATTTTACTCATTTTGTTTTGATTTCAAATTTTGATTATTTATAATTTATCATTAATTTAAATTTTTTAAATAAATTATAATAAAATAAAATATATTTATATTACATAATCTACAATGACCATCCATTATGTTGGTGATAAGTAAATCACTGATGTGATCCTAATAAGTGGATAAAACCAACTGTTATCGAGATGTGTCAAAAGAGGGGGGGAGAGAGTATATATTATAAAAATAATAAAATAACTTTACCAATATTATATTTCCATTTTTATAATATATACTTAAATTTAAAATATTTTATAAAGGTATAAAAATGTGATTTTATTGGGAGAGTATATAGAAGAAGAGAGAGAAAAAATAAAATGGGAATCAAGGCTACCTCTTCGTATAAGATTTTATCCATTTCGAAATCCTTAAAGGATTGGGATTCAATACCTCCAAAATGTACCTAAGAGTAATAATAGATTTAGGATATGGGAAATGGGTAGTTCTTGGGATTTAAAAGTGATTAGAACGTGATTTTTCAAGGGTAAGTATAGGGGATATTTATACATGATGGGAGTGGTTTTTTTGGGTTTAAATATTGATGGTTATCATTTAGGAAAACTAATTTATAACAGAATTAATTCCCAAATAATATTTTATCATTAAATTAAGGATTAGTTTAAATATTTTTATCAAGAAAAAACATAATGGAACATTCTAACAACCCAAACAATTTCAATTTGAATTCAAGTTTGTGTTTTAAAATTAAAATTAAACCTTTTAAATTCAGGATTTCACTCCTTAAATATATTTTTTGTAAAAACAAATCATAAATTTTTATGTCATGCTTACAACATGATAATTTCAGATAAGTTTTATTATTTGTAAACATTGAATAATTTACTATTCATTAAAATTCATCTTTTTCATAAAAATGAAAAAATATCTATGCTAATATTCACCGGATTAACCAAAAAATGAATTCAATTTATCAAAATTATTTATTAAAATTTATGAATATATCTTTTAAATGAAAATTAAAAAAATGTTTTTATTAAAGAAAATTATTTTCAAACATTAAGGGTTCTTAATCTTATTTCAAATCTGTTACTAATTAAATGGGTGTTAGTATATAGTTTTTAACATGAAGCATATTATTTGAATAATCCTATAAAATTGTTCGGTTTAATTTGTTAAGAAAAATATATAATAAATAGAAAATTGTAATTAATTAAAAAATATTCCACTTTAACACTAATTTATTTTCATCACATCAAATTGAATTTAATAATTTATATCTTAAATATTAATCATATTAAATTTACTGGTATTATGACACATTAACATAATTTTTAAAATAAATATAATATTTTATAAGGAGTTAAATTAAATCAATTTGAGACGATTTTTATTTACCTGAGGTTTTACTCTTATTTAAATTTTCTTAATGATATTTCACATTCTGTTATCATGATGTATTAGTGATTATTTTTAATTTCAAATATATCATGTTAGTTTTAGTTTGGTGTTATTTATGATATAATCTATTCAACATATAATTTATTTAATGGGAAAAAAATATTTAAATGTCACAGTGTCACATTTTACCCCCTAAAAAATATGTCCTTGAAATTTTTATTTCTCTCATAGATGAAAATAAATGAGTTTATTTTTAGTATTATCATGAAATGTGATATAAAATTTTTTTCAAATCAAATATATTGTTTCATAAATATAATTTGAATTAAAAAAATCATACCCTCTGGGGGTTTCGAACCATTTTTGTAGATATGCCCATTTTTTGTGCACTAAGTGAAGATCGTGTCAACTCCCAACAAACCCCTTTTAAGGTTATTACACTTATGTGAATTTTATCCAAATACTATATCCACTTATTTGTATCTAGACCATTATTTAAATTATTGAAAACCACACACTATTTACATTACCAAAATTCTATGGTGTTTTTCTATATTAGGGTATATTCCTCGGGTTTCCACAAATATTTTCTAAACCAAATCTACCAAAATAACTAAACTCCACTCTGATACCAATTGAGATGAACCATGCTAAAAATATATAAAATTTAATTCAATTTTATAATTTATTAAAATTAATAATATCACACAAACCCAAAAACCAAAGGTTTAGTTTCATTGGAAATAAAATTCAAAAAATATTATAATACCTAATTTCTTTAATGTTTCCTATAAACATATGTACAAAAAGATTCCTTCTTCAAATTGTTCGATAAATAATTTCCTTGTGTATTGCAAAACAAATGGATTGACCTAAAAAACTCAACAAAGGAAAAATTATCTATATCTGATAAAGGGTGATATTATATTCATGTGAGAAAATATGAATATAAGAGATAATTATAAGAAATGATAAAAAATTATATATCATGATGTAAGATCATAAGATCATAAAATTACAATAATTGAAGTATTATACAAATTATATTGCTTAAAAACATTTCAAAATATTTATAAACTATAGAAGTATAACAATATAATATGGATTATATAAACCATATCATGTGTCAAGGTTAACTACCTACACTATCATAACATAGTGGTTCATGAACCACAACTTGTTTCCCATAGCATGGAGAACAAGAATTCCCTACGTATTTTCCATAGTATATCAAGCATCTTAACTCATTTCCCATAATTATCATATCAGATATAAAGAATTACTTAATTAATTGGAGGGATATATTGGGCCCACCCATACATAGTGATATACCATACATATGTGTGTCATATTAAGGTAATAATTAATCATATAATAAAAAACAAATTGAAAGAAAATGGGACTTATAAGATTTTCAAATTGTATAACGTAACATAAAATCTTTATTACATAGGTTGCCACAAAAAAATTACATTTTAAGAAAGGAGTATAAAATAATTTAGAGGATGATTATTAAAATTAATTAATAAAATGTTGATCCTTTGTATGTACTAAGTAAAATTGATGCAAAATCATCATAATTGTTTTCAAAATGACTTTTTAAAGGGGTTGTAAAAAAATTTCCTTTTAGAAAAACCATTTCATGCGGTTAAAATAAGCAACTAAAACCCTTAATTTTAGAATAATTACAAATATAGAAAAAGTGTAAATAAATAAGGATAAAGCAGAGAAATGTGTTGTGAAAGATATATATATAAAAATATATATATAAGATTAATTAAATACTTTAAATTATTATTTTAAAACACAATCATTTATTCTTAAAAGGAAATATTCTTAGGTCAGTGTTTGGTTATTTTAAAATAAATCGAAATTTCAAAAGGAATAATTATTACGAATAATGACCATTATGGTATAAAAACATGTTCTTAAAGAGAAATGAAAACCCATTTCATCACAGTTGAGCAAAAAGTAAAAAATAACCACAAAAATTTTAAAATGATTCATTTTAAAACCGTTGTGAGGAAAGAAAATGATATTATAAAATGGATTTAAAAATATTTTAGGTATATTGAAGATCATTTTTATACAATTTCAAGATTATGTAAAATAAAAAAAATATCCTTTAGAAATGGAAAACAATTCTTAATGTTATCCCATTTTTATTGAGAATAAAATTCATCAGAAAAGAAGGTTTTGATATAATTATGGGATTTCCTCATATATAAAGAGAAAATGAATTATAGAATATATATAAATGGTAGAAATGGACTTAGTATGGAATATTCAAAGAATAAAGTTTATGACCTAATGAAAATGAAAATGAGTTCATGATACGCTTATAGATTTTGTTACATTTGAAAAGATGTTGTAAAATGATAGAACATTAAATTGAAATTTAAATATCACGAATAAAGATATATATATATATATATGAAATATTATTTAAAACAGTCATAATTTATTCCATATAAATGAATATGGGTTCTTAATACAAAACATGATTCAAATAAAGAGGTTTTTTACATTGGAGACCCTTACCTTAAGTCTCGTCTTATTACATCTCATTTAAACATCTAATATAATAAAATCATATTTATTAAAATAATAATATATGAGGGAATTTTATTCGTTTTTTAATTATTGATTAGTTAGAATAATTATATATCATTTACCACTATTTCATTACAAAATAGAATATAATGAAGTTATATATTATATTAAATTTTTATTTTTTTATTTTATGATTTTAATCATTTGTAATTTCTCATTTTGTAAAATTTATTTCCAAAGATTTGAATAAACTAATTTATATTTATATTACATAGTATTCAATAACTTTCCAAGTAGGGAATTATTATTAAAACATTGTCAATGTCCTTATAAGTGAATGAAACCGATTATTATTAGGATGTGTAAAAAGAGAGGGAGATATATTATATTCTATAAATATATTAAAATACGTATATGTAATACCATGATCCAAATAATTGGGTATAAGTTATATTGTCACATGGACTTATGAACACCTCCCTATACACAATAGGTTTTCAACTATAAGTAAGGGTATGAATTTTATTAGTGGGTAGAATATACCCCTAGTATCCCCAAAGACTTGTATAAAGAATAAAAGAGTGAAACAAATAGTTCAATATAAAATGGAATTGAAATAATCTAATGTAATAATGGTGAATAAAGAATAACTTATCATTGTGGAATTCCATGTAAGTGTAAGAACAAAATGTGTAAGTAAATAAAATATATTTTTTATCACACCGAGGTCCATCTTAGTATTACCCCAGATCCTTATCCTTAATCACCTTACTCTTTGGTAATGTGGCCTTTCCCTTTCTCATATCCCTGACAATGAATTCTGTACATGAATCATGATGCCTATAAATCGTGTGAGTATAAACCAACTAGGAAACTACCAATTTTTCTATAACATTATCCCACATATATAATAGTTTATTTCATAATAATATATAAACTCACAAGAAATGAACAAACAATAATGTATTATGAGATCATTCCCCAACCAAGACACATTATATCCCCATCAATACATACCTTTGATCCATGTGTGAAATATAGTAAAAACAGAAACCATGAAATAGAATTGACCACATGGTCACCAAAAACACCATTACACCCCCACAAGGATAAGAATTATTTATTACACCATGGGGCCATCCTTCTATGATACTACTTCTATTCTTTCCGCAAGACTATTATATCCTAACACTGGGTCCTAGTTTAGGTCACTGAATACCACAATTCCCCACTATTTCCATCTAGGTCTGATCACCTAAAACTATCATTCCCCTAGTCCAATCCACATTGGGCCATCATACCACGTCATCTTAATCAATTATGTCATCATGCCTCTTTTAGTGTCTCCACATACTCCCCCTCTAGGTACAATCATCCACGAAAGGTCCACCTATCACTTTGGTACTATTAGTATAACAATAAAAACATAACATATACCAAAAAAATCACATGGAAACCAGGTCATCCTATTAATAAAAAATATCCATAGGAACTACATAGAATGCTAAGAGTGATAAATAGTATCACAACACACATAGATTTTATTAAACTAAAATTTGGATCTTTCGTTCTAGACAAGAAATAAAAAATGTGGATCTTTCACGATATACATTTAAACACAGTTGATCTGACAAAAAACGTGGTCTAATAGGCTACACACGCACGCTTATGCTATCAAACTCAAGCATGCTCTCATCGGATACAAACACAAGAAAATGTGATCAAACTCAAGCATGTTATAATCATATAAGAATGAAATATAATATTAATATAATAACAATATACACATACTCTACATGGAAAGAAAAATTACTCCCTAAGAACATAATCACAAATATCAAGGTTCGTCAGAGGGTTATCACCCAAACCACATTCTCACACCAAATTAAAAAATGTATCATTAAAAGAGCTCCTATAACTAATTCAAACCCAAACTGCATGGTTCTAGAGTGAGGATTCAAGAAATATTAATTCTAAGTTACAGAACAATCACTTACGCAATGGAAAAAACTGACAATGTTAATTTTCATTTCAAGTTAAGGAAGGTGGAACTTTTTTACTCTTGGTCAACAATAAGTGATGAAATGTTGCAAGCTCGTGAATCTAGTTCATCAAGTGTAGTTATCAATATAAAAATTTATTATCTTTTTTCACAATCCAAAATAGATAAACCACATGAAACAATCACCCATGGTCATAGCTTTAGTAAGGAATTTCATCTGAAGAATTTTCCTAAAATTCCCAAAGGTCGTCTGGAAAATTTCTATGATCAAGAGAGTAAGGCCAAATTGATTAATAGAGGGAGAAAAAAATATTAATTATATATTTATAGACATTAATAAGGATAAACATTCCCCCTATTGAAAATAGTCAAGATATAAAGAAGAATTTTATGATTTTGTTAATTTCAAAGCCCACATGAATGACACTACTCCCATCACCATGAACTGACCATGGTCATGGTGTATTTGAAATGATCATCTAGAAACAAATTGTGCCTATGGAGTTTACCCAAATAAAATTACTTTTTCCATCACCAAGTCCATAAAAATGGGTGTGGTGAGATCACCCATGTTGTATCTAACATGAGACATCCTCAAACACCACAACTTGGACATGAATTGGCCTACCATTTAAATCTTTCATGTTTTAAATAGAGTAAAACTAGGTACCACTACATACAATATCATGGATTTGGTGTTGTCTCTTTTATGAATAAACCCTCCAAATCCCAATTTTATGTAGCCAACCACCTCCAACACAAACTGAACCCATGTTTTGACCATCTTAATTATCACAACATAACTTAAGACATGCCCTAACATATATAAGCATTCCCCAAAAATGAAGGTGTCACATTATTCCAGTATAATAATGAAATTTTAATGTTATATACTTATCTATGAAATATTTTATAATGGAATAAAATAGTAATTTTATTCATAAAGTAGAGAAAATATGAGAGAAAATAATGGAAATAGAATTGGGGATACCACTTCATTGAATATTTTCCCCTTATCTAAATCATTGAATACATGCTGTTGAGTACCATTAGATCATAAATAAATGTACTAAAAGTATTAGTATATAATAAATGAGTATAGTTTTGTATGTAACAATTGTATGGGAAGTCATTTTCTAAGGGAGATATGGGGTATTTATACATGAGAAGAGGGTATTTTTTGGGTTTAAATATTGATTATTTTGTCTTTTGGGCTAAAAACAATTTAATAAAAACTATACCCAAGAATTTTTATAGTTTACTATTATAAAATGAGGTTTATATTACATTTAGATCAATATAAAATATAATTTCACCTTCTAGACTCCCAATTAAATGAAGAGACCCAAAAAATAGTTTTTTTGTTATGATAGATTAAAATTTAGGTTCCAAATTTTAAAAATGAGTTTCTAAATTATAATTAATATTTTTAGTTAATTATTTTACTATTTAAATATATTTTATGTCAAGAAAATGTTCATTAATTTTTATGTCATGATTACATCATGATTAATTCATACAAGTTGTGGTCTTTGTAAAAACATTATTTTTTATTCATTAAAATAATTCTTCATAAAAATAATAGAAATTTATCCTAAGATAATTTTGAAAAATTGAATGAAAACATGAAGTCCATTAAACTAATTAAAAATTCCAATTTTTTGAATTTATCTTTTAAATGAAAATTTATTATATAATAAAGATTATTTTTATTGATGAAAATGATTTTTAAACATTAAGTGTTTGCGGTATTATTTCATATCAATTGATAAATAAATGAGTTTTGATATGTTAGTTTTTAAATTGAAATATATAATTAGAATAATTCATTAAAATTTGTCAGTTTATTTTATTAAAATAAAAATATAAAATATATAGGAAAATATAATTCTTCAAAAATTTATCCTTTTTAGACTAAATACATTAAATCACATCCCATTAAATTTAATTATTTATATTTTAAACATTAAAACCGATTCAGTTTTTAATACATGAACGCATGAAATTATTCTTTAAAAAATTATAAATATATATAAAGAATTAAAAATAAATCATTATAATATTATTTTTATTTACATGAGGTTTTAATCAACTTATAATTTTGATAATGATAATCAACATTTTTTTTCACAGAATGTATTAATGTTTATCTTTAATTGTTAAATATATCAAAATTCATTTTAATTTGGTATTATGTATTTTTATACTATTAAACATAATATTTATTTAAAGGAAAAGAAATTTTAAACATTCAGTGTGTTAAACAAACCTTTACCATGTAGCAATTCCTTATACTATGAAATAGTTTTCAACTAGATCTTAAGATTTCATTTAACATATGCCCTCACCATGCCCCAACCTTCTACATTATTGCATGGTTTCCCACATTATAAAAAATTTCAACCTTGAGACCAGGTTAACTTATCATAACTCAATTATCAGCGAATTCCAAGCCCCCTGAAACCTCAACAAGTTTTGAATACACATAGTTCACCTATAATCCAATCTAAATTTACTCACCAAAATATCTAATTGATTACAACCTCCCCATTATACAACATCTCATCCCCAATCTATATGATCTATAAAATTGAACAACATTAACTAATACACAAGCATCCCGGTCACTATATTCTTGAAACACTGATATGACGCCTAACTCACCAGTGTCAATATAAGTACCATGGATAACAGACTAAAAATAGATTCCTTCCATGGAAACTACCTAGTATAAGAGTCACATGTTCTATCATGATTTAAAAAGGAAAAAAAATAAAAAAAATCATTGTACTAACCATAATCCTAGAATATGTTGGGCTCACAACTATATTCCATTGGAATCATGGATGATATCTAACAAAACTTTTCAAATGTAAAACTATGGTACTAATAAATGATCCCATGAGATGTTGCCCAAAATAGAGCTAAAAATTAACTTAAATCACAACCTCACAATGAGAAAAACAATTTGAATGAATACATAAAATAATATCCAAGTAAAATGATAAAAATAATATAAGTAATAAAACAATTTTACATGGTAGATATGTGAGTCCATATTCATAGAGGGACACTGATTATACAGATATTTAAGTTATCATAAGATTATTACAATTAAATAATCACTAAGGATCCAAAGCTTTTAACCTTACTAAATATAGTATAGGCTATCTTTTGAAACAAGTCTCTATAAATTATGATATACATGAGTATTTCATCCTCATAGCTCATATATTTATGGATATGTAATTTTTTATCCAAAGGATCCCACTTACTTAAATACTACATTGATTATAATAATTACTTTATGTTTTACACACTACTTCCATAAAACTAAATCATGTTGATAAATTCTAATGGCATCATCTGATAGAACTGTCAGGTCTTTATTCTTAAATATTTCTTAGTTTCCATTCCATAACTTTAATCAATGTTTTAAAAATTAGTATTTATAAATATTTACATCCACAAATATTAATTTTAATAGTAAGAAAATAATTTCCATTAATAGATAAAACCTTACAATATCCTACTTGATAATTTTTTTTCGAATTTAATTTTGGGTTCTCCATTAGCTTCCAAAAAACCTTTGCTTATACTCAAACATTCATTATAGCAACATGGTTCCCCCACTATGATTCTAATCATCCTGGCCTAATTGATTAACAATATCACCTCATCACATACTAAACATTGGTCTTTTTTATTATATCTTCCAAATTCTGATATTCTTCTATATTTTCTAGATCTAGAACATAACCCCCTAAAATATTTATATTAAGTGATAAAGAAGCTAAATCTTCTTCATCTCAAATGGGAACATAAAATATTTTTCCATTTGAATCACACTTTATGGTTCATAAAATTTCATCACATCATTATTCATCCTTCCAAGATCTTTCAATAACCCCTTCATCTATATTAACTCCTTCATAGATTCTATTAGATAAAAATATTCTTCTTCCATATTCCGGAGAGAAAATAATGGTTAAAGGTCTAATATCCAACTCAAAATTATCCCTCTGAATGTTAACACATATCATGTGGGGGATATATATGTTCCTAAATCTACACAAATGTCTAAGCCAGAAAACACTTACAATGAATCCACTATTTAACCTAAAAGTTTCAACATTCTACAGACCTTTATTTATCAAGGAATCCACTTCACTTTCTCATAATGTTCTATTAAAATATTTGACATGTACAACCAAAAAAAATCCACTTCTTTAATAATGTCCAATTGAGTAAAGACTGGGACATACATTAGGATTCAAACTACTGATGCATATAATATATTTACCATGTACTATACCTCAACATAAATTCTTGGAGCCTTTTCCTATCGTAAATTAGAATGTTCATTCATGTGGATGTTCACCGATTTCACCTCACTCGTACTATATTTCTCTACTAGATTCCATATTTAATAATAATGAGTTAAGTATAAAGTACCATAAAATATTTCCCTTGTGATCTAAATCCTCTATATCAATTTTTAAAATCTAAGATCCTTCATCTCGGATATTTTTGATAGTTTAAAATTCATCTCATCAATCAATTCCATCACTAGATAAAAAAATTAGTATTTTTTCAATATAGAGAAAAAATGATGAAATGGTAATCATCAAACACCTTCTCGTAATAAAAATGAAAAGATTTTTTCTTTATAAAATTTTCTCCTACCATGAAGGAATTGAATTATTGATTCCACTCCTATAGTGTCTTATTTAAACCTAAAGGGATACAATTCATATTTCACATAAGTTACAAGTTCTAATGAACCCATCAAACTATCCCATTAATCCATAGACATCTCCCCATCTAAATAACCATGAATAATTTCGTATTCAAATTCATCATTTCCTAATAAAAACAATCCAATGAAACTATACTTATTATATTCCAAATTAAAATATGTTTCACCACCACTAAAATGATCTATGAGAAATACAAACCTTTCATTTATTAAACCCATTTCAAAAAAAGCATCAATTTTTACCTCCCTCTACAAGACCCTTTGTTCATAAGACAATACATATATTTTATACTAGAAGTATTTCTTGAATAACTCTTTCCATAAACCTAAAACCTCAAACTTCGGCTCCTAGGTATCCTCCTAGATTGACCATAATACCATGAAACTAAAATAGGTGCTATCAAATTCACTCTAAAACATTATATCTATAGTCAATTATGTTCTCCCAACTTTCCAAAAATGATGTTTCTAGTTTCCACTCAAAAACATCATAGTCTATCACATACACAAGATCGATTATATACCACTGATGATGAGAAATATAGAACACATCATGCATGACTTGAAAACATGGAGGAAGGTCTAGTATATAATACACTAATATTATATGTTTGTTGATATCAAATCATCCCATAAATCACAACTATATCATCCCTTTATTCCAAAATTGATGATTACCTAACTATAGAGACACCAAAAATAATACTCTATCTTTAATAGAGAACTACAAAGGTCACTTGCTCTGGTCGAAATATGATCGATGCCTTCTATGATTTTTAATTAATATCTTCCTAGTAAACTATACTATTTCAAAGGTTTTTACACCATACTCTTCCTAGTAATTTTTACATCACCCACCTCACGAAAAAACAATGGTGAGAGGAATGGTTTTCCATAAAGTGACTCTAAAGGTACCATCTGAATAGAATTCAGGAAACTGTTGTTTTATGTGAAATATAACATGGCTAGGTGCTCATACCAAACACCACTAAAGTCCACAACACTTTCTTGAATCATCTCCTCATGGATATAAATTTTCATATCCAACAATCCATCGGTCTGTGGATGATACGACATACTTATCCAGAATCTAGTCCCCAAAGACTTATATAATCCTGGCCAAACCCACAATGTAAAACATTAATTTCTATCTGATATGATACTAGAAAGAAATCAATGCAGTAATATAATATCTCAAATAGATATCATTCCCAACTCATTAATAGATCCTGAATTGCAGGTTAGTAAGAAGTTTTATACTTTTTTAGCTGATCAACTATCAATGAAATGACATCCTAAATACACTAGGTCATGGGTTTCTAATAACTAATTCCATCATCACCCCATATGACTTTAACATTACCACCATAAGTGGCTAGAGAAAACCACCAGGACATTGATGCAAAACCATTAGCCTCTATTAAGTAAGGAATCATGAAGCAATAATAGAGATATCCCTCTTAATATAAGGCCACCAATATTGACATTGGATATCATGGTAGATAATCATTGAACATAGATGCACTACCCATTCTGATAAATGAGGGTCTATCATCAGCTAAACCCACATGGAATATGGGGAAACACCCTACAATGGTCGTAGATCATGACATAATTATCTAAGGACCACTCTGGAATAGAATTATATCATATTAAGAATTCCCACATCACCACACACTTGGGATATGACTTTGTGATCAATTTTACATAGTACACCATAGATGATGTGATAATAAATGGTGAAAAAATCATAACTATATAATTGAATGAGCATAAATACTCCACAAAACCATCAAACTCATGAAATTACATTCCATTTTTGAATTCTTCCCTCCACGATTCTTTATTTCCAACATTTTCCTGGTTATATAATCTTTATGACATTACCCTTTCTTGAAGTATATTCCATCTCAAATTAGAATGTTTAAAGATACTAAACCCAATAACTCTATATTAGATTCATGTATTGATAATAAAATATATATCAAAGGTTCTTGTGTTACATGTAAACAAAAAACCACTCTCCAAATAGATAATTTTTCCAACATTTTAGAGTGTGGAACATAGCTTCCAACTCAAATTCATACATTGGGTTGTTCTGTCGGTTGGGTCGCAAATGATGTGACCCATAAGCTACCACTTGATCCCTTTGAATCAACACAACTCCCATACCCACACATGAGGCATAATAGTAGTTTATGTATCTAATAAAAAGCTCTAGTAATGATAGAATTAGGGCTTTCTTTAATCCTCAAATCATCTATAGCAATACATTTTTTACGTATCAGGCTACACAGACTTATTCCCCTTTTTGGTAAATCCAAAAATTGGCACACAAAAATATAAGAAGTATTGTATGAACTTCCTATATTATAGAATCAAACTATGGAATCTCTTTAACTCAAACACATTCCTGTGATTTTCGTAATATAGCACTTCCTCAACCTTCTTCAAGTCTATAGAAAAACCCACCTCATAATCACTTGTGATGAACTACTTATCATGGGGTGTGGAAAACACAATTTTATTTCTTTCTTATAGTATAATGGTTTAAACTAGGGCAGTTTCTAGAGAAAGTGTTCACATGACTTTTTTTCATTTTTTAATGTATTTTTGAAAATGATGATCTTGATTTGGTTTTTTTATTTTTAGAATTTATTAAGGTAGGTTAAATGATTGATCTAAAATAGTTTATTAATATGGTGAATAGGTTAGGTTTGAAAAGAACTAGTTATCACTATCATTGTTTCTATTTTCACAAATTCTTCTTCTACTGTCTAGTGAGAGAGATTTTCCCTGACGGATTCTTATCTTTCCATTGTCCAGAAGGTGATCCAGAGAATATCACTAATAGAAAACTCATGTTAATCTACCCTCCAATTTTATGAAAGTGTTTTAGTGGGTCCTCTTGATTAGTTAGTGAAATACCTGACTATGTATTGTTATTCCCCATCTAGAAATGGGTCCCACCACATCTCTGCAAATGTGCTGGTGAATGTCGAGCACTCACCACCTTACCCTAGCCTATTCCAGTGTATACATACCAGGATAAGGTGGAGGGATATTTTAGACCATTCACAAAAGAAATATACATTTAATAAAATAAAAAACATAATAAAACTAAATATGATATTACAATTGAACATAAGAACTGGAACTATATATTAGAATAAGGAAATCATTTCATTGATTTACTTACAGAATCTCATGCAAAATAAATCATTCAGTCCATCGTATATGCCAAATACTCATTGAAATTACGCCTCTATGGATAGGTTAAAAGAGTTTATTTAGGATAATGAAGGACTATTAGGAAATAAATAACAGAAATAAAGGAAAATATGTAAAAAAAACTCCAGCCAACCCTCATCCAAAGTTTCCCCTTTCTAAGATATCTCTTTTCCCATCCCTATGACTTCTATTTATAGGCTTAATTCTCACCCTATGACATTCTAATTTCCCATTAAATTGATAAAAATTAAAAAAAGTCATCAAGGGATGATAAATATAAGATTAGGTTATTAACTAATGTAAAAAACACTATTTTATCCCATCCAAGAATTTTACATCACAAAAGTTGGTTTTAATACACAAATTATCTATTGCGTCACTAAAGAATAACATTTATATCTTGAGAAATGTTGTGGAATTATATTGAATGACACATATCTTTCACATAATGAATCAAAAGTTCATTCTCCCAATATGATTCCTTAATACCCTAAATGGTTACCATACAAAATTCCTTCAATTTTAATTCATGAAAAGTGTTTTTATGATGTAAACTGGTGTTTTTAGTAGGTTCCAGCATGTTTAAGCTTTATTCTTCACTTTTAAACCTTAGACTTGGTCATTTTTATTTAGGACATGTTTGGATATATTCCATATCATGAATGAACACATTTAAGCTCATTTTAAAAAAATCATTGTATCTAACCATGAATCACTAAAACAATTCAATACTTGTATAATTAAACAATTAATACACACAAAAAATTGAATTTTATATTCAAATATAGAATAATATAACTCTTCTTCCAATTCCCTAAAACATATAACTTTATGTTCTTCAAACATTTAATCTCAACATAAATTAAATAGGAACATGAGACTGCCAATATTATAATTCTAATTCAATTAAATAAAATTATTATCAATGGGGGATGAACCTTTCATGTTACAAAGAAAAAATAAATTCAACATCACACACTTGAAAGGGATTAATCAAACAAAATATTTTAATTTTTTTCATTGAAAATGATGGTTATTTTTATTTCATTCATTCATAAATAATAATTCATCATTATCAAACATCCCAATTCATGATTTACCTTGTAGTGGGTAATTTTCTTGAATTAATCATGATACAAATTCATGTAGATTTATACTCATACCAGGAGTGTATGATTATTTTATAGAGGATGTAAAATGACCTACATTCTCCACTTTATAAAGAAAGAATTCACATAAAATCATGCAGGATTTTCAAATAAGAATATAATAAATATGATGATTAAGGTCAGTAGGGATTGATGTTTATAATTTAAGGCTCAAAAAGGTTGTTTATCTCTAAAGCAAACTGCATGGTATGAATATATAAGTCAAATGAAAATTTCCTCTATAAAATGACGATTCATGGCTCTCAAAAACCATAGTGTAGACATTATCAATTTTTGTATAATGAAATAATTGATTCGTTTTGAATTTTTCTCCATTTCCATTTTTCAAAAAAAATGAATGTTATATTTCTGAAAAATCTCACATCTATAACCTAAACCCATATAATAAAATCATTGGTCTAGATGTGGTGATTTTTAAATTCCAAAAACCCAACACTTTTTATATATACATTTTTTATTTTTTTATTTTTATGAGTAGAAACATATATGATAAATACCAAAAAATAACACCACTACATTTTTTCTTTACATTCTAATATGTCCCTTCATCCAAGAAATCCCCCACCTAACATGTAAACATTAGAATATCATGGAATATAAATAATGTAGGGTAGGAATGGATATAAATGGCTTGGAATGTATCTCATACTTATCAGGGTCATTCATGGATTCTATAGGCTACAAAAGGGTTGATTTAAATGTCGGTCTCAAGGGAGATAAATTAATAAAAAAATTCTCAATCATAATAAATGAGGTTTTTCATAGTCATAGATTTGATAAGTTCCAATGTATGTTCTAGAAGGTGGAATGTCCCACGATCACTCAATAAATATAATCAAGATAATATTAAAATTATTTAGTCTCATAATACTCTATGGAATGGTACATATGAATTTGGGTAACTAACTCATAGAATTAAATAATAATGAAAAATAAATCCATGTAAATTTTAGAAATTAAATGTTTGAAAATGTTTGGGAAATTTAGTTTACCTAAATCAACTAATTCTCCTAAATCACGATTCATCAAAACTAACATCATAAGATTCCCTATAATTAGTCAATTTTGATTTTACCAATTAGATATCATTTTATAAAAAATATATAACATGTAATCTTGGGATTTATAATAAATGCATGTCTCCTGGCCAAGTTATGTACAACAAGAATGGTAACTGTGAGTATGGAATGATTTTTTTAAACTCGAAAATAAATTTTCAAACAAGAATATATGAAGTGAAAAATATATTGAATATTAAATAAAAATAAACTTATGAATGACACTTATTTCAGGTTATACAAGTTAATTACCTTTAGTTATGTTTTTCATCATTTAAATTGTGAATTATTATTTTATGACATAATCTCTCTATTTTTAACATATGAACTCCTTTTTTAATCTATATTATGTATAAATTCTTCATGTTACCTTATAGAATCCTAATGAAGATGAAAATAATAGTATAAAATGACAGTGGATGATTCTTCAATATCTATCAAATATGACTCAGGGGAAGTGTGGAGAATGGTAAAAAAATTGGTTGCCTCTAGGAAGTGATTTTGTTTAACATCAATGGCCCCACTAAAAAAAATGACAAAAGATAATTAAATTACTAGAATACATGATTATCTCCCCCACACTTAATTGATGCAGTGTCTACAATTCATTCAAAATTTATTATATGGGTATATAGATTTAAAAAGGAATTAACATAGTCAATCAAATTAAAAGGATAGGTACAACTTAGTAGGTCTTCATTGATAACTAGGGTGAATGAGTGTAGTATCCTTGACCAGTGCTTAATATATGTTCTATGGAACTCCTTAACTCTACTACCATTTAAAGTGAATGGGTTACCTCCCCCTTCCTTTGTAATATGCACATCACCAAAATGATATAAATGGATAATAATAAATAGACCTTCCTATATGGAATGAATATTTCTTGACATCAGTTTAATTATATATTTATATAAAAAAACTTGATCTCTAGGGTTAAATGTTCTTGGTTTAATTATCTTATCATAGCTCATACTTGTTATTTCATTATAGATTATTACACTTTTAAAACCCTTCCTATTGATTTCCACTTTCTCATTGAACTGAAATCTCTTCTCTTTACTATATTTTTAATTGTCCAAATTTTCCTCTCATACCACCCAATAGGATTTGTGTTCTAATTACATAGTGATGGGGTTTATCTTCCCATAAATCAGAGTATAAGAGAATATACCAATTAGTGTCGTATAGGTTTTCCTATATGTTCATAAGGTATCTTGCATCTATTTGATCTAGTATTTCATATTGGTTTTTACTTCTTTTCATATATTTTCTTTCATTTCTCTGGTCAGAACATATTCTTGACCTTTTGTTTTTGGATAGTATGATGTTGGTGTTTTATGATGCACCCCTTGATTTTTTAGTAATTCCTCTATTCTCCTACTGAAAAAATGAGTTAATAGGCCACTAATTATGGTTCATGGTACTAAACACCTATAGAATATGTTAGTCCTAATTATATAAAAAACTACTCTATTATTGTCAGTCCAGATGGATTTTTCATCCACCCATTCTAAAATGTAATCCAAAACTACATAAATATAAAAATTACCGAAGGAAATTGGGAATGATACAATGAATTCAAATCCCCACATATAAAAAAATTCATAGAAGGAAATTTTTTATTTAGTCATTGATTTTCTATTTGAGATATTATGAGAAAACATTATTTTTTCACATTTTTACAAAATTCATTAGAATCTTTAAAAAATGTTCGCTAAAGATTAAATTATTTTTTAGATTACCTCTATGGTCAGAAGTGTCCCCCATAAGTCAATGTGTGATAGAATTAGAAAAATGATTCAATTTAACTCAAAAGAAAACATATTCTTATGATTTGTTCATTGTAAATTTTACAAAATAATTCTTCCTCTCAAATATAAAATCTAGATCCAGGTTTGAGTTTATGATTTTAATGATAATTAATTCAAGATGGTACCTAATATGTGATTAGATAATTGAAGATGTTGTAAAACCAAGGTACTTTTCAATCCATGATATAGTGTTTTTTCCTAGAAATTAGATCATTGTGTAGGCTTAGACATAGAATTTCAACTTCATCGATGAAGGTAACCCTACTAAGATGATTGGAGAATCGATTTTCAATACCCTTAAAGTCTTAAATTTCTAAGTGGAACTCCTATAAAAGATTTGATAAACACCGATAATTTATGAGGAAGATTATTTTTAATTTAATTAATGTCGTGTGTTTTATGCTACACCATGTTTATCTTGCTCTATATGCAATACTGTATTAGCTTGTAGTATATGCAACACTATTCCTGTCTTATGTTGCACACAATTTTAATTTCATTTGATAGAATTCATTTCATGCAACACTATGAATGGATTTATTTAATTTATAAATGAACCAATTTTGGATTATTTTATACACAAAACTTAATGAATATTTTACTACACACAACACTGACTTGTCTTGCATTACATGCAAAAGTGAATTTACTCGATAGCTTGTGTTTTATGCAATACCGAGTTTACTAAATAAAATATATTATTAAAAAATTAAATAAAAATGCCGTTATGAATAGTATTAACCAAAATTTGAATTTTATATAACATTTTCATTCATCTTAAACATGATATGAGAATAATATCAATTTTATGGATAAAAGAAGAATTAAAAAAATGCAGTTTTGCCGCCTTTTGTTTGAACACCCATTTTAAATCGAGTTTTTGACACTTTTATAAGTTAAATTTAATAAAATAAAATTCTTATTTGGAATCATAATATAAAAATTTACTTTGGATAAATTTTTTTTTATTTTTATAAAAACATTCATATTTTAATGAATCGTAAAAATATGCTAAATTTTACTTAAAAACAACTTTTTTTATCGAGATTACTTGTATAGTTAAATTATAATATTGAATGGTTTTAAAGTATAAATAGAATAATTTTTTATATTTTGAGAAAATTTAAGTCATTTTCATTAATTTTACATTGAATTCATATGTAAAAACATTTCAATATTTTACATTAATTTAAAGAAAAACCCATTGTTTTTTACAACGAGATTAATTTTAAAATTATTACTGAAACATTTGTGTTTTGAAATTGGAAAAATGGAATCCATTTTTAAAATCCAGGGGTTAAAATTTTTTAAATTGGTATCTTTTATTTTTAGACATTATGAATAGTAACATCAGTAAATATTTTATTTACCATGATTAAAGGGTAAATATGGTAAATAAAGGTGAAAATGATATTATATTAATATTAAATTACCCAAACATGTGTCCTAACACTATTGGATGATACATGTACGACCATTTTCACCCTTGGGTAGATTATGGGACCCCATGGAGCCACTTATAAGTGAAAATTACATTTAATTACATTAAATTTAATGTTAAGGAAAATATAACCTAAACATATATATTTTTACAAAAAAAAATTATACGGGGTTATATAAGTCATATCTTCGACTATAAATAGTCATTAGAAATCTAAAAATATTTTCTACATAATGATATTTTATTTGTAATTTTTGGACATTAAATAAATAAATTTACTTATTACACTAGGATAAGGAAGTAATTATTTCATTAATAAAGGATTCAAATAATTGAATTTATAAATGTTAAAAAAATTAATATGGTAATTTTTATGTGATCCCAGAATTTCATGGAGGATATTTACCTATTATATTTGAGTTAATTCATTTTTTTGAAAGAATCAGGTAGTAATGAATTTTTAAAAAAGTCAGGTATGAATAGTGTCTAAAACTGACACAATTCATAACTTAAAACATAAAATAGTTTATTAAATGATATTATATTCATAAAAATATTATATTCTGAAATATGGTTAATATAAGTCCAAATATGTCATAAATAACTTTTTTGTGGGTCTTTTGACATGATATGTTAATTACATTAACCCATAATGTGTAAATACCATGATATCGTGGTAAGATTAAAGAGGGTAAAATAAAGGTAAAACCCAAAAGGTAAGGATACAAATATATTAAATACTTGGAATACAATTATTGGACGATTGGTATTCAAACCAAAATCATATTATATTAGAAATAAATAATTTTTGGACTATTTTAAATCGAAATTGAATTTATAATAAATTAATATTTTGGAACATTCTTGTAGTGCCCCTCTCATCTCTTATAAAAGGAAACCTACTCCATCTCCTCTTCACTCCGTTTTTAGCCTTCATGATTGGAAAAAACCTGAAACTTTCTCTCTGAAACTTTCCTAGATACATTTTAGAGGTTCTGTTCTTCCCAATAGACCAACTCTAGTGCCCTAAGAACAAATTTAAATGAGTCACGTTAAGGAAGAGGTAATATCTTCTACCGATTCTTTTAAATTTATTTCTTCTTCAAAATCCTCTTATTTAGTTATTTCATTAGAAATTAATAACATAATTATCACTCATATAATTATATGTTATAATAAATATGAAACAACCCTATTTCAACATCTATCCATTCTATTAAAAATGAAATCATCGTGCCTGCGTACATAAGGAATACTATCTCTATGCTACGGTGTAATCGGTTTTTCACCACCACCTTACTTGGATGGGTATAATGTTGGAAATAATAACAATATATGATTATTATAACATGATACTAATTCTGATATTTTATACTCCATCCACTTGAATATCGTTCAACTACTATGAGAATGATATCATCGCTCGTGAATACGTACGACTTACCGTCTCCACGATGTGGTGAGATTCATTCTCCATGTTAACCATTCAAGAATGACTATAAATTATATATAATAAATAATAATGAAATATATGACATAATAATTCTTGTGTATTTAATTATATATATATATATCATTTACTTACTTCCATTCAATTTAATAAGGAAACAAAAACAACGTTCAAGAGTACGAACGACCTACCGTCACCATGAACGGTGTATTCCATTAAAATTATCAATCTATTATATAGATTTATATAATAAATAAAAATGATATATAAATCATGTTTGAAATTTTAGAAGTAAGTAAATCATGATCTAAGTAATCATATTAATAATAAAAAGTCCAAGCATGTATGATAAATGAAACGATTATTACCCAAAACGTTACTTTAACATGAAATTAACAAATGAACGGGTAATATAAAATCATAAGTGAATCATATATGATATCATAAATATTATTATGGTTTTGTTATAAGTAAATAATTTTTTTAAACCCACTATACAAGAGTTTTTGACACATACGGAAGAAATTGGACCTCAGGTAAGGGATAATTTTGCAATCTCATTTTTATTTAAGATTATTTATATGTAAGTATTTTCTAGATATATATTTATCAACCATGTCCATGTTTTCTAAAAATATTTTCATAACATGTTTAATATTATTCTATGTATTTTTATCTTCATTTTTATTCATTTTTTAATTTTACTACAAGGTATGGAAGGAATCTTTCTGTTGCTAACTGTACGATGTTTTTTTTACTTTTTTAGTAAAAGTATGAGTAGAATGATTTTTTAACTAATACGACATGAATAGATTTATATTTATTCTTAAAGACTTATTTTAATGAAGCTTACTCTGCAATATTTCATTTTTATTTTCAATTAAGTTATTTTCTTTTAAAATATCATGGCATTTTGAGAAATACAAAAATTTAAAGAAGAAATGATATTTTCCTAAGTAGTTAAGTTCAAGTGTTCTATAAAAATTATTTCCCATATAAGATGAAATAATGTTATATTTCTATACATATTATTAATTTTATTTGATTATTTTTATGACGGAATTATTTTTATGATGAACATTTATCTTATATGGATTTGGTTATGATGGCATGATGTTTAAAAACCCCGTTTTATTACATAGGTTATGCTATGATGAATGAATTATGTTTTTATGGAACATGTAATAATAATATAATTATGATATGGGTGGGACCTATCTCTCACACCAATGCATTGGGTAAATATCTCTATCTCAATAGATAGACATGGATGGAAGGACAAGTAAATCTTGTTCCATAATATAGGGTCAGAATGTCCTGTAATCCTAGTTCTGTAATTAACTTTTTCCACTATAATGGTCTTGAAAAAAATTCCTTAGCTATTATGGTAATCATATTATGTGATTATTAGTTTTTAAAAATTACATTTTTTATTCCAAAACTATTCTATCATGGTTAATGTCTCTTTACGATCCATGCCTTATGTACTTCCAAGATTTTTGTCATCGCTCAAAATTTTGATGTTTAAACATTATGTTAATGTTTTTACATTCAAATGTGTATGGTTTGTTTTATATTCTCCATATTTACCCTTAACAAGAATTTGAGCTCACCCTTTTTATTTTTTATTTTCCCCAGGATATATAGAAAGGTTTTAGGTAGGAAAACAAAAAAGGGGAAATCATTAGGGGAGACGTTGAAGATCATTCACCATGATTAGAAGATTATATTCTGAGTTTACAAAGACACTAAAATAATATGGTTTATGGGATTTTTTTGTGTCATTTATTAAGTATTCTAGAAATGAAATATAATATCCATGTACGTCAATCTTGGGTTACTACGATTGGTATCAAAGAGAAGGTTTAGTCAACCTTTGGAAAATAGGATGTGAAAACTTTGGTGAGATCACTAGAGATATTTCTAAGGTCTGTCTAGGGATATAACAAAGGTCATGTCTAAATATAGGTTACAATACTATCATTATGGTAACAGTCATGAATAAGCAAGGTTTAAACACAAGATGTTAGAGATTGAAAGTACTCCCCCTTGGTTATGTGCTTTTTCAAGCATGGTTTTCGCCTCTCACAGTATTCTTTTTGGGTTTTAGAAAATAACCAGAAAAAAGAGGATTTGTGTTAAGGGAGAGTATTATGGACAATGTAATGGTATTATCCAGGAGAAACCATATGAAATGGGAGTTATAAGGAGAAAAATATTTGTTCCCTAATCAGAAATCTCAAAATATGATCAATAATCTCAACTTTGGTTAATTTATGAAAGTAGCTAATAAGAGAATGATGGAGTTTCATGATGATCATAGAGAAAAAAAAGTAAAATTTTCTTCATGTTAATCATGTGGGAAGATACATTAAGTAGAATGTTTCAAAGAAACTAAAAGATTCATTGGGTATGGAACATAAGGACACAAAGCCAGTAATTTAAAATGAAAAGGTTCTATTAAAAAAATGGACAAGGATAACGGTATTACTAAGACATAGAAAATAGATAAATGATTTTAATGTGGAATGTACAGGAATTATGCAAATCAATTCCCTAAGGGAAAATCTCGTGATGAGAATCAGCTAGGTAATATGGGTAGTATTTATGTTGTTGATAATGGAGAGACTGGAAATGATATTTGAGATGAAATAAGTGTTGAGGAATAAACTGATGCATCTTGGTTAATGGTTTAAGAAGGTAGTGGAATGACTTCAAGTTTTTCAAGAGTAATGTTGTATAAGTAATTTAATGGTACTATGGAATAAAGAAACATATAAGGATTGTTACATTATTTTTTTCCTTATGTATTTGAAAGTATATGTTGAATGGTACATGTAACCATGAAATATTATTCAGATATTTTTGGAAACCACATGATATGAACATAATGAAGGGATAATCATACAATAAGATGTTTGATAGTATTAATGAGCTCATGACTGGTATAAATACCAATTGATAACATGGTTTGAGTATATATAATTTTTCAGATTTTGGTATGTGGAATGAGTTAACTTTTGACAACATTCATGTTTTCACTAGGTTTATATGTTAATTTATGTTTCAATAGAATTCATGATTAAGGTATTCAAATGTTTGAAATGTTAACAACAAGATATATCTTGTGATGTATGGGGGATAAATGATGGTATTCACATGATTATTATATGAAATTCTTAGAAATTGTTTTCTTTGTACTGTGATATTGGATAGAAGTATTTTGGATAAGACTAAAGTTTGTAATTGATTATGTTTCATATCAGATAATATTGTTTAAGTATAGAACCTTTTTTATTTTTGGAATGTTATAATAGTATAGTTTTAGGAAAAGGAAAGCCTGTAGGAAGGGAGACAATCTTTCGCGTTGGAAAAGGATACGAGAATCGAACCCACAACCAAAGTGTGACATGACTTTATCTTCTACCATTTGACTATAGGAAGTCCCTGGTCAGAAGAAATTGGATTTATTTTATTTAGCGGAATTATAGGTGAAGTATAAGTCCATTTTTGGAACAATATATGATTAGTCTCAACATAGATGGACTTATATATATTTAATAAATTATTTGATAAGGACAGATGGAATAACATATCATTATATCAAATGATCTTTTAACACTTCAAGAATGATAAATTCGACTTCATTTCATTAAATAATAGATGATGTAGAAATTGTTCACTGCATGAACAACAGTGACATTGTACCAAACTCAAGTAAGTATTTATTCTCATGAAATATTCTTCAAATTTTGGGAGAGGATATTGAAAACCCAAAATGTTATCTTAGTACCTTAATATCTGATGAATCATAAGGTCCATTAAATCATCATAGATTTATGGCTTTCTGGTAGTAAAATTTATCTGAACCATATTCTATATCACTATCCATTAGAACATGATGGTTAGATTTCTATTCCATATCCATTTTTTCAATTCCCACATATGTTATCCTATGTGGAAACCCAGTGATGTGTTACTTTAGGTTACCATTAAATTTCTATCATCCCTTTTTAAAATTATTTCTTAGAATCCCTTTTAACGATGTGGGTTTCAATGAAAGGAACTTTCTAGAAGAAAACCATTTATAACCCCAACGAATTTCGAAGGAGAAATTCATTTTATGGGGGGTAGAATGTGACACCCTAAGATTTTATAAGATAGTTTCTTTTTTAATTTCATTGATGTTGTTTTTGTTATGCTACACCAAGATTATCTTGTGCTATACATAACACCGTATTAGATTTTAGTATACGCAACACCATTTTTGTCTGGTGTTGCACACAATTTTAAGTTCTTTGGATAGAATTCATCTCACGTAACAATATATATAGATTTTTTTAATGTATAAATGAACCGAGTTGGATTATGATATATGCAACACCAAAGGAGGATTGCACTACATGCAACACTGAATTGGCTTGCGTTACACGCAAAAGCAACCTTTGTCGATGACTTGTGTTGTTTGCAATACCGAGTTTCACTAAACTACGATATATTATTAAAATATTATGTAAAATATCTATTAAGAATATTATTAACAAAAATCTAAATTTTATATATCATTATAATTCATCTTACACTTGATATGAGAACAAAATCAATATTTTGGATAAAAGAAGTATTTTACAAAAAAAAAACAGTTTTACCGCCTTTTGATGGCGCACCCATTTAAAATCTAGTTTTTGAAACTTTTATAAATAAATTTTTTCAAAATAAACTTCTTCTTTCGAATTCGGATATAAAAATTTACCATGGATATATTTTTTATATTTTTCTGATAACTTTCATATTTTGATGAATAGTAAAATACCCTAAAGTTTACCTAAAAACAACTTTTTTTCATCGAGATAATTTAGACGGTTAAATTATAATATTGAATGGTATTAAAGTATGAATATAATATATTTTTATAGTTTAATACAATTTTATTTATTGTCATTAATTTTATATTGAATTTATATGTAAAAACATTTCAATCTTTTACAATCTTTTAAACAAAAACCCGTTTTTTCAACAATGGGATTAATTTTAAATTAATTACTGCAAATTCAATGTTTTGAATTTGGAAAAATGGATTCCATATTTTTAATCAGGCGGTTAAATTTTTTTAAAATGATATCTTTTATTTTTAGTCATTATGAATATTAATTTCAGTAAATATTTTATTTACCACTGTTATAGGGTAAATCTGATAAATAAGGTTAAAAATGATATTATAATAATATTAAATTACCGGAACAAATGTCCTAAACCCATTGGATAATACATGTCCAACCATGGTCACCCTTTGGTTTATTTTGGGACCCCATGGATCCACATGTAAGTGAAAATGACATTTAATTACTTTTAATTTAATGTTAAGGAAAATTTAACCTAAAAATACATATTTTAATAAAACAATTTTTTGAGGTTTCATAAGTCATATATTCAACTATAAATATTCATCCAAATTATAAAATTATTTTCTACTTCATTATATTTTATTTTTAATTTTTAGACATTAAATAAATAAATTTAATTATGACACAAGGATGTTGGAGTGATTGCTTCATTAATAAAGGATTCAAATAAATGAATTTATAAATATTAAAAAAAATAATTTGGTTATTTTTATATGATACAAGGATTTTATAGATGATATTGACATATTATATTTTATCTAATTCCTTTTTTTATAAGGAATCAGGTTTTTATGAATTTTTTAAAAAGTCATGTATGAATAGTATCCAAAACTGACACAATTCATAACTTAAAACATAAAATAGATTATCAAATGATATTAAATTCCTAAAATTATAATATTCATAAAAATGGTTAATATAAGTCCAGTTATGTCATAAATAAATTTTTTGGGTCGTGTGACATGATATGGTAATTAAATTAAACCACAATGTGTAAATAACATGATATCACTGTAAGATTAGAAAGGGTAAAATAAGGGTAAAACCAAAAATATAAGGATAAAATAATATTAAAAACTTTTCAAAAAATTATTGTATGATTATTATTATACTAAAAATCATCTTATCTAATAATTAAATATTTTTTGGACCATTTTAAGTTGAAATTGAATTTATAATAAATTAATATTTTGGAACATTTCTATAGTGCCCCTCTACTCTCTTATAAAAGGGAACCTCCTCCCTATCCTCTTCACTCCATTTTGATCTTTCAATCTCAGAAAAACCCTACCCATTTCTCTTCTAAACCTCCCTAGTTACATTATATAGGTGTTGTTCTTCTCAGAAGTCCAACTGTTGTGCCCTGAGTGGAAATTTAAAGGAGGCACATCAAAAAGAGGAAATCTATTCTACTGATTCATTCAAATTTATTTATTCTTCAACTTCCTGTTATTTAATTTTTAAATATAAATTAATAACATAAGTATAAATCATGTATTTATATGTTATTATATATATTAAAAAACCCTATTTCTCTTTTTATCTATCCTATAAAAAATTAAATCACTGTGTGTGCGTACGTACAGATTACAATCTCCACACCGTGGTGTAATCAGTTTTTCACCACCACCTTACATTGATGGTTATAATGGTAGAAATAATAACTATATATGATTATTATAACATGATACTAATTCTGAGATATTATACACCATACACTTCAATACCTTCGAGCAACTATGGGAATGATATTGTCGCTCGTGCTTACGTACAGCTTACCGTCTCCATGGTGTGATTAGATTTATTCTCAATGTTAACTATTCAAGAATGATTATAAAATATATATAATAAATAATCATGAAATATATGGCATAATAATTATAATGTATTTATGTATATATATATTTCATTTACTTACTTCCATTCAATTTAATAAGGAAACAAAAACAATGTTCATGTGTACGTACGACCTACCATCTCCATGAATGGTGTATTCAATTCCATTTATTGATCTATTATATATATTTGTATATATAATATATCTTATTTGTAAATCATTTTTTTACATTATGGATGTAAGTAAATCATTATCTAAGTAATCATATGAATAATAACAAGTCCAAACACATATGATAAATGAAACGATTATTACCTGAGACGTTGCTTTAACATTCAATTAACAAATGAACGGGTAATGTAAAGTCGTAAGTGAATCATATATGATATCATAAATATTATTATGGTTCTATAAAAAGTTAATAATATGTTTAAACCCATTATACAACAGTTTTAGACACATATGGATTAAATTAGACCTAAGGTAAGGGATAATTATGCAATCTCATTTTTATATGTGATTGTTTATATGTAAATATTTTCTGGGGATATATTTATCATCCATGTCCATGTTTTATAAAAAAAATTTCATAAAATATTTAATGTTATTTAATGTATGTTTAAATTCATTTTTATCCATTTTTAACTTTTACTATATGGTATGGAAGGAATCTTTCTATTGTTTACCATATGAGGTACCTTTTGACTTTTCAGGTAAAAGTATGGGGAGAATGTTTTTTTAACTTATATGGCATGAACAAATTTTTACATCTTCTTAACGACTTACTTCCATGAAGCTTCTTCTACAATATTTTAGGTTTTTTTCAACTAAATTCTTTTCATTTAAAATATCACAGCATTTTAGTAAAATAAAACATTTATAAAGAAGAAAGGATATTTTCTTCATGAATTAAGTTCAAGTGTTTTATCAAAATTATTTTCTGTCTAGGATGACATAAGGTTATGTTTCAATCCCTATTATTAATTTTATTTGGTTATTTTTATGATGGAATTATTTTTATTAAGGTCATTTATCTAATATGGATTATGTTATGATGGCATAATATTTAAGAAGCCCATTTTATTACATGGGTTATACTCTAATGAATGATTTATGTTTTTGTGGAATATATAAGAATGATTTCATTATGAGATGGGTGGGACGTATATCTCCCTCCAATGCATTGGGTAAAAATTTATATCTCATGAGATAGACATGGATGGAACGTCATGTAAATATAATTTAGTAATATCGGGATGGAATGGAAAGTAATCCTAGTTTAGTAATGGAATTGGTCCACTGTGATGGTCTTGGAAGCAATGCCTTGGATACTATGGAAATCATATTATGTGCTTATTAGTTTTCCACAAACACATTGTTTATTCCAATTCTATTCCATCATGGTTAATGTTCCTTTATGATACATTCTTATGTACTTCCAATATTTTTTTCATCGCTCAAGATTTTGGTGTTTAAAATTTATGTTCATGTTTATACATTCAAATGTTTATGGTTTGTTTTATGTTCTCTATGTTTACCCTTACTGAGAATTTGATATCACACTTTTTATGTTTTATTTTCCCCAAATATAAAGAAATGTTTTAGGTAGGAAAACAAAAAAGGGGAATATCTTTATGGGAGATGTTGAAGATCATTCACCATTACTAGAAGATTATGTTATGAGTTTCCAAAGACACTAAACTAATACAGTCTTGGGAATTTTTTTCTGTCATGTATTAGGTATTTCAAAAAAGAAAAGTAATATCCATGTACATAAAACTTGGGTCACTACAAGATTAATCCATCTTTATATCAATATATCTTAATCAACCTTCTCCATTAGATACTTGGGAACTTCATGACTAGAAAAAACAAAAAACTTTAGTTCTAATCAGATAATATTGGAATTTCGTAACTGTAAAAATTATGCAAGGAATTTTTTTTAATGGTTATATAATTCATCTATGTGGTATCTAGATATATGAAATGATTTTTTTTCTATGAATTATTTACGAGATGGATTCTACGATGTCTTGGTTTGATTCACCATAAAGAAGCTCAAAATTATGGTCCTAGTTGTGTGGATTCATTATTTAAGGTGTGATCAACCAATTCTTTATATCCTTGAATTATACCCTTGAATCACTATTGAAATAAAAAATAATCTTTTAATAGTAATCTTGAGAGAGGGAGAAAATTTTAACTTAAACATTTCATAAGCCTTCTACAGAAACTACCATGTATAAAAAAGGATCTAACCTGTTTTAAACAAGTTAGGTGTCAAAAGGAATATATTACTTCAAATTTAGAATTATCTATCTCAATTCATTTATGTGAAATTATGTGGCCGAACACTATTCCTTTTTTTGTCCATGAAATAAAAAATTTCAATGTTTTATAAAATATTTATCTCAATTCACATTTTTAAAAAATTGACTAAACATGATAATAAATTATCGAAATAATTTCTGAAAATAGTGAAGTTGTTAAGAAATACCTCCAAACACCCTCAATATATTCTTTATAAATACTCACCATACATCATTAAAATTTCTTGATTTTTTTTCATTTCCCAAAATGCATACTCTTGTATGTGAAAGTTCTAATAGGATAGCTTGAGGTCATATTTTGCTGATATTTTAGTGAAATTTGTAACTGATGTTGTTTTTTAATAGTTTTTCTAATAAATTATTAACTACCTCCATGATGGTGGGATTATGTCTTATTTATGGATATCTAACTTTTTGGGGATCAGTATCTAAAAAGATTATATAATATTCTACATTGGGGTTGATTCTGGTTATATCATCTAAAATTTTTCCTATGGATTGAATTTATTTTTAGAATGTTATTCAGATATTTCTATTGTGTTTTAGATATATTATTTTCAATTATCACTAGTAATTTCTCTCCATTAATGAATATGTCATTTATTATGTCACTTAGTATTAGTTTGAACTTTGTAATTGGGTGTTTTACAAGGGATGAAATTAAATTTCTGTTTCCTAAGGCTATGTCTTGGATTGCATGGATCTTATCAATTAATTTTAATAAATAATAAAAAAATATTAAGTATCCTCTTATTATTACATGAAATTATGGTTTTTGGGTTTTTTGGTATTTTTACTTTAAAATGAGAATTTCTCTCCTAATGATAAGAACTCTTGAAGCATACTTGAATATTCAGTTGGTTCTATACCCTCTTCTTGGGAGATCCAATAATGTTAATGAATTATTGATAGATTATTTAATGTTTAAAGTAAGTATAAGTGAACCATACTATCTCCATGTTTCATCATGGGGGTTATTTTAGGGACAATGATTGTTATTTTTATTATCTTTTATAATGGACTCCCCAAAATAATGGGTGTTTGTGATGAAAACCTATCATATTCCATGTTTATTATTTAGAAGTTACTGGTGAAAATAGATCTTTTACATTCAAAAAAACAACTTTGAAAATACATGTGTGAAAAATAGAGGATCCCTTTACAAGAAAGACTAGAAATATAGTGGGATTTCATTCTATTATCTAAGAATATGTAAATACAGATTGAGTCATGATGTTTCTCACAACTCCAAGATTATGTAAAGCATCAATAAAAATTAAAAATCCAATTATATAGGGAGTTGATAATTCCCTTGGATCATGAAATTTTTTGGGAATTAGAGGATTGATGAGAGATGAGAAACTTCTCCCTAATTTGATTCATTCATTAATGTCAAATACTATTATTCTTTTTTCATATATCCTTGATACATTTTTTATTTAGGGATTTGTATGGTGGTTTCCAATAGTGGGATATTTATCTCAACCCTTTGGATGATTTCATGAATTTATTTTTGAATCTGTACTTCTTCTACCTTAATTTATTGAATATGATAATAATTAAATTGTGTGTGAATGTCCTAATTTTATCTCTGTTGTTTTTTATGGTCATTTCTAGCCACTCTTTCCAAAAGTTTGTTCTTACTACTTCTTTTTTTCATATCCTATTCTTTTAGATAAATAGGTTTTTCTTAATAATTTCTCTTAAATTCATATTCCTTTATTATTTATGTGGTTGGATATCATTTACACTATGGTTTTTATTCACATAGATATTCCCCTTAGGATTTATAACTATCTGTGTGGGTAGTTTCCCTTGATTTTTATTCAGAATGTACATAAAACATTCATATTTATTTTTTATCATATCTATCTTATCTTTTAGTCCCTCAAATTTGGACCATAGAAACAACTATTTAATTAATGGTGGACTGGTTGAAAACTAAAACTAGTTCTTTTTCTAGAAATTTGTTGGTTGAAAGGATTATTTTTAGTTGGGTGTCTTATAGGACCGTTGGAATGGTTGTGGATTCTGGTATTGTCACTAATGAAGGTGTTAATTTTCGTTTTGATTTTGAAAGCGGGTATTGCCATGTTTTATTATTACTAATATCCTAGTAGGTCTTGGGGTTGATTTGAATAATTATATAGGAATTTACTTGGCTAATAGGCTATAGCATATCTTTATATCCCTCTCACTTCTAGAAACTAGTCAGTAAAATGAGTAGTTGATACACATAAACCACATATCTGATATGAAACATGTTTTCCACTTTCTTTTATTACATCGGTTTTTATAATAACACAGTGAGGTCATCAAACTTGGAATCAATTATCCTTGATGAATCATACATTCATACCTCATGAATTCATCTCACTTTCGTAACTCTAGTGTCGAATTACAGAATGTTCTGATAAATATTTTCAATCAAACCTATAACATATGCTAGAGATTTTCAAATAATGACACCACTAGATAAGGACTATATCATACTTCTATCATTATAAAGTATATATTGGTAAAATAGAAAGAGGATTCAGTGCCCCTATATATGCTGATGTGGTAAATTTTCATAGATCTTCATCCACCTCTCCCCATATTCATAGAGTGTCTCTCTATTAGACTTATGAATAACATAAATCACCTTCCAGATCATTAGGGTTCTAGGTTTAGGGAAAAATATTTAAATAAATAATCTCATCAGGTATTCCTTATTATTCAATTTTCCTTGTTATATTTTTTAAAAACATTATTTCACTACTCCTAGAGAAAAGGGGAATGCACTCCACTTGTCATAGTCTTCAATGACTCTTTAAGGCATGAAACATTACCATACATTTGTGAATTTAGGAATATGGTTATTCAGGTCTTCTCCTATAAAACCATGGAATTTAATAATAATTTTAATCAAATTAATTTATAAATCAATATCATTTTCTAAATATGTAACAACTAATTGGTTCTGTTGGATAGAAAATTGTGGTGTGCAAATATCACACAGCTTTTGGTTGGAATTTTCAGAAAACAATTTAGGTTCAAAGTCTATAGTGAAAGTGTTAATAGTTTCATTTCTTCTCCAACACTGGATCCATGTTTAACTCAAGCCTTTTCATGGGATATGGAACCATAATCTTATTTTCATGGTATAATATAATAGTTAACCCTAAGGTAGTCTCACAAGGAGGATTTATTGCAAATCATTTTTTTTCATTTTTTAAAGTAGTTTGGAAAAGATTTATTTGGATTTGGTTTTTTGTATTTTTTAATTTTAGAAATTATTTTAAATGATTTATTTTTAAAAAATATTAAAACAATGATTGGGTTAGGTTTGGATAGACATGGTTTTATGTTATCATTATTTCCACCTTTACCAATTCTTCTAGTGGCTAGTAAGAGAGAGATCCCTAGACTGGTTCCTCTCTCTCCCTTGAACAAAAGGTTATGGTGAGAATATCCCTAACTAAAACCCCAGGTCAGTCTACCCTATTATATTTTCCATTGATTATTGTTCTAGGTCCTCTTGATTAGTTACGGAAATCCCCAATTGGGTTTTATTATTCTCTAAATACTAATGGGTCCCACCACTACTCTGAACATATGCTAGGGAATTCCAAGCACCCACTACCTATCCCTATCTTGTCCAAATGTATAGATACCATGATAAGGTGGTAGGAGATTTTGGAACATTGAACAAATCAATTGAAATTTAACATAATACCAAACCTAATATAACAACATTCTATATTAAAACATCAAATAATAATTAAAAAGATATAAAAGAATGAGACAAGTGTTTCATTAATTTCATTATAGAAACTCATTTTTATCAGATTATTCTAGGCTTCCACTTTCTTAATCACTCAAAAAAAATTACCTCAAAATAGAAAGTATAAATGAGTTGATTCAAAGAAGGAAAGCATAAAAAAATGAAGTAAAATAATGAAAGAAAAATAGGGAAATAAAACTAAAGCAGGTCGTCACCCATATATTCCCCTCATCAGGTGATATTTTTTCCACTCCACCGAGTCTTCTATTTATAGGAATAATTCAAACCCTTAGGGTGTTATAATTACCCAAAAAATGTTTTAAAATCACCCCAGACCCTCGCGGAGTAGTTATTTGGGGTATGTGTTTTAATTAACATAAAAAATCTCCTAATCTAGTCTTAACCGACCTTTTTACATTCTAAAATGTGGTCTCAAGGTGTAAATTATCAATGTGGTAGCTGGGAATAACTTTTATAACCTAATTTTATGTCTCAAAAAATTTGAGGGAGCATCACCGTGTCACACATATGTTTCATAACATTACCCAGGCGGTAATGCTTCTAGTATGTTCTTTTTACACTGTAAACGGTCTCCCCATAAAATTATTTCAATTTTACATCATAAAAAGTGGTTTTATGATGTAAAATAGTTTTTATTTATTTTTTAGACATGTTTCAGATCATTTATTCTCCCTAAATCCTTGTACATGGTCATTTTTCAAATGGAATATCACATGGTATCTTCCGCATCATTAATTTATTACTATTTATCTCATTTTTTGAACAATCATTATATCCTACCGTGAATAAAAAAATGAATAAGTACAGGAAGAATTAGTCAATTAATACACATAAGAAAATCATTTCACATTTAAATATACATTCATATAGTTTCTTTCTCAACATTTTTTAGGAACCAAACCACATGAATCCAAAAGTGACACTTCAATAGCTTAGTATAATGTCAATGTACATGGAGTGTTATCAATACAATATCATGGTGTTTTCCAAACACATCTGAATTATTAGTGTATATGAAGATATCTTTAACAAACACCACAATGAGGGAGTCAAGGTATGGATGAAAGATCAAATTCCTGAGAACCCAAAACACTATTGGATCACTGATCATCCCAAAAGGCATGAAAAGACACTCATATAGTTTTTATAAACTCCAAAACACTTTCTTATGATTATCCTCCACTATGACTATAAGCTAGTAGTATCCTATCTATAAGACAATAATGTCGAACCACCAATCTCTGCATAACTAGTAAAACAAGTCATTGATCCATGATAAAAGGTATAGATTCTTCATGATTCCCTCATTCATCTTCCTATATAATACACACAACTAAATTCTAACATTCACCTTCTTTATGATAAAAAACAAAGCACCCTATGGATATGTCCTTGTCCTAATAAAACTTTTCACCTCAAATCCTCTATATATACCTTGATATCCTTCAATTTAGTCACTATTATATGATATGGGTAAATAAATATAGGTTTCTTTATAGGCATGAATTTGATTTCAAATACAATTACCCCCTTATGAGGGATTCCTAACAATATTATGGGAAGTCTTCCCAATATAGATACACCATTGGATGAAATGAATAGGCTACTCCGGGATCTCCTAAATGAACCATGCTAGTAAAATTCATTGTAATATCTTCAACCAAGATCAAGTCTGGCCCCATTCTTCTTTCATCAACATCCCAATCACTGTTCTGAAGAACATTCTCCCTATTAGTAATAATAAATAATTTAAATCAAGGATATTTTTTAATGCGTTCCCAATAACTATTCATTTGGACTATACCAAAGATCACATAAAATATATTCTTATCAAGTCTAACGTAATTCCATAGGTTTCTATAGCTATAAATAATTATAGGATATCCAAGACATCTCTTAGGACGATATGGTTTCTTCCTTAGGGTGTATCTAGATAAAATAACTTAGAAGGAAACTTCACAGATATGTTAATCTGAAAAAAAATTCATAGATATAAATGCATGGGATGAACAAATATCTAACAGAGTGGTAGAAATTGTATCATTTATTAAGGTCATAAATTGAATGTCCAATGGTCCCACTCCATAGTTATTCATAACCCATTCTACTACATACACTCAGCATACCTCATATACATGAACATGTCCCTAGTATGCATGAATCATATAATTCATCATCATATGAGAGGTCTAAAACTACTATTGAGGACCATGACTAGACCCATTTATTTTTTATTACATCTGATTCGAACCTCTTAGAGACCATATCATTGATTTCTTTAAAAATAAACATTTCAAATTCCATGTCTTTATAAAATGTTGACACTTGATATAATATTTTGGGAGTTTTTTATAACACCCACTATTTCCAAAATTAAAAAATCGAGGACCTCATTATCCAATATAAGGGGTTGAAGAACCCCTTCTCTACCCTTTCTATCTACTTCCACTATGTCGTGAATTCTCTTCCTTCTTATTTATACAACTCTAAGTGTCACTAAGAATCCTAATGAAGGTTGAAAGAAGACTCGTACCTCTGTCCCTCCAGACCCTTCTCATTTGTTTGGGAAATTCAAAGAACCTCCGTATGTGTCTTCAGATTGAATTATTAACTTGATTCCTCAAATTAGATTATAGGATAATCACAAAAATTTTATCCTTCTATGCCTCATTTCTATCCAAGAGAGGAGTGAAGCATGGAAACTCCATAAAAATTTCGAGTAATAATATTCTATCATCAAGACATAAAGAATCACCATGAACACCTGATCATGGTCCAAATTCAGTGTACTTAGAAATAAATTCTCAAATAAGTGGTCCTTTAAGTTCTTCCAAGCAAGGCCTTCTTGTATGACTAATTTATCTGTAGCATCCCACCACCTCCAATTAGGTCCCTGAAGCATGAAGGTAGTCAACTTCACCCATTGATCCTTAGAAGTCTCTACTAAATCAAATATCCCCTCAATGAAATTAACCCAATACTTGGTATCCAGAGAACCTCATGTGTCCTTGAAGGATTGATGATACTGAATCTAAAATTCTAAGCATAATCAACCATTGTCTTAGAAAATACACTACCTTGTAAAAGGACTCTATCAAATACCCCTAGATTATGTATCCTTTTTCCGGAATCGTTAGAGTGGGTGTGGTAGAATACTTCAGCAATAATGGTGGTAGAACTAAATAATCCTCCCTCACCAGAGCATCCTGGCATACCCCTATAGGTGCTCCCATAAGATGTCCTCAAGGATGTATTATCAGAAATTTGAAATAAATGTTTAGAGAACCAATAATTTCTTACAAGGATAATGACCCGAAAAGTGTGAAGGAACACCATGATATTTCCACTAAAACCAATCCTAGGAGGTTACCTATAGAAAAAGGAACAACCCTCCTTGAACTGACTACAACTCTTTATACCTACAAGTTAGTCACAATAATACATATACTAACCATAACTATATTGTCACAAACCAGTCTGGGTTGACTCTGAACAGGTCACTAGGCCACTCCATGAAATGTCCCAAGAGGCATTCCCAATCCTCCCAAGATGAAACAAAGAATCGAGGACATCAGTTATAGTGACAAGGGAATTATTTTACCCAAATATAAACAATAAGTAAAAAACAGAATGAATGGCCAACCCAATACACATTTATATAAAAAAATAACCAACATAATTTATACGAAAAAACTAAAAGTACAAATGAACAATACAACTAAACCTACCTGACCTGATGACTAATGAACTCCATGTGACCTCTCTGGTCACTCTCAAACATAATAATTCCATGTCTCTCAAGGAAACTGAACCCATGCTGAAACCTACACAATGGAAAAAACAGAAGATAACTATAGGAATGAGTATTAAAAATCAGTAGGTTAGCTCGATATTCTAATACCAATGCACTTCCTCATAAAATAAAAAACATTAATTTCATGTTTGAAATATAATATATAAAATCATTTTTTTAAAACAAGGTTTTGTGCTATGGAATTTTTCATACAAAAGCTTTCAATTTTTATACACAAGTATGCTAGACTAATTTCCAAAGATATGCAACTTCAAAATGAAAACAATTTTCAAGACGGATGATTTAATGAAAGAAATTTTTTAAATAAAACACACGTGATACTGAATTTTACATCTAAACACACCATATACCAAAGAGGAATATATTATAGTCAATGATAACCCTTCACTAGAACACCCCATAGGCACTAGTTAGTTGTGAGCCCCAGGTACCTCATATCTCGGTGAAAGTAACCATAATGAATATCCATTCTCGTGCACATGATCCACTAGTAGAAGAATCATCCATAACCAATTGGTCCCCAAAAAATCATCATCGTATTCAGTTAGTGTTTTCATCTTCAAACTTTCTACTTGAAATAGGGACAAAACCCCTCTAGATCAGTAGTATGCTAGTACACATCCACCCACCAAGTTACTTGGGTTTACCTCTTTATTACCAATCAAGTTACACATGTTATCAACAAAAATTTGAAATAAAAATAACATTCCCAAATCAAACACACATAGAACATCCTGCAAACGTGTTTCACATTTCTTTCATGGATCAATAAATCAGTAAATATTTTCATAATGTAATTTCAAGAAGTGTAACCAGGCTTTGCCCATAAAATCCATTCAAAAATGAACATTTTAGACCAAACACCCACCAATACCATATAAAACAATATTTTTCATCCCCCAAACCATTTTATAAATAAATTTAATGAATTATAAAATTTCCCCAAATGATACAACTTGAAATACAGAGCTAATCAATCTTTATAAGAAAAATGCCAAACAATCCTCTTGGAATTCCTCCCAAAAAGAAATTTATCAAAAAGACCAATTCAACCCTTCATAAATAGTTGTAAACACACAATTGAAATAAATATTAAATTTACATAAACTCCATAAAAATTCAGGTCACACATTAAAAACCCACCCATTTATATAAATATGCCAAAGAGGCCATTTGTTGGCCACAAGTGAAAAAGTACCATAACAGCTATTACACATTTCATTATAAACCCCAAAACCATATTGGAACCCACATAAAGAACCCAAAAAATACTTTAGTCTACATGATACCAATATTTATCATAATCCATTCCAATCATTTTATAACCCCTTGAACACTCAAGAGCCAACCAGGCACTTTCTCAAAAACGAGGCATGCAACATTTAATAAAAAACACTATTTAAAATTAAAAGGGAATAAATTAAATTTTCAGGCCAAAACTAATTAGAGTAGTCAACCCATGTCATATACATCAAAAAACATATGTAAATACCATCGCAACTTTTATTTAAAAAAGTGGTGTTTACGTTTATACAAAATAACTCCATTTTTCACAAAACAAGGCATAAATAACCATTTTTTAGACCAAAAAGATTATCCAAAGGTTTTAAAGAAACACTAAACATGTATATAATTTTATAATTGAAATAAAAAGATAAAACGCAAATAATAATGGCATTTTCTAGGGATAACCTACCTCAAAACCTTTTCTGAATAGAAACACCAACTGACATCACCCACCGTAGGTTTATAAACCCTAAAACTATGAAGATCAGCCCTAAATGAACATAAAACCCATAAAACATCGTAAAAAAACATAACCCAAGTTCTTTCATGACCAGGGAAGATGAAAGAGCCATTAAATAATAGAAGTAGGAAGAGGAAGTAGGAGAAAGGATAAGGAAACCTGGCTTGAAAATTAGAAAACTCTTCATCTTTCCTTATACCCACACCCCTATAGGAGTGGGAATGACTTGTAAATTGTTAGAGATGCACTTTAGGTCTGGATGAATAATGTAAAGAATATTTGGGGGGTAAATAAAAAAATTAATAATTCATTAATGAAATAAATTACCTTACCAAATCTGGACGATTTGAGAATCCTTGAGAAATGTTTCCCTAATCCACTACCAAGATGAGCTCCAAAGAGGGAAACATGATCATGGGGGTGCACCTAGGTTTCTTGGGATAGATTTATATGTGTAATCACCGAAAAATATTAAACAATTAATAATATATAAAATAAGAAAACTAGTTTCTTAAAATTGGAAATGGGCTCATAGGATGGACCAATACTTGAAAAATAACACAAATCCACCAAAAGTTTGATTTTATAAGGGGGTACAAAAGGATATGGTGATTTCAATAGGTCATATGAGGACAATTAGGAAGTGGAATAAATGAAAATTTTGTAAAATTAATGAGTTATAAAAGAAATAATTTTTTTAAATATGGAAATAGGCTCATGGTTTTCCCAAATCATGAAGTAACCACCCTTTCTCAAAAAAACCCCAAACAAGCTATGGGGTACCCAGGGTAGGATGATTACACATAGATGTCAGTTCAAAAATAAACATTTATCTCACCCAAAACACATGTAAAGGAATAGTATTCCCAATAAACCAGTGAAAAAACAACACATGAAAAACCGAGTGTGACAATTCTCCCCACCATTAAATCTCTCCACCCCTGGAAATCCACAAAACATTATAGATGATTGATCTAAACCTAAGGATACATTATCAATATGGTCCAGCCTCTGAATCCAATGACACCACAACCTCCATTAATAGAACATAATCCTCTTACCTTAACCAAATCACCAACTCCCAACTGCTTACTAAGAATCAAATGAAAGATCGAGTAACAACCTCAACAACCAAACCAAGAACCAGATTATTGGGCCTTTTACAAATGAACCCAATGATCACCCAAATCAATGTTAACTCATGAAAACCAAATATTATAGGGGTGTTCAGAATAGACTCCCCACCATTAATAAATAACTATCACTCAAAAAATTCTTAGGAGGAAACATTATGAGACCTTTGGTGGTTCTCCCCGCCATTAACAACCAATTATCGATGACCAAACAAGAATTCAACATGGACTAAAAATGGGTGTCTCCCACATAGGACCACTAAAACTCTCCCATAACATCCTACCAACTGATTTTAAGAGTAATACAACATGAATATTTAAACCACCCACTCTCGAACGGAGGGTAGAAGAACTGGGCCAACACTTTCGACATGGATCAAAACCCCCACCACTTGGGGTGGGAGGGAAGGGGGGCCAATCATAGGGACACTAAAACCAAAAAAGAAAGAAATAAACTACCTCACTAAAATGGTAGAGGCACAAGATTAGCTATACTACCCATAGTCCATGGACCCCTGACCACATGCCAAATTCACTCTAAGACCTATCACTAGAGCTCTAATGGATGAAGCATATCAAGCCTAAAATTCATGATTTGATAATCCCTAACTTGATCACTTTACCTTAGTTCCACACGGTGACACATAACACTGCAAGTCTAAAACAATAGATCAAGAGAGACCATGGAACTCTCTTCCTCAAATAAAACACTTTTACCCAAACAAGAGCATGGAGATACACAACACTATTTTCTCTCAATCTGAATGAGAAGATAAATGGACAAGGTACATTGAGAAACACATCTACCTCACCAATAACAACTACCCCAACTGATATGGACACCATAACATAAAGACACTATAAATAGATCCTGAAAAGATTTATATTCTAAAAAATAGGTTCTGGAAACATTTGAAGAGGTGGATTTAACATTTGGAATGAATCTTTAGATTGATCACCTGGAAATCTTTCCAAGGGAGAACCATTAGTGGCCACATCACAGCATACAACACATCTTTAGAAACCCACTAAACATTGATCCAAAACTGATCCCCTAATGAGATCCCATATCAAGAAACAACAAGAGTATGACTTCTATATCGCAAGGAAGCATACCGAATAAATAACAGTTCTATGATATAGGAAAAACCAACCACATAACCATTAGTTTATTACAAAAACAAAAAGGTTTCAGCTTAAAACACTTTTGAAAAACAAACCAACTTTAGGTATTTTCTAATTCACCAATGGTGTTTCATCTAGTCTCACTCATATGAACATTTTCGTGCCACCCCGAGCACCCAAAAAACCATGTCATACCATCCATTAATCCATATATCCATAAAACCATGCATGTGAGGACCCATTAAAACGAAAAAATCTAAAATAAAACAATCATCACACCAAAAAGAATCATGTACCTTCCAAAGGCACATTAACCACCAAATCAAAAACCACTTTCAGATTTCAAAAAACAAACCACACTTCATCAAAAAGCATTTGATTAAAACAACAATCCATTTAATTTAATAGAACATCTAAAAACAACAATTCTATTCCAAATAGGCATTTCCCATTTTAAAAAATTCATCAATGTCTATTTTCATAATCTGACAACCACAAAGGCCAAAACCCATTTCCATAAAAACACCAGCTTCTCAAAACCAAATTTCAAAAACCAATTCATAATATTCAAATAATTTTCAATATCCCAAACCCACAATTTAAAGCATAGTTTGGATTATATTTAAAATAATCCAATATTTCTGAACATTTCATTTAAAAAAACCATAAGTTTATATTAACGAAATTCAATCCCGTTAAATCATTTTCTCTTTATCCCCAATATTTGTTTCACAAAACCGAACATTCCAAAACCTTTCTTATATTAAAATATTTAAAACCCATTTTTAAATTTTCACAAACCAAAAATTACTTTAAAACCCATTTTCACAATTCTCACATAAGTATTTTCAAAAAAAATTCTGAATTCCAGAAAAGTCCAAGAGACCCACAAAAGGGAACTAGTGTCAGTGGTTGAATTGACCATATGGTTGGAGGCCATATGTCAAACACACCACCAACACAGAGAGCCTTATTAGGACTATGACCTAGATCCTCATGGCTTTATAGTGCCTATGATCTCACGAATAACATTATGCAAACTCCCCTTATTGTATCATAACACCAAACAATCAATAAGAACAAAAGACACAAATAAAAATGGAATTCCCATGGACAACTAAGGGTTGGAATGAGTATGTGTCCATGAAGATCTTCCAGAACCTATAAATCAAGTACCTAAAATCCTACTCCATATACCTTGACATTCCCAAATAAAAAAGGGTGCTCTAAAAAGAATGGTATGCTAGGATTTGACCTCCTTCGAAATCATTTTTTCACGAACCAGTCTAGGTCGACCCTGAACTGGTTACCCTGGCCGCTACACGACAAGTCCCGAGAGTTGTTCTTGATCCTCCTGGGATGGAAAAAAGCACCAGGGGAATCAATTATAGTGAAAAGGTAAATATTTCACCCAAATATATACAATAAGTAAAACAGTGGAAAGAATGGAAAACCCAATACACATTTATATACAAAAAGAACAAACATCATTTCAATGGAAAAAATGAAAGTACAAATGAACAATAAAACTAAAATAACTAGACCTGATGACCAACTTACTCCATGTGACCTCTAAGTTCACTCTCCAACATAATTATCCCATGTCGCTCAAGGAATCTAAACCGAAGCTGAAACCTGCACAAGAGCTAAAAACAGAAGAAAACTATAGGAATGATTATTAAAACTTAGTAGGTTAGCCTGATATTCTATTCCTAATGAATATACACATAAAATAAAAGAAACATAAATTTCATGTTTTAAATACAAATATATGAGAGTATTTTTTTGTTCAAAAAAGGATATATGTTGTGGAAGTTATCATACAAAAGCTTGTAATTTTTATACATAAGTATGCTAGAACAATTTCCAAATATATACAACTTCACAATGAAAATAATTTTAAAGAGGGGTGCTTTAAATATTTTTTTAAATAAAACACACATGATACTGAATTTCCATCCAAACAAACTGTATACTTATAGTGAATATCATATAGTCAATGAGAACTTGCCACAGGAACACCTCATAGGCACTAGTTAGTTGTGAGCCCCAGGTACCTTATAACTCGGTGAAAGTAACCATAATGAATATCCATTCTCGTTCACACACACCCCTATTTGAAGAATAATCCATAACTTATTAGTCCCTAGAAACATCACCATCATAGTTTAGTTAGATTTTTTATCATCGAACTTTGTACATGAAACATGGGAAAAAACCCCTCCGGATCAGTAACATACTAGTACACGTCTTCCCACCTAGATACCTGGGTTTCTCTCTTAGTGATAAATAAATTTTCACATGTTATCAACACACATTTCACATGAAAATAACATTCCTAAATCTAACACAGACATAACATCCTACATACGTGTTTCAAATTTCTTTCGCGGATCAATAATCCTATTAAGATTTTTTATAATGCAATTTCAAGTAGTGTAATGAATTTTTTCCCATGAAATCCATTCAAAAATGACCTTTTTTGACCCAAAACCCACTAATACCAAAAAAAACCAGATTTTTCAGCCCCCAAACAATTTAATTAATCAGTTTTTTTAATCATAAAATTAACCCAGGTGATACAACATGAAATACATTGGAAAACCATCTTAATATGAAAAATACTAAAGGAGCCTTTAAGCATTCTTCATAAAAAAATTATAAAAACAACCAATTTAATAATTAATAAATTAATGTAAACAAACCATTGGAAAAAAGGCCATTTACTTAAACTCTTTAAAAATTTAGGTCACACATTCAAAACCCACCCATTTCTATAAAGATACCAAACAGACCTTCCATTGGAAATACATGCAAAAGTACCTTAAAACCCCATACTCATTTTATTATTAACCCCAAAAACAGATTGGAACCCACATAAGGAACCCTAAAAGTCATTGATCCACAAGCTTCAAATATTTATCATAGTCCAAACTAATCATTTTATAACACCTTGAACACACAATATCTAACTGTGAACTTTCCTGAAAAAAGGCATGCAACGTTTAATAAACCAAAATCTATTTGACATTAAAAAGGGTATAAATCCAAATTTTAATGCCAAAAACATATTATAGTAGTTAAAATAGGTCATAAAAATCACATAAATTATGTGAAAACAATTGGAACATTTATTTAATCAAGCATTGTGCAAGTTTATACGAAAAGACTCCATTTTACAAAAAAACAACACATAAATAACCATTGTTTCACACAAAAAACAGTATCCAAAGGTCTTACATAAACAATAAACATGTATATTAGGTTTTAATAGTATGAAAAATATGAAACTTAAATAATATGTCCGTGTTCTTGGGAGAACCTACATCAAATCCTAGGCGGAATGAAAACGCGCAACTGTAATCACCTGCTGCAGGTTTATAAACCTTAAAACTATGAATAATAGACCTAAATTAACATAAAACCCATCGAAAAACATACAAAAAAATAACTATAGGTATTTCACGACCTTGGTAAAATCAAGAACCCTGAAATAATGTCTGTAGGATGAATAAGGAGGAGAAAGGAGAAGCAAACTCACCCTCAATATTAGAAAACTCTTCATAATCCCTTAGATACACACCCTTATAGGAGAGGGAATGGCTTGGAAATTCTTGTAGAGGCTTCTTGGTTCTAGTAGAACCAAGGAAAGAATATTTTTGGGGGAAAATAGAAAAAAATCAGTGATTCATGAATGAAAAAAATTACTGTACCATGTCTAGAAAATTTTATTATACTTGAGAAATTCCTCCATAATCTGCAACTAATATTAGCTCTAAAGAGGGAAAATAGAATATAGGGGGTGAGCCTAGGGTCGTTGGACTTTTTTGGAAGGTGTAATCATCAAAAAAATTTAAAAAATGAATAATATATAATAGAAGAAATTTATTTATTTTTAAGTGGAAATAGGCTCATGGGCAGGCCCAATACCTGAATAAATAACCCAAATCCACCATGATTATGAATTTCTAAGGGGGTAAAAAGGATATTGTGATTTTAATAGGTCATGGTAGGAAAATAGGGATGTCTAATGACTGAAAAATGTTCAAAAGTGATGTAGTTATAAAATAAACAAATTTTATTTTTAAATTTGGAAATAGGATCATGGTTGGTCCAAATCTCTATGTAACCTCCCTTTTCTCCAAAAAAAACCCAAAAAATCTTTGAGGAACCCATTGTAGGATGATTAGAAATAGATTTCAGTTAAAAAATCAACATTAATCTCACCCAAAACCCAATAATAGAATCAGGATTTCCAATTCATCGGATCAAAACCAAGACATGAAAAACTGGGTGTGACAAATATGCTCAGATTAAACAAATTAATGTCAACAAGATATATCACAACAACATTGAACATAGATATATGACTCAATAGTCAGTGTTAATCAAGGTATTTAATTAAGGAGATACCATGAATCCCTCAATAGGAATATATATTAAATCTTTCCCTTTGTTCCTACAAATGATGCAAAAACACACCCAAATACCATAAAACAGTAACAACACAATATACTTGGGATCAACATGAAGATTTATAAGAACAAGTATATCAGCATCCCAAAAATTGGTCAATCAAATTTCCATTTTACCATTATTTTCTAGAAACACATGAAACTCTCTTTCCCGAGTCCCACACATCCTAACTCCTTTCTACATTTCCCCAAAACATAATTAAGTAGAAAGAAAAAGGGAAAGCCACATTTGATAACCATTTATAACCAACCAACCCAAATCACAGGGTCTAAGGAAAACTTCTTCATGGCCTTATTCATGCCACCCCAAAGACAATAGGTTTTCGAATAGCATTGAGTATCCAAATTCCATTAGGGGGGATATTATAGCATATGTATCATCAAATACTTGTATACAAAATAACACCATTGAATAAATTATGTTATTATAATTGGTATGGAAAGAATATTTATAACATACAAAACCACTGATATATAAATATTACATTTTAACAGATGAATTTTTGTTACATAACCTAATGATCCAAACCAAAAAAAATTAGTTCTATTCCCTTTGAAAACCTAGAAACATAATCAAATGGTCCATAAGTGATATATCCCTTCTCTAACTATGTTCTTTATATCTAGAACCCTAATTAGAGATATCATACATAAAACCATTCATCATAACACAAGGAAACTAAATATAAGAAATGGGAGTTCATATTCTCAGTAATGGTAAACAGTGGAGATATCAACAAAGCATGAGAATAAGGGTTTAATAATTTGAGAATAATACTTAAAAACTATACCCTACATATCATTGATCATAAACCTGTTTAATGACATAAGTATTGGTGGTTCATAAGACATGAATCAGGAATTAATAAAATAACGTGAACCATAATAGAATAAAATTTACAAAAGACATATATTTGTTTCATACACATAAATATTGAAAATAATTCCTTTTATAATTCAAGGATCATTTCCAAGACTATTATAGTGGAATGGTTTCACTCTCAAAACCATCATAATAGTAAAATTTCACTTCCAAGAATATCTTTGTGGATAGAGTTCCTTATAGAATTGGGTTCACTCCCTATACTAGTCTTGTTTATCTAATTAGATATAAATCATTACCCAATTCATTTGAGAGAGATATATGTCCCATTAATCATTGGTTATTTTGTGATCAAAGTTCTTCTTTATAATATAAAATCAATCCTTAGTTATAACATAACATCAATCACATAATGAAAATAAAACAGACATGTGCCACAAGATCAAAAAACATTAATTATATCATAACCAATGAATATAAATTGGTTTGATAAATATTTCATAATAACATAACTTGTGGAAAAGAAATAAGTTTCATAATCATATCATAAAAGCATCAACTGTGGAAAAAATGGGTTTTATATGAATTTATTCATGATATAACCCATATAAGATAACTAATTTTCATTAAAATTGTATCACAAAAAACATAAACCATTCATAGAAATTATTAGAATGGTATCATTGGATCATATCCCTAGTAAAGTATAAGTGACATCATAGGATTCTATCTTAGATGGAAAATGATTTTGAACGAACACATGGATCATTTCTTGAAGAAAATATACTTACCTATTTAAAAACCAATTTTTAATAACTAAAACTTTTTAAAAATCCATTTCATTTAAAATAAACATTGGATCATATAAATGAATATTTAATGATCATTTAAAAAATTTGTTGAGAAGAATTATTTTTATTTGGAAATTATTTTTTAAGACAAAAAAACATTCTAGAAAAAAATTTCTTCGAAATTTGACATAAAATTTTAAATAAATATTTACAAAAAATAATTATTTCATGATGTTATGAAATACCATTAATTACATACACTTTAAAATAAATATTAATTTCACATTTTCGATAAAAGAAAAATGTGAATTGTTTAGAAACTAGCATGAAGGATCCTTTAAATTTCTTTTTAGAAAAAGAGAAAACATGGGTAAAAAATTATTTAATAAATCTTTTGGATAATTTTCAAAAAATTACAATATTTATAGAAAACATGATTTCAGAAGAAAATTGATTTTCGACCAAAGAGATAAATAATATCTATTTTAAAAAAAAACATTCATTTTGAATTTTGAGTACATAAAGATAGGAATATAAATGGGGAAAATGTATTATCTATAAATAACTATAGTATAATCAAATTCATTAATTTCTTGAGATATATTTTATATTATTTCATCATCATTTGAATAAACATATACAATCCCGATAAATTATGTTATTATATTATAAAACCCCTAGCAATTTTTTTTACTTTAAATAAAAATTCCCAATGAAATAATAACATTAAATAAGACTTAAAATATCATAAGAATAAATAAATTCATGATATTACATGTTTTGTGGTCTATATATTCACCTCATAAAATAATATATGTTCACAACTTAACATATATCATGAAGAAGGAAAGTTGAGACAAAAATCACCTATCGCTTTGGTAACTTTTGAACTCTAAACCCCATGAAATATAGATCCTAAAATGGTTATTTAAATACCAATAATTTTTATATTAAGCATCATAAAATACATTCCTTGTTAATATATTTACCACATAAAAGAAATAGGTGGTGAATATGGAATGAGTATCACATAAGTAAAAATTGAGATGGAAATCCCTTACCACTTTTAAAATTTGTTGAACAGTAAAAAACAAAACAATAAAATAGAAATATAATTTAGATATTATGAAAATTTTAGATTAATTATATAAAATGACAAATTTTCATTATATACATCTCATAAAAGAATATTGGTTCATAATATAATTTTTGTCCTAAAGAAGAAAAATTGAGACAAAAACCCATAACCCCTTTAGTAACCTTTAAAATGTAAACCCCGTGAAAGGGAGATCCAAAAAAGGATTTTAAAATACTAAATATTTTCCCTATAATCATTATAAAATACATTAATGGTTAGTATATATACTACATAAAGAAAATATGTGGTTAATATGGCATGTGTCAAATATAAAATTAAAATGAGATAGAAATCCCTTACCAGTTTGGTAACTTTTGAATTTAAATTCCCATTAAATAATAACATAAAAATAAAAATTAAATATCAAGAAAATTTTATATTAATGATAAAAAATTTCAATGTTGTATTATATACACCACAAAAATGAAATGATATGTGAATATGGCACATGTCTCTCAGAAATAAAAGAGAGTCTAGAAATCCCTCATCTTAAGTCTTGAATTCCATCATACACATTCAGACCACATTTATAATAAATTTAATATTATTATACATATATTAGATAAATATAATAATATATATCATACCATATATTATCTACATATTAATTTTCATTCCCCATTTATTAACAATTCATGGTTAAAATTATGTTTCACATAATAACTGCATAGTTTTCATGTGTGTATTGGTTTGTTATTTTGATCTTATTAATTTAATAATGTTTATATAATATTAATAATGTTAATCCTGAGATAAATATCATATATAATAAATATATATGTATTTAAAGTAATATATTAAAGATAGATATTGAAAATGAATGACATTTTTGATGGAGATGGTAGGTCGTACGTATGCATGAATATTGTTTCCATTTTCTCGATGGATGAAGTGAAAGAAAGTAAAATAATATATTACCATTTTATAATAATTTTTATGTCATATATATCACATATATTCCTTACAGTTACCCTAATTACCTTCCATGTAAAGAGTTAGTGAAAAATGGACCGCATCACTTCGTGAGGCGGTGGTCTGTCGTACACATGAAAGAGATTATCATATCCCCCATGGAATGGTAGAAAATAATGTATATGTGAAATAATAATTAATTAAGTATAATTATTTTTAAAATATAATATATATTCATTTAATATATCCTCATTACCATCCATGTAAATCTGAAATGAAAAACACATCACATCAGTTCATGAGGTGGTTGTCTATTGTACACACGAGCGACGCTATTGTTACCCAACAGGTTGGTTGGTAAGAGGTTATATGTATTATATAATTATATAATTATAATAATATCATAAATTTAATATCTAAAAATTAATTACATCATTATATCCAGCCTTGAGATGTGGTGAATGAAATCAAAAATCATTAGTTTGTGAGACGGTAGTCCGCCGAACAAACGAATAGTGATTTACTATCCCATTTGATAGAAGTGGAGAGGGATAAATTTTATGTAATTAAAATAATACAATATGATTATATGGTATATAATAGTTTTATTTTATCATCATAACTCAAAAATATTTTATGGAGTTATAAGAAAAAGTAAAACAAAAAATGGATAGTTAAAAACATCACCTCTTCTTCGGAAAACCTATATAGGTTTAATTTAAAGCCTTCCCAGATTATATTTACGATCTAAAAAATTCCTATATGATGTGGGGAGTGAATTAAGTAATATTTATAGGAAGTTATTTTAAAAAACTGTTTTTTGGATGTGTAAGAAAGAGAGTATAGTGAGTGGCCTTTATATGTGAGATGAGTGGAACATATGTAATTTTTTAAACGAAAAAAAGCATACCAACATTTTTTAAATTGAAAAAGGATCCAAAATAATCTATATGGAAGTTTAGAGGTGATGAGTTCAAAATATAACCATATAATTGGTTTTTAAATGTTGTATAGGTTATTTTACCCCTTACAATTTTAGTTTAACCCCTGGTTAACTCATTTTCACCTTAACTGTGGTAATTAATTTTTACTGCTTTTATTATTCAGAATGGAAAAAAATTAATTTGAACTTATTCAGAAGTATAAATTGTCTTCATTCAAAATATTTAAACCATTTTTCTAAATTCCATTCAAAATAGTTCAAAAAAATGAAAAATAATCCCATAGAAGCGACAAAAAGCGATTTTTTAAAGAGGAAATGCTCAAAAGATTAAATAGTTTTTATATAAAAATTAAATATAAAAAATATTAAAAAACCTAATTTCGATTAATAAATATATAAATTAATTAATTTAAATTTTAAACCCCTTTTTTAGAAAATGGACCTTATAAAATTTGTAAATTCATGGAAGTTTTACGAAAAATCCAGTATTTTTCACTATTCATAGAAAAAATAATCTTTTCAAAAAAATACCAAAAAATAAACCTAATATAATTCCAATATTTTGATTTAAAAAATATATATTATTTTATAAAATCCTATTTTTATATGTTTTTAATATTAATTTTAGTTTTTTTTACAAAAGGAATGAAAAACATTTTCTTGAGAAAAAATAGTATTTTCGAAAAATACAAAGTCTATACTGGAAAATAAGTACATTTTCTAAATTTCTTTTATTTTAATAAAACCATTATACATAATATTTAAAATGAATTTATTTATATTAATTCTTACAATTTTAATGTCTAGGTAATAACCGACATGTTTAAATTGTAAAATTAATAGTTTTTCGGGGTTAGTTAAAAATCTATGTTTCATGTAGTGTAAGCTATCTAAGAAACAAAATTTATTCCAAAATTTTTTTCATAAAATATCATGGTGTCACATTCTACCGTACATAAAATGATTTTTCCCTCAAAATTTACTATTCTAATACAAATTGATGATGATACTTTTGCCCCATCATATCCTTATATTACCACACAGCTTCCTCAATCTTGTGGTTTTCCACAAAACCTTAACCATGTGAGTCATCTTGTTTCGTAGAACATTCATTATTATATATAGAATCTCCATTAGTTTTTCCTCTTAATAAATATATTACTCTAATAGTATGAACTTTGAGTTCAGTACATATGAAGGATTACGTATGTAATTTTTCAGGGGAGGAACATGGAACACATCGTAGAATTTAGAGTGGTTTGTTAGAAGAACTAATCGATAGGATGACCTCCCAATAAAATCAATTATTTCAAAAGAACTGATATTAATAAGTATTATCATTACATTATATCATAATATAAATTTCTTCCTTTGGTTGTGCTTCAATAAATTTATAATTTGTTTCTTATTCTGAAAAATGAAGATGGATTTGTAATGCCTAAATAACTAATAGATCACAATATCCATAATATATTGATAATTTATTACATATATCTCTATTTATCATAACACAAAAAAAGTTATAAAATCTGTATAAATTTTCATATATTTAATTAATACCTTACTCTCTAAAACATTATCCAAAATTCAACTAAAACTATTCTATAAATCGTTAACCTTATGACCATTGAAAAATTAAAAATTTATAAATGATATCACTTAATTTAAACATTACATTAATACATAAAATATCAATAATAAAATCATAATGGTCACATAAAAAATATGTGAATACCTTGATCATATATTCTCTTAAAGCATGGTGATAACAAGAATTACCATAAAACCTTAATAAAAAATACGTGCTTCATCATTGCTTAAATAAAACCATATATTATTGAATATATCCAATGAATACAAAAATTTTATAAACTCTATTGATGATAAAATATAAAACTTTTTCAAAAAATCATTAATCAGTTTTGGGGTTATCAATACTATTCAGTTTACTTTAGCCACATTAATAATCTATTTATCCAAACCTAAAATTATTTTCTCAACATCCAGAACATATTAAGGGTTATCTTCCCTTAATAACAAGTTTTTCATAAAATATCACCTTTACATTAAATCCATGTTATAGGTCATCTGTACCATTTGAAATATTAATTAAAATTCTTAATGAAAAACGTCTACATAATAATTTTAATATATTTCATGATTTATATAACACAATTCTTGATTTGTCATTCACAAAAACATCAATGATTCCACTACATTCATAAAAAATTAACTAATATTCATAATATTATTCTTCAATAACTCTTTTATACCATATGAAATATTAATCATGTCTTATCATTCTTAAACCTAAATTCAACGATGCTTCGCACATTTACCATAAAAAATACTACTTGAACATCTCATGAATTTCACATGTAATTAATGGTCTTCTCATCATTATCAGTATAACCATTACTCAAACCAAATTGCTAATTTTTTCCACAAGGTCTACCCAAGGAAATATATTTTCAAAATTCCCATACATTCTCCAATTAATGAATTATCCATTGATAATACCTTAGGGATATCAATAATCCCTTCTACTTTGCTAACATAACTTTTTTTCCCTCAGTAGTAACATAATATTTGATATTATTCTCAACATATAAAACAAATTCTTTTTCCTTGGAGATATTTCATGGAGTGATTCATCCCACATTATCAACATATATGAATATTAGTTTTCATTCCCCCATGTTCTCAACCACCTATGTTCTTAGAGACCATTATTATTCTCTTCTTCGGAGAGTTCAAGAGATAATTGAGGTTGAAGTTCTTAATCATATATTATGATATTTGTTTTGGAATAATCACAATTTCCACCGCTCCAGCCATCATCCCTTTGGGATGCTCGACAAAACATTATTTATAACATTAAATTATAACCATGTTCCTTCTAGTTCCATCCATTTAATAAAACCAAAAATAATTGTGTGGGAAATAATAATCATAGTGGGAACCCATGTGATCCTGAAAATCACTTATAGGATTTCTAAATCAGAAAACAATCTTTTCAAAATATGACACCTTGGGTTCAACCTAGGTTATTCAGGGTCATTATTTAAATCCTTCATGATGGTTCATAATTATTTTGTGAATTCCCAAATCATATACCATGGGAGTGTCAAGGTAGGTCTGCAAAAAAGTGTTTTTTCATGCACTATATGATAATATAGTCCAGATCAATGTATCCTTTCCAAAGTTATTACCCATAGGTAACTCTATATCAGAGACATATCCACTTATAGAATCTAGAAATGGATTTGATTTCTGGTAAATCTCTTTCTCTATCCTTTACCAAAATTCAAGACCATTTTCTTATAATTCCACTCATCATTAGACATATCCTATGAAATATCCCTAGACATGTCCTTATAAATATCCACACGAATATTTCTAAAATTTTATCATCCAATTTTCCAAAGGTTAACTCAACCTTTCCATGATAAAACTTGTAATGTCCAAAACTTCTCATACATAAATATTACATCTTAATTTATTAATATTCATTACATAACATAGTATTACACACTATAATGTTTTAGGTATAGTGACTTTGGAGACAAAGAATCATAAATAACTAGTCCATAGGTGAGTTATGTCATCTCCCGTAATTTTCTTCAAACCATGAACCCTTCTTATACATATCATACATAATTTCTTTAATCATAACCTTATGAAATAAAATATTGGAAAGGATGATCTTGGATTCTCTGTAAGGGTAAACAAGGGAGATATCAATATATCTTGAGAATACAAGCATGATGACCTGAGAATAACATTTAATAACAATAACTAATATATCATAGATCATAATCTTGAGTCATAAAATAGACCACGATAGTTCATAAAACATGAATCATAATATAATCAAATAATGTGAGCCATGAGATCATAAAATTAACAAATGACATAGATTTATGGAATACACAAATGAAAATTAAATAATATCATTTGTATTTTATGGATCATATCCAAGACTATAATAGTGGAATTGGTTCACTCCATAAACCATTATAGTAGTCTTGGTTCACTCCCAATACTGTAATAGTGTTCATAGTCCCTTACTAAGATAGGTTTACTCCCCATTACAGTCTATTTTATCTCATGAGATATTAATTTTTACCCGATTCATTGTATAAAAAATAGTTCCCAACAGTGCGTGGTTATAACATGACCACCATACATGGTTATAACATAACCATAACCCTTGGTTTTAATTTAAACACCATTATAGAATTAAAATCACGAATACATGTTCCAAAAGATTATAAAAAGTTCATCATATTAGATACAATGATGAAAAATGTGTTTCATAAACATTTCATCATAACATAACCTATAGAAAAAAATAGGTTTCATAATCATTTCATCATTTCATAAAATCATAAACCAGAGAAAAAATATTTTTCATAATAATTTTATCTTAGTGAAACACCTAGAAGAGAAGTGGGATTCATAAAAATCATGTCAATAATCAATTTTTATTATATGAAGCAATTTTTTAAAGTGATAACCATACAAAAACCTCCACAAACCACGCACAGAAACCCCACTTAGAAAATCAAACATAAAACATACTAGATTAAAAAAATCAAAAATCTATCTCCACTATAGAGAAACCCTGAACAGAGTACCACCAATACCACCATCTAAAACCCACAAAATTCCAATTTCAAATTTAAATTCATCATCACCCATGATTTACGTATCTACCTCAAGACACACACCCATCATGTAAGTTGCCTTTTCCTATATTAGGTGAACCATCCTCATTTTGTTGGATAACCATCATTGTCTTCATGTCAACACATCACTCATCACCACCGACACCCTCTCCAACATCCACTTCCTGCACCAAAAAATGATGTCAGGTAAACGAAACCAACACTGATGAAATCCACCTATATCAAACAACATCATAGGCTAAAATCCACCATCACCACCATCTTCGTTGTTCAAACATCCCACAATAATGATAAAACCCATAAATAGAAGCCATAGACTCAACATCTTTCCAAAAACAACCAACACCAGAAAACGACACCACCTACAAAAATAAAAAACATCATCAATAAATAAGACAAAAATGGAACCACAAAATAAGATAAGACACTATAGAAGGCTCGAAATGAATACCTCAAGAAGGACAGGGATGAAACCATAAAATAAACCTCAATGATCATAAATCGTATGTCCCAAAATCCTATGTACCCATCGATCGAACTCTGACCTGAAGTGGAGCGGTGGAACCCTAGGTCAGAGTAGGTGTGGGAGGTCCAGGATGAAATACCAACTCTAGTAGAAGCTATACACCCAATTTCTATAAAAAAAAGAATACCAAAGTATCTAGGTTAACTCTACACAATTCCTGGCCTAGAGAGGCATAAAGGAACTTGATGCTATATTAGGATAAGGGGAAAGAGGGTGTCTAAATCATATAACTTCGACAGAAGAAACAAGAGAACAATGGAGGAATCCCATAAAGGCAGGCACCAACAGATATGATAGTCCAAGAGTGGAGGTGAGAATATGATAACTGAGTGGTGGAGTTGAAAGAGAAGGGTAAAATACAAGGATGAACTCTGAAACCTAGGAGTAAAAGAGAAGACAAGCGTGGAGAGAGCTCTCCATAGATTGTGTAGAGAGTGCTATCATCATAAACATCATGTAATAATTAACATAAACCATTCGGAGGAATAACAATATTGTCATTATTGGATCATATCCCAATTAAATAAAAACTAACATCAAAGAATGTATTATTATATAGAAAATTATTTTGTAAATACCACATGTAGCATTTCATGAAGAAAATAACCTTTCCACTTTGATAACCCATTTTTAAAACATTAATCATTTTCAAAATAATTTACTTTTAATATATCCTTGGAAAATTTTAAAGGAATATTTAAGTATAATTTAAAAAATTTCTTTTGGATAATAAAATATCTTTGGAAATAACATTTGAAAACTAAAAATTCCTAAAACATTTTGTAAATACTATTACATGAAAATATTTTTTGAAACATATAAATTAATCTTTAAAAATAATTATTTGTTTAGGATGGTGGAAAGTATCATTCATGTTGTATACATTAAAAAACTATTCCTTTCACATTTTTGGTAAAATACAAACATGCATTGGTTAGAAAACAACACGATGATTACTTTAAAAAAATTTCAAAAGTAAAAATTATTAAAACCTCTTTAATTAATCAATTGGATAATTCTAAATGGATTTTTGAAAAAAAAATTAAAAAAATGATTTTTGAGGAAAATTATTTTCAACTAAGGAGATAAATAATGTCGATTTTCCATAAAAAACATTATTTTTTAATATTGAGTACAAAAATATAAAAATATTAATGTAAAACATTTATTCTCCTGAAATAACCGTCGGATATAAAATTTTATGAGTTTATTGATAGATAATTCAAAATATTTCATCATTTTAAGCATTAACATAAACAATCTCAATAAATGATAAGATTTTATTATAAAAAACTTATCTCTATGATATCATTGAATCATAAGACCAAAAGAAATAATAAAATTAAATTATACATAAAATCTCATAAGAATAAACAAATTCATGTTATACATGTCAATGGGGATTTATATAGACCTAATAAAAGAAGATAGGTGTATGACATAACATATGTCTCAAAGAAGGAAAATTCAGACAAAAATGCCTTACCACATTGGTATATTTTGAACTATAATCCCTATTAAATAGAGATAATAAAATTGATATGTAATACCCAATAAAGTTTTGGATAATAATCATAAAATAAATTCATGTGCAATGTATACACCAAATAAAAGTAGGTAATAAGGAATATGTCTCATAGAAAATAAAAATGAGACGAGAATCCTTTACCGCTTTGATAAATTTTGAAGGGTAAGACCAACTAAATAAAAAAATAAAAATACCCTTTAGATATCATTTATAAAGTTATATTAATTATGTAACATTTTTATGGATATTAAATAAACCATATAAATGAAATGAGTGGTGAATGTTGAACTTGTCTCTTAAAAATAAATGAGAGAGTTTAAATCCCTTATATTAATTCTTGACTTCTTTAATTCACATTTGAAGAACCAGTAAAATAAATATAATTTTATTATACATATATTGAAGAATAATAATCATATTTATCATACCATATATTATTTACTAATTACCTTTCATTACTCATTTATCAAAAAATCCTTGTAAAAATTAATTGTCAGTTAATTAATGCTTTGTTTTTCACGTATGTTTTGGTTTGTTCTGTTTTTCATATTAAAATTTCTGTGGTGGCATAATATAAATAATTTTAACCATGATTTAAAAAAATTATAAATTAAATATATATGTATTTATATTAATCTATTAAACTGTTAAATTGAAAATTAAATACACTGTTCATGGATAAGGTAGTCCATATGTACACATGAATGTTGTCTCCAAATTCATGATTGGTGAAATGAAAGAATGGTAAATAATTTATTACCATAAAAATAATTTTTATTTCATATATATCCCATATATTAATTAAATTTTCCCTGATTACCCTCCATGCAAAGCATTATTGAATTATGAACAACATCACTTCACGAGGGGGATATTCTCCATACACACGAACAACATTATCATATCCCCAATGAATGGAAAGTAAGAATGTGTATGTGAAATTATATTTAAAAAGAATAATTATGTTAAAAATATAATATATATTTATTTAATATATCCTAATTACAATCCATGTAAATTATAAATGAAAAGCACATCACATCGATTAATGAGGTGGTATTCCACCATACACACGAAGGATGTTATTATTTTCCAACGGGTTCGGAGGTAATAAGGTATATTTGTAGTTATAATTAAATATGTAAAATAATATCATAAATATCATTTATAATCATTAAATGTATCATTATATCCAACATTTAGAGTTGTTCATGGAAAACGAATAAAATCAGTTCGCGAGGCGGTAGTCTATCGTACACACGAATGATGATTTCGTATCCCATTGGATGGAATTGGAGATGAATATAGGTTTTTCAATTACAATAATAATATATTAGTGTATGTGAGATAATGGCGTTATTATATCATCATAATTCAATAATATTTTAAGGAGTTAGAGAAATAAGTAAGACAAAAATGCATAGTTAAAAACCTAACCTCTTATTCGGACAACCTCTTTAGATTTAAACTAAATCCTTACTAGATTGGATTTATAATCTCAAAAAAGACTATATTATGTGGGTAAGAAGTTATGCAATATATTTTGGTAGTTTATGGCCGAACCAAAGTGTTTTGGATGTCTGAAGAGGATAGGATATGATCTGGGCTTTTATAAGTGAGGTTAGTGAAAAACATGTAATATTTGAAAAGAAAAAGGCCAACCCACATTTTTCAAATGAAAAAGAATAAAAATGGTCCATTAAAGAAACTTTTAGGTGATAAGTTCTACATATTTCAAGTAAATTAGATTTATATAAGCTTATAGGTCATTTTACCCCATAGTGTTTTAGTTTAACCCCCCGATAAAACCATTTTTACTTTAACAATTGCAATTAATTTTTACAGATTATACTATTCATAGTGGTCAAAAATATAGTTGAACAAATTATAAAATATAAATTTTTATTTCTACAAATATGTAATAAATTTTTAAAAATTCCATTCATATAAGTCAAAATATTTTTTAATATTATTCTCATAGATGCAATGAAAAGTTGTTTTCCAAAGAGAAACTATTGAAAAGTTTAAAAAAAATTATATAAAAATTTAATATGAAAATGATTCCAATGAAATAAACTCAATTAATAAATAAAAAATTTAAATAATTTTACTTTTATTTTTTAAAATAAATATTAAAATTATAAATTCTTTAGATTAAAGGTATTTTTTAATAAAATCTAGTACTTTTCATTATTCATCAAAAAATTAATCCTTTCATAAATTCCCAAAAAAATTAACCATAAGATAATTTTTATTTTATGGTTTTAAAATTTTAGTTTATTTTTAAATTTAATTTTCTAAAAATTCTAAATTTTAGTTTTATTATTTTTTCACAAATTTAAAAATTATCATTTTTGAAAAAAAAATATTATATTTGAAATATATAAATATTTTACTAAAAATTAAGTATTTTTTATCAATAGGTTTTATTTAAATAGAACCATTATAAATAATATTTTAAATGTATTTATTAATATTAATTATTCCATGTAAAATAACTATCTAATTATGACCATGTTTAAATAATAATATTAATTGTTTTCGTGATTTATTACAATATGATGTTGTGTGTAATGCAAGCTATCGATGAAATAACTTTTTTTCTAAAAAATATTCCATAAAATTTTGGGGTGTGACATTATAAATTCAAAGTCAAATAGAAGAATAACCAACCCCCCCCCCCTCCATGGTGGTAGGCCAAGTATTAGTTCAAAAAATATAGGTTTGTAAATAAAAAAATTACACCATCACTCTAGAGACCATCCCATTACCGCCTTCGATCAACACGTTTCATATCCTAGATCCCTATCACTAGGGACTTTCCCTTTCTTTTATGCATAACAATTAAGTCTAAAAACAGATCGAGATACCCATACATGGTATGATTATAAATCTAGGAGGCTACTTTCAATACATCCTTAATATGAGTTCACATGCATAAGATCGTATGTCATGATAATAGATAAACACATATCAAAACAAAAAACAAACATGTTCTAAGTGGTCATGCATTATCCATGCCACCACAAATCCCCAAATACACCTACATCATCTCCATGCCATAAATATATTCATAACACTATTCATGAAGTAGAGTTGAAAACAAGGTCTCCATAAGCACCCTACAACCACCACTAGGCTAACGAATCGTGATTGTTCCATGAATCCATCGTATTTAGACACTACCTCCGGTCAAGACACAAGTACAATGTTTCTCAAAACTATGTACATGGTTAGGTCACCAAAGGCCATAATGCCCCACTATCTTTATCTGGGTCAGATCACTATAACCACCGTGTACACAAGGCCATCATACCCCATCATCTAACTTTGTCCTTTCAGAAAGTCGCATTCGAAGTTTAAACATGATCCCCATATAGGGCCACTGAGCCATGATGGGTCCACCTGTCACTTTGGACTATGAATAATACAAAAAAATAACAACAAAAACAAAAAAACAACCTACCACATACTGAACACATCACATGGAAACTACTTTATCAAATCAATCACAAATATCCAAATCCACTACTTAAAATTTCAAGAGTAAGAAACAATATAAAAACACACACTTGTGAGACACTCAAAAATGGGTCTCACGGGATATGCACACACACATGTGATTAAACATAAAACATTGTCTCAAAAGCTAGGTACACACAAAATATCAAACTCAAGTATCATATCACGAGCTATGAATGTACACACATGCGATAAAACTCAAGAATGGGATAAGAATATAAGAACAAAACATTATATCATGCTAAAAAACATATGCAACATATCAAGAAACATCCTACCTCATGTGTGTCATTATCAACATCATGGTTTGTCAAAATGTGTCTCCACACAATCTAAGTCCACCCACAAACTAGGACAAGGGCACATGCCATGAGATTCAAAAACCAATTACAATCAAACATGACATGGGTTTATAGTGATAATTAAAGATATAGTCAACCCATGGGGTAGAAAAAACCATTACCTAATGTAAAACACCAACAATAGTAATAGTCATGTCAATATAAAGAATAATTACAACAAAATATGAGATTAACATCACTAAAATGGCCTTTATTAGTGCTAAAGAAGTGCTGAATACCAGAGAGAGATTAGAAGCCCTAGGATTTTTTCAATCCTAAAAATCACTGATAATGGTATCTTTTACCAGTGTTAAAAAAGGTACTAATAATGGGCTCCTTTACTATAACTTTTAAAATCACTAAGAAAGGAATCATTTACCTGTTCTTTTTATTTAGTGCTGATATAGGGGACCTTTATCAGTGTATATGGAAGCATAGAGAAAGGGAATATGTATTAGACTTATTAAATGCACTGATAAAGGGGAATTATGTAATGTGTTGTAATAGCACACCACATTACTATAAACATCACTAGATAACAAAAAAAATCAAGTACCAATAAATAATTTAAATGAAATGAAATTTACAACAAAAATATATGAAAAACACTATATTATAGACATTTCAAACATTTCTTTATACAATTACATATGTACAAATTATTACATACATTCTAAAACATAAATTGTAATGCCTCAACCCTAGAATCATGGATCCAATGCATTATTTTAATATATTTTTATGATTACATTGAATCATGTGTTGAAGGACCAATCAGTTTAGTAGTGTTGGAAAATATATTACATACATGAACGTTACATTACACATTAAAACATAAAACAAAACATAAATAATACATTGAGAATGTGATTATTCCCCTTGATTAACCCTGCATATCAAACATAATTCACATCATGGAATCCTAGGAAAAAAACATTAGAAATTGGTGATCATAGATGCTCCGTAAGGGTAAATAATTTAGCAGAAGTTATAAAAATTTAAGGTAAGATGTGTAATAAAAACAACAGCCTTTTAAACATAAACATGAACATAATATGGAGAAAACAAATCCAACATTACCATATAAACATACAAATGGATATTCTACTAGTTGAATAATCACATGTAACAATTAATTTCATAATGAGGGAATGCCTAACACTGCACATCATTATCACATAGTCAAGGACTCATTCCAAGACTATAAATAACATTTTTTTCACGGCATTTTTCATAGCACTAGTTTTTCTCATGAGACCTACCGATGCATCGAGGGGATATAGCAGGCCCCACCTGTCACTTACTAAGTCCACTGCATTACGCATATGAGAATGTTGAATCATAACATAAAAATTTATATTAAAACAAGCATACAAAATGTCAATACTTCAACCATAAACCTTGAAGGGTATAAAAAATAGAACATCCACAATCAAACATATCCTAACTCATTCGATAAAATATGGAAGATTGTATTTTAATAAATCAATCTTAATCAAGATTAATAGCCAATAAATAATGTTGACATAGTTGAAAATAATCATAAAAACAATTTTAGAGAAATATTCCATTTTGTAAAACCATTTAAGTCACACGTTTATAAAGGAAGTCATTTAAAATAAATTTTGGAATGAAAGTTTCCCATTCCACTTTGAAACTTTTTAATGTAATTAATATTTTAAAACAATTATGTCTATATAAATAAATCCTTAAAACTATTTTGAAAACATGGACATTAATGAGAAATATTTAGAAGAATAAGTATTTAAAACATTTAAAATGATGTTTTAGTTCATTAGTACCATAAAAAAATAATTTTGAAATGTGTTTTATGAAACATGGACATGGATAATAAATAATTCCCTGAAAATACTTACACATAATCAATCTCGGATAATAATGAGATTTAGGAATTAACCCTTACCTTGCACTTTCTATTTGGTCGAGGTTACGTTTAACATCCTATATAATGACCATAGAATATTATTAAACTATACCAAATCAAAAACCGTATTCCTATTTATTATATCATACATGATTCATTTATGACTTTATACTACCCCTTTAATAATGATTTCCATGTTAAATTGACATTTCGGGTAATAATCACTTTCTTTATCGTACGTGTTTTAACTTGTTATTCATAATCGTATCATTTAGATCATGATTTAAATATTTCTAGAATATAAAAAATTATTTATATATAATATATATTTAGAATATAATGATATATAATAGATAGATATATTAAATGGAAAACCCCATTTATGGAGACGGTAGGTCGTACGTACCCATAAATGTCGTTTCCATTTTCATATCATATTGAACCGAAGTAAGTGAATAAGATATATGTAAGTACATAAATATATATATATCTAGTAGAATTATTAAGTCATATATTACATACTTAATAATAATATATATTTTTCTAATCATCGTTGAATGGTGAACCTGTAAATGAATCTCATTGCGTCATGGAGATGGTACGTCGTACGTACACAAGAGTGACGATATCATTTCCTTAATGATTAAAGGGTGTAGAATTGGATGGTAAATTAATTGTACAGAGAAATTATCATATTAATTTCATTATTTATATAAATATTACTCATAATTATATCCACCCAACACTACTACAAAAACGGCATATATCAGCGCTAAAAACGGGCTTTAACCGTGCTAAAAAGCACTGTAAAGCTCAGTGCTAATATATGGGGGTCCCTTTTATCAGCCCTCCAAAAAGCACTGCTTAATGCCCCTTTTATCAGCGCTAAAAAAAGGGCTGATAAAAGTCAGAAAAGTTTAAAAAAATAAAAAATAATGCGGGGAGTGATTTTATCTGTGCTTCACACCCCCTTTATCAGTACTCGGAGGTCTCCCACGCACTGAACTTCCCACGCATCCTCATACGCGTTCACCCCCTTCGCTTCCACCCGAACTCGAACCCGAGACCTCCCCCCTTTCGCGGTTGTACCTTTACCACTAAGCCATTTCGTTTTGTTCTCTATTTAATGATATATCTATATATATAGTTATATTTATTCATATATTGATATAGATTCATATTAATATAAATATATTTATTCAAATATTAGTTTATATATATTAATTCGTATATTAATATATTTATATATATATATATTTAGTTATAATTTTTATACGTATATTTATTTGTACATTAATATATACTTATAAGATTAGTTTTAAATACATTTATGAAAAAATATGTTTTTTAATTTGTGTTTGTAAATAAATAAATACATATATACATACATATATATATACAACACACAAACACACACAGAGAGACACACACACACAAACACATATATATTTATGAATAAATACATATATATGTGTATTTGAAAAGCTATAGAGTTTACTTATAAGATTAGTTTTAAATAAATTTATGAAAAAAATATGTTTTTGATATGTGTTTATAAGTAAATAAATAAATACATACATATATACATATATAAGACACACAGACACACACATGGACACCCACACACACAGACTCAAATATATTTATGAATAAATACCTATATATGAGTATTTGAAAAGCCATAGAATGTTAAAACGACCATAACATACAATCTACAATTCATTTTCAATGCCACAACTAGTCAAATTGAATAAAATGAAACAATATTCGATATGATATGTGGTACGGGCCTAACGAACATTCGGATCAGAAGTTATACTTTTTTGAATGTTAAAAAATCGGGGTGTCCCGACTGAAAACTCAGTTTTGGAGGCCTTCTGGGCCTTTTTTGGGCTCAAAAAATGTGACAGAGGACTTTCATAAATCATTAGCATGTAGATCTCATCGCAGGCTTCAATTTGATATGTTGTATAGCTCAAATGGACACCCGGATCCAAATTTATCGCCGTTTAAAGTTTGAGTTACATTGTCAACATATTTTAGATGTTTTATTAATTGTTTTGATTTTTTTGTCCTTAAATTGTTATTAAATGATTTTTAATCGATAATAATTATAAAATTATTAATTAATAATATTTTTTAAAAATATTTTAAATCCATTTTCACTAAATTTTTTATATATTAAATGTAATAGTCTATTTATACGCATCTATAACATATTAAAAAAATATATATTGTTTTTATATCAATATAAATATACTTATATAACAAAATATTGTTTTTCATGAATTTTTTTTGAAACATAACATTTATCAGCGCTCGGGAAATGCGATGATATATCACCCATTTATCAGCGCTACTAAATGAAGCGCTGATAAAGGGGTCCCCTTTATCTGCACTAAAAAAGCCCTGATATAGGGGGGCCTTTATCAGCGCTTTTTTAGCACTGATAAAAGCGCTCCTTTATCAGCACTTTTTTTAGCACTAATAAAGGCCCCCTTTATTAGATATATTTTTAGCGTTGATAAAGGTGTAGTGCATCCCATTCCCATTTTTTTAGTTGTGTAAGTAACATAGTGTTCAACAACAAATTACACCACATCATGGTGATGGCATACCGTACGTACGCACGAATGGTGAAATTATCATTAATATGATGGATAGAATAATGAGTATGGTTGTACCATATTTAAAATAAAATCATATTATGTATAAGGTACTGGATTTATTATTTTGGTATGGAAATAACAAAGAAAGAGAAAGTGGAAGAAGAAAAGAACATTGAAAGAGGTGATACAATAATTACCTCTTCTTTCGGTGTTTCTTTTTGATTTGAACAAAAGGGCTCCTAAGGTTAGCTTTATGATCAGGGGAAGGGCACTAGGTTAAAGTAAGGGAAGTTAGGAATTTATTTGGGTAGGGTTTGGCTGAGGCAAATGGCTTTGGAGGTGTTATTTTTAGAGAAGGGGAAGTACCCTTTTATAAGAGAGGTGAAAGACACTTTAGGAAACGTTTGAAATATTCTTTTATTATAAAATCATTTTCGGTTTCTAATGACTACAAATTTAATTATTTATAATATATGTTGTGTTTTATTCTAAATCCTCTCAACCAATAGGTTTTGGAAAAGTTTACGTCACCATATTAACCCTATCTTTTATATTTAACTCTTAGTTAAATAGTTTAACTTTAACCATGTCCTCTAGTATTATTATAATAACTGGTTAAAAAAATTACTATATAAATCAAAGAAACCCAAAGTGGTTCATTATTGATATATCTAGCCTTATCTATGTCCTTTGGCCTAACCTATGATTTTTATAAAAATTATATCAATTAATAATATAGTATTTGTTTTAAAAACTCGTTTATGTCAATTTTGACACTATTTGGTATTTTGTTTTTGTTAAAGTCATAAAAACTTTATCACATCAAATAAAATTTATCTAATCAACCCTAAAATTCCATATTAATCTAGAAATTTTTTTTTCGAATTAAAAGCCTCTGTTTAAATTTATTTTTATATTTATAATTTCAATTATTTTAATATTTCCTTGATAAAGTAATTACTACATCATCGTTGTGTCATAAATAAATTTAATTATTTAATGTTTAAAAATTATAAATAAATTAAATTATGTAGGAAATGTTTTTTCTTTCCAATTAATATTTATAGTCGAATTTATATTATGTATAACCCTATATTAAAAATTGTTCTGTTATTAGACTTTGAATTTAACACTTTTAACTCTTCATTATATAAAATAATAATAAATGTACTAATCTAATACAAGTGGACAAAAAGGATTATTTTATATCCCTACAATTGGTTTTGGTCGAAATAAACTTATCCAATATAATTTATACATGTGTTAGTGTAATTATAAAATCATTTTTACCTTTAATTACCCCATTTACTTTTGACCGTGGTAAATAAAATTCAAAAGTTATTGTTCACCAAAAAAAATTTCTTATTGAACTGAATTTTAATTATTTATGTCAACTGTGTTTCTCAAATTTTTGAAATTCAATTCACAAAAGCGATAAAATTTTGTTTTATGAAAATTAGCAAATCTGCCTAGAAAGTGGGTAAAAGACGTTAAAAAGTTCAATAAAATTTTATACATCCAATTTTATTATAAAACGACTCCAATGAATTTCATTAAACTTATATAGGTATTATATATATATATTTTTACTTGAAATAAATTTAAATAAAATAAAAAAATATTTAAATAAAAAGTTAGTTTTAAACAATAACGGAGCGTTTTTCACTATTCTTGAAAAATTGAATGTTTTCAGAAAAATAACAAAAATTCACCCTAAGATAATATTGATATTCCGAATTAAAAAATTAATTCTATTTTACCAAATTCAAAACATATATTTTTTCTTAATTAATTTAAAATTATTTCCCGCTCTTAAAACCAAAATCGTGTTTTTAAAAATTAAAAACTATCAAAATATTTACTTGTGTTTATGTCAAATTTAAATGTAAAATTACTTATACTGACCTAAATTTTATTAAATGCTAAAAATATAATCTAATTATACTTACAATCCATTCAAATGTATAATTTAACACAATAAATTACATCGATTAAAAAAGATGTTTTCAATTTAAATTTAGTATTTTTCACTATTCATCAAATTATGATTGTTATCAGAAAAGTACCAAAAATTTATACAAATTAAATTTTTATGTCCCAATTATAAAGAAGAATTTAATTTCATTAAATTGAATATTTAAAAGTGTAAAATATTTGTTTTAAAAATGGTTCTCCATTAAAAGGAGGTAAAATTGCAATTTATGAAAAATACTTCTTTGATCTGAAAAAAATGATTTTGTTCTTATATTATGTGTAAGAAACACATTATATGGGTTATAATATTATATGTAATATATATAATTCAAAATTTACTTAATACTATTCATAATCTCTTTTTGAATGGCTAGTTTGGTAAGTCATGGTGCACTCGAACTCTTTGTTGTGTGTTGTGCATATTATTTAATTACATTGAAGAGATAATGCACTATGAAATATTGGGTTGTCACATTCTCCCCTCCTTTAATAATTTTAATACTTGCAATTTTAAATTTTTAATCAAAAATAAAAGTTTAAAAATTGAAAAATACCTTTGTGGAAAACCCACATCGGAAATTGCATTAAAAAAATTTAGTCTTAATAAGAGGGAAAGAGAAATGAAAAATCCCCACCAAATTATGATATCAATTAAGAGAACATTGGTTGAAATTAGAGACACATAATTGGAGGGAAAACATAAATATTTCTAGGGAGTGATTGAGGGCCTCAAAGACATCAATCTATGATGATTTAAAATATCATCACTTCAAAAAAACATAAGTTATTATGATAATGCATTTTTGGTTTCAAGATCCTTTCCCTAAAGTTTAAGAATAAATTAATTCATATAATAATAGTAAAAAATTATTCTTGATATGTATAGTTTCATCCTTAAACTAATTCCTAGCATAAACTCATCTTTTACTCCAAAAGATAATATAATTCAAAAATATTCTATTTATCCCAATCGTAGAGGATTCCAAAAATGATGAATCTATAATTAATTTGTCAGAATATTTAAAAAAACTACATTATACAGACCAGGACATCATGTAGTCCTGTGGTAGGTGATGCACCCTTTTCACCATTCAGTTGCGGGTTCAAGTCTCACGGCCTTGCCAGACGCGACGGGTTGTCGCCAGACCTCCAGGTTGTCCTTTTATAAAGATACCAAAATAATCTTAAGAAATAATTTAACCTTAAGAATAGTATCCAATGTCAAAATTAATCCATTCCAACCTTTAGACTTGTCAAAAATACTTCTGTCCAAACCTACTGTACAAAATTTATAAGAAACATAATCATAAGGAAGATCTTTTTTCCACGTAATAACATGTGAATACCTTCATCATGTATTCTTTTAAAACACGATAACACATTGAATTACCATAAAACTTTATTGATTACATTCATATATCCTTATTCCTTAAATAATATTGGATATACTTTTTATATCCAAAAATGTTGTAAAATCCAATAATAATGGAATAAAAAAACAATTAATTAGTTTTTAAGAATTCAAGAATATCGAATATAATTTATCCAAATCAATCATATCTTATTCCAAAAATCACTACCTCAGTATCTGAATCATATTAAGGTTTATCTTTCCTTCAACCATGTATTTTCCAAAAAGTTTAAGTAGCTATTGAGTCACTTTTCTTAGAACCATATAATCTAAAATCCTCAATGAAATAGTACTTTAGTACAATCCTTATTTCTTTCCATAATTCATATAACCAGTAAATAATTGATACAACACTCAAATGAAATAATTTTTTAATAACAACATAAGAAAACTAGTCATTCTCCTTCATCTGTGGCAATATCATAACATGATTATTATCTAAGAGCGTCATTTGGGTCATACTCTGATGATTTGGATATTGATTCAGGTAGTGTACCAACTCCTTGCAGATGAAGCATTATATATTTGAAACCTTTTTCTTACACTTTCAATCACGTACATGGTGTCCTTTTTCTCTACACTTATAACAAACTCCCATTCCATTCAATATTTTACCATGGTTATTCTTTCTATAGTTATCACATATGGGAAAATCCTTCTTTCCCTTCTCCCCTTTATCCATCTTTCTCACTACCATCCTTTTCTTATCTTACATCCCATCAAATCCATAGGACTCAAAAAATTATTTACTTATCTTATTTACCCATGATATTGTTTCTTCGTATGATGAGAATACATGGGAGACTATTTCCCTTATAAATTGTATCATAATACCGTGAAAGATATGATCCTTCTTAGTCTTTGGATCATGCGTGTTGATGAAGTTCTCATTACTTCTACTAGGTTCCATTTCTAAACAATGGAAAACAGTAGATTATTTTATGAAACATAATGAATACTTCCAAACATGTCAAATACCTAACGTAAATTGAAAATATTATGCATATAATCTATAATCATAAAAAAATGTTTTCTTTGAGGAAGTAATTACTCTTAAATATTTCATAATTTCTTGTAAAGAAAATATGAATTATATTAAGAAAATCCCTTGGGAGTATCATAACCATGAGTGCAGCAAGGCCGGTTGTCGTTTACCTGGATACCCCGGGTCAAGCTCGAAACTCCTTGTTGGAGTTTTCACTCCTAGGTACATATGTGCCAAAGCCACCTCTACCTGTTCGTATCCAGACAAAGATGTATTTATTGGAAAATACACAAAATCTCTACATTAAAAAAATTCTAGGAAGTTATTCTATACTAATCCTCAAAGTCTATCTTAAGGTAATGTTGTCTAATTAGAGTTTTTCTTAATCTGGTTTCCATGGTTTGTACTAAACTTCCTCTGATACCAAATATAACACCCTAACCCTAGAAGCTCAAAGCTGGTGAATTATTTTAATACATTGGAATGATTACAAGTAATCAAGTCCTGAAGGACTGATTAGTTTAGTAGTCTTGGAAAATAGATTACATACATGAACATTACATTAAACATTGAAACATAAAACACAACATAAATAATCCGTTGAGAATGTCATTATTCCACAAGCTTAACACTAGATATCAAACATAATACACTTCTTGAAATCTTGGTAAAACAAAACATAAGAAATGGGTGATCTTAGATGCTCAGTTAGGGTAAATAATTTAGAGGAACCTATAAACTATTAAGACAAGATGTGTAATAAAAACAAAAGCCTTTTAAACATAAAAATAAACATAATATAGAGAAAATAAATCAAACATTACCATATAAACATGCACATGGATATTATAATAGTCAAATAATCACATGTAATAATTAATTTCATAATGAGGGAATGCCTAATGCCAGAAATCATTACTAGATAGTCAAGGCCTCATGCCAAGACTACAAATAAAATTTTTGTCAAGGCCTTTTGCCAAGACACTAGTTTGTCTCATGTGACCTACCGATGCATCGAGAGGCTATAGAGGCCCCCACCCATCACTTACTAAGTCCACGACATTCCTCATATGAAAATACTCAAACATAACTTAAACATTAATATTAAAACTAGCATAAGAAATGTGAATACTTCAACCATAAACCATGAAGGGTATAAAAATAGAACATCCAATGTCAAACATATCATAACACATTCGATACAATATGGAAGATTGTATTATAATAAATCAACCTTAATCAAGATTAATATCTGGTAAAGAATGATGACAAAGTTGAAAATGACTAGTAAAACTTTTTGAGAGAAATATCCCTTTTTTGAAATCATTTAAAAGTAGAACATTTACAAAGGAATTCATTTGCAAGATATTTTTTAATCAAATTGTCCCATACCACATTGAAACTTTTTATAGGAATTAACATTTTAAAAAAATCATGTCCATATAAATAAATCCATAAAACCATTTTGAAAACATTGACATTAATGAAAATTATTTAGAATAATAAGTATTTAAAACAATTAAAATGATGTTTTATTTAAATAGTACATTAAAATAATCATTTTGAAATGGTTTTTCATGAAACATGAACATGGAAGATAAATATTTCCCAAAAAATACTTACACATAAACAACCTCGTAAAATATTGATATTGAGAAATTAACCATTACCTTGAACTTTCCATTGGTTGAGGGTACGTTTAACCATCATTATAATGACCATAGTATTTTATTAAATTATACTATAACCATATTAATATTTATTATATCATACATGAATCATTTATGACTTTATACTTCCCATTAAATAATGACTTCCATGTTAATTTAACATTTTGTATAATAATCGCATTCTTTATCGTACGTGTTTTAACTTGTTATTCCTGATCATATCGTTTAGATCATGATTTGAATACATTCATAATATACCACATAATTTATATATAATATATATTTAGAATATAAATATGTATAATAGATAGATATATGAAATGGAAAACACCGTTTATGCAGACAGTAAGTCGTACGTACACATAAATTTTTTTTCCATTTTCATATCGTATTGAATGGAAATAAGTGAATAAGATATATTTAAGTACATATATATATATATATATATCCAGTATAATAATTATGTCATATATTACATACTTATTAATAATATATATTTTTATAATCATCGTTGAACGGTGAACCTAGAAATGAATTTCATCGCGTCGTGGAGATGGTAAACTGTACGTATACACGGGCGACGATGTCATTTTCTAAATTATTAAAAGATGTTGAATTTTCTGGTATATTAATTTTAAAGATAAATTTTCATGTTATTTTAATTATTTATATACATATTTCTCATCATTATATCCATCCAAATAACACAGTGTGGAATAACAAATTACACCACGGTATGGAGATGGTAAGCCGTACGAACGCCCGTAGGGTGACCTTTTCATTAATAGGATGGATAGAATAATGAGTATGGTTGTAACATATTTATAATAACATCAAAGTATTTAGATGTTACTGGGGTTATTATTTTGGTATGGAAATAAAAAAGAAAGAGAAAGTGGAAGATGAAAAGAACATTGAAAGAGGTGTTAAAATAATTACCTCTTCTTTGGGTGTTTCCTTTTGATTTGAAAAAAATAGCTCCTTAGGTTGGATTTATGATCAAGGTAATGAATATAGGTTGAAGTGAAGGATGTTGGGAGGAGATTTGGTTAGGTTTTGTCCAAGCCAAATGGATTTGGAGGTGTGATTTTGAGAGAAGGGGAAGTACCCTTTTATAAGAGAGGTGAGGGTCACTTTAGGAAAAGTTTGAAACATTATTTTATTATAAAATAAATTTCAGATTATAATGGCTAAAAATTGATGTATTCAGTTTATAAGGTGTGAATGGGTCGAAATAATCTAAACCAATATGTTTTAGAAAAGTTTAGGTCTCCATATTAACCCTATCCTTTAGATTTAACTCTTAGTTAAATAATTTAAATTTTACCGTGTCCTCTTGTATTCTAATAATAAATGGTCAATAAACTTGATATATAAAGACAATAAATCCCCAAGTGGTTAAATATTGATATATCTAACCTTATCTTAGTAATTTTACCAAAATTTAGATTTTTAAAAATATTATATCAATTAATAATATAATATTTATTTTAAAAACTCATTTATGTCAATTTTGACACTATTTGGTATTTGGTTTTTGTTAAAGTTATAAAACATTATCACTTCTAATTAAATTTATTTAATAAACCCTAAAATGTCTTATTAAGCTATAAAATTATTTTATGGCATCAAAATATTCAATTTACATTTATTTTTATATTTATAATATCAATTCTTTTAATCATTCATTGATAAAGTAGTTATTGCATCATCACTGTGTCATAAATAAATTTTATTATTTAATCTCTAAAATATATAATTATAATTACATTATGAAGGAAATATTTTTAGATTTCTAATTAATATTTATAGTTGAATTTATCTTATGTATAACCCTATATTATAAATGGTTTAGTTATTAAAATTGAAGTTAACACTTTTAACTCTTTTTTAAATAAAATAATAATAAATGTCCTAATCTAATCCAAGTGGACCAAAAGGATCATATTTTATTCCTACGATTTGTTGTGGTCGAAATACACTTATCTAATAGAATCCGGATAGGTGGTAGGGGAATTATAATATCATTTTTACCTTTAATTACCATATTTACTTTTAATAGTGGAAAATAAATGTCAAAAGTAACTATTAAGAAAAATTATTTTCCTCTTATTGAACTACAATTATTTACTGAATTCAACCATGTCTCTCAAATTTTTGAAATTCAATTCCCAAAATCAGTAAAATTACATTTTATGCAAATTTGAAAATGTACCTAGAAAATGGGTAAAAGGCGTTAAAAAATTCAATAAAATTTTATACAACTAATTTTATTATAAAATGACTTCATTGAATTACATTTATATTATATAGGTACTATATATCTATTTTTTATTAAAAAAATCTGTAAAATAAATAACTATTTAAATAAAAAGTCAGTTTTAAACAATAATGTAGTGTTTTTCACTATTTATCAAAATTTGAATGTTTTCAGAAAAATACCAAAAATTCACCCTAAGCTGATTTTGATATTACGAATTAAAAATTAAATTCTTTTTTACCAAATTAAAAACATAAAAGTTGCATTAATTAATTTAAAATTAATTCCCACTATTAAAAGAAAAAGGTGGGTTTTTAAAAAGTAAAAACTATCAATAGATTTATTGTGTTTATGTCAAATTTAAATGTAAAATTACATAAATTAACCAAAATTGTATGAAATGATAAAAATATAATCTAATTATAATTTCAAACCATTTAAAGGCTTAATTTGACTCTATAAATTATTTCGATTAAAAAAGTTGTTTTCAATTAAAATTTAGAATATTTCACTATTCATCCAAATATGAAAGTTATGAGAAAAGTACCAAAAATTCATCCAAACTAATATTTTATTTCCCAATTATTAAGAATAATATAATTTTATTAAATTGAATATATAAAAGTATAAAATATTGGTTTTTAAAAGGGGTCTCAATTAAAAGGTAGTAAAATTGCATTTTTTTAAAATACTTCTTTTATCTGAAAAAAATGAATTTGTTCTTATATTATGTCTAATAAACACCTAATATGGATTATAAAATTATATGTAGTATATAAAATTCAAAATTGAGTTAACACTATTCATAACCGCTTTTTGAACGGCTAGATTGATTTTTCGTGGTGCGCTTGAACTCTGTGTTGTGTGTAGCGCAAGTTATTGAATTACTTTAAAGAGATAACGTACTACGAAATCTTAGGGTGTTACATCAATGATCATTTGTCTTTTGATACTTACCCTAACTGATGATATTGACAAGAAAACCACCATATATTGAGCCAAATAATGCACTTTTATAAGAAAAAAAATCCTTTTGTTAGTAATAATATTAAAAAATAAAATTAACATAAAGTGTTAATTTTAAAATTAACTTTGATTAATACTAGGATCATATTGTATTATATTTATTTTTGGTTAATTATTTCATGTCACGTCATTTCTTATTGACATTGAAGAATTATATTTGTAAAAATTAAATAAAAAATTATTAGATAAAAATGATAATGAAATCAATTAAGTAATAATAGATATAATTATGAGTAAATAATAATCTTTTTGGATCGTTTTTTCCATGTGATGTGAATTTCAAACTAAAATGAAACTTATATATTGAAAATACACAATTGGATTCATAACAATCAGATAATTTGGAGGATTTATGTGTGGTTGATTCCTATACATCACTAATTAATTTTGGATCAATTTTTGAAAGTATCAAAATAATATAAAGGATTTTTCTCAGTTTTGATCACACCACCTGTCTTTTTACTAAATCGTCATTTTAAACTAGAAATGTGAAATTTTTCTCATAAAGGTCCCATCATGTGTTAGTTTTATGAGAGAAAAATTACTACACATTAAAAATATTTTTTGAATCATTTTAAAAAATTATTAAGATAATTTTAGTGTGTTTGCTCAGTTTTTTAGTGAGTGACGCTTTTTGAATTAAAATGTAAATTTTAAGCTAATAATAGACACTTTGAGCCATAATAGGGATATATTGTATCATATTGAGGGATGACTGATTCTTTCACAAACAAATGACTTATGGCCCATTTTACAAAAGTATCAAAATAATCTGAAAGCATTTTCCCAGTTTTGATTAGGTCAATTTCCCTTTTTACAAAAATTGATGTTAGTTTTAAATAAAAAGACATTATTGGAGTAACATCGGACATATTGTGCATCATGTTGAGGTTTAGTTGATTCCTAAAAATCTCAAATTATTTATTTATCATTTTCAAAAATTATTAACACATTTTAGTTGTGTTTTCATAGTTTTGAGTATGTCACTTGTATTTTTTTTACTAAAATGTTATTTTAAACTGGAAACATGAACTCTGACTCATACTGTTTACATCGTGTCTTGGTTTGATTTAAGATATATTTCTACACATCAAAAATCATTTATGAATTATTTTCCTAAATTATCAAGATAATCTTAGTGTGTTTGCTCATTTTTCAGTTACTGGCAATTTTTGAACTAAAATGTCTACTTTAAACAGATAACAGACACTCTGAGTCATACCAGACACATCCTATATCCGATTGAGGTGAGGATAAATCATATGTGTCAGAAATTACTTATGGATGACATTCCTAATGTATCAAACAATTTTAATTCATTTTCTCAGTTTTGAGTAGCTCATTTGTCCATTTTACTAAAATTGATGTCAATTTTTTTAAAAAGATGCACATAAAGTCATATCAGCCACATTGTATATCAGATTTAAGTGAGGATTATTATTAAATTTCTCAAATGACTTATAGATCACTTTAAAAAGTATAAAAACAATATGAATTTAGTTTTTAGTTTTGAGTATGTCACTTATCTTTTTATATTAAAATATCATTTTAAACATAAAACAAGAACATTCACTCACATAAGTAGCATTGTTTATTATTTTTTTGTGAGACTAGTTCCTAAACAAAAAATTTACTTATGAATTATTTTATCCTAAATTTTAATGATAATCCAAGAACACTTTCTCTTTTTTTAGTGAGTTAACTTTTTGAACTAAAATATATATTTGAAACTAGTATCGGTCACTTTTAGTCATATCAGGAACATTATGTATCCTATTGAGGTGTGTCTAATTCATACACATCAAAAATTTCATATGCATAATTTTTCCATAATATTAGAACTATATGAATTAATTTTCACAATTTTGAGTAGGCCAGTTGTCCTTTTTACTAAAATTGATGCCAATTTTAAATAAAAAGACACACTTAGAGTCATACCGATCACACTATGATTTATATTGAGGTTTAGATGATTCCTACACATATAAAATTACTTATGGATTATTTTCCTAAAATATAGAAACAATAATAATGTATTCTATTGGTTTTGAGTACATCACTATTATTTTTTTACTAAAATGTCATTTTAAACTGGAAAGACGCACATTAACTCATATCGGTGACATAATCTATCAGTTTGATGTGAGAATAATTTCTCTATGTCAAAAATTATTTAAAAATAATTTTAATAAATTATCATGAAAATATGAGCATGTTTTCTCAGTTTTCAGTGAGTGAAAGTTTTTGAACTAAAATGTCGATTTTAAAATGATAAAAGACACTTTGATTCATATCAGGAACATCTTGTAAATTATTGAGTTGAGGCTGATTAAGACACATATAAATTGACTTAAGGATCATTTACCCATGGTATCAAATCAATCCTTATGAGTTTTATCAGTTTTGAGTAGGTTAGATGTCATTTTTACTAAAATTTATTTCAATTTCAAATAAAAATACGCACTTAAAGTCATACCGATCACACCAAGCATAATATTGAGGTGTTTATCATTACTACAAGTCTCAAGTGACTTATGGATATTTTTTATAATGTATCGAAACAATAATAATTTATTTTCTCAATTTTGAGTACCTCAGTTATCTCTTTTTACTAAAATTACATTTTAATCTGGAAACATGCACTTTGACTCATACGGGTAACATCGTGTATAAAATTTATGTGATAATGATTCATACACATAACAAGTGATTTATGAATCATTATTATAAATTATGAATATAATATGATATTTTTTTCAGTTTTAGTTAGTGACACTTTTTGAACTAAAATGTCGATTTAAAACTGATAATAGACACTTTGAGTCATATAAGGTAAATCATGTATCAAATTATGGGAAGGGTAATTCCTACATATCATTAATTAATGATGGATAATTTGACTAAGATATAAAAATCAAATAATTTTTTTATCACTTTTTAGTTTGTGAGTTTTCTTTTTTACAAAAATGGATGTTAATTTGTTTTAAAAGATGCACTTTGATTCATACCGGTCATAAAATTCGTCAAAATGTGGTGTGGATGACTCTTACATGCCTAAAATGACTTATGGATTATTTTTTAAAATTATAAAAACAATATTAAAGATTTTTATAAATTTTCATTATGTAACATTACTATTTTATTATAATGTCATTCTAAAATTGAAACACACACTTTGACTCATACGATTTACATTATGTGTCGGTTTCATGTGATACTAATATCTACACAATAAAAATTATTTATCAATATTTTCATAAATTATTACGATAATATGATCATTTTTTCTTGGTTTTTAGTGAGTGATGCTTTTTTAGCTAAAATTATTATTTTAAACCGATAACAAAAACTTAGAGTCATACTCGGAACATTGTGTATTAGATTGAGGTGCAGATGATTCCTAAATATCAAAAATGTCTTATAGATCATTATATTGAAGTATAAAAACAATAGTAATATGTTTTCTTGGTATTGAGTATGTCATTTTACCTTTTTACTAAAATTTATATAATTTTTAAATAAAAAAGAAGCCCTTTAGTCATACCAGTCACACTTTTTGTCAGATTGAGGTGTGGAAAATTCTTATACATCTAAAAGTATCAAAAAATCCTAAATTCCAATTTTAAAATTCTATCCATCAGATTTATTTTTAGAACATCCAACACTATATATTTACTTTATATTCATAGACAAAATATCTTTTATGGTTAAGAGTATCAAGTCAATATACAGTGTTGCAGTTTGATAAAGAAAGGCAATGGAAACATGGTCACATTGGATGAAAAGACCATTAAATCTATTTTTTATTTTCGTATATAGTTGAAATCATTACATGAATTCTCAAAAGATCTATGAAAAAACTAAATAATTATTAGATAATAACTAATAGGAAGTTAACTTAAAAATAGTAGGTAAAATGATTAAAAAATTAATTAAATAATTTGTATGAATTCAGATTTTCATAATGGTAGTATAAATTCTTGACACAATTCATTATTTTCAGTATCTTAGTTATAGGATCAAAGTCCAAACTCTAAAAAGCATGAGGATCTCTGACCAAACCACCCACACTCAAAAAAGGAATCCACCTATATAACAAAAACATTATTATATGAATAATAAAAAATATAAATAAATTAAACAAAAATATGAAATAATAAATTAATTTAATGGGGAATGATTTTATTATAAAAATTTCAACATTACCTATGTGATTAAGTAGTGAAGGGAATTTGAAGGAATGTGATAAATTCAATCACTTCTAGGGTGAAATGGTTTTGAAGGAGAATAAATATGTTGATGTTTCGGAGGAGAAAGTCATGAAATGTGTACATAAATCTTCTAAAATAATGAAACTATGAAAATATGACTTCCCAATAGATCTGTGAAAAAAGGTAAATAAGTATTAGACAAAAATTATAAGGTAATTAACTAACAAATTGTACCTAAAATAAAAAAATAATAATTAAATTAGTATTAGAAATTCAACTTTTCATGATGGTTGTATACATTCTTAACCCACTTCCTTATTGTCATTATCTTAGTTATAGCCTCAAGTCTAATCTCTCATGAGTTTGGTAAACTTTTAAGAAACCGCCCCAACTCCAACAGATGAGTCCACCTGTTTAGGAAAACAATTCTTATGTGCGTAATATTAAAAATAAATAAATTAAACATAATTGTGAAATAATACATTAATTCTGTAGACAATTATTTTTCAATGAAAAAATCAAGATTGCCTATTTTATTAAGCAGTGGATGGAACATGAAGGAAAGTGAGAAATTTCAACACTACATGGGTGAAAATATTTTGAGGAAAAATAAGTCTATGGAAATTTTGGTGCAGAAAGACATGAAATATAGGGAAAAAAATTACAAAATAAATGAACTCAACGAGGAATAATGAAAATTAAATCAATATTTCCTTATTTAATTTTTTTTGTTAAAATATAGAAAGTATATCATAAAATTTCCCTTACAAATTCCCAATGTGTTTCTTTTATTATTTTTTGTAATTCTATCGGATTGGTAGAAATCATTATGTGTAGAATATATTGTCTGAATTAGTAGTAAAACATTAAATTTATATTATGTTAATGTATTAGATAACAGTTAACATTATGAGGAAAAACATAGTATATTAAAAAACTTATTTACCTTCACTTTGAAATCATGATTTTTAATTGATTGTGACCTCTTAATCAAAGGGTCATCCTAGATTGAATTCAATGTACTCATATTTTCAACCAATTTGGAACAGAAAATTATCACTTGAAATGTTTCCTAATCCATGTCATATATATGTTCGATAATGCGAAAATATAACATATTTTCATAAATTGTATTTCAATCCTTGGAACCTGATTTGTGAATAACTTCTCCCATTATAATAACAAAACTATTTTTCATCGTACTGAAGCCATCATGTTCTTTTTTTTTGAACATATAACCATTGATTACAAAACCGGTGTATGATAAAACATTTTCATTCGGTCCCTTGTCTATCTATAATATTTTTTCGACAATTGAATTAAGATTTTTAGATAACTCCTTATAAATATGATAATGGAACAATCTTATAAACTACTGATTATGTCTACTGGATATCCATCATTCATCTCTTTTCAGATTTAAAAATCTAAAAAAAATCTTTGTGGGATAAAATTTATGGATCGACATCTTTACTTTTATATAAAATGTAAAGGTGTAATTTCTACCACTATTTCATTGTAATTGTAACAACATATCTTTCAAAACTCCATTCTCCCATAATCCATCCATAATTTAGAGACTTTGGTAGATCAGTGTTTTCAATATTGGATAATTAATCGGTACATAATTCAATAGCTACTGCAATAGTAGATTATTCTGTTATAAAACCTTCTGGATGAATTTTATTCTTCAAATACCCTTTCAAAATATTCATATACCATTAAATGGGGTACATCCATCTTTATTGGATCATTCCATATAATTGAACCACATTATCCATGTGAACCAACATCTGAACCATTATATTAAAGAATTATGGTGGAAATAACATATCAATTTCACATAATATTACTACAACCTCCTTATTCATTATTGGAAAATTCATTAGTTATATAACTTTACTACATATGTATATAAAAAACAAGTAGATCATGGTTAATGTATGTCATAAATTTTGAGGCTGAATGTAATTAAAAGCAATTGGCATCAAATCTTGCATCAAAACCTAAAATTCATGTGATTTTAGTCTATTTAACTTCAAATTAGTCATTGACAGGAGATTACCCATATTTAATGAATACCCCTCTAAAAATTTCACACTATAAAGGAAATGATTTTTTTAATTTTCCCAGTCTAGATAGAGTGTAAGTTTCTAGAGGGTGAAAAGTATTCTCATTACCTTTCACTAGTGCCAACTCTTCCCTCATCCCCATTTCAATCATATCTGACCTATAATTTATTATATAAAATGTTTTTGAAAGAAAATTAAGTAATCTTCCAATAAAACAATCAAATATTTTTTTCTATCTACATGAAATTAAGCAAACTATTGACATACAAAAAATTTCAATACTACAATTCAATGAAAATAGATCACTTCTTCCAACTTGATTTTGTATGTTTTTTTGAAAATGGTTTATTGAAAATAGGGTCAATATATTTTAATTTATCGAATAGTTTATCTCCTATTACTAGAGAAGGGTTTGAAACATGGTTGATATTACAATCAAATGTTGTCATCTAGGATCCGTATTTTTCTCGCTGAGGTTAAAAATATTAAATTTCTTAAAAACACAGTCTTTGAGTAATGTTTCAACCAAAATGAGGGTGTGTATTTTAACAAATGGAACACCACAATATTCCTTTAATGTTATAGCCTGATATATTTTCATATGAGGGGAAGTTAATTTTCATCTTGTAAAACATGCCCCTAAATGTAATTTTGTTACTTATATGAGGATCATACATTTTAACACATGTATCCCACATAAATTTTAGATTTTCAATCAATGTATATAATTAGTAATCAATAAAATTATGGGGTTCCTCTATTCTAGATATAAGTAGAGACAAAATAATATATTTTTATTTCATGCATAACCATAGAAGAATGTTACAACATTCCAACATGAAGGGCCATGTACTGTGAGTAATACACCATACAACCAAAGGATTTATTCCATTTATAGATAATGCAAGAAGAATGTTTCTGGAATCATTTTCAAATTTAGGATACTCATAATCAATTTTCATCCACTAAGTAGAATCTTCTAGATGACATAGGTTCCCATATTTAATTCATGTATCTGAATTTCATGTCAATTTTCTCATTGTATCCTGACATCTATATATTCTTATTAACTTTGGAATTATTTAAAAGTAAAATAAATATTTTTAAGTACTTGAATCATTTTTCTTATGTCGATCTACTCCGCACTTAGGGAATTTTCTGAGTGATTCATGGTCCATGAGTAACAATATGAAATCATTTGGACAAGCATGCACTTTTTTGGGATCATGCTGATTGAACATAGCATTCATTTAGCTTCATATGTTCGACATGGTTTGTCAATTTCTTTTGGTATCATATCATTCATCAGACCAAGTAGTTTTGTAATGATTATTCCACTCCTTCCAATTCCAGATTTAAAATTCTAAAACATTAATACAACTTAAAGTGTTTTATATTTAGTACAAATGGAATAAAATAGTCTCTTAGCATAGATTTTTAACTTCCCAAGAAACATTGGATAATAACAGTGGTCATATTAAATTTCCATTTTCATTTCTTCCATGTGATCTCCATCATCATTTACACTAGTATTAATATTAAATAATCAATAAACCAGAGTATCATCACAATCAGTGTGCACATTTAGTTTTTCATCCTTTTTAGTCCAACATTTATTACTATGATCTATTACATGACAAATACAATGTTCTTCTAACTCTTCCAGACTAATTTGTATTGTATATAGACAACATAAACACAAAAATGATTTGATAAGGGTCGTATGTGTGCTCTATTGAGAACATGATGTACTCTTTAACTTCGTCTTTATACTCTTTCTTCAAACTATTAACATGCATCCATTTTCAATTAATATCCATCCTTTTGGGTTCATAATATGTTAATTTTATATGATAAATAAATAAATAAACATAAGATATTAATTATAAAAGGTGAATATAAGATATTATTTTAATAAGTGAAACCCAACATTTGATTGTTTCAAATAATTTCAGTATTCTTTGAAGGAAATGGGTAATTGAATTTAATAAAAGAATTATTCAAATATGGTAATTACCATCCTATGAATTCATCTAAAGGTGAAAGTTATAAACAAATTTCATCCTCATTATCTCATATCGCAAATACTTATGATTTCATTTTGTTGTTTGACACTCATCCTCTATATCTTATGGACATGAACCTATGTTTATTGAAATAATCTAATCAGTAGTCATTCCTAGGACAACTAGTACTCATATTTTTACAAACACCATAAAATATATAATAAATGATTCTCACAAAAAAATCAATAATAATTATTGGGTTGATAAAGATTATGGGGATGATAGTTTTACTCTATTATGTTCTATAAAAGTCATAATTCCTTTTATTTATGAGAATTAATCCAATAGAAGTAGTTATTTTCTCATGTCCGGTTGATGTTGAGATTTGGGGGGCATATATGTTCTTTTTTATGATTCAAGGGGTCTTTATGGGGACATGTTATGATGTATGAATCCTTGGGCCTCTATGAATTCTATATTTCTAATAGAAATACAACTTTAAATACTTTCAATCCTCTAACTAATACTAGTACTACATCAAATAAAATTATCTGTCAAGTCTTTATTAAATCCCTTAAATAAATGAAAAATATAATATAAGCAATTAAGAAGTAAGAAAAAACCAAAATATGATAAACAAGAATAATAAAATCCCATTCCATCAACTAAAATATATGAAAATGTATTCATAAAACAGTTTAATAGTAATTATGGAATATATATACTTTTAAGTTAAAGTGGAGATGAACTATACATAAAAACATGTTTTTAAGTGAGATGAACCATAATAAGTAAAATTGGATGATTAATTTAAACCATTGAATGAATACTATTGTGCATGTGACAAATTAAATGGTAGTATGAAGGATTTTAAATATTTTTTAAAAATATAGATGTATTTGAATATTTAATTAGAATATATTATATGAAAAATAATGGAATGTAAGAGGAATTTATTATTGATGTTACACTAAAGAATTTACAAAAGAAACATCCTTTCCTATTTGATATTGGTTTTTTATTTCATTTAAATGACATTCCATATATTCTGGATTACACATTATTTTTAAATTATTACACACTATTATGTCATTCTCGCATGACCTGTATTTTGATCTAAGTCATAAATTTTCCATCTACTTAACAACATATTTATGTTCTTATGTCACACTAACATGTTTTATGATTATTATCTAAGGTCTTGTGATATTTTGTTAAGATATTTTTATCTTCATCTAGTACTCCTTCAAGTTTATGATTTGACACATTATGATATATTTTCCCTCTACTGAGAATCTAACCACATCCCTTTCCTATGTTTCAATTCCCCTTGTTAAAAAGTTGATTATGTCATGTGATATTTCAAAAGGGATATAGAGGATGGGGATTATAGATTAGAGTTTTCAAGTGTTGTGAAATAAGATTTTTATAAACCTAATCATCGATACAGTAAACCTTTCTATCATCAGGTTGTGCGACTATTTGTGTGATCTATTATCTAAATTATGAAATTATTTCATTATTTATGTTATTTTTATGCTGGGTCACTTTATTTATTGTAGTTGTGGTTGTGACATTAATGTAGATCATTATTTTAGGGTTCATGCTAGTGGCATTAAAAATTATCATTCCCTCCTGCATCTTTTTACTCCAAACTATTTTCAAGATGGAATACTTCCATTCAACCAAGAATCAAGAGATTAAAATCCTCATGACCATTTTTTTTATAGTAATAGTAATTTTTTATTATGGGATTTTTCATTGCATAGAATATTGAGAGGTCTGGGATACCAAAATATGTATTCTAATTATAATTAAATAACCAGTACACAACTAATATATGTTATTAACATAAATTTCCAATTATTATTTTTTAATTTATTAAGGTATCTTTAGTATTTTAAAAATATTTTTATCTCTTTATTTAATTTCATAATAGTACTTATTAGTTCAAAAGAAATTAAACTACGTTATTTAATAAATCAATAAAAAAATTGTTAAAATAATAAAAACACATTGATAAATTTGAAAAAAAATATTTAATTTTCACAATAAAATCTACTATTTTTTGGTGTATTTTCAATTGTAAATAAAAAATAACTTCTAAGTTGTTTACACCGATAGCTCATGATGTCCAAGTCCTCCCTGCAATGGATGTTCTTGAAATAAAAAAATCATTGAATCAGTTAATGATGTTTATGGGGTGGTCAAGACATGACTCGTGATTACCTAAAATGGTAGCTTTTGGTACATGGTTAGGATAAATGGAATGTAGTAAGAGTTGATAATTTTTAACGTCACTTGAAAGCCACTTAAAATAGTGATATCCATTAGCGTCACAAATTAATACACAATCACAACAACAATAAATATGAAAGAAGACTATATTATATTATAGAATTGTTTCCAAAGGTGTATACCTCGACATACCTTAGTAAAAGGAAATAAAAGGCACACCTGGTGTGCCTCATCACTAGTGAGGTAGTGCGACCACACTAAGATGCACCAAAGGAGAGAGACTCACACAATAACTCGAAAGGAGTTATAAATCTATGCATGATAAATGTGAACCACCAACTGAACAGGGAGACAGAAATTGTGGGTGCATGGAAGGAAGAAATCAAGGGTGACTTGATGGAAATTGAGGATAGAGGTGAAAAAATGTTTCCAAAAAACACAAATAGATATCATCAAACAAGTAATCAATGAATGTGGAGGAATAGAAAATAACATACCTTGGATTGAAGTAGTTAATCATCCAAGAGAAAGTAGAGATATCTCCAAACATGGATTTCTTTTGATTCTTCGATTCATTTGACCCTTTTATTTTTTAAGCCATTAATTCGAGCCTTGTAATTGTTGGATCCTTGATTCTTACATTTACTTGACTTTAGATTCGACAATGTGGAGTGCCAGCAGTAGTGGTTTTCCCGGGAAATCTAAGGATATCATGACTAGTTCGTGATGGTTAGTGTTCTTAAAATAAACTGGAACAAATGTATCAGCCCTTCTAAAAGAGCATGGATAAAGATCCCTTTTATTAGCACTAAGTTAATAAGTGCTGATAAATGGAATCCTTATCAGCACTTTTTTTGCGCTCACAAAGATATAGCTTTATCAGAGTTCAAAAAGAACTCATAAAATCCATATTTCTCAATGATAATGGTTTAACGTCGATAAAGATGGCTTTTATCGGTGCTTTTTTAGCACAAATAAAGATTCCTTTAATCATCACTTATTACTTAAGTGCTAACAAAAAATTTATAATTATAATTACAAATAATGAAAATTATAAATATATATATATAATTATATGTATAATAAATATATATAAATAGAAATATAGTGAATCAATTCATTATTTAAAAAAATTTATTATAATTCAATTATTATATAAATATATAATAATTTATTTATAACTATAAAAATTCTTTTAAAAAAAATAATATTTATATATTTATATCATTATATATATATAATTATATATATATATATATAATCTTATATATATATAAAGTTAATAAATATAGAAAATATACTCATTATATAAATAAATTTATAAAAATTATATAATTATTTAAATATATATAATAATTTTTTTATAATTATATAAATACTTTTTAAAAAATATTAAATATTTATTTATAATTATAATTATATAAATTTATACATATGGTAAATATACATTTATTAATATATTTACTTATAAAAATTTATTTACAAACATATTTTTAACATTTTTAATGAATATTTAATTTTAAGTGGATGCATATTAAAAATGAGTGAAATTGAATAATTAAAAATGAGTGAAATTGAATAATTAAAAATGAGTACACTTTAACATTATTGAAAATATGGAAAAAATATTGTTAATTAATAATTAATTATTAAAAAAATATGGATATATATTTTTATAAAGATGAATACATACTAAAAATGGTAAAACAAATAAATTAAAAATACAGAAATAAATAATAGAAATTGATTAAATTTCCTAAATAATTAAAAATAAAAAATATTAAAAATGATTTAATACCAAACTGTAATAAATTTAATAATAAATAAATAAAATTTATAGATTAAATACATGATATATTAAATTGTTCACGTTATAATGAAATTCTAAAATGAAAAATAAAATTTGAATAAATTACATAAAGATTTCACTAATTACGTAAATATTGGTGTGTGTGTGTGTGTCTTGGATACAAAAATGAATTAATTATATAATGTTTATGAAATCAATATAAAATTTTCTTGATATATGTAAAATTGAAAAAACAAATGATATTCAATTATGTTCACTAATCGATGCATTAGTCAGTATCTTTGATTCATATTATTTATTAATTATAAATCATTTTTTACTAAATATATCACTATTTAATGTAAAGCATAAATATTTTGTATTATATAAACCTTGTTTATATACATCTATATATATATAAATAATTTTTATTAATATTATCAATAATTTTTTAATTAATACAATGTCTAATATTTTTCTTAATTTATTTTTTTTTATTTTTATTTGATTAATTTCCATTTTACATATATCTATATATTTAATATATAAAATTTTTCAGTATTTATAATTTATATATAATATAATCAATTTATTCATTTTTATAAATATTTATTTAATAAAAAAAGTTAGTATTTTTTAATAAACTCATTATAATTTATTTATTTATTTCATTTCATTCGAGACCTTTATCAGCAATAAAAAAATACAGATAAAGGATCTCTTTATCAGTGCTAAAAATAAATTAATGATAAAGGATAACATTTAACAATGCTGAAAATAAAGCACTGATAAAGGGTACCTTTTATCATCCCTAGTGAAAAGCACTAATTAAGGTTACCCTTTATCATCACTAAAAAAGCACCAATAAACGTCAGTGATGTTAAAGGTCTATTTTGTAGTAGTGAAGGATGAATATCGTCTCTCTTAAATAGCATAAAGAGAGGATATGGAATGATATCATAAATCCAATTCACTAAGAAAAAGTCTCAATCTCCCAAGGTATGATCTTCTATAATGGTTGGACATAAATAAACAAGGAGAAATAATCATCAAAGTCTATAACTACATTAAGAAACATCATCTGAAGCACTGTGCGAAAATTATTAAATATTATTTGGAAAAAATATCAGGTATGGTTAGGTGGGAAAATATATCATTAGATGTATAATAATATATTAATTCCATGTTAAAATCCCAATATAATGATATATGTGCTTCCCCATTGAAAAAAGACAAAATCCGAGGAATGAGGTGACAATTTCAACTATTTTAAAGCCTGCACGAACACTGCCAAACCCTCCACCATGACCAATGCATGATTATAGTTCTCTTGAAATTCCTAGAATAAAATATCATGTTATTATATTTATTAAAAAATCCTAGTCAATTATCTCTCTACAAAACCACTAGAAGGGGTGTGGAGACGTTTTCCAAGTCATGGCCCTTATTTTACTTCTTTGAGCACCACGACTGGGCCATCCATTCCAACCTTTCATGTTTTACATAGTTGAAAACCATGAAAAACCACATTTATGGTGTTTCTTATATTAGATATGAAACATCAAAAAAACATTCAAGCATTCAAGATCCTCCAGCACATGCCAAAACCAAGTTTTCACCATTTTAAAGATGAAAACATCACATAAGACATGTGAGAACATACATTAAAATTACCCCTAAAAGCGAGGTTGTTACATTATATAAGTATTACTACAAAATTTTAATGTCGCATAATTATATATGAAATATTTTATAAAGGTATAATATGAGAATTTGATTTTGAATCTAGAAAGAATAAATAAAACCACAATGAAAAGAAAATTGGGGTTACTGATTCGTTGACAATTTTATCCTTTTCTAAATCCTTGAATGCTTGGGTTTGAGTACCTGCAGAACATGCCTAAGTGTACTAAGAGACTTAGGAGGTGGAAATGGGTAGGTTTTTTTATTTATTAAGTTTATGGGAAGTTATTCTCCAAGAGAGATAGGGTGTATTTATACTTAAGGATTGGACCATTTTTGTGATTAAATATTGATTATTTTATAATTCAGGAAAACGAATTTTGAATAAAAATTATTCTCCTGAATTGTTTTAGTTTATAATTTTAAAATAAGTGCTATTTTAAATTTAAATCAATCTAAAACTAAATTTCACCTTCCAACCACCAAATTAAATTAAAATACCAAAAATATTTTTTTATTACTATAAAATATAATTTCAGTTCTTAAATGTCAAATATATGATACTAAATTCATATTAATATTTTTTAATCAGTTATTTTACTCACTAAATACATTTTTTCATGAAAAATGATTCATATGTTTTTAATCCATGTCTGTATGATGTTGATTTCATAAAAGTTGTGGTATTTGTACAAAAATTATTTTTTATTATTCACTAAAAACAACTTTTTCAGGATAATATAAAATATTTATCCCAAGATAATTTTGGCAAATTCAATAAAAAATGAATTCTTTTTGTCAATATAAAATTTTAAATTTTTTGAATTTATCTTTTAAATAAAAACATATAACATAATAAAAATATATTTTTATTAAAGAAATTTATTTTTAAACTGTAAGGGTTTTTAACCCAATTTCTTATCAATTGATAATTAATTTAGTGTAGATCTATTATTTTTTACATTTAAATATATAATTATAATAATTCTTTAAATTTTATCATTTTATTTTATTAAGATAAAAATATATAATATATAGAGAAATACAATTCCTTGAAAAACAGGCCATCTAATACTTAATGGTTTTAATTAAATCCCATTGAATTTAATTATTTATATTCTAACCATTAAATTTATTTAATTTATTAATATTTTAACACAAAAAAATTATTCCTCAACTAACATTAATAAATTTAAGTAATTAAAATAAATCAATATATGTCTCTTTTTATTTACTTGAGGTTTTACTCATCTTGTAATTTTGTTAATGGTATTCCATATTTTATTCTCAAGATGTTTTAATTTTTCTCATGAATTATAAAATATATCACATTTCAGTTCAGTTCAATGTTATTTATATTTTTTGATATTCAACATAGTATGTATTTAAAGGAAAACAAATTTTAAAGTCTCATGGTGTTACACAATCCCTTGCCATATAGAAACTATCTAGGATACGACATGGTCCTCAACCAAATATGAAAATTTAATCTTACATATCCCCTTTTCATTACCCGACAACCTATTTTATAGTACGGTTTCCTTCTTACAAAAATATCATCTTGAAGATGAATTCTCGAAACTCAGTTCAAAGCATATGTCGAACCCCCCTGATACGTTAACATGTTCCAAATACACATGGTTGGCCCAGGATCCAATTTGGATTTCCTAACCTAAATACCCAATCCATTACAACCTCCCCACCATAAAACATATCATCCCAATCTATCTCATTCACAAAATTGATGAATATTTACTTAAACCCAAAAATCCACTCACCGCATTCTTGAAACACTGAGATGACACCTAAATCACCTATATCATAACAATTTCCTTGAATAACTGACTCAAAAAATTGATTCCTTCTATGAAAACTCCCCAGTATATGAGTCACCCATTTTATGACGCTCTAACAAGTCAAAAAAATACAAAAATGGAACAATAATGAGAATAATCCTAGAATATGTTCGTGTTAAAACTATATTCTATTTAAATCATGGAAGATATATACTTAAACTTTTCATAGGTAGAAATGATGTACTAATAAATGGGACCATGTGATGATGTCTAAAACATAGATGACAATTCAATTAAATCACTGCATGACTATGAAAAAACCCACTTTTAATGAACACATAAAATAATATGAAAATACAATGATCAATAGAAAATAAGGAGAACACAATATTACAAGGTTCATATGTGATACTTACTCCATATGGGGGGGGGAATGATTTCACCTATGTTCAAGGTATCATAGTATTAAAATAATTAAAAAATAACCCATGATCACAAGTGATTTAACATACTAAATATAATAGAGTTAGGAGGTGAAACAAGTCTCTATATATTATGATATCCTTGAATAGTGCATCCACATAGATACTATATTTTTTGTTATATCTTTATTCCATAAAATTATCCCACTAAATCAATTACTTCATTACGTATAACCATTCCATTATATTTTACACACTACTTACATTTGACTAAAACAAGTTGATAAATTTGGATTTCATTGTTTGATAGAACTATCATGTTTACTTAATTTTTTGTCTTACAAACTTCACAATTTTCTCACGGTTTTCATCAATGTTTCCTAAAGTATCTTTTGAAATCATTACTTTAACCAAAATTAAATTTTATTGTAAGAAAATTATTTTCATAAATGGATAAACCCTTAAAATCTCCCACTTGAGAATTATTTAGAATAATTTACATCTAGTCCCTCCATTATCTTCCCAAAAAAATTTCATCTCCTCAAACATTATTATAAGAAACATGTTTCCCTCTCCTTTCATCAGATAATCCTAGCCCAACTGATGCACAACACCACCTCATAAAATTCTAATCTTTTACCTTTTGAGTATATCTTCCAAATTATAATATTATTCTATTTTTTATAGATCAATCACATTACCCCCTAAATGCTTCAATATTAAGTGATACTTTAGACGAATTTATGTCATCTTGGAATGGAAAATCAAATTTTTGGCCATTTTAATCACACTTTATAGGTCAAAAAATGAATCCCATCATCTTGCCTCCTTCCAAGATCTTCCAAAAACCCCTTCAGCTAAATTAAATAAATCCATAAATCCATTAGATAAAAATATATCTCTTAAATATTCAAAGTGAGACAATTGGTTAATGATTTTATATTGAACTCACAATTATCCCACTAAAATTCACCACAAATCTTTCGATCCTCTTGTGTGTTTCTAAATCTCCAAAAAAGACTATGTCAGAAAACCCTTACATTGAATCCTCTATTTCCATGAAAATTTAAAAGATTCTATAAATCATTATGTACTAGATAATACACTTCATAGCCACCTAAGTTTCTCTTCTATCTTTTCACATCTACCACCTACTAACTTCCAATACATTCATAATGTCCAGTCAAGTACAAATCATGACTTACATCGATCTTCAAAGTATGGATGCACAAGGAATAATGAAAATGTACACAACATTAACATCAACTTTTGGTGCATTCTCTTTTTTTAATTTGAAATTTCTATCCAGTGAGATGGTCACCAATTTCACCTCACACATACACAATTCCCCCACTAGCTTCCATTTTTAATCATAATGAGTTATGTATAATGTTCTACAAATTAAGTCCATTACAATAAATATATATGATAACCATTTATCTAATCTTAGATAATTTATCTCAGATCTTTATACAATTTAAAAAATTTCACATCATCAATTTATTTCACTAGATCAAAAATAGTTATTTTTTCAATATAGAGAAGAAAAATGATGAAAAAATCATCGTCAAAAATATTCTTGTAATAACAATGATAGAAATTTTATTGATAAAATTTTTATCCTCTAAGAAGGAATTAAATTTATGATTATCTTTCTATATTGTATTCTTTAAACCATAAAAGATCCACTTAATCTTTCATATAAGTTCCCAGTTCTAATTCCCCCATCAAACTAGCCCGTGAATCCATATTGATCTCCTCATCTAAATCCCTATGAAAGATCATTGTATTCATGTCCATATTTTCCTGGTGAAAACCATTCATGGAACTATACTTATTATATTCCAAATTGAAATACTTTTTACAGTCAACTAAAATTTCTTTGATAAATATTCACCATTCATTTATTAAAATCCCTTCAAAACGAGAATCATGTTGTTCCTCTTTCTACCATCTACTTCCTTCCTATGTCGATAAACCCATTTCTAGAAGTAATTTCATCCCAAAGGTTCTTTACATTAACTCCCAAACTCTAGTTTTATAGTAGTAATAAATATCATCTCTCATGTATAAAATTAATTGATTTTTTTATATCATATTTGTATCTTTATCTAGTTTCTCATGTTCATCATTATCTATGTATAGTAATTAATGAAATCTACTTTCATACATTTTTACATGGAACCTTACCTTGATAGATATATATAGTTCCTTATATGTTACATCCCAATCTAGAAGTATTACTTCTAGACCTTCACCTTACAGAGCTATTCTTTGAGCTTCCACAGTTCCTGAGATTTTTGGTACTTCTAGCCTTGGAAATACCATTAAAACATGTCCCTAATATAGAACATACTATGGAATGTCTTGTGTTTTTTGTGTAACACACTTATTAAATAATCTAGAACATTTTTAAATTTTATATTTCTATTCAATTAAACATATACCTCTAATGATACTTTACTCTCATTATTAACCTCATAAATGTTTTTATCCTTCCACAAGTTGTATTATTTGAATATGACATTTTCACTTCTAATAACGTTATCAAGGTTGTAATCTTGTATTTAAAAACTAAAAATTCCATTTCTATATCCTACAAAGTAATATGTATGGGAATTAGATTCAACATTTACCCCTATTTGGAATCAATGTTAATATAGGTGAGTACTCCAAAAACATTGAGATGGGTAAAATCAACAATCTTCCTATACTAATATGTTTATGGAATTTCCTTCCTCAATGGAGAAGAGGGAAAACTATTCATCAAGTACATCACACAGTTCAATAATCTCAACCAAAACACTCTGGGGAACCTGGTATGAATAATCATACTTTGTTCATTTTCATCTAAAGTCTGACTTATCCTCTCTGCATCTCTATTATGTTCCAAAGTACTCGATATAATCTTCTCAAATTGTATTCCCTTCCTCTAATAGTGAAATTAGAACTCTTTACTTTTTTACTCCTCACCATTACAAATCTATAATCACTTAATCATGAAACCAATCTTATTTTACACAATATAACTCTTTCACAAGAAGGTTTTTAACTCCTCAAACATTTTCTTCATAAAGAAAAGACACACATTCCAAGATTCATTGTTGATGAAGATTACACAGAATAATTACCCTCCATTACAATGAACTGGATCTAGATACCATACATACACATAAACTAACTCAAAATTATGGTTATTTTTTCCTTACAATGAATTTTGAAGGAAACATTACACTACTTTTAAAAGATACAATATATTCATATATAGTACTCTATGCTTCAGAACATTAGATTACCATGTATTTTCATTCTTCTCCCAATAAAGTGACCCTAAAATTTATGATATAATAGTACCAATGTTATTTTCCTATTTTTTATAACACCTTTTGATACTCCTGTGAAGTACAATGTCTCATCCTTTACTCTTTTATTCCACAACCATATATCAATAAGAAATTCTCCATGATCCATCCATGAATGTAATACAAAAACCTACATTATCTAACTATCTAATAAAATTATGTTTTTCCTCAATAATTATATATTCAAAAAACACTTTAACTTTATAATATCTATGTTTCTTGTATAGAAATATATTTCTACCTTTCTCACTATAACTCCCGACCCCAGTTACCCAGAGCTGGTGCATTGTTACATAACATTGGCATGATCACAAGAGATCAAGAACTGAAAGACTAATAAGTTTAGCAGCCTTGGAAGTACTAGATACATACATAAGTTTTAGATTACATTATGAAATGAAAAAGAAACAATTTTTATCCTTTTAACACACTCATATCCCTTAGCCTATCCCAACAGGTTAGTCATAATATACTTCTTCGTATCCTAGGAAAAATTAAAAATAAGAAAGGGGTGAGCTTAGATGCTCACTAAGGATAACAATATAGCAGAAGCTAAAATAGATAAGCATAAACATTTAAGAAAATTTATAAAACTAAAATACTATCCTTTTAAACATCAACTTCAGCATAATATGGAAAAGATAAATCAAATAATTCCTTTTACTTACTATATCCAATGCATTATTCATATGAAAAGGGTTAAACATAACATAAACATTTTTATTAAACTAACATATGAAATGTTAATACATTAACTACAAACCATGAATGAAATAAAAATAAAACATAAATTTTCAAACATATCATAAAACTATCAATACAATATAAAATATTGTATCATAATAAATCAACTTCAATTAAACATAAAATCCAACAATAGATGTTGACAAAGATGAAATCAATCCAAAATCTATTTGATAGAAATATATATTTATACCTAGAAATCGTTTAAAAGTCACATAATTATAAAAGAAAATATTTATTTTAAAATATTCATAGACGCTTTTAAGGGAAGCTTCAAATGTGTTGTAGCTGCACCCGCCATATAAGTTAAAAAAACATTCTTTCCTTAATCATTCAATAAGGTTATAAAGAACCTTTTTTGGAAAATGATGAAAGGATTCCTTGATTTTTTTTATAAAAAAGTCAAAAAAGTGTATAAATGACTTTGACCAATAGTCTTAGAAATAGTAAAAATGTTTTGAAATACATTTTTAACAAAACAGGGATGTGGATGATAGAGAAGACCCATTAGATACTTATGTATAAACAACCTTAGATAATAATGAGATTGTAAAATTAACCCTTACCTTGTAATTTTCCATAGTAAAGGGTATGTTAAACTATTTTAAAACAGTTAAATAATTGTTATTAAATTATACAAGAACGAAATACATAAATATAATATCATATATGATCCTCTAATATTGTTTTGTTAATAATATTTCAATATTATCATTGTATTGGGTGTTAACTGATTAATTTTCCTTTATATGTTTCATTACTCAAGTCATGTTTGTATGGATAGGATGTATTTCATTCATATACATAATTATATTAAGTTCTTAAAATTATTTTTTAATCATCATATGAAAATTATTCTTGAATTGTTATGATGGGGAATGAAATCACATCGCATCGTGGAGACGGTAAGTTGTATGTACGCACAAGAGACAATATCTTTCTGTTGAGGGTTAAATTGTGTGTAATTGGATGTTATATTATATATAAATAATCATTAACATGTTATATTTCTTATTTACTTCAATTATACATCATTATTATACCCATTCAAATAATTAAGTGTTTAATAACAAACTACACTATGACGTGGAGACCGTAAGTAATACGTACACATGTATGGTGACTTTTTCATTCATAGGATGGATAGAATAATCAATATGGTTTTACCATATTTTTAATAACATCTCAATATGTAGAAGCTTATATATTTATTATTTTGTTATGAAAACAACAAAGAAATTGAAAGTAGAATAAGAAAAGAACTTTGAAATAGGTGATAAAATAACTACCTCTTCTTTGGGTGCTTCATTTGGATTTGAACAAAATGGATACAAAGGTTGGATTTTATTATCAAAGTAAGACCTATAGGTGGATTTTAGGGTAGTTCAAAGGATATTTGAGTATGGGTTGGCCGAGCCAAATGGCTTTGGATGTGTGAATTTAAGAGAAGGGGATGTACCCTTTTATAAGAGAGGTGAGGGTCACATTAGGAAAATCTTGAAATAGTATTTTATTGTAAAATTATTTTTGGTTTTTATAGTTCCAAATGGATTTTTATGGAGGATAAAGTGGTTATGGGTCGAAATTCTCTAAAAAAATAGGTTTTATACAAGTTTAGGTCACCATATTTTCCTTATCTTTTAGATTTAACTCTTACTTAAATAGTTTAACTTTTACCCTTTCTTCATGTATTTTAATACTAAATGGTTAATATAGTTACAATAAAATGACAAGTGAACCTCAATTGGTTTATTAATGACATATATAACATCATATAAGTCCTTTTATGGAATCCTATAATTTTTGGAATATTATATCATTTAATAATATAGTATTTTTTTTAAAACTCATTTATGTCAATTTTTTCACTATTTAGAATTTGGTTTTTTGTAAAGTCATAAAAACTTGATTAAATAAAAAAAATGAATCAATCCTTACATGTCATATTCACCTTAAAAAAAAAAATTTTCCATAAAAATTCTCAATTAATATTTATTTAAATATTTATAACATCAATTATTTTAATGATTCTTTAATAAAATAATTATTCCATCATCATTGTGCCATAAATAAATTTAATTATTTAATGTCTAAATTTTTTAAATAAAATACCATGTTTTAGGAAATATTTTTATCTTTATAATGAATATTTATAGTACAATTTATCTTAGGTATAACTCTATATTAGAAATGGTTAGTTAATAAAATTTGAATTTAACACTTTTAACACTTCTTTTAAAGTGGATAAAAAGGATCATATTTTTTTACTAAGGTTAATTTTGGTCAAAATACACTTATACAATATAATTAGGACATATTTTGGGGTAATTTGATATTGTTATAATATTATTTTTACCTTTAATTACCCTATATACTTTTAACTGTGGTAAATAAAATTTAAAAGTTACTATTTGCCAAAATTTATTTTCAGCCTATTGAATCACATTTTACTTACTGATGAAAATTGTGTCTGTCATATTTTTCAAATTCAATTCATAGAATTAGTAAAATTATGTTTTATCCCGATTTGCAAATGTTCCTGGAAGGTGGGTAAAAGACGTTAAAAAGTTCAAGAAAATTTTATATGTCAAATATTATTATAAAATGAATCCAATGAAATAAATTAGAATAATATAGGTATTATTTATCTATTTTGACTATAAAATAAATTTAAATAAAAATTAATTATTTACATAAAAACTTGGTTTTAAATAGTAGTGCAATGTTTTTCACTATTCGTCAAAAAATGAATGTTTTTAGAAAAATACCAAAAATTCACCCTAACATAATATAGATATCCCGAATCCAAAAATGAATTCCATTTTTTAAAATATAATTTTAATTTTTTTTTAAAAGATGGTATTACTATTCATAATTTCTTTTTAAATGGCTGATTTTATTGTTCTTGGTGTACTAGAACTCAGAGCTACGTACATCGCATGCTTTTTTATTATTCAAAGAGAAGCGTACCATAGAAGCATGGGGTGTTCCATTCTTTCTTCCTTCAAATAATTTCATACTCAAAATTTCTAGAATATTACTTCATAAAAAGATTCGGGTGGTTCTTCATCATAAGTTCCTCAAGTTCAAACGTTGCCTCTTCCATTTTATGGTTTCTCCCCAGAAAGTTTACCCAGATGAGTCATCTTGTTTCTCAACACGTGTTCTCTGGTATGAATCATTATGATAGTATCTTCACAATAAGAAAGATCGGGTTCTTGTTCTATTTCGTTATAGGTGAGTACATACATTGGGTCAGGAATGTATTTTGTCAACATCGATATGTGGAACACATCATTAACTTTTAAGAGACTAGGAGACATTACAAAATTGTATGCTACAACTCCAATTAGTTTAATAACTTCAGAAGGTCCAACGTACCTGAGACTTAATTTACCCTTCTTACTGAATCGTATAACTCCCTTCAATGAAGATAACATCAAGAAAACATGATCTCCTACTTGAAATTCCAAATTCTTCCTTCGGTTATCAACATAGATCTTTGGCCTACACTGAGATACTTTTTTGTGGGTTTTTATAATCTCCCCCTTTTCCATTTTTTCCTCAACAAGTTCTGGGCCTATGAGTTTTCCTTCACAACCATCATCCCAACAAGTTGGTGTGCGACATATCTTTCCATATAACGATTCATATGGTTCCATCTGAATACTGAAATGTAAGCTATTTTTATATGAAAATTCTAGCATATGTAAATATTGATCCCACATACCTTGAATGTCAAGTGAGAAAGATCTCAACATGTCTTATAAGGTTTTAATAGTACATTCTGATGGTCCATTAGTTTGAGGGTGGTAGGCAATTCTCAAATGAAGTCCAGTATCTAGGGATTTCTAAAGACTTTTCAAGAATCTTGATGTAAAATAGGGATCACGATAAAAAAATCTATAGGGGTGATCCATGAAGTCTTACAACTTCATTAATATATAGTCTTGTTAAACGTTCAAGTTGTAAATACTCTCTTATAGCAAGAAAATCTGTGGAATTTCTAAGATGATCAATAATAACCCATATTACATCATTACTTCTAATATTATTTAGTATCCCCATGACAAATTCCATCGTAATATCATCCCATTTCCACTCAAGTATGGGAATAGGTTGCAATACTCATCTAGGATGTTTTCTTCCAGCATTCACCTATTGAAAAACCATACATATTGACACATAATCATAAATCTCCCTCTTCATATTATCAAACCAAAAATTTTACTTCAAATATAGATACATCTTAGTGCTACCAGGATATATAGTGAAATTGAAGCTATGAGAATCATCCAACAATTCCCTTTTCAGATCAGTTATATCGTGAACACAAAGACTCTTCCCAAATTTCAAAATTCTATCTTTATATATGAAGTCAATTAGTGTCCCATCATTAAAAAATTTAATTTTCTTTTGAAACACCTCATTATCAGTTTGATATCTTTTTATCCTTTATAGTAAAGATGGGTTGACACCCATTTGACGCATTATTGATGTTTCACCTTCCATGATTATTCCTATATACATCTTTCTAGATCTATGGTCATAGGATACCTTTCAACTTTCATCTTGTTCATAACTCCATGATCCTTTTTTCTCAAAGCATCTACCTCCTTATTTGCCTTCCCTGGGTGGTAGTGTCTTGTGAAATCATATTCCTTGAGATGTTTGAGCCATCACCTTTGCCTCATGTTGAGTTCTTTTTGTGAGAAAATATACTTCAAATTCTTGTGATCATTATATATCTCACATTTTTCACCATATAGATTATGGCTCCATATCTTCAGAGAAAATATTACAGATTCTATCTCAAGATAATGAGTATGATTGTTTTATTCATGAATTTTTAGCTACTATGTTGTATAGGAAATAACTTTATCTTTCTTCATGATGACACAACCAAGACCTTTCTTTGAAGCATCACTATAAAGAACATGCCCTTTATTCCTTGATGGTAGACTCAAGATACAATCATTAATAAATATTCACTTCAATTATTTAAAACATTCTTAACACTCATTTTTCCAAACAAATTTACTCCCTTTACGTGTGATCATGGTTAATGGGTTAGCCAAATGGGAAAAATTCTAGACTAAATGCTGATAGTAACATGTAAAACTAATAAAACTACATACCTTAGTTATACTCGTCAGTGCTGGCCATTCTTGGATTGCCCTTGTCTTTGAAGGATCAATAGAGATTCCATCCTTAAAGACAATATGGCCAAGGAAATAAATCTCTGGAAGCTAGAATTTACACTTCCTAAACTTCCTTTTTAATTCATTTATTCTAAGAGTTTTCAGAATAGGGTGTAAGTGATCTTTGAATCTTTTGGAGTATACCAAGATAACATCAATAAATAACACTACAAAGTCATCAAGATTTTACTTGAAATCTATATTCATTAGATACATTAAAACAATGGGCGAATTAGTCATTCCAAAAGGAATTACTGTAAAATATTAATGCCAATACCTGGTCCAAAATGATGTCTTAATAATGTCTTCTTTCTTCATGCACAACGGATGATATCCAGATCTAAGGTCAATCTTTGAAAAATATTGAGATCCATGAATTTGATCGAATAAATCATCGATGTGAGGTAGGGGAGACTTTTTATTTATTGTTATAGCAGTGATATCCATGTATTCAATACACAACCTCATAGATCCATCTTTCTTCTTATCAAAAAGAATAGGGGCTCCCTATGGAGACACACAAGAGAGAAAAAATCCTTTATTACTCAATTCCTCTAGTTGTTTCTTTAGTTCCACTATTTCCATAGTGTCCAATCTATAAGGGGTCTTTAATATAGTCCATGAATTGGGAATTAAGTCAATGGAAAACTCATTTTCTTGTTCTAGAGGATATCCATGTAAATCCTCTAGAAACACATCAACATTTTCTTTCATAATAGGTACATACTCTATTTGATAATTATTGTCCTCACCCATAGTAATTTCACTCCCTTCATTCCCAATAATTGAATTTAATAGTGCTACTATAGGTGGATCTTGATGAGAATCAGATTTTGATGTTTCTACTCTCTAGATAAGGGATTCCTTATCATCATAAAAAATTGTAACCGCATTCTTATTACAATAAATTTTCACATCATGCCCAGAAATCCAATCCATACTGAGGATTATATCAAATTCAATCATGGTTAAGACAATAATATCTGTAGAAAATCATGTTTATATTCCATAATGGGAACTAATTAACAAAACAATTTCTATGACACATCCCGTAGGAGTTTTTGTTGACAACTACCTTTTTAAGTCAAATTGAAAATATCTAATTTTCTTGGAAAATTGGGATGATATGAAATAATGCGATGATCCAGAATCCAATAAAGCGTTGGCTAATTTTGGGGAAACAATTAAAGTACCGTCCACCACATCATTAATAACTTCGACCTCAATAGTAGTGATTGCCTAATATTTCCCTTGCTCCCTTGGCCTTTTCTGAGGTAAGATTCCTTGATACTTAAGAAATTAATTTAAATAATGCCCCATCTCTTTTCAATTTTATCATTGAACATTTACAACCTCTTTCTTACCCTTACAATCACGGGCTTGTTGGATTTTTTCTCCACACTTGTAAAAAAATATCATCCCCTTATGGCATGTACCTGGGTGTTTCATCCCACAATTACTACAGGATGGAAAGTAAACTTTTCCATTCTTCCCCTTATTTCCTTTTTATAGTGTTCAACAGATCAATTATTCTCTTTATTCACTTTAAAGTCATAAGTCTTATATAATTAATTTTTTATCTGGATATCACGTGAGACTATATCTTCGTACGATGAGAAGGATTAGAGGACTAATGGTTGATGGTGAAATGGTTTTAACACATCATAGAATCGATCAATATTACTTCTTGGGTTAGGTATATAACCTTTATCATGCCTTGATAACCATATAAAGTTTTCCTCATACATTAAGACATTCTCATACTCCTTTTTCCTCAGAATTAAAAATTTGATTTCCATGTAAGCTCAATGTTCAAGAGGAAAGTATATTTCTATGAAAATATCTTTAAACTCCCTCCATTCTATATTTTAAACTTCTTCATCCTCCTTTGTGTTTTTAATTAATGACCACCATTGATCTTCATCTCTTGATAGGCGATAAACTCTAATGAAAACCTTTTCCCTTTCGCTACTCCCCAAAGTATGAAATATTTTCTATAAGGATCTTATAATTTGCTTATCTACAAATGGATTTTTAGTCCCATTGAATTTTGGTAGTTATTTCTGCATGAATAAATCTAACATTGATCCTCTATATTGTGGATGGGGGTGCTTTATATGGGTAAGGTTATTATTCATAACCTAAGTGAGTTGTCCTGGTATGGTTATAAGGTGATCGCCATGAGTTGTATCACAAGATCCACTATAATTATCTTGAATAGGAGGGAAATACCTACATGGATTACTTTTGTTCATAAGGTTTCCATTCCTTCCACCAGATGCCACTTACAAAAAGAGTCACGCACTAGATTAGTTTATGAATCACAATTCCTAATTCCAAACCTGTAAAATACTTAACATAAATTGAACAGTTTATGCATATAACCATAATCATAAAAAATGGTTTCTTTGGAGAAGTATTTACTCATAAATCCATCATAATTGTTTGTAATGAAAATTTAAATTATCACAATCATATCCCCCGGGAGTGTCAAACCAAGTGTGCACTATGGCTCGTTGTCATGTACTAGGATACCCCAGGTCAAGCCCGGAACTCCTTGTCAGATTTTTCACTCTTAGGTACATCTGTTCTAGAACTAAATCCACTTTTAGTATCTAGATATAGATGTATTTCTTTGAAAACCCACATATTATATACGTTACCACAAAAATTTGGATGTTCTACTATACTAATCCTAAATGTCTATCTTAGTCTAATTTCCTCTAATCATAGTTTCTCTAAATCTAGTTTCCATGGTTTGTACTAAACTTCCTATGATAACAATTGTAATGCCCCAAATTTAGTTACCCAGAGTCAGTGCAATATTACATAACATTGGCATGATCACAATAGGTCAAGTCCCAAAAGATCGATCATTTTAGTAGCCTTGTAATTTCTATATAAAAACATAAATTTTACAATACATTATGAAATGAAAAACCAACGTTATGCCTCCTTTGAACACACTCATATACCTTAGCCTATCCCTGAAGTTCAGTCATAATATACGCCTTCACATACAAGGAAAATTTAAACATAAGAAATGGTTTATCTCAGATGCTCAGTATGTATAACAATATTGAAAAATCTAACATAAATTAGTGTGAACATTTAAGGAATTGTATAAGAATACAACACAAACCTTTTAAACATAAACTTCAGCATAATATGGAAGAGATAAACTAAATAATTCCATTTAATTATTCATGTGGATATTATGCTAGATGAATATTCATATGTAACATCAATTGTTAATCTCATAATGATGGAATGCATGATTTCGGACATCAAAACCACATATTCAAGGCCTCATGCCAAGAATGTAAATAAAAATATTTTCAAGGCCTTGTTTCAAGACACTAGTTTGTCTCAGGAGACCTACCGATGCATCAATGGTCTATAGAGGGCCCCGCCTATCACATACTATGTCTAATGCATTACTCCTATGAAACTGGTGAAACATAACATAAACATTCATTTTAAACTAACATATGAAATGTTAATACTTTAACTAGAAACCGTGAATACAATAAAAATAAAACATCCACAGTCAAACATATCATAAAACAATAAATTCAATATAAAATATTGTATCATAATAAGTCAACTTCAATTAAACATAAAATCCAACAATAGATGTTGACATAGATGAAATCAATCGAAAAACTAATTGAGAGAAATATATCTTTCTACTTTGAAATCATTTAAAAGTCACATAATTACTAAATAAAACATTTATTTTGAAAATATTCATATAAGTTGTAAAGGAATCGTAAAAGGAGTTATATCTGCACCTGTTGTATAAGTTAAAAACATTATTTCCTTAATCTGTCGAAATGGTCATAAAGTACCTCATTTGGAAAATGACAGAAATATTACTTTCAAAAAAAATTATAAATAGTAAAAAAGGTATAAATTAATTTATCCCATAGTCTAGAAAATAGTAAAAATGCTTTGAAATACATTTTTAAGAAACACAGATATGGATGATAAATAATTCTAGTAGATATATATGTATAGACAACCTTGAATAATAAAGAGATTGTAAAATTAACCCTTACATTGTACTTTTACTTAGTCAAGGGTATGTTAAACTCAAGTATAATGGTTAAATAATTGTTATTAAATTATAAAAGAACCATATAAATAAATATGATATCATATATGATCCTCTAATATTTCTTTGTTAATAATATTTCAGTATTATCATTGTCTCAGGTGTTAACTAATTCATTTTCATTTATATGTTTTGTTATGTAAGTAATGTTTGTTATGGATAGGATGTATTTGATTCATATAAAAATGATATTATGTTCTAAATCATTATTTTTTAATCATAAAATGAAAATATTTCTGGTATGGTTACGATGGGGAATGAAATCACATCACGTCCTAGAGTCGTTTAGTCATACATATGCACGAGCTACAATATCATTTAATTTATGGTGAAAGTATATGTAATTGGATGTTTTATTATATATACAGAATCATTAACATGTAATATTTATTATTTGCATCAACTATACATCATTATTATACCCATACAAATAATTAATTGTTGATTAACAAACTACACCACGACGTGGAGACGGTAAGCCATACATATGCACGTATGGTGACTTTGTCATTCATATGATGGATAAAATAATGAATATGGTTTTACCATATTTATAAAAACATCTCATTATGTAGAACTTACTAGAGATATTATTTTAGTATGGAAACAACAAATAAATCAGAAGTAGAAGAAGAAAAGGACATTGAAAGAGGGTATAAAATAATTACCTCTTCTTCGGGTGATTCCTTTTGATTTGAACAAAAGGGCTCCTCAGGTTGGGTTTATGATGAAATTAAATATGTTAGATTAGTTTTAGTGTAGTTTTGAGTATATTTGATCAGGTTTTGGCTGAGAAAAAAGGATTTGGAGGTGTGACTTTAAGAGAAGGGGAAGTACCATTTTATAAGAGAGGTGAGGGGCACTTTAGGAAATGATTGAAATATAATTATATTATGATTTTTTTCTATTTATAATAGATCCAAATGGATTTACATAAAGTATAAGGTGGTTTTGGGTCTAAACCATCTCAAACAATAGGTATTAGACATGTTTTGGTCACCATATTAACCATATCTTTTAGATTTCACTCTAAGTTAAATTGTTTAACTTTTACCATGTATTCTTGCACTTTTATACTACATGGTTAATATAGTTACTATAAAATGCCAAGACAACCCCAAGTGGTTCATTAATGCCATATATAACATTATATAAGTCATTTGGATGAATTTTAGATTTTTAATAATGTTATATCATTTAATAATATAGTATTTATTTTAAAAACTCATTTATGTCAATTTTGACACTATTTAGTATTTGGTTTTTGTGAAAGTGAAAAAAATTTATTACTTAGAAAAAAATACATTTAATCAACCCTAACATGTCATATTAACCTATAAAATTCCTGGATGGCATCAAAATGTTCAATTTACAATTATTTTAATATTTATAACATTAAATATTTTAATCTTTCATTAATTAGGTAATTACTACATCATCATTGTTTCATAAATAAATTTAATTATTTAATATCTTAAAATTATAAATAAAATACCATGATGTATGTAATCTTTTTATTTTTGTAGTGAATATTTATAGTAGAGTTTATCTTATGTATAACTCTATATTAAAAATTGTTTTTTTAATAAAATTTGAATTTAACACTTTTAACACTTCTTTTAATAAAATATAATAAAAGTCCTAGTATAATCCAAGTGGATGAAAAAGGATCATATTTTTTTTCTAAGGTTTCTTTAGGTAGAAATAAACTTATCAAAAAGAATTAGGACATGTTTGGGGGTAATTTTATTTTATTATAATATTATTTTTACCTTTAACTACCTTATTTTTTATTGACCTTGGTAAATAAAATTCAAAAGTTATTATTAACCAAAAAATTATTTTCATCGTATTGAACGAAATTTTACTTACTGATGACAACCATTTCTATCAAATTTTTTAAATTCAATTTACAGAAGTTGTAAAATTACGTTTTATGCAAATTTGCAAATGGGCCGAGAAGGTGGGTAAAAGACGCTAAAAAGTTTAATAAAACTTTATATGTATAAACTTATTATAAAATGAATCCAATGAATTAAATTGGACTATAATATGTATTATGTATCTATTTTTACATTAAATTAAATATAAATTAAAAAATAATTATTTAAATAAAAAGTTGGTTGTAAACAATAATGTAGTGTTTTTCACTATTCATCTTAAACTGAAAGTTTATAGAAAAATTCACCCTAAGCTAATTTTGATATTCCAAATCACAAAACAAAGTCCATTTTGAAAAATAAAATTTATAAATTTTCAAAATGTGGGTATTACTATTCATAACATCTTTTTAAACAACTAGTTTTATTGGTCGTGGTGTGGTAGAACTCGGAGATGCGTACAACGCAAGCTATTATATTATTCAAAGAGAAGCATACCATGGAAGGTTGGGGTGTTAAACTCCAAATTTATAGATCCTAATCATCCACAAGATAATAATTCCCTAATCTTATGTAAATATAATTATTCATACTAGCCATCCCTAATATTGAGTGAAATAAATCTCCATATTCTATAATCCAAGGCTCATGAAACTTAGTGTAACATAATAGAATACGGTTATTGTCACTAAATACTATATTTTATGATCTAAATCCAGAAGTGTATCATGTGGAATTCACTCTTTTCTTATTGGAATCATTCTTTTGGTGACCTTTATTCACATAATTTCATCACATTGGAAAAATTTCCTCTGAACTAGTCATACTTTGGATTTCTATTCCTTTCATTTTCACATAAAATTTCAATTTTGTGGAATCTCATTCCCTTATGAATATATTCAATTTCATAATATGTTTTGATCTCTTTACGATGATGTTTCTAATTCAATATTAGGTCTCCAACATATGACAATACTAGGTTAGTGTTTCTGTTTGAGTTGTTCACTGTAATTAACATCATTTACGAAGTATCATAAAGTGATAAAAGCAACAAAAATTACCACTCTAGATCTATAAATTTCACCTTCAAAAATTCAAATTGAATTCAAATCATTTTTATGTTGTTGATGTTATCAATTTCTAGTTTACGTTACGACATCCTCATTCTGAAACACCTCTAAAAAAACCATATTAGTTGTTCTGAAATTCACATAAATGTTATTGAATATATTCATAAGTTCTTATATGGTTTTAAATTTTTGAGTATAATGAACAATGTTTTGAGATAATGAAAACCAAATCAACTCGAGTGTTTTATTATCCATCCTCTCCCATTCTTCTATTTTCATCACTTTTGTATTGGTTCACATCAATAGTATATTATGCTCCGATTATATTAGAAAATACACTATCTATATTATATAGAGAATAAATCCATGCCATAAAACATCTCTTCCCAAACCATACCCTCATCCAATGACATTTTCCAAAATTAATTAACACTTAAAAAAAATTCTATAACAAATTAGATGTATCATTAAATGCAAAAAAGCTATTCTATAAATAAAAGGGTAAAAAGATGTTTTTGAACCTCGATCTAAAACAAATTCACAAGAGTATGAATATTTAAAACTATAACCAATTACATTATTCCAAATGTTGGGATCATAGATTTCTTCCACTGAACTCATGTAATAGAAAATAGGCACGTTTTATAGTGTCTAAAACATAAAATATAGAAAAGATAAATTACCACAACAAAATTTTAAATCAACTTAAAATAGATATATAAAATAATATCCAAAGGCAATGATATAAATGTAGGAAAAAGAAAAACCAAATATTTTGTGGTCTATACATGAAACATACTCCACATATGGACTAATACTTTTATATTAATTCAATTTATAGGATGATGATTACAATCAGAGAATAATTTAAAATCAGAAGTTATTAACCCTACTAAATAATTTAGAGTACAATTAGTGAAACCAGTGATCATATATTCTAATAATCATGGGGATTAATTATAGACAACTCTTATATTTTCATTTATCTCTCTGTTTAGTCAAATGATCCACCACCTAAACAACATCACTTAATAAAGATATTCCTTTTGTATTTCATAAATAATTATATAAAATTTAATAAAGGTAGTAACCTTTTATTTCATCATCTAAGTGATCCATCTATTTTGCGTAACATCCAGTCTTCAAGGATTCACATCTGCCACTCCACCATTTTCATCAATGTTATAGAAATTATTCTTATAGAATATATACATCAATTAAACCTAATTTTTATATCCAAAAAATGGTTTTCATACATTTTAATGAAACCTAATAAAATTTAACTATGATAACCATAAAATAAAATATAATAACACACCATAATTGATGTCTATACCTCACTGAGAACGTGGTCAAACCATTTACGCATATGAACACCATGAACTATTATCAATAATGAAAACAAAAAACATGAATTAAAATAGTACCAATTAATCTTACGGTCTTATTGGTTTTATTATAAAATCTCATCTTGACTGTATGCAATTTTCTCAATCCCTTCCCTCCTAATTTATGACCACTGTGTATTGTGATGCTCATTGAAAACTACTTCCCCCATTGCCGACCACCCTTAAAGATTATCTGACCTGTATGCACATATGAACTTTATCTACTACATGGATATCTAGATAATGATCCTACCTCATATATATATATATGTGTGTATTAATAGATCTCTATCTTCTATATTTCTATAAATAAATCAAATAATATATCCCAATGTGTCTCATCCTTCTACATGCCTGACATTCCTTTGGTGGTTGGTCTCACTTATCTCGAGCATGGCTAGTCTTCCCACACTATAATTTTTTTTAAATAACCCACTATATCATAGAAAACTAGATCCCTTAATTTTACTACTTTATAGTATATAATTTTCCCCACTTCATGCTATGTGAAGATCTATCACATATCCCATCTGATGCCACTACTAGATTGGGAACACCTTCATCACCCAATTTTTCCTTCACTATCTATGTCTCATTCACCAACTCAAAAAAATTAAATCTACCGGAATATATGAATCATCAGATTAATCATATACATGGGTCTTTCATCGAAACATCATATCACGGTGACCTCATTCCCTTCCAATGTCGTATGTAAAGAACTCACATTAGTTTACTCCCGAAAAATTAGCCCAAATATCTCATTTAAAAATTTATTTAAGATAGTTAATTAAAATTAAAATAACTAGACAATGGTTCCATTTTCATGTGACCTAATTGGATTAAAGAACAATTCTTTGGAAATCCCCACCTTATGGAATAGACCATTAGTCACAGCATAACTCACATATGCGTCAAAAATAATCCCAACACGTCAACCTGGGAACACATCAATGTTTAACCCCACCGTTCTTGATGAAATTACATGTGTAGGAAAGGATTAATGGTATTGTCACCCAATTATAAGGTATAATTATCCCCCAATGAACACCCTTCATAGTGTAATATACCATGACTTGTGGAGATCCATAGAAAACTCAAAAAAGTGTTATTATATATCATAAACTATTCATTCTTATGAAAACCCGTATCACACCACAACACCCTTGGGTAATGCATGCTCATTTAATAACCACAAAAATATAATCTGACATAGCCCCTCCCACACCACAATCCCCTATCATATTTTTTGGTTACCTAATTTCTATACAATTTCTACCCTAATATTGGGCCATTGTCTTGAACCTCGATTTATAAACTATACTAGTAACCCCCTTTAAACCATAAAAGGTTATAAATATACATAATAAACCAAAGATCTAATATGAATTACATCCCATAGAAACCCAGTTCAGTATATGGGGAATTAGTGAAATTTTACTTTCCAATAGTGCATTGTATAGAGAAAGTAACTTGGATCTTTCACTTTGTGGGAATATATGAGGAAATTAAAGTTGAAATATTTATTCCTAAACATACACTCTTAATCTCATGAAACATACTTCTCTTCTTACAATTATATTTTAGTAATTTTTTATACCTTGTAAATTTATTAATAGCTTAAAAATGTGGGATATTGATTTAAACATACTTGAATATCTCAAGAAGAACATTATTCAAAGACTCCCCAGATACCTTATTTGGTTGGATAATAGTGATGGTGGAACAAGTTGGTCTTTAAAATTTAAATTTCCCATCTCCTCCCATGATAACTACTCCATTGAATTGATTCCTCCCTTAACATGAGTTGGTTTAGAAGTGATATTATCTTATGAATAACATTGAACTTCCATACCACTTCTTAAATAAATTGAACTTTCATTTCATTTAGGGTTAGGAATAGACTGGGAAGGGAGATTTCCTGACTCTTGGTTCATGTTAGTTTTTAAATGTGAAATAATATTCCCAAAATTAGTTTTATAGCACTATAAACTAGGTTCCTATATTTTTCAATGTTAATTAATGATTTCCTTTGTTTTACACAATGTTTATTAGTAGCAATTTTAGTATTGGAACCTATTTTATTAAAACATTACCTTATGGTAAATGTATTATTGATGGTTGGGTAAGGATTATAATTTTTTTAAATTGAGGTGGATAGTATGTTTTTGGGAATAATGTCCTTTGATATTCAATATCTCTATATTCAATATATCAATACTTATTAAATCCTTGATTTTTAGGTAGTTTGGATAACCTAATTTGGTATATTTTAAACCAAGTATGTTGTGGGCCAAAAAATCAATAAATATTTTGAATATATCCCAGTGGGGAATATTGGTTAAACAAGATCATTTCCAAAGGATTCTTAGTTGATTTTCGACTATTTTAATTCATTTATTATGTTTTTTTATTTATTAAATTAAGAAAAGTGAAATCGGATTGGGTTATTATGTGTGGAGTGAATAAAAATTTATTGAAATAATAAAATAAAAAACACTAGTTTTTATGAATGGTCTGGGTCATAGGGTTAGCTACTCAGTTTCCATCATTATGAATTTATACCATTTCACTTATATTTATTTACCCACATTATCATACATGAGTTATCATCCCTTACTCAAACTATATGACATAGCATACCAAGGATATCTCTTCAGGGCGTCATCTCCCACCTCATCTAATAATAAATAATGAAAAGCAATCCACAATTGAGTATATGACACTATCCAAGACCTAACTATATTGCAAGAAATTCATCCCTTGAATGATTCAACTCCATCGTATGATGATGTAGCTAAGATAAGGGTGTAGGTTTTAATTATGTATGGAATTAAATGAGTTAAATAATATGTCCTAATAAGGTAGAAAATATCTTTATAAAATGAAGCCACACTCCTTGACTCATTTCATATAGATAAAAACAATTAAGAAATGAAAGTATATATTCATAAAAACCATGGAAAAACAACTTAGACGAGCCCTCAGTTTAGTTACTGACCATTGTGAGAATTTCGAAGATGAATATAGGAAAAAAATAAAAAAATAAAAGGCGAAGAATGTTGTTGTATCAAATTAAAGAGATGAAATTATTGAAATAAACCTACAAAAATTTATAGATTCGTCAAAAAATACAAAAGTATGGACTCATTAAAATGGATTGGATGATGTAATTAAATATTTAATAGTGAATTCCTCAATGATTAAGGATTGTTTCCTCACCGAATCATATCCAAGATGATGAATTCACATCAGATAATTCTTGTTTCTTCTTTGACCTAGTTTTTATTCCACCATGATCTTTGTACCTTTATTTTTATTGGTGAGGTCCACATGGATATATTCATCAAACCTATACATATTTTTATATAGTATGGTAGATATTATTCTTATTATTTTAGGGTTTTATTCATGGAATCCACATAAATTAAAATGGGATCTACCCCTTTGGTATTTTACATGATTAAGTGCCTATTGGGGACCTAGATTACATTTCATGGGAAATGTATTATCCATTGTAGATTTGGAATATAATAAAATATGTATAGATGTTAAAGTAGGATCCTGAAAATATACGATCCAACTGGAAAAGTTTTTAATTTTTAGGAATAGTTCTATCAATTAGTTGACATAACATCTTGGTGGAATATAAAAATTAATTGGTTGTGAATTATACTATGTCATTGAGGATGAAGGTATTTCCTAAAAATAGAGCATTGTAACACTAATCTCATTATAATACATTGTTACCATGTTATTTTTTAGATTATACTTGTGGTTATATTGAGGCGAAGACATCTTGTGGGGAACACAGGTTTCACTATGTTTCAATATTCATTTCCACACTTATTCCACTGTGTTAAAATGTTTTTCAATTGTAAATTTAAAATATAATAATAAATTGGACTTATCATTGAATTTAAATATATAATGTTAATATCAATTAAAATAATAATTTTTACTTCTTTTAATTTTTTTAGAGTATGTGTAGGTGATTTTGAGATCTTGTTATGAAATTCATGAATAACATGCCAAACTGTGCTAGATCCGAAGCACATGGATGGACTAAAATCCACATTGCACCCAATATTACTTACAATTAGAAGGAAAATTGCTTGATAAATGAGAAAAATTATGGTATAAAATTATAAATAAGATCAAGGTTCCAAATTAGTCTATTTATATTCCCAAAACATGCTAGCATTAAAGAGAAAACTCCCTACTCACCGTCTTAAGGTCCCTTCTATAATTTGGAAATATCTTAAGTTATTGGCCTACAATTGAGGAAAATTGTATAGTGAAGATATTCAATAGGTGATGAAACATATTTTTAGTTTTTTGATATGTGATTTATGTTTTTTTTCTCACCAAAATAATTATGAAAAGTGGTTTATGAAATTTAGGGTTCCCAAAACCACCTTCTACATTGACAATAAATTGGAATCATGGGAACCCCATTTGTAAGTTTAACCAGAGGTATGAATTGTTAAAATTATATATATTTATAGGGATTCTCTCATCATTATATGAATTTTAGATCTACCTATACACATATAGATATCAAGGATGAAGATGAAGTCCCACTTGAGCCACCTCCTCCTCTCAGTGGTGAGATAAAAAATGATCAATCATTGTCATATAGCTACACACAAAGACTGTGTGTTATAGAATTATTTTTACAAGTAGTTTAGTGTAATTTGGGTTTTAAAAATTTATTTTAAGTATGATAATAAAATTATTATACTTGAATTTATTATTAATGTATGATCAAAGGAAATAATTTCTATTTCAAAACTGAATTCATTTGAGATTTTATGTCAAATTCATGGGAAGTTATTATTAGACAACACATGGTTCCTTTTTCTCAAAAACATAAAGATGATATAAATATGATATGGCATCCCTAATTCCCTATTTGTGGTCTAAATAAAAAAATTGATTGATGTGTCATGGGTTGATTCCATGTACACCATTCTAATGGGAAAATAGGGGAATCAAGATCTTGATTACCCATAACCAAATATTTTCATTAAACCAAATGTAATTTTAAAAGCCATGAACATTACATGTTGTGTAGTGAATATTAAATGATATATAAATTATATTTAATTTTTAAACTATATATATCTGTCAAATATTGGACACTTTAAATTATTTTTTTTAAAACATCATTCAACCGCCACCACTAATGTTTTCAATTTTTTGAATAGATTTTTGAAAATACACACATCAAAAATCTAAATCTACTTGATATATGACATAGGGTTTTCCAAATTCTATAACATTATCTCTAAAACAACACTAATTTTACATTTCCGAGAATCACATACAAATTTTCTCACCATTACAGGGGATTTATTTGGTTTTAGTGTGTGCCTTTGATACGATATTTATGTTTTTTTAATATATGTATTTTTATCATTTAATAGTTAATCTAATATTATATTATAAGTTTACTTTTAAATAGGTTTTTTTGTGATTAATTATTCTCTAGAAAAAATACCTCCTATCAAACCTAAACTAGAGAGGATTCTACATTAGTAACATTGAGACACATAGAATGACTCTTTGAAGGATGTCATAAAACCCATTGATAACCACATGTTAAATTATTCTTCATCTAGAAAAAAATTGGAAATAGAACATAATTTGTATCACATGGTAGGAAATAACAAAAAAAATAGATGAACTAACATTTCCAAATGTTAATACCCAACATGCATATATTCTATAACAAGTTGAATCCCAAACATTGAGAAAAAATTTGGTTTCATTTATTTATTTCCAAAAATCATTGTACATACTATAGAATATCCATATAATAATTTAATGAAATTTTATATCATGTGTTTAAAATTAAAACCTATAAATTTGGATTAGAGAATTTTTAAAATTACTGTTATTTATATCTATATTAAACACACTATGAAAAATTTTATCTGTTATGTTAACTCCCAAATTAGAGTTTGGGTGAACATGAAACTCCTTTTTCATAAAAAATACTTCTGACCCTCCCAAAACTATAATGGAAGTTCCTAGAAGATGATAATTTTATATTATTATATTTTTTTTAGTATATTGAGTTAAAGTAAATGAGGAATTTGAAGGTAAATATTATTTATGTAAAGGTTCTTAAGGTCAATAAGGATGTTGAATGTAAAGGTTCCTGAGGAATGTTTACAGGATAGTGAAGATGTCAGTTACATGGAAATATTTTGTAAGATGTAGAAGAAATATCTATGATATTTGGAGTTGAAGAACCAAGTACCAATAGATAAGTGGATTTAAAAGGTATTATGAAAGAATTAAGATCAAAGGTAAAACCACTAGAAGTAAAAAATTAAATTTTGAGTTACTAGAGAAGATTATGAATCTTTCTTTATAGAGGTTAGGAAACTTTACATATGATTTCCTTATGAATGTGAAGAAACTTTTCTAAATATTTTCTATATAAAGATAAGAAAATTACCTTATTATATCAAAAGATGTTGTGATGATATTCAAGTCCTTAAAATCAAGATAATATTTATGATTCAATATTGAGTCAAAATGGGTACATAGAGGTTTCCAGAGTGATGGAAACTGATCAAAAATACCAAATGTAGATCAATGTATTAATGTGATCAAATAGAGATGCAATTATATAAATTACATGTTAAAAATTTGGAAATTATTAATTATAAAGATTGAGTAAATAGACGTAAAATGTTACCAGATGGACTAGGTCTAATTATATTAGATAAAGGTTTTTCAAGAATTCAACATTATTGAAAGTATATATATTTGTAAAAAAGGTAGATAAGACCAATGGGGATATATCAAAGTTCAAACTATTATGTTTGAGTTACTAATGTAAAAATTTTGATGTATATGTGATGGCTTTAGACATATAGTGTGCACAATGATAAAGTGTAGATCCTTATAAAGTTTAATATATATGCGTTACAATGATTGAAGTCATGAATCCATAAAGGATTTGGTTATATGAAGTTATTAGGTTCAAGTTCCATCAAACCAAGTTTTATGTGATAGATATTTTGTCCCTCCATAAGAAGATGAGTTCGTGTAGATCTATAAAAATATCCTTGGGAGGAGAGGTTTTGAGTTTTATTAGAAAAATAATATCTGATTGATGTCCAAAATAAGTCCAGATAATTGTATGAAGTTACACCAGACTGTCTTTTTAAAAAGTTATATCAATAAGAGTAATAGTAAGTACATAGTTCAAATATTTAACATGATTTATGAGGCCTAAAATATTAGTATTTAAATTTATTAGAATTGAAAAAATATCCATAGGTTAGATGGGAATCAGATGGAGAAATATGATTTCGTTGAATGGAATACTCTATAAACATATACCAGTCTGAGATTTTGTGAACTAAGTATGATGTGTGAGCTATGGTAGGGTGACCGAATTGACATATGTAAACTCATTAGAAAACAAAGGATATATAATCCTTTGTGATTCAATTGGATAGAGGAATCATGTGAAGCACACTTGATGACTTTTTTAATATCATAAAGTAGATATTTGATAAATCATTGATTAGTGAGTTGTGAAGTCTTCAGTCAAACATTTATAAAGACCAAGATCGATTTGATTTGTTATATCCAGAAAAAACATAAAGTCTTATTTATGGTGATAAATATAAATATCATTGGGAGAAGATACAATAACCCATTATATGGAGAAATCTACTAAGGTTCTTTGGATAATCATTTGTCAATGTATTGAATAAAAGAGTTATATAAAGAGAATTGGTCAAATATGTAAAAGGTTTATCATACTTAATAAATTGGTTAACTAAAATCTTGATTCCATTGAATAAAAACATACGAAGTTACCAAATAGAGACTCTATTTGAAGAGGCACTAGAAAAACATGTATTAAATTAATTTATTTGTATATTTGAATAAAAACTTATAAATCTAATTATAAATTATTGTACTATGATGATCATTCAACTTTTCTTTTCGTTATAATGTAACATAAGTTTAAATAATTTTATTAATTCTGAGTTTGAGTGAGTTAAAAGAGATAGATATGGTCTTGATTTTCTATGAATATTAATGAATGTTATATTATACTACAGAGTCATCTAATGATGTTGAAAATGAGTATAAGATTCATCTTTTGAGTTTTGGTTGAGTAGGAAAACATATATGAGTTCCCATGTTTCTTACTTATGAATAATTATATAAAGTATTAATATTTTTCATGGGAATGCCGAAAAATACTCACATGCAATAATTGTGGATGTGGTGGATATTTCATAGTGGGGTGAGTGTAAATAAAGGAAACTTTTTTTTAAGAAGAAGAAGAAGAACATCTGAAATAGGTGTAGAGGGATGGGGAACTAGATATAAGTTGTGTTGAGAGTAACTATAAAGAGGCTCACCAGTCACAGGTTCAATGGATAGAGTTTAGTGATTAGTGGAACTATTTAGATGTAGTTTGAGTTAAGGAATATCAGTTGAAGTTTTAGAGCATATAGGTTCACTAGATAAAGGTATAGTGGATAATGATTTAAGTACAATAGATGGAGGTCTACTAAATGGATATTGAGGCGCATCAGATGGATTCATACCATAGGAATAGAAATTTTACCTAATAGAGTATTATCAGATGGAGACATCAAAGGGATAATTCTTCAAATGAAGTTTTTTTATTTGCATACATATTTTATCTTATGTTGGATAAGAGCTATAATAAAACTCTATAACTAATGATAATTTGTATTATTACCTTTTTAGAAACAAAAGGATTCTAACATCAGTTATCTCATTATATTAATATTATATATAAATGAATTTATTCACAGAATAATGGGATTCACCATGTCAAGGATTTAGGTTCTCACACTGAGGTTGAACCATAAAAAAAATCATCTGTTTTGTTTACTTTAAATCATATACAGAGCATAATGGTAAATTGATGGGGTTAATTTTATAAAGATCCATACATACTAACTTAGTGTATAGGTTTTATAAAATTAAGTAATGAAATAGTTTATATTGCATATAATTGGTAAACGTTGTTCACCCCTGATTCGCCATACCCGCCTCCATCAGGATGACTTCAAGATCCAACTGGAAAATTAAATTGGAATTATAAAGAAGGATACCACTATATTGGATCTAGATACTTTTGTTCCTACATTTTTTTAAATGTTTTATATATAGTAATTGTTTTAGAGTTGGAAGAAAGTTTTCCTCTAGAATATTTGAAGGATCAGCCGGAGCTAAAGAGTATATAAGTTATTTATAGATTTATCAATATAGAGGTTTCATCCAAAACCATGAAATCCAAGAATAATAAAGAATATTATAAGATGATTAATTCATCGAATAATAAAATATATAAATTGGATCCCCCATTATTGGATGTTATGGTGCGTAGTAATACTTCTAGTGAATTTTAGAAAATCATTCCTATAGAAGAATCCTACTCAATATATGTTTTTGTGGAAACTATTAAAGCTTTTTTACTCTGAAATTAGATCTTACATGGAAAATTTACATGTTGAATTTATTTAAAATATGCTTTCATATATCAAGGGATAGTATGAGAAAATATTATTTAAGAAATCAAAACTTGATGACACAGAGAAAGAATTAGGAACGAAACTTTGAGATTTTACATATATTACTAAAATCATCGAAATAATGGAATAATGTGCGTCATTATTTCAATAAAAACTCAACCTTGTGGAAGAATTTCTGTAGAGAAGTTTTTTTTTGAGAATTCTATTATTGAGTAATTTCTTAAGGAAATATTCCATGCATTAGAAACTACTATTGAAGATAAGAACTGTATATTGGAAGATAAATCTTTATGATTAAAAGATATTATAGAATCACTATAGAATGTGAGTAAAATGGATAAAGAAATTTTTCATATGAAACATGTTTTTGAAACCCACACCAAACATAATGATATTAAAGGGAAATCAGTAAAATCATTTAAAGAAAATTACACTTTTGGAAAGGAAGCTTTAGTTTTTTATTTTTTTTAAATAAAATTTGTTAACAAAAGTTTTCAAGAAAGCGATCCATGAAATAAAAGATAATAAAATATAAATTATTTTTCTTAATAATAATCAACTATAGATTAAGTAAAATCATGTGTAGCAACTATATATTTCCTTAAAAGAAGTGAGTGTGTTTAAAGATATTTTTTTTAAAATTTAAATGTTATATGTGAAGATAAAGTGATAATTATTGAAAATTATAAGAATACCACTACTAGAAAAACAGGTATTTGCGATGGGTCATTTGCGACGGGATCCCGTCGCAAATGGCCTTTTGAGACGGGGTCCCGTCGCAAATGACCCATTGCTGAAAACGGTGTCGCAATAACAATTTTTTGCGACGGGCCCATCGCTAAAGCCCTTTTCCACGACGGGGAGAATCCCCGTCGCAACTAGTACTCCGTATATTTGTAAAAAAACTGTTTGCGACGGGCCCTGTCGCAAATACCGGTTGCGACGGGGCCCGTCGCCAAAATTATTTTTTAAAAAATAAAAAAATAATAATACTATTTGCGACGGGAATAGTATCCCATCGCAGATACTATAAAAAAAATAAATAAAATAAATTGTTAATAAATTATTTTAATTAATATAATTATAATCCAATTATAATTCAAAAAATAATAATAAAATATTAATAAATGATTTTAATTAATATAATTATAGAATTATAATTCACAAATAAAAATAATAAATTATTTTAATTAATATAATAATAATAGAATTATAATTCAAAAATAAAAAATAATAGAATATTAATAAATATTTCATAATGAGACAGAAACTACGAATAGAAAAAAAATCATATTTTGATTTCACAAATTTTATAACATAAATACAAACTCTAATCTGAAGGAGGGGGAGGGGGGGATCTGCAGATGGTGGTGGAGGAAACTTCATCCCTAAAGCATGAGTGAGTCGGCGCATATACTCCATCTGCTCCTGATGCTGTTGCTGTCACCGACTCGTCTGCTCCTCGTACAGCTGTTGCTGGCGTCGACGCTCCTCCTCATGTTGCTGACGCATTTGATCCTTCTCTTTTCGAAGACTCTCTATCAGTGCAGTCTGAGATCGCAACTGATCCTCATACTGTGTAGCAGAAGAAGATGCACGAGCTCCTCTTGAGCTGGACGCCGACATCGCAGCACTGCCATAATAATCTCCGGGAGTCAGTCGAGAGCGGATACCAACTACCCAGCCCTTCTCGAAGGCATACTAGGTGGCATGCATCCATTCCGCCTCATCAAACTGACGGCCAGTGGTCTGATCTGATGACTCGGCCTGACTCTCAGGCCGGGCCTGTGACGCTGCGGCCTCATATGACTCCTGTAGTTGCAATTTAAAATTAAAATTGTGAATATATTATATACAATTAATTTTTAAACTTGAAAACAAATAATACTAACCACGATGTGATGCTGACAATCACCTCTGAGCTCCCCAGTATTAGGATCACTATACATCCTCCGATATACGTCGTACTCCGTAATATCGGGGTGCTCGACAACCTATAAGAATAAAAAATAAACTGTTAATATTTATAGTTATATAAAATATTTATAAATAATGTATGTACCAGATGATGTCTATGAGTACTGAAAGAACGACTCCCAGCTCGATGAGTCACCTCCTGTCTCCCCCGATTCTGCCTCCCCACCGATGATCTCCTCTGAAAGGCACCACTCAACCAGTGCACACATAATCCATCCCATACATGGGATGAAATGTACTCTGGTCGGTGTGCTCTACATGACTCGTCAAAATCTGACACTCCTGCTTTCTTCATCGCAGATTTTCTTAAATTGTGCAAAAACTGACGAAGGCGATCACGCATGGCCACCTCCCATGCCTCGTGGATGGCGTCACGCATGGTATCCTCGATCGGATACCATAAACCCTTCAAATAAATCAAAATATCAAGTTAGAAATGAAATAATTTTCAAAATAAAAATTATTTATTTACGTACGTACCAACCAATGGCCGAACATGGCCTGCTGCACATCAATGGGAATCTGCTCCCATGTGGTCCACGGCTGAGAGAAATAGTTGCGCAAAATAGCATTGCCCTGTCCGACTGCTATATGCGGAAAACTGTAAAAATAATAAACATTTATTATGTGACTAGATTAATGAAATCTTAGTCAAATCAACAGGTTATCACACAGGTTATCACACTTCCGTGTGTGTGGATCAAACCCAAGACGTGGACGTCACTCGGGGACGGGGTTAGGAATCATCAATCGTGCAAGACTGCACCCCCTCCGCGTACTCCCTGGAGCGCCTGCAGGCTGAGGGTCATCTGGTATCAACTCATCCACATCGAAAGTCAGGTCAGCATCCTCCAACTCACGAAATGTGGCGTCGTCCATCTGAAACAGAAAATGTTAATGTTGTTAGCAAATAATTCATAATTACTATTATATATACATATATACATATTATGATTGTATATAAATACCATGGAATTATATCAGTGTTCATATTCTTCATCATCTTCATATATGTCAATGTCATCTTCATATTCCTCCTCAACAACATCGATATCCATTCGAGTTACAGTTGCTTCATCTCATACCATTTCAAATTCATATGTGACATCATTAACATCATCGTCATCACCGACTCTTAAATGTGGGGTGTCGTCATCGATACTCATGTATCTTTACAAAAAAAGATTGATTTTGAGTACTCTATTGAAAAACTTCAATTCTTTTCACATCAGTGAAATCACATTCAATTTTACTAAACTGATTGTCTTGAATTTTGATTTTTATTACACTCCACCAATCAGTCAAGTCTCTTGATGTAGCACAGTACTTTGCGTAATAAACTTGATGTGCCTGTTGAGCCAATTAGAATGATTCATTTACTGCGATAACACTTTTACATTTAATATCGATGATTCCATGAGTCGGATGAACACGCACGCCTCTCTTTGTATCCAACCACCGACATTTGAACATGGTTATGTAATGTCGTCCAAGATAACAGAGTTCAATGATTTCATCAAGTATTCCATAAAAGTCAACTTCATTTTCTCAATGATGAGATCCTCTCAAGCTAACTCCACTGTTCATTGTTTTTTTCGATTCCCCATATGCATGTGTGTGGAATCGAAATCCATTCACCACATATGCATTATAAGTTTTAACAAGTTTGGAAGGTGGGTTACTCAATACACACAGCCGTTTGTCAATTTTATCAGCATGTCGAGACAGCTGAAAATTTGTGAAATAATTATCAATATATTAAACTATACATTGAATGAGTTTCTAAAAGATAAAGAATTTATGTTACCAGTTTTTGAAACCACTGAGAGAAATTTTTCAGTCGACGTTCTTTGAGAGAAGCTGCTGTAATTTGTGGAATTTGTTTCTTGATATGATTATCGTACAACCTATAAAAACCAAAGTTATTTACTGTAACATAAATGATATAATAAGTTATATAAACACTTACAGTACAACTGATGTCATCTCTTCACAGTTGAGCAGAACATACGTATGAGCTCTATGATGTTCATCATCTGAAAGCCAGTGTTCATAAACTCCACCAAAACCAAGCTCTGACTGGTTGAAAACAGATAATTTATTGTCGATTTCATCAATATTCCTCTCATTCCATCCCATTCGGTAGTATTTTGAAGGATACTCAGATTCAAAAAAATGGCAGCAGAAAAAAGATATTTCCTCTTGCAAATAAGCTTCTGCAATAGATCCTTCAACAGATGCTTTTTTACATACTTTTCTTTTCAATTTTTCCATGCATCTTTCAAATGGGTACATCCATCAAAACTATACTGGACCTCCACATTTTTCTTCATATGGAAAATGTAACATCAAATGTTCCATTGAGTCGAAGAAAGATGGCGGAAATATTTTTTCCAGTTTACATATAATTACAACAACATCTTTTTCATGTTTTCCTAGAGCATCATAATCTGCTGTAGCCGCACAAATTTCCCGAAAAAATTGAGACATGTCTGTTATGGAATCCCAAATCATATAATTCAACAGACCTCTTAATCCAATGGGTAGCATTATTTCCATTATAACATGACAATCATGACTTTTTAATCCAGTAATATGACCATTCTTTACACATCTACCCAAATTGGAAGCACAGCCATCTGGAAGTCTCAAATCTGCAATCCACTGACAAAATAATAAACGGTTTTCTTTCGACAGTGTATAAGATGCTTTTGGTTTCAGTAACCTTTCTGTTCCGACATTCTCAAACAGTTCCAATTCTGGACGCCTGCAAATTTGGGCAAGATCTAAACGTGCATTTACATTGTCTTTGCTCTTTCCTGGCGTATCCAAAACTGTATGAAACAAATTATCAAAACAGTTCTTCTCAATATGCATGAAATCTAACATGTGTCGGACCAAAAAATCAGACCAATATGGCAAATCCCAAAATATTCTACGTTTAATTCAATTGTGTTCTTTCCCAAAACCAAAAATTTTCTGTTGTTTTATTGTGGGACCAAAAGGGATGGGAGGTAATGAAAGTACAACTGATTTTAACTCCGAACCTGATAGCATTTTTGGAGGTCCTTCCCTTTCAACTGTTCCTTTTCTGAAATGATATCTGTTTCTGCGAAAGGGATGATCAGCAGGAAGAAACCTACGATGACATTCAAAATAACAAGGTTTCTTTCCATGAATGAGCATAAATGATTTGTTCTCTCCCTTACAGTAAGGACGTGATTTATGACCATGTGTACTCTAGCCAGATAACATCACATAAGCCGGGAAGTCACTTATTGTCCACATCAATGCTGCTTTCAGTATTAAATTCTGTTTCGTTGCAACATCATATGTACTGACACCAGTACTCCACAATAAATTTAATTCATCAATCAATGGTTTCAAATAGACATCAATATTTTTCTTCGGATGTCCTGGAATTAGTGAAGTCAAAAAGATATATGGCTCCTTCATCAACATCCATGGAGGTAAATTGTACGGAGTTAAAAAAACAGGCCAACATGAATATTGACTACCATAAGATCCAAACGGACAGAAACCATCAGTGGAAAGCCCTAGTCGAACATTTCTAGCTTCTAAAGCAAAGGATGGATGCACTCTATCAAAATGATTCCATGAATCACCATCGGCTGGATGATTCAAGCTTTTATCAGTCGAAATATTCTCTTTATGCCATGACATCATTGTCGTTGTATTCTTAGACATGAATAAACGCTGGAGTCTGGATGTAAGCGGAAAATATCTCAACTGTTTTACAGGAATCAAACTAGACTTCCCGTGTTGTCCTTCTTTATATCTCAGTTGCCCACATGTGGGAAAACTATCGAACGACTGATTTTCCCCAGAATATAAAATGAAGTCATTTGAACATGCATGAATCTTCTGACAAGTAAGTCCCAAATTTCGAACCAGCCTCTTACTCTCATTGTAATTTGCAGGTAAAACATTTCCTTCGGGTAACAGTGTTTTAAGAAAAGAAAATATCTGGTCAAAACAGGTGTTTGACATTCCGTTATCTTATTTGATAGCCATAAATTTTGCAACTGCTTCTAATTTTCTCATCTTGCAGCCAGGATATAATGCATCCTCAGCAGACTTTAACAACTCATAAAATTCAGACGGTGCCAACTCAGGATTTGAAGCTATATCAGCCGGAGTTTCTGTATGTTGAACAGATGAACCTGCAACATCATGTACTAAATCGTGAAACCAGGATGGATCCGTAATCAAGTTGGTATCACCTGCTCTGGAACTGTGTTCACTGTGTTGATACCAAAATACATAATCTGGTTTAAAACCAAAACGCAAGAGAAGTTCTCCCACTTTTTCAAACGTGTCAAACGTTCTCAATGCACATTTTCTACACGGGCATTTTATTTTGTCTTCTGAAACAAATTCTGGATTTGATGCCACAAATGATAAAAAAGTCTCCACACCCTCTACATATACTGTATTTAAACCAGAACCGTTTGGATTTCTACGTTGATTTATCCATATACGGTCACCTACTAATGATTGTTGATGACCTCGTTGTTCCATATTTCTCTATAAAATATAAAAGCATTACTGGTTTTGAATAATTTGTTAGAAAAAACACTCAAGCTAGGATAATTATAGAGTTTAGATCATACACGACTGGCGCAAACTTTTTATTGAGATAGACCTAAAAATTGACCCTTTAAGAATTGAATATGTTGAGAATAAAGCAAAACATGTTACAAATATTAATAATTTTAATATTATATAAATTTTTTATTAATTTCATAGTACTAATATTATTGGTAAGTATTACTAATTATTACTAATTATTACTAATTATTGGTAATTATTACTAATTATTACCAATTATTGGTAATTATTACTAATTAATACTAATTATTGATAATTATTACTAATTATTGGTAATTATTACTAATTATTGGTAATTATTACTAATTATTGGTAATTATCAGTATTTATTGGTAATTATCGGTAATTATTACTAATTATTGATAATTATTAATAATTATTGATAATTATTACTAATTATTGGTAATCATTACTAATTATTGGTAATTATTACTAATTATTGGTAATTATTACTAACTATTGGTAATTATTACTAATTATTACTAATTATTACTAATTATTACTAATTATTGGTAATTATTACTAATTATTACTAATTATTACTAATTATTTGTAATTATTGGTAATTATTATTAATTATTACTAATTAATACTAATTATTGGTAATTATTACTAATTATTGGTAATTATTACTAATTATTGGTAATTATTACTAATTATTGGTAATTATTACTAATTATTGGTAATTATTACTATTTATTACTAATTATTGGTAATTATTGGTAATTATTGGTAATTATTACTAATTATTAATAATTATTACTAATTATTACTAATTATTGGTAATTATTGGTAATTATTACTAATTATTACTAATTATTACTAATTATTGGTAATTATTGGTAATTATTACTAATTATTGGTAATTATTGGTAATTATTACTAATTATTGGTAATTATTGGTAAATATTACTAATTATTGTTAAGTATTACTAATTATTGGTAATTATTACTAATTATTGGTAATTATTACCAATTATTACTAATTATTGGTAATTATTACTAATTATTACTAATTATTGGTAATTATTATTAATTATTACTAATTATTGGTAATTATTACTAATAATTGGTAATTATTACTAATAATTGGCAATTATTACTAATTATTCCTAATTATTACTAATTATTGGTAATTATTACTAATTATTACTAATTATTGGGAATTATTACTAATTATTACTAATTATTACTAAGTATTGGTAATTATTGGTAATTATTGGTAATTATTGGTAATTATTACTAATTATTGGTAATTATTGGTAATTATTGGAAATTATTGGTAATTATTACTAATTATTGGTAATTGTTACTAATTATTGGTAATTATTACTAATTATTTGTAATTATTACTAATTATTGGTAATTATTACTAATTATTACTAATTGTTACTAATTATTGGTAATTATTACTAATTATTACTATGTATTGGTAATTATTTGAATTTATTGGTAATTATTACTAATTATTGGTAATTATTACTAATTATTGGTAATTATTTCTAATTATTGGTAATTATTTCTAATTATTACTAATTATTACTATTTACCGGTAATTATTACTAATTATTCTTAATTATTACTAATTATTGGTAATTATTACTCTTTATTGGTAATTATTACTAATTATTGGTAATTATTACTAATTATTGGTGGTAATTATTACTAATTATTGGTAATTATTACTAATTATTGTTAATTATTACTAATTATTGGTAATTATTACTAATTATTACTAATTATTACTAATTATTACTATTTACCGGTAATTATTTCTAATTATTACTAATAATTACTATTTACCGATAATTATTACTAATTATTACTAATTATTGGTAATTATTACTAGTTATTGGTAATTATTACTAATTATTACTAATTATTACTAATTATTACTAATTATTACTAATTACTACTAATTATTACTAATTATTACTAATTATTCCTAATTATTACAAATTATTCCTAATTATTACTAATTATTCCGAATTATTACTAATTATTACTAATTATTGGTAATTATTGGTAATTATTACTAATTATTGGTAATTATTACTAATTATTACTATTTACCGGTAATTATTACTAATTATTGGTAATTATTACTAATTATTACTAATTATTGGTAATTATTACTAATTATTGGTAATTATTATTAATTATTGCTAATTATTTCTAATTATTCCTAATTATTCCTAATTATTCCTAATTATTCCTAATTATTCCTAATTATTTCTAATTATTCCTAATTATTACTAATTATTACTAATTATTACTAATTATTACTAATTATTACTAATTATTCCTAATTATTACTAATTATTACTAATTATTACTAATTATTCCAAATTATTGGTAATTATTGGTAATTATTCCTAATTATTCTTAATTATTACTAATTATTCTTAATTATGACTAATTAGTGGTAATTATTAGTAATTATTAATAATTATTACTAATTATTGATAATTAGTAATAATTATTACTTATTATTACTAATTATTGATAATTATTGGTAATTATTACTAATTATTGGTAAATATTACTAATTATTGGTAAGTATTACTAATTATTGGTAATTATTACTAATTATTGGTAATTATTACTAATTATTACTAATTATTACTAATTATTACTAATTATTTGTAATTATTACTAATTATTACTAATTATTACTAATTATTGGTAATTATTGGTAATTGTTCTTAATTATGATTAATTAAATGAATAATTACCAATAATTAGGAATAATTACCAATAATTAGGAATAATAACATTATTAGTATATTTTATTATTAATATTAAAATAATATAATTTTCTAATTTATATACAATTCTCCTTTCATCTGTGTGTTTTCTATCTCCATATACAAATAATACATGTGAAGACAGAAAACACACAGATGAAAAGAGAAATGTATATATATAAAAAATTATATTATTTTAATATTAATAATAAAATAAAATAATAATAAACTAATGTTATTAATCTTAATTATTAGTATTTATTACTAATTATTAAGTAATAAAACAATGTAAACATAATTAAATTACAACTAATTAAGAATAATTAAAACTAATAAAACATTAAAAATAAATATTAAATTAAAATAAATATAAATACCTTGAAAATTGATCTGAGGTTGATCTCTGATCGTTCTTCAAAACTTCAATATCAACTCCGGAGAAAAAAATTAAACTTGAGAAAAACTGAACTGTAGAAATAAAATTTTGAGAGAAGAAGAAGATGGAATTTGAGAATGATTTGAAAAAAAACGGATGGGGGTATTTATAGGTTAGATTAGTTGCGACGGGCCCATTTGCGACGGGTACCGTCGCAAATACCTTAGCCAGCATTTATTACGGTCAACGGTTAAATAGTTATTTGCGACGGGACCCGTCGCAAAGAACCACCTGCCGACATACTATTTGCGACGGGGGAATATTCCTGTCGCAAATACCTTTTACCGCCGCCGGTTATTTGCGACGGGAATATTCCCCCATCGCAATTATGTTTCCCGCGATTTGGCGCGCAACGGGCGCCAAACCTTTTGCGATGGGGAAAGCTATCCCGTCGCAAAAGGATACTTATTTGCGACGGGCAAATACCCCCGTCGCAAATAAGTTTTTAACAGGCATATTTGCGACGGGATTTATTCCCATCGCAAATAACCCGTCGCAAATACCCATTTTTCCCGTAGTGTACATTAAATATATTTTACCTTATATAAGTAATTATATTGGAATATATAGAATAAACTCAAGTTTAATCTTTATATAAATATGATATAAAAATATCTATGTTTTTGAAGAAATTATTAGCTTATGAAAGACTCTGTCCAATGGAAGGAATAATTTGAAATAATTAGAAGTTACATATTCTGAAAAGATGAAGAGAAGGTAACCCTGCATTTTTATGATTCCATTGGCACTAACTCTTATGTTAATAGTGTAGGTTACAATTCTTGAAAATAAATTGGGTGAAGAAATGTGAGAAACCCACCTCCAATTAGATGGTGTATGTTTGAAAAGAATTGGGAAAGTTTCCCCCCCAAGGTTTTAATATGAACAAAGTAAAAGTCCAAAAAAGATTTGATATAAATTTCTAACATGAACATTACAACACCACAAAAGAAGCCTATGATTATTGGTTGATATTTGTATTGTAGAAAGATTGAATGAAAGGAAATAAATTTTTGGAACGGTATTCCAAGGTAAGAAGGAAAAACATTCCAACATTAAAAACGATAAAAATTATTGGAAAAGGTAACTTAATGAAGTATAAATAACCTTCACAACATAATAATGATCTATTGACATCAAACTGATTTGGATATCCTAAAAAATTTTATAAGATTTATGGGAGAAATTTTCATTACGATGAAAATTAATATTTTACTTCTACCAAGTATAACACTAGAACTACTAATCGAAAGTGTCCAAAAATATGAAAGAAAATTAAAGTAAGAAATATTTTAAATCTAACTTGAGGTGAAAATAAAAGGAAATAAAGAAGAATCTTACACCCAAGAACAACGTAATAAAAGACTTCATATCTAAGAAAAAATACTAATTATGAGGAGTAAATAGTCAATTTATGGATAGTTGTCATCTCACCATGAATGTACAAGATAGTGGAATGAATATCAAGTAGACAAATAAATTAATTTGAGAAAAACATAAGTAAATTGGGATGGTGGAAATATCTCTAATGAAGAAGTAAAGTTTTAGGATGTTACCTCAAATGATTAAATATCTAGAAAATAAAAAAGTTGTGTGGAATATGTATGTTGGTTTTCCATACTTTTAAAAGTGCATGACAATTTTATCAGGATTAGAAAAATTGGAAAATAAAAGTAATCAATCTTTTTAATGAAGAAAGTGTTTTTTGTAAGGAAAGTTCATCATAAGAAAAATGATAAAAATATTCTTAAGGTTTTCATGGTTTCATGGATAAAACCATTAGAGGAAGAAAGTAGGTTTTACATAGATGAAAATAAGAAATATTTATAATCAATTGTAGATGAAGTCAATAAGGCCCTACCACACAATGTTGATAGATTAGGTGAGGAGAAGAAATCCATTTTACTCACTAATATTACTTCATGGAAATATAAGGTTGATGTCATGAAGAAAGGTGAAGTTAGAGTTTCTATGTTGGGAAGATATTCTAAGCCTTATTTATTTAAATGATGAGCTAAAGGAACATCCACCTTATTCTCACATATGATCTAGTGATCTTACATGAAAAAGGTAATTGAAAGTGATGATTTTTAGGGATATACCTAAAGTAGAAATATGAAGTTGGTTTTTATGGAGTCTCTTCAACATGAAGTAGAAATTAATTTTGATAAACATAGGTCTTCAAAAACTGTATAAAGAATAAACAGATTTAAGGGTTATTTTCATCCTCTAGGTATGCATTTTATTCTCCCATTTTCATATGAAATATAAAGTATAAATATAAATGGGTAAATTTGAATTATTGATGAAAAATGATGAATTATCTTGAAAAGGGGGACAAAGTTTCTCATTTTTATGATTGGAAATTTTTGAAATGTTTGTTAATATGGATTTATGAAATAAAGATAAATAAAAATATGATGAACCATTCTATAAAATAAGATTTTCTAAAATATACCATCACTTGAAAAAATTCATGGAAAAATATAATATATGAGTTAATCACACTTTTTTATACAGTGATAATATCTCACATAGACTTAGAGTTGGATGATTTAGAACATATTTATTTTTATAAAGTGATACTTTCCTTATCCGATGAAGTTCAAGTTTATATTAGCCTTAATGGAACAGAATAATAGAAGATTAAGAGGTGTGAAGAAAATTCTCCCCTCACCCCAATATGTCGCCAAAGAGGAATTCAATTCAGATCATTAGGAGGGAATTTTTCCCTCACATAAGTTCTTAGAAGATGGATACTTAAAATTTATTATCAATAAATGGGAGAAAAATGTCATTGAATTTAAAGAAACTTTTCTATTGATAACAAGTCCAAAGGGGGATATTGAAGTTCCTATCAGATGATATTTTTATTATATTGTATATGTTGTTAATAAGTTGTTATAAATTTAATGTTGAATTTTATGGAAAGGGTTCTTATGGTCAATGAGGATGTTGAAGTTAATAGTTCCTATGTATTTTTAGGATAGTGATGCTTCTAGATACTGGAGAATGTTTTTGAGATGGTGAATCATTATTTATGATTTTTTAGTTAAATAACTCTGTACAACAAGATAAGTAGTTTGAAGAAGTCTACAAAAAGAAGTAAGACTAAAGAAAAACCATAAGAAATACAAAACTGAATTATGAGTTTCAATATAATCTCATGAAGCATTCCTTAATGGGGATAAGAATGTTTTCCTATGAGTTAGTTATGATGTTCAGGAAAATTACCTAATGAGTTTCTAAAAAAGTAAAAGAAATTTTCCTTATTAATTCAGATGATTTTGTGATAATATTAATGCTCCTATCATCATGCTGATATTAATGACTCACGATTGAGTCTAAAGGGGGAAATTGAAGTTCTAGAATAATGTTAATGAAGCACGGCTACCAGACATAGATCTCCTAACAAAAGTGATCAGACAAATATGTAACTGTATGATGTTTTTGTTTTAAATATGTGAATTCTACATTATAATGCTTTAGTAAAAAGTCATACAATGTTACTGGATGGGGCAGAATTGATGCTTTGGATATAGTTTTAGTGACAATTTTTCACTACTAGGTTTGTACATATTTGTACAAAGGGAGATAAGACCAAAGGGGAGAGATTAAATTATAATATATGAAGTTTGAGTTTCTTATGTAAAAAGTTCAAATTATATTCCAAGACTCCATATTGACATGGTGTCCAAAGCTGAAGGTGCAAGCATTAAAATGTTGAAGCTGTACACAATAAAAAGATTGAAGTAATGATGCCATGGAGGATAGTAATGTATGAAGGAAATCAGTTCATGTTCCATCATACTATGTTCTGGTTTGATGGAGATATTTTACATCTAACAGAAGAAGAGTTTTTATAAATATCTAAAAGGACCATTGGGTGGACTAGTGCTCAATTTGATCAGATAGATATGACTAGAGTGTTGTTGTGAAGAAGTCGAGCTGACTATATGATTTTTCAACATACATTATTTTAAAAAGTCTTAGTAATTAGAGTAATTGTAAGTTCATTATCTTCAAAAACCTGTTGACATATAAAGACAACAAAATGATTTTTTCAAGTTAATAGAATCAGTCAAAGATCCATAAGATGAATGAGCACCCAATAGGGTGACACGATGTCATCTTATAGAATATTCTATAGAGATATACTAGACCGAGTTTTTGTCAGCGGAATATGAAGTTAAAGATATGGGAGGGTGACTGAATGAAGATATTCTGACTCCTATGATAGAAAAAACTATATTCAAATTTTTAATTCCATCATATAGATGAAGCATTTGAAGTTCACCATATAATGATTTCGATATCATTTGGTGTAGATATGATGATTCACCTATTAGAGGGTTGAAATTTCAACTTTTAACATTTACAAAGCCCACGATCATGTTAATTTATTGCATCCAGATAGAACATGAACTATTACTGATGTTAAGAAATATTTAGATTATCATTTAGACATATATGATCTTATTAGATAGAGAAAAGATTTGAATTTCATTGGAAAAATATTTGTGAATCCATTAAATAGATTAGGCACGTGATGAACACTTGTCAAATATGTAAAGGTTTTATCAAACAAAATCAATTAATTAAAGAAAATTTTGAGTCCAATGGATAGAGATGTATGGAGCTACCATATAGATAATCTCTTTGAAGAGGCACCAAGAAACAGTTTTTGGACTGTGTTCTTAATATATTTTCATAAAACCTAGTAAATCACCATAACAATGATGATTCTAAAATTGTAATTCATTGTTTTTTAACAGAGGTTAAGGAAGTTTCAAAAAGTACATTAATGTCGGGTTTGAGCAGGCTTGAAGAGATAGAGCTAGAACATATATTATAATAAGATTCCAGAATTTTCTAGAATACTATAGAGGTGTTCATCAAAGTTGAATATGAGAGATCGGTTCAATTTTTCAGTTTTGGTTGAGTACAAAAAAATATTTTAGTTCACGCATTTTCAACCAATATAACAACTATATAAAGGGATGAAATTTTTGAAGGAGAACGTATAACACTATTTGTATATGAAAAATATGTGAAGTGATAAACATTTCAGAGTAGGTTTAGTTTCTACAAAAAGAATATTTTGGTTGAAGAAGATGTACATCAAACATAAGTGTCGAGGGAAGAGGAACTGAACATAGGTTGTAATAAGAGGCACTTGATATAGGATTTATTTTCATAAGTTCAATGCATATAGTTTTTTTATCAAATGTACCAGTCAGAGGTAGTTTGTTTAAAGAACATCCATTAAAGGTGAAAATTTTAAAGGCACATTGGATAGTGGCATGTCATAAAAATATTGAAGTACACGAGACAAAGTAAAACTAAACATAAATTGAGTCACATTAGAATAATTCATAACATATGAAAATAAAGAACCCTAGATAGATTTTTAATAGAAAAAGACATTAAGAAGATAATATTTTGGATGATGTTTTTGTGTGCTGATAAAAAGTTTTATATTATGTTGGCTCGAAGCTATAAGAAAACTTTATAACTAATAGGATTCAGTATAATTGCCTTTTGGGGGATAGAAAGAGTTTAACAAGATTTGTCTCGTTATATTCACTTGATATATAAGTCAAAGAATCCATGGACCCATAAGAGTTTTCATGGAAAGGATATAGGTTCTCATATTGAGGCTGAAACTTGTAAAAATACTAAAATGATATTTACTTTGTATCATCTGCATAATATAAGGGTATTGTGATGAGTTTGAGGTTCTAAATATCCCTACATATTAATTTGTTGAATATTTTTTATCAAATTAAGGAATGAAAAAGTTTACGTTGAATATATTTGGTAAAATTTGTTCACCCCTGATTCACTCCCCACCTCTTTGGGTGACTACACATGTAAAAACCTAGGTACACATAGAATAATTTGTTTTCATTCTAGAATTAAATAGTTAAATTCAAAAAATCTATAATTATATAAATTGTATTTATAGAAATTATAGAATCTATACTAAAGGAATAGTAACCTAACCATTAGAATAGTAATGTTACCATTAGGAATAGTAATAGGGACAATAGAATAGTAACCTCACCTATGAAAGTATAAAAAAGTTTATTTATCTCATGAGTTAAAATATGATAGATTTACATCATGAAATAAGTAAATAAATGTTTTAAAAATGATAAATTAAGTGTTGGTATTTCTATGAAATGTAAATGTTCATTAAAAAATTGGTAATTAATATAATAATGTAAAAGAAAATTTATTTTCATAAAATATAATCATAAATTAATATTTTGTTTTATTTTAATTATAATATACTTTTACGAGACCATAATTAATTTTTCCAAGTGTCATAAAATCGATTATAATATTAAAATCAGTATTTTTGAATAAAAGATAATTTTAATTAAAAATTAAATTTCTTATATTTATGATATAATTTTCAAAAAATTGAAACCATTTTAGAAATCTACACATCAAAAAGTTATTTGGGTGAATTTTAGGATTTTTCTATGATAGTAGAATTTTTGGTGAATAGTGAAATATGATAATTTATTGTATTTAACATTATAAGTTAAATACATAATTGTTTTAGTCATTTATGATGTAATAAAACATTAGTTAAAACTAAAATTCACTAGTTACTATACTCAGTCACAAGAATCAACAATATTGATTATCTGGATAAAAAAATAATAAACAAATGAATAAAATATTCAAAAAACTCCGCTCCTCCCTTTATAAATACACCACCCCTTCTCCTTAAATAATAAAACCCTTTTATCATATCTAAATTATTACCAATTCCCTTCCCAGGACTATCCCCATGTCCATTACCTTCTGGTCGCAACAAAAGATCAAAATCGATTGCCTTAATAAGGTTCTAAAGTAGATGATATTCAAGAGGTAGAATCCACCATTCTTTCTCTATTAAATTATTTATTTCTTTATTTCTTTCTTCCTTCCCCGCTCCTCACCTAACCAAAGTGATATTATAATCATAGTATCATATATATAGTATAATTTTATTTTTTTAATGGAATATCCATCATCAAACATCTTCTCTTCTCCTCTTATTCTAAAAAACAAAAAAACCCATTTGTGATATGTTAATGCACCACCTTTGAGGATGGTCATTATCACAAACCGAATTTGTTTGACACCAATAATGGCACCAAAATAGGCATATGGAAAGTCCCTAAGGTTTTTCCCTATCCCCAAGGGCTGGAACAAGTTCCCGAGTATCAAACAGTTAGGTTTGGGAATGATTTACCTGAGTATGAATGCATAAAACCATAAAAACAATCCATAATATAAATCTGAAATTTCCAGTCAAACTAGTTTTAGAAAAAAAACAAGAATTGAATACATGTATTTGATACAGTAAAATTGGTCTAAATAAAAATAAATAAAAAATTAAGTCATCCACAAGGACTAAACACGACAAAGGGGTGGTCACCCCTGAACCGTCACCACAACACCACACTGTAAGAGGGGTCTAACAGCCCGAACCGCCTTCACCTGAGGCTTTACCATTTTTCGAGTCAAACATAACCAAGTCTACTTACACCCCAGGATTTTAATTAGGTTTTTACCCTTATCCCAATAGTATACCACCCAATTATTCCGAAGTGCAAGCAATACAGGGGGAAAAAGCAAGAAGCTTTAACATGCAAAGGAAAGCGGTGTAAAATTCCAAGAAATGCAACTTTCAATTAAAAAACTATTTCAAGATAAACCTATAAGAATGTTAAAAAATTTAGATAGACATTTTAGATACTATATTGTACGACCAATAACACCCTAATACAAGGGTAAATACCATAAGCCCAATGAGCAACAAATTCAGGAACACCCCTATGCACCAGATTGTATTGGGCCCTATCTACCTCGTACCTCAGTGTAAAGTAGCCAGAGAAAAATCCATTCTCATGCATGAGCCACTAGTAGGGAACATACCCATAACCTAGTGGTCCCCAATTATCATCCACATAGTTTAGGGAGAGTTGTAGTTATCCAAATTTTATGTGTAATAGGGATAAAACCCATCTGATTCACTAGCCGTACTAGTACAAATCTGCCCCACCTAGGAACCTGCCCCCCCCCCCTTTGTGCTCAAACAATTTCATAAGGATACAAAAATACATTTTCATGTGAAACACCGCTAATGTTCACATAAAATAATTACTATAGATATACACATTTTAAACCACTTAAGACACACAACAAAACACTTTGATTTTTAATGAAACAATTTCTCAAAATCCCGCATTGTTTTGCACCCAAATCTCCTTGAACACCCCACTTTGTACACTATGTGCACACTTTTAAGTTTCCAAAATAGTAAAGGAAGTTCAATAAATTTCAATGAAACCAGCCAATCAATTTTAGGGCAGCCCCTTGTGATCAATGAAATGATAACATTGTAAAACCTCCATTTTCACACAAACATGGCAATTAAACTTCACATGTTCCATAAACACCATTAAAACCTATTTTCGCAGCACCAACCAAAGGTGATAACATTCAAACAATTATTTTAAGCCCTATTACATTTCAATAAAATCAATTTAGTATTTATAGGGAATCCCTGATTAAACAAATAAAACATTTCCATGAAAACCCCCCAATTTCACATAAAATTGGCATTTAAAATTCATTTGAAATAGAAACACCATTAAAACTTATTTTTTCAGAAATAATAAAATGAGAAAACCAAGAAAATATTATAAATAAAACATTATGAGACAAAAAGATCTAATGAACATGGAATCAGCTACCAAATTAATGAAAACCCTTGAATCCATTGTTCAAAAACTCAATCGCACCACTGTCTCACATCAATGAATGTAGATCAAGCCTAAAACAGAATATTGGACCCAGAAAACCCTAGGATAAACCCTAGGTCCTAAACCATAGTTTATGGACATTAGGAACCTCATGGATAGGGGAAGAAACCCTAATCAAATTAATTGAATCCCTAAGAAAATTGAAAGAAGGATGAAGGAGACACACTTACTTGAAATATCTTGATGAAATCAACCAAAATACACCAATAGCTGGATTTAAAAATAGAAAAAAGGAAATTGAGGTTCAACTGTGTAATATAACGTTATGTCAAAATTGGAATGGGGGAAAAGAGTTTGAAATTATGGAGTTCTGAAGGAAAGAAGTTACCTTTACTAATCTGGAAGATTTGAGAATCCCTATGAAGGTTTGACCTAATTCGTGATGCATACAAGATCCAAATAGGGGGTAAAGGTATTGGGGGCACTCATAAGGTTTCTATCATTGAGTGGGATGGGAAATCACTGAAATAGAGTAAAAATGATTAAGTTATTAAATAAGAAAAATTATTTATAAAATGGAAAGGTGCTTCTGGGAAGGCCCAATTCCTTAAATAAAAACTCACATCCACCATGATTGTGAATTCCTAAATGGTCCAAATTAATATTTTGGTGTTAATAGGTCAGGGTAGGCCATATAAGAGTTGGAATGGATGAAAAATGTTGAAAAATCAAGGGGCTATAAAGGGAAAAAATATTTTTAAATCTTGAATTAGGATCACTGTTTGGCCCAAATCATTAAAACTCACCCATTCCTGCTAAAATGCATGGTAAACCCCCCAAAAAATAAATAATGGAAATCAAATTAATAATAAATTCAAAATGTGTCATCTATGTGACTATTATCCCCATAATGAAATACTTTTCACACCATAAAGTCAACCTGAAGCTTGATCGAAAAACAAGAACGAGTACTCTTATTCAACCCATGACTTCCACTCCCAGGTCTCATGTGTATCACTTCCTTTATGCCAACAAACCCAGACCATTGGAATATACTTCCCTCAAATCACCTTCTCTTGGGAGTCTACTATTTTCACTGGCCGCTCAAAGACTAAGAAGTCAGGATCTATCTCCAGTTCTTCCCAAATCAGCACATGGGACAGATCTAGGTTGTATTTCTTCAACTAGGAGACATGGAAGAAATCATGGATGGATGTCAATTGAGATGTGAAATCCAACCTATATTCCTCCTTTATAATAGGCCCAGTTATCTCAAAAGTGCCGACATATCGCAGTTTCATATTTCCTTGATTTCCCAATTGACGATGGCCTTGATGGGGGGCCACGTTCAAGAATACCTTGTCATCCACAGAAAACTCTAGGTCTCAATGCCTCTGATCAGCATATGATTTATGATGACAATGAACAATCAATGAGCACTACCTGGTCAACTTAACCTTTGCAGAATTACCTTTCACAAGGCTCGGCCCCAATAGTGAAGTCTCACCTAACTCATCCCAACAAAGGGTGGACCGACAAGGCTAACCATAGAGCACGTCAAAAGGAACCATTTTAATTGAGGATTGGTAACTGTTATTATAAGAAAACTCAACAATCCCAAGTGGCTATCCCATCAACCTCCATTGTCCAGAACATATGCAATAAGTATGTCCTCCAAAATCTTATTTTCCCACTCTTTTTGACCATATGTATGAGGATGGTATGTTGTTCTCTTCTTAATCTGAGACCCCAAAGAATTCTAAAGGCCTTCCTAGATCCAAGAAGTGAAACATGGGTCTTTATATGAGAGAAATTCTGATGGAACACCGTGGAGTCTCACCACCTCCTAATGATACAAATAACCTAACTCATCCACTTTAGTTATATCTTTGATTGAAATGAAGTGGGCTGATTTGGTCAGACGATCAATCACCACCCAAATGGAATTCTTACCCTGAGGTGTATGGGGTAAGCCAACAATGAAGTCCATGGTAACCTTGTCCCACTTCCAGGTATGGGAAAAGGCTGGAGAAAATAAGAGGGTCTCTGATGCTCTGCTTTTACCTATTGGCATGTGTAGTATCTCGACACAAAGTCCACTATTTCTTTTCCCATACCTGGCTACCAGAAATGTCGTTGCACATCATAATACATCTTGGTGGGACCCGAATAGATATCCCACTGAGACTGGTGGCTACCCTGCATCACCACCTTCTATAGAGATGATGGCACTACTTAACGGCCCTTGAAGCATAATATGCCCATTGTGGATGAAGACCAATCAAAAGACATATCCCCACCAAAAAGAAACTTCCTCGACCACTAACAGAGATCATCACTAGGATTTTCCTACTGAATGAACTCCAACATAGAAGGAGTCAAATGGATGGTCACCAAGAATTCACCTTTACTATGGTCCCTAGTCTCAACATGCATCAAAGCAAAGAGCCTCATTAATGTCCATTCATCACTGGACTTCCTCAAAGCCTACACTAGAACCCTTATACTCAAGGTGTCAGCCACCACATTACCCTTTCCTGGGGTATAGACAATGAAAAAGTCGAACCCCTTCAATTACTCGATCTAGTGACACTGCCTCAAGTTGAGGTCCTTCTGTGAAAAGATATAGGCCAAGATTTTGTGATCAGAGTAGACCAAAAAATTCTCCCCAAAGATGTAGTGACACAAAGTCTTCAAACCATGCATCACCACTTCCAACTCCAATTCATAGGTCATGTAGTTATTTATGTGTGTTTGGATTTGGCGAGAGCCATACGCCACCACGTGATCATCCTGCATATGCACAAACCCAAGAACCGTACCTAAAGGATCACAATAAAAACACATACCCCATTCTAACCTCTAGGAAAATGAAAATTGGGGTTGTATTCAACCTCCTCTTTATCTCCCCGAATAATGCCTAACATTATGGACCCCACAAAAACTTCACCCCTTTCTGAGGGAGTGCGTTCATTGGTGAAGAAAGTTGAGAGAAATCCCAAAGAAACCACATGTAATAACCATCCATGCCAAGAAAAATCTTGATATCTAACACATTCTTCGGTTTCTTCCATTCCATGACCGCACTAATCTTCTCAGGGTCCAATGAAACCTCCTAATTAGAGATAACATGCCCCATAAATTTCACTTCCCTAATCTATAACGTGTACTTTGATAACTTTTCATAGAGGCGGTGATCCCACAAAGTGTCCAAGATGGTCCTCAAGTGATGTTCATGTTCCTCCTCAAAGCCAGAGTACACTAGAATTTCATCAAAAAACACCACAACAAATTAATCGAGGTACTGATTAAACACTCTATTCATGAGTTCCATAAAAAACACTGTAGAATTAGTCAATCTAAATGGAATGACCAAATACTCAAAGTGGACATACCTACTTCGGAAGGCTGTCTTTGAGATATCAGCTTCTTTCAACCTAAGTTGATGGTATGCTGAACACGGGTCTATTTTTGAAAACCACTATTCCCCTTTCAACTGATTGAACAAATCATCTATTCTAGGAAAATGGTATTTGTTCTTAATTGTTACAATATTTAGCTTCTGGTAGTCAATGCACAACTAGAGGGATCCATTAGCCTTTTTAAGGAACTACACAGGATCATCCCAAGGAGAGACACTCAAGAGAATGAATCCTCTAAATTCTAATTCATACATCTATATATATAATTCCTTCAGCTCATTAGGGGCCATGAGATATGAGAGAAGAGATATTAGCTATGTTCCCGGTGCTAGATCAATCAAAAACTCCACATCCTACTTCGAGGGAAAACCTGAAAAATCAACCAAAAATACCTCCAGAAACTCATTCACTACCTAAGGTAGTGCACCTTCTGGGGAAAGACCATGGTCCTCTAGCGCAAGTAATGATAACTGGAAGATAATACTTCTCGACTCTAGGAGTGTAGGTCTAGTGCGACCCGAACGAGGATCCCATTCTCCACGAAAAACCTAATGACTCCCATCATGTGTGGTGAAACTCACTCACCGCCTCTTTAAATCAATGTGTTCATAGAAGTGCACTAGCCAAAACATTCCAAGTATTATGTAAAATAGTTCCATATCTATGAAAAAGAGTTCCCACTCCATCTCATCCCCTGACACAAAAAGTGCACACGAGGGGAACCTAAGACCCATCTCTTTCTCTTCCAGTGGTGTCACAAAATCCATCGCAAAAGACAACAACTCATTTGTTAAATTCAGTATGTCGACACAGCTGGAAAAAATGAATGAAATAGAGTCACTGGTATCAAAAGGGGAAGAAGCTACATATGATGCGATCAAAACGGTACAATGAACTGTTGATTGTCCCGCCTCTGATCCTGTTGGTGCCTGATCCACCGCATGGAGATATCTGGTCTCTGCAAGAGGATGACTACTAGAATGTGGTTGTGCCCTGAACTGGATCTACATAGTAGATGACCCAACCCCACCACCACAGCCTCCAAATTGAGATCCCCCATTCCCCGACGGCTCGGACTATGTTGGAACTCCTCTTGATGCCACTGACCCTACCCCACCCGAAAGTAGATGTGTCATCATGTTGAAGCACTATAAATGCCCCATGCCTCCACACTGGTAAAATGGATTTAGTGGAAGTGGTAATTCTGGTTGAATGTGCCCCAACTTCCCACATTGGTGGCACAAGGTCGATCTCACATCAGAATCTACAAATGAAAACATCCTCGAAGAGCAGCCTGAACCGCCACCTCCTTTCTTCACATGATCCTCCAACATCCTTTTCTACTCTGAGGAGATTCAAATGCCCACTAATGATACTGAACCTGAGAAACCAGACCTGCCTTTCCTATAAATCTCCACCATGCATTTCTGATCAACGACCTTAGCATAGGTCTTCAGCTTAAACAAGAAAACATGGGGGTGTATCTCTAGTCGCAAGCCTTTCTCAACCCTATTGGCCTTCGCCTTCTCATTATAGATGATTTTTGGAGAATACCGAACCAACTATGTGAAATTTTTGGCATAATTCATCACAAATAGATTCCCCAGAACAAGTTCCATGAAATCTCTAGACCTAGCTTAAGCCAACACCCCAGGGAAGTATTGTTCACTGAAGATAGCTTTGAAGTCTCCCAGCACATTTGCTCATTCATCCCAAACTGAATAATTGATCCCAACCACCTATGTCTAGGACCATCTAATAGAAAGGAGGTACATTTCACCTTGATCTCCTCATGTGTATCAAAAAACTCGAACATTCACTCTATCTTTTTGAGTCATTCTTTTGCTTCCTGGGGTTCTATGCTGCTTTTGAAGGTGGGAGGCTTATTTTTTCAGGAACTCCTGAGCCTTGTCCTTTCTAGGACCGGTATCATCCTCTATAATAAAATCTATAATAGGATCTGGTCCCAGTCCTAGATCCTAGATAGACTGGACCACAACCTCTTCTAACCTCTGATCAATTTTTGTGGGAGAACTCTCTCTGGCTTCCTCTCGTGGGTGCATGGGAGCTTTCCGGGGGGCATGTTTCTATAAAAAGAAACAGTCACAAAAATAATAATAAATACCAAAATTATGAAAATTTTAATCAATTACATCAAATATAAATAATCTAAACATATTACAATATGAAACGAAACAACTACTCCACCCCCGTCTGAAGTCCACGTGTGGTCTACAACCCACATGTCTCACCTAGAAGTGAAGTCAATCATACAATTGCAACATCTTCTGGTGAATCAAGGTCTACCATGAGAGGTGTGGTACTGGAACCCAACTCATGACCAAAACCCCAATCTCCGACAATTCTTGCTCTTATATATCCTGAATCATCCCAAAATAGTAATAGATTCCAAAAACATTAACCCCCTCTCATACAATTTTTTCCTGAACTGAATATTGTATCCACCAATAATGGTACCAAACCCGAATTTTGGCAAGGCATGAAGGGATTTACCTGTCCCCATGGTCTGAGTAAATTGTCTAGGTATCAAACAATTATGTTTGGGAATGATTTACTTGAGTATAAAAGCATAAAACCTTAAAAACAATCCATAATATAAATCGGAAATTTCCGTCCAAACAAGTCTTAAGAAAAAAATAGAATTTAATACATGGATTTAATACCATACAAGAGGTAAAAATACAAACAATGAAATCATCAATAAATCAACATGGACTCCACATTACAAAGGGGTGGTCACCACTGTGCCGTCTCTACAACACCGCACCATAGTAGGGGTCTAATAGCCCGAACCTCCTTCACCCGAGGCTTTAACTTTTTTGAGTCAAACATAACCAATTCTACTTACATCCAAGGGGTAAAATTAGAGTGTGGTACTAATACTAATAGGATACCACCCAATTATTTCAAATTTATTCAATAAAAGGTGAAAATAAAAGCATCTTTAATATGGAATGGAAAGCCGTGTTAAATTCCAGGTAATGAAACTTTCAATTGAAGAAAAATGCCAAGCTAAAACATTCAAAATGTTAAACCATTTAAATAGATTTTTTTCTAATATATTGTACTTCAAATAATACCCTTATACAAGTTTAAATACCAAAAATCCAATGAGAAAAAAAATAGAGAACACCCCTAGGCACTAGATTGTTTGGGGGCCTATGTACCTCATACCTTGGTGTAAAGTAATCATAGAAAAAGTTTCTCTTGTGCACGATACACTTGTAGAGAACATAAACATAATCTAGTGGTACCCAATAATCATCCACATTGTTTATTTAGAGTTTTCTATATCCAAATTCAAATTAAATCATAGACGAACCCCATTTGATTCACTAGCCGTACTAGTACAAATCCGGCCCACCTTGGTACTCAGGCTTCCCCCTTTGTGCTCAAACAATTTCAGCATGATACATAAATCCATTTTTCATATGAAACACCACTGCGGTTCACATAAAAATATTATAGTATCTATTCACATTTCAGACCACTTAAGATGCACAAACAAATACTTTGATGTTTAATGAAACAATTTCTCAAAATCCCGCTTTGTTTTGCAAACAAAACTCCTTGAAAAACCCAGATTGTCCACTATGTGCACACTTTTAAGTTACCAAAATAGAAAAGGCATCCCAATAAGTTTTAATGAAACCATCCAATAAATTTTATGGAAGTCCTGTGTGAAAAAAATGATAACTTTGTAAAACTTTCATTTTCACACAAACATGGCACTTACAATTTACATGTTCCACAAAATCCATTAAAACCCATTTTTGTAGCAAAAAAAAAGGGGATAAACACTAAAAACATTATTTTAATCCCTATTAAAGTTAAATAAAATCAATTAAGTACTTATAGGGCATCCCCAAATAAACCAATAAAACATTCCCTTGAAAAATCCCCAATTTCACATGAAATTGGCATTTAAAATTCATTTTCAATACAAACACCACTAAAACTAATTTTTGCAGCAATAATAAAATGATATAAACCTGAAAATATGATAAATACAGAATTTTAAGACACACAGATTTCATTAACATGGAATCACCTACCAAATTAATGAAAACCTATGAATCTGTTGTGAAAAAAACTCAATCTCACCACTGTCGCACCTTAAGGAGTGTAGATCTATCCTAAAAACATAATATTGGACCAAAAACCCATGTCTAAACCTGAGGTTATAAATCCTAGTTTTTGGACATTATGAACCTCAAAGATAAGGAAATAAAGCATATTCCAATTGATTGAAACCCTGAGTAAATTTATAGAAGAATGAAGGATACCCACTTACTTGAGGTATCTTGAAAAAATTGTCCCAAATACACTAGTAAATGAATTTACAAACACCCAAAAATGAAATTTAGGTTTTACTAAGGAATATAAGATAATGTAGGAACTTTAATGGGGGAAAATAGTGAGAAATGAAAGATTTATGAAGTAAAGAAGTTACCTCTTTAAATATGGACAACTTGATAACCCCTATAAAGGTCTTTCCAACTTCATAGTGAATATGAGAACCAAAGAGGGGTTAAAGGTACCAGAGGTGCGTATAAGGATGTTATCATCTAGTGGGATGTGTAGTAACTAAAAAATAGTAAAAAATGAATATTTTATTAAATAAAAACTATTTATTTTTAAAACTATAAATTGGCTTCCTGGAAGGAATGATTCCTTAAATAAAAACCCACATCCACCATTATTATAGATTCTTAAATGGTTCAAATTAATATGTTGTTGTTAAAAGTTCAGTTGAGGCCAAATATGAATTGTAATGGATGAAAAATGTAGAAAAATTAAGGATTTATTAAGGAAACAAAATTTATTTTTAAATCTGGAATTGGGCTCACAATTTGGCCCAAATCATGAAGACTCACTAATTTCACCAAAAATGCATGGGAAACCCCCAAAACAAAGCAATAATGATAATTAAATTAAAAATACCACAAAAATATGTCATGTATGTGACAGTAAATAAACCCTTTTTAAGGATAAAAAATATTTTAATATGTATATTATCACTTTTTTAATGTTTTGGAACTAATATATAGACATGATATTAAATAAAATGAAACTAGTTTGTAGTGGTCAGAAAAACCACCAAATACAAACCAAACATTTATCATTAATATTTTATCTAATGAATAATCCTCATATAAGAAAAAAATGATATTTAAGATCATTTAAAATTATATAAACATATTAATACCATTTATTTCAACTTCTACAGTTTTTCATCCATTTGAAAAGAATTTCACTAATTAAACTCAAGGGAACCGATCATAAATCCATGACACGAACGCTCTTGGAACGACGATTATTATATTTATAATTAATAAAAATGTCCTTAAATTAACTTATTAAAGAGTAATCAATAAAATATATTCAGAAATTTTTTAAATTACGAAATTAATGAATTTAATTTTATTATCTAGGAAATTAACTAAAATTGTAGAATGGTTTGGGCCAAAAGGCAAGGGAATTTCTTTTTAAAATTCATCCTTTAAAGTTACAAATATTTTTATTAAAGAATTTATTTTACATATATGGAATAAGAATATTTTCCCACATTCATGATTTTTTATTGATTTTATGTTTCCTTAACATGTTTATAATTTCTTTTTCAATTTTTTTTCATTTATAATTGAACAACTTGTTAAAATGAAAAGTGATTTAAAAATGTAAAATATATTTTTCTCAATAATATTTATTTTATAGATGATTTATATGTTATGATCATGTTATGATTCATGGGAATTGTTATAATGATGGGTGGTTTCATGATAATCCTAGGTCATGTGATCCCATTATATCTCTTTAATGCATTGGGTAAAGGGAAAGAGTATACCAGTTCGGTTTCTCCTAAGAGATTGTGATAATATACTGGGATGGTTATTTCAAGCGTAACCAAGATGGTTACTCTTTATGTAGTGTGGAGAGTTAATTTATATGTAAGAGTAACATTAAAATGATGACACAAGTTACCTTTTCTGATTTATGTATTCTTGATATTTTTTACAAGAAAATTATGATTTCATAAGGTAGGCTAAATAGCTTATGTTTTATGTGTAAAATTTATAGATTTGTGAAAATATTTCCATTCATGGAATGAAATGTTCTTTCTTCATTTTTATGCCCCTTGCTAAAAAATTTATATAAGGTTTTTAAATGTTTTTTTTAAATGGTTTATGGACGGATAATGTAAGTGAAGAATTAATCTTTAAATTCAAGACATTTTTTATAAAAATAAATCATATTTTTTAAAAATTTTATGTTGTGAAAAAAAGGATATTTGGTAGAAGTGTATACTTTGTAATTTATAAGTTTATATGTATAATAATATTTTATAATCATCTAAAACTCTAAACCAAAAAGATATTTGGGAATGTATTAAAGTAAATTCTAGTTGAATTTACAAGATTATATAATGTTTAAGGATGGATATTTATAACTGGTATCAAATTAAAGTATAGACAGCATTAGGGGTTAGTATAATGTTAATAGAATGTTTGTAAATGATATTTACTTTTGGATAAGTAGAAATGACATAAAATTTAAATATTTCTATATTTATTCTTCTCTTATATATTCATTCAAAATTGTTTTCTGTCAAAGAAACATAAAATATGGAGTTTAATGTAAAAGAGAGGATGATATCCTTTTGAATATGAATCCTAGAATTGTGGGAATTGGAACTGAGTAGTTTTTTACAATAATGGATCAGTTGATGTAATCTATAAATGGTTTAAGAATCTATGCATGATATTAGCTAGATCATCCTCAAAGTTATATGTTAGTAGTGGAACATTTTATTAGGGAATTCCTTCCTGCATTTAGTGGATCTTCAGACCCAGTGGAAGTTTAACAATGGATTAAATCCCCATAGAAGATTTTTTATGTTATGGGATGTTCAAACCAAAACATTTTTTTGTCATTTTATTGACTATTCTAAAGGTTAATCCTTCTAGTGGAGGTAAATGGTCAAAAATATCAAGCATGGTGAGAATATTGATGATTTGGAATGGGATGAATTCAAAAATATTTTCTTAAGGAGATTCAAATTTTGAGGGAAAAATTTTTTGGAATTGAGAAAGGAGGGGGATTCAATGGCTGCGTATGAATACAAATTCACTCTATTGGAAATGTACAATCCAAATTTCATTTGGGATATTTATAGTAAAATCAATAATTTTTACTCATTATTGATGCCAAAATATATAAGGGAATCAAATTCTCAAGAATTCTAATGTTATGAAAACCTTTTTCAATGTGATAAGGTGGAAATAGTGTTTTTGGAAGATCATGTGTTCTTTGAAAAACATCAGAAAAATATGTTGAGGTGGTGGTAAAAATTGAAGAATGCATCAAAGAAGTTTTATGATAAGAAAATTATGTTTTTATTTTGTATGAATTGTGGTAAAAACACACTAGTGAAAGAATTTCGATGTATATTAAGTGTTTTTGATGTGGTAAATTTGGGAATATAAAACATAATTTCAATGAAAAATATCATGGTAGTGGTAAAAACAATTATGATATATAGATAGTAAAATGTTCTAAATATAATGAGATGGGTCATTTAAAAAACGAGTGTCTGAAGAAGAACCCGAAAGATGGGAAATATCCAGACTATAAGCCGAAAGCTATGGTGAGATCCTTTTCAACTACATTAGTAGATCTTGGGTAATCCAATGAAGTTGTATTCGGTAATTTATTTATTTACTCATATTTTTATAATGCCTTGTTTGATTTAGGGTCTATACATTCTTTTATATATGGGAATGTCTCTAGTATATTGGGAATTCCACCTCAAGGAGTAAAGCTAGAAAATATGGTAAAAACATCTGGGGGAATATTATTGTAAAAAGAAATTTTAAGAATCTTCTTGTTGATTTATGTTGAACAAATTTACCGAAAAAACCTTTTTTTTCATTCCCCTAGTATAATTTTATATTATTTTGGGTATGGATTGGTATTATGTTTACCATGGTCATAATGATTGTATAGTTAAAGAAGTTTTTTCGGAAAGAGTCTCAGTTTGTATAAAATAATTAACTCATGCCATTGATAACATATCAGGAAGCAGAGAAATTTTTAAAAGATTGAAATGAATGTTATCTTTCACATATTGTTAAAAACAAGGATACTATTCAGATTAATGATTTGTTGATTATAAATGGGTATCTATATTTTTTTCGGATACTTTTCCTAATATTATACCTGATCCAGATGTTGAGTTTACTATTGATTTAGTCTGTGATGATAAACATATTTCTAATCTCTCTTATCAAATGACTCAATTATAACTTCTATATTTGAAAAGGAAGTTACAAAAGTTTCTAGAAAATGGTTTCATTCAACCTAGCACTTCCCCGTGGGCTGTTCCTATTTTTTATAAAAATAAATATAGTTCCATGAGTATTTTCACTAATTATAGAGAAATAAATAACATCATTATTAGGAATAAGTATATTTCTCCTTATATAAATTATATTTTTGGATCATTTCTAGAGTGATCATTTTTTTCAATGATTTAATTGATATCTGAGTACCATCAGCAAAAGGTAAATGAGGATGGAATTCTGAAAACAATATTTTATTCTATATATGGGAATTATGATATTGTCGTTTTTATTCTATATATGGGAATTATGATATTGTCGTTTGTTCGATTTGGATTGAGAAATACCCTTAATATATTTATGGATCTTATAAATATAATATTCTATAAATATTTGGATATGATTTTGTTGTTTTTATTGGTTATAATTTGATTTAATAAAAAATTTATGATGATCATGAAAAATATATATGGATTTTTCTACAAACCCTAATAGAGAAGTTGTTATGTGAGAAATTTAGTTAATTTAATTTTTCTTTACAACAAGTATATTTTCTTGGGAACATTTTTAATAAAGATGGAATAAAGATGATGCCTCCAAAAAAAAGTGGTTGATGAATGAAAACAACCTATAAATGTTACTAATATTCATAGTTTTTTTGTATTATAAGGATATTGTTTATGGTTTGTTAAAAAAATGTGCATTATTATCTAGCTCGCTAGCCTAGTTAACATGATAAAGGGTTAAATTATTTGGATAGAATAATGGGATGTTTGTTTTATTACCTCGAGGATGCGGCACAAAGCCATACCCAGAGATGAAAACATTAGGAGGTGTGGCATCCCATTGGCCTCGAGGTTTCACTGCTACTCAGAGCTCTGAGAGGAATGCACAGATCACCTGTTCTTTGAAGGAGAATGGGCGATGGCGGTATGGATCTATTTCAGTGAGTTTACGGCTGTCTCTGATAACCGCATGGTCGACATGCATTTTCTGGATAGATGGTTTCACGGTGCGGTGGAGAGGGGCCCTGAGTAGACGGCCCGCACTATGGTTCTTCAAGCTGGATGCTGGATGATATGGGAAGCACGGAATAAGTCTCGTCACGAAGGGATTATCACCTCTGGCCGGGGAATTGTACTTCGTACAAAGTTCCTTTTACTGGACCTAATCAGGTCATTTTTCTAATGGAAGGAGGCGCCCACTCTTCGACGTCTTCAAACTTATAATGTCAACAATTCTCCAGGTAGCAGCGCCAGTAGAGGTAACTGAGTTGGGTGGACTCCTCCAAGCAGAGGGCTCAAACTCAACTCCGACGGGTCTTGCAGCATGGGGGTAATTCGTGGAGGAGGGGTGGTTCAGAACCAGTTCAGGTCGATTATCATAGAGTTCTCGGGGCGCTTGGGGTGCGGATCCTCTCTTCAAGCTGAGGAAAAGGCGCTTTTGTTGGGCCTCTCTTTGTGTCACCAAAAAGGGATCGTCATATCAGAGGTCGAAACTGATTCCCAAATCCTTCACAAAGCTTTTCATGGCTCCAGTTTCATTCCATGGTCTATACACTACACCATGAGGGCATGCCGAGGTATGATCACCAATAACATCAGCGTAACCCACACTTGGCATGAGGGGAATAAGTTAGTAGACCATATTTCCTCTCTTAACGTCCCCAATCCAACTCACTTTTGCTTCCATACTGCTAGCTCCATGAAACCAGAGGGGGTCAACTTGGTTCGAGGGGATGCCCTGGGCCTCCACTACTTTCGGCCCCCCTAGGATTGTTGTGTGGGGCACTATGGGCCCACTTTTTTCTATTCCTTTACTGTTTTCTTTTTCTACCCAAAAATTAATAAATATCTATGTTTTGATGACATATTCACTAAGAAGACATTGAAAAAGAGGTAGAGAAGATGGTTGGAACAGATAACTGATTATGATTTCATGATCAATTATCATACTAGAAATTAAAAGAAAGTGTTGGATGCTTTTAGTGGAATCCATCATGCCACATTAATGATGTTAGATTCATAATACAAACCCTTGGTTAATGATTTGATGAATTTTGGCTTGGAAGTTGTTGGTGTAGAAAATTACTCTATTTGCTTCAGGTGTGAGTGCAATCAACTCTATCATCCATAATTAAGAAAGAGAATAAGAAATATTACATGTTATAGAAAAAGGTAGAATTGGTTAAAATAGTAAGTTTCCAGAATTTACCATTGATTTTTTTTAGATTTGAGAAAATATTATGTGTTCCACGTGATTCATAGTTGAAGAAAGTGTAAATAAGTAAATATCATAGTTCTCCATTTTTATCTCATCCTGGAAGCACTAATATGTACATACAATTTTGAGAGTATAACTTAGTGGATCGAATGAAAATAGATATTTCTGTCCTAACCATTATATTTTTGACTTGTTTATAGGTAAAAGCATAATGGCAATTAATGAAAGGGATAATTAATCCTTTTCCAATTTAAGAGTGGAAATGAGAAAATATATTAATGGATTTCATAGTGGGATAACTAAAAAATTATCAAGTAATGTGATTTGGGTTATTATTGATAAAATAACTAAATATTCGCATTTTATTCCTATTCAAGATACAAATTATTTAGATCATATTTCTTGATTGTACCTCAAATAGATAGTCAGGTTACATGGTGTACATCTATCCATTGTATCTGATCATGATCATAGGTTCCCTTATAACTTTTGGAAAGGCCTTCAGAAGTCATTGGGAAATAAATTTAATTTTATCACTTATTTTCATCCTTAATTTGATGGACATTCAATGAAAACAATTCAGACATTGGAGGATATTCTACAAGATTGTTAAATTTATTTCCAAGGAAATTGGGATCAATATATTTCTTTGGTGGATTTTTCTTATAATAAAATTTCTCATTAAAACACATAGATAAAACCTCTAAAAAAATTATATGGAAATAGATGCTGATATACATCATTTGAGGGTGAATTATGTGAAAAAAGTTCGTGGTCCAATACATGGTAGAGAAAATAGTAGAGAAAGTTCAGATGATTTGGTAATACTTGAGGACAGCTTAGAGAAGGAAAAAAATTAATGAAGATAATCGAAGAAATGATTTTTCTTTTGAGGTATGTGATCTGGTCTTTTTCAATTATTCTCTATGGAAACGTGTGATGCATTTTGGAAAGAATGGGAAGTGGTGTCCATGGTTTATTGGACACTATGAAATCTTGGATAAAGTTGGATCAGTTTACTACCGAGTTGCATTGCCTATGATTTTTTCCGAGGTACAAAATGTTTTTTGTGTTTCAATGTTATGAAAGTATGTTCTGAGTTTATCTCATATTTTGAGCCCCAAGATTGTCTATTTGGAAGATAAAATTTTATATAAGTAAATTTCTGTTATATTTTTAACTGTAGATAGAAAGTATTGCTGAACATGGTAATTCACAAAGTTAAGGTTTTGTATAGAAATCACATGGTTGAAGAAGCAACAAGGTAATCCAAAAATGCTATGAGGGAAACGTATCCTCGCTTGTTTAACAAGTGAATAAAATTGTGAAAACCTAATTTCCAAAAGGGAGGATAATTTAACAACCTAGGTGTTTATAGAATAATTTGTTTTCTTTCTATAATTATATAAATAAAGTCACTATAAATGTATTATAAAATAAGTGGTATTTAATGAAATTAAATAAATCTATATAAATTGAATAGTAACCTAACCATTAGAATAGTAATGTGATAGTTAGGAATAGAAATATATCCAATAAAATATTAACCTCACCTCTAAAAGTATAAATAAAATTTAGGTATCTCATAAGTGAAAATATGATATATTTATATCAAGGAATAAGTAAATATTTTTTAAATGATAAATTATGTGTTCAAATTTTTGTGATATGTAAATGTTTATTTACAATCTTATAATTAAAATAATTATTAAAAATATTTTTTTATAAAATATATTTATTAATTATTATTTTTTATTTTAATTAAAGGATAATTTTATAAGGCCATAATTTATTTTTCAAAGTGTCATAAAATCAATTATAATATTAAAATGAGTATTTTTGAATAAAAGATAATTAAAATTAAAATTAAAATTTATTATATTGATAAAATATTTTCAAAAAATGGAATCCATTTTTGAAATTTTCAAGTGGATAAATGGTTAGAGATAATTTTCTGGATTTTTCAAAAATAGTTGATTTTTTTTGTGAATAGTGAAATACAGTAATTTATTTTATTTAACATTATAAGTTAAATAAATGAATTCTTAAGTAATTATTAATGTAAGAACCCATTATTTATAACTCACATGCTCTAGTTACTATAAATATTCACAACAATCTACACTATTTATAGTCTTTAGAAAAAATAATAAACAAAAGAATAAAATAATTAAAAACATCGTTGTCCTCTCCCGATAAATACCATCCCTTATCCTCACACCTCCAAATCCTTGTATCTTGTCTATATTCTCCCCAATTACCTTCTCAATCCTCCTTCCCACGTCCAAGACATGATGGTCTCACCAAAGGACCAAAACCACTTCCCTTAAGGAGGTTTCAAGAGATGATATTCAAGAGGTCAAATACTTCATTATTTCTCTTTTAAATTCATTACTACGATATTTTTTTATACATTATCCCCAAATCCCCTACTCAAAGTTACGTTTTAACTAAATTATCAAACACATATTGTCATGTTTTTTTTAATTAAATATCCATCATCAAACCTCTTTTTTATCCTCTTATACTAAAAAATGGAAACAGCGTCTGTGATGTATTGATTCACTGCCTTCATGGAAGATGAGTTTTCATTTTATATTACCATCTTAAAGGGTGAAAATAAAATAATTATTATTTTTAGAAAATATTTTAATTTTTTTATAAAACATTTTTTATGTTTTGAAATTTATTTATAGACATAATATTAAATAAAATAAATCTAGTTTTTGATGGTCGAAAAAATCACGAAAAACAAACGAAACATTTATCATTAATATTCTATATGATGAATCATCCTCATATCAGAAAAAAATTGAAATATGGGATAATTTAAAATTATAGAAACATATTATTTCAATTTATTTCAACTTCTATATTTTTTCTTTCATTTGAGATTTTTTTATAATTATACTCAAGGGAACAGACCTTAAATCCATGAAATGAATGATCCTAGAATGAGGATTATGATATTTATATCTCATCTAAATGGCCATAAATTAACTTAATAAAATGTTAATAAATTAAATATATGTGGAAAAATATCTAATTTTTTAATTAATTAATATAAGTTTGTTATCTTGGACATTAATTATTATATTATAAGGTTTTTCGACATAAGGTAAATGACTCGTTTTAAAATCCACTTTTCAAGTTACAAATCTTTTTATTGATTTGATTTTTCATTTAAAATTTTACACATTTATTTTTAAATATTTTTTTCACTTATAAGTGTGCGGATTCTTCAAATTTTTATGTGATTTAAAAATATAAAATTTATTTCCCTCAAGAATTTCTCTTTTATGAATGATTTATGTGTTATGATCTTGTTATGGTTCTTGGTAATTTTTTTTATGACATGTGGTTCTGTGATAAACTGAGGGTGGGGGAGTCTAATATAGTTATCCAATGCTTTGGGAAAAGGGATGGAGTTAACCAATTATATTTCTTTTAATATGTTTTTTTAATATATTTTGATGGTTATTCCGATTGTAACCAGGATGGTTACTCCTTCTGTAGCTGGAGGAGATGCTTTATATATAATAGTGAAACAAAAATGATCCAATAGATTACCTTTTATGATTTATGTTTTCCTTCTATGGCTTTATAGGAAACTTATTTTTTCATAAGGTAAGCTAAAGAGATTATAATCTATGTGTAAAAGTTAAAACATTGTAAAAATGTTTTCATTCATGGACTAATAGTGTATTTATTCCTTTTTATGTACTTTATTGTATTTTTTGAGCTCATCCCAAGTCTTAAAATGTTTTACATGTATTTTTTATGGTTAATGGAAGATAATAATTAAATTTTAAATTCATTAAGTGTTTCTATGAAAAGAAATAATGTTTTATTTTAAAATTTTCATATTATGAAAAAATGGAAATTGGGTAAAAGTGTCTACAATGTAATATATAAGTGTCTATGTATGAGGATATGACCAAATTCTCTAAAAACATAAACCTAAAATATCTTTAGTAATGTACAAGAGTGAATTATATTTTTATTAACTTGATTATGTTATGATTAAGGTTTAGAATTTACAACACAATCCTCTTGGGAATCATAGAAACAATAAGAAAATAATTTTTTAGAATAATATCATCAAAAGTGGAAACACTACATGAATAATGGGAATGCTTTAAAATATTATTTAAAAGATTCCCTAATTTTAAAATAACTAAACTAATACTAAACTAATATTTTGATGAATTTTTAATCCTTATGGGTAAGAGTATAATTGATCTAGCTTCTGGTGGTGCTCAAATGTATAAGGCTCCAACTATGGCATGGAGACTCATTGAAAGTATATTGAGAACACACAATAGTTTGGTTTGAGTTCTATTAAACCTGTTAAAAGAGTCTATAAGGTGTAGATATTCAATTTTGAGTATAATTTGGAGATAATTTTTTAACAGGTAAGTACCCTACTTTTACATTTTTATCATTACTTAGGAAAATTACAACATCTTCTTCTAATTCATTTGGATATTTATGCCACCAACTCCCCCTAATCTGATAAATGACCTCAATTGAGAGACCATTTTGATATTTGTGAGGTAATATTCCTAGTATTTCCTTACAACCAACTCTTAAGGAATGTACCGTAGTATCCATCCAACTCTCTATGGAAATATAATAAATCCTTTAGGAATAGATGGTATTCTAACCAATATCAACAATTATGGAATAAACAAGGGTAGGGTAATCATTCTACACAACCTTTCAAAAATCCTCAACTACCACAAATTCATTTCCAGTGATCTCCACCAAATACTAAACTATGTCTCGATGATATGTTGAAGTAAATGGAATCCCAAAACATTTAGTTAAAAAAACATCTCAATCAACAATTTAAGACTTACATACTCAATTATGGAAACTAGTCAACACCATTGGGGATATAAAGATGAAAAGGTACAGGAAACTTATATCCCAACCACTTGTAAATACCAAATAAATTGGTAATTTATGTTCAATTAATCATTTTAGAGGTAAATATATATCTTCTCCCAATGTTTTTGGTGATGATACATCCACCCCTGAGATAAGTTCCACAACTAAAAGCTTAACTTCAAAATATTAAAAATATTCAAACAGAAATAAAAAAATGAAAATGGTAAATAGGTTTTCCAAAATCCCCCCCAATGAATTCAAATTTACCACTTCCATCTCCCAAAATAATCAAACCCTCTAATAAAACTTTTAAAAGTCTACTTTATTATTAAATTTAGGATACATTTGAAAATATTATAGTTAACATCCCTCTTAAGGATACGGTGAAGAAAATTAATCAATAAAAAATGTTTCATAAGAAAAACTGTACCCACCATTGACAACTTAAAGGTGATGAGAATGTATATATGGAGAGAAATGTGTCACCTATAATTTGACTAAAATTAATGAAAAAGTGAAAGAAACCACTTACTCACAATCCATATTTTTATTTTCTAATGACACTTTAGGGTAAATGTGAACAGAAGAAACTCCAAGGGGATACAAAAACAAACCAACCAAGAATCCTGCCCACTGCAAGACCCCACCCATAGGAAATTTCCAAATTGAAAAACCGCACAAAGATTTCCAATTTCAAAATTTCAATAGAGGTCAACATCATCATCTCGGATAACGGTCCATCTGTTATCCCTTCTGTCATCATCATCACATGAGCCAAACTCATCATCATCATAGGTGATCAAAATGTCATCACCATCTACCTCCCATTACCACCCACTCAAGCTCACATCCTAATGATCCTTGAAGACCACCACCTAGGTCCACCTCGGGGGAGTGGGGAAATCTAGGATTCAGAGCTGAGAAAAAGCGGGAAATTGTTGGTTGAAACTGAACAAGAAACTCCTGGAACTACACCACTGACTTCATATCCATCTAATCACACCCACCATAGACGTTGTACAATTTCACTCCTCTCATTACCATCCCAATATCATGATGGTCGCCGAAAACACCATAGTCCCCCAGAACCACTATAAAAAAACAACAACATGTTGTCGCAGGCCAGAAATAGGAAAAACACCCATATGTTTTGAACACACTTCATAAAAACATGAAATGAATTGATCATTAACCAAAAATAGCACCATCTTGAACTGAAATATTCTTACATATCCAAAACAGAGAAATACCAAACCAGAAAACACCATCGGAACTTCTACCAAGAAGGTATCAAATAGAATGAACTCCAAAGAAAATAAATCAAACAAACCATCACTGAAACCGAAATATATTGCGCTAGGGAACCGTCATCTACTGAACCCCACCTCCTAAAACCATTGTGGAACCACCACATCAAATCCAACTCAGATAGAAGCATAGATTCTTGAGGTTAAGGCAAGGATTTGTGAAGATAAGGTCCTTGAACGTTGGTAAAATGGTGGGACTAATAACAAAAGCTAGAACCAAGATCAAGCCAACACAGAAATGCCAGAATGACCAATGACCGCCGAACCACATAACACCAAACCTTTTTGTTACCATCACTCCTAGTCTAACATTGAGAGGAGAGGTGGAATGCAATATCAGCGTAGGGTTTTGGATTCTGGAGGCTTCAACGACGACAACCTTTCATAGGACAAAAGAAGTGATTCTGAGAGGATAGAACCAAGAAAGTCAAAATATTCATGGTTTCTCTCCCAACTATCCCCCTCTATTTGGCAGCCCCATCTTGGGTTTCCCCCTAAAACCCTCCTCCTGGGGTCGGCAGTGCTTCTATGTGCTGCACATCTTTCTCCCTTTCATCCCCCCTTTTGCCTCTTTCAGTCTTCTTCCCATTCTGCGGTTTTAGTCTTCACTATATGGAAGTTTTATTTCTCTTTATCTATTCTAGATATTGGTCTCTCTATTAATGTGATTACTCAATCAATTTTCCATAATTTATATATTTTAAAATTTAATACCAAAATAATTAAAATTTAATTGGACAATTAGAGTACAATACATCCTATTAATATGTTATAGGATGTGTTTATGAAGACGAGTGGTTTTTTGTTCACTAAAGAATTAAATTTTATTAAAATAGACCATGATAAAATTTAAGGGAATACACCAATAAATCTATAAGGCCCCATCCTTAAACCTTACTTAATCTTGAGTTATTACAAGATTACACATTGAGGATCTTTTCGGGTTTAGAGTTTTAGAGAATTAGATCATAAAACTTGCATTACATTCCACATATAAACAAAGTGGTTACATAAAGATAGTATTATTCATTCCCATCAATGGAAACACATTTTAAATAAAACATGGATTATTTATTGACACATCCTTGACTCTATCATCTTATCATGTACCTTTCCCTTGACCTGTGAAAAACATTTCAAAAACTTGGGATGAGCATAAAAACTCAGTATGAGTTATAAAAAAAACATGGAAAGGAAACATGAGTTCATATATACATAAGCATGAAATCATACTTTACCCATAAAACATAGGCACCTTAACATACCTCATAAAATCATGAATAAATCATAGAAATCATAAGACATAAAGGTAACTTGAGGCATTCATAACATTCTTACGTAGGGAGTAACCCTCTTGGTTATGTTTGGAATACCCATCACAGTATATTCCCTAAATCTCTTCGGAGAAACCTTAACGTTTCACTCCTTCGCGTTACCCAATGCATTGGAGAGCTATAACGGGCTCACCCACCCACCCTTAGTTTATCACGGAACCACCCATCTTCATAATAATGCCCAAGAACCATAACATAATCATATCACATAAAACATGCATAAAGGAAACATAAAATTTCCAAATTTCAATCACGAGATATCAGTACAACACATTGATATAATAAAAACATTATGAAAACCATTTTCAATACCAAAGTAAAACATGGTATTTATTTTTCTTTTAAAAAAAAGGTATGGCTTGTAGAGGAAGCCGAAACTCAAATAACGATCACGATGGCGGAGAAGTCGTTGTCGTCGTATACATACGACAAAAACATTCCCTTTTGTCGTTTAGTAAACGCTTCGAATAAAAAAGATTCCTTTTGGATAAACTTAAAAGTCAAAGGGGTTTATACACCGTATAAAAGAAGGTTGTGTATAAAACAAAATATGCCTCAATGAAAGGAGATTGAGACGAAGTCCCATACCTCGTATCCAACTTGACCCGACCGTTCTTTAATTTCCTTAATAATAAACTTGAGTTAATCTCTACTTTCTTATGAACCTTTTTCAAGTTCATTATTCCTTTTATACCATGTTATGAACAACATGTAATCATTTAAGTTAATAATGTTCATTTTGTCGATATTTGGTTCTTAAGTCAAAAATAGACTTCTTACACTTACATGTTGTTAATTTGGTCAAAGGTTCATTATATCCAAAATGATATGAATTATTTGGATAACATATATATCATATATATTCATCATATTCATGTATTTATAATATTACATCACATTTAGAGGTAAGAAATGAAATGAACCGTTCATGGAGACGGTAAGCCGTACGTACGCATGAACGCTACTTCCATTTCTATTTCGTATTTTCTGGAATGGAATCATAATTATATAAGAGTATATTATAATTCCAGTATAATAACATATATAATATCATTAACTTTATACTTTACACATCCCACATATGGTATTAACGAATCAAGTCACTTTCAGGGGGCGGTAGTCCGCACTTCCTAAAATGAAGATATCGTGTTTACCTATAATGGGAACCATAAAGGTATGCCCAAAATGAAAAAAACAGAAGCTTAAGGAAAACATAAACATATTATATATCATATATAAAAATGGTGACATAATAATGGCCACCTTTGAAGGTGTTAAATGAGTATTGAACAATCATCGTTTCGGGAGGCAGAATTTCGCCATCCACGGAAACCGTATGTTCTTTAACCATTTGATGTAGTTGTGTGAGAGTGTAGCTCAAATAAATCTTATAACAACATCCTAGTATATTGAAGATACTGGTGTTGTTACAAAGGAAGTAAATAAAAAGAGTTTAGGGGGTTGGAGGAACAAAATAAAACAAATGAACATGAGAGAATGAATTACCTTTAAAAGTGTAACTCCTTTTGATTTGAGCCTAAAGCCTTCCTTTGAAAGGATTCTGCCCAAAGGGAATCCTCTAGGATGAGGATAGGGATGTGTAGAGAGTAAATGGGCAGGGTTTGGCTGATCCAAAGGCTTGAGGAGTGTGTGAAATGAGGTAGAGGTGGGGGCCTTTTATAAGAGGAGAGGAGGGGCACTTTTGGAAAGTAAAGAAATATTACTTTATTTGAAAATGTGTTTCGGTTTTAAAAGGTCCCACATTGATATAATTCGTGGATAAGGTGATAAGGGTTCGAAATCCACTCATCCAATTGGTTTTGGCCATGTGTAGGTTTTAGATTTTTCATTATCTTTCCATTTTATTTAAATCGTTAAATAATGATGTCATTGCTGCATCATTATTATGTCATAAATAATTTAATTTATTTAATGTCTAAAAATCATAAAAAAAAACTATGATGTAGGAAATCTTTTTAGCTTTAAAATGACTATTTATAATAAAAAATCTGATCTTTATGACCCCATGTAAAAATTGTTTTCATAAAACATATTATGTTTGTGTCATTTTTACTTTTACATTAAATAAAAAGTTATTTATGTCATTTCCCAACCAAAATGTCTCCATGGGGTCCCCAAGTTGACCCATGGCTTGTTTTGGTCGGCCATGACACAACCAATAAGGTTGGGACATGTGTATAGGTCATTTCATATTATTAAAGCATTTTTTGTACCTTAAACTACCCTAATTACCACTAATCGCGATTAAAAACTTAATAAGTTACTATTCACCAAAAAAAATATTTTAATCCCATTGAACCACATTTTACTTCTTAATGACAACCATGTATGTCGGATTTTCAAAATTCAATACACATTAGTGGTAAACTTTTATTTAGCTGAAAAATCAGTTTGCTTGATTACCACTTAGTGGTTTCACTATTCATCAAAAATTGAATTTTTTCAGAAAATTACCAAAAATTCACCCTAAGCTATATTTGATATTCTGAATTCAAAAATGAAGTATATTTTACAAAATTCAAATCATATAAGTCACATTAATTAATTTAATAATTAATTCCCGCTGCCAGAGGAAATAGCGTGTTTTTACAAAACAATAAGTATCAAAAGATTGACACCAGTTTAAGTCTAATTTCAAAGTGAAATTGATTACAATGACCACCATTGGATAAAATGGTAAAAATATATTCTAATTTCACTTCAAAACCAATTCAAAACATAATATAATCATATAAATAAATTAGATTAAAAAGCAGTTTTGATGTAAAATGCAGTATTTTTCACTATTCATTATTAAAATGAACATTGTCAGAAAAATACCAAAAATTCACTCAAGGTAAATTTTGATGTCCCAATCATAAAGAATAAGTTTATTTTGACAAACATAGTTTATAAAATTCTCAAAAGATAGATTCAAAAATGGTTTGCCATCAAAAGGCAGTAAAACAATCTTTTAAGAATATTATTGTATTCCATGCATAAGATTGTATTTATTTTCATTTTAATCCTCTATAACACTATATTAATCATTAATAGACATAGATAAAAATATATATTATTCATTACTTACTTGGGATGTTACATCCTTCCCCCCTTTAGAGAATTGCGTCCCCGCAATTTATTTACTTATCGAATAAATGGGGGTACTTATCCCTCATTGCATTTCCAGATTCCCATGTTGCCTCTTCAATCATGTGGTTTTTCCACAAAACCTTTACCTTCTTAATCACCTTATTCCGTAACACTTGCTCCCTTTGGTCAAGAATCTGGACCGGTTGTTCCTCATAAGATAGGTTCTCTTCCAGTTGAACTACCTCTGGACTCAAAACATGAGATGGATCTGGCATATACTTTCTCAACATCGAAACGTGAAAAACATTGTGTACCTGAGATAAACTCGGAGGTAAAGCCACTCGGTATGCAACTGATCCAACTCTCTCCAAAATTTCGTATGGTCCAATGAACCTTGGACTCAACTTTCCTTTCTTACCAAATCTCATCACACTTTTCCAAGGAGAAACCTTGAGAAAAACATGATCACCTACCTCGAAAGATAGATCCTTCCTCCGGTTATCCGCATAACTCTTCTGCCTGCTCTGAGCTGTTCTCATGTGTTTCTAAATCAGTTGAAATTTTTCTGCCATCTCTTCTACCAATTCTGGTCCCATCAACTTCCTTTCACCCACTTCATCCCAGAAAGATGGAGTTCGACACCGCTTCCCATATAATGCCTCAAATGGAGCCATATGTATACTGGAATGGAAACTGTTATTATATGAAAATTCAACCAAAGAAAGATGTTGGTCCCAACTTCCCTGATAATCCATAGAACAATCTCGTAGCATATCCTCGAATGTCTGAATTTTTCATTCTGACTGCCCATCTGATTGAGGATGAAAAGCTGTACTAAAATTTAATTCAGTACCCAATGACTTCTGAAGGACTTTCCAAAAGTTAGAAGTAAACCTGGGATCACGATCCGATACAATGGAGAGAGGAACTCCATGTAACCTGACAATCTCTTTAAGATACAAACGGGAAAGTTGATCAAGAGAGAAAGTATCTCGTATATCAAGGAAATGAGCAGATTTGGTCAAGCGATCAACAATAACCCAGATTGAATTATTACCTCGAGATGTCTTCGGTAATCCAACAACAAAGTCCATGGATATATTCTCCCATTTCCACTCTGGAACTGGTAAAGGCTGAAGCATCCCTTTCGGTAACTGCCGCTCTGCTTTAACCTACTGACAAGTCAAACACTTCATAGTAAAATCAGAAATATCACTTTTCATTCCATCCCACGAGTAATACTCCCGCAGATCTCTATACATCTTAGTACTTCCCGGATGAACTGAAAACGGAGAACTATGAGCTTCACATAATAACTCTCTCTTCAACTGTGAATCACAAGGCACACACAATCTCTTCCCAAATCTCAAAACACAATCATTATCAATGTTGAATTCAGGCAACTTACCTTTCTGAACTAGCTCTACCTTTTTCTGCAACTCAGAGTCTTGCTTCTGTGCTTGCTTGATTCTATCTGATAGAGAAGATCTCACTGATACCTGAAACAAAACAGAAGGACTTCCTGCACCAACAACTTCTATGCCAAAGTTCATCAAATCATTAACCAAAGGATCACGTTCCAACCGCAACATTGTTAATGAAGCATTACTTTTTCGACTCCAAGCATCAACCACTTTATTTGCTTTTCCCGGATGGTAATGAATTGTACAATCATAATCCTTGATTAATTCTAGCCATCTCCTTTGTCTCATGTTTAACTCTTTCTGAGTGAATATATACTTTAAACTTTTGTGATCGGTATATATTTCACACTTTACTCCATACAAATGATGCCTCCAAATTTTTAAAGCAAAAACAACAGCAGCTAATTCCAAATCATGTGTAGGGTAATTTACCTCATGAGTTTTCAACTGTCATGAAGCATAAGCAATTACCTGAACATTCTGCATTAGGACGCAACCAAGTCCTTTCAAAGAAGAATCACTGTATATAACAAACTGACCATTCCTGGAAGGTAGTGCCAAAACTGGAGCATTCACCAATCTTCTATTCAATTCCTGAAAACAATCATCACATTCTTTTGTCCAGATAAACTTAACACCCTTCCGAGTTAGATTAGTCATTGGACTAGATAACCGTGAAAAATTTCTAACAAACCTTCGGTAATAGCCCGCCAAACTAAGGAAGCTACGAATCTCGGTTACATTTGTGCGTCTTGGCCATTCTTCCACAACTTTTGTTTTTGCAGGATCAATAGTTATTCCATCTTTAGAAACAATGTGACCAAGGAAAGAAATTTGTTGCAACCAAAACTCACACTTTCTGAATTTCCCATACAGTTTCTTTTCTTTTAAGGTTTTCAAGATAACCCTTAAATGTCTTTCATGCTCCTCTTTAATTTTAGAAAACCCCAAAATATCATCAATGAAAACCACCAAAAAATTATCCAAGAACTCATGGAAAATTCTATTCATTAAGTACATGAATACAGCAGGTGCATTGGTTAGCCCAAAAGGCATTACTACAAATTCATAATGGCCATATCTCATACGGAACGCGGTCTTCGTAATATCTTCCTCCTTTACCTTCAGCTGATGGTACCCTGATCTCAGGTCAATCTTTGAAAAAAACTGAGCTCCCTGGAGCTGATCAAACAAATCATCGATATGAGGAAAAGGATATTTGTTCTTAACAGTGATGTTATTCAAGGCTCTATAATCAATTCAAAGTCTCATAGAACCATCTTTCTTTTTAACAAATAAAACAGGAGCACCCCATGGTGATGTGCTAGGTCTAATGAAACCTTTCTCTAATAAATCTTGCAATTTCTCCTTCAACTCTAAAAGTTCAATTTGTGTCATTTGATAAGTGGGTTTTGAAATTGGCTTAGCATCCGGAACTAAGTCAACAGTAAACTCAACTTCCCGATCTGGTATTATTCCAGGAAACTCATCAGGAAAAACATCAGGATACTCATTTACCACTGTCACATCATTAATCTGAACAATTCCTTTATTTTCAACGACGTGTGCAAGGTAACATTCATTTCCATATTTTACAAGTTTCTCAGCCTCTTGATATGTTATCAAAAGTAAGGGTTCATTCCTGTAAAAAAACTAAAAGTCTTTCTGAAAAGAAACTTCTTTAGATCTACAGTCAATCTTAGCATGGTAAATAGAGATCCAATCCATACCCAGGATAACATCAAACTCAACTAGAGGTAGAACAATAAGGTTTCCAAGTAGGTTCTTTCCACAGATAAGGATAGGAAGATTCTTATAAATTCTTTTTGTCTCAACATTCCCCCCAGGTGTTTTTACCAAAAGTTCAAGAGTCATTTCTTGAGATGGTATTCCCATTTTACTAGAAATGGTTTCACAGATGAAAGAATGTGTAGACCCCGAATCAAACAACACACTGGCATAATCTGAGAAAACAAACAAAGTACCTGATACCACTTCATTTGATGGCCCGACATCTGTTGAAGTAGTTGCAAAGGATTTCACCACCCCTTTCTACTTGTAGTCTAACTGCTTCCCAACACTCAAGCTCTTTTTCGGACACTCGTTTGCATAGTTACCCATCTCATTGCACTTATAACATTTCACTAACTGTAAATAAAATTTGTTCTTACCTTCACCTTGATCCTTTTTAGTGCAATCACGAGCCTTATGTCCCATATTACCACATCGGTAGCACTTTCCAGAATTCAGAAGACATTCCCCAGCATGCCTTTTGCCACATTTATCACAAACTGGAAACTTAGTTCTCTTACCATCAGACTTTTTTGAAGAATTCTTACCTTTCTCCTACCACCTCGGTCTCTTCTTCTTCTGGTTTTTATAGAACACTTGGTCATCGGCAAACGAAATTTCCACCTTCTCAGCACATCGAACAAGCTTTTCATAACTTTTAAACTTACGAGAAGCTAATGCCCTTCTATATTTTGGCTTTAATCCTGAGTAAAAACGATTGATTTTACTATCAAGTTCTCGGATAAAATTTGGAGCATACCTTTCCAATCGAGTGAACCTTTCTTCATAGGCAGCCACTGAGTCTTCCTCTTGCCTCAATTCCAAGAATTGCTTTTCCATCCTAAGTCGAATAGCCTTAGGAAAATACTTCTCAAGAAACATACCTTTGAATTCATCCCAGTCAAGAGCATCAATCTCATCGGCGTCCCTGATATTTTTAACCATAGACCACCACTGATCTGCTTCACCCTCCAAACGGTAAATAGCAAGACTAACCTTTTGATGGTCTGAACACCCCATGACATCAAAAATCTTCTCCAGTGCTTTAATCCACCCTTCAGCTAGGACAGGGTCAGATGATCCTCTGAATGATGGTGGATGTTGCCTCATGAAATGTTCCACCACTGACATGTTCCTCGGTGGTTGGTCTGGCTGATCTCGTGTATGGATACCACCACCATTTATCGCTTGAGTCAACTGCGCCATTACTGCAACAAACTGTTCAGTTCCAATTCCGACCATTTCTGGATGCTGATTCGGAAGGTTATTTCCTTCTGTATGCCTTCCTAGCACTGCTTCCCTGTTTCCTCTGCGGAAAACCATTCTGAACAAACATGTCTTAGATGAAGCAATATGGTAATCTTTAAATGCTATATCATTTCAAAAAAAAAATTGGATAATCATTTAATAGAATTCTAACTCCTAAAGTTATCTAAACCGACCTTTGATACCAACTATAAGGCCCCAGCCTTAAACCTTACTTAATCTTGAGTTATTACAAGATTACACATTGAGGATCTTTTCGGGTTTAGAGTTTTAGAGAATTAGATCATAAAACTTGCATTACATTCCACATATAAACAAAGTGGTTACATAAATATAGTATTCTTCATTCCCATCAATGGAAACACATTTAAAATAAAACATGGATTATTTCTTGACACATCCTTGACTCTATCATCTTATCATGTACCTTTCCCTTGACCTGTGAAAAACATTTCAAAAACTTGGGATGAGCATAAAAACTCAGTATGAGTTATAAAAAAAACATGGAAAGGAAACATGAGTTCATATATACATAAGCATGAAATCATACTTTACCCATAAAACATAGGCACTTTAACATACCTCATAAAATCATGAATAAATCATAGAAATCATAAGACATAAAGGTAACTTGAGGCATTCATAACATTCTTACGTAGAGAGTAACCCTCTTGGTTACGTTTGGAATACCCATCATAATATATTCCCTAAATCTCTTCGGAGAAACCTTAACATTTCACTCCTTCGCGTTACCCAATGCATTGGAGAGCTATAACGGGCTCACCCGCCCTTAGTTTATCACGGAACCACCCGTCTTCATAACAATTCCCAAGAACCATAACATAATCATATCACATAAAACATGCATAAAGGAAACATAACATTTCCACATTTCAATCAGGAGATATCAATACAACACATTGATATAATATAAACATTATGAAAACCATTTTCAATACCAAAGTAAAACATGGTATTTATTTTTCTTTTTAAAAAAAAGGTATGCCTTGTAGAGGAAGCCGAAACTCAAATAACGATCACGATGGCGGAGAAGTCATTGTCGCCGTATACGTACGACAAAAACATTCCCTTTTGTCGTTTAGTAAACGCTTCGTATAAAAAATATTCCTTTTGGATAAACGTAAAAGTCAAAGGGGTTTATACACCTTATAAAAGAAGGTTGTGTATAAAACAAAATATGCCTCAATGAAAGGAGATTGAGGTGAAGTCCCATACCTCGTATCTGACTTGACCCGACCGTTCTTTAATTTCCTGAATATTAAACTTGAGTTAATCTCTACTTTCATATGAACCTTTTTCAAGTTCATTATTCCTTTTATACCATGTTATGAACATCATGTAATCATTTAAGTTAATAATGTTCATTTTGTCGATATTTGGTTCTTAAGTCAAAAATAGACTTCTTACACTTACATGTTGTTAATTTGGTCAAAGTTTCATTATATCCAAAATGATATCAATGATTTGGATAACATATATATCATATATATTCATCATATTCATGTATTTATAATATTACATCACATTTAGAGGTAAGAAATGAAATGCACCGTTCATGGAGACGGTAAGCCATACGTACGCATGAACGCTACTTTCATTTCTATTTCGTATTTTCTGGAATGGAATCATAATGATATAAGAGTATATTATAATTCCAGTATAATAACATATATAATATCATTAACTTTATCCTTTACACATCCCACATATGGTATTAACTAATCAAATCACTTTCAGGGGGCGGTAGTCCACACTTCCTAAAATGAAGATATCGTGTTTACCCATAATGGGAACCATAAAGGTATGCCCAAAATGAAACAAAACATAAGCTTAAGGAAACCATAAACATATTATATATCATATATAAAAATAGTGACATCATAATGGCCACCTTTGAAGGTGTTAAATGAGTATTGAACAATCATCGTTTCGGGAGGTAGAATTTCGCCATCCACGGAAACCATATGTTCTTTCACCATTTGATGTAGTTGTGTGAGATTGTAGCTCAAATAAATATTATAACAACATCCTAGTATATTGATGATACTGGTGTTGTTACAAAGGAAGTAAATAAAAAGAGTTTAGGGGGTTGGAGAAACAAAATAAAACAAATGAACATGAGAGAATGAATTACCTTTAAAAGTGTAACTCCTTTTGATTTGAGCCTAAAGGATTCCTTTGAAAGGATTATGCCCAAAGGGAATCCTCTAGGATGAGGAGAGGGATGTGGAGAGAGTAAATAGGCAGGGGTTGGACGAGACAAAGGCTTGAGGAGTGTGTGAAATGAGGTAGAGGTGTGGGCCTTTTATAAGAGGAGAGGAGGGGCACTTTTGGAAAGTAAAGAAATATTACTTTATTTGAAAATGTGTTTCGGTTTAAAAAGGTCCCACATTGATATAATTCGTGGATAAGGTGATAAGGGTTTGAAATACACTCATACAATTGGTTTTGGCCATGTGTAGGTTTTAGATTTTTCATTATCTTTCCATTTTATTTAAATCGTTAAATAATGATGTCATCGCTGCATCATTATTATGTCATAAATCATTTAATTTATTTAATGTCTAAAAATCATAAAAAAAATACTATGATGTAGGAAATACTTTTAGATTTCCAATTACTATTTATAATCAAAAATCTGATCTTTAGAACCCCATGTAAAAATTGTTTTCGTAAAACATATTATGTTTGTGTCATTTTTACTTTTACATTAAATAAAAAGTTATTTATGTCATTTCCCAGCCAAAATGTCTCCATGGGATCCCCAAGATGACTCATGGCTTGTATTGGTCGTCCATGACACAACCAATAAGTTTGGAACATGTGTCTAGGTCATTTCATATTATTAAAGCATTATTTATACCTTAAACTACCCTAATTACCACTAATCGCGATTAAAAACTTAATAAGTTACTATTCACCAAAAAATTATTTTAATCCCATTGAACCACATTTTACTTCTTAATAAAAACCATGTATGTAGGATTTTCAAAATTCAATACACATTAGTGGTAAACTTTTATTTAACTGAAAAATCAGTTTTCTTGATTACCACTTAGTGGTTTCACTATTCATCAAAAATTGAAGTTTTTCAGAAAATTACCAAAAATTCACCCGAAGCTATATTTGATATTCCGAATTCAAAAATGAAGTCTATTTTACAAAATTCAAATCATATAAGTCACATTAATTAATTTAATAATTAATTCCCGCTACCAGAGCAAATAGCGTGTTTTTACAAAACAATAAGTATCAAAAGATTGACACCAGTTTATGTCTAATTTCAAAGTGAAATTGATTCCAATGACCACCATTGGATAAAATGGTAAAAATATATTCTAATTTCACTTAAAAACCAATTCAAAACATAATCTAATCATATAAATAAATTATATTAAAAAGCAGTTTTGATGTAAAATGCAATATTTTTCACTATTCATTAAAAAATGAACATTGTTAGAAAAATACCAAAAATTCACACAAGGTAAATTTTGATGTCCCAATCATAAATAATAAGTTTTTTTTGACAAACATAGTTTATAAAATTGTCAAAAGATAGATTCAAAAATGGTTTGCCATCAAAAGGAAGTAAAACAATCTTTTAAGAATATTAGTGTATTCCATGCATAAGATTGTATTTATTTTCATTTTAAGCCTCTATAACACTATCTTAATCATTAATAGACATAGATAAAAATATCTATTATTCATTACTTACTTGGGATGTTACAAAATCGTTGTAGGAATTTTAATAACACAATAATAATAATATAATAGGTAAATAATGGAACCCTATCACTAAAATTTTAGGGTGACTTTTTTTATTTTAAAATTATATTTTCAATTAAAAACACCATAGAGGATCATTCAAATTTATTAATAAATAATATCGATGTGATCCTCAGGGGTCGTTGCATTCCAAATTCCACTTCTAACCCCCTGTCATACTTTTCTCCTTCTTTTTAAATTTTGGGTGATGAGTCCTCAATAGATAATTTTAATGGTGTTTAAAAAATAAATACATGCATGTATATTTATGATTTATTGTATCATAGGAGGTTTGAAATAACTATTAAATCCCTGATGAAAACTTATACAGAGTATCCCACTAAAGATAGAAACAGTGATAAAATAGATGTTATAAATTAGATTCTTCCAAAAAAAATAATTTCCGACAATTCTCAACCCACATTCCATTGAATTTAAACCACTTAAAAATAACATAAAATAAAAATTTCTTGAGGTTTTTGATTAATTACCATTAATAATTGCTAATATCATCTCTCAATATTATGAAGTACAATTCATTTAGATTTTATGTAGTGTAAAAATTAAAATTTATGTGCATTGGCTGATATACATGGAATTTTACCATCCAAATTCATGTGTAGAATTATCCTTGAGGAAGTTATTGAACTTGTAAGGAAACCACAAAATTGAGTAAACCCCACCCTCTATTACATTATCAAAAAGGATTTAACTAAACCATTAGTAGTGTGGATAAAATATACTATATATAATTTTTAATAGTCTAGAACAATAGAATTTTATTCTGAAAATATTGGTCTTGAATTTGTTCATAATGATATTAATGAAAAGTTTACCGTATGAGTAGGAAATATTTGGATATTCTATATACTACAACAAGATTGACTGTTTCACTTGAAAGGAAAAAATTTAGAATGCTTGGTAGGTAAGTCTAAATACTTTTTCCTTAATGGATTCTATGGATACCTATAGATACATATATCCATTAAGGATGGGAAAAAGATTACATTTACATGCCAATTTGGTATATTTTCATATAAAAGTATCTCATATGGACTATATTATGATCTAGGTACTTACCATACTTGCATGGTTATCATTTTATTAGACTTCCTAGATCATTGCATGGAGGTCTTTATGTATAATTTCACTATTTATGGTACCTTCTTTGATGAGTGTTTGTATAATATTTGTTTTTTACATCAATGATGGATTGAAAAAAATTGTCTTTTACATTATGGAAAATGAAATTTTTTATTGAATGGTTAAATATTATGGGTAATGTTATTTTTAGGAAGGGTATTCTGGTAGAGAAGTTAAAAATTTATGTTATTTAATTATTATCCAACTCAATCTGTGTCTGATATGTCTATTAATTTTTCACATATGCGGATTTTTATCATTGATTTATTATAAATTTTAGTAACACAACACTCCCACTATCCAATAATTTATAAAAATATACGAACTTTTTTTAGGGAATTTTTAAAATGACATATGATGATTTGAAAATTTTATCACTTTACAACCAATCATACAACAACCAAGGTGTTATCTTCCCTTAAAAATCTTGTGGGATTCCACTAAATATGTATTTGGGGTTCTCCTTTCACAATGGGTAGACTACACCTCTCTTTTTATTTCATATGCATCTCAAACTCTAGACCTATAGAAAGTAAACTACATAATAACAACAAATGATTTCCTTTACTTGGTGTTCACTTTGGATAAATTTAATTCATATCATATTAGGTCTAAAGTAGTGATATTTTCTGACTATACTGCCACTAAATATTTTTTGAAGAATAATGATGTTATACTGCACCTTATTGAATGTATGCTCCTACTTATAGAGATATAAATAAAAATTCGGGATAAACGGTCAGTGTAAAGTTTAGTTACTGACCATATAAACCATATCCCTGACATATGATCATCTAGTAAATCCAAAATTATGGAAAAATTCCTTGATGATTTCTTATAGATTATTCATGTTATCATCTCATTATTTATGACTTGTTCACCTTTTTGGTTTCCTTGCATTCACTTTTGGGATACAGTAAAGACCAACTGGATAAGCTTAAGATCAAGTCTATGAATCACATTGGGGATGGACCCTATTTATAGAAAATATATTAATAATAATTAATACAATAATATGTACCCAACCATGATTTCACATCCATCCTCACATTCTTATATTATATTTCATGAGGGGATCAATTTGGTCCCCAATGTACATCATGAAAATTCCTAGACTCTGGTCTTTTTTCCCAATATTATTTTGCGTTTTTCATAAATTCTTCAAGTATTTTTCATGATTCCAATTTATTGGAAATGTGAATATGATGAATGAGATTTTCCAAAAACCCATACTCTTCTGTGATATATTTTTTAGGGGTATTTAATTTATTGTACCCTTTCATAGTTATATTGTATTTGCGTTTATTGATCTCGAAATGTATTATATCTCGAAATTGAGGGAGGAAAAGTCCACCTGAATTAATGATTCCTTGGTGGTTTTTGAATTTATGAGATCTCACATTTTTATCTGGTTTATTTTATTGAGTTTTATTATTATAGACCACTATTTTCATTCCTATAATATAATTATAGAAACCTTACTCCATAATAATGGAATTATTAATAATGTTTCCACTAGATATCACCCTGAAAAAAAATATGTCAACAATGATTTTAAATTGGGAAGTTAAAATAACATGTAAAAAATGGTACAACATAATAAGAATGATTAGATTATATTATTATATGATGCGCTTTTGTTATATTATATAACTTTTAAAATCCCCATCGAAATTCCACCGTATAGGACCATAATTGGAAAATAGTTTCACGTGCTAGTAGAGGGAGAGTAAAATATAGATTGGGTTGTTAAAAAATGTAATATTAATCTCTCATATTTTGGTGAACATAGGAAATTTTAAATTAAGAAGTTTGAGAAGTGAAAAGAGATTCATATGATAACTCTTGAATCTATAAGGAGAGAACCAAGGATTCCCATGGACACCTCATTCTTCATTTCCAATTAAACATTATGAAGAGGGTCCCCTTTACAATAAAAGTCTGATATTGCATGCTGGTAAGATTTATTCCCACTGGTTTGTCCCATACATTATTCATAATGTTTATCCTTTTGGTGATGTCCTTGATCAAAATGAATAAAAAAACAACAGACAATCATTTTTAATGGCAAATAGTTAAAACACTTCCATAAAATCCTTTTGAAGTCCCTAATTGATGAACTCAACATTCAACCAGTAATATATCAGTAAAACCCACCATGTTTTATCATTACTTCTTATATTATCTTTAATTATATTTAGTACACTTCACACACTTTGTGAGTGGGTTAGATGTTATTCATAAGTTCATTAGATGGTTTTATATATTTCTCCTTTTTTATCTTCTTCGAATCCTACATGGTATTTTAATGTTTTTCTCCATCTCTCATTTCCTTATTTGTTTTCTTGGATACTTACATTAAAATAATATATAATCATGGAATTTATTTAAAATGGATGTAGAATTTCCATTTTTCATATTGTTTTGGAATTTTAAAAAAACTTTCACACATGTAATGCATGTTTGAGTATAGAATTAATGTTGAAGGGTGATTTTAAGTAATTTTTTTTATTTTCTATATATATAAATGATTGTATATTTATAAATCCTTTGATATATTGATCCTTTTAATGTAATTATTTTAGGGAAAGATCTTTTCTATTAATATATCATCACCTATTCAAACAAAATCAGAAAATGTAAAACCTTTACACTTAAGTGAATGAATATATAAGTTATATTTAATGATAATCATATTTTTATAATGTTTTTTCAAAAAAAAATTATTCCATATCAGGTCAGTTTCATTACTATGGCAGATTAACCTATCATTGATTCCTATTGTTGTTGTTAAATAAATTACAAAAAAAATATAATAATAAATAATAATAAATATAAAAATACAACACAAAATATATAGAAAAACCAAAATATGACTTTAGAGAATTCTTATGTGACTGGGTTTAGAAAATATGATTTCAATGGGTGTATAGAAGGTTCAATGTCATGAATTTAAAAAGATGAAATTATTTTAAATGACTTACAATTACTGAATAAAAGGTTGATGAATATGCATGAAATATTTTTCACACACACAAAAACATGTGTGGATTTCGGGTCATGGTTGAATCATGGATTTCATTTCAACGAAATATATTATGTATCTCCATGAATTTAGTTCTAACACAATTCATGAGACACTAATTTCTATTCCTTTTAGGATTAAGTATTTTGTATGTTTCTTTCTTTTTTCACATTCCCATCATGAAATTAATTCACTATGAATGTTAAATTTTCATGATATAGGGAATATATTCATTAATAATTTATTTTAATGTTAATTCTTACAAGAGTAAATATGATTAGTTATGATGGTGTGATTGTACCATGATTCACTATTCATTTGCACCCTTATACAATTATATTAAACTATTTTTTAATTGTAATTTATAAAAATAAAAATCAATTTAACATCTTCTTTGTGGGTTTTTTAATATTAAAACCAATAATAATGTAAATTTATTTTTTCATTTTTCATAGCAGGTAGAGGTGATTTGGTGGTACCATGATGAAATTCAAGAAAAATTGGATAAACTGTGTGAGATCTCAAGAAAACATGTTAACTAAAATCTTCATTGTTCATAATATGTACATCAAATTATGTAGAAAATCTGTGTTTGAATGAAAAACATTGAGAGATAAAAATCAAAACAATATTGGGGAATGTAATTCGTCTATTTAGAGGACCAAAATGTTCTATAATTGAAGATAATATTCAATGTTTATTATCTCATAGTCACTTATGTAATTCAGCCATATCATGAGGTATAGGACTCCAATTGATGCCAAATTTCTTGTGTATATATAAAATATGAGGAAATATATTTTTATACATTTTAAAAGAGAGAAAAAAATTTCTTCTATCTAAAATCATCAATAAAATTGGTGTTAGTAATTCAGGGTGCCCAAAACTACCATCCACATTTCCTATAAATTAGCACCTTGGGAACCCCATTTATAAGTTCAACTAAAGTGGTAAATTAGTTCTTTTTTGAATATTTATAGTTTTTTTCTCATCATATTAGAAGTTTTGGGGATACAAATATTCATAGGGGATTAAAGAAGAATAGGAGGATTCACTTGATCCAATACCTCATCTAAATGGTGAGATAAATAATGGTAGATCATTTTGAGGGAGATACAAACATGGATAAGAATTTAAGAAATTATACTAGTTTAAGAGAATTTGTGGTCGAAATTTTTATTTAAATTTTTATCATAACATTATTAAACATGAATGAATTTTTTGTTATGATAAAATAAAATATTTTTCATTTCAAAATAGATTGGTTTTATATGTAAAGTGGAAATCTTGGGTTATCCAAATTTTCCAACAAAATATTCCTTCTTCCAAGACACAAAAATGAGATCTCATTATGATTTCGAATCCCTCATTACATGTTTATGGTATAAATGTTAAAAAATTGATTTTTTGACAAGGGTTGGATTTAGGTTGACCATTCTAAAGGGAAAGGAGTTGAATCATGTTATTGATTACCCTCAACCAAATAATTTCATGAAACCAAATATAATTTTCTGAATTATGATCATTTCTTGAAGGGTAGTGAACTTGAAATTATCTCATCCTTCTACTTAATTTAAAAACTTACTTCAATTTTTCAACTATTGACCTTATTAAATTAATTTTTTTAGATATAATTCAAACCCCCCTCTTTGTTTTCATTCTTTCCATTGAAAATTTTATGAGAAATAAGAACCTAAAACCACAAACCCTCCTTGGTAGGTGACCTATATTCTACCAAACACAATAAAATTATCTTAAAAATATCCTTAATTTTGCATGTTCTTATTTCACAGTCATACATCACAACATTATGTTAATGATTTAGAATAGTATGGGGGTCTCTTATAGTGTGGAGTTTTCATTGTGATACCTTTATAATATTTTTCATAGGATTTCATCATTTACCTAACATACACTATGTCAGGTCACTTTTTATAAAAAAACATAAAAATAGAAATTCTAATTAGTTGTCTCCTCTATGAGTTAATGTGGGAAATTTAAACATTATTTCATCAATTGTTCCTAGTATTCATGGATAGTACCTCTAATATCCTGCCACCAAACATGGAATTATTTCTTCAATTTTGTGCTCCCAAAAGTAGGAAATAACTTCTAAAGTAAGATTCTATGAATATAATTCCATCTGGTGAATTCATTTGGTTATAATTTATACATCCATTCTGTGGTTTTACCTTCAAAGTATAATGTAAATTTTAACACTTTATTCGAGACTAGGTCACTCATATTATCTTAAATTTTAAACCCACATTACTATACTCATCAAGTTATTGTTAGGTTCCTTACCTACTAAACAAATAAATTTTCATATTTGTTGAATTATTCCATGTTTAAATCCAAATAAAATTTATTATTTAGAAACTTCATTAGATTATTCATATACTTGAAACTATTTCCACACAATACCATGATATTTCAGTTTATCTATGATTTGTTTTATTCCATGATATAATAGTTTGAATTGGTTTCAGAAAAAAAAATGATTTTAATTATGACTTTGTTAATTATATATTGAAATACTTTTTTCTAGGAGATCAATGTTTCAAATATTTTTTTTATTATAATAAAATTTATCTCAACCTCTAGATTAAAACAAAAGTGGTGATCAATACTTGAATTGATCATATAATGATATTATTTAAAAAATTTAAAACACAAATGGAAATATCTAAAGATGGATTATCTACCCAAAAATGATGAAAACTATTTTATATTACTTTCATGTATTCGTCTAGAAATAAATTTAAAACTCAATAATAAATATATATATATATATAGTGATGAATATCAGAGGGTATTTTTTAGAGTAACTAACTATCTATATTTACTTTTTGTGTGAGGGTGTGGTTAGTGTTAAAGAAATGGTAAAAAAAATATAATTTGGTTGTGTGTGTGACTTTCAAGAATCTTAATATATGTATTAAAAATAATATTGAAACAATATCGAGACCATGAACATTCTCTCAACCAATAAATATATAACAATTCTTCTAAAATAATCACTATCATCACCACCCAATAAATATACAATACCTCATCCATTCACTCTACCATGGTGTGTTCATCATTGGAGGAGTAAAGGGACAACCATTCCATATACTAACCTCACCATACCCCTGGGATCTATACCCTTTAATCACTCTTTAGATAACCTCAAAACTCTCACCTAAAGATAAATAAATAGGAGTGAGTGTTTGTGTATGAAAATCAAAATAAATAAAATGTACTAAATAAAATACATGAATATAGTTAGATAAACAAAAACTAAACAATGCATTCAAATTGTTTTCTTTAATATAATGAAAAAGATAAATGAAAACACTAAAACATTTGAATATATGATTTGGGGGGGATAAATCCTCCCTGATATAGAAACAAGTCTTTTAACACCCTCATTGGAGATACAAAAAAATTACATTGAATTTTAAAATGGGAAAACCTTTTGAAAATGTCATCAATTATTTTTTATAGAGATAAAGTGAATGTTCTTCTAATATTATTGATGCTTTGATGAGGATTTGGTATGATAGAAAAAAAGAGATAAAAACACATAAAATAATTCATTATTTATACATCCAAACCTTTTTTTGGATCAAAAGAAGTTGCATCATCCCATAATCCTTAAATGGGTATAATAATTTCCATGTAGTGATGTCACTGCCTCTTTTCCCGACTTTGAAAAAGAATGAGTTGGTGATGTTATTAATATCGTATGGATCATTCACATTGAAATTATTTTAACAGATCATGTAAAAGGTTTCAAATGAGTTTCTCGTGTTTTCCTTGGTGTTTCTAATGTGTTCTTTAGGGCTCACCCACACTAGTTTTAGTGTTCTGATGATTCTAGATTTGAAACTTGAACAAACTATATTATATACCCCTTATAATATTTTTCTAGTTGTAATTGATGATTCCTACAAAAAATGGAGACTTCTATTTCGTATTTTATGATACATTTTATTGGGGTTGATCTAATGTAGTTACTCCATCATTATTAGTAACATTGTCTTGGTTGGATCAATACATAGAACCACTCTTATGTAGGTCCCCTTGTGTCAAGATAATCAAACATAATAGTTCTCCCATTGATACCACACTTAAATATAATCCTATGAACTATTATTATAATTAAACAACTCATATTTATATTAGTTTAATCACACATAGAATTATATTTATTTTAGTTAAATATGAGTGACATACCCTTAACTTAATCTTCTATAGTGTCTCCTCTATGGTATGATTCTTATGAAATAGTTTTGGATCCCTTATAATCTAATATAGTATACACCCATCAGTGTTTACTTGAACATAGAACTCTCATTCCCACAAATTAATCATACATAGCTATTAATTAATGAGAATTTAATCTCCCAAAACACCATGATTTGGATGTTATTAATACATTACTCTCTCTCATACTGGCTATTCACACACAACATGTAAAATGGATTTCATTCACACAAGTGGTGTATTGGATATTTTCAACTCTTATATAGGTGTTATAAGATTGGGTTTAATATGATGTGAGGTTTTGAAATTTTCATCTAATAATATATGTGTGTTCCTAATCTTCTTTTACTCATCTAGAACACATATAAAGTCTTTAATACCCTATTTTTAATATATGATTTATTCATTGAAATTCCAGATGAATAAATTCATTTAAAACTAAAATTTCAACTAATATTACAAATAAAATATAGATTAAATGAATTTATAATAATTTTTCTTATTTATTTATATCTAATGGAAATATCTGTAAAAGTTTTATAAAGTCTGTAGAGTCTAGGAATGGGTCACACAACTAATAAGTGGGTTTAAACCAACGGTAATACTTTTACAATTTACTATTTATAATTTTTGATTTTATTTTTTAGACTCAAATCCAGTTCAATATAAATCCTATTCTTTACCAATATTTAGTGCAAAGAATAATAAAACTTAATTGTTTTTAATGATTTACTGCCATGGTGGGTGACTATGTTTTCCTTTTATTGGATCAAGTTCAATCATAGACTTTTACTATTTTTATGTATTTTTAAAATTGCCTTTAGATGGGCATCATCCAATATCCTATAGTGTTTCTAAACACTATTTATCCCAACTAAAATTAAATTGGTCCCCACCAGTAGAAAATAACAATCCACGTTATTAATGAACAATATCTCCAAATAAAATTCAGGATGTAACATCATCACTAAATGGGATCTCCTTTCATGGTTTCATTAACATTTAATACTATAATAAAAATAGGATTATTTTTTATAGTTTAAATTTATTCTCTTGTTTTCAAAAATACTTATTCATGCATCTTTGTATAGACACACACACACATTATCTTTTTCCACTTTTTAGAAAGACTTTTTTGGACACATAGGAATCTATCCATTATAACTATTTATAAGGATCCTAAATATTCTTAAGATTTATACCTTGAAACATTTGTAAAAACCCCTTCTGGGAGTTCTCCGTGCAAAACCTATTTATCACTTTACAAATGTTTGTATCATGACTATGTCCAAGAATCCTATTATATATATCTCTATAGATCTTTATTCATAGTATATAGGTTACATCACCTATGGATTTCATCAAGAAGCATTCAACCAACCCAATACTCATGTAGTGAAGTTTCGGGATGTCATATCTAATAAGTAATATTCCATCCACATGAAATATTAGAAGAAATAGTATGATCACATGAATTTTCATATATAAAAATGAATAAATTTCATTCTTTTAGAAACCAAACCCTTTGATTGAATCATAAAATTAGATATTCCAACTCTTAGAATCTAATTCAATCCATAAATATAATTTTGTAGCTTATATGACTTAGTAGTCTCATTTTTAACTTCAAAAACTTTAGTCTATATCATATACACATCCTGGACTATTTTTTTTGTAACTCATTTCCATTAGGATAGGTTTCTAGGAATATACTCTACCATACATATCATTTTTCTTTTAAAAGACCACATTCACAAAATGGGTCTTACCCCTTTAGGTGCATCCACCATGTTCTAAACAAGGTTATTATACATGGATTCAATTTTAAATTCCAAATATTTTAACCATTTCTTGATATCAAAACTCTCAATGGTATTCTAATATGTAGTAGTTTCATCATTTATGAACATTAATTTGTCATCATTCACCATGATAAATTCATATTTCTTGCATTCCTAATGAATCCAATCAGTCCTTTTAGGTTTTAACATAACTTGAAATTGTTCTTCTTTGAAAAAGCGTTGTGGAACTGGCTCAACTTACATTTTATAAAAACTTCATATTTTTTTGTCTGGATATTATCTAAGTTCAACTTTTCTCCCACTATATCCAAAAATTATGTTTTCCTTCTCAATAAAAACACCACATCAGGCCACAAACCCATTGTGTTCAATGGGACTATTGAAATAATATCAAGCACTATATTTTCAATAATAAAAAAATAATCATTTTTTATTTGGGAATGCTTCTAAGAAAATAGAAATTTAAAACATATTCTTCATGGCACTAAATACTCATAAAATAAATAAAGAGATTTTTCATATACCACATATCGTATGGTGTGTTTACAACTCCATTATATGGAACTCGGTTTTGTATGAATATAATAGTCTCTATATAATAAACCCAAAATGATATAGGAAGGTCACATTAACTAATCATCGATCGAATCATATTTAATAGGTTATTATTACTCCCTGAAGCATTTCATTCCACTATGGTGCCTTAGGTGGAGCTAGTAGTGTAACCATTCAACAATCTATCAAATTATCTATGAATTCCTAGATTATGTATTCACCACCCTAATCTGATTGGGGAATATTAATATTTATACCTTGTTGATTCTGAACATAATTCTAAAATTAATTGGACTTTTCAAATGTTTTTTAAATTTTTTCATTAGAAACACATAACCCTATAGAATAAAGTAATCGGTAAGGGTAATGAATTATTCTAAAACCACCACTATCTAATGCGTTCATTAGTCAACACACTTCACTATGAATTAGATCTAATATTCCACTATCCCCTTAACCTTTTATAAAAAAAGATAATTATTTCATATTTCCAAGTAAACTTGATTCATAACACTTAGAGGATTCATAATATAATGAATCCAATAATCTAACTTTATAGATTTTTTGGATGTGTTTCTCATTTATAGGACCAAGTTGACTATTCCAAAGGTTAGTGGGATTAGAATAAACTATATCCTTCTTATTCTAATTGGTATAAATATGATTATCTATATCTTGAATTTATATACCATATATTATATTCTATAATTAAAACAACATTTAATATTTTGTAGAGTTATTTTTATTGTTAATAGATAATGAAAATTATATCTTGACCGTAAAATATAAAGAAATGAAATTCTATTTATGGAGATAAAATAATAAAAAATTTAAATTCTATAACTAATTCACTTGGTAAAGCTAGATCATATGTGTCAGCCTCTAATGAAGTATATATTTATCCATTGTGAGAATAAATATCTACTTAAGCCTTTTTCAATTTATTTTTGTCTCTTATTTTTTTGTAAGAATAAATGTGTGATGTATAGACATTATATAATAGCCAATAGTTAGAGTTAATGGAATTGACCACTAAAATTCACATTCATATTCTCAAAATTATTTTCTTTGAGAACACTTATCAACCTGATATGAAGATATCTAACTATTTTATATATATCACCTATCATTGATCTCAATATGATTATCGTGAAGTATTATATAATCTAAATTAAAAACAAATCTATGACTGGGTATTATCTTTTAAATATTTTTATTAAGGAATTTTAATAATAGTGCAGCCACTTAAAATAATGACCTCACACATCATATCCATTTATTGAGAAAATATCTATATTTCATCATGACTTACATTAGGTATCATGTAAATAATTTAGGACTATTTAGGTAAGGAAACATCCTAATCACAATAATTATGATTCTTAGTTGATCGATCATATGGATAAACTCAACTCTATACCTTTGGTATCCTTGACGTTAGGGTTTCCCATCTAGTTTAACCAAAATAAATGTCAAATAACACGGTTCTTATTAGTTAGGATCACCGCATTACATTATTTCACTATATTAGATAATTTATAGGAACCTATATATTTTGGGGCACATGTATTAAATGATCAAGTCCTTGAAAAGTTCTTCTTTGGAATGAATCAGACACTTAGCCTTTTATTGGTTTTCCTAAATATCTCACCAATTTAATATGAATCATATTAAAACTAAATTCATAAATATTTCATCGTATGAAATATTGATATTCTCATATTTTATTTCTTCATGTACACATCCTTATAAAATTCAGTTTTGAAATCCATATTCATTCCACCATCTTAATCTGTTCTTTCTATATTAATTTATAACTTTTACACAACCCATAAGTTGGTTTTATTCACCTTAAAATATAGGCTAATCATTTTTCATGAAAATTCATATATCTACCTGATATTGATAAACTTCAAATGAGTAATCCCAAAGGGATAGATAGTCAAACACTCTCATTTATATAATAATTCATAAACCTTCAGGCTACTAGGTAGTCCAACCTTAATCCCCCACTAAAAGGATAATTTAATAAAGTTATATTTCAATTTATGATATCTATAAGACTAAACATTCAAAAACTACCCTTAATAACAATTCATATGATTGTTACTCTAAAAAATAAGGAAGTGGTATATAAAAAAGTAAAAAAATTGGAGTTTTTTCTAGAATGTATTAAAATCCTATATCACCAAGAATAAATTTAAAGCATATAAATTATTCAAAATCTATAAAAAACTATATATATGAATAAATAAAGGAATAACATCAAAATAAATGAACATTTCATATTTTTAAACATTATATAAACTATTATTAACTTTTCTAAAATAAAAATGTACTATTAACATTCTATAGTTAAACCAAGCATTATGGATATTCCATTATATTTCATATAAACACATTATATACACTTTAATTGTGAATTATGTTATAGTATTCATTATACGAAATATAACTTTAAATATATGATATTATTATAAATTATAAACATTTTATGACCCAATTTCTATTATGTAAACTAATTAAATAATCTAAATTTTATATATTTAAGAATTTTTTATACCTTGAAGAAATCCACAGTCAAAACCTTTTTGATGTTTTCGATATAATATTGTTAATATTTACTATTTTTAATTATAACAATTCAAATTAATTAATTCTGAAAAAATTATAGTTTAAAATAAAAAGTTATTTATATATTGGTCTCATTTTTGAAATTTTTTAATCATTTATAAATTAACCATATAATATTTTCGTAAAACAGTACATAAAAATTAAATGGAATTCAATATAACTTATTGAAAGGTAAAACCAAGAAAATAATGATTTATAAAAAAAATTAATCCATAAATTTTTTTAAAAAGGTATTCTAAATATTAACACTTTAATATTAATGGAATATTTACAGTACTTGTTTTAAATACATTAAAAAAGTTAACCATAAACATTTTATAGTTAAATAATTTACAAAAGAAATTTATAAATTATATAAATATTAAAAAATATCAGATTCCTCATTTATAAACAATATTTAAATTACCTGAAACTACAAGGATTTTTTTCTTGTAGAAATGATGTGGAAGATGGTAACTACTTAATGTAAAAACCTCCTTCCACACTATATTATGCAAAAATAGTAATGCAATGATGAGTATTACTACTAAAAAAACATTATCATATAAAATATTGTAGAGAGGAAGAAAAAAATTATGATTTAATAAATTGTATCCTTCACTTAATAGTAAAAGAAACATGTTTATTTAATAATAATCCTAGATCTAATACCATTGATTCGTTTTAGAGGTTCATTATATGATCAATGTTACAAGAAGAAAACACATACATGTTCCTGGTATATCCTCAATATTATAAAAATATAATATAAATAAAAAATAAACATTCATGTCTGTATAACATCAAATTCCATCTTTAAAATTTAATGGAGTACACTTGATGTCGATAACTAGAGCATTAGATAAAACCTCTTTCCTTTGAGGGTATTAAAATAATCAAAGGATTAAAAAATGTCTCATGGTGATCTAAAACATAGAATGGGTGATAATTCCCTCACCTAGTCATAAATTTTGTCTCAATAGGAAGATAGAATTAAGGGAGTAATATTTTATCAGTTATTTATGAGAGGAGTGATCTTTTCCTTTTATATATCCCTTCATAACATGTTTTATTTAATGAAATATATTATCTATATTCAATATATTAGTATACATGTATTCCCATTGGACATATTCATTGAATTACTTCAATGAATGTAATCATTTTAATCAATTCATAATGCATTATAATTTATTAATTCTTGTAAGAAGATGTGTGATCCTAAATACATGTATGTATGATAGGTGAGTTCACTCAACCTAAGGTGTAGTATACATGAACTTACCATGAAAAATTCCATACGGTGTGTTAGGTCATATGTATCATATATATATATATATATATGTTTTTTAGTGAATAATAAATAATATGACTACTATTATTCCCTTTGAAAACTTCAATGACATCACAAAATACTTTTAATATTACTTCTTCAAAAATCATCATTGAATGTATTAAATAATTATTATTATTATTATCATGACATTTAAAACATTTAGGAATGAAACAAGAATTGTCTAGTTAAATTTATTTATGTTTCTTTTTAATTGTCCTATATTTCATAGAAAACCCTATTTATAAGAGTAAATTAATCTTAAATTTATCTAAATTTCTATAGCTTTTTTCCATTTTTTACTTAATATATTCTCCCATAAGAGTAAATTTCTCTTATGCACTATAGTAAATCATAGGGTACATTTGTAACTTAAACATGAATGCATCTTATATTTGAGTTAAATCCAAAAAATGTACCTTGGTGTGTCTCAAGAACATAGGCATATTTTAGATTCACTTAGTCAAAAGTTGAATCATACCGATTATCATATGAATGTTATATATATAGAAAGTGACTCGTAAGCATATAATAATTTTCAATTTTACCATTCTAAGGTGGAATTAATTTTAAACGAGATTTAGAAAACACTTATACATTTTTGACTTATTAAAATCCCATTGATCAATTAAATGTAACTCTTAGGCATTAGTAATTTCTCTTGGAAGGGGTGACAAAAAATCATTAACTGGTAACACTTTTTTAGTTCCATCGCAGGGGAGGTGAGATGTCTGAAAAGTGTTTGAAATGAATTATGTTTCATCTTAGTCCTTCTAGTTACTGGTTCATTTTGACCATGTTTAGGTCTTCATTATATCTAACTAGGTCCTTTGGACATTGTAAGAGAATTCTGGCCATTTCTCAAGGGGAAAAGTTCTTATGGTCCAACGATCCATGTATTTAGATGCCCCAGAATTTAGTTTAATAGGGTATTTCCTTTTTTATTCTTATAAATGAAGATCAGTCCCTAAAAAATTATTAAAAACTCATATGCATTAGTATGGACACCTTTATATTATTAGGGAAACTCATTACTAAATATTATTTTCACTCACTTCTTAGATTTACATTAATATAAGATTCAAATGACTCATGTTCATGGAGTTCTTAACCAATTTTCTTTAAAAAATTTCAACTTATAATTAATACATCACTTCCTTAAAACCATCTAAAACCTACTCCAACAGCCACATATCATCTCAAAAACATTATAACACTCAGAAGCACTTATTCAATAACTTCTAATAAATTTATCAAATGATTGAAAAAAATAGATGAAAATTGTCATTGGGTACAACAATCACCCTATTTTGATCTTTTTTCAAAACAAACCACTCATTCCATGAGTTAAAATATCATATCCTTTATTAAATAGAAATTTCCTAACACCACACTACAAGATAAGGTTATGTTTTTGGGATATTTATGTCACTTTTATACATGAAATATTTGATTAAGTTACTTAGATTCACTCCCCTTCAATCCATAAACTCATTAAACTTTTATCCCAATTATTTATGTTAACAAAACAATAAAATTTGAAATATATAAAGAAATTTTTGTGACATTGTCTCACCCATTGAAAATGGAATTCAAAGCATTGTGTGGGTAATGGTTCTCACAAATCCACAATTTATATGGTAATTTTGAACATGAAGGTTCATCTTGAGCTTTTAAAAACTCTCCCTTGGAATTCCTTATTTAAACATATTACAAATATAATCCTTTATATATATATATATAATCCTCACATCTCATTTTTTCAACTTTATTATTAATAAAATGATACTTGATGTCAATATGTTTTTATATGGAATTCTAAAATGGATTCCAGGAAAAATCAATCACACTTTGATTATCAGAAGTATACCTTAATGGCTTCTCAACTTATATGTTCAAGTATTCCTACATCAATTTCATACATAAAAATTATTAAAAGGAATGTGTTTCAATAAAACATCCATCCTTGTATTTGCTCAAATTCATAAAACTCGATATCTTGTTTTTCCAACTCAAACAAATTTCACTTAAAAAGAATGATCCACCTAAAGTATTTTTTTATCATTGCAATATCCTTCACAATATGAATCTATAAAACTAATTAGATGTAATTTTTAACTTCATTTATACATTAGGACTATATTATTATAAATTTGGTATACCTAATAAATCTTTTATAATATAGTAAATTTGATTCCTTTGGATCATTTTGGTGTCTTTCAAAAAGAGACACAAAATATACAATGTATGACCTTGGTGATATAAGTTAAATCAATATTCTCATGAAATTCCAAATTTCCTTCAAATTGAAAGTTGTTCTAGCTTCATATTTTCACAATTTAAAACCAAATTATATGGGTTTTTATAGTATATTATAGTATTCCTTTCCAAATTTCTTCATTAATCCCCTATAATATTTTTTATGTTAAGAAGATGATTTTCTCATTTTTTATAACCTGTAATACCTAAATGCGTCTTCTTCTGCATAGTATTGACATCTAAAAATTAATTTTCATATATTTAGAAAATTCTTCATAGGAGAATTATTTTTCACTTATAAAATTTTTTGCATCTATATAATGTTTTCCAATTAGACTATATGAACATGTCACATTAACATATATGTTATTATCAACATTCCCTTTAGTGAAATTCAATTATTTAAAGAAGCTGCATAGTATAGATTACTAAATCCTAGGATCGTGATTGGATTTATATAATTTATTTTTCAACATGAATACCATTCTTCTATCATAATCCGGAAAAAATAATTTAGGTTTCTTAATAAAAAACAATTCATCGAGATCTCTATTTAGAAAAAAATAAATGTCACATACATATTATCTATATTGTAGTATCAGTGATCTCTAATTGCTAAAAATAGTCAAATAAATTCATGTATAGAAACTAGTGTAAAACTTTCTTAAAAATTAATGGATTCCACCAATGAATAATATTTACACACTGATATGGCTTTTTTTCTTAATACCTCGTCATTATTATTTTGGTTATTTGTAAATACCCATTTTGTACTGATAATATTTTTTCTTTTTTGACGAGATAAAATTTCCAATGTAGGAATATTATCAATATAGTATATATATTAATTTTTAACAATTAACAAATCTTCAAATTCAATTGGCTCTTTCAAAAATTGAGGTTCAACTTTTAAAACCAGTGTTATTGGGTTTTCATAACATAGATTTCTTCTTATTTGGATTAGTTTTTCTTGACTTCTAATAATTTTTTCTAGTTCAATGTGATTTTTAAATTGAAATGATTCATTATATCATAATTAATAGCCTATTTATCATAACTAATTTGGTATGATTCATCGTCACAAACATTTGGTTTATTCACAGATTTTTTTTAGTATGTTTGACATAAATTCTCTTATTATATGATTTTGAATTTTCAAAGTCGGCATCAACTATTACAACTAATTTTTGTTAATTTTGAATAATATTTATTTTATAAAAAATATTCTATATTTTTTTATCAATTTATTCCATCACTTGAGTCCTCTATTATTATAAGGATATCTCATGATGATTATGTCTTCATATTTTTCTTCATATTTTACGAGATTGGATCTCTTGAACTTTAAGAAACATGGACTGCCAAACACATTGAAGTAAGTCCCCGTAGGCTAGTTGTTATACCATATCTCATATTGAGATATTATAAAATCTAGTCTCAGCAATAATATTCTCTCAATATGCACAGTTGTAAACATTACTTCCCTCCAGGTTAATTTTGATAGATTTTTTTTTGTTATTGTGGTTTTATCCATTTCAACCAATCTTCCATTTTTTATTTCCAAAAATCTATTTTATTTTTTACTATAAGGAATACTATATTAGTTTTTAATTAAATTCTTATAATGAAATGATTCAAAGGAATTATAGATTAATTCATTCCCATTATTTATCCTTATCATTCTAATGTAACCTCCCTACTCTTTCTAAGCCTATATTCTAAATATTTTGACCATTTCTACTTAGTTGACTTGTTATTCATTAATAAAACATTGGTCATCTGGGTTAAATCATCAATAAAAGAGATATATTAAAGATCCCCATCGAAATATTTATTTCCCATGGGTCCACATAAGTAAGAATATATTAAATCAAGTGGTCTTTTGGACTGAATTTCCACAATTTTTATGTTCCTTGAACTATCTTACACTTAATACATGTTTCTCAAAAATCATCCTTCTCCCTCTCTCTTCATTTTGGAAATATTTTTCACCCCATCATTAATTAATATTTTACTCATACTTCTTTGACCAAGATGTCCAAGTCAATTGTCCTATAGTTTTTTATCCTTGTAACTCAAATAGTAAGAATTATAAGTGTCATCAATTGGAAACAATTTACTACAAGTTCTTTTTCCCTTGGTAATAATTCGTATATCATTTGAGTTTTTTATGATTCATGAATTATTATTAAAAAATTATATTTTTACATTATCAAATAGTTTTCTTACTCTCATGGGTTTGTGTTTATGTCCTTCATAAAAAACCTTATTTGATTTTATCATCTTAGATTCAATCATTGGAGTACTAGAAACTCTAATTCACAAGGTATTATCATTCCATGATGTCATTATACCAGCATCATTATATTATAAATTCTTGAAAAACTTTTTATCCTCTATCATATGAGAGGAATAGACACTATCAAAAATCCCTATCTTACCATTATTGATATCCTTCAATGAAACATCAACAATCACATATTTTTCTTTATTATTAATGTGACACCCAAATGTTTTGTGAAATATTTTCTTTAAATAATTTTTATTCTTAGGTAGCCTTCATGGCACAAAATTTTGTGTTTAAATAAACCAATAGATTCCCTTTTCATAAAATTACCATTATATCCTCGTCGTTAGGTTAGCCAGAATAATTATAACTAACTTGTGAAAATTCATTAACAATCAATTATATATGAAAAATATAAATCAATTAGATATTTGTATTTTTTAGTGAATTAATTTTGGTAAAGAAATTAATGAGATATATTTGGGTTATTTACTTAATAAAATATTTTTTATATTCATCCAATGGATATTTTAGTCATAGGGTATGAATAAAACCCTATTTGATATATAAAAACCTAATTTTTTAAAAGGTTAATTTTAAACCATTGAATAGAGAACCCATTTTAAATTAATATTTTGACACAATAAAAAATTTTATATCACAACATAAATATGTTATTTTGAATCGAGATATAAAAATTTTCTTTAGATAAATTTATGATATTTTTTCTGATAACTTTAATGTTTTTATGAATAGTAAAAATACACTAAATTTAAATTAAAAACAACTTTTTTTATCGAGATAATTAATATGGTTAAATTATAATATTGAATGGTTATAAAGTATAAATAGAATATATTTTTATTATTAAATATAATTTATTTCTTTTACATTAATTTTAAATTCAATTCATAGGTAAAAACATTTCAATATTTTTAATATTTTAACTTTAAAAACTTGTTTTCTCATTTCAACAACGAGGTTAAATTTAAATTAATTAATACAACATCTTGTATTTTGAAATTTAAAAAATGGATTCCATATTTGTAATAATTAGTACCAAATTATGTTAAAAGGATACTTTTATTTTTGACCATTATGAATTTTAACTTTGGTAATTATCTTTATTACCATGGTTAAAGGTAAATCCAGTAATTAAGGGTAAAAATAATATTATAAAATTAACTTAACACCTATGAAAATCATACTCGATGACTAAATTCTACCCTTATATTCTATTTTCTAAATGGAATCACTTTATGTCCACTTACATATAAATATGACATGAATGTAAAAAAACTAATGAATGTGAAAAAAGGTCACAATATCATTTTATATAAGTACATTAATTTTCATATATGGATAAATAGGAGATAATATCAAATATATATAGTATCTAGAAATATAAAATAATTAAATATATCATAGGGATTTATTTTTAATTTTTAGAGATTAAATAATTACAATTAATAAGGACACAATAGTGATTTAAAAATTATTTTAATAATAGAAATGCCAAATAAATGGTTTTAATAATATTAACATAAATATCATATGAAAAAATTAATGTGATAAAAAAATTCTTGGTGAATATGAAATCTTAGGAGTGTATTTAATATTTATTTTAGAATTTATCTCCCTTGGGGATTTTTTTAAAGTCCAATAAATTAATAGTGTAAAAATTGACAATATTGATATTTTATGAAAATGTAATTTTATAAAATTATTTAAAAATCATAAAAATATTTAAAATTTACAAATTGATAATTATAAGATAAAAAAATTCATAATATATCCATTTATGGTCAATTAACACAATATAAGTAAAACATTATAACCATAAAATATTTAGAATGTTATTAACACAATTAAAATTAAATAGAATAACTTAGTGTCAATTAAAAATATATGGTTTAAATTGACAAAATAACTAGTAAAAAATTTATGGGATTATGATATTACAAACCTATATCATCTCATATTCTATTTTGAGGAATTTTGGTGGTTTTTCAGAAGGTTTTGATTTTATCATAAATAATTATTTATGGACTTTCCAAAAGTACCCCTCACCTCAATTATAAAAGGAAACCCACTCCCCCACCTCTTCACATCATTTTGAGGATTAAATCTAGAACATTCCTTAAATTTTTTCCTTATAAACTTATATATTTTTATTACATAGGTTATGATCATCTTGAAAGGCCAATTCTAGTTCTCTGAGAAGAGATTTAGAAGAGGCACATCAAAGAAGAGGTAATATCATTTACCAATTCTTTCAAAATTATTTATTCTTCTACTTCATATTAATTATATGTTTATTTATAAATTAATAACATAAGTGTCACTCATATACGGATATGTTATTATAAACATGAAACAACCATTTTACACCTTTTACCCATCCTATAAAAAATGAAATCACTACTTGTGTGTACGTACAACTTACCGTCTCCACGTCGTGGTGTAATCTGTTTTTCACCACCACCATACATGGATGGGTATAATGATGGAATTAAAATATATATATATATTAATAATATAAAATTATTCTTATTATGATATATTATACACTATTCACATCAATACCATTCAACAATTATGAGAATGATTCGTCGCTCGTGCATACGTACGGCTTACCATTTCCATGGTGCAATGTGATTCGTTCTACTTAGTCTTCATTAAAGCATGATTATATAAATGAATTTATTTAATAATTATGATATATATTATAATAATACCATGCTGTAAATGATACAAATATAACCTAAAAATATTAATAATGGCTCATATGACGAAGCATGCATAAGAACAAAATGCAGTTAATACCCGAATAACGAGTAACAATGAAATGTTACTAAAGAAAGATAAAAATACAATCATAAATGTAATCATTAAAATGATTATGATTCTATAATAATTTAGTAACATTATTTAAATCATTTTATAGAAGGTTAATATAAATAAGAGGCATATCATACCTAAGTTAAGTGATAACTTTTCAAATCTCATTTTTATCTGAGATTGTTTATTTATAAGTATTTTCTGAGGTATAATTATAATCCACATCCATGTTTCCTAAATATATATTTAAAAATATACTTTCTATCATTATACCATTGTAAAAAGTTATTTTTACCCATTTCTAAATTTTTACTAAATGGTATGAATGGAATCTTTTGTCATTTTCAGTAAAAGGTTCTTTTTTTACTTTTATAGAAAAACTATGAGAAGATTATTTTTTTAACTTGTACAACATGACCAAGTTTTTATGATTTCATAATAATTTATTTTAATGAAGATTACCCTACCTTATTACAAGTTTATTTTCACATAAAATTATTCCTTCTAAATTGTGTGGCATTTTGAGGAAGGAAAACATTTTTGAAGAAGAAAGGATATTTTCCGTAGGAATTAATTTCATGAGTTTTCTCTAAGTTATTTTCCATATAAGATGAAACTATTTAAATAGGGTTCTATTTCTATCCTATTTATTACTATTATTTTACTGTTTTTATTATGTAATTTTATTCAAAAATCCATTGGGTTTATATCAATTGTGATGGAATGATGTTTAAGAAACCCATTTTTTTCATGGGCTATGTTATGGAGAATGTTTTTATTTTTTTGTGGAACACATAAGAATTATTTCATTATTAGATGGATGGGGCTTATATCTCCCTCAAATTCATTGGGTAAAGATTTATATCTCATGATATAGGCATGAATAGAATAATAAGTAAATCTGTTTCAGTAATATAGGGCTGGAATGAGGAGTGAACTCTGTTCAATAATGGACTTTGTCCACTATGATGGTCTCAGAAATGAGACTTAACTAATATGAAATTATTTTCTATGATTATGTGTGTATGCCAAAAAATTTCATTTATTAGGTTATGACTATGGGGATTACATTACACTTTTATTATTTATCCCATGGCATGATATTATGATCTTTTATATGTAGGATAAGATTTTCAAATGTTAGGTTTATGAATGATATTTCCCTTGTTTACCATTATTGAGAATTTGAGCTCACCCTTTCATATGTTTCCTTTCCCAATGTCATGAAGAATAATATTAAGTATGATATGACAAAATGGAATCTAGTTATGATGAAATAATCGGGAGATAATGTGGACATTTTATGAACGATTTGTTTTTGTTTCCCATTTTCTAAAGAAATAGAACTTATACAGTCAAGGTGTTGTTTTTTTCTATATAATAAATATTCTTCAATGTTGAAGTAATATTTATATGTATGGTATGGTCCAATATAGTTTTTATTAGTGAAATGTATATTTAACCTTTGGAAACTTGGATGAGAGAACCTTAGAAAGAACCCTAAGGATATGTATAAGTTATAATATCATCCTAGTGTTTGAGTGATGTCCATAAATAACCTAGGATGAAACCTAAGGTGTCCTAAATTGAAATTTTATTCTTGATTATTTTGTTTTCCTGTTATGATTAGTGTTCCTCACAATATTCTTCTTGGTTTTAGTCGATGGATGTTACCCGAAGGGACCACGTTAATGCTAAATGCGATGGTAAAATCAATGATTGTCCCCCTGAGCAACTAAATGTTATGGGAGATGGAATGGAATATCTTTTACCTATGCTCACAAAAATTTCCAAATATATGAATCATGTAGGACTTCCAAATGAGAAAATGAGGTAGAAACATTCAATTCCGTCTTTCATGATATAGCTTCCTCCTTCATTCAGCAAGTCTTATGATGGATTAGTGGCTAGACAATGGATCAGTATCACGCAAAAGCTATTTTTAGTTCAACAATGTTCTGAACATGATAATGTAATCTTAGCAGTTTTTCATTTGGAAGGTGAATCTAATAAATGGTGGAATCTTATCAACAATACAAGGAAAAGTGGTGAAATTTATTCCATGGAATGGGATGAGTTCAAGAGCTTATTTTTCAATGAGTTCTTTCCTCATATTCCTCAAACAAATATGGATAATGAGTTCCTTGAACATAAGAAAATGGATGATGAATCTTTTGGTACCTATGAAGAAAATTTTTCAAGACTTTTATAGTATGCTTCTGGAATTATTATCCAATATGAGAGTAAAATTGATTGATTCTTTAGTTTCTGAAAATCAAGTCTCCGAACGGTATTAGACATAACAGTCTTCAATAGCTTAGAGGAAATTGTTCTATGTTCTCTCAAGATTGAGATGGATATTGGAGTAACCCATCAGTCATATGGGTTTGATAAGAATATAAAAATTGAATTTAATGGAAAATATAAACACCACACTAAAAATAATATGAGTTTTCCCATATTCTCAATGTGTGGAAAAAAACATTGAGGGAATTGTCTTAAAAGGACAGTAAATGTTTTAACTGATGAAAAGAATGTCATCATGGAGTTGAATGCATATGTGATGGGAAAAAGATGTCTAATGATGCAAACAAATAAAATACTACCTAGAATGAACCTTTTACAATTGAATGTTACAAGTGAAATGAAATGGGGAATTAGTACAATCTCTACCTTAGTCCAAGGGTTATTTATGACGATCGATGGCAACAAAATCTTAAGGACAAAGACAAAGGAATGCCACATGAAATCACTATCAGTGACTTGGATTATGATAATGAAGTGGTGAAAGGTACACTTATCATACACTCTAAATTAAAAAATGATTTATTGGATTCTAGATCCACCAACTATTTTATTTCTAATGAATTTTCTAAGGGTATCTTTATATGACCTCTAAAATTAGATGTTGAGTTAGCTATGACAACACCAAAAGGAATAACAGTCACATCAAAAGTTTATATTTCTTCTTTAGTTGATGTTTGTGGTAAAGTGCTTCTTGAAAATCTTGTGAACCTTACTATAGTAAAATTTTATGTGATTCTTGGCATGGATTAGCTTTATCTATATGGATATCATTTCAATTTCCAAGGAAGTGAAGTCACATTTCATATTCCAGATCAATCTATGATAATCTATCGATGCAAGAATTAATGTAACCTTACAGTAGAAATTTCTTCCATCTTATGGGTCTTGATTACAATAAATGATGGTAATTTATCTAAACTGGTTGGGCAGAAAATCACAATTAAGAATACTCCCATTGTATGGGAGTTCGATGATGTATTTCTGGAATAATTTTCAGGTCTCCCACCAAATCTTGAAGTTGATTTTTTAATATAACTCATATCGGGTGCTATGCCTCTTTCACAGACACATTATAGAATGGCTCTAATTGAGTTTTAGGAATTGAAGAAGAAACTCCAAGAGAATCTTAAAAGGGATTCATACACCCTAGTGCATCACCTTGGAGAGAAACTATTATACTGGTTAAGAAAAAATATGGATCAATGAGACTCTTCATTAATTAACGAGAACTTAACAAAATCACAATCAAGAACAAATATCCTCTTCCCCTCATTGATGAATTATTTGATCAACTATTCAGATCTCAATAATTTTCCAAGATTTATTTTTGTTCAGGATATCGTTAATTAAGGGTCAAAAAGAAGGATACACCAAAGATGGAATTTCATACAAGGTATAGACACTGAATTTATAGTGATTCCTTTTAGTCTTACTAATGCCCCCTCTATCTTCATTGATCTAATGAATAAATCATTTAGATACTATCCTGATTAGTTTGTGGTAGAATTTATATGTGATATTCTAATCTATTTAAAGACCAAGTAATAACATGAAAATCCCATGAGAATTATACTCAAGACCCTGAGAAAATATAATATTAATGAAAATTTTACCAGGTGTGAATTTTGGTTTTAGAAAGTTTCATTTTTAGGTCACATAATCTCAAGAGAGGGGATATCTGTGGATCCTGCAAAAATAGAGGTTATTGAAAGATGGTTGAGACCAACAATGGTAACTGGGATCCAGTGTTTTCTGGGTTTAGCAGGATATTATCGATGTTTTGTGAAATATTTTTCACGATTATCTAATCCACTCAACAATTTTACTTTAAAAGGAATTATTCTTGTTTGGATTGATGATTGTGAAGAAAATTTCAATGAGTTAAAAATAAGGTTAGCCAGTGCACTTGTGCTCACACTACCTTATAGTAATGAAAGGGTTGTAATCTACAATGATGCATCCAAGAAGGGGTTGGGATATGTTCTCATGAAAATTGATATGGCGATAGCTTATTTATCACGAAAGATTAAAATTCATGAGAAAATTTACCCAACTCATGATTTGGAGTTATCTGTGGTAATTTTTTCATTAAAGATATGGAGGCATTATCTTTAAGGTGAAAGGTGCGATATTTATACTAATAATAAAACATTAAAGTATATTGTAACAAAAATGAGATTAATATGCACCAAAGAATATTGTTGGAGTTGATTAAATATTATTACTGCTCAATACATTACCACCCTAGGGAAACGAACAAGGTGGAATATGCTTTGAGTCGAAAAGACCATGCCAGCTAATCCATGATGAGGATCACAAACAATCCAATATTTATGGATTTTCAATGGATGGATCTAGGTATTTTAATGGAAGGGTATAAATATTATCTATATCAAATGAATGTTCAACCATGTATATAAGTAAAGATTTATGAGTCATAGAAGGAAGATGTAGAGTTACACAAGAAGGTGAGAAATGTTCCTGAAGTCAACCTTGATTGTGATGATATAATAAGGTTCAAGAACCAGGTTTGTATTCCTCCCAGTCCAGAATTACAAAAGGATCTATTAGATGAGGCTCATAGTTCTTCATTATCTATTCACCCTAGAAGCCCAAAGATTTATAGGGACCTGAAAGAGTACTTCTGGTGGTATGTAATGAAAAGAGATATCGCTGAATATGTCTCTCAATGCTTGGTTTGTCAGCATGTTAAGGTTGAGAGGCAGAAGCCTAAGGGGTTGTTACAACCATTACACATACAAGAATGGAAATGGGAAAACATCACTATAGACGTTGTCATCAGACTTCCCAAAACATCCAAAGGTAATAATGATATTTGGGTTATAGTTGACCGCCTTATGAAATTGTCACACTTCATTGCTATTAGAGAGGATTTCCCTCTTGATCAACTTTCCAGGATATATGTAAAGGAAGTGGTATGATTTCATAGAGTATAACTTTCCATTATATCTGATTGGGATATGAGGTTTACCTCAATGTTCTGGAAAATTCTTTAGCATGATATAGATACAGAGTAACGTTTCAGCACTGCATATCTTCCTTAGACAGATAGTCAGTCTGAGAGGAAAATTCAAACTCTATAAGACATGTTGAGAGATTGATTTATGGATTTCAAAGGTGATTGGTATCAACACATACCATTGTTGTAATCTTCTTACCATAATATATTTCACTCCAGTATTTAGATCACTCATTATGAATACCTCTATGGAAATAAGTGCAGAACTCTAACTTGATGGGATGATGTTTTGGAAAGAAAGCTATTAGGACCTAATCTTATTGATGAAATGGAACAAATGTTCAGATCTATTCAACAACATATAAGAGAATCTCAGAGTCAAATAAAAGTTATATTGACAATCAAATAAAAGACCTAGGTCTGTAGTTGGTGATAATGTGTTCTCACAAAAACCTCCCTAGAAGAGAGTAATGAGATTTGGAAAGAAGGGAAAGTTGAGCCATAGGTATATCAGTCCTTTTGAAATCTTGGATTATGTAGGGAAGGTAGCATACTGAATGGTGCTTCCACTGAATATCTTTCATGTTCATGATTTATTCCATGTATCTCTCCTAAGATATTACATATCTAATCCTTCACATGTACTAAGCTCATAATTCGTACTATTGGAGAAAGATATTTCTTATGAAGAACAACCGATATAGATTATGGATCATAGTGAAAAAGTTATACGAAACACGAAAACTCGCTTGGTTAAAGTTTTATTTTGGAACCGCCAATTTGAAGAGGCTATATGGAAAATTGAGGATATGATGAGGGAGATTTGTCCTTATCTTTTTGTTTCCAATTGACTAATTTCAAGGGTGAAATTTTGTTTCAGGGGGGTAGAATGTAACACCTAGATTTTTTATGGTATATTTTATTTAAATAATTTTTATTCTTCTCTATCTTACTTTACAGACAATCGTGAGTTTAAATGAAACACTAGATTCCTTTATTATTAAATAATAATTATATACTAGCTGTTAGGTTAGCAGGAACAATTATAACTAACTTATGAAAAATCATTATGAATTCAATGGATATCAATTATTTATGAAAAATATAAATCAATTAGATATTTGTATTTTTGAGTGAATTACTTTTGTTAATGAAATTAATGAGATATATATTTGTTATATACTTAATAAAATATTTTTTATATTCATACAATGGATATTTTAGTCATAGGGTATGAATAAAACCCTATTTGATGTATAAAAACCCTATTTTTTAAAGGTTAATTTTACACCTTTGAATGGAGAACACATTTTAAATTAGGATTTTGACACATTAAAAAATTTTATATGAAAACATAAACATTTAATTTTGAATATGTATATTAAAATTTACCTTGGAAAAATTTATGATATTTTTCTGATAACTTTCATAGTATGATGAAAAGTAAAAATATATTAAATTTTAATTAAAAATATCTTTTTTCATCGAGATAATTTATATGGTTAAATTATAATATTGATTGGTTTTAATGTATAAATAGAATATATATTTATCATTAAATATAATTTATTTCATTATCATTAATATTATATTTAATTCATAGGTAAAACCATTTCAATCTTTTGCAATGTTTTAACTTTTAAAACTCATTTTCTCATTTCAAAAAAAATATTAATTTTAAATTAATTTTAAAAACATCTGTGTTTTTAATTTTTTAAAAGGGTTTCCATATTTTGAATAAATAGGTCCAAATTATATTAATAGGATACTTTTATTTTTGGTCATTATGAATACTAACTTTGGTAATTATTTTCATTACCATGGTTGAAGGTAAATCAGGTAATTAAAGGTAAAAATAATATTATAAAATTACATTAACACCTATAAAATCCTATTGGATGACTAAATTATACCATTATAATATATTTTTATAAATTTAATCACTTTATGGAAACTTACCATTGAATATGACATAAATGTAATAAAAACTAATGAATGTGAATCAAATTTATCAATTTTATTTTATATAAATATAATAATTTTAATATATGGATATCTATGAGATAATATCTACTATATATAGTCTATGAAAAGATAAAAGAATTAACTACATCTTATAAATTTATTTATAATTTTTAGATATTAAATAAATATCACTAATGATGACGCAATAATGATGTAATAACTATTTTATTAATAGCAATATCAAATAAATGGTTTTAAAAATAATAAGAAATATTATATGAACTTATTAATGTTCTCCACGAGTTTTATAGCAGAATATGAAAAATTAGGAGTTTTTTGAGTTTTTTTTAATCTGTCTCTTGTGTGGATATTTTATAATGTCAAATAAATGAATAGTTTCAAAATTGAAACTCTTGATATTTTATGAAAATAATATTTTGTTAATTTTTTTAAAAATCATAAAAAAAATTACAAATTACAAATTGACAATTATAATATCTAAAATTTTATAAAATATACATTTATGTTCAATTAAAACCATATAAGTAAAAAAATTATAACCATCCAACATATAGAATGTTATTACAATAATTAAAGTTATAAAAAATAACAAACTTTCAATTAAAATGAAATGATTTAAATAGGCTAAATAACTTGTCCAAAATTTATTGGTTGATAATATAACAACCCTATCTCATCTTAGCTTTAAATTTGGGGAATTTTGGTGTTTTTTTGTAGGTTTTTATTTTATTATAAATTATTATTTATGGAGTTTCCAAAAGTGCCCCTCACCTCAATTAAAAAAGGAAACCTCCTCCCTCACCTCTCCACTTCATTTTGAGCATTAAAGATAGGAAATAACCTAATATTCATCCTTATCATCTTCCATATTTTCATTATAGTGGTTTTGGTAATATTCAAAGACCAACTCTAGTGCTCTAAGAGGATATTTAGAGGTGGCACATCGAAGAATAGGTAAAATAATTTACCGAATCTTTGAAACTTTTTTCTTATTGTACTTCCAATTAATTAGTTGTTTCATTATAAAGTAATAATATCAGTATCACTCATATACTGATATGTTATTATAAACATCAAAAAACCATTTTCCACCTTCTACCCATCCTATGAAAAATGAAATCACCACATGTGTGTATGCACAGCTTATCGCCTCTCCACTGTGGTGTAATCCGTTTTTCACCACCACCTTACAGGGATGGGTATAATGATGGAATTAAAAAATATATATATCATTGATATAAATATATTTTGATTTTGAGATAAAATAAACCATCCACTTCAATACCATCCAAAGATTATGGAAACCATATCGTCGCTCGTGTGTATGTATGACTTACCGTCTCCATAGTGCAATGTGATTCATTCTATATAATCAGTATCAAAGTATGATTATATAAATGAATTGAATGAATAAATATGATATATATTATAAAAATACTATTATGTAAATTATATAAATATAACCTAAAAATATTAATAAGAACATATCTGATGAAATATGCATAAGAACATAAAGTAGTTAATACCTAAATAACGAGTGACAATGAAATGTTACAAACAAATGGACGAAAATATGATCATAAATGTTATCATAAAAATTATTATGAATCCAGAATAAATCAGTAAAATTATTTAAATCATTATACAAGAGTTTTAGATATATACTAAGCATATTAGACCTAAGGTAAGGGATATCTTTGGAAATCTCATTTTTATCCAATATTGTTTATTTGTAAGTATTCACAGGGGTATAATTATCCTCCACATCCATGTTTCCTAAATATGTATCTCAAAATATTATTTATATCCTTATATAATTTTTAAAATTTAATTTTACCCATTGGTAAATTTTTACGAAATGGAATGAATGGGATCTTTTGTCATTGTTGGTATGAGGTACATTTTGACTTTTCCAGAAAAAGTACGAGAATAATGTTTTTTTAACTTGTACAGAAAGAACAAGTTTTTAAGATTTCATTATACGTTTTTTCCTTGAATATTATACTAAAATATTACAAGGTTATTTTGACTTAAAATTATTTCTTCTTAAATTGTGTGGTATTTTGATAAAAGAAAACATTTTTTAGGGAGAAAATATATTTTCCATGGGAATTAATTTCAATTATTTTCTCAAAAATACTTTCCATTTAAGATGAAACTCTTTATATATGGTTATATTTGTATCCCTATTATTAATATTTTTTTATTGAATTTATTATGTAATTTTAATGAATAAATCCATTTGTTTTATATCAATTATGTTCTAATAATGTTTAAGAAATCTATTTTATTTCATGGTTTATGCTATGGTGAATATTTTTATGTTTTTGAGGAACACATAAGAATGGTATCACTATGATATGGATGGGAACTATATCTACCTAAAATTAAGTGGATAAATATTTATACCTCATGATATAGACATTAATGGAACAAAAATTGAATCTAGTTCAGTAATACTGGGATGGAACAAGGAATGGGCTCGGTTTAGTAATGGACTTTGTCTACTATGATGGTCTCATCAATAAGCCTTGATTAATATGAACTGATTTTATATGATTATGTGTGTATTCCATGAAATTTCATGTCTTATGTTATGAATATTGGGATTACATTTCACTTTTATGATTTATCCCATGACATGATATTATGATCTTTTATATGTTGGATATGATTTTCAAATGTTATGTTTATGATTGATATTTAACTTGTTTACCCTTAATGAGTATTTGAGCTCACCCTCTAATATATTTCTTTTCCCCGGGTCATGAATAAGGGTATTAAGTAATATTTTTCAAAATGGAGTCTAGTTATGAAGAAAGAAGTCTGAGATAATGTAGATGTTTTATGAACTGGTTCTTTTTGTTTACCATTTTCTAAAGACACTAAACCTATACGGTCCTTGCGTGGTTTTTTTATGTTATGTAATAAATATTGTTCAATTTTGATTTAATATCTATATGTAAATTTTTATCCAGTATTTTTTCATTAGATACATAGGAAATCTATTTGATAAGAGTAGTAATACACTCGTTAAAATAGTGACTTTATTGATCACATCTTCTATATGTTTCACAAAATTATTCAAAACTATTTTGAGTAGATTTATCTAATGAGAACATCTTTATAGACACTATATTAATTTATTTATTCCTAATCTTTTAAAAAACTAATTATTTTCTTCTAATGTTTCTAAAACTCATCTCATTGCTTCTCTAGGAAAGTTAAATTTTATACAAACAAGAATATAATTTATCGCCATATATTCTATAAAATCAAAAATTCCTTTGAATTATTCATCTTTGGATTCTATAGGCTTGTAGAAATATTTACTCATCTTCATCAAAATATTTTCATTTTGAATACATTTTGATTATTTATTATTTTACTCTTATTACTTTAAATCTAGTTTTTATATAAGATAATTCACTATATTTTATTGCACCTTCACCTCCAGTTTGTTCCTTTAAATTTCACCAATATAAATATCCATCATAATATATATATTTTTTTTAATTTTTTTCATTTTTAGTTTTCTTCGTATTTTATTCCATATTGAGTTTAGTATTATTCTATAGACATTACTAAAGTTTATCTTTTAATATTCATTCCATATATGATTCTTCACCATATTCTATTCTTCTTAAAGTTTCCTCTTATTTCATGACATAAACCTTTATGTTTTTTAATTTACAATTTTACAATATTTATTTTTCAATGGTCTTTATTCTTTCTATTCTAACTCATACTTACCACCTTGAATATTTAGAAAATCAATTTCAAAATACCTAAATCCACCACATTTGAAAAACATTCATGGGAGTTTTATTTTGTAGCTTCATTTTCTTCTTCTGAAGTTCCTTGAGATAAGATCCTTAATTATCTTATAATTTTCATCCATTTCATATTGATTTAAATAATCAATTAAATTCTCATTTTTTTTGAGTTTTAGTTTTATTATGCCTTCAAAATTTGATTCTTACTTTTCCTTATTCTTGAAAGCATGTTATTTATTTATTTATTAGGAAATAAGAATATTATGTTCTTCATCAAGAGATAAATCATCTCTAATTTCCAATTCTGTGATTTTAGGATCAAACATATCATGAAATTTCATCATAAAATTCTTTACAATATTAGAGTCTTATTTCTTGTCTCCATAACCTCTAATGTTGCCGCCTATTTCATTAACTACCGTGAATTAATCCTCAATGGTTTCCTCAATATGAATCCTAATATTTTCATACTTGCTTCACTATATTAGTAAAAATTCTTATTTAATCTCCACATTCACATAAAAAATAAATTTTAGATTATCTTAAATCTTCCTTACTATATAAAGACTTATTTCATTGAGGTAAATCTTTTTTAATGAGGTCCTAAGAATATATTTTATTCCATTTCCATCTACCTTTTGTGTTTTATTTTCTAAAAATTCATGGGAGCATCTTTCTCAATTTTGGATAATATAATGGTAGAAGCATATATAACATCTATTTCATGTGAAATACGATATTTTATCAACATATTAATCTATTCATGGAAGTTTTTTTACATAAAACGTGTTGGATTGTAAGAGTATATGATGTGTATCAGGGAGTTAATTTTAGTTTTAAAAAATAAACTATCATAAAACCCATAACTTGTTTAATATAGTGATCAAACTCAGAAGTTGACAGATGATCAACATTTATATATTAGAATCAGAAGTTTTCTAATAAATCCTAGATACTAAACTAACTTAAAAATAGTAAACTTAAAAAATATTTGAAATATATAGTAAAATAAAATTTCTAATAAAAATTGCATATAGTAATATAAAAATTGGTAAAATAGGTAATTTGAAAGCTTATAATATTGTAAAAATGTCTTACAATCTTTATAAAATATATTATACTCTTTAGCCTTAATATTTAAGTATATTATATATATTTACTTAATATATACATTGTTTTCAACCTAACTGTAAGGTATTTCTTTAGACACTTGCAAAACCATTATTTGGAATATCGGAATAGCTCTGTCTTTCTAAACCCTAAAATCCCATGGTATGATGATTAGTTTCAGATCTATCTTCCAATACAATAGAATCCCTTGATCAACCTGATCAGTGTCACATTTTTTCCTATTCTCGGAATCCCTTGATCATAACCTTAATTGGAAAAATCTAATATAAAAGTAAAATGTTATATGTAATTTATAATCATCATAATATATTCTTTTAAACCACAACTATCTAAAATATAACAAAGTGTAAGAATGAGATGTTTATGTAGAGAAAGCTTTAGACATGTTGAGTATCAAACGAATCAGCTCCCAACTCCATGAATGCACTCTTATTTATAGGAATCCCTCTAATGGTCATATTTCCCATGAAACTTTATGTTTGTGAAATTACCATGGATGATATTCACTAGATAGATCATAAAAATTTCCCCATCCTTTGTTGTTTTGATAGGACCATCACAATACTGTGATAAATTATATTCAATATAAATAACTCCAATACTCTGATTTTAAAATTTATTTTCTAGTGGAATATACATTGGTTAGTCTGATGAACTGAAATATAATCAGTCTAATGAATTGAACTATGGTCTGTCCAATGGATATGACATTGGATAGACCAATGGAAGACACACTAGTCAATCTCATGGACCAAAATCTAGTCAGACAGGAGGTCCAAACTCTTAATCAACATGATTTATCATACATTTAAGAAAATAATTTTTATATTCATTTAGATAAGAACTATTTCAATGTTTCATGGAAAAGGGTGTTTTCTATAAAAAATATAAAATAGTTGGAACATAAAAAGTTAGTAAAATAAGGTTTTAAGAAATTGTTTTGGATTTTCAAAACTAATGAAATAAAAATTAGACATTATAGACTTTGAACTCAACAATATACCCCTTTTTGAAAATCACAAAACAAAATAATTAAAATAAATAATATATTAAATTTTAATAACTTACAACCCTTTGTATATATAAGAATTTCCAATAAATTATACATAAAAAATAAATCCCATTTTATTATCTTAACTCCCAATATCTTAATAAATCTCTTTTGTTTAAGATTATTCATCTAATCATAAATATTATTAATTTGGAATAATAAGAATAAAACCTTCCTTATCATATTCTACACCTTTATAAATTATTCCCCTGAGGGATAATATCTCCCCATTTGTGATTTTTTAAAATGAATTGTTGAGTAAAAAAACTTCCATAAATATTAAAAATTATAATAATTTTTTTTGTTTGAATAAATATTCATCCAAGATAAAAACAAGAAACATTAATCCAAGTAAAATTGGAAAAAATTAAAACAGAAATTATTTGGTGAATAATTCATTCAATCAAGATATCATTCATAATTTTTAATCAGTATGAATTCATCAAGAGTTTAGAAAGAAAAATATTAATTCTTCCTCATAGCGGTTTTTGACAATTTCTTTTATCTTTTGGAAGCCCTTATAATTATTCTCATCCTATTCAGATCTAGATTCAAGCTTCGATGTTTTTTTTCTATGGTTGAGAGCATCAAATTATCTAGTTTTAAACCATATATCTCTTCTTAAATAATTCCGATCACTTTTTTTATTTCATCCTTTGGAAGTTTTATACAAAAGATCAAATTATACAATTATCATATTTTAGGTTTTTAATCTCTTATTTCATATAAAATATTTTATGATTCTTAGAGTCTGAAATATCATTGAAATGATCCATATATTTCCATCTATTAAAAACATATATTTATAGCTTATCAAAGGACTCAATAATATCAAAATATACATTATTAACTTCCTCAAACTGTTCATCATTATCTATCAAATAACCATCCATTTTTTTTGAACATTTAACCATTTGTTTAAATCTAATTTTATGTGACTTTAATTTATATTTCAACATTTCATCTCGGATTCCTTTTGAATGACTGAATTAATAAACAACTTCAAATACTATGATTTCTTATTCGTACTATACTGATTCTTCTTGAATTCGAAACAATGTTCGATAGATAAGTAATAAAATATTCAATCTCTTTCAATGTTTGAAAAATATAGTATACTATCTTCTGTGATTTAGTAGCTGATGTATCCGATGAATCCGATGAAGCTTTAGAAATATGTTGGAGAGATGGTCCTATATTTATCTTTCATATTCCTTTCACATTTACATCATTGGAAACATTAACAACATTAACTTATGTATCAGTCTTAGTTTTTGTGTGTGGTGATTATACTTACTCTCCCTCATGTGATGATAATTTTTTATATATAAAAACTTCTAAAACAATATACTTATCAGACTAGAATAATAAAGATATATAGGATTTTGAAAACTACAAATAAATATCATCTTATGTTCATTATTCATCGTCATCTTTTTGTTGTTGTTTCTTTAATTCATTTTACAACTTTCCTGAAGTTCTAAGAACACCTTTTACAGACATTTGAATATATTTTTAAACTTTCTTAAGAATTTAATTCTTAAGAGACTTTTCATCTTGAGTTCCAACTTCAACTATTTTTCCCATTCCCTTCTCAACAAAAACTGGAATGATAGACATGTCGAAATTATCTAATTGTATTGGTGCCAATGGATCTAGAAAACATTGATCAGGGCGAGATATTATTCTATAACTAGGAACTAGTTGAGGTACTAATAATGGTGAAATGGATAAAGATAGGTTTTCCAACTCTTTTTCTATACATTTAGTCATGTTTTCCATCACCATTTCTTCAGAAAGTATTTTATTTTGGATTGTCTTCTTCTCTTTCTCTTTCATTTCTTCATAAATATTTTACATTAAAACCAACACTTATTTTTTTCTAGATAGATATATGGATCAAAAAGAATGTTCTGATCCTTATGTCTCATTTAATTCTAGAATTCCTCATCAAACAATTTTTTGTTTTCATTTTAATCTTAAGAGGAGAGGATTATACTTTCTTTTTCACTTGTAATGATTTGTTCTGTTGGGATACTTCAACATCAGATGCTACCTTGTCTGAATTTTCAACAAACCTATTTAGTTTCATATTAAATACCAATTTCATTCTATATATGGTTTCTTATCCAATTAATGAAACATTTTCTCAAACTACATAATACTATTTATTTATTTATTAAACTTCCATACAATTAACCAAATTTTAATTTATTAAACAAGGGAACATAAGGAATTTTAATTTCACATAAGTTTTCTTCATTACTTCAATTGATATAAACACAAACATTACTAGTTTTTTATTCCTCATATTAATAAGTAAATCCAATATTAACATGTCAATAACTTTCACTGTATCCCAATATCATTTTTTAGAATTAGATACCCTTTTCTCCATAAAGAAACTACTCTTGTGTCTATAGTTATATCAGATAATTTTCTAACATTTTAAAAATATAAAAACATTGAATTTTAAACTTTTGACTTTCTAAAGACTCTAAAATTTTCTAGAATATTATTAGATGGAAGTTAAGCCTCCCATTCCAATAGTACTTTATCTAAATCAGCCACTTTCTGAATATTTAATTTGAAAATTTTCCCAAATATATTGAAAATAATTACATCCAAATGCTCTTGAAGATCTAATTCCACCATAGAATATAATTATTTAACAATTTACAGATAATGTAATTAAAATCCATTTTTTTTCTTACAATCCTTTCCCATCATTGAATCATTATGAATTGTTTCATAAGAGAACTATACTTATCATACCATAACTTCTAATTTAATATTTACCTTACATCTTCTTGTTTTTAAAAATCATCAGTTGAAGCCATCGTACTGAGATAGATGTTGAGATGAACTGATTGGACTAAATAAGTGAATCATACTGATTCCAAATATTTTTAATTGAGTAATAAAATGAGATATGAGAGTTGATAACAAATCATGAGAATCAATGTGAGAAATGGTGACCCACTCCCTTATATATAGGCTCGTGAGGGAAATTTTCAAATTCCATAAATCTAACTTATCAGATTAAAACTATAATCTCATCTAATGGTTGAGATTTATCCTTGATTGATTTAATAAAATATCTAAAATCTTAACAATTATTAATACTATTATATGAAAAAATATTCATCAAACCAATTAATTTTCCGATTACATAAACTATAATATTTTTTAAAAATTGAAATTTTATAAAGAATATGTAAAATAATATAAAAAATTAAAAGTAATAGATAATTGAAAAAAATAAAATATTATAAGAATACATCTTAGTATAAAAAATAACTTTCAGAATGAATGGTTTATTAACTAACCTGTTCTTCTTGGTTTTTATAAAATTAAAATATTTCAATAATATTTAAAACAAAAATATAATCCTAAAAATTCAAGTATAAAGTTTTTTATTTGAATACTTTTACTAAAAATTTTGATTCACAAAAAAATTTGTAAGACTTTTTTATTTAGAAATACTAAAATACATAAAAAAAATTGGAAGACTAAAAGTTTTTAGAAAACCACAACATATGTACTCCCAATTTTCATAAGAGTTTATTAATGTTAGGATATTGGTAAACAAAAATTATATGTGAATGATCACTTAATATTGAATTTTCCTAACATTTTTTAAATATATTAAAATCTATTATAACTAAGGTGTTTAGTAAAAATATCTAAAAGTTGTTATTGTGTTGCAGTGAATTGTAAAATTATAACTCCTTTTTTAGTGTGATCCCAAATAAAATGGTATCTTGTATCTATATGCTTTTTCTCATGAGTGATGTTCTGGTTTTTTACTTAATCTAACAGAAATTTTGTTTTCATTTTTTTATTTTTAATAAAACTCACTCCATATTCAGTGATTGTGTGTTTTATCAAAAACACTTGAGCACAAAAACTTTCAGTGAACACATATTAATCTACTATAGATTATAGTTCTACAAGGTGTTTTTTCATAAAATTCTAATTACTAAGTCTTTTAAAAATAAATTACAAATTCTAGAAGTACTTTTTCTATCCCTTCTACATCCACCAAAGTTATCATCTGGAAAAAATTTCAGCTCAAAATCATTTCCAGAATAGTAAAACAACCCTAAATTCATAGTTCCATTAATAATAAATAATTATAATTTTTAAAACTTTTAGGTGGGACACTTTTTTATTCTCCTGATATCTTACACATAAGTATACAAGAAAACATTAAATTGGAATGACTGACTACTATTTAGAGTAAACTTCCAATCATTCCTCTAAAGATCTTTGGATCAACTAGTTTCCTAGAATCATCAATATCTAAAGTATTTGAGGTTATTATATGACCACTAATAATTCTATTATTTTCATATCTAAATTTCTTTAGAATATATTTTATACACTTAAGTTGGGATACAAAAATTCATTCTAGTTTTTCAGAAATTTGAAAACATGAAAAATATATAAGTTCTGTCATCGTGCTCCTTTCAAACATAGACTTCATAAGATCCACAAAGGAATATGTTAAATATTTTTTTAACCAAATATAATATAATCAACATAAATTTTCCACAATGATGATGTTTTTATAATCTTAATTTAAAAAATAGTTGGATCTAAAACTCCCTTAACAAATTTGTTTTGAAACAAAATTCCAGTTAACCTATCATATCAAGCTCTAAGTACTTGTTTATATCTTTAGAGTTCCTTAGTATGTTCAAAATCATGTTCATGATTTTTTTGGTATTTTAAAAACTAGGGGGTTGTTCTATATCAACATCCACATATACATATCCATTTAGAAATACTCACTTCAAAACCATTTGAAATAGTTTTAGGTTTATAAATGTTGCATATGTTATAAGTATATGAATAGCTTCAACTATAGATATTGAAGCATAATATTCTTCATAATTTATTCCCTATTTTTAATTATATCCATTATAAAAAAATATAGATTCATTTATAACTATTAATGAATTTTCATCACATTTTTTCTGAAAAATCTCTTTTACTCCAATTACATAAGCATCTTCAGGTCTTTCAAATAGTTTCTGAACTTTATTCCTTATAAATAATTGATTTAATCTTTCATTTATTTTTTCCAATATTCATTACTTGAATCCCCATTTGTATTATTAGGTTCAAATTTCAAAAAAAAATTAAATATGTTAAATTTCATTTCTTAAATAAATTCTAGTTATAATTAGTTGATCAAAATCACTAAAGAGGTTTTGACTAGGATGATTTCTAATAAACAACTATTTTTTTATTTAAAAAACTATGTTTTTTAGTAACATGTTGAAATTATTATTGAGGTATGTCTTTTGAAATATATTATTCAGTTGTTCTCTATGGAGAATAATTTCCAACATAGGTTGAAAATTTGGTTCAAAAATAACATATGAAGATGGGGCTTGAGTTTTTATGAAAACAAAAGGATTGGTTTAATCAAATTTTACATGTTCTATGTCATTAATAGTACGTTTGATTTTTTTAGATTCCATATTCCTTAATAGTTGTGAAATAACCTAAAAATATTTCTTCATCAGATTTTGGAGAAAATTTATGTAAATTATCTTCAGTATTCAAAATGAACACATTGCCTCAAAAAAATTGAAATGGTAAAGTTTTGGTTTACTTCTGGTCTATATATCAAAAGATTTTTGTTAATAAAATGTCTTATTAAAACTCAATTTATAGAGTAACATGAAATATTAACTACTTTAGCCCAAAAAATTTTAGCAACTAAATATTCACTCATCATGGATCTATAAATATCATGAAGAATTATATTTCATCTTTCAACTACACAATTCTATTATGTAATTCTAGATACCAAAAATTTATGTATAATTTATGTTTTACAACAAAAAGTTTCTAAATCAGAATTTACAAATTATCGATCATGATCACTTGAATAGTTATAATGGAATTATTTTTTATCATTTTTAATTGGGCTATAAATTTTATATAACAAAAAAGTATTTGGATTTCATTTCTAGAAAATATACCCATGTGTATCTAGTGTAATCATCAACTAAAACAAATACAAAGTATTTTACACTAATACTTCGAATTTTTATAGTAATTTATAAGTCCATGTAAACTAATTGAAAATCATGAGAATTTGAGCCTTCATTAATATATTTAAAACTTCACTTGTGTTACTTTTCAAATTGATAAGGATCAAATATGTTCGTTAAGTATCAAACCTAATTTCCAGAAGAACATTAAATAGTCATTTCATATATAGTTTATCTAAAGTTATAACATTACAGTGTCATAATATTATATTCCATAACCAATATTTATCTTCCATTACACTAATAATATTTAGATCGTGGATCATATGGTTTTCTAAGTATAATGTGTATACATTCTCATTCCAATTGGTGGAAAGAATAAACTCATATATTGAAATTTGAATAGTGAATTTTCTATTCTTGAAGTTCATAAGTTATCCCACGTCACATAATTGTATTATTTTATTAAGTCTGTGCTTAATTAATACAACAAATAAAACATTTAAAATTAGCAATTTAAAAAGAAGAACAGTGTTACCTATTCCAAGGATTTGTCTATGATCATTATCCCCAAAAGTGATATTCCCACATTTCCACTTTATAATATTCATAAATAATACTTCTTCCATTCATGTTTCTAGATAAAACACTATCCATATAGTAATTTTTTTTGAAATGTTCCTCATTTTCCTAATAACAAAAAAAAATAGCATTTGAGAACCCAAATTTGATTGGGCCTGGTGTTATTATAATGTAAAATTTTAGGAATCCAAATTTGACCAACATTCTTTTATGAGAAATTGTAAAATATTTTGAGAAATATGATTTCTAATTTAATAACTCATATTTTCTCCTATTATATTTTTATAAATTAATTAGGAAAATTTTGAGACTAGGTGCTGAGATGGCCTGAAATTCGGAGGCCCGATGTGCCCAGAATGATACGGAGAAAATTTTTAATTTTTTAATAAACATCATGGGTAGTTTTTATTTAAATGGGATTAACTACTAAAAGGGTTCCCATATCATAAATCTAAGGGAACGATTGTGTTCATAAAAGTGAGTTTACCCTAGGCGCGACCTAAAGTTGGAAGACACAGGTCAACTTTGAAAAGTAGTTTTTGCAACATAACCTTAAATAAGATAATTAAATTATTTTATTTAATTTTTAAATACTGATAACTCACAAATGGTTACATATATTGGAAATTTCAAACCTCGGTTGAGTTCATAATGGGGTGTCTTCATTATGCGAGGCCTAACATCGGCCGGTGCGGGTTGGCTGTGAATGATAGATGTTTGACGTAAATGTCATAAAAATAATGTAACAAAAAATATTTTTTTGACATAGAAGTAAAGTATTTAAAATTATTTTTATGGAGGCATTCTTGGGTTAGCTTTATAACCCTAGAAACAATGGAGATCATCTAGTGAGAACCATTGAAGAACACCATAAAAAAAATGACGACAGATCGGGAATCGACAATCAGTGATGCGCCTTGGATTAGAAGGACCTCACAAACGACTATGACAGGAGAATTGATATTTTTTAGTGTGTGATCCAGATCTAAGTAGGGTGTTAATAAATTTTTTATTTCTTTTCCCTTCTTATAATCAAAGGATGAATGTTGACCAACCCATGAACCCATGAACAGGTTGATCTGTGGATCAGTCGTTGTTGAATGATCGTTAATTTATATGGGTTGATTATCGTGGATGATTTCTATTTATAGATTTGTTTAATTTTCTATCTGTTCTGTATTTCTAACCTAAAAGGATCAAGGCTGACATGAACAAGACCAATATCTATTCTTTTGGCATTCTTATGCATTTATATTTTTCCCCAAAAAATATCTTGTGTTTTTAATTCTTCATTAAGTATGATCAGAGGATTATTGCACCTTCGATCCCCAGAACAACAATATGAGACCAGAGATCCAACATTGTGACAACAACATTGAGGTGAGATGATGGGAGTGACGCATTCAGAACATGGTGGCGCAAGGTGGGTCTCCATCCAATTAGTTGTCAGGGAAGTTCTAGGGGATGCACGAAGTAGTGGAGGGTACCAGTAGGGAATCTGGAGGTAGAGGAAGTAGTTGACCATCATGGGGTTTTTCAGTCAGATAATAGACCAATAAGGGCCTCCAGAAGGGCGGGCGACAAAGGAGGAGGAATGCGGTCTGGTGAGACCGTGTGGGAGACCGTGACAGCAGAGGTCCCAAGCTGCAATCGGGATGCGGAAATAGGGGTGTTAGCACATGAATGGGGACCACATAGAACTCATGGAACAAAAATCCGTAGATAAGGGAGGCCGGGACGTGGTGATTTCTATATTGACCGAAAGTGCATGGTCGAGCCAAGCATTGAAGGACCCGTCCAGCATGTGGCGGGCCATGTTGGATGAACTGGGCTACTCAAGTGGCCCATCAGTCTTGGACATTTTGTGATAGAACAGAATGATCGGGTCGAGTCAGGTTAGGAAAACTGGGCCAGGGCAGGTTAGGTGAACCGGGTCATGGCGGGTTTGGTGTACCGGGCTGGGTCAGGTTTGTTATACCGGGTCAGGTCAGTCCCGGATGAGACAATTTTTACTAAATTTCTCATGTATTTCAAACCTTGTGTCAGTTTTACAAGTTGTTTTCAAATTTGGGACCCTTGTGATGAGGCAATCCTTTTGATATACTATAAGTGATATTTTGTGGAAAATGGTTTATGACTTGATGTCTCAAGGAGTAGGTTCTCCTGAAATGAGCTCGCTATGAGAAAAATCCTGCAGCTGGTTGTGTCTATGTGATGTTGCTGACTATGTGACTTGGGGTACTTCTTGACCCATCAACACTACTTTCCCTATTAATTCTTTGTGCTCCAGTGATGCTCTATACACCATCGGCACTATATGCGCCATCGACACTCTATGTGCCTTCGGCACTCCATGTTCCATCGACGTCTTGGATCCCATCCTTGCTTCGGGTGCCACCAATGCTCTATTCCCCACTGATGATCCATGTGCCATTAACTATTGGTGCGCCATCGACACTCTATGGTCCATCGACACTTTGTGTGTCATCGACTCTCTATGCGCCAACGATGATTTGTGTGTCTCCGGCACTTCTAGTGTCATAGAGACTGATGTATCTATGGACTACAAGTGGAAATTCTTCTCCTCATTATTTATAATTATACTTATGTGAGCTGATCATATTGACTATAATTTGTGTGTTTCCTTTATGGTTTACTTCTTGCGTTTCCTTTATAGTGTAATTCACGGTTTTCCTTTGTGTCTTACTTTATGTTTTTCTTTTGTGGTTTACTTCATGTACTTTTTAGTGGTATTTTACTTTGTGGTTTTGGGGTCCCTACTGAGTATTGTTTTAATCACCCCTACACAGGCTATACCCGAACATGTCTTGTCTTGTGCATACAATTGATTATTTGATGGAGTCCTTGGGGGACTGGGCCAGGTGCTCCTTAGAGAAAGGCTTGACAAACGAGGTGTGATTTAGTGACATTAGACATCTATTTACGTACCAACCCTTCTAGTAGGGTTCTTTGTGGACGAATTTAAGAGATTGTACTTCCCATTTGGTTAGAACTCTATTCTAGCCCCATTTACTTTTCAGTTTTGTACTGTCTGGCTCTGTTGTTTGTCTAACAGTGGGTATGCATGCTTGTTTACTTAGTGTTTTCAAATTCAGTATTTTGGGCATGGTGATGGATGTGTGCATATAGGTACATAGGAAAATGCCTCGCATTTGTAGGATATGCCTACTCGGTGCTATTCACCAGCACCTGGCCTATTAATGGTGGGCTTGGGGTAGTCACAGAACATACCCCAAGGGACAGGTCGTGATATATTTTTATCAGAGGGTAGGTCAGTTCTACCTAAGGAACCAAGAGTTTGTGAGGTTAGTTTAGGGAAATAGGGTTAAGTGTTTTGAGTTTGGATTTTAGGCCAGGGATTCTAGTATTGGTGTTACGGTCGATGTATCCATACACCAGGACTTTAAATTCTGCTTTTCAAATAATTACACAGAAACATTATTTATTGGAAAAAATAAATGGTACATGCATCATATTGTATTGAGTGTGTTTTCATGTCCTTCTTGAGTCAGTATTAGCTCACCATGTATATTTTATTTATTGTGGTATATATTGATTTATTTCAGGATGCCTCCGTGGAGATAGCCATCCAAGATTCTAATATTTCATCATTATGATGATGTATATAGCAATGAGGCATCAATACAGGGACTAGTATCAGAGAAAGCACCCTCGGGTGGTGTACCAATTATACCACCTCCTAGAGAGATACAGTTACTACATGCACTATTTCTAGAGGATTCATGTAGTATGAGTGTGTTTCATGAGTTCCATAGGTCATGATCTCCTAGGTTCAGGGGTGAGCCAGACCCCCAAGGGGTTGAGGATTGTCTAGAGGTGGTTATGTGTGACTTCTGTCAATTAAGGAAACCTATCGACCAGATGGCAGTTTGAGCCATGATATTTACAGAATCGTCATATGGATGATCAGCACACATTCAAGGGACCACTAAGGTAGAGGTGAATTTAGGAATGGGGAGTTCCACCATGCAGTAGATGTGGTAGTGGAGCTAGATAGGTATCAGGAGGTGTGAGGCAGTTTTATGTACTACCACCACCACCCCCAGTTGGTCCATCACGATATCAGGGAGCTGGTGGACTGGGGTGTGGATAAAATGTGGCAATAGAGGCTTATAACTCCAATGCTCCAGAGATGATTAGAGTTACAATATATATCTTTTTCAACCTAGTTTTAGTTTTAATATACACAGGTTCCAATCACTCTTTTCTCTCCAAAACCCTTGTTCAAGACATGGAGATTCAACGATCACACACTGGTGTCGACAACGCACCCTTACTCTTGGGGTGAGAGTTTTGGTTCTGATATCTGGGTGGCAGCGTCGAGTCCTTATGACGTCATCCTTAGTATAGAATGTTTATCCACATTCCAAGCCCAAATTTACTATTTTACATGCATAGTGTGGTGTTCCCATGAAGATGGAACCAGGTTTTCCTTTTTCATTGAAAATGAAACTCAAGCAGCGTAGGATGGACTCACACATAGTAGGGTGAATCCAATCACACACCAGTTGGATATCATGACCCTTAGAGTAGTGCATGAGATGAGTCCTCTGTTTCATGTAATGGTGAATGAGTAAAAGGATGTATTTCCATAATATATTTCAAGATTACATTCTCTTTGAGAGGTTGAATTCTATATTAATATTTGACCTGAGACGCCATCGATATCTACACCTTCATTTGGGATGTCTCACATAGAGCTTCGTTAGTTAATGATATGACTGGAGGACTTGCAGGATAATTCATTCGTAAGACCTAGTGTTTCACCCTAGGTTTCCCAAGTGTTATTTTCCAAGAAGGCATGTGGGAGCTTTAGATTTTTTCTGGAAGTCTAGTTCCAGAATTAGGGGATTGTGAAAAATAAGTATCCACTATAGAGGATTGAAGAGTGATCCCATATTGAGTTTATCGGAGGAGGGTGTTGTGTGCTTGGTCTTTTATAATACATCAGGGACCAGGCATGGTTGTGTCCTACTATATGTGGAAGCTATGATTGCCTATGGTTCATAATAGTTGATACCACATGAGAAGAACTCCATGAACCATGATCTCGAGTGGGAAGTAGTTGTATATTCATTGAAGATTTGATGACACTACCAGATGGGAGAGCAGTTTACCATCTACTCTGACCACAAGAGTCTCAAGTATATCATCTTACAAAAGGATATGAACATGGGATATAGATTATGGGTATATTTTCTCGAGGACTATGACTTTGAAAATTTCTATACTCTTAGGAAGGGGAACATAGTGGCGGACGCTCTTAGCAGAAGATCAAGATATCAGCTTCTATGTGAGGTGTTAAATCTGTTAGTCTTGTTATAGATATCCTTTATGGATGGAGATGAAGAGGCTTATCTATAGTTGATGGTGGTTACCCCTCCAATCATACAACGATTCAGGGAGGCACAACTTAGATATACTGATTGAAATACTTTACATGATCATATTTCCATACGGTATGCCCCTGATGGGTATTAAAACGGTGGGGAGCAAGTCATTCCATTCAAAGGATGCACAGTAGTACCAGTAACATTATAGGGGAAGGTCATGATGGAGTTTTACACTTCCCCTTTGGTTGTACATCTAGGACTGTAAAAGATGTATCAAGACCTCCTATGTCTGTTTTGGTGGCCACGTGTGAAGAATGTGGTGGCAGATTTTGTTTCTAGTTTCCTCACTTGCCAGCAAGTGAAGGCTGGCCACCATGTTCCAGCGGGCTTGACCCAACAACTTGAGGTTTGATAGTGGAAGTGGGATGGGATATCGATAGACTTCATGATGGGTATACCATGCACTTCCAGGAGACATAATACCATTTGGGTGATCTTTTAAAGACTCAAAATGTCATCCTACATCCTACTAAACCATGAGTAGAGTTAAGTAGAGAGGTTGGGACACCGTTATGTGCAATATATAGTTAGGATTCATAGAGTTCCATCAATTATTATCTCATAATGTGATTCTTTCTTTACATCTTGGTTTGGTAAGGGATTGTCGAAGTAATTTGGGGATCGGTTTCACTTGATCAGGGAATTTCATCCCCATACGTATGGTCAAATGGAGAGGACCATCTAGGTTCTAGAGGAAATGTTACACGCTTTCATTCTAGACTTTTTTCACAGTTGGGAGTATCACCCACCAATGGTGGAGTTTTCATATAACAATAGCTATCGATCCACCATTAGTATGAACAATTCTTGTCCTTGTATAGTTGACCATGTAGGTCACCACTATGCTGGATAGACCACATATATTCAGTACTCATGGGTCCAGAGTAGTTATGAGAAACCACTGAGAAGGTGCAGATCATCCTGGAGTGGATGAGGACTTTATAGAGATGGACGAAGTCATATATTGAAATAAGGTAGAGGCCTCTAGAGTTTGAGGGATACCATGTATTCCTTCAAGTCTCACCTTGATGAGGATTTCATATATTTGGCTAGGGAGGAATGTTATCTTCAAGATTCATCGACACTTTTTAGATTATTAGTAGATTTGGTGAGTTGGCGTACCACCTAGCTCTTACCCTGCAATTGAATTGAGTGCCTGACATATTCCATGTTTCATGGGTGAGGAGGTACGTGAATTACCAATTTCACATCATCTACTAGGGCGCACTGTACATTAATGATGTAGCAACTTTTGTGGAATATGTAGTTGAGATCGAGGAACGATAGAAGAATATCCTTCATGCTTTTTCGATTCCTCGGGTGCATGTTCGATGGCAGCACAGGAATCTCCAAGAGAGTACTTGGGAGTTGGAGAATCAGATTCGTGCTCAGTACCCTTATCTTTTTGTTTTGTATCCCTTGTTTTGGATTTTGAAGATGTAAAGTTCTAAGGTGGGGAGAATTTATTAACTTTAATTTTCTTCAGTTTTATTTTTTAAAATTAATTGGGAAAATTCTGAGACTAGGCACCGAGACAGTGTGAAATTATGAGGCCCGTTGTGCCCAGAATGATACGGAGAAAATTATTATGTTTTTAATAAATTTCACATTCAATTTATTATTTAAATGGGAATAACTTCTAAATGGATTCCCAAATCATATATCTAAGGGAAATATTTCATTCAGAGTAGCGAGTTTATCATATGAGCGACGTAAGGTTGGTCAGTGTGGGTCAACTGTGAGAAGGATTTTTTGGAACATAATCATAAATAAAATTATTAAATAAAATTATTTTATTTTCAAATCATAATAACAAATATATTGTAACTCAAATTTTAAATTTAATACCACCATTGTGTTTGTAAGGGGGTGTTTTCCATAAGAGATCCCTAACAATGGTCGGTGTGGGCTGGCTGTGAAAGATAGATTTTGGTTGTAAACATCATTAAAATAATTTAATAAAAATTATTTTCTAAACAAAATAACAATAATATCTAAAAGTATTCTTATGAAGAATTTCTGGGGTTAGCCGCATAACCCTGGAAGCATTGGAGAGTCACTAGAGGGAACCTTTGAAGAACTCTCTCAAACCAATGGTGGTGGATCATGAATCAACGATCATCAACACACCAATTAACATGGTTGATCGATCTTCATCAGCGACAATGACCACGAACAGCAACAATGACATGAAGATCGATCTTCATCAGCGAGCGATGGAAATCCTAGTAGGGTGTCATTATCTTTGTGATTTCTTTTCCCCTTCTTAGAATCAAACAATGAACATGGACCAACATATGAACCGGTTGATCGATAGTTTGGTCATTCTTGCAAGATAGTTAATTTATGCAGGTTGATTATCAGGGATGATTTATATTTATAGATTTTTTGTGTTTCCTCTCCATTATTTATTTCTAACTAGAATAGATCGAGGCCAAAATGAACAAGGTCAAGATCCGTTCTTTTGGTGTTCTTGTGTGTTTATCTCTTTACCCCAAATTTTCCTTGTGTTATTAGTTCTTTGTGAAGTATGATCTAAGGATCGATGCCCCTTTGATCCATGGTGAAACAATCCAATATTGAAGATCCAATGTCGTGACTACACCTTGAGGGTGCGACAACGAGTGCGATGTTTTCTGGCCAAGGGGGCGCAAGGCAGTGGCACAAGGTGGGCAATCGGTATAGGGGAGGCATGAAATAGTAGAGGCTTACAGAAGGTCATCCAATAGCTATGTAAGTAGCATCCCATTAGGTGTGTTAGGCCAAGTAGAGTGTGGAGAAAGATGGGCCAGTGGAAGGGAGGGTAGTAGTAGAGGAGGTATGCGGTCTGGTGAGACCACGTGGGATCCCGCAGCAATGGAGGTTGCAGGTGGAAACTGGGATGCAACAACAGGGGGCGGCACATAGATGGGGTCTACGTGGAACCTGTGGTAGTGAAATCTATGGGGAAGGGTGGCTAGGATGCAGTTCCATCCTCATTGAACAAGGTGGTTTCATTTATCAGAAGTGCATGGCTGAGCTGTGCGCTGAAGGAGTCAGCCTGCATGTGGCAGGTCGAGATGGATGTATTGTGCCACTCTGTCCACCCCACGGGTTGAACCATGTTTCCCAGACGCCCGTTGAGTTGGGCCATTTTGGGATGGCCCAGACTGACTGGGTCATGTCAGACCCGTATCGGACTAGACAAGATCCTTTTTACTAAATTGGACATACCTTTCAAACCATGTGTCGGTTGGACAAGTTGTTTGCGGCGTTCGAACCTTTGTAATGAGATGGTATTTCTGAGAAACTCGAAGTGAGTTTTTGTTTATATTGGTAGAAAAACTAGTGTATCGTGGAGTAGGTTCTCCCAGAATGAGTGTGCTACAAGAAAAATCCCACTACTGGTCGTGACTATGTGATCTTGGTGACTACGTGACTTAGGGGAATACTTGACCCATCAATGCTATGTACACCATTGATGCTTCATGCACCAACGATGTTGTGTGTTCCATCAATGCTACATGTGACATTGATTCTCTATGCACCATTAATATTTTGTGCTTCATCGAAACTCCATGCACCATTGAAGCTCCGTGAATCAACGACGTCTGACACACCATCACTACTTTTGGTGACACTGATGCTCTATGCCCCACTGACACTCTATGCTCCATCGATGCTCCATGCTCCATCGATGTTCTTTGTGTCACTGAAAATACTAGTGTTATAGAGACTGACATATCCGTGGACTAAAACTAGAAATCCTTCTCTTTATGCTATAGAATTATACCTGTGTGAGCTAACAACATTAACTGTACTTTGTGTGTTTCAATTGTGGTGTACTTTTTATGTTTCCTTTATGGTGTACTTTGTGTATTTTCTTTGTGGCATAATTCATGTGCTTATTTTTTTGTATTCTTCATTTACTTCATAGTGATATTTTCCTTTTTGGTTTTGGGATCCCGAAAAAGTATTGTTTTGCTCGCCCCCACAAGGGTTATGTCCACACATGATGTGTATTGTGTAGACAATTGAAGTTTTGACATGGTCCTTGGTGGATTGGGGATAGGTGGTTCTTAGAGAGAGGCCCGACAGATGAGGTGTGCTTCAGCAACTACAGATAGTTGTTTCTATTCCTGCTATTTAGGTAGGGTTTTCTGTGGACGGATTTTAGGAGATTCTATGTCCCTTTTGGTTAGGCTTGTATTCCGGACCTATTAACATTTTTTTGTACTGTAGTAGTCTATTGTTGGTATCTAAGTGTTAGAATTCTTGTTTACTTAGTGTTTTCAGTTTATTCATTTTGGTCTTGGATATGGGTGTGTGTGTACATGTTCTTCGGTAAATGCCTCCCATTTGTGGGATATGCCTACTCAGTGCTTTTCACTAGACCCTACCCTATTGAAGGTGGGATTATAGTAGTCGTGACATGGGCACCGAGGGATGGGGCATGACATATTAAATCCTAAGGAATGAACTTTTTTTAAAGAACATTTTTTTCAGTGACCATACCTTTGAAATTTATTGCAAACTAGAGTACTTTTTTGGAAAATGAAATTATTTTGAAAAACAGTCAATCTATATAATAACCCAATCTGAAAAAATATTTATGAGTTCTAATTTGATTGTAAATCAAAAAAAAAATATCCTTTACATTGGTAATATTTAACAAAATTCATTTCAAATTAGAAATTTTTTACTTTACTTTTATAGCTAATTTTTATCCACTAAAGTAGTTATATTCGAAAGAAGTTTTTATAATTCATTAGATTAACTATTTTTTATCAGAATTATATTTTTTAAATTATTTTGAAAGAGTAAATTTCTAAAAATTAGTTTTATTTAACACTTTTAAAATATCTAATATCTCATTTGTAAGAGTATAAATCATTGATTTTTTTTCAAAACTATTTCTTTTGTAGTATCAGGTTTTTCATGAATCTAAAAATATTTATTTTTTAAAAAAATACAAAATATAGAAACATATTCTAAAATTAGTAAATTTTAATTGTATTAATATGAAGAATATTATTCATTTGAAAATATAGAAAAATTACATTCAACATCACTATGTATGTAGTTTTCATTCAAAGTAAGACAAGGAAATGATTCATTTTTTACATTTTAGATGAATCTATTATTAGTCTTCCGAATCTCAGAAAAAAATCTGATATTTTTATGATATTATTTATCACTATCAGGTGAATTCTCATAAAAAATATCTCTTACACTATCACTCTAAGGGTTTGAAGATTTCCGAATCTACTTTTTTATTAAATGACTTCTTATCATTTCAATCGGAATTCATTTCCATCTTATCATTTCTCTTCAACTTAGAACAATCCAATCTGATGTGTCCATCCTTCTTACATTCATAACATATCACTTCTGAAGAATCCATTTTATCAAATCTATCCTTGTAATTATTATTATATCTAATTTTGAAATCCTTCTTCTGAGCTACCTCGTTCATACTTCCCACAAGATTATCAAATTAATTTTTTGATTATTCCATTTAAATAATATCTAATTCAATGATATCATTATTCTTTTTGGAATAATTTCAAACATTCCAAGTAGATTGATCTTTATTAGTAGCATTATAATTTGTATCAAATGAAACTCCATTATTATTTTTCTTCTTTTATGCATATCATTTCAATCTTCCCTTATACTTCATAAGGGATTCAATAAAATCATATATAGTTATTTTTTAAATTCTTCAAGTGTCATCTGAATAAATTATTTTGGATTCCCAATCTCTAAGCATGAGTTCAATAATTTTCTCAACTAAGATCCTATATGTAATATATTTTTCTCCAATGGATTGTAATCTTTTTATAATAGTCATAAATCTTTGGTTCATTTTTACAACTGACTCACCAAGTAAAAAATATAATTCTTGATAATTAGATTTAAAAATATCTCTTTTGATAAGCTTTGAATTTCCAAACTCAGATACCTTAAATTTCATCCAAGTACAATTTTTCTCTTAATTATATGTTATCTCTGTATAAATGTCTCTAGTAATTGAAAAATGTAGAGTATTGTTTTATCTATAATTTTAATGATATTATAAATTTGGTAAATTAGTAAAATATGTGACTTTATTATGATAGATCTTATAGATACTGATAAAAATGAAAAAAAAATTTGTCAACACCAGTATTTATAATAAACATATTATCTTGAAACATAGATCTTCTAGTTTCGATAACCTTTGATGTTCCAAAATTAGATACCTCAAATTTCTTCCAAATACTATCTATCACTTCACAAGATGATATATGCGTATAAATGTATCTATTAATAGAAAAAATTAGACTATTATTTTACATATAATTCGACTGATATTCTAACCTTTATAAATTATTAAAATATGTGACTTCATTCTCCAAAATCATATACTTACAAGTCAAAATGAAAAAATTGTCTAAAATTATATTTATTTTAAAAAAATTCATCCTGTCTCTCTAAAATTCATAATTAGAACCATAAAAGATATCTAGTCTTCTAGTATTTAAATTCTCGAGAGTAATGGCATTTAAACCAGTTCTATTAATTGAAAAAAAACTATTTCATCAAATACATGTTTGTGTCAAAATATTTTATAAACAAATAGTTTATAAAAATTTTAGAAACATACAGCAGATAAAAAAAATTAATAACACAACAAGTATAACAATAGAAATATCTTTAATACCAATTATTGGATCAAAAGAGTTAAAACTTTCTATAAGAGTGTGTGAATTGTAGTTTAAAATAATAAACTAACATAAAACCAAAAACTTGTTTAATATAGTGGTCAGACTCAGAATTTATCCAAGGATCAAAGTATGTGTATCAGACTGAAATGTTTTCTGATAAATCAGAGCTACTAAACCAACTTAAAAACAGTCTAGTTAAATAGATATAGAAAGATTTAGTAAATCAAACATTATTACATAAATTCAAAATAGTAATGTAAAGAACGTTAAAACAAGTAATATGAAAGCTTATATTAAATTAAAAAATTACATAAAATCTTTATAAAAGATATTATACTATTTAACTTTAAATGTTACGGAAGCCAAAAATATCAAATTAAGATATCTACATTTTTCAACCTAATATCATGATCTCTCATTCCACACTAATAAATACCTATATATTATATAATAATAGCTATATCTTCCAAAACCCTGGAATCCATTTATACAATGATTGGTTTCAACTCTATCTTCCAATACCCTAGAAGCCCTTGATCGGCCAAGTCAGCATCAAATTTCTTCCTATTCCTAGAGGCCCTCAATCGTAACCTATGTCAGAAAAAGTAAATAAAAAATAAAAATTCTCTAAGGAATTTATAATCCGAAAAAATTATTACTTAAAACAAAAACTATATGAAATATTACAAAGTGTAAGAATGAGATTTTTTGGTACAACGATCATCAGACGTGTTGAGTTTCGAATACATCTACTCCTAAATCCTTGAATGCATTCCTATTTATAGTCATCTCTCCAATGATCATATTTCCAATGAATCTTAGATTTGGTTTCAATGGACTTGGATGGTCTTGACTAGATAGATCACCAAACCATCTCTATCTGATGTCATTTTGATAGCACCATTATAAGGTTGTAATAAATTCTATCCATTAGAAATAATTCTAATAAATAGATTATAAACAATTAATAGTTTGATGGACTATATTGTGGTCATTTTAATGAACTAAACTATAGTCGGTCTGATGAATTTCACTATGGTATGTCTGATGGATCTGACTTTAGTCAATCTCATGGAAATGGCACTAGTCAATCTGATAGACCACATCCTAGTCAGTTTGATGGACTAGATTCTCATTCTGAGGGACCATAATATTAGTTATTCCAATATATCGAACTTTATGAATATAAATTTTTTATTCATTTAGATTATAACTATTTCTAATTTGGGTAGAAAATAATTTTTTTCCTTTAAAACATTCTAAAATACTTGGGGAATACAATGATAGTAAAACAAGGTTTTAAGAAAGTGTTTGGGATATTATAAACTAATAAAATTAAAAGTATAAAGAATAAACTTTTGAATCAATAAAATTTAGGAAAGACTATTCTATTAATGAAATTTATATTACCCATATCCAATAGAATTTGGATCAAATATAGGATATCATAGTGCTTTGATATTATTTTCAATGGACAAGAATAGGTTGTACCATCAAGATGGGGTTTTGAATTAGTGGTAATTAATTTAAAATTTATTATTTGGAAATAAATATATGTTTTTTTAGAATTCAATCCCCTAAAATATAAAACCTCATCCTTTATAAAATGTTACAAAAAGATAAATCAATCCAAGGAACATGTTTTATATTTTAAAAATTCCCATATTACAGTTTCATACATCCGTGCTATGATCAATTCAAATATTATCACTGATTTTACACTAATATTAACAAAGTTTTCATTTGTCTTTGTGTGGGTATCATCTTTTACTCAGAATTTTTTTTATCACTATGTATCCTAACTAAAATTAAAATGGTTCCCAACAGTAAAAAATTATAATCCACCTACTCAATGAATGAGATCTACAGATGAACTTCATAATGATAAAAAATCACCAAAGGGAATCTAATTCCTTAGCTTCAAGGACATTGATTATTGTAATAAAAATAAAAGAACTGCATGTAGATAAACCTTCATCTGAAATTTTTATAATGATCAATGAATGCATGTGAGCATGCACACACACATTTTTTTCTATGTATCCTTTAGTAATCCTTATGCAGAATCATAACAAAGATCTACTTAGCTCAAAACTTATAAAGATTGATAAATATCACATGTTCTATGATCCTACATTCTCTCTAATCTTCTTCTGTAATATGATATCTTTAGCTTATCACTCATCAATACTCTGGATTCTCCATTCAACGTTGCTTCAAATATAGTCTTCTTCTCAATTCTTTTTCTTTTCACACACCCTTAACTACTTCATCTTTGTTTTCTCTGTTTATATTTTTTGTTTCATTAATTAACTAATAAGTCATGATTAGAGAATTTATATAGAAAAAAATTAAATAAATTAATTATATAATGTTCTCACCCACATTCATGAAAATAATCATCTATAAATTTATCCTTATAAATTTTCACATGGGTATTATCGCATGATCTAATATTATTCTTCCTCTATTAAAAACTATTATACATTGATATTACTTAAATAATAATCATAACATTGAACAAGATTTAAGTATTATTATTCCCTCAAATAGCTTCCATGACATGGCCTTCTTCTTCTTGGTGTGCTGTTAACTAAACTTCTTTGAAATTTATCATTGAGTGTATTAAATCTTTATTATAATAATAATCATGATATTTAAAATATTTAAGAATAGGAAAAGCATCATCTAATTTAATTTCATAATATATCTTCTATATTTTCCTATATTTCATAGAACATACCTCTAATATGAGTAAACAAATCTTATATCTCTCTAAAATCCCACGCCTTTGACAATTTTTAACATCAAATGATATTTAATTAAATTAAATAACTCGTATGTTCTCTAATAAAGATAAGGGTTCTCTATCAATTTTAACTTTAATAACTCTTATAATTGAGTTAAATCACTCATATATACCTCAGTAAGTCTCAAGTACTTAGGCAGATTTCAACTTCACCTACTGAATAAGTAACTCATATACATTGTAAGACTACTATTACCTAGTTATAAAATTACTGTTATGAAACTAATTCATTTTCTACCTTCCATTTATCGATGAAGAGTTATTATTTTGTGGGTTTAAAGGACTCTTATGTATTTGAAACTTAGTCAAATTAAATGGTTCCTTTTAGAATTTCTCTTTCACATAAATAAGGTTAATCTTATGTTATCAAGAAAACTTGAGACTTAGCTGAATTAATTGTCCCATGTTAGAGTTATTTGGATGAAATGATCAAAGGACTCTTATTCACAACATACCTAGAAATTTTTCATCAGCATTCTATAACATTGAATTAATATACAACTTTCTCAAAACTTCTATGGGGGACTCAAATCATCTCAAAAACATTATAATACATGAACAACACATTCTAAATAACTTCCACTAATCATCATAAATTTTTTAAAAAAGAAATCTATTCAACCATTCCTTTGGTTTCATCAAATTCTAAATGAAATAAAAAGAAATTTTTTTGTTGATCACCCATTAATCTTAAAGATAAGGTGAAAAAATCTTTCACTATACCTTATGGTACATTTTACTATAAAATGATACCATTAAGGCCTTTTAATTCACCATTAACTTTTCAAAATACATGGTAAGTATTTTATTTTTTATAATTGAACATTTAATGGAATTTTTTCTTGATGAATTTACAATTTATGGAAACTCATTTAAAAAATTCCACTTTCACCTAAATTATATTTTATAAATGTTTATTGAGAAAATTTTATTTTATATTTTAATAAAAAATATTTTTATTTTTGAGAAAATAATTTTTTTGGGACATGTTATCTCAAATAAACAAAATAGTAGATAAATCAAAAGATGAAATTATTTATCATATTTTATATTCTATATCTACTTATGATGTCAAATAATTTCTTAGTCACATATGGATTTATAATAGATTAATTATCCGTTTAAATAATATAAACTTTCTATTATATATATTACTTTTTAAGGATATTAATTTTGTTTTTAATAACTTTGTTAGGCCCAATTGGGAGATGGAAAACCACATGGAGTAGGGTGAATCAATGTTAAAAGTATAATTGAAAATGTATTATCACCTTTTCCCTTATTCTAAACAACATGATATTGATATCAGTAATTACATGGATCTCCTTTGACATGGGAATGGTGACAAAAAATATAAGATATAGATTGATTAATAGAGAGAATAATAATGTAAATCATGTGATATTATTCTACCTTCCTCAAGCACCATTGTGTTAACAGATGTTATTCTCATTATACTTCTATCAATCAAAACCTAGTTAGGTGTCCCTATAATGACTAATGATCTATACTAGGATATAAATCATAGACCTTCTAAAGTACTATGATTATCCATTTATAGATATATTTATTGTCTTTATATGTTATCAATTGTCATTAGTGATCCACCAATTACATATTTCCTCACCTTCCACCATGTATCAAGACAAATAAATCTTTAAATGAAGTAATCAAGTAATACTATTAAGGATTTAATTTAAATTCCATTAATTTTATCTAAAACATAATCCATTTAAATATTGATATTCAAGATTTGAACAAATCATAGTGTAATGATATTGTTTTTGGTTCCTTATTCAATTAAACTTAGACCAAATATCTTTCATTTCTCCTAAAATCCATAAGATAATATTTCTTATCTTAATTAATTATTCATTCTTTGGGTGTTATTATTATTATCATTTGATCAATAATTTTATCCTTTAATTTCCTATGTAATCACAAAAATATATCATATCATGATACATAATTACTGTAGCACGTTTTTTAGTACTTCAATTCCTATAGAGAAATATAATATTTTATGCTTAGATCTTGTAGTGTGATTTTAAATATTAAAATGAAATATATAAAATTTAATTATAAAAATATGACTATAATACTTATTATCATTGTAACGTCCCAACCCGGAAGCCACTAAACCGGTGCTTCGAGCTGGTTTGCCACAAGGCCTCAAGTGCACCTCCCCGTATGACAGAGGCTGCCAACTAGCTGCAAGGGCCTAGGGTGTGATAGTGGGGAGACTATTCCCTCATACCAGAGTAAGAAACAATGGAAATAACTAAGTATAATGCATAGTATAAAGTGAATAGTGTGCGGAAGCAATAAAAAACTGAAATGGAACAAGATGTAATAGTAAAATGTTGTAAAATCCCGAATAGCTATGCAATACAATACAACACTGGTCACCCACTGGGCCGAACATACATATACAAGTACAAAAGAAACTAAATTTAAAAGTACAGGGCTCTAATACTAACTCTGAGCCAACCCACGTACCGGTTCTCCAGACAATGTCGAACGACATCAGCCCAAACAGTAGAACCTCTCGAGCAGCTCTGCTCGATCATACAACAATGGGCCTCATCCCTATCCACTATGCAACTCATGTTCAACCTAAAAGGCAGACATAAGGTCTACTCATACATCGAGGTGCACATGCAGGGTTAGAAATAATCTTAGTAGGTCACCCCGACAAGCAACCTATAACTGTGCTGCTAAGTGTATGCAACAATAATGTGCTCAGCCTAACTGGAACACAATAAATGAAGTTAACCAAACGTACAACCACAGTTGAACCTAGGGTATGTAATCCCTGTCAATTGGGCAAGTTCCACCATGGATGTACATATATATATAGGTACACATGTATAGTCCCATACCAATACACATATACATAAATATGAATATTCATGATTAGGTGATTTAAATAACAAGAAACAACATTAGTAGTCAATCCTTGGGACTATAAGCCCGATCTCATGGAAATCCTATGCCAGGGCATTGAATTGGACGTCATGCCACTCAAGAAATGTATCAGTAAGTCGATATCTGGATCCTTAATCCCATCGACATGTACCTACTTCGGCCAACACCGGAATTATATCTTTGTGCAAGCTAATAAAAATCAAGTATCCCTCTGGGAAAGCTCTCACAGTCTAACCCCTTTGTTCAACAAGCCATATATCACAAACACATGACCACCTGGGAAGCTCTAAAGGTTTGAACCCTATGGGTCTAACATAGCATCAAATAAATTATGAACTACCCCCCAGGTATCTCTCATAGCCAATACCCCATGGGTCCAACATTGTTTACGACCACTTGGGCAGCTCTCATAGTATAACCCCTTTGGTGTCATGCATATAAAGACTCTCTGAGGAAGCACTCACAGTCAACTCACCCTATAGTCAAAAGTTATTAAAGACTCTAGGAGGAAGCTCACGTGGTCAATTCCACTTATAGTCTACTACACCAGGTTCTCACGGCCCTATGTAAGTCAAACGATCATAGTAATGCAACACAGAAAAAGTAAACCTCAAGAACTACTTGAAAAAATAGTCTACAGTATATCAAGCCTATCAGATAAAATAAATCCATCCTAACAATACTAGGAATGGAAAACAAAGCATCCTAATAGGCAAAGCCATAACAAACGGTCAAAATCAAGCAACATGGGAAAACACATCCACATCAAAGTAAATTAGCCTATTTAAAATCACACCACCTCTACTCAGGAACACAAGGAAATGTAGGCATCCCAAAAAACAAGAAGATGCATCACATCAGTCTCAAAAGCCACCAATCAAGAAGAACCTCTGGTAACCACTAGAGCATCAGAAAACTAAGTCATATATAATCAATTGAGTGAGGGTAGCTCGAACACCCAACCCAATAATACACCCAAATCCCCAAGGGATTATCAGTTTTGCACGGGTTCTAGGTGACACCCGTTCACCATCTCTACCCAAACCAGATTTAACAACTCAGGGTCGGTCAAACAATGGGAACCCCCTGGGTCCCTCAAGTCATACACTGAGGAGGCATCATACTCGGGATCCTCCAGGTCAACACGAGCGAAGGCATCCTACACGGGATACTTAGCGAAGAGTAAGGGAGGAATAATACATGGAATACTAAAATGAAGGACAAGATATGAATTCCATAACATGGGTCCTTTCAAAGGAATAACAAGAGAGAGATCCTACAGGGGACTCCCTAGGGTAGCACACAAGTAAAGGCATCCCTTAGGGGATCCTTGGAAGCATCCGGTCTCACAGCCTCATAGGCCATAATAGAATATCTCATAATAGGAACAATGATGAAAATCATATTTCATACAATATGGAACATATCACATCTTATCTAAAGAAGTCTCCACTAGGTTAGCCCGAACACCCAACCTATCATTCATGCCAAGTCTCACTCTTAGGTGACAAAAGAACTTGATAAATGGAGGTAAAACCTATACATTTCGATAGAAACCCCCCAAAACATCATCTATATGATGTCTAAACGTATAAAGGATTACAAAATTGTGATCTACATGGAAAGACACTCATAATCGACTACTCATATGCCCAATTCTGACTTCTAAGGCCCAAGATATCCCCTAAATTAACAAGTTGAAGTAGTATATGGCCAGAACACATGGCCAGACCCATGGGGTATGCCTGTGTAATAGTACACAGTGTGTATTTTACTGTACACAGCGTGTACTATCCACAAAACATCACCCCATGTGTGTTTTCACTGGAACACATGCCCATGTACCACAACACAGCATGTACTTATAGTACATGACGTGTACTCCTTAAAAACCACTATTCCGTGTTCTATTTCACACGAACGGTCCCACGGCCACCCACTACATGGCGTGTACTCAAAGTACACTGTTTTTAAACTAGAAAACTTCTTCTTAACTGAATCAGAAGAACACATGACATGATCACCTGGAACACACGTTGTGTATTCTGGGTTTTCCGATGGGAAATCCCCCAAAATGCCTGAAACGCCCGTTTTCACCCCCGAAACCATAGATCTGGATTTAAGAGGCCACAAGCAATAAATATAAATATTTAAATACATAAAAACATGTTTAAAGGGGATCTATGGAGAAAACATAAACGGGCCCACCTTTGGGCAGAAACCATCGAAGCTTCGGTTGATTTCACACCTTACGGTTGCTGCACGCCGACTCAGCGCGTCGAGAGCTTCGAATCGGTACCCCTCTTGGCTTAAAACACTCTCTATTTCTCAAACTCCAAATCTACCAAATGAAGTGTCCAAGGAGAAGCATAGAATACATGTGAAAGGAGGAGGAAGAAAGAAGATAAGGAAGAAAATAAAAGAAAAGGAAAAGAAGAAAAAGGGGCACGGGCCAACCCAGGCACCAGACATGAGTTTATGCCTTCCCTAGGCTAAACTCCCCATTCCAAAATCAACGGTGTAGATAGAATCTCAATTCAACATTCCTTTTAAAATTAATTTAAAAACAAACCTATGCGAATAATTTAATATTTAATTTAATAATATTAAATATTAAATATTTTTCTAAAATTCAAACAGCTCAGATTTCATCTGAACTTCTGTCCTAGTGTAAAATCCCTATTCTGGGACCAAAAGAGTTGTCAGAAAATTTATTTGAGATCAGCTAGTAAGGGAAAATGACTATTATATCCATCATGATCATCCAACAGCAAAAATTAAAATTTCTAAACAAAACAACAGTTCGAAAAAACATAGGTTCTTATAAACTCCCCACCATAAACCTTCTTGTCCCTAAGAAGCCTTGTGAAAGGACCAATAGCCACTCTCCCAACCCGAGAATCTGCAAAACGAAGCTATCTGATCCGTCCAACTACCATCCTTATAGAGTTAACAACCACCTTCTACACTGAAGATATTCAACTAATACCAAATTGGTACTCCCCAATATAGGAATACCCATGTCGCCATCTTAAAAGAAAAATCTGACCTCAAAAGGTCCTGGGAAACACTGAACTTTAACCTAAACAAGGAAAACCACCCTCAAAGGGCCAATGGTTCACTCCCCAACATATGGATTTCCTTACACCACTTTTTGAGCACAAACAGAATAGGTTTCATCCTCAACAGGGATGAACATTAAGAAAGAAACAGGAGATCAATGTGGGGTCGAATCACTATCATCAAATTCAAGATGAATAAAAATAGCCCATGATATTCTCTTACAGGTGAAAACTAATATTTCACTGAAGGCGTGTCTAGCTCCCTCTGAGCCATTATAACATCCTACCAAAACCTGACCAGGATTAATGCTTGGGTCAACCATTTCATGGAAATCCAACATTTCACAACGCCACCTCTACAACATAAGAACATTCCAACACAACTTCTGGGATCCAGGTCCACAGATAGTCTTGAAACATCTGTCCTCATCTCGCACACAACCACTCACTAATTTAGATTCAAATGATGTCACCCACAATAGAAACATCAGAAACACTGGACGACCAGTTCAGGCACCCGTACAGTCCTACCCCTCTAAGCCAGTCACGAAAAACAAGAACTGCCTAAAAGAATTGGATAACACAGGCCATCAATTCTCAAATAGGTTTCCCTAGAACAGAACAGATATCAACCTACAAGGGTTCATGTCAAAACCAAGGGTCTCAAGGACTTCCCCCTATACCTAAAAAAACCCTCACAACTAGGTCATAAGGTCTAACCACCTAGCCCAAAATATCCAAAACCACTAAAAATATGTTAAAGATCACAAAAACCAAAGAAAGTGAAAACCAAAACACAACCTATAAGGGCCCTGATCCTCTCCAAGCATTCTTAGAAGTAACTACTCCCTGGAGTCCACAACCCAAGTAGAAGAGAAACTGAACTGACACTCATCGGGTATCCATATATGGAAATACCACAAGGAAGTCCAGTTCACAAGAAAATCCTTAGTATCTATCGACATAATACTCATCAATTTGACTAGATAACTATAGACCTGAGAAACAACACCCAAAAGGGTTAAACAGAAATACATCACGTGCCTTATAGACCAAGTGGGGTCACTACACCACCTGTGCACGAGGACTGAGTCATCAGCCACAACAAAAACACCTCATCCTAGATCCACATATCCTTCCATTAGGGTAAAAAGTATGTGTAAGTAGACCAAAAGGTCTCATTCATCAGTAAAAACACACATTACCAGGCCTATATGATTTGAATCCAATGCACCTAGTATGATGCATGAGACGCCTCTTGCCTTTTCCAGCCAAGAGTCAAAATCAATCCTTGGCATCTTACTAATGGACAAGATCCAGAGATCTGTAGTAAATCAAAACACTACAAAACACGTGCATTTCTGAAGGTGAAAATCATAGACAACTGTAAAATCGAAAAATCAGTACAGCAATCCCAAACCCTGGAAACCAGGACTTCTTACCGGAATAAGCGTTCTCCATGCACCAGCCTAATATCCATCACAGGTTTCAACACATTCCTAATACTCCTATCTACCACATCCCAAATAGTAAATATGAGGAAAGAAAACTCCTCTAATACCACTTTGTAACATCCCATCCTGAAATCCACTAAACCGGTGCTCCGATCTAGTTCGTCATAAGGCCTCAATCGCGCCTCCCTATAGGATAGAGGCTACCGACTAGCAGCGAGGGAATTGGGTGTGATAGTGGGGGGATTATTCCATCATACCAGAGTAAGAAATATCGGAAATAACTAAGTATCATACATAGTGGAAAGTAAACAGAGTGTGGAAGAAATAAACAACTCAAATGGAACAAGATGTAATAGAAAAATGCTATAAAATCCCAAACAACTATGAAATACAAAACAACACTGGTCACCCCCTGGGCCCACCATATAGGTAAAAGTAAAAAAGAAAATGAAAGTAAAATTACAGGGCTCCACTACTAACTCTGAGCCAACCCACGTACACGATCTCTAGACAATGTCGAACTGCACCAGCCCGAATAGTAGAACCTCTCGAGCAGCTTCGCTCGATCATGCAACATTGGGCATCATCCCTTGTAACAGCCCGAGATTTTATGAAAAATATTCTTTTAATTTTCTTAATGTCTTGTGTTGTACGCTACACCAAAAGGAGCTTGCACAACACGCATCCTTGACTTGCCTTGCATTACACGCAATCGCGACCTTCCTCGATAGCGTGTGTAATACGCAATACCGAGTTTCACTAAACAACGATATGCTATTAAAATATTATTAACTAGCCGTTATGAATAGTAATAACCACTTTTTAAAATTCTGTAAATCTTATTTTTCAAAATGAACTTCATTTTTGTATTCGTAGTATCGAATTTAGCCTAAGGTGAAATTTTGGTACTTTCCGGAAAACTTTCATATTCTGATGAATAGTGAAAATTACTAAATTATAATTAAAAACAACTTTTTTAATCGAAATAATTAATAGTGATAAATTATTTTGAGTGGCTTTAAAGTATATTTAGAATATATTTTTACAATTTAATACAATGTTGGTCATTGGTTGTAATTTCACATTTAAACCAGACATAATCAAGTGTCAATCTTTTGATAGAAATTGTTTCTTAAAACACGCTATTTGTCTTAACAGCGGGATTTAATTATAAAATTAATTAATTCAACTTCTATGTTATGAATTTGGTAAAATAGACTTCATTTTTGAATTCGGAATATGAAATATAGCTTAGGATGAAATTTTGGCTTTTTTCTGAAAACTTTCAATTTTTGATGAATAGTGAAACCACTAAGTGGTAGGTTAAAAACTAAATTTTGCATAAAACTTAATTTTACCGCTTCTGTGAATGGAATTTCAAAAATCCGAGAGACACGGTTGATGTCAGTAAGTAAAATGTGGTTCAATGAGATGAAAATAATTTTTGGTGAATAATAACTTTTTACTTTTTTTACCGCGGTTAATAGTAAATAGGGTAACTAAGGGTAAATATGATATTACTATTACCCTAACACATGTCCTAATTCCATTGGACAAGTGTAATTCGACCAAAAACAAACTTAGGAATAAAATATGACCATTTAGGCCCACTTGGATTAGATTAGGACATTTATTATTAATTGATTTAAAGAAGGGTTAAAATAGTTAAAATCAATGTTTAATAAGTAAATCATTTTTAATATGGGGTTATACATAAGATAAATTCGACTATAAATATTCATTAGAAATATAAAAAGATTTCCTACATAATGGTATTTTATTTGTAATTTTTAGACATCAAATAATTTAATTAATTTATGACACAAAGATGATGCAGTAATTATCTTATTTATGAAATATTGACATAATTGATGTTATAAACACCAAAATAAATGTAATTTGAGAATTTTTATGAATTGAACTAATTTTCTAGGTTACTATGATATATTAGTGTTGATTTAATCAAATTGGTTCGAACATGTAATTCTGTTATGACTTTCACAAAAATCATATATCAAATAGTGTCAAAATTGACACAAAATAGTTTTTAAATCAAATATTATATTATTAATTGTTATTTTATTCCTAAAAATCTAAGGTTTGGCCAAATGACTTAGATAAGGATATATATATTAATAATAAACAATTTGGGGTTCTTTTGGCATGTTATAGTAAGTGTATTAACCATATAGTGAAAGAAAACAAAAAGACACGGTAAAAGTTAAATTATTTAACTTAGAGTTAAATCTAATTGATAAGGTTTAAAATAAGATCCAAACATGTCTAAATTTGATTGGTTGATGAGATTACAACCCTATCTCATCTAAGCTTCTAATATGAGTCATTTTTGGAGGTTTTTAAGTGAGGTTAGATTTATTATAAATTAATAGTTTTAAGAATTCCTAAGGTGCCCCTCTCCTCCCCTATAAAAGGACACCTCCTCCCCCTCCTCCTCACACCAATTTGAGCACTCAAGCTCGGCCAAACCCTTCCAAAATCTCTTCTCCACTTCCCTAGCAACATCCTAGAGGTTCTTTTCTTCCTCAAAGACCAATTTTAGTGCCCTAAGAGGAGGTCTCAAAGAGGCGCTTCAAAGAAGAGGTAATTACTGTTACCAATTCTTTCATCTTTATTTCTTCTTCCACTTCTTCTTCATAGGTTGTTTCATTATGAAGTAATAACATCAGTATCACTCATATACTGATATGTTATTATAAGTATGAAACAACCCTATTTCACCATCTATCCATCCTACGGAAAAAGAAATCACCGCGCGTGCGTACGTACGGACTACCGTCTCCATGACGCGATGAGATTCATTATCCAAGTTAACCATTTAAGAATGATTATAAAGTATATATAAGAAATAATAATTAAATATATGACATTATAAAGCTACTGGATTTATGTATATATATATATATATGTATGTCATCTACTTACTTCCATTTCAATACAATAAGGAAAGTAAAACAGCGTTCATGCGTACGTACGGACTACCGTCCCCATGACCGGTGTTTTTCATTTTATTTATCTATCTATTATATATATATATATACTGAATATATATGATATATAAATCATATTTTATATTCTGGAAGTAAGTAAATCATGATATAAGTAATAATGATGTCAAGAACAACAAGTCAAAACACCTAAGATAAATGAAACGATTTTACCCAAAACGCTTCTTTAACATGGAATTTACAAAAGAACGGGTAATATAATGTCATAAGTGAACCATATATGATATCATAACAATGAATATGATTCTGGAATAAGTCAATAACATGATTTAAATCATTATACAGGAGGTTTGGACACTTACAAAGCAAGTCGGACATAAGGTAAGGGAAATATCACAATCTCATTTTTATCCGAGATTGTTTATTCGTAAGTATTTACTGGGGTGTATTTTATCATCCACATCCATGTTTCATCAATATGTAATATTATTTCCATCCACCTACAATTGTTTAAATCCATTTTTACCCTTCGGTGAGTTTTTAGTAAAATAAATGAAAGGAATCTTTTGTCGTTTTTCGTACGAGGTACTTTTTGACTTTTCCGACAAAAGTACGAAGAATGTTTTTTTTAACTTAAACGGCACGAACGGATTTTTACGGTTTTATAAAGCCTTATTTTAATGAAGATTCCTCTAAAAGATTTCCTGAATATTTTTAATAAAATCTCTTTCTTTTAAAATTGCATGATGTTTTGTGAAAAGAAATTGATTTTGAAGAAGAAAGGATATTTTCCTCAAGAATTCATTTCAAGTATTTTATCAAAATTATTTTCCATCTAAGATAATAAAGGGTTCTATTTCTATCCATATTTTTAAATTGATTTGACTATGTTGTGATGGAATTATGTTTATGAATTCCTTTATCTTATATGAATGGTTTTATGATGTCCTGTTGTTTAAGAATCCCATTTTTATTACATGGGTTATGAAATGATGTATGATTTATGATTTTGTGGCACACATAAGAATGGTATCATTATGAGATGGGTGGGACCTATATCTCCCTCCAATGCATTGGGTAAAGATTTTATCTCATGAGATAGACATGGCTGGAATGGTAGGTTATACCGGTTCAGTGAAACAGGACTGAAACGAGGGTTACTCGATTCAGAAAGGGACTTTGTCCACTAAGATAGTCTTGGCAATTAGTCTTGACTAACAAGAAATGATTCTCTATGATTATGTGTGTATGCCACAAAGTTTCATGTTTTAAGTTATGATTATTGGGATTTCATTTCACTACTATGATTTATCCCATGTTATGAAATTATGCTCTCTTTTGCAGGTTAAGATTTCCAAAAGTTATGTTCTTATGAATATGATGTGATTGATTTTTCTTTGTTTACCCTTACTGAGCATTTGAGCTCACCCTTTTATGTTTTCTTTTCCCCAGGATATAAAGAAAGGTTTTAGGTTTAAAAAAAAGGGAAGATCTTTATGGGAGATATTGAAGATCTTTCACCACTATTAGAAGATTACGTTCCGAGTTTCCAAAGACACTAAACTATTACGATCCTTGTGTGTGTGTTTTTGTTATGTACTAAGTATTCCGAAAATGTAATGTAATGTCCATGTACTTCAAGATTCGGGTCTCTACAGTTGGTATCAGAGGAAAGGTTTAGTCAACCTTTGGAAACTAGGATGCGAAAACGTTAGTGAGATCCCTAGAGATATTTCTAAGGCATGTCTAGGGATGTCTCTAAGGTTAAGTATACGTATAGGTTATAGTCCTAGAATTGCGCTAACGATCTTAGAATTTAACCTAAGATGTTAGATATTGAGGGTACTACCCCTTTATTATGTTGTTTTCCCTAGCATTATTTTTGCCTCTCACACTATTCTTTTGGGGTTTTAGACGATGGCTGGAACCCGAAGGAACCGTGTTGATCAATGCAATGGACAATGCAATGATTGTCCCCCTGAGCAACCAAACGATATGGGAGCTGGAATGCAAAATCTTGTAGCCATGCTCACACAACTTTCTCAAGCTATGAATCATGCAGGACGTCCAAACGAGCAAAGGAAGGAGAAACATTCTGTTGAATCCTTCATGAGGCAGCGTCCGCCTTCTTTCAGTGGGTCTACTGATCCATTAGTTGCTGAACAATGGATTAGTACTACTGAAAAGATATTTTCAGTTCTTCAATGTTCTGAACATGATAAAGTCATCTTAGCAGTATATCGTTTGGAAGGTGAAGCTGATCAATGGTGGAATCTTATCAAGAATACGAGGCCAAGAGATGAAATTGAGTCCATGGAATGGGACGAGTTCAAGAACTTGTTTTTCAGTAAGTACTTCCCTCGTATTCTTCGAACGAAGATGGAAAAGGAGTTTTTTGAGCTGAAACAGAAGGATGATGAATCTGTTGGTATATACGAAGCGAATTTTACAAGACATGCAAGGTATGCATCCGGCATTATCATCCAACCTGAAAGTAAAGTTGATCGATTTTTCAGTGGCTTAAAACCAAGTCTTCGAAGGGCATTAGCTATAAGAGACTTCAGTAGCTATGAAGAAATTGTGCGTTGTGCTATCAAGGTAGAAATGGAAGTTGGTGTTACATATCCATCTCATGGTTTTGACAAGAAACGAAAGATGGAGTTCAAGGAGAAATCTCAGAATAATGGTGAAAAGAAGATGAATGTTTCCTTATGCACAAAGTGTGGAAAGAAGCATGGTGGAGATTGTCTTAAAGGGACTAGAAAATGTTTTAAGTGTGGAAAAGAAGGTCATCGAGCAGCTGAGTGTCGAAGTAATGGAAAAACGGATTCTAATGAAGTGAATAAAGCAAACACTGCAGAGAACGCACAACCAACACTTCAATGCTTGAAGTGCAAGGAAATGGGGCATTATGCTAATAAATGCCCTAATCCAAGGGTTAGTGATGATCGACATGAGCAACCGCTTAAGGGAAAGGACAAAGGGAAGTCACATGCGATCACTATTGGCAATGTTGAATATGACAACGATGTGGTGGAATGATTAAGTGTTTATGTAATGGGATTCCAAAATAATATTGTATCATGGAATATTGGAATATTTATGTATTGGTCTAATGTGGTATTCAAAGTGATTGAGATATTATGCGCATAATGAAGGGAAAACGAGAAAATGAAATGTTTAACAGTATTCATGAGCTCATGATTGATATAAGGACTAAGTGATATCATGGTTTGAGTATATAGAATTTTGAGGATTTCGGTATGTGGAAAGTATTAACTTTTAACTGCATTCAAGTTTTCACTAAGGTTCAATGGGTATTCAAGAGAATACATGATTAAGGAATTTGAATAACAAAACATATCTTATGATATATGGGGTTCAATGATGGTGTTAAATCTCTGGTAATCATTTTCACTATGTTATGATAGTGGACTGCAGTATTATGGATAAGCCTAAAGAATTGGAATGGATTATGTTGGACATAAGTTAGTATTGTTTAAGGATAGAAGATTTTCGATATTATTGATGGGATGTTATAGTAACGTAGTTTTAGAAAAAGGACAACCTGCAGGACGGGCGACGGCCCATCACTTCGGACAAGGCTGTAGGAATCGAACCCACAACCGAAGTGCGACTGGACTTTATCGCCTACCACTGACCTACAGGAAGTCCCTATTTAGTAGAAACTAGTTTTATTATATTAAGCAGTATGATATATGAAGTATAAGTCCATTTTAGAAACCATATGTGATTAATCTCACTATAGATCGACTTATGTATATAATTTTTGCTAACCTTTTGTTTGAGACAGATGGAATGACCCGTCATTCTATCACATGATCTGCTAACACTTCACGAATAACAAATTCAACTTCATTTATTTAAGAGATGAAGTGGAAATTGTTCAAGGCACGAACAACGGTGAGATTGTACCAAAATAAAGTAAGTATTTATTCTAATTCTTTAAATGATCTTGAAAACCAAAAATGTTGTCCTAGTGATCTTATACCTGATGAATCAGATGGTACCTTATATCATCACAGATCTACGGATTTGCGATTACCGGCTTTTCCATAGCCATGTTCTCTACCACTCTCCATTAGAACACGATGGTTAGATTTTTCTTCCATATCCATATTTTCACCTATGTGGAAACCCAGTGATTAGTTTATTTGGGTAACCATTACGTTTCATACTTTTGTTTTTAAACGTTGGTTTTGGTATTCCTTTTTACGATGTGGGATTCTATTAAAGAATCTTTCGAATAGTAAACCATTTATAACCCCGATGAATTTCGAGGGCGAAATTCATTTTAAGGGGGGTAGAATGTAACAGCCCGAGATTTTATGAAAAATATTCTTTTAATTTTCTTAATGTCTTGTGTTGTACGCTACACCAAAAGGAGCTTTCACAACACGCATCCTTGACTTGCCTTGCATTACACGCAATCGCGGCCTTCCTCGATAGCGTGTGTAATACGCAATACCGAGTTTCACTAAACAACGATATGCTATTAAAATATTATTAACTAGCCGTTATGAATAGTAATAACCACTTTTTAAAATTCTGTAAATCTTATTTTTCAAAATGAACTTCATTTTTGTATTCGTAGTATCGAATTTAGCCTAAGGTGAAATTTTGGTACTTTCCAGAAAACTTTCATATTCTGATGAATAGTGAAAATTACTAAATTATAATTAAAAACAACTTTTTTAATCGAAATAATTAATAGTGATAAATTATTTTGAGTGGATTTAAAGTATATTTAGAATATATTTTTACAATTTAATACAATGTTGGTCATTGGTTGTAATTTCACATTTAAACCAGACATAATCAAGTGTCAATCTTTTGATAGAAATTGTTTCTTAAAAACACGCTATTTGTCTTAACAGCGGGATTTAATTATAAAATTAATTAATTCAACTTCTATGTTATGAATTTGGTAAAATAGACTTCATTTTTGAATTCGGAATATGAAATATAGCTTAGGATGAAATTTTGGCTTTTTTCTGAAAACTTTCAATTTTTGATGAATAGTGAAACCACTAAGTGGTAGGTTAAAAACTGAATTTTGCATCAAACTTAATTTTACCGCTTCTGTGAATGGAATTTCAAAAATCCGAGAGACAAGGTTGATGTCAGTATGTAAAATGTGGTTCAATGAGATGAAAATAATTTTTGGTGAATAGTAACTTTTTACTTTTTTTACCGCGGTTAATAGTAAATAGGGTAACTAAGGGTAAATATGATATTACTATTACCCTAACACATGTCCTAATTCCATTGGACAAGTGTAATTCGACCAAAAACAAACTTAGGAATAAAATATGACCATTTAGGCCCACTTGGATTAGATTAGGACATTTATTATTAATTGATTTAAAGAAGGGTTAAAATAGTTAAAATCAAAGTTTAATAAGTAAATCATTTTTAATATGGGGTTATACATAAGATAAATTCGACTATAAATATTCATTAGAAAGATAAAAATATTTCCTACATAATGGTATTTTATTTGTAATTTTTAGACATCAAATAAGTTAATTAATTTATGACACAAAGATGATGCAGTAATTATCTTATTTAAGAAATATTGACATAATTGATGTTATAAACACCAAAATAAATGTAATTTGAGACTTTTTATGAATTCCACTAATTTTCTAGGTTACTATGATATATTAATGTTGATTTAATCAACTTGGTTCGAACATGTAATTCTGTTATGACTTTAACAAAAATCATATATCAAATAGTGTCAAAATTGACACAAAATAGTTTTTAAATAAAATATTATATTATTAATTGTTATTTTATTCCTAAAAATCTAAGGTTCGGCCAAATGACTTAGATAAGGATATATATATTAATAATAAACAATTTGGGGTTCGTTTGTCATGTTATAGTAAGTGTATTAACCATATAGAGAAAGAAAACAAAAAGACACGGTAAAAGTTAAATTATTTAACTTAGAGTTAAATCTAATTGATAAGGTTTAAAATAAGATCCAAACATGTCTAAATTTGATTGGTTGATGAGATTACAACCCTATCTCATCTAATCTTCGAATATGAGTCATTTTGGGAGGTTTTTAAGTGAGGTTAGATTTATTATAAATTAATATTTTTAAGAATTCCTAAGGTGCCCCTCTCCTCCCCTATAAAAGGACACCTCCTCCCCCTCCTCCTCACACCAATTTGAGCACTCAAGCTCGGCCAAACCCTGCCAAAATCTCTTCTCCACTTCCCTAGAAACATCCTAGAGGTTCTGGTCTTCCTCAAAGACCAATTTTAGTGCCCTAAGAGGAGGTCTCAAAGAGGCGCTTCAAAGAAGAGGTAATTACCGTTACCAATTCTTTCATCTTTATTTCTTATTCCACTTCTTCTTCTTAGGTTGTTTCATTATGAAGTAATAACATCAGTATCACTCATATACTGATATGTTATTATAAGTATGAAACAACCCTATTTCACCATCTATCCATCCTATGGAAAAAGAAATCACCGCGCGTGCGTACGTACGGACTACCGTCTCCACGACGCGATGAGATTCATTATCCAAGTTAACCATTTAAGAATGATTATAAAGTATATATAAGAAATAATAATGAAATATATGAAATTATAAAGATACTGGATTTATGTATATATATATATATGTATGTCATCTACTTACTTCCATTTCAAGACAATAAGGAAAGTAAAACAGCGTTCATGCGTACGTACGGACTACCGTCCCCATGACCGGTGTTTTTCATTTTATTTATCTATCTATTATATATATATATATACTGAATATATATGATATATAAATCATATTTTATATTCTGGAAGTAAGTAAATCATGATATAAGTAATAATGATTTCAAGAACAACAAGTCAAAACACCTAAGATAAATGAAACGATTTTACCCAAAACGCTTCTTTAACATGGAATTTACAAAAGAACGGGTAATATAATGTCATAAGTGAACCATATATGATATCATAACAATGAATATGATTCTGGAATAAGTCAATAACATGATTTAAATCATTATACAGGAGGTTTGGACACTTACAAAGCAAGTCGGACATAAGGTAAGGGAAATATCACAATCTCATTTTTATCCGAGATTGTTTATTCGTAAGTATTTACTGGGGTGTATTTTATCATCCACATCCATGTTTCATCAATATGTAATATTATTTCCATCCACCTACAATTTTTTAAATCCATCTTTACCCTTCGGTGAGTTTTTAGTAAAAGAAATGAAAGGAATCTTTTTTCGTTTTTCGTACGAGGTACTTTTTGACTTTTCCGACAAAAGTACGAAGAATGTTTTTTTTAACTTAAACGGCACGAATGGATTTTTACGGTTTTATAAAGCCTTATTTTAATGAAGATTCCTCTAAAAGATTTCCTGAATATTTTTAATAAAATCTCTTTTTTTTAAAATTGCATGATGTTTTGTGAAAAGAAATTGATTTTGAAGAAGAAAGGATATTTTCCTCAAGAATTCTTTTCAAGTATTTTATCAAAATTATTTTCCATATAAGATAATAAAGGGTTCTGTTTCTATCCATATTTTTACATTGATTTGACTATGTTGTGATGGAATTATGTTTATGAATTACTTTATCTTATATGAATGGTTTTATGATGTCCTGTTGTTTAAGAATCCCATTTTTATTACATGGGTTATGAAATGATGTATGATTTATGATTTTGTGGCACACATAAGAATGGTATCATTATGAGATGGGTGTGACCTATATCTCCCTCCAATGCATTGGGTAAAGATTTTTTATCTCATGAGATAGACATGGCTGTAATGGTAGGTTATACCAGTTCAGTGAAACAGGACTGAAACGAGGGTTACTCGATTCAGAAAGGGACTTTGTCCACTAAGATAGTCTTGGCAATTAGTCTTGACTAACAAGAAATGATTCTCTATGATTATGTGTGTATGCCAAAAAGTTTCATGTTTTAAGTTATGATTATTGGGATTTCATTTCACTACTATGATTTATCCCATGTTATGAAATTATGCTCTCTTTTGCAGGTTAAGATTTCCAAAAGTTATGTTCTTATGAATATGATGTGATTGATTTTTCTTTGTTTACCCTTACTGAGCATTTGAGCTCACCCTTTTATGTTTTCTTTTCCCCAGGATATAAAGAAAGGTTTTAGGTTTAAAAAAAAGGGAAGATCTTTATGGGAGATATTGAAGATCTTTCACCACGATTAGAAGATTACGTTCCGAGTTTCCAAAGACACTAAACTATTACGATCCTTGTGTGTGTGTTTTTGTTATGTACTAAGTATTCCGCAAATGTAATGTAATGTCCATGTACGTCAAGCTTCGGGTCTCTACATCCCTATCCACTATGCAACTCGTGCTCAACCTAAAAAGTAGACATAATGTCTACACGTACACCGAGGTTCACATGCATGGGTGAGAAGTAATCTCAGTAGGGCACCCTGACAAGCAACCTGTAACTGTGCTGCTAAGTGTATGAAACAAAAACGTGCTCAGCCTAGCTGGAACACAACAAAGGAAGTAATCCAAACGTGAAACCAAAGTCGAACCTAGGGAATGTAATCCCTGTTAACTAAACAAGTTCCACCATTGATGTCCATATCTATATACGTACACATGTATAGTCCCATACCTATACACATATAGATAAATGTGAATATTCATGATTATGTGATTCAAAAAATAAGAAACAACATCAGCAGTCGATCCTTGGGACCTAAGCCTGATCTCTTATATATCATGTGCAAGGCAATTGAGTTGGACGTTGTGCCACTCAAGCCATGTATCAATAAGTTGATCTCTGGGTCCGTAATCCCATCGATATGTACCTACTTCGGCCAATGCTGGAATTATATCTTTGAGAAAGCTAATGAAAATCAAGTAACCCTCTGGGAATGATCTCACAGTCTAACCCCTTTGTTCAACAAGCCATCAATCAAAACACATGACCACCTAGGCATCTCTCATGGTCTCAACACTATGGGTCTAACATAGCATCAAATAAATTATGAACAACCACCGGGTAGAACTCACAGTCAATACCCCCTGGGTCCAACATTTTCTACGACCACTTAGGCAGCTCTCATAGTCTAAACCCTTTGGTCGCATGCAGAGAAAGACTCTCTGAGGAAGCACTCATGGTCAATTCCCCATAAAGTCTTTCAACGTTAAACTACAGAATCTATGAGGAAGCACTCATAGTCAATTCCGCCTATAGTCAATTGTTATTAAAGACTCTCTGAGGAAGCTCACATGGTCAATTCCCCTTATAGTCTACTTCACCAGGTTCTCACGGCCCTGTGTAAGTCAAACGAGCATAGAAATGCAACACGGACAATGTAAACCTCAAGAAGTACTTGGCTAAATAGTCTAAAAATATCAAGCATGTTAGATAAAATCACTACATCCTAACAATACTAGGCATGGAAAACAATGCAGCCTAACAAGAAAAGCTAGACCAAACAGTCAAAATCAAGAAACATGGGAAAACACATGCACAACAAAGTAAATTAGCCTATTTACAGTCAAACCACATATACTAAGGCACACAAGTCAATGTAGGCATCCCGAAAAACAAGAATACGCCTCGCGTCAGGCTCAATAGACACCAATTTGGAAGCACCTCTGGTAACCACTATAGCATCAGCAAACCATGTCATATATAAACAAATGAGTGAGGGTGGCCTGAATGCCCAACCTAATAATAAACCCAAATCCCCAAGGGATTATTATTTTGGCATGGGTTCTAGGTGACACTGATTCACCATCTCTACCAAAACCCAACGTAACAACTTAGGGTCAGTCAAACAATGGGCACCCCTGGGTCCCACAATTCAAACAATGAGGAGGCATCATTCTTAGGATCCTCGAGGTCAACACGAGCGAAGGCATCCTACATAGGATCCTTAGTGAAGTGGATGGGAGGAATCATACATGGAATTCTCAAATTAAGTACAATGTAGGAATTCCCTAACATTGGTACTATTAATGGAATAACAAGAGAGAGATCCTAAAAGGGACTCCCAAGGTCAGCACACAAGTAAGGGCATCCCATAGGGGATCCTTAAAATCATCCAGTCTCAAGAACTTATATTCCAGAAGGAAATGTCTCACAGGAAGAACAATGATCAAAATCATATGTCATAGGATATGTCTCACAGCTCATCGTATCTCCATAAGTCTTCACAAGGTTTGCCCGAACACCCAACCTATCATTCACATCATGTCTTACTCTCAGGTGACAAAAGAACTCGATAACTGGACGAAGAACCACTCCATTTATATAGAAACCCCAAAAATAACATTTATATGACCTCTAAATGTAAAAACGGATTCTACCATTGCGATATACACAGAAACACACTCATAATCGACTACTCACACACCCAATTAGGACTTCTAGGGCCCAAGATATCCCCAAAATTACTAAGGTGAAGTAGTATATGGCTAGAACACATGGCCAGACCCATGGGGTCTACATTTATAATATTACACGGTGTGCAATTTACTGAAAATGGCGTGTACTATTCAAAAAACATCACCCCATGTGTGTTTTCACCCAAACACATTCCCATGTACCACTACACGGCGTGTACTCCTTAAAAACCACTATTCCGTGTTCTATTTTACACGGTCAGTCACACGGCCACCCACTACACAACATATACTCAAACTACACGGCGTGAACTTAAGAAAAATTATTCTTCCCCGAATGGGAATAACACACGATGTGTTCCCCTGGAACACAGGCTATGTATTCTGGGTTTTCCGATGGGAAAACCCTCAAAATGCCTGAAACGCCTGTTTTCGCCCACGAAACAATAGATCTGGCCTTAAGAGGCCATAAGAAAGCAATATAAAGCTTTAAATACTTCAAACAACATTTTTAAATTGGATCTATGGTGAAAACATCAATGACCCCACCATTGGGCAGAAACCACCGAAGCTACGGTTGATTTCACAGCTTACGGTTGTCGCATGCCGACTCAGCGCGTCAAGAGCTTCGAATCGATACCCCTCTTAGCTTCCAACTCTCTTTATTTCCCAAACTCCAAATCTCCAAAATGACCTGGCCAAGGAGAATCATAGGAGACATGTGAAGGAGGAGGAAGAAAGAAGAGAAGGAAGAAAAGAAAAAGAAAAGGAAAATAAGAAAAAGGGTCATGGCCCAGCCCTGGCGCCCGACATGAGTTTATGCCTTCCCTAGTCTAAACTCCCCATTCCGAACTCAACTGCATAGACAGAATCTCAATCTGAAATTCTATTAAAAATTTATTGACAAATGATCCTACACGAATAATTTAATATTTAATTTAATAATATGAAATATTAAATATTCCGCTAAAATATTTTTTGAGAGGAGGGCGTCGAGATGTCTAGTGCTCCGAAGAGCTCGACAAACCCTAATATCCTAGAAAATCCCTAAAACTCTTCATCTTCTTTTTTATTTTTGCTCGAAATGGCTTGTTTTGACCCCAGTTGGGAGCTCCCCATGGTTCTTCAGAGTCATCATGCGAAGGATATCTCAAATATGGGAGTATCTGAACCAAAGAAATCCCTTCAAGCTCCTTCTCTTTCACATGATTCGCACACGGTCCCACAAGGTATTTCATTTCTTGAACCCCTTAAAGGTTCCCATTCGGCTTCTTATATAGGTGAGAAATCTCACTCGATGGTGAAACATCTGTATGATGAAGGTTTCAATGTCGAAGCTGACCCAGAGGCGATTGCACAGCAACAAACCCTCTGTAAGTTCTCTGTTATGGGTTGTATTTATTATGTTAAAGGGGACAAACCATGGTCTTACACTGAATTGAAGCACAAAATCTCTATTTTTTTGAGTATTACAAACTAGAAGTTGATCCCTTTAGGAAGAGGGTTTTTCACTTCCTCCTCAATTCATGGGAGGATTTAGATAGAATCTGAAGAATAGGAAATCTTAACCTAAAACCTGGTTTCCTCAAAATATCTAAATTGGATATCTCCTTTAACCGAAATACACAGAGAGGAAAAACTTCCTAGGTCTGGGTCAGATTTCATAACCTTAATAGTTTTTTTTCACCCTAGGATACTTAATGATCTATCTTCCTGTATAAGAACTCCTCTAAAAATTGAGAAAAGGACCATAAATGCTGATCTTGGAATGTTTTCTAGGGTATTAATTGAATTCAACCTTGAAAATAAACTACCTAAAATCATTTATTTCAATGATAGGGAATATAACACTGTTATCAATCTTGAATATAAAAACCTGCCTTCCTTCTGTGATTATTGTAAGATTATTGGACACTCCATCCTTAATTGTACAATGGTTCATAGAGTCTCCAATCAATATAATTCCTCTGACTAGACTGAAGTTAAGAAAAATTGAAAAGATAAGGCCCCCTACACTGATAAAACAGGACCTCCCAAAACTATCCATGAGAAATGGATTGCTAAACCTATGGATAATCTTGGGGTATCTTGGACTGACTTAGTGGAAGAGTAGGACAAATAACTAGAGGAACAAACTATTAAAAAAAATCTGGAAAATGAGGTCATTCTGTTTCTTTAGAATCTTCTTTTTGAAATTGAGACCCCCTTAAAACTGATCTTGAGTCTTCTCTAACGTTGGGTCATGGTAATATACCTGAATCGTCACCTCTGGTCTCATCTGCATAGCCAAAAATAATCAATGGAAAGACCCCTTTGAAAATAAGTGCGGCCAGGTCTTCTTCTGGGGAGCATCCCTCTCCCTCGCCCCTATTCTTGTGCCATCCTCCTCTGTTACTCAATTACAAGAGGTTCCCATTTCTGAAAATGTGGTTTTGAATCGGAAAACAGTTTGTCTTAATAGCAGTGATGTCCCCACTGTTCCAGTGGTCACTAAGAATATTTCTTTTTCTCTCAACAATCCTTCCTCATCTATAGAACAGGTTTCGGTCTCTGTTCTAGACACTTAAATCCTTCTGGTTATCACCCCGGATAAGGTGGGAGACATATCCCAAGATGTCTCAGCCTTGGGACCCTCTGAATCTAACACTTTCATGGAGGTGCCTTCCAGCATGGTTAAGGAGGATTCCAACCCTCAGAAGCCCCTTGTCTCAAGTCCCTCTGAAACTGTTACAGTTTCAGGGGCACTCCTTTTCCTTGACCTGATTTCTTCTTACAATTTGACTGTTAATAATATGGCCAAAGTTCAAAAATATTCTTCATCTGCAAGAAAAATTGAGAAAACATTCACTACTAGTAAGAACATATCCCCAAGGAAAAACAGAGGAAAAAATGATGGAAAGAAAAAGAAAGGGAGGTCAAACCCCAAGATCAAGAATTAATTCATATTCTCTATTGGAACTGTTAGGGTATTTCTAACCCTCACACCCTTAATGTCCTAAAAAGATTTATTATTATTCATCTCCCTATGTCTCTTGATACTGCTGAACCTAAGGTGATTTTTTCCCTAAATACTTACATCTTTGCAATTATGGTTTTTCCTTCTTCGGTGCCTGTAACAATGGTAATGTTGAGAACTCTATTTGGATATTTTTCACTCATCTCTTCATAATGTTCATATTTTCAGTTCTTTTGAGCAAACTTTGACTTGTGATTTATTCCTAGATAGCACACATCTTTTAATTACTTCTGTTAATGCCAAAAATAATTACTAGCATAGAATACCTCTTTGGGATGAGCTATCCACTCTCAATTCCAAAATTCAAGACCCATGGGTCTTAGTTTGGGATTTCAATTCTATTCTCTCGCCCACTAAAAAACATGGCCAATATTTCTCTACTATTTCTTCTAGAAGATTTCAAAGCCTCAATAGAGGACACTAATCTTATCGAGGTTAACCTAGTGGGTTCCCAATTTACTTGGTATAGACATCATTATAATTGAGTATTGGAATGTAAGATCGATATAGATTTCATTAATGATTTAGCCCTTGATAAATGGAACTAGATCTCAAGTGTTACTCTGAACAAAATTTCCTCTGATCACCACCTGATTTTAGTCAGTATTCCTCAAAATCGTCAGAAAGCCTCTTTCCCTTTCAGATTTAATTTGGCCTGGTCCTTGGACACTGAATGTTTCACATTAATCAATTCGTCCTGGGATAACATTTGTAACTCCAATTACTCATTTCCATTCACCACTAAGATGAAAAATCTCAAACTTATTCTTAAAAAGTGGTTCAAATCCAAATCTGACTCTATAGATAAAGATATTCTGATTTTGGAGAAATATTTGTCTCTTATTCAAAATAATAACAACATATCCAGACTTCTAACTGACCCCCAAAATGAAATCAATATTTCTACTAATTTAATGTCTTTTCTCAACTTTAAAGATAACTTAAAGAAGCAAATATTAAAAGCTAAATGGCTCAATGAGGGTGACAGTAACACCAAATTTTATAACTCCCTTTAGAGATCTAGGAAAGCTAGTAGGCCTCTCTCCTGTTTAATGGTTGAGGGTAACCTCATTAATATGGAAGAAGGGATTTCCAACCATATTGTCTCCTATTTCACTGGAATTTTCAATGGCCCTTATACCAACAAAGAAATATTTCCTAATATTATTCCGAACATGGTTACTTTTGAAGATAATTGTTTACTTAATGACATCCCTCTTGATTCGAAAATTAAAGACAATATTTTTGGCCTTAATCCAGACAGTTCCCCTAGACCAGATGGCTTTAATAATGGATTTTACCAAAAACATTGGGATGTCATTCAAAATGATGTTTGTAACTTAGTCAGAACCTTCTTTGAAAAAGGGGTTATTCCTCATGGTTAAAATTATCAATTTCTCACTCTTATTCCCTAAATTTAAATTGCCGATGAAATTCACCTTTTCCAATCCATAGCCATATTAAACTCTATTTTTAAAATTATTACTAAGATCAATGCCAATAGACTCTATTCTATTAGAAACAAAATTGTTTCTTGGAATTAGTTCGGCTTCATTCTTGCCAACATGGAAGTCTCACATGAGATCACTTGGAGGAATGATCTCCCACAGGATTTGATTCCTTTTTTTATTAGAGATTCTAGAAAATTTCCCTTATTTTGTCTCATGTAACTTGTATGCTCCTTTTGTTTGAATAAATTGCAGGGTTCTAGGAATTTTCCATAACTCATCCTAAAAAAAATATTCCGCTAAAATTCAAACAGCTCAGATTTCCTCTGAACATCTGTCCTACAGTAAAATCCCTATTCTGGGACCAATAGAGTTGTCAAAAAAATTATATAAGATCATCTGGTAGGGTAAAATGACCATTTTACACCTCACGAGCATCCAACAGCAAAAATTCAAATTTCTTCCCAAAATGACAGTCCGACGAAACATGGGTTCTTACAATCTTATCTATGTTTTCATCTTTATAATGCAATTTTGTTGAAACATAGTGGTTTTATAATATTAAAACCATAATTTACTTGAACCTCAAGATTCAAAACATCATAAAAATAAAGACTCAACCAAAATATACTATGATATAATGTTTTATCAGTGTTATAAAATTCTTCCTTCTTATGGGTGTAATGTTTTCCTTATTACAGTTTTATATAACACTGAAATTATTTCAACTAACTCCTTCAAAAACAAATCATATCATGATATATTATCAATGCAACATAGTTGTTTCCAATATTTAATTTCAAGTATTTCGTTCAAGTAAAAGTCCCTAAGTCTTCTCCTTCCTTATGTGATACTAGAAAAACATTCCATGATTCGTCATGATTACATTGAATCAACTTGAAATCATTTTTCAATCTTAAGATTCATTCTTCATTCTCTTCCTTAACCATCAATGTAATATTCATGTGATCTAATAAGCTCTTGGTTAATTACAATGATATATCGCCAAGAATAATATAAAAAAAATCTAAAAGTCCTATTTATATTCAATATATTAATGTTTTATAAAATATTCATAGTTAGTAGAATCTATACCCAACTCCTTCTATGGGTCCATGCACTACTAAAAAAAGGCAAGGTAAGTGCCACCTTATATCAGCACTAAGAGAAAAATGATGATAAAGAGTCCCTATATCAGTGCTAAAATTTTAGGGCTGATACAGGGATTCTTTATCAGCGCTAGAAAAGCACTGATAAAGAATCCCTGTATCAGCGCTAAAATTTTAGGGCTTATAAAGGGTAACATTTATCAGCACTAAAAATAACTAATAAAGAGGCCCTTTATCAGCACTTTTATAGCACTGATAAAAACGTAGTCCTATATTTTATAAAATCAGTCACATAGTCTCCTCTATTTATCATGCCCTTAAGCTCTCATGGTATTGTACCCCTATGAAAACTCCCCTCCCCCCCCCCCCAATCTTTGCATTTCTATACCTCTTCCACCCCCAATCTTCATGTTTCCAGACCTTCTCTGTTATCCCTTCTCCTTATCCTCCCCCTCGAACCCCTTTGGCGGATCCTACTCCCCGTAAACCCTACTTCTCCTCCTATTCGCTCGACCTTACTTCCCACGAACCCTACTCTTCCATTTCTCAACGGTTGGTGGCTCCTCCCATGAACCTCCCCCTCTCGCGGTCGCGCCTTTTCCTCCCGACGTAGCACAGAAGGTTCCTTACTTCTCCTCCTCTAAGGTCAATTTTTTTCTCTTCTTCTTGATTCTATTCTGGAAATTTCTTCTTAGGAAGGATGTGACAACAATGCTGATTTGTTTTTTATGTTTTTTTGTTATGTTTTTAATGGTTAATGGTCATACATAGGACTTTTAGATTACCCTAATGTGTTAAGTCATGTTTTATTTGACAATTCTTCTCATTCTTATGAAATATTTGTTAAATCTTTAGTTTAGGTTGGGGACATGAAATTTCTCCTTTTTTATTATGTGTTAATTTTGGAATTATCATGTTATTTTGTTTCCATTGGATGGATAGTATTGATTAACCTAAATACTATAATGAAATAAACTAAAGGAAATTAAATTGAAAAGGGAGTTTTTCATGTGATTTATGAAGTTCCATAATATTTCTTATATATTTAGGGATTTATTGGTGTTGTTGCTAAGTGATTTATTCTTGATGTTGTGAAAGAAATTTCTTACTGCTAATAATATGTTATAATCGCCTTTCATTATTTTATAGTCACTTAAGGTATTTAATGAATTTTTTGTAGGGAAACATTTAACTAAAGTTTTATATTTAAACTATAAATTATACTTTAATATGATAGAGTGTTTAAAGGGTAGTTTTTAGTGTGAATTTCTTATATGTTTTATATTTCATGCTACTATGTATGGGGTATTTATCACTATGATTATAAGGTTGATGGTTGATTGATGTGGTTGGGAGCATGTGGTGCGGTAATTAATACAATATTGATAGATGAATTATTGTGTGGTTATGATAGTAATTAATTGGCTATTTAGGCAGAAAATAAGTGGTTTTATGGATTTTAGAATGTGTTTAGTTGTATTTTATGTCATGAAAATTTAGTTGTTATTGGGTGGTGTTATAGTTTCCTTTTGGCATGGAATATGGTTGGAATAAATGAAAATTGTAATGGGTGATGGGTTGGAAATAATAAATGATGGCTTGTTAAATGATTATTGATAATGATTGGAATAATTATGTTTAATAAAGGGTTAAGGATAGAATAAATGTTATTAATGATTAATGAATGGATTATAGTGGGTAGTGATTTAATGATTGGTTTTATATTAAAATGGTTAATAATTGAAATGCATATAGTAATAAAAATCCAATAAATTATAATTTTAAATGAAATGAGAAGCTGGTAATGTTGATATGGATGCTTATGTGATTTTTTGGGGATTATTTGTGGCATTATAATGGAAGTGGTTATAAGAGGGTGGTAGTAACAAGGCAATGGTTGGCAAGGGGGTTTACAGTGTTAGTGTGGTGTAACCTATTTGGAAAGATTTATGTGTGACTATATACTTGTTATATTTTCTTATTATTTCTTACACACCACCACTTGATTCGATTAACCTGATTGAAATCAATATGGGTACATTGGTTCTGAGTGTTTTTCTCAATATCTAGCTTATAGAGGGAATGCATATAGAATCACTTCCCCTTCCCTTCTCCCCCTTCACACTTAGTATGAGTTGTAATGGCTCATAGTGGGTGTATATATACGACCTATATAAATTTTAGGTTTTAGTGTATATATATTCTTGTTGACATGATTATGTGTATTTGGTGTGGATACATAGTGGGGGTTGTGCATTTTAGGAGGATATTATGATGTTTATGTCCTTCATGTTCACAATATCATATTGTGATGAGGATGTGATGTGTTGTTGTGATGGGGATATGGTTTTTATGTGTTTATGACATGTGTATGTGTGTATATATGGATATATGGTTATGATATTATATAGAAGGGGTTAAAGCTTAATAAATATTCCATTAGCGTGTGAGAATAACCAAATTAGTGGGGAAGTGGATGTGGGGTAATTTATTAATATATATATTTTTATATCACACTTAAGATGAAGTTTGGAATTAGACACTCATGTGGATTGAATGGGATGATAGTTCAATAATATTTGTTAAAATTTTCATATGGAATAACATGGGAGACCATCTATGAAACAAGTGATTATACCCCCTATGATTTAAAGTAACTTGATCTTACCAAAAATATTAGGAATGATGATATTAAATATAGGGAAGAGACCTAGGACTAGTAGATGTATCATTCTTGATTATTCTTGTGCTTGGACTGGGGTGATTTGAGGTAACTATAATGAATCTAAAGTAATTATATTTAATGAATTCCATATTCTAGAGATTATGAGAATCCTTTCTTTACTTATAGAGCTGGCTACTGGTTTTCATCCATATGTATTTTAGGTTGGTGAGGTATAAAAGGATAGACTAGTTGACCATACAAGGGTTGACCCGATAGAGGATTACGAGCCATAGAGGATGATTTAGCATGAGTTTTACCATCTATGACACAAGTTATTATCCCCATGAACCCCTTTGGGTTTGGAAATTGTGTTGATTTTCATGGGGGTCTATCCTGGTTCTGTTGATTTCCAAATCTATATTGGAAATGGTTAGGCTCTATTAGTCTCTATTTTTATAAGGAAGTGGTTATCTTGTACTGTATTTTGAAGTCTTATTTTGTGTATTTGAACAATAAATACAAATATTTGAGATTCCAATAGTATGGAGATGAATAATGGTTGGATGGATGATAATTATTTGACAATAGAATATGAGAAAAGAGTGAAAGAGTTCATCAAGTTTACAAAGTATCACGCAAAGGATCCTTCTCAAATCCTTTTTCTGTGTTTACATTGTTGTTATTCTAGACTACTTACTCCAGAGGAGTTGGAGGAACATTTGATATGTCACGGAATAGATTAGAGTTATAAATGTTGGAATAAACATGGAGAAAAAGCGAATGTAGCTACTAGATGGGATAAAACTATGTTTTATGGATAATCACATATGAATAAAAATATGGATAATTAAGAATACCATATGAAGGATGTGACTATAGATGTCAATGATGATGAAGATCGTATTGAGTAAATGATAAAGACAATTGAAGATGAACTCCGTGATTTCCCAAAATTGATTGAGAAGTTAAAGAGTTGTGAAATGATGCCATTGTATGTTGGTTGCACTAAATATACAACATTGTAAGTTGTACTGAAGTTTTCTAAATTGAAATCAGGAAATGGATGGAGTGATGTTAGTTTTATGGAACTACTTTCTCTCTTGAATGATATGCTCCTCAAAGATAATGATCTCCTATGATGGACATATGAAGATAAACAAATGCTACTTTCAATGGGTATGATTTCTGAAAACATACATGCCTGCCCAAAAGTATATATATTGTTTTGTAAAGAGAAAAAATCACTTACAGAATTCCCAATGTGTGGTTCTTATTGATACAAGAAAGATGAACCCAATCCTATGAAAGTTGTATGGTACTTTCCAATCATTCTAAGGTTTATGCATCTATATGGAAGTGATGAAACTGAAAGAAAATTATCATGGCATGCAGATAAAAGAAATAATGATGGGAAATTACGTCATCCAGTCGACTCTCCTAAATGGAAGAAAATTGATCATGAGTATCCTGAATTTGGAAAAGATCCGAGAAACCTTCATCTTGAATTATCTACAGACGGAGTGAATCATTTTGGTTTTCAAACCAGCACTCATAGTACATGGCCTATTATGTTGGTAAATTATAACATTCCACCCTAGTTATGCATGAAGTGGAAATTCATCATGTTATCTATGCTTATATCAGAAACAAAACAACCAGGTAATGATATTGATGTTTATCTGGATCCTTTGATCGAGGATTTGAAGTTATTGTGGGATTCAGGTGTTATGTTGTATGATTCTTATAAAAGTGAATACTTCATGTTGAGAGTGATGTTGTATGGGACAATAAATTATTTCCCTGGTTATGGATATTTGTCAGTCTATAGCATTAAAGGAACTCAAGAGTGTCTCATGTGCGAAGAAGATGCAGAATCAATTAGGTTGAAACATTCATTGAAATCTGGGAATTTAGGACATCATAGATTTCTACTTCGTCGGCATAAGTACTGATCCTGGACGACATCATTCAATGGAAGTTCAGAACAACGTGCAGCACTGTCTCCAATAATAGGTGATCAGCTATTTGAGAATGTAAAAGATGTGAACACAATTTTTGGTAAACCATTTTCGAAAAACGTTACGAAAATCGGTTGGAAAAGGAGATCAGTTATTTTGAATTACTATACTCGAATTTTTTGTACGCTACACATTTTCTTGATGTGATTCATGTGGAAAAAAATGTATGTGACAATGTTATCGTAACTTTGATAAATGACCTTGGAAAAAAATGATGGAATTAAGGAAAGGTTCGACATGGTTGACATGGGAATACAAGAAGAGTTGGATCCCATGAAGGGTGAAAATCGAATTTTTCTTCCTCCAGATTCATATACTCTTTCTAGGGAGGAGAGATATCAGTTTTTCCACTTCTTCAATGATGTAATGGTTCCATAGGGGTATTCATAAAATATCAAGAACATTGTTTCAATTAATTATTTGATGTTAAAAGGTTTGAAATCACATGATTGCCATGTTTTGATGCAAGATCAAATTCCTATAGCCTTACGTTGCATTTATCCCAAGAATATTCTTCTTGTGTTAACCAAACTTTGTTTCTTTTTCAAAGATATATGTAGAAAAGTTTTAGTCCCAGTGAACTTTCCAGCTATGGAAGAAGAAATTTTCATCATATTATGTGAATTTGAAATGTTCTTCCCACCAACATTCTTTGATATGATGGTTCATTTGATGATTAAATTGGTGAGAGAGATTTGACTTTGTGGTCCTATGCACTATAGATGGGTGTACCCCATTGAACGGTATATGAAGATTTTCAAAGGGTATGTCAAAAATTGAAGTCGGCCATAGGGTTGTATAATGGAGTTATATATTGTTAAGGAAGCCATTGAATTTTGTACCAAATACCTATCTGATGTGGAAACCATTGGTCTCCTGAAATCTCATCACACTGGATGCATTGTGGGTGAGGGAATTTCTGGAAGAGATGTTGTGACAATCAGTATTATAGATCAGGAGCAGTCCCACCTTTATGTTTTTCATAATAGTTGAGAGGTTTCTCCATATATTGAAACTTACTAAGAAATTCATTGGTAGTTGAATGCATTAAGGGATGAAAATGGATATCAAATACACGTAATCACTAGTTTATTGGATGGTTTCAAGACCATATTTTTAAGTAGTTGGATGATAATTTGAATCCCAGAATGACTTTGATGGCTAGCCGCCGGACCAAGTGTGTATGCATTATCTTACGATGGTTATATAATTAATGATTATACATTCTATACAGATGAAGTTGATGAAGATAGTACAATGGAAAATAGTGGAGTTACACTTGTGGCTGAAGTGATGCATGTTTCTAGTAGTAAGGACATAAATCCAATTTATGAAAATATGTCATACTTTGGAATTATCAAAAAAATATGGGAGTTGGATTATAAGACATTCCAATTTTCTATTTTTCAATGAAAATGGGTTGATAACAATAGTGGTGTTAAAAAAGATGAATGGGGATTTGTGAAAGTTGATTTTAGTAAATAAGGGTACAAATACGAACAATTTATAATGGCATCACAAGCGGTACAAGTTTTTTATGTTCCAAATCCCACAAACCGAAAGTGGTCGATTGTTCTGTTATTGTCCAAAACTACTGAAGGGTCCGATTAAAATTCAGTTGAGGACAATCCTTTCAGTGGTACGTCACAATCATTTTCAGCAGTCCCAATGTACATGATGTTTTGTATGTTAGATGAGACCACAATTAAGGGATTTGGATAATCGATAGAGGTGTAAAATCCCTCCAGCCTTTGAAAAAAAGATAAAGAGTTCAATAAACATGTTATATTTTGTTTGTAATATTGATCTTGTTATATAATGTTATTATCTTTTCATTACTGAATTTATGTAATATAAATTAATTATTCAACCACTTTTGCAGATAATGACTTCTGCACATTCTGGTGCTCCTAACCTTGAGGCTGAACCAATCTCTCAAGCTGCTGCTAATGCTCCTGTTGTGGATGCTCACAGTGCAAAGCAACAAAAAGTTTCTAAACCTGTTGTTGCTCCTAGTGTTGAGGTCCAACAACCATCAGCACATGTCATTGCTACCATTTCAGATGAGCATATAGATGACATTGATATCGATGAAATGGTTGGGGATGAAGGACTGATGTTGCAGAAAACATAGGTTCATCGTAGTTTGACGGTGTTAGCCAACGTTCTTATGGTGAAAACCAAAGGCATCAAATTTGATGTCGGATGGAATGCATGAGGCCAACATGTGAATCCCAACAATCCTATGTTTAGTAGTTACATTGGAGTTGTCACTCGGCAATGTGTGCCGATTGACATAGATTCATGGAACCATGTTGTGTCTAGGCTTAAGGCTGTGATCTGGGAAGAAATTACAGTAAAATTATGATATTATTTCTTTAATTTACTAGTAAATAAAACAATTAAACAGTGTCTTACTCTTCTTAATCTCTTGTAGAGTACATTTATAGTAGACGTTTCACACAAAAATTATGTACTAAGTCTTGCAGGAAGGATTCATCAAGGTTTTCACACTATTTTAACAAAATATCACCTGAAAGATTCCAAAGGTAAAATAAACCCTCACCCACCCATTTTCTATGCTCACCTGATATCCCAAGAAGCATGGGATGCATTTATTAGCCTTCGTGGGGATGAGAAGTTTCAGGTACATTTTGGGTGATAATACATATTTGGAGGATACATGTATTCATCACTTTGATTGTCAATATTTCATTTATTAAACAACAAATTTGTACTGAAAATAGGGAACATACATCAAAACCAACATACACCTATCGTAAAGCAAGGATGGGGTATGCATCACTAGAAAAGAAAATGGTTTGTATTTTAAATTTATAGTAATATTGTTAGGTTCCAATAAACAACATCTTAATTATCTTTCTATATTTATATGTATATTGATGAGTCTAAAACCAAAGACACTTCCTTCCCATGCCATGTTCTGTAAAAGGAGGCACGTGTGAATAAGGAAGGGAAGCTAAAAGATGAGAACATGCAAAAATTGTGGGATATATGTGTAAGTATTACATGATGATAAAAATATTTGTTTTAAATTGCTATTACATAAAAAAAATTAGTTATTTTCCTATTTCTGATAGTCACAGGAATCATCTACTCTTGTAGCAGATGCAGACCTATTATCAATGTATTTGAAGCAGCCAAAAAAATATGGTCATGTCAGAAGTGAGGGGTTTGGGGCGACACCCCGAGTATACATTGAGAAAAAAAGAAACGAATGATAGAGATGAAAAATTAAAATAAATTAGTGAAAGACTAGAAACTCTTGAAGGATGATTGCAATGACAGGGAGAGTTGCTAGAAATTTTTATGAGTGGGAAGAAAGGATAAGACACAACTCAGGAACAACCAGCGTGTGAAGATCCCCCCCCCCACCAGCTTTGAGGTGACCCATTCCCCTCAAAGAGCTTTCTTAGTCGTGGTAATAAATATTCTAATAATTGTTCCCATGAAATGTGTTTCAGACAAGCACTGATAATTTTCCTTTAATGATCTTCTATAGGGTGATAATGACTATGATTTATATCTTTCAACACCCACCTATCACCTTGTAGCGAGGGCTACAGTGTTCAACATCCCATATGATAAGCTGCATAATAGACCACTTCCAAAAGGTCATCTGAAAGTGATGATTACTGTAGCTCATGAGCCAAAGGAAGAGCTACCAATTCCACTTGATGATGATGATATTCATACGGTCGAAAAGGTTGTTGGTACATTCATTTCATGGTCGTCACAACTTGTAAGAGTACATGTGGACAAAGAGGTATTTTTTTCCTTTCTTTCAAGCTAAACCTTTAACAATTAATGAAAAAAGGTATAAACCAATGAATGTTATTATAGATGGAGAAACGGAAGGGGGTGACAAACATCAGCTCAAAACCATCTAAAGGATCGACCAACTGATCCCTAGGAGCTATTGAAAGCACAATAACACCACATGTTCTCTGTCCACATTTACTAGAATTGAAGAATCATTTGGATACGAAGCTAAGATAAAGTTGTATTCATATAGTGGTTTTTGAAAAGAATATATACGTATAGGAAAGTCAATGTCACGAACCAGGTCGGGTCGCCATCCGACCCGGCGCCGACCCGGTCCGCGGCAAGGCCCGAAGGGCGTTCCCAATCCCCACGGGCTGGCACAAGTGCCCGGGTATCAAGTTTAACAGGTGGGAACGGTTTTACCCGAAATACAAGACAGAAAAACCAACTAACAAGATAGATAAACTGAAATTAGAAATAGACAACGAAACATGCCTTTAAACTATGAACAAGTTTAAGGTTTACAACTCGAAACAATAACTAAAAAGAAAAGACGAAAGCGGAAACTAAAACTCATACTCAACCTCCCGGCAGAAGTGAGACCACATCAACACCATTCTGCATGAGAAGCCCAACTGCAACCTGAACCACCATCACTGAGCACGAAGTCGCAACCTCGAATACAGAAGAAACAGAACCTACATACACCCAAGGGTGTATGCAGGGTGTGAGCTAAAAGCCCAGTAGGATGCCACCGAGAAATGGTTCCATGCCACAACATCAAAAGACAATTTAAAGTGCTTATTCAAAATTTTAATTTAAAAATTCTTTTAAAGAAAACATTTACAAGCTAAACGCTAAAAGAAAAACATTAAAAAGAACTCATTTAATGAACACGATTTTTAAAGGGGAAGAGAAATGTTCAATATGGGAACACACACACATCCTCACACACACACACACACCCATACTCACACACACACACACACACACACACACAAACACATACTCAAGTGGTCTTCCATATGCCGACGGAAGGCACCACGCCAAAGATGGTAGAGCACTACGGGTAAATCCCCTAAGGTTCATCTAGCTCGAGTGGGACCCTAGAAACCTCGTGTCTCGGTGAAACGTGGCTTAGAAGGCCACGACCCTCAGAAAACGTGGCTTAGAAGGCCACGACCCTCAGAACACGTGGCTTAGAAGGCCACGACCATCAGATATCATGTTTAGTTAGTGTTGCAATCGTCAATCCAGCTAAGTGAAACAGGGACGACACCCATCCGGTTCACTAGCGCACTAGTTCTAGTCTGCCCACCTAGATACCCAGGGTTTTTCCCATGTGCTCAAACAAGTTTCACATTCAAATAATGTACATCGCTTCCACATATCGCGAACCAAACAAAACATTACACATACACGTCACCATTTGCATACCCAAACATCATAAAAAAAAAACACACGCACACCAAAACCATTTTATCATATAGTCCAGATCACTTGCGTGACTTGATAAACTATTTAAACAATTAGAAGAACATTTCAAAATAGCACAATAAGAGTTTTCACATGAGACGTGTCCAATTTCACAAATAATAATACCTTTAAAAACTTAACACACACAAAATTCTTTCAAACACAACTCCCGCGCTCCACATATAATTTAATAAGTGCAATTAACAATTTATAAAACACTTAAAATTAGAAAGCAAAGGTTTTCACTACAACGACGAACCTGATTTCATATATTAACATCACTTTAAAACACACAAATTTTAGATGCCAAAACCATTTGAAAATCAATTGCACATCCCAGCCCTTCTAAAACATCATTCGCACCCATAAAACATACTCAAGGTTCATAATAAAAATTAACACGTCAAAATTGTTTATCTTCTTTAAAAGGAAAACTCAATTTAATCACCCTTGCACCTCAAGCGTTCTTGAAAACACAATTTTCACACCTTAACCAATTAACCAAAATACATATAAAGATTTCAAAAAACTAGATGCACATGAAATACATTGGAATTTACTTAAGAACAATTCAAATTCATCAAATCTGAAAATCGAAGCATGCCTAAAATAAATTTCACATCACACAAATTATCATTAGAAAACATTGCAATTTAATTAAGGAGCAATTTAAATCATCTAATGATGGTATAGCACGGAACCACCTACCTCAAACGGGTGCGTGAAACGACGCGGCACCGAATTCCCGATGAACAGCGGTCACTGTAGGAAGCCGTCAAGGGGCCCTAAAACAGAAAAATCGTTAATAAACTTAGTAATAATATAATAGAATAATACTATAATAACGATAGTAATAATAATAGTAATAATAATAATAATTATACATAATAACAATAACATTAATATAGTAATAGCATATTAATAATAATCATTATAAATAATAATAATAACATTAATAACAATAATAATAATATAATAATAATATAAGAGAAATAGAAATAACAATAGAAATAATAATAATAATAGTAATAATATTAATAATAATAATAGCGTAATAATAATAATAATAATAATAATAATAACAATAATAATAAGAATAGAATAATAGTAATAATAATAAAACCGTTATTTAAATAATTATAATAATAATAATATATTAATATTTGTAATAATAGCTAACATATTAATAATAATAATAAAGAGAACAAAAGTATTATTAGATGAGTTAAAATAATAAAATAAAATAAATAAAATAAAAGGAGAACATACCTGTGCGCGGGAGGAGGAGGCGCCGAACAGGGGTGCCGGAACGGGAAGAAGAGGAAGGAAAGAAAGGAAAGAAGGAGGAGAGGAGAGGAAGAGGAGAGGAAGAAGAAGAGAAAGAAGAAGAAGAGAAAGAAGGAGAAGAGAAGGAAGAAGAAGAGAAAGAAAAGAAAAGAAGTAGAGGAGGAGGAGAGCAGCGGCAAGGGCGGACTGCGCTGGCTGGCGGAGGAGGAAAGAAGGCAGGGGGAGAAGAAGAAAAGAGGAAGGAGAGGAGGAGGAAAGAAAGAAGAAGAAGAAGAGAAGAAGGAAGAAGAAAAGGAGAAGAAAGAGGAGAAGATAGGAGTAGCAGGGGGGGTTTGCGCCGGCTGGGCCTTGCGCAGTGTGCAGGTGGCTCCGGCGAGGGTGCAACAGGACGGTGTCGGGGAAACCGGGACGGCGGCGCGGGGTCGGCGCAAGGCGGAGGAGTAGCTTCGGGTGGAATGGGAGAGCGGGCTAGCCGGCTGGCAGGGAGGAAAGGAGGCGCAGCGCTGGAGGGAGGTTGCCGGATGAAGGCGCAGCTGGTCCGGCGGATTGGGGCGACGGCGTGCGTCCGGGGAATAGTGGCGCGGTAGGGGTGTGCAAGGGAGAAGTCGGAATGGTGAGTGTGAAGGCAGAGGGGTGCTGGAGGGGATTCTGGCAAAAGAGGGAGACGGACGTGGGAGGCGGAAGCGAGGAGAGAAAGAAGGAAACCAGCGGGAGGGAGAGAAGAAGAAGAAAGGAAGGAGAGAAAAAGAAAAAAGAAAAAAGGCTAAAACGGTGTAACAGAATTTGTTACTGGAGAGAGAAAGGAAAAAAAGAATAAAGTAATAAATAAAATAAACAAAATTAATAATAACAAATTACAAAATTTATAATAAAATTAAAAGTAAATAACAATAACTATAATAAAAATTTTAAAGACAATAATAACAATTACATTATAAAAGTTATATATAAAATAAATAAATAATAATAATAATAATGATAATATAGTATTAGCAATATTGATAATACAATATATATATATTAACAATAATAATAATGTTATCAAAACAATTATAAAGTTGATAATAATATTATTATATTGATCATAATAAAATAATGATACTAATATTATAATAGTAATGATAATGACTTAATAATATATCATCAATAATACCATCATAATAATAAAAATGAAAATAATAATATAACATTGACAATAATAAAATAACCATGTCATAATAATAACCAAAACCATGAAAGTTCCATCTAGTATTCATCGTCCGAGCATCGGCACTACGTGTCGAACGACGTGAAGTAAACACGCGCTTATCAGCACCTCCGCAATTATTCCCCAACGACTCAGCCCACACTTATCAAAGCAATAAAATCAAACTGACAACATAAACTCATGAAATGAAAATTTAAAATTAAACGCATACCTCAAAAAAAGTCCGGGCGTGACAATTCTCCCCACCATGAAAACTTTCCGCCCTCGGAAAGCCGCAACTAAGGCTGAGACCCAAAGCAGGAAACGGCACCCCACTAAGGATCAAATAGGGCTCCCACAAACATCAACAAAAGAGAGAGAGAAACATCGTGCTCAGAGAAAGTGACTTAAAGACAACATCAAGAAATGCATAAAAGACTTTCCGATATGTGTCGCCCACCCCAAAAGCTAGAACGCCTCCAGCCGATTGTTTTAGAAAACAAACTATTGAACCCACAAGAGCTAACTTCACACGCCAAAACACCTCAAGCACTTTGAAACCGAAACCACACCACTTGGCTAAATTGAAAAAAAAAAGGGTCAAACCACGTCCTCGGAACACTCCTATCTCTTTTCGACAAACCATCTTTGAAAACAGAAGCTATAGATCAACATGGGGAAGCTCGAGGGGCTCCCCACCATTAAGAAGTCACTGATGCTCGAAAAGAGAGTGGACAACAGACAGGGAAGGTTCGAGCGGACTACCCGCCATTAAAGAAAAGTCCAGCACTGATTCATCCTAGAGACATTCGTGTGAGACTCAATGTGGGTCTCCCCACCATTAGAACTGACAGCAGATACAAAACTTTAGAAATTTCTCGACGGGGGCTAGGCACCCCACCACAAGGGGCGGGGAGGGTCGGGCCCAACTACCGGGCGTCAAACCCACAACCCAAGACGAACCAACATCTTCACATCCCTAGATGAGTTCCATTCCAATTTGATACCAACTTACCCAACACATCCCATAGGGACAACTAAAAACGATTACCTTTGATGGAACGCAACCCTCAAGACCTTAAGATAATGAGACGACCGCGCCACCTTATAGCCACATGGAGCCTCACGCACCCAATCGGGTCGTTCGGATTGGAACCATAGAAAACAACTTTAAATTGCCTTCACCTTTATTACCGACGACAGAGATAACACTAGGGTCTCATACAATCCTGGGGTTCCTGACTACGCGCCAGCTTCACTCCGAGACCTATGGCTGGAGCCCTGATGTTTGAAGCATCTTCTGCCTCGCAGTCAGGTATTGAAGACTCTTGAACGGAGCTTCTCCTTTCGGTGTCACACGCAATCATACTGCAACCGAGGCAACACCATCAGACACAACACACCATGACATCTAATTGATCATACCCAGAACATTAACCAACACAAGAGCTGCAATGGTGTATGCGTATCACCCTTTGTCACACTGGATGAGAACATGACACCATGAATCATCACCTGAACATGACCATTGTTGTTGAGGGGAATAATATACAGAGAGGGATTTCAAACTGAGTCTTAAACAAAACATGATTCCTGCGATTGACCGTAGCATCCCCATGTGACTGGGTCTGCCACACTAGTGGCCTAACGTAAACCTCTTTCTTAAACAAGACAAACCAAAGATCAGTGGTCATTTAGAATGATAGGCTACACCGACGACTTAGGGTTGCTTCCAAACCACTGTTGATTATCAAAGAGGTCTCACGCTGCAAGACGTCACCGAACATGACCCTTGCGGCTAATGTAAACACTACCAACCATTCAAAACATCGATAAGCATTGACAGCTCTCAATCGCCTTCACCCTTCCCCACTGGAATTTCTTTCGCCGTTTCTAGGGGAAACCTTCAAGCGTAACGACGTCAAATTTCATATCCGACGACTCAGACAACATAAAGAAACCAAAACTCTGCTCAACTCCCCTCGCATCTGTCATCCCGCTGCGGGAGGATCCACTTGTTGTAAAAAGGAGAGGTGGGTTCAATTATAGAATTCAAAAAGAGAGTCCTTCAATCAATTGGAGTGCCGGGCAACGGGGAATTCCCCGTAGTTGTACTTCAATCACATGTCAGCGCTTTATAGGGGGGCGTACACTAGTCAAGAAAGAAAACGATGGACCCAACCAAACTGGTCCAACGGTCAAGACATACCACAAGAAAACACCAACCGTGCAGGGGAAACCACTGCAAGTGCTCCCCGATGTACTCTTCAAAGGAATTTACTAACCACACGCTTACATACCAACTTACAAATAAGAACTCAAACTCGGGACATAAACCATTCAGAAATAATACTCAGTTCAAAACGCCACACATCCAACATCTCAAAAACACAAGGACACGCCACACAAACACCGTTTACTAAAACACCAAACATTTTCTTTAACAAGACATTTTAAAAAAATAAGCAAAGCCAGTAGATTGCACAAACACCAATGGTGTCCCGTGAGCTTCGCACATGTATGTTCCCGTGCCGCACTGGCACCCACCTCAAATTCATCCAGGCACTCATCCGCTCGTGCCATTAACCCTTTCTCTTTCCATATACACTTATGCATGTGGTCGCCCACGAGAACACCAAGTACCAAAACCAAACCTTTCCATTTTTCCAGAACCAAAACATCCAACCCAAATTTTTCAAACCTTCCACATCATTTCATTTTTAATGTGATTCATTTGAAAACATTTTCTAAGACCAAAACATTTTAACTTAAAAACCAACTTTCCACAAATCCAAAACAATGAGACGAGAAACGACGCAAGAGAAAACTAGTGTCAGCGGGTGATTGAAGCATATGGTTGGCGGTCATACGCCAATCACGCCACTGGCCACGGAGAGTATTTTAGGACAGTGTCCCCGGCTCCACAAGGTTTGCCAGACCCTGCGAGCTCACTAAGACCACTGGCCCCACTCTCTTTTCATTTTCCTTAAGCAAGATTAACCACACGGAACAATGACTCGGACAAAACCCAACTTACTCTGGTAACTCGAGTCCCGCCACGAGGTGTGCTGGCCAGGCACATTGCTCGTAGCTAGAACGTTGAGTTCCAACAACCTTAAAATTTGTCGACTCTGACTCCATCTCAAAAGCAAACGACCCAAGAGAGCAAACCTTGCCCTCTGATACCATTTTGTCACGAACCAGGTCGGGTCGCCATCCGACCCGGCGCCGACCCGGTCCGCGGCAAGGCCCGAAGGGCGTTCCCAATCCCCACGGGCTGGCACAAGTGCCCGGGTATCAAGTTTAACAGGTGGGAACGGTTTTACCCGAAATACAAGACAGAAAAACCAACTAACAAGGTAGATAAACTGAAATTAGAAATAGACAACGAAACATGCCTTTAAACTATGAACAAGTTTAAGGTTTACAACTCGAAACAATAACTAAAAAGAAAAGACGAAAGCGGAAACTAAAACTCATACTCAACCTCCCGGCAGAAGTGAGACCACATCAACACCATTCTGCATGAGAAGCCCAACTGCAACCTGAACCACCATCACTGAGCACGAAGTCGCAACCTGGAATACAGAAGAAACAGAACCTACATACACCCAAGGGTGTATGCAGGGTGTGAGCTAAAAGCCCAGTAGGATGCCACCGAGAAATGGTTCCATGCCACAACATCAAAAGACAATTTAAAGTGCTTATTCAAAATTTTAATTTAAAAATTCTTTTAAAGAAAACATTTACAAGCTAAACGCTAAAAGAAAAACATTAAAAAGAACTCATTTAATGAACACGATTTTTAAAGGGGAAGAGAAATGTTCAATATGGGAACACACACACATCCTCACACACACACACACACCCATACTCACACACACACACACACACACACACACACACTCAAGTGGTCTTCCATATGCTGACGGAAGGCACCACGCCAAAGATGGTAGAGCACTACGGGTAAATCCCCTAAGGTTCATCTAGCTCGAGTGGGACCCTAGAAACCTCGTGTCTCGGTGAAACGTGGCTTAGAAGGCCACGACCCTCAGAAAACGTGGCTTAGAAGGCCACGACCCTCAGAACACGTGGCTTAGAAGGCCACGACCATCAGATATCATGTTTAGTTAGTGTTGCAATCGTCAATCCAGCTAAGTGAAACAGGGATGACACCCATCCGGTTCACTAGCGCACTAGTTCTAGTCTGCCCACCTAGATACCCAGGGTTTTTCCCATGTGCTCAAACAAGTTTCACATTCAAATAATGTACATCGCTTCCACATATCGCGAACCAAACAAAACATTACACATACACGTCACCATTTGCATACCCAAACATCATAAAAAAAAAACACACGCACACCAAAACCATTTTATCATATAGTCCAGATCACTTGCGTGACTTGATAAACTATTTAAACAATTAGAAGAACATTTCAAAATAGCACAATAAGAGTTTTCACATGAGACGTGTCCAATTTCACAAATAATAATACCTTTAAAAACTTAACACACACAAAATTCTTTCAAACACAACTCCCGCGCTCCACATATAATTTAATAAGTGCAATTAACAATTTATAAAACACTTAAAATTAGAAAGCAAAGGTTTGCACTACAACGACGAACCTGATTTCATATATTAACATCACTTTAAAACACACAAATTTTAGATGCCAAAACCATTTGAAAATCAATTGCACATCCCAGCCCTTCTAAAACATCATTCGCACCCATAAAACATACTCAAGGTTCATAATAAAAATTAACACGTCAAAATTGTTTATCTTCTTTAAAAGGAAAACTCAATTTAATCACCCTTGCACCTCAAGCGTTCTTGAAAACACAATTTTCACACCTTAACCAATTAACCAAAATACATATAAAGATTTCAAAAAACTAGACGCACATGAAATACATTGGAATTTACTTAAGAACAATTCAAATTCATCAAATCTGAAAATCGAAGCATGCCTAAAATAAATTTCACATCACACAAATTATCATTAGAAAACATTGCAATTTAATTAAGGAGCAATTTAAATCATCTAATGATGGTATAGCATGGAACCACCTACCTCAAACGGGTGCGTGAAACGACGCGGCACCGAATTCCCGATGAACAGCGGTCACTGTAGGAAGCCGTCAAGGGGCCCTAAAACAGAAAAATCGTTAATAAACTTAGTAATAATATAATAGAATAATACTATAATAACGATAGTAATAATAATAGTAATAATAATAATAATTATACATAATAACAATAACATTAATATAGTAATAGCATATTAATAATAATCATTATAAATAATAATAATAACATTAATAACAATAATAATAATATAATAATAATATAAGAGCAATAGAAATAACAATAGAAATAATAATAATAATAGTAATAATATTAATAATAATAATAGCGTAATAATAATAATAATAATAATAATAATAACAATAATAATAAGAATAGAATAATAGTAATAATAATAAAATCGTTATTTAAATAATTATAATAATAATAATATATTAATATTTGTAATAATAGCTAACATATTAATAATAATAATAAAGAGAACAAAAGTATTATTAGATGAGTTAAAATAATAAAATAAAATAAATAAAATAAAAGGAGAACAGACCTGTGCGCGGGAGGAGGAGGCGCCGAACAGGGGTGCCGGAACGGGAAGAAGAGGAAGGAAAGAAAGGAAAGAAGGAGGAGAGGAGAGGAAGAGGAGAGGAAGAAGAAGAGAAAGAAGAAGAAGAGAAAGAAGGAGAAGAGAAGGAAGAAGAAGAGAAAGAAAAGAAAAGAAGTAGAGGAGGAGGAGAGCAGCGGCAAGGGCGAACTGCGCTGGCTGGCGGAGGAGGAAAGAAGGCAGGGGGAGAAGAAGAAAAGAGGAAGGAGAGGAGGAGGAAAGAAAGAAGAAGAAGAAGAGAAGAAGGAAGAAGAAAAGGAGAAGAAAGAGGAGAAGATAGGAGTAGCAGGGGGGGTTTGCGCCGGCTGGGCCTTGCGCAGTGTGCAGGTGGCTCCGGCGAGGGTGCAACAGGACGGTGTTGGGGAAACCGGGACGGCGGCGCGGGGTCGGCGCAAGGCGGAGGAGTAGCTTCGGGTGGAATGGGAGAGCGGGCTAGCCAGCTGGCAGGGAGGAAAGGAGGCGCAGCGCTGGAGGGAGGTCGCCGGATGAAGGCGCAGCTGGTCCGGCGGATTGGGGCGACGGCGTGCGTCCGGGGAATAGTGGCGCGGTAGGGGTGTGCAAGGGAGAAGTCGGAATGGTGAGTGTGAAGGCAGAGGGGCGCTGGAGGGGATTCTGGCAAAAGAGGGAGACGGACGTGGGAGGCGGAAGCGAGGAGAGAAAGAAGGAAACCAGCGGGAGGGAGAGAAGAAGAAGAAAGGAAGGAGAGAAAAAGAAAAAAGAAAAAAGGCTAAAACGGTGTAACAGAATTTGTTACTGGAGAGAGAAAGGAAAAAAAAGAATAAAGTAATAAATAAAATAAACAAAATTAATAATAACAAATTACAAAATTTATAATAAAATTAAAAGTAAATAACAATAACTATAATAAAAATTTTAAAGACAATAATAACAATTACATTATAAAAGTTATATATAAAATAAATAAATAATAATAATAATAATGATAATATAGTATTAGCAATATTGATAATACAATATATATATATTGACAATAATAATAATGTTATCAAAACAATTATAAAGTTGATAATAATATTATTATATTGATCATAATAAAATAATGATACTAATATTATAATAGTAATGATAATGACTTAATAATATATCATCAATAATACCATCATAATAATAACAATGAAAATAATAATATAACATTGACAATAATAAAATAACCATGTCATAATAATAACCAAAACCATGAAAGTTCCATCCAGTATTCATCGTCCGAGCATCGGCACTACGTGTCGAACGACGTGAAGTAAACGCGCGCTTATCAGCACCTCCGCAATTATTCCCCAACGACTCAGCCCACACTTATCAAAGCAATAAAATCAAACTGACAACATAAACTCATGAAATGAAAATTTAAAATTAAACGCATACCTCAAAAAAAGTCCGGGCGTGACAGTCAAGATTTCATTGCTGCTCAAAATGTAAATGAGATCCTTGAAAATGGTTGGCTAGGCGTCATATTTGTAAATATATATATGAGGTATGTTTTCATGAATTGATTTTCTAAAAGCTAATCTAATGTGAAAATTATGACTAAATGAATTTTATATTTTTGACAGACATATATATCAAAAACCATTGAAGGAATTTTCCCATGATCCAAAATTTGGACTCGTTAGTCCTCATACCACATCAACACATCTAAATAAATTAGAGCCATAAAAAAGGGTGAAATAGTGAAAATCTTGTTGAAAACATTTGAAAGACAGATTACAAATGATAGACTCTTCCTAATACCAACCATACAGGGGTAAAACTCTACAATTAAAGCAGGTCAATTATATTTTCACTTATTTTATTACTTATTCCTTTTTGTGTTTTTAGGAAACATTGGCTTCTAATTACGGTGAATTTGTATTCACCAAAATTTATTTTCTGGATTCAAAGCACATATATCCATCAAACCGACCACACATGATGGAGTTTGTGAATCTGTAAGACACTACATCCTACGTTTTAGGTCTAAACATCAAGTAATATAATTTATATTATCTTTTACTGAGTATTCTCTTATGATAACGTAGTATATCGTTATTTTATAAAAAAAGGAATGCGGATAGGGGATAAGCATAAGGATATGAGAAAAAACTACATCTCAAAAAAATATTAGGGTGTATATAATAAAATTTCGCTACCCAAACACAAATCAACACAAGTTACTTAATCTCCTGATGATAAATTTTTTTTGCAGTGTCCAAAACAAACAAACGATAATGATTTTGGTTATTATATTTTTAAATTTATGAAATAGATCATTTATCATCAACCAACTAGCATCCCTAAAGAGGTATTTTCAAAAACAACTACTATTTCATTTTATTTTTTTATTAATTCGTTATTTTTATACTTTTTAGTAATAATCTAACTGCCAAAAATCCTCATAATCACAAGAAAATATGGATTTGTTCAGAAATGAGTGGGCCGCATACCTAATGGAAGGTTTTAAACAAATACCATGAAGATCTGACTTGGGGATGTGTACAATTGGTGGTCATTTTTTGAGAGGAATTAAGGGGATCAAAAGATGAAACATTGTTTTATGAAAATGTTCGTAGGAAAATTGTAATTGTTATTAAATAAAACAACCTTTCTCCAATAATTCATTTTCCCATTTTAACAGATGAAATGCACCACCGGCATGAAATAATGATGAACCACTCAAAGTGTCTCTATTTTGTTTAAAATGGACAGAATTTTAAGTGAAAACAAGAAATGACATACGCAAATCTGACCAAACACATTCAGATTGTGTTTATCCTTAAGGATAACGATCAAGGGGTGCATTGGTGATGTGTACGAGTCAACCCTGCCTCAATCTGAGGAACAGTATGGCCGATATCACTCAAATGGTCTCTCTTTTGTTTAAAATGGTCAGAATTTTAAGTGAAAACAACAACTGACATATGAAAATCCGACCAAATGCATTCATATTGTGTTGATACTTTATAAGAACAATCCATGGGTAATTTTTGACCTATATGTGTCAACCCTTCCTCAATCTGAGACATGGTGTGGCCGGTATCAGTCAAATGGTCTCTCTTTTGTTTAAAATGGAAATAATTTTAAGTGAAAACAACTACTGACGTACGTAAATCCAACCAAAGGCATTCATATTGTTTTGATCCTTTAAGAGAACAATCCATGGGTGATTTTTTATGTGTATGAGTCAACCTCACCTCAATACGAGGCACGGTGTGGCCAGTATCACTCAAATGGTCTCACTTTTGTTTAAAATGGATAAAATTTTATGTGAAAACAATAATTGACATACTCAAATCCAACCAAACGCATTCATATTATGATTATCCATTAGTAGAATGATCCATGGGTCATTTTGGATGTGTACAAGTCTACCCCACCTCAATCCGAGGCACGGTGTGGCCGGTATCACTCAAAGGGTCTCTCTTTTGTTTAAAATGGACAGAATTTTAAGTGAAAACAACAACTGACATACATAAGTCCGACCAAACGAATCCAGATTGTCTTCATACTTTAGTATAAAGATCCATGGGTCATTTCTGACATGTAAAAGTCAGCCCTGACTCAATCCAAGGCATGATGTGGCCGATATCAGTCAAAGGGTCTATCTTTTGTTTAAAATGGACATAATTTTAAGTGAAAACAATAACTGACCAAAGAAAATATGACCAAACTCATTTGGATTGTGTTGATCCTTTAGGATAATAATATATGGGTCAATTTTGACGTGTATGAGTCAACCCCACCTCAATCTGAGGCACGATGTGGCTGGTATAACTCAAAGTGTCTCTCTTTTGTTTAAAATGGAGAGAATTTTAAGTGAAAACAACAACTCACCGGCAGAAATCTAACCAAACACAATATAACTATGTTTATCCTTTAGTATAATGATCCATGGGTCACTTGTGATGTGTACGAGTCAACTATGCCTCAATTCAAGACACGATGTGGTCGGTATCACTCAAAGTGTCTCTCTTTTGTTTAAAATGGAAAGAATTTTAAGTGAAAACAACAACTAACGTATGAAAATCTGAACAAAAAATTAGTATTGTGTTGATCCTTTAGGATAATGATCCATGGGTGTGTTGGTGATGTGTATGAGTCAACCCTACCTCATTCCATGGCATAGTGTGGCCGGTATCACCCAAAGGGTCTCTCTTTTGTTTAAAAGGGACAAAATTTTAAGTGAAAACAATAAATGACCTATAGAAATATGACCAAAAACATTCATATTGTGATTATCATTTAGTAGAACTATCCATGGTTTATTTTTTACATTTATGAGTCAACCTTGCCTCAATCTGAGGCACGATGTGCCTGGTATCACACAAACGGTCTCTCTTTTGTTTTAAATGGACAGAATTTTAAGTGTAAACAACAACTGACCAACCGAAATCCGACCAAACCCATTTTTATTATGTTGATCCTTTATTATAAGGATCTATGGGTCATTTATGACATGTACGAGTCAACCTCGCCTCAATCTGAGGCATGGTGTGGCTGGTATCACTCAAAGGGTCTCCCTTTTGTTTAAAATGGCCATATTTTTATGTGAAAACAAAAACTAACATACGAAAATCAGGCCAAAATGAAATTGGATTATGTTGATATTTTGTTAGAATGATCCATGAGTCCTTTTTTATGTGTAACAATCAACCCCGCCTCAATTTGAGCCATGGTGTGGATGGTATCAGTCAAAGGGTCTCTCATTTGTTTCAAATGGACAGAATTTTAAGTAAGAACAACAACTGACCTATAGAAATATGACCAAATGAATTTTAATTGTGTTGATCCTTTAGGATAAATATTTATGGGTCATTTTTTATGTGTACGTGTCATCTATGCCTCAATCTGAGGCACGGTATGGCCGATATCACTCAAAGTGTCTCTCTTTTGTTTAAATTGGACAGAATTTTAAGTGAAAACAACAAATGACGTATGCAAATCTGAACAAACGCTTTGGTATTGTGTTGATCATTTAGGAGAAAGATCCATGGGTCATTTTTGATGTGTAAGAGTCAACCGCACCTCAATATGAGGCACAGTATGGCCAGTATCACACAAAATGTCTATATTTTTTTTAAATGGACATAATTTTATGTGAAAACAACAACTGACATTTGAAAATCTGACCAAAAGCATTAAGATTGTGTTTATCCTTTAGGATAACAATCCATGGGTCACTTGGGATGTGTACGAGTCAACCCCTCCTCAAACTGAGCCATGGTGTGGCCGGTATCACTCAAAAGGTCTCTGTTTTGTTTAAAATGGATAGAATTTTAAGTGACAACAACAACTGACATATGAAAATCCAACCAAACACATTAGGATTATGGTGATCCTTTAATAGAACGATCCATGGGTGTTTTGATGATGTGTACGAGTCAACCCCGCCTCAATCCGAGGCACGGTGAGGCCGGTATCACTCAAAGGGCCTCCCTTTTGTTTAAAATGAAAAGAATTTTAAGTTAAAACAATAATTGACCTATGCAAATCCGAACAAACACATTCAGATTGTGTTTATTCATTTTGAGAACTATCCATTGTTAATTTTTGACGTGTACGAGTTAACCCCGCCTCAATCCAAGGCACGATGTGTCCAGTATCAGTCAAAGGGTCTCTTTTTTGTTTAAACTGGACAGAAGTTTAAATGAAAACAATAAATGACATACGCAAATCCAACCAAAATCACTCGGATTGTGTTGATCCTATATGAGAATGATCCATGGGTGACTTTTTGATTTTTATGAGTCAACCCCGCCTCAATCCGAGATACGGTGTGGCTGGTATTACTCAAAGGGTCTCTCTTTTGTTTAAAATGGACAGAATTTTAAGTGAAAACAACAACTGACATATGAAAATCTGAACAAACAGATTCAGATTATGTTGATCCTTTAGTAGAATGATCCATGGGTCATTTTTGACGTGTACGAGTCAACCTCTCCTCAATATGAGGCACTGTGTGGCCGATATCACCCAAAGGGTCTCTCTTTTGTTTAAAATGGGAAACATTTTAAGTGAAAACAACCACTGACATATGCAAATCCAACCAAACACATTAGGATTGTGTTAATACTTTATTAGAAAGATACATGGGTCATTTGTGACATGTACAAGTTAGCCTTGCCTCAATCCAAGGCACGGTGTGGCCGGTATCAGTCAAAGGGTCTCTCTTTTGTTTAAAATTGACAGAATTTTAAGTGAAAACAACAACTGACCTATGGAAATCTGACCAAACACATTCTGATTGTGTTTATCCTTTAAGAAAACAATCAATAAGTCATTTTTGATGTGTACGAGTCAACCCCACATCAATTTGAGTCACGGTGTGGCCGGTATCACTCAAAGTGTCTCTCTTTTGTTTAAAATGGACAGAATTTTAAGTGAAAACAACAACTGACCTACCTAAATCTGACTAAACACATTAGGATTGTGTTGATCCGTTATTTTAACTATCCATTGGTAAATTTTGATGTGTACGAGTCAACCACTCCTCAATCAGAGGTACGGTGTGGCTGGTATCTCTCAAAGTGTCTCTCTTTTCTTTAAAATGGACAAAATTTTATGTGAAAACAACAACTGACGTACAAAAATCTGACCAAACACATTTTTATTGTGTTGATACTTTAGTATAACAATACATGGGTGTGTTGGAGACATGTATGAGTTAACCTTGCCGAAATATGTGGCACGTTGAGGCCGGTATAACTCAAACGGTCTCTCTTTTGTTTAAAATGGACAGAATTTTAAGTGAAAACAACACCTCACCTATGGAAATCTGACCAAACACATTTTTATTATTTTTATCCTTTAGGAGAAATATCCATGTGTCATCTGTGACATGTACGAGTCAACCCACCTCAATCCGAGGCACAGTGTGGCTAGTATCACTCAAAGTGTCTCTCTTTTATTTAAAATTGACAGAATTTTAAGTGAAAACAACAACTGACATAAATAAATCTGAAGAACCAATTTCGTATTGTGTTGATCTTTTAGGAGAAATATCCATGGATCATTATTTATTTGTATGAGTCAACCCCACCTCAATCCGATCCACGTTGTATCCAGCATCACTCAAAATGTATCTCTTTTGTTTAAAATGGACAGAATTTTTAGTGAAAACAACAACTGACATACGAAAATCTGACCAAAAACATTAGGATTATGTTGATCCTATAGGAGAAAGATCCATGGGTGAGTTGGTGACATGTAATAGTCAACCCTGCCTCAATCCTAGGCATAGTGTTGTTGGTATCACTTAAAGGGTCTCTATTTTGTTTAAAATGGACAGAATTTTAAGTGAAAACAACAACTGACGTACGCAAATCTTACCAAAAGCATTTGGATTATTTTGATACGTTATTAGGTCTATCCATGGGAATTTGTGACATATAATATTCAACCCTGCATCAATTTGAGGCATGGTGTGGCCGGTATCAGTCAAAGGGTCTCTCTATTGTTTAAAATGGACAGAATTTTAAGTGAAAACAACAACTGACATATGAAAATCTGACCAAACGCATTTGGATTGTGTCTATACTTTAGTAGAACAATACATGCGTGCTTTGGTGATGTGTACAAGTCTACCCCTACTCAATCTGAGGCATTTTGTGGCTGGTATCACTCAAAGGGTCTCTCATTTGTTTAAAATGGATAGAATTTTAACTGAAAACAACAATTGACATACACAAATATGACCAAATGTATTTTTATTGTGTTGATATTTTATGAGAACAATACATAGTTAATTTTTGATGTGTATGAGTCATCCCCTCTTCAATATGATGCATGGTGTGGCCGGTATCACTCAAAGGGCCTCTATTTTGTTTAAAATGGACAGAATTGTAAGTGAAAACAACAACTGACATACACAAATCTGACCAAACACATTGATATTGTGTTTATGCTTTAGAATAACTATAAATGGGTCATGTGTGATGTATAAGAGTCAAACCCTTCTAAATATGAGTCACGGTGTGGCTAGTATCAGTCAAAGGGTCTCTCTTTTGTTTAAAATGGACAAAATTTTAAGTGAAAACAACAACTGACCTACAGAAATCTGACCAAATGAATTTGGATTTTTTTGATCCTTTAGAATAACTATAAATGGTTTATTGTTTATGTGTATGAGTCAACCCTGCCTCAATTTGAAGAACAGTGTGGCCGGTTTCACTCAATGTGTCTCTCTTTTGTTTAAAATAGACAGAATTTTAAGTGAAAAATACAACTGACCTACGGAAATTCAACCAAACGCATTCTTATTGTGTTTATCCTTTAATGGAATGATAATTGGGTCAATTTTGACGTTTAAGAGTCAACCCCGCCTCAATCCAAGGCACGGTGTGGCTGGTATCACTCGAAGTGTCTCTCTTTTGTATAAAATGGACAGAATTTTAAGTGAAAACCACAACTGACGTATGAAAATCCAAACAAACACATTCAGATTATGTTTATCCTTAAGGATAAGGATCCAAGGTTGAATTAGTGACATATATGAGTCTACCCCACCTCAATCCAAAGCACGGTGTGGCCAGTATCACTCCAAGGGTCTCTCTTTTGTTTAAAATGGACAGAATTTTAAGTGAAAACAACAACTTTCCTACTGAAATATGACCAACCACATTCAGATTGTGTAGATCCTTTAGGATAATGAACCATGGGTCATTTTGGATCTGTATGAGTCAGCCCCGCCTCAATAAGAGGCATGGTGTAGCCGGTAAGACCCAAAGGGTCTCTCTTTTGTTAAAAATGGACATAATTTTTAAGTAAAAACAACAACTGACCTATGGAAATCCAACCAAACCCATTAAAATTGTGTTGATACTTTAGGATAACAATTCATGGGGAATTTATGATGTGTAAGAGTCAGCCCCACCTCAATTAAAGGCACGGTGTGGCTGATATCACTCAAAGGGTCTCTCTTTTGTTTAAAATGTACAGAATTTTAAGTGAAAACAACAACAGACATACGAAAATAAAACCAAACACATTAGGATTGTGATTATGCTTTAGGAGAATGATCCATGGGTCATTTTTGATGTCTATGAGTCAACCCCTCTTCAATCCGAGCCATGGTGTGGCCAGTATCAGTCAAAGGGTCTCTCTATTGTTTAAAATGAACAAAATTTTAAGTGAAAAAGACAACTAACCTATGGAAATCTGACCAAATGCATTAGGATTATGTTGGACCATTAGTATAAAGATCCATGGGTCATTTTTTATTTGTATGAGTCAAAATCTCCACAATATGGGGCAGGGTGTGTCCGTTTCACTCAAAGTGTCTCTCTTTTGTTTAAAATGGACAGAATTTTAAGTGAAAACAACAACTGACGTTCAACAATCCGACCAAATACATTCAGATTGTATTGATCCTTTTCTATAATGATCCATGGGTCATTTGTGACATGTAATAGTCAACCCTACCCCAATATGAGGCACAATGGGGCCATTATCAGTCAAAGTGTCTCTCTTTTGTTTAAAATAGACAGAATTTTAAGTGAAAACAACAACTAACGTATAAAAATATGACCGAATGCATTCATATTGTGTTGATTAATTAGGATAATTATCCATGGGTCATTTGTGATGTTTACGAGTCAAACCCACCTCAATCTGAGCCATAGTGTGGCCGGTATCACTCAAAGGTTCACTCTTTTGTTTAAAATGGACAGAATTTTAAGTGAAAACAACAACTGACATACGCAAATCATACCATACACATTCAGATTGTGTTTCTCCTTTATTAAAACGATATATGGGTGATTTGGTGATGCGTACAAGCCAAAACCAAATCAATCTGAGGAACGGTGTGGATGTTATCACTCAAAGGGTCTCTCTTTTGTTTAAAGTGGATAGAATTTTAAGTGAAAACAACAACTAACCTACGGAAATCTGACCAAATGTATTCGGATTGTGTTGATAATTTAGGATAACGATCCATCGGTCATTTTTGACGTGTATGTGTCAACCCTACCTCAATATGAGGCATGGTGTTTCCGGTATCACTCAAATTGTCTCTCTTTTGTTTAAAATGGACATAATTTTAAGTGAAAACAACAACTGACGTACGAAAATATAACCAAACCCATTTAGATTGTGTTGAATATTTAGGATAACGATCCATGGGTCATTTTTTATGTCTATGAGTCAAACCTGCCACAATATGAGGCATGGTGTGGCCGATATCTGTCAAAGTGTCTCTCTATTATTTAAAATGGACATAATTTTAAGTGAAAACAACAACTTACGTACGGAAATCTTACCAAACACATTCCGATTGTGTTGAACCTTTAGGAGAATGATCCATGGGTCATTTTTTATGTGTACGAGTCAACCTCGTCTCAACTTGAGCCACGGTGTGGCCGGTATCACTCAAAGGGTCTCTCCTTTGTTTAAAATGGACAGAATTTTAAGTGTAAATAACAACTAACGTATGCAAATCTGACCAAATGAATTTGGATTGTGTTGATCCTTTAAGAGAACATTCCATGGAAGGCCCCCACAACCCCTAGGATGGCACCCCAACCCTTGGACTCCCCCACCCCCTAGACACCACCCCACCACCTACACACCTCCCCCACCCCCATGGACAACCACAACCACCCCCTTGGACACCACCCCCCTGGACAGCCCTAGAAAACCCCTGGACTACCCCCACCCCCTGAACACCACCCCACCCCCTGGACACCCCCACACCTCGAGACACCCCCACACCTAGAACCCCCCCCCCCCCGACCACCTAAACACCTCCACCCCTGGACACCCACCAACCCCATGGATGGAACCCGCACCCTTCCTAGATTCCACCCCACCACCTGGACACCCCAACCCCCTGGACACCCCCACCCTCCTGGACAACACCCCACCCTTGGACAACCCCAACAACCCCCTGGACCGCCCCCACCCCCCGGACACCCCCACCCCTAAGAAATCCCCCCTGACACCCTAGACACCAGCCCACCCCCCTGGACTCCCCTTGGATAGCCCCCCCCCCCCACCTAGAAACCACCCCCCTCTTAGACACCACCCCACCACATAGACACCCCACCCCCTGGAAACCCCCACCACCCCCTGGACATCACCCCACCCCCTTGGACAGCCCCCCAACCTCCTGGACTGCCCCCACCCCTTGGACACCCCCACCCCCTTGGACACCCCTAACCCCCCAGACACCCACATCCCACCCTCCTAGACACCACCCCACCCCCTTGGATTGCCCCACCAACCCCCTGGACCACCCCCACCCCCCAAACACCCCCACCCCAAGAAATCCCCCCCCCCCCACCGACACCCTAGAAACCATCCCACCCCCCTGGACAGCCCCCCCCCCCCCACCCACCCGGACACCCCCCACCCTCCTAGACACCACCCCACCACCTAGACACCCCCACCCCCTGGACACCCCACCCTCATGGACAGCCCCCACCACCCCCTGGACACCACCCCCCCCCCCCCCCCCTTGGGCATCCCCCCCAACCTCCTGGACCACCCCCACCCACCCTAGACACCCATATCCCCCCGGACACCCCCACCCCCTGGACACCCCCTACCCCCCTGGACAGCCACCCCAAATCCCTGAACAGCCCCCAACCCCTAAATTCTGAATTGAATTCTTTATGCATTTAATTAAATTATGAATTATGTGTTAATGGTTTATTAGTATACTTGTTGTATGGGTACACTTGGTGTAATTACCTTATGAACTATGTTTTAATTTTTTATGGGTATACTTACTTGTTAAGATGCTGAATTTTTTGCTGGTGTTTTTTGGGTGTGCTGTTGAAGAATTTTTTGTTGTAGCAGACATGGCATTTATCAGTGCTAAAAAAGTGCTAATAAAAGCCACTGTTATCAGTACTAAAAAAGAGCTGGGAAAGGATCAGTTTATTAGTGCTAAAAGAGTGCTGATAAAAACCACATTTATCAACGGTTTTTAGCACTGATAAAGGGATCCTTTATCAGCGCCTTTTTAGCACTGATAAAGTCTCCCTATATCCGCACATTTTTAGTTCTAATAAAATCTTCTTTTATCAGAACTTTTTTAGAACTGATAAAGTATCCCTTTATCAGTTCTTATTAAGCGCTGATAAAGGTGACCCACCGTTATCAGCACTTAGCTTTACAGAACTTTTTTAGCGCTGATAAATCCCATTTTGAGTGCTGATAAAGACGGTTTTTTTAGTAGTGATGCCACCATAAAATAAGTTAGGATAGGGTTTATGGGATATTTTTTCCTTCGGTGAGTAATAATTCTTATGGACAATAGAATCATATTCAATGAGTTCTTCCATGAACATTATTTATGATTAATTTAATCATATGATCTAATAATCCAGGTTTTCCCTAGGCCCATCCTTTGTGAAAATCCAATGTTGAGGTGTTTCAAGGGCTCTTAGTGGCTCATTTCAAGAGTTTTCCAAAATTCTAATTTTTTAATCGGCATTTCAGTGTGTCTTAATATCATTTAATCCACATGTTAGTGCATCGAAATGTCAGTCTTTTGGAATAACAGTGCATTGGTATGTCAGGGGTATCAGCAATTTTAAGTCAGGTGCGTTGGCATTGGTAGATCGAGGACATATGTGTCGGTAGGTTAGGGCATCGGTAGGTCAAGGCATTGGTAGCATAGCATTGGTAGGTCAAGGCCTCAGTAGGCCATGGTGTCGATAGGTTGAGGTATTGGTAGGTCGTGTTGGTAGTTCACCCGTCGGTGGATCAGTGTATGTGGCTCAGTGTTGGTGACTCACCCATTACCAACTCATTTCTAGTTTTTCTAGTTTCACCCCTATTACATGTTTTTCTCTGTTTAAAGCTAATCTATCAAATAACAACTATCCACTGATCTATCTCCACTATTTCAGACAGGAATTATTAAATATGAATTAATTCCAACGTGTGAAATCACCAACCCACGTGGGAAAGCCACGTTCTGACTTTTAAGTATTTTGAAACGGTCTCCCTAATTTTAGGATCCGGCCTCTTCTTAATCTGAGATCCACTCTTACTTATTCCATTTCATTTCTCTTGATCCTCTTAGATACTTCCTCTTGAGACGAGTTGGGTGCCCATGCTGGATCCCTTCCCTCTCAACCTTTGAGTTCTTCTCGAAATTCGTTCCACCCCTATTATTGTTACATGAAGGAACTTTGATATTTGATCATCCATGTAGGGATTTTTTTTTTCTTATATTTAACTGTGAAATGTATGATGTGGGTATATTAATGTTTTCTTATAAGTAGTGGCTAGATACACTTCATGAAAATAGAATTAAAAAATAATTTTATATGATCAAAAGATAACTCACATAAATAAAATAATTGGAAAGGTGTGGTTTGATGTGGTTGCATATTTTATTTTGTTATCCTTGATTATCTTATGGGTGTTGTGGTTTTATGGATTCTTAAAATCATGATAGTTGGTTGTCTTTGCTTTTGTACTGGTGGTGTTTCATTTTTATGTTTTGATATACAGATGTAACATGGAATCATAATAATCTGGTACACTCAGTTAAATAAAGGGATACCCCATGATCAACCCAGTTCTTTGATCACCTAGGTTAAATTCAAGTGTAAATTAATGAACCCCTATTAGTTAAATTTAATACGCTTAGTTTGATGATTGTAGTTATGTTGTAGAGACCCAAAGCATTGCGTACATGGACATTACATTACTTTTGCTAAATACTTAATACATAACAAAAACAGACACCAAAGGACTGTAATAGTTCAGTGTCTTTGGAAACTCAGAATATAATCTTTTAATATTGGCGAAATATCTTTAAAATATCCCATAAATATCTTCCCTTTTTTTACCTAAAACATTTATTTATATCCTGGGGAAAAGAAAACATATAAAGGGTGAGCTCAAATTCCCATTAAGGGTAAACATAGAGAACATAAAACAATCCATAAACATCTGAATGCAAAAACATGAACATAAAATCTAAACTTCAAAATCTTGGGAAAAGACATGAATCTTGGAAGTACGTAAGGCATACATCATAAGGGAACATCAATTATGATAAAATAGCATGGGAATAAATCATGTAATTGTGGAAACCATTAAACAAATTTTATGATTTCCATAGTAGCCAAGGCATTGCTGCCAGGACCATATTAGTGGACAAAGTCCCTTTTTGAATCGAGTTCACTCCTCATTCCAGTCCTATATCACTGAACCAGATTAACTTACCATTCCAGCCATGTCTATATCATGAGATATAAGTCTTAACCCAATTAATTTGAGGTAGATATAGGTCTCACCCATCTCATAATGAAATTATTCTTACTTGTTCCGCAAAATAAACATAAAACATTCATCATAACCCAAATAATAAAATGGGTTTCATAAGCATCATCCCATCATAACATAATCTATATAAAACAAATGGATATAATTTCATAATAAGAGAATTAAAACCATTTAAATCATAGATACATTATACTTGAAACATACACATATGAAATAATGTCATCTTAGATGCAAAATGGTTTTGATAAAACACTTGAAATGAATTCTTGAAGAAAATATCCTTTCTTCTTCAAAATAATTTTATTTTCACAAAATGCCATGAAATATTAAAAGAAAAGTATTTTATTGAAAATATTAATAAATGTTTGTAGAGGAAACTTCATTGAAATAAGTCATTATGAAACCGTAAAAATCCATTCACGCCGTATAAGTTAAAAATAAGATTCTTCAAGAACTTTTGTCGGAAAAGTCAAAAAAGTAACTCATAACGTAAAAAGAAGAAATATTCCTTACATACCATGTAGTAAAAGATAAAAATGGGTAAAAAGGACTTAAAACATACCTAAAAAACTTTTAGAAAACATGGAAATGGATGATAACAATTGCACTAGTAAATACTTACTAATAAACAATCTTGGATAAGAACGAGATTGGAAAGGTTATCCCTTACCTTTTGTATGATATGCTTCGTAGGTATCTGAACCTACTGTATAATGATTTACATAATGTCATTTAATTATTAAAGAATCATATTAATTGTTATTATATCATATATGGTTTACTTATTACTTTATATTACCTGTTCTTTTGTAAATTCGATGTAAAAGCAGCGATTTAGGTAAAATCGTTTCATTTATTGTACGTGTTTCGACTTGTTGTTCTTGATATTATTACTTATATCCTGATTTACTTAATTAAAGAATTAAAAACATGATTTATATATAATATATATTCATAATATACATATATATATATGATAAATCGATAAATGGAATGAAATACGCCGTTCATGGAGACGGTAGGCCGTACGTACACATGAATGTTGTTTTCGTCTACTTATTGAATTGAATGGAATTAAGTAGATGAAATACATATATATATATATATATATACATAAATCCATTATCATTATTATTTCATATATTTCATTATTATTCATTATATATACTTTATAATCATCCATGAATGGTTAACATGGATAATGAATCTCATCGCTTCGTGGAGACGGTAGTCCGTACGTACACACGAGTGATTATATCATTCCCATGATTGTGGAATTTGTATTGAAGTGTATGTATAATAATTCAGAATCAATATCACTTTACAATAATAATATATAGATATTTATTTACACCATTATACCCATCCATGTAAGGTGGTGGTCGAAAATAGATTACACGACGACGTGGAGACGATATTCCATACGTACACACGCGCGGTGATTTCATTTTCTATAGGATGGATAGAAGGTGAAATGCGGTTATTTAATATTTATAATAACATATCAGTATATAAGTAATACTGATGTTATTACTTTATAATGAAACAACTAAATAAGAAGAAGTTTAAGAATAAAGAAACTTGAAAGAATCGTTAGAAGAGATTACCTCTTCTTCGACGCAACTCCTTTAATCTTCTTCTTAGGGCACTGGAGTTGGTCTTTTGATAAGGCCATAACATCTATTATATAACTAGAGAGGTTTAGAAGAGTAATTTTCAGGGTTTGTCTGAGATTCGAGGCTCAGAAGGGTGTGAAGAGAAGAGGGAAGGGGTTCCATTTTTATAAGGGAGGAGAAGGTCACCTTAGGAAAACTTAAAATTTTATTTTATAACAGAGTCATATTCGGTTTTTAATAGCTCCAAATTGATTTATTTCAAATATAAGGTGGGGATGGGACTAAATAATCTCAAACAATAGGTTTTAGACAATTTTAGGTTACTATTTTATCCTTATCATTTAGATTTAACTCTATGTTAAATAATTTAACTTTTACTGTGTCTTTTTGTTTTCTTAAACTATATGGTTAATAAACATACAATAACAATCCAAAAGAACCCCAAGTGGTTCATTATTAATATATATAGTTATCTAAGTCATTTGGATGAACTTTAGATTTTTAGGAATATAATAACAATTAATAATATAATATTTGTTTTAAAAACTATTTTATGTCAATTTTGACACTATTTGGTAATTTATTTTTGTGAAAATCATAACAACATGATTATTTCGAACACAGTTAATTTAATAAATAATAACAAGTCATATTCACCTAAAAAATTATTGAAATTCATAAAAAGTCTCAAATTACATTTTTTTGGGTATTTATAACATCAATTATGTTAATATTTCATTAATAAGGTAATTATTTCATCATCATTTTGTCATAAATAAATTAAATTATTTAATGTCTAAAAATTATAAATAAAATATAAATATGTAGGAAATATTTTTATCTTTCTAATGAATATTTATAGTCGAATTTATCTTATGTATAACCCTATATTAAAAATGTTTTAGTTATTAAACATTGATTTTAACTATTTTAACTCTTCTTTAAATAAAATAATAATAAGTGTCCTAATCTAATACAAGTGGATCTAAAGGGTAATATTTTATTCATAAGGTTGTTTTTGGTCAAATTACACTTATCCAATAGAATTAGTACATGTGTTAGGGTAATAATAATATCATTTTTACCCTTAATTTCTCTATTTACTTTTTACCGTGGTAAATAAAAGTAAAACGTTACTATTCACCAAAAATTATTTTTATCTTATTGAACCACATTTTACTCCTTGATATTAACCGTGTCTCTTGGATTTTCAAAATTCCACTCACAGAAGTAGTAAAATTAAATTTTATGTAAATTTTCAAATTCTACTAAGAGGTGGGTAAAAGACGGTGAAAAGTTCAATAAAATTTTTATATATCTAAAATTATTATAAAATGACACAAATGAATTACATTGAACTTATATAGGTATTATGTATCAATTTTTACCTAAATAAATTTGAATAAGTAATTATTTAAATAAAAATTTGGTTATTAAATAATAACCCAGTGTTTTCACTATTCATCAAAAATTGAATGTTTTCAGAAAAATACCAAAATTTCACTCTAGGCTAATTTCGATATTTTTAATCCAAAAATGAAGTCCATTTTGAAAGATAAAATTTACAAAATTTCAAAAACTGGGTATTACAATTCATAACTGCTAGTTAATAATAATAATATTATAATACCTTGTTTAATGAAACTCAGTATTGCGTATAACACACGCTATTGAGGACGTTCTTGATTGCGAGAAATGAAATCCAAGTCAGGGCTGCATGTAGTGAAAGATTCGTTTGGTGTTTTATATAACATAATCAAAACTTATTTCATTTATACATTAAAAAAAATCTCTACTTAATGTTGCGTAGAATAATTTCCACAAAACGAACTTGAAATTGTGTGTAACACGAGCCAAGAATATTGTTGTGTATACTGCAAGCTAATATGGTGTTGTCTATAGTACAAGCTAATAATGTTGACATAATGTAGTGTCGAATAATTTCAAAAAAATGAACTTGAAGTTGTGTGTAACACATGCCAAAAATAGTGTTGTGTATACTGCAAGCTAATACAGTGTTTGCGTATAGTACAAGATAATCATGGTGTAGTGTATAATAGAAGACATCAAAGAAATTAAAAATAAAATATCTCATTAAATCTCGGGGTGCTATATTCTACCCCCCTCAAAATGAATTTCTCCCTCAAAATTCATCATGGTTATAAATGGTTTATTACTTGAAAGCTTATTTCATAGAAACCCACATCGTAAAAAGGAATACTAAAACTTTATTTTAAATATGGAAGTTAGAATCAAAACAGTCACCCAAAGTAACTCAGCACTAGGTTTCCACATAGGACAACATAGGTGAAAATATGGATATGTTAGAGAAATATAACCATCAAATTCTTCTGAAGAGTGGTAGAGTACATGGCTATGAAAAATCCAACAATCACAAAGCCATAAATTTGTGATGATCTAAGATACCATCTGATTCATCAGATATAAGAGCACTAAGACAACATTTTTGGTTTTCAAGATCATTTCCCTAATGTTGATGAACTTTTTCATGAAGAGAAATACTTACTAGATTTCAGTGTAATATCATTGTTGGTCATTCCATGATCAATTTCCACTTCATCTCTATTTAAAGAAATGAAGTTGAATTTTTCATTCATGAAGTGTTAGCAGATCATGCGATAGAATGATAAGTCATCTCATCTGTTTCTATCATAAAAAGGTTATCATATGTTATTAAAAATACATAAGTCCATATATGGTGAGATAAATCGTATATGATTCCATCAATGGACTTATAATTCATCTATCATACTGCATAATAAAATAAAACTAGTTTCTACTAACCAGGGACTTCCTGTAGGCCAGTGGTATGCGATAAAGGCATGTCACACATTGTTTGTGGGTTTGATTCCCACATCCTTGTCCGACGCGACATGTTGTCACTCTTCCTATAGGTTTTCCTTTTTCTAAAACTATACTATTATAACATTCCAGAAATAATATCGAAAAAAAAGTTCTATCCTTAAATAATACCGTATTATGTCCTACATAATCCATTCTAATCTGTAGGCTTATCCAAAATACATCTGTCCAATCTTATAGTATAAATAAAATGGTTACTTGAAAGGTCACATAACAAGCACGTGAATAAAATAATTTATCCCCCATATATCATAAGATATATCTTATTGGTCACATTCCACACATGTGAATACCTTAATCATGTATTCTTTTGAAACATGAATTACCATAGAACCTTAGTGAAAACATGAGGGCTATAAAAAGTTAACTCTTTCCACATACCAAAATCCCAAAAATTCTATATACTCAAACCTTGATATAACTTTGTCCTTATATCAGTCATGAGCTCATTAATACTATCAAAATTTCATTTTCTCTTTATCCTTTCATTATGTGCATATCATCTTCTTTCCAAAAATATCTGAACAACCCTTCATGGTTACCAGTACCATTCAACATATACTTTCAAATACATTAGAAAAAACAATAGTGTAACAATCCTTAGATGTTTCTTTATTCCATAGTACGATTAAATTACCTATACAACATAACTCTTGATAAACATACAATCATTCCACTACCTTCTTAAACCATTGACCAAGCTTCAACACTTCTTTCATCTCATATATCATTTGTAGTCTCCTCATCATCATCCACATAAATACTGCCCATATAACCATGCTGATTCTCTTCATGAGATTTTACCTAAGAGAATTGGTTTGTATAATGCCCATACATTCCACATATAATACATCTAATCATTGTTGATGTCATAGAAATACCATTATCCTTCTCCATAGTGTTAACTGAACCTTTTCCTTTGCACTTACTAGATTTGTGTCCTTCTTTTCTGCACCCAAAGAATCTTCATGTTCCTTTGAAACATTCACCTTGATGCCTCTTCCCACATGATTTACATGAGGGAAATTGAACTTTATTTCCTCTATGATCATCATGAAACTCCATCTTTATCTTATTAGATGAGTCGGGATACTTACCAAAGTTGAGATTATTGATCATATTGTGAGATTTCTGATTAGGCATAATAATGATGTTTTGACTTCCAAATCCCATTTCATTTGGTTTCTCCTGAAGAATATCATCCCATTGTCCACCATATCTTCCATTTTCGTGAATCTTCCTATTTCCATCCATTTTCTAAAACCCAAAAAGAACAGTGTGAGAGGAAAAAGTCATAATAAAGGGGAAGTACCTTCAATATCTAACATCTTAGGTTATATTCTATGATCGTTACCATAATTCTAGGACTATAACCTATACTTATACGTAACCTTAGGGACATCCCTAGACATACCATAGAAATATCTCTAGAGATATCACTAAAGTTTTCGCATCCTAGTTTCCAAAGGTTGACTAAACATTTCCTATGATACCAAATGTAGAGACCGAAAGCTTGACATACATGGACGTTACATTACTTTTTCAAAATACTTAATACATAACAAAAATAGACACCAAAGGACCGTAATAGATTAGTGTCTTTGGAAACTCGGAATATAATCTTTTAATCTTGGTGAAAGATCTTCAACATCACCCATAAATATCTTCCATTTTTTTACCTAAAATCTTTCTTTATATCCTGGGGAAATGAAAACATATAAAGGGTGAGCTCAAATTCCCATCAAGGGTAAACATAGAGAACATAAAATAATCCATAAACATTTGAATGCAAAAACTTGAACATAAAATCTAAACATCAAAATCTTGATCAAAGACAAAAATCTTGGAAGTACGTAAGGCATATATCATAAGGGAACATAAATCATGATAAAATGGAATGGGAATAAAGAATGTAATTTTGGCAACCATTAATCACATGTTATGATATCCATAGTAGCCAAGGCATTGCTGCCAAGACCACCTTAGTGGACAAAGTCCCTTTCTGAATCGAGTTCACTCCTCGTTCCAGTCCTGTGTTACTGAACTGGATTAACTTACCATTCCTTCCATGTATATCTCATGAGATATAAGTATTTACCCAATTCATTGGAGGGAGATATAGGTCCCACCCATCTCATAATGAAATCACTCTTTCTTGTGCCACAAAATAAACATAAAACATTCATCATAACCCAAAGAATAAAATGGGTTTCATAAGAATCATTCCATCATAACATAATCCATATAAAACAAATGGATATAATTTCATAATAAGATAAGTAGAACCATGTAAATCATAGAGACATTATACTTGAAACATACACATATGAAATAATGTCATCTTAGATGCAAAATGGTTTTGTTAAAACACTTGAAATGAATTCTTGAGGAAAATATCCTTTCTTCTTCAAAATCATTTTCTTTTCACAAAATGCCATGAAATCATAAAAGAAAAGTATTTTATTGAAAATAGTAATAAAATTTTGTAGAGAACACTTCATTGAAATAATTCGTTATGAAACCGTAAAAATCCATTCACGCCGTATAAGTTAAAAATAACATTTTTCTCATACTTTTGTCAGAAAAGTCAAAAGAGTAACTCGTAACGTAAACATAAGAAAGGTTCCTTAAGTACATTGTTTTAAAAGATAAAAATGGGTAAAATGACTTAAAATATACATATAAACACTTTTATAAAACATGGACATGGATGATAACAATAGCACCCGTAAATACTTATGAATAAACAATCTCGGATAAGATCGAGATTGGAAAGGTTGTCCCTTACCTTATGTATGATATGCTTTGTATGTATCCGAACCTCCGGTATAATGATTTAAATAATGTAATTTACTTATTAAAGAATCATATTCATTGTTATGATATCATATATGGTTTACTTATGACTTTATATTACATGTTCTTTTGTAAATTCGATGTAAAATTAGCAATTTGGGTAAAATCGTTTCATTTATTGTACATGTTTAGACTTGTTGTTCTTGATATTATTACTTATATCCTGATTTACTTAATTCCATAATGTGAAAAATGATTTATATATAATATATATTCAGAATATACATATATATATGACAAATCGATAAATGGAATGAAATACGCCGTTCATGGAGACGGTAGGCCGTACATACGCGTGAACACTGTTTTCGTTTCCTTATTGGATTGAATGGAATTAAGTATATGACATAAAAATATATATACATAAATAAATTATCATGATTATGTCATATATTTAATAATTATTCATTATATATACTTTATAATCATTCATGAATTGTTAACATGGAGAATGAATCTCATCTCTTCATGGAGACGGTAGTCCGTACGTATGCATGAGCGATGATATCATTCTCATGATCGTGGAATTGTATTGAAGTGTATGTATAATATTTCAGAATAAATATCACTATAAAATAATCATATATAGTTATTTATTTACACCATTATACCCATCCAAGTAATGTGGTGGTCGAAAATATATTACACCACGGCGTGGAGACGGTATTCCGTACGTACGCATGCGCGGTGATTTCGTTTTCTATAGGATGGATAGAAGGTGAAATGGGGTTATTTTATATTTATAATAACATATCAGTATATAATTCATACTTATTTTATTACTTTATAATGAAACAACTATAGAAGAATAAGTTTAAGAAGAAAGAAACTTGAAAGAATCGTTAGAAGAGATTACTTCTTCTTCTATGCACCTCCTTTAATATTCTTCTTTGGGCACTAGAGTTGGTCTTTTGAGAAGACCAGAACCTCTATGATATAACTAGAGTGGTTGAGAAGAGGAATTTTCAGGGTTTTTTCGAGCTTCAATGCTCAAAAGGGTGTGAAGAGAAGAGGGAAGGGGTGCCCTTTTTATAAGGGAGGAGAGGGGCACCTTAGGATAACATAAAATATTATTTTATAATAAAGCCATATTCAGTTTTTAATATCTCCAATTTGATTTATTTCGAAGATAAGGTGGGGAGGGGTTGAAATCATCTCAACCAATAGGTTTTAGACAAGTTTAGGTTACTATTTTATCCTTATCATTTATATTTAACTCTATGCTAAATAATTTAACTATTACTGTGTCTTTTTGTTTTCTTACACTATATGGTTAATAAATTTACTATAACAAGACAAAAGAACCCCAAGTGGTTCATTATTAATATATATAACCTTATCTAAGTCATTTTTCAGAACCATAGATTTTTAGGAATATAATAACAATTAATAATATTTTATTTTATTTAAAAACAATTTTATGTCAATTTTGACACTATTTGGTAATTGATTTTTGTGAAAATATAACAACATTATTAGTTCAAACAAAGTTAATTGAATAAATAATAACATGTCATATTAACCTAGAAAATTAGTTAAATTCATAAAAAGTCTCAAATTACATTTTTTTGGGTATTTATAACATCAATTACGTTAATATTTCATTAATAAGGTAATTAGTTCATCATCATTGTGTCATAAATAAATTAAATTATTTAATGTCTAAAAATTATAAATAAAGTACCATTATGTAGGAAATATTTTTATATTTCTAATTAATATTTATAGTCGAATTTATCTTATGTATAACCCTATATTAAAAATGTTTTAGTTATTAAACATTGATTTTAATTATTTTAAGTCTTCTTTAAATAAAATAATAATAAGTGTCATAATCTAATCTAAGTGGACCTAAAGGGTAATATTTTATTCATAAGTTTATTTCTGGTCGAATTAAACTTATTCAATAGAATTAGGACATGTTTTATGGTAATAATAATATCATTTTTACCCTTAATTACCCTATTTACTTTTTACCGTGGTAAATAAATGTAAAAAGTTACTATTCGCCAAAAATTATTTTTATCTTATTGAACCACATTTTACTCCTTAATATTAACAATGTCTCTTGTATTTTCAAAATTCCACTCACAGAAGTGGTAAAATTAAGATTTATGTAAATTTTCAAATTCTCCTTGGAGGCGGGTAAAAGACGGTGAAAAATTCAATAAAATTTTTATATAACTAAAATTATTATAAAATGAAAAAAATTAATTACATTGAACTTATATTGGTATTATGTATCAATTTTTACCTAAATAAATTTAAATAAATAATTATTTAAATAAAAAGTCGGTTTTTAAATAGTAACCCAGTGTTTTCACTATTCAACAAAAATTGAAAGTTTTCAAAAACATACCAAAATTTCACCCTAGGCTAATTTCGATATTCTGAATTCAAAAATGAAGTCCATTTTGAAAGATAAAATTTACAAAATTTCAAAAAGTGGGTATTACTATTCATAACGGCTAGTTCGTAATAATATTATTGTGATACCTTGTTTAGTGAAACTCGGTATTGCATATAACACACGCTATCGAGGAAGGTCTTGATTGCGTGTATTGCAAGACAAGTCTGGGCAGCGTATAGTAAAATCTCTGTTTATTGTTGCGTATAACATAATCAAAACTTATTTCATTTATACCTTAAACAAAATCTATCCTTAATGTTGCGTAGAATAATTTCCACAAAACGAACTTGAAATTGTGTGTAACACGAGCCAAGAATAGTGTTGAGTATACTGTAAGCTAATATGGTGTTGCATATAGTACAAGCTAATATGGTGCTTCGTATAGTACAAGCTAATCCTGGTAACTTAATGTTTTATAGAATAATTTCCACAAAACGAACTTGAAATTGTGTGTAACACGAGCCAAGAATAGTGTTGTGTATACTGAAAGCTAATACGATTTTGCATATAGTATAAGTTAATCATGGTGTAGTGTATAATAGAAGACATCAAAGAAATTAAAAATAAAATATCTCATAAAATCTTGGGGTGTTACATATGTGATGTGTGTTCTGGTCTAGGTTATGTGGGATTGGTATGTGGGGTGGTACATAGGGGTGTGTTGGTGTCTCAATCTAAGAGACTGGTTTATTGTGGAGTGTATGAACTTACATGCAACTAAACTACCTTTATGTTTTGTTTTGGTCGTGAAGTGACATCGAGCAGTGGGATTGTGGTGTGGTTTTGGACTCGTTATGTAGTGGGGCTACATTTGTGATTTTTTGGGCTGTGGGGATACAAGGAAGGGTTTTGAGAGAAGTAATGGGTGATATTACTTTGAAGAATTATATTTGATATTAGTCGAATGGGGATGTGTAGTGGGACTGAAAGTCTAGTCTTGTTTTGTTGTACAGTGGGACTGTAGTTCCATTTTTCTTGTTTTTTTTTGTGGTTACGGTTGTTAGTTTTTAGGTAGTGATAGAATAATTTAAAGTAAATCCCCTTAAATAAATAAATGGATGTTGAAAAAAAGGGGGTTTGGTTTATCCTTGGTAGTTTTTGTCGTATGGTTTTGCATATATGGGTAGGAGTAAAAGAAGGTCCTAGTGTGGGATTGTAGTCTCTTCGTGTAAAATCTGTATGTTGGGGATGACTATTTGTTTACCTATATATATGTATTTTAGTTCCTTGTCATTTCTATATGCACCACACCCTTGTTTAGAACTATATGACAAACACCTCCATTTCATGGGGAAGTGTGTCTTTCCCAACATGCCAGTAGGAGGATGTATGGCTAGTTACTAATTTTTCTTCCTCATACCCTCTTTTGGATCTTGCCACTCAGGCATATAAATGTAGGATGTAATGGATTGAGGCTTACCATTGTCCAATATTCTTTGGGAAAGTGTTTTTTTGGACCATGGGCTCAGATGTTAGCAGGACAGGAATGTTTTCTCAAGTATCTTCAAGATGAGGAAAAGTTGTCTTCGAGTGTGGCGGGGGTTATTCTGGCCCAGATTTCTATGGGTGTTGTTTTGTGTGGTTTGATTCCTAGATGTGTGCAGGTAGGTTTCATCGTTGGGACTACGTATGGGAAGAGTGGAAGCATCAAGACATCAGATCGTTAGGAATGAGAAGTTAACCAGTGGAAAAGTGGTGTGAAGGTACCCAAATGTCGATGTGCTTTTATTATTACTTTACTTGATTTGAGTTAATGGGTGGGTGTTCCTTGTTTAGGTTGGTATTGTTAGTATTCCATGGTATGTGCTTTAGGTTCTAATATTCTCTCACAGGGGAATTAGTATGTTCCCTCACTTGTGCACATGTATCTTTAGTTTTCACTATTGAGTATACTTGTATGCTCACCTTACATATGTAAAACTATTTTCATGTTTCTAGGAGGACATTGAGGACCATTCTAGACCTTACTATCTTAGGCATTAGGATAGTTGTTTTTTCTACTTAGTTTTCTTTCCTTTGGTAAATTAATGGGGGTTTTGTCTTACCCTGTATCAGTTTTACTTTTGAACATGCATGTGGGAAGGGATTCTTGGATTTACTTTTATCTTTATTCTTTTGTGTTACTGGGATTTACCATATTATCCCACAATCTTGTACTATAAAAAGGTTATTTCCTTCCATTTATTTGAGATTATATACCCTTGGTGCTAGTCGCCACTCTGGGGCCAACTGAAGGCGGGATTCGGGGTCATTATTGTTGTACCTCTCGTTCCCCTCGTTGTTTGATTTTCATGATCACAATCACCTTATTATTTGTCTAATATTGTTTGAAGTGTTTTTGAATGATAGGCACAAGGTTGCCAAGAAGTTGGCTCAAGAATGGACAAGAAGTGGACTGAATTTCAGTCCACCGGCCAACCGGTGTGATAGCACCGGCCCGCCGGTGGACCTGGCAGAGGCATTGCCCACTGCCAGGTTCCACCGGTCAGCCGGTGGCTCTGTCACCGGCCAGTCGGTGGCACCCAGACCAATGGGCCAGCTACTGTCTCCCCACCGGCCAGCCGGTGGCTCCTCCACCGGTCAGCCGGTGGAGCCTGGACCAAAATTCTTCTCCTCTGCCAAGGCACCGGCCAGCCGGTGGAGCTGTACCGGCCAGCCGGTAGCCCAGTCAAACTAGCCGTTGGCTTTGACCAGTCAACCCTCTTTTGGCCTCCAACGGCTCCGAAGACCTCTCCAACGGCTCCGAAGGCCCCCAATGGGTTCCTTGCCTATAAATAAAGGCCAAGGAAGCCCCGGACACTAACCGGATCACATACCAAGCCAACAGACACATTTTCCATCATTTGGCGTACCTCCGGCGGACTTCCTTCAAGGAACCCACCTTGCTCCAACAACTTCCACATCCAAGGAGCTCCTTCAAAGAAGCTTGGAAGCGGCCTTCAAACTCTCCTATCAATCAAAGGCGCCCAAGGCTTCTCCAATTACGGGTTTTATTGTATTTATCTTTTTGAGCTTTCAAATTGGGTTTGTGCCTACAAACCCCAACTCCTTTTCTATTCCTCTCTCTTTTGGGTTTCACATCACCATTAAGGTGTGAAGAGGTTGTCAAGCTTTCCTTTAAATAGCTTGAGACATAGGTGAGCTATCTTTCACCTGTAAGAAGGATAGTGGGTTCTTTCTAAACCATTAAAAGCAAGTGGGTTCTTGCTTAACCACCAAAAGCAAGCTGTAATAGGTTCTAGTGCTACCTCAAAGCCTAGTGGGTTTCTTGCTAAAACCATTGAAAAGCAAGCGGTAGGAATTTCTCAACGGTTTAGTTGGGAGCGGAGACGTAGGCCGGGTTTTCGGCCGAACTCCGTTATCAATTCTTGTGTCTTGCCTCTTTATTTCCGCTGCACTTTCAACTTTGATTTTAAATTGTTAATCATTTTTTAAAAGGCAATTCACCCCCCCTCTTGCCATCCTTCCCGTTTTTCTCCGCCCATCAATTGGTATCAGAGGAAAAATTTGAGTAATACCTTAACCGGTTTCAAATTAAAGATCCTTTTGTGATGGCTTCTACCGCTTCAACCTCTTACGCCCCCGAAGGCTTTTCTTTGGATCGTGCTCCATTCTTTGATGGAACCGATTATTGTTTTTGGAAAACCCGCATGACCAAATTTCTTAAAAGCATTAGCTATCCTATTTTTAGAATTGTTATGCATGGTTTTACCCTCACTTCTTCCGATGAGTCTAAGTGGACCACCATGGATATTAAGAATTTTGATCTTGATGGCAAAGCCATGAACGCTCTTCATTGTGGTCTTGACCGTAATGTTTTTAATTGCATTTCTACTTGCTCTACTTCATATGATATTTGGAAATATTTAGAGCTAACCTATGAAGGTACTAGCGAGGCTCCAAAGCAAGAATCCGATCAAAATCAAGAACCCGATGAAAAGATCAAGCCCGTTTGCCCACCTCACAAGAAAAGGTCCAAGAAGAAGAAGAAGAAGGATTTAAAGAAAAATTGGAGTGATAGCTCCTCCTTCTCTTCTTTCTCCTCGAGAGACAATGGTAATAATTTCCTAATGGCAAAACATGAGGTATCTTCCTCCTCTTCCTCCTCTTCCTCCTCTAGTTCTTCTAATTCATTTAATCATCTATCTTATGAAGAACTCTCACACGCTAGAGACCAACTAGAAAAAGGTTTTCACGAACTCTCGTCAAAATTCGTTGCTTTGAAAAAGAATTTCAAAAAGATTTCCTCCGAAAAAGACCAACTTCTCAAAGAGAAGGAGGAACTCTCCCTAAAAATCCAAAATTTCCCCAATGTTGATTCTTTGGAATCAACCATTAAGGACCTTAGAGAATCCCTAGCCATGTTCACCCAAGGTGAACAAAATTTGTCCAAACTCTTAGGTTCTCAACGAGTATCTAGAACCACCAATGGACTTGGCTACACCAATATAGCTTCCTCCTCCCATGCACCAACTGTTTTTGTAAGGGGGAGCTCTAGTTTTAAATTTTGTAATTATTGTAAGAAACCCGGGCACCTCATTTATGAGTGTGATTGCAAAAATGCCCAGTACGGTAGGCCAAAGACTATTTTCTATTCCGATGAGTTTTATAGGAGAAGACCCGCCATGAAACAAATTTGGATTGAAAAATCCCTTTTGGTGAGTCTCTCCGGGCCAAAAATAGTTTCGTTTCCCCGATGATCTTTTGTTTTATTTAGGGGGAGAAATTTTCTTAAATTCAAAAATCTCTTTCGATTCATTTTTCAATTTAAATTCATTTTTGATTCAAAACTCTCAATTTCAAAAATTTCATTTGGTTTCAAATTTCAAATTTCAATTGGTTTTTTATTCAAAACATTCAATTCAAACTGTTATTCAAATTTTCATTTCAATTTCAAAAATTTCAATTGATTTTTCAATTCTCATATCTAGTTTTTCAAACCCTTTCCCTCAATCAAGTTTTATGCCCCGAGCTATTTTGATAATCACAAAGGGGGAGAATTTCTTGATTGATTGGGGGAGAAACCTTTTGATCATGCTTAGCATTTATTTTCAATTTATTCATTAAAAGCATGCCTTTAATTTTTGTATTTTACATTTATTGTTTTGGTGATTGTGATCATCAAAATAGGGGGAGATTGTTGTACCTCTCGTTCCCCTCGTTGTTTGATTTTCATGATCACAATCACCTTATTATTTGTCTAATATTGTTTGAAGTGTTTTTGAATGATAGGCACAAGGTTTCCAAGAATTTGGCCCAAGAATGGACAAGAAGTGGACTGAATTTCAGTCCACCGGCCAACCGGTGTGATAGCACCGGCCAGCCGGTGGACCTGGCAGAGGCATTGCCCACTGCCAGGTTCCACCGGTCAGCCGGTGGATCTGTCACCGGCCAGCCGGTGGCACCCAGACCAATGGGCCAGCTACTGTCTCCCCACCGGCCAGCCGGTGGCTCCTCCACCGGTCAGCCGGTGGAGCCTGGACCAAAATTCTTCTCCTCTGCCAAGGCACCGGCCAGCCGGTGGAGCTGTACCGGCCAGCCGGTAGCCCAGTCAAACTAGCCGTTGGCTTTGACCAGTCAACCCTCTTTTGGCCTCCAACGGCTTCGAAGACCTCTCCAACGGCTCTGAAGGCCCCCAATGGGTTCCTTGCCTATAAATAAAGGCCAAGGAAGCCCCGGACACTAACCGGATCACATACCAAGCCAACGGACACATTTTCCATCATTTGGCGTACCTCCGGCGGACTTCCTTCAAGGAACCCACCTTGCTCCAACAACTTCCACATCCAATGAGCTTCTTCAAAGAAGCTTGGAAGCGGCCTTCAAACTCTCCTATCAATCAAAGGCGCCCAAGGCTTCTCCAATTACGGGTTTTATTGTATTTATCTTTTTGAGCTTTCAAATTGGGTTTGTTCCTACAAACCCCAACTCCTTTTCTATTCCTCTCTCTTTTGGGTTTCACATCACCATTAAGGTGTGAAGAGGTTGTCAAGCTTTACTTTAAATAGCTTGAGACATAGGTGAGCTATCCTTCACCTGTAAGAATGATAGTGGGTTCTTGCTAAACCATTAAAAGCAAGTGGGTTCTTGCTTAACCACCAAAAGCAAGCTGTAATAGGTTCTAGTGCTACCTCAAAGCCTAGTGGGTTTCTTGCTAAAACCATTGAAAAGCAAGAGGTAGGAATCTCTCAACGGTTTAGTTGGGAGCAGAGACGTAGGCCGGGTTTTTGGCCGAACTCCGTTATCAATTCTTGTGTCTTGCCTCTTTATTTCCGCTGCACTTTCAACTTTGATTTTAAATTGTTAATCATTTTTTAAAAGGCAATTCACCCCCCTCTTGCCATCCTTCCCGTTTTTCTCCGCCCAACAATTATCTCTACTTTAACTTGATGATGGAATGATAGGGCACCTTTCCGTCCCTTCCCTCATCCAGTATAAGGAAGGTCATGACAGAATGGTATCAGAGGTGATGGTTGATAGATAGTATGGAGTTCAGGGTTAGGAATAGTTAGGATTACATGGGACGGTAGGGAAACAGTGTTAGGAAATATTGGTGCCTGAAATAGGACGGGGATGACTAGCTAAGACATGATATCTTAGGGGCCCTGTGATCTGATTTAAGGACTCTGGCCCTAATGAAAAACCTGGTGAGGATACACATATTGTAGGGTAAACACTCTAGGAAAGGTACATGTATCATAATGAATTTTTTTCTTTTGTGTCCTGGATATTTTGGGAAGTAAAATAACTAAAAAGTTCAAAAAAAATTTAAAAGAAATTTTCTTCATGACCCAGGCTTAGGAGTTTCTTGTTTTCTTTTTCAGCTATGGCACATGGGTGTCTTCCATGAGTGGTACAAGAAATATAGGCCCAACTGGTTGATCTATTAGATAAGTTGAGGGCTGATTGAGAGGTGGAAGATGACCAATTCCAGATGATGCATTGTGCCTTCCAGTAGAAGACTCTGGGAAGGTACGAGTGCAGCGCCTCAAACAAGGATATAGATAGCTAGCTTGAGGAGCTGGTGATCGCTTTCAACTTGATCCAGGCTCCAATAGAGAACTAATTTCCTTTTGTGGTGATCCATATTTGAGGATAAGTATGTTAGTGGTGGATTCTTTACCTTGGGGAGAATAAAGAAACTAAGATTTCGTGGATTGACTTTGAGAAGGATGTCAAGGCGGAATTCCTTTCTTCCACGATGAAGGCTTCAAAGAGGCTAGTGATTCTCTCCCACTACCAAGGGAGTATCTCGGTAAGGGAATTGGGGATCAAGTTCAAGGATCTCCTTCATTTTTATCTGGACCTATTTTGAGATGAGGAGTCATAGGCATGGTGCTTGGAAGAGGCACTCTGACCTTCTCTTCAGTATGTTGTTACTCTCTTTACTCTGCGGACATGCCTAAAAGTTCATAATAAGGCTAAAGTAGTTGAGAGGATGAACATGCTGGGAGGTGTGCTACAAGAGGGGAGCCAACTGAGTTCTTCAAAGGGGAAGGTCATCAGCAACAGGTCTCTAGCATCAGGGCCTTCCAGGTTTCGACCAGCGGGGATTATGCCTTAGCAGTTCCAGTTCCGATCTACCAATCCTCACCCTTTCCCATTGGTCCTAATATGAATATTCTTTATCTATGTAAGTCGTGAACATCTTCTAAATTAGTTCCCTATCCAAGTGTAGTACAATGGTGTTGGGTAGGTTCAGAAACCACCTTAGTAGCAATAGTTTCTAGCCAGACCCTTCCAAAAGTAGGGGAAGTGATCTCCCGCTCCATTGAGGGAGGACGGTGCCAGAGGAGGCTGACTATATGGTGATCCTCTGTGACCTCGAATAGGATTTGGTTGGGGAGGTGGTTGATAGTCGAGTGTAAGAGGGGGTGGGTGTAGGAAGTTTCACACCGCAGAGGTAGTAGTTCCAGTAGTGGTATAAGTTGTTTAAGGTATGATCAACTTGTTTAGTACTCTTGCATGTGCCTTGTTTGATTCAATATCTTTACACTCCTTTTTTACGCTCATTCAAGCCCATGACTTGGGTCTAGATGTAGATAGACCTTCCATTCCCATGGTGTTGAGTACACCAGTTCGAGGTTAGTCCATCCCATTTGGTGTTTTTTGGGGATGTAGACTGATGTTGGGGTTGCATCAATTCAGTGAGGATCTTCTTCTACTACAAATAAATCTATGTAATACCATCCTAGGAATTGAATGGTTGTTTTCCATGCACGATGTTATCAAATTATTCCATATAAGTTTCATGTTCTTAGATATGGGCAGCCAGCATGTATCTTTCGTTGGAATGTTTAGTTACCAGGAGGGTCGCCTTCATGTGGAGCCCCTTCTTTCTTTATTAGCTGATATATTTATTGAATTAGTGGAATCAATGATGGTGGAAGTTCTGAGGATTATCAGTGAGTTCCTGGATGTCTTCCCCAAATAGGTTTTTACTCTACCCCCTTGATGTGATGTTGAGTTTGGGATAGACTTATAACCATGTGCCCATCTGATTTCGAAGGATCTTTATCAGATGGGACCTTCAAAGTTGTGGGTGTTTTGGATTTAGGTTGATGACCTAATGAAGAATGGTTTAATTTGACCGAGTGTGTCACCATGGGGTTCTCTAGTCTTGTTCTCAAAGAAGGAATATGGTGGTCTCAGGCTGTGTATATACTACCGGAGACTAAATTAGGTAACAGTCAAGAATTGTTACCCCCTCTCAAGGATCGATGTCCTTCTTGAACAATTTAAGGGAGCATGTCGGTTCTCTAAGATTGACCTATGGTATGGATATCACTAGTTGAGGTTGATGTTGGGTGACAACCCAAAGACTGCTTTCAGGTGTAGATATGGGCATTTTGAGTTTGTGTTCATGTTGTTCTGCGTTACAAACATAGGGGTTATGTTCATGGGTCTCATGAAATTTTTTTTCATGAGTATCTAGACTGGTTTGTGGTTGTTATCATCGATGACATACTGATTTACACAATATTAGAGTAGGATCAGATCGAGAATCTAAGGACAGTTTTGGAGGTCCTCCGACACTACTAGATCATTGGGAACTTGTCTAAGTGAAAGTTTGGTACATGAGAGGTGCACTTCCTTGGTCACATGGTGTCCCATTTTGGAATAGTAGTGGACCCATTGAAGGTTGAAGTTGATGTTTCTTTGTAAATACCCTAGAATATGTCTAGGTTTCATGGTTTCGAGGGTGTGGAAGGTTATTACTGGAGGTTCATACTTGACTTCTCTCGAGTTGTATAAACTTTGACAGCCTTGACCAGAAAATACAAGGATTTCATATGGGGTGAAAAATTCCAGAAATATTTCACTTATTTTAAGGGGAAGCTGGTCTGTGCCCGAGTGGTGAGGTTTCCAGAGGAAGGGGTACTTTTTGAAGTGTTCTATGATGATTCTGGTCTAGGCTTGGGGTGTGTGTTGATACAGAAGTGTGGAGTGATCTCGTACGGTTCTAGAAAATTACATTCTCAAGAATGTAACTATGCCACCCACGACATGGAACGTGCAGTGGTCCTATTCGTGTAGATGTTGTGGTGGCATTACCTCATTGGGAACACTACTTGGTCTTCACAGATCACAAAACCTTGAGGTATATCTTCTCCCAGTGAGTGTTGAACTTCTAACAGCAGAGGTAAATGGAGTTTCTTTAGGAATACGACCATAAAATCTATTACAACTTATGAAAGGGCATGGTGGTGGATGATACCATGATTTGTAAGTCATAGAAATATTTATTTCGGGATTCCCCAGAGGCCTGGAAAGAAATTGAGTAGTTGGATTCTTTACATCTGGGATTGAGAGTGGAGGATGGTAGATGCTATATATATCAGATGACAGTGAAGTATTCCTTTGTTTGGAAGGTGGTGGAGTCTCAGTGGGGAGACTCAGAGGCTGGAGTGATGTGTGATCATGTTATCTAGGGTGATGCACCTGAGGTATGGTCGAAGGATAGTCAAAATCAGATGATGTTCTTTTGGAAGCTATTTTTCCCAGTGGCGATGCATGAAGGGGTTCTCGGTGAGTTCCATAACCCACCCCTGGCGGTACATCCAAGAGTCTCCAAGATGTATTCGGGAATGAGAGGTCAGATTTGGTGGCCCGGAGTGAAGTGAACAGTGGCGGAGTTTGTGGAAAGGTGCCTCATGTGTTAGTAGGTGAAGGCTTAACATCGTGTTCCTGGGGGTCTGTTGCAGCCCTTAGACATTCCCGAGTGGAAGTGGGATGAAATCTCGATGGATTTATTCATAGGAATACCCAAGTTTGTGGGGGGATTTGATGTCATTTGGGTAGTGGTGGATCAATTGATGAAATCAACTCACTTATTTGGAGTTAAGGGACGAGCACAGTGGATTCCATAGCACAAAGGTACCTCATTGAAGTGGTACGGATGCATGAAATTACAACATGAATAATTTTAGATCAGGATACATGATTTAATTCATGAGGTTTTAAGTGATTATAGTGTGATTTTTCCACCCGGATATACCTTATCACTTTTTTCCACCCTCATACGGATGAGCAGTTAGTGTGGACTATCCAGACGTTGGAGGACATATTGGGATAATGTGTTTTGGACTTTGGAGGATCAAGGGTATGAATATTTCCCCAAGTGGTGTTTTCCTATAATAATATCTATCACTCTACCGTTCGCATGTAACCATTCAAATACTTGTATGGAAGACCGTGTCATTTTTCTCTGTGCTAGATTAAGGTTGGGGAGGTAGGTTTTCTTGGCCAAGAGGTAGTGCAGAGCATGATGAAGAAGGTTCAGCTTGTGAATGAAAGGATGAAGGCATCTCAGGACCAGAAGAAGTCATATTTTGATCATAGGAGGAGACCCTTTGAGTTATAGGTTGGGTACCATGTGTTCTTAAAGGTCTCCCTCAATGTGGATAGTTATGTTTTGGAAAGGGGAGTAAGCTTTCTCTCAGGTTCATTGAACCTTTCGAGGTATTGGGATGAATTTTTAAGGTGGAATATCAGTGGGAATTACCACCACAGTTGGACAGGATCCACAACATCTTTCATGTATTTCAGCTTCATCGGTATCTACACGATGACTCCGACATCATAGATTTCAAATATTTTGATATCAAGGATGATGTGACATTTTTGGAGTTGCCAGTGAAAATCGAGGATCGTAAGGAGAAGGTGCTTCATGGACGGACCATTCTCTTGGTTCATGTGTTATGGAGGAATGATGGCCTTGATGAGAGTACCTAGAAATGGGAGACACAGATTTGTGCCTAGTACCAAGAACTATTCTATGTTTTGATCTCGTTTTTGTTTTGTTCCTTGCTTATTATGTAACGTTGGACTCTACTTGTTGTATGATAAATTGTTTCCCTAATCTATGATTTTTTTGTAAAATTAATGAAATTTTTGGCTGGGAGAACCTAAAACCTAATCAAGACGCATTAATTTGGATGTGACTAAACCCATGTCACTAAGTCAGTGCCACCCAAAGCAGATAGTATCATGACATGGAGAAAGGAGCTCCCTAATCCATGTGTCTGGATGGTGTGACCATTGGGGGTTTGTGTGGTTACCTGAGGTAGAGAATAATTAGGGTCTCTATAGTTGTTCATGAGATATATGTCAAGGTGGTGTCCTTGTATGTCGAGGTTTACACTCCACCTTTAGAACAACAAAAGGTGGTTTATTCCCGATAGGTATCTTAAGGGATTATTGTTCGAAACAATTTTTATTTTGGGTTAGTTTTAAATTATCGAATAAGATAGTAGGTTGAGAGGTATCTGATCTAATAACCCGGGTTTTCCCCAGGACTTTCCTTTGTGAAAATCTAGTGTTGATGTCTTCCAGGGGATCTCAATGGATCATTTCATGTGTTTTCCAAATTCCAGTTTTTCCATTGGCATGTCTATGCATCATCTTATTAGTGTGCTAACTTGTCATTGTGTCGTCATGTAAGTGTGTCGGCATGTCAGGGTGTCGGGGATTCAGGGGAATTGGAATCAGTGAGTTAGTGGAGTCAGCATCGGTATATCGAGTTATTCAGTGTTAGTAGGTCAGGGTATTGGTAGGTCATGGCATCGGTAGGTTAGGGCGTAGGTAGGTTATGGAATTGGTAAGTTGGGGCATCGGTAGGTTAGGACGTTGGTAGGTTGAGGCGTCAGTCGGTCAAGGAATCGATAGATTGAGGAATTGGTAGTTCATGTCAGTATCTCACCTGTCGGTGGCTCAACGTCGGTGGCTCCACATCAGTGACTCACCCATTGGTGAATTATTTCCAGTTTTCCATGTTTTTCTAGTTTCACCCCAATTATGTGTTTTTATCTTTTTAAAGGTATTCTATAAACTCATAGTCATCTACTGGTCTATATCCACTATTTATAATATAAATTATTAAATTTTAATTAATTCCAATTTGTGAAACTGCCAAGCCACATGGTCGATCCATGATCTGAATTTTATGTACTTAGAAATGGTCTCCCTGATTTTAGGATCTGGACTCTTCTTAAGAGAAGATCATCTCTTCCTTATTCCTTTTCATTTCTCTTGGTGAAATAGGAGACTTCCTCCTGATAAAATTCATGTGACCATGCTGGAGCCCTTCCTGCTCAGCCTTGGAGTTCTTCCTGTAAGTCGGTCCATCCCATGTTCTTGGCACAAAAAGGAAGTTCAATCTTTGATCAACCAAGTAGGGATTTTATTTTTCTTCTCTTTAATTTGTCATCATTCAGGGTGGTTATGTTAATTTTTTCTTATAAGGAGTGTCCAAATAGTCTTCTTGAAATTAGAATTAAACAATAATATAATATGATAAAAAGAAAACATTCATAAATAAATAATAGGTAGGGTGTGGTTTGTTGTGGTCGCCTATTTTATTTTGTTATCCTTGATTCTATTTTTGGTGTTGTAGCTATATGGCTGCTAAAAATCATGAATATTGGTGGTATTTTCCTGGGCACTGGTGGTGTTTCATTGTGATGTTTTGATATGCAGATGTAAAATGAAATCAGATTAATCACGTACACTCGCTTAAAAAAAGGGATTCCCCAGGATCAAATGTGTTATATGATCGCCCTGGTTATATTCAAGTGGAAATTAAAGAACCCTTTTCGATTAAATTTGAATACACTTGGTTGGATGGTTGTAGTTATATGTTGTGTGTTCTGGTCTAGGTTCAATGGTATCGGTATGCGGGGTGGTAAAAGGGGGTTTTGGTGTATCTGTCTCAGAGAGTGATTGATTGTGGAATGGATGAACTTATAGGAAGATTATTTTCCTTTATGTCGTGTTGTTTTCATAAAGTGACGTCAGGTAGTGGGAAAGCAGTGTTGTTATGGAGTCGTTATACTGTGGGACTGTATTTGGGATTTTTTTGGTAGCAAGGCTGTATGGATGGGTTGTGAGAGAAGGAATGAGTGTTATTAATTTGAATAATGATAGTCGATAGTAGTCTAATGGGTATGTGCAGTAGGACTCCAAGTCTAGTTTTATTCTCTTGTGATGTGGGAATGCAGTTTGGTTTTGTTCGTTTCTTGGTGTGGTTACGATTTTTAGTTTCCCGATTGTGCCAAAATAATTTAATGTTAATCCACTGATATAAATAAATGGAATCTGTAAAAAATGGGGTTGGGTTTATGCTTGGTTGTGGTTGTTGTATGGCTGTGTATATAGGGGTAGCAGCAAAAGTAGGTGTTGGTGTGGGCTTGTATTCTATTCACGTAAAACCCGTAGGTTGGGGCGGCGAGTTTTTTACCAATATATATAGGCTTTAGTTCCTTGTGACTTCTATATTCACCCCACCCTTATTGAGAACTTTGTGCCAAACACATCCATTTCATGGGAAAGGGTCTACTTCCCAACATCCTAGTGGGAGGATGGATGGCTATTTACTGATTTTTCTTCCTCACACCCTCTTTCAAATCATGACTCTCTAGCATATTCGGGTGGGTTGTAATGGATCAAGGCTTACCATAGTCCAAGATTCACCAGAAAGGGTTTGCTTTGGATCATGGGATTTGGTGTTTGCAGGCCAGGTATGTTTTCCCATGTATCTTCGGGATGAGGGCTAGGTTTCTTCAGGTGTGGTCGTGGATATTCTAGCCCAGGTGTCTATGATAATGGTTGTGTGTGGTTTTAGGCCCAAGTGTGTGCATGCAGGTTGCGGTAGTAGGACTGTGTATGGGAAGAGTAGCAGCATCAAGACGTCAGATTGTTAGGAATAATCAGTTAACCAATGGGAAAGTGGTGTGTTGGGTACCCAATTATCGATGTGCTTATATTATTACTTTGCATAACTTGTGTTACATTGGGGAGTGTTCCTTGGTGTGTTTGGGGTGGTTAGTATTCCTTCATAGGTGCTTGAGGTTCTACTATTTTCTCATAGGGGAATTAGTATGTTCCCTCACTTGTTCATCAGTAACTTTAGATTCCCCTATTGAGTATACTTGAATGCTCCCCCTATGTTTGTAAAACTATTATCTGGTTTCCAAGAAATCTTTGAGGACTGTGTTGGACCTTACTAGCTTGGACGTTAGGATAGTGGTTGTCACTTCTTATTTTCCCTTACTTTGGTACATTACTGGCGGATTTGTCTTACCTTGTGTTTGTTTTACTTTTGATCATGCACGTGGTAATGGATTCTTGGATTTACTTTTATCTATATCCTTTGGTGTTTTTGGAATTTATCATCTTATCTCCTAATATTGTTCTATAAAAAGAGTAATACCTTCCATTTATGTGAGATTCTATACACTTGGTTCTAGTCTCCACTCCAGGTCCTACTGAAGGCGGGACTCGGGGGGGGGGGGGGGGTCATTATCTCTCCTTCACCTTGAAGAAGGAAGGGCAATGCACTTTTCTGTCCCTTCCCTCATCTTGGAGAAGGAGGGTCATGACATATGATTATTTCCAATATGTTCATTATCGACAATATATATAATGGAAACTCATCAATAGTTATCTCATATAAGAAGTTCAAACTCCATTAAATTTATTTCTGAGGGAGGTCACCTTCTTATGAAGATCACTTTTAGATGATATGTTCAATAATAAATCAAATAATTTATGTATAAAACATCAATATTCATGGATAAATTCAATGTTCTCAATGAATATCAAATTTTTGTTACTTGATCTTTTATAATAAAAATTTAAAACCAGTTCAATATGACATGAAAGGACATCATCTTCATGATATGCATTGGGACATCAATCTCCCCCAATGAATTTTTTAGAAGTAAAACCATCATAATTCCACATAATTAAAACTTTTAATACTTTTAGAAACATAAATAATGTAATTGAAATTTTTTTATAAAATAAATAAACCAATCCCCATTTTAATTGAAAAGGAAAACATTGGATTTATGTGCCTTTTATCGCCCTCTAGCAATATAATCCAAATGAAAAATATATAGTAAGATATTGGGATTGTACCTTGTATATTCCCCTTAATGGGTTTGATAAATTTCTATATACTTAATCAGGGGTCACATATTTAGTTTCATGTGATTATAGGAACATTCTCCCTCTTAATATTTACTCAATATTTGATATAGAAACAATGTTTCTGTTATCCCCTTTTAATACCAATGAATGAATTTTCAAAAGAAACAAGTGTAAATAAGAATTAAATTTATAATTTTGACATATAATATCATTAATGACCATCCATAAATAATTTATCCATATAAAATTCATCAATAAACAAGTTATATATTATAAATAATGATTACATGAAAATATAAATATTAATTATTCACTATAAGCATATGAGTAAAAAATTTCTATAAGAAACAAGTGTAATCAATTAAAAAATAATCATTTAAAAATAATGATTCTCAGTTAGAATTCAATTCGAAATAATCAATTTAAATTTCTATTTTATCATCACATTTTTACAAATGTTTCTTAAGTAAATAAACTAAAAATATTAGAAGTGGTTCTAAAAAATCACTTATCAATTTTTAAGAGGGGGAGTTTATTTAATTTGAAAAAATAATGTATTTAAAATATTTCAAGATTTATATCTGGTAATTTAATTCACTACTTGTTTTATACTCACATGATGAAAACCCTTATTTTTTTCTGGGTCACATCAAAAACATATTGGTTTCCTCCTTTGTTCATTCTAACCACTATATTTTTCTGCATGTTCCCATTAAGTTTTTGAGATGTTATGATGTTTCTCTATATGTGTGGAGTATTATTAACACACACATTGGATTTTAGATATTATTATCCACTTGTAAAAACTCTCCAGTGTTTCATCAAAGTTTATTAAGCTTGTTGAACCATAAATAAAGTTTTAGAAACTCTATGAGTCACCAGTTAATTCTTCTTCATGTGGTATGTTGAGTGTTCATCAAGATATTCTTATGTATCTTAAACTTTATTTTAAAGAATATTATTATGTATCTATTTATTAATATAATTGGAATAAACATGAAATATTTATGACCTGGAATCCATTTATGACAAGTTTTGGAAGTGTTTCATGATTTTTTGCACCATCAACGAGTATTATTCATTTAACCAAGATCAGTATTCATTTTCTACTTCATCTTAATTTATTTAATAATTTATTTATTAATCAAATAATATGAAAATAATTATTTATTTGGTGTCAATATAAACTAATAAATAAATAAAATCCTTGTATCTTTGATTCCTCCCTTAAACATGTATACCCATTGGTTCTTGAGAGATATTGTCTTATGTTCTTATTTGTGGTAGAAACATAATCTATTTCCTGTGATGTGCCATTTATTTTACTCTCCTAATTATGGATGAGTACCCCTAAAGAATCTTCTATATTATGTTTTTGTAAGGTTTTACCGACCTTTCTTTTGTTTCTTATAATAGAAAACAATGGGTCTTCTAAAATATGTCATCTAATTATTTATAACTCATTCACCCATGGGATTATAATTTCTTGAGAGTATTTAGATTATTATCACTGTCACTCATCTCAAAAAAAATTACCATTTTTTATCATAAATTTTTTCTTGAAGGTTTCTCTAGTATAAGTATTTTTTCCCCTTTCCGTAAATTCTTTTAGGTTTTACAACTGATGCAAAAGTATCTTTATTTTATTTTGGTTTTAATATGAACTTGTTATAATATATAAGTGAAAATTTTATAATAATATATCTACACAAAGATAAAATACATACCATAAATATTTGTGTATTTAGAGAGCTCTAATTTTGATTCTTCATATTGATAATTAAATGAACTCATCTTAACCTCCTTGAGTCAATCTAATAATCCTTTAATGATGGAATAATGAGACAAGAAACTATATTTATATTAATCTGATTCATATTAAACTTGTTAATTATATCTACCTTTGAAATCCACATCACCCAGATCCAATGAAAGCTTCCATTTAAAATTCAAAATTTCATTTTAAAAGATATTGTTACCTTCCTCAACCTATGTATATTTTTCTAAAATATCTACTTGACAATTTTATGTGACTCCCATAAATTTTATTAATTTCATTGATTCTCTTTTTATTTAATTTCTTAAATTTTTATACCATATAGACTCTACCTTTTTAGTTTAATCAATCCAAAAAATAAAATATAAATTTCATTAAAATTTTACTTCATTATGTAAGGGAGAAATTAATAAAACTTCTTGAAATTAAAGATATGAAATTGATCCAGAAGTTTACTCTAGTAAATAATATATGAAATTCGATAATTTATAAAAAATATATGCAATATAAAAAATGTTTTTCAACTCATTGGGTGAAAAAATATTACTAGAGGTAAGCAATAATTTTGAGATAGATTAGAAATAAATATTTACAATCACCTTTTTATTTAAAAACACATGATCTAATTGAGAGAATAATTTAGACCTTATGTTTCTAATATAGATATCAATCCTTGGATCAAAAATTTAATGATAAAATATCCTTGATAGAAAAAAAATCTCCAATACCAATTTTTAGGCCCACTTGAGAGATGTTTGACCGCTGAGAGGTGGGTGAGTCATTGTTCAATGTCTAATTATAAACCCCATATATATTTTTATCTTCTTCAACTCTACAAAAAAAATACTCATTGTGGAGGGTTTATTTTATATTTATCAGTAGTTATAAAACCTATAAATACATTACTAGTGATCAGTGAAATGTTTTTATCATCTTCCCTTTTACTTGGAATAATCGCATTTATCAGTAACCATTGGTATATTATAAAAATAGTAATGATTATTTTATGGGTTATTAATACCCCCTATAATTTAGAAAAATAATTTTTATTAGAATAACCACACATATTTTAAGGTAAAATAAAGAAATTATAGCTGAAAATATTGAACCATTGATAATTTATGTTTAAATTTTTTTAAACAAATGCTTGATTCTCACTAGCCAGCCACAAATTTTGGTGCTTGATGAAGGTGATTTCCTCCTTGTTCTAGGTATCTATAAACCGTCTCCAATATGTTTTCCACACATGCCACCTATATAATCAAGACTTCATGCCTCCTTTTTGAAATATAACCCAATATAATTCCCTACTCATAATTAATCTCACACAACTTTATAATGATTGAAATCATGGACCACTATTCCATATTAGTTTCTCTTATATATATATATATATTTGTTTAGTAATATATTAATTAATTTGTATAATTTATTTATATATTTAAAAAAACATATATATATATATATTCATATTATTTTATATACATTTTTTTATAATGTGTTTATATAATGAATTTACTATAAATTCATTTATATAATATATTTGTATAGTAATTTTAAATACATTCCTTTTAGGTGGGTTTATATTGAAAAAAATTACATTTTAATACATTTTACATTATAATTAATTGAATTAACCCCCACTATTTATCATTTTATGGGAATTTATCACATTTATAGGATTTTGAAATAATTTGGAAATAATTGTTAAAATTTATTAATTATTTACTTTTGAGAACTTTTATTCATTTTTTAGAATATTGGAAAATCCCTATATTTATTTTGGAACTTTTGGAATTAAGTTTAAATTGTTTTCTTTTTGTGTTTTTAATGTTTTAATTAATGTTAAAATAAATTATAAAATCCCTACTTTAATTTGTGTTTTTTCTATTTTTCTTATGGAAATTCATTTTGAAACAGCTATAATGAATTTTGGAAGACTACCAACTTACATAAACTTCAATAATGTTTCCTCTCAATAATGTATAAAGGACTTACCATGATGTGTATGAGCCATCCTAGAGTATCGTAAGAAGAGTAAAAGTAATTCATAATAGATAAGAAAAAATTTAAAACATGGTAGAGATGCACAAATGTTACTCCCAATATGTGTAAAAGTAAAATATAGAATGAATAAGATTAGTTCAATTGTAGAAATATAAATTTAAAATATATATGGATATATAATGTCACTATATAATAAGTAAAAGTAAAAATCACCATCTATAATGAAATAAAAGGGTCATTTACTTTTTCGATCATATATATTTTGGCATGTTCCCTGATATATCTAAAACTAATGGTGGATATGTATAAAAGTAAAACTCATGGTTCAAATACATATGTAAGACTCATTTACTTTTCCCCAAGGATATAAATCCTATACATAAAAGTCATTAATATATACATGAGGGTTATATACTTTGTGATTTTTTTAGAATAAAAGACCACACTGTGGGAGTTTATTTATGCAATGAAGGCTTACATCACATTGTGTAGGGGAATAAAATGGCCTGAGATGTTAAAAGAATCAATAATCACAACATGGATAGAAATATATCATATTATAATATATTTTTATAGTGTTGTTTTAGTGTGTCAAGCATCTCATTGTCTTTTCCATTTAGTATGTTACTTTATCTTCAATCAAACACATAATTCCATTTAAATGGGAACATAAATAGTTATGGGTCATGGGAGTATTAAAATAACCATAATATTTTCCTACAAGATAATATTTATGGAAACATAATGTTGTTCCTCTCATACACATGAGAAAGATGGAAAAGATGGTGTTTCCATGTGGAAGGATTATGTGGATAAACCATACCCATGTGTCCACCAGTTCATATACACTTCGAGGCCTTCTAGTTCCATATCAAGTATTTAAATAATTTTATCTTCATTTGAAAATATCTCATTATTCGGTTTTAGCTAAAGATTTTAGTCCCAACCGATCATAGTTTAGGGTTGTTCTTTTTTATATATTAATTTTTTGTTTCTATATTTTTAATATATAATAATTTTCGTTTCTCTCTCTCTCTTATCATGTTTCTCCTATTGTGCCTCTCATCTCCATGGTAATGATGTACTAAACCTCTCTATTTTTTTAGGGAGAGATCATTTGTTTCTTTAGTACCTTGGAACTATAATTTTTTCTCATTATTTTTTCCAAGGAATTGAGCAATAGTTAAATTGATTGCTTGTGTGGTTTCCATGTTATCCCTATTGTTGTATTATTATTACTTATTAATATATTTTCCTTACATTCAATATTTAACTCATTAAAATGGTAGATATTTGATTATCAAGAATTGTTCTATGAAAAGGTATCCTTTTTGAGTTTGAGAAGAGTTTTACTTCTACATGGAGAGGTTAAAGTGTAGGATAATTACTATTATAATAGATGGGTGTAGAGGTATAATTTTTTATCTCTATATTGAATAAGATAATGAGATTTATATTTTAATGAACCATGATTTTCAATAACATTAACTACAAATAATATATTCTCTTTACTTCTCTTTAATTATTACTAACATTATTATGTTCTCACACATTCATATATATATATATATATGACATATTCATTTTGAATATATACTTAGTTAGTTTTAGTATTTCATTTGTATTATATATTATACTATAACTAGTTATTATATAACTTTGGTGTTTTTTAGTAGCCTCATTGTGAGATACATCCAAGGTCTTACACTATATTCTATGCTTAGGTAAATAAGAATTTACAGAGGAGGGTTCCATGATAGAACCCTTATTTTAATTTGGCACCAGTTTCAGGGAGGAAAATAGATTTCACATGCTATTCTTAATTAAAAAACACAGAATATCATAAATTTAAAAAATTAAATATATATGTATATATAAAAATTTATTGTATATCATTCTCTTATAATTTTTAGGTTTCTGATTTATTTTCTTAGTGATTATTCTTTTCTTTGGCATGTCAATCAAAAAATGGATGATTTTTTAGGGAAGATTCATCGAGGATAAAATTGAAAGTAAATTATAATATTCTTAAAGAACTAATAATTAAAATGAAAATTATTGAAAATTATCTACCATAAATTAGTGATTTTATTCTTAGACCACAAGAAAAACAGGTTGAAGAATTAAAGATTCTTCCACCCACATTTCAAATTCATGAGCCTGATGAGGCTATGAGGGAACTATTTGAAGATATACTACCCATCAATACCCAAATATTTCTAGAATAAGTTCTCAAATAGTTAATATTAGATGATATACATGTGGTGGATTAATAATATTTGGATAATTATTGGATTTATTTTAAGGAAGGTGAAATTCCAAGTAAATATCCCACCTTAGAACAACAAAAATCTATAACATTATACCTATATTTTTATTTATAAGAATACATAACTAAAGTGGAAGAGTTTTAAAAATAGATAGAGTAGATTTACTATCTTCTTACATCCATGATAACCCAACTTCAAGATGCATTTATAAAATAATATGAAATTCAAGTTGATCCAATATTGGGAGATAATGTTATCTTGAACTCATTTTTTTATAATTTCTTTGAAAATAGACTAAGTTTTACCTCCCACTATTTTTATTTTTCATACTCTAACAACACATGGATTTACTAAAATAATGGTGAGGAATAAGAAGATATATATCTTCAGATACAAATAAATCTCCTGGAATATAATGAACATTTTTTTGAGGGAATATAAGAAGAGTTTTTTGTGGTATTTACTATAGAAATTTTTTAAATGTTTTCCAATTAAATGGTTAATAATTTAATATCAATTATTCATATTTTTATTTAATTAAATTTTATTTATTGGAATAATGTATCTATACTAAAATTTATAACGTAATATTATATAATAAGGCCTTGGAAGTAAAAGAAGCCACCCAAGTAGTGTCCAAAGTGGAAGAGGACCCACACATTTCACTTTCACCTCCATTCAAGTTTTACCACATTATTAATGGGATGTAATAGTTTTAAACTATACAAAGGGTATTTTAAAACTTTTTTAGTCATAAAAACAATTTAAAACCTTTTTTGGTGGTTAATGAGCATCAATCTGTAATGACCAAAACATTCATTAATGAAAATTCCTCTTGATCTAATTAAATGTCTTATTATGGTTATATAGAATGTGAACTTATTGGTTTTATGTTTTTGGATTTTAAAATACCATTAATAATTTTGAACATTACTAATATAGCCGTTGAACAATGATCACATGATTAGTATAATTATAGGGATTTAAAAAATCCAATTTACTCGGACTAAAGAAGGATGGCCTCATCTTGTAGACTTTCCCCATAAGAAGAACATTTTTGAGATCTAAGAAAGGAGGTGGCATCATTGGGCTTGTCTCTTTACCAATCCCAAGCTGAACTTGAAGCTGTTAATCTTGAGGGGAACTGACTACGGGGGAAGTGGAAGTTAATAGAGATTACCAACAGAGCGATGTTATCCGAGCCACCCCAATAGTCTGTCACCATCGCACACCTTACCCTTCGGTCTTATGAGGGTTTTATAAGGGGTTATGTAACAATACCTTATCACTATGATTATGTGAATTATTTTTGTATAAAGAATGTGCATTCATTTTATCATTGTTACTTTGTAAATAGTTTTTAAAGCACAAATAGTATTTTTAGTTAATATTCAAATGAGAAATATATTTTGATGAACTAATGATTTTTTTTAATTAAATAATATTTTAGTAAAATATTATTAATAAATTACTTTTTTTTAAATATAAATGGTCGTTCAATTTTTATGAATAAAATTTTAATTTTTATTAATGTTTGAAAGCTGTTTTTTCCAAAACTGAATTTTTTTTATAAATATCAGTTTTTGTTTTAAAAAGTAAAAATTCACATATTTAAAAAAATATTTAAATAAAATGAATATTATTTTTTGAATCAGTATGTCAAAATTATCCAACGGTGAAGTTTTCATAATTTTCTGACATAGTCGAATTTTTGGGTAAAAATTAAATACCATTTAGATATATAATGTGTTTTATGATATTATAATGACCCAATAGTGATGTAATAAAATACTATAAACAGTATTTTCAGCCAATATATGTTTTAAAATTACAATCATTTTTTTTATATTTTATTGATTTATTTTTCAAAGCTTTAGTGGACCCTCCAAAACATATAAAACATTTTGTCTTTTTAATTTGTTTTCCTTGAGAGTGTGACTCACCTCCACATAAGAAAACCTATTATTTTCAGATGTTTGTCCATTGGAATTATAAAATATTTTTTTCCACTCCCCTTTGGAAAAAAACATGGTCTTATTTGTGGTATTGATTCGTTTAATGTGTGGTGACCCAAACATAAATAATAAATATTTCCCTCTATTTTCCTATATAAACCCACCCAAGCTCCCACTTCCTCTTCATTAAAATCTTTTGGAGTTTGACCAACCACTGACCTCGTATCTCTAGAATCATCCCAAGGTTCCCCAATCTCCCAATAATCCACTTTCAAGCCTCTCCCAAGACTTTTGAATCACACTTCCAAGTAAGGGATTTCTTCCTTGTTTATTTTTTTTCAAATTTTCTTTAAGTTGTTGTGCCCTTCTGTTTTCAATTAAAAATGTTGGGGTATGATTTTCCACCTCCAAAATACTTCCCTATTTATTTTTGGATGATGGTAGACACATTTATCTCTCATTAATTCCTCCCATGTACACCCATTACCATGCCGAAATTCGGTGAGTGATTTCTCTCTATTCTTTTACATCCAAGTAATTCTTTTGTATTATTCATCTAAATTCCATTATGTTTGTTGGTACATGTATCTATATGACCCCATTAATTTATATATCATTTAAATATGATGATATACTCATTTCTCTATCATCAACCATTTTCATGGGTCCCTATGTCACGCCATTATGCGGCTGAAATTGCCCTGCATTTTGCCAACCCAAGATCATTGTGTAGTGAATACCATACCCATGTCTCTTTCAAGGGTATTCACCTTTATGAACATATAAATTTTCAATGGTAAATTCATGTATTTATTCCACATTACTTAATCATGGAATAACTTATTATGTTGATTGATTCCATGTTATATAATCCATGTGGCACACTTATGCATGAAATGAAATGTTTAAGAAGGGTGAACCCTGATAGCGCTTCGATGCATTGGGTAAAGTATAGTATCGTGATACGTCATGTGCAATGAGTGTTGAATCATTCTAATTCAAGTGCAATGAGGTTTTACTTGTGCTTAATGTGCAATTAGGGTTTATTAATGCTCCATGTGCAATGAGCCTTGGCTCATGCTAATTCCATGTTAAGTGTTGTTACCACATTTCCATGTTATGATTATCATGATTTATCATTACTTTATGTTCATATTTCTCTTGTGATCCATTTATATGCCTATTATCTAACATATATTTTATTTCCCATGTTATTCCATGTTTATTCCGTTACTCGGCTTTATAGCTCACCCTTTTCTTATGCATGTCCTCAGGTTATCCCATGAAATGCAAAGTACGAGGGAATGTAATGGTCATTCAAAGGAAGTTTTCAATAAAGATTTTGTATTTCAGGTTTTATGTTGTTATGTAATGATAATAATCACCAAATTCACTAAACCTTTCAATATTCTATGTGGTAACAAGTGAAGTTTATGTAAAAAATCAGGATTTAGTGTGTAATAAAGAACATGGTTTTCATAGTTTGTATCATAGGATAGGATTATTTAGTTTTGGGATTAGGATTAGAAACCCATAGTGAATCCTTAGAGACAATACTAAGTATAATAAAAACATACCTAAGTTTTGGTGGGTATTGAGTAAGTAGTTTATCAATAAAATACATCTCTTTTTGGATAAGAGCAGGTAGATGCATCTCTGGCATGGATGTACCTAGGGGTGAAAACCCAAACAAGGAGTTTCAGGGTTTACTCGGGGTATCTCGATACACGACAATGGGTCTTGCATCACTCTTGGTTACGACACTCTCGGAGGATATGCAGTGGTAAATTTACAAGCTTAGTATGAACCATTGTTAAGGGAATTACCCTAAGAATATATGTTAGAAAGTAGATCATGAATATCACATATTGAAGCCTATGGATTCATATGTTAAGGAAATAAAAGTTATTTATAAGTCATCAGTTTTTTCCTTGGATTTCCCTTTATGTGTTACCCCTAAATTTCCTTTTATTCCATCCAATGGTCGGTAATAGGAGGACTCGGGCTAACAACTGTTGTAAAGATCAATGTGATGACTGTGCTAATGAGATGCCTAATCCAATGGGAGTGGGAATCGTAAACTTTGTCACGATTCTCTCTCAATTAAATCAAGCTTTGAATAGAAACATGGGTCAAGAGTAATGTTAAACCCCCCCCCCCTAAGAAAGAAGAAGTCGTTATCAAGATCTTCATGAGACAAAGACCTCCTACTTTTAATGGATCATCTGATCCCTCAGTCGCCGAATAGTGGATCAACTTCATTGAAAAATATTCTCTATCCTTCAATTTTCTTAACAAGAGAATTTTCTCCTAAATTATTATCTTATGGATGGTGAAGCTGCTCAATGGTGGAAATTGATAAAAAATACAAAGCCTAATGGGGAGATTGAGGAGTTGTAATGGAAGTATTTCCAGAAGATGTTTTTAGATAAATATTCTTCGCGTACCCTCCGACTTAAGATGTAAAGGGACTTCTTTTACCTCAAGAAAAAAAGAAGACGAATATATCATAGCGTACGAGGAAAAATTCACAAGGCTTTCACAATATACCTCTGGCTTTTTCGTTACCCCTGAATGCAAGGTTGACCGCTTCATCAGTGGGCTAAAACTGAGACTGCGGAAAGCGCTGGGGATCAATGACTTCGACAACAATGAGGAAATTTTTTGATGTGCCATCAAGGTTGAAATAGAGATTATATAATCTCAGGGGTATCATGAGGATAAAAAGTGTAAGGTGGAATTCAATGCTAGCGGTCCGATGAATAAATCCAATGGTACTAAGAAGATCCAGCACCACACTTTCAAAAGGTGTGGAAAGAAGAACCCCAGAGATTGCCTGAAGTGGATGAGGAAATGATTTAGGTGTGGAAGAGAAGGGCACATGGATATTAAATGTCAGCAAGAAAATCCTATGGCTATGACAGAGGAGAAGAATTCTCTGCTCAACCCTCAACGTGTTGTTCATTTCTTCAACTACAAAAAACTCGAGCACTTTGCAAACTAGTGCTATAAGCTAAGGGGTTTTTGAGGCAACCAACAACCCCCAAGGTAGAAAGGGCAGGCTTTTTCCATCACTACAGTCAAATTGAACCCCGACAATGAATTGATGATAGGTATGCTTGTTATTCATTTAAGAATAGTTAACATACTTTTTGATTCTGGTTCTATGCATTCTTTTATTTCCCAAAAGTTTAGTAGAACAATCCCAACACCAACACAAATCATGGATGTAAAGATGTCGGTGAGTATGAAAAATGCGGCAATCATTTCATCCCATGAATATAACTCATCCCCTATCATAATCTGTGGATTTAACTTCCCAGCGAACCTCATCATACTCCCTCTAGTGGAATTTTATGGAATTCTTGGCATGGATTAGTTTTCCCTATATAGAGCCAACATAAATATTCATGTGAGTGAAATCACTTTACATTTGGAGAATCGACCCTCGATTCTATAAAAGTGAAAGGAGGAAGATGAATATTCTTTCACTCAATCATTTCAAGAATGGATATTACTTCTTTATGAGCATGCGTATCTGGATCAGCTGATTGAGTCTAAGGAGGTAACCATCATTGAAGACATCCCTATGGTTGGGGAATTTGCTGAAGTTTTTCCCAAGGAATTTCCTAGTCTTCCTCCTAGAAAATATATTGAATTCTCAATTGATCTTATACCTAGGCCATTTCCAATATCCAAGATTTCATATAGAATGGTTGTTGTCGAGATTGAGGAGCTAAAGAAACAACTACATGAGAATATGGATAAAGGGTTTATATGACCAAGTGCTGCACTATGAGGTGCACTAGTCCTCATCGTCAAGAAGAAGGATGGATCAATGCACCTTTGCATCGATTATCGTGAGCTTAACAAAATCATGGAAAAGAACAAGTAACCTCTCCCACTAATTGATGACTTGTTCGATTAGCTGTGTGGAGCACAATACTTCTCCAAGGTGGATTTGCAGTCGGGATATTATCAGGGGTGAAGAAGGAAGATATCCCCAGGACTACTTTTCGTAAAAGATACGGGCAATATGAATTTATATTAATGCCTTTAGGACTCACTAATGATCTAGAAATATTCATGGAATTGATGAATAGAGTCTTTATGGTTTACCTCAACTAATTTTTGGTAGTCTTTATAGATGATATTCGCATATACTCCAAAACCAAGGGGGTCATGAGGAGCATCTAAGAACTGTACTAGAGACCTTTCAAAAGGAGAATCTCTATGAAAAGTACAACAAGTGTGAGTTCTTGTTGAAGGAGGTATTATTCTTGGGCTATATCATCACAAGAAATGGGATATCTATAGATCCCACTAAGACAACTATATTAGAGTTATGGATGAGGACAACATCGGTAACGTATATCCGTAGCTTCTTAGGGTTAGCTGGATATTATCAACGATTTGTGAGAAATTTCGCAAGATTGTACAAACATCTTACCAAGATAACTCGGAATGGAGTAAAGTTTTCTTGGAGGGATGAATGCGAAAAAAGCTTCAAGGAGTTAAAAAAAGGATTATCACTACACCTGTTCTAACTTTACCCACAAGTGGAGAACATTTTGTGGTATTCAGTTATGCTTCGAAGAAGGGACTGGCTTTGTGTTGATGCAAAATGACAAAGTCATTGCCTATGAATCAAGGAAATTGAAAGTTCATGATCAGAATTATCCAACACCTAATCTGGAGTTTGATGTGGTGACCTTCACCTTAAAAATTTGGAGGCATTATCTCTTTGTGGAGAAGTGTGAAATATATACGGACCACCAAATCCTCAAGTATATATTCACATAGAAAGATTTGAACATGCGCCAACGAAGATGGGTAGAGCTAATCAAAGACTATGACTGCTCAGTCTATTACCACCCTGGGAAAGTAAAAAAGGTGGAAGATGCTCTAAGTAAAAAGGACGCAGAGATTCTATCACTGATGAGAATTGAGAAGGATCCAATCTTCTAAGATTTGATGAAGATGGACATGATAATCATAAAGAAGGGAACATCATCAATCCTTTCACAAATGATTGCTCAACCGTCTCTTTTGGAAAGGTTAAAGGATGCTCAAAGGGATGATTTGAGAATTCCGAAGAAAGTGAAAGCTATCAGAAGAAGGAAATCCTAGGAGTTCAATGTTAATGAATAAGGAATTGTGATATTTGGGATAAGACTATGTGTTCCATCAAGTTCAAAGGTGAAGAAGGAACTTTTTGATGATGCACATAGTTCAAATTTCTCTATTCACCCAGGAGACACAAAGATGTATCGAGATATCTAAGAGAATTATTGGTGGGATAACATAAAGAAGGAGATCAATGAGTATACATCAATGTTCCTGGTGTGTCCGTATGTGAAGGCAGAGAGGTATAAGTCTAAGGGGATGATGTAACCATTACCCATACTAGCATGGAAATGGGAGAACATCACCATGGACTTTGTCACCGGAATTCTGAAGACATCGAAAGGCCACAATGAAATATGGGTTGTTTTGGATCCTCTTACAAAGTATTCACACTTTATTGCAATTCAGAAGGATTTCTCATTGGATCAATTGGAACAGATATATATCTGGGAAGTGGTAAGGTTGCATGGAGTACCACTATCTATTGTATCCGACCGAGATCCAATATTCACCTCTATGTTTTAGAAGTGTCTTGAACATGCTCTGGATACTCAGTTGAACTTCAGTACATATTATCATCCTCAAACCGATGTCCAATATAAGCAGACAATCCAAACACTTGAGGATATGTTGAGATCATGCTCAATGGACTTTAAAGGAGGATGCAATCAACATCATCCTCTGGTTGAATTCTCATATAATAACAGTTTTCACTCAAGCATCCGAATGGCACCTTATGAAGCCCTGTATGGGAAGAGGTGCAGAACACCAGCATGTTGGGATGAAGTCAGTGAGCGTAAGCTACAAGGACTATAAATGGTAGAAGAAATGGTATAGAAGGTGAAAACCATTTAGCAACATATCAAGGAAGCCCATAGTCGATAGAAGAGTTATACAGAAAACCGTTGACGAGACCTTGAGTTTAAAGTTGGAGAGAATGTATTTCTACACATATCTCCATGGAAGAAGGTCATGGGGTTTGGAATGAAAGGGAATTTAAGTCCTAGGTACATCGACCCCTTCGAGATTCTTGATCATGTCGGGGTTGTGGCCTATCGAGTAGCATTTACACCTACCATGGCCAAAGTACACGATGTATTTCATGTATCCCTCTTAAGTATGTACATACCACACCCTTCACATGTAATCTCTTCAGAGGTAGTACAATTAGAGGATGATCTTTTTTATGAGGAGAAACCAGTGAAGATCTTAGATCATAGAGAAAAAGTTCTGTGAAATAAGATAATGCCTCTTGTCAAGGTGTTGTGGAGAAACCAAAATTTTGAAGAAGCGATGTGGGAATCATAGGAAGTGATGAAGAAGAGTTACCCACATCAGTTTTATTGTGGGAAAAGAAAATTTCAAGTTCAAAATTTCTTAAGGGGGGAAGATTGTAACTACCAAAACTTTCATTAATGAAAATTCTTCTTGATCTAATTAAATGTCTTATTATGGTTATATAAAATGTGAACATAATTGGTTTTATGTTTTTGGATTTTAAAATACCATTAATAATTGTGACAATTTCTAATATATCCATTGAACAGTGACCACATTATTAGTATAAATAGAAGGCTTTAAAAAATCAAATTTACTCAGACTAAGGAAGTGATGGCCTCATCCAGTAGACTTACCCCATAAGAATACCATTTGTTAGAGCTCAGAAAGGATGTGGCATCATTGGGCTTCTCTCTTGACCAAGCCCAATCTGATCTTGAACATGTTAATCTTGAGTGGAACAGACTACGGGAGAAGTGGAAGTTAATATAGATTACCATCAAAGCGATGTTATCTGAGCCACCCCAAGAGTTTGTCACCATCGCACACCTTACCCTTCGGTCTTATGCGGGTGTTATAAGGGGTTATGTAACAAGACCTTAGCACTATGATGTTGTGAATTATTTTTGTATAAAGAATGTGCATTCATTTTATTATTGTTACTTTGTAAATAGTTTTTAGAGCACAAATAGTATTTTTAGTTAATATTCAACAATGAAATCTATTTTGATGAATTAATGGATTTTTTTGTAATTAAATAATATTTTAATAAAATATTATTAATAAATTAATTTTTTTAAATATAAATGATCATTCAATTTTTATGAATAAAATAGTTGTTTTTATTAATGTTTGAAAGTTGTTTTTGTCCAAACCCAAAGAATTTTTTATAAATATCAGTTTTTATTTTAAAAATTAAAAATTCACATATTGAGAAAACTATTTAGATAAAATGAATATTATTTTTTGAATCAGGATTTCAAAATTATCCAATGTTTAATTTTTCATAATTTTCTAAGAGTTGAATTTTTGGGTAAAAATTAAATACCGTTTAAATATATAATGTGTATAATGACATCATAATGACCCAATAGTGATGTAATAAAATACTATAAATATTATGTTCAGCCAATATATGTTTTAACATTAAAATAATGTGATTTTATATTTGTTTGATTTATTTTACAAATATTTAGTGGACCCTTTAATACTTATAAAACACCTTGTCTTTTTAAATTGTTTTCCTTGATAGTGTGACTCACATCCACATATGAAACCCTATTATTTTAAGATTTTCGGCCATTTTCCTTATAAAATATTTTTTCACACTCCCATTTGGCATAAACCATGGGAAAAAAACATGGGCTTATTTGTGGTACTGAATAGTTTAATTGTGGTAACCCAAACCTAAATAATAAATAATTCCATATCTTTTCATATATAAACCCACCCAAGCTCCCACTTCCTCTTCACTCAAAGCCTTTGGAGTTCTATGAACCCCTAACACTCTATCTCTATAATCCTCCCAAGGTGCCCCAAGCTCCCAACAAACCACTTTCAATACTCTCCCAAGCCTTCGGGATCACACTTCCAAGTAAGAGATTTCTTCCTTTCTCATTTTTTTCAAAATTGCTTTATGTTTTTGTGCCCTTTTTTCAATTAAAAATGTTAGGGTATGATTTTTCACCTCCCCCATACTGCACTATTTATGTTTGGTTGATGGGATACCCCTTTATCTCTCATTAATTCCTACCATGTACACATGTTTCCAAGATGATATTTCGTGAGAAATTTCTCACTCCTCTTTTACATCCAAGTAAATCTTTTGTATTATACATCTAAATTCAATTATGTTTGTTGGTACATGTATCTATATAACCCACTTGCCATAAAATTCATGTAAATAAAATGAGACACCCATTTCTCTTTCATCAAACATTTTCATGAATCCTTATGTCATGTTGTTATGCTGCTGAAATTGCACCGCATTTTTCTAAGCCAAGATCATTGTGTAGTGAATACTATACCAATGTCACTATTAAGGGTATTCACCTTTAGAAACATATAAATTTGAATGGTGTTTTCATGTATTTATTCCACATTACTTAATATTGGAATAACTTATTATGTTGATTGATTCTATGTTATATGATCCATGTGGAACACTTATGCATGAAATGAAGTGTTTAAGAAGGGTGCCCCCTGATAGCACTCTATTGCATTGGGTAATGTATAGTATCATGATACGTCATGTGCAATGAGTGTAGACTCATGATAATTCAATTCCAACGATGGTTTAATTGTTCTTTATTTTCAATGAGGGTTTACTCATGCTCCATGTGTAATAAGCATTGACTCATGATAATTCCATGTTAAGTGTTGTTGCCACATTTCCATGTTATGATTATCATGATTTATCATTCCTTTATGTTCATGTTTCTCTTATGCTATATTGATATGCCTATTATCTAACATGTATTTTATTCCTCGTGTTATTCCATGTTTACTCCATTATTGGGATTTATAGCTCACCCTTTTCTTATGTATGTCCTCAGGTTTTCCCATGCAATGCTAAGTATGAGCGAATGTAGTGGTCATGTAAAGGAAGTTTTCAATAAAGATGTTGTATTTAAAGTTTTATGTTGTTATGTAATGATCATAATGCCAAAAGACACTAGGCCTCTTGATCTTCTATATTGTAACAAGTGAAGTTTATGTAATAAATTATGATTTAGTGTGTAATATAGAATAGGGTTGTCATACAAACCCCACCCTCTTTTGTATTGGGGATAAAATGTAAAAAACTTTCCAACTGAGAGAATTCAAAAAGCAACACACAATTAGGGGTTAAACCAAGTTATATTCCTTTTCTTTACTTTTTTCTTTATTTTTTATTTTTATTCTTTTATAAAATTTCTCATGTTTTTTTTCTTGTTTTTTTATAATTTTTAATTTGATTGAAATTTTAATCTTAACTCAAGGCTACCACTACCTAAATAAACTCAGGTTTTATTTCTACATTACATTGATTTAGATTCTAAATACATTTTGACTTTAAAAAATTCTTAATTTAAGGTTTATTAAATTTATGTTTGTGGGTGAGGTGCTAATATATTTAAGAATTTAAATTTTTATTTTTATTTTCTATAATTAGTTGTTTTACATTTTTTAAGATTTATGGAGATTAATCGAATACCTAGAGAAATTCAAACCATCTTGGTATTTTTGATATAGTCATTTGTTTTAGAATATAAGTATTTTAATGATTGATTAATTTATTTTTTTTATTTCTAATCTAATCATTTATTAATGTTTGATCACTTATAAAGTTCATTTACATTAGTGTTATCAAATATTTTTCTTCCCTAAACTAAGAGGATTCTAAACCTTTTCATCATATTTTCACATTTATATTTTTTTGATACTTTAATAGAATGTTATGAGATCCATAAATTGTTTTGTATCTTTTTAAAAGCTAAAAGAGTTTATAGAATATGTCAAATAGAATTTATGTGTCATTTTGAAAGCTCGTTTTTTATATTAGGATTCTATTTTAACATGCCATTACATTTGACCTTTTTATCAATTAACTAACATAGTTGAATGAAATTTTTAGGAAGCCACATTAAAATAAATTAATCCATTTCCAATATTCTAAAATATTTAAATGCATGATTATTGTTGAAATCGATTGTGGGAGGGGTTGTTTTGGGTAAAAATCACAAAATATTTTGATAAATAATGATTCAAATCTACCTATCTTTACATCAGAAAACATAATTATAATTCTAGATGATAAATAATGATTCAATTTTGTTTCAATGTATAAATATGGAAGACAATAAAAATAATTAAAAATAGTGTTGTTATAGTGGTAATTTTTATACTTCCCCGTATTATCCTTAATATTTTCATAGGTGAATCTTTGTAAGTATAGTGAGGATCATACCATTAGAGAGTTAAAATGTGAAATCTTGAATTTTAAATCATTTTTGAACCAAGACTCTACATTCAAACACTTATTTTTAACATTTAAAACTAGTCAACCGTCAACCATTTAACAAACCATGATAAATCCATCATGATTTATGAAATTTTATAACATCATTATATGGAGATATTGGGAAGTTATTATGTCAATGGAGAGCATATATACAATTTATAATGACAAAAAATTCACATTAAATTACCTTGACTGATAGAGAAATATATTTCTTAGAGGGGGTAAGTACAAAAAACATGGGGCTTAATATGATATTAAGTGGAATTTTATGATGTGTTTTGGAATTTGGGAATTGATATCCATGTAGGACACCTGATATTTCATCAGTTGTGATAATTATGTAGTGCTTCCATAAATATCATGGTAAGTTTTCGTTGACCATGGTATTAGATGATGACTTCACATGATTTTATTGTTTAAGTGGGGATTGATAAAGCACATATTTTCATATATTTTTCTCTGTAATTCAATAATATAATACCTATAATTTTATTAGTCTAAGGGTAATTATCCCATATTTTGGTTTTAGGAATAATTTATTCTTATTTTTTAAAACAAATTAATTATTGAGTTGTGAGTGTTTTTATTCATTTTTTAGAATTATTAAAAAATCATAGTTCAATTTTGTAAATTTTATAATTAATTTTAAACTAGATTTTTACATTTATAATGTTTTATTTAATTATGGAATAAATTCTACATTCCATATTTTTATATGCGTTGTTGTCATTTTCTAAGTGGAGCACTTGGGGATCAACCCAAGGGGTATCATCCCTTTGGTGGAATCCAGGTGGTTGGGGTTCAAATACTAGTTGTATCCAAAACTCTAGACCCAACTAATTTGTGGTGTATGTGTTGGCCCCTCTAGGGGTGGTGTTTAGCCGATTATTCCAGTGGAGATGATTTTGGCGGGACGACGTGCGAGGCGGGATCCAAATACGGCTGGTCTAGAATGGAGGTGTAGGTATCTATGGGGAATGTGATGGTGGGATGCGGTCGATAGAGGCGTGATGGCGAGATGACGTGCGAAGGAGGCATAACTCATTGGTCGTGGTGGGTGGTTAGTGAGGTGGGTTGGCGGTGGGTAAGGTGGGCTTGTTGGGGATTCAGTGAGGTAATTGACTCCTCGATGCAAGCAGCACCTCAGGTTAATGGGGGTGGTGACATGGTAAAACATAGGTTAGGTGGCACTGGGCAGAGCGGTATTCCAGTGGCTTCAGGTGGGGATGTGCGGTAGCATAGCGGTTATCTGACAGTGAAGCATTAGATGTGTGGGGATACTTTATTCGTCTGAAAAAATGGGCTTAAACCTATGGGTATGATATATATATATATATAATAAAAATAAAGAAGGTTTTTATCAGGTCTATCCCTAGGGTCTATAGACTAGGTTACTCCCTAACCGTGTGTGTGTTTGTTAGAAATATATATAATTAAATGAATATAAATATAATTGGAAATTTATTTTGAAGCGGATGTGAATAATTTGGTAAAATTATATATATAAATAAAATTCAATATATTTTCCTTTGTATCATGAGTAAATGTTGTCCCCTGATGCGTATAAATCAACCTGGAGTACCCTGACATGCATAAAAGTAATCTTGAGTAATTATGGAAGAATTTTACAAATCAAGGACATGTGAAAATTAATTCCAGCAAGAGTAATGTGAAAATCTAGGTAAGAGTAAAATAATTTCATACCTTATTAATATTCAATATAAGAATATTATCTAAATTATTAATAAAAAGGAAATATTTTTACTCTAGGTAAATTGTTTTCTTATGTTATGTTGTTTTATTTAAAATCATAATTTCTAAATTCTAGAATTGTTATTTGAAAAAATTAACTTCATTTTTGAAATCATCAATTCAAAATTAGGTAATAATGAATTTTAATGATTTTTATGAAAAGTTATATTTTTCATTAAATAATTAAATCCTCATTAAATCAATTAATTAAAAGACTAGTTATTTCTTTTTATATTAAGGTGAAATAAGACTAGTTTAATTAGGCATAATCTAATTAATTACATAGTGATAAATTTTATATAGGATTTTGGTATAAGTTTATTTTTGGGCTTAAAACACATTTTTCTAAAAGCAATCATTAAAATTCATACTTTTATATTTAAATTTATTTCATTAAATTATTTAAAAATAATATTTAAAAATGGATTATATATTTGGTATTAATAGGTTCAAATTTTTAAAATAGGGTGATATTTTTTATTATTAATAATAGTAGTCATAATAAATATTTTTCACTTTGGTAAGTGTAAAATAGAAAAAATAGAGTTAAAATTATGAGATATAGCCTAAAATATATATGAAAGTTTTATTTTATTTTATTTTATGTGTTTTTTTAAACATAACCATCCATAAATTCAATAAAAATTCAATTTCTTTTCATTTTCCTTTAATAATGAACTTAATATGATTTTATGTAAAGAATAAAAACAAAATGTCACTCTCTTTGTTTTAATATCCTTAATATTTTTTCATATTGATAAAAAGAGGCTATATTCTATTCTAAAAGTTTATTTTAATTATCAATTGTTTTTTATCATGGGGATTTATTTTTTAATTTTTAGTGATGATATAATTACCTTAATTACTTACGCAATGGCGACATAATCATTGTTTAGATATTATAATAATCAAGTAAATGATTTTTAAAAACAATAAAAGTAATTAAATTTTGATAACTTATTGTGCTTCATTAATTTTTTTAGAAAAATATAGTACATTAGTTATTTTTTAAAAGTTTATATTTGAATCATGTTATCATCTTTATGTCATTAAAATCAAACTATGTTAATAGTTCTAAAATGACTTTAATGGTAAATTATGATAAATAAAATTTTATATAGTGGTATAAAATTCATATAAATATTGTATTTTTCCATATTAATTGGATATGATCAATAATAGAAACTATTATCCACTTATAGTACACTTCTCCATTATTGTATCTTTATTGCTCCAATAGGGTCAAAACATTAATATCTTTGTAATTTTCAAAAGGGTTAATGAGGGTTAAAACTAGTTGATAAGGCTTATAACATCACATAAACATTTTCATATTTTATTATATGAGAGGATTTAGAATTATACTCACACTAGATTAAAAATATGTCAATTTGGTACAATTTGAACATGAAAATTAATTTACATTAATTTAATACTTTAAGTAATTCTAGAGGTGTCCCTACACTCACTTATGAAAGATATCATACTCTACTCAATTACTTACACCATTTTAGAACTCTATTTAATCCAATACCTTCCAAAATATATACACAACATCTCTACCCACATCCTATACATCTATTTATTACCAAAAGACTAATCCTAGAAGAATTATGTTGTTATCCAAATAAGGATATCAGAGGAGAAGGTATAAGTTCAAATTGGTCTAAATGATTTAAAATATATATATATTATATTCATGAAATAATTATATTTGTTTGAAGATAATATATCATTAATTTTCTTACCTTTCATTCCATTGAAAATGATACATTCATTCATTCCTATGTGTGGACTCACACCTCTATGAAGAGAATTGATTCGTTTTTTCATGTACACCATTCACAGATGGTTATAAAAGTTTATTTAATGTATAAAAATTATAATAATATATTGATTAATATTTTGGGGATTATTAAATAATTAACCCTTTGAATATGTTCATCCTACTGAAGCTGTTTTGGGATTATAAATCGAACATCTTCAAAACATCCAATGTGAACATAGACTTTTAAAAACACAAAGTATTAAATGAAATAAAATGAATAATAATGATTAAATTAACTATAAAAAGAAAATAATGAAATTATAAAACTAATTTAATTTTATGATTCCATATTTATATTTCATATGATACTTTACGGGACTTAAGGTAAGGGATTTTAATTTAAAAAATTATTTTAAAGTTTTCATATCAAAATCTCTCTCCTCTATATCCATATTCATAAAATGTTTCAATTTTTTTTTAAAATTTACAATATTTTAGATGGACATTTTAAGCATCATTTAACTTTCTTTACAAATGATAGAAAAGAATATTTTTAAGTATTTTCTTCATGACTTGCATTTGACTTTTTACAAATATCTGATAAGATTGTTCTCTTTTAAAATATATGGAATAAACAAATATACCTACTATCATGATATTTCATTGATTATATGATTACTTTACAATATTCCATGTCTTTTTAAAATAAATTATTTAACTCAACATTCTATGAGTTTTAATTTTTTAGTAGTTTTTATAAGGAAACATAAATTTTTTTATTCTTTATGAGATAGCTGAAAGTGTTTTTAAATGGGAATCAATTCTAATTAAAATTAATTTTATGATTAAAATTAAATTTATATGTTTTTTTATTCAATATATGGTTCTTTTAAATTTTATAAAAATGACATGTTATCCCAATATATCTCTATATATGGTTTAGCTCAATATATAACTCCAATGCATTGGGTAAAGTGATGGAGTTTACCATTAATTTTTTACTCATAAGAGATTTTGGAATCTTCTAGTTTGGTGATTTCTTTTTAAGGGTTCTTGTAAGGGTAAATTTATGTATAATATAATAAGGTACCAATATTTAATGCTTGTAAGGTTTTATAAATGAAATATATTTATTTCAAAAGTTAAGAAAATGAGCTTCTATTTTTAAAGAATACTTAGGAATTATTTTAAAATTGAGGGGAAAGGTTTATTTTTATCCAAAGTTATTAATGATATTTTATGTTTTCTGAGAAACCTTTATGATTTTTATTTTATTTTATGATTTCATATGATTTTTTTAAAATCTATTATGCAATTATGTTTTTTTCATGAAAAAGGTAAACAAATATGTTTGGTCAAATGTTCACTATGAAAAAGGATAACTTTCGTAAGGATTTTTAGGTTTTGAAATAGACGAAAATCATTATTTTTAATATCACTTACATGGTTTCTTTCCTCATACCATATTCTCAAATTATTTTTCATATGGATTAATGATGGGTTGAAATTTTTATAAATTTATTGTTCAATATTTTGGAGTTACCTTGAATAAATCATGTTTTCCTTTATAAAGAACTTGTTTTGAGAAACAATTTTACATTGTGTGGAAATTTTTTTTATGTAATGTTTTACCCAAATCTCAAAAACTCTATAATAAAAAATACTGTAAATTTAATTAAGTGTAACCCTTGTAATAAATCATGTAATTATTGGTTGTTTAAGGTATGTGTAATTATAGTTTGTATCAAAGAAAAGTTTTGGATAACATTAGAGTTTGGATGATTTATATGAGTCTAATTTAATAGTTTTAGATAGGATCATGGTTTAATAATTATTAGTTTGACCATACTTTTAAATTCATAGATACTTTTTTGATTTTTTATGGGATGGATGTTTAAAGTGTTTAAGTGTATTATGGGTTACATTTATGGTAATACAACCCTTGGGTTTTCTATTTGTTTTATTGAAAATGTTATTTAAAGAGGAATGATTTTATACTTTTTGTATATAAGTTAAAATGTATTGATAACATTTATGGTTAATATTATGTTTTATGTTGAGGTAATTATGGGATAAAATTGTTATAAAATTTTCGGAAAATATGTTTTATCATATTGATAACCATGTGAATGAAAATTGTTTTAGTGACCATATGATTAATTTTATTATTGAAGAAGTGTGTGATTTTGGGAATATTATATGATTAAGGTAAATGGAAATATTTTTGGTTATGGTGTAATTTTATCTGAGGAATAAAGGGAAAATTTTCTATGATTTTATTGTGTCTTTATGGTGATTCAGGATATTTATGGGAAATATTGGAATATTTTAGAGAGTAACTGATCATGGCATATACATTTTTTTACTGTGATTTTAGGAGTGATTAATGTTATTTAGATATAAATGTTATGTTCTCCTTTTAATAATATGTGATCTAATACTTTTAATTTTTATGTTATTAACTTGTTCTAGAATAATTTGAATTGTTTTAAGGTTATTTTTTTCTAGAATGTTTAGAATTTAACATTGAGTGTTATTGTTGTGGATTTATATATTGATATAGTATTTATTCAGTTGAAGGTTTATTCATATTTTAAATTATCTTATCTTATTCTAAACATTTTTTATTTTTGTGAATGGATATAAATAGGATAAATAACTTCTAATTCTTTTGTGGATCTTATGATACCTTGAAATTTAATTATATTTATTTGGGTATGAAAATTAATCATGAATATTCGTTTCTTGGAGTAAGAGATGGGATAGAAGTGTAAAACGTATCAAATAACATCCAAAGGATAAAATTTTAATTTTACAATGGATATAAATCTATAATTATATTTTTTTCATTTTCTCTATCATGATATTAAAAAATCCATCGACTCTAGGAAATGGATCTTGAAATAAAAAGGATATCATATTAACTCCATTTATTATGAATTAATGGCCATCTTTATACCCTACATATTTATAGTTTTTTTTCATTGAATTTCTCATGATCAAGTTTTCAATCACTCTATTATTTTTTGGATGTTTTTCCCCCATATCATTGTTTTCACTTCCAACCAGTGACCTCCTTATTTTGGAAGTCGATAATTTGTTATTCCTCGAGACATTAATTTTTATATCCTCCTATTTTCAACCAGATGTTTTATTATCCTTTATTATGATTTGGTAAATCAATAAATGTATTTTAAATATTAAAATGTTTCCTTTAATGATTGTATGTTTTATCTTCCACTCCTTACAATTGATTCTAAAAAATATATAATCGCTTTCTATGAGGCATGAGAAAAAAATTATAAGGAAGTAATTTTTGAAAGATTGGAAATGAGATAGAAAATTTAATAGTAAATTAATTTAATCCATTGTTAATATTCCTGAATTATATTTTATATATTTATATTTATTATAATAATATTAAGTATTTTTTTAATTAAAAATTAAATAGTTTTATTCTCACTAATTTTTTTCATATATTATATAATTTTATTTAAAAAATTAATTATAAATCTTATAATTTTAATTTTACAAAATGAAAATTATTTATGAAATCATAAAGTATAAATTTGTTTATAATGAATTTTTTGGATTTTTCTGAAATAATTTATTTCTAAGTGAAGAGTGAAAGATACCGATTTTTATAAAACTATTATTTATTTCCTTTTAATCAAGTAATTTAAAAGTATAATTATCTTTTGAACTTGATATTAAATTAACATAAACCTCCTTCAGTTTTAAATAATATAATTAATTATATAGTAATAAAAATTTAAGTTTATATTAGTATAAGTACATTTTTAAGCTTAAAAATGTATTTTCTAAAAACTGGTTTTCTTTGTGTTTTATGAATTTATATTAAAATTGATTTTTCACACATATATAAATTTATTCTTAAAAAATTTATTCCATATTTTGAATTAAAAGGTTCAATTTTTTTAAATATTTCCCTTTTATTTTTTTCATTGTGAATTGTAACTATATTAAATATTTGTCATGTCGGTATGTGTAAAATGAGTCAAACGCGATTAAAACTATGAGATAAGGCCTTAAAATATTACTAAAACTTTTCTTTATTTTATCGTAATTTTTTTCAACCATAAACTTCCATGGTTCCAAAATGTGTCTTTTTCATGCCACGTTTATTTGATAATGACCTTAATGTGATATTAGTTAAAGAATAAAAAAATATCACTATATTTGATTTAATATCACCAATATTTTTTCATAGTGATAAAAAAAATATGTTCAATTATAAATGGTTATTCTAAATATTATTGAATTTTTTTATGAAGGTAATTTATTTATAATTTTGTTTGATGGAATAAATATTGTAAGTGCATACGCAATGAAGACAAAGTGCATGTCCATGTAATATAAATATCAATTATATTATTTTAAAATAATTAAAAGTAATATAATTTGGATTAATTATAATATTCTAGAATTTTTTTGGTTAAATATAATATATTAGTAAAGTGTTAAAATTTTATATTAATATTCCATTACTATATTTATTTCATTGAATTCAAACTATGCAAGTAGTCCAAAAAATGACTTTAATGGAATATTACATTAAATAATATTTTATTTAATTATTTAAAATTAATAAAAAAACACATAGTTAGAAAATTTAAAGGGATATGGTTGATAATTCAAAATTTTACTAATTATTGGATTATTTTTTATTATAGTAACTTCCATGAGTCATATATAGTAAATAAACATTGATATCTCAGTAATTGTTATAATGGTCAACATGGGTTGAAACTAATAGATAATGGTGAAAATAATGACTAAAAATGCCTATATTTTATTATATGAGAATATTTAACTCATAATAATCCTATATTCTAAATATATCAATTTTTTAAAACTTGAACATAAAAATTATTTTATTTTAATTTAATACTTTATGAGATTTCCAGGGTGTCCCATCACTTATAAAGGGGTACCTCTCCTCCTATCATCATCACGCCTTTTGAAAACACTAGTTTGAACAATACATTACCAATTCTATTTTAAATACCCCTAAGAACATCCTAGAGTAATTGGAATTAACAAAAGTCCAATCCTAGAAGGCGTGATGTGTAATCCAAAGGGAGATATATGAGGATAGGGAATAAGTCCTAACTAACCCATTTTATGTTTATTTCATCTTCTACCACCTTCAAATATACTTTAACCATGATGAAATAATAGAATAAATATCTTCTACATAACAAAATTCTATTACTATTATATTAAATATATTTAATCTCTCCTCTACCTTCTAATGAGAAATGGAAGTATAGATCATGCATACATGTGGGATACTACCTACATGAAGTGATGTGTTTCATTTTTCTTCACCAGATCATATATATATGGTTTAAATAATTGAAACAATTAATATATATTATATTCTTGACATAATTATAATTTTATAAAGATAATATATCATTTATTTTCATACATTTATATCCATTAAAAATGATAATAAAATTCATGCATACGTGTGGACAAATAGCTTCACGAAGCAGGGTGATACATTTTTCACGTAAAACATTCATGGATGGTTCTAAAATTTTATTTATTGTATAAAAACTATGATATTCTAAAGATAATATTCTAGAGATGATGTAACAATGACCCCCTTGACCATGTTCATCTTACTAGAGCTGTTTTTTGATTATGATCTAAATTTTCTCAAAACATTCAACATGAAATATACCATTTTAGAAACTAAATAAAACGTGGTAGTAAATGAAATAAAAGGAACAATAATAATTAAATGAATGTTTTTATTTTTATTATGAAGTTATAAAACTATTATAATTTTATTATTCAATGGTTAGAGAATGTACAAAGCTAGATGAAACTTAAGGTAAGGGATTTCACATTAAAACCTTGTTTTAAATTTTTTTCATTTCAAGATATTTCTCCTCTTATCCATTAGTTTCCGACACTTTCATCAGGGTGTGCATTCGTCTGTTTAAGAGGACATGCTGATTGTTGCCCTGCATTCCCGCTTTCCAAAGGCCGGCAACATTCGTTTCTTATTCAGGGACGTTTTCTCCTTGATCGAAATGGGATGATGGGATTTCGGTTCCTCCTTCTGTGGATTCCTCCTTGGAACTCGTTACATCGTCTGGGTCTCCCTTGTATACTCAAGACGTTGTTCATGAAACTCTTTCCAGTGTCATGTCTTCATGGACGCAATTTAATTACACTCCTTTTGTCAGGACATTCCAAGGCGTCTAGTCAGAGTAGCAACCTTCGGTCAGGGGAGTAGTCATGTTGGAAATCACTACCGTGTCTGGATACTGGAACATTGGCATGTCTGGGTTTATTTACCTTATGATAGGGCATCTCAAGGGAATGGAATATCAAGTAATACCACGTTGAGTGCAGGAAATCATATTCCATGGGCATGTCTCTGAGGATTTCCTCAGCTTCCCATGATTAACAGAGAGTATGACGCGAGTTTAACATCCATCAGAGATGGATCAGACAGATCAGAACATTGACGAGAGTGGATAAAGTGGGTGTGACCCTTGGTTGGATCGCTAATGTTGGGGCTAACATGTTTTTAGATACCTGATTGGTGATAGGAGTAGTGAGAAAGTGGGTGACATGATTTCACAGGGATGTGGCGGCCCGGGTAAGAATCAGGATGGATGATTGAGAGTTGAATGAAGTAGAGGGGGGAATTATAGGGAATTGATGTGAGGATGATGGTGATGTTAGTTTGGAGCCTCTAAGAGAATTCCAACATATCAATGTGGAAGGGAATCAAAGTCTGCATAGTTATGTGAGAAGAGGGGATGTCTAAGGAGGCAGCCCATATGGATGGCCCTCGGAGGAAGTGGAACCTCTAGGTTGGGACATGATGTTCCTGAAACACATAATCTTGAGGGAAAGGCCTGGATGGGACATTATTTATGGTCTTGAACCTAAGGTAGGATTCCTACGTATCCCTATGGTAAGGAATCAAAGTCAACATAGTTTAGGATGGCGGCATTGAATCGGGGTGTACACATAGGACAACATTCTCGATGACATGTTGGGGGATACGTGTGGTTATTAGCCCGAGGTTGGTCAGATGCTAAAGGGTTGGACCAGAGATATGGGTCCCAACAAAGGGGACAATAATGGCTTACCATCGAGAAGAAAACACAACAGATTACCGATGGTTGGGGTTGATAATGTCTTACCGTCGATCATGGTACACAATGGCTTACTGTCGGTTGGGAAACACAATGGCTTACATTCCATAGGGTAACACAATATATTGCTATCAATTGGGCTTGGACCTCAGGGAGGCTTCCTATGTACCTAGTCTAAGAGACAAGGGTCAAAACCCACATAGTTCGAGTGGGTACAGTTTAACGTCTTATGGGACAAAAAGGGGTGTACAGTTTAATGTCAAACAAGATGAGGGTGGACCAAAGTGAAGTGGTCAGGACCGATGAGTGTTAGGCATGAACATTAGGGAGGTTTCCTACATACCTTTCCTTGGAAAAGATCAAAGTCTAGGTAGTTCAGAAGGGGTATGGTGAACCGATGTGAAGGGGGTTAGGACCAATAGGTGTAGGGCTTCAACCTCAGGGAGGCTTCCTACGTACCTTTCCTTGGAAAGGATCAATGTCCACGTAGTTCAGAATGGCTATGGTGAACCGAAGTGAAGGGGGTTGAGACCAATAGGTGTTGGGATTGAACCTTATGGAGGCTTCCTACACACCTGGCCTTGCCATGGATCAAAGTCCATGTAGTTCGGAAGGGGTGTTGTTTCATGTTCAATGCTTACTCTAAGCCCACATAAGTCATTATTGATGTGAGAAACAAGAGGAAGAAATGACCTAATGATCACGTTGAAAAAGGTGTGTCTATGGGAATTGGAGTGAGGCTTACACTTGGTTAGCAACACAAAGAGGAAATAGGGGATTATGCATGGTTAAAAACCTGGGGAGATAGAGATTGGGACTTACTCTAGGATGGAGGCCCGAGTGGCGAAAAATCCCAATGGGAGAGAGATAGGATAACGAAGGTGTTGGTTCCCATCTATCCTTTGGTCTCTAGAATCGAAGAAGAGAGGAGAATCAGGAATGCTACCTCCAACAATAAAGGCTATGGTCTTTCAAAAATGTGGTTTCCATTCTCTACATACAGTAACTACTCTAGTTAAGGGGATCTCATTCTATGTGAGGAAGATATCACTCTCATGGAGACAAGCGGGTGTATAAGATGTCTGAGATGGGGAACCCCATGTATGATGCATGGGGTGGGGTCATAGTTTAACATCTTGTGTTGTGGAAAATGTTGCTTGGCAGTTTAATGTCTGGCAGCTCGGACGAGGCGAGTTCACTCGGTACCCTTGGGAATTACATATTTGATACATGTCCACCATTGGTGAAGTAAAGGCATCAACAATTCCGTTATGAGGGGGTGTTGTGGAGTGATCCATTGAGGGGCACACATTATCATGGCTATGTGAAGAAGCAATAGTCGTTAGTGTGCCTATGTGAAGAATATTTAGGCTAAGCAACATAACGTGGAGCACCACCTAAGGTACATTAAAATCACTTCATACGAACATGGAGGGTCATACGTGAGAAGGGTTCATGACATAGATGTGTTGCGTATAAAAGGGGATTAGATATGGTGACCTATGGTAAGGATGAAACATGGAGAGCACAAGGAGGGATGCGTGCAAGATGATATGTAGTGCGCAAAATGGGATGACTACACGAAAAGCGGAAGGATGCGCGTAGACTTGGCCAGATGCAAATGTATTTCATGCGCAAGAGGGATCTTTTGCACACAAAGGTCATAGGGTAAGAGGAAATGGATGATGATCATGCCCAAGACGTCCCACCAAAAGGACGACCCTTGGGGGACCTGTCGCACAAGAGCTAATACCTTGAGGTCCTTGTGTTTTTCACGCGGTCGCGGAAGATGTGTCTTTCGCACAGCCGAGTGTCGCTTCGTCTTCTTTCACCATCCTGAAGGGTCAGGGGTTCATTTCAATTTATAGTTGAAACCCCTGGATGCGGCACACAAGAGGATGTTTGATGTCATATTGGGAATGAAGTGTTTGCATTCCACTGGGTAACTTGTGTGCATGGTCTCCCTTTGCACTCATGCCTTGACTGATTTTTCTAGCATGCTGCATCAAAGGGGTCCATTTGACTCCACATTGGGTACGGAAGGGGTTGCATGCTGGAGGAACTATTGTGCTCCCCCTGGACTCTTGTTCACCAGTTCCATTGGCAGTTTCGGGTGGGTCGTCGTGGAAGACTGATTTTCACGTCGCATTGGGCATGAAAGGGTTTGCGTACCAGAGGAAATCTAGTGCACATCACATAATTCCTACACGCACATGCCTCTCGGGTCGCAAAATCTTCTACTCACCTTCCAAATTACTTTTTTGTTCTTTTATCATCCCTATCCTATCCCTATCCAAAATTTTGCCTAAAAAAATGCCCCCCTCAGAATCAGAGGTGAAGGGGGACCCAAAAGATAGATTATGAGGATCACGCCGAAAAGTAGGGAATCACCAACGTGGTGCGTGCCAAAATAGTGTTTGGGCACACAAACCTTTTTCATCCACATAGAAGAAAAAACTCGTGCCTATAAATATGTTGAACCCCCCCCCCTCCCAAAGTCCCTACTTTGACCTTTTTCGAACGACAATAAATTTACTCTCATGCGTGAAAAAGTTCGTGGTCCGTGACCAAGTTTCTGCGGCCGATCCTATGCTTTGCGCGTGTGCCTATTACCTTCACGCTGCCTCCTTTTGTTTCATGCTACTCAATTATAGTGTCCTTCTAGCACGCACCCAACTATTTTTCAAACAGATTTTCATTCCTTCACGCAAATCCCTTTGGGTTTCTGAAATCTTGAAAAAAAATGGCTTCCCAACAGACTAATGTCAAGAGGGAGGCCACTACAGCTGCAAGGAGGACTCATATGATCATGAACCCCCATATTCTTCATGCGAGGAGGGTTTTGTATGGTAATACAATTATTTTTGGCATGCTTACACAATATTGAAATAATTATGTCCTGAGTGATAGCCAACCGATATGGAACTTCAACTTTTTAGAGGAGGTGCTGATGCCTAGCTTCAAAACTGATACACATCGATCATGGGTGACCCACGATGATAGTCTCCCACAATTCATCATTATGAACAATGGCCATCCTTTAATGGAAATTCAGAACATAGCCATCTACACCTTGAATCCAAGGACTAGGACCGTCGTAGGGAGTGACCCGGTCCCGGAGGAATCCTCAGCTGTTTATGCAAGAACCTTTCAAAGCAGTATTACCAATGAGACGAAGGTTTGGAAGGAGAGGGATTTCAGGCCTGGAGGTAACTTTACTAGAGAATGTTCATGGTCATACTGGGTAATTCATACATGCGAGGAGTTTGGACCATAGGTGCGATCTATCGGGCTATTCGAAGCTATTTTTACGTCCCAATTTCACTTCTACAATAGCAGGACCCGGTACCGGAATTGTTTAGTCATTTGTCCCCCGAAACCAACACCTTCCACCTCTACCATGGGGAGTTAGGCATCGGTTTGTCGTACATCCACTTCCGTGGGGGAATCCCATTGAAGGGGTACCAGTAAGGCAAGTTCCTCCAAATAGATAATGTTTGGGGGGGGGGATTGGACTTGCACCCCCATCCTGACATGGAATATACTGGAGTTGGATAAAGAGGAGATGAAAATAAAATATGTTCTGATGGGCATATCTTATTCAGGATGGTTTAGTCTTTTTCTAACGTAGGACAAGTCTGTAAAGATACTAGGATGAGGGAAGCAATTCCCAGACACATCTCAGAGCGGAAAAGTGGGATCATACTGGAAGGTCCTGGAGGTAGGAGAGTATCGATCATGGGGCATCAACATAAATGAAAGTTGGGACCCAAATGTACGATATGCTAGTTTTCTTACTACATTCTTGAGCGGGTGGTTATTTCCATCAAGGGATATAAGGATGGGAGTCTGTCCAGGGACACTAGTGATGGCCAGGATTATGGCGTTGAAGAAGAAGGTTAACCTAGGGGTGCTTGTATTAGCATGGATATATAGCATTTTGGGGTACATCTCAAAGGGATGTATGCCCTAAAGAAGATGTGGATAGTTCCAGATACTTAATGGCTAGGTTGCATCCCACAATGGGGGGTATGAATTTATGAATTCTATTCACCCTCCAGGTGAGGGTATGCGGCCATCCCCCTTGAACATTGCTGGAATTTTCCCATTAACGCTCATTGAAGAAGGGATCAAGCTCTAGATTGGTAACCATAACCATTTAAAATTTCACTCATTCCAGACTCTAGTTAGTCAAATTGTAGATGATGGTAGGGGCCCTTGGAACAGAGGAAGTATCTGCAATTCATCAGGGTGGTGTGTTGTTAGCCCGGATTTGATGAAAAAATCCTTTGCAAACCATATGTGTCGACCATGTTCGCTTGGCAGTTCGGGTGCATGCATCGAATTCCAAAGAAAGTGTATAAAGAGGTTCAGGAAGAGAGATATTCCTACCTTCATTGCCAACTATGGCTCATGTTCATGAATTCAGGCCTGGGTGAAGTCATCAATCTCCCTCCCACCGATGTCAGTTCAGGACTGTCAACAGAGTATGCCAAACACTAAACAAAAACATATCCCAAGGCTATTCTTCGAAAATGCATCCATAAAATCATTGTGGATAGTGTGGAGCCCGAATAAAGGGGAGGTAGATGAAGTTCCATGGGGGTGACGAGACAAAGAATCGGTCAGGTGGCTAGCATGGCACAAGTCGACACTTCATCGGCATGAAAATCAAAAGTTGACGATGTGCCTCCGCCTTCCGAGGAGGGGTGGTCCCAGAGGAGACCCCGTGGGCCAACTATGTACCTTAATGAGAAGCATATCAGGAATCTCCTAAAGAAAACCACTGATGATATCTTCCCGTCTCTCTGGTCTTCTTAGAGGATGATGCAGTAATATATGTCCATCGAAGAGCTGTGGTGGAGGATAGTGTGTACTGGGCTCGACCTGCGAGACATATGGCTCATCCAGGTGGTGTATATGGTAAATTTTCATCAACGTCATTCATACATGATAGACATGGATACGTACGTATTCCAGTGAGGATAATATGAAGAGCCTCACATCCTGGTGAAAGTGATTGTTAGCCAGGAACATGACCCAGAAAAGCTAACATCTGAAGACGAGGATATTGAAGAAGAAGAAGAGGGAGGGGAAGGAGAGGAAGAAGATGAAGAAGAAGCAGATAAAGAAGATGAAGAGAAGTAAGAGGTTGAAGGCCTTAGTGGGGAAGGACCATTATGAACAAATGTTCATCAGCGAAGCCCTCATGAGAGTGGAGAGGTTGCAGGATCCAACATAGAACTGGCCAAGCGACTCGAAGTGAATTTAACCATTGTTTTGACAGGCCTTTCCCTTCTCACGATCATAACTTATCAACCATATTTCATCTTATATAGGAACATATGGATGATGGAATCCTAGAATCCTTCCCCATGGGGGGTGAATACGTTCCCATATAAGAAAAAAGACCTTGTTGGGAACCAATCCTTGAAACCAAGCCAGGTGGGGAACTGGCCATGGTTGGAGTAGGCGGTGATGAGCCAGAAGAGAGGGGTGGAATGGAGGACTCTAAGTTCCATGTTGTTCCCACAATTCCGGAAGAACCAACATTGGTGATTGAGCTTACAAGTGTTGAGGGATATCCTGTATGGGTGGCTCCTACCATGACACGGGCACTGGATGCTACAACACTTGGCTCTTGTGAGTCTTTATTCTTGTCGGCTATCAAATTTTATTAGGAATCTCAGGTGACTAATATATCAATTCCTGTTACTGTAATTTCAAGGATGGAGGCTCGATAGACCATTTTCTTGGGAACATCTGTAGGGGCCATTCCGGTGATTACACTAGCTCCTACAGAGCCAAGCATTCATGCTAACCCCGCCGCAGTACTCGCAGTGCTAGAGGCTACATCCATGGGCGATAATTCTCCTATGGTGGAGTTCCAAGAAAGCGAGGGTGAAGCTACTGAAGAAGAAATAATTCCAGAAGGGGTCCCTACCACTGACCTCTTGGTTTCCTTTCCCATGTATAGACTAGCAGACCCAGAGGATATAGATGATTCTGACCTAGACGTGACTGAGGAGAGCCACATAACACAGCGCAAGGCCTGAATGTGCATTAAACGTTTTCTCATCTAGTCACAGGTAGAATGGAAAATCCGGATGGAATCACTTCACACTATGATACACTTTCTCTGTGTTTGGAGGGGGTATACTCAACGTCTTCATATAATGATCCACAATTACAAGGCTAAGAAAATATGGGAGAATAACCAATGCTCTGACATTGTACGGTCCCAAAAGGAGTTATTGAACACCTAGAAATTCCTTATAGATGAGAAAGAAGTACGATTATTTGAAGACCAAGCCAATAAATGTAGGGAATTCATCACAACCTAATCTGACCTCATTAAATAGTACAGGGCCCAGTTGGCAGACGCCCAGGGGAAGGTAGTGCAAGCAGGTCACCAAATGATTGAGATCTAGGCCAAACAAGTGTGAACACAAGCTAGGTCCAATGAGTTACACTCTGCATCCATTAATGAAGAGAATGATCTCAGGGAGCAGGAAGAAATCTTGGAGGCCACATGCTTGAAGGTTGAAATAATGGAGTAGTCCATCAAATACATTGATCCCTAAGGGTCCTATTTTGGACAAACCCGTAAACTTATCCTTCTTTTTTTCATTTAACCATGAACCACGTTTATGAATGTATTATCCACTTATTTGTTCAATTCAATGCATTCCGACCATGATCACGAAATATCTAGCAAACCATCCCTAAGCTCACGTGGGTTGTGATCGATGTGAGAAACAAGGGATGATTTTGTTATCACTTCGTTTGAATGTGAGAGTACCAACCAAACTTTGGTCATCAATGGTATAAATGACCCATATGGGCTTCAAAGAAGAAAGCGGGAGGCCCATCCAGAGAATGAATCTCTAAGAACAATCAAATTATCACTTCCCCAATGTGCTCATGCACAAGAGAGGTGATTCCAAGGGCATTAGAATCAATCCAAACATAGGAGAATGGAAAGTGTGAATCATGTGACCAGACATTTTGAATGTTCTAGGGGTGGCGTGACAATGAAGGATAACTGTTGACCGTGTTTAGGATACAGTACGCCTATTGAGTTGTCCTGAAATGGGGATAACAAATGAGGGTTGACTGATTACCATGTTCGAAACACGGGGCCTGACTCAAAATGTTATCTATTGAAAATAGTCTTCCATAATATTGGCCCAGGCTAGTAGGCAAGCTATAGGCTGATTTTCCATACTGTTAGGGGGTTATTTTAGATGTGAAAGAGGATGAGGGTCTAAATAATGGGAAAACAAATCATGGAGAGTGGAGTGATGGATTTTCCGAATGGAGTCCAACACTCTTGAAATTATGCCACTGTGGTGGAAACACATTAGGTCGGTGCATCGGTCCGATCATGGATCATACCTACTTCCAGATAGGGCATCTTTGGTTAGAATCTAGAGCACATCATATAGATGCAGATGATGAATGGAATATTTCAATGTCATATGACCTGGACAGAGATTGGGGTCAAGGGATAGAAGGACTAATGACCCTAGGGATAGGGCTATGGAAAAAGGCTTGGATGTTGTTACATGTCCCATGTGGATGAGGATCGATCCAACATAGTTTTTAAAGCACAACATGGTCTGAGGCTAATGCTGGTAGGGGAGGAAACCTCTCTAGCGAGGAAATTGGTGCATCCCATAATTATTATGGGGAATACTAAACTTGTTCAGGGTAGAGATACAATTACATGGTTACCCAGAATGGGAACATGTAGTGTTGTACATATCCCGACATTAATGAGACCCCCAAAAGGCACTTGTCACACCACATGTTCCCGGAAGAGTTCGGGCCAAGGGCAAAAGAAGAGGGGGTGGCATGATTTAAGATTCCTAGGGCTGGACCCGGAGATGGAATGTGTAGGCTTTCCTATGTATCCCATGAGGATCTAAATCAAGACAAATGTAGTTCTAAAATTTTGTCTTTACGCCTTGCAGAAAGGACGTAGATAGAGATCTTAATTTAAATTCTTAGATCTCGAACCCGATATGGTAAAGAATGACGGAGACACATGGTGGGGTAATTGTAAAACCTGATATAAATGAGGACCCGGAGTCCATATCACCATGTGTTCTTTGGGGAGGTATCGGGTCGAGGGACCGAAAATGAATGTTAGGCTGGACCCGAGGAAAAGTGCATGGACGTTCCTACATACCCCATGAGAATGAGAATCATTCCATACATAGTTATGGATATGGAATAGTAAGGTACCAGTGCCAGGGATTTTAAGGTCATGTGGGTTTGGTCCATGCACCAAAAGAAGTGGAGTTTGATAGATCTTGTTTGTCCTTTAGGATATATGTGTGTTTTTCTGTGAAGCTATAAAGTGACGACATAGGATATGAGTGTCTCTATAGGAATCAAGCCACATGAGGCATTGAAAAATGGTATGGTGGATAACCAATACCCAAAATGATGTCCCCCCAAGTGACGAAATCACAGTGTAGTTCTGTTTATCATCATGCAGCCAGGACAATAATGTCATAGTTTAGGGTCGTGTGAGAGGACCAACCAATTCATTTAAACATCATGCAATAAAGATGCAATAGTTTAAAGTCATGTGGTACCATGCGGCATAGTTTAACATCAAATGGCATGAAAATGTTGGGATGGACCTATGGACGAAGCATCTAGGTGTTCCTACGTATCCCATGAGGATGGGAATCAATACATACGTAGTTATGAGAGTGTAGTTTAACATCATGTGGGACAGAAACGTAGTTTAATATCATTGAGGATGTAACAGTTTAAATTCATGTAGGACCATATATAGATTGACATCATAGGAGAGGACATATATTTTAATGTCATGCGGTATAGGAGGTAGGGGAGACTAACTCCTAGAAGGGAAGTGTGTGGTGTAGTTATTGAAAACCCGAAATGAATGAAGGCATAATCCCACACACACCATGCCACACAATCCTATAAGAATCTAGGAATGAACAGTTGAACATAAGAGATAATTAGTGGAACTTGAGCTATACCCAAATATGAGATGTCTGGGCATTCCTACGTATCCCATGATCATACGAATTAAGTTATACATAGTTATGGATATGGAATATAAGGAGATCTTAGTTTCAAGGTCTTAGAGCTTGGGCCATGGAGAAGAAAAACTCTTCCAAGTCAGTGTAGACCTCAATCTAATCCCTAAGCCCCCATGAGTCAAACTTGGTGTGGGGAATAATGGAGGAAGAGGTCATTACAACACACATAATAAACTCAAAGGGGAAATCGGTGTGGAGCCCTGAATGACACCTTCTCACATATTTGTCTTCCTAACATGAAAATACGTACTAAGGCCTAGTACCAAGAGTGTCAAAATTCATCTTGGACATGATGGGGTTGAAAATGATGTGAATCATGCAACTAACATTTTGGGCTTGATAAGGTTAACATGACGATGGAGGATAACTATTTACCATGTTCTAAACACAGTATCCATATCAAGTGACCTGAAATAGAAACAACAAATGAGCATTAGCAGCTTACCATATTTGCATTGTGGGGTTTATATCAATTTTTTGTTTGAAACCCTTGAGGACATTGGCCTGAAATGGTAGGAGATCCCTTGGGCTGAGAATCCATGCCATTTGAGGGGTCCTTTTGGGAGTAAAACATGATGAAAACCCAAATGAAGGAGACACAAAGCCTGGAAAATGGGAAAGACCATGTCTAGGTATAATTCAACACTCTAGGTTCTGAACCAGAGTACTCTTGGGCACATTGGTGAGATGTCGAAGAGGGTTTATGGTCCTAACTTTAGAGAATCCGACTCAAAAGGATGAGTGTAGAATAGGGGAGTGAAGGGATCTCAGGAGAAAGACATATGTGGCATGGTTGATACAAACCTGATGTGAATGGGGATTTTATCCCATACCACGCCATATACCCCTCCACTAAAAGTACTCAATCCAAGAGGCCAGAATGATAAGTAGGTTTCTAAGATATGAGGATGGACCCAAATACTAGATGTCCAAGCGGTCATATGTATCCCATGAGGATAGGAATCATGTCTTACATAGTCCTAGAGTGTTGTGAAGTTTTATGTCATGTTGTGATGATGCTGACGGGTGAAGACCTCTAAGAAGGGGAACACATAGTGCAGTTATGATAAACCTACTGTGAAATGAGGACATAAGCCCACACTGCACCTGTAGAAATCGGCATGAACCCTTACATGACTTAATAAATCTCAATTAATTGAATGTAATGGAGGACAATCTCGTCAAACTCATGCTTGTAGAGAATTTTCTCAATACTAGGACCACTCTAGAGGGTAAAATGTATTGTGCGGCATCAGATTCACTCACGCTTGGCCCGATCTTTCAGAAGATTACCCTGCTAAAGATACTCAACCAACGGTGTCCTCCAGTTGGGGGTTACTTCTGGCACTGAGATAAGGGGACCTAGAGGCCCTGACGTGGAGGCACCGGTGGTAAGGTGGCTTTCCTGTGGGATATTATTGTCGTCTGGGGTGATAGGGGTGATGAATCTCTGGTGTTCCACATGGATGATCAAATCATCTCGATCAGGTTCTGCAAGAGATGTAGCTAAGCTAACCAAGGCGTCTGCTCTACCATTCTACGATCGAGGTACATGGGTAACTTTTGGCTGATATGGGAACTAGGCCATCGGTTGGAGGGTGTGTTCCAACAGCGGTACGAGTTATGGATTTCTAATGACATAATCACCATTGATTTGCTTGATAACTAGTTCATAGTACCCTTTCACATGAAATTGGGGAATGTCAATCTTGAGAGCTAGCTCCAGGCTAGTGATGAGAGCCTGGTATTCTGCCTCATTGTTGGTACATCCCTCTAATAGTAGTAATGAATATGAAAAAATAGCTTGTTCCAGAGTGATGAAGATGATACCCAATCCAACCCTATTGAGTCTAGGGGCATTGTTCCTTTTGTTGGTAGGTCTTCGGGAAGCACTATAAAAGTGAATTTTCCAACACAAGATGGATTGTTCTACAGAGAGGATTGACTTATCAGTAAAGTCAATGTCTAGAGACTGGTCTGTGGGAGCTGGATGGGAGTAATGGAAATCTTTCAATGCTTTCCCTTTGATAGCCTTATAAGGAACAAACCTAATGTCGAACTGCTCGAGAATCAATGCCCATTGAGCTAGACAGCCTATGAACATGGGGCAGTTTAGGATGTACTTTACTGGATCTACTCAGGACACTAGATGTAACTTGTGGTGCTTTAAGTAATGTCGCAGCTTCTTGTACTACAAATACCAGTGCGAGGCCACTTTTCTCGATATTGGAGCATCTAGTCTTTGTATTGAGGAGCATGCGGCCGAGATAGTAATGATTATTCTCCATTACCTCATTGTTCTTCTGGGAGAGAAGGGTGTCGAGAGATCATTACAGGGAGTTCACATTAATGAATAGTGGATTTTCGGAAACTGGTAGCATAAAGACCAGGGGTTGGAGTAGATACTGCTTGATTTCCTCAAAAATTGTTTGACATTCTTTGTCCCACTAATATAAAGTGACTTTATTCAGGAGCTGAGATAATATCTTACACTTTCCATCCAAATTAGTGATGAATCGGTGTAGGTAGGCTAAGTGAACTTGGAAACCTTGAAGCACCTAGATGTTTCTTGGGGGAGGAATCTTTCTGACATCCTTGATCTTCTCCAGGATGATTTTGATGAACCTTTATCTGACAAAAAAGATGAGAAACTATTCAGAGGGGACCCCGAAGGCACACTTCAATGGGTTTATCTTTAGGTGGTGAGAACGGAAGAAGTTGAAAAATTTCTCAAGGTCTTTGAGATGGTCCTGACACTAATGATATTTGACCATCATATTTTCCACATAGCATTCCACTAATTTCCTAAGGATCATCTTATACATGCGATGACTGGAACGCTGATAGGTGGCACCTGCATTTTTTAAACCAAAGGGAATTACTTGGTAACAAAAAGTACCATGTGGTACACTAAAGGTCGTAGACTCCTCATCCTCGGGATCCATTCAGACCTGGTTATGCCCAAAGTAACCATACATCAAGGAGAGGGCCTGAAACCCAACTGTAGCTTCGATAAAAAAATTCAATCAAAGGGAGGGGAAAATCATCCTTCAAACAGTGATGGTTGAGATCCCATAAGTCGATACAGACCTTGATCTGTCTATTATTCGTCCTGACGGGTACAATTTTGGCTAAATATATAGGATAATGTACCTCCTTGATGAAATTGGAACTGATGATATTATCAACTTCGGCATCGACCATGGCACCGTAAGAAGGGTGCATCTTTCTGGGAGGCTTCTTAAACCCGTAGTGGTATACTTTGAGACTGAGGTAGTGGATGGATACTTGGGGATATAGCCCTAAAATTTCATTATATCTCTAAGAAAAAACATCATGGTGTTGTTTGAGGAAGTCTATGTACTGTTGTTTCTATTCAACAGGCATATAGACACTAATCAATGTGGGTTTTAGATCTGCCTCACTACCGAGGTTCACCTGTACCAATTCATCGACCATGGTGGAGACATCCTATTCAAAGGTGGGAGTAGCATCCTCTAAATCCTATTCTTCACTTATAGGGGAGGGATCCTTGGAGGGAAGAGTTTCCTCTGAGTCAAGAGATCCCAATGGGAGACCGGTACCAGCCTGAGTGGTAGTGGACACTGCATCGGGGGACTCTCGTGCCGCTAAAACCATAGTGATGAAAGCTATCGATTCTATTTCATCTGGCCATCAGCTTAAGCGGAAACACTTGAGGATATCGAATCAATAGTGATTATTTTTCTTAATTCTATTTATCCTAGCCCATCAAAAAAAAAAATTGGCGTATTTCTGTTTTCATGGGGTGGACATCCTGATATATTATGGGTATAGGAGGCACTGGGATCATCCGAGCCAGATTCGTGTAGGAGTTTGAGGTGATCTTCCGACATCGCTTAGACTTGGGAATGTCCTCTCCCCTTAATCCAGAAACAATGAATCATCGTCCCATGTCTGGGATTGTATCCTCTAATAGATGGACTGAAAAGATGTAGGCATCATCTAGATCTGTCGATGGGTCGGTCACAACCGTAGCATGCACAACCGTGTTATACTGAATCTTCTTGTCCTTGCTCTTGTAATAGCAGGCATCAAGATAGTGGGATTCAAAAGAGGAAAAGGGATACAAATCACCTTCACGTACACCCACTAGACCATTAATGGAGTACTTGAGGCACTGGTGATACGATGAAGGGACCGCCACATACCGGTGGAGCCATGGCCTGCCCATCAATGCATTATAGGTGGTGTCCTGGGAGACAACCATGAACTCGGTGCTAGCTACCAGACCCCCAAACTGGGTCTTTAGTAGAATTTTGTTGATTGATGTCTGTTCCATCCTATCATAACCTTGGATTTTCAAGTGAGAGGGACTTAGATCATCCACGGAAAACCCTGGTTTTTGTAGTGTCTGAGTTGGGATTAGGTTGATTCTGGAGCCTATGTCGACAAGAAAGTGACAAAATTCCACACTACTAAAATGGCCGGTGATGTAAATTGGGTGGATTTTCCCCTGTATGTGAGATCCTTCATCTTCTCTAGAGAACAAGATGATGGTTTTGCATTCATCTTACTCGACCACCTCAACATGGTAGGCTTTTGCGGCTACTACCTACGTCTCGAACTGGAGGGGGTTTCTTAAAGCCTTGGAAAGAGCTTTACGCATATAAACTAACATGAGTATGGACTCAAGGATGGAGAGAATTTCTGGAATGTTTGAAAGATGCTTTAGGACATCATACTTCCGTTCTAGGTGTGAGATTATTCTTACAAGAGTTCTCTCTATGACAGGAGGTATGGTGGGCCCTACCCGCTGGACCAGCAATAGACTAGTGCTGGGAATGTCCCACTGCTTATTGGATGAAGAATGTGGAGTGGCTATCGGATGTGGTCCAGATGACTGAGATCGGTCTATAGTAGAGCATGGCTGATCACAATGCGATTGAGGTGGCTCTGCCTGATCAAGCAGAAAAAACGGCAGTGAAGACGGATCTGATGACACCAGATGAGAAGGCTGAAAATGCTATGCTCTATGATGGGACTACTATCTGGTTTTGGTGGCATGCACTTCATGGCTGGAAGTACAGACTAAGGCACTGTGATAAACCATATTTTCATGGTTCCAACGATGCTAGAGATGGCTGGGAACATTGGGATGATCTTCCTGGCACTCCTCACCATCAGAAATCATGTAGGGGTTTACCAGATCTACGGTGTTAATTGAGGCATACCCTTGGATGTCACATGAACAATATTCTACTATTGGATAGATTCTGGTGGGAATATCTATCTATGGGGTCATGAATTCATCGAGAGTACGGGTTGAATATGACATTGGCGGGGGACTTTTTATTCATTGCATTGTCGATGTTTGCTCTTCTGAGAAGGGGGTGGATGAAACAATGATGCAGAAGGAGTATTTGAGGCTTCAAAAGGCTCTGGTCTATTCAAGTATTCATGGATAATACCATGGGCAAGGGCAAGAGCCTTACAATCCATCCATTCATCATACTTCTGGTACTTGCAGTTGGAAACCTGATGCCATTCGCCTTCACTGTCATTTCCGCTATCGGGTTTCATGAATACACATGCCACTTGTTCTGGATCTTGGCCCAACCTGAAAAAATTGTTTTTGACATGTTCGTGAAGTGATTCCTTAAACACATTGGGCAATTTATGGGTGTTCCCCAGGATCTGGTGATAGGGGCAGTAGTTGGGGTGATCAGTGAGATCTGCCTCTCCTGGTCTTTCACATTCGGGAATCCATACGATCCCATGTTCTAAAAAATTGTAGAAATAACCAGGGACCTGGGCCCTATTGAATGAGTAGGTCTGGTGTCTTCTGTCCGGGAAGGGTTCTCAGGGATACTGACCCTGACGGGGGGGCTAGAGGAGCCTATTGAGGAGGCTAAACCTGGTTATCTTGCCTAGGGGGTGGCAGGGCGTTGCGTGAGGGAACCTTCTAATTTTGAAGTGGAAATTGCTGGACCGCAGCCTATGCCTAAGGTGGGGGCTTCTGTGAGGCTATGGAGGTGGCTCTACTAGTAATAACTACAGTTTCATGGGGTTCTGTATTTGGTCCACCGTGGCGGGCTTAGCCTTAGTGGCCCTTCTTGCAGAAATTGTTGGAGGCAACGGTCGTGCATGTTTGGCCTACTGTAAAGCATCCTCTAGGAATTGAGCCTTATCAAAAAATCCTAGAATTCCCCAGGGTAGTTCTGGGTAATGAGAGAGGGGACCAATTCTGTCTTGACATTCCCCACACACATTTTTAGTAATTGTTCTTGAGACAGCGGCATGTCCAAGAAGTGGGTGAGTCCTTTCCACTAGGCGACGAAGTTTGCAACACGCTTGTCAGACCTCTATTTGCACTTGATGAGGTCTGAAATACTTATCCTTCGAATGGTGGAACTGAAATGGTAAAGAAATTTCTGATGAAGATCTTCCCAACCATCTACTGACCTAATGGGTAGCTAGTTGTACTAGAAAAATGCATGTCCTTCCAATGTATGTATGAAGCATCAGAGTTTGGCTACCTCCTACTACACCAGAGTTCCCAACATGGGTCTGCACCTTGAAATGAAGTGGGTCCGATGTTGCAGTGATTCACCTATCCCATTAAAGGGGGAGAAGGTGGGATTTCAAAAACCCAGGGGTGCTGGCTTATCATCCACCCATGCCAGATACGGCTTTCCATCAGGCAGGATGTCCACCTGTCATGTTTCCAATTCCTAGAGGCATGTAATGATCGCCGCCATGAGATCATCTGGGTAGGAGTTTTTGTCTTGATGGGGGTCTCTAACCACCAGTGTGTTGGTGGTTTATTCAATGTGATTAGTAGGCCTAGTGGCTCGTGGAGAGGCTGGTGGGAAAACCTACAGAGGAGATTTGGGAATCTGAATTGGGTCCCGGGGATTGACCTACTATTCTGGTGGATTTGGAGACACATACCGCACACTATTTCTGTAAGTCCCATCCCCAACCCTATCTGTGTGGGCAATATGGTCAGGGTCACCTTGAGGTAATTCACCGGGGGAAGTTATGCCTACCTCTGCTACCCCAACTAAGGATCAACGTAGTCTGGTCGTCGCTCTACGACACGATCAGCAAGGAGGTCATTGACCATCTTCTTATGCTCCACGAGTTTTTGATGCCATGTGGATTTCTTGGGATCATCCTCCGTCTTTTTTACTGAGCTAAATGGGTCGGAGGATATGACATCTCTGAGGTTCTCCTTACCCTTGTTGGGAATTCGGCTGAGGACCAATGCCTTACTGGGTATGGGAAGACCTAGTAGATTTCTCTGCTGGTGAGTAACCCTTCCTGATGGGTCCAAAAGTTATGGAACTCCCCCAGGGGGTACTTTTTACCAAAGGAGTTTTATTTTCGTATCTTCCTCCGATAATTCTTCCATGATAACTGTAACTCTACTTGGAGGCATATCCTCGATATCACTTAGAAATTCGGGCTGGTTCCGGGTAGAACTGAAGTGGGGGTAGCATACTGCCCACAACCATGGATCTGCACATTGGAGGAAGCCTCCTTGATAATCCTACAGAGCACTTTAAAGCTCTGGATGCATCATTTTTGGAGGGCCTTATGGCGACCTAGGGACTCAGGGCACTAGTCCATGGGTAGTGCGGCCAAGTCAACCAAATGGCATTGTTGACCAATGTCTTTGAAGTGTTCCTGACTCTTGGAGTAGGCCACTCGTCGATAAAGAAGGTGAAAGTCAGTCACCCAAAGGGTCTAGAAAAAGCATCAAGCCTCCTCCTGGGTGAGTGATTCCGGTGCACTGAAATTTGATGCTATAACTGTCCAAAACAACTCCAGGAAATGGACTTATACAAGAATGTCCCACATGCTCCTCATCTCAGACTCAAGGTATATCCCTTTATTGCCCCACTAGTCAACTGGAGGTGGCTGGGGACCTGGTAGTGGTACTGAATCAGACCACTGAGATGGTAGGTTGAATTGTGGAGAATACGGAAAGCAAGCAGACAAACCACCACATCCCAGGCTATCCTCTTAAGAGTTCAGTGACTTTTCCACCACATTGCAATAAGACAGGATGTTGACCAAAATTTTTGGCATAGGGACGATGGCTGCTCGTGGTGGAACATGATGTTGCTTGTTCGCCATCGGTCTCGAGAATAATTCTCTATGATCTCTGGTCAAGATATATAATGATCCTCATGATGATGGTGGCAATTTCACAGCCAAACCATGGGGAGACACTAAATATTCATCCTCCTAAATGTATCTGTGGAGGGAGGTAGGGATATGGTGGACCTCGAATTCTGGAATTATGTGGTTGATGCGCCTGGTTCCTACCTCGGCCCTTAACACAGAGGATCGTGTTGAGGGTTCCATTGCAGATTCGTACTCCAACTCAGAATCTGAAAAGCAGATAGGTTTAATCTTAGTCTGAACCTTCCCATAATTCTTCTTATGGAAGTGATGACCGACCCTCCTTCCCCGAGATGGCTCTTCAGGATTGGTTATGTTTCTTTCATGAGGATGACCTTCTTTTGGGACCACTTTGTGTATAAGGTTGTATTTGTTGTCAATAGTTGTCAATAAAGATCAAAATTAAGGAGATCAAGAAGAACTCTATTGAAATGGAGGAATGGTTAGGTATCATCCATTTAAGGATGATTGAAGAAAAATGAATATTTGAATAAGACCATGAAATTCCTGATTATTGCATGATAACGATACAAGAGCATACTTGAAGAATATAATCATATGATTTTCATGAAATATAGAATGATGCTTGAAGAAGAAGAGAGAGCTTGGAAGGTATTGGCACTCTGAGATGGCCTTGCATTTCACATTGTATCTAAATCATACAATTATTTTATGATTTGTGTTTCTCAAAAATCATAATTCATGAGAACTTATGATGTAATCCTTATGAAGGAAAGGGAAGCAAGGGTGATTCCATTCATATAGAATTTTTATTGGATGGAAAGATGCTGGTGGATGATAGGGAAGCTATAGTACATTCCATGGAAACTCTAACAATTCTAAAGCTGAAATGTCAACAGATATATATCATGATAGTGGAGTTTGTTATGAAATAATAAGAGTTGTTGAAGAATCCAAATCACATAAAAGAATCATGAAGGTTATGGCCGAAGCATATATTGAAGATGGTGCTTTTCTCCAGTGTTTGCCAAAATTTTGGGGCTGCAAATCAGAAAAGGCAGAAATTTGTTATTGGAAAAGGAAAGTGTGTGAAATATTTTAAGTGTGTGTGAAAGATTGGTTTTTACGTGCAAGATTGAAGGTGTTTTTGTAACTTCCGCACAAGACATGTTTCAGGACTAGAACATCGAAAAATCGAAGTCATGGAGTGTGCAGAAGATGATGTTGTGTGAAATGGTTTGAGTGCCCAATGTGACATCAAAAGTGGTTTTATGTACATATGAATATTCTTGTTCACACCAATGAAAACGCATCGGGATATTGCGCGAAAGGCATGATTTAAGGTCCAAAAATTGAAAAATGGAAAATTCATGAAGTGCGTGAAAGAATCAAGAAGTGGTCTAAAGATGAGTTTGCGCAAAAGAATATTTTTCACCCAATATTATGTCAAATGGGGTTTTGTATGCTTGAAGAGAATCTTGCATGACCTGGTAAATATTCCTCCTAGTGGTAAGAGATGCATATAAATTAGAGGCCACCCCCCTCATTCAGTAATATCGATACTTAGAGAAATATTAAGCTCTATGGTGCAAAATAATGTTATGAAAAGTGCAGTGCATGAAAGAAATATATTTGCGCAAAAAAAGTATAAGTTTCACGCAAGAAGAATTTGCATGCAATATTGAAGTTGTGTGGAAGAAGTGTTTCATGACAAAAGTCCAATCTTGCGCATGTGGCATAAAAGTCTCATGTAAGACACATAAAAGGGTGTGAAAAAATTTTGGGGGTCCCACAAGCCTTCTATAGGTTCTTAACACTCACAAAGAGGCTTTTCAAAGAAGGAAGAACCATGAACCATTTGGTTTTAAAAAGTGAAGTAGTTTCACACACACATGACTGGTATTTAACACCCTCATTGTGCTTTGAGAAGAGAAGAATAAAAATACATACAACTAAACTCAGATCTATATTGAAAGAAGGAAGTATACCGATACACTTAGGTGTTGGTATTAGAAATTAATGGAAGAGAAGAAAAAGAGGAATAGAGTGTGCCCAACTGAATATTGTGAATTATTCAAGGTTGTACAATTGTGTTTTTGCTTTGAGTATCCAGTTTGTGTGTTCAGTTCTTTCAAGTGCACCAATCTAGGACATTGATGAAAGAAGCGTCTCGTGCTGGACTGAGAGAAATAATCCAATGAAAATATGTTTAAGAGACCTTCACGTAAATAAATTGAGTGAGAATTCACCCAAGGCAGTGAGCTAGGGGGAGTCAACAGGAGTGACCCGAGGGATGTAGTGGGCTATCCCTAAACCATTATATGTGAAGTGATCCTGGGATAGAGTGATTGTTCCCGAACCTTTGTAATACATGACTAGTAAATATTAGTGGAAAGTGGTATGACCGACAACCTATCAGTGTATACTCCTTGGACATAGCCCTTAGTGGTGAAATAAGTAAAAAGTATTGTTTTGTTCTTCTACGTGTTTTAGTTACTACACATATCTATCATATAGGTCTAATAATGTTGTTACCAATGTGGGAACATGATCTATAAAATAAGTGAAAAATTTGACAGCCTGATTCACCCCCCCCCCCCACATCTTAGGGTGGACTAGGGTCCTTTACCTTTAGCCAAACTGGTATTGGGATGGAGAGGGCTTCCTCCTGAATGAGTCAAGGTGTGAGGATCACCCAGGAATATGTAAAATGGAACATGGGGATGACCTCAGTTTCCACTGGCTAATGTGTGGATGGAATCTCCTTGGGATGTTCTAGAGAGGGTAGGACCTCCGTCGGAGCTGGTAAGAGAATGGGTAGGACCTCCATGCTTATTTCCCCTTGCAGTGTCAGTGCAAGGAAGGTCCTCGTATTGTTCAAGTAGAACATGGGTAGGACTTCCAGGGTGGCTGCTAATGAAGCATGGCTTAATTTCACTCCTCTGATTTCTAGGGCGAGGATGACCTTCTTCGGGTGTTGTTAGGGCATGGGGAAGTCCCCCACGCAGGAGATTGGATGGATGTGTAACATCTCCACACCAGAGGCCTGTGGTGGGAGGAAGTACTCCAAACCCGATGTCATGAGTGTGGAAGAGTCTTCCATACTGAGTGTCACTATCATGGGGAGGACCCTCATTCATATTGAAGGTGGCATAGGGCGGACCTTCACACTGATCTTGGAAGCAGGGAGGACCCGCATTCTCAACGGTGCTGGTACAGGGAGGACCTCTGTACTGGGTGTCATTTCTGTTCATTAGTCCAAAGAAGGCGCTACCTGCGCCGAAAAATAGAAGAGTCGACCCAGCCTACTCGTGGGGTGGTTGGGGCCTTGATCCAGGTCAGGCGTCTGGATGCCCCATCTCGGAATAGACAAGGAACTGATGGTATACGTCGGTGGTGGAATGAGCCATGGTAGTCGTTGATGTTGATGCCCCTTGGGGAGTGTCCTCCTCAGCCTGCGCCCGACGCTGGCGTCAGGTCAACTAGACTAGGGATGGCGGTGCAAACGCATATCTTACATGTTCCTCAGCTCATGGGGCTGGGTGGAAGCACATGCGCAACCTAGCGAGGCCCCTCCTTGGGATCCCCTGTAATGGGATCCCGAATGGGCTGGCCTGGATATCCCCCACCTCATCGGCATAGGGGAGGGAGTCATCGAAGTGTTTTAGGGAGAGGCTCCTGAAATGGTTATGCATCGGAGTGGGGATCAGTGGCTCTCTGTGTGGACCATGGTGGTGGGAGTGGTGACGAGTCATAGATACCTCTAGGTCCTGTCAGGCCTTGTCATTGGTTGGGATGATCCCTTTCTCCTCTTATCGTCAGATGAGGTCGTTTATCACCCATCGCTGGATGAATACAGAAGGGGAGATGGGGCGTAATAGCCCAATAGCTGTGGGTGCGGAGGCTTCCATGGGGGAAATGAGACCATGTGGGATTTTTGTGATGATGTTTCCCCTACCCCAACTTCAGTAGGTGGGCTATGATCGGTTTCCTAATATGGTAGCTTGGGTCCTAGAAGGTAGGGATATGGAACCGTTAGTGATGAAACAAGGAAATCAACCTCTAGTGTTCGAGCGCCATTCTATCTTTCATGGCTAGTAAGCAAGATCTACACTGACAATGTCAAAGACCAGGATGTCCAAAGTTAAACTACCCCAACATCTGGTGAGTTTCATGCCATGCCCACTATTTTCCTGGAGGGGCCTAGCACCTGATAACTGGATTCGATGACATGCTAGTCCACTGATGTCTCGAATGAAACTAATCTCCAAATTTAGGATAATACCTTCACATTGAGTTCACCATTTCTGTTTTTATGCTTTCTTCGGGGCACACATCATTCTGTTTCAGAGGACGTGTTGATTGTTGACCCACATTCCCACTTTCCAAAGGCAGGTGGCATTTGTCAGTTTTTCAGAGATGTTTTCTCCTTGATCAAAATGGGTGGATGGGATGTTGGTTCCTCCTTCCATGGATTCCTCCTCAGAACTCGTTACCTATTCCAGGAATACCTTATAGACTTAAGACATTTTTCATGAAACTCTTCCCAGTTCCATGTCTTCATGGATGTCAATTAATTACAATGCTTCTGTCAGGACATTCTAAGGTTTCCAGTCAGGGTAGCAACCTTCTGTCAGGAGAGTAGTCAAGTTGGACATCACTATCATGTCTGGACGCTAGAACACTGGAACTTCTAGGATTATTTCCCTTGTGATAGGGATATCGAGGGTGTGAAATCTTGAGGAATCCCACGTCGAGTGTGGGGAATTATATGCCATGGGAATGTATCTTAGGTTTTCCTTAACTTCACATGTTTAACATAGGGTATGTTGTGAGTTTAACATCCTGCGGAGATGGATCAGACTAATCAGAACACTGACGGGATTGGATCAGGTGGGTGAAACCCCAGTGTAGGATTGCTAATACTGGGGCTAAATCACGGTTAGTTACCCAGTTGCTTCTAGGAGAAGCGAGAAAGTGGGTGACGGGATTTCACAAGGGTTTGGTGGCCCGTGTAAGAATCAGGATGGAATATGAAGAGTAGAATAAAGTATAGGGGGAAATGATATGGGTCCAACATGAGGATGATGGTTGTGTTGTTCTTGAGCCTTAAAAATACTTCCTACTTATCCCTGTGGTAGGGAATCAATGTCTGTGTAGTTTGGTGAGGCGATGGGACGCCTGAGGAGGTAGACCATATGGATGGGACCCGGAGGACGTAGAACCTCTAGATTGGGAAATGACATTCCTGAAACACATAAGCTCGAGGGGAAGGATAGGATGGGACATTAGTGATGTTCTTGAACCTTAAGGAGGCTTCCTATGAATCCCCATGGTAGGTAATCAAATTCTACGTTGTTCATGGTGGGGGCATAGAATCGTGGTGTACACATAGGACAACAATCTCAATGACATGCTGGGGGTTATGCATGGTTAGTAGCCCGAGGATGGTCTGGTTCTCGAGGGGTGGACTAGAGATATGGGTCCCAGCTAAGGGGACTACAATGGATTACCATTGTGTGGGAAACACAATAGCTTACCACTGGTTAAGGTTAACAACATCTTACCATCGATCGGGGTACACAATGGCTTATCGTCGGTTGGGAAAGACAACAGATTACCATCCATATGGGAACACAATGGATTACCGTCAATTGGGTTTGGAACTTAGAGAGGCTTCTTACATACCTCGTCTAGGAGACAAGGATCAAAACCCACAATGTTCTAATGGGTACAATTTAACATTTTATGGGAAAAAAGGGGTGTACATTTTAACATCATGCAAAATGAGGGTGGACCAACATAAATTGGTCAGGATCGATGGGTGTTGGGATTGAACATCAGGGAGGCTTCCTACATACCTTTCCATGGAAAGGATTAAAGTCCACATAGTTCATAATGGGTATGTTGAACTGATGTGAAGGTGTTCAAGACCAATATGTGTTGGGATAGAACCTCAGGGAGGCTTCCTAGGTACCTATCCTTTGCAAGGATCAAAGTTCACATAGTTTAGAAGGGGTATGGTGAACCGATGTGAAGGGGGGCAGGACCAATAGGTGTTGGGATTGAACCGCAGGGATATTTCCTATGTACCTCTCTTGGGCAAGGATCAAAGTCCACGTAGTACATAAGGGGTTTTTTTTCATGGTCATTGCTTACTCTAATCCCACATGAGTCATTATCATTATGAGAAATAAGAGGCAGAAAAGACTTGATGATCACATAGCGAAAGGTGCGTCTGTGGGAATTGGAGTGGGGATTACACGTGGTTAGAGGCCCAAAGAGTAAACAAGGGATTATGCGTGGTTAGCAGCATAGGGATATGGAGATTGGGACTTACTCCAGGATGGGGACCTAGGTGGCGACAAAGCCAAATGGGAGAGGGACGAGATAAAGAAGGACCCAGTACCGATATCTCCATTGGTCTTTGGAACTAAATAAGAGAGGAGGAGCATGAATGAAACCTCTTGAAAGAAAGGATAGGGGCTTACACCTAGGTGGTTTCCCTTCCCCGCAGACAGGCGCCGCTCCAGCAAATAAGATCTCATTCCATATGAGAAATATCTCACTCCTATGGAGACGAGCAGGCGTAGAGAATGTCTGAGATGGGGCACCCCATGTATGATGCATGGGGTGAGGTCACAGTTTAACGTCATGTGCTAAGGAAAATGGTGCTTGGAATTTTATCTTCCTACAGCTCAGATGAGTCGATTTCGCTATATACTCCTAGGAAATAAATAACTGATACTCTTCCGCCCTTGGGGAAGGAAAGAAATCATCAATGCATTTACGAGGGGGTTTCGTGGAGTGATCCATCATGGGTCACACATTAGCGTGGCTATGTGAAGAAGAAATAGTCGTTAGCGTGCCTATGCAAAGAAGCATTAGGATAATCAACACAACATGGAGCACCACCCAAGGGACTTTAAAATCACTTCATACTAACCATGAGGTCCGTAGATGAGAAGGGTGTTTGACATAGATTTTTTGCACATAAGAGGGGTTCAGACATGGTTACCTAAGGTAATGATGACACATGGAGTGGAAAGGGGGGTAGCGTCCAAGATGATCTGTTGCACGTAATATGGGATGACTGCATGCAAACTGGAAGGATGCGTGCATAAGTGGCCTGATGCAAATGGATTTCATGCTCCAGAGGGATATTTTGCACGTAAAGGACTTAGGGTAAGAGGAAATTGATGAGGATCATTCCTAAGAGAACCCACTTGAAAGAGGACCCTTGGTGGACCTGTCATGCAAGATCCAATACCTTGAGTCCATAGTGTTTTTCACGCGGCCGCAAAAGATATGTATTTCACGTAGCAGAGCATGACTTCATCTTCTATAACCATCCCGAAGGGTTAGGGTTTCATTTCAATTTATAGCCAAAATCCGAAGAGGCAGCATGCAAGAGGGTGTTTGACATCGCATTGGGCATGAATGGTTTGTGTGCCGCTGTGTAACTTGTACGCCCCTAGGTAACTTGTGTGCACACTCTCCCTTTACACTCGTGCCTTGACAGATTTTTTGAGTAGGCTACCACGAAAGGGTCCATTTGACATCGCATTTAGTGTGCAAGGGGTTGTGTTCCAGAGGAACTCTTCCGTGCCTCCCTGACTCTTGCAAACTAGTGCCTTTGGTAGTTTCGTGTGGGTTTCCACAGAAGCCCTCCTTTAACATCTCATTGGGAATTCAAGGGTTTGCGTGCTGGAGGAACTCTTGCACGCATCCCATAATTATTGTGTGATCATGCCTCTTGGGTCTTGGAAAATTATACTCACCCTCCAAAAGCCATTTTTGTTCTTTTATCATCCCAATCCTAGCCCTATCTGAAATTCAGTGTCGACACCATGTTTATGAAATTTTTCAAGATTTTTCTTATTTATATTTCAAATTTTGTTAAATTTAATTTTCACCTTCTTTTTACTTTCTTTAAAAATGATACAAACAATGTTTTTCAAATTTGTTCAAATTTTTTATGTACAAATCACATTTGGATTTTTAAAAAAGTGTGAAAAAGAATGTTATCTTCAAAAATATATAGCATAAATAGATATTCACACCTTGATGACCTTTTTATATTTCAATATTCCTCTACAAGTTTCCATTTTTATTTTCAAATAAAATATTTCTCTCAAAATTATATGAGTTTTTAGTTTCAAAAAATATCTATGGAAATAGAAACTTTTTATCATCATTATGAGATAATTGAAGGTGTTATTACTCATGGTCTTGAATTTCAATTCATGTGGGTTTTATGGTTAAAGTGAAAGTTATATGTGTTTTATTCGTTCAATAATACATGGATATTTTATATGAATAATGGTTTATCCTAATATATCTCCCCAATTAATTGGGTAAAGTGATGGAGTATACCCGTTATAGGTTACTCCTAATAGATATAGGAATTATCCCATTATGTGATCCATTATAAGTGTTTTTATAAGGTTGAATGTAAGGATAATGTCACAAGGTTCCCACATGATATACATGAATTTTTTTATTATTAACTATTTGTATTTCCAATGTTAAGTAAATGATCTTATGTTTTTATGGAATTTAAATGATTTTTAAAAAACATAAATGTAAAATGATTATTCTTGTGGAATTGTATTCATAAAATTTCATGTTTTCCAAGAAACCCTTAATATTATGATTATATTTTGTGAAATATATTATGTAAATAAGTTATTTTAATGAAAAAGGTAAATGGATATTTGAGATAAAATTTTCATTTTGAAAAGGTAAAATTTATTATGGATTTTTTAGGTTTAAAAATAAAATACATGTTTATTTTATTTTATATCCCTTACTAAGATTTTTTTTCTGATCCCAAATTTTCAAATGAATTTTCATATGGCTTAAGGATTGATAGAAAATTTATTAAAGTTATTGTTCCATATTTGGGATTTACCTTGAATGAAACAAGTGTGTGTTTCTAAAGAACTTATTTTTTGGAAAAAATGGATATTTTTGTAAATAACAACATTGTATGGAATATTTTGCCTAAATATATAAAACTAAAAACTAAAAAGATCCTAGAAATGTAATAAAGTGAACCCCTTTTTATAAATCATGTAATTTTGGTTTGTTTAAGGTACAGGGTGTTATAATTCGTATCTTAAAATATTTTTAGATAACATTAGAGGTTAGGATGATTCAAATGGGGACACTTTTAGTATTCTAGATATAATCGTGGGACAATAATTCTAATTTTGAACATAAGTTAAAAGTAATAGATAACATTTTTAGGTTTTATCTAATGGGAGTTTAAAATTATTAAGGTTATTTTGAGAAATATTTAGGGTAGTACAACCCTTGGGATTTTTTTATTTTTAATTAAGAGTTTATTTAAGGATGAAATATTTTATATTTTGAGGACATAAGTTAAAATGTGTTGATAACCTTTAGGGTTAAGATGATCATTGTTGTCGATATAATTATGGGATAAATGGGATGTCATATTTTGGGGGAAAATATTATCATATCGATAAAACTGATTTGGTGATAATGTGATTAGTGATATTTTTAAGGAAATTCACTATTTTGGAAACATTATATGATTAAGGTAATTTGAAGTAATTTTTAAGATTGTATTTTATTTGAGGAATAAAGTTTGTATTATCTATTATTTTATTATGGGTATATGGTGATTCAAAATATTTATTGAAATGTTTTTCATACTTTAGAGATTATATGATTAGGGTATATACATTTTTGGTTTGTGATTTTATAATTTATTGATACTATTTCAAGATAAATGTTAACTTTATCTTGGACGAATAAGTGATCGAATATTTCAGATTTTTGGGTTTTAAAAATGATCAAGAATATTTTGAATAATTTTTAGGATATCTATTTCCAGAATGTATACTCTTTAACATTGGGTTTTATTATTGAGGATTTTGAGGTTAATATTGTATTTATTCAACTGAAGGTTTATTCATATTGTATATTATCTTATAAAGTTATAACCATTTGTTGTTTTTTTAATTGATATAAATAGAAATAATATATTATCATTCATTTGTGGATATTAGTATCTATTGGATGTTAATTTTAGTTCTTAAACCATAAAAAACTATACTGAATATTAATCACATGGGGTAAGAGATGAGACAAAAGTGAAAATAATTCTCAAATCACAACCAAAAAATGAAAATTTTATTTTTAAATGGAAATAAATTAAGTGATGTGGGTTATTAGACTCTCTATATTGACAGTAAGAGAATCCATCAACTCTAGGAAAATGATCTTGAAATAAAAATGTTATCATATTGTCTTCATTTATGATAAACTGATGGTCTTATTTATCCCCTGTTAATTTATGGTTTTATTATAAAAAGATGTATCATGATAATTTTATATATCACTATATTATTTATAAAAAATCATATTTTTTCTTTATGTCCATACTTTTAATTCTATCCAATAATCTTCTTAATTGAGAACTCAATAATGTTTTGTTCCAGGTGACCTTTATATTTCCATTGTCCTATTTTCAAAATATTTTTTAGTATCCATTTTCAAGATTTTGGTTTTCAAAAAATTTATTTTAAATATTAAAATAGCTTTCCTTTCATGATTTTATGTTTTATCGTCCACTCCTTATAGTTGATTCAGAAAAAAAAATTAAACCCTTTCTATCGAGAATGAGAAAACGTTGCTAAGATGAAATTTCCAAAAGGGGGGAATAATGTGAGAACCTAGATATTAATAAACTAATTTCTTGTACTATTTATATTAAATAGTCATATTTTATATATTTATATTCACTATAATAATATTAAGTAATTATTCAATCAAATAGAAAATAGTTTTATTCTCACTAAATTCATTTAAATGTATTTTATGGTTTTATATAAAATATTGATTTCTAAATTTTTTAATTTAAATTTGAAAATATTAACATCATTTTTGAAATCTTAAATTCAATATTTATTTATAATTAATATTTGGGATTTTTCTAAAATGATTTATTTTTAAGTGAATAGTGCAAAATATATATTTTTGTAAAACTATTATTTTTTCATTAAGAAAACTTTTTAAAAAGTATAAATAAGTTTTTAATTAGATATTAAAATAAAATATGTAGCTTTTAATTATAAATAATATAATTAATTATATATTAATAAACATTATACTATATATTGGTATAAATTCACTTTTGTGCTTAAAAACACATTTTTTCTAAAAACTAAGTTTCATTACGTTTTATGTATATATATTAAAATTGATTTCTGCTAATTCTAGAAATTGAATATTGAGAAATCTAATCCATATTTATAATAAAAAGATTTAGATTTATTATATATCTCTATTTTTATTTTTAGTCATTATGAATAGTAACCATAGTAAATATTTGTCACCTTGGTAAGGGTAAAATGGGTAAAACATGGTTAAAACTATGAGATAAGGCCTAAAAATATCCATAACAGTTTTATTTATTTTATTATATGTTTTTTTGACTATAACCATCCATTGGTGAAAAGAATTTTAATTTCTTACCACTATCCCACTATCTTGTTTTAGTCGAAGAGTTTTGTCCCATGGGATTGTAGTTTTGGGTTATTGTTGTCTTCTATTATTTTGTTATTTGTTCATTATTAAGGTATAATAGTTTTTTTTTATATTTTATATTGTGTAACTATATATGTGACTCTCATATCCAGGGTAATTAAAAACTAATCCTCATTGTTGTTTGAGGGAGGGAGTAGTGGTTTCTTTGAGTTCATAGTTACTTCAATGTTTTCTCATTATTTTATTCTGGATATTCAGCAGTTGCTAAACTTATTATTTGTATGGTTTATATACTTTTAAAAATATTATCTCATTTAAAAGTTTTAGTTTTTATTTGGAAGTGTTTTTATTGATTAGTTATACTAGATGGATGTAGCAATATTTTTACTCAAACATACAGAGGTTTAGATAAAGGGTAATTACTATTAGAACAAAAGGGTGTCGAGTGGTATGTTTTTATCTTTGCATTAAATAGTATAATGAGAATTTATTATAGAAACATGATTAACATTATTTTGACCTCCAAATAACATTAGCTCATTATTTCCCATTATTAAAGACATCAATGTACCTTGTATTTATTCATATATATATATATATATATATATATATATATATATCAATTAGATTTTTAAAACCCTTATTTTTATTATTATTATTTTTGTAGTATATTTTAGTTTACAACTGGTGATGATATAAATTCTGTATTTTTGGGTGGTATCCTCATAAGATCGACCTTATGTCTTGCACTATATTGCATGCTTAGGTAAATAAGAATTTATTGAAGTGGGTTCCACAATAGAACCTTCTTATCAATACAACTATGTATTTAGTGATATATTTATATAAATACAATCATATATATCTAATTTATTTATATAATTCAATTATTATAAATAATACAAATCATTTTTTTTATTTCATAATGCCACTTTTAGGGCTATAGTGTGAACCCTCACACATTCCAAATTCCACATTCCACATTCCAACGGGCTAAAAGATAACATATTCAAAATTCAAAACAAAATACCAAATCACATACTACCGGGAAAATTGAACACATATTCAAGATTCAAAAACCCAAAGGGAAAAAAAGTTGATCGGAAAGCATGTCACCGGAACTCGCATCAGAGACGACCCTCCAAATCATGCGAGCTTCCAAAGAGACCCTACATCGCAACGAACCCACAACATCACTCCTACTTCATGCCGGATCCACATTGTCCATCAGCCATCAATTACATAGAATTCACTGTTATCATCAACTGCGTTATCCAAGAACTGTCTTTATCCATCATTACCATCACCCCTACAGTCATCGTGGCCACCATCCGAGAACCACACCAGATGCCGAGAAATCCATCAAAGTCGCCAAAATCACAAGCACCATGTCATCAAGGACCAAAAACAATGTAGCCAACACCAATAATATCCCAGGGAAAAGGAAGAAGAAGCCACCAAGCAGCCCACTCGATCTCACATCCCAAAGCCCTACGGAGGCCACCACACAAATCCACCTTGGAGAGAGAGGTGGAAACATGGAACCAGAGCAGAGAAATCGGCAGAAACAGGGCTAACCTTCGAGGAACCCAAGAAGAAATGATACCATAATTCCATCAATATGAAAAAAATCGAGATATAGGGCTGAAACCATAAAGGAATCCAGGGCCAAAACATAAAAAGGGAAAATGAAATTATATATAAAAAGATATACATGAAATTATATATAAATACACATGTGTGGGTTTATATATTTATATATTTACATATATATTTATATAGATATATAATTTAATTTATTATTATTTTTATTATTACTATTATTGTTATAATTTTTTTTGTTAATATTATTAATTGAGGGGATGATGGTTCGAGGGAGCTCTCCCAATGGTGATTATTGGGGAAATTAGGGTTTCTATAGTTCTATGGCATTCCCATGGGATGATATTCCTAAGATCTAAAGGCTACATGTTTGGAGAAATATGTGAATAATAGTGATGATAGGAGATAAGATAAAATTGGAATGGTTGGAACTATGAATCGCTAGTTTTTAAATCATTTAAAGATGAGAATCCGAGAAAAATTCTTTAAATGTGAGATATTGAACAAGTTTTAATTTGACAAGAGACAATTTTTGAAATATTTGAGCTATAAAAGTACTCCAAAATTAATCTTGTTTTTCATTAAAATGGTGAAAATATTTGGGGATTAGATTCTATGGTATGTCGATTATCATCAATTTAGCATCTTTCAAACTAGAAATGAATTCTGGTAGGTTATTTTCACATTTTGTTTCCAAATGAATAATTTAATAAGAAATCGTAGATATTTGGCCTGATTTACCTATACCATGATATTTTCATATTTAGGAATGAAATTTTGGATTCATTCCTTTGGAAATTAGGAATACTTTTTCATAATTCTAGGTAAATATTTTCAAAATAAATCAGATACTTTGGATTCCTTAGATACCCCCATGATATTTCATTTTCAATAGTTATCCCTAATAAATTGGAAAAGGAGACTCAGAAACTATTATTTGGATATTTTCCCAAGTTCCTATTTAAGTGGATTTAAATTTTTTATTGACTGATAAAGTTGTGTTTTCTACCCAGGATGTTGAATTGGACTTTAGGATTGTTGAATTTTTCCTGGGATCGATGGATCAGTGAGAGGGGAGGGTGAATCATTAGTCACTTAATACATTTATGAAATATAATTTTAAATTAAAAAACCCATACTTCTCCCATTCTCAATTCAATCAAATTTATATAACATATCCTCACTCATATAATGCAGTAAATAAATGTAGAAGAATGCCCAAATTTACAATGATATTTTAGAAAGTTATACTCCTTATCATGATTGGTTATTCGAATGAATAATGGATTATATACTATAATCAATCACTGACAACCATGGTTAGTGATTCTCAAAGATACACATAGTCTCCTTTAATATATAGTTTCCTACTTCCCAAATGATATCTCATATTAATTACACACAAGAATTCATTCAACAGCTACTCATTTTAGTCACAGAGTACCACTGTGGTCTCCCTACATAACTTGAGTCACATAGGTTTTATAGATTCACACCACATATCTTCAACTATTTTATTCATATCCTTTCTAAATTATATTGTATAAAAAACAAGGATGAAACTATGTCCAAAAATAAATATCCTTCCACTCAGTAAAATATCTTTGAATTACAATAAGTCTATAAGATATACTATTTAAATCCTCAACCCCAGTTACTCGGAGTCAGTGCATTATTGCATAACATTGGCATGATCACAAAAGATAATGTCTCGAAAGACTGATTAGTTTAGTAGCCTTGGAAATACTAGATACATTCATAAGTCTTACATTACATCATAAAGTAAAACAAAACTACAACAACATCTTGTCTTCATATCCCCTCATACTAGCCCTGCAAGTCATTCATAATATACTTCTTCACATCCTGGAAAAATTAAAACATTTTAAGGGGTGAGCTCAGATGCTCAGTAAGGATAACAATATAGTGGAAGCTTTCATAAATAAACATAAACATTTAAGGCAATGTAAAACTAAAACAAAAGCCTTTTAAAACTTGAACTTTAGCATAATATGAAAAAATTAAAGTAAGATAATGTCATTTACTTATTCATATGGATATTCTACTGGTCAAATATTCACATGCAATATCATTAACCAATTTTATAATGATGTAATGCATAATGCCAGACTATCATAACCACGTAGCCAAGGCCTCGTGCCAAGACCACAAATAAAATTTTGTCAAGGCCTCGTTCCAAGACACTAGTTTGTCTCATGAGACTTGCCGATGCATCGAGGAGCTATAGCGGGCTCCACCCATCACTTATTAAGTCCAATGCATTCTTCATATGAACAGGTTTAAACATATCATAAACCATAACATAATCGTATCACATAAAACATGCATAAAGGAAACATAACATTCCCACATTTCAATCACAAGATATCAATACAACACGTTGATATAATAAAAAAACACTTTCAAAACCATTTTCAATACCAAAATAAAAGAAAATTAAAACTTTGTATTTGTTTTTCATTTTAAAAAAAGTTATGGCTTGTAGAGGAAGCCGAAACTCAAATAACAGTCACGACGGTGGAGAAGTCGTTGTCACCGCATATGTAATACAAAACATTCCTTTTGTAGTTTAGTAAAAACGCTTCATATAAAAAGATTCCTTTTTGAATAAAAGTAAAAGTCAAAGGGTTGTGTACACCATATAAAGGAAAATTGTGTATAAAACAAAATATGCCTCAATGAAAGGAGATTGAGACGAAGTCCCTTACAAAGATCATTTTTTTGAATAAAATAGATCTATTATGTGTATTCACTATAAGTACACATAAATAAAGTACAAATAAAAGATTGGACATAATAATATCATGACATAATTTGAAAGTAGGAGATTAACCCAAAGAATAGAAATTGGGTTAAGAAGTTCCCTTACCTCGTGTCCGAATTGACTCGATCATTCTTTAACCTCTTGAATATTAAACTAGAGTTAATTTATACTTTCTTAAGAATCTTTTTCATGTTCATTATTCCTTTTATATCACTTATTACCATGTTATGAACATTATGTAATTATTTAAGTTAATAACGGTCGTTTTGTCGATCTTTGGTACTTGAGTTAAAAATAAACTTCTTATAATTACAAGTTGTTCATGTGGTAAACTATCCATTATATGAAGAATTATATTCATGATTTAAGTATCATATATATCATATATATCTAGTATGTACTTGCCTTTATAATATTACATAACATTTAGAGGTAATAAATGAAATGCACCGTTCATGGAGATGGTAAGTCGTACGTACGCATGAACGCTACTTTCATTTCTATTTCGTATTTTAATAGAATGAAACATAATCATATAAAGATATATTATAATTCCAGTATAATATAATATATAATATTATTTACTCCATCCTTTATACACCCCACATATGACATTAACGATTCAAATCACTTTGAGGGGGCGGTAGTCCGCACTTCCTAAAATGAAATTATCGCGTTTACCCATAATGAAAATCATAAAGGTATGCCATAAATGAGAAATAAAGAAGAATAAGTAAAACATAAACATAATATATATATCATATATGAAAATAGTTTCATCATAATGTCCACCATGAGAGGTGTTAAAATAAGATTGAACAATCATCGTTTCGTGAGCCAGAAATTCACCAACCACAGAAACTATATGTTCTATAACCATTAGATGAAGGTGTGTGTAAGTGTAAATAAAATCCTTCTCATAACAAAATCATAGCATATTGAAGATACTGGTGTTTTTACGAAAGAAATGAATAAAAATAGTTTAGGGGGTTGGAGAAGGAAAATAAAACAAAAGGACATTAGAGAAGACATTACCTTAAAATCGGGTAACTTTTTTTGATTTGAGCCAAAGGCTTCCTTGGGAAGAATTATTCAAAAAGTGAGGCTTCTAGGAGTAAGGGAGGGAAGTTGAGAGAGTATTTGGGAAGAGTTTTTCCTAGCCAAAAGACTTTGAAGGTGTGAATAAGGTGGTAGTGGTGGGGGCCTTTTATAAGAGGAGAGGAGGGGCACTCTTGGAAAGTCATGAAATGTTACTTTATTATATAATGTGTTTCGGATTTTAAAGGTCCCACACTTATATATTTCGAGGATAAGGTGATAAGGGTTAGAAATATACTCATCCAATAGGTTTTTGGCAAGTGTATGTCTTATATTTTACATTATCTTTTTATTTTATTTAAATCGTTAATTAATGAGGTAATCGCTACATCATCATGGTGTCATAAAATATTTAATTTTTTTAATGTCTAAAAATTATAAAAAAAAATATCATGATGTAGGAAATATTTTTAAATTTCTAATGAATATTTATAGTCAAAAATATGACTTGTATAACCCCATTTAAAAATTGTTTTAGTAAAACAACTCATGCTTGTGACATTATTATTTTAACATTAAATAAAAAGTTATTTATGTAATTTTCCTACCAAAGTGGCTCCATGGGGTCCCCAAGTTGACCTGTGGCTTTTCTTGGTCTCCCATGACTCATACAATATGGTTAAGATAAGTGTAAAGATATTTTCATATTTTTATAATATCATTTTTACCTTAAATTTCACTAATTACCTTTAATCGCGATTAATTAAACTTAAAAGTTACTATTCACCAAAAATTATTTTAATCCCAATGAACCACATTTTACTTCCTAATGACAAACATGTATATTGGATTTTTAAAAATCAAATCACAGAAGTGGTAATGTTTCATTTAAACGAAAAATCAGTTTTTTAACTACCACTTAGTGGTTTCACTATTCATCAAAAATGGAAGTTTTTCAGAACAATGCCAAAATTTCACTCTAAGCTATAATTGATATTCCAAATTCAAAAATGATGTCTATTTTACAAAATTAAAAACATATAAGTTTCATTAATTAATTTTATAATTAATTCCCGCTGTCAGAACAAATAGTGTTGTTAAGAAACAATATATATCAAAAGATTGACAATTGTTTATGTCCAATTTCAAAGAGAAATTAATTATAATGACCACCATTGGATAAAATGGTAAAAATAAATTCAAATTACACTTTATAACCACTCAATAGTATAATTTATCACTATAAATTATTTTGATTAAAAAAGTTGTTTTTAAGTATTTTTCACTATTCATAAAAAATTGGAAGTTCTCAGAAAAATACCAAAAATCCAACATAGGATAATTTCGATATTCCAAATCCAAAAATGAAGTCCATTTTTAAATATAAAATATATATAATTTCAAAAAATGGGTATTACTATTCATAATGGCTATTTTGATTGGTCGCGGTGTGTTAGAATCTCGAACATGGGTACAATGCAAGCTATTGCATTATTGAAAGAGAAGTGTATCGTGGAAGCTCAGGGTGTTACATTCTCCCCTACTTCAATAAATTGCATCCTCGCAATTTGGAATTTTCTTTGAAAATAAAAGGTTGAAAATAGATAATACCTTTGTGGAAAACCCACATCAAAAATAAGGTTAATAAAATTTAGCCTTAATAAGAGGGAAATGGAAATAAAAATGTCACCACCAAATTATGATATCAATAAGGAGAACATTAGTGGAAATTAGAGACATATAATTGGAGGAAAAATGTAAATATTTGTAGGGAGTGACTGAGGTCATAAATCACAAACAAGTGTAAAATTGAGGGCCTCAAAGCCTTCAATCTATGTTGATTTACAATATTATCAGTTCAACAAGACATAAGGTATTAGGATAACACATTTTTTTGTTTTAATATCCCTTTACTAAAGTTTAAGAATTAATTTATTCATAGAATAAGAGATAGGTATATATATATATATTCTTGAAAAGTAGAGCTTCAACCTTCAACTAATTTCTACCACAAACTTATCTTTCACTCAAAAAGATAATGGAACTCAAAAATATTATATTTATACTAATCGTACAAGGTTCAAAGTATTAACACATACCATTTATATTAGGAAAACTATTTTTTAATAACCAGGGACATCATGTAGGCTAGTGGTAGGTAATAAAGGCATGTTGCACTATGGTTGTGGGTTCGATTCCTGCAACTTTGTCCGACGCGACGGGTTATCCCCCAACCTGCTGGTTGTCCTTTTCCTAAAACTGTAGTATTTTAATATTCCAAAAATACTCTTCATAAATGTTTTAACCTTAAATAATACTATCCAAAGTTCAACTTAATCCATTCCAACCTTTATAGTTATCCAAAATACCTCTGTCCAGACTTTCTGTAAAAGGTCTCTAAATTCCAAAATCTATTGTAACATCAGATTCCCCAAACAAGGTAAAGTTTCTCTTATTGTCACATACTAAAAATATTATTACCTTAATAATATTAAAACCTTAATGAAACAAAAAGTACTGTAGTACAATCCTTATATATATCACATTATCCATATAACCAGAATATAATCCTTGAGTCCAAAAGCACCAATACATTAATTATTCCACTCCAACTGTAGTAACAGTATAAGATTGTCCTTCATCCCTTGGCCTTTTCTGAGGTGAGTTTCCCTGACGCTTAAGACATTCATTTGCATAATTACCCATTTACATACAATTGTATCATTCAACATTGATAGCCTCTTTCGTTCCCTTGCAATCACGGGTCTGGTGACCTTTTTCTCCACATTTATAACAAACTCCCATTCCTTTTAGGCAAGTACCAGGGTGATTCTTCCCACAATTATCGCATAATGGAAAATCCTTCTTTCCCTTTTTCCCTTTATCTGTCTCTTGTTCCACCATTCTCTTCTTATCTTGCTTTACTTTATTGTCATAAGATTTAGAGAATTCCTTTTCTGTCTTGATAGCACACGAGATTATATCTTTGTATGTTGAGAAATATTGTGATACTAATGCTCGACGAAGAAATGGTTTTAACCCATCAAAGAAACGATCGATCTTACTTCTTGGGTTACGTATATAATCTGCAGCATGCATCGCTAACCTTGTAAAGTTAGCCTCATACTTTGCGACATTCTCATCCTCCTTCTGCCTCAGACTCAGAAATTGCCTTTCCATATCTGCCCGATGGTCATGTGGAAAGTATTTTTCTAAGAAAATTTCCATAAAATCCCTCCATTCCATACTTGATAATTATTCATCTTCCTTTGTGTTTTGAATCAATGACCACCATTGATCGGCATCTCCAGTGAGGCGGTAAACTTCCATGACAACTTTCTCCCTTTCGCTACTCCCCAAGGCATAGAATATTTTCTCTAAGGAGTTTATCCATTTCTCAGCTACTAATGGATTTGTACCACCATTAAATGTTGTCGTTTGTTGCCTCATGAAGCAGTCTAACATTGATACTCCACGTTATGGATCAGGGTGATCCATACAAGTAAGGTTATTATTCATAACATGAGTGAGTTGTCCCAGTATGGTAATAAGTTGATCAGCACCAGTTGTATCTCCAGCTCCACAATAACTATCTAGAGCAGGAGGGAAATCCCTACACGGAGTGCGATCATTGATACGGTTTACATTCCTACCACTAGGCGCAATTTCTAAACAATGGCATAAACTAGATTAGTTTGTGAATCAAAATACATAATTCTATACTTGTAAAACATGTAACATAAATTGAACTATTTATGGATATAATCCATAATCATAAAAATAAATGTTTTCATTGAGGAAGTATATACTCATAAACCCTTCATAATGGTTTGTAAATAAAATGAGAATTATCCTAAGCATATCCCCAGGAGTTTTGTAACCAAGAGTGCAGCAAGGCCCGCTGTCGTGCACCAGTTCCCGTTCGAGTCTAGCTCAAAGAGGGGTTTTCAGGTTTTACCCCTAGGTACATCTGTGCCAGAGCCGCCTCTACCTGCTCATATCTAGACATGGATGTATTGCTCGGAAAACTCACAAAATCTCTATAATACCAAAATTCTAGGAAGTTCTTCTATACTAATCCTCAAAGTCTATCTTCGAGCTATGTGCTCTAATCAGAGTTTATCTAAATCTAGCTTCCAAGGTTAGTACTAAACTACCTCTGATACCAACTGTAACGCCCTAACCCCAGTTACCCAGAGTCGGTGCATTATTGCGTAACATTGGCATGATCACAAAAGATCAAGTCTCGAAATACCGATTAGTTTAGTAGCCTTGGAAACACTAGATACATTCATAAGTCTTACATTACATCATAAAGTAAAACAAAACTACAACAACATCTTGTCTTCATATCCCCTCATACTATCCCTACAATTCATTCATAATATACTTCTTCACATCCTGGAAAAATTAAAACATTTGAAGGGGTGATCTCATATGCTCAGTATAGATAACAATATAGTAGAAGCTTTCATAAATAAACATAAACATTTAAGGCAATGTAAAACTAAAACAAAAGCCTTTTAAAACTTGAACATCAGAATAATATGAAAAAATTAAAATAAGATAATTCCATTTAATTATTCACATGGATATTCTACTGGTTGAATATTCACATGAAAAATCAATAACCACTTTCATAATGATGGAATGCATAATTCTAGACTATCATAACCACGTAGCCAAGGCCTCGTGCCAAGACCACAAATAAGATTTTTTCAAGGCCTCGTGCCACGACATTAGTTTGTCTCATGAGACCTACCGATGCATCGAGGATATATAGCGGGCTCCACCTGTCACTTATTAAGTCCAATGCATTCCTCATATAAACAGGTTTAATCATATCATAAAACATAACATAATCGTATCACATAAAACATGCATAAAGGAAACATAACATTTCCACATTTCAATCAAAAGACATCAATACAACACATTGATATAATAAAAAAACACTTTCAAAACCATTTTCAATAACAAAATAAAAGAAAATTAAAACTTTCTATTTATTTTTCATTTTAAAAAAAGTTATGGCTTATAGAGGAAGCCGAAACTCAAATAATGGTCATGGTGGCAGAGAAGCCGTTGTCGCCGCATACGTAATACAAAACATTCCTTTTTTCATTTAGTAAAAACTCTTCGTATAAAAAGATTCCTTTTTGAATAAAAGTAAAAGTCAAAGGGTTTTATACACCGTATAAAGTAAAATTCTGTATAAAACAAAATATGCCTCAATGAAAGGAGATTGAGACGAAGTCCCTTAAAAAGATCATTTTTTTGGAATAAAATAGATCTATTATGTGTATTCAATATAAGTACACATAAATAAAGTACAAATAGAAGATTGGACATAATAATATGATGACATAATTTGAAAGTAGGAGATTAACCCAAAGAATAGAAATTGGGTTAAGAAGTTCCCTTACCTCATGTCCGACTTGACTCGATCGTTCTTTAACCTCCTGAATAATAAACTAGAGTTAATTTATACTTGCTTAATAACCTTTTTCAATTTCATTATTACTTTTATATCACTTATTACCATGTTATGAACATTATGTAATTATTTAAGTTAATAACGGTCGTTTTGTCGATCTTTGGTACTTGAGTTAAAAATAAACTTCTTATAATTACAATTTGTTCATGTGCTAAAATATCTATTATATGCAGAATTATATTCATGATTTAAGTATCATATATATCATATATATCTATTATATACTTTCCTTTATAATATTACATAACATTTAGAGGTAAGAAATGAAATGCACCGTTCATGGAGACGGTAAGTCATACGTACGCATGAACGCTACTTTTATTTCGATTTCGTATTTTAATAAAATGAAACATAATGATATAAAGTTATATTATAATTCCAGTATAATATCATATATAATATTATTTACTCCATCCTTTATACATCCCACATATGGAATTAACGATTCAATTCACTTTGAGGGGGCGGTAGTCCGCACTTCCTAAAATGAAATTATCGCGTTTACCCATAATGGAAATCATAAAGGTATGCCATAAATGAGAAATAAATAATCATAAGGAAAACATAAAAATAATAGATATATCATATATGAAAATAGTTTCATCATAATGGCCACCATGAGTGGTGTTAAAATAAGATTGAACAATCGTCGTTTCGTGATGCAGAAATTCACCAACCACAGAAACAGTATGTTCTATAACCATTAGACGAAGGTGTGTGTAAGTTTAAATCAAATCCTTCTCATAAAAACAACCTATCATATTGAAGATACTGTTTTTGTTACAAAATAAAGTAATAAAAAGAGTTTAGGGGGTTGGAGAAGCAAAATAAAACAAAATGACATTAGAGAAGACATTACCTTAAAATCGAGTAACTCTTTTTTGATTTGAGCCAAAGGATTCCTTGGGAAGAATTATGACCAATGTGAGGCTTCTAGAAGTAAGGGAGGGAAGTTGAGAGAGTATGTGGGTAGAGGTTGGCTGATCCAAAAGACTTTGAAGGTGTGAATAAGGTGGTAGTGGTGGGGGCCTTTTATAAGAGGAGAGGAGGGGCGCTCTTGGAAAGTCATGAAATGTTACTTTATTATATAATGAATTTCGGATTTTAAAGGTCCCACAATTATATATTTAGAGGATAAGGTGATAAGGGTTATAAATATACTCATCCAATAGGTTTTTGACAAGTGTAAGTCTTATATTTTACATTATCTTTTTATTTTATTTAAATCGTTAATTAATGAGGTAATCGCTGCATCATCAAGGTGTCATAACATATTTAATTTTTTTAATGTATAAAAATTATAAAAAAACTTTCATGATGTAGGAAATATTTTTATATTTCTAATTAATATTTATAGTCAAAAATATGACTTGTATAACCCCATTTAAAAATTGTTTTTGTAAAACAACTCATGTGTGTGACATTTTTATTTTAACATTAAATAAAAAGTTATTTATGTCATTTTCCTACCACAGTGGCTCCATGGGGTCCCCAATTTGACCCATGGATTTTATTGGTCGGCCATGACTCATCCAATAGGGGTAGGACATGTTTAAAGATATATTCATATTTTTATAATATCATTTTTACCTTAAATTTCACTAATTACCTTTAATCGCGATTAATTAAACTTAAAAGTTACTATTCACCAAAAATTATTTTAATCCCATTGAACCACATTTTATTTCTTAATGAAAACCATGTATGTCAGATTTTTGAAAATCAAATCACAGAAGTGGTAATGTTTCATTTAAACGAAAAATCAGTTTTTTAACTACCACTTAGTGGTTTCACTATTCATCAAAAATTGAAGTTTTTCAGAACAATGCCAAAATTTCACCCTAATCTATAATTGATAATAAAAATTCAAAAATTATGTCTATTTTAAAAAATTCCAAACATATAAGTTTCATTAATTAATTTTATAATTAATTCCTGATGTCGCAACAAATAGCCTGTTTTTAAGAAACAATATATATCAAAAGATTGACGATTCTTTATGTCCAATTTCAAAGTGAAATTAATTCTAATAACCACCATTGGATAAAATGGTAAAAATATATTCTAATTACACTTTATAACCACTAAATAGTATAATTTATCACTATAAATTATTTTGATTAAAAAAGTTGTTTTTAAGTATTTTTCACTATTCATAAAAAATTGGAAGTTCTCAGAAAAATACCAAAAATTCAACATAGGATAATTTAGATATTTCGAATCCAAAAAAGAAGTCCATTTTGAAATATAAAATATATATAATTTCAAAAAGTGGGTATTACTATTCATAATGGCTATTTTTATTGGTCGCGGTGTGTTAGAATCTCGAACATGCGTACAATAAAAACTATTGCATTATTGAAAGAGAAGCGTATCGTGGAAGATCGGGGTGTTACATACTACATATAACATGGTCCCTATTTTTTCTCATCTTCATATATCTTCAATAGATATAATAAAATATCTTTCTCACCTCACTAATCTTTTATGATCTTCTTAAATCAAAAATCTCCTTAATATAAGATATACCTAATGATCGAATCATCCTCATTCATAGAAGGTTCAGTCTCTCCTAAACTTATTCTTATTTTTCTCTCCCCTTCGACACACCTAATTAAAAATCAAAATTATGGTTGGATTATACTTCCTTTAGCTTCAATACTAAGAAGATATTATTTAGTTGTGTTATTTAGATCCTTCTTGATCTTCTTATTTAAGAGTTCTCATTTTTTTCGTCAAACATGGCTCAAGCCCTTAGTATTAACTTCTCTCTCTATTTTTCACACTTCTCTCTCCTTTATTTCCTTTTCATACATAGTTCACCATTATTTTTCCACTATATTTATAATATAGTATATCTTTATCATATTTTTTCCCATGATCCTACATTTACTTTTTCATAACTTTTTCATATGTGAGTATTATTTCATGATCTCACATTTATTTTTGTATCCTCAATATATGTATCCTATAAATTTATAGGAATAGCCTACTCATTTTCTCTTCTTCCTCATTTTTATTAATAAATATATTTTATAGACTCTTCTTTTAGTAATATTTATTTCTTTATTACATTTATCTCAAAATACATCCATAGGAATCTATAAATAATCAATTATCTTTGATGTATTAAAATCACACAACATTCATATTACCAACTTGAATAATTATTCAATACATGAGAGATTCAATGAATTTTAATACAAACATCAATTTTGTTTGAACAGTTGGATAAAATCTCAATATTTCAATATTCATCCTCAAATTTAGACACAAATTGTTTCCATATTTAAATCCACTTCAACTTACCAACATCATCTTCTCAATAAATTATGAAAATTAATAAATCTGGAATATCCTTCATTCAGGTTAGATTATTTACTCAAAAATACTTCTTGAACTCATATTCCTCGAATATTTATCAGACCTGGATTGTATCATGGCTTAATATGGATTTATGAAATGTTAAAAATTAACGAATAGCTAAGAATATTCATATTTATTTTAATCTGAATTAAATAATATAAGAAACCTAATTTTTTTAAACTTGAAAAGTCTCTCAAAATCTCTTTGACTTTGAACATATATTTATCAGCTTAAATAATAGCTTCTTACCAATTCAATTCTTGTATCACATTTATTTAATGATTTTTTGATCCATAAAAAATGGTTCAAGTATCATCCCAATCCATTTCTTTAGAAATATAATTTGGAAACTTCATATTTCATTTAAGAGAATGTTATAATTTTTTCTATGATTGGGATAACACATATACATCTCCAAAATTAAACATATGCAAGATAGAAAGACTTTTACACAATTCAAAATGACTCACACATAGACCCTTAATCACACATTAAAAAGTTCAATTAACTAATACATAGGACTTTTGTATGAGTGAATGACTGAGACGAACATCACAATGACACATATGTAGACTCATACAATGTTTATAATGTCTCATACACAATTCTTGGTCTACTCATATACATATCATACTTTAATATATTTGTAACAACCCGATATTTTATAAGATATATTAATTTTAATTTCATTCATATCATCTGTTGTACGCTACACCAAGAGTATCTTGTGCTATACGCAACACCGTATTAGCTTGTAGTATACGCAACACTAATCTTGGATCGTGTTACACACAATTTCATGTTTGTTTGAAAATAGTTATTCTATGAAACATTTAGTATATATATATATATTCAATGTATTATATACATAACAACAAAGGAGTCCTGCACTACACGCAACCCTAACTTGGATTGCATTACACGCAATCGTGACCTTCCTCGATAGCATGTGTTGTACGCAATACCGGGTTTTACTAAACAATGCTATGTTATTATAATATTATTATGAACTAGCCATTATTAATAGTATTAACAAAATTTTTAAATTTATAACATTATTATTCATCTTACACATTTTCTATAACATAGTATAAGAACAAAATAAATTTTCCGGTTAAAATATGTATTTTTCAAAAAATGCAGTTTTGCCGCCTTTTGATGGCGCACCAACTTCAAATCTAGTTTTTGACATGTTTATAAGTTCAATTTTACAAAATAAAATTATTATTTGGAATAAGGATATAAAATTTTACCTTGGATAAAATTTTTATATTATTCTGATAACTTTCATATTTTAATGAATAGTAAAAACACGCTATATTTTAATTAAAAACAACTTTTTTCATCGTAATAATTCATGTAATTAAATTATAATATTTAATGTTTTTAAAGTATAAATAGAATATATATTTACCATTTAATATAATGTATGTCATTGGCAATGATTTTACCTTGGATTCGTTGGTTAAATCAATTCAATCTTTTGCAATGTTTTAAACAAAAACCCGTTTTCTTCCGACAACGAGATTAATTTTAATTTAATTTCTGAAATTTTTGTGTATTGAATTTGGAAAAATGGATTCCATATTTAGAATCAGTGGATCCAAATTATGTTAATAAGCTACTTTTTATTTTTGGGCTTTATGAATAGTAACTACGGTAAATTTTATTTACCATAGTTAAAGGTAAATCGGGTAATTAAGGGTAAATATAAGATTATAAAATTAACCTAACACCTACCAAAATCCTATTGGATGACTAAAAGTCGACCCATATCACCTAAGTGTTGGATTAGATTCATTTAATGGACTTTTGTCCATTAAAATAACTTAATTATTATTAAAACCAAAGAAAGTGACAACATGTCACTCTCTTAAATCTTATAAGTATATTAATTTTAATTTAGTGATAAATTTCATGAAACTTCAAACATGAATAGTATACAGAATGATAATGAAATTATCTACATCATATAAATTTATTTATAATTTTTAGGTATTAAATAATTATCATTAATTTTGACACAATAGGGATGCATAAATTATTTATTTAGTGAAAAATCAATAATATAGTTTTTATTGAAATATTAATACATATCAAAAGCCCCAAAAATCTGCGAAAAAACTTATTATTAGTGTATATATAAACCCTAATCATCCATTGGACGAATTTGTGACCATTTAGATCCTTATTAAGATGATTATGACAGTTATATTAGTTTATTTTAAATGATGCCAAAGTTATCACCTTCATAATTTAATAAATATAACAATTTAAATATTGTTATTTTAAGATGATAAATTCAATTAAAAGTATTATTCTTAAAGGTAATAGATTTATCTTAATCATAGGATTTTATTTTTAATTTTTATGTAATAAATAAGTATATTAAATAATTATACAAAAAATGATGTAGTAATTATTTTATTAAGAGATAAACCAAATAAATGGTTTTAAAAATAATAAAATAAATATTATACGAACTATTTAATGTGCTCCACTAATTTTCTAGATACATATGAACTTTTATGAATCTATTCAAGATTTTAGTTAGAACATATCTTCTGTATATATTTTATTTAAATTTAAATAAATGAATAGTGTCAAAATTGACACTATTGTTATTTTATAAAAATAATATATTATAAAATTGTTTAAAAATCACAAAAATATTTAAAAATTATAAATTTAAATTTATATGGTAGAAAATTTCATAACGTATCCAATTATGGAAAATTCACAACAAATAAGTAATTATTTGTTATAATTTAAAATTTAGAATGTTATTACCACAAATAAAATTAAATTGATTAAAGAAGGATTAATAAAGTTGATAATATTTAAAATAAATTCCTAACATGTCTAAATTTTATTTTTTGGTGAGATTAAAACCCTATCTCATCTAATATTTTGATATGAGTCATTTTTTTAGGTTTTTAAGTGGTTTTAAATTTATTATAAATTAATATTTTTAAGAACTACAAAGGTGCCCCTCTCCTCCCTTATAAAAGGGAACCTCCTCCCTCTCTTCCTCAAACCACTTTGAGCCTTCAAGATCAGCCAACCCCTGAAAAATTCACTTCTCCACTTCCCTAGAAACATCCTATAGGTCCTTTTCTTCTTCAAAGGCCAATTTTAGTGCCCTAAGAGGAGGTCTCAAAGAGGCTCTTCAAAGAAGAGGTAATGTCCGTTACAGATTCTTTCAACTTTATTTCTTCTTCCACTTCTTCTTCTTCTTAGGTTGTTTCATTATGAAGTAATAACATCAGTATCACTCATATGCTGATATGTTACTATAAGTATGAAACAACCCTATTTCACCATCTATCCATCCTACGGAAAACGAAATCACCACGCGTGCGTACGTACGAAATACCGTCTCCACGCCGTGGTGTAATCTATTTTCCACCACCACCTTACTTGGATGGGTATAATGGTGTAAATAATAACTATATATGATTATTGTAAAGTGATATTGATTCTTTAATAGTATACATACACTCCAATAAAATTCCACAATCATGGGAACGATATCATCACTCGTGCGTACGTACAGAATACCGTCTCCACGACACGATGAGATTCATTCTCAATGATTAACCATTCATAAATGATTATAAAGTATATATAATAAGTAATCATGAAATATATGACATAATAATCATACTGGATTTATGTATATATTTATATATATGTATTTTATCCAATTAATTCCATTCAATTCAATGAGGAAACGAAAACAACGTTCATGCATACGTACGGCCTACCGTCTCCATGAACTGTATATTTCATTCCATTTATCAATCTATTATATATATGTATATTCTGAATATATATTTTATATAAATAATGTTTTATATTCTGGAATTATGTAATCATGATCTACGTAATCATATGAATAATTACAATTCAAAACACGGACGACAAATGAAACGATTTTACACAAAACGCTCTTTAACATGGAATTTACAAAAGAACGGGTAATATAAAGTCATAAGTGAACCATATATGACATCATAACAACGAATATGATTCTGTAATAAGTCAATAACATTATTCAAATCATTATACAGGAGGTTCGGACACTTATGAAGCAAATCGGACCTAAGGTAAGGGAAAATATCGCAATCTCATTTTTATCTGAGATTGTTTATACTTTAGTATTTACTGGGGTGTATTTTATCATCCACATCCATGTTCCCTAAATATTTAATATTTTTTCCATCCACCTACAATTTTTTAAATCCAATTTTACCCTTCGGTGAGTTTTTAGTAAAGGATATGAAAGGAATCTTTTGATGTTTTTCGTACGAGTTACTTTTTGACTTTTCCGGCAAAAGTACGAGAAGAATGTTTTTTAACTTATACGGAACGAACGGATTTTTACGGTTTTATAAAGCTTGATTTTAATGAAGCTTCCTCAAAATTATTTCATGACTATTTTCATGAAAATCCTTTTCTTTTAAAAATGCATGAAATTTTGTGAAAAGAAAATGATTTTAAACAAGAAAGGATATTTTCCTTAAGAATTCATTTCAAGTGTTTTATCAAAACCATTTTCCATCTAAAATGAAATTGTTTCATTTGTGTATGTTTTATGTGTAATGTATCTATGATTTACATGGTTTCACTTTTCTTATTATGAAATGATATCCTTTTCTTTTATATGGATTATGTTATGATGGGATGATGTTTATGAAACCCATTTTATTCGTTGGGTTATTATGAATAATGTATGTTTATTTTGTGGCACAAGTAAGAATGATTTCATTATGAGATGGGTGGGACCTATATCTCCCTCCAATGCATTGGGTAAAGATTTATATCTCATGAGATAGACATGGCTGGAACGGAAAGTTAAACCGGTTCAGTAATACAGGACTGGAACGAGGAGAGAACTCGATTCAGAAAGGGACTTTGTCCACTAAGATGGTCTTAGTAGCAATGACTTGGATAATATGGAAATCATATCATGTGCTTAATGGTTGCCAAAATTACATGTTTTATTCCCATGCTATTTTATCATTCTTAATGTTTCTTTATGATCTATGCCTTACGTACTTCCATGTTTTATGTCATTGCTCAAGCTTTTGATGTTTAGACCATATGTTCATGTTTTTAAGTTCAAATGTATATGGTATGTTTTATTTTATCCATGCTTAACCTTAATGAGCATTTGAGCTCACCCTTTTTATGTTTTTTTCCCCAGGATATAAAGAAAGTTTTTAGGTAAGAAAAAAAAAGAGGAAGATCTTTATGGGAGATGTTGAAGATCTTTCACCAAGATTAGAAGATTAAGTTCCGAGTTTCCAAAGACACTAAACTATTACGGTCCTTGAGTTTTTATTTTTTTTTATGTATTAAGTATTACGCAAAAGTAATGTATTGTCCATGTACGTCAAACTTCGGGCCTCTACAGTTGGTATCAGAGGAAAGGTTTAGTCAACCTTTGGAAACTAGGATGAAAAAACGTTAGTGAGATCCCTAAAGATATTTCTAAGGTATGTCTAGGGATGTACCTAAGGATAAGTATACGTATAGGATATAGCCCTAAAACTACGGTAACGATCTTAGAATTTAACCTAATATGTTAGATATTTAAGGTACTCCCCCTTGATTATGTTATTTTCCTCGTTTGATTTTTGCCTCTCACAGAATTCTTTTTGTGTTTTAGTCAATGGAGGGAACCAGAAGGAATTCAGTTAACATTGAATCCAATGGACAAATTGGTGACTATGAGCAACAAAATTGTGTAATGCCTAGAGAGAAAGATATTTTGATTATGCCGAATATGTCATCACGATAAATGATTAACAAGGTGAAATTTAGTGGTATGCCTAATTCATCAAATAAGAGGAAGATATACTTTTATGCATGTTCGCATGTTGAGGAGCATAAAGAAAAGAAGATTGATATTTCTAAATAAGGGAAGAAAAACCATGAGGAATACCTAAAATGGAGGGACAGATGTTATCTGTGTGGAGAAAAGGGTCATAGAGTGACAGACTATTATGGAGTTCAATGTCTTATTTTTGGAGAACATGGGAATTACCCAACTCAATGCCCTGACCTAAAAAGTATCTTCTAAAATCAAGGAAGGACTTATTCCAGGACAATTATTGAAGAGGATGGATTGAAGTGTTTATGTATTGGTATTCATGAATAATTTTTTTGAGGTACTTTTATGGTTTATTAGAATGTTTTTGTATTAGTCTATTATGGTTTTCAATAATTTTATGGTACCGGTAACCCTGAAAAGTGATTCAAATATTTTGGAAAGCATGTGATATGTGCATAATGAAGGGATAAGTAGAAAATAAAATGTTTGACAGTATTCATGAGCTCATTACTGATATAAGGACTAAGTGATATCATAGTTTGAGTATATAGAATTTTGAGGATTTTGTTATGTAGAAAGAGTTAACTTTTGACAGCACTCAGGTTTTCACTAAGATTCAATGGGTATTAATTTTTCAAGAGAATACGTGATTAAGGTATTCACATTACAGGAATGTGACCAACAAGATGTATGAGGGATAAATGATGGTATTCACATTCTTGTTATATGAACTTTTTAGTAATCATTCTCTTTATACAATGAGTTTGGAAAGAAGTATTTTGGATAAGCCTAAAGATTATAATGGATAGTATTGTTTAAGGCTAGAACTTTATGTTATAATAGTGTTGTTTTAGAACAAGGATAACCTGCCGGACGGGCGACAACCCGTCGCGTCGGACAAGGTTATGGGAATCGAACCCACAACCGAAGTACGATTGGCCTTTATCACTTACCACTGGCCTACAGGAAGTCCTTGGTTAGTATAAACTAGTTTTATTTTATTAAGCGGTATGATATATTAAGTATAAGTTCATTTTTGGAATTGTATATGATTAACCACACCATAGATGGACTTATGAATATTTGATAACTTTTTCTAACCTTTTGTTTGAAACAGATGGAATGACTCATCATTCTATCACATGATCTTCTAACACTTCATGAATGGAAAATTCAACTTCATTTCTTTAAGAGATGAAGTGAAAATTGTTTAAGGCATGAACAATGGTGAGATTGTACCAAAATAATGTAAGTATTTCTTTTGATTCGAAAATTCTTCAACATTAGAGAAATGATCCTAAAAACCAAAAAAATAGCGTCCTAGTGCACTTATATCCGATGAATCAGATGGTACCTTATATCATCACAAATCTATGGCTTTGTGATTGTTGGTTATTTCATAGCCATGTTCTCTTCCACTCTCCATCAGAACTTGATGGTTAGATTTTTCCTCCATATGCATATTTTCACCTATACTCTCCTATGTGGAAACCCAATTCTAAGTTTCCTTGGGTGACCATTACATTTCTAACTTTCTTTTTTAAAGTTATTTTTTAGTATTCCTTTATTCGATGTGGGTTTCTATGAATAGTAAACGATTTATAACCCCGACGAATTTCGAGGGCGAAATTCATTTTAAGCGGGGTAGAATGTAACAACCCGATATTTTATAAGATATATTAATTTTAATTTCTTTCATAACTTTTGTTGTACGATACACCAAGATTATCTTGCGTTATACTCAACACCGTATTATCTTGCAGTATACGCAACACTAATCTTGGATCATGTTACACACAATTTCATGTTTGTTTGATAGTAGTTATTCTACGAAACATTGAGTATATATATATATTAAATGTATTATATACTTAACAACAAAGGATTCATGCACTACATGCAACCCTAACTTGGATTTCATTACACGCAATCGCGACCTTCCTCGATAGCGTGTGTTGTACGCAATATCGGGTTTTACTAAACAACGATATGTTATTATAATATTATTATGAACTAGCCATTATGAATAGTATTAACTAAATTTTGAAATTTATAACATTATTATTCATCTTACACATTTTCTAGAAAATGGTATAAGAACAAAATAAATTTTTCGGGTAAAATATGTATTTTTCAAAAAATGTTGTTTTGCCGCCTTTTGATGGAGCACCCACTTTAAATCTAGTTTATGACATGTTTATAAGTTCAATTTTACAAAATAAATTTATTATTTGTAATAAGGATATAAAATTTTACCTTGGCTAAAATTTTCATATTATTCTGATAACTTTCATATTTTAATGAATAGTAAAAACACGCTATATTTTAATTAAAAAAAACTTTTTCATCGTAATAATTTATGTAATAAAATTATAATATTTAATGGTTTTAAAGTATAAATAGAATATATTTTTACCATTTAATATAATTTATGTCATTGGCATTGATTTTATCTTGGATTCATTGGTTAAATCATTTCAATCTTTTGCAATGTTTTAAACAAAAACCCGATTTCTTTCGACAACGGGATTAATTTTAATTTAATTGCTGAAACTTTTGTGTAATGAATTTGTAAAAATGGATTCCATATTTGGAATCATTGGGTCCAAATTACGTTAATAAGATACTTTTTATTTTTGGGCATTATGAATAGTAACTACGGTAAATTTTATCTACCATAGTTAACGGTAAATCGGGTAATTAAGGGTAAATATAAGATTATAAAATTAACCTAACACCTACCAAAATCCTATTGGATGACTAAAAGTCGACCCATATCACCTAAGTGTCAAATTAGAATCATTTAATAGACTTTTTTCCATGAAAATAACTTAATTATTATTAAAACCAAAGAAATTGACATCATGTCACTCTCTTAAATCTTATAAGTATATTAATTTTAATTTAGTAATAAACTTCATGAAACATCGAAAATGAATAGTATCCAGAAGGATAATGAAATTATCTACATCATATAAATTTATTTATAATTTTTAGGTATTAAATAATTATCATTAATTTTGACACAATAGGGATGCAAAAATTATTTATTTAGTGAAAAATCAATAATATAGTTTTTATTGAAATATTAATACTTATCAAAAGGTCCCAAAATCTGCACAAAACTTATTATTAGTGTATATATAAACCCGAATCATCCATTGGACTAATTGTTTACCATTTGGATCCTTATTAAGATGATTATGACACTTATATTATTTTATTTTAAATGATTCCAAAGTTGTCACCTTCATAATTTAATAAATATTAAAATTTAAATATTGTGATTTTAAGATGATAAATTATATTAAAAGTCTTATTGTGAAAGTTAATAGATTCATCTTAATTATAGGATTTTATTTTTAATTTTTATGAAACAAATAAGTATATTAAATAATTATACAATAATGATGTACTAATTATTTTATTAAGAGATAAACCAAATAAATGTTTTTAAAAATAATAAAAAAAATATTATATGAACTATTTAATGTTATCCACTAATTTTATAGATACATATGACCTTTTATGAATCTATTAAAGATTTTATTTCGAACATATCTTTTGTATATATTTTATTTAAATTCAAAGAAATGAATAGTGTCAAAATTGACACTATTGTTATTTTATAAACATAATATATTATAAAATTGTTTAAAAATCACAAAAATATTTAAAAATTATAAATTTAACTTTATATGGTATAAAATTTCATAAATTATCCAATTATGGATAATTCACAAAAAATAAGTAATTATTTGTTATAATTTAAAATTTAGAATGTTATTACCACAAATAAAATTAAATTGATTAAATAAGGATTAATCAAGTTGATAATATTTAAAATAAATTCCTAACATGTCTAAATTTGATTGGTTGATGAGATTACAACCCTATCTCATCTAGTCTTCATATATGAGTCATTTTTGGAGGTTTTTAAGTGGTTTTAGATTTATTATAAATTAATATTTTTAAGAATTCCAAAGGTTCCCCTCTCCTCCCTTATAAAAGGGCACCCCCTCCCTCTCTTCCTCACACAACTTTGAGGCTCCAATATCGGCCAAACCCTGAACAATTAGCTTCTCCACTTCCCTAGAAACATCCTAGAGGTCATGGTCTTCTTCAAAGGCCAATTTCAGTGCCCTAAGAGGAGGTCTCAAAGAGGCGCTTCAAATAAGAGGTAATGTCCGTTACCGATTCTTTCAACATTATTTCTTCTTCTACTTCTTATTATTAGGTTGTTTAATTATGAAGTAATAACATCAGTATCACTCATATAATTATATGTTATTATAAGTATGAAACAACCCTATTTCACCTTATATCCATCCTACGGAAAACGAAATCACTGCGCGTGCGTACGTACGGAATACCGTCTCCATGTCGTGGTGTAATCTATTTTCCACCACCACCTTACTTGGATGGGTATAATGGTGTAATAATTAATATATATGATTATTGTAAATTTATATTGATTCTATAATAGTATACATACACTCCAATAAAATTCAACGATCATGGGAACGATATCATCGCTCGTGCGTACGTACGGAATACCGTCTCCACGACGCGATGAGATTCATTCTCAATGATTAACCATTCATAAATGATTATAAAGTATATATAATAAGTAATAATGAAATATATGACATAATAATGATACTGGATTTATTTTTATATATATATATATATGTATATATATGTATGTCATCCAATTAATTCCATTCAATTCAATGAGGAAACGAAAACAACGTTCATGCGTACGTACGACCTACCGTCTCCATGAACGGCGTATTTCATTCCATTTATCGATCTATTATATAAATTTATATTCTGAATATATATTATATATAAATCATGTTTTATATTCTGGAATTATGTAATCATGATCTACGTAATCATATGAAAAATTACAAGTCAAAACACGGATGACAAATGAAATGATTTTACCCAAAACGCTCTTTAACATGGAATTTACAAAAGAACTGGTAATATAAAGTCATAAGTGAACCATATATGACATCATAACAATTAATATGATTCTTTAATAAGTAAATAAAATTATTTAAATCATTATAAAGGAGTTTCGGACACTTACGAAGCAAATCAGACCTAAGGTAAGGGAAAATATCACAATCTCATTTTTATCTAAGATTGTTTATACTTTGGTATTTACTAGAGTGTATTTTATCATCCACATCCATGTTCCCTCAATATGTAATATTGTTTCCATCCACCTACAATTGTTTAAATCCAATTTTACCCTTCGGTGAGTTTTTAGTAAAGGATATGAAAGGAATCTTTTGTCGTTTTTCGTACGAGGTACTTTTTGACTTTTCCGGCAAAAGTACAAGAAGAATGTTTTTTTATCTTATACGGAACAAACAGATTTTTACAGTTTTATAAAGCTTTATTTTCGTGAAGCTTCCTCAAAACAATTCATGACTATTTTCAAAAAAATCGTTTTCTTTTAAAAATTCATGACATTTTGTGAAAATAAAATGATTTTAAAGAAGAAAGGATATTTTCCTCAAGAATTCATTTCAAGTGTTTTATCAAAACCATTTTCCATCTAAAATGAAATTATTTCATATGTGTATGTTTTATTTATAATGTATCTATAATTTACATGGTTTAACTTTTCTTATTATGAAATGATATACATTTTTTTTATATGGATTATGTTATGATGGGATGATGTTTATGAAACCCATTTTATTCGTTGGGTTATTATGAATGATGTATGTTTATTTTGTGGCACAAGTAAGAATGATTTCATTATGAGATGGGTGGGACCTATATCTCCCTCCAATGCATTGGGTGAAGATTTATATCTCATGAGATAGACATGGCTGGAATGGCAAGTTAAACCAGTTCAGTAATACAGGACTGGAACGAGGAGTGAACTCGATTCAGAAAGGGACTTTGTCCACTAAGATGGCCTTGGCAGCAATGCCTTGGCTAATATGGAAATCATATCATGTTCTTAATGGTTGAAACAATTACATGTTTTATTCCCATGCTATTTTATCATTCTTAATGTTTCTTTATGATCTATGCCTTACGTACTTCCATGTTTTATGTCATTGCTCAGGCTTTTTATGTTTAAACATTATTTCCATGTTTTTAAGTTCAAATGTATATGGTATGTTTTATTTTATCCATGATTACCCTTACTGAGCATTTGAGTTCACCCTTTTTATGTTTTCTTTTCCCCAGGATATAAATAAAGGTTTTAGGTAAGAAGAAAAGGGCAAGATCTTTATGGGATATGTTGAAGATCTTTCAACAAGATTAGAAGATTACGTTCGGAGTTTCCAAATACAATAAACTATTACAGTCCTTGAGTTTTGATTTTTTTTATGTATTAAGTATTTTGAAAAAGTAATGTATTGTCCATGTACGTCAAGCTTCGGGCCTCTACAATATTTATTTTTAAAACCTGAATATATTTAAAGAAAATCAGGATTTCTTTTAATCATCCTACTCCCTTTTCAATAGCTTTCAAAACATCATATAATAGATCCAATGGTTATGGAAATTTTTAGAATAATTCCAATATCAATTTTTGGATAATTATAGAGGATTATGTGACATGTAATTATCATTAAGAATATATAAGAAATAAACTATAACTATAATCCTCAACAATATTTTAGACTTTATAAGCCTTCATCTAGAGGTTGTATAATGGTGATTTCGGAAGTTAATCTTAGATGTAACCAAGTGTGGCTTCTCAAACTGCTCAATCAACTTTTTATTTAATGTAAGATCATATTTTCAATACTCCATGTATCCATCTCCATTATTGGGTTTTTAAGATATTTTATAAAGAACTACAACACCTCCATCAATAGTTGTCATTATATTTTCATGAAGACCAACTCATACCATCATCAAGTTTATTGGGGCTTCTCAGAAAATCCCGCACAACAAAACTCTTATGAAAACATATAAAACTCTATATTAATATCCAATGGTGTCATTATCTTATTAATAACCCATAATTTATTGGAAGGACCTCTAATATTCATATAATGGGTATATTCTCAATCTATCACTCATTAATCAATAATCATTCACATTCAATTTTCCATAACATAAATTGAAAAAAATACAACCATTAGCTTAAAATACATTTTGGAACTTCAAAATAACCCTTTGTATTATTTTTAAGTACCCAATTTTCTCTAATGTCAATGTTACGTTTCTCTCATAATTTTTAATAAATACAAAGGGGTGATTTTTACCCCTTAATGACAATAAATACAAAGATCAATATAGAGTATTATCCGCTGCAATAAAAATATTTTGCCCCATTATTAATCTCTAAATTGGTATAGAATGACATTTTATCTATATTTTCAAGAATAATCACCCCCTCATTGTTTCACTACTACTTTCAGAATCACATTTTGGATCATACTGATGTCAAAACTTATCTTTATAATGAGATGTCAACTAATCATTCTATGTCTAAAATAGAAAACCTTGTATAGAAAACAAGAGTTCATAAATAAGAAACACAAGTTTTACATGATCTTATAGTAATTAATAAAACTCAATAATTCATCTCTTTATGGATTTTACAAATATATTTTCAACATGTTGATACAATTATACACTACTGGAACAAATACATTAAAATATATATGTAATAAAACATTATTTACCATTCTTAGATAGACACTACCCCTTATTAATATATCTAAAAAATTAAAATAATGTCAGGATATTGATTATAATAACTCACATATAATCTTTTATTAGAGGTTTTTAGATTTCCAATTTCAATAAATATGTGAAATTAACTAGTATATTCACTTTTTTTATCTCCCCTCATGGGATAATTCTCATTAATATTCATCATGGAAATGATAAACATGATCCAAGAAGACTTGATACAAGTTCATATATGATTCAAATTTAAAATGAGTTCCAAATTAAATAATATCTATGATTTTTCGATATCCTAACTGTACAAAAATTACAACCTTCATTGATTCTTCAAATTAACTACCTTCAATTCCCTCTTAAAAATCCCAATCACTAAGGATATTGGAATAAGGTAGGAATTTCAATGGTATTTGGTTGTATCATTAGGTTTGAGACTTATTTTTAAACACAAAATCTCTTTTATTTAAATCTCTAAAGTGTATAATTTTATTCGTGCTTGTTTTCTTCTTCACATTAAAAACCTATTCAAATTGGGGCAACATGGTTTTCTCTTATTTCACCTTTTTATTCATACTTGAAAATGAATTTGTCACTTGTGAAACTAGATAGAACTTTTTTCACCTTACTAATGTTATTTAGAAATTTATAACTCATCAAAATATATGATAAAACAACCTCTCTTTTCATCTTCAATCATATTTATATTTGTGAATATCTTCATTATAACATTATATTTGGAACTTGTAATTAATGGGTCTTTCCCTTTGTCATTAATAAATTAATTTTTACTTATAATCTATGTCATACATATGAAAAATCTATGATCAACCAATTTACCCCTTCCACAAACTTACTTATTAGATTTTATGTTTCATTTCCAAGGTATCCTCTCAGACTATTCATCTAATATGTCTTCCATCAAGCCAATATTCTAATGTATTTCCTTGATTGACTCATTTATTTTCAATGTTTCTCCCTTAAAAATTGATATTCCTGGCCATTTTTCAATAGTTCATGATAAGTACCTTTATATTATAATAGAATAACATTATCTTCACTGGTGTGACATATTTCTTATCAACTCCCTTTAATGACTTCTTGGGAGTGACTTTCTCATCTTTCTTCTCCAGCTTACTCTTCCTGATAGAATTTTCATTATTTTTTTCCATTATTTTCAATTACAAACTCCTCTTATCATTAGAATTTGATCCATGTTTGGTAGTTACACACCTAAATTCCCCATTTAATTGTCCATATACATTTTAGTATTCAAAAAAATTATCATGTCTCTCAAATCTATTTTTTGGAGACTGATTTCAATTTATCTATGAAGGATGGTATTTCATAGTAGGGGTTTTCCTGAATTTTTATCTCCTCCCATGCTTCTAGAATTCTAAATCTTTTATGTGTTGGAATATTATTCCAATAATCAACATTTATTTTTCTAAACTCTAGAAGCACCAAAAAATTCCCACAAATCACTTTATCATTATTGTTGTAGGAATTTATCTATATTCCTATGCATTATTTTTTAGATGGAGATTCCAAATTTCTAGGGCCCATTTGGGGAGATGATTTTTTTGGGATTTATCACTTAAATTTTGTATTTCTTTGTTTATTTGTTATCATTTTTTATACCAAATAAATTAAAAAAAATTAGTTTTTTCAACCATTTAAAGATGAAATATTTTTTGCACTTATAGCTTTATGAGGGCAGTGGGATACCTTCTTCCATGTTGATGAGGTGGATACTTGTATACATGTTCCCAGTCTCTCATTGGAAATATTTTTTCAATTATTTAATTCTAAAACTTTTCAAAGAAGATTTTGAAAATAGTTCATTTCTCACTAACCTATTAGGTTTCAGGTTAATCAATTTCTAGATTAATAAACTTGTCTCCAATCACTAAACAAATTATATTGAAGGAATATATTCATAACTCAAAATATTTAATACTACTCTCCTAATTACTCTAATTTTATAAACATGGTCATCATCCATCTTACCAATAACATATAGTGAACTATCAAGTTACTAAACTCTTATGGAATTCATAACTTGCAATGAATCCTCTAAATTCACAGTAATGTTGTTTTGGATCCCTAATGCATGGATAAAATCTATAACAACTTCTTTAAAGACATCCATCTCAAAAATCAACTTTGAAATTTTTCATCAATCATAGCTAGATTATCATTTCAAAGTGAAACATTCTAACCCTTAGCTTTCACTAATTTTGATAGTGTATTTCATCTACCAACTTTTTTATCCAATGCCACATTGAGGTAATTAGATTCATTATTTATGTATGATTTATCATCAAAACTCTCCTTGATAAAATTTAGTATTGTGTTACAAATTCAATGAGAATCTTATTCAATTAATTTAAAACATAAGAGTATACGTCTTCAGTTGTTTTGATATACACATACACTTCAAAACTTATACTATAGACATAAAAGGGATATTTAACAAAATAACATTCAAAAAAAACACATAACAATTTGAAAAAAATTCAAATAGTGGTTGAAAATTCTCCATATAATTTTTCTTTTCCTTATATGCCTCTTTATTCTCTCAATTATTTTATAAATTTTCTGAAACTACCACTTCTGATTCAGTAAATATAGATATAAAATTATTTATATAAGTATTTTATTAAAATATATCAAATATGTTCTATATTTTATCATATAGAATTAAGAGTTTGTAGGGATATTTTTAATGATAATCCAGATACACTCTGATGGTAATTTAAGTTACTAAATGATTGATGGACCACTAAGCGGGGCGGGGTGAATGAGTGGTCACTTAAAAATATTATGAATTATCTTGTAAAATTCAACATCTGAGACTTATCACAATATTTATACACTCAAAATTATGACTTATATTCTCACCTAGATAATAAAATAAATAAAGAAATAAGAATATAATTATATACATGGTTTGGATGGAAAGACCTACTCCTTGCAATGATATATTATTAACCCCAATCATGAATTCTCTTGTATAATCAATCACCGACTTAAATGGTTTGTATTTATCATGACTACATAGTGTCTCACTGCACATAAACTTTCATTCTTCTCATATGAACTCTATTATTATTTATGCTATGTACTTATTTAAGTATATTCTTATAGTGGTCAAGGAGTTTCATTGTGATCTCCGTAAATATTGTGAGTCATAGGCTTCAATTGATTTACACCATGTGTATAAAAGTGTTTATTTATACTCATTTTTAAATTATACTAAATAAAATTATAAGAATTTAATTATATCCAATATTAGATATCCTTTCACTCAACACAAGTTATTTAGATTCCAAAAAGTATTCGAGATATATTTCATGCATCATAGTCCATGTTTCAGTTAAGATTCATGGATCTTAAACAGAAATTCTCACTAGAATTTATCAAGTAAATAATCCCCTATGGCCTTATTGAATCTCACAATCCCTCAATATATGGAGTAATTGACGCCCATAACATCTTCATATATATCAGGGTTGGCCACTCATTATATTATTATTTATTATTCTCTCTAATTACGTAATCCTAATCAGATATAATAATGATAGAAATTTTCTTCTTAATTTAGTTTAAATGAAAATTAGATCTTGTTAATAAGTTCACTATAGGATCATTGATATTATTATTTTAGAGTTCTAAACTATTATTCAAACTCAACTCAATATTTTATAAATCAATTCTCCCTTTTTCTCACACATCTTTCTCCATAATTTTATTTTTATATACTAATCACTACAAATTTATTTTCTATATTTATAATATTTAAATTATCCATCATATTTAGTTCCCATGATCCCCCATTTATTTTTTCTCAAATTTTTCATACAAGGGTAAGCTCCCACAATCCCACATTTATTTTTCCCCTCAATGGATGTATTTAATAACATTACCCAAATACACCCTTATTTTTATATCCTTCCTCATTTTTCTTGTTTTATAAATATTCTAGACTCTTATTCTATAAATCTCATGTTATTAATCACCTTTATCTCTAAAAAATTCTATAATAATTGGAATAAAATTAATTATTATTATTGTGTTAAAATAAAAAACAATTAAATTCATGGATTGACTCATTGTTAATTAGATGAGATCTTCAATGAATACCAGTAGAAACTTTGAGATGGCCCACACATTCATATAGTATCTTATCACTTCAATCAGTATCATCATCATGAATCACAGAACCTATTATTCTACTTAAATAACCTTTGACGTAAAAATAAAATGATATCATTAAATTTACAGATTTAAAAAACCTATAAATTTATTCATTCAAGATTGATGATTTTCTCAAAAGTACATCCGACACTCATCTTCCTCAAATATTTTTTAGACCAAGATTTGATCATGGATATATATGAATTTATGAACTTTTAAACATCAATGAACATCTCAATTATATTTAGATTTATTTTCATCAAAATTAAAAAATTCTACATACTCCATTTTTCATACATGAAATGTCTCTCAAAATATTTATTTATTTGATGTTATCTTTGTCATATTGAAGACTAGTTTCTCAAAAATTCAATGATTTGACCACATTTATTTCATAATGTTTTGATCAATAAATAATATTTCAAGCATAATATGAGTCCAATTATTCTTCATAAGTTTAATCTGAAGACAACATATTTCATTTAGTATAATATTAGAAAAATACTAAGTCTAGGATGACACATACGTAGTGCCAAAATGTTTGTTTACATAGTAAAATGACTCATACTTGTTTTAAATTGACTCTCAATCCCTCAATTACACCTATGAAGGTTCCAATGACTCATACAAATTAGTTTTTATGAGTGAATGACTCTTATAGATTTCACAATGATATATACACAAACTCTTACAAATTCCTTAATGATTCATGCACAATCCATGATTTACTCATATATAGTCCATACATTACAATATTTCTACTCCAAACTAGAATATGTTCAAATCAAATCAATATATATTTGAATTGTCTTAGAACCTTTTCAATCTCCCCCAACACCTCTTATAATAGGACCATTGATTATGGGAATTATTAAAATGATTTCAAGATCCTTTCTAGCTAGAAATGGTACATATATACTCCCCATTGATTTTCATTAAGAACTAAATTTCCTCTATTAATCTAAAAAATAATTTAGACATTATAAAAATTCATCTTACTACTGTATACCACTAACTACATAATTTAATCATAATCCCAACCTATCATGGCTTCTCAGAATTCTCAAGTAGATCATTCTTTCATGTAAACTTACCTTTACATGATTCTATGTAGATATATTCACTCTCACTTTTAAATTGTATTACAAATATAAGTAGAACACACCATCCTTAAATTTCATTATTTTTCCAAGAACACCATATCATACGATCATCAGGTTCATTGGGGATACTCACATAGCATACAATATATTGAAAATCTATTTATAATATATTAAACTATATATAAATATACAATGGAAGTGAGATCTTCATTATTAATGATACTTTATGGGAAGTACCTCCAATATTTATATAATGGATGGATTCTCAATCCATCATCCATTCCTATATACTTATTTTATTTCATTTTTCCAGAACATCCATTGATAAAAAAGTACACCTATCTACTTCTAAATCCAATTGAGAACATTAATTATATCTTAAAAATTATATACATACTTCCTTGATTACAATTTTATAGGATATAACAAGGATAATTTTAAAAGGGATATTAAATGTAATTTATGTTCATTGAATGGTCATGATGTTGCTCATTATTAGACGATAAGGTCACTAAAATATCATAGAGGATATGAATCTTCTAATGGAATAGAATGTGATTATGGAACTAAGGGTAATGGTTATGGTATTCATGATGAATATTATGTTGATAAGACTAATCCGGCTCAAGATAACACTAATTAGGTTGATTATCAAGTGATAATGGTCCATAATGATCAAATTTATATTTTTATTCACAATATTAATAATTAAATAGTTGGTTTTGGGGGATTTAATGTGATGGGTTAGGGAAGGGAGTATAGAGGATACTCATATAACTGGTCAAGTTGGTCAAAACTACTCAATAAATTAGGATACAAATACTTAGTCAATTATGGTGACTATTTGAGTTGAAGAAAATTTTCATGGGGGCGTTTCAAGTATATATTAGTGAAATACATATTTTTAGTGAATTTATAAAATTATTGAGGTTAAATCCATCTATTTAAGTACACATTAAACTAATACACCTTTCACTAGAGTGAAAGAGGGTAGTGGTAGGGTTTAACCTATTCTGTATCCTGAAAATTATACTTTCCTAGATATAAAAATGAAAAATATAAGAGAAAGTAGTTTTAAATATCATGAAATTAAAGATGAAATAGATGTGTCTTGAGTTATAGAAAAATTGGGATACATCTCTAACCATGATAAGGGTAGATGTGATGAAAATTATAAATGGATTCGAGCATCTTGTAGGGATAAAATTTCTTAAGGGAAGAATAAAGTTGATGAAATTTTTTTCAATTTATTTTACTTAAAATTATATTAAAAGTAAGGATTATTTCAATTTATATCAAACTATCAACAAAATATCAACCACAATTTTAGAGGGGAGAAAGGCCCAATATAATAAATTCAATTATCTAAGGAATTAACATAGCTCTATTGACTTGGATAAAGAGTATGGAAATTAATTACACTAATATGATTCCTAACAATGATTTTTGTTTTATTTTTCCAAATATTGTGATTGGAACGAAGGGTTTCTTACCATCAGGGTTTTAATTATTGATGGTAGGTACTATCTATTTTTCATCTACCTTTTTTCATGATTATTTAAAATTTTATTACTTATTGTTTCTACTCTTATGGATATATAACATGTATGGTTGTACGATGAACTCTAGTGCTCTAGATTTCATCTATAATTTTGTGTTTGTTATTTTTGAAATTATATAATTCCCTTACTCTGGGGGATGATAGTGGTCATCTATGGGATGGTTTTTTTCCTTATTAGCCTATTACTTTGTTGGTTTTGGAGTTGGGGTGTTCGAAGGTGGCTTGAGGAGGGATTGGAAAATTTTACAGCTATAATTTTTCTACATAATGTTTTTCATGATGTAAATTTTTTTTCATAATATGATAGGTTTTTTATTGCATGGAGGATGGAAGTTAACGATATGTGGTTTTAGATGGGTTTTTTATGCTTCGTGGCTCATGATGTGAAATAATGATTCATGATTGGAATTAATTTAAGATTGAGGTTCCATGAAAATTAGTGTATGTACATCATGTTTAGATTTTGAGATGTTCATGGATTTTATTTATTTCACTTAATAAATTTAATTCCACCACAAAAACACAAGGCATGAAATGGTCATTCACATCATGAAAGTGCCATGGTCCAACATGTTTATAATTTTTTTGTCTCTCACAAATTATTTATTTCTTATCTTGTTTCTAAAAACCTATGGAAAAAACAAAAAAAAAATTGCAGATATTTTAGTTCCTTTAATACTTGTTTTAACCATTTATTTTAGAGTCTCGTATTTTTCCATCCATAGTGAGTAAATCTCCTTTTCACCATTGATTTCGCTAATTCCCCTTTGGGTATTTTCAATGGTGATATTGTTTTTCTTTAGGGAGTGTCTAGAGAAATAGTTTTGATTAAACTTTATGTGACTTTGGTTGATTTGAGGTATCCTTTTGTGGGTTTGGTTTCCCAGTTGATTCTCATTTTCCATTCTTTTTGTGGTGATTCGAAATGTTTGTTTGAGGGAGGAGATCCTTGTTCTCTACCTATTTATGTGCATATGTGAGGATTGTCTGAATTTTATTTCCATTAGGTGGATATTAAAGTTCATCATAAGAAGGAAATTAATTGGATTAATATTAAAATTAATGGTAATGGGGAGTAATCACATGTTTTTACTAATTTTTTTATGTGATTAAACAATCTTGTTTTTACTTCTAATAATTATTGATGTTGGTAGCCTTAATTTTATTATAGTTGTGATAGATATGAATCCCCTACATGTATTTATTATTTGATCTAACCATGTATAAAATTATAAATAAATAAATAAATATAAATATATATATATTATGAATTGTCTTTCCATTAAAATATATAACTTGTGTTTGAATACCAATGATAAGTAATGAAGTAATTGAATTACATATTAAATCTTGACTGGTGGTAAATTTTAGAAGCCAGAATGTGTTTCTATTTGTGGATGTTCGTGTTATGTTTCGTTTTTTTATGTGAATGTTTTTACGATGATAGTGGTGATCTGATTGGTTTACAGAATGTGTTGGGAAGAAATTTGATGGTTTGTTGGAATGAAATATGACATGGGATAATGTGTGGTGGTTCTGATGTGTGGTTGTTGTGCTGAGATGGTTGGGTTGTAGAAAGATGGATTATCTTATGATATGTTGTGGTGTCAGTAGATGTGAGATGGATGAGATTTTTTTGTGGTTTGGTTGTGTTATTTTATTGTTTATCCATCCAAATAATTAGAAGTGATGGAACTGAATTAACATGGGTTGGAAAATAAATAAGAACAAGATAAATTTGAATATAAGAATTGGAATAAATTGATTTTTGGTAATTATCTTAAATAAAATGAATGATAAATTAATTGGTTGTATTAATTTGAATGAAATGGATGGATAATTAAAGATATTGTAAACTCATTAATTATAGAAATGGTTGAACTTGTATTGGAAACTATAAATCTTGTAGTTATGTGTGGTAGTTGTGAGGTGTGATGCATTTAGTTTTGGCAGTGGTTTGGAAAGTCCTCACAAAGTGTAGTTGTGGTGTTATGGGGAATGTTGGTATATTTGATGTTAACCCACAAGTTGGGTAATTTTTGTTATCTACATATCTTATATTTTCATTTTATTTCTATATAAACTCCACCTGAGTTAAATAACCTTACCTATACCCAATTTTGTTTGGTTGTGTGTTCTTTTTCCAATATCCAAGATCTTGATGATTCAGATGGCTAGCTACCCCCTTTTCCCCAACCCTCCCTTTAGAACCAATGATGATACGGGTTAGTCTTGGAGATAACCTAGTGATGGGATGATGGGTTTGGGATGGATATTACTCAATGATAATGAGGATGTGATATGTGGTGGAGGACATGCATGGTAGAAGGAGGGAATTAGGTTGATGTACTTCATATCCATGATACCCTTCTACCCTGGTTATATAATGAGGTTATGATTTGATGGGGAATGATGCTAAAACATGATGGTAGACCCTATGGAAGGTTAGGATGAGTATGGATGGATCATGACCCACTTCAAAGAAAATTGGATATGTGATGTGTTATATATGGAGGGGATGGGAGAACATGACATTTGACTTTAGAGCATGAGATATAAAAATTAGTCAGGTAGTAGTTGTGGGGTGCCTTTGATTTGTGTTCTTTTGATGATATGTTAATATATTAGATGCGTGATTTGGTGAATGAGTTATAGTGAATATGGTTTTGGTTATTTTCCCTATTTATATGCATGTTGGTTTTTATAACAACCTAGGATTTTTAAATGATATGTTTTACTAAGAAAATTTGTGTTATATTATACTATATACAAAAAAATCAGATCTATTTAATAATTATGTGAGTGTAAAGGGAAATATGACCATTTTTACTCCAACATTACAAGACCATTTGTCAAATATGACTGATTTTCAATATCACCATTGGAAACTATACTTTTGGTAATAATTTTAACATTATTATTTGTGTTTATAAGTATAAATAATATTGGATAATTAATGTAGAAAAGAGAAGCAAAAACATCAATCCATAGAGCCATGCCATATAAATCTCATTTATTGAAACTTGGGACGGAGTTATCATCACTATTATTCCCCTTTACTGATCCTAATATAATCATTAACAAGTGAAGCTAGAATGAATTATCCCACAGGATAATTTCAGGTTAGTGGATATTACCACTTGGTCGATGTTAGCTGAGTCACCCCATGAATCTTTTTCCATTACACACCTTACCCTTAGGATGTATGCAGGTGTTATAAGGGAGTACATGTCCCAGTATTAGTTACATAAAATTTAATTCTTTTTTATAAATAAAATTTTTATTCCATGAATTTCGTATTAAGAATTTTTTTCTTATTAAAATATATGAAGAATTTGATAAAATGATATTTCAAACACAAATTATACTTTTTAGAAATGATATAAACCTTTATAAAAAATATGGTGTTATTAATAATAATTATTTTAATTAAATAGTATGATAAAACAATCTTATTTAAATATTAATGATAAAATAGTTTTATTATGTCATTGAAAATTTTGAAGTGTTTGAAATTTTACTAAGCATTTTCAACCAACTATTTTTTATTAAATAAGGAATTTTATAGATAAAAGTTAAAATTATCATATTTAGATAATTATTATGACAAAATAAACCTCATTTTTTAAATCAACAAGTTGAATTTAGGTTAGGGTGAATTTTCGAAAATTTTCTAAAATACTTTATATTATAATGAATAGTAAAAATACAGTTTGAGGTTTTTAATATGTTTAATGACTTCATAATTATGTCATAATTGTGTAATAATTATTTAACCCAAATATAATTATCAAAATATGTTATTTTATTTATGTGAATTATTTTAATATATTTTAATAAATTTCCAAATCTATAAGTTACTTTCTAATGTTTAAAATGGAAACTATAACGTTAAAAGTATTATTTTGTAGAAACATTAAATTTACATGAAAAAATAAGTAATATAATATAATGTTATATTCTTGTGGGTTAAAATAACATAAAATATTTACCAAATGAAAAAAAACATGTGAAAAACCATGGTCAAGCCCATGGTTTTTCATTTTCCACAACCTAGATTTCCAAGGCATATATTTGGAAATTCTTAAACAATTCCCCCACTTTCATAATAAATTCCCACACATTTATCTATTTCCATTAAATACCAATAAATCCTATATATATAAATGTTATTTTTTCTTACTAGGGAGTCCTCCCAAGGTGTCATAAATCCCACAAGGCTCTATCCCTCATATATAGGAGTAACTTTTTGTGGTAAGGGAAGTATCCTTCTTTTCTCTTCGATTCAAGAAACAGTTTTCATATATGTATTCTAAATGTTATGTTAACTCACTTATATCACTTTTATGATCATACCCATACTACCAATTTTTTTCATCAATAGGATACTCTTATCTCATATCATTTTATCCTTTTTTGTAACCACTTTTTATACCCATTATGCTACCGAATTTACTTTTAAAAATTTTCCTCTTATCCTCAAGAAATTATCTTTCATTTTCTTTTTGTTAATAACCAATACTATTTCTTTTCCAAGGGTATTCAAATATATGGAAAAAAATTCTATTAACATACATGAAATTTTTATTCCCTTTCTTTTGGATGAAAATGAAATAATGATCATGTTTTTAATCACTTTTGAAATTCCAAGATTTTGATATGAAATCCATTTTTTTATTCTCCTCATGTAATTTATGAAATATTTCAATATAATATATGTGTCTCATATTAAATAATATATATCAATGGTTCTCCTTGATAGAACTTAAATTCATTGGGTAAAAAAATTAATCTCTTGAGAGGTCACATTTTATGATACCTTTGTAAATAACCTTGGTAATTTTCATTTATGCCACCATGGTGGATAAAATTAGTGGTACGATTATGAATGTAAAAATTAAATGTTGTATCCAAATTTACATGTTATTATTTATTTTATTTTTATTATGATACGTCTCATGTTCCCTGTCCCGTTGCATAATGATAATAATCATGTTCTTATTGATATTCCTCAAGATCACATGTAAATTGTTTCCCCTGGTAATTCCCTTACCGGATCTTATTCTCAGTCGTTCCTTTGATGTATGTCCCTATGTTATGATATGTAAAAAACATACTTAGGATAAACCAATTAAGAATCATTTAATGTATATAAGAATAATATTTTAAGTTTTCATGTATTATGTACCTTTTTTTCAAGAAACTAAACATTAAAAGTTCCTCTCTTTGTACAATTTAATGAAAGGTTATGTAATAAAATGTGGGATGACATAGTTGGTATCAAAGGGAGGTTTACTTATTCATTGAAATTCATTTTTGAAAACTTTAGGATAAAACCAAGATAATAGTATAAATACAATAAAACATATTGGTATTTTGGTTAAGTATTATGTAAGTGGTTTTTGAGAAAATAAATCCATACTAGGATATGAACTAGTGGATGTGGCTCTGGCACATATTTATCTAGGAGTATCACCCAAAAACACCATGACATACACTCGAACTAGAACTAGTTATTAGTAATAGGAATTAAATAACTCCTAGTTTTAAACTACTAGGGAATATTGTTGGTTAATCACGTGATTTTTATACATTATTATGATGGATATATATAAAATGTAATAGTGGTTAAAGGATAACATATTTAATCATTATATTTTAAGACATAAAATTCCTTTAGAATTATAAAATTTATAAAAGAAACACATTTCTAATTAAGGTTTTATAATTTTATAAAATAGATGGAAATAGGAGGAACCACATAAATGATGAGCACAATGTAAAACATGATGATAACCCTACATTAGAAGCTGGAATAGAAAACGTCATGAGAATGATGAGTTAACTATCTTGAGTTTTGAACAATAACTTGAATCATGTTGAGATACAAGACTCACCTCTAAGTGAAAAAATTTCCATTGAGTCCTTTATGTGTCAACGACCACCTTATTTCAGTGGATTTACCGAACCATTTATTGATGAATAAGGAATATTCACTATAGAAAATATTTTTTTTGTACTTCACTATTTAGATCAAGATAAAGTCTCCCTGGTTGTTTACCACTTATATGTAGAAGCTTAACATTGGTGAAAAATGATTAAAAACACAAATCCAAGAAGGGAGATTGATGTTGTGGAGTGGAAAGAGTTCAGGTGATTATTTTTCATAGAATATTTCCCCTATCAGAGGTCAATGAAAATGGGGTAGTAATTCCTAGAGCTGAAGTATAATTAAAATGAATCTATGGGTAGCTATGATATGAACCATACAATTCATTCTCATTAAGCCTATAGATTTTCTATGGTCCCTAATATAAAGGATGATATATTATTCAGTGGAATTAGATCCCATATATGAATGAATATAGCTAATATATAATATTAAAGCTATAAGGAGCTAGGGAGGAGTTCTGTGAAGGATGAACTAGATTTCAAAGAGACATATTGGTCACATAAATTGAATGAAAAGAATAGATCATTGGAGCCAAACATTGGGAGAAACTTTGACCATAGAATAGAAGGAAATAAATTGTAACTTCCTACTTGAAACAAAAGTGGGAAGAAGTATTCAGGGAATAAATTTCATGTGAGTTGAAAATGTTACAAGAGTATAAGAGATGAACATATATCTAGGAACTATTGTTGTCAAGTAAAGAATCAACTTTTCAACACTAATGATAAAGGTAATATGGCATAGGCCCAACCTGATGTCTAATTCCTCAGGTGTGGAAAACTTGGGTACTTTTCCAATCACTTTTCAAATCAGAATTTAATAGAGGAGAATCACTAGAAACCTCAACTTAGGGAAAGGTAGAATGTTATTAAATTTTATATTATGATGGTTGAAGTAGAATCTCCAAATGATGTTGTGGTAGGTTCTCTCTTCATTCTCTCAATGCTGGGAAGTACTTTGTTTGATTTTTCTTTTATGTCTTCCTTTATTTCATCCATGTTTGAAAATAATATATAATTAATCCACTAACTAATATATCTAGAGTGTTAAATAAAGACTCTTAGAGGGATTATCTGAGAATCAACGGTGTATAATAACTCTTTTATTGACTTTGGAGGACATAATATCATTGTCGAACTACTAGTCATTCCAAAAGTGGAATTAAAAACTATACTACAGATAGATTAGATCACATATTATGATGTTAATATCAAATATATAAGTAAGGGAATATCAATAGTCTTGAATGGAAACCCTATTCATTTTAAAAGTAGAGGTATATTGAGCTGATATTTGTCTAAAATCACCTCCCTTAGCCTTCTTCATGGAGATGATTGGTAAATAAGAAGAAGAAAATGAAATTATAATAATAGAAAATGTTCCAATCATTTAGGAATAAATTGACATATTTCTGGAGGAATTACATGGACCTCCCCTAGAAAGATAGGTATAGTTATCCATTGAACTCGTACTTAGATCCAGACCTATATAAAAAACCACACATTGAATGGAAAATATGGAGCTAGAGGAATTAAATATACAACTTCAAGATTTTTTAGAGAAGGGATTTATTTGACCCAGTTTCTCTCTTGGGGGACCACCTGTTCACTTTTTGAAGATTAAGTATGGATCAATATGGTTATGCATTGATTACATAAAACTTAATGAGATCACAGTGAAGAACAAATACCCTCTCCCAAGGATTAATGATTTATTTGACCATCTTTGTGGAGCTCAATTCTTCTCCAAGATTGATCTTCAATCTAGTTATCATAAATTAAGGGTCAAGAAAGAAGATATTATAAAGGCTTCATTATGATTAAGATATGGGTATTATGATTTTGTGGTTATACCCTTCTGCTTGACTAATCATCCTTTTATATTTATGAATTTGATTAATAGAGTCTTTGCGGACTACCTTGATAATTTTTTTTGGTTTTTACCAATGGTATTCTTTTATATTCAAAAATTCATGGGGATCATGAGGATCATATAAGGGATATATTAAAAACTATGATTAAGTATAGGCTATTTGGAAAATTTGGAAAATGTGAAATTTGGTTGCAATAAGTTTCTTTTTTAGGGAACATTGTAACCAATGAAGGAATATTAGTTGACCCTATTTTGAAAAAGGTTGTGGAGGAGTGGATTCATCATATAATAAAAGCTAAGACTCATAGATTCCTTGGATTATTGGGATATTATATGAGGTTTGTGAAAAACATTTCATGAATATTTAATCCACTAACCAAGTTTACTCGAAAAGGGGCTACGTTCATTTGGAAAAAGGAGTGTGAAGAGAGTTTCCAAGAACTGAAGAAGAAATTGCTTATTGCACCTATGTTAACTCTACCCTCTATTGGAGAAGTATTCATTATTTTTAGTGATTCATATCTGAAAGGGACGGGGTGAATCCTCATGAAAAATGGAAAGGTTATTCCTTATGAATCTCAAATGTTAAATCCTCATTAACAAAATTATCAACCACGTGACCTGGTGCTAGTTGTGGTTATTTTTTTTAAAAGAATATAATGGAACTATCTCTATGGGGATAATTGCGATATATACATAGACCACCAATGTTTTATGTATATATCCATGAAAAAGGAATTTCACATGATACAATGTATATGGATGAAACTTCTTAAAGACTATGACTTTCAATTTATTATCACCTGATAAGAGTAAACAAAGTCACTAATGCACTAAGTAGGAAATACCTTATTGTGCTGGGTGAGATGAGGATTCTAAGAGATCCATTGATCAAGGACCCTGTAAGGTCTAAAATGTGAATAATGAGGGAAGGGAAACCATTAATATTATCCCAAATGATTTTTCAGCCATAATTACTAGATAAAATCAAGTAATCTAAATTATAAGGTCTTTTTTTATAAAATAAAATAGGTGACGTGAAAAATGGTAAATTTACAGAGTTCAATGTTTGATCAAAAAGGTGTACCAAAATTTTGTAAAATTCTATGTGTTCCATTTATTCTAAAGATAAATAAAGAACTGATTGATGAAGCTCATAGCTATAAAATATCTATACATCTAGGAAGCAAGAAAATTTATAGGGACCTTCATGATAATTATTAGTTAGATAATATGAAAAAGGGGTATTTCTGACTATACTACATGGTGCTTGGTTTTTTAGTAGAAGTATGTAGAGGAAAAAATTCTTAATGGGGTATTGGTATCACTACTCAAACCAAAATGGAAGTGGGATCATACTACTATGTACTTTTTTACCATTCTCCCAAGAACATCCAAATGAAAAAATGTGACATGGGTTATAGTGGATCGACTCAAAATGACTGCACATTTCATCACTTCTTGGGAATATTTGTCTCTTGAAGAACTTTCCATGACTTAAATATAGTAAGTGGTTACGTTGCATGGGGTGTCACTTTATATTGTTTTTGATCATAACACAACGTTCACATTAAAATTATAAATAAGTATTCTGCATGTTCTGAATATTGAATTGAATTTCCGTATATCCTATCACCCCCAAACTATTGGTCATTCTGAAAGAACTATTTATAAACTTGATGACATGTCAAGAACTTTCGAAATGGTATTTAAAGTTGGATTGGATCAAAACCTCCCATTATTTGAGTACCCAAACAATAAAAGCTTCAACTCAAGTATTCAAATTTCACCCTATAAAGATATATATGGGAATCCGTGTAGAAATCATGCTTGTTGGGATGAATTTGGTGAGAGAAAGCTTCTTTGGCCTAATCTTGTGCACAAAATTACTAAAAAGGATCATTCCATCCAATAATACATAAAGGCTGCTCAGAGTCAGTAGAAGAGCTATGCTAAAAACCATTAAAGGGGCTTCGAGTTTGAAGTTGGTGAAAAACATTCCTTTTAATATCACCGTGGTAGAGATTCATGTGGGTTGGGAAGAAAGGGAATCTTATCCCCAGGTACATTGGACCTTATGAAATACATGATCACATAGTAGAAGTGTATTATCAGTTATAACTTTCACCAAATCTTTCTCATGTTCATGATGTATTCTATGTATCTCTCTTAAGGAATTACATTCTTAAACCCTCACATGTAATGAATCTAAAGGTGGTACTACTATAAAATTATTTCTCTTATGAGGAGCAGTAGGTAGAGATCTTGGACCGTAGGGACACTGTTCTTTGAAACAAGCCTACCCACCTCATTGAAGTATTGTAGGGGAACCATAAATATGAAGAAGCTTTGTGGGAACCAGAGGATACAATGGGGTAGAACTACCCACACTATTTATTAAATGAGATTATCAGTTAAAATTTTGAGGAAAAAAATCTTAAGGTGGAAGAATGTAATGAACCAGACATTTTAAATGATATTTATTTCATGTTAAAATGATGGTTATTTTATATGATACAAAATAAAACTGTATAAATTTAATTATGATGTGAGTATAAATGAAAAGGTTACCATTTATATTTGACTGTCATGTAACCATTGGTAAAATATTACTATTGGTCAATATGACAATTATAAAATATACTCTTGATAATAATTTTAACATTATAATTACTATTTATTGTTAGAAATTACATTGTATAATTAATGCACAAAGGATAAGTGGTTGACTCAACTTGTAGATTCAGGTCATATGAAGCCCATTTGTTGGAACATAATAGGGAGGTATCATCACAACGGTTCACCCTTGACCAATCCCAATCCGAGCTTTAATAATTTAAGCTAGAAATAAATTTCCTATTACAAAAGTTCAAGTTAGTGGAAATTACCACTAGTTCGATGTTAGCCAATCCACCCCATGAATCTATCACCATCGCACACCTTATCCTAAGGACGTACAAAAGTGTTTTAAGGGGTTATTTGTCCTGGCCTGATTTACCTAAAATGTAGTACCATTATATAAAAAAATCATCAATTTTTTTAAGAATAGTTATTAATAAAATCTGTGATGAATTTGATAACTTGATTTTTGATACTAAAATTTTAAATTTTAGAAAAGATATAAAAGTTTATAAAAAAAATAAGGTGTTATGTATAATACTAATTTTATATAAATAGTATGATAAAAACACCCTTATTTAAATATAAATTATAAAATAATTTTATTCTGTCATTGGAAATTTTTAAGTGTTAGAATTTTACTATATATTTTCAAATCACTATTTTTCTTAATAAATAAAGATATCTTGAGTTAAAAGTTAAAATTATCATATTTAGAAAATTATTATGATAAAATAAAAAAAATTATGAAATCATCATGTTTAAGTAAGTTAAGGTGAATTTATGAAAATTTTCCAAAATACATTATTTTTCATGAATAGTAAAAATATAGTTTGAGGTTTCCAGTATGTTTAATGAATTAATTATTATGTCATAATGATGTAATAATTATTTAACCACAATACATGACTGAAAATATGTTATTTTATTACTATCATGTAATTTAATATATTTTAATCAATTTCCAAACCTATAAGTTACTTTCCAAAGTCTAAAATGGAAACTCAAACTTTAAAAATATCATTTTGTGGAAACATTTCTTTTACTTTCCAAAAGAAGTAATATAAAAAAAATTTATGTTATTGTGGGTTAAAATAACATAAAATAATTCCAAAATGTCCAAAAACATGGGAAAAAACCTTGGTCAAGCCCATTGTTTTTCATTTTCCACAACCAAGATTTCCAAGGCCAATATTTGGAAATTATTAAACAAATCCTCCACTTTTTCTATAAATACCAACTCATTTATCTATTTAAATTCCCTTAAAATCCATACAATATAAATATATGGTATTTTTCCTCCCAATGATACCTCCCAAGGTTTCCTCAATCTCAAATGGTTCCATTCCTCAAGTTATAGGAGTAACTCTTCAAGGTAAGGGAATTTTCCTTCTCTTCTCTTCAATTCAAGAAACTCCTTTCGTATATGTCATCTAAATTTCGTTATTAATAATATATATTTCCATTATTATCATAACATTACTTAAATATTATGTTTTATAAATATGATACCATTTACCCTATCATTTTAACCATTTTTTAAAACAACGCTTTATACCAATTATGTTGCCAAATTTACTTCTCAAAATTTCACTCTTATCCTCAAGAAATTATTTTTTATTTTCTTTTTGTGAATACCAAAGACAATTTATTGTTCAAGTTTATTCATATAGATGTAAATATTTTTTATTTTATACTATAATTAAAATAAATGAAACCCTCATTCCCTTTTTTTGGGTTGAAACAGACATTATGATCATGTTTTTAAGTACTTTTGAAATCCCAAGATTTTGTTGTAAAACTCATTTTTTATTCTACATAAGTTATTTATGAAAATTTTTATTATGATATATGTGGAAACAATTAACTAATATATATTAATGGTGAACCTGATATCACTCCAATGCACCAGGTAAAGAATTTAATATCTAGATATATCACGTTTATGATATGTTGGTGAATAACCTTGGTAACTTTCATTTACAACACCTTAGTGGGCATCATTGGTTATATTATTGTGAATGTGTTAATTAAATTTTCTAGCCACATTTACATTCTATGATTCATGTTATTTTTATTATGATATGTTTCATGTTCTCTTGATCATTCTATAATGATATTCCTCATGTTCTTTTTGATATTCGTCAAGATCACATATATGTGTTTTTTCTTTATTATTCCCATAATGGGCCTTATGCTCTCCCTTACCTTTGATGTATATCCCTAGGTTATGATATTCAGTAAAAAAACATAGTATGAACCAATAAATAATCCATTTATGTGGATTATAATAATGTTTTATGTTTTCATGTATTATGTTCCTTTTTTCCAAGAAACTAAACATTAAAAGATCCTATGTTTTTAAAGTGAAATGAAAAATTATGTAATAAAAAGGTGGGATGTCATAGTCTTCTTTTTTGTTCATAATTACATTATTAAGAACTATTCACATGTTTATTAGAGACCTTGTGTATTATCCTACTAAGTGTACATGTATTGATCACCCTGTATATATATAAATCATTTTCCAGATTTCTAGGAGGATTTTGGGGACAGATTTGGACATTACTAGCTTGGATCGGGAGCTATTGTTGAGACGTTTTCATAAGAATTGTCTTTGGTATTTACATAGAGGATTTTATATGTATTTATTAACATTTTCATTAATTGTGTGATGGGTTCGGTTTAACTTTTATATTATGTGTTGGAGTTTCTTATTAGTTATTAGTTCTATATTTCTATCCAATATTATTAATGGGGTAATGCCTTCTATATGAAATATTTTCCTACCCTTAGTGTTGGTATCCAACCCTTGGACTACTAGAAACATTCCTCCGAGGTCATTATCTCTCTTTCTTTAAGGTAATCCCATGAGGAGTACCTTTGGAGAGAGGTGGTCATGAAAACGTGGTATTAAAGGTTTTGGTTTAGTGATATGATAGAGTTTAGAGATAGGAACTATATGGACTTCATGGGATGGTAGGTCAACAATTCCACTAGATCTCAGTATGTGACATAGGTTTGGGAGTCCAATTCAGACATAGGATTTTAGAGCCCCCATAATCCAATGTGAATAAATTGATATTATTGAAATACTGCAAGAGTTTGACCTATTTTTTGGGTTGAAACATAATAGAGTTAAATTATTTATGATTTATTTTATTCATTTCTGAATTGGGTGAATTTGGGAACATAAAATGAAATTAATTAAATAAGACTTTATAAAATTCCATGATATCGGGATTGAGGTTTCTCTTTTTTTTCATGAATGCGTCCTGGTCATTTTACACATGAAACTTAGGAAGTATAGGTTTAATAATCTAATATAGTTGATCATAAAATGTTTGACCGCATAGAGGAGGATGAGGAATGAAATAGATCCTTTGATTCCTTTCCAAGTTAGTGCTTGTGGATGTATTAGAGGAATTTCTTTGATCTAGAGACAGATCATGAGTATGAGGATATTTAGATTAATTTTAATCTAACTTGAGATCAAGCTATGTTATGGGTGTTGTTGGTAGTTATTCATATGTGATAATTTGTGCATCATTAGTGTATGTTTTATCCTGATGAACAAAATGGGGTATTTTTTTCATGGGATGATTTTAAGAAATATTTTTTTATAGTTTCTTTTTTTCATTGATAAAGGTGAAAAAGAGGTGGAATATTCTCTCAATTAAATAGGGGAACCTGAGTTTTTGGTTCTTTGGGATCAATTACAATTACCACATACACATTTCCCCATAAATATTTCCAAATAATGAATCATGAGTGTGATGTATGGAGTTGGTGTTGCGTGAAAAAAATCAAGTATTTGGTCACCCCATTTTTGAGTCCAATGTATCTAGAAGTGCAGAAGAAGGTGAAGAATATTGATCATATTATTTCTCAAGGAGTTTAGAATGATGAGAGTCAATAATAGGTCATATTATAGAGTATTTCACTTGTCATGGGATTGATGATATCAAGATAATCAGGGCTTCAGTTGGCAATGAACCGACCTCGACTGATCATTACATTGTATTTTGGGGTCACTGGCTCCCACAAACCTACTTGAGGATTTTCATTTTCCTGAAACATATGTGGGGGTTATAGATTCTATCAGGCTCAATGTCCAAAAACCAATGGAGGAAATTTTCACATTGGTGGGAAGGCCCCTTTTTAGAAGTTTCAACAGTTTCCTCCAAGTAAATTTCAACAGCATGGAATATCATCGCTTATTCAGAAGATGATGGTATATGTAGTTGGTATAGGAAAGCCTTGTTAAGGTACCCATCCTCTATGAAATAAGACAATGTACAGTTACGGAGGATATAAATAGAGAGTTATATGATCCTGGAGTGGGAATCTTCATGTGACGGAGGTGTTAGTTCCAACAGGGTTCTAGGTAGTCCGAGGTATGATATTTTTTTTAATATACCCTTATTTTTTATTTTTTTTACTTAAGAGCCTCACACTAATTAATATATCCTCATTTAGTCTAGGTATTGGGAATGTATGTTGAGATACTTCTAATTCCCATGGTAGTACCTATTTTAGTTTGAGGTTAAAATACATTTTTAATGTGTTCCATAGATGTAGACTATTGAGGGTGAAACAACAGTAAGTGAAGGATTTATTGTTACTATAGGTACAATCATAAGATGCTATCATTATCATGGATGGGTTATATTATTTTAAAGAATTAATAAACTAATACAAGAAGATATTTTTTTCTTAATGTGGAATGCTAGAGATTGGAGTTATTAGATTGGTGGTTGAAAAGTGAAACCCCTTATTTCTCAGTTAGTAGAACTGTTAGTAGAATATTAGGAAGATGATGTTCCCAAGGTTATGAAGGGGTTCCTTGATGTCTTTATGGATGATATTATGACACTATCCCTTGATGAAATGTTGATTTTTTGATAGAGTTACAACTGGTTACATCTATGATTTTGAGGTATCTTTATCAAATATCACCAATGGTGATGTGAAAATCATGGTTTTAGGTTGATGATCTGATTTAGAGGGGTTTTATATGACATAGTGTATCTCCTTGGGGTACTCTGGTGTTGTTCACCAAGAAGGAAAACAATATTCCTAGGTTGTATATAGACTATTAAAGGTTGAATTTGGTGAATAATAATAACTATTATCCTCTTTTTGAGGATTTTTGGTATGTTTTACCAGTTGAAGGGATATACACCGAATTATGATATGGGTATCCCTAAATGAGGGTAAAAGATGAGGAAATCATAAAAAATTCATTCAAGTACAGGTATTAGTTATTCAAGTTCATGTTCAATCCATTCAGTTCTATGAACGTGCTAGTTGTGTTTATGGGGATCATTAGTTACATATTTTATGAGTTCCAAGACCATTTCATATTTTTTTTCATCAAATATTTCTTTATCAACTCGAATTCACAGGATGAGCACATCGATCATATAAGAGTTGTATTATAGGTTATCTCATGCCATATTCTATATGGTAAATTATCCAAGTGTAATTTATATATGTTAGAGGTTCATTTCCTTGGGATCATTATGTCACAACAGGGTTTGGTTGTAGAAACATCAATGTTTTAGGAAGTTGTTTCTCAGGTAGCAACAAAGAGTATGGAATAGTTTTGTATTTTTCTTGTCCATACAGGATATTTCTAGAGGTTTTTGGGTAATTTATCTCATGTTACAGCCCCACTGAGATCTTTGACCTATAAGGAATATGATTTCAAATAGATTTTTTAGTGATAGAAAAAAAGTAGTTATCTAAAAGAGAAGTTGATTAGTTCCCAAGTTCTTCAGTTTCATGAGGAAAGTGTGATGTTTTCAATATTATTTAACACATCCCATCTTGTATTGGGATGTATCTTGATGCATCAAATAGAGATGTTCTCTTATTGGTCATGGATGTTTCATCCCCATGAGCGTAACTATTCCATCCATAATCTGTTGTTTGCGGCGGTTGTTTTTTCACTAATGTTTTTGTGGAATTAACTCAATGAGGATCACTTTTCAGTTTTCATGGACTAAAAGAGACTAAAATATGATTTACCATAGTGTGGTATAAATATATTCCAATAGAGGTTTATGAAGTTTCTCTAGGATTATAATTTTTATATATCCTACACCCCTGATAAAGTTGAATGTTATTTCTAATGAAATTATTAGAAAGCCCCAAAGAGATGTGTTTTAGGATGTTTATGATTTTTGGATAGGGATGGAGGAGCATAAGTGATGCATCTTGACATGGGGTAGAATAGTGGCCAAATATTTCTTTATCAGATGAACATGGATTCATCTTTAATCTTGTGGGTGGATGAGTCTTAGTGGGGAGTCTCAGAATAAGAGGTGACGTGTGACCATGTTGGCCATTGTGATACTCCATAGGGATGGTCAGAGGATGATCAGAACTGGATGTTATTTCTGAGAAACTTATTTGTTCTATTGGATATGCGAGAGGGAGTTCTAGATTATTTTCATATAAAACCCTTAGTAGTAAAACTCAGTGTGTCTAATATGTATCATGGATTTAGATTATAGATTTGGAGGCATTGAATACAATTGTTCATCATGTATTTTTGGGTGAAGTGTTTAGTTATTCAGCATGTGAAATCCAAACACCATGTTTATGTAGGTTTTTTTCAACCCTTAGATGTACTTGAGTAAAAATCTGAGGAAATATTGATGTATTTCATCACCAGATCACCTCTGGATCAAGGAGGATGTAATATAGTGTGTTATTCTAGACTGACTAATGAATTCAAGTCATTTTAAATTGATTTATAAATAAAATATCATGGAAATTTTGGTAAGGTAGAATTTAGATAATTTAGTTAGGATTAATGGGGTACTGAGTATCATCATCTCTAATTGGGATCATCATTTTTCCTCATATGTGTGGAGGGTATTAAAGTATGATTATGTCTCCCAATTTCACTTTATCACTACATTTCACCCTCAAATAGATGGATAGATAGAGGGAACCATCCAAACACACAAGGATGTAATGTGAGCTTGTATCTTGGATTTTACAAGATCATGGATAAATAATATACCTCCATTTGATTTTACTATAAAAACAAATATCACTCATCCTTTAACATGGATCTATTTGAGGTTTCTTATGGTCAGCCATGACATTCCCATTAATATTGGATGGTGATTAGGGAGTCAACAGTTCTCATTCTTGATATTGTCTAGAGTTAAACTAAGAAGATACACATGGTTTGAGAGAGGATTATGGTTGGGAAGGACTATTAAAAGCACTGTGTTGATTGTACTTAAAAGGATTTTAGAGTTTGATGTTGAAAACCATGTGTTCTTAAGAGTATCCCATTATTAGGGGAATTAAAGGTTTGGCAGAGGGAGTAATATTTATCCTCATTTTATCAAGCCTTTTTAAGAGTTAGAAGTAATTAGTGAGGTGTAATATCATTTAAAGCTTCCACTGTATCTAGAAAAAAATCATTATATCTTCAATGTGCCTCAGATTCATCAATATCTTCATGTTGACTACCACATCATTGACTAGGGAGAGATGGATATCGATGGTGAAGCTTCATTTTGATAGTGACTAATAGTGCTAAAGGATCATTAAGAAAAAACATTATTCTTGAATCACCTCCTTGGTTCATGTTCTATGAAATAATGATGTCTTTGAGAAGATTAATTTGGATTGAAAGAAAAATATGTGTGCATAGTACCGAGATTTCTTTTTATTTTTTCCTTATTGAATTTTTCTTTTATGATGTGACATTTGAATCTTGTTGATTTATCATATGTGACTTTTCCCATTTTTGGTGGCATGTGTTATGGATTTATGTATATGAATAGGGGAAACACCTTTCTAATCAAGACGTGGTATATTTATGAATAAATTTAAAACTATGTGGGTGAGTGAGTTCATCCAAAAGTGGATAATCACTTGATATGGAGGATGGTTTTCCATGATTTGTATACTTAGGGAAATGTTCCAAGACATTTGAGGTGGTTGTTGGCTTGGTCTCTATATAGTTTAGAATGGTTGGGTGAGTGTTTATGTAGAAAATAGTAGGCTTGTATCTAATGTGATATTGTGTGATATTTTGGTTGGTGAGATGGTGATGTGGTTGTATAGTGTGCCTTTCATGCATTTTTTCTTAGATGGTGGTAGGGTTTTGGATGTAACAAGATCCTTAAAAGGTATTTCATGGGATGGTTGTTCATACCTTCCTTTATTTTTTAGATTTAGTATTGATACTTGAGTGAGATCATTTTTTAAAAGGTATATAATGTAATGGTATGTTCCCTCTCAGTATATTAATTTTCTAGTTTTGGAGTTTAGGGTGTTTCGAAGAGACTCATAGATTTATTGGTGGAGTTTTCAGATATAATTATATTATTGATGGTTGTTTATTATGTTAATTGTTATTCACAATGTTGGAGTTTTTTCACATATTGAAGGTTTTTTGTTAATGGATTGATGTTTTGGATTGTATTTATATTCTTAAGTGACCCATGCTGTGAAATAAGGATTCATTATGTTAATTAATTCGATATTTTGTCGTGATTAAAATTGGTAGATGTTCCTCAAGTTTTGAATTTGAGGGATTCATGGCCTGAATTATTTTCATGTTCAAAATAGGAGGCCCCCACAAAAACTCACAACATAAACTAGTTATTTGCGTCAAGGATTCTCTGAGGTCCAGTGTGTTTATAAATCCAATTGGTCTCCTAAATTTCTTCATTCCTCTATCATTTCCCTCAAAACATGGGTGAACCCTACAAACTTTTGGGGGATATTTCCTCCCATTTCCCCTTCTTTGATCCTTGTCTTCTAGAGGTTGATCATTATCCAACCATAGAGAGTAAATCCCTTTCTCTCCCTCAATTTTTCTGGTTCCTATTTGGTAATGTTCAATTGGGATATTTTTTGTTTTAGGGAATATTCATGAATGATATTTTTATGAACATTGATGTGATTCAGGATGATTCTAGGATTCCTTTTATAGTTCTAGTTTCCTTCTTGTTTCCTCTTCAACCTATTTTTTGTGATGATTCAAAAATATTCATTTATGTAGGGGTTCCTGATTCTCACCAAATTTATGTGCATGTTTAAGGATTTAAATCTTTTTTCATTGGGTGGATAGTATGGGTCATCATAAGATGATAATTAATTGTTTTAATCTGAAATTTAAAGGGAATGGGGTGAAATCTCATGTTTTTACTGATTTTAATGTTATTTTCAATGTGATTATACATATTTTTTGTCATTACATAAAATCATAGCTATTGGGAAAATATGGACAACTTTGAGAGAATATCCTAAGCATAAGAATAAGACAAAGGAATTGTTGCACTTTAATAAGCATAGTAAATCATTTCCTTGGTCAGGGTTCACTTCTATGACTATCACAGTAGAAAAAGTCCCATATTAGATTGGGTTACCTCATCATTCCATCATTTCCTTAGTCAATATTCCCTCCCAATACTATCATAATGGATATAGAACAATGATGAACATGGTTTAATCCCCATTCCATTCTATATTACCTCGTGATATATCAATAATTACCCAATTCATTAGAGAGATTTAATATAATAACCCATAACATAATGAAAACCAAATATATATTTTCCACATTATCATAAAATTATTCATCAATTCATCTTAGAATAACTTTTAGAAAAGAAAAAAATTTCATAAACATTTCAGCATCATATAATCATAATCCATTCAAATAAATAACATATATATCCATTAGTAATAATAATAAACATCAAAGGATATTGATATACATTAAAAATATCTTTAAAATAACATTTAACATTTCTTTTAAAATATGGTAAAACATCATTTTTCATCGAAATTAGTAAAATTAAAAATTTATAGAATACAAAGAAAAATATTTTATATTAAAATAACCTAATAAAATTTTAATTCAATATTATATTAAAATAATGGTCATAGTGGTGGGGAAATTGTTTTTTACGGTAAACATTAAAATTAATATTACTTTAACACTTTTGGTAAAAAGTATAAAAGTATCTTGTGTAGAAAATGAGAAGAAAAATAATTTTAAAACAATTAAATGAAATGAATTTTTTTTAAATTACATTAAATAATTATTTGATCCTAAAAAAAATTCTTAATAACAATTTAAAGAACATATAAAATGAATAAAATTTCATCAACTAAAGATAATATAAGTTCAGATTTTCCAAAAATAATGTTTTGATCATTTTAAGCCCTAAAGAGCATAAAATGGAACTGATGCCTGAAAATTCCATAAATTACCAAAGTATATGAATATAAATTGGATTTAATGGAAATGTATCATATAGTTTTTTTAAAGAGAAATTTAACATAGACAATCCTGAAAAGAAATAATATTTTAAAATAAACTCTTACCTCAGGTCCTATCTTTATTCATATGCTTTCATAAGATCCGTTATAAAAAATATAGATTTATTATAATATATACTAAACCATATTAATTATTTTCTCAAAATAAAATAATCCATTATAATTTCTATATACCTATTTATTAATAATTTTAAATTAAATTCAATATTTGTGTCAAAAATTATTTGTTTTCCATGCATGTTTTGGTTTAATGGTTCTATACATTTCAACTTGATCATAGTTTCATCATTTAAAAAATTGTAATAATTTTATAATTATAATATTTATTCATTATATATAGTTTTAAATATTCGTCTATGGTGGTGATGAAAAATCAATTACAACACTTTATAAAGATAATAGTCAATATATACACATGATTAATGTTTTTGTTTTTCAATAAATTGAAAGAAATAATGAAAAATAATAATCTATCATTATATAATAATATTAATATCGTAAATATCTTGCATATTCATTAAACCCATATTTATGACCAAAAATATAAAGTAACTGAAAAATTAATCACATCACTTTATGGTGGTGGTAGTCCATGCGTATGCAAAAATTATGTTATCATTTCTCATATAATGGAAAGGTGGTAAAATATTGTTATACAATTAAATATTAAAATTTTATTGTATTAAATATACTAATTTCACTGTGATAATATAGATATAGAATATTTTGAGGAGTTTAGGTTACAAATAAACTCAAAATAGATTAGTAAATACAATTACCTCTTCTCTAGAAAAACCTTGTTTGACTTACACCTTAATATTTAAAAGGTTTTCCTTTTATGAATACCAATAGATCAATGACATGGGTAAGGAAGTTATGAAGGTTTTTTGGTATGGATTGTCTAAGATAGATGGATTAAAAGGTTTGAATGAGTGAGAGGTACAAGAACTCTTTATATAAGGGAGGTGGGTAGAAAACTTGTAATACTTAAAACATTAAAAATATAATAATGTCATATTCAAGTGAAAGTGGAACCAAATGGACAAATGTTATAATATAAGATAATGTAAGGTATAAATCACTTCAAACGGACTTTTTTTTTCAATTCTAAGCGATATTTTAAAACTTATATTTTAGTTTAACCCCCTTGTTATCCACTTTTAACCTTATCTGAGGTGATAAATTTTTAACGTAGTTATTATCCATTATGACCCAAAATTATATTTGTCTCATTACCAAATTTAAACACAATTTTCCTAAATATGGAAATAATTTTATCAAATTCAATTACTCTATGTGAAAGAAAATCATTTTAAAATAATCATGAAAAAAGTAATGAAAATCATTGTAACACTCCAAATATAGTAACCGAGAGCTGATGAATATTTTACTACATTGGAAAAAGATACAAGAGGTAATATCTTAAAGGATAAAATAATTTAGTAGTATTAGAATACTAGATACATAAATGTTTCTCATATTAAATTTTGAAACATGAAATACGACTTAATATTCAACTGATAACTTTATCATTTCTTATAGTATATCACTAAAGTCATTCATAAATCCCATATTAGAAACCTTGGGAAATGAAAACCTATTAAATGTTATCTTAGATTCTCAGTAAAGAAAATGTAACAAAAAATTCTATCATAGCATAAATAAATCATGAAGAATAAGGTAGAGAAAAAAAACATAATATTCCACATAAATAATATCATAAAAATAGGAATATATACATGGATTACATAACAATATAAATAGTCGCATGGATAAAAATAACTAATTTCATAATGATATAATTTATAATGTTGAATGTCATAATTTTATCATCAATCCCTTGTGAAAATAAATCATACATAAAAAATAAGGATTATTCCAAATACTAAAGATTTTTTGTCCCATGAGACCTACCGATGCATCAAGCCACTATAAAAGGCCCCACCTATCACCTAATTAGTCCAATGCATTCATCATATTAAATAACGAAAAGAAAATTCAATATTTAATCAATATAAACATTAATATTGAATAACTAGCATACAAAATCTTAATATTTTCATGAGTCAACAAATATAGGGACATGACAATATCTCATCGTGATAAATAAGGTGTATGGTATCATAAGAGTGCATCCCTAATGAAGCATAAGATTCATCAAAGGATTCTGATATAGATGAAAATACTTTTAAAAGATCACTGGAATATTTCTTGGGGAAAATACCCTTTTCAATTTCAAATTACTTATTCAAAATATAAAACATTATATAATATTAAAAAAACATTTCATTTTAAAAGATCAATGTAAACTTGGGAAGGATTATTCCATGAAAATAATATTTTTAATAGTGGTAAAATTATTTTGTGTGATAAACATTAAAACAAAGATTCTCTTCTCACCATTGGTAAAAAGTACAATGTTCGATAAATGAAAAGAATATTCCTTTTAAGAATTTTTTTTATAATGTAAAACACTATTAAAATTACACTAATAAATCAATGAAGAATATTAAAAACATTTTGGGAAACATTTTAAATAAAATATAGAATAAAAATAAAAATATTATCTTACAAATAAAAAAATAAAGTCTGTTTGTTTGGAAAACATTATTTATAACTTGAGTAATTAGAGAGAGGTAAATTAACAGAAAACATTTAATTTAAATAAATAACCATAGGATAAGAAAATATATAATATTTTCCATTAATAGATCATATAATTTCATCATCAATAAATTAAGCTCAAAAAATCCAGGTAAAAACAGATATTATTACATAAACCCCATACCTTTGTTAACTTTTGAATCATAACCACTTTAAAATAAATAAATTGAAATGAAACATTAAATAAAATTAAAATAAATATATTATAGATATATCATATCAAATAGGTAGTATATAAACCACATAAATGAAAAGAGTGGTGAATATGGCATATGTATCACAAAAATAAAAGTGAGATGAGAAACCCTTAAAAAATATCATAACATTGAAGTGATAATTAAGTAGTGAAGTCATTAAGTTTAAAAACAAAAAATAAACATAAATCATTTAGAAATATATTATAAAATAATCATACGTCATTACTCATTTAATATTGGCATTATATAGTCAATAAAGAAGTAATATAACTTAATGAAAGGAAATTGAGTTTAGAAACCCTTACCTTGAGTCTGACTCCCCACATATGTACTTTATATCCTATAAAATAAACTTATCTTAAATTTATAATATATTTAAGAAAATTTTTAGGTTTATTACGAAGTTATTATCCATTTTATTTCATTTATTTTTATTACTTATAAAGTTATTAAATCAATTAATTTCATGTTGGAAATTTTGAGAATGTTCGGTTCATAGTCCCAAAACAATAATAGTAGGCTGACTATGGTCAAAGGGTTCATGGTTAAATTATCATTATACTATTAATTAGGAAATAATTATCATTAAATATAATTTTATAATCAATTATGAAAGGTGGACATGAAAAAAAATCACATCACTTTGTGGTGGTGGTGGTCTACTCATACACATGAGCGACGTTATCATTTTTTGATGGGTGGATACATAAGTAATAAAGTGATATATAATCTTTCTAGAATCATAAATATTTCAGGAATTTTACATATATTCATTAAATCTGTCATTATAATCAACCTTGTTAGTTTGTGATTACAAGTGAAACATATCGCTATGTGGAGGTAGTTGTCCAAAAATGCACGTGACCGATTGTTTCATTTCCCATGTGATGGAGATGAAGATGACTATGGATTATTCCATAAGCATAATAACATATCATATAGTGGATAATATGATGTTATTATATTAACACGGATATCATATCATTCAAATGGGTAGGATATGAAATAATATTAAAGAACTCAATTAAGAGTTATACCACTTCTTTGGGAAAACTACTTTGGATTAATTTTAAGACTTCTATGTTGGTATTTTGGCAATACCAAAGCCTATAGGTCATGGTGAGGATGATTAGGAAGGTATTTTTATAGATCTTTGTTGAAAAATTTTTCTCAAAAAGTGTGAGGAAGAGATGAGGTGTCCTTTTATAAGTGAGGGGAGTGGTATAATTATAAACATTATGAACTATAAAATATAATAAATATCATAATCATATCAAGTGTCACAAAATGGACATAAAAAGGTTGATATATATTGAAAAAGTTATACATGTTTAAGTTTCATTTTAAATCATATCTTTTAGTTTAACCCCGTCATTAACTCATTTTAACCATAATTATAGTAACAAAGTTTTCACTATTTAATGGTTATAAATTACTTATAAGGTGAAAATTAGTTCACAAATGGTCATTTGATGATATTTTCAACTATATCCCAACCCACTTGTCTTGTTTAAATGTTTTTTTTTAAATAATTTAATAAAATATTGTTTGTCCTAAAATATCATAAAAGTCATTTTTAAGACTATTTGTTAAATTTGACTTTAAATACATCAAGACAACGATGAAATTTGAATATGAAAGAATTAAAACTTAATAATTCCTAATAATTATGAATGAAATTCTTGTAGTACCAAAAGTTATCCAAAATATTTTTTCTTTTTAATCATCTGCCTTTATTTTTTTACTTCTTACAAAAGCATTGTATCAAAGTTACATAAATGTTTAATGTAATTATATCATAAATAAAAAGGTGAAAAAATTAACATCATAAAAATAAATTACTCATGTACAAAATAGTAATTTTTTTTAATTTTTCATAATATTTTTTTATCCCAATGAAAACATAGGAGATAATTTAAAAGTAAGAGAGTGACATTTTTTAGTTATCCTTTACTTAAAATAATATAAAGGATACAATCAAAGGATGGTGGTAATAAATTGACACATTTTAGAATATTGGATGCTTATAGTCAGAAAAAATATCCAATAAAATAAATACAAGTTTTAGGGATATATTTAGGTGTTACCACATAGTTTTAATCATGTTTTATCTGTTTTACCATTATTGTGGTGACAACATTTTTACTAAGGTAACTATTCATAATGACCAAAAATAAAATGGTATCATTTACCAAATATGAACCTCCTCATTCCAAATATGAAATTCATTTTTTAATATTCAATTTATATAATTTTAATAAATCTATTTTAAGATAAATGTGTTATACACAATGAAAAATAGTTTTTAGAAAAATGTGTTTTTAATCCTAAAAATGATCTTATACCAAAATTAAATTTGATGATAATTATTTTGAAATTAATTATATAATGACTAATTAAAGTGGAATTTTTTTAATTTAATACTGAATCCAAAACATAATGGGACTTATAAATTACTTGATTTATATAAAATAATGACAGTTTTGCAAAAAAATGGCATTTTTCACTATGAACTAAAAAATCAATTATTTCTAAAAAATCATAAATATTTAACCTAAGATAATTTTTATATGATGAAACCAAAAATTAAATCTGTTTTATAAAATTAAATTTCTAGAATTTATAAAAAAAAATTTCCTAAAATATATAGCAAAATCTCTTTTATAGAAAAATGTCCTTTTAAAACTTAAAATCACCTTAATCTATTCTATATAAATTAATAGTTAAATAAGTTTTGTGAATTGTGTTATTTTTAATTTTTTGTAATAAAATTTTATACCAATTGGAATTAAATATAATTAATCTCAATATATCTAATGGTTATATATATTCAACGGTTATTTTTTCAATGAAAATATATGTAATGGTCATATTACATTCTTTTATATAGCCTTACATGTTTCAATAAAATTAATTCATTTACTTATCTCTCATAATTTTTATTATATTTTTAATTATTTACCTTCTTTAAATAGATTCATTTTTTGTCTAAATATTCATGTCAAACCATTAGGATAATGATTTTATATGTGTTAAATTTTTATATATATGTACATTTACCCCACTTGTACATCTCTTCATGTTTTTTCATTTTGCAACCTCAAATGGATTAATATTAGTATTTCAATGAAATATTTCATCTCAATAAAATTATCACAAATAATTTTAGTTTTTTAATTATAATCTATCAAAAATAATATCAATTTAAATGATAACTACATATTGAAATATTGGGGTGTTACAACTGTTTTTAGAAATCATTTTGAATCATAATGATGAATTTATTCCAATTACTTGACTTGTAAAACCCATTAAATGAATGCTCACTAATTTTATTGAATATATCATAAATAAATTTCCTTAAAGTCCTTAATCCATTATCATTAATTTAATTTATTCATATAAAAACACATTGCCTGTATAAAAGCAATTTTTTAGAAAAATGTCTATTTTTACCTTAAGATGATTTCATTTTCATTTCAAAACCATTAATAGCAAAATAATTCACATTATTCATGTGTAAAAAATAATATTTCCCAATTTTAATATTTTTAATTTTAATTAAAACATATATGAAAAAAATGATGCTCATAATCAAAATATTTCAAAATATTTCCTTAGGTTTAATCCTATTTCTTAAATAATAAAAAATATTTTCAACAATTATATTTCATTTAAATACCATATAATATGCTTTAATTTATAATTTATAATCATTATTCACATAATTTCAATGTTGGGTACAACACATATATCAGAGACATTTACTTATTAATTATAAATATATCCCAAAATCTCATAATGTTATATGTGTATCCCAATTTATTCAAATATAATAATTTCATTCTAAATTAATAATTTTTAACACTAATATTACCGAAAACCCATTTATATTTAAACATAAGAACACAAAAATTAATTTAATCGATATACCATATATCATCAATAACTCTATAATATAAACATGACATTGAAATTGTCATTTTTTATTTTCCACTTGAAAATTTCATTACTTCATTGAAAACCAAAACAACACTATTCAAAATGATAGTTTTATTTTTCTAGTATTTGGTATAAAATTTTAAACCATTAATGTCTTAAATCGACCATGTTATCACATTTAAACTTGGGTCACCTACTAACCATTTCAATGTTTCTAACTTATTAGATCTTCAGTGTAGGTTCTCTTTAAATCATGGGAAAAAATTTATACACATTCAGTGCCTATTAATATTTTTTATTAGGTTAATATTGTTTTAATAAATTAATACATGATTTCTTATATGAATATGTTCCATATATATTATTAAATATTTAAAAAATTTCCTAAATTATTTTTTCACATATCATCAACATTATTTTCAAGCCACATATACCATTTCCTCCCAAACAAACTAATTCATGGAGAGATGCAGTCAAACCTACATGATTCACCATAGAAAATGGAGGATTCTTGAGTATTTGGATTTTAAATAACTATATGATATCTTTATATACCTTTCAAAATGATATATCAAATTTAAGTATATTGGTCCATGTATCTTTATTTCTCACACTAAATGAACCATTAATTGTATCATGGTATCAAAAAAAGATGGTGGACAATACATTTCCAATTGACAATGTATGTCGGCTAATTTATTCTTCAATTATTTAAATGAATTCATAGGAATAAATTGTTTACAAATATAATTAAAAAATTAACACACTTTTATCATAGTCTATATAACACCAATGGGTGACATTCCATGTAATGAAATTCATAGGAGTTGTACCATCACAATAAAAGATCCACGATATTTCATGCTTATTAACATAAAATATTTTATTTATATAAATTTTTTTCATTTGAAGAATAAACCTAAGGCACCTTAATTCTATATAGTAACTAATAAAAAATAAATTTCTCCCTCTTGGATAATGTAAGATAATTCTAATGTAAGTATACCATTTAACCTGAAATTTATTCCCATTTAAAATAAGTATAATCTTACATTCAAACCATCCTTATTCTTTCAATTTATGTCAAATAATTTTCCAATGAAACAATCATATATACTTTTGTTAACATGCATCCCATAAAAGTTTAAATTTACCTCAGGATATCTCTAATATGGAATCACAAAATATATTATTTTTTTCTTCTTTTTTTATCATAACTATATCTTTATTTCTTCTCATATGTGACATCAAGGTTTTTTAACCTCTCAAAATTATAATAAATTGTCCAAGAATTCTCCGAAATATAAAATTATAATGATTCATTAAATATATTTTTTAATCTTCAATAAGTATTATTCGTAGATTAAAACCTTTATTAACTTTTGTAAAATATTTTTCTCCCATGTTGCAATTGATATCATGAAGTCCCTTCTTCTAAATTGATTAATATTTATACCACTTAACAATATATCTGTAAAAAATTCCATATGATAGGATGTAATTCATAATGAACCTAATTATTGAAAACAATTAAAAATATCATTTTTGTAAAAAAAACATACACTCTAATATCATCCTCTCATAAAAGTGTCAAATCATCAAGTAATGATGGCATGTAAACATCAATATCATTTCGAGACTTTTTTATTCTATAAATCTTTAAAATATACATGATATATTTTTGATTCATATAAATTCCTGACATAAGTTGTAAATTACTTACATAATATATCATAAACTATGTTTTATTCAGAGGCTCCTATAAAATTATGAATCTAGTAAACTAGAGTCAGTATTATTTTACTACATTGGTATAAGAAATAGGAGATCACATCCAAAATAATCGAATATTTTAGTAGTATTGGGAGACTATATACATATATGGTTCTCACATTTCATTTGAAAATGTGAAATACAACATAATATTATAGTGTGAACATTATCATTTATTATATTTTATCCCTATAATCATTCATAAATATATTCTTCTTAAGCTTGGAAATGGAAAACATAATAAAGGGTGATCTTAGATTCTTAGTAAGGTAAATCCTATAATAGAAGAAATCATAGGATAAATAAATCCTTCATAACATGGGAGAAATAATAAATAATCAAATATTACATATAAATAAAAATATAAAAAATAGAATATATTCATTGAAGATATAACAACATAAATAATAACATGGATAATAATAAATAATTTCATAATGATATAATGAATAATTCTTAGCATCATAATCTTACTTTCAAGGCCTTGTACCAAGAAATCATACATAAATAGGTAAGGCGTATGCCAAATACCCAAACTAGTTTTCCACATGAGACCTACTGATGCATTAGGGGTATATAACGACCTCCACCATCAGTAACTAAGTCTAATGCATTTATCATAAAAAGGAAATGAAGAAAAAATTAATACATCATAAATATAAGCATTCGTATGGAAAAAATTGGATTTGAAATATTTATATTTTCTATAGTTGATTAATTGAACAACATGATCATAATAACTATATAAAAATAAGTTGTATGGTATCATTATATTATATCCCCCTCCAATTGTATGATTCATCAAAGGATATTAACATATATATAAATAATATTAAAATATCCCTGAAATATTTCTTAAAAAAATACACTTTTCAATTTTAAATCACTTATTTAAAATCTAAAAAAATAGAATAATATGAAAAAAAATTCATTTAAAACAACTAAGTAAATTTTTAAATTAATATTCATTGAAAATAATAGTCTTCTATTTGGAAAAGTTATTAGTGTAGTAAATTTAGAACAAATATCTCGTTTACACCTTTGGTAAAAAGTACATCATTCTGAAAACGACATAAATATTCCCTTTAATACCTTTTATAGAAAGTTAAATATGGGTAAAAATGAATTTAATAAATTATTATAGAATAGTAAAATATTCCTGAAAATATTTTTTTTTTAAAATATATACATAAAAGAAAAATATTCCTGAATGAATAGAAAAAAAATTCATTTTTTCACGAAAAAATTCTTCAAGATTTTTGAGTACTTAAAGAGTGTAAAATGAAAGTGAACATTTAAATTTATAGATATAAATTGATTATAATACAACAGATAATATTTTTTAGAGATATTTTTCATAATTTTATCATCATAAATTTAATCATAAACATACTTAATAAAAATTTAAATTGTAACATAATACCAACACCTCATGTCCAAAATTGCTTCGTAAGTGATTTTAACCTCATGTATAATAAAGTTAAATTTATTTTAACTCTATAAAAAGACAATTTAAATTATTATAATATCATTTTTTATCCACTTATAACATTTCAACAGCAGTTTATTAATAATTCATTATTAAAATCATCATTTCTAAGTATTGATTGTTTCATTTTTTATATAAGATTCAGTTCGATAGTGTCGATCCTTTCATATTGATCATGGTTTAATAATCTAAAAAATATTATTAATTACATAATTAGCATATTTAATCATTATATACACTTCTATAACCATTCATATAAATCATTGATGAAAAATGAATTATATCACATCATAGAGATGGTAGTCCATACGTACGCATGAATGATGTTTTCACTTTTTGATGGATGGAAAAAATGGTCAACAATAAATAAAATTTAAATAATAATTATCATATAATATATATATAATATATATTCATTAAATATATCCTTATTACCATCCATGTAAATCGTAAATGAATAATTAATGGCATTGTTTTGTTGAGGTGGTAGTCCACATGTACGAATGAGCTAAGTTATAATTTTCTAAGAGATGGGATGGTAAGTAGGTTGATATGATATTATTAATATAGAAGCATAATTATGTCACAAATATCATATATATTCATTAGTTACATCTTTATAACCATCCAAATAAATTTTTGATGAAAACAATACACTAATATGTGGAGATGGTAGGTCATATATACGCAAGAGTGATGTTTTTATTTTTTTATAGGATCTAAAGGAGGTGGAAAATTATTTTAAAATAGTATTAATAACATGTAAATATATTTATAATATACGATTCATTATTTTATGATGTTTAAAACTTATTTAGAAGAGGTACTAGAAGAAATAAATGTTGAAAGAAATGGTAAAGATAATTACCACTTCATTAAGAGACATCTTATGGCTTACACCTTAAGCCTTCTTAGGATGGTCTTAAGAGAAGAACTAAAGATCTAGAAATAAGGGATGGAATATATTATGTTTTTTTTGTTGGGGTTTTTTGATCTATTGTAATGAAATTTTTTGAATAGTGGAGAATAAGAAGTTAAATTTTATAAGTGTGTAGAAGGGCACACATGGAATTATGTAAAGGATTAAAATAATGTAAAGTCATTTTCTAGTGCAAGTGGAAAAAATGGCCAGGAATAAAATTTTGATATAATATAAGGTCAAAATATCTCAAAATAATAATATTTTTACAATTTTATATGAAATTTTTTACCCTTTCCCCTTAGTTTGCACACTCCCCCCTCAAGTAAATCCATCTTAACCCAAACCGTGGAAAGAAATTATTATTATTTTAACTTTTCAATATGAAAAAAATTAAGTTGAGAATATTAAAAAATAAAAATTATGATTATTACAAAAATATAATCAATTTTATAAGATTAAATGTTTATCATTGGAATAAATTAATTTAAATACTTGTTTGAAAAACTTAGTAAAACTCAATTTAAAAAAAATGTTTATTGTAAGCATAAAAATGAATTTATAGAAAAATAAAGTATAAAATTTAGTAAAATGAAATTAATTAAAATTTTTTAAACAAGGTGATAATTATTTTTATTTCAAGAAAAAACAAGAACCAAAAGTAGTATCGTAAATATTTAATTAAGACATAACAACTAAATAAATTATTTGAATAAAAACATTACTTAGATGTCCAAAATGTTTTGCATAGATTAAAAAGATCAATGTTATATTTTTATATGAATTATATTAAATATTAAATATATATATTTTCTAATAAAATAATAAACATTCAAGCTATTCATTATAATTATAATGTAAAAAAAGTTACAATATTTTTTAACATTCAAACTATTATTTATAAAATGAAATTTATTACCATTTAAAATAAGTACGATCTTACATTAAACCCATCCTTATTCATTCAATTAATGTCAAATAAATTTCCAATGAAACAATCATAGATATTTTCATTAACATGCATCACATAAAAGTTTAAATTTACCTCAGGATATCTCCAATATGGAATCACAAAAAATATTAATTTTTTCTTCTTTTTGTATCATAACTATATCATTGTTTCTTCTCATATGTGACATCAAGGTTTTTGACACTCTCAAAATTATAATAAATTATCAAATAATTTCCTGAAATATAAAATTATAATGATTCATTAAATATATTTTTTAATCATAAATTAGTATTATCCATAGATTAAAACCTTTATTAACTTGTGTAAAATATTTTTCTCCCATGTTGTATTTGAAAACATGAAGTCCCTTCTTCAAAATTTAATAATATTTATACACCTTAACAATATATCCCTAAAAAAATTCAATTGATAGAAGTCATTCATAATGAACATAATTATTTAAAATAATTAAAAATATCATTTTTTGTAAAAAAAACATACACTCTAATTCCATCCTCACATAATAGTGTCAAATCATCAAGTAATGATGACAAGTAAACATAAATATCATTTTGAGGTATTTTTATTCTATAAATCTTTAAAATATACATGATATATTTTTTATTCATATAAATTCACAACATAAGTTGTAAATTACTTATAGAATATATCATAAAACATTTTTTATTCAGAGGCTCCTATAAAATTCTGAATCTAGTAAACTAGTGTCAGTATTTATTTTACTACATTGGCATAAGAAACATGAGATCATATCCTAAATAATTGAATACTTTAGTAGTATTGGGAGACTATATACATATATGGTTCTCACATTTCATTTGAAAATGTGAAATAGGACATAATATTATAGTGTGGATCAATTTTATAAGATTAAATGTTTATCATTGGAATAAATTAATTTAAATACTTGTGTGAAAAAAATAGTAAAACTCAATTTATGAAAAATGCTTATTTTAAGCATAAAAATGAATTTATAGAAAAATTTAGTATAAAATTTAGTAAAATAGAATTAATAAATATATTTTAAATAAGGTGATAATTATTTTTCTTTAAAAAAACAAGAACCAAAATTAGCATCGTAAATATTTAATTACAACATAAGTGCTAAACAAAATGTTCGAATAAAAACATTAGTTAGATTTCCAAAATGTTTTGCATAGATTACAAAGATCAATGTTATATTTTTATTTAAATTATATTATTTATTATATATATTTTTTTTCTGAAAAAATTATAAACATTCAAGATATTCTTTGTGATTATATTGTCAAAAAAGTTTCAATATTTTTAAAATCATTATTTATCACAATTCACCAAAAAAATCAACTATTTCTGAAAAATCTCAAAAAATTACACTCAGATAATTTTTAAAAGGCAATTTAAGAAATAACATTTATTTCTTTAAAATTAAATTTTAAAAAATTTTATAGATTAATTATAATTATTAACTCATAAAACAATTAAAACCCATTTTTGGAATAATGTATTCCTATAGAATAAATTTAAATTATTATACATTTCCTAGAAACAATAATTAGATGAATGTAAAAAATTTATTTAATTAATTATTTTCATTAATGAAATATTCTATATATGTTTTATTATTTATATATTTTTATTCATACCTACAAACCCAACAGCTAGGTTACAAAAGTCATATTTAAATAATATTATTTCATGGTTCATTCAATATTGGGTTGTGTGTGGTACACACTATCCAACATAGAATTCATTTAAAGGGAACTAAAATCTCATTGTGCTATATTATACACTCCTTAAAAAAATTAATAATCAGAATTTTAATCCATTTTGAATATATCATTACATTTTAATATATTTTATCATGAATTTTAATTTCTAGGTTATGAATGGGGAACTTATAACTTTATAAATAAACAATATGTGTACCTTTATCAAAAATTCATTTGTGAATGTGTTTCTAGAAGAGTAACATAATGATTGATTTAAATTTCAACACAAAACATTATAGATTTATATTCCATTACTTGATTTTGATGAATTATATGAAAATATAATTACATGATTCCTTCAAACTTTCTAAGTGAAATATTATCCATTTAAAGGATTATTTTAATAAATTTGAGCTTTTGATTCTCATTATGTTTTTCTAAGAGAAATTATTCATTCCAAAACTTCTAAAATAATACTTTAATAGATAATAAGATCCATAAAATAAGGAAAAGTTATTTCACCTTTCTAAAAAATTATTAGAACAAGTTAATATAATAATCAATATGAATAAACTTAATTGTGAATAAATAATATATTAATTCCCAAAACATAAATAATAACACCCATAGAAATGATACTATAACTTAAACTTTAAATTATAATAACACTAGTTTAACATAGATTATTTTACATTTCATCTTCCAATTCATAAATCCTCAAAAATAATTACCTCTAATAAATAAGATTTCTCAAAGACAAAAATAAGAATGAAAACCATATTTTCAAATAGGGAATATTTGTTCTTCATAAGAGAAACCCCTTGATATATTCTCATTAATAAATATATTATCAATTTGTGTCTTGAATAAAAAATCTTTATTTACCATTTAAATGGATGATTTTATATATATGAAAAATATAAAATATATTTTATATATGTAATCAAATAAATCACTAGTTTATGATCAAAGTTCCTCCTATCGCAGTTTAATTGATTTCCAATTTAGATATAGTGACTTTATAATCATGGTCTTTCCACCTTGTACTTTTATGAGGTAAACTCATTTGATGTTTAGGGATTTCATTTTCCTATGGCCCTATCTCCTTATATATGAAACAATGAAGATTGAAGGCTTCATTCTTACCCTTTAATTAAAATCTTGATGGTATTTCTCTCTATACTTGAAGTAAACTCCAATTATTTTTACTAAAGTTCCAAGGTGTTTCTATTTAAAATTATAACATGTTGTAAGTTATATCCTTCCTTTATTTTATTTAAAATTATTTTTTTCTTATTTATCATTCATCCTCTTCTTCTATTAATTTCTTTGGAAACTATATGACTTAGCAAATTCTTTCTTCATTTTTATGGTGATTGATATCACATCATCATATTACAAAAACATTTGAGATACAAGTACCATTTTTATTTTTGGATTAATCCCATCAATGAAATGGTAAATATAATTTTTGGAATATATATGAAGTGTAACACCTTGAGATTTTATGAAATAACCTTTTCCAATAAATTTAATATCTTTGATAGCTTTCATTTCACACAACACCAATTTTTAAAAAACTATGATATAATATTAATATTAGTTTTTAAACATGACCATTATAAAATAGCTGTTAAACTTTGCAGTATGAAAATAAATAACCATAATTTTAAAATTATTTATTAATTTTATATAAATTGAATATATATTTATACATAAGTACTTAATTTTTATTAAAGTCTTTATATGCTTCGAAAAAACTTTTTTATCAAAAAAATGGTTTTAATTTCATTTTATAAAAAATTTAAAAAATTATTTTTTCCACTTTTATAAAAAATAATTATAAAAATGAATTCATTTTTTAAATCCACATGTAAAATTTTCTTAGGGTTAATTTTTGAGATTTTTTTGAAAAATTTAATTTTTTTAATGAATAGTGAAAATACACATTTTTATGAAAACATACCTTTTCAATTAAAGAATTTTAAATTTTCTATATTATTTAAAAAAGTTTCAAAGGAAAAATTACTCCAATTAAGATATTATAAATCCAATTTATGTCATTGGAATCATATTAATTTTCTTTTTTGATATTAAAACTAATGAAAAGTTTCTCTTTGGAAAACTACTTCTTCATTATGTTTGTAAGTTTAATTTTAAATTGACGTTTTGAACTTATTTTAATGAAATTTAGATAATAGATTCTATATTTTTAATCATAATAATTAATATTTTATGATAATCTGAACTCAATATTTTATCCAAATTAATTGTAAACACAATAAAAATTAATTATTGTGGTTGAGGTTAAAATAGATTTACCAAATGTTAAACTAAAAACATAATAATTAAAATGACATAAAAACTAGTAAAATTATTATTTTTTATCCATATTTAGACCACATATTTCATAATTGTTTATAGTGATACATTTTGGATCCTTTTTACATGTGTAAAACATGGGTGAAACATTTTCTTTTCAAAAAGTCAAAGTATATCTTCTCCCCCACTTATAAAAGGGAACTCCATCTCCTTTCCTCTTCACAATTTCAATGCCTTTTGGATCAAACAATACCTAACAAAAAATATTCTTTAATTAAATACTCAAATAATATAGTCCTTATTTTTATTAGTTAATCCTTCTAGTAATTCTTTAGGTATAAACCTAAATAGGTTCTCTGAAAGAAAAGGTTTAATTCTGAAATTTGTGTTTAAATTTTATTTATTCTTCCACATCCATTAAATATTATTAAACTATGATTATGTAATAACATAATTATCTCCCATATACTAATATTTTATTATATTAGTTTCATAACCCACATCCATCTCCACTTCCATCAAATGGGAAATGAAATTATCATTCATGTGTACGGTGGACTACCGCCTCACGAACCAGCATAATTTGTTTTCCATCACCGCCTCTCATGGATAAAAATAATGAAAGATTTAGTGTTTATATATTATATTTATGAAATATATATAATTTTTTATTTATAATATCATATTTACCTTCTTACCTTCCAAGACGATGGAAAATGAAAACGACGCTCGTATGTACATGTGAACTACCACCTCCACGAAGAGATATGATTCATTTTTTAATTTTATTTTGACATGGATGGTAATAAAGATATATCTAATGAATAAATATGATATATATTAAAAAAATCTATAAGTTAATATGTTTTTTACCTTTATTTTTCTTCATCTACCAAAAAAATGGAAACAATATTCATGCATACGTACAGTCTACTGTCTCTACGAATGGTGTATATAATTTTCAATATCTAACTTTTTGGATTAATATAAATAAATATATAATGAATATATAGTATTATTATATCATTTTAAAAAATTTTGTTATGATGAAACCATGATAAAAATAAAATGACCAAAAATAAAAAAATGAAACATAAATGAAAAATGAAGCATTTATTACCCAAATCATGATTTTAACAAGGAATTTTTGATAAATAAGTTATAAAAGGTAATAAGTTAATAATATATTGAATTATATATATGATTATGGTTTCAAAATATATTTATAATAAACCTATATTTATTATATACGATGTTTTAATGTGTATGAAAAATTTCAAGACTTGTGGTAAGGTATTTTTGTCTCAAATTGTCTTCTTTGGGACATATGTTATGTTATAAACCTATCATCTTATTTGTTATATATATAAAGACCCTTTTAAATTTATATCCTAAATTTATTTATTATCATGATATTTATTTTCTCATTTAATTTTATTATTTCATTGGTCTTACAATTCAAAAGTTGAAAGATAATATATCATATTTTTTACTCGCTTTTATTTCTGTGGGACACATGCCATATTCACCACTTTTTTATTTTGTGTTGTTTATATAATTCCCATGAATTTATTTTATTATTATTATTATTATAAAAATTATGAGGATTTAAATATCTATAAAATTTATCTTCTTTCATGGGTCTTATTATTCACAATATACCAAAGTGGTAAATGTTTTATGTTTCAATCTCTTTATTTAATAGGATTATTTATGATTAAGTTTCGAATGATGAAATAATATCAAATATATCATTGTAAATTCCTGAATTTTTTAATAATTTATTTATTTGTGTAAATTACTTGTTTTCCATTATTTCTCTCTCTTTATGCGATCAAGAGATCAAAATATGTTTTTTATGAAAACCAACATTATTTCTCTACTCTGTTGAAAATCCTCTTTATTACATGTCCACATTTTCAAAAAATGTTTTAATGAAATTTTTTTCTATTCTAAATTGATTTTTTAAAATAATTTTTACCCATTTTATATTTTTAATAATTTTTTTAAAATTAATCTTCTTGTTGATTTCTATACTTTTGACTTTTACTAAAAATGTGAAAGAAATCATTTTTTTAACATGGACTACATGAATAGTATTTTCCACCATCATAACCCCTCAATGGTTTAAAGATTAAATTAAATTTTTCTAAAGTTATTTTCTAATAAAAATGTTTTCTTTAATGTTTTAAATTAATTTAGATTTTTAATAATTGATATAAAAATCGAAAGGATATATTCCTCATGAAATGTCCCAAATGATCTTTCAAAATCACTTTACATCTAAGATATCATCCTTTGATGTTATTTATGATTTATTGGGGATGTGATCCAATGTTACCACCATTATTCTTTCTCTAGATGATTTATGTTTATGATGAAAATATGTTTATAAAACCTGTTTCGTTTCCATAGGTTATTTTATGATGAAATGTTTATAAAAATCATTTACTTCCTATGGATTATGATATGATGAGTGTTTTATGATATTGTGGAAAAACAATGTATGGATCTTGTTATGGGTTTTACCTATATCTCCCTATGATTAATTGGTTAATTATTATTATTATATGGGCACAAAGGGTACATAAGTGGTTATACAAAGCCTAAAAAGGGTACACAAGAGGTTATCTCAAGCCTAAAAGAGGGTACATGGGAGGTTATTCCAATATCAAAAAGGGTACATGGGAGGTTATAACAATATGGAAATAGGGTACCCCAAAGGTTATCCCAGGCCCAAAAAGGGTACATGAGAAGTTATCTGAAGCCTGAAGTAAGTACATAGGTGGTTATCCCAAGCCTAATATAATCTAAATGTCTTGGGGGATATATTTGATATAATATTTTATATATTTATGTGTATTCCACAAATATTTGTCTTAATACAGTGTTATTACCTCTTGTTCAATGTTATTTGATTACTTTATTATTTATATCTCACTAACTATATAGATTTATACTATGAATCATGTTTATGATCTAAAATATGTTGGAGCGAAGATGGTCGCGGGTGCTCGCGCCTCGGATGAGCCCTAGCGGCAATGGACATAGCTCCGGCCCCCTCCTGCCTAGCGGGGGGAGGGGGGAACATCCTCCCCTCCTCTGTGAGGGTTCAGATGTTCACACATTTCATTCATCCTTCTCTTCTTCCCCCTTTCCTATCGATCCCTCTTTTCCCTAAGGTTCCTGTCCTTCATGAGGGACCTTGGCTTGAGATTTATTTAAATGAGTTCAATGCAGCGGTATATCATCATAGTTTGACTCTCGTGTCTTGGTTTTTGGGTCTCCGTCCTTCGGTTGATGCATTTGACAGATGGGTCTTCGATTCTTGGGGTATTCAAAATCATGCGGTGGTGGGTCTTTTAGATCGGTTCCAATTGATGATCTACTTCTCCTCAGAGGATGATCGGGTCTCTACATGGTCCAGTACTCCTCGTGTCATCAATGGTTATGGATTTCATCTCATGCGATGGTCTACTGATTCCATTATGAATAGGGATTATCCTTTTTCTGCAGTGTGGGTAAACTTTCCTAATCTGCCACTCCCTTTTTAGAACCCCTCTATTATCTGTATGCTAGGGAATATGGTTTGTAGATTTCTTTGTTCGGATAATCTCACATCTGCAGTTTTCATCTAATCATACCTCTCTTATGTGTTGAGGCTGATTTCTCAATTCCCCAAATGGAGTGGTTGTGGATTTCCGTTGGAGAAGAGTTCAGATGGAAGTATAGAGTGGTGTTTGAATCGTGGCCAGCGTTCTGTATGGGATGTGGTAGACTTGGACATCTGGTTTCTGGATGTTAGCGCGGGACTCATGGATGAGTTTGTACTGGTATGTGTGGGCATGTTCCTACAATGATGGAGTAATAGGAACTAGTGTTAGAGTCTAAGGAGACTCAACTTCATCAATGGGTTCCTGTAGATTCTTTAGTAGTTGTTAAGCAAGGGATGAACAAGGAGGCAGAGGCACGGGTTGCTGATTTTTTTGCCCATTTATTTCGTGATTTGGGTCTGAATAGAGAGGAGGAGGTTCCTTTAGTTGTGGTAAGGGAGGATCTCCCTGCTGCACCCATCTCAACCGAGGGAGGGGTGGTGAGATTGACAGGGAGTAGAGTCCATGACCCCGATAACTCTCATGTTTGAGGCTGGGAGGATTCTAAAAATAATTTACAGTTCATGGGTTGTGGGTATGAGAAAATTGGTGGATCAGACACGGTACAAGGAAATCCATTGGGGGCTATAGAATAACCTTTGGGGAGGCAAGAAGGTGCATCTGTTCTGGGGCCCTTAGACCCAAACACCCCTGCCATCAAGGCTGGGCATGTTGGGAAGGGAATCGGCCCAGAGAAGAAGGCAGGTAAGGGGTAAGGCAGAGGCCCCCCATAAAAGGCCAGGGGGTGGAAATGAAAAACCGTTTTGAAGGCTTGGAACTATAAGAAGAGACACATGTGGAATAAGACTTAGGCGATAACGATTTTAGCCTTCTCTCAATGGATAGTTTGGACCGTGTCCACGGGAAAGGTCCCCACGGCCCAAGAAGGAAGAAAGGGGATAAAGTAAAGCGTGATTCAGGAAAATGCATTGTGTTCTAGGGGAAAAAACCCAAGGGAGGCAAAGACTATTCTCACATTCCAAAACCGATGGAAACTAGATTGTCCAAGAAAGGTGGAAGTAAGGGAAACAAAGTCCTACAATATGGGGAAATTGGTGATCCAAGCAGAGAACCAGGAGTGATAGAAGAAGAGTTAGGTGAGTGGTTGAAGCTCATTATCCACTCCAAGGAAGAAATGATTGAAAAATTCCTTAGACCGATTCCCCTAGAGGAGGATATTTCAAGAATTTATAATAGGAGGCTACAGGTTGAGGCAAATGAAGAGCAAGAAGTGTGGATTGAAAAGCAGGACAGAATAATTGCCCGGGGTTTCAAACAAGGCATAATCACCATTGAGGAATTCATCCAGACAATGGATAGAATGGATTCTCACTTTGAAATCATTATCAGGGAGGATCCAGACACTCAGGTTAGTACTCTACACTAGGATTTATATGGAGTGTCTGATTCGAATCATCTTAGTCTTGTGTTTAATAATTTTGTGAGCTCCTTCCACACTTAGTGATCTATGGTTTGTGAACAATGGTTTCCCACTTTTCCTTAATGAGGATTTTTAATAAAAATTCATATTTGGATGGATCTAAGATATGTAGTGTATGGTTTTAAAAAAAATTTTATCGTACCATTATGATCATTTTTTTCTTATGTGATCGTTGATATCTCCCTTGGTTACCCTTATTGGGCATCTGATCTCACCCTTTATTATGTTTCCTTTACCCAGGTTATGAAGAAAGGTATTATGTGAGGTATGTCTAAGAAGGTTTTTAGTTATAAAGAACTATGTTTGAGATGATGTAGATCACTTATGGACCAGTTATTTATGTGTCCATGTTTCCAAAGGCACTATATTCAGATGATTCTAGCATGGATTGTTATGTTATGTAATTAATATTAATTAATCAAGATTTAATATCTATGTATGAAAATTTGGGGCCTTTTCATTTACTGTTAAATAAATTTTTATTTAACCTTCAGAAACTTATATTAGAAGACTTTAATGAGATCCTTATGGATATTTCTAAGGATAAGTCAAAGTATATGGAAATGTTCTAGAATTTTGGTGAAGAATAGATTGATTAGATTCTAAGAAATTACATCCTTATCTAGATATTACAATTGGGTGTGGCTCTAGAAAAATTTTACCTTGGGGTAATAACTATAAAAAAGGGTGGATTGGTATTTGACTCAATCTTCACATACTACACAACAATAGGACTTGTCAGACACCTGGTTTGACCCTCTTTGAGGATATGTTTTATAAATTCAAAAACTATTTATGAAACATATTGAAGGATTTTAATAATGACCATGAATAACCTAGGCTAAGCCTAAGGTGTAATAGATTGAATATAAGGCATCCAGATTTATACATCCTATAAGTAATTTTTGATGATTACATGGTTCCTTGTTATGATTATTATTGATTACAATATAATATTTTCTTTTATTCAATGGTTAGAGTCAAAATTAACCATTTAAATGATTAATGTGATGGAAAATGTAATGATTATCCTCCTAAGAAAACCATATTTATGGTTATTAGAATAAAAAATCTTATTACTATGCTCACCTGATTTTTCCAAGCAATGAATCATGTTAAACAAACAAATGATAAAAGGAGGGAACAATTTTTTGTTGTGTCCTTCATGAGGAAACATCTGCCTTACTTTAATGAAACTGTTGATCCACTAGTTGTCGGAAAATATATTAGTACCACTGAAAAGGTAGTTTCAATTCTATAGTGTTTCGATCATGAAAAAATCATTTTGGTTGTCAAAAAATTGGATGAAGAAGTGGATAAAATGTGGAATATTATCAAGAATATGAGGTGACAAGATTAAATTTACTCCATGGAGTGGGATGAGTTTAAGAGATTATTTTTCAATAAGTACTTTCCTCATATTTATAAAATTAAAATAGATAATGAATACCATGAGTTAATGAAGAATGATGATGAATATATTGGTAGATATGAGGGAAATTTTACCATACTTTCAAGCTACACTTTTGGTAATATCATCCAACCTAAAAATAAGGTTGAAATACTCTTAAGTGGATTAAAACAAAATCTATTAAGGGTTTCATCAATAGTTAACTTCATTAGTTGTGAAGAAATAATTTTATGTGCTATCAAAGTGGAAATAGAGATTTGGGTTACACATCAATCTAATGGTTTTGATATGAAAAGAAAGATGGAATTCAATGGAAACTCTAAAAACCATGGGGAGAAAAGGATGATATTTCCTTCATACTAAAGTGGAAATGACACATATAGGAAGTTGTATTAAGGGGATAACTAGCTTTTTATGTTTGGATAGGAAGGTAATTGAGTGGATAAATACCAAAGTGATGGGAATACATTATCTAATGATGCGAATATAGAGAAATTTCTATAGAATGAACCATCCACGCTTAATTGTTTCAAATGCAAGGAGTATGGTAATTATGCTAAAAATTATCTAATATAATGGTTAATGATGATTCTTAATTCAAAAACCTCTTAATCTAAAATTCAATGTGAAATCTAATTTGATCACTATTTTTTATGAGGGTATGATATTTTCAATGTTTTTGGAAATGTGCTTCTAATTAATATAAAATGGGGTTTTTATCTAATATAGAGGTGTTGAAACTAAAAATTAATAATATATATATTTTGTGGGAGTTTTTTTTATGTATTTTTGGATGATTTTCCCAGACTTCCATTAAAACATGAATTTGAGTTATCAATAGGACACATACATAGTGTTACACCTATTTCAAAGACTCCTTATAAAATATTCCTAATTGTGTTCTAGGAATTGAAGAAGAAACTCAAGTAGAATGTTGATAATGGATTTATTCATCCAGTTATGTCACCTTGGGGTGAAAATATTTTTTTTTGTTAAGATAAAATATGGTTAAATGAAAATTTTTATTGATTATAAGGAACTGAACAAGATCACAATTAAGACAAGTATCATTTTCCCCATATTGATTATTTGTTTAAAAAACTATGCAGAGATCAATATTTTTCCAATATTAAACTATATATTGGAAATCATCAATTGAGGGTCAAGAAGGGGGATATAACCATGATTGTATTTTGTATAAGGTATTGATATTATGAGTATATAGTGATTCCATTTGGTTTTAATAATTCCCCTATTATCTTCATGGGTTTAATGAATGGATTATTTAGAGGTTACAAAAATCTATTTTTGGTGTTCATTATATATAATATTCTTATCTATTAAAATATAAATGGATATAATGAATATAACTTGATAATTATGCTAAAGACCTGAAGGAAGAATAAGTCTATGAAAAATTAAAAAAATATGAATTTTGGAAACCAATAATATTATTTTTGGGTCATATAATCTCAAGAGATTATATATAGGTGGATCCATCAAATACAGAGGCTATTGAATGTTATCGTAGACCAATCATGATGATTGAGATCTATACTTTTCTTTTTTTGGATAGATATTATCGATTTTTTTGTGGAAAATGTCGTATTACAATCTAATCCACTCACCAAGTTTACATAGAAGGGATCCATGTAACAATGGATAAAAGAATGTGTGGAAATTTTCAAGGAACTAAAGAGAAGTTTAGTTAGTGATATTGACCTTGTGTTACCCTGTAGTAGAGAAGGGTTTTAAATTTTTAGTGATGCATCGAATAAGGTGTTGGGGTATATCCTCATACAAAATTATTTTTTGATAACATATTTCTCATGATAATAGAAGATTCATGAAAAAAAGTACCAAAATCATGATTAGAATTTAATTATGGTAAATTTTTTATTGAAGATATGGTGGAATTATCTTTATAAAAAAATTTATGATTTATATATTGATCATAAGAGTTTAAAGTATATATTCACTGATAAATACTTGAACATGTGCTTGAGAAGAAGGTTGGTGTTGATTAAAGATTATGATGGTTCAACACATTAGAACCTTGGGAAAGTGAACGAGGTGGTCAATGCTTTAATTCAAAAGGATCATGATATATTATTTAATACGTGGATCACTAAAGATCCAATATTTATAAACTTTCAAATTATGTATATAGAAATCATGAACGAAGGGGAAAATTTTATCTTGCTTAAATAAGTGTGCAACCATCAATCCTAGTGAATTTTAAAGAGGCACAAAATAAAGATATAGATCCATTTAAGAAGGTGATAAATTATACTAATTTTTAGCTTGAATATGATGGAATGATAAGGTCTGGAACCCTGGATATATCTTATCCATTCCATATTTGGGGAAGATATTAGATGAATCTCATTCATTCCATATTCATCCTACAAGTACAAGTATGTATATATATTTGAAAGAGTATTTCTAGTGGTTTGACATGAAGAGAGATATTATAGGGTTTGTATCTCAGTTTTTAGTATGTCAGTAAGTTATGTTTAAAATAAAAAATTCTAAAGGGATATTATAACCATTACCCTTACTAGAATGGTAATGGGAAAACCACACCATTTTTTTTTCATCAAACTCCCCAAAACATCTAAAGTGCACAATACAATATGGGTTATATTCAATATCCTTATAATGTTAGAATAATTCATTACTATCAGTTAATATTTATCTATAGAACATATTTGTAGGATAAACATTAAGGAAGAGGTAAGTTTTTGTGGTGTACCATATTCTGTTGTATTTTATCAATATCTAATGTTTTCTTTGAGTTTGGGTGAAGCCTTCTACAAGCTCTTGATATATAATTGAGTTTAATTATTTCGTATCATCCTTAGATAAGTGGTAAGTCAAAGAGAATGATTCAAACCCTGGAGGATATAGTAAGATATGTTTCTATGTATTCAAAAGGTGGATTGGGATCAACACATTTATCTAGTTGAGTTTTCATACAACAATAGATTTCATTCAAGAATTCATATATATCCTTATGAATCCCAATATTGAAATAAGTACAGAACTCCAACATTATGGGATAAATTTGGAGAGAAATGTTGTTAAGACTTGTTCTAGATGAGGAAATAGTATATAAAGTCAGATTAATTCAACAACACATCAAAACAACTCAGAGTCGATAAAAAAGTTATGCAGACAATCATTGGCATGATCTGGTGTGTGAATTTGGAGATAGGTTTATAAAAATCATGGAAGAAGGTTGTGAGATTTTGAAAAAATGGAAATCTGATCCCTTGTTATATTGTCCCTTTCATGATTCTTGATCGAGTAGGGATAATGTCTTATCACTCGGTACTTCCACAAAACCTATCTTAGTTTCCTGATGTGTTCTATATATATTTCCATGGGAAGTACTAGATCATTAATATATATTAAACATAGAGTTTATTCCACTAGAGAAATATATTTATTATGTGGAAAAACTTATGGGGATTGTGGATCATAGAGATAAATGTTTATGAAATAAGACCACTCAACTAGTAAAATCTTTATATTGAAACCACCAATTTTATGAAGCTACATTGGAACCTGATGATATGATGAGGCATAATTATCATCATTTTTTATATCAAAGTGATGGAAATTTGTGGGAGAAATTTATTTTAAGGGGATATAATTTAACTCCCCAAGGTTTTAGGAAATGATTTTCTTCAAATAAATTTAATTTAATTGATATCTTATGTTACACGCAGCACCGAGTTTTAACGAATTTAGATATACTATAAATATTATTATTTAAACATGATTTTTATAACCTAGATGTTAAACTTGGTTGTATTCATAGAAATTACCATATTTTGAAAATTATGTATAAAGGTTTTATATAAATAAAATATATTTATAAATAACAAATTAATTTTGTGTAATGACTTTATATGCTTCAAAAATAGTTTTTTTCCCAAAAAAAATGATTTTTATTTAATTTTATGAAAAAAATAAAAAAATTAATTTTTTCCAATTTTAGAAAGTTATGCTAAAAAATAAATTCATTTTTTAATAAACATGTCAAAATTATGTTATATTTAATTTTGGGGATTTTTTTGAAAATTTTAATTTTTAAATGAATAGTAAAAATAATAATTTTAATTTAAATTTGTCTTTTCATTTAAATAATATACAATGTTCCATATTGTTTAAATATTATCTAAAATAAAATTTATCCAAATATTTTATTATTAATATAATTTAGTACATTTGAATCAAAATAATGTTAATGTTTTATCTTAAAAATGATGAAAATTTCTCTTTGGAAAACTGCTTTTTCACCATGTCTATAGGATTACTTTTAAATTCGATTTTTTCACTTATGTGAATGGAATTTGAATAAATTTTTTCCATATTTTTAATCATAATAATTAATATTATATAATAATGTGAACTTAACTTTGGGTCAGAATTAATATTAAAAATAGTAAAAATAAATTTGCGTGGTTAATGTTAAAATGATTTTACATAGGTTAAACTAAAAATATAATTTTCAATGGAATAAAAAAATATCCAATTCCTATTTTCTAGATATATTTTCAGCTTAATTCATATGAAATTCTATAATTATCTATTTTTTATCCTTTTTTATGTGTAAAACATGGGTATAATGTTTTCTTTTCAAAAATTCAAGTGTGTCCTCCCCCATTAATAAAATGGAAATCCCTCTTCATTCCCCTTCACACATAAAAATAATTTTTGTTTAAACTAGAACAACCATAATATATTCCTTTATTACATACGAATGTACTATATTCCTAATTTTTTTATTTAACCCTCCTAAGAAGGCTTTATATATAAACCTAGAGAGGTTCTCTAAATAAAAGGTATAATACTTAACTATGTATTTTCAGTTTATTTCTTATTCCACTTCCTTTTAATATTATTCAACTATTATGATATTATAAAATAATTATATCCCATATACATATTTTTTTTTTAGTTTCATATCCCACATCCATCTCCTTTTCCATCAAATGAGAAATGAGATGTATGATCGTATGTACGGAAGACTACCACCTCGGAAGGTGATGTAATTCGTTTTCCATCACCACCTTGCATGGATAAATATATTGATGTATTTAAATTTTATATATGATATTTAGGAAATATTTATATTTTTTTAATTTTAATATCATATCTACATACTTACCTACCATGCATTTGGATAATGGTAATGTATTTCATGTGTACGTGTAGACTACCACCTCCATGAAGCGATGTGATTCATTTTTTTATTTTTTTTTCACATGGATGGAAATAAGGTTATATTTATTGAATATATATGATATATATCAAGTAAAAATTATTCTTTAAAGTTATTATATTATTTACCTTTCATTCCATTTATCTGTCAAGAAAAGGGAAACATTGTTCATGTGTACGTATGACATAATATCTCCGTGAACGAAGTAATTAATTATCTAAAAATAAATTTTATGGATTACTATAATTATATATATAATTAATATATATTATATTAATATCATTTTTAAAATTGTATATATTTTGTAACCATGAACAAAATAAAATTAACAAAAATACAAAACAAAAACATACATGAAAAACAAAGCATTTATTACCCTGAACGTGATCTTAACAAGGAATTGTCAATAGAAACGTAATAAAAGGAAATAAGTAAAAAATATATGGTATGATATATATGATTATGGTTATATAATATATTTATAATAAAACTATTCTTATTATATAGTAATTTGGAATGTGTATGAATAACATAGAGACATGAGGTAAGATATATTTATCTCAAATTTTCTTTTTTGGGACATATGTTATGTTATATACCTATATTTTTTTATGAGGTGTATATAAAGATCATTTGAAAATTTATTTAATTAATTTATTTATTATCATTTTTTTAAAGGTTTCATTAATTTTATTCTTTCATGGGTCTTACGATTCAAAATTTACCAAATCATGTAATGGATTTTCATATCAATTTTATCTTTGTGGGACAAGTGCTATATTCCTCACTTTTTTATTTTATATAGAGTATATACTATCCATGAATTAATTTAATTATTCTTATTAATAAAGTTATTTTTATTTACATATCCATATAATTTTCTTTATTTCATGGTGTTTATGATTAATAAGTCACTAAAGTGGTAAAATATTTATGTTGCAATTTAATTGTTTATCATGATTATTTATGATTATGTTCCCAATAATGAAATATTTTTAAAACTCACTCAATAAACCAATGAATTTTATTATCATATGGTAATTTATGTAAATTTCATATTTTCCCTTCATTTTCATCTCTTTATGTGCTCAATATATAAATATAATGTTTTCAAGGAAAACTTTCTTTATTTCTCTCTTTATCCAAAAATCATATTTCTTTAATGTCTATGTTTTCCAAAAACTATCTTATAATATTATAAAAATATTCTTTAAATTAATTATTACATATGTTCTACTTTTTTTAATAAATTATTTTAATGTAATCTTCTTATCATTTTATGAATGATGTAATTTTTAATTTTACCAAAAATGTGAACGGAAACATGGTTTTAACATTTTTCACATGAACTGTATTTCCCACATCTATGTCTAATAAATGGTTTAAATCATCATTTACATGTTTTGAAGTTTATTTTAAAATAAAAATTATTCTTTAATTTTTTACAATTTTTTATATTTTAAAAAATTGATTTCAAGATAGAAAGGATATTTTCCTTAACAAATGTTCTAAGTGATATTTGAAAATCATTTTGTATCTAATAAGGAATCCTTTGATGTTAATTATTCTTTATTGGGGATATTGTTCAATGATACTATCCTTATTATTTATTTGGATAATTAATGTTTATGATGACATGATGTTTATGAAACCCATCTCTTTTCCATAGGTTATGTTATGATGAAATGTTTATAAACCCCATTTACTTTATATAGGTTATGATATTATGAATGTTTTTTGATATTATGAAGAAAAAATGTGTAGATTATGTGATGGGTGATACCTATATCTTCCTCAAAAGAATTATTTAATGATTAATGGTCTATGAATACAAAGGTTACACTATAGGTTATACCAATTCCAAAAGAGGGAACATGGAAGGTTATGCCAAGACCAAAAAAGGGTGCATAAGAGGTTATTCCATACCTAAAAGAGGTTAAAAGTGAGGTTATACCATTCCCAAAAAAAAAATTATATGAGTTTATACATGTCCAAATTAGGTATACGGGTAGATATCTAAATTCTAACATGTTATTAATGTCTTGGTAGAGAGCCTTGATATGGGATTTTCTATGCTTATGTGTATGCCACAAATCTATGTCTTATACCAATGTTATTATCTCATAGATCATGTTATTTTATTTCTTTATGATTAATGACTTATGAACCAAAAATATTTATTACATGAATCATGTTTATGATCATTTATATGCAAGTTAAGGTTTTCAAATGTTATATTTCCATACCATTATGCTCATGTTATTCTTATATGATCATTGATATCCCCTTTGTTTACCCTTACTATGAATATGAGATCACACTTTATTATGTTCCCTTTACAAAATTTATAAATAAAGGTATTGTGTATGATATATCTATGATGGGTTCAAGTTATAAAGAATATAGTGGGAGATGACATAGATCACTTATGAACAAGTTTTTTATGTGCCCATGTTTCTAATGGCACTAGACCCATATGATTCTGATGTGAATCAATACATTATGTAATGAATATTCATCTATTAATAAGTAATATTTATGTTTTTAATGTTTGGTTAGTTATAAATATTCCATATCGTGTCTTACTAATATTATAAATATTACCTCATAGTCTACAAAATTTCCTCTTACATTTACCTTAGATTGAGGAATTGTCTTTCCATATCGTCTCATTACTCATGAAGAAATTATTTTTCAAAGAATATCTCCTTAATATTTTTCAATTTCAATATCTTTGTCTCATAATCCTCCTTTTTATTTAAATCAATTACCACTATTGATTGACATCTTCCTTTAACCAATACACAGACTATATAACCTTCTCCCTTCTATTACTTATCAAAGCAAGAAGTATATTTCAAAGGGACATTAACCACCATTTTCATATCAATAGATTTGTTGTTCCATTCAAGGATGGATTTTTATTCCATATAAATTATCCCAACATCAATGAATCATGATATGAAGCAATATATTATTCCATAAAGACATGTTTATTAGTTATAAAATATGTTAAATTTCCTAATATAGTTATAATATTCTCATCTCCTTCACTGGCCATGTCTAATTTCTCATGAGGGAAATCCCTTAATTTATTATGGGTGTTGAAACTTTTTTCAATCATTATATTATGCACTATTTATAAACAATATCATATATTATCTCATAACATTAGGAATCATGTTGTAAAATTCCAAATCTAGTGAAATACCAAACATAAATTAAAAAATTTATGAATAGAAATATTAATATCACAAGATTATTATCTTTGGGAATATATTCAATTCATAATAATATTTTCAAATATTTCATAATGGTTCATAATGATTATGTGAATTGGATAAATAATATCCACAAGAGATTCTATCTAGGTGTGTAGTCTTAGGACCACTCATCATGAACCGGTGATGATATAGTTAATACAAAATCTTCAAGGTTAGAAGTTGTTAACCATAAATGAATCTATGCCACATCTGCATATACTTTCTTGTATCCAAATAAAGAACTTTTTTTAGAAAACCACAAAATATCTACATTACCAAAACATTATTATATTGTCTTATATTGGGACTTATCCTCATAGTCTATCAGAGGATTATGTTCTCTAGTTTAGGTTTTCTTAAATCTAGTTTCCAAGGTTTATGATAAACTTGATTTGATAACAACTATAAAACATTGAATTTGGTAACCCATATCCAATGGTAATTTTAATACATTGTTAAAAAACACAATAGATCATTTCATAAAGGATATAGTAGTTTAAAAGTCTTGGGAAACTAGATATAAAAATAGTAATCATGTTATATTTGAAAACATGAACTACAACTTGATATTCAAGTGAGAGAATTATCATTTAATCTAGTATAACCCTAAAATCATTCATAAATACCTTCTTGGAAACTTTGATAAATGAAAACATAATAATGGGTGAGCAAAGATACTAAGTAAGGGAAATTATAAAACATAACCTATTATAGGATAAACAAATCATTAATAATATGGATAGATAAAAATAATCAAATATTATATATAACCAATATCATAAAATGGGGAATCTATCCATGGATGACATAAAAATATAAATAATCACATTGATAATGTTAACTAATTTCATAATAATATAATTTATAATGCTGGATATCTAATCTTTTCACAAAGGCCCCATTCAATTAAATCATATATCAATTAGTAAGTTGTACGCCAAATTCCTAAACTAGTTTGTCTAATGAGAACGAAAAATGAATCAAGGGTCGATAACATGAATTTTCTATCAATTAATAAGTCTAATGATTTTATTATTTAAAAAAAATGAATAATAATTCAATGCCTATTATTCATAAACATTTTTATTGAAAAAATATCATATGAAATTTTAGTATTTTCTCCATTCAATAAATAGAAAAAAATTATCATAATTCATACAAATAAATCATTTGGATGGGATCATTAGATTATATCCGAAGTAAATCATAATATTTATTAGGAGGTGTTGATATAAATAAAAATAATTCTAAATGATCAGAGAAACATTTCCTGGGGAAACTACTTTATCACATTAAAATAACTTGTTTAAAATATAAACTTTCTACAATATTAAGAAAACCATTTTATTCCAAATTAACTATAATGACCTTGGACTTTATTACACGTTTAAACATTATTTATTACCAAAACTTTCACTTAATTAAACCCAGAAGATCTATAGGTATAGTTTATTTGGGGATTAGGAACATTACATGAAAACTTAAGACATAAAATACAACATCTTTATTGAAAATTCCTTTTACATGGCCACAACATTCCTTTATACTTAGCATTGAATGGAATAACCTGAGGACATACATAAGAAAAGTATGAGATATAAATCCCAATAAGGGTGTAAAAAAATCATAACATGAAGAATATAATACATGTTAGGAAATAAGAATATCAATGTAGCACAAGAGAAACATGAACACAAAGGCATGATATAGCATGATTATCATAACATTGAAATGTGGAAACAACATAAAACACTACATCATAAACATAAAGGAAGCAGGTAAACCCCTATCCTAACATGGTGGAAAAAAATTATAAAGGAATTAGGTAAACCCCTATACCACCATGACATATCATGATACTAAACATTACCTAATGCATTGGAGATCTATCAGGGTTCACCCTTCATGAGCATTTTAATCTCATGCTTATGTGTGCCACATAGATCATATTACATGGATTCATTAAACATAGTCATTTATTACATGATAAAGTAATGTGGAATACATATATGAAAGGATATAATCAATAATTATATGTGCATAAAGGTGAATACCCTTGATAAATAAATGAGCATGGTATTCACTACACAATGATTTTTGCATGGAAAATCACGGTGCAATTTCGGCAGCATGACGACATCACATGGGGATTCGTAAAATGTGTTGATGAGAGAGAAAGGGTTATCTCATCATTTAGAAATGAAATGTTCAGTATGTTGACCATGGATCAAAATATCCCAACATATGAATTGGAATTTGAGATGCATAATATAAGAGAAATGCTTGAATAGAAATGATGAGAGAGAAATTCATTACGGAATTTCAGCATGGTAGTGGGTGTACATGGGAGGGATTAATAAGAGTTAAAGGGGTCTATAATCATTTAAAAATAATAAGGATAGTTTTGGGAGCTTTGAAAACATACCCCATCATTTGTAATTGAAAAATAAAATGGTATAATAATATAAGTAAACTTGGACAAAAATGAGAAAGGAAGGAAAGTGAGGATCCCTTACTTGGATGTGTGATCCCAAAGGTTTGGTAGTGGATTATTGGGTGCTTGGGGTGACTTGGGAGGAATATAGGGAGTTTATAGAATATTTAGAACAAGCTTCAAGGAGATTTAGTGTAGAGGAATTAGTGCTTGGGTGGTTTTATATAGGAAAGTAGGGGGAATTACTTATTATTTAGGTTTTGGAAACTACACACTAAAATATTCAAAACCACAAATCTTTCCAGGGTTTAACCCATGGTTTTTTACAGAGAGGAGTGTAAAACTTTGTTTTAAATGCCCATGGGACTAATATATTAAAATATTTTCCTTGATTATGTTTAGGTTAGTCACACTCTCAGGGAAATGAATTTAAAATCATAAAATATATTATACATTATTGAGGATTCACTGAGGCTTTATAAATTAAGTAAAAAAATATAAAATCCCATTATATTAATGTTAAAAACATATATTAGACCTATAATACCCATTATAGTATTTATTACTTCATTTTGGGGTCATTATGATTTCACTAAACACATATTTTATTTATATGGTATTTAATTTTTACCAAAAAAATCGATAGTCTCAGAAAATTATGAAACATTCACCATTGGATAATATAGACTACATGATTCTAAAAATAATATTCATTTTATCTAAATAATTTTCTAAATATGTAAATTTTCAATTTTAAAATGCAAAACCGACATTTTTAAAATTCATGGGTTTTGAAAAAAAATAGTTTTCAAACCTAAATAAAAATTACATTTGACTTTAAAAAAATTATATACTCATTTATTATTAATAAATGTAATTTTATAATAATATTTTATAAAAATATTAATTATTTAAAAAATTCATTAATTCCTAAAAATAAATTCTTTAAAAATACACTTTTTGTTTTATCGTATAAAAATATAACTCTTATCAAACTAATTGCCTAATCATTTTTAGATAAGAAACTGAAAAAATCTTCATTTATAAGAATTGTTTTTATAATTTTATTAATAAAAAAATAATAATGCATATATTTCTCAAAAGTACCATTTTCACCCAAAAAATCAATTTAATAAATTCACTATTTTTTAAGAAAGACTATCCTTATAAAAAAATTCATGGAATAATAGTTTTATTTATAAAAAGGTTTTACACAATAAGTAACTAATACCTTGATACATAACCCCTTATAACACCTGCATAAGACCTAAGGGTAAGGTGTACGATGATGAAAAACTATTGGGGTGGCTCGAATAACATTGATCGGGTGGTAATCTATATTAACTTGAACTTCTCCTGTAGGTGATTCCATCCAAGCTTAATGTGTTGAATCTGAGCTTGGTCTTGGTCAAGAGTGAAGCCTAGTGATTCTACCTCCTTTATGAGCTCCAAAAAATGATCTTTGTACAGCCTAAGCCTACTGGATGTGGTCATCATCTCCTTTTTCTATATCTAAAGGATTTGTTAAAACCTTATATATGTATATTAGTTGTGTGATCACAGTTCAATGACTATATTATCAATGGTAATGATAATTAATTGTACTTTAAACCCAATAATAATAATAATAAGTTCATGTGTTTTCTATATCCATAAGACATTAAAATAAAGGGAATTTTATTCATAAATGAGAAAATAATTACAATAATCATGTAAAATTATAATTGAATCTTAAAGATAAATAATATTCATGATGGTGGGAAATGTAATTCCTGAGGTAAATTTTAAAACAAATATTATATTAACACCATTCGTAAAAAAGTACATCATCTGGAAAAAAACAAGAATATTTCTTTTAAATATTTTTATAGAAAGTAGGAAGTGGGTAAAATAATTTTAATAAATATTTGTAGAATGGTAGAAAAATTATAGATTTTTTTAATGAAAAGTGGATATGGAATAATAATATTCTCAACCAAATAGAAAAATAGATTTCATTTTCCTTAAAAACATGCTTTCGAACATTTGAGTAATTAGAGAGATGAAAATGAAATGAATAATTTTAAATTATATAAATAAAAATAGGATATTAAAATAAAAAATATTTTTTAGTGATATATCAAATTATTTCATCATTATTAATTTAATCATAAATAATCCTAATAAACGTGAGATTGTAACATAAAACCCTTACCTAAAGTTCAACATTACTCACAAGTGCTTTTAGCATCCTATGTAATAAAATTAAAATTTATTATAATTCTATAAAATAACCATATATATACTTATAATATCATATATGATACAATTATAACATTTTAACTCCCAGTTATTAGTAATGTTTTATTAAAATCATCATTTCTGAGTGTTAATTGTTTCTTTTTTCAAGTATGTTTCAATTTGGTAGTTTCAGTCCTTGCATCTTTATCATGGTTCCATCATCTAAAAACCATATTTATGTCATAAGTATCATATTTAATAATTTTATACACTTGTATAACCATTCATATAAATTAGTGATTGAAAATAATTTTCATCACATCATGAAGATGGTAGTCTGTACATATGCATGATTGATGTTTCCACTTTCCAATGGATGAAATGAAAGAAAGGTAAATAATAAATCACTTTTATACAATCATTATAATATCATAAATATAATATATATTTTCACAACCCTCCTTCCAAGGATACAAGAATGAGAGGATAGAGATAATGACCCCATGTCACGCCTCTAATAGGCCTCTGGTTGGTGACTAGCACCGGGGGTATAACATATCTTGTATGGAAGGAATTAACCTATATAATATAAATAGGGTTGGGAGATAATATGGATCAACCAAAATCAACTCAATGAAATATATATAAGAAATCTAAAAACCATCATGCAATTTATGTGTGATTAAAACTAATACAGATAAAGGTCTCCAAATTAAATACCCAAAATAAAGACTAAAGTGGTGACACAACAACTGCCCAATGTTCTGAGCTAAGAACATCCAAAATGGTCTATTAGGTAATTATGGAAACCTAAAAATATGCTTACACATGTAGGGTGATCATAAAGGTATACTCTATAAGAAAAATAAAGTCTATTGTGCATAAGTGAAAATAGAAAACTACTGCACCCATGAGAAAATAGTAGAACCAAACAGAACGTACGCAGGTATACTAAAAAACCATAACCTCAGAAAGTCTTTCTCAAAAAATAATTCATCAAAGTCTAATAATATAATATGAATAATATAAATGATACGATACCTCCACACCTCTTACCCAATGATTTTTTCTCTCACTCCCCAATGTCGTACTTCTTGGCACTCCCACCTCTTCTTAATAACTTCACATCACCTCACACCCCACCCACATACATCGAGGTCATCTAATCACATCACATATCATAATATGTGTAGTAAGGTATCATGAACATGAATTAAATCAACCTAATTCCCTCCTCCAACCATGCATAACCCCCACCATAATTGATCCCATCGCATCTCTCCCGAAGACATATGGGCCATCACATCTCATCACATTATATATCGATAGTGGCACTTTTGACTTCTATCAATCACAGCCTATTCATATCACCAACACCTAGAAGAGGGATCTGGGAAGATCATCTATCCAGTCATCCATTCCTCCACAGGAATTTTTGGGAACCCCCCCCCCCCCTCCATATATATATATATGGGTTTGGGCATGTGGAACTTGACATGGGTGGGTTGCGTAAAGAAATTAAAAGGAAATACAATTTATATAATATCTATACTCAACCACATCCTTGGGGTTCACAAAAAATGTAAAAACTAACTCTAAACTTTCACTCACTTTTATGATACCTCTAAATAAATAAAACTCCCACAAAAAACCATGATTCAAAAACAATTTTCATTTTAATAAAAATTTCATATTATTTTTTATCAACCCAATTCAATCAAAATAGTCACCTTGTTTCATATTTCTTTCCCATTAGTCCTTATATACACCTAAACCTTTTATACCATTGTCCCCTTCATAAAATAATTCATTAAACATTCCCATTTGATATCATTATCATGAATTTAATTCCATTACAACTCAGGAAACTAGTGTAACCTACTACCATCACAGCCCTAATGCGCAACTACAAAACAACCACCATCGTAGCCCCACGTCACAATCATACCAAACCACCATTGCAGCCCCAAAAAATGACCATACCACCACCACTATAAAAACCCCATTGAATAAACATTACACATCCATAGCCCCCACACACATCAAAAAATATCCACTTCCCTTTCATCGCATCATTATCTCTAAGCCACAACACAAAACTGTATCCACAAAAAAATATTATAGCACATACAATAGTATTTTTTGGATTAGGCTTAGGGGATTTCATTCAATTCCAATTATTTATTTAAGTTAATTATCACGAAATCCATAATATCTTGGGGCATCCCTTCTATTAAACTAATATATGTGTCTTATAATTTACTTATGGTGGTTTCATAATAATCACACAACATGGGAATCATATCGTATAAAACCCACAAATCATTCCCCAACCCATTTCCATTTAAATTAAACCAGTTAATTTCATTTTTTAGTAGTATGAAACTATCTTCCCAAGATACAACAAGAGTAACCCATCTTACATGATACACATATAGGAGAAATGAGGGAACCCCTACTTGGAAGAAAGAATATTTACACCAATTTACTACACCAGAAATAGGAGGTGTGTGTATTGGAGAAAACCTCTTTAGGGAAACTCAAACCAACTAAAGTGATAAGGTTATATGACTCTAGAAGAGCAATTATTTAAAAGCTCTCCTATCTATAGAAATTAACACTAAAAAATGAATGAAATATTTTCACTTTTGAAAGATTATATCCAAAACCACCCAGATTAGATATAGTTTAAATTGGCCATTAAAGTCAGATATAATTAAATCAATGTGTTTTAAATATTTAAATTGTCTCTGTAATTTTTATAAATTTAATATATGAATAATCCCTTTTTAAAAATCATTAAAATTCATTAACAAATTCATTAATACCATTTTATTCAAAGAAACGTCAAAAATGGACATTCTTTAAATTTATGGAAAATTGGAAACAATGTAGAGTTCCACTACTAAGGTTCCACCACTAGTGTTCCACTACCAAGGTAACACCACCAGAGTACCATCACGATGGTTCCACCATTGGTAATTTCTTTCATCCTCTAAAACACTCATTTTCCTCTAAAATGCCTCAACACTCCTCCCTTCCTTCAGCCAACACCTCTATATTTTCCAAGAAACCTCAACCACTATATTTCCCAAAATTTAATGGGCTGGAAGGTTTATCCCATTTCATAAGATACCTCTAAAACTATTCTCACCCAAAAAATTTTAAAACAAACATAGATGTAAATATAGAAAATGTCTAAACAGCCATCCCTAAAGATAACTCTCAAGGGTATCATTATACTTGAAACAATCCCACCAACTAAACTAACCACACCACCCCAAACACACGAATCAAAAAGTTCCATCTGCAAATTCAAGAAACTATACACTCTGAGAAACACTGACTTACTTTCTCAAATTTAATCACATCATAGTATAATGTTTCTTGATTAATAATATGTTCCTCCCATTTTCATATGTCATAACTTTATCAAATATCCTATAAAAATGGGTAAAACATATCTTATAAAATAGAAGGGTAAAAACATAACATAAAGTACTAAAAAGGGAATATAAATCATTAAATGACTCAAAACAACTCTAGGTACTGAGAACACGGCTACATCTCACACTACCAAGTACTCTCTTCCTAAAAATCGGGCCTCTACATCACAAGAACCAAATGAATTGTCCATCCTCATAGCACCATATCACAATGTTCTTGGATATATACTAGATAATACTTGAATTTCATGTTATCCTCGATATCCAACTCTCCATATTCAATGACATGGGATTCATCATGATGGTACTGATGAAGCTGAGACATGTGGAAAATGTCATGGTTATGTACCAATCGATGCAGAAGTTCCGACCAGTAAGGCACCTCAGCAACACACCCCAACACCTCTAAGGGCCTAAGAAATTTGTGTTATAGATTAATCCCATTGATAAACCTCTAATTCCCACATCTAGGGGAAACCTTTAAGAACACATGGTCTCCAACCATAAACTCTATAATCCTACTACTTCAATAGGTATAAGATTTTTTCTGGTTTTGTACTTCTTTCATCCTCTCTCAAAACAACTTAACCTTCTCTTTTGTGCTTTATACCAAATTATTTCCAAGAACTACTAACTCCTCATCCTCATCCCATCATAACGGATAATGACATGGTTGTCTACAAAAATCCTCAAACAGGGTCATGCCATGGATGATTGATTGATGTTGTTATAAGAAAACTCAACCAAGGGTAGGAGTAATTCCTATGATCCTTTGAAGTAGAATAAACATGTCTTTCACAATTCTTCCAATATTTAGATAGTCCTTTCTATCTTTTCATCCATTTTAGGGTATAAAGTAGTGTTGAGGTGTAACTAAGTACCAAAATCAGGTTGTAATTCCCTCCGTAATCATGAGGTAAAACATGTGTTGTGTTTTGAGACAATGGACCTTAGGACTCTTTTAAGTCACACCACATCTCCCAAATACCACTTTATGGAAAAAAACACTTCACCCAACTCCCTGATCACTAGGAAGTGATCTGATTTCATAAACTAATCCACAATCCCCAAGATAGAATAACGACCTTTCTTCTCTCAGGGTAACCATGTGACAAAAACCCTCAATATTTCATCCCATTTCCACTCGAGAATATCCAAAGGATACAAAAAACTTCTAGGAACATTATTCTCATATTTTACCTTTCAGAAAACCGTACATCAATCCATAAACTCAAAGATTTCTCGCCTCATCCTAGCATAAAAAAACTGTGTCTTAAAACCATGTACATCTTGGATACTCCCATGTGAACAACCAAAGATGAGTTATGGAATTCCTAAAGGACTCCTTCATCCATCACTAACTGAACAAACAACCTATAATGACACATTACCCAATTTTTACCATCCTCTGACCATCCCTCCAGAGAATATCATTGTCCAACATGATTATTATTTACCTCTACCTATGATTCTATCCCCTGAGACTCCTCCACCTACCATGTCAAAGAAGAATGCATTGTTATCTAAAATAAAAAAAACCTCCTCCATAAACCACCCTCGCATCTAAGTGAAGGGATAACAACTACTCCATCATTGTCCAACCATCCATAGACTCCCAAATAACATCCTTCTGTGACTTTCTACTCAAATAATTAGCCATGAAATTCCTCTTTCCTAAGGTATAGGTTATATACAAATTATAGTCTTAAATAAACTTCATCAACCTTCAATGTCACAGATTCAGATCACGCTTATAAAATACATACCTCAAACTCTTATGATCTGTGAAGACAATAAAGTTCTCTCCAATAAGTTAATGTCACCGAAACTTCATCAAAAACATAACTATTTCTATCTCTATATCATGGGTGGTGTAGTTACGCTCATGAGGGTTTAAATTCCTAGAACTATAAGAGATAAATATCTTCTACTAAATCATGATGCATCCCAAGCCCATATGGGATTTTTCATAGAAAACTTAAAACAACACACACTCCTTTGGAAGATGAAGCACTGAAACACAGACTAACTTCCCCTTCAGATAGTTGAATGATGTCTAAAACTAGTTATTCTAAACCAAGACTTGGTCTTTCTAGGTCAAATCTATCAACATGGATCCAAATTGATATAAATAGATCACAACCCACTAATAATAACGAGTGAGACAAAGGAAGATATGAACCTATTCCATGTTCTTGGGTGCAACCCAAAAAAATACCCCGGCCTTCAATGATTCCACTTACACGCCCTACTGAGACACCACATGCATGATTAAATTCACCCCATGTGTACAAAACATAAGCTTGCACAAATTTCCATAGATCTAATGGAAAAGAAGAACCTGTATAATATCTTGGAAGTGCTCAGCATGATCTTCCTCTTACTTTGAGTAAATTTGTATTTCATCGATTAACACACCTGTGAATTGGTCTAATAATTCATGGAAAATAGTTTCTATGGGCCCCATGAACACAGGTGGTGTGTTAGTGACACTTTAAGGCATGAAAGTAAACTTAAAGAGCCCATACCTGTATATGAAGTTAGTCTTTTATATATCTCCATACTTCACCCTCAACTAGTGATACCTAGAATAAAGATTGATATATAAGAACTAAAAATCTCCCCTCATATTGTCAAAAGGATCATCGATCCTCAAAGGAGTATAATGATTCTTGATCATCACTTGGTTAAAACTCTAGTGGTCTATGCAAAACCTCATTATACCATATTACTTTTAATTGATAAAAATAAATATCCCCATGGTGAAACACTAGGTCAGATGAAACCCCTCAGAATTGGATCATCTATTTTAATCCTCAACTTCTACAACTCAGAAGGAACCATCTGATAGGAACCCATCGAAATCATAGAAGCACTAGGCTACAACTCTATATCCAACTAAACATCACATAAAGAGTGTTATGTCACAATCTCGTCAGGGAATACATAAAGGAACTCTCTGAAAACATTGGGATCCTCCTCTATCCTTGTGTCTATTAATTCCATAGACAACTCAACTACCAAGTAAACAAGGATCTCTAAAAGTAAAATACCCACCTAGAAACCTCTATCACCAATAAAAACCTCAGTTTTTCCCTACAAATCCTATAAAATGGAACTATTATGGAATAATTCAATAACAACATGCAAAAATACAACCAATCAATGTCGAAGATGAAATAATATTGTGTATATGAAGTAAAAAAAGACTTGCACACAACTGATGTTTCTCCCTCAACTTTGAAAATCCCTGACACACATCAAACTAGCTAGTTTGGCCTCCAACTGGAATATTCAACACCAGGGGAACTAAAATCATCTATATGTCTAGTGCCACAGCATTGACTAGGGAGGCCACAAAAAAGAAGTGAGAATCACTCAAATCAAACAAGAAATAATGGTACATGATAAACTAAGCATACTTCAAACGATCTTTGGACCCTCTAGTGATGCTTCCTCCACTGCCTACAATTGACCATGCCCAGATCCTCTCCCTCTCTACTGACAACCACCTCTGTGAACATGCTCGGGTTGAGTTCACTAAGGGCGAGGTACATCCTTAGGTTGACCTCCACATACCACGTCTTCTCTTAGTGGAGCATAATATTTCTTCCCCTACTACTAGAATGGCCTCAATATTAACTTTTAATTAGGTGGGTGTTAAACCTATCTACCTCTACCAAACTAACCTTGAGTAGAAACTAGGAACTAATCTCGATGATGGTCTTGAGCCCCACAGATGAAACACACTGGTCTGATGTCCCTAAGAAAATCATGGAAACCACTAGACCTTGAAGGCTAGAAAGAAATATGGTGAGGTATACTCCCTTATAGTCAAAACCTCTAATACCCTATCACCTTGTATCCACCACTAGGAACACTAATTCTTAAGGAACCATGTTGGTTTCCCTCTCATATAAACCTTCTTCATGAGTGCATCTGCTTGATCACCACCACATTTGTTTGAACCTCCATATACATTGTCAATGTAAAGGATTAATTTCATAGTAGATTGAAGGATTGAGTGACTCCTCGACATTACTCACTTAGGAATCCTTATCTGGTAAAATATTTGGGGAAAAGCGTAAAAGGTCCTTAAACTTGGCCCTAGACTCCCACAAAAAACATACTCCCCTTCTAAAGTGTGAATAAATCCTTCATTTTCACATCCTTCTTGGTCGGTGAATGGAACTCTTCCAAGAGATCCTTATGGAATACTGCCCATGAAACATCTTCCTCCTTCCACTCACCAAGGTATAATACCCACTAACGCACATCTTCTCAAATCTAAATAACTTCCAAGAGGACCCAGTACTTTATTGGGGCCTGGATAAAATTGAATTTGATCTCCAGTTTCTCTATCCATCTCTATATCCACATTAAAAACGTTTCCTTTATACTTACCCAAAACCATCCATTTAAAGGATTGCAATGTCTTCTACCATTGATCATTATCTTCAACTGGATCAACCCTACAACGATTGACTGCTTCATCCTATTGAACCTACATGGGTTTAGCCACATGCAAATGATGGATAAGATCCATAGATAAAGGTGAAATGAATATTTCCTAATCTCAATTGAATCAAATTTTATTAATTTTAATTTTAATTTACATTATTAATTTAAACCTTCTGAAAAACAACCCAACTCAAATAGGAAAACAACTCATAATGATCCATGTACCTATCCAAGGTCTTTACCTTAAAATAGGTCCACATCACTTTGTTTTTCAATAACCTCAGAGCTCATACACTAGATCATGGGGGTGTAAAATCTTGTTTCCTAGCTGGTCTCCCTAGCTTATTTCATGCTCCATGGTCAACTGGAAATATTTCCATGACAACACATGAAATCATCACTATTTCTAACTCTAAACTCCATCATATCTATCAACCATAAACTCTAATACCACTCTATAATTACCCCCACCCTCCATGGATGCCACAATGAGGGGAGAGAGATAATAACCACCGAGTCCTACCTCCAGTAGGCCCCAGGTTGGTGACTATCCCCAAGGGTAAAAAAATATCATATATGGGAAGAATTACCCTCTATAATAAAAATAGGATTGGTTGATAAGATGAATCAACCAAAATCAACTCCATGATAAATATATAAGAAATCCAAAAACCATCTGGTAATGGAAGTGTAAATAAAACAGATAAAGGTAAAGGTAACTACAAGTAAATACCCAAAATAAAAACTTAATCACTAACATAGTAAATGTCCAAATGTCTTAGCTAGTAATGTCTCGAATAATCAATGAGGACTTCCAAGAAACCTAAAAATCAGTTTATATACCTTGGGTCATCATACAAATTGACTCAGTAGGAAATTAAAGCTCTCTCATGAACAAGTGAAAAGAGAATACAAATACACACATAAGAAGATAGTAAAACCAAAAAACCTATATAGGCATACTAACCAATACCAAAACTTCACAAAGGATAGCTCATCAAATAACACAAAAAAACATAATAATTTAATATGAATCATATTGATGATAGGGTACCCTGCATTGCCTTACCAGGAATTTTCTGATCTCACACCCCAACATCGTATGTCCTAACACTCCCACCACTTCCGAAAACAATCACATCACATCACATCCCTCCCATAGACACCATGTATATCTCATAATATCAAATATCATTACTTATGTATTAGGTAATTGTGAACAAGAATGACATCAACCATGTGCCCTCATACTACCATGCACAACCTCCACCATAATCCATGTCATCACATCTCACTCAATGACACCTAGGAAATTACATCTCATCACATCACTTATAGATAGTGTCACTTTTTAATTCTAGTTATCACAGCCCATCCATATCACCAATGCTAGGAATATGGAGTGGGGAATATTAGGTATCCATCCTTCCTTCCTTCCACCTGGATGTTGGGGAAAATAGCCACCAAATATATATATATAGGTGTCAGAACATGGTACTTTACATTGTTGGGGAATGTAATGAAATCACAATGAAATAAAATTAATATAATAGCTACACTCAACCCCATCCAAGGATTTCACAACAAAGGTACCAACTAACTCACAAAATTCCCTCATTTTTCATTTAAATTAATAAAAACCACAATAATCCATGATCCACAAACCATTTCTAATTAAAGAAAATTTTCATATTATCCATTATCAATATATTTCAAATAAAATAGTTAAATTGTTTCTTTTTTTTATCCCATCAATTCATATATAAAGATTAACCTTCTAAAACACACAATCCTTCATCAAATCATCCGTTAAACATGCCCATTTTATATCATTATAAGGAATTTAATTCAATTACTACTCTGGAAACTAGAGTAACCAACAACCATCATATCCCCACAATGAAACCACTCCACCACCACCATTACATCCCCATTCTATAACCATATCACATCCACTTACCCCAAAAACATCATATAATATCCACCACCAATGAATTGTATCATCACAGTCGATCTATAATACAAAATTGTATCCAAAAACTTGTTATATCACATGCAATAGCGTTTTCCATATTATGAATGGAGGCATACATTCAATTCCACTTATTTATTTGACATCATTACCACAAAATCCATAAGATCCTGGGGAATCCATTTCATTATCTGAATATAAGTGGTTAACCATTTATTTATGGTGGTGTCACAAAAATTACATAACATGGGAATCATATCTTAAATAAAAAACCAAAAAAAAACATGGTCTACCAGTTACCATGATTTTTAGTTAAATAATAAACATGGAGGATCTTAATATGAAGAAATAAAAAAGATATAAAATTATACAAATAATTCCCCTTCCCCATTCCATTTCATTTAAACAAGTTAATTATCTTTTTTAGGTTGGTTGAAACTATATTCCAAAGAGAGAACAAGAGTAACCCATCCTGTGTGATACACAGAAAGGAGAAACAAGGAAGCCCCTACTATGAAGAAGGGATCTTTACACCAACATGTTGTACAAACAATACGGGGTGTGTGTACATGAATAAACCTCTTCAAAGAAACTTGAACAAAATGTAGCAACAAGGTTCCAGGACTCTAAGTGAAAAATATTTGGAACCTCCAATATCAAGAGAAAGTAAGCTCAAAATGATGAATAAAAGATCTTCTCTTTTAAAGGATTAGATCACAAACCACTAGATTTAGATACAGTTTAAATTGGACATTAAAGTCAAATATCATTAAATCTTCATATTTTAAATATTTAAAAGGTACCTGTACTTTTTATAAATTTATGTAATTATTAATCCCCATTAAAGAAAATTTAAAATTCATTAATTAAGGCATTAAAAGCATTTTTTATAAAAGAAACACCAAAAATGGAAATTATGTAAATTTATTGAGAATTAGAAACATTGTAGAGTGACACTTCTATGGTTACACCACCAAGGTTCCACCATTAGTATTTTTCTTCATCCTCTAGAACACTCCTTTTTCCTATAATACACATCAAAACTCATCCTTTACTTCACCCAAAACCACTGGAATTTCCTAAACACATCAACCACTATATTTCACAAATTATAATGGGATGAAAGTTATATACTATTGAAATAATTCATAAAATTTATCTCTATTATGATACATGTAAATTGGAAATGAAAAATTATTCACATCACGATATGGAGGTTGTAATTCACACATACTAATGAGTGATGTTATCATTTCCCAAAAGATAGGAAGGTAAGAAGGTAAATAAGATATGATAATTATATAAGAATAATTATGTCATAAATATTATATATATTCATTATTTATATCTTTATAAACATCATAGTAAACTGGTGGTGAAAAATTAATTACACATATATGTGTTGATGGTCGTTCGTACCTACGCATGAACAATTTTTTCAATTCATATAGGTTGGAAAGAAGGTGCAAAATAGTTGTCTCATAATCATAATAAAATATCAGTATATTTATGATACTATAATAATTATTTTAGGATGGGTACATAATATTTATATGATGTAGAATAATAAATAAACATTAAAATATTTGGTAAATATGATTACTTATTCTCTGAAATACCCCTTTTAGATTACACCTTAAGTATTATTAGGATAGTCTTCATAGAAGAACAGAAGATAAATTTAAAATGGAAATAATATAGGAAGGATATTTTTCAGCACTTATTGAGTCTAGATTTCTCCACATTTGGGAATAAGGGAGGATAATAGGTTCCCTTTTATAACTGAGGTGTAGGACACACATGGAATTACTTAAAATCTTTAAATAATATAAAGTCATTTTTTAAGAAAGTGGAACCAAATTGCCTAAAATTAGAATATTTGATAAGATAAGGTCTAATTATCATTTAAATAATATTTATACAATTTTATTTGTAATTTTTACCCTTATCTCTTAGTTTACCCCTGGTAAACTCGTTTTAACTCTAATTGTGGCAGGAAATTTTTAGTATTTTTACTATTCATTATGGAAAAAATTAATTCATCCTTATTACCCAATTTTAATTATAATGATTAAAAATATGGAATCTATTTTAAAATATTAACCTTGTAGAAATTGTATAAATTAATTTTAATATAAGTGTAAAAAATGACATAAAACATTTTTTTAAATTGTTTTCTTTATGAATAAAAAGTATTTTATAGGAAAATAATGTTTAACATTAATTACAAGGTAATTAATTATATTATTTTAAATAAAATTTGATTTATTAGTCTTATAAACGAAATAAAAACCTAAATCAAACCTTTTAAATACATTATTAAGAGATAAGAACTAAAAACAGTTTTTATTGGATAAAAAACATTACATAGATTTCCAAAATGTTAACCATAGATTTATATGTTCAATGTTATATTTATATATTCCTTATATCATATAAAAAATATATATATTTTTCCTAGAAAAAATGTTTCATGATCATTAAAGTTATTCTTTATCAATATAATGTCAAAAAAGTGATTATTTTAAAATCTATATTTTCACTATTCATCCAAAAACAAACCATTTCTAAAATATTCTAAAAATTTACCCTAAGCTAATTTGGAAATGCGAATTGAAAAAAAAATTAAATAAAAATTTTTAGATATAAGAAATTAATTCTAATTATTCACACATAAGACTCCTAAAAACCATTTTTATGAATAATGTATTCCTATGGAAAATGAATTTATTATTATACTTTTCCTAGTAAAAACAATTAGTTGAATGTTAACATTTTTTTATTGAATTAATTATTTATTGTAATTAAATTACGTATATATATATATTATAATTTTTTATTCCAATTCAAACTATCCATCCCAATATATAAGTTACAATAATAATATTTAAATAATATTATTTCACAGTACATTTTAGCTCAAGTTTTTGTGCGGTGAATGCTATCAAATAAAGTATTAATTTAAAGGAAACTAAAATATTTGGGTTTTACAACTCAAATATGGATTAATTACATCATTTCAAAATAAATGTCTAAGATATCTAATATTATGGTTGAATATAGGAAATTATTGATTTGTTTTAATCCATTATAGTCGATCAGAAGGATGATGTAGTTTTCCATCAGATATTTGCACATCTATGTGTCATATTGACCTACTAGAGTCATTTGAATTTGAAAATATACATTTCAAACTAGTAATTATAAGAAAATTCCCAATTTACCCTCTAGGTGTATCGATACTCTGAATACTAGCTAAATAAAACTATGGTTTTTCTTTCAACATATATTCAGATTTATCATATTTAGGAAAATATAACAACCCTTCAACTTTATTCCTATATAATACATAGTCATTTGGATTGAATATGTCTTCTTATAACCTAATCCCATAGGGAATAAAAAAATTATATTATAATTTGAATTTGATATATCATTGTCTTTAGGAAGTATTTCAGTTAATAGCTTTATAAAACACTTATCACTACATCCATTCCTAGGTTTCAAGTTAAACAATATTAACACTCTTGATAAAACCATAAATTTAATAAAACCTAGAAACATTGTCTTTTTATCATCACCATATAAGTGGTATATCATCATTGTTTTCTCAATTACTTTCACTTTAATATCACAAATAATATTTTCAATTTTATCAGACCTATCATCTTGAAAATCCCCATCATTAGAAGATCTTAAAATTTTCTAGTTTCACCTTGTTAGATACAAATAATACAAATTGGATTAAAGAATCTGAAAAGTAATTAATCATTAATTTATATGATTGAAAGAATTCTCATATTTAAATATGCCAGGAAAGGATAAAAAATAGGTCATCATTCAGAACATTTCATTTTGGAAATTTTTAAAATAACATTAATCACTTACTCGTATTCATCACTTTATTATCATGTTTTAATCCAACTATGATTCATTATCACCTATAAGAAAATTTTATTGAATATAAGTTATCATATTTTTAAATTCTAAATTCAAATTTACTTTTATAAATTATAATACAAAATAATATATTTTTTTAAAAAAGGGATAACAATATTGATATAAAAAATTATAAAAATAAATAACAATAATAAATAAATTATATGTTTAAAAATATAAAAACATTTCTATAATATTTATCTCACTATGATTTATCCAAAACATATTATATATATATATATATATATATATAAGTATTGAGGTTAGAATATATGTTCTATTTAGATCCCTAGAAAATATTCTTACAATACTCTCTTTCATATATTGTGCTTGACACTAATTTTTTCTAATATGATTGACAGTTTGTTTAAAAACACAAAAAAATCTAATTCTAAAATAGGTATGCCAAATTTATTATAAAATTTAAGAAAAATTATATCAATTATATAAAACATTAAACAAAAATTAAAATTAAAAAGTATGTTAAATTAAAATTATATTATTTTATAAAACCAAAAACAAAAAAGTTTCTCATAAAATATTAATGAAAAATCTCTTTTTTTTAAAAAAATTATAAATTAAATTTTTTAGAATAAAAAAAGGTTAAATAAAACTCATTATTATTTAATAATACAATAAAGAAGATACAAATTAAAAAATTACTAATATAAAAAATATAATTTCAAATGAATTATAAAAAATATGTCTTGTACTAAATAGTATTCATTTCTAAAAATATAATACTTTTAATAGGGAAGTTTTTTATTTTTACAACTGAACATTATGAAGCACAAGTAAAAAATATATATTATTTTATATATAATTAGTATATAAAATATATATTAATAAAAAAAATTAACACGTATATTTATTAAAACATCGATAAGAAAGTTTTATCCCACAATAAGCATAGATCATTAACTATTTTTTAAAAATTAAAATATAATATTTAATTTTTAATAAAATTTCCTATAAAAATATGTCTTAACAATAACTAAATAAATAAAAATAAAAAAATGAAATGAATATTATAGAATTGATTCAAAAATAATTTTTGGAAAAAAATAATTTATATTTACTAAACAACCTATTTGATCAAAATTTATGTAATTATTAACAGAAACATTAATGATTTATAGAAAAAATGAATATATTTAATAATACAATACCTAAAATATATTGAAAATATTTATAATATTTTTTTAATGAGTTATGAAAATATCATATATTTTTATGATGTATACCTTTTGATTAAATATTAGAAGAAAAAATTAATGGACTTCAGTAGTAGAGAGAGAAGATTGAGAGAGAAGGATGTTGGATGAGGGCCATGGACGATGGAAAAAATAGTAGATAATGGTCAATGGTGGAATTCAATGGAAGATGAGGGAGGGTGATAGAGGGTAGGATTGATGACAGATAGGGTTAGGGTTTGGTTTGGAGAAAGGGGGGAGAGCATTGACTAGGGTCAATAAACTGAAAATAATTAAAATATGGGAATGAAATATATATTTTTTTTAAAATCAATTGAGGTCATTTATATAAATAGTTAACATCAAAAATAATTTTTCAATATTGGTTGTTTAATAATGGACATGGAAAACAATTTTTTACATGATTTATAGAATAACCTATGTAAAAAACATCCGCAAAGGTTTTTTTATATAGATTATAAAATAATTTGTGTATAAAATCATTTATAACATTAATTATATGTAACTGATGTTATAGAGAAATCATTTTAAATAGATTTTACACTAGTGTGTGTGATATATCATATAATGTTATATGTGTGTTAGTGTAACACCCCAGTATTTTATGAAAAATATTCTTTTAATATCATTGATGTCGTGTGTTGTATGCTACAACAAGATTACCTTGCGCTACACGCAACACCGTATGAGCTTGCAGTATACACAACACTATTCTTGGATCATGTTACACACAATTTTGATAGTAGTTATTCTATGAAACATTGAGTATATATATATAAATATATATATATTCAATGTATAAATGAAATATGGTTGGATTCTATTATACGAAACAATGGAGGAGTCTTGCACAACACACAACCCTGACTTGGCTTGCATTACATGCAATCACGACTTTCCTCGATAGTGTGTGTTGTACACAATACCAGGTTTCACTAAACAACGATATATGGTTAAAATATTATTAAAACTAGCCGTTATGAATAGTAATAACCACTTTTTGAAATTTTTTAAATTTCATCTTTCAAAATGGACTTCATTTTTGGATTCGGAATATCGAAATTAGCCTAGGGTGAAATTTTGGTATTTTTCTGAAAACTTTCAATTTTTGATGAATAGTGAAAACACTGGGTTACTATTTGAAAACCGACTTTTTATTTAAATAATTATTTATTTTATTTAAATTTATTTTTGATCAAAATTGAAAAATAATACCTATATAAGTTCAATGTAATTCATTGAGTCATTTTATAATAATTTTAGATATATAAAAATTTTATTGAACTTTTGACCGTCTTTTACCCAACTCCTAGGAGAATTTGCAAATTTACATAAAACATAATTCTACCGCTTTTGTGAATGGAATTTCAAAAATCTGAGAGTCACGGTTGATGTCAGTAAGTAAAATGTGGTTCAATGAGATGAAAATAATTTTTGGCGAATAGTAACTTTTTACTTTTATTTGCCACGGTTAAAAGTAAATAGGGTAATTAAGGGTAAAAATGATATTATTATTACCCTAACACATGTCCAAATTCTATTGGATAAGTTTAATTCGACCAAAAACAACCTTAGGAATAAAATATGACCATTTAGGTCCACTTGGATTAGATTAGGACATTTATTATTAATTTATTTAAAGAAGAGTTAAAATAGTTAAAATCAATGTTTAATAACTAAATAATTTTTAATATAGGGTTATACATAAGATAAATTCTATTATAAACATTAATTAGAAATATAAAAATATTTACTTCATAATGGTATTTTATTTGTAATTTTTACACTTAAAATAATTTAGTTTATTTATGACACAATGATGATGCAGTAATTATCTTATTAATGAAATATTTACATAATTGATGTTATAAATACACAAATAAATTTAATTTGAGACTTTTTATTAATTAAAATAATTTTATATGTTAATATTCCATGTTAGTGTTGTTTAATTATTTTTTTTCGAACTAATCATTTTGTTATGATTTTCAAAAAAATCAATTACCAAATAGTGTCAAAATTGACATAAAATAGTTTTTAAAACAAATATTATATTATTAATTTTTATTATATTCCTAAAAATCAAAGGTTCGTCCAAGATACTTATATCATGATAGTTGTGTCATTAATGGACCACTTGGGGGGTCTCTTGGATGTATATGGTAATTTTATTAACTATATAATATAAAAATACAAAGTGACATGGAAAATGTCAATATTATTAACTAAGAGTTAAAACTAAAAGATAAGGTTAATATAATGAACTAAACTTGTATAAATTATATTGGATGAGATGATTTTGACCCATCCCCACATTAGCTTCTAAATAAATCAATTTGGATCTATTTAAAACCTAATATGAATTTATAATAAAATAATATTTTTACTTTTTCCCAAGGTGCCCCTCTCCTCCCTTATAAAAGGGAACCTCCTCCCTCCCTTCATCACACATATTTGAGCCTTCAAGCTCAGCCTAACCCTGCCAAATTATCTTCTAAACTTCCCTAGAAACATCCTAGAGGTTCTGGTCTTCTTCAAAGACCAATTTTAGTGCCCTAAGAGGAGGTCTCAAAGAGGCGCTTCAAAGAAGAGGTAATGTCTGTTACCGATTCTTTCAACTTTATTTCTTATTCTACTTCTTCTTCTTTAGTTGTTTCATTATTAAGTAATAAAATCAGTATCACTCATATACTGATATGTTATTATAAGTATCAGACAACCCTATTTCACCATCTATCCATCCTATGGAAAACGAAATCACTCCGCGTGCGTACGTACGGAATACCGTCTCCACGTCGTGGTGTAATCTGTTTTTCCAACACCACCTTACTTGGATGGGTATAATGGCATAAAAAATAACTATACATAGTTATTATAACATAATACTGATTATGATATATTGTATCATCCTATCCAATTCAATTCAATAATTATGGGAACGATATCATCGCTCGTGCGTACGTACGGACTATCGTCTCCACGACGCGATGAGATTCATTCTCCATGTTAACCATTTAAGAATGATTATAAAGTATATATAAGAAATAATAATGAAATATATGACATTATAAAGATACTAGATTTATGTATATATATATATGTATGTCATCTACTTAATTCCATTCAACTCAATAAGGAAACGAAAACAACGTTCATGCGTACGTATGGCCTACCATCTCCATGAACGGTGTATTTCTTTCCATTTATCGATCTATTGTATATATGTATATTCTGAATATATATTATATATAAATCATATTTTATATTCTGGAATTAATTAATCATGATCTATGTAATTACAAGTCAAAACACGGACGACAAATGAAACGATTTTACCCAAAACACTCTTTAACATGGAATTTACAAAAGAACGGGTAATATAATGTCATAAGTGAACCATATATGATATCATAACAATAAAAATGATTCTTTAATAAGTCAATGACATTATTTAAATCATTATATAGGAGGTTCGGATACATACGAAGCATATCGGACATAAGGTAAGGGATAACTTTTCCAATCTCGTTCTTATCCAAGATTGTTTATTCGTAAGTAATTACTGGGGTTATTGTTATCATCCAAGTCCATGTTTTCTAAAAGTGTTTTTATGTATGTTTAATGTACTTTTTACCCATTTTTTCGTTTACTACATGATATGTAAGGAATCTTTTTTTTACATTTCGAGGTACTTTTTGACTTTTCCAACAAAAGTACGAGGAGAATGTTTTTTTAACTTACACGGCATGAAAGGATTTTTACGGTTTTATAAAGCCTTATTTTCATGAAGCTTACTCCAAAATATTTCATGACTATTTTCAAAAAAATCTCTTTCTTTTAAAATTTCATGACGTTTTGTGAAAAGAAATTGATTTTGAAGATGAAAATATATTTTCCTCAGGAATTCATTTCAAGTGTTTTATCAAAACCATTTTTCCATCTAAGATGAAATTATATGTGTATGTTTAAAGTATAATGTCCCTATTATTTACATGGTTTCACTTTTCTTATGTTGATATATCCATTTGTTTTATATGGATTATGTGATGATGGGATGATGTTTATGAAACCCATTTTATTCTTTGGGTTATGATGAATGTTTCAAGTTTATTTTGTGGAACAAGTAAGAATGATTTCATTATGAGATGGGTGGGACCTATATCTCCCTCAAATGTATTGGGTAAAGATTTATATCTCATGAGATAGGCATGGCTGGAACGGTAAGTTAATCCGGTTCAGTGTTACAGGACTGAAATGAGGAGTGAACTCGATTCAGAAAGGGACTTTGTCCGCTAAGATGGTCTTGGCAGAAATGCCTTGCCTACTATGGAAATCATAACAAGCGTTGAATGGTTGCCGCAATTACATGTTTTATTCCCATTCTATTTTATCGTGATTGATGTTCCTTTATATTATATGCCTTACATATTTCCAAGATTTATGTCTTTGCTCAAGGTTTTAATATTTAGATTTCATGTTCAAGTTTTTGCGTTCAAAAATTTATGGATTGTTTTATGTTCTCTATGTTTTCCCTTACTGAGCATTTGAGATCACTCTTTTATGTTTTATTTTCCCCAAGAAATAAAGAATGGTTTTAGTTAAGGAAACAGAAAGGGGAAGATCGTTATGGGAGATGTCGAAGATCTTTCAACATGACTAGTTGTTTATATTCCGAGTTTCCAAAGACACTAAACTATTACGGTCCTTATGTGTCTTTTTTTTGTTATGTATTAAGTATTCCGCAAAAGTAATGTAATTTCCATGCACGTCAAGCTTCGGGTCTCTACAGTTGGTATCAGAGGAAAGGTTTAGTCAACCTTTGGAAACTAGGATGCGAAAACTTTAGTGATATCCCTAGAGATATTTCTAAGGTATGTCTAGGGATATCCCTAAGGTTAAGTATACGTATAGGTTATAGTCCTATAATTGCACTAACTATCTTAGAATTAAACCTAAGATGTTATATATTGAAGGTAATCTTCCTTTATTATGTTGTTTTCCCGATCATGTTATTTGCCTCTCACACTATTATTTTTGGGTTTTAGAAAATGCCTGGAACCCGAAGGAACGGTGTTGATAAATGTAATGGACAATGCAGTGATTGTCCTCTTGACCAAACCAATGTCATGGGAGATAGAGTGCACAATCTTATTTCTATACTTACACAAGCTATGAATCATTCTGGATTTCAAAATGAGCAGAGAAAGGAGAAACATTCTATTGAATCCTTCATGAGGCAGCGTCCACCTTCATTCAGCGGGTCTTTTGATCCCTTAGTGGTTGAACAATCGATCAGTACTACTGAAAAGATATTTTCAATTCTACAATGTTCTGAGCATGATAAAGTCATCTTAGCAGTATATAGTTTAGAAATGATGCTGATCAATGGTGGAATCTTATCAAGAATACGAGGTAAACAAATTAAATTGAGTCCATGGAATGGGACGAGTTCAAGAACTTGTTTTTCAGTAAGTACTTCCCTCGTATTCTTCAAACAAAGATGGAAATGGAGTTTCTTGAGCTTAAGCAGAAGGATGATGACTCTGTTGGTATATACGAAGATAATTTTCCAAGACTTGCAGGGTATGCATCTGGATTTATCATCCAACCTGAGAGTAAAGTTGATAGATTTTTCAGGGGCTTAAAACCAAGTCTTCGAAGGGAATTAGCTATAAGAGACTTCAGTAGCCTTGAAGAAATTTCGCGTTGTGCTATCAAGGTAGAACTGGAAGCTGGTGTAACATATCCATCTTATGGTTTTGAAAAGAAACGAAAGATGGAGTTCAAGGAGAAATCTCAGAACAATGGTGAAAAGAAGATGAATGTTTCTTTATGCTCAAAGTGTGGAAAGAAGCATGGTGGAGATTTCCTAAAAGGTACTAGAAAATGTTTTAAGTGTGGAAAAGAAGGTCATCGAGCAGTTGATTGTCGAAGTAATTGGAAAAAGGTTGCTAATGATGTGAATAGAGAAAAGACAACAGAGAACTCTCCACCAACACTTTAATGCTTCAAGTGCAAGGAAATGGGGCATTATTCTAATAAATTCCCTAATCCATGGGTTAATGATGATCAACGTGAGCAACCTCTTAAGACAAAGGATAAAGGGAAGTCTCATGCGATCACTATTTGTGATGTTGAGTATGAAAATGGTGTTGTGTAATGATTAAGTGTTTATGTAATGGGATTTCAAAATATTATCATGGAGTCTCGTTTATGGTATTGTGGAATTTTGGAATATCTATGTATTGGTTTTCAATAATTATATGGTACTGGTAACCATGAAAAGGTGATTGAAATATTTTTAGAAAGCATATGAAATGCGCATAATGAAGGGATAAGGCGAAAATAATATTATAGTAATCACGATCTCATGACTGATATAAGGACTAAGTGATATCATGGTTTGAGTATATAGAATTTTGATGATTTTGGTATGTGGAAAGATTTAACTTTTGATAGAACTCATGTTTTCACTAAGATTCAATGTGTATTCATTTTTCAAGATAATACATGATTAAGGTATTCACATGACTGGAATGTGACCAACAAGATATATGAGGGATGAATGATGGTATTCACGTGCCTGTTATATGACCTTTTTAGTAATCGTTCTCTTTATAAAATGAGTTTGGATAGAATTATTTTGGATAAGCCTAAAGATTGGAATGGATAGTAATGTTTAAGGATAGAACTTTTTGTTATAATAGTATTGTTTTAGAATAAGGATAACCTACAGAACGGGCGAAAAGTCGTCACGTCGGACAAGGTTGCGGGAATTGAACCCACAACCGAAGTGTGACTGGCCTTTATCACATACCACTAGCCTACAGGAAGTCCTTGGTTAGTAGAAACTAGTTTTATTTTATTAAGCGGTATGATATATGAAGTATATGTTCATTTTTTTAATCGTATATGATTAACCACACAATAGATGGACTTATGTATATTTGATAACTTTTTCTAACATTTTGTTTGAAACAGATGGAATGACTCATCATTCTATCACATGATCTGCTAACACTTCATGAATGGCAAATTCAACTTCATTTCTTTAAGAGATGAAGTGGAAATTGTTCAAGGCACGAACAACTGTGAGATTGTACAAAAATCAAGTAAGTATTTCTTTTGATTCTTCAACATTAGAGAAATGATCCTGAAAACCAAAAATGTTGTCCTCGTGCTCTTATATCCGATGAATCAGATGGTACCTTATATCATCACAAATCTATGGCTTTGTGATTGATGTCTTTTTCATAGCCATGTTCTCTACCACTCTCCATCAGAACTTGATGGTTAGATTTTTCTTCCATATCCATATTTTCACCTATGTTCTCCTACGTGAAAACCCAGCGATGAGTTAATTTGGGTAACTGTTACATTTCATAATTTAGTTTTTAAAGCCAAGTTTTGGTATTCCATTTTATGATGTGGGTTTCTATTAAACAAACTTTCGAGTAGTAAACCATTTATAACCCCGACGAATTTCGAGGGCGAAATTCATTTTAAGGGGGGTAGAATGTAACACCCTGAGATTTTATGAAAAATATTCTTTTAATATCATTGATGTCGTGTGTTTTATGCTACAACAAGATTACCTTGCGCTACACGCAACACCGTATGAGCTTGCAGTATACACAACACTATTCTTGGATCATGTTACACACAATTTTGATAGTAGTTATTCTACGAAACATTGAGTGTATATATATAAATATATATATATATTCAATGTATAAATGAAATATGGTTGGATTCTGTTATACAAAACAATGAAGGAGTCTTGCACAACACGCAACCCTGACTTGGATTCCATTACACACAATCGCGACTTTCCTCGATAGCGTGTGTTGTACGCAATACCAGGTTTCACTAAACAATGATATATGGTTAAAATATTATTAAAACTAGCCGTTATGAATAGTAATAACCACTTTTTGAAATTTTTTAAATTTCATCTTTCAAAATGGACTTCATTTTTGGATTCAGAATATCGAAATTAGCCTAGGGTGAAATTTTGGTATTTTTCTGAAAACTTTCAATTTTTGATTAATAGTGAAAACACTGGGTTACTATTTAAAAAACAGACTTTTTATTTAAATAATTATTTATTTTATTTAAATTTATTTTAGGTCGAAATTGACACATAATGCCTATATAAGTTCAATGTAATTCATTGGAGTCATTTTATAATAATTTTAGATATATAAAAATTTTATTGAACTTTTGACCGTCTTTTACTCACCTCCTAGAAGAATTTGAAAATTTACATAAAACATAATTTTACCGCTTTTGTGAATGGAATTTCAAAAATCCAAGAGACACGGTTGATGTCAGTAAGTAAAATTTGGTTCAATGAGATGAAAATAATATTTGGTGAATAGTAACTTTTTTACTTTTATTTACCACGGTTAAAAGTAAATAGGATAATTAAGGATAAAATGATATTATTGTTACCCTAACACATGTCCTAATTCTATTGGATAGGTGTAATTCGACCAAAAACAACCTTAGGAATAAAATATTACCATTTAGGTCCACTTGGATTAGATTCGGGGATTTATTATTAATTTATTTAAAGAAGGGTTAAAATAGTTAAAATCAAAGTTTAATAACTAAATAATTTTTAATATAGGGTTATACATAAGTTAAATTCGACTATAAATATTCATTATAAAGATAAAAATATTTCCTTCATAATGGTATTTTATTTGTAATTTTTACACTTAAAATAATTTAACTTATTTATGACACAATGATGATGCAGTAATTATCTTATTAATGAAATATTGACATAATGGATGTTATAAATACCCAAATAAATTTAATTTGAGACTTTTGATGAATTAAAACAATTTTATATGTTAATATGACATGTTATTGTTGATTTAATTAACGTTTTTCGAACTAATCATTCTGTTATGATTTTCACAAAAATCAATTACCAAATACCGTCAAAATTGACATAAAATAGTTTTTAAAACAAATATTATATAATTAATTGTTATTATATTACTAAAAATATATGGTTCGGCCAAGATACTTATATCTTTATAGTTGTATCATTAATGGACCACTTGGGGTCTCTTGGATGTATATGGTAAGTTGATTAACTATATAATATTAAAATACAAAGTGACATGGTAAATGTCAATCTAATTAACAAAGAGTTAAAACTAAAAGATAAGGTTAATATAATGACCTAAACTTGTATAAATTCTATTGGATGAGAGTATTTAGACCTATCCCCACTTTATCTTCGAAATAAATCAATTTTGAGATATTTAAAACCGAATATGACTTTATAATAAAATAATAGTTTTACTTTTTCCAAAGGTGCCCCTCTCCTCCCTTATAAAAGGGCACCTCCTCCCTCCCTTCCTCACACAAATTTGAGCCTTCAAGCTCGGCCAACCCCTGACAAATTATCTTCTCCACTTCCCTAGAAACATCCTAGAGGTTCTGGTCTTCTTCAAAGACTAATTTTAGTGCCCTAAGAGGAGGTCTCAAAGAGGCGCTTCAAAGAAGAGGTAATGTCCGTTACCGATTCTTTCAACTTTATTTCTTCTTATACTTCTTCTTCTTTAGTTGTTTCATTATTAAGTGATAACATCAGTATCACTCATATACTGATATGTTATTATAATTATGAATCAACCCTATTTCACCATCTTTCCATCCTACGGAAAACGAAATCAATGCACGTGCGTACGTACAGAATACCGTCTCCACGCCGTGGTGTAATCAATTTTTCCAACACCACCTTACTTGGATGGGTATAATGGTGTAAAAAAATAACTATACATAGTTATTATAACATCATACTTATTATGATATATTGTATCATCATATCCAATTCAATTCAATAATTATGGGAACGATATCATCGCTCGTGCTTACGTACGGACTACCGTCTCCACGACGCGATGAGATTCATCCTCCATGTTAACCATTTATGAATGATTATAAAGTATATATAAGCAATAATAATGAAATATATGACATTATAAAGCTACTGGATTTATGTATATATATATATATATATATGTGTTTGTATGTCATCTACTTAATTCCATTCAACTCAATAAGGAAACGAAAACAACGTTCATACGTACGTATGGCCTACCGTCTCCATGAACGGTGTATTTCTTTCCATTTATCGATCTATTATATATATGTATATTCTGAATATATATTATATATAAATAATATTTTATATTCTGGAATTAATTAATCATGATCTAAGTAATTACAAGTCAAAATACTGACGACAAATGAAATGATTTTACCCAAAACACTCTTTTACATGGAATTTACAAAAGAACGGGTAATATAAAGTCATAAGTGAACCATATATGATATCATAACAATGAACATGATTCTTTAATAAGTCAATGACCTTATTTAAATCATTATACAGGAGGTTCGGAAACATACGAAGCATATCGGACATAAGGTAAGGGATAACTTTTCCAATCTCGTTCTTATGTGGGATTGTTTATTTGTAAGTAATTACTGGGGTTATTATTATCATCCAAGTCCATGTTTTCTAAAACTATTTTTATGTATGTTTAATGTAATTTTTACCCATTTTATCTTTTACTACATGATATATAAGGAATCTTTTTCTTTTACATTATGAGGTACTTTTTGACTTTTCCGACAAAAGTACGAGGAGAATGTTTTTTTAACTTACACGACATGAAAGGATTTTTACGGTTTTATAAAGACTCATTTTCATGAAGCTTCCTCCAAAATATTTCATGAATATTTTCAAAAAAAATCTCTTTCTTTTGAAATTGCATGATGTTTTGTGAAAAGAAATTGATTTGGAAGAAGAAAAGATATTTTCCCCAAGAATTCATTTCAAGTGTTTTATCAAAACCATTTTTTCATCTAAGATGACATTATATGTGTATGTTTCAAGTATAATGTCCCTATGATTTACATGGTTTCACTTTTCTTATGTTGATATATCCATTTTTTAAATGGATTATGTGATGATGGGATTATGTTTATGAAACCCATTTTATTCTTTGGGTTATGATGAATGTTTCAAGTTTATTTTGTGGCACAAGTAATAATGAATTCACTATGAGATGGGTGGGACCTATATCTCCCTCCAATTAATTGGGTAATGATTTATATCTCATGAGATAGACATGGCTGGAACAGTAAGTTCATCCGGTTCGGTGTTACAGGACTGAAACGAGGAGTGAACTCGATTTAGAAAGGGACATTGTCTACTAAGATGGTCTTGGCAGAAATGTCTTGCCTACTATGGAAATCATAATAAGTGATGAATGTTTTCCACAATTACATGATTTATTCCATTGATATTTTATCGTGATTGATGTTCCTTTATGTTATATGCCTTACGTACTTCCAGGATTTATGTCTTTGCTCAAGGTTTTAATATTTAGATTTCATGTTCATGTTTTTGCTTTCAAATATTTATGGATTGTTTTATGTTCTCTATGTTTTCCCTTACTGAGCATCTGAGCTCACCCTTTTTATGTTTTATTTTCCCCAGGAAATAAAGATAGGTTTTAGGTAAGGAAACAAAAAGTGGAAGATCGTTATGGGAGATGTCGAAGATCTTTCAACATGACTAGTTGTTTATATTCCAAGTTTCCAAAGAAACTAAACTATTATGGTCCTTGTGTGTCTTTTTTTTATGTATTAAGTATTCTGCAAAATTAATGTAATGTCCATGTACGTCAAGCTTCAGGTCTCTACAATTGGTATTAGAGGAAAGTTTTGGTCGACCTTTGGAAACTAGGATGTGAAAACTTTAGTGATATCCCTAGAGATATTTCTAAGGTATGTCTAGGGATATCCCTAAGGTTAAGTATATGTATAGGTTATTGTCCTAGAATTGCGCTAACGATCGTAGAATTAAACCTAAGATGTTAGATATTGAAGGTACTCCCCCTTTATTATTTTGTTTTCCCTGGCATGGTATTTTCCTCTCACACTATTATTTTTTGGTTTTAGACGATGGTTGGAACTCGAAGGAACCGTGTTGATCAATGTAATGGACAATGCAGTGATTGTCCTCCTGACCAAACCAATGTCAAGGGAGATGGAGTGCACAATCTTATTTCTATACTTACACAAGCTATGAATTATTATGGATTTTAAAATGAGAAGAGAAAGGAGCAACATTCTGTTGAATCCTTTATGAGGCAGCGTCCACCTTCATTCAGCGGGTCTTCTGATCCCTTAGTGGCTGAACAATGGATCAGTACTACTCAAAAGATATTTTCAGTTCTACAATGTTCTGAGCATGATAAAGTCATCTTAGTAGTATATCTTTTGGAAGGTGATGCTGATCAATGGTGGAATCTTATCAAGAATACAAGGTAAAGAAATGAAATTTAGTCCATAGAATGGGATGAGTTCAAGAACTTGTTTTTCAGTAAGTACTTCCCTCGTATTCTTCGAAAAAAGATGGAAAAGGAGTTTCTTGAGCTTAAGAAGAAGGATGATGACTCTGTTGGTATTTACGAAGAGAATTTTACAAGACTTGCAAGGTATTTATTTGTCATTATCATCCAACCCAAAAGTAAAGTTGATAGATTTTTCAGTGGCTTAAAACCAAGTCTTTGAAGGGCATTAGATATAAGAGACTTCAGTAGCTATGAAGAAATTGTGCGTTGTGCTATCAAGGTAGAACTGGAAGTTGGTGTAACATATCCATCTCATGGTTTTGACAAGAAACGAAAGATGGAGTTCAAGGAGAAATCTCAGAACAATGGTGAAAAGAAGATGAATGTTTCTTTATTCTCAAAGTGTGGAAAGAAGCATGGTGGAGATTTCCTAAAAGGTACTAGAAAATGTTTTAAGTGTGGAAAAGAAGGTCATCGAGCAGTTGATTGTCGAAGTAATGGGAAAAAGGTTACTAATGATGTGAATAGATAAAAGACTACAGAGAAATCTCCACCAACACTTCAATGCTTCAAGTGCAAGGAAATGGGGCATTATGCTAATAAATTCCCTAATCCATGGGTTAATGATGATCAACGTGAGCAACCTCTTAAGGAAAAGGATAAAGGGAAGTCTCATGTGATCACTATTTGTGATGTTGAGTATGAAAATGATGTTGTGTAATGATTAAGTGTTTATGGAATGGGATTTCAAAATAGTATCATGGAATCTCATTTATGGTATTGTTGAATTTAGGAATATCTATGTATTGGTTTTCAATAATTATATGGTACTGGTAACCATGAAAAGGTGATTGAAATATTTTTAGAAAGCAGATGAAATGCGCATAATGAAGGGATAAGGAGAAAATAATATGATAATAATCATCAGCTCATGACTGATATAAGGACTAAGTGATATCATGGTTTGAGTATATATAATTTTGATGATTTTGGTATGTGGAAAGAGTTAACTTTTGACAGCACTCATGTTTTCACTAAGATTCAATGGGTATTCATTTTTCAAGAGAATACATGATTAAGGTATTCACATGACAAGAATGTGACCAACAAGATATATGAGGGATAAATGATGGTATTCACGTGCTTGTTATATGACCTTTTTAATAAACGTTATCTTTATAAAATGAGTTTGGAAAGAAGTATTTTGGATAATCCTAAAGATTGGAATGGATAGTAATGTTTAAGGATAGAAAATTTTGTTATAATAGTATTGTTTTAGAAAAAGGATAACCTGCAGAATGGGCGACAACCCATCGCATCGGACAAGGTTGCGGGAATCGAACCCACAACCGAAGTGCGACTGGCCTTTATCGCATACCACTGGCCTACAGGATGTCCCTGGTTAGTAGAAACTAGTTTTATTTTATTAAGAGGTATGATATATGAAGTATAAGTTCATTTTTTGAATCGTATATGATTAACCACACCATAGATGGACTTATGTATATTTGATAACTTTTTCTAACATTTCGTTTGAAATAGATGGAATGACTCATCATTCTATCACATGATCTGCTAACACTTCATGAATGGAAAATTCAACTTCATGTCTTTATGATATAAAGTGGAAATTGTTCAAGGCACAAACAACTGTGATATTGTAAAAAAATCAAGTAAGTATTTCTTTTGATTCTTCAACATTATAGAAATGATCCTGAAAACCAAAAATGTTGTCCTAGTGCTCTTATATCCGATGAATTAGATGGTACCTTATATCATCACAAATCTATGGCTTTGTGATTGATGGCTTTTTCGTATCCATGTTCTCTACCACTCTCCATCAGAACTTGATGGTTAGATTTTTCTTCCATATCCATATTTTCACCTATGTTCTCCTACGTACAAACCCAGTGATGAGTTAATTTGGGTAACCGTTACATTTCATACTTTAGTTTTTAAAGAAAATTTTTGGTATTCTCTTTTATGATGTGGGTTTCTATTAAACAAACTTTCGAGTAGTAAACCATTTATAACCCCAACGAATTTCGAGGGCGAAACTCATTTTAAGTGGGGTAGAATGTAACACCCCGAGATTTTATGAAAAATATTCTTTTAATATCATTGATGTCTTGTGTTGTATGCTACAACAAGATTACCTTGTGCTATACGCAACACCGTATGAGCTTTCATTATACACAACACTATTCTTGGATCATGTTACACAAAATTTTGGTAGTATTTATTCTACAAAACATTGAGTGTATATATATAAATATATATATATATTCAATGTATAAATGAAATATGGTTGGATTCTGTTATACGAAACAATGGAGGAGGCTTGCACAACACGTAACCCTGACTTGGCTTGCATTACATGCAATCGCGACTTTCCTCGATAGCGTGTGTTGTACGCAATACCAGGTTTCACTAAACAACGATATATGGGTAAAATATTATTAAAACATGCCGTTATGAATAGTAATAACCACTTTTTGAAATTTTGTAAATTTCATCTTTCAAAATGGAATTCATTTTTGGATTCGGAATATCGAAATTATCCCAGGGTGAAATTCTGGTATTTTTATGAAAACTTTCAATTTTTGATGAATAGTGAAAACACTAGGTTACTATTTAAAAACCGAATTTTTATTTAAAAAATTATTTATTTTATTTAAATTTATTTTAGGTCAAAATTGACACATAATACCTATATAAGTTCAATGTAATTCATTGGAATCATTTTATAATAATTTTAGATATATAAAAATTTTATTGAACTTTTGACTGTCTTTTACCCACCTCCTAGGAGAATTTGCAAATTTACATAAAACATAATTTTACCGCTTTTGTGAATGAAATTTCAAAAATCTGAGATACAAGGTTGATGTTAGTAAGTAAAATTTGGTTCAATGAGATGAAAATAATATTTGTTGAATAGTAACTTTTTACTTTTATTTACCACGGTTAAAAGTAAATAGGGTAATTAAGGGTAAAAATGATATTATTATTAACCTAACACATGTCATAATTCTATTGGATAAGTGTAATTCTACCAAAAACAACCTTAGGAATAAAATATGACCATTTAACTCCACTTGGATTAGATTAGGACATTTATGATTAATTTATTTAAAGAAGGGTTAAAATAGTTAAAATCAATGTTTAATAACTAAATAATTTTTAATATGGGGTTATACATAAGATAAATTCGACTATAAATATTCATTAGAAAGATAAAAATATTTCCTTCGTAATGGTATTTTATTTTTAATTTTTACAATTAAAATAATTTAATTTATCTATGACACAATGATGATGCAGTAATTATCTTATTAATGAAATATTGACATAATTGATGTTATAAATACCAAAATAAATAAAATTTGATACTTTTTATGAATTAAAATAATTCTCTATTTTAATATGACATGTAAGTGTTGATTTAATTAACTTATTTATAACTAATAATTATGTTATGATTTTCAAAAAAATCAATTACCAAATAGTGTCAAAACTAACATAAAATAGTTTTTAAAACAAATATTATATTATTAATTGTTATTATATTCCTAAAAATATAAGGTTCGTCCAATATACTTATATCATGATAGGTGTATAATTAATGGACCACTTGGGGCTCTCTTGGCTTTATATGGTATGTTTATTAACTATATAATATAAAAATACAAAGTGACATGGTAAATGTCAATCTAATTAACTAAGAGTTAAAACTAAAAGATAAGGTTAATATAATGACCTAAACTTGTCTAAATTATATTTTATGAGAGTATTTCGACCCATCCCTACCTTTTCTTCTAAATAAATCAATTTTGAGTTATTTCAAACCGAATATGACTTTATAATAAAATAATATTTTTACTTTTTCGAAAGGTGCCCCTCTCCTCCCTTATAAAAGGGCGCCTCCTCCCTCCCTTCCTCACAAAAATTTGATCCTTCAAGATCGGCAAACCCCTGAAAAATTCCCTTCTCCACTTCCCTAGAAACATCCTAGAGGTTCTGGTATTCTTCAAAGACCAATTTTAATGCCCTAAGAGGAGGTCTCAAAGAGGCGCTTCAAAGAAGAGGTAATGTCTGTTACCAATTCTTTCAACTTTATTTCTTCTTCTACTTCTTCTTCTTTAGTTGTTTCATTATTAAGTAATAACATAAGTATCACTCATATACTGATATGTTATTATAAGTATGAAACAACCCTATTTCACCATATGTCCATCCTACGGAGAACGAAATCATCGCGCGTGCGTACGTACGGAATACCGTCTCCACGTCGTGGTGTAATCTGTTTTTCCAACACCACGTTACTTGGATGGGTATAATGGATTAAAAAAATAACTATACATAGTTATTATAACATCATACTTATTATGATATATTGTATCATCCTATCCAATTCAATTCAATAATTGTGGGAACGATATCATCGCTCGTGCGTACGTACGGACTACCGTCTCCACAACGCGATGAGATTCATTCTCCATGATAACCATTTAAGAATGATTATAAAGTATATATAAGAAATAATAATGAAATATATGACATTATAAAGCTAATGGATTTATGTATATATATATATGTATGTCATCTACTTAATTCCATTCAACTAAATAAGGAAACGAAAACAACGTTCGTGCGTACGTATGGCCTACCGTCTCCATGAACGGTGTATTTATTTCCATTTATCGATCTATTATATATATGTATATTCTGAATATATATTATATATAAATCATATTTTATATTCTGGAATTAAGTAATCATGATCTAAGTAATTACAAGTCAAAAAACGGGCGACAAATGAAACGATTTTACCCAAAACACTCTTTAACATGGAATTTACAAAAGAACGGGTAGTATAAAGTCATAAGTGAACCATATATGATATCATAACAATGAAAATAATTCTGTAATAAGTCAATGAAATTATTTAAATCATTATATAGGATGCTCTAATACATACGAAGCATATCAGACATAAGGTAAGGGATACCTTTTCCAATCTCGTTCTTATCCAAGATTGTTTATTCGTAAGTAATTTCTGGTGTTATTGTTATCATCCAAGTCCTTGTTTTCTAAAAGTGTTTTTATGTATGTTTAATGTACTTTTTACCCATTTTTTCTTTTAATACATGATATGTAAGGAATCTTTTTTTTACGTTACGAGGTACTTTTTGACTTTTTCGACAAAAGTATGAGGATAATGTTTTTTTAACTTACACGGTATGAAAGGATTTTTACGGTTTTATAAAGCCGTATTTTCATGAAGCTTCCTCCAAAAGATTTCATGACTATTTTCAAAAAAATCTCTTTCTTTTAAAATTTCATGACGTTTTGTGAAAGGAAATTTATTTTGATGAATAAAAGATATTTTCCTCAATAATTCATTTCAAGTGTTTTATCAAAACCGTTTTTCCATCTAAGATGACATTATATGTGTATGTTTCAAGTATAATGTCCCTATGATTTACATGGTTTCACTTTTTTTATATTGATATATCCATTTGTTTTATATGGATTATGTGATGATGGGATGATGTTTATGAAACCCATTTTATTCTTTGGGTTATGATGAATGTTTCAAGTTTATTTTGTGGCACAAGTAAGAATGATTTCATTATGAGATGGGTGGGTACTATATCTACCTTCAATGCATTGGGTAGAGATTTATATCTCATGAGATAGACATGGCTGGAATGGTAAGTTAATCCGGTTCATTTTTACAGGACTAAAATGAGGAGTGAACTCAATTCAGAAAGGGACTTTGTCCACTAAGATGATCTTGGCAGCAATGCCTTGGCTACTATGGAAATCATAACAAGTGCTGAATGGTTGCCACAATTACATGTTTTATTCCCATGCTATTTTATCGTGATTGATGTTACTTTATGTTATATGCCTTACATACTTCCAAGATTTATTTCTTTTCTCAAGGTTTTAATATTTAGATTTCATGTTCAAGTTTTTTCTTTCAAATATTTATGGATTGTTTTATGTTCTCTATGTTTGCCCTTACTGAGCATTTGAGCTCACCCTTTTTATGTTTTATTTTCCCCTGTAAATAAAGAAAGGTTTTAGGTAAGGAAAAAAAGGGGAAGATCGTTATGGGAGATGTTGATGATCTTTCAACATGACTAGTTGTTTATATTCCGAGTTTCCAAAGACACTAAACTATTACGGTCCTTGTGTGTGCTTTTTTTGTTATGTATTAAGTATTCCACAAAAGTAATGTAATTTCCATGTACTTCAGGCTTTGGGTCTCTACAGTTAGATTAATGCAAAGTGGATATAATATTCCATATCATAACCTATTCATCAAGGTCAATGGATATTTCATATGTCAACTACACTATAATGGAGAAGGATTTTTTAACTATTATGTTTGCTTTAGAAAATATTCAATCCTATTTTCTATTACATAAAGTAACAATATATTTTGATCATATAGTATTAGGGTACTTATTAAAGAATATAGATTTTAATATTTTATATATATCTAAACAATTTGGGATACTATAAATCACCCAGAAAATATTACTTTTAGAGTTTTTACAATCATTTATTGAATTTTTTTTACAGCCTGAAAAGCGTTGTGTCTGTGTTTGGTTGGAATTTAATGTAATTATTTCTATTATAAAAATTAAAAACAAATTACCATGATAAATAATTTAATTCATATTTAAAAAAAACCATTTCTAACCTAACATTACCTCCTTCTATCCCTATGAAAAATTATTAAATATATTAAAATAGAATGATGTTTTGTTTCTATTCTTTACATAAAATCATTTTCAGGTCATTATCATAGGAAAGTGTAAATAAATTAGAACATTTTTGAATATCTTATGGTCATTATGGATAAAAAATTATCCAAAAAATAAATAAAAGTTTTATAGAGATTATTTGGCCTTATCAAATTAATTTTAACCTTAATTTCCTAATTTACCCTTACCGATGTGACAAATATTTATTATGGTTACAATTCGCAATGAACAAAATTAAAAGGGTCTTATTAACCAAATTTAATCCTCATAATTATAAATTTTAAATATATTTTTCAAGTTTCAATTTCGATAAGTGGAAGAAATTATTTTTAATATAATTCATAAAATGCAATGAAAAATAGTGTTTAGAAAATGTGTTTTTAAGCCTAAAAATGAACTTGTACCAAAACCAGGTATATGATGATTCATATGTAATTAATTGTATTATTTATAATTAATGTAATCTTATTTTACTATAATTTCAAATGGTACTTTAAAATTACTTTATTTAATGAAAAGGAATGACAGTTTTAAAAAATGGGTATTTTCATTTTTCACTAAAAATTCAATATTTTATAAAAATCCAAAAAATTAACCTTAATATAATTCTAATATGATGATTTAAAAAATTAATTTCATTATATCAAATTTAAATTATAATATTTAGATGTTATTCTTTTAAATTAATCCTTAAAAACTAATTTGATTAAAAAATAATTAATATTATTATAATGAATATAAACATATAAAATTTAATTAAATAATAATAATAATAAATGAAATTGATTTAATATTACATAGTTTATCATATTTTGGAAGGGTACTAGAGACCCTGGAGGCTCACCATGGCCTCATTTGTGTCATGGTTCCCCTAGTCTCGCAATTTTAACCAGACCACATAGAGTCCCATGTTGTGGAGATACATGTGGCATGCAGAGGTGGCCCCCATATAAAATGGTGAGGTGAGAAAATATTTTTTACTCATCCATAGGGTGAATCATGTCTATAAAGTCTATACTCAGGAAGTCCCCCATTTTATTTCTCTAGATGGAATGAGATATACCTCCCGCCAAACTCGGACTGTACGCATTACGCACAGGGAAATTCAAATCCATTGCTTAGCTAGGGAGTGTGGAGCGCACCTGGGCTTTGTCGGGGCCCCCCGCTGGGAGTCGGTGTTAGAAACCCACATTTTACACATGAGCCTCAGCCCAGTTGGTGAGGACTCGTTAGGTGCATCCAAGAGACCTGAGATCAAATCTGAGTGGAGGCATATTTATGGGGTACTGTAGCAGTACTGTAGTAGGTACTATAGTAGTACTATAGCAGGCACTATAGTAGTACTTTATTAGGCACTATAGTAGGCACTGTTCGGTACTATAGCAGCCTGAACTATTCATCCATCTGGGCCTTCGGGCCACCGGTTTGGTCATCGGGTCCTGCAAGGCTTTCGAACCACCCAAGGCCTTCGGGCCAGTTGATTCTAAAGGCCTTCGAGCCACCTTAAGGCCTTAGGGGCACCCCAAGGCCTTCGGGCCACATGAATGCAGGCCCCAGACACACTACAAAAAAGGAGCAGCCCCAAAAAAGGATTCAGAGTAGGTGCACTCACCAGAGCAGAGCCAAATGGATTGTCAGAATGAGAGGGTATGGCTATGTCATCGGTACCAGCCTGTGCTTGCACAGGAAGCCTAGCCAGACGGTCATGAAAAGGTGGAGAGCTAAAATCAATGATACAGATGCTGGGGAGGGGCAGTTCCTTGTAGATAGTCTGGTTGAATTCCCTAAGACCTTCGGGTCATGTAATCTCCTTAGCCTGCAGGCCATGTAATCTCTAAGCCTATGGGCCTTGAAAGGGTACCCCCTCATCCCTTGAAAGGGGGGTTATCAAAAATGAATAAAAAATGAAGGCCTTTGGGCCATTCAGGTCAGGACAAGAACCAAAGGCCCCAATAAAAACTCATGGGAATGATTTTTACCATAAAATAAACTTACAAATTAAGGAAAATTTTAAATTAAAAAATGACATGATGAGATCATACATTATATGTCTCTATAGAACATATAATTAGGAATAAAGATAAAAGTAATCATAATAAAATATCTCCCTCGCCTCCAACTACCTCATAATAAACTACCCATGTTTCAATATTCATAACACCACATAGATAAAAACCATGAAAAAAAGAAACAAAATAGGGTTGTATGATTTGTCCTATATGAAAAAGAAATATAAATAATTTAAAACAAGCAACTAACCACCATGTGACTATATGTGTCACTATCTGATCCAAAAACAAAAAAAAAACCCCATTAGTGATCAAAGGTTAAACCAAAACCTATAACTAAAATTTAATATATGAATGGAAATTAAAATTCCCAATATATCATCAGCCATATATCCACATGCATACCCTTTAATAAAATATCCATTCTCAATCTAGTTTGAAAATACACATACAAATATGTTTCTAAACCATATACTTTAAAACATATAGTTATAAAATTAATTAAATAATTATTTTAAAGGTTTTAGAAAACATGTAAATACATTTAATGTGTCCTTTAAAAATACTCAAAGTCATCATAAACTGATAAATTCTCAATTTCTGAAAAATAGGCCACTAGTTATTTTATAAAAAAAGCATTTGAAATTAAAATCAATGATAATGAGAATAATAACTACAGCAATAAAAATTAATAAATGAAAGGATATCACAAAAAACATCACCGCAAAAGAAGAAATATATGAGAGTAATAACCATGGGGAAATCCTAATGAAACTAAGGTCAAAGCCTCATCCTAGGTTCCCCATACTCTCGACAATTAGACCATACAAAATTGTTCTCATGCATGAGGTTTTAGGGATGAAGAATTAAATGTACTAGTTATAACCACATCCACATCATCATGTTGATTATTTATTATTGTGTCATAGGTAAAAGGCTAGGAAGGGTTTACCTTTACCAAATATAGTTGTCCTAGTCATCTCACCTTGGAACATAGGGTTCCCTTGTATTATCCTTATGATAAAATAAAAATTTAGGTTTGATAACCATATCAAATCTAAACAACAAAAAAATGAAAGGAAAACACATAACACAATCCCACCACCCTATACTACTAATGTGAATACCCTCTTTAGGATACATACCAATATAAAAAATCATATAAATTTCTAGTCTAACATATAACATAATTGTGTAGGATTCCATTAGGGTGCATCACATTTTTTGAAAAATCTATAGAATGTGCCAACATAGCCTTATAATTTGAAAATATTGTTTATTCTTAAAAGTAACACTTATAGAACCCTCTGATAATATCTTTTCAAAACCAGATCCAACATATATATTTTTAGTTCCCAAATATTCCTTTATTTACACATATGTATTCATTTAAATATATATGTGCTTATCATCTCAATGAACATAATCACAAATCTATGTGTGAATATATATATATATATATGCATCTATATGTATTTTTATGGATATTTATATGATCATTGAGGATAGTATAAAATATTTATAGAATGGGTTACAAGTGATCAATAGTTATATTTAAAAAAATATTAAAAACTTAATTGTTTGAAATTTATATTTCAAAAACCAAACATGACATTACGATCCAAGTAAATCCTTTTGCAAAAAAATTATTCTCGTAGATATTTTTATTGATATTTAAATACATTTTAATTATACATTCATGTAATTTCATAAACCATTACTGTGATCAATGGGGGAAAATCATATTTGAAACAACAATTAAAATAGGGAAACTCTTCGCTTTCTTTGGAAACCAAAATAAAATAAAATTGTTCCTTTATATATTCAATAAACTTATATAATACTGTCATTGTTCATCAAACATATAAATTTTAAAACTAAAAAATTTGTTGTTCTAAAATTAATGGTCAAATCATAGGAAAATCTACCTAGAATCAAAGTATAATTGTTTGAAGCTTTGAATATGGGATTAAGGTGGGATAAAAGAGTGATCACGCACCTTAGGAATAATAAAAACACAAAAAACTAGTTAAGCATGATACCTTAGGGTTTTTCCTCAAACACGTGAAATAAGGGGTAGAGGATATAATGAAGGATAAAGGATATGGATGATGATGATAAGGATGATCCCTAACCTAGAAAAAATCACCTTGAAATTACTAAAATATGATTCTGGAATAAATTGAGAAGAAGGAGAGTCAAATAGATAGGTGTTAGGGGTTTAAGTGTATTGAAAAATGGAGAAGAAATCCCTAAAAAGTCTTAAAATTAGAGAGGGGGAAAACATTAATATAATTTTAAAATATGATAGTGATAAAATCACCATATAATGTTCTGTATAGACCGCGATGTGGTGTTGTTCCATTGAGCTTGTCCATTTATGTGATAAATTTGAGTTCCTTGGTCAAGAGCTCATATCTTTTTTGGTTGAAATCCCCTTAAGCATCTTTTCTTATTAAACCACGATGTTAGATGAATCCTTAAGTGTTGGGGAGGACCATTATAGGATTTTTCTTTATAATTCCTCTTTATTATTATCAATTGATACCCATGGAGAAAATAGTCACCCTAGGGTTGGTATTTCTATTGATCTTGGTTCGGTTTGGGAGTTATCATCCAGAAGAGTCCTTGTTGTTTTTCTTTGTTTGTATTTGATGACTTTTTAGGGGTGGAATTTTTAGGGTAGAGAGTATTTTCACACCGGAATATTATTTTCCTATGTAATTATTTTTTATTGTTGTTTTAAATTTTTAATTTCTAGTTTTATTGGATTTAGGGTGTTCACAGAGTCTAAAGAGTAGATTCAGGCAGCATGGGTGGGGCTTGTAGATCCTAGAGTCACACTAGGACATTCCCTACACCATGGTTCCCTCATAATAGTTGTCTTGGATAAACCATGGGGATCTACATTTAAGGGATCTCTTTATGGTGTTTTAGGGTAGCCCCTAACTAAAATTGAGAAGTGGGAACCACATAGACATATTAGTATTGTGGAAATTTAATAGGAAGGATCCTGCTTTTATAGTTTAGTCACGTAATGTTCTATTTGGAATATCATGTGATTGATTAAACCCATTTTGATAAATTCATACTTCACATAGTATATGGACTATTTTCATGAACATTTTTTACATATTTCCAAGGATGTGATTGAAAATTATATTTACTATCATGAGTATATTCATATTTTGACCTACTAATCCTAGAAATAATATTTACATATACTCAAAACCATTAATAGAAGATTTTATAGAGTTGTGTAATGTGGGGGATAATGAATATGATTCATCTAAATAGGATTACATTTTAGGTGTTTAAAACTATTATGGATGATGAATTACTTCTCAACTTATGGAATGATGTGTGAATGGAGTATAAAAGGGAAATTGTCTTTTCAAATTTCTAAAAAAATTAAATTCTGGGAGATAAAAAATTTTGGTTAATTTTTATCTTTGTATAACATCAGTGGTATATACTTATGTATCATCCATACAATAAAAATCAATGATAATTTGATAATGTTGTGAAGTAAGAAGCCACATTTCAATGTTTCACACAGGATGAGATCATAAAATTACACGAAAGTGTGAAATTATTTCTTAAAAATGCTAAAGTAAATTTCTAGAATGTAAATAATATTATATCAAATTTTGATAATAATTAGATAAAGAAAAATACATTTTTTAACTTCATTATTGTTCATTCAATTTTTTTCCTCATTACATAGACATAACACATATCAAGAAAAACATGTGTTACGTGTTACTTGAAACTCTCTTAAATTTTAAGGGGAAAATATTATTCACACACTATCTCTATGAAAAAACATATTTGATTATCAAGGACAGAATTTATCTAGATTAAATTGGAAAAAATAATAGAAAGTTCTTTATGGTGCTTTTTTAATGAAAAATATAGAGAAGAAAAAATTCCTTCATGTTATGGAAATTATAATGCTTCCAAATGATTACTTCAGTAACATTTCCAAAGGGGTTAACAAATAAGAAGTAAAACTAAAGTATCTGAAAATGTATGATTATCATATCTTGTTGAATGAGTTTATTCTAGTATCCATTTTCATTTACTAAAAAATAATGTTAGGGTTCTTGGGATTCACTTATATAATTTTTATATAGACTTTTGGGATTAAATTTTGAGTAAAAATGTTTGTAATGAATTAAAAAAAATCCACCTATATTTCTTTATGACTTAAAAAAAATTTAATCCTTCATTTTTCATATGTATGTAGCAACTAACTATGATTCTACCCACTGAGGATCTATTTTGTGGTCATGTTTCATGTCCATGAATGAATCCTACTAAAAGAATGATGTATACAATGTAATATTATGTAAGAAATAAGAGTCACCCCAAAGGATCAGTTGTAAAAGGATATTTAACATTAGAATATGTGAATTTATGGTCATTTTATATGGGTAACATCACTATAAGGAGTAATAGACAAATAAAAAATAAAGATTAAAATAATCCCATTGAACCTAAATTTTCATAATTACCCCAGTAAAGGGAGATATCTGGATTGCATTCATTATTTAATTTGAGAAATGAAGAGTGAGAGATGGCTCATCTCACAATACTGTTCAATTTTTGTGTGATTGGAGATTTTATCATTTAAGTAAATATCATATTATGTTTCTATATCTTCTATGATCCATCATATAACATTATATATATTATATTTTTGAAAATAATAGGGAACATATGGAACTTATAAATTGAAGTCTCTGTTATTTTTTTATTATGAGTAGAGAGAGTAGTTTCATTGAAAAAAAGTCCCCTTATTAGTTAAAATCAATGTTTGGATACATGGTTTTTATATAACTGAAATATATATTAAATATTATTCTACGATATTGATATATTTTTGGTTCAAAGTTTAACATTAAATATTCTATATTCTAAGAAAGGATAATTTCCTTTTGTTATAAATAACGTGGATTGTGAATATAAATAACTATTCAGCAATAGTTAAAAATTTATCATAAATATTTTTATGGAAAATATAGAAACACAACATTATGGTATATCATTAAGTGCCATAATTTTTTTTATAATAGTTAATCTAGCACAAAACCTCAATTAGACAATATATCTTATTATGGGGAAGTCTAAAAAATAATTATATTATATTAATATACATATTTTATAGTTTCTATAATGAATTGAAGATGGTTTAACTCAATGAAATGAGTGATAATGAATATAGATAATTGTTGGTTTAAGGTGATCGTTATGAATTTTCACCTTGGTACTAATGAGCCTTACATTCTTTCATCATAATAAAAATGGTAGTCTGTGTCACTAATCCACTGAAACCACAATTTAGTGTCATTATGGTTGTTATTTTGAGATATATTTTTGAAGAATGAATAGATAATATTGACATTTTGTATGAACCATCTAGTGTTTACTCTTATTTTAAATATGATAATGTAGATTATTCAATTTTTAAGAATTATTTTGAACCTAAAATTATTGTATAGACTTCATTTCTTTCTCAGAAGTTATGTATCAAGGTTTTTATAAAATATTTATCCATTGGGATATTATTTCATACTTTTTCTCTTTTAATTTTTAATTTGAAAAATAGTTATAGTGATTCTACACATAGCAGACTTTAATGCATGTTACTCATCAACCATTTCAATGGGATTTTATGACTTCTTTATTATATTGAAATTTAATATTACATTATTTTTGAAGGTTTGAAATCTAAATCATCCCTTTTGTTTCCTATGAGAAGTTAAATCACATGGGCCTATAAGTCATTGTCAATTTTTCATTAACTAAGTCTGATTTTATTAAAATAAATTATTTATAAAATTGGAGATGTTTGTGTGTTAATTGTATTTCATGAGTTTAAAACATATATCCTTTTCAATTTTCTAATATATTTGATGATTTATTTATGTATATTCATAACTCTAGAGAAGTAGTTAATGTATTAGTTTATTATCATCATTGATCTTATGTTTACTCAAAATATGTTATCTTTCTAATAGAACCATAAATCAAAATGTTTATGAATCTAGTAAAAACCTTAATATATTCTTTTGGTATTTTAAATATTGTGCATATAGAATAGTATATATTCATATTTAGAGTGAATAAAGTAATTATTTTCTTTTAACTTATATTAATTTATACACAAGTTTAAAATTATGAATGTATATCAAAATATTTTTATTTTTCATTCTAATTTGTTATGATTTGTACTTTATTCAATAGAAATTTTCTTGTAAATTTTTGTAGTTATTTAATATTTTGATATATTTTCAAAAATTGCACATTCATTCATTCCTTATCAGGTTATTATGTCCGATGAAGATGATGGTATAAGAAAAATTAGGGAAAATTGCCAATTGAGAGAAGAAGGGCATATAAATATGATTGTTTATGTGGGTACCATATTTATTTATTGACTATTTATAAACATTAAAAATAATATTTATTATTTAAAATAATCATTGAGGAGGAAATTATCATTTATGGTGGATACATTTGGATGTCCAAAGTATTGGACCACTCTAACACCCTGACCCAAATCTCCAGGTCTAAGCCGGAGTGACACACAGCCTCATGTGTGCCTCCCCATTCACAAGAGGTTGCTGACTAGTAGTTAGTTCCTATAAAACATCATGAGGATATTATACCCTCTATGTTAGGTAAAAATTAAATTACAATAGTGGAAGTTGTAAAAAAATTAGAAAAAATGAACAAATAAATAATCAATTGAGTATAAACATATACAAATCAAACAATTCCATGATGTATCAATATGAAATTTCAGATACATAGACTAAAACTAAAAATAATAATCCAAAGTAAGGTTAAAGATAATAAATATAAGAACCAAAAGACATCTAGCCCAAACTCCATGCAGTAATGTCTTAATCCTCCATTTAACCTTCTCAACCATCTACCATAGGTAACATTCCCTTCTCTGGATCCCAGGTTATGAAATCTACAATTGCACTAAAATACACAAGTAGGGTGTGAGTACAAGACTCAATAGGACACCACCAATGGCCCTTAACATGAGTGCATAAAATATATACTCATTCATTCCATGAAATTAAATATAATATATTTAACAATCAATTATTTCACACAAGCATAATACATATACAATGTCCTTATATACTGGATCTACCTGCTTTGGCACATTTTCAGAAGGAATTTCGATCGACTACCAGAAATTTCCCACTCAATGGGATAGTCTAAATATATTACTATCACATCCACCTTAATAGGATATTCAAATACATTTTGACCTCCCATTTGACATGTTATTTTCAAAGGATGATCCTCCAGGCTCAACAAACATTATAAACTAGAGAAGATAGAATAAAAACACATGTTATATTGGATACAAATGATAAATCAAGAATCCCTTCAAATCAAGAAATTATCCTAATAATCACAATCCATATGAAATAAATACAAGAATAGGTAAAAAGGATACACACACACACACACCTAATGTGGTCAAGAATCAAATATATGTATCATAGACAATATACTCAACACAAAAATCAGGCCAATAAGCCATATAAAACATGTTCTAAAGTCAAGGGATTTCAACCATAGGTGAAACGATAATTTGGTTGAAAGGGTCACTATTTGAGTCTAAAATCACCCCTAGATCCTAGAACCCTTTCTATAATTGATGTTATTAAGATTCCTTGGAACAAGGTTTAGACTAAAACACATCCTTAAGGTATGTAAACGTTAAATATACCCAATATGATCTACTAATGGAAATGGTCATGGTATGATTGATGAACTGCCACCAATTCCCAAAATCCTAATTCGGATTCTATCATTTTTTTAAAAAAAACCCTCATTAGACCATGAAAAAATACCTATATTTTAAAAAAATAGGATAAAATTGGTTATGATCAATAAGAAAATAATATGATCATTTTAAAAAAAAGTAAGGACTCACTAGATTTCAAGCGCAAGCTAAATTCATTTTTTGGGCATTGAATAGAGGAACTAGAAGGGAGGAGAGAACTCAAAAAATAACCAGAGTGGTAACCTAGGGTGATAGGATTTAAATAGAGAATGAAATAATGAGAGAAAACGAGTGTGAGTTAGTTTACAAAAAACATCTATAAACTCAATGTAATAACACTGTCCCATCGGACTCCATCGACTATCTGATGTCCTCCACTTGATTTCCAGATGACACTAAGAATATATGGTCCTACCCAAGAGAACCACTAGCTATTCAATATTCTCTACTTGTTGGAATATTGTTTCTAGGCCAAATTACTTATACCAAGGAGCCTCACTAGTTGGTTGATGGTACTACTATAACTTGAAAAGTTACAACACATCAACTTGACCTATATCATCCTATTTCTAACCCCCCATTAACATCGCTATCTAACCTTTAACACTTAAAAATGAGTTACAAAGCTATGGAAAAAATTTAAAAAGTAATTCCTAAAAAATATGTGTCACAATTCTCCCCCATCTTGTAAAATATTTTCCACAACAAGTTTCCTGATAAGTATACTCAAACAACTCATGTCACAGTGGATGAATGTCAACTTCCAACTCCCACATCTCTTAATGAATATTCCTATGATACACAGAATATAGAAAAGAAGAAAAATATTTCCTCATATACCTTTTACTATTTGTTCCCCAAATGAATACGTCATTCCACAAAAGATTCATCCTGCTCCATATCAACATCCTTATTGTCGAGCACATGCGTAAAATTAGACTCATACTTCTAATTCTAAGACATAGAGAATATATTTTTCATACCTTATACTATGGATGAATTTTCTACCAATAGGATAGTATCATGTTTCTTTATATGATATTGAATGGCCCAAACAACCATGGAACCATCTTCCTTTTCCTCCGTAAATTCTTATTCCCTAACTAAGGGGACATCTACAAGAAGACCTTATCACCCCCCAACAAACTCCAAGGGTCCTCTACTTCTATCATAATATGAATTCTACCTGTTATAAGTTATAACTATCTATTTCCACATCACATTACCCACTCTGAGATCACCTATAAAAAACTCAACCCAACCACTGAAGATTCACATACCTCGTGCCATCACAATGGTGAATGTTATGGCCACCCAAAAAGAGCCTCAAATAAAGACATTTAAAACAAAGTCTATAATATATTATTATAGGATAACTTCACTAGAGATAAGTTATAAACCTACTAACATATAAAATCCAGAATACATTCTCAAAGCATATCCTCTAATATTTAGATTGTTCTCTCTGACTTCCCATTATTTTGAGGATTAAAGGTTTCACTCAGCTCCAACTGAGTTCCCATCACCTTCTGTTAGACTAGAAAAATTTTTGAGCTAAAAAACATATTAATTATATACCACACTTGATGGACCTCCTTCAATCCACATGATATCCCAATAATAGATTATTCTTGTCTCATCCACTGACATAATCTCTCAAATTGGTATAAAGTGATCCACCTTGGTCAACTCATCCACTACCACCAAAATGATGTCCTGACCTCTCAGGGTCCTAGGAAACCCCATAATGAAGTTTTTAATCACCTCAACCTAGATCCACATAGGCACTGTAAATTTCAATAAAATCCCTAAAGGTATATAATTCAAATCCTTCATCCACTAACATGTTACAAAATGTGATACAAATATTGAAATGTATCTCTTTATATTGGGTCATAGAACTGCCTCTTGACATTAGGATTCATCGTTTTCTACCCTAGATTTACAAACCACAATGAAGCATGAGAGGCTCTCATCATCTCCTCTCTCATGAAAGATGGAACCATCACTCTCGCATGAGCCAAAATCACTCCATGTGTATCTAAATATCAACTTGAAAAAAATCATTTTCCATCAACCTATCATGTATTTTGATACATGATATGTAATGCTCATGAATTACCTTCACTCATTCCAATCATGAGGATGTGATCGCTAAGGTTGAATAGTCCACTACCCATTGATCCTTAGTTACACCCTCCGCCAGTCTTCCAACAAATCCATGAGATTCCATCCCACTTTTAACATCTCTCACTTCTTGTATCTTTCTATTTAGAACATCTACATGTATATTTCCATTATTAGGAGAATATTCCATCATAAATTTGAACATATATAATAAATCTACCCAACACCTCTGATAATGATTCATGTCATAGTGGGTGAAAATATATTGTAGATGATTATGGTCCATATAAATGAAAAATATTTCCCTAAAGAGGTAGTTTCACCAACATTTTAACACATGAACCACAACTACCAACTCTAATATAAGAGTAGTTTGGTTCCACTCATGGGATCACATCTCATGAGACTCATAAACAACTACTATATCACCCTGCATCAAAAAATCTATTAGGATAAAGCCAGACGCATCACAATATATCACATACCCAACTATATGTTCAAGAAGAATCTAGATCAGTTATCATTTCACCATATTATTTAGATCTAATAATACTACCTCATAGTGTTATATATACTTAAACATGACTCCCTTCTTAGTGAGTGTGTTTATGGGTGTTTCCGAGTGATAAAAGTCTTGAATGAGCCTCCTATGGAGCTCAGATTACTTGAGAAAACTCTGAATTTGAAAAACATTCCAAATACATTCCCAATACAATATTGTATCATTGTTCTCTACATAAATTTATATTACTACTTAATAAACCACATTACCAAGAAATAACACCTCTTGTATCCAGAAATGGAACTTAAAATAATTAGTATAAATTTAATGTGCTTAAAGCGTACTCAATATGATACCAAGGTATCTAGAATACAACTCTAATTCCTTTTAATAGATAAGGATGTCATTAATGAACATAATAATGATGGGTTATAATTATGAGGGAAATAATTGTTCATGAGAGCCATAAAAACATAAAAATAATTTTTTAGTCAAAATAGTATAACAAGATACTCTTATAACATGTACCTACTATTAAATATTTTTTTCGATATGAATTCCTCTATGAACTAAATCTGATGGTATCCAAAACATGGATAAGTATTTGAAAACTATTTTTCTTCCCTCAATTGATCAAATAAGTCATCAATTCTTGGAAATAGGTACTTATTCTTCATAGTGACCTGATTTAACTTCTGGTAGTATTCACTAAACTAAATACTATCACCCACCATATTAGTAACAAAAACCAGACAAAACCAAGGGGAAGTGATAATTATAATGAATCATTTATCTTTCAGATAACCTCGTTTCACCTTGATCTATTTCAACTCATCCAGCCTCATGTAATAAAGAAAAACAATATGAGTCACACACCAAACACCATCTTGATCTTAAACTTTAATCCTCAGTATGTAACCTTAAGAAATAATGTATAAAGATATATTATAATAGGTATAACACTAGAAGAAAAGAGGATGGAGTCACTGTATATTCCAATGAAAGGATCACATTAGCCACATATTCTGGAAACACTTATCTATGATGAGGTTCTAGTCCCACCTTTCCAACCTAGATGTCCCATTCACCATCTAGTATGAACTTTTCACCCTTAGATAATAAAAATTGTTAGTCAAAGTCAATAACTAAATATAGGGGTGAATTGGGTTCCTTATAAAAATATATATTAAAAACAAGTTCAAATAAAACCCCCCAATTAAAAAAATCTCCCAGCTAATCAAAATAGTAGTTTGATAAAAAAACATTTAAAAGATTTCTCAAAGATTGATTAGTGATCAGTTAAAAAAATATAGAAATTAAATTATCATTTTAAATAAATTTACTCAAACAAATCCTAATATAAACACTATTTAAGAATAAAAATTAGAGTAAATGTTATTTCCATTTTAAATCAAATGAATTTTGAAGCTTATAAATTGAGAAAACAAAAGTAAATCATACAATGGAATAAACAAGAGGTTTAGTCTCAAGCATAGACTTAATCTTCTCCACTTGGAAATCACCCACATTCAAGTAGATTATATAAAAATAATCTGATCCACAACCTATATCAAGTACACACTCAACAAATTACAATATATTGAGGATAAAATCCTCTTCCACAGTTTTTCATGGGAAGAAAACAAACACAAGACACATGAGGACCTCTTCAAAAAAACATCATGGGTAAGAACAAGAAAAGAGATAGAGAGATTATAAAGTATTCTCTAGTTTTAGAGTATAAGTAAATGTTTATTGATAAATAGAGAAAACAATACATTTCTTGAAAATAAAAGAAAAAACATAAATAGAATGAAATAATTTATATAAAAGGAATTATTTCTCTGTTTTTAGTGCTATAAATTCTTGAGTTTTCTCAAATGTAACTTGGTGATGAGCTTGAGTAATTTATCTAAAAGGAGTAGTAAAACAGAGCATCATAAAGGTTCTCCTTTTATGTTTGTAAGAAAGGATGATGATCTTAAATGATTTACCCTCTTTTATAGTCGAAAGTTAGTTGGAATGAAATTTATAAGTTCTAATGATGATCTATTTGGTATTCATAAATTATTTTACTTATTTTTTATTTGTGATTGTACTAGCACACGAGGGAGTATTTTTAAAATATAAAACACTACATGAACCCATTGAAGAATAATCATCGAGATCTTCTAGATCCTTGTATTGATCTCTACCATATTCTTCAATGAATCCATGTAATATTTTAATGAATAATTATTAAATAATCCTTCTTGATTAATTTATATAAAATAGACATTATAATCATTAAATTCAAATAAATAATCAGAAAAATGTTATCACATCTAGTGGTAAGACATCTCTAGAAGTAATACATATCTAGAAGCAATACATCTCTGGAGACAAGACATTTTTGATGAAAACACATCTCTATTGGTGAGTCAGTCTGGCGATGACTTATTTGAACAAATAGTCTCTCAACTAGTTGGTGATCCGTCTCTGATGGTAAGTCATTCATAGTTTAAAGACATTCTAGTAGTGAATCATGTTTGGAAACTACTCATGTTTGGTAGTGACTCATGTATGGTGGTTAGTAAACTATGGAAATGAATAATATATATTGACATCTCAACTCTGGTGGTCAAACATTTTATTGGTGATACATTTGAACTAATAGAGAGTCATGGGTGGTAATGACTAATTCCAACACTTAGCCTAAATTTCATCAAATTTCCTCATAATATAAAATTATATCATAAAATTTAGACTCATTAGAAACATAATAAACATTATTTTTGTCCATTAAAATGATAATGTTCTTATAATCTCACCCTTTTTTATTATCACAAATCATGGAATTTTTTATAAACCATTTATTAAAAAAACATAGTTATATATAGATTTTTTAAGGGATAACAGTCTTCTTAACATTCCAAATATAAAATGTTGGATAAAAAATAAATATGGTATCAATGATAAATAAAATTGGTATAAAAGATAAATTTAATTAAGCTTTTAAAAGGTAATGAAAATCATATCTAAACAAGGAAGTTATCATAAGAAAAATAAGGATGGTATCAAAGGATGAGTACAATTAAAATATGGTTTCATGTAAACAATTAGGAAAAGGACATGTAAATGAGTAAGGTACTACAGATAAATTTGGAATCATAGGATACATAATAAAGGATATATGAATATGGTATCAAATAATAAACTAATAAGGTAAATTCCATACAAGTTTCTCAAAGGTAAATTCCATCAAAATTTATCCCTATTTTGGGATAATCAAAAAGGTAAACCAGAAATATTGAATGAAAAGATATTGATAATAATAGAGAGGCATTCCATTAATCACGAAGAGTGAGGATGTTACATCCCAAATATAATACATGAAAAATACAACAAAAATACTTATCAAAGACTAATGTCTAATCATAGTCACCCCCATCTCGGGTAGAAGGTTCATCAGGTCCCATACCCTTTACAGTGGTAGGAGGAACAATGATTAAGGTTTATGGGGATGAGGAAGAGGTGGTAAGCTCTCTGATCACAACTGGTATAAGATGTTATACATCTTCAACAATAGTCATAATGAAGGGCTGCAACTGAGGTGGTAAAGGGGATGAAGAATGAGAATATGTAAAAGTTTTCATAGGAATTTCTTAAGGAGAAACCACTGTAGTGCAGAAGAAATACAGGAAAGAATTAATAATATTGAAAAATTTCATATATTTTTTCCTCCTCTCTCCATATCACTAATGAAATCCTTCTTTTACTCCATTAAAAACTTAATCAGGGGTGCCAAAACATTAAACTGTTTGACCTGCTCTTTTAAATCCCTGGTGATAGGTGGAATCATAATATTCTCAGGGAAAAAATTAATATTTGAATTTAACTTATTCTTATTGTAAAACCGGGAAAGGTACTATTTAATATCCTTAGTGAGGGTTTCATTATCACTTATGGACTTATTTAAACATTCTCTTACTGATTTTTATATGTGATCACCATAATAATGAATCTACTTCAAATAATCACAATGAGTAGAATGAATATCTCCCAAAACAACTTTTTAGCTCATCTTGAATAATAGACTAGATCAACATGGAATCAAATAAAAATTAGGAAGGAAGATAATATTTTTTATATTCCACAATAGGAAAACTCTCCAACATCTTTAACATAAAAACCTGACTAGCGGGAAAGGAGGATCTCATATCTTCCATCATAGATCTCATGGTTTACATCGCACTATATTTCCTTAGATTCTCAATTTCCACTTCCTAAATGTGAAAATTCATCTTTAGTGGGATATAGAATACAAAAATCTAAAATACTTATCCTGTATAATCCTCACTCTTCTGAGTGACTGGAAGTTCCTAAGACCTCATAATGTCACAAATGTTTGAAAGAAGTATTCCAATGAAAGAATCTAAGTTTTATCTAGAAATAGAATATGAGGGAACTTGGTAAAAAAGAGTCTCAATGTTTGGAAAAGAATCCTCTGCAAGATCTGATCTGGCAGGTACAACATAAGGGAAGGCTTGAATCTCACCATTATGATCATTCTACTCAACTAGACATCCCTTAGGATTTGTCTCAACTCCAACTGATAAAAAATTCACACCATCCTTTGGTGGACTTCTCTGAACATCATCTAAGTAATTATATTCTAGACCTATATAAGTTTAGATCATATGTAAGGATCCCCCATAGAGGATACCTCATCCTTTTCTAAAATAGCATAACCTTGAGAATCTCGATTCTCCCCAACATCCTCCTCAACATCCTTGGACTTTGAACAGTTCAAAAGTAGCAGAACATATCTTGGTAATTTTTCCCACTCATCCCAAGAAACCACTTCCACTCTAGCATGAGATAAAATAGTAGGGGAAACTCTGATAGGAATTTGGTATTTCTCCCCCTTAATAGATATTATTGTCTCATTTCTAGAAAAATATACCTCCCCAATAGGTTTCTCAGTAATTTATCTCTCCAAAGACTCAGATCTAGTTGAATCATGTCTCTCCACACTTGCAAGTCTAGGTGATCCAAGTCTCTCCAAATACTTCACTAAAGAAACAGAACCATTAAGGGATGGATGAGGAGTATGAATCCTAACAACATATGCATCATGATCAGTTCATCTACTGTAATTATCCTCATCACCATCTCCATTACTTCCATTACCATCATCACCAGTTTCCTCATCAGAGACTTCCACAACCTCTTTATAAGACTTATAAGAATAACTTATAATTCCCTCATCTCTAGAAACTTATCTCTCATCTTCATCATCATATCTTTCACTAAATATACATTCTTAAGAAGCTAGATAAGGAAGTGGACTCATATGTCAAAAATTTATGGCAAGGATCTTTCAAATTTTAGGGTTACTACCCTCCACAATTAAGAGTCCCAATTTTTCATCAGCAGTTATAGTAACCTCCAATTATTCTTCATCAAAATACTCAACTATCTCATCAAGCTCCAAGATAGTATCCACTATGTTATTAGGTTTAGTATGATGGTCTATAGGATTAAAATACTCATTGATCGTGTTATTATCTCTAACCCATATTTTCATCCAAGGGTTCCAACTCACCCTCATCCTTCTGTAGATAACCTTGGTTAAGAAAAAACGACCACACACAGCACCTTAGCTTCCTACTCTTCATCTATTAAAAATTTGGTTTCCAACATGGCTGAGATTAACGTTGGATAAATAAGAGAATTTGATATAGATGTTGACTTACATATCTCAAACATGTTCACCATGAGGTATCAGTACATATTGATCTTCTCCCCTTGTTTCATAAGGAATAAGAGGTACACATCTTAATTTATCCTAAAACTGAAGTCCCCTTTTTTAGGACATAAAAAATGCTCAAAAAAATTAAATATAATCATTAATTATCCATCCAACTCAGTAGCAGTAAGCTTTCTTAGAGAAATATTATTATTCATCTCTAGAAAAGAATTTTCATAACTGAAAGAGACACTATCACTTGGTATTTTACCCTGATAAAATTTGAAAACTCCTTTATTATTCAATTTTAAACATTTTTTCCATTCCTTTAAAAAAAAGGTAAACTCTTTATCATCATTCATACTTCAAATTAGATCTTTCTTCTTCTAAAAACTGAACTCGATGTACTAGTTACATTGATGATCCAACCTAGGATAAAAAGGTCAGTAATTTATAGAGAACCATTCTATCCATCCTTAGTCTGAGATCACCCAAAGCACTAATAAATTACTTGAATGAAACCACTCTAAATCTACTTCCTTTTTGAAAAACACTACTTGGTTTGCAAGATACAGTTTCTTCAGGTCGATAATAGCTCAGCTAGGTTATACTCTTGAATTCTTATTAGGATAAAATTCCTCATGAGATGATATTTTAGGTCATTTAACTATCACTATTTCTAAAAAAGTGAAGAAAGGGTGTAAGAAGGTCAATGGTCAGAAGGGAAGGAAGTTGAAATGGTCTGGGAGTAGGCACGAGAGAGTGAGTGACTGGATTCAAATATTTAAGCCCAATATTTCATTTAGGGATTCAAAATAATAAAATATAATAAAATATAAATTGAATAAAATATTAATATAGAAAATTAGTGACAATATCTACACATGAAACAGACACTGGTAACTTATCCAATTGGTACTCCTTAATGTTAACTCGCCAATGGTGAATCGCCAATGGTAACTTTCCAACGGTAACTCGCCAACAGTGAATAGACAATGGCGCCTCTCCAAGATTGAAGACTAACCAAAATTTATCATCCCTAATTCATGTTTTTTATAGTTCAGCCTCTCTGAATTCTATGCTTTTGTGAAAATATCAACAAGATAATGTTTTGTTCCAATGAATTCAAGAGTTATATCACTCTTTTGAAAATATTCCCTCAAAAAGTGATTTCTTACAATAATATTCTTTGTCCTATAAAGATACATAAGATTCTTGGAAATATTTATCACATTTATGTTGTCATAATTTATAGGGACATGTTTGAATTTATATCCAAATTCAACTAATGCGAGTTTTTTCCAAAAAAAATTAGCACAACAACTACCTACAATTAAGTATTCAGATTTAGTAGTAAATAGTGAAACAAAATTTTGTTTCTTAATACACCAAGATATTATATACTTTCCCAAAAGATGATATGTTCTAGAGGTAATTATTCTATTTTACTTACAACCACCTAAATTAACATTTGAACAACTCACTAATTTAAATTCTTGTCCTCTAGGGTAGAACAATCCAAAATTGGGTGTATATTTGAGGTATTTGAAAATAATTTTAACACGAGTAAGTGAGATTATTGAGGGTTTTCTTGAAAATAGGGACACATAAATACACTAAACATAATATTAGTTCAGCTAGTAGTTAAATATATAAGACTTCCAATCACACCACTCTAATCGGTTTGATCCACTAATTTTACAGCTTAATCAAGATCTACCTTACAGGTAATACTCAGGGGGATGTCAATAATTTTAGTTCTATCCAAACCAGATCATTTTAAAATATATTTATTTTCCTAGTTTTATTTAAAATAATTCACTATTTATTTTGAAAATTTTTAAAACTAAGAAATAATTTAAGTTCACCCATTAAACTCATTTCAAATTCATTTTGCATCATCATTGAAAAATTAGTACATAAATAATTTTTTGAAGATTCAAAAATAATATCATCAACGTAGATTATAACTATTAGAAAACCTATTGAAATTATTTTTATAAAAAGCGTACGATCAATTATACCATTTGAAAACCATTTAGAAATAAGAAAAGAGATGATCCTTTCATACGAAGATCTTGGATCCTATTTTAAACCATATGTAGATTTTATTAATTTAAAATATTTATTTATAAAATCTGGTTTTTCAAATTAAGGGGGTTGTTTAATAAAAACATCCACAAAAATATATCCATTTATTAATGAACTTTTTACATCAATTTAATATTGTTTAAAATCCAAATGTGTGCCATAGGCTAGAAATATTCTTATGGATTCAAGTATATCCATAAGTGAAAAGGTTTTCTCATAGATAATACCTTATTCGAGACTATATCCTTGGGAAACCAATCTAGATTTATTTCTTAATGTAGTTCCAGACTCATAGACTTTGTTCCTAAACACCCATTTAGTTCTAACAGTCAAAGTGTCTTTAGTTCTAACTAAAAGTTCCCAAAATTTATTTCCTCAAAAATGAATAATTTCCTCTTAAAATTCCAAAACCCATAAGTAACCATTATTTTCATCATTGATGTTCTTATTTTCAAGTTGTGATAAGAATTCTTGATGCTCAACTTGATTCCTAAGGGAAACTCTTATTTTTTACCTCTATCTAGGTCTCTAACTAAAACATCTAGATGTGGGTATTTATAAGTCCTAAAAAATCTTTCAAAGGAAAGGTTGGTTATCTTAGGATCATCTACAGGTGTGGGTTTGAGTTTTTCCTCATAACTGAATGATTTTTCTACCTTTTCATAGAATTTTTAAATAGTTTGGAATTGATTTCCAAATTTGAGAAACCATCCTTAAGGGTTTTTAAAGGGGTTTTATGATCATGTGTTTTTGTTTCATCAAATTTGACATGAATAGATTATTCTAAAGGATTTGATATCTTGTTAAACACTCTATAAGATTTATTAGAAGTTAAATAAATAAGGGAAATTCCTCCATCACTCTTGGAAGAAAATTGTTCAAGATTATCCTTAGTGTTAATAATAAAGACTCTAAAACCAAAAACTATAAATTAATTAACAGTTGGATTTATAATTTTACATATTTCATAAGGGTTTTTCCTTGAGATAGGTCTAATAAAAACAATATTAATTATATAACACGTTATATTCATAGTCTCTACCCCAAAATAAGCAGGAAGGTCATACTCATTAAGCATAGTTATAGAAATTTCATAATGTTTTCTATTTCTTATTTCTACAATATTATTCGACTATGGGGTCCTAATAGTAGAATTTATATGATTATGGCCATTATTTGAGAAAAAATTTTGATTTTAAAACTCACGACCATGATCACTTCTTAAGGTATTAATCGTAAGTACACTAAGATTTTCTATATATTTATCATGCTTGTGAAAGTAGGATAAGTCTCCATTTTTGTGAGCTAGAAGTATTAACTAAGTATACCTTGAAAATTCGTCTATAAGGAAATAAATATAATGCTTCTCATTTAGAATATAAACTCTAGAAGGACTAAACAAGATCATATGAACCAATTCTATGGGTTGAGAAGTTGAAACTTCTTTCTTATATATTAAAGATATTTTGTTTTGTTTCCCTTTTTGACAAGGGTTATATCCTTTATCATTTGGTAATTCTAGTTTAGATATATATTTGACTTTGAATTTTCTAGTTAGATTTATAAGTGAGTGAATATTTAAATGGACTAGTATTATTTTACAAAGAAAATATTATATGTTAATGAAACTTAGAAAAGAAATATTTTGAGTGAATAAACATCCTAAATTAATAGCATAAACATTTTATTTTTTTTAAAGGTAATGCTTTGGTCAAAGACCAAAGCACAATTTATTGATAAGAAAAAGATTACAAAATATGGAAGGATTGGATTTTTTTACAATCTCTATCAAACAAGTATAATAATTCAACTGGCAGCATGTCCAGTCAAGTCATGCTCTGATGAACTCATTTGTTAGCAAGAGCATCTGAAACAGAATTCGCATCACTGTAGGCATGAGTAGCTATGTAATCAATCCCATGGAGAGAGTTCATAAAATTCATCCAAAGTGTGGTGATCGACCAAGCAAGATGAATGGTGTCATTCCAGATGGCATGAATGATAGTGGTAGAGTCACTTTCAATCCAGAGCTTTCTCCAACCTCTTTGAAGCACAAAATTGATTATATGGATGACCCCCAGCATTTCAGCCTCCAGAGATGAAGAATGTCCACATCCAGCATAGAATCAACCCTGACACTGGCCAACTGAGTCTCTGAAGATGGCACCACAACTGGCAGGGCCTGGATTTCCTTTAGAAGCACCATCTACGTTCACGTTGATCCATCCTAGCATCGGTGATTTCTAGAATACTTCAAAGGGATGTTTGGTCTTTGGGAAAATGCCAGGCACACAGAGATGACGAAGGATCTCAAAGTCACCAACCGAGTTGTTGCAACAGTCTTTTTGAATTGAAGCAGCTTCATGAATCGCAATAAGAATCTGATATTTGCATGCATTAAGACTTAATGAGTGTTTATTATGAATAAGATCATTTCTAATGTACCAGATATCATGTAGGAGTTCCGCCACTACCGCAAGAAAAAGATTTTTAACCTGTAGAGAGGCTTCATATCAAATGCATTTTTTTAGAAACAAAAAAATAGAGTCATATAGGGGCCATCTTCAATTAAATAATTTAATAACATAATTCCATAAGGTAGAGGCCATCTCACATGAAAAAAAGAGATGATCAGCATCCTCCCTATGTTGATTACACAAGTGACATTTAGAGCAGAGTTGTATGCTAAAAGTTTTCAAATAGGCTTCAGTAGGAAATCTATTATGATCAATGCGCCAAATGGGGGTGATCATAGAAGGTTTGATCCATGGTTTATTAAATTGACTCACCCATTGAAAATTAGATTCATTTCCAGAAAAGGTGTGCTTATAGAAGTTTTTAGAATCTAGGATACCATTTAGAGCAGGTTCCCAAACAAGAAAGTCATCATTAGAAGAAAAATGGTGATTATCAATAATCTACGCAATATTGTCAGGGAGGACATGTCTATGAAAATGTAAGACATCCTTTATAGAATGACATGTATCTTCCGAAATAATATTAGGCGGTAACAATGATATCAAGGAGTTACCACACCATTTGTCACACCAAAAATTGATGGAAGAGTCAGCACTAACCATCTATCTATAATTTTCCAGGATCTTGTTATATGAGTCCCTAATACAAGGCCAGATATAAGAGTTTATGTAATTAAAATTCCCATTTAAGAGTTTAGAGTGGAATCTATGGTTCAGGAATTTGGAATCTTTGGAAGTACAATTAATAATACGCCATGTAAGACGAGCCTGAAGAGCATTATTGAACAACTTTATATTTTTTATACCAATGCCACCTTTGTCAAGAGGTTTACAACATGATTTCCAAGGGATAGTGACAAGTTTCCTTTCAAGAATACTACCCGTCCAGATGAAAATTTTAATATGAGTATTAATTTTCCTGAAGATACCGATAGGCCATTTATAAATCATAAGAGAGTAGACCATTTTAGAGACAATGGTCAATTTGACAAGACATATTCTTCCATCCATGGAGAGAAATTTCCCTTTCTAAGTAGAGAGTTGGTTTACGATTTGATCAAAGATATTAGCAGAGTATCATGCTTTAGGATGACCCCAAAATATTGGGACGCCCAAGTATGTGAAAGGTAAGAGGCCTTCTTTAATTCCAAGATAAATAGTAATGCTAGATTTTCTTCTAACAGGAAAGCTCTTTACAAAAAAAATATACAATTTATTCCTGGAAATCGCTTGTCCTGAGACTTACTCATAGTGATGAAGAGATTTATTGAGGACATGAATGTTATTTTGATCCCCTTTAAGAAACATGATTATATCATCAGCATATAAAATGTGGGTAGGGGTATTTAGGTTTCAGGAAACTTGTATAGGCTTAAGCTAACCCTGAGCGACCAGATTATTGAGAAGTTTGCTTAAGTAATCTTCAGTAATAACAAAAAGGATGGCAGAAAGAGGGTCACCCTTCCTGACTCCTTTAGAGAATTTAAAAAAACCTCTAGGGATGCCATTAATTAGGATAGAAATAAAAGTAGAGCGAAATAATGTTTTAAGTCTTCCAATGAAAGAATCATGAAATCCAATGTTTTTTAAGACTTTGAAGATAAAGTTCTATTCTATGGTGTAAAAATCCTTTCTGATATCAAGTTTGATGGCCACACACCCCCCTCTAGTGTTTTTATTTAGACTATTAGTACATTCGGAGGCAAGACAAATACAGTCCTGAATGGACCTTCCTTTAATGAAACCGAACTGATTCCATGAGACTATTTCATTTCAAATAGGTGCCAGTATATTCGTAATAATTTTGGTAATGATCTTATAAATAGTGTTAATGAGAGCAATAGGCCTGAATTGATGGATCTCTGAGGCATTTTCAACCTTGGGTATTAAAGATAGAAATTGAGCATTGATTTCATGAGGTAGAGATCCATGAATGAAAAACGTCTTAACAAGGTTACAAACATCATTGTGGATAATGTACCAATGCTTTTGATAGAAGCTGTTATTGAACCCATCCGGACCAGGCGCACTATCTGGATTAAGGCCAAAAACAGTATCCTTAATTTCATGATCAAGAGGGGAGCTTAAAAAAGATTCATTGTCTCTTTCATCCACCATTAAATGAATAATATCAGATCTGAGATCAATATTTATCTCTGGGCCATTAAAAATGTTGTAAAAATACGAGATAACATGATCCATTATGGATTCTTCATAATCAATGATCAAGTCATTATGAATAAGCTTAGAAAGGGGACGATTTGCCTTTCTGATTATTTGAATGGAATTATAAAATTTTGTATTACGATCACCATCTGCAATCCGTTTAGCCCTAAACATTTTCTTACAAATATTATCCTTAAATGTGAGCAGAGAATTAAGTTCAAGGGAGATATTTTCTTCCAATTGAGGGTCTATATTAAAATTCGAATTAGTTCTTTGAATTTGGACGTGGGTGAGTTCATTTTCAAGAGAGGAAATATCTAGATCAATATGAGATTTTGTAGATTTACACCATCCTTTAAGGGCCTGTTTTAGAATTTTCAACTTGAACATGCATGCAAAAGAATCCTTATGGTGTTTCATAGAGTTCCAAGTGTTATGAATAAAAGTGACACAATCAGGATTCGAAGACCAAGCATTATTAAATTTAAAAGGAAGAACAAGCTTACGGTCATTCATAAGGAAGCTTACTAGAATAGGATGATGGTCAGAATTAAGTCTAGGAAGAGTTATACTAGATATATTATCCCAAATATCAAGGGCCTTCATGTTAACAAAAGCCCTGTCGAGCTTACTAGCAACAGTTTTGTTATTCTGTTTTCTATACCAAGTATATTTATCACTAGTGAGAGTGACTTCAAAAAGGTTACAGTCCTCAATAGATGACCTGAATTCCCTTGAGGATATAGAAATATGTGAGGGATCAATTTTTTCACAAGATTTAAGAATGGAATTGAAATCTCCCATAACTACCCAATGGTCCTAAATGAAGTTGTCCATATCAAAAATATCATTCCATAAAACCCTTCTATCTTCATATCTATTATTGGCATAAACCATAGAGAAAAAGGTATGGCGACCATTCAAAAAGAAATCACAGGTAAGTTGTTGCTTAGTATTTTTAAAGATGTTGATATTTTGTAAGGTATTGTGATAAAATATCCACATAGAGTCAGTTTGAGGACCATTTTTACAAGAGCCTAGAAAACTATAATTAAGGGCACCAAATCTCATGAAGTTCATTTTGAAGTTGACTTTAGGTTCTGAAATGGTAAAGAGATGAGGCTTGTGAGTGTTTAGAAACCTCCTAAGTGTTGTGGAGGTATCATTTTTGGCCAATCCTTGGCAATTCCAATATAGAAAATTCATTTCTATTTGCGTTTTGGGTTAGAACCCTTCCTTTTTTTAGATTTTCCATATCATTTTTTCCCTTGGGATCGCGTAACCATAGGGGAAGAAGGAAGATTTTTTTGGCCTCATGAGTTTCAGAACTTGGAGAGGCAAAAAATTTCAAATTAGAAATTGAAATAGGTTCAGAAACTGGAGTGCCAGTAAATTGCAGGACTGGCCATAGAAGGAACTTTCACAGCTACTTGAGCAGGAGTCTGTTCTGTTGGAGGATTTGTGGAATCCATAGGTAGGACAGTATAGTCCTGGAGGATAGTATAGACCTGTGGAATTTGTGAAATGTCATGTGTAGTAGAAATAGTGGCAGTGTTAACATTAGAACAATGTGTGGAAGTTTCAGTAGCAAGAATAAATATTTTGTCAGCGGATGTGGGAATAGGATTTGCAGAAGGAGGTTGTAACAAAACAGAAGTCCTCTTGTCAACAGGGGGTGTGAACTCCACCCTGTTAACCAGATAGATTGCAGCAGTTGAGGAGACTCTGAGTGAGAAACAGAGTCATCAACAGTAGTGTGTGCAATGTTGTGAGTAGAAATATCAACAGTAGTGTAAATGTTAACAGCATGAGTCACCAGAACATCAATTTCAGGAACAGAAGTAGCCATTTTATCAGCAGATGAAGATTGAACAGAAACAGAAGCAGGAGTGTGTGCAATGCTGTGTGCAAAATTATCAGCAGCAATGTCAGCATTAACAACATGAGTAACCAGAGCATCCATTTCAGGAACAAAAGAATTAATTTTATCAGCAGATGTAATTTGAACGGAAATACCTGGTTCTGAGAATTTATTCAGCTCACCTTGTGTCTGATTAGAAGCATCAGAGGTGCCATTCAGATCCAAAGGCGCCAAGGTAGCTTTCTCCAAGTCCCTAATAACATGCTCAATCAAAGTTAAAGTACCAGAGGTAGAAGCAACAGTAGCTGAATTGGAAATAGAGGTAGGAATTTTGTCCAGATAAATATCAGAAATAGACTCATAGAGATTCATTTTAAAGGTTTCATATTTAATAGTCTATGTATTTAATAACATTTCCATTATATTAGATGTTCCTTCATGAGAAAAAGATAAAGTATCCCAAATTTCAAAAGCAGTTTTTCATGCATATATTCTATTGAATTCTTTATCACCCAAAGAACAAGAAAGAGAATTCATTGATTTATAGTTATTTTTATATGTATCTATGGTAGAATCATCACATTCTAGTAGTTTTATGAATTTAAAATTTATCTATAATGTCATTCTAAAATTCATAACCCATGCTCTCAGTAGAATTTTTCATCTTCGTTTCCAATAACAGTAATTTGGTCCATTAAAAATGGAGGTATTTTGGAAGAAACCCCCAATTTTATATTATCTATAAGGAACTAAATCTGGAAATAACAAAAATTTGAGACCTTTAAAATACAAATAAATTATAATTAAAAAATTCTTAGGAAACATCTTATACCAAATGTTGGTCGAATTGAGTAACTCAAGAGGGGATGAATTGAGTTCCAAATAATTTTTCTTGTTAAAAACAAGTTTAAATAAAACCTCAAAATTCGAAACAAATTTTCTCATATAATAAAAAAAATTGTTTTATAAATGTTTTTTCTTTTAAAATATTTATCAAATATTGATTACTTATCAATTAAAACAATATAGGAAATTACTTTAACTTTTCAAATAAATTTACTTGAAAAATAAAAATATAAATAAAAGTTAGAATAAATATAAAAGTAAAGGTTTTTTTGTAGTTTAAATCAAATATAGTTTAAATATTTGAAATTGGAAAACGAAAATAATTTGCAGAAAAGAATAGACAAAAGGTTCAGTCTCAAGCCGAGACATGATCCCATCCACATTGAAATCACTCACTTCTATGAAGATTAAATAAAAATAATATGACCTACAACCTAAATCTATTATTAACACAACAAATTACAATAATTCTAGGCTAAATTTCTCTTCTTTAGTTGTACATGAAAAAAATAGGACACACAAGGACCTCTTCCACATACACAATTTGTAAGAAGATGAAAATAGATAGAGAGAATATCAAGTATTCTCCAGTTCTAGCACATGAGTGAATGTGTTATAATAAAAAGAGTAAACAAAACACTACTTGAAAGTAAAATCAAACTAAATAAACAGAAAATAATAAGATATGGAAAAGGTAGTTTTTCTTGGTCTGCAATTATTCAGATACTTGAGTATCCTTAAATATGGCTTGGTGAGAAGCTTTAATGGTTTCTATAAAAGTTTTAGTAAAATAGATTATAATGAAGGTTATATTTTTCTATATGTAGGAAATGATAATGATCTTAAATGTGTTTCACTCTTTCAAAATCTATAGTATTTATGAATAAAATGTGTAAGTTCTCATTACGATACTTTCAGTATTCATAAATTCTTTCCCATCTTTTTCATTTGTGATAGCACTAGTGCATGAGGGAGTCTTTAGAGAATATAAAACACTACATTCACCTGTTGAAGAATAATCATCAATATCATATATATACTCATATTTATCTCTGAAATATTCTTCAATATGTCCATGAAATAGTTTAATGAATAATCATTAAATAATCCTTATGTATAAATTTCAATAAAATAGATGTTAGAAGCATTTAATTCAAATAATACCGAATAGAAATGGTACCGCATCTAATGGAAATAAATATATATAAGTTATAAATAACTTGTTCAAATATGTTTTTGTTAGCAAGACATATTTAGAGATATGAAATCTCTGGTGGTGATCCATTATGGTGATGACTCATTTGAACTAATGGTCTCTCAATATGGTGGTGATTCATGTATGAAGATAAATCATTCTTAGAGGCAAGACATTCTGGGAAATAATCATGTCTGGTGGTAGCTCGATTCTGGTGGTGACTCATGTTTGGTAGTATCTCAACTCTAGAAGTGACTCAAGTCTAGCGGAGCTCAACTCTGGTGGTCAAACATTTTGGCAGTGAGACATTTGAACTAGCAGTGATTTATGGATGGCAGTGACTCATTCCAACACTTAACCAAAATTTTATCAAATTTTAACATAAAATAAAATGACATAACAAAACTATAAACTCATTAGAAGCATAATAAACCTGATTTTTTATCATTAAAATAAGTAGGTTCCAAAAAAAAGGTCACTCGTCTCTGATAATAATCAATGAGAGCACAATAGTTAGTCAACTAGTCCATTCTAAGGATCATGCTGAAACACATTATCTATGGAATTTTGAATCTCTAAACATTATCAAAGCTAGAAACCATCATCATATAATCTATATAGATATTAATATGACATACTTTCCTTCCCATGGGTGTATTGATAAAAAATTATCTCAGAATATAATTTTTCTAGAAAATCCAACCCAGAAACTACATGATCCAATATAAATTAATTAGAAGTTCCTATGTCCAAAAGAGAAAAAAAAAATTATAGAAGAAATTCAGATCATACCTAAAACAATTAGGGTCCCTCTCCACCATTTTTTGAAGCATGATCAACTACATAAGCCCTGCCTTCCACCACTCCATGATGCCTCAGCGGCTCATGAGTCACATAATTTACCTACACTTATGGGGTTTTCACCTATTTTTGTTGTCCTGTGCCCACCCTTACTATGTGAATCCTCAAATTAATATCATAGAACTGATTCATATGCCCTGTTACACCACAATAGTGAAAAGTATTAGGATAATAGGTACATTTTTGGGGAAGTTTTTCTTCCTCAGACAATTGTATCGTTTATCAGATTCATTCCCTTTATAGGGACTGATGAAAACCACCCTGTCATCCATCCTCTAACTTATTCATTATATTCAAATAATGAGAAACTATAACTACACTAAATAAAGTACATGTTGATCCAATGATATCTATAATAAGAACTATTTAATTAACATCCTCAAATCCCCTCTCAATTTTTAGATCATTTTGAATCACTACAGCATAGTTCATCATATTGAAGTTACTGACTTGATGTTTCAGCTCTAGGTGAAGACCAATCTCAAAATTTGGATTTCTTACCTTATTCCCTTCTAGAAGAGTATGAATAAGAATTATATCTACAAAATGTGATGAATTTGTAGACATTATCATCATCTCTAGATGAATATCCATGAACTCTGAAAAACGGTCCATCTTTAGTGATTCTAGGAAGAACTCCTCCAATAAGATATCCTTAAAATTCACACAAGGAATACCTTCTCATATACTGTCCTACAGCATGACATCCCATAATCTTCCAACTACCCCTTAAAGAATAAAGGTTATAAGATAGAATTTATGGTTTTCTAGGGTATCCACTAAGTCAAATATTTTCTCAATGACCCATATCCATCCCTCTATATCCCGAGAGCCTCTAGTTCCTTAGAAGTATGGGGGATACTAGAGTAGTAAGATATAAGAAAAATCAAACATCGTTATCTCACCCTTGTGGTATTCTTCACCCTGAAAAGGCACTAGTCAAATGAGTCCTGGCTAGACTGATTCTATAATTTGATCCACAATAATAACTAAGGGAACATGACTGGTTGCATCCTCCTTCACAACATATGGTTCAAATGGTGGTGAAAGATGTCCATGAGGTATTATTTATTGAAATTTTAGAACAAACCATAGATAAATCCAAAATTTTAAATAAAAAAGTGATAAAAACATAGGCATGAACAAGGGTTTAAAAAATGTTTATGTCGATAAGGAAACCTTCAAGAATAATGAAAACCCCCCTAAGAACTACCAAAAACCCAAGCTAAGCCTCTAGTACATGAATTTTAGTAACAACCACACATATAGAAACTCTTTTATATAATACAACAAACCTAAATAAAATAATGCAATAAATAATACACCAAATAACATATCACAATTTCAAAAGGAATTTAATTATTTGGGAACTATCTAATTCAAGAAAAAAATATTTGGCATTTGATCCTATATGCCTAACATGATGTATAAATGCACACAAAATCCCATAAATCAGAACACCAACATCTTGTGCATCACCCAAGGTCAATTTAATTTAAAGGTAACATCAAACATCAAGAACATAAAATCCTAGTGATGAGGGCCTAGTATTACATATACCAAATCGATGAAGATATAATAACAAGTTAGTGAACCTAGTGCTTTGATACTATAATGTAAATCCTCGACCTGAACTGTCAATCTAAGCCAAAGTTCCACACTACCTCATGTTAACCTCTCTATATGCAAGAGGTTGCTGACTAGTGATGAGGGCCTATGGAATATGATTGGGAGACTATTTTATCTATACCAGGAAAACATCTATGAACAATATTGGAAGTGATAATAAAAAGTGGAAAAAATTATGAATAAATAAATAATCAACAGTGTATTAGAAAATACATATCAAACCTTCCAATCCAGTATCAATATGGAATGTCAGTTATATAAACCAAAACTAAAAAAATAATCCAATTTTAGGATGAAGTAGATGAGGAAAATGATAATATTCAATTTGTTTTATTTTATCAAGAAAGTTTAAGAAAGAAGAAAGGATGTTTGAGAAGAAAGGAAAATCACCTCACTTTGTATTTGAATTGGAATAAACATAATATTCAGTGAATCAGACTTAAATTACTTGAAAAGGTTGATCGTATTGAGGAAAAATCTTGTTGGAAGTAAATGGTCATCAGATTCACTCCAAATTTAACATGTAAGAAAAGATCATAATGAAGAGAATCACGTTCTACGTGACTATGATTTAAATTTGACGATGCTTTTCTGATCTTGGATTTCTCATAAATCACAACTATTTGGAAAAATTATGATGAATGATTGATGAAATAAATGGGGAGTGAAAGATATGTTTTCAATCGTATTCTTATTGACCATATCGGAATAAATAAGGAAAATATGATTGAGATCATATTTATCCTGATTGTAATCAGGACAATCATTTTCAGGAAAATTAAATTTTTTACAATCGTATTCATGTTGAGTTGGAAAGAAATAAAGTTATTGGAGTTTTGGGAAGTTTCAATACCTTCCATTGAAAGTTATATGATGTTGAATACAGTTCTCAATGTATTAGAAAGTCATGAAGGAATTCATGAAACAAGCTAAAGTTTTAAAAATAAGAAGGAAGTTGTTGAATTCAAAATTTTTGAAACTGGTCCATCGTATTCAGTATTTCATTATATTCACCAGAGGTAGATTTTTTGTTTGAGAGAAGTTGATGGTATTGTATTCATAAGAGAAATATGAACTAGGATTTTTTTTCAAATGTTTTTTTAATTGGGTTAAGATCCATTATATCATAATTGATTCCAATTCATATTTCGAAAGAGAATAAGAATAATATGTGATTGAATCACCTCAATAAAGTGGATCAAGATAATAGCTAAAGGAAATAGTTGAATGTGTTGTCAAGGAGGAGCTTGAAATTATAAGAATTTTTTTGTTTTCAAATGATTGTATATAGACTCAAAATGATGAAAAATTGTCTTAATATATTTTTCAAAGAAGATAAAATCTTTTTATTTATTCATACATTAATATAAAATTGGTATAGATATTCATAATGAGGAAATCAGTGTGAGAAAATCAGTATGGGAGTTGGAATTAGATTTGTATCTAGAAAGAAACTCTCAAGAAAAGTTGAATTCATGGAGAATATTCTAGAAGAATCAAGAAAAAATGAGAAGAATTATGATGTGTGTATAAAGTCAAGATGCACCCTAAATTCAAGGAATCATGAAAATTCCAGGAATTTGGTTGAGAAGGAAACCATTTCATATTCCCAACAAAACCACCTTTGGGTCACCTATAAAAGGAAATAATTATATCATATTTTTCCAATTCTGATAATGAGTGTAATATTGACAAGATAAGAGAGAGAACCTATGAAATTTAAGGGAGAGAAATAAGTTTCTATATTGAGTTGTGTTGAAGAGTTTTTTATAGAGAGAAGTGAAAGTATATGATATAAGATTGCAATTTATTCAGATAATCATTTTATTTATTGGATTATCGTATTCAATTATTTATTCCATTCTACCTATCATTGTATTTGGATGGTGATCATATCAGCTTGGAAAATCAGATTTGGATTTCCATATTGGGATTTCCAGACTGACGAAAAAGGAGTTCTGAATTGTGTCGACCGTATTCTAATGGAAATATATTATTATATTGGGTAATAATATTGTAAGAATCAGACTGGTCTGATCGGACTAGAAAATCACACTGAGTTTTATATCAAATTAATTTTTGTTCTTACTAGCTTTTGGGTAAGAAACTGATGAATTTTTTTGAAAAGAAAACATTTTTAAAGAGTGAAATGGAAAAAAAGGTAACATGTGTTGTTACAGAAACATTATATTACCCCATTTGTGCTAGTGGGTGCACAAGTACTATTGTATTGTTTACATAGTTCTACATGATTTCAAGGTAATATCCTACTCATTGTATTACACATAAAATGGATTATTTTCTAGTGGATTGTGTGGTTTTTTATCATTTCCAAACCAAACCATGGAAGTTGCTATTATTATTGATTGTTGAACCTTATAAATAATTTTGTTCTTGTGGATTTGTTTTTGAATTTTTTTCAACATAGAATGAAATATTTAATAAGAGGTGAAGGATGTTTCAATTGAAAAGAGACAAAAAATAAAAAGTATCACTGATTCAATCCCTCCCCCTCTCAGTGATACAATTATCCTGATTGGGCACTTTCAACTAGTATCAAAGCTGAAGGTTCCCTTCACTCATTCTTTACTGATGGATAATTTGAATTATGTGAACAGTAAAGGTATTTTAGTTTTTGATGGAATGAATTATCATATATATAAATATAGAATTTTTCATTGTCTTACATCTACTGGATATGATGTTCTTAAAGTTAGAACATATGGGTTTACTCCTATTAATTATTTAGTTCCTCTTATATTTGTTGATAAGAAGAATATTGAGAATAATGGAAGGACCAGGAATGTTTTATTATCATCACTTTATAAAAGTGAATTCCTAATGGTGAAAGGTGTTTTTACAACCAAATCTATATTAGATAAATTGAAAAACATATATGAAGGCAATACAAAATTTAAGAAGGAAAAATTACATGTCTGGAGATTCAATTATGAATATTTAAATATGGGTGAATACTAATCTGTTAGGGACTACTTTTCTTGGGTGAATGGAATTTTCAGCACTATTAGATGTCTTTGTGAAAAGTTAGATAATTCTATAGTTATTATAAATATTTTGAGAATCCTTTCGGAAACTTTTGATGAAAATGTCTCTTCACTAGAGGAAATAGATCCAAAAACATTATCTCTAGATTATTTTTATATAACTCACATTACTTATGAAATTATAAGGGAGAAAGATATGATAAGAAAAACAAATTTTGATAGAGAAATTTCTTTCAACGATGATAAGAAAGAAAATTAAAAGAATTTTTTATTGAAGATAAATCTGGTAAATCCGATTATGAAAATGAGGTGTGTAAAAATTTTGATGACATTTTATCCTTGTTTTCTAAAAATTTGAAAAGTGGTATAAGTAAATAAAATGGGAAACTTCCCTTAAAATATTTTTAATGTGGAGTTGTTTGGAATTTTATGGGAAATTATCCTCAAAGAAAGAAATAAAAGGATAGTGATGAAGAATAAATAAGGCTTATAATATCATGGGATAAATAGGGAGATAAAAGGAAAATCATATTCCATAGGTAAATATAGAAAATTCATCTAATCCAAAAGAAAAAGTTTCTTATCCAAAGATGAAGAAGAAGAAGAAGGTGATGTTGAATCTGAAAAATCTATTCAGTAAGGTATTTATAATACTATTATTACAATAGTTAATGATGAAGAATTTTGAATCATAAGTTCCAAAGAATAATAAACTCAACATGAATTTCATTTTAAAGAAGAGATAAAATAATTGCTAAGAAATATTGGAAGGCCTGAGAAGAAAAATAAGAAGTTGGAAGATAAATGTTCCTCAACAAACAATCAAGAATTTATTCATGATAATAAGGTTAATATGGTGAATGAAATTGATTACTTGAATAAATATATTGAGAAAGAAAATAATTTTAATGAGAATCTAGTGGTGAAGCTAAAGGAAAAAATAATAAGAGTTGTAACTTATCCAACAAAAGATTTCTAAAGCTGAACAAATAAATAAAAGTTTCAAAAAACATATCCTTAAAGTTGGTGAGAGTTCTTAAAAGGTGAAACTAGATATAAAAATACATTAAAATGTTGATAATAAATATGTAATTATTTCTAATAGGAAGAAATATGGAAAAGTTATGTATGTAGCCAGAACCAATAAAGTTGGGAATTAAAAAGGTTCAAAATAACCAGAGTGAAAATGATTCCAAATATTCTAGATCCAAAAATATTTCTAATACTTCTAATTCTGATAAGGATGAAAATAAAAATAAGATTATTATTGATAATAAAAATATTGGTGGCTCGGAAAAGAAATCCCGGAAGGTTGCAGAGAAACTTATTCACAACTTCGATGAGTATGGATGTTTTAGAAGATAATAATCTTTCTATGGTTACTTATGGTATTATGGTGGATTAGAAAATATATAAAATATGTTTTATTCAACCTTAAATATTACTACTAAGATATATTTTATGAAAGGAAAAGGTTTATGGGAAGATAATTTCCTCAAAATAAGAAATATAATAAGAATGTTCAAATGAAACCTGAGAAGGTTGGAGTAAATATTGAAAATGGGTTTAAACCCCTAGAAAATATTTTTAAAATATGTGAACAACCTAGAAATCTTGTTAAATGTTTTCTTGTTTTTTTATTATCATAACAAAATTTTCTTCTCAATTCTCAAAAGCCGAAGGTGAATAAATAAAAGTAAGAAGAAAAGGTTCTTATTGTTGAAACTGCTTTGAAATCTATAAAAGGAGAACAACCTTGGAATCTTGATAGCATGTTTTCTTCCCATATGGAAAGAGATCTAAAGTTTTTGAAGAATGTGAAAGATTTCAAAGAAGGAACTTTAACATTCGGCAATGATGAGTCACTAATAATCAGAGGTGTTGGAACAACTATTATTGGGAAAGAGAAATTGGAATCAAAGAAATATTTTTTTGTTAATGGGTTGAAACATAACCTATTAAGTGTTTTATAATTGTTTGATGAATTTAAAACTTACTTTACTGAAATTTTGTTTTTTTTAAAGAGTGAGAAATAGGGAAATATTGTTACAAGAGGCCAACGTACAAAGGGAAACTTGATTCAAGTTGGTGAAATAAAAAAACTCTTGTTATTTCAGTATGGAGGAAGAAAATAAATTATGGCATAAGAGGCCAAGATAAATGTGTCAAAGAAACATGAGAATTTTATATAAAAGAAATAATGTCTGAGAAAATCTTTATTTTCCAAGAATAAGAGATTGGTGTTTCACTATATTTTAGAAAGGAAATATTACAAATAATGTGCACAAGAAAGTTGATATTTGTTCCAAAAATCCCCTAGATATTATTCATTTCGATATTTGTAGCCCAATGAGAAAACAATAAAAAAAATTGATAATTATTTCATTAATTTAATTAAGTATTTTACATTAATTAATTGTGTTATGTATAAGAAACATAAGTTAAATGCTTTGAAAATGTTTAAAAGTTTTAAAAGGAAAGCTGGGAAGGAATGTGAGTATTTGGTGATGAAGTTGAGAACAGAAAATGGTGGGGAATATAGAAGTGGAGAATTTGAAATTTATCTTGACAATTATAGAATTATGAATTAGTATGGATCTCTATATACTCTCCAAAAAAATGGGTTTTTGAAAGAAAAAAATATAATCTTGGTGGAAATGGGGAGAATTATATTACTTGAACTTGGTCTTTCTCATTACTATTATAGGCAACCCATGAGTACTATAGTGTATATTCAAAACTGATATTTATATAGAACAATATCACATATGAATCTATATGATTTTTTTATGGAAAAAAATACAAGTTTGAAATAGTTAAGATTATTTGGGGGTCCATAAATTATAAATAAGTTGAAAATTTTGGAAGGTTTGAGAAAAAAGGTGAAGAAGGAATATTTCTTAGATATTATATAGAAGGAAGAGAATATATATGTTTAAAAAATAAATAGGAAGAATTTTTTATTCAATTGATGTGAAATTCATTGAAATATCTTAGGAAGATAAACACATTCATACTGAAAAGTAAGTTAAGATAGAAAGGTTCGATAACAATTCTAATAAGGATACAGAAAATTATAATCCTATTCAAATAGAATAATCGAACTTGGTTATTTCCAATAATGAGGAAGATACTCCAAAATCTCATCCTCATTCAATGAAGAAAGTGGAAGCTCAGAATATCATTGGAGATCAATATCATTAGGTTTAAACAAGAAAAACAAAAATTGCTATTACACATACTTATTTGTTTTCAAAAGTGGAGCTGAATTGTGTAAAAAAATATTTTGAGTATCTGGAATGGGTTCCAGAAATGAATGAAGAGTTGGAACATATTGAAAAGAATGATATATGGGAACTCATACCCAATCTAAAAAATAAATACATTATTCGTAAAAAATGGGTTTTTTGGAATAAGATGAATAAAAATGGTGAACTGATAAGAAACAAAGAAATATTAGTGTGTAAAGGGTATTGAAAAATTGAATGTATTTATTTTGATGGAATCTTTTATTTGGTTTCAAGATTAGAGACAACAATAATTTTTCTAAATATTTATAGACAATGAGGTTACAAGATATTTCAAATGGATATTAAATCATCATTCTTGAATGGTGGTCTTGATGAGGAAGTTTGCATTGAACACCCTTATGTATTTGTTGTTAGGAAATATGAAATTTATGTGTGCATATTGAAAAAGGATTTTTATGGGATAAAACGAGCTCTGAAAGCATGGTATTCCAAATTGGATACATGATTATGGAATATGACTTTCAAGAAAGGATGATTTGATAGAAATCTTTATATTAGAGAAGGTCAAGAGTATTCCCTCATCGTAATTGTTTATGTTGATGACATTATATTTTCTAGGAATGAGGAAAGAAGTTGTGAAAGATTTGATTAAAAGATGAAGAAATTATTTCAAATGTCTATGTTGGGGGAAATGAAATACTTTCTTGGGTTAAAAATTTTAAAAAATAAGAAACATATATTACTTTCTCAATAAATTTATCCTAAGGAACATATGAATAAGTTTATTATTGAAAACTCAAAACCTATTTCCACACAAATTTAAGTGGGAAAAAAGGTGCCTAAAGATGGAGAAGGGAAAGAAGTTGATCATAAAGAATTCCAAAAGGGAATTAGAAGTTTTTTTATTTGACTATGTCAAGACATAACATTGTTTATGTTGTCACCTTATGTGAAATATTTTAGAGTGCTCCAAAATAATCACATTTATTTTCTAGAAAAATAATTTGCAGATACATCAAAGGAAAACAATCATAATCAGGAATGATAGCTCAGAGTATATTAATTTTTTTGGGTATTCAGATGCTGATTGGGAAAGAAATGTTGAAGGTAAAAGATCCATGTCTGGTGGGGTATTCTTTCTAGGAAAGATTTTTTTTAGCTGGAATTAAAAGAAACAGAATTCAATAACTCTTAGTATGGATGAATCTAATTATGTTGTTACCACTCAATTTGTTACTCAAATTATGAGGATGAAAATTAAATTGGAAGATTTACTTATTGAATTCAAGGTACCCTTTTTCTTGGGTAGTGATAATTGAAGTAAAATCAATCACACTAGGAATCCAATTCAACATTACCATTCAAAACATATTTATATCCAATATAATTTCATTCAAGAGCTTGTGTAGAAGAATGAATTGAATATGTAGTATTTTCTTACATCAAAACAAGTTACTGATATTTTCATAAAACCTTTACTAAAGGGATCCTTTTCAAAATTGAGGTTTAACATGGTCATATAACCACTTTTTCAACTAGGATGAGGTATGTGTTTTTATCCCATCTTTCATCATACCATTGGATAGTGTTTTCAAGGGGGAATTGAATTTTTTATAAATCTATCATTTTGAATGCATATAAAAAGGGGGAGAGGTCGGTAATCTATGAATTTAGAATTGTACGTGTGTGAACTATTCTAACTATTTGTTGGATTAGTTGTAGGAAACATATTTTTTATTCTAGGAAAGGTGAAGAAAGGATGAAGAAAATAATGGTTGAGGAAGCATTCATAATCACTTATTTTAGACATCATGGTTTTGTTGTCAATGATTCTTGTTTCCTATAATGAGTTAGCTCACGTAGGATCATAATTATTGATAAGTAATCCATCACTTGAGGATAAAAATTTCTATGATTTTTGAAACTTGGTTGATGAATTTCCCACATGCATCATTTCATGAAGGTTGTGGTCATGTTATAATTTTATTATTTCCCAAACTTGGATTTATATTGAGACGTAGTATAGAAAAATTCTAGGGTTGATCCCATGGGTAAATAAGTAGGTAATGACAATCAATGTAATGTAACATTTTAGTGTATGATATATATTTAATTTTTTCAGTTCAGGAAATTTCTTTATATTGGGTTGGTAGTTTTCTTCAAGAATAAGAAAGGGCTCCGGATCAATTTCATGGATCTGTAGAAAAGATGATTTTATTATTAACTTGGTAGAATCATAAGGTTTAGGCTTTAAAGAAAGTGGAGGTCTCTACTTGGATATGGTCAAATAAACTTGTTCTATTTTGGAGGAAACTATTCCTTGATCAGTAAATATTGACCACCTAAATGCATTAGGATTAGCTTCTAAGTAAGAAATTTTTTAGGCTATTGGTCATAAACAAATCTAATCCAACTAGTATTCGTTCCTTCACATTGATATCCCATGGTCAATGACATTCAAATGAATTGAATAGGCAATTAACTTTTATCCTGATTATTAACCCTTAAGGTGACCAAGTTGAGAATTAATGATTTATTTAATTCAGATTCCCCTACTATCGATCCCTACCCTAGGTGGTTTAGCCACTCATGATGGAATTTAATTCAAATAAATGATGAAAAAATGATGCTTAACATGACAAAAATAATCAAGTTTAATAGATGATTAAAATTTAATGATTTTTTTAAAATAATGGGGATTATCATGTGACCAGGATTAATAAAGGAAAATCCGAATTCAATTAATTGCTTACTTGGAATGAGAATGAAAATGAATGCATGCAAAAGTTTATCTAAAATCATTGATGATCAAAGGAGACTATGAAAAAAGGGATGATGGAGATGTCAAAAAAAACCTATGATGCTTGAATTAAATCAAAATAAAGAAAATATACTAAGAAATTTGGGGTTTAGAGGAGAGGGGGTAAAAGGGAATGAGAGGGGAATGAAAACATAGTAATCATCTTATTTGGATCTCTGTAATTATCCCCTTTAAAAATTGATTCCCTGCTGCTTTATTTATATGTGAAAACATACATGACTTATAATGGGTATTCACATAATGTAATATCAATATGTGTATTCCTCCACAGATTCTGAATCTACGCATATCTTTCACACATCTCAGTTGATATTTTAAGATTTGACTCCTTTTACATCAAGTATCTGAGACTCACGACTTGTACCTCACTTCATGCATTATCTTCACAGTGCGAATTTTTTCAAAGGTTTCATGACATGTTTCATCCACTCATGTTGTGTAAGGGCTTCTATATAGGTAGTTTTCATGACATGAGTCACAACTTTCTTCACGACTTGTAATGTGTTTTTATTGTCAACAACACATCATGTAATCATGTTTCATGATGTGTAATAGGAAAATTTGCTCTGTTTTCTCTTTTGAAACTTTGGAAGACTATTTTCTATAGAAATCAACAGATACCAAGTGTATTTTAATTTAAATTATTTAAAATCCATAACTAAATGACTAGAAAATTATATGTGAATTCAAATTATCAAATTCCCTTACACTTGAACAGTTGTGTGTCCTCAAGAAAAAAAGATATCAACAGTGATTTCAAAAAGATAAGAAAATTTTAAAATAGGAAAAATTCATTATGACCAGTAAAATAAAACTATGTTTAAGAAAAAAATGATTGTCTTTAGAATCATCCCTATATAAAAAATCAGGCAAGACTTATAGCTCAGTTCTTTAAACAAATTCTAGTCTTTTAATTACAATCTCTAAAATGTTCCATGAATTATATACCCATTTGCAATTTACCTCACAATTAATTTTCTATTATCATTCAGTGTAATATGTTGCTGGAGTTATCCTCATACCCTGAGTACATGCTCCTACCATAGGCTTTCATTGGTTTTATTATCTCCTCTTTGTAATTAAAAATAAAAAATCAATCATTAGGGATTCAGCAATTAGGTTCTAATGACTCTCAGACTATGGGAAGGTTGGTAAATAGTCAAAAATAAGTTCAAGTAGGAGGGTAGGATCTAAATTATAATTCATGAAATTTGTGACAAGTTTAATAAAATGACTCCTTTAAAGCTTAAAATCCATGATCTCAGCAGCTGAGGTTGGATCCAATTATAAGTCAAGTAATTGCAAGAAGGGTATCTTATTCCTTTAATTTTCTTTTGTATATTTATTTTTTAAAATTCATGTTTAGTACAGATCTCACATCCATCCCATAACCACATATGATCCTTTAAGGGATTCATCGGTCAAGAACTTGTGATTTTTATCTTCTTAATAAGAAACCCATATCAATTTTTCATTTATTTTGTATTTTGAAAAGGAACAGAATAGAAGTAAAATACTAAAAAATAGAAATGGATCATAAATAAATAGTATGATGAGTAACATAATACACCTCCACTAAAGAATCATCCTAAGCTGTATGAAACAATTCCCACACACTTGTTCAATGTAGAATCATGTATTACAAAAATAGAAGGGTAGGAAGGTATAATGTCTTGGAATAGCTTCATCATATAAGTTCATTCATGGAAACTAAGAGTTATTGAGTGAAAGATGTATGGTGGATCTCATTAAAAAAATTTCTTCAAAAGAATTGTGTCAATCATTTTAAAATTATATTTGTTAATTCCTAGACTCAATAAGATATCAATGCAATTTCTGATAGGTTTACATGTCCTAGGTATCACTCAGGAAATATTATTAGAAAATAATATGAAATTGTAGGTTTATAATCCTCTCAAGAATTAGAATAAAAAATGAATCTTGAAATTTCTATGGGTATAAACCCAATTAATAAGTCAATTAACCATAAATTCAAAAATGTTGAATTGGAATTAAATTTATAATAATAGTAATCATTTGAAAAATATATACATATACAAAACATAGATTTATAATAGTTTACTACTTAAAATTTTCATTTATTCAAATGGGAAAAATGTTTTTCAAGTTTAATGCTTTCTTCCGGTATGAAAAACGGCTCCCAGACAACTAAGAGTAGACCTAAACCAGAGTGTATCAAAGTGAAGCTTATGAAAAACTCCCCCTATATAGAAGGATACAGTTCCCTCACTGTCCATGGGAGTATTCTATGAGTGTTATGGAAAAATAAAGCTTAGAAAAATAAAATAGAAATCGAACAAATTAAAAGTAAGGGAATTGGGAGCTCCTTGTAAGTAGTGTCATGCCATAGGGGAACTTGGGCTACAATGATGCTAAATCTAGGTCACCAAAAAAATGGGTTAGAAAATAAATCCCTATAATATATGATAGTTTAGTCCACATGTGTAAAATATATATAATCTGAATAACATGAAGGTGCACATTATGATGAGCAAGGATAACCAATTTTATTAGAATGTAGAAAATTTTACAATAAATCATAAAAAGGACTCAAAATTAAAATAAAAATACTGTAGTATGATGAATCAAACTATAAAAGTGATAAAATATGGGTTGCCTCTCATAAAGTGCTAACAGGAACATCATCATCCAGAAAGATGGACTAAAGTATCAGGCGGTGATGTCAATTGGCTCAGTGTCTCCTCTAGCTCCTACAACTTCCCAGGATAGTTTCCTCTATCTCGCAGGGTCTCTTCATAGGATTTATAAATTCATAAGAATTTTGAGCTCAAATGTGGTGGGAAGTGTATCTATACTAGTTTTGATTGCTGCTATGTATGAATCTCATATGAGAGTTCCTGAAGTTGGAATTCTATTTTAGCCACCTGTTGAGTCACTCTTTAAACCTGAACAGATGGTGGTATAGGTACATCTATAATCAAAGACAACATTGAGGATCTAGACAGGGATTTAAAAAAATTAATAATATGACAATTAATCCAAGTATATGTGATGCAAAAAATAGTTCCCATGTATAAAAATGAGTATAAAAGTAACAAATGTGGTAATACATAGAAGAAAATGGAAAACCCACTAGCCCTGGCACAAAAGTATACAACCAAGAATGAGTAATGTGGACAACAAAGATAATATGTCAGTACCACAAATCTCCTCCATGGTCCACTCGTGATCAGATGGAGGTGGTGGCTGGATGACGAGATCATTGGAAGTGATGTCAGCGGGGGTGGGAAAATCAGCTACGGAGGGTGGTGCTGTGGTGACAGGAAGATGAGCTGGGTGACAAGTGGAGAAGTTTTGACCCCCGGTGTGGTGGTGGGTCTAGCAATAGTATCTAATAAAATAATATCAGTGTATGCATCATTGGCCTCCCCCTTTCCCACTCAGGCCTGGTCAGTGAGCTACTCCTGCTGGGCAGTAGGTTCAGTAAGCTCAGAGGGAAAGTCAGTATGTGTTGTGGGTGGGGCGGGGTGGTAGAAGAGGAGGGGCCAACAGGTTCTAGTGGTGGATAAGAATGTGAGAGGATGTGGTGGAGTGGTGAAATCATAAATCTCAACGAATGGTATGTGTTTTCGGTCTGAGATCCTCTACAGGTTCTCCAAGATGCATAATTTCATGGACCAGAGATCGGATAGGGTGTGATGGGTGAATTGAGTAGTGTTAGTAGCTCCTAGAATATGGGTGGTAGGTGGGGGAGGAGGATTGGAGGGTGGATTATGTGTGGGGGCCACTCTAGGTGCCTTCTGTGTTGTGATTTCTCCCTACTGTACTCCGAGTGTAAGAACATGGTTATTACTTTGAGGTACGGGTCTTTTTTCGGGTTTTTTTAGAAAAAGGTGAAAAACATGACAAGCACTGGCTGAAACCTATCACCTGTCATGGATTAGGGTTACATGTTGTGCAATCTTAAGTACACGCAGTGTAGTCTAGCCTTGTGAGATGGCCATACATGGCATGTAGGGATGTTAGTGAGGATGAGAGAACCTGCCAAGTACACGCATTGTACAAACTATTACATGTTGTGTACTGCAAAGTACATGCCCAGTAATATTGTTGGCAAGGCATTTTAATGACGTATAAATGAAGTCGGTGAAATTGAAAAAATTACCCACATACACGATGTGTATATCTTAGTACACGCCATGTGATTTTCTTTTTTTATCAAAACGGTAAGTAGCCTCATCTTCTTCTTATAGAACCCTCCTCTTCTAGTTCTCGAATAGTAGTGCCAGAGGAATATTTCCTTCTCATTTATTCATCCAATCCTTGATTCAAAAGCTTCCAGATGCATTAGAATCCCATCGGTAACCTCTCGATTCCCCTTAAGCTGTTATTCATAATTTCTTCTCCAGTCCAAGTTATCGAGGGATGAGATTCTATGCACGTTTTGTAGATCTACCCCATTCTAGGACAAATTAGAGGCTGAAGCTGGATTAGGAGTATCCAACGAGTACAAGGTAGGTGGTGCATACATTATTTTGTGTTTTTTCAGACTTTTGGGTGGCACAGCCTTTGGTTCATCTTCATTTATTTTTGAGAGATACCATGTTATAACTGCTTTTTCATATTGAATTGATTTTTAAACCCTTCAGATGCCATTGGGCAGGCCCCATACCTGAATTTATTGAGCGAGGTCAGGTGAGAGGTCATTTCTCATTGGATTATTTTTTCTAGGGGAGCCAAAATGGTTATAATTGTTTTTTTTTAAACTAGTATGTTTAAATTGTTAAATCATGATTAGGCTGGTTAGAGGAATTTAAGACCTCAGTGATGATATGTTATAGCTGATAGCTAATGCAATTCAACTATTTAAATTGAATTGTTTGTTAAAAGTGCATAATTGTGTTTTATATATATGTGTAATGATTGATATTACATATGTTGTTCCCCTTGGGTTTGTTATCGGTGCAACCTGAGGTTGGGATGACATGTCCATCGGGATTGAGTGGTGCTGATCACTAGTTGGTCTTGGACCAGATTTTCTTGGGTGGTTTTGACCATGGGATTGGGTATCATGGGTGTCGGTTTGAGACATTGTGACTGTAAGGTTGGGCATGGACCAGGATACTTAGATGGAATGGCTATCAGATTTGAGCGACATGGTCATAGGGGCATGAGGTGCTAGAGATGTTGTGTATTAGGTTCTTATTTGGTGATTTCCACTCACCCATGATGGAAAAGGCACTAATTGAGTTATGTGTACATAGGTAAACTCCATGATGAGGTGGTTTTGACCACTTGTGTGGATAGAGACCCTCTATAGTTTCATTTTAGGTATTTATGATTTGGGGGTGATTTCCATAGAAATACGCATGGAAGTCAAGGAGCCTTCAGTTGATAGAAATGGAGCTATCGGGTTGGGTGATGAGGCTGTCCATGCTTGAGGCCATGGGCCTAGATATTTATTTGAGGATAGACATTGTTTTTATTTCAGTTTTTGTGCCATGGGATGACTTCATCTTTCATGAAGGGGTCCATGGGACCGGGACACAATTGTTTGGGTGTGCCTTCAGGGAGTCGATACTTTGAGACATGATGTGTCATAGGGAACGTGGTGTCGTACTATGTGATTGGGGTGGAACCTGAGGGTTCACACAGACATTGTGACTATAAGAGTACCTTAGTACATGGGACAATTACTCTCTTCAGTTCTGAGATTCTGGCATTGGATGAAGTAGGTGACACTACCTGGTGGCTACTGAGCACTAGTGGAGGTTCTCTTTATTTATTGCATCATACTGTTTACCTTACATAGATATGCATATCTTCTTAAACACATATAATTGGTATGTACCATTGGGTGGTATCCTACTGAGAATCATCTCACACCTTACCCAAGCCCTTTGGGACACATGTAGGCTTTATGGATTTATGTATAGGTAAAGGATCAGCTTCAGGAGCTGGATCATAGTTTTATTTTTCATGGATATTGGCATGGCCCTGGAGGTCATTCATAGATATATTTTTACTTTTGTTTAGTTTCCTTTTCAGCATCAGCATGCTTATTTTTTATATAACTACAATGTTTACCCATGGGATCCCTTTTTTATTGTTATATATGACCTACTATATATGAATTCTTTGTTTTTTTGTGGATACAAGTGTTTTTATGTCATGGTGTTCTGTTTACTTTACACTATAGTTGTTTCTATATCTCTTCTACTGTTTTTATTTGATATTGGATGTGTTTCCGCTCTGTGGGTCTGGTTCAAGTCTGCTGAGTCATTAATTATTGTTGCATGTGTTATGATTATACACAAACTAGTGTATTATATTTTCCTATAGGTTATATCCTCCCCACTCTACATGTTTACACCCTTACTACTAGTCATTAGCCTTTGGTGTTTGGGGAGGTGTGCCTAAGGTCAGTGACACCCAGTCCAATAGTATTGTTCGAGTGGTTGTTTAGGTTAGGGACCTTAAAAAGTGGTATCAAAGTATGTTCTTGATTTGGATTTAGTATTAGTGTTACACTGGATACTAATGAGATTGATACTTCCTTTCTTTTCTTCTAGTCTTCCTATTTGGGACATGGTAGACTAGAGATAGGTTGTGATTGGAATTGAATTTCTAGATCATGCTTGGGTGCCTGCAGCCCGAGGTACAAGGGGTGGACCAAGTTTCCTTGGGTAGGAATTTCTATTTTTCTTTTTCTCAGATTATAGTTTATATGGTTTTCCCTGTGGTGGATCACTTGGTTTGTGATGGTTATTGATAGTGACATGTGAACATTGACCTGGTGCGGTAAGGGAGAATTAGACATTGTCCCAATACGGTAAGGTGAGGTTGTTTGTCCTTTAATAGGAAACTTTTTAGGGTATTTCAATTTCATATTGGAATGTATGCTTTGTGAAGTGATAATACCATGTGATATATGTCAATTATAATGTGAAAAAAGTGAAATGTCAAAAATAATTGATTCTTTTATATGATGTTATATTCCATGATTTAAATTTATATGAAATTGAATTTGGTAGAGAACTTGGGCATGGATCTTATAGGAGCAATCAGGTATAATGGTTGAGGTTATTTTGAACACCAGTATTGGGTAACTCGATCTTCGAATTGAGGCAATGGTGGTTTTTAGGATGGGTGTGGCCCAGGGATTTTGGATACTTGGATCTATTGAGGGTGGTTAAGGAGGCCATGAGGCTGGGATGCCATGGGGTATGGTTGAAATAGAGGTAGTAAGGGTAGTTTTTATGCGCTTCCTCTTTACTTCTTCCCCTATCTGTGTTATATATATTGTTAAATATGTTGGATGTCTGACCATTAATGGTATTCAGCGAGTTCTTCTTAGATGGATCAGATGGAGCATTAGGCGGGTGATTGTATAGTGATGTAGGAGCACGATCAAGTTCATACCCACGAGGGTGAGGTAGAGCATGAGCCATAGGTACAGTCTTAGGGACATGATCAAGTTTAGGATCTAATTATTGTAGAAATGATACTGGGTTTGATAGCATTTAGGTCGTGGCTTGACGAGCATCTCCAAACTAGACTAGTACATGTCTTGTAGGGGATCGATAAATGTGCTTTCGGAATAGAGTCCTCTACGGAGTACTTGACTCAAGAGTTCTATTAATAGCACCCACCTCTTTTCCAGGGTGAGGGTGGTCTGCAGGTGACTAAAAACTAGATGGAGAGAATGAAGATGATCTTCAAGCAGCTCAAGATGCCTCCAGGGCAGAGGGTCATGCTGGTGATGTGCATGCTCATAGGACTGGAAAAGTGTTGGTGGGATGTGCAAGTTCATGCTCATAGACATAAGTGACTCGCCTAGAAGGAAGTTGAGGGTAGGTTCTTCAAGCACATTTTCCCAAAGATGCTGAGGGAAGATAGAGCTCGAGAGTTCTTGATCATTCAGTAGGGTGACATGTATGTCATTCACTATGCAACTACTTTCACCGAGCTATCTCACTTGGCACCAGGTATGGTAATCAATGAAACCTCAAGGGTGAGGTGATTTGAATATGGCTTATGGTATTCCATCCAGGTGCAGTTAAACATATTTATGCTGGACTCATTCTTAGAGGAAGTTAATCAGGTGCTCATATCCTAGGGAAACCTGACAGACATGTCTCACTTGGGCCAGGTGGTAGCTTCAAATGATGGTTTATATGGTAGGAAACAAGGTCGAGATGAGTTCCAATAGGGCGATCATCCCAAGTACTCATCTAGACCACCTTATGGAATTTTAGAAGTGGTTTTCTTTCAATGTGGGTAGTTAGGTCTTGTATAGACTCGGTGTGATAGGCCTCAAAAGGAGTTTCTGACATGTGGAAAGGTTGGCCATCTTGATAAGATCTTTAGGAAGCCTTCTCAGATAGCTGACATTTAGGGACCGAAGAAGGCGCGGGCTCCAAATATTAGATCAGTATTAGTACCAAGTGAGGGTAGCTGAGGTTCAACTACACATGGGGGGACCGTTCATAGGCAGTGGGACCTATCGCTGGGGTCAGTGGCTAGTGACCCGTGTAGCACTGCAGGGAGGACATGCTTCAGGTAGTTGTGTGTTAGGACAAGACTAAGCAGTCCTGTGAGCTGATGATGGTTAGAGTAACACCATGGGTGTGGTCGTGATTCTCCTTTTTCTTCTGTCTGGCATGTCATGTTGAGGCATGTCTGTTTTGAGTGCATAAGGTGCAAAAGATGTATTTGTACTGACCAGACATTGGTCAGTGTGTTGGTACCATCTCAGGTGCATGATTATATATATGTATGAGGTTCTTGGCATCAGGAGCATCGGAGGATGCGGGTTAATTTATGTGCTTAGGCATCAGGGAATCAAGTGTGTTTTTTGTGATTGAGGTGCAAGGCACTGGGTTGTTTTTGAGAATCCATGGGATGTGGGACCTCATTGTTCCATGTGTTCCATGAACTCTAAGTGGACACTGATGTGGTGTGTGATATGATCGGGTGTCGGAAGCGACATGAGAGAAAATGATGAGGTGCAGGAGTGATAAAGCATCACCAAAGGACCATGGGTCCATAAATAGGTTGATGTACCTTTGATTAATTTTATTTATGGTACAATTTTTTTCTAGAGGGTTTTCTTCACCACCTTTGGAAGGGAAATTCGGGGAAAATTTTCTTTAAGGGGAATTTTGTAAAAACCTGATTCTTCCTTTAAGTTATGGGGATTTTGTTGGGCTGTTTTTTATAAAAATGGGGAAATCGTGTCAAATACTGGCTGAATGTAGTCACACGATATGGATTAGGGTTACACACCATGTAATCTTAAGTACCCACCATGTAGTCTAGTCATGTTTGAAGGACATGCATAGTGTATAGGGATGTTAGTGAGGATGATAGAACCAGCCAAGTACACATCGTACACTAACCAGTACATGTCATATAATCACGTCGGCAGGGCATTTTAATGGCATGGAAAGGAAATCAATGAAAATGGAAAAATCACCCATATATATAGCGTGTATATCTAAGTACATGCTATGTAATTTTCTTTTATTTTTTCTTAAATGGGAAGTAGCCACATCTTCTTATCCCACACAGAACCCTCCACCATTGGTTATTAAACAGTAGCACCGAAGGAAAATTCCCTTCATGTTGCTTCACCCAAACCCCAATTCAAATGTCGTCGGATGCATTGGAATCCCCTAGGTAAGATCCCGATTCATCTTGAACTATTCTTTGTAATTTCTTCTTTTGACCAAGTTTTCTAGGGTTGAGTGGTTTTGCTCAGTTTATAGATCTACCCCATTCTAGGCTGAATTAGAGTCTGACTCTGGACGAGGAGTGTTTTATGAGTATGAGGTAGGTGGTGCATACCATGTTTTTTGTTTTTTTGGACTTTTGTGTGGTGCAGACTTTGGCGCATCTGTAGGTATTTTGAGTGAGACCCTTTTATAATTGTTTTTGCATAATTAATTTATTATTAGACCCATGAGAGGCTATGGTGAATTCCCTATACCTGAATTTCATGAGTGAGGTTGGGTGAGAGTTTGTTTCACATTGGGTTATTTTAGATGGGGTGAAAAAATGGTTATAATTATTTTTTTTGTTTTAACCTGGTATGTTTGATTTTTAAGGAATGATTAAACTTGTTAAAGGCATTAAAGACCTCAGTGCTGATATGTTATAGCTAATAGATAGTGCAATTCAACTATTTAAATTCAATTTTTTTTAAAGTGATTAATTTTGTTATATATATACAATACTTTATATTCCATATGTTGTGACCCTTGGGGTTGTGACGGGCATGGCCTGATGTTGGGATGGCATAGCCATCAGGATTGACTAGTGTTGATCACTGGTTGAGCTAGGCTCAGACTTGGTTGGGTGGTTTTGACCACAGAATTGGGCATCATGGATGTCGGTTTGAGGTTATGTGACTGTCAGGTTGAGCATGGTCTGAGATACTTGGATGGCATGGCCGTCATATTTCAGTGACATGGTCGTAGGGGAACGAGGTTCCAAATATGTTGTGGGTTAGGTTATTATTTGGTGATTTCCACTCACCCATGATGGCCAAAGTGCCGATTGAGTTATGTGTATATAGGTATACTCTGTGATGAGTTGGTTTTGACCAATCATGTGGGTAGAGGACCCTAGTAGTTGTGGTTTAGGTATTTATGGGTAGGGGGTGCTTGCTACGTAAAGACACATAGAAGGTGAGGATCCTTCAGTTGATAGCAATGGGGATATTGGGTTGGGGTATGAGGCTCACTATTCTTAAGTCCATGGGCCTAGATATTTATTTGAGGATAGAAATTTTTGTTCCTTCAGTTGTTGCTTCATGGGCTGGCAAGATCTTTCGGGAAGGGGTCCAGGAGACGAGGATACTATTATTTCGCCATGCCTTTGGGATTTTGATACTTTGATACATGATGTGTCATGGGGAATTTGGTGTTGGGCTATGTGATTGGGGTGGAACCTGAGGGTTCATCAGGACTTTGTGACTATAGGAATAAATTGGTCCATGTGCCAAGGACTCTCTTCACTTCTAAGATTCCATGGTTGGCTGAAGTAGGTGACACTCCCTGGTGATTGCTGAGCACCATGGGAGGTTGTGCTTATTTATTGAATCATATTTTTCACCTTAATTACATATTCATGTATCCTTAATCACATATACATGGTACACACCATTTGGTGGTATCCTACTAAGATTCGTCCCACACCCTACATGGGACCTTTGGGACGCATGTAGAATTTATGGATTTACGTACAGGTAAAGGATCAGATTCAGGAGCTAGATCATATTACTATTTAGTGTGGAGATTAGAATATACCTTGAGGTCATTCATAGAGAGAGTTTTACTTTTGTTTAGTTTCCTTTTTAGCATCATCATGCTTATCTTTTATATAGCTATAATGGTTATCCATGGGCACCCTTTTTGTATATTTATATATATGACCTCGTATGTATGTATGATTGGTTTTTTTTAGTGGCTAAAAGTGTTCCTAGAATGTTGTTCTATTTATTTTATGTTGCAATTGTTTCTATATTTCTTCCTCTATTTTTATATGATATTGGATGTGTTTATACTCTGCAACTATGGTTTGAGCCTACTGAGTCATTTATTTTTGTTGCAGGTGTTATGATTATACTCATACCAGTGTATTATCTATTCCTAGAGGGTATAGCCTCCCCAATATATATATTTACACCCTCACTGCTAGTCGGAATCCTTTTCATTCGGGGAGGTGCACCAAAGACCAGTGAAACCCATCCCAATAGTACAGTTTGGGTGGTTGTTCGAGTCCGGGACATTACACCTAATGCCTAGTTGTAAACATCATAATGTCTCACTAGAATATTCATCTTTGAAAAAATCATAACATCAATAGCCTTCATGGGTCCAGGTGAAGTGAGGGGAAGTGTGGCCTCAAGGACTCCAAGATGGTAGGCGAGTTGTGTAATGAAAGTACCACCCATCAAAGTACCTTGCTTCCACTGTGCATGATACAAGAGTAGTATGAAAATTGGGAATCCCAATTGTAGGCTAGGCCACCCATGGATACTACTAAGATGAGGACATATACCTGGCTCACACTCCCATGTGACTCTACCTGAGAAAATCAGGTGTGGTTCAATTCTTAGTGTGGTATCTATAGTGTTGGGCTCCGCAACTATGTGGACTTTGTGATCTTGTGATCATGTTCTGAATGACCATTAAGGGAAATCATCTGCCAAAATTTTCATGAATCAAACCAAGGTTTCTTGAGCTAAAGTGTTAGAAATACCTCATACATGGAAAAATCATCTATTTTGATACCCAGACCTGTGCTAATTTCATAAATTTAAAGATCATGTGGTTGGCCACCTAGATGGAAGCACGGGCTTTCCACTACTACCTCAATGGTGTAAAACAACTCCATGAAGATATCTTAGTACATTTCTTCACATACCTTAGTGGTTCAAGAGATATAGAGGGTGTCAAGGAGCTCTAAGATATCATCATGGATGTTTAGGCTGGCTGGAAATGGCCATATCTAGGGCCTTGTTGGTCCGTATGGAATTTTCCTAAAGGCAGTCAAGGTTGACACGATGCATTGGATTATAGAATCACAAAATGAGATGATGGTAGAAGTTATCATTACTGGGTGAGTCTTCGGATCAAGATGAGAATCTATCTTGAGCATCTGGTATAGCATGGCTACTGCGGGAGGGGCTGAATGTGGGGGAGGTGCGGCACCGCATGGGCATTTGGCTAGTGGTTGTTCGTCCTAGTCTGAAGATGACCTGAAATATGTTGTTCATAGATTTTTGGTCATATCCATTTAGGGTGGAGGATGGAGGGGTTTGTATAAGGGAGGGGGGTTTGGTTGAGGCCGAAGGAGGAGGAGGGGATGTGGGGGTATGGTTTTGCGGTTGTGTAGGGGGTGCAGTGTGTGCAGCTAAGAGAGGATGGTAAGGAGATGTTGAAGAAGGGTATGGAGTTGGTTTGGTTGGTGTTCTTAAAGGATAGGGGAAGTGGCTATGAGAGGATAGGGTAAGGGAGGCGGTGTGGTGTGCACATGGCCTATAGAGAAGGAGGGTGTGACCGGGAGGGAGGGAGATGGAAGGTTAGGGGGAAGCGGGTTTGCGGGTCATGGACCTTGGGTTCATGGATTGTTTTTTAAAAATCTGACTCAGGGTGTTATATGTTGTGTAACCACATTTTACATTGTGTAATGATGGTTTTTATAGGATTTTTTACAGAAAAGTTACACGTCATGTAACGGGGTTACACGACGTGTAACTGATATTTTTAGCTCAACTTTTTCCGAAACCCTATCCTCAAGGTCCTAGTATATCCTAATATTTACTAAGGATATCCTAATATAATCTAGCATAAGATGACCTGACCTGGTTTGTCTCATAGTCAGTACTTCCTTTAATGTTAAGAACTTGACTTTATTAAGGCTCGTATGAATTTAAGGTTGATGACACAGCCTTCACAGATGGGTTATTAGAAGATTTTCAGCCTTTGACCATTAACAATGAAATGTGGTTTGTCCTCCCTTTGAATTTCAATGGTCCCATAGGGAGAACTTGAATGAAATCAAAGGGGTTGCACTATCTAGATTTCTACTTTCCAGGGAATAATTTTAGTCTTGAATTGAATAAGAGGACCTTTTTTATTGGGATAAAGATGCATCTAGAAATTTTTTGATCATGTGATTTTTTTTGTTTTCTCTTTGTACATCATATCATTTTTATAAGAATATTTTCAGATCTCATCCAACTCATCCAACTATAGCATCTGAGCTTCTATTGCTTTTTAAGAATCCATATTTATCTTTTTAATAGACCACTATGAGAAATTCTCTAGTTAAACTGGAAAATGACATGGTTTCACATAAACTAGTCTAAAATATATGGTCTCAATGGATGTTTTGTATGCAGTTTGGTATGCCCATAGTGCATCATCTAGTTTCAAACTCTAGTCACTTCGACTTGTGTTCACCATTTTCTCTAAGATTTGTTTGATCTCCCTAATTGACAATTCCACTTGCCCACTTCTTTGTGGGTGGTAGGGATTTTTTGTGTGATTTTTATTTTTTCAACCATCCTTTAACATCCTGTTTGGTAAAATTTGTTCCTCAATCATGAATGAGTAATATTGGAAATCCAAATATTGAGAACACATTCTTTTTCAAAAAATTCATGAACACTCTTCTTGTTTCATGTGATGTGGCTTCCACTTCTACCCAATTTGAGACATAGTCAACACCAACGGGAATGTAGGACTTTCCATGTGAACTAGGAAATGGTCCTAGGAAATCTATTACTCATATGTCGAAGAGCTAAACTTCCATGATTGGGTTTTGAGGCATTTATTTCCTTTTCCCAATGTTCCCAGTTCACTGGCACCTATCACAGCTTTGACAAAATTCCCTTGTGTCTTGATGCAGTGTGGGCCATAAAATTACACTTTTTAGAATCTCTATTACATTGAGCTTGAGTCCATGATTTCCTTTAGTTGGTGATGTATAAAACATTTTTATCACATTTGGGATTTCATTTTTGGGAATGAAACATCACAACATGCCATCAGTGAAATACTTGAACAACAGTGGTTTATCCTAGTAGTAATTTTTTTCTTCAACTAAAAAAATTATTTTTTTGGTAGGAGATATCTTGATGTAAAAATCCTTGGGAAAGGTAATTAGTGATATAATAAAACTATATTTGAACCTTAATGCTCAAAATAGTTTCATCAGGAAAATCAACTTCGATGTTAGTGTCATCGTTGATGAGTGATAGGGGAAGTTGGGATAAATGATTAGTGATCACAATTTTCGTGACTTTGGTGTCTGTGATCAAAATATGAAATTCTTGGAGTACGAGGATCCACTTTATCAGTCTTGAATTGGAATCCTTATTGTTCATTAAATACCATAGGGCTGCATGATCAGTGTGCACAATCACCTTGGATAAGACCAAATAGGAAGGGAACTTTTCAAAAGAATACAAAAAAGCTAAGAGTTATTTATCTATATTTTTCTAATTGACTTTATCTTCATTCAGTGTGTGGCTGGTATAGTAATTAGGAGAAAAGATGTGATGAACTCATTTCCCTAAGATGACACTAATAGTATGGGCACTTACATCACACATTAATTCCAATTCCTTATCCCATTTAGGTGAAATGATTACAGTGGATGATATCAGGCTCTTCTTCAAAGTATTGAATGTATACCAACATTATTTAGTGAATTTTAAGGGAACTTCCATTGACAGTAGGTATTTTAGTGGGTAGGAAATTTTTGAAGGTATTTTACAAATCACCTATAGAACCTATCATGTCCTAGAAATATTCTTATACCCTTAATTGTTTAATGTTTATGTAAATATTTAATGACCTTTATTTTGGTTGGATCTACTTATATGCCTTGTTTGGAAATTTTATGGCTGAGAACTATTCCACATTGAACCATAAAATGAAATTTTTTACAATTCAAAACTAGGAATGTTTCTTCACATCATCGTAAGAATAACTCCATATTTCTTAGCCAGACTTTAAAATATCACCCATAAACTGAGAAATCAACCATGAAGATTTCTAAAAACTTATATTCCATATCATGTAAAATATGTGTCATGCTCCTTTGAAAAATTTCTATTTCATTTCACATTCCAAATAACATGATCCTATAAGATAAAGTGCTAAATGGACATGAGAAAGTTGTCCTTGATTAATTAGTTGGGTTGAATGCAATAATATTATATCCTGAATATCCATATAGGAAATAGTAAAATTCATTTCCTGCTAGTCTTTCTAATATTTAGTCCAAAAAGGGAAAAAGAAAATGATCTTTTTATGTTTCGACATTTAAGCTTCTGTAATCCATGTAAACTCTCCATCTAAGGATGGTTCATGTTGAGATAAATTCATTTTCATTATTTTTTTCCATTATGAGTCCACCTTTCTTGGTAACTACTTATAAGGGGCTTACCCACTCACTGTTAGACATTGGGAAGATTATTATAGCATTAATATGTTTTATTGCTTCCTTTTTAAAAAAAAATTCATTGGTGGTGTGAGCCTCCTTTGAGGTTGGAATTTTGGTTTTGCATCTTCTTCAAGTATAATCCTTTGGGTGCATATAGTCAAAATCATTCCTTTTATGTCAACTACTCCTTGGGATGTTGACTACTTGGGTATCTTCAAGATTTCAACCAATTTTTCCTCTTATATCTATGAAAGTTCAGAATTAATGATTACTAGAACTGAGGTTAAAGCTCTTTAGTATGAATACTTAAGTGTACTGGGTAGAATCCTTAATTATAGTGTTTGTGGCTGAATAATTGAGTGTTTGAATTATGAAAAGGTATACCACATAAGAGTTTCATTGAAGCTAACTTCCTCAGAATCATAATCTTCTTCTGCATCTAAGAGTGACTCCTCATTGTCTTCTCTGATGGCCATATATTCATTTCTTTATTGGGTGAGAGAGATAGTGTTGCAATTGACAACATCATTTATTTGTTTAGAATGTTGTATGATGTAGAAAACTACATGTTCTTATATGACTTGAAAAATTATATTCCATTGATTTAAATCTATTAGAGCCTTTCCTAGGGCTATGAATAGTCATCCAAGAATAATGGGGACATCTCCTTCTTCTTCCATGTCTAAAACTAGGAAGTCTTCTAGAAATATGAATTTTCCAACTTTGACTATAACATCCTCAAAAAATACTTTGGGGTACTTTAATAATTGTTCTACAATTTGTAGTGCTACTCGGGTTGGTTTGAGCTCTTGAAATCCCAACTTGCAAAATACACTCATTGGAATGAGGTTGATACTTTCTCTGAGATCATGAAAAGCTCTTACAAATTTATAATCTCCAAGTGAATATGGAATTGAAAAACTTACGGGTTCTCTCATCTCTGGTGGGATTTTCTTTTGAACAATAGAAGAGCATTCTTCATTCAGTGAGATGACACTGATATCATCTATTTTCTTTTATTGGAAACTAGATCTTTAAGAAATTTTGAATAAAATGGAATTTGAGCAATCGTATCTTCATAGGGTATGTTGATATTTAATTTATTGAAAATTTTGAGGAACTTATTGAATTGTGCCTCATGTTGGAATTGTCTTGATCTTTCTGGAAAAGGAATAGGTGGCTTATATGGTGGTGGGGTAACATAAACTGGCTCTTTGGGTCGTTCTGGTGTTTGGGTATTTGCGGATGGTGATGCAACTTGGGGTAACTCGTGAGAGGTCCCTTCAAATTATTCTTCTTCTACTTGTGAGCGATTCTTTGGTCCCTTAGATAGGAATTCTAATATTCCACCAAGTTGTTGGAAAGAAAAAAAATACACTTCTCAGCACTACATCCTTAGTTTCTTTTAGGGGTTATATCTCTATATTACGAGGTAAAGTACTTGATAATCTATCAGATAATTTCTTTAAGATCTGAACCATCTGAACATCGATATTGCAAAAATCATCTCACTAATTTTGCATCCCCATATCTTGAGTAGTCATTATCTGGTCTTTTTTTGAACAAAATTATCCATGAGGTTATCCAAGTAACTCTAGGGAGGATCATCTTACCACTAAGGTCTTGGTTTATCTATTTGAAACTGTCATTGTGCTATGTGAGGGAAATTGTTTCATTGATGTTTTTTATGGTATTGGTATAGGGTTCAAAGGAGGGTATCCAAGTGTTCCTTTATTACAAAATGGTGCTTGGAAACTTCTCAATTGAAAGTAGTCTTATTTATTTTAATGTGGCTGCTGAGACAGCCCCTACTGCTAATATTGTTATTGTTGTTGGAATGGTGGGTTCTGTTGATTATAATTGACGTAATTACAATATTTAGCTTTCAGTTCGTCAACTCCTTCCTTAAAGTCTTAGTACAATTTCAAGCCACCACACATCTCTCATGACTATATCTCCATCACAGGAGTAGGAGGGGGAGGTGTAGTGTATATGTGGAATGATTCAAGATTCTTTGTGAGCGCTTTTACTTGTGTTGAAAGTATAGTATTCTCATCCTCTTAGTGGATGACATGTCGACATGGTCTGTGGTCACTTTTCCACATTCTGGAATTGTGAGAGTCTTTATAAAAAATGATTCTTCTGACTTTAGTTGTCTTGAGAATCATTCTACCATCATCGGAAGCATCAAAAATTATACGTGTAACTACTTGAAGACCTTGGTAAAATGTCAAGATATGGAACCATGTGTCTATTCCATCGTTCATGAACTTCCTCATTCGTTACTTAAATCTATTCCAATCTTCCCTTGTGGAATATACATCTATATTAGAAAAGTTTTAAATGTTGTTCTAGAGATTCCAAGTCTCGATTGGTCGGAATTATTTATCTATAAACTTCTTAGATAGATCGTCCCAAGTCATGATTGACTCGAGAGATTAATTTTGATCCAATCCTTGGCTCAATCTTACAAATATAATGGGAATATGTGGAGTCATATTTCATTAGATGATAATATCTAGTTGCGAAAGGTATTGTAGACTTCTATGAATTTGGAGATGTGATCATGCAGGCCTTCAATTTGGATTACACTAAACTAACTATTGTTCTGGATCATGTGAATGAGTCCAAGTTTTATCTCAAAGGTATGGGCTTGAATGGGAGGATTCACTATTCTTGGTGTGGCACCATGGATTGATGGAAATCCATAATCTGTGATGGTTCTCTCTTGTTGCACCGGGTGCTCTCCAGGAATCACTTAATACATGTTTGGATGGTTTGGTGGGTTGGGTCCTGCTGGATTTTCTAGATCATTCATATTTAATCAGCAACATGCAGAGAGATAGGGTTCAATCTCGGGATAGAATTATAATGGTTCTTTTGTTTCAAGGCTCCTTGAATGAGTAAAATGGACTTGGTACATGCACTATGCCATTAGATCAGAGATGAAGTGGCATCTTGAAAAAGAGAAAGAGATAAATGGGGAGAGGGAATGGTAAAATCATGTGTTTTTCAGAGGATTGATTGTGCATAACACATTTTATAGATCCCCAACAATGGCTCCAAATTTTGACTCGCCTACACGCATCATAAAATTCATGTGGGCTATGGTCAAATATTAATTCTATTGTTTCTCAAACCTGGATTGCTACTGATACATAATATAGTGAATGTTTGGGGTTTTTCCCATGTGGAACTAATTTGGTAATGGAAATCAATGGCTTTGAACCTTTTGGTGTAGTAGTCCTTTTGAATTTTCTCAGTTCTGGAAAGCTATTTCTATAGGGTTGATGGTTTTCTTCAAGAATAAGGGAGGGATCAGGATCAATTTTGTATATCTAAAGAAAAGATGATCTTAATTCTAAGTTGGTAGGATCCTAAGGTTTAGGATATAAAGATCCCATAGGTTTCTAGTCGACTATGGTCAAATCAACTAGTTCTACCAAAGAGGAAACTATTCATTGATCAGGAAATAGTGACAACTTATATGCATTAGGATTAGCATCTAAGGTAAAAAGTGTTTTAGGCTATTAGTCAGAACCTTATCTACTCTAACTAGGATAGGGTCCTTCACACTAATATCCCATGGTCAGTGATGTTTGAATGAATTGAATAGGAAATTAACTTTTATCATGATTACTAATCCTTAAGGTTAACAAGTTTTGAATTAAATTTTTATTGAATTAAGATTCCCCTACTCTCGATCTATAACCCTAGTTGTTTAGCCACTCATGATGGAATTGAACGCAAATAAATGAAGAAACAAACTCATGCATAAAATTCTAGAAATAATTGAGTTAAATAGTGAACATAAATTCAATGATTTAGGTTAACTTAATTAGGATGATCATACAATGAGGATTAAGAAATGAAAATCACAATTCCATTAACTGCTTACTTGGAATGAGAATAGAAATTAACGCATGAAAAAGTTCATCGACGATCGGGGATTAATAAAGGTGATGATGCAAAACGGGACAAAGGAGATGTCAAAAACAACCCACAATGCTTTTATTAAATCAAAATAAAGAAAAGAGACTAAGAAATTTGGAGTTTAGAGGAGAGGGAGTAAAAGGGAATGAGAGGGGAATAAAAACACAAAAATCATCTTCTCTAGAGCTCTACAATTATTCACATTAAAAATTGTCTCCCTTATGCTTTATTTATAGATGAAAACATACATGAAGTGTAATGGGTATTCATTTCGGGTAATTTTTATCTATGTATTCCTCCATGGATTTTGAATCTACATGTATCTCATGTGTATCTCATCTAAGATTTGAATATTTGACTCCTTGTTCATCTTGTATCTAAGGCTCACGACATGTACCTTCCTTCAATATTTATCTTCAGAGATGGAATTTCTTTAAAAGATTTTATGAAGTGTATCATCCTCTCATGACATGTAAGGGATTCTATACATGTAGTTTTCATGAATTGAGTCACGACTTGCTTCATGGCTTGCAGAATGCTCTGATTGTCAACTACACATCATGTAATGATGTTTCACGATGTGTAATAGGAAAATTTAATCATTTTTCTACATTTTCTATTTTGAAACTTTGTAAGAATATTTTCTATAAAAATAAACATATACCAAGTGAATTATCATTTAATTTATAAAAATCCTCAAATAAATGATAGGGAAAATTATATATGATTTCACATTATTAGTTTACAACAAAATCCAAAGGGAGATATTGTTAGGTCAAGCTAATGAGAATTGTTATTGTAATCAAGGTTTTTTCTTTTATTGTTAATAAACATTAATAAATAAGAAAGGAAGTTTGATAATAAAGGAAAATTACCTCACTTTGTATTTGAATCGAACTAACCATCATATTCAAGGAATCAAACTTACAAAACATGAAAAGGTCAATCATATTGAGGAATAATATTTCTGGAAGTAAATAGTCATTAGATTCACTATAGATCTGGTATGGAAGAAGTGATCATAATGAGGATAATTAGATTCTACATGACTGTGATCTAAATATGATGATTCTTTGTTGATCTTGGAGTTCTAATAAATCACAAGTATTTGGAAAACTTTTTATGCAAGCATGATGAAAAAAAAGAAGAGTAAAAGAGTTGATGTCAATCATATTAAGATTGATTGTATCTAGGTGGAAAGAGAAAATATGATAGATATTGTATTCATCTTGATCGTAATTAGGCCAATCATATATAGGCCAATTTAATTATAGATAATTGTATATAGGCCAATTTAATTATGGAAAATCACATTCAGGATGATTTGGAAAGAAATCTAGTAGATAGAGTTTTGGGAAGTTTCAATACGTTCCATTGAAATTCATATGATACTGAAGACAGTCCTCATTGTATTACAAAGTAATGAAGTAATTCATGATGCAAAATGAAGTTTTTTAAAGAAGATGGAAATCATTGATGTCTAATATTCTAAAACTATTCCATCGTATTCAGTATTTCATTGTATTCACCAGAAGGATATTTGTTTTCTTGGGAGAAGTCTTTGGTACCTTATTTAGAAGAGAAAGATGAAATCTAATTTTTTTCAAATTTTTTTTTCATTAAGGTCAAGATCCATCATATAATAATTGATACTAATTCATCTTCCTAAATAAAAAAAATAAGAAGATGTGATTGAATCACTTTAGTTAAGTGGACCAATAGAAGATCTGAAGGAAATAGTTAGATGTGTTGTCGATGGGGAGCTTTTAATTTAAATAAGATCTTTGTTTTCAATAGTTTTTATAGAGCTTCGTAATGAAGAAAAATCATGTGAATAGAGTTTGTGAAGAAGATAAAAATTATCTATTAATTCATACATTAATATAAAATTGGTGTATAGCATAGTATTGAAGAAATTGAAGTGATAAAATTAGTATGGTAATTTGAATACGATTTGTGTCTAGAAATAAATTATCAAGAAGATTTAATTCTTTGGAGATGATTCGATAAGGATAGAGAAGAATTGAGAAGCATGGAAGAAGTCAAGGTGCACTTGAAATTCAAGGAATCATGAAAATTAGGGGAATTTTGTTTAGTGGGGAAACTTTTCGGATTCCCCCCAAAACCACATTTGGGTAACCAATAAAATGAAATAAGTATATCGTACTTTTTTAATTCTGACGATGAGTGTACTATTCAAAAGAGAAGAGATAGAATACCCAAAGTTTAAGGGAGAGAAAGAAGTTTCTATATTGAGATATTTTGAAGAAGTTTCTACAGAGATAAGTGAAGATAGAATAAACAAGATTGCAATGTATTCAACTAATAATTGTATTTATTGGATTATCATATTCAGTTATTTATTGTATTCTTCTTGTCATCATATTCGAATGGTCATCTTATTGGGCTAGGAAATTGGATTAGGGTTTTTGAATTAAGATTTACAAACTGAGGAAGAAGGAGTTATTAATTGTCTTGATCATATTTTGATAGAAATATATTATTGTATTTGGAAATCATATTGGGATAATCAGACCGGGCTGATCAGACTGGAAAATCGGATTGAGTTCTATATCAAAGTCCTCGTTATTATTACCAACTTCCAGGTAATAAAGTTAATAATTTTTTTTGAAAATAATACATTTGTTGAAATTAAAAAGGAAGAACAGGTAACATGTGTTGTTAAAAAACATTATATTACCCCATTTGATCTAGTGGGTGCACATTAAATATTGGATTTTTTACATAGTGCTACAAAAGTGTAAGGGAGTATCCTAGTAATTGTATTCCACATAAAGGGGGTTTTTTCAAGTATATTGTGTGGTTTGGGAACATTTTCAAACCATACCAAGGATGTAGTTATTCTTATTGAATAGTGAACCTTGAAAATACTTTCGTTCCTTTGGATGTGTGTTTGAATTTTTTTTAGCAGGGAATAAAATATTTAACATGAGGCGAGGGTTGTTTCAAATGTAAGGAAACATAAAAGAAAAATTATAACTAATTCACCCCTTCCCCTCTCAGTGATACAATTATCCACACTCATCACTTTCATCTATAGTATGAGGTAAATCTACTGAATAAAAGTAGAAAAATAAATTCATCAAAAAATCTATCCATAAATGTTTGCATACACCTACTAACCTACTCAATTTTCCATTATAGGGAACTTCCCTTCACTAGATCCTTGATCGTGAAATCTGCAAGCACACCAAAATGTCTGAGTAGGATGTGAGTACAAGACTTGGTAGGACCCCACCAATATCCCTTAACATGATTTCATAAATTATATATCAGTGCATGTTGTGAAAGTAAATGAGATAGATATCAACATGAAGTATATCAAAAAAATAACAATACATATGTCAGGTCCTCAAAGACCTTTTATACCTACTTCAGTGACATACTAAAAGAAATGTTGGTTGACTACCTGAAACATCCACCATGATGGGATAGTACAAAAACATGGCTAATACATCCCCCTTAACGGGATAGTCCAATGCATTTTGACCTCTCATCTAACACAAAACTCTTATTAGATATTCCAATAGGCTCAAACTACACACTAAATTATAGAAGATAGAAGAACAACACATATGATACTGGATAAAATTTTAGATCAAACATCATGTCAAATCAAGCCACTATCCTAATGATAAAAATCCTAATGAAAGTAAAATAATCATATGTCACAGGTTTATATATGAACACATCATTTTATCCGGAATCAAACATAGGTCTCATAGTCTATATACACTCACTAATAATCATGCCAATAACCCACTTAAAACATTCACTAACATCAAAATATTACTAACTTATGTGAAATGATGATTTTGTAGAATAGGTCACCATTAAAGTCTAAAATAACCATATAATCCTAGAACCAATCCAAAATCAATAAAATTTAGAATACTAAAACAAGATTTAGAAGATAAAACAACCTTAAGGTAGGTTAAGGTTGATAATAAATGGATGATCTACTACTAAAAATGATATTGGTCCAATTGATGCACATATGATAATTCATGGAATTTGAGTACTGATTCTCTCAATGATCAGTGAAACCATCATTAGACCATTCCAAAACAACTAGATTCGATAAAAATATATATAATATAACTGGTTTTTATCAAGGAGAAGAGAAGATAATCACTCTAGAATAAGGATAGACTCACCGAATTGGAAGCACAGTATCAATTCATTTTTTTGGCATCAAACGAAATATTTAGAAGGCTTGAGAGCACTTCCAAATTTATAGAGAGGATTTCTAGGTTTCTAGGAGTCTAAGAGAGCAAGATAATATTAGAAAAAATGATTAGTGGTTAGTTTTAAAAATATAAATAAACTCGACATCATCATTAGGATCTGTCAGACACCACCGAATACCCAGTAGATACTGGGAAGATCTGATTCTTTCCAGAAACACCATTAGTAGGACAGTGGTCTCCACTAGTCGGATAATTAATTTTGGGTACTATTACCACTTTCTGAAAGCCTCACGGGCTATCCAATGAGACTATTGTAACTTGAAAAGTTACAACACGTCCTCTTTCCCTTCTTCGACCTATTTATAACCATCTAGACACCTCTATCACACCTCTAAACACTTAAAAATGATATCAAAATCAATGTTAAAATTGAAAAGGGTATCCCTAAATATGTGGCATCATAACCAACCCTATATATAGTTCCCCTACTTCTCTACTTTCCTAATAGACCATGGTTTTACAGTTACTGGGATGTTTTCCTCCCATTATTCCTACACCATTTATATCATACCTAGACATTATTAACCATCATTATTATCCATTTCCTCCTTCCATCATAATGGTTTCCCCTCTCCATCCATCTCTCAACCATTTATCGTCATCCTCTATCTCTACGGAATCTCATTCCATTATTTATGCCCTATTTATATATGTACCATCCTACCCACCTTCAGCATCCATATAATATTTCACTAGATAACCCCCTATTTGTTATCCCCCACCCAATGTACAGGATACAATGTCATAAAATAGTGATTAAATTAAATATTTAAAAATTAAATGAGTAATTAATTTTTTGAAAATCGTAGTTATAAATATGTACGAAATATTTATTTTTACATTCTGGGACATCTTCTAGTCAAAGATGTGGTCATAATAAAATGAATTAAGTATGGGATAAAAACATGTAAATCATTGTTTAATACAATGAAGACATAAAAATTATTGGTAAAATGGTAAATAATTATGAATTTCTATGTTAACACTTTCAAAACATAGTAACATCATTCCAGTTCAAGAAATATTTTGGAGAAAATTTTTCAAAAGATAAGGGAAATGTTTGGGATTAAATATGGGTAATATATTTAATAACATTAAATTTAAATTTATTTTTAAAGTTTTATTTACAATTTTTTTAAATATAAATCTCTGATACAACTTCCAATATAATATGTAATCAATTCTAGTTGGTTTAATGGAATTATGAGATATGTCAAGGGCCTAAAATCATGAATTGAAAATCAAATGAAAAAGAAGAAGAGGTATCTATGTTTAGAATATACCAATCTATAGTAAATATTTAGTTACAAAATATTGAGAGATAATTGTATACTGTAAGAGTTGTGATATTAAGGTAATTTAATTAATTGTATATTTAATTTGGTGTTTTTTATTAGGATTCATTACTTGTATATTAAATTTAATATTTTTATTATATTTAAAATATAATTTTTGTAAAACTAATAAAATTAATTTGAAAATTATTATATTGATTAAAATATACTTGATAACTGGTGTCCATGTAAATATTGACTGATATTTATAAACATATATGCTTTGGAGGAATTGGTTTTATAATTGTACATTAAATATCTTATTTTTATTACTTTCATGTTTTAATTAGATTTATTTATTTCAAATTTTAATATGTTATTTTCTATATTTATTATTGAAATTAACCTTTTAATATGTTCCCTTATCTAAATTTTATTATGAAATTTATGTTTTTTCTAAAATTATTTAGTATTATTTTATTAATCTAAAACTCTATAAAAATTATATTATTTAAAGCTCTATTATAGGTGAATTTTCTTAAAATGGAATGTTTTAAGTGCAGATATGTGATCAAATAATTATTCACTATATATATCCACCCATACATGTATATAAATGAAAGTATTAATTACTCATCCTTAGTTCTAATTTCAAATTCATATGATTTAATAAAAATAGTTTGATTTGTAAAATTTAATATTCTATATGATTTTGTGATTGATAAATACTTTTGGATATAATCATATAGAGTCTAAATACTTCAATAATTTAGAATGAGAGTGTACCCAAGTGTCATAGTGATTACACCTTTTTCATACAATTCATGTTGTGTCCCTTAATGTTTAATATCATTTCATTCTCATTACGTCACATAATGAACTATAGATTTATTTTTTCTATATAAAACACAATGTGTCGTGAAATTTCATCATCGCGATGAAAATTAAACTTTTTATAATGTCCAATAACTTCTTAAATCAAGTGTGAAAACCATGTCATCACTCTCATACCTACTAAAATTTTAAGTTATATGTAAATAGTAACACAATATGTCATGTATATCCCACATTCCATGTATTTTAGTTGTGAAATCCCAATTACTTAATATAATCATGGAAGAAAAATTATTTTCATGATCATAGTTACATTGTATATTGAGTGCAATATTCCAATCCCATTTTAGAGGAAAAATCATTTTCATCTTCATTATTGCAGCATATCAGTTCCCACATACCAACCAACACATTATTTCTAACAATTGAAAAGCATAACATTCCAAAACTATAATATAGTGTAAATAGAAATTCAAGGTTCACCCAAGATAGAAAAACAGGGGTCTAAATCAAGAATGGGTAGTAACTAACATGCACTAGGAAGGTACGAGGAATGTACTAGGAAAGCGAGATAATTTTGTATCAGTTATAACTAATATATGAAATTAATAACCCATGTATATATATATTCATAATATATGTGTTGAATGTTAAACATTTTTTTAGAAAAAATATCATGTATTTTAATAAATTACTCCAATTCAATGGATTTTTTAAAAGGAAAACAATAATTTAAGAAATATGGAATAAAATAAGGGTTCCAAAAAATAGATCAAAACTAATAGAAATAATAATTATGATTAGTTATCTCCACCCAACTTATGTTTCATGGTTCACTCTGAATCAAGGATATTATGCTGATATCCATTATGTGTTTTTCGGATTCGATAGGAAACCCTTAATATTGGGAAAGGATTATAACTCACTTAGATGGGTAAATTGGTACTATAATATAGGTAAATTATAATCACACTGTGATACATGTGTGATACATTCCTGACCAAGTTTGAGGTTATTGGTGCTCTAATACCTTGAAATAAATTTATAATTAATTCAAACATTAGTTACCTCATTAGTTTCATTTATGATCAAGATGGATTTATATTAGTCATCTTCATTTAATGAGACCTAGGGAAAAGTTCTCTATACTACCTTTTATGTTTTAAAAAAGTAATTGAAGGGAATATAGTTCAAACATCTAAAAAGTGAAGAAAAATTAAACATACCAAATATGTTGTTTAAATCAATAAGATCCAAATAAAAAATCATTCTTTAGAAAAAGACTAGCATTTTTTCAAAACCATTTAAAATAAAATCTAGTGTATACAATTATAAAAATAAATCCAAATTGGTATCTATAACTCACAAGAGAGGAATATTACAAGTTGGATAACAAAAAAAAAATTTTGGAAAATAGTTGATTCTTACAAGTCATAAATATATACCCTAGGGATATTTCTCCCATGATTACAACAACTATTAATCAAAAAAATCCCAAAATAAAGAAGAAACAAGGAACCCAAAACATACCTCAAACTATTATGATCGGTGAAAACCACAAAGCTCTCATCAATGAGGTAATGCCTCCACAACTTCAGAGTAAACACCACGGCTGCCAACTCAAGATCATGGGTGGCATAGTTATGTTCATGGGGTCGCAACTACCGAGACCCATAAGAAATAACTGATCTCTACTAAATCAGAACATAGCCTATCCCTAGATGTGAAGAATCGCAGAAAACATCAAACTGAACTCCCTCAAATAGAAGACAAAGAACTGTAGCACTTACTAACTTCTCCTTCAGATACTCAAAATATTTATGACACTGATTAGTAGGGGTATCCATGGGTCGGGTTTGGTCGGGATGTGGGGGTTTTTGGACCCGACCCAACCAAAAAATATCAGTTCGGGTTGGGTCGGGTCTAAGGCATTTTTTTTGGGACCCGACCTGACCCAACTCGTCTAGATTGGGTTGGGTTGGTCAGGTTGATCGGGTTAAGTTAAAAAAATGCCGCTCCTCCTGGATAGATTACCCGCACGTCTCCCACTTCCGCGCTTCATTTTCTTCACCGCGACAGGAGGATCTCGAAGAATAATCGACCAAAAAATCGGGGGTCGACCGGTGGCATGATCATTCGTGGGTGGGATTCCCATCTCTCACCCTCCCTCATGTGGGTACTGTATCAGATCTTGAAACCCCCAATCCCAAATTTAGACAACTCCCTCAATCCCCAATCTGTGTGTGAAATATCCTATTTCTTCCGTCAACCCCCTTCGATGACCGCCTTCTCCCACCGATGACCACCTCCTTCCCCTACCTTCTCCCAAGACCCCATGGTTTTTGATAGACTCGTCGATTCCTCCTTCCCCTATGACTCGTCGATGTCGACCTCAGATTCCCAGGACCTAGATTGATTATTTAATTAATTTTATATATTTAGTTCATATATTTTATTTATTTATCAAAATAGACTGGTTCGTGGTGGAGACGAAGGTGGACGTGAAGGTGGAGGGAGGGGTAGTCTCTAGTGATTCTAGGGTCACGACGGTCGAAGTGGAGTGACAGAGGTGGCGGCGGTCGTGATAGTGACGATGGAGGAGATACATGGAAATGATGGAACGAGAGGTTGGGTGACAGAATGGATGAATTAGGGAAGAGGGATGAGCTGCAGCGACGACAGGTGGTGGCGAGGCGAGGCTAGGTGGCTTCCGTGGGAGGCGCAGCGGTAGTCCATCGGGTTGGTTGGGTCGGGTTGGATCATTTTTTTCCAACTCGTGACCCGACCCAACCCAGCCACGGGTCAACCCGAATTGACCCGACCCAAGTATATGAATTTTTTAAACCGACCCAACCCAGTCGGGTCGGACAGGTTGGGTCGGGTTTGGACATCCCTACTGATCAGTCCATATAAACACTTGATCCTTCTTGGTAAAAGATGTCAGAGGAGTCTGAACTCGAGAGAAATCAGCTACGAACCTCATGTAGTAGCCTACGAGAACAAGGAAACTTCACACCTATGACACTATCTTGGGGGATTCCCAAGACACAACTGCTTCTATCTTCAATGGATCCATAGATACTCCCTGCTGGGACACAACATTCCCCAAGAAACGGACTTCTCGATCCTAAAACGCACACTTTGAAAAAGTCCCAAACAGTTTATGTTGACGAATAACTACCTAAATGGAATGTATATTCTCTATATGCTCCTCCTATCACATGGAGTACACATGGATTTTGTCGGTAAAACCCACAAAATATCTTATCCATGAACTCACGGAACACAGTGTTCATCAATCCCATGAACAAAACTAGATCATTTGTCATGCCAAACAACATTACAATGAACTCATAATGCCCATGATGACAATAGAAAGTAGTATTCATAATATCCTCATCCTTCACATGCGTCTGATGATATCCTGTCCACAGTTCCATATTTGAGAACCAACTTTCACCCTTCATTTGATCGAATAAATCATAAATACACATAATAGGATAGAAATTCTTTACTACCACTTTTTTTAAGTGATGATAATCGACACACAACTGCAAACTGCCATCAGCCTTCATCACAAAAAAACGTGTGCACCCCATGGTGACACCCTAGGCCAAACAAAACCACACTGTAACAGACCATCAAGCTGTATACATAGCTCTTGTAACTTAGAAGGGTCCATCCTATATAGATACATAGAGATAGGAGATTATTCTGGTTGTAGCTCGATCCCAAACTCGATCTCTCATTGAGGGTGTAAGGATGCAACCTCTTCTTGAAAGACATCATTATACTCTTCTACGACCATGAGAAACTCCAACTATTGAACCTATGAAGAACTCAACATTAATTCATCCATCATTGATGATAATGACAGAACAAACCTCTGACCCATCTAATGGTCTCGCTCACCAGCGAACACCACTGGATATCTATTCGCATCAAAGAACACAACTTTCCTCTTGAAGAAATCCTTGATAGCCTGAACCGAATACAACCAATCCATGTTGAGGATGACATGATATGGTTGTATTCGTAAACATGGGAAATCTCCCCAAGAGTGGTGCTACCCCAGCACTAGCTCACAGTCTCTACATACTTCAAACAAGTCAGCTTGAACTCCAACTAGAGTAGTGAACTCTAAGGGAACTGGAAGCCTCTCTACCTCAATCCCCAAAGCATGGAAGAGGGTAGGTTATATGAAAGAGTGTGTCACTTCGGAATCAAACAAGAAATGCACCAAGGTAGAAAATAAGAAAAGGATACCTCGAATGATGTCTAAATCTCCTGGAGATGGAAACGCTAAAGCATGAAGTTGATCATGAACTCCTCCATGGACTCTCTATCCCAAATGCAGACCACCACCGTGGTCGTGATCTACTCTCTAAGGACAGGGAGTTTCATGGGGTTGTCCTCTGCCTGCCCCGTCTACCTACTACTGATCCAAAGCTGGTGCAACCTGATGTTGCTGCCTCGGCTGGAACTGCCTCAATAAAGGAACTTGGAGTAGAGCACCTGGTGCACAATGACTACTCTGAAAGTTCAGGAACTCTGGCTGCAGATGATCTCAACCACCACAAGAAAATCAAGCGCCTGATCATGTGGCATAGGCCTGAGAGTCGTTTACTCTGGACAAATGAGATGTGGAGGGATAAGACCTACCCCCTGCTGAACGATAAATCTTCTTCCCAAAAAACCGAGAAACCCAGACCAAAACTCTACTTCATGAGGAATCATGACGACTCCCCTCTCATGATGATCCATTTCCGGTCAAAGTCCTCTCGACGACCTCTACGCTTTCCATCACCTCAAGATATGTCTTCATCATAAATGGGGTGACCTGGCACTAGATCTTTGGATGCAAATACTCATCAAAATGCCTCTCCCTGGCCTCCTCATCTGGAAATAGGTCCGAAGCATATCATAAAAGGTTCCTAAAATTGATTCCAAACTCTCACACACTGGAGCTCGCGAGTCAAAGGGTAAGAAGCTCCTAGTGAATGGATGCCTTTGCGGTCAAAGAAATAAACTCGACTCTAAACTTATTTCGGAACTCCTCCCATGAGATCATTGACTCCTTGCGATCCTTGAGGAACAGGAACTACCACTGCCTCACTACTCCACGCCACATCGTCACATCCAAGGACACCCAGTGCTACTTTCGAGCACAGATCAATATGAATCTTATCCTGACCTCCTCCAACCAGTCTAATGTGACTGCATTAAAAATGGAGCCCTTGTACTTCTGCAGACTCTGGAGATGAAACTCTTGGAGTTTCCTCCTCCAAGTTTCATCCTCATCAACCTCTACCTTGCGGCTATATGTTGGCACATCATGTTGGATATCATCTATGTGATCCTGACAAGGATGTCGACCTAGAGCCATACCTATAAAATAACCAATAGTTAGAGCTCCTAAACCTGTAATAAGGAAGACTCATCATTAATTAATTAATTGTTTTCTTTTATTCATTTTATGTTACCCTATCCCAAGGTCTTCCCATTCAAAAATAGGAACAAGGAAGAATGATGCATGATACTTTCCTAAGTCTTTGTCCTACAACTAGTCTCACCTCATTTAGTAGAAATTGTAAACTTTATGGTCCATACATCAGATCATAGGGGGGCCTAAACGCCTATGTCTCAGCTGGTCTCCAGTGTTTACATCACTTGCTAAACTTTACTGACATTGTTTCCCTACCAACCCATGCAACCTCACCTATTCCAAACTCCAAACTCCATCATATCCCTCAACCAAACCTCTGATACCACTCTATCACGAGCCCCTCCCAACAAGGTGTACCCCTCCTGGGATGGTAATGTGAGAAGGGAGATAATGACCCAGAGTCCCACCTCCAGTAGGCCCCAAGTTAGCGACTAGCACTGAGGGTATAGTAAACACACAAATGGGAGGCATTACCTTCTAGGATAACACATGTGAAATAGAGAGATAAGACAAACACAACCAACTCCAACTCAGACTACAATATAAATTAAATCCCAAGTACACATATGTAATGTCAAGAAAAACTACTACAAATGAAAGGGGAAAACTGCAAGTACCCAAAAGAAAGTAAAAACAACAGAAACCATGAAGCCCAAATAGCTCCTGCAATCCCAAGCTAGAAGAAACCATCCTGATCTCCAACTTTCTCCAAGTGACCGGAAAAATAGTTTATATATACTTAGGTTGAGTATAACAGTATACTCAGTAGGATCCTCCCCAGAGCCTCTCGTGGAAAAATAAAGAAAGCATGCTAAAGCACCATGAAAAACAAGTGAAACTGACTCGTCACCTAAACAGGTATATTATGTTACCAGACTCACCATAGATACTCTATCCATGTATAGCATACAATAGTATATAATAAATAAACAATATCAAGGGTACCCCACTACTACTTCCCCACTGGTTTGCCGTTTTTCCCCAATGTCACACGTCCTAAGCATCTCCCTCTAAAAAGACTTTCCCACATACACCAGGGAAAAGCACCACAACATGCACCTCGTGAAAAAAAACCACCATGTCCAAGTAAGAAAGTAACCATGTAGTTTCTAGGATCCACCACATCTCATATAATGTGTATCATATGTCAGGTATTACACCTCAATCCAATACAGCTCATACAATAAGTAAGGATCCTCAAGCCATCACAACCTATACACGTTACACCTATAGTAGTCTATAGGAAACTATATCCAGAATATATGTGTGAGAATAACCACAATCCATTATATCCCTCTACATACACATATGAGGAAAACTAATTGTTGTGCCGACTAGAAAAAGTAACTACCAAGAGAAGAGAGGGGAGCCAAAGGGGGTAGTCATTCATCCATCCTCCCAACAGAATGTTGGGGAAAACACACCCCCCCCCCCAGGGCTCAGAATCCCCGAGGTGTTATGTCACGACCTGTCCTCGGGGCATGTGCCTTGACTACCACAAGCCCGCCTTCCATAGGCCAGGGGCTGGCGACTAGCACCAAGGCGTAAATCCCGGAAAAAAGGGAAGGCGTTGCCTTTGTAAAGTAAACCACAAACACCATAGAGAAAGCAAGCAGAAGTAAACACTAACTAAAAACTGAGTACAGCAGTAAGTGTAGAAAAGTAAGTGGGCTAGTATACAAACCCAAACTGAAAGTAAAGTACAATTGGAAGGGAAAACAGCAACTGAAAAGTAAAGCCACAACATCGAGTTGTCCACTGGAAATCCCACCTGAAGGGTGGGTACAGATAGCCTCCACAGCACCTCGGGTCCAGCCGACTGCTCCGAGTACGTCTCGCCCAGTGGTCCACCTCCAGGTACCGTCCTGCTTCGCAAGCCTCAACCACGATCAGCTCTGTCCGTCGTTTGCAACCAACACAACGTAGTGCGGGCATAGCCTGTGCAGGGGTGAGTATAAGCTACTCAGTAGGGACCCCGAGACCCCCGAAGTTCTCCCAGAATCCACAAAGGATAATCCACAAAGGAAAGATACAATCACAAAGTAACATCCAACTCTACTTAGGTATATGCCCATACATATACCTAAGTCATCAATTCCAGTTTGGCTCCAACATCCGAGCTCAAGTACAACCCAGTCCACACAGGAAAGGAAAACGTAAATCCACACTGGATAGCACAACACAATCCACATAAGAAAGCAAACAGGATTAAGCTCACACAGGTAAAATTCTTCGTATGATGATAGAGATGATCATATATAGCCACTGATTCATCTAAGTCGTCGGACCCACAAAGGATCGATAGGTACTAACCCCCGCAATGACCCACACAGGATCGATCATGAAGTTGAAACCATAGCTATTGGGAAACTTCTTCTCTATCAAGTACAGTGGGTATGCCGCTACAACCAAACGCTTCCCTCTAACCTTGGACTGTTGTAGTACTCCACCTAACGAGTACTGTGGGTCTGCTGCTACAACCAAGCGCTTCCCACCATGGGTCTGTCGCTACAACCAAGTGCTCCCCCTCGTAGCCTCTAGAGGTACTCCTTCTGTTGACTACCACGGGTCTGCCGCTACAACCAAGTGCTCCTCTGCCGTGGGTCTGCTGCTACAACCAAGCGATCCCCTGTGCTGCTACGACCAAGCGCTCCTCCGTCGTAGGTCTGTCGCTACAACCAAGCGCTCCTCTGTCGTCGGTCTACCGCTATAACCAAGCGCTCCCCCTCATAGCCTCCAGAGGTACTCCTTCTGTTGAGTACCTCGGGTCTGCCACTACAACCAAACACTCCTCCGCCATGGGTCTTCCGCTACAACCAAGCGCTTCCCATTGGGCTATCCATAACACACCGAGTCGTTCGATCAGCAGTCATCAAGTCTCAACCGGCTCTAGGGTTTCTGCACACAGCAAGCTCATTCTGGGAGGGTCCACTCCACGAGCCAAGAGGTCGATGAATCAACTGACATGTAGTGAAGAGTTGATGTATCCCAAAAAGTAATGTAGTGGTCACTACCGAACCCACGGAGGATTCTTGTACTGTCTTCATTGTCATCGCAGACGCAGCCAGCTCTAGGGTTTCCGCACACAGCAAGCTCGTTCGGGATGGTCTTCTCCACAAGTAGAGAGGCTGATACATAAACTTACACATAGTCCAGAGTTGATGTATCCAAAATTTCCGCATCGTCAATAGGAACTCAACGTCGCAGACGGCGCGTCAATCGGATGCCCGGTCTGTGAGTTATTGGCTTTTTCATTCTAGGGGACTGGTTGGATTTCGTGTACAATCCAACCCGTTCTTACTCCAACTACAGCCAAACCTCAAGTGAAGTATTCCAAAATTTCGGTCTCATCAAGATGAATCCAACAAAGTCGACAGCACGTTAATCAGACGTCTGGAACTCAAGTTATAAGCGTTTCCGCTCCAAGGGCCCGGTTGGTTTCGTGTTCGGACCAACCCGGCAGAAACCAAAGTATTCCAAAACCTTGAGTGCGATATACCGAAACGACCGTCTCGATCCAAGGATCACATCTTCGCTGACGGTGCATCGATCGGAGGCTCGTAGATCATGTTATAGGAAAAAGACCGAAATAGTCCGAAAACAGGGGGTATGGGCCCGGACCGACCCGGCCCAACCCCCCCTGGGTCAGCCCGACCCGGGTCCGGGTCCGACCCGGATGGCGTGACCCTGCCCAGCTGGGCGTGGCCTGGCCCGGTCTGCCCAAGCCAGCCTGGGTCAGCAGGGGGTTCGGCCGAAAGGCCGAACCGTGTGGGGGCGCTGCCCCCGCGTGAAGAGTCACGGCCCCACGTGGGGCCACCCTTGCCAGTGGACGTGGCAGCCGGCCGGGTCCCGCCTCCCTCCGGTCTCGCGCGGCCGCGGGACCGCGTGCTGCCGCCGCAACTTCAACGGCGGCGGCTCCTTCCGGCGACGCGTCGGGCGCCTCCGCCCCCTGACGTCGGCGCCGCCGTGCCAGCGAGGCGCGCCGGCAGGCTGCTCCGTGGACCACCGGACGAGTTCCGGTGGTCGGAACTTCACGTCGTCTTCGCCAAAGGTCCTCCCGGGGTCCGTTCTTCACTGCGAGGACCTTTCATCGCCTGTGCGGCCTGCTTTTTCGATGTCCGCCGTTTTGCACACCAAGAACGAAAGCAGCGGTGGGTTCGGACTTGTTTGTTAGTCCGCACCCGCCGCGTTAGCGGTTTTAAAAGTCTCACAAAAATTTTAGTCATACACTGCGGGTATAAATCACAAATATTTATGAGAATTAACCCCTACCTCAACATCGTCATCGAACGTGAGTTCGTCGTGGAATTGACTGTTGTGGAAGGAGAGGATCATCGCGTCGTGGAAGGGGCGTCGTTGTCGTCGCGGAAGGGGCGTCACTGTCGTCGCGGTACACGGCGTCGCGTCGACGATCTCCGAGGGTTATAAACACACAGATTTAATTGCACCATTAAACCTAAGTTGAGGATAGAATCCACAAAGGAATTTAAAAGATCTGAAATCCCCTACCTCAAACGGGTGTTGATCGAAGATTGTCGCGGGGAAGGATTGTCGCGGAAGAAACGTCACCGAAGGAGAATCATCGGCGTCGCGGTACACGGCGTCGCGGTACACGGCGTCGCGTCGTCGATCTCCGAGGGTTCGGCATTCTTCATCGCATTTCGTCGAAGGCGGCGTTCTTCGTCGACAACGATGCGTTCTTCACGTTCTTCGTGTTCTTCGCGTTCTTCGCGAAGGAGGATGAAGATAGAGTTTCTCCAAATCCTCTTAACAAGCCACACCCAAGAAAAACATGCATTGGTCTTATTTTATTCTTATGCCAACAATTTGAAAAACAAGTTAAGAAATGAACCATTAATTCGATGAATTAATGGTAACGACTTAACTGCCCAATTAATAAGGGCGTTAAGAATTTAAGAAAACGCACCGGTTGACTTTCATTTAAAAAGGGTTTTTCGCGGGTGCGTTACTTAGAGGAAAAGAAATGGTGGGGCTCATGCGGGCCCCACCTCACAAATATCCTACCAAGTGGGTACGATATTTTGGGTTCCTCCCTATCCGCTTCAACTCAGCTTAAGTGGCTTTAATTTGCCTTAAGTGAAATAAAATAAAGTTGTCGCACCACTTTATTTTATTTCTTAACTTAAAGCCCAAAAACTAAAAACTACACCTGAGGAAACGCAACTCCGGAAAAGGTGTTTCTAAGCAAATACCGGCACTATGATTTCATCGGTTCCCTTGGAATTCAATTCCAAGCACCGGTTCAAAAGTTAGAAAAACTCACACGTTCGTTCATTGAACGTACCCGATCCAAACTTCAGAAAATGATTCTGGGCACACCGGGCCTCAGAATCAGGTGCCATCAGAAACTACATTCTTGTAAATTTCCAAATAAAATTAAGAAAAAGAAATTTCTATGAATTTTATGGGTCTTTACATCACTCCCACCTCAGGGCTTTACGTCCTCGTAAAGATACATCATAAACTAGCGAAACAAAAGTGGGTACTGAGCTCGCATCTGAGCCTCCCGCTCCCAAGTGCTCTCTTGGAGGTTCTCGTGCTACCATCTGATGCGCACTAGAGGAATCGACCATCCACGTAGGACCCACTCCTATCGATCCTCGATCTCCACCGGGACCTCCGCAAAACTCGCCCCATCATCAACGTCCAGCTCCCCATGGTCAATGATATGTGTTGGGTCATGCTCGTATATCCCCAGTTGAGATACATGGAAGTCATCATGAACCTGGTGCAACCGAGGTGGGTGGGTCAAGCGGTAAACCACCTTGCCTACCCTGCCGAGGACCTAGAAAGGTCCGATGAAGCATGGAGACAACTTGCTGCCTCGGCCAAATCTCCGTAACTTACATCGAGGTGAGACCCGTAGGGAAACGTGGTCACCAACCTCGAACTATAGTAGTCTACGCATACTGTTAGCACAAGACTTTTGTCGGCTCTGAGCTGTCCTCAGCCACTCTTGGATGACTTGGACCTTTCTGGTCCTAAAAGAGCTGCTGATATTTCTTCTTTTCCGAGAAGAGAAATCCAGTATCATCCCATGGATGAACCACGTTCTTCGCCTAATACAGTAAATCCCATCATGGATGATACAAACCCATACCAAGGATGACATTTTAAGGCCTCAATGCTACTACCAAGAGATCCAACCGTTACTCTCGCCTCCAAGGGTTGAGTCACACTGTCAGAATCAGTGTGTGGTCACTAGATCTCCTCCAGTAGGTATCTCAAAGTGAGGGTCAAGTCAACGGTTTTTAAACCGGAACCTCTTAGTAACAACATAAAGAGAGGACAGGAAGGTAAACGCCAAAAGAAAGGTGTCTTTTTATTACTGTAGCTCAAAGTACAAATAAACAAAGCAACAACAAACAAACATCAGTAGAGCTGGAAGCAACATGAACAAAAGTCTCCAGGTCTGGAGCTAGTCCTGCTCCTTTCCATCTACTCCCAGAGCTCCATGATCGTAGGACTCAGCTGCCTGTAGCTGAGCTCTTCCACGTCCACCTGTTCCCTGCGGTCGGGGTGGACCTCTTAGTGGTGGTGGTGGAAACACCTCGAAGCGTCATCCACCTCCAGCTGCAGGGCCAGCTCCCCTGCCACGGTCCCCTGCTCCATGCGGTCCGCCTAGATCGAACCTATGCCTCTTCCTGGGAGGTCCTTCGTTCATCTACTGGTCATCTGTATGGTGGGTCGGACATTCACGAGCCTTGTGACCAACCCCGCCGCAGGAGTAACACTTCTCACGCACGGTAAGTCGTTCTCCACCCCAGGTGCCTCGCACAAACGATCCGGTGTCATGTGGTCGACCACCTGTAGGTCTAGTCCTCTTGGACCTCTGTGTCATCTATCTACTGCCTGCTGCAGAAGACTCTACCGCATGCCAGCTAGTGGTGGGTCCTACTGCTGGAGACTGCTCATTAAGGAAACTCTCCACTAAGAGGGCTCGCTCCAACACCCCTGTCTGTGTTGGAATGTTGTGAGAAACAACTGAAGATCTGATATCTCGCCTGAGCCCCAGCTCGAAGGGTCAGGCCCTGAAGAATGTGTCCCGTACCATGTCCGTTGAATAGCACGAGAGATCGGTAAACCTCGCCACGTACTGGGCTACTGTCAAGATTCCCTGCCGCATCTGAAGAAGCTCCTGGATGCGCACTGCACGGAGGGTGGCTGGGGCGAACTCCGAGCGGAAGAGGCTCTCAAAGTCCGCCCAGAGGAGAGATTCCTCATCATGCACCTGGAGCATCAAACTCCACCATCGGCCCGCTGCCGTGTGCAGTAGGCTCGCTATGAGGATCACCATGAGGTCTGCTGGTGTCCTCACTAACCTGAAAACTCTCACCACTGCCTCCAGCCAGTCCTCGGCTGCCTGGGGGTCCGTCTCCCCGCGGAACCTGGGTGGTCGCTGGTGCTGGAACTCATGCAGTGAACTAAGGTGACGTGCATCGTCAGCGGCTGGGGCTGGAAGCATCGGTGGCTCGGCGGGTAGAGGTACTGCCAGTGCCTCAGCTGTCAAAGGGCCCTGTACCGAGGCCTCGTCACTCGGCGGGTTGTCGTCACGCTCAACTCTCGGAACCCTAACTGGATGCCGTCGTGGGGCCATCCTGAAAAGAAATAGGTGTTCCATGGTCAAACAGTATACCTGGTGAGCTGACATAAATTAATCACAAAGAAAACTTTAAACACACATGCAATCAATGTTTCCGTGCATTAAGTCAGAAATCAGAAGTCAGGGTCCTGGTGTACGGATACGTCGGCCGCCGCACCAACACTGGACTCCCTGTACTGATAACCACACCCAATACGCTTAACATTATTGCTTCACATAGAAAAAGATCAGATTCCAAAGTTCTGCGGTAGAACCGAACTCCTCTAATACCAATTTGTCACGACCCTTCCTCGGGGCCCGTGCCGTGACTACCCCAAGCCCGCCTTCCATAGGCCAAGGGCTGGTGACTAACACCAAGGCGTGAATCCCGGTAAAAAGGGAAGGCATTGCCTTTGTAAAGTAAACCACAAACACCACAGAGCAAGCAAGTAGAAGTAAACACTAAGTAAAAACTGAGTACAGCAGTATGTGCGGAAAAGTAAGTGGGCCAGTATACAAACCCAAACTGAAAGTAAAGTACAACTGGAAGGGAAAAGAACAACTGAAAAGTAAAGCCGAAACGTCGAGCTGTCCACTGGAAATCCCACCTGAAGGGTGGGTACAGATAGCCTCCACTGTACCTCGGGTCCAGCTGACTACTCCGAGTAGGTCCCGCCCTGTGGTCCACCTCCAGGTACCGTCCTGCTCCGCAAACCTCAACCACGATCAGCGCTGTCTGTCGTCTGCAACCAACACAATGTAGTGCGGGCATATCCCGTGCAGGGGTGAGTATAAGATACTTAGTAGGGACCCCGAGACCCCCGAAGGTCTCCCAGAATCTACAAAGGATAATCCACAAAGGAAAGATAAAATAACAAAGTAACATCCGACTCTACTTAGGTATATTCCCATACATATACCTAAGTCATCAATTCCAGTTCGGCTCCAACATCCGAGCTCAAGTACAACCCAGTCCACACAGGAAAGAAAAACGTAAATCCACACAGGATAGCACCACACAATCCACATTGGAAAGAAAACAGGATTCAACTCACACAGGTAAACTTCTTCGTATGATGATAGAGATGATCAGATATATCCACTGATTCATCTAAGCCGTCAGACCCACAAAGGATCGATAGGTACTAACCCCCGCAATGACCCACACAGGATCGATCATGAAGTTGAAACCATAACTATTGGGAAACTTCTTCTCTATCAAGTACAGTGGATATGCTACTACAACCAAGCGCTTCCCTCTAACCTTGGACTGCTGTAGAACTCCACCTAACGAGTACTGTGGGCCTGCTGCTACAACCAAGCGCTTCCCACCATGGGTCTGCCGCTACAACCAAGCGCTCCCCCTCATAGCCTCTAGAGGTACTCCTTCTGTTGTGTTCCATAGGTCTGATGCTACAACCAAGCGATCATCTGCTGTGGGTCTACTGCTACAACCAAGCGCTCCCTCGTGCTGCTACAACCAAGAACTCCTTCGTTGTAGTTCTGCCGCTACAACCAAGCGCTCCTCTTTCGTGGGTCTGCCGCTACAACCAAGGGCTCCCCCTCATAGCCTCCAGAGGTACTCCTTCTGTTGAGTACCGCAGGTCTACCGCTACAACCAATCTTTCCTCCACTGTGGGCCTGTCTCTACAACCAAGCGCTTCCCACTGGGCTATCCGTAACACACCGAGTCGTTCGATCAGCAGTCGTCAAGTCTCAACCGGCTCTAGGGTTTCCACACACAGCAAGCTTGTTCCGGTAGGGTCCACTCCACGAGCCAAGAGGTCGATGCATCAACTGACATGTAGTCTGGAGTTGATGTATCCCAAAAATTACCGTCGTGGTCACTATCGAACCCACGAAAGATTCCCGTACTGTCTTCATTGTGGTCGCAGATGCAGCCATCTCTAGGGTTTCCACACACAACAAGCTCATTCGGGAGGGTCTGCTCCACGAGCCGAGAGGCTGATACATCAACTGACACATAGTCCAGAGTTGATGTATCCAAAAGTTCCAGATCGTCAACAAGAACTCAACGTCGCAGACAGCGCGTCAATCGGACGCCCGGTCTGTGAGTTATTGGCTTTTTCATTCCAGGGGTTCGGTTGGATTTCGTGTACAATCCAACCCGATCTTACTCCAACTGCATCCAAACCTCAGGTGAAGTATTCCAAAATTTCCTTCTCATCAAGAAGAATCCAACAAAGTTGACGGCACGTTAATCGGACGTCTGGAACTCAAGTTATAAGCGTTTCCGCTCCGAGGGCCCGGTTGGTTTCGTGTTCGGACCAACCCGGCCAAATCCAAAGTATTCTGAAACCTTGAGTGCGATATACCAAAATGACCGTCTCGATCCAAGGATCACATCTGCACTGATGGTGCGTCAATCGGAGGCCCGTAGCTTAAGTTATGAGCAAAATATCGAAAAGGTCCGAAAAAAGGGGGTCTGGGCCCGGACCGACCCAGCCCAACCCCCCTGGGTCGGCCCGAACCGGGTCGACCCAACCCGGGTCCGAGTCTGACCCGGCTGGCGCGACCCGGCCCAGCTGGGCGTGGCCCGGCCCGGTCTGCCCAAGCCGGCCTGGCACGGCTGGGGGTTCGGCCGAACGGTCGAACCGTGCGGGGGCCGCTACCCCTGCGAGAAGAGTCGCAGCCTCGTGTGGGGCCGCCCTTGCCAGCGGACACAGAAGCCAGCCACGTCCCGCCTCCATCTGGTCCCACGCGGCCGCGAGACCGCGTGCTGCCACCGTGGCTTCAGTCGCGGTGGCTCCTTCCGGCGGTGCACCGGCGGGCTGCTCCGTGGACCACTGGATGAGTTCCGGTGGTCGGAACTTCGCGTTGTCTTCGCCAAAGGTCCTCCCGAGATCAGTTCTTCACTGTGAGGACCTCGCATTGCCTGTGTGGCCTGCTTTGTCGACATCCGCCGTTTCGCACACCAAGAACGAAAGGAGCGATGGGTTCGGACTTGTTCGTTAGTCCACACCCACCGCGTTAGCAGTTTTAAAAGTCTCACAACAATTTTAGTCATATGCCGCGGGTATAAATCATAGAGATTTAAAAGAATCAACCCCTACCTCAACGTCGTCGTCGAACATGATTTCGTCGCGGAATTGACCGTCGCGGAAGGAGAGGATCATCACGTCGCGGAAGGGGCGTCGCTGTCATCGCGGAATGGGCGTCGCTGTCGTCGCGGTACATGACGTCACGTCGACGATCTTCGAGGGTTATAAACACACAGATTTAATTGCACCATTAAACCCAATTTGAGGATAGAATCCACAAAGGAATTTAAAAGATCCGAAATCCCCTACCTCAAACGGGTGTTGATCGAAGATTATCGCGGGGAAGGATTATCGTGGAAGAAACGTTGCAGAAGTAGAATCGTCGGCGTCACTGTACATGGCGTCGCATCGTCGATCTCCGAGGGTTCGGCATTCTTCGTCGCCTTTCGTCGAAGGCGGCGTTCTTCATCGGTGACGATGCGTTCTTCACGTTCTTTGTGTTCTTCGCGTTCTTCGCGTTCTTCGCGTTCTTCGCGAAGGAGGATGAAGATAGAGTTTCTTCAAATCCTCTCAAAAAGCCACACCCAAGAAAAACATGCATTGGTCTTATTTTATTCTTATGCCAACAATTTGAAAAACAAGTTAAGAAACGAACCATTAATTCGATGAATTAATGGTAACAACTTAACTGCCCAATTAATAGGGGCGTTAAGAATTTAAGAAAACGGATCGGTTGACTTTCATTTAAAAAGGGGTTTTCGCGGGTGCGTTACTTAGAGGAAAAGAAACGGTGGGGCTCGTACAGGCCCCACCTCACAAATATCCTACCAAGTGGGTAGGATATTTTGGGTTACACCCTATCCGATTCAACTCAGCTTAAGTGGCTTTAAGTGGCTTTAAATGAAATAAAATAAAGTTGTCGTACCACTTTATTTTATTTCTTAACTTAAAGCCCAAAAACTAAAAACCACACACGAGCAAACGCAACTCCAGAAAAGGAGTTTCTAAGCAAATACCAGCACTTCAATTCCATCGGTGCCCTCGAAATTTTATTCCGAGCACCGGTTCAAACGTTAGAAAAACCCGCTCGTTCGTTCACTAAACGTACCCGAGCCAAACATCGGAAAATGATTCCGGGCACACCGGGCCTCGGAATCAGGTTCCGTCAGAAACTGCGTTCTTGTAAAATTATAAAGAAAATTAAGAAAAAAAAATTACTTGAATTTTTCGGGTCTTTACATGTTAGTTGCTCTAAATGACAAGGTGGGGTAGCATATAGAAACACAAAAGGTACAGAATATATAGTAGCTCATAACCACACCATGGTCATAACCTAGTCTTAGACTCAACTGCTACTAATGTCTCTCGGACTCCCATATGCCACTTCTAAGACAAGGTATCCTATAAGCACACAACCATTTAAATAGATTTATTACATTACTTCATTCCCTTTTTATGAGTTTCACTTCACATTAATTAATTCTTTAAACATTAATTAACCATCAATAATTTCTACATTATATTTTCTTATCATCACACACAATGTTCACTGTTCCTTTAAATTTCAACCTCAACATTGTGCCCTAGCAAGCTCCAACCCCCTGGGTTAATATCATTTATTCAATCACTTATTTACAACATTAATTTCCCATATTACCAAGAATTCAAGAAAAACATTCTAAGATACTAAAAATAAGGGGCTCAACACGGTGAGTAGATGAACTACCCGTCGATTATTTGCCTCCTATAGCATGAACATAGACCCATCCTCCCTCAGGAAGCTAAACACAGAAATAATGTGGCATACCCCATGCATCTTCGCCGCTTTTGGAAGGAGGGTAAGAAAAACTAGTTGCATTGAGAATTGGGGAATGTAAAGCAGATAAACAACCAATAAGAATCAGCAAGCATCCAAACATTCACATCCAACCCATTTCATCATCCCCGGTGTCCTCCCCGACACCCACATGTATAAACTGATGCATCTCACAACTCTAGGCATCGACTACTTCCACAACCAGTTGGCTTCCCTGCCCCCACATATCACAACAGTCGTCCAGGCTCACATCACAACACAAGAAGCAGGAAAATAACCATTATATCAATAGGGCTATTGGCCCATAAACAAGTAAGAGGGTTACTCAGAACCCTAGAAAGAATTATCTTTTATCAAACAACCAATTCATTAATCCTCAATTTATTATTCATAGGTTTCAACTTCAGGGAACCTAAAAAGTAAGCTATCACAAATAATTAAACATGCTTATTGCACCAATTTGATTAACATCAAAATTAAAAGAAGAAGAACCAAATTCATTTACATGACTCTTTTTCTTTAGAAAAACAATTATCAATTAATTAAAGCTTTACATTCTTTACCAAGTTCAATCAAGAATAAAAATATAAACAAATAAATCATAGATATCACACTATCTGGAGAAACAAGAGACAATAACTTACAATTGATATCACTTTATTTATCCGGTTTAAAAATTTATTATGTCAATTCTATTGTGATCCAGTGGGAAAAACATGCTAACTATATAGTTATACATAAAATAAAATAGAATCAATGAATCCCCTACCTCAAATAGTTCTTGACGTTCTTTATACGAGAACGATCCACACAACAGGTTACGATATCCTCCCCCCGTGAAAACTATATCCACCTAAGGATGCAGAGACACCACCACACTGGTCAACACCCAAGAAAATACCTTTAAGAACATGGAGATAGCATTCCATAAAAGGGAAAGGAGAAACATAAGGAGATGAACCCAAAATAATGACGATAGATCATTCTTTATATCGAATATTGATCGATACTGCTTGGTTGCATCAAAACAAAGTGAATCCAATCTAAGGAGGAAAGTTTGATTGTGAAACTCATACGGGATGGAATGAAATTTTCGAGCATCTCACAGTCGATAACAAGTGGGAAGAACTAGTTAGGAAGATATATTGTCCCTTTAGAAGATTTAATATAGCAGTGGTTTAAGATACGCTGAATTTTCTATTAAAAACAGATCACATTGAACCATGTGGTTTGACTGATTAAAAGCATCCCAAGCCATAGGAAAAACTAATATATGAGTTATGGCCTTTGGATCGGTCTTATAGTCCTTAAAATGAGGCTTTAAATGCATTTTACATCAATGGAAACGTTAAAGGGGAAAACTGTAGGAAGTTGGAAACATTGTTCACAAACTCAAAATTTGGAAAAGGAAAAACATTGTCCATGAACCTCACCATTGAAACCTCACTATTGGAACCTCACCATTTTGGAAACATTGTTCATGAACCTCACCGTTGAAACCTCACCGTTGGAACCTCACCATTCTGGAAAAACTATTCGTGAACCTCACCGTTGAAACTTCATGGTTGGAACCTCATCGTTCTGGAAACACTTTTCACATAAGGTTATAATTTCACTATTCACATAAGGCTACTGATGACACTGTTCACATAAGGTTAAAGTTTCACCGTTCACCTAAGGCTACCGATGACATTATTCACCTAAGGCTACCATTTCACTGTTCACCTAAGGCAACCATTTCATTGTTCACAGAACTAGAAATTTGGAAAAGTGTTGGGGATAAGTCACATTGACCTCCTGGAATACCTCAGACACCAGATTTTCGCAATGGAATGGACCAGAGAGGTCCAAGCCATTACAATATTTTTCCAATATCAAGTATTGATGACGATTATAAATTAATGTACATAATTAAAAACATATATTATAATCCTTCCATAATGAACAAGGTGTTTCTAATGTGAATAATCTTCAATCAGATTATATCAAAAGATAAGTAAGTGTTTTAACATGTGATAATATTCAACATCGTCATAAACTAGTTGGAGTTTGTGATGTGAAGTCCAAGAACAAAGTGTGGTAATTGATCATGTTATCATCATTTCTAGAGTAATTTTATATAATTATCACCATTGGGAGAAGTTATATTAGAGAATTTATTTTAGGGTTTGGGTATATTCATGATCAAAATCTGAATGAAGAGATCATATAGAAGTAAGTAAAAAATTCAATCGGGATAACATAAAATGAAATAAATAGAGTATTACCAACCTAGTAGATAATTCAAAATGAGAGGAGTGGATTAAGATAAAGGATCCAAGGAAAATAAGTTGGCTCGATTTTAACATTCTAGAAGTGTAGAAAGAAGATACAACAGGAGAAAGATTATAAGTACCATAAGATAAATTAAAGAGAATCATTTTCAAATACTATAATTGAGAAAGGTAACAATAAAATATTATTAAGTGTCAAAATTTCTATTTATTCCATCAATCATTGACTCTAATAAATCATTTTAGTATACATCAAAAATAGAATTCATGGAAAATTATGTGTCTGAAATTTTTAGTATGGTTCATCTTGTCAATGATAAATCGCTCAAGATTATAAAAAAATATAGTTTAGATCCCTAAAAAGTAATAGCTACTTGTTAAAGTTGTAAGGGAGTATGAATATATTATTATTGATGAATAATCATATTTTGGTAGGTTGAAATGATGGTGCATTGTTCTGTACAATATTTTTTCTTAGTGTATGGAAATTCTTATGGGTGTCATGGTGGTGTTCAATAGTGTGAAATAAGTTTCATTTTATTCAATGGGTATTTTAGATAGGACATGGTTATTGGTTCATCATTAATATATTACTAGTCGTGTCATTATCATCTTGGTCACATTAGTGATAAATTAATGAGATTTTATTCTATAAATGGAATAGTGAAACTCAAGCACGTAAAGTATAAAACATTTGAATAGTGTATCCATAACAAGTGGAGCTTGTATATGTTGATGTATAAGAATTGGATCTAATATATTATTGTGCTGTTTTACTGAACTATTTCACCATTATCGATGATTTTATACAAAACATGTTGGTATACTTTATAAAGAAAAAGTCATAAGTATTTGGAATGTTCATTAGAAGGAGATCCATATTAAAAAATGAGATTAGTTTAAAGCTAAAATTATTAAGGTTTTTTAACGATAAATAATACAATAATAAATAATTCACAAATTTTTTTAGGATGAAGGGATTCATGTTTGAGAAGATAATACCTAGGAAATTATAGAATAATAGCCTTTCAAAATGGATGAACATAATACTAATTGAGATACCCTAGATAATACAACTCCGTTTTAGTTTTTTAAAATGAATTTTGAGAAATGGAAGTTAATTTCATTTATTATATAATAAATAAGTGTTTTTCTATACCAATTTTTAAGAGAATACCTTAGGAATTTAGACCAATAAACTAGTATATATTATCCACATTATAATCATCAAAATCATATCTTATTTTCATTTTAATGTCAATGAAATGGATAAGATAGAATCTAAGACTATAAAATGTTTCTTTATCAATTATAATGTTTAATAATTTGGATTTTACTTTGGTATAGTGATCACTGAAATGTTATTTAAATTAGGAATATGATATTCAATGAAGGAATATTATGTAAGGATTGGCACTTGGTGGGTGAAGCTATTGAGAACAAATATTCAATGAAGCATAACTAAGTGGAACTAAATTAATGTATAAATATATCAATAAATTTGGGGAGAATTGATTATTGAAGATTCATAAAAGTTCAAAAATACCAAAATATATTCAAATTTTAGAGGTAGTAAAAATGTTGGATATACTGGAATGTTCAAAGACTATTCAATCATGGATGATTTTTATGAAATGACTGGTTAATCCTCATGGATAGTTGATGAGTTATAATAGGGTTAGAATATTGGTGAATATATTTAATAAAAATTTTACTATTATCTTCTAATGAATAGTGGATAACCTAAAATACTGGAAGAGTTGAAAATTATAAGTGACTCAGAATAGTGGTATCCAACAATGAAAAAAATAGATAAATTTATTTTATGTGAAAAAAAACATGTGAGTTGATTATACTACCACTGGGGAAGTGATAACTTTATAATTAGTGGTTCTATCAATTGAACAAACAGGTAGATAATAAGAAATGGTATAGTGTGAGGTTGGTTGTGAAAGGATTTGAACAAAATAAATTAATTTATTTCAATGAAATATTATCACATATGGAGAAGTATATGACTATATGGACAGTTCTTGTAATGTTCGTATTATAAGGTTTACATATTGATAAATTAGATATAAACATGGAATTTCTTAATGGGTATTTATAGGGGGAAATTTACATGGAGAAATTGATAAGTTTTAAAGAAACTGAAAAAAAATATAAGGTGTGCAAGATCAATCAAAGTTTTCATGGGATTAAATAGACACTTGAATAGTGGAACAATTGGTTTAATGCTTTCAAGAAATATAAATCTTCAATCTTGTATAATTTTATCATTATTTTTACTTCAAGATATTTGGTGATATATATTTCATTATACTTCTCTTGTATGCATATTATATGTATAAGTACCCCACCTTAAAATGTTACTCAATATTTAATTTCAGATAGAAAATACATTATTACAAATTTAGGTCCTTTTTAAATTTAGAGTTTTAGAGAATTAGGATACCTTACATACATAATATTCCACAATCATACAAGAGGAAACTACTAAAAACAGTTTCCATTTTTTTCAAAATATTAAACATTAAAACATAAAACATGATTTCATTGACAACACACATTATCAAATATCAATAATCCATTATTTCTCTTACCCATCCTTATATACTATTAAAAACATTTTAAAAACATGGGATGAGTATAAAACTAAGTAAGGGATATATATATAGAAAGCATTAGTCAAGTGATAACATAAAAACTAATAAAACCGATATCATAAAAACTTGAATGCATAGAATACTCATGTTGTTGACTTGGGATATATTTACAATATCAATATTATATTTAACCTTAAACATGGAATAACATTTTGGTCAACTTCTATCTCCAGAGTACCCAATGCATTGGAGAGCTATAATGGGGCTCACCCTTCATATCTTGAGATATAATGGGCTCAACCCAACATATCTTGAGATATAAAGGGGATCAACTCAACATATAGTGAGCTATAATGGGCTCAAACCAACATGAATAATGTCCAAGGAACATATCATGGTAATAAATTATCTTGAAATCAGAATAAACTACTCATTCCATATACATAAAAAATAATCCATTTGAAATTTATTAAAGAGATTTTTAAAAGGATTTTAAAAGGAAAGTCCTTTAAAATATAATTGGAGTGAGAATTAATAGAATTGAATGGATATGTGTATATGATGAAAATAAACATAGTGAAACATAATATATACAAACATTCATCACACCAATAATCTTAATACCATATAATGAATAATGAAGAAGGTTAACCCAATGAATGGAAATTTGGTTATGAATTCCATTACCTCAGGTTAGTCTTAATTCAAAATTGTTTAAAACTCTTGTATAATTGTTAAAATAGTGTTATTAATATCTTAAAAAACATATCCATATTTATAAGATCTTATATGATCATTTCATTACATAATTTCACCCTTTAATTTTTAGTATTTAGTTCCTTGCATTGTTTTGTGTGTGTTTCTTTACATGATTTTCCATGATTTGTTCATGATGGATATTCTTGTTGATTGGAAGTGAAACTATAAAATTTGAATGGAAAGGTATTTAAATATTTCTTGTACCATAATTTATACCATTTATAATTTTGAAGTTCGATATGAGGATGATTCATAAGTTAAAACATTAATGATGGTCATTTAGATCATTTTAGTGGTTCTTTGATAATAACAACCTCATTTTGTTTTATAAATTAAAACCATGTGTAAAAGAGAATTCCATAACCATGGATGAGACATAATAAATATATTATAACCTTTTTCAACCATAAAATTATTTCATGTCCATAATTAAAAGAATTAATGTAAATTGAAATCACAGCATCCATGATGTCGATAATTCGACACATCATGAGCAATGTTTTTATTCCTTGAATAATTGGGAGAGGAGAAGAATAATGATGATGAATTTTCCATAAATTAATCATAATATATAATAGGTCAAGAATAAGATGAAAATAAAAACATGTTATAGATTTTTCAATTCCATAACACATAAAAGAGAACTTGAATAAAAAAAGAAAGAAGTTGAGAATTTTCTTACCTTGTAGAGTAACTCCAAGAACATGAAAGTTGGGACCATGGGGGCTTGAGGAAAACTTGGTAGGACTAATAGGAAGTTAAGGAGGAAATATTCTAGTTTATTAGGAATTTGGAATTAATTTAATGAATGAATGGGATGGTATATTTAGCCAATGTGAGGGAATATTTTAATAATTTCTAAGGGACACCTCATTAGTTGTATTTGAAAAACCATGGGTTTAACCATGGTATTTTCCCATGGTATTAGAAAATTTTGAAACCTAATATCTTATTTTATTGTATAAAAGTCGACCAGATTTATTACATCATTAATGATCTTATTAACACACCAAAACTCAAAACTATATTTTTACTATTCACCAAAAATAAACAGTTTCAGAAAAATCCCAAAAATTTACCCCTTCCATTTTTTGAAATATAGAATTAAAAAATGAACTCCATTTTTTGAAAATTATTTTATTAATATTATTAATTTAATTTTTAAATAAAACCATACTTAATTAAAAAATTAAAAAATTTATTTCTATAACTACTTTTATATCACATTAAAAAAATAACCAGGATGTCATTATCTTAAAGCCTTAAGAAAATAAAATAATAATACAATTTAATATTCATTAGGGTTATATTGATATTCATAAAGTTATGTTATTATTCCCCAAGAAAAAGTTGGTTCCATGAGACTCCAATTAACTTACGGAACATAATTATAGATGACTTTTTTTCAAAATTCAAAACATAGAAGTAGCAAAGTTTTGTTTAAAGGATAGTTATAAATATCTACTTAAAAAAGTTTCATGCATTTTATTTTTTTTAAACCTTGGGGTGTTACATTATCCCCACCTTCTAGAAATTGCATCCTCAAAATTTTATCTACTCATCAAACAAGTGAGGGTAACTTTCCCTCATAGCATTTTCAGATTCCCATGTTGCTTTTTCAACCATGTGGTTTCTCCACAAAACCTTTACCTAGTGGATTACCTTATTATGAAATACCTATTCCCTTCGATCAAGAATCTGTACTAGTTTATCTTTATAAGAAAGGTTCTTTTCCAGATAAACTGCTTCTGGACTCAAGATATGGGATGAATCTCGCATATACTTTCTCAACATTGAAACATAAAAAACATTATGTACTTGAGATAAACTCGGAGGCAAATCTACTCGGTATAAAACTGGTCTAACTTTCTCTAGTATATCAAAAGGACTGATGAATCATAGTCATAGCTTTCCTTTCTTACAAAAACGCATCACACTTTTCCAAGGAGAGATTTTAAGGAAAACATGGTCACCTACCTCAAATGAGAAGTCTTTCCTTTTGTTATCTATATAACTTTTCTGCCTGCTCTGAGCTATCCTCATGTACTACTGGATCATCTTCACTATCTAAGCCACTTTCTCTACTAATTCTGGTCCCATTAACTTTCTTTCCCAAACTTCATCCCAAAAACATGGAGTTTGAAACCACTTCCAATACAATGACTCAAAAGGTGTCATCTATATACTGTAATGAAAACTATTATTATAAGAAAACTCAACTAAAGAAATATTCTAATATCATCTTACCTATTAGTCCATTGAACAAGCTCAAAGTATATCATCCAAAGTCTGAATTGTTCATTCTGACTTCCCATCTAATTGAGGAATAAAAGCTATAATGAAATTTAATTTTGTTCCAAAAGGATTCTGAAGCCCCTTTCAAAAGTTAGAAGTGAACCTGGGATCCCGATCAGAAACAATGGAAAGTGGAACTCTATGAAACCTGAAAATCTCTTTGATGTATAGTCGAGAAAGCTAATCCAATGACATTTTATCTCGAATAGAATGAAAATGTATTGATTTTTTCATCCGATCAACAATAACCCAAATCGCATTGTTACCTTAATAAGTCTTAGGTAGTCCCATCACGAAGTCTATGGATATATTCTCCCATTTCCACTTTATCATAGGAAAAGGATGAAGCATCCCATTTGTTAACTGACACTCTGCTTTAACTTGTTGACAAGTCAAACATTCCATGGTGAATTCTGCAATATCCCTTTTCATTCCATCCCACCAGTAATACTCCTGAAGGTCTCTGTATAACTTAGTACTCCCAGGATGAAATAAAAATGGAGAACTATGAGCTTCACACAAAAAAAATATTTCTTTAACTGGTAATCACACGGCACACACAACCTTTATCCAAATCATAAAACACAATATTTATCAATGTTATATTCTATAAACTTACCCATTTTATCCAACTCTTCCTTTTTCAATAGCCCACAGTCTTCATTCTACGATTGATTAATTTTGTTTGATAATGATGAATGCACTGAAACCTAAAACAAAACAGATGTATTCCCTGCACTGACAACTTCTAATACAAGATTCATCAAATCATTAATCAATATATCATGTTCTAAATATAACATGGTTAATGATACCTGATTTTTTCAACTCAAGGAATCCACCAATTTGTTTGATTTTACCAGATAGTAATTGATCGTGAAATTATAATCCTTTATCAGTTTGATCCATATTCTATACTTCATGTTTAATTCCTTCTAAGTGAATATATACTTTAGACTTTTATGGTAAGTATATATTTTACATTTGGCTCCATATAAATGGTGCCCTCAAATATTCAATGCAAAAACCATAGCTGCAAATTCCAAATCATGTGTGGGATAATTTAACTCATGAGGTTTTAGTTTTCTTGAAGCATAAGCAATTACCTGATCATTCTACATCATAACACAACCAATTACCTTCAATGAAGCATCACTCTAGATGAAAAACTCACAATTTCAGGAAGGCAAGGCCAAAACTCGAGCATTCACCAATATCTTCTTCTGTTCTGGAAAATAAAAATAACATTCTTCCATCCAAACAAATTTAACCCCTTTTCGTGTTAACTTAGTTAGCGGGCTAGATAACCATGAAAGGTTTTCAAAACATCATCGATAATAACCTACTAATCCAAGAAAACTGTGAATCTTTGTAACATTTATAGGTCTTCCCAATAATCAACCACTCTTTTTTTGGCAGGATCAACTGTTATTCCATCCTTATTTACAATGTTCCTAATAAAAGAAATCTGTTGCAACCAGAAATCATAGTTACTGAATTTTCCATACAGTTTATTTTCTTTTAAGGTTTTAAAGATAACCCTAAGATTTTTTTCATGCTCTTATTTACTTTTATAATATACCAGAATGTCTTCAATAAACACAACCAAACACTAATCCAAGAACTCATGAAATATTCTATTCATAAGATCCATGAATGAAACAGGTGAATTAGTTAACCCAAAAGGAATAACTAAAAATTCATAATGACCATATCTAGTATGGAATGCCGTCTTTAGGATGACTTCATCCTTTACTTTCAACTGATGGTACCCCAAACTCAGGTCAACCTTTGGAAAATAGTTTGCTCCCTGGAGATGATCAAAAAATCATCAATATGAGGCAAAGAATACTTGTTTTTAAAATTAAGGTTATTCAAGGCTCTATAATCAATGAAAAGTATCATTGAACCTCATTTTTTCATAACAAAAAATATAGAAGCACCCCGTAGTGAAGTACTAGGTCTAATGTAGCCTTTATCTAATAATTCCTGCAATAGCTTTTTTAATTCTAGAAGTTCCATTTTGGCCATTCAATAAATAGGTTTAGAAATTATCTTACCATCAAGAACTATGTCAATAGTAAACTCAACCTCTCAATTAAGAATAACACAAGGAAAATCATCAGTAAAAACATCCAATTATCCATTTACCACTGGTACATTAATCTAGATAGTTCCCTTCTCTTCAAAAATATGAGTAATATAACCTTCATTACCATCCTTTATCAGTTTCTTATCTTGTTGATATGTTATTAATAGTACAGTTTCATTCTTATACACAAAATGAAATCCTTTCTGAAAACAAATTCTTTTTCTCTGAAATCTATATTAGCATGAGAAAAAGAAAGCCAATCCATACCCAGAATAACATCAAACTCTATTAGAGGAAAAACCATAAGGTTTATAGGTAAACTCTTTCCACAGACAAGGATAGGTATATTCTTATAATTTATTTTTTCCACAATATTTCCTTTATTTGTTTTTACCATATGATCTGGGAACATTTCATAAGGTTGAATTCCAAATTTTTCTGAAAATTTATCAGAAATAATGGAATGTGTAGACCCTAAATCAAACAACAAATTTGAAAAATATGTAAAAATAATCAATGTACCTGATAACACCACATTTAATGGCTCAACATCTACTGAAGTGGTTGAAAATTATTTTACCAAACCCTCCTGCTTCAAATATTACTGATTCACTACTTGAGTAACTATCTTTGGACAAACATTAACAAAATGACCCAATTTATTACAGTTAAAGCATCTAACCATCATCTTATAATTAATTTTAGGATCATTTTCCTTTAACTCATGAAACATGTTTCCAAACCTTCCACATTGATAGAATTTCCCAAAATTTACATGTCATTCACCAGTATTTTTTTTAACACACTTTTCATAAGAAGGGAAATTCAGTTTCTTGCCTCCAGATTTCTTTGATGAGTTATTCCCCATTGTCTGCCAACCTGATCGCTTCTTATTCTCGTCATCTTGAGGAATATATTTGTTAGAAAACTCCATCTCAACATTTTCTGTACAACAAACAAGCTTCTCATAACTTTTAAACTCTCTTGAAGCCAAAGCTCTTCACAAAAATGGTTTCAAACTATAGTAAAATCTATTAATTTTACTTTCAAAATGCCGAGTAAAATTTGTTACATACCTAGAAAGTACTATAAAATTGGATTCATATGCTTCCATAGAATAATTATCTTTCTACTTCAGTTCCAAGAATTGTTTCTCCATTCTTAGTCAAACAGTTTTGGAAAAATATGTTTCCAGAAGAAGACTCTTAATATCATCCCATTCTAAACTGTCAAGATCATATCTTTCTCTCATATTCTTAACCAGAGACCACCATTTATCATCTTCACCATAAAAATTATAAATGTCTATTATTACCTTTTTATGTTCCAAACATCCCGTGACAACAAATATCTTTTCTAGAGCATTGATCCATCCTTCGGCTATCACTAGATCTGCGGTTCCACTAAATGCTGGAGGATGTTGCCTCATAAAATGATCCATAAAAGACATGTTTCATCATGGTTGATCATGTTCCTATCTAGCATGGATACCACCCCTGTTTATTTCTTGAGTCAAATGATACATTTCTGTCATGAATGGATCATTTTTTATTTCCCCCATTTCAGGCTGTTGATTGAGATAGACATCAGCCTCTCAGTGCCTTCCTACTTCATCTTCCCTGTTTCTTCTGTGGAAAACCATTCTGTACAAACATGACATAGATGAAGAAACATGGTAATCCTTAAATTATATATCATTTCAAATTACCATAGATTAAAAATCATTTATGGTATTCTTTATATATCATCCCAACCCCTAAAGCTATCTAACCCATCCCCTGATACCAATATAAGGACCGGATATTAAAATGTTTCTCAATCTTGAATTTTAGACAAGAACATACATTATTACACATTGATTATATTTTGAGTTTATATTTTTAGAGAACTAGGATACCTTACATACATAACATACCATAATCATACAAGAGGATACTACTAAAAATAGTTTCCATTTTTTAAATAATATAAAACATTAAAACATAAAGCATGATTTCTTTGACAACACTCCATATCAAACATCAGGAATCCCTTATTTCTCTTACCCATCCTTATATCCTATGAATTTTTTTAAAAAACATGGGATGAGTATAAAACCTAGTAAGGGATATAAATATAGAAAGCGTTAGTCAAGTGATAACATAAAAACCAATAAAACCCATATCATAAAAACTTGAATGCATAGAATACTCATGTTCTTTTCTTGGGACATATTTAACATATCAATATTGCATTCAACCTTACTCATGGAATAAACGTTTTGTCAAATTCCATCTCAGGAGTACCCAATGCATTGGAGAGCTATAATGGGGCTCACCTATTATATCTTGAGCTATAATGGGCTCAACCCAATATATATTGAGCTATAAAGGGGATCAACCCAACATATCATGAGTTATAATGGGCTCAAACAAACATAAATAATGTTCAAGGAACATATCATGGTAATAAATTATCTTGAAATAAGGATAAACTACTCATGCCATACACATAAAAAAAATAATCCTTTTGAAATTTATTAAATAGAGTTTTAAAAGGTTTTTAAAAGGAAAGTCCTTTAAAATATAATTGGAGTGAGAATTAATATAATTTAACGGATATGTGTATACACTGTAAATAAACATAGTGAAAAATAATATATACCAAAATTCATCACACCAATAATCTTAATACCATAAAATGAATAAAGAACAAGGTTAACCAAAAGAATGGAAGTTGGGTTAAGAATTCCCTTACCTCAGGTTTGTCTTACTTGAAACTTGTCTAAAACTACTGTATAATTGTTAAAAGAGTGTTATTAATATCTTACAGAAACATATCCATATTTATAAAATCTTATATGATCATGTCACTACATCATTTCAGCCTTTAATTGTTATAATTTTGTTCCATACATTGTTTTGGGTACGTTTCTTTACATGATTTTCCATGATTCGTTAATGATGGATATTCTTGTAGATTGTAAGTGAAAATATGTATTTGGAATGGAAAGTTATTTAAATATTTCTAGTACTATAAATTATACCATTTATCATTATTTTTTTTATGAGGATGATTCATAAGTTAAAACATTAATGATGTTCATTTAGATCATTTTAGTGGTTCTTTGATAATAACGACTTCATATTGTTTTATAAATTAAAACCATCTGTACAAAAAAATTATAGAACCATGGATGAGACATAATATAAATATTATAACCTGGTTCATCCATAAAAAATATTTCAAGGATATACTTAAAATAATTAATGTAAATTGAAATCACATCATCCCTGATGTTGGTAATTCGACACATCATAGACAATGTTTTTATTACTTGAATAAGTGGGAGAGGAGAATAAGAATTATGATGAATTTTCCATGAACATGAGAACATAAAAAAATATAAATTATTTAATTATATTTCATTCCACTTTGGTAAGTGGAGGTTAGGAATGAATAAGAAAATAAAGGAACTCAAAATAAATGAATAGTTGAGAAATCCCTTATAAGAATTTGGCAGCCTAACGACTATGCAACATGGTTTTAGAAAACATTAAAAAGAAAAGGGAAAAAGGTAACCTATACATAAATGAATAATAATATATAATATGTCAATAATAAGATGAAAATAAGAATATGGTATGGATTCTTGAATTCTATACCACATAAAAGAGAACTTGAATGAAGAAAGATTGAAGTTGAGAATTTTCTTACCTTGTAGTGTAACTCCTAGAACGTGAATGTTGGGAACTTGGGGGATTGAGGAAACCTTGGGAGGAATACTATTGAGGTAAGGAGGCCAAATATTTGTTTATGAGGAATTTTTAATGAATTTAATGAAGGAATTTCTCAGTATTTATAGAAAAAGTGAGGGAATATTTTAATAATTTCCAAGGGACACCACATTAGTGGTAATTTAAAAGCTATGGGCTTGACCATGGTATTATTCACTTGGGAAAACTAATATCTTATTTTAATATATAAAATTATACCATATTTATTACATCATTATTACATCATTAATGAAGTCATTAACACACCAAAACTTAAAACTGTATTTTTATTATTCCCCGAAAAATCAACTGTTTCAAAAAAATACCAAAAATTCACTCTTACCATTTTTTGACGTGTAGAATTCAAAAATGAATTCCATTTTTTGAAAATAATTTTATAAATAATATTAATTTAATTTTTAAATAAAATTATACTTAATTCAATAATTAACAATTTTAATTCTATAACTGCTTTTATATCACATTGAAAAATTAATCAGGATGTCATTATCTTAAATCATTAAGAAAATAAAATAATAATACAATTTACTATTCATTAGGGTCATATTAATATTCATAAAGGTATGATACTATTCACCAAAACAACTAGTTGGTTCCATCAAACTCCAAATAACTTACTGAACACAATTGTAGATGTCTATTTTTTGAAATTCAAAACATAAAAGCAGCAAGGTTATGTTTAAAGGCTAGTTATAAATATCTACTTAAAACAATGTTTCATACATTTAATTTCTTTAAACCTTAGGGTGTTACAATATTCTCATGGAATGTATAAAACTAAATTATATGGTATATCTGAGTCAATATAATTTCAATATTTTCAAGATGAATGATCTTGGAGAGTAAAAGAGGATTTTGGGGACAAGGATCGATAGATACTAGAAGAAAATAAATTTTATGTTTCCTTTGGTTGAATAATTTGTAAAGGTTTTTGAAAGGTTTAAAATAATTAGATTGAATCCTACTTCAATCCCACTAATTCTTAACTTGAAATACTCTATACAAACTTCACCCATAATAGATGATTCGTTTAAGTGCGTGGAATGCGTTTCATTGTAATTAGTGATAGAAATATTGATATTTATCTTCCTTTGTACTAGTATTGACATTTATCATGTAGTGGGAGTTATTAATGGATTTATGATGAATCAAGAGAAGGAGAAATAAGAATTTTTAAAGTGTATACTTTATTATTTCAAAAGGAGTATAGACTATCTTTTTTTGGAATAAATGTTTCATTGTAAGGATATGTGGATGCTGACTTTATAGGAGATAAGGACATCTAAAAGAGTACCAAAAAGTAACTATTCACTCACATAAGAACTACTATTAGCCATATTTTTTAACTATAATTGATGGTGAAACTGTTAACCACAAAGTGGGATATATGTTAGTGATAGAGTTTGTGACGGAATCATTATTTTAAAAAAAATGGGATTAAAGCCTCTTTTTATTATGAAATCAAAGATCTATTTCTATCTAGGTAGAGGGAGACCCATTACATTTCCCGCAAGCCTAAGTCCAGGTGGACCATTAACATGACCAGAAGGCCCAAGGGTATGAAAGCCCTATTTTTAGGCCTAAAAGTCTTTTTTTTGGTTTGAAGGCCCCTCCTATGAATAGTATTTCTATAGTACCCAGGTTTCTACATTACCACAACCTCTACAATACTTTCTATAGTAGATGTTGCCACTATAGGACTGACTCTACTAGATTACTGCTATATTTCCCTACTACAATTCTACTACATTAACATGGAAAATCACCCCTACCCAGTTTTGAACCAGGGTATTTGGAATTCAGGCTTATGTGGTTTACCACTTAGGAACCACCCTAACAAAAACGTTGGTGTTATTGATGAAGGGTATGTAAGAGAAAATTAAAATGATTCAATGGAAATAAATTTTATTACATAATAGTCAGAGTATAATCCATCTTATTAATAATTCAATGTACCATGAAATAAAAAATAACATTTGGATGAAGTTTTAATTTATTAGTAGTCTTCTATAAGACTAAGTTCTATAACTATAGACAGTTATAGGGAATGTAAATCCAATGGAAATATTGATAAAATTCATGGTTTGTTAAATTATAGTGTATTATTTTGCCTCTGGGAGACTTGGATGATGAAGGGTGTGTAGATCTCTGCTACAAGTTAAGTAAGAGAGATATGTTTTAAAAGGTGGGTGATAGTACATACTTTTAAATAGTCTTTAAGTATGTTATTTTTGGGTTGTGAATTCATTTTATTGGTCTTGAAAAAATATTCAATGGAAGTATTATTCAGTTGGAGAAGTATTGGATTAGTCTTATATTGTCATTTATTTATAACCAAGAGATCAAAAAATGATTTTTATAGGGTAGTTTAGGAATATTTGATCAATGGTTGGTCATTGTTTCATAGTGGAGTTCCTATTTTAATTTTACCAATAAGTATTTTGATGCAATAAAAATCTACAATAGCTAATAATAAAGGATTATTCTCTAAATATTCATACCACATGTTGAAAATTTATTTTTTAAAGGTTCTTAATTTTTTTATAAATAGGTGGTTTTTATATGGGTTTTCATATCTTATACCTTGTAATTAGTCGATTTGAGTTGTTATCAGTGAGGCGATTATAACTCTAAATTTTATCTCTCTTCACTCTTTTGTGGATTTCAATTTTTTGCATGTATGTATAGTATATAACAAACCTTATTAATTAATTATGATCCAATAGTGTGTGTGGATATTTTTTTGTTATCCTTTTATTCTTTTTTCTCTTTCCAAAATCTTATCTAGTTATTACAAATTGTGGTGAGAGACATCTTACTAAGATACTTTGTTATTGAGTGTCTTCAGATATCCAGTATTTATTCCACATGTTAAATTCTAGATGGTGGATCTGTGTTTTGAGCATAAAAGTAATAACATTCATTAAATTCATTTAATCATTTTCAACTATTGAAAATAGATTGAATATTGAAATGTTATTACATCCATAACAGGAGAATATACTTCATCATAATTAATTCTTTTTTTTTTTGGGAAAAACCTTATATAATGATATAAACTTTTTGTCTAATAGTTTAGAAACCTTTTAATGGTTAGATGTAAAAACTAAAACTATGAGTCCATTAATTATTTTTTCGATAAATAAAATATCAAATAATGGATCTAAATAAAATAAAACTTAAAAAAACTTAAAAAAAATCATATTACTTTAAAATTAAAATTTTTATTGTCAAAATGTTGATATGGAAAATACTTTTCAATAAAATATTTACAATCATAGAAAATAAACTCGACAATAAAAACCATTTTGGCTAAGGAGTTCTTATACTAATAATGTGTTATGAAATTGAGCATTGAAATAGAGTGGTATTTAGTGTTATAATCATAATAATTTCACCACTTTTATTGTTTCCTTTAATTGTGTAGAATGATTTAGGTGAGCGCCTGGTATATGAGCTCATTAAACCATATATAACCATATAAATAGCTATGAATTTAATTAATGGTTATCATAAATAGTTAGGTTATAAATGATTAATTTATATAGGAAAAATGATATCCATTAATATAATAATTATTAATAAAACTTTGATTATTTTATATTAATTTATTTATAATAAGTCATATTTTATAACTTTATTTTATTATAAATTTCATAAAAAAATAAGAATTACTCTTTTGTTTTATATTATTGAGGATCCTAACCAAATATAACAATGATAAGAATAGGGGGTGAATCAGTGTGGATAGATTTTAATCAAATCTCTTAACTTTTAATTTTAACTTCATCACTTGTAATGATGAATGCATCTAATTGGTATCAAAAAACATATTCACATTAAAAGTAAGAAACAAATATAAAGAGATGGAAACATATGATATCTTTATAAGGTTTAACCACAATATGGGTGATTACATTCTTGATGTCTTTGGTGAAATTCAAGAAATAGATTCTCGAAAAATATCATAAAGTAAATACATAGAGAAAATGTATCATCTTTAAAACTTGAACTATTTCCCAACAGTTTACTATATATTGATAGGTTCTTTATATAAGATTTATCCTATTTATAATTATTTTTTCAATTGATAATTAAAATATCTTAATTGAAGTTTAGGATATCCCACATCAACATATAAATTTTCTCTATGCCTTTAGAACATTTATCATTAATATACACTCCTTATTCTTTAAATACTTTTATGGTTAGAAGATGCTTATTAGTATTAGTAGTAACAAATTGGTCTTTCTCACTCAATATTTTCCCATCACTATGACTTAAAAATATTCACCAGTAGTGCATTTTCATTTCTTTAGAATGATTAAAAATATATATAATAATATTTTTTATCCTTCTTTTATAATTTAGAGTCTTATAAAAATCAATAGTAATAGAAAAACTTTTCATTTTTTATAAACCTTTATTCAAATATATAATTGCAAGTAATTCATCAGCCTCTCTCTCTCTCTCTTGTTGTATTCCACTTTACTCATTTTATTCTATTTTACTCTTATCATCTTTATAAACTCAACGTGATCACAAGGATAAGTTTCTATATTTTAATTTGGAAACTCTTATGAATTTTAGCATCATGATTTTCAATATTTAAAACTAGTAAAATTTCAACTTATAAAAACTACAACTTTAATCCAAAATATATATTTATTTAAATATCTATAATAATTTTTCAAGGATCATCAAAAAAATATCCTTATAAATATTCATTATATTCTCCCAAACTCATCTTTTAACACTACTAAAAATCCTATGTTAAAAAAAATATCACTTATACAACATCTTTTTAATGTTACTTAGCCATTAAAAATACAGTTTTATTCCAAATTGAACCTCATAATACTCATATGTGGATTTTGAATCTTTCATATTAAATTTATATTCAAATATTTTAAATAATTATTTTGTGAAATAAAATTAATATTATTCCAGAATTGATTATTAATTCATGAACTTTGATATCCCTAGTTTAATATAATGTGGACTCTTGTTTTTTCATACATAATATCCTAATAACTCTTATATAGTTTATTAAATCTTAGAGTTACTAATAAGTAGACTTCATATTATTTTGATTATTTATACATAATCTCTTGAAATTTTTCTTACTAAATCATAAAATTTACTTGACCATTATATTTAGAGTTACTCATATTTAGCTTGTGGATTACTCATCCACATCCTTTGTAATTTTTTATTTAATGTTTTATGGAATATGGATTTTTTATATTTACACATAAGTTCATACTTAAGTGTTTCTTCATAGCCCTCAAACATTCTTAAAACTCTTTCAAACATCTAAAACTACCATAAAATATCTTAATACAACATAAATAACTTTATGACTTCATCATAATTTCATATAACTCTTATACATAATTCCCAAATCATATACAAGATATAAGAACTCATTTGAGTACTTCAATGTATTATTCACTCCCACAAACAATTATTACTCAAACTCATTAGGAATTTCACTAATAGTTCATTAATCAATTATCAATTAATCCATCGCCATTCTCATCTCTACATGAACTCATCTCTTGATCTTCATCATCATACAAGTGAAATTTATATACCATGTGTGTTTATTCAATCCAAAAACACAAGGATTAATTCTCACTAGTATTCATAATCAGTTGTCTTCTTTTACATATAGTTATATAATTTAGAAATATCATCAAACTCGATGGAGTTCACCTTAAAATATCCACCTACTTATCTAATTCTACAAATCAAGATATAATATTTCTATATTCCAATCATTGACCTCTAATTATCTAAATCGAACATTATCTCCTCAGATTCATCAATATCACCATCTCATTAAGATTATTTTTTGATTCTCTACATCTAAAACTTAAAAACACAATCCTAACTCTTAAAATAGTTCATCAATATAGACAAGAAGTTATCAAATTTGTATCATAATCATTAGGTTCTTCAATATCCCCATTCATTTGGTTCTTTATCATCACCCAAAATATGTTGACCTTATTACTTATTAACAAAAAATATAACACTCCTCATCTTAATCCATTTGGTATTTCAATTATCACCATGTTATTTTCATTCAATAAACCACACATGATTCAAAGTCAATATTCGCCTTTACTTATCTCTCCCGATTATTAATAATTAACTAAAAGGACAATACCACTTGTGAGTAATTAATTAACCAAATCTAAGTCTACTTGAGAAATGATTAGTTTATAAAACAAGGGTGTCCATACAATTTTCCTTTTTTATCCTCAATAAAATTTATTAATCAATATCATCTCACATTTCAGGTCATTAAATCATTTAATCCCCCCTTTTAAATTTAGTATTGATTCTTTCAAAACAAGGTGGGTAAAATATGTAAATCATAACAAAAAAATGATATTTTTAATGTTTTTTATATTTTCAAACTACATAATAAATATTGAGTAGCCTCTAAACACATCTACTCATCTAGGGTAATCTCCATAAACTCTTTATCAACATAGATCACTTTTTTAGATGAAAACCAAGAATATGTTTCATAAACTTTCATCAAAAAATGATTCCATTTCAGATAAATCACTCTATGATGATAATTTCCTCAATTTTAATATTTTTCACAGTGCACTACTTCTCTTGAATACAAAAACTTTTATTCCCTACATAGAAAAATAAACACAAAGATATAGTAATAAGATGGTTTCTTCATTTCTACTTAGAAAGATAAACAAACTTGGGAGTTAATTCTCTGACCAGAAAATACTTTTACTTTAGCTCTAATTTTATAAGAACTCTTTATGATTTATCCATTAGTTTTTTTTGGAAATATGTAACTCTTACTCATTTTATCTTATTCCTTGTGTGAAACTTCTCTTTTCACCTCAATTATTAAAAAACATGAATTATAATATACTTTCATCATTTTCTATAAGATTTATAACAAGGATAGAAATAAGATCCTATAATATCTAGGAGTGCGTACAACTTACTTGAATCTTCCACATAACTTCTCAAGAGTCTTTGTGGAACCCACTTTAGAAAACTTCTCATAAATTCTAAAATAATGAATCTTAAAATTTAAAAAAATTATTCTACTAAACCAATCCTTTTTTTATTCTTAGATTTTTTTGATGATTTCATCCATATTACTTCTATCAATAATAACACCAATGTCTTGTTTTCAGTTTTCTAGGATATTTCCTCTTATTCTGTAATAAAAGCATTCCCGTATTTTTTTTCTTGGATCATCATTTTCAACCATCATGGCTTTATTTTTTCAATATATTCCTTTGATATGTATCACAAGGTGAGCATACCTTCACTCTTCCTTTATATGTCACTTATCATTTTTTCCATATTTCTTCAAGAGATTGCAGAATATTCAATGTCGATTTAAATAAGTGTTCATTATCATAATGACCAATTTTATTGAAATTTACATATAAATCTTCCAAACTATTAAACATATTAGATATGAGAAAATTCGTACAATTATTATTTTATCTACTATTGATGAAATCAATTTTTTTATATTATTTTACAGTGTTTTCTTAATTAAAGAGTTTGTTTATACATGATATAAGTTATTATATGTTTAAAATGATTCATTTTAGTATTTATGTATGATTAAAATGTTTTTATGTAACAATTCATGAATCAGATAAGTTTTGACTACACATCAGGTATTTCAAAGAAACACGCCATATATATTTAAAGACATGCAACCCAATTGTTGAGAGTACACTAAAAAGTTTCTAATGAAGCATAACACACTATGTGAACTATTATACATATCATGTATCTACATTATAGAATTTGTTTTTGGAAAACATGTTACTATACACCGTGTATGTTGGAACTACATATCATGTGTCCTCACTAACTGACACATGTCATGTAAAAATTTGTAGTTGAAACAGGCAGATAACCTAATGATAAAGAAACCAAAAAGGTGTGGTTGAACACATTACATTAAATTTACTTTGGTATAAGATGCATAATTTTATTTTCTTATAAAAATAGGTCTTGGGCTCAAATTTTAAAAATATTCATAGATGGGGTATGTGCTACCACTTTTCTGACTTGACTCCCCAATGTTACAAGTCTTTTATTTTTCATTTATTTTGTTTTCTTCTTGGTTATATCATCTCCTCCCATGTCCATGTATCTATGGGTGGGGTTGAGTTCGTGTTCAACCCTTTCTTCTTACTCATGGTTATGAGAGGCTAAAAGGAGGAGTGTTGCGGTTGTAATATGATTATGAGTTCATTTTAATAAATAGGTGTGTTTCTTTTTAATTTATGTTTTTTATTTTCTAATAATTTTATTAATTTAAAATCAAAATACACTAAATAAGTTACATCATACCAAGAAAATCATATATGGGATAACAAAATAAATTACAATAGTTAAACCCATGACCATTGGGAGAGCCATGTAATGACTTAGATATTTTTGTTTGGACCCTTTAGAAATTTCTATGAATTAATCTATGTATTTATTTGGACTTAGTATAATGTTAAAGATATCAAATGAACCTAAAATCAATATACTAAAAATATTAAATATAGTAAATTGTGAGTGAATATTTTCAAATTAATGGTTTTCCACTTGAATAGAAGTTTAGATGGGAAAATGAGACCACGTTGGTTTCATTATGCTGAGTGAACACTAATAATGATGTAAATTTTCTTTTCAGGGTCTTTTCGTAGATCACCATTGTGGGAAAATATTCAATTAACAAAAATAATAAAATTTATTTAATTATTTTAATTATATAAATAGACATTTTGACCAAGCAATAGCCATTAAAATCTATTATATGAAAATTCTTTAGGGTTAAACACATGACATTAGAGATTGATCGATCCATCATTGAGAGGATATATGATGAATAAACATATGAGGATCATAGATTGATGATAGGATTAAATGGAACTCATCATTTCTATCAATTTGTAACCATTCTTTTTCATTGATATATCCAACATCAAGGTAGGTCTTTGTTGTTTTTAGATTCTTCCCCATTATATTATATTTTTATCATGGTTTATTTATCTATTTTAGATTCTAATTATAACCCATTACTATAATGGACCTATTGATTTACAATTTAGTTTTAGATAGGTATTAATTGTTATCCATGGATTCAATGATTTTTTCTTTGGTTTCCACTTTAAAATAATTGGTCAAATCCACTACAACCATTAATGATGGTCACATTGGTGTTTAATTTGTTTCTTACACCATTCTTCATTTTCTTCACCATCGACCGTGTTTTGGGTGTAGGTTGGACTATTTTTAATCTAGTTTGAGATGCGATAGAACCCATATTCACATTTTTTATGTGATAAATGATAAATATGGTTATTTTTTGAGTCTTTGAGGATTTATGGAGGATTTAGGATGATAGATAATGTATAAAACTCTTGGATAGTGACAAAAGTTCAATAGGCTTTGAATGGGTCTACATAAATCCTAATTTTCAACCACAAAATTTTAAAAATTAATGACTAAAGATGTTTTAATTGAGATCAATTTCTTGGGATTGTATTTGTGTTAGATTTGTGATTAAATCAACATATTTTAATGATATAGGAATAATAATTTACTATCTTTAAAATTCACAACTACACATCATGTGTTTCGAAAGAACACATGTTGTGTATCCTTCTTTTCTATGGATTTTTGGGTTTATAGTTGAGTAAAGTATCACATGTCAATTTTTTTATCCCACATTCCATATTAATCTACCTAAATAGTTACACATGTATAGAGGGTACATTCCTTATCGCAACCAAAACCCACACTCCCAGATATGGTGCTAAAAATACATTCTGTAATCATTGAATTTGATATAATTTCATATGAACCTAGATAAACATATATTTATTTTAAATCATTTACATAAGTTTAAAATTACTTCTCAAACATATACACACAATCCTAAGAGTGAAATTTTTAATATCTTTGATTATTATCTACATAAGCAACTTATTTTATGATACTTGTGAACATTTCTCTATAATTAAGCCACACTAGACTACATTATAGACTTATCATAAATTATGATGATCTTTATAACCTAGGGAAATGGAATCATAAGAAAGTGGTGATTTTAAATGTTCAATAATTGTAAATATAAGTGAAAATAATAAAAGATCATAATTGAGAATAAGATGAGCTTATGGGTATAATCAAGGTATATGGAAATAACATTATAGAATCATACCCAATAAAGAATATATAAAATATAATGAGTTTTGGTATAAAGTAAAAGGCATGAATCAAAAGGGAGTGGAAACACCAATCAATAAACATTATCTGTGTGATTGTAACATCAAGATACGTTAGAAATGTGGCACAAACTTGGTATAAGGAAACATCAACTTATTGTGACCCAAAATTTCACCCATGGTTGTGAGAAACTAAATTTTTACCATATATACATATATAATTAGATATTAACTTTTAACCAATGCATTGGATGGTGATATAGGACCCCGCTAGTCAATTAAATGAATAAAGTGTAGGGAATTCCCAAATGAAGGCATTGAAAGAAATATTATTCCTATATATAATGGATGGGTAGGAAAGAAAAAATAAGTAATGGGTTTTAGTGAATTTAGTCCCCAAAAATAAAAAAATTATGATAAAATTTATAAATAAATAGTAGAAACAAAATATTTGGTGGGAAGTAACCAAACTTAAAAGAAAGAAGTTCAAAAATAATATTTATAACTCAACAAAGGGAGTTGAGTTAACAAAGCCTTTAAACTTTGGTATCTTTTGAATTAAACCCCATAAAAATGTGATATGGATTTTTAAATCCATTTAATTTCATTAAAATTATTATAAAACTAATTTATATCCTATATATACAACACAGAAATGAAACAAGTGGTGAATAAAAATCATATCTAAATGAAAAAAAATTGAGTTCTAAAAAATTGTGGTAATGGTTGTATAAGAATCAAAAATACCACAAGAGGTATACCATGAAATGGAAAATACAATATCATAAAGTTATCAATATTAATTATATTTTTAGTCAATATAGAATTTAATACACCATATAAAATAAATGCTGATTTTCAATATCAAACATGTCTTATAGAATTGAAAATAGAAACAAATAACCCTTACTCATCATTATCTTTCGAATTGAAGTCTTGTGAAGTGTACAAAATGATATGGACATGTTAATACCTTATATGTAAATAAAAATTATTATAAAATAAATACATGTCCAATATATGCACAACCAAAATGTAATAAGTGGTGAATATGCATCATATCTCAATGAAGAAAAATAGAGATGTAAAAACCTTTACCTAGGGTCTTGATTCATTCTTCACATGCACCTAAAATCTTAAATAATAAAATTAATTTTATTTAAAACTTTTTTATAAAATTTTATATAAATATTTTATTTTAAAAGGTATATTTATTATCATGTCTTATTTATTTATTAAATATTTTTTTCTTATGGTGGTTACTTGAGGTGGTTCGGTCAATTTCTCATAAACTTCCTCAACGTATTGACCATAGTCAAATTATTATAAAATAGATTCATAATTTTCATAATTTTTTATTTTTATGAATTTTATTATTCTCTTAAAACAAAATTTATATAATTTCTTAGAATTTACAAAAATTGACTCAAAATAAGAAATGATATTTGATCTATTTATTTTTTGCGATTAAGTTCACTATGATCATTTATTGTCAATATCACCTATATAATGTCTAAAATTAACCTTATAGAGTATTAATAGTTTCTCAAATATCACTTTTATAAATTAATTTTTTTTAAATCCATCCATGTTTGGTGGTAAAGTAAAATGAAATATATTATTTCATGGAAGTGGTAATCTGCTCATACACATGGATGTCACTCTCATTTTTCATAGAATTGGATGGGGTAGAAAAATAAAATAATTATCATTTAATAATATTAATAATGTTATAAATTTTATATTTTCTCATTAAATAACTTTTTTTGAAAATTTAGGTATGGTGGTTGTGAAAAATAGAGCACGGTGTCCATGGAGGTGATAATCAGTATGTACGCATGATGACGTCTTCATTTTTGTTGAATGGTTTTGGAGATATAAGTGATATTAAATTATTTTAATAAAATATTATAATATTAATAACACGTATTTTTTCATCATTTCATATATATATAATATTTTAAGTAATAAGAGAGCTAGGTTGAGAACAATACATATCCCTTTGGGTGTTCTCCATTGGGTAACAACATAAAGAACCCTATATTGGTATTTTATCAAGACCAAGGCATATAAAAAGTGATAAGGGGTTTATTAGAGATTTTTGCAGAGTTTTTTAGGGATAATTATTTTTAATGTTTGGATAAATTTAGTGTAATTGATACCCTTTATAAGTGTTTAGAATTGAACTTTTTAAAATAACTATGACCTTTAAAATGATGGAATAACATTATTCATGGTTCAATGGATCCAAAAGTGATAAATAATGAATCTACAAGATATAGAAGGTCTATAAATCATATACCACTCATTTTAATGAATATTTTAAACATGTTTTAGTCCTTTTACTACATGATTTTTACATTTTATCATTTTTGTTTTTACCTTGGTAATAAGTTTTAACCCAAGTAATCTATACTTTATTAAAAAAATAATGTAAACCTTATTACCAAATTTTTATTTTATTAACCTGAATTTATTCTCTATATAAGATAATTCAATTTATAAATAAGAGAAAATTAACTTTTAAATTAAAATATTTAATATATAGAATAACTGTTTTATAGAAAAAAAAAATTGTTTTACCATTAAGTGTTCATAATCATATTTAGTATCGATTAACAATTGAATGAGTGTTAATATATTTATATGTAGGTTTAAAAATTATAGTATATTCATTTTTTGAGGATATATTAATTTACTTTAAAGGTAAACAATTATAAAATGTTAATAAAATAATTCTTTGAAAATTACAATTTTACCATTATGACGGTTATTAACTTTAATACTATTAATCATATTTTTATTACTAAAAAATTATATTTATTAAAAAACATTAATATTATAATATAAAATATGAATTTAATTTTTTAGATTTAATTTTTATGAGTTATGAAATGTAATTTTTAAAATAAGACAATAAAAATAGATTTTAGGGTAAAATATTACCTATGTTTCCAAAGCATTAATCATGGGTTTTATAAATTCAAAATAGTATTTTTTTTTTTAATATTTCGATTTATAAATATATATTTTATAGAAAATAAATTCAAAATCCATTAAGAAATTCTTATTTTATGATTATGTCATAAATGTGGTAGTATTAGTAAAATTGATATTTTTTACTATTCATTTTAAAATCATTTATTTTAAAAAATATCAAAAATAATCATAAGATAATATTGAAATATTGAAAATAGAAATTAATTTAATTTTTTCAAATTCTAATTCAAAAATATATAAATTTATAATTTAAATAAAAATAAAATATATAAATAAAAAAAGATTTTATTGAAAAATACTCTTAAAAATTTAAGTGTTATTAATACTAGTTTGTATGTATTTATAATTTATTAAAACATTTTTATTTAATAGTGGCTTTATTCTTCTTATAATTTTATTTAATAATGTTCATCCAATATGTTTTGGCTCATTTTAGTTCAATTTTACTTGTGAAGCGTGGTATCAAACATAGTGTTAATTTAACGAAAAAATATATATTCCAAAATATCAAGTCATTAAATTCTCTCTCCAATAAATAAATTGCATCATCATAATTTTAATTATTAATCACTTAAAATTTTAAGGGTGTCAATGACTTAAGATTTAATTTCTAGTAATTTTTCATCCTCACTGTCTTTGGTTTGACTAGTAAACTCATATTTTACTTCATGATAGGGATATAACTCTTGTTGAGTTTTCCGTTAACCATTTTTGATAAATACAGTAATATAGTGGGATTAAGTTTTTATAGGTATTTTATAGTTATTCTTTTATTAATAGGTTATAATGTTTTTATTTTTAGATATTATTTTTATATCACAGAAATTATCAAAGTTTTTATGTCAGGAGATCCAATCTATTCTTAATATCAAATAAAATTTGACTAAATGAAAAAATATTAAGATTTTTTTGAACCACATTCCTAAAAAATATCTTTGAGTGGAGTTATATACTTGAGATATAATAATCATACCTAGATTTTTTTTATTTATAATTCAAAATCTTTTCATAAGGATTGATATTTTATGTTTTTAGGCACAAAGGTGCAAGATCATAAATATGTGAATGTAACAATCATTTTTATTGAGTGGGTCAGCAGGGTTCTACACTCCACAAACTTTTGGGAACTTACTTCAGTAATTGTGATTTCATTGGATTCCCAATATTTCCTTAGTCTTGTAAGTTTCAAATGTCTATCATTATTTTTCACCCTTGTATTAGGACATTGATTTGGGTAATGCATAGGTTTCACATATTTAAGACAATGAATTATTATTGGTGCCTTAGAAACAACCCGTTTCCCATTCACCATGTCTTGTTAACTCTTTTGTTTTTTCTCGGTAGTTTTTTTGGGCCCATATTTTAAACACATAAATCATTTTTCAATTCCATTGATACATTCTCCTTGATGCCTCTTCCCAAAATTTTTAAACAAATGAAATTCAATCTTCTATCCCTCATCAGGTTTATAACCCAAAATTTCATGATACTAAATCTTTATATTCTTTGGTGTGTCTGTAAACTCAAATAATTTCAAATTTTTTATCTTAATTCATGATATCGAGTTTTTGATAATCCAAATATTTCTTAATCCATATTATATCCCATTATGTTTCTTATTAGTAAATCTTTTCATTTTATATGGAATCCATTATTAAATTTTTTCCCCTCCACGATTTATCCATTACTAAAACCAAATGGGCGTTAACATGAGTGATTATAAATTGACATCATAAGAGAATTATTATAAATAATCTCAGGAAAAAATCAACCTTAAAATTTATTACTCTTTTGAAAAATCACATTAGCTTTTAGTTTAACCTAAATCACTCTTGATTTAATATAGGTTTCTTTATTTTGGGTTTTATCAAACTTCTTAACCTCATTCCTAAAATAATTATTCCAAAATTATCATAAACATTCTTACAATACTCTAAACTTAAAAATCATTAAAATATGTGCTCATAAAATTCAATATTTCCATTATCCACAAAAGAACATATCAACATATATATAAATTCACCTTAACTTATGAATCTTGGAGTTATAATCTAATTTATCTATGTTGATTTTTCTATTAGGTTTTTTAACCAAAATATTTTCAAATCCTTCATAATGTTTTGTAAATATAATGTGAATTAACTAAATAATATCACCTAGGAGTGCCACACCAGGTGTGCATTCAGGACTCTATGTTATGCACCAGTATATGGTTGAGTTAATACCTAATATTCCCCTTTTATTTCGACTAACCCTACGTAAATATATGTCAGAGCCTCTATCCATTAATAGTATCTAGACAGAGATGTTAAAAATAGGAAAACTACATAATATCTAATTTACCAAATTCTCATGATGTTATCCAATAGTTCGACTTATCCCATAGACATATCCCTAGGTATGTCATCTAATTTATCTTATCCCAATCCCCAAAAGAACTAAATAATCCTTAAAATTTACTAAACTAAACCTAAAAAATAACTAAACTGTACTCTAATATCAACTATATCAACCTAGACCCAGACTCCTAAATCAGTTTCTACTTATTTAAACTCAGTATTGGATACAAAGTTATAAATCCCAAGATAAAAAATTATTTATTTTATATCATTTCCCCAAGTTAAAAATTACATCTCACAAATAAACACACTATCCCAAGAATGAATGGTTTAATTTCTTTGATTACTAGCTATAAAAGAAAATTATTTTATGATAATTGTTAAAATTTATCCATAACTGAGTCACACTAGACTCCCTTCTAGACTTATTAAATTTTACACAAATCTTTATAACCTGGGGAAATGGAAACATAATTAAGGGTAGAGCTTAAAGGCTTAATAAGGGTAAACATAAGAGATAAAAATAAATGATCATAAGTGATCATAAGATAAGTATATGTGTATAATCAAGGTACATGGAAATAAAATAAGATAATAATGCACAAAAAAATCATAGATCACAAATCATGGGTCATGGTATAAATCAAAATACATGAATCAAATGTTTTTGGAAATTTTATTCAATAAACATGATACATGATATAATAACATTAGGATGCCCTAGAAATGTTGCACAAACATTAATATATGGAAACAACACCTTCATGAGTCACACTCTTATACCCACACTTGTGATTAACTAAATTACACTTGTGTGTACATGTCTCATGATATATAAATATTTAACCAATGCATTGGAAGGTGATATAGGACTCCACCTGTGAATCATCCATACATATGTGTGCCAATTAAAATCAATAATCCATCATTTAATAAAGATACCATATAAATAAAATGAGTTTTAAATCCTTTTCAAATGTAATAATATAAATAAATCATTCATAATTCCATCATTAATTATAACATGATAAACCCATGGAAAATAAGTGAGTATCCAAATATATTCATGAATATTTTAGGTAAATGGACTTCATTTAATATGATGAGGTATATAGAATTTACACCATATAGATAAGAAATGTATATGGTTAATTCAATAATTTCCCCAATCAATCGGTGTATGGAATCTAGGTGAAAACCCTTTAAATCTAGGTAACAAATTATATGGTATTTAAAAATGATGGAATTGAAAGAAAAATCATGCCTATACATAGTGGATGAGTGTGAAAGAAAAAAATGGTAATCGATCTCAATGAATTTAATCCCACAAAAAAAATTGTATTATAGGATTTAGTATTTAATTCATAATTCAAAATCTAATTGTATATGTAACCAATCATGGAAGAAATAAGTTCTAAAAGTATCATTATAACTCAATAAAGGTAGTTGAGCTAATGAAACCCTTAAAACTTTATTATATTTTGAATTGACTTGCATGAAAGGTTAAATGTGAGACTGATTTTTAAATCCCATATATTTCATGAAAATTATGATAAAATAAATTTATGTCTAATAAATACAAATAAAAAATGAAGCAAGTGATGAATACAAATCGTACCTCAATGAAGAAAAATTAAGATAAAAAACCCTTACAGTAATGGTACTATAAGAATCATAATAAAATAATAGAGTTACCAGGAAATGGAAATTATAATATCATGAAATGAAAGATATTTAATATAATTAAATTAAATTTATAATTGAATAAACTTTATAATAGAAATTGTGGTATACAATATCAAACATGTCTCATGTAATTGAAAGTAGAGAAAAATAACTCATAAATCATCATTATATTTCAAATTGAAACCCCTTGAAGAGTTAAACATGAGATGGATTTGTAAATCACTTCAATTTCATGAAAAATTATGATAAAATAAATAGATTTCCAATATATACAACACCAAAAATTAACAAGTGGTGAATACACATCATATCTCAATGAAGAAAAATTGAAATGAAAAAAACATTAACTAGTGTCCTAATTCATTCTTCACATGTTACTAACATCCTATATAATAAATTAAGTTTATTAAAAACTTTATTAAGAACCATTTCCATTTATATTTAATTTTATAGGTTCTATTTATTATCATGTGTTATTTATTTATTAAATAGTTTTCAATTATGGTGGTTACTTTAGGTGGTTTAGTTGATTTCTCTAAAACTTCCTCAGTATATTGACCATGATAAAATTTATTTTAAATAATATTATAATATCTATAATTTTATAGGTTTATGTATTTTATTACTTCATTAACCCAAAAGTTATAATTTTTTATCTTTTTCCAAAATCAACTCAAATCAAGAAAGGTGCCTTAATATGTTCATTTTGGCCGGTTAAGTTCACTGTAATTATTTATTATTAATATCACATATAAAATGTATAAAATTATATTTATATAATACTATTATTTTCATAAATATCATTTTTATAAGTTAAATACTTTTTTTTAATTCAACCATGTTACGTGGAAATGAAAAATGAAATATTTTGTTCTATGGAGGTGGTCTTCTACATGTACATGCAAAAAACACTCCCAATTTTCATAGAATGGGAGGTAGTAGAAAAATAAAATAATTATAATTTTCAAAAATTAATCATGTTATAATTTTTATAATTTTTAATTAAATAAATCTTTTGTACCATCCATATAATGTGGTTGTGAGAAAAAGAACTCGTCATTCATGGAGGTGGTAATCTACACATACACATGACAACATCTTCCTTTTTTGAATAGTTTTAGAGGAAGGTAGATAAGAAATATTAAATTAGTATAATAAAATTAAATAATATTAATAATATTTATGTGATAATACTTTCATAGATAGATAATATTTTATGGGGTCAAAAAATAAAATAAATAAGAGATCTAGGTTGAGAACATTACCTCTTCATTTGGATATTCTACCTTGGCTAACACACCAAGACATCATAGCTTGAACATTTGGGAAGACCTAGGATTATATTAATTGAGGAGGGAGATTAGGAGATACTAGTGTATATTTTTGGTATAGATAAGTCTTTTGGAATGTGTGGATAAATGTGGTGGAAGTGATCCCCTATTATAAGTGAAGAAAAATGTATTTTTCATAAAAATTCATTACTTTTCCAATGAGGAAATGAAACTATTCAAGGGTAAATGGATCTAAAAGTAGGTAATAATGAATTTTTGGATGATATAATGTTTATAAATCCTCTACCACTAATTTTCACACATATTTTAAACATGTTTCTGTCCCTTTACACATAATTTTTACATTTTACTACTTTGGTTTTAACTTTGGTAACTAGTTTTTAACCAAGTTGTATATATTTTAATAAAAATATAATGTAACCCTTATTACCAAATTTTTATGATATGAAAATAATTTTAGTATCCATATAATCTCACTCAATTTCTAAATAATATAAAATTAATTTTTAAATTCAATTTGTAAATATATTGAAAATTTGTTTTATAAAAAATAATGTTTTTACCATTAATTGTTATTAATTTTATTGAGTATAGTTTAAAATTTTAATGAGGTTAAATATATTTATATATAGGTTTAAAACTAATATTATATTCATTTTTGAGAATATATTAATTATTTTATTAAATAAAAATTACACAATGATAATAAAATAACATTTAAAAAATAACAGTTTTAGCATTATCGTGGTAATGAACCCTAATCCTAGTAATCAAATTTTTATGTATAAAAATTAAATTCACTTTATTAAATAATATAATCATTCTTATATAAATTATTAAATCCATTTATAAGTGCTAATTTCTAAAATTGATGAAAACTAATTTTTAATAAAAGTGAATAAAACAATTTTCAATGTAAAATATTTCTTATGTTTCCAAAACATTAATAATGGTTCTATAAATTAAATATAATATTTATTTCATTTTATAAATATATATATTTTAGAGAAAAAAATGTTTCAAAAAACTTAAAGTTGTTCTTTTTTATGATAATGTCAAAAAAGTGACAAGGACAACAAAATCATTATTTGTTTACTAATTATCTTAAAAAATATTGTATAAAAATATTATTTAATATAATTTATTATTTAATTGATGAAACCAAAAATGAATTTAATTTTTTGAAATTAAAATTTTAATGTTTGTAAATATTTCTTTTAAATGAAAATACAATATACAAAGAAAAACTAATTTTATTAAAACATTAAGGGTCCTTAATAATATTTTTCATGCATTTATAATTGATTTAAATATTTTTATTTACCATTGGTTTCATTATTCTTATAATTTTCCTTAATAATTTTCATCTAATGTTTCGTCTAACATTTTAGTTTGGTGTTTCAAGTGAACCGGGTTATCAAAAAAGTGTTAGTTTAGAGAGACAAATATATTCCAAAATCTCTATTCATTACACGTATAAGACCCCAAGTGGTCCCACACACTAGGTTCCATGTTGGAAATTTCATTTATATGAATCTTCTTATTCCATGTGGAGCATCAAGACACAACTAGATTTGGAATTGGGAGTACACCCCATATACACCAAGGGACATGTCGTGTACTTTTCATAATTGGTCCTACATCTCATATATACTTCTTCAAAATTTGAATTAGAACTGCAAGTAGTCCTTCCTAAGTATAATTCTTATTAGTATGTGATGGTTTCCTTTGTTTCGACACTATATATATGATGTGAGGTTTTAGGATAAGATATCTCCTTCCAGCACGGTTGGTTGATGTTGAGGCTTGAGTGTGATCTATGGAGCGACATCGAGGTTGGTACCCCCCCCCCTCACTCCAAAAATGCATGTTTAAGTCCGGGAATGGGTCCCCCACTTGGTACAAGTAGTATTCAACCCCCCCCCCCCACCCCCGCCTCTGTAATCACCTCGGGTCATGGGTCTTCTATCTGTGGAGTGAAACTCCCTCATCATCAAGCACACATGACGCATGGGTCCTCCACCCTATTCAGTTCAACGCCCCCTCGATTGTGACATGCCAAAAGTGATGTGTGGGTCCCCTATAATAGATCTAGTGAGGATTAAATTTTACTACTATCATCAATAAATCACTAAATCTTGGATTTTTTTGCAGACTCATCATACTTAGCTGGGTGTGAATAGTGAAATCTACCCCTCTCTCCTCATTCAATTACCTCTATGAGTATATCTATTATTAGGTTTTTTTATCCCCTATTTCTTATGGGTTGATTTGATTATTATTTTTATTTATTATCTCTTCAGTTTTTAGGTTATCCTATTGGGTGTGTATATACACACTACTATATGGTATTTTACCACACGTGTCGTGTATTATGAAGTTTTATATGAAATTAGATAATTAATTTGGTGAAATTAGTGTCAGTGGAGCTTAGCGGTACTAGGTGATGGGGGGATCAAATAGTGGTTGGATTTGGTGTTAGTGGGTAGAAATCCTCCTACACATCTATTATTAGGTTGGGTACCCCTTTATTTCTAGTTGGGTGTATATTTTTCACCTTTATATTTGGGATATATTCATATTGTTTCACTATGGTGGTTCTATAGGTTATTACAAGCATTTATTTCCTCTGGTATAGTTTTATTTATCCTGTATGGTTTTGATGAACTTGGAGGTGTATGTGTTTGTGTTTTTGTGTGAGAGTGTGTTGGTGTGTATGTAGGTTCATGAATAATATAAATCATTAAGGGATAATGTTTATAATAATTCATAATCAAAATTTTAACCTCGACACATTATTTTTACTTGTTTATTTTATTTTATTTTTTGTTTCTTTTTTTCAATTTTTGTTTTCATTTTTTCCCCACCACCATAATATCCTTGATAATAATAAAAACCACTATAATTTATGATTGAAAATTTACATCACAATAAAATCAACTGTAATTAGCCACTTTTATAGTGGATTTAGGGAAATCAATTTTCATTCCTTGAGATGAGCATGGTTAATATTTTAGTGCCATTCCCGAGGAATTAAATAGTGTGAGTTTCGAGTGAAAGTTTGTTAACTAAAGAATTTTATTTTCCATGTCTATCTATTTTTTTAATTTTTCTCTAGTACCTCATTCTCACATCCAAATGGATGCTTATTCCACTAAAGGTTGGTATGACTTTTCTAAAGAGTATTTTTATCCATTTAACCCATTAAAATAATACTCATATTTATTGGGGTACCACTCGTATTTGGATAAGTATTTTCAAAATGAGGAATAGCCATACACATTATACAACCCACCCTCTTCTTTACCATTCTCTTCTTCAAAATTTAATGAAAATTTATTATGGATGATGGAATCATTCATTAAATTCCAGTTAGACTTATCCCAAAGGTTGGGAAGACTTGTAATTTCAGTATAAAAACTTTCTGAGATGATAATATACAAGTATGGTCTGGTTGACCATAAAATCAAGTATTTTATTCCTATTTAAACTAAGGAAGAATGATATAATGTAAACCCCAATTTTTTTATTTAATTATTCTAAAATTGATTTTAAAAATTCTAAAATTAAAAATGTGTGGATATATCATAACATTATTTTATTGAATTTGACCAACATTTTATCCATGGTACATCAATTGATGCTTTACCTACTCTATGTGGTTTTTATGATTATTTTTGAGAATAAATAACACGTGGAGGTGGAGGGCATGAAGTTACTAAATGACATATGAGTCAACCTCTAGTTCATTTAATCCACAATGTAGGGATATTATGGGTAAACTTAACACCCATTGAGACAAAAATTAATTTCTTTAGAAGATAAATGTGTTGGGAACGTCTAGTGGTTTGTTGAGAAGAACCCACTCCCACATTCAGACTACTATTATGTTTTCACTCTCAATTTGATCCAAATACCATAAAAAAGGTTATTTATGGAAAGAAACAAATATTCTCCTACTACTCTCTTTTTTTCTATTTTAAATACTTACACAATGTGTAGTTATACCCTACATTTTATCGACAATACTTTATCTTCCCCTTGTTTCATTAAATCAATATATATGCGCAAGGGTATATGATTACAAGTCATGTGTACCTTTACAAAAAATGATTTTGTATTAATTTACTTGTGTATTGTAATTGATGTATAAGATAAATAAATAAAGACAAATTAAAAAACGTTAATGATGTGCACAATAGTGGAATGACCACTCAAAGACATTTGAGACACCTCCAGTTTGAATCCCTCCGTGACAACCATCGGTGTAGGGGTCATTATTTTTATACCATATTTTTGTAACATGGAATGTGATATTTTTATAAATATTAAAATTTATAAATAAATGAATTTAAAACCAATAATGTAATTAGATCTACTGGTAGGGTCTCTACCAATATCTAAAACACCCAGGTTTGAGTTCTTTTAACCAATCATTTTTCTCTAAAAATTCCACATCTTGTGTATAATATATAATACCATATTTATATTTATCTAATTAATAAAATAATAATAAAATAATAAAATTTTGGAGGTAAAAACTTTTCTTCTATATTTGTGAGTGATTAGTGGGATTGAACCAATCATCAGTTTTAACCTCGCCTTGAGAATGAGAGCAAGGTTTGTTCTTAATTTTTTTATTTAAATAAGTACACATCATATATATATATATATTCACTATATGTGTATATATATATATATGATAAATAATAAATAAATAAGTATATAAAAAATAAAATTTAAACCAAAAAAACTGAAATATAACACAACACAACATGTGGTCATGGCCATACCTATCATGTATTCTTGGTTAAAAAAACTCAGACTCCTTTCTTTATCTAGAAGTCATGTCTTCCCACGCCCCCTTACCATGTTATCTCATGCACATCATATATGGTCACCCTTTATTCTATACCTCCAATAAGTTTTAATCTTCTAATATCTTATATTTTGTTCCCTTATCCAAGTAGGCATGACAAGATCCCTCATTTGATTGTTTTTATCTCTTTGTAGGGATTTGGTGTATATTTAGTCAAAACCCAATAGTACACATACATGTAAAAATAACACATAATGTGTACTGGTGTACTTGGGTAGAAATAATATTACACACTATTTTAATGACACATAGTGTATCCATTCGGTACACACTATGTACTCTCTTCATCTACTAAAAAAGACACATGTTGTGTCCATCCATTAAAGTAACAGATAACTATCTATCAATACAACATGTATGTTTGGTATGTATTGTTTATTCACTTTCTATCTCTAAGTATCACTTTACATGTACCCACAACACATTATTTGAGATACAGTTTTCAATACATGGAATACACTCAATAACCATGCATCATTTACAATATCATTGTACTTACATGGGAGGTTGAGGCATGTATCCAGAGTACAAGGGTTGATCCTAGGTCTACCTTACACACTGTGTACTCTAGATCTACACACCATATACATTGAGAATATTTATTTTTCTATTTTTTCTGTTTCCTTTTATGTTTCTTTCCTTGGGATCATGGGAAATGTGGATTTCTCAACATCATGATAGAAGTACCCCACCACATCATCAGTAGAGGAGTATCCCATTCCATGGAGTGTTTTTAGAGTCAACAGAGGAGTATTCACTGATGGGCCTACCAATATCATAGCCATGATAACTAGTGGTACTTACTCCTAAGATGGAAACATATGATATTTTATCCACATCATCATCAAGATCACATATTGTTGTTATGGATGCACCACTACCACCTATAGAAGATGCCACAACATCACATATATCTACTTCAGTATTTGGGTAGCATGCTTAACTACCTCTAGCAGCTCAAGATCCTTAGCCTTACCCATGCTTCATATTTGATGCACGATGACATGTCACTGTCTAAATGTGATGATTCTCACATCACGTGATTCAAATGAGGATTCATTTTCTCAATATGAGAATTTATAAGAAGATTAAACTCCTAGATTTTATAGAAAATCTTTTAAATCACACTTATCTACTTGATATTCTTTAAGCCATAATTCCCAATTTTAGATATCTATTTTTGGATTTTATGAAAAATTTCAAGTTTCATAGACCATTTTTTCTGGAGTATTTGAGTGAAATTTAGAATCATATCTAGATCCTTCTTAGATGTTATACTCTCTTAGTTACCATGGGCGAGTTTGGCTGAGGGTGAAATTTTTACCCCTATCCCACCACCCAACCCCCTATATTCACCCTTTCCCATTCTAAAAAAATAAGATATGCTTGTTGTTTTTGGGAGATTTTCATACTTGATCTCCTATACATTCCCACCTCATATAACCATACCTTAATCATATCCCCCACTTCCTACCTCATCCACCATTATTTCAAAACCATCTTGTTTTCAATCCATGAATATTGAAGAATGTTTTCTATGAGGGATATAGATATACTCTCTTATATATTTTAACATGACCATCCTAACCCCTTGTACTTTGTCACTTTATATTTTCATTTCATCTTCATTGTTCATCAAGGTAACCTTAATGAAAGATTTTATACCACTCGGTTAGCTCACCACTTATGAGGGTTTTTAGCCCTATTTTCCTTATGATCTCTTAGGTTCCCCTAAACTGATGGATTATCCCAGATTAATAACATTGGGATGTTCTAAAGGCCGGGGAACACTTATGTCCTCATCCAGGAGTACCCCACACCTATTATGGTGGTTAAGGATCGAGATTCCATTTGGGGTGCTACTAGTTTGGAACCCCCACCAACTCCACATGCAGCCCCACCACCACTACCTCCATATACCCATTATTATACTACCCTATTCTCTTTCACTCATATTCCACCCACTACTGATCAACCCACATATCATCCATCTATATCCCCACCAATACTTTTACCCTCAGTTGAGTCATTAGTCCTCTCTTGGATGGATACTATGGATCATTGGCTATATCATATGGTGGGGAATCTGGTACCACTTATGAGAAAATAAGACTTATTTATTTGTGTTTAGGACAATTATTTACTCCACATCATTCAATTTGAACAACTTGAAATCAGCATCCTCCCAGATCATATCTTTAACCTTATTAAATGAGGGCTTGGTTTTTTTATTTGCTCAAATGAGTCTATAATGGATCTTATTTTTCATGAAATATTTTCTCAAGACTGGTGTCAAACTATGGATCCTATAATTGTGGCTTATATAGATGAACATCCACCTATCCAGGAGATTAAATATCTATAAATAGAATCTAATGAGACTACCCAATAACTTTTTTTGACACTTTTTTTGATATTATACATATCTTTTTAAGTGAATCGTTGTGATTCCTGAATTTATTATAGATTTATTTTACTTTTCATTGATAGAAATTTGTTCTTTGAGATGTAATCACACAATTTCTCCTCATAATAAATTTTTTCACTTTTTGAGATATCCACCACCAAGGGGAGTGTTATTTTGAATTTCTCTTTGTATTTAGTTTTCAATAAAAGTATTTCATTACTTCATTGTTTTGGTCTCACGTTGTGTCGTATCTTCTTTATCCTACTTTGTTTTTCATATTGGGGGCCATGTGCGATATTAAGTGTGGGGGAGGCTAATTCGGCACCACACTGGCCACTTTACCTTTGATTGATCTGGGGATATAATTAATAATTATAACCATTTTAACATATTTGAAACTTTTTATTAATCATTATTGTAAGTATAAATATGTGGGTGGGAATTTTTAAAGTTGTCTGCTCATTAAAATTTTTAAGTTAATTTAAAATTAATTCTTATATGATTCTGATTAACGAATTTAATTCTTGGAATTTGAATTTATTATAATAGTTATTTTTATTCATTTCAGGACTTAATTGGAAAGTATATTTTTTATTCCCATACATAAGAAGTACTCAGAGCCTTTTTAATATATTATTACTTACACTCTCTTTCTTGATAGATTCCCAAGATATGAATAGCTACTAGAACTTTCTAGTATTTCTTATCAAAGCATAAATACTTTGAAACACATTAGAATGATGGAGATAATAGATTTTTTTATTTTCAGCCCATTTAATCTTGAAACTTTCCCAATGTTTGATCTTTTGTAAAGCCCATATAAATCATGAATTGCCTTGATATGAAGACAAATTTCATGCTTAATTATCTTTATTACCCTAATTATTTGGTATTATTGTATTATTTTTCATTTGATATTTGAAGAGTATTTTTTTTATTCATGGTATGGTTAGGTGAGAGTTTCATGAATTGAGTGTGGGGGAAGAATCTCTTTTCTAGTTAGGGAAAAGGGTTCTAAAACTATCATTTATTATGATTATGTGATTCCTCATATATATATAAGTCTGAAAAATGAAAAAATTCATTCATTTTATTTATGTTTATTTTGTAATCCTATGAGATAGAGGATAATTATGTAAAGATAATGTATCTAAAGGAATTTGGAAGAGGAGATTATTTTTTAAATAGTTTTCTTGAACATCATACTTTATATTTAAAGACTTTAGCCTCTTTTTCATGCCTCTAATTTGAATTTTTTACATTATTACCCATAATCCCTTATCCTTAGATTCATTATAACCTAAATCAAAGTCTTTTAAATTTAATTGGTTTAATTTATAATTGAATATTTAGATTACATGTAATCCAATTGATAGAGTGCATATACTTAAGATAGATAATAACTCTAATTAAATGGTCTTGAGTGAGGATTGGATTGAATTTTTAGGTAAGTTAGATCATAAATGGTGTGGATACTAATAAAAAAGTAGAATAATGTGAATGAAAGAGGAAAATTTTCTTAAATTGGAATTATACATGTGGCATGATTAAATGTTTTTAAATTGGATAAGTTCTGTGCTTTTTAAATTCTCAGTTACGAATTTATATTTATAATAACAATTAATTTAATGATTCCCTTATTATATTATGGATTTTTTTTATTTTATGTTGAGTTTTTTCTATAGGTCAATAAAATGAGTATGTGTGGGGACTTTTGATGCACTTGATTTTTTCATGTCATTTTGGTGTATTTTATTGAGTAAAGATTCAGTTTATAAAAAATATGTGTTTTTTAAGTTTAAAATACTTTATTTTTTTTATTTATGGAAAACATATAGGTTTTTATATAATAATATGTCAATAGGACAAGTTTTTAATCATACAAGGAAACTTAAAAGGCATGTAATTCATAAACACACATTGTGTACTTTTGAAGACACAAGACCCGACAAGCTGGAGTATATCCCAAGTTCTTGATGAAATAGAATATGTGGTGTAGACCATTTTTCACATTATGTATGTCTATTTTATACGATTTTTGTTGGGGTAAATTTATGTACATATCATTTATATCACCACCACACACCATATAACCTCACTAATCGATACGCACCGTGTCAAAATTCAATGGCCATCACAGTCAGCTCGCCTATCAATAGAGAAACTAAAATGGAATGGTTGACCATAATATATGGTGTATAATCTGGTAAACATATTCTCGTTTTATTTTTCTATAAAAATGTGGATTGAATTTCAATTTTACAACTATTCACAAATGGGGGAGGTTATGCCACTATACTAACTCATTCCCCCAAAGCTATAGACATTTTATATTCTTTTTCTTTTTTTATCTTGTTTACAAATTCTCCACCATATTCTTATATCCATGGGTGGGATTTAGTTCTTGAACTAACCCTTTCTTCCACCCCATGTTCATGAGAGGATAAAAGTAGGAGTGTTGGGGTGGTAATAAGATTATGGTTGTATTTTAATAAAAAGTTCTAGCGTGCTTCTCTTATTTTATGTTTTTTATTTTATAATCTATTTGTTGATTTAAAATAAAAATCCATCAAATACATAATTTCTTACCAATAATTTCATACTTTTGAAAAATAAATTAATTGAAATGGGTGAGCCTATGACCATTGGGAAATCCCATTTCCACTAATTTTGGGGATGTTTTATAAAAAATATGTTCTAAGAAAATATCACCTAAGGGATAAAGACATGAAGAACACAATTTATTATTATCAGACCAGGAAAAAATTGTATAATTTAATCCACACACTAAATTAATTTCATGAATAATTTAAATCTATAAAGTATAATTTTTATAATAAACCCTAATGAAAATCTTATCCTTAACACATTATTTTTCTTTATTTATTTTCTTTGTGTGTTGGTTTCTTTTTCTACTTTATTATATTTTTAGTTTTTGTTTTAATTTTTTCCTTAACCACCATTATTTACAAGATAATCATCCAAACATCTTTGACTTGTGACTAAAATATTACTTTCTGGTAAGATCAACACTGATACTTCACTTCTATAGTAGAGTGGGGGAAATAATTTTAGTGTGTCTTGTAACAGACAGGGATCAACTATGCATCAACCCATCATTTATTTCCCTTGATATATTCATTTTTTATAGGAAATTACATATTATGATAATAATAAATATCCTTATACCCAAACATTTCAAAAAACTAATAGTATCCAATATATATTCATTTTATATTTTGAAATGTAATATTTCCTTCTTTAATATCTTGTTGTTTTTTAACCAAATAGCCCTTTAATTTGGAATATTTTGGGGAACCAAATTTCTTATTATTTATTATATTTAAATTTAATGAAAATGTGGGTTCGCATAACATTTTTTCATCCATATTTATCCATAATTTACATTGTAACATGTACTTTTCATGGAAACAACATTAGTGCAATCAAAAGTTACTAGAATAAATTTTACCTCTTTATTCATTGACACTATGGCATGTATATCCCCAAATAATTTCAAGATCTTATTATAAATATAATGAGGTATTATATTATTAATACTAATATTAAATTTATTGATGGAAACACCGTTTTTCTCATTGAAATTTGTAAAATTCATCTTGATCCACTTATAGATTTTTAAACTTTACTTCCAACTCAATACACTTTAAGTTCAAAGTGTTATTCAAATCTTCAACCAGTTTCACTCTATCATCACATTATTTTCTAATAATCTCCAAATTTATTTTATAATCCTTATGGATATTTATCTATTCTTTCATGAGATTATAAAACTCCATTATTCTTTTTTATTTGATCCCTAATTGAACATTATTGAAAGAAATTGTAGTTTTTATATTCCTTACATTGCATGGATCTTATCCTCAAGAACATTCATAGTTTGAAATTTCTTATCAATTAAATTTTAAAATTATTATTTATTCTGAGAGTACTTACCTTAATATAATGATGAAAATTAATCTTTAACATTTACTTTTTTATGCGATTATTTAATATCAACATCTTCTTGGTTATTGAATTATCTAATTCATTTTTATACATATAAAATAGTTTATTTTCTTCATAAATATTCTTGATGAAACCAAATAATAATGTGATAAATTTAATAGGGACCTTTTCATATAATAATTTTTTTAAAATAAAAAACACCAATTATTCAATAGGTTCATTCTCATCACAACATGAACTGGATTTTGATGAAGATATGTCATAAATCACATCTATATTTGATGTGCCTTAAGGTATATCATCTTTTATAATATGAGCATGTTTTATGGTATGAAAAGTGTGAAAAATATAAGTATAATTTATTCATTTTATTAGGGGATATCATGGCCTTGTTATGTCACAATAAGAAACTATCATGATATAGAAGTGTAGCATTAAATGTTAAGTTTTGAATCTTTATACATTGTCTATCATTAATAAGAGACATTTTATAGGATGAAACATTATGTAGGATTATTATAATTCATTCATGAAATTAATGCATGGAAAATATCTATTTACTCATGTGTTTTATTGAATGAGTTAAATCATGTCGCTTGAGATATGTAGTTTAAGGGATATATATATATATATATAAGGTTTAAATTCTATTAATAATGGTGTGAGATCCTTGTGGAGGCTCTTGAAAAATTCTCTCTTATTCTTGTAGATTTCTTCTACCTCCTATCTTTACTCCATGAGGCACTATAATTTCATGAGGTATGAGGGGGTATTACCTATATGATGGGAGATTCAACTTAAACCTATGTATATATCATGGAGGATATAGTACTTTTTCTACCTCAAAGTGATCTTCTTCAATCATGTAAGATGAAGAAATATGTTGCCATATTCATCAGTGTATGGTATATAGATTTTATTTCATTTTATATATACATGGTTTTGGGTATTCACTCATGGTGATATTTATATTATCGAATTATAATTTCTTCTGATGTGATAAATATGATCAGTTTGATCCTGAGAAACCTACCAGTGGTACCATTACTTTACCATGATCTTTGATTCTCAGAATTTGGTTTACATTGAAAAATATATGATATCATATGGATATCATATTGTTTTTCATAAAATATGTATGAATTTTTTTCTTTTGTAATGATATATGATTTTGGATAATATAAATAGTGATTGATTCATGAAATATGATATGGGTTATCATAGGCAATGACTCACTTAAACTCCTTTAGTTTTTAGTACATCGTGACATATGATATGGGATATTGTATGGTGGTGATAGCGCTAATTATCTGGCACAAAAACAAAGTATTAAATTGTTAATATAATATATGTGATATCATAAAAATGATTGTCTTCATGGAATAAATCTTACGTCACGACATGTGATAGGGTGAAATAGCTAAAAACCACATTATTAATATTATGTTGATAAAGACTGCATAGGATTACCCTTACTTAGTGACTAATCATAATCAATGGTTTCCATGTAGTCTTCCTCACCTTATAGAGGTCACTGACCACAACATTTTATTATTATGTTGGTGTTTATTACAAGTTGTGATAACCTCAAGTGCTAATTATTCCTATGTAGGTCCTTGTGTGTTATTCTAATATTATGAAACCTTCTCACTATCTCTCACTATGTTCATATTATATGGAATGTAGATTATTCTCATTTAGTCTCATGGAAACTACGTTATTGATCATATATTATGATTCATATAACTAAAAGGTACTCCCACTTATCAACCATGTATAATGATAATCCTTATATCATTAAATACAATTAATAAGAAAAATATGGTCTCCCCAGATTTCAATTATGAATTGATTTATATATTTTATAATTTGGTTATAAATCTTAAAAATGTATTCATAACATATATTAATTTATAAATATTTCTATAAATCAATTAATTATAATTTTTTTATAATTAATTATTTTAATGCTTATGAATCAATAATAAATAAAAATTCCATGATATTGATCATTAATTTTATAAAAAAAATTAAAATTATATGGAATGACTCATAATTTGAATATAAATGGTTTTTATTAAAATTGTATGCATGTTTTATAAAGTGTTTATAAATTAAAAAATAAAAAACAATATATTTGAGTTTATATTAAAATGATTTTTTTTTAAATTACTTAACTTGAATTGTTCAAATTAATGGCCTTATTTAAAAAATTATTTATGCCATATCAAAATGACTTTTGATAATTGGTTTTATCAATATTTAAATAATATTTAAAATATGTGATATTTTGATTCTATAAATTTTTTACATAATAGAATGGGAATATAATTTTTTTATATTTTATTTAATATCATATATTTAAATTAAAATTACATATAATAGATCATATGAAGGATTTAGTATTAGAAAAATAAATATAAAAATGATATATTTATTTAATTATGAAACATAAATAACACATGATTAAATTATAAAGTGTTAATAAATTATTTATTTATGACTTTTTCATAAATATTTTATCTCAAATTTAAATATATGGATTTTTAATTTATTTAATTTATTCTCTAATTAATTCATAATTATAATTATTATATTATGAATTTTTATGTATGATTTAGTTTAAATGTTAATTTTCTTCTATAAATTTTCATACATCTATATTAGGGGTTCCAAGATAGGTATGATAATTGATTTAGTTTTATTCAACGTTGACTTTGGATTGTACTTGGTTATGATCTTTAATTAAGCAATTAATTATAGTTTATATATATTAGGTGTTTGAATTATGATGGAGTTGTGATCTCTCTTAAGTAAAGTATCCTTAGTATAAGGGATTTAGGTCGGACTACTCAGTATCCTAGAAGCTTATTCCTTTTCTAGAAAAGTGTGGGTTGGCTATATATCAGTCCAATCTTACTCTTATGGAGATTGTTGAGTTAATATGATTCTAATATTTTATATGAAATAGTTTCATGTACCTTATACATGGGATTCATTTGGATATGTATAAATATATTTGGATTTTAATTTAGGTTAGTAACATAAGCTATGAGTTATGTAAATAATTATACATCAACATGGTTTAAATATATTTATTTAATATAAGGAATGGGATTCTAATATAAATCATTATAATAATTCATACATGATAATTCATGAGATAATATGGTGATATTAAAACCACTTTAAAGTAATATGTGTTAGATTTATTCCAAAGAGAACACTTCCCAAGACCTCAATCATCCAACCAAGTAGGTCATTACAAAGGTAGATGCACCTAGATTAACTTGTGTAAGTAAAGTAAGTAAGAGTAACCCTGATAGTATTTAGTTCTTTTTATTTGTGTTTTCTTTAGGTTACACTTAGTCAAGAGACCATAATAGTATCGGGTTACCAAAGTAATGGTGTTGAGTTTATCCATATGATTAATTGGATTAATAATTATTTTCTTGACCATCCAAGATTAATATATGATATGATTGAGATGATTCCCTACCCAAATAACTAATTGTTGATCTAAAATCCAAAGTAAACTCATTTTTTAGTGAAATATGGACCTTTCACCACTGATGGATATGATAGATTTTTAAAGGGGGTTATTTTATTTGGATAAGATTTAATAAAATTCCTTCTTAAATGAATGTAAAACATGATACTCGTTAAATAAAAATATTTTTTCATAGATTTATGGAAATATAATTGAAAATACCATTGGTGTGTGATTGTATTTATTGTTAATGAAGCAGGTCAATATGTATGTTTTAAATGAGTGTAGTGTAACAAGTGACGGAATAATTATCCACCTAAGGAAGATATTGAATCTGCCCATTGAATGTTGAAAAAAGGGATAATGGGTAGGAATCTTTGTGTGTAGACCCTATAAATCATATGTTTTTTGGAATTGTTCCTCAAGGAAGTAAGTGACCAATTCTGATGGAAGAAGGATCACTTGTCTATAACAATTGACAGAGGAGTGAGAAGTTGGTTGATATTCTTAGCTTCAATAGTTTCCATTAAAATTTTATTAAAGATGGATAATTTAGGATTTTGAAGGCCCAAAATCTTATAGAAACCATTAGTGTAAGTGAGTATGAATAATGTGGATTTCATTGTTACATATCACTTGAATGATGGTTTTTGAAAAATAATGAGGAGATGAAGTATTAAGTGCAGTGAATATTATTTAAATACACTTCTTGAGTATCTAATTATCGAAAATAGCCTTGGAAGATAGATATAGTTTTTTTAAATTATTTTTATAATTACCATATTTTATTGGAGTAGTTATGAGGTGATTTGAAGATTTTAAGAAAGCCTATGTATGATTATAAGTAGTACTGAGATGATTTGAGTAAATTCTAGAATACTGAACACTTATAGATCAATAATAAAAATTTGGTGGCCCATGTATGACTTTTATAAGCTTGGAGTATGACTATGAAAACATGTATGACTTTGAGATAGAAACTTATAATGTCAGTACATAGGAATTTTCTTGTCAGACTTCATGTTGAGTGTATAACTTCTTCCTGATCAGGAATATGACTTTGTTGAAGCCTACATACTATTTTTTGAAGTTCTGTATAAATTTTCAGGGAATTTATATGATTTTCCAAGTTATATGAAATATATAATTTAAAGTCTTGCATGAATTTCTGGCTGATCATGTGAATTTTTCACTTCAAAGCCTTATGAAAAATTAAAAAACAATTTGTATATTTATAAGATTATATTATGAAGAAGAAAAGAATTTGGATAATTCATAGACTATTATTCATGGATTAAAACATTAAAAATTAAATGTGACATGATAATTGAATTTTTGAGTCACAGATATACAAGTTATAGTAAAGAAGAAAAAATATAGAGGGAGTTTAAGATACTTTTTCATGTATAAAAAATAAAATTTATAGAATTGTTTAATCCTGGTGAAAAATAAATTTTCTGATGAAAGAGTTGGTATTCAATGATAAAATAATCAAAAAAATATTTTGATTTAATCTATTTGATAGAGATAATAAATATCAAAGTATAGGATGGATTTATAAGAAATAAATTAAACTTGAAGCTATAAATTCTAAATTTATTAATTCTAAAAATTAAAATGTGATGATGTTGGAGCTAATTTGATGTGGATTTAAATATAAAAAAAAAATTGTATTGATTCACCTTAGAAATAATAAGATCATGTAGTAAAGCACTCTAATGCTTTAAAAGGAGAATTTGAATCTATATTAATTATTTCATATATAGGAACATTACAAAAGAAATGAGTCAAGCTACAAATATGAATGGTGTGTGATTTTGAAATATCCAAGATAAATTCTTATTTGTGGAATTATATGGGAGGATGGGAAATATAAGAACAGAATTAATACCTACTATTAGAATATTTTAGAATAACTATTGGCTGAGAGAAAATGTGAAGGAAATAATAATAATGGGACTCTATATATTTTATTGGAGACAGTCATTGGAAGAAAATAAAATATAGACGTCACAGGAGCAACCCATACATAAGAAAGTTGAGAAAATGTGATGTTAGAATAGTCCAAAAATTATATATTTTAATAAAAAACATTTTTATGTTATTTATAATAAATTATATGTTTTATGAATGACAAATATTTCTCTAGATCAAACGAAAAGTTTTCTAAGTCCTAAACTAATAGTAAATTTTATCCAGATTATCAACCTCATGAAGAGTCTATCGACAGTATGAAGAACTATAGATAATCTAAAGTTCAAAAAGTATTATATCAACCAAACATAATATGAAAAAATCATGACTAATATGAAAAATTAATCAATTTATTTCAAGAAAAACACAGTGATCACACATTGTATCTAAAGTGACTACAGTGGTCACATTATTTACAAAGGCACGGATTGACTGAACAATCTGTAACGACCTGAAATTTTTTTTGAGTAAATTTTGGTCCCTAATTTTTGTGGGTTATTATATTTTTCATTTAATAAAATGAGTACAGTTAAAATGATACCATTGGGTTTCAACTGTTATATGATCGTTGGTCAATATGACCATTAGAAAATAAATGTTACAATTATTTTCTATAAAAACAAGTGATCTTGATTAATTAATATAGAAAGAAGATTTGATGGCCCCATCCAGTAGTCTCGGGCCAATCAAAGCCCATCTGACGGAACTCGAGAAGGAGGTATCACCTTTGGGCTTTGCTCTGGACCAAACCCAAGCTGAACTTCATCATGTGAAGCTGGAACGGAATCGCCTTCACGAGAAGTTCAAGCTGATAGAAATCACTACTCGGGAAATGTTGGCTGAGCCGCCCCAAGATTTTATCACCCTAGCACACCTTACACTTAGGTCCTATTCTGGTTTTATAAGGGGATATGTAACGAGACCATAATTTCCTTGTGTAATCCTTTGATTTAAATAAAAATTGTGATTTATTCTTATGGTGAAGTTTGTGAATCTCAAGTATCTGGATAAATATAGGATGTATATTATTGATGAATTTTTGAAAAAGGATATTTTAAAATATTTCTGTAAACCTTAAATAATTAAAAATGTGTAATGATTTTCAAAAAATCGTATTCTACAGTTGTGTTCAGTATGAAATTTAGAGTCTAATAAGATCATCATAATTTTTAATGAATAGTAAATTATGAATAGTGATTTTACTCTTATGATTAGTAATGTGATCAAATTGATTAATTAACCTCACTTAATAAAGTATTAACATAATCTAGGAACCTTGATTAAGTAATGTGATTCAATAAAATAGGTAAATAACTGTTTCAGAAATAAGTAGTTAAGTATTAGTTTTTTCAGGTGAATAGCGTTTTTTATTTAAAAATTAAATTAAAAATATTTAGAAAAATATTTTTATAAAATTTAGTTCATTTTTTAATTCAGATAATTGATATTATGTTATGGTGAATTTTTGGGATTTTTCTGAAATAGTTGAATTTTCAGTGAATAGTGAATTTTCAGTTTAGAGTTTCGGGTGTTTAATTACATAATTAAGGATGTAATAATTATGTAATAATTCTGGTTGACTTATGAATAGTAATATAAGGTATGAGGTGTCCCAAGTGTCCAATACCATGGGAAAATACCATGGGCAAGCCCATGGTTTTGCCAATACCACCAATGAGGTGTCCCTTGGCCAGTAATGCCTTGTCCCCTCACTTCCCCTATAAATACCAAGCCATTATCTCGTAATTTCTATTCCAAAATCCTCCTCAACTAATCTCTGGTCTCATTACCTCCCAAGGAGTCCTCCCAAGTTTCCCCCAAGCCCTCAAGGTCCCGACCTTTGAGTTTTAAGAGTTACTTTTAAGGTAAGGGATCCTACCTCTCTCTTTCTTTTCAAGTACTCTCTTTTATGTCATTTATTTTATGCTCCATGTTCTTATGTTGGAGGATATTATTTTATATTCACCTTAATGTAATTTGTATTTTAATATTAGGAGAGACCCCCTCTTACTCTCATCAATTAATTTTAAGAATTTTTATGTGGCGCTGTTAGGCTGTCGAATTTTTGTAAGGGATTCTTTCACCCTTCTCATTTTCAAAGTTCTATTTTCATGTCAAATCTTTCAAGTTATTTTTTCTTATATTGGGGTATGATCTCTATATCCATAATAATTTCCTTTTATGTTAATATGATGAGATACCATATTTTATCTCATCAATTCATTTTTTAGAAGTTTTAAGTGACGTCGTTAGGCTGCCGAATTTTTTTAAGAGAAATCTTATTTTTTTTCTTCCTTTCAAGTTTGTCATTTCATATGGTATGTCTTTAAAATTTCATTAACATGTTCTTATATCCATTATATTATATCCCTATACTGTTTTTTGGATCATTTATGAGCGGGTAACCCATGTACCCTCTTTTTTCAATGTTTTCTAAAACCCTGTAACATAGCCATTATGCTGTAGAATTTTCGTCTAAAAATGTATCTCTCTTTTCTAAAATTATTTTATTTTATCAAGTGAATACTCACAACTCTTTCTTATATAGGGGTATTCACATATATATCAAAATTTTCTATTTTAATTCTGTGATTTACATACATGAAACCCGCTTTCCTTTTCTGTGGGTTTAAAATGACATAAAGATCATGTCTTAAAAGTAGTTTTTAAAACGTTATGATTATGAAATGAAACCCATTTATTTTATGATATATGGGTTATTTATGAAATGTTTGATGATTATATATGTGTATCACATGATAATAAAGACAAATTTAAGGGTTTTCCCTGATATCTCTCCAATGCATTGGGTAATGATGTAATCTCTAGGGATTACAATTTTAATGATACCTTGGTGAATAACCATGGTAATTTTTTTAAATGAATCCTTGGGGATGGACCTTGGTGATATGTTCATGATTGTATACGTTAAATGTTGTAGACACATCTTCAAGTTATCAATCATGTTCTTTTCAATATGATATGCCTCATTATCTCTTTCTCAAGCCTTAAAGTTATTTATCATGACTTTATTGATGTATCTCAAGTTCACATGTAAAATGTTTCCCTTGTTTCCTTACTAGGCTTCCTACTCACCCTATCCTTTGATGTATGTTCCAAGGTTATGAGATGCAGTAATGAAATTTGGATGAATAAATGAATAATCATTTCAAGTGCTTAAGAAGAATTTTTTTTATGTTGTTATGTGTTAAGTTCCTGGTTTCTAAGACACTAAAGCTTAAAGATCCTCGGTTTTGTATAATGTAATGAAAGTTTATGTGGTAAAAAGGTGGGATGTTATAGTTGGTATCAAAGGATGGTTTAGTTATTTTTGGAAATTGGGATTTGAAAATTTTACAATGTTTCTTAATGAAAATATTAAATATAGGAAAACATCCTGCTATTTTAGTGAAGAATTGAGTAAGTGGTTTCCAAACAAATAAATCCATGTCTGGATACGAACAATTAGAGGTGGCTCTAGAAAAGATGTACCTAAGAGTGAAAACTCTGACAAGGTGTTTTGGGCTTGACCTGGGGTAACCTGGTGCATGACAACGGGCCTTGATGCACTCTTGGTTTGACACTCCCGGGGGATATGATTTGGTAAATTCATAAGCTTAGTATGAACCACTATTAAAGGAACAAAGATAAAATAAAATAAAGATTCACATAAGAATATATGATCATGGATAACCTAGATTGTAACCTAGGGGATCACAAGTTAGGATATACTTTTCATCTACAAGTTTGTCCTTCTATGATTAAAGTTTCCTTTTCATGATTATTGGCTATGTATTTAAGCCCCCTAATTATACTTTCTTTTCTTATTTAATGGCGGGAAATAGAAGAACATGTCCCAACAACCAATGTGATAGGAAATGTGACAATTTCCATATTAATATGACAGAGATGAAGAGAGATCAAGTTGAACATATTGTGATTATGCCAAACCAGCTATCAAAAATCATAATTAATAATTGGTACCTAGTTGAATGCCCAAATTCATACAAGAATAGGTAGATAAAGTATCATGGATGTTCATTTGATAAAGGTGATAAGGGAAAGAAGACCCAATTTCCTTTGTGCAAAAAGTGTGGAAAGAGGCACCAAGGAAAATGTCACAAAGGAACTGGGAGATGTTTTAAGTGTGTAACGATAGGGCATAAAGTAGCCAATTGCTTTAAAAAATGGATAATGTGATGAATGGATATAAGGTTAAATCTAATGTACCTTATACTATTCAATGTCATAAATGTGGATACTTTGGACATTATCCAAGGCAATTATCTCTTGGAAGGGATGAGAAGTATGATGAGCATCAACAATCTTCAAGGACAAGGTAACAATGCAAGTCTTGTGCTAAGATGGATCATGATGACAGAAGTACATGTAACTTCATCTCAATAATTTTCTATGTCATTTTGTATTTTAATTCATGTTCTATAAGCATATATTTAATTTTTTCTAAGAACATCGAGTCACTACCTAAGATGGTTTTATATCATTAAGGGAATGATCTATTGTTATTTATCACATGTTTAAGTTGTGAAGCTGTTCTTCTTGAAAAAAATGATTAGGGGATTAAAAGATGAATATTATTTTGGAAGACGTTCACTAATTTGGGAACCCTATATGATCAATGAAAATATATTACTAGGGTATTTTCTTTGAGAAGTAAAGGTTGACTTATATTTTGAAGAATTGATGAATATAAGGTGAACTTATGGTAATTTAGGTTACTTATGGAAATGATTAACCCATATTGGGGAAAATTTGATTAGGTCAGTTACTTTTGTTATAAGACGTTAAGAGTGGTTGATGTTGTTTTGAGATAAACGATAAAGTTTATCTTGGAAGACTATGTTATTAAATCCTTATGAGTTTTGGGTTCTAATCTTATTTTGGATTATTCTGGATAATTTTAAGGATGATTGTGTATTGAATGGTCTTTCTGGAACTTTGGGTACTTTTTTTGAATTTTGGAGATTAATAGTCATATTTATTTTTATAAAGGATTATCCTTTTTGGGGATTATATGATCTCGTACTAACCTTTTTAGTTTTTGTTGATGATTAAAGATAAGAGAAAAATATAGTTATTCTTTTTTGGATTATGTGATTCTCTAGAAGATGATTCTTGTACTTTTGATGAGACCAAGTCCTTTTGAATGCTCATTGTTTGGAGAAAAGATCTGTCACGAACCAGCCCGGGTCAACCCCGAACCGGTCACCCGAGCCGGTCCGCGGCAAGTCCCGAGGGGCGTTCCCGATCCCCCCGGGATGGCAACCAGTTCCAGGAATCAAAAGTAAACAGGTGGGAATGATTTGGCCCAAAAGAAAACCAGAAACAGTAAAATAATAGAAACTAAACAAAACATACAAGAAAAACTACACAACCAACTTACCTCCACATGACCCCACGGGTCACCACCCAACTAAAAACTAACCTCGTTCCAACACTGAGTGACTAAACCAGGGAAACCCTGTACACAAAGGAACCTACAATTGAGAAGATAAAAGATAGGCGGGAGTACAAAAAGTACTCAGTAGGTGAGCCCAACAACAAATCCCAAAGCACTGCCAGTAAATAATGAATCTACAAATTCCAGGTTTGAACTACAGTGTATAAAATTAAGCTTTCATAATGTTTCACTTGAAAATATGGTTCTCGCTCAAATTTACCCAAGAGAAGAAGGTAAGATGGTCCTTGTAGTTTAGCTTGGGTTATCGAATCCACAGAGACCTAAGAAGAAACCTATAAACACGTACATTCTATGGACTGTTTTCGGCTATGAAGTGGACAACTTGGATTTATTTTGGATGGGTTTTAAAGATATCTAATATATTTAATTGAATTCAATTTAAAATAATGAGTTGATCCTAGGTTATCGCTCGGGTCGGATTGGACGTATTTCCTTTTTAATGATTTCAATTTCTTATATTTGAGATGGGTTTATTTAAGGAGATAAAACAACATCATCACTTACTGGTTTAATTCCTACACCCTTTAAAACTAATCACCTATACACTTGAAGGATCAAAGTTTTGAGCACTTCAAGGTAAAGGTTCGTATTAGCACTTGAAGTGTGTGGCCTTAAATTCAACAAGGACGATGGAGTTTAAAAACCATCAAATAAAAATATCAATTAAAGAAGTGATTGTACATTAATGAGGTGATAAATAACATCCAATCCAGCCCCTTTCTACTCCCCTGGATCAACCCATAAGTGGGTTAGCCCTCCATTGATCCCATGGTTTCAATGGAAGCGGAAAGTAGACTCATGAGGGAGGAAATGGAAAAGTAAAAAACGCAATAAAATAACAATCACTCCACCATTGTGTGATAATCTCACAAGGTTTGGTATGAACAAGTTCACACCTTGAACCAACAGTATAAAAGTGATAAGGAGAAGAACAAAATAATAAGAGAATAAGAACTTTTATTAAGAAACAAGGATGATTTAAAACAACTTACATGTGGAAGATAAATTTGAGACAACAAAACCACAGCATAACATTACAATGAAAGAAAGCTCAAAGATTTTTCAACTCCTCCATCACCACTGCCTTAAATAGGAATTTTGGAAGCCTTGGGTTGAGCCTCCAACAGTACAAAGCATCTCAATTAATTTTGGTAGGCCATAGGTGGTGGAAAGCTTGTGGAATTTGGGCTTTTCCACATTTGACCCGAGGTGGCAGCCAGCTTTCATCCACCGAACAGACGCGTTTGTATGACCATCTAGATGGCCGAATCAGAGTGGTACATAGAAGAAGAAAATGGATCTCCGTCTGTCTTATAACCTCCTGTAAAATTTGGGCCTATTTGGAGTTTTGTATTCCGAGATATGATCAAATTAGTGGACTCTTTTTCTGGGCCGCAGAATCTGGCCCAGAATTTTATCTCTAAATTGGGCCTCCTAAATGACCACCATGGAGGCCGAATTAGCATTATATCTTGAAGAGTTATTTGTTTCTATACATGTCTTATATCATCCCACGAAATTTGGGATTCATTGAGCCTGTATTTTGGGCCCCATAGTCTCATTAGTGGGCTGGTGTCCAATCTGACTTCTCCAGAATTGCTTCCTTTCATTGTCAAATATCTCCATTATCCTCCATGAATTATCCATTGATCCCTAAATGAAACATGTTAATATTGCAGTGTAGATAAATTTCCAAAAATATCAGATTAAAATATTTATAATCAGATGAATCATTTGGTACTTTAAATGATGTTCAAAAGTGTACCACATAATAGTGCATTTTAAGAAGGTATTACAATCATAATGTGAAATGATGTTCAAATTGTAAAATGAACTAAAATGGTGTTTATGAATAATAAAGAAAATGAAAATTATATATATTAACAATTAATATTAGTCTCATTTAGTGTCTAATCACACCCCCCAACTTGAGTTTTGCTAGTCCCGAGAAAAATATATCTCAACAATATGAAATTCGAATTCCCTTTTCCTAAAACATTTTAATACACAATGATCACCAAAAAACCTTATACCAAACAATTGTGAAACCCATCAAAATATTTTAATACAAGATAGTTTCATAAGAATATCCCAATCCCAAGCCCATTCCTTTGTTCAAATTCATTTTCATATTTCATCCAATGTCAATTAAGTATGAGGATGTGTTGTGCATCACAATAGACATGGGGGTTCATCTTTATTCAAGGAGGAAATGACGGAAGGGCTAGGTGGAATCATATTTTAATATTAAGATGAGTATTCAATTTTTTTTTTATCTTATTATTTTTTTTTGTTTTTTGTTTTTTGTTTTTGTTTTTTTTTTGGAATTTTTCCATGGTAATTTAAGTTGCACTCAAAAGAGTCAACCCCTGTAGCGAGACTTTGCCGATGACTCCCAGGCTCAAAGACCTTAGGGCACCAAGTGAATCCCACATACTCGGGCATCATCTCGATTTAACTCAGTCAAAAACAAATTCAAATTACCAAAAATAGAGATAAAATTACTAACTCTGGGCCAGACAACTATGGAGTCACGATCCCCAAGTGCCGAAAGCCACGCATTAGGTCATTTCATTGCTCTACGCGCAATTTTTTTTAATATTTTTTTGAATACTCTTATTAAACTAAAATGATCACCAAACCTATGATATTTATTTATGGGACCCCATGAACTCAAACTAATACCCCACTATCCAAGGGACGTTCATTCTGATCTTTTTTTTTATTTGGATGAAAATATAAACGATGAAATATCACATTGGACAGCCACACTTTCCAAAATCTATGCTCATGAAATTATAAAAGGATTAAAATCAGAATTAGGGCATGATAAATTATTTGATATTCAGTTTCAAAGTGTGCAATGTGTATTACCATGTTCAAAGTTAAAGGAATTCTTCCTTCCATTTACACAATTTTTTTTTCAAATCATTCATTTTTTTTTGACACGAAATAATTTTTTATTTTATCTCCCCCCCAACTTAAAATAACACTATCCCTAGTGTTTAAAGAAAAGAAAATTTAGAAGGGGATAGAGGAATAAAAGGGAAGTTCAATAAGGAAATTTAAATATTAGGATCATGGAATGAAGTCTCCTGGTGGTTGAAGTTTGAAGTTCTTGCTGCTCTAATTTAGTCCTTTGATATCCATGTCACTTGCAGAGTTCCCTAGTGGAAAAAACAAACAAACAATACAAAAGAGTATATATATATATATAAGTAAAATATAAGTATATATATAAAATAAAATAAACTGATGATACATTGTCTTCTTTTTAAATTTATGGGTAAGGTATTACTCAAGGATCACACCACGTGACACGGATGAATATAGTGCTCCCCTTTCATACCCATCCATACTCATAATAGAAGAAAAAGTCAACAGTCTATTTTTTTAAAAATAAAAATTATTAATTGAAATATAAATTTTATTAAAACAATAAAATGATAGGAAACTTGAAAATCATGGGTTGCCTCCCATGCAGCGCTTTGTTTAATGTCGTTATCTCGACTTGAACCCCCCAACTTATCCAATACCAACTTTCAACATTTTAAGGACCACATGTTTCACCAATTCTACTAGGTTGATATTGATTCTATGTTTAGAATTTGTTTCATGCACAAACCTCTGTTCTAAAATCAGCAGGTAAATCCAAGGAATATCATAAATGATGGATTCAATTTCTTTTGTAGTATTTTCTAAGACATTATGAATAATCACCTCTTTAGTGGTTTCAAGATAATAAATGGTGACAAATGGAAGTTTTTGTCTATACCCAATGAATGAAAACATGATGGTGGATGGAAAGTCCTTTTGTTCAAGTTCAGGTAGGCTAAAACTTTCAAACATAGGTTGGGACTTTGAATTGAACTCAGTTTCATTTTCAAAATTTCTCAACAAAATTGGTTCCTTTTTAATAGAATATTCAACCAAAAAATTGGAAAGATCAATTTCAGGAATGGGTATGGACTCAAAGTTTGTGATTTCTCTTAATGGTTCAGTGATTTGCGTTTTTGAAAAATCATCAATGGAGTTATATTCATGAGACTCAATCCATGATGTCAAATTCTCCACTTTTGAATCCAAAAAGTCAATTTCCTCTTGATTTAAAGACCCTTCAAAAATTCCTTGATCCTCTTCATCTATCCCAAATCCAAAGGTTTGTTCTTTAATAAATTCATGTGGGGTTTGTGGGAAACTAGACACTTCACATAAGGTTATAGAAGAGACAGTTTGTGTAGGGATGGGTTCCTCACAATTTTTAATGCTTTGGAGTTCTAACCTCAATGATGAAACCTAAAAATTAATTATCTCCATTTGTTGACACAATTTTTCAAGTAATGGTTGTGGATTGGGATGGATAAGGGGTATAGAAAGATGTTCAATTCCAGGTGGATAATTATGTTGTTGGAATTCCATAGGAGGATGATCAAATTGGCATTGTGAGGATTGAAACTCATTATATTTTGGAATGTTTTGTGGATCATAGGAGTAAAAACATTGTGGTTCAGTAGTTTTTTGATGATCCCACAAGTAGGAATTAGGATGGTCATTGTAAATCATACATGGGGTTGAGTGATCAAAGTAAGGAGAGGTTCCCCATGATTGGATTTGTTTAAAAGGGTTTTCCATAGGAATGAAATTGGGGATGAGATAAGAGAAGTGGGATGAAAAAAAAAGAATGAGTGTCTAAGATAACTTACTTAGTGCCCCGGAAACGGTGCCAAAATTTGGTTCTCGCTCAAATTTACCCAAGAGAAGAAGGTAAGACGGTCCTTGTAGTTTAGCTTGGGTTATCGAATCCACAGAGACCTAAGAAGAAACCTATAAACACGTACATTCTATGGACTGTTTTCGTCTATGAAGTGGACAACTTGGATTGATTTTGGATGGGTTTGAAAGATATCTAATAGATTTAAGTGAATTCAATTTAAAATAATGAGTTGATCCTAGTTTATCGCTCGGGTGGACTGGACGTATTTCCTTTTTAATGATTTCAATTTCTTATATTTGAGATGGGTTCATTTAAGGAGATAAAACAACATCATCACTTACTGTTTTAATGCCTAAACCCTTTAATACTAATCACCTATACACTTGAAGGATCAAAGTTTTGAGCACTTCAAGGTAAAGGTTCGTATTAGCACTTGAAGTGTGGGCCTTAAATTCAACAAGGACGATGGAGTTTAAAACCCATCAAATAAAAATCTCAATTAAAGAAGTGATTATACATTAATGAGGTGATAAATAACATCCAATCCAGCCCCTTTCTACTCCATTGGATCAACCCATAAGTGGTTTAGCCCTTCATTTATCCCATGGTTTCAATGGAAGCGGAAAGTAGACTCATGAGGGAGGAAATGGAAAAGTAAACAAAAACGCAATAAAATAACAATCACTCCACCGTTGTGTGATAATCTCACAAGGTTTGGTATGAACAAGTTCACACCTTGAACCAACGGTATCAAAGTGATAAGGAGAAGAACAGAATAATAAGAGAAGAAGAACTTTTATTAAGAAACAAGGATGATTTAAAACAACTTACATGTGGAAGATAAATTTGAGACAACAAAACCGCAACATAACATTACAATGAAAGAAAGCTCAAATATTTTTCAACTCCTCCACCACCACTACCTTAAATAGTCATTTTGGAAGCCTTGGGTCGAGCCTCCAACAGTACAAAGCATCTCAATTAATTTTGGTAAGCCATAGGTGGTGGAAAGCTTGTGGAATTTGGACTTTTCCACATTTGACCCGAGGTGGCATCTAGCTTTCATCCACCGAACAGACGCATTTGGATGACCTTCTAGATTCCCGAATCAGAGTGGTACATAGAAGAATAAAATGGAGATCTGGATGTCTTATAACCTCCTGTAAAATATGGGCCCATTTGGAGTTGTGGATTCCTCTATATGATCAAATTAGTGGACTGTTGTTTTGGGCCGCAGAATCTGGCCCAGAATTTTATCTCTAAATTGAGCCGCCTAAATGACCACCATGGAGGCCGAATTAGCATTATCTCCTGAAGAGTGATTTGTTTCTATAAATGTCTTATATCATCCCACGAAATGTGGGATTCATTGGGCCTTTATTTTGGGCCCCATAGTCTCATCAGTGGGCTAGTGTCCAATCTGCCTTCTCCAGAATTGCTTCCTTTCATTGCCAAATATCTCCATCATCCTCCATGAATTCTCCATTGATCCCTGAATGAAACATGTTCATATTGGAGTGTAGATAAATTTCCAAAAATATCAGATTAAAATATGTATAATCAGATGAATCATTTGGTACTTTAAATGATGTTCAAAAATGTACCACATAATAGTGCATTTTAAGAAGGTATTACAATCATAATGTGAAATGATGTTCAAAGAGTAAAATGCACTAAAATGGTGTTTATGAATAATAAATAAAATGAAAATTATATATATTAACAATGAATATTAGCCTCATTTAGTGGCTAATCAAAATCAAAACATGAGACATCACCCTTATTCTTTTTCAAAAGTTGAATTCCTTTCATTGGTGCCAAATTCATTCTAAAAGAGAAAGACGTGTTACATTTTCAAATTTTACACAAAGAGAATAATGCATTTTCATTTGAAAACCATTTTTGCAAAGTATAATAGTATAAGATGTAAAGAACGACTGCAAGTAAACAAGAAAGGAAAGACAAGTAACCGTGGGTGATCCTAAACATCCCTAGAAAACCCCTTGACGTACTCGGGTTCAGACTACCTGCCGACATGGTACTCCATAGTCAATAACCAACTGGCCGCCCTAACAGCCAACCAGTGGCACGCCCCACAAGGCCTTACCTACCAAGGGGGGACTAACCCGTCTAATCAGGGTTAGCCAGCAACCGTCACTCGATTCTCTAAAAGACGCCCAGGAACCCACGGTGGTTTTAATAATACTGTGTAAGTGGGAGGCCCTCGCACGTGTGACTCACCTCACCGCACTTGCCAACCCCTTACACGAACACCGCTACACGAAAATCCTCGAAGGGAAGTCCCCCTGTAGAGATGCCCCATAAGTATGTATATATATATATATATGTAGTCAGTTCACAATCAAGAAAGTGCCAACCGGGCCGCCACATCATTTACATTTAAACCTTTTAATATCAAAGCGTTTCCAAAAGATATGACCCACGCCATCATATTGAAGACCAGAAAAACATAATTAGTTTAAGGAAAACCAAACCACCACTGAAGAATTTCAAAATCCAGTTTAAAGGCCCAACAATATTTCCTCTATCCAGGTTTTCAAGAAAACACCATTTTCCATAAACGATACACACGTCATTTTATACACACCAAAAACCATCTCAAAACACAGTTCAGTATGACTTTCACATTTCATAAAGTACCCTTATGACAATATCACAAGAAAACCACTCACAAAATTATCCAAGGAAGATATTTTCAGTGCGATGCAAGAAGTAACCAGTTTTTCAAATTCAGCAAGTCACAACTCTAGTAATATCTATCCAGTGCTACTATAAATTTATTGAAAAATAATGAAATGAAAAGGAATAAATAAATTTCTAAATTTAAAAGAAAGTGCAGTGGGAGACCTACCTCGAAGTCGTCAGCTGAACTCGACGAAGGAACACGCTTCGCGCAGGCGCGTACGCACACTCAAGCCGACGATCACTGCATCGCAGAATCATTCCGTCAATGCACTAAAACAAACACGGAACACTTAAAATAGCTCAACTATCATAAATATAAACACAAACATATAACCAACACAAGATGACCTCGGCGCAGGGATGTGCCCAACCAACGGAGGCACGCGCCAGCTGAAGACCGCAGCGTTGCGGAATTATCCCGTCGACGCGCTGCAACAAACACCAAAACATCAAAACAGCATACCACAGATATAAAAAAAGACTCAACCAGAGATTAGCCACAAAAGACTTCCTCGGCGCAGACGCGTTCGACCGCCAGGGTCGCACGCCAGTTAAAGGGGTGGCGCGCACTGGTAGGGAGACAGTCGGAGGTCGTGCGCTGATTATCAAGTGTGCCGCTGTCCGGTGCAAGACAGTGGTGGCTGGCCGGACCACGAAAAGCCGGTATGTGGCCTGCCGAAGGTGTGGCGGATCCGAACGGAGTGCCAGAAAAGGACGGCGGACGCTGGTAGGAGGTGCCGGAGCGAAGCAGGGGTCCGGCATGGATGGGGAACACCGACGGGGTTGCCGGAACAGGACGGGGGACATCAGAACAGCACCGGCCAGCGGAGGCATGTCGCGCGAAGTCCGGGGGGTGCGTCGGAGTGTCGGGAAAAAAGGCGAAAGAGGCCCGTGGGGCTTCTAGAGAGGATCGGAGGCCGCTGTGCGATGGCGGGCTCGCCGGTTGGGTCGGCAGGGGCGCCGGAAGGGCCGGAGTCTGCTGGCCGACGACGGGGTTCACCGGAAGCGCTGGCCGGGGAGCTGCGGAGGGAGTCGACACCGTAGGTGGTCAGCACAGCATCCGGGGTGTGCCATCGTAGGTGGCCGGTGCGAGTGGCTATTCGCACCGGGAGGCGACGGCAGGGTGACGGGAACGGGGAGCGAGGCTGGGATAAGGGGCCGTGCGGGCGGCGCCGCCTTGGGCAAGGCGGGATGGCGAACGGGGTGCGGTGGTCAGGAGGCCCTGAGGACGGTGGTGGGAGGCCGGAGGAAGGCAGGGGGTTGCGCGGGGGAGCAGCAGAGGGAACCGGGGAAGAGCGGGGTGCGGCGGAGGCCGGTGGTGTGGGCAGCAGGCGCCGGCACAGGGGGGTGGATGCGGGAGCCGGGAGCCGTGGCTGGGCGTGGCGAAGGGGAAGCGGGGCACCGGACGGAGGCCGGGTGCTGGCGGCGAGTGCGCCTGGGGCGGAGTGAAGCCAGAGGGGAGGGGAAAACGCAGGAGGAGGGCGGCTCGCGCTGGAGGTAGGGGAAGGAGTCGTCGGGGCTGGGCTACTACGTAGAGGAGGGGGGTTGCAGGGAGATAGGAGAGAAGGGAGAGGGGGCGGCGGCTGGGTAAGGAGTAGACTAGGGCTCCAAAAAAAAGAAAAATCTATATATATATAAGATAAAAAAAATATAATAATAATAATAATAATAATAACAATAATAATAATAATAATAATGATAATAAAATAAAAATTAGTTAATTATAATAATAATTATTATAATCAAAATATTTAAAATAATAAAACTATTTGAAAATAACACACAGATATATATATATACCTATATATAAACATATAAACATAGATACAATAAACATATATATATATACATATATAGACATAACATATGTAAACATATATATATACATATATAGACATATATATATACATACATATACACATATATAAACATATATACAATTAAAAATAACTACAATAATAATAACAAAATTTAAATAATAATAATAATAATAAAAGTCAACTTAACAGTTTTAATATTTAAAACGCCGGGTGAACACACGGTCACCTGGGCCAAACGCACGGTCACCGCTAACGATGCGATGACCGTGCACCGGCGCGAAATTGCCAACACAATTAAACTTTGAGAAATAATTCAAACCGAGACCAAAAAAAGAAGTAAAATAAGGGAATCTGCAGTCGGGGTGTGACAATCCTCCCCACCACAGACACTTTCTTCCCCCAGAAAGTCACCAAGCCAAAAGTCGGTCAAGATTCAAGTCCATGCCCAAACAAAACTAAAGGAACCGAAGAGAACTGAGATTCTCGAGATGACCTTACTCTACACAGGTCACACCTGACCGATTCAAGAGAAAACTGAAGTCCGAGGTTGATGGGAGAACACAAAGGGGTTCTCCCCACCACAAGAGCTCAACTTGTGCAGAAAAATTAACCATCTAAATAGACAACCCTAGGGAAAAAGGGGGGGTCGATGCGGGAACTCCCAACCGGTTTAAACCAACTCTTATAGCATGAGTGAAAAACAACACCTTCGCCAAAACGTTGAATCCTCGACCAAAGTAACGACCTTCAACACTAGGGGGAAAACCCATGGAAAAGACTTAACAAGACACCGAGTGAAAACATGACCCATTGAAATCCACAAAACATAACCACATCCACACAAATGGGACTACTTAGATCAGAATATAATTAGTCCATGATAACCCCACGGTAAAACAATGAACTTACAATAACGTCAAAACTTTAACAGTAGAAAAACAAGTACAAAAATATCTTAATTGTTCCACCACCAACACGGAACACAAAACCCGGACCAAGGCTTCACACCCCTGGGGACTCCTGACTGTGCGCGAGCTTCACCCTGAGACCTGTGGCTGGGGCTCTGATGGCTGAAGCATCTACTGCCTCACAGTCAGGTGCTGACACTCTCCAATCACGGCGTCCTCTTCAAGCAACGCTTCCTGAAAAACTTCTCCAAATGACCCAGATAGCTACAACGATGACACGTATTCGGAGGGTTGCAGCAGGATGGCTTCAAATGTCTAAAACGGCCACATTGATAGCATACCACTGAATGATCTGACGAACCGGGAGCTGGGACCAAAGGAGATAACTCCTTAGGAACAGGTTTCTCTGGAATCCTTTCCTCACCAGATGGAGAAACCCCACGAACAACTGGGTACACTGGACTGCCAACCACCTGCGCTCTGGACACCAACTCAGCTAAAAAAATGCTTCCTCCACCAGCTTCTCGAAACAATGGTCTTTAGAAGGGAAGACCCGCTTCTTGATTTCTGGACGGAGACCCCTGGTAAAAAAAGAGGGGCCTTCATGAGCTCATGCGATGCCACCTCAGGAGAAAAGGCAATCAGTTCCTTGAAATGGTCAACATATGATTTCACCGACTGTTGACCTTGTTGAATATGCACGAGCTCTCCCTTTTTATTTTCCTTCACTTCTTCAGGTATAAATCCTTGGACGAAGATGGTTTTAAAGCCATCCCACGTCATTCCGACTTGCGTTGATGGTGGGGAAACCACCTTCCACTGGTCCAGAGATGGACCTTCAAACAATCCTATAACAGAACGAACCGTAACAGTATTGGGAGTTCCCAACGTTCTAAAGATTATCTCCACTTCTTCAAGCCACTCTACTGCTTCTAACGGGCCTCGATCACCACGAAGAATAGGAAACGTCCGAGAAGGACCAGAAACTAGGCATGACTCATTAGAAACATTGGGGATCTTTCTGGTCGACATTCTCTGAACAACATAAAAACACAAAGCCAAAAATCAGCATCCAATCAAATCTTAATCAAAAGGACAATCGCATACCAACAACTAGCTCGCACGCCAAAAATCCACTTTCCAAAAATCACTTTCCTCTTTCAAAAAAATCATTTTAGAAAGACAAGGTCAAACCTTTTGTTTCAAATAAACACCCATAGCATCTTATGAATCGTCGCATGCGTGTCCATCCATTCCACTCACGTCATCCACGAACATGTGCCTCTCAAGCACTTTTTGCACAAACCCACACACATGCGATCATTCATAAGGAAAACCAAGGGTCGCACTCAAACCATTTCCCAACCAATTTCAAGAAAACACCCGGTTTTGAAACCAGAACACTTTAAATTTCAAAAAAAAACCCTTTACCAATTTAAATACATTTTAAAGAAAACTCTTCAATTTCAAAGTTCAACTTTAATTTTCAAAAAAACACGATCACACCAACCAGAACCAAACATAGTACAACTTACAAAGAATCTTTCGAATGAGGAACTAGCAGTTACACTTAACTCGACGACATGGTAGTGAGCCACGCCCCAAGTAGGCATCAACAGTTAAGAGGAACATAAACCGTGTACTCGGACTCCACATGAGTCACTACTCCATGTGAAATTGCGACGTGACACTGGCCCGTCTCCTTTTTCATTCCTCAATCCAAAACGAGGTCAAAAGACAAAACTCACAGACTACCCCTAGTAACTCGAGGATCGGCGCGATCAAGAGTTCGCGACTCTCTTCCCGCACCAACCTCTCGAGTTCCGATAGTCCTAATCTCCTTCTACCAGACAACCCAAATAACAAGAACCCAAAACCTGCCTCTGATACCATTTTGTCACGAACCAGCCCGGGTCGACCCTGAACCGGTCACCCGATCCAGTCCACGGCAAGTCCCGAGGGGTGTTCCCGATCCCCCCGGGATGGAAACTAGTGTCGGGCATTAAAAGTAAACAGGTGCGAATGATTTGGCCCAAAAGAAAACCAAAAACAGTAAAATAATAGAAACTAAAAAAACATACAAGCAAAACTACACAACCAACGTACCTCCACGTGACCCCACGGGTCACCACCCAACTGAAAACCAACCTCGCTCCAACACTGAGTGACTGAACTAGGGAAACCCTGTACACAAAGGAACCTAAAACTGAGAAGATAAAATATATGCGTGAGTACAAAAAGTACTCAGTAGGTGATCCCAACAACAAATCCCAAAGCACTTCCAGTAAATAAAGAATCTACAAATTCCAGGTTTGAACTATAGTGTATAAAAGTAAGCTTTCATAATGTTTCACTTGAAAATCAAAACACGAGACATCACCCTTATTCTTTTTCAAAAGTTGAATTCCTTTCATTGGTGCCAAATTCATTATAAAAGAGAAATACGTGTTATATTTTCAAATTTTACACAAAGAGAATAACGTATTTTCATTTGAAAACCATTTTGGAAAAGTATAACAGTATAAGATGTAAAGAAAGACTGGAAGTAAACAAGAAAGGAAAGACAAGTAACCGTGGGTGATCCTAAACATCCCTAGAAAACCCCTTGACGTACTCGGGTTCAGACTACCTGCCGACATGGTACTCCATAGTCAATAACCAACTGGACGCCCTAACAGCCAACCAGTGGCACGCCCCACAAGGCCTTACCTACCAAGGGTGGACTAACCCGTCTAATCGGGGTTATCCAGCAACCGTCACTCGATTCTCTAAAAGACGCCCAGGAACCCATGATGGTTTTAATAATACTGTGTAAGTGGGAGGCCCTCGCACGCATGACTCACCTCACCGCACTTGCCAACCCCTTACACGGACACTGGTACACGACAATCCTCGAAGAGAAGTCCCCCTATAGAGATGCCCCATAAGTATGTGTATATATATATATAGTCAGTTCACAATCATGAAAGTGCCAACCGGGCTGCCACATCATTTACATTTAAACCTTTTAATATCAAAGCATTTCCAAAAGATATGACCCACGCCATCATATTGAAGACCAGAAAAACATACTTAGTTTAAGGAAAACCAAACCACCACTGAAGAATTTCAAAATCCAGTTTAAAGGCCCACCAATATTTTCTCTATCCACGTTTTCAAGAAAACGCCATTTTCCATAAACGATACACCCGTCATTTTATACACACCAAAAACCATCTCAAAAAACAGTTCAGTATGACTTTCACATTTCATAAAGTACCCGTATGACAATATCACAAGAAAAACACACACAAAATTATCCAAGGAAGATATTTTCAGTGCGATGCAAGAAGTAACCAGTTTTTCAAATTTAGAAAGTCACAACTCTAGTAATATCTATCCAGTGCTACTATAAATTTATTGAAAAATAATGAAATGACAAGGAATAAATAAATTTCTAAATTTAAAAGCAAGTGTAGTGGGAGACCTACCTCGAAGTCGTCAGCTGAACCCGACGAAGGAACACGCTTCGCGCAGGTGCGTACGCACACGCAAGATGATGATCACTACATCACAGAATCATTCCTCCAATGCGCTACAACAAACACGGAACACTTAAAATATCTCAATTGTCATAAATATAAACAAAAACATATAACCAACACGAGATCACCTCGGCGCAGGGGTGTGCCCGACCAACGGAGGCACGCTCCAGCTGAAGACTACAGCGTTGCGGAATTATCCCGCCGACGCGCTGCAACAAACACCAAAACAGCAAAACAGCAGACCAAAGATATAAAAAAAAGACTCAACTAGAGATCAGCAACAAAAGACTACCTCAGCGCAGACGTGCTCAACCGCTGGGGTCGCGTGCCAGTTAAAGGGGCGGCACGAACTGGCAGGGAGACCACCAGAGGTCGCGCGCTGATTATCAAGTGCACCGATGTCCGGTGCAAAACGGTGGTGGCTGTCCGGACCGCGAAAAGCCGGTAAGTGGCCTGCCGATGGTGTGGCGGAGCTGGCCGAAGTGCCGGAAAAGGCCGGGGGACGCCGACAGGCGGTGCCGGAGTGAAGAAGGGGTCCGGCAGGGATGGGGAACGCCGGCAGGGTTGTCGGAATAGGGCGGGGGACATCGGAACAGTGTCGGTCAGTGGAGGCGTGTCGCGTGGGGGCCGGGGGGTGCATCAGAGTGCTGAGAAAAAAGACGAAAGAGGCCCGGGGGGCTGCTGGAGCGGGTCGGAGGCCGCTGGCCGCCGGCGGGCTCGTCGGTAGGGTCGGCAGGGGCGCCGGAAGGGCCGGAGGCCACTGGCCGGCGATGGGGTTCGCCGGAAGCGTTGTCTAGGGAGATGCGGAGGGAGTCAACATCGTAGGTGGTCAGAGCAGTAGCCGGAGTGTGCCATCGTAGGTGGATGGCACGAGCGGCTGTTCGCATCGGGAGGCGACGACAGGGTGACAAGAACGGGGAGCGAGGCTGGGACAGGGGGTCGCGCGGGCGGCACCGCTTTGGGCAAGGCAGGACGGCGAACGGGGTGCGGTGTTCAGGAGGCCCTGAGGACGGTGGTGGGAGGCCGGTGGAAGGTAGGGGGGTTGCACGGGGGAGCGGCGGAGGGCGCCGGGGTAGAGTGGGGTGCGACGGAGGCTGGTGGTGCGGGCAGCAGGCACCGGCACAGGGGGGCGGATGCGGGAGCCGGGAGCCGCGGCTGGGCGTGGCGAAGGGGAAGCAGGGCACCGGACGGAGGACGGGCGCTGGCGACGAGCGCGCCTGGGGCGGAGTAAAGCCGGAGGGGACGGGAAAATACAGGAGGATGGCGGCTCGCGCTGTAGGTAGGGGAAGGAGCCTTCGGGGCTGGGCTACTGTGCAGAGGAGGGGGGGCTGCGGGGAGAGAGGAGAGAAGGGAGAGGGGGCGGCGGCTGGGTAAGGAGTAAACTAGGGTTCCAAAAAAAAGAAAATCTATATATATATATATATATATATATAAGACAAAAAAATATAATAATAATAATAATAATAATAATAATAAAATAACAAATAGTTAATTATAATAATAATTATTATAATCAAAATATTTAAAATAATAAAACCATTTGAAAATAACACACACATATATATATATATATACATATATATAAACATATAAACATAGATACAATAAACATATATATATATACATATATAGACATAACATATATAAGCATATATATATATATATACATATATAGACATATATATATACATACATATACACATATATAAACATATATACAATAAAAAATAACTACAATAATAATAACACAATTTAAATAATAATAATAATAATAAGTCAACTTAACAGTTTTAATATTTAAAACACCAGGTGAACACATGGTCACCCAGGCCGAACGCACGGTCACCGCTAACGATGCGGTGACCGCGCACCGGCGCGAAACTGCCAACACAATTAAACTTTGAGAAAAAATTCAAACCGAGACCAAAAAAATAAGTAAAATAAGGGAATCTGCGGTCGGGGTGTGATAAGATCAGTCTTGGTGGAAACTTATTAAGGAATGAAACTCTACGTGATGGTAAGTATATTTCCTTACATTTTTATTCTATGTAGTAAATGATTTCCTCAAAATTATGAAAAGGAACGTAAAACAAAAACGTTGTTAGTTTACGTTTCCTACTGGTTAATCAAAGACCATTTAATACGTCTTATGTTTGTGATCTTATTGTGGTTAATTTTTTCCTAATCATGTTTTCGATCACACTCCATCAGAACTTGACCCTTTTTTTCTCTTCCATATCCATGTCTTCCTACATGGAATCCTAGTATGGGTTAACTTGTGTGACCTTTGTACTTACCTTTATTTCTTTTAAAGTAATATTTTTACTAACTCTTTTTCTGATGTGGGACTTTCAACGAAATTTTAAATCCCAATTTTAAAATTGCGAGGACGCAATTTCTTAAGGGTGGAAGATTGTAACGACCTAAAAAAAATTTTGAGTAAATTCTGTTTCCTAATTTTTGTGGGTTATTTTATTTTTCATTTAATAAAATGAGTATAATTAAAATGAGACCGTTAGGTTTCAAATGTTATATGACTGTTGGTCAATATGACCGTTGTAAACTAAATGTTACAATTATTTTCTATAAATACAACTGATCTTGATTAATTAATATAGAAAGAAGATTTTACAGCCCCATCCAGTAGTCTCAAGCCGATCGAATCCCATCTGACGGAACTTGGGAAGGAGGTAGAACCTTTGGGCTTTGATCTGGACCAAACTCAAGCCGAAATTCATCGTGTGAAGCTGTAACGGAATCGCCTTCGCAAGAAGTTCAAGCTGATAGAAATCACTACTCGGGCAATGTTGGACGAGCCACCCCAAGATTTTATCACCCTATCACACCTTACTCTTAGGTCCTATGCTGTTGTTATAAGGGGATATGTAACAAGACTCTAATTGCCTTGTGTAATCCTTTGATTTAAATAAAAATTGTGATTTCTTCTTATGGTGAAGTTTTTGAATCTCAAGTGTCTGGATAAGTATAGGATGTATATTATTGATGAAGTTTGGAAAAAGGATATTTTAAAATATTTATGTAAACCTTAAATAATTAAAAATTTGTAATGATTTTCAAAAAATTGTCTTCTACAGTTGTGTTCATTATGAAATTTAGAGTCTAATAAGATCAACTTAATTTTTGATGAATAGTAAATTATGAATAGTGATTTTACTCTTATGATTATTAATGTGATCAAATGGATTAAGTAGCCTCACTTAATAAATTATTAACATAATCTCAGCACCATGAATAAGTAATGTGATTTAATAAAATAGGTAAATAATTGTTTCAGAAATCATTAGTTAAGTATTTGTTTTTTCGGGTGAATTGTGTTTTTTATTTAAAAATTAAATTAAAAATATTTAGAAAATTATTTTTATAAAATGGAGTTCAATTTTTAATTCAGATAATCGATATTATGTTAAGGTGAATTTTTTGGATTTTTCTGAAAAAGTTGAATTTTTGGTGAATAGTGAATTTTCAGTTTAGAGTTTCGGGTGTTTAATGACATCATTAAGGATGTAATAATTATGTAATAATTCTGGTCAACTTATGAATAGTAATATAAGGTATTAGGTGTCCCAAGTGTCCAATACTATGGGCAAATACCATGGGCTAGCCCATGGTTTTGCCAATACCACCAATGAGGTATCCCTTGGCCATTAATGCTTTGTCCCCTCACTTCCCATATAAATACCAAGACATTATCTCATCCTTTCCTTTACAAAATCCTCCCCAACTAAGTTCTTGTCTCATTACCTCCTAAGGAGTCCTCCCAAGGTTCCCACAAGCCCTAAAGGTCCCGAACATTGAGTTTTAAGAGTTACGTTTTAAGGTAAGGGATCCTACCTCTCTCTTTCTTTTCAAGTACTCTCTTTTATGTCATTTCTTTTATGCTCCATGTTCTTATGTTAGAGGATGTTCGTTTATATTCACCTTAATGTAATTTTTATTTTCATATGATTAGAGTCCACCTCTTACTCTCATCAATTCATTTTAATAATTTTTAAGTGGCGTTGTTAGGTTGCCCAATTTTTGTAAGGGATTCTTTCACCCTTCTCATTTTCAAAGTTCTATTTTCATGTCAAGTCTTTCAAGTTATTTTTTCTTATGTTGGTGTGTGATATCTATATCCATCATACTTTCCTTTTATGTTCATATTATGAGAGACCCTATTTTATCTCATTAATTCATTTTTTTAGAAGTTTTAAGTGATGTCGTTATGCTGCCAAATTTTTATAAGATAAATCTTATTTTTTTTATTCCTTTCAAGTTTGTCATTTAATATAGTATGTCTTTAAAATTTCATTACCATTTTCTTATATCCTTTATATTTTGTACCTATACTTTTTTTTGGTTCATTTATGAGTGGGTAACCCATATCCCCTCTCTTTACAATGTTTTCTAAAACCCTATAACATAGCCGTTATGTTGCAGAATTTTCGTCTCAAAATGTCTCTCCCTTTTTCTCAAATTATTTTATTTTATTAAGTGAATATTCACAGATCTTTCTTCTACAGGGGTATTCACATATATATAAAAATTTTCTATTTTAATTCTAGAATTTACATACATGAAACCCGCTTTCCTTTTCCATGTATTTAAAATGACATAAAGATCATGTCTTAAAAGCAGTTTTTAAAACGTTGTGATTATGAAATGAAACCCATTTATTTTATTATATATGGGTTATTTATGAAATTTTTGATGATGATATATGTGTATCACAAGATAATAAATAAAAATTTTGGGGTATGCCCTGATAGCACTCTAATGCATTGGGTAATGATGTAATCTCTAGGGATTACAATTTTAACAATACCTTGGTGAATAACCTTGGTAATTTTTTTTAAATGACACCTTGGGGATGGACCTTAGTGATATGATCATGATTTTCTAAGTTAAATGTTGTATCCACATATTCAAGTTATGAATCATGTTCTTTTCATTATGATATTCCTCATGATCTCTTTCTCAAGCCTTAAATTTATTTATCATGACTTTATTAATGTATCTCAAGTTCACATGTAAAATATTTTCCTTGTTTCCCTTACTGGGCCTTCTGCTCACCCTTTCCTTTGATGTAAGTTCCCAAGTTATGATATGTAGTAATGAACTTAGGATGATCAAATGAATAATCCATTCAAGTGTTTAAGAAGAATTTTTTTATGTTGTCATGTATTAAGTTCTTGGTTTCCAAGACACTAAACCTTAAAGATCCTCGGTTTTGTATAATGTAATGAAAGTTTATGTGATAAAAAGTAGGGATGTTATATAATCAATGGATTGACCACACACATATCAGATTGATTGTGGATGTATTATAAAAAACTCTTTGATAAACCACATGAAAAGTTCAACTGATGGAATGAGAAACATTTTAACCAAAATACAAATGGAAGTGAATGTTCATCTATAAAAATATTGAAATTATTTTATTGATTACAAGACAAAATAATAGATTCCTTAATATTCCAACTGATCACAAGTTTATAGAAGGTGATTGTATGCGAAGTTTGTACTTCTGGAAAAGTTATGAAGTTATCGTGTTTCTTGTTGAAGTGGCCTTAAGAAGAAGTCTGAATTTTTAAAATTGTGTGATCGACAATAGGTTATAGTGATCTAATGTAAGATCAGTGATATTGACTATACATATTTTCCAATAAATCCATTTATAATTCTTAAAAAGTGGTGAAGAAACCATGGATTCTAACATGGAACTCTTTAAAGTAACCATATCTAAATTGAGTATCATTTTGTTAAATATAATATGCCAACCACTTTTCTATGTGGAATTAAATGTTGGTCTAAATCATTTAATGGTCCCAAATTCCATGTCTATTATGAGGATTTCAATTTTGAGTTTTCAATATAAATTTTTGGAGAAATATTTTGCCTTCATATAAGACTAAAGAATGTGAAATATGGTGTGGAAATATTCATATGCATGAAAATGATATCTTTTCAAATGTGAAAATTGAAGAGTACTCTATTTTAATCAAAATATTATCAAAACTTCATAGAACACCATCACATCTCCACATATCATGGACTAATACAAATATGAACATTGAGATTAGAACAATTATCTGTTGAATAAAAAACCTTCATTTTTTACTTCATCTAATTCTCTTACTTCTCTGTATCTATTTTGGATTTCATTTTGAGCAATGTTTTCAATACTCTGTTTATTGTTTAACATGGGATACTTTATTGTATTTAAGAGTGTTAGAAACTTTTTCTCTCATTATTTTACATTTGTTATCCCATGTATTTGTAAGTGTTTATTTATAACATGTAACGTCTATATGCATTTGTTTTATATATAACTTGATCTATATTATTGATAAGTTAATTTGTCTAATAAACTATTTGGCATTGGTTGATTTCCAAATGGAGAGGAATTGGTCTTCGCTTGATACTGAACATCTTTTTTTATTTTTCTGTGTTTTTTATTTTTTTTTAAACAAATATTAGTTTTCAAAACAATATATCAAAAACTATACTTTGATAGTGTAATTTAATATAAATTTTATATATGGTGTTTGATACAAGTAAATTAGTTTTAAAAATTAAGAGTTTTAAAGCTTATTTTAACTGAGTTATGATCTAACTTTTTAGAAGATTTTTGAAAGATTAAATTATATAATTCTACTATTTTAGTTAACTATACTACTTTCATAAATTGTATGATTTAGTTTTAAATCATTTTTAAATAGAAATTGTAATTGGAAACTCAATTCCCCCTCCCACTCTTATTTTGTTCACTCTATCCTAAATTTGGTATCAAAGGAATTTTATTTCTTTATATCGTACCTTTAAAAGTGATCTAGTTTTACCCAATAGATAATAGTTTCTATTATTTATAAATTTATATCTTTACGGATAATAATAGTCTTTAGGGTATTTCTACTAACATGAATCCTTATTTTAATGGTTCCAAATATGATTAATGGAAGATCAAAATTAAGAAAACATATAGAAAGAATGGGATTTTATATTTGGACTATAATAGAGGGAAAATATGAAAAAACAAATGTTTTAAGAGTTAATTATAGTTATTCCCCTAATTATGTATATTAATATAACTAAAAATCTATGAATGAATTATATTATTCATTATGAGAATATGGGATTAATAATATTTATTCATGTTCTGTTGCTTATGAAATTTTGGATACACTTTTTGTTTCTCATGAATGAACATAAAATGTTAAAGAGATATGCCTAAATACCAATACTATTAAATATGATAATTTTAATATGAAACATGATGAATTGATTTATGATATCTATCTCAAGATTAATGAAATTAAAAATATGATTCATGTACTTGGGAAGAAAATTTAATTTAAAGATCTGGTTATGTGACTCCAATAATACTTACCCAATTGATAGAGAAGAACCTCTATTTATATTATAGAATCATGTGATATTATTAAAGTAATAGTAAAAGAGTTAATTAAAAACCCTTGATATATGAGGAAGAATTTAACTTAAACAGATAATAAGATTAAACAAAAATAAAATCAACTTCCTTAAAGACATATGATTCAAATATGAAGAAGAAAAACAAACATTATACAAGTGAGGGTGAATAACCTTCTCAAAGTGATGAGGATATGGATCACCTAGAAATAATATTGAAGAAGTTATAAAGGAATAATACATTCATCAATAAATAAAATTATTGAGGAAAATATGACAGAATAGGAAATTAGAAGAAATAAAATCAATCATGAGAAGTGAATTGTTATTAGTGTAAGAAAAAAGTCCATATAAAAGTTGAATATATAAAATTGAAATATAATAAAATGTATGTAGAAAAAGGAAAAATTCCAAATAAAACTATGAAATTTACATATATTGGCTTTGAGGATATTTCCAGTGATTTGGAATATGACTAAGAAGATAAGAATGATAGAGTAAACATTTATTTTATGAAAAACACATATAAGGTACTAAATATTATTTCTACATCTACTGTTCATATTTCTAATCTCTTTAAAAATAAAAATATGACCCGTGAATATTTATTTGATATTATAGTATGTTTTAATAACATTCAATGATCTTAAAGGAAACTATAAAAGTTTAAGTAGACAACATGATTTATTAATTCATATTAAACCTTGTTTTTTTATAAAAAAGATAAGAATACTCACTTATTATAGATAATAATGAACATAAAATTCCAAATGAGAAACTTAAAAAATGATCATTAAAGGTTTGAAAATGGTAGATAAAGCTTAACCAAGATTCATGGTAAATAGACCATACATGAGTATATAACTGGGATTGAATACCATCCCAGTCATAGGATAGTTTACAATAATAAATTTATTCCAAGATCAAACTCTTCCAATTATATAAATAGTTCAAATTATTGTGGTCCTAATAAATTTTTTATTTCTAAAATTATTAAGCCTATTTTTGATAAACCTATTAAACAACTTTGGATTCCTAAATCTTTTATTGCTAACATTTCTAGTCCCAAGAAAGTGTGGTTACTAAAATCATATCTTATTTAAATGTTTGTAGGAAACTAGCTTGAAAATTACAAGAAATAATTTATGGTATCTGGATAGTGTATTTTCTAGACACATGATTGGAGACTACTTGAGCTTTAAGATCCTCATAAAGTTTGATGGTGGTCATGTCACTGTTTTTGATAATACCATAGGAGAAATAATAGGAATTGGTCAACTTATTAACTCTAACTTTGTTTTAATTTCTATGTTATTATTTTTTGATGGTTTAAAGTATAATTGAACTTGAATCTCACAATATTGTTATGATGGTAGTCATGTTAAATTTAAAAAAAAATTGTTAAATATATGATTCCAAACATGTGTTAGCCTTTACTTATTTACATAATTTCAATTTCTATGCATTTGATTTAGATTCTTTATTTTATCAAAAAAACGTATTTAAGTGAATTTCAAAAAGAATCTTGGATATGGTGTAACATCCTAGGTTAATAAAGAATATGAAATTTTCATATTAATTAATATTTTTGAATAAAATGTTAAAGGGAATTTTATGTTCGATGGCGTACCCAATACGCAACAACGAGTTTCTTTGAAATCTTACGTTGCACACTAAAAATATAATAATATTATTCTAAATGGTAGTTAATTCCTAACGGTTGTAATGGTGGGAATGAAAAAAAATAACTAAAAAATTATTATATACATTTGTCATATATTTTAACAATTACCCAATAAATGATAGAGGCTTAAAATGCGAATGAATCCAATTTTAAGCATAAACATTCTAATATTCATTAAAAGGTCGATTAACCGCCTTTTGATGGAGAACCCTTTTTAAATCCAATTTTTTTCAATTTTATATGTTTTATTTGATAAAACAAAATCCTTATTTAGAATTGGGACATAAAATTGTACTTTGTGTAAATTTTTGTTATTTTTCCGATAAAGTTCATTTTAGTGAAAAATGTTGTATTTTAATTCAAAACCTCCTTTTAATATAATTTATTTATATGGTTATATTATCTTTTTAATTTTGTTTAAAGTGTATTTAAAATATATTTTTACCATTTAATTCAATGGTGGTCATTTGAATAAATTTCACTTTGAAATTGGACATAAAAAGTGTCAATCTTTTGATAGATATTGTTTCTTAAAAACATGCTATTTGTCTTGACAGCGGGAATTAATTAAAAAATTAATTTATTAAACTTATATGTTTTGAATTTTTTAAAATGGACATAATTTTTTAATTTGAAATATCAAATTTACTTTGGATAAATTTTTGGTATTTTTCTGACAAATGTTCATTTTTCATGAATAGTGAAAAATACTACATTTTACTTCAAAACTATTTTTTCATCTAATTTAATTATATAGTTTGATTTTCCTTTAAATTGGTTTTAAATTGTAATTGAATTATGTTTTTATCACTTAATACAATGTTGTTCATTGGAAGTAATTTCACTTTTCAATTGGATGTAAAAACATGTCAATCTTTTGATAAATTTTACTTCTTAAACACCCGTCTTTGGTTGTGACAACGAGAATTATTTTTAAATTAATTACTGCAATTTTTGTGTTTTTAATTTCATAAAATGGATTCCATATTTGGAATCATAAGGTCCAAATTATGTAATTAATACCTTTTTTGACATTATGAATAGTAACGACGGTAATTATCTTTAATTATCTTGATTAATTAGTAATCGGGCAGTTAAGGGTAATAAAATAATGTCATAATAATATAAAATGACCCCAACATGTGTCCACATTCTCTTTTTTGATTCATGGAAGACCATGGGAATATTTTTACCGAACTTGAGGACCCATGGAGTCACATGGGTGTAATAGTGACATTTATGACATTATTTTTTTAAAAGAAGAGAAATATAACAAAGGTTTGTATATCTTAAGTAAAAAAATAATAATTTTGTTTACATAAATGATATCTCAGACTATAAATAGTAATTTGAAAGATAAAAAAATTTCCTACATCATGGTATTTTTTTATAATTTTTATACATTAAATAAATAAATTTATTTATGACACCATGATGATGCAGTGATTACCTCATTAATGAACGATTTAAATAAAATGAAATGATAATGTAAAATATAAGACTTACACTTGTTTAAAACCTATTGGATGGGTGGATTTATAACCCTTATCACCTTATCCTCTAATTATATCATTGTGGGACCTTTAAAATCTGAAAATCATTTTATAATAATGTAACATTTCAAGACTTTCCAAAAGTGACCCTCCTCCCTCTTATAAAAGGCCCCCACCTATACCCCCTTACCCACACCTCTCTATCCCTTGGATCATTCAACATATTCTCAAATTATCTTTCCACATCCCTCTATCACTTCTAGAAGCCTCACATTGGGCATAAGTCTTTCCAAGGAATCCTTTGGCTCAAATCAAAAAAAGTTACCCGATTTAGAGGTAATGTCTTCTCTCGAGTTTCTTTCTTTTATCTTCCTTCTTCACTCACCACTATCTTATTATTATTTTATCCCATAATAACACCAGTATTCTAAATATACTATGATGTTGTTATGATAAGTATTCTTCCTACACTTACTCACACCTCTATCTAATGGTTAAAGAACATACTGTTTCTGTGGGTGGCGAATTACTGCCTCATGAAACGATGATTGTTAAATCTTCTTTTAACACCTATCATGGTGTCCATTATGATGGAAATATATTTATATATGATATATATTATATTTATGGCCCCTATATTCTTCTGTATTTTATATTTAAAACATACCTTTATGCTTTGCATGTTGTGAAAATGTGATAATTTCATATGAGGAAGTGCGGACAACCGCCCCCTCAAGTGATGTGACTCGTTCATGATAAACATGGAATTTATAAATAATGTAATTAATGAACTTATTTTACCTATATAACATATATATTATACTGGAATTATAATATATGTATGTCTAATTTATTTTTAAATTCCATTATTATGACAAAAAAATGAAAGTAGCATTCATGCGTATGTACGACCTACCATCTCCATGAACGGTACATTTCATTTCTTATCTCCAGACATTATGTAATATTATTAAACACATATATAATGGATATATATGATATTTAAATCATGAATACCATTCCGGAGATGATTTACTTATAACTACATGGACAATTCTCTTCAAACAAGTTCATTGTTGACTTATGTACCGAACATCGACAAAACGTAAGATATGAACTCACATAATTAACTAATTATTATAACATGATAATATGTGATATGAATTGAATAATAAACTTTAAAGGAAGTCCTTAAGAAATTATAAATTTACCAAAGTTTATTATTCAGGAATATAATGAAACGAACAAGACAAGTCAGACTTGAGGTAAGGGGATTTCTTATCTCACTTTTAATTCCTTGAGATTTCCATTGTTCGCCACTTATTTATAGCATGTGGTGTATTTTGTACTTACATTTGATATATATTATCATTATTATATTTATATTCATGTTATTCTTAGATTCATTTGGTGTTTATTATCTTTTGGTCATACGACTCGATTTATTACAAAGAGGTATGGGGTTTTATCTCACTTTTTATTCCCGTGAGATTCATGCTATATTTGTCACTATCTCATTTGAGTGGTGTATGTACTTCCCATTATCCTACTATTTTTGTAATATACTTTCAGTCATGGTTATTTACATCAATATTTTATAGTCCTTCTTTCATGGGGTGTACGTTTCGAAAGTTACCCAAATAGGTAAGGGAACCTTTCACCATCCGCTTTTTAAAAGACTTAATTTTAATAAGTCTTTTAATTTACATCTTCTTAATGTTATGATATGTTCTTATATATCCTTATTACTGTAAATTTTATGTCCAAGTTATGAGATACCCTTTTTATCTCTCATCAACTCATTTTTTGAATTTTAAAGTGACACTGTTAGGCAGTCGAATTTCTGTAAGGGAACTTCTTAACCCAATTTCAATTCTTTGGGATAAACCTATATTTCTTGATTATGTCGTACTATGAATATGTCTGGATGACCTCTGATTGTTTTACACTTAATATCCACTTATATTGGGTGCATTTATATTTGCCACACATAATTATTTAATTGATTTATCCTTAATCTAAGGATATCGTCTTTGTACGGGACTTCGTCTCAATCTCCTTTCATTAAGACATATTTTGATTTCTACACAAATTTATTTTATACGGTGTATAAAACCCTTTTTACTTTTCATTTCATTCAAAAGTAATCTGTTTACATGAATTGTTTTACTAAAAAACAAAAGGAATGTTTTTTGTCTTACGTATGTGGTGACAATGACTTCTCCACCGTCGTGACCATTATTTGAGTTTCAGCTTCCTCTACAAGCCATAACTTTTTTTAATGAAAAATAAATACCATGTTTTAATTTTATTTTATTTTGGTATTGAAAATGGTTTTGATAATGTTTTCTTTATATCAATAAGTTGTATTTATATCTTGTGATTGAAATGTGGAAATGTTATGTTTCCTTTATGCATGTTTTATGTGATACGATTATGTTATGGTTCTTGGAAATTATTTATTAATTTGGGTGGTTCAGTGATAAACTAAGGGTGGGTGAGCCCGAGATAGCTCTCCAATTCATTGGGTAACGTGAAAGAGTTAAATGCTAACGTTTATCTGAATATATTTAAGGAATAAATTGTGATGGGTATTCCAAACGTAACCATGAGGGTTACTCTCTATGTAAGAATATTATGAATGCCTCAAGTTACCTTTATGTCTTATGATTTCTATGATTTATTCATAAATCTTATGATTTCATGAGGTATATTAAAGTTTTTATGTTTTATGAGTAAATTATGATTTAATTGATTCTTATGTATACATATACTAATGTTTTATTTCCGTATTTTTATATCCCTTACTGAGCTTTTTATGCTCCTCCCAAGTTTTTGAAATGTTTTTCACAGGTCATAAAGTGGAATAGGGTCAAGGATGAGATCAAGGAAATGTCATGCTATCTAAAACATAGAACTAGACATGACTATTTTTTTCAAGAGTTTTTATTTTTTGAAAAAAATGTAAATTGGGTAGATGTGTCTAATTTTTAATCTTTAAGATGTAATAGTTAAGTCCTAATTCTCTAAAACTCTAAACCTGAAAAGATCCTCAATGTGAATTATTCATTTAATTCATGATTATGTAATGTTTTAAGTCTGAGGCCTTATATATGAAATAGTATACTAGTCCATTTTATCCTTCATTCTCTTACAAGGATAATTATGAAATGATTAATTAAGGATCATACTAAACTATAATTCCCAAAAAAAATAAAGGTTGTAACCCCTATAAAAAAGGGAAACAATATAAGATCTATTTTAAACCAAATAAATAATTTTCAACTTCTCAACCACTATAGTTGGTTCACATGGAATATTTAGTTCCTTCTAGAGTTTCTTTCTTAAATGGGAATCATTATGTGTATGTTCTTGTATATGACTACTCTAGATACACTTGGATAATATTTATAGCTCACAAAATTGAAACTCTACAATTTTTAAAAATATTCAAAATCTACAGAAAATCACAGTGGAATTACTATTAATACCTTAAGAAATGATCTAGGCCTTGAGTTTTAAAATAATTATTTTTAATATTTATACTCAAAACATGGCTAACATCACAACTATTATTATCTTTTAACTCCCCAATGGAATGGTGTTGTAGAAATAAGTAATGTGGATCTTAAAAATATTATATGGACTATGTTCAATGAGTATAACATACCTATTAATTTTTTGTTAGAATCTATCAATAAATCTTGCTATATTATCTACGGGGTTATTATCAAATAACCTTTAAAGAAGACTCCATATAAATTTGGGAATTAAAGAAATCCAAAGGTTAATTACTTTAGAGTCTTTTGCTATAGGGTATTTATTATCAACACAAAGGAGAGTTTAGATAAGTTATCATCCAAAAGTGATAATGGAATATTAATTTGCTATTAAACCTCTAATCAATCATATATGGTGTTTAATAGAAGATCCCAAATTATGGTAAACTATATACATGTCAAATTTGATGAAATAGATCCATGCGAGCCGAATTCTTCTTTGTAAAACCATGAGGATGATATTTAAAATTTGAATATCAATGCCTCAACTAAGACTAATGATAGATATATAAAACATGTTGTAGAAGAATCACCCATTGTAGAAGAACTATATGAACTAGAACCTGAAAAAGAAAATGAAATACCAAGCACTTATATCCCTATAGCTATTATAAATCATAGATACCATCCTTTAGATTACACAGTTGGATATATAGATATAGGTAATCAAACCAAATTTTCTATTATAAACCACGTTTAACATGAATCCTTTTTTAATATATTGAACCTAAAAACACCACTAAATCTATAGATAATGAATTATGGGTAATGGTTATCCAATAATATTTGAATCAGTTTGAAAGAAACAAATCATGGGAACTAGTAGAAATACCTAAAGAATTCTAGAAATATTTCACTAAATGGATTTTTAGGAACAAGTTTGATGGGTATAGAACAATAATTAGAAATAAGGTTACACTGGTTACACAAGGATATAGTCCAGAAGAAGGTACTGACTATGAAGAAACATTTACACTATTTGTCAGACTTAATGTTATTAGAATGTTTCTTGCCTATGCATCACATTCAATTTTTAAACTATATAAAATGGATGCCAAGAGTTTTTTTATTAATGATTATAATATTGAGGATGTTTTTTTGAACAACCCCCCAAATTTCAGAGCCCTTATTTTCCAAATCATATTTTTAGATAAAAAAATCTTTGTATGGTTTAAAATAAGATCATGGAGCTTTGTAAGATATGCTCAGATAGTTTTTTGATTTCTAAAGGTTTTCAAAAATGTGTAATTGATCCTTATTAATTTATTAAAATAATTTCAAATATGTTTTAATTTCACAAATTTATATTGATGACCTTATTTTTGGATCATACAAAAAACACTTTGTGTGATGAATTTTCAAAAATGATGCAGGATGAATTTGAAATGATTTTAATGGGGGAACTAAAATTATTTATTGGTTATCAAATCTTCCAAAATATGGAAGGAATCATTTTAAATCAAATAAATTACACTAAAGATATTTTAAAATATCAATGATTGGATATCCCAAAAGAAACTAATACATTAATGAGTACCACCAATAAATTGGATATTGATGAAACTAGTAAACCAATTGAACAAACCACTTATAGAGGTATGATAGGGATTTTAATATATTTAATAGATCATTGACCTAATATTATGTTTAGTGTGTGTATTTGCGCATTATTTCATGAAAAACCTAGAGAATCACATTTAACTATTGTTAAACTAATTTCTAAATACCTCAAAAATAAAACCAATATAGGATTTTTTTTAAAAAAATTCTAGAGGACATGATTTTGACCTAATTAGTTATTCTGATACTAAATTTAGTGGTTTTAAGTTAGATAGAAAATACACCTCCAGAAGATTTCAATTTTTGGAAAAATATGTAGTTTTATGGGTTAATAAGAAACAAAACTATGTTGTATTTTCCACTACTGAAGTTGAATACGTAGTTCTATGCAGTTTTTGTAATGAAATTCTATGGATGAAACACGCTTTGCTAGATTATAGATATCAATTCAAACATATACCTATAAATTGTGAAAAAAAAAGTTGCTATAATTTTTTTTTAAATATTATATATCATTCTAGGACAAAACATATTGATATACTACATCACTTTTTGATATATCATTTTAAAAAAGGAGATATCACTCTTGAATTCACTAACACATAACATTATCATGTTGAAATTTTTATAAATACTATGAATTATGAGAGATTAAATTATTTCAAATATGAGTTATGTATGATTAATTATTATTGAAATAATTTATATTATACTTTTAATATTCTTTTTAATGCACTTATAAATATATATATATATATAGTTATATAAGGTCTTCTTATAGAGGATATTATTTTATTTACTTCATTTTAAAAACTGTACCATATGGGTTTTTAAATATATCAAATATCTATTTTTATATCCCCATGACTTAATGTTCTAAAAATACATAAATTATTTAAATATTTCAAATTATAATTTGAATCACGACACTCCCTTTGAACTCAAACCAAACCATCCTTTGATCCTTCCTTCCCTGAAACCCTATAATTTTATTTCATGAATCTTTATCGTGTGTCTTCAAGGTGAAGAGAATGTTTGAGTAAGATATTTTTTAATCATCTAATGCTCCCAAGAGATAAAATGAATGTACAAGTGGACCCCGTAAGCTTACAAAACCCCCATCACTTTTCTTATGATGTCATTCCAAAAAATTAAATTGATATTAAATAGTTCCAAAATAGTTGTTCTTTAGTATGGAGATTTTTACTACATCAAGGTTGGATGAGTTGATTTATGGATAAGAATCTACCCTTTTATCTTTGGTTGTTAAAATATTTTTCCTTAAAAATTAGGTTTTAATTCAGAGATCAAGAAGATGTGATTAGGACTATTTTAGATGTTCATGAGTGTGAGTTCTATTCAGTATTTTGGGTTGAATGTTCTAGGGTTATATATATAGGAGAATATGAAGATTGTTATAGTTTTTATCTAGTGAATCATCCCCATTTAGATATTGGGAATGTGCTAGAATAACCGATATATGAATAAACCTATTGAAGACCAATTGTAAATGAGTTAAGTGAAGATTTTAGGGTATTGTTAAAGTTTATGCAATGCTATATATTCCCTTGAAATGGTTATTTTAGAAAAATTAGGTATTAAGATCTCTTTCTACTCTACTTAATATCTCATTTTATCTAAACCAAACTTCCTAGAATATTAAAGAGTCATATGGAATAGGTATGTAAATATTCTTCAAGATTCAGTACACTTTTGTACCCCAATTTCATCTCAATTATTCTTTAACAAAAACGATTAATTCATAAGGGAGTATATATGTCAATCTATTCTGGTGTTGTTTGTAAAAAACAACCACATGAAAGTTTATTAAGATGATTTAAAAGACTTTGAAGGGGATGTGGATAGATAATAAATAAAAGTTGTATGAAAGGTTAAATCCAATGTAGTACCCTACTAGAGCATATGATATCATTGATCCGAGATTGGATCATGATCAAATAGTTGAATAGAATTTTTCTTATGATGAATATGGATATCAAGCTATAATTGATGTAGCTGAAGAAGAAAGACTAACTTGTGAAGAGAGATTTGGTGGACCTCATATTCATGAGGTTCCAAAGGAATCTAAGGTTCATGTTGAGGTTGTACATGTAACAAATAGAGTAACTCCTAAGGTGGATAAAACTCTCATATCCTTATTGTTTGGAACTATTGTCACTAATTCTGAAATTGGTATAGGAGATGATATAGTTGGTGATAAATGACCAATGTTTGAGATTGGAGGATCTCTAATCTTTGACTTCACACCTACATGATATGACTCTATTCCATACAAACCTTTATGTGACAAGGATCTATCTATTATTATGGAAGATGATGATAAATATAATGGTGGTGATGATGGGAATCCACCTAGTCTAGAAATTTATTTTATTCTAGTTTATTCAAAAGTTATAGAACATGTTCTGCTAAGGATTTCCCCTATAGTTGTAGAGAATGTTGAGCCATCTCATGATCTATTGAAACTATTTTCTACACTATCCTCTCCTGCACCAGTATTAGAAAACCCATTTAATAGAGGACCAATTTAAGATTCTTCACCCGTAACAGATGTGTTGGCTATGGAAGATTTAGAGTAAGAATCAAATACCTCTCTTAAAGAAATTGAGAATCCCATTGGAATCTTATCTCCTAAATTAGATGTTAGTTCAGATAGGTTAATGGAATATGATCTAGATGGGTGAATATACCAAATTAAAAAAAATTAAACAAATAAATTGATTAATTTAATTAATAATCAATGTTAATTATTATAATTAAATAGTAGAAGAAAAACTAAATAACACAAGGATGTTTTTTATAGTAGTTCAGTCCAATGTGGGTCTACTCTAATCTTATACCTCTCTACTAATCAAGAGATAATTGTGCACTAAAAATGATTTTTGAGGGGTAATCATAACCCAATTACAGAATCGTTTTCTAGTTGATGGATAACCATGAAACTGACTTTTGTATGGATCATAACCCTTACAAACTGACTTTACATAGAGGGAATCATAACCCTAATAGTTATGAATTTAGATATAGGGAGTCACAACCCTCAGATCCTAACTATAGAATTTTGGAGTCACAACCCAAGGGAAAAATAACAAATAATGCTTTTATGTGTAAAAGCATAAATAGAAAAAATAGAGTGTGTGATAGATATTAAATAGTGTTACAGACTCAGAAACTAGACAAGAGAAATTAAAAAATGGAAGAAAAAGTATGAGTTCTTGAGATTTGGATTTGTATATATCTTCAAGTAAATTATAGTCAAAGAAAATTTAATTCATCATGTGAGAGAACATCTAGTTGATGAAACAGAGTGTCGTAGGATGTTGAAAATGCACAGCCGGCTGAAAGTTCATCATAATTTCTATTTGAAAAACAGAGTATCGAATATATTAACTCATGTGTGTATTTTTTTCATTCCATATATATATATAGAGAGAGAGAGAGTAAATATTTAGTAGTTTCATCAGCTCCTCTTCCTTCAGATATTCAAAATAAATTTAGTCACATCTTTCATAAATATCACCATAAGAAACAAAGCATTGTTTTCTCTTTATTACTATAGAATAAAAATTAAAATTAATTTTAAAAAAATTGAATAACACTTTCAATAATATCTTCATAAAAATAATAGCATTGAATGATTTCAAAAATCTAATTTAAATCCATTCAAAACCTCTTTAAATTTTGTCAAAATAGTTCCTAAAAAATATCATCACAATTCAAAATAAAATTCAAATATTTGAATTTAAATAATCTTGAATCCTACAACATTATTGGAAAAATATTTTGAAATAATTTATTGATTTTTCTCTTTAAATATATCACCAAAATCATCAAAAACGCTTAGATCATAATCCTAAGATTTAATGTGAATTTATCCTATAGAAAAACCTCTAAAAATAATTCATATAAATATATAAAAAGAAACTAAAATTTATTCATAGAAGAACAAAGAGGTGGAAAAAAAATAGGGTAAAAAAACTAGGGTACATGAAAGTAGGGTACATGAATGTTCGGTACACGAAAGTAACATAGGGTTTATCAAAGTAGTGTAGGGTTAATCAAAGTAGCATAGGGTTCATGAAAGTAAAGTTGGGTTCATCAAAGTATCTTAGTGTTCATAAAAGTAATGTAGGTTTCATAAAATTAACGTAGGGTTCATCAAAGTGACATTGGTTTCATCAAAGTAAGGTAGGTTTCATCAAAGTAATGTAGGGTTCATCAAAGTAATGTAGGGCTTGTCAAAGTAACATAGGTTTCATAAAAGTAATGTAGGGTTCATTAAAGTAATTTATCTAAACCATAATTTGCGAAGTAGGGTTTATAAATAAAAAATTGAAAATGTAGGATTGTGGAATCATACTATGTGAAAGTGGGGTTTTCAAACCGTACTTTTCAAAAGTAGGGTTGTCGAACCATATTTTTCAAAAGTAAGGTTGTCAAACAATACTTTGAGAAAGTAGGGTTATTGAACCATACTTTGTGAAAGTAGGGATATCGAACCATACTTTGTGAAAGTAGGGTTGTAGAACCATACTTTTTAAAAGGAGGTCTTACAAATCATACATTATTAAAGTAGGGTTTCTAACCATTCTTTGCTAAATTAGGGTTGTTGAACCATACTTTGCGAAAAACGGGACAATATACTTTAATAGGCTTAAAATAATTTTTAAAGGGTCATAAAAAAAGATTCAGCCTTTGGTAAATAATAATTATTTTTAGAAAAAATATTATCTTTCCAATCAATCAAGAATAGAACAAATTCAACTTCTAATACTCCTAAAATTATCAAAAAAACAAAAGAAAATTCATTATTGAAAAATGGAAACTGTGAAACAACATTTTAGAACATCAGATAATTTATTGAACATCCAAAAGACCTTTTTAGACTTTGATGTATGCTAATGAAATCAAGATAAACATATTTTATATCTATAAAATAAAGTTTAGAGAAAATACAATATCCTTTTAACTTTTAGTAAATCAAATACAGTAGCTTTTCAAAACTGTTTGTTGTAGAGTTTCTAAAACTGTGGCAGCAACTTCATTGATTTTTTAGAGTATTAGAAATGAATTTTCAGACTTCCTCATAAACTAATGAAGTTTATATAAATATCTTATCTATGAAAAGTGATAATAATCACACAAAACTGAACATTTTGGTTTGATATATCATCAAAATATAGTGGAAAATTAATCAAACAAAAAAACATATACATGAACAAAAAATCTCCCCCATTTTGTTTGATTACAAAACAAAAACTTTTATCAAATTTTTAAAACATTTAAAACCATTTTATTTCTCCCCATTTTTATAAATAAACAAAAATTGAATACAAACTCCCCCTAAACAAATTAAATAATAAAAATCTAAAATTCTAACATACCAAGATCAAATTTAGTTTTTTTCAAACTGATTAGATTCTAAAGGCTTTGTGAAAATATCTTCTAGATGATTTCCATATGGGATAAATTCTAAAACAATATCACCCTTATTCACATGATATATAATAAAATTAAATCTAAGATCAATTTTCTTTTTTCTTGAATTTTGTAAGGGGTTTTTAGAAATAGAAATTTCATAAGTATTATTACAATAAATATGTAGTTTATCTAGATAAACACCAAAATCACATGGGGTTTTTTAATACATATACTTTGATAATAACTAATTACAATAGAGATATAATCATATTTTATAGTTGGAAAAGAAATACATATTTTTCTCTTAGATTACCAGGAAATTAAACTTTTTCCTAGAAAATGAAACCTACCCGATGTGTTTTTTTGGAAAATTATACATCCTCCAAAATAAAAGTTGGAACAAGATATTAAATAAAAACAATTATATTTTTGGATAAAATAAACCATAATAAAAAGTAACTTTAACAGATATAATTATTCTTTTTAAATATTTAATATGATTCTCTTTAGGATCATTTTGAAATCTAGCACATAAACAAACACTAAAAATGTTGTCAAGTCTAGATGAATTTAAATATAGAAAGATACCTATCATACCTCTATAAACTTTAAAATCAACATATTTAATAGATGCATCAATATATAATTTACAATTAGTACCCAAATGAATTTTCATAGATTTAGATGAATCAAGACCAAATAGTTTAACTAACTCTTTAGCATACTTATATTTATTAAGAAAAATTCCATCTTTTTTTGAAAAATTTGAAGTCCAAGAAAGAACATTTATTCTCCCATTAAACTCATATCAAACTTATAAGATATAAAATTAGAAAAATAATTATTGATTATTTCACTAGAAGATCAAAAAACTATATCATCAATATAAATTTGTACAATTAAAATATCATCTGATGTTCTTTTAAAATAATGATTTGGATCAACATTGACTTTCTTAAACCCATTATTTAACAAAAACTTAAGAAATTCTTTCATACCAAGAATGAGGTGCTTGTTTGAGATCGTACAAAGATTTAGATAATTTAAAAACATGATTAATAAATCTTTCATTTTCAAAACCAGGGGGCTGAGAAACATAAAATTATCCAATTATAAAACCATTTAAAAAAATTTACATCTATTTGATATAATTTGAATCCTTGAAAACACACAAAATCCAGAAAAATTATAATAGACTTCAATATGGAAACGGGTGAAAAATAGTATTTAAATTCTATACCTTTTTCTCAAGAGTATCCTTAAGCAACAAGTCTGGGTTTATATTTAATATCCAGATTCATACAACTTTTTTCTAAATATCTACTTAGTTTGTAATCACCAGTTTATCCTCAAGAAATTCTACTAATGTACAAACATTATTTCTAAAAAATTGATATAATTCATATTGTATAGAAAAAATCAATTTTCCTATTTTAAAGGAGTATTAACATTAATAGGAACAAAATTAGAAATAAAAGTAGATTTGGCACAATAACATAAAATACAATTTCTAGTTTTCACACCAGAATCAACATATCCAATTAAATTTTCAACAAAATGAACTTTGTGAATATTCCAAGATTTTTTATTGGGTTGAGAATGATTATGCTCCCCCTCAATTGATTCATCCTTATCATGAGAAATTTCTTCACCAAAATTAAAATCTCTAAACTCATCATCAATAAAATTAGAATAAAAATTTATTTTAACATTATTTTCATCAAAAATAAAATTAACAGATTCTTCAATAATCATATTTCTTTTATTATAAACATTATAAGATTTAATATTATTATAATATCCAAGAAAAATACCTTCATCACTCTTAGAATCAAATTTAACTAAATTAACCTTTGAATTTAAAATAAAAACTTTACAACAAAAAACTCTAATGTAACTAACTTTAGGCATTTTATTTTTGAATTATTCATAAGAATTTTTCTTTAAAAAAGGTCTAATAAATGTTATATTTGAAATATAACATGTACTAAAAATGGCATCAATCCAAAAATATCTGGGCAAATTATATTCACTTAACACAGTTCTAGTCATTTCAATAAGAGTTTTATTTTTCCATTCTACAACACCATTTTTTGTGGTGTTATAGGAGGAGAAAAATTATGAAAATAGCCATTATTTTCAAAAAAAATCAAAATATAAATTATGAAATTCACCTCATTTATCTCTAGAAATATAAATAATCATACAAACTTATTTATTTTTAACTAAATTATAAAAAAGAAGTAAATCTAGGAAATGTGTCATTTTTATGAGCAGGAAAGTATACCCATGTAAATATACTATAATCGTCAACAATCACTAAAATATATTTCATTCCACTAAGGATAAAAATTTGAGTGGGTCCAAATTAATCAAGATGTACTAAATATAAATTCCTATTAGCACTTTTCTTATTGATAGGTCTAAAAAAAATTTGTTGCTTCCCTTTCATGCAAGCATCACATACATAAAGATGTTCTTTCCTAAATGAAGGAAGCTGTAAAACATTATCTTGTTTTGGGATCTTATGTAACAATATGAAATTAACATTACCTAAATGTTGATGCCAAAGGATGATGTTATTATACACATCATTCAAACACTTAACAAGTTGAATAGTTAATTCAGCAAAATCAATAGTATAAATATTTTATTTTCTATTAGAAAAAAGTAATAATGAACCATCTTTAAAAACTAAACATATATCATTTTTAAATTTAACTTTCATTCCATCATCACATAATTGTGATATACTAATTAAAATATGTTTTAAACCCTTAACATATAAAACTTTAGAAATAAAAGTATAATTTGAATTACCAACTTTACCAAAACCTTTTACTTTTCCTTTAGAATTGTCTCCAAAAGTAATAGTGTCTCCATTAAATGTGTTGTGAGTGGTAATATTTGATTGGTATCCGGTCATATACCTAGAGAATCCACTTTCCATGTACCATATGTCATTATTGATACATCCAAAGCATTTTTCTTACAAAAAAAATTACTTAAAAATTTTGGCGCCCAAACTACTTTGAGTCCAATAGGATTAGTAATACAATTTCTAGGTACACATACAGAATTTAAACAAGTGTTTTAAGGTACTCAAGATAATAAAGGACTAGAAATATTAGTTTTTTAAATCAAAAAGATTTTTTAAATCTAATTAAATAGTTATTTTCATAGTGCCTTCCATTCTACATTTAAAACAAGTAATAGTTGAAGTACAACCATTTTTACTTTTAACAAAATGGATTTTAAACATTTGATATAATATTCTATCATATCCAAAACCATATATATTTTTATTAGTTTTATTTAATGAAATAATCTCATGATATTTATCATGACCTTGAATAAAAGTAGATAAACTTTGTTTAAGACATTCAACTTCCATTTTCAAATTTTCATTCAAATCTCATGTAGTTTTAAAATTATCATAAACTTTTAAATGAGAAGTTGAAGAAGTGTTTCTTAATTTTTCATTTTCTTATAAAATTACTTTATTTTCAAAAATTAGTTTCTTATTATTTTCTATAATCTTATTATATAAATCTATAGATTTGAACACATATTTCCTTAATCTTTCAATTTCTTCATGTAATTTAGAAATATTCAGATTATCAAAATAATATTCAAAATAAGAACATCTAGAATATGAACTATAATTACTAACCTTATCTAGTAAAGCTATAAAGCACAATTTACTAGATTCTTTTTTATTTCTAGATTGTTCACTGGAATCAGATTCTTCTGTACATCCCCATCTAGTGGTCAATGCCTTTTTGTCCTTATTTTTTTTTTTTTAGTTAAGTAAAATCATGTTTGATATTCCCTTTATTCCTACATTTATAATAGGTTTCATCTTAAGCATTGAAGTTTTTACCACCTTTATTATCTCCCTTATATTTTTCTTTTTGAGGGTTTCTTCTAAACTGGTTCTTGAATCCTTTATTTTTCATTATTTTGTATACTCCAGTCATAATCTATGACATATCTTCTTTTTCACTATCTTTTAGATTAGAATCAAAAGATTCATTAGAAATAATATTAACAGATTTAAAAGCTACATATTTTATTTTTTTGGTCTCCTTTCCAGCTATGTTCTTCAGTTCTAGTTCATATTGGAGTAGTGTTCTAATCAATTTATTTAGTATGTACTCTTGGAAATTATTTCTTTCATCAATGGAGACATTCTTTACATTCCATTTCTTTAGTAAGGCTCGTAGGACTCTTTCAACAAATAATAGGTTTTCCAGAACTTCTCCAAGTGAATTAATTCCATTCACAATGCTTGTGAATCTATAGAATGTTTGGTTTACTATTTCACCTTCATCCATCTTGAAGTCTTGGTACTTAGCACGAATCATTCCAAGCTTGGTTCGGACCAATTTTTAGATCCAAGGTGAGAGACTTGTATAATCTTCCATATTTCATGATCTATCTTACAAGAATACACATGACTAAAACACTTCTACTAATAGGATAATATAAAATATTAACAACTTTGTTATTTAAAACATATATAATAGCATAATTTTCTATAAGAGTGTCTTGGTTTGATTCAGGAAGTGTGTGTTATTTCGAAATGATAAACCAGTGATCAATTCTCAATTTTTTGAGGTAAGACTCCACTCATGATATCCAATATCCATAATCATTACCATCAATTTGAGGTGGATTTTAAGGAATCCAAGAATCATTTGGGTTCAATCCTTCCAATTGTAGGATAGAATATATATATATAATGAGATGCTCAAATACAAGAGAGGGTGAATTATATACTTTAAAAATTCCTTTGTAACCATTAAAGTTGGTATAAAAACTTTCTTAAAGAAATTTTCTTAACCTTAAGGAAATCTGTTTCTTAAGGTTAGATTTTAACTTTAAGAAAACTTGTTTTTAAAAAAGTAAAAGAAAAAATATTCTACCTTAAAGTGTGTGGAATATTTAATATAATCAGAGTAACATAATTAGAATGTATAATAAAGTTATACATTATAACTTTAACAAAGTTAAAATTACAGTGGAAAAAAAACTTGTAATAAAGAACAAGTAAAAAATAAGATTTCTTTTAACCCAAAGAGAAGGGTATACAACAAACTTGGATAAAGTTACCCTGATTTATACTTTCCAGAAAGTTTTCCTTACCCAAACCCAGGTAATCCCTCAATATGAAGATCAGTATCTGTCTTTTTATCCCTGAAATCCCTCGATTTAGAAAGAAATAGGAACCTATGTCTTCAAAATCTGGAATCCCATGATCAACACGATCGGAGTCTTCACAAAGAAAGTTTAAACAAGTTGTTCACACATGATTAAGTTTTTCATGACATATGTATGAAGCACTAAGAGTTATAATAGCCACTCTCTCTATAAATCACTTCACAACATTGGATCACTTCACAGCATTGGATCACTTCACAAACTTTGATCACGTCTTAATTTTCTCAACTTCATCGTACTAATTTTCTCTTTAAAATGAACTCTTATTTATAGGAAAAACTTATCAATGGTTTGGTCCACTCCAATGATCATATTTTCCTTAAATTTCAGAGGGACCTAGACATGTGTCAAATAAATAACGGTTAGTTTATAACAGACTTTACGACATTGTCTCGTGTATAAGAAACAATGTTATGTTTAAGATAAATGTTAATTATAAAAAAACATAGAATCTGATAATATTTGAACAAATCTAGTATTATCGAGAAAATGTATTCTTAAGAAAATGGAAATCGGATTGAGAAAAGGGTATCACTTTTCTTAGGTGTCAGTATCATAAAATCAATATGACAGTCTTATCGGTATTAGTGTCATGAAAAATGGTATCATAATAATGAAAATAATATCATAGATTTTCATCTGACAATGGTATTACAAAAAAAGTATCATAGATTCACCAGTATCACTGAAGTGGTATCATATAGGCTTAAGTAAAACAATATGTCAGAATCTTAAGTATGCCATAATGTTAAAGATGTAAGTAAAATGTAATGGAAAAATATATAAGTAAACTGTAATGACAAATTTTTAAGTGAAATAGAATGAAAAAATTGAAAGTAAAATAGAATGAAAAAATTGTAAGTAAAACAAATTGAAAAATTTGTAAGTAAAACAGATTAACAAATCTATAAGTAAAATTGATTGACAAATCTGTAATTAAAATAGAATAAAAAATTTGTAAGTAAAATAGAATGAAGAATCTATATGTAAAATGGAACTTAAGGAAAAGTGTTTGTGATTTTCAAAACATAAAAACATAAGGAATGGAGAATTTATAAGAGAACCTTATTGTCTCAACAATCTCCCCCTTTTTTAAATCACAAACAAATTTGATAAAGAATGATATATTGACTTATAAAAACAATTAATAACAACTTATCTCTCCCTTTGAAAAAAAATAGGATGAATACGACTAACTCCCCCTTATGTTATGTTTCCCAAGGATCATATTCTTGATCTTTAGTCTGGTTTTCTTTCTTAAAGAAATATATCCCCCTTAGATAAACATATATTCTTAAAAAAACTCCCCCTTACTTTGGCATTATTCTTTCTTACCATACTCCCCTTTAATAGATTATCCCACTTTGGAGTCTCCATTAAATTTTTCCTTTAAATAAATTCTCCCCCTTTGTGATTTTCAAAAATGAATGGATAAGTATATGATGTACCTATAAGGTTAAGTAAACATACATGTGGAAACAAAATAAAGATATGCAATAGAATTATTAAGGAAATTTTAGAAATGAAGTTTAGATTACAACAAAACATTGGAATGTAAGAAAAAAAATCATCCATCCTTCTTCTGGTCAGATAGTATTTTATTTATCAAATCTTTAAGTTTATTCACTTACTTATGATCTTCTTGAAGCTTATTCAAAAAAAATTCCTTATCCTGGTTCTTATTTTCTAAGGACAAGATCATTTCTTCTTGTGCTTTGATTCTATCATCTTGATTTTTAATGAACTCCTCTTGAGCAGCCACCTTTTTCACTAATTTGGATCTGACTTCTTTTTCACTACTTAAAGACTGAGCAACGGAATTGAGTTAGCTTACTTTCTCATAAATGGATGTTATAACTTTGTTGAACACGAATTCACAAGTATTGAAAGCTCTGTTGGTTGAATCCATGAAGTTGATGAACTGTCTAAGTTATTCATTGATGTTATTAGTGCAGTTAAAGACTTTATTTCAAGTTACCTACTAAGATTTATAATCAATCAAAAGATTGTTGAAATCCGATTCTTGCTTAACCACCATTTCCATCAGCATATTAGTATATTATATCTTTTGATTTATGGTTTCTTGCATCATTTGACTCTGGTCATCTATATTTTCATGAACCGAAATAGTTATAACCAACTTCCTTAAAGATAGATTGACAAAGTCATGCTCAACAGAAGATGAGGATTCAGAATCTCAATCATCTTTTCCTTTCTCAGCTCCTCTTGGAGTCAATGAATCCAGATTTCCTATCCTTTTGGAAGACTTCTGGGGCATTTCTTTATCAGATGAGGCAACCAAAACACTCTTTCCTTTGTCAAAATTTTGAACTAGGGTTTGTTCATTGGATTCTTGGATAACATTAAGATCTCCCTATTCATATTCTTCCACTTGAAGCTCTTCTTCTTGAGTTCCTTCTTGTATTTCTTCTTCCTAGATCTCTTCTGCTTCATCATCTTATTGTTCAACCTATTCTTCCTCTTCTTATTCCACTTCAACTCCAACTTCTTATTCAATATCTTTTTCAATATCTTGTTCAATATCTTATTCTTCATAAATATATTAAGAAATTGAAACCTGAGGTGTTCCATTATACTCTTCCACTTCTCTTAGAATATCATCACTATCTTCTTGAAGGATCTGATCTTCAATTTCTTGAACAGGTTCTGAAATAGTCATTACTTTCTTAGCTTTCTAGATTTCTAGAGTGACAACCAATTTCTTATGAATAAATTGAGATTATTATACTTCTTGAGATTTCTTGTCTACAGATTTCAAGAAATAATGACACACTTGAGATTTCTAGGATTTATTCTTTAACAACTTCTCCTTATTTTCTTTTTCAAAATTTTCAACTTGCTTAATTTTTAAGTCCTTAGCCTATACAGGATTTAAGCCAAAGGAAGGATCACATTTCTTTCTGGTAGATTCCATATCTCTCCACTTTGCAATTGTTGCATTAGAATAGGCTTTTAGCTTATTTACAGGAGGAGGTTTTGATACCAGATCAGTAGGAACCATTGTTAGTAAGCTTGGTTCTTCATTTTTCATTTTCTTAGGTACAGATTTTAAAGATTTTGGAACATAAAACTTGTTATAGAAAACCATTTCCTCAAAAATATTGGATTCCAGTAAAAACTCTATCTTCATTCTCCTTAGAGTATCATCATTGAGCAACAAAATAAACGGCTTAGAGATTGATCAACAAGGTACATTGAGCTCTTGAAGGCACATTACAATTATCCTGGAGATAGTTTCCGAATACATAAGAATATGAGATCTGATGGTTCTGCCTTTTACTATATGGATAGTGAGAAAGATGTACTTGATCAATTTGATCTTCCTTAAATTGACAAGAAAATCTAATAGAAAGATATCACATATATTTAGAGATTCCTTATTTCCTTTCCTTGGAATAATAAATCCTTGCATCTAGAGAGCTACAAGATTGTGATTTGTTGTTAGATTTGTAATATTCAGATTCTTAATATTCTTTAGACCAAGGTAATCCATAGCCTTGCCTTTTTCAAAAGAACCTTCCTTCAAGGGAAGTCTGTGATAGCATAGAATATCCTCTCCTTTATAAGGTATCTTGAGAAAAATTTTCATCTTCTTGTAAGGAACTGTATAAGTATTATCATAACATTTAATCTTAAACAAGTCATTTCCATCCTTTTCAAAGAAAAAAGAATATTCATAAAATTGAATGACTAGGTCAGGGTAAACTAGACCTTGACTTTTCTCCATAACCACACATGAAATTTCCCATTAGTTACTTCTTATGACCTTAGAAATGAGGGAGTCATACTTTGAAAAGAAAATAGGGTATACTAGTCTTTATCTAAAGATCGAACAATCCTTTATTTCCATGCTAATTGGCATCTAATTTTCTGAGGATTCATGAGACATTCGGAGTGTAAGAAACTGAAAAATTGGAATATAGACTTTGAAGGTAACAGAACTTCTGCACAGAGATTAAAGAAGATGGTGTGGAACTCATAAACGAAGAACCCCTTATATAGACATAGCAGTGACCTTTTAAATTCTATAAAATAATCAAATGGCTGAATATAACTTGTTCTGATCTAGTGGTTGGGGATGATTGTAGAAAATATGAATTCTGATCATTTGAGGTAAGGTAAATAATGAATTGAAAATCTTGAAATAACAACAATTGAAACTTAAAATTAAAAAATGAAGAGTAAGAAAGTGTACCTTTTGGGATACTCTAAAGAATTTATCAGTATTATAAGAATTCTCTTAGACATTTTAGATTCCGTAAATTTGTATTCTGAAAATTTCCATTTTAAGAATTTTAATTCCAAGAATTTCCATTTCGAGAATTGTCATTCTGAGAATTTTTATTCTGATAATTTTCATTTTGAGAATTTTGATTCAGATAATTTTCATTTGGAGATTTTTTTAAGGAAAAAAATCCTTAGAGAAAGGTATATTTTCTTAAGGAAATGTAATTTTTCTTATAGAAAGATAAATAGAGAAAAAAACAAGCATATGTACTCCCCCTAAAATAAGGAGTAATTTAATGTTAAGAGATGATTTAAACAAGAAGTTGATATATATGATTACCTTACAGTGATTATTCCTATCTTCTATTTAATGTATTAAAATCTATAGGAAGGTAAATGTTTTGTAAAAATATCAGTAAGTTGTTCTCGTGTTCCGATGAATTGAAGAATAATATCTCCATTAAGTGTGTGATCTCTAAGAAAGTGATGTATAATATATATGTGCTTTGAACGGGAGTGATGTGCATGGTTTTTACTTAGGTAAATAGTACTTGTGTTATCACACATTATTTGAGTTTTAGTAAAACTCATACCATAGTCTGTGAGTGTGTGTTGCATCCACAAAACTTGAGCACAATAACATCCAATTGCTACATATTTAGCTTCAATAGTGGAAAGTGCTACAGAATGTTGTTTCTTGCAAGACTAGGAAACTAAGGAATCTCCTATGAAATGGAAAGTTCCAGATGTACTCTTCCTATCCATTTTACAACCACCAAAGTTAGCATCTGAAAAACTTTTAAGTTCAAAATTATTTCCAGAAGAATAAAATAGTCCCAAATTTATAGTTCCCTTTAAATAACAAAAAATTATTTTCACATATTTTAAATGGGATTCTTTAGGTTTTTCTGATATATTGCACATAATCATACAAAAAACATTAAGTTAGGTTGACAAGATATTAAGTAAAGTAAAATTCCTATCATTCCTCTATAAGATGTTTGATCCATAGGTTTCCCTACTTCATCAATATCAAGAGTATTAGAGGTTCTGAAAGGAGTACTTATACTCTTAGTGTTTTCATACCCAAAATTCTTAACAAGATCTTTGATATACTTATATTGGGATATGTATGTTTCTTATAATTTTTTAGAAATTTGAAAACCTAGCAAAAAAGTTATCTCACCCATCATACTCATCTCGAACTCAAATTTCATAATATTCGCAAAGGAATCGGTTAAGGATTGTTGTTTTGATCTGAAGATGATGTCATCAACATAAATTTGAACAATCAAAAAACCTTTATTAAATTTATTAATGAAAAGGGTTGGGTCAACAGTTCCCTTAGCATAGTTATTTTGAAGCAAAAAACCTGCAAGTCTATCATACCAAGCTCTAGGGGATTGTTTAAGTCCATATAAATATTTGGTAAGTTTGTAAACATGATTAGCATATTTTTTATCTTCAAAACCGGGGGTTTATCTACATAGACCGCCTCATATACATAACCATTGAGGAAAGAACACTTCACATCCATTTCATAAAGTTTTAAAATTAAACAAAGCTGCAAAGGAAAGAAGAATACGAATAGATTCAAGTCTTTCTACAAGAGCATAGGTTTATTCATAGTATATTACTTCTTGTTAGTTATAGACTTTAGAAACTAATCTATCCTTATTTCTAATAATAATTCCATTTTCATAGCATTTATTTCTGAAAACCCATTTAATTCCAATAATAGATGTTTACTTAGGTCTTTCAACCAAGGTCCAAACTTGATTCCTTTTGAATTAATTGAGTTCATCTTGCATTGCATTTATCCAATCTTCATTACCCAAGGCTTCATCAGGTGTATTTAGTTCAAATTTGGAAAAGAAATCAACATGTTCAACTTTATTTATTAAGGAACTTTTAGTTCTTTCTAGTTGATTAACATTACAAATGATATTATCACTGGGATGATTCCTAAGTAACAACTGACTTGAGTTTTTTAAAACATATTCATCAGCATAGGGTAGAAAAGATTCAAGGAAAAATGTCTTGGAAATATTTTCTTGAACATTTTCCTTATCTGAAGGATCTTCTATCAAAGGTTTGTTATCAGTTTTAGAAAATATATCAGAAATAAGTTCAGGTTGTTTGAAAACAAAAGGATCTGTTTCATCAAATTTAACATGTACAATCTCTTCCACAGTACAAGTATTTTTATTGAAAAGTGTATATGCCTTAGAGTTGGTATATTAACCTAAAAAAATTCCTTCATCAGATTTGGGTGAAATTTTATGTAAGTTATCTTTAGTATTCAAGATGAATACTTTGTAACCAAAAACTTTGAAGTAAGAAACTTTTTGTTTTCAAATAGTCCATAACTCGTAAGGTGTTTTATTAGGAAATGGTCTTATTAAAACTCAATTTATATTATAACCGGTAGTACTTATAGATTCATCCCAAAAAAAATTAGAAACAGAATATTCACTCAACATGGTTTTAGTCATCTCTTGAAGAATACTATTTCTTATTTCGACAACACAATTTTGTTGAGGAGTTCTTGGAGCTGAAATGTTGTGAGTAATACCTTTCTTACTACCAAAAGTTTCAAAGTCTTAATTTTCAAATTATTCACCATGATCACTATGAATAATTGTCAAAGGTAGGTTTTTCTCATTTTTAACTTGAGATCTAAAGTTTTTTAAATAAAAAAAATCTTCATATATCTTTGAAAGAAAATAGACCCAAGTAAATATAGTGTAGTCATCAACTAAGACAAACACATAGTATTTGCCTCCAATACTTCCAGTTTGTGTTAGAAAAAATAAATCCATGTGCACCAACTATAAGGCATTATAAGTTGAAACTTCACTTATAGATTTAAAGTTAGATTTATGTTTCTTTCCATATTGACAAAGATCAAAGAGTTTTGAAGTATAAAACCTAACATCTAGTAGGTCCTTAACAAGTCCTTTCTTAGAAAGTTCACTAAGATTCCTTAAGTTACAGTTTATTAGTCTTTTATGCCAAAGAAAATATTGATCTTCAATGGCATTAAGGCAAGGTATATCTTGAATTCTAAGGTCTTCTAGGTTTAAGGTGTACACATTCTTATGCCGAAGGGCCGAAAGAATAAACTCATCCTTGGAATTTTGAACTACACATTTATCATTTCTAAAATTCACAAGGTAACATTAATCACATAATTGGTTTATGATAATGAGGTTGTGCTTAAAGCATTTTACAAAAAGAACACTTTAAATAAAATATTTACCAAAAATAATATTGTTACCTATACTGACAATTTATCCTTGATAATTATCTCCAAAGGTTAGTTTTCCATCTTTAGTATTTAAAATATTTTTGAAATAATCTTTGTTACTATTAATATACTAGGAACATCCACTATCCATGTACCATATGTTGTTGGTATTTCTTTAATTGTCCTGAAAAAGAATGAGTTAGGTTTTCGAAATCCATTTTTTCTTGGATCTGGAATTGTTAAATAACAAAAATCTTGGGAATCCATATTTGTTTAAAAAAGTAAAATTTATGAAACCCAATTGATTGAACATTATTTCAAGAATAGTTCTTATTCCAATTCCCACAAATTTGACATTTAGTTCAAAAGGGATCTCTTGAAGGAAAAAAATAATTGTTTCTAAAAAAATCATGAGAATAACCTAATCCTTAATTATTACCATGAGGTAGGATCTGAGAATACATCTTTTCGAAATCTTCCTTACCAGAAGTAAAGTTTTCAAGAAGTTTCTTCAAGGTAAATATTTTAGACTTTAGTCTTAAGAATAAATTCATATACTCTAGAATAACAGGTTTAGAGTTAAGTTTATCCTCTAAAGCATCTTTTTCCAAAATCAAAATTTTAAGATCCTTAGAATTTAATCCTTTTTGGAATTTACTTCCTCAAGTTTCTTAGAAAGATTTTATAAATCATCATTTTTCTTATCAAGATATTTGGTAAGATCCAAAATTTCTTTTGCTAAAATAAATTCTCTATAATTTTATTTTTCATGTTTCTTAGAAACATTACAATTTTTCATCTCAAGCAGCTTAGAAAATCTAAAAACATCTTCATTGGAAGGAAAATCATTATTGTTGTCTGATGAAGAGGATTCTTCATTTGAAGAAAAACCTTTATCAGGAAACTTTTCACTTAAACACATATTAGTTAAGGATTCATCAGTTCATACCTTCTCCATAAGACAATGATTTTGAAATAGAGTTCTGGTTGTTAGACCAATATTCTTTTTCTTAGAGGATTCATATTATTAAGAGTCATCCGAAGAGTCTCCACCACTGGCACTCCAAGTTTCATTGGACTTAAATACTTTCTTATGCTTTGATCTGTATAATTTATTCTTTTTTCCTTTCATAATTTTTTTCTTTCTTGTCTCTTTTCTTAAGTAAGGGAAAATCAGGTCTAATATGACCAGTTCTTCTGAATTCATAGCATGTCACTTCTCCATCTTTATTTTCTTTTACATATTTCTTCTTTAATATATATTGATAGTTATTTTGCCCAAAAATATTGTTCATCATTTTAGAAAGATTGGATAACTCATTTTCTAAAGCTTCGCTTTCACTAGATTAATATTGAATAACAAACTTCTTAGATTTAGATCTTGTAACTCTCTCAGGAGTCTTGGATTTCATATGATTTGAAGTAGTTTTAAATGAAACACCTCCATTTAAATTATTCTTATTAATATTACCAGCATATCTATTCATTATGGTTTCATTTTGGAGAAGAGTTCCAAAAAATGCATCTAGATAAATCTGAGTAACTTTCTTATTCTCATCTATAGTTGTCTGATCGCATAGCGATTCACTATTCAATTCCACCCTTACATTGCTGTTTTAAACTAGTTTTGTAATGAATATTAAAAATATAATAATAAATTGAACTTCATGTTTTATTCAATGAATTAATTTTTATCACTGTTAAAAGGATAAATTATACTTGTTTTGATATTTTCATTGAAGGTGTAGGTGATTTGGAGGCATGAAGATCATCCAGAAGAAAAATGGGCCAAACTGCATGGCATCCCATGGACATATGTCCACTATTTTGAATAGTAAAAAATTTATGTGCATAAAAATGGTCTGAAACATTGGTTTCCTCTCTAAAAAATCATGGTATACAACTCTATTTAAGAAACTAAAGCCAAATTCATCAATCTGGTGGCCCATTTGAACCATTCTATTCAGGGGATAGAATCTTCCGGAATTCAAAAGTTTGTTTCAGTATTTTGACTATATCTCCCAATCCATTTGTCTAATGGCCACCAAATTCAACATGAAGACATTCAATAAGAATTACAACAACTATTACCTTTTTTGAAGTTTTCATATGGCTTTATACTATTCCAAAACCAAGACATAATTGCTATCTCAAAAACTGGGTGCCCAAAACTGTGTCCCATTTTGGCTATAAAAAGAAACCATGGGAACCTCAATTCTAAGTTCGTCCAAGAAGTGAATCTCTACCATTTTGAAGTCATATAGGAGTATCCTCCTCATCTTTGAAGTTCTCGAGGCCCCTATCCTCATAGGGGGATCAAGATTGAATAAGGAGTTCAACTCGAGCTACCTCCTCCTACCGATGTCGAGCTAAACGGTGGGCGTTCGTTGTGAGGGAGCTACGCATAAGTCAAGGGAGTTCTGATTCTTATTTTATCTACTGGTTTGGATTAATTTGGGTGTGAAAACATTTCTTTCCATTTATCTTATGTAATTCCATATTTTAATTCTTGTTTTGTTGCATGTGATTGAGATACTCTTAATTTATAACCGATCAGTGTGAGGTTTTGAGTGTGTGACTTGTGTTGTTTTGATTGGAAATCACAAGAATCCTTTTCATAACCACCTTCTTGGGATTTAAATATTCTTTAGAAGTTATTCTTCCAAGAATAAGTTCTGGACCTTGACAATACGATTGTTATGTCAAGGTTTGGTTCTTTAACCAATGAAATAAAGTCTTAGGAATTAATCGGGATTCCAATTAATTTCAACCAAATAATTACTCCAAACCTAAATTAATCTCCAAGAATTATGAACTTGAAATTTTTTAGTGAAATAATAATGAACCATTTTCTCTCATAATTATAAAACACCACCTTTCCTTGTCAACTATTAAACTATTTAATTAAGTCAATTTATTTTTAAAACTGTTTTCAAAACCACCGCCTCTTTTAGTAAACTTTATTAAAAACACACACTCTAAGACCATCAAAACTCCTTGAAAGATGACCTAGGGTATTCCCGAGACTATAAATCGACCTTAAAACATAATCAATTTGACGTGTCATGAAAACATGGTCAAATTTTGGCATCGTTTCTGGGGAGAGCTTCAGTTTTTAGTGCATGTTTTTTATAAGATATTTGTAAATTTTGTGAATATTTATTTACATTTTCAATCCTTTTGTGTTATGATTTATTTTTTGTGTATGTTTGGTTCATGACACATTCTAATCCAAGAGATTTATCTCCTTTCAAACCCAAACCAGAGAGGATCCTACGTCAACGACACCAAGACATAGAAGAGAACCCTTTGAAGGAGGACACACAAAACATCGACACTCTTCTTGATCCTTAATCTTCTTCTTCCGAAACCAACATCACAACTAAAATAAACTTGCATAACATGGCTGAAAAAACCATAAATTAAAATAACTAACCCCACCTGATATTGATATTCAACCCACTTAAAATTAAATGCATGGCGAGGCACCCAATTTTGAATTAAAATCTGGTCTAATTCATTTATTACCAAGATTCCATGGACTTCATAGAGAAGATCCACATAAAAACATAAAAGAATTTCATATTATGTGTTCTACATTAAAACCTAAAAATGTGGAAGAATAAAATGTAAAGATCAAAGCATTCCCATTTACATTAAAAGAATCTTAAAATAACTGGCTTTACTATGTTAATTCACCCATTAAAGGTTGGGCGGACATTAAACGTATTTTTCTTGAAAAATATTTCCCTGCCCCCTGAACTGAAACAATAAGGAAGGAAATATGTGGTATAATACAAGCTCAAGGGGAAACACTTCATGAATATTGGGAACACTTTAAAAGGTTTTGTTCAAGCTTTCCACACCACCAAATAAGTGATTAACTTTTAATTCAGTATTTTTATGAATGTTTAATTCCTATTGACCGAAATATGATTGATGTTACTGTAGGTGTTTCACTAGTTGATAAAACCCTAATCGTTGTAAGGACCTTAATTGAGAACATGTCACAAAAAACTCAACAATTCAGTTCAAGGTCCAATGTACCCATTCGAGGTGTCCATGAGGTGCAAAGTACTGAATTTTAGAGGAATGTGGACATGAAGTTTGAAGAGATAAGTACCCTTCTTTGACAAATTTCTCTTTCACAAGGGAAATACCAATCTCCTCCTCCCATACATTGAGGTATATGTTATTCTGAAACCCACTACTCTGATCAATGCCCCCAAATAAGAGAAACTTCTTAGAGTTGTGAGACAATATTTCCAGGACTCCCTTATAACCAACCCTTTAGGCAAGAACCATACTATCCATCTCATCCTGGGTGGAAAGACAACCAATCCTATAGGTAAGGGGGGTATTCAAACCAACATCAATAACCATGGAACCAACTGGGGTAGATTAGTCTACCACCACCACTTATAAATCCTCAACCACAACAAAGGCCTTTCTAACCGCCCCCTCCCAAACCCCAGCCTAGCCTAGAAGTTATGATGAAACAAATGGCTGCTAATAATCTCCAATTCCAAAAAACCACCCAAGATACCATACAAGACTTCAAAACCCAATTAGGAAAACTTTCTAACTCGGTGGGAGAAATTTAAAGTCATGGGTCGGGTAAACTACCTATTGGTCTGAGTAGTTTACTCAAGAGGGGAGGGGTGAATTGAGTAACTATAAAAATTTCTATTACAAGAATATTTTTTTCAAAAGAAATGGTTTCCCCAAAAATAGATACAGCCCGGTTAATCAAGTTTATACTATTATAAGAGTTTGACTTTTTAAAAAAATTCTTAAAAGATTGATTAATTCTCAGTAATATTAATTTGTATTATTAATATTACTTTTGAAGTTATCATACTAAGACAAACCAATAATAACCTCTTTCCAAGACTAACTATCAAAGTGAAATTAGTGATTTCTGGATTATGCAATAAAGCAGTAAAATAGAGAAGACTAAATTTAAACAGCACAGTGGATATGAAACACGTGGTTCAATCTCAAGCCGAGACCTAATCCACTCCACTTGGTGATCACCTGCCACCAAGCAGTTTATGTAAATAAACTTTTATCTACACCTTGGATCGGGGTTATCAACAGTACACAGACTGTCTAGGTCACATAGGGACCTCTTCCACAGTTTTCGTGAGTAAACAAAAAAATAACCAGGCCACACAGGGACCTCTTCCACAGTTTTTGTGGGTAAACATAAGTATAAAGAGTTTTTTCTAAGGATTTTAGTATCCTTCATTTCATCTTAGGAGTCAGTGTGTGTCAAAACAGACAGGGGCACACACTAATCATAATGTAAATAAAAAGATGATCACAGTCGAGCAAGAATATAAATATGAGGTTAGAATGCTCTTGTGTATTGTCAATGAAACTCTAGAATTCTTTGGATTGAATCAGATGAATCTCTAAGTCCTTCTTTGGAAGTTTTGTGAAAAACAGAGTTTCGTGATTCATCTTGTGTTCTTCATGAGTTTTGATAATGCGAAGATGTTCTCTGGATTCCATTGTACTTCATATGTTCTTCAGCAGATTCGAATAGCATGCATGTGACAATGCTTCCTTTTGAAAATCTTGCAATATGTTCTTCATGGTCATGCTAACAGGCTTGTTCTTCACTTTGTATCGCACTTTGTTCTTGGGCACACTTTTCTCTTTATCTTCGAATTCAAGAGTTTTATCCGACAACTTCCATGTGTTCTACACCTCGTACCTCGTACTATGTCTACAAATAAACATTAATTATGTTAGTTCATTAAAGGCATCAAATATGACCGTTAGAAATTAAATTTAAAGATGAAAAAATATTTTAAGGAACTGTGTCACAGTAAGTTATGAAAACAGTTTCTCCTTCCCACCGTGTCTATACTAATCATGGTTTCTAACTTCACGGTGTATTGTACTTAGGATAATAACTGTATTGAGACTTAAATATTGATATGCATGAAATTGATTGAGCTTAACCATTATAAAGCCTGAGATAACTTGAAACATAAATACACATGATGGGATATAATTTACGAGTTAACTATGTTGAATAATATTTGTGATCATTAAAACATGATTAATACATGAGGATTCTAACAATATACCCCTTTTTGATGATCACAAATCATGTACAGTTAAAGTTTAAATTGGATGCAACTATAGATAAAATAACATATAGAAACTTCTCCCCCTTTTGGGATTATCAAAAAGTTGAAAGAAGAGATGGCAGACAGTGCACATTCCATTAAGAGTAAACATAGTGTAGTACAAAATAAAGGAGAAATACAAAAACAATGGTATCCCCATAAAAAGGAGTAAGCACTGGTCTTCTTCAAGTACTGGCCTTCTCTTTTCCTTTAGAAGCAGTGGAAGAGGAAGCCATAGGGGTAGTGGTTGATGCAGAAGAAGGCAGAGACATGGTAGATAAAGTGGGTAAAGGGAGACATTCAAAGACTGAGGGAGCCAGGGTAGGACCAGTAGAAGATCTAGGAAGTTTCTGATCAAGAATCACATGCCTGATTTGACTAAGAGCTTGGCCAACAGACATGGTAGTTGAGGCTAAGGAAGAGGTGAAGGTAGGCAGCCCAGGTCTGAGAGGTGCAGCTGTTGGTGCAACAATTGTTGTACTCTGGACATGAAGATAAGGTCTCAGGAGTTTGATGAAGTCTGCAATAATCTCTCCACCATACTGAATGTCTTTTTCAAAGTCATCTTTGTTTTCCATAAACTTGTCCAACTATCGGGTAAAATCGGTTAGCTTATGGACTTGGGTTTTGAAGGCTTGAGTCACAGGAGGAATTCACAGATTCTCTACAAGGTATTTGAAGTGGTTAGTCATATTAGTCTTGGAGAAAATTTGGTTGAAATAGAAATCTACTTTCTTAGAAATCTCCTGCTAGGCATCATTTTCAATCTTGGAGTGAATTTTCACAAGGTCAAGAACTCTATCACGTTTCTTGACAACTTCAGATAAAGAAGCCACATTAAAGCCACTAAAAACATTCTGAATCTCTTCTTTGACTATAGATCTGAGCAAAGTATTATCCAAGGAAGGTGTAGAGGATTGAACAGAGGTATTAGAAGATTTGGTGGCTGTTGTCAAAGATTTTATCTGATTTAGTACCTTTTGAAGACAACCAATGTACTCATCAGTGAGTTTATTAAGGTTAACCACAAGCTCTCTCATCTCCTTCAACATCTGTTTGTGCCTTTCCGCAATCTTTTCCTCGAAGGATTCCAGATAAGGCTAAATTTGAGACACAACATATCGAGGAATTTGAGAAATGGTGGGTGCTAGAGGAGCAGTAACAGGCCCTGATCTCGAATGTAGCTCTTTCTGCATGTCTTCAACCATGCTTCTCAGGGTTGTGACTTCATTACTGAGAATCTTATTTTTAACTCATACTTCTTGAATCTCATGGAGCATCTTAGGTTGTATTTTAAAAATAATCTTTTTCAATGATATTGAGGCATCTCTCTCACTTAAAAATTTCACCAGACGAGGTTGGGAGTTCATAAGTTTCTCTACGCCAGATAAGATAGTATCTCTAAATTCCTTCAGATCATCCTTACTGACAAAGGATGGTTGTTCAGATAAAGTTTCAGGTGTAGGAATTGGTACAGGTTCAGATTCGGGTTCAGGTTCCTTTTCAGGTGCAATGTTTGTGAATGATTTCAACTGAAATAGGGAAGAATGATCAAGCCCAGTTGCAGTAACCTATTGAGACTCACTCACATCATAGAAACTAGGAAATTTGTACTGAGTGTCCACAGGACTTGACTTAGTTGGATGTGAGGCTTCGTCAAACTCAAGATTTGTGGTTTCCTCTCCCTCAACAGGTGCCTCCTTCTCAGGACTGAGATACTTAGAAGCTTGGTCTAAATCCATAGACTCAGCTCTATGTTCTTCATTCATTTCTTGTCTAGCCAGCTAAAAGGCCATCTCCATCCTTTCTTCAGCATAGGGTATGATTTTAGGAACATATTTTTCCACAGGGAGTTCCTCCAGATTCACTTCTTGCACAACAGGGAGTTCTTATAATGTAGGCTCTTCCATGTCTTGCTTCTCAGATTCGGTGACAACTTATTCTCTTTCAGCCTCAGGTTGGATTTGTAGATTTAAATTGTCTCTAGGGGTAGGAACTTCTTCTTCAAGAATAACAAGAGGAATAATAGTCCTTTCTTCCTCAACAAAAATTTCTTCCCTATGTGGTACTTCAGCCTCTTCTTCCTCTTATTCTGAATACTCAACAAGTTCATCTGGTTCCAAACCAGGATCAGAAATGTCTTTTGGCCTTGATGGATAATCCACAGGATTAAACTTCTCATAAACCTTATCATTGTCTTCCACCCACTCCTTTTTGCATGGATTCCAGTTTATCTTCATTCTCTTGATGGTGGATTTAGAGAGACAGTACTCACAGTCCATAAGCACTTCTTCATTAGGTCCAACCACGCCTTTTATAGAAAGCATGGGTGATATCAGACGAGAGTAGAACAGAGAAGTGGACTTGGATGTAACTTTTATCAACTCACACATATGGTGAATGATGTACTTTCACAGGTTGATCTTATGTCCATTTTTTAAGGTGAATCAAGAATACATCCTACTATTTTAACACAAAAAAATCACCTTTTCTTGGACTAACCAGATTTTGAACAAACTTAAACAAAAGCCTTGTTTCTCCATCTAGTTCAGTAGCGATGGACCTTCTCTTGGTGCCATTTCCGGTTAGGGTTTTCAGAGCATCTTCTAGATCAAAGAAATATATTGAAGGTGGAGGTCCTCTCTGATAATCCTCAAATATTCCTTCATGAGGTATCCTAAGGTATACAACCCATAACCTCAAAGAGAAGGAGCATCTTTGGACATTAGTCTAGCTCCTCACAACATAACTTTCACCAGAGTCAAAAGAGAACTATACTTACTGGTAGAACTGAGCTACTAACCTAGGATAGATGGGTTTATTCTCCCTTGAGAACCACTATAAACAGTCTTGTTCTTTTAACACTTTCAAGACCAGAGATTTTCTAGACAGAAGCCATTCGGGGTAGATTTCTTTCTTAGGTACAACACTACAATTTACCAGATTCAGATTTAGAGGTCCTTTGGGTTTCAGCTTAGGTGAAATCTTCTTCTTCTTCAGGCTGCGCTTCTCAGGTGTGGATGATGAAGAATGTTTCATTCTTGGAATCCCTGAAGGTTCGAGAGAGATAGAGAGAGGGTTGCAAGGTTGAAAGGGTTCGAAATGAGTGAATAGGAGAAATCCCGGGTGAAGAACCGAGTGAAACTTTTTGTTTTATCATTTAGGAATGCCAAACGTCACAAAAATAAAATCGCGGGAAAGTAAAGGAGGTGAAATGATAATTACCGTGATACGGGTTTAAATAAAAAACATAAATAATTTTCACGGTGATACCATGAGTGGTAGTTGCGGTGAGATAGTGAGTTGTCGTCACACTGAGACAGTGAGTGAACTATTAAGTGCGCGTTACGGTGAGACATTAAATGTCAGACCGTAAGTACAAAGTACCAACGGTGAGGCTGTAAACATAAGAGACAGTAACTGAGAAACTGTAATCATGAAACATTAAAGTATAATATATAAAAATGTCGAACAGTAAGACAAGTAAGATATCTATTTAAGATTTATCATGAAAATATCATGTATGATGTAGTCTATTCTCTTAGAATTTAATGGTTTAGTGAATATATGAACAAGTTGATATTTTGTACCAATTAATTCCAATGTGATATCACCTTTTTGATAATGATCTCAAAAAGTGATGTCTTACATCAAAATGTTTTGTCCTAGAATGTGAAACAAGATTTTTTGAGATGTTAATAGTACTTGTGTTGTCACAATTTATTGGTACATGTCTGAATTGATATCCATAATCTAGTAATGTGTGTTGCATCCACAAAATTTGTGCACAACAACTCCCAGCAGCTATGTATTCAGGTTCTGCAGTAGATAATGCAATAGAATTTTGTTTCTTACTACACCATGATACTAACTAGATCAAATGATTGTCCTTTAGGATAGAACAGTCCAAGATTGGGTGTATGCTTGAGGTATTTAAAAATTCTCTTTACAGCATTTAAAAGAGATTCTTTTGGATTTTCTTGAAAACGAGCACACATACACACACTAAACATAATGTCTGGATGGCTAGCAGTTAAGTAGAGAAAACATCCAATCATTCATGTATAAGTGGTTTGATCAACAGATTTTCCATCTTCATCAAGATCCAAATTACAGGTGGTAATCATGGGAGTGTCACTAATTTTAGTGCTATCTAATCCAAAACGTTTTAGAAGATATCTAGTGTATTTACTTTGAGTTAAAATAATTCCATCAATATTTTGAAAGATTTGAAATCCAAGAAAGAATTTTAGTTCACCGATTAAACTCATTTAAAATTTGTTTTTCATCATTTTAAAAAAATCAATACATAATGAATTTTTTGAAGATATAACAATAATATCATCTACATAGATTTGAAAAACTAAAGAATCATTATAAATTCGTTTTATAAAGAGGGTAGGATCAGCTATTCCCTTTGTAAAACCTTTGGAAATGAGAAAAGTACTCAATCTATCATACCAAGCTCTTGGAGATTGCTTTAAACCATATAAAGCTTTTTAAAGTTTGAAAATATGATTGGGAAAATGAGGATTTGTAAATCCAGGGGGTTGTTCAACAAAGACATCCTCAGCTATATACCCATTTAAGAATGCACTCTTAACATCCATTTGATATAGTTTGAAATTCAGATGTGTAGAATAGGCAAGTAGGATTCCGATGGCTTCATGTCTAGCTACTGGAGCAAAGGTCTCCCCATAGTCAATTCCTTCTTCTTGACTATAGCCTTGTGCAACTAATCTAGCCTTGTTCCAAACTATATTTCCAGCTTCATTTACCTTATTTCTAAACAACCATTTAGTGCCTATGATTAATGTGTCCTTGGGTCTTTCAACAGGTTTCCAAAATTTGTTTCTTTCAAACTGATTAAGTTCTTATTGCATAGCCATTACCCAAAATTCATCATTGATGGCATCATCAATGTTTTTAGGTTCAATTTGTGACAATAAATCTTGATGTTCAACCTAATTTATAAGAGAAGCTCTAGTTTGTGTTCCTTTCTCTAAGTCTCCCACAACAGCATCTAAGGGATGGTTTTTAAGGGTTCTAACCTTTCTAGAAAAAGTGGGACTAGTGATTTCAAGTTCATCTACAGATTCAGGTTCATTATGACTCAATTGTAGGGAATTTCTAGAATTTGAAGTTTTCACAGATTCTTTCACAGAGGAATTTGAGGATTTTGAGTTGATGTTCAGATTTGATACATCATCCTCCAGATTTTCTAGGATGGTTATAGGCTCATGTGGATCTGTTTCATCAAACTTGATATGAACATATTCTTCACACATTTAGTTCTATTATTAAATACTCTATAATCATTACTTAATATTGAGTAACCTAGAAAAATTCCTTCATTACTTTTGGATGCAAATTTGTCAAGATTATCCTTGGTGTTGAGAATAAATACTTTGCAACCAAAAACTCTAAAGTAATTAACATTAGGATTCTTATTGTTCCAGAGTTAATACGAGGTCTTTTTGAGAATTGGTCTAATCAAGACTCTATTGATTATATAGCATGTTGTATTAACAGCTTCCGCCCAAAAGTAAATAGGTAAGTCATATTCACTGAGCATTGTTCTAGAAATTTCTTGCAGGGTTCTATTTCTTCTTTCTACAACACCATTCTATTGAGGTGTTCTAGGGGTATAGAAATTGTGACTATAACCATTTTGTGAGAAAAAGGATTCAAACTCTTGATTTTCAAACTCATGGCCATGATCACTTCTTAAAGATTTAATTTTAAGGCCACTAAGATTTTCTACAGACTTGGCATACTTAGTAAAATAAGAGAAGGCTTCACTTTTGTGAGCCAAGAAGCAGGTCCAGGTATATCTAGAAAAAATCATCTACCAGAACATTAATATAGTGCTTCCCATTTAAACTAGAAACTCCAGATAGTCCAAAAAAATCCATGTGAACCAATTCGAGAGGTTGAGAAGTAGAAACTTCTTTCTTTGTTTTGAAAGAGATTTTTTATTGTTTTCCCTTTTGACAAGGATTACATACTTTGTCATGTGGAAACTCAAGTTTGGGTAAGTCTTTAACTAGGCCTTTTCTAGTTAGCTTTCTAAGGGAGTGAACATTACAGTGTCCTAGTCTCCTATGCTAGATCTAAGATTCATTATAAAATACACTTAAGCATGAATCATTTTGAGAATCTAAAGAATCTAAATTAACAGAATAAACATTTTCATTCCTTGATGCAGAAAGTACTAATTCATATTTAGAATTAAAGACATTGCAGGAATCATTTTCAAATTTAACATGATATCCATCATCACATAATTGTGAGATACTAAGCAGATTATATTTTAAGCCATTAACAAATAGTACTTTAGAAATTAAAATTGAATCAGTGTTACCAATATGGTCAAAGCCAATGATTTTTCCTTTGGCAATGTCACCAAATGTGACATGTCCTCCATATTCTTTTATCAGGTTCTTGAAGCATGATTAGTCTCATGTCATGTGCCTTGAACATCCACTGTCCAATTACCATAGATTTTTTTAGGAGCTCTTTAAGCATCTTTCCTAAAACATGATCAAGCAAAGGCATATTTTTGTACCCATACTCATTTGGGTCCAGTAACATTAGTAATAAGTGCTTTAGGAACCCATATTTTTCTCATAGGTTTCTTATAATCATTATGTAAAGTATTTGAAAAATAAATTGTATTTGGTCCACAAAAAACATGAAACATTAGAATATGTATCATGAATTGAGCTAGTTGAGTTGTTTCCAGAACTATGAACAAAACTATATTTCCTAGATTTTGAAACAAAATTCGTTCTACCCAGATTTCTTTTACCAGGTTGATAACCAATGCCAGTATTGTTTTTAGGGGAAATTTGTTTTCCTAGAATTTGGGTAAGGGTGTTTTTCCCATTAGTAAACTTTTATAAGTCACTTTTTAATTGCTCATTAGACATTTTTGATTCATTTTTTTCTTTGAGCAGTTGATCATTTTTCTCCTTTTTAGTAGTAAGTTCATATTTAACATTTACGGTGAGAGTATTTTGTTTATTAAATGATTTATATTTATCTTTTAATTCATTTCATGTCTCTTCAAGAATGTTGCAGTATTTAACCATTTCTTCATTAGTCATATTTTCAGAGTCACTTTCCTCTTCAGAATAGTATGAATTATGTACAGAAGAGTTCAGTGTTACCTCAGATGTGTTTGTCATAAAACACATATTGGCTTGGTTAGCCTGTTCATCATGTGATGTCTCTGAGTCTCTCGAACTATCCTCAGAGGCACTCCAAGATGCTTCCATTTCCTTTTTGTACTTCTTGTCCTTGTCCTCATATTTCTTCTTATACTTGAGCTTTGTATAGTCATCATTTATATATCCTTTGCGCTTACATTCATAGCATACAATCTCATCAGTTTTGTCACTTCTTTTACAGTCCTTTTTTCAGTTTCCTTTTAGATCATACTTGACCTTGAAGTTAGTCTTTCTGAAAAAGTTATTCTTTTTTTAAAATCGTTTGAATCTTCTGCCCAGTTGGGCCATCTCCTCATCACTGTCAGGTGATGATTGGTCAGTGGTGGAACTGTCTACAGAAGCTGCCAGTCTCCCTTTGTCTTTGTGCTTCGAGGAGGTGGTCTTGAATGCTACTAATTTTTTCTTTGGTTCATCCTCCACTTCTTTGTTGACTTTCATCTCTTACTCATATATCATCAGTTTCCCAATGAGTTCTTTTACAGGTACCTTGCTGATGTCGCACGATTATCGAATAGAGACATAGGTTCCCCTCCATCTGTCAGGTAGACATCTAAGTACTCTCATGATCTGTTCTTTGGCAGTGACTTCTCTTCCAAGATAAATCATTGTGTTGACAATCTCATTGAACCTGAGATACATGTCAGAAATAGGCTCATCAGGTTTCATTTTAAAATTATCATATTTTGGAGTATATGTATTAAGTCTCATTTCCATTACACTAGATGTTCCTTCATGTGATACAGACAAGGTATCCCAAATTTCATGGGCAGTTTTACAAGTAGAAATCCTATTAAATTATTCATATCCTAAGGAAAAATACCAAGCATTCATTCCTTTTCAATTGTTATTGTAAGCAAGTTTGGTAGGTTCATCCCATGTAATTTTATCAGTCACATGAATTTTGTATTCATCTATAATGGATGACCAAATTTCAAAACTGATACTCTCTAGATGCATTTTCATTTTAATTTTCCATTGAGAATAGTTGGTTCCATTAAAGAATAGTGGTCTGTTGGTTGCAGTACCTTCCAATATATTATCCATACTAACGGATTACTTTCAAAGAGCTAGAAATTTAGAATTAACAGAAATTTATAGATCTTTAAAGTACAACTACAATCATAGTTGAGTAAGATTATACAGAGTCCTAATAAAGTACAACCTCTGATACCAAATGTTGTTCAGAGTAGTTTACTCAAGAGGGGAGGGGTGAATTGAGTAACTATAAAAATTTCTGTTACAAGAATATTGTTTTCAAAAGAAATGGTTTCACAAAAAATAGATATAGCCCAGTCAATCAAGGTTATACTATTATAAGAGTTTGACTTTTTAAACATCTTCTTAGAAGATTTATTAATTCTCAGTAATCTTAATTTGTATTATTAATATTACTTTTGAAGTTATCCTACTAATACAAACCAATTATAACATCTTTCCAAGACTAACTATCAAAATGAAATTATTGATTTCTGGATTATGCAGTAAAGCAGTAAAACAGAGAAGACTAAATATAAACAACAAAGGGGATATGAAACAAGTGGTTCAATCTCAAGCTGAGACCTAATCCACTCCACTTGGTGATCACCTTCCAGCAAGAAGTTTATATAAATAAACTTTGATCCACACCCTGGATCAGGGTTATCAACAGTACACAGACTTTCCAGGTCACATAGGGACCTCTTCCATAGTTTTTGTTGGTAAAAAAAATAATAACCAGGCCACACAAGGACCTCTTCCATAGTATTCGTGGGTAAACAGAAGAATAAAGAGTTTGTTGTAAGGATTTCAATATTCTCCAATTCATCTCAGGAGTCAGTGTGTGTCAAAACAGACAGGGTAACACACTGCTCATAATGTAAATAAAAAGATGATCACAGTTGAGAAAGAATATAAATATGTGGTTAGAATGATCTTGTGTGATGTCAATGAATCTCTGGACTTCTTTGTATTGAAGAAGATGAAGCTATGAGTCCTTCTTTGGAAGTTGTGTGAAAAACAATGTGTCGTGATTCAGCTTGTGTTCTTCATGAGTTTTGATAATGCGAAGATGTTCTATGGATTCCAGTGTACTTCATATGTTCTTCAGTAGAGTCGGATAGCATGCATGTGACAATTATTCCTTTTGAAAATATTACAATATGTTCTTCGTGGTCGTGCTAATAGGCTTGTTCTTCGTTTTTTATCACACTTTTTTCTTGGGCACACTTTGCACTCTTTCTTCGAATGCATGAGTTTTAGCCGACAAGTTCCATGTGTTCTTCACCTTGTACCTCATACTATGTCTACAAAGAAAAATTAATTATGTCAGTGCATTAAAGGCATAAAATATGACCGTTAGAAATTAAATTGAAAGACGACAAAATATTTTAAGAAACGGTGTCATAGTAAGTTATGAAAACGGTGACTCCTTCACATGGTGTCTAGACTGATCATGGTGTCTGACTTCACGGTGTCTTGTACTTAGGCAAATAACTGTATTGAGACTTAAACAGTGATATTCATGAAATGGATTGAGCTTAACCATTATAAAGCATGAGATAACCTGAAACATAAATACACATCATTGGATATAATTTATGAGTTAACTAGGCTGAATAAGATTTGTGATCATTAAAACATGATTAATACATGTGGATTCCAACACTACCCTCTCAAATAGTAGTTAACCCTAGGGATAAAGGAAATGTTAGAGCCATCACCCTTAGGAGTGGAACTCATCTTCAAAGAAAAATGACCCCTCCAATATAGTCATCCCCTCCTGAGGAAACCACCACCCTAACTGCTGCTAAAAATGATCTAAGAGAATAACATCCTTGTCCTGAGAGAAGTTAGTCCAAAGGAAAGAGTGTGTATGTCGATGAGTCTCTTATTCCAACCATCCCTCTTCCATTTCCCAAAAGGGCCACCCAACCTATAAAACAAAAGGAAGCTTAACTTGATAAGGAAATATTGGAAACTTTCAAAAAAGTGTAGGTTAACATCCCCTTGATTGATGTCGTGAAGCAAATTCCACGATACGCCAATTTTCTGAAGGAAATGTATACACACCGAAGGCGAATTCATGGAGATGAGAAGGTGAGCTTGGGGAGGAATGTTTCAGCATTGATAGATCCATCACTTCCCACCAAGTGCAGTGATCCTAGAATATTCTCAATTCTATGCACCATAGGGGAGTATTTTTTCTAATGCTATGATTTATTTAGGTGCTTCTATAAATGTGATGCCTCAATAAATTTACTCTACATTGCAGTTTGGGGAACTAAAGCCCACTAGAATTTTTGTTCTACTGGATAATCGGAGTACCGCACACCCCTCTAGTGTGTTAGAGTATTTTCTTGTGAGGGTTAAAATTTTAACTTTTCCTGTTGACTTTTATGTGATTAAAATGGAAGATGATCGGATGAATGGACATGCCCTAGTTATATTGGGGAGACCCTTCTTGAAAACATCCAAAACCATAATTAATGACCATAGTGGTACATTATCTATGGAGCTTTCTGGTGACATTTTCCACTTCAATACCCTTGATTTCATGAAGCACCCCTTAGAATAACATTCCTCTATCTCAGTAAATTTAATCGATGTACTCCCTTCCCCTGAAAAGAAATATTTTCTTCCCCCAATCCCCTTTCTGGGTTTTCATAATTGATTGAAATGTTAGGTAATGAATCTTGCATTGATTGTTGTAGTGGTCTAGAGAAATGTAATTCATGTTTGTTTGATGATTTCTTAAACACTGAGGAATCACTGACCATCGATGATACGACTAAGCTTGTAAAATCTCATTCCTCATTTGAGGATGATACCATTGAGAAGTTAGATGATATTAGAGACCTATCACTTTCACACACACTCCCATAAATCCAAAATCCACCTAAATTGGAACTAAAGAAACTTCATCAGGAATTAAAATATTCATATCTTGAGAATGGAAACAAGTTTCTTATCATCATTGCTAGTTCACTCCATATTGAGCATGGATTGAGACTGCTTGAACTTTTGAGGGAGTATAAACAAAATTTGGGATGGACACTTGCTAGCATTCTTGGTATAATCCCATCAATTTGTACACACCATATTTTGTTAAATGATGAGGCTAAACCTATGAGGCAATCACAACGTCGACTGAACTCAAACATCTTAGAAGTTTTGAAAAATGAAATAACAAAATTATTGTCTACTGGAATCATTTACCTCATCTCTAATATCCAATGTGTCAGTCCCATTCAAGTAGTTCCTAAAAAATTTCCTAATAGTAATTAAAAATAAAAATGATGAATTGGTTCCAACTCATGTGCAGAATAGTTGGCGTGTCTGCATATACTATCGTCGACTAAACCAACACACTAGGAAGGACCATTTCCCTTTGACATTCATTGACCAAATTCTAGAGAGGCTAGCAGGTAAGTCCCATTACAGTTTTCTTGATGGGAATTCTGGATATTTTCAAATACATATTGCCCTGGAGGATCAGGAAAAGATGACCTTCACTTGACCCTTTGGCACATTTTCATATAGGAGGATTCCATTTTGTCTGTGCAATGCTCTATGTACTTTCCAGTGATGCATGGTTAGTATTTTTTCAGATTACCTGGATAATTTCATGGAAGTATTCATAGATGATTTCACTATTTATGGATCCTCTTTTGATTAATGTTTGAGTATTCTTGCTTTAGTCCTACATCACTATATTGAAAATAATCTTGTATTAAATTATGAGAAATTACATTTCATGGTGATACAAGGTATAGTTTTTGGAAATTTCATTTCTAGGAATGGTATCCAAGTAGAAAAATCAAAAGTGGATGTCATTTATTCCTTACCATTCCCCAAAAATGTATGGGATGTGTGGTAATTCATAGGTCATGCTGGATTTTACCATCGTTTCATTCATGAATTTAGTAAAATTGCACTCCCCCTCTCCCAATTACTCCAAAAAGAAAAATAATTTGTTTTTAATAAATAATTTGAGGAATATTTTAACATGTTAAAATGGAGTCTCACGTCACCCTCGGTAATCCAACCACCTCAGTGAGATTTACCATTTGATCTCATGTGTGACACCTCTAACTATGTAGTGGGGGCAGTCCTGTCACAAAGGGTGAATCTAGCTCCACATGTCATTTCCTATGGCTCATGTACTTTGGACCCTACCCAAGGAAACTACACCACAACTGAAAAATAATTTCTTTCCATTGTTTTTTCCTTATATAAATTTTGGTCATATATTTTAGGGTATAAAGTTATTGTGTTCTCAGACCTTGTATCCCTTCAAAATATCCTTAAGAAATCAAAATACAAACCACGTCTCATTCATTGAATGCTCCTCCTTCAGGAATTCAATTTAGAAATTAGTGATAAAAAAGGAGCAGAGAATGTGGTGGTTGACCATATCAGTAGGATTCCGCCATCCACGGACATTGAATCATCCCCCAATATTCCTATAAATGACATATTTCTCAATGAGAAATTGTACCGAGTGCAAGATATTATTCCTTGGTATGCAGAAATTGTAAATAATTTGGTATCATCTTGAATTACAACTGATTTCAAAAAAAATCAGGTCGACCGTCTAAAACATGAGTCTCATTGGTAAATTTGGGATGACCCCTACCTTTGGCACAACTGTAGTGATCAAGTCCTTAGGATTTGTGTTCCTGATAGTGATTTTATGTCTGTCCTTAGATTATTCCACACTATTGCTTGTGGGGGCCACTTTGGTCCCCAACAGACTGCTCACAAAATCCTTGATTCTGGTCTCTTTTGGCCAACACTTTTTCAATATTACCATGACTTCTGTTAATCTTATCCTCGCTATCAAAGAATGGGGAATGTATCTAAAATAAATGACATGCCACAAAAACTCTTAATCTTCCATGACATTTTCGATGTTTGGGGCATTGAATTTATGGGACCATTCCCTAATTCATTTGGTAACCTGTACATTATTTTGGCAGTGGATTATGTTTCAAAATTGGTAGAGGCATGAGCTACAAGGATTGATGATTATAAGGAAGTTGTGGAAATTTTTAGAACCCAAATTTTCTGTAGGTTTTGCTTACCTAGGTTCATCATTAGTGACCAGGGTTCTCATTTCTGCAACCAAACAATGAAATCTCTTTTGTGTCGGTATGGGGTCGGTCATAGAGTGTCTACTATATATCACCCACATAACAATGGTCAAGCTAAGATGTCAAATAGATTGGTAAAAAAGATTCTTTAAAAACAATTCAACTCAATAGAAAAGATTGTGAAACGTCTTGATTCTAGGTTCCACTCAACGGTGCCCCGAACTCGGTTTGCCACAAGACCTCAAGCGCATTTCCCCAATCTCCAGAGGCTGTCGACTAGTAGCAAGGGCCCAAGTCTGATAGTGGGGAAACTATGCCCTCATTTTTCAAAGTGTAGTGCAGCGTAATATAACATAAACATACAACAACAGCGGAAGCAATAAAACATACGCAACTGAAATAAACAACTGCAGTAAATAAAACCAACCAGTATACAGGTAACGATGCAACATGCCTCAATTTTAAGAAAATAGCCAAAACATGTTACACGATCAATACAATACAACTGAAGTTCAAGTACAGAAAACCAAAATAGAACAGCTCGCGGCTTCGCGAGCCAACGCTCGGTCCCATGCTCTCTGACACCCCAGCATCAATAAAGTACCTGTATAGGGACCCTTTCCCTTATCTACACCAGAAGAAACGTAATCTGTTTGGGCCGAAAAGCGTGACCCAAACAGGGTGTGAGAAATAAATTCCCAGTAGGAACCCACCAAAGGCTCGTGCCCAACTGTGTGAAAGCATGCAACAATAGTGTGCAGTAGTAAAATGCAATAAAGTAAGCAGTATTGAAAGTAACTAACTTAACCAGTTATATTGCCATTTTAATATCCATTTCTTCATTTAATTTAAAATTTTACTATAGTGAATATTATAAGAAAACAGCCAATGTCCTCAGACATGTAAACTCCTACCCTCAGGTAAAGAGAAATCCAAACACAATAATTTTCCCACAGGCACACGGATATTGCCCACAGGCGTAAGTAGTGTCACCCACAGGCACAGAATCAACTACCCACAGGCATGGAAGAAGTTTCCCACAGGCTAAGTAGTACAATTCCCACAGGCTAATCACAACACTTCCCTTAGGCTAACAGGTAACCAGGCCATGACCAACATATAAACATGCAATTAACATACAATTCCTCCCAAGGAAACGTAATGCATAATTTAAACATGACATACCCTAGGGTATCTTGGCCAAACGGCTAAATAGAGGAACACACCCCGGGGGTGGTCCTGAATCCAAGCACTGATCCCAAACAACAGTTTCACAATTTTATTTAATCACCTATACAATTATACGTATTAAAATAGCCATGGCCTCAGCCACACGACACCCCAACATGGGTTCGTGGCACTAAAATACCCAAAACACACATCAGTTGGAAAAATAAACACCAATCCACCTGCATTTAATGCCAACGAACGTTATATGTGAACGTCGATTCCAGAAACGCCCAATAATGACGTATATCTAACATAGAATAAACTCTGTTTAAACTTAAATAACTCCCTCTAGGGAAATAATTGGCAAGAGACACACCAAGAGAAGGAATCTCTTACCCGTGCGGTTCCAACGAGATCGACAGAGGTGGAATCGGATTCCCAGTTCGTGATCGACAGATCTCCAAAGCCTCGGCCTCCTCTCCCGAGCTACCTCTTCCCGTTATAAGCCTTCCCTGTGAACAGGGGAGGATACTACCCATTTTAAGTGAAAAAAAAGTACACAACGTGTATTTACAAGTACATGGCGTGTACTTCCCATTTTTAAACTGTTCCTCTGGCAGCTTCCCGCCAGCGTGGCACTGTTCACCTATCAACATGACTACATGGTGTGTCTGCATGAGCACACGGTGTGTTCTACCGCACAGCTGGCCACCGCCTTACTATTTGCCTGCCGACTGACTACACGGTGTGTAAAGGACCACTACACGGCGTGTAGTCGGTTCCTACACCCTTCATTGCCGGCATGGCCACACGCCCTGTGTACTCATCCCACACAGCCAAAAGTACATGGCGTGTGGAAAAGTACACGGCGTGTACTTCCAAAATTTAGGATTTTTCCCCATTTTTCGTATTTTCTTAAAAAAACTTAAGCAAAGGAGAAAATAAGAAACCCATAACTCAAAATAATAACCGGGTTCTTACAAACTTCCCCCCTTAAAGAAATTCATCCTCGAATTGCCCTTCCAAGGGTGGAGAATATATAGCTGAGAACAGCTCTGGCCATTGAGCACGTACGTTGGTCTCCCGCTCCTAGGTTTCATCCTACACTCGTTCATGCTACCATTGTACCCGTATGAGAGGAACTGACCGACCTCGAAGAACCTTCCTTCTCCTGTCAATGATATGAATCAGATGCTCCTCAAAGGACGCATCAAACTGAAGCTCAACCTCCTCGGGATGAAAGGTCTGAGACGGGTCTGAATAATAGTGGTGCAATTGAGATACATGGAAGACGTCGTGAATGGCTTGGTACCTCTGTGGTAACTGCAACCGATAGGCAACCAGTCCGACTCTCTCCAGAATCTAAAATGGCCCCACATACCTCGGTGAAAGTTTAACTTGTATCCTGATCCGTTTGTGTCCCAACCTCGGAGAAACAACTAGAAAGACCTGATCCCCGACCATGAAATCCAAGGGTCATATGCAGCGATCAGCATAAGATTTCTGACAAGACTGTGCGGTAGCCATCCGCTTCAGAATCAACTAAACTTGCTCTGCAGTCTCCTGCATGAGACATGGTCCCAGTAAAGCTACCTCACCTGCCTATAACCATCACAAAGTTGATCGGCATGTCCTACCATATAAATCCTCATAAGGTTTTATCTAGATAGTTTCCTGAAAACTGTTATTGTAGGAAAACTTGACTAGGGGTATATGCATCTCCTAAGATCCCCCAAAGTCTAAGATGCATGCTCGCAGCATGTCCTCAAGCACATGTATCGTACGCTCTGATTGGCCATCTGTCTGAGGGTGGTATGTTGTGCTCAGAAGCACCTGTGTACCCAGTTCCCTCTGAAAACTCTGCCAGAAACGAGACGTAAAACGAGTGTCCCTATCTGAAATGATAGAACGAGGAACCCCATGAAGACATACGATCTCTCGGATATACAACTTCCTGAGATCATCAACACTAAAGGTCTCCCTGATTGGAAAAAAGCGAGCTACCTTCGTGAGTCTATCCACAACAACACACACGGAATCATTGCCTCGAGGTGACCTTGGAAACCCCATCATGAAATCCATCACAACATCATCCCATTTCCACTCCAGAATGGGTAACTACTATAACAGTTCGGCTGGCCTCTAATGTTCCACCTTCACCTGCTGATAGGTGGAACACCTCATAACAAAACCAGCTACCTCTCTCTTCATACCCGGCCACCAGTACTGACGTCTCAAGTATCGGTACATCTTGGTAACCTCAGGATGAACTTCCCAAGCTGAAGCATGAAACTCCCGCATCAGCTACTCTCATATATCCCCTGGAACCCATACTCGTCCATGGAAACGTAGAACCTCATCATCGCCTATTGTCCAGCCAGGAGGAGGGTCCTCACTTTCCACTGACTCCCGAAGAACTAGGCCTTCCGAATCAGATAGTTTTCTCATCCTCGCTCTATCAAGGAGGTTAGAAGTCACAGCTAAAGAGGACAGATAAGTTTGCCCCAGATTGTTGTGCACCTCCAAATGCATCTCAGAGAACAAATCCATAAGCTTCCACTCACCACTGGCCTCCTGCACAGCCTGTATCTGAGTCTTCCTGCTCAGTGCATCATCTAATACATTACCTTTACCATGTGTATAGGCAAGCTCAAAATCGAAGGACGGTAGGTATTCAACCCACCTTCACTGTCTCAGATTCAAGTCACGCTGAGTAAAGATATACTTGATACTTTTTTGGTCGGTGAAAACCACAAAATTCTCTCCCAATAGATAATGTCTCCAACAGCGCAATACATGTACAACTGCAGCCAACTCGAGATCATACGTTGGGTAATTCCTCTCATGTGGCCTCAACTGCCGAGACCTGTACGCAACAACTCGATCGCTCTGCATCAACACAGCTCCTAGCCCAATACCTGATTCATCACAGTAAACTGTATAGCTCTCCCCCTACTCTGGGAGTATCAGGATCGGTGTTGATGTCAACCTTCCTTTCAGGTCCTAAAAGGCTATCTCATAGGCTTCTGTCAAAATTAACTTCACACCCTTCTTAGTCAAACCTGTCGACAGCGCTGCTAAGCGGGAGAAGTCCTGGATGAAACGTCTGTAGTAACCAGCCATCCCTAGGAAACTTCGTATCTCAAACACGTTCTTTGGCTGCTCCTAGGAAACTATTTCTCTCACCTTCTCTGGGTCTACTGCAACTCCTTCCTCTGAGATGATATGACCCAGGAAGTGAATCTGGTCCATCCAAAAGTGGCACTTAGAGAGCTTAGCATATAGTCGATTCTCTCTCTGTGTACTCAATACGATCTCAAGATGGGTGGCATGGTCCTGTCGAGTTTGAGAGTAAACTAAGATGTCGTCCATGAATACAACCACAAAAGAATCAAGATACAGATGGAACACATGATTCATCAAAGCCATGAAAACTGTTGGTGCATTCGTGAGTCCGAATGGCATAACCGTATACTCGTATAGACCATACCTGCTCCTGAAAGCCGTAAGAGGTATATCAGATGGTCTTACGCATAACTGATGATATCCTAATCTCAAGTAAATCTTTGAGAACACTCGTGCTCCATGAAGTTTATCAAAAAGAACATCTATCCTTGGAAAGGGATATCGGTTCTTAACCGTCAACTGGTTCAGCTTCCGATAATCCACACAGAGTCTGAGGGTACCGTCTGCCTTCTTCACAAAGAGAACTGGCGAAACCCATGGAGAAGTACTAGGTCAGATGAAACCCTTTGCATTTAACTCCTCTAACTGCCTCTTGAGCTCCTGGAACTCAGGCGTAGCCATCCTATAAGGAGGAATGGACACCGGTGTTGCTCCTGGAACAAGTTCAATAGAGAAATCCACGTCACGCTCTGGAGGTAGACCTGAAAAGTCATCTGGGAAGACATCCCTAAAACGATCAACCAATAGAGGGAAATCCATCTGACAAGTCCCCTGATCATCCAGATATAAACTCAAAATCTGGGCTGTGACTCCACCTCGCCCATGATGCTCCGTTCCAGCTCGACTTGCCTGAACATCCCACTCGCCCTTTTATAGAAACTCTCCTCCCTCTGGTGATGTGAAACTCACCCTGCGACGGTAGTAGTCTACAAAGGCTCGAAAGGGAACCAACCAGTCCATCCCAAGAATGACGTCATAATCTGTCATCTCTAAGACATAGAGGTCCCAAAGAAAGTGACACCCATCAACCTCAATGGGGCACTCCTTTCACTGACGTACACCAGTCGTCCTAGTCCCCAATGGAGTGTCTAGCATCATGATAGTAGAAGAAGTAGAAACATAGAGCTCAAGGCTCTCCAGAACGGGTACAGATATGAAACTATGTGTATCACTCGTATCGAAAAGAACTGAAGATAAGACAGAAGATACTAGAATAGTACCTCTGACTGTAGAAGGTTCGAGATCCTACTCTTGTTGGGTCTGTTGCACTGTATATGCTTGCCCAGTGTTGCGGCCATGCGACACAGCCTGTCTACCCTGAGTTGTCCTGCCTTGCTGCCTCTGAGATCCTGGTGTCTGGATACCATGGCCACGACCACCATCTATGCCTGCATTCCCTAATGTACTCCAGTTCCCTGACTGGTAAGAAGCTGTTGGTCTTGATCCCGCACGCGGAGTCTGCACAGAACCCCTCTCACTATCCATCGGTGGAAACTCCCTACAAAAGCATTGCAGATGACCCATACTGCCACAATCTCGGCACTCCAATGGGTCTCATGGACATTGTGGCCTCTTGTGCCCCTCTCTACCACACTAGTAGCACATGAACTGGCCACTTGAAGAATTCTTCTAACTGGTACTACCACCCTAAGAGAAGTCCATCTGTCTCTTCCTCTTACCAGCAGCAATAGTACCAGTAACTGGTGCTGAACCGCCCTGGCCCACACCACTAGATTCCTGCAGGTTCCACTCTGTAATCAGCGCCTGGTTCACAATAGCGTGTACTGAAGGCAACCTGAAAACATTACCAGTGCTCGGATTTCATACCGAAGACCATCCTCAAAGTGTATGGCTCTCAGCGTCTCATCGCCCACCAGAATGGGTGAAAAACTCTGTAGCTCGGTAAAGTGAGAAGAATAGTCCATCACCGACATAGCGCCCTACTGCTGATTCATGAACTCTCAAGCTCTATCTACCCTCAGCGTCTCGAGAAAGAAGAATTCATAGAAGACTACCTAAAAATCTTCCCACACCATGTCTATGTGATTCTCTGAATGGGTGGTAACATCCCACCACCTCTTGGCGGAATCACGCAGCATGTAAGTCGCGAGCTTGACCCTCCGCCCTGGAGGTGTCTCAAGATGCTCGAAAATAGTCCGCATCGACCCCAGCCAAGACTCCGCAACCTGTGGTCCGCCATCCCCTGAAAATGTATGTGGATGATGCTGCTGGAATATGTGAGTAAGCTCATCCATAGATGTGGAAGTTGGTGGTGCTCCCTGAAAGGTCTGCATGAACCGCATAAACCCTTCACAGAACTGCGCCTCCGTGCCTGTGTCCAGTATAATGGATGGCGCCTCATCTGACTTTGCTGGAGGATCTACTAGTATCCCATGGCCCACCATCTCTGGAGTATACTCGTCGCCGCTCTCCTGGAAAACAACGCATGGTCGTCTAGGTGTCATGACACTACAAGGTTGAAAACACGCCTTAGATCAATATTTAACAAGACTGAAAATGAAGGAACCACAAAGGGAACAAGAGGAAGATGGCATTTCAAGATTTGAAAAACATGACTACATGGCGTGTATAATGACTACACAGTGTGTACTTGACTTCCCTTCCCCTGCCTGAGTCCTTCTGCATGGCTAAGCCACACGGCTTTCGTTTAACAAAAACTACACGGCGTGTATATCATATACACGGCATGTATGGTGTTATTTTCCAACTTCCTGTGTCGTCTGTGACATGGCCGACTACTCGGCTTGACACTACATGGCATGTTAAACCCGCACACGACGTGTACACCACCCCGTTTTCCAGTCACACGGCTAACTCCACACAGTCTGTCCTCGGACAAGACTACACAGAGTGTCCCACAGGTACACGACGTGTTCAAGGAGAGGTGACACTGACCCGTGTTGTTAGTTACACGGCCGAGTCCCCATGTCACACTACATGGTGTGTTCATCATTAACATGGCATGTATGTCCCAAGGTATCCTCCTTCCGTGTTGTTAGTTACATGGGAAGACTCCAGGTCAACACTACACGGCATGTACATCCGGTACACGGCGTGTTTTCCCCAAGCTCTTATCTTCCCTGTGTCACCGCCCACACAGTTTGTGACACGGGTAGAGACTACACGACGTGTACTCGGGGTACACGGTGTGTACTCAAAAACTTAGTTTTTCTTCCCGAACAGAAGAACACACACGGCGTGTGTAAAGTACTACATGGCGTGTATACTGGCTTTCTGGACAGTATGCCTCAGAAACTTCTCCGGAACCCAAAAAACACTAAAAACAACACCTAAGTGTCAAATTCTGATCTTTGAGGGCCCATACTCCCCACGAATCAAAGTTTGACATCTTATCTGTGTTATAACAAAATAAACAGTTAATGATCCACCAAATTCTGGTCAATGGGGGCCCATACTCCCCAAAAACCAAAGTTTTCCATCCATTCTACTAACCGGCTCACACAAGAAAATACCCTATCACATAGCAGGTATTTATCAAGCAGTTATCACAACAACATGCTTTACTAGAACAACAAATATCACAACAACATGCAGTTTCTAATGCACCTACATGGCATGGAACTATTCATGGAATGTGATTTCTAGCATGTGCCTAAATGATGCATGAGATGTTATACCCTCATCTCATCAGGTTGCAACTAAATAGAACCCGTAGATAAAATATAACCAGTACAATCACAAGTACATCACCCAATGGTGAAAACAAATCAACTGTAAAATTTGCAAAATCAAAAGAATTGCAAAAATACGAGGTAGACTGGCTTTTCCCTGTACACAGGTTAGCTACGCCCGGGCACAGCGTATTACCAGCAACCGTTTTCATCCTATCCCTGACTAAGGCTCCAAATAGTATGTCAAAGAAAAGAACCCCCTCTGATACCACTTTGTAATGTCCCGATTCCGGGAGCCACTCAACGGGTGCCCCGAACCTGGTTCGCCACAAGACCTCAAGCACATTTCCCCAAACGCCAAAGGTTGTCAACTAGTAGTGAAGTCCCAGGTCTGATAGTGGGGAAACTATGCCCTCATTTTTCAAAGTTTATCACAGCGGAATATAATATAAACATACAATAACAGTGGAATAAATAAACCATATGCAACTGAAAGAAACAACTGCATTAGATAAAACCAACCAGTATACAGGTAACGATTCAACATGCCTCAATTCTAAGAAAACAGCCAGAACATGTTACACGATCAATACAATACAACTGAAGTGCAAGTACAGAAAATCAAAATAGAACAGCCCGCAGCATCGTGAGCCAATTCTCGGTCCCATGCTCTCTGACACCCCAGCCGCAATCAAGTACCTGTATAGGGACCCTTGCCCTTATCTACACCTGCAGAAACGTAATCTTTTTGGGCCGAAAAGTGTGACCCAAACAGGGTGTGAGAAATAAATTCCAAGTAGGCACCCACCAAAGGCCCGTTACTAACTGTGTGAAAGCATGAAACAACAGTGTGCAGTAGTAAAATGAAATAAAGTAAGTAGTACTGAAAGTAACTAACTTAACCAGTTATATTGCCATTTTAATATCCATTTCTTCATTTAATTTAAAATATCACCACAGTGAATATTCTAAGAAAACAGCCAATGTACTCAAACACGTAAACTCTTATCCTCAGGTAAATAGAAATCCAAACACATTAATTTTCCCACATGCACACAGATATTGCCCACAGGTGTAATTAGTATCGCCCAAAGGCACAGAATCAACTGCCCACAGGCACGGAAGAAGTTTCCCACAGGCTAAGTGGTACAATGCCCACAGGCTAATCACAACACTGCCCTCAGGCTAACAGGTAACCAGGAAATTCCCAATATATAAACATGAAATTCACATATAATTCCTCCCAAGGCAAGGTAATGCATAATTTAAACATGGAATACCCTCGGGTATCCTAGCCAAATGGCTAAACAGAGGAACACACCCTCGGGGTGGTCCTGGATCTAAGCAATGATCTCAAAAATAGTTTTACAACTTTATTTAATCACCTATACAATTCTAGGTATTAAAATAGCCACGACCTCAGCCACACGACACCCCAACATGGGTTTGTGGCACTAAAATACCCAAAACACATAGCAGTTGGAAAAATAAACACCAAGCCACCTACCTTTATTGCCAATGAACGTTATACGTGAACGTCGATTCCAGAAACGCCCAAGAAAAAAGTATATCTGACATAGAAGAAACTCCATTTAAACTTAAATAACTCCCGCTAGGGAAATAATTGGCAAGAGACACACTAGGATAAGGAATCTCTTACCCGTGCGGTTCCAACGAGATCGACGGAGGCGGAATCGGATTCTCGGTTCACGATAGACGGATCTACAAAGCCTCGGCCTCCTCTCCCGAGCTCCCTCTTCCCGTTCTAAGCCTTCCCTGTGAACAGGGGAGGCTACTGCCCATTTTAAGTGGAAAAAAAAAAGTACACGGCGTGTATTTCCAAGTACAAGGCGTGTACTTCCCATTTTTAAACTGTTCTTCTGACGGCTTCCCGCCATCGTGGCACTGTTCACTTGTCGACATGACTACACGGCGTGTCTGCATGATCACACGGCGTGTTCTGTCGCACAGCTGGCCACCGCCTTACTATTCACATGCCGACTAACTACACGGCGTGTAAAGGACCACTACACGGTGTTTAGTCGGTTCCTACACCCTTCATCGCCGGCATGGCCACACGCCCTGTGTACTCATCCCACACGGCCAAAAGTACATGGTGTGTGGAAAAGTACATGGCATGTACTTCCAAAATTTAGGATTTTTCCCCATTTTCCGTATTTTCTTAAAAACACTTAAGGAAAAGAGAAAAGAAGAAACCTGTACCTCAAAATAAGAACCGGGTTCTTACAGATTGGAGTCTTCAACTTGGTGATTCATTATGGGCCTACCGTACAGCTTTCAAAACTCCCATAGGAATGTTACCCTATCAGCTTGTGTTTGGAAATAGTTGTCACCTCCTTGTTGAGATTGAGCACCGGGCCTACTAGGTCATAAAACAATGAAACTCTAATCTTTCTGGTGCAGGTGCTCAAAGGAATCTTCAAATTCAGAAGATGGAGGAAATGATAAGAGATGCATATGAGAACTCCATGATTTGTAAGGAGTGTACCAAGGCTTCCCACGACCGTATCATCCTTCATCGTGAGTTACACAATGGGTATAAGGTCATCCTTTATAATGCAAGGATAAAGTTGCATCCATGTAAGCTTTTTTCCTGCTGGTTTGGCCCATACATTGTTGTTAATGTATCTCCATTTGGTGTTGTTTAGGTTCAAAATGAAGAAACCAAGAAAAACTTCACTGTTAATGGGAAGCGGAAAAAGCACTTCCATGAAGCCCTTTCGGAATTCCCAATGGAGGAAATCCATGTTCAAGAAGCAACATACCAGTGAAACACACCTGGTTTTATCCTTACTTCTCACATTCTCAATTATTATAGTGAGAACACTACACATTATTGTTGTGGGGGATGGGTACATTCCTGGGTTAGTTAGGAATTTTCATCTTCTTTCTTTTTTCTTCTTTCTTCTCTTTTTTTCCTTCTTTATGGTATTTTCACTTTTCCCCATCTTTTTGGGTTCATTATTATTTTCATTTTATTTCTTATTTCTTCTCTTTTTCACCTTCTTTATGGTATATTTACTCCCCCCCTTATGGTCACAAAATCGTGGAACTTACTGAAAATGCATGTTGAAATTTTTGATTCCATGTTGATTTAACATTTGATAAAAAACATGTATTTGTTTTGGATCGAATGTTTGTATGAATTTAACTTCTGGGAGTGATTTTTAGTAAATTGGTTTTCAGTCAATGATATAAATGGTTGTATTAATGTGAAACATTTGATATGATTGATGCCCCTTGTGTGAGTAGTTTTTGGGAAAACTGTGTCACTAATATCTCCACACATTTTTGCACCAAACCACAAAGTGTGAATATTTATTAATTAATATAAGGTAAATATATGTTAGGTTAATATTTTTCATCTATAAATGATATTTCCATACATTCGTTCCTTATTCGATCTGTTTCATTACTGTACCAGATTTACCTATGCGTGTGTACCTAATTTCCAACTTTTGTACACCCTAAAAAAATGGGTTGTGTCTTGGGAAAGTCAAAAAACCACTCATCCTCAACCTTTGATCTTATTATAACTATTGTATTGGTTCCAAAAGTTGGGAAGAAGAAGAACAAGAAGGAAGACTCTAGGGATTCCTCGCGAATACCTTTCATGGTGCTCCATGGCCCCGCACCCGCCACGGAGCCAGGAGAAGGGATGCTATGTGGACAGATTTGATGTTCCCGAGCCCGCCATGGATTAAAGAGGTGGGATGATCTGCGAACAGGTTTGATGTTTGTGAGACCACTGCGGAGCAAGGTGGCGGGATACTCCGCGAAAGGGATTGATGTTTGCGAGCCCACCATGGAGCAAGGAGGCTGGATGCTCCGTGAACAGCTTTGACGTTTGCGATCCCACCATGGAGCAAGGAGGCAGGATCCTCCACGAGCCTCTTTGATGTTCACAACCCACCGTGGAGCAACCTATGTCTTCACGTTCAGCGAGCTTTGCTTTGTGGTGCCTCTTACCTATAAATACAGGGCTCCCCTCGAGTCCAAAATACGGATCATCCGACCTTTCAACTTCTGAGATCTCATATCATGAATCACTTCTTTCTCTGCAAACCATGTGCTTCTCGAGGTACTTTTTCATTGTGAAGTGCCTCCCCCTTTTCTTTAATTCAAACCCTCTTCCAAGAGGGATGCCTTTCACGAATCCCATGGGCCTTCACTAAGGAAGGGGATCCCCACGGAGACTTGGGTCATTGCGAAGCATTTATGCTTCACGAAACACCCTCCATGCACACATGACCCACATGATAAGGAAGGTTCATTGTGCTTCACGAAGAACATTAATTCACAACACCTTTCTTCTCAAGGAATTTCTTCGTGAATGCCATTTTACTTTACGAAGCTCCTTCTATATACACAGGTTCCCTATGCCTAGGCTAGGCCACTTCGCTTCGCGAATCATACCCCTTCATAAATCCCCTTCACTAAGTAGAGCACCAAATCTCTACAAGGATTCTGCCTATGAACTCCTTTGCCCTGCAACTCCTTTTACTCTGCAACCCTCCAGGTTTACACGAAGTAACTTTAAAGCCCCTTGGGTGGTGCTTCACATTGCATTGCTTCGCCTCATGCTTCTTCACATAGGCATGCTAACAGCTACTTATTCTTTTCATAGCCACGCTAACGTGGACCCCCAATGGGATCACCTCTTGACACCCCCTATTCATGACATTATCGATGCCTTCCTTCCCTCAAGGTTGGGTGGGTATCATTTATGTAAGTCCAAGGGGTGAGGAGAAAACCCACCTCGTCCAAGCTGCAGGATGTTAAAATATCAAGCACCATCATTCTCAACACAAGACATTAAACTATGACTTCTCCCTATACCTTGCACGTGGGGTTCCCCATTTCGGACATTATCTATGACCACTGGTCTCCACGGGAGTGAGATCATTCCTCACATGGAATGACATCCTCTTTATCAGAGCGGTGTCTGTCTGCGAGGAAAGGGAAACCACCCTCATGTAAGCCCCTAGATTTTATTGCAGGAGGTAGCATCCCTACTCCTCCTCTCTTCCTGGGTGCCAAATCCCTCTCCCATTGGGCTTTGTCACTATACGGGCCTCCATCCTGGAGTAAGTCCCAATATCCATCACCTCGGGGCTTCCATCCTAGAGTAAGCCTCATGTTTCCTCTTTGGGCCGCTAACCACGTGTAAGCCCCCATTCCACTTCCCACAGATGCACCTTCAACGACATGATCATCATGTCTTTGTTGCCTCTTGTTTCTCACACCAATCATGACTCACATGGTCTTAGAGCTAGCACTGACCATGACATCCTCTCTGGGGAGCCTATAGTGTAATCCCCAAACCCAACCTGAACTACGAGGTCTTTGTTCTTTTCCAGGACAAGGTATGTAGGAATCCTCTCTGAGGTTCAAGCCCACCGTCCATTGGTCACTCTAACCCCCTTCATGTCGGTCCACCAAAACCAACCTGAACTATGAGGTCTTTGATATTTTCCAAGGCAAGGTACGTAGGAAGCCTCCCTAAGATTCAAGCCCACCATCCGTTAGTCGCTCTGACCCCCTTCACATCAGTCCACCAAACCCAACCAGAACTATGAGGTCTTTGATTTTTTCCAAGGCAAGGTACGTAGGAAGCCTCCCTAAGGTACAAGCCCCACAAACATTGGTCGCTCCGACCCCCTTCATGTCAGTTCACCAACTCCAACCTGAAATACGAGGTCTTTGATCCTTGCCAAGGCAAGGTACGTTGGAAGCCTACCTGAGGTTCAAGCCCACCATCCATTGTTCTTTCTGACCCCCTTCATATTAGTCCACAAAAACCCACCTGAACTACATGGTCTTTGATCCTTGCCAAGGAAAGGTACATAGGAAGCCTCCCTGAGGTTCAAGCCCACCATCCATTAGTACTGACCCCCCCCCCCCCTTCATGTCGGGCCACCTTCATCCCACATGATGTTAAACTGTATGCCCCATTTTCATCCTACATGATGTTAGACTACATCCACCATACAGCGGTAAGCCGTTGTGACCCCATACAGCACTAAGCCATTGGGACCCCATCCAGCGGTAAGCCGTTGTGACCCCATCCAGAGGTAAGCTGTTATGACCCCATCCAGTGGAAAGTCGTTGTGACCCCATCCAGTGGTAAGCTGTTGTGACCCTATACAGCGGTAATCGTTTGTGACTCTATCTAGTGGTAATCCATTTCCAACCCCATTCGACGGTAAGTTGTTGTCAACCCCATTCTACGGTAAGCCGTTGTTAGGTGAACTACATGGACTTTGATTACCTACTATAAGGATACAAAGGAGGTCTCTTCAAGACTCAAGCCCAACACCACCATCATCCTTGAGTTGACTCTATCTCATTCTCCACCCACTTCACTTAACCATCCATCATCCATCTTGGTTCTTACCTAGGCTGGCACATCCTGGTGGGATCATGCCACCCATCATTCATTTTAACAGAAATTGGGTAGCTAACCACACGTTAGTCCCAAAATCGGTGTTCCCTTCATGGGCTACACTCACCTGATCCACTCTAGTCTGTGTTCCGATCAGTCTGATCTATATCCAATAGATGTTAGACCTGTGGCATACCCTTTGTTAAACATGGGAAGCTAAGGAAAACCTCAGATACATGTCTATGGCCTAAAATTCTCCACGTCTGACATGGGATGCTTCGGGCTTCCGTACCCTAGAGAAGCCTATAATAAGGAGAAGAAACCCAGACACATCAGTGTTCCAACGTCCAGACATGCCAGTGATTTCCAACGTGACTACTCCCCCGACCGAAGGTTACTTCCCTGACCGGACCCCTTGGAATGTCCTGATAGAAGCTGCATAATTAGCTGGTGTCCATGGAGATATGGCACTGGGAAGAGTTTCACGAACAATGTCTTAATCTATAAGGGAGACCTAGATTAGGTGACGAGTTATGAGGAGGAATACATGGAAGGAAGAACCAACATCTCATCATCCCATTTTGATCAAGGAGAAAACGTCTCTGAACAAGGAATGGATGTCGACCACCTTTAGAAAGTGAGAATGCAGGGAAATAAACAGAATCGCCATCCTCAAACAGACAGATGCACGCGCCCCGGAAAAAGTGTCAGAAACATATTGCAATTAGTGTCATGAGGAGATCAAACAAATTTTGAGAGATGAGTGTGAGATTTGTTACAAATTCAAATTCTAAAAAAACAAAAGTAATAAATGAAGGGAGTGATGAAATGTGTAACATATGGGGATATCTAGGTCGGGAGATTATGGTTTGACATCATGGAATTCTTATGTGAGTGGTTCTTGAAATATTATTGCAATGTATGTAGGGCAGGTTCGGTGAAAAAAAAATCATTTAAATATGAATAATGTTAAAATAACCAAAATTTATTGGATAGAAAGTGGAAATAATAGCATGGAATGGTTTTCACACACACACATAGAGAGTTATTGGAATTTTTGAATTTTGAATTCCTTTCTCAATTTTGTTTCATGAGTCTCTTTGAATTTCATTGTGATATGATTTATGAGACATCTTTTTCCATTTTCATTAGGAATAACTCCTTAATGTGGTTCATGCATTGATCACATTACTTTAATGAATTAAAATTTCCTCAAATGTTAAATCTTCATGGTGTTGGGAATATATACATGCATCATTTTTTTTTATATGTGACTTTTCCTAGGAGTTCAAATGTTTAGGTGTGGGGGTGTGATCGCATAGCGGTTCACTATTCAATTCCATCCTTACACCACAGTTTTAAACTAGTTTTTTAATGAATATTAAAACTATAATAATAAATTTAACTTCATTTTTAATTCAATGAATTAATTTTTATCAATGTTAAAAAGGTAAATTATACTCGTTTTTATATTTTCATTGAAGGTGTAGGTGATTTGGAGGCCCGAAGATCATCCAGAAGAAAAATGGGCCAAATTTCATGGCATCCCATGGACATCTATCCACTTTTTTGAACAGTAAGAAAATTATGTATATCCAAATGGGATGAAACTTTGTGGGCCTCTGCAAAACATCATGGGATACAACTATTATTAATAAACCGAAGCCGAATTAAGCCATATTTTGGCCCATCCGAACCATTCTGTCCAGGGGATAGAATCTACCCGAATTCAAAAGTGTGTTTCGGTCTTTTGACAATATCTCCAAATACAGTTTTCTAATGGCCGCCAAATTCAATCTAGAGACATTCAAGTGGCCTTCCAACAACTCTTATATTTTTTTCAAGTCATGATATGGCTTATTACTATTCCATAACTGAGACACAAGTGGTATCTCAAAAATAGGGTTCCCAAAACCATGTCCTGTTTTGGATATAAAAGGCACCATGGGAACCTCATTTATAAGTTCAGCCAAGAAGTGAATCTCTGACATTTTGAAGTACTATATGAGTCTCCTCCTCATAATTGAATTTTTGGAGGCCCTTATCCTCATAGGGGAATCAATAATGAAGAAGGCGTTCCACCCGAGCTACCTTCTCCTCCCGATGTCGAGCTAAACGGTGGGCATTCGTTGTAAAGGAGATACACACATGTCAAGAGAGTTTAGATTATTATTTTAGCTACTGGTTTGGAGTAATTTGGGTTTAAAAACATTTCTTTCCATGTATCTTATATAATTCCATATTTGAATTCTTGTTTTGATGCATGTGATTTAGATACTCTTAATTTCTAACTGATCGGTGTGAGGTTTTGAGTGTGTGACTTGTGTTGTTAGGATTGGACATCATAAGAATCCTTTTCATACCCACTTTCTTGAGATTTAAATCTTATTTGGAAGCTCTTATTCCTTGCATAAGTTCTAGACCTTGAAAATATGATTGTTATGTCAAGGTTTGGTCCTTTAAGCAATGAAATAAAAGCTTAGGAATTAATTAGGATTCTAATTAATTTCAACAAAAGAATTACTCAAAACCTAAATTAATCTCCAAGAATTATGAACTTGAAATTGTGTAGTGAAATCACAATGAACCCTTTTTTCTCAAAATTATAAAACACCACCTTTCCTTGTCTACTATTAAACTATTTAATTAAGTCATTTTATTTTTCAAACTGTTTTCAAAACCACCCCATCTTTTAGTAATCTTTATTAAAAACACACACTCTAAACCCACCAAATCTCCTTGAGAGACAACCTAGGGTCTTTCATAGACTATAAATCAACATTAAAAACATAATTAATTTGATGTGTCATGAAAACTCTATCACTTTCCTCTTGGATTTTCATTCGTTAGGCATGATTTTTATAATCTTGTATATAAGAATCTCACCATCTAAACCTTTCTCGACCATTGATTATAATATATTGATGATTGTCATGAATATTTGTTATACCATACATATTAGTCCTCCATAAGGAAAATAGAAACCATGATACTCAGCTCTGAGCATGGCTCTTCTAGTTACAATGACTTTAGAAGTTCCAAAGTGAGTTACTTCAAGCTTCTTCCAAATGCTATTTACGGCTTCACAAGATGAAATTTGGATATGTCACGGCCCGACCCTACCCGGGCTCGAGCTGTAACTACCCTAAGCCTGCCTTCATAAGCCAGGGGTTGGCAACCAGCGCTGAAGGCACAACAACCCGGGGAGGCCTTTTCCTAAGCACCTGTACACACACACGCAGCACACTCAATGCAAAAGTGCAGAGTAAAAGAAAAGACAAGCAGATTAAAAGAGAAACTGCTATATATAAACCAAAAATGTGCATAGACCTCTAAACAGTACAAAGTACAAGCTGAAGATAAACTGAAAAGAAAATCGGCAAAACACGTGCCCAACCAAAAAGTGCCACAACCTAGCAACAGGTAAAACAACAGTAAACAGCTGGAAGGGTTCCCCACCTAGAACCCGACAACGACCACCACACGCGGTCCAAGCTCATGAACCCCTATGCTCCACTAAAGTCACGACCAACCTGTTCATCGTCTGCAAGGGCACACCAAGTGCGTGCAAAGCCCAAGCAGGGGGGGAGTATAAAAATAATAAGTAGGATACCCCTAAGGCTTGAGGGAGCAACAAAGGAGGTACCGACGGGTGATCAGCAGATCGAATAGGGAAAGTAGAAAGGTACAACTGAAAGTGAAGTAAAGAGTACAGTAAAGAGTCCATTTCAACCCAACAAGAGAAAGGAGATAGACTCTTCCAGACACAAGGATCTAGAAATGGTGATAATATGAACTTCTCGTCGAGTCTTCGCTACCTATAGCAGGAGAGTAGACTCATCCAACCACGATAAGTTAGACACAGAAAGCATGTGACTTACCCCGTGCGTCTTCGTCTCTCCTGGAAGGAGAGTAACCAAAACCCGAGAAGTGGGTACTGGAACAAGGTATACATATATATATGCTCTATCAAGAAACCCGAACAAGGTCGTAAGGGGATCCCCATCCCGTAGCTCAGCCCAAGAAAAGTGAGTCACCAACAGTCCCAGGAATAAACGCCATCGATGCCCAGCATCCCACACATCTGCCCCAAACTACAAGTCAAGGGGCTCAAACCACCGCACCTCGACTCTATCTGCTTTAGGCGGCACTGACTCACCCGCACAGTTTTAGGTCGCGTCACAAGGACGTGTCTCGGTGGGGGAAAGCGCCCCTCGTACTTGACAGTTCTGGGTTAAGTCAAACCACACCTCGTCACTGCCCCATAGTCGAGAGGTCTCCTCAAAGTCAAGGTCATTCCATCACCGACCCGTAAAACCAAGGGTCCCGCTCCGGTGATCACGGATAAAAGCCTCAGACTAGCCAAGTAGAAAGGACTGAGTCTGGAATATAAACGGGTGTCCCACTGCCCAGCCCTACTGGAGGGTAATTCATAATATGATATCGGGTGACCCACTGCCCAGCCCTACTGGTGGGTAATTCATAATACATCATCAGGAGACCCACTGCCCAGCTCTGCTGGAGGGTAAACCTGGAATAAGTCGTCAGGTGACCCACTGCCCATCCTTGTTGGAGGGTAGACCTGGAAGAAGTTGACGAGTGACCCACTGCCCCGCCCTGCTGGAGGGTAAACCCAGAACAAGACGACGGGCGACCCACTGCCCAGCCCTGCTGGAGGGTAGACCCTCAAGAGTCGTCGTGTGACCCACTGCCTAGTCTCTGCTAGAGGGTAAACCCTGAACAAGTCGACAGGTGACCCACTGCCCAGCCCTGCTAGAGGGTAGACCTGAAACAAGACGACGGGCAACCCACTGCCCAGCCCTGCTGGAGGGTAGACCCTCAAGAGTCTTCGGGTGACCCACTGCCTAGTCTCTGCTAGAGGGTAAACCCTGAGAAGTCGATTAGTAACCCACTGCCCATCCCTACTGGAGGGTAAAACCAGAACTGCTCTGGCCATCTCTTCTGGATGGTACAACACTGGCCAACAGAACACGGAGTGGGTATCGCGCAACCATATGACTCTAAAACAAGACTAGGGGAAACCACTCAACCCTGCTGATCTAAACCATCGAGCACAGAGCCAGGGGAAAAACTCAAACCCGATGGTCAACAAATGAGAACCGAGGGACCCTCTACGTTGCGAGAAGTCAAAAGTACACAAAGAAAAACACGGCACGCACATGGGGCCCACTCGACGTGTGGCTCCAAGTCAATCCCCAACCAAGCGCACAAACATTCTTAGGTACAAACCACATGTACTTCCAAGCGCTCCTGTATACTCCCAGAGTATACCTCATTTTCAGCCCAAGGGCTATCGTGCACACGGCACCGAACATCAACGCGAAGGCATGACGTAACATATCTAACTTGTTGTCTCAATGACTGCAGCACGACCAACCACATCTATTCAAGCATTACTTCACTCACACAGGATTGCACGCTATCACACGCCAAGGGTCCGCTACAAACACTGTAGAAGAACCGCCCTTAGGGCACCTTCACATTTCCACATTTAATGATACCACGAAAGAGATTTCGCACAACCAAATGGATCATACTGTTGTAATCCTCGTGGAAAAACAAGCGAGATAGGCTACTTACTCACCTGAAATGGTCAACCAGTGAAAAAGTTACTATTCACTGTAGCCAGGTCGGGTGGGACCCACACCATGTCCCCGAAAAAGGTCGGGTGAACTGCGCCATCGCAAAGTTATCAGAAAAACACGTCAAAAAAACTATTCATTCACCCTGAACGGATGTCTGATGGAAAAGTCGCAATACACTGCACACATCACAAAAGATGGCATGTGGGGCCCATGCCTCAACTCTGGCTTCATCGCCTGAAACCACCCTAGTCAACCTCGTCTCAATTCCTGGGTCACAACGCCGCTGACGGTGCCTAAAACGGACTCCGGATGTAGAAGTTGTCACTCCCCGTGTTATACGCAAGATGGGCCCTATGGGGCCCACACCTTAAGCCTGAACCTAGGCGGGTGGATTGTGCCGTTGCAATACCCTCAGAAAAACACACTGAATGCAGTGCTCAAACACCCCAAATGGATGTCGGGTGGAAAAATGACATTTCAATGTAAAACGTGCGAACTAGGCCCTGGGGGGCCCGCACCCTGTCTCCAACCCGAACACTTCAGAAAGCATCTCAAAAAGTTCGCACGAGGACTGTGGTCACGCTGCCGCTGACGGCGCGTCAATCGGACATCCCAAAAAAAGTTAGGTCTGATGCAGCAATCAATTAATTAATTAATTAATTAATTGTTCGTATAAAGTGTTTCGTGCCACCGAGCAAAGAAACCAGGCCGCAAGGGCTCCGAACCAATCTTGGAAGGATCATCTCAGCTTCGGGGCCATTGCGCCTCTGACGGCGCATCGAACGAACGCCCGGCTTGCGAGCCACATCTGTCACAACATTAATAATAGATTTATTATTATTAAATTAATGCATTTTGATCACCCGCCTTCGGGCATGAAACCCCAGAACCCTGGAACCCACTTCAACAAGGTCGCCTCGCCGACACGATCCCACAGCCGCTGACCGCGTGTCAATCGGACGCGCCGTTTGCAAGTTACGGCCCCCGGACTATATGGGGGCCCAAATGGGCCGGTCCGGACCGGCCGGCCCGGTCCGGACCAACCCGTCGCGGACCTCTCAAAGCCATCGGACCTGAGCGGGTCCGGTTCTCCAACATAGACCGGCCGAATAGGCCGGTCTCCCCACGTCACGCTGGCAGGACCCGCGTTCGGCGGGTCCTTTTCCACGTCGCCGCCCGAGGCGGTCAGCGCATCGGCTCCTCCACCGAGCGCGACAGCTCCTCCCTGCCGCTTGGCTCCGCGCCTCGCCATGCCGGAAGAGCGCCGCCTCCTGCATGAGCCGAAGCCCGCCGCCTCTTCTGAAGCCTACCGCCACCGCTGGAGCTCTCCGCCGCCGCTGGAGCTCCAAAATCCAGCCAGAGAGCTCCCAAAACCACCAGAAAAACACCTTAAAACCCGCTGTTTTCGGCAGACGGCTATGAGCGCGCCGGGACTCGGATTTTCAATCCAAAACATGTGTCGAGAATCTCAGAACCCGTACTAAGAAAATCTGTGCCTCGCTCGACAATTAATCAGTAATTCGATCTGCAGATTTGTGTTCAAAGTTAAGTACGGGAATGAAAAAAAAACAAAACGCAACCTCCTACCTCGATGTGCTTCGCCCGATGCTTCCTGCGCGATCTGCCACCACCACAACGCACCACCTTGATCGAAGGAGGAGGAGGAGAGGTATTCCTTGTTTGGGAGATCTTTCGCCAGAGAGCAGTAAAGGAGGATATGGAGGGGTTGATTAGGGTTTTTAAAAAGAAAATTAATTTTAATTTTAATTAATTAAAACCCCCAATTTAACTCGCATCTGAAACTTCCGACGGGGTCAAGGTTAAGCCTCCCCTAGGGTAAACACCACTCTCTGAGCGCAACGGCTATCTCAGAATTTCAATCTGAGGCCCCATTCAAAAGTTATTAAACTTAGCATCTGAGGCTGCCAAATTACAAAAACGCCCCTGGGGCCATTTTTCACAGACGGGCCGCGCCCGCAAAACTTACACCCTTCATAGGGTAAACGGCACGTTATGAACTCAACGGTGCCATCAGTTTTTCAATCTGAGCCACCATTTAAGAGATACTTGAGTTTAACCATTAAACGAATTAATTAATTAATTAATTTATCCGTTTAATGTTCCAAAAGCGAGCGAGGGGTCCAAACGTCCTGCGCCGACAAGTTTTATATCATTCCTAGGGAAAAAACCTCATTCCAGACCCATCCGTACACTCATATTTCTGATATGAAGAACCGTTTAGGAGTTATCCCATTTATTTGGCGTTTCCAGTGTGAACGCAATGAAAATTTAATTCTGGCCACACTGGGGCTCGGAATCGCATGTCGTATGAAGGCGCTGCTCTGGAATAACATCAAGAAATATCCCAAAGTCTTTCACAGTGAAAACCGGGTTCTTACATCATTCCCTACTTCAAGCTTTTCTTCCCCGAAAAGTAAAACCAGGGAACAACTCAGGGTACTAATCCCACACCTGGCTCTCCCGTACCCAGAATAACTCACGCACAGCTCTACGCCACCGCACACAGACCAAAGGACTGATCCATTCACGTGAGGTCTACCCTCACCGATGTCGTGCATAGGAGCACACACACCTCTTCTCGGGTGAGTCACGTGGGAGATGTCATGCACTCAAACCAGCCCTTGGGGTTAGGCCAGGGAGGTAGAGAACCTCACCATCCCTCTGCACGGTCTCAAACGGTCCGAAGGACCTCGGGGGTAGCTCACGTCCCCAACCAAACCTCTACATCTCATGCCACGACTGGAATCACCGCCCACACCTAGAACAAGGCCCAGTGATTCCCTCCTTTAGAATATCCATATGGTGAAATACCCAAGGATATCTGGTCATGCAAGGTTCCACAGTCGATGTCCCACAACCAAGGCTCTCTTACAGGCTCGAAAGGTGAAGGAGTTGCCAAAATCGACTAAAAGAAGGGTTCCAACTCCTTTTACCTTACCATCACAGAGTTACACTGACGCCCCGCGCCACCCTGGTAACACCTCAAATAAGGAGCAGGGAGAAAAGCATTTCACACACAGATCCGAACAATTCTACCGCAAGAAGTAGAAGATTCGTAATGTGTACCTCTTATCACCTCATACTCTGCAGGGTCATAGACATCCAGAGCTTGTGTCTGTCTCTGGTCCCAGCTGTCAGCTCCCAGGGCCTGACGTGGACCACCTAGTGGTGATGGGAAGACCTCGTAAAGTCGTCCTCCACTACCAGTTCCTCCCGCTCCTCTGTTAGCACCACCTCTCTGGGCGCTACTCCGATCATGACGTTGCCTCCATCGTGGTGGTGCACCTGCTGCCTACCCGAGGATCTATGCATGCTTGGTCGGGAAGTCCCATGCCAAGTGACCTCGCCCATCACAAGCATAACACTGCTTCTCCCTGAGCTGTCCTGGTACCCTCTGGCACCACTGTGGTGTACGACCACGGCCCGGAGCCCACTCACAGAAGGGAACCCTCGGCTGAGGCCTTGCAATTTTCAACCACAGTGGTATACGACCACGTCTCCGAAACCGGCAGTGGAAAGGCCACATGTGTCGAGGACCTGCTTGCCGACGCCCACTAGCTGCGGCAGACGTCTCGGCTCCAACGTGCCTGCTACCACCACCAACTCTAGAACGTGACAGGAATCCCTCTATCACCAGCGCCTGCTCTTGCACCCTGTCATATGTAGAAATGCCCAAGGGTACTATGACACACGAATCTCTCGGCGGAGACCTTGTTCAAACTTCCGTACTCAGAAGTTGTCATCATGGACCAAGTTTGGGTAAAAGCGTGCACGGTCTGTGAAACGAGCTGCGTACTCGGCCACCGTCATCCCACCCTGCTGAAACTACAGGAGCTCCTGAATCCGAAAGGAGCGCAAGCAGGAGGAAAAAACTCCTCATGAAACAACAACTGAAAGTTTCCCCACGAAAGCGAAGACTAATCAAGAAACTTAGTCCCCAGACTCCACCAACACCGAGTTTCTCCACGAAAAAGGTTGGCTTCCAAAGCCACTCTCTGATCTGTCGGTGTTTGCACAATCCTGAAAAGGTGAACCACTTCCTCGATCCAAACCTCTGCTGCCTGAGGGTATGGCTCACCACTGAAACTTAGCGGTCTCTGCTACTAGAACTCACGGAGCACGCTCAACCTGCACTCCAACTCAGCCTGCTCTGCAGAAGCTGTCTGCTGCTCAACAGGTGGGGGTGCTGCTACCGGCCCACCCGGAGAAAGGGGCTCGCATGATGGGTTCTGGACTGTGGTCTCGTAGCTCACAGGGTCGTCCTCACGCACCAAAGCTGGTATCTTGGCTGGCTGTATTCGCGGACAAATCCTAAATATTATCAAAGAGTTTCACGGTCAGATGAGCATATATGTATATACCAATAACAACGACGGGGAGCTGACTCAAGAAGTACAGTCAAAGACTCAATCCTATGTGATGCACAAACCAATTTTCCCAGCAACAAGTGTCTCAGCATGCCGAGTCGACAAGCGGCTTATCAGGGTCCTGGTGAATGGATATGTCGACCGCTGCACCATCACTAGACTCCCTGGCCTGAGAGCCGCTCTCGAGACACGTTAACACTGTTTCCCTAAATCCCAACCAATTCCTTTTATTTTAGGGACGTCCAAACAATGTCCCAAGAACGAACAAACTTTGATACCACTTTGTCAGGGCCCGACCCAACCTGGGCTCGAGCCACAACTACCCCAAGCCCGCCTCCATAGGCCAGGGGCTGGCGACCAGTGCCGAAGGCACAACAACCTGGGGAGGCCTTTGCCTAAGAACCTGTACACAGACACGTAGCACACTCAATGCAAAAGTGCAGAGTAAAATAAAAGACAAGCATAGTAAAAGAGAAACTGCTATATATAAACCACAAATGTGCATCGACCTCTAAATAGTACAAAGTACAAGCTGAAGATAAACTGAAAAGAAAAGGGGAAACACACGCGCCCAACCAAAAAGTGCCACAACCCGGCAACAGGTAAAACAATAGTAAACAGCTGGAAGGGTTCCCCACCTGGAACCCGACTATGACCACCGCACGCAGTCCAAGCTCCCGAACTCCTATGCTCCACTGAAGACACGACCAACCTGTCTGTCGTCTGCAAGGGCACACCAAGTGCGGGCAAAGCCCAAGCAAGGGTGAGTATAAAAATACTCAGTAGGATACCCCGAAGGCTCGAGGGAGCAACAAAGGAGGTACCGACGAGTGAGCAGTAGATCGAATAGGGAAAGTAGAAAGGTACAATTGAAAGTGAAGTAAAGAGTACAGTAAAGAGTCCATCTCAACCCAACAAGAGAAAGGAGATAGACTCTTCCAGACACAAGGAGATGGAAACAGTGAGAAGATGAACTTCTCATAGAGTCTTCCCTACCTATAGCAGGAGAGTAAACTCATCCAACCACGAGAATCTAGACATGGAAAGCACGTGGAATACCCCACGCGTCTTCGCCTCTCCTGGAAGGAGAGTAACCAAAACCCGAGAAGTGGGTACTGGAACAAGGTATACATATATATATGCTCTATCAAGAAATCCGAACAAGGTCATAAGGGGATCCTTGTCCCATAGCTTATCCCAAGAAAAGTGAGTCGCCAACAGTCCCAGGAATAAACGCCATCGATGCCCAGCATCCCTCACATCTACCCCAAACTAAAAGTCAAGGGGCTCAAACCACCGCACCTCGAATCTATCCACTTTGGGCGGCACTGACTCGCCCGCATGGTTTAAGGTCGCGTCACAAGGACGTGTCTTAGTGGGGGAAAGCAGCCCTCCTACTTGAGAGTTCTGGGTTAAGTCAAACCACACCTCGTCACTGCCCCACAGTCGAGAGGTCTCCTCAAAGTCAAGGTCATTCCATCACCGACCCGTATAACCAAGGGTCTTGCTCCGATGATCACGGAGAAAAGCCTCAGACTAGCCTAGTAGAAAGGACTGAGTCTGGAATATCAACAGGTGTCCCACTGCCCAGCCATGTAGGAGGGTAATTCATAATATGATATCGGGTGACCCACTGCCCAGCCCTGCTGGAGGGTAATTCATAATACATCATCAGGCGACCCACTGCCCAGCTCTACGGGAGGGTAAACCTGGAATAATTCATCAGGAGACCCACTGCCCAGCCTTACTAGAGGGTAGACCTGGAAGAAGTCGATGGGCGACTCACTGCCCAGCCCTGCTGGAGGGTAAACCCGGAACAAGACGATGGGAGACCCACTGCCCAGCCCTGCTGGAGGGTCGACCCTCAAGAGTCGTCGGGTGACCCACTGCCTAGTCTCTGCTAGAGGTTAAACCCTGAACAAGTCGACAGGTGACCCACTGTCGAGTCCTGCTGGAGGGTAGACCTTGAAACAAGACGATGTTCGACACACTGCCCAGCCCTGCTGGAGGGTAGACCCTCAAGAGTCGTCGGGTGACCCACTGCCTAGTCTCTGCTAGAGGGTAAACCCTGGGAAGTCGATGAGTAACCCACTGCCCAGCCCCACTAGAGGGTAAACCCAGAACTACTCTGGCCATCTCTAATGGATGGTACAACACTGGCCAACCAAACATGGAGTGGGTATCGCACAACCATCTGACTCCAGAACAAGACCAGGGGAAACCACTCAACCCTGCTGATCTAAACCATCGAGCACAGAGTCGGGGGAAAAACTCAACCCCGCTGGTCAACAAACGAGAACCGAGGGACCCTCTACGTCACGAGAGGTCAAAAGTATGCAAATCAGAACACGGAATGCACATAGGGCCCACTCGACGTGTGGCTCCAATTCAATCCCAACCAAGCGCACAAACAGTCTCAGGTACAAACCACATGTACCTCCAAGCGCTCCCGTATACTCCCAGAGTATACCTCATTTTCAGCCCAAGGGCTATCGTGAACACGGCACCCAACATCAACGTGAAGGCGTGACGTAACATCTCTAACTTTCCGTCTCAACGACCGGGGCGTGACCAACCACATCTATTCAAGCATTACTTCACTCACACGAGAGTGCACGCGATCACACGCCAAGGGTCTACTAAAAACATAGTAGAAGAACCGCCCCCGGGGCACCTTCACATTTCCACATTTAATGATACCTTGAAAGAGACTCCGCACAAACAAACGGATCATACCGTTGTAATCCTCGCAGAAAAACATGCGAGATAGGCTACTTACTCGCCCGAAACAGTCAACCGGTGAAAAAGGTACTATTCACCATAGCCAAGTCGGGTGGGACCCACACCACGTCCCCAAAAAAGGTCGGGTGAAATGCGCCATCGCAAAGCTCTCAGAAAAACACATCAAAACAACTATTCATTCGCCCCGAACGGATGTCTGATAGAAAAGTCGCAATACACTGCACACAACACAAAAGATGGCTCCTGGGGCCCATGCCTCAACTCCAGCTTCATCGCCTGAAACCACCCTGGTCAACCTCATTTCGATTCTAGGGTCACAACGCAGCTAACGATGCCTAAAACGGACTCTGGATGTAGAAGTTGTCACTCCCCGCGTTATATGCAAGCGGTGCCCTGTAGGTCCCACACCACAAGCCCGAATATAGGCGGACGGATTGTTCCGTTGCAATCCCCTCAGAAAAACACATTGAATGCAGTGCTCAAACACCCCAAACGTATGTCGGGTGGAAAAATGACATCTCAATGTAAAACGTGCGAACTAGTCCCTGGGGTTCTTCACCCTGTCTCCAACCCAAACACTTCAAAAAGCATCTCAAAAATTCCGCACGAGGATTGGGGTCACGCTACCCCTGACGGCGCGTCAATCGGACATCCCAAAAAAAAATTAGGTCTGATGCAGCAATCAATCAATCAATTAATTAATTAATTGTTCGTATAAAGCGTCTCATGCCACCGACCAATGAAACCAGGCCTCAAGGGATCCATACCAATCTTTGAAGGATTGTCTCCGCTCTAGGGGCCACCGCGCCTCTGACGGCGCATCGAACGAACGTCCGGCTTGCGAGCCACGTCTGTCACAACATTAATAATAGATTTATTATTATTAAATTAACGCATTTCGGTCACCCACCTTCGGGAAAGAAACCCCAGAACCCACTTTAACAAGTCCTCCTCATTGAAATGATCCCACAGCCGCTGACGCTGCATCAATCGGACGCGCCGTTTGCAAGTTACGGCCCCCCGACTATATGGGGGCCCAAATGGGCCGGCCCAGACCGGCCGGCCCGGTCTGGACTGGTGGTCCGGACCTACCCGCAATGGCCCTCTCAAAGCCACCGGACTCAAGAAGGTCTGGTTCTCCAACACAGACCGGAAAAATAGGCCGGTATCCCCGCGTCGTGCCAGCAGGACCCGCGTTCGGCGGGTCCTTTTCCACGTCGCCGCCCGAGGCGGTCAGCGCCTCGGCTCCTCCGCCGAGCGCGACAGCTCCTCCCCGCCGCCTGGCTCCGCACCTTGCCGCACCTACAGAGCGCCACCGCCTGCATGATATGAAGCCCGCCGCCACTGCTGAAGCCTTCCGCTGCCGCTAGATCTCGCCGCTGCCGCTGGAGCTCCAAAATCCGGCCGGAGAGCTCCCAAACCCACCGGAAAAACACCTTAAAACCCGCTGTTTTCGGCGGACGGCTATGAGCGCGTCGAGACTTGTATTTTCAATTCAAAAACGCATCGGGAAGCTCAGAACCCGTACTATGCAAATATGGTCCTCGCTGGACAATTTTTCATTAATTTGACATGCATATTTGTGTTCGAATTTAAGTATGTTAATGAAAAAAAACAAAACGCAACCTCCTACCTCGATGGGCTTCGCCCGATGCTTCCTGCGTGATCTGCCACCGCCGCAACGCACCACCTTGATCAGAGGAAGAGGAGGATAGGTCTACCTTGTTTGGGATCTCTTCCTCCAGAAAGAAAAAAAGGAGGATATGGAGGGGGTGATTAGGGTTTTTAAAAAGAAAATTAATTTTAATTTTAATTAATTAAAACCCCCTATTTAACTCGCATCTGAAACTTCTGACGGGGTCGAGGTTAAGCCTCCCATAGGGTAAACACCACACTTTGAGCACAACGGTGGTCTCATAATTTCAATCCGAGGCCCCATTCAAAAGTTATTAAACTTAGCGCATGAGGCCGCCAAATTACGAAAATGCCCCTGGGGCCATTTTTCACAGACGGGTCGCGCCCGCAAAACTTACACCCTTCCTAGGGTAAACGGAATGTTCTGAACTCAACGGTGCCATCTATTTTCCAATCCGATCCACCATTTAAGAGATACTTGAGTTTAACCATTAAACGAATTAATTAATTAATTAATTTATCCGTTTAACGTTCCGAAAACGAGCGAGGGGTCCAAACATCCTGCGCCGACAGCTTTTATGTAGTTCCTTGGGTAGACACCCCATTCCGGACCCATCCATACACTCAGATTTCTGATCTGAAGCACCGTTTAGGAGTTATCCCATTTATTTGGCATTTCCAATGGGAACGCACTAAAAATTTAATTCTGGACACACTAGGGCTCGGAATCGCAGGTCGTCTGAAGGCGCTGCTCTGGAATAACATCAAGAAATATCCCAAAGTCTTTCTCAGCAAAAATTGGGTTCTTACAGGATATATATATTTCTAGTCATAAAACAAAGAAAAGTATTTTAAACCTTAAAGTTCAGCTAGTATTCCACTTTTTCTAGATTAGTAAAGGTTCTAAGTTCCTTATCAGAAATCTTATAATCTCCAGTTAACATAATGTAGTTGTCTATACCTGTTTTTATCACAATGGTCTTCATTCTGTCTCTCCAGTGCTTATAGTCATTTCCATAGAATATCGGTGGTATAGTAGGATTGAGATTGTTCAGAGATCCAACATGAATGCCTACCACACTAAAACAAAATTTCATTCCATAAAACTTGTTAGCAGTAAAAGTTTGTAAAAATGATTAAGAAAGAAGGAGTTTAGAACAATAAAATCTTGAGAAATGAAACATATATGTGAATATAAGTATTTCAGATTCCTCCTCTAATACCAATTGTAGGATAAAATATGTATAATGAGATGCTCAAATAAAATAGGGGGTGAATTTTATACTTTAAAAATTCCTTTGTAACCTTTAAAGTTGGTATAAAAACTTTCTTAAGGAAATTTTCTTAACCTTAAGGAAATATATTTCTTAAGGTTAGATTTAAACTTTAAAAAAACTTGTTTTAAAAAAGTTAAACAAATAAGATTCTACCTTAAATCATGTAGAATCTTTAATATAATCAGAGTAACATAATTAGAAATTATAAGAAAGTTATACTTTCGAACTTTAACAAACATAAAATTGCATTGGAATAAAAAAACTTGTAATAAAGAACAAGTAACAATAAGACTTCTTTTAACCCAAAGATAAGCGTATCCAACAACCTTGGATAAAGGTTCCATGATTTATAATTTCAAGAAATTATTTCTTACCCAAACCTAGGTAATCCCTCAATCTGAAGATTGGTATCTGTCTTATTATCCCTGTAAGCCCTCAATTTAGAAGGAAATCAGAACCTCTATCTTCCAAATCTAGAATCCCATGATCAACACGATCAGAGACTGGACAAAGAAAGTCTGAACAAGTTGTTCATGCCTGAACAAGTTTTTCATGACATCTACATGAAGCACTGAGAGTTTTAAGAGCCTCTCTCTATAGAAATCACTTCACAACGTTGGATAACTTCACAAACTTTAATCATGTCTCAATTTTCTCAACTTCATAGTACTAATTTTCTCATTCAAATGAACTCTTATTTATAGGAAATACTTTTCAATGGTCTGCTCCACTCCAACAGTCATAATTTCCATAAATTTCAGAGGGACCTGGACACGTTTCAAATAGATAACAATTAGTTTATAACAGATTATACGACATCGTTTCGTATATAATAAATGATGTCAAGTTTAAGATAAATGTTAAGTGTAAGAAAACATAAAATCTGATAATATTGGAAAAACTCTTGTATTATTGAGAAAACGGATTCTTAAGAAAATGGAAATCAGATTGAGAAAATGGTATCACTGTTTTTAGGTGTCAGTATCATAAAATCAGTATGACAATCTTATCGGTATCGGTGTCATGAAAAATGGTATCATAATAATGAAAATAATATCATAGATTCTTATGTGACAATGGTATTACAAAAATAGTATCACAGATTCACCAGTATCACTGAAGGGGTATCACATAGGCTTAAGTAAAACAATACATCGTAATCTTAAGTACACTGTAATGTTATAGATATTAGTAAAACATAATGACAAATGTATAAATAAACCATAATGAAAATTTTTTAAGTAAAATAGAATGACAAATTTGTAAGTAAAACAGAATGAAAAAATTGTAAGTAAAATGGATTGAAAAAACTATAAGTAAAATAGATTGAAAAATCTGTAAGTAAGATGGATTGACAAATATGTAATCAAAACAGAATAAAAAATTTGTAATTAAAATGGAATGAAAAATCTATAACTAAAATGGAACTTAAGGAAAAGTGTTTGTGATTTTCAAAACATAAAACCATAAGGAATGGAGAATTCATAAAAGAACCTTATTGTCTCAACACCATCTTATAAGATCACATCCTTAGAATTTATGGTCTAGGAATAGGTTAGAATAATTAAATATAAAATCAAAATCTCTAAAAGGGTTGGATAAATTCCATAAGGAACAACCAATGGTACCAATTTTTGGTATTGAGATAGATAATGAATTTGCTAAACTATTCTTAAGAATGTATTCCTATGATACCAGTAGAACCTTAGAGAAGATCTTAAAACTTTAAGTTCAGTGACTCTAGATCTTCCTACTCTTCTAAGGTTATTCATTCTCATCTAAAATTTATTCATGCTCATCTTAGCAAGCTAGACCATCCTCTTCACCTCATTCAGTTATCACTTCTATTAATTTCATTTAGTTTAAGAATAGCCTTCTAGAATTTTTAAAATAAGTGTTTCTTAGCATTTTTTGGGAAAATGACTATTTCATATAAGAATATGATTCCTAATCTATTGAGAGTATAGTTTCACACATCAATATGAAGGTTTTCCTCAATATATATCATATGCAACGTGAGATATCTAGTTTTCGAACGAAAATGGAAGATTTTGGAGGTTATATTGGAACCCTATAAGCTAATCTGATGTATATGTTGGATACAATGGATAGAAGGTACATCTCAGTGATTACCATTCCTTTTAAACCTTCAATATCAGCTTAATCTACTCCTACCTTGGTTTTTATGATATAAATCTTATTAGAAGATTAATCAATAAAGAAATTCATAATGTTATTGAAATTTTTAAGGATATCCAGAATCAATTGAAAAGTGATATTGCTACACATGGTGAAAATATATATAATATCTCTAGATCTAAATCAGTCAAGGATTTCAAATATAAACGTGTAATTAGGGGTGCTATCAAGTATTATCTCAAATGGATTAACACTAAGGTAGATCTCAAGACTCGGTTTATTTCATTGTCAAGATATCTAAAAATGCCTCCACTGACTACATATTTCAAATATAATGGGGTGAATATGTTAGTTATGATTATTTTTCTCTGTTAGTTCATACCCAAGATTATATAGTAGCTTCAGCCTCAGTTTCTATATCATCTAATGTTTCAACCTATACATCACCAATTGAACCTCTTATAAGGCCATTCAGTCTCACTCTTTCTAAGTCTTTTATTCATATTTGGACAATTTTAAAAAATTATAACCATTCCTGAAACTAATGAAATTTATTTTTTTACACCTTCTACTTATATTGTTTATAAAGGGAAATACCCATTTGTTCCTTCTACACTTCCAAACCTTGAGGATTCAAATCTTGACTAGAAATTCTGAGAGGTAATTTGTATAACCTTTTTAAAATTAATGAAATGTATATTAATTATTATTTCTTAATTTTCCGCATTTTATTTAAATTTTTATTTACTTTTTCTCCTTTTCTCCATTTCTTCTTATGTCTTTTTTGATAATATCAAAAGGGGGGTATAGTTGGAATAAATAACATAGCATTCTGTAATTTAATCCTAAGAAAATTTTAATTGAATATTTATGTTGGTTTATTAGTACTTTGTGAATGGTTATAAAAGCCATGATTTTTTGTAATAAAAATGGGGAGACTTTTCTATTAGTCAAAATATATATATATTTTAATAATCACAAATCATGTTTAGGATCTTTCTAAAAAAATCTATGTTTTATGAATGATAAATATTTATCTAGATCACATTGAAATTTTTTTACACCCTAAATCAACTATAAAGATTAACCATATTATTGATTGCATGAAGATTCTATAAACTGTATAAAGAAATCTAGAAAAGATATATTTTACAAAGAATCAGATCGGCTGCATGGAAGATGCATCAACCACTGTGAACATCACAAATGACTCTAGAGATCATAATACAAAACAAATGTTGGGCATTGTTTCTCGAGCTACTATAGTGATAAAATTTTTCATAAAGGCATGGATCAACCACACAATCAATGGTTTGACCACTTGCTTGTCATATCCACTGTAGTTTTTTATCAAAAAAATCTTGCATCAGGCGGATAAAAAGTTCGACCGACTATACGAGAAACCTTATGATGAAAAATATAAATGGAGTCAATTGTGTATCTTTAAAAATATTATTAAGTATTTTATTGACCACATGATGAAATTAGAGCTTCTATAAGATTCAAATCAACCACAAGTTAATGTAAAGTGGCCATATAAGAAAGTTGTACGTATGGAAAAGTAATGAATTGACCGCATGTCATGTTAAACTATCCATAAGAAGATGTTATAATTTTTTAAAGTGTGTGATCGACTATAAGTTTTAGTGATTTATCATAAGATAAAAGTGATTGAGTATATGAATTTTTCAAGAAATCTGGTTAAAATTATTTTAAACTTTTTAAGATATAATGGATACTAACGCCGAACTCTTTAGAGTGACCGTATCTAAAGGGAGTATTATCTTGTTAAATATAATATGATGGACACTTTTCCACATATAATTAAATGTTGTTCTGAAGCATTTAATGAGCCTATATTTCTAACCGAGTATAAGGATTTTCAATGATGCGTTTTCAATGGACATTTTTTTAGAAATATTTTTATTTCATAAAATACTGAAGATAGAGAAAGAAGGTGTTTAATGATTCATATACACAACAATGAGATCTTTTAAAATGTGAAAAATATACAATACTCTATTTTAATAATAACATCATCATAACGTCAAATAAAATCATCACATATTCACATATCAATTTCTAATACAAAGATAAACATTGAGATGATAAGAATCATCTGTGGAATGAAAAACCATCATTTTTTTTGTATCTATCTCTCTATTTTATCTATATATATTTTAGATTACATTTATATTTTTTTGTGATTCTATGTTTATTCTTTAAAATAGGCTATTTTAATGTATTGAATAGTTATAGACACTCTTTATATCATTATTTTATATAATTTATCCTATATAGAATTATGGAAGAATTTGTGTATATCCTAGACTGCTAGTGTGTAGATGTTTTTTATAAAACTTGATACAGTTTGTGTGTTAGTTTATTTTTTTAATTAACTACTTGGTAACAGGTGATTTCCAAGTGGAGAAGACTATGTCTCATCTTGATACTAGACCTGTTATTTTATTCCTCTATGTATTTTATTGTTTTTTTCTATCTTTAAAAAAACATGTGTTAGTTTTCAAAACTATACATAAAAACACTACTTCAATTTTTATCTTTAATATGTGTTTTACATATGTTGTTTGATACTAGTAAATTTTTTTCAAAATTTAAATGAATTTTAAAACATGTTTTAAATGAATTATTATCAAGGTTTTGAGAATCATTTTGAAGGATTAAATTATATACTTATACTATTTTAGTTAATTATACCATTTTCATAAATTGGTGTATTTGGTTTTAAATCATTTTTAAATATAAATATTAATTGGAATTTAAATTCTCCCTCTCCCCTCTTGATTTATCCACTCTAACTAACTGGTGAGAAAAAAAATGAGAATGTGGTGCTGAATTTGAGAATATTTCTTATATTCTAAATATAGAAAATTTTATTCTAAGTAACATATATATAAAAAGAAAAATTGGAGAGAGATAAAATTGAGTTAAACGGTTAGAAGAATAATAATAATAATAATAATACTCAGATAGAGAAGAATAAACGAAATTGTGTTGAGTAAAGATCAAAATACTATGTATCAATGAACAAGAAAAAGTATAAGAAGTAAACCATCATTTTGAGATCAAATTTATTGAGTCAATACAGTGAGAAGAATAAGAGAGAATAAGGTGAGTGAGATATTTATACACACTATTTATCAGTGTCTATTATGTTTATCCTTTCATACATTGAGGAGTTACTCAATTCTACAAGATCATATGAGCTCAGTGATTTTAAAAAGTTAGGTGAGCAATTCTATTGAAGATAAGGACCTGATCATTATTCAACTCATAATTTAATTTATAAATAAGAATTCATTTTTATGTATTCCTAATGACCTTTTTAGGTTTTTAGTTTTATATAATTAGTTCATAACACTTATATAACTAACATATGCATTACAAAGTGTCCACTTTCACACATTGTTAGTTTTTCTATAATACAATATTTTTAAAATGAAACATATTTTATTTTCATGAAAAATATTAATAATTTTTAACAATAAATCATCATTATTCCTACTCATCCTTAAAAGCTCGGAAAAAAATTTGAAAATGATGGATGAACACAAAATATTAGTAAGGTGGTAAATAAAATAGAAAATAAACTCATTAGTCTATTTCAAAACCATGAGATCATATAAGAGAGTTTTCCTTTAACATAATAAACTTTCAGATCAAATAATTGTTTACTTACACACGAAATTAGCTTTACTACCCAAATTTTTTCATAAAATTCTTTATTAGAAAACATAAATGAAAAATCAAAATCATTAGGGTTTCTTAGAAAACTTGACAACTAAGGAAAAAATATTTTATTAAAAACATAACTTTTACCCTAAAAGGTCATAATCATTCGATTAAAAAAAGATAATTATCTTACCATATGAAATTAAAATATTTCAATGAAAACTCATTATCTATAATATAAAAGTTGGGTAGGTTCTTTGGGATGTAATCTTCATATAACCCTTAAAGAGACCAACCAAATGGAATAAACTACTTCATTTATTTCAATATAATTCTTCAGTGAACATAATCATTACCCAATAAATTAGAGAGCTATATCAGGATAACCCATCATCATAAAAAATTTACAAGGACTATAACATACATAAAACACATAAAATATTTATTTTAAATCATCATGTTATAAAAAAACTTTTTAACCCATAAGTAAAACATTTTTAGATATTGATATATCCATTTTATTTGAAACCCAATTTTAAAAACTAAAATACATAGAAATAAAGGGAAGAAGGGTTTTTATTTCATGAAAACTAAGAATATTGTTAATAAATCAAAACACAAAATAACATTTTTGGTAGCGAGAGAATCCATTGATGTTGTATATGTTAAAATTTAACATTTTGTCTGCCTTCACTAGTAAAAACACCTTTGACATTAGTTTTTCCCTTTCTACATCAATTTATAACCTAAGTTAATATAAGGGTCTTTGAAAGTGAAACTATTTACATCACATTTCATAAACCAACATTTAAAAACCCTATAAAAGGAAAATTATATAAGTATTTCATTGTTCTTTTTAAAAAAACTCACATCCAAAACCATTTTGAAAATAGTTTTACAAAAAATTAACATGGAAATCCCTCCAGGATAGCCTTCAATCTTAGTTTTTAATAAACCACGACATTGAAAGTTGATTTTTTTAAAAAAATATTAAAAAATTATATAATTTTATACCTAAAAACTGAAATAAACAATAAAAAATAGAAAAATATAGTAGAAAATGAATAAGAAAAGCAAAACACATTAATGGAATTTTATAATAATTTATAAAAATATACAGCTAAATGAAACTAAATATACAAATTATTCCAACTTAGAAAATATTATGTAAATAAATTTTAAGTTTTTTTAAGTGGTTGGATGTATAAGAAGAAATAGTATCAAAAACCTACAAAATAAATTATTAGGAATTTAAAAAATAACAAATTTTTTTAGTGTTATAATGAAACTAACCTTTTAAAAATATTTTTTTGTTCTATTCACAATTATAGCATAAATGACTCATAAAAAATAATATCAACTTTGAAAAATAAATTATTTATAATGAATTTTTTTTATGAAATAATATTTTATAAATAATAATAATAGATATGTAATAAAAACTAAGTATTTATTGAAATAAAATTTAACTACAGAACTTTCACATAGTCAATTTCTTATAGTGCCATTATTGAATAGTGATCCATGTCTAACTCAATCCACAACCTATTTTAATTTGAAATATTAATTATAAAAATGATGTAAAATTGAAAAAAAAATATTAAAGAACTAAAATCATGGAATAAAACTTACTACTTTAACAACCTACCAAATCTTACCACCCGATAAAGTGCATAACCAATATGATTTATATTCTATTGGTAAAAATACATATAACATCCAATTTACACTAAAATATAATGTATTAATCATTAATAATATTATAATTAATAGTGGTTCATAATTTTATATTAGTTCTTACCTATCAAGGAATGGAAAACCCAACATGTGATCTCTGTGTTTTTAAATCTTTTAGATACATATTCGATTATAGATTCTTGGTTTAAATATTTCACCTCTGATTAAATGTATTTTGGGTCAATTAAACCAAGTAGAAGTGCAATAATTTTTGATGCATAGACCATAGAGAAAATTGATTAGAAAATTAATTAATTAATTCAATATAAAATATGTTCACTTAATGAAAATAAATTAATAATTGAAATTTACTTACATAAAAAAACAGAAACATAGGTACACTAAGTTGATTACCCTTTACAATATCTATGATGTTAGTTTAAAAAATATTTAACGTATAATATCTTCCACATATATCATCTCTCAAAGAAAAAGTATAATAATTACCTAAGATAGGAAAAACATGTGATAACTTTGTTACCCAATATGCTTCCTGAGGAATATTTGAAGGTACTGGAACCTAAAAATTTCCTTTGAAGTGACTCTTTTGATTTCACATACTTCCATATAAGGTAAGTGTAAGAAAATATTATAAGTAATTATAAATTTAATGATGAATAAAAAATTAAAATAAACTCATACCTTATATATAGATTGATGGAAATGATTATCTTCCCAAATTAAAAAATGACTGTTACTTTATCCAACTATGGACACTTTCTCATTAGGAAGTGAAACTGGAGATATTAGATCAATAATATCATATACTAATACTCTTATCTAACCCAAATACATAATATAATGAATTGTATAATCCCTTATATGATGTAAAATTTTATATGCCACAATACATATATGGGGATCCCCAGCAAGAAACTCATGGTACATAGTCAAGTTTAAATGAGGAGGCGGTGGATCTGGGTTGGAAGGTTTTGTACACTATGTCTTTCTCAATGATTCTGAAGGCATAACTAATACATATGATTTAATCCTATCATCTATCGAATCATTCAAATTTTTAGGATCATCCTTCAAAGAAACTATTTCTTCCCTATATTCTTCCCCCATTGATGTCACACTATGAGCATGACTAAAAACTTTTTTAAATTAGATACCCAACTTATACCCTCTAATATGACCAAGGTGTTCCATATTTCCTAAATAAGTGGTAATAATATCCTTCTTCCCTAAAGTATAAATATACCCTATGTCATTTTCTCTTGAAGGGTGTCCTAAAGTAATATTTTCAAATTTAATATTTTTGAGATAAATTTATAAAATATTAAAATTGATAAAAATTAATAAATAATTACTTAAAATATTATTAGTTACTTCCTTTGTTGGATCTATGACATAATTTTCTTTTTTTTCATTCTTTTACCTTTACATTATTCATGTTGTGTGGAAGGAGATAGAGGTTTAAGAGCTACCTCATCAGATCCACTACTTGACGCAGCTCTTAATTCACTAAATTTTCAGCAATCATTTGTTCCTCTAATAAAGGTTACCCTCCATGTGAAAATGTATGAGGGTATAAATTTTGATTCTATATCTCTTTATGGGTTTTCTTAGAGGAATATTACATGAGAAAGAATAAATAAGTTATAAATTAATGAAAATTAATTAAATGATTAAATTTTACAAATAACAAAATAATACCATAAAATATTCCTCCTATCATAGGAGGAAAACATATCCCATGTCTCTCTATTAATTAAATAAAATTTAACATATATATATAGATCCATTTTACTCCCAAGAATATAAATTGAAGTCAAATTTTTCTGAAAAACTATTCATCTTTTTTTCGTAAAGGATATACACTTTTTTTAATTCATTTTATCTCTTGAAAGAAAATTTTAATCTGTGATTGAATAAATAAAATATTAATAAATGTATAATATTTAAACCATTTTAGAAATAAATAAATTAGTTTATAAATTTAACCATTAGAGACTCCCATAATAGATCTTTCACTGACTAGTTTAAACTCCTACAATTATGGTATAAAATACGTATCCTACAATGACTCTGTCTAGACAAGTAAGTCCTAAAATGTGTGGCATTTGGTCCAGTTGGGAAATCACTCTCATCAAAGTTAATTTTGATCCTTTTCTCTCCACATGTTTGTGAAATATTTTGGTAAAAATATAATCACATTACTACCATATTTAGGTACCATCTTATCTGAAGAAGTAGTAGAGTTGAAAATGGTTTTAAGAAATATAAGTTTAATTTCATTAAATAATTTTATTACTATATATATTTATATATTTAAATGAAAACATGTATATACCTCAGTTCCCTTGCCTTAGAGTATGTGATTTGGAAAGATGTATCCTAACTCAGAAAAAGTATTTGTACCAGTATTTAATTAAAATTAAATAACTATAATAAATTAAAATTTGATTGTTTGTAATAGAAAATAAAACACTGAATTTTAAATTTTTTTACCAAAAAAATGTGAAGCTAAAACCTGTGTAAATTAAAATTGATAACTGTATTTCATGCATACATTTTAGAATGATTTAATGTCTTGATTTTTATATTTTAATAAAAATTCTTGACAAATGTTGATCAAATTAACATGTTTTGTGTTTTGTGAAATGAGGAAATGAACAATTATAAAAGGAAAAAAAATAGCTGAAGAATGGAGAAAAAAGACACTTCGTGCTGCAACCTTTGCTCGTGGTGTAACTACATTACACGACATGACATTTTTTGAGACATGATTTTAGAGTAGATTTTTCCGAGATTCACAGGATCTGACTATTCAAAGGTTACATGTCATGATTCCACATTACACATTGTGAAAGTAGTCAAAGTTCCATAATTATGAGAGATATTCACACAGATGTAGAGGCAAAACAGATTTGGATTACACAGCATCAAACCCAGTTACACGTTGTGACTTTGTCGACATGCAGAAAAAATAAAGATGACGGAGGTCATGATTTTTGATAGTAAAAGCCTTTAAATTAAACCCCCATCCACCCATTTGGAGTACTTCTGGATGGAGCTTAGAACCAGACACCTAACAGATGAAGCCACACCTGCTTCACCACTTTATGTATGATTTTTATTTATTTATTTTTTACAGCCGCTTGTGGTTAGCATGATCAGGTGATTTATTTGTGTTGAGGAATGCATGATGAATTGGGATTGAATTTATAAGGTGTTCTATATTTTAATGCAATTCTTGTTGGTATTTTGCATATGTTCTTCATTTTGATCTCTTTCCTAATTTCTTCTTGCATAACCATTGTGAGCGGGGTTAGGGAATGAGTTTAATTTCTGTCATTCTCTGAGCATGAACATTTTCTGATTAGAATGAATACATTTGTTTGATATGAGATATTGGGTTTATACTTCTACAGTAAAAAATGGTTTTTCCTTTCCTTATGTTTAAATAAGTTTTCAGGTTATCCATCCTTTGCAATCCAAAGTACCTGACCCTGAGAAAATGATAGTTTGGGATGGAGTATATTTATCTTGACCATTGGACTAGCTTTGACCTGATTCCAAAAATTGCATGATTGTTAATTAATTATTTTATACCTTGCCATTCCATAAACATGGATTCATTTCTACCTATCACCCATTATATATTTTATTCTCCCAATTTCTATACAAATCCAATGCTCAATAGATTAGATTTTATTTCAAAATTTGAAACTAGTTTAGGTTTATTTTATTTAATTAATATTTTCTCCAATAATATCTCTATGGGTTCGACCTCGGACTTTAAATTCCTATACAACTCTATAGTTTAGCACTTTTTTTGTTTCGTGTTATGAATTTATAAATTCTCTAACCCAGTGGGAATTAATTATGCCTGTGGGGATATCAAAAATTAACAACAACAAAATGATAGAAATGATTATCATCCAAAAATGTGTAAGTATTTTTACATGTTCTTATCAGAAATAAATAAATATTATAAGTAAAAATTAATTGTTCATAATATAATTAACATTATAAATATTTTATTGAATAAAATATTATACCTACAAGTGAGGAATATAAAGAAAATAGTCACAACAAAATGTTGAAGGAAAAAAATTTCAACCAAAAAATGGATATCTAAATTTAATGAATATAAAAATATTAAAAAAACGTGGGAATGCTAAAAATTAATATATTTAAATATAAAAATTAAAAAATAAAGTCTTTAACTATACTAGTTTCATAAAAAATGGATTACATGATTAATTATGAGAGTAATTAATTTTTTTCCCATCTCCCTTCTACACGATCATTTCTTTTTCATGAAAAAATTCCACATCATAATCAATGTTATAATTGAGTAATCATGTAATAGATAGAGAAATTTCATTTAAGTCTTCCACATAATCAATATTTTCATCACCCAAATGAATTTTTTCACCAAAAAAACAATGGACCACTGATCATTTGATGGGTCAACAAAATAAAATATTTGTTTTTCATGCTTCCCCATGATAAATGATTCCTCTTTACAATTAAATATTTTCCAATAAATAAGTATAAATTCATACTCATAATGTTTCACACCACTAATATTGTCATCCTAGATACACTTAAATACTGATATTCAAAATTTAGTATAATAAATATATCATATATCCAAAATATGTTATTGATGCAAAAAATTTGGTTTTTCTCTTCGACAAAAAAAAATACAGTGCTTTAGAGATATCCTTTACTCCAATATTTGGAAAATTACTCTTATAATCCCAGTTTTTTGTGTAAAATACACCAACCTTAATATCAAAACAAGACCATATAATCACATTAATAGTTGGTCCCCCTACTAAACATTTATATGCTTCTATTATAGATGAATCATTGTTGATTTTATCTTTAAACAATAAAAAATTTATTTTTATGTTCATTCATAAACCACTTTTCTTTTATTATTAGATATATTTCCTTCAATCTATCGACATGTGATGATATATATTGTTTAAAATCACCAATATTTTTTAAAGTATATAAATATTCATGCACCGCTTCATCGTGTGGAATTAGCTTTACCTTTAAGCTAATAATATATTCACCTTCACTATCAACTGTCAAATGTTGAGATATAGGGAGACCTATGTGCTCCACTTCAGGAAAATAATTTTTACAGAACTCAATTACCACTTTTAATATAAATTTTTAGACAAAAGAGACCTCTGGTCGATAAGATTCTTAAAATTTCCCTTCAAAATTTTCATATACCTTTCAAAAGGATAAATCAAACGTAAATAAAAATGCCCATATATTATTATCACTCACACCAAATGAATCAATAAATAAACTATTATATCAAAAAATGATGGTGGAAAATAAATTTCTATTTGAAAAATTATAAGGACAAATTCATTCTCCAACACATCTAACATATATGTATCTATGAATTTACTACAAATTGAATTGAATAAATAAAACAAAATAATTATATACTTTTTGAAAAATATCAGCAATGTTCCATATAATGAAACTAGTATGAATTACTACATCAATGCATGAAATTCATGAGATTTCATACCTTTTAACTTTAAATCCTTCAATTACACCAAATTTTTCACATTTGAAGAAAACCCCTGAGTAACATTAATATCATGAAATCATTGATAAAAAATTATCTTCCTACTCTTTCTTCATATGTGATGGGTATGAGGAGAATATTTTATGTTTACTTTTAATATGGGATCTAACTCCAAATGTATTCCCATGGTTATTAATTCTAGTATTGCTTGTAATCCATATTTTTTCTTTCCTTTTATGACTAACAATGTTTCAATTTTACTATCACATATGTTTTTCTTGACATGAATAACATGAATGTTATGTTTTAAATCCAAAAATTTCCAAAGGAATATTGAATAAAATGGATTGATTCTTCCATGTATTTGGTTGAAGACTAAAATCGCCTTTCTTTCCAAATGTGACATTAAATGTTTTCAACTTATTGTAATATTATTCAGCTGACATTGTTTGTGGGGTAGAATTATACTCTTAAAAACCATTAAATTTATTTTTTTAATCTTTGATATAGATGATCGATTTTCAAAAATATTTGATGTCACAAATACACTATTTTTATTCCATTATTTAAATGATGAAATGAATTCCCCTCTTCGCAAATTGGAAAAGCTTTATGTCCATTAACAATGTCTATAGATAAGTTTTCATGTACAGGAAAGTCATTAATAGTGAACATTATCATAGAATGCAGAAGAAAATACTCTTTCTTGTATTCATAAAATACTATAACACCATTATCCCATATAAATTTAAAATCATTAATCGATGGTGATAGATAAATTTTGATATCATTTCCATGCTATTTTAGTATAGAAATTATCAAGTTCATCATCATATATTTCCTTGTCAAATACATCTATGGTTAAAAGTTATAAATAACAAAAAAAAATATTTTATAAACTATGTTTTCTACTAATACTTTGATATGGATGCATTACATCTATGCACAAACCCATTCTATGATTTCTAACTTCATTTCTAAAATCAAGAAATTTTTTATCAAATCTTTTCTATTGTGGTGAATCTGTTGGGTGGTGTAGGTTTATATCAAATATAAACTCATCTATATTCCATCTTAGCATATTTTCATCATTTTAATTGGAAAATAGATACTTCAAATGATAAATTACTGGAAGATACCATATTGCTTTAGTAGAAGTTTTGGTGATGGTTCTTGAGAATGAATTATTATTGTATTTTCCATCCATTTTATATCCTGATGTCCCACATATAGGGAATTATGATAAACTTTTATATTCCTTCCTATACAGTACACAGTCGTTGGGGAAAGCATGTATCTTTTCATACCCCAATATCATTGGTCATAATATTTTTTTCCACATAATTGGAATTTGGAAGCTCGTTTCCTTCTGGAAGAATCCATTTTAAAAGTTCAAGTAATTCAGTGAAACTATTTTCACCCCAAACATGTATTTCATTCTAGTTAACTAATTTCAGCACTACCAATAATACTATAAATTTATTTCAACCTGAGAATAGTGGCATCTCAGCATCTCCATATAGTTGTTCAACGCTTTTTTTTCAATGGTTTGAACACTTACATCATGAATTAATTCCTTAAGATGATCATCTATCTGATAAGGAACATTTTGATCATCATTAGATCTTGACTTGTTTTTTATTTCACCATGATAGATCTAGTGTGCATAATTATGACTAAAACCATAGTAAATTAGATGGTATTTGATTTATATTTACCCTAATTTACTTATATTCAAACATTTCATGCATGCAAATAAAATCACATCTTTGTTTTCAAGATTTTTTTAGAAAATTCCAAGAAAATTCCAACCCCTTTCTCATATTCATCAGTAGTTATTCATAAATTTATCTAATTATGATCCATTAATTACCTAAAAATCACAATACAGTATATGAATACATTAATTAATATAAAAATTTAGACATATTTATAAATAAATAAAATTAAAATATATAAGAATATATAAAAAAATAATCTAAACATTCATAAATTTTTAGAAAATAATTTAAAACTTAACAAAAATTTAAAAATGAAAAAAAAGTTACAAAAAAATATTAAAAAGTAATTATAAAGACAAAAACAATTTATAAATGAAAATAATTGAAGAAATAAATTATTTCAACCGCAAACATGTTATAACAATAAAAAAATGTATAAATACAAACAGTTACAACTGAAAAAAAAAATTATAGACACAAAAAATTTATAATTATAAAAAAAATATAACATTACAAAAATTAATAAAAAAATTATAGTTGATAATAAAATGCATTCAAAGAATGATTGGATTAATGTAATTTATAACTAACGGATAATTAATTTATCTCCAAAAAAATAAATTACCAAATTTGGAATTAAATAGATCCTAAATTATTTTGAACTCACTCAAAGGCAGTAGCAATTGGGAGAATGGTACAAGATTAAAGAGAAATATATAAGAACATATAAAAACATATAATTTAAACGTGAATAAAATTTTAACAAATAATTTATATATAAAAAACATTTTAAAAAAAGAAAAAAAATCAAAAAAATTAATCAAAATTCATTATAACGACAAAACAGTTTATAAATTAAATAAAATTGAAGCAAAAAATTATTTCAACAACAAACAAATTATAATGATTAAAAATTTATAAATAAAAATAGTTACAACTAAAAATATTATAGTGAAAAAAAAAATATATTCATAAAAAAATATAACATTAAAAAAAAATTAAAATTATATAATTGATATTAAAATTCATACAAACAAATCAATAGATAAATCTAATTTATAACTAATATATAATTAATTTATATTCAAAAATAAAAAAATAACTTACAAAATTTAGAGGTTGATAATGAAAAATAGATCTTCAATTCCAATTAACTCACTTGAAGGTGGTGAAAATAGGTTGAAAACTTAAATATTGAAAAGTAATGTTTTCAAAAATGAATTAAAAAAATAATGAATAAAAACCTTGAACCATGGTTGTGGGTCGGCTGGATAAGGGTTTTCATAGACTGAATAATGTCAGGGACCGTGAAAGAAGGATGAATGATGGAATATTGAGAAGAAACACTATGAAAATATGATAAAAATAAACTAAAATTAAATATATATAATTGTAATGTGTTATTCATGGTAAAGATAAAAGCATTTCCAAAAAAATTATTCGAACAAATGAGGGTTTCAGATGCCCATGTTTTTTAAACACTTTATAGAAAACTAATGTTAATAGTAATTATAAATAAATTTTAATATTGGTTTTCTATAAAACCAACATTAAAAGTTTGAATTATCACTTTTAACATTACTCTATAAAAAAACTGACATTTAAGGTCTAACACAGAAGCCTATTTTTCTACTAGTACTTTTTGTAAAGAAAGTCAAAACATTCTATATAAAATGGATAAAAAGTTTCTTTTTCAAAATATTTGAAATAAATTAAAAAGTGACATAATGTGTCCTTTATAATTTAGTTATTTTAATATAAATATATGCATAAAATAATTTTATGAATATAGATACGGAGGGAAATATTTATAAAATAAATCTTTAAAACATTTAAAATAAGGTTTTAAGGTAATGTATCCCTTACCTTGAGTCTGACTTGTCACATAAGTTATTTATATTCAGGAATAAAAATTTATATTAATTATTTAATTTCTTAATAACCTTTTTGAAAGAGAATATATCTTTTATTTCACTTATATCCTTTTTATACTTAATTTCTTAATCGATTAAGTTCACATCGGATGTTTTGAGAACATTCGTCTTATGAGTCAGAAATGGATTGGGTAGGTTGACTATGGTCAAATGTATAATACTTATATAATTTATATAATCTTAATAATGTTATAATTTTAATTTTTATACATTAGTTAAACTTTTAAAACCAACCATGTAATATGGTTATGAAAAATGAATTATGTTACAGCATGGACACGGTAGTCCATACTTATGCATGAGAAATGTTTCCATTTTCAAAAAAAATGAGGGAAGGAATTAAAGAATAATTTATATTTATATAATGATAATTATAACATAAATATCAAATTATTTATTTAAATTAACCTCTTTATATAATCCATTTGAGCTGGTGATGAAAAATAAAATGCATCGGTTGGTGAGGTGGTAGTCTGCACATACACACAAGTGATATTTTTTTTGTTCATTGAATGGTAAAGAAAGAATTAGAATATTTATTTATAATTTCATAATTAATTTTATGTCATATTATTTCATTTTTATCCACAATTATGACCAACCATAATATTCTATTATGAAAAATGAAATACATCATATCGTGAGGCAGTAGCCTATACGTACGCACGAGCGATATTTTTATTTTTTATTATATAGTTAAGTAGATGAAAAAATATTATACAATAAACATGATAATATTAAATTATATGAGATATAATTATATTCTAATATGACAATGTTTAAGAGTCATTTGGATGAGGTAAAAGAAGAAAAAAAACACCCAATTAAGAACTATACCTCTTCTTCAAACAACCTCCTTTGGTTTATACAAAAATCCTTCCAAGAATAGTATTATAAAAAAATGAGGACCTCTAAGACATGGGGAGGGATGTTAGGAATATATTTGGGTAGGTCTTAGCCGAGCTAAGGGGATCTTTATTTGTGAATAACAGAGGGGAGGGTTGTATTGGTGTCTTTTATAATTGAGGGAGAGGTCACACTTGGATTTTTTTTCAAAAGATTAAAATATATAAATGTATTCATCAATAAAATTGGATACAAAATGATTCATCCTAAAATATGATATGATATGGGATTAAAATATGACCATATAATAGGATTTAGATATGTTTCTTTCATTTTAACCCTTATCATTTTAGTTTTAACCCTTTTACTATGTTTTAACTCTTAACATGGTAATTGGATTTTTAACCAAAGTTACTATTCATAATGAAAAAAAATGAAAGTTTTTGGGAATATGATGATCCAAAAATTTCATTAATTTTATTTTTACTTTTATTCTCACGAATACCCACATCTACGTTTCTAATTAATTTACTTTAAGTGAATTTTAGGATAATAATTACTAGAATAATTATTATTTTTTGGAAATAATTTTAGACTTTGAACCCATGGGTGGTTATTTTAATTATAAAATTATAAGTATCCGAAACATGTTTATAAGATGTTTGGAAAAAATATATACCCTATATTTTTATTGGGGTATATGGTTTATAAACTCTACTTTCGGTAAAGATCCATACTTTTGTACCCTACATTTAGAAAGAAAATATGGATTAAGAACCCTACTTTTAGAAGAAACCCTATGCTTTAGGAACAAACATATGGTTCATCATACCTAATTTTGTAATCAATCATATGTTTTAAACAATACTTTGGAATTTTATCTCTATGTAGAGAAACCTTGCATTCGACTTGGTCAAATATAGAGTTTTCAATTATGGATTATTTTTCTGTTTTCTACAAAAGTCTCACCAGAATTAAATATCTCTTTAAATCTATTTAAAGACCAATTAAAAAGATTATATTAAATGGATTAAATCATTATTATTTCTAAGGAAAGTTTTGAATTTCCTTAAATGTTTTAAATTAAAATAATTTTAATTTATCATGTGATATTTCGAGAGTTGTTTGACCTAAAGCAATTTGATCATCATGTTAAATGCTCAGAGTTTATTATTATAAAGAAGCATATGTTCATTTGAAAATAAAAATTTGTTTTTTCCTCTAGTGATACACTTAGGATACATACATATTTTGATTCTTATATATTTTATTAACTCAACATTTTCCACTACTGTATTTCTTTTTTAATCTTTTACTGTAGTTTGAAAAATGACTTATCATAGATACATTTTGGTGACATGCATGTTTGATTATCTTCCAAGTGTTTTTTATACTACTAATTAAAGGAAGTATATTTTAAATTAAATATTATTTTGGTTCTATAATTTATTTAAGATATTTTATATTTCAGTTGCTATTGAAAATGTGAGTTAAACCATTATTCAACCTCTTTATGTTAATTTATTTTTTGTTAAAGTATCAACTACTCGTACTCAATAATATTGAAGTGTCAGCTTCTTTTACTAAGTTGTAATTATTTTGGTTCCCTGTAAAAGAACCAGATGTCCCTATAAAATATTTGTTGTAAATGTTTCAGCTTCTCATGCTCCTTTATAGAGGTCCCCAAAAAAATTACCTGCTATTAAAAATCACCAAGCTCAGGGAGAGATTATTCATGGAGTGTACTTGGGGATTCATGTGTCCTGAACTACTATACATCACTTTGTGATGTTATTTTCTTTATTTATTTTCTATTACTCACTCGTATTTAAGTGATAAGGAAAAAATCGCTTAAATCTCAATAGGGGATTATTTTTTCTGTCAATTATTTAAAGTAACACAATTCATCCCCCCCCCCCCCCCCCACCCTCTTCTATATTCACCTTTACCATTCTGACCCAATAATTTGTATCAAAGGAAGGGATCTATTGACATATTTTTATTTTTCAAAATCGTTGAATATTATATTGTTTCTATATGAGACTAATATGTGGTATCAAATATTGGTATCAACTAGTTATTTGTATTTTGAATCTAAATAATTAGAGTTAAAGATCCATATGAAGATAAATCTTAAATGGATAATCTTAGAGAAGGTATGTCGATGATCTGTACACCTTATTACAATGGTGATAATTATGCATACTGGAAATCATGCATGATTATTCATATAAAAAATATTTGAATAATATTTTATTTAAATTTAGTTAAGCCTAATGAAATTTCTAAAGAAGATCTGTAAAAATGGAATTATGGTCAAGGGAAACAATATGATCTTAATTCGAGAGCTATGAATTCTATTATTTGTGGATTAGGAACTGATAAATTTGATTGAGTCTATAAGTGTTTTACCACATATGAGATATGTAAGAACATTTATGTTGCCTATGAAGTAACTAATAATGTTAAAAAACTAAGGTAAAACACTATAAAATTGAAATTTGATACATTTAAGATGCATGAATATGAAATAATTACTCAGATAAATAGAATATTAACATAACTTGTCAACGTTATTGCTACCCTAGGATATCCAATTAAAAAAATCGATCAATATTTAAAGGTACACAGAGTCTTACCCTATAAGTGCAATGGAATATCTATTTATATTCATCAATATAATCTAGTTAAATAATTTAAAATGAAAGAACTCATTGGCACATTGATTATTTATGAATCTGAGATCCAAGCCAAATCTGTAAATCATATCTCTATCAAAAAGGAAGATATTTCACTCAAAAATACTATGGACAAATATTCTGATTCTAGTTATCCAAATTAAATTAAATATCTATCATATTTTTCTAAAATATTTGGAAAAATATATGATAAAATAAATAATAAATTAAATAAAGATGATATATTCTATGAATACAATGAGAAAGGTCACACAAATTATAAATTTATTATTATTAAAGCTCAAAGGAAAGCTAATTATAAAATAAAAGGTAAGAAATTCATGAAGGATAACTAGAGTGATGCTTTTGATTCAAGTTATGAATCTACTATAAACTTTGAATCTAATAATGAAAGTCAAATGGTAAATCTATGTCTTTTGGATCATGGTGATGAGGTGCACTCTTCTTACTCTCAAATTTCTAATTCTAAAAAAATATTATGATTAATTAAATAAATATTGTTTTATGCTTTAAGAAAAAAATTAATCTTTAAAGAAAGATCATAGAAAACTTAAGAAATATTATGATTTTATTTGTATTGATAAATAATTTTTATCAAAAAAGATTACAAATTTAACATCTAATTAATCAAAATGTTTTTTTTATTTTTCATGAAAATAAAATTAAGGAACTATTAGATGGATTTTATAGTTTAAAACAAGCCTCTAGCGTGATTATTAAAGGAGAAAACTATTTGAATAAAATTTTTGGTAAAATAAACCTAATAATGAGGGTACACTTGGGATTGGAAGCAATAGAGAAAAACCCAAATTAAATATAAAATATTTTATTCCCAATTCAAAAATCCAGAGCATATATAATATTAAATGTTTTCACTATGGAATAAACATAAATTATGCTAATGAATATTATTTTAGAAAACCTCAATTTTTTGGTATCAAGAATGTTTATTATTCAAAAGCATTATCTAGCCTTAATTATAGAGTCTTTGCTAAAACAAAATAGATCTAGTTACCATAATTTTTAGTTGTTCACACTATTGAACCCAAAAGAATATGGGTATTGAAAGGAACCTGTGTTTGATATTCTGTAGATATATTCCACTAAACTCCATTTTTATATTTATGAATGATTTATTATATTTTTTTATCAACTCTTAAAAAGATAATTATATAAAAGATAATATCTTTAAAGTTTTATCTATTAATGTCCAGGAATTATTTCCTTTATTCTTAAAATATTAAATATTTTCTCACTCTATTATTTTATGTGATGAACTAATCTTTTGAACTACTTTAATTACATCTTGTATAATCCTTAAATATAATTTAACTATATATTAGGATATATAGCAAAATTTCTAAAGTATTATAATATGTAATAACTTTTTATTATTTTTTTATTTTGTTAAATGTTGTTTAAAATATCTTCTTAAGACTAGTTTTATGGGATAAGTTATAATTTATGGGGTATGTTGACTTGAAAATTTATTTTTTCTTAGAAATTTTTTTCAATCGCTTAAACTTATTCTTTCTAAATATTTTAATTATGTAAAAATTTCTTTTCAACTAAAAAATATGAAATATTACTCTATATTTTTGCTCAAGAATTTGAAACGTCACCTAAAACCATCATAATGAATCCTTTATTCTTCTTATTTCAAACCCTGACTTCTTCTGGAACCCTCTCAAACCTCTTTTCATCCTTCTATGAAATTAAAACTCAAATACTTAAGAATAATCTAGTTTGAGAAGCATGAAGATACCTATAACTTAAATCTAAGAGAAATTTTATTCAAAAAATATAATAATTCAAGTTTTGGATTGTTCTATTAATTTAATTTTACATAAAATTATTTTAAATAATTATATAAGAAATATAATTCTTTTATTGATGTTGTGAATAATATTTTTTGATAACAATTAGTTTCTTTTACTGAGGATTCCTTAGAAAAATATTCTTGAAAAGGTATAGAAATACTAGGTTTTGAAGAACCAAAATTTCAATCAACTCAAAGATCTAAAGATGGAAATCCCTCTATAGAATTTTTATCCAGGTTTAATATTATAAATGAAGAAGTAGTGAATTTTAATGAAGATCTAAAAAGGTTTAGAAAATATTATGAAGATCTATAAAACACTTCTTTTTAAAAATTATTTTTTATTACTCTTCAAATAAAGTATCAATGTTTATAAGAAATATAAATTGCTAAAGAATATTTTGATGCACTTATAGTAGGGATGGTAATTCAAAAGGAGAAAATAATATGTGAATATATTACTAAATTATATCTTAATGAGATAAAGTAGTTTTTAGTTAAATATTTATCATCATCTTTGATGGATCAAAAATATACCGATGATCAAAGGAGAATGGAACTGATGTCAAGAGTTTTAACTGATGTTAGTAAAATAGTTAAAAGTTTGGATAGTGAAGATAAACCATTAAACCTTTCCAAAATATTTTATTCCTTTCCTCTACTATATCCTATAAAAAATCAAAGCCAAAATATTTTTGTAAAATCTAAATATTTAAAAAAAATACTTTTTACTATTTCTCTCAGTTTAATTATCATTTTTTATATTTTTTTCTACGTCAAATATTCATTAATTTGTTCCTCAGTTTCTTTTAGATTTCACAAAAATGGGGATAATTGTATGGGGGAGAAAAAAAAATAAGAAAATTTTGAGGAATAAAAATGATAAACTTATGGAAAAAAATATGTTCAAAAAAGTAAAATATATAGGGGAAAATTTATTTATAAAAAAATATTTTTTTAAGGGAGAATTTTGGTTGAAATTTATTTATTCTCATATTTTTAAATTTTATTTCTTATTCTTGTTAATGTTAATATTGGTTTTATGGGTTTTTTATCATCGAAGAGGGGATGATTTTGGGCATGTATTGATCCAAAAATTTGGTTAATTTATTTTTGATTCTAATGCTCACAAACACCCACATTTATATTGGTAATGAAGTTACTTTAAGTAAATTTCAGGATAATAATTACTAGAATAAATATTTTATTTTGGAATTGTTTTCAAACCTTAAACACAATGGATGTATTCTATTCTTCAAAGTATAAGTATCATGTAAGTGTTTATAAGAAGTCTAGAAACACCGTTTATATCCTATGTTTTAAGAGGAACATATGGTTTGTGAACCCTACTTTTGGTAAGGATTCATACTTTCATACCCAAAATTTGGAATGAATGTATGGATATAGAAAACTACTTTTTGAATAAACCCTATGTTTTAGGATAAACTTACGGTTCATCATCCCTACTTTTGTAATCAACCATACATTGTCAACCATACTTTTGATGTTTATCACTATGTAAAGAAACCCTATGTTTGACTTATTAAAATATGGTGTTTTCAATTATGTATTATTTCTATATTTTGCGCAAAAATATCGCCAAAATTAAATATATATTTAAATATTGTTAAATACCAATTCAAAGTCTAATATTGATTAGATTAAATAATTTCTATTTATAATGTAAGTTATGACTTATTTTGAACATTTTAAATTCAAATAATCACGATTTCTCATGTGATATTTCTAGAGTAGTTTGACCTGGAGAAATTCAACCATCATGTTAAATACTAAGGGTTTCTTCTTCTAAAGAAACTGATTCATGTTCAAAAATAATAACTTCTATGGCCTATAGATCTATACTTTGGAGACATACATGTTTTGATTCTTATCTATTTGATCGACTCAACTGTTGTTTCTGTCATATTTATTTATTAATATTTTACTGCAATTTAACAAAACACTTATCAAAGATGAAATTTAGAGTCATACATTCTTGGTCATATTCTTAGTGTTTTTTATACTACTATTTAAAGGAATATTTTTTGATGTTGAATAATATTTTTCTTTTATTATTTATTTAAGATCATTTACATTTGTTAGTTGTTTCTGAAACGATGAGATGAACCAGTATTCAACCTTTTTATCATAATCTATTTTCTATTAATGTTTTGAATACTCATAATCATTCATGGTGTATTGTTATATTTATCATAATAATCTATGCATATTTCAATTCCTCATAAAAAAATATAAGGTCATATAAAAGAATTATTCTAAAGGTGTCAACTACCAACACTCAGTTTTACAGGTCCCCTATAGTGACCCAGGACTCTCATAAATAGATATTACATCTTCTTAGATGAATATTCAATACATTACAGAAATACAAGCCTATGGACTGTAATAGTTTAGTGTCTTTGGAGACTAGGTACAAAATCTTCTAATTTAGTGAAACATCTTATATGTCTCCCATAAAGATCTTCACCTTAGTACTCTTTACAAATATAACCTACTTAAAACCCTTATTCAAAACCTGGGTAAAAGGAAACATAATAAAATATGATCTTAGATGCTCATTAAGGGTAAAAAATGTAGATACATAAGCATAACATGAACATAAGGGTATGAGAACATGAGTATAATATTTTAAAAACATTCCTTGAAAATCAAACATCATAATATTGAATCATGGAATGATGATTTGAAGTTCATAAAACATGAATCATAAGAGAATCAAAGGAAATTATCCATGAGAGCATGAAATTTTCATAATAGATATATTTTTTTGTACATAACATCTTGTAACATTGTTAAAATGTATAAATAGAGATAGGTTCACTCATTAAGTTAAGGACATGAAACCAAGATCTCATATAAACTTATGGACATGTAGCCAGGTCCATGCATAACATTATGGACATGAAATATATCTCCATTTATAACACTAGGAACATGTAATTAGGTTCACGTATAACACTGTGAACATGTAATCAGGTTTACCCATAACATATTTACTCATGAATTATCCATGTTTACCAAATTTATTAGAGGGAGATATAGGTCCCACCCATGACATAATAAAAATCATACGTATGTGTTTCACAATATTATAAAACCCTCACCATATCATAACCAAAAAAATAAAATTCGTTTCATAAAAATTTCTTTATATCATAACATATGGAAAAGAAACAGGTTTTGTAATCATTTCATCTATTCATCATAGTATAACCCTTAGAAAAAGGAGCTGGTTTCATATTAATTTTTTCATGGTATAAGTCATGAAAGAGAAACAGTTCTCATAAATATCTTATCATAATAAAACATTTAGAGAAATAATAATAATTGTATCATTGGTTTATATCCCCGTAAAATCATAAGTTACATCAAATTATTTCATCTTATAGAGAGAATGATTTTGAAATATCACTTGGAACATTTTTTGAGGAAAGTAATTTTTCTTTTAAAATAAATTTTTAAAACTAAAAATTAATAAAACATTTTGAAAATAACCTTGATAAATTATAAAGGAATCATAAAATAAAATAATTTTCATGACAGTAGAAAATTATGTTTATGTCGTACACATTAAAACAAATATTCCATTCAATTTTTTTAGTAAATGCCAAAGAGGCATTGTTTAGAATACGACATGAATATTCCTTTAAAAATATTTTGTAAAAATTAAAACATGGGTAAGATTTTATTTAATAAAACATTTTAGTAATGTTAAAAAAATTTCTAAAACCATTTTTAGAAAACATGGTTTTGGAAGAAAATGTTTTTTTACCAAAGAAAGAAATAAAGACATTTTTTCTTAAAAAAAATATCAATTATTTTAAGTTAAAAATAGTGAAAATGGTACTATTACTTGAAAATATCATGAAAATAAATAGGATAATAAAATTAATGATAATTATAAAGATTTATATTATAATATTTCAACATTGGAGACTTAATCATAAACAATCCTGATAAACGATGAGATTTTAACATAAATCCATTACCACTTTGGTAACATTTGAAACATAATTCCCATGAAAGAGAGATAATAAAAGGTATATGTAATCCACATAATTTTTTTGAAAAGCATCATAAAATACATTCATGGGTAGTATATACACTACATAAAATAATTAGATGTTGAATATGACATTTGTCTCACAGAAGTAAAAAAGTGAGATAGAAATCCATTACCTTAAGTATCAACATTCTTTGCACACATTAGAAACTTATATATAATAAATATAACTTTATTATACATATATTATATAAATAATATATTATTTATTTTAATATAATTATATATATCATCCATATGGTGTGAGAGTCACATTGTTTTGTGAAGGCGGTAGTCCACACATACACGAACGACGTTATCTTTCAATTAGTGAAAGGGTAAGAAAGAAAATGATATATTATATTTTAATAATTTTAAATATTTAATTAATATCATAATTATATCATTTATATAACATATATTCATTAACTCTATCCTTATTACCTTCCATATAAAGCATTAGTGAAGAACGAATCACAACGCTTCGCGAGGCAGTAGTCTGTCATACACACGAGTGACATTATCATATCTCCAACAGAATGGAAATACAAAAGTTTATATATGATATAATGACTCAAAAGGTATAATTATGTTATAAATATCATATATATATATATATACTTTATATCCATAATCATACCCAACTATGAGAGTTGGTAATGGCAAAAACGAATGACATTGGTTCGTGAGGCAGTAGTCATCCATACACTTGAATGATGATTTCCTAACCCATTTGATTGAATTGCATATGGTTTTAGGTTATGAAATTAACATAAAAACATCTAAGTATATTTAAGATACTAAGTTTATTATACCATTATGGTTTAATAATAATTTAAGTTTGTGTAGGAAGAAATAAAATAAAAAATTCTCGTTGAATAACGTTACCTCTTCTTTGGTTATCCTCCTTAGGATTGCACAAATAAATCTTCCTATGTCGGATTTATCCCCAAAATAATGCTTCTATGATGAGAGGAGATAATTTTGGAAGTTATTTTGGTAGGTATTTTCCAAACCAAAAGTTTTTTAAGGTTTTAATATGAGAAGAGAGGGGTGTCCATTTATAAGTGAGGTGAGTGGCACACTTATAATTTTGGAAATGAAAAATGTTCACCCATGTTTTTTCACATTCCAAAAGGGTCAAGGGCCAAGACTCTGTTTAGTCACTTTATATTGAAAATTTAAAAATATCATGGTGGAATATTGAATATATAAAGAATGAAATTAGGGTTGGAATAGTAAGAGTTATGGAATAAGAAAATGAAACACTTTAATTAAATTATGAATGCATGTTACATGGGAAAAGAAAACTAAAATAAAATAAAAGAGTAAAATAAATCCTAAGGATGTAGAATGGAACTAGTCCTCCTATCTAATAGTTTTTCAGGACTCTCCTTCATCATGGGTTATCTCCTCATTATATAGGCCAATGGGGTTCCATCCTTTGGTCCTCAAATTCAAGATCTTCCAAATCTTCCTTTAAGACCTCCTCCAGATTTTGTCCACTGGATACTTGATCATGGAAGGACAATTTAATGACCAAATTTTGGAAAGTTATATTATTGAAATTTATTTAAATATTTATCTTATATCTCCCCATGAAATTTCAACTTCATCCAACTTGTGTAGTAAAATATATGGTTTATTAATTCGGAAAATATATTCTGGCCAGACATAATCTTTGAGTTTCCTAAATCTTCCTCCAAATTTGATCATCCAATGACCACATTAATGAAGTACAATATCCATGATATTAAACATGAAAACAATCCATCGAATTTTATTTCAATTCTAGGTGTAATCTACTTAATTGGATTCTTTTAGATCAATTTATGATTAATTTACCGAGGTGTGGTCCACACAGTTGTTGAGAATTATTTTCCAAATCAATTGATTTTTTTTTGGTCTCTTATATGGTGGAATAAGCTCCAATTCTAGAAGAAAAAGATTAATAACACAAATTAATGAATCATAAAAAATAATCACATCAATTGGATCTATAACTTAAATGTTATGCTTGAAATATCAAAGTTATTAAAATCTGTCTAAATTCCAAAATTAAGCAATTTTCACATTTTATCCCAAAACACATCGTAAATAAACAATTGATGAAAATAAGCTCAAATTGATAAATTAGTAGTAATTAAATAATTTTAAACATATTATAAAATATTAAAATATTAGATCTATCAATTCTACCACACTTTAACCATGATTTTCCTCAAGCATGAAATCTCAAAATTAAATTTCAAAGTGTAACGACCCAAAAATTCATTAATGAAAATTCCTCTTGGTCTATTTAAATGTATTATTATGGTTATGTAAAACATATGGAATTATTTGGTTTTATGTTTTGGATTTTAAAATACCATTAACAAATGTGATTGTTGCTAATATAGTCGTTGAACAGTGATCACATGATTAGTATAAATATAGGGCTTTAACAAATCCGATTTACCCAGACACAGGAAGCAATGGCCTCATCCAGTATACTTGCCCCATATGAAGCCCATTTTCTTGAGCTCAGAAAAGAGGTGGATTCATTGGGATTCGCTCTTGACTAAGCCCAATCTGATCTCGAATAAATTAAGCTTGAGCAAAACCACCTATGGGAGAAGTGGAAGTTGATAGATATTACCACTAGAGAGATGTTATCTGAGCCACCCCAAGAGTCTCTCACCATTGCGCACCTTACTCTAAGGTATTATGTGGGTGTTATAAGGGTTTATGTAACAAGACCCTATCACTATGATTATGTGCATTATTTTTATATATAATAATGAATATACATTCATTTTATTATTGTAACTTTTTAAATAGTTTTTAAAGCACAAATAGTATTTTTTGTTAATTTTCAACTAAGGAATCTATTTTGATAAATTAATGGATTTTTGAATTAAATAATAATTTAATAAAATATTATTATTATTAAATTACTTTTGTTAATTATAAATTATTATATAATTTTTATGAATGCAATTGTAATTTTTTATTTAGGTTTGAGAGTTGTCTTTGTCAAAACCCATGAATTTTCGATAAATGTCAGTTTTTATTTTAAAAGTGAAAATTCACATATTTTGAAAATTATTTAGATAAAATGAATACTATTTTTGGAATCAGGATGTCCAAATTATCCAATGGTTAATTTTTCATAATTTTTTGAGACAGTTGAATTTTTGGATAAACATTAAATATCGTTTAAATAAATAATGTGTTTTATGACATCATAATGACCCAATAGTGATGTAAAAAAATTCTCTAAAAATAATGTTCAGACAATATATTTTTTACCATTAAAATAATGTGATTTTAGTTTTTTTATTTATTTTACAATGCTTTAGTGGACCCTTCAAGACTTATAAAGCATTTTAGCTTTTTAAATTGATTTCCTTGAGAGTGTGACTCACATCCACATAAGAAACCCTATTATTTTAAGAATTTTAGACATTGGCCTTATAAAATATTGTTTTCTACTCCATTTTGGAAAAAACCATGGGCAAAAACTATGGTCTGGTTTGTGGTTTTGATTAGTTTAATATGTGGTGTCCCAAACCTAAATAATAAAGAATTCCCTATCCTTTCCTATATAAACCCACCCAATCTCCAACTTCCTCATCACTCAAATCCTTTAAAGTTCGACCAACCCCTTCCCTACTCTATCTAGAATACTAAAAAGTCACCCCAAGCTCCCAAAAGACTCTCTCAAGCCTCTCCCAAGCTTTTGGGATCACACTTCCAAGGGATTTCTCCCTTTCTAAATTTAGTCCAAGTTTCTTTATATTATTATATCCTTTTTCTTTAAATTAAAAATGTTGGGGTATGATTTCTCACCTCCCACATAATTCCCTCATCATGTTTTAATAATGTGTGATCCCATTTATCTCTCATTAATTCCTCCCATGTACACCTGTTACCATGCGGAAATTCCGTAAGGAATTTCTCTCTCCTCATTTACATTCAAGAAATTCTTTTGTATTACGTATCTAAATTCCATTACATTTGTTGGGACATGTATATATATGACCCTCCCCCACTTACTGTCCAATTCATGTACATATTATGAGACACCCATTTCTCTCTCATCAACAATTTTTATGAATTCTTATGTCACACTGTTATGCTGCTGAAATTGGACCACGTTTTTCCAAGCCAAGATCATTGTGTAGTAAATACCATACCAAAGTCTCTATCAAGGGTATTAACCTTTACGAACATATACATATTGAATGGTACTTTCATGTATTTATTCCACATTCCTTAATCATGGAATAACTTATGATGTTGACTAATTCCATGTTATATGATCCATGTGGAACACGTATACATGAAATGAAATGTTTAAGAAGGGTGCGCCCTAATAGCACTCCAATGCATTGAATAAAGTATAGTATCATGATACGTCATGTGAAATGAGTGTAGAATAATGTTAATTCAAGTGTAATGAGGTTTTACCCATACTTCATGTGCAATGAGGGTTTACTCATGCTCCATGTGCAATGAGTCTTGGCTCATGCTAATTCCATGTTAAGTGTTGTCGCCAGATTTCCATGTTATGATTATCATGCTTTATCATGGCTTGATGTTAATATTTCTCTTATGCTCCATTGATATTCCTATTGACTAACATGTATTGAAATATTCATGTTATTATTTTTTTACTCCCTTACTGGTCTTTATAACTCACCCTTTTCTTATGCATATCCTCAGGTAATCTCATGCAATGCTAAGTACGAGGGAATGTAGTGGTCATGTAAAGGAATTTTTCAATAAAGATGTTTTGTTTCATGTTTTAAGTTGTTATGTAATGTTACTAAGCCTCAAAGACATTATACCTCTCGATCTTCCATGTTGTATCAAGTGAAGAGTTTATGTAATGAATCATGTTTAACTGTGTAATAAAAGAAGGGTTATTATGCAAAGGGCAACAATGTTACCAATATTCAAATTACAAAGAAATAAAATCAAACAATTTTCAATGTCAAATCAAATTTTCAACTTCCACATAAAATATACATTAAATTTCTCAATTTTTAAATAAACATTCAACCCATGTATTTTACTTTATCTCATTTTAAAATGATGGTACTTCTCTTTTCATTTATTCAAGTTCCTTAATTAATTATTATTAAACATTCCATATCATGATTTAACTCACTTGAATATTTTATCTCATCTATCATGATATAATTCAAGTGTATTTATACTCATATCATGATAAAATGTTCCTTATTAATAGTATTGTAAAGGAACTACTTTCTCCAATTTGTAAAGATAAAATCCACATAAAATCATGAGGACCTGCAATAAAGGTTCAAATAACTCTAAGGCTTAAGGTTGGTAGAATTTGATGTTTTGAAAATTAAGGAAAAAGGAGGATTTTTATCTTTTAATTAAAATTCATGATATAAAAAATAAAATTGTAATGAAATTATCCCCTTAAAGGTATCAACTCCCACATCCCCTAAACTCAAAATAAGGTCATGATCAAAGTAAAGTTTAATGATTTGTGAATCCTCTTGAATTTTTTTAAATTATTTTTTTTATTTTTTTTAAATTTATTCTTTAAAGAAACCTCACATCCATCACCTAACCACATATGATAAAAATAATAGGTCTATTAATAGTGATTTTTGGTTTTCCCAAATCATAACCCATTTTTATTTCATTTTTTTATTGTTTTTTTTCATTTTCTATTTTTTATTCAAGAGGGGAAAATAATAAATAGTACAATGAATGAATCAAATGACCTTTATCATTTCCCAAAATAGTTCCCCCACACTTCTTCCTTACAATGTATATCATCTCTTCCACCATGACTCCCTTCACCCACACACTTCAACTTTAAAATATCATGAAAAATACTAATAGGAGGGTAAGAATGGATATAAATGGATTGAAACATAGCCCATACCTAACAAGGTAATTAATGGTTTATATGGTTTAAAAAAGGATTTATGTAAAGGTTTTATTTTAAGGATAAGGTATTTTCAAAAGATTCCTCAATCATTTTAAATGTGTTTTTTCATAGTCATATCATTGACAAGTTCAAATGCAAGTTTTGGTTGGTGACATGTCCCAAAATCACTCAATAAATATGCTCAAGAAAAATAGTAAGTACTTGGTATAGAAATCCTCTGGGGAATTTAAATATAATATTGTAAAATAACTCAAGTCATGGTTAATAATAACAAATCAATTCACATGAATTTCATAAATTCAAATCATGAAAAGAGTTAGGGAATTTAATTTACATGAATCAATTAATTTCCTTAAATCATGAGTCTTAATTTTAATATTCATGCTTCACTTTAATAATTAAATTCACTATTTAACTCATTAAATCTCATTACCATTGAAATATAAAACATGAAATCACATGATTTATAAAAAACTCTTGTCTCATAGATAAATTTATTAAAGAATAATTCAAGTTTGGGTATGTGATTTAGGTTTAAGGTTCAAAACATGTTGTTGGACAAAAATATAGGGAGTTTAAAAGATAAAAATTAAAAGTGAACTCCATTTTAAAATTAATCTTAGTCCTCTTTACTCCTTGTCTATTTGGGACCTCCGTATGTCATCATGAACCTAAAAAATAAAATTACTTAATTAAACACAAGGATCATTACATTTAAGCTCAAAAAAATAAGAGGGAGTGGGATACATGATGGACTAATTCTAATAATAAAATTGAAATATAAATTTCTAGAAATAATTTAAAGATAAATCTTGGTACAATCCCTTAAGTGGGACCTAAATTGTTACTTCATAAAGAGGGAAGTACTAGCTGTTATCCCAAGTCTGATATCATTTGGGGCTTCTTTTACTTAAACCACCACATGTGGATTTTCCCAACTTCCATTTACTTATTATTTTTTAGGATAATTCAATGTATAGAGTAAACATGATCAGTCCCATTCACAATGTGGTGCAGCTTGCATGGTGGGGGTAGGATGAAGTATTAAACATCCTCCTACTTCATTTCTACTTATGAAACATCTTCTTCACAATGAAATGTTTTCTCAAGATGTGTTTCATGAAAAGAATAATAGAAGGGAGATTAAAATTTTAATTTTTAATTATTAATTCCAAAATATTCCATTTTACTGTAGGCAGGTTGTGTCTCTTTTTCATTAGAAAATCCATTGGTGTCTCTTCTTTTACTCCTTCTAGTAAATGTTCAATGTACTAAGAGAGATCTAGGTGTTCCTCGACAATTTCATATTCTTTTTCATCATCTTCATCCAGGGGATAATACAAGTTGGAGGAATCGAAAAATTCAAAACTATTAGGGGAGATACTCAAATTAGTTTCAATAAAATTAAAAGATTTTTAGTTCAAGATTGTATCATCTCCCTGAGTCAGTTCAACTTTAATATCCTCTTCAATTTAAAGAGCCTCTTATATTCTATCTTCATTGGATGGAGGTAGGTATTCAATATCCTCAATTATTTCTTCACATTCCACCACTTGGGTGGTTTCTTATTCTTCTAAGGCTAGAGAGAGGTTCAATGGTGGTTTATCTTCTAATTATTAAGGAATTAAGAGATCATGTTTCATTTAAATTTCTTCAAATTTTCAACAAAATTTATCCAAATTCATATGATATACCTATTTTAAATCTGTAGAAAATGATCTTTCATCTATCTCCTCCAGAAATGGTTGTTTGAGGTGGAATTGATCTTCGGGAACATCATCGTTTACCCCCTCGGGTTCTTCAACTTCAAAAACCTGTGGGGAAACTTTTTCCACAACTTTTTTAGGATCTTTCTTTGGTTCAGGATTTTATTTATCTATTAGTTCTCAAACATAGACAAATTATATTTCCATTTTTCTCCCTAATTCATCTAGAGTATTTCTCATAGTTTCCACCCAGTCATTTATATCACTATAATCAACTTCTGTTTTTTTATACATCACTTATGAGTAAAATTACAAAGGATAATAATTTGAAATTTAATACATCATGGAAAAGGGGTTTTATATTTTTTTTTTAATAAAGAAAAATATATATATAATTGTGAATATAGAAAAAGTGATTGAAATAACTATTTATCTCTATGTAAAAGACACCAGTTTTGATACACGTCTATCATAGGGAATGAAAAAAATGAATTTAATTTTTCTAATGAAGCACAGAGGTTGACCAGAGTTATCTCACCTGAGGAGTGTCGTAGTCAGTTCAATCACTAATTTCAAATTCACCTAATCTGGTTCTTTTTTTTTATATTTATTATTTATTAGAAACTATGTTTTTTGGGTCTTTTGGAAAAAATGAAATTAAAATAATGTAATATATAATTGTAAATAGAAATGAAGATGAAAATAAAAATAAATTAGGGAAGAACAGCCTTGGTCCTAGGGTTGGATAACGTAGAATCATTCATTGTTTAATTATTATTTAAATTCAATTTAATAATTAATTTTATGAAACCTCATTAATGAACTAATTTCCTTAAATTTATTGAGTGTGTTATTTTACCATGCCTTCAGCACACCAAACCACACCTCTGCCAATAGTCAAATAGGAGAACTCCTCAACTTAGAATGTTATTCCTAAAAGACTATGATCCACCATATATCATTTCATACATTAAGAAAACCCCAACTCCACCATATAAAGGGTTTTCCAGAGATAAGGGAGATAAAACTAATGAATCAAATAAAAGGGATGGATTTAAAAATAGTGTTGTGATGGATGACTACCACACCTGTGAAATATTCTCTCATCCACCACAAATATATTAAAAACATGTTTAAATGAAGAAAAATAATAAATAACTCTGCAAAACCTCCCCCAGGGCCAAGCCTTTGGTTATTCACTTTCCATTTAAAAGTTTAAAGAGATCATAGTGGGAGATGGAAGAGAGAAATAATGATATTAGTTTTGGAATTGTAAGAGGGATGAAAGAAGAAAATGAAACAATTTAATTAAAATATGAATGCACATTAAATGGGAAAAGAAAACAATAATGAAATAAAATAATAAAAAAATACTAAAGATGAAGAATGACCCTAGGCCTCCTCTATGATGGTGGTTTGGTACTCTCCTTCATCATGGATGAACTCCTCCTTATATAGGCCAAGGGGGTTCCATCCTTCGGTCTTCAAATTCAAGATCTTCCAAATCTCCCTTTAAGACCCCCTCCAGATTCTATACACTGGAAGTTTGATCATGGTAGACTAATTTAATAACTGAATTTTGGAAAGGTTTCTTCTTGAAAGTTGTTCTAATATTAATCCTCTCTCTAACACGAAATTTTAGATTAATCAAACTTGTTTAGTAAAACATTTGGTGCATTAATTCAGAAAATTTATTCTAACAAGGAAAAATATTTGAGTTTTTTAAATATTACACCAAATTTGAGGATCAAATGAACACATTAATGAAGTAAAATCTCCATGATATTGAACATAAAAACTATAATTTGAATTTTATTTCAATTTCAAGTGTAATCAACTTAATTGGATTCCTGTAGACCGATTTATCCTTAAATTACTAAGTTGGGGTTCACATGGTCATCTTGAATAATTTTCTAAATTGATTGATTTTTTAGGCCCTTACATAGAATAATTAACTCATGGTCCATAATACAAATATTAATAACATAAATTAAGGAACCCTAAAAAATAATTACATCAATTTTAATTATAATTTAAAAGTTGTGCTCAAATTACCAAAGTTATTAAAATCTGTCTAAATTCTAGAATTAAGCAATTTTTACATTTTATCCCAAAACACATCATAAATCCAAATTTGATTAAAATAAGATCAAATTGATAAATTAGTAGTGATTAAATCATTTAAAAACATATTATAAATGATGAAAATATTATATTTATCAAAAGGAAACATCAAGGACCATTATAAAAAGGCCATGAATACCAATAAATAAGGGGAAAGATAAAAAGGGTAATCTATCCAAGATAGTGATAAATATATTAGATTAGTGGTTGATTATATTAGTGGATATTTTGAGAGTTTTCCCAAAAAGTTAACTCAAAAGGATATTAATTATGTTTGTTGAAGGTGTAAGAATTCAGGTCATAGTGATGTGAAATGTATGACATGCTTGTCTGATCAAAAGGTGTTGATAAGCGACAAAGAGAAATCCTCAATGACTCCATGTTTTAGAAAATTTTATATGAAGGATTCTATAAAAAATAATTATTCTAAGAATGTGAAAAAATAATTTCTAGTCATATAGCCAGATCAGTAGGAAGAGACTAGGAAAAAGGTGAAAATTGAAAAGGATGAATTCACCTTTCAAGCTTAAGCCAAGAAGAAAATTCCATCTAAGAAAAAAGTTAAAAATAAAAAAATCCAATGATGCCCAAAAATATTATAATCTAGAAATCTAAGGATTAGTAAATCATGAAGGGGTTTGGACACTTTATACCCTTAATGAAAAGAGTTTCTAGGTTAAGTAACAAGTCTTATCCATGGGGATACAACTAATGAGATAAATAATACCCACCTTATTTCAATACTTTAATGATTTTTTATCTTATAAAAGGAGTGAATTGAATGTGAATCATAGAAAAATAAAATTGTTGATGACTATGAGTCCTATAAAATCAATAAATAATCCATCATGGTGTAATAATATTTCAATTGGTATAAGACATCAACTAGTATCAAAAGTTCTTAAAGCATGTCTATAGAAGAAAATTCCCTTGGTAAAGAAGTATGGAATGTATCCCATGAGGGGAAACTATAAAAAATATTAATCTTCTATATATGAATAATTTATTATTAAATTTATAATCTAGATAGTCTCAGTATAAGTAGAAATTTCATGTACGATACTCTATCTCTTTTAATATTATTATAGTTTGTGATTTTACCAATTATAAAGGGAGAATGGATGTTAAACAAAATAGGGAATTAAAAAAACATGAACTTGAATTTTTTAATGTTTTTTTTAATCTAAGTATAGGTTATTAAAAAAAATTAAAATATATTTTTACAACCCTAGATAAGTGATTTCAGAGTTGATCATTTTGAGGATTGTATATGTACAACCTTGATTCTTTAGTAAAATCGTTATTTTTTCTATACTAGGTTAAAACATATATACTTAGAGTTTACTCTCCTTAAGATTATTGTTAAGAAACTTATTATTCCACCCTTGTCTCATATAATTACTTGATTAAAATAGAACTGGAAGACCAAAAGGGGAGAATATTACTCTCAAATTAAGAATATTAAGGGAGAGAAGAATGTTTCCTTCCATATTCATCCCATGAATTTATGTTATGAATAAGACTGAGAGAAAAACCTTTTCATCATTTTTATTTATTATCATTAAATATGAATATAAAAATTATTTTCTTATAATGTAATATTAACAAGCATCTCATGTTTTTAGATGTTCAAAGTATTGAAAAAAATCTAAGGGGGGGGGGGGGGGGTTGAAGTGACCTTTGGTGTGTGGTTGTATTTGTTTCTAATGAAGAATGTTAGTATGTATATTTTCAATGAGTAAAATCTAATGGGTTATTGAATAATTATCCACCCAATTAAGATATTGAACCTTCCCATAGAAATTTGGCGAGTGAATTAGTTGGCCAGTTTGTGTGCAATCCCTATAAATTAGATGTTTGTTTGAGTCGGTCCTTATAGAATTTAGTGACTAGTGAACATTGAAGAAAGATAACTTGTATAAAATAGTTTATAGGGGAGTCAAAAGTTGGTGTTTGTGTATAGGTTCGAGATTTTTCATTAATTTTTTTAAATCTATCTAATTTTGGATTTTGAAGACCCAATATATTAGATAATCCGTCGTAGTGTAACTCAATGTGAAGACTATAAATTTTAGTGTTAAATATCACTTGGATGGTCATTTATAAAGATTAAATTATATCTACAGTTTTAATTTCTTTGAATATTATTGAAATAATATCCTTGAGTGTTTATTTGTTACAAAGAATCTTAGAAGATGGAAGGATTTTTTTAGAATTATTTTAAAAAACCCATATTTTATTGGAGTAATTCTGAGGTAATTTAAAGAGTGTGAGAAGTCCTTAAGATGATTAGAATTGGTACTAAGCTGATTTGAGTAAAGTCTAGAATTTTTTTATACTTCTAGGTCAACAATAAAACTTTTATATCCCATGTATGACTTTTATAAGTTGGTTCTATGAATTTTCATCCATATACAACTTTGAAACCTTTAAAAGAAATCCATATACAACTTTGAGATAGTAGCATACAACTTCCATCACATACAACTTTTCTCATTAGACTTTATGTTGAGCGCATTATTTCTATCTATCCAAGTGTATGCCTTTGTCGAATCCCACATACATATTGGAGAATATTTTTAGGAACTTATTATGACTATCCAATTCATATTAAATAGTAAATATGAAGCATTATATGACTTTTTGGCTAAGTATGTGACTTTTTAATTTCAAAGTCTTATGAAAATCAAAAAATATTATAGTTTTCTAGAATTATATTCTGAAGGATAAAACAATTGGTTTGATTCTTGGACTATTTTTCATGGATCAAAACATTTTAAATTAAATTTGATATAAGCATTGAACTTTTGAGAAGTTTTTCATCAAGTTGTAGTGAATAATATCAAAGCAATAAGGGGTTTGAGACACCTTTTCAAGTCTAAAAATAAAGTTTTAAGAATTTTTTAATTATGATGAAAAAGAAATCTATTGATTCAAGAGATGGTATTAAATTTTCTAAACATCATAAAAATATTACGATTCAAGTTGATTGATATAGAGAAATATAGTGTGAATGTATAATAAATAAATTATTCCTAAAGCTATATATTATAGATTTATTAAATCTATAAATTAAAATTTAATGATGTTGCTAATAATTTTAATTGGATTTAAATATCATAAAACATGGTGTGATTCATTCTGAGAATAATAAGATCATGCATTGAAGTGATATTATTATTTCAAAAGGTGAAGCTAAACTTATAGTTATTATTTCAAATATAATCACACTATAAAATAAATGAATTAAGCCACAAATTTTAATGTTGTGTGATTTTTATATGGCCATGATGACTATTTATTTGTGAATTTCTATGGGAAGATGACAAATATCATAATAGGATTGAGTATTGGGGATAAAAGAGTCTAGAATAATTGTTTTCTTATGGAAAATGAGAAGGAAATAAGAAGAAGGGTGATTATGTCATTTTATAGGATACGATCATTGGAAACAAATATAATTTGGAGATAGTGGGAGAAGCCTACATACAGGACAGTTGATAAAAAGGTGAGAAGAAAATAAAATAAGAACATAGCACTGAATTTGAGTATATTTTCTATTTTTTAAATATAGAAAATATTATTTTTATTGATTTTCACATAAAAAGAAAAATGAGAGAGAGAGAATTGATTTCAAAGATGAGGAGATATAATAGTATAATAATGTAACTTGAAGGGAGAAAAAACCTTATATTATTGTGTGAAGATCAATCTACTATTTATCAATGAATACGAATAAGTAGAGTAAGTTGTCCATCATTTTGAGATCAGATTGAGTGTTCTAATACAGTGAGAAGAAGAAAGAAGAATAAAGTGATTGAGAGACTGATACACACTATTGATCAATATTTTTTGTGTCGATCATTTCATACAATGATGAGTTACTATATTCTATAAGATCATAGGATCTTAGTGATTGGAGAAATTCATGTGAGCAGTAATATTGAAGATCTATGAAATTGAACTAAAATAGAGATATATTTTCATGAGGTTTAGTTAATTATATAATATCATTTAAAGACTCTTTATTAAGGAAAGTTATCATATCTCAAATATATAGTGACATATTATGAAGAGTGTGATCTACTTTAAAATGGTTGGAATGGAGATTTTAACCTACAAGATGAAGCTACAAAGTCTAGTGGGATGTTGGAAGTTGTAAACACAATGGGATGTTTTGTTGGTGTGGGATGCACTATGGGTTAAGATTATAACTTCCCATGCCACTTTTAATTGATGATAATATTATTAGTGAAGAATATGTGATTGAGGTGGATAATGGATCACGGTAAGGATTAGGATTCCCAATAGGGGTCGAAATATTTAAAAATACTATGTTACATCCTTCACTTCCTTACCTTCATTTCATGTGGTGTGTTTGATTGGTGAAATATAGAAAAAAATACACTATTATCTTAACTTGTAATATATTCTTAAATAATATGGGTTTAAAGTATAAATTTGAAATTTTAAATTAGTAAAAAAATAGTAAACACCTGATTCACCTCCCTCTCTCCCTCAGGTGTATGACCTTGATTCTTATGGGCATTTCAATCATCATAAAAAGTGATTTTTAGATAAACCTTAGAGAAATTATAAGTTTATTGTAAGTAACTTATTGTAATGGTAAAATACTTACGAATTATTCTTAAGCTAAGAAAGGTTTTATGTGATGGGTAAATTACCTTCCTGGGTAACCAAATGTTGAAGTAGTTAAAAAAATTGATCCAGATGTTTATATGAAGCATAAAATAAATTAACTTAAGGTTTCTTTAAGTATTTTTAGGGTTATTTAACTCATTATATTTTCATCATTTTAAATTTTCTAATAATATGAATAACTTTAAAAAAAATTACCCTTTTTTTATCAAAGTATTTAGAATAGATAAATCGGGCATGTGATGTCCTGATTCAGGTGTTGTGTCAATAATACAAGTTGGTAAAAGTTAAAAATAAATGAAAACAAATTGTGTGTAGATTCTCACAATGTTTATTAAAATGTATAGTTAATGTTTTTGAAACTTAAATGTAAGATTAGGGATGTTGTAATAGCTCGGACCCTACCGTCTCATTCCTTTATGTTTTCTCAAGGCTCAAAGTTATCGTGATAGATTTTAAAGGAATTATGGAGGTAATATAATATTTTTTCCATATTTAGGGTCACCATGCTATATCAATGGGAGTGGTTTTGTCCATTTTGAGTGCCTTGGAGTTATGATCATTGGGCTTTCCATTTTGACTAGGTTTTTTCAAAGCGAAAAGTGTTCTAGGTAGCTTGTGTGGTGTTGGGTGCACTATGGGGAGTGAAGTGGATGGGGAGGTTATTTTAGAGGGATTTTTACTTAAGGAATCCACTTATAAAAAATGGGTGAGGTAAAATTCCCATGGTGTTGTGATTTTCAGCATGTGAGGGTGTAGGGAGCCCAAGCGAGTGGTCTAGGGAAGAAACTGTGAGCAAGGGGTCTCTACACTATGGTCCTCAATGTGGTAAGTCAAACTAGTTAAATAAATCCTAAGAAATTATAGCCCATGGTGTGGTGGTGGTCAATGGTAAGTTTTCTTTCTATGTATAGGTTTAATCACTCACATTAAGGAATTGTATATAAGTAGGATTTATCCTTGCATGAAGGTCTTCATGTGTGGACAACACCATCCATTGTATGTGAAGGTAATCTTTATAAGGTTCATGTCTCTTTACCATTATTTATGTAAGTTTAGAACCATTTTTTCTGATTTCATGTGTGGTTATTCCCTATTTAACATATATTTAGATAGATTCTTACATAAGGGTAGTCCAAACCAAGTCGCATAAGGGTAATCAAAATTTACCATTATACAAAGTGACCTTCTCATATAAAGGTATCACTTTTAATCCATTTTTTCAGATTTTTCATCCCCATTTGACCTATAACACTTTTAATAAAGATAAAGGGAAATGGTTTTAGATCTATTAAGAAAAAATATTTAATTAAATCTTTGAAAACCTAAATTATAAGTTTTTTAAAATGTTCCATTAAAGAGAATGGAATAAAAACTAATTAATATAAATTAAATTGGGGGTGTTTGGCTGAGACTTTGTGGGGATATCTAAGTAAATCGGTATCTATGATTTCTAAAAACCAGTTTCTTCCTTTATTTTTTTCATTTTTATCCTTTAATTGCAGACAATAAAATCATTTCCTTTCAATATTTTCAATCCTTATTCAATCATTTCAAGTTCCTTATTCATGTTTCCAGGATGAATATCATTTCTTTTTCCTCTATATTGAAACAATGTTATTGAATCTCTTATGAGGTAGGGGATTCAAGACCCTATCACTTTTATTTTTTGTGAACTGTGATTTTAACATTCATATGCTTCCATTGGTAATAATTATGAATTAACTTAGTAAATATAATGACCGGAGTAATTTTAATTAAAAATAAAATTATTATGCATGAATTTTATTCATATTTCATCATTATTTCATGTTTTTTTTTCACTAATAACATAACTGAAATATCATGAAAACCTAAATATAAATATTATATAAAATAGGTGGTAAATTAATGAAATTATTCATTATAAAAAAATAGTATTTTTTTTTAAATTCTCACCTCTTAGATTTGAAGAACTTTTGATGTGAGCTTCACTTGTTGGTATAATCCCCAGGAATATTGTGTATTTATTATTGTTGAGATACTAAATTTTTGGTTTGTTTTTTTCTAGAAACATATCCCACAAATAAATAGTAATTATAGCTGCTAATTTAATGGGTTTTTTGGATAAATATTATTTGAATGACATTGGGACATGAATTATTTATACTTGAAAATGAAATGGTTGCTTACAACTATGTAGGATAGGAAATGTGAGGTGGTTTTTATATGATGTGTGGTTTGTTAGTGATTCCTAGTAGTATGGAAGGATATCAAATTAATAGATATGGAAACTAGGTTATGGTCGGAATAAGATAATATGGGTTGTTAATTTAATCTAGAGAAGTGGAATAGATAGAAATAAATAGATGCAGGTTGTGATTGGGATATGAATGATTGAAATTAATTAATAAATGGAAGGAATAAATGTGGTCTATGGTTGATAGTGGGTTTTCATTAAATATGGTAATATAAAGAATAATGAATTTAATTTTGGTTGGTGAACTAAAATCTAGAATTTGTTCAATGAATGATAAAAGTGAAGCACGGTTGGTTGTTATGTTTTTCTATATAGTTTTTTGACGGTTTAGGTTATGGAGGTAGTGAAAATGGTGGATGGGTAGTAGTGATGATATTGAGGAATAGATGAGTTTTTTAAGACTAGTTATGTGCACCCCTATGTTGATATATATGTGAGACTATTTATGTCACGACCCGTCCTCGGGGCCCATGCCGTGACTACCCCAAGCCCACCTTCCATAGGCCATGGGCTGGTGACTAGCACCAAAGGCATAAATCCCGATAATTGGGAAGGCATTGCCTTTATAAAAGTAAACAAAACACCATAGAGTACAAGCGGAAGTAATACACTAAGTACAAAAGAAAGTGCTGAAAAGTAAATGGGCCAGAATACAAACCCAACTAAAAGTACAGCTACAACTGAACGGAAGTACAACAGAAAAGACAAGTAGCTGGAAGAATAGAAGTAGCTCATAGGTCGTCCACCTTGGATCCTACCTAAAGGGTAGGTACAGATAGCACAGCTCCTGGATCGTCCACCATAGATCCTACCTGAAGGGTAGGTATATATAGCCTCCATAACTCTCTCGCCCGTCAACCTCCTCCGAGTATCGTCTCGTCGTGAAGTCCACCTCCGGATACTGAATCGTCATGAGGTCTACCTTCGAGTACCGTCCAGTCCTCGAACACTCGGCCACTGTCAGCGTTGCCCATCGTCTGCAACCAACACAACGAGGTGTTGGAATATCCCGTGCAGGGGTGAGTATACGATACTCAGTAGGGACCCTGAGACCCTCAAGGTCTCACTAAATCCAACAAGGATAACCACAAAGAAGGATCTCAACAGATAACCCTTACTTAGGTATAAGCACATACTTATACCTAAGTTATCAAGTAACCCATATCAATCATGAGGAAACACAAAGGTTATGAAATAAATAGATAACCGCTACCTAGGTATATGCCCATACATATACCTAAGTTATCAAGTGACTCATCTCAATCATGAGGTAAAGACAAAGGTCAGAGACTCAGCTCAAACCAGGATTTTCATTATCGAAACTATAACTGCTGAAGAGCTTCGTCTCTGATGAGTACAATGATCCTGTGATGTCTCCGAGGTACTGTTCACTAACCTAAGACTGTTGAGGTACTCCTCCTGTCGAGTACCGTGGGTCAGCCACCCAAACACAGTAGTGCTTCCCGCCGGGGTCTTCCACCCAAACACAGTAGTGCACCCCCCCCCCCCCAATAGCCTGTAGAGCTACTCCTTATGTTGAGTACCGTGGGTTTTCACCCAAACACAGCAGTGCTCCATCCGCCATGGGTCTTCACCCAAACACAGTAGTGCTCCGTCCACTGGGCTAGTCGACTCACTCCAAGTCGAGTCGGTCAAGCAGTCGTCATGTCTCAGCCGGCTACACGGTCTCCATACTTCGTACGCTCGTTTCGGGGAGGGTCCTCTCCATGAGCTATAGTTCGATACTCCAAGTATCACAAAGTCCCATGAAGAAGTATCTCAAAGGACTGCCTCGTCATAGGAGTCTCAACGCAACAGACGGCGCATCAATCAGAGGCCCGATCTGTGAGTTATTAGCCTTTTTGTCCCACGGGCCCGGTTGGTTTCTTGTACGAACCAACCCGGACGCATCTCAACTACACCCCAAACTCTCATAGGGTATAATCATAGGGATTGTTTCTCAACGTGATTACCAACGCCGCTGACGGTTTGTCAAACAGTCATCCGGTCTGAAAGTTATAGGTTTTTCCGTTCTAGGGGCCCGGTTGGATTTCGGGTACAATCCAACCCGGCCTTACTCCAACTGCATCCAAACCTCAGGTTAAGTATGCCAAAAGTTCCTTCTAATCAAGAGAAATCCAACAAAGTTGATGACACGTCAATCGGACGTCCAGAGCTCAAGTTATAAGCGTTTCCGCTCCGCGGGCCCGGTTGGTTTCAGGTTCGAGCCTACCCGGCCATACCCAAAGTTCTCTGAAACCTTGAGTGTAATATACCGAAACAACTGTCTCGATCCAAGGATCTCATCGCAATTGACGGTGTGTCGTCTGGAGGTACGTTGCCCAAGTTATGGGCGTTTGAACGGAACTGTCCAAAAATAGGGGGTTCGGGCCTCGTCCAACCCGGCCCGATACCCCCTGGGTCGGGCCGAACCGGGTCGACCCGACCCGGGTCCAGGTCCAGCCCATTAGGGCACAGCCCGACCCGGATGGCGCGGCCAGGCCCAGCTGGCGCGGCCCGGCCCAGTGTGGGGGTCCGGCCCGGCGCGGGCGACCCGGCCCGGCGCGGCCGGTCCGGCTGGCGCAGCCGGTTGGCCTGGCGCGGGCGCGGCCTGTGTGGCCAGCGAAGAGTGGAGGGGGGGTGTTGTCCCCCCTGCTTGACCGAAATGGTGTGGCAATTAATCCGAACCTCCCCCTAAACCGGGAACGGCTTAGCCGTTCCGGTCCGCCACGGCTCAGCCGCGGCGGTGCGCCGCCGCCGCTTTCCACGGACCACCGAACGCGCTCCAGTGGTCCATTTCACCCTTCGTCTTCGCCAGTGGTCATCTTGGGTCCCATACTTTACTGCGAAGACCTCAAATTGTTTTTGCGGCCCGTTCCGTCATCGCCCGTCGATTTTCACACCAACAACAATCTGCGGAGGGTTGTCGGGCCGTGTTTGTTTGGCCCGCACCCTCTGTGTTAGGTGTTATCAAATGGAAAACATTTAAACGCATGATTTTAATCATTGACAAGGGTATAATTCACATAAACACAAAATACAAAAACCCCCTACCTCGTGTCGTTCATCGTTTGTTGACGATATCGCAAGAGGGTGGATGTCGGCTCGTCGTCGTCGTCCCAAGGGAGGAGATGAAGATGACCATGGTCGCTGGCGTTCATCGCTTCCATCTCCGCCAGTGTTCACCCGAGGAAGTGTCGTCTCCTCTCTTGTTGCGAAGGAAGAATATATGGTGATTCGTTGTTGGCTAGTTCCCCATGTCGGTGTATCCTCCCTTTCCATGGAGGAAGTAGAGGATGAAGAACCGTGATCGCCAAGTCGTTCTATGTTGAGGGGTCAATGTTCTCCTTCGGAGAAGAACCATTCTTCAAAGAGAAGATGATGTTCTTCCACCCAAGAGGAACTTCCTCCTTTTACACAAGAGCTCTTTCACTTTTCTCCCAACACAAAATGTGTCAAAGTAAAATAATAGGTTCATGATATTATTTTATTAACACAAGTAATTTCAATTTTTCAAAATTCAAACACTTAGTTAATTAATTGAATAGGTTCAATTAGTTAATTAAGGTATGTGTTGGCGAGAGTTAAGAGGGAGAGAGAGATGAAGTAGAAGGTTACTCAATTTAAGATGAGTTTACAAAATTTAAGAGGGAGGTGAGGAGTTATGGAAAAAGTGAAGGGGTAGGGATCGTGTAGGCCCCACCTCTCCTTTATTCTCTCAAGGGAAGTTAGCAACCCAACGGGTCCCACTCCAACTCCCACACCTAGGAGTTAAACCACATAAGAGAGGGAAAAAGTTTTGTGACACAACACTTAAACCACTTAGCAAGAAATAAAAATAAAATTGTAAAATAATTATATTTTTATTCCTCACTCTTTTTTTAACAACTCCTCCCAAGAAAACGCAACTCTAGAAAGGGTCTTATTAAGAAATTATCTGCGCTGCGAGTTCATCGGTGCCCTTGGATTTCAATTCCGAGCACCAGTTCAAAAGTTAGAAAAACCCGCTTGTTCGTTCCCTAAACGTACCCGAGCTAAACTTCGAAAATTGATTCCGGGAAAACCGGACCTCGGAATCAGGCGCCGTCAGAAACCGCATACTCGTAAAATTCCAAAAAAATTAAAAAAAAATCCTTGAAATTTCCAGGTCTTTACATTACTCCCACCTCAGGGATTTACATCCCCGTAAAGCTTCAACACACACTATGGAAAACAAAGTGGTACTGAGCACACATCTGAGCCTTCTGCTCCCATGTGCTCACCTGGAGGTTCTCGAGCTACCAGGGAAAGCACACCTGAGGAATCAACCGTACATGTAGGACCCACTCCTATCGATCCTCGATCTCCACTGGAACCTCCGTGCATGTCGCCCTGTCATCGACGTCCAACTCTCTGGGGTCGATGATGTGTGAAGGATCATGCACGCATCTCCTCTGCTGAGGTACGTGGATGATATCATGCACCCGGTGCAACTGAGGTGGAAAGGTCAAGCGTTAAACCACCTCTCCTACCTTACTGAGGACCTAGAAAGGTCTGTTGAACCTCGAAGATAACTTTCCACCTTGGCCACATCTCCATAAACCTCGTAGAGGTGAGACCCGTATAAGGATGTGGTCGTCATCCTCGAACTCTAGAGGCTACCATTTTCTGATTAGAACTGAAACTCAAAACTCCTGCTGCTATGAGGGTAAGGTTGACTAAAACAAGAGTGGTCAACTGCACCTTCCTGTGGATGAGTTTATCCTATGCTTCCTGGGGTTTCCTTTTCACCGACTAAGGAAAACCCACCCAACGTTGTAGATAAACCACAACCTTTTTGCCTAATACAGTAAATTTGTGTATGAACTGTGGATCCAATCCATATTCAGACCAACGTCGTAAGGCCTCGACGCTGCCACCAAGAGATTCCAACTGGAACTCTCACCTCAAGGGTCATATCGCAATTTCTGCGTAAGTGTGATTATAGAGTCTCCCCCCAAAGGTATCTCCATACGTGAGGGTCAAGTCCACGGCTTACCGGAAACTCTAGGTCTGGGATAAGATTCGTGGAGGGAATGAATGATTCGTATCAACGTCTGTTACTATGGCAGCTAGTAGTGGACACAGACTATCCCTCGAATCATTTTTAGACCCATTGGGTCACACTCCTTGACCGCATGCAGCCGCACTCTTCCCCTTCCCTCCAGCTCCCTGAGCCTAGTGGAAACAACTAAGGTGGGTGGTTGTAACATGTTGAAATGTACACCACCTCATGCTGCTCTCCTAGCTCTGCCTCCACGTCTGCTGCTTCGCAGACTCATCTCTCCTTAATGATTCCTCTTCTTGAAACATTTTACACGCCCGAGTCTCTGAGACTGGTGTGAGTTTCCTATTTCTTACTGCAATGTGCAGTCTTCATCCGCTTCTGGATGATCTACACTTTCTTTGCCTACGATCTGTAAGAGCTACTAAGATTTCTCCTTTTCCGAAAAGAGAAACTCGGTCTCATCCCCTGGATGAACCACTCCCAATGCCTAATAGAGTCAATCCGGACATGAATGATGTATTCATGCCATGGATGACGTCGTAAGGCCTCGACGTTACTACCAAAAGATCCAACTGTCACTCTCGCCTCTAAGGGTCGAGTCACACTGTCGGCATCAGTGTGAGGTCACTGGGCCTCCTCCAGTAGAAATCTCGAAAGTGAGGGTCAAGTCAACAGTTTTAACCAGGACCTCTCAGTATCAACCAAACAAAAGGATAGGAAAGCAAGTGTCACTAATATAAGTGTCTTTTATTATTGTAGCTCATAGTACAAAGACACAAATACAACAGCAACATGGAACTAGAAGTACCAAGAACAAAAGGAATCCACTAGTTCTGCTCCTATCCACCTGCTTCCAGAGCTCTAATGCCTTGTCCACCGCTCGGATGTTGCTCAAACACCCGTCGTTGCTTTCGTCTCGATGGCTCCTCCAACGCCTATGGATCAACTGTGCGGGGAGTTGGACAGTCACGTTCCATGTGACCCTTCCTACCACAGGAGAAACACTATCCTTTTCTGGAATGTATGGCCCTGACTCCACCCTGGGTTCCCCACACTACCGATCCTATAACCCGAGATCACCCATCTGCTAGTCTGGTCCTCTTGGACCCCTACATCATCTGTCTACTTCCTACAGATGACTCGGCTACTGATCGAAAATCCTACGGCAAAGGTCGCAGCTTCTGAACACGCTTGGGGTGTAGAGTCAATGGTATGAACTCCACCCTGAAGAAGGTCTCAAAGTCTCCCCAAGTGAAGGTCATCTCATCGCAAAACTGGAGCATCCATCTCCATCATCTGCCTACTGCTTCCTGAAGGAGGATGGCAGAAAAGATCACCATGAAGTCCGCTGGTGTACTTACTATCCTAAAATCTCTCACCACAGCCTCCAACCAATCCTCAGCCGCCTGTGGGTTCGTCTCTCCCCGGAACCTAGGTGGCCTCTGGCACTGGAACTCGTGCAGCGCGCTCAATCAGCGTGAATTGCCTATTACTGGGGTCGGTGGCATCGGTGGCCCAACATATGGTAGTACCGATGGTGCCTCCGCTTGTGCCTCAACTGTAAGAGGGCCCTGTACCGAAGCCTCGTCGCTCGGCAGGCTGTCAGTACGTATATCCCTCTGGGATCTAGATGGTCGTCCATGGAAAGAAATCCTGAAAGAAACATAAGTGACGGTCAAATGATTATACCTGGTGAGCTGACCTGGTTTGAGCTGTTTTAAGGGGAAAACTTTTGAAAACACACACGCAATTAGTTTTTCGTGCACTGAGTCGGAAATCAGAAGTCAGGGTCCTGGTGTATGGATACGTCGGCCACCCGCACCAACAATGGACTCCCTGAACTGAAAACCACAATTGGTACTCTTAACACTATTTCTTCACAAAAAAGAAAAAAAATCAGAGTTATAAGTTCTGTGGTAGAACGGACTACTCTGATACCAATTTGTCACGACCTGTCCTCAGGGCCCATGTCGTGACTACCCTAAGCCTGCCTTCCATAGGCCAGGGGCTGGTGACTAGAACCAAAGGCGTAAATCCCAATAACTGGGAAGGCATTTCCTTTATAAAAGTAAACAAAACACCATAGAGTACAAGCGGAAGTAATACACTAAGTACAAAAGAAAGTGCTGAAAAGTAAATGGGCTAGAATACAAACCCAACTGAAAGTACAACTACAACTGAATAGAAGTACAACAGAAAAGACAATCATCTGGAAGAATAGAAGTAGCTCCTAGGTCGTCCACCTCGGGTCCTACCTAAAGGGTAGGTATAGATAGTGCAGCTCCTGGATCGTCCACCACGGATCCTACCTGAATGGTAGGTACAGATAGCCTCCACAACGCTCTCTCCCGTCAACCTCCTCCGAGTATTGTCTCGTCGTGAAGTCCACCTCCAGATACTGACTTGTCGTGAGGTCCACCTCCGGGTACCATCCAGTCCTCGAACACTCGGCCTCTGTCAGCGCTGCCCGTCCTCTGCAACCAACACAACGAGGTGTGGGAATAGCTCGTGCAGGGGTGAGTATACGATACTCAGTAGGGTCCCCGAGACCCTCAAGGTCTCACTAAATCCAACAAGGATAACCACAAAGAAGGATCTCAACAGATAACCCTTACTTAGGTATAAGCCCATACTTATACCTAAGTTATCAAGTAACCCATCTCAATCATGTGGAAACACAAAGGTTATGAAATCAAAGGATAACTGCTACCTAGGTATATGCCCATACATATACCTAAGTTATCAAGTGACCCATCTCAATCATGAGGTAAACACAAAGGTCATAGACTCATCTCAAACCAGGATTTTCATTATCAAAACTGTAACTGCTGAAGAGCTCTGTCTTTGACGAGTATAGTGATCCTGTGATGTCTCTGAGGTACTGCTCACTAACCTAAGACTGCTGAGGTACTCCTCCTGTCGAGTACCACGGGTCAGCCACCCAAACACAGTAGTGCTTCCCGCCGGGGTCTGCCACCCAAACACAGTAGTGCACCCCCCCCCCCCCCCTAATAGCCTGTAGAGGTACTCCTTCTGTTGAGTACCGTGGGTCTTCACCCAAACACAGAAATTCTCCATCCGCCATGGGTCTTCACCCAAACACAGTAGTTCTTTGTCCACTGGGCTAGTCGAATCACTCCAAGTCGAGTCGGTCAAGCATTCGTCAGGTCTCAGCCGGCTACACGGTCTCCGTACTCCGTACGCTCGTCTCCGGGAGAGTCCGCTCCATGAGCTACAGTTCGATACTCAAATTATCACAAATTCCCACGAAAAAGTATCTCAAAGGACCACCTCGTCATAGGGGTCTCAATGCAACAAACGGCGCGTCAATCGGATGTTCGGTCTGTGAGTTATTAGCCTTTTCATCCCAGGGGGCCGGTTGGTTTCGTGTACGAACCAACCCGACCGCATCTCAAATGTACCCCGAACTCTTATAGGGTATACTCATAGGGACTATTTCTCAACGTGATTACCAACGCCACTGACGGTTCTTCAAACGGTCGTTCGGTCTGAAAGTTATCGGCTTTTCCGTTCCAGGGGCCCGGTTGGATTTCGGGTACAATCCAACCCGGACTTACTCCAACTGCATCCAAACCTCAGGTGAAGTATGCCAAAAGTTCCGTCTCATCAAGAGTAATCCAAAAAAGTCTACGGCACGTCAATCAGACGTCCGGAGCACAAGTTATAAATGTTTCCGCTCCGCGGGCTCGGTTGGTTTTGGGTTCGAGCCAACCCAGTCGTACCCAAAGTTCTCTGAAACCTTGAGTATAATATACCGAAACGACCGTCTCGATCCAAGTATCTCATCGCAACTGACGGTGCATCTCTTGGAGGTCTGCTTCCCAAGGTATGGGTGTTTGAATGGAACTGTTCGAAAATAGGGGGTTCGGGCCCGGTCCGACCCGGCCCGATACCCCTTGGGTCGGCCCGAACCGGGTCGACCCGACCCGGGTCCGGGTCCGGCCCATTAGGGCGCGGTCCGGACCAGTGAAGAGCGGAGGGGGGTGATGTCCCCCCCCCGGTTGACCGAAACTGCGCAGCAATTAAGCCGCGCCTCCCCCTAAACCCGGAACGGCTTAGCCGTTACAGTCGGTCGCGGCTCAGCCGCGGCGGTCTCCTCTGGCGGCACGCCACCGCCGCTTTCCGTGGACCATCGGATGCGCTCTGGTGGTCCTTTTCACCCTCCATCTTTTCCAGTGGTCATCTCGGGTCCCATACTTTACTGCGAAGACCTCAAATTTTCTTTGCGGCCCGTTCTGTCATCGCACGTCGATTTGCACACCAACAACAATCTGCGGAGGGTTGTCGGGCCGTGTTTGTTCAGCCCGCGCCCTCCGCATTAGGTGTTATCAAATGTTAAACATTTAAACACATGATTTTAATCATTGACGAGGGTATAATTCACATAAACACAAAATATGAAAACCCCCTACCTCGTTTCGTTCGTCGTTTGTTGACGATATCACAAGAGGGTGGACGTCGGCTCGTCGTCGTCGTCCAAAGGGAGGAGATGAAGATGACGATGGTCGCTGGTGTTCGTCGCTTCCGTCGTCGTCGATGTGCACCCGAGGAAGTTTCATATTCTCTCTTGTTGCGAAGGAAGAATATAAGGTGAGTTGTTGTTGGCGAGTTCCCCACATCGGTGTATCCTCCCTTGTCGTGGAGGAAGAAGAGGATGAAGAACCATGATCACCGAGTCGTTCTATGTTAAGGGGTCAATGTTCTTCATCAGAGAAGAACTGTTCTTCACGGAGAGGATGATGTTCTTCCACCCAAGAGGAACTTCCTCCTTCTTTTACACAAGAGCTCTTTCCCTTTTCTCCCAACACAAAATGTGTCAAAGTAAAATAATAGGTTCATGTTATTATTTTATTAACACAAGTAATTTCAATTTTTCAAAATTCAAACACTTAGTTAATTAATTGAATAGGTTCAATGACTTAATTAAGGTATGTGTTGGCGAGATTTAAGAGGGATAGAGAGAGGAAGTGGAAGGTTACTCAATTTAATATGAGCTTACAAAATTTAAGAGGAAGGTGATGAGTTATGGAAAAAGTGAAGGGGTGGGGCTCGTGTGGGACCCCCATCTCCTTTATTCTCCCAAGGTAAGTTAGCAACCCAACGGGTCCCACTCCAACTCCAACACCTAGGAGTTAAACCACATAAGAGAGGGAAAAAGTGTTGTGACACAACACTTAAACCACTTAGCAAGAAATAAAAATAAAATTGTAAAACAATTATATTTTTATTCCTCACTCTTTTTTTAACAACTCCCCCCGAGAAAATGCAACTCCAGAAAGGGTCTTCTTAAGCAATTACCGGCGTTGTGAGTTCATCGGTGCCCTTGGATTTCAATTCCAAGCACCGGTTCAAAATTTAGAAAAACCTGCTCATTCGTTCACTGAACGTACCCGATCTAAACTTCGGAAATTGATTCCGGGCATACCGGACCTCAGAATCAGGCGCCGTCAAAAACTGCATACTCGTAAAATTCCAAAGAAATTAAGAAAAGAAATTCTTGAAATTTCCAGGTCTTTACAATTTATACCATATATTTTCTTATGAAATCTAAATTAACCCCACCTAAGTCAAGTATTTTATACTAACGCAAAAAAAATTATTACAATTGTTTTCCCCAACAACGAAGTTGATTATGGTGGATGGATAACTAACCCCTCCTCCTCGATCTCCTTTTAAAATTTAATAATTGTGATTTCATGAGGATGGTACAATCATTAATACTATAGGAATGACATGTAGTGTTCTAGATGAAGTGGTGGTGATGGTATAGTGGTTCTCTGGTAGGGCCATGCATATTTGTAGTAGGGCATGAGGTTTATGTCCTTCATCTTTATGATACCTTGCTACTCTAGTCTTATGTTTTGATGGTCTTGGATTGTGGTTAATGATAATTACATTTTACTTGATATGTTGATTTTCCCTAATGATAACATAATATGTTGGACCTTATGAGAGTTGGGGGGACGAATGTGTCCTGACCCACATCGGGTGGGAAGGGACGAGAGTACAAGACATTTGATGTCGAGTTATGAGAGCATAAAACTAATGGGGAAGTGGTTATGAATCACCTGTAGTTATATTACTTTATTATTATTTTATTATTCTTGGTTGTGATACTTGGTGAGTGAGCCTTGGTGAGGCTAAGAATGGGTAGTTAACCTAACAAGTTCATGTTGGTTCTACTCTTTACTCACTAGAGCATTAGTTTTCTTTTCTCAAATTTTCATGAGAAGTATCGAGTAGGATCATCATGATTATATATGTTATGATCACAGCTATATATATACATATATCAGGTGTTTAGTAGAGGTTTTGGTAGCTATCCTGGACCTGGTGAACTAAGAGCTAGAGTTTCTATTTGGAGATGCTTCTTAGGAGTTGTTTTGGTATTTTATTTTTGGGATTCATTATGTATGATATGACATGAATTTTTGTATCTATTTATATGGATCTTGGTTTATTTAATATGATGTGGTTTTTATTAGTTTTTCTCCTCTTATCACATACCCCTAACTTACATTATGAGGGTAATTCCTCTCGAAGTATGTTTTATACCCTCTGTACCAATCGCCAACCAGGGGCCCATTATAAGTGGGCTTTATGGGTCACTCCCACTACTAGAAAAAAAGGTTATAATAATGGTTTTTATTAATTTTTATAGGCCCTCAAATTATTATTATAGCCTACTCAAATGGTTTTACGAACTGTTGGGTGATTTTCTATTAAGAGATACCTATACTAATGGTTTAGTCAAACTATTGGTATAGTTGACTTATACTAATGTTTTTCAAACCATTGGTATATTTGATTTCAATATAAAACATATACTAATGGTTTTAACATACCATTAATAAAGTTATTAAATTGAATAAAAATTTAATAGAGAGTTTGGATCCCATGACCTCATTATTATGTTACAAAGACTTTAACAATATACTAAAACCAATTTTGTGTTCTTATAAACATATATATATATTAATGTATGTATGTATTTATAAAAATAATTATTAACTTTGAATTATTTATTATTATTATTAAATTATACATAAATAATTTATCCACCTATCCCAATAGTTTGGTTAAATCATTGGTATAAGTATAATTTCTAGTAGTGTCCTTCTCTTGATTACCAACCTAGGAGGGGTGATAATGGAGGGAGGGATATGATGGATTGGTATCAGAGATGGTGTTCATAAGATAGGATATATAATGGTGTTAGGAATTGTGAGGATTTTATGGTTTGGAAGGGTAATGGTATCAGTTGGTCATGATGCATGACATATGATAGGGAGACTATCTAGGAAATGGGATTTTTGGGCCCCTATAGTCTAATACAAGGTCTCTAATTCTAATGAATGATCAAGTGAATTAGTACTGCTTTCAAGGTATAAAACTAGTAAAGGTTCATGCCTCATAATTTCTTGTTCTTGTGTTTAAATTGTGTGATCTTTGGAATTAAATGAATCTGATTAAATGGGTTGAATAAACTCCATGCTATTGGGTTTACAGATTTTTCTTATTTTGGTAACGCATGTCATGGTTTCCAGCATAGGAAGATAGATAAAACCCCCTCCCATCATGATGAATTATTTTCTTGATGTGTTTTAAATTCATGATATAAAGTCAGAGCCAACCAAGATTACAATATCATGCTGTATTGGATTGGTTTCCTTGGTTTATATACTTGTGGCACCTCTGTTATTGATAATTTTGATAATTTATTCCTTATTTTATGGTAGTATGTAAAGAAATATTTTTTTATTGTTTTCTTGACTTGATTTAGATCATGATGCATCTTGTTTCCCAATAAATGACATATTATCTTTAAATAATGTTTATACTTATTCTAAAGGTAGTCATGTAACTAGTTTAAATAATTTCATATAAATTTTTGTTATCTTGGTGCTTTTAAAAGAAAATATAATATTTTTTTGTCAAAATTGTATTGAAGGGTGATTTAAAAGTTACCCATTAAAAAATTTATGGTTTCTTAAAATGTTTTAATTTCAGGGTTTCAAGGAAGAAATTTTATGTTTTAAAATATATGTTTATCTTAAGGTCTTCCCATGAATGATCTAAGTGATTTAAATTCTATAGGTTTATTATTTACCCTTTAAGGGCTCTTGAATAGTTATCATAATTGCATTTATGATTTTATTTTGGATGTGTTTATAGTGTTTATTTTTTATAAGTTATTTTGATATGTTTTTTTATTATAATTATAGTTCATTAATTTTAAATTTATTTATTTTTACTAGTTAAAATATGGTTCATTTCAAGCTATGAAATAATGAGATACTTAGTTTCCTTTAATAATATGCCATGTTAGTTATAAAATATGAAAATTTATGGTATGTTTGTTAACAAACATGTAAAATCATGATCATAATTGGAAATATTGTTAAAAGAACTTGATATAGTTATCATGTTAATGTATTCCATTAATGAAGAGTCATGTCTAAGAAATCATAGTTACCATGAAAACCCTTTCTAAAGGATTTCCTTACATAAGTGTACCTTAGTAGTAAATTTTCAAATTTGAACGTAATGTCTACACACAATGTTTTATATTTTAACATTCCTTAATATGAAATTTTATTCCATATGCTAAGATAAATTTTTTAGCATTAACTATAAGTTTTAATTATGATTCATTTGATTAAATAGCATGCTAAGAGTTACTAATTCTTATTGATTTTGTTATGGGATCCATGTCTAATACATATTGTATTTAAAATGAAAATTAAGAATTCATTTTTTTAAATTGAGAAATGATGTAATAAACATTATTAATCAAATAATTTAAACCTAAAATATGAATGGTGTGTGATTTTGATAAATCCAGGATGACTTCTTATTTAAAGATTTATTTAGGAGGATGAGAAATATAGGAAGAGACTTGAATCCTACTGGTAAAATATTGTAGAAGAACTATTGGATGGGATAAAATGATAAGGAATAAGAAGAATGGAACTCCTACTATTATATTAGAGACATTTTTTGGAAACAAATAGAATATAGAGATCATGGTAGGCACCGATATATAGGAAATTTAAGAAATGGTGATGTTGGTTTAGCCCAAAAATCCTTATTTTAATAATCACAAGTCATTTTTATGAAATTTTTTATATAAATAATATGTTTTATGAAATATAAATGTTTATATAAATCATACTAAAGTTTTTATAAGTCATGAATTGACCATAATGATTATACATACTCTCAATTTCAGGAAGATTCTATCGACCATATGAAAAAATCTAGACAAGATAGATTTCAAAAAGTATTAAATAGACTAAACTTTGGATGCATCGACCCTATAAGACATCAAAAATGAATCAAGAGACATCAAGATAACTATAGTGACCAAATGTTGTATCTCAATCAACCACATCAATAAAGTTTTTTGTAAAGGCATTGATTGACCACAATATCAGTGGATCATTTGTTTGGTTCCCAGATCGACCATGGAGATTTTATTACAAACTCTTGGATCAACTACATGAAAATTTTGACTGACTACACAAGAAACCTTATGATCTCAATGTAAAATGGAAGTGAAAATGCATCTTTAAAATTATTTTACCGACTGGATTATGAAATTAGAGATTCTATAATATTCCAATTGACCGTAAGTTGAAAGAAAGCAGTTGTATGAGAAGGTTTTTTTTCAAAGTAATAAAGTAACAGAATTTCTTATTGAAGTGACTATAATAATAATTCATAATTTTTCAATATATGTGATCGACTATAAGTTTGAGTGATTGACCATAAGATCAAAGTGATCAAATGTAAATATTTTTTAAGAAATATTATCCAAATTCTTACAAAGTGTTTAAGATACTATGGATTCTATCATGGAACTATTTAAAGACACTATATATATAGATATTATTATATTGTTAAATATAATATTCCAACCACTTTTATTTATAGAATTAAATGCAATTCTGAATTATTTAATGAGCCCAGATTTCAGATCAAGTGTTATTATTTTCAATGATAAATTTTCAAAGGATCATTTCATAGAAATATTTTTTTATTACAGAGGACCGAAGATAAAGAAAGATATTTTGTAAAGATAAATATCTGAGACAATGATATTTTTTCAAATGTGAAAAATGAAAAATATTTTATTTTAATCAAAACATCATTGTAGCATCATAGAACATCTTTGTGTCTTCACATGTCAGTGCCTAATCCAAAGAAAAACATCGAAATTAAAATAATCATATGTAGAATTAAAAACCTTCATTCTTTGTTGCATCTAATTCTATCTCTTATTTGTATCTATTTTAGCTTACATTTTTAGTTGTGTTTGTGATACTCTATTTATTCTTTAACATAGTCTCTTATATTTTATTAAAGATTTATATACACACTTTCTCACATTCCTTTACATCTAATATCCTAAGTAGAACTATGGGGGAGGCTATGTATAGATTTGGATTACTATGTGTAGTTGTTTTATGTAAAACTTGATCTAGGTTATGCATTGAAATATTCTTTTAATAAAATTCTTAGCATCATGTGATTACCAAGTAGAGAGGACTAGCTACCATATTGAGACTAAACCTCTTGATTTATTCCATTTTTTGTTTTATTGTTTTATTTTATCTATTTCTAAAAAAATTGGTATTATTTTTCAAAACTATACATTAAACCACCACTTTGATTGTTATATTTGGTAGGTGTTTTATATATGGTGTTTGATACAATTAAATTAGTTTAAAAAGTTAAAAGAGTTTTAAAATATATTTTAACTGATTTTTTATCTAACTTTTGAGAATATTTTTAAGAGATGAAATTATATAATTCTACTTTTTTGGTTAACTATTTAATTTTACTAAATTTGGGTATTTTGATTTAAATAATTTTTAAACATATATTTTAATTAGAAACTCAATCCCCCCTCTTGAGTTATCCACTCTGACCAACATTTGGTATTAAAGTAATTTTATTTCCCTCTTAATTTAAACTATGATCTATTTTTACCCCAAAGATCAAAATTTATATTATTTATAAATTTATATCTTTATGGATAAAATTATTATTGATGGTATTACTACTAAAAGGCCTCCTGATTTTAATGGAACCAATTATTCTCAATAGAATATAAAAATGAAAATACATTTAGAGAGAATGGGGTCTCATATTTGGACTGTAATAGAGAACAAATATAAAAATATAAAACACTTATATAGTAAATTGGAATGATGCCATTATGGCCTCTTATGACTATAAATTAAAATCTATGAATGCCTTTAATTGTTCATTAAGATAAGTAGAGGTTAATAGAATTTCTTCTTGTTCTACTGATTACGAAATTTGGGATACACTTTTCGTTTCTCATGAAGGAAAATAAAAAGATAAGGAGATACACATGAGTACCTATAATAATAAATATTATACTTTTAAGATAAAACCCAATGAATCAAATTATGACATGTATCTTAGTTTCAATGAAATTTTTAATATTATATATACACATGGGAAGAAAATTGAAGATAGATATCAAGTGATGTGACTCCGGTGATTATTACCAGATCGATGGTGAGGAACCTTTGTTTCTATTAATGAATTATGCAATATAAGTAAACTTCTAGTAAAAGAGTTGGTTTGGAAGATCATGATGTATGAGAAAGAATTGAGAGTGAACATGGAATAAGATAAAGCAAAAATAAAACTAGTTTATTTTAATACCTCTAAGTCAAAGATGGAGGATAAAATCAAAGAAGATATTTTGAGTGAGGATGAATCCCTTTAGAAAGTGGTAAGAATATGGATCACCTAGCCATGAGAATTAATAAGTTCTATAGGAATACTAATTTCTTTAAAAAATAAATTTATGGTGTAAAATATGATATAATTAGAATTTGTAAGAAATAAAAAACAATCCGGAGAAGTTATATGTTGTGGGTGTAAGAGAAAAGGGAATATCAAAGATGAGTGTCAAAAATTTAAATATAATAAAAGTATGAGGACCAAGTAAAAAGGCCAAAGAAAGCTATAAAAGCTAACTAGATCATCTATAAGTATATTTCTTATGATTTTTACTCCATATGAAAAGATAATAATGATATATAAAACATTTTTTTATAAAAAACACATCTAAGGTACTAAATATTATTTCTACATCTCCCACCTATATTTATAATATCTTTAAAATGAAAATAATAATGAAAATATGAACTAGAAAGATTTATTTTAATAATGGAATATGTTGTTATAAATTTTTAATGAACTTAAATATAACTATAGAAAACTAAAGAAATAGTATGCCTTATCTATTCATATTGAATATTATTTTACTATAAAAAAGAGAACAATGCTCAATTATTAAAAGATAAAAATGAAATTAAAATGAAAAATGATAAAATTAAAAAGGATCTTGAGAGGTTTATAAATGATATATAAACCCTGAATATGATACTCATTAAATAGTCCACAACTAAGTATACAACTAGGATTCGATACTATCTTGGTTAGAGGATAATTTATAAGAATAAATTTATTCCAAGATCAAGCCCTTACGATTCTGTAAACAGTTCATATTCTTTTTATACCTCCTAAATTTTTTATTTCTAAATTTCTTAATTATTCTTATGTTAAACCTATTAAAAATCATTAGATACCAAAATATTTTATTTCTAACATTTATGGACCCAATAAATTTTGGGTACCAAAATAATTTCTTATTTAAATTTATGTAGGAAATCTTCTTGAATATTACCATTAAGAATTTGTGGTAATTGGTTTGTGGATGTTCTAGATACATGATCGGAGACTACTTGAGATTTAAGATCCTTGTAAATGTGGATGGTGTTTATGTCACTTTTGGAGAAAATAACAAAGGAAAAAATAATAGATCTTTTTCAAATTGGTAACTCAAACTCTATTGTAATTTATAAATTCTCATTTTTTGATGGTTTAAGGTATAATCTTCTTAGAATGTCACAATTATTTGAAGATGGTTACCATGTTAAATTTTAAAACAATGATTGAAAAATATATGATTCCAAACATTATTTAGTCAATATTATTTTATGTAATGATAATGTCTATATGGTTGATTTAGATTCTTTATTTTCTCTAAGAGTTTCTTGATTAAGTTCCTTTTCAAAAGAATCTTGGTTGTCGTATAAGTGACTAGGATACTGCAACATTCACTCTTTTAGAAAGCTAATTAGGAAAGGTTTATTTAAGGATCTCTCTAAACTTGAATTCCTAAAAGAAAAATTGTATAACACATACAAAAAAGGTAAATAGAATATGATCACTTTCAAACCAAATAAAGAAGTTTCAACTTCTCAACCCCTAAAGTTCGTTCACATGGACTTGTTTAGACCTTATAGATTTTAGAGATTAAATGGGGAGAATTATTCCTATTATCTTATAGATGAATATTCTAGATACACTTGGGTATTCTCTATAGATCACAAAAGTGAAGCTTGTTCCTATTTTTCAAAATATAAAAAATCTATAGAAAATATTAATGGACTTACTATTTAGACCTTAAGAAGTGATCATGCCTACAAGTTTGAAAATAATTATTTTGAATCTTTTTTCTCAAAAAATTACTATAATCACAACTTTTATGATCTTAGAAATCCCCATAAGAATGTTTTTGTATAAATAAGGAGTGGGACACTTCAAGATATTTCACAGACTATGCTCAATTAGTATGACCTACCTGTTTATTTTTGGGAAAAAGTAATTAATAGATATTTCTATATTATAAATAGGGTTCTTATCAAACCACTTTTAAAGAAGACTCTATATGAATTTTGTAATGAAATAAAGATATAGTTTAATTAATTTATATTTTTTGGCTATAAGGTCATTATTCTCAACAAAAGGGAGATTTTAGATAAGTTTGCATCCAAAATTAATGGAGTCTTCCTTATTTATTCAACCTCCAATAAATCATATAGAGTTTTTAATAGAAGAACCAAAATAGTGGAAGAATCTATACATGTGGAATTTAATGAAACGGAACCACATAATCCTAATACTTCTTTATAAAACCTATAGGATGATCTTTCAAACTTTAATGTCAATACATCAATTAAGCCTGGTGATAGTTCTATAAAGCATACTATAGAAAAATAACCTAGTGAAGAGAAAGTTATTGAACTAAAACCTAAATAGGAAAATGAAGTACCAAGTACTTATATCCCTAGATCAATTAGAACTTATAGAGACCCTATTTAGATTTTATAGTTGGAGATCTAGATAGAGGTACTCAAACCAGATATTCTTTTAAAAACTAGGTTTAACATCAATCCTTCTTGTCGCATCTGGAACCTAAAAACATAACTAAAGTTATAAGTGATTAATTATGGGTAATGGATATGAAATAATAGTTGAATTAATTTGAAAGAAAAAAAGTCTTGGAACTAGTATAAAGACCTAAATACTTTATAAACATTGTCACAAAATGGGTGTTTAGGAATAATATTTATGAGTATAACATAACAATTAGAAATACGGTGAGACTTATTGAATAAGTTATATTCAATAAATAGATATTGACTATAAAGAAACCCTTTCACCAATAGCAAGACTTGAATCCATTAGAATATTACTTGTCTATGTAGCACATTTGAATTTAAAACTATATCAAATGGAAGTAGAGGGTGATTTCCTTAATGGTTATATTATTGAGGCTTTTTTTATTTAACATTCCCCAATATTTCAAAACCCTAATTTTCTAAATCATGTTTTTGAATTAATAAAAGATATGTATAGTTTAATAAGATCTTAGATGTTGGTATGATAGGATCAACTCATTTTTTATTTCTAATTTTTTTTCAAAATATTTTATTTATTCAACTTTATTTATTAAAATAAATTCAAAATATATTTTAATTGTGCAAATTTATATTGATGATATTAATTTTGGATTATCCAAAACTCTTTTTGGACTGAATTTTTAAAATTGATGTAAAATAAATATTAAATGAGTTTAATGGGTGAACTAAAATTCCTTCTTGGTTTTCAAATATTTCAAAATAAGGAAGGAAACATTTTAAATCAAAGTAAGTACACTAAATATTTTTTTAAATATTTTTTCTTGGATAGTATAAAAGGAAGTGATACTCCAATGAGTACCACTTGTAAATTTAATCTTAATGAAACTAGTAGACTATCTGATCAAACAATGTATATAATTATGTTTAATGTGTGTATGTGTGCACTATTTCAAGAAAACACCAAGGAATTATATTTTACTGATGTAAAAAAATTAAATACCTTAAAAATACTACCAATTAAGGTTTTTTTATTCTAGAGGACATTAATTTTATCAAAATAGTTATTATGATGCTGACTTTAGTGGTTGTAATATATATAGAAAAAATAACATCTAGAACATGTCACTTATTTGGAAAGTATCTAATTTCATGGTGTAGTATTAAATGGAACTTTATTTCATTATCCACTGATGAAACTGAATACATAGATGTAGGCAATTGATGTGCTTGTATTCTATGGATGAAACTAACTTTTAAAGATTAAGGATATCAATTCAAACATACCCTTATAAATTGTGAAAAAACAAGTGTTATGAATATTTCTAAAAATATTGCATCTCATTCTAGGATAAAACATATTGATAAATGACATCTCTTTTTTGAGATATTATTTTCAAAATGGAGATATCACTCTTAAATTCACTGTCACATAACATTAGTGTGATGACATTTTTATAAAGATTATGAATTATTAGAGATTAAATTATATAAAAAATGAGTTAGGTGTGATTAATTATGTTTAAAATATTTTAAGGTATAATTTTAATGTTATTTTCAATACTCTTGTATATATATATATATTCATATAAGTTCTATTTATATCAAATATTCTTTTATTTACTTCATTTTATAAAATACACCATATAGGTTTTAAAATATACTAAATATATATTTTTATTTCCCCACACATTATTGTTCTAAAAATACCGAAATGAATGAAATATTTCAAATTATATTCTAAATCACAGCACTCCCTTCTAGTAGTTGAGATCATGAGGGCAGAACTGTCAATAGAAAGACCACATGTTTCAGGTGTCATTGGTTATTTCTATCTATGGACATGTGTATTGGTCTCTTAACTTGAGATCATTATCAATGTATATCATTTGATCGCGTACTTTTATGTAAGGCTAAAACTATGATAATGAAGTCGTGGTGAGGTATTTGTGTTGGTTAAGTCATTGGTGACATGACATTAATTGAAGGATCAATATAGGATTTGTCTCTTCTATTTTGAGGAAGATATGTCCTAAGCCCAGTTGATAAGGATGGTAGTACCTTCATAAATCCATGGTCATGGTAGTCGAAGGTAAGTCTATCTGTTTAGATCAAAAAATAATAAATCATGAAAAGGTTGATGATATAAGTGTGCATCATGATTTATTAGATATCGATGATAAAGATATTATATTACATAGTTCATGTTCGTAGGTTTTTATTAATTACTATGACATTTCCATATATATTTAGGTGAATTGATTGGTTTATAGACCCCACTCTTAGTATGTAAATGTTATTAACTGTTATTGAGATAAGGGCCTAGAGGGTCACACATAATAGAAATTTTAAAATCTGACATATTCTATTGAATAGGAATATAGGACTTGGTGGGACCCACCATGGGTTTTGAGTATTATCCAAGTTATATTGATTACCAATGAATGGATAAATTCATTATTATTCGGGAAAATAATAATTGGTCTGAATTTATTTATTACATGTATTTACAAGTGATTAAGTAAGTACAAGGAATAATATTAGACGAACGAATATTATAATAATATTTCGGGTTCATTTAATATTATCAGGATATGTGAGTCCAGTTAATGGATCAAAATTATCACATAATATATTTAATATATATTACAGGTAAGTGATAAAATATAAATAATATTTATGGTATAGTTTAGTTCATCATAAATAATTATTTTTAATACATATTTAGTGGTTTTTGATTACATGGGGGACGAGAACCCAAACTGGGTATTATAGATCTCCACTATATGATTGGATAGAATCTCTTCCCATGGTAAATATTCTTTCATTGGAATTTAGAGATTATCTCTCCTACTAATTTCTAGAGATAGAATATCTCAATCAAGCAAGTGATCCAAGTTTGTCTTCTTAGATCGAGGACAGTGGATCATGGTGATCGTCGCTGCATTGAATTGGTCGTTGGAGTTCTAGTCTAGCACCCAGATTCTGATGTATGGTTCATGTGAAGATTCTAGAATCATGTGTGGATGATCTAGAGGGATTCGATGTCAGATCCTTCAAGAAACAGACACTAGAAACCGGTGACAAGCATGCACACATCGAATCAGAATGAGGTATGAATTTTTTTATATTTGAACCATGATAAAACCATGAAGTATCCTAGGATAGTACCGGGGAATGATCCCCAAATATGATAGGTTTGTGTCTCTTTGATTATGTAAAAAAAATTAAATTCCCAACCCACCGGCTTCCACTGAGCACCCCAGTACCTTCAGTTGGTATCAGAGCGGCGTGTGGTTTTTCTAATCCAAGATAAATTAAAGTGCTTTAAATTTTAATTCAACAGTGTTAAAATGATTCCAATGAATCCAAATGTGTGATGATCCAATTTCTTATGGTCAAGTTGTGACCATCTGAAAAACTTTCATGGATCACTAAAATGGTGTTTTTCAGGTTTAAATTTTTTAGATTTTAATTTTTTTTTAAGAACACATTTTATTAATATAAATTTTTATTCATGTTCTTTGATATACCATAATTCAGCCATGATTCTGCTAAAATTCAGCCACCATAGCTCCTCTGATCAAGTCCTGATAATTGATAATAATAAATTATGATATCATATTTTATTGCTTTTATATTTTTTCTCATAATCAATCAAATTTTTGAGTTGGGAGGATATATTATCTCCTATAGTGGGTCTAGATGGCTTTCAGTTTAGCTACCAACAAAAAAATCATTAGAGACAAGACATGTCCAAGTCTTCCATGTGGTTGGCCCCTCCTCCTTGGACTGACCTTGTTTGCGGCTCCCTCTCCTTCGGTGGATCTAGTGGCCCTACCTTCTCCTCTCCCAAAGAGCACCTCACAAGAGGCTTCCTTCCCTCTTCACCCTCTCGGTTGAACCCATCCCTCCTGGTCAAGACAGTACCACCTAGAGGCCCCCTCTCCCCTCCTCCCATGGGAAAACATATCTTTTCCCTAGACCTGCAAGGCCCTATCATCCTCCGCGTCTCACTGAACTATTGTCATACCACCATCTCGCCTCACCAGATCCATACCATGTGAGCACCACCGCTAAACAGGGAGACCATATTTACCCAGATCCGTTCGAGCTCTCCCACAGATTGGGACTCCTCTGCCTTCCCGCGCTTAAACCACACTACCAAACTGAGGTCCCGCGAGCACTACTGTGGGATGCCACCAACCTGGGGGCCTCCTCCCCAGATCCCATCACCGCAAGTCTGTTCGAGCCACTATGATCCAGATCCCGCTTGAATCTAGCTAGGAACCATCGTGACTAGCCCATGTCTCTCCTACTGTACTCGTATCAGGTAGCTCTAGCCACTGAGTGTTTAGTTTGACCTCTCCATTTTCAACTAAGGTCTGAGGTAACCCCTTCTTTTGGTTACATGGGTCCTTCCAAACCTAATTTTCTCCACCAAAGATCTAGGGCAGGACTGACCGACCCAAATCGGGTCTGGGTAGGCCTTCCTAGGCCAGGATAACCCTGTATGGGGATTGTTTGGACCAAATGGGCTAAAAGGGATACATCCCAGTCCGCTAAGGGCCGTGGAGAGGTTTTCGGGTCCGGTTGATATTAATGTTTTTCAAAAAATTAATTTGATTAAATTATTTTTAGTTTTAAATTGATTAAATTAATTTTAGTTTTAAATTGATTTGGTTAAAATTAATTTTGGTTATAAAATTTTATATTCTGAAATATTAATTTAATTTTAATATTAAATTAAATTAAAGTTAGAGCTGATAAAATAAATTATTTTAATTTATTTAAATTCATTTAATTTATTGAAATATCCTCGTACTGTTTAAATTTATCACAATTTAATTTTATTGTGCATTATTTTTATACCAACTTGTCTTGAGCTAGTGGTTGACTTGTGCATGTCTTATTTTTAGTTATTTAATTATTATGTGTGATGAGTGTTATAATTAAGTATTTAAATGATGGTTTTTGCATCGTCTTATTTTAATTCAAATATCTATAAGGTTCTGCACATCCAATGCACCTTTTGTACATTTCACCCCTAGACTCCCTCACCTTCATGCAAGTATATTTATAAATAGATAATGATGTTGTAAGATGCAAACCCTGCCAATTCGAGGCGGTAATCCAGATGAGAAGAGAGTACATTGAACTGGGCGCGAGTTGTGAAAAGAGTCAAAAGTGGACTCAGGTATGGAACCCCATAGGTCAAGATTGATCTGTTATGGATAAATCATAATTAGATGTTCAGTTTTAAGCACAAAAACCTAGTTTTAATGTATTAAATAAAAATGGATTACATTCGTCAATAAATTTTAAATCCCTCAAAAATATATATTAAGTCTTAATTCCTTCCGTTGCTCACATTTGAAAAAAACCGGGTGTTCAGGGTTCTCGTCATCCATAGTTGAGAGTTCTTTTTACTACTGGGGCATTCTCATGAGATTATTAGGTTGAATTAACAAAAGATTATAGTCAAGGATTTCCCATAGCTAACTTTTTATCACTTTAGAGGTAAGGAGTTGAGCGAATCAAGTTATGATTTTAATAAACTAAGAATTTACTCAACATATCCAGGAACCATCAATTTAAGTGGTTGTCTAGCCTAGGGCCTACCTTCAAACCCTTCTAGTAGTGAAGTAACCATACCTTATAGACTATGAGGGAGGTTTTGAGGATCCTTGACTCTATAATACTCAAGCAATAGAGTATTCTAAATCTAATAGTGATTGCTATTAAGGTTTGATAAAAATATTGGGAGACATTAAAATGATATGATAATTAATTAATTATCGATTTCTAAAAGGTAATCAAGATAAAGTACTAATTGTTAATATTCATTTTTTGTAGATCTAAAATGGAAATCACCAACACCACAATTAAATTATCACTGTGTTCAATTTTTTTATAAAGTAAATATCCTGACCGACCATAACTTCCATGAGTGGTACAGGCGCTTGCGCATAGTACTATGAAAAAAAAAGCTTTATGTGCTAGAATACTTAGTTCCTAATGATCCTCCTCAAGGAGAAATCAATGTGCATAAATACAAATGGAAAAATCATGTAGATGATTCACTAGATTTTCAGTGCATCATGTTGTTATCCATTTCCAGTAAATTGAAAAAAATGCATAAGGATGAGGATGCCTACAAGATACTTTTTCATCTCCAAGAATTATATCAGGAGAGAGAAAGGAAAAAAGGTGTGAGATTTCCAATTCCATTTATAGGTGAAATCTACAAAAATTAAATCAAGAGGGACCTCATGTACTCAAGATGATAGGTTACATTGAGAGTAATCAATCCCTTGGGTTGAAATTGAACCAAGAACTAGCAACGGGTCTCATTATTGCCTCTTTACTGTCAAGATTTTTTAATTTTATTGTCAATTATAAAATTAATAATATGGAAAAGTCACTCTCATACCTTTTGTATTTAGTTCTCCAAGCTGATAAGGATATGAAAAATTCCAATTCAATAATCCTTATAGTGAAAAAGAGAAAGAAGGTTAAGGAAAATGTGTCTAAGGCCAATTCATGGACAAAGACACCAATACACCATCCTTCCAAGAGGATAAATATATAGTGGTAGGGTAATGATTGTGAGGGTGTCTATTTTTAATGTGGCAAGAAAGACCACTAGAGGAAAAATTGCAGATATGGGAAGAAGAATCAAGGTTATGCTTCTACTTCAAGTATTTTTATCATTGAATGCAATATATCATTATATATAAGTTGGGTATTGGATACATCATGTGGATCACATATTTGTATTCATATACAAGAACCAAGTAGGTTTAAGAAGATTAAAAAAGGAAAAGTTTATCTTTGAGCTATAAATGGTGCAAGTCTAGCAGCCTTGGAAGTGGGAGACTATCATTTTACTTTGCCTAGTGGTTTGATTTTTATATTAAACAACTATTATTATGTACCTTCTGTAACTAGAAACATAATCATTGTGTCAAGTTTGGAAACTATGGTATTTATTTAAAGTTTGAAAATAAATTTTTTCTATTTTATAAGGATAACATGTGTTATCATATGAAACACCTTAACAAAGGATTATTTATACTTGAACTTGATGATATGGAAATGACAATCAATGAAAAAACCAATGAACATGACTCATATATCACCAACCTATGGAACTTCAGACTAGGTCATGTAAATGATAATAGCTATAGAAATTACATAAAATGGGTTATTTAGACTCGGTTTAGTTAAAACCCTTGGATGTATGTCACGCTTTTTTATAGGGGAAAATGACCAAATAACCTTTCTCTAGGAAGGGAGAAAGAGTCATTGCATTACTAAAATTAATACATATCGATGTATATGGTCTATTTTCAATAGAGAAAAGGGGTGGGTTTTCATGCTTCATTACTTTTACTAATGGAAATAGTAGTTATGGCTATATCTACTTAATGTGGTGTAATTCAGAGTCTTTTTGAATGTTTAAGGAATACCAACATGAAGTACAAAACTATCTTGGTAAAAATATTAAGGCACTCCACTTAGACTGAGGTGGAGAATATATTAACCAATATTTCATTGATCATTTTAAGGAGTGTGGGATAGTATCCCAAATCACTCCTCCTTATACACTATAGTGGAATGGTGCTAGTAAAAGAAGAATAGGACCTTACTTGATAGAGTCAAATCAATGATGAGTCGGGAAACTCTTCCATTATCCATTTGGGGATATGCCTTACAGATAGTGGCATGTACCCTTAACCAAGTACCAACTAAAGTTGTAAATGGGATTCAATATAGAATATAGTATGGAAAGAAACCTAGTCTGTCACACATACATGTGTGGGGATGTGATGATTTTTTCAAGACTATACCTAGTGACAAATTTTAATCCTGAAGCATTAAGTGAATATTTATAGGTTATCCTAAAGAAACCAAGGATATTACCTATATAACATTTCAGATAGAAAAATTATTGTGGAAAGATAAGCCACATTTATATAAATGGAATATATTTCCAATGAAAATAGCGGGATTCAGATTGACTTCGATGAAGTTAATGCTCTGGATGCACAGGATTTGGTACGGGAACAATCTCCACAAGATATAGAGGTAGATGAAGAGGTTCCTGAGACATAAGTACTACATAGGTCTACTCATGAGTTTAGATAACTAGAGTGATATGGTTTTCTTTTCATCAAGTCAGGTGAAACATTACTCCTTGAGGATGATGAACCTCTAACCAACAAGGAAGTAGTAGAAGGAAAATATGATGCTACATGGAAATATTCCATGAATTCTGAGATGGATTCCAAGTACTAAAATCAAGTTTTGATTTTGTTATACCTTATATATAATATAAAACCCATTGGGTGCAAATGAGTATTTAAGAAAAAACTATAAATGGATGGTAAGGTTAGTATCTATAATGAAATACTAGTTATGAAGGGTTTTATACAACATCAAGGCATCGACTATGTCAAAACCTTCTCACCAGTAGCAATGATGAAATCCATCATAATATTTCTTATAATATAAGACTTCCATGATTATGAGATTTGGAAAAAGGATGTCAAAACTGATTTTCTAAATGGGATGTTGGTTGAAGACATCTATATTAGTCAACCTAAATGGTTTTTCACTTCAAAGAATACCAATAAGGTGTGGAAGATACAGAGATCCATTTATAGGTTGAAGAATGCATCACGGTCATGAAATGTTTGTTTTTATGAGTCTATAATTTAATTTTGTTTCATTAAAAATGAAAGTGATCCTTGTGTCTATAAGAAGGTTAATGGAAATGTCATAGTTTTTCTATTATTATATTTTGGTGACATATTAATTATGGGAAATGAAGTGAAAGTCTTATTGTTAGTTAAGACTTAGATAAATGAATGATTATCCATGAAATAATTAGGTGAAGTAGTATACATTCTAAGGATAAAGATCTATCGAGATAGATCTCAAAGGGTACTTAGGCTAAGTCAAAGTATATATATTATTAAGGTAATAAAAAGGTACAATATGGAACAATCCAATAGAGGGTTGTTTCCCATGTCACATTGTACCAATATCTCCAAGAAAATGTGTCCAAAAGCACTAGAGGAGATTTATCGAATGAGTATAATCCCTTATGCATTGGAAATGGAATCTATCATATATTTCATGCTATTTACTAGGTTTGATGTTGCATTTTTGTTAAGCATAGTGGGAAGATATCAAGATAATTCAGAAGAGCTGCACTGGTAAGCTGTTAAAACAATCCTGAAGTACTTGAGGTGTATAAAGGATTTGTTCCTATTATGTAGAGGAGATGAGGAACTACTAGTGAGAGGATACACTAATTATAGTTTCTAGAAAAATCGTGATGATCTGAAATCACAGTCATGCTACATCTTTTGTATGAATGGTGGTGTAGTGAGTTGGAGAAGCTCGAATCAATCTGTGATTGCAGATTCTACAGAATAATCCAAGTATATAGAAGCTTCTTATGCAGCAAAGGAAGAAGTCTAGATAAACAACTTTGACTCGGAAATTGGTGTCTTTACAACCAGTTCAGACCTTATTCCATTTTATTTTGATAATATTATTGTAGTGGTGCTTGATAAGGATCTCAGGTCACACCTGAGGAAAAATCATATACTTTGGAAGTTTCATATCTTGATGGATTTTACTCAGAGAGGTGAAGTCTTAGTTAGAATAGTATCCACAAAGGACAACATGGTAGACCCCCTGACTAAATCCATATCTCATCAGAAGAATGATTCTCATGTGATAGATAGTGTATTGATAATTTTTAGTAGTTTTCTCTAGTTCAAGTGGTAGTGTTGAAACTGGGTTTCTTAGACCCAACTTGTGATGTAATTTTGTTACCAATACATGTATATAGTTTATTATATATACATTTGTTTATATTTCCATAATAGTGTTAATACTTCTCCATCCACTACATTTATCGTAATTTCCTTAGATTATGTGTCATATAAAATAGTTATAGTAGATCTTAGGCTATAATGAGAACCTATAGATACTATGACAGTAATATTAAAGTAATATCCTACAGTTCAGATACGTCATACTGATGGGATAAAGATGATGTGAGAATATCAAGTGTTGGGGGATCATAAGCATTACGACTTCTTCTCCTGAATTTCGCACTTTTTGATATCTAGTAGTTGATATCGTGAGGAAAAATCCACTAATAGGAACACCACAAGTTTCTGGTGTCATTTTTTATTCCTATCTACTAACATGTGTATTAGTATCTTGAATTGAGATCATTATCAATGTATGTCATTTGATCACATACTTTGATGTAATGAGAAAACCATGACAATGAAATTGTGGTGAGTTTGTTTTTGTTGGGTACAACATTGGTGACATGACATTGATTGAATGATCAAGATAGGATTTTTTGCTTCTGAGTTGAGGAAGAGATATCTCAATCCTGGTTAATCAGGATGGTGGTACCTTCATAAATTCATGATCATGGTAGTTGAAGATAATTTCTTCTATTTAGATCAAAAATAATAAATAAAGAAAAGGATAATGAAACAAGTGTGTATCTTGCTTTATAAGATATCAACTACAAAGAAATTATATTACACAGTGCATGTTCATAGGTAGGTAGTCATCGCTATGAATTTTCCTTATCTCTTTAGGGTCCTTAATGGGTTGTTAAACCCCACTTTTGGTCTATGAATGTTATTTAATACTATTGAGATAAGGGCCTAGAGGGTCACACATAATAGTGCTTTGAGAATCATCCTTATTCTGTTGAATAGGAATATAGGACTTGGTGGGACCCGCCATGGGGTCCAGGTATTATCCAAGTTCTATCAATCAACAATGAATAAATAAATTTATTATTATTCAGGTAAAGAATAATTGGTTTAAATTTATTTATTACATGTATTTATATGTGATTAAGTAAATACAAGGATTAATATCAGACAAACAAATATTATAATAATATTTTAGGTTTGTTTAATATTATCAGGAGATGTGAGTCGAGTTAATATCTTAGGATTATCACATAATATATTTAATATATATTACAGGTAACTAATAAAATATAAATAATATTTATGGTGCAGTTTAGTTTGTCACAAATAATTATTTATAATACTTATTTAAGGTATATTTATTAAACTTGGGTCAGGAAACCAAACCAAGTATTATAGATCTCCACTATATGAGTGGAGAGAAGCTCTTCCCATAGGGAATATTCTTTTCTTGGAATTGATAGATTCTCTCTCCTCCTAATTTCTAGAGAGAGAATCTCCCAATTGAGAAAGTGATCTAAGTTTGTCTTCTCATATCGAGGATAGTAGATCATGGTGGTCATCGCTGCATCGAAGTGGTCGTCAGATTTCTATACTATCACCTAGATTCTGACATATGTAATGCGTGAAAATTCTAGAAGCATGTTTGGATGATCTAGAGGGATTCAGATTCAAATCCTTCAAGAAATGGATGTTAGAAACCTAAAACAATCATACATGCATCGAATCGAAATGAGGTGTTCATTTGTTTTATATTTGAGATTTTATTAAACCACGTGGGATCCTCAGACAGTATCGGGGCCTGGTCACTAGAGGCGAAGGGTTTACATCACTTTATTAATGCAAAAATTTTAAATTCCTAGCCCAACAGCTTCCGATGAGCACCCAGATACCTTCACTATGAAATGTATAACATTCTTGTCTGATCAAAAAGGGATGATAATAGACAAATAGAAAAAACAAATGGCTCCAAGTTTTATCAAATCTTATATGAATGATTTTATACACAAGATGGATTTTGATCATGTGAAAAAATAATGTTTGGCCATATAGACAAATTAGTTGAAAGTAGCTAGAAAAAAAAGAGAAAACTGAAAAGGATGAATGCACCATTATAGCTCTATCCAAGAAGCATATTCAACCTAAGAAAAAAGTTGAAAATAAAAATAATCATATGCCACCCAAAAATATTCAGATATAGAAATATAAATATAAGTAAATAATTAAGCAGTTTATATGCTTTATACCCTCAAAGAAAGGAGTCTCTAGGTTAAGGAACAAGTATCATTCCCAATTCTACAACTAAGGAGCTAAATAAGACCCACCATATTTCCATAATTTGATGATTTTATATCATAGAAAATGAGGGAATCTAAGGTGAAGTATGGAAAAAAGAAAATTTGTGAAGACTATGAGTCCTATATAGCTAATAAATAATCCATCATGGTGTACAAAAATTTCAATTGGTATAATACATCAACCAGAATCAAAACTACTTTGAGCATGTCTATGGAAGAAAATTTCCATGCTGAATAAGTATAGAAAGCATCCCATGAAGGGGAGATATCAAAAGGATAAAGATGAAATATATGAAACATTTCTTAATAAATTTAGAATCTTGAAATCCTCAACATAATCTAAAATTTTTGGTATGATACACTTTCTCTTCTAATACTATTATGGTTTGTACTTTTACTAATTATAAAGGGTGAGTGATTTTCAAATAAAATGGGGAATTAAAAAAACTTAAACGTGAATGTTTTAATGTGTTTTGTGAGTATGAGTTTATATTATTGAAACATTTTAAAATTTTATTACTACAACCCTAGATATCTGATTTCAGAGTCGGTACCATATTGAGGATTTCATATGGACAACCTTGATTCTTTGGTAAAATCGTTCTTTTTTTTCTACACTAGGTTAGCCCATATAGAATTAGAGTTGACTTATCTAAGGATTATTGTTAATAAACTTGTGATTCTTCCATTCCCTCATGTAATTACCTGAGTAAAATAGAATTGGAAGACTAAAAGTGGAGAATATGATTATTAAATTCATAACAGTAAGGGGAGAATAATTTAGCCTTTCATATTCATCCCTTTAATTTATGGTATGAATAAGGGGGAGAGAAAAACATTCTCTTCCATTGTATTTATTTATTTATTTATTTATTAAAGGTTGGGTCCGAAGACTCAATTTATTATTTAAAGTAAAGACCTCTTCCATTGTATTTATTTTCATTAAATAGGATTAGAAAAATAGTTTTCTTCTAATTTAATATTAATATGTATCTCATATTTTTTGAAGTTCAAAGTATTGAAAGAAAATCCAAGGGGGGGTTGAAGTGAAATTTGGTGTGTGGTTTTATTTTTTTTAAATGAACCATGTTAGTATGTATATTTTCAATGAGTATAGGGTAATGGGTTATGGACTAAGTATCCACACAAGGAAGAGATTGAACCTATCTATAGAAATTTGGGCAAAGAGAGAATGAGTTTTCCACTTTGTGTGTATCCACTATAAATAATATGTTTTTTTGAGATGGTCTTCAAAGAAGTAAGTGTCTAGTGCTGATGGAAGTAGGATTACTTAACTACAATAGTTGAAAAAGGAGTGAGAAATTGGTTTTTGTATGATGGTTTAATATTTTTCATTAAATTTTTTTAAAATCAATCTGATTGAGGAGTTTGAAGATCCATGATATTGGTGAAACCATCGTTGTGTAACTTAATGTGAATAATATTTAGTTTAGTGTTATTTATCTCTTAGATGAAGGTTTATAAATATTAAAGTGAAGATAAAGTTTCAAGCTTGGTGAATATTATTGAAATACTCTCCTTGAGTATTTATTTTTTGTAATGAACATTTAAATCCATATAGAGGTGTTTGGAATTATTTTAATAATTCTAATATTTTATTGGAATAGTTCTGAGGTGATTTAAAGAGTGATATTAGGCCCAGAGATGATTATAAGTAGTATTGAGAAGATTTGAGTAAATTATATAATTATGTAAGAATTTTAGGACAATTGTATGAATTTTATATCCCGTGTATTATTTTGATAAGTTGGTGGTATGAAATTATAGTTGGGTACAACTTTTAGATAGTATCATACAACTTCAAGTGTATAAAACATTGCTCATTAGACTTTATGTTGAGTGTATGATTTATGTTTGGACAAGTGTATGACTTTGTTAAATCCCACATAAAACTTTTTGAAGCTTTTTAAAGAATTTTTATGACTATCCAAGTTATAAAAAATAGAAAATCTAAAGCCACATATGAGTTTGTGGATAAGCATATGAATTTTTCATTTCAAAGTCTAATGAAAAATCAAAAAATATTATAAGTTTCAAGAATTATATTCTGAAGGATGAAAGAATTAGGATGATTCTTGGACTGTTTTTCATGAATTGGGATATCACAACTTAAATTTTATACAAGCACTGAATTTTTTAGAATCTGGTCATCAAGTCATAGGGAATAAGATCAAATCTAGAGGGATTTTCATAAAAATTTCCAAGTCTAAAAAATAGAGTTTCTAGAATTGTTTAATTTTGATGAAAAAGAAATTTATTAATAAAATATCTAGTATTCAATGATATAAAGATCAAAAAAATATTATGATTCAAGTTGATTGATAGAGGGAAGTGTATGATGAATTTATAAGAAATAAATTAATCCTCAAGATAGAAATTATAGATTTATTGATTTTATAAATTAAAATGTGATGATGTTAATGCCAATTTTAAGTGGATTTAAATATTATAAAAAGTTTTTTTAATCATGATGAGAATAATAATATCATGTGTTGAAGTGATCTGATGATTTCAAAGGGGAAAATGAATTTGGAGTTATTGTTTCAGATATAGTCACAATGAAAAATAAATGATTTAATCCATAAATCTGAATTTTTTGTGATTTTGATACAGGATAACTATTTGTTTTTGTATTTATATGGGAAGATGAGAAATATATGGATATACTTTTGGATTTGGGTATAAGAGTCTATAATAATATTTTCCAATTGAAAATTATAAGGAAAGAATAATATGGGAACTTATGTCATTTTTACAGGAGGTATCCATTGGAAACAAATAAAATTTAGAGATAATAGGAGACACCCACATATAAGAAAGTTGAGACCAAGTGAGAAGAAAATAAAATAAGAAAGTTTTAAATTTGAGGACATTTTTTATATACTAAATAGAGAAAATTTTATTTATGGTGACTTGTATATAAAAATAAAAATGAGAGAGTGAGAGAGAATATTGATTTCGAAACAGAGGAGATTTGAGAGAATGAGAATAGATCTTAAAAGGAGAAGAACAAACATGGTATTGTTGTATGAATATCAATATGCTATGTATAAATGAAGAATAATAAGTGGAGGAATTCGTCCATTATTCTGATATTAGATCGAGTGAGCTGATGTTGTGAGAAGAAGAAGGAAGAAGAATGAGAATGAGAGACCGATATGCATTGGAGACACTACAACAAAATAGGCCTTTAACAGTGCTGGCATTTAATAGTGTTAGAAAAAAAAAGCACTGATAAAGGGTACCTTTTATCAGTGATTTTTTTCTAACACTGATAAAATTCACCCTTTATCAACGCATTTTTTAGCATTGATAAAAGACAACCTTTATCAGTGCATTTTTTTTTATCACTAATAAAGGGTTTCCTTTATTAGCACTTTATGTTTAGCACTGATAAATGACACTCTTTATCAGTGCTTTATTTTTAGCACTCATAAAGGAATCCTTTATTAGCGCTGATAAAAGTATAAATAAAATGAAATAATTTAATAAATACAAAATAAAAAAAAAATTATTAAAAAAATTCTAAAAAAATTATTAATTAAATAATTATTGATAAAAATTAATTAATTTATTATAAAAAATATAAAATATAAATATTATATATTAAATATATAGATATATGTGAAATAAAAATTAAAAAAACAAAAATTAAAAATAAGTAAATTGAGAAAAATATTAAACATTTTATTAATTAAATAATTTTTGATAATGTTAATAAATAGTATATATTAAATATATAGATATATATATATATATGAATGTATATAAATATGATTTATATAATATAAAATATTATTTATGTTTTACATTAAATAGTAATATATTTAGTGAATAATGGTTTATAATTAAAAATTAATATGAATTAAAAATACTAACTAATTGCATCAAGTAATGGACAAAATTGAATATCGTTTGATTTTTTTAGTTTAACATGGATTAAATGTATTTTATTGATTTCATATGTACATAATTAATGTATTTATATATATATACTCACACACACAAATATTTCTCTGGGAATTTAATCAATTTGTATTATTAATTTTATATATATTTATTTACTATGTTTTAATATTTTCAATATGTATTCATCTTTATTTCAATATATATCCATTTATTAATGATTTATATTAATCAAACTTATCCAAATTTTCAATATTGTACTCATTTTTAATCAATCAATTTTACTCATTTTTAACTTGCATGCAGTTAAGATTAAATATTCATTAATAATGTTAAAAATACATTTGTAAAAAAATATTTATAAATAAATATATTTATAAATGTGTATTTACTCTTTTTACACATTTATAATTATAAATAAATAGATAATATTTGTTTCAAAAGTATATATATAATTATAAATAAATAATTATAAATTTATTGAAATAATGAAAATATTTACTATATATATATATAATTATATAAATATATATAATGATATAAATATTATTTTTTAAAAAAGTGTTTATATAATTATAAATAAATAATTATATATTCAAAGAATTATAAAATTATTGTTTTATAAAAAGTATTATTATATATATTATAATCATATATAATAATTATACTTCTTTAAAATATTATTATTTTTTAAAAAATAATTATAAGTATTTATCAGTACTTTTTTAGTGCTGATACACATATAGATTTATCATCACCTATTAAGTTAGCGCTGATAAAAGTGTCACAATCTATTTTAAGAACTCTAACCATTGTGAACCAATTTGTGGTATCTAAAGTTCTCTATGGAAGCGACCTACTGCCGGTGCTCCTTGTTGTCAAATCCAAGTTCAAATCTAGGCTAGAATTAAGACTCTAACTATTACAAGGCTCGAATCCAAGACTCAGGCGATTCAAGGGTTGAATGAAACCAAGGCTTAAATGAAATTCAGGTTTTTAAATATCTCTAATTTCCCCTGGTTATCCACTAAACCTTGTCATCCAGCATCTCTGTATCCCAACAAGTCGAGTTGAACTATCCTATAATAAAACAACCCAAAATTCATTTTTTTTTCTTTTGAATGAGGTCCGAGATTCTTGAAAATTCCTTTATTATTTAGATTAAAACACAAAGAAGAATATATTTACACTTTCAATCAATATCAATATCTGGTTTGATCTCTATATCATTTTCATACTTGTTTCTATTCTATAAACATCAATGAAAAATAAAAATATATATAAGTGGACCTAATAATATCTTTCTCGACAAGTTTCACGCTGAATGAATGAATAAAATATAATTCATTTTTTTATCAGTAGGATATAAATTGGAGTCTTTCTCAAAGGTTTTGCTTGGCCTTCCACATTCTTTTAAGTGATGTTTTTCCTGCTTTCATTTTACTCGTATGCTACACACAAATATCACTGAGAGCGAGTGATTTTTTCTAGTGAGTTTTTCTTCCTAGAAGAAAAAGGAGAAATATTCTTCAATCAAGTAAGGGAGATTATCCATTTTATTTTTATGTTCATATTTTAATTGTAAGGAAATTTATTTTTATTCTATTGATTTATTTTGAAAATGGTGTTTTTTTAGAATTATAATCTTTGAAAGAGATTAATTTTTTATTTATTTTAACATGATTTATTTTTAAGAAGGGAATTTATTTTCATATATTAAATTTTTATTCTAATAATTTTTCTTATAAAATTTATATTTCATTCTAATTATAAAAATTATATTTGAATAGTTATTTATTCAGATTACGTTATTACAAGTGATTATTTTTTTCATTATGTAAAGACTTATATTTTTCAATAATAATTAAAATATCTTGTGGATATATGTATATTAGGTAGATATATGTATATAAAATTATTTTCATGTTATTCAAATTTTTAAATCATGTTTTATATTCATTCAAGTATTTCTATTTTTAAAATATAATCTAAAACAATAACAAATACTTTCTAATTATTGTTAAGTGTATTTGATTTTATAAAAATATATGTTTATATTTCAAACAAGAAAAGTTATTATTTTGTGCCTCTACAATAAATAAAATTTATTATCATTTGATGTTTATTATTGATATTAAGTTTTAAATAATTAACAATATCATTTCATGTGTTAAAAGTGAATATAAAATCATGAATGTCATTTGTAATATAAGATATGACCATCATCTTAACTCATGACATGACATGCATGCATTAGTTTTATTATTCATGTACATGTATGGGTTTTTAATGAATAATCCCTTTAAATCATCATCTTATTATGCATGAACTAGTTTTATTATTCATGTTGTTGTGAGGTATAATAGGCTCCCAATACCTATATCTCATGACATCTACCTCTTCATCATATATAAGTACCAACATCCTTCCATAATTCCCCTTTGATCATTCTGCTTTGACATATTTTTATACATTGATTTTATCCTTTCTTATATTTATTTCAGTTGATAATCCCTCTTCATTTTCCTTATGAGTGATTGGACTTTGAGCCTATAAATGAGATAATTTCATCAAGTAAATGCATCAAGAATTCATACAACTGTCAGAAAAATGTGAATTCCTACTACTTATTTAAATAATTTTGTCATCATGTTATCTATTATTTGTAAGTAAATTTACATATCCTTTTTATTTAATACTTATTTATTTTTTTCACATATCTTTTGGGTAGTCATATTTTGCTTTCAACTATATGAAACAAGATACAAAAGAGATAAAATGATTTTTTCAGCCAATATTATCATGTTTTCCATTTTCATTGTCTTTCTTTGTGGAACTTCCAACACTACATATTGATTTTATGTTACTATCTAAAAAACATTTCTCATTTTTAAAATACAAGAGATTATATTAATCTCATGTACCCATTGTGGTGACTTCTCATGATATAATGGACATATTATCTTTCTATCCTCTTCTGAATTTCAACAATGAGAAAGGTTTTTTGGCTAAGAACATCAATTAATATGCAGTGTTGGTAGTTCAACATATAAAGAAAATGGAAACGGGGTAACATCGGTAGATAGGATTTTTTTGAGACAATGGGATGTTTAGGAATTAGCCACACCTCAATACGACACATGGTGTGGCCGGTATGACTTCAAGTGATTCTTTTTACTTAAAATTCACATTAATTTTACTAAAAAGGAAAAGTGACATATTGAAAATTGAGAAAAAATATAATGATTATTTTGATACTTTAGGTAAATGATTCATAATTCATTTTAGATGTATAGAAATCAGTCTCACCTCAATTTGACATACAATGTGACTGCTATGACTCAATGTGTCCATTGTCAGTTTAAAATTGATAGTTTAGTTTAAAAAAATTCCACTCACTGAAAACAAAGAAAATTCTATCATATTTTCTTGATAATTTAGGAAATAAATTCATTTTTCATTTTTGACATGTTGGAATCAGTCTCACATCAAATCAATACATGATGTGATCAGTATGATTCAAATTTCATATTTCCATTTTAAAATGAAAATTTAGTAAAAAAGACAGGTGACATACTCAAAACTAATAAAAAACATTGAAATTGTTTTTATATTTTAGTAAAATGATACATAAGTCATTTTAGACATATAGAAATCATCTTCACCTCAATTCGATGCACAGTGTGACTACTATGACTCAATGTGTCCGTTATCAGTTTAAAATTGACGGTTTAGTTCAAAAAATGCCACTAACTAAGAATAGATAAAATGTTCTCATATTTTCTTTATAATTTTGGAAATCGATTCATAATTATTTTTTTGATGTGTAGAAAATAGTTTCACACAAATCGGTATATAATGTGATAGTTATGAGCCAAAGTGCATGTTTCCAGTTTAAAATGACATTTTAGTAAAAAAGACAAGCGGCGTACTCAAAATGAGTAAAGACTTTACGATTGTTTTGGTACATTAATAAAATGATCCATAAGTCATTTTAGATGTGTAGAAATCATGCACACCTCAATTCGACACATAGTGTGAAAGCTATGACTCAATGTGTCTGTTATCAGTTTAAAATTGATGGTTTAGTTCAAAAAATTCCACTCAATGAAAATAAGTAAAACATGCTTATGTTTTATTTATAATTTAGGAAATCAATTCATTATTCATTTGTGATGTGTAGTAAAAAGTCTCTCATAAAATTGATACATGATGTGATTGGTAGTAATCAAAGTGCGTGTTTCCAGATTAAAATGACATATTACTAAAAAAATGATGTACTCAAAACCAAGAAAACACATTGATATTATTTTGATACTTTAGTAAAAATATCCATAAGTTTTTTGAGATGTGTATGAATCATCCAAACCATAATCTGACTCATGGTGTGACTAGTATGACTCCAAGTGTGTGTTTTAATTTAAAATTGACTTAAATTTTAATAAAAAGTGAAATTGACCTACTCAAAACCAAGAAAATGCATTCAGATTATTTTCATAATTTTGGAAAACTATCCAGAAGGAATTTTTTATGTGTATGAATCATATTCACCTCAAACTAATACACGATGTTCCCAGTATGACTCAATGTGTCTTTTATCAATTTAAAATCGATAGTTTAGTTAAAAACATGTCAGTCATAGAAAAATGAGAAAAGGCACTCAAATTTTAGTGATAATTTAGGAAATTGATTAAAAAGTCATTTGGGATTATTAGGAATTAGTCTCATGTCAAACTAATAAATGATGTGATTGTTATGATTCAAATTTCGTGTTTCGAGTTTAAAATGTCATTTTAGAAAAAAAAAAGAAAAGGGACCTACTCAAAACTGAGAAAATGTATTTATATTGGTTTGATACTTTATGAAAATTATCCATAAGACATTTGGGATATATAGGAATTATTTTAACCTCAATCCGACACACGGTGTAACCGATATGACTCCAAGTGAATCTTTTTATTTAAAATTGACATCAATTGTAGTAAGAAGGAAAATTGACCTACTCAAAACCAAGAAAACACATTCAGGTTATTTTTATACATTAGGACAGATATTCATAAGTCATTTTTGACATGTAGGAATAAAACTCACCTTAATATAATACAAAATTTCTCTGGTATGAATCATTGTGTCTATTATCAGTTTAAAATTTACATTTTAGTTCAAAAAGTTTCATTCACTAAAAATTTATTAAACACACTTAGATTGTCTTTGAAATTTAGGAAAGCAGTTCATAAGTCATTTTTTACATATGGGAATTTTTATCAGGTCAAACCGACATACTATGTGACCGGTATGAGTCAAAGGGTGTTTTTCCAATTTAAAATGACATTTTAGTAAAAAAGACAAGTGATGTACTCAAAACTGAGAAAACATATTCAAATTGTTTTGATACTTTAGGGAAACTATCCATAAGTCATTTGAGGCATGTAAGAATTATCCTCACCTCAATCCAATGCATGGTGTGACCAATGTGACTCTAAGTGTTTCCTTTCAATATATAAGTATATTTTTTAAATCAAGCATCACATTGCTAAAACCGAGAAAAAGAGCCTAGATTGTTTTTTCATCATTTTATCTTCTATTAATTAATTAATTTCCTTATAATTTTTTCTTATACTTATTTAGTTAATTTTCATATAGATATTGCTTGAAGATGAACAAGAAATGGTGTGACATGCAAGAATCAACCAAAACTCAATCTGATACACAGAGTTCCTTGTATGACGTAAATTTTAGTTTAAAATTAACACTTTCCATTAATTTATTTATTTATATTATTACTAAAATAATAATTGTTTTCTTATACAAGTGGGTTTTTTCTCGAATAGGGATTAGGATCAAAATTAAAAGTAAAACAACTGCTTTTGAATGTAAGTAATAATTTTTACTTATGTAATTGTATAAAACAATGTTTTAAATGTCTATATTATAGTGTTTTTTCTTATATTTTTGTTGTAAATTTTATTTAATTTAAATTATACATTTTTTCTTGATTTTTATTATTTCATGGTATTTTTGGTACTACGATGTGTTGTTATAGTGCACTACACTAGTGTTGTAGTGTGTTGTTACAGCACACTACAGTATGCCCCATTATCAGTGCTTCAAAAAGCACTAATAAATGTTTATTTTATCATCACTAATAAAGTAAACCTTTATAATCCCCTTTTTATGTGCTGATAAAGGACCCATTTATTAGTGTCTTTTAGCACTAATAAAATACTATGTATTTTAATCTCACTCTAGTAGTCAGCACTTCTCTAGCATTGATAAATGTCATTTTTAGTGTTGTTAAAGGCATTTTTTGTAGTAGTGTGATCAACATTTGTTGTGTTGTATATTTATGACATTTAGGATCTACTAGATTTTATAAGATCATATGATCTCAGTGAGTTTAGAAATTCAGGTGAGTAGTTCTATTAAAGATCTATAAAGTTGAACTAATACAGTGACCAATTTTTATGAGGTTTAGTGACTTATATACTAGAATTTGATGACTCTATAGTGAGGAAGGGGATCAAATCTTATAGATGTGGTGAAATCCTATGAAGAGTGTGATCTACTTTAAAATGGTTTTAAGGAATATTTTAATCTATAGTAAGAAGTTGTGAAGTCTAGTGGGATGTTGGTAGTAATAAACACAATGGGATGTTGTGTTGGTGTGGGATGCATTTTTTGTTAATATGATAATTGTCCACACCGCATTTAATTGATGGTGTTATTATTAGTAAAGAATATATGATCGAGGTGAATAATAGATCACAATAAAGAGTAGGATTCCCAAGAGAGGATAAACTATTTAAAAATAATATGTTCCATCCTTTACTTTCTTTCCTCCATTGCATGTTTTGTGTTTTATTGGTAACATGTAAAAAATACACTATTATTTTAACGTGAAATATAGGCTTAGATACCAAGGGGAGAAGGTATAAAATTGAAATTTTAAATTAATAAAAAAGTAAGAAACACATGATTAAACCCCCTCTCAAGTTTCTACCCTTTGATTCTTATGGGCATTTCAATCATCATCAAACATGAATTTTATATCAAACCTAGATAAAGTAGAATTTTATTATAAGTAACTTCTTGGAGCAGTACAAGACTTAAGAATTGTTCTTAATCTTGGAAAGTTTATATGTGTCAGGGAAAATAACTTCCTGGGAGACAAAATGTTAAATTAGTTCAACATGTTGATATAGATGGTTATATGAAGAATAGAAAAAATTCACTTAAGTTTTATTTAAGGATTTTTCTAGTTAAGGAACTCATTCTATTTTTATCATTGGCAAAAATTTTATGATATGAATGAGTTTAAAAAATGTTTACCCTATTTTATCAAAGTGTTGAGAATATATAAATCATGAATGAGATGTCTAGATTCATGTGTCTTATTGGAAATACAGGTGAATAAAATTTCAAACCAAAAGAAAAAAATTTAGTTAGAGAGTCTAAAAATGTTTCTTAAAATAGATAGTCAGGTTCAATGAATCTTAAAGGTAAAATCAGGGATGGTGTAATAGCTCGGACTCAGATATCTTGTTCCTTTATGTTTTCTCAAGTCTTGAATATATTTTGATATAGTTCATAGGCATTTTTTTAATTATACAATATTTTAGTCCATCTTGAGGGTCACCGCACCATATCAGTGGGTGTAGAGTGTCTTTTTTGAGTGCCTTGAAGTTTTGAGCATAGGAAATAACGTTTTTTCTAGGTATTTTCAAAGTGGTGGTTATTCTTGAGTTTTTTTTTTGGTTTTGGGTTCACCATGGGAAATAATGTAACACCCCAAGCTTCTACGGTACGCTTCTCTTTGAATAATGCAATAGCGTGTGTTGTATGCAACATTGAGTTCTAACACACACCACAACCAATCAAACTAACCATTATGAATAGTAATACCTACTTTTTAAAATTTTATAAATTTTATCTCTCAAAATGGACTTCATTTTTGGATTCGGGGTATCGAATTTAGCCTAAGGTGAAATTTTGGTACTTTTCGGATAACTTTAATATTTTGATGAATAGTGAAAATTACTAAATTTTAATTAAAAACAACTTTTTTAATAAAAATAATTAATAGTGATAAATTATGAATTTTAGTGGTTTTAAAGTATATTTAGAATATATTTTTACCATTTAATTCAATGTTGGTCATTGTACATAATTTCACAATTAAACCAGACATAAACAAGTATCAATCTTTTGATAGTTATTATATCTTAAAAACACGATTTTTGTTTTGACAGTGGGAATTAATTTTAAATTAATTTCTTCCAATTATATGTCTTGAATTTAGAAAAATGGAATCCATATTTGTAATTAGGATGTCCAAATTGTGTAAATAGGTAACTTTTATTTTTAGAAATTTTAAATAATTACTTCGGTAAATATTTTATTTACCATGGTTAAAGGGTAAATACGGTAAATAAGGGTTAAAAAATAATATTATAATAATACTAAATTACACTAAAATGTGTCCTAACCTTATTTTTGGATACATTTCCGACCATGGGTATATTTGGGTCGATTTTGGGACCCTATGGAGCCACTTGTAGGTGATATGGACACTTTATTTTAATTAAGTTAAAATAAATACAAAAATGACATAAGCATATATCTTTTAGAAAAACAATTTTTACTTAGGGTTATATATGTTGGATTTTCGAATATAAATATTAATTAGAAATATAAAAATATTTCCTACATAATTATATTTTAATTATAATTTTTAGACATTATATAATTTAATTTATTTATGATACAATGGTGTTGCAGTAATTACCTAATTAATGAAAAATTAGAATAATTGATATTATAAATACCCAAATAAATGTAATTTGAGACTTTTTATAAATAGAAATAATTTTATAGGATAATATGACATGTTATTATTTATTTAATTAACTTTTTTCTAAGTAATAATTCTGTTATGATTTTTACAAAAATCAATTATTGAATAGTGTCAAAATTGACATAAAAGAGTTTAAAACAAATATTATATTATTAATTGATATTAAATTCCTAAAAATCTAAGGTTCGGCCAAGATACATATATCATGATATTTGTATCATTAATGGACCACTTGGGGGTTTATTTGATATATATAGTAAGTTTATTAACCATATAATATAAAAATACAAAGAGACATTGTAAAAGTGAAACTAATTAACTAAGAGTTAATACTTAGAGATAAGGTTAATATAGTAACCCAAACCTGTCTAAATCCAATTGGTTGAGTGATTTTAGACCTATACCCACCTTAACCTTTAAATAATCCACTGTTTATCCATTATAAACTGAATATGAATTTATTATAAAATAATATTTCTAGCTTTTCCAAAGGTTCCCCTCACCCCTCTTATAAAAGAGAACTCCCCCTTCTCATTAATTCACTCCTTAAAAGCCTTTTGGTTCAGCCAACCCCTGCCCAAATACTCTCTCAACTTCCATCACTTCATCCTATAGGCCTTACTTTAGTCATAAACCAACCTAAGGAGATCTTTTGATCAAATCAAAAGGAAGAACCCGAAGAAGAGGTAATGATTTCACCACCATTTTTCAAGTTCCTTTCTTCTTCCACTTCTTCTTTCTTTGTTATTACCATTATAAAATAATAACTCCAGTATATTATATATAATTTTATGTTATTATAAACATTTTACAACCATATTTCAGTATTCTATCCATCCTTTGAATGACATGTCACCATACGTGTGTACGTACGGCTTACCGTCTCCACGTCGTGGTGTAATTGTTATTCAAAACATTATTATTTGGATGGGTATAATAATGATGTGTAATTCATGAAAATAATAAATATAACTTGATAATTATTCTTTATATATGATATAACATCCAATTAACTATTATTTTAATATCAAAAGAATGATATTTTCACTCGTGCATACGTACGGACTACCGTCTCCACGAACGCGATGAGATTCATTCTCCATCGTATCCATTCAAGTCTAATTATCATTTGAAGATTAATAATAATGTTTAAGGGCTTAATATCATTCTGGATATGAATAAGATACAACCTATCCATAAAAAACATATCTTACATAACAAAACATATAAAATAAAATGAGTAAGTTAACACCCGAAATGACAATAATATTAAGATATTATTAACAAAGCAATGTTAAAAGATCATATATGATAACATATTAATGTATATGATTCTTTTATAATTTAATAAAAATTATTTCACCACTATACAGGAGGTTAACCTACCCCTAACCAAAGAAAAGTACACGTTAAGGGTTTATTTCACAATCTCTTCATTATCCGAGGTTGTTTATACGTAATTATCTACTGGGACCTCTTTATCATCCACTTATATGTTTCTTAAAAATGTATTTCAAAACATTCTTACTATTTTACAGAATATGGGTTAAAGTCATTTATACCCTTGTTTGACTTTTTATAAGAAGTTTATAAAGGAATCTTTCTGTCGTTTTCCAAACAAGGTGCTTTTTAACCTTTTTGACAAAATTAAGGTAAGAATGTTTTTTTTAACTTATATGGTGGGTGTGGCTATTTTCCACCGTTATAAAATCTTTGAAGCTTCCCTTACAAGCTTATAAGAAAATTTTCAAAGTAAATGTTTTATTTTATAATTATGTGACTTTTAAATGATTTCAAAAAAAAGGATATTTCTCTCAAATAGTTTTGATTTCATCTATGTCAACATCCTTTGATGGATTTTAAGCTTATTTGAAGTTGATTTATTATGATACAAAACTTCCATATTTTATTGAAGGTTTTGTGATTTGTTTGACTGGGATGTGTTATTTTTATACCATTCATGTTTTATGGAAAAATTATTGACATTTTGTATGCTAGTTTTACTAATAATGTTTATGTTATGTTTAAACCAGTTCATATGAGGAATTCATTGGACTTAATATGTGACGGGTGGAGCCCGTTATAGCTCCTCGATGCATCGGTAGGTCTTATGATACAAATTAGTGTCTTGGAACAAGGCCTTGACAAAATATTATTTGTAGTCTTGGCACGTGGCCTTGTCTATGTGGTTATGATAGTCTGGCATTATACATTCCATCATTATGAAAGTGGTTATTGATATTGCATGTGATTATTCGATTATTAGAATATCCATGTGAATAAGTAAATGGAATTATTTCATTTTATTTCTGCTATATTATGTTGAAGTTCAAGTTTAAAAGGCTTTTGTTTTAGTTATACATTTCCTTAAATGTTTATTCTTATTTATGAAAGTTTCCACTATATTGTTATCCTTACTGGGCATTTTATCTCACCCCTTTCTATGTTTTATTTTTCCCAGGATGTGAAGAAGTATTTTATGAATGACTTGTAGGGATAGTATGAGGGGATAAGAGTGTGGACTATGGAGACTATATTGTTGTAGTTTTCATTATATGATGTAATGTAAACTTTATGAATGTATCTAGTTATTCCAAGGCTACTAAACTAATCGGTCTTTTGAGACTCGATCTTTCTTGTGATCATGCCAATGTTATGTAATAATGCACCGACTCTAGGTAACTGGGGTCGGGTCATTACAGTTGGTATCAGAGAAAGTTTAGTACAAACCTTGGAAGCTAGATTTAGATAAACTCTGATTAGAGCACATAGACCTAAGATGGACTTTGAGGATTGGTATAGAAGAACTTCCTAGAATTTTGGTATTGTAGAGATTTTTTGAGTTTTTTGAGAAATACATCCATGTATGGATATGAGCAGGTAGAGGCGGATCTGGCGCAGATGTACCTAGGGGTAAAACCTGAAAACACCGCTTTGAGCTGGACTCGAATGGGAACTGGTGCACGCAAACGGGCCTTGCTGCACTCTTGGTTACGACACTCCTAGGGGATATGCTTAGGATAACTCTCATTTTATTTACAAATAATTATGAAGGTTTTATGAGTATATACTTCCTCAAAAAAAAACATTTTTATGATTATGTATTATATCCATAAATAGTTCAATTTATGTTAAGTGTTTTATAAGTATGAAATTATGTATTTTGATTCATAAACTGATCTATGTTATGCCATTGTTTAGAAATGGCGCCTAGTGGAAGAAATGGAAACCATATCAATGCACGCACTCCATGTAGGGATTTCCCTCCTACTCAAGATAATTATAGTGGAGCTAGTGATGCAACTGGTGCCGATCAGCTAATCATCATACTGGGACAACTCACTCAGGTTATGAACAATAACCTTACCAGTATGAAGCACCCTGATCCGCAGCGTGGAGGATCAATGTTAGATCGCTTCATGAGGAAAAAAACACCAACATTCAATGGGAGTACAAATCCCTTAGTAGCTGAGCAATGGATAAATTCCCTAGAGAAAATATTTCAGACTTTGGGGAGTAGTGAAAGGGAAAAAGTTATCATGGCAGTTTACCGCCTCACTGAAGATGCTGATCAATGGTGTTCATTGATTCGAAACACGAAGGAAGATGATGAAGTATCAAATATGGAATGGAGGGAGTTCAAAGATCTATTTTTAGAAAAATACTTTCCTCGTGACCATCGAGCAGATATGGAAAGACAATTTATGAGTCTGAGACAAAAGGAGGATGAGAATGTCGCAAAGTATGAGGATAACTTTACAAGGTTAGCAAGGTATGCTGGAGATTATATACATAACCCAAGAAGTAATATTAATCGTTTATTTGATGGGTTAAAACCATTTCTCCTTCGAGCATTAGTCTCACAATCCTTCTCATCATACGAAGACATTGTCTCATGTGCTATCAAGACAGAGAAAGAATTCTTTATGTCATATGACTTTAAAGAAAAGAAAGAGAAGAAGAAATCTTCTGATCAATCTGGGAATGGAAATAAAGGGAAGAAGGTAAAAGTTTAATATCCATACTGCAGTAAATGTGGGAAGAAACACCCCGGTACTTTCTTAAAAGGAACGGGAGTCTGTGACAAGTGTGGTGAAAATTCCACCAAGCTCGTGATTGCAAGGGGAAGAAGGAAGCTACCGATGTCCAATGCTACAATTGCAGGGAGATGGGACATTATGCAAATGAATGTCCTAAGCGTCAGGGGAACTTACCTCAGAAAAGGACAAGGGATCAAGGCCAAGATTATGTTATCACTACTGCTGAGGTAGAAGCTCCAAAAGACGTGGTGGCAGGTAATTTAATGGTTTCCTCAAGTTTAGAAAATGCATTATTTGATTCTGGATCATCGCATTATTTCATATCTTCCCAGTTTTCTAAGAAAATTAGATATTATCAATTTGATTTAACAAGGGAGTTGTTAGTTAAAACTCCTAAGGGAAGTATCAGTGCAACAAAGTTTTGTGAATCAGTCCCCATTAAGGCACATAAATGTTCTTTATATGCTGATCTCATCGTCATGCCTATGATTTAATTTGATATAATCATCGGTATAGATTGGCTTTCGGACCATGATGAGAAGATTTATTGTAAGAATAAAGAGGTTATGATTCTTGATGATAATGATAAGGAACACCTTATCTTTAGAGTAGAATCATCACCACCTAATTCTTATATAGATCTACCCCCAGTAGCTCAACTAAATTCAATTATTGGGGAGGAAGAGAATGAAATGACTATGGGTAAGGAAAGGAATGTTCAAATAGAGGATGTACCTGTTGTGAAAGAATATGTAGATGTGTTTCCGGAAGATTTACCTGGACATCCTCCAGAATGATAAGTTGAGTTTTCCATTGATTTAATTCCTGGATCAAGGCCTATATCGAAGACCCCTTATAGAATGGCCACTATAGAATTAGTTGAACTAAAGAAACAACTAGATGAATTGAGTAATAATGGATTTATTCGCCCTATTGTTTCTCCATGGGGAGCCCCTGTTCTTTTTGTTAAAAAGAAATATGGATCTATGAGGTTATGTATCAACTACAGGGAGATCAATGCTATAACAACAAAGAAAAAGTATCCCCTACCTCGCGTTGATGATTTAGTTGACCAAATGAATGGAGCTTAATACTTTTAAAATATTGACCTTTTATCTGGATACCATCAGTTGTGTGTGAAGAAGGAAGACATTCCGAAGATAGCATTTCGAACAAGGTACGGGCATTACGAGTTTACAGTAATGCCTTTTGGATTGACTAATGCACCCTCTGTTTTTATGGATCTAATGAACAGAGTTTTCAAGGAATATCTTGATGAATTTTTAGTGGTATTTATTGATGATATCTTGGTATACTCCAAAAGATACAAAGATCATTAAAATCACTTGCGCATTATATTGAAGACTCTGAGAAGATATGAATTATATGGGAAGTTTAACAATTGTGAATTCTGGCTTCAAGAGATTTCTTTTCTTGTCCATATTGTCTCTAATGATGGAATTTCCATCGATCCTTCTATGACCAAGGCAATCCAAGAATGGCCTGCACCGACGAGTATAACCGAGGTACGTAGTTTTATTGGTTTAGCAGGTTATTATCAACGTTTCATCCAGAATTTTTCCCAGTTGGCTAACCCATTAACAAAGCTCACACGTAAAGGGGTTAAATTTGTTTGGACAAAAGAGTGTGAAGAATGTTTCGAAGAACTGAAGAGAAGATTAGTCAATGCTCCTATATTGACTCTACCATCAGGGAATGATGGGTTCATTATTTATAGTGATGCATCGAAGAAAGGACATGGTTGTGTCCTTAGGCAGAATGATAGGGTTATTGCCTATGCATCACGACAGTTGAAAATTCATGAACAAAACTATCCTACTCATGATCTTGAGTTAGAAGCTGTGATCTTTGCTTTGAAGATATGGAGGCACTACCTCTATGGTGAAAAATGTGAGATTTATACTGATCACAAGAGTTTGAAGTATATTTTATCACAAAAAGAACTCAACATGAGGCAAAGGAGATGGCTTGAATTAATCAAGTATTATGATTGTACGATACACTACCACCTAGGGAAAGAAAACAAGGTGGAAAATTCTTTGAGAAGAAAAGATCATGGAGTTTTGAACAATATGAGAATTGAAAGGGGTCCAATTTTCATGGATCTAGTGAAGATGGACATGGGAATAACCAGGGAAGGTGAAAAATCAATGCTTTTTCAAATGGTTGGAAAACCATCTTTACTAGAAAGGATTAAGATTTCTCAGACCGATGATGAAGAATTTCGAAAGAAGATTAAAGCTGTGAATGATGGGAGATTGAGAGACTTTGTGTATGAAGAAGGAATTTTGAAATTCGGGAAGAGAATTTGTGTTCCCGATATACCTGATCTAAAAAGGGAATTGCTGGATGATGCTCATAGTTCCAATTTCTCTATACACCCTAGGAGCACCAAAATGTATAGAGATTTGAAGGAATATTTTTGGTGGGACAACATGAAGAGGGAGATTTCTGATTTCATGTCAAGATGTATGGTTTTTCAACAAGTGAAAGCTGGAAGGCAACAGCCCGGTGGAGTATTGAAACCTCTTCCCATACCTGAGTGGAAATGGGATAATATCATGATGGACTTTGTCATGGGACTACCAAAGACTCCTAGAAGGAACGATGCAGTATGGGTTATTATTGATCGTCTTACCAAGTCAGCACATTTTCTTGCTATAAGAGAAGATATACCACTGGAACGTCTAGCAATACTATATATTGATGAAGTTGTGAGACTTCATGGAGTACCCCTATCGATTGTTTCTGATCGTGATCCCCATTTTACTTCAATATTCTAGAAAAGTCTTCAGAAAGCCTTGGATATTGAACTTCATTTGAGCACTGCCTACCACCCTCAAATAGATGGACAATCAGAACGAACTATTCAAACCTTAGAAGACATGTTGAGATCCTACTCACTTGACTTTCAGGGTATGTGGGATCAATATTTACCTCTGGTAGAATTTTCCTATAACAATATCTTTCATTCGAGTATTCAGATGGCACCATATGAAGCGTTATACGGAAAGAGATGTCGCAAACCAACCTATTGGGATGAGGTTGGTGAAATAAAACTTATAGGCCCAGAACTGGTGGAGGAAATGATGGAAAAGGTGAAGGTAATCCAAAACCACATCAAAGCAGCTCAAAGTAGGCAGAAGAGCTATGCCGATAATCGAAGGAAGGATTTGGAATTTCAAGTCGGTGATCATGTTTTCCTGAAGGTATCTCCATGGAAGGGAGTCATACATTTTGGTAAGAAAGGTAAATTGAGTCCCAGGTATATTGGAACTTTCAAAATTCTAGAACGAATTGGGGATGTAGCTTACTGATTGGCAATGCCGCCAAGTCTCTCCAAAGTTCACGATGTGTTCCACGTATCTCTGTTGAGGAAATACATGCCTAACCCAATGCATGTACTCACTCACCTATGAGGAATTAGAACTGGAACATGATCTGTCTTATTACGAAGAGCCCATCAGGATTCTTGATACGAGAGAACAAGTGCTGAGAAACCGAACGACTCGTCTGGTAAAAGTTCTATGGAGAAACCATAAGATGGATGAGGCAACGTGGGAACCCGAGGAACTTATGATGAAGAACCACCCGAGTCTTTTCATGCGGTAGTATTATAGAAATTTCGAGGATGAAATTATTTGAAGTAGGGGAGAATGTAACACCCCAAGATTCTATGGTACGCTTCTCTTTGAATAATGCAATAGCGTGTGTTGTACGCAACATCGAGTTCTAACACACACCACAACCAATCAAACTAACTGTTATGAATAGTAATACCTACTTTTTAAAATTTTATAAATTTTATATCTCAAAATGGACTTCATTTTTGGATTTGGAGTATCGAATTTAGCCTAAGGTGAAATTTTGGTACTTTTCGGATAACTTTAATATTTTGATGAATAGTGAAAATTTCTAAATTTTAATTAAAAACAACTTTTTTAATCAAAAAAATTAATAGTGATAAATTATGAATTTGAGTGGTTTAAAAGTATATTTAGAATATATTTTTACCATTTAATAAAATTTTGGTCATTGGACATAATTTCAAAATTAAACCGGACATAAACAAGTATCAATCTTTTGATAGTTATTATATCTTAAAAACGCGCTTTTTGTTTTGACAGCGGGAATTAATTTTAAATTAATTTCTGCCACTTCTGTGTTTTGAATTTGGAAAAATGGATTCCATATTTGGAATCAGGATGTCCAAATTTTGTAAATAGGTAACTTTTATTTTTATACATTTTGAATAATTACTTCAGTAAATATTTTATTTACCATGGTTAAAGGGTAAATCCGGTAAATAAGGGTTAAAATATAATATTATAATAATACTAAATTACCCTAAAACGTGTCCCAAACTTATTGGTGGATACATTTCCGACCATGGGCATCTTTGGGTCGATTTTTGGACCCCATGGAGGCACTTGTAGGTGATAGGGACACTTTATTTTAATTAAGTTAAAATAAATACAAAAATGACATAAGCATATATCTTTTAGCAAAGAAATTTTTACATAGGGTAATATATGTTTTATTTTAGACTATAAATATTAATTATAAATATAAAAATATTTCCTACATAATGGTATTTTATTTATAATTTTTAGACATTATATAATTTAATTTATTTATGACACAACGGTGATGCAGTAATTACATAATTAATGAAAAATTAGAATAATTGATATTATAAATACCCAAATAAATGTAATTTGAGACTTTTTATAAATAACAATAATTTTATAGGATAATATTACATTTTAGGATTGATTTAATTAACTTTTTTCAAATTAATAATTCTGTTATGATTTTTAAAAAAATCAATTATTGAATAGTGACAAAATTGACATAAAAGATTTTTTAAAACAAATATTATATTATTAATTGATATTAAATTCCTAAAAATCTAAGTTTCGGCCAAGAGAATTATATCATGATATTTTTATCATTAATGGACCACTTTGGGGTCTCTTGTATATATATAGTAAGTTTATTAACCATATAATATAAAAATACAAAGAGACATTGTAAAAGTGAAACTAATTAACTAAGAGTTAATACTTAAAGATAAGGTTAATATAGTAACCCAAACCTGTCTAAATCCTATTGGTTGAGTGATTTTAGACCTATCCCCACCTTAACCTTTAAATAATCCACTTTGGAGCCATTAGAAACCAAATATGAATTTATTATAAAATAATATTACTAGCTTTTCCAAAGGTGCCCATCACCCCTCTTATAAAAGGGCACTCCCCCTTCTCATTAATTAACACCTTCAAAGCCTTTTTCTTTGGACAAACCTGACCAAATACTCTCTAAACTTCCCTAACTTAATCCTAGAGGCATTACTTTAGTAAGAAATCTAACCTAAGGATCCCTTTTGATCAAATCAAAAGGAAGAACCCGAAGAAGAGGTAATGATTTCACCACCCTTTTTCAAGTTCCTTTCTTCTTCCACTTCTTCTTTCTTTGTTATTACCATTATAAAATAATAACTCCAGTATATTATATATAATTTTATGTTATTATAAACATGGTACAACCATATTTCAGTATTCTATCCATCCTTTGAATGACATGTCACCATACATGCGTACGTACGGTTTACCGTCTCCATGTCGTGGTGTAATTGTTATTCAAAACATTATTATTTGGATGGGTATAATAATGATGTGTAATTCATGTAAATAATAAATATAACATGATAATGATTCTGTATATATTACATACCATCCAATTAAATATTATTTTAATATCAAAATAATGATATTGTCGCTCGTGCGTGCGTACGGACTACCGTCTCCATGAACACGATGAGATTCATTCTCCATCGTATCCATTCAAGTCTAATTCTCATTTGAAGATTAATAATAATGTTTAAGGACTTAATATAATTATGGATATGAAGAAGATACAACCTATCCATAACAAACATGTCTTACATAACAAAACATATAAAAGAAAATGAGTAAGTTAACACTTGAAAAGACAATAATATTAAGATATTATTAACAAAGCAATGTTAAAAGATTATATATGATATCATATTAATTTATATGATTCTTGTATAATTTAATAAAAATTATTTCACCATTATACAGGAGGTTAACTTACCCCCAACCAAGGAAAAGTACAAGGTAAGGGTTTATTTCACAATCTCTTCATTATCTGAGGTTGTTTATACGTAATTATCTACTGGGACCTCTTTATCATCCACATCCATGTTTCTTAAAAATTTATTTCAAAACATTCTTAATATTTTACAGAATATGGGTTAAAGTAATTTATACCCTTTTTTGACTTTTTATAAGAAGTTTATAAAGGAATCTTTCTGTCGTTTTCTAAACATGGTGCTTTTTAACCTTTTTGACAAAATTAAGGTAAGAATGTTTTTTTTAACTTATACGGCGGGTGCGGCTATTTTCCGCCATTATAAAATCTTAGAAGATTCCCTTACAAGATTATAAGAAAATTTTCAAAGTAAATGTTTTATTTTATAATTATGTGACTTTTAAATTATTTCAAAAAAAAGGATATTTCTCTCAAATGGTTTTGATTTCATCTATGTCAACATCCTTTGATGGATTTTAAGCTTATTTGAAGTTGATTTATTATGATACAAAACTTATATATTATATTTAAGGTTTTGTGATTTGTTTGACTGTGGATGTTTTATTTTTATACCATTCATTGTTCATAGAGAAATTATTGACATTTCTTATGCTAGTTTTAATACGAATGTTTATGTTATGTTTAAACCTGTTCATATGAGGAATGCATTGGACTTAATATGTGACAGGTGGAGCCCGCTATAGCTTCTCGATGCATCGGTAGGTCTCATGAGACAAACTAGTGTCTTGGAACAAGGCCTTGACAAAATCTTATTTGTAGTCTTGGCACGAGGCCTTGGCTATGGGGTTATGATAGTCTGGCATTATGCATTCCATCATTATGAAAGTGGTTATTGATATTTCATGTGATTATTTGATTAGTATAATATCCATGTGAATAAGTAAATAGAATTATTTCATTGTATTTCTGCTATATTATGTTGAATTTCAAGTTTAAAAGGCTTTTGTTTTAGTTATACATTTCCTTAAATGTTTATTCTTATTTATGAAAGTTTCCGCTATATTATTATCCTTACTGGGCATTTCAGCTCACCCCTATATATGTTTTATTTTTTCCAAGATGTGAATAAGTATTTTATGAATGGCCTGCAGGGATAGTATGAGGGGATAAGAGTGTGGACTATGGAGACTATATTGTTGTAGTTTTTATTTTACGATGTAATGTAAACTTTATTAATGTATCTAGTTATTCCAAGGCTACTAAACTAATCGGTCTTTCGAGAATTGATCTTTCTTGTGATCATGCCAATGTTATGTAATAATACACCGACTCTGGGTAACTGGGGTCGGGGCGTTACAAGTGAAATGGATTGGGAGGATATTTTGGAGGGTTTTTTCATAGAATTTACCTATATAAAATGGTTGAGGTAAAACACCTAAGGTGTTGTGAGTTTCATCATTAAAGGGTGTGGTGAGGCCAACCAGGTGGGCTAGGGAAGAAATGATGAATATGGGGCTCTAAAATATGGTCTCTAGCATGTCAGGTCAAAATAGTTAGGGAAATACCACCATGTCATATCCCATGGAATGGTGGTGGATGGAATTAAGTTTTATTTCTATGCATAGGTAGAATGACTCACATCATAATCTTGCATATAGGTTTTCTTGATCTTTTCATGGAGGTATTCCCATTTAGATAACTCCATATGTGGTATGTTAAGATAAGTTTTGTAGGGTTCAATCCTTTCTTCCATTATCCATGTTAGGGTAGAACCATTTTTTTAGTGTTGTATGTCTGTAGTACCTATTTCACATAGAGGTAGATAGATTCTTGGGTAAGGATAGTTCATACCGAGTTTCATAATGGTAATTCAAATTTACCCTCACACAAGGCAGCCTTCACATGTAAGGGTATTGATTTTAATCCATTTTTCCATATTTTTTCTCCCTACTCTACTTATAACACTTTTATTAAATATGAAGGGAAATATTGACTGAAAATTCATGGTTTTAAATATTTTATGAAAAAATATTTAATTAATATTTGACTTACTAAATTATATGAGTTTTAAAATGGGTCATGTGAGGGAATTAAATGAAAACTAAATAATATGAATCAAATTGGGGGAGCTTGGATGAGTCTTTCAGGGGATATATGGGTAAATTGGTATCTACGATATTTAAAAATAAGTTTCTTACTTTATTCATTTTCATGTGTCTTCCATGAGTCTAGATTTTCAAAACATTACCATTTAGTATCTATGATCCTTCTTCGATCAATTCAATTTCATTCTTCATGTATCCAGGATGAATATCATTTCATTATAATTTTTCTTGTTGTAATATTATTGATGATCTTATGAGGTATGGTATTTAAGACCCTCTCTATTTTATTTTTGTGAACTATGAGTTTATCATACATATTCTTTCATTGGTGACCGGTATGAATTAACTTAATAAATATAATAGTTGGAAGGATATGAATTAAAAATTGATTTATTTTTCATGTATTGTATTCATATTTCATCATTATTTTATGTGTTGTTGTTGTTACTATCATAAATCAAATAGCATTAATAACAAAATAGAAATATGATAGTAAAATAGGTGGTAAATTCAGGGAAATAAATTATTATGACGATTTTTAGTATTTCTGTGATATTTTAACCTCCTTGATTTGAAGAACTTTTGTAGTGAGTTTCGCTTACTGGTATAAGCCCCTTGAATGTTGTGTATTTCTTGTTTTTTAGATCCTAAATTTTTTGTGGAGGGTGTTTTTCTATAAATAGATCTTGTAAATTAATATTAATTATTGTTTTTAATTAAATGGGTTTTTTGGATAAATAGGACTTGAATGATGTTGGGCCATGTATTATTTATTCTTTGAAATATAATGGTTTCTTGCAGATGTGTAGGCTATGAAATGTGAAGTGATTGGAATATTATGTGTGATTTATTATTGATTCTTAGTAGTATGGAAATGTGGTTAATTAATAAATGTGGAATCTAGGTTGTGGTTGGAATAAGTTAATTTGGGTTGTTAATTAATTCTGGAGAAGTGGCATGAATAGAAATAAATGTATTTAGGAAGTCATTGGGATATAGATGATTAAAATGAATGAATAAAATAAAGGATTGAATATGGATGAAGGTTGAAAGTGGTATTTAATTAAATATGGGAATAAATAGTATAATTAATCTAATTTTGGTTGGTGAACTGTAATCAAGAATTTTTAAAATGAATGAATAAAAGTGAAACAGTGGTTGGTTGTTATGACTGTTTTTGTAGTTTTTAGAAGGTTTAGGTTATATATGAAATGAAAATGGTGGATGGGTAGTAGTGATGATATGGTGGAATAAATGAATTATTTAATACTATTTATGTGAACCCCCTAGGCTAGGATCTGTGTGAGACTATTTATACCATGTATTTTATTATTATTTCTGAACACACTCCACTTGAGTCAAGTATTTTACACTAATTCCAAATTTTTTAGTTCCAGTTGTTTTCCCCAACAACCAGATTAGTTAGGGTGGGTGGATTACAACCCCCTCTTCCCCACTCTCCCTTTATAAGTAAACTGGTTGTGATGTCCTGAGGTTGGTGTAATTCTGTGAAGTGTGGGAATGACATATGGTGTACCTAATGAAGTGGTGATGATGGGATAGTGGTTATATAGTGGAGGTCATGCATGGTAGGAGTAGGGCATGAGTTTGACATCCTTATTGTTTATGAGAACCTGTTACTCTATTATTATGATATGATGGGTGTGGGTTTTGGTTGATGATAAGGATATGGTACTTGATATATAGATTTTATCTGATGCCAACATAAGATGTTAGACCTTGTGAGGGTTGTGGTGGGTAGGGATTCGTCCCAACCCACATCATGCAGGAAGCGTTGGGAACCCAATACATTTGAAGTTGGGGTGTGAGAGAATCAAACCAATGTGGAAGTGGTTGTGGAACTCCTATGATTAAATTATTTTTATTATTATTTTATTATACTTGGGTGTGATACTTGATGTGTGAGCCTTGGTGAGGCTGAAAATGGGTAGTTGACCAAATAAGTGCATGTTGGTTCCACTATTTACTCACTAGAGCATTAGTGTGATTTTCTCAAATTTTTTTGAGAAGTACTAAGGAGGATCCTACTAATTATACATGTTATAATCACCCATATATATATATATATTAGGTGTTCATGATAGGTTTTGGTGGCTGAGATGGACTGGGATAGCTTAGATCTGGAGTTTCTATTTAGAGTTGCGAATTCGGAGTTTTTTTGGAATTTTATTTTAGGGATTCATTATGTATGATATTATGTGCATTGTTTTATCTATTTCTATGGATATTATTTTATTTTATATGATGTGGTGTTAATTAGTGTTTCTCTTCAAAACTCTTTCCCTTGACTTACCATATGAGGGTAATGTGTCCCATCGTATGTTGTATACCCTCAGTGTTAGTTGCCAACTTAGGGCCTGTGGTACGTGGGCTTCAAGGGTCACTCCCAATATTATAAAAAAGGGTTATAATAATGGTTTGTAACTATTAGTATAGAACCTCAAACCATTATTATAGCCTATCCCATTGGTTTGATGAATTGTTGGGTGATTTTCTTACAGGATAGATATATACCAATGGTTTGGTCAAACTTTTAGTATAGGTGGAATATACTAACAGTTTTCAAAGAATTTTTATAGGTAATTTTAATATAATACCTACACAAAAGGTTTTACCAAACCATTGGTATAGGTCTTCTACAAGAAAAAAAATTCTAACGGATGTTTTGGATCCCATGACCTCGCGGTTATGTTCCAAAGACTTTACCAATATACTACAACCACTTTTGTGTTCTTATATACATACATATATATATGTATAAAAATAATTATTTATTTTAAATTATTTATCATTATTATTAAAATTAAACATAAATAATTCACCCACCAATTGAAACAGTTTGGTTAAACCGTTGGTATAGGTTTTCAAAAAATATTCTTATACCAACGGTTTGGTCAACGTGTTGGTATAGGTTCAGTTTTAAGTAATGTCATTCTATTACATTCTATCCTATGAGGGGTAATAGTAAAGGTAGGGTCATTATGGAGTGGTATAAATGATGCTAGTTGAGAGATATGATGGATAATTGAGATAGGAACTATGAGGATTTAATGTTTTAGTAGAGAAATGGTATCAGTTGATCTTGATTCATGACATAGGCTAGGGATACTAACTAGGGCATGGAATTTTAGGGCTCCCTTAATCCAATGCAAGGACACTAATTCAACCAAACGATCATGTAAGAGCATGATCATAATTGTAAATATTGTTTAAAATTGATATGTTAGTATGTTAATGTGTTCCATTAATGAAGAGTCTTGTCTAAGAAATCATAGTTACCATGAAAAATCTTTCTAAAGGATTTACCTAAATAAATGTTCCTTAGAGTTAAATTTTAAATTTTTAAAGTAATATTTACACACTATATTTTATATTTTAACATTACTTAGTATGAAATGTTATTTTATCTACTAAGATAAAATTATTAGCATTAAATTCAACTTGTAAATATGATTCATTTATTAAAATAGCATGCTAAGCGTTATAAATTCTTGTTGATTTTATTATTAGATACATGTCTAATAAATATTATATTTAAAATTAAAATTAAATATGTGTGTTTTAAATTGATAAATTATGTAATAAACATTATTAATCAACACTATAAACACACTTTTATGTATTTTTTTATGTCATGTTGAGCATGATAAGTTTTGAATACCATGAATAAAAATTATTTCATGATTTATCATGATATTTTCTTATTAGCATAAATTATGAAAGACAAATATTTATAAATTAAATGATAAAGTAAAATAGTTTCATCCCTTATATACCTAAATAAATGTTACTTAGAGTTAAATTTTCAATTTTAAAAGTAATTTTTACACACTATATTTTATATTTTAACATTACTTAGTATGAAATGTTATTCTATCTTCTAAGATAAAATTATTATCATTAAATTCAACATGTAAGTATGATTCATTTATTAAAAGATCATGCTAAGAGTTATAAATTATTGTTGATTTTATTATGTGATACTTATCTAATACATATTATATTTAAAATTAAAATTAAATATGTGTGTTTTAAATTGATAAATTTTGTAATAAAAATTATTAATCAACACTATAAACACATTTTTATGTATTTTTTATGTCATGTTGAGCATGATAAGTTTTGAATACCATGAATCGAAATTGTTGCATGATTTATCATGATATGTTCTTATTATCATAAAGTATGAAAGAGAAATATATATAAATTAAATGATAAAGTAAAATAATGTCATCACTTATATACCCTAAATTAATTTTTCCATTGATGGTGAAATGATTAAATAATCTTAGTTGAGCATGACCAGAAAGAAGCATAAAACTAATGCATGTATAGTTTTATTTTCAAATATGAAAGCATGTTGCTTCTGTGTTATAGTGATTAAAGAATATTTAATTTAATCATGTCAAGCATAATATATGTGGATAAATTATGTGAAATTGTGGAGGCTCTAAGAATGGTGATTTTTCTAAATGAATATAAAGAAATTAAGAATGGGCCATGATTAACTATTTAGTTAATTTTTTCCTTCAATAGTTGATAAGTTTCGGTTGAAAATATTTTTTATAAACCATAAATGATCATGTTAAAGTTATATAACATGGATTTTTTCTTAAATAGAATAATTTCATTAAAATATTCCTTCTTTTATAATTATTGTGAAGTTATTTCTTTCTGGTATGTTTCCTATTATTGTGATTTTGTGTCATTGTTGTGGATAGACCTTCAGTATCACTATATATAAAAGGATAAACATTTAAAGCTAGTAATGAATGTACTTTATTGTGAATATATATTTGGGTGATTATATTCTTATTTTTTACACTTAATTCATGAGAAAATAATGATAAGAAGGTAATTTATATGCTTTATGGGTTGGGTTTCTATGAATATCTAAGTATACTTATTATAATTTGTGTAAATTTAATAGAAATTTTTATAGCTATGTAAAATCCTTGAGCCATTAATATTATTTTATTATTTGTGTATTATAAGTATCATTATTCTTGTTTTAATGTTATCTTCCTAGGAGTGTGATCTTGGTGGTTTTTATCACAGGTTTTAAGAGCCCATCTTTCTGAAGTAGTGGTTTTGTTTTTTTATTGTGATTTTTCAAAGTGGTATATCATAGGGTGGATGTTCGAACCTTCCCTTTTTCCTTCCTTCCCAAGTTTTGTTTTATTCTCAAGGATGATAATATTTTTATAAGTATCTATTTTAATTTCTCAAACCCTACTGGAACATTCCTTTGTGTTTTCTTTGGGCTTAGAGGTGTCATGAGAAAGTTTGTAAACATTTTGGAGGTTATAGAATATTTTTGGCCATATTGCGGGTTGAAATTTCATATAAATGGGAATGGTGAGGGAAATTTTGATTACCATAGAGTTATGACTGTAGGTAATGACATTTTGGGTTAGTGTTTTGAAGTGGGCGATCTTTTTGGACTTACTTGTGTGGTGTTGGGTACACCATAGGGAGTGAAGTTGTTAGGAAGGTTGTTTTGATAGTTATTTTGTCTAGGGAAACCACCCGTGTAAAATGACAAGGGTAAAACACAAAATTCATTAGGAGTATCATAATACTAGGGTGTGGTGAGGCCAATCACATTATATGGGGAAGAAACAATGTGTAGGGGGTCTCTTTACCATGGTATCTGGTGTAGCGGGTTGAAACAGATAAGAAAATAACACCACATCATAGCCTATAGAATGGTGGAAGTCAGAGGTAAGTTTCATTTATAAATATAGATAAAATCAATCACATAAGGGTCTTTCATATAGGTAGGTTTTATTCTTTTATAAAGTTCTTCGTGTTTGTGTAACTCCATCTTTCATACATGAAGGTAAGCTGTATAAGTATCAAACCCTTTTTCCATTAGATGCATAGGGGTAGAAAAAAATTTGGTGTCACATGTGGGTAGTCCCTATTTCATATATAGGTAGATCAATTATTTTTTAAGGGTCATTTAAACTAAGATGCATAAGGTTAATTTGAATTTACCCTCACATAGGGAACCCTTCCCGCATATGGGTATCTCTATTAATCTAGTTTTTCATGTTTTTTATACTCACTCAACCTATAATACATTTAATAAATATAAAGGGTAATAACGACTAATAATTTGTGGTTTTAAATATATTATGAAAACTATTTAATTAAATATTTGACTTCCTAAATTATTGGAGTTTTAAAATGGGTTGTTAAAGTGAATTAAATGAAAACTAATTAATATGAATTAAAGTGGGGGAGTTTGGCCAAGTCTTTGGGGGGTTATTTGAGTAAAATGGTATCTACAATTTCAAAAAAACATATGCTTCCTTCATTCATTTTCATGTTTCTCCCTCAGTTAAGGTTAGAACCATTTTTTTTGATTTCATGTGTGGTTATTCCCTATTTCACATATAGTTAGATAGATTCTTGTATAAGGGTAGTCCAAACCAAGTTTCATAAGGGTAATTAAAATTTACCATTATACAAAGTGACCTTCTCATATAAATTTATCACTTTTAATCTATTTTTCCATATTTTTCATCCCCATTCGACCTATAAAACTTTTAATGAAGATAAAGGGAAATGGTTTTAGATATATTAAGAAAAAATATTTAATTAAATCTTTGAAAACCTAAATTATAAGTTTTTTAAAATGGTTTATTAAAGGGAATGTAATAAAAACTAATTAATATAAATTAAATTTGGGGTGTTTGGCTGAGACTTTGTGTAGATATCTGAGTAAATTGGTTTCTAGGATTTCTAAAAACCATCTTCTTCCTTTATTTTTTTCCTTTTTATCCTTTTATTCTAGACAATTAAATAATTTCCTTTCAATATTTTCAATCCTTAATCAATCAGTTCAAGTTCCTTATTCATGTTTCCAGGATGAATATCATTTCTTTGTCCTCTATATTGAAACAATGTTATTGAAGCTCTTATGAGGTAGGGGATTCAAGACCATCTCACTTTTATTTTTGTGAACTATGATTTTATCATTCATATGCTTCCATTGGTAATAATTATGAATTAACTTAGTAAATATGATGGCTGAAATAATTTTAATTAAAAATAAAAGTATTGCGCGTGAATTTTATTCATATTTCATTATTATTTCATATTTTTTCCATTGATAACATAACTGAAATATCATGAAACCCCAAATAAAAATATTATATAAAAATTGGTGGTAAATTAATGAAATTATGCATTATAAAAAAATTATTATTTTTTTCAATATTCTGACCTCTTAGATTTGAAGAACTTTTGTTGTGATCTTCACTTGTCAGTATAATCCCTATGAATATTGTGTATTTATTATTTTCGAGATACAAAAATTTTTGTTTTTTTTTCTAGAAACATATCCCACAAATAAATAGTAATTATAGCTCATAATTTAATGGGTTTTTTGGATAAATATGATTTGAATTACATTGGGACATGTATTATTTATACTTGAAAATGCAATGGTTTATTACAACTGTGTAGGACAGGAAATGTGAGGTGGTTTGTATATGATGTGTGGTTTGTTAGTGATTCCTAGTAGTATAGAAGGGTATGAAATTAATAGATATGGAAACTAGGTTATGGTTGGAATAAGATAATGTGGGTTGTTAATTTGATCTAGAGAAGTGGAATAGATAGAAATAAATAGATGCAGGTTGTGATTGGGATATGAATGATTGAAATTAATGAATAAATGGAAGGAATAACTGTGGTCTATAGTTGATAGTGGTTTTTCATTAAATATGGTAATACAAAGAATAATGAATTTAATTTTTGTTGGTGAACTAAAATCTATAATTTGTTAAATGAATGTTAAAAGTGAAGCACGATTGGTTGTTATGTTTTTTTGTATAGTTTTTGGATGGTTTGGGTTATAGAGGTAGTGAAAATGGTGGATGGGTAGTAGTGATGATATAGAGGAATATATGAGTTTTTTAAGACTATTTATGTGCACCCCTATGTTGAGATATATGTGAGACTATTTATACCATGTATTTTCTTATGAATTCTAAATGAACCCCACCTGAGTCAAGTATTTTATACTAATGCCAAATTTTTTTATTCCAGTTGTTTTCCCCAACAACGAAGTTGGTTAGGGTGGATGGATAACTAACCCCTCTTCCTTGCTCTCTTTTTAATATTGAATAATTGTGATGTCCTGAGGTGGGTACAATCATGAATACTATAGGAATGACATGTGGTTTTCTAGATGAAGTGGTGGTAATGGTATAATGGTTCTCTGGTGGGGCCATGCATAGTTGGATTAGGGGATGAGGTTTATGTCCTTCATCTTTATGATACCTTGATACTATAGTCTTATGTTTTTATGGTCATTGATTGTTGTTTATTATAATGATATTGTACTTTATATGTGGATTTTCCCTAATGATAACATAATATGTTGGACCTTACGAGAGTTAGGGGGGATGAATGTCTCCGGACCCACATCGGGTGGGAAGGGATGGGAGTACAAGACATTTTACATCGAGGTATGAGAGTGTAAAACTAATGGGGAAGTGGTTATGAATCACCTGTTATTATATTATTTTATTATTATTTTATTATACTTGGTTTTGATACTTGGTGAGTGAGCCTTGGTGAGGCTAATAAGGGTATTTAACCTAATAAGTTCATGTTGGTTCTACTCTTTACTCACTAGAGCATTAGTTTTCTTTTCTCCCATTTTAAAAAGAAGTATCGAGTAGGATCCTAATGATTATATATGTTATGATCACAGATATATATATACATATATCAAGTTTTTAGGAGAGGTTTTGGTAGCTGGCCTGGACCGGGTGAACTAGGAGCTGGAGTTGTTATTTGGAGATACTGCTTAAGAGTTGTTTTGGTATTTTATTTTTGGGATTCATTATGTGTGATATGACATGAATTGTTGTATCTATTTCTATGTATCTTGGTTTATTTTATATGATGTGGTGTTTATTGGTGTGTCTCCTCTTATCACATACCCCTAACTTACATTATGAGGGTAATGCCTCTTATAGTTTTTTTTATACCCTTGGTACCAATCACCAACTAGGGACCCATTATAAGTGGGCTTCAGGGGTCACTCCCACTACTAGAAAAAAAAAGGTTATACTAATGGTTTGTAACTATTGGTATAGGCCCTCAAATTATTATTATATCCTACACCAATGGTTTTATGAACTGTTGGGTGATTTTCTATTAAGAGATACCTATACCAATGGTTTAGTCAAACTGTTGGTATAGTTGACTTATACCAATGTTTTTCAAACCATTGGAATAGTTAATTCCAATATAAAACATATACCAATGGTTTTAAAATACCATTAATATAGTTATTTAATTTAAAAAAACTCCAATAGAGAGTTTTGATCCCATGACCTCGTCATTATGTTCCAAAGACTTTACCAATATACTAAAACCACTTTTGTGTTCTTATAAACACATATATATTAATGTATGTATGTATGTATAAAAATAATTATTAACTTTGAGTTATTTATTATTATTATTAAATTATACATAATTAATCTATCCACATATCCCAATGGTTTGGTTAAATCATTGGTATAATTATAATTTCTATTAGTGTCCTTCTCTTGATTACCAACCTAGGAGGGGTGATAATGGAGGGAGGGATATGATGGATTGGTATCGGAGATAGTGTTCATAAGATAGGATGTAGAATGGTGTTAGGAACTATGATGATTTTATGGGTTGGTGGGGAAATGGTATCATTTGGTCATAATGCATAACATATGATAGGGAGACTATCAAGGATATGGGATTTTTGGGGCCCCATTGTCTAATACAAGGACTCTAAGTCTACTGAATGATCAAGTGAATTAGTACTGCTTTCAAGGTATAAAACTGGTAAAGGTAAATTCCTTATAATTTTTTGTTCTTGTGTTTAAATTGTGTGACCTTGGGAATTAAATGAACCTGATTAAATGGGTTAAATAAACTTCATGATATAGGGTTTATGGTTTTGTCTTATTTTGGTAATGCATGTCATGGTTTCAAGAATAGGAAGAGAGAGAACACCCCCTCCCATCATGATGCATTATTTTCTTGATGTGTTTTAAATTCATGATATAAAGTCAAAGACAACCAAATAGTATAATATCATGGTGTATTGTATTGGTTTCCTTGGTTTAAAATATATTTTTATCTTAAGGTATTTCCATGAATTATCTAAGAGATTTAAATTCTATAGGTTTATTATTTCCCCATTTAAGGGTTCTTGAACAGTAATCATAATTGCATTTATGGTTTTATTTTTGATGTGTTTATAGTGTTTATTTTTTCTAAGTTATGTTGATATGTTTTGGTCATTATAATTATAGTGAATTAATTTTAAATTTATTTTTTTTACTAGTTAAAACATGGTTCATTTCAAGCTATGAAATAATGATATACTTAGTTTCCTTTAATAATATGCCATGTTAGTTATAAAATATGAAAATTTATGGTATGTTTGTTAAAAAACATGTAAAAGTATGATCAGGATTGGAAATATTGTTAAAAACTTGATATATTTAGAATGTTAATGTATTCCATTAATGAAGAGGCATGTCTAATAAATCATAGTTACTACGAAAACCCTTTCTAAAGGATTTCCTTACATAAGTGTACCTTATTGTTAAATTTTCAAATTTGAACATAATGTCTACACACTATGTTTTATATTTTAACATTACTTAATATGAAATGTTATTCCATATGCTAAGATAAATTTTTTAGAATTAACTACAAGTTGTAATTATGATTCATTTGATCAAAGAGCATGCTAAGAGTTGCGAATTATTATTGATTTTCTTATGTGATTCATGTCTAATACATACTGTATTTAAAAGGAAAATTAAGAATTCATTTTTTAAATTTATAAATGATGTAATAAATATTATTAATCAACATTATAAACACATTTTTAGTAATTATTTTATTTCATGTTGAGCATGATAAGTTTTTAATTTCATGAATCAAAATTTTCACATTATTTAACATGTTATATAAGAATAAAGTATGAAAGGTAAATATATATAAATTAAATGATAAATTAAAATAATTTCAACCATTATGTACCCTAAAAGCATGTTTTCATTAGTAGTAAAATGATTAAATAATCTTAGTTTAGTATGGCCAAAAAGAAACATAAAAGTAATTCATGTATATTTTTATTTTGAAATCTAAAAGCTTTTTTCTTGTGTGTTGCAGTGATTAAAAAATATTTAATTTAATCATGTAAAGCATAATATATGAGTATAAAGTATGTGAAAATTTTCATTTGAGAGCATGCCTAAATAAAACTATTGAGGGTATGAGCATGATTATTTCTCTAAATGAATTTCATGAAATTAATAATGATTCATGATTAACTATTTAGTTAATGTTTTCCTTAAAGATTTGATATGTTTTTATTGAAAATATTTTTCTAACCATAAATAGTCATAGTTAAAATTGGATAAAATGGTTTTTTCTCTAAATAAAATCATTTCCCTAAATTTATATGCCTTACAGGCACACTAAAAAATAAATAAGTTAAAATTAAAATATTAATGGTGTGTTATTTTGATACATCTAGGATGACTTCTTATTTTAAGATTTATTTAGGAAGATGGGAAATATAGGAATAGACTTGAATCCTACCGGTAAAATATTATAGAAGAAATATTGGATGGGATAAAATGAAAAGGAAGAAGAATAATGTAACTCTTTCTATTATATTAGATAAATTTGGTGGAAACAAATAAAATATAGAGATCATCGGAGGAACCCATATATAGGAAATTTAATAAATGGTGGTGTTAGTTTCATCCAAAAAATCCTTATTTTAACAATCACAAGTCATTTTTATGTAATTTTTTATCAATTATATGTTTTATGAAATATAAATGTTTATGTAAATCATACTAAAATTTTTATAAGTCTTGAATTCACTCTAATGATTATCCAGACTATCAATTTCAGGAAGATTCTATCGACCATATGAAAAAATCTGGACAAGATAGATTTCAAAAAGTATTAAATAGACCAAACTTTGGATGCATTGGCCCTATAAGAAATCAATAATGAATCAAGACATAGAAAGATAACTATAGTGACCACATATTTTATCTCAATCAACCACATCAATCAAGTTTTTTGTAAAGGCATTGATTGACCAAAAGATCGGTGGATCGTTCATATGGTTCCCAGATCAACCATGGCGATTTTTTTACAAACTCTTGGATCAACTACATGAAACTTTTAACTGACTACACAAGAAACATTATGATATCAACGTTAAATAGAAGTGAAAATGCATATTGAAAAGTATTTTACCGACTAGATTATGAAATCAGAGATTCTATAATATTTCAATTGACCACAAGTTGAAAGAAAGTAGTTGTATGAGAAGGTTTTTTTTTGAAAAGTAATAAAGTGACTGAATTTCTTATTGAAGTGAATATAATAATAAGTTTTAATTTTTCAATATATGTGATCAAATGTAAGTTTGAGTGATTGACCATAAGCTCAAAGTGATCAACTGTAAAGTTTTTTTAATAAATATTCTCAAAATTCTTGCAAAATGTTTAAGATATTATGGATGCTATCATGGAACTATTTAAAGATGTTATATCTAAAGATATTATTATATTGTTAAATATAATATGCCAACCACTTTTATTCATATAATTAAATTCAATTAAGAATTATTTAATGAGACCAGATTTCATGTCAAGTATTGTTATTTTCAAATATAAATTTTCAAAGGATCGTTTTAGAGAAATATTTTTCTATTCTAGAGGACCAAAGGTAGAGAAATATATTTTTTAAAGATACATATGAGAGACAATGATATTTTTTCTAATGTGAAAAATGAATAATATTGTATTTTAATCCAAACATCATTGTAGCATCATAGAACATCATTGTGTCTTCACATCTCAGTGCCTAATCCAAAGAAAATCATCGAAATTAAAATAATCATATGTAGAATGAAAAACTTTTGTTATTTATTACATCTAATTTTATCTATTATCTGTATCTTTTTTATCATAAATTTTAAATTTTGTTTTTGATACTCTCTTTATTTTTTAACATAGTCTCCTATATTTTATTAAAGAGTCCTATACACACTTTATATCATTCTTTTACATCTAATATACTAAGTATAACTATGGGGGAGGCTATGTATAGCTTTGGATTTCTATGTGTAGTTGTTTTTTGTAAAAATTTATCTAGGTTGTGCACTGACTTATTTCTTTAATAAAATTCTTAGCATCATGTGATTACCAAGTAGAGAGGACTAGCTACCATCTTGAGACTAAACCTCTTATTTTATTCTATTTTTTGTTTTATTATTTTATTTTATCTATTTCTAAAACAAATTGGTATTATTTTTCAAAACTATACATTAAACCACCACAATGATAGTTATATTTGGTATGTGTTTTATATATGGTTTTTGATACAAGTAAATTAGTTTAAAAAGTTAAAATATTTTTAAAATATATTTAACTGTTTTTTATCTAACTTTTGAGAATCTTTTTAAAAGATGAAATTATATAATTCTACTTTTTTGGTTAACTATTTCATTTTACTAAATTTGGGTATTTTGATTTAAATATTTTTTAAATATATATTTTAATTAGAAACTCAATCCCCCCTCTTGAGTTATCCACTCTGACCAACATTTGGTATTAAAGTAATTTTATTTCCATCTATCTTAATTTTAACTATGATCTATTTTTACCCAAAAGATCAAAATTTATATTATTTCTAAATTTATATCTTTATGTATAAAATTATTCTTGAGGGTATTACTTCTAAAATTCCTCCTAATTTTAATGGAACCAATTATTCTCAATGGAAGATAAAAATGAAAATACATTTAGAGAGCATGGGATATAATATTTGGACTGTAATAGAGGACAAATATAAAAAAACTGATATAGTTAATTGGAATGATGCCATTATGGCCTCCTATGACTATAACTAAAAATATATAAATCCCTTTAATTTTTCATTAATATAAATAGAGATTAAAATAATTTCTTCTTGTTCTACTGATTATGAAATTTTGGATACACCTGTTGTTTCTCATGAAGGAAAACCAAAAGCTAAGGAGATATACATGAGTACCTATAATATTAAATATGATACTTTTAAGATGAAACCCAATGAATCAAATTATTACATGTATCTTAGTTTCAATGAAATTTTTAATATGATGCATACATATGAGAATAAAATTGAAGATAAATATCAAGTGATGTGACTTCAGTGATTCTTACCAAATCGATGGAGAGGAACCTTTGTTTCTATTATAGAATTATATGATATAAGTAAACTTCTAGTAAAAGAGTTTATTTGGAAAATCATGATGTATGAGGAAGAATTCAAATTGAACATGGAATAAGATAAACCAAAAAAACTACTTTATTTCAAGACATATGAGTCAAAGATAGAGGATAAAATAAAAGAAGATAGTTCAAGTGAGGATGAATCCCTTCAGAAAGTGGTAAGAATATGGCTCACCTAGCCATGAGAATTAATAAGTTCTATAGGAATAATAAATTCTTTAAGAAATAAATTTATGGTAGAAAATATGATATAATTGGAATTTGTAAGAAATAAAAAACAATAAAGAGAAGTTATATGCTATGAGTGTAAGAGAAAAGGGAATGTGAATGATGAATGTCAAAAATTTAAATATAAGAAAAGTTATGAGGACCAAGTAAAAAAGGCCAAATAAAGCTATAAAAGCTACCTAGATTATCTATAAGGATAGTTCTTATGATTTTGACTCCATATAAAAAGATAACAATTATATATAAAACATTTTTTTAAGGTACTAAATATTGTTTCTGCATCTCCGACCTATATTTATAATATCTCTAAAAATAAAAATAATAATGAAAATATTTACTGGGAAGATTTATTTTAATACTGTAATATGTTGTTATAAATTTTTAATGAACTTAAAGATAACTATAGAAAATTAAAGAAATAGTATGCCTTGTCTATTCATATTAAATATGATTTTACTACAAAAAAATAGAACAATACTCACTTATTAAAAGATAAAAATGAAATTAAAATGTAAAATGAGAAAATTAAAAGGGGTCTTGAGAGGTTTATAAATGGGAGATAAACCTTGAATAGGATACTCAGTAAATATTCCACACCTAAGTATATAACTAGGATTCGAAACTAACTTGGTTAGAGGATAATTTGTAAGAATAAATTTATTCTAAGATCAAGATCTTCCAATTCTATAAATAGTTCATATTCTTTTTAGACCTCGTAAATTTTTTATTTCTAAATGTCTTAATTATACTTATGTTAAACCTATTAAAAATCACTGGATACCAAAATATTTTATTTCTAACATTTAGAGACCCAATAAATTGTGGGTACCAAAATAATTTCTAATTTAAATTTTTGTAGGAAACCTTCTTGAAGATTACCATTAAGAATTTGTGGTAACTTGATTGTGGATGTTCCAGATGCATGATAGGAGACTACTTGATCTTTAATAGCCTTATAAAGGTGTATGGTGTTTATGACACTTTTTATGAAAATGCCAAAGGAAAAAAATAATAGGACTTGTTTAAATTGGTAACTCTAACTCTATTGTAATTTCTAAATACTTGTTTTTTGATGGTTTAAGGTATAATCTTCTTAAAATGTCACAATTATTTGATGATGGTTATCATGTTAAATTTTATAACAATGATTGAAAAATATGTGATTCCAAACATTCTTTAGTCAGTATTATTTTATGTAACGATAATATCTATATAGTTGATTTAGATTATTTATTTTCTCTAAGAGTTTCTTGATTAAGTTTATTTTCAAAAGAATCTTGGTTGTGGAATAAGTGACTAGGATACTGAAACCTTCACTCTTTTAGAAATCTAATTAGGAAAAGTTTATTTAAGGATCTTTCTAAACATGAATTTCAAAAATAAAATTTTTATAACCCATATCAAAAAGGGAAATAGAATATGATCGCTTTCAAACCAAATAAAGAAGTTTCAAATTCTCAACCCCTAAAGTTGGTTTTCATAGACTTGTTTGGACCTTATAGATTTTAGAGACTAAATGGGAAGAATTATGCCTATTATTTTGTAGATGAATATTCTAGATACACTTGGGTATTCTTTATAGATCACAAAAGTGAATCTTGTTCCTATTTTTTAAAATATAAAAAATCTATAGAAAATATTAATGGACTTACTATTTAGACCTTAAGAAGTGATCATGCCTACAAGTTTGAAAATAATTATTTTGAATCTTTTTTCTCAGAACATTACTATAATAACAACTTTTATGATCTTATAAATCCTTATAAGAATGGTTTTCTATAAATAATAAGTGGGACACTTCGAGATATTTCATAGACTATGCTAAATTAGTATGACCTACCTGTTTATTTTTGGGAAAAAATAGTTAATAGATATTTCTATATTATCAATAGGGTTCTTATCAAACCACTTTTAAAGAAGACTCTAAAATAATTTTTTAATTAAATAAAGATAGAGTTTAATTACTTTAGAGTTTTTGGCTACAAGGTAATTATTCTCAACACAAGGGAGATTTTAGATAAGTTTGCATCCAAAATTAATGAAGGAGTCCTCCTTGGTTATTCAACCTCCAATAAATCATATAGGGTTTTTAATAAAAGAACCAAAATAGTGGAAGAATCTATACATGTGGAATTTAATGAAACAGATCCACATAATCCTAAGACTTATTTATAAAACCTATAGGATTATCTTTCAAACTTTAATGTCAATACATCAATTAAGACTAGGTATATTTCTATAAAACATACTATAGAAAAATAACCCAGTGAAGAGAAAGTGATTAAACCAAAACCTGAATAGGAAAATGAAGTACCAAGTACTTCTATCCCTAGATCAATTAGAACTTATAGAGATCCTCTTTTAGATTTTATAGTTAGAGATCTAGATAGAGGTACTCAAACCAGATATTCTATTAAAAACTAGGTTTAACATCAATCCTTCTTGTCACATCTTGAACCAAAAAACATAACTAAAGTTATAAGTGATTAAACCAAAACCTGAATAGGAAAATGAAGCACCATGTACTTCTATCCCTAGATCAATTAGAACTTATAGAGACCCTCTTTTAGATTTTATAGTTGGAGATCTAGATAGAGGTACTCAAACCAGATATTCTATTAAAAACTAGGTTTAACATCAATCCTTCTTGTCACATCTTGAACCAAAAAACATAAATAAAGTTATAAGTGATTAATTATGGGTAATGGATATGAAATAAGAGTTGAATTAATTTGAATGAAAGAAAGTCTTGGAACAAGTACATAGACCTAAATACTTCCAAAACGTTGGCAAAAAATGGGTGTTTAGGAATAATATTTATGAGTATAACATAATAATTATAAATACGGTGAGACTTGCTGAATAAGTTATATTCAAGAAATAGATATTGACTATAAAGAAACATTTTCACCAATAGCAAGACTTGAATCCATTATAATATTACTTTCCTATATAGCACATTTTAATTTCAAACTATATCAAATGGATGTAAAGAGTTATTTACTTAATGGTTATATTATTGAGGCTTTTTTTATTGAACATTCCCCAATATTTCAAAACCCTCGTTTTCTAAATCATGTTTTTAAATTAATAAAAGATATGTATAGTTTAAAATAAGATCTTAGATATTAGTATAATATGATCAACTCATTTTTTATTTCTAATTTTTTTCAAAATATTTTATTGATTCTACTTTATTTATTAAAATAATTTTAAAATATATTTTAATTGCACAAATTTGTATTGATGATATTAATTTTGGATTATCCAAAACTCTTTGTGGACTAAATTTTCAAAAATGATGCAAAATGAATTTTAAATGAGTTTAATGGGTGTACTAAAATTCCTTCTTGGTTTTCAAATCTTTCAAAATAAGGAAGGAAAAAATTTAAATCAAAGTAAGTACACTAAATATTTTTTAAAATATTTTTTCTAGGATAGTATAAAAGGAAGTGATACTCCAATGAGTACCACTTGTAAATTGAATCTTAATGAAACTAGAAGACTATTTGATCAAACAACATATAGAATTATGTTTAGTGTGTGTATGTGTGCACTATTTCAATAAAACACCAAGAAATTATATTTTACTAATGTAAAAAAATACCTTAAAAATACTACCAATTTAGGTTTTTTTTATTCTAGAGGACATTAATTTTATCAAAATAGTTATTATGATGCTGACTTTAGTGGTTGTAATATATATATAAAAAATAACCTCTAGCACATGTCACTTATTTGGAAATTATCTAACTTCACGATGTAGTATTAAATGGAACTTTATTGCATTATCCACTGCTAAAACTGAATACATAGATGTAGGTAGTTGGTGTGCTCAGATTCTAAGGATGAAACTAACATTTCAATATTATGGATATCAATTCAAACATACCATTATAAATTGTGAAAAAACAAGTGTTATGAATATTTCTAAAAATATTGCATCTCATTCTAGGATAAAACATATTGATAAATGACATCTCTTTTTGAGATATTATTTTCAAAAAGGAGATATCACTCTTAAATTCACTGGCACAGAACATTAGTGTGATGAAATTTTTATAAAGATTATGAATTATGAGAGATTAAATTATATAAAAAATTAGTTAGGTGTGATTAATTATGTTTAAAATAGTTTAAGGTATAATTTTAATGTTATTTTCAATGCTCTTATATATATATATATTCATATAAGTTCTATTTATATCAAATATTATTTTATTTACTTCATTTTATAAAATATATGATATAGGTTTTAAAATATACTAAATATATTTCCCCACACATTATTGATCTAAAAATACCTATATGATTTCAATATTTCAAATTATATTCTAAATCACAGCACTCCCTTCTAGTAGTTGAGATCATGAGGATAGACCTACCAATAAGAACACCACATGTTCCAGGTGTCATTGGTTGTTCCTATCTATGGACATGTGTATTGGTATCCTAACTTGAGATCATTATCAATGTATATAATTTGATCTCATACTTTGATGTAAGGCTAAAACTATGAAAATGAAGTTGTGGTGAGTTATTTTGTGTTGGGTAAGTCATTGGTGACATGACATTAATTGAAGGATAAATATAGGATTTGTCTCTTCCGTTTTGAGGAAGCGATATCTCGGGCCTAGTTGATAAGGATGGTAGTACCTTCATAAATCCATGGTCATGGTAGTCGAAGGTAAGTCTATCTGTTTAGATCAAAAAATAGTAAATCAAGAAAAGGATGATGATACAAGTGTGCATCCTGATTTATTAGATATCGATGACAAAGAGATTATATTACATAGTTCATGTTCATAGGTTTTTATTAATTGCTATGTATTTTCCTTATCTATTTAGGGGACTTGATTGGATTCTAGACCCCACTCTTAGTATGTAAATGTTATTAAATGCTATTGAGATAAGGGCCTAGAGGGTCAATCATAATAGAAATTCTAAAATCTGGCCTATTCTATTGAATAGGAATATATGACTTGGTGGGACCCACCATGGGTTTTGAGTATTATCCAAGTTATATCGATCGCCAATGAATAAATAAATTCATTATTATTCAGGAAAATAATAATTGGTATAAATTTATTTATTACATGTATTTACAAGTGATTAAGTAAATACAAGGATTAATATTAGATGAAAAAATATTAGAATAATATTTTGGGTTCATTTAATACTATCAGGAGATGTGAGTCCAATTAATGGATCAAAATTATCACATAATATATTTAATATATATTATAGGTAAGTGATAAAATATAAATAATATTTATGGCATAGTTTAGTTCATCATAAATAATTATTTTTAAAACTTATTTAGTGGATGTTTATTGCATGGGGGTCGAGAACCCAAACTGGGTATTATAGATCTCCACTATATATTTGGAGAGAATCTCTTCCCATATGGACTATTATTTTTTTATAATTGAGATATTATCTATCCCCCTGATTTCTAGAGATAGAATATCTCAATCAAGCAAGTGATCCAAGTTTGTCTTCTTAGATCGAGGACAGTGGATCATGGGGATCATCGCTGCATTGAAGTGGTCATTGGAGTTCCAATCTAGCACCCAGATTCTGACGTATGGTGCATATGAAGATTTGATAATCATGTGTAGAAGATCTAGAGGGATTCGATATCGGATCCTTCAAGAAATGGACACTGAAAACTGATGACGAGCATGCACACATCGAATCAGAATGGGGTATGAAATTTTTATATTTGATCCTTGATTAAACCATGAAGGATCCTTGGATAGTACTGAGGCATGATCTCTAAAGATGATAGGTTTGTGTCGCTTTGATGATGTAAAAAAATTTAAATTCCCAACACATCGGCTTCCGCTGAGCACCCCAGTACCTTCAGTTGGTATTAGAGCGGCGTGTGGTTTTTTTGATACAAGATAAATTAAAGTGATTTAAATTTTAATTCAATAGTGTTAAAATTATTCCAACGAATCCAACCGTGTGTTGATCTAATTTCATATGGTCAAGTTATGACCATATGAAAATATTTCATGGATCACTGCAATGGTGTTTTTCAGGTTTAAAATTTTCAAATTTTAATTTTTTTTTTTAAGAACACATTTTATTAATATAAATTTTTATTAATTTTCTTGGATATACCAGAATCTGGCCAAGATTCAGCTGGAATTCAGCCACCAGAGCTCCTCTGATCAAGTCCTGATAATTGAGAATAATAAATTATAATATCATATTTTATTGGTTTTATATTTTTTCTCATAATCAGACAAATTTTTGAGTTGGGAAGATATATTTTATCCTATAGTGGGTCTAGATGGATTTTAGATTACCTTACAACAAAAAAATCATGGGAGACAAGACATGTACGAGTCTTCCTTGTGGTTAGCTCCTCCTCCTTGGACCGACCTGGTTTGCGGCTCCCTCTCCTTCAGTGGATCTCGCAGCCCTCCCTTCTCCTCTCCCAGTGAGCACCTCACAAGAGGCTTCCTTCCCTCTTCACCCTCTCAGTTGGACCCATCCCTCCTGGTCAAGACAGTACCACCTAGAGGCCACATCTCCCCTCCTCCCACGGGAAAACCTATCACTACCCTGGACCTGCAAGACCCCATCATCCTCTTCGTTTCACGGCGCTATCGGCGTACCACCATCTCGCCTCACCAGAGACACACCATTTGAGCACCACCACTAAATAGGGAGACCCTATTTCCCCAGATCCAGTTGATCTCTCCCATAGATTGAGACTCTTATGCCTTCTCGCGCTTAAACCAGACTACCAAACCGAGGTCCCACGAGCACTACCACGGGATGCCACCAACCCGGGTGCCTCCTCCCCTGATCCCATCGCCGCAAGTCTGTTCGAGCCACTAAGAGCCAAAACCCGCCTGAATCTAGCCAGGAACCATCGTGACCTGTACCTTTCTCTCCTACTATTCTTATATCGGATAGCTTTGTCCACTGAGTGTTTAGTTTGACCTCTCCATTGTCGACTGAGGTCTAAGGTAACCCCTTCTATTGGTTACATGGGTCCTTCCAAACATAATTTTCCCCACCAAAGAGTCAGGGCAGGTCTGACTAACCGAAATCGTGTATGGGCAGGCCTTCCTAGGCCAGGATACCCCTTCATGGGGATTGTTAGGCCCAAATGGGCTAGCAGGGCTACGACCCAGTCCGTTAAGGGTTGTGGTGAGGTTTTTGGGCCCGGTTGATATTAATGTTTTTCAAAAAAATTAATTTGATTAAATTAATTTTAATTTTAAATTGAATTGGTTAAAATTAATTTTGGTTATAAAATTTTATATTCTGAAATATTAATTTAATTTGAATATTAAATTAAATTAAAGTTAGAACTGATAAAATAAATTATTAGAATTTATTTAAATTCATTTAATTTATTGAAATATCTGTATACTATTTAAATTTATTACAATTTAATTTTATTGTGCATTATTTTTATACCAGCTTGTATTGAGCTAGTGGTTGACTTGTGCATGTCTGGTTTTTAGTTATTTAATCATTGTGTGTGATTATTGTTATAATTAAGTATTTAAATTATGGTTTGTACATCATCTTATTTTAATTCAAATATGTATAAGGTTCTGCACATCCAATGAACCTATTGTAAATTTCAACCCTATACTCCCTCACCTGCATGCAAGTATATTTATAAATAGACAATGATATTATAATACATAGACCCTACCAAGTTGAGGTGGTAATCCATATGAGAAGCGAGTACATTGCACTGGGGGAGAGTTATGAAATGAGTCAAAAGTGGACTCAGGTATGGAACCCCCTAGGTCAAGATTGATCTGTTATGGATAAATCATAATTAGATGTTCATTTTTAAGAACAAAAACATAGTTTGAACATATTAAATAGAAATGTATTACATTTGTCAATAAATTTTAAATCCCTCAAAAAGATATATTAAGTATTAATGCCTTCCATTTCTCACATTTGAAAAAAAATAGGTGTTCAGGGTGCTCTTCAGCCATAGTTGAGAGTGCCTCTTACTACCGGGGCATTCTCATGGGAGTATTAGGTTGACTTAACTAATGTTTATAGTCAAGGATTTTTCATAGCTAACTTTCTATCACTTTATAGGCAAGGAGTTGAGCGAATCAATTTATGATTATAATAAATTGGGTCTTTACTCAACATATCAAGGAATCATTAATTTAAGTGGTTTTCTAGCCTAGTGCCTACCTTGAAACCCTTCTAGTAGTGTCATAGCCATAACTTATAGACTATGAGGGAGGTTTTGAGGATCCTTGACTCTATAATACTCAAGCGATAGAGAATTATGAATCTAATAGTGATGTTTATTAAGGTTTGATAAAAATATTGGGAGACATTTAAATGATATGATAATTAATTAATTATAAATTTCTAAAAGGTAATCAAGATAAAGTACTAATTTTTAATATTCATTTTTTGTAGATCAAAAATGGAAATCACAAACACCACATGTAAATTATCACTATGGTCAATTTTGGATAAAGTAAATATCCTAACCGTCCATAACTTCCATGAGTGGTTCAGGCACTTGCGCATAGTACTATGCCAAAAAAAAGCTTTATGTGATATAATCCTCATTTCCTACTGATCCTCTGCAAGGAGAAAGCAAAGTGGATAAATAAAAATGGAAAAACTGTGTATATGATGCACTAGATGTTCAGTGCATCATGTTGTCATCCATTTCCAGTCAATTGAAAAAAAAAATGCATGAGGACGACGATGCCTACAAGATACTTTTTCATCTCCAAGAATTATATTCGGATAGAGAAAGGAAATAAAGGTATGAGATTTCCAATTCAATTTATAGGTGAAATCTACAAAAAGGAAATCAATCGGGACCTCATGTACTCAAGATGATATGTTACATTGAGAGGAATTAATCTCTTGGTTTCAAATTGAACCAAGAACTAGCAATGGATCTCATTATTGCCTCTTTACTTCCAAGATTTTTTAATTTTATTGTCAATTATAACATGAATAATATGGAAAATTCACTCCCATACCTTCTATACTTAGTTATCCAAGTTGATAAGGATATGAAAAATACCAATTATTTAATCCTTATAGTGAAAAGGAGAAATAAGGTCAAGGAAAAGTTGTCTAAGGCTAATTCAAGGCCAAAGACACCAATGCAAAATCCTTCTAAGAGGTGAAATATATAGTGGTAAAGTAATGATCGGGAGACTGTCTATTTTTTATGTGGCAAGAAAGGCCACAAGATGAAAAATTTCAGAGATGGGAAGAAGAAGCAAGGTGATGCTTCTACTTCAGGTATTTTTATCATCGAATGAAATATATCATTTTCTATGAGTTGGGTATTGGATATGGAATGTGGATAATAGATTTGTATTCATATACAAGAACCAAGTAGGTTTAAGAAGATTAAAAAAGGAAAAGCTGATCTGTAAGTTACAAATGGTGCAAGTCTATCATCCATGGAAGTGGGAGACTATCACCTTACTTTGCCCAATGGTTTGATTCTTATATTAAACAATTGTTATTATGTACCTTCTGTAATAAGAAACATAATATCTGTGTAAAGTTTGGAAACTATGTTATTTATTTAAAGTTTAAAAATAAATGTTTTCTATTTTATAAGGATAACATGTGTTATCATATGGAACACCTTAAAAATGGATTATTTATACTTGAACTTGAATATCTGGTAATGACAATCAATGAAAAAACCAATGAACATGACTCATATATCACCCACCTATGGAACTTCAGACTAGGTCATGTAAATGATAATTGCTATAGAAATTACATCAAATGGGGTATTTAGACTCGGTTTAGTTAAAACCCTTGGATGTATTTCATTCTTGTTTATAGGGGAAATGACCAAATAACCTTTCTCTAGGAAGGGAGAAAGAGTCATTTCATTACTAAAATTAATACATATTGATGTATGTATTCTATTTCCAATAGCGACAAGGGGTGGGTTTTCATACTTCATTAATTTTACCAATGACTATAGTTGGTATGGCTATATCTACTTAATGAGGTGTAATTCAGATTCCTTTTGGATGTTTAAGGCATACCAACATGAAGTAGAAAACTATCTTGGTAAAAATATTAAGGCACTCCACTTATACTAAGGTAGAGAATATCTTAACCAATCTTTCATTGATCATTTTATGGAGTGTGGGATAGTATCCCAACTCACTCTTCCTTATACACTATAGTGGAATGGTGTTAGTTAAAGGAGTAATAGAACCTTTCTTGACATGGTCAAATCAATGATGAGTCAGGAAACTCTTCCATTATCCCTTTGGGGATACACTTTGTAGATAGTGGCATGTACCCTTAACAGAGTACCAACTAATGTTGTATATGGGATTACATATAGGATATGGTATGGAAAGAAACCTATTCTATCACACATACATGTGTGGGGATGTGAGGATTTTTTTCAAGACTATACCTAGTGACAAATTTTCATCCCAAAGCATTAAGTGAATCTTTATAGGTTGTCATAAAGAAACCAAGGATATTACCTATATAACCTTTCAGATATAAAACGGATTGTGGAAAGATAAGCCACATTTAAATAAAGGGGATATATTTCCAATGTAAATTGTCGGATCCAAATTGAATTCGAGGAAGTTAATGATCTGGATGTAGAGGAGTTGGTACGGGAACAATCTCCACAAGAGACATAGGGAGATGAAGAGGTTCCCAAGACATAAGTACTACATAGTTATACTCATGAGGTTAGAGAACTAGAGTTTTATGGTTTTCTTTTCACCGATTCAGGTGAAAAATTACTCTTTGAGGATAATGAACCTCTAACCTAAAAGGAAGTAGTGGAAGGAAAATATACTGCTAAATAGAAATATTCCATGCATTCTTAGATGGACTCCACGTACCAAAATCAAGTTTTGATTTTGGTAGACCTTAAAGCTAATATAAAACCCATTGGGTGAAAATGAGTATTCAAGAAAAAACTATACATTGATGGTAAGGTTATTGGCTATAAAGAAATACTAGTTATGAAGGGTTTTATACAACATCAAGGCATTGACTATGTCAAAACCTTCTCACTAGTACCAATGCTGAAATCCATCATAATATTTCTTATAATAGAAGCCTTCAATGATTATGAGATTTGGAAAATGGATGTTAAAACTGAATTTATAAATTGGAAGTTGGATTAAGACATCTACATTAGTCAACCCTAATGGTTTTTCACTTAAAATAATACCAATAAGGTGTACAAGATACAAAGATCCATTTATAGGTTGAAGCATGCATCACGATCATGAAATGTTCATTTTTATGAGTCCATAAGTGAATTTGGTTTCATTAAAAATGAAAGTAATCCCTGTGTCTATAAAAATGTTAATGGGAATGCCATAGTTTTCCTATTATTATATTTTGGTGACATATTAATTATGGTAAATGAAGTGAAAGTCTTACAGTTAGTTAAGACTCGGTTCAATGAATGCTTATCCATGAAATGATTAGGTGAATCATCCTACATTCTTGGGATCAAGATCTATCAAGATAGATCTCCAAGTATTCTTGGGAAAAGTCAAAGTATATATATTAGTAAGGTAATAAAAAGGTACAATATGGAATAATCCAATAGAGGGTTGTTTCCTATGTCACATTGTACCAATATCTCCGAGAAAATGTGTCCAAAAACACTAGAGGAGATTTATGGAATGAGTATAATCCCTTATGCCTTGGAAATGGAATATATCATGTATGTCATGCTATGTACTAGGTTTGATGTTTCATTTCATTTGAGCATGGTGGGAAGATATCTAGATAATCCAGAAGATCTGCACTGTTAAGCTGTTAAAACTATTCTGAAGTACTTGAGGTGTAGAAAGGATATGTTCCTATTGTGTAGAGGAGATGAAGAACTAGTAGTGAGAGGATACACTGATTCTAGTTACTATAAAATCATGATGATCTAAAATCGCAGTCATGCTACATCTTTTGTATGAATGGTGGTGTAGTGAGCTGGAGAAGCTCTAATCAATCTATGATTGCTGATTCTATAGAAGAATCTGAGTATATAGATGCTTCTGATGCAACAAAGGAAGCAGTCTAGATACACAAATTTGACTTAGACATTGGTTTTTTTCTAACCAGTGAAGACCTTATTCCAGTTTATTGTGATAATACTATTATAGTTGTGCTTGATAAGGAGCTCAGGTCACACCAGAGGAAAAATCATATACTTTGGAAGTTTCATATCTTGATGGATTTTACTCAGAGAGGTGAAGTCATAGTTATAATAGTATCTATAGAGGACAATGTGGTAGACCCCCATACTAAATCCATATCTCATCAGAAGAATGATTCTCATGTGAGAGATAGTGTATTGAGACTTTTTAGTAGTTGTCTCTAGTGCAAGTGGGAGTGTTGAAAGTGGGTTCCTTATACCCAACTTGTGATGTACTTTTATTACCAATACATGTATATAGTTTATTATATATACATGTGTTTATCTTTCTATAATAGTGTTGATACTTCTCCATCCACTACATTTATAGTAATTTCCTTATATTATGTGTCATATCAAATAGTTATAGTAGATCTTAGCCTATAATGAGAATCTATAGATACTATGATAGTAATCTTGAAGTAATGTCCTATGGTCCAAATACATCATACTGATGGGATAGAGATGATCTGAGACTATCAGGTGTTGTGGGATCATAATAATTGAGACTTATTCTCATAAAGTTCTCACTTTTTGATATCTAGTAGTTGAGATCATGAGGAAAAATCCACCAATAGAAACACCACATGTTTCTAGTGTCATTTTTTATTCCTATATACTAACATGTGTATTAGTATCTTGAATTGAGATCATTATCAATGTATGTCATTTGATCGCATACTTTGATGCAATGAGAAAACCATGACAATGAAATTATGGTGAGTTAGTTTGTGTTGGTTACATCATTGGTTACATGACCTTGATTGAATGATCAAGATAGGACTTTTCACTTCCGAGTTGAGGAAGATATATATCGGGCCTAGTTGATCAGGATGGTAGTACCTTCATAAATTCATGATCATAGTAGTTGAAGATAATTTCTTCTATTTAGATCAAAAAATAATAAATAAAGAAAAGGGTAATGAAACAAGTGTGTATTCTGCTTTATGAGATATCGACTATAAAGAGATTATATTACACAGTGCATGTTCATAGGTAGGTAGTCATCACTATGACTTTTCTTTATCTCTTTAGGGTCCTTGATGGTTTTCTAAACCCCACTCTTGGTATGTGAATGTTATTCACTATTATTGAGATAAGGTCCTAGAGGGTCACACATAATAGCTTTGAGAATATTCCATATTCTGTTGAATAGGACCATAGGACTTGGTGTGCCCTACCATGGGGTCCAGGTATTATCCAAGTTCTATCAATCAATAATGAATAAATAAATTTATTATTATTTAGGTAAATAATAATTGGTCTAAATTTATTTATTACATGTATTTACAAGTGATCAAGTAAATACAAGGATTAATATCATAAGAACAAATATTAGAATAATATTTCAGATTAGTTTAATATTATCAGGAAATGTGAGTTGAGTTAATAGCTCAGGATTATCGCATAATATATTTAATATATATTACAGGTAAGTGATAAAATATAAATAATATTTATGGTGTAGTTTAGTTTGTCATAAATAATTATTTATAATACTTATTTATGGGATATTTATTACACTTGGGTCAGGCACCCAAACCGAGTATTATAGATCTCCACTATATGAGTGGAGAGAATCTCTTCCCATAGGGACTATTCCTTTCTTGTAATTGATTGATTCTCTTTCCTTCTAATTTCTAGAGAGAGAATCTCTCAATTGAGCAAGTGATCCAAGTTTGTCTTCTCAAATTGAGGATAGTAGATCATGGTGATCATCGCTACATCGAAGTGGTCATCGGAGTGTTGCGCTAGCACCCAAATTCTGAAATATGTAATGCATGAAAATTCTAGAATCATGTTTGGATGATCTAGAGGGATTCGTCATCAGATCCTTCAAGCAATGGATGTTGGAAACCTGAAACGATCATGCATGCATCGAATCTAAATGAGTTATTCATTTGTTTTATATTTGAGCTTTGACTAAACCACATGGGATCCTCAGAGAGTATTGGGGCTTGATCGCTGGAGGCAAAGGGTTTACATCACTTCAGTGATGAAAAAAATTTAAATTCCTAGCCCAAAAGTGTCTGCTGATCACCCTGATACCTTCACTATGAAATGTATAACATGCTTGTTTGATCAAAAAGTGATGATAATAGACAAATAGAAAAAAAAGGCTCCAAGTTTTAGCAAATCTTATATGAATGATTTTATAAACAAGAAGGATTTTGAGCATGTGAAAAAAAAATGGTCATATAGATAGATCAGTTGAAAGAAGATAGAAAAAAGAAGAAAACAGAAAATGATAAATGCAGCATTATAGATCTATCCAAGAAGCATTTTCAACCTAAGAAAGAATTTGAAAATAAAAATAACCATATGATACCCAAAAATATTCAGATATAGAAATATAAAAATAAGGAAATCATGAAGTAGTTTAGATGCTTTATACCCTCAAAGAAAGGAGTCTCTAGGTTAAGGAACAAGTATCATTCCCAATTCTACAACTAAGGAGATAAATAAAACCCACCATATTTCCATAATTTGATGATTTTATATCATATAAAAGGAGGGAATTGAATGTGAAGTATGGAAAAAGAAAATTTTTGAATACTATGAGTCCTATATAGCTAATAAATAATCTATCATGGTGTACAAAAAAATTACAATTGGTATAAGACATCAACCAGAATCAAAACTACTTTGAGCATGTCTATGGAAGAAAATTTTTAGGCTGAAGAAGTATGGAAAGCATCCCATGAAGGGAAGATATCAAAATGATAAAGATGAAATATAAGAAACATTTCTTAATAAATTTAGAATCTTTAAAGCCTCAGTATAATCTAAAATTTTTGGTATGATACACTTTCTCTTCTAATACAATTATAGTTTGTACTTTTACTAATTATAAAGGGTGAGTGATTTTAAAACAAAATGGGGAATTAAAAAAATTAAAATTGAATGTTTTGATGTGTTTTGTGAATATGATTTTATATCATTGAAACATTTTAAAAATTTATTGCTAAAACCCTAGATATGTGATTTCAGAGTCGGTTCTATATTGAGGATTGCATATGGACAGCCTTGATTCTTTGTTAAAATCATTCTTTTTTTCTTCACTAGGTTAGCCCATGTAGAATTAGAGTTGACTTATCTAAGGATTATTGTTAAGAAACATGTGATTCTGCCCTTCCCTCGTGTAATTACCTGAGTAAAATATAATTAGAATACCAAAAGTGGGGAATATGATTATTAAATTCATAAGAGTAAGGGGATAATAATTTAACCTTTCATATTCATCCCTTTTATTTAGAGTATGAATAAGGGGGGGATAAAAACATTCTATTTCATTGTATTTATTGTCATTAAATAGGATTAGAAAAATAATTTTCTTCTAATGTAATATTAACATGTATCTCATTTTTTTTGAAGTTCAAAGTATTGAAAGAAAATCTAAGGGGGGTGAAGTGCCCTTGGGTGTGTGGTTGTATTTGTTGTAAATTAACCATGTTAGTATGTATATTTTCAATGAGTATAGGGTAATGGGTGTTGGAATAAGTATCCACACAAGAAAGAGATTGAACCTATCTATAGAAATTTGGGCAAAGAGAGAATAAGTTTTCCACTTTGTGTGTATCCCCTATAAATCATGTGTTTTTTTAAGATGGTCTTCATAAAAGTAAGTGTCTAGTGCTGATAGAAGTAGGACTACTTAACTAAAATAGTTGAAAAAGGAGTGATAAATTGGTTTTTGTATGTTGTTTTAATATTTCTCATTAAATTTTTTTTAAAATCTAGCTGATTGAGGAGTTTGAAGATCCATGATATTGGAGAAAACATCGTTGTGTAACTGAATGTGAAGACTATTGATTTTAGTGTTATATATCACTTGGATGAAGGTTTATAAATATTAAAGTGAAGATAAAGTTTCAATTGTGGTGAATATTATTAAAATACTCTCCTTGAGTATTTATTTGTTATAATGAACCTTTAAATCCATATAGAGGTGTTTGGAATTATTTTAATAATTCCAATATTTTATTGGAATAGTTATGAGGTGATTTAAAGAGTGATAAAAGGCCTAGAGATGATTAGAAGTAGTATTGAGAAGATTTGAGTAAATTATATAATTATGTAAAAAATTTAGGACAATCGTATGAATTTTATATCCCGTGTATTATTTTGATAAGTTGGTTGTATGAAATTACAGTCGGTATAACTTTTAGATAGTATCATACAACTTCAATTGTATAAAACATTGCTCATTAGAATTTATGTCGAGTGTATGCTTTTTGTTTGGACAAGTGTATGTCTTTTTTGAAGCCCACATAAAACTTTTTGAAGCTTTTTAGGGACTTTTTATGACTATCCAATTTATAAGAAATAGAAAATCTAAATCCACATATGACTTTGTGGCTAAGAATATGAATTTTTCATTTCAAAGTCTAATGAAAAATAAAAAAATATTATAAGTTTCAAGAGTTATATTCTGAAGGATAAAAGAATTATGATGATTCTTGGACTATTTTTCATGAATTAGGATATCACAACTTAAATTTTATACAAGCACTGAATTTTTTAGAAGTTTTTCATCAAGTCATAGGGAAGAAGATCAAATCTATAGGGAGTTTCATAAAATTTTTCAAGTCTAAAAAATAGAGTTTCCATAATTGTTTAATTTTGATGAAAAAGAAATTTATTAATAAAATATATAGTCTTCAATGATATAAAGATCACAAAAATATTATTATTCAAGTTGGTTGATAGAGGGAAGTTTAGGATGAATTTATAAGAAATAAATTAATCCTGAAGCTAGAAATTATAGACTTATTAAGTTTGGAAATTAAAATGTGATGATGTATATGCCTATTTTAAGTGGATTTAAATATTATAAAAAGTTTGTTTAATCATGATGAGAATAATAATATCATATGTTGAAGTGATCTAATGATTTCAAAGGTGAAAATGAAGTTGAATTTATTTGTTTAGATACAGTCACAATGAAAAATAAATGATTTAATCCATAAATTTGAATTTTGTGTAATTTTGATACAGGTAACTATTTGTTTTTGTATTTATATGGGAAGATTGGAAATGTAGGGATATACTTTTGGATTGGGGTATAAGAGTATATAAGAATATTTTTCTGGTGGAAAATGATAAAGAAAGAAGAAGATGGGAACTCATGTCATTTTTACAGGAGGTATCCATTGGAAACAAAGAAAATTTGGAGATCATAGGAGACACCCACATATAAGAAAGTTGAGACCAAGTGAGAAGAAAATAAAATAAAAAAGTTTCAAATTTGAGGATATTTTTTATATACTAAATATAGAAAATTTTATTTCAAGTGACTTGTATATGAAAATAAAAATGAGAGAGTGAGAGAGAATATTGATTTCGAAGCTGAGGAGATCTGAGAGAACAAGAATATATTTTAAAAGGAGAAGAACAAACCTCATATTGTTGTATGAATATCAATATGATATGTAAAAATTAAGAATAATAAGTGGATGAATTCATCCATCATTCTGAGATTAGATTGAGTGAGTTGGTGTTGTGAGAAGAAGAAAGAAGATGAATGTGAAAGAGAGACGGATACACATTGGAGACACTACTACAAAACAGGCCTTTAACAGTGCTGGCATTTAACAGTGTTAGAAAAAAAGCACTGATAAAGGGTACCTTTTATCAGTGATTTTTTTATAACACTGATAAAATTCACCCTTTATCAATGCATTTTTTAACATTGATAAAAGACAACCTTTATCAGCGCATTTTTTGTCACTGATAAAGGGTGTCCTTTATCAGCACTTTATGTTTAGCAGTGATAAAAGACACCCTTTATCAGCGCTTTATTTTTAGCACCCATAAAGTAATCCTTTATTACCACTGATAAAAGTATGAATAAAACAAAATAATTTAATAAATAAAAAATAAAAAATATTTTATTAAAATAATATTAAAAAATTATTAATTAAATAATTATTGATAAAAATTAATTAATTTATTATATTAAATATAAATTATAAATAGTATATATTAAATACATAGATATATATGAAATAAAAATTAAACAAATAAAAATTAAAAATAGGTAAATTGAGAAAAATATTAAACATTTTATTAATTAAATAATTATAGATAATGTTAATGAATAGTATATATTAAATATATATATATATATGAATGTATATAAATATGATTTATATAATACAAAATATTATTTATGATTTACATTAAATAGTAATATATTTAGTGAATAATAGTTTATAATTAAAAATTAATATGAATTAAAAATACTAACTAATTGCATCAAGTAATGGACAAAATTGAATTTTGTTTGATTTTTTAGTTTAACATGGATTAAACGTGTTGTATTGATTTCATATATACATAATTAATATATTTATATATATATATACTCACACGCACAAATATTTTTCTGGGAATTTAATCAATTTTTATTATTTATTTATATTTATTTATTTACTATGTTTTAATATTTTCAATATGTATTCATATTTATTTCAATATATATCCATTTTTTATGATTTATATTAATCAAACTTATCCAAATTTTCAATATTGTACTCATTTTTAATCAATCAATTTTACTCATTTTTAACATGCATGTAGATAAGATTAAATATTTATTAATATTGTTAAAAATACATTTGTAAAAAATATTTATAAATAAAAATATTTATAAATGTTTATTTACTATTTTTAAACATTTATAATTATAAATAAATATATAATATTTGTTTAAAAAGTATTTATATAATTATAAATAAATAATTATAAATTTATAATAAATTTATTAAAATAATGAAAATATTTACTATATTTATATATATATATAATTATATAAATATATATAATGATATAAATATTATTTTTTTCAAAATTGTTTATATAATTATAAATAAATAATTGTATATTCAAAGAATTATAAAATTATTATTTTATAAAAAGTATTATTATATATATTATAATTAAATATAATAATTATACTTCTTTAAAATATTATTATTTTTTAAAAAAGAATTATAAGTATTTATCATCACTTTTTTAGTGCTGATAAACATATAGATTTATCATCACTTATTAAGTTATCACTGATAAAAGTGTCACAATATATTTTAAGAACTCTAACCATTGTGAACCAATTCACGGTATCTGAAGTTCTCCATGGAAGCGACCTGCTGTTGGTGCTCCTTGTTGTCAAATCCAAGCCCAAATCTAGGCTAGAATCAAGACTCTAACTATTCCAAGGCTCAAATCCAAGACTCGGGCAATTCAATGGTTGAATGAAACCATGTCTTGAATAAAATATAGGTTTTTCAATATCTTTAATTTCCCCTGGTTATCACTGAACCTTCTCATCCCACATCTGTGTATCCCAAAAAAGTCCAGTTGAACTATTCTATAATAAAACAACCCAAAATTCATTATTTTTTCTTTTGGATGAGCTCTGAGCTTCTTGAAAATGCCTCTGTTATTTAGATTAAAACAAAGTGTAAAAAATTTACACTTGCAATCGATATCTATATCTTGTTTGATCTCTATATCATTTACTTCCTTGTTTCTATTCTATAAACATCAATGAAAAATAAAAATGCATATAAGTGGACCTAATAACAGCTTTCTCGACAATTTTCACGCTGAATGAATGAATAAAATATAATCTATTTTTTTATTAGTAAGCTATAAATTGGAGTCTTGCTCAAAGGTTTTGCTTGGCCTTCCACATTCTTTTAAGTTCTGATTGTCCTGCTTTCATCTTACTGTTATGCTACACACAAATATCAGTGAGAGTGAGTGATTTTTTCTAGTGCTTTTTTTTCCAAGAAGAAAAAGAGGAAATATTCTACATTCAAGTAAGGGAGATTATAAATTTTATTTTTATGTTCATATTTTAATAGTAAGGAAATTTATTTTTATTCTAATGATTTATTTTTAAGATTGTATTTTTTTAGAATTATAATCTTTGAAATAGATTAATTTTTTACTTATTTTAACATGATTTGTTTTTCAGAAGGGAATTTATTTTCATGTCAGATTTTTATTCTAATAATTTTTATTATAAAATTTATATTTCATTCGAATTATGATAATTATATTTAAATAGTTATTATTTTAGATTACATTATTACATGTGATTATTTTTTCATTATGTAAAAACTTATATTTTTCAACAATTATTAAAATATCATGTGGATATATGTATATTAGGTAGATATATGTATATAAAATTATTTTCATGTTATTTAAATTTAAAAAATATGTTTTATATTCATTAAATTATTTCTATTTCTTAAATATAATATAAAAAAATAACAAATACTTTCTTATTATTGTTAAGTGTATTTGATTTTATCAAAATATATGTTTACATTTCAAACAAGAAAAGTTATTATTTTATTCCTCTACAATAAATAAAATTTATTATCATTTGATGTTTATTATTGGTATTAAGTTTTAAATAATTAATAATATTATGTCATGTGTGAAAAGTGAAAATAAAATCCTTAATGTCATTTGTAATATAAGATATGACCATCATCTTAACTCGTGACCTGACATGCATGCATTAGTTTTATTATTCATATACATGTATGGGTTTTGAATGAATAATCCCTTTAAATCATCATCTTATTATGCATGAACTAGTTTTATTATTCATGTTTTTGTGAGGTATAATAGGCTCCCAATACCTATATCCCATGACATCTACCTCTTCATCATATATGAGTATTAACGTCCTTTCATAATTCCCCTTCAATCATTCTCCTTTGACATATTTTTATACATTGATTTCGGCCTTGCTTATATTTCTTTGAGTTGATAATCCCTCTTCATTTTCCTTATGAGGGATTGGACCTCGAGCCTAAAAATGAGATAATTTCAATAAGTAAATTCATCAAGAATTCATACAACCATTAGGAAAATGAGAATTCCTACTACTTATTTAAATAATTTTGTCATCATGTTATCTAATATTTGTAAGTTAATTTACATATCATTTTTATTGAATAATTATTTAGTTTTTTTCACATATCTTTTGGGAAGTCATATTTTGCTTTCAACTATATGCATCAAGCTAAAAAAGAGATAAAATTATTTTTTTCAGCTAATGTTATCATGTTTTCCATTTTCATTGTCTTTCTTTGTCGAACTACCAACACTATATATTGATTCGATGTTACTATCTGAAAAAACATTCTCATTTTTCAAATACAAGAGATTATATGAATCTCATGTACCCATTTTGGTGACTTATCATGATATAATGGACATATTATCTTTCTATCCTCTTCTGAATTTCAACAATGAGAAAGGTTTTTTGGCTAAGAACAATGATTAAAATGTATTGTTGGTAGTTCAACATATAAATACAATGTAAATGGGATAATATTGGTATATAGGATTTTTTTTGAGACAATGGGATGTGTAGAAATCAGTCACACCTCAATACGACACACAGTGTGGCCAATATGACTCCAAGTGCTTATTTTTACTTAAAATTCACATTAATTTTAGTAAAAAGGAAAACTTACATATTGAAAATTAATAAAAAATATTATTATTATTTTAATACTTTAAGTAAATGATCCATAATTCATTTTAGACGTATATAAATCATTCGCACCTCAATTCGACGTACGATATGACTGTTATGACTCAATGTGTCCATTTTCAGTTTAAAATCGATAGATTAGTTTAAAAAATTCCATTCATTGAAAACAATTAAAATGCTATCATGTTTTCTTGATAATTTAGGAAATAAATTCATTTATCATTTTTGACATGTTTGAATCAGTCTCACATGAAATCAATACATGATGTGATCGGTATTAGTCAAATTGCGTGTTTCCAGTTAAAAATGAAAATTTAGTAAAAAAGACAAGTGACATACTAAAAACTAAGAAAAAACATTGAAATTGTTTTTATAATTTATTAAAATGATCCATAATTCATTTTAAACATGTAGGAATCATCTTCACCTCAATTCGATGCACGGTGTGACTATTATGACTCAATGTGTCCGTTATCAGTTTGAAATTGACGGTTTAGTTAAAAAAATGCCACTAACTAAGAATAGAGAAAACGTGCTCATATTTTCTTTATAATTTATGAAATCGATTCATAATTAATTTTTGATGTGTAGGAATTAGTTTCACATCAAATCTATATATAATGTGATCACTATGAGTCAAAGTGCGTGTTTCCAGTTTAAAATGAAATTTTAGTAAAAAAGACAAGTGGCATAATCAAAACAAGAAAAGACATTAAAATTGTTTTGATACTTTAGGAAAATGATCTACAAGTCATTTTTTATGTGTAGGAATCATTCACTCCTCAATTCGACACACAGTGTAAATGTTATGACTCAATGTGTCTGTTATCAATTTAAAATTGATGGTTTAGTTCAAAAACTTCCACTCAATGAAAATAGGGAAAACATGCTCATGTTTTATTTATAATTTAGAAAATCAATTCATAAGTAATTTGTGATGTGTAGGAATAAGTCTCGTATAAAATTGATACATGATGTGATTGGTAGGAATCAAAGTGAGTGTTTCTATATTAAAATGACATTTTACTAAAAAAATGATGTGCTCAAAACCAATAAAACACATTGATATTGTTTTATAATTTAGTAAAAATATCCACAAGTAGTTTGAGATGTGTAGGAAACATCCACACCTTAATCTGACACATGGTGTGGCCAGTATGACTCCAAGTGTGTCTTTTTATTTAAAATTGACATAAATTTTAATAAAAAGGACAACTGACCAACTCAAAACTAAGAAAATGCATTCAGATTATTTTAATAATTTTGGGAAACTATCTAGAAGGAATTTTTTATGTGTAGGAATCAGTTTCACCTCAAACTGCTGCAATATGTTCCCAGTATGACTCAATGTGTCTTTTATCAATTTAAAATTGATAGTTTAGTTAAAAACATATCACTCATTGAAAACTAAGAAAACACACTCAAATTTTATTCATAATTTAGGAAATTGATTGAAAAGTCATTTGTGATTATTATGAATTAGTCTCATGTCAAACTGATACATGATGTGATTGGTATGAGTCAAATGGCGTGTTTCGAGTTTAAAATGTCATTTTAGAAAAAAAAGAAAAGGGACATACTAAAAACTGAGAAAATGTATTCAAATTGATTTGATACTTTATGAAAACTATTCATAAGACATTTGGGACATATAAGAATTATTTGAACCTCAATTTGACACACGGTGTAACCGATATGACTCCAAGTGTATCTTTTTATTTAAAATAGACATCAATTGTAGTAAGAAGGAAAATTGACCTACTCAAAACCAATAAAACTCATTCAAATTATTTTTGTACATTAGGACAGTGATTTATAATTCATTTTTGACATGTAAGAATAAACTACACCTCAATCTAATTCACAATGTGTCTGGTATGAATAAATGTGTCTACTATCAGTTTAAAATTTTCATTTTAGTTCAAAAAGTTTCACTCACTAAAAATCGATTAAACGCACTCGGATTGTATTTATAATTTAGGAAAACAATTCATAAGTCATTTTTTCATGTGGGGATTAGTATCATGTAAAACCGACATACGATGTGACCGGTATGAGTCAAAGGTTTTTTTTCAATTTAAAATGGCATTTTAGTAAAAAAGACAAGTGATGTACTCAAAACTGAGAAAACATATTCAAATTGTTTTGATACTTTAGGAAAACTATCCCTAAGTCATTTGAGACGTGTAAGAATTAGCCTCGCCTCAATCTAATGCATGGTGTGACTAGTGTGAGTCTAAGTGTGTCCTTTCAATATATAAGTATAATTTTAGTTTAAAGCATGCATCACATCGGCAAAACCAAGAAAAAAGAGCCTAGATTGTTTTCTCATAATTCTATCTTCTATTAATTAATTAATTTCTTTATAATTTTTTCTTATACTTATTTATTTAATTTTCATATAGATAATGCTTGAAGACGAACAAGAAATGGTGTCACATGCAAGAATCAACCAAAACTTAATCTAATACACAGATTTCATTGTATGACGCAAATTTTAGTTCAAAATTAACACTTTCCATTAATTTATTTATTTATATTATTACTAACATAATAATCGTTTTCTTATACAAGTGTTTTTTTTCTTGAATAGGGGTTAGGATCAAAAGTAAAAGTAAAAAAACTGTTTTTGAATGTATGTTATAATTTTTACTTAAGTAATTGTATAAAACAATGTTTTAAATGTCTATAATATAGTGTGTGTGTGTGTGTTTTCTTGTATTTTTGTTGTAAATTTTATTTCATTAAATTATGCATTTTTACTTGATTTTTATTATTTCGTGGTATTTTTGGTACTGTGATGTGTTATTATAGTGCACTGCACTAGTGTTGTAGTGTGTTGTTACAGCACACTGCAGTTTACCCCATTATCAGTGCTTCTAAAAGCACTAATAAATGTTTCTTTTATCAGCGCTAATAAAGTAAACATTTATAATAACTTCTTTAGTTGATGATAAAGGACCCATTTATCTGTGTGTTTTTAGCACTAATAAAAGATTAGGGATTTTAATCTCACTCCAATAGTCAGCACTTCTCTAGCTTTTATAAAGGTCATTTTTATCATTGTTAAAGGCCTTTTTTGTAGTAGTGTGATCAAAATTTGTTGTGTTGAGTATTTATGACATTGAGGATCTACTATATTTTATAAGATCATAGTATCTCAATGAGTTTATAAATTCAAGTGAGTAGTTCTATTGAAGATCTATAAAGTTGAACTAAAATAGTAACCAATTTTCATGAGGTTCAGTGGCTTATATACTAGAATTTGATGACTCTATAGTGAGTAAGGGGATCAAATCTTATAGATGTGGTGAAATCCTATGAAGAGTGTGATCTAATTTAAAATGGTTTTAAGGAATATTTTAATCTATAGTAAGAAGTTGTGAAGTCTAGTGGGATCTTGGTAGTTATAAATACAATGGGATGTCGTGTTGGTGTGGGATGCATTTTTGGTTAAGATGATAATTGTCCACACCACATGTAATTGATGTTATGATTATTAGTAAAGAATATATGATCGAGGTGAATAATAGATCACAATAAAGAGTATGATTCCCAAGAAAGGATAAACTATTTAAAAATAATATGTTCCATCCTTTACTTTATTTCCTCCATTGTATGTTTTGTGTTTGATTGGTAACATATAAAAAAATACAAAATTATTTTAACATGAAATATAGGCTTAAATACCAAGGAGATAAGGTATAAAATTGAAATTTTAAATTAATAAAAAGTAAGAAACACCTGATTAAACCCCCTCTCAAGTTTCTACCCTTTTATTATTACAGGAATTTCAATCATAATCAAACATGATTTTTATATCAAACCCAGATAAAGTAGAATTTTATTATAAGTACCTTCTTGGACTAGTACAAGACTTAATAATTGTTCTTAATCTTGGAAAGTTTCTATGTGTTGGGGAAAATAACTTCCTGGGTGACCAAATGTTAAAGTAGTTTAATATTTTGATCTAGATAGTTATATGAAGAATAGAAGAAATTCACTTTAAGTTTTATTTAAGGCTTGTTCTGGTTAAGGAACTCATTGTATTTTCATCATTGAAAAATTTTTTATAATATGAATGAGTTTAAAAAATGTTTACCCTATTTTATCAAAGTTTTAAGAATATATAAATCATGCATACGATTTCTAGATTAATGTGATGTATTGGAAATATAGGTGAATAAAAGTTCAAACCAAAAGAAAAAAATTGGTTAGAGAGTCTAAAAATGTTTCTTAAAATATATAATCAAGTTCATTGAAACTTAAAGGTAAAATCAGGGATGGTGTAATGTCTCGGACCCTACCATCTTGTTCCTTTATGTTTTCTCAAGGCTTGAATATGTTGTGATAGAGTTCATAGGCATTTTGTTCATTATAGAATATTTTAGTCCATCTTGAGGGTTACCACACCATATCAGTGGGTGTAGTGTGTCTTTTTTGAGTGCCTTGGGGTTTTGAGCATAGGAAATAACGTTTTTTCTAGGTATTTTCAAAGTGGTGGTCATTCTTGAGTTTTTTTGTGGTTTTGGGTTTACCATGGGAAGTGAAATGGCTTGGGAGGCAATTTTGGAGGGTTTTTTTCATGGAATCCACCTATATAAAATGGTTGAGGTAAAACACCTAATGTGTTTTGCATTTCATCATTAAAGGGTGTGGTGAGGCCAACTGGGCAGGCTAGGGAAGAAATGATGAATAGGGGGATCTAAACTATGGTCTCTAACATGGTAGGTCAAAATAGTTATGGAAATACCACCATGTCATAGCCCATAGAATGGTGATGGATGGAGTTAAGTTTTATTTCTATGTATAGGTGGAATGAATCACAACATAATCTTACATATAGGTTTTCTTGATATTTTAATGGAGGTCTTCCCATTTAGATAACTCCATATGTGGTATGTTAAGATAAGTTGTGTAGGGGTCATGCCTTTCTTCCATTATCCATGTAAGGGTAGAACCATTTTTTTAGTGTTGTATGTGGGTATTACTTATTTCACATATAGGTAGATATATTCTTGTGTAAGGATAGTTCATACCGAGTCTCGTAATGGTAATTCAAATTTACCCTTACACAAGGCAGCCTTCTCATGCAAGGGTATTGATTTTAATCCATTTTTTCATATTTTTCCTCCCTACTCTACCTATAACACTTTTATTAAATATAAAGGGAAATATTGACTTAAAATTCATGGTGTTAAATATTTTATGAAAAAATATTTAATTAATATTTTACTTACTAAATTATAAGAGTTTTAAAATTGATCATGTGAGTGAATTAAATGAAAACTAATTAATATGAATCAAAGTGGGGGAGCTTGGATGAGTCTTTGAGGGGATATCTGGGTAAATTGGTATCTACGGTATTTAAAAATAAGTTTCTTCCTTTATTCATTTTCATGTTTCTTCCATGAGTCTATATTTTCAAAACATTACCATTTAGTATCTGCGATCCTTCTTTGATCAATTCAATTTTGTTCTTCATGTTTCCAGGATGACTATCATTTCATTATAATTTTTCTTGTTGTAATATTATTAAAGCTCTTATGAGGTATAGGATTTAATACCCTCTCTATTTTATTTTTGTAAACTATGAGTATATCATTCATATTCTTTCATTGGTGACCAGTATAAATTAACTTAATAAATATAATAATTGGAAGGATATGAATTAAAAATAGATGTATTTTACATATATTTTATTCATATTTCATCATTATTTCATGTGTTGTAGTTGTTACTATCATAACTCAAATAGAATTAATAGCCAAAGAGAAATATGATAGTAAAATAGGTGGTAAATTCAGGGAAATAAGTTATTATGAGTATTTTTAGTATTTCTGTGATATTTTAACCTCCTTGATTTGAAAAACTTTTGTAGTGAGTTTCACTTGCTCGTATAAGCCCCTTGAATGTTGTGTATTACTTATTTTTTAGATCCTAAATTTTTGGGGGAGGGGGGTTTTGTAATAAATAGATCATGTAAATGAATATTAATTATAGTTTTTAATTAAATGGGTTTTTTAGATAAATAGGACAAGAATGATGTTGGGCCATGTATTATTTATGATTTGAAATATGATGGTTTCTTGCAGCTGTGTAGGCTGTGAAATGTGAGGTGATTGGTATATTATGTGTGGTTTATTAGTGATTCTTAATAATATGTAAATGTGTCTAATTAACAAATGTGGAATCTAGGTTGTGGTTGGAATAATTTAATGTGGGTTGTTAATTAATTCTATAGAAGTGGCATGAATAGAAATAAATGGATTCATGAAGTGATTAGGATATAGATGATTAAAATAAATGAATAAAAGAAAGGATTGAATATGGATGAAGGTTGAAATTTTTATTTCATTAAATATGGGAATAAATAGTATAATGAATCTAATTTTGGTTGGTGAATTGTAATCAATAATTTTTTAATTGAATGAATAAAAGTGAAATAGTGGTTGGTTGTTATGACTGTTTGTGTAGTTTTTAGAAGGTTTAGGTTATATAGGAAATGAAAATGGTGGATGGGTAGTAGTGATGATATGGTGGAATAAATGCATTATTTAATACTATTTTTGTGCACCCCTAGGCTAGGATCTGTGTGAGACTATTTATACCATTTATTTTATTATTATTTCTAAACACACCCCACTTGAGTCAAGTATTTAATACTAATTCCAATTTTTTTAGTTCCAGTTGTTTTCTCTAACAACCAGATTAGATAGTGTGGGTGGATGACTACCCCCTCTTCCCCACTCTCCCTTTAGAAGTAAACTGGTTGTAATGGCCTGAGGTTGGTGTAATTGTGTGAAGTGTGGGAATTACATATGTTGTACCTAATTAAGTGGTGATGATGGGATAGTGGTTATATAGTGGAGGTCATGCATGGTAGGAGTAGGGAATGAGTTTGACATCCTTCATGTTTATGAGACCCTATTACTCTATTATTATGATGTGATTGGTGTGGTTTTTGGTTGATGATAAGGATATGGTACTTGATATATGGATTTTATCTGATTCCAACATAAGATGTTAGACCTTGTGAGAGTTGTGGTGGGTAGGGATTCGTTCCGACCCACATCATGCAGGAAGTGATGGGAGCACAAGACATTTGAAGTTGGGGTGTGATAGAATAAAACCAATGGGGAAGTGGTTGTGTACCTCCTTTTATTAAATTATTTTTATTATTATTTTATTATACTTGGGTGAGATACTTGTTGAGTGAGCCTTGGTGAGGCTGAGAATTGGTATTTGACCAAATAGGTGCATGTTGGTTCCACTATTTACTCACTAGAGCATTAGTGTGGTTTTCTCACATTTTTATGAGAAGTACTAAGGAGTATCCTTCTATGTATACATGTTATAATCACCCCTATATATATATATATATATATTAGGTGTTTATGAGAGGTTTTGGTGGTCGAGCTAGACTAGGCTAGCTTAAAGCTGGAGTTGCTATTTAGAGTTGCTGATCAAAACTTTTTGGAATTTTATTTTAGGGATTCATTATGTATGATATTACATGAATTATTGTATCTATTTCTATGGATTTTATTTTATTTTATATGATGTGGTGTTGATTAGTGTTTCTCTTCTAAACTCTTTCCCTTAACTTACCTTATGAGGGTAATGCCTCCCATCGTATGTTGTATACCCTCAATGTTAGTTGCCAACTTAGGGCCTATTGTAGGTGGGCTTCAAGGGTCACTCCCACTATTATAAAAAAGGGTTATACTAATGGTTTGGAACTATTATTATAGGCACTCAAACCATTATTATAGCCTATCCAATTGGTTTGATGAACTATTGGGTGATTTTCTAGCAGGATAGATATATACTAATGGTTTGGTCAAACTTTTAGTATAGGTAGCATATACCAACAATTTTCAAAGCATTTTTATAGGTAATTTTAATATAATACCTACACCAAATGTTTGACCAAACCATTGGTATAGGTCTTCTATAAGAAAAAAATATATAATAGATGTTTTGGATCCCATGAACTCGTGGTTATGTTTCAAAGACTTTACCACTATACTACAACCACTTTTGTGTTATTATATATATACATACATATATATATATAATTATTTATTTTAAGTTATTTATCATTATTATTAAAATTACACATAAATAATTCACCCACCAATTGAAATAGTTTGGTCAAACCATTGGTATATGTTTTCAAAAAATATGCTTATACCAACGGTTTGGTCAAGGTGTTGGTATAGGTTTAGTTTCTAGTAATGTCATTCTATTAAATTCTAGCCTAGGAGGGGTAATAGTGAAGGGAGGGTCATTATGGAGTGGTATCAAAGCTGATGGTTGGGAGATATGATGGATAATTGAGCTAGGAACTGTGAGGATTTAATGTTTTGGTAGAGAAATGGAATCAGTTGATCTTGATTCATGACATAGGCTAGGGATACTAGCTAGGGAATGGGATTTTAGGGCTCCCTTGGTCCAATTCAAGGACTCTAAGTCAACCAAACGATCATGTGAAGTGGTAATGTTTTCAAGGTATAAAACTTGGAAATGTACATGCCTCATATTGATTTTCACTTTTATTTAAATGGGGTATTATTAGGAATTCAAATAACCTAATTAAATGGTTTAAATAAAATCCTTACTATTGGGTTTAGGGTTTTTTCTTGTGTTGGTAACACATCTGAAGGATTCAAGTATAGGAATAGAGGGAACACCCTCTCCCATCATGACACGTTATTTTCTTTATGTGTTTTAAAGTCGTGTAAGAAAATTAGGGCCACCCAAAGTGGAAAATATCATGGTAAAGAGGATGTATTATCTTGATTTATATGTTTTTGGTAGCTCTGTTCTTTCTGATTTTGATAACATATTCTTTGTTGTGTGGTAGTATGTGAAGTGAAATTTATTATTGTTTTCTTCACTTGATTTGGATTATGATGAAACTTGTTTCCTAATAAATTACATATTATATTTTAATAATGTTTTTACTAATTATAAAGGTGGATTTTTAACTAGTTTAATGAATTTCATAGAAAGGTTTATTATCTTTGTTCTTTTGAAAGAAAATTTAAGAGTTTCTATCAAAATTGTTTTGAAGGGTGATATAAATTTACCCATAAAAATGTTTATTATTTCTTAAAATATTTTAATTCTTGGGTTTCAAGTAATAAATTCCATGTTTTAAAATATAGGTTTATCTCAAGGTCTTTCCAATCATTACCTAAGTGATTTAACTTATCTATGTATATTGTTTCCCCCTTTAAGGGTCCTTGAATCATTATCATAACTGCATTTATGATTTTATTATTGATGTGTTTAGAGTGTCTATTTTTTATAAGGTATGTTGATATGTTTTGGTAATTGTAATTATAATTCATTCATTTTAAATTTATTTTTTTACTAGTTAAAACATGCTTCATTACAAGCTTTGAAATAATTTGATACTTAGTTTCATTTAAAAATATACCATATCAGTTTTAAAATATGAAAATTTAAGTTATGTTTGTTAAAAAACATGTAAGATAATTCTCATAATTGTAAATACTTTTTAAAACTGATATGTTAGTATGTTAATGTGTTCTATTAATGAAGAGTCATGTCTAAGAAATCATAATTACCATGAAAAACCTTTCTAAAGGATTTACCTAAATAAATGTTCCTTAGAGTTAAATTTTCAATTTTGAAAGTACTTTTTACACACTATATTTTATATTTTAACATTACTTAGTATGAAATGTTATTCTATCTACTAAGATAAAATTATTAGCATTAAATTCAACTTGTAAGTATGATTCATTTATTAAAATAGCATGCTAAGAGTTATAAATTCTTGTTGATTTTATTATGTGATACATGTCTAATACATATTATATTTAAAATTAAAATTAAATATGTGTGTTTTAAATTGATAAATTGTGTAATAAACTTTATTAATCAACACTATAAACACATTTTTATGTATTTGTTTATTTCATTTTGAGCATGATAATTTTTGAATACCATGAATCAAAATTGTTGCATGATTTATCATGATATGTTCTTATTAGCATAAAGTATGAAAGAGAAATATATATAAATTAAATGATAAAGTAAAATAATGTCATCCCTTATATATCCTAAATTAATTTTTCAATTGATGGCGAAATGATTAAATAATCTTAGTTGAGCATGACCAGAAATAAGCATAAAATTAATGCATGTGTAGTTTTATTTTCAAATATGAAAGCATGTTGCTTGTGTGTTACAGTGATTAAAGAATATTTAATTTAATCATGTAAAGGATAATATATGTGGATAAATTATGTGAAACTTTAGAGGCTCTAAGCATGATGATTTTTCTAAATGAATATATAGAAATTAATAATGGTCCATGATTAACTGTTTAGTTAATTTTTTTAATTCAATAGTTGATAAGTTTTTGTTGAAAATATTTTTTATAAACCATATATGGTCATTTTAAAGTTGGATAACATGGATTTTTTCTTAAATAAAATAATTTCCTTAAAAATTCCTTTTTTTATAATTATTGTGAAGTTATTTCTTTCTGGTATGTTTCCTATTATTGTGATTTTGTGTCATTGTTGTGGATAGACCTTCAGTATCACCTTATATAAAAGGATAAACATTTAAAGCTATTAATGGAAGTACTTTATTGTGAATATAAATTTGGGTGATTATATTCTTATTTTTTACACTTAATTCATGATAAAATAATGATAATAAGGTAATTGATAAGATTTATGGGTTAGGTTGCTATGAATATCTAAGTAGACTTATTATAATTTGTGTAACTTTAATAGAAATTTTTATAGCTATATGAAATCCTTGATCCATTGATCTTATTTTATTATTTGTGTATTATAAGTATCATCATTCTTGTTTTAATTTTATCTTCCTAGGAGTGTAATCTTGGTGGTTTTTATCACAATTAAGAGCCCATCTTTCTGAAGTAGTGGTTTTGTTTTTTTATTGAGATTTTTCAAAGTGGTATATCATAGGGTGGTTGTTCGAACCTTCCCTTTTTCCTTCCTTCCCAAGTTTTGTTTTATTCTCAAGGATTATAATATTTTATAAGTATCTATTTTAATTTATCAAACCCTATTGACACATTCCTTTGTGTTTTCTTTGGGATTAGAGGTGTCGTGAGAAAGTTTGGAAACATTTTGGAGGTTATAGAAGAGTTTTGGCCATATTGAGGGTTGAAATTCCATATCAATGGGAATGGTGATGGAAATTTTGATTACCTTAGAGCTATGAGTGTTGGTAATTCCATTTTGGATTAGTGTTTTGAAGGGGTCGATCTTTCTGGAATTACTTGTGTGGTGTTGGGTACACCATAGGGAGTGAAGTAGTTAGGGAGGTTGTTTTGAGGGTTATTTTTTCTAGGGAAACCACTTGTTTAAAATGAATAGGTTAAAATAAAAAATTTATTGGGATTATCAGAATACTAGGGTTTGGTGAGGCCAAGCACGTGATATGGGGAAGAAACAATGAGTAGGGGGTCTTTGTACCATGGTCTCTGGTGTGGTGGGTCGAAATGGCTAAGAATATACCACCACATCATAGCCTATGGAATGGTGGAATTCAAAGGTAAGTTTCATTTATAAATATAGATAAAATAAATTACATAAGGGTATTTCATATAGGTAGGGTTTATCCTTTTATAAAGTTCTTCGTGTGTGGGTAACTCCATCTGTCATACATGAAGGTAAGTTGTATAAGGGTCAGACCCCTTTCCATTAGCTGCATAGGGGTAGAAAAAAATTTGGTGTCACATGTTTGTAGTCCCTATTTCATATATAGTTAGATAAATTATTGTGTAAGGGTCATTTAAACTAAGATTCATATGGGTAATTTGAATTTACCCTCACATAGGGAACCCTTCCTGCATATGGGTATCACTTTTAATCTAGTTTTCCATGTTTTTTCTACTCACTCGGCCTACAATACATTTAATAAAGATAAAGGGTGATAACGACTAATAATTTTTTGTTTTAAATATATTATTAAAACTATTTAATTAAATATTGTACTTCCTAGATTATTGGAGTTTTAAAATGGGTTGTTCATGGGAATTAAATGAAAACTAATTAATATAAATTAAAGTGGGGGAGTTTGGCCAAGTCTTTGGGGGGTATTTGAGTAAAATGGTATCTACAATTTCAAAAAAAACATATTCTTCCTTCATTCATTTTCATGTTTCTACCTCAATTATGGATGAGAAAAACATAACCATTCAATATTCATGAGCCTTTCTGGATTAGTTTGAGTTCCTTCTTCATGTTTCCAAGACAACTATAATTTTTATCCTCTATCTTGTTGAAATATTCTTAAATATCTTATATGGTGAGGGATTCAAGAACCTATCTCTCTTTTACTTGTAAAAACTAATATTTTATCATTCATATTCTTTTATTAATAATTATTATGAATTAACTTAGTAAATATAATAATCAAAAAATGAAAATTAAAAAGGTAAGTATTGTGCATGTATTTTATTCATATTTCATCATTATTTCATGTGTTTTTATTGCTACTATTATCATAACTGAAATATAATTAATACCAAAAAGAAGTATTATAGTACAAGATGTGTTAAATTAATGGAAATAAATTATTTTTTGTATTTTTAGTATTTATATTATATTTTTTCCTCCTTGATTTGAAGAAATTTTATGGTATGTTTGACTTACTATTATGATCCCCTTGAACGTTGTGTATTTCTTATTATTGAGAGCCTGAATTTTTTATATGTTTTTTAAGGAAACACTTCACATAAATTAATAATAACTATAGATAGTAACTTAATGGGTTATTTGGATAAACATGACTTGAATGATGTTAGGTCATGTATTATTTATTCTTGGAAATATGATGGTTTCTTATAGCTATATGGGATGTAAAATGTGAGGTGGATGGTATGTGATGCGTGTTTTGTTAGTGATTCTTAGTAGTATGGAAGGTTATGGAATTAATAAATTTAGAAACTATGTTGTGACTAGAATAAGATAATGTGATATATTAATTAAACTTATAGAAGTGGCTTTGATAAAAATAAATAATTGCAAGTGGTAATTGGGATGTAAATTCTTGACATGAATGAATGAATGGAAGGAATAAATATGGGTGATGTTTGATAGTGGTTTTTCATTAAATATGTTAATAAACAACATAATGAATCTAATTTTGGTTAGTGAATGAAAATCTATTAATTTATAAATTAATGAATAAAAGTGGAACACTAGTTGGTTGTTATTGTTGTTTATGTGATTTTTTAATGGTTTGGGTTATTGAGGCAGTAACAGTGGTGGATGGGTAGTAGTGATGATATGGTGGAATAGATGAGTTGTTTAAGACTGGTTGTGTGCACCCCTATATTGGGATCTGTGTGAGCCTATTTATACCATGTATTTTTCTTGTGATTTATAAATTCACCCCATCTAAGTTTAGTATTTTATATCAATGCCAAATGTTTTGGTTCTAGGTTTTTCCCCATTATCCAAGTTGGTGAGGGTAGATGGTTGGTTACCCCTCTTCTATACTCTTCCTTTAGTAGTAGGTTGGTTGTGATGAACCAAGGTTTTTATAATCATGAAATTTGTAGGAGAGGCATGTGGTGTACCCGATGAAGTGGTGATAATGGGAATGTGGTTATGTGATGGGTTCTTGCATGGTAGGAGGAGAGAATAAGGTTTATATCCTTTATGTACATGATAATCTACTGATCTAGTATTATAATATGATGGATGTTTCTAGTGGTTGATGATGAGGATATAGTACTTGATATGAGGATTTTCCCTGATTCCAACATGAGATGTTGAATTTAAGAGAGTTGGGGTAGGTAGGGATGCATCTCGACCCACATCAAATAGAATGGGATAGGGGCACAAGATGTTTGATGTTGGGTTATGAGAGCAGTATGCCAATGGGGAAGTGGGTTTCGGGAGCCTATGATTATATTATTTTGGTTATTGTTTTATTATACTTGGGTGTGATACTTTACGAGTGATTCTTGGTGAAGTTGGGTATTGGTAGTTAACCAAATATGTGCATATTGGTTCTACTCTTCACTCATTGGAGAATTAGTGTACTTTTATCACATTTTTATGAGAGGTCTTAATGAGGATCCTAATGAGTATACATGTTATGATCACCCCTATATATATATATTAGGTGTTTGATAGGGTTTTTGGTGACCGAGTTGGACCTAAAAATCATGGAGCTGGAATTGTTGTTTGGAGCTAATTCTTAAGATTTGTTTTGGAATTTTATTTTAGGGATTAATTCTATATGAAATGAAATTTATTATTATATCTATTTCTATAGATATTATTTTATTTTATATGATGTTTTTTTTTATTTTTTCTCCTCTTATCACTTTTATATAACTTACATTATGAGGGTAATTTCACCCATATAATGTTTTATACACATAGTGTTAGTCTCCAACTCGGGTCCTATTAAAGATAAGCTTTAGGGGTTAGTTATTCTCTTCATTTCTAAGCTGGGATGGGTAACAGTGGTTGAGTTTGGTAAATTCTATGGAATTTTTGTGTCAGGTATTAGTGTTATAGAAACCAATTATTTTATTTTTAAGGGTATATGATACCAAATGAATACTTTAAAAACCTATGTATAAAAGAGTTCAAAATTAAGGAAAGGATTGATAGATCTTGTATTTTGCAATCTAATAATAAAACAAAGAGTTATTGAATCATGGATTTGAATGTAAAGGAATATATCAAGATCAAATGGATCTTACTTAGAATGTGTATTTCCGTATAATTTCTCTTATAAGATAAGAGAAGTTTTTTGATGAAAATCTATTGTTATGAACGATATGAGATTCTACACATGGTTTATGAATCATCAAATTCTATAATAAATAATGATCCAAACACATATGATGCCATATATGATATGGTTACAATAGTTTGTTTGTTTAATATTCACATTAAATGAAATAAGAGTTATTTATTTAACATGAAAGGGTTTTTGTATCTTAGTAAGATATTATAAAAATAATATAGTGTCTAAGTGTTAATTTGGAGTATGTTTTGACTTTGAAAAATTCAAAAGTTAACAAATAAATGATTGTGCTAGTAAAAGTACAAAGTTAATGTCATTTTAAATGAAATATTTGGATGGAAAATATTCTAAATTATCTACTACATATATGTTACTCTATAAAGAGTTTTGTGGGAGATTTTTATCAGATGATCACATGGTAATTTGTCATGAATTACATAGATATGTAATGAGTTTAAAAAACCCCTAAATTTAAAGTAAATATAAGTTTGATCTGGCATTCTATCATATGTGATATGTTAAATAGATTCTTATCTATGGTTTTGTTAAGTATTCTTAAATAAGTTCAATGATAGAAAATATATCATGTTATACAAAATAAAATCTTTACTTTATCATTCTTTCAATTTTCTTGCATATATATATATATATATATATATATATTTGTAAGTGAAATGATAATTGACCTCTCAAAGTATGACTTTAAGTTATCCCTAACCAATTTCTCATGGATTATTATAGGTTTTGAAAAAATATTATGGTTATAATGAGTATAATTCTTATATTAAGATATGGAATATACTCATGAGGTAAAAAACTAGTTTTTTCACTAGTGAAAAAGGGTTTTTCATGTTATTTTTTTTAATGTCGTTCACCACATGATGTTATTACAGGAAACATTGTAAATAATTTTTTAACATCGTTTAATAATATCTGATGTTATAAATATATATTTTTGGAGGTTTTTTATGTCGTTTATTTTATAACTAACCTGAAAATTCTATCATACATGGTTTTTCGCATCGGTTATATAAAATATGATGTGAAAAACCTTTTATCACTTCATTTTTTTTTGAAAATAAACATGATAAATATTGTTTTTAAAATTTTCAAATCATTTATTTCATAACTGATGTGAAAAAAATATAAACAAAATTCAATTAATTCATCCCTCCTAATAATGTAGTAGCATACCATAAAAACAGTAGTAGAAAAATAGTTCAGTAGAAAAATAACAACAACACAAATATTTACAACTTGAACTTTAAACTTTATAATGTATATTACAAGTAAACTAAAATCCAATCAGACCTGGGAAATAATTTGAACATTCACTTTGTAATTGTTTTAGATCTTTTCCAATATAAGTTTGTGGGTCATCAAAAATCTAAAAATTAAAAAGAAATCATTTAATGTGTATTCTGAATAAAACAAATGAAAAATTAAAGGAAAGGTTTATAACAAAATCTAACCTTATAGAACTTTGTAACTATCCTGGTTAAAATTATTTTAAACATAAATATTGGAATATAGTATACACATTCCTTTAATCCTTTTTTGTGACACTTTTATTTAAAAATAATTTTTCAATTCAAAATAAAATTTTAAGTACTTACTACCAAAATGTAGTAATTGTAAATACAAAATCTCCTTTACTTTGATCTTCGTGCTCTACTTTCTTTGTGTCTCTCTAAAGTGATATCATTCCCTGTTTGAAAATAATATATATGAAATAATTTTAAATTTCATTATAATATATAGAAGTATTAAAATATTCAAACTTATATGTTCAATACATTCTTAAAATTAACTTTCACTTCACCATGGATAGAGCATATCCAGTAAAGTGTCTTCTCCCTTATACAAAAAAACAATCAATATCCAATGGCCACTAATATAAAAATATATATAATGTGATTGATTATTATATTAAGAGATATATAAAAATTTATGATATATATGTTGCATGCTATTGAAGATAAAGAAGCATCCAACACTGAATAATTGAATTATTTTTAAGTCTTTCCACAATATAAAGTGTTCTTTCTACATCAGTCATTATCCTTTTTATAGTTGAAATAAATTGTGGGTCCATAAATCCATATATAGTTTTCATATCATGCTGCATAAAAATTTTATAAATATACCTAATATAAAATAAACATAAGTATAAATTTTAAATAAATTAAAATATATGAAAGATATATATTAATCAAATTACATGGAAAAGACTTGTATCAGGTTTATTCCTAACTCATATCTAGTTATATGCTCCATAATATAATTTTTAAAAAATTTCATGGTCATTGTATTTCCAAAAATTCTAGCTTCCATTGTAGGGTCATAAACTTCCAACAGCAAATTTGAATATGTTGATAAACTATCAAGACTAGAAGAAGTTGTATTTTAAGTCATAACAATATGTATTTGTTATTTTTTATATAATATGTCTTTACCTTTAAATTATTCTTGTAAAAAATATATAAATATATAAAATTTAAAATGTTAAAAAAAATTAATAACAATATGAAATAAAGGATATAATATACACATACCTCAATGGTAATTTGTTGAACAAGTATAGATGAACAAACTAAAAAAATGGTTAATACTTTGTCCAACTATACTGATCTGATCTATATAATATGGTATTCTTGATGACCTATCTATAATATCCTATATAGTGAACCTAAGTTTCTCTATCTCTATTTTTTAATTATGAATGGTATCTCCAATATAATATATCATCCTATATGCAACAATATGATTCCATAGATCATCAACATATAAATCATAATAAATGGGAAGCTGTGGAGGAGGAGGTGTAGGAGTTATATAAGTATGAGGAGGAGGAGGAGTGGGATCTGTAGGCAGAGGTGGAAGAACGGGATCAATGACCTAAAACTATATTTACATGTCTGAAAATATCAACTATATCGAATCTATGATCATGTCCTCTATCATCTCATGAATATCCTGAACTTTAGATTCCAAGGATCTTATTTTAATTTTATAAACATCCTCTATTGAAGAATCTTTAGAATGAGGAAACACCTTTTTTACTAATACACCTTTCAGGTATCCTTATATATGACCCGGGTGTTCGGTATTTCCAAATAAAGTTTCTAAAATATCCTTCATTCCCTAAACTATGAATTTCCCTTGTGTTCTTTACTCCTTAAGGGATTCCTGTATAGTATATTTGAAAAAATATATAGTGAATCACAATATATAAATAATTTATGTAACTTAAATTAATTAATTAATTAAAATTTTTACAATTATATCAGCTAAAACCCTCGAATATTCCATAAGATATTGTCCCTTTTTTCTCATATGAGTCTTATACCATTTTTCATGTCTAATTGGGGGTGAAGGAGGATCAACCTCTACATGGCCTAAAGAATCAACTCTCAGTTTTTGAAAATTTTCATCTATCATTTTTTTAAATAATGTATGCCCACCATGAGATAAAGCATGAGGGTATACATGTATGGATTGGATATCCTGATGTGATATCATCATTTAATGTAAATTAAGAATAAATAAATCATTAATATGATCATTAATATAAAAAACTTATAAAATATAACATTACATTTACCAAAATTTCTTCTTATGATCTAATTTCAACAAATTTCTTCCATGTAGATTCATCTATAAATGGATATATATCACATGGATTTTGATGTTTTCTATGCCCAAAAATGAAATCTAGTGTGAGGGTTGATTTAAAATCCATCCATATCGTAGTAACCAATGATAAATATTTCCTCTTGGATCCTCCAGTGTTAGGTACATCATATATCATCTGATAAGAAGGGATAAAACCTATATTAGTATAAAAATTTTATGATGAGTAAAATAATAACAAACAATATTACCAAAATTGTGTCCCATAATTGATATATTTTCATTTTTTCAACACTTATCTAATCAGGAATCAAAATACTAATTTTTCCTTTAGCCTGTATTGTAATAAAAGTCTTGAATTATTTTGAATTTGGACCCCTTGGAATATCATTATCATTAAATTCAACAATTATCATATAGTCCGAGCTATGGTAAACTGATAATATTTGTAAACATGTGCGACAACATTAACCAACCCTCAAACTCTTTTCCCCCTACGGAATTAGATGGCTCATGTGCAGAAGGATGAGGAGGCTCATTAATAGGAGTATATATACATTCCTCCCCAAAAGTATGTGTACGGTCCTCCCCATAAGTATGTGGTGTATCATATGTTTGATCTACCATTATCCTACAAATCAAAGTAATAAACAATTAGTACACAAATATACAAATCTAACTATTACATACAAAAGTAAATAAAAAATGTAAAATGATCGAAAAAAAATTAAACTAAACTAAACACATTTTTATTCATATTTTTTATAGTTAACTAAAATGAAAACTAAATTAATGATAGATTAAAGGACATAAATTAAGGAAAATAAATCCAAAAATGTTGTGTGAATAACAAACAATTATTTCAATAATATACAATTCCAACTATTACATATAAAAGTAAATAAAAAATGGAAAATGATCTAATAAAAAGTAAACTAAACTAAACATATTTTTATTCATATTTGTTAAAGTAGTTAACTAAATTTCTAACAACATTAATTAGAGATAAAATGACATAAATTGATGAAAACAAATCTAAAAATGGTGTGTTACTAGTAAAAATTCTCCAATATATTACACCGTTTTTTAAACTAAAAAGAATATTCTTTGAATATACTCTTTTATAAACAAATTTTTTTATTTAATATATTATATTAAAATTAATTTTTTTCCACAAAATCAATAAATAGATGAGTTAAGTGAGGGTAAACATGATAAAATAAAATAAAAACTAAACTAATATAAACAAACAATTTAAATTATTAGTTATAATATGTGTTTTTATAAATAAAATAAGACTAATATATCTAATATTTGATGAAATTTAAAAAAGTAAACAGGAAATAAATACATGTTACTTGTAATATTAGGAAAATACTAAAGGATTTTTTTCCGAAATTATTTCCTCATGATCATTTTGTATGGTACAAACCATTTTTATGATGTTCTCATCAATATTATCTATTAGTCTTTCCATGGAGGTAATAATATCAAATAAATTAGCATCTTCATCAAGTTTTTCATCACCAACATACTATTTTTTCATATAACATGATAAAACACTACATATCGGATTGATCAAGAACATTGAAAAAAAATTCATGTGTTTTCATGATAAAAGGATTAGTTATTTATTTCAATCTATTTGTATTAACTAGTATCATTTTGAATTCATCATGTCTAACATTGTTGTTACTAATAACCCATTTGCAGTTAAACATCAAAACTCAAAATTTAATGTAATTAACCTCCCATATTTCTTCAATGACTTTATAATATGCACTTGATATGGAGATTGGGTTTTTATCATTGGAACTTCAATAAATAATTGCTTTTATGAACACCAATACACTACTATTCTAAACTGAACTTCTTTTTTCTTGATCTTTCATATGAAATGTATAGCCATTAATGTTGTACCCAGACCATGATATCAAATTTAAACTTGGTCCACCCTCTAAACATCTCAATGTTTCTGATATATATGATCTACCAAACATGGTCTCTTTAGAACATGGAAAAAAATTATTGTTATGCTCATTCAAAATACATATATCTTTCTTCTTTGGATAAAATTTCTTTAACACATTAATATTCAATGTTATATATGTCTAAGTATCATCTATGTTATTCAAAATGTATAAATTTACCTTATTTATCTGTTCACCTATTAATGATTTTACTTTCAATCCACAGATCCCCTTTTCCCCATAATTGACTCATTCATAGTGAGATTTAGGGAACCTAATGTGCTCCATTGCAAACAAGTAGCTTGTACAGGACTTTATAACCTCCTCAAAAATATACTTCTCAACAATTGAGACTTCAGATCAATATGGATTTTTAACATACACTTTCAATATCTTTATATATCTTTCAAAAGGATACATCCAATTTAGATATACAATTATGTAAATATTTATTTATTACACCAAATGAACCATTAAATACACCATGATATAAAAAAAATATGGAGGGAAATATATTAATAGTTGATAAAGTATATAATTTTTTTTCTCTAAATTGTTTAAAGAATTTAGATCAATAACATTGTTACAAATTGAATTGAAAAAATAAAAAACCTTCATGATAGTCATTCTAATATAAATGGGAAATATTCTATGAAATGAAACTGGTAGGATTTGTTTCATCATGATGTGATAATCATGAGATTTCATACCTTTCAACTAAAAATATTTTTGTGGCATGAATTTTTTTACATTTTAAGAATAACCCTAGGAACTTTGATACCATTGAGACACTAAAAAAATCTAATTTTCCATCTTGGATAGTGTATAAAAATATAGAGGTAGGTATGTTTTCCTTCTATCAAGAGTGGGAGCTAATTCCAAATGTATTCTCATTGTGATTCATTCCAATATTGCGTTCAATCCATCTTTATTATTTCCTTTAATATCTAACAATGTTATAATCTATATTTTATTGATATTATTCTCCACATTTATAACATCAATGTTATGTTTGACCGCATGATATCTCAAATATGGTAGCTTAAATAATATTGATTGTTTCTTCCAAATATTTCTATCATTACCATATTTGTGTGTCTTTTTGAATGTCACGTCAATGTTTTCCACCCTCTCAAAATAATGATCAGTGGACAAAGGTTCTATAGAAATATCAAATTATTATGTGCCATTTAATTCCTTTTTAATATTAAATAAGAGTGATCCATAGACAAAAAACTCTAATGACCCATGTATAATTTTTTTCTCCCATGTTTTAGCTGATAATATGAAGTCTTTTGTTCAAAAATTGGACGATATTTATTCCCCTTAATACTATATCCATACAAATTTTTATATTCTAGGAAGTCATTTATAGTGAATATAATCATTTCATACAGTTTTAAATGTTCCCTTTTATAAGAATCATACACCCTAATACCTTACTCTTGTAAAAGTTTAAAATCATCAACAAATGGTGATAAGAAAACATCAATATCATTTATAGGCTATTTTGGTCTAGAGATCATTAAACTCAACATGACATATTTTTAATTTATACAAAATTCAGGAGATAAGTTTTAAATTACCAATAAAATAGGCCATGAACTATGTGTTCTACTAAGGAATCTATATTGATTCATTCTATCTATGCATAGTCCAAGTCTGATATTTCTAACTTCATTTCAGAATATATTAAATTGTTGATCAATTTTCTTCCATTGTAGAAAATCAGTTGAATGATGTAATTTTACATCACATAGTCTCTCATTTTCATATCATATTAACCTTTTCAAATCATTTTAATTTGAAAAAAATGTTTCAAATGAGGAATTATATAAATATACCAAAATTATATGGCAGGAGTTTTTGTAACTACTAAATCATCTTGTGATTTCTATTTCAACTTATACCATCATGTACTACATTTATGAAACTTTGATATACATTTGTATTCCTTCCTATATAGGAAATAGTCATTTGGGTAGGCATGTATTTTCTTGTACTGGAAATCCATTGGGAATAATATTTTCTTCTCTTTATAATATGAATCTAGAAGATCATTGTCTTCTAGAAGTATATCTTTCAACAGTTATATAAACTCTGTAAAACTCTTATCACTTTATCTGTTTTAATAATTCAAGTTAATTAATCTTAACACCATCGATAAAATCATAAATTCCATACAATCCGAATATAATAATTTTTCGGTATCACCATATAGACGCTCAATTTTTGATTATTTATAAATTATCTCAACTTAAATATCATAAATCATTTCTTCAATTTGATTAGACTTATCATCTTAAAAATCAGCATTATCAATAGATCTAGAATTCTGCTCAGTTTCACCATGCCAAATACAAGGTGTAAGATCCAGTTTTTCATATTAGGTGTGGATCCTTTTAATTCCTAGTTATACCATTATTGAGTACTCTTTTTGGATTAAACCTGGAAACCATGCCTTAGGGTGTGCCATTTTTTCCTTGTAGGGGAGATATTAGAGGGATGGAGTTTGTCTACAAGCCAATTTCATGATGTGTACTAAATACATGACTTTTATTTAAAATGCACGATATGTATTTGAAATACATTATGTGTAATGTTCTAGCCATACCTTATTTATAGCGTGTATTGGTTTTTCCTATGGGGTAAAAACCGAGAATTACATGACATGTAAAAAATTCACATGTCTTGTAAATGCCATGGGTTTTTTTAAGGGGAATAACCCTTTCTTTTTCCATCACCCATCTATTTTTTCTCACACAGTTCCTCTCCTCCCTTGAATATCCATTTTGACCTAGATCTAAGCTCTAATCACATTCTTCCATCCGACCTCCAATCAAACCACCATTCGTCATGTTGAAAGCATACTGGTATGCTCTTTAATTGCTTCCTTATTTTACTGGTTTATCTCACCATATTTTGTGTTGTTTTATTGTGATCTCACATTACCTATTTTCAAGGAATTCATTAGTTTTTTTTTCTTCTGATTTGGGCCAAACCAAGGGTGGATATTGGATGATTTATCTACTGTAGGCATAAGTTAGGTGGTTTAGTAATTATCCCTCAAGTTTTGTTTCTTTATATCATGTTTCATGATGTCATGTGTTGTATTTTCCGTGCATTTCCTTAAAATACACATAACCCTTATTTAATTTTTTATCCTTTATATAAATGACCTAGTGTCTCCTAATTCTTATTGGGATAGGTCCCCATTGACTATTACTACCCATTAAGGCATGCCTATAAAATTTACCCTTGGTATTATAAATGCTTATGTGACCAAACCATCTTCTATATGGTTTTGTCTTGACTCCTAAATGCAATGACTATAATGAATTAAATGTAAAGTGAGTGGTACAACCACATCACATGTTTAAATAGAGACGATGGTTATGACATTATTAAGTGGAACATTAATAAATTATAAAGCCTATTGACTGCTTATACTTTTGATACTCAAGCATGGAATCCCTTATACTTGTGATACTCAGGTATGGAATCCTTTATACTTGCGATAATCGAGCATATCATCCCTTATACTTGTGATAATCAGGCATGGAGTCCCTTATACATGTGATACTTGGGAATGGTGTCTCATATACATGTGATCTCATGCATGGGTTCCCTTATACTTGTGATACTCGGGCATGGAATCCCACATACCCGTGAAAATTGGGAATAGTGACCCTTACCACTTTATGAGACTCTAGTGACTAGACATGGACGCCAAAGTGATGCCTCAGGTCATGGATAACACTATGTATGTAAATATATTTCTGTAAACATCATTACATTTATATTTAATATATATAAATACCTGTATATACACTTATACATATATGTTCATGATGAAATTTGTGCAGAGGTTTTCTAGGCATGGGTTGAAGTAGGTAGTATTAGCCTGGTGTCCTTCAAGAACCAGAGTCAACCCTTTATAGTTTTTATTACTAATTTACCATTATTATATTTTCACACTGCTCATACTATATGCATTTACTAGATACTTTTAGACACCATTGGTGGTGGCCTACTGACTATATCTCACACCATGTTCAGGATTTCATTTAGTACCTAGACATACTTCATGGATGAAGGTAGGGATAGGGTCAATTGACCTGCCATCAATGCTTTATTTGATTATAGCATGGGAGTAGGGAAGCATAGGACCGATCTATGGATCATGATGCTATATAGAGATAGTCTTTTGGCCTTTTTGGTTATTTTGATATACCTATATGTGTGTGTGTGTTTCCATGTTTTTATATTCCTTTTTTGATTAGAGACATGACATTACATCATTTAGTATATGGTACTGGAATTTCTTTTGATGATTGTTTATTTTATCTGAATTATTTACTTTCTACTATCATATGATACTATGATCCCACTATTTATTCATGTAATACACTATTGTGATACTCTAATTATGAGGGTATAGTCTCCCAACTATACAATCATGGATACCTACTGCTAGTCAGTAGCCTCTTGCATATGGAGAGGCACGCTTGAGTCCATGTGACCAATCGGTTTGGGGAACCGCTTAGTGGCACCGGTTTGGGACATTACAAAGTGGTATCAAAGGTTTATTTTCTTTGCCTTATTATTTTGGGATGGTATAAAGGATACTAGGATGAGTCAGAATTTTTTCTTGAGACTATTCTTGGGAGTAGCTAACCCATTTATAGTGAAAATCAAAATTTACAAGGATGGGAATTTCTATTTTGGATTATGCTTATTACAGTTGAATTGAATCCACCATCGGGTGATGAACATGATATATTATGTTTATTATTAATATGATTGAGGATTCTATTTTACCCATGGCTTGGTATGGCAAGGAATTGTTGTTCCATGCATCATCATAGGCATGTAGAGATTCACATGTCATGCATTATGTCATTCCATATAGGTGCATCTCATTTCTTGTATTGCTTGTGATTTCCATGAGTTCCTTGAATGATATAAATAGAATTGGGATAATGTTTATTTAAGGGGAATGAGAAACATAATTGGTTACTTAATTTTCTTTCATAAACCTAACAATTTTTTCCTACATAGCTTATTTTGGACATCTTAAGTAGTCAATTATGGCACATTGATTCATAGATAATTGGTCACATTGGTTGTAACATGATTATTATTGGGATTAAATTGATGCCATATTTCAATTTATGAAGTGTATGGGCCTTTATAAATTGGAAGTGTTGATCTATATAATTCAACCATTAAAATGATTTCTATATAAATAAATTAAAATTTAAATAAATTAAAATTTTTGAAATGAAGTGATCGTCGTTAAATGGAGATTACAATTGTAACTTAAAGGGTGTTTCCTTTATAACTTTCAATTTTCACTCTATGTACTGGGACTCTTGACTTATAGTACAAAACTTTAACCTGACATAACCTTAGTAGTGGGTATTAGGTAGTATCTCTTGCATTCTTATGATCTATATGTCATTAAATCCAAGCTTTAGGAGCAGGCAGAGGGGTGTGACCTTTATATAGAAAGGATTTGAACATATTCTGTTCTTATACCTATGGATTGTCCCATTATCAAATCCAATCTAAGGTGTGTACTTGGAATTTTATGAGCTATTCCACAATGGAATCCTTGATTCATGTTCTAGGAGGGTGGTGATGACCATGCTTCAGAGGTGGTGGGTTCTGACCCACCAGTGTTACCTCTAATAGTTCCACTTGAAGAACCTACTATTATACCTAACTTGGGCATTGATACCTAGTTTTGATAGGAATTATTGCATCATATGAAGACTATATAGGGATCACCATGGTTTTTCCCTACTATGGAAAATATGACATGAGAATTTCAGTAGAAACATCTACCCACATTTTCAGGGGATGGCAGTCCTTAGGCTATAGAGTCATAGATAGAGTCCATGATGACTATCTTCAAGCACCTTGAGACACACGCTGAGAGGAGAGTGAATCTGACTGCGTATATGCTTCAAGATTCTTCTAATTGATGGTGTGATGTTATTACCTAAATAGATCATCATCAGGGTATGGCATGGGATGGTTTTCATAAAATATTTTATGACTATTTCTTTCCTTGTATGCTAAGAGTAGATTGATATAGAGAGTGTATGCATCTGTAGTAGGGTTTTATGTCCTTGATGGACTATTATACTCAGTTCATAGATCTCCAGTGCTTGGTACCAACTCTTGATAGTGACACGTTGTCAATAGTGAGATGCTTTGATAATGGTCTTGTATATGCCATATGATCCCAGGTTATTTTTTTCAGTTGACCACCATTTCAAAAATAGTAAATCAAGCTCTTATCCCTGAGTGGATCCTGAGGGAAGTTGACAGTGTTGTCCAGGGTGGTTCAGAACCAAGATGAGGAAGTGGTTCAATCAGTGGCTAGAAACATCACTTTGAGACAATGTGCAGGAGTAGAAGGATCCAAATGACACCCACTGAGAACCATGTGGTTTTCCACCAGTGTGTAAATCTAGGGAATAATAGGCCCTAGTTTCTTAAACACCCTATTGAGTATCAAGGATGTGGCCGGTTGGGGCATCTTTAGAATTTTTTCAGTACCTTCTCATATTTTAATAGTGGGAGAGGATCCATATCATATCCACCTTTAGGAGTGGGATTTGTAATACCTCGCCAGGTATTTAACTGAAGTACTATCATCCATTTAGATATGGAATGTGGTTGTGGATGAGGTAGTCAAGCTTCATATGTATAGTTCCATTGGGGCGGACCTACTCAGGGCAATAAAGTTGCATCTTAGGGTCACATAATAGGCTATATCTATGCAGTGAATCCTTTTCTAGAGGATAATTGTGTTTGACCATCTATAGTTAGAGGTAAAATATTGGTATCCTCTACTCTAGTATCTTCCCTTTTTGATATGGGTGCTTCAAATTCTTTTATCACTGTGACCACTATGAAAAGACTTGGGCTTAATATTTAGTACTCTTTTGGCATGATGATACCTAATTCTCCATCGAGAATTTGATCAGATGGTGTGCACCATTGTAAGGAATTTCCCCTTGAGGTAGGCAGTTATCTCTTATTATGGGACCTCTTCATCCTTGAGATGATTGGGATTTGATTTCATTTTCAAGATGGACTGGTTAGTCCCCGATCATGCCTATGTGGACTGCTATCACCACAGGGTATCATTTACATCACCAGAGAGAGATAGTTATATTCAAAGGGGTGAATGGGATATCCAGGAGATTCAGGATGGACCAAATCATTGAGGACTAAGCGGAATGATGGTTCATATTTCTAGCCTTTTCTAGATGATTAGGGAGCACATCAATTTTTTCCCTTAGGTAGTTGATCGATTCAGAGACATCTTCCTTGAAAACTATTCCATACTACCTCCTAAGATATAGGTGGAGTTTACTATCGATCTAGTTCCAAGATCTACACTGGTATCTATCCCACTTTAAAATATAGATACTAACAAGTTACATGAGCTCAAGTGGAATCTATAATATTTGGAGAATAAGATTTTTATATGACCCAACACTTCATCGTGGATTTCACTTGTCCTTTTCTCCAAGAAGTAGGATGGTGCCCTCAAAATTTATGTGGATTATCATCATTTGAACCATCTTATATTTAATAACCAGTATCCACTGCCTCATATTAACAACCTCTTTAACCATATCCAAGGAGAAAGGGTTTTCTCTGATATCAATTTGAGGTTAGGCTACCATTAGGTATGAGTTATACCTTTAGAAATACCTAATATAGTGTTTTATAGTAGGTAAGTTCTTTATGAGTATATTGTTATATCATTCAGTATTATAAACACACCAAATTTTTTCATGGATTTGATTAATTGGGTTTTCCACCCATATCTTGATTCATTTGTGGTAGTACTCATAGAAGATATCTTGGTGTATTCTCACAGTCAACATGAGCATTTCAAACATCTTGATATCATATTGAATACATATAATATCACTAAATTACACTTCTGTATCAATAAGGTTCACTTATTGGGTCACATTATCTTATAGATAGAAGTATCAGTTAACCCAAAGAAGGTTAACATCTTTGTTTCTTGGTAGCAGCCCAAGAAAATCTTTGACATACAAAGTTTCTTGGGGAAAGATGTATATTAAATTAATTTTATATAAGAATTATCATGAATTATAGCACCTATTAATGGTTTTACTAATAAGGGTGTGAATTTATTGTAGTCTAAATAATACGACAAGGCATTTCACGAGCTGAAAGGAAGATTGACTTCAGCACGGGTCCTGATTCTTCCAGATCTGGGAAGAATCGATACTCTATTTTTTGATGCATCAAATATTGGGCTGGTATTATTTCTGATATATGAGAATAAATTCATTACATATGTTTCTCATAATTTTATTCCTCATGAAAATAATTACTTGACACACGATCTCGAGCTAGCATCTATCATTCATGCCTTGTGTTGTTTGAGGTGTAACTTGATGGGAGAGAAGTTTGTGGTGTTTATGGACCAAATAATACTCAAATATATCTTTATGTAGTTTGAATTGAACCTAAGATAGAAAAATTGGGTTGAATACCTTCAGTACTTTAAATTTGAGCTTTCCTATATTCCTATAAAGGGAAACACAGTTGTTGATGCTTTGACTAGGAATACTCACATGCAAGTTATTCAAGAAGCCAATGATGAATAGAGGTTGATGTATATTATTTCTAAAATTCATCTATAGGTTCATGAGAGTCATGAGAGGACTTTCCTTATGGCCTTAGAGGTGACCTAATCACTTTTGGATATAATGAAGACGGGGTAGTTCTTTGAACCTGAGGGCTTAGTTCTAAGGGATAGCATTTTAGGTGGTTATCCACCACTGGGTTGGTCCATCGATGGAGATGTGATCTTTCTTGTTCATGGGCATATATGGGTTCCTATAAACATGCGAGAGGAACTGATGTGAGAATATCATACTTCAAAATGGTCAGTACACCCAGGTATTTATAAGATGTATCGAGACATGCGCAACCAGTATTAGTGGTTAGGGATGAAAATTAGAATCATAGGTTTTGTCACTAAGTGTTTCACCTGCCAGTAGGTGAAGTTCGATAACTAGAAATTGGATGTCTTGATATAGGTGTTACTAGTCCTGGAATGGAAATGGGATGATGTCACTATGGATTTTGTTATCGGTTTTTCGAGGTCTCCTCGAGGTAGCGACATGGTTTGGGTAGCCATGGACAGAATGATGAAGGTTTCCTACTTTCTTTCTATCCAGGATACCTTCTTAGTGGATGAGATTAGAAGGATGTATGTATATGAGATTATATTCTTGCACGGGGTCCCTCATACCATCATTTCTTGTAGGGATGCTCATTTTACATCAAGGTTATGGCATGGGTTACAGAAGGCACTTGGGACACAAGTGTTTCAAAGCACATCTTTACACCCACATACTGAAGGCTAGTCAGAATGGATGATATAGATACTAGAGGACATGATTCAAGCATGTTTCCTTGATTTTGGTGGTTCTTGGGAGAAACACATTACTATTATTGAGTTTTCTTATAATAACATCTTCCATATTACTATTCATATGGATCATTATGAGGTTCTATACATCATGTCATTATATTCACCCTTGGGTTGGTTAGAGGTAATAGAGGTAGCGCTAATAGGACCTTGTCTCATTCAGGAAACTTCAGAGTAGGTACAACTTATTATGAAGCGTATGTATACTAATTATTCTAGACATAAATCTTATGTTGATCACTATCAATGACCTCTATAGTTTGAGGTTGGGGATCATATTTTCTTACGTGTCACACCTAGATTAGGGAATAGACATATTTGGAGATAGGTCAATCTATTGCCTCATTATATCATGCCTTTTGAGATATTTGAGAGAGTCAGGCTAGTAGCCTATCGGTTAGATATTCCTCAGAGGTACTTATCTATGTATAACATCTTCCAAATATCATAGCTTCATCGATATCATGTCTATTCATATCATACTTTTGATTATGAGGATGTGGAGTTAGAGGTTGATACTTATTTTGAGGATTACCCTATTTATATCATTGATCAGATCACAAAGGCTCTTTGAGGTGGGTTTTCTCCTCTAGTATGGGTGCTATAGAAGCACAACCATGTACAAGATGAGACTTGGGAGAGAGAGGATGGTGTACATGCTCAGTGGTCAAAGTTATTCTCAGAAGAAGTTTTACCACCCTTTTAAGGACAACTTGGGGAATAGTTGTTTTAAGGGGGAAGACTGTAAGATCATAGTTTTTCATATCAAGTATGGATCCTTTTAAATTTTGATTAAACCCTTGTTGAGTTTTTTTTTTTGTCTTAAACCTATAAAATGTGCCTTAGGGAGGGTTGTTTTGACTTTGTAGGGGAGGTAATAGAGGGATGAATCTTGGATACAGACCAATTTCATGGTGTGTGCTAAATGCATGATTTTTATTTAAAACACATGGCGTGTATTTAAAATACATGACATGAATTTTTCTGTCCATACCTAATTCATGATGTGTATTGGTTTTTCCCATGGAGGAAAAACCTAAGCAGTACATGACTTATAAAAAAATTAAACATCATGTAAATGTCGTGGGTTTTTTTAAAGGGATAGAACCCTTTCTTTCTCCCTCACCCCTCTTTTTTATCTCGCACAATGCCTCTCCTCCCTTGAAGATCCCTTTTGGCCTGAAGCTAGGCTTTGATCCCATTCATTCGTCCAACCTCCGATTAGACCATTATTCATCATGTTGGAAGTACACCAGTATGTTCTTTAATCCAATTCCTTATTTTTCTAGTTTATCTCTCCATATTTTTCATTATTTTAGTGTGAGATCATACACCATATTTTCTAGGTGTTTGTTTTTTTCTGTTTTCTTTTAATCTAGGCCAAACCAAGGGATAATACTAGATTATTTCTCTACTATAGGGATAAGGTAGGTGGTTTAGTAATTATCCCTCAAGTCTTGTTGCTTTATATTATACGTTGTTATGCCACACACAGTATTTTCTGAGTGTTTCCTTAAAAATACACATAACCCTTTTTTAATTTGTTATCCTTGATAGAAATGACCTAGTGTCTCACTTTTCTTGTTGGGATAGGTCCCTATTGACTAATGACACCCCTTAAGGTGTGCCTATGTAATTTTACATTAGTATTATAAATGATTATGAGACCAAACCATTTTATATATGGTTTTTGATTAAATATTAAATGTAATGACTATAATGAATTAAAAGGAAAGTGAGTGGTACAACCACGTCATGTGTTTAAATAGAGACAATGGTTATTCCCTTGTTAATTGTAACGTTAGTAAAATATATAGCCTATTGAATTATTATACTTGTGATACTTGGTCATATCCTCCCTTAAACTTGTGATACTCGTGCATGGAATCCCTATCCTTGTGATACTCGAGCATGGACTTCCTTATACTTGTGATACTTAGGAATGGATTTCTTTGTACATGTGATACTTTGGAATGGAATCCCATATACCTATGATACTTGGGAATAGTGTCCCTTATAATTTTGATACTCGAGCATGGAATCCCATATAACTATGATACTTGGGAATGGAGACCCTTACCACTTTATGAGACTCTAGTGACTATACATGGATGTATGAGTTACACCTCAGGTCCTAGATAGCAATACATATGTAAATATATGGATATAAACATCATTAAATATATAGTTCATATGTATACATACCCACATATATACTCATACATATATTTTCATGATGAAATTTTTTTGGAGGTTTTCCTAGCATGAGAAAAAGCAAGTAGTGTCAACCTGGTGTCCTTTAGGAACTAGAGATGACCCTTTAAAATTTTTATTACTACTTTACCATTATTATATCTTCACACTACTCATATTATATGCATTGACTGGATACTTCTAGACACCATTGGTGGTGGCCTACTGGCTATATCACACACCCTATTTGGGCCTCCATTTGGTACCTAAATAGACTTCATGAATACAGGTAGGGACAGGGGAAAGCACCCAGTCATCGATGCTTGATTTTATTGAATCATGGGAATGGGGAAGAATATGATTGGTCTATGGATTTTTATGCTATATAGAGATTTTATTTTGGTCTTTTTGGTTCTTTTGATATACCTATATGTATTTTTGCTTATTTCCATGTTTTTCTGTTCCTTTTTCTGATTAGATACATTACATTACATCATTTGGTATATGGTACTGGATATTTATATTGATGATTGTTTATTTTATCAGTATGATTTTATTTCTTTAATAGGTTGATATTATGATTCCATTATTTATTCATGTAATACACCATTGTGATACTCTGATTATGAGGATATCATCTCCCCACTATTCCACCATGGACCCTTGCTACTATTTGGCAGCCTCTGGCATATAAGGAGTCATTCTTGAGGCCATGTGACTAACCAGATTAGGGAACTTCTTAGTGGATTTTGGGTTGGGAAGTTACAAAAGTGATATAACATGGATTAAAACCATGAAAATTAAATGATATTTGATCTCTCTACTTTTCAACTTATTTATATTTAAACATTTTAGGCATGGATATAAATACATGTCATTGTTTGTATTATTTCATTTAGAAAATTCCAAAAAAGAATCGATATCTTCTTCATATTCATAAATTGTTCGAAGTGCAATAATCTAACTTCAACTCATTATTATCTATAATAAATAGAAAAAATTGAAAATAATTTATTATATTTTCATATTTAATTTCATATTTACTTTTATAAATAACAATAAAAGACTATAAAATATTTCAAAAAAATAGAAATACAACATATTTGATAGGAAAAAATATAACTTTAAACATATTAAATTATCATTCCTTAATAAAAAACACAAACCTTAATCTAAAAACAACCATTCATCAATTAAAAAATATATAAGATGTGTGAATAATCATATATTAATATCAAATATAACACAACATCAATAGAAAATTAGAACCACAAATAAAAATTAAAATACCTTGGATGGATATAAAATCAAAATAATAAGAACAAACCATAAATTAATATTGGAACTAGGATGATTAAGAAGGTGACGCCAATGAGAAGAAGGTGCAAGCAACAGCCGACGATGGGTGATAGTGGATAGTGGTGGTGGATGTCAACTAAAAAATAAAGCAACATCAATGGAAAATTAAAACTGCAAATAAAAATTTAAATACCTTGGATGCATAGAAAATTAAAACAATACACACAAACTATAAATTGATATTGGAACTAGGATGATTGATAAGTCGAAACCAATATAAATAATTCTTAAGTGGCGGATGACAACAGGTGATGATGGTGGATGCTAACTCAAAAATAAATAAAAATTAATTGAAAATTGGAACCATGAATAAAAATACCAGGAATGCATAGAAAATGGAAACAATAAACACAAACCATAAATTAAAATCAGAACTGGGATGAGCGACACCAATGGAAAGAAGCACGAGCAGCGACTGATGAAGGGTGACAATGGATGGTAGCAGTAGATACCAAATAAAAGATATTCAAATACATATATTGAAGAAAAAATATATTTTAGGCCACTGATCAAATAATGAAGTGATTTTAGGCCATGGATATAAGATGGAAGGGTTAAGGTTCACTGTATGAGAGAAAATCGAGGGTCATCACATGAAAGAATAAAACAAAAAATAACTACTCCCAACCCCCAATTAAAATTATAAAAATTTTACACATCGATTATTTAATAACTAACATGGAAAAGATGATTTTCAAGTTGGTTATTGAATAACTGATATGAAAAAATAGTTTTTCACATCTATTATTGAATAACTAATGTGAAAAATATTGGTGTTTTATTTTTCATGTCAATTATTCAATAACCGATGGTTGTCGAGGCACCCTGTGGGGCCAGACCCAGCGCGGGTCGGGCCATCCCCTCGGGCCGGGCCGGGCTGCCCTCTCGGGCTGGGTCAGACCTGCGGGCCGGGTCGGACCCCAGTCCGGACCCTTTCACTCGAATACACCTTTTCACCCATAACTTAGGCTACGGGTGTCCTATTGACGAACCATATGTGGTGATGGAAATCTTGGAGTGAGACGGTTCTTTTGGAATACCCCACTTGAGGTTTGGAAATAGTTAGGGTACGGTCGGGTTGGTTTGAAACTAAAACCAACCAGGCCCCCCGGGACGGAAATGCCAATAACTAACAGACCGGGTGTCCGATTGATGCATCGTGTGTTGCATTGATACCCCTATGATGTGGTAGACCTTTCATATACTTATTCATAGCACTTCGTGACAGTTGGAGTATTGCCCAGTAGCTCATGGAGCGGATCCTTCTAGTGACGAGCAGACAAAGTGTGGAGACCTAGTAGCTGGAAGACCTAACGACTGCTTGACCGTTTCGACTCGAAGTGATTCAACTAGCCCAGTGGGGAGAGCTTGGTAGTTAGCAGCAGACCCACAGCGGAGGAGCGCTTGGTAGTTGGCAGCAGACCCGCGGTACTCGACAGGATGAGTACCTCTGTAGGATATTAGGGGGAGCGCCTGGTAGTTGGTGGCAGACCCACGGTGGAGGAGCGCCTGGTAGTTGGCAGCAAACTCATGGTACTCGATAGGATGAGTACCTTAGTAGTCCAAGGTTAGTGATAAGCGCCTTGATATCGTGACAGGCCCAATGTACTCGACAGAGGAGGAGTTCTCCATCAGTCGTGGTTTCGATAATGAAAATCCTGGTTTGAGATGAGTCAATGACTTTTGTGTTTTCCTCATGATTGAGATGGGTTACTAGATAACTTAGGTATATGTATGGGAATATACCTAAGTAATGTTTATCTGTTGATTTCATACTTTGTGGTTTATCCTTGTTGGATTTTGCGATACCTTGAGGGTCTCAGGGTCCCTCCTGAGTATCGTTATACTCACCCCTGCACAGGCTATGGCTACACCTCGTTGTGTTGGTTGCAGATGATGGACAGCACTGATTGAGGCAGAGAGTAGTAGGACTGGATGGTACCTGGAGGTGGACCACTCGGCATGACGATACACGGAGCAGACAGACAGATGTGGAATGCTGAGGAGGCCATCTGTACCTACCCTTCAGGTAGGAACCTCAGAGGATGACCCAGTAGCTGCTTTACTTTTCTTCCGTTGTACTTGATTTCAGTTGTACTTGTAATTTCCTGTTGGGATTGTATTTCCGGCCCCTTTTACTTTCCAGTACTTCAATTGTATACATTTTTACTTAGTGTTTTTCTTCCATTTGTGTACTCTGATGTGTTTGTTTACAGTTATAAAAGGCAATGCCTTCCCAGTTTAGGGATTTACGCCTTTGGTGCTAGTCACCAGCCCCTAGCCTATGGAAGGCAGGCTTGGGGTAGTCATGTTACGGGCCCCGGGGGATGGGGTCGTGTTTGTGCGGTCTGAGCCCTCCACTTTATGGTGATATCAATCAAAAAACATTATCCATGAGTGAATGACTTAGAACGGAAGAATTTCAAACTCAAATCCCCTACCTTTGATTCACCGGCTATCATTCGTCGTTCGTTGACGGTGTTGCGGAAATAAGACGATGAAGTTTGTCGTTCTCCACGTTTTTCATGCACTCCCAATCCAAGCTCATGCATCAGAAAGTGCCTGGGGTAGAAGACCAAGGAAGAAGCGTTATCGGCATTCTTCATGTTCTTCATTGGGAGGATGGTTCTCCCTAGCTCTCCTCTTCCTCCATTCCACCAAAAGAATGATTCCAACAAAATGAAATAATAGATTGTCTATTATTTTAGTTGTTGGCATGAATTCAAAATGTGGAGTTTAATTAAATGATTTAACTCACTTAATTAATGGGGTAGAGTTGGCTCAATTAATTAGTGGGGAAGGTAAATAGTTTTCTCTACTTAAATGGATAGTTAAAGGGGGTTAATAGCTTGGGTGGTCCCCACCAAAAATTATCCTCCCAAGGGAGGTTATGTTTGGGTTGGCGGCAGTCCCACGGTGGAGGAGCGCCTGGTAGTTGGTGGTAGACCTACGGTACTCGGCAAGAGGAGTACCTCTGCAGGCTATTAGGGGGAGCGTCTGGTAGTTGGCGGCAAACCCACAGTGAAGGAGCGCCTGGTAGTTGGAAGCAGACTCACGGTACTCACAGCAGAGTCTTCTGCAGCTGGCAGTAGACAGATGTCACAGAGATCCAAGAGGACCAGACCTACAGGTGGACGATCGCATGACTTAGGATCAGTTGTGCGGGGTAACTGGAGTGTAGACAGAGCCAATCATTCCAAGAGCGGGTAGTGTTACTCATGCGGTGGGCATGGTCACATGGCTCATGACTGTCCGACCCGCCACTCAGATGATCTCCAGACAGTTGAGGGACCTCCTAGGCAGAGGCAGAGGTTCGATCGAGGCGGTCCACAGGGAGGAGGCGGATGTGGCAGAGGAGCTGGATGTGCAGCTGGTGGTGGACAACGTTTCGAGGTGTTCCCACCACCACCACCAGGAAGTCTAACCTGACCGCAGGGAGTGGGTGGATAGGGGAGAGCTCAGCTTTAGGCAGCTAAGTCTTACAATCACGGTGCTCCAGAGATGATTTGAGGTACGATTTGTGTCTACTCAACCTTAGCTACAGTTCTTATAGACAGAGGTGTCAGTCACTCTTTCATTTCCACCGCTCTCGTTTGGAGCTCGAAGATTCTAATAGATTCGTTGGCTCGATCCTTAAGGCTAGATACTCCTACGGGAGAAGACTCAACGATTAGGCACTAGTTTTGGCAGTGTGATCTTACTCTAGGAGGCGAGAGCATCGGCTGGGATCTCCTCGTAGCAGCATTGAGTCCTTACGACGTCATCTTGGGTATGGACTGGCTATCTACAGTCCATGCTCAGATTGATTGTATTAGGAAAAAAGTGTGGTGTGTCCGCACGGATGGGACCAGGTTTACCTTCACCAGCGAGAAGGGAACCTTTGAAACACAGGACGGACTTACTTGGAAGAGGGTGCAGCCGATAACTCACCAGTTGGCTTGCCTTGCCCTCAGAGCTGTTGATGTGGAGAGTCTGACTTATCCTGTAGTGGTGGACCAGTACACGGATGTTTTCCCTGATGATGTTCCAGGACTACCTCCTCATAGAGAGGTGGACTTCTACATTGACATGTACCCTAGGACGACATCGATATCTACTCTAGCATATCGAATGGCTCTCGCTGAGCTTCGTGTGCTGTGGGTACAACTAGAGGACTTGTAGGGAAAGGGATTAATCCAGCCCAGTGTTTCTCCATGGGTATCCCTAATTCTATTCTCCAAGAAGGTGGATGGGAGCTTGAGGCTTTTTGTCAACTACCGTCGCCTGAACCAGGTGACCGTGAAGAACAAGTACCCACTTCGGAGGATTAACAACCTCTTTGATCAGCTGAAGGGAGCACGATGGTTCTCAAAGATAGACCTCAAATTAGGCTATCACCAGCTCAGAGTTCGAGATGAGGATGTGGAGAAGATAGACTTCAGGTGTTGATACATCCACTACGAGGTCTTGGTTATGCCCTTCAGTGTAACCAACGCTCCAGCAGTGTTTATGAGTGTCATGAACAGGATCTTCCAGCCTTACCTCGATCGCTTTGTCATAGTCTTCATCGATGACATTCTGATCTACTCGACTACTGAGGAGAAGCATTCCTACCATTTGCAGGTAGTACTGGACACACTCCAAGAGCATCAGATTTATGGTAATCTCTCGAAGTGCCAGTTTTGGATTCGAGAGGTTTACTTCTTGGGACACGTCATCTCAGTGACTGGAGTTGCAGTGGATCCAGTGAATATTGAGGCAGTACTTGCTTGGGAGCCACCCAGGAATGTGACGGAGGTACGTAGTTTCCTAGGTTTGGCTGGATACTACTAGAGATTCATTCCAGACTTCTCCAGAGTTGCATCACCACTATCAGCCTTGACGAAGAAGGGGAAACCCTTCGTGTGGTCAGAGAGATTCTAGCAGATCTTTCAAGAGCTGAGGTAGAGGCTGACTAATTCCCCCCATCTTGAGGCTTTCAGAGGAAGGCGTAGGGTACGTAGTTTACTGTGACGCATCAGGGACCGGAATCGAGTGTGTCCTGATGGAGGGTAGAGCAGTGATTTCTTATGGTTCTTGGTAGCTCAGATAGTACGATCATAACTAGGCTACCCATGACCTAGAGTTAGCATCAGTGGTCTTTGTCTTGAAGATGTGGCAACACTATCTGATGGGAGAACATTTTACCATGTACTCTGATCACAAGAGTCTCAGGTATATATTCTCTCAGAAGAACCTGAACCAGAGACAGTGGTGATGGATTGATTTCCTCCAGTACTATGACTTTGATATAGTATATATTCCTGGGAAGGGTAACGTTGTTGCGGATGCTCTCAGCAGGAGATCTAGTATACAACTTCTAGGAGAGGCGACAGAGCAGCTGGTTGTCTTACATATATCCTTTGTGGATAGAGATGGAGCATCCTATCTACAGTCCCTTACGGTCACTCCCCCACTTCTTCAGTGAGTCAGGGAGGCGTAGCATGGGGACGTTGACTGTGAGACACAACGTGCTCAGATACCCATAGGGCAGGCACCTGATGGATTTTCTAAAGGTGGGGAGCACATCATCCTCTTTAGAGGACGTACCCTGGTACCAGTGGTACTTTAGGAGGAAGTGTTGATGGATTTATACACTTAACCTCTATTGGTACATCCATGAGTGGCGAAGATGTACCAGGATCTTCAACAACAGCACTGGTGGCCAGGTATGAATAAGGCGGTAGAGTAGTTTGTCTCACGGTGCCTCACTTGCCAGCAAGTGAAGGCAGAGCACCAGGTACCAGCAGGCTTGGTTCAGCCTTTAGAGGTCCCAGAGTGGAAGTGGGATGGGATATCCATGGACTTCATGATGGGTATTCCACATACATCCAGGGGTCACGACTCGATTTGGGTGATCATCGACCGACTCACCAAGTCGGATCACTTCCTACTGATCAGAGAGTAGGGTTCAGTAGAGAGCTTGGGATGCCTCTATGTGCAGGAGATTGTGCAACAACATGGAGTACCTTCCTCTATTGTCTCCAACCATGACGCACGGTTTACTTCCCGGCTATGGAAGGGGTTGCAAGAGGCTTTCAAGACACAGCTTTTCTTGAGCACCGCCTTCCATCCTCAGACAGATGGTCAGACTGAGCAGACCATTCAGACCCTTGAGGACATGCTCTATGCATGTGTCCTTGACTTCGATCACAGCTGGGAGGATCACTTGCCTTTGGTGGAGTTTGCTTACAAAAACAGGTATCACTCCACCATAGGGATGGAACCTTTTGAGGCGTTGTACGGGCGACCTTGCAGATCACCCTTGTGTTGGACAGACCCTGGGTAGTCAGCACTAGTGGGATCAGAGATGGTACGAGCTACCACCGAGAAGGTGCAGATCATCCAGGAGCAGATGAAGACTGCACAAAGCAGGCAGAAGTCATATGTTAACAAGATACGAATGCCTCTAGAGTTCGAGGATGGCGACCACGTCTTTCTACGGGTCTCACCTTGATGAGTTCTATGGAGATTTGTCCAAGGCGGTAAGTTATCTCTGTGATTCATCGGACCTTTCTAGGTCCTCATCAGAGTAGGTGAGGTAGATTACCACTTAGCTCTTCCACCTCAGTTTCACTGGGTGCACGATGTCTTCCACGTATCCCAGCTAAGGAGATACGTGCACGACCCTTCCCACATCATCGACCATGGAGAGCTAGACATCGATGATGGGGAAACTTTTATGGAGGTTCCAGTGGAGATTGAGGATCAATAGGAGCAGGTCCTGCGTAGACGGTCGATACCTTTGGTGCGCGTTCACTAGAAGCACGGGAACATCCAGGAGATCACTTGGGTGCAGGAGGCTCAGATGCATGCTCAGTACCCCCATTTATTCCCATAGTTCGAGTTGTAGCTTACGGGGAAGTAAATACCTGAGGTGGGGAGAATGTAAAGACTCGGAAATCCTATGGAATTTTTTTTAAAAAATACTTGGGAATTTTACGAGTCTTCGAATTCTTACGGTGCTTGATTCCGAGGCCCGGTGTGCCCAGAATCAATTTTTGAAGTTTTTTTTAGGTACATTTAGTAAACGTACGAGTGGGTTTTTATAACTTTTGAACTGGTTCTCGGAACTGAAATTTGAGGGCACTGTTGAACTCGTAGCGTCAATATTCACTTAAGAAGACTTTCACCTCGACGGTAGTTGGTCGAGAATGAAAGTTAGTTTTGGGGTTTTAAAGAATAATTTAAATAAAAATAATGTGTTGTAGCTTATTTTTATTTGGTGGTTAAAACCTCCAAGTGGAGGTTGGGGGTGGGGTCCACCACACCTTAACCTCTCATGAGAGGTTATGGTGGTGGGGCCCACATGAACATAACCTCCCTTGGGAGGATAATTTTTGGTGGGGACCACCTGAGCTATTAACCCCCTTTAACTCTCTATTTAAGTGGAGAAAACTCTTGACCTTCCCCACTAATTAATTGAGCCAACTCCACCCCATTAATTAAGTGAGTTAACTCATTTAATTAAACTCCACATTTTGAATTCATGCCAACAATTAAAAAAATAGACAATCTATTATTTCATTTTGTTGGCATCATTCTTTTGGTGGAACGGAGGAAGAGGAGAGCTAGGGAGAAACATCCTCCCAACGAAGAACGTGAAGAACGCTGATGATGCTTCTTTCTCGGTCTTCTACCCCGGTCACTTTTCGATGCACGATCTTGGATTTGGAGTACGTGACGAATGCGGAGAATGATGAGCTTCATCGTCTTCTTTCTACAACACCGTCAACGAATGATGAACGACGACCGGAGAATCAAAGGTAGGGTATTTGAGTTTGAAATTCTTCTATTCTACATCATTCACTCATGGGTAATGTTTTTCCAATTGATATAACCATAACATGGAGTTCTCAGACTACACAAACATGGCCCGACCCTCCCCCTTCGTTTTTCCTAGCTTGTTGACGACCGCGGCGGAGCAATGGCGGCCGGCGTCGGGCCGGCCGGGAAGAAACCGGCGGCGGAAGGCCGTCGGGTCGCCGGAAGGGCGCGGCATCGTCATGCCGCACGGAATAAAGGGTCATGGCCAGGTCGGGCCACGGAGGAAGGGCGCGGCACCGTCGCGCCGCGTGAAGGAGAAGAGGGTCGCGGCTAGGCCGGGCCGCGGCGGAAGGGCGCGACGCCGTCGTGTCGTGCAGAGGAGGAGAGCCACGGCCAGGGTGGGCCGCGTCGTCCTTATAATTTAATATTAGTATTAATTCATGTTACAAATCATGCACTTAGATGTACTACATAAACCATGATGATAACAGTTCATGGAAAAGTTGGATGTATTGGGTGTGTCATAAGTGATGTGTTATTAATAAATAAGTCAAGGAAGGTTTTTTCACTTTCATCCTTATGGAAGTTGATATCTCAATAATTTTATTGGAATAGAATCATCTCTTTAAATTATAAGTCCATGGTGTCATGATGTGTTTATTTCAGATAGTTAAAGAAAGATGTATGGAGCACATAAGCTGATGACACGAATGTGCAACCTACTTGATGAGATATTGTGAAAAAGGGATTATATTATAAAGTGATCACTCGTGTGTGGTTTTCATCATTTTGAAATTAAGTTCTTTCTCTTGGGTGCCTTGACTAGTTGCTAGATAGTAATCTTAGACTTTAGGCGTACCCACCTAATGCCAATGAGAAGGAATCCTAGAGGTTCACACACTAAGTGTTTCCATTAATATTGATTAAATTATATTTGAATTTAATTAATGGAATAATATTATTCTCAAGACTATGGAATAATTTTTTTAAGCTTTATTAATCACATAAATTAAATAAATATTTATTCACATGACTATGAATAAAATATATTTATTTATTTTATTGAATATTTAATAAATATTTATTTAATAGTTTATGAATAAAATTTTTATTTAAGGGAATAAAGTATTTTATTCAGGTATTCAGTAAATGTTGAGAATTTTTAACGGACCAAGACCATGTCTAGTGATGAATATGTATTTTCAATCTGGTAAATAATATTCATCATTGTGAAATTTAGCGCACTTCATAAAATGATAATAATATTATTATTATTATTTTATGGAATGGGGTTTTATGAAAGTTATTATATTATTTAAGGGATGGAACACAATTAAATAATATTTTAACATAAACCCTATCTCTATAAATAGATTGTTATATATATTGTGTAGATTTAGTTGAAATTTTGGGAATAGAGAATCATTGTGCATAATGGATTTCTCCCTATCTCTCTCTTTAATTCCTCCTTCTCTATTCCTCTCAAGAACGAGAAACAGAGTAGAGATTATTTCAAGATCGAAGGATGGGAGATCAATGTGAACAACACAAGAAAATCGATTCTTCGCGCTAGCACTCAAAAATTGATTGGTGTTTCTTGAAGATGAAAGGAGCATGTTTGGATCACCGCTATAGGTATTCTACCCCTAGATACTCACTTCACAATGAAGGAATTCTGAAAAGGGTCTTTTGGAAGGTCAATGTCATCAATGAAGAAAGGATCCTTAGATCAAGAATTTATTTATTACAATCTAAATAAATTAATTATAAATTTAACATCCAAATATCTTCACTCCAGGTTCCAAGAAATTCCATTTAAAATAAATTTTAAAATAACACCCATCACTACACTCTTCTACTGCACCCAAAACCATCAAGTGATATCAAAGTGGGTCACGTTTTAAATTTATAATTATTTATTTAAATGTTGATCTATATGTAATTGTGGTTGAATGTTTCATTTCATATTATTCATCATTCAATATGATGTGAATTAATATGTTATAAATATATTAATCATGTTCGTTTAGTGTTTCATTTTATTAAAGGTCTAATAATAGATGAAGAATGACCATATATTTCATCATGAAGTGTCAAATTTATTATCCAGAAAACTGAGTTACACGGCATGTAGTTTGAGTACACATCATATAAATATGTTCACTACACCTGGATGTGTCACGGGATACATGATATGATGAGTAGTTAATTAAATGTAGTGAATTTATTTCTCACTATGTGTAGACTGGGCCAACATGGCACACTGGATGTTGGATTATGTTTTGTGTAGCTAGTGTACATTTCGTGTAGTCTACACAGATTAGCGGTGTAAATTTCACAATATGTGTGGTCATTATACATGGTCAAACTATGTGAGACTGACAACCTAGAGAATTTATGATATATATGACATGTATGTTGTGTACATGTTGTGTAGTTCATCATTTCCCATGTCTGAAATACGCGTCGATCTATTCGGTGAGAATAGTGGACACACGACATAAGAGATACATGGGGTGTAGTTGGCTTGTACACATCGTGTAGTCTATCTGAGATACATTCCTAAGACTAGACATTTATATTGAGCATAAGGAAAGAGGATACATAGTGTGTAGCTAGCATATACATGTCATGTAGTCCGGCTGAGTTAACATGATAAATCCCTAGGAGTTTAACTTGGATACCCGGCACCTGAGGTATAAGACGTATAGCTAGATAGTACACACCATGTAGCCTCCCAATTACTAGAATAATTAAATTACATTAAATTGAAAATTGTAGCATTAAAACCTTATTTTATTGATTAGAACCAATTCGGTTTAAAATTTTAATAATGGTTTAAAATAATTTTAATGCTCAATTAATTTGTTATAATAAATATGTAATTATTGGTTCTGCTGTTTATTTTTCATTAATTCCTTGGTGATGGTTATCTCTAAGATGATTCAAATAGTCATTAAGATGAAAGGGAATTAATCAATTGATGTGTTTATCTTAATAATAAATAATGGATAATAAATGAATGTTAACCATTTTATTTTTTCATATGCATTGCATATATAACCATTCATGAGAAAGACCAAGACTAGTGTATATGTTGGTATTTATTAAATTTAATTTATCACATGGGTTTGAAATATTAATTATTAAAATTAATTTGATAGACTACCTGTCATCCCTCTCTCTATTATTATGTAGGACTTGCATGTCTAAGGTTATTTATGTAATTCTCCTTTAACCAATTTTTTTGGTTCCCCACACCTACGTGTAAGTTATAAATACTTTTAATTAATGGAGTTTACCAAGGTATGTAGAGGTGGTTCAATATGGAACCATAATGATGTCAACCCAGGTGTTATATAGGTGGAAAGGTGGAATGTTGTACCTCATTCCATGACCAACAATAGGAGTTATTTCCCCTAGGTCATAAGTAGATTTAATTTCTGCTCAACCATTAGATATGATCATGAACGGGTCATTTATTCATTTATTTATTTCTATCTATGCATTATTAATTTTATTGATGTAAGACTTAGATCACATAAATAAATTAATTAATGTTAAAATACAGAATTTAAATAAATGGATTGTGTGTAAAAATTTTATCTAACATGGTTAATTAATTAAGTAAAATCAAATTAATATTTAAAATACATATAAAGGATAAAATAAAATAAAATTTACTCATAATAAATTAAAATCCCTCAACTTAATATTAAGTCAGACTATGCCTTTCGTTACTTGATTGGGAATGAAACCATGGAACTAAGTGTTTACATATCCATTATCTAAACACTTACTTTTATCGAGGAGTTATCATGAGGTTTTTGGATTGACTTAACCAAACTTTTAATTAATTTTATGGCCAAAATTTTTCAATACAATTTTGGAGGAAAGTGTTGAGGAAATCCAAGTTAGTATTTCATGATTAGGAAATCCACTCAATGGATCAAGGATATGCAAGCCCACTATTTGCAGGACCTCCGACCTATCTACTTTTTTTTGATTTTCATGGACAATGTGTAGATCATTAAGAATGCTAATATGGATCCTTTCCACTAAAATTTCCTAACAACTATACATTCCAAGTTCAATGGTGAGGGCTATTATGACTTGATAAATAGTGGGACAATTAATAAAACTAATTGTTATTATTTCTCACATAATTTTTAATCAAGTTAAGTACTAATAATTCATTTTAATTATTATAGAAAATGTAAAGAAAAATCACAAAACAATACAATAATTCCTTAAATTGAGGTATGTCCTTACAAATAAAAATTTATAGATATGGTACAATAGTTTATGTGATGCATTATTATCAGAAAATTTTTATTATGTGTTGGAATACCCTAATCCTATTTTTCAACCCTAGTAAGTGAGAAAAAGGTGACAAGGATGCCTACCAGAGATATGTCGAGGATTATTCTTATGTATGTTGTATTATACTATCAAATATGTCTGAAGATTTGATGATACAACATAAGGAAATGGATGTTACACCATAATATCTTATCTCTAATCTATTGAAAAAGATAAGGAAATGATTTAAATAAATAATATCTTCAATTTATTGTATCAATATAAACTGGAAGAAGGAAATATAGTTGTTGATCATGATTTCAAAATGTTGGGATAAATTGATCAGTTATAAAAATTGGGATTTCACTTGGATAAGAAATTACCCATTAATATTATCTTATTATCATTACCACCAAGATTATCCTTATTTTTTCAATCCTAGATAAATGGAATGGATAATTCACTCAATAAACTTTTTTCCATGCTTCGGTAAAAGGATAAGGATTGGTTGAAATCTATTCCTTCATCCTTATTGGTAAAAAGTTTTAAATACAAGGCTGAAGATACCATGGCTAATATAAAGCCAAAAGATCCTATATGGAATCCTTCAAAGAGACAAATGATTCAAAGGTATAAGAATTAACCGGAGGATGTTTGCTTCTTATGTTGAAATAATGGACACTATAAAAGAAATTATAATGAATTTAAGAAGTAAGAAGTTTCACCCACTTCAAGTATATTCATCATGTTTATATTCACCTCTTGTGTATTAAATACAATATGCTTACAACATACATGTATTTAAATATAGGTAATGAGTAATAATGGAAAGTTTGTAGAGTGTAATCAAAAGGATCTAAGAAAGGGTGATTCTTCTGTCATCCAAGGGGAGCTTGTTATTTCTCATTACCATTTTGGATTGATTCAACCTTGTAATAAATGTTACAAAAACATTTATCTCGGTGTCTAGAAAGAAATAATGAGACATTATTTCTTCTTAGAATAATGGTTTTTATGGTACACAACTGGAAAAAAGGGTTATTTCCATGGTTCAAAACTGTGGCAATAGGTCCCAAAACCATGGTCATAGGCTACGGCCACGGTTTTGGCCAACCGTGGCCGTTATCATCGTGGAAGTAGGTCACGGACTATTGCTAAGGTTTTGAAAACCATGTAAATAGGTCTCCAAATTGGACACCATGGAGGTTGACCTATATCCATAGTTTAAACCATGGCTATAGGTGGCTATAGCCTCAGAAAACCGTGGAAATAGCCTAAATCAAAAATGTCCCTGGTGGGTTTCGATCCCTGCACCTCTATTTTCCAATCCAGCGCACTTACTACACCTCACCACAATTCAGGTATATATATATATATATATATATATATTAATAAAAATCATGGGAATAGACTCAAAACTGTGGCGGTAGGGCTTCCTGCCAAATTTTTTGCGGGAATTTTTGTTCCCACGGAAGCACGGGAACCCTATAGCCACGGTTTTGGAAAACTGTAGCTATAGGGAATCGAAAATATTGTCATATAGACATGGTTTTTAAACCCATGGAAATAGCCATGGTATATTGCTACAGTTCTGAAAATTGTGTCTATAGTCCACAGAAAATAGGTTATAGCCACCTATAGCCACAGTTTTAAAATCATGGCTATAGGTCTGTGTCAGTAGCTCCATTTTCTAGTTGTGGTACTTTAATACTAAAATAAAAAATTAGAAACTCTTGAATCATAAATATCCATACCAATGAATGATTAATATAAAATATAAGACTCTTACTTGATTATGGAAAGATAATTCTTTACCAAAATAAAATTGAAAGTAGTTGGATTTATTATTTCCATTAAAGTATTTTTGTCTCAATTGATCTAAGATATTGGATATAAAAATAAACTACTTATCATATTTTAGATAGATAAACCTTTTTAAATAAAGTTACATCATAAAAATTTTAGAGTTAGTTTAACTTGGCCATGTGAACTATTCTAAATCTAAAGGTAACTTTATATACTTTATGAGATTTTTTAGAAATGCTCAGTGAAGTAAATGAGTGAAATCTCTAAAGGGAATATTAAATATGGATTGTTATAGTATATCTTATCTAAGTATTAATTGATCATATATGTGGAGAAAAGGTTATCCCTAACTCACATTTTCTTATATAAATCAATGACATGAATGTATTAAATGGAAGATCAATAATTAGTCTTATATATATTACAAGTATTTTATTGTCCCATTCAAAAAATATTTTTTAAATAGAAGTGAAACAATTGACCATATTCCAACTATATTGTCTAATGGATATCATATAAATTGTGATTTGACAATAATTAATTATAACACTTCCACAAGTGTTAATTGAAAACTATTTTCTAAAATCTGGTATTAACTACAAACGAAAATCAAAACACTATGGTTCATCCGAGTAACGATCCTATAATCCACTGAGGGTATTAACGTCTAGTCAATATCAACTATATTTTCTTAAAGGAATCCTTTCACTTTAAATATAGTGGGATCATACTTAAATTATATGGGTTAAGGCTCTTGATGCACATAAGTTGGTATAGTAATACCGGACTCTATTAAGATTAGTGGGAGGAGTAGTTCCAGAGACACATATTACGTAGAAATTTATAAGCAAAGAATTGTTTTATATTCACCATGGTAGGTGATACATATGTTATTATTTTAGAATAAAAATTCCTACAAGTAAGCAGTAAATGGTAATATGATAAGATTAATGAGTATATTAAAATTCAATTAATGGACTCCATGTATCAATATTTGGGGACTCCATTTTTGAATTTTTATAAAACTCGATACTACTGGTGAGTATTCAAGAGAAACTAGACATGGATGGTACAAGATGATACCAATGTATAATGATCAATTATTTAAAGGTTTATCCTATGAAAAAACATATTCACCACTCGTCGTGACTATAATCCTTCTTGAATTATACTTGTCAACCATGATTTTATGATCATTGTATTGGGATATTGATTTTCAAGGAAATATAATTTAGAGTTTTACTTATGAAATATGTCTATATGACACAACCAAAAGGATAACCTATGGTATATGTCTACAAGGAATAACTAAAAAGGGTCGGTGACAGCAATAAATGCCAATAAAATATGCATATTACATAAATTAATTTACAAAAAAAATCATGCATAGTGATCATAGAATATTAATTTGGAAATGAATAAATGACATGTGTCTATAATCAATTAATGGGAGCACTATAAGTTTTCAAGATAGATATGTTGATAACATATGGAAAATAATTGTTGGGTCTTACTAGTTTGTCAAGACTAAGGAATGAAATTTCTCTAAGTATGACATAAAGCAGCAACTTTTTTCTAGGGAACAAGATCTACTAAATAGATTCATGGGTTTGATAAATCCAATCATAGTACATATATTAAAAAAATGTTTAAAAATTAAAGTTAAAAAAATTCATGACCAAATTTTTGTTGGCATATAATCCTTTAAGTAAAACATGCATGGGCATAGGAATGGGTTATGGAGAATAATAGAATTTTACAATCTTAAGTGATAATAATTCATCTCATATTAAATTAAACGTACTGAAGTTTGATATTATTGATGCATAAAGGATAATAGTTTAATAGTAAATAAGATCTAACATATCTACATAGACTTTTAGTTAAAACTATCCAACAGTACTTGGAAAGGTAGAACTGGCAGAGTTCTTGGTGTCTGGATAAGTGGGAATACTAGTGATCTTTGGGAATTGAAATATTTTCTATACTTAGTTCAATTTGATATAGTATCATAGAAAATGTGAAGTTAATGTACAAGAAAAACTTATTATAGTCAGTGGTTTCCATATCTATAAATATCTGAGTATGTTGTGTCTTATGATGTATCTTAAGAAGTAGTTTAGCAACATCTTGTTCTGATTTTGAGTTATTCCAAAATAAATATATTTATCATTTTATGATAAGCTCTAACTATGGATTTATTCAGGATTTCCAGATTTTGACATGGGAATAAGAGGTGGATACTCAGTTATATCACAACTTGAGTAATTTTCTCAAGATAGTAATGTTGCAGTAAACAGATTCACCACAAAAATATGTATCTTTTCCAACCCTGACCACAGAAACGTGGTAAGACTAGAATTTTTAGCTATACTTAGTAGAATCATGTTTAACATGTGATGAATAACCAGTTATTAGCAGTTGGCTCTAGTGAAAGTGGGAGTTTGTTGGATTTGGTACTCTAGAACCAACTAATTTGTAGTTGGTACTTTGTATTATATGTATATTCAAAGAAGTGAATATTAATATAAATATCCTATCACATATTGATTGTTCTTATACATAAAATTAATGTGATAATGTTATATAGTATCTGGAACATTGATAATTTTATAGCAGTTCTCCTCTATGATAAGAACCTTGAATTTCCATGAAAATATTCTTAAATATAGTTCTAAAGTTAGATAAAATACTATAATAAGGCACATAGTATGTAGATTATCATGTGCAATTTCTCATAAGAGGATGGGACTTATCTCATGAAGTTTTCTCTTGGTAATCTCCAAGATGGGAGATTATGAGAACAGACCCGCTAGTAGAAATTCTACATGTTTTGGTGTCATTGGATATTCATATTTACAAGCATGTGTAATGGTCCTTAGACTTTATTATTAATTCATATTAAAAATCATACACTTAGATTTATTTCGTAAACCATGACGATTATAGTTCATGGAAAAGTTAGATATCATCGATGAATAAAAGATTCTCAGATCACATATTCATTTATTCTAATCTAAACGAATTAATTATAAATTTAACATACACAGATCCACACTCCGGGTTCTGGGACATTTAATTTAAAAGTAATTTTAATATAATGCCCACCACTTCTCACTTTAATTGTGCTCGAAACCATCAAGTGGTGTCAAAGAGTGCCACATTTTAAATTTATAATTATTTATTTTATTGTTAATCTATTTACAATTTTGGTTGAATTTTTCATTTCATATTATTCATTATTTAATCTAATTTGAATTAGCATGTTATCGACATATTAATCATGTTCATTTAGTGTCTAATTTTCTTAAAGGTCTAAGAATAGATAAAGAATGACTGGAGATGTCATTAGGAAGTGCTAAAAAAATTTGATGGTAAAACTGGGTTATACGACCTGTAGTCAGAGTACACATTGTGTACCCATGTGCACTACACCTGGATGTGTCGTGAGATACATGAAACACCAAGCAGTTAATTACATATAGTGTATTTATTTCACACCATGTGTAGACCAGGCCAACCTGGCACACAGGATGTTAGATTGCATGGCGTGTAGTTAGTGTACATGTCATGCAGTCTACAGGGTTTAACAGCATAAATCAAGTAATCTATGTGGTCATTATTCACATTCAAACCATGTGAGACTGACATCCTAGAGAATTTATGATATACATGACATGTATGTAGTGTACATTCCATGTAGTTCATTTCCTATGCCTGAAATACACACCGATTTCTTCAGCAATAACAGTGGACACATGGCATAAAGGATAAACGGCATGTATCCATCTTGTACACATCATGTAGTCCATCCAAGATACATTCCTAGGCCTAGATGTTTAGCTCAGGCACATGAAAATTGAATAGAGGGTGTGTATATGGCATGTACATGTTGTATAGCCTGGCCAAGTTAACATGCTGAAGCCCCGGGTACGTAACCCAAATACATAGCAACTGAGTTACATGATGTGTAGCTAGATAATACACACCACATACACTCCCAATTACTGGAAGAATTAAATTATATTAAATTAAATATTTCAGTATTAAAACCTTATTTTATTGATTGAAACCTACTATGTTTGACAATTTAATAATGGTTTTAATGAATTTAAAATGCTCAATTAATTTATTACAATGAATCTATAATTATTGGTTTTTTTATTTATTTTTCATTAATGCCTTAATGATGGTTATCTCCAAGTGGATTCAGCTGATCAATAAGATAAAAAGGGATTAATTAATTAATTAATTAATTAACTAATACAAGCACATTTATCTTAATAATAATTAATGGATAAGAAATGAATATTAACCTATTTACTTTTGCATATGTGTTGCATGTATGATCGTTCATGAGCTGGACCAAGACCAGTGTATGTGTTGGAATTTATTTTATTTATTTTATTTATTTTATTTCATGGGTTAAAATATTAATTATTAAATTTATTTTATGGAATGTGTTTCTTCTATTTCTCCATTATTATGTATGACATGTGTGTCTAAGGTTATTTATGTAATTCCTCTTTAACCAATTCTTTGGTTCCCCTCATCTACATGTGAGTTATAAATAATTGTAATTAATGGAATTTCTCAAGGTGCATGGAGCTGGTTAAAGATGGAACCATAATGATGCCAACCTAAGTGTTACATGGGTGGATAGATGGAATGTTGTAACTCATTCCAAAACCAGCAATAGAAGTTATTTCCCCTAGGTCATAGGTTGATTTAATATCCATTTATTAAATCAAACGTTGGATATCCTCATGAATGGTTTATTTAATTATTTATTTATTTTTGTCTACGAAATATTTATTTTATTGATGCAAGATCACGATCACCTAAATAAATGAATTAATGTTCAAAGAAAGAATTTAAATAAACATATTATGCATAAATAGTTTATCCAACATTGTTAATTAAGTAAAATAAAATTAATATTGAAAATAAATGTATAGGATAAAATAATATAAAATTTATGCATAATAAATTAAAATCACTCAACTTAATATTAAGTTAGTGTATGTCTTTAATTGATTTATTGGGAATGAAACCACAAAACTAAGTGTTTTCATGGCCAAAGTCTAGACGCGTTCTTTTATCAGGGAGTTCTCATGAGAGACTTTGGTTGATTTAACTGAAATTTTATTGAATTTAATGGAAAAATTCTATTTAATTGAATTTTTTATGCACGTGTTGATTAAATTCAAGTTAAAATTTCAGTATTGGATAATACACACAATGGATCGAGTATTTTTAATCCCATTGTTGGCATGGCTACCTTTCTAAATACCTTCTTACAGTTTTCATGGTGATCACGTTGTCGTGACTCGTTAAATTAGTTATGATTTAAAGATTATTTATAATCTAGGGAAGACCCTATGTCATATCTCAAGGAGTTTTGGTGGTTTATAGTGTGAATGTTTAATAAAAAGTACTAATAGAGGGGGGAGTTTTTGAAAATAGTTTTAAAAAATAAAATGACTTAGTTTAAATAGTTTAATATTTGAAAAACAAGTGGATTTTGAAAAATATATGATAATTATGTGATCATTTCTAAGTTACTAAAACACATGAAGATATCTTTTTTCTTAATTGATTATTAGGTTTTTGTGTAATCCTTTAGTTCAGGGTTAACCAAGATCTTGGGTACCCAGAAACCTCTAAAATGATGAAAATAGGACTAAAACTTGACATAAAAATCATGTAATAAATTTATAGCCCATTTTCATGCTTTAAATTTTTATCAAGGAACACTTAAATCTCAAACTTTTGGGAAAGAAGAGGATTCTTCTGTTTTCCAATCAGAACAACACAAGTCGCACACTTAAAATCACACACAAATCAGTTATGAAATAAAAATTTTCAATTAAATGAATCAAAAAAAGTTAAGATACATCTAAAATAAAATTATAAACTAAAATATACACCAAAAAATTATATAATTATGTGTCGTAACTCCCTCTTTAAGTGTGTAGCTCCCTCGTAATGATCAACCACTATTTATCCCGCCATCGAGATGAAGAGGAAGCTCAGTTGGATCTCCTTCATACTTGATCCCCCATGATTATAAGGGCCTCAAGAATTTCTATAATAAGGTAAATAATCCTCTAGGACTCAAAAATATTAGCACCTTGCGTCCTGGTAGAACTTCCAAATGAGGTTCCCAAGGTTCCCTTTTATAGCCAAAATGGGAGGTGATTTTTGGCACCTAGATTTGGATATACCACTTGTATCTTAGTTTCAAACTTGTAAAATCCATATATTGACTTATAAAAAAGAAGATAGTTGTTTTAATACCTATTTAATATCTACATGTCAAATATGGAGGCCATTGGACATCTATAATGTAATATATTTTCAAAATACCAAACCTAACTTTTGACTTCATGCAGATTCAGTTCCCCAGACAGATCAGTTCAGATGGGCCACCAGATGGAAGAATTAGGATTGTGTGTCTCAATATGAGTTGTATCCCACTGAATTTTAGATCATCCCACAATATTTTATCCCATTTTGATGCACCAATTTTTTGGAATGTGCATAAAAGTGGATAGGTGTCCTTGGGCTTCCATGCAGTTTATCCCATTTTCCTTCTACATTATCTCCGACCCTCCAAATCACCTCCTATTAAAATAAAATCACCAAAATAATTAAAATGTTCCTTTTAATAAACATTAAATAATTTAATAAAATTTTAATTTCAATTTGTTATTAAATTTTTAATTTTGAATACAAAAATATTTCAAAAAAGTGGTGTAAGGGTGAAATAAAGTAATGATTTGCGATGTGATCACACCCCCACACTTAAAAATTTTCACTACTGGAAAAAGTCATATTTTTTAAAATGATGCATGAATATATTCCCAGATTCATGGATATTTAACATTTAAATAAAATTTAATTCCTGATAACAATTTTATCAAATCAAAAAATCACACCAATGTGTTATTCTCAATGATCATGGAAAAATATGTCTCATAAATTATATCAGAACAAAATTTAAGGATATTAATTATACCAATTTGATAAAATAATTAAAAAATTCAACATTTTCAATAATTATCCACTTGTGTGTGTGATAACCATTTCATTCTATTTTCTAATTTTTATCCAGTAAGTATAGGTTATTTTAAAAAAATATGCTTATACGATTCTTTCCACTGAACCTTCCCTACATCCTTTGTAATAAAATTTCAAGACCCACTCATTTAATCATTCCCAAAAGTCAAACCTTAAGATCATGACCTAGATATCTCCATATTTTGTACATTTCATCACTCCTATCAATATTTATTTGTTTTCTTAGGGAATACAATGGTCGGATAATAGGTACACACATATAGGTCAATTTGGAACAATAATGAAATAGATTAGATAAGTAATGAATGTATGGAAAAATCATTTTGGATATTAGAGAAACATTAACCTAACTTATATTTACCTTCTATTAATTAATAAATATTCACACTTCATGGTTGGGTGAAAAGATATATGGAGATATTAAGTGACACAATTTTCCCATAAACTACTTACACAAAGGGTACCATTCTTATCAAGGGTTTAAAAGTAATACAACCATTTATATCATTGAAGAACATCCAATTTTTAAGAAAAAATCACACCTCAATGTTAAATTCATGTTAAAACACAAATTCTATCAGTGAACTTTTTTATGTTAAAACAACATGAAATAGGAAAATTCCTCATACATTTTCTATAATTTTCATGATTAATTGGTCATAAAAAATAAATATTCTAGAAAAAAAAATTGAGGAGGAAAATAGGGGGAAGTAATAATACTATTCAGTAAGCAAAAAAGGGAAAAAGAATAAATATGATGAAAATTCCTAACTAACCTAGGAATGTACCCATCCCCCCACACCTAGAGTATGAAATTTACTCACTGTAATAAAATAGAATGTGGGGAGGAAGGATAAAACCTATTGGGTTTCATTGGTAGGTTGCTTCTTGAACTTGGAGCTCCTCCATCGAGGACTCCGGAATAGATTCATGAAAGTGCTTCAACCGTTATCTGTTGACAGTGAAGGTTTGTTTTGTTTCTTCATTTTGAACCTGAAAAAAACCAAATGGATAATAATTAGTAACATTGTATGGGCTAAACTCGTAGGAATGAAGCTTACATGGATGTAAATTCATCCTTGCATTGAAAAAGAGGACCTTCTTCCCAATGTGTAATTGATGATGAAGTATGATACTGTCATGGGAAGCCTTGGTTCACTCCTTATAGATTTGAGAGTTCTCATATTAATCTCTATAAATTTACTCAAGTTATTTAATCTATAAATTCCTATAATAACCTACACTATAAAGATTATAATTTCATTATTTAATGGCCTAATAGGCTCGGTGCTCTATCTCAACAGGTAGGTGACAACTATTTCTGAAAACAAGTCGATAATGTGACATTCTAATGAGAGTCTTAAAGTTAGTAAGGCAATCCCATAATAAATCATTGAGTCTAAGAATGAAATCTTTTTTGTTGGGTTGAACCATTTTTTTAATAATTTGTTTTGGCTCTATATTTGACACATCGGCTCGACCATTGGTTTATGGGTGATATGCAGTAGACTCTTGATGACCGACCTCATACTGATGAAAAGGTGTTTGCATTATTCAGTTGTAGAAATGAGAACCCTGGTCACTAATGATGAACCTAGGTAATCCAAACCTATATAAATTTTGGGTTATCAAAAATTCCACAACTTTCTTGGAATCATTTTTCATCATGGCTCATGCTTCTACCCATTTTTACATATAATCAACTACCATATGAATGTACAAGTTTCCAAAGGAATTGGGAAATGGCCACATAAATTCAATGACCCAAACATAAAAAATGTCATGGAAGAGAAAGGGTTGTTCTGTCATTTAATTTCTTTTAGATACATTCCCTATTATTTGACAGTTGGGACAAGATTTAAAAAAATCATGGGCATCCCTAAATAGTGTTGTCCAAAAATATACTATAATTGAAGACCTTGTGAGCATTCTGTTGGGGACCAAAGTTCCCCCCATAAGTAATAGTGTGGAAGAAACTAAGGATAAACTAAAACTCACTATCAGGAACACACCATATAAATACTTGATCACTATATGTGCACCAAAGGTAGGGGTTATCCCAAATGTACCAATGAGACTCATGTTTTAGATGATAAGCTTGGTTTTTGTTAAAATCAGCAAGAATTCAAGATGTTACCAAATAATTTACAATTTCATCATACCAAGGAATAGCATCTTTCACTCGGTACAATTTCTCATCAAGAAACATGTCGTTTATGGGAATACATGGGTATTTTTCAATGTCCAATGATGGGAATATCTTACTAATATGATCATCCACCACATTATCTCCTCATTTTTTATCCCTAATTTCTAGATTAAATTCCTAAAGTAGGAGCATCCAATGAATTAGATGTGGTTTGTCTTCTGGGTTCTTAAGGAGATATAGAAGGGCTTCATGATCTGATAACACAATGAATTTGGACCCAAAAATGTATGTCCTAAATTTCTCCAACACAAAAACAATTGAAAGGAATTATTTTTCAGTTGTGGTGTAGTTTTCTTGGGAAGGGTCCAATGTAAATGAGGAATAGGCTCTGACATGTGGAGCTCGATCAACCCTTTGTGATAAGACTTCCCCAACTGCATAGTTAGAGGTGTTACACATGATCTCAAATGGTAAATCCCACTAAGGTGGTTGGATTACTAAGGGTGTTGTGAGACTCCATTTCAATTTATTAATGTTTTCCTCACAATTTTTATCAAATACAAACTCTTTATTTTTAGAGTAATCAGGAGAGGGGGAGTGAAATCTTACTAAAGTCATGAATGAAATGATGATAAAATCCAACATAACCTAATAAATAACACACATCCCTCATGTTTTTGGGAAATGGTAGGGAAGAAATGACATCCAATTTTGATTTATCTATTTGGATACAATACCCAGAAATGACATGTCCAAGTATTATATCTTATCACACCATGAAATGGTAGTTCTCATAATTTAATAAAATATTATTTTCAATATAGTGACGTGGGATGAAACCAAGACTAGTCAAACACTAATCAAAATAGGAACCATATATAGTGAAATAATCTATGAAAAATTCCATGCAATTCTCCAGGTAATTAGAAAAAATACTAATCATACATCATTAGAAAGTACCTAGAGCATGGTATAGACCAAATGGAATCCTCCTTTGTGAAAAAGTGTTAAAGGGGCAAGTGAAGGTTGTCTTTTTTTTTTGTCCTCAGGGGAGATGTGGATCTAAAAGAATCCAGAATACCCATCAAGGAAATAGTAGTGGGACTTCCCCGCTAGCATCTATAGAATCCAGTCCATGAACAGTAGTGGTAAATGGTCCTTCCTAGTCTATTAGTTTAGTTTATAATAATCTATATAGACATGCCAACTATTTTACACATGGGTTGGAACCAATTCATTATTTTCATTTTTAATTATAGTAAGACAAGTTTTCTTGAGAACTAACTACACTGTACTAGTCCATTGGCTATTAGAGATGGGGTAAATGATTCCAGCAGCCAATAATTTTTTTACATCCTTTTTAACAACATCTTTGAGGTTTGGGTTTAGTTGACGTTGAGCCAACCTCACTAGTTTAGCCTCATCATTTAACAATATATGATGCATGAAAATTGATGGGATAATACCAGGAATGTCATAAAATGTCCATCTTAATGCTTGTTTATACTCCCTCAAAAGGTAAATCATTAATAATTTATGCTCTAGATGGAGTAAACTAGTAATGATGATATTCAACTTGTTTCCATTCTCAAGATATGAATATTTCAAATTTTGAGGAAGTGGTTTAAGTTCCAATTCAAAGGGATTTTGGATTTATGGGAGTGAATGTGAAAGTGAGAGGTTTTTCATCTTATATAATTTCTCAATGGTAACATCCTTAGATGAGGAATGAGATTTTACAAGCTTAGCAGTATCATCGATGGTCATGGGATCCTCAGTGCTCAAGAAATCATCAATTAACAAACATGCATGAAACTTTTCTAGAACACTGTAACATTCAATGGATGATTCATTGAATAGAATTTATATCAATGATAAAAACTCAAAAAGGGGATTATAGGGTAAAAATAAGTTCTTTTAGGGGAAGGAAGTACATTAATATAATTAACTGAAAGTGACCAATGTTCTTCTCAGGGGTGCTTCATGGCCACAAGGATGTTGAAGTTGAAAATGTCACAACCAAACTCCATAGATAATGTACCACTATGAAAATTAATTATGGTTTTGTATTTTTCAAGAAAGGGATCCCCAATATAATTGGGGCATGTCCATTCATCCTATCATCTTCCATTTTAAGCACATAAAAATCAACATAAAAAATTAAAATTTTCACCCACATAAGAATATACTCTAACACACCAGTGGGGTGTGTTGTAATCTGATTTTCTATTTGAAAAAAAATTTCAGTAGGATTTAATTCCCCAACCTTTGATTAGGATAAAATAAAGTGATTCATCACATTTATATAGGCACCCAAATCAATCATAGCATCGAAAAATAAATTCTCCCCTATGGTGTATGGAATCAAGAATAATCCAAGATCATTGAATTTTGTGGGAAGTTATGTCTCTATAAATACTGATAATTTTCTCCCCAATCTCACATTTTCATCACCTGGTAGTCACCTTCAGTTTGTACACATCTCCTTGATAAAGTTTTTGTATTGTGTAATTTTCTTCACAACATCGATCAAGGGGATGTTAACCTGCACTTTTTTTTAAAGTTTCCAAGATTTCTTTATCAAGTTCATTTTCTTTTCTTTTACTAGGTTGGGTGGACCTTTAGGTAAATGGAAGAGGAATGGTTTATATTATTGGTTCATCAAATTAAACTCTTTTTCCTTTGGAAGGTCTTTTCTCAGGACAAGGTTTTTCCTCATTTGGACCATTTTCAGTGGTTAGAATGGTGGTTTCCTCATGAGGGGATGAATCTAATAGAGAGGTCATTTATATTTTTATTTATTTTCCACTTCTAAGGGTTATATAACTAAAATTTCCATTATCCTTGGGGTTAAATAGTTGTTAAGAATATATTTTACTCAACCCATGACTTTGGATTTCAAAAATCGAGTTGGTGAGTTGGCCTAATTGGTTTTTTAGGTCTTGTATGGATTATTGGGTGGTTTTTTGTAATTAGATATTATTTTCATCCATTTTTTTCATCATTTCTTCTTGGATAGGCTTAGGTTTTGTATGGGGTTGTTGGAAATTCCTTTGTGGTGGTTGAGGATTTCCGGGTGGTGGTGGTGGATAACTACTCTACCCTGGTTGGTTCCATGGTTGTTGAGTTTGGTTTGAATACCCCCTTGACTTTAGTCTTGGTTTTCTTTCCACCCAAGGTTGTATGGATAGTAACATTCTTTCCTAATGGTTTGGTTATAGAGGTGGCCTAGAAATATTTCCTCACAACTCTCATAAGTTTCTCTCAGTTGAGGTAATTTTTTAGAATAGTGGGTGTTGATAGAATAGATACCACAATGGATGGGAGGAGGATATTGGGATTTCCCTTGGGAAAGAGAAATATATCAGAGTAGGGTATTTACCTTTTCAAACTTTTTGTCTGCATTCTTCTCAAACTCAGAACTTTTTACCTCATAGACACCTCAAATGGGTATACTGGACCTCAAACCGAATTTGTGAGTGTTTTGTGCCATGTTATTAATGAGGGTCCTTGTAGTGATTGGGGTTTTATAAACTAGCACACCACCTACAGAATCATTAATCATGTTTCATTCAATAGGAATTAAACCTTCATAAAAATATTGTTTTAAAAGTTGATCACTTATTTGGTGGTGTGGGAAACTTGGAAAAAAAAACTTTTAAATCATTCCCAGTATTCATGAAGTGTTTCCCCTGGTGATTTTCTTATACCATAGATTTTTTTTCTTATAGTTTTAGTTTGATATGCGGGGAATTATTTTTCAAGAAAATGGAATTTCATGTCTTTCCAGCCTATAATAGGGGAGTTAACATAATACAACCAGTCTTTTGTAGTGTCTTATAATGAAAAAGTGAATTCCCTAAGCTTTACTTATTCTTCATCCACGTTAATAGGTTTTAATATAGAACACACAGTGTGAAATTATTTTAAGTGCTTATGTTGGTATTCTTCATCAAGTACATGGAATCTTGGTAATAATTGAATTAAACCATATTTAAGTTCAAAATTGGGTGTCTCACCTTGTATTTGAATGTATGCGAGAAGAATATATACTTTATTAGAGGTTATTTATTTTAATGTTTGGTTATTTTCATCCATATTATGCATGTTTATTTCAGTCTTGATGTTAGTTTCAGAAGAGAAATAAGGATCAATAAGTGTGTCGATGTTTTGTGTGTTTTCCTTTAATGAATCGTTCAGTGCTTCTTGGTGTCGATGATGTAATATCCTCTCCGATTTGTATTCAAAAATAATTAGTTCCTTTGATGAAGAGAACATCATTCACAAGGCCTAAAAAAGGAAGATTTTGTAAATCAACTTAAAAATGATGGAAGAAAATAAGCAAACAAATAATTACAAAATACACAATGTTTTTAAAAAAACATATACTAAAAACAAAATCACTCCCCAACAACGGTGCTAAAATTTGAATAATTTAAATATTATTTATAGTCTATGGTAGACCCTGGGTCATCTCTCAAGGATAATTAGTGATTTATAGTGTGAATTTTTAATAAAGATGACCAATAGAGGGGGGGAGTTTTGAAAATAGTGTTAAAAAATTAAATGACTTAGTTTAAAGTGTTTAATAGTTGAAAATAAGTGGATTTTTAAAAATATATGATAATTATGTGATAATTTCTAAGTTAACACACCACTTTAAAATATCCTTGTTCTTAATTGATTATTAGGTTTTGGTGTAATCCTTTGGTTGAGGGTTAACCAAGATCTTGGGTACCCATAAGCCACTAAAACAATGAAAATAGGACTAAACCTTGAAATAAAAATCATGTAGTAAGTTCCAACACCTTTTAATGATTTAATTTATTTTCAAGGAACACTAAAATATCAAATTTTTGGGAAATAATAGGTTACTTATGTTGTCCAATTAGAACAACACAAGTCGAACACTTAAAATTACACATCGATTAGTTATGAAATAAAAAGTGTTTCGATTAAATGCATAAAAACAAGTTAAGATACATATAAAATAATAATTCAAAACCACAATATACACCAAAAAAGTAGATAATTATGTGTTATAACTCCATCTTAAAGTGTATAGCTCCCTCGTAATGACCATCCACCGTTTATCCCACCATCAAGAGGAGGAGAAAGCTCGGGTGGATCTTCTTCTTCATCCTTGATCCCCCTATGATGATAGGGGACTCCAGAACTTCTATAATGAGGAGAGTAATCCTCTAGGAATCCAAAATAGCATCAATTTTCCTTCTGGTTGAACTTCCAAATGAGGTTCTCAAGGTACCCTTTTATAGACAAAATGGGAGGTGGTTTTGGGCACTCAGATTTGGATATACCACTTGTATCTTAGTACTAGTAAACAGCCATATATCAACTTGGAAAAAATAGGAGAGTTTTTGGACGTCCTATTCAATATATCCATGACAAATTTGGTGTCCATTGGACACCTTTCATGGGATATATTGACAAAATACGAAACCAAAATCTTGACTTCATGTAGATTCGGTTACCTAGGAATATCAATTTGGATGGGGCACTATATTGATGAATTGTGTCACGACCCGTCCTCGGGGCCCGTGCCGTGACTACCCCAAGCCCGCCTTCCATAGGCCAGGGGCTGGCGACTAGCACCAAGGCGTAAATCCCAGCAAAAAGGGAAGGCATTGCCTTTGAAAAGTAAACAAGCACCACAGAGTAAGCAAGCAGAAAATTAAACACTAAGTAAAAACTGTACAAGCTGTGCTGAAAGTAAAATGGGCCGGAAATACAAGCCCAACTGTAAAGTACAACTGAAAGGAAAAAAAGCAACTGAAAGGAAAAACTGCAGCGTCGAGCCGTCCTCTGGAAGTCCCACCTGAAGGGTGGGTACAGATAGCTCCAATGCTCCTCGGGTCCCGCCGTCCGCTCCGAGCACATCTCGCCCAGTGGTCCACCTCCAGGTACTGACTCGTCTTGTAGTCCACCTCCGGGTACTGACTCGTCGTGTAGTCCACCTCCGGGTACCGTCCAGTCCTCGAACACTCGGTCTCCATCAGCACTGCCTGTCGTCTGCAACCAACACAACGAGGTACGGGCATAGCCCTTGCAGGGGTGAGTATAACGATACTCAGTAGGGACCCCGAGACCCTCAAGGTCTCTCTAAAACCAACAAGGATAACCACAAAGAAGATCTCAACAGATAACCTCTACTTAGATATATGCCCATAAATATACCTAAGTTATCAAGTAACTCATCTCAGTCATGAGGCAAACACAAGGTCAAAAGTCTCAGCTCAAACCAGGATTTTCATCATCGAAACCGTAACTGCTGAAGAGCTCCATCTCTGGAGTGTACAGTGGTCCTGTCACAACTCCAAGGTACTGCCCACTAACTTAAGACTGCTGTAGAACTCCACCTATCGAGTATTGCGGGCCAGCCGCTACAACCAAGCGCTCCCATGTGCCGCTACAACCAAGCGCACCACTGACGTGGGTCTGCCGCTACAACCAAGCGCTCTCATGTGCCGCTACAACCAAGCGCACCTCTGTCGTGGGTCTGCCGCTACAACCAAGCGCTCCTATGTGCCGCTACAACCAAGCGCACCTCTGTCGTGGGTCTGCCGCTACAACCAAGCGCTCCCGTGTGCCACTACAACCAAGCGCACCTCTTTCGTGGGTCTACCGCTACAACCAAGCGCTCCCATGTGCCGCTACAACCAAGCGCACCTCTGTCGTGGGTCTGCCGCTACAACCAAGCGCTCCCATGTGCCGCTACAACCAAGCGCACCTCTGTCGTGGGTCTGCCGCTACAACAAGCGCTCCCATGTGCCGCTACAACCAAGCGCACCTCTGTCGTGGGTCTGCCGCTACAACCAAACGCTCCCATGTGCCGCTACAACCAAGCGAACCTCTGTCACACACCGAGTCGTTCGATCAGCAGTCATCGGGTCTCAGTCAGCTACACGGTCTCCGTGCTCCGCCTGCTCGTCTCCGGGAGGGTCCGCTCCACGAGCTACTGGTCGATACTCCAAGTATCACAAAGTCCCGCAAGGAAGTATCTCGAAGGACCACCTCGTCATAGGGGTCTCAACGCAACAGACGGCGCGTCAATCGGACGCCCGGTCTGTGAGTTATTAGCCTTTTCGTCCCAGGGGCCCGGTTGGTTTCGTGAGCGAACCAATCCGGCCGTAACTCAACTATACCCCGAACACTCACAGGGTATACTCATAGGGACCGTTTTTTAACGTGAACACCAATGCCGCTGACGGTTCGTCAAACGGACATCTGGTCTGAAAGATATCAGCTTTTCCGTTCCAGGGGCCCGGTTGGATTTCAGTGCGATCCAACCCGGCCACTATCCATCTGCATCCAAAACTCGGGCGGATGATGCCAAAAGTTTCGTCTCATCAAGAGGAACTCAACGCAATAGACGGCGCGTCAATCGGACGCCCGGTCTGAGAGTTATTGGCCTTTTCGTCCCAGGGGCCCGGTTGGTTTTTAAGGCAAAACCAACCCGACCGTACTCCACCTGTGTCCAAACCTTGGGCGGAGCATGCCAAAAGATCCGTCTCACTTAGAGTAATTCAACGAAACAGACGGCGCGTCAATCGGACGCCCAGTCTGTTAGTTATTGGCTTTTCCGTCTCACACCCACCCTGTGAAACTTCCCAGGAGGTCACCCATCCTGATCACTGCTCTAGGCCAAGCACGCTTAACTACGGAGTTTTAACTACGTAGGCTCCCGAAAAGGAAGGTGCACCTTGAGTATAGTATACCGAAACGACCGTCTCGATCCAAGGATCGCGTTGCCACTGACGACGCGTCGTTCGGAGGCCCGTAGCTCAAGATAAGGCCATTTGAACGAAAACGTCCGAAGAAGGGGGGGTACGGGCCCGGCCCGACCCCCCCCCCCCCCCTGGGTCGGCCCGAACCGGGTCGATCCGACCCGGCCCGACCCCCCCTGGGTCGGCCCGACCCGGTTGGCCCGGTCCGGCCCGGCCGGGGCGCGGCCGGGCGGCCGAGTGCCAGGCGCCGCGGGCGTTGACCCGCGGCCTGAGGAAACCGCGGCCCGTGTGGGCCGCGCTGGTGAACCGCGGACGCGGCAGAGCCGCGTCCCGCGCGGGCGAACCGGACCCGCGCTGCCGCGGGTCCGTTGGCCGCCGCCGCCGCGGCTTCAGCCGCGGTGGGCTCGTCCGGCGGCGCGCCGGGGCGCCGCCGCCTCCGGCCGCCGGCGAGTTCCGCGGGCCACCGGGATCGCTCTGGTGGTCCGATTCTCTTCCCGTCTGCGCCATTGCTCCTCCCGGGATCCGTTCTTTACTGCGGAATCGTCAAACATCCGCTGCGGCACATTCCGTCGTCGCCCGCCAAATCCGCACAAAACGAAGAACGACGGAGGGTCGTCAGGCCGTGTTCGTTTGGCCCGCACCCTCCGCGTTAGAGATAAACAACCGGGAGAATTTTTATTCCACACGGGAAAAAAATAACAATTTTAAGAAGATTAAAATTGTTCACAATTCGGTTCTTTAATTTCTTTAAGAATCATTGACGGGAATAAATTAAAAAGGGGTAATTCCCATAATAAATCCCTACCTCGTCGATCGTCGCGCGCGGGCGTTCTTCGCGGAAAAGCTCGTCGCAGAAGAGAGGGATCGCCGCGTCGTCGCGGGGAGGCGTCGCGTCGTCGCGGAATCCGGTGTTGAGTCGGCGAACTCAACGCACCATGAAACGGCATATTTAATTTAATTAATTAAATCCGTGTTTTTGGTTAAGAACCACGAAGGAGATAAAAAGGAAGGTCCGAGATTCTTACCTCAAGAAGCCGATCAAAGATCCGTCGTGGAGGAAGAGACGTCGCAGAAGAACGTTGTCGGCGATGCGGATCAAGGCGTCGCGTCGTCGATTTCCGGGTTCGGCGTTCTTCGCGTTCTTCGCGTTCTTCGCGAGGGAGAAGAAGAAACAAGGATCCTCTCAAATCTTCTCAAAAGATTTTGGGTTGGTCTTATTTTATTAATATGCCAACACACGAAAACAGGTTAAGAAACGATTGAATTAATTCGTTGAATTAATTCAACGAAAGAAACAGGCCATTTAATTCACAAAAGAAACAGCCCATTTAATTCACGAAAGAAACAGCCCATTTAATTCACGAAATAAACCGCTCAATTAAGTGGTCTGTTAAGAATTTAGAAAATGCGTCAGTTGACTTTCATTAAGACGGGTTTTCACGGGTGCGTTTCTTAGCGGAAAGAAACGGCGGGGCTCGTGCGGGCCCCACCTCACAAATATCCTACCAAGGGGGTAGGATATTTCTGGATAGCATCCTATCCAGTTCAACTCAGTTCAAGCCGCCTTTAAGTGGCTTCAAGTGGCTTCCAAGCGGCTTAAGTGAAATAAAATAAAGTTGTCGCAAAATTATTTTATTTCTTAACTTTAAGCCCGAAAATTAAAAACCACACCCGAGAAAACGCAACTCCGGAAGAGGCGTTTCTAAGCGAATACCGGCGCTGCGATTTCATCGGTGCCCTCAGAATTCGATTCCGGGCACCGGTTCAAAAGTTAGAAAAACCCGCTCGTCCGTTCACTGAACGTACCCGAGCCAAACTTCGGAAAATGATTCCGGGCACACCGGGCCTCGGAATCAGGCGCCGTCAGAAACTGCGTTCTTGTAAAATTCCAAAGAAAATTAAGAAAAAAATTTCCTTGAAATTTACGGGTCTTTACATTACTCCCACCACAGGGCTTTACGTCCCCGTAAAGCTTCAACACAAACTAGGGATACAAAGGCGGTACTGAGCACGCATCTGAGCCTTCCGCTCCCATGTGCTCACCTGGACCTTCTCTATCGTGGCCCGGACCACCTCTGGTCCCACTAGAGCTGCCACGATTTCTTCCTTGCCGATAAGAGAAATCTGGTCTCATCCCCTGGATGAACCACGTTCTTCGCCTAATACGGTCAATCCCGACATGGATGATACTAATCCATACCAAGGATGACGTCGTAAGGCCTCGACGCTACTACCAAGAGATCCAACCGTTACTCTCGCCTCCAAGGGTTGAGTCACACTGTCGGCATCAGTGTGTGGTAACTGGGTCTCCTCCAGTAGATGTCTCACAAGTGAGGGTCAAGTCAACAGTCAAAACTGGAACCTCTTAGTAACAACACAAGAGAGGACAGGGAAGTAAATTCCACAAGAAAATGTGTCTTTTATTACTGCAGCTCAAGTACAAAGACACAAAGCATCTACAAACATACATCAACAAAACTAGAAGCAACGTGAACAAAAGTATCCAGGTCTGGAGCTAGTCCCGCTCCTGTCCATCTGCTCCCGGAGCTCCATGATCGTAGGCCTCAGCTGCCTGAAGCTGAGCTCTCCCATGTCCTCCTGTCCCCTGCGGTCGGGGTGGACCGCCTGGTGGTGGTGGTGGAAACACCCCGAAGCACCGTCCACCTCCTGCTGCATGAACAACTCCCCTGTCATGGCCGCCTACTCCTTGCGGACCGCCCTGATCGAACCTCTGCCTCTGCCTGGGGGGTCCTTCGTTCGTCTGCTAGTCATCCGTATGGCGGGTCGGACAGTCACGAGCCATGTGACCAACCCCGCCGCAGGAGTAACACTGCCCTCTCATGGCAAGTCGTTGCCCACCCCGAGTGCCTCGCGAAAACGATCCAGAGTCATGCTGGCGACCACTTGTAGGTCCAGTCCTCTTGGACCCCTGCGTCATCCGTCTACTGCCCGCTGCAGAAGACTCTGCCGCATGCCGGTAAGTGGTGGGTCCTGCTGCTGGAGACTGCTCAGCAAGGAAACTCTCCACTAAGAGGGCTCGCTCTAACACCCCTGCCTGAGTCGGAATGTTGAGGGAGATCATCGAAGCCCTGATCTCATGCCTCAGTCCCTGCTCGAAGGTCCGGGCCCGGAAGAACGGGTCCCGTACCATATCTGTGGAGTAGCGCGAGAGATCAGTAAATCTCGCCGAGTACTGGGCCACTGACATGCTGCCCTGCCGCAGCTGTAGTAGCTCCTGGATGCACACCGCTCGGAGGGTGGCTGGGACGAACTCAGAGTGGAAGATGCTCTCAAAGTCCGTCCAGAGGAGAGACGCCTCGTCGTGCACCTGGAGCATCAAGCTCCACCATCTGCCTGCTGCCGCGTGCAGGAGACTCGCTGCGAGGATCACCATGAGGTCTGCTGGTGTCCTCACTAATCTGAAAACCCGAACAACTGCCTCCAGCCAGTCCTCGGCGGCCTGAGGGTCCGTCTCCCCGCGGAACCTAGGCAGTCGCTGGCACTGGAACTCATGCAGTGCACTAAGGCGACGTGCATCGCCAGCGGCTGGGGCTGGTAGCATCGGTGCCTCTGCGGGTATAGGTACCGCCGGTGCCTCAGCTGTCAAAGGGCCCTGTACCGAGTCCTCGACGCTCGGTGGGCTGTCATCACGCTCCACTCTCGGAATCCTAGCTGGCTGTCGTCGTGGGGCCATCCTAAAAGAAACAGGTGCGCCACGGTCAGGACAGTATACCTGGTGAGCTGACACAAGTAATCACAAGGAAAACATGAAACACACATGCAATCAATGTTTTCGTGAATTAAGTCGGAAATCAGAAGTCAGGGTCCTGGTGTACGGATACGTCGTCCGCCGCACCAACACTGGACTCCCTGGACTGATAACCACACCCAAAACGCTAAACACTATTGCTTCACATAGAAGAAAGATCAGAGTCCCCGGTAGAACCGACCACCTTTGATACCAATTTGTCACGACCCGTCCTCGGGGGCCGTGCCGTGACTACCCCAAGCCCGCCTTCCATAGGCCAGGGGCTGGCGACTAGCACCAAGGCGTAAATCCCAGCAAAAAGGGAAGGCATTGCCTTTGAAAAGTAAACAAGCACCACAGAGTAAGCAAGCAGAAAATTAAACACTAAGTAAAAACTGTACAAGCTGTGCTGAAAGTAAAATGGGCCGGAAATACAAGCCCAACTGTAAAGTACAACTGAAAGGAAAAACAGCAACTGAAAGGAAAAACTGCAGCGTCGAGCCGTCCTCTGGAAGTCCCACCTGAAGGGTGGGTACAGATAGCTCCAATGCTCCTCGGGTCCCGCCGTCCGCTCCGAGCACGTCTCGCCCAGTGGTCCACCTCCAGGTACTGACTCGTCGTGTAGTCCACCTCCGGGTACTGACTCGTCGTGTAGTCCACCTCCGGGTACCGTCCAGTCCTCGAACACTCGGCCTCCATCAGCACTGCCTGTCGTCTGCAACCAACACAACGAGGTGCGGGCATAGCCCTTGCAGGGGTGAGTATAACGATACTCAGTAGGGACCCCGAGACCCTCAAGGTCTCTCTAAAACCAACAAGGATAACCACAAAGAAGATCTCAACAGATAACCTCTACTTAGATATATGCCCATACATATACCTAAGTTATCAAGTAACTCATCTCAGTCATGAGGCAAACACAAGGTCAAAAGTCTCAGCTCAAACCAGGATTTTCATCATCGAAACCGTAACTGCTGAAGAGCTCCATCTCTGGAGTGTACAGTGGTCCTGTCACAACTCCAAGGTACTGCCCACTAACTTAAGACTGCTGTAGAACTCCACCTATCGAGTATTGCGGGGCAGCCGCTACAACCAAGCGCTCCCATGTGCCGCTACAACCAAGCGCACCACTGACGTGGGTCTGCCGCTACAACCAAGCGCTCCCATGTGCCGCTACAACCAAGCGCACCTCTGTCGTGGGTCTGCCGCTACAACCAAGCGCTCCTATGTGCCGCTACAACCAAGCGCACCTCTGTCGTGGGTCTGCCGCTACAACCAAGCGCTCCCATGTGCCTCTACAACCAAGCGCACCTCTGTCGTGGGTCTACCGCTACAACCAAGCGCTCTCATGTGCCGCTACAACCAAGCGCACCTCTGTCGTGGGTCTGCCGCTACAACCAAGCGCTCCCATGTGCCGCTACAACCAAACGCACCTCTGTCGTGGGTCTGCCGCTACAACAAGCGCTCCCATGTGCCGCTACAACCAAGCGCACCTCTGTCGTGGGTCTGCCGCTACAACCAAGCACTCCCATGTGCCGCTACAACCAAGCGCACCTCTGTCACACACCGAGTCGTTCGATCAGCAGTCATCGGGTCTCAGTCAGCTACACGGTCTCCGTGCTCCGCCTGCTCGTCTCCGGGAGGGTCCGCTCCACGAGCTACTGGTCGATACTCCAAGTATCACAAAGTCCCGCAAGGAAGTATCTCGAAGGACCACCTCGTCATAGGGGTCTCAACGCAACAGACGGCGCGTCAATCGGACGCCCGGTCTGTGAGTTATTAGCCTTTTCGTCCGAGGGGCCCGGTTGGTTTCGTGAGCGAACCAATCCGGCCGTAACTCAACTATACCCCGAACACTCACAGGGTATACTCATAGGGACCGTTTTTTAACGTGAACACCAATGCCGCTGACGGTTCGTCAAACGGACATCTGGTCTGAAAGATATCAGCTTTTCCGTTCCAGGGGCCCGGTTGGATTTCAGTGCGATCCAACCCGGCCACTATCCATCTGCATCCAAAACTCGGGCGGATGATGCCAAAAGTTCCGTCTCATCAAGAGGAACTCAACGCAATAGACGGCGCGTCAATCGGATGCCCGGTCTGAGAGTTATTGGCCTTTTCGTCCCAGGGGCCCGGTTGGTTTTTAAGGCAAAACCAACCCGACCGTACTCCACCTGCGTCCAAACCTCGGGCGGAGCATGCCAAAAGATCCGTCTCACTTGAGTAATTCAACGAAACAGACGGCGCGTCAATCGGACGCCCAGTCTGTTAGTTATTGGTCTTTCCGTCTCACACCCACCCTGTGAAACTTCCCAGGAGGTCACCCATCCTGATCACTGCTCTAGGCCAAGCACGCTTAACTACGGAGTTTTAACTACGTAGGCTCCGAAAAGGAAGGTGCACCTTGAGTATAGTATACCGAAACGACCGTCTCGATCCAAGGATCGTGTTGCCACTGACGACGCGTCATTCGGAGGCTCGTAGCTCAAGATAAGGCCATTTGAACGAAAACGTCCGAAGAAGGGGGGGTACGGGCCCGGCCCGACCCCCCCCCCCCCCCCCCCGGGTCGGCCTGAACCGGGTCGATCCGACCCGGCCCGACCCCCCCTGGGTCGGCCCGAACCGGGTCGGCCCGACCCGGTTGGCCCGGTCCGGCCCGGCCGGGGCGCGGCCGGGCGGCCGAGTGCCAGGCGCCGCGGGCGTTGACCCGCGGCCTGAGGAAACCGCGGCCCGCGTGGGCCGCGCTGGTGAACCGCGGACGCGGCAGAGCCGCGTCCCGCGCGGGCGAACCGGACCCGCGCTGCCGCGGGTCCGTTGGCCGCCGCCGCCGCGGCTTCAGCCGCGGTGGGCTCGTCCGGCGGCGCGCCGGGGCGCCGCCGCCTCCGGCCGCCGGCGAGTTCCGCGGGCCACCGGGATCGCTCCGGTGGTCCGATTCTCTTCCCGTCTGCGCCATTGCTCCTCCCGGGATCCGTTCTTTACTGCGGAATCGTCAAACATCCGTTGCGGCACGTTCCGTCGTCGCCCGCCAAATCCGCACAAAACGAAGAACGACGGAGGGTCGTCGGGCCGTGTTCGTTTGGCCCGCACCCTCCGCGTTAGAGATAAACAACCGGGAGAATTTTTATTCCACACGGGAAAAAAATAACAATTTTAAGAAGATTAAAATTGTTCACAATTCGGTTCTTTAATTTCTTTAAGAATCATTGACGGGAATAAATTAAAAAGGGGTAATTCCCATAATAAATCCCTACCTCGTCGATCGTCGCGCGCGGGCGTTCTTCGCGGAAAAGCTGGTCGCAGAAGAGAGGGATCGTCGCGTCGTCGCGGGGAGGCGTCGCGTCGTCGCGGAATCCGGTGTTGAGTCGGCGAACTCAACGCACCATGAAACGGCATATTTAATTTAATTAATTAAATCCGTGTTTTTGGTTAAGAACCACGAAGGAGATAAAAAGGAAGGTCCGAGATTCTTACCTCAAGAAGCCGATCAAAGATCCGTCGTGGAGGAAGAGACGTCGCAGAAGAACGTTGTCGGCGATGCGGATCAAGGCGTCGCGTCGTCGATTTCCGGGTTCGGCGTTCTTCGCGTTCTTCGCGTTCTTCGCTAGGGAGAAGAAGAAACAAGGATCCTCTCAAATCTTCTCAAAAGATTTTGGGTTGGTCTTATTTTATTAATATGCCAACACACGAAAACAGGTTAAGAAACGATTGAATTAATTCGTTGAATTAATTCAACGAAAGAAACAGGCCATTTAATTCACGAAAGAAACAACCCATTTAATTCACGAAAGAAACAGGCCATTTAATTCACGAAATAAACCGCTCAATTAAGTGGTCTGTTAAGAATTTAGAAAACGCGTCAGTTGACTTTCATTAAGACGATTTTCACGGGTGCGTTTCTTAGCGGAAAGAAACGGCGGGGCTCGTGCGGGCCCCACCTCACAAATATCCTACCAAGGGGGTAGGATATTTCTGGATAGCATCCTATCCAGTTCAACTCAGTTCAAGCCGCCTTTAAGTGGCTTCAAGTGGCTTCCAAGCAGCTTAAGTGAAATAAAATAAAGTTGTCGCAAAATTATTTTATTTCTTAACTTTAAGCCCGAAAATTAAAAACCACACCCGAGCAAACGCAACTCCGGAAGAGGCGTTTCTAAGCGAATACCGGCGCTGAGATTTCATCGGTGCCCTCAGAATTCGATTCCGGGCACCGGTTCAAAAGTTAGAAAAACCCGCTCGTCCGTTCACTGAACGTACCCGAGCCAAACTTCGGAAAATGATTCCGGGCACACCGGGCCTCGGAATCAGGCGCCGTCAGAAACTGCGTTCTTGTAAAATTCCAAAGAAAATTAAGAAAAAAAATTCCTTGAAATTTACGGGTCTTTACAAATTGTGCATGGATGTCTTGATATGAGTTGTATACCACTAAATTTTGGATCAGACCACAAATTTTCATCCCATTTTGATGCACTAATTTTTCTTAATGTGAAAAATAGTGGACAGGTGTCCTTGGGCTTCCATGCAGTTTGTCCCATTTTCCTTCTACATAATCTTCAGTCCTCCAAATCACCTCCTACAATGAAATCACCAAAATAAGTAAAGTTTCCATTTTGATAGTAATAAAAATTAAATAATTAAATAAAATGGGACGTTCAATTTTTTATTAAATTTGGAATTTTGAATACAAAACCAATTTAAAACAGTGGTGTAAGGTTGAAATAAAGCAATGAATCGTGGTGTGATCATATGGCCAAAGTCTAGATCATTAAGAAAGGTAATATGGATACTTACCACTAGAATTTCCTAGAAAATATACATTCAAATTTCAATGGTGAGGTTTATTGAGACTTGATAAAATAGAGGGATAATTAATAAAATTAATTATTATTATTATTTATCACATAATTTGTAATCAAGTTAAGTATTAATCATCTGTTTTAATTATTATAGAAAATGGAAATTAAACCCACAAAATAGTACAGTCATTCCTTAAATTAGGGTATGTCCTTAAAAATAAAAAATTTTAGATATGGAACAATTGTTTATACGATTCATTATTATTAGAAAGTTTGTATTATGTGTTGGAATCCCCTAATCCTATTCTACCACCCTAGCAAGTGAATGAAGGTGAAAAGGATGCCTATCAGACATATTTTGAGGATGCTTCTTATGTCCATTGTATTATACTATCAACTATGTACAAAGAGTTGATGATGAAATATAATTACATGGATGCTTATACTATAATATCTCATCTTCAATCTCTTGAGAAAGAGAAGGAAAGGCTTGAAATAAATAAGATCATCAATGCACTATATCAATGTAAACTGGAAGAAGTAAATCTGGATATTGATCATGATTTCAAAATGATGGGATATATTGATCAGTTATAAAAATTTTCCTTCCACTTGGATAATAAATTATCCATTAATCTTATCTTATTATCCTTACCCCCAAGATTTTTCTTATTTTCCAAGCCCAGATAAAAGGAATGGATAAGTTATTAAGGAAACTTTTGTCCATACTTAACCAATCGAATAAGGATTGGTTGAAACATGTTCCTTCACCCATTTTGGTAAAAAATTTAAAAATAAAGGATGAAGATTTCATGGATAATCTAAATCCAAAATATCTTTTATAGAGTCCTTCAAAGAGACAAAATATTCAAAGTCAGAAGTATGAACATGAGGTTATTTATTTCTTATGTTGAAATAATGGACACTGGAAAATAAATTAAAATTAATTGAATAAGTAATTTGTTTCACCCAATTCAGGTATATTCATAAATTTTCTATTTTCTACTTGTGTATTAAATACAATATGATTACAACATACATTTATTTAAATACAGGAAATGAGCCAGAATAAAAAGGTTGTAGAGTGAACTCAAAAAGAGCTGAGAAAGGATGATTCATATGTCATCCAAGGGGAGATCATTATTTATCATTACCAATTTGTATTCATTGAAGTTTTTAATAAGTGTTAACAAAACATTTATCTTAGTGTTCAGAAAGACACAATGTTATTTTTTTGGAATAAATGTTTATATGGTACTTTAATACTAAACTAATGGTTTAGAAACTCTTGAATCATAAATATCTATGACAATGAATTATGAATATAAAATATAATACTCTTACCCAATTATGTAAAGACAATTATTTACCAAAATAAAATTTAAAGTCTTTCTATTGTTTATTTCCATTAAAATATTTTTGTCTCAATTGAGCTAAGATACTAGATATACAAACATACTTAACATGTTTTAGATAAAGAAACCTTTTTAAATAAAGGTATTTCATATAAATTTTAGATCCATTTTAACATGGCCATGTGAACTATTATAAATCTAAAGGTAACTCCATATACTTCATGAGAAATTTTAGAAATTCCCAGTGAAGTAAATGAGTGCACTTGGTAAAAGAAATATTCGAGATGGATTTTCATGGTATATATTATCTAGGTAATCATTGATCATATATGTGGATTAAAGGTTAACCCTAACCCACATTTCCTTATATACATCAATAATATTATGGTAGTAAAAGGAAGATCAATGATGAGTCTTAAATATATTACAAATATTCCATTATCCCTTTTAATAAATATTTTGTAAATATAAGTGAAACAACTAAACATATGCCAACTATATTGTATAATGGATATCATATCAAATGAGATATGATAATAATAAATTAGAACACTACCACAAGTTTTTGCTAAAAACCATTTGTTAAAAGATGTCCTTATCTACAAATGAAAATCAAAACACTAAGGTTCATTTGAGTTAATGATCCTATAATCCACTTAAGATATTAACATATAGTCAAGATCAACTATATTTCCATAAATTAATCATATATCCTTAAATATAGTGGGAGAAGACTTAAATTATATGGGTTAAGGCTATGGATACACATAATTTGGCATAGGAATACTTTACTCTACTAAGCTTAGTGGGAGGATTAGTTCTAGAGACACATAGTATGTAGGAATTTATAACCAAATAGGGGTTTTATGTTCACCATGGTAAGTGATACCTATATTATTCTTTTAGAATAAGAATTCCTACAAGCAGTAAATATTAATATGTTAAGATTAAAAAGTATATAAAAATTCAAGTAATGGACTCCATGTATCAAGATTTGGGGATGTCATTTTTTAATTTTTCTAAGAATTGATATTGTCGGTGAGTATTCAAGTGAAACTGGACATGAATGGTACAAGGTGATACCAATATAGAATGACATATTATTTAAAGGTTTATTCTATGATAAAACTTATTCACCACTCATCAAGACTAAAATTCTTCTTGAATTATACTTGTCAAAACATACTTTTATGATCATCATATTGGGAAATTGATTGTCAAGGTCAACTTATTTAGAGTATTTCTTATGAAAGATGTCTATGTGATGCAACCAAAAGGAGACCCTATGGTATATATGTACAAGGCATAACTAAAAAGGTCAGTGACATCAAAAAATTCCAATAAGATATGTAGATTACATAAATTAATTTATAAACAAATCATGTATAGTGATCATAGAATATTCATTTGGAAATGAATAAATGACATGAGTCTCTAATTGGTTAGTGGGATCACTATAAGTTTTCAATATAGATATGTTGACAACATATGGAAAAAGATTGTTGTGCCTTACCAGACTGTTAAGACTAAGGAATGAAATTTCTCCAAGTGTGACTTAAAGTGGAAACCACATTCTAGGTAACAAGATCTACTGAATATATTCATGGGTTTGATAAATCTAGTCACAATACTTATATTAACAAACAGTTTAAAAATAAAAGTTAAAACAATTCAAGACAAAATTTTTGTTGGCATATAATCCTTCTAATAGAACATGCCTGGGCATAGGAAGGGATTATAGAGATTAAAATAATTTTACAAGATTAAGTACTAGGAATTCATTTCATATTCCATGATATGTACTAACGTTTGATATTATTGATGCATAAAGAATAATATTTAAATATCAAATAATATCCAACATAATTGAATAGACTTTCAATTAGTGTTTGGGAGGAAGCAGATGTGTATAAGGATAAAATCTCAGTTGAGACAACTAAATTATGAGAATCTCTAATAAAAAATAGAGCACAAAAATAAAAGTAGACAAAATAATTGGGGACATATATTTTTAATGTGGAAAAACCCACCAATGTGGATGATTAAAAAACCATAGGGTAACTCTGAAGAATCCACTATAAATCATAGAGTACAAATATCTAAGTAGAAGTCCAAAAAATTAATTTTAAATATAACATAAAAACCTGTGTGAAAATCCATACCCGGATATTCCTCAATCACCTCTCTGATAATCATCTCGCAACAAGGCATCAACCTTCAAAAACTAAAACTGAACACATGGAATCATTACATCACCCCAAATAAATCATGGCACAACTCAATTTTCCTGCTGCATGGTGTTTTCCACGCCCAAAGTCAACCATGTATCTGATGTACACTACCTGTTGCGCAACTTTGATATTAATCTCCCTATGTTGGTTTGCTTCCTCTTGCCTTTTATAAGCCTTTTATATCAAGTTTTTTAAAAAAAATAAACATATCAATCAAAAAATATATCACGTGATTTTAGGATGATAGTTTGAAAAAATTCAAACTCCCAATTATCCTTTTTTATCTCCTTCAAATTCGAGTAGAATCTCATCAATCTCCCCCTTCAAACCAACAAAGAAGGAGATAAATTCCAGCAAACTTAGTTTGAATGAAAACGGGTTGGTGTCGCACCAACCATCAACCTCTGTAGAAAATATGATGACATAATTTTGTAACTCTAACAAAAACCCAACATCTCCCCTTTCAAAATAAATCTAAATAGTAAAGTTTTCTTAATACCTATTTTTTCACTACCAATACTAGAATCAATAATATATATTTCCCCCATAATTTTGATCACCACATAATCTGGAGCACATTCAGTAATTAATTTCTCCCTCTAGTCAACATCCTCTAAGTAGTCTAAAACTCTCAGTGCATCACCTCGATGTTTTAGTTTAATTCTTTCTTCACTAGTAGCACTCTATGAAGAAAAATAATTATTTGTAAGACCTAAAACACTTGACTTGACATTATTTAGCTTCCAAACCTTATTTTTCATAATTGATGTTCTTTGACTCAGGCGTGGTGATCACTTGTGCCACAAATATGATGATTTCCTCTTCACAACTACATTCATCACATCACCCCATACCTTTACAACCATACTATAAAGCGTGTCTTTCATTCTTCATCATGAATAAAACATCAATCCTCTAAATAATGTCCATCTTCCATTGCCAAAATAACTCCTGAATCTGTTATTATCAAGAACAAAAGGAGATAAAAATTATGTCATATACCTAGAACATGTCGCACATCTCTCAACATCAATGTACAACCTATATTCATAGTGATACAAATATCATCAACACCAATGACATCAGCAGAATCTCAATTTCCTATATTCAATCTACCAAAGTCGCCTTATTCATATGAAGATAATATTTCCCTCTTTGGTGAAATATGGTACGATGCTACTAAATCAACCACCCATTTGTTGTACAGATTTGACCTACAACAATCAATGATAACTGAAAGTAAATCACTCTCACCTTGTATAATAATTACACCGGTATCCTCAGAATAGGTGATGTGTGGCTTCTTTTACTGCTTAAGATTTTCCAAATCATAGAAGTTTCTCTACACATGACCCTCCTTATCACAAAATAAGAACTTGACCTTTCTTCTTGTCTTTAGTTGACCTTTTTATTACCGCATCCATCATCCATAGCCATAATACCACTATTAACTAAAGATTTGTCATCATTGGTCTTTCATCGAGTCTCATTCATCAACAAAAATGAAATAACATCATCCAAATTCAGTGTGTCTTTCCTGAATAGTTGTGTGATGATAAAATTATCATAAGAATCAGGTAACAAACCCAAGATAAGAAAAATAATTTTATTCTTATTCCATTTCAATAGGTATCATGTTACCTTTATCATCAATCCTGACTACTGCCAAAGAAATATTCCTTAAAAGTTTAATGAACTCATCCATATGGTTACCTAAATCTCCATTCTCTATCATTCTCAAATGATACAATATTTTTCTTAAATATAAATGATTTTTGAGAGATTTCAATTTATAACTTCTTTTAAGCTTCACCTAGATCTCCTCTGGATCTATCAGATTCATCAATTCCCATAGATTATTATCAACCAAATACATATAAATCATGTTTTTCACCAACTCTCTCATATCTTGACAATCAACATCGCTCATCGCCTTAGGTTTCTTTGATTTTTTCTTCAATGGCTTCACTATCTTCTCACGGATCAAAATATTTTTAACTCATTGTTGCTAAAGTATAAAAAAAATTCCCATTGAATAGTTCTATGTGGAAAAAATCTCATGATTTGAATCACCCATATCAAATCAAAAGGAAATATATATAAATCTCTCTAATATTAGTTTTTGGGGATGAAGAAAATTGTCCCAACAATAAAATCTCAATTGCGTTAAATAAATTGTGAGAATCGCCAATGAAAAAATAGAGCGCAGAAATAAAAGCATAAAAAATAAATAGGGACATAGATTTTTAACATGGAAAACCCCTATAATGTGGTGGATTAAAAAAACCATGGAGTAACTCTAAAAAATATACTATAAATCATAGAGTACAAAAATTTAAGTAGAAGTCTAAAATTTGAATTTAAAATATAGTGTAGGAAACCTATGTGAAAATCCACACCCTAATATGACTTTATCGCCTCTATGATAATCATATATCAACAATATATCACCCTTATAAGATCAAAACAGCACATGTGACATCATTATAGTACCTCAAATAAACTATTTCACAACCCTATTTTCCTACTGCATAGTGTTTTCCATGCCCAGAAACACCCACATATCTGTTGCACCCCACCTATTGCATAGCTTTGATTAGGCTGCTACCTCTTTCCTTTTATAGGCCCTATATCTCATGTCATTAAAAATGATATGAATAATGTCTCAATCAAAAAATATATCATGTTATTTCAAGATGATGGTTTGAAAAAATTCAAAATCCCTATTATCCTTTTTATCTCTTTCAAATGCAATCAGAATCCCATTAGTTAGAACTATCCAGCATTACTTGGAAAGGTAGAACTGAATGAGTTCTTGGTGTCTGAATAAGTGATAATACTATTGATCATTGGGAATTGAACTCTTGTCTATACTTAGTTCAATTTTATCTAGTATCACAAAAAATGCTAAGGTTATATGAAAGGAAAACTTATTACATCCATTAGTTTCCATATCTACAAATATCTGAGTATGTTTCGGATTTTGATGTGACTTGAGAAGTGGGTTAGAAACGTCTTGTTTCGATTTTAGGTTGTACCAAAAGAAATATATTTATCATTTTATGATAAGACATGACTATGGCTTTAGTCAGGATTTCAGGTTTCTAACATGGGAATAAGAGGTGGATACTCAGTTATATCACTACTTGATGGATTTTCTCAAGATGTTAATGTTACAGTAAATGGATTTTCCACATAGAAATGTGTCTTTTCCAACCATGTCCATGGAAATGTGGTAAGACTGTCATTTTTAGCCATACTTAGCATAATCATGTTTAATATGTGAGGACTAACCATTCATTAGTAGTTAGATCTAGTGGATGTGGGAGTTTTTTGGAGTTGGTTCTCTAGAACCAACTACTTTTTACTTTGGATTATATGTATATTCAAAAAGTGAATATTAATATAAATATCCTTTCACGTATTTTTTTTATTTTTCATAGTATTGATGTGATAATGTCCTAGAGTATTTGTTGCATTGATAAGATCATAACAATTTCCTTCTATGATGAGAACCTTGGAGTGTCATAAAGATATTCTAAAATATAGTTCAACTATTGGACAACTTACTATAATAAGGCACATAGTATTCACACTTTCATGTGTGAATACTTGTAAAAGGATGAGACTTTATCTCATGAAGTTCACACTTGGTAATCTCCAAGATGGGAGATTACAAGAATAGACCCACTAGTAGGAATTCTGTATGTTTTGGTTTCATCATATTTTCCTATCTGTGAGCATGTGTAATGTTTCTTATACTTTAAGATTATTATTAATGCATGCTACAACTCATGCACTTAGATGTATTTCATAAACCATGGTGATAACATTTCATGCCTAAGTTGGATACATTGGGTGCGTCATGAGTGATGTGTTATTAATGAATAATTCGAGGAAGGATTTGTCTCTTCCATCTTTATGGAATTTAATATCTCAACCCTTTGATTGGAATATAATCATTACATTAAATTTCAAGGTCATGATGTAATGGTGTGATTATTTCAGATAGTAAAAAAACATATCTTTCACATAAGTTGATGACATGGATGTGAAACCTGGTTGATGAGATATTATAATAAAGGGATTATATTAAACATTGAGCATTCATATGTGGTTATCATCATTGAAACATTAATTTCTTTATTTAGGATGTTTTGACTTGTTGCTAGACAATAATCTTAGACTTTAGATATACCTGCCTAATGTCAATGAAAAAGAATCCTAGACAGTCACACACTAAGTGTTTCTATTGATCTTGATTAAATTCTATTTGAATTTAATTAAGGGAATAAATATTATTCTCAAGACCATGGAATAGTTTTTGTAAGTTTTATTTATTGCATAAATTAAATAAATTTATTCACCGAATTGTGAATAAAATATATTTATTTATTTATTGAATATTTAATAAATATTTATTCATTGTCTTATGAATAAAATATTTATTTAAGGGAATAAAATATTTTATTCTAGTATTCAATAAATTTAAAGGAGTTAGAACAGACCAACACCACGTCCAACAATGAATATTTATTTTCAAGCTGGTAAATAATATTCATCACAGTGCAAGTTATCACATGACATAAAAATAATATTATTATTTTTATTTTTATATGGAATGGAATTTTATGGTGGTTATATATTATTTAATGGTTAGTATGAAATTAAATAATATTTTAACCTAAACCCAAGCTCTATAAATAGATGGTTATGTCTATTGTTTAATATTAATCAAAAAATTGAGAATAGAGAATCATTGTGCGCAACAGATTTCTTTCTCTCTCTCTCTCAAATTCATCCTTCTTCTCACTTCCTCTCAAGAATGAGAAACACAAGAGTGATTCCTTCAAGATCGAAGGACGAGCGATCAACATGAACAATGCAAGACAATCGATTTTCCACGCTAGCACCCAAAAATCGATTGGTGTTGCTCAGAGATCAAAGGAGCGTGTGTGGATCACCACTAGAGGGATTCTACCCTTGGATCCTGACATCGCAACTAAGGAATTAAAAAAAAGGGTCTTTCAGTATATCAACATCGTCAATGAAGAAAGGATCCTCAAATCAGGTATTAATTTCTTCTGATCTAAATAAATTAATTATAAAGTTAACATGAAAATATCCTCGCTTCGGGTTCTAGGAAACTTTATTTAAAATAAATTTTAATATAATTTCCACCACTGCACACTTCCATTATTTCTAGAACCATCAATTTCTCATGTTAAATAAAGTATTTATTTAATCATTTATTCCTTTATATTATTCATGTTTATAAATTTTTTATAAAATGTACATAATGTGTATATTAAATTTATGTGATAAATTATTTCTTGTATATAGAGTATTGTATTACATATTAGGTGAGATATCATAAGATTTAGCCTTCATCTACCTTGATCTCAATTGTCTAGTTGAGTTATGAGCTTAATAATAATTTTTAAATATGGTTTGTGCATACTAGGTATTAGAGATGTCATGAATTGAATTCTTTCTTGAGTAAAGTCTCCCCAATGAGAGGAACTTTGGTTGGGGACTACTCACTATCCTAGAGACTTATGTATTATTCTAGAAATATGGGAAGTTGATTATCTATCACTTTGAGGTAACTTGTGTGGAGATTTTCATAATGGTTAGGTTCCTTGTTCATGGTGTTTTCTTTGGGTTACACTAGCTAGGAAACCCTAAAAGTTAGGATAACAGGGGGATAGAGTTAAAAAAATCCATTTAATGGATTTGGATAAAGAATTTATCCACTCAGTTGTCCAAGAATCATATACAATATGATTGGAAAAGTTTTTGTCTATCAGATATAGTCATGGATCATTTATGTTCCCAAGCTGATGTAAGTCGTGATGTAATATGGATTTTGGCTCACTAAATAGATATGATGTATGAGGTCGTCATTTTTAGTGGGATTACTTTCATTAAAAGTCCTTAATGAAAAGATATAATACATGATACTCACCCATTGATATGTATATGTTGTAGATTATGGAATATTTGATAATAACTATATTGATATTACTTATATGTATGACCTATAAGATGATGTTGAATTGCTATATAAGGTTGAGATGTGATCTCAAAGAAATGAAGCATTCTGATCTTTTGAATGTGAATGTTATGGAGTTCAATTTCACTAACCCTTAATCATGGGTATTGGATATCAGTTGTACATCACATATTTGTACGGATAAACACAATCTCAAAGATGGGAAGGAATTAACAAAGGGTGAAGTAGATCTTCATTTTGGTAATGAATCAAGAGTTTTTGCATTAAAGATTATCACTTATAATATGAATTTACCAAGTGGATTAATACTAGAATTGGATAATATTTATTATGTTCCCACCATAAATAGAAATTTTATTTTTGTATGTTGTTTGTACATGAAGGGACTCTCATTCATTATTAAGAACAATATTTGTTTTATATATATGAATATTGAGATTTTTTATGGCATCTAGAATGTGGTAAATGGTTCATATGTTCTAGATAGGAATAATCATATTTATAATATTCAGAATAAGAAGTTCATGGTTATAATACTAGAATTGGATAACTATTATTATGTTCCCTCTATAAATAGAATTTTGATTTCTTTATCACTACTAGAAAATTGAGCATGTGCACCTATTGGAATGGGTGACCGCCAATGGTGGTTGCTAATGGTGGGCCTGAGAGACCTCTAAATGTATTTTCTGACCTCAATTAAAAAAAGTGCAATACCCCCAACCCCCTCCACACCCTAACCCTCCTCCCCCACCCCTTCCCTTCACGCAAAGACCCACGGCCGCCACCCCTCCTTCTCATCCTACCTATCACCACCACCGCACATGAAGCTGTTATTCCTGCCCATCTTCCCTCACCGCTGCCCATCCATCGTGGCTCACCCAACCTATGCTTTTTTTCCCACCCTCACTGCCACACCCAGAGCCATTGCCGCCTCCCATCCTCCCTCACTGTTTCCCCTCCCTCACTTCTCACCCGGCCTCCACCTCCTCCCCCACCCCCTCCTATTCCTCTATAATCCCCCGTCTACGGATCTATGTGGCATGGGGTTCCTATAGTTTAGGTGAGCATTATTTCATCTTCATATGATTTTCTTCCAATTATCACATATTCAAATAATTTTTCTTCAAATTATCTTTCTTCTAAGAATCATTACATCCCACTGTTCAATAATCAGTGAACTCATCTCTCTTTTCCCTACATTATTTTTGGAATTATTATTTGCATCTCAATATTGAGGTTAAATTGAAACTTGGAAAAATCATCTTTTTAAAATAATTTATCAGCCACTTAACATAGGATTTACACTCTATAATTCCAGAATATTTGGTGATATGATGAGTATTGAATTTTCCTTTCCATTTCTTTTTTCTATTTTAATTTTTTTAAGAGAACATTTTTTGTTAATGTGGTCAAGTTTGATGATGTTGTAGGTATGATGTTGTTACAATACACGGTGAACTTGATTAGAAAAATCAACTGACAGAAAATAACAGTCCTTTTTTTATATAAGTGATGGAATTTTTTTCAACTATGAATGGATTTCATTATACACATATTTGTACCCAAAAAATGTTGTTTTCTATTGAATATTTTTTCTACAAGAATAGTATACAAAGTAGTCAACAGTTTTCACCGATATTAGAAAATTTGATGTTTACATGAAAATTGATGTGTTTGGAAGAGGCACTTCTAGAGGAAGGAAATCTTGCAGGGCTTCATACTTATCTACCATGGATCCTTAAGGATCATTGATCAAGTATATTTCAATAACTCAAAGTGGCTTCTTTCATTTTCTCATGTTCACATACTTTTATTTTAGTCTATAAGTGTGTTCTTTTATATTTTTAAATTTTATACAAACTATATCTTATTTCCAGTGTATTAAACTTATCATGTTTCATGAATTTGGACAATTAATCAATTTTTATCCATGATATAATTATATATTCATGATCTTCATAAATCTACCTAATAATTGATCACCCATACAAGTACTTTTTTTCTTTCTAAACATATTCTTCATGGAAATAACAAAATATTATTCTCTTATTATGTTAATGTGGTCAAATAGTGCCTTTTTGTTTTCATCAAATATATATTCCTAAAATCTTATTTTTTGTATCATTCCAGTTATATGGAAGAGGATAAAATAATATTTCTTTATAGATCTGGGAAAGGCACCATCACAATTAACTGGCATGGTGGTTGAGGTTTTTTTCTTCCCAATAAAAATGTGAAATAATTTTGTATTCCAAGGTTGTTGGTTTGGTCTAATAATTAACTCTTCCCTTACTATCCTTGATTCAAGGTATTGACCCAAATAATGTCGTATAGGTATGGACCCTTTAGGTATATAGATAATTTCTTGAATTTTTTATGATTATATATATTTATTTACAATTGATTTGCTACTCTTGACATTTGTTAACATACTATTTCTCTACTTGTTAACTATGAAATTATTTTGTTTTATTAATTAAAATTTATAGACATGTACATGTATACACCTATGTTTTTATTGTTGGTTTGAGACACCACTATTATTTCTATACTGAGTATTTTATACTCACACACCACATGGATATCTTGATGGACATAAAACTTATCTTTTACTGATTTTTATGTACATATAGGGAGACTCAAAATTGTTAGGTCTCTATAGAAAATTAGTCATATTTTTTATGGAATATAGAATAGTTTCCACTACAAAACTAAAATAATTGGGGATGTTTATAGATTATGTTTTGAATGTAGTTGATTACTCCTCATATTTTTTTTTCTCAGGCCTTTGTTTGGTCTGATATTTATTTTGACCTATTTGTATACTTTATGTTCTAGGTTGTTTACTTTGATGTGGAATCATGTAGAGATTTATGGTGTATTTTCATTTTGGTTTACTCATTTATGACTTGTTTGGTTTGATGTCATATTTTCGATATGTTTAATTTATAGGCGAGTTATTCTAGATTCTCACTAGAACCCAACTATAACATTTGATCATAAAAAAGTAGGAAAATCATTCTATAACCTCTATATTGAATTTTTTTTGTTTTAGTCACCAGCACCTAAGGATTGGGGAGGGCCCTTGGTTTCAATAGCACTCTAATTCATGTGTTGTACATGCATTCATGTCATGTACACTGCAATATACCTATATATCAAATAAAATATTATTGATCATATAAATAATAAAATCATACCTTAAATAATATATGGTCCCACCTAGCATCGAACTACTTGAAACATTTTTATATTTGAAAATTTGGTGATGCATTTATAATCCCTTTACACCCTCCCATGGGTTCTTCACCATTATATATTCTCTTTATCCACAAAATTGGGCTTTTGCACCCCGTCACATGAGTGACCACCTTTAGCGGCTGCTAATTGTGGGTAATAGAAACTACCTTATGTGTTCATTGCACCTTTCCCCCAAAAAACCCTTAACGCACCCCCTCCCCCCCAAACCGCTATCTCACCCCCGCACCCCACCCTACCCCACCCCCACCCCCCCAAACCCCTATCACATCCCTACACCCCCAGTCGTCATCTCTATCTCTCACTGTTTCACCTTCGGACCCTTCTGTTGACCCCCCCCCCCCCCCCACACACACACACACCCAACTCTCACCCCCGCACCCCGATTACACACCCTCTCCCACAAGTCAATCACCCTCTTCTCACTATCTCCATGGCCTCTCATCACCGCTGCTAGGAGTTGACCATCGATCATGCTGATCCTGCTCACCGCCCACTATTGATCTTGCTCCCGCTTGCAATTTTCGTCGATCTAGACCAATCCCACCACTACGATAGAACCCGATTTCTCTGGTACCTGCCACCCCCCATTTTCTCCATGCCCGAAATAGGTAACCCTATTTACAGAGCATCATGATACTATATTTCATAGTGGTTTTGAATTTTAAATTCCATTCATTATATTATGAAAATTTTACTCACTACAATCATTTGGTGATTATTTCCTAGCATCTAACACTATTTTTTTCATTGTGTTTCAATGTATTTTTTAAAGATTCGAATTAAATCATTTTTGGATGGTGCAATAGTTTTGTGGGATGGAATGTTTTAGGGTTCCAAGATTTTCATCGATAGATTCTATAGTCAAATATTTTATTTCCCACCCTCGCCTTACATTTGGTGTAATTTGGACCATGGATTACAAAACCACACTTATACCCATGCATGTTTTATCAATTAAAATGGTATCAAGTAATTCTTCAAGGAAAATTGAAATTAATTTCAATTCTATCATCTGGTTTTCTTGCCTTAATTTTCGATATGAAAACTTGACTTTTTTTCTTATATATCTAACATGTAGTCTGTTCAAATCACATGAACTCTCTTGCATATATGTTCTGCAATATAAAATCATTTTTAGAGCTCATAAACACACTATTTATAGTACTCATGCAGCAACATGAGTATTACAATATTTTGAATTTGATATTTATGATTTATAATGAATAAAATTATGCATGTTATTTCTAATTTACATAATAATTCCATAACTCATCATCCATACACTCTATGCAGTTCGCATTATGTATCATGATCTTCACTGGTTAGAATGAAGACTAACCATGCAGCGTTGGAAATCTACGGCTCATATAGGTTCCTAGAAACTAATTACTAATATTAGTCTTCATTCGTCCATCCTCTAAATTCACTAAATCCCCTTATTATTTTTCAGAAAGATAGAGATCATCGTATACTGACATCGACACATAAGGAACAAGTCGAGCGCCACTGTTAATTATAAGTTTTAATGGTTTGTTAGAATGATTTGTTCAATTAATATTATCTGATATATCCTGTTAACAATTACTAATTACTTCATTGTTGCATAAATTTTTCTTTTGTGTTTCAGATAATATTTAACTCCAAAATTTGAGCACTATAAGACCTTCTCACACTCCATGTACTTGGCTTAAAATAAAACATATTTCAACGTCATAAAATTTATTGTTCAATGGTAAGAATATTATTTCTAGAAAGTTTTTAATTATCTGACACTAATAGTTTTAAATATTTTTTTCTCAGCAAAAAATGTACAAAGGTATGTTCATTCTTAATAACTTTACTAGCCATTAATACTCCACCTGTAAAATTAGTAGCAACCACAACATATGTTAGTGGTCAATGTATCTCAACACTGACACAACATCCATGCATGATCTTTTTCATTATTACTATAACTTTTTCCTTCTGTATTTCCGAGAAATCAGAAGTGATTATTTCATTATTTTCATACTTATGTCTATTTTTAAGGTATTTTTCCACTAACTTCACCAGGTGGAACATATACTACTAGTATACCTTCTCCTGTCTCAACTTCAAATGTGACTCCTACCAAGTGTATTACATCGGGAAGACGTTTCATATCAATTTCCATTCAAAATATTCAAGTTAATCAAACTTATAAAATAAAATACTATCATGATATGTATCCTTTATTATGCTTAGATTACATGGATTAACTGGGGTCCGAGATATATGATTCAAAATTGCCAGGATGCAATGAAAATTTATAATTGGGTAGGGTATCCAAATTTGTTTGTTACATTCACTTGTAATCTGAACTGGATTGAAATTTCTTGGTATGTAAAAGAACAAAAAAATCCTTTGGATTGTTCATAAGTACTATCTAGAATTTTCAATATGAAGTATAACCATCTAATGAAATATTTATGAGAAGAATGTATCTTTGAAACCTACCATGTTGGTATTTCTTTCAAGCCCCTTTCTATATTTTGTTCATTGTGAGGATGTTTTTTAATATATAATTTATTTCAACTGTTATTCATTCTTATATTCTGATGTAGTTATTAATATTGTATAATTCCAAAAATAAGATTTATTGCATGCACATATACTTATTAAAATTTGTTTATATACTTCTTACATTAGTTTGATGTTTCTTATTAGAAGTTGACATGTGTACATATTTATTTACATACTTATTATATTAGTTTTTCACATGTACATATTCATTCCAAAAATGAGTTTTACCACATTTATATATTCATTCTTCACAATTTGTTTGTTTCTCATTAAATTTTTTTGCATCTTATATTAGTTTGATGGTTCTTTATTTCAGGTTGACATGTGTTTGTGTAACGAACCAGCTCGGGTCGACCTGAAACTTCACTCAATCTATCCCACCATAAGGCTACATCATTCATCCCCCTATCCTCTCCCTCACCATGCCCTCCTCCTTACCTCACCCTCACAATGCCACTTTGGAGCCGCCACTACTCCCCCTCACCTCGTGCACCGACTCCCCCTTATGTGTCCTCTCCTTCAACCTCACTGCACCTAGTGTTAGAGCCTCTATTTCCACCACCCGTGGATTTGTTTTTTATCACATCACAGATGTTTCTAGTAATCCTAATAGTATCATGTAGTGGGAAACCTCTATTTTTATTTGATAGATTAAAACTAATATGTTTACTTTTTTCATCAATGAACCAATAGGTACTTTTATCATGTCATTTATTTGATTTATGCGTTCGGGTCAAGCATAATTGATAATAGTATTGGAAATGGTTTAACAATGTGATTTAGAAGAGGGTTGGGTGGGGGGAGTTGGAGAAAATGTGCACAGTTTGATCATTTTTTAATTTTTTAATTTATATTTTTTGTAATTGTCTATATTGTACTCATTAAAATTATCAATGGGTGGGTTGTTCCACATTATGCGAGCATGTCAACTTAAAGTTTTTTATACATTTCAATTGGTTACCATCTTTAGAGTATTACCAAATACACAATGCTTTAAATTCAAGTAATATTTGATGCATCTACGAAACTGTGGTGAGGGTGATAGGGATCACCTCACATGTTGATGGTGGCTCTCCACATACCCATCTTAATTGCTTGAATGAGGTAGATTTAATATATACCATAAATATGCATCGTTTTAAGTTTTCTTAAATTGATAGTGGTGGTCAGCATACAATTTGTTTTGTTTTCCTATTTTTCTAAAATAAGATTTGTGTTTGACATCAATCCGATGTACTAATCTTTTTTTTGAAAACATGATTCATTATTTGAAACACTTACATCTATGAAATTTTTTTATTTAGTTACATGTTATTTCAAAAGATAGTCCATGTACTAATATAGAATTTAAGCTTATATGTTGCTTTTGGGAGTTCTGGAGGTAGGAAATATAGCAGGGGGGTCATACTTATCTACCATAGATCCTTAAGAAGCATTGATCGGGTATATTTTAATAACTCCTAGTGGATTCTTGCATTTGATCATGTTCACGTACTTTTGTTTTAGTCTATAAGTGTGTTCTTTTATATTTTTAAATTTTAGACAAACTATATCTTATTTCCAATGTATCAAACTAATTATGTTTCATGAATTTGGAAAATTAATCAATTTTTATCCTTAATATCATGCTTAAATTATTTTCACCCTATTTTATAATGAAATTAAATATAATTATACTTAATATTGTAATTTTTCACTACTAACATATAGTGTAAGCTATTATTTTCTCGATATGGTTTCATTCAACATTGTCATTTTCAATTTTAATAATTTTTTTGTTTGTAATTATGTCCTTATTTTTATTATTTTCCATAATTCAATTATTTTCAATTTATTTTTTAAAGATTTTTTTATTGTTCATATAAATCAATAATAATTATAGAAAATATAAAAAAAATGTAGAAAATTTTTTCATCAATAAAACACAACTTTGGGTTTTTATTGACATCATGGATTCAGTTGTTATTAAAAAAATTAATCTTTCCGTATTTCTCTTATTTTCATATTCATTTGTAAAAAATTGTTTTTAATTCACATAATTAAGCATAATTTTTAGTGTATCTTAGATAAATCAATACAGAAAAAAAAAATATCAACTAAACACAAGTTATTTTAACAGTGAAGATCATGGATTTGATTGTTTTTAAAAAAATATCTTGTGGCGTGAGAAGTTTCATGAAATGAAAACATATGTGTTGGGATATGGAAACTAGATAATGTAATGAAAATCATTTCTTGGGGGTTATAATGAAAATCCAGGAAAAATCAATGTTGTATTGGGAAAGATGTTTTGATTTTTTACACTAACTTTGGAAATTATGTTAAATAGAATAAGATTGGGGAGATTCTTTATGTTGAGAGACTAAAAACATCAGATGAGTCTGATCAGTGACTGATAGATGATTCCTTTTTTGGTTCATTTATTTCACATTCAATATATAATCTTTGAATCATGTGGTTTTTTTTCTTTGGAAATAAATCATCTTTCTTGACATGGATGTTGTATGATTAGAATAGGGGGAATATGATTAAAACATTTCATGGTTTATGCACTATTCTTTATTTTACTTGAATGGTAGATACACCAATAGGGTTTGAATTGATAATGATATGGATTTTTTAAGACCATCTCATCATTTGAATGGAATCATAGTGGTGAATTGTTCCCTATATTTATGTCATCTAATACCCTTTTCATTAATTTTTCTCTTGAATGCATTGAGCTAGTGTCATTATTGTTTTATAGTTAGATCATGTAATGGTAATATACTTTGAAGGTTATATGGTATCATGTTGATAAATATTTTCTGTTACATAGTTAGTAGTTATAGAAAAATTAAGAATTATATTCTTGATTGATTCCACTATATCCTTGCTTTTAAATTTCATGAAATTCATAAATTAGTGATTGGATATATGAGTTTATGATTGGTTGATTTTTTAGTCTCTTTATTTTTCATTGTGTTTATGAACTTCTCATTTAGACATAGCAGTCTTCAGGGTTTTTTTGTGTTTCTATTATGGTGTTTTTATATTGCAATATCAACATATATGTGTTCATTATATATTCATGATCTTCCTGAATCTTCCCAATACTTGATCACCCATACAAGTACTTTTTTTATTTCTAAACATATTCTTTATAAAAATAAAAATAAATATTATTCTCTTCTTATTTTAATGTGGTCAAATAGTGCCTTATTGTTTGCATCAAATATATGTTCCCACAATTATATTTTTTTTATCATTCTAGTTATATGGAAGATGATAAAATAATCTTTCTTTACAAATCTTGGAAAGACACCATCACAATTAACTGGCATGGCAGTTGAGGTTTTTTTCTTCTCAATAAAAATGTGAAATAATTTCATGTTCCTAGGTTGTTAGTTTGGTCTACTGATTAGATATTCTCTCCCCATTCTTGATTCTAGATATTGACCCAAAGCGTGTAGTATAGCTATGGACCCTCTAGGTATAGAAAGAAATATTTGAATTTTTTATGATTATATATATTTCTTTATAATTGATTTGTTGCCGAATAATTTTTTTTTATTTTATAAAATAAAATCACTTTAAGGATAAGTGAGAACCAACAAACACCACCTACAAAGATCCATAAGCAAGCCAGCCAAGGAACCTAGTCCAGGACTAGACCCGCCCAAACATGGAAATAGAAACACAACAACCCGATGCGCCCCTAACACGCCAGCACACAGGCCCACGACACCCATCCATCATCGAATCCCGTAGAAAAAATCCCACAGATCACGCCACTTTGCGCCACCCATCCCATCACCACCCTGCCCTGTGCCCTCGACACCCATCCCCAACACCATGTCAGGAGTCGACGAAAAGGATCCGAAAAACAGGTACTGACAGGAGACGATCATCGGGAAACACCGCCATCACCATCGGAGCACGCTGAGGACGTCTTAGATTTGTTAACATACTATTGCTCTACCTGTTGACATACAATTTCTCTACTTGTTGACTATGAAATTGTTTTGTTTTATTTATTTAAATGTATAGACATGTACATGCATACACCAATGTTTTTACTGTTGGGTTGAGACACCACTACTATTTCCATACCGAGTATTTTATACTCACACACCACATGGAAATCTTGATGGTCATAAAACTTATCATTTATTGATTTTTAGGTACATATAGGGACACTTGAAATTGTTAGGTCTCTATGGAAAATTGGTCATGTTTATTAGCAACACAAATAATTCTTTGAACCTTGTTTAATAAATGCATTATATTATTCTAAGTTATAACAAGTTTTCTAGAGGTGGTATTGATGAGAAAGGATTTTTCATGAATCCCCAATCAACATTTTATTTACCAAAGCATTCAATATAGTGCACACTCAGGGTCGGTCTTAAAGAGGCATCTCACACAACATCAAATTTCTATACTAACAATTTATATTATAAATAATATAAAACTAAATAATATAATTAATTGGGTTTGAAAGATGTAATAAATATTGATATATATATATGTGTGTGTGTGTGTGTGTGTGTGTGTGTGTGTGATACAAACATAATGGATGCAGACAGAATATTGTTAAATAGAAAAGAGATCCTCCCCTAAGAACACCCAGAGTGAACCTTCATCGTATCTTTATTGTTCCAAATCCACTTAATGAGCATGATCCATCATATTCATGAACATCCTCTACTACCCATGGTTGTGAATATATAGTTCACTCAATGATCCCTGAGAAACCACACATCCACCTCCTCGATCGAGGGAAAATATTGCAGAAGAGAAAGTTAAGTCTCGAGTGGCAAGTGGAAACACAAAGGTGCTTTACCCACTAAGATCCCCCTTGACCTAACTCTAAGAAAATAAGAAACAATAAGGATAGATGTGAAATTACTTGGGTTCAACATTGGATTGATCCCCTGGGAACTTCTTCGGGTTAGTTACCCATGATCACAAGTATAGGAGATCATAGTTGAGAAGAATGAGGTGGAAATACAAAAGATAAAAATATGATAATGAGAGGAAGAATAAGAGTAAATATATTAAAAATTAATAATAATATTACATAGAATTGAAACTAAAAAATAATATAAAATGACCACAGAGAGTTTCCAATATTTTGAGGAGAGTGGATGCATTTTTATAGGAAAACGGAGCGAAATTTTGGATCTAGAATCTTTCCTCTAAAAGTTCATGTGTGGTAGAACCCTTTAATGTCTGAATATGAAAGAGTGGTATTCTTAAATGTTTTTCAAAAATATCTTGTGCATTTCACCCCAAAATTTCAGCTTCATCTGACTAGTGTAGAAAAATATATGTCCCATTAATTTTGAAAATTTATTTTGCCTTAGTTTTTCCTAAATCTTTCTCCAATTTTGAGCATCCAATGGTCGCATTAATGAAGTAATATCTCCATGGTCTTAGATGATAAAACATGCCTTTGAATTGGATTTTAATTCCAGTTGGAATCACCTTGATTGAAGGTCTTTAGACTGATTTATTTCACATTTACTATAGTGGGGTCCACTCAGTCATCCAAAACACTTTTTCAACTTGATTGATTTTTTCGGGCCTTTGGATGTTCGAATAAAATCCCAGTCCAGAAGAAAAAGTTGAAGCCCATAAATCATGAAATCCTAAAAAAACGAATAACTCAAACTGGATCAATATTTTAAAAGTTATGCTTGAAATACCAAAGTAATTAAAATCTATTTAAATTCCAGAATTAAGCAATTTTCACATTTTAGCCCAAAAGAAACCATAAATCCAAAATTGATACAAATAATCTCAAATTGATAAATTCGTAGGGATTAAATCATTGAAAAACATGTTAAAAATAATGAAAATATTTTCTCTATCAAATTCCCCCGCACTTAAACCATGCTTTTCCTCAAGCATGAAATCTCAACATTAAATTTCAAAGGGCACCAATTTTACCAATATTCAAATTCCAAAGCAATAAAATCAAAAAAAATCAATGTCAAATCAAATTTTCAACTTCCAAATAAAATATCAATTCAATTTCTCAATTTTCAAAGAAAAAATCAACTCGGGTATTTTACTTTCTCCCATTTGAAAATAATGGTACTTCTCTTTTCCTTCATTCAAGTTCCTGAATTCATTGTTATTAAACATGTCATGTCATGATTTACCTCACTTGAATATTTTCTCTCATCTATTATGATGTAATTCAAGTGGAGTTATAATCATATCATGAGAACATTCTCCTTATCCATATACTTGTAAAGGAACTAATTTCACCACTTTGTAAAGTCAAAAGGAATATAAAATCATTAAGACTTATAATAAAGGTTCAAGTGACTTTGAGGCTTAAGGATGTTAGGAATTGATGTTTTAAAATTAAGGCTCAAGGATGAGGTTTATCTCTTAAAGCAAAGAGCATGATATCAAAATTAAAATATCAATGAAATTATCCCTTTCAATGTAGCAACTCCCACTTCCCTAGAACATTCAAAGCAAAGGTTATGATCAAAGTAAAGAATAATCAATGATATGCACCTTCTTGAATATTTTTATACATTTAATTTTTTTTTCTTTTTCAAAGTAGTTCTTTTTTTTATTTTTCAAAGGTTATGCTTAGAATAAATCACACATCCACCACCTAACCACATATGATAAAAATCATCGGTTTAATGATGGTGATTTTTTATTCTTCTAAGTCACAACCCATTTCTTTTTTTTTCTTTTTTTTCAAGAAGGGAAAACAACGAAGTGCATTAAATGAATCAAAAACCTTTCTTTATTCCCACAATATCACCCCCACAATTTTTCTTTACAATGAATTTCATCCCTTCCACCATGACTCTCTTCACCCCCACACTTGAATTTTAAAATATCACGCGAATACTGAGAGGAGGGTAGGAATTTGTAAAAATGTCTTGAAACATGGCTCATTCCTATAAAGGTCATTCATGGTGTCTACGGGCTAAAAAATGATTGATGTAAAGGTGGTATTTTAAGGATAATTGGTTTATTAAAAGATGCCTCAATGATTTTAAATATGTTTTTTCATAGTTATAGCTTTGACAATTTTAAATTCAAGTTCTCGTAGGTGACATGTCCCAAGATCACTCAAGAAATATGCTCAAGATAAAATAGGAATTACTTAGTCTAGAAATCCTCTTGGGAATAAGAAATATGATTTGGGACAATCACTCGAGGTGTGATTAATATTAAAAAATCAATTAACATGAATTTCAGAAATTCAAAGCTTGAAAAATGTTTGGGAAATTTCATGTACAAGAATTAATTAATTAGCTCAAATCATGAGTCCTCATTTTAATATCCATGTTTCATTTTAATCATCCAATTATCCATTTTACTCATTCAATCTCGTTATCATTGAAATCTAAAACATGGCATCACATGATTCCTAAGAAACTCATGTCTCCTAGATAAGTCAAGTAAAGCATAATTCAAATGTGAACATGCAATTCCAGTTTAAAGCTCAAAACATTTTTTCTGAAAAAAAATGTAAGGACTTCAAAAGATAAACATTAAAAGTGAACTCTATTTCCCATGAAGCTTAGTCCTCTTCCTTCGATTTGTTTGGGCTTTCCTTCTGCCATCATTAACCTATAAAAAATTATACAATTAATCACAAGGATCATGTCATTTAAGTTCAAAAAAGAATATATGGAGTGGGTTGTATTCTAGACTAATCATAAGAATGAAATTGAAATATAAGTTCCTAGAAGAATGAGAGGGTATGGCAACTGTCATCAGGACCAGGCACCGTGCAGCTTTGTATGGGGCAATGCTGGTCGATCAGCAATGCAAGGTGGGGAGCTAGACAATCAATGATGCAGAAGCTGAGGAGGGGCAGTTCTAGTGGGTTGGGCCTACGGGTCATGTAATGGGCATAGTATGTCTCTGGGCCTTCGGGTCATGTATTAGCCTTCAGGTCGTGTCGGGCCTTGTGTCTTGGGATTACGGGTCATGTAAGGGTTCCCCTTCAACCCTTAAAAGGGGGATTATCCATAATAAAATAAAAAAGAAGGTTTTCGGGCCATTTGGGTCAAGGATAAGTCTTAGTATGATCCCCCAAGTGGGTCCTAAATTTTTAATTCCTCCAGAGGGCAGTACCAGCTGTTATCCATAATCTTTCGGTGGGTGTAGTTTCTTGGACTTGAATCACCACATGTTGTTCTTTCTAGCCTTGATTTCTTCTTCTTTATTGAGGATAATTCCATGTAAAGAGTACACTAGATCTACCCCCTTCACAATGTGGTATAACTTGCAGGGTAGGAGTAGGGTGAAGTATAGAACCTCCTCCTCTCAGTTGCGACTTGTGCAACATCTTCTTCTCTTTCTAGCGGTTTCTCCATATGTGTTGCATTAAAAGAATATTTAAAAGAGAAGTGAGAGTGTAGTTTTATTTTAACAAAATCCAAATTTGAAAATTCTATATCAGATTCTTCCCCTTTTAAATAAGCAGCATTTATCTTTGGTTCTTCAGGAAGAACCACTTGGATCTCTTCTTGCACTCAATCGATTAAATGTTCAATATGTTCAGGGAGCTCCAAGTGTTCCTCAACAGGTGCGTTTTCATTTTCATCATCTTCCTCTAGGGCATAACATGAGTTGTCTGAATCTGAAAAATTAAAATAGCAGGGGGTGATATTCAGTTCAGTTTCAATGAAATTGAATGATTTTGAGATCAAGAATGTATCATCTCCCTGAGTTGGTTTGGCTTGAATCTCTTCTTCCATGGAAATCACCTCTTTGAGTTGAGTAGTGGAAGATGGGAGCAGCTAGTCAGGCTCCTCCATCTCTTGGACCTCCTTAGAAAAATTAGGAAAAACTAAGGGAGGATCTTCTCGGACCTTGTCCACTTTATAAAATTCTGGAAAGTAATGGGAAAATTCAGTTAGCTCTCGGGCCATCACTTCAAAAATTTGTTTGTTCATGTCCTCTCTCAGGCTAGCTATGAATTCTTTGAATGCTTGCTCCCCATTATTTGATTTCCAAAAAAATCGCATCTATCTAATAATAATAGAAACACCATCCTCCATGGACAAGGGTGGGTTATTAATTGGTTCTTGCACCTGTGGATAATTATTCTATAAAATAAAGAAATAATCATTTGAAAACATCTTGCCAAAAGATTTTTAAAAAAAATGAAATTTATGATTTTTTTTAAAAAAAAGGGTGTGTGAAAGTGTTGTGCCTCCCCAAAAAACGGCAACAAATTGATACGCAGGGATTTGTCACGAATCCCCGATCAATATTTTATTTACCTAAGCATGCAATATAGTGCACACTTAGGGTCGGTCTCAAGGAGGCAGCTCACAAAATATCGAATTTCTATTGTCACTGTTTATATTATAAATCAATTTAATGAACATGCTCTATCATATGCATGAACATACTCTCTTACCCATGGTTGTGAATATATAGTGCACTCAATGATCGCTGAGAGACCACACATCCACCTCCTCGATCGATGCCTGAATGGCCCGAAGGCCTTCATTTTTATTGATTTTTGATAATCCCCCTTTCAAGGGATGAGGGAGAACCCTTACAAGGTTTGTGGGCTCAGAGATTACATGGCTCGTAGGCTTAGAAGATTACATGACCCAAAGGTCTTAGGGAATTCAACCAGACTATCTACAAGGAATTTCCCCTCCCCATTATCTGCATCGTGATAATAGCTCTCCACCTTTGCATGGTCGTCTAGCTAGGCTTCCCGTGCAAGCACAGGCTGGTCCCGATGGCATAGGCATACCCTCTCATTCTGACAAATCCATTTGGCTCTACTCTGATGAGTGCACCTGCTCCGAATCCTTTTATGGGGCTGTTCCTTTTTTTGTAAAGTCTGTCTGGGACAACTACATGTGGCCCGAAGGCCTTGAGGTGGCCCGAAGGCCTTAAAGGTGGCATGAAATCCCTACTGACCCGAAGGCCTGGGTGGCCCGAAAGCCTTAAGGACTTCAAGCCCAAACCAGTGGCCCAAGGTGAATAGTTTCAGCTGCTACAGTACCAAACAGTACCTGCACCGTGTACAGTTCTGCTACAGTGCCTGCTACAGTACTGTTACAGTACCCGAAAATATGCCTCTATCTGGTTTTGAACCTGGGTCTCGTGGATGCACTTAAGGATACATCACCAACTGAGCTGAGGCTCATATGTCCTCCTCGATCGATGGAAAATATTACAGAAGAGGAAGTTAAGCCTCAGGTGGCAAGTAAAGACAAAAGGATGTCTTATCCACTAAGATCTCCCTCAACCTAACTCTTAAGAAAATAAGAAACAATAAACATGAATGTGCAATTACTTGGGTTCAGCACTGGATTGATCCTCCGATAACTTCCTTAGGTTAGTTACTCATGATCATGAGTATAAGATATCACAGTGGAGAAGAACATGGTGGAAACACAAAAGATAAAAATATGAGAATGAGAGGAAAATAAGAGTAAAATATAAAAAAATGAATAACAGTATTACACATAAAAAAACTAAAAAACTATAGAAAATGGCCGCATAAAGTTTCCAATATTTTGAAAAGGAGAGGGGGTGCATTTTTATAGGCAAAATGAGTAAAACTTTAGCTCCATAATCATTCCTCCAAAAGCTTGTGTGTGGTAGACCCCTTTAATGGTGGAATAGTGTTATTCTTAAAAGTTGTTCAAAAATATATTGTGTGTTTCACCCCAAAATTTCAGCTTCGTCCGCCTAATATAAAAAAATATGTCCTGTTAATTCTAGAAATTTATTCTAGCCAAATGTTTCCTAAATTTTCCTCCAATTTTGAGCGTCCAATGACTGCATTAATGAAGGGATATCTCAATGATCTTCAATGATAAAATGCGCCTTTGAATTGGCTTTCAATTCTAGCTGGAATCATCTCAATTGAAGGTCTTTAGACCGAGTTATTCCACATTTACTGAGGTGGGGTCCACTCAGTCATCCAGAACACTTTTTCAACTTGATTGATTTTTTCGGGTCTTTGGATGTTTGAATCAGATCTCGGTCCAGAAGAAGTTTAAGCCCACAAATCATGGAATCCTACAAAATAAGAATCATTCAAATTGGATCGATATTTTAAAAGTTGTGCTCAAAACACCAAAGTAATTAAAATCTATTTAAATTCTAGAATTAATCAATTTTCACATTTTAGCCCAAAAGAAACCATAAATCCAAAATTGATGCAAATAAACTCAAATTGATAAATTGGTGGGGATTAAATCATTGAAAAACATGTTAAAAATGATGAAAATGTTAGCTCTGTTAGGTATTTCTTGATTTTCAAATTAATTGAGCTTTAGGAGAGGCCATGGGTGTTGGCATCCAATGCGATCAAATTTTTCTAGATTAGGTAGCACACAACTGTCGAGTGGGAACCAGTGCTTTTGATGTTTCTCTCTATGGTGGTATAGGATATCATCAGGCTAAATTTCTATCAATTCAAGGAAATCAAAGGAGGTGTGAGTAGAGTGTTATTATTTCCGGACCACCTTGTCAATTTCATCAACATTTTCAGTAATAGTTTTCACACCATTAGTGGGATAGATATCCTTTGGGACCACAAGTATTGGGTAGTGTTTGAAGAGAATATCCTAAAGGAGCAGTAAAGAACTTACCAAAGAGGAGAGGTAGGCAGTAGGGAAGGTGGGTTTGGATTAGAGAACTCTTTGGAACCTCACCATACAGTCCCTCTGCACGTCTTATACTCGTCCCACAGGAGTCTTTACAGTAGGTGACTCGCTATCTAATGGATCTGATTCTGATGGTTCCAAAGGTGGCTTCTCCTCTTCCTAACATAAACTTTTATCCTTTATCCAAGCCCTGAACTCTTAGTGTTGCATTCTTGGATCTGTTTGCCTCTCTTAGTGCTACCTTGGGTGCTATGTGATGACTCCCTCATGGAAGGAAAGTGATTGGTTGTCGAAAATGCAAGCATTTCTTGATGTCCACACAATGAAAAGCGGTCGGGACTGCCTTTGGCGGTCACTAATGCCCTTTAACGACGGGCCAACCGTGACCACCAAAAGCGGCCGGATGACGGCCAATAAAGACCATTAGCGACCGTTTTTTGCAGTTGCTAGTAGTCAATTTTGTAGTAGTGTATCTTGTTTGGGGAAGAAGGGACTCGTTCACAATTAAGAACAAGAGTTGTTCTATATATTTGAATGAGATGTTTTATGGCATTAGGAATATGGTAAATGGTTTATATATTCTTATTTATAGGTTTGATTCTAATCTCATATATCTTTGACATTGTCTCATTGGGTATATAAACTAGAAACCAAAATCCATAAAGATGGATTATTTTTAATAATGGAATATATTTTTTGTGGCATTTTTTATCTTTACATGTTTTGTGATTATTTTTTATTATTTTTTGCAATAAAACTTTTTTTTCTTTTTTAATCCAGTTATCATAAAAAATTAAATATAGTAATACATTAAAAGTTAAATTTTATTAAATTTTTCTGAAATAAATTTATAGATTACAGAAACTGTCGGGGAAAAAAGAGTTTTCCGTTTTTTTTTTATTGAAATAATAACGGGAATGGACGCGCCAGCGTCCCCATCGGTCCTCGCCTATAAATTAGCCCACCAACCCGCCCCGGCATATCCGCGTTTCCCTCGTCGACAGATCAGAGCCGCAGCATCGGATTCTCTTATCCCCGCTGTTTTTTCACAGATATTCCATAACAGCTTCACCTGTAATTGCATGGCAGTGAGGCTCCTTGAATCCGAGGTATCCGACCTCTGTCTTGGTAAGCCACCTCTGAGCTCCATCTCCGTCGCCGCCACCGTCGCCGACGCCCTCTCTGCCCTCAAATCCTCCGGAGACACTTACGTCGCCGTATGGAACTGTGACCACTCCGCCGCCGGAGACGACGGCGCCTGCCACTGCATCGGCAGAGTGTGCATGGTCGACGTCCTCTGCTTCCTCTGCGCCGGCGACAACCTCTCCTCCCCTTCCGAAGCCCTCAAGTCTCCCGTTTCTGCCCTTTTGCCCACCGCCCCGAATCTCGTCATCCTTGTCGATCCCTATTCCAGGTTAAATGCACAGACCCTAAATATTAATTGATTTTTTTCTTATTATCGAAATCTCTGGCCAAACCCTAGAGATTCAATTCGCCGGTCGAATTCTTGATTCTGTTACTGATTCTGGTGTATCGCAGCTTGCTGGACGCCATAGATTTAATGGTGCAAGGTGCCCAGCACCTGGTGGTTCCGATTCAGAGGTCCGGTTCTAGAAGAAAGCCGCCGGCTATGGCGGCTCACCGGGGCCGTGAGTTCTGCTGGGTGACGCAGGAGGACATCATCAGGTCCCTCCTCGGCTGCATCGGCCTCTTCTCCCCGCTCCACCCCCTCTCCGTCGACGCCCTCGGCATCGTCCGCACTGACTTCCTCGCCGTCGACTACCGCGCGCCGGCCTCCACTGCCTTCGCCCTCATAGCCAGCTCCTTCGCCCGCCAGGCCCCCGTTGCCGTCGTCGAGGGCGACGATGGTGCCCTCGTCGGCGAGATCTCGCCCTTCGCCCTCGCTTGCTGTGACGAAACCGTCGCATGCGCTGTCGCGACGCTCTCTACCAGTGACCTCATGGCGTACATCAACTGCGGCGGCCCGCCGGAGGACGTGGTCCGGGCGGTGAGGCGACGGCTCCGGGAGCGGGGCTTCGGGGAGCTGTTGGAGAGCTTCTCCGCCGCGGTCCCTCCCGCCGTCGGTGGGGCGGGTTCGTCGTCGTCGGACGAGGAGGGGCCGTGGCCGGCGGCGCGGATGGGGAGGGTGGCAGGGGGACGGGGGGCGAGGATGTCGCGGGGGTCGGAGGCGATCGTGTGCCAGCCGGGGAGCTCGCTGGTGGGGGTGATGGCGCGCGCGATCGCGTACCGCGTGAACTACGTGTGGGTGGTGGAAGAGGACGGCGGCGTGGGAGGGATCGTGACGTTCAGCGATATATTGAGTGTTTTCCGGCAGCATCTGGCGGCTCACTTTTTTTGTTGAAGCCTGTGCAGAGCCTTTGCATATGCGCGCCTGTCCTGTCATGTTGTTCCGTTTCTTATTAATATATTTTCTTCAAAAAGAACTATTGATGTCCTCTTGTTTTATTATTAATGCTAATTATTTATTAATAGCACCCTTTTTTATTATTAATGTTGCTTTCCGACTGTACGAACCACCTCTCTGTACCGTCATCTCGGCAGCTGGGGCGTCTCTGTCACCATGATCCACGCGGTTTCTTTGATTTCTGTCAGACATAACGATAGTTTAATTTGAAATATTGTTTTTTTAATTATGATTTTTTAAATCACTGTTTTTTTAGTATTCTAAATATCTACTTGATTTTTAACTGGTATCGAAATCGGACGATTGAACATAAGTTTTTATCATCTGCTAGATTTGATGATAAATATCACAATTTTATATTGTTTTCTAAGAACACCTTAAATAGTTTCATTATTCTTGTCCATAACTATTTCTTGAATTCAAATTTGGTGTTGATCAAACACATTATATTTTTAGAGTCTTGTGGGTCTCGACAAGATCTCCTCAAGTCTCCAGAGTTCATTTCTGTACTGTATGTTGAATGATTTTATTTGTACGGTAAATCATTTTCGGAACAAACTGTCTTTATGTTAAATGGTTTTTTATTTTTGTATTATAACATTTTTTCGGAATAAACTTCTCAACTTTTAATAGCCAAGAGTCAGCTCCTTGAAAACATGAATATTTGTCAGAATAAAATGTTAATTATTAATATATTGATTATATTTCACGTAAATATTGAACTTTATTCTTATTATTGATAACAAAAAATGTTATTTTATTTATCCTAGATTAATTATCAAAAAACTCATTTTGGAACCCCCGTTACAGTTCGGATTGTCCGTTATTTAAACGTGATTATTGTCACTTTTTTATATAAAAACACAGGTTAAAAAATATATGTTTCATCGTTATCACAAAAACAGATGCTATGTCATCATTTAATTTTTTTAAATACATTTTAGGTTATTTAATTTCGAATAATTCACATGACAAAAAACATGTTTCTGTTATCATGCTTGAAGAAAAAAAAAAGGTTCTTCCGATCGTTTTTGAAACATATCATTTTTTTTTCATTATCAAAATTAGAGATGTAATAGATAATCAAATACAACTCAATCCAATTGAAAACTCGAATAATAGATAATTAGAATAGCAAATTAATTATGACATAACATCTGTTTTCTGTAAAATTATAAAATATTTACGTTAATATCTAATTATTTTAAATTCATAAATGAACTTCAAAATTTTGAAATTACAAATGAATATTTATATGGATTTGAATAGTTAAACATATATTCAAAATAGAATAGAATAAGGTATGTGTTTTAAAACCAATCAGTTGAAATCCCTAAAAAAAATTTGTCATCAAAAAATTATTAATTAGTTACAACAAATAGAAGAGTTTATTTTGAATTATTTTTAATGACAAAACACACTGCTATATTTTTTATATTATAGCATTATTTTTTTTAGAAATACATGCATTATTTTTGCTGAGACAACATTTGTATGCAATTATAAGTTATTTTTATTTATAATAAATAAAATTATTTGAACTTTATTTTAGTCTACGAAACATATAATGAGTGCATTTTTTTGTATCACAATATGGTTGTATGCATGCATTTCGTATTTAAACTTTCAAATTATAAATTTATATGAAAGTTAATAAATATCAATTTTTAAAAACAAACATTACATTTTTTTTTTAAAACGGATTTTCAGAATTTTTTTGTTTGTCTTAAAAAATGTAGTCATTTTTTTTAATCGGGCGGGTTGCGTAGTAAAAAACACCCCGGACTTGCTGGTAATTTGCCAGTTATTTTAAAATCAAAGATATTATAGTTATTTTCATTGAAGCCTATTTTTAATATTATATAATTAATTTAATTACGATAAATTACTTTCTGAAGAACCAAACAGCCGTTGAAATCCATGAAAATTAAAAATTCAAATGTCTTTCTTTACAACATATACATGCGTATAAAATCAAAACACAAAGGCTTACCGAAGTCCTACATGGAAGGATAAAGCCAAGTCAGTAGACATGCAGAGGGCCCCAAAGAATCTATGGCCCTGGAATTCTGTCCTTTAGATATTTTAAAACCGGCTTTGTCCCTCGATCCAGAATCGCCCTCCTGATGCTGCAAAAAAATTCCCATCCCCACCATTCAATTGTTTCCTTCAAAATCAAATTCTTCTTTTTCTTAACCATCCATAATATTTTCTAACATATTTTTAGAAAATGAAAACGTGAATCATTTTTCAAAACCAATCCACAACAACAACAAAGATCACGAGATCCGCCCCTGAGAACATCAGGACCTACCAAACCTAACCAGAGGTTTAATATTTTGAGAATGTGATCACATTAAGTGTTTAATAAACAAACATTAATGGTCCTTCGGGATCTTACTTTGTTCATTCTGGACTGCATTAGTTTGGACTCAGAGAGATCATTAAGTTCAAACGAAGTGAAAGATACCAGATGGATTTGATATTAAAAAAAATGATAACCAGATCTCAAAACCCATACCTTCTTAATGGGTTTCCATCAAGTCTCAAGGTCTGTAGGCTAGACTCCAGCAAACCCTGCCAAAAAAACAATAAAATTTCTTTTATCATTTTGCATTTATATTCCCGGCTGAGGTTCTCTGTTTCTGGGCTCCCTTGGTTGTTGTCTCACTAGGCCGTGTATTGATGTTGGGCCTCTTCCCTGGGCTAAACTGCTCGCATGGCCTGTTACTTGCCTGCATACCTTACCTCATGGGATTTAGTCTGGGTCGTTGATTGGTTTGATCTAAAGGGCACCCCATGCTTCTGTTTGTATTAGTTATGCTGTTCCTTTGTCACTCACGTCTCCGTTTCTCGAAGAATCGGTTTTGTAGAAATAGAAGACCCAGAATTCATACCGCTAAGTGTGGTCGGGTTGTTCTTATTTATAGATGATGACTGTTAAAATGGAGGAGAGTGCACCCCATACCCAAGATGTCTCATAAGAGATGTCTTGGCGTTTATTTATAACGAATAATAAAAATGACAATACACCTAATATCATATGTGGGACTCACATTCTCTAACATTCTCCCTCAAGCTAGATGTACCAAGCTTGGATATATGATCAAAGAAAACAAAGCAAAGACACTCTCACCACTCCCCCTCAAGCTGGACATAACCAACTTGATTACATAATAAGATAAAACATAAGAAAAAATAAATCACCATGGTTGCTCCCCCTCAAGAAGTTGATAGATGATGCCGCTGAAAAATAGTGTCAACCAAAGAACAGTGCCCGTCATACGAAACCAACAGAAATAGCTGGAAAAGGGACGCATCAAGAGAAATAGCTAGATCACGTCGCGGCAGGAATAGTCGAGAAAAAAGCATCCAAGCTTGCAGGAATAGCACGCAGCGGTACACTGATCGGATGTCTGGCAAGAACAGCCAGAGTGCATCAATGGTGCGGTGAGATAAAAGCAGGGTCGGTGTGTAATGGGCGGTGGAGGGGTTGAGCAGCCAGATCTGACGATGAAGCCTACGCAGCAAGGGTGGGACATGGGCGAGAGGTGTTGTGTTTGACAGGAGAAGGCGAGGCAGTCGTGCGGCCAAAAACAAAGTTTGGAGAGAGGCGGGCATCTGGGAAGAATGGAGCAAGGTTATGCGGAAGCATAAACGGATCGAGAGAATCCGATTAGGGAGTGGTGGCGCCTGAGTCGCACACGCTTGGATTAGGAATGGGGCGTGCGATCGGGAGGAAGGGTTGGGGAGGGGGGTGTTGTGCAGGGAGGGTTGATGTGCAAGTGAAGGAGCAGTTGGGAGATGAAGGAGCGTCGTCGAGCTGGGTGGAGGGGCGGCGTGCCGTCGAGGGTTGTTGCGAAGGAGGGGAGTCGCGTCTGGAGGTGCTGCATGGGAGTGCAGGGACAACGGCGGAAGGTGGGGCTATCGCGGAGGGAGAGGAGACGCGCGGTGGGAGGTGTCGCACAGGGAGGGTCGTCACGGAGGGGGCGGATGCCTGTGAGGATGGCCAAGGGTTGGGGCCGCCGCCCCCCAGCGGGAGAAAATCCCTCGGAAAAACCTAGGCAGAGAGAGACAGTCGGGAGGGAGGGTTTTGGGTTCCAACTACTCTGATACCATGGTATAATAGAGGGGAGTGTACCCAATACCCAAGATGCCTCATAAGAGAGGTCTTGGTGTTTATTTATAATGAATAATAAGGACGACAATATACCTAATTTCATATGTGGGACTCACATCCTCTAACAAAGACAAAGATATAATCATAAATACAAGTCAAACCTTGACCATTGACCATTGACTCAATCAAACCATTGACTTGGTCATGAAATGATTTCGTGAATTCATGCTAACCATGTGACTCACTGCCTGCCTGACTTGCCCTTTGATTTTGTCTCCTCACCTCTCCAATCATTCAAACATTTTTGTTTGTCGAGTTTTGAGAGAGGCAGAGCTCACCGGAGCTCTGGCTAACCTTCTTCACGTGTTCTTGCTAATTTCTTAGCAATGCTGGATCTCTGGACAACTTTGGTGCGACTCTGGTGGACATTGGTAGGCTCACATCTTGTGAACCTCTTGCAATGACGGTACTCACTGTAACCGGTCTTTGGTACAGAGAGATCAGCTCTATAAGCATTCGTTCTTTTGTTCTTTGATTCATTTATATTTTCTTTTGCTATGCAATGTATCCGGTCCGTGTGCATCGAGTGGAGTTCGTCTATTATGAAGTAGATGTTAGACTCTTGGATTGGATTTTATCACTGATTCCCAACTTTCCACGAACTCCTATCTGGATAGGTGTTTGTTTACTGTTTTCAGTCATCTTTACTTGTATGTTCATTCTCTTTTGATTTTGCATAGTAAAGATTTTCAGTAGTGTTCATGCCATGCACATAGGTCCAACTTGAACCGAACCACGGAAATCAATCATTTTGTTTCCATCATGAATCGTTTCTAATAACTGTTTTTGAAACTTATTACCAACTGCTTCAAGTTATTTGTTCAACTCTAGTGGCCATTTACATACTGTTTCATTTATATGTTTCATGTGTTTGGACCTGTAACGGCAATACAACACTCAGCTTTAGCGGTGTGATTTGATTTTGTTTGTTCAATTTTGCATACCACAAAAATTACTATCAGTCCTTTGTATTGTCGTTGTGGGTTCTATAAAATTTGAAATTGAAAAATTCAACGGTGAAAATGACTTTAATTTTTGACGCATTGAAATGTGCGCTCTGCTTGAATAAAAGAGCCTTTCCGATGCTTCAATCTTCAGCTGATAAAGTATTATATGAGGTTGCATATGAATCCATAAGACCCATGTTAGGCACTTAGGAGCTTCCTATAACATAGATAGAGACCAGATCTTATTGTGGCATAGAAGATTAGGAAATGTAAGTGTCAAGAGGTTGGAGGAACTCTACAAAGGTTGTTAATCTTGTTGGATTGGTGTACCCCGATCCTCTTTGGATAACGTTGGGTCAAATGCTTGCGGCCCATACTGCGCACCAGGTTGTAACTTCGCGGGTCGAACTCCACGGTGAACTTGTTGGGGGTTGCAGGGGGCAACGCGCCCCTGCTCCGTGGGTCCGAGGGCCAAAGGGTCTCGGTCCAAATTTTGAGGCATTGTAGCAACTATGACCAACTGTAGCAGAATTGACCGGTCGGCACCGACGGGGCACCGTAGCAGTGCGGATTTTGACACAACTATTGTAGCAGGTCAGACTTTGGAGACAACAGTACTGTAGCTCTGCGGACTTCTAGCCACCGGCCACTGTAGCACCTTGGACTTTGGTGGCTGCGACACTGTAGCGATGCAGACTTTCAACCGCCTTTCACTCTAGTACAACGGATTTTATGTGCGGTTAGTGGAATAGTGTTTCAACTTCATTATTAGCTCATTTTGAGCTAGGGCTTCTATGTGTTAGAAACTCTATACTCCATGTAAATGTGTGTTCTCCGATTTCATAGTGAAGTGTTTCTCCCTCTCCGTGGATGTAGGGATCATTTCTCGAACCACGTAAATCTCTGTGTCTTGTGTGATTCTTTCTTATGTCTTTTCTTCATTTGCAAAACCTATTCTGTCATTTGCGACTCCCGGTGTTTCCGCAACAAGACTGTCGCTAACAATCTTCCATTTTTTGAGGATTGTGTTTTCAGGAAAACTAAGTAAATAGGATTTTCAAGGTCTAAATTTGAATGTATTCACCTTCTAGAATATGTTGATTCAAATTTACGAGGACAATCTAGAGTAGCATCCCACAACGGAGGATATTATTTCTTCACCTTTATGGATTACTATTCCAGAAAAGTACGGATTTACATGCTTAAAAATAAATCTGATACATTCAAAACCTTTAAAGATCAGAAGACTATAGTGAACCAGACTAGTAGAAAGCTCAAGCCTCTTATAGAATATATGTCTACAGAACACCGAGGGTGTTTTGAGGCATATGACCATTAAGGATATGCCTCTACAAAACGAGCTAGCGAAAACGATGAACCAGACAATCTTAGAGAGAGTTGGAAGCATGTTGTCCTTTTCAGGACTACCCAAATCATTCTGGACAGAGGTTGCCACTACGACAATATACTTGATTGATAGATATTCATCCACGGTTACAGGTTTAAAGACCCGGGAGGAAATGTGGAATAAAAAACCTTCATATAAATATATGAGTTTCCGGGTGCACTGCTTATGTGCATTCCCAAACTGATAAACTCGAGCCTAAATCTCTCAAGTGCATTTTTATAAATAGCCCGAAAGTCATAAAGTAATATTAACCATGGATAGGTAAACCCGGTTACAAAAAGTGTATTATCAGTCATGATGTCACTGTTCATGAGTCTCGTGTAAATAAATCTAAACCATAGTGAACTTGTCACACCTCAATCCGAGGCTGTTGAGGTTGAATTATAACCCAAGTTGACGTCTCAAACCGGGATTACTGAGCCTATTCAAGGAGAAGAGTTAGAACCCGAATCAGAGAGTGAGGATTAAGGTGGTGTCACTGACTATCATCTTACCCAGGATAGAGCTAAGAGGGTGTTCAGCCATGCGGATGTGGCTGCATTTTCCCATGTTCAGACCCGTAAGGACAAAACAGTGCTCTCCATTCCCATGGTGAGATTTGATTTTGTTTGTTCAATTTTGCATACCACAACATCAGTATCATGCATAGATCCAAAAACATCCATATAACTTACCAGTTCAGGAGGAAGTGCTGTGATGTCATTGTCGGACAAGTCCAGTGCCATCAAAGAAGTAAGATTCTTGAAACCCTGCATGTAAATAACAACGAATGAACAATGCAATCTCCTTACATTAAAGGAAATAAAGAAAGGAAAAAAGAAAAAATAATGAAAAGTCTGTTAGTTAATGTAGCACTCTGCTGTGAATACATGCATTGCCCCCTGACACGTAACTAGTGTTATCATTGTTATTTAGTACCTTTTTTACCCGCTAACAAGTAACTAGTATTATCAATTTCAATGGCTGGACTTGGCAGTCAAAAGTGATTTATTCATTAGGTGAATAACAGGTATTAGCCGCTAACAAGTAACTAGTATTACCAATTTCTGCAACGATATTTGTAAAGATGCCTCAAAATTTTTAGGAATACTGTTGAGGGTGAAAGCCTATGAGTTTCAAACAGAATTGATTAGCAATGGAAAGATGAGACTTCAGAGGAAAGCAAAGCATGACAGAGCCTGCTTGAAGATATTCTACTCAACATAATAACCATGCAGGGTCCTATCAGCATGATTTTCAAGGACAGGGAAATCAGCTTTCCATCCATTGTTGTCCTTTCAGTTTATGTAGTAGCTATGTGGAGTTTCTTCAGTTAGGCAGTTGGGCAGTTAGGAAGCAAATTCTTCAGTTAGGGAGGGAGGCCAGCTGTCCAGGGGCTCCAGTTTTCCAGGGGTTCCCTATTTTTGTTATTGGGGGAAAAAGTTGAGTGATTAGCGAGGGAGCCCATCATATATGTTGGCTGGAAGAAAGTCAGTTCTCTAGCTAGTAATGTGAGTCAGTGGCCTAAGAAGGTATGGTTCTTCATTTATAGAGGAAATAAAGATGAGAACATAAATACAAGTCATCCCATTTAAACAGTCAAACTTTAACTGTTGACTCTTATCATGAATGTTTAAATATTTTAACACTCCCTGTCAAACTGGGACATATATATTTATCATGTCCAACTTGTTACACAAAAATTGAACATGTGTTTCAGGAACCCCTTTCGTGAGAATATCTGCAAGTTGATCATAGATGCGAACATGATCGAGGGTGATCTTCTTCTCATAGTTCTCTCGAACGAAATGACAATCAACTTCAATATGTTTTGTTCGCTCATGAAAGACCGGATTTGTGACAATCTTGATTACACCTTGATTGTCATACCAAATATGCGCTGGTTTCTTGATAGTATATCCGATCTCCTGTACTATCTGTTGTGCCCAAATAATCTCTGCGATCACATGTGTCGTAGCTCAATATTCTGACTCTGCACTTGATCGAGAGATAATTGTCTGCTTCTTATTTCGCCATGAGATCAAATTATCTCCAATAAATACTGCAAAATCAGACGTAGACCTCCTAGAAGAAAGACATCCTGCATAATCTGCGTCATAAGGTGCTTCAATTTCTATATGTCCATGATCAGAATATAAAATACCTAAACCCGGTTCTCTTTTCACATATCTAACAATGTGAATAACAACCACCTACTACGTTTTTGTTGGGGATTCCATGAACTCACTCACCTTGCTAACCTCACAAGCAATGTCAGATCGAGTCAACGTCAAGTAGTTAAACTTCCCAACAAGTCGTCTAAATCTGTCAGGTGAAGGGAAAACTTCACTGTCGGTGTGCACCGACTTCTCTCCAGGTTCCAAAGGTGAGTCAACTTAGTGGGCTCGAGTCATGTCAGTCTTTTGCGATAGATCAAGAACATACTTTTTCTACGATAGAAAAATTTATTTATCACATATGAAGTCCTCAATCCCCAAGAAATATCGTGGTGAGCCAAAATCCTTTGTGTGCAAATTTTGATGAAGAAAAGACTGTGGGATTGATGTAACCCGATCCGGTTGGGCCGAAAGTTTGTGGCCTGTACTGCACACCAGTCAGCAACTTTCGCGGGGGTTGCGGGGGTGGGGGGGCAACGTGTCCCTGCTCCGAGGGTCCGGGGGACGAAGGCCCCGACCCAAGTTTTTTGGGGCACTGTAGCAATGCTGACCCCTGTAGCCCAACCGACCAACACCGCCATTCACTGTAGCTCCTTGGAATTCCAGCCGGCAGCCACTGTGGCACTTTGTACTTGGGGGGCCGCTTTTCACTGTAGCGATGCGGACTTTCTGACGGTTGGTGGAATAGCGCTTCGTCCTCTACATTAGTCCATTTTCAGGCTAGGCTTTCAGTGTGTGTGTGTGAGAAACTCCTGTAAATTGTGCTCCTGAATTATAGTGGTTTTCTGCCTCTCCGTGGATGTAGGGATTATTCTCGAACCACGTAAATCCTTGTGTTCATGTTCTGTTTTTTTTTTCCTTTTACTCTTCTCTGAATCGTTGTTTTGTCGTTGCGACTCCCGGCGTTTCCGCATCAAATACTTGAGTTGATCAATGTTGGCGGCATCACTGTCAGTAATAACAATGTCATCCATATAAACTACTAAAAGAATGCTTACTGCTGCAAATTGATGATAGAAAACAGAAGAATCCTTTATATTTTCGCACATGCCAAAGCTAAACATAACCGTGCAAAAACGGCCGAACCAAGCACGAAGTGGCTGTTTGGGTCCATATAATGATTGATCAAGACGACAAACCTTAGATGACTCCCCTGAGCAACAAACTCGGATGGTTGCTCCCATATAAACATCTCCATTAAGAAACCCATGGAGAAGCCAATGATAAGAGGCGGCAAGAGAGATAAGCGAACCGAGATCATCTTCGCCACTGGAGAAAACGTCTCAAAAGTGTTCAACTTCATATGTCTACGCATAACTTTTGGCAACAAGGCAAGTTTTGAGATGATTACGAGAGTCATCGATTTTAACATGCACTGTATAGATCTGTTTGGAACCGACCACCTATTTACCCAAAGATAGAGGGACAAGATCCCAAGTATGGTTGACATCCAGAGCCTGAAGTTCATCATGCATAGCCTGTAACAAGCGAAGAAAGGATTTGGCCTCAGCAACAATGCGCAGTGTCGAGTGAGCACCCAATGTCTCAATAACCCACGAGGCAGCCATAAATAATCTCTGATAAGCTTGACATGAGCATGAACCTTTGCGAAGCGCAATAGGCAACTCTAGTGATGGAAGATCAGGAGCAGGTGAGTCGTCAGGTGTGGTAACAGAATCAGGTGTTGGGGTGGCAGGTGTGCTAGGTCGGCGAGTATATACCTAGTCAAACCGTGATCTAACAACATCGCTAGGAAGAGATAGGGGTGGTGGTGTATTGAGAGAAAATGATAAAATAACTTCAAAATCAGGAACGACAGATGGTGGTGGGAAATCGAGAACAAAAAAAAACTGAGGATTCGACAAAGGAAACATCAGACAAGACAACATAACTCAAATTTGAAGAAAAACAACAATATCCGCACCGAGTTCTGGAATAACCAAAAAAATGCATTTGAGAGCACACGCATCAAACTTGGTAATCGAGAGGCGAATATCCCGAACATAACACACACAACAAAAAATGCATAGAGGTATAGAATGAGGTGAAATTATTTGAAACAAAGAATGAAATGGTGTATCCCCCTGAAGAACAAACGACAAAAGTCTGTTGATAAGATAGGTGGCTGTGAGAATGACATCACCCAAAAAAACGGTTGGAATTTTCTTCTGAAATAAAAGTGCACGAACAACTTCTAATAGATGACGGTTCTTTCGTTCTACAACATGGTTTTGTTGAGGTGCATCGGGATAAGGAGGGGGGTTGTCGCGAGAGGGGTAGGCGACATCAGAGCTCCTGTACAGGGAGGGGTGGGGGCAGCGCGAGGGTGAAGGGGTGCGACGTCGGGGCTTCGAGATAGAGAGAAGGGTGCCACGAGGGTGGTGGAGGAGGGCGTTGCGAGGGTGGAGGAGGGCTTCGTGAGGGTGGGGGGTGCGACGTCGGGGCTTCGATAGAGGGAGGTGGGCATCAAGATAGGGAGGTGGGCGTCGTGAGGGTGGAGGAGGGCGTCGTGAGGGTGGGGGGAGAGGGGGGTTACGTAACCTCTGATACCATGTTACGGTAAATCTCATACCTCATAAGGAGGTAGGGTTCTTTATTTATAGATGAAATAAAGATGAGAACAAAAATACAAGTCAACCCATTTAAACAATCAAACTTTGATCGTTGAATCTTATCATGAATGCCTAAATAACACTAATGAATAAAACTCTTTTTTACCATTTTCATCAATTTGTACTTTCACTGATAGAAATTTCTTCCAACAAGAATGGAGGTACGAATGAGTTCGATGGAGACAACCCATGAAAAAGATGGAAGAAACTAATTCTTCTCACAAAAATCAGTTTTGGGGTATTAATGCCCACTTTGAAGGGTCTTGCTAAAGGACAACAAGTGATTTATGACACTCTTTGTAGTGTTCAACGACTGAACCAAGGCATACCGAAACAGGAAAAAGGTTGCAGGGGAGGAGAGTTCTTCGTACACAACTTTGGTTTAAGAGGAGTCAAGACGAGAGAATTTCATTCTTGGAGGCAGAGAGAGGTATGAACCAAGAGGAATAGATTTACCTGTTCATACATGTTAAAGTAAAAGAGTAAAGACCCAATCCCCAAGGTGCCTCTCTAAAGGAGGTTTTGAGGTTATTTTATAATGAATAATAAAAACCACATCAGACCACAAGTTCGATGTGGGATGCAAACTCCAACGCTCTCTTTCAAGCTAGGTGTATCTAGATTGAACACATAAAGAAAAACAAAGCAATCAACAGACGCTGCAAACACTCTCTCTCAAGCTGAGCATACCCAGCTTTATTACAAAACAAGACAAAACAAAGAAAAGATAAACCGTCATAACTGCTGCTCCCTCTCAGGAAGGTGATGGATGATGGAAGAAGCCGCTGAAAAGGGTGTGCCAACGAGGCGTCGGGAAAGCCGCACAGGCAGGGCCGGTCGATGAAGCGTCGGAGAACCGCGGAGGAGCCGGTGAATGGGTGTCGCACGAGGAGACCGACGCCCAGAACAGGGCAACCGTGAGGGTGCGATGTGCAGGGACTCATCCTGCAGAAAGCAGCGGCGCGCAGGGAAGCGCGGGAGCATCGCGCCGGGAGTGCCTGTGCAGAAGGCCGAAGCGGAAGCAGAGGAGCCGCGCAGAGGCGGAGGATGTGCGGAAGCAGAAGAAGCAGCCGACCGACGGGAGGAGGCACGCGCAGCGGACGAGATCCGACCAGATTTGGGGAGGGGGGGCGCCGCTAGTGCCGTTGCGCGCACAGGGAGAAGTCGCGGTGGATGGGATCCGTCGGGAGGAGGCGCACGCATAGCAGGAGGCGAGGCCCACGTGGATCCGGCGGCGCGAATGGGAGGGCTGCGCACAGGGGTCGAGCAGAGTGAGGGGGCCGTCGCGGCGCACAGAGGGAGGAAAGCCGACCGACGACCTAATCTGTCAGGAATGAGCGCAGAGGAGTCCGGTGATGGAGGTGGGGCGTCCGTCGTTGAGCGCACCAGGGAGGGAGGTGGGGCCGGGAAACCGCGGAGGCGGGCCGAGAGTCCGCACAAGGAGGTGCCCAGAAGATGGCAGGGGGCGGCGCTGATGGTGGCCAAAGGGCCGAGGGCTGCCGCCTGCCACCGGGGGGGAATTGCTGGAAACCTAGACGAGAAAAAAATGGGAGGGATGGGGTTATACCTCATTTGATACCATGTAGTGAAGACCCAATCCCCAAGGTGCCTCTTGAAAGGAGACCTTGAAGTTATTTTATAATGAATAATAAAGACCATATCAGATCACAAGTCCGATGTGGGATGCAGACTCCAACAATACACAAGCTTGAATAGTGACAAGATTGAATTCACAAGCTGACTAGACAAGTAGATTTATAAATGTTAAAATGGAAGAGTGGTGACCCAATACCCAAGATGTCACTCTAAGGGAGACCTTGGTGTTTATAATGAATAATAAAGATGACATGATACCTAAATCCGATGTGGGACTCAGGTTAACTTAGCCTCTAACACTCCCCCTCAAGCTAGGTGTACCTAGTTTGGATACATAAGAAAACAAAAGAGAAACATTTTCACTCATAATACTCCCCCACAAGCTAGACATGCCCAACTTGAATACATAAAAAAAAAAGACTAAAAAGAATAGAATCCTCATATGCATTGCCCACTGGTTTTTCTCCACCTATTGCGCTCTCGCCCATGACTGCTAAAGGAAAGATGACCATCGTAGAACCCGTATTGCCGAGGTGAAACGACGTTCCACTATGTGGACCCAAATTGACGAGGTGAAACAACGTCTGACTAACGAACCCTAAAATGCTGAGGTGAAACGACGTCCGATTTTGCGGACCCTAAATTCCGATTGACACCAAATGCCTGAGGAACAGCAGGGAGCAACGGAGAAACTGATAGAGGCAAATAATCCATTTTGAAGCAGAGAAGGGAATGCACCAGTGGGGATGTCGACAACAGGAGGCGCGCGCAACAACAAGGGCGGCGAGAACAAAAGAAGGGTGACGTCGTGAACACCTGTTGGAGCAACGCCAAAAGAGGGCGGCCGGGATAAGGGGGTGTACGACAGTTCAGCGTCGGTCGGGGAAGGGTTGTTGCGCAATGGGAAGACAAAGCCGAGCTCAGGTGTCGATAGTGCGAAGCGCTCAGGCGGCGCCGGGCGGCAGAGCTGTTTAATGGAGGTGGCGGCACTGCGGAAGGGCGGGCGTCAACGGAGGCAGCGACGGTCCACAGTGCAGGAGCTCTTGATAGTGGACGATGGCGACGATGGTGATGACGACAGGAGATGTCGGCGTCGGTGGAGGTTCAACGACGGAGCGTGGAAGTCGGGCACAGTGACAATGGGTTCAACGACATGCATAGATCAGGCGCGGAGGTCTGGCAAAGGGCGGATGGGGGTAATGCGATGCTAGCGGCGACAAGAATTGGGAACAGATGGGGAGGGGTTAACGATGGAGGGGGCGACCGACTAAAATGAGGCTGCTAGCCGCCGCCCCCCCACAAGGGAAAATCCCTTAGAAAAAAAAACCTAGACGGAGAGGTACTAAACAGGAGGAGGGTATTTGGATTAGACCTCCTTTGATACCATGTTAAAATGGAAGAGTGGTGACCCAATACCCAAGATGTTTCTCTAAGAGAGGCCTTGGTGTCGATTTATAATAAATAATAAAAATGTCATGATACCTAAGTTCGATGCGGGGCTCCAGTCAACTTAACCTCTAACAATAAGTTTCCATGGGAAATGATCATCATTCTTGGACACCTCAGACCTAGATTTATTTCTTAGTTCAAGAAACTTCGGACAATTTGAAGCTCAGAGTCGAGCAAATTAGTATTTGATATATCTCCCCCTCCTTGATTCCAAATCTCACCTTACCTGGAAAGAGTTCAATCGACTCTAACCGCTACAATATAGAGGAAGGAAATCCACAGATCCAACTGAAAAACCTGCAACAGACCTAAATTAAAAAAATATACTGAGGGCTTGGAGAAACTTTCTCTTTGCATTGCCCCTTGAAGGTTTGATGTGTTTGTCTAAGTCAAGAACATTCTGACCACACTCAGCTGACCCAAAATTTCATCCTTCGAAAGTTGCAATAAATAGAGAAAAATCTATGAAGGGGGGGTGGGGAGGAAAAAGAAAAGACTAGAAACTGGAAAATGTAGGGGCATCAAGGGAATTTCTAGGTAGTTTGTGTTACTCATGTGGACAACGGTTTACACCCGAACATAATAAGATATTTCCTGGAGAACTGTAGCTTCTTGTTTGGAACTTTGTCAGGCTGAACGGTGAGCAAGCTCCCAAGGAGGGAAGCCAGATGAAACCAGCAAACCACTATGGATACAAGGTGGTATTTTGGCGGGGGGGGGGGGGGGGGGGTCCTCTAAAACGTATCAACACGTGAATAACACAAACTCCTCTCTATAAGTTCTCTTGATGCCCACTATTTTCCACCGCAACGATGTCTCAATATGAAATTCCTATCGGCAGGTCTGTCATCATGACCTCTCTTCTTGAAGATCATTAAATGCGAACTTCATGAGAAGTCTCAATGTCTTATGAGCCACAAGCACTTGGGAGTTTGTGTTACTCATGTGGACAACGGTTTACACCCGAACATAATAAGATATTTCCTGGAGAACTCTAGCTTCTTGTTTGGAACTTTGTCAGGTTGAATGGCGAACAAGCTCCCAAGGAGGGAAGCCAGATGAAACCAGCAAACCACCATGGAGACAAGGTGGTATTTTGGCGCGGGGGGGGGGTCCTCTAGATGTATCAACATGCGAGTAACACAAACTCCTCCCTAGGAGTTCTCTTGATGCCCTCTATTTTCCACTGCAACGATGTCTCAATATGGAATTCCTATCGGCAGGTCTGTCATCACGACCACTCTTCTTGAAGATCACCAAATGTGAACTTCATGAGAAGTCTCAATGTCTTATGAGCCTCCATCAACTGACAATCAAACATCATTTATGTCCCGTTAGAAAAATATTATCTAGACCATAGGATGTGTTTTAAAAATATTATCATAGCATCTCTAGTTTCTCATTATAGCCGAGAATTGCTATAACCTATTAATGTGATCAATAATCCAAAGGCATTATCAAATGTTACGATGTGATAAAATATTTATTGATATTCTGGTAATCGAAAATACAAAGTCGATTGGTACTAGGGCACCAATTTCAACAGACTCTCACTTACACTAGAGCCAATTGCTAACAACGTTTAACCCGCTAACTCTCACATAATATTCATGCTTCTGCTGAGATATGACTAGTTAATGGGTCTTTCCTTTTGTCCGCCGATATCTCATCAAACAGGATGCAAACTCATGTCATCACCATATATGCTCGATTTATCTCTCTTAACTTTTCGAAATGAACTCGTTTATAAACTATTATGGTCATGAATTTCGTCAGACAGTTCTATTTTAATCAAAGGGTCAAAGATATCTTGTTTCATTAATATGCAATGTACAAATCATTTCTGGACTTATTCAATTAATGTCATATCATAACGCACCCAACGTATACTACTTCGCCGCGAGCACATGTCACCACGGTTTTCATCCATACATCAAAGTACATGATTCACGATATACATTAATAATAATTTCAAGTCTAAAAACCAATACATACATTCGCAGATAGAAATTTTCAATAACACATAAAATATGCAAAATTACTATTAGCAGATCTACCCTCGTGATCTTCCTTCTTGGAGATCACCAAATGCAAACTTCATGAGAAGTCTCAATGTCTTATAAGCCTCTAACACCTGATAGTCAAACATCATTTGTTTCCCGTCAGACAAATGTTATCTATACCATAGGACACGTTTTAAGAATATTGTCATAGCACCTCTAAGTTTTCATTATAGTAGGAATTGCTATAACCTATTAATGCGACAAATATTCCAAGCACATTATCACATTAATGTTATGTAGAAGAACAATCACTATGTAATAGTATATTTATTGATATCTTGATAATCAAAAGTACAAATTCAGTAGGTTCCATGACATTAACTCCAATAGACTCTCATTTGTACTAGAGAAAACTGCTAACAACTTTTAACCCACTAACCCTCACATGATATTCATGCTTATGCTGAGGTATGACTTTAGTTAATTGGTCCTTCCCTTTGTCTACCAATATCTTATCAAGCAGGATGCATACTTGTATCATCACCCTATATGCTCGATTTATCTTTAACTTTCCGAAATGAACTTATCTATAAACTACCATGGTCATGGACTTCGTCGGACAATTTCATTTCAATCAAAGGGTCAGAGATATTTTCTTCCATTAATATGGAATAGACAAATCCTTTCTTGACTCATTTCAATCATTTCTCTTTATGAGCATACGTTGTCACAATTTTTATTCACACATCAAAGTACGCAATTCATGATATACGTTAATAATAATCTTAAGTTTAAGGGTCAATACACACACTCACAAACAGGAATATCCAATGACACATAAAACACATGAAAATATCACATTAATGTTATGCAGAAGAACAATCACTATTTAAGAATATCATCATAGCATCTCTAGGTTCTCATTATAGTGGGAAACTGCTATAACCTATTAGTACGGCGAATATTTCAAGAAAATTATCACATTAATGTTATGCAGAAGAACAGTCACTATTTAATAAGATGTTTATTGATATTCTGGTAATCGAAAGTACAAAGTTAGTTGGTTCTAGGATACCAACTCTGACAGGTTTTGGCGAGAAGCCAACTGTCTTGAGGGAAAAACAGGAATGGAAGCTAAATGTCTAGATATTTGGATAACCTCAAAACCTAAACTAATGAGTCACTTTTCCCATGTAATAACATCAGAACCTAAACCTAGATAGTTTACTCAATGCAACTAATTTTGAGAAAATATGTTCGAATAAAAAAATACAAGACCATGAGCAGAAATTTACCTCCGGAACCAATCTGATGGAATTTTGACCCAAGTCAAGAATTTGCAGTTGTTGTAAGCTTAATATATCTGATGGCACTTCATGTATTTGCATCCTTCTGTTATTCAGAAAAAAGGGCATTGAATACATTAATTAAGCTAAGCTAATCATATGCTTACATTCACGCAGGAATAAGCAGACCTTAGATAAAGTTCCTGCAATTCAGGTAATGCTGAGAATGGTGGATTTTTAGGCAATGAAGCAGCATTTCCACTCATATCCAGAATCTGAAGCTTGGAGACTTGTTGAAAGCTATCTGATGGAATCTGAATCAAGCAAAGTGATAAATGGAACATGCTACTGATAGAGACTACACATGGTGAGATAAAAGCTTAAAACAATATCAGCTCAGTTTATATTGGCCAAAAATTTCTGACACACATATATCCCCAGGCTTCAAAAACCATGTTTTTTTTCCTTTCATAATGATTTGCAGTTACACTCAGATCCTGTAGATGATAATTTAGAAATTTCATCCATCCAAATGCAACATGATATAAATGGCAATGGACAACTACCAGAATAATGTTACCTCTACCTGTTGGAGCAGATTATAGTCCAGCTTCAAACATGTAAGATTAGGAAGAGACCCTAAGGTTCCCCCAGGCCATTCTTTGATCTTGTTCCTCGATAAAATCAAAGACTGAAGAATTTGACAAGAGTGAGATGGGATTAAGACACATCAGTCCTCATAAATACATGAAAACAAAAAAGAAAGACGTTTGATGTAGTGATTGAATATAAGATTCAAAATATTTTGCAATAAACAGGTCCAGCCGAAAAATATAACCTTAAATAACTAGCAATTGCTAAGCCATTGCATTAAATAAGTTAGGTTTAATTGCTAAAGAAGGTCCACCGCTCGACTTTTCTCTCGAGTCCCCTAGGATTCTGCAAACCCTAGTCGCCACAAAGTTTCAGCGCCAGCCGATTCTCGACACATTGTCCCCCAATCCCAAACGTGAAATGACTTCCCTTCTACCCCTGTCTTCCGATTCAAAGGGTCCCCAGTTGAGGGTTTCGACGCTGGCTTCTGACCGTGGCATCACTAAAACGTTCCCTTGAGCTAATTGGGTCTGCTCGGTTATCTGTGGGGCTGCTCGGCGAATTCTGTGTACTCCTGTGCTTTGAGGATAAAGAAGAATATTATGAATGTTGGATGCATGGTTCATGGTGCTTCCAAAGTTATCAGATTAAGCTCCAAAAATGGTTTCCTTTCTTTCACAGTGAGTTTGAATCTCCAATGGTGTCGGTTTGAGTCGCTCTGGTTGGGATAGTTGGGCACCTTGTGCATCTCTTCAAACCCGACGCGCTGTTTTCTCTATCTTGGTCCATTGGCACCACCGTCAAGATTGACTTCTCAACAAAGAACCTTACAAGACCTTCAGTCCCCAGAGTCCAAATCGATCTCGATGTCTCTCCTCCCTTACCTCGCTCAATCTGGATTTGAAATGATTTTTTGGCTTCTTAAACCTCTGCACTACAGGAATCTCCCTTTTTTGTTCTTGTTGCAAGCGCCTAGGTCATTCCTCCTCTTCCTGTGACCTTTCTCTGCCCAAAACTATCTAGGTCCCTAAGTGTCTGTTGATCCAATTCCAGTTGCAACTGATCCCCCAACTGCTCTTTTCTGTTCCACATCAGTCACTGTGGTTGCCACGTTGGCTACTGTGGTTGCTTTGATCCAGCAGGAGGAGACACTTCAGGATGCACCAACTCCACCACTCCAGTCAATTCATTCCCTGCCCTCCCAGTGCTCATGGTAATTCTCCACAATCTCGTCACGGGGAAATGGATCAACATCCTCTGCTAAATCAACTGCCCCATCCTCGAGATTCTACTGCTCCTGTGTTTCCCCCTACCATTGCGAAGGTTAGCACTGAGGAGGACCCTTCAAGCTTTGCAAAATTTGTTTCATAGGAACACATGCCTAATACTGCTACGAACATCCCCCAAATATCAGGATCTTTATGCAACAATACAATTGATAAAATGTCTTAAGAAATACATCATCGACTCCGAGGCCTTCACCCTTATTCAGAACAATCGAGACCCCGTAAGGGCCCTTCTTCCCTTCAAAGATCGGCAGTCACAAGGTCTGCTTGCAAATGTGAATGTTAAACCCAGTTTATTGTATTTCTGGATAAAGGGTGTTTCCAGTCCCACATCGGATTATTCCAACTTGTAAATCTTTTCCTCTATCTATAAAAAAATGTCTTCACCTCTCCTTGAGGTAAGGGGAATTCACCATTGTACATGGTATCCGAGAGTAACTCTCGATAATTCTTTTTTTCCCCTCCCATTCGCTCCGCTCCACCCTCTAGCGAGATTCATCTCCGACGCCGGCGGAACCCTCCCTGCACCCTTCGCCCGCAGCATTGTTCCTTCCTCCCGGCGGAACCCTCCAAGCGGAACCCTACCGCCGCCTCCCTTTGCGGCTTCTCGGCCCGCCTCCCTCCGCAGCTTCCCGGCTCCACCTACCTTCACGGCTTCCCAATCCCACATCGGATTATTCCGACTTGTAAATCTTTTCCTCTATCTATAAAAGAATGTCTTCACCTCTCCTTGAGGTAAGGGGAATTCACCATTCTACAGTGAAATATCAACTTTCATTCCAAAGAATGCTCAAACAACCGAGAGAGTCTCTTTGACAGTCAAAATCCCTGCTATGGAGGTCCCGCTGAATTCTTCTGTTACCGATGACTCAACATTCAGAGAATGTCGTTCCACTCCTTGAGGGCCCCTCTAATTCAGAACGCTCCTCGCAGACAATCTCCGATTCCCCAAGTGCTGCCCTCCCCCCTCAACCAAGAAGCCTTTTGTTGACACTATTCTTTATCAATACATGTTCTGTAAAGTCCCTCTTTTACATGTTTACCCTCAAGAGTTTTGATTCGGGATGGGTTGCATCCCCTCTTCGCATGTTTGCTCTCTCAGTTATGTGCCAAGATTTTCCTTTGCCATAAGTGATGCTTTGAATAATTTTTCTTTTCAAAAAAATTGCTCAAGAAATTTACAATATTGTGCTCTTAGTTGTAAACAAAAACTATTCCAAAAAATAGCTAAGCATATGCACTGATACCTATCGAGCGATTAATGAGAACTGTACAAAGCGTACAAAGTTAAATTTACCACTAGCTGGCAAGCAAAGGCAAGAACAATTTTCTTTCCTTAACATTTTTACTGCCTAAGTGTGTGGGTGGGGAAAAATAACAACTATTACCGACCTGAAGAGAGAAACAGGAAGAAAGTTCAGCAGGCAGTTCTTCAATTAAGTTGCTAGAGAGATCAAGCTTTACAATTTCATTTGATTTACACACATCTGAAGGAACCCGTTTCAATTCCAAGGCTACTAGAGAAAGTTCCTGAGTCAAAACATAAGGGCCCGCAAAAAAATCATTACCTGACAGACACAAACATAAAAGGCCTGCAAAAAGTAACATTGCTCTACATAGAATCAGTTACAACATAGATGGAGAAACAAATGGAATACAACTCATAAAACAAATTGCATATTATACTGCAACTTTCCCAAGCAGAAGATCGTTGATCAGATAAAACACAGACCGCATAAGAAACTCTGAAATGATTGATTGTTATACCTTTGAGGTCTTTGACAACCAAGAAGTGGTGGCAACTACATCTTCCCTGACCGATGCATTTGCCCCAGACTCTACATTAATAAAGGAAATTCCATAACTAAAACTCGTAAGAATAATGTATTGAATTTTATGATTGAAGGTTTGTACTGCATAGAAAAACAGTGCAGCTAAGCCAAATGACAGGTGGATAAAAACTCAAGTCAGGCCGAACATAGGTTGATTGACATACCCTCTTCCACTGGGAGTTTACTTCTGAGATACTTCAGCAATGCAGGCGTTGGTCCAGACACCAATGAACTGAGAGGATGCAATTACAGACAAGGTAATCCAGGTAACTTCAAAAGGAAATAAAGTCAAAACATTAATAATAATAATAATAATTGATGCTGCTTCAAACCTTCGAAGAGTTCGCAAAGGATTGCCTGTGAGCAGAAGTTTTCTCAATGTTGTCATTGTGCCTGAACAGTGATTGATGCAGATATTAAATCTAGTAAGAACTGATAAACAGAAGCAATATGCATCAGACAGAAGTTAGCACCCATTTGAACCTTGTTGGACCCCATTTAAGTGGGCCTTTCTGAGTCCCACATCGGACTTACCCTCCGTGTAATTAGATTTACTCATCTATAAAAGAATATCCCCACCTCACATTGAGGTAAGGGGAATTCACTATTTACATGGTATCAGAGGGATCTTAATCCCGACCCTCCCTCCCAGCGGATTCCCGGTTCTATCCGGCCCCGCCTCTCTCCCCCCCTCTGGCCTTGCCCTTCCCGCAGGCCACCTCTCCAGCCCGGCGTTTCTCCCGGCGGTCCTCCCTCCAGGCGCGCTCCTTTCCCGGCGGCCCTCCCTCCAGGCGCGCGTTCCTCCCGGCGGCCCTCCCTCCAGGCGCGCTCCTCTCCCGGCGGCCCTCTAGCCCCGCCGCTCCTCTCCCGACGGCCCTCTCGCCCAGCGGCTCCCGGCCCCGGCTTCCGGCGCCCTCCCACGGCGCGCCCTCGCCCAGCGCTCCCGCCGCTTCTCGCCCGACGGCCCGTTCGCCCAGCGGCTCCCCTCCCCGTGCCCTTCACCAGCGGCGGCTCCCGGCCCCGGCTTCCAGCGCCCTCCCACGGCGCGCCCTCGCCCAGCGCCGCCCTCCTCCCAGCTGCACCCTCACCCGGCGCCCGCGCCCTAGCCCTAGCGGCGCCCGCGCCCCAGCGATGCCCTTGCCCCGACATCACCCTCGCCCGGCGCCCGCGCCCTGGCCCCAGCGGCGCGCTCGCCCCCACAGAGCCCTCGCCCAGCGCCAGCCCCTCGCCCGAGCGTTTCCCTCTGAGCGCGACCCCCCGTCGCCGCTCCCTCCGGCGACATCTCCAGGCCGCCTCCATTCCAACGCGCGACTCCCGACAACCAGATCCAGCGCCCGCCCTCCATGGACGCTTCCTCAGTTCTGCCGTCCCTGATCACCGCCTCCTCCCGGCTTGTTGATGACCGACTGGACGCCACAAATTTCTCCGTCTGGCGGAAGACGGTCTTGATGTCCTTACGCGGCATGGGACTTCATTCTCATCTTGAGAAACCCCCATCCGCCATCACTGACCCCAAATTCGACTCTTGGCAACTGGCGGACAACAAAATTTTCTCATTGCTGGTCAACTCAATGGACTGATCGGTGAAAGATGCCACCAGAACTGCCAACACTGTCAAAGAGCTATGGGATTCATTGATTGTCATGTACTCCGAGACCAATAACTTGGCTCGGGTCTCTGACGTTCTACAGCGTCTCTCCCACATCCGACAGCAGGATCGGACCTTTCCGACCTATTTCATGGAATGGAAGGGTCTCCGAGACGAACTGCAAGAACTCTGGCCTGTTCCTCAGACTCCGGCAGAAGCACAGACTCAACGGGACCAGCTCTGCCTTTTCAATCTCCTGAATGGCCTCGCCCCGGACTACGCCACGACGGCCACTGAGATGCTAGCCAACCCGTCTACGCTGGATATCCCGCAGGTCTATCATCGCCTGCAGAAGGCTCATCGGGCCCTTGCACCACCCGTCCCAATCCCTGATCACACTGCTCTACTGGGACGTGGCGGTGGCCGCCCTACCGGCCCTCGTGGACGTGACCGTGGAGACGGCCGACCTCGCCCCCTCTGCCAGCACTGTGGCAAGCTCGGCCACCTGGTCGACCGCTGCTGGGTTCTTCATGGTCGTCCCGATTCGCACCCCCGCCAGGGCCAGACTGCGATTCGCGATGCATCATCACCTGCTGCTGCTCTTCCACCATCTTTGGATCTCTCCCTGGCTGAGATCCAGCTGATTCACGATCATCGGGCCACCACCATGCCGGGCTCTTCATCAGCATCTCTTGCCCATTCTGGTGGTCCCACTGCTTTTGTCAGTCATCGTTCCCCTGCATTGATGCTTGACTCAGGTGCGTCCGACCACCTCACCGGGGATGCAGGTATACTCTCCAACTACCGTCCCTATACTGGATCCTCAGCCATCACTGTTGCTGATGGGTCCACTCTCCCCATAGCCGGCTTTGGTACATGTTCCCTCACCTCCTCCCTACACCTATCCTCGGTGGCTCATGTACCCCGCAGTCCATTTAACCTGCTTTCCATCAGCAAGCTGACCAAGGATCTCAATTGTAATGCTATCTTTACCTCGTCTTCTGTTTTGTTTCAGGAGTGGACGACGAACTAGGAACTTGGTAGAGGCCAGCTTCGGGATGGGGTGTACATGTTCGATGGCCCGACTTCCATCGCCTGCACGTATGTCACAACTCGTGCCGTAGACCTCCATTCTCGGTTGGGCCACCCCTCCGCCTCCGCTCTTCATCAGCTCTATCCCGATATTAGTCCCCGTTTATCTTTTCCTTGTGAGTCGTGCCGTTTTGCGAAACACCATCGCATATCATATTTTCCTCGAGTTGACACACGGGCCGCCAAACCCTTTGATTTGGTTCATTCCGATGTATGGGGTCCCTGTGCCAGCTCGAGTCAATCTGGGTATAAATATTACATTTCTTTCATTGATGATTATTCCTGTATGACATGGCTTTACCTCCTTCGAGATCGGACAGAGGTTCTCTCCACCTTTCAGACCTTCTACCATAAGATCCAGACACAGTTTTCTATCCCTGTGAAATGTCTCCGATCTGACAATGGGCGGGAATACTTATCCACTCCATTTCAGCAGTTTCTGCAGGCCCACGGCATCATCCATCAGACCTCCTGTCCTGATACCCCTCAGCAAAATGGGGTGGCCGAGCGGAAACACCGGCATATTCTGGAAACCGCTCGTGCCCTCCTCTTCCACCGCCAGATACCTCTTCTCTTCTGGGGGGATGTCATCCTCACTGCTACTTATCTTCTCAATCATTTTCCCTCCTCCATCTTTCAGGGGGAGACTCCTTTCCATACCCTGTTCCCCTATATTCCTCCTCACTCCCTTCCACACCGCGTCTTCGGATGTCTCTGCTATGTCCGGGACACTCGCCTCAATCTCTCTAAACTTTCTCCTAAATCCCTTCGATGTATTTTTCTCAGATATTCCCGCACTCAGCGCGGGTACTGATGCTTCTCTCCCGACCTACGCCGGTATATCACCTCTGCCGGCGTCTCGTTTGTCGAGAGCTCCCCTTTCACTCCACCATCTCCTCATCCAGACACTACCATCGATGACTGTCTTCCCCTCATGATTCACCCGCCTCTGGTGTCTCCTCCTACCGGTCATCTCTTTGGACAGACCTACTCTCGTCGTCCATCCGCTGTACCCCCCATCCAGGTCGAGGACAACATTGTTCCCACTTCGTCCAATGCTCCCGTCACAGCTCCCGAGGACTTGCCGATTGCGCTCCGAAAAGGTACTCGCTCGTGTCAGACTACTCTCTTTGTATCTTCATACAGGGGTCTGTCAGCTCTGGAGACCGTGTTGATTCCTCGAACAGTGGGTGAAGCCAAATCTCACCCCGGGTGGCTAGCAGCAATGCGTGATGAATTGCAAGCTCTGGATGACAACCATACATGAGATCTTGTTCCACTCCCGGCAGGCAAACAGGCGGTCGGCTGTAAATGAATCTATACGATCCGTCTCAATCCCGATGGCTCTCTTTGCCGCCTCAAAGCCCGGCTTGTGGCAAAGGGATTTGCTCAGACATATGGCATCGACTACTTTGAGACATTCTCTCCAGTCGCAAAGATGGCCTCTGTTCGCCTATTCATATCTCTGGCTGCTCATCATCACTGGCCACTTCATCAACTGGATGTGAAGAATGCTTTTCTTCATGGCTTTCTTGACGAAGAAATCTACCTGCAGCAGCCCCTGGCTTTTCTGCCTCTGGTGCTGACTCCCATGTTTGTCGTCTCCGTCGATCCCTCTACGGCCTCAAACAGTCTCCTCGAGCATGGTTTGGCCGCTTCAGCACCGTCGTCATAGCCATTGGCCTCTCTCGCAGTATGAAAGATCACACAGTCTTCTTCCGTACGACGACGCACGACTGTATCTTGCTTGTGGTATATGTTGATGATATCATCATCACAGGGAGCGACTCCAAAGGCATCGCCAGCCTCAAGGCGCATCTTCACCAACACTTTCACACCAAAGATCTTGGTCCCCTCACCTACTTCCTTGGCATCGAGGTCTCCCGGACTGCGGACACTATCTCTCTCTGCCATCGCAAGTATGCTCTTGATATCTTGCAGGATGCCAGGTTGAGCACAACCACTGCAGTGGACACTCCACTTGAGCCTGGGGAACGCTCTCTTCATACCGACTCAGAACCATTTCCTCATCCCGAGAGCTATCGACGTCTGGTCAGTAAACTCAACTATCTCACCATGACGCGCCCCGACATTGTCTGCGCCGTTGGCAAAGTCATCCAGTTCATGGAGCATCCAACCAGATCTCAGTGGGATGCTATCCTCCGCATTGCCAAATACATCAAGAGAGACCCTGCACGTGGCATTCAGTACTCACATCATGGTCACATGGATGTTGAGGCCTTCTGTGATGCGGACTATGAAGGTTGCCTCGCTACCCGCAAGTCTACTTCGGGATTCACCGTGTTCTTTGTCGGTAATCTCATCTCTTGGCGCGGCAAGAAGCAGACTGTCGTCTCCAGATCGAGTGCCGAGGCCGAGTATCGAGCCATGACCACAGTCACTACTGAGATCCTCTGGTTTCGTCATCTCCTCCATGAGCTCGGTTTCCCAGCACCGACTCCAGCTCATATCTGGTGTGACAATTAGGCAGCCACGAAGATTGCCTCGAATCCCGTTTTCCATGAACGGACGAAGCATATCGAGTTGAACTGTCACTTTCTCCGCCACCATCTGGAGCAGAACCATATCAGTTTTGGCAATATCCCGACGGCAGATCAGCTTGCCGATCTCTTCACCAAAGGCCTCCCAGTAGCTCTTCTTGAGTCTCTCACTACCAGGCTGGGTATTCACAGACTCCATGGCCCAGCTTGAGGGGGAGTATGAGATGGTCTTTGTGTCTTGTCGTCTTTTTCTTTGTGGGACTCTATCCAATCTGGGCATGTCCAGCTTGAGGGGGAGTGTTGGATCCCATTTAAGTTTAAATGGGTCTTTCTGAGTCCCACATCGGACTTACCCTCCGTGTAATTAGATTTACTCATCTATAAAAGAATATCCCCACCTCACATTGAGGTAAGGGAAATTCACTATTTACAAACCTTTTCCAGTAAACGATCATATGCGAGACTTGTACTCAACAATTGAAAATAAAAAACAGAGGAAAGAGTGGGGAATTATTGGAAGTTCAAGATCTTTTAGTAAAAAAGAGCAAAAAAACTGAGGCTGATAAATAATGATTAAGGTATTACAAGCCAAATGATAAAATGGCGATGATCATGATCCCACGACATTGTTAAAAAGTGCAAGCAGAAGCACTAGTCATGTGCCCAAGTTATTTTACCACATTGGAGGTGTGTTTTTTTCATTTCATTTCATTTTTCTTTTTTTTCTCCTGTGTTCCACGTGAGGCCAGGAGGAGCACTAAATAGTCCTGAAGCATTGACTTAAGAAGTCCAAAAAGGAGGATTGAACTTTGCGAACATACTCAACATAAACAAATGTCTAGAACAGATGACACCATCAAAAAATGAACGGAAATTTCAACAAAAGAGCAGGCTGAAACAATTATTCAATGGTTCACAAGCAAATATTTGTAGACCGGTACAAGTCCCTACCTCAAGGAGAGGTGGAGACACTTTTTTATAGATAGAGGAAAAGATTTACAAGTCGGAATAATCCGATAAGGGACTAAACACCCTTTACCCAAAAATACAATAAACCGGGTTTAACACTCCCCCTCAAGGTAGTACATGATAGCTTGGAAAAGAGTCCCACAAAAAAGAAAAACACTAACAAAGACCATACACACTCCCTCCCAAGCTGGGTCGCTGATGCGGTTGATGCCCAACTTGGTACAGAGGGAGTCAAGTCAAGCTCCCGGGAGGCGTTTGGTGAAGATGTCGGAAAACTGATCAGCCGTTGGAATGTAGTTGAAACTAACATGGTGATGCTCAACGTGATGGCGAAGAAAGTGCAAATCCACCTTGATATGCTTCGTGTGTTCATGAAAGACATGATTGAAAGCAATTTTTGTGGCTATCTGATTATCACACCAAATATGAGCAAATGATTGTAGTGAGAAACCAATCTCATGGAGAAGATGACGAAGCCAAAGAATTTCAGTAGTGACTGTGACCATTCGCACGGTATTTTGATTCAGCACTGGACCGGGAGATGACAATCTGTTTCTTGTTGCGCTGTGAGATTAAGTTCTCTGCCAGAAAAATGGCAAAGACAGACGTAGATTTTTGGGTAGCTAAGCAACATCACAGAAGGCCTCAATATTCAAATGATCGTGATGTGAATACTGAAGACCACAGACAGAGTCTTAATGAATTTGGCAATGCAAAGGGTAACATCCCACTGAGATTTTGTTGGATGTTCCATGAATTGGCTAACCTAGCTAACAACGCATGCAATGTCTGGACGAGTCATGGTGAGATAATTGAGTTTTTCCACAAGACGACGGTACCTCTCTGGGTGAGAGTATGGTTTCGTGCTGTCATAAAGAGACTGTTCTCTGGGCTCAAGAGGAGTATCAACGACAGTTGTCTGAGTCAAACCAGCATCCTGCATATTTCCGTTGACAAAGAAAGATGGTGTCCGGAGAACGGGAGACCTCAATGCCAAAGAAGTATATCAGAGGAACCAGATCTATTTTGAAATTGTTGTTGAAGATACACCTTTAGATGAACGATTCCATTTGAGTCACTTCCAGTTATAATGATATATATCATCAGCAAGGACAACCAGAAGGATACAGCCGGAGGACGTCGTGCAGTAGAAGACACTATGGTTCTCCATACTCTGAGATAGATCAAATGTAGTGACGACAGTGCAGAATCTTCCAAACCATGCACGGGGAGACTACTTGAGGCCATATAGAGAGTGACGAAGTCGACAGAAATGAGAATCGGCTCCTGAGGCACGGAAGCTAAGAGCTTGTTAGGATATACCTCTTCTTGAAGAAAACCATGTAGAAAGGGATTTTTGACATCAAGTTTAAGAAGAGACCAATGATGATGAGCGATAAGAGAGGTGGATAATCGGACAAATGTCATCTTCGCAACCGGAGAGAAAGTATCAAAATAATCGACACCATATGTCTGAACAAAGCCTTTTGCCACAAGTCTGACTTTAAGGTGATGAAGAGTGTCATCTGCATTAAGGCATACCGTATAAATCCATTTGTTGCCGGCTACCTATTTACCTGCCGGAAGGGGGACCTGATCCCGAGTATGATTGTCGTCAAGAGCCTGCAATTCATCCTGTATTGGTTGAAGCCACCTAGAGTGAGATTTGGCGTCGCCAACCATGCGAGGAATAGATATCGTCTCTAGAGCAGAAAGACCTCTGTATGAGGATGTGTAAAGAGGAGTATTATGACAAGAATGAATACGTTTTCACAATGCAATGAGCAAGTCATTTGTTACCGGAGCAGGAGCGTTGGACGAAGCTGAGGAGATGGTGTCCTCGACCTGGACGGAGGACACATTCGATGGGCGACAAGAGTAGACAGTACCAAACCGGTGATCAACAGAATGGAACACCTGAGGCAAAGGTGGGTGGACGATGAGAGGAAAACAATCATCGATGATATCTGGATGAGAAGAGGGAGGATAGAAAGGAGAGCACTCAACAAAAGATACATCAACAGAGATGATATAACGTTATAGGTCTGAAGAGAAATATCGGTATCCACACTGAGTGCGGAAATATCCAAGAAAGATGCAACAAAGGGATTTGAAAGAAAATTTTGAGAGGTTGGGACGAGTGTCACAGGCATAACAAAGACACCCAAAACACATGGAATGGAAGCGGGTGAGGAGGGAGAGAGAAGAACAGAGCCCGAAAAGGAGTCTCTCCCTGAAAGATAGAAGAAGGAAGACGATTTATGAGGTATGTAGTAGTAAGGATGATATCCCAAAAAAAAAGAGGCACCTGCATGTGGAATAAGAGAGCACGAGCAGTCTCCAGAATATGACGATGTTTACGTTCGGCCACTACATTCTGCTGAGGTGTATCGGGCCAGGATGTCTGATAAATGATGCATTTATCCTTGAGAAACTGCTGAAGGGAAGTGGATAAATATTTTCAGCCATTGTCCGAGCGGAGACATTTAATACGCTTGGAGAATTGAGTATGAATTTCATGGTAAAAGGTTTTGAAAATATCACAAACCTCAGAACGATCACGAAGGAGATATAATCATGTCATCTGAGAGTAGTCATCAATAAAGGAAACATAATAACTGTACCCTGACTGGCTAGGAACCCTGCAAGGACCCCATACATTGAAATGAACAAGGTCAAAAGGATTCACTGCACGCGTTTCCAATCAAGTAACATACGTCATCCTATGATGTTTAGCAAACTTGCAGGATTCACAAAGAAAAGGTGTGGATTGAATTGGGGGCAAAGCTTATGTAAGACGAAAGTCGGTGGATAACCAAGGCGAAAATGTAGGTCGAGGGCACGAGCAGAGGTGGATGAGCAAGCAAGAGATGGTGGGGTATCGAACATGTACGCCCCATCACTAAGACGACCTCTACCAAGTTCCCGATTCGTCAACCGCTCCTAAAAAACATAAGAAGATGTAAAAGTAGCAACACAATTTAAGTCTTTTGTGAGTTTACTTATGGAGGTAAGATTAAAAGGACTGTAAGGAACATGAGCTACTGAAGACAAACGAATACACAGAGTCAATGAACATGTGTTAAATTTCGCAATAGGGATTGTAGATCCATCAACAACAGTAATTGCAGAGGCACCAGTATACGGATGTTAGGTAGTAAGCATACCTGAATCTCCTGTGAGATATTCACACGCATCAGAGTCGAGCATCCAAGCTGTCGGTCGATGAGATATACACGCGGTAGGGTCACCAGTCAGAGTAATGGTGGCTTGAGAAGAGGAATGTGGCAAAACAACCCGATAAGATTGTATAAATCCAATCTCCTCCTTCAAGAATGCCAGTTTGTGACAGATACTGGATGATAAGGAGGATAAAGACTGTCTGGGTATGCAGAGTGCGTGAGGGACGTCGCGCTCAGGGAGGGTCGTCGAGCGCACAGGCGGGGCTAGCGGGTAGGGGAGGTAGCACTCCAGATCTGGACGGCGTCGGAGGAAGGGTCGCCGCTGGTTGGGGTAGCTGGACTGGAGCGGCGAGAAGAGGTAGTCGTGGCTCACAGGGGGTGCCGGGGTGGAGAGGGTTGTTGCCATCGCACAGGAGGCGTTGGACAGGAGAGTAGCGAAGGAGGCATCGGGAAGGAGAATGACGGGGCGCCGGGATAGCAGGCGCAGGCGGGGCCGGTCGACGCGGTGCCGGGATAGCTGTGCAGGGAGGTAAGGTCAGGAAGCCATACAGGGAGGCGGGTCCGGGAAGCCGCATAGGAAGGAGGCGTCGGGAGGGAGCCGCAGAAGGAGGCAGGACTGCTGCAGAGAAACAAAGGGCCATGGGCGGCAGGAGCCGCGGTTGAGTGCGGAGCGCAGCGGATGGGAGGGGAAAAATTTATCGGGAGTCGCCCTTTGATACCATGTAGACCGGTACAAGTCTACCTCAAGAAGAGGTGAGAACATTCTTTTATAGATAGATGAAAAGATTTACAAGTCGGGATAATCCGATGTGGAACTAAACACCCTTTACCTAGAAAGACAATAAACTGAGTTTAACAATTATTATTATCATTTGGCCAAACAAGAGGTTCATTTGAAACCGTAAAAACCCAATTGCTAGATAGAGAAGAATTGTCATATCATTCAGTTTTTCAAACATCATGAAAAAGTATGTAATACAACAATGAATTCCCCTTCACGAGTAAAAGCTCATGGATCTCCTATTCAAGTGAATTTTCAATTGTCTTGATGTAAACAAACAGGACAGATGATGCGAAATTGATATGTATCACTTCTCAAATACTCAAATGGGATGAACTTAGTCTCATTCAGGAGAGAATATTAAACCACAATAAGGGAACAACAAAAACAAGAACTTTTGGATGGTTGCATTTAAGAGAATTAGCACAAAAAATCATTAAATGTTCAAGATCGAGGCAGCTCTCTTCAAATGCTTCCTCTGGATGCTTTTCATGAGTATCATGCCTGCAAATATTTGGTCCCGAGCATTCCTGCAGATTCCATGGATTTTGAAGATCTAAGAAGAGGCAAATAGGTTTTGGAATTTTAACAGTTTTCATCAATGCAGAATATTTCACTCAAGAGGAGTGTCTGCATAATCAAAACCCGGTAGATATCACTTTTGCTTCTTTGATAGGGAGTTGCTTCCCTTGCATCTTTAAGAGTTTACTTGGGTTTCTTAAAAAAACCTTCTCAGGCTTGAAGAGGGATCAAATTGCATCTCTAACATGACGCCTTTCATCAATTCTTTTTTCTCACATTTAGTGATTTCTCATTCCTGTTGCAGGGATCGGTGGTTTTTTCTTTTTTTCATAAAATTTACATTTAATTATTCATAGGAACCTCAAACTTTTTATCACTGTGCTGTGGATGCTAAATGTAGGAGCTTCATCAACTGATTGCAGAAATCCTTTCACATACACATTAAGTAATTGGTTTGTCATTGACACTGAAAAATCCAACAGTTTACCCAACCAAGCTAAAATCAGCTTTCCCATCAAGATAGGGTGTCATTGTATGAATTGCAGGCAATCTTATCATATCCCACAATAATTAAGGTGAGATTTTCTGCCACTGAGAACCGAATGACTCCATGCTTACCAATTTCAGGAGGCAAGTTGGTCAGTGAATTGTTTGATAAATCGAGAACTGAAAGATTCAATTTGCATGACTCCACTGGATACTCCTTCAACTGCACATAATCAAACAATAACAACGTTATAAAAAATTTGACAATTGCCCAGTAATGGCACATGAAGCAACAAAATCATCAACTGATAGCAGTGACATTAAGTTAAAGTTTCATGAATCTAGTCAAGAAATATTTCCACATTGCTATCCCCATAAAAAGTGCAGCACCTTTATTTATTTAATTTAATGCAAAAAGTGTGATTTCATTAAATGTGGGGTTAAGAGTATATGCCAATTTGAAAAGGTAAAAAATAGTAAATACACGACATAAATTACAAACCCTGAAGGCCGTAAATTATTATTATTATTATTTTCTTTTAATATGTGAAGTTGTACTTAAATTTAATGAAGTAACAAAGTATCAAAGCTTGAAACGGCAGCCCATGATTGGGGCCAATTCCCAGAGAACCAAGGAGAAGGTGGCGTAAGACCATCTCCAATCCATGCCAAAATGGCGTAAAAACTGCGAAATGCAATATATGGTACTCGAACCCAGCGCCGAACCAAACATCATTTTAGGGGTGATGCTGATAGAATTACGAGAAGCCAGCAAGGCAGCCTGGAAAGAACCTTCTGGAAGGGGCAAAGTAGTCTTTGTACAGGAGGGCAGCTGGCTGTGGGCCATGGGGAGTTGAAAGTGGTTATAAGGGAATCTAATGTGGGGCCCAAGGGGAGCTGACAGGTGGTTATATAAGGGAGGGAGTGTGTAATGACCCGCCAATCCTCATTGGCTTGAGAGCTCAACGAGTCATTACTAGGCCTTAAGCAACATCCCCAAGGCGCCAAAGGCTGACAATAAATGCCGAAGGGTTTCAAAATAAGTGGGGGACGATTTACTCTTTTAGAACATACCACAGAGCCAACAACCATAACCCAACAAATCAACTAAATGATGCATGATAAAAGCTAAGACAACTCAACCAATTCTTTTATCATAAACCAACCAAAAGTACCACAGCGGAAACCAACACTAAATCAGAGTAAACAGCGGGAAGACAAACTCAAATACTACAAGACGACAACCCAACTCCATGCTCCACCAGCTCCAAGCTCCAACGTCACGAACCAGCTCAAGTATCACGAAGTAGTGCTATGAACATGTGATAGTTTACCTTTGCCAACATCCCGATATATGACATCTGCAAAAGCACCAACGTGCCAAAGCAGGGGGTGAGTAATAAAACTCAGTAGGTTTTCCCCGATGACTTCCCAACCCATGCCTCTAGGATAAAACATGTTAGCACATTTATATAAAACAATTTATATAAAACAATTCCAAAACAGTTCACAATATAACAAGTTCCACGTCAAAACCATTTTCCAACAAAACCCATCTTTCTCAAGAAAAGCAACCAAGCAAAGTTTCCAATCAAAATCCCCTTTCCATTTTGGCACATTCATTCCATTTCACAAATCCACACAACCAACCATTTCACAACCCGTGAAATCAACCATGCATGCTTCGTTATGACAGTTTCATACTCATGAGCGGTCTTTCGTCGATCTACCAAGTCGTCACAAGGTAATTATTCCCCATGTGCCATTACACTTTTAGCACGGAGCACAAGGTCATATTTCAACCAAGCCTCGTAAATGCAATATGAACACACACACCAAGTATGCCCAAAATCCACACCATTCCAACCATGCCAAAACCATTTCAGTAAAACCCTTTTATTGAAAACCTTTTTCCCGCAAACCATTTCCCAAATCCAACAAAGCCATATTTTAAAATCACTATTTTAAAATCAAGAAACCAAAACACTTTGCACAAACCATTCTTTCAATTTCCACAATTCCATCAAACCCATAAATCATCACTAAAGAAGATTTATAACATGCTTTGCACCACAATTTCACAATCAAAACCAAGCAATTAAATCAAATGGAACTAAGCCTTCAAGTTCTAAGAAAGAGGAATCGAGAGTGAAGCCACCTACCTCAAAGGTTTTGACGAAAACCTTAACAAACGGAGAACGCACAAGAAAATCCGGCTGATTCACCAAGGATCCTCCTTAGATCTCTTCTCCTAACACAACCAAGACCAAATCTCATCATGTTTGGCATCCACACACTTAGATCTACCCATAACGGGCGTAGATCTAAGAAACCGAGAGAAGAGGAGAAGTAGATCTAAGTAGATCTGAGAAACCAAACAAGAACGATCACATACCTCAAGAATCCGGCTTCGATTCGTCAAGAGAAGCCTTCGGATCGCCTCCGGAACGATGGGAGAACCCTCTTTGACCTTAGGAGAACCAAAATCCCGAGTTAGGGCCGCTTACGAGCTTAAACGAGGCACTTAGAGGCAAAAACGCGTGAGATCCACCTTTATAGGATCTCGTTTAAGTGGGCGCACGGTTAGTTCGCACGGATTGACAAACTGTGCGCTAACCGTGCGTTAGCTACTGCCTCGACCACCCTTCTCGCACGGTTTGGCCGCACGGTTAGACAAACCGTGCGCCGCCCGTGCGGAAGTTACTGCCTCCAATACCAACTCCGCACGGTTTAGACAAACCGTGCGCCTCCCGTGCGACTCCCCTTTTTGCCCCAAAACTCATTCCAAGTTCTCCCGACTCTCCCATACGTCACCCTTAACTTTATAACCATAAAAAGCATCAAGAAAGGGTTACATACCAAAAACCGGGGGTACTACATTCTCCCCACCATTGACCTTTCCGTCCCCAGAAAGTAGAAAATCATCGTTTGCCTGAAAGAGTTCTGACCACTGCTCTTTCATTTCTTTCTCGCGTTCCTAAGTCTTTTCCTGAATCTGATCATGCTGCCATAAAACCCGCACTAGACCGATGCTTTTTCCACGCAAGACTTTCTCTTGCGTATCCACAATCCGTACCGGGATATGTATCAACGAAGCATTTGGCTCTAGGTCAACGTGATCCCATCTGATCACATGGTCAGGATCAGGTTGATACTTTTTCAACTGTGATACATGGAACACATTATGCACCGAACTAAACCGTAGTGGTAATGCAAACCGATATGCCACCTCTCCAACCCGTTCCAGTATCTCAAAGGGGTCAATGTATCTAGGAGATAACTTGCCCTGCTTCCCGAAACGACGATGTCCAAGTCTTGGAGAGATCCTCAAGAAGACATGATCACCCACAACGAATGACAACGGTCTCCGACGGTGATCTGCATAAGATTTCCGACGACTCTAAGCCGTCCCCATCCTCTTTCTAATCAACTGGATCTTCTCTGTTGTCTCTTGGACAAGGCTTGGCCCGACTAGTAAAGTTTCACCCTTTTCCACCCAGCATAGTGGAGAACGACAAGGACGCCCATACAATGCTTCAAACGGAGCCATGCGTATCGAGGCTTGATAGTTGTTATTATATGAGAATCTCCACTAAGGGTATATGCTCCTCCCATGAGCCACCAAAATCCATTACACAAGCCCGCAACATGTCTTCCAACGTTTGTATCGTCCGCTCGGATTGCCCATCCGTCTGAGGATGATATGCCGTGCTCATAGTCAACTGAGTTCCGAGGGCTTGCTGTAATGATTTCCAGAAACAAGATGTAAACCTCGGATCTCTAACTGAGACTATAGACACTGGTACACCATGCCTCTTTACCACTTCTCAGATATAGATTTTTAAAAGATCTTCCACCGTATGAGTTTCACGAATAGGGATGAAATGGACCGACTTGGTTAGACGATCCACTATCACCCAAATGACATCGTGTTTCCGGACCGTTCTTGGAAGACCTGTAACAAAATCCATTGCTATCTGATCTCATTTCCACACTGGGATAGGTAAAGATTGTAACATACCAGCTGGTCTCTGATGCTCTGCTTTAATCTGCTGACAAGTTAAGCACCGTGAGACGAACTCGACCACTTTCCTTTTCACGTCGCTCCACCAAAACTACGCCTTCAACGCCCTATACATCTTCTGTGTACCTGGGTGCACAGCCCATCTTGAATGGTGATAAGCATGAAGGAGGTTGTTCCTGACAAACCATAGGTACAACCATCCGATCTCTGAAACACAAAACGGAACCCCCATCAAGTTTCCAGCCATCAATGGTCTCCCCACCATTGAGGTTTGAACTTACAACCAGACATTCTGCATCAGATGTTTGTGCTTCTTTGATCATCTTTACTAAATCAGGAACAAGCGTAGCTGAAAAGAAAACTGCAACATCACCTCAGTTTTCACATTCCACATGCATGTCGGCTAAGACCGACATCAACTGTCATTCATCTGACGCTACTTTCGCTAACTGAGCGTATGACTTTCTACTCAATGCATCCGCCACCGAATTCTCTTTTCCTGGTGTGTACATCAAGTCAAAGTCAAACATCTGGAGATATTCCATCCACCTCCTTTGCCTCAAATTCAAATCTCGTTGTGAGAAAATGTGTTTCAAGCTTTTGTGATCTGTAAACACAGTAAATTTCTCACCGAAGAGATAATGTCTCCATGTTTTCAAAGCATGGACGACTGCAGCCAACTCCAAATCATGTGTTGGGTAATTTTTCTCATGCACCCTCAACTGCCTTGAGCCATAAGCAACCACATGGTCTCCTTGCATGAGAACACAACCCAACCCTGTTCCCGAAGCATCACAATACACCACATACCCATGTCCTGATTCCGACAAAATCAAGATGGGTTCTGATGTAAGGCAAAATTTCAACTCCTGAAAAGATCTCTGACATTCTTCAGTCCATTGAAATGCACTGTTCTTCTTTGTCAATGCTGTCATAGGCGAAGCTAGTCGTGAGAAGTCACGGACAAAGCGTCGGTAATAACCAGCTAGACCAAAAAAACTTCGTATTTCAAAGACATTCTTCGGCGGTTGCCAAGAAAGAACAGCTTCTATCTTTTCTGGATCCACTGAAACACATTTCTCAGAAACAACATGACCCAGAAAGCGTACCTCTTGTATCCAAAAACCGCACTTTGATAATTTGGCATATAACTGATGGTCTCTCAAGATTTCCAACACTATCGCCAAGTGTTGCTCATGCTCAGCCCTTGTTCTTGAATACACCAATATGTCGTCTACAAACACCACAACAAAAGAATCTAGATATCGCAGAAATATCCGATTCATTAATGCCATAAAGACTGCTGGTGCATTCGTAAGACCAAAAGGCATGACTACATATTCGTAGTGACCGTATCTGCTTCTGAAGGCTGTCTTCGGAATATCTTCCTTCCGAACTCGCAATTGGTGATATCCTGATCGCAAGTCAATCTTAGAGAACCACTGAGCTCCCCTTAATTGGTGATATCCTGATCGCAAGTCAATCTTAGAGAACCACTGAGCTCCCCTTAATTGGTGATATCCTGATCGCAAGTCAATCTTAGAGAACCACTGAGCTCCCCTTAATTGATCGAATAGATCATCAATGCGTGGTAGTGAATATCTATTCTTTATCGTAACTTGGTTAAGTTTACGATAATCCACACATAGCCTTAAAGTTCCATCTGCTTTCTTTACAAACAAAACTGGTGTTGTCCACGGAGACACGCTTGGCCGGATGAAACCCTTGCTTTCCAGCTCCTTTAACTGCACTTTCAATTCCCGTAACTCTGTTGGTGCCATCCTATAAGATGGAAGTGAGATAGGACTGGTCCCCGGAAGGAGATCAATCGTAAACTCCACTTCTCTTACAGGTGGTAACCTTGAGAAGTTCCTGGGAAAGACATCTGGAAATTGATCCACCACAGCTGGAAAACTATTTTCCTCAATCTCTTCCATTGATGCCAAAGTCAACGCTGCCAATTGGTGAGAGATCGTTCCCACCATTGGTGCCAACAAGCTCTTGACGCCTTTCTTTACTATCCTTTCTCCTCTAAAGAGATGGTCGATGTCGTCCTCAGTCGTGAAACTAACCGTTCTCCTATAACAGTCGATGTGAGCCTTAAACCTTGTCAACCAATCCATACCCAGGATTACATCATAGACATCCATATCCAACATGGAGAAGTCCCATTTCAGCTCAGCTCCATCAACAGTTATAGCACATGCTCTACAGACGAAGGCTTGACATTCCCTTTCACCCAGAGGAGTTTGCAGTTTTAAGACAGAAGGCATCATTTCCAGTTTTAAACATAGAAAGTCAACAACACGAGAAACAATGAAGGAATGTGATGCACCAGTATCAAACAACACTTGCACAAAGGTAGAATTCAAAAGAATCGTACCTCTTACTGTTGATGGTCCAGCCTGATCACCAACAATCATCTGCTCAGCTCCATACAATTGCTTCGTCGCTACACTGTTCTCCTTGTTGCTTTGCTGAGATTGCCCTGGTTGAGGAGTCATGGTATTTCGAGAATCACCATGGCTAGCTCTGTTATGCTGACGAGACTGACTCTGCTGTCCTCGTCCTGTCGAAGCATACGATACTTGCAACGCCTGAGAAGTGTCACGAACACCCGACCGTGAAGCACTGCGACAATATCGCTGAAGATGCCCCATCTTGTTACAATTGTGGCATGCTCTCGGTGGTGTTGTACATTCTCGTTTCATGTGATAAATCGAGCCACATTGAAAACACCCGACTTTCACCATGGGTCGTGGAGGAAGATTCACCGATCCAGCCGTCTGATTCTGATTCGCACTCCCACCTTGGAAGTGGGTGTCCCTCTTCCGCTTGTTCCCAGCATTAGAGTTCTCACCCGTTCCCGTGGGTATCATCATACTTCCTCCTCCCATAACTCCCGAGATGTCTCTTTCAGCTACTGTTGCTCTGTTTACCATTTCCGTATAATCCGTAATACAGAGCACAACTATCTTTGAGCGAATCTCCTGTCGCAACCTTGATTCAAAGATGCGTGCCTTCAACGACGCACTTGCAGCAACTTCCGGTGCAAAGCGCACTAAATTCATGAATTTAGCCGCATACTCCGTGACAGAGAGATTCTCCTGCTTCAGGATGAAAAAGTCCGTCGTCCTCTGGATCTTGAACGTGTGAGGATAGAATTGTTTATTGAACAACTCCTCAAATTCCTCCCAGCCCAGGCCTTGATCCACCTTAGCCTGCACCACTAGCTCCCACCACTGTCGTGCAAGATCCTCCAGCATATACGTCGTCAACTTTACTTTCAGTTCTGCTGGTGTGCCGATGAAATCGAAGATACGATTCATCCTACTCAGCCACACCTCCACCCGTTCTGGTTCAGAATCACCCCAAAAGATGGGTGGATTCTGCTTCTGGAACTGGACGGAATGGTCTACATGCCTTGACTCATCCCTCTGATTCCTCGTGTCCACAGCCTGGAACGCTTGAACGATACTCTGAACCAGCTCTTGGTTCACACGTGGTTCAGGTGCAACCACATTCTCCGCAGCGTCTTCTGTTTGGTTTCTACGACGCTTAACAGGTGTCATTTTCTATACAAACAACGCACGTCGTTAGTCTCACTTCCTAGCAACTGAAGGCTTAACATTTCAAATTCTATCACATCAACTATCACCACATTGATTTCCATCCATCAAGCTTTTCCACATTCACCCATTTCTAAAAAGAAATCTTTTCTTTCTTTTGAAAATCAATCTATTTTCAAAATACATCAACCATTCTCTTTTCAAAATCTTTCATTTGAAAACAAGTTTAAAATTTTCAGAAATCACGCTTTCGCATCAAACTATAATCCATTTCTCAAAATGATATATGCACTCATAGTGGGAAGTCATTCCTCTAATGCATGTCATGCTCATCTTATTGGCTAAACCCATGACAATGAGATTTGTTATCCTATAAGTGTCTCCAAAACAATTATGTACCCAACACCCTGGTAACTTGAAGTTCAGCATAAACGGGTTAGCTACGTCCTTTTATGTTATACATTTCAAGTTCCGACAATCCTAATCCTGTCTAAGATTGCAGCCCAAGGAATAGACGAAAAGGAATTTCAACTCCTTGACCGAGAACATCGATGACCACTTGTTAGGCAAAGACCGAACAAGCTGATACCATTTGTAATGAACCGCCAATCCTCATTGGCTTGAGAGCTCAACGAGTCATTATTAGGCCTTAAGCGACATCCCCAAGGCGCCAAAGGCTGACAATAAATGCCGAAGGGTTTCAAAACAAGTGGGGGACGATTTACCCTTTTAGAACATACCACAGAGCCAACAACCATAACCCAACAAATCAACTAAATGATGTATGATAAAAGCTAAGACAACCCAACCAATTCTTTTATCATAAACCAACCAAAAGTACCACAGTGGAAACCAACACTAAATCAGAGTAAACAGCGGGAAGACAAACTCAAAGACTACAAGACGACAACCCAACACCATGCTCCACCAGCTCCAAGCTCCAACGTTACGAACCGGCTCAAGTATCATGAAGTAGTGCTATGAACATGTGATACTTTACCTTTGCCAACATCCAGATCATAGTTATTAATGGCGCGAGCCATGGCTTCGCCATGGTGCATCTGGAAAGGCGCTCAGTGGCGCGCGCTATGGTGCGCCATGGCGCCACGCCACTGCGCCAAAGTAAAACGTTTTTTTTTTGCGTTTTTTTAACCCGCATCGTACCCTATCCCGCCCGATTTAAAAAAAAAACCCAAACATACCTTTAGTCGCCTCCCTTCCTCTTCCCGCGAGCCACGACCCAACCCCTCGGTGCCAGTCGCCACCCTCAACACCTGCTTTCCGATCGAGGCTGACCGACCACGACGACCCACCTCTCCTCGTCCGAGGCAGGCGCAGGCGGCAACCCAAGTACTGAATTTTTTATTCAATTTTATTTATGTTTTCTATTTTTTTTTTAGTTTCTGTTGTCCGCCCTTCAGTGAGGGCAGCAGTTCTGTTGGAGTCTGTATCCCACATCGGACTTGTGGTCCGATGTTGAGTTTATCATTCCTTATAAAAGAACGCCTCCTCCTCACTTTGAGGAAAGCAGGCGAGGGGGTTTCCTCATTCTACATGGTATCAGAGGGATTTACTCCCGACCCTCCCTCATTCTTATTATTTTTTCTCCCATCAGCCTTTAGGTTTTTTTTTTCCCGTCCGGGGGGCGGCGGCCTCAAAGCCCCGTAGGGTTACCGCCGCCGCCCCTCCGCCTCTGCCCTGCGCGGCTCCAGGCGGCTCTCCCTCCGGCGGCTCTCCCTACCGGCCTTCGCCCAGCGGCACCTCGTCCTCGGATCGCCCTCCTTCCTGGCGCGCGCCTCCTGTGCGGATCGCCCTCCTTCCTGGCGTGACGCCCTCCCGCGGCTCCCGGCTCCCTGGCGTCCCGACTCCTCATCGTCCGCGCCTCTGCTTCTGCGTGACGACCGTCGGCGGCCTTCCCGCCCGCGCCTGCTTTCTGCGGGCTTCCTTCCCGCTGCGCACTGCCCCGACGGAAGCAGCGCCTCCCGGCGGCCCTCCCTACCGCCGGCCCTCTTTCCCGGCAACTCTCCCTACCGACGCGGCAGCATCCCGTCGCGACGCGCCTCCCGTCCAGATCCAGTGCGCCAGCCCTGCCGGCGATCCCTCCCGGCGGATTTCCCTCCCGGCGGCCCTCTCTCCCGGCGCGGCTCCCTCCTCCGGCGCGGCTTCCGGCCCGCCTCCTCCCGCGCGACTTCTGGCGCGGCTCCCTCCTTTGCGCGATGGCCTCTCGGCGGCTCCCTCTGTCAGATCCGGCCAGATATGGCCGGATCCACTTCCTGCGCGCGACTCCTGTCGCCCCGCTGCGTCCTCTCCCGACGCAGCCCTCCCCATCTCTCCCGGCGGCCTCCCTCCCTGTCGCGGATCTCTCCACTTACGCACAGGCCCTCCCCGTCGCGACTCTCGGCTTCCTGCGCTTGACTCCATCCGCGCGGCTCCCTCCATCCCCGACGGATCTCCCTCCTGTCCGGCGACGCCTCCCTCCCGATGGCCCTCTCTCCCGGCAGCTCTCCCTGCCGACGCGGCTCCTTTCCCGGCGGCCCTCCTGCCTGGCGCAACTCCCGGCTCCTGCTCCCACTTCTCCCGGCGAGAAGAACCGCCGCCTCCCGCCTCTCCCGTCGCGCACGATCCAGTTCTGCGCAACGGTCCATTTCTGCCCGTTGGTCTCCGGCGTCCAGACCCGACGTCGATTCTGGCACGGCCTCCCATCCCTCCCGCGGCCCTTCCCGGCGGGTCTCCCTAATCTCCCGGCGGCTCCCCCTCTCGGCTCCCCTTCCCGGCGGCCCCTCCTCTCCCGGCGGAATCCCTCTGCGCGCTCCGACGGCTCTTTTTTTTCCTGACGTTTCTCCTGCATCTACCGCCGCGGCTCCAGTTCCCGGCGACTTCCTCACTGCGGCGTCTCTCCAGTTCCCGGCGACCGCGGCTCTTCCCGGCGGAGTCCAGATCCAGCGCGGATCTCCTTCCTCCCGCGCGACTCCGAGCGCGACTCTCCAGCGCCTCCGAGCGGGACTCTCCAGCGGCACGCACTTCATTCCTGTCGGCTCCTCCAGCCTCCCGGCCTCCAGCCCTGCCGGCCCCTCTCTGCACGACAGCCGGCCTCCAGTCCTGCCGGCGCCTCCGACAGCCGGCCTCCATTCCTGCCAGCGCCTCCAGCAGCCGACCTCTAGCAACCGGCCTCCACCTTTGTCGGCCCCTCCACGCAGGCGGCCTCCTCCGGCTTCCAGCGCCGCCTCCCGGCCTCCTGCTCCCTTGCCGACCTCCTCCTTGCGCTTCTCTTCCGGCAGCCAGTCGGCTCCAGTTTCTCCCAGCGGCTGCCTTCAAGTTTCGGCTCTCCGGCACCTCCTGCGGCATCCCCGCCTCGCTGGCATCTCCCGACGACTCCCGGCAGCCGCATCTCTGTCCGCCGGCACGTCCATTCGCTGGTGCAGTAGCTCGACCACCTAGGATTTGGGCCCGTTGGCGCCACCAGCGCTGCAACAATTCTGCGGAATCCCCGCCTCCCGTCGCCGGCCCCGCAAATGCGGTTTTCCCGGTGCTAGTTTGGATTTCCCGGCGTTTCATCGACCGGCCCCACTAGTGCGGCGTTCCTGGCGCTCCGTCCATCGGCCCGGTGTGAGTGGTTCATCGATTGCATCCGCGACATCATTCATCCATCCATCATCCTGCGGAGGAGCTTTGATCATGAGGGGGAGCAGCAGCCTTTTTGCAGCTTTTCTTTTTTATTTCGTCTGTTTTGTAATCAATCTGGGTCTGTCCAGCTTGAGGGGGAGTGTTTGCGTCTGTTTTGTTGATTTCTTTTCATTATGTGTCCAAGTTAGGTACACCTAGCTTGAGGGGGAGTGTTGGAGTCTGTATCCCGCATCGGACTTGTGGTCCGATGTGGAGTTTATCATTCCTTATAAAAGAACGCCTCCTCCTCACTTTGAGGAAAGCAGGCGAGGAGGTTTCCTCATTCTACAAGTTCAATGTTTTTTTTTCAGTTGCTGTTGTCCTCCCTATTGAGGGCAGTTCACTGTTATTTTTTTTTGATGCTGCGTTTTTTTATTTTTTGTTTATTGTTTTTTTAGATATATGGTTTAAAATATGTAATTATTTGTTTTAAATATTTCAGGAATTGTGATATTTCAAAATGTCTAAAGCAAGGCAACAAGACCCTGCTTGGCAATATTGCATGTTAACAGATCCTTTAGATAAAAATTCAGTAACATGCAAATTTTGTGGAAAAGTAACGAAGGGAGGTATTACAAGAGCCAAACAACATTTGGCCGGTGGATATAGAAACACAACCGCATGCCAAAATTGTCCGGCACATGTGAGAGAGGAGCTAAAAAAAATTGATGAAGATAGAAGGACTTTGAAGGAAAAAAGGAATATAGTCGGGCCTGGGATATATGCAATTGATGATGATTTTATAGAAGAAGAGGTGCAAGGTCTAGAACGTACAATATTTGATGGTGGAAAGAAAAGGAAAGCTATTTCAAGTAACAGTTGCATGCCACAAGGATCAGGTTCTCAAAAAGGAAGCAATAACGATCCTGTATCCAAGGCAAAGGGAGTTATAGATGCATTTTTCACTCCAAGTCCAGAAGAAGTTGTACGACAAAGAAAATTGTCTAATGTTAGACAAACAACTGTCATGGATGCATACAAGAAGGAGAAAAGAGATCATGCTTGCCAATTGTTTGCAAGTTGGATGTATGATGCCGGAATTCCTTTCAATGCTGTCAATTATGATAGTTTTTCGGCATTTGTTGAGGCAGTTGGACAATGCGGACCAGGTATGAAACCTCCAAGCTTCCATGAGGTAAGAGTTCCTTTGCTTAAAAAGGAATTAGAACATACAAATTTACTGTTGAAGGAATTTAGGGAGGAGTGGGCAAGAAAAGGATGTTCAGTCATGGCAGATGGTTGGACAGATCGAAGGGGGAGAACATTGATAAATTTCTTGGTTAATAGCCCAAAGGGGTCAGTATTTATTGAATCGGTTGATGCTTCTTATGTAAAGAGCGGAACAAAGATGTTTGATTTGTTGGATAAATTTGTCAAGAAGGTTGGACCATCCAATGTGATACAAGTTGTCACTGACAGTGCTTCAAATAATGTTTTTGCTGGTAAATATCATTGTTGTCATCAATACTTACGTTGATATTTTTTTAAACTTTTATTTTTTTTCAATGATTTTTATTACTTACTAATATGAGTTCTTTATTTTCTATTTTTTAATAGGGAGATTATTGGAGGCAACTTATTCTAATTTGTATTGGACCCCGTGCGCCGCTCATTGCATTGACCTCATCTTAGAAGATATTTGGAAAATTCCTATGCTTGCTAAAACTTTGAAGAAGGCGGTGACAATTAGTGGTTTCATTTATAACCATGCCGGTGTATTGAACTTGATGCGACAATTCACCAAAGAAAGGGAGCTCCTTAGACCTGGAAAGACTAGATTTGCCGCTGCCATGATCACACTTTCTAGCATGTATACCCAACAAGCTAATTTGAGGAAGATGTTCATTTCTGATGAATGGAATCAAAGTAAATGGGCAAAGGAGCGGAAAGAGAAATATGTTGTTTTGATTGTGCAAAGTGCCTCTTTTTGGAACAATGTCAATTATTCTCTCAAAGTGGGTGCTCCACTTGTTGAAGTGCTTCGTTTGGTTGATGGGGAAAGAAAATCTCCTATGGGATACATATACGAAGCCATGGATCGAGCAAAAGAATCAATTGCAAAGGCCTTCAACAATAGAGAAGAAAAATATAAAGATATTTTCAAAATAATTGATCAAAGATGGGAAGTTCAACTTCATCGGCCTTTGCATGCTGCAGGATACTTTTTGAATCCAGAGTTCTTTTATGATCATCCTGACATTGATGCTGATGAAGAGGTAAATATGGGTTTGATCAAATGCATTCAAAGATTGACACCTGATATAGTGATGGTTGATAAGATTGCTGAAGACTTGACAAAATATAGAGGCATTGGGCACTCTTGGCACTGATTTGGCAATAAGAAATAGGAAATTGAGGGCACCTGCTGATTGGTGGGCAACTAATGGTGCATCAGCTTCACACTTGAGACATTTTGCGATAAAAGTGCTCAGTCTTACATGCAGTGCTTCAGGTTGTGAATGAAATTGGAGTGTTTTTGAAAATCTTCACACAAAAAGGAGAAATAGGCTTGCTCAATCAAAATTGAATGACTTGGTTTTTATCAAGTATAATAGAGCCTTGATGCGCAGATTCAATGAACGAGACTCCATTGACCCTATCTCTTTGAAGGAAATTGATGACTGCAATTAGTGGTTGCTTGGTGCCGTGGATGAGGAGCGTGATGCAGCTGATGACTTTGTTTTTGATGACGATGATTTGACTTGGGGTGGTGTGGCTTTGGCTTCCGGTGCAGAAGAATTGGCCCATACGACTAGAGCATCAAGTTCTCACACCAAGTGTTTACAAAAGAAATCAATAGATACTATTCAAGAACAAGAAGAAGAAGCGCAAGAGGAAGAGATTGAGAATGAAACAAGTGAAGAAGATGACGATGTTCAAGAGATGCCTTATGGTGGGGAAGAATCATCTGAGGATGATGAAGTCTCTCCTGCTGATTCCGAGAGTGATAATGAGAGAACCCTCGGTCCTTAAATGTTATATGTTTTAATCTTTGTTTGCATTTCCTATTTTGTGTGTCATTGTTGAATTTTGTTTTTTGATGGATGAAATATGAATTATTGACACAAATCTTTTATATTTATATAATTGTTGTATAATTTATTATTTGCTATTGTTGATATATATATGCATCTCTTCTATGCGCCGCAAGTTAATATTGCCACGCGCCGTGCGCTTTTGCGCCGGGGGCGCTTGTCGCCGTTGTGCGCCATGCGCCGTAAATAATTATGATCCCGATATATGACATCTGCAAAAGCACCAACGTGCCAAAGCAGGGGGTGAGTAATGAAACTCAGTAGGTTTTCCCCGATGACTTCTCAACCCATGCCTCTAGGATAAAACATGTTAGCACATTTATATAAAACAATTCCAAAACAGTTCACAATATAACAAGTTCCATGTCAAAACCATTTTCCAATCAAAATCCCCTTTCCATTTTGGCACATTAATTCCATTTCACAAATCCACAAACCAACCATTTCACAACCTGTGAAATCAACCATGCATGCTTCGTTATGACAGTTTCATACTCATGAACGGTCTCTCGTCGATCTACCAAGTCGTCACAAGGTAATTATTCTCCATATGCCATTACACTTTTGGCACTGAGCACAAGGTCATATTTCAACCAAGTCTCGTAAATTCAATATGAACACACACACCAAGTATGCCCAAAATCCACACCATTCCAACCATGCCAAAACCATTTCAATAAAACAACCCTTTTATTGAAAACCTTTTTCCCGCAAACCATTTCCCAAATCCAGCAAAGCCATATTTTAAAATCACTATTTTAAAATCAAGAAACCAAAACACTTTGCACAAACCATTCTTTCAATTTCCACAATTCCATCAAACTCGTAAATCATCACTAAAGAAGATTTATAACATGCTTTGCACCACAATTTCACAATCAAAACCAAGCAATTAAATCAAATGAAACTAAGCCTTCAAGTTCTAAGAAAGAGGAATCGAGAGTGAAGCCACCTACCTCAAAGGTTTTGACGAAAACTCTAACAAACAGAGAACGCACAAGAAAACCCGGCCGATTCACCAAAGATCCTCCTTAGATCTCTTCTTCTAACACAACCAAGACCAAATCTCATCATGTTTGGCATCCACACACTTAGATCTACCCATAACGGGCGTAGATCTAAGAAACCGAGAGAAGAGGAGAAGTGGATCTAAGTAGATCTGAGAAACCAAACAAGAACAATCACATACCTCAAGAATCCGGCTTCGATTCGTCAAGAGAAGCCTTCGGATCGCCTCCGGAATGATGGAAGAACCCTCTTTGACCTTAGGAGAACCAAAATCCCGAGTTAGGGCCGCTTAAGAGCTTAAACGAGGCACTTAGAGGCAAAAACGCGTGAGATCCACCTTTATAGGATCTCGTTTAAGTGGCTGCACGGTTAGTTCGCACGGTTTGACAAACCGTGCGTTAACCGTGCGTTAGCTACTGCCTCGGCCACCCTTCTCGCACGGTTTGGCCGCACGGTTAGACAAACCGTGCGCCGCCCGTGCGGAAGCTACTGCCTCCAATACCAACTCCGCACGGTTTGGCCGCACGGTTTAGACAAACCGTGCGCCTCCCGTGCGACTTCCCTTTTTGCCCCAAAACTCATTTCAAGTTCTCCCGACTCTCCCATACGTCACCCTTAACTTTATAACCATAAAAAGCATCAAGAAAGGGTTACATATCAGAAACCGGGGGTACTACAGAGTGGGGTATGGCTGGAGTGGGAAAATATTATGTTGTAGTGGGAATCGGCCTTCGGCTTGGACGGCGAACTAGAGTTCACCAGAGTACTCTCCTCTCTCTCTCTTACGGTCTTCTCCCTCCAGTGTAATTCTGGTTCAAAGAGTATCAATCTACACAAGCAGTCCACTCCAGGGGAGGGATGCTGATTAGAGTCTTCATCAATTGGTCTGACCTGCTGGTGCGCACCGTCAGCCACTGTTCAACAACGATGTGCGCACTTGTAAGCCGCTCCGTTCAGCAACGACCTTCGTTTCTGTCAGCAGCTCACTTCTGCGAAGACAACAACATACCGACTTTCTCCTACCAGTGAGTCTGGGTCTCCTACTGCCACATCTTCTTGCTGTGACGCTGCGCATGACGAGAAGGCACACACAGTTGGCTTTGACTCAGAGGCTGCCAACCTGCCTCGCCCTTCCATCTTCACCTCTCCTCTCGCATCGCACTGCAGATGGAGGGCCGATATTGGTCTCGCCTGGAGGGTATCGAACAACGCCTCGGGACGCTCTAACTCAAATTTGATTCAATGCTTTCCACTCCGACCTCACCATGGATGCTCAAACCGCAACAACATTCTTCACTCTGACCTCAGTCATGGATGCTCTAACCGCACAACAACATTCTTGGGAACAGGCGCACCTTGAACAGGCAAAACGTGTGCACCTTGAACATGCGGAACACGTGCGCCAGGAACAGGCGCACAATTTCGCCGAATTCCACAACCACATCTTCGGCCCGGTGCGCCGATTGGAGAAGCAGTCGTTGCATAGAGAGATGTGCCCATCAGCGGTCACGAAGGAGTCCAGAACACCTCCAACTAGGTTCTCAGATACGGCTCAAACGGCGCAAGACACCGTCCCAAGTATATGGGAGGGGAATCTGGCGAGCTCTCATGCTTTAGGGAAGCAGGGATGGAGTTCTGCGGCTTCGACAGGTCAGTCAGTGCCGTCGACGGCGTTGTGTTCCTCAGATTGCCCCAGGGTGACTCCGTTCCCGACTATGTTGTTCCCGATGGAGATGACGCCTCGGGTGAACGAGGCGCACTCGTCGATCGTAACGATTTTTCCAGCATCGCATTTGGTGGAGCCTATCGAACCTAAGAATCAATGTCGGAACAATTGGCTAGTCTCACATCCCGTCGTTGCTGATTCCGAACAGTGTATCGCAACCCACCAGATCGTCCTACCTTTGCTTGGGGAGGGAGATCTACCGTTACGGGAGAAAGAATGACGTATGCTGCTATTTGGAAAAAAAAAGAGCAGTCAGCTACATCCGATATGTTGCAGCAGTTTTGGAAACTGCTGGTATTCAACTAGGACTCTGGGGTGCTGCAATACCTACGAACATGGAACAACCTGACGCAAACCGGGTCACTTCTCCTCTTCTTACTACTGATGGAGCGCATGCTACTGGAGGAAGCTCAACATCAATTTATACTCAGAGAACTGGATTCCTAGATGCATGGGCACCGTTTGGCCACAGCTACATCCGGGTTACCGAGGCTAAATGGTTTACCCATGGGATCCGTATTTAATACACGCCGCAGGTGCGAGGGATCTTCGATCCTGCCAACAATACTTTGCAGTACCGAGTTCTCAACAGTTCAATATCCAGTAGCAGCTGCGTTGACCATTTTTTAATGAAGAAATGATGGTGATTTGGAGCCAATCCAGGCAAAGGAGGCAACAACATCTAAATCATATCCAGGTGTGGTTAATATGACATTTCCCCTATTGTTTCTCAGCTCATGAAAGTTCTTAACATTCCGCATGGGGCACATGTGCTGGAAACCAGCCCCCACCACTACAGTTGCATGTTATTCTGGCTGGTATCTACTTTTGATCGCTCTATCTTCAGAGGGGCGGAACCGAGCTGTCACACTATAGGACACATCCACCACCTTGTGGACAAGGTGGTTTTTCGGAATGGTGGCAGCGATAGAATTACGAGAGGCAGCTGGGCAGCCTGGAAAGAACCTTTTGGAAGGGGCAAAGTAGTCTTTGTACAAGAGGGTAGCTGAGTGTGGGCCATGGGGAGTTGGAAGTGGTTATAAGGGAAACTAATGTGGGGCCCAAGGGGAGCTGGAAAGTGATTATATAAGGGAGGGAGTGGGGTATGGCTGGAGTAGGAAAATATTATGCTGTAGTGGGAATCGGACTTTGGTGTGGGCGAGGAACTATAGTTCACCCGAGTACTCTCCTCTCTCCCTCTTACAGTCTTCTCCCTCCTCCCGTGTAATTCTGGTCCAAAGAGTATCAATCTACACAAGCAGTCCACTCAAGGGGAGGGCTGCTGATTAGAGTCTTCATCAGATGCACAATGCAATGCCATATTTGGCATTGCATTGATGCTATGACAATTTTTTTCTTTTTTCTTTTTCATTTCTTCTGCTTATAATCAGTATTTATATTCATTTTCATATTAAAAAATGAATAATTATACAATATTATTTTTAATGTAAAAAAATGGAGTTATTGTTGGAGTGATGTAGTCCGATCCGGTTGGATCGAATGCTTGTGGCCCGTACTGCGCACCGGCCCGCAACTTTCACGGATCGAGCTCCGCGATGAGCTCGTTGGGAGTTGCAAGGGGCAACGCGCCCCTGTTCCGAGGGTCCAGGGGCCGAAGGTCCCCGACCCAATTTTCCAAGCACTGTAACATCTCTGACCACTATAGCAGAGCCGACCGACCGACACCGACAGAGCACTTTAGCAGTGCAGACTTTGGAGTCAACTTTATTGTAGTCTTTCAGACTTCCAGCCGGCATCCACTGTAGGACTTTTGACTTGGGTGACCGTCTTCACTGTATCGACGCTTCCTGCGCAGTTGGTGGAACAGTGGACCGTCTTCTCCATTTGTAGCCCATTTCGGGTTAGGGTTACTTACTGAAACACTTTGTCATTGTGCTCCCAAATATAGTGATTTTCTACCTCTCCGTGGACGTAGGGATTATTCCTGAACCACGTAAATCCTTGTGTACTTGTTCTTTTTTTTTTCCTTTTTACTTTTCTGTGTTTCGCTGTTTCTGTCGCTGCAACTCTTGACGTTTCCGCAACAGTTATAGGTGGAGAACATTTTACTACAAATTCTTTATTTGGATTAGAGGTTTCTGCATTTTGATGTTTTGGGCTGGAGATGCTCTGAATGCTATAGGATGCTCTGAATGCTATAGGATGCACTGAACCTGAAGTTTTATGAGATAAGCAAGGAACTGCTATAACTTGAACAATGACATCCATTGTATTCAGCATTAAGCGACCTAAATTTATCTATCAACTTTTCAAACATCACCGACTTTAAAGCCAAACAACGAGAGACCTGTCTTCAGGAAAACCCATCACGCTACTCAATTGATTTGGCATTCTTTGCTCCTCAATGATCATGGATGGAAGGGTGCAGCATTGGATAAATCTCAACAGCTTTTGCCATAATAGAAAAGGAATGACGTCGAATGCTCACAAGGCACTTTAGCTTTGCTCACAAATTGGGACAGAACACATTTGAATAGTATTTCAATTAAACAGTGGTGGGAAAGGAATTTTCAGCTCTTTTTATCTACTACATTTTTGTATTGCTTGGACAAAACATCAATGGTTTATCTGCTATAAATTGTTCCACCTATTTTCTTTGGCATTTATCGAACTCTTGGATCACAAAATTTCTTAACTAAATAACTTTAAAATACAAATGAACTCTTTGCATATTTTACAATTATGATACTTTCCTAGATGTTTGGTCACTTTTTTTTAATATATAAATTTCATTATGCTTTTCCTGCAGAAGAGCATCGGTCCTTGTGCTTGAGTATACTTTAAATACTTAATAGGCAAGTATCAACTTTCTTAAAACTATCTTAACAAGGAAACTACCCATATATGACTCACTCCAACACTAGATTAACCAAATCCACTATACAAGGAAAACATAAAATGAAGACTGGGGTTATTTGTTCGGTCATAATAAATTCGAGTCAAACCATTTATTGTTTTTATTTTTTTTTTACGAGAAAGCAAGCACTTCACATTCTAATATGAAATTTACAGACAAACCAAGCATATCCAGGAAGGGCTACAAAAAATGGCGATGTTTCCAAAACATTCTACAGCTGCCCATTGGTAAAAGAAAATATAAAAATGATATATTGTGCTATGTGCGTGAGTCTCTCGAGCATCATTCTACAGCTGCCCATTGGTAAAAGTAAATATAAAAATGATATGGTGTGCCATGTGTAAGTCTCTCAACCATCACAATTATCCTCATCGGGGTCAGCAATGCCCATTCAATGGTGTGTTTGGTAACACCACTGAATGTATCTTCGTTGTATCTGATTAAATCAGCCAAAGATTGCCCAAAAAATGTTGGTTATCCCCCCCCCCCCACATTCAGCAAAGCACAGGACAAGGACAGCATTTGGAGATATGGTTATAACATGCTGGCAGCTGTAAGTAGAAGCTTGGTAAAATAAAACAGGTGGCTTAAAGCTGTTTTTAGCATACAAAAATGCTCTTGCATCTTCAAATATTTTGTTACCATCTCCAGCCTGATAAAGTACTGATTTCAGCAGCCAGGAGCTACTTTTTGGATATCACTTGATTTCAACAGAGCAGTCAGACAAGCATTGAATATTTTCAGATGATCTTAAATCTAAGGTACCCTTCCCATTCTACACCAGATATTCAATTTTAATCACCATAGTCTTGCAAGCCAAAGTTGACAATCAAAAACCATTAACAATCTTTGAAAAAAAATGTTCCAACAACATGGAAAGTTGAGCAGAATAATTGTGCTGAAATAAAATATTTCATTAATAACAAAAAAAAAAGGAATACAGAGGAAGATGTTATATGGAAAAAATGAAACAAACAAAACTTTTGGCCACCTGATTTGAGTGAAGATCTAAAATCCCTAAGCGAGACAATGCCCCAATCTCAGCTGGAAATGAACACAGTACATTATTCCTGAAAACAAAGCCAATGACAACAATCCAAAAGGAGATTCACATAATCCAAACGCCACAAAATGTAAAATATGACAATGTATGAGATATTGACCCGATATAAAACTCAGCAAGGGAAGAGCAACTCATGATTGAAGATGGAATTGAAGATATTCCTGCAGATTCATAAACACAAGTTTGAAGAAAAAGTCATCGAAATAATAATAATAATTGTTAGTATTTAGATATTTAGGTTATTAGGTTTGACAAGGTCAATGCATTTTGAATTTCAAATCTCCCACCATCTCGGGATTGTATCATCATCTATAAATAAGACAACCCAACATCACTTAGAAAGTACGGGTTTGGGGTCTCTCCAACAATAATAATAAAGATGTAGAAGTGTTAAATGAAATCTCTTACCCTAGTATGAGGACATGTTTATTTATAGATAAAAGATAAGAGATACATATAAGATATCAATGTGGGATTCGAATAACACATAAATGGCTCAAGCCCATCACACCCAGTGACACTCCTCCTCAAGCTAATACAACTTGAAATACAAGAGTTCTATAAAAGAAAAGAATGTTGAAGATCCCTCCCCCTCAAGCTGCGATGTAGATGTTGTGTAATCCAAGCTTGGAAGATAGATAATGCATTCGCAGACCAAGAAGCCCTTTAATAAAGAAGTCAGTCAACTGATCAACAATGTTGATATGATTGAAGGTGTGCTGAAAATGATGGTGCACTACTGTTAATCAATTCCATTGTGATGCAAAGAGTTGCATGCCCAAAGAGTTGGGGTAATTGAGTCCTTTGATAGGTTTATATGGATGTCATGTTGGACGTGTTTATATGAGAAATAGAGATTTCGCCACCCCTTCAGCGGTATTAGAGCGATCCATGTTTAAGTTTTATAAAACTTGCAATGAAATGAAGAAGAGAATTGAAAAACAGAGCAATTCCATGTTTCTGGAAATTCGATTTCATGTAAAGGGTTTACCCTTACACAGCTCAACTGCGTAAAGGTAACCAAACCCTTACCCTTACGCAGCTGAGATGCGTAAGGGTAACCAAGGCTTTACCCTTACGTAGAGTGGTTTGCGTAAGGGTCATCATACCTAAAGGGTCACCTGATTTTACCTTGACGCAAAATGCTAGTACATCAGGGTAATCGAGTTTTTCCTAAGGTTACATAAAGGTAATCGGGCACTTTACCCTTACGCGTAAAGGTAATGCTACGTTTTAATAGCGCAAAGGTTATTGCAAGTTAGCTTTACGCAACGAAAGATAATATTCATTACATAAGGGTATAATAGTGTTCACCCTTACGCGAAACGCTAGTATGTAAGGTTAGACGAGATTTTCACAAAGCCGCGTAAAGGTAAAATGTTTTTACCTATAAGCAAAGGGATTTCTCAGCACCACGTAAAGGTAACCTGGTTACCTTTACGCCACGACTCCAAAATTGAATTACCCTTACGCAAAGTGTTTGCATAAGGGTAAAGGGAGGATACCCTTTTGCAAAAATGAGTTCTTACGTAAAGGTAAACAAAGTTTTAATAATTGTTAAAAAATGTTTTTAACATTTAAAATGGTATTAATGGTTTATAAAATGTTTATAAATCATTATAAAAGGTATTTTGGGATATTTTAATTTCTAAAAGGTTTATAAATTAATTAATTATAAATTGTTTATAATTAATTAAATGTTTATGAAACATTTTATTCTCAAATATTAAAAGTTAATATTTAAAATACCTTTTATAAAATTATATGACATGGCTTATGATCGAGAAATAAAAGTGTTTATTTAGAAATCATAAGAAATAATTTATAAAGGGTTATAAATTATGAAATAAGTCCATAATATAAAATGTTTATATTTTAATTATGAATTGTTCATAATTAATTGTTTTGAATTGTTCAAAATAAAAGAGGCCTTATTTGGATATTATTTAAGGCACGTCAAAAGTGTTTTGATGATTGATATGATTGATGTTTAAATAATAATTAAGTATATAAATTATGTAAAATGTTTACATAGTAGAAAAAGGATTATAAATAGTTTATAATTCATAAAATATCATATATTTAAAATTGAAATGGCACATAATGATAAATATGAAAGAGTTCATATTCAAAATTTTGAAATAAATATGAAAGAGTTCATATTCAAATAAATATAAAATGCTTATATACAAAATTATGGAATGTCCATAATGTTAAAGTTGAAAACAATAAAAAGGTTTATAATTAGCCTTGATTTATGAATTGTTCATTAATGTTTATCTCATGTTTAAATATATGAATTAAACATTTTTAAAAGGTTATTCCCTGCTTTATTCATATTTAGTAAATTGCTTAATAAATGTGAAGGTTATGTATGCTTTAGTTTAAGATGTTATACTGCTTCTAAGATAAGCCCTGCATTTCATGCTATGAATGATTCTATAATGAATTAAGTTTTTTCATCTATATTGACCTCAGTTTGTAATTGAAGTTGTGAACTTGAAGTGTTCATGTATCTTATGCATATGTTTGACATGTTTGACTTCTATTTTTGGATAACACAAACTTGTGGGCTGTGTAAAAAGTTACACATCAATATGGTTTGAGCATATTGATTTGAATGGGATCTCAAACGAAATTACTAGAAACATGAATGCATAAAGAGGAATAACATGAGACAAGATGATGAAATTAAATACCCTTCAAATACTAAGTGTGAGATTCCTTCCAAAGCGGCACTTGTCAAGACCTCGATTATCCAACCGGGTAGGTCATGATAAAGTTGAGTGCCCCTGGATTATCTTGTGCAAGGAAAACAAGTAATAAGTAACTCTGGATTGTCCTATTGGGTAGGTCATGCTAAAGTTGGGCTCCCCTAGATTGTCCCTGTTAGCTTGTTTTTGGTGTTTGTTTTGCGTCACACTAGCCGGGAGACCCTAATAAGATTAGGTTACTGGAGGAATAGAGTTGAGTTTATCCATATGATGGATTGGACAAAAAGTTGTCCGCTTGACTATCCAAGAGACATATATGATATGATTGAGATGATGCCCTAACTAAATAGCTAAACAATGGAAGAAACATTAAAGCGGCCCAGAGATTAGTGAAATATGGATCTTGGCCCACAAAATGATATTATGGACATTTAAAGGGGGTCATCATTTTAGTGAGATCCTATTTAATAAAAGTCCTTATTAAGTGGTTAATAATACATGATATTAAGTGGTTAATAATACATGATGCTTATCTGATAAAAGTTCATGGTGTAGATAATATCATCATCATCATCAAGGTAAACTTTGTGATTAATCCTTGATAAGAAAAAGCTTAATGTAAGTTACTCCTAAGACAGGTAATTTAATGTTGGATTGATGTAGCTCGATCCGTTCTGGATGATGATTGGGCCGAATGCTTCCGGGCCATACTGCACACAACTCCGTGGGTCGAGCTCCGTGCTGAGCTCGTTGGGTGTTGCAGGGGCAACACACACCTTTCCTGGGGGTTCGGGGGCTGAAGGTCCCCGACCCAAATTTTGAGGCACTGTAGCATCTCTGACCGACTATAGCAGAGCTAATCGGCCGACACCGACAGGGCATTACAGCAGTGCAAACTTTGGCACGACTGCTGTAGCAGGTCGAACTTTGGAGACACCGGTACTATAGCTTCATTGACTTCCAGTCACCGGCCATTGTAGCGCTTTAGACTTGGGTGGTCACGACACTGTAGTGATGCGGACTTCCAGCCGCCATTCACTGGAGCACAGTGGACTTTCTGTGCGGTTGGTGGAATAGTATTTCATCCTCCTTATTAGACCATTTCGGGCTAGGGTTTTTGTGTGTGGGAAACTCTATGATCTCCCTGTAAATTGTGCTCCCAAATCATCGTGATATTCTGCCTTTGTGGACATAGGGATTGTTGAATTGGTGTAGCCTGGTCTGGTTTGGATGTTTGGGCGGAATGCTTGTGGCTCGTGCGGTTGGTGGAATAGTGGATCGTCTTCCTCCTTTTGTAGCCCATTTCGGGCTAGGGTTCTATTGTGAGAAACTTTGAGAAATCTCCCTGTAATGTGTGCTCCTGATATATAGTGAAATTCTGCCTCTTCGTGGATGCAAAGATTATTCCCAAATCACTTAAATCCTTGTGTTCTTGTTCTTTTTTTCCTTCTTACTCTTCTCTGAAGAGTTGTTTTGTTGTTGCAACTCTCGGCGTTTCCACATCAGGGATTATTCTCAAACCACGTAAATCTCTGTATTTAAGATCTTCTTATTCTTCTTTTGTTTTTCCTTTTTACTCTTCTGTGAACCATTTTTCCGCTTCGTTGCTCCCGGCGTTTCCGCTACAACTGGTATCACAGGGTTGAGTTTGGAATTCTCGAATTGACCGATGACTATGGAAGAAGGCACGGTAAAGATTGACTATTTCGATGGAACTGACTTCAACTACTGGAGAATGCAGATTGAAAACAATATTTACCAGAAGAAAATGCATTTACCGCTTTTGGGTTTAAAGCCAACGAACATGGAGCAGTCGAAGCGGGAGTTACTGGGTCAACGGGTTCTGGGAGTTATGCGTCTTATGTTGGCAAAAAAACGTGGTGTTCAACATTAGAGAGGAGAAGACGACGACTGAGTTTATGAATGCTCTCGCGAATATGTACGAGAAGCCTTCTGCGGCAAAGTACACTTGATGCGACGATTGTTCAACTTGAAAATGGTTGAAGGGAGAATTTTTGCAAATCACATCTACGAGTTCAACACCATCATAAGTCAATTGACATCGGTGGACATTGGGCTTGATGATGAAGTATGTGCACTGGTTTTACTGTCTTCATTACCTGACAGTTGGGAAGCAACTGTAACAGCTGTGAGCAGTTCTTCAGGAAATACCAAGCTGGTTCTGAAGGATGTGCGGGACCTAATCCTCAATGAGGATATCCGAAGAAGAGAATCGGGTAGATTCTATGGTTTTGCTTTGAATATAGAAGGAAGAGGAAGATATGCGTAGTGAGACAATCGCAGAGAACGATCAAAGTCAAGAGAAAAGAGTTGAGACAAGGCAAAGGGGGTTGGCCCTACCTGCTGGACTTGCGGGAAGAAAGGACATGTCAAGGAGTGCAGAGATAAACGGAAGGCGCCTGAGATCAACACAGAAAATACCGCGACTGAAGGAACTGATGATGTGCTGCTGCTGAGCGTGGATAGCCCTATGGAGTCTTGGATTTTAGACTCAGGGGCATCTTTCCAATCCACGTCGGAGAAGGAATTCCTAAACAATTTTGTTTTTGAAAATTTTCACGAGATACATCTTGCTGATGATGAACCCTTGCAGATTGTGGGGAAAGGAGATGCACGGATCAAGACCAACGGTGGAAGTTTGCTGGTTCTGGAAAACGTGAGGTATATCCCTAGTGTAAGAAGACCACAACTGATGCAGCCTTCAGTATCGTGTTTATTGGTGGTGCCTAGAAGATTCTCAATGGAGCGCCATAGCTTGAGAAGACTGGTACCCTGTACAACATGACATAGATTTGCATGGACATGGTTGCATCAATAAATGATGTTGGGAATTCACAACTGTGGCACTACAGGCTAGGCCACATGAGCGAAAAAAGGGATGAAGGTGCTAGTAACAAAAGGGCTGCAACCAGAGCTGAAGTCAATGGATGTTGGCCTATGTGAAGATTGTATCTTCAAAAAGCAGAAGGTGTCTTTTGCAAAAGGAGGCAGAACACTCAAGGCTGAGAAGCTGGACCTGACGCACACTGATGTTTGGGGACCTGCAGCAGTACTTTCCCTAGGAGGGTCACACTATTATGTGACATTCATTGATGACTCAACAAGGAAGGTATGAGTTTACTTTCTGAAAAGAAAATATGATGTGTTTAAGATGTTTCAGAAGTGGAAGACCATGGTAGAAAATGAGTCAGGATCAAAGCTGAAGGTCTCACAACGATGGAGAGTATGGCAGTCAGGAGTTCAAAAAATTCTGTTCCAACAATGGAATTCAGTGGGAGAAGACTATCCCATAAACACCACAGCAAAATGGTGTAATTGAAAGGATGAATAGGACACTGAATGAATATGCCAGGAGCATGAGGTTGCACTCGGGGTTACCCAAGACTTTTTGGGCTGATACAGTGAACATGACAACATATCTCATTAACAGGAGTCCATCTGTACCAATGAGAGAATGTCTACCTGAGGAGCTCTGGTTTGGTAAGGAGGTAATACTCTCACATTTACAAGTCTTTGGCAGTTTGACATATGTTCATGTTGATGCTAATGCAAGGGACAAGTTTGATGTTAAGTCCAAACCATGCTTCTTCATTGGCTATAGTACTGATGAGTTGAATTATCGCTTTTGGGATGATCTCAACAAGATGGTCATCAGGAGCCAGAATGTGATATTCAATGAAAGTGTCATGTGCAAGGGTCGTCATGCAGCTGAAGATGAAAATGAGAACAAAGAATCAGAGTGCAAAGAGCAAGTGGGGTTTGAAGGTGTACCTGAGCATAAGACATCGAAACCGGTGGAACCTACTACTCTAGTGAAGTTGAGGAGATCAACAAGGGTGAGAAGGCCTGTGCAGATGTATTCACTATCTTTACATTATTTGTTATTGACTGACAGTGGATAACCAAAATGTTTTGAAGAAGCAATGCAGTTGAAAGAGTCGAGTAAGTGTGAGCTGGCTATGAAGGAAGAGATTTCCTCATTGCATGATAACAACACTTGGAAGTTGATACCTCTACCAAGAGGAAAGAAAGCATTACAGAACAACTGGGTATACTGGGTCAAGGAAGAACACGATGAAAAGAAGAGGTACAAAGCAAGGCTGGTGGTGAAAGATTTTCAACAGAAGGAAGGAGTGGATTTCACTGAAGTTTTCTCACCTGTAGTGAAGCTTACCACCATCCGGGTGGATCTCGGCATTGTGCCGTCAAAAGACTTGCATCTTGAGCAGCTTAAAGTCAAGACTGCTTTTCTTCATGGAGATCTGGAGGAGGACATCTATATGAAGCACCCGGAGGGATATGTTGAGTATGGGAAGGAAGACCTGATGTGCAAACTCCAGAAGAGCTTGTATGGGTTGAAGCAGACACCCAGACAGTGGAACAAAAAGTTTGATACATTAATAACTAAAAATGCATACAAACGTTGTGGCATGGATAAATGTTTGTTACATAAGTATTTTGGTCATGAATATATTATATTGTTTCTGTATGTGGATGACATGCTCATTACAGGATCATGTATGCAGAGGATTAATGAGTTGAAAGGGTAGTTGGATGAGGAGTTCGAAACAAAGTATCTTGAAGAAACTAACAAGATATTGGGGATGAAGATTGTTGGACCCCATTTTAGTATAATGGGTATTTCCGAGTCCCACATCGGAATATCCCGCCTTGTAATTATTTTTACGCATCTATAAAAGAATATCTCCGCCTCACATTGAGGTAAGGGGAATTCGCCATCTACATGGTATCAGAGGGCACTTTCTAACCCGATCCCTCCTCTTTTTTTTCTCTCCCGTCTAGGGTTCAAAGAAATCCCCTGCGGATTCCCGGTTCTGTCCGGCCCCGCCTCTGCCTTAACCCTACTGGGTCCGGCGCTCCCTATGCCCTCTGTTCTTCCTCGGCACGGCTCTCGGCGCAGGCTCTTCCTTCCCCGGCGTGGGCTCCTCCTCTCGGCGATAGGTGCGGGTCTCCTCGTGCGGGTTCCTCCTCCTGGTGACGAAGCCCTGCGACCCCCCGCGCGACGGCCCTCCCTCCCAGCAGGTGCGCTCCCTGCACCCCTTTGCGAACCTCCATTCTCGGTTGGGCCACCCCTCCGCCTCCACCCTTCATCAGCTCTATCAAGATATTAGTCAGCATTTATCTTTTCATTGTGAGTCTTGTACCTTTGCGAAACACCACCGCACTTCATATATTCCTCGAGTAGACGCACGGGGTGTCAAACCCTTTGATTTGGTTCATTCTGATGTATGGGGTCCCTGTGCCACCTCGAGTCAATCAGGGTATAAATACTATATCTCTTTCATTGATGATTTTTCCCGTATGACGTGGTTGTACCTTATTCGTGATCGGACAAAAGTATTTTCCACCTTTCAGACATTTTACCATGAGATCCAAACACAGTTTTCCATCTCTGTAAAATGTCTACGCTCCGACAATGGGCGAGAGTACTTGTCCACTCCCTTTCAGCAGTTTCTACAGGCACACGACATCATCCATCAGACCTCCTGTCCTGATACCCCTCAACAGAATGGAGTGGCCGAGCGAAAACACCGGCATATTCTGGAGACTGCTCGTACCCTCCTCTTCCACTGCAAGGTGCCTCTTCTCTTATGGGGGGATGTCATTCTCACTGCTACTTACCTCCTCAATCGCCTTCCTTCTTCCATCCTTCAGGGGAAGACCTTTTTTCATACTTTGTTCCCCTCTCTCCCTCCTCACTCACTTTCACTCTGAGTCTTCGGATGTCTCTGCTATGTCCCGGACACTCGCCCCAACCACTCTAAACTTTCTCCCAAATCCCTCCGGTGTATTTTTCTCGGGTATTTCCGCACTCAGCGTGGATACCGGTGTTTTTCTCCAGACTTACGATGCTATATCATCTCTGTCAATGTGTCGTTTGTTGAGAGCTCTCCTTTCATTCCGCCCTCTTCTCATCCAAACACTACCATCGATGAGTGTCTTCCTCTCATCATTCACCCTCCTCTGGTGTCTTCCCCTACTGGTCATCGCTTTGGAACGGTCTACTCTCGTTGCCCATCGATTGTACCCCTCGTCCAGGCCGAGAACAACATCGTTCCCACCTCGTCCGATGCTCCTGTCACAGCACCAGATGACTTGCCTATTGCACTCCGGAAAGGTACTCGCTCTTGTCAGACTACTCTTTTTACATCTTCATACAGCGGTTTGTTAGCACTGGAGACGATATCTATCCCCCACATGGTTGGCGGTGCCAAATCACACCCGGGGTGGCTACAGGCTATGCGGGATGAACTGCAGGCTCTGGATGACAACCAAACATGGGATCTTGTCCCCCTCCCGGCAGGCAAACAGGCAGTCGGCTAAAAATGGATCTATACGATCCGTCTTAATGCCGATGACACTCTTCATCGCCTCAAAGCTCGTCTTGTGCTGAAGGGATTTGCTCAGACATATGGCATCGACTACTTTGAGACCTTCTCTTCGGTTGCCAAGATGGCCTCTGTCCGTCTATTCATATCTCTGGCCGCTCATCATCACTGGCCGCTTCATCAGCTGGATGTCAAGAATGCCTTTCACGATGGTTTTCTTGACGCAGTCTACCTGCAGCAGCCCCCTGGATTTCGTGCCTCTGAAGCCGACTCCCATGTCTGTCGCCTCCGTCGATCCCTTTATGGTCTCAAGCAGTCTCCTCGTGCATGGTTTGACCGCTTCAGCACTGTCGTCACGGCCTTTGGCCTCTCTCGCAGTATGAAGGATCACACCGTCTTCTTTCGTATGACGTCAAATGGTTGTATTTTGCTGGTGGTATATGTTGATCATCACAGGGAGCGACTCCACTAGCATCACCAACTCAAGGCGCACCTTCACCACCACTTCCACACCAAAGTCTTTGGTCCTCTCAACTACTTCCTTGACATCGAGGTCTCCCGTTCTGAGGACGCTATCTCTCTCTACCAACGCAAGTATGTCCTTGATATCTTACAGGATGCAGGATTGAGCCAAGCGACTGCCGTGGACACTCCTCTTGAGCCTGGGGAACACTCTCTATACCGACTCGACACCCTTTCCTCACCCAGAGAGCTATCGTCGTCTGATGGGCAAACTCAACTACCTCACTATGACACGACCAGACATTGCCTGCGCAGTTAGCAAAGTGAGCCAGTTCATGGAGCATCCAACCAGATCTCAGTGGGATGCTATCCTCCACATTGCCAAATACATAAAGAAAGACCCTGCACGTGGCCTTCGGTACTACCATCATGCTCATTTGGATGTTGAGGCCTTCTGTGATGCAGACTATGCAGGTTGCCTTGCTACCCGCAAGTCTACTTCTGGATTTTCCGTGTTCTTAGCTGATAACCTCATCTCATAGCGCAACAAAAAGCAGACTGTCATCTCCAAATCTAGTGCAGAGGCAGAATATCGCGCCATGGCCACGATCACCACTGAGATCCTCTGGCTTCATCATCTCCTCCATGAGTTTGGTTTCCCAGCGCATACATTTGCTCATATCTGGTGTGGCAATCAAGCAGCCACGAAGATTGCATCGAATCCTGTCTTCCATGAACGGACGAAGCATATCGAGGTGAACTGTCACTTTCTTCGCCACCATCTGCAGCAGAATCATATCAGTTTTGGTCATATTCCGACGGCGGATCAGTTTGGCGATATCTTCACCAAAGGCCTCCCAGGAGTTGGCCTTGACTCTCTCATTACCAAGCTGGGAATTCACCGCCTTCACGGCCTAGCTTGAGGGGGAGTAATGGTGACCTTGTTCGATGTTGTCTTTTTTCTTTGTGGCACTCTCAGTCCAAGCTGGGCATGTCCAGCTTGAGGGGGAGTGTTGGACCCCATTTTAGTATAATGAGTATTTCCAAGTCCCACATCGGAATATCTCACCTTGTAATTATTTTTACTCATCTATAAAAGAATATCTCCGCCTCACATTGAGGTAAATGGAATTCGCCATCAACAGCGGTAAAGAAAAATGTAAAGGGTTACATTAGTTACTGTAACAAAGTGTTAGCACTTCATCATAAAAGAGTTTAAGATGTGGCGGTAAAGATAAATGTAAAGAGTTACATTTAGTTACCATATTAAAGTGATCGTCACTTTATCCTAAAAGAGTTTTCGAGGACCGATTAACAATAATGTAAGTAGTTACATTATTTCAAGGAAAAAGTTTGGTGGAATAGGGTTCTGAAGATGATGATGATGAACTTAAAAAGAGTTATAAGTAACAGAAGTTTACATCGTAACATTTGATGTTGTGGAGTTAAAAAGTTTGAATATGTTCAAACAGTTGAACAGTTAGGAATATGATACCTAGGTCTCACCATTATTCAAACTGGCTTACTTCATAGATGTTTCTCACTAAAGAGTTTAGCGGGAGGGTTTTATCAGATGATCACATAGAGATGTGACGTGAATTACATATGATGTAATGTGTAAACAAAACCCCAAAAATATACCAAACATAAGACTAGTTTGACAGTTTTAGATATATGATATGTTAAACCAGTGCTTATGATGGGTTTGTTAAATATTCTTAATGAGATTAAGAATAATAAAATGTATCATATTTGAGACAACCTCCATTTTATTATTTTTTCACGTTGGCTGCATAAATGTGTATATAGATATACATTTCGTGAAGCGCAATGATAATTGACCTCTCAAAGTACGACTTTGAGTTTATCCCTAACTGATGTTCATCATGAAGTATTATGGGTTATGACGAAATGCTAAGGTTAGTGTGAGTAGGATTCTTTTTGTGCGATGGATGACACAAAATACCACATGAAGTGTCATACAGATGTCTTTGGTATACTAGGGGTGCATGGATCATATTTGAGTCCCCATCACCTGAGGTTGACGAGATACCTAGCCTGAGAACCTTCATACTTTGATACTCTACTTACGCAAGTTTATATATTGACTTAGCTAATACAAGGGTGGTTGGGTATGTTGTTGATCATGTTGTCGGTTGGAGCTTAACCAAGATGGGATTTGTTCTCTTGTATGATGAGTATGACATCAGGGCCCTCGATTAAGATAGACTGTGGGAGTGTGCGATCGCACCTAGATTTTATACATATCTATTTGGATAAGGGACATGTGATGTGCTTATCCAGAAAGATGAATGACGTGTGATGTATTCATCAATCAGTTCAGATGAATTGGTTACATGGGATTGACATGTTCTGTATCCCATAGTCACTCGATGTCTTTGACAAAGGGAAAATATGAGAATGCACGTTTGCATACGATGCAGACTGGCAGACACGGGTATAGAGATGCATGTATTTGATGGAGATCACATCATATTCTTTTATAGCTTGAGTAGCATTGACACTTTGCCAGAGACCACTCTTTGCTTACATATATGGATCAAGAGATTCGTATTTGTTATCAACGCTATAAAGGCCTGTAGGGTTACACTTTGTGGTTGACTGAATGAGGATTGAATTTGACTCAGAGCTACTCTAAAAGTGTTTGAGTTAATCCAAAAATGTTTTGGATGTGTGTTCACAAGATATTACATATGATGTGATACAAGGTGGAGTTTATGATAGCTTTCCAAAAGGAGTTTTGGATATGGTTTTACAAGTTATTGTATATTATACAATATAAAGTGAAATGTCACAAAGCCTTCTAGGCTTTAGTGCAAGTGGGAGATTAAAAGAGATATATGCCCTAAAGCCTTATATATATATATATATTAAGGCTTGCATGAAATTTGTGATTTGCATGCATAATGGAATATATATATTATATTGTCTATGTTAGTAGTATTGGTTGGACGGCCAATCAATCCTCCACCTTGGCTATCATTTATTATACTGTTTCATGAGTTGAAACGCATGGGAGGTGAAGCATTCATATGATGAATGTGTTCACTGGCCAGATCATTTATTCATGCATTGTAACACATGAATAAATGTGAACTACCCAAGGAGCGTCCTTGTGGCTTATATATAAACACTTCCATGCGATGACAGTTTGTGTGTTTACTGGATGCTCGGGCATAAACTCTCTGGAACTCGTTGCTCTCTTCATTCTTCCTCCTCTGCATATCGAGGTACTAGCATACCGTGGAGAGAAGAAGAATCACATCCGAACATCGGATGATTCAGCGCAGTCCATAGATACACTACGAGGATGGGAAGCTTTTGTTTGCCATTTTGTGAAGATCAAGTGTTGCAGCTGCCTCTTCGGTGTAAGGTACGCCAGTTTAAAATGTTCTTCGTTTCAGAATTTTATCGCATGTTTCATATTATCTTGCATGAGAGATCCTGGAAATAGGGTTTTAAATCGTTTCTGCATGTTCTAATAATTGTTATTAGGCTCCAACAAAGCCCGTTAGAGATATCCCCAACAGAAACGCTTTTGGAGAGAGTTTTCCACTAGAGGCGTTACTGGAGAGCTTCTTGTGTTTCTTGGGTAGGGTTCCAAAAAGAGTCCCTTGTAACTTAAGGTGGGTTGGGTTTTTGGAAGGATGTGTCCCTTGAAACCTAGGTTCTCTCTTGAATCTTTTTCCTTGAATGAAAAGTTACAGTGTTCCCCGTGGAGTTGAACTTTTTCCGAACCACGTAATTCCTATATTGTGCTTGTCCCATTTGTTTTGTCGTGTGTTTGTTCTTGCTTGTTCGTTGTTGACAGAAGATCTTATTGAAACCATAAGTAACCGGAATCAGAGAAGGGCAACTAAGTGTGGTGATTAGGGCGTGAAGTCTACCGAGTTCTGGACGCTGAGTCTGCAGGGGTGTCATTGCATTTGGATCTTTTGGTGGTCTTGTTCTGCAGTTGAGGTTCAGAAGAACCACGGTCAAACAAGAACTATTGGGTAGTGCACTAATGAGCGGTGTTGGAGTGTGTGTCCCACATCGGACTTGGGTGTTTTGTTATTATTATAATTCTCTATAAATAAACTCAAAAGCCTCTCTTAAGATACATCTTAGGTATTCGATCCACCTCTTTTTCATTATAACATGGTATCAGAGCAGGTTTAACCCAAAACCCTCCCTCCCTGTTTCTCTCCTCTCAGTCGACGGTTTCATCACATTTCCCCCCATAGGGGGGCGGCGACTCTCTGGCCAAAGGCCATCGTCACAGCGGCGCCGCCCCCTGCTCCTCGTGCATCACCTTTGTCTCCTAGTAACAGCGACGGAGCCTATCGCGCCGCCCCTCTCACTTCTCCCATCGCACGTCCTACCCGCGCGCATCCCTCCCACGTCGCGGGTCTAGTAGACGCGACGACTCCTTCATCCACCTTCCCCTCGCCGCGCGTCCCCTTCCATCAATTCCAACAAGCTCCTTCCTCTTTATCCCCTCCGGCGCCTCTGGTCAACGTCGTCCCTGCTGCGCGCACCCCTTCCCTGTCGCACCCTTCTTTCACGTGGGTCTCCTGCTTCTGCTTCCGCACAAACCTGCTCCTTGCAGCCCAACCGCCTGCCCTCCTCTTGCCAAACACAACACCTCTCGCCGATGTCCCACCCTTGCCTCGTCGTCAGATCTGGCTGTCCGACCCCTCCTCCACCCATTGCACATCGGCCATGCTGTCATCTGGCCGCACCATTGATGAAATCTGGATGTTCCTGTTGGACATCCCATCAGTGTCCCGTCGCATGTTGTTCCTGCACGCTTCGATGCTCCTTCCCGACTACTCCTGTCGAAGCACGATTCGGCTATTCTTGCCGATGTTTCCAGTTATTCCCGTTGGTTCTGCATGATGGGTGTTGTTCATTAGTTGACGCATCTTTTTCAGCAGCATCATCCATCATTTTCATCTTGAGGGGGAATTGCGAACGCAGATGATTTCTTTTCGTTTGGTCTTGTTCTGTTATCAAGCTAGGTATGTCCAGTTTGAGAGGGAGTGTTAGCAGTGTTTGTTGTTTGATTTCTTTTCTTTGCTTTGTTTTATTTAATTATGCATCCAAGCTAGGTAGATCAAGCTTGAGGGGGAGTGTTGGAATGTGTATCCCACATCGGACTTGGGTGTTTTGTTATTATTATAATTCTCTATAAATAAACTCGAAGGCCGCTCTCAAGAGGCATCTTGGGTATTCGGTTCACCTCTCTTTTATTATAACAAGCTATTTATTGAGTTTCAGAAAAACCACAATCAAGTGGTGTTGAGCTCAGTAGAAAACTATTGGGTACTTCTGATGAGTGGTTTACCGAGTCTCGAAAGAATGTCACAAGTGAGATGGTGGCGGTGCAAGGTGTTTTCCTTGCAATATCAAAAGTCCTCCTGATAGAGTGTCCAGCGGCGTGTTCCGTTATTGAAGGGTTGTTTGGAGCTCAATTAGAGACTGTTGAAGACTTTCGAAAGGTAGTCCTCGTCTCCTTACGCTTTTTCGAATTTAGTGGGAGTTCATTGTTTCCAGAGGATGGCGTTGTAAGGGAGTAAGGTCTAGATTGACATTCGACAATGAAGCTTTCGGATTTTGGAGAAGGCTAGTCATGCTACTCTTGGAGATTCAGAATGTTCCCAGCCAGAAGTGAAGTGTTAGTAGAACTGGAAGCCACGATAGGAAAGCACAAGGAATTATTTCGAAAGGTGTGGGTCAAGAAGGAGGTCGCATGACCCGGAAGGTGGATGTCAACACTGGGTGACTTGTCTCAAGAGGTGATGATTGGAGTTGAACACCTTTTCTGCTTTGGCATTGCGGAGGACTGAATTTGAAAAGGCTTGCTGAGACTGAAAGGTTTATTCCGGAAGATGTTTTCCCGGAAGGTCCACAAATCCCGTAGCATAAGGGAAATGGATGTTTGTTGCGAAGTGTCGACAGCTCGATTGAGTTTTGTTACTGTGGGGTTTCGGAAGGAGAACGACAAATGCCCATGTTAAGGAGTTTTCATTGGTCAACTGGAGCACGGGTATTTGTACTAAAGTTCACGGATGGCATATGAAAACTCACGGAGGAGGTTCCATAGTGGTGGCAAAGTCTGAGGCAACATTGTTTCCAACTAGGATTTCGGAAGGGGCAGTATATACTGGGCAGACTACCAAAAGCAGGGAGTTGTGGCATGGTTGTCTTAGACACTTAAGTGAGAAGAGGATGAAAATCCTAACTGAAGGCATGTTGGAGCTCAGATGCATGGAGTACGAAATATGTGTGAGTTGCATCCTTGGAAACAAGGGAAGGTGATCTTCACAGAAGATGGAGGCACCAAGAATTGAAAGTTGTCCGATTCATTCTCACGGAATGTCATTGTACCCTTGTTCCTTCATTAACGATATAGCACGAAAAAGTGCAGGTGTTTCTTCTTCAAGCACAAAGTTCAAAGTTTCGGAAAGTTCGTCGGGTGGAGAACCATGGTGAAGAGGAGATCGGATGTTGGTTTGGTTCCATGTTGAAGAGGAGACCAAATGAAGGTCTGGTGGTGGAGAGTTTGGAAGCAGTGGGGGTTTCAGAAGTTCTGTTGACAGGGATGCCTTACGGTTTAAGGCGGACCTAGAACACCTGAGATGGGTGTCACGGAACGGATGTTCAAACTTTGAATTAGAAGGTCGAAAGCATGCGGAGGATCCATGGAGATGTCTTGTGTCGAAAGTCCTCCAGGTACTTAGAGTCACACGAAAATGGCAATACAAGATATTTTGGGTCTGGTTAAACATGCGGCTTATCTTGTGGATCAAGGTGTTCCGTTTCATTTAGAGTAGGAAATTCAAGAGGTACTCTGGTCTGGAAGGAACGATTTGCTTATTCTCTCACCTGCAAAGTCTTCAGGAGATGTCAACCACGACCAAGTTGATGACAGGAGAAAGAGGGGCATCCTAAAGTCCCGGGCAAGTTTTTTTGTTAAGGAATGGCGATAAAGACTTTGATTTTGGCACATGGAAACGACTTACATAAGGTCGTCAAAGTTCCAGAATGTCCTCTGTGATGGGGGGTGGATCCTGTGGTGGATCAAAACCAAGCTGAGATATAATGGGAGCAAAGGACCGATGCTTGTCTTGGTTGCAACGAGCAATGGTGATTGGAATGGTAACTGATTGTTTCAGTGGGAGTATGACAGTTCAATGATACCAACCATTCTGGAAGCTGTTTTAGATAGAGGTCAATTCTAATGGGTATTGTTGAAGCCTAATGTGCCTGAAAGCTCTCAGATTGCGGAATCTCAGGTTGAAGCTTCAGAAACGCAAGGGTCGGAAGAAGCAATTCCATGGACATTATAACGACCCCAGCATGGCGTATATGAATATTACATTTTTTAGATGAATATTAATTACATTTTACAAAATGCACGTCTGAGGACTGTAATAGTTTAGTGCCCTTGGAAACTTAGAATACATTCTTCTAACTTGTAAAAGATCTTCAACATCTCCCATAAAGATCTTCCCCTATAGTACTCCTACTTAAATGATTTCTTTATAACCTAAGGAATGGAAACATAAGAAAAGGTGAGCTTAGATGCTCAGTAAAGGTAAACAAACAATAGATGAATATATGAATGTAAAAAAACATGAACATAACTTTTGAATATCGAAATCTTGAGTCATGAAATAAATCTTAGCAGTTCGTAAGACATAAATCATAAAGGAACATTAACCATGATAACATAGCATTGACATAAAACATGAACTTGTGGCAAACACATAAGCATAGAAAATCATTTCCATATTAGCCAAGGGTTATAGCCAAGACCGTCATAGCGGACAAAGTTCATTACTGAACCGAGTTCACTCCTCGTTCCAGCCCTGTATTACTGAACCAGATATACTTGTCGTTTCAACCCTGTATTACTGAATCAGATTTAATTGCCGTTTCAGTCATGTTTATCTCATGAGATATAAATCATTACCCAATGAATTTGAGGGAGATATAAGTCTCACCCATCTCATAATGAAATCATTCTTACATGTGCCACAAAAATATAAACAATTCATCATACCATAACCCAAAGAACAAAAAATGGGTTCATTCCATCATAATCCATATAAAATAAATGGATTTCATAAAAATAATTTCATCATAAACACAATCAAATAAAAGTAATAATAGGGATAGAAACACGACCCTATGTCATCTTTAGATAGAAAATAATTTTGATAAAATACTAGAAATTAATTCTTGAAAAAATATATTTTCTTCTCCAAAAACGTTTTCTTTTCTCAAAATGAAATGCAATTTTAAAAGAAAAGAATATAATTGAAAATACACTTGAAATCTTCTAAATGAAGCTTCATGGAAATAAGGCGTTATGAAAGCGTAAAAATCCATTCATGCCGTATAAATTAAAAAAAACATTCTCCTTGTACTTTTGTTGGAAAAGTTCAAAAAAGTACCTCGTATCGAATAACAACAAAATATTCCTTTCATACCATTTAATAAAATTCACCAATGGGTAAAATTGACTTTAAACAATTGTAGAAAAATAGAAATAGTATTACATATTTAGGGAACATGAATGTGGATGATAAATATAACCCAATAAATAATTACATATAAACAGTCTCGGATAATAATGAGATTGCAAAATTGTCCTTTACCTTAGGTCTGATATCCTTCGTATGTATTTGAACCTCCTGTATAATGATTTAAATAATGTTATTGACTTATTCTAGAATCATAATCATTTTTATGATATTATATATGATTATATTATCATCTGTTTGCTAGTAACATTTCATCGTCACTCGTTATTCGAATATTAACTGCTTTAGGTTCTTATGCAAGTTTTGTCGGATAAGTTCATGTTCCACTTCTTAGGTTATAATTATATCATTTACATAATGATATTAGTATAATATATATCATATTTATTCGTTTCATTCATTTCATTCATTTATATAATCGTAGTTTAATGAAGATTATGTAGAATGAATCACATCGCATTGTGGAGACGGTAGGCCGTACATACGCACGAACGACGATATCATTCACTTAATGGTTAAACGGTATGAAATTGAATGGTATATTAATTATACAGAATAATTATCATGTTATATTCATTATTTATATCCATTATGCTCATCATTATACCCATCCAAATTAAGTATTGCTGAATAACAAATTACATCACGGCGTGAAGACGAAAAGTTGTACATACGCATGCATGGTGATATTGTTATTCGTAGGATGGATAAAAGGAGGTATAAAGTTGTCTCATAATTATAATAATATCTCAACATGTAGAAGATACTGGATTTATTACTTTAGTATGGAAACAACATAAAAAGAGCAAGTAAAAGAAAAAAAATTTGAAAGAGGTGATAAAACAATTACCTCTTTTTCAAGTATCTCCTTTTGATTTGCACAAAAGGTCTCCTTAAGATGGTTTTCTGCCCAAAGTGTGGTCTTTAGGAGGGAGGGAGGGATGTTGGGAGCATATTTTAGCATGGTTAATGTTGGAGTATGTGTAACTTCCTGCCCCACTTCCTTTGTAACTTCCTGCCTCACTTCCTTTGTAACTTCTCTTTGTAACTTCTCTTTGTAACTTCCCTTTCTTTCTATAAATGAGGGTCCTCTCCTCACCTTGAGAAGTGTGGGGGATTTCTGAGTTTACATGGTATTAGAGGGCTAGGTTCCATCCTAACTTAACCCCCCGCCCTTCAATTTTTCCCCCCCTCTCTTCTAGGTTCTTTGTTTTTCCCCCGTGGGGGGCGGCGGCCTCAAATTCCCGTAGGATTACCGCCGCCGCCCCTCCGCCTCTGCCCTACGCGGCTCCCAGGCAACCTTCCATCGCGACGGCTCCAGCCATCCCCGCGCGACGGCCCCCGCCGCGGCTCCAGTCCCCGACGCCATTCCCGACTGGCCGCCTGCGGCTTTCCCCGGCGGCCCTCCTCCCGTCGCGATCCCGGCGGTTCTCCGTCGCGGCCCGCTTCCTCAACTTCTCCCGCATTCCTCGGCGGTCTTTCCGGATCCCGCAACTGCTCCCGCATCTCCCGGTGAGAACTGCCGCCTCCCGCCTCTCCCGTCGCGCACGATCCAGTTCTGCGCAGCGGTCTATTTCTGCCCGCTGGTCTCCGGCGTCCAGACCCGATGTCGATTCCGGCACGGCCTCCCATCCCGGCCCGCTCCAGACCTCCTGTGGCGCGATTCTGCTCCCGACCCAGGCCCCGCCTTCACTGCGGCTTCCCTCGCACTCCTCCTGCGCACGACCCTTCCCTGTGGCGGATCTCTGCCCGGCGCCAGGCCCCGCCTTCACTGCGGCTTCCCTCGCGCCGGCTTCCCTCGCGCTGCCTCTCGGCGAGACTCCCGGCCCTCTTTCTCCTGCCCGGCTCCCGGCGAGACTCCCGGCCCCCAGCTTCAGGCGCGGCTCCCGGCGACTTCTCCCTGCTGCGCGCGCCAACTCCGCCTCTCCTACGGCTTCCCGCCGAGGCCTCCCGGCCTCGCCTCCCTTCCCGGCGCCCTTCCCTCGGCCTCTCGGCCCTCTCTCCCGGCGGCCCCCCGCTCCCAACGCGGCTCCCGGCGGCCCTCTATCCAGGCCGCGGGTCCCCTCCGCGGGTCTCTCCCGCGACTTCCCATCGTCGGCCCTCCGCGGTTCTCCCCGACGGTCCATTCTCGGCGGAATGCCCATCCCGGCGGCCTTCCCCCCCGGCGGCCCTCCTCCTTTGCGAGCGGCGCCTCCCGCGGATCACCCGCGGCTCACCCGCCCGGGTGAGCCCTCTCGCCCAGAGGCGTTTTCCCGTCCTCCATGCGCGCGGCTCCCGCCCCTCCCGAGGCGGTTTTCCCCGACGGCGCTCCTCCCGCGCGAGTCCAGGCTTCAGTTCCCGGCGACCCTTCTGGCTGGCCGGCTGCGCCTTTCTCGCCTTGTTCTTCCCGGCGGACCTCCATTCCCCGGCTGCTCCCTGCCGGACGACTCCCAGCGCCGGCGGCCTCCCTTCCCCGGCTTGCGGCTCTTTCCGGCAGCCCGCCTCCTGTGCGAGTCTCCAGCCAGCTCTGTTGCAGCCGGCCTCCACCCCTGCCGGCCTCCATTCCTGCCGGCACCTCCAACAGTTGACCAACAGCCCTGCCGGCCTCCCGTGCCACCTCTGCTCAACTGCTCCCTCCATGCCGCCCTCCTCCTGCTTCCTGCGGAATCCCCGCCTCTCTGCCCGGTGCCTCCTGCGGAATCCCCGCTTCTCTGCCCGGCATCTCCTGCGGAATCACCGCATCCCATCGTCGGCCTCCTCCTGCGGATTTCCCGGCACTTCGACGACCGGCACCCGCCATTGCGGATTTCCTTGGCACTTTGACGACCGGCCCTCCCGAGCGGATTTCTCGGCGCTTTGACGATCGGCCCGACATTACGGTTTCCCGGCGCTCTGACGACCGGCCCGTAGTGCGGATTTTCCCGGCGCTCTGACGACCGGCCCGTAGTGCGGGTTTTCCCGACGCTCTGACGACCGGCACCCGCCAGTGTGGATTTCCCGGCGCTCTGTTGTCCGGCCCCGCACTTTTCCGATGATGACCCATCATTTTCAGCGGCATCACATTACAATCTTGAGGGGGAGCATCATCATCAACAAATTTATTATTTCTGTTTCTTCTGTTTTTCGTCTTGTTTTGTCATCAAGCTGGGTATGTCCAGCTTGAGGGGGAGTGTTTTCAGCTTGTTGCTTGCGTTGTTTTTTTCATCATGTGTCCAAGCTAGGTACACCTAGCTTGAGGGGGAGTGTTGGAGTATGTGTAACTTCCTGCCCCACTTCTTTTGTAACTTCCTGCCCCACTTCCTTTGTAACTTCTCTTTGTAATTTCCCTTTCTTTCTATAAATGAGGGCCCTCTCCTCACCTTGAGGAGTGTGGGGGATTTCTGAGTTTACAGTTAATATAGTTCCTATAAAATGCTAAGAGAAACTCAAGTGGATCATTAATGACATTTTTAACACTATCTAAGTCAGTTGGTCGAATCTAAGATTTTTATGACTGTTATATCTTTTAATAAAACAGTATCTGTTTTAAAAACTCATTTATGTCAATTTAGACATTATTTAGTAATTGATTTTTGTTAAACTCATAACTTGATTCCTTCGAACAAAAGGCGTTATCTCATCCCTAACATGTCAATGCTATCCAAAATATTCGTGGATGACATCAAAAATCTCAAATTACTTTTATTTTAATATTTATAATATCATTTATTTAAATCTTTCATTAATAAGGTAATCACTGCATCATCATTGTGTCATAAATAAATTTATTTATTTAATGTCTAAAAATTATAAATAAAATACCATGATATAGGAAATCTTTTTAGCTTTCGAATTACTATTTATAGTCAAAGAGATCAATTCTATAACCCCACATTAAAATTATTTTAGTAAAAAGATGCATGCTTATGTTATATTTCTCTTTATTTTAAATTAATTATTATAATATGTCATTATCACACTCAAGTGGCTCCCAAACGCCAAATGTGTGTCCCAAGTGTTTTCTTGGTCGCACATAACTCATCCAATAGGATTATGACAAGTGTTAGGATAGTTTTATATTATTATAATATTATTTTTATCCTTATTTACCTCATTTACCCTTTAACCGTGGTAAATAAAAATAATTACTAAAGTTACTATTCATAATGTCCAAAAATAAAATGGGTCTATTTATATAATTTGGACCTTCTGATTCCAAATATGAAATCCATTTTTTCCAAATTCAAAACACAGAATTGGTAGAAATTAATTTAAAATTAATTTCCGTCGTCAAAACAAGAAAACATGTTTTTAAGAAGTAAAAACTATCAAAAGATTGACATGTGTTTATGTCTAATTTAAATGTGAAATTACTTCCAATGACCAAAATTTGATTAAATGATAAAAACATAATCCAATTACACTTTAAAACATGTTGGAGTCTGTATCCCACATCGGACTTGAGGTCCGGTGTGGTCTTAATTCTTCATTATAAAAGCACCCCAAGGGCTCCTTTAGAGAGAAGACCTTGGGGGTTCGGGTCTCTCCTTTTTCCCATTCTACATGGTATCAGAGGGAAATTAATCTCGAACCCTCCTCCCATTTTATTTCTCCCACTATCTAGGGTTTCTCATTAATTTTTCCCCAGGGGGGCGGCGGCCCCTCATGTAGGGCTACGTTTTTTTTTCTTCTGTCGCCGCCCCTCCGGGCTCGATTCCCAGGCGCCTCCGGCGGATCCCTCCCTGCCTGGACCCTACCCCTCTGGCGGATCTTCCCCCTGCCGGCATCTCCCCACCCGCTGCGCGCGACGGCCTTGCCCTAGTCCGGCGCAACTCCTCTCCCGGCGGCGTCTCCTTCCGGCAGACCTCCCCCTGCCGGCAACTCCTTCCTGTCGGATCTCCCTCCTGCGTGTCGGCCCTCATTCCCGTGCGGCGCTTCCCTGCCAGTTCCTCCTTCCGTCGCGGTTTCCCTGCGCTCTCCCGTCGCGCAGCAAACCCCGGCCGCCTCCAGATCCTGTCGCGCAACAAATCCCGACGGTCTCCCTCTCTCCCGGCAGTCCCGCGACGAATCGTCCCGCTGCAGATATCGGTGTCGCCCTTCCTTCCATCTCGGCACCCTTCTTCTCCAGGCCCGGCGTTCCTTCCGGCTCCCGCTGCGCCCGCCTCCTCAGCGGCTCCCGCTTTCCCCGGCGGCCGTTCCAGATCCCGCAACCGCTCCCGCTTCTCCAGGCGAGAGATACGGTCGGCTCCGCCTCTCGCGCAACTGCTCCGCCTCTCCCGCTACGCACAACCGCGCTTCCCAGGCGGTTCTCCTGTGCGCGCAGCACCTCCAGCGGATCCCCTGGCGGTCCACCGTCGTGCCGACGCCGCTTCCTCGAGCGTTGGCCCCTCCCTTCCCCGGCGGCTCCATCTCGGACGGCTCCCTGCGTCGGCGCCCTCCTTTTCATGCACGTCACCTCCTATGCGGACATCCAGCCCCGCCTCCCTATTCTGCCGGTCTCCCCCCCTGCCGGCGCCTCCGACAGTCGGCCTCCATTCCTGCCGGCTCCTCCAGCAGCCGGCCTCCAGCAACCGGACACCACCCTTGCCGGCCCCTCCACGTCGGCGGCCTCCTCCGGCTTCCAGCGCCGCCTCCCGGCCTCCTGCTCCCTCCCGGCCTCCTCCTGCGCTTCTCTTCCGGCAGCCAGCCGGCTCCAGTTTCTCAAAGCGGCCCTGCTTCAAGTTTCGGCTCTCCAGCACCTCCTGCGGCATCCCCGCCTCGCTGGCATCTCCCGACGACTCCCGGCAGCCGCATCACTATCCGCCGACACGCCCATTCGCTGGCGCAGCAGCTCGACCACCTAGGATTTGGGCCCGGCGCCGCCAGATCCCGCAACAATTCTGCGGAATCCCCGCCTCCCGTCGCTGGCCCCGCAAATGCGGTTTTCCCAGTGCTAGTTTGGATTTCCCGGCGTTTCATCGACCGGCCCCACTAGTGCGGCATTCCTGGCGTTCCGTCAACCGACCCGGTTTATGTGGTTCATCTGCTGCGTCTGCGACATCATCCATCCATCATCCTGCGCAGGTGCTTCGATCGTGAGGGGGAGCAGCAGCCTTTGCAGCTTTCTTTTTATTTCGTCTGGTTTTGTAATCAAGCTAGGTCTTTCCAGCTTGAGGGGGAGTGTTTGCAGTCTGTTGTTGTTTTGTCTTCATTTGTTTGGCTTGTTTTTTTTCTTTATGTGTCCAAGCTAGGTTCACCTAGCTTGAGGGGGAGTGTTGGAGTTTGTATCCCACATCGGACCTGAGGTCCGGTGTGGCCTTAATTCTTCATTATAAAAGCACCCCAAAGACTCCTTTAGAGAGAAGACCTTGGGGGTTCGGGTCTCTCCTTTTTCCCATTCTACAAAACCAATTAAAAAGATAATCTAACTATATAAATAAATTACATAAAAATGCAGTTTTGAATTAAAATGCAGTATTTTTCACTATTCATTAAAATATTAATTTTATCAGAAAAATACAAAAAATTCAACCAAAGTAAATTTTGATATCCCGCTTCCAAAGAAAAAGTTTATTTCATCAAATTGAATATATGTGTTAAAAACTAGATTTAAAATGAGTGCGTCATCAAAAGGCGGCAAAACTGCATTTTTTTGAAAAATACTTCTTTTATCCGAAAAATTGAATTTGTTCTTATATCATGTTTAGAAAATACATAAGATGAATGTTAATGTTATATAAAATTCAAAATGTGGTTAATACTATTCATAACGGCCAGTTTATATCCCATTAAATAATAATATTTTAATAATATATCGTTGTTTAGTAAAACTCGGTATTGCGTACAACGCAAGCTATCGAGGAAGGTCGCTCTTGTGTGTAACGCAAGCTAAGTCAGTGTTGTTTGTAGTGCAAGCTTCCTTTGATGTTGCGTATAATATAATCCAAACTTATTTATTTTATACATTGAACAAAATCTATACTCCGTATTGCGTGTATCGTACGCCAACTCGGTGTTGCGTGTAACACACGACAAGTCGGTTTAGTGTGAAAGAAATATTTGACTTAGTGCATTGCAAGATATAAATGAAAATTTTAATTTATTTGAAAAAAAATGATCCATAAAAACTCGGAGTGTTACATTCTACCCCCTTAAATTGAATTTCGCCCTCGAAATTCGTTGGAGTTATAAAAGGTTTACTACTTGAAAGTTTCTTTCATGGAAACCCACATCGTAAAAAGGAATACTAAAACTTCATTTTAAAAATGAAAGTTAGAAACATAACGGTTGACTAAAGTAACTCATCACTAGATTTCAACATAGGAGAACATAAGTGGAAAATGAACACATGGATATGGAAGAAAAATCTAACCATCAAGTTCAGATGAATAGTGATAGAGAACAAGGTTTGGAGAAAGTTAACCAGAAACCCATAAATTTGTGATGATTTAAGGGACCATCTGATTCATCGGATAAGAAGATACTAAGATAACATTTTTGGTTTTCAAGATCCTTTCCCTAAAGTTGAAGAACATGAGAAGAAATACTTATTTGATTTCAATACAATCTCACCGTTGGTCATGCCTTGAACAATTTCCACTTCATCTTTTATTCAAATAAATGAAGTTGAATTTGTCATTCCTGAAGTGTTAGCAGATCATGCGATCCATAAATAGAATGATAGGTCATTTCATCTGTCTCAACAAAAAGGTTAACACAGATTATCAAATATGCATAAGTCCACCTATAGTGTGATAATACATTAATCTAACAAAATTCAACCGGAGTATAACTTATACTATCCATAATTGGATCATAGTTATTTACGACGCACGGCGCACAACGGCGACAAGGGCCCCCGGCGCAAAAGCGCACGGCGCGTGGCAATATTAACTCGCGGCGCATAGAAGAGATGCATACATATATCAACAATAGCAAATAATAAATTATACAATAATTACATAAATATAAAAGATTTGTGTCAATAATTCATATTTCATCCATCAAAAAACAAATAAAGTCAACAATGACACAAAATATGAAATGAAAACAAAGATTCAAACATACAACATTTAAGGAGTGGGGGTTCTCTCATTATCATTCTCATAATTAGCAGGAGAGACTTCATCATCACCAGATGATTCTTCCCCACCACAAGGCATCTCTTGAACATCTTCATCTTCTTCACTTATTTCATTCTCAATCTCTTCCTCTTGTGCCTCTTCTTCTTGTTCTTGAATAGTATCCATAGATTTCTCTTGTAAACACTTAGTGTGAGAACTCGATGCTCTAGTAGTATGGGTCAATTCTTCTACACCGGAAGCCAAAGCCACATCACCCCAAGTCAAATTATCCTCATCAAAAACAAAGTCATCAGCTGCATCACGCTCCTCGTCCACGACACCAAGCAACCACTCATTGCAGTCATCAATTTCCTTCAAAGAGATAGGGTCAATGGAGTCTCGTTCATTGAATCTACGCATCAAGGCTTTATTATACTTGATAAAAACCAACTCATTCAATTTTGCTTGAGCATGCCAGTTTCTCCTTTTTGTGTGAAGATTTTCAAAAACACTCCAATTTCTTTCACAACCTGAAGCATTGCATGTAAGACTGAGCACTTTTATAGCAAAATGTCTCAAGTGTGAAGCCGATGCACCATTAGTTTCCCACCAATCAGCAGGTGCCCTCAATTTCCCATTTCTTATTGCCAAATCAGTGCCAAGAGTGCCCAATGCCTCTCTATATTTTGTCAAGTCTTCAGCAATCTTATCAACCATCACTATATCAGGTGTCAATCTTTGAATGCATTTAATCAAACCCATATTTACCTCTTCATCAGCATCAATGTCAGGATGATCATAGAAGAACTCTGGATTCAAAAAGTATCCAGCAGCATGCAAAGGCCGATGAAGTTGAACTTCCCATCTTCGATCAATTATTTTAAAAATCTCTTTTTATTTTTCTTCTCTATTGTTGAAGGTCTTTGCAATTGATTCTTTTTCTCGATCCATGGCTTCATATATGTATCCCATCGGAGGCTTTGTTTCCCCATCAACCAAACAAAGCACTTCAACAAGTGGAGCACCCACTTTGAGAGAATAATTGACATTGTTCCAAAAAGAGGCACTTTGCACAATCAAAACAACATCTTTCCCTTTTCGCTACTTTGCCCATTTACTTTGATTTCATTCATCAGAAATGAACATCTTCCTCAAATTAGCTTGTTGGGTATACATGCTAGAAAGAGTGATCATGGCAGTGGCAAATCTAGTCTTTCCAGGTCTAAGGAGCTCCATTTCTTTGGTGAATTGTCGCATCAAATTCAACACACCGGCATGACTATAAATGAATCCACTAATTGTCACCGCCTTCTTCAAAGTTTTAGCAAGCATAGAAATTTTCCATATATCTTCTAAGATCAGGTCAATGTAATGAGCGGCGCACGAGGTCTAATACAAATTAGAGTAAGTTGCCTCTAATAATCTCCCTATTAAAAAATAGAAAAATAGAAAAATAAAAAATAAAAAATACTCATATTAGTAAGTAATAAAGATCATTGAAACAAAAATAAAAGTTCAAGAAAATATCAACAGAAGTATTGAGAACAATGATATTTACGAGCAAAAACATTATTTGAAGCGCTGTCTGTGACAACTTGTATCACATTGGACGGTCCAACCTTCTTGACAAATTTATCCAACAACTCAAACATCTTTGTCCCGCTCTTTATATAAGAAGAAGCATCAATTGATTCAATAAATACCGATCCCTTTGGGCTATTAACCGAGAAATTTATCAACGTTCTCCCCCTTCGATCTGTCCAACCATCTGCCATGACTGAGCATCCTTTTCTTGTCCACTCCTCCTTAAATTCCTTCAACAATAAATTTGTATGTTCCAATTCCTTTTTAAGCAAAGGAACCCTTACCTCATGGAAGCTTGGAAGTATCATATCAGGTCCGCATTGTCCAACTGCCTCAATAAATGCCGAAAAACTATCATAATTGACAGCATTGAAAGGAATTCCGGCATCATACATCCACCTTGCAAACAATTGGCAAGCATGATCTCTTTTCTCCTTCTTGTATGCATCCATGACGGTTGTTTGTCTAACATTAGACAATTTTTTGTGTTGTACAACTTCTTCTGGACTTGGAGTGAAAATGCATCTATAACTCCCTTTGCCTTGGACACAGGATCATTATTGCTTCCTTTTTGAGAACCTGATCCATGTGGCACACGACTATTGCTTGAAATAGCTTTCCTTCTCTTTCCACCATCAAATATTGTACGTTCTGAACCTTGCACCTCTTTTATAAAATTATCATTAATTGCATACATCCCGGTCCCGACTATATTCTTTTTTCCCTTCAAAGCCCTTCTATCTTCATTAATTTTTTTTATCTCCTCTCTCGCATGTGGCGGACAATTTCGGCATGCAGTTGTGTTTCTATATCCACCAACCAAATGTTGTTTGGCTCGTGTAATACCTCCCTTCGTTACTTTTCCACAAAATTTGCATATTACTTAATTTTTATCTTGAGGATCTGTTAACTTGCAATATTGTCAAGCAGGGTCTTGTTGCATTGCTTTAGACATTTTGAAATAAATCACAATTCCTGAAATATTTGAAACAAACAATTAAATATCTTAAACAATATATCTCAAAAAAACAATAAACAAAAAAATAAAAAAAAAACGTAGCATAAAAAAAAATATAAGTGTCCTCCCTCCAACTGTGGGGCAGACACCAATAATTGGGAAAAAAACAGAAAACATAAATAAAAATGAATAAAAAAAACAGTACTTGGGTTTGGTGGGGACTTAGGGTTAGTTGTGTTCGTGCGTCTGCCCTGAACGAGGAGGGGACGAGAAGGGCAAGGTCGTGGTTGGTCGGTCTCGGTCGAGAAGCAGGTGTCGAGGGAGATGACTCGCACGGCTGGACATGGTCCAGCAGGGGCTGGGTCACGGCTGTTGCAGGGAGAAGTTAGGGGTGCGCAGTAGGGGAGGTCGCGCGCGAGGTACTTTTGAAGTGTTTTTAATCGGGATCGGGATATGAGTCGGCAAACACAGGCTAAAAAATTGCAAAAAAAAACGCACAGTTTGGCGCAGTGGCGCGCGCTGCGCCACCGAGAGCCATTGCGCACCATAGCGCATGCCATTGTGCACTTTTCCAGATGCGCCATGGCGAAGCCATGGCGTGGCGCTCGGTTTCCTAGCGCGCGCCATTAATAACTATGAATTGGATAACCTTACAATCCTTCCAAACAACTGAAAATCTACAACTTTAGAAAGAGGTGAACTAAATCGGTTTAACATTTATCTCTCATATCTCGTAAGGTGGTTCTTGGTTGTCACATTCCAAACATTTGAATACCTTAATCATGTATTCTCTTGAGTCACGGTAGCAACCTGAACTATCAGATATCCTTATTGAAAACATGCATGTTTTCTTATTTTTAAGTCCAAAAAGCTGTAATCTTCATCCGAGATAGCATAACCCATATGTCAATAAATCCTTAACTAGTTCCAAGGTGACTAATATCGTCCAATTTACTTATTCCTATCCAACATACCTTTATCCAAATATTATTATCTCAACATCATGTTCATATTAAAGGTCATCCTTCCCTAAATCGCGTGTTTTTCAAAAACATCACCTTATTACCTCAATCACTTTTCATGGTTACCAGCACCACTCAGCATATACTTTCAAATACATGTGGAAAACCACAGTGGACCACTACATAGATATTTCATTATTCTACAATACCATAAAAGCAATTCTACAACATTACTCTCGAATCTCATTACCTAAACACTCAATCATTCCACCACTTCATTTTCATACTCAACATCATCAATAGTGATCGCATGTGGTTTGCCTTGGTCTTTGGCCTTAAGAGGTTGTTGACGTCGATCATCATTGATAACCTTTGGATTAGGGTATTGGTTAGCATAATGCCCCATTTCCTTGTACTTGTAGCATTGAAGTGTGGGTGATGCATTCTATATAGCCTTTTCTCTATTCACATCATTAGCTACCTTTTTCTCATTACTTCGGCACTCAACTGCCCGATAACCTTCTTTTCCACACTTAAAACATTTGTTAGTCCCTTTAAACAGTCTCCACCATGCTTCTTTCCACACTTTGAGCATAAGGAAACACTCATCTTCTTTTCACCATTGTTTTGAGATTTTCCTTTGAACTCAATCTTTCATTTCTGGTCAAAACCATGAGATTGATATGTAACACCAACTTCCATTTCTACCTTGATAGCACGCCGCACAATCTCTTCATAGCAACTAAAGTCTCTTATAGCAAACGCCCTTCAAAGACTTGGTTTTAAGCCACTGAAGAATCGGTCAACTTTTAGGTTGGATGATAAAGCCAGAAGCATACCTTGCAAGTCTTGTAAAATTTTCCTCGTATGTATCAATGGATTCATCATCCTTTTGCTTAAGCTCAAGGAACTACTATTCTATTTTCGTTCGAAGAATACGAGGAAAGTACTTATTGAAAAATAAGTTCTTGAACTCATCCCATTCCATGGATTCAATTTCATCTTGTTGTCTCGTATTCTTGATTAGAGTCAACCACTGGTCTGCTTTGCCTTCTAAACGATAAACAACCAAAGTGACTTTTTCATGTTCTGAATAGTGAAGGATGAAAAATATCTTTTCAATGGTACTGATCCATTGTTCAGCAACAAGTGGATCAGAAGACCCACTGAAAGAAGGTGGACATTGCCTCATGAAGGACTCAACAGAATGTTATTCCCTTCTCTGCTCATTTGGAAGTCCATAGTGATTCATAACTTGTGTAAGTATAGCGATAAGATTTTGCATTCCATCTCCCATAACATTTGTTTGTTTAAGAGGACAATCGCTGCATTGCCCATTGCATTGATCATTAACACGGTTCGTTCGGGTTCCAACCATTGTCTAAAACCCAAAAAAGAATAGTGTGAGAGACAAAAATCATACTAGGAAAACAACATAATCAAGAGGGTATATTTTCAATCTCTAACATCTTAGGTTTAATCCTAGGTTATTCATGATCGTTGCCATAATTCTAGGACTGTAATCTATAATTATACATATCCTTAGGAAACCCCTTAGTAATATCTCTAGGGATCTCACTAAAGCTTTTGCATCCTAGTTTCCAAAGGTTCACAAAACCTTTTCTTTGATATCAACTATAACAACCCAAGCATGACGTATATGAATATTACATCTTTTTAGATGAATATTCATTACATTTTACAAACGCACGTCTGAGGACCGTAATAGTTTAGTGCCTTTGAAAACTTGGAATACATTCTTCTAACTTGTGAAAAATCTTCAACATCTCTCATAAAGATCTTTCTCTTTAGTACTCCTACTTAAATGATTTCTTTATAACCTGAGGAATGGAAACATGAGAAAAGGTGAACTTAGATGCTCAGTAAGGGCAAACAAACAATAGGTGAACATATGAATGTAAAAAAACATGAACATAACTTTTGAATATCGAAATCTTGAGTCATGAAATAGATCTTAGCAGTTCGTAAGACATAAATCATAAACAAACATTAACCATGATAGCATAGCATTGGCATGAAACATGAAACTTATGGAAAATACATAATCATAGAAAATCATTTTCATATTATCAAATGCTCATAGTCAAGACCATCATAGCGGACAAAGTCCAATACTGAACCGAGTTCACTCCTCGTTCCAGCCCTGTATTACTGAACCGGATATACTTGTCGTTTCAACCCTGTATTACTGAACCTGATTTACTTGTCAGTCCAGTCATGTCTATCTTATGAGATATAAATCTTTACCCAATACATTGGAGGAAGATATATGTCTCACTCATCTCATAATGAAATCATTCTTACATGTGGCACAAAAACATAAATCATTCATCATAGCATAACCCAAAGAACAAAAAATGGGTTTCTTAAACATCATTTCATCATAATCCATATAAAATAAATAGATTTTATAAAAATAATTCCATCATAAACACAATCAAATCAAAGTAATAATAGGGATATAAACATAACCCTATGTCATCTTAGATGGAAAATAATTTTGATAAGATACTTGAAATTAATTTTGAGAAAAATATCCTTTATTCTTCAAAAACGTTTTCTTTTCTCAAAATGCCACGCAATTTTAAAAGAAAAGAATTTAATTGAAAATACACTTGAAATCTTGTAAAGGAAGCTTTATGGAAATAAGGCATTATGAAAGCGTAAAAATCCATTCATGCAGTATAAATTAAAAAAAAAACATTCTCCTCATACTTTTGCCGGAAAAGTCAAAAAAAGTACCTCATATTGAATAACGACAAAATATTCCTTTCATACCGTTTAATAAAAATTCACCAATGGGTAAAATTGACTTTAAACAATAGTAGAATAATAGAAATAGTATTACATATTTAAAGAACATGGATGTGGATGATAAATATACCTCAGTAAATAATTACATATAAACAATCTCAAATGATAATGAGATTGCAAAACTATCCCTTACCTTACGTTTAATATCATTCGTATGTATCCAAACCTTCTGTATAATGATTTAAATAATGTTGACTTATTCTAGAATCATAATCATTTTTATGATATCATATATGATTATATTATCATCCGTTTGTTAGTAGCATTTCATTGTCACTAGTTATTCGGATATTAACTGGTTTATGTTCTTATGCAAGTTTTGTCATATAAGTTCGTGTTCCACTTCTTAGGTTATAGTTATATCATTTATAGAATGATATTAGTATAACATATATCATATTTATTCATTCCATTCATATATATAATCGTGGTTTAATGAAAATCATGTAGAATGAATCGCAACGCATCGTGGAGACGGTAGGTCATACGTACGCACGAGCGACGATATCATTCACTTAATGGTTAAACGGTATGAAATTGGATGGTATATTAAATATACAGTATAATTATCATGTTATATTCTTTATTTATATCAATTATACTCATCATTATATCCATCCAAATTAAGTATTGTTGAATAACAAATTACACCACGGCGTGGAGACGGTAAGCCGTACGTAGGCACGCATGGTGATATTGTTATTCGTAGGATGGATAAAAAGAGGTATAAGATTGTCCCATAATTATAATAATATCTCAGCATGTAGAAGATACTTGATTTATTACTTTAGTGTAGAAACAACATAAGAAGAGTAAGTAGAAGAAGAAAAGAATTTTGAAAGAGGTGATAAAACAATTACCTCTTTTTCGAGTATCTCCTTTTGATTTGCACAAAAGGTCTCATTATGATGGTTTTCTGCCCAAAGTGTGGTCTTTAGGAGGAAGGGAGGGATGTTGGGATCATATTTGAGCAGAAGTTGGACGAGTCAAGGGGCTTGAGAGGTGTGAGTAAATGGGTAGATGTGGTGGCCTTTTATAAGATGGAGGAGAGGTACTTTAGAAAAGTCTTGAAATGTTATTTTATTATAAATTGATTTTTCAAATTTTAATAGTCTCAAAGTGATATATTTCGAGGATAAAATGAGGATAGTTCGAAATCCTCTCAACCAATAGGTTTTAAACAAGTTTAGGTCACAAATTTAACCTTAACTTTTAGCTTTAACCCTTAGTTAAATAAATTAACTCTTACCATGTCTTCTTGTATTTTTATACTATATGGTTAATATAGTTCCTATAAAATGCTAAGAGAAACTCAAGTGGATCATTAATGACATTTTTAACACTATCTAAGTCAGTTGGTCGAATCTAAGATTTTTATGACTATTATATCTTTTAATAAAACAGTATTTGTTTTAAAAACTCATTTATGTCAATTTTGACACTATTTAGTAATTGATTTTTGTTAAACTCATAACTTGATTCCTTCGAACAAAAGAAATAATCTCATCCCTAACATGTCAATGCTATCCAAAATATTCGTGGATGGCATCAAAAATCTCAAATTACATTTATTTTAATATTTATAATATCATTTATTTCAATCTTTCATTAATAAGATAATCACTGCATCATCATTGTGTCATAAATAAATTTATTTATTTAATGTCTAAAAATTATAAATAAAATACCATGATATAAGAAATCTTTTTAACTATCTAATGACTATTTATAGTCAGAGAGATCAGTTGTATACCCCACATTAAAATTATTTTAGTAAAAAGATACATTTTATGTTATATTTCTCTTTACTTTAAATTAATTATTATAACATGTCATTATCACACCAAAGTGGCTTCCAAAGGCCAAATGTGCATCCCAAGTGTTTTCTTAGTCGCCCATAACTCATCCAAAAGGATTAGGACAAGTGTTAGGATAGTTGTATATTATTATAATATTATTTTTACCCTTATTTACCTCATTTACCTTTAAACCGTGGTAAATAAAAATAATTATTTCGAGGATAAGATGAGGATAGTTCGAAATCCTCTCAACCAATAGGTTTTAAACAAGTTTAGGTCACACATTTAACCTCATCTTTTAGCTTTAACCCTTAGTTAAATAAATTAACTCTTATCATGTCTTCTTGTATTTTTATACTATATGGTTAATATAGTTCCTATAAAATGTTAAGAGAAACTCAAGTGGATCATTAATGACATTTTTAACACTATCTAAGTCAGTTGGTCGAATCTAAGATTTTTATGACTATTATATCTTTTTGTAGAGGGTGAAAATAAGAGAGACCCGAACCCCCAAGGTATTCCTCCTAAGGAGCCCTTGGGGTGTATTTATAATAAATGGTAAAGACCACACCGGACATCAAGTCCGATGTGGGATACAGACTCCAACACTCCCCCTCAAGCTAGGTGTACCTAGCTTGGACACATAATGAAAAGAAAGCAAGAAAAACAGAGACCAACACTCCCCCTCAAGCTGGACATACCCAGCTTGATGACAAAACATGACGAAATAAAAAGAAAACTGCAAAAGTTGCTGCTCCCCCTCACGATCGAAGTTCCCCCGCAGGATGAAGGATGGATGAGGTTGCGGGTGCAGCAGAAGAAACCACTCAAATCGGCTGGTTGACGGAGCGCCAGGAATGCCGCACTAGTGGGGCCGGTCGTTGAAACGCCGGGAAATCCAAACTAGCACCGGGAAAACCGCACTTGCGGGGCCGGCGACGGGAGGCGGGGATTCCGCAGAATTGTTGCGGGACTGGCGGCGCCAACGGGCCCAAATCCGAGGATGTCGAGCTACTGCGCCAGCGAATGGACGTGCCGGCGGAGAGAGATGCGGCTGCCGGGAGGTGCCGGGAGATGCCGGCGAGGCGGGGATGCCGCAGGAGGAGGCCGGCGAGGGTGCAGGAGGCCGGAAGACGACGCTGGAAGTTGGAGGAGGCCACCTGCGTGGAGCGGCCGGCACGGGTGGAGGCCGGTTGCTGGCCGGAACAGTCCGGATCTGCCCGAATCTGCCCGGAACAGTCCGGATCTGCCCGGATCTGCCCGGAACAGTCCGGATCTGCCCGGAACAGTCCGGATCTCGCCGGATCTGGCCGGAGTAGCCTGGATCAGGCCGGAGCCGGCCGGAGCTGTCCGGATCTGGCCGGATATCACCGGATCCGGCTGGATTCGGCCGGAGCTGTCCGGATCTGGCCGCCGGACAGCAGCAGGCGAGGTCGCCGGGAGGGGAGCGGGACGGGAGAGGCCGCCGGAGAGGGTTCGCCGGCCGGAGAGGGGTCGCCGGCCGGAGAGGGGTCGCCGGCCGGGAGAACGCCAGGGCGAGGCGCTGAGTGCGGGGCGCTAGGGCGCGACGCCGGGAGGAGGTGCGCCGGGACGGTGGGGCGAGCCGGGAGCCGGGGAGCCGGGAGAAGCCGCCGGGAGCAGAGGGACACGAGGCGGAGGGCCGCCTGGGAGCCGCGGCGACGGGAGGAGCGCGCAGGAGGAGCGGGCCGCGCGCAGAGAGTCGCGCCGAGGTGCCGGGAGCCGCGGCGTGCCGGGGAGCCGCGCAGGGGGGGAGGAGGAGTGCGCCGGGAGAGGGCGCGGGCGCCGGGCGAAGGTCTGCTGGGACGAGGGGGCACCGCGGAAGGCGGGCCGTCGCGCAGGGTGGGAGAGCCGCGGGGAGGGAGAGCTCCGCAGGAGGAGGCGCCGGCGGCTGGAGAACCAGGGAGAGGCGCCGGAGAAAACGAGCCCGGAGGGGAGGGGGGGGCGGCGGCCATGTGGATGGGAGCCGCCGCCCCCGGACGGGAAACCCTAAAGCAAAAGGAGGAAAAAAAAAAAATAGGGAGGGTGGGATTGGGGGTTCAAAAAACCTCCTCTGATACCATGTAGAGGGTGAAAATAAGAGAGACCCGAACCCCCAAGGTATTTCTCCTAAGGAGCCCTTGGGGTGTATTTATAATAAATGGTAAAGACCACACCGGACATCAAGTCCGATGTGGGATACAGACTCCAACACTTTTAATAAAACAATATCTGTTTTAAAAACTCATTTATGTCAATTTTGACACTATTTAGTAATAGATTTTTGTTAAACTCATAACTTGATTCCTTAGAACAAAAGTCATTATCTCATCCCTAACATGTCAATGCTATCCAAAAAATTCGTGGATGGCATCAAAAATCTCAAATTACATTTATTTTAATATTTATAATATCATTTATTTCAATTTTTCATTAATAAGGTAATCACCGCATCATCATTGTGTCATAAGTAAATTTATTTATTTAATGTCTAAAAATTATAAATAAAATACCATGATATAGGAAATCTTTTTAACTATCTAATGACTATTTATAGTCAGAGAGATCAGTTGTATACCCCACATTAAAATTATTTTAGTAAAAAGATACATGTTTATGTTATATTTCTCTTTACTTTAAATTAATTATTATAACATGTCATTATCACACCAAAGTGGCTTCCAAAGGCCAAATGTGCGTCCCAAGTGTTTTCTTAGTCGCCCATAACTCATCCAAAAGGATTAGGACAAGTGTTAGGATAGTTGTATATTATTATAATATTATTTTTATCCTTATTTACCTCATTTACCTTTAAACCGTGGTAAATAAAAATAATTATTAAAGTTACTATTTATTAATGTTCAAAAATAAAAAAGGTCTATTTACATAATTTGGACCTTATGATTCCAAATATGGAATTTATTTTTCTAAATTCGAAACACATAATTGATATAAATTAATTTAAAATTAATTTCTGTTGTCAAAACAAGAAAACGCATTTTTAGGAAGTAAAAATTGTCAAAAGATTGACATGTATTTATGTCTAATTTAAATGTGAAATTACTTTCAATGACCAAAATTTGATTAAATGATAAAAACATAATCCAATTACACTTTAAAACCAATTAAAAAGACAATCTAACTATATAAATAAATTAGATAAAAAGACACTTGAAATAAATGCAGTATTTTTCACTATTCATTAAAATATGAATTTTATCATAAAAATACCAAAAATTCAACTAATGTAAACTTTGATGTCCCGCTTCCAAAGAAAAAGTTTATTTTTTCAAATAGAATATATAAGTGTTAAAAACTAAATTTAAAATAGGTGCGCCATCAAAAGGCGACAAAACTGCATTTTTTGAAAAATATTTCTTTTATCCAAAAAATTGAATTTGTTCTTATATCATGTCTAGAAAATAATTAAGATGAATGTTAATGTTATATAAAATTCAGAATGTGGTTAATATTATTCATAATGGCTAGTTTATATCCAATTAAATAATAATATTTTAATAATACATCGTTGTTTATTGAAACTCGGTATTGCGTACAACGCAAGTCATCGAGAAAGGTCGCTCTTGCGTGTAACGCAAGCCAAGTCAGTGTTGCGTGTAGAGAAAACTTCCTTTGGTATTGCGTATACCATAATCCAAAATTAGTTCTTTTATACATTGAACAAAATCTATACTCAGTGTTGTGTGTATCGTATGCCAACTCGGTGTTACGTGTAACATACGACAAGTCGGTTTAGTGTGAAAGGAATATTTGACTTAGTGCATTGCAAGATATAAATGAAAATTTTAATTTATTCGGAAAAAAATGATCCATAAAAACTCGGGGTGTTACAAACATGGTACACGGCACGGCTTATTGATGGGACTCTAACAAATTCAGACAGTGCACGGGCCTGTTAGCTTTGGAGGAAACACCATGGAGGCATTCAGAAGGATTCATGAAAACGAAACAGGTGATCATGATCCGGAAAGTCCGGGGCTGGTTTTGTCTCAGTGGGGGTTGGATGATTAGAAGTGTGGTGGGGGACTACGTTGAAACTGCAAAGAAAGAGAGAAAAGAAGATGACATTCGTAAAGTGGTCGAATGACTTAGTGGAAGCCTCGAGAATGGTCTTTAAGTGGGAAATTGTTAGGTTTAACATGTGAAAACAATCCTTAGTGGGGGATTGTTAGGTTTGGTATGAAAAATGTTTTCCAGTTAAATGTTGGAGTTTTAGAAACCAAGCTTCTGAAAGTACAATTGCGGAACCGGATGGAAGCAGCTCACCCGACACCTGGAAAGTCCGAAAGTTGAAACAGAAGCTAGAGCGACAGCAGCAACAACCATTTTCGGAGGAAGTGACGCAGGAGGATGTTCCAGATGTGGCACGAGTTTACAGGGGAAGTGCTGAAGTCGACAGAAAACTGATTCAGGGTGATGTGAAATGCAAAAGAAGCTGGAGGAACATGTTTCCAAAAGCTTGCACTGAAATACAAAAGCGAAGGATGAATCCGGACGCTAGCATGGGAGTGTGGAAGCAGGAGGATGTGATTCTGGAAGCTTGCACGTGATGCGAAAAAAGTGGCGGAGAATCCGAAGCTTACACTTTTCACCGGATGAACCGGTTAAAGCGGCGGTGCTCAATCAGTCGCCTTGATTGAATGAAGGGGCGTCCGCAAAGATCGAAAAGCGGTGCGATTGGCGAAACCGGCTAGCCGCTGAAGATCAACTCTATAAATCGAGGGTGTGGGTCACTTGTTCAAGGCAATCGAACCGAATTGAGTGGCGACAATTCCCGCTATAAGGACTTCCCTAGCAGAAGCGCCTGCAGAAAGAGTTTTCCACTAAAGGCGTTGTTGAAGGGTTTCTTTTGTTTCTCGAGCAGGGTTCCGAAAAGAGTCCCTTATAACCCGGGCAGGGTAGGGTTTCTGGAAAGATGAGTCCCTTGTAACCCAGGTTCTCTCTTATTTTTGTTCCCTTAAATGAAAGGTTGCAATGTTCCCCCGTGGAGTGTGACCTTGTCAGAACCACATAATTCATGTGTTGTGCTTGTTCCGTTTGTTTTGCCATGTGTTTGTTCTTGCTTGTTTGTTGTTTAAGGAATGTCTTGTCAAAGACCAGAAGTGACCAAAATTAGAGAAGGGCGGACCAGTGTGGTGATTAGAATGCGAAGTCTTCTTAGTTCTGGACGTTGAGTCTACAGGGGTGTTGCATATAGACCTACCGGTGGCCTTGTTCCGCACTTGAGGTCCGGAAGGTAACTTCTGATTTTGGAGGTTAGCGTTTTTTAATTGCAGGTTTCGAGCCCAACTTTGGGATCCGGATGGTGGGCGGCTTAATTTCCCCAACAACTTCCAATAATAATGATGTCATCAACATAAAAGACACGTAAGATGTAGCCAAATGGAGTCTGCTGGTAGAATATTGATGCATCCTTCATACTTTGTAGAAATTCATACGATATGACCGCAAAACAGAAGTAGTCAAACCAAGCACATGAAGATTGTTTAAGGCCATAAAGAGAACGCAGCAGACGACAGACCACAGAGGGAGACCCGGACGAAATGGTACCCATAGGTTGGCGCATATATACCACTTTGTCCAAGAACCCCTGCAGTAAGGCATTTTTGACATCGGGTTTGATGGAGTGGTCAATGAGAGGTGGTTGCCATGGAAATGAGCAGGCGAACAGAAGCCATCTTCACAATCGAGGCCTCTTGCGACTCTCAGGTGTGGTTGTCAGTGCCTGCAATTCATCTCTCATGACCCGGGGCCACTCTGGATGAGACTCGACATTGGCAATCGTACAAGATATCAATATCAAGTCCAAACTAGTAATCAAAGTGGTGGCAACAACAGATAACCCACGATAAGTATATGCATAAACAGGATGAACGATGCAAAAAGGAGTGTCTTTCCTTAGCGCAATGGGGGGAGATCACCCTGATATGGATCTTGAACGTCGACGGTTTCAGAGGAGTCGGAGTTAGCCGGAAGCGGGGTGGGTATACTATTCAAGTGATGGTTGAAAACCTGGCCAAATCAACCATCCTCAATAAGAGTTGGGGTAGAGTGGATGATGAGGGGAAGGCATGCATCCAAGAAAGCAATTGATTCATGTGAGGAAGGTGAAGAAGAAAGGGTGACATCTCAACAATCAAAACATCAACGGAAATAAGATAGCAACTAAGATTAGAAGAATAACACTAATAACTGTTTTCGTTGCAAGCATTGCCAACAAAGACACACCGAAGGGGCTGAGGGGCAAATTTAGAAGACAAGGGTCACGTGTCCCAAACATAACAAACTCATCCAAAGATACTCAACAGGAGAAGATAAAGAGAATGATTGGGGAATAGAACATGAAAGCAAGTCACCCCTTAAAGCACGGACGATGGAAAGCGATTGATAAGGTAGACAACTATCATAATGGCATCGCTCCGGAACATGAAAAATGCCCTCATATGAAATAAGAGAGTTCGAGCAATTTCGAGAAGATGGTGGTGCTTGCGTTAGACAATGTCATTTTGTTGAGAGCTTTCGGGACAGGAAGTTTGATAGAGGATACTATGAGTTGTAAGAAACAATGAAAAAAAAGGACAAGTATTCTCAGTCATTATCAATGCGCAAGAATTCAATAGTTTGTGAAAATTGAGTCTGGATTTCATGAAAAGGGGCTAGAAGCACAAAGAACACTTTAAATTAATGATGTAAAAGATAAACCCAAGTTAATCGGGGAAAATTATCAATAAACAAAACATAATAATGGTACTTAGATGTTCTTAGGACCGAACAGAGGCCCCATACATCAGGGGGGAACAAATCAAATAGAGAATTTGCATGAGAAAGCATCTGAGGTATGTCGATCATGCGATGAAGTTTGGTTGACTAACACGAGTTACAATGGAAGTGGTTGGAGGAACCCAACTCTGGACACAGCAGCTGCAAGGAGTGAAAAGAAAGATGACTATAATGAGAGTGATATATACCAGGGCTCATGTAAAAAGGGTGGAGCAAGCGATGGATGAAGACGCAGTGAACAAGTACACACTGTCACACAACTGGCCTCTGCCAAGCTCCCGTGCAAACAAACGCTCCTAAAAGATAACATCAATGGGTGAAAATATTGCAATACAGTTGAAATCCAATGTGAGCTTACTAATAGAAAATAAATTGAAAGGGCTGCGAGGAGCATGCACCACATGAAAGAGCTCGATGGAGGATGTCAAAGTGCAGGAGCTAAAACCCACTATGGGAATGGCGGATCCATCAATCACCATGATCGTGTCTCGTCTGGTATGAGGATGGTAATTGCGCAAAATAACTACTTCACTAGTTATGTGATCAAAGGCACTAGAATCAAACAATCCCATTGTGAGGCGTAAGGAGAGACATGCAGTGGAGTCGTTGCTTGGGCAAGAGATGCAGATGGAAGAAGCTCTACGTGATTGGATAGCCCAAGTTCAGCTGCTGACAGCTTAAGTGTACGACGGTGGTCCGGGGACGAGTGACTCGAATGTTGCTTGAGCAGTTTAGGGCAAGCCTGCCATAAAGGGACCAAGAAACACCTATAACATGTCCCAATTTACCGCAATGCCAACAAGTGTGTCTTTGGCCTCCGCCACGTCCCAGAACTCAAGAATTAGAGGAGCAACCATCGCCTCATGGCATGGCGGATGCCAGAGCAGTATGACCCACTGAGAGAGGAGAACCTGGAGAGTCATGCAAAGTGGGATCAGCCATATTAAGATGAGGTTACATCAGAGGAATCTACACAGTAGATGAGCTAACCAATATATTGGTGGGTGTAGTGGCATACTCCGGTGACAGCTCATAAAGAAAAGAGAAAAGACATAGCTGATCGCGTTGAGTCAATGCCTTCGTAGGCATTGTAGGAATGGGTCATCGTTAGAGGAGTTCATCCTGAAGAGCTTTCAATTATGTGAAAGAGGGGAACGTCTTGTGTTGCATCAAGATGGTGAAGAGGCGCTGGAAAGTATCGGAGACCCATGCCAAGTTGTTGGTCTCAGAATACTAAGTGTCAAAGAATACCAAAGCTCTTTGACAGTGTTCATCGTCCGTGTGACATCCTTAACCAAGCATTCTAACAGGTTGATCAAGTGAGAAAATATTTTGTTGTCGTTGAGTATTCATACCTTGTACTTTGGACTGGTCAAGGGTGGAGAAGAGACCACAAGATGAGAGGCGAGATCCATACCTTCCAAGGACATTAGAATCGTCTTGCCAGACAGAAAAATTTGCGGTATCCAATTTGTCATCCACCAGACGAGTAGATGCAATAATAAACCGAGGAAGAATCGAAGAACCCAGTGTTGGAGAGTCTGCCAGGACTGGATAAAAAGAATTGGATACCCTGAATAAAATAAAGGGGTATAGACCAAGAAAGGTCACAACTTGAATGGCTGGTTTTAGGACTCTTGCATAACAAGTACGTGGAACAACAAGAATGCAGTAGAGGAAAATGAAACAAATAGCAACAACACTTATTATTTCCAGAAGAAGAAGAAGAAGAAATTGAATTATATGAACGAGAGTAAAAGGAGAAGAGGGGAGAGAACTCTCCACGAAGAAGACCACTCTCCTGTAAAGCCAGGGCCAGCACCTCCCAAGGACTGATCCTCCTACAGCTGCCAAGCTAATTGCTCCAACATCTCTCCTATTAATATCCCCAACCACTCATACCTACTACTACCAGCCTAAAAACTGACTAATGAGTAAAAGACACCACTGCCCCCCTTGGCGGTTATTCAATACTCCTGTCCAAACACGACAACCCTACACCCCACTCTCCTAACATTACCTCACCTCTTGAAAAATAACTTTGTCCTCAAGGTGGACCTCCAATAGCACAACTCGACTGCTTAAACTGGAACGACAACCCCTTCTAAGCACTGGAACAACAGCCCCTTCTCAAGCACTGGAACGACAGCCCCTTCTCAAGCACTGGAACGACAGCCCCTTCTCAAGCACTGGAACGACAGTCCCCCGGCCATGGTAGCCAAATAACATAAGGCACTCCTTGATTTGCTCAGTGCAACGTTCTCTGTTTTTTGCCTGGGAAAATTGAGGAGTCAACCCCTCAGCCGCTACTCTAGCAATTGCTGCAACCAAATCCAACAAATTATCTAGTTGCCACCTCTTAAACATGAACAATGTGAGCTCGTGTCTCATTCGCTGGTCTCCAAAGCCAAACCCTCCCACAATAGAAAATCATTCATCAAACACAATAAGGCCCATGAAACAGGCTTAACCACTTGTGCTGCAACAGCATTGATCTGGCTTCCAGTGGCATTGTGTCCAATAAAAACAATCTTGAGGTGGAGTGTGATGCATCCGGATAGGGATTCGGTGCAAGACAAATGCAAGATCACCGCCCAATAACCCATTTTAGCAAGACGTTAGCTGAGAGGAACCTATCCAAGTCCACATACGAAAATGAGATTATGGCTTTGGTGCCGGTCATTCATCATTACGCCCTTCCCTTCTTGGCAAGCCTTTTGTCCTTTATTCCGATCAACGAAGTCTGAAATTCTTATTACAAGAGCACATTACCACTACGGATCAACAGAGTTGGATTGCTAAGCTACTCAGATACCATTTTGATGTGGTCTATAAACTCGTTCACGAAAATACCGCAGCGGATGCTTTATCTCAGAGGGCCGAACCGCCTCAATGGTCTCTAGTTTGGCGGGAAGGTTGCAAGTTAATAGAGGGTCTACATAACAACCCCCACCTCCAAAAAATCATCCAGCGACTAATTCGGGCATCACCCCCCAAAGGGGTTTAACTTTCATCACGATAAACTGTTGTACATGGGCCGTTTAATTATTTCAGCCACCTCTCCATGGATATCATGGTTTCTTAGTAAATTATATACAACTCCCCAAGGCGGCAATTCGGGGTATTATCGGGCATATCAAAAGCTCACCGACAGCTTATATTGGGTTGGTATGCGGCGCCAAGTTTTACAACATGTCCAGCAGTGTGAAACCTGTCAACGCTTCAAATACTCCACACTCTCCCTAGTTGGTCTGCTACAGCCTTTGCCAATTCCGAAGGCAATATGGGATGACCTCGCTACTAATTTCATCACCAAACTGCCCAAGTCCAAGGGGTATGGCACCATTCTGGTGGTAGTTGATCGACTATCTAAGCATGCTCACTTCATTGCTTTGAAACACCCCTTCACCACGAAGGGGGTGGCCGATATCTTTGTCAAGGAGATGGTCCGGCTCCACGGTGTTCCTAAATCTATTATCAGTGACTGTGACCCTCTGTTTATGAGCCACTTTTGGACAGAGCTTTTCCGGTTGCAGGGTGATAAGAATCCGTGTCAATAGTGGAACAAGAACAAGTGACCTGAATTGTATTAACGAGGAAGGAGGAAGGAGGAAGGAGGAAGAAGGAAGGAGGAGGCCCTTGCACTCCTGCCCAAAACTCAATGGTCGACTCCCAAGCGCTACGCCGAACAATGTTAATAGCCTAACCAAATATATTCTCTTTGTCCCACTGCTCTAGCTCCCCTACCCCCTTTATATAAAATCTTCCCGAAATAAAACATGGGCCCCCAACATATTCCTTTTATTCCTTAGCATATTCCCTTAACCAGCCCATCTGACCCACATATTCCAAGTACCTAACACTGTCGCACCCTTGCAAATCACCTTGTCCGTGAGACATGAAGTGAAAATCTGGTGTGGTAGCTACAATTGTCAGTGGCGGGCCGCTCGCTTTCCACAACGCTCCTTGGCTCGTGTCCCCTGCACTGGCCGTGGCGGTTGGCTAGGTTCTGCCCCGTTTCTACACACAAATTCCACGCAATCGTCCAGATATGACGCCCTAGTTGATGATCAGCTCACAGATGGCTTGCCAGTAGGTTGGACCGGGCCTATTTGTGGATATGTAAATATGCTCGGCAACTCCTTGGTTTATGATGTTGCTCCTTCTGGTGCGAAGGTTTGTGATCTGCCATGTTCTTTCTACGTTTCTCAATTTCCCCAAATAGAATTACTTTTGACCAACCCAAACTAGAAGCCACTGTTGATGCCACTGTTTGCGGCCGACCCATGCAAGGAAGGGGAAGAAGTGTAGGAGGTCTTTCATTCTTATCTTCAGTCGTATTTTCTGCCAACAACACGTCCATGCCAGACAAGACCAACGTCCCGATCGGATGACTTTGTCGTAGGAAACAAAGTGTAGACGACTTCTGTTGCGCATCTCCAATCATCATTGTCGACAAAGAGGCGGTCAAGGTAGAAGCATCCAATGTGCAAGTTGCATGCCTCTCTTAGGGCCTCTTGTCTTCGCTTGGCACATAGCCAAAAATAATTTCAAACGAATCTATGTGCTACGCATGCGCCTGGCTGAAGAGATCAGTTGCGTCACACTCCTCATGTTGTTGCATGTCGAACGCGTATACGCCTCCTTAGGCAGTAGCATACATCGTCCCAGTCGTGTGTTGTACCTTGGGCGGTTGTACCTCCACCAGAGGTTGAACTAGAAAAAACGAGAGCTCGTCAATATGCAGCACGTTCGTGTCATTCGGATTCAGCTCACCCTAGTTGCTCCCGATCCCGTTCAGCCTAGCGTTGCTGGATCGATGCGGGCCTTTTCTGCTCTGTGTCGTCGCCTCGGTCCATCGTTCCTGTCGTCGCCCCTGACTGCATCGCTGGGAGCTCCGACGCCGAGGAAGGGTGAGCCACCTCGTGTTGTTGCGGCTCCTCTCGACGACACACCCACAGGAGAAGTACCTTCCGAAAGTCGCCTTCCTCTTGCCAATGGCGTTCCCATTTCCGCTCCCACGTTTGTTGGCTTTGCAGTAGCTCTGAGTTGAACTGCTAGAGTTTCTGAAGCGTTTCGTCCATCTTCACAAGCCTGCAACAAGTGTACTTCCGCAGTGTTTCTAGCAGCACTTCTCGTCGCGCAGCACTCTGGTTTGAAATCTGGTTGTAGCACTTCCCGTCGCACATCACTTGTCGTAAGAGAACCATGCAGAGAGTGACGAATCGGGCAGCACTCTGCACTGTTCGCGTCCAGCTGCGCACACCTCCTCTGGTTTGAAATTTGGGGGCAAAGCTCGCCTCTTTTTTTTTTGTATGAGGAATAAATGGCCAAGGCGCCTCCAGCACGATCGGAAGGTCCAGTAGTGTTCCGCCTAAAGGAAATAACCGAGCGCGCTCCCCTCCTGCGAGCAACTATCAATCTGCACGTTGCGCCCATGTGAATGAAGGATCCGGCAACGCTCGCTATATCCGCTATGAGCGCCCTCCCGCGACGTGTCCAATCATGAAGAGAACAAAGAGCGAATCTTCCAATCGTGCGCGTTACCTTGGATCAGAAGCCGGCAGCGCGCGGCTGTTCTATACGAAAGTTAGCGGATGGAGTCAGCAGATGGAGAAGGATTGTTGTCGGCAGGATATACCTCCGATGAAAATCCCAACGGCTTCCTAGAGTGCGCACCGGAGCTGAACGGAAGTGGACGATGCACGTCGGTAGGTAGGACCAAGTGATAGGAATCTGCGCCAACAGTAGAACAAGCGACTTGAATTGTATTAACGAGGAAGGAGGAAGGTGGAAGAGAAATCATGAAGCACTTGCACTCCTGCCCAAGCCTCAATGGTCGACTCCCAAGCGCTACATCAAACCGCGTTAACAGCCTAACCAAATGTATTCTCTTTGTCTCCCTACTCTACCTCCCCTACCCCCTTTATATAAAAGTCTCCCTAACAAAACGTGGGCCCCTAGCATATTCTTTTTATTCCTCACCATATCCCCCTAACCACCCCAGCTGGCCCACATATTCCAAGTACTTGACACAGGGTATACAACTACAAATGAGTTTTGCTTACCACTTGCAAACGGATGGGCAAACCGAAGTCGTCAACCGTTATTTGGAAACTTATCCCAGATGTTTTGCGGACGACCAGCCCAAGGGGTGGTCTTCTCTTATTACTATGAGCCAAATTATGTTACAACACCACTTGACATTCGTCCATCAACTCCACTCCTTTTGAGGTGGTGTACCGCCGGAAGCCTCCAACCATTTTCTCTTTTTTGTCCATTGAAGTACAGGTTGAAGCAGTAGCTTCTGCCATGAAGCTCAGAGCTACATGAAGTAGCAGGTAGACCAACACCGCTGTGAGGTCACTTTTCAAATCGGTGACCAAGTTTACTTGAAGCTCAAACCCCACCGTGAATAGTCAATGGCTCACCGGATCAATGAGAAGCTTTCTGCTCAGTTCTATCCTTATTCGAGTTCTTTGACATGTGGGCAGCATGGCTTACCTACTGGACTTGCCTCCTGCGGCGCAAATCCATCTTGTGTTTCACGTCTCCCGGCTCAAAAAGGCTATTGGGAACCATATTTTGCATTCCCCCTTGCCATCCGACTTGGAGGCAAACCCTGTAGACTCACTGGAGCCTGAGGCAATCCTCGCCTAGCATGCCAACAAATCAGACAGCACACCCCCGCACCCCCCCAGCTTTTGATCAAGTGGAAGCCGCAGCCCGACGAGGAAGCCACATGGGAGGATGAATTCCACATTCGCAATCAATTCCCTACACGCAGTCTTGAGGACAAGACTGCTCTCCAAAGGGTTGCGAGTGATAGGGCACGGAACACCCCAGGTCCCTGAAAGGTGTATTCCAGGGGGGGCGAATTGGTCCCAGCAGGCAGTTAGTTACTTATGGTGGTCCACCCCCCCCCCCATGCAGCTGTGAGAATATTCTTCTGTTAGGCTGTTATAAAGAGTTGGGAAGGGGAGTAAGGTGGAGTAGCAAGTATTATTTTGTTGCAACAGCCTAGGGCTTGGGCAGGAGGATAGAGAGTTGTCTTCCCCGTAGAGCATTTCCCATGTTTTCTCTTCTCTATTCCCTCTAGTGGACTCCGTAACCCTCCTATAGAGGTGCTTAATATACTGAAGGGGAATTCTGTGGGTCGCGATCTCTATTAGAGGGGGGCTTCTTTTCACTAACCTTGGACCTTTTCTCCTTTTTTTTCTCAATCTGTTTCCATTTCTCATGCCGCTGTCTCCACCACACCCAGATTTTTGTCTCTCTCACTTTCTCTCTCCACAACTTATTTAAGTGGTTTTCTTCTGGAAGTCAAACATGAGTCAAGAGAGAAGCCATTTCTCATGTCATTGTCTCCACCACACCCTGATCATTCTCCCTACCTCTCCCTCTCTCCCTCTCTCCCTCTCTAAACCACTTATTTAAGTGGTTTTCTTCTGCACGTTGAGTGTGCTTTTTCAGACATAGAACAAACACCACTAATTTTCCAAATTACTTACCACAAGTGATAAGTGCTATACGAAATTTTCAGTAAGCACTGTTAAACAGATGCAGAGGGCCATACAGCCATTGAATGAGTCAAGAGAGAAGCCACTTCCTAGCAGTCTCTGACTGCAGTGCAGGCTGCCAACAGTGCTAAAGGAGGTAATTGATGCATTTCCTTTTGAGTACTTTTCATACCTTTTTTTTAAGACGCGTCACATTTCAGTCTTAAACAATACCTTTTGGCATGCCATGACATGACCAACCATATTGCATCACTCGCAACATACCTTATCAACCCAAGCATTATTGCATGTATGCATAAAAATTGCTTTACAAATGCATGTATATGTGTTTGTGCATCTATATCTAAGCAATCATGCTTTAGATTGACTCAGAAACGTGGAAACAGTAACTACTTACGATTCTGATACAGGTTGAGCCGAATGAGACGGGAAAGGCTTCCAATATTTTGTGGAAGACTAATCAACATGTTTTTAGCTACAGAATTCAACAGTGAATAATTTTTTAGAGATTATATAATCCAATTCCAAACAAGAATCACAAAATGTGCCCTAGAACCAGAACAAAAACATTTACAAGCATTCAGCTCTGCAAGCATGGTCCACGATGCAATCATATGCTCAGACAGTGTTGTTAGCTTGTTTCCCTGGGGAAAAAAAAGATGATACACTTAAACCCAATACATTTATTGTCATTTGTTTAGTGTAAAAGATAAATTAATGATTATCACCATATTTTAATTAAAAAAAAGCAAATACCTCCAATTCTAGCTTAGTCAGTTTTGAACAGCATGCTAGTTCTTCAGGCAAATTTGCAATGCCATTGTTTGATGCCTGGCAAGAAGTTCCACGAAGGTACAAAACATGTCAGTATACAGATGGAGGGAGACACCCAGCATTTTGTTGATCAGCATTCACCACTAGGAAGATTCCTTTTTATCATGATCTGAGAGGCTCTGGGATTAAGCAACACAATTGTTACAATTGTTACTCCCATTAGCACATGATTAGCCCGTGATAACTCAAATTCAATTAATTCACAAAAATATCAAATAAACCTCACAAAATATTGAAAATTTGGAATTGAAAAAAAAAAACTCAAACTTGCCATTTTCAAATTAAAACACTTCTATGTTGGATGCCTAAGCCAAAGATTATGGTGATATCTAGGTGATGATAATTGACCCAAATAATGGCTCAGATTGGATTTCTAGTTGCAGGGATGTGTATGTCACCAAAAAGTGAGTTGATAAGCCTAGAAAATCACATAACTAATGAACAAAACTGCCTGACACCATACCAACCCCCCCCCCCCCACCCCCTCCTCCACACTCACACTTTACTGGAAAGCAATATTTTATTTTTCTCTAAAATGGCCCCATCACAAAATTATGATGATGATGATGATATAATTAATTAATTTAATGGATTGATTAAAACTTAGTAACACCACAATTATTATTATTATGCTCTTAAAGCACTGGTTATTAACTGATAAATGACTTCATAAGGAAGGCTGCTCAGACAAAATAATGCCAGTTGAAGTGAACAAAACATCAGCCAAAAATAGCAAAGAATTACCTTGAGTTCCAATAAATCCAAACACCTCCCAAGGGATCTTGGCAGCTCCTTGAGCTGGTTGTTTGAACAATCAAGCCTAGAATGGCCACATATTACAAAAGCAATCAAACTTTAAAGGAAACTGATGGAGATTAAAACAACACGATCTCAAAAAAAAACTCAATTAAAATTTTATTGGAATAATGAAGAAATGCAAAGGAAGACAAGGTGGGATCTCCCATGACCACTCCTCCCAAGGAGCAACCCGTAAATTAAAACTATCGGTCATGGAAATTGAGGGCAACAACCACAGCTTAATACTACTTCTGGTTCGGCATACAAGTAAAAGATAATCATTTTACAGAGATTAAAAAAATTGGTTAAAGAAGTTTGGCACATTGAATTTATAACCAATTATAATATATTCCCAAAAATACTCACTGCATAACATTTACACTGTATTCTCTCTCATAATTAACAACAATCATTTTTGGGAAGATAAACTTAAATGCACTATTATTTCTTATATTTTGGACCATGAAAAACCTCCATTTTTCCCATAAATTTAGGACCCAATGTAGTAAAAGGCAATTATTCATAAAAAGGATAAAACAGGAAGCAATGATATGTAATAACAACAAGAACATATCTAACATTCAAGGGGGGCCTCTGTTTCAATGTAGATCATCCAAAGTGTTGAATATTATGGCAATTAAGGAGTTTTTCATAGGGATGATTTAATACTTCGCCCACATGCAAAGAAGGCAAACATACTTGACAAGAGTAGCTGCTGATCCAATCTCTTCTGGAATATGTTGCAACAAGTTAAATGAAACATCAAGTGATTTTAGCATGGGAAGCCTAGATTACATGAAACAGAAAAAGCATGAGATTCCAAAAAGCAAACAAAATATCTTAAAAAGCAAAAACAAAGCTACAGCCATCTTACTCTCCAATAGCAGCTGGAAGTTGAACGAGCTTATTGTGGGTAACATTCAACATGGATAGTAAAGTCAAGTTTTTAAGGTCTTCTTTTAATATCTCAATGTCATTATGAGCCAAAATTAGCTTTTGTAGATCCACGGCCTGTGATCACACATGTCTTTAGCCCCATCACTCTAAATCAAATGCTTGTTCATTGCTTAAGCAGAAAACATATACTCTGCATGGAAACTTAAAGAAGGAAAACAAGTAGGAAGAATACCTCCCACCACTTTTCTCCCTCCCCGACTGCCTCTGAACTTTGATATACCTCATCAGGCACTTCCCTATAATATAAAATTTTCAGTTGAATCAATGTGAGATAAATAAACAGAATGCTGTCTTGGTAATTACTGTTTCTCCAGTAATGATGGTTCAAGAACTCCAAAGATGATATGTGAATATGATGCATGAGAACAACCAAGCAAAACTCCAATAACATAACAAAACATAACAAGGTACAACATCAAAATCCAATCACAACTCCATACAAGGCTACCAGACCAAAAGACTCAAAAAGGGAAAATAGAGTGCCAAACATGGCACTACACCAAACTCCACCCGACAGCTACCTCCAAGCTCCCAGCTCCACCACAAAGATCACAACATCAAGGCGCCCTACTAAAAAAGTAAGAGGTCTTCCCCTTACCTACATCACGTCGAACAACATCTGTATACACATCAAAAATGCATATACGGGAGGGTGAGTATGTAAACTTAGCAAGCAATCCCCCCCATAGTCTTCCCACACATGCTACTTAAGTAATAACAAGTTAGCTAACAATTTATATAAAACGGGAGGAAATCATAAAAACCAGTGAACAAGATAAATATAACCCATATAAACAACTCACACACTCGCACTATGAACTCAGGCACTCATGCAATGCACCAACCCCTCCCCCTGGGAGCCATTTCACCAACCCAATGCATCACCCGTCAAAAACAACACCGATAGCCAAGTTCAAACCATCAAAGCCTCATCCATATGCATCATGAACACACACTAACCCACGCCAAGGGGATATTTCTTTTAAAAACCAAACCACCACTTAGGCATTTTACCAAGCACGTTGTGGGTGTCACCCACAAACTTTATTTCAAAAACCAAACAACAAGAGAATAATCCCGAGAAGAATTTATAAAGGATTTTGCATCAATAAACGCAAGCATTTAACTTTAAAAACCATAAGTCTGCAAGTTCTTAACATAAGTAGAGCGAGGAAAAGCCACCAAACTCAAACAAGGTCGTCAAGATGAAATCACATCACGGCCTCGTAGATCCAGGCTCTTACAACCCTCCTACGATGGTTCACAACAAAAACTCCCATCAAAACATATCCTAAACAAGAGATCCGGGTATGACAACCCCGAAATAGGGTTTCTTCCCAAAAAAAAACAAGAGAGGAGATAAAAAAAATTTACCTTCAATCCCTGGCCGAAAGCCGCATGGTTTCCTGGATGAGGTGCACGGTTTGTACTAACCGTGCTCAAACCATGCATCTCGAGAAAAGCCTCCAAAGCATGTCAAGACCCCTTTGAACCTCCCGAAACTTAACTCGATCATTATACATACTTAAAATACAAAAATAAAGGGCCAGTTACCTCAAACCGGGGGTGTTACAGGGGCATCGCGAGGCTATCTTCTGTCTGCTCCATCTCCCCTCGACGGAGCAAAAGCCTATTGCCCCTACTGCTGATACAGCCTCTGAGGCAACTGCTGGTGAGGTTGAAACGGAAACTATATGCCTGCGTCGCGATAGTCTCCGAAAATAGTCAGACATTGGAACTGACGGTAACCACAACCTCCACAGGCGAAGCACTCAGAAACAGAGCTTCCAACGGATGCACAAGAACTACCAGCCACAGAGAAGCAAGAAGGAAACAGTTGAGGCTAACTCTCTGCCAATTGAAACCTCGACTGCCCCGACATCTGAGATTCTCCAACAACAGCTCTACTCAGTAGGGAGCTCTGATGACTCCCCTCTCAAGATGACCCCGACTATGCAAGCATTCTCTCGATCGCCTCTTTATTCTTCTGCACCTCCAAATACATAGGCAACATAAATGGGGTAACCGCATACCGAATAGTGGGACGTAGCGCCTCCTCTAAACACCGCGCTCTAACCTCCTCATCAAGGAAAAGATTGGGCGCAGAGCGGAGAAGATCCTTGAATCTGATTTGAAGCTACCGTTGTGCTCAGGCTCCCCTTCTGGGGAGAGAGCAACTTCTGCCACTTCACCACCCTCATCATCGGTAAAAGGGACTCCGCACAAAACTGCCTCCGAAAATCATCCCATGAAACCACTACCTCCTTGCGTTCCCCAAGGAACAAGATCCACCACTGGCACGCGACACCTCTCATTTGACAGACAGTCAGCGGAACCCGATACTTCGTCCTGGCACGGATCAAGCTAAATGCGATCTCCAATTCCTCCAACCAGCGCACAGTCTTCAAATCGGAGACACTCCTCTCCTACTTCACCAAACCATAACACTGGAATTCACACAACGTCTTCCTTCAAGACTTGTCCTCCTCAACCGAGTCAACCCTCCGATGGTTGGCCAAATCATCTTGTTGCACCTCGCCAACCTGAACCACTCATGGACGACGACCAGCAGACATCTCTACAAGCAAAAAAGGAAACTTTCAAACCCGAAAGCATGGAATTTATTAAGATTCATTTAAAAAAATTCAATTTAATTTCTCAAAATCACTCCAATCCAAACATAAGCGCAAACAAGCATGAGGCGTGTACCTCGCATAGGTCTCTACCCTGCAATCAGCATTACCTCCCCTGAAGTGTTTAGTTGGCTTAAAGTCCTTGCAGCGGATCACAGGGGACCCTAATCACCTATGTCATAGTCGGTCTCTCTTGCTACATCACACACTAGGTTCAATTAACACCGTTGTCCTACCAGTATCATGCAATCTTCATCAGTGTCTAACTTCAATCTTCATCATAACTCTCATTCACAACTCTGATAACGCTTTTTCACAACCTACCCCGGCTAGGAACTCTCATGGACCTACAGTGAAGACGAAAGTGACTCCCGAAGCCTGTCTCCAATAAACCACATGTTAACGACTAGCAATGAGGGTATAAAACTTATAAATGGGAATTACCTGATGTTTTCGAGCGCAGCGAAAGCATGTTAAATGATATGACCAACTCGGATTTTAGTCTTAATTTACGTATAATCGTTGTCGCACAAGATTAAAATGTCATGTCCAACGAAAATCGTAAATTACTTATCTAGATTAAAACACTGAAACCAAAAGAGAAGGATCTTCACATGTAATTTATAATTAATTTACTGAGCAGATATAGAATTACCTCAACTTGTAATTCTTTCTTCATTGATGATTTGGTTCACTATATCTCATCGTATCGTTGTTGCGTTGCAGAATCCAAATATAGAATCTCTCTAGCGGTGATCCACACGTGCACCACAATCTCTGAACATCACTGTAAAATCGTTGAATGTCAGCACGGCCGATCTTGATCGCTTGTGTCATTCATGGTTGATCGTAGCAGAATTCTTCTAAAGGAGGGACTCTTGATGTTCTCTCGAAGGCTTGAAAGAGGAGGGGAGAACACTCTAGATCTCTTGATCTCTCTCTAGGCTTGAGAGAGTCTCACTCTATCTGTTGTGCACAACAAGTGTGTTTTTGGAAAGTGATATAATTAGATATTTATTATGACAGGTTTAGGGTTGGCAAATTGCACACAAAACCATTTTCATCTTTATAATTCTTAATTGACCTCATGTCCAGTAATAATATTATTATTATTATTAATCACTTGACATGTGAAACACCTTTAAAAATATATAAATAAATAAATATAATTTATATCATTTCCAATTGGGCCATTAGACCCGGTCCGCTTTTCTGCTCGTCAACATTTACCGGTCCTCAAATAATGACTATTTAATAAATAAATATCATTATATTATTCTACGATAAATATAATAAATATTATATTCATCAAACTTGCAAATAAATATTTATTATTATTATTTAACTCACTTATTCTTTTAAATAATTTGTTGTTAAATTATGGCGATCAACCAATACCGAATAAATATTATTTATTCTAACTTGTTAAATTCAATACTTGAATTTAACTGAGATTGCAGATTCACTTAGTCCCTCTAGGCCTCTTTCTTAGTGGCATTAGGCAAAACCGTCTAAAGTCCAAGGTTAGCGTCTAGCAACACGCCAAAACACTCATAAAGAAAGAAGATAATGTCGCAACGACATCCAACCTCCTACAAACGCTTACCGTGTAATGTAATCCTTTATCGCAATATCTCAAATCGAGCAGGTTACATGTCGGTGTCATCAACTTATATGTTCGATGTCTCTTTCTTTAATTTTCCGAAAATGAACTTGTATGCTGAAGACTGTGGTCATGGATTTATCTAGGCAGTCTATTCCCATCAAAGGGCCTGAGATATCAACTTTCGTCAAGGGACGAAATGGGTAAATCCTTTCTTGCATTATTCATTAATACAATATCACTCATGACGTACCCAACATATCCTATATCGCCGCGAACATATATCTTCACGGTTTTCGTCAATACATCAAAATATGTGAGTCATGATATCCATTAATGATAATCTTAAAATCTAATGATCGATACACACGTTTGCATATAGGAACATCCAATGACACAGGAAATATGGATTTTCTATTAACGGGTCTGTTCTCATAACCTCTTATCTTGGAAATTATCAAAGGAGAACACCATGAGAAAGTGTCTCAATGTCATATGAGCCTCCTACCCCTGATACCTTGTATTGTTTGTGTCTCATCAGACAATATCATTCGTCCATAGAACATATATTCAAGAACATTATAATGGCGCCTCTAGGTTTTCATCATAGCGAGGAACTTCTGTAACCTTTCAGTACGGCACATATTCTTAGGGAATTATCACATACAAATGTCATACAAAGGAACAATCATGATGTGATAAGAAGCTTTACTAATAATGAAAACATGTAATCAAGTACTAAGAAAGTCGGTTCTAGGGCACCAACTCCAACAAACTCTCACTTACACTAGAGCCAACTGACAACTTCCAGTCCACTAGCTCTCATAGGATACTCATGCCTTTGCTAAGATAAAGCCTTGGTCAAGGGGTCTGCTACGTTTTCCGCCGTGGATACTCTGCTCACTGCAACTTCACCTTGTTGAGAAAAATCCTTCAAAAAATGAAACTTCCGAAATATGTGCTTTGTGCTTTGGTGTGACCACAGCTCCTTGGAGAGAGTCATCGTTGCAGTGTTATCACAATAAACTGTGATATGGTCTTTACTGCTAGGCACCACATAAAGTTCTTGGACAAAGTTTCAAATCCAAATTGTTTCTTTGGCTGCATCGAAAGCCGCAATATACTCGAACTCCGCTATAGTATTGGCGACAACTAACAGCTTGAACTCTTTCAGCCCACAGCTCCTCCGTCGAGACAAAAGACATATACTGACTGCGACTTCAGATCATTATGATATGTCTGAAAGCTAGCATCTGTATAACCTCTAATGACTAGCTCTTCATCTCCTCCATACACTATAATCATATCCTTAGTTCACCTCAGATTCTTAAGGATGGACTTGAAAGCAGTCCAATGTTGTTCACCTGGATCTGTTTGATATATGTCTATCATACTAAAAGCATAGGCAAAATATCAAGCCTCATACATAACATGGCATACATGATGGATCATATCGTAGAAGCATATTAGATCTTACTCATTCTCTCTCTTTCCTCGTGTCTGAGGACACATTTTCTTGGAAACATGGAAATTAGATTAATTAATTGTTGAATTAATTAATAGAATGTGTTAATGGAGAATTGATAGGAAATTGAGATTGTGAAATTGGATTAATTAATTGGAGAATTAATTGATGAGATATTGGGATTGTGGAATCTGATTAATTAATTGTTGAATTAATTCATGATATATTGAGATTGTGGAAATGGATTAATTAATTGTTGAATTAATTAATGGGATATTGAGATTGTAGAATTGGATTAATTAATCGGTAAATTAATTAACGGATTATATGGTTAAATGTTGATAAATGGATTAATAGTGATTTGTTCATATTATTCCATGTGATTAAATTGAAGAACCATTGTTGTGATAATTGTGATGGTGTGCCATGATGTGAAATGTTGATAAAGGGTTAATATTGATTAACCTTGAATGATGTGATATGTGTGTGATATATGTGATATTCGTGTGCGGGACATGGACTAATGCTTCAAAAGCTCGTAGTGGTAAATGAGTGTGGGACAGAGACTAATGTTCCAAATACCCATATGTGATAAACAAGGTGTGGGACAGAGACTAATGTTCCAAATACCCATATGTGATAAACGAGATGTGGGACATGGACTACGCACCCCGCCAGCCTCTCATTATTTATTTGCACATAATATATATAGATTCACATATATAAATCAATTTAGAAAAAAAATAACATATCCTCCCACCATAAAATGTCAATAAAATAGAAAATAAACGTTTTTACAAAAAAAATGTTTAACGTTTAATAAAAATACATGTAAAAAAACATGCGTTTAAAAAAAATAAAAATCGTTTAAAAAAATGTTTTAAATTAAACAAACGCTTAAAAATATTATTCATAAATAAGTTACAAAAATAAATGTAAAAAACGTCTTAAATAAATGATAAAAAACGTTTAAATAACAACGCTTTAAACCCACCCACTGCTGCACCCCCCCTAATCCCTCATTAATTTTTTTTTCAATTTGCACATAATATATATAAATTCACAGGCATATATAAATCTATTTAGAAAAAAATAATACATCCATCCACCCACTGTAAAATGTTAATAAAAAAATGTTTTTATATAAAACATGTTAAATGTTTCAAAAAAATACATGTAAAAAACATGCGTTTAAAAAAACGTTTTAAATTAAACGTCTAAAAATAAATGTAAAAAACGTTTTAAACAAATGTTAAACGGTTTAAAAAAGGTTTAAATAAAAATGTTTTAAACAAATGTTTAAAAAAAAAATTAAAACAAACATTTAAATTAATTTTTTTAAAACACACTTAAAAAAACATTTTACATTAAAATTTGAAAAAAAAGAGTTAAATGTTTTAACAAAATACTTGTAAAAATCATGCATTTAAAAAAATTAAAAATGTTTTAAATTAATCATTTAAAAATAAATGTAAAATAATGTTTTTGTTGGAGTCTGCATCCCACATCGGACTTGAGGTCCGGTGTGGTCTTTAATATTTCTTATAAATACACCCCAAGGGCTCCTTTAGAGAGAACACATTGGGGGTTCGGGTCATCCTATTTTCTCATTCTACATGGTATCAGAGGGATTTCTAACCCGATCCCTCCCTCCCGTCTAGGGTTTTCCGACATCAACCCCCCCGCGGGGGCGGCGGCCTCGGTGGCCATAGGTTTTAGGCCGCCGCCCCTCCGCCTCGTGGCCCTCCTGCCCTAAGCGGATCGCTTCTTCCCGGCGCTTCTGCCCGGTCCGATTCCCCTCTGCCTTTGCCCTTCCCGGCGGGTCTCCCTCCCATGCGGACTCTCGGCGCCGCCGCTCCCGCGACGCCTCCCCGTCGATCCCGGCAACCACGGCTCTCGAGCCTCCCGCTGCTGCCCGCGACGCCTCTCGTCGCCCCTCGCGGTCCCGCTGCGCGCTCATCCCGGCGCCCGCTCCTCCTGCGCGTGAACCCTCTCCGTCGCGGCTCCTCCCGGCGACAAGCTTCCTTGCCCAGCGGTTCTCCCTCCTTCCCGTCATCAGCCCTCCGCGGCTCTTCCCGGCGGCGTCCAGATCCAGCGCGGATCTCCTTCCTCCATGCGCGCGCCTCCCGTCCAGATCCAGCCGCGCCTGCTTCCTGGCGCTCCTCAGCTGTAGCGGATCTCCTTCCGCCTGAGCGGATCCTTCCCGGCGCCGCGTCCTTCATGCGCGCCGCCTCCTGTGCGGACATCCAGCCCCGCCTCCCTATTCTGTCGGCATCTCCCGTCGCCGGCCCCTCTCTGCGCGACAGCCGGCCTCCATTCCCGGTCGGCTTCCAGCGCCGCCTCCCGCTGTCCTGCTCCCTCGCCGGCCTCCTCCAGCGCTCCTCTTCCGGCAGCCAGCCGGCTCCAGTTTCTCCCGACGGCTGCCCTGCTTCAAGTTTCAGCTCTCCGGCACCTCCTGCGGCATCCCCGCCTCGCCGGCATCTCCCGACGACTCCCGGCAGCCGCATCTCTATCCGTCGGCACGCCCATTCACTAGCGCAGCACCTTGACCGTCTTGGATTCGAGCCTTTTGGCACCGCCAGCCCCGCAACAATTCTGCGGAATCCCCGCCTCCCGTCGCCGGCCCCGCAAATGCGGTTTTCCCGGTGCTAGTTTGGATTTCCCGACGTTTCATCGACCGGCCCCCACTAGTGCGGCATTCCTGGCGTTCCATCAACCGGCCGGTCTGAGTGGTCATCTGTTGCGCCCGCAACCTCATCCATCCATCATTTTGAGGGGAGCTGTGATCGTGAGGGGGAGCATCAGTGTTGCAGTATTTTTCCTTTATTTTATTTCGTCTTGTTTTGTCATCAAGCTGGGCATATCCAGCTTGAGGGGGAGTGTTAGCGTCTGTTTTATTGCTTTCTTTTCATTATATGTCCAAGCTAGGTACACCTAGCTTGAGGGGGAGTGTTGGAGTCTGCATCCCACATCGGACTTGAGGTCCGGTGTGGTCTTTAATATTCCTTATAAATACACCCCAAGGGCTCCTTTAGAGAGAACACCTTGGGGTTCGGGTCATCCTATTTTCTCATTCTACAGTTTTAAACATATGTTAAAAATGGCTTTAAATAAAAATGTTTAAATAAAAAAAAATTAACAAATGCTTAAAAAAATTATAAATAATTTAAAAAGAAAAAATGTAAAAAAAACGTTTAAATAACAATGTTTTAAACTCACCCTGTTTGGATCATGCTTTTGGACCCAAACAGATTATGTTATTGCAGGTATAGATAAGGGCAAATGTCCTTCTACTTCATGTACTTAATGGTTGTGGAGCTGGAGAGCATGGGACCAAGCTGAGTCTTGCGATGCTGCTGGAGTTTATTTGTTTTTTTTTGTACTTTGGTTTAGTATTGTATTCCAGCATTGTGATTTGTTTGGCTGCTTTCCTAGACATATGTGACATGCATCATTTATATATGTGCTTCAGTTGCTTATTACTTTCAATCTTTCGTTGTTTGCTTGTTGCATGTCATTACTGCTTCCACTATTTTATATTATTGTTATCTGTTTATTTCGGTTGCATTACTCTGCCAATGAGGGCATAGTTTCCCCATTATCACATTCAAGGCCCTCGCTGCTAGTCGGCAGCCTCTGGCGTTTAGAGAAATGCGCTTGAGGTCGTGTGACCAACCGGGTACGGGGCACCTCTGGGCGGCACCCGGAACCGAGACGTTACACAGATCACCTCTATGTAGATGGAGGCAGGTGAGTCGGGGCTGTTGGGACCGAGTCTCGTGTAGGAGACGTCAGAGCGAGTTCAGTTGATTTGGAAACCTATGGCTACAGCTCAGAGTAGAAAAAAGTCGTATGCCGATAGACGACGACCCCTAGAGTTTACAGAAGGTGAGCGTGTATTCTTTCGGGTGTCGCCTAGATTGGGCCACCACAAGATACGGAGACAGCGCAAGTTGGCGCCCAAGTTTATTGGACCGTTTGAGGTCGTATAGTGAATCGAGTCTGTGGCGTACCGATTGACTCTTCCACAGAGGTACAGTGTTATACATGACATTTTTCATGTGTCACAACTTTAGCGATATCACCCCGACCTTTCTCATGTGATCGATGTGGATGATGTTGACCGATGCGTCCTTTAAGGAGCATCTGATATGTGTGTTGGATCGCAGTGAGAAAGTGTTGCAGGGAAAGACCGTGCCGATGGTTCGTGTATTGTGGCAACATGGGTGTGTGCACGAAGAAACATGGGAAAGAGAAGCTGATATGCGGGCTCAGTGGCCCGATCTTTTTTGGTTCAGAATCTTATAGATGTTTGGGAGTACAGCTCGAGGACGGGTTATTATAAGGTGGGGAGATTGTAAAATCTCGACCTTTTCAGGAGATGTCCTAGGTTCGTTTACAAGTACTTTTTTGCCTTGTTTTGATTATTTTTTGTTTGGGTTGTACCTTGGGGAGTTATTGGGTGATTTTGGAGAAAATTGGAAGGAGAAGAGGTTGTGCACGGTTGGCGCACGGTTTGCCCAAACCGCGTGCCCAACCCAGCAAACCGTGCGAACCCAAACAGGGGGGATTCGCACGACTAGCACACGGTTTGTCAAATCGTGCGCCCTCTTAGGAGTAACCGTGCACCTCCCTAGAAGAGGTGCACGGTTAAGGCGCATGGTTTGGCAAACCGTGCGCACGGTTTTAATTACCCTAAAAATTCTTTTAAAAATACTCGAACCCCTGGTATTAACCCCAAATCGACCCTAGCTCAACCCTAAACGATTTCTCTCATTTTTTTGAGGCTCCTGGACAGATTTCAAGCCCTTCCAACCTCCGTTCATGACGATTCGAAGCCCAAATTGAAGATTATCACCTCTCCTGGTAAGTGAATCTTATCCCGTGTGGTTTGCTCCCTCTTTCCTGTTCTTCTCCCATCCTTTGAAGGGATGCTTTCCCCTGTTGGATTTGGATCTAGATCTAGGTTTGATGGATCATGATCAGTTTGATCTTGTTTCTAAGATTTGATTCAAGATCTCGTTCTTCGTTGTGGGTTTGACCTTTCCGTTTCAATTTGAAGAATTTCCGTTAGGCAATCGCTTGTCAACGATTTTAGGTAGGTGGTCTCAATTCAATTATCATAGTCTTTTATTCCAATTGCGTGTATGCGTTGTTAGAATTCAATAGGCACGTTGGGCAATTGAATCTTGAATTGATTAAATTAATTGATTAATTAATTTATGTAAACATGGAAATTGGATTAATTAATTGCTGAATTAATTAATGGAATGTGTGAATGGAGAATTTATGGGAAATTGATATTGTGAAATTGGATTTAAGTAATTGGATAATTAATTGATGAGATATTGGGATTGTGAAATTTGATTAATTAATTGTTGAATTAATTGATGAGATATTGTGATTGTGGGATTTGATTAATTAATTGTTGAATTAATTGATGAGATATTGAAATTATGGAATTGGGTTAATTAATTGTTGAATTAATTAATGGGATATTGAGATTGTGGAATTGGATTAATTGATCGGTGAATTAATTAATGGGTTATATGGTTAAATGTTGATAAATGGATTAATGGTGATTTGTTCATATTATTCCATGTGATTAAATTGAAGAACCATGTTTGTTGTGATAATTGTGATGGTATGCCATGATGTGAAATGTTGATAAAGGGTTAATGTTGATTAACCTTGAATGATGTGATATATGTGATATATGTGATATTTGTGATATATGTGATATATGCGATATGTGTGTGTGGGACATGGACTGATGCTTCAAAAGCTCATAGTGGTAAATGAGTGTGGAACAGAGACTAATGCTCCAAATACCCATATGTGATAAACGAGGTGTGGGGCAGAGACTGATGCTCCAAATACCCATATGTAATAAACGAGGTGTGGGGCAGGGACTGATGCTCCCAATACTCATGTGATAAACGAGGTGTGAGACAGGGTCCGATGCTCCAAATACCCATATGAGATGATGAGTATGAGACAGGGACTGAGGCTCCAAATACCCATATGATTAATGAGGTGTGGGACAGGGACTGAGCCTCCAAATACCCACGGGGTGTTAGACACGACGTTCTACACCCATGAGTTGGCATTGGACTATGGTTCCAATTGGTCGTGACGTGAATTGATATGAAATGATAAATGATAACTCTGGTTATGTGACATGGTTCAGACTCCAGCACGAGCCGAAGAAGGTATTGATGTTCGGGTGTCCTCGAGAACCCGAGTGTTTATGTGGTTAATTAAAAAATAATGAAATGTGATAACTGTTTACTTATTCATTGTACCTTATTCTTTATATAACTCCATACACTGTTATTTGACTAGATATTGTTTTAGATGTCGTTGGTGGTGGCCTGTTGAGTTGTCCTCACACCCTACTCGGGTTGCCCGATCGGTACCCGAATAGATTTCATGGTTGCAGGACAGAATAAGAACAAGAGCCGTATGTTAGATGGTTGAGTCAGGATAGAGCATAGATGAGGGAACTGGACGTGATTCGGGACCTGCTTGGGAGTTGTCAGTATATTTATTTGGGTTTTGCATATTGACACTTGACGCGTATTTGGCATGACATATCTACTGTTTAGTTTTGGATATTGCATTTCCTGTTTTAGTCATCATGTGATACTGGTTTGGTTTGGTTTGATTATTGGTTATATCATTTGACTATTGTTTATTTATTTCCGCTGTTGTGCTACTTTGATAAAGAGAGTTTAGTCTCCTCGTGATCGATATTAGACTCTCACTGCTAATCAGCAGTCTCTGGCGTACGGGGAGGCGTGCCTGGGGTCATGTGACCGACCGGCTCGGGGCACCGGTGTATGGCACCCAGGTCAGAACGTTACAGAATGCCTACCTAAAACCCTTCAAATTGCCAAAATTGGGGCAATGAGAAGGGAAATATGGATCTTTGCCACCAGAATGTCCAAGCAACAGGCTATTTTGAAGCCAATGGTGAGGGCTATTAGGTTTTGATAAAATAGTAAGAGATTAATAAATATAATATTTATTTATTTTTCTAAAATTTTATCAGATAAAGTATTAAATCTTTGCTCATCCTATTTGTAGAAACAACAATAAAAATGACTTCAAACATATCACTGCGATACATACTTGAGAAGGATAACTTTCTCACCATCACAATTTTCCAAGAATTACAAAGACACTTACGCGTTATCATTCACCATGAAAGGAAATTGTATGTGCTGGAAGAATCTATTCCTGATGCTCCTGGTAATGAGGCTAGTGATAAAGAGTTCACTCTCTATGAAAAACATTTGAACGATTCCACAGATGTTCAGTGTTTCATGTTATCATCCATGACCAATGAGTTTTTAAAGCAACATGGGGACATGGATGCGTATAACATGATGTCTCACCTTTGGGATCTCTATCAAGAGAAGGTGAGACAAGAGAGATACGAGATCTTCAATGCTCTGTTTACAACTAAGCTTGGAGAGTCGGTGTCAGATGGCCTCATGTAGTCAAGCTTATTGGCTACATTGAACGCTTAGACATCTTAGGAATTAAATTTCTAGATGAGTTGCGCACAGATCTCATATTTTCATCACAACCCAAGACCTCCGGTTTTATTGTTAATTATAATATGAGCAATAATGAGAAGAGTCTTTCAGAACTTCTTACTTTGATTCGCCAAATAGATAAGGACATGGGGCGTGACAAACTCGCGGTCTTTATGCCCGAATGGCCCGAAGACCTTCTTTTTTTTATTGATTTTTTATAACCCCCCTTTCAAGGGATGAGGGGGAACCCTTACAAAGCTCGTAGGCTTAGAGATTACATGGCTCATAAGCTTATGAGACATTACATGACCCGAAGGTCTTAGGGAATTCAACCAAACAATAACTACAAGGAATTGTCCCTCCCCAGCATCTGCATCGTGATGCTAGCTCTCCACCTTTGCATGGTCGTCCGGCTAAGCTTCCCGTGCAAGCACAGGCTGGTCCTGATGGTGTTGTCATACCCTCTCATTCTTCCAAATTCGATGGTTCTGCTCTGGTGAGTGTGCCTGCTCTGAATCCTCCTCTGGAGCTACTCCTTTTTGTAGAGTCTATCCGGGGCAACTGCATTGATCATGTGGCCCGAAGGCCTTGAGGTGGCCCAAAGGCCTTGAGGTGGCCCGAAGGCCTTGTGGTGGCCCGAAAGCCTTACTGGCCTGAAGGCCTTGGGTGGCCCGAAGGCCTTGAAGGGCCCGAAGACCAAACCGGTGGCCCAAAGGCCCAAATGGATGAATAGTTCTGACTGCTACAGTACCGAACATTAACTGCTACAGTGCCCGCTACAGATTGCAACAGTAACCCGAAAATTATCCCTCCGCTTGGTTTTGATCTCGGGTCTCTTGGATACACTTGTCGAGTCCTCACCAATTGGGTTGAGCCTCTTGTGCAACTCGCGGTCCTTATGGTGAATAAGAAAAGGAAGAACGTGGCAAAGGGGCTCAAGACTCATAAAAAGTCTAAAGCTACCGAGCACCGTCCTTCCAAGAAGAGGAAGATCCAGAGGCAGGGCAAGAAAAAGGAGGCAGTACGTTTTGCATGTGGCAAGCAAGGCCACTGGAAGAAGAACTACACCCAGAAGCACGGGGAATCTAAAGGTGCATTTGTTATTGAGTATAATCTTTCAATATTTACACATTGGGTCTTAGATACCATTTGTGACGCCAACATCTGTATTCAAATGCAGGAATGATTTTGATTTTAAGGGATTATTATTATGTACCAAGTGTTACCAAGAACATAATTTTTGTATCATGTCCAGATGCAGATGGTTTTATTTTCAAGTTTGGAAATAAAAGTTGTTTCTTTAATAAAGACGACATATGTTATGATATAGCGCATTTAAATAAAGGTCAGTATTAAATTATGAAAACCATGTATTGACAATAGATAATGAATCATATTCACAGGACTCATATAACACCCAGCTATGGCATCACCATCTTGGTCATGTAAACAAGAAGTGTTTGACAAAAGCTTTGTCAAGATGGTTATTTAGACTCTTCTAAGCTAAAACTACTTGAAAGATGTCATGCTTGTTTACAAGGCAAAATGACCAAACCGTCATTCGGTGGACAGGATTAAAGGGCCACAGAGCTTCTAGGATTTGTACACACTGATGTGTGTGGACCATTTCCAGTAGAAGTTAGAGGTGGGTATTCTTACTTCATAACTTTTACTGATGATTTGAGTATATATGATTGTGTCTACTTGATGAGGTATAAGTCCGAGTTCTTTGAAAAATTCAAGGAATTCAAGAATGAAGTAGAGAGTCGATTTGGAAAGAAGCTTCGATCGGATCGAGGTGGTGAATATCTTAACCAAAAGTTTATCGACTTTCTTCAAGAGTTTGGGATTTTATCTCAACCCACTCTACCTTACAGACCACAGTGGAATGGTGCTAGTGAAAGGAGGAACTGTACCTTGTTAGACATGGTAAGGTCGATGATGAGTCGTGCAGATCTTTCATTATCCTTTTAGGGATATGCATTACAAACTGTGGTATATACATTAAACCGAGTACCAACTAAAGCGGCAAATGGAATTCCCTACGAATTGTGGAGTGGGAAGAAACTCGTTTTGTAACATACACGTGTATGGGGTTGCGAGGCGTTTGTTAAGGCTTTCTCAGGCAACAAACTAGCACCCCAAGGCACAAGGTGTATCTTTATAGGGTATCCCAAAGAAACAAAGGGATACTACCTATACAACCGCTCAGATAAGAAAGTGATCGTCGTCAAACAAGACGTCTTTCTTGAGAGGAAGCACATCCTCAAAAAGGATAGTGGGAGTAAGATTGACTTCGATGGAGTTGATGTTCAAGATACACAAGAGTTGAACAGATTTCATAGGTCTCCGTAGAGGAGTTCCTAAAACACAAGTATCGCGTAGAAGCACTAGAGTGGTAAGAGAACCAGAGAGAGATTCCAGTCACCAAAGTTGGTGACTCATTGTTGGTTGACAATGACGAACCTCTCTCCTACAAAGAGGCAATAGAGAGCTCACAAGCTGCAAGATGAAAAGAAGCCATGAATTCCGAAATGGATTTCATATATCAGAATCAAGTTTGGGTTTTGGTCAATGCGTCAGTTGATGTAAAGCCTGTAGGGTGCAAATAGTTATTCAAGAGAAAACTGGACATAGAAAGTAAAGTAAATACCTATAAAGCAAGGCTAGTGGCTAAAGGGTTTAAAAAACGTTAAAAAATTGACTACGATAAAACATTTTCACCAGTTGTCATGTTTAAATCCATCAGAATTTTACTTGATATAGCAGCTTACCAAGACTATGAAATTTGGAAGATAGATGTCAAAACTGTTTTCCTTAATGGAAACCTTCAGGAAGAAATCTATATGGAGTTTTTTTGTGTTTTTATTTATTTATTTTAAACATGCGCAGGTCAAAAAAAATTCAAAAATGTGTGTGAAAGGCGGCGATGGGGCTGCCGCCTTTCGGGTAAGCTGAAAGGCGGCACCCCCGTTGCCGCCTTTCAGTCAAATTCGAAAAAATAAATTTCAGGACTCCCTTTTATAAGAGGGTTTGCCCTAGAAATCATTCTGCATTTCCGATGTGGGATTCAGGTTATCTCTTTCCTGCACAGAACATTCTGCATTTCCGACGTGGGATTCAGAAATGTTTCAAATACGTGGTTTTGAAAGACTATAAAATATAAAATATAAGAACAATATAAATGAAACTTAAAACATTGAATATAAAAAATAGTCAAAAATAAAAGAAATTTCGTAAAAAATGTTGAAGAAAAATAATTTATAAACTTTCAAAACCACCAACTTGAAACTTAAAAATGTTTTAAGTATGTGACTTTGAAAGCCTATAAAATATAAATTATAAGACCAATATAAATGAAAATTAAAACATGAATTAAAAATATAAGAAATAATTGAAAATAAAAAGAATTTCGTAAAAAATATTGATGAAAAATAATTTATAAGCTTTCAAAACCACGTACTTGAAACTTAAAAATGTTTCAAATATGTGGATTTGAAAGACTATAAAATATAAACTATAAGACAAACATAAATGAAACTTAAAACATTGATTAAACATATAAGAAATAGTTAATAATTAATTAGTTAATTACTAATATAATTATTAATTATATAAAAATCAATTAGTTAATTATAAATTATTTATTTAATTAGTAATATCATTATTAATTATATAATAATTAATTATAATTAATAATTATATTAATAATCAATTAATTATTGTATAATTAATAATTATAATTAATAATTATAATTGATAATTATATTACTAATTAACTAATTAATTATTATGTAATTAATAATTACTAATTATATTACTAATTAACAAATTAATTATTATATAATTATATTACTAATTAACTAATTATTTATTGTATATTAGTAATTAATAATTATAATTAATAATTATATTACTAATTAACTAATTAATTATTACATAATTAATAAATACTAATTATGATTAATAATTATATTACTAATTATAATTAATATTTATATTACTAATTAACTAATTAATTATCATATAATAAATAATTAATAATTATATTACTAATTAACTAATTAACTATTATATAATAAATAATTAATAATTATAATTAATAATTATATTAGTAATTAACTAATTAATTATTATATAATTAAAAATTATAATACTAATTATAATTAATAATTATATTACTAATTAACTAATTAATTATTATATAATTAATAATTCACAATTCATAATTAATAATTAATAATTATAATTAATAATTATATTACTAATTATATTACTAATTAATTAATTAATTATTGTATAATTAATAATTATATTACTAATTAACTAATTAATTATTATATAATTATATTACTTATTAACTAATTAATTATTGTATATTAGTAATTAATAATTAATAATTATAGTCTTTCAAAGCCGCAAACATTTTTTAGTTTCAAGTAGGTGGTTTTGAAAGCTTATAAATTATTTTTCATCAACATTTTTTACGAAATTCTTTTTATTTTCAACTATTTCTTATATTTTTAATTCATGTTTTAATTTTCATTTATATTGGTCTTATAATTTATATTTTATAAGTTTTCAAAACCACATACTTGAAACATTTTTAAGTTTCAAGTTGGTAATTTTGAAAGACTATAAATTATTTTTCATAACATTTTTTACGAAAATCTTTTTATTTTCGACTATTTCTTATATGTTTAATCTCTGTTTTAATATTCATTTATATTGGTCTTATAGTTTATATTTTATAGGCTTTCAAAACCACATACTTGAAACATTTTTAAGTTTCGAGACGGTGATTTTGAAAACTTATAAATTATTTTTCATAACATTTTTTACGAAAATCTTTTTATTTTCGACTATTTCTTAATATTTAATCCATGTTTATATTTTCGATCGCCCGCAGCCTCTACCTATACCTCCACCTCCGCTTAAACCTGTTCATCCTAGGGTTTCATCCGAAACCCCCTTTCGCTGCCTCCCTCCAGTTTAGGGTTCCCTCTGCAGCCTTCATGCTTCACCTCCCGCTACCAATTTTCCTCCATTCCTATTAGGGTTCCCAAATATCTTCGTCTCCCTCCCCGACTCTCCTCTGCAACCATGCCTCCACCTCCACCTTTGCTCTTCCTCTGCCTCGATTTCGCTCCTCCCGGACTCCCTCCATCCCCAACTCCCCCTCTCGACTTGAAAACTTATAAATTATTTTTCATAACATTTTTTACGAAAATCTTTTTATTTTCGACTATTTCTTATATGTTTAATCCATGTTTATATTTTCTATCGCCCGCAGCCTCTACCTATACCTCCACCTTCGCTTAAGCTTGTTCATCCTAGGGTTTCATCTGAAACCCCCTTTCGCTACCTCCCTCCAGTTTAGGGTTCCCTTTGCAGCCTTCATGCTTCTCCTCCCGCTACCAATTTTCCTCCATTCCTATTAGGGTTCCCGAATATCCTCGTCTCCCTCCCCGACTCTCCTCTGCAACCATGCCTCCACCTCCACCTCCGCTCTTCCTCTACCTCGATTTCACTCCTCCCTGACTCCCTCCATCCCCAACTCCCCCTCTCGACATCGCCGCACTCCCCGAATCCCTCCTCAACCCCTCTCGACACCGCGTCACTCCCCGCCTCCTTCCCCAACCCCCCTCTCCTTCCGCGTCGCACTTTACGTCAAACCACCGAGGCCCTCACTGGCTCAAAAGCGGGACGACTTCGCACCGTCCAAGATGTTGGTGGGGAGTGTTGTGAAGGTGCTCAAGGTTTCTAAAGGATCTTCATTTGATGGCATACTTTGTGCCAAGAACTCAATCCTGGTCGGTTGCAAGGATGACCCAGACAACGTTGCTCAGGTTTGTTGCAGTAACCATATTTCTGTTAAACTCAGACGGTCAGGCGACCTGCTTTATCCATTGATTCACTGTTGATTCCCAGCTATATTATTTTTCCCATTTTACATACTGAGAATCCTTTACACTAAAAGTTGGGAAGTCTCCGTGTATATTATCCACGCAAATTGAGTTTAGGTTCATTATGTACACTATTGTGATTTATAGAATACATGCAAGAGAGATTTGAGGCTGACATTGATGTTTTGGTTTGAGAGCATGAAAATCAAGGTCCTCTTGTCTGCATGTTTGATTGAGCTGAAGTTTATTCAAATAGTATTTTTAGGTGGGAATGGTATGTGTGTGGCTTGCAGGCGTCCTACTCGGACCTCCTATTAGAATGCCATATTTAATTTTGTGGACGGTGCATTGATTGCTTGAAGTAGGCTATGGCACGATATAACATTTTATTCACCATTTTATTCAGTTTTTTAAAATGGATTTCATGAGAGATTGATATGTTTTTTATGTTTATGAATTGTCACTGCATTTGAAAAGCATCGGGCTGGAATTCCCAAAAAAATCATGGAACACGGTGTACTTTCTTGAGGGATGCACCCATATACGAGTTGAAAAAATCTCAGATGCATAAACTGTTATTAACAGATTGCATTAGTATTTGTTCTAATCTTTATACATTATATTTTTAATTTTTTCAATTGTTATGTAAAGATATTGTTGACTGTGTGTGAAGTTCATGAAGTTGTAGATTTAGTACAAAGGTACAATGTGATTATTCTTTATGTTTTCTTCTATTTTAATTGTCTCCATGATTAATCCACTTTTATTTCATATTAAGAATTGTACGACCAAGCTTAAACCATACTTAATCAATGGAGTACAAGATCTAGGAATTGTTTTAGATGATTATAGTAAAGTTATTTCTTTTATATGTCTTGAGCCTTCTTGTCCTGTTGAGCAAGGCAATCACAATATTTCTGGTGAAAATCAGGTAATCCATATGTATATTTTTGAAGGTAACATTTTTTCCGATCAATTTTTGTGCAGATGGATTTTATTCTGACATAATTGTGAATTTATGATCTACTTGAGCTTTCACCAATTGTTGGTCAATATGCATTGCTTATCTCCCCCCCCCATTCCCTGCATTTGTGTTCTATCTGAATGTTGATACAAATTTTTAGGCCATGTTTGAAAGTTTTTATTGAATGGGATAAAATGATCATTAATGGAATGTTATGGAATGAAATGACATGTAAAGAAATTGAATTGAACGTTCAATTGTATGGGAGTTTCATGATGGAAAGGATTGGCCTTACCCGATCATTATTTAAAATTTATCATAAAGTAAATACAATTAACTCATTTTTTCTTTGCAATTTCCAGAATAAACCTAATTATTTTTATCAATTTTCATTCCCCTTATTTTATTCATTTGACCATTTGATTTGGACGGTTAGGAAAAAAGGATATTTGAGGCTCATGAATTGTTTAGAAGACAATTAATTTTCATCTTACCCCCAATCCCTGCAACTTGTAAACAAATTTCTCCACCCACGACCTTCAATGCAAGGGGGTTTCCAATGACTGAGATCAACTTATATTGGACTGGCTTTTGCTGACTGTAGAACATCTGATGAGGCACATAGCGCTGATCAAGAGGAATTTGTTCTTTCTGACTACATGTTGCCCGCTACACAGATTGAAGATGACGACGGGGCCTCTAGGATCTCCAGTGTTGTGGATCAGGCTTGGAGTAGATTGCACTAGACATGCTTCATAAAATGCCTCGGTGAACTCAGGTTGGGATCCTAGTTTTTGACATTGTCTATATGTTTTCATTCACTATTGGCATGTTGTGCACTTTTAATATTTTCAGTACACTAGACGTGTTTCCAGTTTGTATGTTTTGTTCACTATTTGTTTATGGTTGAAATGTTGTGTCCATTGTTAGTATGTTGTGTTCACTATTAATATGTTACATTCACTGCAAAATGATTCCACTATATATGTGTTTCTATTCACTTTCAGAGTATTGTATTCACTGTTAGTTTTTTTATTGTTAATTTGTTTTGTCTGTACTACATATGTGTTTCCATCTTTATATGTATTCTAACAGTTCATGCTCATAGGATATGCAGTTTTCAATGTGTTTTAAAACATAGCATAGAGCCAAAATTTCCCTAATTACCTTACACTGTTAATTGTATTTTTATATTCTAACTTATATGACCTAAATCAGTATTTGTACCTCTTCCATTTTTCTTTGCAGTGACAGATAAGATGAAACGTATTCATTTCAATTGATAATGCTTTAGGGGATGAAAAAAAGGATCGGATACCATACTATCTCTCAAGATACATGACTTCTTTGAAGAGGGTAGTCTCCATTTTAACGTTGGTGTATATCATACATACATGTGTTAGGCCAAAGGGTTTTATTTTTGAGTTGATACAGATGTAATGTGAAATGAGGTATTTTGCATGGGCACCACTGAATAATTGTGAGTGACCGGCTATATACACATCCAGGTTTGGTCTATATTTTGTGGGTTGATACAGATTCATGAGATTATGTTAACAATATTCATGTTGTTGTATTGTTTCCCTTTATTGTCACTTATTGAAAAAACTTAGGTACCTTGGTTATATATTTTCATGTTGCTGTATTGTTTCCCTTAATATGTAGTGTTTCTACTACATGTGTTTCCAGCTTTATATGTGTTCTAACAATTCATTCTCATATGGTATGTAGTTTTTAATGTGTTTTAAAACATAGCATAGAGCCAAAATTTCCCTAATTACCTTACACTGTTAATTGTATTTTTATATTCTTACTTATATGACCTAAATCAGTGTGTGTGCCTCTTCCATTTTTCTTTGCAGTGATGGATAAGATGAAGCATATTCATTTCAATTGAGAATGCTTTTGGGGATGAAAAAAGGATCTCATACCATACTGTGTCCCTCAAGCTACATGACTTCTATGAAGTGGGTAGTCTCCGTTTTAACATTACTGTATATTATACATACATGTGTTAGGCCCAAGGGTTTTATTTTTGAGTTGATACAGATGTAATGTGAAATGAGGTATTTTTCATGGGCAACACTGGATAATTGTGAGCGACCAGCTATATAAACCTCCAAGTTTGGTGTATATTTTGTGGGTTGATACAAATTCATGAGATTATGTTAACAACTTTCATGTGGCTGGATTGTTTCCCTTCATTGCCACTTATTGAAAAATCATAGGTACCTTGATTCTATATTTTCATGTTACTGTATTTTTATATTCTACAAAAACTGCATCTATATTAACTAAATGAAGGGTTTTTTAAAATCATTAACAAAAAAAATTCCCAGTACTTATAACTGCTTTTCATTGAAACAGGAGGTATGGATTGGTGTTCTTTAGTCACAATGCATGTGAATCACTTCAGGAAACATAATACCTTTTGAATGTTGATAAAACTATGTTTCTTCATGTTCATTAATTTTTATTATGCATTATGCACAGATTCTACACAGATGAAGATGGTTTTGGTTGAAAAATGGATCGTTGAACCGCTGTCCGAAGATGGGTAATGACAACTGCAGTCGTGAAATCTAGAGATTTGCAAAGAAAGAAATTGGAGAACGAGATCATATCTTTGTCGGACTGTATTAACAATGGTGAAGGGTTTAGCAATGTACTTCAATCTTTGGTCTATATATTACACCATCCCCTCCAATGAAATGGATTTGAATCGACATTCAAGTGGTCGAGAACGCCACTTAGTGTCCCAGAGAAGCAGTCCTCTTAGGTAACTCCTCGAGCCAGGTCAGTATACGTGATATCCTATGCTTCTCTGGGACATCCAATTTTCGAAGACATCACGCCGCACTGTTCCCTTCCAAAGGATTGCAACTGGTAACTCCTGCATTGATGTAGTCCGCATATAAATAGAGATTTCTTAGATTATTAAGAGTTTACTCTTATTTTTATGACTCATTGTTTCATTTGGCTTCCCATAAATCTTCTACTATATTTCCACTACATTTACTACGGCAACAACGGTGAACCACATCAAGCTTCGCTGTTCGTGCCAAAGGATTGCAGCTGGTAACTCTTCTTGCATTAATGTAGTATGCATATAAATTGAGAATTCTTAAATTATTAACAGTTTACTCTCTTTTATGACTCGCTATCTCATTTGACTTCCCATAAATCTGCCACTACATTTCTAGTACAGTTACTCTGCGAACAACGGTGAACTGCTATCAGACATTTTATACAACTACTTTCAATATTAGATTTGACAACTCTCTTTTACACCACATCATATCATCTAACACTGGTATACCTACCTTATTTTATTCAATACATGGAATTTAGTGTTTCTATGTTCCAGAATTCATTTCTCTGTCATCTCTGATAGTATAAAACTAAGCAATTACAACTTTAGTCAATTTGTTGTTTGCCTTTGTAACATATTTTAGATTCACTTTGTTGTTAACTATTCGTAAAATGGTTTCCCTGCACACCTTGACAAATGGCATCACACAGAGTGTGACGCATTCCATTATCACCTCTATCTATTAATGGTAGGTTCTGTTTAAAACCAAAGGAATCCATTACATTTCATATTAACATAATTAGTCATTTTTAAATTCTTTTTTGTTGACAGTGCCTCAACAAACAGCTACCCGGTCAAAAATGTCTGATGGAACAAACAAACGATAACAAAGACAAGAAACCATGACACTATCTCTTGTACCATTCTGTAAGTGTGATGTCTATGTACTTTCATGAACATAATGTAGGTCATTCAACCTTTTTATACGCCATCTAACAATTTGCTCAATAATTGTGGTAGGTCTCATGACTGACGAGAATATTAAGACGGAATCATCACTTGCCTCCTCGACACAGTAAGCATGACTCTACCAACAGATTCTGTTTTACTAATAGTATTCCGTTAGAATACAATCCTTTATCATGGACAGGAATGTTAAAAATTATAACACAAAGACATAACTTCACACACATTTATACAGATAAACCTATATTCTATAATATATTTAATTGTTTTATACAACTACTTCTAGGTTCTAGACAACAATCAATTGTTCAATAAACATTGACTCAAGGGATTTCAGAAACACATGCAAACTATAATGATTTTATACATCCTACTGAAAACTATACAGGTATGTTGAATTAAAAGTTTAACTTTAAACAGTAATACCTTTGGTATTATTTATGCCACTACATATTTACATAACGTTGGCTACTTCAATAAGCTCGGTAGAACAAACTGCGGAGGACATAGGTTAGTGTTCTTACTAAAACTGCATTAATGATACAATAACAAAACAACTTGACTGTTATTTATAGTTTTTCCTGTCTTGTAGCTCCTCTTTTTTTACATCTCTGACAAACTTACAAAATCCAAATGAATTTACCAGTTCAGGTCTGTTAAATTTTACGAGTCTATTTACTCTGGTACACAGAAAATTACTTTCTTCTTTGGGTTGAGTTGGGAATGGCTGAAACAAACTAAAATGAGAGTGATTATTTATTCTTATAAATGAAACGTTATTTGCAATTCATAACATTCAAGCTCATGACTTATTTGCAACAACAAAAAATTATTGACTGACTATACAACTTCAACTTTTTATTGGATATCATTACTATATATTCAACTTTTAAATTGTTCTTGTATCTGCAGAATGCTGCTGCTGGGAGATTTTGAAGCTCACAACTTATTGTAACAACAGTTGGAGATTGGCTGACTGTACAAATTCTACTTGCTGAAAATTTTCTCCATATCGAAACATTAGAAATTCTCTGCTGTTTGTTGACTATGTTTTTGTCATTATTTATTACAATTAATCACCACATTTCTCATATTTATTATTAGAACCACTCTTTATGTAATTTCTCTTTTACTTTGTATTTCACTGTACACAATATTGTTTTCCTAAATTCATTTGATATTGAAATGAAGTCCCCATCCTCAACAATTAGAAATTCCTTTAAAATTAACCTATCTTTATTGAATTTTTTTTAATGATGTCTCCATATTTTATTCACTTCTATTTCAATATTATGCACCACTTCTTTGTGATTAAAATAGATTCAACATTACTGTTTCTTTTTAACTTTTACGAACAATACTCTCTTATTAAAAAATAGTCATCAATCCATATCACCGTGCGTACGCACGGGCGAGTACTAGTTCTTTTTATTTTCGACTATTTCTTATATATTTAATCAGTGTTTTAAGTTTCATTTATATTGGTCTTATATTTTATATTTTATAGTCTTTCAAAACCACGTACTTGAAACATCTCTGAATCTCACATCGCAAATGCAGAATGTTCTACGCAAGAAAGAGAGAATCTGAATTCCACGTCGGAAATGCAGAATGATTTCCAGGGCAAGCTCTCTTATAAAAGGGAGCTCTGGGTGAGGGCTTCTGTCAGAATTCAGACCACTGTAATGGTCTGAAGTGGTCTTAATTATTCATTATAAAAGAACCTCAAGGCCTCCTTTAGAGAGGACCTTGGGGATTCGGGTGTATCTTTTTTTATCATTCTACATGGTATCAGAGGGAACCTAATCTCAAGCCCTCCCTCCCATTTTTATTTTTCCCCGTCTAGGGTTTCTCATTATTTCTCCCTCGTGAGGGGCGGCGCCCCCCCCCCCCATGTAGGGCTGGGTTTATTTTCCACCACCGCCCCCTCCGGGCTCGTTTCCCAAGCGGCCTCCCGTTGTTTTCCTGGCGGATCCCTCCTTGCTTCGGACTCCCTCCCGGCAGATCCCCCCTGCCGACATCTCCCTCCGCATCGCCTATGGCGGCCCTCAATCCCACCTGAGCAGCTCCCTCCCGACGGCTCCCATGCAGAGGAACCCTCCTGCGCGCAACTCCCATGCGAGGCATCTTCCGCGCCTCAGCTCCTGCGCGACGACCGTCGGCGGCCCTCTCGCCCACGACTGCTCCCTGCGGGCTTCCTCCCCGGTTCGGCGCTGCTCTCTCGTTCCTCGCCGGTTCTTCCGCTGCGCCCCGTCCCGGTTCTTTTTTATTCCCGGTGGCCTCCCAAACCGGCTCTTGCCCTACGCGGCCTCCCCTCCTGACGGCTCCCGACCCGCTGCCCTCCCTGGCTCCCAGCCCTGCCGCACCTCCCGATCCTGAGGCGCCTCCCAATCCTAAGGCACCTTTTCCTGCAGCGGCGCCCGCCTCCCTTGTTTCTCCCGCACGCTGCCCTCCAGCGGCAGACACCCCGTCTGAGGCTCTCCCTGCCGTCCCGAGCAGCCACGGCACTCCCTCAGCCGGACAGCCATCTGGCGGCCTCCCCCCTCCTAGATTGGCCAGATCCGGCCAGATCTAATCGTCGATGCATCTTGCGACGTCTCTGCCTCCATGCCGACGCTCCACCTGTGGCTCCCTCAATGCGCGCGGCGGCCCCCTCCTCTTGCGCTGCTCTCCCGGCAGCCGCCTCCCTTTCCTGGCGGAACAATTTTTGCGCGCTCCTTCCAGATCAAGAGCATTATCTCCCATGTCCGCCGGCACGCCCTCGCGCTTCCTCCACCGTGGCGCAACACCTCGACCGCCTTGGATATGGGCCCTTTGGCGCCGCCAGATCCCGCAATGACTCTGCGGAATCCCCGCCTCCCGTCGCCGGCCCCGCAAGTGCGGCTTTCCCGGTGCTAGTGTGGCTTTCCCGGCGTATCGTTGACCGGCTCCGCTAGTGCAGATTTCCTGGCGTTCCGTCAACCGGCCCGGTCTGTGTGGTTCCTTTGTTGCGCCCGCGACATCTTCTTTCATCCATTATCCTGAGGGGGAGTTGCGATCTTGAGGGGGAGCTACAATCGTCGATTGTTTTTTTTTATTTCGTCGTGTTTTGTAATCAAGTTGGGTATGTCCAACTTGAGGGGGAGTGTTTGCACCGTCTCTTGATTGTTTTATTTTCATTGGTTTGGTTTGTTTTTTCTTTATGTGTCCAAGCTAGGTTCACCTAGCTTGAGGGGGAGTGTTGGAGTCTGCATCCCACATCGGACCTGGTCTTAATTATTCATTATAAAAGAACTTCAAGGCCTCCTTTAGAGAGGACCTTGGGGATTTGGGTGTATCTCTTTTTATCATTCTACATATATAAACAAAACAAAACAAAACAAAAAAATTAAATATATAAAAGTAATAGATGTTTTTTTTTAGATTTTGGGTGAAAGGCGGCAGCGGCAGCGTCGCTGCCGCCTTTCACACACATTTCCGAAATAATTTTTGACCTAGCCATTTTATAAAAAAAAAATCAAAAAAACATATATAAAAAAAATCCTATCTATATGACACAACTAGAAGGGTTTGTGACTCCAGGTGATGCCAAAAAGATTTGCAAGTTGCGGAGATTCATTTATGGATTGAAGCAAGCATCTAGGTCATGGAACATTCGATTCGAAGAATCTATAAAAGAATTTGGTTTCATTAAGAACGAATGTAAGTCATGTGTTTACAAGAGGTTTGGTGAGAATGCAGTCGTTATCCTAAAGATTGGTTAAAAAAGTGTTTCTTCATGAAGTACTTAGGTGAATCACCCTATATTTTAGGGATCAAGATCATCCTTGATAGATCCAAGAGACTGCTTGGACTAAGTCAAAGTACATACATTGACCAGATACTAAAGAGATTTAGTATGGAACAATCTAAGAGGTGATTGGTTCCAGTGTCACATGGTATACATCTTTCTAAGAAAATGTGTCCTCAGACACAACGGGAGAAAAAGAGAATGAATAAAATCTCATACGCTTCAATGATAGGATCAATCATGTATGTCATGTTATGTACTAAACTTGATGTTGCCTATGCATTGAGCATAGTATTCAGATATCAAGCAGATCCAGAAGAGCAACATTGGTCTGTTGTTAAGGCTATCATCAAGCATCTGAAAAGAACTAAGGATATGTTCCTGGTGTATGGAGGAGACGAGAAGTTGGTCATCAAAGGTTATACTGATGCTAGTTTTCAAATAGACCAGAATGATCTGAAGTCGCGGTTAGGATATGTTTTTTGTCTCAACGGAGGAGTTGTGAGCTGAAAAAGTTCAAAGCAGCCAGTTGTAGAGTCCGAGCATATAGCGACTTCTGATGCGACCAAAAAAGTCGTTTGAATATAGAACTTTGTCCAAGAGCTTGATGTGGTACCTAGCAGTAAAGACTCTATCACATTGTATTGTGATAATACCACTGCGGTGACTCTTGCAAAAGAGTCAAGGTCACACCAACAGACAAAGCACATACTTCGAAAGTAACACCTCTTGAGGGATTTTTTTCAGAGAGGTGAAGTTGCAATAAGCAGAGTTCCCACGGAAGAAAACATGGTGGACCCCTTGACTAAAGGTTTATCTCAGCAGAAGCATGAGTATCATGTGAGAGCTAGCAGACTGGAGGTTGTTAGCAGTTGGCTCTAGTGCAAGTGGGAGTCTGTTGGAGTTGGTGCCCTAAAACCAACTTTTGTGTACGTTATGATAACATGTATTCATAGTTTTTAATATTAATAAACTTTATCACATCATGATTATTTTTCTGCGTAACATAGTATGCGATAATGTCCTAAAAGTAGTTGTCGCACTGAAAGGTCATAGCAGTCCCCCGCTATGATGAAAACCCAAAAGTGTAACGATAGTATTCTTAAATATATGTTCTATAATTGGATGATATCATTTAAGGAACACAAATAATACAGGCTATCAGGGATGAAGACTCATAGGACTTTGAGGCACTTTCTCATGGTGTACGCTCTTGGTAATATTCGGTGTAGGATATTATGAGAACGAGACCCGCCAGTAGGAAATCAACATTTATGTGTCATTGAATATTCCTATCTGCGCACGTATGTATTGATCCTTAGATTTTAAAATTATTATTGAGTGTTATAAGTCGCGTACTTTGATGTATTGACAAAAACCATGATGGCATATATTCGCGGCGAGGTAGGATGTGTTGGGTGTGTCATGAGTAATATTGCATTAATGAATAATGCGAGAAAAGATTTGTCACTTTCGTTCTTTAACAGAAGTTGATATCTCGGACTCTTTAATGGAAACGATATAGCCTAAATAAATCCGTGATCATGGTGTTTTATAGGCAAGTTCGATTTTCGAAAATTCAAAGAGACATCGAGCACATGGGTTAATGGCACCAGCATGCAACCTGCTTGAATAGAGATATTTTGATAAAGGGATTATATTATACAGTAAGCGTCCGTAGGAGGTATTATGTCATTGCACCATTAACTTCTTTCTCTATGGATGTCTTGACGTGTTGTTAGACGCTACCCTTGGACTTTAGACTGTTTCGCCTGATACCACTGAGAAATAGGCCAACATGGTCACACACTAAGTGCATCCAAAATCTAAGTTAAATAATATATTATCATTTATTATTTAACAAGTTGAACAAATATTATTCCCGCATGTGATTTAATAATTATTTATGTTTGTTTGATCGCATACATTCTGTCACCAGTTATTCGAGAAAATATTATGTGAACAGAATATTTCATAAATATTTATTTGTTATTTAGTGAATATAATATTTATTTATTTATTGGCGAACAATGCAATACTATTTATTTATTAAATAAATAGTCATTATTCAAGGCCCGATAAATATTGCGTGGGAATGGCGGACCAAGTTTATAGGTCCGGTGAAAAGTGATATATATTGAATATTATTTGAATAAATAATATTTAATTTTAATTCGCCAGTTTAGCGCACGTCGAGAAATAATATTATTATTATTATTATTGGCATGGGGTTCCGCATGAATTAAATAAATATTAAAACACTTGTGCAATTATTTATTTCTAACTCTAGCGATATATAAACCCAATTATATTATTTTTCAGAAGACTCAATTCATTTGTTTTGTTGTGCAGAACGAATCCGAAAAATCATCTCGAAGCCCTAGAGAGCTCCCTTCTTCAAGAACGCTCCCAAGAACGGAGATCAATCTTCCTCCACCTTCTACTCTCGAGTCTAAAGAGATTAAAGAGAATCATTTGCAAGCGATTCTCGAGGCAAACGACGCAACTGATAGGATTGATCATGCTAGCACCCAATGATTCCTACAGCGACGTTCGGAGATTTGTGGTACAATGTGGATTACTGCTAGAGGGAATCTACTCTTGATTCCCACAACGCAACGACACTACAGCGTAGATCTGTTGTCAGATCCATCAACGAAGAAAGAATTCACACGAGGTAATTCTTTAATTGATTAAATTAATCATAAATAATATGTGATGATCCTACACTCTGGTTCTGACGTTTTTTTTATCCATTGTCTGCTTTCTTTGATTCAATTCCGTTGATCACAACATTTATCATTATGTAAATCTCGGATTGATCATCGATCGTGACAAAAAGCAAAGTTGGAAAAGACCCATCACACGCTTCCGCTGCGCCCAGAACCTACAAAGTGTACCTGGAGGCAATTTAGTGTGGTGATCCAAAATTTTAACACAAATAGATTTAATATATAATTATCAATCCTATGACATGGTGTGTGCTTTGTCAAATAAATGACACACAAAGCACATGGGGGCACATATGAATAGGTTTGATTATATATTTATTTTTTCTCTGTGAAAAATTGGGCACACTGTCTACAGCAGACTACAAGACATGTACTATAGTACACGGCGTGAACTATCTTCTGTCTGTGTCTGCGGCACACGCCTAGGGACTGGTCGTGTTGCCTGCCACGGACATGTTCGAGGTACACGGCGTATACTCGGAATACACAACGTGTATCCTCGGATTTGCACGGCTGGTCAATCCTCGTGTCGTGTATCCGATACACGGCTCGCTGGGACACCCCGTGTTCTCGGTCATGAGAAATCGGGTACTACATGTCGTGTACATAGGTTACACAGCATGTAGTTCTTCAAGCCGTGTGTCAGTCTGTCCGGGTCTACACACCGATCCACTTTTGTCGGATCTTAGATCCGATTTCATCAGAAAAATGTCGAGCTCTCGAAACACATCTTGTTTGAGATGGTCCGAGTTGGTTCATGAAGCTAGTTGCCCTTGGCTTTCCTACCAATCCCCCTATCTATCCTACTTTATCGTGGGATACGAACGCTAAAACAAAAGTACAGAGCGTGTATGTAGGCAGTACACGTTGTGTACTCTGGTTTTGTCCATGTTGGATTGGTGTAGCCCGGTCCAAATGTTTGTGGCCCGTACTAACCATTGTAGCAAAGCTGACCGACCAACACCGACAGAGCATTGTGGCAGTGCAGACTTTGGAGTTAACTTTACTGTAGCTTTTTGGACTTCTAGTCGGCACCCACTGTAGCACTTTTGACTTGGGTGGCCACCTTTCACTGTAGCGACGCGGACTTCCTGTGCAGTTGGTGGAACAGTGGATCGTCTTCTCCATTTGTAGCCCATTTTCAAGCTAGGGTTACTTATTGAAAAACTCTGTATTTGCGCTAACGATTATAGTGAATATTCTGTCTCTCCGTGGACGTAGGGATTATTGCCCGAACCACGTAAATTTTCGTGTTCTTGTTCTTTTTTTTCCATTTTACTCTTCTGTGTTTCGTCGTTTCTATCTCTACAACTCTCAACGTTTTCGCATCAACTGGTATCAAAGGTTGAGTTCAGGATTCTCCAACGATGGCTATGGAAGAAGGGAAGGTGAAGATCGATCGTTTTGATGGAACTGACTTCAGTTTCTAAAGGATACAGATCAAGGATTATCTTTATCAAAAAAAAGATGCACTTGCCGCTTCTGGATCCGAAGCCAACGGAAATGAAGCAGTCGAAGTGGGAGCTGCTGGACCGACAGATTGTGAGCGTTGTGTGCCTTACGTTGGCAAAAAACGTGGCGTTCAACATCAGAGAGAAGAAGACGGCGATTGATCTAATAAAAGCTCTCGCGAATATGTACGAGAAGCCTTCTACGGCAACCAAGGTGCACCTGATGCGACGATTGTTCAACCTAAAAACAGTTGAAGGGAGAATTGTTGCAGACCACATCAACGAATTCAACACCATCATAAGTGAGCTGACATCGGTGAAAATTGATCTTGGTGATGAGGTATATGCACTGGTCTTACTGTCCTCTTTACCTGATAGTAGGGAAGCAACTGTAACAGCTTTGAGCAGTGTCTCAGGGAATACCAAACTGGTTCTAAAAGATATACGGAACCTAATTCTCGATGAGGATATGCGAAAAAGAGAATCAGGCAGATTCTCTGGTTCTGCTCTGAACGTTGAAGGAAGAGGAAGGTACCCACAACGAGACAACCGTAGAGGGCGATCAAGTTCAAGAGGGAAAAGCCGAGAACAGGCAAAGGGGGCTGGTTCTAGCTGCTGGACGTGCGGAAAGAAAGGACATGTCAAGGAGTGCAAAGAAAAACGAAAGGGACCTGAAACCAGTGGAGCAAACACAATGACTGAAGGAACTGATGATGTGCTGCTGTTGAACGTGGATAGCCCGATGGAGTCTTGGATTTTAGACTCTGGGGCGTCTTTCCATTCTACATCGGAGAAGGAATTTATGAAAAATTACGCTTTTGAAAATTTCGGCAATGTACATCTTGCTGATGATGAGCCCTTGCAAATTGTGGGGAAAGGAGATGCACGGATCAAGACCAACAGTGGGAGTTTGCTGGTTCTGGATACGTGAGATATATCCCTAGCTTAAGAAGATATCTTATTTCTGTCGGACAGCTTGATGATACAGGGTTGAGTACCGCGTTCACTAGTGGTGCATGGAAGATCACCAAAAGAGTTGTGGTCATAGTTCGGGGAGCAAAGAATGGTACCCTATACAACATGACATAAACTTGCATAGACATGGTTGCATCACTCAAAGTTGTAGGAGATTCACAACTATGGCACAACAGGCTAGGCCACATGAGTGAGAAGGGGATGAAGGTGCTAGCAACAAAAGGGTTGCTACCAGAGCTGAAGTCGGTGGAAGTTGGCTTATGTGAATCCTTGGAAAGCAAAAGAAGATATCATTTGCAAAACGAGGCAGAACACCAAAGGCTGGAAAGCTGGACCTGGTGCACACTGATGTTTGGGGGACCTATACTTTCCCTTGGAGGGTCACAATACTACGTGACATTCATCGACGACTCAACAAGGTATGTATTTACTTTCTGAAAAGAAAATTTGATGTGTTTAAGATGTTTCAGAAGTGGAAGGTCATAGTGGAGAATGAGTCGGGATCAAAGTTAAAATGTTTGAGGTCTGACAACGGTGGAGAGTATGGCAGTCAGGAGTTCATAGAATTCTGTTCTGATAATGGAATTCGGTGGGATAGACTATTCCAGGTACACCGCAACAGAATGGTGTGGCAGAGAGGATGAATAGGACGTTGAATGAATGTGTCAGGAGTATGAGGTTACACTCGGTGTTGCCCAAAACCTTCTGGGTTGATGCAGTGAATATAGCAGCATATCTCATCAACAGGAGTCCATCTGTGCCAATGGAAGAACGCCTACCCGATTAGCTCTGGACTGGTAAGAAGGTGAGACTCACATTTACGAGTCTTTGGTTGTTTGGCATATGTACATGTTGATGTTGCTGCAAGGGACAAGCTTGATGCGAAGTCCAAAAGATGTTTCTTTATTGGTTATGGTGTTGAGGAGTTTGTCTAAGATGATCTCAACAAGATGGTCATTAAGAGCCAAAATGTGATATTCAATGAAATTGTCATGTACAAAGATCGTCATGCAACTGAAGATGAAAATGGGAACATTGAATCAAAGTGCAAAGAGCAAGTGGAGCTTGAAGGTGTATCTGACCATGAGACATCCGAACCGGTGGAACCTACTACTCCAGTGGAGTTGAGAAGATCAACAAGGGTGAGAAGGCTTGTGCAAAGGTATTCACCATCCTTACATTATCTGTTATTGACTGAAGGTGGAAAACCAGGATGCTTTGAAGAGGCAATCCAGCTGAAGGAGTCAATCAAGTGGGAGCTGGCTATGAAGGAGGAGATTTCCTCATTGCACGATAACAACACTTGGGAGCTGACACCTCTACCACAAGGAAAGAGAGCATTGCAGAACAAATGGGTATACCGGGTCAAGGAAGAACATAATGGAAAGAGGAGGTACAAGGCAAGGCTGGTGGTGAAAGGCTTCCAACAGAAGGAGGGAGTCGATTTCACTGAAATATTCTCACCAATAGGGAAGCTCACCACCATCCGGGTGGTTCTCAGCATTGTGGCATCAGAAGACTTGCATCTTGAGCAGCTTGATGTCAACATTGTTTTCCTTCATGAAGATCCGGAGGAGGACATCTACATGCAGCAGCCAGAGGGATATATTGAGTCTGGAAAGGAATACCAGGTGTGCAAACTCCAAAAGAGCTTATATGGATTGAAGCAGGCACCCAGGCAGTGGAACAAAAAGTTTGATTCATTTATGTCTAAAAATGAATATAAACGATGTGGCATGGATCAATGTTGCTACATCAAGTCCTTTGGTGATGAGTATATTATATTGTTTCTCTACGTGGATGACATGTTCATTGCAGGATCATGTATGCAGAGGATTGATGAGTTGAAAGGGCGGTTGGCTGAGGAGTTCAAAATGAAGGATCTTGGAGAAGCTAACAAGATTTTGGGGATGAAGATCAAGAGAGACCGTGCGGCTGGAACCTTAATGTTATCACAGACTGACTACATTGGGAAGGTTCTGAGCAGATTCAGTATGCTGGAAGCAAAGGCAGTCTCTATTTCCCTAGCGGACCATTTCAAACTCTCAAAGGAGTAATCACCAAAAACGGCAGAAGAGGTTGAGTACATAGCAAAGGTTCCATACACATCAGCTGTTGGAAGCCTGATTTATGCCATGGTCTGCACTCAACCTGACACCGCTCATGCAGTGGGAGTTGTGAGCAGGTACATGGCTAACCCTGGAAAGCAACATTGGGAAGCTGTGAAGTGGATACTAAGGTATTTGAAGGGCAACAAGGAAGTATCTCTGTGTTTTGGCAAAGGAAATTCATTGCAGGGGTATGTGGATGTTGACCTTGGAGGTGACGTCAACAGCAGGAGTACCACGGGTTATGTATTTACCTGTGGAGGAACTGCGGTAAGTTGGATATCACAATAGCAAAAAGTGGTGTCTTTATCCACTACAGAGGCAGAACGCATTGTCGTAACAGAAGCTGGGAAGGAGATGGTGTGGCTGAAAAACTTCTTGGATGAGTTGGGAAGAAAACGAGAGAAGAATGTATTGCACTGTGACAGTCAGAGTGCGATAAATCTTGCAAAGAACCCAGTCTTTCATGCCCGAACGAAACACATTCAGCTGAAATATCATTTCATCAGAAGTTTGATACAGAATGGGTTGCTAACATTGCAGAAGATTTGTGGAACCAACAATCCAGCAGACATGTTGACGAACCCGATCCGTTTGGGCCGAATGCTTGTGGCCCGTACTGACCACTGTAGCAGAGTTGACCGACCGACACCGACAGAGCACTGTAACAGTGCGGACTTTGAAGTCAACTTTACTGTAGCCTTTTGGACTTCCAACCGATAGCCACTGTAGCACTTTTGACTTAGGTGGCTGCCTTTCACTGTAGCGACACGGACTTCCTATGCGGTTGGTGGAACAGTGGATCGTCTTCTCCATTTGTAGCCCAATTTCGGGCTAGGGTTACTTACTGAAAAACTCTGTATTTGTGCTCCCAATTATAGTGAATATTCTGTCTCTTCGTGGACGTAGGGATTATTGCCCGAACCACGTAAATCTTCGTGTTTTTGTTCTTTTTTTCCCTTTTACTCTTCTGTGTTTCGCCGCTTCTATCCCTGCAACTCCCGACGTTTCCGCATCAGTCCAGGCAGAGCCGTTCACACCTTTGGATGGTGTACTTCGAATGCCTCTTCATTTTTTAAACCTTAATCGATTACTAGTTATGTTAACGAAAACAAAGAAAAGAAGAGACGACGATATTCAGATATTAAAACGGATCAATATAAGTAAAAGAAAACACAAACAAATGCAACCAATCAACGAATAATAAATAATTATAAATTAAAAATGTGACTGCTCTAATACCACTTCGAGGTTCTGAAAGCGGCAGAATCACGTTAGATGATATGACCAACTCAGCTTTTAGTCTTAATTTACGTGTAATCGTTACCGCTAATTAAAACGTCATGTCCAACAAAAATCGTAGATTAATTGACTAGATTAAAACACTGGAACTAAAAGAGGAGAATCTTCGTATGTAATTTATAATTAATTTATAAGCAGATATAGAATTACCTCAACTTGTAATTCTCTTTTCATTGATGATTTGGTTGACTATATCTTGTCGTATTGTCGTTGCGTTGCATGATTCAAGTATAGAATCTCTCTAGCGGTCATCCACATGTGCACCACAATCTCTAAACGTTGTCGTGGAAACGTCGGGTGCTAGGATGGCCGATCCTGATCGCTTACGTCGTTCGTGGTTGATCGCAGCTTAATTCTTCTTGAGGAAGAGCTCTTGATGTTCTCTCGAAGCCTTGAGAGAGGACGAGAGAACACTCTAGATCACTTGATCTCTCTCTAGGCTTGAGAGAATTTCACTCTATCCATTGTGCACAACATGGAAAGTGGTATAATTAGATATTTATTATGACAGATTTAGGGTTGACAAATTGCACACAAACCCCTTTTCATCTTTATAATTCTTAATTGACCCTGCATCCAATAATATTATTATTAATCGCTTGACATGTGCAACACCTTTAAAATATATAAATAAATATCATTTATATCATTTCCAATTAGACCATTAAGCTCGGTCTGTTTTCCCTCGTTGACATTTACCAATCCTCGAATAATGACTATTTAATAAATAAATATTATATTCGTCAAACTTGCAAATAAATGTTTATTATTATTATTTGACTCGCTTATTCTTTTGAATAACTTGTGATTAAATTATGGCGATCAACCAATACCGAATAAATATTATTTATTCTAATTTGTTAAATTCAATACTTGGATTTAACTGAGATTGCGGATTCACTTAGTGCGTGACCCTCTAAGTCTCTTTCTCAGTGGCATTAGCCATAACCACCTAAAGTCCAAGGTTATTGTAATGATCTGTTAATTCTCATTGGCTTGAGGGTACAACGAGTCATTACTAGTCCTTAGCGACATCCCCAAGACGTCAAAGGCTGGCGATAAATGTCGAAGGGTTTAAATGAAAGTGAGGGACGATTTACCCTTTTATAATAAAACTATTAACCAAGCAAACAATAACCAAACAACTCGCTATATTATGCATGAATAAAAGTAAGACATCTCAACTACTTTATTCATATCAAAACCACTCCAAGGTATGCAACAGCGGAAGACTCAACAAATATCAAAGTAAATAGCGAAAATCAACTAAAGACTCCAAGAAGACCACAAGACTCCAAGCTCCATGTGTCCCATGCTCCAATATCACCAAACAGTCCGAGCATCACGAAGTGGTGCTAAAAACGTGTGAAACGTTACCTTTACCCCTGTCCCGGAAGATAGCATCTGCAAAAGCACCAAGGGTGAGTATAACACTCAGTAGGTTTTCCCAATGACTTCCCTACTCATGCCATTAGGATAGAAGAGTTAGCAACATCATTATAAGGCAGTTTATATAAAACAATTTCTCAAAACAGTTTGTAACTAAATATAAACAAGTTTCCAAAACTGTTTGCAACCAAAAGCATACAAGTGAAACTGAAACCAATTTTCCAGCAAGTTATTTTTTCAGAAAAATAACTAAACAAAGCTTTAAAATCATTTCACAATATTCCTTTGGCATACCCAAACCATTCCACAAGTCCAAGCAACCAACCATTCATGCTTCGTTATGACAGTTTCATACTCATGAGCGGTTTCTCATCGATCTATCAAGTCATCATCAAGTAATTGTATCTCATGTGCCATTAACCCTTTGACACTGAGCACAACGTCATATTTCAACCAAGCCCCGTATATGCAACATGAACACACACACCACATATGCCCAAAGATCATGCCAAAACAACCATTTCAATAAAAACACTTTTTTATTGAAAATCATTTCCGTCAAAACTATTTCAATACCAAACCATTTCAATAAAACACACTTTTTATTGAAAACCCCTTTTTCATCAATCCATTTTTCAATTCCAAAAAATTCATAATTTAAAATCACCATTTTAAATTCAAGAAGCTAAAACAATTTGCACAATAATTCACTGAGATTACAAAATTTCACAAAAACGATAAATCATCACTAAAGAAGATTTATTCCATGCATTGAACCAAGATTTCACAATCAATTTCATTCAATTTAATCAATTTGAAACTAAGTCAATCAATTCTAGCAAGAGGAGATGAGAGAGAAGCCACCTACCTCAAACGCTTTGACGAAACTTGACCACGAACGAAGAATGCTCAAGAAAACCAAGTCAATTCTTCACGGAACCGCCTTAGATTTCTTCTCAAGAATCTGGCTTCGAATCACCAAGGGAAGCCATCAAATTGACTCCAAAACGCTTGGGATAGGTTCTTCTACCTTCAAGGAAGAGAAATCCCGAGTTAGGGCCCCTTAGGAGCAAAAACAAGTAGTTTAGAAGCAAAAACGTCTGAGATCCACTTTTTTAGGATCTCACTTTAACCACGTGCACGGTTAGTTTGCACGGTTAGACAAACTGTGCGCTAACCGTGCGTGAGCTACTGTCTAGACAGACCCCCGCACGGCATCCTCGCATGGTCTCCTTAACCGCGCGCACACCGTGCCGAAATTCTCTGCCTCAAACCTGCTATTGCGCACGGTTTCTCCTAGGATGTCCGCGCGGTTTGGATAAACCGTGCGCAGCCCGTGCGCCTCTCCTTTAGCCCCCAAAACCTATTTAAAGCTCACCAAACTCTCCGATATTTCTCCCTTATACTTTATATCCATAAAAACACAAAGGGTTGCTTATCAGAAACCGGGGTACTACATTCTCTCCACCATTTGTCTTTCCGTCCCCAGAAAGTAGAAAACCATCATTGTCCTGAAAGAGTTCCGACCATTGCACTTTCATTTCCTTCTCGCGTTCCCAAGTCTCTTCCTGAATCTGATCATGCTGACAGAGAACCCGCACTAGACCGATGATTTTCCCATGCAAGACTTTCTTTTACCTATCCACAATCCGCACTGGGATATATACCAACGAAGCATTCGGCTCTATGTCAACATGATCTCATCTGATCACATGGTCAGGATCAGATTGATACTTCTTCAACTGAGATACATGGAACACATTATGCACCGAACTGAACCGTGGTGGTAGTGTCAAACGGTATGTCACCTCTCCAACTCGTTCTAGTATCTCAAAGGGGTCTATGTATCGAGGAGATAACTTGTTCTGCTTCCCAAAATGACGATGTCCGAGCCTGGGAGAAATCCTTAAGAACACATGATAACCCACTGCAAAGGACAATGGCCGTCAACGATGGTCTGCATAAGATTTCTGATGACTCTGAGTCGTCTCCGTCCTCTTTCTGATCAGCTGAATCTTCTCTGTTGTTTCTTGGACAAAGCTCGGCCCGACTAGTGAAGTTTCACCTGTTTCCACCCAATATAGTGGATAACGACAGGGACGCTCATACAATGCTTCAAACGGAGCCATATGTATTGAGGCTGATAGCTGTTATTATATGAGAACTCCACTAAGGGTAAGTGCCCCTCCCATGAGCCACCAAAATCTATTACACAAGCCCACAGCATGTCTTCCAACGTCTGTATCGTCCGTTCGGATTGCCCGTCCGTCTGAGGATGATACGCCGTGCACATATTCAATTGAGTGTCACGGGATTTCTGTAAGGATTTTCAGAAACAAGACGTGAACCTCGGATCTCTGTCTGAGACTATTGACACCGGTACATCATGCCTCTTTACCACTTCTTGGATATAGATTTGAGACAGATCCTCCACCGTATGAGTTTCACAAATTGAAATGAAATGGGCCAACTTAGTAAGTTGATTCACTATCACCCATATGGCATCGTGTTTCCGAACCATTCTTGGGAGGCCTGTAACAAAATCCATAGTTATCTGCTCTCATTTCCATATTGGGATAGCCAAAGACTGCAACATACCCGCAGGTCTCTGATGCTCTGCTTTAACTATTGACAAGTTAAGCACCGTGAGACAAACTCAGTCACCTTCCTTTTCATGCCTCTCCACCAAAATTGCGCCTTCAACGCCTTATACATCTTCTGTGTACCTGGATGTACAGTTCATCTCGAATGGTGGTAAGCATGAAGGAGTTGTTCATGACAAGCCATCGGTACAACCATCCGATCATTAAACCACAACACTGCATTCCCATTAAGTTTTCAGCCCTCAATGGTCTCCCCACCATTGAGTTTTGAACTCATAACCAAGCATTTTGCATCAGATGTTTGTGCCTCTTTGACCATCTTTACTAAATCATGAACTAGTGTAGCTGAAAAGAAAACCACAACATCGCCTTGGTCTTCACATTCCACATGCATGTCGGCTAGGACCGACAAAAACTGTCATTCATCTGAAGCTTCTTTCGCCAACTGAGCGTATGACTTTCTACTCAATGCATCCGCCACCGAATTCTCTTTTCCCGGTGTATACATCAAGTCAAAGTCAAACATTTGGAGATACTTTATCCGTCTCTTTTGTCTCAGATTCAAATCTCGTTGTGAAAAAATGTGTTTCAAGTTTTTGTGGTCCGTGAACACAGTAAATTTCTCACTGAATAGATAATGATGTCAAGTTTTCAAAGCATGGACAATTGCAGCTAGCTCCAAATCATGTGTTGGGTAATTCTTCTCATGCACTCTCAACTGCCTTGAACCATAAGCCATAACATAGTCTCCTTGCATAAGAACACAGCCCAACCCTGATCCTGAAGCATCACAGTACACCACATATCTCTGTCCTGATTCTGGCAAAATCAAGATGGGTGTCAAAGTAAGGCGAACTTTCAACTCCCGGAAAGACTTCTGGCATTCTTTTGTCCATTGGAATGGAGCATTCTTCTTTGTCAAAACTGTCATTGGCGAGGCTAGTCGTGAGAAGTCTCGCACAAAGCGTCGGTAGTAGCCAGCTAGACCAAGAAAACTTCGTATCTCAAAAACATTATTCGGTGGTTGCCACGAGATAACAACCTCTTATCTTTTCAGGGTTCACTGAAACACCTTTTTCAGAAATCACATGGCCAAGAAAGCGTACCTCTTGTACCCAAAAATCACACTTTGATAGTTTGGCATACAAACGGTGATCTCTCAAGATTTGTAACACTGTCATCAGGTGTTCCTCATGCTCGGGCCTTGTCTTTGAATACATCAAGATGTTGTCTACAAACACCACAACAAAAGAGCCCAGATATTGCTGAAATATCTGGTTCATCAAAACCATGAAGACCGTTGGTGCATTTGTTAGACCGAAAGGCATAACTACATATTTGTAGTGGTCATATCTGCTTCTGAAAGCTGTCTTCGAAATATCTTCCTTCCGAACGCGCAATTAATGATATCCTAATCGCAAGTCAATTTTAGAGAACCACTGAGTTCCCCTCAATTGATCGAACAAATCATCAATGCGTGGTAGTGGATACCGATTCTTTATCGTAACTTGGTTAAGCTTACGATAATCAGCGCATAACCGAAGAGTTTCATCTGCTTTCTTCACGAACAAGACCGGTGTTGCCCACGGAGACGTACTTGGCCGAATGAAACTCTTGCTTTCTAGCTCCTCCAACTGCAACTTCAATTCCCTTAACATTGTCGGTGTCATCCTATAAGACGAAAGGGAAATAGGACTGGTCCTCGGAAGGAGATCAATCGCAAACTCCACTTCCCTTATAGGTGGTAACCCTGAGAAGTTCTCGGGAAAGACGTCTGGAAATTGATCTACCACTGCTAGAAAACTGACATCCTGGATCTCTTCCATTGATGCCAAAGTCAACGCCGCCAACTGGTAAGAGATTGTTCCCACTACCGATGTCAACCATCCAGTTGCACCCTTCTTCACAACCTTCTCTCCTTTGAAGAGATGCTCGACGTCGTCCTCAGTCATGAAACTAATTGTCCTCCTATAACAGTCGATGTGAGCCTTAAATATTGACAGTCAATCCATACCCAGAATTACATCATAGACATCCATCTCCAGCATCGAGAAGTCCTATTTCCGTTCAGCTCCATCAACAGTTATAGAACAAGCTCTACACACGAAAGTTTGACATTCTCTCATACTTCCTCCTCTCATAGCTTCTGAGATGTCTAGCTCACCCACCGTTGCTTTGTTCACTATCTTTGTATAGTCATTAATATAGAGTACCGCAATCTTCGATCGAATTTCCTGTCTTAACCCTGATTTGAAGATGCGTGCCTTCAGGGACGCACTCGCCGCAACCTCTGGTGCAAAGCGTACTAAATTCATGAATTTAGTCGCATATTCTGTGACAGGGAAATTCTCCTGCTTCAGGTTAAAAAAGTATGCCGTTCTCTGGATCTTGAACGTGTGAGGATAGAATTGTTTATTAAACAATTCCTCAAAATCCTCCCAAGTAAGGCCTTGATCCGCTTTAGCATGCAACACTAGTTCCCACCACTGGCGTGCAAGATCCTCAAGCATATATGTCGCCAGCTTGACCTTTAGCTCCACCGATGTGCCGATGAATTCGAAGATACGATTCATCCTACTAAGCCACACCTCCGCCTTCTCGGGTTCAGAATCACCCCGGAATATTTGTGGATTCTGCTTCATGAACTCAATGGAATGGTCCACATGCCTTGGTTCATCCCTCTGGTTCCCCGTGTCAACGGCTTGAAACGCTTGGACGATACTCTGAACTAGCTCTTGGTTCACCTGTGGCTCAGGTGCAACCACGTTCTCTGCAACTTCCTCCGGTTGGTTCCTGCGACACCTACCGGGTGTCATTTTCTAAACGAACAACAAACTCTGTAAGTCTCACAATCTAGCAATTGATGGCTTAGCATTTCAAATTCTATCACATCAACTATCACAACATTGTTTTCCAAAAACAACTTTTTCCATGTTCAACCATTTTTTAAAAACCATTCTCGCTTTTGAAAATCAACCCGTTTTCAAAATACAATAATCATTCCCTTTTTCAAAGTGTTTCATTTGAAAACAATTTTGCATTTTTCAAAAAAAAATCACGTTTGCACACAATCATAAATCATTACTTCAAATGAAATATGCAATCCTAGTGGGAAGGCATTCATCTACAATGCATGTCATGTTCGTCTCATTGGCTAAACTCGTGACAATGAGATTTCTAAATCCTATAAGTGTCTCCAAAACACTTATGTACCCAACTCCCCGGTAACTTGAAGGTCAGCATAAAAGGGTTAGCTACGTCCTTTTATGTTATCATTTCAAGTCCCGACAATACTACTCCTTTCTAAGATCACAACCCAAGGAATAGACAATTGTGAATCAACTCCAAGACCAAAAAAGTGAAAACTACTTGTTAGGCAAGGACCGAACAAGATGATACCATTTGTAATGACCCACTAATTCTCATTGGCTTGAGAGTACAACGAGTCATTACTCGACCTTAGGCGACATCCTCTAGACGCCAAAGGCTGAAAATAAATGCCGAAGGTTTCAATGAAAGTGGAGAACGATTTACCCTTTTATAATAAAACTATTAACCAAGCAAACAATAACCAAACAACTCGCAATATGATGCATGAATAAAAGTAAGACGTCTCAACTACTATGTTCATATCAAAACCACTCCAAGGTATGCAACAGGGGAAGACTCAACAAATATCAAAGTAAACAGCGGAAACCAACTAAAGACTCCAAGAAGACCACAAGACTTCAAGCTCCATGTGCCCCATGCTCCAATATCTCACCAAACAGCCCGAGCATCACGAAGTGGTGCTAAAAGCGTGTGAAACGTTACCTTTGTCCCTGTCCCGAAAGATAGCATCTGCAAAAACACCAAAGTGCCAAAGTAGGGGTGAGTATAACACTCAGTAGGTTTTCCCCAATGACTTCCCTACTCACGCCACTAGGATAGAAGAGTTAGCAACATCGTTATAAAACAGTTTATATAAAACAATTTCTCAAAACGGTTTGTAACGAAATATAAACAAGTTTCCAAAACTGTTTGCAACCAAAAGCATACAAGTGAAATTGAAACCAATTTTCCTTTTCCAGAAAAATAACTAAACAAAGCTTTAAAACCATTTCACAATATTCCTTTACCATGCATGCTTCGTTATGACAGTTCCATACTCATGAGCGGTTTCTCATTGATCTACAAAGTCATCACTAGGTAATTGTATCTCATGTGCCATTAACCCTTTGGCACCGAGCACAAAGTCATATTTCAACCAAGCCCTGTATATGCAACATGAACACACACACCACATATGCCCAAAGATCATGCCAAAACAACTCTTTCAATAAAAACACATTTTTATTGAAAACCATTTCCGTCAAAACCATTTCAATGTCAAACCATTACAATAAAAACACACTTTTTATTGAAAACCCCTTTTTCATCGATCCATTTTTCAATTCCAGAAAATCCATAATTTAAAATCACCATTCTAAATTCAAGAAGCTAAAACAATTTGCACAATAATTCACCGAGATTACACAATTTCACAAAAACGATAAATTATCACTAAAGATGATTTATTCCATACATTGAACCAAGATTTCATAATCAATTTCATTCAATTTAATCAATTTGAAACTATGCCAATCAATTTTAGCAAGAGGGGGATGAGAGAGAAGCCACCTACCTCAAAGGTTTTGACGAAACTTGACCACGGACGAAGAACGCTCAAGAAAACCGGGTCGATTCTTCACGGAACCGCCTTAGATCTCTTCTCCTCAAGAATCCGGCTTCGAATTACCAAGGGAAGCCTTCAGATTGACTCTAAAACGCTTGAGAGAGGTTAATCTACCTTCAAGGAAAAGAAATCCCGAGTTATGGCTGCTTAGGAGCAAAAACGAGTAGTTTAGAGACAAAAACATGTGAGATCCACTTTTTTAGGATCTCACTTTAACCACGAGCACGGTTAGTTCGCACGGTTACAAACCGTGCGTTAGCTACTGTCTAGACAGACCCTCGCATGGCCTCCTCGCACGATCTCCTTAACCGTGCGCACACCGTGCCGAAATTCTCTGCCTCAAACCTTCTATTGCGCACGGTTTCTCCTAGAATGTCCGCACGGTTCCCCAAAACCTATTTAAAGCTCACCAAACTCTCTCATCTTTCCCCCTTATACTTTATATCCATAAAAACACAAAGAAATGGTTGTTTACCAGAAACCGAGGGTACTGCAATTAGCGTCTACCAACAAGCCAAGACACTCATAGAAAAAGAAGTTAATGTCGCAACGACATCCAACCTCCTACGAACGCTTACCGTGTAATATAATCTCTTATCGCGATATCTAAAATCGAGCACGTTGCATGTCGATGTCATCAACCTATATGTTCGATGTCACTTTCTTTGACTTTCCGAAAAAGAACTTACCTGCTGAACACCATGACCGTGGATTTATCTAGGCAGTTCCATTTCCATCAAAGGGTCTGAGATATCAACTTTCATCAAGGGACAAAAGGGATAAATTCTTTCTCGCATTATCCATTAATGTCATATCACTCGTGGCGTACACAACGTATTCTATCTTGCCGCAAGCATATGTCGTCACGGTTTTCATCAATACATCAAAATATGCGATTCATGATATTCGTTAATGATGATCTTAAAGTCTAAGGATCAATACACACGTCCGCATATAGGAACATACAATGACACATGGAAATGTGAATTTCCTATTAACGGGTTTATTCTCATAACCTCCTATCTTGAAGATTACCAAGTACGAACACCATGAGAATGTGTCTTAATGTCTTATGAGCCTCCTACCCATGATAGCATGTATCGTCTATGTCTCATCAAACAATATCATTCGGCCATAGAACATATATTCAAGAACATTGTCGTGGCACCACTAGATTCTCATCATAGCGGGAAACTGTTATGACCTTTCAATACGACGCATATTCTTAGGACATTATCACATACAAATGTCATGCACAGGAACAATCATGATGCGATTAGAAACCTTACTAATAATGAAAACATGTAATCAAGTACTAAGAAAGTCGGTTCTAGGGCACCAACTCCAACATTACCCTCATAAATCTCGGAAACATATAAAGAAATCACCAATCAACACCATAATGTAAAATAAAATCAATATCTCATAATATGTGTAATGCTATACAAATACAACTCTCCAAAATGAAATACCAAAAAGAAAACTCCTAAGGCAGCAACTCCAACCGCAGCTCCAAGCTCTGAGCTAGTAATGTCAAGCTCGATCTTTAAATCCCTCCCGGAAGCCTATAAAAACATATTTATATATATAGGGATGAGCATACATGTATACTGAGTAGAATCCTCCTTGAGACCACTCGTGAAAATGTGGAAGTGAACAAACAATAAAACCAACGTGCACCTACAACTGGACAATTATCACTCAACCTCGCCAAGGCTCACTCACCCAACATTGCATCCAAGTATAATAACATAATATCAAAAGAATATATCAAGAAGGTATCCCGCAACCACTTCTTCACTGGTTTGTCGCTCTCACGCCCCAACGACAGACCTCATGTACTTTCATTCCTTCTATATAACCACATGTCCACATATCCAAATCACAACATCACCACATCAGCATCACCACATACCACATCTCACTACATACCGCATACCACATACCACATCAGCATCACCGCCGCATCATAGTCGCACATCATATCCTCATCATAGTTGAGTATCATAAACATGAAGGACATCAACCTCGTGCCTTCCTCCTACTATGCACAACGTTCACCATGTATCACGTCATCATCACATCAAGTGCACTCTAACGTTTGGTCATCACAGCCCACGCTTCATAACTTCAAGTCATCGTAGTTGATACTACGTCTGAAAGAAAGAGCAGGAAAGAGGGAGTAGTCAACCATCTGTTTCCCTCACCAACCTGTATATTGGGGAAAACACCCTAAAAATACGCTAAGTAATGGGTCGGGAAGGCCTAGACCGTTACATCTCTCTTTTTAATTTTCAACCAAAACTGCCAGATAACTCTTACTATCTTCTTCACAGTGTGATATCCTCCACTAGAGCGTGAACTTCTAGTTCCTCATCCAGATCACGATGTGATATTATTCTTCACGACATGATACTTGGTCAAATACCAGATCCACATTCCTCGATCAAATCTCATATTTAAACCATTGGAATATTACGGTGGGATCCTCCTTTAATCACGGCATAATCTTATATCTTCATATGAATTCATAAAACCGTGAGAATATTTTCCCATAATAATCGATACCATAATTTTCTCCACGTTATCTTCTCAACTGAATCATGTGAGTTAATCTTCCACGAACCATGACTTCCTTGGTTTCTAATAACTCAACATAAGTTTCGGTCTTTCCTTCCTTGCGATCTCCCTCAAATATCACAATCTTTAACCTTCCACAAAATCCACAAGCTTCTTTATCCACATCTGACCGCATTATCAATCGTATATTACGATTAATAATACATATTGAAATCCTCGACTGACAACACTATCAATCGTATTTTACGATTGATAATGTATACCATAATCCACAGTTGACCAATGAGGTGACCCAATGCTTTGCCAAAATTCTCTTAAGTACAAAACCTTACACATGAAAAACCTTATGTATTCCAGTGTAGTTCAGTACTTTGCCATTTTACTGGAAAGAAAAATCTTACACATCAAAAAAAAAACCTTGCATATGCTCTGCAAAAAACTTACGCATCACAGGGAGAATATGTTTTTCCCTTCGTCGCATTTTGTGAACTCTGGGGCAAATATCTCACACATCTGCTCAAATATATTACACATTGATTCAAACATATTACATATCACTATGAAACTCAGGACTTTTCCATTTTCACTTCTTACAATATTTCTTACATATGCAGCACAAGGATATTATGTATCATTGTGAGTGTTTCCCTTTGCCGCATTACAACACTCTTAAGGATATAAAGTATGAACCAAATATATAATGTATCCTCGAAAGTCTTTTGCCTTTTTCAATTCTCACCAGTCTGATATTACGTATCAGATCAAAAAATCTTACGTATACAAGGAATGTGGTCCCTTTGCCAATTTTTTGTTCCTTCACAGATCTTCCGCAGTCCCTTTGCCAAATGCCTTCGTGCAAAATAACTTTCGTACTTAACTTCCGAGTTTCCAATTCAGAACAACTTCCAAACTTCTTCCAAACAACTTCTCACAACTTCTAACTTCTGAAACATACGACCTTCACATTCAAAACAACTTCCATAACATCATAACCATCTTCCAGAGAAACTCCTCTTCCGGATTAACTTTCGGAATATAACTTCCAAAACAACCTTCACATCTAATTCCAAAATCAACTTTTCGAACTCCTAGACTTCTACATAAGTTCTCAAACAATTCAATGCCATGTGCATCCTCAACAACTCCATGTATGTCACTGTTATGCATTCGACAACTCCATGTATGTCACTGTTATGCATTCAACAACTCCAACACTTATTGTCGACAAATCTAATACACAATCTCCTAGTTGCAACAGATCACAAATTAGACATTTAACTAACATCATCCCAGAAACATGCTGATAACATTAACAACATATGAAATATAAGAGTCCATATATACCATAATATACATTAGACTACCATGTTATCATAAGGTATTTGCTTCTTATATTCTAATTTAAACTTTGATCAAAGATATTTGGTAGAGGGATTAAAATGTTGTCCCGTAAGGTATTCACCAGTTTAAAATTCTCAAAAATTAAACCATTTTTCAAATATTTTTAATACGGGCTCGTTGAGACAAAACTAAGGACTTATTTTGTTTAATAATGTTCATATCAAGAATTTTATGAGCAGGCACTGGTTACTTCATTTCAAACCCACACTTAAGCATGCCTTTCACATTATTTGTTGGAGTTGAGTCATTACAAGATAATGACATATCATTTACATACAACAATAGATAAATCAAGGTATAATTAGCCATTTTAAAATATACATACCCATCATAAGCATTTTTTTAAAATCATCATCAAACATGTAAGAATCAAATCTCTTATACGACTGTCTAGGAGACTATTTGAAGTCATAAAGAGATTTTCTCATCATACCTTATTATAATTTAATTTCTTTAAGAAAAATTTGGGTGGTATCATGTGAATTTCTAAGGGTTGGTTTGGCATCTAAATATTCAAAATGTAAATCCGTAGCAAAGGTTGCCGAAAGAAGCGACCTAATATAGGTATGTTTCACCATGAGGGAAATTTTTCATTAGATTTATCCCCGGCCTTTGAAAGTTTATGAAATTTTAATAAGACGGCCAAACATGACTGAACTTAGATATATATCAAAATAAGGCAGAATTTACCAGCCACTAACAGAGGTCTATCAATCAACACAAATGGCCACATGCGTAAGATATATCATGTGATTAGCATAAATGTGCATCACACGAATCACTAGTATTTTTCAGTATCTACTTAAGGCATGTCTGAAAATATTGCTCAAGCCCAGTTTCCAAGTCCTAGTATTGTCAAGCAGATTGCAAACAGCTTTCATTTAAAGTTTTTTTTTAATTCCCGGGAATTGAAAAATCAGATCAATCTTGAAAAGGCTTACAGGGGAAGCAAGACGGCCGAATTATCCTTTTGTTCCTAAAGTAAAAAACAGGCCGTAAAAGCAATGCGCCGGGGTTTTAGAGTTAAATCATTTCCCAGGATACAGTGGTTCATGATTCGATGAGACCTACAAAACATGGACTTGTTTTGTGTAGTTACCTGAGTGATCGGTTGGATAGATTTAGAGAGCCCGAGGCTCTTGCAGCTTTGAGGACCCGATCCATTGAAAATGTAGGATGGCTTGCAGCGATCTACAGCAGTGGGTACCTGTCGAAGACAGACCATCGGCCGTAATAGTAGCATTGCCCTGCCAGAGGATCGGTCATGTCTTTCATTCTGGCCTGGGTCGAAATAATAATGATGATAATAATCATCATCATCACTTGTAAAGATAACAGTAATGATTAATATAATTGAGACCCGGAAAAGATAATTGGTGTTTGGGTTATAACAAGGGAGAATGAACGGTGAAAATCACTAATTCCAATAAGGACCATGAACAGTTTTATAAACAGTGAAAATCCATGTTCAAAGGAGGTCCTTATTTGCCATTAGAGGAGAGTTTTGGTCCCTAATTGTCATTCCCCGTTATAACAATATTTCCATAACAATATTTTCATAAATGCCCCCCACCCTCCCCCGCAGGTGGTGCTGATGGATTAGGGTCTAAGGCTTGGTCGTGGGATAGAGTCCCTGGACTAGTAGGTTTCTTTGCAATTTATTGTAGCATGTGTGAGATACCATTAGCAGTTATATCTCTATACAATAACAATGTTCTAATAAATGGACATTGAACCGGACGGGGAGGGTTCAAAGTTTGACCGGTAAATGTGATAATTTTTTAAAAAAATTATGTTAAGTTTTTTATTTAAAATATACATGGAAAGGAGGAATAGGCTTTAATTTATATTTAAACACGCACGTATATGTAAAAAGCTAAATAAAAAACAACATATAACTGCAGCATGAACCGCAAATCGTCGTGTATAGTTGGAGGTTTCCCAATTTTTTTCAAACAAATAGAAGACTGAATGTGATTGTCAACGGTTCCTGACGGCTTGAAGCGGGTGGCTCAGTTGAGTTACGATCGGAACTGGAATACGATCGTCGACATTTCCTAAAGGGTTGAAGCGGGCGGCTCAGTTGAGTTACAATCAGAACCGAAATGTGATCATCGACAATTCCCAACGGCTTGAAGCGGTTTGATATGTAAAGCGGGTTCAACCCTCAGACCGAACTGAAAATCTCGTCGGTCGATCGTCTGACCGGATCGTCCAATCGATCTGGCTTTAAAAATAATGAGTTATAATCAAAACCAATACATAAATAACCATATAACTGTTCAATTATCATTTTAATAACCAAATTCAATGAACATTTTTATTTATTTTATTTCAGTTATTGATTTTTCCTAATAATTCTGTTATTTTTATTTTGGTTTTAGGTTAACCATTATGTAAAAAAAAATCACTTTAACTGTGTTGTACGCAGACCCAAGATGGAAAATTAGTCATTAAATTTCATAAAAAAACAAATTATTTTAACATAAATATAAATTTGTAAACTAAAATATATTGTTCTTTTTGGATGATTATAGTCAATCTCATTGATCATTTGTAGTATTAAAATCATAGAAATTTAAAAATTCCAAATTTTATTTTTTCGGTTTTTGGTTTTAAAATTAATAACCAAGACCAAGCAAATTTTTCTGGTTATTAAACAAATAAAATTTTTAATTATCAAAACTCAATTTAGTAAAACATCCCGCATTTTTATCACATAACTTTTCATTACACTGTATAAAAAGATGATCTTTTAAAGTTTAGTTTCTTGGAAAAAAGGTACATAATACATGAAAACTTAAAGCATTCTTTTAAACCACTTGAAAGACTTCATCATATGTCCATCCTAAGTAAATTTATTGCATCTCATAACCTAGAGACAAACATCAAAGGAAATGATGAGCATAAGGTCTGGTAAGAGAAAACAAGGGAAACAATTTACACATGACCACGAGAAATATCAATAAGAACTTGATGAATGTCATAAAGGCACGAGAAAAGGAAAAATGAGTATATCATCATAAAAAGAACATGAATTATAACATGGAATACAACATTTAAACGAAACATTCATAATCATATCACCAAGGTTTGCTACCGAGGTTTCATAAAAATTATCAAGGTTATTCACCAAGGTATCGTAAAATGTGTCATCTTTAGAGATTAAATTCTTTACCCAGTGCATTGCAACGCTGTCAGGGCGCACCCTTCATATATCATAATTAATGTTATTCACATAGATCATAATAAAACATTTCATAAATAACCTGTGAAAAATAAAAGAAACGGGTTTCATATAAAAAATCACGACGTTTTAAAAAATGCTTAATAACAAGATTATTATGTTATTTTTAACCCACGGAAAGAGAATACGGGTTTCATGTATATTAATCCCCAAATCAAATAAATCATTTTTACATCTAGGTGAATACCCCTAGAAAAGAAAGAGGTTTGGGTATTCGCAAAAAAATAAAATAAAACAGAATTTATTGAGAAGAAAAGAGAAAATTTGATAAGTAAATCTGGCAGCATAACGAGCGTAAAACATGGTTTTAGAAAATGTTAAAATGAGAGGGAACAAGGGTCTCCTATTTATAAAAGACTCTTATTATAGAAAAGGGATAAAATAAAATGTACAAAAGAACTTCATTTGGAAATTGGAAGACATACCACATAAAGAGGGAATTTGAATAGAAAAGAGAGGTGGAGATTTCTCTTACCTTGAAGAGTTGTTCCTAAAACTTGAGGATTGAGACCTTGGGGGATTGAAGACACCTTGAGAGGACTCCTTGGGAGGTAAAACTACTAGAGTTTCATGGAGGATGGATTGCGAGTGAAAGGAAATGGAGAAATGAGTGATTATTTATAGCAAAAGTGGGGGATTTGTTTATTAATTTTTAAATATAGGTTTTGGAAACCTAGGTTGTGAAAAATGAAAAACTATGGGTTTTGGACACTTGAATCATATTTTATGTTATTTTAATCGAAAAATATTTTATCATCATTTCATATTACTTATTTTGGCATGGTAAAGTAAAGTTTTCATAAAAATAATGTTTTTAATGTTAAAATTTCCATTTTAGACTTTGGAAAGTAAAAGTATAGGTTTGGAAATTGATTAAAATATATTAAAATACTTAATATTAATAAAATATCATATTTTAGGTAGTGGAATGTGGTTAATTATTCATTACATCGTTATGACATAATTATGAAGTCATTAAACATACCGAAAAACTCAAACTGCATTTTTATTATTCACAAAAAAATAAAGAATTTTAGAAAATTCTCATATATTCACCCTAACCTAATTTTGGCGTGCTGATTTCAAAAATAATATTTATTTTATCAGAATAATTCTCTATATATGAGAATTATAACTTTTAAATATAAAAATCCATATTTATTAAAAATAACAACGGATTAAAAATGCATAGTAAAATTTATGACACTTGAAAAAAAATATTTTATCGTTTATATTTAAATAAGAGATTTTTTATCATAACATTTCATTAAAATAAGTATTATTCATAATATCTTAGTTTATTATAAATATTCATATCTTTTATGAAAAGTACAATTTCTATCCAAAAAACCAGTTTATCAAATTCTATCTCAATTTTATTAAGCAAAACTATTCTTAAAACAGAATTAATAGAATAAAAATTTTATTTATACAATGAAATTATACTTTAAGTAACTATGGTGTCATGACCCATCCCCAAAAAGTGTACCCATCCTGGGTCGACAATGTGAGAAGAGAGATAGTGACCCCCAAGTCTCGCCTCCAGTAGGCCTTGGGTTGGCGACTAGCATTGAGAGTATAACAAACACACAAATGGGAGGCATTACCCTCTAAGAGAAAACATGTGGAAGAGAGAGATAAGATAAACATCAATCAACTCCTACTCAGACTACAATATAAAATAAACCCAAGTGCACATATGTAATGTCATGCAAGAACCACTACTACTGAAATAGAAAAATGCAAGTACAAAAAGAAAGTAAAATGACAACAACCACGAAGCTCAAACAGCTCCTGCAAAACCCGCAAGCTAGTAGTAACCATCCTGATCTCCAACCTACTCCAAGTGACCTGAAAAATAGTTTATACAACGTAGGGTGAGTATAAAAATATACTCATTAGGATCCTCCTCAAAGCCTCTCGTGCAAAAGTAAAGAAAGTATGTTAAAGCACAGTGAACAACAAGTGAAACTAACTCGTCACCTAAATAGGTATACTAAGTTCCCAGCCTCACCTTGACTACTCTCACCAAGTATCATATAAAAGAGTATATAATATAATAAATAATTTCAAGGGTACCCCACTACCGCTTCCCCACTGGTTTGCTGCTTTGCCCCAATGTCGCACGTCTTGAGCATCTCTCTTCAAAAAGGCTAGCCCGAAAACACCTAGGTGAAGCATCACAACATGCACCTTATGCAACACACCACCATGTCCACATAACCAAAAGTAACCAAGTAGTTTATGGGAGCCACCACAACTCATATAACGTGTATCATACGTCATGTATTATACTTCAAGCCATCACAACCCATACATCAAGGATCCTCAAGCCATCAAAGTCTATACACGTCATACCTATAGTAGTCTGTAGGACACTGCTGGAAACATAACTTATACCAATGGTTTAAAAACATTGGTAAAGTCCTGAAAACCGTTGGTATAAACTATACCAACGGTTGTTCAAACCATTGGCTAGTTAGTCATCAGGATAGACATATACCAACAATTACAGTATAACCATTGGTATATGGCTCTATAATGCACATTATACCAACAGTTTCAGCTAACCGTTGGTATAACTGATTAGTCACTGAAAGTGGCTAATATTCACTGTTAAGATCTTAATATTAATGTGTTTAAATGTTCATAAACATCAATTTTAGTCCAATTCAGAAATTGAACTTCATTTCCCATCATTGTGCAATTCATGCTTAAAGTGTCAATTTGGACCCAATCAATAATTTTCTTGTGGAAATTACAATATTCATCATTTTAATTTGATATTTTGGTATATGATTAATCAATTTATTTGGAACATTTTTTCTTTTAGGTCTGATGGATGAATCATAAGTGAAGATGGAGATTTTCGCACCTGAAGGCAGAAACTTGCTGGAAAAAACATAATGGGCCTAAGGCCCATCAAACAAATGTGGGGCCCAAAAAACAAGCCCAATGAAGCTCAAATTTATAAATTAGAAATATAAAAATATGAGGATCATTTTATTCAACTGTGGCCGGAGCTAATTATGATGTTTTCATGATGATAAAGGGATCTGGAGTTGAGATTTAAATGGTGGACCCGACATTAATGCACAGAAATCCGTCCCACCATTTCGACCATAACTTCCAAAAGGATGAGGAAAATTTCCTGAAATTTTTACATCTCATATAGGACAGATGAAAGAAGATATTTCTCTTATACAACCCCTCCGGATTCGGCCTTCTGCAATTACAAATTCATACGTCAATATGGTGGATGAATCTGGACAGTTTTCCGGGTCAAATTCGAAATGTCAATTTACTTTTGATTATTCACCCTCCTTTTGACTATTAATTGTTGGGGGGTGAATTAATTGTTGGGGTATGTACCTAATACTCCTAATATACCTATATAAGGATCTATTGGTTAAGGTAATAGGGGTGTATATTTTTCTTATCATCTTTTGTTGCTTGTTTCATTGTAAGGTTATGCTTCCAAATTTCCTTTGTAATGTTTTCCATTTCCATGTAAGTTTCTTTTTTGTATATTTATGTTCTTAATAAACTTCTTTCTCTTCTATATTTTCCATTTCATTTATTAAAACTTTATTATCACAAAGCACAGTGATATCTCTGTGTTGTTGTGAATTAGTTCACACATAGGTGTGAATTTCATTCACACACACGGAGGAGTGCTCGTTATTTCTGCAGTTTTAATTTCTTCAATCCAATTCTTGTTAGCCATATTCCGACCACCAATGAGAGTATACCATCAATATAGGGATAACCCTTTAATGGGTTGATCTTATGAGGATGCAAAAGTTATATTGAATGTTATTTTATGAACGAATTGTTGTTAATTGGATAATTAATTTAAGACATCCATTCTTCAGTTATTTATACTCTTCATCTTTACTGTGTTTGAGCAAACTAAATTCAATTAATAAATGACCATATACCTCAGAGAGATCATGAATTTGGTTCTCTAAGTGTATAGGGGATTAGTAATTGTGTTTAGTAAACACCAAACTAGAAAATGATGAAGGTAGTATTATTTTTGAAGAATGGATTCATCAAGAATTAATAAAACCAAAATTGTCTAAAGAAGTAAAATTCATTCAATCCACCCCGAGCATAATCCTAAGATCAACCCATTTTCTTTGAATTTAATTCACTTAGGTTTATTAGTGTTCTTTAAACCATCCAAAATCAAAACCAAATTTGGCTACTTCATAGCTCATCCTTCACCAAATCATAACGTCTCAAGGTTACTTCTTCGGTCTCTGTGGATTCGACCCCTACATGTACTACATCGACTGCTTTTACCAGTAGGGTAAATTTGGGCACAACCAAATTTTTGCGCCGTTGCCAGGGACCAAGTAAGTTCCTTAGACCAAAAACCTTCTTTTCTTACCCCCATTATTCTATTCTCATCCCAATTCTCTTATCTTTTCCCTTTCTCGTTTTTTTTCTTTTGTCGCATGTCCGCCTACACCCGCGATAACTCAAACAGATTAGTTAGGGTGGATACTCCTAGGGATGGGGAGTCAAGCACTAAAAGAGATCTATTTCCTTTAGATCCAAATCTTCCTAATACTCCAAATTCAGACATTGAGTTCGATACAATGGAGAATCTCCCACAAAACCAAATCATAAACCGGGGAGGGAACCAAAATAACGGGCAAGACCCTAACTTGGGAATTGTTGTAGACCCGACCATGAATTACTACCTCACACCAACCTGGACCAATACACCCTCATTCATTATGCATTATAACATAGGATATGCCCAATATGTTTTCAAACCCCATGTCCTGAACCACCTTCCAACCTTTCATGGGATGGAGTCTGAGATGCCTTACCTTTATGTTAAAGAATTTAATGACATTGTCGAAACCATGTGCCCACCAAATCAAATTGAATCTTCTAAAATGATACTTTTTCCTTTTTCTCTTAAGGACCGAGCAAAGAATTGGTTAAACAATTTGAGACCAGCATCCATTCACTCTTGGGACCAACTTCAACGAGAATTTTATAAAAAATACTTCCCCCATCACAAAACAATTGCACTTAAAAAGAGCATACAAAACTTTTTTGAAAGAGAGGAAGAAACATTCTATGAAACATGGGAAAGGTTCAAGGACACATTAAACATGGTACTGCACCATGGTTTCTTAATCCCAGAACAAGTGAGAATTTTCTATGAAGGGTTGGGTCCCAGAAACAAATAATTCATTGATATGATGTGTAATGGAACCTTAAAAAACAAAGCCCCAAATGATGCTTACGAGTATCTAGAAAATCTTGCTGAACAGAAACAAACATGGGGAACATCACCATACTATGAGAAGACACCCAAATCTGGTGGAATGTACAATCTTGGTGAAGAAGAAAACCTTAGAGCAAAACTTGTTGCACTCACGAGGAAAGTTGAGGAGATTGATCTTATGAAGGTCCACAAAACCCAAAGTGTTGAGCTTGTTTGTACAATTTGTGACAAGAATGACCACAAGACTGATAATTTCCCAACCATTCCTTCCATCAAGGATGTTCTTTTAGGAGGACCACTAGAATAAGTTAATGCAATGAACTTTCAAAATCCACAATTCACGAACACCTTCAATCCAAGGTATAATGACCATCCAGGCTTTCGTTGGAAGGACAATCAACAACCAACACAACAACAATGTATCAACCCATACCCTCAACAAAACTTTCAACCTTATAATCAGTTCCAACCACAACCGGTCCAATTCCAACATCCTCATGTACAATATCAACAAACCATTCAACAACCTATCCAACAACCAAAGTATCCTCCTGGGATAAACCCAAAAGCTCAAGCACCAACCCAAATTGTTCCACAAAGCCTGCTAGAACAACTGTGCAAACAAATGGACAAAATGAACTCAGAATTCTCATCTATTAAACAAGAACTTCAAACCATAAAAATTGGAAAGGCACCCATGCCCACACAGGCCATTCCACAACAAACATCAAGGGGAGAGACAAGTTTCACTCAAACAACTCACGAACAACTAAAGGCTATGACAGTTTTAAGAAGTGGGAAATCAATTGAAAAACCTGAACAAATAAGCCAGAAACCATGTGAAGCTTCAAACTCTAATGAAAATTCAAATGAACCACAAGCTCAAATTGAAGAAACTGATAACAATGTGAAAGAAACAACACTTCAACAAACAACTCCACAACCTGCACCATTTCCTCAACACATGAGGGGGAAAACCAAGCCTGAATTGAGTGAAACATTGAGGGGAATCTTCTCACAAGTCAAGTTGAACATTAACCTTTTCGATGCCATCCAAACCATACCTTCATACTCAAAGTACCTTAAGGACTTGTGCACTTTTAAAATAAAATTTTCACATAAAAACCAAGTCCTTTTGGCTGCTAATGTGAGTACCACCATTCAAGGGACCATTCCTCCTAAGATGAAAGACCCAGGATGCCCTTACATAAATGTTGAACTAGGAGAGAACAAAGTTTTCAAATCCTTGTGTGATCTAGGTGCCAGTGTGAACCTCATTCCTTATGCCATGTATTGTCAGTTAGGGCTCGAAGAACTCTAACCCACATCTGTCACTCTTCAACTTGCTGATCGTAGTGTTTGAGTTCCAAAGGGGATCTTAAAATATGTTTTGGTGAAAGTTGAAAATTTCATTTTCCCAACTGACTTCATTGTTCTGGACAATCACCCAAGATTAGGTCTTAGGGAGCAAACCCCAATCATACTTGGTCGTCCCTTCCTTGCAACAATCAACTCTGTTATCTGAGTTCGAAATAGGAACATGACCATCACCTTTGGGAACATGAGTCTAGACTTGAATATATACAATGAAAAATCTCAAATTGGGGATGATGAAGAGATCCATGAGGTTAATTGGATTGGTAGTGTTGATAATTAACTCAATGAACATCAAGGAATTACCGAAGGATGGTTAAGTCAAGAAGAGATTGATTTTCTTTATTCACATGAGGGAAATTTGTATCCTTGGATTGAATCTCTTTCAGATAGCTCTATTGATGAATTTCTAGAATCACCAATCAATGATACCATGGTTGACATCAATAAAATTGAGTCCATAGCCATTCATGACACTGCTCTGGAAGATTTAGTAGATGAAAATTCTGTTCACAAGGAACCAATTTTGTCAAAAAATCGGAACAAAGAAACTAAGTTCAATACAAAGTCTCATACTTTCTTGGAAAGTCATGACCAATATGATATTGAATTTAAAGTCTTACCTTAATCACTAAAGTATGCGTTCTTAGGGGACAATCAATCCTTTCCTGTTGTCATTTCTTCCTCTCTTGAAGCCGATCATGAGAGGATGCTTCTAGATGTTCTTAGGAGACACAAGAAAGCCATTGGATGGACCCTATCTGATATTCCTGGGATTAGCCCACTTATCGGGACTCATAGAATTATTCTTGAATCTGAGTCAAATCCATGTCGTCAACCTCAGAGGCGACTCAATCCTAATCTCATGGAAGTAGTGAGAAAAGAACTTTTAAAATTGTTAAAAGCTGGTATCATCTATCCTATAGCTGAGAGTGAGTGGGTTAGCCCAATCCATGTGGTTCCAAAGAAGGCTGGAATCACAGTAATAACCAACAAGGATGGAGAGATGCTTCCAACAAGGGTCAGTAGTGGATGGAGAGTTTGTATTGACTATAGGAAGCTCAACTCTTGTACCAAGAAAGACCATTTCCCCTTACCCTTTATTGATCAAGTCCTCGAGCGAGTGGCGGGTCATCAATTCTATTGCTTCCTAGATGGATTCTCAGGGTATAATCAAATCAAATTCTCCTTAGAGGATCAAGGAAAAACAACCTTCACTTGTCCATTCGACACTTTTTCCTTCAAGCGCATTCCCTTTGGGTTATGTAATGCCCCTGGTACCTTCCAGTGGTGCATGATGGGAATATTCTCGGATATGGTGGGGGATTTTTTAGAGGTCTTCATGTATGACTTATCCATCTTTGGGGATACTTTTTAGGGATGACTTATAAATGTTGAAAAGGTTTTGTCAAGGTGCGAGGATAAGAATCTCATACTAAATTGAGAAAAATTCCATTTCATAGTAAGGGAAGGAATTGTTCTAGGTCATCTGGTATCTGGTAGAGGGATTGAAGTTGATAAAGCTAAGGTTGACATAATTCGTCACCTTCCCTCTCCTAAAACTGTTAAGGAAGTGAGATTCTTCTTAGGACATGCTGGTTTTTATAGAAGGTTCATTAGGAATTTCAGCTCTATTTCTCGACCACTTTGTGCTCTATTGGTAAAAGATGCTCCATTTTTATGGACAGAAAGCTATGAGGAATCATTCTCTACACTCAAGTCAACTCTTATATCTCCACCTATCATGAAATATCTAAATTGGAAACTTCCTTTAGAGCTCATGTGTGATGCAAGTGATTTTGCTGTAGGAGCAGTCTTAGGAAAACAGTGTGAGAAAACTCCACATGTCATTGCTTATGCAAGCAAATCTTTAAATGATGCACAAATAAACTACACCACCACTGAGAAAGATTTTATTGTTGTTGTCTTTGCCTTATAGAAATTCAGGTCTTATCTCTTAGGATCATCCATCATTGTCTTCACTGACCATTCATCCCTAAAATACCTTTTCCAAAAACAAGATGCCAAGGCTAGATTTATTAGGTGGGTCCTTCTTCTTCAAGAGTTAAATTTAACCATTAAGGATAAAAAGGGTGTTGAAAATATTGTAGTTGATCACCTCTCTAGGATGGAATTCAAATACAACTCACACCACCTCTATGTGTCTGATTCATTTCCCGATGAGCACCTCTATTCAGTGAGTGATTGCCCTTGGTATGCTGACATAGAAAACCATTTGGTGACGGGTGACATTCCAAAATTCCTGGGGACCCAAGATAAGAGGAAATTCCTTTCTGATGTTAAACACTATGTGTTTGATGATCCTTACCTCTTCAAGTTCTGTCCTGATCAAATCATTAGGAGATGTATTCCTGAGTCTGAGCAAGAGTCCATTCTAAAATTTTGTCATGGAGAGGCATGTGGAGGCCACTTTTCTACAAATAAAACCACTGCAAAGGTCCTCCAAAGTGGTTTCTACTGGCCGAACCTCACTAAGTATTCCTTCCAATTCTGAAAAATTTGTCCTTAGTGTCAGCAATTAGGATCCATTACCAAAAGGAATCAAATGCCCCTCACTCCCATTCTGGTCATTGAAATCTTTGATTATTGGGGAATTGATTTCATGGGACCCTTTACAAACTCTAAGGGATACCTCTACATCCTATTAGCTATTTATTATGTCTCAAAATGGATTGAAGGCATTCCCACAAAGTCCAATGACCACCATGTTGTGATCCGATTTCTGAAAGAGAATATATTTTCTCGATTTGGAATTCCTAGGGCTATAATCAGTGATCGTGGAACCCATTTCTGCAACCGCCCATTCTCTTCACTCATGTCTAAGTATGGTATTACTCATAAAGTTTCCACTGCATACCATCCTCAAACCAACGGTCAAGCTGAGTTGGAAAATAGAGAAATTAAGAAAATTCTTGAAAAAACTGTCAATCCCTCTAGGAAAGATTGGTCCGAGAAACTCTTAGATTCCCTTTGGACATATCAAACTTCTTTCAAAACTATCCTAGGCATGTCACCGTATATATTGGTTTATGGAAAAACATGTCATTTACCTATTGAAATTGAGCATAAGGCCTTTTGGGTAATAAAAAAAATGAACTTTGACATTTCTTTGGCTGAAACAAAAAGGAAATTAGATCTTAATGAACTCAAGGAACTTAGGATGGAGGCTTATGAAAATTCAAGGATCAATAAATCTAAAGTTCAAGCCTACCAATCTAGGAATCTCAAAGTCAAACACTTTGAACTGGGAAAATTTGTGCTCTTGTATAGTTCAAAACTTCATCTACACCTAGGAAAGCTAAGGTCCATATGGTCTAGTCCATACCTAGTGCATCATGTGTACCCTCATGGGGCAATAGAGATTCAGGATCCCACAAGTGGTCATGTCTTCAAAGTCAATGGTCATAGGTTAAAACCATTCATTGAATCATTCAATAAACAAGAAACCAAGGAGGAGTTAACTGATCCAACATATGAACTAGAGAAAAATTGATAGATTTAGGGTACAAGTTGGGCTAATGACGTTAAACAAAAGCACTGCACGGGAGGAAACCCGTGGTTTTCATGTTTTTAATCACTGTGAATCATCTTTTGTTTCCTTCTGCTTCATTTTGTTATTTTTTTATATAGATTGTTGACCTGTTCTTCTTTTATGAGTAAGGATGGGTATGAAAAGGGAGAACCGTATTCATCCGTGTCATGAGGTGTGATCCCTGAGTAATACCTTACCTAGAAAATATAAAGAAGACAATGTATCATCAGTTTATTTTATTTATGTTTTTGTAGGTTAAAAAAAAATTAGACTCTTGACCTGTTCTTCTTTTATGAGTATAGATGGGTATGAAAGGGGAGCACCGTATTCATCTGTGTCACGCAGTGTGATCCCTGAGTAATACCTTACCCATAAATTTAAAAGAAGACAATGTATCATTAGTTTGATTTTAAAAAAAACATGAAAACCCATAAAAATTATGATACTTGGAATTAAATAAATCATCGTGTTGTTTGTTTTGTCTGCTTTGTACTTCTTTTTATGGTTCATGAACTATTTTGGGTGATACATGTTCAATCAAGGAGGTGCCTACATCCCCCAAGAGATCAAAGGAGTAATCTGGAGCATCATGAACTTCAACTTCAAAAACCAGGTGAATTTGTTCCATGTTTATCATTCTCAATTTCATCTTTTAACTCCTATCCTACCCCCTTCTAACTTTTCTTTTCTTTAAACACTGGGGACAGTGTTATTCTAAGTTGGGGGGAGATAAAAAATTGATTTTTTTTATTTTTTGAATAAAAACATGCATGAAAAGAAAAATTCCATTAACCATAAACATGATAACACACATTGCAAACTCTAAAATTGGATATCAAATAAATTTTGCATGCCTTGATTCTAATTTTAATGCAAGTTTAAGTTCATGAGCATAGTTTTTGGAAAGTGCGGTTGTCCGATGTGATTTTTCAATGTTTACATTTTCATCCTCTTAATAAAAATGCCACAATGCACGTCTACTGGATCGTGGGTGTAAATTTGAGTTCTTGGGTCCCTTTCATTATAGCATAGGGTTCTGGGGTCACTTTTAATTTAATTTGAGTATAAAAAAAAAATTGATCACATAGAGCAATGTTTTGTCCAAATGTGTGGCGTCCGACACTTGGGGATCGTGACTCCATAGTTGTCTTGCCCAGAGTTAGGCTTTATATCTCTATTGTAGAGCATGAAATTGACAATATGTGTGGTGTCTGACACTTGGGGATCGTGACTCCATAGTTGTCTTGCCCAGAGTTAGTCTTTTTATATCTATTGTGGTAAAAAAAAATCATCAAAAATAAAATAAAAAAGGATACTCATATTAAGGTTTAATGTGATTCCCACCTAGAGATTCCATTTTTTCCCCTTGAACAATAAAATAGGCCCCATATATTTTGTGATGCACAACACTTTATCATGCTTAATTGAAATTGGATGAAATGTGGCGATGAATTTGAACAAAGGAATGGGCTTGGGCTTGGGATATTCTTATGGACCTAGCTTGTTTTAAATTATTTTGATGGGTTCCATAATTTTTTTGGTATGAGATATTTGGGGTGAGCAATGTGTATTAAAATGTTTTTGGAAAAGTGGATTTGAATTTCATATTTGTAATATATTTTGCTCGGGACTAGCAAAACTCAAGTTGGGGGGTGTGATTAGTCACTGAAAGTGGATAATATTCATTGTTAAGATCTTAATATTAATGTTTTTAAATGTTCATAAACATCAATTTTAGTCCAATTCAGAAATTGAACTTCATTTCCCATCATTGTGCAATTCATGCTTAAAGTGTCAATTTGGGACCACTCAATAATTTGCTTGTTTAAATTACAATATTCATCATTTTAATTTGATATTTTTTTATATGATTCATAACTTTATTTGGAACATTTTTCTTTTAGGTCTGATGGATGAATCACAAGTGAAGATGGAGATTTTCGCACCTGAAGGCAGAAACTTGCTGAAAAAAGCATAATGGGCCTAAGGCCCATCAAACAAATGTGGGGCCCAAAAACCAAGCCCAATGAAGCTCAAATTTATACAGTAGAAATATAAAAATATTAGTATCATTTTATTCAACTATTTCTGGAGATAATTCTGATGTTTTCGTGATGATAAATGGATCTGAAGTTGAGATTTAAATGGTGGACCCGACATTAATGCACAGAAATCCGTCCCACCATTTCGACCATAAATTCCAAACGAATGAGTAAAATTTCCTGAAATTTTTACAGATCATATAGGACAGATGGAATAAGATATTTATATTCTACAACCCCTCTGGATTTTTCCTTCTTCAATTACAAATTCACACGTCAATATGGTGGATGAATCTGGACAGTTTTCCGGGTCAAATTCAAAACGTCAATTTCCTTTTGATTATTCACCCTCCTTTTGACTCTATTAATTGTTGGGGGGTGAATTAATTGTTGGGGTATAGACCTAAGGCTCCTAATATTCCTATATAAGGAGATATTGGTGAAGGGAATAGGGGTGGATATTTTTCTTATCATCTTTTGTTGCTTGTTTCATTGTAAGGTTCTGCTTCCAAATTTCCTTTGTAATGTTTTCCATTTCCATGTAAGTTTCTTTTTTGTATCTTTATGTTCTTAATCAACTTATTTCTCTTCTATATTTTCCATTTCATTTATTAAAACTTTATTATCATAAAGCACAATGATATCTCTGTGTTTTTGTGAATTAGTTCACACATAGGTGTGAATTTCATTCACACACACGGAGGAGTGCTCGTTATTTCCGCGGTTTTAATTTCTTCAATCCAATTCTTGTTAGACATATTCCACCCACCATTGAGAGTATAACATCAATGGAGGGATAACCCTTTAATGGGTTGATCTTATGAGGATGCAAAGGCTGTATTGAATGTTATTTTATGAACGAATTGTTGTTAATTGGATAATTAATTTAAGACATCCATTATTAAGTTATTTCTACTCTTCATCTTTACTATGTTTGAGCAAACTAAATTCAATTACTAAATGACCATATACCTCGAAGAGATCATGAATTTGGTTCTCTAAGTGTATAGGGGATTAGTAATTGTGTTTAGTAAGCACCAAACCGGAAAATGATGAAGGTAGTGTTATTTTTGAAGAATGGATTCATCAAGAATTAATGAAACCAAAATTGTCTAAAGAAGTAAAATTCATTCAATCCACCCCGAGAATAATCCTAATATCAACCCATTTTCTTTGAATTTAATTCACTTAGGTTTATTAGTGTTCTTTAAACCATCCAAAATCAAAACCAAAGTTGGCTACTTCATAGCCCATCCTTCACCAAATCATAGTGTCTCAAGGTTACTTCTTCGGTATCTGTGGATTCGACCCGTACATGTACTACATCGACCGCTTTTACCAGTAGGGTAAATTTGGCCACAGCCAATAACTTTATACCAACGGTTGATAACCATTGCAAATTAATTAATTTCAAATCTATTCCAATGGTTTTGAAACCGTTGGAATAATCTTTTACCAACAGTTTTACATAAAACCGTTGGTAAAGACTGATTACAGGTTCTATACCAATGATTTACTAACTGTTGGTATATAGTTTTACCAACGGTTTTATGCAAACCATTGGTATAAAGTCACTTTTTACACATATACCAACTGTTTACAACCGTTGGTATAGCCTTGTTGCAATTGCAGCAGCAGACCGACCTGACTCCCCCTCTGCAATCCCCTGTGCACCTGCCATTATAAGCATGTATATGCAGAACTGAATATAGAATATAGAATTTAATTGAATTAAAAATTCAATTCAGAACCCAATTACCCTATGCAATACAGATTTTAGAATTGAATTCTCAATTGAATACATACATAATGAATTATGTACTGAATTCTGAATTATGAATGAATAACACATACAAAATGAATTATGAATTACATACAGAATTCTGAATTATGTATTGTGTATTCATTTAGAATTCAATACATACACAATTTAATTATGTATAACATATACATAATATGACATATAAAATTGAATTCAGAATGTGGCATACAGAATATGGATAAATGACTAATATGGCATACAGAATAGAATATAACTAATATGGCATACAAAATATGACTAATATGGCATACAGAATATGGCATAAAAAACATGACATACAAAATATGAATTCATAATTGAATTCATAGGCATGGGTGATTTTAGATGAAATCGGTGTGATTGAAGATTGACTAATACTTTTCACATGTAATTAGATATGAAAATTGATAAATGACTTCAAAAATTTCATTTTCCAGGAGGTGGGGGGCAGTCCAGGGGGGTGGGGGGCTGTCCAAGGGGGGTGGGGTGGGGGGGGATATCCAGGGGGTGGGGGTTGTCCAAGGGGGTGGGGGTGTCCAAGGGGGTGGAGGTGTCTATGGGGGGTGGGTGGGGGTGTCCAGGGGGTGGGGGTGTCCAGGGGGTGGGGGTGTCCAGGGGTGGGGGTGTCTAGGGGGGTGGGGGCTGTCCAGGGGGGTGGGGGTGTCCAGGGGGTGTTCAGGGGGGTGGGTGGGTGTGTGTGTGTGTGTGTGGGGGGGGGGGGGGTACAGGGGGTGAGGGGTGTCTAGGGGGGGTGGGTGGGTGGGGGGCGGGGGGGGGGGGGGGGGTCCAGGGGGTGCAGGGGGTGGGGGTGTCCAGGGGGTGGGGGGTTGTCCAATGGGGGGGGGTATGGGGGGGGGGGTCCAGGGTGGTGGTGGGGGGGCTATCCAGGGGGTGGGGGGTGTCCCGGGGGGTGGGGGTGTCCCGAGGGGTGGGGTGGGTGGTTGTCCAGGGGGTGGGGGTATCCAAGGGGTGTCCAAGGGGGTGGGGGTGTCCAGGGGGTGGGGGTGTCTAAGGGGGTGGGGGTGTCCAGGGGGGTGGGGGTGTCCAGGGGATGGGGGTGTCCATAGGGGGTGGGGAGGTTTTCCAGGGGGTGGGGGTGTCTAGGGGATGGGGGGCTGTCCAGGGGGGTGGGGGTGTCCAGGGGGGTGGGGGGGATATCTAGGGGGGTGGGGGTGGAGGTGTCTAGGGGAGGGGTGAATCAGTTACACATATATTCAGTCACAAAAAAATCATCAAGTCAAG